>CP141142.1:25519257-30519257 GCA_035235625.1 Saururus chinensis
AAGGATAGATGTACAAAATAAATAGTGAACAATAGATTGTCGTTTAGAATGATTGAAATTAAGCCATTCCGATTTCAATTTCTTTCCTTATTCAAGTCAAAGACCTAAATCAACTTAAGCTATATAAGGGTTGAGAAATCACAAAATTTGATAGAGCAAAACTTAGAGAAGATTAGAGAAGAAGGGTTACCTTTTGCATATTGTCTTCTAAAAGGGTTTCACATGAAGCTTTTAGTTAAAATCAATGGTCAATTCATGAAGCTTTTCCACACCTAAGAGGAGATTTAACACAGAGATTTCAAAATGAGTTGCAGTAAATCTTGGATCAGAAAATGAAGGTTTTCAAAGGAGGCCAAAGTCAATATAACAAGAGGAGCTTGCTAAAGGCTAAAAGAAGACAAAGACAAATCAAGGTAGAAGAAGAAGTTTCAAATCCTTGAGGGAAAAGACTTAAAGTTTAGCAACAACAAAAATTTGTAGATTAAAACAAAGATTGGTAGTTTGTTTGTCTCGATGTAAATTATTTTGATTACTACTAGTGCATTGATTTGGTTCCGGTGTAGAATTGTTGTAGTTTTTTACTCGAGTTTGGGTTTTTCACATTAAAATTGTTGTGTGTTTCATGTGTGGATTGAATGTTTATGGTTTGAATGATTGATACATTGTGAGTGAGTTTTGAGAGAATATTTACTTGATTTTGCTACGTATAAAAAATACTACACAAAGAGGCTAGAACTCGTACTTATTATCTCCATAGATAATTGGACTAGGGGCAATCTAGTAATTTACTATACTCTTCTAGACATATATTAAACTCACACCATATAGTTGATTTTCTATGTTTTTAACATGTTTTCCACCAGTGTTATAAGGGAAACTTATTTGGGTAACATGGTAATGAAGTTGTTAAATATTCCTATGTTGAGTGTATAACAATTTTTTTTATGAAAATAGTCCAAGTAGGCTCCCGAGAACTTTTTTGAAGATGAGGAATGCCTTTAGGACCAATGCTAGATGCATGCGAGTGGTCCATATTTGTAGGCCCTTAGGACAAGAGTGCTTACGAAAGTGGAAATTTGATTATATTTTTTTCTAAATCAGGGTATTTGATTTGTTTAAATATGTTTCATGGTGGAATATTTTTGGTTTACCTTTTTGATGATTTATATGCTTTATATATATGTTTTCAAAGCATAAGTTGTAATTTAGCATATGTGAGTTATCTTACTTGGCATAAGCTCATATGTGGTTTTGTTTGCATAGATCTCTCCATTGTGTGTACTCATACACACAAATACATTTGAGTTCACTGATGTATAGCTATGACTTTGAGAGCTTGATGAATAAACATCTTGTCTTCAGTGACAAAGGGTAGAATCAATGTTGTTTTTGTTAGATGAAGTAAACTTTAATTAGTTATTTTATTACTTTGGATAACTATAATAACTTTGTCATGTGATGGTTCATTTGGCTATACTTATATTACTTGTAGCTATGGTTTATTTAATTGGAGGACAATTTACTAATAATTGATTATTGTCTTCAAGTGGGCCACTAATGCACTAAAATAATGTTTAATTAAATATTTTTAAATCTTTAATTACAATCGTATTTTGTGTTAATTCATTACTTATTATGGATATTTATATTTTATATAGGTGAGTTGGACCTCTGTTGTGTTGATATGTCCAAATGCGCTTTGATAAGATCAAAGTGGAAGAGGAAGTAAAGCCCAAATGCCTAACATTATTCAAGCGTCAAGAATGGGCTCTTAATGGTCTAAACATGCATAGAATGATTGAACGCAACCATGTGGATCCATTGCATTTCACATTTACATCAAGAGAAACAAATTCGGGACGGAGCTGATTTGGTCAAATTGAGAAAGCCTTAGTGTTTCAGTTATATATTTCTATAGAAAATTTTGATTGATATGATTCTAGTGGCATTAAAAATAAGACATATGTGGCTACAATTACTATTTCAGGAATAAATTCATAATTCTATAATATATGGGTTAAATCATATATAAAGGGACAGCTAGTCAATCAACTTGAGGCCAACGCATGGAAGATCTTTTTAATTGTTGTGATTGATACAGATAAAAAAAGATAATGAGGCTGATTAGATAATTATATGAATACTAATGATACTAATTTTTTAAATAAATTATTAATTTATTTGATTGATTTAGAATATAATCATTGCCAAAGAAACAACTAATCAAACAATCAATCAGGAAGCAATCAAGGGATATGATTGGACTTTCTCCTTTGAAGCAACCTCCACTACTCCTATAAAAAGAGATGTGAACGTGAGAGAGGCATCATCTTTTCCTCTTTGGAGCTCTCTTATGCTATTTTTCTTCTCTTCTTTTGTAGCTTTTATTTTCAAGTTTTATTGTAATGACTTGTTAAGCACTCTAACTAAGGCTAGAGGTGATTTATAATAATCTAATAGAATTCTATTTATGTTTCATCAATAGTTTGAAGTAAGTATTGGTTATTTGAAGTAATGTTCATTTAATATTATTTTTCTTCTTGTTTCTTTGTAATCTTAATACATAATATACTTGAAGGCCCTCCTTTTTGATCTTTTGTGGTTTTGATACATATAACTCTTCAAGAAATAATTTTTTTAAGTGTTCATCTATCCAAAGTATTCCATATCTTTGTTTTTTCTTTTAATGTTCATATCTTTCCATTAGATAGAATCTTCATTTAATTATAACCGAGATAACATGACATATGAAGAACATCATTAGATGTTACAATGACCTTCAATACCTTAGTATTTTATTTTATTGATTTCTTAACTTTTTATTACCTAAATACTCTTCTACTCTCTCCCTCTTAATTTTTCTTTACTTTTTTAATTTTGGAATCATTGTGATAGTCACACAAAGGCAGTCCTTTTGGATTCGACCTTAGAAGACTACATCCACTTGTACACTTACAAGTAATATAATTATAAGCTTTAACTCAATTTAATAAACCAAGAGTTTAAGTGCAACAGCCACATAGTGATCTCCCCATCATGATCTTGGTGAGAGGATCTTCGGGTTGGGGTCGTGACATGCAACACCAATTAGCATCAGATAAAATATATGCAATGGAAGTGTGGAACTATTGTGTAGTTGGAGAATTCATCGAAAATAAACTCTAACCTACATATCAAAACTTGTCATGTCCTTCCCTATTTTATATCCTTACTTATTCCTTCTATTTGTTGTGACAGGGATTTGTCTAACTAAGTTCAATTTTTTTCTTTAATCAATCTTGACTAATTCCGATTTTTTCGTTGCCTTCTTCCATGTATTGCTTTTATTGAAATTTACTTTAATTTAGCTTTTTTTTAGTTTTAGCTTATTCTTAGTTTTTTAGTTTCTATTTGGCTTTTTGTTATGTTGCATAATCGTTATTTTTTTGTGCACGTAAATATGTTGAATGTGTTGTTTTTATTTTCTGTTCGAATAGCCTTGTCTCTGTTGGTTCAACTGTGGTGGTGCCAAAAAGATAATGTGATAGAATTCAAGGCCTTTAGAATATCATATGTAGCTCGCAATTTGATATTCACATGCATGCTCTATTCATTATGTCTTTTAGCAATTCTACTTTACTATAATGCAGACATACAAGTTAACTAAATCAACTTGATAATCATGATGTGTTTAAGTGCTATGGGTTACCATCTATTACAGATTTGTTTGTTTGCTTTCCCAAAGAAGGCAGTTAAGCTATTGACAACTTGCTTTTGTAGTACTAAAATGTCTTAGTGTAAAAGAGGAAAGTGGGTGGTGTTGTAATTTCAATTTATAAAAAATTTGGGACAAAGTAATAAATGTGATTATCATGAAGTGAAAATCCATGACAGTTCTATTGTTGTTTGTTTCCCTCCTAAATTTGGAGTATATCAGAATTCTCCCTTTCAAGTTAAGTTGAACAAGCCCCTATTTTTGTTGAATTTAATGTTTGTTCTCATTGGGAAATCTTTGTGATAGCTACGTTTAAAAAAAGCAAAGCAACCTAGTAAAGTTCACTCTTCCTTGAAAGTTTTATTTGCCTACATTAATTTATAAATATGGCATATAATATCCAATTTCATGCATAATCTCTTAAAACCAGTTTGTATATATGATTGGAAATGAAAATGCTACCATTATCATAAAGTTATAGTTAGAAATAGAGAATTTTTTTTCTTATCAAAATTTGTTCAATTTTCTTATGGAAGAACTTGCTCAATTTGACTTTTAGGATGCATAGTCTGTCACAATATAACTTTTGATATGGGAAGCAGATATTTTTTGTTTTTTGAGACTCTGGACTTACTTCATCAAGTCAACCACTGTTGTGCACGATGACCAGACTCAACCAGTTTCGCGAATGACTAGTGCTTAGGCTTTACTTTATTATTTTCATAGTTGCATTGGACGATTTGCTATTGTAGTAGTTAGTATTATGGATATTTGGATGTAATTTGGGTTGGTTCAGTTAGTGGCCCGGGTTAGCTGAACCACTAACTGGCATGCGCTCCTAGGGAATTGGGCCAGCCTTGGGTTGGGTTGGCGCAACTCCCTAGGGGACTGGTCGTCCCCTATATGGGGCAATCCTCTCTATTTTCACAGTTATGCAATTACAGAATTCCAGTTTCTCCCATTTCTTCCTTCTCCCCTTTCTCTGCGTAATTCTCCTAGATATCGATCGTGCCTGCATCGGGCACATCATTGGCATCGGAGCTTTACGATCCCCAAACATGGCTTGAGGAAAGCAATCGGCTACAGTTCCTGAGGTTACTCTGGAGAAGGAGGTACCAGCATCAGCGCATGCTGCTACGGACAGCCCGAAGGCCAATACTCCTGCAACAGCCAGCAATTTCCAGCAAATCATGGTTGCACTGGAGAAGCTGACATCGCTCATGATGAGCGCAATCAAGGGCGAAGCCTCGGGGCGCACAACGCCCATCCTTCCAGGGCCGCCTCCTGCTATTCTAGAGAAGGGTGGTCTGTCTGATCTTCCTGAGCTGACCTTTTCCTGCCCTCCAGCGGCTGTGGGCATTGACATGAGCGTCTTCCCTGGTTCTGCACGATTCGGCCATGGCATCCTAGCTCCAGAGGGGAGACGCCAAGCCTGGGACATGCGAGGCACACCAAGTGTTCGAGCGAATGCCCCAATGATGCCGCCCCCCCCCCCCACACTCAGTTCCAGGACACAGAGGAGGAGTGGGACGAGTATCCAGGGCCTCGCGGCGGGCCCCGAGGGGGGCAAAACCTCATCTTGCTCGTTTACAGTTTCCCCGCTATAATGGTGAGGATGACCCTGTGGAATGGCTGTATAAAGCGGAGAAGTTCTTCTCATACCAGGGAATGCGGTTCGAGACTGAGCGCCTGCGCATCACTGCCTTTCACTTGGATGGTGACGTATCGGTTTGGTTCTAGAACTTTGAGAAAGAAGTGTGCTATCCCACCTGGGCAGCCTTCTCCGACGAGATCTGCATCCAGTTTGGCCCGAATGAATTTCAGGACTTCAATGAGATGTTGTCCACCCTACGCCAGACCACCACTGTTCGTGCATATTATACAAACTTCATGAAGATCGCCAACAGACTTCCTGACTGGCCAATGGCTGCCTTGGTGGGCACGTTCAAACGTGGGTTGAAGCCAGAAATCTCAGAGGAAATGCGCCTCTTCCCTTGAGCTAGCATGCGGGAAGTGGTGCGTCATGCCCGCATCGAAGAAGAGAAAGTGAACTGGCAGCGTAGGGACGGACAGCTGGGACCTCCACCCCAGTCTATCCTGAGTTCTAATCCAGTGGCGGCTTCCCCCACCAGTACAGCCAATGGCCGCCCCTCTCAACCGGCCGCAGTCTCCACTCCAATTGTCCGGCGTCTCACCCCTACCCAGATGGACGAACGCCAAGCCAAGGGGCTGTGCTTTCGCTGTGATGAGAAATTTGTTCCTGGACACCGATGTGCTGTTAAGGGCAGCTTACTTGTGGAGGAGATGGACGACGACTTGGACAGCCAAGCATGTAGTGAATCCTTGATCTCAGAGGACATGCAGCCTGAAATTTCAGTTCATGCCTTTTTGGGAGCATTCACACCACGCACCATGCAAGTGCAGGGATTCCTTAAAAGGGAACATGTAGCTATCTTGATCGACAATGGTTTCACTCATAATTTTATTAACGATAAGGTAGCTCATCGACTAGGGTGTTTGGTGTCGAACTCAAAACCATTTGATTTGTTGATTGGCGATGGCAAGCATCTCCGGAGTGCTGGGGTGTGCGCTCAGATTACCCTCTCAATTCAGGGTAACACATTTGTTACTGACCTTTTCCTGCTACCCACAAAGGGGGCGGATGTCGTCTTGGGAGTACAGTGGCTGCAAGAACTGGGTGATGTGGTGTGGAATTTTTGGGATATGGTGATGGAATTCGAGCTTAATGAGCAGCAGGTTCGGTTGGAGGGGTCACGGCCTGACACTCTTCTTTCGGCCCAGGACATGAGCTCCTTCTTCCGGTTTGCTCCTCAGGGACTTCTTCTGCAGTAGCGTGCTGTTATGGGCATCTCACAGGAACAGATACCATCTGATTTGCAGGAGCTGCTGACCTCACATGAGGATTTGTTTTCAGAGCTGCAGGGACTCCCTCCCATCCGGCCTCATGACCATCAGATTTCCATTATTCCAGGGGCAGCACCAGCCAATGTCCGCCCATACCGTTACCCTCACATACAGAAATCGGAGATAGAATGGCTGGTGGTGGACATGCTTCAGTCCGGAATCATTCGTCCTAGTACGAGCTCTTATTCGTCTCCCATCCTGTTGGTTCGCAAGAAAGATGGTTCGTGGCGGTTTTATGTTGACTATCGTGCTTTGAACGCCATCACCGTAAAAGACAAGTATCCCATTCCTGTGATTGAAGAGCTGTTGGATGAATTGACAGGTGCCAACGTCTTTAGTAAGCTTGATCTTCATTCCGGCTATCACCAAATTCGTGTGCAGCCTCATGACGTGCACAAGACTACATTCCGGACTCATGATGGCCATTTCGAGTTTTTGGTGATGCCCTTTGGATTAACCAACGCTCCCTCCACGTTCCAGTCTCTCATGAATGATATTTTTTGGCCCTTCCTTCATCGCTATATATTGGTCTTCTTTGATGACATATTGGTGTACAGTAGCTCGTGGGAAGAACACTTGACACATCTTAGGTCGGTCTTTTCTATTTTGCGTGTTAACTCCTTATTTCTGAAGCATTTGAAGTGTTCCTTTGGCAGCCCGTAGGTTGAGTATTTGGGTCACATTATCTCCCAGAACGGTGTTGCTACTGATCCAGCCAAAGTGGCCGCTATGCTATCTTGGCCGACTCCATCATGTGTCCGAGTGCTCAGGGCTTTTCATGGCCTTACAGGTTATTATCGTCGGTTTATCCATCGGTACGGCAAGTTGGCTCGTCCTCTTACAGAACTGTTGAAGAAGGGGGCGTTCACATGGTCACCAGCGGCCCAAACAGCCTTTGAGGGGCTCAAGCAGGCGATGGAGTCTGCCCCGGTCTTGCTCTTACCAGATTTTAGTCGGCCATTTGTGGTGGAGACGGATGCGTCAAAGAAGGGCTTGGGCGTTGTCCTCTTGCAGGATGACCGCCCTATAGCTTTTTTCAGTAAGACTCTCACTGGTCGCTCCTTATCTATGTCGGTGTATGAGAAGAAAATAATGGCTATCATCCTCACCGTTGCCAAATGGCGTCCGTATTTATTGGGCCGTCGCTATCTGATCCGTACCAACCACCAACCGTTGAAATATTTTTTGGATCAACGAGTGTCTACCCCAACTCAGCAGCGGTGGGTGAGCAAGTTGCTAGGCTATGACTAGGAGTTAGTGTACAAAAAGGGGTCAGAAAATATCGTCGTCGATGCACTCTCTCGCAGTCCAGCCCCGGGCTCCTGCTTCGCATTCTCCACCCTTTCTTGCCCATTTATTGAGGAGCTCCAGTAGTCCTATGGTATGGATTCATGGACATAGGAGGTTATTACCACCCTTCAGGCCGACCCAGCAGCCCGGCCTTTCTTTGTGTGGCAGGATGGTCTTCTCTTCTGGAAGGACCGTTTGTGGGTTCCCGATGTTTCTAATCTCCGCCGCCGTATCATGTCGCATTTCCATGACATTCCTGTGGCTGGTCATGAGGGGTCCTTCCGTACATATAAGAGGGTTAGCCAGAGTTTCTTGTGGTAGGGCGTCCGTTGTGCCGTCCATGATTACGTCGCTGCTTGTGATGTTTGTCAATGGGCTAAAGCAACGACAACCTCCCCAGCCGGTTGTTACAGCCCTTGCCTATTCCAAAGAAGGTTTGGGAGGACATTTCGATGGATTTCGTGGAGGCGTTGCCGGTGGTACAGGGTAAGTCCATCATCATGGTTGTGGTGGACAGGTTGTCTAAGTATGCTCATTTTTGTGCATTAGGCCATCCCTTCACCGCTAAGACTGTTGCTGAGCTCTTTGTTCGTGAGGTGGCGCGCCTGCATGGTAAGCCACGTACGATTGTATCTAACTGGGACCGGATATTTCTCTCGCAGTTCTGGCAAGAGTTTCTCATGTTGTAGGGATCTTCTTTACATATGAGCACCGCATATCATCCTCATATGGATGGACAGACGGAGGTAATTAACCATTGCCTGGAGCAGTATCTCCGCTGCTTCACTATGATGCAGCTCCGTCGGTGGCTTCAGCTCCTTCCCTGGGCTGAGTGGTCTTATAATACGGCATATCACACACACGCTGGATTCACCCCATTTGAGGTGCTCTATGGTCGTCCACCACCGACTATCTTATCTTATGTGCCCAATCGTTCGTCCGTTGCCGAGGTGGATTATATGTTGCAGACACGTGAAAAGGTCTTACGCCAGATTAAAGAGAATTTGTCGGCTACTCAGAATAGGATGAAGCAGGTTTGTGATCGTCATCATACGGATCAGAAATTTGCTGTTGGTGATTTGGTCTATGTCTCGGTCCTTCCTCAGCGCCAAACCTCTCTGTTTCAGCCTGCACACTCCAAGTTTGCTCCCCGCTTCCATGGTCTGTATGTTGTTGAGGAGCATGTTGGACTGGTGGCCTACCGCCTGACTCTCCCTCTTGATTCTTTAGTTCATCCGGTGTTTCATGTCTCTCGTCTGCGCCATTTTGTGGGTGATGCGTCCTTGGCAGTGGGCGCTCCTCCTCCTCCCCTGCAGGGGCCGACTGTGCCCGATGATCCTGTCCTTGCTGCTGTCTTGCAGAAACGTTGGGTTCGACGCTTCGGGCGTATTGTCACTGAGATCTTGCTTTCTTGGCAGGGTCAGTCTCATGAGGATGCCACGTGGATGCCTAAAGATGATTTTCTGGCTCGTTTCCCAGCTTGGTCACCTTGTAGACAAGGCAAATAGCGGAAGCATGGTGGAGTGTTGTGCACGATGACCATACTCGACCAGTTTCGCGAATGACTAGTGCTTAGGCTTTACTTTATTATTTTCATAGTTGCATTGGACGATTTGCTATTGTAGTAGTTAGTATTATGGATATTTGGATGTAATTTGGGTTGGTTCAATTAGTGGCCCGGGTTAGTCGAACCACTAACTGGCATGCATTCCTAGGGAATTGGGCCGGCCTTGGGTTGGCTTGGTGCGACTCCCTAGGGGATTGGTCGTCCCCTATATGGGGTGATCCTCTCTATTTTCATAGTTATGCAATTATACCCCTTTCTTCCTTACTTCTCCCCTTTCTCTGCGTAATTCTCTTAGATATTGATCATGCCTGCATCGGGCACATCAACTACTTTTTCTAGTATAGATTTATTTAAGCTATACATTTCTATTTGTAACAATAAATTAATATAAAATCATAAGCAATGTAAATAGGTTATAATAATATAAGAACAATCTTGTTCATTATCTATTTATAAAACATCTTATACTAATCATAGATTTATGCACATCTATGATTGCAAAAGATAGAAGTACAAAATGTTATTATCTATGTATCAATGGATTACCATGGGTGTGCTTATCTTTATTTAGATGGGAAGGTCAACCATTTTTCCTATCAAATCATCATGAAGTCTACACTTTTTTATGTCTTCATGATTGCCAACACTAATCACCTATTTTAAGTAGTATTCTTTGCATTCCCTTTGTTCTACCTGTTTTAATTGCATAGTTATCCAACTATACATTTTAAATTCTTACATTATCTTCCCATAGTTCTGCAAAAAGTGGATCATGAAACAACTAAAGTGTTAGATAAAATTTCGGTGAAATTGAAATCCTGAAATAGCTTTGTTGTGAACCTGTAAGTTACACTACCAAATTTGTGCTTCATATACATTTTTTGCCTCATATATATGAATCACACTATTTTCTGCCTCATATATGTTCATTAGATAAATCATTTGTTCAAGTGTTACACCTATGCTCATTTTTTAATTTGAGCATCAACTTATTAATATGGATAAATGAACACGTGGTTAGAATATGGATAAATGAAAATGATTGCTTTTGATCCCGTATTATATCTTTCTTCTACATTTGTAAATTGATTACCTCCTAGATAATGTTCTATTTGTTTCTATGATATTAATGGATTATATGTTCTCTCATGCCATTGTTTACTTTTTATATGTGCACTAGGATGTTTTAGATGTCTTGTAGTCAGGGAATGACATTTGATATTGGATCTACTTCTTGAGTAGAAAAAAAAAGTATTCAAAAAAGGTGGTTTGGGATATTATGCCTTTCTCAAGCATGTGGCCCCTCCAACGCAACCAACAAAGGGCACAAGAGAGGGAGCTCTATGGATCTTGAGGGTTGGGCATTAGTGATTGACCTCTTTAAGAAGGAGAATGATGTTGAAGTTGATAAGACTAGGTTAAAAAATCACTATGACAAATCTAGGAGATTTTACTGTGGATGGAATGAGCCAAGAAGCATGACTGGAGTTGGTTGGAACCCCATAGTGCACACATTTATTCTTTGTAATGATGCATGGAACAACTTCTTGAAGGTAATAATTGGTATATTTCTTTTTCTAGGTGTATGTGTTTAAAAGTTAAAGTACTAACAATTATATTTCTTTTTTCGTGTAGAGACATAAGTACTGCTACCAACTAAAACTATGGGGGTATGATGAAGAGTCGGAAGCTAACCTACAAATTGTATTCAGCAACAAACATGCCACGGGGAAGAATAGGCTTTATTGTAATTCTAGTAAAGCCCTCCAACTGAAATGCTTAAGGGTCTATTTGGATTGGTGTAAATTAGGAGAAAGGGAAAGAGAAAGAGAAAGTGAATCCAGGTGAAAGGGAAACTAGGTGGTTCCTAAAATATTTCTACTGTTTGGTTGCACAAATGATGTTAGAGAAAATTGAAACTTTAATCCACCAATTGTGGTAGTGGTGATGGAGTTAGCCATGGTGGTGGAGGTGGTAGTGGCAGTGGTGGTGGTGACAGTAGTGATGGTGGTGACCACAGTGGTGGCAACAGCAATGGTGTAAGGGGTGGTGATGGCGAGGGTGGTGGTGGTGGCAGTGGCTATGGTGTTGGCGGTAGAGGGGTAGTAGTGGTGGTGGTGGTGGTTGCAGTGAGGGTAGTGGTGGTGGTGGTGGTGGCAGCAGTGGTGGCAGTGGCGATGGTGGTAGTGGTGGTGGTGGTGGTGGTGGTGGTGGTGGCGGCGACTATGGCAGTGGTGCCAGAACATTGCGCAACATGTGTACGCAATGTTGCACAGAATGCATGCAACAATGTGCACATATAGTTGGCTAGGTTGGGACACATGGTCAACTAGCACATCTAGACCATGTGTCCCAACATAGCCAACTATGTGTGCGCATCATTGTGCGGGCCTTCCCCACAACACCTGCATACAAGGTGTGTAACACTATGGGTAATTCCCGCAATGCATACGCACTTAGTGTACAACACTTCCACACATGTGTGCACCCCAACACATGTCATGGATAGTCTGCTCTGCTACCCCTTGACAAGCGGTGGTGGTGATGGTGGCTGCAGTGGTGGTGGGGGTGGCAGTGGCAAAGGTGGTGGTGGCGGCAGTAGTGGTAGTGGTAGTGGCAGTGGCGGTGGTAATAGTGGTGGTGGGGGTGGTGATTGTTGTAGTGGTAACGACGGTGGTAGTGGCGACAGTGGTGGTGGAGGCAGTGGCAGTGGCGACAAGACATAAGTCTTTGGTATTCTGATTTTCTCCCAAAATCCATGGGTTGATAAGTGGAAAGTTTTGGGGCCAATTTTTCATCCATTTTCTTTCAATTTTTACTCTAGTTTATCTTTCCCCATTGCACCAAATAGTGGAAACTGAGGGATTTTTAAAAGATTCATTTCCTTTCCCCACTTTTCACAAATCCAAACAAACCCTAAGGAGTATAATGTTGAGGAAGAAGTTGAGGATGGTGGGGACACATCTACATGTTTTCTGAGTCTAGATGATCCTTATTTTGGAGATGAGGTTGATAAAGGAACAAGGATAAATGTGAATGAGACAGTTGGGACTACTAGGCAGGTCCCATTAGTATCTTTACCTACCCCTGCCCCTAATCCAACACAAAGTGCACCATAAGGTCCTATTGGAAACACAAGACCAACCATCCCCCCTAATTCCAACACAAAGTGCAAAGGAAATAGAAAGTATCTTGAGGAGGCTTCATTTGTGGAACAATCTATTATTGAACCCTTGTCAGTGAGGAATAAGATTGCACATGAGAGCTCCCACTTAACCAAAGAGAAATTTAAAATAGAACAATTCAAGAAAGTTGTTGAGCTATTAAAGGCCCTCCATAGATACAGTGTGTTTCACCCTATGTTTGTTGATGCACTTTCTTTCTTACTTTCTTGAGCCTAGGGTATGACAACTTTTGCTAGCATTAGAAGTTGATTTGGAGCTAAGAGAGGAGTGGCTGCATGGCTGTTGGAATGCTGATAATTGAGAGAATCATTGTATTGTTAACTTTGGTTGGCATTAGAAGTTGATTTGGAGCTAAGACATGTAATAATATTTCTAATAGTTGGTAATGCTTGTATGTTGCATGTTTCTTACAATGTAATGACAATATTTGTGGTAATGCTTGTCTAGCATATTTCCAATTGTTCATCTTCTATTAGTATTTCTATGATTTTGGTTTGCTCTAGTCATATGTTATTGATACTACTTGTGCTAATCTTCACAAGTTTCATACGAAGTAAGCACAACATTATTTATGAGACTTTAGTTTGATGCTTCTGTGTAGCATGTTTCTTATAATGTAATGACTTTGGTGGTTAAAGTTATATGTGCACATATTCTCTATGTTAATATGATGATATTTCTATGCACTCTTTGGTTATTAGTAGTTATTAATATTATATGCATTTTTTTAAGTCACATGAGTGTGTGTGGTTAATGTAATGTGTGTATATTGTATTCATATATTCTATGGCTTTTACTTTGTATGAGCTACTGTTTAACCCAGAAGAAGAGGGTGTGATGTTTTATCTTATTGAAGAAAGTTCTATTCTCTCTCCACATCCAAAAAGGAATGTTGTTCACATGTACCAAAGAGAGGAAAACAAATAGTGAATGACATGCTAACTGGGCCTAACACAATTTGTCTTGACATGTGCCATATGAATAAGAAGACATTCATGAGTTTGTGTTTCAAAATGAGAAAGAAATGACTTAAAGACACACGAAATGTTGTAGGGGAGGTGCAACTGTAGCACTTTTTGGAAGTCATTAGACACAAAGCAAGGGTAGCGTGCACTTGGACATCATATGTCCTGCTCTACTGAAATAATAAATAGATACTTCAATGAAACATTGCAAGCATTATATAGGTGGTCGGCAGACAAGATCAAGCCTCTTATTGTTCCAAACCTAACACCAACTTACGTTAGGACCAAGGGTAAATACTATCCTTGGTTTAGAAACTGCATTGGAGCTCTTGATGGAGCACATCCAAATGCTTGTGTTAGTCGGGAAGAGGAACAAGCATTTAGGGTAAAACTAGAAAGGTTACACATAATATCTTGGCTATATGTGATTTGAGCATGTGTTTTACCTTTGCTGTGGTGGGCTAGGAGGGTCGACTCATGATTCAAAGGAGTTATCATATGCTATAAGTGATAAAAAGCAAAGTTTCCAAAGCCACCTTAAGGTAAATAATATGTGGTAGATGTTGGTTATCCCAATATGAAAGGATTCCTAGGTCCTTACAAGAAAACTAGATACCATATACCTGAGTATTGCCAATGTGGACCCCGTGGAAGGAATGAGAGATTCAACTATTTGCATTCTCCACTTCGCAATGTCATAGAGAGGACATTCAGAATGTGGAAGGAGCAGTGGCTCATTTTGGAACACTTCCCAATATATAGTTTTGAAAAACAATGTCAAGTAGTGCTTATATCCATGGCATTGCATAATTTCATTAAGGAGCAACGAGTGGCCAGTGATGACCCCAATCTTGTGGATGTTTTGTTTAAGCAATGGGAGAATGATGACTTGGTTCCAAATGTCCAAGAGCAAGAAGTTGACCCACTCTTCATCCGGGATGACATTGCTATGGGCCGTGTTCATGATGACATTAGAGATGTCATAACTGTGCACTATGCAATCCCTCAACAAACATGGGTTTTATTTTGAGTGAAACTGATTTTAGGTTATATGATGAAACATTTCACACAATCTATGACTGTCCCACATATGAAATAAAATGACATGTGATTTTTTCATTAGTTTGTTGCTTTTGTTAATTGATGGTTGATGATATGGATTGAGGGATGTCTTTTCATGGTTTTCATTAATGATATGGGGAGTTGATGATACATATTTTAATTTATTAGATTGTTGAGGAATTCCCAAGTATTGGTATCATAATTGGAGGTATAGGTAATCTGGTTATTTTGAATGCTTTGGTTTAATTTGGAACAATAGATGCTATGTTGAAGTGCTTGAATTCTATCACAAACAGTGGTTGAATTTGTGGCAGTGGTGATGGTTTATGTCCAGCATTAGTGATTGGCAGTGTGTATTTGAGCATTGACTCAAACAAGAGTTAAGTTTTATTTGTGTTTATGCCTAGTTTGTTGTCAATGATACAAGGAGTTTTTAGCATCGTGCTAGTTACCTTTTTATTTTGTAAAGGTTAAACTGTTGAAAGAGATAAAAATTGTGCATGGCCCTGTAGGAATAATTTTAGTGCTGATTTTTGAGTTGTTATTTTGTGATTTGTCGAATTGCCTCTGTTTTATAGATGTTGCCCATCTCTCTTTTCTAAAGCATATATGTGATTTGCTGCTTTATTTTTGTTTTGATATTTTGTTCTACGTATGTCTTGAATCTCCATGAATCATCATTTACATATGGGAATCCATTCATGTGGTCGGTGTAACATCAACAAAGACAAGTGGTGGTAGTCCGGATAGAACTCATTTTTGCATCAGCCTTGTCAAATTTGACTTTTTCGTGCGATCACATATTTCCATGCAAAGAATCTGATGGAATTCACAGGTTTGTGTTGTGGGTATTTCTTGTCAAGTAAGTGTAGTAGTCCTAGATGGAATAATTGGGCTCTCCTTGTAATTTGAGTCATCAACAGTTGGCATGTTCTCTCACTGTCTCATCATCAAATTTTGTATGGTACTATTTTTTATTTATTTATACATTTTATGGAAGACTTGGTTCCACAAACCACTAAATATCAATGTCCATCTTTTTGTTCATCTTTTTTGTCTATTCAAACAAGCCTATAGATACCTAAATACTCCATTTTCCCCAAGTTAATTGTAAGGACTCTCATTTCTAAACCGGTTTTTGTTTTCTTTTAATTATCGGCTATCGTGAGGTTAACACGTTTTTTGATTTATTCGGTGGTTTCAAAGATAAATGGTGTTTATGATGGTTTTAATCAAAATCAACTTTAAGATTAGTGGTTTCAAGTAATTTTGAATCAAATGTGAATTTTTGGGATTTTTTGGAATTTTCACTATTTTTTCAAAAATTAGGGTTTTGGCGGGACCCCTGTGGGCCCCACCGTTAAAATTTTGGTTTTTGTGTCAAATGAACCCAGACATCAACTTAAGCTTATACAAAAAAATTTAGAGTTTTCTCAGATTTAATTAGTGCTCAAATTTGTAAAATACTCATTTTTAGCCTATTTTCCTATTTATACCCCACAACTTACCCATATACACCCCAAAGCTTACTATAAAAGGCCAAATATGAGCCATTCGCATTTTGAGAATAGGCTGAGGAGGAGAGGTCAGGCCTAATCCCCAATTAGGCCCGGATTAGAAGGTTTTTAAGGTAAGTCTATTCTAATTAAGCACTAAATCCTAGCTTTTCTCTTAATCTCTTCTAAATCTACCATTTCTCCTTTGTTTTAATTCGTTTTTAAACATCAAAACTATTGATTTGCATTTTTACTGCAAACCCTAGCTCTCAAAATCCAATTTTTATGTTCAACAAGCCCTAGATCTAAGTTTTTAATTAGGGTTTTCTTTGTTAAATCGGTTTTAATAGAGTTTAATTCAAACTCTATATCTTTGTAAGGTTTTCAAGAAGGGTGACCATCAAATCCAAGCCTAATCAAGGGATAAGGTAATAGACTTTCAAAATTTTAGTCTTTCTATGGTAAAACTCTTGATTTTGTGTTTATTTTGAATGGAGTTACTTGATTTAGTGTTCTAATGGCATGATTAGAAAATGATAATATTTAATCCCGATTTCATATGGTTTTATCTTGTTATGATGTGGTTTAGCATTCTGGAAGTCATGGTGGACTTTTAATGGCATTTAAGTTGTTAGATGGTGATTTGGAGTGTTATCAATGGAGTTTCAGTTTGAAAATACGAAAGGAAGAAGAAGGTCGTTTCTGCCTTGTTGGGCAACACTGTCGGATCAACAGATTTCCTGTTTAGCCGATCGAATGTCCCTTCTGGGCGTTCGAACGGCTACACAGCAGATTTTTGATCTATTGCATGATGTTTATTTTGGTGATTCCACTTTAGCTTGCCAATTTCATATGAATGTGGAGTGTTTTGAGCTATATTATGCTACTGGAAAGGCATACCATTGAGGTTATGAAGTTGAGGTATACATTTAAGAGATTTGTAGAATGACTTGTGGTTTGTGGTATGATGTTGGAATTGACATCTTGAAGTTATGAATGGTTGATTCTCTATGGTTAAGCATATTTTCAGTAGGACTACAACCTATTAATGGACTGATTTGTCATGATAGAAATGTTGTTAGTTGATGTGTGGATGTTAGTGAATGTCATGGCTTATGGATGATGTGAATGATCTTATATGTGTTTAGCCATTGTGGTTGAGCTTTGATTTGAGTTATGATTTCAATAATTCTTCCCCTATGATTTCCGCTGGAATTCATGTTTAGATATAAATTCACATGTGTAGTGTGGTAGTGAGTTAATTTCAAGCATGTTGATATGCATTGAGTGAAGTGCTTCTACTAGGTACACACACATGTGGGGATTAATGATGATGTTGAAGCTTGATATTATAATTATGAATGATGCATTAAGGGCTGATGAGAGCACTTATCATGAATTAGGATTCATGTATGCCTTGCCCACGTATGTACCATGCTTCATGCATCATGAAAATAAATTTCCAATTGAATCTTTATCGAGGTTAATCAAATTTAATCGGTCGTGGATTAATCGAAACTTGATTGGTCCGAAAGGACATGTTTTGATTTGAGTTCCTGTGTGGAACGAGTGCACTCCCCGGGTTGAGTCTAAAGAAATGGAATTATGTGGGGACGAGTTGTGTACTTGTCTTGCGGATGTGAGATTGTTATTATGAGTGTCATCTAGACCCTGAGAATCCAGTGTGGTATGCCGTGTGCACTCGCTACCACGTGTTCTAGGATTTCCTATGTGGGAACTCGGGCTCTCCCCTCCGCAGGAGATGTCCCTGGGCGAACACCCCTGCTCTAGATTCTCTGTGTGAGAATGGGACATCCTCGGCCAGGATCGTCTAGGGCGAGCAGTTTTAGGGATTGACAACCCCGAATTTTCTTGAATTCTTGTGTAGAATTTTGGACCATGACATGCCTTCGTGGCCTTGTCTGTGTTCTTGTCTGTGTGACACTAAATTGTGATTACTCCTTGATGGAGGTTGACATGATGTGATGCATGATATGACATGTATGTTAGAGATATAGTTCATGCAGGTGAATATGATGTTTGAAGCATGATTGGATATGTATGTTAGAGATACATTTCATGCAGGATGATGGGATGTGATGGATGATTGGATATGTATGTTAGAGATACATTTCATGCAGGATGATTGGATGTGATGCATGATTGGATATGTATGTTAGAGATACATTTCATGCAAGATGATATGATGCATGATTGGAATATGTATGTTAGAGATACATTCCATGCAGGTGGTTATGATGTGATGCATGATGGGATATGTATGTTAGAGATACATTTCATGCAGGTTGTTATGATGTGATACATGATGGGATATGTATGTTAGAGATACATTTCATGCAGGTTGATATGATGAAATACATGGTTGGATATGTATGTTAGAGATACATTTCATGCAGGTTGATACGATGTGAATGTCATTATGTGGATTATACACTATGATACAGGTTTAGGTGATGTGTATGTGTGATCAGAAAATGATGCACCTTATCAATCTTAGATCTGAATGAGTTTATTGTTATGCTATCGTATTTCCGATGATGATAGTTATTTTAAAAACCATTGCTGAGTTTGTTAAACTCACCCCTCTTTCTTGTGTTTTGCTTTGGGGTTGCGTGGTGCGACACGTAAACGGACAGGATCTCCTCTTTGAGGAAAGGTCGGAGATGACTTGGATGTGATCGTGGAGATTCTTATGTGACTTATTTTCCTTGGTTTATGTTTTATGTTTAGAACCTTTGTGTAGGGTTCTCTGTTGGATTTTTATGCTAGTTATTACAGTTGTGTTGCTTAAGACTTATTTTGAGCCAGTGTGGGCTATGGTTGACTAAGCATGTGGGTTTGAGTCTAGTTGTTTACTTTGTGTTAAGCAACTCTCTTTCTTTTCTTCTTATTTACTCTTACTCAAAGGAATGTGCATACTCCGTATTTCTGTTAAGTCGCCCGTGGTTAGGGTTAAGTCTTCCGCTAAACCATTTCTCAAACCCTTCGTTGCCCCCGCATGCTTGACTGGCCCCTAGACCGGGTTCGGCTCGGGTCGGGCATCGCCAGGGTGTGACATTAATAACTCTATTTAGTTTTTTAAATTTATTAATGTGGGACTGAGGGAGTAAGATATTAGTTGGTAGATAGCTATGATAAAGATATTCCAGTAATATGTGCTCCTTTATCTTATTATATGAACACAATTAGTAAACATATTTTTGAGTGTGGAAGTGGAAATGACCAAGTCACATGAGACCTCAGAGATACTGCCTAAAGACATTAGAAAGGTGACAGAGGCTGGCTAGTAGCTAGTGAGCATGCACAAAATATGGGATAGACCCACTTCGTCAACTGCGGCTTTTCATAAATACTTGTGCAATCTCTCATGAGGATCATATCCAAGTAACTATCAAAAAACTACAAAGCAAGAAAATTCTCTAATTTTAGAGAGACAGTGAAATTGAATATTGTTATGTCTAAACCAAGACTATGAAGAAGTAAAATTCAAATTTATTTTACTTGTCAATTGTAGTAGACAAGGTCGATCCACAGGGAAAGACTAGTGTGATAAAGAAAATGATTACGAAAAATAGAAGAAAGAAAAATTATGAGAGAAAAAATAGAAGAATATTGAAACAATAAAGAGTTAAGAAATCAATAAGAGAAAATACTAAGGCATTAAGGGTCATTGTAACATTTAGTGATGTTCTTCATGTGTCATGTTATCTTAGTTAAAATCAAATGAAGATTATATCTAACCAGAAGATATGAACATTAAAAGCAACAACAAAGTTAAGAAATACTTTGGATAGATGAAGGATAAAAACAATTATTTCTTCAAGAGTTATATATATAAATCACAAAATATTAAGAATGAGAGCCTTTAAGCATCTTATGTATTGAAATTATAAAGAAACTAGAATAATAATATTAAATGAACATCACTTCAAATAACCAATACTTACTTGAAATCATTGATGAAACATGAATAGAACTCCATTAGATTATTACAAATCACCTCTAGCCTTAGCTTGAGAGCTTAGAAAGTTATTACAATAAAACTAAAAACAAAAATATAAAAGAAGAGAAGAAAAATTAGAGAAGAGAACTTCAAAGAGGATGGAATGATGCCTCTATCACATCCACCCCTCTATTTATAGGAGTAGAAAGGGTTACTTTAAATGGGAAAGTCCAATCATATCCTTTGATTGCATCCTGATTAATTGCTTGATTGGTTGCTTCTTTAGCAATGATTAGATTCTAAATCAATCAAATAAATCAATGCTTTATTTAGGAAATAAGTATCTTTAAGTCTTCCTTTAGTTATCCAATTAGCCTCATTGTCTTTCCTTATGTGTATCAATCACAACCAATTAAAATGTTCTCCATGTGTTGGCTTGGGTTAGTTAACTAGCTATTCCTTTGCATGCCGGATTTGACCCATATATCTTCGAAATTATGTATTTCTTCTTGAAATAGCAATTATAGAAATAGAAGTCTTCTTTCCAATTCCACTAAAATTATATCAATCCGAATTATACATAGAAATATATTGTCAAAATACTAATGCTATGTTAATTTGTCCAAATTAGCTTCTTCCCGAATTTAGTTCTCTTGATGCAAATGTGAAATCAAACAGGTTCACAAGGTTGTGTTCAACCATTCCATGCATTCTTACACCATTAGGAGCCCATTCTTGACTTTTAAATAGTTTTGGGTAGTTGGGTTTTACTTCCTCTTCTACTTGGGTCCTATTGAAGCTTGTTTAGACATGTAAACACAACTAAGTTCAACTTACCTAATCAAAACATAGATAGCCCAAACAAGTAGTGAATTAACACAAAATATGATTTTAATTCAAGATTTCAAACCATTTAATTAAATATTATTTTAGTGCATCAAATACAAATAAATGGTTTTAAGAAAAATAAAATTAATGCTTTAATAAAATGCAATTGAATGCAACTTAATCTCAATCTATTTATAAAAGAAGAAGAAAGGAAAGATGTTATCCCACTTTGACCTCAAGAGTTGTAATATCCCGGATTTTCCTAGGTTTTGAAACTTAAACATGTGAAAAATAGGGTGTTTGACCCATGACCTTCTTGGTAAAATAATTTCATCAATAGATGAAATTTATAGTTGAGACCAATGTAGTTAAAAAGTAGACAAGAAGATACACAAAATGGCACCAAGAACACACAAATTAGAATTCGGATGAGATAATTATGACCATTCAAAGTTGAATATATCGTGCAAGGCCCGTTTACCCGAATTAAATGTGCATTTGGGTTGTTTAAGTCGTTCTACAGGCTTGATTATTTAGAGTGACAAGAATTATTAAAATATAGCCCAAGTAGTCCACCTTGGCCTAACTTATAAGGGGATAAGGGTTCCTAGTCCCCATGAGTATAAAAAGGGCTTCCTAGGGCTCAATTAGGGGGAGATTTTTTAGCCTTCAGGGGAAAGAGGAGCTGCCAGAGAAGTTTCAAGGAGGCTAGTTAGCAACGACAGGGAGGAGAGAGCTCGAAGACTGGCAGTGGTGAGGTAGGGTCACTAATAACCTAATTTCCTTGTAAGTTTAATGGTGATTTAAAAGATTGGGTTGTGTATATTAATTTAAAAGGGATAAGGGGTGGAAGTATTAGGAGGCGGGCACTGGCTATGTACTGGCCAACCGCTCCTAGCTAGAAACCGGCTAGTTGCTAGCCACCATCTACCTCTTCGTTCCGTCGCGGCGGAACTTCTGCCTCCTCACATTGGCAGTGCACGGCTATGGCCGTGCCGCCTCACTTTTTATTTCCCCCCTCTGCTTCACTAGACAAGTGGAGTGGGCAGCACTGGCCCTAGCTGTACTGGCCTTGGCCACGTTGGCCCTAGCTGTGGCAACTTCAGCCTTTAAACTGACAATGAAGCGGGAAAAAAAAGCCCCTTTGGCCCCAACCGGCCACCAAACAATAGTAGGGCCAAGGCCATTGGTTTTGCCATTTGCAAGCAATCCAAAAGCCCCAGGCCTGTCGCCTCACCATGGCGCCGCCGCTAGAGGCTAGGTGGCCACTAGCCAGCCATGGGGAAGTCAACCCGCAAAGTGGGTCATCAGGTCGGGCCCGGGTCAGATCACCTAACCCATTTGGTCAAGACCTGGCCAGGTTGAGCCTGGCCCGGGTCCAGGCAAAGGTGGAAAAAAATAGAGTATTTGAATTGGGTCCGGTGAAGGGACTTTTACATTTTAATTTTTTTTTGTAAAAATTTCCATTGGACCCAAATATTTTCATGATTTGCCAGACCAAGTTTTAGCCTAGGGGAAAATCTTATAGGCTATAAATAACTATTTTACCCTTACGAGTGAACCATAATTATATTTCATTTCCCAACCTAGCGGCTCCAGTTTAGGGGCCTATGAAAGGATTTTAAAACTTTAAAAAAAAATCAATAAGAGGTGGGGGTATGCCCTAAATTTAGACCAAGTCACAAGCTGGGGAAAAATCCCAGTAAGTTGATGAATGACTATTTTACCCCTAAGGTTCAAGGTAAATCATCAGGGTTGGTTCAAGGGGTTCACGATCCCGTTAAACGCCATGAAAATTACCCCAAGTCCATAACGTTAAAGAGTATCCTTTAGATCGATTTTGGACCCTTAGAGTTTAGGGAAGCCTTAAACAAAATGAAAAAAATATCCCTGTGAGTGGACTAGCCTGCATTCACGTGAATGGAATCAACAAGCCAATTTGAGATTGTAACTTCTTGAGAGGTCAAGGACTTACCCAAAAATGGAGAGAACTGTATCCCATGTACAAAACTTACCTTAATTCCCTTCGCACATTATGACCCATTTTCATAAAAGTTTAAGCTCCTAACCCTATGAGAGTTAGGGCATGAGAACATGAGTTTTTCTATTGCCATTATTGCGTTTGACCATTGATATTATGATTCATTTAGAACTATGTGGGTATGTGTTATGTATGCTTTCATTTGCTTTGATGTTTGTTGTTGTTGTGATAGCAATTTATCACTACCTTAAGATTAATGAAAGATTAATCAATGGGGTTAGATAGTTTTGGATTGGTTGAGAACACCTAATCAAGATAAAGACCAAAATACCCCCAGAGGGGTCTGAGACTAGTTCATAGAGTGAATAAGGCCTTTGACCTGACCATTTGCCTTGGTTAATGAACTAATGGTAGTTTTGAGTGTTGACCCTAGTCTGAAAGAAACTAATAGGGTTTGGGATAGTCATTTTGAATCCTTGCATGTTTGTCGTACACGGGTAGGGTTCAAGATAGTTTTTTTGAGTCCTAACTCTATTGAGGAGCTATTGATTTGGTCGTGTGGTTGCACCTCCCTGTTTGAGGGAGCTTTGTGTGACCCGGGCTCACTGTCATGCCCTGCTACACCCTTGACTTGAACCCGGTCTAAGAGGGTGGGACACTGCACGACGCATACGGAAGATGAAACCATCCTTGTTTCTTATCAACGAAGTACACAACACGTGCCCTTTGTGCAAAAGCAAATAGAGGAAAGTAAAATAGATTACTTAACAATCTTAGTCTAACACAATACTTACAAAAACTAAATAAAACATAGTATTAAGTCTTAGGGCTACACATGTCTAAAGCCATCACTGGCTAACCAAAGTATAAGATAAAGTCAAGTATAAGTTCATCATATTAAGTAACAAGTCTAGAACAATCCAACATCTAGCCCCCTCTCATGGCACAAGCCCATCCTCGTGCTCTACATACAAACCATCTGGAGCACCTACATGACACAACATACAACCCAAAACAAAACCACATAAAAAAGATGGGTGGGCTTAGCTCAGTAAGAGTTTTGAAATGAAAATAAGCTCATGATAACACCACATACAATCTCAATTTAAACATGTATCACACAACTATTCTCTACGCCTGTGCATCATGAGATAAAACACATTCCATATACACATTCATACCACCTATTCTTCATGAGATGAGTTATATTTCATATATACATCAAACCAACTATGCATCATTGGTTCATTCATAATTCATAACACATCTGCACACCCTATGCACATATTTAAGTTTCATAGTTCATTCACATCCTACATGCAGCAATCATCAACATTCACATTCACATTGTATAAATAAAACCACATTCCATCCTGCGTGTTCAAGTATAATCATTCCATATGCACCATTTGTTATATAAGCATCATTGTCCCTACACAAGCTATATCAATGAGCATTATAATTCACACGCATGCATAAACTATCCAGTGAATGTCTCACAATTGAGAAAATTACCTTGCTTATCCTGGCCAAAGCAAAAAGAGTTTGCTGACCCTAGAAATCCTAACAAGGAAGTCATAAGCAGTTTGGGTAAATCCCTAATGGGGAAGTACCCCCTGGTAAGCCGGTGCACACGGACAAACCAACCTAGAATCTCATGTCCGAAAACACATCAATTTAACTCATTATAGCACCCCGCTCTTGTCACATGAGGAAGAAACCCATCCTCAAATGGACGTAAAACCCTGTTCTTTCGAACGTAAAACTGATT
Source organism: Saururus chinensis (assembly GCA_035235625.1). NCBI lineage: Eukaryota > Viridiplantae > Streptophyta > Magnoliopsida > Piperales > Saururaceae > Saururus > Saururus chinensis. The sequence goes on from CP141142.1 coordinate 25,543,986, forward strand.
CGGTAAACCTCTGATGCGGCTAACTAGGAAAAGTACGACACCCAATTAATTAATTACAGTTAAACATGAATAATCTTCACTTACAAATCATTCTTGTGATGCATGCCACATGATACATATGTGAGCAAAATTTAATGAATGTAAGCATAGGTAAACACACTTTAATCAATCCCAATATCATGAAACATGGTCCATTTGTGACAAATGAATTTATATAAGCATAAGTAAGAACATACATACATGATCGTGTTCATATTTGAGCTAAAACATGTAGAACATGATTCATCTATAATTAATATGACATGTTCAATCCATAATTCATCATGGTTATAACCTACTGAAATCATGGAGTAAATATGAAGAAATCATCAAAATACGGATTTAAAACAAGTAGACCATCATGAAAAACCTAGGCAAGTATAGTCATTTTCATGCTTAAGCTAGATCACATCCAAAGAAGGCTCATGTGCAATTAAGGTAACAATTATAAGTATTCATAACTCATTATAGCCATAGAGACTTAAAATCATGAGAAATGAACAAGAAATAACCAAAATCGACAAAAATAGTCATTTTCTAACAAATTGTTGTTTGGTGGTTCAAATGGCCTTATAGCCTTGGCCGGAACAGTTCACTTTTTTGGTTCGTCTTCAACCTCTCGAAATTTAAATAAAAAAAATTCTAAAATTTTATATAAATTTAAAAATTATCATAAAATATTATATAATCAAAAGCTAAGCCTAGAACATGATGGATCTAATTATTTTCATGCTTAATCATACTAAAATAACTATAAATCTCATGTTTTTAATAAATCACCATTACACATCAAGATGAAGTAAAAATTCAAACAAACATATAATCATGACATTCTAATGAAGAAAACCACACAAGGTAAAAACCCTTTACATTTAAAAAGCTTGGAAATCCCTTGAACAAGCTTTAAACTCAAGAAATCCTACCCAAAATTAGGATTTTTGTTAAACATAATTAAAATTAACTAATAGATTCAAATCAACTTGGAAAAAGATATATCTAAGACCTCCTTAGGTTAAAAACAAAATTGACCTAATTAGGGTTCTACATCGAAATTAAAAACATAATTTTGATGGAAAAAAATTAAGAATCATAATAAGAGAAGTGAAGATAGAGGTGATTAAGACATGGATTAAAAGATTAAGGGGTGATTAAGGTTACACCCTTTCCTTAACAAGGGTTTCTCCTTTACGAAATAGAGGTAGAGCTAACCTCCCCCATATTCTCAATCCTTCCCCACTTGGCAAATGACTAGGGTTTATCTTTATATAATAAGGCTATGGGCTAATAATTAAATTGTTGGGCTGGAAAATAGGTGATACTGCCCTAAGTGACCCTTTAAGTGTATTTTTTACTCAAAAACGAATATAATCACACCCAAACCCACTTAAATAAATTAATAAAAGGTTGAAGGCTAAAATACGTAGCACGCCAACCCACCCGAGCGTAGGTTAGACATTGGGGCCCGCTCTCTTGACCAAGGAAAAATAAAAATAAAAAAGCCTTTAAATAGGTAAAAATTTGGGTAAATCAAGCTTGACACTAATACTTTTAAAATAAAATTAAACCTTAAGAAATTAATAATTAACTAACCCATTACACTTAAAATCAAATCAAACCGATAAACAAACAAATTTACACAATTAAAAAAGAAATAAATTAGAGGTCTTACACTAACCACCGAATTATTTAGAAGTGTATAGTGTACACGTAGTCAAAGTCGCTGACATCTTACTTGGTTGGCATCTCTTAGTACTTCTATTCAGGTGCAATTGTGAGTCATGCTCTTTCACTTCAGTCAAGACCTTAGGGGCTAGGTTGGGAGATGACACTTCTTGGTGAATTCTAGGGCCACACTATAGATGGTTCCCTTTTGAGGATGGTTCATGGTCGTTGTATTATTTATCACTTAGGTTGACATTTAATGAGTCTATCTGTCTTTGAGATTAGACGGGGATATTAATTATCAAACAATGGTTCAAGAGATAATTAGTAATATTATTTGATATTGCTTGTTTAATTAGAACAAATGGAACGATTAAAAGACTTGCATAAAATGTAGGTTGGTTGAAAATACTTAAGCATTGCATGTGTGATGCTATGCTTCTTGAGATACTGTAGTTTCTAGGCAGAATTACATTTGGATCTGATCTTGTTGGAGTAACATTGAAGATGTTGTCTGATGAGTATGTAGGCAATTAACATCTTGGTGATGTTGGCCAGATCTGAAAAATATTAATTAATACTTTTATACTTTTAGAAATTTTTCTGCAAGGGATGAGATGTTTCGTTGTTGGTTGCATGTTCTTTAGATGAGGACTAACGAGATCAAGATGTCGATGGGCAATTGAGGACAACATTGTACTAAGGGATCTAGTTTCTTACTTCTACAATTTTGTAAATAATTGTAATTACTAGTGTGAGAGCCAACTTTACTTAGTTATCGGACAGATGACAGACTTATACTTAGAGGATTAACTTGCCATTTATCAAATTTTGACACGTACAATAATATCATATATTTTTATATTTATATTTGTGAACCCCAATTATCTTGACCTGAATATTTAATCTGATAATTTATTTTGCATTCAAGAAAGAAATTTTTTTCCCTCATGATTTATCATGTGCCATTTATTTGAAAAGGGTTTTGAAAAATCGGGGTTGTGATAGGCACTAGCATGGTATCTTAACTGGCCCAAGGTCCATTGTGAAGCCATAAAGAAATGAAGGGTCCTTTGATGGTCCTCAACTACTTGAAAGTTAAATAGAACTTCTTAGGCCAAACAATGAGGATACAAATCAACTTATCTAGTTTTAATATTCAATGGATGAACTAATTAAGGTAGGAAAAACAAATGCCAAATGGATACCTCAAAAGGAGCACATGGAGACAACATAGAATAATGACCTTTTATATTTGAAAATTCTTGTTATGTTTCCAATACTACCTCTACAGTTTTAAATATGTTTGTTTTGACTTTTGAGCTCTAATTAATCAAAGCTAATGAAAGCGGGGCTTTGTTGCTTCTTCGTACTATCACGTGAAAGTATGAAAGAGAACCCACCAACTATGGTTACATTTATGTCCAAACAAGCCCACATATACACTCTAGGGGAGGTGGGACCATTGAAGGGTTTTACATACATCTCTATGTGAGGATCCCATTGTGTCTTCCTCCTAGCCATGTCCATCATGGTTGCATCCGAGAAAATAGGTCTCTTTGAAAGAACAAAGTTATCATTTATTAATCTCAAATGGGTTTCATACACAATGTGTGTTGAAATACATTGACTTTTAAAAGGGGTATATGTATAATTTATAACTCATGAATCTTATTTTCCAATACCAAACATGATTCATATACAAATATCTTATAAATCAAATTCACGAAACATGCAATATTACTAAACATAAAAGCGATTCGTTGATGAATTTGACTAGTCAGATTAAGGTAAATTTTGATTTGCTACACTCAATAATGTGTATCCAAACATCCCTTTAATATGCAATGAATGGAGGGGGGAACTGAGGCAAAATATGTGGAAGTGTGACAAATGAAGGGGCATAACTGCAACTAGAGATGAGGAGCAATTGTGATGAAGCTGGAGGGTGGATTCCCTTATGTGAAATGGTTTTCACGGTCTTGCCCTAATCCTATATAGAAATATGAACTTGGATTGTACTAAATAGAGAAGGACATTTTGGTCCTTAAATATCTAGATTTTAATTTATAATAAAAATAACCAGCCATGATCTAACCGTAGGCTCGCCAGAGCTACAAGCTACAATAACTGTAGCTCTGGCTTGACATACTAATTTATAATTTCTATTATAAATATGAACAATTTGTAGGTTATTGAATAGTTGATTAGATAATATTATGAAAATTCCTCTTTTGCATTACATTTGCTCAAAGTATTTTTTCTTGATAGTGATATTCTCACAATAAAAACATTTATAAAAATTCACATAAAAATTTTAATTAGACTTACTAGTAGGCCCTACAAAAAATTCACATAAGCTCACTTATTTAAACTAATCAAAACTCATGTGTATAAATTTTTTATATATAATTTTGATCAGAAAATATCTTTTTGTTTTTTGGTACAAAGTGCCTTTTTTAAACAAAAAGTGTTGTTGCATTCGAATACTGGTCGCCAATTCCAAATCCATCTTTTGGTCTCATGGCGTGCCGTGGCCAAGCTCGAGTCCGACTCGACGCGTGGATACCAAAATAGACGCCCGTGCCCAAGGACTCCAGACTAGGTACATTTTAAGCGTGCGCGTTGCGTGCAGGTGGAATTCAAGTCGCGTATCGGATCGGAATCGCCCCCGATTCCCATTTTTTTCGAATCAACGCTTTTTTCCCTTGTTTTTTTTTTTTCCAGTATCGTCTATTCTTTTTCTCTTACTTTCCCCTTTGTAAACTCCAAACCCTAACTCACTCGATTTGTTCTTGTGATCGACATTCATTTCGCCATGATTCCTTTCGAACTTAGAGGTAAACGGCTCTTCATCGCACATTTTTTCAATTTCTTCGATCCATTTGGAAGCTTCCAGTTTTCATATTCTGATTTTAGAGGAAAAGAACTTTAAATTTGTTCCGATTACTCTTTGGAATTGGGTTGTTGATTCCTTCTATATAATGTTCGGTTGATGAAGTCATTCGTTATGGTATGCGAGTATTTGAATTGTGATGGTAATTGTTAAAATGGAGCTAGCGTGATTGGATCAGATCTGTTGGGTCTCTTGAAAACTCTAGGTTTTTTTTAGGTGCAAGGTGTAGAAATATTTGAGTAAATTAGTCAAGGACTATCATGCAATTCAATTGGAAGGGGGAAGATAATGTTTCGTCAAATGCAGTGGCCCTGCATCAATGAGTCGTTCTGAGTGTTGATGAAAACTGTTCGAATTCAGTGGGCAAAATTTCCTTGGAAAGAGAACTTTTACTTAGCCATTGTATTTTCAGTAATCAGCTTTGGGTGGAGCCACCTTGAATTGTCAAAGGAGACTCATGCTGGATTTACTTCAATTAGAACACACTTGCTACCCTCAATTTCCCTTTGGGGGCTTCGTCAGGAATGGCATCCCATGTACAATATTGCCGTCAGTCTTGTGTAATTTTGATTTGATTTTATTTTTTGATGAACTTGCCGAAATTCCATGCTTTCTTTAAACTCTGGGATAAATCCGTGTTGCTGACACCACCTAGCTGGGTTATTCTGTTTGATATGAACTCTGATGATATAATTAGTGCTTTTTTATGTGTCATTATGGATGGGTCCACGTGATCAAATTTATCAAATTGTATAACTGATTTGAGCATCTTCACTTCAAGACTAACCAGTTATATATTTGCAGGATGTTAAGGTTGACTAAAAGGATGATAATGTCTCTAGTCTTTTAGTTGATAAACTTTTAGATTAGGCACTTGTCGAGGGTGCAACATGCACACGGAGTCCCAACAGACTTCTGAACTTGAGACTCTTCAATCAGCAAATGTGCTGACAGAGGATGGAGATATTCTTGCTTCATTGTCTCCAAAGGTTGTTGTGTCTCAAAATGCTGGTATGAATAGCTTTTGTTAAAACTAATATTTTCTTCTTTCACAATTTGTTTTGATTAATATAAATTGTCCTATTAAACAGAAAAATGAATATGAACCATTTATTAAGAGCCTTATGCTTAACATTTTGTTATATAGTAAAACACGTGTGTTAGATGAATGGAAGGATATCTTTGTACATTTTGTCTACGAATTAGTGAAATTTCTGGTTTCTTGTATGCAGTTAAAAAGCAAACACGACAATGGGCTGCTTGGACACGTCAAGAGGAGGAAAATTTTTTCAATGCACTACGTCTAGTTGGAAAGGCATTTCCTTAACTCTGTGATTATTTGTTGACCTATACTTGTGTTTCATACATGTGATTTTGTATCATTGTTTTCCTAATTTTGTACAGGACTTTGACAAGATTACATGTCGTGTGCAAACCAAAAATAAAGATCAGGTATTATAACTTGTTTCATGTGATGCCCTAAAGTCATGCTTTTAAAAAATGCTTAATGATATATAACTAAGCATTCATGATGTAGCAAAAGCTTACTTGATAAAAGTTTAGTGATTAGAATTCACATCTTAATTTTTGTGAAAACAATGGATTAGTTGGGTATCCGAGGTTTAATGTTAACAGAGTTAATTTTCACATGTATCATAAATGCCCTGGTTGCAAAGGATGAGACATTTCTTTCTGAAGTTCCTAGATCAATTTTCACATTTTTTACCTTAATAAGAAAATGGACATACTGGGAAAATGTATAGTTCATTAAAATTCAGCATTATTTTCAAAAGAAAGATAATAGCATTGCAGTTTTATATTAACTTTTAATTGATATACCATTGAAAATAGAGAATAGTTGAAGCTATTTTTCTAAACACGAGTTATACAACACGTAGGTGTATGCCATCTTTTTGTATGCAATGAGGCTCATTTTGAGGTGCAATTGAGGTTCACTGTGGTATTATTCCTTCGAAAACAATAAAAACACCAATGGAAGGTTTTTTCCCCTTTTCTTTCTTTGTTTTTATGTGGACCAGAATATGAAGTGTGACTTAAGGGCTTTTATCTGCTGTTAGGAAATTTAAACATGGGTATGCTAATAGTTTTGTTGAGATTTGGTTGAGAGCCTAACTATTAACTTTTGTTTCTTGCTTAGAAAATTTTGATTCAAAGTTAAAGTTGGGGAGTGATGTTTTATAGTTCTAAGGATACAAAAACTGTGTTTTGTTACAAGGAAGGATTTGTACGAATTCATACGAGGTAAATACTTAGAGGGTTGGAACAAAGGATATTGAGTGCTTGATTTATGGAGGAAAATTGGAGTATTGATTTCATTACTTTAATAGAGTCACAGACTAAGTTGGGGAGGGAATCTTATCTTACAGGTTTAATGTTACATTGGAACTAAGAATCAGGTTTTGTTGGAAGGAAGAAATTTTTTGGGTTTATATGGGTAAGATCTAATATTGAGACAGTTGAAATCAAGCAAATTGAGCACATGCTTTGTGGACAAAGTTGGAGGGTTGTCTTCATTGCTGTTTTTGTTTTTGAGTGCTCCTTCCTTTGATTTTATAGTGCAGCGAAATTGATGGGTGAAGATTGAATGAAAACTATAGTCCCCCATTGATGTTATGCACATCTTGAGCTTATTCCATTTATCTTGTTCCAGCACACAAAACTGATGAGTTTCAGATAACCAGTCGGAAATCAAGACTTAAGGGGTGAGACTAAACATCACGTTTTTGTTAATCTCCTATTAGAGTGGTTGGAGTTTGAAAACACAAAACCTAATAATGGGTGCTTATGTCTTGATTAGTTGCTTGATGAAGGTTTAGACATATAACTTGTCTTTCCCTTACATTTTCTCGAACTACCTTTTAACACCATTGGTAAATATTTTAGCTCCATATGAAAGAAAAAATCCCCGCTCCAGTATTTGTCCTTTCGGTGGTAGGATCTAAAAACTTGTATCCTTGCTTTCCAGTTGTCATGCTTGCTCTTTGATTAACAACTTATGTGACAACTAAACCAATGATTCTCTCATCAATTTACGAGTGTCAATCGGTAACAAGTGGAAGGAAATGATGCATGATGAAATTTTCTAATTGCAAGCACCTGCGTTAGATTCTTTATTTTAACAGAATAAAGGATATGACTTTTTTCCTATTTTCAATTTTGAATAGGAAACAAGTAGAGCGTTTGAGTTGAGAGCTGTGATTGAGGAGAAATAGTGAATCAATTACAAATAATTTGTCATTTATTTGAGGAGATTGATTTTAGTCTTCAATTCAACTGAAAAAACTGTATTAGGTTTGTCCTAATAGACGAATTCATACCTTCATTATTTTCAGAATATCTCTGACAGCTGATATTGCCAACCATGATCCCACCAATCTTTGGTTACAAACATGGGATTTGTCCCAAATTGCATGAATTTGAAAATCACACCTTCTGAAATTCAGGTTGCCAAATGTAACCTTAAGGTATTTATAGAGACACAAGAAAAACTTGTGTGAAAGTTTATTTTTTCTGAAAAGATGGATTGAATTTATTAGATATCTAAAAGAAATACAATCATGAAAGAGCAACCTTGAATAATCAAATGATCAAAATGTGTATTATAGTTGTTTTGTAACCCCGCCTGGACCCATCCCTTCTTTGTGCCCAGTCTCCTTTTACTAAACTTTCCAAAATATGCTAAACTGCACCTTTTCCTTTGCTGGAGGAGGTACGTTATTTATTACTTCCCTCCTTTTTTATTTTTAATGATTTGGTGGGTCTACTGACCTCTCTTATTTATGTAAAGTTTGTTAAGAAATATCCAAGTGAAAGGCAATTTTCAGTTATTGTACTTACCCAAAAAAAATCTCATATTGTTTTTTGGCACTAAAAAATCCTCATATCATTGCGTATTTGTAAAAAGTTAAGAATAGGTAAGCTGGAATGTGGGTTTCACAATCTCAGGTGGGGGGCCATGTTCTTATGAAATTTGAGCACATTTTGTTAATGTGTGGCATACCATCCATAGGTAGTAAATTTAGCTTAAATTTGATGACTGAAATTTCTCAAGCATACATGGAGGAGCCTTTCATTTAGAGCAAGCCTAAATTGAGTGCTTTACTGATCACTATCTTGGGCAATCATCTTTAAAGTCCTCTTGGTCTCTCAAATATCTACTGTAGGGGACACAAATTAAAAATATTGATAAGAACAGATTATGATGTTGTTCTATTTGGGTGGGTTTGACTTTATTCCATTCTCATTCATGGAATTTTTCATCCACTTGTGAGTGTTGTCCATCCTCAACAGATTGGTTCATTTATTATATATGTTTTCCAATTTATGTGTTTTTCCCTGTGTTAAGTTCTTTTTTATATCTGAAGGAACTAGTACAATTTACACTTTGATCTTCTTGGCTAAAATACCTTTTGGACTGTATATGCAGGTGAGACATTATTATTATCGCCTTATAAGACGTATGAACAAGCTATTAGCACCTGGATTTAGCCTGAATGCGAAAAATTCCAAAGATACCATTGCAGCAATGCTTAGATGGTGATTACTTTTAACAGCTTACTATGTTTTTTTAAGATTCAGAATTATTTGTGATCTACAAATTTAGGGATAAGTTGTCAGTTCAGTAAAAATAGAAAACTTTTCTTGCAGGCAAAGTTTAGGGATAATCATAGCTAGAAAAAAACGGGAAATAACACATACAATTTCCTTTAACCTGACAGGAAGATATTAGGATTTATCATATGTGAGACAAGTAAGCAAAAAAAGAAGGGAAAAGAGAGAAAAAAAAATTGTGTGCCTGCAGTTCTGTCATCTTGTTTTGAAGATTATTGTTGTTTATGGGAGAGGAGCCTTGAGTTTTATTTTCTACTTATTTATATATTATTTTCCTCAGGCAGTTTGACATGGACCTTTCTCTTGTAATTGGCTTGTGTTAGGGCAGCTCGCCAAGTGAGTTCAATAAAGAATGAGGGATTCCAATGAGGCTGTGTATGTGTTGGCTGATTGGGGTGTTAAATGGGGTAGTAGTCTTATACTATAATAATGTTAGCCAATAAGAATCAAAGATGGACGTGGATGGGTGAGTATAAGGGACATTTAAATTAAGGAAAAACTAGAAATGAAGATGAATAAAAACTTATACGATTTTTTAGCCTATATTTGTCAATTTTACCCAAGTTTTTGGAAAGCCCTCGAACTTGAGGTTGGTAATTGTAAATTGAGCTAAATCATGTAGGCTAGTTGGATTCATGTGTATCCCCTAATCTGTGTGGAATTTGTTTTCAACATAGGAGATATTATTTGATTAAATTCATAGATTTTTTTTGCTGTGATATACTGGTAGTTCCATTCAATTATAACTAAATACTGCTAGCAGCTTGTCTCTGCTGGTCTGGTGTTGCAAAGAAGTGTCATATACTTACCCTTCATTGCTCAGCAAAATAGAAGGGTGGGCTGACAGCCAAAAGAAAAAGGTTGGACATTATGGAACTAACTTGTCTGGGAAAATGGAAATTCTATATGTTTTGCATTGGTGCTTAAGCAATGTTTGACCCTCGTCTTGATGGTAGACAACCATTTAGAAGGATAATTGCTTTCATTAATCATGTTTTATATCAAGCTCACAAATCATGGCATTATTACTTTCTCTCTTTTTGCTGGTTTATAGTTGTGGATCTTCAACAGAGCATATTTTTGTATTTGTAAGAACATCTTGTTTTAAGTGACTGGTTATAGTAAGTCACTAGTAATGCCACCGTATTCTATTCTTCAGCATAAGATGAAATGGTTATTGAAGTTGTTTATTATTTTTTTGTAAAGATTGAAAATATATTAATCAACTAGTATTTAGAGGAAAAATAGAATGGAATAAGAAATCTTTATCAGCACCTTTTTCACCTTATCCCGTCTTTTTGGGTGAGCTGCATGAATGCTGAATGACCATTTTATTTTAATGGCAAAATGAAGTAGAATCCATGTGAGACATATAGTAGCCTTCTGGTGCAATTGTTTCCACATCCTTGAAGGAGGAAGCCAAAAATGTGAAAAATGTTGTTGTATTTGTTGATTTTATGCTTTAGAATCTTTAATCACTTTGATAGAACTGCGAAGCTCTATGATAATTGTTGAACATCTTGGCAGGTGGTCTCTACTTGAAAAATATAGCTGCACGGCCTCAAAATTACATCTAAAGCCACGGAGATTTAAAATATTTGTGGAGGCTTTGGTTAGTTTTCCGGTTTATTGATGTCATTCTGTTATATGTATTCTCATCTTGCTCTGCATGTGTATCGCTACTTTCTTGCTCTAATTCTATTGACCAATTTCTCTGTTTTTCTTATTTGTACCATTGAAGGAGCATCAACTTATGAAAGATAGAAGAAGAAGTAAAAAGAGACGACCATCTCAAGGAGACAACTGTCCATTGATACCTTCAGCAGCAACATTTTCTCTTCTAGGCAAAACACATGGAAATGATACACAACCCACCAAACTACTCATTATTGATGGCCACAACATTCAGAAAATTGTTTCTGGAAGAGGCTCTTCTTCCTTGAAACGTGGTGTAAATATGAATAGTAGTTGTGGTGATGGTGACCCTTCAAATGTAAAAATTGCGCGACAGCGGCGAAAGACAGGTAGTCTGTCTACCCCTTAAAAAATGACTGTTCACTAATGTTTATGTAAGCTCTGTTTGTGTTTATATATAAGGTAGTTGCATATGATTAGTTTACATTTAGAAAGGAATAGTTTCAGTATGTTTTGATGTTGTATTTTTGTATTTCATTCCTTTAATATGTTTTGGAAGAAATGAAGATTAGGATTTTTCTGCAATTATTGGACGTGTGTGCATTGGCAATGTATTTTCCATTAACATATGCTTGGAAAATGGAAAAAAAATATATTTCAAAACCTTACAACTTGTCAATATTATGATAATTCTTTCAGCATTAAGATTTCTAATTTTGTTGCTATACGTGATGATCGGTACATCTGGTTGACATTTGTTTTTAGCTATTTATTTGGCATTCATTTGTTATGTGGAAGGTACAGCATCATCTGCTTCTTACAGAAGATGGGAAAAAGCTGCAATGGCTGGTGTTAGTTTGGTTGCAGATGCAGCAGAGCACTTGGAGCGAAAAATCAACATTGATAACAATGCTAGCACGGATGGAAAGCAAGCAACTATAAGTAGTGAGTTAGCTTGTAACCTTCATCCCATTGGTAATTAATGTTCAAATGGCAGATAACCCTTGCCCCTTCTCTCTTCCTCTCCTTTCCTCTTCATATGTTCCTTCCATTCTCTCTCTCTCTCTCTCTCTGTATGTATGTAATAGTAGCATATATTTGTTATCTTGAGAGTTTGGAAGGAAGGTGATACTAAGTTTCTTAGAATAAAACACAGATCTGTCTCTGCCAAACCGTGAGTTGTCCATACAACACCCACTTGCTCCAACGAGTGTACAACCTTCTACAAAACTAAAACTCCAGTTGTTTCCAGTGGATGAAGTCACTCGGAGAGCACTGGAAAAGGTAAAAACTTGAAGAGAGGATACATATCTCAATTCTTTATAGAACCTCTTTTCCTCTTTTTCATTTTTTGTTTCTATTTTTATATAAGTCACACTCAACTTTTTCATAATCCCATTACAGGATGAACATAATCCTCATCTGGAGTTGACACTGAGTGGGCGTAAGAAAATATTATCAGTGTTGGATCACCTCAAACGTAAATGGGGAAACTCAAGCATAAAATTGTCAGGAGAGTTGATCCTACTTCCATACAGTATTCAGCAGGAAACATGGACTACTTGCCAAAGATGGACAACAAGTGATTCTCTCTCCACTGCATCTGATGTGTATGCTGCAGTTGGATATCCTGGTGTATTTCGACTAAGGTTTGCTTTGTTTCCTTTCTAATGCTGTTTCATCTTTCTATAAGTCACCATTCACTTGACTCGTCAATGCAATTTTTATTATAATGTCAATGCACTTGTTTGTATATGAAATCAGTGGTCAACATTAATGAACACTTTATTTCTCCTTGCGCGAGTCTTTTCACAGTTGTACGTGTTCTCTCTCTCTCTGCATCTATTAAGCATTAGAGAGCTGAGTTCTATGATTATCTGTTTTATTGGAACTGATGTTAGTGAATGGCAGAATAATTCTGTAGCAGACAGTCAGCTATACTTGTGGCACGGGCCTTGATTTCTCTTCTTTGAAGAGTTATTTCATACAGATTTTAATCTTGGATTAATTTTTTGTATATCATGTGAAAGGTATGGCTGGTTTCCAAATGTGGAGGCAAAATCCATGCCATTGTCAGCACCTTCTACTCCTCCACGTTCTGATGGTCTCCTTCAACAAAAGGATGTCCAAGATGGAATCTATGAAGATCAACCTATCAGCGATCCCACTGTAGAAGTTGTGGAACCCCTGAAGAGCCAACTAACTTCATCAGCTGATAAAGCTAATCTTTCTCTTCTCCAATTTTCTAAAAATATATCCAATGGTATTTCTACCAATTGTGAGGCACAGTTTCAAGCATCTTTGACAGAAAGACCTAATATGTTGCAATTCAGTGAAGAAAACAGCAACCATGGCACAGCAAAGCAATGTGAAGATGTGGTAATCCTCATTTTTTTATATGATCGGTATTAGCTGTTTTCATGCATGGGAAGATGATCCTATCTGTAGTCCTAATAGATCATTGAAATGTCCCCTTGTGCGGTCATTATTGAAAATCTCTTTCAGGTCGACAGTCTTAGTGTTAGTTACAGCTAGTGTTCTCTGTTTAATAAGCAGCTGTTATGATGGTTTCTATCCTTTCATTAGTAAATGGCTGATATGTGCCAAAGGTGCCTTGCCTAGTTGCAAACACTGGAGGCATAGTTTGTAGTTTTCCTAGTACGATTCCTTATTGTTGCAGGGACCAAACCTATTTCTTAAAGTTTCCTACCATTTATACTAACATTAGAAAAAAATGGCTGATATGTGCCAGAATAGTGTTTAGTTAGAATTTCAGACATTCATATGGACATGTTAGGGCCCACCAGAACCTGTCATTGCTTTTAGTTATGGTTTCTTTTGTATTCTATCAAGCCTTTTCTATTTGCAGGTAAATATGGGAACAGGCAGTGGCATTGCATTATCAGCTGGAGACTGGGCTGACACATTAACTGATATAAGCATTGGAGATATTTTGTCAGAAGTATCTAGAGCTGCAGATGCTAATTGTGGAGAGCTACCTTCATCTGGTTTTCAGCAGAATTCGTTTAACTCAGACTCATTTGATGCTGCTCTTGCTTCCCATTTACGTGGTTCTTCTGAATCAACCGCAAATTTGCCCATCTGGGATGGTGAAGAAACTTGTGATGGATTTTTGTTTCAAAAGGTTCGGACTTCTCTGGACAAAGACATCTCAAATGCACTTTGCAATTCTCTGGATGGCCTCTGCTCTGTCATCTCTCAGCCTGGCTTGATTGGTTGTCACAACATGATTGAGGTGTGATGTTACTCTTTTTTTCCTCTTCTTTCCTTGTTTCTTATTAAGTCATTATGGCTTCATGTTAAAAACCTTAATTTTAAGCTGGCTTCATTCACAATTGCGAAAGGGATGGACAATTACTATATTTTGCCTGTTGCAACCTTCATTTTGTAAATACGGTCATGTTTCTGTGAAGAAGAAAGTATTTTACGTTCATATTTGAGTGCATAAGAAATAAAAATTATTCTGCAGGAGATTGCTGAAATTGATCATTCCGAGGACCTTTCTAAGAATGATATCATGGACACTACAGTTTCCGATGGGCAGAGGGAAGACAACCCTGGAAAGGATCAGTGTCTCAGCGATATGTATTGGGTATGTGATTTGTATCTTTAAAATATTGAGACTTGAATATTGAATCTTTTTCACGTGATGGTTCATCCTCCTGTTAATTTCAATTTTAATATTTTGATGCCTTTGTGCTATCTACAGCCTGATTCTTTAGGACCTTTGGATTTGGACATTAGTTCTTTACGATATCAAGAACCAATTCTTGGAGATAGCACAAGCCTAAGTGGTTTGAGTCGTTTGATAGCAAGCAGTCTTGACGCTTTCCAGAACTTCTCATTTTTTAGCTCCAGCAAGAAAGAATTGCTTCATGACGATGCTCCACACGAGAATTTTGGATACAATTCTGAAGTTTAGAGTGTTGCAAGTAGCAGATGTACATGTTGACACCTGTAAATGAGATAATCTTCTGCCACGATGGATGAAGATCCATGTTGGACAGGCAAAGTCCAGTGGCCTAGTTAATGATTAATGTTGCAAATCATAATTCTTCCTGCTTTGTACATAAACAAAGACCTGATAAAGAGAACTAATGTTAATGTACTTTTTTGTGTTTTTGAGTTTTGTTATTACATGGGGTAACGACCCGGTTGGTCGGCCCTTTGCAATCTTTTCTACAAAGACTCCGTTACATGAGAATATTAAGGGGGTAAATTGCACTTACACTCCTTACTTTGGACAATTATAATTACATTTCTCCACCTTTTAAAATTATATATCTACTCATTGTTAAAAAATTTATTGTTGGTTATTTTTAAAAAATAAAAATTATTTTTATTCACTTAACTGCTTAGAATGGTGAGCATGACAGAGGCACCTCTCTTCCAACTGATCTCTCACCTATTGATCCCTCATCGTGCTTTTATTGGCAATGACCCTTTAGTAGTTAAGTAGATAAAGAATCAATTTGTTATTTGAAAATAATAACTAATGGTTTTGTTGATGACATATGTGTATGTATAGTTTTAAAAATATTAGATGTAAGTATTACTTTTTTAAAGGTAAGTGTCATTTTACTAAGGGTTTGGTTGGTTGCACAAATAACGTTAAAGAAAATTGACGGTAACAGTGGTGGTGGTGGTTATGGCAGTGACGGTGGTGGTTGTGGTGGAGGCGATGGTGATGGTAGCGGCGTAGAGGTGATGATGGCAATGGTGGTGGTGGCAGTAGTAGTGATGGTAGTGGTGGCGTTGGCTGTAGTAGTAGTGGCGGTAGTAATGGTGGTGGTGGTAGTGGTAGGGTTGGTGGTGATGGAGGTGGCGGTGGCAGTGGGGGTAGTGATAATAGTGGTAGCAGTGGTAGGGGTGGTAGTGGCGAAGGTGGTGGTGATAACGATAGCAGTGGTGGGGGGTGGTGATGGTACCGGTGGTGGCGGCAGCAGCAGTGGTAATAGTAGCGGCAAGACATAAGTTTTTAGTACACTGTTTTTTTTTCTAAAACTTATGGGTTAATGGGTGGAAAGTTTTCGGACTAATTTTTCATCCATTTTCTCTCAGTTATACTATAGTTTTTTTCCCCCGTTGTACCAAACACTAAAGACTGGGGGATTTTAAGAAAATTCCTTTCCTTTCCCCCTACTTTCCACCGATCTAAACAGACCCTAAAGGTAAGGGGGTATAAGTGCAATGTAAGCAAATTCAAATAAACAATATATAGGAATTAGATCCAACTACTTTTTACATTGTCTAAATAATTAGTTGAATTTAGTCATAAGCCTCACTAGCTTCAAATAAAAATAACCACTTCAACTAAAATAAATGTCTCTACTACCACTATGATGTAAGCTTATTATTATAACTACTTGGAAATTGAAACTTATGTGGGATATAAGTAATTCTACACACATGCACATTTAGGGAAGAGTTTTTAATGTTCCCCACCACCATGAGCCTAACGTAAGGAACGCTTGAGAGTCATTCATTTATGAGATTGATGGCGCACACTCTAATGCGTGTTTGCATCAATAGTATTGACATTAGCATGTGCGCTGGGCTCATAGTCAAATAGAAAGCATGAAAAATTGTTCCCACATTTAGTTTATGGAAAGAAAACTATTCTTGAAGGAATGTGAGCCTTTGCAAGCTTGCAAAGTAATCTTCGTGTAAAGAAACATAATTCAACTGGTAATTAACAAAATAAGATTGCATCCCTAAAAGATGCCCTATAAATGAATCATATCATGATTGTAATGAAAACTATCAAGACAAGTCTAATTTTTTTTAATTTAGATGAAAACTTTAATAATCTTACTATTATCACTTAACTCGGAAGGTTTTTCCAAAGTTCATGTCATTGTGGGATCATTTTCTATTTTCTACTTTTTTTCGTAAGAGTTCCCATTTCCCAAAAATTTGCCTTTTTTTTGCCATCACTCTCACATCTCCCTCTCCCTCTATCTGATATCTCATGACATCTATTGTAAACTTCCCAAACAATGTGTTATCCTACCATTATGCTCCATCTCCCACCTCTCGGCGTTTCTTCCTTCCCACCTTGGCGCCTTCTCTATAGAAGAAGAGACCTCCACCTTCCCAGTAGCAGAAATGGCTGTGGCGCTTCCGCACGCCACCCCTTTTCGCCTCCTCTGCTATTACCAAAATCTTTACATACCTCTCCCCTTCTCTAGCCCATTCCCTAGTCCTTTCTCTCGCACCATCGACCCATCAAAGCTCCCCCCACCATAAGATGGAGGCAACAAGAAACTCATCATCCAGGAGCATGACGACCCCAAGGACTTGCAACACACCTTCAACTCTTATGCTCAACATGGTGGCCCACATTGCTCTCATCATTGAGGCCTTTGCTAATGCCAGTTGCGAAAAGAAGAATCTCACTTCTAAGTCCTACCTGAGGATGCTCTCCTCCAAGGTAAAGCCCAATGTTTACACCTACTTTGTGCTAACTAAGGGCCTGCCCTATGATGTGCAAAAATATTTTAACCAATGTCCAACATATGTTTTAAAATGTATTGACAGTTAAACACATATCAAAATGTTTAAATAGTTGTTTGAAAACGTTTAAATACAAATGTTAAAACATTTTACCATTTTGACATACTTACTAAAAACACAAATGCAAGATACTGTAAATCTTGAAGACATGCAAGTGCAAGAGTAAATATGAAAATTTATATTAATACATATTTCAATCTAGTATTTACAATCATCACTACTTATAAGAGTGATTCAATATATTTAATTTTTTTTAATACATATGATGATCTAACATCTACAATCACCATTGCTTGTAAGAGTAATTCCAAAAAAGGAAAATTAAATAAATAATATGCAAAAACATTTACATAAATAATGGAGATAAAAAAATAATTCCTATTATAGTGTTGGTTGTCGCCACGCAGGCATGCTCATGCACAACTTTTTTTTTCTTGAGTTTAGTCCTTTAAAAGGACAAAACTCATTTTCAACAGTTTTCGTCCTTCTTTCATCCTTTAGAAGGATAAAATCCATACCCTTAGCCCAAATGTGTAATTATGTTGCAGCTAGTGGTTATGGGATTACGTCGGTTAGAAGGACGAAATCTTCTTCCATCCTTTAGATGGATGAAATCAAATTTACTTGTCTTTTATCTCTAGAACCCCCTCTCCACTCTTTCTTTTTACCCTAACAGAAGTCAGACTTGTCTCCCCCCATTTTCTTAGTGGAAAAGTGTTCTAGTTTTGCTCCTATGCAAGAGGAGCTACCCTTCCGGTCTGCGATTTCGGCCGATGTTGGAGTTGGTCCTTCTGGGATTCTCTCTGAAGAAATGTGGATAGCTAGATCATCTAAGATTTTGGAATTCATTTCTCTCTGCTTTGCTTCGTCCCTCTTTCTCCACGATTGTATTGGGTTTGGGTTCTACATATATTATTTGTGAAATTTTTAGTCTTCCAAGATGGAAACTTTGGTCACAAAGACCTTGTCATGGCATTTTTACAAGTCGTTAACTTGCATGAAGATGGCCTCTTCCAACAATACTAGAAGTTTGCAACTTCAGTTTCATTCACTATTTATATTCCACTCCCATGGAATTGAGACTTGACATTTTAGTAACTCTAGTTTGTGGTCTATTTCGAAGAGGTCGTTGAGGTTTAAATGATTTACTATCATGTTACTACAATTTGTTTGCCAATGGAATTGAGATTTGACAACGTAGTAACTCTAATGTGTGGTCTATTTCAAAGAGGTCATTGAGGTTTAAATGATTTAATATCATGTTACTATAGTTTGTTTGCCAGCTAAAGACTATAAGGCACAACTCCTTGAGTGTCAAATCAATAAACTCTTGGCATCATTTAACATATGTCTTATTAAAGTGCCGATTGATCATTTGTTTTAGTGTTATGTCCAGTGATCGATTGATGGAACTATTTAATTATAGTTTTACCCTTTTTACCCTAAATCCATATTAAACCTCTGAAATCACTTCTAAAACTTTTCCATATGACTTTTGTATGAGAATGTGTACTGAATAAATTGCTCAAACCATCAACATTATTTAGTCTTCAATCTTGATCCATAAGAACATGTCTGCTCGTATTTTTTAAGTCCATTAATTCCAAACTTAACTCGATCACAACTACATCTAATCTTATTTATAAGATTAATTACATACTCAAGGTTTATGACATAATTTTGATAAAGAAATTAGCCCATTAACATTACATATGACACATATATTCTTATAGTCATTTAAGTCTATCCTAAGACATGAGAATTATCCCCACTCCTTGTATATTTAATCGCTTCCGTGCTTGCAAAATAAATCATCTCGAGCACCTGCACGGCATTAGCACATAGAGAACACTAGAGAGATACCCCAAAACAAAACAAGGTAAACGGGGTGAGCTTAACTCAGTAAAAGTTTGAAAACATAGAGTTCACATTAATACCAAAAGCATAATCCTTAAGGTGCATAACATGAGCCTTATACAAAACTAGAATTATTAATGCAAGAACTCCAATACCTGAATTGAAAGCAATCAAACCTTAATATATTGCAAATTAAAGGAATTGTATACTGAAATGCTCAAAGAGATGGATCCAAATTGATATATTTTATGCATATCATATCCCATTCATGCATCATAATCCACACACAACCTGCATATTCAAGTATCACAAGCCATACACATCTTGTATAATCAAGTGTCATAATTCATCCACAACTAGTGTAAATAAACATCATAATCTAAGCACAAAACTTGGGTAAGTAAGTGTCATAATCCCTACACAAAACCTGTGTAAATAAGCATCATACTCCATATAGAAAATCTTTGTAAATAAACATCATAATCTATACATAAAACATGTGTAAGTCAGTGTCATAATCCCTACATAAAACTTGTATAAATAAGGATCATACACCATACACAAAACCTGTGTAAATAAACATCATAATAATACCTCTATGAAATTTTGTGATTTCATAACCCTTATATAGCTCATTAAGTCCTTAAGACTTGTACTTGAATAAGCAATGAAATATAAATAAGAAGGTCTTAATTTAGGTAAATTGTTTTTAAAATGATTGATCGTTCTAAATAACAATCGATCATTCATTGTTTTAAATGTGTATGATTCTTCCATTGATTGCGAGAGCGATTCATCGATAACTCTAAGCTTCGTTTTATACAAAGCTGAATCAACAAGCGATTGATCGTTCTCTCCTTCATAATTTGCAGTGATCGATCGTTTTGACTATATTTTGATATTTTTGTCCTTTTTACCCAAAAACCTTCTGAAACCACTGTAATTACTTTTTAACCTTTTTCAAGTGATTTATGCATGCCAATGTGATCTGCATAAGCTTCAAAACCCTTCACATTCTCCAGTCTTTCACCTTTATCAACAAGAACACGTATGCTCATATTTTTCAAGTTTGTCAATTCTAAATCTAACGTTACCACAACAACCCCAAATCATACTATAATACTCATTATCTATCGATAGTGTCTTGACATAATTCTAACAAAGAAATTAGCAAATAAAATAAACATGACACATATGTTGTTACAATCTCCCCCTTTGGTCATTTTTTGTCAAAACACTACACATTTGAAAATCAAAATAAAATTATAACTCTTGACATCGTGCATTTTCTAAGATTCCTAAACCCTAAACCGGTTTATTTAATTTATTTGTTAATATTATGTGGTTTAGTGTTAAATTTGGCCAGTTTTGACTTGTTTTGGGATTTAAGGTGGTTAACTATGGCTTTAATTAGCAATTTCTTTATTTAGATGGTTTTTATGTTAAAATAAGTCAATTCAATTTTTTTTGAATTTCTGACTATTTTTCCAGAAAAGTTAGGGCACGGGTCCCGCCATGGGCCCCACGTTCGTAAATTGGGATGATGGGTTCCTCAAGACCCTAAAAATATCTTATTTGAGTAATTAAGTATTTTAAAATTTTTAAACTTCGTTTTAGACTCAAAATAAATAAATTACCCATTTTTAGTGTTAAATTCTATTCGCACCCCAAAAATCTTATTAGGTATACCCAATGACTTACTATAAATAGAAAGGCACAGCCTCATTGCCATTTGGGAAGGGATAGAATCTGGAGGCTAAGAGGCCCTAATCCTCATTCCAATAGAGGAAAGTTCTATTAAGGTAAGATTAGCTTGATCTCTTCATTAATTACTTAGGGTTTTGCCTAATCTTTCTTAATCCCATCTCTTCCAAAGTTAAATCTTAATTTTTACTACCAAATTTTATGATTTTGACCTCTATTTCAAACCTCTAGTGAGGTATTTTAGCTTTGGAACTGAACAAGCCCTAGATCTACAAGTTTTCAAGTGATTTAGGTTTTACTACTTGGATTTATATATATATTAACAAAACCCTAATGTGGGTAGGGATTTGAAGAGGTTGGAGCATAAATTTCAGACCAAGAAAGTCACTCAAAGTAATGGTTTTTCTTCCAAAATAGGTCTGTGTTTTAGATTTGATGTTTGTGATGGTGGGTTATGTACAACTTAATCTTTTTAGTGATTTCTTTTTGTTTTAATTGATAAATGACTAGATATATCATATTTTAGACTTGAGTAATGATTATATAAAGTTTCATGAAGTTTTAGCAATTTTTAGTGATTTTTTAGAAGAGTTTTAGTTCAATTTCGTGAGGTTGAAGACGACTTTCAGGACAGTTGATCTAACGGCCCAATCTTCACCAGATCATTCAAATAAGCCCAAACAGCTCTCTGTTTTGGATTCATGACTACGTTTCGGATACTTGACATTTTCTCTCAAATTTTTACTGAGAGTATATTAACATGTCTAGATTATATTCCTAATTATTCATCATTATTTTGAATAATATGTATTTATTATAGTTTTTGGAATGCATACTATTCAGTAAAAACAACTCACAGTTTTCATGTTTAGAAGCATGTTTAGGGTTGAAAACATATGATTTTTTGTTTATTCTTTTTATGATGAATTTATATACGTGTTATGAGTATTCATTCAAGTTGTTTAAACCACGATAAGTTAATGGAATAATTGTAAATTTGAAGGTCGATGATTTCTGGCAGAATTGCGTAGTCATAATGATTAATTCAAGAAAATTACTTTTGGTAATTATTTTCATATGATATTTTTTTTATATTAATTAAGCCTAGAATATAGGGCTATGTAAATTTTTACATAAATTAGTGTTTATTTACTATTTTTTAAAAAATGTACAAGTTACATATTATGATTATACTAAAACATCTACTTAAGCTAGTATGGGATAAATGAGCATATGCGCAATTTTAAGTGAGATTTTGATGATTTATTCATAGTTACTACATGATTACAATAGGTTTGACCATGATGATGCAAATATATGCTTTCACATATTATATTAATCTTAGGTGTTTTAAGTATGACTGTTTATGCTTACCTAAGTCTAACATGAAGTTATAATTGATTAGGACTTGTGTTTTTTGAGATTTTTACTGGATTTTATTCATGATTTCAGTAAAAATGAACCATGATAAAATTATGAAAGCATGCATATTGCATCATGAGGGTTGGATCATGATGTGTATGTCAATGCTTAGATTTGAGCACTATTGCTTTGCGCACACTATGTGGAGGTAATTGTAGTGATTATTTGACACATATTGATGAGGAATGATGTACACATTGACTGATTGGAGCATATCTCATGTACTAGGATTCATGTAGTGCTGCTCATGTATGTACCATGTTGCATGTATCATGAGATGGATCTACAAATGAGATTTATCGAGATTAGTTGTAGTTGATCGATTAGATGCAATTGTGTGATATTGCTTACCAGGTTAATCGATTGGAGGCTTATCGATTAAGTTTTATGTCCAAAAGGATGGGGTTTTACATCCCACGAGGACTGGTTTTCCTCCCCAAGTTGAGAAGAGCGGCAGTGCTATAAGGAGACCAAAACTATTGAGACCATATGTACCTTGAGAATCCAGGCTGGTGTAGCCGAGTGCATAGGCTTACCAGGGGGTATCTTCCCCATTAGGGATTTTACCAAAATTGCGTAATTCCTTCAGACTTTCCAATCAAGGATTGTCTTGAGTGAGCAAGGATTGCTTAAGCTTTAGCTGATTAACCAAGGTTGTTTTATCGATAGGTATGATATGTTAGTGTGTTTGGGGCACTTCGCATGCAGGTTGATTATTTATGAATATGAATGATATGTTAGTGTGATTGAGGCACTTCTAATGCAGGTTGATTGTTTATAAATATACATGATATGTTGGTGTGTTTGAGACACTTGTAATGCAGGATGGATGTTTATGAAGAAGAATGAATATCCATGAATATGTATAGTGTGATAGAGACACTCTTTATGCAAGATGGATGCTTATAGATTGAAATGATTATTCATGCTAAGTATGATATGTTGAGATACTTTCATGCAGGATACTTACTTATGCATGAACATGTCAAAGTAATCAGAAATGAGATAATATATGATATGTTGATGTGATAGTCTATGTGGAATGCCATGATGTTTTAAGATTTATCGTTTCGATGTTCAAAACCTTATTGAGTTTTATACTCACCCCATTCTCTCTGTGTTTTCTGTTTTGGGGTTGCATGGCGTTGACATGCAGACGATCAGGTCTCTCTTTATGAGGTGCATTTGGATGATGGTTGGGAGTAGGAATGAGAGCCTAGAGATCTTATTATCTTTATTTGTTTATTCCGCTCGTGTGCTAGAATTTCATATTTGGTTGACTTTGTTTCATACTTTATTAGCCATTGTGGCTTTAGACTTATTTTAGATGTTATGACTTGAGCCATGTTGACGGCTTAGTGTTGTAAGATTGTGGGTTGAGACTTGAGGACTAATTTAGTTTTGATGTCCTTTATTCTTCCTTATTTTCTCTTTCAAAAAGATAAAGTGGTGCGTTACTCCATGTGTGTTATATCCACTTGAGGGATCAAGTCTTCCGCAATTCAACACTTCGTTGTTCTCGTGTGTTACGACCGTCCCTTAGACCGGGTTTGTCTTGGGTCGGGTGGGTTCGGAGGCGTGACACATTAACTTTCAAATTATACATAATAACTTGACTCTTAAAACACACAACATAAACTCAATTAACTTAAACTCATTAATTTAGAATTGAGCTTAAAAACCTTGTATAAACATGTATTTATCCTGCACACTTAAACTCAAATTGGTTTACATTGCATTGTCCAATCATATAAAGATAAGCACTTTAATTTTTATTAATCACTTCTACTTTTTGACCTAAATAGACAAAAAAGTTAAAGTTAACAAGTAATTAAAATACCAATTAAGCATATTAATCAAGTACACAATCATCAAGACATGAAACAAAAATAATCATATATATTACATATCCATCAAGCTTTCATAATGATTCTGCTCCTTAATCTATGACACTCATATCTATTATGGTGTGATATTTACAAACAAGAACATAACTGCATAATACTGTTTTAAGAAACAAGTAAACTCAGAATTTGAATGTTCTACAATTTAAGCAATCATCAAATTAGAAGAATCATGTCAAATTTACTTTTAGACAGAAAATATATAAGCAATCAAAACTATGTCTAAAATCTAGTTAATTATGACTAACATTAAAATACATGTTTTCACAATTGTGTTTTAAAAATTTTTAGCAATTAAAATTTTTGTTTTCAAAAAATTTAAAAACAAATCATGGAAAATTATAATATTAAAAAACATTGAATGTCATTGAAAACATATCAATTTGAGTCATGAACTCAAAATAAAAATCACATATTCAAAATCAACAAAGTTGAGCTCTTTATGATGGTTTTTTAATGAATTATCCTTTAATCTAAGTGTAACTACATATTATGTTCATTAATACCTTGCCTTAGATTGGTCAATCCCATTGGTATGTAATTGTCAATTTTATTCTCGTTTTTTGACACATTAATCCATTTTTTCTAGTTTTCGATGAAAATCACAAATGTAGTCAACTATTGTCTCTTTATCTTGAATCTCGTAAGATCACTTTTAACAAAATTTAGACCAATTTGTTCAAACTCTAATAAAGACTAAGTTCACATTTTCCGACTCTCTTTACCTAGAATCTATGTACATAATTTTCCTAAAAGGTAAAAAATATTCAAAAACTCATATGCAACATGCCCCTGCCTTTTTATAAGTTATGATATTTTTCCTTAAGTTATTTTCTAGGGTTTGGTTTTTCTAAATCCTCTTTACTTGAATCAAAATTTTTTCTCATTTTTTTTATATTTTTATTAATTTTTATTGCAAGTGGATGAGTGTTTCACATCAGTTTTTCTATCATCTTTACCAAGATAATTTCATTCTCTAAGAGATATAAAAGTATATAAGACTCATAAGCATTGAAGGACATTATATGAAAATTTTATTTCTTTAAATTATAAATAGAAATCTAGCCAAAATCCTCTAATTTGATCACCTAGACTCTACTAAAATCTAAGTACCTCAGTCAACTTATGTTTAAGAATTCTCTCTTGATATTCATACTTAAAAAAGACTTGAATTTCAACATGATGTGTGCAAGTTTTTAAAATTATAAAATTGCAATATCATGCAAAAGAAAATCAAATTGATCTTCACTCTCCTTGGTGTATCATTATCTTAGTTAAGGCATATTTGACTACAAATCATGTTGCATTTCATCTTATTGAAAATTAATCTCAAAATGTCTCAAGAGTTGTACTTTATCAAAAACAAAAATAAAGCCAATTGCAAAACCAAGACAAAGCTACACTAATTTTTTTGTGTGTTTTTTAACATATTTCAAATTTTTGTTTTTTTTTTTTCAATTCAAAACCTATGAGATAAAAGAAAGTAAAAATGAGATAAAACTAAAAGCATGAAAGTCCCAATGACGTAAGGCTCCTTAGCCTTGTATAACCATCCAAACCTAAGGAAACCCAAGATAGACTTCCTTGCTTTCCCTAATTGATCTTTCAAAGCTTGAAGATCAATTTTCTTTACCCACACTCTCTTATCTTTTTCTCATATACTTGGTGGGGTAGCTTAGGGGTAGAGGAGTTATTGTGCTTCTTCTTCTTACTTTTCTTTGACCTAACTTTGAAGGGGTAGTTCTTAGGACATTATCTTCTAACATGGGTATCGCTATGACAAATATCACACACGTCCACAATGCTAGAACCTACCATTCCTCCTACTATAGACCTAGGTGGGCTCGGCACTAACTTAAGCTCTTTCATACTCTCTTTTGCCTTCTCAAAGATAGTGGGTTTTACTAAGGGGGTAGACAATCAATTCCTAATCCCTAAGCCAATCTTGTTTGTTTGACCAATGCTAAGCATAATCTCTATCTTCTTTTTCTCACTCTTGAACCCATCTGATTTCTCTTTAGTGGACATGAGTTCCCTATTTAGAGCATCTGATTTTTCTTTCTCAGTTGGCAGGTCTTGCTTAAGGTCATTCACCTCTCTTTCTAGTTTGTTATTCAACTCCACTAACCTATTAATATCTTGAGAATACCCAACTAGTTCATCTTCTTTCTTCATCAATTGTATCTCAAAACTTTTGGTTCTTTTAGTCAAAACTAAGAGTTGTTGGGGGAATCCCTTAAACTCATCAAAATCAACGTCAGACCCTGAGTTCTCTTCAAGAGAAGTGGACTCATGAGAATCTTCTTCTGAACTGTCATCTTTCACACTTGTATGGAAAACAATATAGTTGCACAGTTTTTCTTCTCCTTCTTTAGAAGAGCTCTCAACAGAGTAAGTTACATGAACTATCTTTCCCTTTTTCTTATAATAAAATTCCTTTTGCTTTTTGGGCTTCTCATTAGAAGAATTGTCAAAATTCAAGTTAGGATAATCAACAACAAAATGACCTAACTTACGACATTCAAAGCACTTGAAGTTCTTCTTATCCTGTTTTGTTGGGCTCTCATCTCTCGCTTCTCATTGTTTCTTTTTAGAATTTTGTCCTTTATTCCCAAATCTAAAGTTTTTAGTTTTCATGAATTTCTTAGCTAATAAAAGCATTAGTTCTTCATCATTTTCAAAGTCTTCAAATTTATCTGAGTTTAAAACTTTGTTTTTATGGAAGTTCTTCAAGATGCTTTTAGGGCATTATATTTTCCCTTAGACTTGTCAATCATCTCCTTTTTTTTTCTCATAGAACTCTTCTTATATCTCAAAGGTTCTAAGGTTACCAAACCAACTCTCTATGTCTATGGTGTCAATTTTCTTTGTTTTATTAATGACAACTGCCTTAATTTTAAATTTTATGGATAATGACCTTAAAAGCTTTCTCACAACAAGGTATTCTGGAATAGGCTCTCCTAGTTGATTACACATGTTGACTATGTTTGAAATTTTAACATAATATTCTGATATTGTTTCTTCTTCACTCATTATTATGTTTTCAAACTCTAGAGTCAACATTTGGAGCCTAGACACCTTTACTACTTTAGTTAACTTATAATGTTTCACCAAATTTTCCCAAGCTACTTTGGCAAACTCACAATTAGAGATCATGTATTGTGATTTTCCTACTGCTCTATTTTCATTCTCATCCCAATTAATTTCATCTTTTAGAATTGAATTTCCATCTTTACGTTTTGTCATTAGAGGACTCCATCCTTTTACAACCGCTTTCTAGGTATTCCCATCAAGCACTTGAAAGTAATTTTCTCTATAATATTATATTAAAAAGGTTAAAAAATTCCTTCCGGAAACTACAAATGTCACAGAAGTTCTTTTAGATGCTTTTAAAGCATTCTATTTTCCCTTGGACTTTTTAAACAACTCCTTTTTGGTCTCATAAGACTCTTCTTGCATCTCAAAAGTTCTATGGTTCCCAACCAACTCCTCAATGTCTAAGGTGTCAGTCTTTTTAGATTCATTAATGACAACCACCTTCATTTTGAATTTAGAGGATAAGGGCCTTAACAACTTCCTCACATAAAGGTAATCAGGTATAGGCTCTCCTAATTGATCACATGTGTTTACTATGTCTGAAATTTTAGCATAGTATTAAGAAATTGTCTCTTCTTTACTCATTATCATGTTTTCAAACTCTAGGGTTAATATCTGTAGCCTAGACACATTGACAGTTTCAGTTCCCTTATATTTTACTATTTTGATTTGCAAGTTTAGTCTCATTCTCATCCTATTCAGTTTCGCCTTTTAGAATTGGATTCCCTTCATTGTCTTCGGTCATTGGAGGACTCAATCTTTTAACAACCATTATCCAGGCATTCCCATCAAGTGCTTGTATAAATAATCTCATCCTATGTTTCTAATATGAGAAATTCTTGTCATTAAACAAGGGAGGTCTATTTATTGGATTACCTAAATCCCCATGTTCATTCATTGAGTTATTCAAACGAGTCATTGATTTTAACCCAAGAAAAAATAACCCAAGCACCACACTTTAAGCACTTAAATAAAAAAAATTATAAGAGAAGCAACTAACAATCTAGGGCATGCAAATCAGCAAGTTTAATCAAGTATGTCTAAGAGAAAAAGAATTAAACTTAAGCAAAATTTAGAATATAAACCATAACACAAGTAATCTAGCATAAGAAATTAAACTATCAAAGTTAAGCAAAATTATAAATCATTAACATGCCAATTGTGAGCTTAATATCTATCTACTAACCTAGCGGATTACTAGATTGCCCCTAGTCCAATTATCCATCAAAGATAAAGACTACGAGTTTTAACCTCTTTGCGCAAAATTTTTATTTATAGCAGAAACAAGCAAATATTCTCTCAAAGCGCACTCATGATGTATCAATCAATAAAACTATAAGCATTCAATCCACACATGAAATATACAACAATTTTAATGTAAAAAAAACCAAACTTGAGTAAAATACCATGGCAGGTCCAAAGGAACCAAATCAAAGCATTACTAGCAAACAAGACAATTACATCGACATATGCAAACCACCAACCTTTGTTTTGACTCTAACACAAAATCCTTTTGTTTATATCTGCACAAATCTTT
Organism: Saururus chinensis; assembly: GCA_035235625.1. Taxonomy (NCBI): domain Eukaryota; kingdom Viridiplantae; phylum Streptophyta; class Magnoliopsida; order Piperales; family Saururaceae; genus Saururus; species Saururus chinensis. The sequence continues at coordinate 25,572,907 of CP141142.1, forward strand.
GTTGTTGCTGGCCTTCAAGTCTTCTCACTCAAGCACTTTAAACTTCTTCTTCCACCTTGTTTTATCTTTGTCTTCTTCTAGCCTTCAACAAGCTCCTCTTGTTCTATTGACTTTGGCTTCTTGGAATCTTCATCTCTCATTGAAGATATGATGCAACTCCTCTTTAAAAATTTTGCATGAAATCTCCTCTTAGGTATAGAATAGCTTCATGAATACACCATTGATCTTCAACTCAAAGCTTCATATGAATCCTCCTTAGAAAATAATATGCAAAAGGTATAAACCCTTCTTCTCCAATCTCATTTAGGTTTTCCTCTCTCAAATTCATGATTTCTTATCCCTTATATAACTCTCTAAACCAATTTAGGTCTTTGGCTTCAACAAGGAAAAAAATTAAATTCGGAAATAGTTAATTAGCTCAACTATTCTTGGAAACAATCGATCGTTTCATACAGCAATAGATCGATTCACGAAACAATTGAACAATAACTCTCGGCTTCGTTTTACACATGGCAAAATTAAGTGCCCGATTGATCCTTCCATCAAACCTTTTGTTTAGCGATCAATTTTTATGTCTATCAAATTATAGTTTTGCCATTTTTACCCTAAAACTACCCGAAACCCCTAAAATCAATTTTAAAACCTCTCCAAGTGATGTTAGTATGCGAATGTGATATGAAAAAGCTTCAAAAACCTTCAACTTTCTTTATTCTTCTATCTTGAGCCATAAGAACACATATGTTCTTATTTGTCAAGTCTTTTAATTCTAAATTTTACTTGACCACAACAACCTCTAATCAGATATTAAGATTCATTACATATCGAAGGTTTCTAGACATATTTTTACAAACAAATTAGCCAATAAACTTGACATATGACATATGTTCTTAAAGGATTTGTGAATAGATTATGATGCTTACTTATACAGGTTTTGTGTATGGATTATGATGCTTACTTACACAGGTTCTTTATATGGATTATGATAGGTTGTGCATGGACCATGACACTTGATTATACAGGATGTGTATAGATTATGTCATTTGAATGCATAGGTTGTGCGTGTGGATTATGATGCATAAATGAGATATGTACACATGTTTTACGTGTAAGAGATTTGAATTTCTCTCGTGTTATTAACACTAGTTTTGTATAAGGTTTATGTTATATTTCTTAAGGATTATGTTATGATGTTAATGCGATCTCTATACTTTTAAACCCTTACTGAGATAAGCTCACCCCATTTGCCTTGTTTTAATTTAGGGTATCCCTCAGGGATCCTCTGTGTGCTTGTGTCATGCAGGTCATTAGAGTGATTTATTTTGCAAGCACGGAGGCGATTACTTGGACACAGAGTGGGGATAGTTCTCATGTCTTGCGATAGACTTTAGTGACTTATTTTATAACACTTAACTATGTTGTGAAAGAGCCTTATGTTGATGGCTTAGATTTGTTTATTGCCTTTTTGAGGCTTGAGACTCCATTATGTTTCATGAGATTTATGTGGGTTTTGTGAATGACTAATAGTTTCATTTAATTTATTTTATCTTCCAATAATTATTTTGCACAAAGTGAGTGTTGTGTATTTGATCTAGCCCGGGTTTGGGTTAGAACTCACCTCGTCACACCTTTGTCATACCATCTTGACCAGGTATAGGTTAAGGGGGCATTACAGGGTGTGACAAGTAGTTTTTGATATCATAGCACAACTTTGTCTAAAAATAAGGGAGACTAAGAAAATTGGAAAATCACCATTAGGGGATAATGGGGAGCGAGATAATAAAAGACTTCAACAATGCTAGCAATGTTGATACTGTTAGTTCATTGTTTTGTTGCTTGCGTGTGTGATGTATTTCTTGATCTTGGTGTCAGGTCATGGGACCTAACATCTAGTTGTTGTGTAGAAGGCTGGTTCTAATCATACATGTGCAAGCAATATCCAAGCGGCTAGGGATCTACGTGTGGATGATGTGTTGTTCGCCATTGAGGGGATAACTCTAGTGATGCAATCTCAATAGTGAGCTAAGCAAGTCAGTGGTGGGTGGGAGCTTTGACCTTGGAGGGCTTTAAGAAGCTAAATCCTCATAGCTTCCAGGGCAAGTTGAACCCCATCAAGTAGAAAATTGGAAGCAACGCAAGGAGAAGTTCTTCAACACTAGGCAAGGCTCAGATGAAGAAAAGATTCATCTAGCTATGTTCACTTTTAAAGGTGAAGCTCAACGTTGGTGGCTCTCCATGGAGAGGTAGCAATTCCAAGGCAGAGTTGTTATCCTTTGCGGAGAGTTCTTGGTCATCTTTGTCAATAAGTATTTCCCTTTGCATGTGCAGGAAGTCAAGAAGGAGTTCTTGAACTTGCAGCAATGTTCCATGACCATCATCTCCTATAAAGCCAAGTTCATTGAGTTAGAATTCTCCTCATCTCTTTAGTGATGAGCATGAGACAGCAAGGAAGTTTGAAGATGGGTTGAAGCCTTACATTAGAGGTCGAGTGGTTCCATTTTGGAATCGGACTTTGACGTAAGGCCTAGAGACCACCATTGTTATTGAGAAGAACTCTAATGATTATCAAAAGAGAAAGGAGAAGCCTAAGCACATTAGGCAAGTTCATTCAAGAGGACAACACAATTAGAAGCCTCATGGAAATAACTTTGGCCGAAACAAAAATAACATGTGTAACAAGATCGCCAAAACATCTGTGCCAACTTGACTTGTCACAAGTATGGGCAGCGAGGGCACTTCAAGAAAGATAGTCCTAAGAACATTCTAGGTGAAATCCCAAAGAACAATCAAGCTTCTTAGAATTAAGGACAAAGGAAACAATGTGGTCAGCAAAAGAAGCCAATCAACCAAGTGAAGGCCTTTGCTATTTTAGCTCATGAGGCAGCTAAAAAAAGGTATGCTTGAAATTGCCTCCCACTATGTTAGAGTAATGTTTGACACTAATTCTTCATTTTCTTTCATTTAACCTCTTTTTTGTTGAGAGCTTAGTATGGAGCCAAAGTTATTGTTGACTCCTTTGTGTGTGTCTACCCCTTTGTCTTCTCTTTTGGTGAAGGAATATCATGAGAAGGTTCTCATGGTTATTGAGGGACATGAGTTAGTGGCTGATTTGATTATTTTGTCTATGATTTTGATGTGATTTTAGGCATGGACATGATGTCAATCTATCATGGACATGTTGATTGCCAAGGGAAGAGAGTTGTGTTTGCTCTGCTAGACATTGAGTCTTTTACTTTCCAGGGCATATGATAGGTTAGTAGTAAGTTCTTAGTGTCAACATCTAAGGCAAGGAAATGGACAATAGAGGGCTATGACTTTTCTTACAAGCATCTCAGTGAAAGGTGCAACATTACCTCCTATTGAATCCATTCCCATGGTGTCTAAATTTGCATATGTTTTTCTAAATGACTTGTTAGGAATACCTCCTAAGAAGAGAGATTGAGTTCAACATTGATCTTCCAGACCACCATTCCTATTTATAAAGCTCTTTACCGCATGACTTCAGCTGAATTAAAAGAGATTAAAACTAGCTGCAGAACTTAACAGGTAAGGGATACATCAAGCCTAGTGCATCTCCTTAGGGAGCACCGGTTCTCTTTGTTAGGAAGAAGAATGGTTTCCTTAGGCTTTGCATTAATTAATGGATGTTGAAAGTTAAGAACAACTATCTTTTGCCACATATTGATGATTTGTTTGGTCAGTTGCAGTAGGCTCAAGTATTATCCAAGATTGATTTAAGGTCTGGTTACCATCAACTTTATATTCAACCCAAAGATGTGCCAAATAATGCTTTTAGGACACATTATGGGCATTATGAATTCTTGGTTATGTCTTTTGGGCTTACCAATGCACCAACATCTTTTATAGATTTGATGAATATAGTTTTCAGGCCTTATTTAAATCAGTTTGTTATCACTTTTGTAGATGACATATTAATCTATTCAACTAGCAAGGAGGATTATGAGAAGAACTTAAACATTGTTTTGAAAATTTTTGAGAGGCCACAAGCTCCACGAAAAATTGGACAAGGGTGAATTTTGGATGGAGGAAGTGAATATTCTTGGTCTTGCTATATCCAAAGATGGTGTAGCAATGGATCGAGCCAAGGTACAAACAATTTTGAAATAGGAGCAACCTAAGCATGCTATAGAAGTTCAGAGTTTTGTAGGTCTTGTGAGATACTACAAGTGGTTCATTGAAGGTTTTTATCGTATTTTAACTCTTATGACTAAGTTGTAAAGGAAGATTGAGAAGTTTGAATAGAGTCAAGTATGTGAGCAATGTTTATAATAGTTGAAGAAGAGGCTAACTTCAACATTGGTCTTAGTTTTACTCTTGGGTAGTGGACAATTTGTTGTCTATAGTAATGCTTCACAAAAGGATAGGGTTTGTGTGTTGATGGAACATGGAAAGGTGGTATCTTATGCTTCTCATTAACTCAGGGTGAACGAGTAAAACTATCCAACACATGACTTGGAGCTAGCAGTCATGGTCTTTGCATTAAAGTGTTGAAGGCATTACCTTTATAGTGAGAAGTTTGAAGTGTTCATGAACCACTAGAGTTTGAAGTATCTCTTCACTCAAAGAGACTTGAACATGAGGCAAAGAAGATTATTAGAATTCCTTAAGGGTGTGTTTGGCAACCTTGATTTGGATTTAATGGTGTGATATTTAAATCATGTCATTTTGAATCACATACAAGATTTGCATTTAGAATTTTTGGTGTTTAGGAACAATGTGATTTTAAGAGTGAAATTATTTATGTAACGGTGAATTTCATTGACACGAAAAATCAAAGAGGAGAGTTAAAGTGTTGGAGAGGAGGGTGAGGAGCTCTGGGGAGAAGAAGCAAGACAAATTGTTAGAAAAAAACCATTATACAAAATGTCAGTTACGTGTGATTTAGAAAAAAATATGGTATGGCATGTGATTTGGGGTTATCCCTTTTCCAGTTATAAACCAAATCACATGATTTGGGTTGGGATTTAGGACAAGATCAAATCTCACCCCAAAAGCCAATTTCCTACTCAAAGTATCTGACACCACATTAGCTTTCCTTAGATGATAGGAAATGACGAAGTCATAATCCTTAGGGTGTGTTTCGCAATGATGGTTTGCACCTTGTTAGTTTTAAAATCTTGTCATTTAGAAAGCTAGTCTTTACATAATTACGAAACACACCCTAAGGATTATGACTTCATCATTTCCTATCATCTAAGGAAAACTAATGTGGTGTCAGATACTTTGAGTAGGAAATTGGCAACTTGAGTAGCTTGTATGCATGTGTAAGAATGATTTTTGTATGAAAAGGCCATCAAGCTCAAGCTAGAGATAGCTTTGGAAGATATGAGCAAGTGGTATGCTAGTCTTTACATAAGTTATAATTTGATGGATAGGGTGGTTGAAGCACAAAAGGAGGATGAGAAAATTCAAGCAATGAAAGCTTAGTTGCAAGGGAAGTCGGTGAATGACTTTGAAGAAAGGGTTGATGAAAGTTTAACTTTTTGTGGGCGGTTACATGCGTCAAATTTTATAGAGTTAAAGGAGCACATTCTTTCGGAGGCTCATCACTCTAGGTTCTTCATCCATCTAGGGGGAATAAGAGGTACCATGATGTGAAGTGGATATTTTGGTGGAGTGGAATGAAGAGGGACATTGCCTCATTTGTATCCAAGTATTTGATTTTCCAGCTAGTGAAGGTTAAGCATTGTCTCCAACAGGCATGCCACAACCTCTACCTATTCTGGAGTAGAAGTGGGAGAATGTGGTTATGGACTATGTCATAGGGCTTCCCAGATTGCCAAGTTGCAAGGACTTGGTGTTGTTTATCATTGACCGACTCACTAAGTCTACTCACTTTATTGCTATAAGGACGACTACTTTCTTGTACGTGTTGGTAGTACTTTATGTGAAGGACATTATTTGGTCTCATGGAGTTCTCATATCCATAATTTCTGCTAAAGACCCTTATTTTACTTCTAGGTTTCAAGAATTTAATATCCACTAGATGACGATAATAGATCACTAGATTGCTCCTAACCCTTGTGCTTTTGCAAGTATGTAATTGAGAGTTTTATCCTATATGCGCAAGAATTTGTTTTAAAGCGGAATTGACAATAAACTAACCCTAAATTCTGATTGCCATTCATGATCAATCAATCATCAAACAATGTATGCAAACCACATAATCACACAAGATTTTTACATAGAAAACTCCAATAGGGTAAAACACCATGGCAATTGCAATCTAAGGCTAAATCAACACACTATAATGATATAGATCTTACAAGACTCAAAACAACCAACCAACCTTAAGACTTCAATTCTTCCTCCTATAAATCATTGAAATTTTCTGTTTTCATATTTTGATCTCTGACTTCTTTTTCTAGCAAGTCAACCAAGGACTCCTTCCTTCTTTGTTGATTTACCTCTTGAGATTCTTCAACTCCTTTTAAGAAATTTGCTGACTCCTCTCTAAAATTTTTATGTGAAATCTTTTTTTAGTTGTGCATTAGCATGAATTCACCATTGATAATCTCTTCAAGCTCCTTTGTGAAGAATACTAATCTCCAAGTCGAATTGATAGTTTCCTAGTGTTATTGACACTTTAACTTTAATAAGGAAAGAAAATTAATTTGGAAAGGCTTGTTTAGGGCAACTAAAACTATTAGCGATTGATTGTTTACTGTTTTCTTAAGCCATAACTCATTGAGCGATCAATCGGTCTACTAAGAAATCGATCGATAAACTCGTGGCTTCGTTTAACAAAAGGCTGATTTAAGTGCCGATCAATTGTTTCACACTATGTATTGTCTAGCGATCGACCAATTGTATTGTTCATTGATAGTTATGCCATGGTTACCCTAAATCCTTCTAAAAGCTCTAAAATTATTTTTAAAACTTTCCCAAGTGATTTTGTAGGAGAATGTGTACTGAATAAATCTCTTAAACTATCAACATTCATAAGAACACATTTTCTCCTATTTTTCTAGTCTATCAATTCCAAACATGACTTGACCAAAACCACATCTAATCAGATTTATGAGGCTAAATACATAGTCAAGGTTTCTGACATAATTTTGACAAAGAAATTAGCCAATTAACCTTGCATATAATACATATGTGCTAACAATCTTCCCCCCTTTGACTATTTCTTGTCAAAGAACTTACATAATTGAAAATCAAAATAAAATTACAATTCTTGACTTAGTGCATTCACTTTAAATTTGTACAAATGACTTGACAACACGAAGATTTAATATGGACAATTTGGATTTGATCTTTAAAAACCTTATATAACCCTATACATATCCTGCACAATTTAAATGAAAATAATTCACATAGTATTGATCAATCATGTATAAAGATAAGCACTTTGAGTTTTATAATCACTTCTCCCCCATTTTGACATAAATAGACAAAAAGTTAAGTAAGAATTAACAAAAATGGTCAATTAAGCATAATCAAGTCACACATATCACCATAAGACATGAAAAGAAATAGTCTATAAAATAAAGCATGTACATAATCACATATCCATCACATAATTAGTTTCAAAATACATCTCAAAGCTAAATGAAACATAAACTAAATTCAAACAAATTTATGGACCAAAATACATAAAAAAGGTGATAGCATAACTAGAAATCAATCAGTTCTAGCATTGTCATCAACATCAGATTAGTCCCAATCACTCTCTACTCATGGAAATCTATCTCTTAGCATATGTCTAACATCTACAGGACCCTGTAGTACTGCATCCTAAAAAGCTCTGAACTCAAAATAAGTACCATATCAATCTATCTAATCTTGACATGTTGGTGCCTGAAACTCCTCTATATCTCCCTCCTAGCTTATGTGATGTGGCATCATATGATGCGACAACTGCATCAATAGGACCCATCCCAAAAATCATCGGTTCTCCACATGGGATCCTAACTTGAACTAAAGTGAAAATTCTACACAAAATATATGGGTAGAACAACATCTTTTGTGTATGTCCATGCAAAAATGTCTTCACACTACTAAAAAAGATTGACAAAAGATCAATCTCTAGCTCTGGATAAACACTGAGGTATAAAATCCTGACCATTGTTCAATCAATTCTCTCCATCCTAGCACTCTAGATGTCATACAAAGCTATAACATGCAATAGACAAAAATCAGTAGTCAAGTGTGCAAGTAATGAAACATCCAACTCTCTACCTCTAGGAAGTCCCATCAAAGTCCCAGTCAACTTACTATCAAACAAAACTCAAATCCATCAAAATGTGGATAGGTTATTGGTCTGCTTGCATCCAATAACCTTTGCAATGGTATGATGTGAAACTCGCTCCTATGTGCCTCCTTCTACTCCAACCAATGCTCATCATCCTCCAAACAGAGTGATGAATACCACTATTTGACTAGACATGGATAAACATGTTAACCTAAAGTAGAGATTGTTGTAAAATAGACCATCCAATACGAACAAGCCTCTATCCAGTCCATAGCTGTCTCTAGGGCTACATGAACCAAACTACGCTCACATCTAATTGGTCTAACGTTGTCACTCCTGAAGTTTTTCTATCCATTTACTTTAAAATTTCACTAAAATTTTATTTGAAAATATAGATGTAAATAAAAGGAATCAACAAAATTCAAAATATGTGAAAACGATTATTATAAATTAGTCCATCGTACAACCAAACCAACATTCTCAGGTGTGACCCAAAATGAAAACATAAAAGTGGAATATGCCGTGGCCATGATCTTTGAAAACAAATACATTCGAGGCATCTCTGAGTACAAGTTCTTCAACACTTTTGAGTTCTAAATCATACATATATGCACAAGTCCATAAAAATAACACAATAAACTCTCACCATACTCAATTCGAGGAAGAGCGATCCACCATAGGGAACAAAGTCCAATCCAAAAAGCTCTCGGTCGAACCTAGAAAAGCCTTCAAACCAAGTGGCTAAAAATAGGGGAAATGAGTATTTTCATACCCATTAGGGGAAAGCAAATCAATGAATTTCATAAGTCCATACATAGATGGGCTCAAGAAACTCTACATGAAGCAAGAAATACATACCACATAAACAAAGTATCTCACACACAATCCATCGCACTAGCTAAACTTACACTTACTCTTGCAGCATACTTTTATACTTACACTCTAAATCATAGTCTTACTAACTTACTTGTATAATCGTACGCTTACACATACAACTTACACATACTCGTATGACTTTACTCTTGCAATCTTACTCGTACGACTTACTCATACTCAAAAGCTTACTCTTACCGTCATACTTAAATGCTCACACTTACACTTACTCAGAATCTTACACATACAGCTTACTCAGAGTCTAATACATACAACTTACTCTCACTGTTGAACACATACTATCAACAACTGAAGTTCATTACAATTAATAAGCTCTAGCGTTGAAAAGGAAAGGAATGCCACTATGATGTCACCTTAACCTCCGGGGAGCAACTAGATACCATGGACTTTTCCCAAGGCAAGGCACACCTATGCTCATGGGGCACGAGATCAATCAGGTAAGAGTAGATCAATGATACTACTTACCTAAGCATGCCACTTTTGGGCAGAGCATACAATGTCATACAGTGCCAACTAAGGGTGAAAATCTTACAGTGCCACTCTTACGCAGGAATCTTACAATGCTACTCTTGGGCAAAAAATACAGTGCTCTCAATAGAGCATCAAATATATCGGCTTCAATACAACAATGAGACAAGATTGACAAAATATATATCGCTCTCAATAGAGCATCAGACATCTGGGCCGAAATACAGCACCAATACAAAATCTCGTAGGATGACACCATGGCTAGGCATGGAAGGATGCTCAACCAATTATTTATCAACTGGCTCAAGCATTGAATTTAATCTGTTGAAACTCTCAATCTCAAACTCGCAACATTATCAAATTAGGGTTATTTACAATTCAAGTCCATATTATGTAACTTATGTATGTATAATTATGCTCGAAACTACTTTAGTCTTACATTCTTCAGCCAACCCGCGTACATTCTAAAGCTCTAATCTGCAAGGACAACATACTTCACTTAACTCATCCATTCCATACTTATAACTCACCCTTACCCTTACGGTCTTACGGGTCTCCACATATCCTTACGTTCGGAAGCTCTAATCCGCAAGGACAACATACTTCACTTAACTCATCTATTCCATACTTATAACTCATCTACTTATGGCCCTACATCCCACACTATCCACCTTAAAGCCAAATCATCTTACTTGAACTCCTCAAATGAAACCCCTCATATCTAAATCTAATCCTCAAACCCTTCCTAATTCCTTACTCATTGTTCTTCCATTGCAATTCATATTATGTACATTATGCATGTACAATTATGCTGTCAACTCTTACTAACTCACAGTCCCTCAAAGACGCTCCGAACCTTAAGTCTTTTAAATCCAAACATCCCCTAAGTCTCCTAGTCATTGCTCCAACGTACCATCCGATTCAATCCAAACCAATTCTCCAATCCCATCAAGTCCGAACTTCTCCTACAAATCTGACGTCCTCCGTCACCCGACACACTACAACAATTTCTGCATCATAGTCCATGAAACACCCATTCCACAAACTTACAATCAAACGCACATATCTATGCCCATCAACCACACACAACCAGCCCACATATGAAGATCTATTACACACTCTCATCACATACATATAATTAATCAACAACTTACTATTATACCCTTAGTCTTCAATAGCATATGCACAGTCACATACATTGCATGCTCATGATTTACATGCATTTCATATGCATAATCTAACTTACCATAATCATAATTTCTCTCACATACATCATGTCATTTAATCAGCATTTACCATGCAAAGCATTAAGTTACAAACTCTTAACATGTTGCAACATAGTCAAAGCATGCTATCGCAAAATTATGAGTTCAAGGTACCCTCCCTTGTAATCCATGTGAGTTCGATGGCGAGCACATGACGGTATCAATGGCCAAAAGCATCGTACTAAGAGAGCTATTGTCCCAAGGACTATCAGAGGTCGAAATTAATCTAAGGCAGGGCTAATGACACTTGAAGCAAATATTTTGGTGCACTACGGTGGCCGGAGACAAGGTTGTGCCACCAAAACTGGCAAATGCGGCCACATAATGAGGTGTGGCTAATTGGAGGTCGGCCAATGGCCAAAAAAACTATGTTGGACACAAGACTCTAAAATTGGCCATGGACCACACCCAGTGGCAGCGATTTTGCATTGTCGAAGCCTCATAAAAGGGTCGAGGGCTTGGTTGTGTACTCATAAACATAGGAGAGATAGAGAAGGGCTTTAGTGATGATATTTGACTAGTAATGGTACCGGTCCAACATCAAACGCCGCAAGGGTGGTGCCTTTAACCTAAACTACACGTGTGACCACAGGTGCACATGACAAAAGGGCAACCACAGGGGAGGGCAAGTTATCAGTGCGTTCCCATGCGACACAGGCCAGTGGGAGAAGGATCTAGTCCCTAGTGGGTGGGATTAGTTGTCGAATAGCATACACATGTGTTGTCATTGTCAAACCCTAAAAAGGGTGGTCTTTTAGGGGTTGGGGTGGTTGGACACGAAAGTGGCAGGGTTTGCTAGTGGCAGTCCCCCAAACAAAAGTTGAAGGCATTAAGGCCCGAAGTAGGTGGCTGACAAAGGCCGCAACATCTCCAATCCCCACTCACAACCAAAACCATTATGCGGGCGGTTGTGCATCAAGCACGATGGAGAATCTAGACATGGTAGCGGCCAAACCTTTGCTGGCCCAAGGTCAATGGCTGATAGTTTGCTTCCCCTTGGAAGGACTAGGAACCGGGGACTCTTTCTTGCATGTTCTCGGTCATGCATAAGGGAAAGTGTAGGGGGTGCGGAGGTGGAATTGGGCTAGAAGTGTAGGGCCTTGCTATCACCGGGCTGGGGCAAAGCCCATGTCAGTTAGATAGGTGGCCTAAGTCTGTGTGGTGCTTGGCCAGATAGGTTGTTGCTGGGCTGGGGCAAGGCCCACAGCGACATTCAGAGACGTACCCCAAAGTTTGGGATGAACTGGAGTGAAGCAACGGTGTGCCAGGCTAGGGTGGCAGACATGCTGTCACTAAGTCACGAACAACCAAATGGAGGCGAGGGGCCAAAATTAGAAGATGGCGGCAAACCAGCAGTCACCAGATCATGGCGAGCCAAATGGACATCGCGCCGGTGTCATTCGACATCTAGCAACGGGGAATGGATGATGCCCTAGAAAAGGGTAAATTTTGCTCTAGCATGGGCGAGCCAATCGAGCGAATTGGAACTGATTGTGGCAATGGTGGCCAAACCTCAACACCTCTCCATTGCCGGCTCAAGGCGGTAGCCCGGAGGTCGATCACTGGTTGATGGCTAGCAATGAAAATAGCCAAAAAAGAACAAGGGGGTGTGATTGTGTCCTGGTCGGAATAGGGCAAAAGGAGGGGGCTAGGGGAGTCGGTGATTCGGGCCAAAGGCCAGTTGGCGATGACCGGTGACCAGCGACACTGCCGTTGTGTGACTATGTCATGCTCTTGCACAAGCCACCCCTGACCTGCACCTATCCAAGGAGTAAACAGTATGTGGTGTGATGAATTTAAGTTGAAGTGCAGAAGACTTAACCCATCCTTGGGTGAATACACAATGGAGTAAGTGCACAAGCACTTTTTTACAAAAGCAAATAGAGAAAAATAAAGGACTACTAATTAATGTCTTAGTCAACACATACCCACATCATCTAGTTAACACATAAAACAAGCCACAATGGCTAAACAAAGTGTGAAGTAAAGATCAATTGTATAGGTTCATCATAACATAGATCCATCTAACATAACACTAAGCAACCATCACCCCTCTCAATGAACGTGGCCATCCTCATGCTTAATGTAGAGCCCATCGAAAGCACCTGCATGACACGACATGCAGCCCCAAAACAAAACCACAAAACAAAGATGGGTGAGCTTTTGCTCAATAAGGGTTTTAATACAGAAAGTAAACTCATAATGATATCATAAGCATTATCACTATAACATTCATCAAATAATCATTCACCACACCCATTTATCATGAGATAAATCATATATATCCATGCCACCTATGCATCATGTTGTATTCACATTCCATGAACATATACTCATGCCACTAGTGCATCATGTCAAACACATTTCATATACACATAATCATGTCACCTGCATATCATAATGTAGCCCACATTTCATAAGCACATAATCATGCCACCTATGCATCATGGGTTCATCCATAGCTCATAAAACATATACACATCACGTGCAATCATATGAATCTCATTATAACAATCACATTCTGCATGAATCAATTATTAACATTCATATCATGCATAATCATATCTTAATATAAATATTCACCCTGCAAAATTAAGTGTATCAATCATATACCATCTTGCATATCCATTCAAATCTATTCCATAATTACATGTGTAACATAAACATCATTGTTCCTACATAAATTGTGTCAATGAGAATTATCTCCCATACACATACAACTATGATTGGTGAATGTCTCACAATTAAGAAAAACAATCAAACCCATTCATATAGGACCATCCCTTGCAGGGAAGGTCCGAATACCTAGAAAAGAAAACTAGAGCGATTTGGGTAGGTTCCCTAACTGGGAAGGTACCTTGCTCACCCACGATAATCCTTAGAAGGGAAGGTCCGAATTCCAAGAAACAAAACTAGAGCAGCCTACTCACCCACAACAAACATTGAGGGGAAAATTCGAATTTCTAAAATGGAAAACTAGAGCAGCTTAGTAAGCCGGTGCACACGGACATACCATCTTGGATTCTCAGGATCTAAATAATTCTTCAAATTAACACAAATAGCAACTTGCTCATCTAAACCCGAGGAGGCAACTCGTCTATCTGAAAAAGAAAATTACAACTTAGTGCATAATTTAAACTCTAACAAATTACCCAACTTGATAATGACTCTCCCCCTTAATCTATGACTCATATCCTAATGCGGTGTGGTCTTTAACCTATAATCACCCTACACATCACAACCAAGAACTTACTCCCATAAACTCTTCAAAAAAATAAGTAAATACAAAATTTATATGTTCAAGCACTTCTGACATATGACAATTAACATATAAAGTTTGCTCTACAGTTCTCCCATTTTTGTTAGAAATAGACAAAGGTGAAAATAACAATATATTCAGAAAACACGGTTTAATCAACCACATAAGAAATTAAGATTGAGAAGAATCATGTCAATATGACTCTAATAAATAAGATAAAAACAACATATCTATGTCTAAACCGAAACATTAGTTCTATGATAAGCATGAAATAAACATATCTCAAACTAAATCAAAATTAAAGACTCTACTTCAATGTACTCATTTTGTGCAATGTTCTCTATCTCAGTCATTCTACAATTAATCAACAATATAGAAACAAATACACCAATGAATAACCATCATGGAATTTGCTAAAAAATTAATGACCCCTAAAATTATAAAATTATAACAACAATCTTAGACTTGTCTCAAATTTTAAAATGTTGTTTGAAATCAAGTTTCGAAATCATCTTTCTCAATGAAAATCAACATCACCCATCAAAATTCCTTTTGGTTTATCAAGTTTACAAAAATGCAAATTTTTCGTCTCATAAACTTTAAGTCTAACCATTAGAAATCTAGGAAACTACAAAATAATGTAGATCTAGGCCAAAATATTAAACTACAGCAAAAATCAATAATGACATCAACCTAGAATTGCCTGAAATTCAATAACTTGAGTTCCAACATTTACCAGACCAAATTTTGAAAGCTAAAAGTTCTTAGGAAATCTTACTAAATTCAATCAAATTGACTTCAAATGCTTCACACTTTACTAGGAACAAGAAAACTAGAAAGTTTGGTGCAAAGAGAAATACAAATGAAGCAGCTATTATGTTTTCCTAAGACAACCTCGATCTATCAAAAGCAACCATCAATTTATTGGTTTTGAGTTATTTTTAAATGATTTTAAAAAAAATTCAAAAGAAACCAAGAAAAAATCCAATAAGCCTCATGATAAAAAACTTACCCAAAATAAACTAAATAATTCAAATATTTAATCAAGAACTCAAGCAAATCAATAAATCAAAAATATGTTGAGCTCATAGCCTTACCCTACAAGAAAAACTATTAGTGATGCTTTTAAGTTTCGCTAATAGTCAAAAAAGTGTCACCATAAGTGTGAAAAAAGTATCGTCACAACTACTAATTTACAACACATATGAAAAAGCATTGCTAATAAAGCTTATTAGCAACATTTTTCATTAAATGTGGCTAATATCTTAATTTATAACAATGTTTCATTTTTAATGACACTGAATATTAGTATTTAGCGATATGTTTTTGAAAAACATCACTAATAACCAATGTTATGGTAACCGTATATAAGTGTTGCTAATTATTAAATATTAGCGACACTTGTTTAAAAACGTCGCTAATAATATAATATTAGCAACATATTGTAAAGCACTTCTAATATTCTAGTAATTTAAATAAAAATTAAAACCGTCTGACCGGGGGTGGGAGGGGAGCAGGAGGAATCAGGTGCCCCGGAGCCCCTCCTCTACTCCTCCGACAACCGACAACAAGGGAGAAGGAGCCCTCCTTTAGTTGTCTGTAGTGGGGAGACATGGGGATATAGGGTGCAAGTGAAATTTCACCGACGAATTTTCCCCCACCCTAGACTATTTGCTTTGCTTAGTAAAAGCATTGCAAATAGACCATTATTTACAACATTTACAATAAAGCATCGCAAATAATATGTGTTATTTACAATATTTTATTGTAAATGTTGCAAATAGATCATTTTATTTGAGACATTTATTGTAAACATCACAATATTCTTATTTTATAAGATATTATTATATATTATTTAATTTATAAATACAATATATAAAGTGGGCCCAAGCTTAAAATTAATTTCTTTAGTCTCGTTTGTGTGAGCCCGGGCTTTGACAACTCTATGATTGAGATCCAAAGGCATAAATAAGCATGCAACCTGCCTGATGCCCTGCTGAGATGTAAGTTGTGAGATCGAAATCTGATGTCCTATATGGTCGGTGCTATCTCACACAAACAGGATTGAAGATATTAATTAATGTTTTTGCAAAGATGCAACTTTTACCTTTGGAGTTATGATATATCATTAAACATTTCCATTCAAGGCTTCAACTTTGATTTTAGTCGAAGCAATTTACAATTATTTGCAGTTCATACCTGTATCTTCTCATGAACATGGCCACTAGTTAACCTTTGACATTTAGATTCCAATTGTGGTAACTGAGCCTCACTTGATGCTTTTACCTGAATCATGTTAACACTTGCCCATTTTCATAGCCAAAGTTCTACCAAAATCACGTTGACGCATGTTAGTTTATCTCACTCAAACATGACTTATTATCTAATACTAATTTTTTGTACTAATTTATTATATATTTATACATGTAAATAATATATTATTTAATATAGATAACAAATATTGAATAAAAATAATGCTATTTGCGACATATAGATTTATAAGTCGCAAATAAAATGGTTATTTGTGACCTATAACCATATACGTCACAAATACTTATACATTAAATTATTATATTTCATTTAAATCAAATAAAATATTATTTAATATATTTTATAATTTAAATAATAAAAACATAGTTATAAATAATAAGACTATTTGCGTCATATATGTATATATGTCACAAATAACCATATACACCTATACTTCACAAATAGTTATACATTATGTCATTATGTTTTATTAACTTAAATAATATATTGTTTAATAAATTTTGTAATTTAAATACTAAAAGTATATGGTTATTTATGATGTATAATTAAAAATAATTTAAAAAGCCTCCGGCAGGAGGAGGGGGAGCAGAAGGAGCACTAGACTTCAGTGGGAGGAGGATCTGGCACCCTACCTCTCCTCCTCTGTCCGACAGTAGGGGAGTGGGGGGGGGGCAAGAGGGGGAGAGGTGCCTCGAAGCCCATCCTCTCCTCCTCCTCTGGTAGAAGTAGGGGAGAAAGATTGGCGTTTATTTTTATTTAAATTAATTAATATATTATTTAATATATTTTGTAATTTAAATAATAAAAAATATGGTTATTTGCAATGTATAACTAGACATGATGCAAATAATGGGAAAAAATTAAATAAATATCATTTAAAAATTATTTACCAAAATAACATAAAGAGGAAATTAATTCCCAAAATGGTTTTTCTGTTTGCCATGTAGGCACCAATCTGGCATTGGTGCTTATGCGGTTTTTTTTTTAAAAAAAATCCTGAAGGAAAAAACTCATTTTCTATGGGTTTCTTCCTTTAGAAGTATGTAACCAATGTTTTGACCTTCTAAAGGATAAAATATACCCAAATTGAAGCACAAAATCCACACATGGCCTAGCCCAACTTGGCTAGTGGTTGTGGGATTTCATTTGTTAAAAGGAACATTGGTTTTGTCCTTCTAAAGGATGAAATCAGCTTTCATTGTTTACGAGGACGAAATTAGCTTTTGTCGTTTAAAATGATGAAATTAGTTTTCATCCTTAACGACAAAAGAGTGTCTTTTAACCTAAACCCACCCCACCCCACCCCACCCCATTTACCTTTTGTCCCTCTTTGATCCGCCACTACCTCTTTTCTCTATTTTCCTCACCTGTCGTTGCCTCTGCCTCCTCATCGATCTGCACTAGTCAAAATTGGGCCGCATTTTGCCGAAGTGATATGCATTGGGAGCCATGTACACACACTGACATGAAATTTCCCTTGTGAAAATCCTTCTTGTGTTTGTTGTTGAAATGCCTTTGGTTTTATGTTTTGTTTTAATTGTTAGGTCAACATGTAAAAATGGTAATAGCTTAAATTTTCTGTTGGTTGTAGTATGGCAAGATGATGTGATTGAATTTTCTGTTTGAGCATTTTTATCTAACTTGTAGTTTTATTCGTTTTAAATAAATTAACCTACTACAAGATGTTGAAGTTCTATTGAAATAAAATTCGACTACAATTTTGTCACCCATGACTGTTTGTATTGATTACTTCATATTTTGGATTGATGTCTTGCAATAGTGTAAAAAAAATATTGTGCAATCAATTTTTCAATTTTCTCTACCTAAAAATGAGAAACCTTGTTGCCCTAAAGTAACTGTGCGTAGTTTTAGGTAGAATTGTCAGATTAGTTACACCATGATCAAGTTGTCTTAATGTTTAGTTGTCTTAATATTTAGTTGCCTTAATGTGTTTAGTTATCTTAATGTTTTCTTTTGTGGAAATTTTTATGTCTTCATTGTGTTTGTTCAAGTACATCTTTCTTAATGTTTTCAGTTTCACCATGATCAAGTTGTCATAATGTTTGATCAACTACATCTTTCTTGATCAGATTAGTTTCATCATGATCAAGTTGTCTTAATGTTTGATCAAACTACATCTTTCTTGATCAGATTAGTTTCACCATTGGATTTGAGATTTGCATCAAGAGAACTAAATTAGGAAAGAAGTTGATTCAGACAGAATGCCAAAACTATGAAGAAGTCAAATCCAGATTTGTTTTACTTGCCAATTGTAGTAGACAAGGTCGATTCACAGGGAAAGCCTTGTGCAACAAAGAAAATTGTTATGAAAAAGTAGAGGAAAGAAAAATTAAGAAAGAAAGAGTAGAAGAGTATTGAGGGAATAACAAGTTTAGAAATCAAGAAGAGAAAACACTAAGGCATTAAGGATCAGTGTAACATCTAATGATGCTCTTCATGTATCATGTTATCTTAGCTAGAATCGAATGAAGATTCTATCTAACCGGAAGATATGACCATTAAAATTGAAATTAAAGATAGAAAATACTTTGGATAGATGAAGGATAAAAATAATTGTCTCTAAAATATTTCTGTATCCAAATCACAAAAGATCAAAAAGGAGAGCCTTCAAGCACCTTATGTATCCAAATCACAAAGAAACAAGAAGAAGAACAATATTAAATAAATATCACTTAAAATAAACCATACTTACTTGAAACAATTGATGAAACATGAGTAAAACTTAATTAGATTGTTACAAATCACCTCTAGCCTTGGTTTGAGAGCTTAGAAAGCCATTACAATAAAACTAAATACAAAAATATAAATGAAGAGAAGAAAAATATGAGAAGAGAGCTCCAAAGAGGAGGGGATGATCCATCTATCTCGTTTACCCCTATATTTATAGGAATATAAGGGGTTGCTTCAAAGGGGAAAGTAAAATCATATCTCTGAATTGCATCCTGATTGATTGCCTGATTGGTTACTTCTTTGGCAATAATTACATTCTGAATAAATCACATAAATCAGTGATTTATTCAGCAAATAAGTAACTTTGAATCTTCCTTTAAATATCCAACCAGCCTCATTGTCTTTCCTTATGTGTATCAATCATAATCAATGAAAATATTCTCCATGTGCTGGCCTCGGGTTAGTTTACTAGCTGTCCATTTGCATGCCACATTTGACCCATAAATATTCTGAATTTGGAATTTCTTCCTAACATAACAAATATCACCACACAAGTCTTCTTTCCCATGCCACTAGAATCGTATCAATCCGAATTATACAGAGAAAGATATAGTCAAAATACTATGGTTGTGTCAATCTGTCCGAATCAGCTTCTTTCCTAATTTAGTTCTCTTGATGGAAATCTCAAATCCAACGGGTCCACAAGGTTGTGTGCAACCATTTCATGCATGTTTAGACCATTAAGAGCCCATTCTTGACTTTTAAATAGCTTTGGGTAGTTGGGCTTCACTTCCTCTTCCAGTTGGATCCTGTTGAAGCCTGTTTAGACATGTAAACTCAATTACGGTCCAGCTAACCTATTCAAAACATAAATAGCCCAAATAAGTAATGACATAACAGAAAATATGATTGCAATTTAAAATTTTAAAATATTTTATTAAACATTATTTCAGTGCAGCAAATACCCTCAAACCTACTTTTTACTAGTCATCGAGAAAAAAAAATTAAAACAATAGAAAACAAAACTAACTACTCCACTTTCGGAGGAAATCTCGATTGCATTTAGCATATGCAACAAGCCTTTAAACCCCTAGCTTACACTAGTGGACTAGTTGTGTCTCGTGAGGGTTTGCAGTAAATCTACCCACATAATTCAGTCATTTATATTATGTCATTTACTTTTAGTATTTAAATTCTGAAAATTTTCTTTTATGAGACCGGAGGCACTACCCAGGTTACCACCGAAAATTTTTCGGGATCAAATGTGTACCTTGATAGTGCATTTGGCCTTATTTTGTAATTTAAATTTTGTCTATTTTGTCATTTAATTTTTTCACTTTTACTTTCGTATGTTATTAAAAAAAAAAATTTGTTGTTGCATGTTCACATGGGTGCGTGATAATTCTGGATGATTAAAAAGAGTGAACAAATCTTTTGAAAAGTATCTTTATTTTGATACTATGAAAGATCTAAGAACTAATGAGGAACTAAGAAGTGATAATGGGGATAATAATGCACAAAATATTCAAGTTAAAATCTTGCGTGATTATTTGCAACCAACTAGATCAAGATCTGCTTCTTGCATGATTTTTTCAACTAATGTGGGTGGTTTTGAACTCAAGCCGGGTATAATTTAATTACTACCCAAATTTCATGGCTTAGATTCGGAAAGCCCGTATTTGCATTTAAAAGAGTTTGAAGATGTTTGTACAACTTTACCAAACCAAAATATTTCAAATGATGTTATTAGATTAAAACTCTTTCTATTTTCTTTAAAGGAAAAGGCAAAAAATTGGTTGAATTCTTTGAAGCATTGGAACATGGCAAGATATGCAAAGAGAATTTTTGAAAAAGTTTTTCCCCACCCATAGAACTAATACACTTAGAAAGAACATCAAGAATTTTTCACAAAAAGAAAATGAGACTTTCTTTCAATGTTGGGAGAGATTTAAAGAACTTTTGTTGTTTTGCCCACATCATGGATATGAAACATGATATACAATTAGTTTCTTTTATAATGACTTAACTTCTCAAATGAGGCAATTTGTTGAAATGATGTGTAATGAAGAGTTTTTGAGTAAAGAACCTGAGGAAGCATGAGACTATTTTGATGTGTTAGCTAAAAATGCTCAATCATGGGAAGATTCTAATGAATATGAAAGTAGTAATAAGCCCAAATCTAATGGGACAACTAAGGGGGGCATGTAGCTTCTTAAAGAAGAGGATGATGTAAAAGCAAAAATTACAAGTTTAGCTAGAAAGTTCAGGCTATAAAAATTAATAGAGAAAACATGTCTAAAACTTCTAAAAAAGAACAAGATATTTGTAGTATATGTGAAAGTGATGGACGCCAATTTGTTTTACTTGCCAATTGTAGTAGACAAGGTCGATCAATAGGGAAAGCCTTGTGCAACGAAGAAAATTATTAGAAAAAAGTAGAGGAAGGAAAAATTAAGAAAGAAAGAGTGGAAGAGTATTGAGGGAATAACAAGTTAAGAAATCAAGAAGAGAAAACACTAAGGCATTAAGGATCCGTGTAACATCTAATGATGTTCTTGTATCATGTTATCTCAGCTAGAATCGAATGAAGATTCTATCTAACCGGAAGATATGCACATTAAAATTGAAATTAAAGATAGAAAATACTTTTGATAGATGAAGGATAAAAATAATTGTCTCTTAAATATTTCTAAGTATCCAAATCACAAAGAAACATACTTAAAATAAACATCACTTAAAATAAACCATACTTACTTGAAACAATGGATGAAACATGATTAGAACTCAATTAGATTGTTATAAATCACCTCTAGCCTTAGCTTGAGAGCTTAGAAAGGCATTAAAATAAAACTAAAAATAAAAATATAAAAGAAGAGAAGAAAAATATGAGAAGAGAGCTCTAAAGAGGAGGGGATGATCCATCTATCACGTCCACCCCTCTATTTATAGGAATATAAGGGGTTGCTTCAAAGGGGAAAGTAAAATCATATCTCTGGATTGCATCCTGATTGATTGCCTAATTCATTGCTTCTTTGGCTTTGATTAGATTCTAAATAAATCATATAGATAAATGATTTATTTTGCAAATAATTATCTTTGAATATTCCTTTAGATATCCAACCAGCCTCATTGTCTTTCCTTATGTGTATCAATCAAAATCAATGAAAATATTCTCCATGTGCTGGCCTCGGGTTAGTTTACTAGCTGTCTATTAGCATGCCAAATTCGACCCATAAATATTTGGAATTTGGAATTTCTTCCTGAAATAAAAATGTAGACACAAACGTCTTCTTTCTAATGATACTAGAATCGTATCCATCCGAATTATACAGAGAAAGATATGGTCAAAATATTATGGCTGTGTCAATCTATCCGAATCATCTTCTTTCCTAATTTAGTTCTCTTGATGCAAATCTCAAATCCAACGGGTCTACAAGGTTGCGTTCGACCATTCCATTTATATTTAGACCATTAAGAGCTCAATCTTTACTTTTAAATAGCTTTGGGTAGTTGGGCTTCACTTCCTCTTCCAGTTGGATCCTGTTGAAGCCTGTTTAGACATGTAAACTCAATTAAGGTCCAGCTAACCTATTCAAAACATAAATAGCCCAAATAAGCAATGACATAACATAAAATAGGATTGCAATTTGAAATTTTATAATATTTTTTTGAACATTATTTCAGTGCATCAAATACCCCCAAACCTACTTTTTGCTAGTCCTCGAGCAAAACAAAAATTAAAACAATAGAAAACAAAACTAACTACTCTACTTCCGCAAGAAATCTCGATTGCATTTAGTATATGCAACAAGCCGTTAAACCCCTAGCTTACACTAGTGGACGAGTTGTGTCTCGTGAGGGTTTGCAGTGAATCTACTCACAAAATTTAAATCTAGAATGATAAAAGAAAATTAAAATTAAAACCATGTCAAATTTACAAATAAACTCCTCATAAACATGTGACTTCATTTAGTAAAATCAATAATACATAATACAACTTATCTTCTTAAACAATAATTCATTCTGACAACTTCATATTGGTGGCAAGTACTTATATATACATAATAGTTTTAGAAAAATAAGCATTGCTAAGTAATTATACAATCCCAATCTCATGAATCGAATAACTCAATGTGTCTCATGTCCACTCAACAATTTCAATTTTAACACTAAAAAAAATAAGCATTGGCATCCATTCATCTTCAAGAGATCATAATAGAGAATCATGCAAAACCTTCCTTGAAAAGTAAAACACCCTAGATTACCAGACAACTCATTCAAAATATGATTACATAATGTCCTACTAGAATTTTATTCTCATCTCACATGACATGTATAAGGCTTAGCCTTTTTAAGCTTTCTATAAGATCCATTTAACAAGTGTTAGGTCAGTGACTCCCAATCTAGTTGGCTCAGGGCACTAAGTATTAAAAAACCCCTCAGGCTTAATAACTTGAACCAAATAGGCTTCAAGGCTATGCATGTCATAAATTAGTCAACTCTACCTTTTGACTCGAACACCCTATGCTTAGTGAGGCACACCGAGTCCCAGACTACTCAATAGAGTGACTTTAATTCATTACAATTTTTCATTCTTTTTTTCCACATTTTTTTTCTTTTTTTTTTAGCACATTATACATTCAACTTCAATTGTGTTGATAAAAAGTCCTCGACTGTTCTACAAACCAAGAATAGTGAAGCTCAAAACTTTGTCATGATAACATGAATACTACTAGATCATGCCAAAGTTTTACTCTCATAAGAAAATAATTACTTAGATTCAATGATATCCACCAAGAGTAAGAACATAATCAAGGGCTCAAATTCTAACTTAGGCAAATGTCTTTCTTTGTTTTTTTCAAAATAGGAGCACAAGAAACCAATATGAAATAATCAGAACTCAAAATCATTAAATCTGTCAAGTCATATTCTAAGCAATATGATGTTATTAAATATAGTCACATGTCTAAAATAAGCATCAATGTAACAAGTAAAAACATAAATCTAAATAATTTTTTTTCAATTTTTTTATTTTTTAAGTAAAACTAAAAACATAAAAGAAAAATCTCTTTCTACACCCCCAAACATAAACTAAACATTGTCCTCAATGTTGCAATATAAGAAAAGAGGAAAGAAGAGATAATATATCGGTTGATGTGCTCATGTACATAGCTATCAAAAGAAAAATATTCAATAAAGCACAAGCATAGTCACATTAGGGTAAATCAATAATGAATCATATAAGCACACCCTAATAATGATTAGAGCAATTGACAAAGATAATAAACTAAAAACTAACTAAAGAAAATAAGTAAATAAAAAACTAACTATTAAACAAAAATAACTATCAAAACCAAAAGTGGGTTGCCTCCCAGGAGCGCTAAGTTTATTGTCTTCAGCTAGACACACCTCCATCTAAACTCATCCAGGGTCCTTCAAAGCAATTATCTTCTCTTTATCAATTCTAATCAAATCAGAGTGAGTTAAGCAAATATTTAGTAGATCATCAGAATAAATAAAAGGAAAAGCATCATCCACTAGACTCTCAGCCATGTCAACCTCAAAAGTATCATCGAAGTCTAATGGTTGTCTACTGGCATCAAATACATTTAACTCACATGTCAAATTACCAAAAGAAAGACTCATCACTCCATTTCGACAATTTATTAGAGCATTAGATGTAGCAAGGAATGGACGACCTAAAATTACAGGGATTTGAAAAGATGCATTTGAAACCGGTTGTGTGTCTAAAACAATGAAGTCCACTGGAAAATAGAATTTGTCCACTTGAACAAGGACATCTTCCACTATTCCTCTTGGCCTTTTGATTGAGCGGTCAGCAAGTTGAAGTGTTATGTTGGTGGGTTTCAAATCTGCTGGACCTAATTGCTCATAAACAGAACAAGGTAAAAGATAAACACTTGCCCCAAGATCCAGCAAAGCTTTTTCAATTCTATAATTCCCTATTATACAAGATATGGTTGGACAACCAGGATCTTTATATTTGGGTGGGGTGTTTAGTTGCAAAATTGCACTTACTTGTTCTGTCAAAAATGCCTGCTTTTGTATATTTAGCTTACGCTTGATTGTACAAAGATCTTTTAAAAATTTAGCATAAGATGGAATTTGTTTAATGACATCTAAGAGAGGAATTTTAATCTTCACTTGTTTGAAAATTTCAAGAATGTCACCATTTTGCACCAATTTAGAAGAAGATTGTAATCTTTGTGGAAAAGGAGGAGGAATTGGAGCAACACAATTAGAGTTGTCAAGTTCATCACCATGTTAAGAATTCAAAGACTCCTTAGGTTCAACAACGTTCATTGGAATGTCTTTGTTAATGACTTTTCCACTTCTCAAAGTGGTGATAGACTTAGCATGCTCTTCTTGTGAACTTGAAGAATTTAATTTTTCAATTACAAATTGACATTTAGGATTTGGTTGAGGTTGAGAAGGAAACTTCCCTTTTTCTTGAGTGCTCAAAGTTGTGGTCAATTGAGTAAATGAAATCTTCAAGTCATTGATGGCTTGCATTGTTTGTTTGTTGATGTTGTGCACGATGACCAGACTCGACCAGTTCTTTTATTTATTATTTCCATAGTTGCTTTGGGATGATTTGTTATTGTAATAGTTAGTATTATGGATATTTATATGTATTCTGGGTTGGTTCAGTTAGTGGCCCGGGTTAGTTGAACCATTGACTGGTGTGCGTCCCTAGGGAAGTGGGCCAGCCTGGGTTGGGTTGGTGCGAATCCCTAGGGGACTGGTCGTCCCCTATATGGGGCGATCTCCTTTCTTTTGATAGATATGCAAGTATTGAATCCCAGTTTCTCCCCTTTCTCCATTACTTCTCCCCTTTCCCTGCGTAATTCTCCTTGATATCGATCGTGCCTGCATCGGGCACATCATTGGTATCGGAGCAATTATGATCCTTGGCCATGGCGAGAGGTAAGCAAGCTGTAGCAATTTTTGAGGTTCCCTCGGAGAAGGAAGTTTTGGTGTCAGTGCCCACAGACAATTCGAAGGAATCTCCTGTGGCAGCCAGCGAACCCACCATGTTCGAGCTCATGGCATTGCTGCAGGCCATGAATGTTCATTTGATGAATGTGGAAACTTTGCGAACAACGGCTATCCTGCCAGGTCCACCCCATGCTGCTTCAGAGCGGGGAGGACCATCTCAGCCTTTGGTGCCGACCGTTCCCTGTCCTCCAGTGCCAGCAGACGTGGACGCGCGAGGCTTTCCAGATCCCGTACGCCTGGGCGTTGGAAATCCAGCGCTGGAAGGGAGACGCCAGGCTTGGGGCATGCGAGGTGCACCAGGTGTTCGGGAAAATGTCCCTGTGATGCCGCCCCCTCCAAACTAGTTCCAGGAAGCTGAGGAAGAGTGGGACGAGTATCTTGGCCATCGTGGTGGGCAACGGGGTGGGGCTGAACCCCGTTTGGCTCGGCTACAGTTCCCTCGCTACAATGGGGATGACGATCCGGTGGAATGGCTGTACAAAGCGGAGAAATTCTTCTCCTACCAGGGAACACACTCTGAGACAGAGCGTATGTGCATCGCGGCCTTTCACTTGGATGGCGATGCATCAGTTTGGTTCCAGAACTTTGAGAAAGAAGTGCGCTATCCTACCTGGGCAGCGTTCTCTGACGAGCTCTGCATCCAATTCGGCCCGAACGAATTTCAGGACTTCAATGAGATGTTATCAGCCCTGCGCCAGACCACTACTGTGCGAGCCTACTATACAGAATTCATGAAGATCGCCAACAGACTCCCTAAATGGACGATGGCCGCCCTAGTGGGCACGTTTAAGAGGGGGTTAAAACCAAAAATTTCAGAAGAGATGCACCATTTCCCTTGCACCATTATGCGAGATGTGGTGTGTCATGCCCGCATTGAGGAGGAAAAGTTGTTTTGGCAGTGCAGGGGTGGATGCCTAGGACCTCCACCTCGGTCTATACTGAACTCTAATCCTATGGCGGCTTCTTCTAGCAGTCCGGCCGCTGGCCGCCCTAGTCAACCGGCTATAGCGGCCACGCCGATTGTTCGTCGTCTCACCCCTGCCCAGATGGACGAACGTCGGGCCAAGGGCTTGTGCTTTCGTTGTGATGAAAAATTCATGCCTGGCCATCGCTACGCTGTGAAGGGCAGCTTGCTCGTGGAGGAGGTAGACGACGACGTGGACAGTCTAGCCAGCGTTGAACCAGAGGACGTGCTACCTGAAATTTTAGTTCATGCATTCTCTGGCGCTTTCACTCCATGCACTATGCGGGTGCAGGGATTCCTAAAGCGGGAACAGGTAGCTATCTTGATCGACAATGGTTCTACTCATAATTTTATTAATGATAAGGTCGCTCATCGCCTCGGGTGTTTAGTGTCGGACTCGAAACCATTTGATGTGTTGATTGGTGATGGTAAGCATCTTAGGAGTGCCGGTGTGTGCACTCAGATTACCCTTTTGATTCAGGGTAACACTTTTGTCACTGACCTGTTCTTGTTGCCCACAAAAGGGGCAGATGTCGTTTTGGGAGTACAATGGCTGCAGGAATTGGGTGATGTTGTGTGGAATTTTCGGGATATGGTGATGGAATTCAAGCATCATGGACAGCAGGTTCGGTTGGAGGGGTCATGGCCTGGCACTCTTCTTTCGGCCCAGGACATGAGCTCCTTCCGGTTTACCCCTTAGGGACTTCTCTTACAATAGCGGGCTATTATGGGCATCCCATAGGATCGGATTCCCTCTGATTTGCAGGTGCTACTAACCGACCACGAGGATTTGTTTGCAGAGCCGTAGGGGCTGCCTCCCGTCCGGCCTCATGACCACCGGATTTCCATTATTCCAGGGGTGGCACCAGCCAATGTTCGCCCTTACCGTTATCCTCACATCCAGAAGTCCGAGATAGAATGGTTGGTGGCGGACATGTTACAGTCCGGAATCATTCATCCTAGTACGAGTTCTTATTCGTCTCCTGTGTTGTTGGTTCGCAAGAAAGATGGATCATGGCGGTTTTGTGTGGATTACAGTACTTTGAACGCTATCACCGTCAAAGATAAGTATCACATTCCTGTGATTGAAGAGTTGTTGGATGAATTGACCGGTGCCAGCGTCTTTAGTAAGCTCGATCTTTGTTCCGGGTATCACCAGATTCGTGTGCAGCCTCTTGATGTGCACAAGACAGCATTTCGGACTCACGATGACCATTTCGAGTTCTTGGTCATGCCTTTTGGTTTAACCAACGCCCCCTCCACGTTCCAGTCTCTTATGAATGATATTTTTTGGCCCTTTCTTCGTCGTCACATATTGGTCTTCTTCGACGATATCTTGGTGTACAGTCGGTCGTGGGAAGAACACTTGACGCATCTCAGGTCGGTTTTCTCTATATTGCGTGCTAATTCCTTATTTCTGAAGCGTTCGAAATGTTCCTTTGGCAGCCCTCAGGTTGAGTATTTGGGTCACATTATCTCCCAGAACGGTGTTGCTACTGATCCGGCCAAAGTGGCCGCTATGCTCTCTTGGCCGACTCCATCATGCGTCAGGGCGATCCGGGGTTTTCTTGGCCTTACAAGTTATTATCGTCGGTTTATCCCTCGGTACGGCGAGTTGGCTCATCATCTTACAAAACTGTTGAAGAAGGGGGCATTCGTCTGGTCGCCCGTGGCCCACACAGCCTTCGACGCGTTCAAGCAGGCCATGGCGTCCACACCGGTCTTGCTCTTGCCAAATTTTAGTCGGCCATTTGTGGTGGAGACGGATGCGTCGGAGAAAGGCTTGGGTGCTGTCCTCTTGCAGGATGACCGCCCTCTCTCTTATTTCAGCAAGGCTCTCGCTGGTCGTTCCTTGTCTCTGTCAGTGTATGAGAAGGAAATGATGGCTATCATCCTCGCCGTTACCAAATGGCGTATGTATTTATTGGGTCATCGTTTTCAGATTCGCACAGACCACCAACCGCTGAAATATTTTTTGGATCAGCTAGTGTCTACTCCGGCTTAGCAGCGGTGGGTGAGTAAATTGCTCGGCTATGACTACGAGTTGGTGTACAAAAAGGGGTCCGAAAATATCGTCGCTGATGCGCTCTCTTGTAGTCCTCTTCCGGGCTCCTGCTTCACCATCTCCACCCTTTCTTGCCCATTTATTGAGGAGCTACAGCGGGCTTATGGTATGGATTGGTGGACATAGGAGGTTATTCACGCCATTCAGGCCGATCCAGCAGCCCGGGCTTTCTTTGTGTGGCGAGATGGTCTTCTCTTCTGGAAAGACCGTTTGTGGGTTCCGGAGGTTTCTGATCTGTGCAGCCGTATCATTTCGCATTTCCATGACACTCCTATGGCTGGTCACGAGGGGTCCTTCCATACGTATAAGAGGGTAAGCCAGAGTTTCTTACGGCAAGGTGTCCATCGTGCAGTCCACGATTATGTCGTTGCTTGTGATGTTTGTCAGCGGGCTAAAGCCACGACTGCCTTCCCAGCCGGGTTGCTCCAACCCTTGCCTATTCCAGAGAAGGTTTGGGATGACATTTCGATGGATTTCGTCGAGGCTTTACCGGTGGTGCAGGGTAAGTCCGTCATCATGGTTGTGGTGGACCGATTGTCAAAATATGCTCATTTTTGCACGCTAGGCCATCCCTTTACCGCAAAGACGGTTGCTGAGCTCTTTGTTCGCGAGGTGGCGCGCCTGCATGGTATGCCGCGCACGATTGTCTCTGACCAGGACCGGGTATTTCTCTCACAGTTCTGGCAGGAGTTTTTCATATTGCAGGGGTCTTCTTTACATATGAGCACCGCTTATCATCCTCAGACGGAGGTGGTTAACCACTGCTTGGAGCAATACCTCCGCTGCTTCACCATGATGCAGCCCTGCCGGTGGCTTCAGCTCCTTCCTTGGGCTGAATGGTCTTATAATACGGCCTATCATACACGCGCTGGTTTCACCCCGTTTGAGGTGCTCTATGGGCGGCCGCCACCGACTGTTTTATCTTATGTTCCGAGTTGCTCCTCTGTGGCCGAGGTGGATTATATGTTGCAGACGCGTGATGAGGTCTTACGCCAGCTTAAAGAAAATTTGTCGGCTGCTTAAAACCGGATGAAGCAGGTTTATGATCATCATCACAAGGATCGGGAATTTGCTGTTGGTGATTTGGTCTATCTCCATTCTTCCTCAGCACTAGACTTCACTGTTTCAGCCGGCGAACTCCAAGCTTGCGCCCCGCTTCCATGGTCCGTATGTTATTGAGGCACGTGTTGGACTAGTAGCCTACCGCCTGACTCTTCCCCCTGATTCTTTAGTTCATCCGGTGTTTCATGTCTCTCATCTGTGACGCTTTGTGGGTGATGCTGCTTTGGCACGAGACGCTCCTCCTCCTCCCTTGATGGGGCCGCTTGTGCCCGATGATCCTGTCCCTGCTATTGTCCTGCAGAAGCGTCAGGTTCGATGCTCTGGCCGTATTATTACTGAGGTCTTGCTTTCTTGGTAGGGTCAGCCTTTGGAGGATGCCACGTGGATGCCAGAAGATAATTTTCTGGCCTGTTATCCAGATTGGTCACCTTGAGGACAAGGCGAATAGCGGAAGCATGGTGGAGTGTTGTGCACGATGACCAGACTCGACCAGTTCTTTTATTTATAATTTCCATAGTTGCTTTGGGACGATTTGTTATTGTAATAGTTAGTATTATGGATATTTAGATGTATTTTGGGTTGGTTCAGTCAGTGGCCCGGGTTAGCCGAACCACTGACTAGCGTGCGTCCCTAGGGAAGTGGGCCGGCCTGGGTTGGGTTGGTGCGAATTCCTAGGGGACTGGTCATCCCCTATATGGGGCAATCTCCTTTCTTTTGACAGATATGCAAGTATTGAATCCCAGTTTCTCCCCTTTCTCCATTACTTCTCCCCTTTCCCTGCGTAATTCTCCTTGATATCGATCATGCCTGCATCGGGCACATCAGTTGATTGTTGTTTGAACTTGCATGAATTCTTATAATGTGTCTTCAAGAGTCTTCTTATGTGGTGGAACATAATTTGAAGAAGAAGGGGGTACCTGCACATTAGACTCATTTCTCCAACTAAAGTTAGGATGATTTCTCCAATTAGGAGTATACATTTTAGAATAAGGAGAAGAAAATGGCCTTTTGTAGGTATTCATAGCATTTGCTTGAGTATGCAACACCTCTTGAAAAGCAGGGATTGTTGGACAATCCTGTGTTTGGTGTCCATCACTCTCACATATACTACAATATCTTGTGCTTTTTGTGAAGCTTTAGACATGTTTTCCCTATTAATTTTTATAACCTCAACTTTTCTAGTTAAACTTGTAATTTTTGCTTTTACATCATCCTCTTCTTTAAGAAGGTACATGTCCCCCTTAGTTGTCCCATTAGATTTGGTCTTATTACTACTTTCATATTCATTAGAATCTTTCCGTGATTGAGCATTTTTAACTAACACATCAAAACAGTCTCATGCTTCCTCAGGTTCTTTACTCAAAAACTCTCCATTACACATCATTTCAACAAATTGTCTCATTTGAGAAGTTAAGCCATTATAAAAGAAACTAATTATACGCCATGTTTCATATCCATGATGTGGGCACAACAACAAAAGTTCTTTAAATCTCTCCCAACATTAAAAGAAAGTCTCATTTTCTTTTTGTGAAAAATTCATGATGTTCTTTCTAAGTGTATTAGTTCAATGGGTGGGGAAAAACCTTTTCAAAAATTCTCTTTGCATTTCTTGCCATGTTCCAATGGATCTTGGCTTCAAAGAATTCAACCAATTTTTTGCCTTTTCTTTTAAAGAAAATGGAAAGAGTTTTAATCTAATAACATCATTTGAAATATTTTGGTTTGGCAAAGTTGCACAAACATCTTCAAACTCTTTTAAATGCAAATATGGATTTTCCGAA
Source organism: Saururus chinensis (assembly GCA_035235625.1). Classification (NCBI taxonomy): domain Eukaryota; kingdom Viridiplantae; phylum Streptophyta; class Magnoliopsida; order Piperales; family Saururaceae; genus Saururus; species Saururus chinensis. The sequence goes on from CP141142.1 coordinate 25,604,862, forward strand.
TCTAAACAATGAAATTTGGGTAGTAATTGAATTACACCCCGCTTGAATTCAAAACCACCCACATTAGTTGGAAAAATCATGCAAGAAGCAGAACTTGATCTAGTTGGCTATAAATAATCACGCAAGGTTTTAACTTGAATATTTTGTACATTATTATCCCCATTATCACTTCTTAGTTCCTCATTAGTTCTTAGATCCTCCATTGCATCAAAATAAAGATAATTTTCAAAAGATTTGTTCACTCTTTTTAATCGTACAGAATTATCACGCACCCATATGAACATGTAACAACAATTTTTTTTTTAATAACAAACGAAAGTAAAAGTGAAAAAATTAAATGACAAAATAGACAAAATTTAAATTACAAAATAAGGCCAAATGCACTATCAAGGTACACATTCGATCCCGAAAAATTTTTGGTGGTAACGTGGGTAGTGCCTCCGGTCTCATAAAAAAAATTGCAGAATTTAAATACTGAAAGTAAATGACATAAAGTAAATGACTGAATCTAAAGAGTTAGTGTGCAAAAATAAAAGTTAGAGAATTAGTAAAGTTAGAGTAAGTTTTTCGTAACAGATTCTTGTCAAATGTTGCAATCCTCGGCAACGGCGCCAATTTGTTGTTACGTCCAAACCAAGACTATGAAGAAGTCAAATCCAAATTTGTTTTACTTGCCAATTGTAGTAGACAAGGTCGATCCACTGGGAAAGCCTTGTGCAACAAAGAAAATTGTTACGAAAAAGTAGAGGAAGGAAAAATTAAGAAAGAAAGAGTAGAAGATTATTGAGGGAATAACAATTTAAGAAATCAAGAAGAGAAAACACTAAGGCATTAAGGATCAATGTAGCATCCTACACTGATCCTTAATGCCTTAGTGTTTTCTCTTCTTGATTTCTTAAATTGTTAACAATTTTTTTTGTTGCAGAAGGCTTTCCCTGTGGATTGACCTTGTCTACTACAATTGGCAAGTAAAACAAATCTGGATTTGACTTCTTCATAGTCTTGGTTTGGACGTAACAACATGTATATTTTTACGATGCAAATAACCATGTGACATATACATATATACATTGTAAATAATTGTAGATTATATTATTATATTTTAAAAGTAAATAATATATTATTTAATATAAAAATGCATGGTATATAATCACGAGAAAATATAAAAAAAATTTCATTAATACTGTCTGTGTGAGCGGGGGCTTTGAGAATCGTCGGATCAAAATCCAACAACCTACATAGCCTAGACTCATGTTGACATGTAGAAGCCCACTCTCACACAAATGAGATTGAATATATTAGTTTAATTTTTTTTGAAATATGATCGCCCATTGAGCCAAGGCGTGAACCCAATCTCACACAAATGGGACTAAAAATTTTATTTAATTAAATCTTTTTAGATCTAACAGTGTGAGGGGACATGCAACCTACCCGCCTCCTAAGTTATGAGTGTCCTTGGATCAAAATCCAATAGCCCACATAGATGAGGCTCACACGATTGGGAATGGAGATATTAATTTAAATTCATTGAAATCCGATGGACCACAGAGCCTAAGCGTGAGCCCAATCTCACACAAATGGAACTACCAAAATTAATATCATTTTTTTAAGATGTGATTGCAAAAGGGGCATGCAACCTACTTGCCCCCTTAATTATGTTCGTCATTCGATCGAAATTCGACAACCCACAGAGCCGAGGCTCATGCTGACGCATGTGAGCTCAGTCTCACAGAAACATGACCTAATAAATTAATCAATTTTTTTCTTTAAATATATTATATATGTAAACATTGTATAATATATTATGTAATTTAAATAATCTATATTAAATATAAATAAATATTAAAAATAATACTATTTGCAATGTGTAGGTACAAACATTGCAACTATTATATACTATTTGTGACGTTTATATACAAACATCGCAACTATTATAGACTATTTGTGATGTTTTAATATAAACGTAAAAAATAGTCTGTTATAAAATTTCATTTTCTAATTATTCTATTTAATTCAACACTTTATGCTACATTTATTTATGAACGTCGAAAATAATGTATTTTATTTGTGATGCTTGAAAGTAAGGGTTGTTAATAGTCGATGTTTACTTGTAAACATCACAAATAATCTAAAATAAAATTTCATTTATATTTTTAAAAAAAAAATGTATTTGTGACATTTATGTATAAACTTCGCAAATAGTGTTAAATATTTCCAACATTTATATATAAACATCGCAAATATGCCCCTTATTTGCAACACTTATTTATAAATGTCGCAAATAGTACCCCTATTTGCGACGTTAACATATAAATGTCATAAATAATTAATTTTATGTGACATTTTCTTATACATTGTAAAGAAACCTTTTTAGAGACACTTTTAATTAAGTGTATCACTAATAAAAGTGATGTGGCAATAAGTCTTTTTTGTTATAATATTGTTGTTAACATCATGACTCAAGCATGGCACAACCATTGGGTGGCGAACTAATTACCTAGGCTAATCCGTTAGGCAAATGATTAATTGAAATATGCATAATTCGATCCAAATCATTGTTCAGGTTGTCCAAAAGATAAATAAACAAGCAAAAATTGATTTGCTGTGTTCTTGCTTGTATCCCAAATTTAGTAAATATGCTGATTTACAATCTGACGAATCCAATCTAAGTTAATCATGACATCATCGTATCAGAAAATCCTTTGAAATGTATGCTTATTTGGTACTACATGGAGTTTAACTCATAGCCACTGCCTAAAAGTTAAAGACTCCAAACCTCAATCCTATGTGAATTGTAAAATCCATAGTTTACCAATCTAACCCTTGTAACTAAGGATGCACCAAAAATATTACCTGAACCAACCCAGATGGAACCAACCTGAGATTACTCTGGAAAAAAATCTACCCTTTTAGTTCATCCCCAAATTCGGTTGAATGACCCACCCCAACATAAATCTTAGGTCCTCTGGACTATCCCAAGTTGGGTTAGGTTCTTAAATCTGTGGTGATAAATCAGGTAGGGTCGAAATTAGGTAGGGTCGAGTACTGCAATATCCAATTTATAACACAACCCAAAATGCAACGTTATAACATAACCCAAAATGCAACGTTACTTGTACCATCCAATTTATTGTCATGACCCGCTCATAAAAAACTCCGAATGTAGTACATAAGAAGGTTGTAGATAAATAACAAGTTGGCCTCTATATATCATGTTTGGAGCCCTATATGACATGGTTATATAGCCGGCAAAACGCATCCATTTAGATAAGTGCAATAATTATGCTCATGCCACCCCAATGTTATACCTAAGAAAGCTCTGATTCCACAAGCTTTATCTGACTCACCGGTCACAAGCCTGTCTCCTACCGACTTCCTACCCACAATACTAAGGTGGTCACACAATGATGCCTATTTAAGTTGAAGGGAGTATCCTTTCACCCGAATATCCACTCCATTACCGGAGCTGTTCTGGAACCATCATGGGTGAGTACTGTAGAATAAGAGGAGATACTGGAGCGGTTGGGACCAAAGGCTATGCATGTGTGACAGGGGCAGCGGGGTATTTGGCCTCTTGGCTGGTTAAGAGACTCCTGCTGGCTGGGTACCACGTGAGAGGAACTGTTAGAGACCCAGGTTCGCTTCCTCTCTATGAATTTAAACTTCTGAGACATTGGAAAATTTTAGGGGAGATATTAAAAATTGATAGAGCACACATTAGTACATATTAGTGTATATAATATGTCAATACATATGCACTAATAAGTGTACGCCATCAATCATGAGGATGGACGGCTTCCCTTCATATGGGATACCCCAGGATAACATTGATATAATTCTATCATGGCTTTGGCTTTGTACTCAGAAGTAGGCATATTATATTAATATATTGTGCCTTGCACTCGTTGCATTCACCTTTTCAATGCAGGGGATGAGGAGAAAGTAGCTCATCTCTGGGCTCTGGAGGGAGCCGACGAGAGGCTGGAGTTGGTGAAAGCTGATCTCATAGAAGACGGTAGCTTTGACGATGCCATCATGGGCTGTGAGGCTGTTTTTCACACTGCTTCCCCAGTCGTTGTTGTCAAGTCGGACCCAAAGGTATTTTCTTCTCTCTCTCTCTCTCTCTCACAGGATGTAACCTGATTTTTCTTAGTAAGCATGCTTTATCATACCTATGGGTCAGAGATACGTATATATGCACTAGACACTTTATTAACATAATCACATGGATATAATTATACTATGCTGTCTTGGTTATATTTAATTTCTTAGATGGAGAGAAAAAAAAAATGTATATAGCGCATATGCATAATGGGAAGCATGGGTGGATCCAAATTTACCTACCTGTGAGTAACATCAATAATTGGATTAAGACGGATAACTAGAAAATTATGGGAGTACGTTCTATGTAAATTTTATGCTTCATTCGATAAGTGGCCTATTCATCAACATCAGTCAAAATTTTAACCACAAATGATCAATTACTCAAATTTGATGAGATTAATTGAATAAGTCTTATATATTAGCATGACATCAAATTTAGTTAATACCCAACATCAAAAGGGATCCTTAAATCCCAATCAGTTCCACTTTTTGTGACCTCCATGCGCCTAAATTAAAACGTACTCCCTTTGTTTAATATTAATAGTTCTTTTTAATTCTTCAAAATGAATTAATTTAGTTTATTTTAAAATTAAATAAAATGATCAATGTGAGATGGATGGAGTATAATTTTAACAATTGATTTGAAGGCGAGATTGGATTATGTGACGAAGGAAATCGAGTTCATATGTCCATTTGTTAGCCCCTATTTTTTATAGTGCTCTTTCAATCTTACCCTCCATAAATTAATATTAGTAAAAATCATTAAAATTTAAACCTTACGGAATGCTACATGAAGTTAATCTTATGTTAATTTTTAACTTTTTTATATATGAAGACATGAATGTTGCTCAATAGTCGATGGCGGTGTGAGAGAGCTGGCAATACATGCGAACTTCAATATGAAATTGATTCCCTACATATTGGCATGGTCTAATTGTGGCTGTTAGACAGGCTGAGATAGTGGATCCAGCAGTAAGGGGAACGCTGAATGTGCTAAAATCGTGCAAGAAGAACCCAGCGCTGAAGCGGGTCATCCTGACATCGTCTTCTGCAACAGTGAGAGCAAGGGACGATTTTGACCCAACAATTCCACTAGACGAGTCCTCTTGGAGCTCCCTAGATCTGTGCCAGAGACGTCAGGTAATCATACTTTCCCTTTGAAGAGCCTACACACATAGCTAATATGATATTTGAATTAGTCATTGAGGAATCTATAATATAAACGATGGTTTTGGCAACTAAGAAAATATGACCGAATATTCAGTAATATTAACAATTATATTTATATATGCATGCTTATACATGCGTGAAAAATATTTTTTTAATTATCATATTAGAAGAGTTTTTCTTGTTTCTCACTAACAATGAACTAAACATAAGTTACACAGAGCCATTCATAATTTCATCTACAAAATTGATAGTGCACATATTAACACATGTTAATTAGTGTCAATGTGCTAGTATATTTATGGTCAATCTTAAATATCAGAAGCTCTCATGTGCGGCTTACATCAGGCTCATTATCATTGAGTATGGAAAACTTTTCCCATCATATATAAATCAAATTGGTGTACAATAAAATTTTAAAATTTTAAAATTTTGACTATTTTACTTATATTTTATACCATTAGTCCCTATTTTACCCTTATTTGACTTATCCTAATCCACAAAAGCTAAAGATATTAGACTCTTACTATTTATTTTTTAAGCTATGCTGATTTTAACTTTATAAAATTTTGCACTCCTAAATTTGGATCTGCACGTCTAGTTTAGACATTGTTAAAAAACTCTCGACGAGCTCTATCAAATGAATCCCATAAGACAAAGTTTCTTGGACTTTTTTGTTGGCCCTACATATATTACACACTTCTCAATAATAATTTTTTATATATTATATATACTCAAATTTACATATTTAAAACACTGTTGAAAAAAATATCAAAGAGCTTTATCAAATAAGACCTACCACCAAACTGGTTCTGAATATGAATAATGTGCTCTACAATACAAAGTCCTTCCACACTATTGTCTTCGTCAACCTATGAGATAATATTTAACTTCAATATATAACTAATTATCATTGTCATTCTCAAAGCAATGTATTATAATTATATTAGCATGCAAGTGAGACCTTTGTTTAATACATATTTTATTTATAATTTATTTAATTTTATATTATCTAATTTATATTTGCGCGCATAATACATGTGCAATCTAGTCTGTATTAATAGTTTTATTTAGTTTTTCAAAGTGAACTAATTTTAGTTAATTTTAAAAAAATAATAAAGTTATTAACGTGGGATAGGGAAAATACATGAGACATGCAAAAAATATTTAGTAAAAAACATAAAAGATATTGTAGGAAAAGGCATCAAGTATATTATATAAAGGAAAATTTATTCAATAATATATTAAAATAAAAAGTCCTATTTAGACGCACTGGACGCTATGAGCCATCGAATTTATATCTAACGGGTCATGTTACTCACGTGGCATTTATGTCCAAAGTAACATGAGTTGTCAAATATAAAGTCGATGGCTCACCGCTCCCAAGCTCATGCAAACACGCCTGAGCCTAGACACATTTAAACTTTTTCTTAAAATAAATAATTATCAATAGGTAGGAGATAGAATTTTAATTATAATAGTGTGATAACACAGACTACCATGTAGGCATCGGGTGTGAATGCGTACATTCAAAGTTTGTGTACTTTCATCACTCAAAGTAACGAACTAGAAGTCACTTAAACTTATAGTACAAATTACATAAAAAAAGAAAGGCAAAAAAATCATAATTTTGCCACTTTGTAAGACTATATGGTTTTTTTTATTAATTATTTATTTTAATAATTTCTCATATACAAATGGCTGCCAATTTGATTGGATTCATGTCTTATGCATGCTTTATACTTAAATCAGTCTAGGTATTAATAAGGATGTCACTCGGGTTAGGTTATTTGGGTGCCAAACTGGCCTGGCCTTAATGAAGGGGATTAATCTTACTTACAAAAATAAGTGGGGACTTTGGATTTTAAATTCCGACTCAAAAGACCAAGTTTGTTTGGGTTCTGTTTTCACTTGATGTGACCCAAATCTGACCTAAGTAGAGTATGGATGTGTGTGTGTGTGTGTATATATATATATATATATATATATATATTGCCTTGTTCCCCTCTTCATTCGATTTCCTTGACAGTCAATTTTAATAGAATAAAAACTGTGTTGGAAAGAACTGAAACCCCATCCAGTAAACCTAATCTTGCCCAACTCAAAATCTTACTTGAGATAGGTTTACTTAAGATATGGTTTAGGGTTTTCTTAATCGTTGCAGATTTGGGTTTACCGAAACCTGACATAGTGGCAACGCTAGGTATCAACCAATTTTCACACTATCTAGATCAAACTAGGCTAGCCATTTAATTACTATGCCCGAGTTGGGTTGAGAAACATGAGGGAGTGGACAGATGGAGGAGGGCGAGGAAGGAAGGCATGAGTGAAGCGGTCCATTTGAGTATTTGTGTGTAGACACCACTAATTCTATCTACTAAATAAATGTGATTACATCCAAAGGGGAGTGGGGGGAAAGAGGGGTGGAGTGGGGGGAAAGAGGGGTGGAGTGGGGGGAAAGGAAGGAGAAGATTTGAAGGTGAGAGAGAAAAGAAAGAAGGGAGGTGGTAAAGGCAATTAGAAGGAGGCACAAGGGTTGGAAGGACAAATACTAAGGGAGGAGGCCAAATGAAGGAAAGAGGATGGTATGGCGGCTACAAAGGAGTAGGATCTAGGGGAAGCGTGGGAAGGAAACCTTAGTAGCTTGTGATCAGTCACTGGTTGAACCAATGAGGTCAATAAAAACCCCACCACCATCTAAGCCCTCTTGACCCAAAAGGTTGATAAAACCATAGTTTAAATAGTCCTTCACTCCAAACTCCCGTAGTCAGCTCAGCTCGTTTACAAACTGAGTTGTTGACTCTAATAAATATGACTCCCTTAATAACTCATTATTCCCCGAGTTAACTCACTGTGGCTCTTGTAACTCGGTCAACTCCATTGACTCCTAGTTCTCCGAGTAGTTGTTTTTTATTATGACCTACCTATTTATACCTCATTTATTGAAAATGTCCCTTTACCATGATAATTGTTATGCCTTTTATGGAAACTTAATGTCTTCTATTTATAGCTCATTAACAAGCTTTTCTTGTTTCTTGGAACCTCCTTCAAAGTAACAGAACGAAAGCACATCCTTATTTGGAACATTAAATCTCTCCATTAATTCAAGAGAATATTTGGACCAACAACATATGCATGTCAATAGTTTCATGTATTTTATCATGTTAGCATGGTAAAGAAATGCAAACATTTAAATAACTTTTATATCCCCAAAACAAAAGTTGATAATGGGATCTCATTTAAACTCTAGAACTTACATTGGGAGGAATAAATTAATAATTCATAACCACTCTATATTAAGCGTACGAGTTGTTTCATGGCTGAATTTTCCTTCCAAGTTTCTTAATTTTGTGATTAGTTAAAAAAATTTCTGCTTTATGTATCCAACAAATTGAAGAAATTAATTATTTTTCCTTTCTCACTTATCAGCATGTCTTTTTCTTTTATTCGGGAGACTTAAGCTTTATCACTAAAACTAATGAAGGTTTTTTTGGACTATAGACCAAATATATCCTAGAATTATTCTTATATTTGATTCATGTAAATGTGGCTAATTCTCAACAAATCAAGACTTGATCCTGAATGATTCCATTGTCACTTCATCAAGACTCCAAGTTGACTCAACCCTATAGCCTTTGGAGTCAAGTCCCAGTCTTGAGCTTTTGAACATCGGATAAAACCATGACAAAGCAAATCAATGCACACAAAAAAGTAAGTGTAAGATCATTTGGCGCCATTTTAAAAATATGTAAAGTAAGTGATCTACCATGTGGCCTAAAGATAAATACGATCTTTGTAAACTTTTAATAATTATTGAGGAACTTACATGAAAATATACGCAATATACATCAAATTTTACAAATAATATGATATGTTATAGAATTGTGGTGTATCATAGCAAAGGTCTCTTTGGTAGAGGATTTTGGCCATCAGATTAAGATCAAAATCCTAGAGAGTATGCCATTACGCTAGTTAGTAACACAGAGTACACTACGTTAATAAGTAAGAGAGTCACTGACGACACTATATCTTATCATATCATATCATACTACTATAAAAAGCGGCTAGGTATATAATACATATTTTATAATTTTTTCTATATTGCCCATGTTTATTGCATTTATCCCGATAACTCAACAACAAACACAATTCAGGTGTTCGTAGGAGAGATGAAGCCAAAGGTAGGAAGCTGATCTTGTGATCTCCAAGTGAAAAATTAGGTTTATATAAAAATGAAAATCATTGGCACCACTTGAATTTGTGTTCGGTTTATTATGGATACAGAGGATTTGAGATTCACGAGTAGGTCTAATTGAGAGAGAAAATAGGAATAGGTGTTCTATCTCAACCAAGATTTCAGGCTTGAGATATGCCTCTTTAATACTCCCTTAGTTCTAAAATAAGTATCTCATTTGATTTTTCAAAATGAACTAATTTTAGTTCATTATAAAAAACCAAATGAGACATTTATTTTCGGATAGAGAAAGCATGTGACAACTGATAAATATATGGGTTGAAGTTAGCTAAAAACTAGAGAGAGTTTGTTCTAATATAGAGCTCATGGGAAGGAAGCTCTTTCCAACAACTTGTCTTCCTCTCCTTTGAACCACCAAGACTGAACACGTACAGTTCCGGCGGCAATAGATGGGAGGAGCAGAGGGCGTGAAGATACAAAATGGTTCTTGGTAGAATTAGAAGTTGTATGTGTTGAACATCTGGACACAATAAGCATTCCAGGTTTCTCCCATAAGTCCGCTTAGCAATGAAGTGGGCTAGAAGAAATGGGAATTAATATAAAGGGCCATCAATCTAAGAAGGGAAGGTTTTTCTTATGGTCATGGCGGTTCAGATCCGCCATGTCACATAAGCCCCTCATGGTGTGAACCCTTGTGAACCCTAAGTGCCATGAAAACTTGCGTCAATGGTCATGGCACTAGTGGCTGTTGTAAGAGCACTCACATGTGAATGCTTCACATGCAGCCGTTTCCAAGTCATGGTCCCAATGGCTTCAAATCGGGTATGAGGCCCTCCCACCGATTGTGGTGGGAGGGGCCAATCATCTGACACCAACCAGGAAAATATGTTGAAATCCTGGCTTGATTCTTACGCATTTTCTTATCTGTGACAGGCTAATTGACCCCTCCCACCACAATTGGTAGGAGGGCCTCACAGCATATCTAAATCCCTTCCTAATGGTGTCCATGAGCCATGTAATAGTAACAACATCATAGTCAGGAAGGATAACCAAAAGATGCCTCACTGGAGGTCATCCTAATTAAGGGTGAAACTTTAAAAATCTGGCCCTATTTGGCCAATAAAATGTGTAGGGTTGGGCTTAAGTCAGCGGGCAAAAAGTCTAGAAGCCTATTCGGCTCATCCCAAAGTATAAAATAATAATTATTAAATTTATAAGCAAATAATGAATGGTGAAGGTTGTATATATTTAAAGAAGTTCAGACATTTCAAGCGTGCAAGACATCCTTGTTGGTTAAGAAGGATCCTACCTAAAAATCAAAAGTTTATGATAATGTACCCGATAGGGTGAACTTTTGGGATTCCTCTTAGAGGGTTATAAACCTTTTTTAAAAAAAATTAATTTAAAAAATATATATTAAAAAGAATAAAATCCCTTGGCCACAACTGAGCCCGCGTCTTGTAGGCACAATGACAAAGTTTGGCAAATTTCTTCAAAAAATCGGTAAATTCTCCATAATGACTGACAGTCGAAAAATGACCCAAATTTTCACCAAATTCAAAGACTCCTTGAATTTTTGAAATAAACAGAAGAAAATTCAAGATTTAGGTTATGAGCTGGAAATTTTTTGGAATTTTGGCCAATAAAAGGGGATTTTTTTATTGCCAAAAGCCTCAACTACTTCCATCTTCTCCCCGGCAAAGCCTCAATCGTTTTTTAGACAGTCATGGCTATGGTGTCCGCTCATTTTGTCAGCCCAATACCTCTCATGATTGGTCATCCAAGATAACCGGGCAAAGTTTTTTCATCACAAATGCGAATGCACAACTCAAAGGCGAAACTCCAAGTAATCTTGATCCTGAAAACAAATCGCATTAGGTCTTGGGCAACACAAGGATAAATTCTTCTAGTGTTTGCTTTTTATTGCATGCTATACGGGTCTCCAAGGGCCGAGATTCACTGTCATTGTTTCTAGCAAGTCAACAAGACAACAACAATTGAACCAAACATTTTGACTGCAGTAAAATAATACTCCTTCCATCCCATAGTAAATATTTGGTTTGAAAAAAGTGTACATTTTATGTAACTATCTCTCCACTTTTTAGGGTACAAAAAGAATCAAAATATATCATAGACTTAGATTCCCATGCTCCTTTCATTATGGGAAGAAACATAAAATGGGAAATAGGACACTTAATGTGGGACTGATCACAATGATTTGTTGTCCTTATGCTCGACTTTTCATTTTATACTTTGTTTTTCGCATAAAGGACTTACAACTTATTGACCTTATTGTTATGTTACTTACTATTTTTTGGCAATAATGTTAACTTCTATTTAGCTAATTATATTAAATCCATTAGCTTATAATTTTTCTCTTTATTTTTGTTGATTATAACTTTGATGTTTATCTAAATTCGTGGAATTTTATATTAAATCTTGTTCTTTTTGGTGAGACTTATTAGGGATGCTGAATATTTTCCGAACCAAACCAAAATTAATCCGAGTTAACACCCCTCCGAGCTGAACTGATTTTCTGACTTTGTCAATATGCTTATAGGATGGCCATATTGATTATGGTGATGATATTCCAAGGTTGTTTATTCATGCATGCTAGGATAAGTATTTAGTGACATGATCACGTGATCAATAATTTTTTTTATGTTTGGTAGCCAAAAAAAAGTATATTTATACGTGCAAGGCACGTTCATTTTTGCTATTTATATTAAAGTAACACATAAAAAAACGTAGTATATGTGCAAGACTAAATATGTTTTGGCAGTTTTGCCCGTGGTATAAGTCATGGAGAAAATCATACAGGCTTCAAATCTGGACTAATTCTTAAATCATAAAATTGTACCGCCGCTCATCAACGCTTTTGAATTGGAAGTTAATAAGAGCTAGTTTATGTCTTATGATTCAGAGAAGATTGATACCAGGCCCAGTTACGATATTAAAACCAATCCAATTTAAGCTAAAACCAAAGGGTGAAGTCAATAAGCTGCTTCCCCAACAAATGAATTTCAGAAATTTTGTTAATAAAAATAATTTTAGAAAAGTCATTAACGTTTAGTAATTAAAAAATTTGGATTCATTGAAGATATGGTACGCACTAGCGAAGACCCTGGCCGAGAAAACAGCATGGAGGTTCGCTGAAGAGAACGGCTTGGACCTGGTGACCGTTCTGCCATCCTTTGTTATTGGGCCTAGTCTCCCTCATCAGCTATGTTCGACCGCGTCCGATGTCCTTGGCCTTTTAAAAGGTGCACCATATCTTTGTCCCTTACATTTGTCTCCTTTTCTCATCTTAAGGATGTAGTAGAGAAGGTAAATATTTACTCACTAAATATTCACCGACTTGATATACAGAGATGGTAAATATCTATGATTATGTTATGGAGTTAGGCTAGCCCAAAAAAGGTGGTAGTAAACTACTCACCATAGCCATAAATGGTATTACAAGAAGGTAAAGTATGCTCAGAAATTTTTTACTTTGATAAAGGAATATCATTAATTACATGATATTTGGTAAGTATTCTCTAGATCTTATATTAATAATATATTTAAAAATATAATAATTTTTATTAAATAATGAAACTTATATATAAGAGAAGAGAAAATAAACTTATGATACTCTTTTTTAAGTACCTAATTATTTAAATTATTAAATAAAATAAAATTATTAATATAAAATAATTTTTTTTGCCAAATAAAGGTATTAATTTAAGACAAAGGGATCGAATATTTATTTAATCAGTGTAACCCTAAATCTAGTGTGGCAAGCTATAAAAGTCAAATAAAACTTATTATCACCAAATATGCTCATGCTCCATAGTCTAGTTAATAAGCTATGAAAGTTAAAGCAGAGATCTTGCCTCATGTTAATTTAGACAACTACTTGATTATTGGGAGAATTTATGAGCAGGTGTCTCAACAAAATTCGCTTGGCACGGACGAATGGGATATGTTCATATCGACGATGTGGCTCGCTGCCATATTCTTGTTTATGAAGACCCTAACGCAATGGGGAGGTACATTTGCAGCTCCCTAGTGATGGAAAACTATGAGTTAGCTGCATTACTGAGAGTGAGATACCCATCTCTGCCCATTCCAAGAAGGTAATTTACTGCTTTGATGTGAGTTTGCACACACAGACACAGGAACGTTGGCAGTCCTTATGCACAGGTCCTATGTCACACATGAGCGTACGCCTTAATCATGGTACACATGCACAGCAAGTATTCTTAAGCTTGATCATATATATATAGCATAATTTCAACTTCCCCATTGGACGTGCATTGGCCACTTGCAACTTGTAAGCATCATGTTAATGAGTTGAGCATAGCATAAGCAGCTCAAACTCAAGCTTATTTTCTTATCAAGCTGAGAGTTGTTCTCTAGTCCCACATAGCTGAACTCTTTTTAACTTTTTCACAATCGGGTCATGATGCCAACCCTGTGGCATAAAGATGAGCTAAGCCAGCTTAGCAATTGAACAACATCGAGCTAACTCGATTCATTAGCAGCCATATTAACCTGTTCATATGCTTGTCTAACCCGTTCAATGTCGAGTTATACAGTAAAGTGATCTAGACTCGAGACTTGGACCTGACCTTTTACGGTCTAGGAACCCAACCATGTTCCATCAAATTGATTAAATGAAACTTTAATCTTAATTTTGGTTGATGTATGAGCTCTGGGCATATAAGCCATGAGATCTCGATCCCATGGCTAAGGTAGTAAAGGAACAGAAAAGCGTATGCCCTTCTCAACTATTCCTTTCAGCTAAAACTTGGGCCTGAAGTTCATGCTCATATCTTCTTGGAGAGTAGTGGGGAAAACTGAAATAATTCCATTGGAAGAAAGCGTGATTAATCTAGTTATCATACTATATTGCATAGTTCTAAACCTTCATTTTAATTCGAAAATCTCCCCACTACCGCTTGAACAGTTGCACTCGCTAACTTTCGAGTGTGACTCCATGGTGATTCAAATTTGATGTGACCCCGAAATCCATTTATTTCCCAAAGTAAACTCCACTATAAGTGCATGGCGTCATGCTTTCAACATCTCAAGTCATATTTTTTTTTCAAAATTTATACATTATAATCAGATAAACAGACTAGTTATAATACTATCACTATATTTAGAAAATAGTAGTTTTTATTGAATTGTATTGAAACTCACATCTAAGAGAATGTAAAATAAGCTTATGGTACTCTTTTTTAAGTGCCTACCTACCTAAATTAAATAAAATAGAACTATTAATTTAAGATGGAAGAAGTATTATAATCTTACTTTTCAATTAACAGTTATAAGATGCTAGCAACCGTGATTCCATTTGCTAGTGTTATATATATACTAATACTTATATATTTTCACTTAATATGATTTTTTTTTTATTTGTTTTGGTTGTAATTGATATCTTTCTTGATATAATAACTAATATGCATGACTTAATTAAGAATTTTTGTGGACTCAAAAATCAACTCAACTTTGGGAAATTTGGAGTTGAGACCGAGTTGAGTTTTAAAACATTGATTTATTGACCACGGTTTAACTTTTATACTATCTTATCTAAACCCTAAACTCTAAAGCAAACTAACTTCTTTTACGTATAAGGTTATTTCCCTTCCCAAGACATCCTTGGGGTAAGAAAAGAAATGCTCTTCAAAATACAAAATTGACTAATTTAATCAGGTAACATTACGCACAGCCTGATTGAGCATGTAGTTGGTCATCTACCATTTGATTGGTTGGGTCATATTCCATGGCCACCTGTTTAATATGGTGATTATCTAATCTACTGTGCACCATTTCTACTCCTCATGCCTAATATTAGTGTAGAAGTACTAGTGCTGTTACTAGTGCAGTAGACCTGATCAAGTGACTTATTTGGCCGAATCATCTTTTTCTAGCTAACCACGCTTTTGGTTGCATTATGTTCATCACGGCTGGCGGTCCGAAATGGCAGCTCGTCAAAAATGAATTCACGCGTAGGTGTATTGAAATATTGAAATTTATCATAATTTAAAGATAGGGGACCATAAACTAGTATGATGTGTAGGCCCTTCATCTGGCCTGTTGAATTTCTAGTATCATTTCAATGGTTGAAAAATTATAAGTTCAATTAAAGGGACTGTAGAAATTATTAGGTACCAAGACGGACAAATAGTGCTCAATGCTAATCCATGTCATGTTCTGTTCTGACAATGAGTTAGTGTAAAAAATATATGTAAAGCATTCATTTTTGAGATTGACAGCGCACATGCTAATGTATATTAGTGTAAATATTACCTATGTGCACCGTTAATCTAAAAAATAAATATTTTATATATATTCCTTACACTTGGCTTATAATGAACAGGCAGCATAAACAATGCTTCCGTTAGACAGGTATGGGCCTTTTTTTACATAAGCCTACAAATTATTGCCCTTATCCAACAAGATTAGTGTGCGCACATGTACCCAATAATTTCTTGGATAGGACTCATATCTCATTACGGCCCAATTTCAAGCACACTCTTACTGACATATCATGGGCTAGATGAAGGGGAGCCACACATTAGAATGGATTAAATGGACTTGTCCAATGATCAACAATATGAAGCTGCCACATTAGTAGGTAGCGTGAGAGAAACTTAGGAACCAAATCCAACGGTTCCCAAGGTTTTCCCCTCCTATATGTGAATTAGTTATCTATTTTGGTCTATGATAAGTGGTCATGAGAATCGATTCCCTGTACCGGCTAAAGCCCGGTATGTTTCCTTGAAACTGTTCCCAAGATTGTTGGTCCGATATTTTGCCTATAGACTCTTCCCCGAGCTACTTAATCACTGCTTCTTCCTGCTCGTAGATCCAAAATGTAGCAGCTATTCTTGACTGAGTTGCTTTCCAACTTGCTACCCATCGAAGAAAACGTTACTTGCAGACCTGAAAGAGCAATTCCAGCTCATAGCCACGCACAAAATCCCCACATGATCTGAACTCTGCTTTCAGAGACCAAACAAGGGTTCCATAATTCCATTTTCTTCCTCCATAAGACATACGTGCATGTCCAATTTTAATCGTTTTCCATGTCTTCTATTTGTCAGGTTTGAAAGCTTTGACGTCGACAAACCATACTATGACTTTGACACCTCCAAGCTGAGAAAACTGGGGTTCAAGTTTAGAAGCATAGAAGAAATGTTTGATGACTGTGTTGCTTCTCTCAAGAAGCAAGGCCACGTTCTCCAAGTGTGAAGACTGAAGAGGCAGCGGCAATGATTAAATACTCCAAAACCCTTTAGACATGAACAGCAAGTTAGATCTTTTTCGTCTAAAATAATGAAGTCGATGAATCTAATTTTTGTGGTAGGGTTTGTTTGTTGCATTAAAGAATAACCATCGTTGGATTTTGCTTTTGGAAAAGTTTTCTCCCTGTAAGAAGGAAAGCCAAAAAGCCCGTGCACTATACTGAGCCAGTGATTCACGGGAATTGTCAAGTCACTGGACTCGGTTGTATCTGTCTGTCATGGTTGTGTGGATTGGCTAGTGCTAGTTTCAATTTGTTTAAACGGAACTTTCAGTAATTAAGGTCTAAGGGTAACTGATTAACCTTTCCTGTTAGAATTTCCGACTTACAATAAGACTCCCACAGGACATCTTCTGCATGAAAGGATTGAATGAACATTCTACATGTCAAGAGTGTAAGGTACACGAGTTTCTCAGTGAAATTGCATTGTTAGACAACGGACAGAGAGGTAGCTATCAGTGGTGGATACGAATAAGAAGCTCGCACATGCTCAGTTGGCGGAACTGTGGCTGATGGCACTCCTTGTCTGTTTCTTACACCTAGAAAGGAATTTCCGGAGCTGTTAATTGACAGAATAACATAACAATCTTTGGGAATGTTTGTTTTTTCCCATCTTCCCTAGTCATCTGGCCTTCGATGGACATATTAGGGGTTTTATCATCGAAATTTCATTTCGAAGGGCAGTTTAGAAGCTAAATTTATGATATTTTTTAGAAGATAGCTATTTGCAACCTAGCAAATTCCCCCTCCGCCAGCCATGGCTAATTGAATTAAACATTTCTTCTTAGGTGGTCACTATGTGGTTCCATGTTTTTTTCGTTCATGTGCCACATGGTCCTCACCCATTTCTTCTTGTCTCTGTCCTTAACGCCAAGCAAATAGGAAGCAACATTTCTGCTCGTTGACAAGAGTAAGAATCTTCACCCACAACATAGGTTTTGCTTCCCTCTTCTTCCCTTTCATCATTCCCTTCTTCTTATTCTCTTTGTCGAGGCTCTACCATATTGTACATATTGTCAGGGTGACTCTGTCATCAGCAAAAGCAGGCCAAGACTAGTAAACTTCTATTACTTTTCTTATGAGAGGGGGTGTGACATCCCATATTTTTCAAGAAAATATCTAATTTTTTATTTTTTGGAATTTTCTTTTTTGCTGATAAGCTACCAACACGTCAGTACTCCACTGGTGAACTGTGTTTCCTACTATCAATAGGCATCAACACGTCGATTGTTACATTTGTGAAACTATGTGACTTATTTAACTTGAAAAAAGTGGTCATTATTGGGTTTCAGAATCCGAGGATAGTTATTCTCTATTTAAGGAGAGCAAAATTCAGGATTCTGAGAATAGTCTCTAGAGAGTTCAAGTATGAGTGGACAGTTTGGGAGTATAACCGTGGAGGATTCGTGTTGGGAGAGTGAATGCTTTGCGTGAATTTAGATACAATCGCACTCCTTTTTCCTTGATTAATAGAATAGTTTGTATGAGAATAATTTTCTTTAAGTTCTTGATGCCATTGAACATATGCAAGTTGATTAACCAAGTTATTTTACACGTTAAAGTGCAACAATGGCAATTTCAAATTTGGATGGTTTTATCATCCATTTTTGGAAATAAAGTATATGATACCTTGAATTTTAAAGGGGTTTTACCCATTTTGATTAGAAAAAGTGTACAGAGAACCAATATGGTATCTCTTCATTTTCTTACCAATTATGAGAAGGGTGTAGGGTCATAGACACATCAATGACCATGTCGGTGAAAATACCTATTCATGCATGTTCACTAGTTACTGGCAATGAGACCGATACATTGGTATGGTGTTAGTAAGGTATGCTATCTTAGCCATCCTATTGTTGGTAAGGGTTCTATGTATCATTGAGGTAGGTTATCCTAGCCAACCCACTATCAATAGCGGTTTGACACGTCAATGGTCATCAACACCATAGCCGATGCATTGGTGAGGTCACCAATGGTGCCTAAAGTCTTGAGAATTCTAATATGATTTGTACTAATAGTTATGCTATTTAATCATTATATAATTGCATCGTCTATTCGAATTTGAATGCATGATTGGATGTTGTTAAATATGTATTATGTTGGGGTAAGTAAACCCTAATGCATGTGTGTGAATCTTTGTGATGAATGGTCACCCAAAACCAATGCATTATACAGTCAAGGACAAAGGTACCTAATGTCTGGTTCACTCTTCAAGTAATTCATATTAGCCACATAGACAGAAGTGTATGGTACAAAAAAAAAGCATAGTCTTCAAGTTCACCAAATGTGGGAGTTGTATGTGGAGTTAGGTTCAAACTAAGCAAAGCATGAAAATATGATTAGTCTAACACAATACAATACAAGAGGTTTCAATAATCATAGAAGTCAAAATCTCAACTACTAAGGTCCATGAGCCTTAGTGAGTCTTTTTGCTGCATGGAATGGATGGAGTGCAGTAGGCTTCAAGCAGAAACTAAAGTTGAGTTTGTGGCAGTCCTATATCTAGTGTAAGTCGTGCACTCCTAGATGAAGCTATCGTGTCTAAAATACCTCTTAATGTTGGATTCTTTTTTCTTGTAAGTATGATTGTTGCATTGAAAGGTACATCTGTTTTGACTTGACTTTTATTTATTTGGTTAGTTAAATGATTTATTCTTGATGTACTTTTTTTTGGAAACTTTGTTTGGGTTTTACGATCTCATTGAATATACTAGTTTACTAAGCATCCCTTGTGGTGTAGGTTTCTTATGAGAAGTGGTCATGTGTTTGGGAAAGTCATAGAAATAGTGAGGAGTTTTCTCATCCAGGTGCTTATCTATTCGTTTTTTCGTAGGTTTGACATAAACATGTAAGAGTGTCATTTATTGTTTATATTAATTTAAGCATAATTAACAGACAAAGGCCCAACTATAGATCTTGTGGTTATTTTAATGTTACTCAGATATTTTAGAATATAATTTGATTGAATCATAAACCTTGCTATGTGAAGAATGGTGATATCATATCCCCAATTTTTTTTACATAATTTTATACTTGAGAAATGAATTTTTTTCCGTTGCATATCATTCCATGCATTAAGGTATTTTTTTTTCAAAAAGAAAATTGTTTAGAAAATGGGTGTGTAAAGTTGGGGGTGTGATAGGAGGAAGAAGAAGGTTGGTGAGGGGAGAGGAGAGGGAAGAAGATGATGGGGGAAGAGGATCAACCCCATGTGATAGGAAGCGAGGGGTAGAAGTGTCATGCCCCAATATTTTTCAAAATCATTTTCATGAATAAAGCAATGAAAACATCTTTTTTTCATTAAAACATTCGCCAAGATATCTCAGGATACGAACCACTCATTTTTTGAACGTACAAATACCAAAGCAAAGTACGATAGTAATCAAGGTAAAATTGCATTATAAGCTAAATAGGGTCTTGCACGAGTAATGTCCAAATATCTTGATATACTCAAATATAAATAGATCAACACTCACATGCCCAACGTTATTTACCTTTAAGTAAGACAACATTTATAGAAGCCAAGTGGCCTAAACATGTTGTCCTTGTTGCACAACCAGATTCATAAAGAAACTTTAACTCTACATATAAAGTACCTGCATCACACAAATGATGGGTATACGAATACACCCACTACAATATCTAAACATGAACTATATACAATGATAATTTCACAACATTTTAAACATTATAAACAAACATCATGAACATAAACAAATCAAACAAAAGAATCACTGAGACATTGTGGCAACACTTAGGAGTCCATCACCCTCACTAAGTTGCATATCACACAAGGTCTCTAAGACTCGGTAGCTACATCTAGAAGTCTAACCACTCTCACTAGATTGTGATCTACTACACAACTCAACTTCTGACTTTTACTGAAGCATCGCTCACCTCCATCCATGTCATGACATTAAGGCCCAAAAGGGCTCATAGACCCAAGTGGTCTAGATCTCAACTTTAATGATCATTAGGACCTCCTATATTTTATTGTAATGAACCATTCATCTTTTTATCTATAATCTATTCGAACCTAACTCCTATACCAAGGGAGCAGCTCCATAAATAAACTCCCACTTTTGGAGATAGAAGACCATGATCCTATTTCATATCATACCCTTCCATCTACGTGGCTAAAATGACTTACTTTTGGAGCCAACCAAACATTAGAATCCCTTTGTCCTTGAGTAATCAATGCATTGGTCAAGGGGTGACTATCTAGTACAACGATTCACTCATGCGTAAAGCTTACTTATCCCAACATAATACAAGAATATCATCTTGCATTCATGTATCCATAATGCATCAAAACCATGTCATTACTTATAAATAGCATATACTTCATCTAAAAACATGCTTGAAATTCCATGAATCAATATATCATCAATGACTGCACCAATGTGTCAGCCAAGGTGTCGGTGACCATTGGCATCTCGTCAATGTGTTGAAACAGTAACAAGATTGAATAGATTTGTTGGTTTGTTGGGTGTGAGGCATAAATAAACTAAGAAAATAAAGTGCCTCTAACTCGCAATTAAGTTATAAGATTCATTTTTCCCCTTTAGCAAAAAAATAAACCTTTAATTTATTCAAGTTAGCATTCATAATTCCAATGTGTTTTAATGAGAAATTTTCAATCAAATCAACAACCAAAACACACAAGAATTTTTACGTAGAAACCCAACCATGAAAACAATAGGACATTTAATTTGTCTAGATCAACTATACACTATGTAAACTTAAGTTTACAAAAGTACCGATTATATAGACAAAAGACTCATTTTTCTCTTCAAAGTGACTAGATCTTCTCACCACTCTTGAATTCTTAATCAACAACTCCTTAATTATTTACCGGTCATAGCTTAAGCTTCTCATCCTTTATGCTCTTTTGAACAACATAGAACTTTCATCTCCCCTTTCAAATGAAACTTCTATTCACTCGATCTTCTCAGCAATAAGCTTCAGAAAAACACCATGTGTTTTGTGCTCTAATCTCACCTTGAATCACACTTTTTTATTTATAGTTGAGATTTTCTAAAACTAGAAGACAATTCTCTCAAAACTCTATTAAAGAGACTCCACACAAGCTCTCTAGGTTTTCTATGTCTTCTCTCCTCCTCCATCACATTCCAGCCCATTTTTTATAGATTCCTAAACCCTCAAAAGAAAAGATCTCCAATTTGGAATCACAACTAAACCGAGAAATCTTAATTGCTCAAGGGGCAATTGATCACTTGTATTTTTCTTCATGCATCTTCAACATCACTTCATCAAGCCAATTGATTGCTAACTCTCTACATTGTTTTACATAGCGATTTGGGTGTTGATCGATCGTTTCACAGAACCGATCAATCATTTTGTCAAAATTTTTATTTTTTACTATTTAAATCTAAATCTTTAATCTTCACCATTCTTTCACTTAAGGTCTCTTTTACCCTAAAAGGTGTGAATATGATTTGTGTTCATATTTTTTCTTGACAAAATACTTATTTGAGACTTCTTTTAGTCCACCTTTAGAAATCCATCTTTAGAATTAAACTGACTGAAAATACATATTTCATAACTTTGTTTTGAACATGACAATATGCCAATATATTCCATAAGGACACTTGTTTCTTACAATCTCCCCCTTTGGGAAAAAACACTACAACCCATCATCTGAAAAGTATAAAAATTATAACACTATTGTACATAATCAAATTTAGACAGATTATCCAACAATGACTCTCCCCCTTAATCTATAAGTCTCTAATCTTATTGTAGTGTGGTCTTCAACTTATAATCAACCTGCCCATCACAAACTAGAACATACCTACATAATATTGTTCCAAGAAACTATTAAATATAGAATTTAAATGCTCAAGTAAGTAAAAGATTAACCAAGTCTCTTTTCATCAATTCAATCTATATCTTCTATAACAAGCTCTTTGTTAGCTTTCAATCCTTAGTACTTAAGGTTTTATCTAACCCATATTTCTCCCCCTCTTTGCCACAAATAAACAAAAGGAAATCAAGGTAAAGAAGAAATAAAATAGAAAAAAGAACTTGTGAATCAATTTGAAACCACAATTAGAATACACTTAAATGAAAATCAAGGTAACGTACTTTTTCATTGAAAACAGAGTGTGATGGTAACTAACTGTATAGTATTATCACTTGACTGTCATACTTTCAAAGATTCAGTATACCACAACATATGTATTCTACATTAGTATAACATAATCTCATTAGCTACTTGACCAAAGAATTAGAATTTCAAGTTACAATCATCAAATAAGAAAAGATTCCTCATTGTTTTACTCCAAGTCTACGACTATACCATAATCATTTAAAACAATCATCAAAATATCAATGGATAATATAGTAAAAAATAACTATTCTCCTCCTCTACTTTAGCAAATAAGTTCAACGAGAAACTTATTTTATACTCGCATTCCATTTGCTCATTGACTTACATTGAATAAGTAAGAGATAGAAGCATTGATACAAAAATTCTTTTTTTTTGTTTCTATTCTCTATGTCCTTTACCCTTTAAAATTTTGGCTTTTTTATTCTTTTTACAAATGAGCTTTCAATGGTTTTTTCTTAGTTCCCTTGAGCTTGCACTCTAATTTTTTTATACACATCATTTCTAGTGTCAATGGGATGGTAGCTTTTATACTAACATAAGATATGTAGGCAGCCCTTTTCATCATCTTTATGAGAATTATTTATGGTAATGTTTACATAAAAATAATGAAATATTAAATCTCATTGAGCATGCAAAAAAATCTAAACCGCTCAACTAGCTTATACTACCTTATAGCATTAGAATCAAGAAGTAAATCAACCATAGTATAAATTTAACCCGATAAATGATCACGAACTCCCATAGTGACTACTAAAGTTTTTAGTAAATCAACAATGCATTGCCTTATTATGAAACTGAAAACTTTACTTAATTGATATTCAACTAGTCATCTTGACTTAAAATTGTATTTAACATGCACTGTATGTGTGACCCACTATTGTGCAATACCTTTACAAGTCAAGTGTATTTCATATGATATGTTTTTTTCAACTTTTTTGAAAAAATCGAACAAAACTCTAAACAAACTAAATCAATCCAAACTACCAAAAACTTAAAAATTAAAAAATAATTTTTATTATTTTCTTATTTCTAATATTCTAAAAGATTTTCAATCGAAACAAGGACAAAGAATTTCTTATAAATTACTCTAGGCAAGCAAGTCCAATAGCTTTTCGAAGGTTAATGAACCTATTGAAATCTAAAGGTTTTGTAAAAATATTAGCCAATTTATACTATGTTGAAATATGTTCTAAATTAATAATTTTATCCTCAACCTAATCTCGAATAAAATGATGTCTAATGTCAATATTTGTTATATGAGAATGTTGAATAGTATTTTAAGAAATTTTTATTGAACTTATATTACCACAATATAAAGTCATCTTGCCCTGATGTATTCCATAATTGAATAACACCCATTTGATCCAAATTAATTGTATATAGCCACTACTAGTAGCTATATACAATTAATTTGGATTTCAATGGTTGATAAGGAAACACAGTTTTATTTTTTACTATGCCAAGAAACTAAGCAATTCCCCACATAAAAACATCTAGAGGTACTTTTTATGTCATCTACATTTTCTACCTGATACAACTTTACTTATCTTGACATAAGGAGACATAGGTGTTTTGGCATATTTAGCATCTTGAAGTCAAAATTTCTTCACTGGATCTCTAGCAAACTTGGATTGTGAGATGAAGATTCTACACTTAGTTTGTTGTAAATGCAAACCAAGAAAATAATTTAGTAATCCTTTCATATATCAAATTCCTTACCAGTCTCTTGTGCAGAAGCTTTAGCAAGGTTATTATTTGTAGAATGAAATATGATGTCATCCACATAGATTTGTGTCATCACAACATATTTTTCATAATTCTTTATGAATAATGTATTGTTAACACCTCCTCTTGCATACCATGTTTTGTCATATATTCTGTTAATATATCATACCATGCTCTTGGAGCTTGTTTCAATTCCTACAATGTTTTCTTCAATTTATACAGATAGTTAGGATGATGAGGCTTAATAAAACCTTAAGCTTGTTCAATGTAGACTTCATCTTTCCTGTTTTTTATTCAAAAAAGTACTATTCACATCCATTTGATGTACTTTGAATTTTAAATAACAAGTCATAAAAAAAATAACCTAAAATATTCAAGTCTAGCAACAGGAGCAAAAGTTTCATCAAAATCAATGTCTTATACCTATGTAGAGCCTTGAGCAAGCAATCTTGCTTTGTTTCTTAGCATATTACCTTTTTCATATATCTTCTTCTTGTAAATCTACTTTGTATCTATGACATTACATTGCTTAGGTCTATTGACAAGAAGACACATCATTCTTAGTAAATTGTCCTAGTTCTTCTTGCATTGCATTTATCCAATTCTCAACCTAAAGAACTTTATCAATCTTATGTGGTTCAATAAGAAATACATAACAAAAAAAATTTATTTGTTCTTATAATTGATGTTTTATTCTCACTCCTTCATTAATGCCACCAATCACATTTGTTTCAGGATGGGTTTTTTAAATCCAATTAGGTACATGACCACTTTGAACTTGTGGTTCTTCCTCTTCTTCTGAACTTCAATTTCATGAATATGATCACCACTATTCTTTTTCTTTATCATCTACATCACTAAACACATTAGCTGAATTGTCAAAGTCATAACAATCATGAATATTTTGTTTTCCTTTCCCATATTGACTGTTTTGTGTTTCAATAATCTATGCATCATTTATAATCACATTAAAAGACTAGATGACAGTTTGAGTTCTTTTATTGAAAACCTTGTATGCCCTACTTGTTAGAGAATAGCTAAGGAAAATTCGATCATTATTTACTATTAAATTTTTCTAAAGCTTCCCTATCTCTTTATATATCACAAGGACTTCCAAAGACTCTAAAGTGTTTGACAGTGAATTTTTTACCTCTCTACAACTCATAAGGGATTTTGACTGTATTGGCCTTAAGTAGACTCTATTGAGGGTGTAAGTAGTAGTGCTTATAGCTTCTTCCAAAAAATGTTGAGCCAAATTCTTCTCATTCAACTATCATAATTTGCTGAGGAGATATAGGGGTTGAGAACTCATGTTGAATTCTATGTTTATAACAAATTTTTTTAAACCTAAAGTCAATGAATTCACCATCTTTGTCACTTCAAATATTTTAGATTTTAGACTATTTTTCTTTTGTATGATAAGGATAATTGTTTTGAATGCATTAAGAGCATCAAAATTTTCTCTAAAAAATCTACCCAAGTAAATCTTGATAGAGATTTAATTTTACCACAAAAATTGGTTGTTTGCATTGGTTCTATAAGGTCCATGCGTATCAACTGTAATGATTTTTCAGTTCTCATATGTTTCAACTTATAATGATGGGAATTTGATTATTTATCCTTTTAACAAGCACCACATAAAAAGTTTTCAAGGGTGTTCAAAATAGGAGCACCTCTAATGATCAATTCCTTTATTTTTTTTGTTAAATCAAATCTTTGATGTCACAAGTAAGTATTATCAAGAAAGGTCAAGTTTACAAAATAAACAGGATCAAGCAAATAACAATTATCATGTGCTCATAAGCCTTTCACACAAGTCATTCCAGATTTTTCAATGATATAACAAGTCTTCTTTATAAATTTGACAACAAAATTAAAATTATAAATTTGACTAATGCTCAAAAGATTAACTTCCAAACCACTAACATGCAAAGCATTATAAAAAATAGGCAATCTAGAAACTTTTGAAGCGCATATCCTATCTATTTTTATAATACTTTAATCTCCAAAGGTAACTTTGTCATCATACTTCTCTACCAACTTAGTAAACCTGGATTTGTCATTAGTTATGTGCTTTGAACATCCACTATCTAGTTACCATATGTTAGAATGTTGAGTTTTCATGGCGATGTGCACTACAAGATATTTCACATCTTCTTTCTTTATCCAAATTGTCTTAGTTTTCACAAATTATTGAATCTCATTCAAATTGTTATTATGTTTTGTATTCTAAAGAGTTTTTGCATTGACCTTTTGTTCTTTCCTATAATAATAATTTTGAGCAAACTTACGAGGAAAAATTAGTAAATTATATGTGTAATTTCTATGTTTAATAAAGTCAATTTTAACATTGACTCTCACAAATTGTGGTTTCCTTACCGATTTGTTCTTATTTGACTAAAGTTTAGTTACTATATCCTTATAAATCAATTGTGTTCCAACCAAAAATTTAGAATTTGAAGTACTAGCACCATGATCATTCAAATTTTTAGCCTTAACAAACTTAGTGTTTCCTAAGAAATTTGTATTCTTTTGTCCCACATACCCTAAGCCACTTTTGTCACATCTAAATTGACCACATGAGAGAATTTTATTAAGTTTATCTTTGCCGACAAATTCTTTCAATTTAGAATATGAAGTTTTCAACACCTCTTCAGACAATTCAATTTTCTCAAACAACTCAATATTTTTTATCTCACATAAGGATTTATTATACACGAGTTGAGAATTCTCATGTTTCATATATAGAACAAAATTTTGCTCTAAGTATCTTCAGTTTATCAAAAATATGATTATTCCTAAACATATAGAGACAAGTTGAGCATATTTCTGAATTCTATAGCAACAAAATTCACAATTAAGCTTCAATAACAAGGGGAAAATCTTAGAAAAATTCAAAATACCATCAACTACCACTTGTTGGTTTGTTGGACTATGTATGTGGCAAAGACAAACTAAGAAAATAAAGTGTGTCTAACTCACAATTAAGTTACAAGATTCATTTTCCCCATTTAAAAGAAAACAAACCTTAGATTTGTTCACTTTAACATTCCTAATTTCAATGTGTTCTAACTAAACTTTTGCAATCAAATCAGCAACCAAAACATACAAAAATTTTTATATGGAAACCTAAGAAGGAAAAACCATGGGACACTTTGTCCAGATTAACAATGCACTATGTAAAAGTAAGATTACATAATTATTGTCTACATAAATAAAAGACTCTTTTTTCTTCAAAAATGGCTAGATCTTCTCACCACTCTTCTGAATCTACCACTCCTTAGTTATTTACTTATCTTAACTTGATCTTCTCTTTTGTATTCTTATGATTAACATAGATCTTTCATTTACCCATTGGAATGAATCTTCTATTCACTTGAACTTTTCGGCAACAAGCTTCAACAAATACCATGTGTGTTGTACTATAATCTCACCTCTAATCACTTTTTTTAGTTTATGGTTGAGATTTTCTCAAACTAGAAGGCAACTCTCTCAAAACTCTATTAAAAAGACTCCACACAAGCTCTCTAGGTTTTTTAAGTGTTTTTCCTCCATCACGTTTTAATCCATTTTTATAGATTCCCAAATCATGAATGGAAAATGTCTCTAATTTAGAATAGTAACTAAACTGAAAATTCATAATTTAGGCAACTAGCTACTCCAGCGATTGATTGTTTCATTGGGCAGTCATTCGCTCCTTGTATTTTTCTTTGCACATCTTCAACATCTCTTCATCAAGTTGATCGATTGCTAACTCTATGCTTTGTTTACATAGTAATTTTAGGTGTCGATCAATCAATTCACATAATCAATCAATTGTTTTGTCAAATTTTTTAAATTTTTACTATTTAAATCTTTAATCTTCACGATTCTCACCTAATGTCTCTTTTACCCTAAAGTATTTAAATGTGATGTATGTGAGTACTTTTTCCTAACAAAAATACTTATTTAAGTGTTCTTTTTGGTCCACCTATAGAAATCTATCTTTAGACTATAAACTGACCCAAATTACATATTTTATGACATTATTTTGATCACAGAAATGAGTCAATATATGACATAAAAATACTTATGTTCTTACAAGATTGTGGGAGCCCATCTCACTTATATCACCATTGTCACATCAATCATACTGTCGGAGTTCAAATTTACACCAGCGCGACATAGCATGTTGATGCCAATACTAATCATCTTCCTCCAACCATTGATGCCATCATTGGTGTATCACATGACCACGTTAATGATCGGGAAGAAAATGATAGAGATTGTACTAGTTCACTCAATGCTCTCATACAATAAACATGTTTCTTTCCTCACTGTAATCGTAAACCCTTTATGAAAAAATAGAAATTTAGTATCATTTCATCCTCAAGAATTGGCAATATCATCATTTATTCTAAGCATGACATAATTCTTTAAAAATAATTAAAACATACTTTCAAACACATCAATAGGAATATAGTCAGATCAAATCGTACATTTAAATCATTAAATGGTAAAAGGTTAGCAATCCAACATAGAATCATGAATTCACAATCATTAGAAAAGCTTACAATCCCTAAGATTGTGTCTTTTCTAAGCTTTATCATTGAGGGTTCAAGATGAGCAATGCAACCTATTTCATGAAACAAAAATATTTTCTCGTGTTGTCAGCTAATCTCTGTAGAATTTGCCCCCCCCCCCCCCCTTGATTCTTCTTATTTTGGAGAGCTCTTGATCTTCTCCATCTTAATTTTAAGAAAATTTTGAAGGAATTAAAGTCTAAGGAGACCCAAAAGGTATTTATATGGGAGAGAGGACAAAATTATAGTATATAACTATCAAATTGGGCAATATTTGAACCAATTGATGGAACTTCCTGAACTATCAACATGCTCACCATTGTGTCAGCCACAGTGTTGGTGAAAACTCCTTGATTTTGAGAATTGTTTGAAGAAATGAGAGTTTTCAAAAGGTATTCATAAGGGAGAGAGGAAATGCTCACTGATGTGTCAGTGAAAAGTGGTTCAACTTTGAATGATCATAACTCTTTCATTAGAACTCTAATTTACATGTTCTTAAAAATTTCAACAATATATCACAAGATGCATACTACACATTTTTTGAACATTATAATATTCAAATGAGAGTACCATAATATTCAAGGCTAATCACATCACAAACCAAATAGGGTCTTGCCTGAGTACATGTCCAGATTACACACAATATATAACAAATGTTAACAAACTAGCACTCAAATGCATATAATCAAACACCCAACTAAATGTTTGATTAATTAAAGTATCAAGAATTCTATACTTACTAAGCAGCCACTTGTCATTTTCCCTTGTACACTACATCTCCTATCGGTTCACTCTTTAGATAAACCTTAATCACCAAGATTTGAGTATACGATTATTCCTAGTAGGAATGCTAAATAAGAACCATGTGTAGTGGCAATATAACAACAATTAATTACAAAAACAATATGATATCATGTTCATGCAACACAAGTATTCATCAAGTAAGTGTAATACCATAATTAAACAATATCACAAGAGAATAATCATTTTAACATCATGACAACACTCATGAGCTACCTCATTAAGTGCATGTCACTAAGGGTCTCTATGTCATACTAGACACATCATGGAGTCCAATCACCCTCACTAGACCATAAACTACTCAAAAACTCGACCTTAGTTTTTTCTTGAAGATAGTCTCACTCATCAACGCCATGAAGCAAAGGCCCACAAGGGTTCATAGACCCATGTGGCCGAGATCCCAACTTTTATGATCATCAAAATATTCTATATTGTGCTATGTTGGATCAGTCATCTTTTTCCACTTTGATCTATTCAAACCTAACTCCCAGCCAAGGGAGTAGTCATGACATACAAATCTCACTTTTGGTGAGCCTAAAGACCATAATCATTTTTACCATACCCTTCCATCTACGTGGCTAAGACAACTCACTTTTGGAGTCAACTAGACACTAGGATCCTTTGTCCTTAAGTATCAAAATGCACTGGTCAAGGTTATTATCCATCACAAGGATTCACACATGCATTAGGGCTTACTTATCCTTAAATATTTCATGCTCAACAGCATCTAATTATACATCAAATACAAGCAAAATAATGTTGTATAATACTTATTAATAACATGAACATTTATCAAAAATCATGCTTCAGGTCCTCTACATTGATGTCTCATTGGTAACCACACCAACGTATGAACCAGAATGTTGATGACTTTCGATGTCCCATTGATGTGTTGAACCCTTACAAACAGTGGGTAGATTGTGGAAGCCTACCTCACCAATGCCACACCAACTCGTCATCTCACTACCTTTTACCACTTCAAACACCAACACGTCTTAGCATATTAGTGTTAGTATTGTCGTCTTCCACCTTCCAACAACATTGCCATCGTCGTGTTGGTGGTTATGCTAGTGATTCGGGAGAAAATAACAGAGATTGTTCTAGTTTACCCACTTTTCTCAAAATAGATAACATGGATCGATCTTCACTTCATACTACCAACCCATATCGTCATGAATTGAAAAGAGAAATCATCTAACATCATTATCATGGCATAAATAGCATGAATCAACCATAACATGTTTTTATACTTATCAGCAAATGTATAAATACTTCAAATCATCTATTTAGAATCATTAAATGGTAGCAAGGTTAGCAATCCGACATAAAATCATGAATTTACAATGATTTGAAAAATCCACAATTCCCACGTCTTTTCTATGTTTTAAGAATATAGAGGGTTCTAGGTAGCAATCAACCTATTCACTAAAAGGAAATCCTTTCTCATGGGCGATGTAGACCAAAATCCATGACATTTAATCCCTCCTTTTATTTTTCTTGATTTTGAGAGCCCTTGATTTTCTCCCTCTTCATTTTGAGTGGTTTTTTAAGAAAAATGGTGTTGAAGGGCCTAAAAGGGTATCAAAAAATGGAAAATTTATAGGGCTATATGGACTCGAACCGTAGACCTTCTCGGTAAAATAGATCAAACTTATTATTATCGAAATGATTCGAATTGTTTCAAAGACCCAACATGCATTTTTTTTTTGCATTGGGCTCTTTCATTAACTGATATAAAGATCAGCTAGTCCACCATATTTTTTCTTGACAGGAAGATAACGAGATGGTTCCACGTGCTCTGATTCATTATTTGTATTCAGATGTAGGAGCAATACCAAAGTGTTTCAAAGAAGGTTTACCTTGACGTAGGTCTGCCTCCGGCCTAGATCAACCTAAGTGAAATGGAGTCTCTATCGCTCCGCTCCAAGAGTCAAATATGATACTTCATACACCTTAAAGTTCATAGGACGAAAAGAGATTATTTTGAGGTCCTTATACTCATTATGCCTAGCATTGAATAGACTAGGGATTTACCTTATCAATTATCAAATCAATGATGGGTTCTATTTAGCACCTGAATTGGCGCTTGAATCAGACCGAACAAAATATTTGTCAGGCTATTGTCCTCTTGTTCCTTCGAATCCATGGAGTAAGACATCGATTTTTCAATAAGATCAATTCGGTTGATTGCATGATGAACTTCCCTGAAAAAGCATTGGCGCGCGTGTAAATGAGGTGCTCTACCTAACTGAGCTATAGCCCTTGTCATAGATATCTTAACATCTAGATAATTTCTTGTCAAGATGGGTATTCCATGCTACCACATGATAGTTCTCTGGTTCGTTTCCTGCCAAAGAAGAGTATTGCTTAGAAGTGGTATTCCATCTATAATCCCCATGTCAGGCCCCCCCTTTTTTTCTTTGTGATGATAAATGACCTACTTAACCCAGCGGTTAGAGTATTGCTTTCATACGGCAGAAGTCATTGGTTCAAATCCAATAGTAGGTAGAACTTATTAGATACCATTGACTCCGGTATCTAATAAGTTTTCCACCTTCGTTTCTTTTTTATTGATTTTTTATCTTTTACCTATTAGATTATCCCCCCCTATTCCTATTTGGTTGTATTTTTTAGTTGCATCAGATTACACTTGATTGTATCTAATTGCTAATTGGCGGAATCCAAGTGTATAAATGGAGCTTCTTTTGATTATGCTGACGCATCGACTAGTACGAAATAGTATTTACAGCCTCCACTCGTGTCCTAGCTCGTCTGAGAGCGAGATTCGCCTCAATTACTTGTCTCTTGCCTTCAGCTTTACTCAAGTTAGCTTCAGCTATTTCAAGAGTTCGCTGAGCTTCTTGCGGATCAATGTCACCACCCCTCTCCGCATCATTTACCAAAATGGTGATCTCATTATTGCCTATTCTAGCGAAACCGCCCATCAAAGCCATTGTTAGCAATTGGTCATTGAGGCGTATTCTTAAAATACCTCTATCTACAGCTGTGGCAATAGGGGCATGGTTTGGTAATACGCCAATTTGGCCACTATTAGTAGATAAAATAATTTCTTTTACTTCTGAATCCCAAATAATTCGATTAGGAGTTAGTACACAAAGATTTAAGGTCATTTCTTCAATTTGCTCTCCACATCTAAGTTCATAGCCTTCGCGGTAGCTTCATCGATGTTACCTACCAAATAAAAGGCCTGCTCTGGAAGACCATCTAATTCTCCAGAAAGGATCAGTTGAAACCCCCTAATAGTTTCTGCGAGACCAACGTATTTCCCTGGAGAACCAGTAAATACTTCTGCTACAAAGAAGGGTTGTGATAAGAAACGCTCAATTTTTCGTGCTCTTGCTACGGTTAAACGATCCTCCTCAGATAATTCATCCAACCCAAGGATAGCTATAATGTCCTGAAGTTCTTTGTAACGTTGTGAAGTTTGCTTAACTCTTTGCGCAGTTTCATAATGTTCCTCTCCAACGATCCTGGGTTGGAGCATAGTTGACGTTGAATCTAAAGGGTCTACTGCTGGGTAGATCCCTTTCGTGGCTAATCCCCTTGATAGTATGGTAGTAGCATCTAAATGTGCAAATGTCGTAGCAGGAGCAGGGTCGGTCAAATCATCCGCGGGTACATAAACTGCCTGAATGGAAGTTATAGATCCTTCTTTGGTAGAAGTAATTCTTTCTTGCAAAGAACCCATTTCTGTACTAAGAGTAGGTTGATAACCCACAGCGGAGGGCATTCTACCTAGCAAGGCAGATACTTCTGATCCTGCTTGGACGAAACGGAAGATATTGTCGATAAATAGAAGTACGTCTTGTTCATTAACATCCCGGAAATATTCCGCCATGGTTAGGGCAGTCAAACCAACTCTCATACGAGCTCCAGGTGGTTCATTCATCTGACCATAGACTAGAGCCACCTTTGATTCTGCAAGATTTTGTTCATTAATAACTCCAGATTCCTTCATTTCCATGTAAAGATCATTTCCTTCAGGAGTACATTCGCCTACTCTGCCAAATACGGATACACCCCCATGAGCTTTGGCAATGTTGTTGATCAATTCCATGATGAGTACTGTTTTACCCACTCCAGCTCCCCCGAATAGTCCGATTTTTCCTCCACGGCGATAAGGAGCTAAAAGATCCACCACTTTAATCCCTGTTTCAAAGATGGATAATTTGGTATCTAACTGGATAAAAGCAGGCGCAGATCTATGAATGGGAGATGTTGTACGAGTATCTACAGGACCTAAATTATCAACAGGCTCTCCAAGAACGTTGAAAATTCGTCCGAGAGTAGCTCCACCGACTGGAACACTTAGAGGAGCTCCCGTGTCAATCACTTCCATTCCTCGCGTCAGACCATCTGTAGCACTCATAGCTACAGCTCTAACTCGATTATTTCCTAATAATTGCTGTACCTCACAAGTTACATTAATTTGCTGACCGACAGTATCTCGACCCTTAACTACCAAAGCGTTGTAAATATTAGGCATCTTACCCGGGGGAAAGGCTGCATCCAGTACCGGACCAATGATTTGAACAATACGCCCCGGTTTTTTTTCTTTAAGTGTAGAAACCCCAGGACCAGAAGTAGTAGGATTTTTTCTCATAATAATAATAATCAAAAGTAAAATATGTCGAAATTTTTTGCGAATAATTACCGAACTGAAAATAAATAGAAATGTCCGATATCAAGTGGATCGGTTAATTCAATAATAAACAGAAATGGGAGTTAGCGCTCGATTTGATTTTGTTGGTACCTTCCAAACAAATTCAATTGTTTACTCATTCAATGAGTTCATTTTCAAGTTCGGCCAACCTTTTTTCAAACAAAAAATATCAAGTAGATGAATAAGAATCATGAGGAAGTGTTTCATTTCTCTATCATTAAATTAGATATAATCCCCTCCATATTCTCTATGGAATTCGAACCAGATCTCTATTTCGAATATGATTCGTTATTTCTATCTTATTGGCCGTTGGTTATTCCTTATTTCAGCATATTCATTTCTGCCTATTCTTGTTTTATTTATCTTTTCATGGATGAATTCCGCCTATTTTCCCATGTAGGATTTACATATACAACATATATCACTGTCAAGTGTGAATCTCTTATTATTTAGATATTTAGATTCAAAAAAAAAAAAGAAGGAGACCTTTAGAAATTTTCAAAATCAAGATTGGGTTGCACCATACATATGAAAGAGTATACAATAATGATGTATTTGGCGAATCAAATACCATGGTCTAATAACGAACCATTCTAATTAGTGGATAGTTGGTAATATTTACTTGATAATTTTGTAAAATATTCCTGTCTGTGAAAGGTTTCATTCACGCCTAATCTATGTCGAGTAGACCTTGTCGTTGTGAGAATTCTTAATTCATGAGTTGTAGGGAGGGACTTATGTCACCAAAAACAGAGACTAAAGCTTTTGTTGGATTCAAAGCTGGTGTTAAATATTACAAATTAACTTATTATACTCCTGACTATGAAACCAAAGATACTGATATCTTGGCAGCATTCCGAGTAACTCCGCAACCCGGAGTTCCGCCTGAAGAAGCAGGGGCTGCGGTAGCTGCCGAATCTTCTACTGGTACATGGACAACTGTGTGGACCGATGGACTTACCAGTCTTGATCGTTACAAAGGACGATGCTACGGGATCGAGCCCGTTGCTGGGGAGGAAAATCAATTTATTGCTTATGTAGCTTATCCTTTAGACCTTTTTGAAGAAGGTTCTGTTACTAATATGTTTACTTCCATTGTGGGTAATGTATTTGGGTTCAAAGCCCTATGAGCTCTACGTTTGGAAGACCTACGAATTCCTCCTGCTTATTCCAAAACTTTTCAAGGCCCACCCCATGGAATCCAAGTTGAAAGAGATAAATTGAACAAGTATGGTCGTCCTCTATTGGGATGTACTATTAAACCAAAATTGGGGTTATCGGCTAAGAACTACGGTAGGGCGGTTTATGAATGTCTCCGCGGTGGGCTTGATTTCACCAAGGATGATGAAAATGTGAACTCACAACCATTTATGCGTTGGAGAGACCGTTTCCTATTTTGTGCCGAAGCTATTTACAAATCGTAGGCCGAAACGGGTGAAATTAAAGGACATTACTTAAATGCTACTGTAGGTACGTGTGAAGAAATGATCAAAAGGGCCGTATTTGCCAGAGAATTGGGAGTTCCTATCGTAATGCATGACTACTTAACCGGGGGATTCACTGCAAATACTAGCTTGGCTCATTATTGCCGAGACAACGGCCTACTTCTTCACATCCATCGCGCAATGCATGCAGTTATTGATAGACAGAAGAATCATGGCATGCACTTTCGTGTACTAGCAAAAGCCTTACGTATGTCTGGTGGAGATCATATTCACGCTGGTACGGTAGTAGGTAAACTGGAAGGGGAACGAGAAATCACTTTGGGTTTTGTTGATTTGCTACGTGATGATTTTATTGAAAAAGACCGAAGCCGCGGTATTTATTTCACTCAAGATTGGGTCTCTATGCCAGGTGTTTTGCCCGTAGCTTCCGGGGGTATTCACGTTTGGCATATGCCTGCCCTGACCGAGATCTTTGGGGATGATTCCGTACTACAATTCGGTGGAGGAACTTTAGGACTTTCTTGGGGAAATGCACCTGGTGCAGTAGCTAATCGGGTGGCTTTAGAAGCATGTGTACAAGCTCGTAATGAAGGACGTGATCTTGCTCGTGAAGGGAATGAAATTATTCGTGAAGCTGCTAAATGGAGCCCGGAACTAGCGGCTGCTTGCGAGGTATGGAAGGAGATCAAATTCGAATTCGAAGCAATGGATACTTTGTAATCCAGTAGTTCTCGTGCGTTCCCCTAATTGCAATTAAACTCGGCCCAATCTTTTACTAAAAAAAGGATTGAGCCGAATAAAATCGAAGAAACTAAAGAAAAGAATGAGGATCCCGTGTATTTGCATATATTTTGCATTATATTATATATAATATATGTACATACCTTGCCTAAGATTAAGATATAAATGATATAAATGAAAGATAAGATCTAAGATTAAATAACTCAACGCTTTTATTGTTGGATCCATAATTAATCCTATGGATCCTTAGGATTGGTGGATCCTTTTATATCCCACAGTTTCGAGTTTAGGACCATAAATCAAGCAAGCCAAGGGTCACAACTTCTTCTACCCATCCTGTATATTGTCCTTTTCATTCCATGTTGCAATAGAAACTTCTTATGCTCTTATATTATAAGAGTACGTATTATGAGAGTACGAGATTATACGAAAATAAATTATTTCTTCCTCACTATGAAGAAATATTTATCTTTTCCTTGTCAATACGAATTTGTATACAACACAACATGGGAGAAACCTCTCCTTCTTTCTATTTCATTTAAAATGGAAGAAAGGGTTCCATCATATTAAATTAATACTCCAGATTCCTATAAAAAAATCATTTATTTCAATACTTACTCCTTATTATATTACTTAATTTAATTTACTTAATTTCATAACCTTAGTGATTGAATTTATATGCTTATTCCGATAGGAAATAAAATAGGAAACTGATTATTCATCGAATGACTATTCATCTATTGTATTTTCATTCAAATAGGGGAAGGTTCTATGGAAAAGTGGTGGTTCAATTTGATGTTGTCTAACGAGAAGTTAGAACACTGGCGCGGGCTAAGTAAATCAATGGACAGTTTTGGTCGTCCTATTGGAAATACCAGTGGAAGTGAAGACCCCATTAGAAATGATACGGATAAAAATATTCATAATTGGAGTGATAGTAGCAGTTCTAGCTGCAGTAATGTTGATCATTTATTCGGTGTCATGGACATTTGGAGTTTGATTTCTGATGACACTTTTTTAGTTAGGGATAGTAATGGTGACACCTATTCCGTATATTTTGATATTGAAAATCAGATTTTTGAGATTGACAATGATAGTTCTTTTCTGAGTGAACTAGAAAGTTCTTTTTCTAGTTATCTGAATAGTAGATCAAAGGGCGACAATCGCGACTATGATTGTTACATGTATGATACTAAATATAGTTGGAATAAGTACATTAATAATTGTATTGATAGTTATCTTCGCTCTGAAATCAGTATTGATAGTTACATTTCAAGTAGTAGTGACAATTACAATGATAGTTACATTTATAGTTTCATTTGTAGTGAAAGTTTAAGTGGTAGTGACAGTGGGAGCTCCACTATAAAAACTAGGAGTAATGACAGCGATTTCAATATAAGAGGAAAATCGAATGATTTCGATAAAAAAATACAGACATTTATGGGTTCAATGCGAAAATTGTTATGGATTAAATTATCAGAAATTTTTTTGGTCAAAAATGAATATTTGTGAATAATGTGGATATCATTTGAAAATGAGTAGTTCAGATAGAATTGAACTTTCGATTGATCCGGGCACCTGGGATCCTATGGATGAGGACATGGTCTCTATCGACCCCATTGAATTTCACTCGGACGAGGAACCTTATAAAGATCGTCTCGATTCTTATCAAAGAAAGACAGGTTTAACTGAGGCTGTTCAAACAGGCGTAGGTAAACTAAACGGTATTCCTATAGCAATTGGGGTTATGGATTTTCAGTTCATGGGGGGTAGCATGGGATCTGTAGTAGGCGAGAAAATTACCCGTTTGATCGAGTATGCTACTAATAGATCTCTACCCGTCATTATGGTGTGTGCTTCCGGGGGAGCACACATGCAAGAAGGAAGTTTGAGCTTGATGCAAATGGCTAAAATATCTTCTGCTTCATACGATTATCAATCAAATAAAAAGTTATTCTATGTATCCATCCTTACATCTCCTACAACCGGTGGAGTAACCGCCAGTTTTGGTATGTTGGGGGATATCATTATTGCCGAACCCAATGCCTACATTGCTTTTGCGGGTAAAAGAGTAATTGAACAAACATTGAATAAAACAGTACCCGAAGGTTCACAAGCGGCTGAGTATTTATTCCATAAGGGCTTATTCGATCTAATCGTACCACGTAATCCTTTAAAAAATGTTCTGAGTGAGTTATTTCAGCTACACGGTTTCTTTCCTTTGAATCAAAATTCAAAGCACTAGCCTCAATTATTTGCAACGAATTAGAGTTCATCGGAATAAAAGTAACAGTAAGAAGAATGGAGTTTTCTTTGGTTACATAAGTGCACAGTTCTATAGTCATAATCAAATCATAAGTTTTGGATAATGACTTTTCGTGTTTTTTCCATATCGAATCTATTTTTCTCCTATCCCTTATTTTAGTACAATACTACTGCTTAGTAATCAGGAACCCCCTATATTAACAGGGGAAAGGGTGAATTCTTCTTTTAGGGGAATAGAATGAATTAGGAAAATAAAAGGAATTCTCTGTTCCCTTATTACATATTAAGATAGAGAATAATCAAAATTAGAATAATGAAAATTTCTAATCGAAGTGTTGCATATTTCTATATCTCCCGAGAACCCACATTTTGGACTAGGAATCCCCGTTGTGTTAGCTGGGATCCTAACGAATCATTGGGGAATTCATAAGAAAAACTCTTGATTCTTTTTTTTTTTCATTTTTATTTTCTTTATTAGAAGATTAAGGGCGGGAGAACTAATAAAATAAAAAAAAAATAGATTATCATACACCTATTTCGTGTAGAAAGGTGAACAGGCACACTTATTTAGTTCTACATTCCTTGCACTTATGATATAAGTATCATACTTATAATATACTTATTATAAGATATCTTTATAACATAACAGGTACAAATATTTAATCGAGGCACCCGTTCTATGACAGATCTCAACTTACCCTCTATTTTTGTGCCTTTAGTAGGCCTAGTATTCCCGGCAATTGCAATGGTGTCTTTATCTCTTCATGTTCAAAAAAACAAGATCGTTTAGGTTTGATGTAACCAAATCTCATCAATTTATTTGATCACTTGGGCTTGGATCATAATATAGATATCGATTTCATAGAATATGGCACGACATGTAGCTCCTTCTGAACACAAACAAAAAAGCAGTTATGCATTTCGTGTAGATACATGATATATGAATCAAGTATATAGAGGTATCGCTGTTTTCAAAAAAGAAATCGGCAGGTCGGAGATATAAAGTCAGTTTATCTATATGTTATGTAGATATACATAGTAGAATCATATGAAGGGTATTTTCTTATTTTACTTCTAACCAATTTGATGAATTATTCCTAATGGATCACATGATAATAGTGCTAGCTGATGAGAGTTACTTCGAGAGCAAAAAAAAAATAGTATAAAAAAGTCAAATCCATTTCATTTGGCTTAGCTTATTCTCTCAATTTCAATAGAATACAACTGGATCTAGTATGAACTGGCGATCAGAACGTATATGGATAGAACTGATAATGGGGTCTCGAAAAACAAGTAATTTCTGCTGGGCCTGTATTCTTTTTTTAGGCTCGCTAGGATTCTTATTGGTTGGAATTTCCAGTTATCTTGGTCGGAATATCATATCCCTATTCCCATCTCAGCAAATCAATTTTTTCCCCCAAGGGATCGTGATGTCTTTCTATGGGATTGCGGGTCTGTTCATTAGTTCTTATTTGTGGTCCACAATTTTGTGGAATGTAGGTAGTGGTTATGATCGATTCGATAGAAAAGCAGGAATCGTGTGTATTTTCCATTGGGGATTCCCTGGAATAAATCGTCACATCTTCCTACGAGTCTTTATGAGAGATATCCAGTCCATCAGAATGGAAGTTAAGGGGGGTATTTACCCTCGTCGTGTCCTTTATATGGACATCAGAGGCCAGGGGGCCATTCCCTTGACTCGTACTGATGAGAATTTAACTCCACGAGAAATTGAACAAAAAGCTGCGGAATCGGCCTATTTTTTGCGCGTACCGATTGAAGTATTTTGAAATGAAGCGAATACTGAATATTTTTTCAGTATGAGGGAAGGAACTCATAAATCCTCCCTTAAGAGCCGAAGTTTCTTTATTTATTCGAACAAACCGTGTTAGATTCTATTTCCCCCGTTCCGTTGGTAATACCATACCGCCGAGGCCCATAGAATAAAGCAAGCAGACATATATGGAAGAACCATAATAAGACGCCTTTTTCACCAAAAGGATTTTTTATGCATCATATGGAATGGAACTCCATTTTTTAGACGAGTATAAAGTCAAATAAGTATGTATTGTATTCATCATATATATAAGAACAGAACGTTTCGGAATACTGTACAGAATTCCTCCCTTTAGGGCAATACTTTGTTCAATCAATACGTCGTTTTAATACGTTATATAGAGATGGATTATCTCTCATAAATTCTCTCTCCTTTTTCAAGAGATCTTTCTTTTTATCCCTTCTTTTGTTCCTTGATAACTAAACGATTTGATCTCTCATAAACATCCAATTTTTCTCTCATTTTCGCATCCATTTCGGATTTTATCATCAATATTCGTCAGAAATACCCCCTAAACGACTCCTGTGGTGTGGGTGACTAGTGAAATATTTTGAAATTATTAATTAACCAAGGGGATTTCTTTCTTTCGTCTCGAAATCCGAATAATATTCATTACTTCTTTAAGTAAAGTAAGTGGACTTTCAGGCATTTATCCAAAGAAACAAATGAAGCGACAATTGGGTCAATTTGATCCATAGAAATATCTATCTGGAACAATATTGGATCATTTCTTCACTCGAAAGGGACCTTTTCATTCTAACTAACTATATCTATATATATATATATATATATATATATATATATATATATATATATATATATATATATATATATATCTTCTAGATATGAGGACTAAACGATCAAAAAAGAGGGAATAGATCCACAGATTCCATACCTTTTTATAGAACTCATGCTTCATAGAAATATCAGATCAGACGGAGTTTACGAATGAAGTAGGTTCATTAACAATTCACAGAACAGATTCAAAGTGTCAAAAAAGAAAGCATTGACTCCGCTTGCATACCTTGCATCTATAGTCTTTTTGCCGTGGTGGATCTCTATCTCATTTAATAAAAGTCTGGAACCTTGGGTTACTAATTGGTGGAATACCAGGCAATCCGAAACTTTTTTGAATGATATTCAAGAAAAAAACGTTCTAGAAAGATTCATAGAATTAGAAGAACTACTTCTGCTAGACGAACTGATAAAGGAGTACCCCAAAAGACAGATAAAAAAGCTTCGTATAGGAATCTACAAAGAAACGATCAAATTGGTGAAAATACAAAATGAAGAGCATATCCATATTATTTTGCATTTTTTGGCAAATATAATCTGTTTCGCTATTCTAAGCGGTTATTCTATTCTGTGTAATGACGAACTTGTTATTCTGAATTCTTGGGTTCAGGAATTCCTCTATAACTTAAGCGACACAATAAAAGCTTTTTCTATTCTTTTATTAACGGATTTATGTATTGGATTCCACTCGCCCCATGGTTGGGAACTAATGATTGGTTTGGTCTACAAAGATTTTGGATTTGCTCATAATGATCAAATTATATCTGGTCTTGTTTCTACTTTTCCAGTCATTCTAGATACAATTTTCAAATATTGGATCTTCCATTATTTAAATCGTGTATCTCCTTCACTTGTAGTGATTTATCATTCAATGAAT
Organism: Saururus chinensis; assembly: GCA_035235625.1. Taxonomy (NCBI): domain Eukaryota; kingdom Viridiplantae; phylum Streptophyta; class Magnoliopsida; order Piperales; family Saururaceae; genus Saururus; species Saururus chinensis. The sequence goes on from CP141142.1 coordinate 25,647,487, forward strand.
GAATGAAGAACTCATTTGATCCGCTGATATGAATCAAACCATAATGTTACTTTGTACATAAACAAACCGTTTTGAATCTGACTCACTTTATACTTCTATCCGTGTAGGGGATTCGATTCCCCCTATATTCTAGTACAATTATTCCAGTCCAATGACAGAATCGTGGATAGGGAACTAGACTAGCTACCTACCTAATTTATTGTAGAAATTTCCGGGATCAATGATTGGACCATGCAAAATAGAAATATGTTTTCTTGGGTAAAGGAACCGATAACTCGATCCATTTCCGTATTGATCATGATATATGTAATAACTCGGACATCTATTTCAAATGCATATCCTATTTTTGCGCAGCAGAGTTATGAAAATCCACGAGAAGCAACTGGGCGTATTGTATGTGCCAATTGCCATTTAGCTAATAAACCAGTAGATATTGAGGTTCCACAAGCGGTACTCCCGGATACTGTATTTGAAGCAGTTGTTCGAATCCCTTATGATTCACAACTGAAACAAGTTCTTGCTAATGGTAAAAAAAAGGGGGGTTTGAACGTAGGGGCTGTTCTTATTTTACCTGAGGGATTCGAATTAGCTCCCCCCGAGCGTATCTCTCCCGAGATGAAAGAAAAGGTGGGCAATCTCTCTTTTCAGAGCTATCGCCCCAATAAAAGAAATATTCTTGTAATAGGTCCTCTTCCTGGTCAAAAAAATAGGGAAATTGTCTTTCCCATTCTTTCCCCGGACCCCGCTACTAAGAAAGACGCTCACTTCTTAAAATATCCTATATATGTAGGTGGCAACAGGGGGAGGGGTCAGATTTATCCCGATGGAAGCAAGAGTAATAATACAGTCTATAATGCTACAGCTGCGGGTATAATAAGTAAAATTGTACGTAAAGAAAAAGGAGGATATGAAATATCCATAGCTGATGCATCGGACGGGCACCAGGTGGTTGACATTATACCTCCAGGACCAGAACTTCTTGTTTCAGAGGGTGAATCCATCAAACTTGATCAACCATTAACAAGTAATCCTAATGTGGGTGGATTTGGTCAGGGAGATGCGGAAATAGTACTTCAAGATCCATTACGTGTCCAAGGTTTGTTGTTCTTTTTGGCATCTGTTACCCTGGCACAAATCTTTTTGGTTCTTAAAAAGAAACAGTTTGAGAAGGTTCAATTATCCGAAATGAATGTCTAGACCCATGGATTCATCAAGTTAGCAAAAAGAAACGAATTTTGGTTGATCAACGCAATGTGTATTATCCAAAAAAAATCATGGAAAGCCTTTTATTTATACTGTTTTTCCGCGAGATGTCGGGAATTGCTTGTATCCTATTACTAGTTCTTAGTAAAAGTATGTATGTTGCGAAGAAGAATAATTGACCTGATCCTTTTTCGATCCAAATTGAAGTAGTGTGACTATGACTATGCAAGTCCTACTATCCTATTGTCAGATTGAAAATGGCATGTAATGTATCAATTACTTTTGATTCTTTTTTTTTTCTATTGTAAATGGAGTTTCATAAATAAAATAGAAAAGAATAATGGGCATACGTAGAAAGAAAATAGACGGCAAGAGGTAAATGAAAGGAACAAATGATTCTAGGAGGGATTACTCGTCTTCCTAATCTTCCACACAAGAAAAGGAATTTTCCACCCTTTTCTTGTGCGGAAATCGTAATGATTCTTGATCCAATTGGTTAAAGATTACTATTTTTTTTTCCAGGTCTATTGGAACGAACCGAACCCGTTTGTTTTGATTCATAAGAAGTAGTGGACAAACAAAAAAAGGGTGGGGGTAGAAGTAACTCGTTGCTCAAATAGAACTTATTCCATGAATTTCTAAAAAAAAAAAAGGAAATTCTCATTGAGATGATATATTAAAGATAATAAATCCGTTTTTTCTATGCACAAAAATTCGAAATTTCTTTTTTTTTTTTGAATCCGGGAATATTAAGAGTTTTGATTCTATTTCTATAGGTAGAAATAGAATCAAATAAGGTTCCATTCGTATAAAAATCATTTACGTCTCATCTGTAGGAATCTATATAGTGTCATCCAGAAAAGAAATGGATTCTTTCTTTCTTATTGTTTAAGAAGAATCCGTTCATACTATTCTATGCGGAGACCAGATAGTATGAATCAATCAGTTCTTCAAAAACAGCGTCAGAAAGGAAAGAGTGCAGTGGTTTAAAACATCGGAGCAAGAGATCCTTTTTTTTTTATTTTTCTTTTCTACAAATATACAAATAGAATAATACTCTTTTGACTGGATAAATTTCCAACTCATATGTTATGAAGTGGAACAAAGTCTCCCTCGAAAAGTAAGAACTCAACAGGGCCTTACTCCCCCAATCAAATAAAGATAAAGAATGGGGGAGTAAGGCCCTGTTGAGTTCTTACTTTTTCGTGTTTACAATCTGGTTCATCCGATTACTATTACTATACTATAACTATAGGGATGAACCCAATCCAGAATATGAACCGTAAAAGAAAATACCCACTAAACCAATCACAGGAATACCAGTTACAGTACCTATCAGCCAAAGAGGAATCCTTCCAGTAGTATCAGCCATTTACCCAGCTTCCCTCCACATTTCATCAAGTGGTCATGCTAGAGACATAAACAGTCATGGATAATTATAAGAATTATAACCTTCCGAGTGGGATAAAAGAATTCCTACTAATTTTATTTCTTTCTATCAATTGAAGAAATAATTGGAAAATAAAACAGCAAGTACAAAAATGAGTAATAACCCCCAGTATAGACTAGTACGATTTAATTCAACATTTTGTTCGTTCGGGTTTGATTGTGTCGTAGCTCTATAATTCGGATTAGGTTTATCGTTGGATGAACTGCATTGCTGATATTGACCCCAAAAAAGAAACGGTAGTTACAGCTAGCCCGTGAACAGCCAACCATCGCACTGTAAAAATTGGATAGGTTCGATCTATGGTCATTGAGGCCTCCTAAAAGGATCTACTAAATTCATCGAGTTGTTCCAAAGGATCAAAACGGCCGGTTATTAATGGAATACCTTGTCGGCTCTCTGTGAAATACTCGTTTGGCCGAGGACTTCCAAACACATCGTAAGCTAAACCCGTGCTGACAAATAACCAACCCGCAATGAATAGGGAAGGTATAGTAATACTATGAATGACCCAGTATCGAATACTGGTAATAATATCAGCAAAAGAACGTTCTCCCATACTTCCAGACATACTGAGCTCCACATATTCTTGTACAGTCAAAGGGGATCGATTCCGTGAAAGATGGGATCAGGGTTTAGGGTTTAGGGTGATTCTAGTATAAAATTGTCAAACTGGGTGATTCTCTAGCCCAACAGTGCAATTGCCCGAACCGTTGATACTTGACCAACATGTTGATGGCCTATCGATAGTAATAGTGATGTTAACCGACGTAACCATCGACATGTCGATGGGTTGCCGATAGTACCCAAGGCCCAAATTAGGGTGGCCATAGCTTACTCGTCTAGACTATGACTTAAGCGTTCTTAGTGGAGTTGCAAAGATATTATTGTCTACATGATAACTCCAAAATTTTAGATCAAATTCTATTTGATGACAAAGTTATGCTATTAAAAAGTTCCAAGGGTTAGATCAATAAGTGTCGAAAAGTCACCAATAACACCTTAGGTCCAACTTCAGACAGTCATACCTCCTTTATTTAAACTCTGAATTATGCATTCTTGGTGAAGTTTTGAAGATCTTTCTTTGTAGTTTATATCCTTGAAGTTTCATATAGAAACTATAATGACAATATAGGTTATTACACTTATAAAACCCAAGGTTCTTATTTACTATTTTCCACGTGGACTATTTTTTTTTCTAATGTTACAACTACCATAACTTCCGTATCTGAGCTTTGATTTATGCATTCTTTGGCTATTTCAAGATATTTATATCTACATTTTAGTGCTAAAGTTACAAACCCAAATTATATTTACAGAGGAAGTTATTATACTAAGAATACCTAAGGGTTGAACTTATTGATTTTCATAAAGCTAAGTATAGAGAATTTAGAAAGTTCTCGGGTATTACATTAACATTGTCAAGAACACATGCATCTAAGTTCGGGAGAAAAAGTTATAGTTGTTAAAAGTTTAAGAAATGAGTTGAAAGTTTTATCAATAACTTAGAAACTTTCATGCATGCCAGGTGTTATTTCATACTTTACTTTGTGGATTGGATAATGGTCTGCCTTGCAATTGGATGATTTTTATTTATTTATGGTTTTTATGAATGTTAATTATGTACAATGGTTTGAAGGTACAACATCTTTTCCAAAACAACAACACAGTCTAGGATTTATTTTAGTTGTGGATATATATATATATATATATATATATATATATATATATATATATATATATATATATATATATATATATATATATATATATATATATATATATTAATTTGAAAAGATATTTAAAAATCCCTAGTCATCTATACACAATAATATGAGCGAGCCGGCACTAGAGAAGAAGAAGGTCATCAAAGAAGGACACACAACTAACAACTAATAGTTGACAACTGGAAGCTTCTAGTTGATAGCTGCCACACACAATATATTGTCCATTTGACTACAGTAAATTTGGTAATTATCAACTACCAATTGTAAAAGGCACGAATTGCCATTAATAGAAGTATGCAGTTTGTTTGTTGTTAGAGAAAACTCCAAATTAAGTAAGAATGAAAATAGTTGAAGATATTTGTAGGTTAATTTATACATTGACTCTTGTAATAGAAAAAAGCAAAATTTTAAAAATTTCTTTAGCTAGTTTGTAGCTAATCTTGTTAAATTTTATGAGGAGAAAGAGGAGGCAGTGGTAGAGGAGGGAAAGATATATAAGGAAAGTGGATGCAAGTTTAGCGGACAATGGGTTGGTGGTGATCGTGAAGTAGAAGAAAAAAGGGGGTTATATTATAAAAAATTAGTACAAGCCCGAGCTCATACACATGAGCATGAGTCCAAGCATCCTGGGTCCTGAGATTGAGATCCAATATGCAAAGGGGTAGGCAATATGCCCCTTTAGTAATATATGTGGTCAGATCAACATCTGACCACCAAAAATGTCCGGACTCACGCTAATCCTCATGAACCCGGACTTATTTATATTTCATACTACATATTCAGTCTTATATATATATGTGCATAAGTTTATTTTTATTATTTTAAAATTTATATACATTTATATCGATAGGTAAGAATTAAACTTTATTTATGTGACAAAAATAACATTGTGCCTGCTTAGCTTCACGACCACATTGAATGCATGAGGCTCTAGCATCGCTTTTCGCGGGCTGCCAGTGGTCATAACATCTTCATACAGTAGATGCTGGAAGTACAAGGATAGGTTGGCGGGTTATTATTTGGCGCGCCATAATTAACTTTGAAGTCAATGAAAGGAAGGTGATCCGGCGAGTTGTCCGGGTCAGCTCACAGCCCCAGATCTTCTTTCGGTTGATAGGTCGTTTTCACTGGGGAGGCCGCGGCACTCATGCGGGATCTTCTCTTGCAAGTCAAGACAAACTAGCGATACAGAGCAACAGAGTCAAACCCAGAACCCTTTGGAAGCAGCAAAGCTGGCCCGGGCCGGCTGATGGAATGACGGATGCCTTGCCCTTTCCATACAAATGCCCCCTCCAATCATACGAAATTACCAAATAGCTACACTTGCCAAATGAATTAGTTCCCCCCCTTTTATTCCATTTTTTTTTTTGGTTCTTACATATTTTGTTATGGGTCTCTTACTTTAATATGGTTTTTTCTACTTTATGTGCGCTTGTGAATGATGTACATACTAGCACATGTTATAAAAAATAAAAAAGTGTTAATATGTATTAATGTATGTGCCATTCATTTTCAAGATCGATAACTTACGTAAATTAAGAGTAAATCACACATGGTACTCGCAGAGTACCTAATAATGTTTCCTTGGCATGAACCCCCCAAACTTTTCAGAGTTTGCGGTGCTGAAAACTGTCTACATTTGAGTTTTCCACCTTGTCAGCAAGATCACAGTTTATCATTCGTCACAAATTAGTTCAACTAAAAATATCAGCATACTATTATTAACAATAAATAAGTAATGATGTATGCGAAAGTGAGACACTTCACCATAGAGAACATTTCCAGATATCCAACTGATTGTAATAATTCAAAAGGGTAAGATATCAGCAAGAAACGAATTTCAGTATAATCTTAATTCTAATCATGCAAAATGGTCAGTGAAGGTTGATTTTGAGCCAATTCGAATGCAGGTTCATGTCTTTTGAGTGTAGGTAAATACCATCAGTAAATTTGGTTTGAATGAATCTGTTGAAAGTTTGATTTTGACTTTTGGCTGTTCTATCACATGATCAATTAGGTTACTGCAGTTGTGTTTCTGGAGCTTCGTGTGGTATCGCATGGTGTTGTTTGCAAGCTTTTGGAACTTCATTTGGGATCGTCTAGGAATGTGTAGGTTTCATTTAGTGACAGTGAGGGAAGCCGATCGATCACCTACTTCATTCGCTTGTTTGTTCGCCCAATTTTTAGTTCAGAATTAATGCGAGCTAGATTTGGATCTATCTTGATTTGGATTTCCTAATATAGTACTCCCTTTGTCGCATGTTAAGAACTATATTTGGAAAAAATAGAGTTTTCATTGAATGGTGAAACCCACATCTCATACAAGGAAAAATAAGATTATAATACTCTTTTTTAAGTATCCAACGACTTAAATTTAATAAAATTAAGCTATTAATATAGAACAAACTTTGATGTCAAATAGATATATTAATTTATGACGGAGGGAGAATTTGACATGAGAAACCTCTACGGGTTTTATGTTCCTCTTGCCATTCATACAATATATACAAGTTACATGATCAATACTCAAGGGGGTTTCATTATATCTACAAGTGCGGTAAGTTACACCATATTTAAGGCCCATTTGGGAGGCGTTTTGGAGGGGAAGGACTTTCCCCTCTTGAGTGCAAAACGTCACATCAAGAGGGGAAAATCGATTTCTCCTCCAACTCTCCTAAGGAGGAGAGTTGGTGGGGAAGTGTTTTCCCTACCAGACGTTGCCTCCCAAACTGCCCCTTAAGGAGGTCTATTTCGGTTTTTAGAGAAATCAGTCAATTAGGCTGACTAGTCGTAGAATCTATTCCCTCATGTACCCCCTTAGTTCAATGAGGGATATTACACAACTTGAGCTTGGAAAGTAGCTAGAGCAATGAATCGGGTAGTGTGAAATGATTTGGTGAAGATGTCCACCACCTAGGAAGAGCCAAAAATATGATGAGAAAGGCAAATATAGCCATTATGAACATGTTCCCAAATGAAATGCACATCAATGTCAATGTGCTTAGTGCAACTGTGGAACACTAGATTCTTGGCCATGTGGAGGGGCTAATATTATCACAGTAGATGATGGGAGAGGAAACAAGGCGATGCAAAGCCACCACAAGAGATGAGGGTACCAAAGAATCTCAGTAGCGATGGCAGCGAGAGCACGATATTAGGAAAAAAAATTTAAAATAGACTTAACATTTTGCCCAATTTTAGATTTAGGCAAGGAAAGTTGATTTGGCAAAATTAAACCTGGGTACATTTGTATAAGCCACATAGGCACAGTAAAAGCTAAAAATGCCCCTCTAGTGTTATAAAGGTCAACATTTGCGTCCGTAGTGAGTCTAACCCAATGGTTTCCCTCCTCCGGTGTAATCTCCCTCCACAAATGCTATGATTCCTCTCCCAGACAATCTTCCTCCTCTCTCTTCTAGTCCTCCAACGTACTCTCAGCTCAAAGTTGAGAGGTTCGATGAGTGCAACAAGAAAGTTTGAAGAGGGAGACGAATATGGTTCGGTAGGTTGGCGAATGGTGGATGTCTAAAAGCCTCGAGAATGGTGCCCTATCTCTTGAAGGCAACGCATAGGTCATTGTGTAATGAAGGGTGTCTGAAACAATGGTGAGGTAGAATAAGGAGGATCGGTTTTGTTTTTTCCTTGTCAATGCACAAATATGGTGGGGGTGTGAAGCATATTAGATAAAAGAAAGTAAGAACAATTTTTTGTGTGATATCAAAGTCAGTAAGGGCAACATATGTGGCGGAAAAAGAATCCACAACTGCATTAACTAATAGTGTATATCTGATAACTACTAGGGTTTGAAAGAGGTAACTACTCGAGACATGTATTTTTTCCTTATGGGTCCACTTATATGGTGGGTGTGAAGCTTGTTGAAATAAAAGAAATGAAGAAAATGATTGGGTGTACTATCAAAATCAAGAATGTCTACATACATGGTGAAAAAAGGGAGTTCGAAAGCGTTAACTAAAAAGGAAAATCTGATAACTGTTAGTGCTAAAAAGAGATAACTCTTGGGCACATTTAATGTTTACTTGTGGATCCACTAATGGGGGTGTGAAGCATGATCAGAGGAAACAAAGGAAGAAAATGATTGTGTACAATCAGAGCTATGAAGGACAACATACTTGGTAAAAAAGGGAGGTCAAAAGCCTGAACTAAAAAGGAAAACCTGATAACTATTACGGCTAAAAAGAAGTAACTCTCAGGTATATTTAATTTTTCTATGTGATGCACTAATGGGGGTGTGAAGCATGTTCAAATGAAAGAAATGAAGCAAATGATTTATATACAATCAAAGTCATGAAGGGTAACATACCTGGTGAAAAAATGGAGGGAGAAAGAATTAATTGTAAAGAAAAATATAATAACTAGTAGTTCTAAAAAGAGGTAACTCTCAAATACAATTCATTTTTTCCTTGTGGATGCATTAATAGGAGTGTGAAGCATGTTTAGATGAAAGAAATGAAACAAATAATTGGGTGTTCAATCAAAGTCATGAAGGGCAGCATACCTGGTGAAAAAAGGGAGGGAGAAAGTATTAACTGTAAAGAAATATCTAATAACTGGTAGTTCTAAAAAGAGGTAACTCTTAGGTACATCTCATTTTTTCCTTGTGGATGCACTAATGGGAGTGTGAAGTATGTTCATATGAGATGAATACAAATAAGCAACCTATGTTTTTTGTGTGGAGTGGACAGTGGGATGCTAGTGGACACATGTATGATAGCAGTAACACAAAGTCTTCTCTAATATTTGTTAGAAGCTCATGTCATATGAATCAATGGTAACCACATTACACAATATAATAGGATGTTGTAGAATACAAATAAGCAACCTATGTTTTATGTGTGGAGTGGACAGTGGGATGCTAGTGGACACATGTATGATAGCGGTAACACAAAGTCTTCTCTAATATTTGTTAGAAGCTCATTGTCATATGAATCAATGGTAACCACATTACACAATATAATAGGATGTTGTAGCAAGGAATACTCTTTGAAAATGAGTTTTATATATCCTTTTCCAATCCTCATGGACCTACCTCCAACGAAAATACAATATAAAAGGACTCTCCATTATTTTCTATATTATGCTAAGAAAAGGGGTAATGGTCTCCCATTGACCATAACAAAAGTGAGATTAGATAATGGCTCTATGGAATGTCAACCTAAATTAATTGTCAGACGGGAGCTTAACAAGTTGAATATGTTGAATATTGTTGTGGAAGTCCCTAGTAGTCATGGGGAAGAAGTTAACCCGAAGGTAGAAGTGAAGGATGTAGGACGGAGTGAGGGCACAACAAGAAATTAACCATTGAAAAGTGTGGGGGTGAATGAGGATAAAATGTACAAGACTAGAATGGATTCGAGTGATGACACGGAAGTCGATGACCAATTGCGTGAGGCTATGGTGATGGAGGCAAAGAAAGCACCTCTTGCTTACTTCTATTTGCAATCTAATTTTAATGAAGAACTAGTAGATGTCCCCATTGCAAGGGCTCAAATTGATGATGTCAAAACATCAAAATATGAAAAGTTTGTACCCAACACTATAGAGGACAATGTTGTAGTTGTTAATGATGGATGCAAGAGCATCAAGAGGAAGACAAGTATTGGGATCAATTTGAACAGCAAAATTTTGATGAAAATGCCTACAATGTAGGAGAAAATAATGACATTAGGGATGCAAATGGATTATATGTGACTGATGGAAGGAGGGATTTTGGAAGTGGACCTCTTCTAGCATTGACTCAAGTAGTAAAGCCAGACATGAAAGAAAGACAGTGGTAAGCATAATGACTTATTGGTGTTAAAATATGTGTAATTGCAAACTTCACCATGGTTAGTATCATAGGTGCAGAGCTTTGCAACCAGCAGCCTACTCTCACGACCTTCCCTTTCGTATGCGCAAGGAAAACAAACAATCAGCCAACACAGCCATCTCTGGTGCAAAGGGCTCCGCCCAGTGCTATGTAAACTCAATCAATCGGTTACAATGGCAGGGAGAGGGCAGGGGTTGATTCACCAGATCGTTGCTCAATCTCTCAGAGCTTTCTCTGGTTCGTCCTCACCAAGTTTCTATCAGCCATGGTCGCCCATCCTCTCCCCTTATATAGACTCAGCCTTAGTTGGTCAGTATCGCGCTAGGAATACAATAGCCCAACTCATGTATACAAGAGTCCCTCCCTATTCCAACTCTCCCAGCCCAATAGGGGCGTCCCAACACAAATCAGGAAACTAAGTAAGAGTCCGTCTTCGGCTAGGAGTTCAGTGCCTAACTGCCTTCTAGAGTCCATCAGTCCAGGGAAACTTGTGTATCACCTCCTACCCACGCTAGGAGTCTAGCTGCACTGTAAGACTGCATCCTAGCGGCCTTAGGAATCCTTCCCAATGGGGTTATGGTGCCCAGCACGCCATCTAGAGTCCTGCCCGCGTAGGGACTCTACCTCAGCCTGGTCTGCGAGGCGAGTGCACACTGCTCCAAGCATCCATTCGTGCTGCCTAGGCTGTCCGTAGCTCAGGTTAACTTGGCTGTCGTTGCCAAGTATAGGGGGTAGCCACCCCCTTCTCTATGCAAAAAGTGGAGTGGCTAACAGGCCTCCCCCAACCAATCCTCTCGACTCCCTCGTCGAGGCTAACTAATCACGAACCTTGTCTTCAAACTACCATGACGCAACATCTTACTCCCAGCTATTCTCCTGTTCTTTTTTATCATTCCTTCGAGCCTTTTGTCAAGGATAGCATCAACCTCCTTTTCGAAAGAGGTTCTTATCATAGGCGGGGCTCTCTTCGAAGTACCTCTGCTAGAATCTTCTAAATTTGAATAAAACAGCTCAAGGAAACTAACATGGAAAACAAGGTGAAGCATGAAGCGTTTAGGCAACTTGAGTTGGTATGCTAGCTGACCAACTCGCCGCTTCACCTCAAAGGGACCATCGTACCACTATATCAGCCCTTTATGCATGTCTTTCCTTCGCAACTTCTTCCAAAATTGGGGAGTAAGTTTCAGCATAACTTTGTCCCCCAACTTGAAACTCAAGAGGTCTCCGATCTCTGTCTGCATACTTCTTCATCTGCTTACTGCCTTGGCCAAATAGTCACATGCCTTCTCCATTCTTTCAGTCCACCCTCTTGCCAAGCGATAAGCAATGGGACACCTGCCTCATGCCCACTGCAAAGCCACATCCGCTGGCGTTAGAGGTTGCTGGCCCGTGGCCAACTCAAAGGGACTGGTACCTGTGGCTGAACTCGTGTGTAGGTTATAGCAAAATTGGGCGACCTCCAGCAAGTCAACCCAATTTTTCTGGTTTGCTATGACAAAGTGGCGTAGATACTCCTCCAAGATACCGTTCACCAGCTCCGTTTGCCCATCCGTCTAAGGGTGGTTGCTAGTCGAAAAGTTAAGCTGAGTGCCTAACATCTCAAACAGCTGAGTCTAAAATCTGCCTGTGAAACGAGTGTCTCTGTCGCTTACGATGTTCGTTGGCAGTCCCCAATACTTGACAACGTTCTGGAAGAAAAGGTATGTGGCCGTCTCAGCGCTACAAGTTTTTGAGGCTGCTATGAAGGTCCCATACTTGGAGAAGCGGTCTACTACCACCATAATCAATCCAAATCCTTACACAATCGGCAAACCGGTTATGAAATCCATGGACAAGCTGACCCATGGTCGGTCTAGGATGGGAAGGGGCTGCAACATGCCCACTTCCTTCTACCTCTCCTTCTTGTCTTGCTGGCAAACCATACATCCGTGGCCAGAAGTAGTTCTGGGACAAGAGTGCATGAGTCCTCTCTTGTCCGGGATGACCTACCCATGCAGAGTCACGAGTCTCTCTTAGCAACTGGCACCTCAAACTACCCTCCAAGGGGATGTAAGGTCCTCCTTTCATATATAGCACCCCCTCCTCCAACCAGAATCTCTGTGTAGACCCATCCTTCACGGATTCGATCAGCCTTAGGTAGACATGATCTTTCTTCGTAGCCTCCCGTATTTACTCCAACATATCCCCTACAATCTGCACCAATGTTACCATCGTTGGCTCTGGGTCTGTTCATTGGTTGAGGGCATTAGCGACAACGTTAGCCTTGCCCGGCTTATACTCTAACACGAAATTGAACTCAGCCAAGAATTCCTACCAACATGCCTGCTTGGGAGAAAGCTTCTTCTGCATAGTAAAGTAGCTTGTGGCTACACTGTCTATCTGGACAAGGAACTTCGCTCCCAGCAAGTAATGCCTCCAAGTTCTAAAGTAGTGGACGACCGTAGTCATCTCCTTCTCGTGGACTGAATACCTCTGTTCGATCTCGTTGAGCTTGCGGCTCTCATATGCAACATGGTGATTGGATTGAATCAGCACACCTCCAATCGCCCAATCAGAAGCATCAGTTTGCACCTCAAAGGGTGCATCATACTCAGGAAGTTTGAGCACAAGCTCGGAGGATATCACCTCCTTCAGCCGCTCAAAAGCTGTTTGGCATGCCTCAGCCCAGAACCAAGGCATGTCTTTCTTCAGAAGGTCGGTCAACACTGCTACCTTCTTCGAGTAGTTCCTAATGAATCTCCAGTAGTAGTTCACGAGTCCTAAGAATGATCTCAGCTCTCTCACCTTAGTTGGGACTGGCCACTCTGCGATGGCCCTGACCTTCCACCCATCCATCCTTACACTTCCCTCTGCTATGTAATGCCCAAGGAACTCGATCTTTGTCTGTGCAAAAGGCACTTCTTGAACTTTAGAAACAACTTCTGCTCCCTTAGCCTTTCCAGCACAATCCTAAGATGACCAACGTGCTCAACCAAGGAAGCATTGTATATCACAATGTCGTCAAAGTAGACAACCACAGACCGATCCAAGTAGGGTTTGAAAACATCATTCATCAGCGTGCAAAAGGTGGCTAGTGCATTTGTCAAGCCAAAGGGCATGACCAGAAACTCAAACAGCCCATAGCATGTCAACATCGTTGTCTTTGCCTCATCGCCCATAGCAATGCGCACCTGCCGATAACCCGACCTGAGATCCAACTTGGTGAAATAGGAAGCCTTCACCAAGCGGTTGAACAAGTCAGCCACTAGAGGGACTAGATATTTGTTCTTCACAGTGATCTAATTCAATGCTTAATAATATACACATAAATGTAAGGAATCATCTGCTTCCGCTGAAAAAGGATTGGGGCTCCAAAGGGAGCCTTAGATGGTCAGATGAAGCCCGCCTTCAATAGCTCGTCAAGTTGTTGCCTGAGTTTTGCTAACTCTGGTGGAGCCATGCGATAGGGGGCCCAGGCTGGAGGGCGAGCCCCTGGCATCAACTCAATAGCATGATCCATAGCACGTCATGGTGGGAGGGTTTGCAGCAACTCAGGTGGCACACCGTCCGCAAACTTACTCAACAACTTCTCCACCTTCTCTGGAATGTCCACGGTTATGTTCTCAGCTTCGACCATCATGACCAAGTAGATCTATGGCCCCGTTCAAGGCCCTTCATAAGCTGAAGGGCAGACACATCTCTGTCTCGCCTTTGTTCTCAGCAACAAAGCAAGGGATCCTCTCGTGGCCAATGAGAATGCCCCTGAGATATGGCATCACAGACACCATAGCCATCCTCATGAAGTCCAGCCCAAGTATCAACTCAAAGTCATCCAAGGGAGCAACGGTGAAGTTAACTCTGCCCGTCCATTCACCAATCCGCACCAGAATGTCATGGACAACTCCAAAGACTAGGGTTGCCTCTGAGTTAACTGCCTTGATCCGGGCTTGAGCCTTCTCCGTCTTCAGACCCCAAGCCTTCACACACTTCTCTGCTAGGAATTGTGAGCAACACCTGTGTCAACCAGCACTCACACTGGTTGTTTGTCCAGAACGGCCTCAACATATATCAGCCCGCCATGATCTAACTTCTCCTTTTGGATAGCACTCACAATCTGCATGGGGTTCATACGGGCAGTGACCTCCTCTTCCGAAGAAGAGTCGTTCTCAACAACAGCAGCGTTTAGCTTCTCCCTCGTCGGGCACTCCTTAGCGTGGTGAGGGCCTTGGCAAATGAAGCAAGCTATCCGCTTGGATTTTTTGGGTTCATCCTGCTCACTGTGCTTGCCCTTAAACTCATTCCTGCATGCCTCACCATTCTGCCTGCGACCACCTCTAGAGGAAGAAGGCCCTTTGTCACGTTTCTGCATGGTTGGTTCTGACTTGTAGTCAACCAACCTTTCAGATGCTATGATGGATGAGGGGAGGTCCCGTACGTTCTATCTTTGCAATTCATTCTGTGCCTAATTCTGGAGACTAGTCAAGAAGTTGAATAACTTGTCCTCCTCTATCATGTGCTTGATGTCCAAGAGGAGGGACTGGAATTGCTTCACATACTCCCTGACCGTCCCTGTTTACCTCAATTTCCTGAGAGAGTCTCATGCAACCCACACCGTGTTCATGGGGAGGAATTGCTCCTTGAGTTCCTTCTTCATCATCACCCAAGTCTAGATAGGGGGACGCCCAGCAACAGCATCATCTTCCAGCCTGGTTCACCACCAAAGATTGGCATCTCCTGAGATATACAAGCTCGTCACCATAACCTTCTCTTTGTCCGAGGTATGGGTGATCACAAAGAACTGGTCCATATCCCAAATAAAGTTTTCAATATCCTTAGCACTCCGTGAGCCAGAGTAGGATTTCAGTTCAGGAACCTTCACTTTCTTCATAGACTTCCTTGTCTTTGATCTAGTTTCTACCTCCATTGCTGAAAGGGCCGAGTTCAAAACAGCCTGCTCAAGCAACGCTATTTTGTCTGTCAGCTCTTGAACCTTCCCTACAGTTTCAGCCCTCAAATCCTTCAAGTAATCCGTAGTGGCTGCCATGTCCGCAACCAGCGAACTAAATCGGGGAACCCCTCCTACAGAAGTACCTTGTCCAGACTCATCTGCATAGGCAATGATCTCTACCAAGGAGAGATGCCAGTCGAAGGCACCAATGCGATCCTAGACAGATCACAGGGAGGCCTGGACTTCGGCCAGCATCCCATTAGCCATCCTCAAAGCGTCATACTTCGCCTCAACATCTGTAAGGCACTACAACATGGAGCCTGTCATGGTGGTACCTCGTCGGTCCGCAATAAGGAAGGAATACCCAGGTCCTTCCTCGCCAAATTCCCTTCAAACGTACCTAGTTCATTGGGATCCTGACAATGGAACCAACTGTCACAGGCGCAGAGCTTTGCCTAGCATTCACACCTGTGATGGCCTAACTACAGAATGCAGCCAGCAGCCTACTCTTGCGACCTTCCCTTTCATATGTGCAAGGGAAACAAACAATTAGCCAACACAGCCGTCTCTGGTGCAAAGGGCTCCACCCAGTGCTATGTAAACTCAGCCCGTCGGTTACAATGGCAGGGAGAGGGCAGGGGCTGATCCACTAGGTCACTGCTCAATCTCTCAAAGCTTTCTCTGGTTCGTCCTCACCAAGTTTCTATCAACCATGGCCGCCCCATCCTCTCCCCTTATATAGACTCAGCCTTGGCTGGTCCGTATCGCGCTAGGAATACAATAGCCCAACCCATGTATACAAGAGTCCCTCCCTATTCCAACTCTCCCAGCCCAATAGGGGCGTCCCACCACAAATCAGGAAACTAAGAGTCCGTCTTCAGCTAGGAGTCCAGCGCCTAGCTGCCTTCTAGAGTCGATCCGTCCAGGGAAACTTGTGTATCACCTCCTACCCGCTGCAAGACTGCATTCTAGTGGCCTTAGGAATCGTCCCAAAGGGGTTATGGCGCCCAGCACGCCATCTAGAGTCCTGCCCGCGCAAGGTCTTTGCCTTAGCCTGCTCCGCAAGGCGAGTGCGCATCCAAAACCGCTGCCATGCTGCTCCAAGCATCCATCCATGCCCAAGGGGCTGCTTAGGCTGTCCGTCGCCCAGGCTAACTTGGTTGTTCGCTGCCAAGTATAGGGAGTAGATGCCCCATTCTCTATGCAAAAAGTGGAGGGGCTAATAGTTAGTAACTAGTAGGAGTGTGAAATGCAGGGAAGATGAAGGTCCAAAAGGAGCAAATGCCACCATTTTATATATAATTTCCCTAGATGAGAATGGAAGGATGAAAGCATCATCATCAATTGGCTATTTTGGAAAAACTCCAGTACCAAAACATAATCGAAGGTAATATCATCTCATAAATTATCATTGAACTGATTACACCTAACTTATAATTGTTGGGCTCATTCTAATTTGTATATAAATATATTCCTTAATTAATCAGTTTAGATGTGGAGGTACGTGTGAATTATGAGCACAACATGTATGAGGAGGATGGTGATTTTGAATTTGTCAAAGAACCGAAGGTAGTTCTACTTGGGCAAGAGTTTAGGGATAAGGAATCTCTGAAGCTACATGTACACAAGTTTGTTATGAACAATAACTTTGAGTTTATGGTATTATATTCAAATAAATCTTGACTCACAATTGTGTGCAATGTGTCGGGCTGTCCATCGAGGTTACATGCAGTGATAACTAATCATTGTAGTGTATTCAAAGTGAAGGCTATGAACAATGTTCATACATGTAGGAACCAATCTTTGGAGGGGATCACAAACAAGCAAAATCAGGTATTATTGTTGACTTTGTTGTGAAACTCCTTAGGCAACATGTTGCTTATACTCCAAAGGATATTCAAATTGATGTTGATTTGGAGTATAAAGTGAAGATGAAGTATTCGAAGGTTTATAGGGCCAAGGTGGTGGCTTTGTAACAGGTTAAGAGGATTTTTATGAGTCATTATACAATGATTTCGATGCCTATTTATATAAGTTGGAGATGGCAAATCCAGGCACCTCAACTGCTCTCCAATACCATAAAGCAGAGAAGACCTTTGAGAGATGTTTTGTTTCATTTGGAGCAGCCATAGAGAACTTCAAGAAGTACATGCAAAGGGTTATATGTATAGACAACACCTTCTTGAAAGGAAGGTACAAAGGGACTTTTTTTATGATATCCACTGTGGATAGTGATAACTATATATACCCACTTGCTTGTGCTATCGGAGAATGAGATAATAATGATATATGGGGTTGGGTCCTTGCACATTTGGAAACTCAGCTTGGTTATTTAGAGGGTCTTGTGATAGAGCAATAATATCACAAGTTGCTAAATGTTTCCATATGTCGTACATGGATATTGTGTATTTCACATATCTCACAACATGTTTTCACATTTCAAAGATAGAGGTTTGAACAATAACTTCCTCAGGGTAGACAAGGCAACTAGGGTGGAGACATATATCGGAGAAAGGCTATCATTGAGGAGAAAAGCCCCAAGGCCCACAAATGGTTAACATAAATTCATAAGGCAAAGTGGGTTAGTTCATACTTTCCATTGAGGAGAACAACATTGTCATTTCCAACCCATGTGAGGTCTTCAATGGAATGATTATGAAGTAGCGACACTTCCCCATTGTTATGATTACTGAGGCTATCCATTTGAAGGCTTAAGAGATGTGGTAAAAACATGAATTTGAGGAAGACAATTGGTCAGGCTACCTGACAAATTTGCCAAACATAAGATTTAGAAGTGTAATAAGTAGGAAGAGGTATGATGTGCTATCCCATAAGTGGCCAAGAGGTATTAACTAGGTCCAAAAGATATGATGATCAGGTCGACCTTCTATCAAAGACTTGTACTTGTGGAAAGTTTTAGCATGTGGAGTTGCCTTGTGAAATATGTTGGAGGCATGTGGTCAATAGAGACTGAATTATGTAGAGTATTAATCTCATTTCTACAAAATGAAACATATAGACAAATCTATAGCAAGGCAGTATATCTAGTCCTCGAACAAAAAAGATGGGAGACTCCTGATGATGTGGAGAACCTTAAGTTGAGGCTTCCCAAGAAGAAGGCACAACCGGGAAGGATTAAAAAAAAGCAGATACTTTCTCAAGGTGAAGAAAAAAAAAGTACAATATCGTAAGTGCAAACAGTATGGTCACTATCATATTACTTGTACTACGATTATGGGAGAGGATCATGCCGAATGCTGAGGTCCATCTCACCCCCCACCTCCACCTCCTCCTCCTCATACAGATCATACAACTTATATATAAGGCTCAAAGCTAGTCAACAAGCAGGGGGATAAAGTAGATAGGAGGAAGCTCAAGCCAAGTCTAGTTGTAGAAAAGCTCATCCCTCTAACTACAAAGAGGAAGAAAATAATGAAAATGAGAGATGTGGCTGAGATCAATGCTTGTACAAATCAGCCCACATGTGCAAGTGAACAATAGAAGAGGGAAACTTTTAGTTGGGAATCGGCCATTTGTGGTACACATTCGATTTATGGAAAACTCCCAACTAAGAGGGATTCGATAGTGTATCATTTTTTGATACAATGTGGGTAGATATTTTGTGTGATTAAATTTTGTTACATATAACTTATGTATAGGAAGGTTTTGCTTGTACATGACAAGTACACATAAAAATTCATACCAATGTAATATTATTGCCCTTTATTTTGTAAATTTGAATGATTGTAACATGATCATAATACTTGTAGCAAAATGTTCCTTTGATCAATTTGTATTGAATGTTAAAGATTGCATATTCTTTGTCTTAAATGTTAATGACTGCAATTTTTTATATTGCATATAGTGCAACTTGTATTATTGAATTTTCTATCTTAGTTGTTGTATGTTGTACTTTTGCTTATTGCACAGCTGACTTGAATCTGGTTTCTTGCTTCTTGTAGATATGGCGATTCTCTTGTTGTTTGACTAAGGAGGTAGTTTTTGGTAATAACTTCTTCAAATACACCCAAGGCCTACAATTGGATTGCTTAAAGGGGATCGGTCAACCTCTAGTCCTGATAAGGAAATTCTTTAGTGATCATTTCTCTATCTAAGTACTTTCATTAGTGGTTCTTTTAGTTCTCCTTGTTCATGCAAATCTGATGTCAAAATATTCTTTTTCCTTATATAGGAGCACTTTGGAAGAAAGGTGGATGTTGCAAGAGATGAATTGAAGAAACTCTTTTAGTTATCAAAGGTATTGTTACATAAGCTCTTCTTTATTGGAACTTATAGATATTAATTATCTTAATTCTCTTCATTTTATTTTTTTTGTAAAAGATGATTTTTTTTCTAGAAATGTGCAGCAAAGATTTCTAGAAATAGTGTTGTTTACCATGGAGGCAATATGCCCATCTTGAAATCTACTACTTTTTCCTAAGTTGGCACATCCTCTATGTAAGTGTATTTTCTTTGTTTTTTTGTCTAGTTTAGCTACTTCTTCAAAACTATTTAATGTATTTGCAATAAAAAAGTTGAAGAATAGATGTGGTATTTGGCTCCTCTTGTTTGCTAGAAGAGCCTTAGACTAATGATTCGCTTACCCTTTGCATAACATGTCTCCAATCATGGTCCTCTATGTCAATCTGGATCTATAATCTCCTGCCTCTTCTCTTGAGAGATACTTGATGTCATGTGGGCCAAAAGGGGATGCACAAAAGGGACTAGATGTTCAACACATGTGCCCTTATGAATATTACTTTAAATGATGAGGCCACTATCTACCCTTCATGTCACATGTTGTGAACTTACCTGCTTAACTGGTAGGTCTTTTGTAGGTTGAAGGTGGTACTAGTCCATGGTGGTGACTAACATAAAGAGGAGTTTATAGCCCTGACTTCTATGAGAGAAAGCTTACAACCTTAGATGGTAGGGTCAAGAGCGGGATCACTTCATCCATGTTCATACTATTGAAATCAATTCAGCTATAATGGGTGCAGCTCAAGCCAAAGAGTCCAAAAACTATCTACGTAGATTGATAGCACTTTATTGAAATATCATCTTAGTTTCCAAGCCCTCAATTAATCCTTGAATCTCATATTATAGTTCCCAATAGTCATCCACATTCAACTAGTTCGTCATTGAGAAAAAAATATTCCAACAGAGCTTAAGACAATGATATTGCTCATCACAGCGCATGACGAGGAGGTTGTCAACTTCTTAAATGTTTGGCACTAATAACTTTTCCTAGTAAGTTTTTATGAATGTTGAGGGTTTCTTTTCTTTCAATTGGAACTCCTTATGCGGCCACCAGAAAGAAGTTTATTTTAAAAAATTGTCTTAAAATATTCAATTTTATGAGGCTTTCAATTTAGTTATTATATGATCTTGTATAGTGATCACAAATTAAACAAAGGTACAAAGTTGCAATTAACTGGGTCATGAAATTTTTGGAAAGTCTCTGACATTGTAATATACTTTACGGAGTGTATTCTTTTGAGTTCTTGCATAATTGCCTATCCTACTCACTCACATTCCCTGGCCTATAATATCATTATCACCTGCTTTAACATGGTTTAAATTTAATGTTTGCCCAAAACTATACTTTCTTTAACAATAAAAGGATTTGGAAAAAACATGTTTAAAACAAGAGCCACGAATGTTACGCAACAAACAAAGTATGTTCTATCACTGTAATGAATTCTCATAAGCCATAACAAGCAACCTAATAAAGCCCATGCTAAAAGAATCCATAGTTATGTACTATCAAGTCATATGTACAAGTGAAAGTCAATGCATTACGTCAATAGTTGTAATTTTTTATTTGATTTTTAATTTTGTAGTGTTTTGTCATCAAATAGCCAAATGAGGAGATTGAAAGAGATTGTGAGGCATATGTATTGTCATTGACTAATTTCAATGATTAAAACTATGTCGAAACTTCAAGTATGTTTTTAGTCTTAGGAACTAGAGTTAGTTGTGGTCGAGTCAGATTTGGAATTCATTGACTTGAAAAATAGGACCAGATATGTTCTTATCAATCAAAGCTAAAGACTAAGAGCGTTGAAGGGAAAAGAGATGAATTTTGTACACACTAGCATACACAATTCAATTAGATTAGCTTAGAATGAGTGAATTAAGTGAATTTGGGAATTTTTGACCGAAGTAGGGTAAAACAATCAAAAAATTGTCCAATGGATCGATCCCTGCAAAATGCACTCGACCAATCGATCAAATGGCACTTGAATGAGGCCTTTGCAAATTTAAGATGAGAGTTTATCGATTAATCGCCAGATTTATAGATCGATCGCTAGTAGTGTCGTGTACTAGTTAAATCATGAACAATTGATCATTGTTTGAAACACTTGATCGTTGTTTGTTATGGTTGCCTATTTTAAGCCTTTCTAGAAGAGATTTTATTTCTAATCAAAATCAAACTCTTAAACTGACTTATTGTACTATTTAAAGGCAAGTAAATCACAAAAATAAAGTGAGGAGAGATCCTTTTGCATTATTTTCCAAGAGAAGATCATCCTTGAGCTTCAAGCTTATGATTTCATTAAGACACACAATTGAAAGAGAAAATTCTCACACACAATTCAAAGAGGAGTTACAATAAAATCTTCAAAGGAGTTAGAGAGGATCAGGGCCAATGTCAAAGAACAAGAGGAACTTGTTGTTATGGCTAGAAGGAAACAAAGACAAAACAAGAAAAAAAAAAGTTTCAATTGCTTGAGGGAGAAAACTTAAAGGCCAGCAACGAAAGGAATTTATTGAAGATCTAAGTAAAAGTGAGTTTTTGGGTTAGAGTCAAACAAAGGTTGGTGGTTTGTTTCTGTTTATGTAGTGTCATACTATCTAAAAGAAGTCTCTCTTGATCTTCACTCATAAAATTGATTTGAGTCTAAACTTGATGTCTACATAATTTAAAAATAGAGAATTGCAACATTAAGCAAAATAAAATCAAATTGAACTTCACTCTCCTTGGTGTATTCTTCTCTTCGTTAAGGTATATTGACCACAAATCATATTACTTTTCAACTTAAAAGAAAATTATCTCATTTTAGTCTTAAGAGCTAAATATATAAAAAACAAAACAAAGCAAATTACAAACCAAACAAAAGCCACACTATTTTTTTGTGTTTTTATCATTTCTATTTTTTTCATTCAAAACATATGAATAAAATCAAAATAAAAATAAAGTAAAATAAAGTGAAAACTAAGGCATGCGTGTCCCAAAAAATAGAAAGCACTCAATCATGGATAAATTAATTCAATCTATTTACATAGAAATGACTAGTTCTTTAGCCTTGCATAGCCAACCTATCTTAAGGCAATATAAGGTGTTCTTTCTTATCTTTCCTAGTTGATCTTTCAATGCTTGTAGATCAATCTTCCTCACCCACACTCTCTTCATCTTATGCTCATACACTTGGTGAGGTAAAGAGAGACTTCTTTGATATGAGTTGACTTAGGAGTTTTCATTCTAGTGGAGTCATAGCAATCAAATTAGAGGAACTAAACCTATACTTCTATTTACAATTCAATAAAAAAATACCTTGTAATATGCTTCAATGGTTGTAAGTTTTATCTATTTCAAAATTTTATTCAAATAAATTGTTCTCGTAAACGTGATGGGGAAAGGCTACCTACTTAGGTCGGCCTATGCCAGTGTTAAGCTCCCATCCTCTTGACATCAAGAAAAATGAAAAAAAAATATAAAGAAAAATAATGATGGAATTAGAGAGGATTCAGAAAAAATAAAGCCCTTGATGAAAAATATCATAACTCAAAAAAAGGCATGGCCATATTCATTATTGAGCTTTTAATTTTTTATATCTTTTTTAAAAGAAAATCTACATAGATTCCAGCTAAAGTGAGTTGAAAAATGAGAACTATTTCTCTACTAAGGTCTTAACAAAATTATCTCAATTGAATGAGTGATCTTGCAAGATTTATGATTAAAAGGGACATGAGTTAAAACATTTGTAGTTTATTTTAAAAATAAAATAAAAATTAAAATATCAAAATGTATAATTAAAAATTACCAACCAATGGAGTTGACTAATCTAAGGTAAGGTATGAATAAACATAATATGTGGATGCATTTAGATTAAAAGAGAATTATTGAAAATTTTGTCAAAATGAGATAAACATTACTTGTTTAGATATTCTTATTTTTTTTTTGAGTTATGATGGTCAAAAAATTCTTATTTTGAAAACAAAAGTCTTTTTTTGACATATGGAATTTATTGGAATGTTTTCAAAGTTTTTAAAAATTTTTAAAATGAACAATCAAAACTTATCTATGGGTGCAATCGATCAATTGTTTGTTTCCTTTGTCACACCCAAACGTGTTGTTTCAAAATGACTAAAGCCCATTTAGCCCTCATTTCCACCTTAAATACTCCTATGTGGTGCAGAATGGTTTCTTAAGGCTATTTAGCTAGATTAGTGCAAAATAACATAATTTTTTATCATCGATTTGCGTAATTTGTCTATGGCTAAGATATGACCTGCATCCAAAATTTAAATTCAGAGGGATTTTAACATCAATTTCAATGTTTTTGAACTAATATGATAGTTTCGAATGGCTAGATTTACATTTGTCTAAAGTTTCACCCGATTTGAACCATTAAAAACCGAGATTTCAATGTTTTTTCAAATCGGTTTTAAGAAAAGTCGTCAAATTAAGGTTTTTTAAAAATTGAGACTTTCTTGTCAAAATAGATTGCTCGAGTTATGAACTTTGTTCTAGACATTCATCTCTACTTTGTGTCAAAATTTGGAGTTAATAGGACAATAAAATTTTTAGTTTTCATTAAATTTCAAAAATTGAGCTTAAATTTTTTATTTCAATTTTTTTGAAATTCTAATTTTACTTTAATGTCTTATGTTTTGTTCCTAGTTATGTTTAGCCCTAGGATTTAGAGCAAAGAAATAAAATATCATTTTTAGAACTGATTTGGCAGACCTCGAGGGTTCTAGTGCATTAGGGGATAGACTTAGGCCACTATGATGTGAGTGTAGTGTGGTCATGTTTCTAGCCTACCCACTATGAAGTGGGTAGAATAGAGATTGTATTGGTTAGATTACTTTTAAACTATTTCTGCCTTGAATCAACCCATTTATCCTAGACTTGTTCAAAAGTGGTATTTGACCATTCATTTTGACGGAGAGGATGTTTTGGTTGGCATCGTTGGTGGCACAATAGTACGAGTCACTCCACATGTCATTACATATGTCATCTAATGCAAGCAATGAGCTTTATGCTATTCGGATTTTGGTTTATATGTTTTTTTGTCGAACAGTGACATCATTGGCCGTTTCTTTGGACTTCCATGTTGCCGAGACCTTGACACCTCACTCCTCGCACATTCTATGACTGCATACTATCGCTTGCTTCATATGATAGTTCAATATGACATTTAGAGTGCTAGGAAGGAAAGAGTTGAACATATGTTGGCCTTGATATTATTTCTTTTGTCAAAACCATACCTCGAGTTGGATTTGGCCTCTATTATCTTTGGATAGATTATGTCTTTTCTACATGGTCATACACATGACATGGTTCCATATCTATACATTTTATGTTGGATTTTCACCTTCATCAAACTAAGGACACCACGCACCAAGCCTACATTAGTTAGTATGGAACTGATTGGCATTGTGGAGGTTAGGAGAATGATGTCCAACACTAGGGGATAGGAGCAAGCAGCTTAGGAGGAGCAACATGAATAGCTGGAAGCACCTACTATAGTAGACAGACCTTATGCACATTTGGCTTGACTTGTCACTTATGGTGAATTCATAGATTTTAGGTGGCAAAGAGATGCGACAAGGTTTTGCTCACCTTGGGCAAATGATTAGGGATTAACAACCACTTTTTAACAATAGGGAGGGAAGGCTTTTAGATGATTATGATGCCCTAGGAGTTGATGCATCTTGATTTTGATATGTTTTTATTCACATTTTCATGTATTCATGGTTTGGAACTTTTACTAGTTCATTATATGTTCATTGTGAGATTGGGATGTGATCTAAAACTGATTATGTTTTAGTGTATATGTGATGGACATGTTTATCTTATTGTTTATTTAATTTTCATCTCTTATAGTGATGATTATGACTTGGATGAGCTTAAATTGAATTTTTTTGTTAATTCACTTTTTGTCTATTTATGTCAAAAAGGGGGAGAAATTATTGTTGAAAATCAAAGTGCTTATTTTCATGCATATTTGAGTAGTACTATGCAATTTTTTTTGTAAGTGTGCATGATAAGTACAGATATTACAAGACTTTTCAAGATTAATTCTGAATTGTCTTAGATGAATATAAGTATTATCAAATAATGTGTAGAAATGAAATTCAATGCACTATGTCAAAGAGTTGTAATTTTTTGTTGAATTTTATTTTTATACTATTTTTGCCACAAAATAGTCAAAGGGGGAGATTGAAAGAACATATGAGGCATATGTATTGTAAATTGGCTAATTTTGATGATCAAAACAATGTCTAACCTTTATGTATGTTTTAATCTTTGGAATCTAACTAGATTTAGTTGTCATTGAGATGGATTTAGAATTGATTGACTTGAAAAATAAAAGCAAACGTGTTCTTATCGATCAAGGTTGAAGACTAAGCTGAGTGTCAAAGGTACAAGACTTATTTGCATGCACTCACATACACAATTCATTTAGTTTAACTTAAGAATAGTGAATTAAGTGATTCTGGAAGTTTAAGTCTAAATTAGGGTTAAATGTGAAAATTTACTACGCATTGATCGATTGCTGCATAATGAATATGAGTAAATGATCGATGGCACTTGAATCAAACTATGTAAATTTTGGCCGAGAGAATATCGATCAAACAACTACAGTGATAGATTGATCGACTGAAGTGTTTTACCTATAATAGAACAGTGAATAATCGATCATTGTTAGCCTCAATCAATCGATGTCTGTGTGACTTATATAGTGTAAGCCTTCCAAAAGAGAATTTATTCCTAATTGAAGTTTAACTCATAATCCAAGTTAATGGACTATATTAAAGGCTAAGTAAACATGAAATTAAAGAGAGGGAAACCTAGAATTTGAAAGAAAAAGATGAGAAATCTTTTGTCCATTGTTTTTCACAAGAGAGCATCATTGTGCTTCAAAGTTTATCTTAATGGTGATATTTTGAGTTATACACAATAAAAAAAAGAGTTTTCACACACAAAAACTTGATAGGAGAGTCAGCCAAGTTCAATGGAGGATTGAATACTCAAGGCCAAAATCATAAATAAGATGAGCTTATTTGCATAGCCAAGAAGAAAATAAAGACAAAGTAAGGAAGAGAAAAAGCTTCAAGACTTGAAGGCCAACAACAAAAGAAAGAGATCTAAACAAAACAAGTTTTTGTTAGAGCCTTCACAAGAGATTGGTGGTTTGCTTATGTCTATGTAAAGGCTTTACTTACTAGTGCATTGATTTATCCTTTGAGAAGTTGTTATGCTTTTTACTTTAGTTTGGGTTTTTCACATAAAATTAGTGTGTTTACTTATGTGTTTGCATGATTATGGCTTTATTGATGGCTAGAGTAATTTTGAATGCACTTAGCCATGAAGTTTTGTTGTTTCCGATTCAAAACAAACTCTTGCACATAAAGGCTAAAACTTTTAACTGCTTACTTATTAAAGAACTAGGGTTAAGAGCAATCTAATGATCCATTAAGCCATCTAGAAAGATATTAAACTCTCATGTATGTATGGGTGTGTGCATGTGTGTGCGCGTATATGTGTGTGTGTATTGAGAATTTTAATCAACTTAGAGGATCACCAAAGAGCTTCTAAAACTAGTACTTCAACAAAATAAGAATTAAGAGGTTTGGCCTCGATGCTCATGAATTTGTTTTACTTAGCAAAAATAATAAATATTTAAACCCTAAGTGCATTTATGATCAAATTATAAAATCACAAGCTTGCAAAGGACATAAGGATTTTTACGTGGAAAAATAAAACTAGGAGAAAAAACCATGGTGGCCTCTCCAGACCAAATCAATGCACTAAAAAGCAAGACCACTTACAAGACCAAAACAAACCACCAAACTCTTTTGAAACTCTAACACAAACGCTTTTTGTTTATAACTCCTCTTTTGTTGTTTATCCTTCAAAGCTTCTCCTCTAAGTCTTAAATTTTTTCTCCTCCTTATTTTGTCTTGGTCTCCTTCTAGTTCCTCAATCAGAACTCCTTTATTATTGTTGATTTGTCTTGAGACTCTTAAATCACTCCTTGATAAAGATTCAACTGCTTCTCAAACTCGTGTGTGTGTTGTGCTCTAGTTGTGTCTCTCACAAGTCTCTCTCACCATGAACAATTTTCTCTCAAAAATCAATGGTGGATCAAGGAACATTTAGGCAAAAGGTCTCTCCTTTTTTCTCAACTTAAATAATGATTTCCCCCTCTTCAATTTCATCCATGCCTAGCCCTTTTATAGTGTTTTAAGCCGGTTAGGGTTAAATAATCCAAAGTAGGAAATCACTTCTTGATGGAATCCTTAAACCAGGAAACTTATAGGGTCGATAGTTTCAGCAAGCAATCAATCATTTCAGCAAGCGATTGATCGATTCCTATCTCTACATAATCAAAATTGTCAATTGATTGATCGATTTGAGTAGGTGATTGATTGATGTCTGACTTAGTTTAAATTATGAACAACAGTCATTAAAAGACCGATCTCTACAAATCTTGTATTCAAAAGTGATCTATCCCTTATGAACAATTTTCTACATTTTGACCTTGAATGTCCTAAAACTCAAAAATCACTCCAGCAAATTATCTTAACTTAATTCAAAGTGATTTGTATACATGAGTGTGTGTATCATATATAAAGTTTTGACATTGTTTTGATCATCAAAATTAGCTAATTACATTTCATATGACCTCGTATGTTTTTATGTGTGTGTGTGTGTAAATTTATTTAAAATTCAAAATTTTAATTTTTGGCATGAATTTCAATGCTTCTTGAAATTCTAGGATTTTTATTATTGTTATTTCTTTATTCCTAGTTTATGATTGGCCATAGGTTGCTTAATTTTCAATGAATCTAGATTAGGAGAGCTAAGAAGCAAAAGATTATCGAGTTAGGCTCAGGGAACCTAGGGGTATCGATCAGTGGGTTAGATAGAGTGAAACCTATTAGATGTGAGTGGAGCTAGTACATATACATTTAGAGACTATTGTAGGATAGATTGAGGCTAGACCTTACTAGATGGATTACTTTTCTACCGTTTCTACATTCGGACAACATGTACACCTATAACATCCTTAATTTTTTTTGTAGGTTTTTTTGCTATTTTTCTGTTCATTTTCGGCGGGAAAATGTGACACTTCAGTGTATTTGATTTTTTAAATTTTATCCCGATATTTATACCGTAGAGTCGGGTGTGGGGCATGATCGTTGGTCTTCTATGCATCACATATATTTTCAACGTGAATTTTGGACATACGACATGTAAAGAAGTGGAACAACACGTGAGATGTTTAAGTGGAATGTGTATATATATGTATATATATATATATATATAATATGGAACGGGTCCTGGCTGAAAGCCATGACTGCATTCCAGAACTTCTAAAACGTCCAAAAGCTCTCAGATGAAACCCGAGAGAGTTCCAGACACTCCATTGTGCCTCCTCTATCATGGGACCTCCCCTCCCCTCCTCTATCGTGTGTTCTTAGTACCGATGGACTTGTATCAATGAGCCCTTCGAAACTAGACCACACATGGGTAGGTTATCTCACACTTTTAAAGTGGGTCCCGCCCATGTGGCACATTTTCCGAGGTCATAACTTTCACTCCTGACCTCTGTTTCATGCGTTCTTAGGTTCGTTACGCTCGTCTCACCGAGCTCTATCAACCCATATGAAAACTCATCAAATATCTACCTCTAAATAATTTAAAATAATAAAAAAGTCATAAAATAATTTTATTAGAGGCAAGAAATCATACCGAAAATTCGTGGTTGTACAGTTGTAATGCCTTACAATTTGCAACATATTTTCTTAAATAATTTAGGAATTTTTTTTGCAATATAACGATTATAAATCATGAAAAATGACGAAATAAAAAACTTGTGAAAACAGTTTATAATTTAAAACATAACACATTCATCAACAACCTATATAATTTTTTTTCTTTTCATTCATATTTCGTATGGCCAAACCAAATATTCCCAGGCGTTACTTGATAAAAAAATATGAAATAAATTGACATGATCCTTGGCTTGAAATACAAACCATCCTAGGCATCTATGAGTACAAGTTCCATATAAAGTCCGAAATCTAATCCAAATTATAAGTCCATAAAGTATAAACATCTTTATCTTTATCTCACCCAATATATCAGATTGTACAAACCTGCAAAAGCCTCTCAAACATTGGGGCTAAAAAGAGGAAAATGTGTATTTTCATACTCAATAGGAAAATACTAAGTAGGGGAAATCTAACAATGAACTATGTAAGTCCATACATAGATGCATTCATGCAACTCAAATATGAAGCATAAAGTATACAAAACATAACAATCACATAATATAACAATCATGCACATACACATACTATAATACCATTCTTACACTTACTCTTACACTTGCTCTTACACTTACAGTCTTACTCGCACAATCCTTACACTTACAGTGTTATACAAAACATTCTTACAGTCTTACTCATACCATCTTACTTAAATTCTTACTCTCGTAGCCTTACTAAAAAACTTACTCTTACAGTCTTACTCGGAATCTTAGACTTATAGTCTTGCCCATAATCTTACAAACTTACTTATTTAAACAATTGTACACATACTATCGACCATTGAAGCTCATTACAATTAATAAGCTCTATCGTTTAAATGGAAAGGAATGCCACAAGGGCATCATCTTAACCTCTGAGAAGTAATTAGATGTCATGGACTTTTCCGATGGCAAGGGATACCTATGCTCATAGGGCACAATATCAAACAAATAAGAATAGATTCATGATACTACTTACTTCAGCACTTAAACACCCACACTCTAGGGGCCATACAGTGCCAACTAAGGGAAGAATCATGCAGTGCCACTCTTGGTCTAGAATCTTACAGTGCTACTCTTGGGCACAATCATATATTTCTGACTAAGGGCAGAAACATATAGTGCTCTTAACAGAGCATCAAATGTCTGGGCTTAAATTCAACACACATACAACATCCCGCAGGAAAAGCACCATGGCAAGACATGAGTGATGCCCAATTGACTCATTATCGGCTAGATCAAACATAGAACTTAATCTATCAAAACCCTTTGGTCTCAAACTCACAATGTTATCATATTAGCTTTGCTTACAATTCAAGTTTGAATTAAGTAATTTATGCGAGTACAATTATACCATAAAAATTCTTCTACCTTATAGTCTTTCACTGACTAATCTGAAGTTGAGCCCATTTCAAAACCCTAGCTTGTCAAGGTAGAATACTTCACTTAACACATTCATCTCTTAATCACAACATTGTACATCAAAACCTTACATAGTTATAGTCTCCGCTATCCACCTTATGACCAAATCATTTTAATCAAACATAAACTAAACTCATCGGAGCCAACTCTAGTTATCACCCTTTTACTTATACCTCACTCATTGTTCTTGCTTTCCACTTCATAATATGTACATTATGCTTGTACAATTATGCTACACACTTACTATTTGACAATCCCCCATAAGGCACCAAACCTGAAATCCACTTACTTGCTAAATCCCCAACATACACTCCAAATCAAACCAAACTCATCCCAATCCTCGACCATCGAACTTACGTCATCCATCTTCTGTCATACTATTACAAATCCACAACAAATCCATACCAAACCCTCTGTCACCTCTTACTGTCCATTGCCCATCCATCTGCCCCACTCACATACACAAATTTATTGCATAGGTGTATTGCCATCATACATACATATAACATACCCATAATTCTATACATAGCTTACCAACATACTCGCTAGCCATCACTAGCACACACATATTCGACATACATAACACATACTCATGCTTACATGTGCGTCATATTCATAAGCAAACCTACCATATTTCATTATCTTGCCCTCATACATCATGCAATCGGATTATTATATAGCATCAAATGCATCAAATCATACAATCCTAGCATGCTGCTAAACATTTAAAGCATGTTATCATCAAATTACAAGTTCAAAACCCCTACCTTGTAATCCATGAAGTTTGATGGCAAGCAACGATGGTGGCGGTAGTGGAGTTGGCAGCGAAAAGCATCACCTAGTTGAGAGACCTGTTGTCCTGAGGAAGCACTGAAAATATTCACGACTAGACGAGGGTGACAAAAATCAATGTGGCAAAATTCGTGATGCATGGTGGGGCACTAAGGGTGGCTGGGAGCAAGGTCATGCCAATGAGAAGTGGCAGGTGTGATCAGACGTTGAGACAGATTAATTGAAGTTCAGGAAGGGCTAAGAAGTACTCAGCTGGCTGAAGACATCGAAATTGGCCTCAAACAACACCCAACAACGACGATTTTGCATCGACCATGGGTCACAATAGGGGCGGAGGGCATGGGGTGTCGCTCTATGATATAGGAGAGATTCAGGGCTTTGGTGATCAAATTGACTAGTGGTGACACCGGTCAACCATCACACGATGTGCAGGTGCTTCATTTACCCTAAATTGCACTTTCTCAACGGGCACATGCAGCCAAAGGTGAGGAGGAGAGGGCTAGATGTAGGCGGCCCAAGGCCCAAAAATACAATATCCTTTAGTTTCCATCATGAAATTTTAGAGATGAAGATCTAGACGAGATTACAGAAAAAAGGTTTATACCTTTCCATATTATTTTTTAAGGAGAATTCACATGAAGCTTTGAGTTGAAGATCCATGGTGAATTGAAGAGGCTAACCCACAACTAAAGGAGATTATACACAGATATTTCAAAAATGTGTTGTAGAAAATCTTCAATTGGAGATTAAAGATTTCACACGGCCAAAGGCAATACAACAAGAGGTGCTTGTTGAAGGCTAGAAGAAGACAACGACAAAGTAAGGATGAAGAAGTTTCGACTGCTTGAGGGAGAAGACTTAAAGGCCAACAACAACAATCTAAACAAGAGGAGCATGTGGTAGAGTCTAAACAAAGTTGGTGGTTTGCTTGTGTCAATGTAAAGTCTTAGTTTCTTGTGAATTGATTTAGTTTCTTTGGAGCTGCTATGGGTTTTTTCCGTGTTAGGGTTTTTCACATTAAATTATTGTGTTCATGTGTAGATTGAATGATGGTGGTTGGTTGATTGATATATCGTGAGTGAGATGTTAGAGAATATTTATTTAATTCCGCTATGTATACAAATTTTATACAAAATGGTTAGAACTTGTAGTCTTTATCCTTGTTGATAATCAGACTAGGGGCAATCTAGTGGTTCACTAGGTTATTAGAGAGATATTAAACTCACAACACTTCCATCATCCTAACAAAATTTGGACTTATTCACTAATAAAGAAGAGATAAATTTGATTAATCATGTAGATCCATCTACATAAATGTGATATATATAAATATTATGCTTTCATCATCCATATTCACTCACTTCTATCATGCACAAAGTTATATGCACCAAATAAATCACACATTAATCGTAATCACACACATCAACATATGGTTAACACAATAATGTTACCCTTTCCAAGTTCTAGTAACAAGTTCAAAACACATACTCCTAAAAAATAATGTGGTCTATAATCCTAGTACAAACAAACAAAAGTTTAAGTACCAACAAGTTCAACACAAAAATGTAAATGTAAACTCCAGGTTAAAGATGATACTATTTTACAAGCTTGATAAGGCAAATGATTATGAAGATCCTAAATCCAAGCCAATTTTGCTTCATGAGTAAAACTAAAAAGTATTTCAATTAGACATGGATCATTTTCTAAACATAGCCTTTAGTGTGCCTCTATTATTTGATATGAACCAAGCCCTAAGATCTTTGAAAGCAAATTATAAGAAATATATATATATATATATATATATATATTTATATATATATATATATATATATATATATATATATATATATATCAAAAGATGATGGTTTGAAACTATGTTTTTATTATTTCTCCAAGTAGGATTTCAATGGTGAAGCTACTTAAAATATTGCTTTGTTCATGTTTTCCCTCCTACCTTTTTCTCTTGATCCCATTGGTGTAGCATCACACGCTGATGGGCATGTTGTGCCATTGAAACCCTCATTGCTTGTCTCTAACCAAATAAGTTTGACATATTCTGTTATGAAATCAGCATTAGGATGCTCTGCACTTCATCTTCTTAAGCAACCTCAAAGTGTATTGCCCCCTCTCTAGTAGCTCTATCTTTATCGAGGAGATATAAAAAATATGTGAATACTCCATTACCTAGTTTCTATAAGATTTTACATAAAAATTCCTCTATCACAAGATCATATCATATTGGTCAATGAGAATTATATTTAATTTGATAAAATCATTAAGAGATTTTTGTGCACTCCTGGAAAATAATCCTTAAATGGGGTGAAGGACATGGATTGGGACCTAAAAAAATTATTTTAACAAATCAACATTGTAGAATTTATACTCTTGTAGTGAACTCTTAGGGTGTTGATAGAGTTATGAGAAGCAAGTGTCACGAGCCAAAGAATGCATAAATCTGACGTTGAGAATGTAAGTTGTTAGAACATATGAGGGCACCTATATTGTAATTAGCTAATTTCAATCATCAAAACTATGTTAAAACTTCATGTATGATGTTAGTCTTAAAGTTTGATTAGTTTAGTGTGAAAGTCGAGTCAGAATTGGAATTAAAAGACTTGAAAACTAGGAGCGGTCACATTTTAAAAGTTCAAGGTTGAAGACTACATTGACTGTGAAAGGTTTAGAGGTATGATACACATACTCATGTACACAAATTACTTGGAATTAAGTAGAAACAATTGGCTAAAGTAATTTTGGATGTTTTAGGATAATTAATGTCAAAATCTAGAAAATTATTCATAAGGGATTGATCACCTTTGAACATAGGGCTTGTAGAGAATGATCTTTTAAATGACTTTTATTTAGATTTTAATATGAGAGCACAACTGATAGATCACTTGGACAAAAGATAGATCGATTGGGTATTGCATTCGGACATAAATAGTGAATGATCAATCACCTCAGTGAAATGATAGATCGTTTTTAGTTTTACTTACCTAGTTTAGGGTTCCAGAATACAGTCCTTTCCAACTTGGGTTCCTTTAACCCTAACCAACTTAAGACTCCATAAAAGGGCTAGGTATGGATGAAATTGAAGAGAGGAAAATCAATATTTGAGAGAAAAAAGGGGAGAGACCTTCACATATATTTTCCTTGAATCACCAAAGATTTTTAGAGAAAATTTTATGGGTGAGAGATATTAAAAAGAGTGCTACACAATCACTTTTTCACACACACAAGAGAGCTTGTGAAGGAGGAGTTGATTATTAATCAAGAGGATTAAAGAATTCTCAAGGCCAATCAATAATCGAAAGGAGTTTTGATTAAAGAACTAGAAGAATATGAAGATGGAACACGAGAAGAAAAACTTTAAGGGTTCAAGGGAAACTTGAAGGCTAGTAATAAAAGGAAGAAAGAGGAACAAAGAAAGGAGTTTTTGTTTGTGTTGGAGTCTCTAGAGGTTGTGGTTTGTTCTTGGTCTTGTGAAAAGTGAGAGTTTAATATCCATCTAGATGGCAACAGTAGATCACTAGATTGCCCCTAGTCTAATTATAATAGAAAGATAAAGACTACGAGTTCTAGCATTTATACACAGAAGTATCTATTAAGCAGCAGAAACTACGTCTCTATGTAGTCATGATCATTCTACCAATCAACTAAACCATAAACCATGCAAATAATACATAAACACACAAGAATTTAACATGGAAAACCCCAACTAGGATAAAAAACCATGGCGGTCATTCTTGACTTACAATCAATGCACTAGATAGTATGACACTACATAGACACAAGCAAACCACAAACGTTTGTTGTGGACACCAACCCAAAAACCTTATTTACTTAGATCTCTAATAAATTTCTTTCGTTGTTGACCTTCAAGTCTTCTCTCCTCAAACACTTGAGACTTTTCTTCTACATGCTTTGTCTTTGCCTCCTTCAACCACAAGAGCAAACTCCTCTTGTTCTTTGACTTTAGCCCTGATCCTTTTCAACTCTACTGAAGATTTTGCTACAACTCCTCTTTGAATTGGTGTGTGTAAAACACTTCTCTTTGTTGTGTGTCTTCAAGGAATCACCATTACATAAGCATGAAGCTCAAGGATGATCTCCTCGTAGAAAACATAGGAAATGAACTCTCTTCTTCTCTATATATTTCTAGGTCTTCCTCTCTTCAGTTTCATTACTACCTAGCTTTTAAATAGTACACTAAGTCGGTTTAAGAATTTGACTTCAATTATGAATGAAATCTCTTCCAGAAAGGCTTAAACTAGGCAAACAACATAGACAAGATCAGTCATTTGACACAGTGATCTATCATTCACTATTTCAATTAGGGTATGACACTGCTAGCAATTAATAATTCAATATTACCCTCGATCAATAAACTCTCAGCTTAATTTTACAAAGGCTTGATTTAGGTATTGATCAATCAATTGGTCATGTGTAAAGTGTAGCGTTAATTGATTAAATAGTAAAATCAAAATTTTACCCTAATTTGGTCTAAAACTCTATAATTCACTTAATTAATTCATTATAAGATAATCTAAGTGAATTGTGTATGTGAGTGTATGCAAATTAACCTTTTACCTTCAACACATTGCTTAGTCTTTAACTTTCCTTGATAAGAACATGTTTGTTCCTATTTTTAAGTCAATCAATTCCAAATCTGGCTCAACCACAACTACATCTGGTTATATTCCTAAGACAAAAAACATACATTAAGTTTTGACATAGTTTTGATCATCAAAATTAGTCAATTTCAATACATATGCATCATATGTTCTTTCAAAAAGGTCTTGCTTTCTAGTGCATTGATTTAGCCCAGAGAAAAGTTGTCCATAGTTTTTTACCCTAGTTAGGGTTTTCCATGTAAAAATCCTTATGTGATTTTTTTATGTTTTTGGGTTGATTGCTTTGTAGATTGATCATAAATTTGAAGGATTAGTTTTCATTTCTACTACATAACCAAAGTCCTTCGCAAATGAGGCCATAACATGTAGTCTTTATCTTCAA
This sequence comes from Saururus chinensis, assembly GCA_035235625.1. Taxonomy (NCBI): domain Eukaryota; kingdom Viridiplantae; phylum Streptophyta; class Magnoliopsida; order Piperales; family Saururaceae; genus Saururus; species Saururus chinensis. The sequence goes on from CP141142.1 coordinate 25,683,899, forward strand.
TAGATAATTAGAGTAGGGCAATATGGTGATCCACTACGTTGATTAGACAAATATTAAACTCTCATAAGTTATGGATAATCATATAGGTGGGCCCCACTTCAAAAGATTATGATAACCTACAATTTCCCCCTTTGGCAATTCCATGACAAAACAATTCATAATGTCATTCAAATTCAAAAATTATTCAGTTGCTAGTTGTAAAACACAACCAATAACTCAAATAATCTGAACTTAAAGATGATCTCCTCCTTTGAGTTTGAATTTGACAAACAAAATAGTATCCTACACACCACCAGAAATAAATAAGACTAAGCATAATATCTTCTAAAACACAAAGTAGCAAACACAACGAAACACTATTATTTCCTAAACCATCTCAAGATCTTTCTAAACTTTCTCAAAATCTTTCTCCCCATTTTTGACACAAATTGACAAAGGTATATGAAAACCCAATCAAGATATGTAAATAGAAAAAAGCAACATAAATTAAGGAGATAAATATGATAAAGGCAAAAATCAAAGCTCTTAATACTAACAATAAGACATAATCCAGTATACAAAAGAACATTACTCCACAACTACTCTCACGAAAATATGGATTAAGATAGTCTTGTTACAAGCTTCATGGTATTGAAATATGCCTTGAATAGAGACAATATGAGTTCAAAAAACCCCCAAATCAACAAAATAGTAATCAATGATCAAATAAGTCAACTTGAATAACCAACTCCATAGAGACTTCAAGAGAGAGAAACACAATGATTTGGGGAATTCTTTGATCAGTTAAAAAAGTATACACTAAATGATCATGTGTGAATGTGAATTTATAATACAATATGATTTTGATTTTTTTCTTGGGCCATGTCTTTTTCTATTTTTGGTTGTCTTTTTATTTCTATGGATTTTAACTTTTTTATCCTTGTGAACTTGCACTATTTGTTTTCACAATTATTGTATTTTTTGTGTCAAGTGAATAGTAGCTTTCACACTAATTAATCTTGTGTTAATTAGGTAGCCTTCTCCGTCATTTTTATGGGGATTTCATAAACAAAAGATGCTTTTGTGCTCAACTAATGAAAAAACCAACATAGACATAAAAAATAATTTGCAAAGCATGTAATGAAATCATCCAATTCTCAGTCATCTTGAATAATCAAAATGATATTGATTTTCATTATATGAAATCAGCCGAGGTGATTAGTGTGGGCAAATTTTTAAAACAACCATCTGGGCATAGATAACTATCATGAAGAATATAACACATAGTTCAAGCACAATATGATAATGATATCAGTCACAATACCAATACTAATACCAATACTCATAAATTTCTAGATCATATGTTATTACAGTGTTGACATAAAAATTTTGCAAACAACAAGGCAAAGTAGCTGAAAACTATATCAACCACACCACGAAGCAATTAAAAACTAAATTAGCAAACTACACAAACAAATTAGTTAAAGATATAGAACCATTAACATGAGAATCTAAGACCCAACTAATAGAGCTATTTTACCCTCAAGGTAGGTAACCACCAATAGACTTCGTCAAATGAATGAAAGTGGTTGCACCTAAGGGTTTAGTAAAAAAAATCAACCAGTTAACATTTAGTAGGAACATGGTGAAGAGTAACAATATTTTATTCCACTAAATCCCAGATGAAATGATGTTTGATATTAATATACATCATCCTAGAGTGTTGAACAGGATTCTTAGGCATAATTGAAAAACATTTGTTTTATCCATAAAGTTGTGTGGTAGAGCTGCCAATTGCGGCGTACTCAACCTCAACAATAGACAGTGCAACACATTCTGCTTCCTACTTAGACAAACAACTAAGCAAATGTCTAAAACAAAAAAACCACCAAAAATATTTTTTATTTCATCTATCTTACCGGCCCAGTATGCATTTGTGTATCCAAGTAACTTAGATGAAGTATCAAATAGATACGATTAACCAAAATCATATGTATCATGGATATCTATAATAATACGCTTGCTTTGCAACACTTACATGACTTTCCTTGGGGTCATACTAGAAAGGAGCACAAATCACAAACACTGTGAGAAATGTCTGGTTGAGTAGTAGTTAATTATAGTAAACTACCTATCATGCTTCAATATAGAGTTTAGTCAACAGGCAGTCATCATTTGATAATTCCGATGAGCTGCTCATAGTTTGTGCTCGTGAGTTGTCAAGCCAAATATCATTACCAAGTCCCTTGAAAATTTAGTTTGTGAAATGTGTATCCCAAATCTAGTTTGTTTGACTTGTAATCCCAAAAAGAAATGTGGCCTCTCCAAGCATACTGATCTCAAATTTTATTTTCATTTTTTTATGCAAATTATGTGACTAAACTGCTTTTTGTTAATCCAAAGACTATGTCATCAACATAAATCTATGTCACAATAACATCTTTGTTCTTTCTTTTTGCACACAAAGCTTTGTCTGCTCCATCTCTTGACTATCCTTGTTGTGTAAGATATGTTCTTAGTCAATCAAACCAGGCATAAGGAGCTTGCTTCAATCCATACAATGCCTTCTTTAATTGGCACACATGATGAGGCAAGTGGGGATCTTCAAAATCCATTGGTTTCTCTACATATACTTCTTCTTTTAGTAACCCATTAAGAAAAACACTTTTGACCTCCATCGAATAAAGCTTGAATTTGAGGTGGTATGCCATGTGTGAGTTTAATAACCTTCAACTCTAGAGGGTCACTATAGTTTCTTCGTAAATGACAATGGTTGTGGCATGCACTTCCTGTACAAGATGTAGTCTCTTGCACTGGAAATTAATCTGCTATGCAATTAATTAAGCAAGATAAAGTACTCAGTAAATTATTTACTTGGAAACCCAACTAGGGAAAAATCACACGACCACCCTAGACTGATTAATTGTATGCAAAAAAATGATATAGAACTTGCAAAGTCCCAATAGTTATCATGATATTAGAAATTCGTCTCTACATTTCATTTTGTCGAACGATTGTAATAACTTGGCCATGTGGTGATTCATTTTGCAAGGCTTTAGTCTTTAGTACTCATAGTTTGTGGTTTTTAGTTAATTTGAGACTAAATGGTTAGTGAATAATTATGATATTCAAGTGGACCACTTCAATTTCCCGCCACGATCTCATCCAAAGGACCCTCTGGGTTGGAGTCATAACACGATGTGTACTTATAGGACTTCTCTCTCAAGAAACATATCCCATGTAAATCTTGATCAGTCATTTCGTTTGGTGGCGTCCAAGGACCATGGTAATCTAGGCATTCTGCCACCATTGTCTATGAGTAGCATGGCAGAGCTTTGACCTCTACTTTCATGGTATGGAGGTGTAGGCCCACTAGTCCAAGGGTGATTAAATGAATCGGGGGGGGGGGGGGGGGGGGGGGGGTCGGGTCAGGGGTCGGGTCAAGGGTTGGAGATGTGAATCTCTATGTTACTCCACAAGGAAGGAACAATGTTGTGGAAACCTGTAAAAGGATCTTGTTGTTAGAAATGTGGAAAGATCAAGAATTTGATATCCATCCTTTAATTATGTAATTAAATGTGAAAGGACTACGATTTCAATCCTACTGAATATGTGCAAATGGAGAAGTTGTCAAGGTTGGAAAAGTAAGCTGGGAAAGAACTACAAGAATTTGTTCTTTTTAGTAGTAGGGTCTAATTTTTGCCACTTTAGTGGATGAGAAACCAACTTATATTGTACTTGTTATTCTGGTTTGACTTAATGATGTGGCGTGAATGAAACATGACTTGTCTTGGGAATGCTTGATTGTCATAATATTAGTAATTGGTGTGTTATTCCTATATTAAAAAATGACGATCACAACTATGGAATCTTTGGTTTTATTTTTAATCTTTTGGATTTGAAATAGGTATCCGGCAGAAAAGGTTTTATCAAAATTTTGCACACTCAGAGGAATAAAAAATTATTTATATAAACCCATCTATGGCAGTGAACAATGAATTAATGAATTACATCATATTTATTATGACCTTTATACCTTTTAACACCCCGGGTTTTCATTATCATAAATAGATGGAGAAAATGAAACTTAGGGTGTTATCATACGAGGACAAGCATCACATAACAATAAAATCAACCACCTAGTGAAATGTAATTGTACAATCCAGGATCACAACCATGTGCAAGTGCAATAACATAAATGAAATAACATGGAATAATATCTTGGGCAACACAGTTCCTTATTACAAATCAGCATTAAAACAAAATCTCTAGTCCTAATAACTTTAGAAGTCTACGTTGCTAGCATTGTGTATCGCCTGTTAATGGAAACCTGCTACTTTGAATTTGGAATTGAACCTGCATCACCGAGATGCATGAGTATTTCCACTAATAATTAGTAAGATGGAAGAAAAACCACTCATAATCAAGCCATGGAGATGATTATAGAAACAAGAGGAAAGTATAGATAATGTACTGCTTGACACCGGTTGCAACATCACCATTACACAATGGCAAAAATACACACTATATATTGATTTAAAACATTATTCATAGAATCAGACCTCTAATTAATAAAGGACAAAATTAACTCAAGTATGATTAGACTCTGCTCAGGAAACAATTTAACTTATTGTTGCCTAAATGCGGACTCCTGCTCAAAGGAGTAAAATGTATACTAACAGTAAATCTTAGCATCCCTAGATATCCACTCGGATTAGCCACAGACCTAAAGATGCCGTGGGTACCATCATGCTCATGGACATGCTGGCCAGAGGTAGATGAACCTTCCATAATGCTAAAAAACCTAGATGCGCGCAAAATGCTCAAAAGAACTGGGGACCAAAGCCCCAAAAGTGCAGAGGCTGCAAAGGCCTAAAGTGTCACCATGGTTATTGTGGTGAGCTTACTTGAACTCTATTTCAACCATATAATACACTTCAACCATATGATACAATTCAGCCATATGCTCTTCTAATTATAGGTAGTTCTTACATTAATCAGAAGACAACAATAACATCGTTGTTTACATTAGTATCTACGGTTTTTACACACTCTAGGCTCAATTTAACTCAAGAGGATTACAATGGTTTGCTCCATCCAAGTTAGTCCAACCATAAGGTAAAACAGAACTCAGTTGGCTGCAATCCTGATCATATTAGGTAAGTTAGACATTATGGTCATCTCAGCACCTTTGGTCCAAGTTAAAATTATTCATTTATGCAAGCTTAGGCAGTTGTAAGACAATTATACTATGTTTGGAACACAACCTTGGGTTCACCCTTGAATTAATTTCATACCTTCAATATCTATGTACTATAACCACATCATTCAATATTATTATGCTAACCCTGAAATAAGCCAATGATCAGTCTTTACATAGACTCATATGGATCAACAAAGTATAGATCAAATGAACTTTCTGGTTGTAGCAAGACACTGAATGAAAATCAAAGAATAAAGCAAATAGATTTATATATTAGCCACAACATGGAAGACTCAATACTTGACCCTATACAACATATAATTTAGCAAGGTATAGGTCCAATGACTACCCGATTGCAACAAGACCATGATTAAAACCAAAGAATAATGCAAACAGAGTATAGATTAATCACAACATAAAACTACATGAGACTGACTCTAATAATTCAGGCTAAAACACAAAAAGTTAACAACTTTACAACATATTCTAATAAATTAGGGATGAAAGACATCAAAATAACAACATGATGACAGATCCTAATGAATTAGAGCTGAAATATATCAAAACCACAACATGATGGCAGATCCTAATGAATTAGGCTGAAGTATATCAAAATCACAGCATGATGACAAATCCTAATGAATTAGGGCTGAAGTATATCAAAATCACAGCATGATGACAGGTCCTAACTAGGTGAAGAATTCATACACGTGACAGTTTATAGGTCAGGGACATGACCAGAAAGAATATGAGTGTAAAAAGTACATCCTACCTCTACCAGCCCGCCTCCAAAACCTTGCTCCCTTGCTCTTATGCCCTTGCTTCTATGCTGGGTTAGATGGTGCTAAAATCCCCTCTCTTCAACCTACTGGAGTCCATGGTTTATTTTTTTATGGAAAAGGAGATGAAAGGAAGAGGCTTGATTGTGGCTTTGTGCATCCGCCCCCCAATATCCTTGATAACGACTCTCCTATTTTATAGGGGACGTGCATATCAGGAGTGACCGGACAACATCCTTGTGATTCTGCCCCATAGACTCCTTGCTAACCCCTCCCCTATTTTATAGGGGATGCACCAAACAAAAGTGGTTGGAAGGGGATTGATGTGTCCGCCCCCCTAAAGTCCTTGCTAACCACTCCCCTAATTTCTAGGGGATGATCTAATCACCAACTCCCAAGCCAAATCCTAGTTCTATGAAAACCCTTAACAATTTCGGTCAAGACTCCCTCTCTCCCTTGCAACTGTAGTAAAGCTTGGACTCTCATTTACCCAAGTGGGCCCCTCACCATGGCCAGGCTCCCTTTGCAAAGTGGGCCCCTCACAACTGTCTGCTCGCACCCCTTATAACATATAGGGTTATAATAATCACAATAATTCAATTCAAACAACAAAGCAAATGGAACAAACACATACAAGTAAATAAACAAAAAAAAAACCTACGATTAAGGATTATGGGTGTTACATACCCAAAACTTTCGAAACAATAAATTCAATACACCCAAAAAAATAAATATAGAAGAACACATATTTAAAAGGGTAACATGAAAAGAATGTTAAACAAAATGGATACCTAAATTTCTCAAACAACTAACACAGTACTCTAAAACTAAATATAGACAAACACATGCCTTAAGGGTTAATATGAGAAGAATGTTGATTGGAAGTTTGACAAGATGTTGTTGGAAATATTTCACTTCTCAAACTGTTGACATTGAACTCAAAAGCTTCTCCTCTAGCTCCAAAATAAAAAAACATTCTTCGTATTTATTTATTCATTTTTAGAAAATAATATTTTATTCATAATAAAAGATTGCAAGCCAACCTTCTAACTAGAAGAAACACAATATAGAGCATAGGTTTTTGACATATTATACTAGTAACATCCAGGATACAAAACAAAAATTGGTGTAATTAGGATTAACAAAGAAAGGGTAGGCTGAACATACTCTCAACCAAAGCCCTAAATTGAAATTAGGGCAAGCGAAATTAGCGAGTCCCTGGCCGAAATCTCATCTATGCATGGCCAGCGGAGGAAGGGATCTGGTCGACGGTGCTTAAATGTGACAAATGGCGGAGAACGGCGCCAGGGCAGAGGACGGGAACTTGCACGGTAGAGAGGAGAGACATGCAAGACGAACTAGATGTGGAGGCGGAGTCGAGATAAAAAGGCTGTGATTTTGTCATTTGAAAGGATGAAACCTTAAGTTGATTTCAAGATAGAAAAGCTATGATTTCGTCATTTGAAAGGATGAAATCTTAAGTTGATTTCAGTTTAGTTGGTCGACCCAATGTAAGTGTGGTGATTTCATCCTTTAGAAGGACGAAATAGCCTTAAGCTGATTTTGTCCCTCTAAAGGATGAAATTAGCTTAATGTTTTTTAACCATGTTTTGTCATTTAGAAGGACAAAATCAACTTAAACATTATTTCATCATTTCAAAGGATAAAATTATATAAATTTTTTTAAAAAAAGACACGCAGGCACCTGTGTAGCAAAAAGCAACACCACTTTGAGAAATATTTCCCAAAGTGGGTTGATTTGGTAAATATTTTAAAAATAATTATTTAAATAATTTTCCCTTTCATTATTTAGTTTGGCATTGCGACGTGGTATGGTGAGTGGGCAAGCATTATTGCTATGAATATTTCTTTAGTTACTTACAAAAAATCCACTACAATACATTTATTGAATGAGTCTATTATACTAACCACCTATGAAAATTTTAAATATACAATTAATAATAAACAATAAACAATAAACAATGGTATAATGCATAACACCATACCTATTATGAAATTTATATCCTAAACTTTCTAAACAATTAACTCAATATACCAAAAAATAAAAATAGAAGAACACAAGCTTCAATGGGTAATTTGAGAATAATGTAAAAAATATATTAATGCAATGCACGAAAAGGAAATAGAGACAAACACACATGTTAAAGGGTAATATGGAAACAATGTCAAACATGTATTGATATACCACTGAACTACTTATTTCTCTTTTTATAGTTATACAATGGGAAGAGTTTTTCATGTTCTCTTCTAACAATGAGCCTAATGTAAAGAATGCATGTGAGCCCTTGATATTTGAGATCGACGGCGCACACGCTAGTTAATAGCACCATTATATATCACTGGTGCTAATACACACTAATGTGTGCACCATCAATGTCACGCCCCGGCGATGCCCGACCCGAGCCGAACCCGGTCCAAGGGCTGGTCAAGCGCGCGGGGGCGACGAAGTGAAAAATTGAGAAACGATCTAGCGGAAGACTTAACCCTAACCACGGGCGATTAACAGAAACACGAGCGCACAATCCTTTGAGCAAGAGTAAATAAAAGAGAAGAAAAAGGTGTTGCTTATCACAAAGTAAACAACAATCTCAAACTCACAAGCTTAGTTAGGTAAAGCCCACACTGGCTCAAAATAAGTCATAAGCATCACAATTGTAGTATATGACATAAATCCAAAACAAGAACCCTACACAAAGGTTCTAACATAAAGCATGAAACAAATGAAGGTAAGTCACTCAACGATCTCCATCATCACACCCAAGCTACCTCTGACCTTTCCTCAAAAAGGCAATCCTGTCCGTCTGCGTGTCGCACCACGCAGCCCCAAATCAAAACACAAAAGAGGGGTGAGTTTTAACACTCAGCAATGGTTTTAATATCACTGTCAACGTAGAAAATACGATAGCTTAGTAATGAGATCGTTCAGATCAAAGATTTACATGGTGCATCACTTTCTGATCACACATTCATATCACCTAACATTGCATCATAATGCATAATTCAACTTGCATGGATGTATCTCTAGCATACATATTCCCACATGCATTCACATCATAACCAATCCCGCATGGATGTATCTCTAACATACATATTCCCACATGCATAATATCATCACAACCTGCATGGATGTATCTCTATCATACATATTCCCACATGCATTCACATCATAACCAATCCCACATAGATGTATCTCTAACATACATATTCCACATGCATAACATCAAAATCAACATGCATGGATGTATCTCTAACATACATATTCCACATGCATAACATCAACATCAACATGCATGGATGTATCTCTAACATACATATTCCCACATGCATTATATCATCACAATCAACCTCCATCAAGAAGTAATCACACATTAATGTCACACAGACGGGAGCATAGACAAGGCCACGAAGGCGTGTCATGATCCAAAATTCTACACAAAAATTAAAGAAAGATCGGGGTTGTTAATCCCTAATACTGCTCGCCCTGGACGATCCTGGCAAAGGATGTCCCATTCTCACACAGAGAATCTAGAGCAGGGGTGTTCGCCCAAGGACATCTCCTGTGGAGGGAAGAGCCCGAGTTCTCACACAGAGAACCCTAGAACACGTGGTAGCAGGGTGCACACGGCATACCACACTGGATTCTCAGGGTCCAAATGACACACATAAAAATATTCTCACATATCCGCAAGACAAGTACACAACTCGTCCCCACATCATTCCATTTAACAAGACTCAACCCGGGGAGTGCACTCGTTCCACATAGGAACTTCAAATCGTTCCACACAGGAACTTCAAATCGTTCCACACAGGAACTTCAAATCAAAATATGTCCTTTCGGACCAATCAACTTGCGATTAATCCATGACCGATCAATCCGGCACACAATTCCATCACATTGCATCCAATCGGTCAAATTCGATTAATCACGATGAAGCCTCAATTGGAAATCCATTTTCATGATGCGTGCAGCATGGTACATGCGTGGGCAAAGCATACATGAATCCTAATCATGATAAGTACTCTCACCAGCCCCTAATGCATTATTCATAATCACAATATTAAGCTTCAACATCATCATTTAACCCCACATGTGTGTGTGTGCATCTAGAAGAAGCATTTCACAAAATGCATATCAACATGCTTGAAAATCAACTCACTACCATACTACACATGTGAATCTCTATCCAAACATGAATTCCAGTGGAAATCATAGAAGAAGAATCGTTGAAATCATAGCTAGATTCAAAACTCAACCACAAAGGCTAAACACATATAACATCACTCATTTCATCATTGAGTCATGACATTCACCAACATCCACACACCACTAACCACAATCTATCATGACAAATCAGTCCAACAATGATTGTAGTCCTACTGAAAATATGTTTAACCAAAGGGAAACAACCATTCATAATTTCAAGATAATAATTCCAACATCATGCCACAAAACATAAGTCATTCCACCATCCCTAAGCATATATCTCAACTCCATAAACTTAATAGCATGCATTTCCAGTAGCCTAACATAGCTTAAAACACTCCACATTCATATAAAATTGGCAAGCTAAAGTGGAATCATCAAAATAGACATCATATGCACAACATACAATTTCCTGTGTAGCCGATCAATCGCCCTTCAGGCCGTTCGATCGGTTACATGTAAAATTTTAAAATTTACAGTTCAGCCGATTGATCGCCCTGCAGGGCCGATTGATCGCCAACACAGCAGAACAGTCATCTTCTTCCTTTCGCAAATCCAAACCGAAACACCATAGATAACACTTCAAATCCACATCTAACACCCTAATCATCATCAAAAGTCCTCCTTGACTTCCAGAATATCAAACCAAACCATATTAATGCAAAACCCTAAGAAATCGGGATTAAATAATTCCATTTTCTAATCTTACCATTAACACACTAAATCAAGCAAACCATTTCGAAATAAGCCAAAAATGGAGAGTTTTACCATGGATAAATAGAGATTTTGAAGACCAATTACCTCAGCACTTGATTAAGCTCGGATTGAAGAGTCACCCTTCTTGAAATCCTTAAAAACACAATGAGTTTGAATTAAACTCTAATAGAAATCGATTTACTCAAGAAATCCCTAATTAAATCTTAGATCTAGGGCTTGTTGGTAGTAAAAATCGAATTTTGAATGTTAGGGTTTGTAGTAAAACACAAATCAGTAGCTTTTAATGGTCAAAAACGAATTGAATCAAGGGGAAAATGGTAGATTTGGAAGAAATTAAGAAGAAAACCAAGGATTAGTACTTAATTAGAGTAAACTTACCTTAATCGGCTTCTAATTCGGGCCTAAGTGGGGATTAGGCCAGCCCTCCTTCCTTAGCCTATTCCCAAAAATGGAAATGGCTCTGGTTTGCCCTTTTATAGTAAGGGTTGGGGTAGGCATAGGTAAGTTTTGGGGTGTAAATATGAAAAGTAGGCTAAAAGTGGTCATTTTACAAATTTAAGCACAAATTAAGCCTAATAAAATTCTAAAAATTTTTGTGTGACCTTAAGCATATGTCTAGGTTCATTTGACACAAAAATAAAATTTTCGACGGTGGGGCCCACAGGGGTCCCGCCAAAACCCTAATTTTTGGGAAAATAGTAAAAATTCCGAAAAATCCCAAAAATTCACAATTGGTTTAAAATCACTTAAAACCACTAATGTTGAAGTTGATTTTGGTTAAAACCATCACAAACTTTATTTATTTTACGAAATCACCGAATAAGATCAGAAAACACGTAAATCTCACGATAACCCATAATTAAAGAAAACCAAAACCGGTTTAAAGATGAGGGTCCTTACAATCAATCCCATGGATAAAAAGCTTCCATGTGCTCCTTAGAGTGGGCTCATTGTCAGAGTGAAGCATAAAAATATTTTCTTATATTATGATATGATATGATATGATACAAGATGTGGGCCTCATTCGTAATGTATAATACCAATTACTGATCACTGATTAATAAATAGGCCGAGTTAACATATGCCAATAGGATATGCTCCAGTGCATGGCGGCCATGGGATGTAGTAGGAGGGCAGAAAAGGTTTTTGCCCCCTTCCCAAGCCTTAGAATCATGATCCAGTGGCTTAGAAGTGCCTGGGCACTTATTAATTTTTTGCTTTATAAATATAATGGTATAAGATGTGGGCTTCATTTTTAAGCTAATTAATTGTTTGGATTTGAAAACAAAACTTGTTCCATATTATTTATCCTACTTTATATTATCCTTCTCATAGTAATTAGCAGATTGAGTATTAGGTTCCTTAAATTTCACATTTTTCCAAATATAGGCAGTTAATATGAAACAAAGAAGCATTTTTTTTCAAGTGAAGGCAACTAAAACACAATTTAGGAAAGTGCTTATCATTTGGGAGAAAGGCTAGTCACCAAAAAGAAAGTTTGTAAGCGGTTCATTGCATAGATCAGAAACCCATTGGCATTGCTGTGGTTCTTTGATCCACATATCAATAAACTCCCTATCTACCACATTTTTAAATGGAGGTATAAGTTATATCATCAACTCCAGAGTTCCCGAGTTCTGATCTGTAATCAGGTCGCAAGCTCTGCTCTGACCAGATCACTTCTATCAGGACTTGGTTTCCTTTACTCACCGGCACTTCTTTTCGTGATTGCAACCTAACGTCATCTACGTCTTTTTCACATTTACTTCGATCATATGGGATTGATACCGCCGGTCATCTTCCAGCTTTACTTTATTGTATCGCCTGTTGCCTGCAAGAGCAACTATTGAGCCTTGTCATCAAACCAAAACAAAATTTAGGCTGAAATTGTAGATTGACAACATTATGTGAAATAATTGGCCACATAAATCATTTGGGGTGCAATAATTTAGGCTGAAATTTCCTCTTAGAGTATTATGGACCAGGGAAATGCTAACGCAAATGTCCACTGGCCACCTGGCTTTACATTGACAACATGGGCCCACGGAACATGTCTATTAGCCCATGCCCACCTTAGAGGGCCCCAATATTGACGTCGCGGGGCTCGGGTCACAAGTAAAACGATGGTGACATGAATGCGAGCTTCGAGTTGAGCTAATTCATCTCTATCAAAGGAAAAAACAGGTTGAGCTAATTCAAGCAGAGCTTTGGACCCACCCTTAGGTGAGGGTGCTCTGGAGTTGAGCTTCGAGTTGAGCTTGCTTAGCCGTAGATAGATCTAAAATATTAATGACTCTGATGCGTAAGTATGTTTAACCCTTAGGTTAGGTTGAACAAATTTTAAAAAACTAAACGAAACTATTAATTTAAGACAAAGAGAGTATGTGCCTGACATACGTCCATCCCTTAGGTGAGGGTTTCATTATGTGTCATCCTAATACATGGGGAGGCAAGATTAGATCGTAATACAGGAGGATTCTTGCCTCTCGGTTTAGTATACACATTATTAAATTATGATATCAAGGAATAGGATGCACACATGTTAACTATTTCTTATATGAAAATGCAAAATACATCAACTCTCTAGATGCCTAAAGGTCTAACAAACTCAACTGAGTTGAGTTTTAAGCTAATTTGACTTAAGGTTGAAATTTTAATTTTGAATTTGGGTCAAGATCGAGTCAAGTCACTTTAGAGTAAAAATTAATACAAAACATACACACGCGCGCGTACGCGCACACGCGCACACACGCGCGCGCACACACGCGCGCGCACACACGCGCGCGCACACACGCGCGCGCACACACGCGCACACGCGCGCACACGCGCGCGCACACACACACACACACATATATATATATATATATATATCATATATGATATATATATATATATATATATATATATATATATATATATATATATATATATATATATATATATATATATATATATATATATATATATATATATATATGAGACAAGGGAAGTATTGTATATATGTTTTAATTATATTGAATTTACAAATGAGACACCCAAATGAGGGGGAGAATGGTCCCAGCGTGGATCACCACATGGCTTAGGAGTTGGCACAGTTATGCTGTTTCCTTCTCCTTTGTAAAGAGGGAAGGTAATTTGGCTGCTCACTCTTTAGTGAGGCAAGCTCAACCTCTTCCCTCTCCCTATTCTTGGTTTGGTGTTGCCGTGAACTTTTTCAAGCCGTCCTTTGTCTTGATTTCTCCGAGATATTTGCTCATTGTGTTTGTTATAGAACAACATTTCTATATTTAAATTTTTTTATTATAAATATTAGAGCCTTATTTATGTCAACCAAGGTTTATGTGCAATTGTGTGAGCCAAGGTATTATGTATTATTTGAATTTCAATTTAATAGTGCATATTACTAAGGAGGTAGCAGGGTTTAAATCACTGACCAATTGAGATCCAATGTCTCGGGATACTTTGAGCTCACACAACTCTTACCATATAGTAGCTAATTTTTACTTTACTCTAAGTCAACTTTGATATGGTAGAAAAAAAAAATACTCCTGTACTAAATTAATATCTCCATTTAGAAAAAAAAATTATAATAACTTTATTATATTAGATTTAAATGGTTGACTACATAAAAAGAGTATTATAAGTTCATTTTTCCTGGTTTAACCATTCAATATAAATCATTATTTTTTAAAATATAATTATTAATATAAGATAGAGGTAATATTTAACTTTGGCCTATGTATTTAGCGTGTAGCGATATAGGTGGTATCCAGCCCAACGACAAATTAAGGATGGGCTGGTACCATCCGGCCTTCTAGCCAGACCGGTTCGATGCTGGTACCATCCGGTCTTCTAGCCGGACCGGTTCGATGCCAGTGCGAAGAATGGGCTGGTTCGGCGAATAGAAGCTGGCGGAACTGGAAGAAATATTTGAATTTAAATTATCCTGCGAGGTGCGAAGATAAATGGCAATTACGTGATTAAAATTGAACGGCAGGGGCGAAGAATAGCTCTCAATTTTTAATGTGCACTACTCCTCGTGACTCTGCAATCTCCCTCCTCCTCGTCTTTTATTCCCGGGAAGCAGATCATTTCTTGGTAGTGCAATGGCGGATTCATGAACATTCGCGAGAAGGAGTTCGCCATTCGTGCCAAGGGAGGAAATGCAGTTTCTATTCCCGGATTCTCTCCTTCCTGTTGTGACTGATTCCCTTACCTTGTTCAGGTAATTTTTCAAAAGCGTTGCAAGCATTTGAGTTGTTTTTCTTGTTGTGCAGTTTGCAATTGTAGAATGGGGATATGGTTCATGTCGTCTACTTGTTACGGGATCCTGTGCAATTTCTTTTTTGGGTCATTTCTGTTTTTTTTAATCTTGTTTGAGATCTTTTTCCTCTAATTCTATCTTGTATTCTTCCAAAGCATTAAATTTACTATCTTTGGGTTTTATGGATGAAAATAAGCTGAAGTATACTAGGAGCTTTAGAGAGTTCTTCAATGAAATATTTTTTTTTGTACAAATTGGAGTATGAGGTGGAATTGTTCAGCTATAGTTGAGTTCAGCTTCCTCTTGTGTCCTATGTCCTTTAACCTAAATTTTTTTCATTTCTTTTCTAAAAGTGGGTTATGATTATTATTCAATTTTTTATGCTTGGAATTAGGGTCTTCTAACATTCTGACATTCTGACTTAATTTTGATTCAATAGTTTGAAAGGAATGAATAGGTAGGCGCAGAGAAAGTTAGAGAGAGTCAAGGGACGATATACCATAGCAACAAGCTTCATCCAATCTCTGGAGGTGTCTTGACCGAAATGACAGTTGATACGCCTCCTGTTGTTGTTGCACCAAGCGGAAGAGCAAATCGAGCCACATGGAATTCCATCAATGGTGGCGAATCCGCTGATATTTCCGATGGAGATGGATATGATAGCGATGGTTCCAATTTTGCGCCTCCGTAAGTTCTTATGCAGTGATAAGATTGTGTTTGTTGCAGTAGTAGATGTTATTAATTATGATAAAATACTAATTTTCCATGAAATGCCAAGCTTATAAGTCAACATTCTTAATGAAGATAGTCGTTTGACCACTTTGTTATTTCTCCCCGGACAGCGATAAGGATAAAGAACTCGAAAGTAGAATATTTTTTTACATAAAAAACGGTTCCATTTATTGATTATCTTTTTCTTCCTTTTATATCTTTTCCGTATTACAATGTCTTTCATTGAAGGAGATTGTTCTTTCTACTTATTATACTTTCTGGAAAGTGGAGATATGTTCATTTGTGAAAAATGTTTCCATACTAGGTGGAATAGGCTATATGTTTACAATTGTCTCTTTACTTTTACATTCATGTTTTGCACACTACAATCTCAGGCAAAGCTATGGATGCATACTGTGTTTCTTACATGTTTTTACTTGCTATTTCAGTACCCCTTCGACATTATCAACGTCAATGCCTCCTGAGCTGGCGGGTGCCATACCTTTGCTCGATAGATTTCAGGTGTGCATATAAAATGTTTTTGTTGGCATGAAGTTGCTTTGTTTTATGTTTATGTAATAAATGTGGATAGTTACATACATAGCATCATAATTCTCTATGAATTAATTTTTTTGTCAAATCATTTATTACCTTATCTGGGCTTTTTTGCAATTAATTTAATACCATCGATAATTAATACTCCTTAAAGTAGTGTATAATTTGAACTTATGAGCTGATGGTTTCTGTCAGTATTACTAATGATATTTGAAGTGTTCACTTGAAATTAATTTTAATCCCCTTTTATGAAAATTGAATCACCAAAATTTGTTCAAACATGGATGCCCTTAATTCTTTTTCTGTCTTGTTTCTTGTTTCCAGGTGGAGGGTTTTTTAAGAATGATGCATAAACAGATACAGTCGGCTGGGAAGCGTGGTTTTTTCTCCAAAAGATCCATGGGCCCTCAGGTTCGAGAAAAATTCACTATAAAAGAGATGTTGTGTTTCCAGAAGGTATGTTTTCTAGTTTAGTATTTAGTATTTATTCAAGAAACAAGTGAGGAAGCGTTTCTAAGTATAGTATTTGTTTTTCAATCTATGTAGAATTTCTCGTTCATTTTTTTTTAGTTTTGAGCTTAAAATACATGATATGTTGATTATGTGCAGGATCCTATTCCAACTTCCTTACTGAAAATTAATAGCGACTTGGTGAACCGGGCAGTAAAATTATTCCAGATTATACTAAAGTACATGGGTATAGACTCATCGGATAGAATAACCCCATTGAGCTTAGAAGAACGTATTGATCTCATTGCTAAAATCTACAAGCAAACCTTAAAACGCTCAGAACTTCGAGATGAGTTATTTGCTCAAATTTCAAAGCAAACACATAATAACCCTGAGAGGTATGTCTCTTCAATTTGATAAGTTTTTCACTTTTTTGAACAATCATTAGTTTTAGATTTGTGTGCTACTTGATGGTATCTCAATTTGATTATCCTTTGCTTTATAGGCAATCTTTGATTAGAGCATGGGAGTTAATGTACATATGTGCATCTTGCATGCCACCAAGCAAGGATATTGGTGGATATATATCTGAATATGTCCACTATGTAGCTCATGAGATAAATATTGATCCTGAAATTCAAGTTTTTTCAATGAACACATGGAATGCTTTAAAACGCTCTATGAAGGCCGGACCAAGGCATACAATTCCCGGAAATGAGGAAATTGAAGCTCTTTTGACTGGTAGGAGGCTCACGACCATTGTTTTTTTCTTGGATGAGACGTTTGAAGAGATTACATATGACATGACAACTATTATTGCGGATGCTGTTGAGGTATTTCAGACACTGCCTTCTCCATTTCTTGTTTCTTTCCAAGAGGAATGATAATTAATTGACCAGGTTGCCTAGCAAGCCGTTCTTGCATCTCCAAACAGGGTTAAACTTGGCTTTACCAAGTAATGTCCTCTGTGTTAGAGTAGTATATTTGCTCATTTCTATATTTGTCTGTCTTTAGTAATATTAGGGTTAGTTCAGTCTTTTCTATATTCTATGTATTAGGGTTAGTTCAGTCATTTCTATTTATTCTTAATTTGTAGTTGGTTATCCCTTCATGTAAGTGAGGGTATTTAGGTCTTTTGCAAAGAAGCTTGATTAAAGGCTGGTCGATTGTCTTGTGCATGATGGTTTTTCTAATGTTAATACAAAAATTCTAGGGCTTCTTCTTCCTCCCTAAGAATCCTAGAATTTTTGTATTGACATTAGAAAAACCATCATGTACAAGTCAATCGACCAGCCTTTAATCAGGCTTTACTACAAAAGACCGAAATACCCTCACTTAAGTTAAAGGTTGACCAATTACAAAATAAAAATAAATATAAATGATTGAACTAACCCTAATACCTAGAATACTACTAAAGATAGACAAATGTTGAAGAGAGCAAATGTTCTACTAACACTCTATAACCAAGTGCACCACTTATTCATTTAATTACACCTAATCAGATGATCAGTCACTGAAATCAAATCAAGAAAAATATATAGCAAATAAGCCAGGTAAAACACACCACGAAATTTTAGCAAGTCTAAAACATGAAAAGTGGCTAGAAATTTGTTAGGATATTGTATTAGTTATGAAGGTCTTATTAATCTACTGTATTAGTTTGCAAAATCTTTCAAGAGTGTTGTGTTCAAAGCAAATAAAATGTGTTTCTTGGTTTAACATTTGTCTCTAAAGTTAAACATACTAAATGTATATGGTGTTCATAGACATTCTATAGTAGAATGTGATAATACATTCTATAGTAGAAAGCAGGAATAGAGCCAGGACAGGTTGACCACAAGGCCCACATAAAAAAGAGCATTAGTGATTGGGGGTCTGGTATAATATAATGGACCTCCAAATTGAAAATTTTTGTGTAGGAGAGCTATGGTGGTGCATCAATTGTTTTCTAAGTGATTTTCCCCCCTTATTTTGCATGTGGTGGACAGGTGGGGGGGGGGGGTACCTCTTGTGCCTAAGCCTGTGTTCGGAAGTTTGATGACTGCAATGCCCACATAGTGAACACATGCACACACATAAACGCACATGCACCTTTTAATGCATACACACTTTGATAACTCCAAAATTTACACATGGAAATATTGATAGAATTATGGCATGTTTGAGAGGAAGAACTCGTTGTCTTGAATAATGATAACAGCCAAAATACAAATAAAAAGTCGACCAGCCTCTAAATAGGCTTAGGGCCGCCAATAAGAACAAACAACTCAATTGCCCTTCACATAAGTGAGGACAGACAAATTATGGAATAAGATGAAACATTATTTACTAAACTACCCCTTATACATAAGACTATCCTACTAATGACAACCAAACACAAGCATACGAGCAAAGACCCCTCTAACGAATAACACCAAAACTTGGTTGTTAATATTGGCTCCATCCTTTTTCAGACACAGTATTAGCTTTGATACTCGCAGCAATATTTATTCTCAACTATTTAATTTTTGAGAATTTATATGCTAAGGAGCTGAATTGTATCTTCTACAGGAGCTTGCGTTGATTATCAAACTCTCTGCGTGCTCTAGCTTTAGTTTGTTTGAATGTAGAAAACTTGTTACAGGTTCCAAATCACCGGATCTTGCCAGTGGTACGTATTCAGCAATTCTTTTCTGTTTTATATAGCTAAAATAGTTTGCATTCAAATGAGGAGTGTGTTAGCTGTCTCATGTTTATACGCAATGTAGTATATTGTGTAATGTACTGATCCTGGATATGTGGCTTTCTCAAACACAGAGGAATACATAGGGTTAGATGATAATAAATATATTGGAGATGTATTGGCTGAATTTAAGGCTGCAAAAGATCGTAATAAAGGAGAAGTTTTGCACTATAAACTTACATTTAAAAAGCGGTTATTTCGGGAGTCAGATGAGGCTGTTACTGATCCAATGTTTGTCCAGTTATCATATGTTCAGGTGTGGATTTTGCTTTTCACTTTTCTATCATATGGATTTTACCAATGCTTTCTGACTTTATTGGTATTGATATTTATTTGTTTCCTTTTTCAGTTGCAACATGATTATATATTGGGAAATTATCCTGTTGGGAGGGATGATGCTGCACAACTATCAGCATTGCAGATTTTGGTTGAGATTGGATTTGTTGCCAGTCCCGAATCATGCATGTTAGGTTTCTTCTCTATTGTTTTATTGTTATTTTACAAGTTGATATTTTTATTTAGTTACTGAAGAGTGAAGCATTTCCACTTTGTAACTCTTGGCTTCTTTCCTTTTGGGGATCAGTGACTGGACAACACTTCTTGAAAGACTCTTACCTAGACAAATTGCAATTACAAGGTTAAAGAGGGATTGGGAACTTGACATTCTTTCTCGTTATCATCAGATGGTAAGTTGATAATGATTAAACTTTCTCCATATAGTTATATGAAAAGTCATTGATCAAAACTTTCTCTATAAAGTTATTTGAAATGCCACTGCTCAAAACTTTCTTTGTAAAGTTATTCGAAATGTCACTGATCAAAACTCTCTATAAAGTTATTTGAAATGTCTGTGAAAATATTTTATGATCTGTTAGAACCATCGAAGCTTGGTTGTCTAAATAAAGTTCTGTTTGCTTCATCATTGCAAGTAAAATTGTATCAACTAGTAATCAGAAATACAACATTGTTCTTGCCAAGTTGCCATCTAATTATTGCACTTTGTTTTTCTATTTGGTAGGAAAATATGACGAAAGATGATGCAAGGCAGCAGTTTCTTCGGGTCTTGCGGTCACTTCCTTATGGAAACTCTGTTTTCTTTGGTGTAAGGAAGATAGACGATCCTATTGGTCTTCTACCTGGGCGGATCATACTGGCTATAAACAAACGGGGGGTATGCCAAATTTCCAGTTGGTATATGCTTTCCTTTGCTTTTTGTTTATTTTTGAATAACGCTTGGTCACTTTGTCCTAGGTTCACTTCTTTCGTCCAGTTCCCAAAGAGTATTTACATTCTGCAGAGTTGAGGGACATTATGCAATTTGGTAGCAGTAACACTGCTGTTTTCTTTAAGATGCGAGTAGCTGGGGTTCTTCACATATTCCAATTTGAGACCCGACAGGTACTAATACCTCAAAATTTGTTTTGTTTGGTTGCAAAAATCTGTTAGTCACATGCTCATCCTTCTTAAATTCTATCTGCCTTTTACTGTGTAGGGAGAGGAAATTTGTGTTGCTTTGCAAACACATATAAATGATGTAATGTTGCGTAGATACTCAAAAGCACGCACAGCTGCAAGTGGGTCATTTCAGGGAGATTTATCTCATTCCCTGAAGTCATCTACTAGTTTGGAGGTTTATGAAAAACGCATAAATGAATTATCTAAAGCTGTTGAGGAATCTCAGAGAAATGCAGATCAGGTAAATTAAGGGTTTATTAAATATTTGGTATTATAGTATGCAAAATTTTTGTTTTGTTCTTGCTTAATCTGTGTGTTACCTGCAGTTGTTGAATGAATTACGCGAAAAGAAAAAAGGAGAAACTGAAATGAAAGAAGAGATCGAGAGACTAAAGGAATCTCTGAACTATGAGAAGCAAAACAGTGAAGAAATTGTTAATGACCGTGACAAACACAGAATTTTATGTGATGAAAAAGAGTCTGCTTTACAGGTTTGGTTTCAGTGTGATGTGATCATGATGAACTTCTTGTTTCTTTGTTTTATTTTTCCGTTTTATATAATATTATCTGATAAATTTCTATCAGGCGGCATTGTTGGATAAGAGTACTCTTGAAACTAAGTTAACAAAGATGAGCAGTCTTGTCAATTCAACTAAAAATGTCTCAGATTCTCAGGTAATGTTTGATGCCAATGGCTACAATATGAAGCCTTCTTGCCCTTTTTTCCTAATGAAAATTTTAGAAGAATTGCTTTATTACTTTTGCTCCTTTGTCTTGATTATCATCTTTAAAATAGGCTTTAAGTAAGCTCCATGATGAATTGAGGGCACGAACTGAGGAACTACATGTAGCAGAGGAGACTGCTAAACAATTAACTAGTGAAAAGCTATTGCAGGAGCAAAAGCTCTTAAGGCTTCAGCAGAAAAAAATAGAAGAGGTATTGTGAAACTTGAAGCTTTCTCATGGTTTCTTTATGTTGTCCAATCTACTTTAACAAAATCTGCTTTTGTTTTTTCAAGAGACGGTTTGAGTTAATTTATTTTCTTTCTCAAATGCAGATGGATGCACTTGAAAGAAAATTTGAGCAAGAACGTATGGCGTTTCGACTGCGGATTTCTGAGTTAGAAAAGAGGTTGCTAGAGGTTACCCAAGACTTAGTTTCTTCTGAATCAAACCTTGCATTGAAAAATACAGAACTATATACACTACAAGCTAGTTTAAAGGAACTAGAGGAACTTCGAGAAATGAAAGAGGTATTCCTTCTTAAACTGTTTAAAGAATTTACCTTCTGTTCCTGTAGTTCTTCCAAAATATAGTTTGATTTTTATTTCTGTTATTTGACATTGGTCAATTGAGAGACTTGTACTATTAGCCTAATGCACAAGCATCTGTAACTAGGATATTGATAGAAAGAATGAGCAGACTGCAGCAATATTGAAGAAACAAGGTGAACAGTTGGTTGAACTGGAATCCCTCTACAAAGAAGAACAAGTGTTAAGGAAAAGATACTTCAACATTATAGAAGGTTTGTCTACGTTCTACAAAGTCTAAAAAGAAAGTTGTGCTTTGTCAATATCGTTTCAAGTTTTTACAATTGTGCACATATTATATAGATATGAAAGGCAAGATCAGAGTATATTGTCGTCTGCGACCCCTTAGCGAAAAAGAGATCACTGACAAAGAGAGATCTGCTATTTCCAGTATTGATGAGTTTACAGTTGAACATTGCTGGAAGGATGAGATTAAGCATCATCTTTATGATCGTGTTTTTGATGACACTGCATCTCAGGATGATGTATTCAAGGACACTAAGGTTGCTGTTGTATACTCTATTTTAGACCATATGATGGACGTTTGATTCCTCTTTGTAGCTTACTTCTTTACACTTTCTGTTCCTGCGATGCAGTATCTAGTACAGTCAGCTGTTGATGGATACAATGTATGCATCTTTGCATATGGCCAAACTGGTTCAGGAAAGACATTCACAATTTATGGTTCTGAAAGGAACCCAGGACTCACACCCAAAGCAACTACTGAACTTTTCAAAGTCTTGAAGCGGGACAATAACAAATTCTCCTTTGGTTTAAAGGTGAATTTTTTTTCCTTTGATTTTTAGTGTTTACTTCATCCTTCCTATGTTGCTATACTAACCAAAGAATTTGGATAATTGATTTTTATGTAATCAATAGCTGGACAGCTTGTTTCATAGGCGGTTATAATAATCTTATCAAATAATAACTTTTATAGTCTATAAAGTGTATTCATGTTTGTCTTTTTTCTTTTTCTTTTTTGTCACTAAACTAACATCACTGGCATAATTTAGGCATATATGGTGGAATTGTATCAAGATACCCTAGTAGATCTTTTGTTGCCGAAGCATGCTAAACGTTTGAAGTTGGAAATAAAAAAAGACTCGAAGGTGAGTCTTTTGTCTTACACATGGATGATAGCTCTATTTGTACTAGTATATAAAATAAGCTCCATAAATACGTTTCTGATTCTAGTTGTATAACTGTTTAATTTTTGGTATACTCTTTAGGGGATGGTGTCCATTGAGAATGTAACTATTGTACCAATTTCGAACCACGAGGACTTAAAAGCCATCATATCAAGAGGATCTGAACAAAGACATACGTCTGGGACCCAAATGAATGACAAAAGTTCGAGATCTCATTTAATACTTTCCATTGTTATAGAGAGCACAAACCTTCAGACTCAATCTGTTGCAAGGGGGAAGGTAAGACTTGCCCCATTATGTGCCCAACCTGTAGGTTGTCAAGATGGATAATTAATTCTGATATATTCCCATTTTTGCAGCTTAGTTTTGTGGATCTTGCCGGCTCAGAGAGGATAAAAAAATCAGGCTCTGCTGGTCATCAGCTAAAAGAAGCCCAGAGCATCAACAAATCACTTTCAGCCTTGGGAGATGTGATTAGTGCATTATCTTCTGATGGGCAACATATACCTTATAGGAACCATAAGTTGACAATGTTAATGAGTGATTCCCTTGGGGGAAATGCTAAGACTCTCATGTTTGTGAATGTTTCACCAGCGGAGTCAAACTTAGATGAGACTCACAATTCTCTAATGTAATGGCTCTAATCCTTTGACCAAAATACTTCTTTTGGACAATTTTTGGAATAAAAATATTATGCATGTTACTTAGTTTCATCAAATTTGTATGATTTTGACAAACGCATGTGGTGATTTAGGTATGCTACAAGAGTTCGTTCAATTGTCAATGATCCTAGCAAAAATGTTTCTTCGAAAGAGGTTATTCGTTTAAAGAAGCTAGTGGCATATTGGAAGGAGCAAGCAGGAAAGAGAGGCGAGGAAGAAGACTTGGAAGAAATTCATGAAGTGCGGGCAACAAAAGATAGGACAGATGGCCGACATTCCATGTAAACAGCTCTTTTAGGTAATTAAAGTATTATATCTATTTTGACATTGTTCTATATATTTGAATTTTATCTTAATTACAATTTAGTGTCGATAGGAGGATATGAACTACACCATATGAAATTGTACATGTAAGTATTTCACATTCAATGGAAACAAGTGAGAGAAAAGCATCTAAATCTTTATAGATCTTGAAGGTGCTCATTTTGTCTACTTGGCGCGGGTGATTCTATTGAGTATTGAGTTTTTTCTTATTGACTTCATTCATTGAAAGATATTTTACAATGGGAATTATGAGTTGTATCATGCAGGCTATTTTAGGTGAGAAAACACAGACCATGTCATTTGTCACGCTAGATGAGATTTGGCATTGAGAAAGAAATAAGCTTTTAATGTTCAATTAGACTGCAACCATAAGTATTAGTATCTGTTCCGTTGCTTCAAGATAGAACAATTCTGTACTCTGAACAGTGAACATGGGTAGGTCAACTGCTCTTCTTCAAACCCATTATTAATATTATTGTGGCAATGTTGTCAATCCAGTCTGTGTTGCTCTGGTTGTCCCGGGGTCAAATCCATGTGGCGTAGAGTATGAAGGGTGCATGAGTTCTTATAAGAAGAATACGAAAAAAAAAAATCGGGGAATATATATTTTCCACAGTCAATGTGACAGAAGATTTATATTCTAGTATTTGGATGAAATTTCAATTTATTGGGTCATGGACTAAAAAAAGTCCCTTGCCTTCCCAACATGGAAGTAAACCTCATCTTTCAACATTGTCCCTGAGCCATATAGAGCAGTTTGGATCCTCCAGTGCCGCGAGCAGCTTATGGTCATGTACAAGACGGGGTTTACCCAGTCATCAATATGGGGTTGGTGCATGTGCAGGTATGGTTTGAGGACAAGGCGGTCGGTTGCAGAGGGAGTTGCAGTCCTGAAATAGATGAGGGAGAAATTGTGAAATTTTTAACTTTGACATATTCTTTCGACTATAGAAGATTTGTTGAGCATTTCTCGCCATAGTTGAAAGCTTTCTAGTCAAGAAGTTTCATTGCTTTATGGTCACGGGCACCTATAGGGATTATTGGTGAAGTCAGATTCAATGGTTTTCAGTTGAATCAATTCAACACTAGTTGTTTCTAGCATAGAATTGATTCAACGCTGTTCATTCTTTTATACAGAACCAATTTAAAGCTATTCTTTTCTAACGTATAGGCTTTCTATCATATAATTGTAATTTTTAGAATTAAATAGATTCAATTTAGATCTATGCGTGAAAATGTGGCTTCGCATAAATAAATTGCATAAGGTCCGAGAAATTTTCTTTATTTTCAGGTAGCGTAGAAATCGAATGGTGGAATTTGACAAACTTACAAAGGGATCTATTAATGGTATTCATTTCGGGAATGGAAGTACGTTGTTTGAGCTGTGTAGCCAAAGTTGTAGCAGAGACAAGTGGGTCGCTACAAAAACTGCTCACTAGACCTCAATACCTTGTTGAAATATTACTGCATATGGTACTCGCAGAGACAATTAAAACGCATTAAAGAAAGCAAAAATCTGAGTTCCAGAGCCTAAGATAGGACTATATTTAGATGAAATTAAAAGTTAGTTGAAGATTTTCTAAGATTCGAAAAATGAAATATGAATATTTTTGCAAATTGGTCGTTATAGAAATTTTGTTTTCTATAATTTCAGCCAAATTTATTTTTAATTAATACCAAATGATTTCAGAACAATTTATAAAATTTTCCCAAAGGCCTACTGAGAACTTCCAGTAAAAATTTCATGTAGAAACTTTGAGGTTTTCCTAGCAAAAATAAGAAATCATTCGATAAAAGCCTTAGTGATTTGGTGCAACTACAGAAACCTTATATCTCTGAAACTTGCAGTCAGGTACTTCCGACTGTTAAGTATACTAGAAAAAGCTGGCATATTATTCTGATACCTGAAGAATAAATTATGAATTTAGTTAGATAATTAGTTAAAATAGGAAATTAATTTCGCCCAAATTTTAATATGAAATTTATAAAAAGTCATAACTTTGGGGTTTGTCCATCATCCTTGTCCAACATTGAAATCCATGGAGACCACATAAAATTCCATACTTTATTACTCTCGAACCAAGAACTTCGTAGGAGAATCAACACATATGATTTCTTTTTCATGCATACATCTATTTTTGATGAATCTACAAAAATCCCTACACCAACATCAAGTATCATGGCTTATTCCATGTATCAAAACTTCATTCATGCAAATAGATCACTGAAAAATCCTAATTTGAAAATTGAAATCCAAGTATTAAATCCAATTAGGTAAATTGAAATCACTCCTTGTACCTTGTTCTCTCATGAATTTCTCTACTCATGCTCATCCCCTTGCTCCATCTACGCATCATTTGTGCCTCCCCATGCTTTGTCAATGTCCCTACTTCTTAGATTCTCCCGTTTCTTCAAGCTTCTAGCCCTTAGGGTTGGCTTCAACATCGACAAGAAAGAAGAGCAGTGGTGAAGGTGAAGGAGAAGAAGAGGAAAGATTATGATGGTTTTGAAGAGAAAAGAGGACGAATATCCACTGGAGATGAGGGTAGGGATGAAATTTTTGTAATAGGGGGAAGAGTACCCTAATGACAATCCCCTAAAATTTGCACCCGTTCATCAAAACCTTCCAAACCACGAAGCTTATTGGATGTTATTTTTGGCCTAGGAGCCCAAATTTTGAAATGGATATTGAAGACGAAGTTGTGTTATTTTATATCAAATTTTTAAAGAAATATTTTTTGTTCAATTTGGGGGTGTGGGTAAAAGGATAGGGCTTATTAGGTAGGTTCTTTCTCTGTTCTTCGTTATGAGTAATTGATTATAGAAATCAAACCACAAAATTAGGTCTTAATATCACTAATATAAACTCCCTGATTATTAATTTCAAAATTGGCACAAATGGGCCCACTGCTTTTGGTCAATTGGTTAGCTTTCCTGCATTTAGTTGGGTAATCTGGTCCTACATAGCATGCCACCTTAGAAATGTCATTTCTCCATCATCTTAAATCTATTTTTTCCAGTTCTGATACCATTATGACGGAGTATGAGTCTAGTTTCTAATATTTAAAATTCTAACACTATCTTCGTATAGTAACCTAAATATTTAATAAAGGTTAGGAACCCACGAGTCATCACATATTAACCCGTCCTCTAAGTTATTATTATGATCCTATCTAGTGACATTTAGATAGTTCCAACACCCTTTTCAGCTAAATTTTTTTTTAGGGTGTTCACTATGTAGTGTGACCTTTAATTTCTTGCTAATAATTGTATAATCAGTTTTCCTATGATTCAAAATATTTCTTGCTGAGGCTAGAACTCTTAATTCTTATTTATTGAAGTATTAGTTCTAAGAGCAATCTAGTGATCTCTAAGTCAAGTAGGTGAATATTAAACTCTCAACTAGTAGCTGAGGTTTTTTATTTAAAAAGTTTCTTTTAATTCATGTTATATATCAAGTTGGTTGTATTAGTGCTAATCAATCCCTCTTAGACTTGCTGAATTTTCTAAAAGGTGTGTTTTGTTGAATTTGTTTACTTGTGTTTATTTGATTCATCATGTCTAGTTCTTATTCTTCTAGTGGTAATGAAGATTTAAAATTTAAAATTCTTTTTTGACAAGCCATTGAATCAAGTAAAAAGTGTAAAAAGTTAGAGAAAATTATGAAAGCTAATGTGGATACAATTGAATCTATTTCTATTAAAAAAATTCAATTGGCTTAATATAAAAAAGAACTAGAGAAAGAGTTTCAAACTTTGAGAATGAACTTGAGAAATAGAGAAAGAAATCTAGATCTTTAGAAGATAAACTTGTGTTTAGTAATGAAGAAGTTAATGCCTTCAAATTTGAAAAATAATTTTTTAGACTAGATAAATTTCTTAGATAATGAAGTTTATCAAAGGGTAGAGACAAATAACGCTTCTTTGAAGAAGATTGAAAATCTTGGGAGTGAATTAAAAATTTGTAAAGAAAAATTGAAATCTTTTACTATAGGGCAAGAGAAGTTGGACAAAGTTTTGTACATGGGACAAGATAATAGTAATAAATGAGGACTAGGGTTTAGAGAATTAAATTCTATTAGTTCTAAAGGTGTCACTAAGTTTTTCAAACCTAAAGAAGCCATGCATACTAGGAATGTTGTTCCACAAGTTGACAATATGTTAAAACCTAAAAATCCTCCTATGAATCAAAGTCCAAAGTTTAACCATAGGAAGGGACATCAAAAGAGGGATAATCATAAGTCTTTAATTAGACAAATTCAAGCTATAAAACACAACATAAATTGCCTTAGTCAATGTGTCATGAATAAATCAAAAACTAAGGAAAGTTAAGTTGCTTCATACTTGAACAATTTTCCTAAGAGAGGAAAGAAATTAATTCAAATCATAGGAAACCTTAAAACAAAAGGCACATGGATTATGAAGCACAGACTAGACTTTAACCAAAGAAGGTTACTCAAGACAATAGAAATTTTTTTAAAAAAAATTTGAATTATAAATTATGTCTTAGAGAACTTTATTTCTGAAGTTGATGGGACAAGGAAGTCTACATTAACCTTAGGTTTCTTTAGGATTGGTTTGCTAGGTAAGGCTAAGGAAACTTATATCTCTAAGCAAGAAATTTTGATTTATGTCTATGATTTAATTTTTTCTATCATTGGAACATTCATGTTTTTTAGTTTTATTGTATTTTACTTTATTTTTTACATGGTTTTAATTCATTATTTTTGCATTGAAAAAAAAATTGAATATGATAAAAAAATAAAAAAAATAGTGAAGCTTTTGCTAGTTTTGCAAATGGCTTTGTTTTTGTTTTTGATAAAGTTTAGCTCTTGAGATAATTTGAGATTAATTTTCTTTTAAGCTAAAAAACAGCATGACTAATAGTAAATATGCCTTAATGAAGAGAAGTATACAACAAGGAGAGTGAAAATCAATTTGATTTTCATTTGCTTGAGACTCAAAGTCAATTTGAAGTATAAACATAAAGAGAGAAATTTTAAACATAAGTTGACATGTGTTTGGATTTTAGTGGAGTCTAAGTAATCAAATTAGATTATCTTTGGCTAGATTTCTATTTGGAATTGAAAGAAAATAAAATTTCATGTAATGTGCTTCAATGCATATGAGTCTTTTGTTCTTTAATATCTATTTAGATAATGAAATTGTCTTCGTAAAGATGATGGGCAAAGCTAATGTGAAGTACCCATCTACTTGATATAAAAAATAATTAAATGAAAAAAAGAAAAGAATACAAAAAATATGATACAAAGTTGAGAGGATTTGAAAAAAGCCAAACCCTCAAAAAATGAATTGAGGAAAAATATCATACCTTAGAAAAATGCAAGGGTATGTTGATTATGAGTTTTTTTATTTTTAAATTATTTTAGAAAAATTATGTACATATATTCTAGTTATAGAGAATCGAATAATGGGTCTTTATTAGGGTCTGAACAAATTTATCTCCATTTAATTAAGATTGATCAAGCAAAATTTAAGATTAAAAGAGACATGAGTTGACTATATTGGTGATTTTTCTTCAAAAACTAATAAGGAGGATTAATGTGTCAAAAAGAAAAAAATAAAATTGACAATCACAAACCAATGGGGTTAACTGGCCTAATGCAAGGTATTATTAATGAACATAATTGATTAAAAAATTGTTAAAAAGAGCTCAACTTTGCTATTTTTTAATGTTTGATTTTTATTTGGAGTTCTTGATCTCAAATTGAAGTTCTTTAAAGGAATTTAATGTTTTTTAGCATTAGAATTTATCATAATTTGTTTTAAAATATTTTAAAAACAAAAATTTTATTTGCACAAAATTTTTAAAGCACAATTATGAAAATGAGTATTTTAAAGTTAAAGTAATAATTAACTGAATTTTTAGACATAGTCTTGATTGATAATATATTGTTTAAAAGTAAATTTGACATGATTCTTCTTAATAAAAAATTCTGATGTAATTGCTTAAATTGTTGAACATTTAAATTCTGTGTTTACTTGTTTATTGGAACAATATTATATGGGTATATTCTTATTTGTGTATATTTCATCACATTACATATAAATGTCATACATTAAGGGGGAGTGTCATTGTCAAAAGTTGGACATGTGATATATATGATTATTTCTATTTCATATCTTGATGATTATGTACTTGACTAATACGCTTAATTGACATTTTCATCACATGTTAACTTTAAATTTTTGTTTATTTATGTCAAAAAGGGTGAGAAATGATTAATGAAAATCAAAGTACCTATCTTTATAATTGATTGGACAGTGCTATGCAAATCAATTTGAATTTAAGTGCAGGATAAGTATAGGTTTACACAAGGCTTTTCAAGCACAATTCCAAATTAATGAGTTTAAGTTAATTGAGTTTATATTAAGTATTTGTAGTGTCAAGTTAGTTTATACAATTTGAAAGTCAATGCACTATGTTAAGAGTTGTAATTTTAGTTTTGATTTTCAAATGTAGTGTTTTAACAAGAAATAGCCAAATGTTGAAATTATAAGAACATATGAGTCATATGCCTAGTTTATTAGTAGATTTTTGTCAAACTTATGTTAGAAAATTTTGTGTATATAATGAGTCTTAGAATTTTATTTAAAGTTGTTGTGGTTGAGCTAAATTTGGAATTGACAGACATGAAAAAATAGGATCAGATATGTTCTTATTGATCATGGTAGAAGACTGAAGAATATAAAAGGGTTTTGAAGCTCATTTAGATCACATTGGCATATAAAAATCACTTAGAAAAGTTTCAAAAGTGATTTCAGAGGTTTTTAGGGAAAAGGTAAAAATTTAGCAAAACGATCGATTACTGCAAACAATGAAGAGAAGAACATTTGATCGTCTATTAAATCAACCTTATGCAAAATGAAGCTGAGAGCTATCGATCGATCACTTGTAATCGATTGATCAATTCAAGTATCATGCAATTAAAAACAGTGACCGGTCGATCGTTGTTTAGAATGATCAATCGTTTCAAGGACAATTTACCAGAATTTAGACCTTTCGATTTCAATTTTATTCCTTATTATTGTACAAGTCTTACAACTTATTCAGCTATATAAGGGCTATGAAATCACAAAATTTCATATAGAAAAACCTAGAGGAGAAAAGAAAAAGAAGGTTTGCACCTTTGTTTATTATTTTTCAAAGGAGAATTCACTTGAGCTTTGTATTGAAGATCTACGGTGAATTGAAGAAGACAATCCATAACTAAAGAAAATTATACACAGAGTAATCAAAGAAGAGTTCCAATATGTCTTCAATTGAAGATTTTCACAAGGCCAAAGTGAAGAGAACAAGAGGTGCTTGTTGAAGACTAGAAAGAGACAAAGACAAGGCAAGCAGGAAAAAGTTTAAAGTGCTTTGAAAAGACTTGCCAACAACAATGATCTAAAATAGAGGAGCTAGTATTAGAGTCGAAACAAGGTTGGTGGTTTGTCTATGTCCATGTAAAGTCCTGGTTTCTAGTTCATTGATTTGGTTCTTTCGGAACTGTTGTGGGTTTTTACCCTAGTTGGGTTTTTCTATGTCAATTGTTGTGTTCATGTGTGGATTGCTTGATAGTTGATTGATTAATATTTTGAGTGTGAAAATTTTTAATCATTTCTATTTAATAAAATAATTATGCTCAAAGAGGCTAGAACTCTTAATTTTTATTTATCGAAGTACTAATTTTAAAAGTAATTTAGTGATCTGCTAGGTCGATTAGACAGATATTAAACTTTTAAATGTTTCACAAGTGAATTGTATCTCATTGACTCTTATATGCAATCTACCATTCAAAATGGGTTGAACCAATACCACCAATGAATTATCTCTATTCACAGTCTGGCTCATTTCTACTGATGTTGATTTGTCACTATTGTCAAGCTCTTTCATCTCTGTATATTATGAATAAAAAACACTAATTGCATGTCTTCATCATCTTCTAATTCAAATAGAATGTATGATTTAAAAGATGGAATCAAATACTTCAAAGTCACATTACCATTGACGGGAAGTCTTTCTTTGACTTGAACCTGTAGCTCGCCGAACCTCACCGGGGGATAAATGTACATTAACCGCATCTTTCCAGCAACATGCAGACCATCATTATCTACCTCTCTGTTGTAGTGGATGAAAATACCAATCCTCTTCATTATGTTGGTAAAGGGTGGTTGGATTGGCCGAAATGAAGTTTTTTTACCTGAAATAGCTTCCGTAATGGAAAAAAATGGGCTTTTACTATCTCTGACAACTCGCTAGTGAGTTGTCGCTAGTCATCTCCTACCAGCGAACCCTGCCTTGCCATCAATCATTCCTCTCTACTAGAATGGCACATCACTGTTCATTTATGAGGATCTGTATAGGGATTTAGGTTTATTTAAAACCTAAGAGTTGTTTCATTCTAAAGTAGGTAATATGACATTTAATGTTAAGAAGGAGGGAATATGGAATTTTGGCTTCTTCGGCCATGTGATATGAAAATAACTCACCTAGAAAAGGCTAGCTTTCTCAAGCACACTTCTCAACGGGAAAATCCATCAAACATGTGGTATACCAAAGCCAACACCAAAGTCTACACTAACTGACAATCTACATAGCACACCCATGTAACTGATACTCACATATTGGAGAAGATAGTTTTCTCAAGTAAACTATCTATTCATTTAATACACCTAAAAAAAAACCAAATTGGGGGCTCATAGCCAATGATAAGAAAAGAAGGAAGAAAAAGTAGCAAATGCATTCATTACCAAAACCACGCCAACACCCATGAAAGCAATTACTAAAGAAATCCTATTTATTCCTTAATTACCATTTAAATTTTGATCAACAAGCAAACAATTTGTATAGGACACATAGGTTTACAAGAAATTAAAAAATAAAATTTATTCTAGGGAGAATTTTATAAATAATGTTAAAAAATAATTATCATAATAGTAGAATAGCAAAATGGTGTCGCTTTTTGCCATAGGTGCCAGCCAGGCGCTGATGCCTTCATGACTTTTTTATTTTAATTTTTAGGTGATTTCTTCTTGTGGAAGACGAAATCAACTTATGAAGTACTAAATCACCATACTTTAGCAAATTTCCATAGTTCCTATTAATTTCATCCTTTTAAACGATAAAATTAAACAAATTTTTTTAAGATTTATTTAACTACAAAACAACTTGTGAAAACAAATTATAGAACACCTAGATAGCCACACATCGAATAATTAGAAAGTCAATGAAATACATATAAATTAGATAAAATGTTCCCTAAATGTTTGGTTTACACTTAATACATTTGAAACATTATATCACAACTCTAATTAGCTCTACCTCTCCTATCCCTACAACCTTATCCCCAACCATGCCCTTGGCCATGAAGCTACTCTACAAGGTCCTTGGTCCGCATAAATAACAGATGGGTCACCCAAGCACACCTATGAAGTTAATAGGATCGGATTTGCACGAGCTGCACATTGTCATCTAGTATATACTCTCGAAATAATTAGCATCTCAACTTGCTGAGGATGGGTTGGATCTACACAAGCAGCCAGTTGTTGTCTAGTATATACTCTTAAAATAATTGGCATCTCAATCTACTGAGGATGGGATGGATCCACATGAGCAGCCACAAATGATGGACGTGGACTATCATGCAAAGTTGAAGCTCATGAAAATAAAGGAGGAGAGAAGGCTAGTGTAGATGAAGATGGGATATTCGTGTATGAAGCATGCACCAGCAATGTCTGAGCTCCTCATTGGTGGGATAATGTCCATGTACGTTCGTAATAACTAACTGAAGTAGTGGCAAGCTACGAATGACATATTTATGGTGTCTGATGATCAACTAACATGATGCTAATAAGACCTCACCTGAAGTATAGGTGTTAATAGCATCAGTTAAATGTGTATATGTCTATCACGCTAAACCAATATATAAAAATAATAATAAAAGACATATAATTAATAAACAAAAAAGAATAAAATATTATGATATAATTAAGATAAACTTACCAAAGCTGCCTCAGACATGCCTCTAGGCTAATAGGTCATCTCCTTTGAATTATTGCATGGTAGAATATATCTGTGTGTAATAGTCAAATACCATCGCATGTACGGGCTATTAACATCACACGATGTTTAGCAATTTCAACTCGGATAATAGTCACCAGTACATGCGGCCACTACTTTCCCCACACAACAAGAAGATGAGAACAAAGACATTAGTACATTGAGGGTAATTACACATACAATTTCGATGAACTGTATTCACCACAAGCTTCCTTCTACGCATGATCATTACTTTGTAATCGTTGCAGTTGATTCTTTGAACTATATACTCCCCAGTTTTATTTGATTGTTTCCCTATAATACCTTTTAATTCGGGAGTGCACGGAGTAATTATGGCTTCTGAAGCGCAAGAATGTTTAACAAAGAATTATATCACCCGATAAAAAATAGCTAACACTAAGACTTGCATGGGTAATCCACATGCCCCTTTTAATATGCTATTAGAAATTTCCACCATATTCATAGTAGTCATTCCAAATCTTTTAAATCCATCGTGAGAAAGAGACCATTGTTCAAAGTGTACTTCTGTAAGGAGTTGTTTTGCCCATTGAATTTTCTTACAGATCAAATCCATTTTAGCCTCAAAATTTTCAACTGTTAGCACACATGTTGTAATACCCCTGATTTTCCTAGATTTTTAAAAATTAAATGTGGAAAATAGGTTGTTTAACCCTTTAAATTTCTTAATAGAAAAACTTCCTCCCTAGATAGGATTTATGGTTGAAACTTATGTGGTACAAAACTAGATATAATGAGTTTCGAAACGCCACCAAGAATGCGCAAATGAAGTTCGGATGAGGGAGATACAACTATTCATAAGTTGAACATATCGTATAGGGTCTGTTTACATGATTTAGACATGTATTTTGTTCGTTTAAGTCATCTTGCGGGTCCGGTTAATTAAAATTACAAAATTAATTATTAGAGACCCAATTAGGTTGCCTAAATGAGGAGGCTTTGCCCAAATTCTAGGGGGATTAAGAATTCTAATTCTTATATTTATAAAAAGGCTAATTAAAATTTATAAAAAGGGATCTAAATTTTAGACTTAAGAGAAGGAGGATTTGGGGGGAGGGAAGGTTAGAGCCGTTGAGGGAAGAGCTCTTGGCCTTTAGGGAAGACACAATTTTATGTTCTTCTTCTTCATCGGCATGTTTGGCCATGGCAGCAAATGAAGTTCCCCACAAATTCCAATTTTCAACCCACATAACGAGTCTCACTATGGCACTTCCGTCCCCATTTGCTACCCTCCTTAGTCTCACCCTCTGCATTTGCATCCGCCTTCCTATCCCCATCCCCTATTTGCCCCACTTGTACAGAGCCGCCAATCTATGCTACAATCCAATTCCTATGGCATACCAGTATGTGACAGTGGTGGAAGGCAGTCCGGTGAGGGAGCATTGGCTTCCTTGTTGCAGCATCGGCATCGGGTGGATATTGCTTTGTCTGGCATCTTCTTTGCTGCTATTTCATGGTATATCAATGCAATCATTCTACTCGGTGTTGGAGTTGACTACACAGAGAAAGAGGGACTTATGGCAAATACTATTGGGTCAACCCTAGTTGCAATTGCTTTGTATTTCAGATTATCAAATGATAGCTCGGACTGGTGATGCTATCAAGTTTCACCACTGCAAATGGAAGATGCTCAAAATGCAGGCATCTCTTTGATGGAATATGGCAATTCATCCAGCGTATATAGATATGGGAGGAATGACAAGAATCTAACCAAGCATATCACATGAATGCCGAAGAACAACCTAATAGATCTAAAGCTTGGAAGGTGTATTGCTGTCGGAGTGAAGTTGTACCTTTTGAATTTGGAAATCTATAGAAGTCCTATCATCCAGGCAGAGGATGCCTAAGTCAGTATGCCTAGTGGCTGGAAAGGCAACTCTAAATTTCACAAATTGCGCATAACCGGCTGCATATCATCATTCGCTAGTACTCTTCACAAGAGAAGTAGAGGGAATACGGAGACAACCGTTGGCAAACACTGACGCAACCGACACAAAGGTAAGGGAATGAATGTTCGCATTGGGACTGGTTTTATATATAACATACTTCCCTCCAATATCCGACCTTCATTGCATCTCGGCGGTGGGTTTAATTGATTGGATAGCATATGCTTGAAAGTTTAGTGTTTTAATTAATAGAACTACGATTTGAAGTATGAATGCTATCATCCATGTATGTTGTATGGATTATATAAATTTGTTGATCATATTAGTGTTCTTAGAGCATTCACTGCTCTGTTTTTGTGCAGAAGGTTGAAGACGACCTATTCACGGGTATTATTTACTAAGTCCGATTCAGTAAAAAAAAGAAGAAAAGATTATCATTAAATTGGGTATGGTTCACGAGGGTATAGGTGTTAAATAAATTTTGAAAAATTAATAATGTATCTAGAGAGGGTTAGAAGTTTCCTAACCAAGTTTCAAATCGAGAAAAAATCCTAAAGTCTATAAAATGATTAATTTACCCTTATTCATTGAATCAAAGAAATGATATTAATGACCCAATTTAGGAGCTCTGGTTTAGGGGCCTATGAGTAGATTAAAAAATTTAAAAAAAATCTTAGTGAAAATTTGATGTTTATCCTAAATTTGGACTAAGCCACAAGTTAGGAAAAAAATCCTAATAAATCGATACTTGACTATTTTAACCTTAGGGTTAAGGTAAGATGGTTAATTGAGCTAGGGGAGGGGATCGGTTCGTGGGGTTTACAACCCCGT
Organism: Saururus chinensis; assembly: GCA_035235625.1. Classification (NCBI taxonomy): domain Eukaryota; kingdom Viridiplantae; phylum Streptophyta; class Magnoliopsida; order Piperales; family Saururaceae; genus Saururus; species Saururus chinensis. The sequence continues at coordinate 25,721,203 of CP141142.1, forward strand.
TAAACAACAAGAAAATTACCTTGAGTTCATAATGTTAGGGAGTACCACTAAGATTAGTTTTGGACCATTAGGGTTTAAGAAATCCTTGAACAAAATGATAAAAATACCCTTATGAGCTAACTGGCCCGCATTCGTGTAATTAAAATTAACGGGTCAATATGATACATAAATCTCTTGAGTAATTAAAGACTTTCATGAGAACAGAGAGGGACTTGTCCTAGGTAAAATAATTACCTTAATGCTTTTAGGTGCATTATAACTAGTTTTCAAAAAAAATTAATAAGTTAACCCAAGGAGGGTTAGGGCACGAGAGTTTAAACAATTCTAATATCATTATTAAATTTATTTATTGATATTATAATCTTCTTAGACCTGTGTGGTTCGGATTGTTTATGTTGTTCATTGTTTTGATATTTTGCTATTGATGTTGTAATAGTTATTTATCACTAGTTTAAGATTAATGAAAGATTAATCAATGGGGTTAGATAGCTTTGGATAGGGCGAGAATACCTAATTAAGATAAAGACTAAAATACCTCAAAGAGGTCTTGGACTAGTTTATAGAGTGAACAAAGTCTTTGACCTGATGATTTGTCTTGGTTGATGAAATGATGACAATTTTGAGTTTTAAACCCAAGTTTAGAAGGGACTAATAGGGTTTGGGATAGTTATTCGAAATCCTGGCTTATTTATAAGTAAGATAGGGTTTAAGATGGTTTTCTAAGTTTTAGCTCTATTAAGAAGTTATTGATTTGACTGTGTAGTTGCACCTCCCCTTTGGAGGAAGCTTTGCATGAGCCGGGCCCACCAATGATCTATTAGGATCATTTAGTGTACGCATTTGGATTAGCTAACATTCTACTTGGTAGGCTTTTCCCACCACTTCTATTTAGGTGCAGTTGTGGGTCATGTCCTTCTACTCCGGTCAGGTCCTTTATGGGCTAGGATGGGTGATGGTACTTCATGGCGGATTCCACGGGCCTGGTAGATTCCTGGGTTTTTATCATGGGTTTAGCTTTGAGGGTGGTCTATGGTGAGTGTATCATTTGTCACTTAGGTTGACATCTAATGAGTATGTCATTGTGATTAGACGGAGATATTAATTATCGAACAATGGTTAGATAGATAATTAATAAAATTGTTTGATATTACTTGTTTAATTAGAACAAGTGAAACGATTAAATGACTTACATAAAATGTAGGTTGTTTTAAAGTACTTAAGCATTGTATGTGTGATGTTATGCTTCTTAGTATAGTGTAGTTTTAGGTAGAACTACGTCTGAATCCGATCTTGTTGGAAACATTGGAGATGTTGTCTGATAAGTACATAGACAATTAACATCTATTGATGTTGGCCCGATCCAAAAAAATATTAATTAATACTTTTGTTCTTTTGAGATGTTGCTCCAAGGAGAGGAGATGCTTAGTTGTTGTTTGGTCTTGTTTGGCTACAGGTTATTTATAAGAGGTTGTTGCGAGATGAGGACGTCAGTGGGTGATTGAGAAGGACATTGCACTAGTTGGATCTAGTCTCTTACCTCTAAAATCTTGTAAGTAATTGTAATTATTGGTATAAGGGTCAACTTTACTTGGTTGTTTATTTTCGGATAGATGACAAACTTGTACTTAGAAGGTTACCTGCTATTTATCAAATTTTAACACAAGTAATAATATCTTATGTTTTGATATTTGTATTTGTGAACCCTATTTATCATGACTTGGATAATTAATCAGATGATTTGTTTTGTGATTAAGAAAAAAAAATTTATCATGATTTATTACGTGTCTTTTATTTAAAAAGGGTTTTAAAAATCTGGGTTGTGACACATGCAACTACCCCAATAGAATCTATAAGTGTATCATTTTTAAACTCCTTAAAATTTTCTTTTATGTGATAGATAGAATATCGATGGTAGAAAATTGGAGGGAAGAAACTTCAGGCACGGCCTTTTGAAGCTCCTTATATTGATTTGAGATGATTGTGACATGTGTCATATACATAAGTATTGTCTCCCTCAATTGACTTAAGAACCCTTTCTAATTAGAGTAATCCTCCTTTGATATTATCCCGAAAGCTAGAGCAAATAACCCCTTTTTACCATTTGTAGTCATTTCTACCATAAGAGATCTAGGATATTTGTCGTACAAATGAGTGACATTGACACCAATCACTAGGATGCAATGCTTAAACCCCAGTATAAATGGCCGAAATTCCCAAAACATAATTAGAATCTCCAATGCGGGCTACCTTCCACTTTGTCAAACACCAACTCATATACGATACCAGGATTCACATCTTGTATTGCCTTGAGGTACATTGGCAATATTCTTTGTCACTCATGCCTTTTTAAAAGAATTTTCCACATGGAACCTCTCCTGCATTCTTTGAATAATATCACCTAGTGTGAGAGTTAATTCAGCTTAGATTGCAAATATTATGACCTTACAAACAAACGATGCACTACACTACTTATGATTAGTGTTAAGTTGGGCATTCCTACAAGGGTGGTCACCACTATATGTCTTTAATTTAAAGTACCCTACACCCTTCTTCATTGATCTATGAACTCTCCAAGGGAAATCACTATCAATGCATTTAACTATATATTTTGACATATTTGCATACAGAACCTTGTATTGGACATGATTCCTACTTGAAAATTCCCTCAAAACTGTGATGAATGCCTCTATTTCCTCAAAGATTTGTCCAACGTATAACTCTTCTTCGTTCTATATTTCCACATTCATACCCCAATTAACTGCTTCATCTACTTGCTCATCTATGATATGTGCATAGATTGGTTCCTCCTCGTCATAATACGATAGTTCATCATCATTGATATTCATATCATTTGCGGCAATTGCATTATCTACTGCATCATCCCCCTCATTGTCAACCATCTGTTAAATAATTTTCTCACCTCTAATACCTTATTCATTTATACCGTACTCCTCATCACTAGCTTCGCCAATATTATTTTCACCTTCATTTGCCTTATTTATATCAACGTCATCATCATGGACATAGGATCCCTTACATATGAATAACACACATGTATTGAATTTTGTGTACCCTAAAACTTGTTCAACAACTAAAATTGTAGGGGTAATGAATGCCCATTGAGGTTTGTGTTCCAAACCATGTATTGCTTTGTGACATGTCATGGTAAGTATCTCATGTGCATGCAATGTGTACCTTACATATTACACACAAAATTCAATCTCATTATTTCATCGACAATTAAAATACTCACACGAAAAAATCATATAAAATCATACCTCCAACTACGTCCACTTTCATAGTCAATAGGTGCAGACCACCTATGGCATTTGTTTAATGCTACTATTATGGAAAAATTATCATCTACATTGTCATCCACTAGCATTTGCATGTGTCTCTCACTGCTCACATTTCTATGTGAGCTCCTACTTACTACCCACCTTTCACTTTCAAAACTAGCCACTCGGGCCTCTTTTTCGAGAAATAGCTTAAACATGCATACTTGAGACAAATGATAAAACATTGACTAAGTGAAACCTCGTCCTCTACATGTAGTAGAGTCAAATCTCATTTCAAATATAAGGAGGTGACACTTTATTATATTTTTTATCTCATTTGATCCCACCTAACTTTGCTATCCACTTGCATCTCAAGTTCATCCTAATTAGACAGCTCCTTGATAAATAATCCCTTTGATACCCCTTCATGGTGAAACATAAAACTAATCATTTCTCCCGCCAAATGTTTTTACTTAATTTGTAACAAATATATAAATCTTGGATATATCACAATATACCATCAAGAAGTATTTACTTAATTCATAACCACTTTTGTATGATAGATAGCATAAATGACACATTTGCTCCAATTCTGTTGTGTTATTACTCTCATACTTATAAACCCAATTGGAAAACAAAGATATGGTTGGCTTCATCCTAACAAGTTTCTTCATACTAAAATACATTATAGAATTTAGTGGCTTCTAGTTCTAATCAGCTACATATGCAATTAGAGACGTACCTAAGAGAGTCGACTTGTAACAAAATACTCTTTAGTTTGTATTAAACGCACAAAAATAAGGGCAAATCATATCCTCCTTGATCAATTAAAAAAAGGCCCTACTCATAATCTATTTGATAAAAAAGTTTACATACATAATACAAAATACAAAAGTAGGCAAGTACTAAATTGAAGTAATGTCATTGACAAAACCTGCAAGAGATCCAAAAGTGAAGCATGGAAATTAAGCCTTATCTAAGCTAAACAGTTAGCACAAATTTATTTTACAACTTGGAAGATGAAAATAAAAATACAATTACACAAGCACACTACATTGAGGAAATTTTAATTCAAAGATTTGATAGGAGGTACAAACCAAAAAGAAAACAAAAAGCCCTGCTTAGTCTAAAGATTAAGGATCTCTAAAATAAAATTTACCATATATGCAATAGATAATTAAATTAAATCATTCCTTCTTATTTCTCTCATGTGATAAATCTATATGTGTCAAATGAAGTAGCAGACAAAACATGATTGAACATCACGAGAAGATATCGCCCAAGAACAAAGACCAATACAATCAACACAACAAGATTAGTGCCCCTAATCTCGTACCCAATTTGAATTCCTTTCTAAAATTCATCTTTGCTTACAAGAATGCACAGAAAATACTTTAAACCATGTAAAAACTACAGCAAGTTCCCAGTACATTCATATATTCGGGAGCAAGAGTCAGACCAAGAAGGTGATCGGGATGCCAAAGAAAATTTTCCATAGGCAAAAGAGACTGAATGGCAGAAAGAGGGACAAAAGAGAAAAAGGCTAGAACACACAAGGCAAAAGAGATAGTTGGGTTTTAGGGTAAATATATTTGATTTCATCCTTCTGAAGGACAAAACCCACCTTAAGTTGATTTCGCCCTTTTGAAGGATGAAACTAACCTTAAGTTGATTTTACCCACTTAAGTTGATTTCGTACTTTAAAAGGACGAAATCACCTAAAAAATATACACAAATGCAAGCGCCAATGCCTGGCTGACACCTACATGGCAAAAAATAACACCATTTTAGTAATTACTTCTATCTCTCCACTGTTTCGGTAATTTTTTTAACACTATTTATATAATTTTCCTTAAATTCTACCTACGTACACAAAAAAAAGTAAAAAATACACTTAACTTCATGCATCCATTACAAGGGATATTGTGCTCTGGATTCAATTGCATAGAGAAGCAAAATGGCGAACATCAATGAAGCCGGAGAGAGACATGAGTTAAAGCTTGTCGGGGTTGGACTATGCCATGGCACACCTACATAGGGAGTTGAGCCAATTCTCATTCTCAATGTATGTGAGGAAATCATGCTTGAACATGCTGGGGAGCTTGAGGCTTACTCAATGGTGCGCTAGCAAAAGGCAGAGTTGGCACATTACAAAGGGAGGGGAGGCAGGTAGTTGCTAACTTTGCCAGGTGGGAGAAGAGTCAGAGTTGGGAGTTTGATTTTTTGTTTTATAAGACTACTCCCTCTGTCCTAAACTAATAGCCCCATTTTGCAAAAAAGTTAGTTCTACATAAATAGTTCCAATTTGTTTAGTGGTTAGGTACTTAAAAATAACATCACATTACTCAATAAAAATTACTATTTTTCTAAATATAACTATTAATATACGACAGATAGATTATTATTTTTAATGCAATCCAAATGATCCAGTCCAAGGCATTGGGTGAACGGTTCAACCAAACGGGCCTGTGCGGCTCAAACAGGTTAAATGACCCTAGTGGACTACTAACCAAAAAAATCCACCGGGTCTGGTTGAACCCAGTTGGACCAGCCGAGGACAGGCTGGTCCAGCCTATCCGGTTTAACAAACATTGATGCCAACAGCTCAATAAGGAATCATCTGCACTAAATGAAACACAGACTCATGCTTATGACGACATTGTACAATGTCATTACTGCAAATTCTTCTCAAGTAGCAAGTGCAAAGCACAAAAGATTCATTAACATCCAATTAATAATACATCAGATGTAGATATTAGTAGTGCATAATAAATACTTAATGAAATGAATGCTATAATTTATGCAGGATTTTCATCACCTTTCTATATACAATATATACGCCCTATAATAGATACAAAAAGCCTGCACTTATCTAGGGTTATTAATCATATCTACAGCAAAAAGCAATGCCTTGTGGATGTACTCTTGCTTACAAGGAGAACTCGGCATTAGAGATATGTGTAGTACGATCAGACCGATTGGTGACAAATGGGTTACCAGAGGCATCAAGATCAATAGCAGCTGTATCACCAGGCTTGTAATCCCCAGCAAGAAGAGCTTCGCTAATGACATCTTCAATCAGCTGTGTAACTGCTCTCCGTAATGGACGTGCACCATAGGCATGGTCATAACCCTGTTTGCATACCAGGTCCTTCATTGCTTCAGACACCTCCAGGCCAATTCCAAGTGACATCAGCCTGCCCTTGACTTCTAGTAACATTATCTCAAGTATCTCAAGCATCTGAAATTACAATAACATAATAAGCTCGATAGGCATTTTTCACAAAGAAATGGACAGAGATATGTTCTTTCTTTCTTTACTTCTCACACCCAATACAAAGCCAGAGGAATTCATGGAAAGCTGGTAATACACAAGAGTTCACATGGCAATAATATTAATCCTATAACAAAACTTGCACGAATACTTTCATCTCACTCAAAGTCCCACTTATAAGTTCAAATGCCTCTTTTCAGGTTGACTTGTTAAATATAACAAAAGAAAGAGCAAAGAAGATACCTGTTCTTTCTCAAGTGAACGAAAAACGACAACCTCATCAATTCTGTTAAGTAACTCAGGTCGGAAATAAGCCTTCAATTCTTCAATCACAAGTGCTTTCATCCCTGCATAAGAACATGCCTCCCTATCATCGGCAAGCATGAAGCCAATTGTATTGCGTCCACCCTTTGCAATTGAAGAGGAGCCCACATTTGACGTCATGACAATCAGTGTGTTTTTAAATGATACCTTACGCCCCTGTAGAATTTGATTTTTTCAATTAAAAGACATTATTTTACCAGATGCACAATTACCATGAAGAAACAATTATTCATTTAGAAAAGTTCCAACCTGTGAGTCAGTTAGGTGACCATCCTCAAAAACTTGAAGAAGTATGTTAAATATATCCGGATGAGCTTTTTCAATCTCATCAAGTAACACAACAGTAAAGGGTCTTCTCCTAACAGCTTCTGTTAGAGTCCCACCATCCCCAAAGCCAATATATCCTGGCGGAGCTCCAATTAGCTTGCTTACAGTATGCCTCTCCATGTATTCACTCATATCTAACCTTAGCATGGCTGCCTCCTGTTGTAGTTACAGAATTTAAGTAAATTTTTTATAAAAAAAATTATAAATTTTTAAGCACTTCCAAAAAAAATTGTACTAAAGCATGGCATCATTTGCAAGAAAAACAATCTACATCATACGAGACATTCATTATCTGGAGTACTATTTTCCAGAATAGCAATCTACTTGTTATTTTTTATCTCTCCACTTATTAGTTAATTTTCCTTAAAGGAGAATATATTTCATATATACAGGTAACTAAATCCTTGTTTAAAAGTATTTTACTTTTTGCTAACAGAATCAAGGCTCCATTCAGCCTAGAACAAATGTATTCAACTAGGCTCACAAATAATCTACATATCTATTTCTGGAGAACCCCTATGTAGAAGAATCATCGATTATGTAGGTTACAGTACAAAAGTTTTCAAATAGCAGAACAAACTGATTCAGGTGACTTACAGATCCAAAATATGATTCTGCTAATGCTTTCGTGAGTTCAGTTTTGCCTACTCCTGTGGGGCCACAAAATAGCATTGCTGCAATGGGTCTATTGGGATGCTTTAGACCAACACGCGATCTTTTCACTGCACGAGAGATGGCACCCACAGCTTCATTTTGGCCAATTACACGTCTCTTAAGCTGCTCATCAAGACCAATTAACACTGTTCTTTCATCTGCAGTGAGCTGTTGTACTGGAATTCCAGACCACAGTGATGCAACAGCTGCTATGTCATCAGGCCCCACAACAACAGATCTGCAACAAACTAGGCATACCACAATTAATTTTGTATAAAATAATGAAAAAGATAAGTGTATAAAAGTTAAGGCACCATATCATACTCGTCATCTAAATTAAGAGGCTCTGTGTTGCGTTCAATATTGCCCTCCCTTACACCATCATTGACAGTGCTTCCTTGATCCACAGTGTACTTCATCTTGTTTGCCAAAACCTAAAAATATAATAAACACAGAAGCTAGTGATAATAACTAATGGAAAATTTGTTCTGCTTGGAACAACTTGCATGTTGAGTCTACACTACTGCATCAATAGGGGAAAAAATCTAGCAATTTAAACAGTTCTCTCATTGACACATCAGAAATTTGAGTATACAACCCATTGACATGTTTTGTCTTTGCAAAACGGAAAGGCTGCATGCAGTGTGTCATTTGTTATAAAGCTATTATTGCCTATACGGTGAAAATCCTAGCTATGACCATAAAATACAACTCATAGATTAGACATGGTTCTACGTCACATGCACCTGTATGGCACAATATCAAGATATCCTTAACAGAAGCGAATTTTGAGCAAGAATAACTATAAAAAACAAGGGCCACTTACCACTTCATGCATTGCCTGGACAGCTCTAATTTCTTGCCAATATTCATTTGGTGGTTTTGCCAAAATGCATGTTTGTGCTTCCTTCTTTCTCCTGAATGCCTCCATGCGGGCTCGGCTTCCAGCCTCGTCAATGAGATCTATGGCTTTATCAGGAAGATACCTATCAGCAATATATCTTGCAGATAGATATACAGCAGAGTTTATGGCCTCCAAAGTGAATCGACATTTGTGATAAACTTCATATTTTTCACGTAACCCCAACAATATCCTTACTGCATCCTCCTAAACATGTGGCAGAAGCAAAGGACAGTTGCTGATTATAACAAAGAAATGACATGCACTTTTTTTATATGTTAAGAAACGAAAAATCACCTGGCTTGGCTCATTTATTAGGACTGGCTGAAACCTACGTGCTAATGCTTTATCCTTCTCAAAATGCTTCCTGTGTTCATCCACTGTCGTTGATGCAATACACTGCAAAAAACTACTCTTTATGACTTCCTTCTAAAAACGAATTCATCTTACCAATAATAGCAGAATACAGTTCCCTTTTTTCATAAGACTGCATTGAAAAACAAGTTCAAACATGAAATCATTACCTGCAGCTCACCGCGCCCAAGGGCTGGCTTCAACAAATTAGCAATGTCAAGGCCTGAACCTTTGTTTCCTTTTCCAACTGTGCCAGACCCAATAAGTACATGTACTTCATCGATAAAGAGAATCACATTACCTGAAATATAGAACTTTGATATATTAAAAGATTATAACAAAGTTTACCATCAGATTCACCCCTGAACTGTTTCTTAATCTACTCAGCACTTGTGGCCATGACTGATCACCTGCTTTCTGTACTTCACTTATCAAGCCAGTTACTCGGGCTTCTAATTCCCCCCTCTCCTTGGCGCCTGCCAGCAATAAACCTAAATCCAAGGACAGTATTCTCTTGTCCTGAAATAAAATACCAAAGTAACTAATGATACTGATAAAAATCAGCACTTTTGAACATAATGTAAGGACACAAACCAGATAAGAAGAAATTAAACATACAGAAAGAAAAATTGGAACATCTCCATCTGCAATACGTGTTGCCAGCCCTTCAGCAATAGCTGTTTTCCCTACTCCTGGTTCACCCAAAAGAATTGGATTATTCTTTGTTCTTCGGCAAAGAATCTGGACAACTCTTTGAACCTCAGTTTCTCGGCCAATTACAGGATCAATAAGTCCTTCGCAAGCTCGAACAGTGAGATCCACACAAAATTGCTCCAATATGCTTTTATCTATTAGATAAGAGATAATCCCCTCAGAATTTTAGGAAAATAAGGCAGTACCAATTTATTGCAAGGTTAAGTTGCACAACAATTTAGACCTACCTTTCTTTTTGTCAGTTGATTTTGCACCAGATGCTTTTCTGGAAGAAGACTTTTCAAGTGCCTTATCAGAAGCTACAGGAAGCTCTCTACCATCCTTGGCAATCTCTACTTGAAGTCTGGATACTGCAACAGATGTTAAGTGATCTATGTTCACTCCCAATCTGCAATCAAATTTAGAATTAAGAACAGTCCCATTCCTATAACAGCGAAAATATGCAGAACATTAAAAAAAACAGTTTCAACACTAAGGGTCTCAATACTCCAGGATCTGAAAGAATCTTCCCATTCGTGTAAACTGGCTGAAATGAGAGCATCATGTGGCACAAAATTACCATATCGACTTAAAAGATGCAACTCTCTCTCTCTCTTCACAAATACAACTCAACACTTCTAAAGACACTAGTATTCTTGTGATTGTTTTTCCATCCATTTGTCCCTCTCTCAGGTGCATGTGAACATCAAATTCTCCTCATTGTAGGCCATTGCAAGTAACTGAATCCTCAACCAAATCTAGAAACAAATTCGAAATAAATGCATATCTATGATCTTCTTTTAAAATACAACTCAAAATTTCTGGAGAGACTAGCATTTTTCAGATTGTTAGATGGTCCGATATGTCCCTCTCAGGTGTGTGCGTGCATCAAATTATCCTTACTGTAATAAATTGCAAGTAACTAATCAGGCTTAAATGGAATCCTCAATGAGATATAATATTATCTTGTTTGCATATCTGTGGCACATCAAATACATGCTGATCATAATCATCATAATCAAGTAGCTCATTTTCTCAACAATTTGGGGTCATCAACATGGATCTTATGCCTCCATTTTAGCTTTTTTTGTGTCAACTCTTTCATAAGAGATAAGATAGTCATATCTTTCCTTATTAACTCCATCCAAGTTCTTTTAGGTCTCCCTCTCCCTTGGCATCATTCACATAAAACCCTTCCAATCTTCTTACCAAGGCATCGACTCGTCTTCTTTGTACATAAAATACATGCATATGTATCAAAAACTAAAAAATAAAAAAACCTAGGAATACTTACAATACACACTTAAAGATTGCTGAACACAAAATGATGATATTCCTGCCAACAGTTCTTCTAGCTATGTTTCATAAAACAACGCACAATTTACTGCTAAGCTAAATATTTTGAGCTAGACATCACGATGAGTAATACAAAGATTGTACGAAAGCACATAACCGGCTCCAATGTAATCACATAAATGCGAAAACAACTCATCAATCACTAGTCAGAAAAATTTGGAGGTAAATGTGTGGACAAAGGAAATGAGCTCAATAGTAATTGCCAGATGCCAGGATGAAGCAGAGAGAATGAGTGCTTACCTCTCCAAAACCCGACCCGCACTTCCATCATCAACGGTAAATAGCCCGATTGATATATGCTCAGGTCCGATAAAATTATACCCCAAACTCCTGGAATACTCGACAGCAGCCTCAAAAACTCGCTTGCTACTGATTGAAAACGGAATTTCGGTCGCAGACGTAAAAGTGGAACCCGAGCTCTCGTCCTTCCAGATGCTGCGAACAACGTCGCGCGCCTGCTCAATGGTGACGCCAGACCCCAGATACCCATTAGGTGATCGGTCCTCGGCAATCAAACCCAGCAGCAGATGCTGCGTGAAGACCATGTCTTTGGCCAGAGCCATGGCCTCCCTCTGCGAGAAAACCACGGCCTTGATTGCTCTCTCCGTGAACCTCTCGAAGGCCGCCGAAATGGGTCTCCGGGAAACTGATCGCCGGGTCATCGGAGCAGCGGGTAGGGCCAATTTCTTCCGCGTTAGAGGAGAACCTCTTAGGGAGGAGAGCTGAAGACGGCGAACTGGGTCGGCTGAAACGAGCATTCTCCGGCCATGGCAGTCGACGGAGGTCTTGAATTTGGGCGAAAAGACGGAGTTATGGAGGCAAAAGGGGGGCTTCGAGCGGTGGTGGCTGAGAAGAGGGGAGAGATCCATGGACCGAACTGAGAAGCGGGAGGAGCAGGAGGAGGAAGCTGTTTCCACGACCATGGAGGGAGGCAGAGATGGAGCTCCCAGATATTTACAGAGAAGAATAAAAGGATGCTTGTTGGGTTTGAATTCGGGATTTTTATCGAGGAGGAGAAGAAAAGAAGGGGAAACGGGACACGGAAGGGGTGGGAGGAGGGAAGGGGGGAAGGAATGATTGGGACGTTTTCTTGCTTCGCTTGCGTTGCAGCATGACGAGTCAAAGCTTGTGGAAAGCAAGGGGGCAAGCTTCTGTTCAAATCCGATACTCTGGCCGGCCACGGTTAGTCAAAGACGGAGGGAAAATAAAGTTCTATTTTTCCAGTGTTTTTGGGGGAGGTCAGGTCAAAATTCATCCAATGAATCTGCCCAATAAAACTCTTCAATTTAACTTTGGTTGGACAGAACATCTATGCCATGTGAGCTTTGTGTGAGTTCTATATATTTTATTTAAGAAAAAATTATTTAAATAATAATTAAAAAAATTTATTTACTATTTTAGATTATTTTAAAAAATATTTTTTAAAGTAATATTTATTTTTGCCATGCAAGCGCCAACTAAATAGATGGCGCCTGCATGGCTTTTATTAAAAAAAATTAGCTGATTTTATCATTTAGAATGAAGAAATTAAGTTTAAATTGATTTCGTCCTTCTAAACGACGAAACCGGTTTAACGACTTAAAAAGACTTGACCCAATTCCTTTCTTTAGAACGATGAAATTAACTTAAAAGCGATTTTATCCTTCTAAATGATGAAATTGTGAATTAATTTTTAGCAGACTTGCATGGACTCTATTGCAAACCAAACTACTCTTTTTTTTGCCGTTTCAACTCCCATAAATTAGTTATCATTACTGTAGACCCGGGTCCCGGTTCTTTAGTATTTTTTGTTATTTATCACTTACTATGTCTAAGTTATTATTAGCTAATTTCTTTGTAAAAAAGAAAAAATGAATTCATGCTCTAAGGTTGAAACTAATGTCGGCTTTAACTTTTTAACAGTTTTACATTGCCCAAAGGGCTAATAGTCTAATAAATGATAATAACTCCTCAACTGCATTAGTTGTTAAAAAAAAGTCACCAAATCCATGGATTCATGACATTATTGAAATAACGGAACATTAATGTGAATGTGCCACATTAATGGCAAAATTAAAGTGAATATGCAGCATTAATGGCAACAATGTTGCCACATTGGAGAAGGGTAGCGATCGGGTGATTTCATCGTTTTGAACCACGAAATCACCACACTTACATGCATTTGGCGCTACTATGACAAAAAATACATATAGTGAACATAAGTACAAAATTTAATTCTTTTAAATCCCCCATATCCACCCTCCTCCTCCTCCCCCACCAACCTCAACCCGGACCCAGAGAGCTTCCTCTTCGACTAGAGGGAGCTCGATACTCCGGACTCCGACGATGAGGACTCCTATTCCTTGCTTTCGAGTTTCTCCGTCCCCCCTCCCATCCGCACCTCCCCTCCTTACCCCCTCTAGGATTCCCCCAAAAATTCTACCCCCAATTCCGAGTCTGACTCCTCTTCCCTCCCCACGCTGCTCTCCTTCAAATAGGATCATGGTTGCTTCGCTACTGGCACAAACCACGGCTTCCACAACTACCCTTCTGCGAGATCTTCCGTTGGAATTTCAACCACAACTCCAGCACCCCCGGAGCTAGCATTAGCATCGTTGAGATGCTCTTTCATTGCAACATCCTCGCTCTGGTCGGCCCGACGATGCCAGCGAGATCATGCAGACGTCTATCCAGTAGAGCAACGATAGCTCCATGCACAACTCAGAACATTAATTTTTAAATAAAGTGCATGGAACATTAATTTAAAACGTTAACCCGATTTCATCCTTTGGAAGGATGAAATCAACTTAAACGTGATTTCGTCCTTCTAAACGACAAAATCATCTAAAAAATTTTAAAAAAAAACCACGCAGGCACCAGCTGCTTAGTTGACGCCTGCATGGCAAAAAGAAACACCACTTTGGGAAATATTAATTAAATAATTTTCCCTATATTCTATCTAACTAAAGCCTAGTTGAAAATTTTTATTGGCTGCCTTAGATTTCAAAAAGTAGCATTTGTAATTTAAGATTTAGAGAGCGTATTTGCAAATGAAAGAGAATTTTTAACACATTTTGTTAAAATTTTGTAAAAAAAATTGTAATATAACGGTTATAAATCAGGAAAATAATGAAATATGAAACCTGTAAAAATAGTTTTATAATTTAAAATATCACACATTAACTTTTTATATAAAATTTTCTTTTTAATCGAACAATATTAGGCGTTACTAAAAAATAAACATATAAAACAAATTGTCATGATTATGATCTTTAAATACAAATTTATCCTTGGCATCCCTAAGAACAAATCTTATAATAGTCTATAGGTTAATCCAAATTATAAATCCAAAAAATATAAACATCTTAATTTTTATCTCACCCAATATATTAGATTGTGGTAAAAATAATAAAGACTTACTATAAGTCAGAAGTATACATGAGCCAAAGGAAGTAGATCTACCCACATAAATAAATATTAATCTTGAGGAGCTCTTTGATAAAAACATGCAAAAGCATCTTAAATATGAGGCTAAAAAAATAGACAAAATGAGTATTTTTATACTCAATAGAAATTTTTCGGTAAGGGAGTTCTTCATATAACTCAAACATAAAGCATAAGAATATACAAACATATTAGAGTCATATAATTAACAATCATACACAAATACATGTCGTTTTACCTCTCTTACACTTACAGCCTTACTCGTATCATTCTTACACTTACAATCTTATTCAAAACATCCTTGCAATCTAACCCATACCATCTTACTAAAATTCTTATGCTTAAGGTCTTGCTCATAACATATGCTTACATTTTTACTCAGAAACTTACTCTTACAGTTTTACTTAGAAACTTACTCTTACATTCTTGCTTAGAATCTTACGAACTTACCCAGAAACTTACTTATTTATTCGTATAATCGTACACTTACTATTAACTATTGAAGCTTATTACAAATAATAAACATTAACGTCAAAATGGAAATGAATGCCACTATGCATCACCTTAACATCAAGGGAGTAACTAGATGTCATAGACTTTTTCAAAGGCAAAGCACACCTACGTTCATGGGGCATAAGATCAAATAAGTAAGAGTAGATCTATCAAACACCCATACTCTAGGGGTCATATAATGCCAATTAAAGGCAAAAATTATACAGTGCCACTCTTAGATCAGAATCTTACAGTGTCACACTTGGGTATAATCTTATAGTGCTACTCTTAGGCGGAATCATACAATGTCAACTAAGGACAGAAATATATAACACTCTCAATAAATTATTAAACAACTAGGCTTAATACAACACCAAGACAATATCGAAAACATACATTTCTCAATAGAGCAATAAACATTTGAGTTTCAATATAATACTAAAATAACATCTCGTAGGATAAACATCATGACAAGACATGAAAAATGCTTAGCTTACTCATTATTGGCTAACTCATACACATACTTAACCTGTCGAAACCCTCAGGTCTCAAACTCACAATGCTATTGTATTAGCTATATTTGCAATTCAAGCTTGAATTAAATAATTTATGTAATACAATTATGCCATAAAATTATTTAGCCTTACACTCTTCCACTTACCAATAGTAAGCTGAGCCTGTTGTGAAATCCTAGTCCATTAGGGCAACATACTTCACTTAAACCCATCCATCTCATAATCATAACTCACTATAAACATATCATTATATAGTCATACATTCTCTACCATCTACCTTATGGCCAAATCATTTTATTGAAAAATCATCAAACTAAGCTCCTCAGAGCTAACCCCAACTGTCACCCTCTTACTTATTACTCACTTATTGTTTTTACTTTCCACTTCATAATATGTACATTATACTTATATAATTATGTTGTGCACTCTTACTATCTAATAATCCCTCATCATGCAGCAAACCCTAAGTCCGCTTACTTGATAAACCTCTAACATACACTCTAATCCAAACTAATCCACTTCAATCCTCACCTGTTAAACTTATATCATCCATCTTCCATCATACAGTTACAAATCTATAGCAAACCCTCTGCCACCTCTTATCACCCATTGCCCATCCATCTGCCCCACTCACATATACATATCTATCATACATGCATATAGCCAACACACATATGTATGTCCGTTACACATGCATATAGCATACACATAATTTAATACATAGCTTACCAATATACTCGCTAGTTATCATTAGCATACACATGATCCCCATACATCAAGCATACTTTTAACTCACATGCATGTCATGCAATTTCAAACATAAAATAATTTATCTTATTTCCCTCTTGCTTCATGCAATTGGATAATCACATAATAACCAAAGCATTTAATCCTACAATCCTAGCATACTACTAAATATTTAAAGCATGTTATAATGAAATTACGAGTCCAAAGTCCCCTACCTCATAATCCATGATGTTTAATGGTGAGCACACATTGGTGGCAGCAGAGTTAGCAGCCAAAAACATTACCTAGTTGAGAGAGTTGTTGTCCCGAGGGTTTATAGAATGCCGAAGATAATCTTAGCCAAATGGGGTGTCATAAGTCAATGCGGTAAAATAAGCAATCCACGATAGCGCACTAGGGTGGCTAGGAGAGAGGTCATACAAAACAATTGGCAAGTGCAACCAGAAACCAAGGGTGGACTAAATGGAAGTCGGTTGGTGGCTAAGAAGCATTCTACCGGCCGCAGAGCGCCAAAATATGCTGTGGACAGCACCTCATGGCTGAAATTACATGTCTTTAATGACCCATAAAATGGGTGAAGACAAGTAGATGCTCGAGGACAGTAGAGGCGGAAAGGGCTCTGAGGGTCAAATCCAGTCAGTGGCAAAGCCATTCGACGGTTAGTCAATGCTTATACCCTAAATCACATGCATGGCCACTTGCACGCGCTGCTAAAAGGGAGGGGAGAGGTCTAGAGAGAGGTGACTCAAGGCCTCAAAAGGGCGACATAGCTAAGGCCTTGGTGGTGGCCAGCTGAGATGGAAACATTGCCATTTGCCACTCAGCACCTAAACAAATGGTGTGAGCAGCTATACATCTAGCACATCTGAGAGCGGAGGGGTAGGAACATGGCAGACTAAAGCGGACAAGGCCATCTTTGCACCAAGGCCACCCAGCCAGCCATATGTTCGCTCGAAGCCGGGGAAATGGAATTGGCTACAAAATAGAGAAACAATGCAGAGTTGTAGAGGAAACTATTGTGTATGGCAAAAGAGGGTGAAGTAGACTGGGAGGGGTGGCTCCCCAATGTTGCAAGCCTAAGGTGGAGCTATCCGGAGGGTAGCTAGACATGGCTGGCCGATGGCAGCCGTAACCAAAGTAAAATAGGGGGACACTCAAGCAGAAGAAGAGAGGAGTGGGAGTCCAGGAATAGTGGTCTCTAGCTGTCGCTTATGCAAGACAGAGACAGCTGGATGGGACAATCGCCTTGGAGGCAAAACAGAGCAAGTCAGCTTGGTTTTTGTGGACAGGGAGAAACAACAAAGTGGGACTGACAGGAGACCAAGTGGGGCCAGGTGGCATTGGCCCTAATCGTCGCTGAGCTAGAGCGGAGCCCCAACGACAACAAGGAACCCCAGTGGAGGCCATGACCCCATCATCATACTTCGACAGAGATGTGAATAGAAGAAAAGGAGGAAAAAGGGAGTTGTGTGGATCGAGAGAAAGGAAGGAATAGTGGGCCAGGTTGGGGCGACGTCCATGTCGTCGCTGGCTCCACGAAGGCTTGCTAGAGGTCACTAACCAGTGTTAGTGCTGCCTTGTACAAAAAATGGGAGAATAGAGGGGAAATCAAGCAAGTCTAGTGGAGGATGAAGTGACCATGATGGCTAGAGAAGAGGCTCCTCCCACCATTGCTAGGCTAAGGCCAGTTGGACAGAGTTCAGTCGGGCTGTCCATGACCGGTAGCAGCGAGTGGACCAAACCCGACGAAGGGGGAGGGGCTTTTTCCATATGTTTCTGGATTGGGCTCAGTTGAGCCCGGTCCCTTTTTTTCCTTTTATCTTTCCCATTTTCTCTCTCTTCTTTCTTCTATCTCATTTTCTTTGTTTTTTGTGTCAAAAGGTGCATCAAGGTTAGCGGCATGCTACTAAGTCTCACACCTGACCCCATAGATACGTATACTAAATAAAATATACAAAATCAAATACGTCAAAGCGTCAAATCCCCCCCCCCCCCAATGATAAAAAAAGCATGAAAATTACATAAAAATTTGGGACATAATAGTATTTTACAATAGGAGAATTTTATAGTCCTCTAGGTGGATAGTGGACATTTCCCCGAACTAGGAGTTGTCGAACATGAGAAACAAGCAACATAGTTTATTAGGACTCGTCAACCATGAAGACATCCTATATTGCATTGTGCTAAACTTTGGAGAACCAGAAGACCATAATATTATTTCATACCATACCCTTTTATTTACTTAGCTAAAATAATTCACTTTTGGTGCCAACCAGACACTTGGATCCTTTATCCTTGAGTGTCAAATGCATTAGTTAAGACGTGACAATCTATTACAAAGATTCACTCATGCATTAGTCTTACTTACCCCAAGATAATACATGCATATCATCTAGCATTCACACATCCATAATGCACAAAAACTATATCATGATATTACTTATAACTAGCATATAGTTCATTATAAACATGCTTGAATTTCCATGACCCGATGCACCATCAATGACTTAGCTAATGTATTGGCCAAGGTGTTGGTGATCACCAACATCCCGTCGATGTGTCGAACCCTTACCAATGGTAGATAGGCTATAGGAGCCCAAATCCAACCTTGAAGCGCAAATCATCCTTCTCTTTTCGGCGAATTTTCTACCCCAATAGCCTCTGAATGCTCTCTCAGTGGTGTTTAGCCTCTCCGTGGACTCCTTTTCCCACTGTCGGTTTCTACTCCCTTAAATACCAAGATAACTACTCCAAAATCTAAAATTGCATTATTGTTTCATATTCTTTAATAACTGCATGCATGCAGTTATCGCCAACAACTTTGTTGACGTGTCGATGCCCTATTGATAAAACATGTTCCATTTCATAAGTAGCTCCATCGATGTAATGATGGTTACTAACAATTAAACAAAAATATTTTTTTATTATATAAAAAAAGTGTATTTTCTTTTGTAAAATTTGGGGTGTCACGTGTTTTAATGCTTAAAGGGTCATTTTGTGTATTACTTAAAAGTATAAGATATTTTGTGTAATACATTGTATCCAAGGGTCATTTTGTCAAATTCTTCAAAGTGAAAAACACCTGAGATGATGACAACACAAAAAACAACTTTGCACCATTTCATGGCAAAAAATGCAAAATTTTACATTATGTTTTTACTAAAATTCTTTAGAAGCATATTAGATACTTTTTAATTAACAAGAGAAAGTGAAATAGCATACTTAGGGGCTATTTGGGTACTGAATCGTCAAAAGATTCAGTCGATTCAACCTCAATTTAGTACTGAATTTTTAGAATCCTCTTTGCGTGTAGAAGTTGCGCAGAATTAAAAATTCAGTACTGAAGTTAGATTCAGGCTGTTTCAAGGTGATTCAGTCAATTCAATCTCCTAGTCTCTATTTTAAAAATTAGCAAATTCTATTATTTTTCAACGGTTATCTTTCGTGTCGATTTGAGCCTTGAAAAATGTGTCATATAGGTAGGGCCCACTTTGAAAGTTCAAAATTACTTACACTTGTGGGATCTTGTTTGATAGAGCTTGAATTTAGAAGTGTAATGGTATGAAGAACGTACATATCTGAGTGCGAGAGAGAGAGTTATATTAGTTTAAAGTTTTAAAATTGGGTTTGACGTGACATCTGAATTTATTCTAACAAATTCTCTTACAAAACGTAGTTCACATTGGGCAGTGAATTTTTTGAATTAATTCACTACTGAATTAATTCGCTACTGAATTAATTTAGTACCAAAACGACCCCTTAATGTGGGACAAGTAATTTCTTGAAATGGTGCATAATATAGGACTAGGGAGTGTTTGTTAATATTTTTTTCATGCAAATAGTTACGAAATGACCAAATTAATAGGAGAGTAAGCGTGGGATTGTATTTGCAATTAATATACTATGATAAGTTTTAATAATTTGTAAACAATACTCATATGTAAACTAATCATGATGTTATTGATTAAAAAATAACCAAAGAGCCTAATATTCTATCCGTCCTATATTAATGAACTAGATTTTGAAGAATAATAATTTTTATTGAATGATAAAACCCACATCAAGGAAAATAAGTTGATGGCATTCTTTTTAAAGTATTTAACCACTTAAAATTAACAAAATAAAGTTAATTAATATAAAATAATTTTTTTTATCAAATAAAGTTATTCATTTAGAACTAAGAGAGTACAAAAGAGAGGTCTGAGCTAGTATGACGAGGTTTGTTGGGCCACATGTTTCACCACCCCACTTTTTGTTTCATATTAATGGTCCTATTTAAGTTTTAAAATAAATTGATTTATACAATAATTTTATTAATTTTTTAAAAAATAAATAAAGTTATCAATGTAAGACTAGGAAATATTTTTGTCCCTTACCCACAATCACTCTGCCTTGAAAATGTTGGATCGGCAAAGAGGGCAAGAGAATCGGTCTCAGTCCAGCCACGGTAATGCAAGGGGATATGGCAGACATGACAGTAGGCCGATAGCCGGTTCACCTCTTTCGCTCCCTTGAATTCAGTCGAACAGACGGAACACAAGTATTCCACCAGACCTCTACCAAGCTTTGTGTATCTAGGCAAAGGAAGGTCCAAAAGACAACGCTCGCCGCCCTGCAGCGAGGACTCCCATTAGCAGGGGTGGATCCACCTTAATGCCAAGGGGGTCAGCTGACCCCCATGGCTTATGAAATAAGCCCATTAAATAACTTAAAGCCAAAATTGCCTTAACTCCTTATAATAAGCTTGTAGGAGGCTATGTTAGTTATAATCATGGGAAAATTATTGAAATAATATTAAAAAAATAATTACCATTTTAAACCACTTTGGGAAATATTTCCCAAAGTGGTGTTCGTTTTTGCTTGGCTGGCGCTTGCGTGCCTTTTTTTTTAATTTTTTTAGTTGATTTTATCCTTTAGAAGGACAAAATCAGGTTTAAGATGATTTTGTCCTTTTAAAGGACGAAACTGGGTCAAGTTTTAAAACACTTGACCCGATTTCATCCTTTAGAAGGACGAAATCAGCTTAAGTCGATTTCGTCCTTCTAAAGGACGAAATCACCACACTTAGCCGAATTCGCTCGTTCGCCCCGTTGGTCCCGTGAACAAAGCCGATTTCATCTATTTAAAGGACGAAATCAGTTTAACACTGAATCAAGTTCAATTTTTTTCAAATATCTATTTTAATCTAAATTTAACCCTTGTCCCTATTCATGAATAATGATGTGATCTTAATTCTCCATCTGCAGATCATATGGATCATGCAAATCAATCTTACGGGCCAGACCCGATTGATGATTCTATACTTTCACAGCAGGAGACACATAGGTCGGCAGCTATTTGGAGATGAGAGGTAAGATAACTCTTTTTAATATTTTTTTTGTTTTTTTAGACGATATAGTATGATGGGTTATAAATGTTAAATTTATTATAGGACCCTGGGTGCCTTGAGTGCACTGAACACTTTACGTATCTCCGTCATTGGCCAGTGGATGATCGTGTGCTGCCCTATATTGAGTAGCGGGATTTGGGCATTTCATTCATCTTAGATACGTTTGTCTCGATCGGCCTTTATTGATAGCTCTTGTTGAGAGATGGAGGAGGGAGACGCAGATGTTCCATTTGCCCTATGGAGAGATGTCCATCACTCTCATAGATGTGGCAGTTCTATTAGGACTTCGCATCGATGGTCATGCAGTGATGGGCACGACAAGAGGAGCTCATAGTGATATTTTAGTTAGACTCCTTGGTAGAGCTCCTCCTGCTACATTCATGCGTGGTAGTCGAGTGAGCCTTCGATGGCTCTTACAGGAGTTTCAAGAGCTCCTAGTTGATGCTACGGATATAGTTATCAAGCAGCATGCACGAGCCTATCTTTTACATCTACTTGGAGCGACGATATTTGCGGATACCACGAGTAGCCATGTACATGTGGCCTATCTCTCCCTCCTTGAGGATTCAACATGGCAGGTGCGTATTCATGGGGCAGTGCCACTCTTGCATTTTTATACCGAGAGTTAGGGAAAGCATGTCAGGCCATGACGTCGGGGATTGCAGGCTGCGTGACCCTTCTTCAGGTAAATGGATTTATAACTGTAAATAGTTTTTTTCATGTATGATTCTTTAATTTTAGTTAATATGTTCATATTTTCTGACATAGATATGGTCATGGGAGCATTTACATGTCGGACGACCAAGTGCTGAATTATCAGGTAATTTTAGACCACCAGCGGTTATATCATGTAATTTTAGTTGTGTGTTGAATTTTTTTTGTAGTGTTTATAAAACATATTGTTGTTATTTAAGCTAAATTATCTTTATATGTTGTATAGGTTATTTAGCAGTCATACTCACTGGAAGTATTGGCTGCCTTACCTCCTTTATGTACTGATGGTCGAGACGTGTGGCTATCTCGAACTCCATTAATATGTTACAAGATAGTAGAGATGTATGTGCCAGATCGAGTAATGCTCCAGTTTAACCTAGAGCAAGGAGTCACACCGTCTCCTGTTGAGTATATTCATCGCATCACTCGACAGGGCTGCCATATTACCGACTGGACATTACATCATGCGTCATATATCGCTCAATGGGAGGATAGGAAAGCCACTATTATCGGAGGGGAGATGGCTACGACATCGCGAGATGTGCATAGTACATATATACAGTGGTATTTACCGATTACACGATGATATATTTTGCCCCGTGATGATATAGAGGAGAAGATATATCAGCCTAGGGGAGCATCTGAGGCAACTTTGGTAAGTATAACTTTGTTAATTAAAGCACATATTATTTTCTTATTTCTTATTAATTATTTATCTAATTTTTAATTTTTTTTATCGTTTCGTCTAGCTTGACATACTCATACGCATTTGACTGACGCAATTAACACCTACACTTCGAGCGATGACTTATTAGCAGCATGTAAGTCGGTGATTAGGGAGCATAATGATGTCATTCGTAGCTTGCAACTACCTCAGTTAGTGATTACAGATGTCTCTAGAGATTATCCTGTCCACGAGGCCGCTCAGACACCGCCGATGCACTCTTCATTCCATGATATTCCATCATCATCAGTAGCACATAGCTCTCCTCCATGTTCATCATTTGGAGTCATTGTATATGTAGCTCAGGCAGAGTCGATTTTATATCATAGACGACATCGGCCAGCTCGTGTTGAACCATCTATTACTTATGCGGAGCCGGAGCCAGAGCTAGAGCCACATCCCGAGACGGAGCCAGAGCTAGAGGTAGAGCCACATCCCGAGTTGGAGCCACAACTAGAGCCAGAACTGGCAGATCATGAGGAGGAGATCGTACAGCACCGTCGAGGCCGAGGTTGAGGTCAAGGACGTAGGAGATTGTAATATTTGTGTTGTTTTATGTTCTCCCCTTGTGTGTAATATATTTTATAAACATTTATAATGATGTTTGTTTTTATTCAGTGATGACAATATGCATGAAATTTGTGAAATGAAATGGAACTTGTGGAATGGAATGTGTGAAATGCATGAACAGGGACAACAGTTGAATTTAGATTAAAATAGATATTTGAAAAAAACTGAACTTGAAACTGATTTCGTCCTTTAAACAGATGAAATCGGCTTTGTTCATGGGACCAACGAGGCGAATGAGCGAATTCGGCTAAGTGTGGTGATTTCGTCCATTAGAAGGACGAAATCATCTTAAACCTAAATTTTTTTTAAAAAAAAGCCATGCAGGCACCAGTCGCTTGGCTGGCGCCTGTATGGCAAAAACGAACACCACTTTGAAAAATATGATTTATAATGATAATTATTTTTTTTAATATTATTTTAATAATTTTCACTATAATCATATATGTTTTTAATTTTTCTAATAATATTTTTATTATAAATTTTAATAATTTATTTAAAAAAATTTATTATATATATATATTGACCCGTTGATTAAAATTCCTGCGTTCGCCATTGCCCGTTAGCAGGGGCGGCGGAGGAGGAGCTCCGGTCCGTCTGCACTTTCCCAAAAACAGCTCGGACGGTACGAAGAACAATCTCTTTGAGGTGAAGGCAGGGCAGCCAAAAGCAAGTGTAGAAGATGATTACAGGGACGTTGAAGCGAGACTGAGCACAGACCGAGCAAATCATCGCGCCTACTGGCTCTTTTGATTGAACAAATTTTGGTCTGATCGATGTAAACTCGGGCCAAATACGACTTGTGAGTTCTCCCTCCGGCGAGACAGAATCTCTCCGGTGGAGCGGATAAAAGAAAGCGAGTAGGAGAAGGCTCAAGAGGGAATTTATATGGCACGGAGGCGGGTGTCGGCGGTTCCCCATCCCATGGCTTCCATTTGCGAGCTAAAAAAACAATTGAGATTTTAAATCTGGAAGGGTAGATTGGTCAATCGACAAGTTGGTTTTACAAAAGATGAATTATGTGAGCTGAATCTGCACAGCAAGCATACAAATTAGGAGCAGATTTGACCCTGCAACTTGGGTGTTGAATAGAATTTGATACGCATCCGAGCACGAACGGATCCTACGGCTTGGGTGGGTGGGCGCCGACCATGTCCATTCAAGTAACTTGTCATACGTACATTAGAGGCAATCAAATAGAAAATTCTTCATACCCTTAAAAGCTCTAACGTGTACATGTACCATCAATTTAAGTATATTTTTGCCATATTTATTTGTTCAATCTTACTCCTTATAATATAATATACTTAAAAAAATTAAATTTATTGTTCTAACTAAAATAGTAGAAATATTATTTTAAAAAAATTATTAAAATATCTCGGGGTACGAATAATTTATTTTTTTTAATATATAAATATCAAATTATAGTATTATAGTAATCAAAGTTAAACATAGTAATAAGGTGAACAAGGTTTTGCCCAAATATATGTTTAAATATTCTAATATACATAATATACAAATAGATTAATACTCATATGCCTACAACCATCTATTTTTAAGTAAGATATTATTGACACATGACAAGCCACCTAGTGACATCATCTTTGTCACACAACCAATTGCTTAAAAGAATTTAATCTTGTGTAAGGTACTTACATTATATAGATGTTAAGTATACGAGTATACCCAATAACATGACTAAATAATAACTACAACTTTATAACAACAATATTAACAATTCACAATCTCATTCCATAATTCACTATTAAATTATTAAAAAATGACATCTTTAAATTCTATGACAACATCAAAGACATATCTAGGACATTGAAATATATACCACTAAATAAAGCAATTTTAGACTATTGTTGAATACTATCTCTCACTTCATCCACATCATAAAGCCAAGGCCTATAAGGGCTCTTGGACCCAAGTGGTCGAGATTTTTGATTTTTATGATCATTGAGACTTCATTTGTTGTGTTGCATGGAGCTATGTGTCTTTTGATGTTATAACTAATTTGAACCAACTCTCGGGTGAGAGGAGAAACCATGTCGCCTAGCTCCTATAGCTACTGAACCCCTAACACCACGTCTGCCCCCTTAGTGGGTAGTAGGAAGATGTCGGTGATGAATGTGTGGCCCTAAATGGCGAGGGCAGCCTGAGCACAAATGCCAGAGCTCCTGAGATGCTTCCCATCTCCGATCAACACATTGAAGGGCTTCGAGTCCGACATGAAGCAGCCAAGATGCTGAGCCACCTTGTCATTAATGAAGTTATGGGTAGGCCCGCTATCGACCAAGATGGCCACTTGTTGCCTTTTGAGGTGGCCTTGAACCCTCATTGTGCAAGGCGTGAATGCCCTCGAGAATGCATGGACAAAAATCTCGGGCTGCACATCATCATAGTGGGACGAGCCCGTCCTATCCTCTGTGTCCTCCTCCTCCTCAATCTCCTCCACAAGGAGGCTGCCCTTGACAAAACCACGGTGTCCTGAAACGAACTTCTCATCACAACAGAAATGTAGTCCCTTAGACCGACACTCCTCCATCTGTGCCAGCGTAAGATGCTGGACAATCTAGCCTTGCAGCTGTGCGGGTTGGCCAGGTCGGCCTGGCGCTAGGCTATTAAAGTCTTAGAACTCGTTTAGGCCAAATTGGATGCACAACTCGTTAGAGAAGGCGGCCCAAGTGGGGTAGCGCACCTCCTTTTTAAAACTTTGGAACCACACAGAAGCATCCCCGTCAAGGTGGAAGGCCACTATGTGCAGTCGTTCAGCCTCCGAATGCATTCCTTGGTAGGTGAAGAACTTTTCAGCCTTGTACAACCATTCCACTGGGTCATCATCTCCATTGTAGCGTGGGAACTATAGGAGGGCCAAATGAGGTTTAGCCCTCCTCGTGGTCTATTGTGGGGTTCTGGGTACTCCTCCCATTCGTCCTCCATCCCCGGAAACAAGTTTCTAGGAGGTGGCATCATTGGGGCATTTTCCATAACACCTGGCATGCCTCGCATATCCCAGACTTGGCACCTCCCATCCATGGCTTGGTCAACCATGCCAAAGTGCACAGGATCTTGGGGAAGATGCATATCCTTGTCTGACAGTGTTGGAAGGTCAAAGGCATGCAGTTTGGACCCCCCTTCTCAGTGACAACAGTTGGTGGCCTGGGCAAAAGAGGCACTGAGTGCTATGTCTGAACCTGAACCACAGTCAGGCTCAGAGCATTGACCTTGGCGACGCCCACACTCAAAGACTGAATTGCTGCCATGATTTGCACAAGAGTAGGCTTGCCGATGGTCTCTGGAACTATCTTCGGGCTGTCCGCTGAGGCAAGAGTCTTTTTCTCATGTAGAACTTCCTAGGCCGCGACAACTTGCTTGCCTCGTGCCATGGCCGGGGATCATAAAAGCTCTTATACCAATGATGTGCCTGATGCGGCACAATCGGTACCTTTGAGTTTCACGTACGGAAAGAGAAGGAAGAATGAAAAAAGGGAAGATGAAAGTGAATATCCAATTGCATAACCGAAACAAAGGAGAAGTGTTGACCCATATATGGAAACAACCACTCCCCTAGGGAGTCACGCCAAGTACGGCCCACTCTCTTAGGGAATCGTACTAGCTAGTGGGCCAGGCTATCCTGGGGCCACTAGCTGGTCCAATGACAATTTATCATTCAATTACATAAGAAAATACTAAGCTAATATAGAAGAAAATAGCCTAATGCCCTAGAATAACAATGAGATAAAGGAAATAAAGTAGAGTCTAGTGAGCATGCACAACAACACAACACCACGGGAAGGAGATATTTTCAAGAACACATGGAATAAATCAAGAATCCATTTGGGGGAAAGTAGAGATAAGAGATATTAAGAGAAAATTCGGAAGATTATGGAAGATTTAGGGCTAAAACACTTACCTAATCGAGTATTCCTATTTGGGCAGTGGGGTTAGGTCACACCTAGCCTCCTTCTCCAGCCCTTTCCAAATTGGAAAATGGGCTAAGACTTTTCCTTATATAGTAAGCTATTAGGGTATAAATATTAATTGTTGGGTTG
This sequence comes from Saururus chinensis, assembly GCA_035235625.1. Lineage (NCBI taxonomy): Eukaryota > Viridiplantae > Streptophyta > Magnoliopsida > Piperales > Saururaceae > Saururus > Saururus chinensis. The sequence goes on from CP141142.1 coordinate 25,748,993, forward strand.
TAAATACAATTATAATGCCCTAAGTGGCTAATTAGGCTCATTTAAAGGCTAAATTATTTTTAAAAAATTTAAAATTCATCAAATAGAAATAATTAAAGTTTTAGGGTAATATGGAACACTCATTGTCCAAATGTGGATGTGGGACCCACGGTGAGGTCCATGCCCTAAATTTATGAGAAATTCCCATAAATCCCAAAAATCCCCTAAAAATATAATAAATTGAATTTGATATTAAAACTCAGAGAAATGAAATTAAACCTTGTTAAAATATCATTACCAACCCTTAAGCCTAAAATCAAGTAAAACCAGTAAATTCGAGCAAAACCACACTATAATATGCAATTAAATCAAAGTTAAACCGGGTTAAAGTTAGAGATCTTACAGAAGTAGAGTCAAATGCATGAGTTCAACATAACATAGATCCAAACTAACATAACCCCATGCAACTGTAGCACCTCTCAATGAACGTGGCCATCCTTATGCTTAGCAAAGAGCCCATCTGAAGCACCTGCATGGCACAACATGTAGCCCTAAAACAAAACCACAAACAAAGAGGGGTGGGCTTAGTTCAGCAAAGGTTTTAATACGGAATGTAAACTTATTAAAACACTGCATGCATTCTCAATCTAAACATGCATCATATATTTATTCTCTAAACATGTATATCATGAGATAATTCACATTCCATCTACATATTTATGCCACCTGTGCATCATGATATAAATTACACTCCATATATACATAATCATGTCACTTGTACATCATGATATAACACATTCCATAAACATATATTTATGCCACCTATTCATCATAATGTAACTCACATTCCATAAACACATAATCATGTCATTTGTGCATCATGGGTTCATCCATAGTTCATAAAATATATACACATAATGTATAATCATATGAATCTCATTATAACATTCACATTCTGCATGAATCAATCTAAATATTCACATCCTGTATAATCATATCTCAATATATACATTCACGCTACATAATCAAGTGTATCAAACACATCCCATCTTGCATGTTCATGCAAAATCATTCCATAATCACATGTGTAACATAAGCATCATTCTTCCTACACAACCTGTGTCAATATAGATTGTATTCGATACACATGCAACAACAATTAGGTGAATGTCTCACAATTGAGAAAAATAATCAAACCTACTCGCCTAGGACAATCCCTTGAGGTGATGGTCCAAATTCTTAGAAAGGAAAACTAGAGCATTTTCGGTAAGTTCCCTAACTAGGAAGGTAGCCCTTGCTCACCCAGAACAATCCTTGGGGGAAGGTCTAAATTTCTAAAAAGGAAAACTAGAGTAGCCTGCTCACCCAAAACAATCTTTGTGGGGAAAGTCCGATTCCTAAAAAAGAAAACTAAAGCAGCCTGGTAAACTGGTGCACACAGACATACCATTCTGGATTCTTAAGGTCCAGATAACACATCAATTTAACTCATATAACAAATCTGCTCATCTCAACCCTGGGAGGCAACATGTCCTCAAAGGGATGTAAAACGAAAACCGTGTGCTTTCAAACGTAAAACCAATTCGATAAGCCTCTGAGTGATTAATTCGACAACTAATGATATCCCATTGCATTCAATCGATAAATCATGACTAATCGCAATTAACCTTTGTTTATAAATTATTTTTATGATGCATGCAACATGATACATACTCTAATCAGTCCATTGTGCATGAAAATATGGTCCATTTATGAGAAATAAAATCATACAAACCAATGCAAGAGTGTACATATGTAGTAGTGTTCATACTTTGACTAAAACATGTGGAAAATGAATCATCTATAATTGATGTTAAGACTTAAAACATAAACCCATTGAATATGGTTTTATTCATTAAATTTTAACTAATTCTAAGACATAAACCTATATGTTTTAACATATTTCAAATAAAAAAACAAACAACGGAGTATTCAAGAAATAGAACAAAGAAATAATGAGATGTATGATTAGAAAAAACATATTAAGAAGAAAGAAACTAAGTCAACAAAGAAACAATTCATTTTACCATTTATCCAGAACGTGACATATATTGAACTTATAATCAAACAAAAAGTCTTACATATAATTTCTAACATTAAACTCTTTAAAGAAAAATCATAATAGCATTATGTAACTTAACATGCATATACGAAAGTCCTCAAAGACTTTAATCTTGTCTTTCCACAAAACTTTAACATCAACAATCCAAATAATTACCAATATTTCTAGAATACACTCAAAAGAGAAAATTTAGAACAGAAATTTCGAGGTTGCTAAACTACATTTTGCATATTTCTACTTTTTATGCATAAACGGAGAATGTATTAGGGTAAAATTATCAAACTAGAATCATGGAGTAAATGCAAAGAAAACATTGAAATACGAATTCTAAGACAAGTATAACATCATGCTAAATGTAGACAAGTATAGTTATATCCATACTTGAGCTAAATTATAATTCAAATAAGGTTCACATGCAATTATAGTGACATTAGTAGGTAATGATAACTCATCAAAGTCATAAAGAATTAGATTTATGCGAAGAGAACAAGAAATGACTGAAAATCTACAAAATTGGTCAAAATCACGAAACTGCAGTACAACTGTTTGAACGCCTGAACGGCCAGTGATCCTGTTCGAACAATTGTGAGCTCGTTTGATCGGTTGGAGCAATTCACTTTGTCACGCCCTGGCGATGCCTGACCCAAGCAGAACCCAGTCCAAGGGCCGGTCAAGCGCGTGGGGGCGACGAAGGGAAAATTGAGAAACGATTTAGCGGAAGACTTAACCCTAACCACGGGCGACTTAACAGAATTACGGAGTACGCACATTCCTTTGAGTAAGAGTAAATAATAAGAGAAAGAGAGTTGCTTAACACAAAGTAAACAGTTAGTCTCAAACCTACATGCTTAGTCAACCATAGCCCACACTGGCTCAAAATAAGTCTTAAGCATCACAATTGTATAAAGTAGCATAACAATCCAATAGAGAACCCTGCACAAAGGTTCTAAACATAAAGCATAACCAAGGAAAATAAATCACATAAGAATCTCCATGATCACATCCAAGTCATCTCCAACCTTTCCTCAAAGAAGAGATCTTGTCCATCTGCGTGTCGCACCATGCAGCCCCAAAACAAAAACACAAGAAAGAGGGGTGAGTTTAACAAACTCAACAATGGTTTTTAATATAATTATCATCATCGGAATTACGATAACATAGCAATAAAATCATTCAAATCAAAGATTGACAAGATGTATCGTTTTCTGATCACACATACACATCACCTAAACCTGCATCATAGTGTATAATCTGCATAATGTCATTCACATCATATCAACCTGCATGAAATGTATTTCTAGCATACATATCCAATCATGCATCACATCGTATCAACTTGCATAAAATGTATCTCTAACCTACATATCCAATCATGTATCACATCATATCAACCTACATGAAATGTATCTCTAACCTACATATCTAATCATGCATCACATCGTATCAACCTGCATGAAATGTATCTCTAACATACATATCCAATCATGCATCACATTATTCTTATTCATCATGCATGTATAAGTGTCGCACACACACTAGTCCAACATTCAAGTCCATACACATAAAGAATAGACCTACTCCTCAAGGCCAATGCCTTCAAGCAACTCCTGCTTGTCAGGACCGAAGTCTCAAGCAACTCATGCTCCTCAAGGCCAACGCCTTCGAGCAACTCTTGCTCCTCAAGGCCAATGCCTTCGAGCAATTCCTGCTCCTCAAGGCCAACACCTTCGAGCAACTCTTGCTCCTCAAGGCCAACGCCTTCGAGCAACTCTTGCTCCTCAAGGCCAACGCCCTCGAGCAACTCCTGCCCATCTAGTCTAAACTCCCGGGCAACCCTGCTTGTCAAGACAAGCAACGATAATTGGTAAGCCGGTGTGGTCGAACAAACCATCAAATCAAAACATGTCCTTTCGGACCAATCAAGTTTCGATTAAGCCACGACCGATAAATCCGGCACACAATTTCACCACATTGCATCCAATCGGTCAAATTCGATTAACCTTGATAAAGCCTCAATTGGAAGTCCATTTTCATGATGAATGCAACATGGTACATACGTGGGCAAGGCATACATGAATCCTAATTCATGATAAGTGCTCTCATCAGCCCCTAATGCATCATTTATAATCATAATATCAAGCTTCAACATCATCATTAAATCCCCACATGTGTGTGTACCTAGTAGAAGCACTTCACTCAATGCATTTCAACATGCTTGAAATTAACTCACTACCACACTACACATGTGAATTAACATCTAATCATGAATTTCAGTGGAAATCATAGATGAAGAAGCATTGAAATCATAACTCAAATCAAAGCTCAACCACAAAGGCTAAACACATATAAGATCATTCATTTAATCCTTAAGCCATGACATCCACCAACATCCACACATCAACTAACCACATTCTATCATGACAAATCAGTCCATTAATAGGTTGTAATTCTACTGAAAATATGCTTAACCATAGAGAATCAACCATTCATAATTTCAAGACGACAATTCCAACATCATGCCACAAACCATAAGTCATTCCACAAATCTCTAATTATATATTTCAACTTCATAACCTCAATAGTGTGCCTATCCAGTAGCATAATATAGCTCAAAACACTCCGCCTTCATATGAAATTGATAAGTTAAAGTGGAATCATCGAAATAAACATCATGCAAATAGAAGACAAATCTGTTGTGTAGCAGTTTGAACGCCCGCCATTTGATTAGCTAAACAGGAAATTTTCAAATTTACAGTTTAACTGTTCGAACACCCAGCAGGTTGTTCGATCGGCTGAATTGGAAATCTGTCGATCCGACAGTGTTGCCATTCGAACGCCCAGCAGGCCGTTCGAACGCCCAGCAGGCCGTTCGAACGCCAACAAGGCAAAAATGACCATCTTCTTCCTTTCACAATTTCAAACCGAAACTCCATTGATAACACTTCAAATCATCGTCTAACCACCTAAATACCATCAAAAGTCCACCATGACTTCCAGAATGCTAAACCACATCATAAAAAGATAAAACCCTATAAAATCGGGATTAAAGATTACCATTTTCTAATCATGCCATTAGAACACTAAATCAAGTAACCCATTCAAAATAAACCACAAAATCAAGAGTTTTACCATAGAAAGACTGAGATTTTGAAAGTCCATTACCTTATCCCTTAATTAGGCTTGGATTTGATGGTCACCTTTCTTGAAAACCTTACAAGGACATAGAGTTTGAATTAAACTCCATTAAAACCGATTTAACAAAGAAAACCCTAATTAAAAACTTAGATCTAGGGCTTATTGAACATAAAAATTAGATTTTGAGAGCTAGGGTTTGTAGTAAAAATACAAATTAGTAGTTTTGATGTTTAAAAATGAATTAAAACAAAGGGAAAATAGTAAATTTAGAAAGGATTAAGAAGAAAGCTAGGATTTAGTGCTTAATTAGAATGAGCTTACCTTAAATGCCTTCTAATCCGGGCCTAATTGGGGATTAGGCCTAACCTCTCCTCCTCAGCCTATTCCCAAAATGGGAATGGCTCAGGTTAGCCCTTTTATAGTACGGTTTGGGTTGTGTAAGGGTAAATTGTGGGGTATGAATAGAAAAATAGGCTAAAAATAGGTATTTTACAAAATTGAGCACCAATTTAATTTGAGAAAATTCTGAAAATTTTTGGATAAGTTTAAGTTGATGTCTCGGTTCATTTGACACAAAAACCAAAATTTTGACGGTGGGCTCACGGGGTCCCGCCAAAACCCTAATTTTTGAAAAAATAGTAAAATTTTTAAAAAATCCCAAAAATTTACATTTTATTCAAAATCACTTAAAACCACTAATCTTAAAGTTGATTTTGATTAAAACCATCATAAACACTATTTATCTTTGAAACTACCGAATAAATCAGAAAATGTGTTAACCTCACGATAATCGATAATTAAAAGAAAACAAAAACCGGCTTCAGATCAGAGATCTTACACACTTTTTTTGGTTCGTCTTCAACCTTCCAAAATTTAAATAGAAAATAGTCTAAAATTATATATAAATTAAAAAATTTCCGTAGAACATCCTATAATCAAAATCTAAGCCTAAAACATGATAGATCTAATTATTTTTATGCTTAATCACAAGAAAATAACCATAAATTACATATTTTTAACAAATCATTATTAAACCTCAAAATGAAGCAATAACTCAAATAAACCTAAAATCATGCATTCCAATCACGAAAACCACACAAGGTAAAAATCTCTTACCTCTACAAAGCCTTTGAATCCACAAAAGAGCTTCAATCTTCCAGAAATCCTAACAAAAATTAAGGTTTTTGTCAAAACCTAATTAAAATTTGATAGTAGACTCAAATCAACTTAAAAATAGATAGATCTAGGATTTCGTTAGGTTAAAAATGAAAATGACCCTATTAGTGTTCTAAATCGAAATTTGAATTAAGATTTTTAATGAAAGAAAATTAAGAATCAAGTTGGAAAAATGAAAATAAGAATGATTAAGACCAAAATCAAAAGATTAGGGATAATTAGGGGAAGAAAACACACCTTATCCAAGTTTTTCGTTTGAGAAATGGGGGTAGATCACTTCCTCCCATCTAATACAACCATTCCCCATTGACAAATAGGCTAAGGTTTTCCTTAAATATTAAGGATTTTGGGCTAGGTAAATAAACTGTTAGCCTAGAAAATAGGTCAAAACACCCTAATTGGCTAATTAAGGTTATTTTTGGCTTAAAGACGAATTTAATCGCTTAAAGATGAATTTAATCACACCAAAATCCACTAAAATAAAATAATAAAATATTATAGGTTCAAATGGGTCACACACCATCCAACATGGATGTGGGGCCAACAGCGGGGGTTCGTGCCCTTAATTAAGGAAATTTTTAAGATAAAATGTCATTAAATTGGTAAATATTGGATAAATTAAGTTTGATACTAAAACTTCTAAAAATAAAATTTTATTAAAGTCATAATTAACTAACCCATAACCACAATATCAAATTAAACTGGTAAACAAGCAAAACCACACACATTAACACAATTAAAAAGAATTAAATCAAAATTAAATTAGAGATCTTACACTAGATGTCCCTCTTCTCATATGGAAGTGTTGCTATTTGCTTGAAGTTTTGTTGTACAACCATTTTTAAATAGGCAAGGTGGAACTCCGGTGAAGCTTTTTTGGTGGCAAGGGAGAAGTGCACAACAGAAGAGTGAGAAGTAAAAGAAGATCAAATACTAAAAGGCAAATAAGCAAAATACAAAATACCAGGTAACCAAATTTAAATGAAAATAACAAAAAATGAGCAAACAACCAAATGTGATAATCACCAAAATACCAACCTTAAAACACACATATAGCATAAGTGAATACTAGAAAACCTAAATTCAACTACATAAACAAGAATAAACCAAAATAAAAAAATGAAACCCAACTTAAATACCATATGCAATTATTAAAATGTGATAATCACTATATTGTGTCATCAAGTACATGATGATCCAAAATATACGGACACGTTATAAAGAATGTCGTATTATCGATAACATGATGAGAACGTTACCTATGAGCAGTGGCACGTTAAACCAAAAACTATATTCCCATTGCTAACATGACATCATATCACATTGTATTTTCAAAGATACAATAATTAACATAGTTGTTCATCACATAAATAATTTTTCATTACTTGAAAAGAAAGTTATTTATGTGCCTTGACTTAAAAGAGTAGATAGGGTAGAAAAGGCAAGAAGTCAGATACGATCCTGTTGGACCGTATATGTGAGGACAATTTATCCAGAATAAAAAAAATTACACTTATTATCGACTTATCTGATTGAGAAAAGAAAGGTCATAATCAGGCAACTCATTTATTTTCAGCCACAATCACCTTTCCATTTGCTCTAAGAAGAAGAGTCTTAATAGTGCAATCTGACTAACCCTCAGTCTAAAGATGAAAAGCACTAAAGCAGTGAGATGTAAACCGCTGTAATCACTGTCCAAAATGTTAACGTTGGACAGTAAAGTCCCATACAATCTCATGAACACATAAGTTAGGCTCCCCTCTGTGCTCTGTATCCTTTCCCTCTTTTCGCTTTTAGCTAAATTTGGCTCAGCGCTTTAACCAATAAAATAGGACTTAGCTCACTCTAACCAAGAAGAAAGTGCGGAAGTTCAGTCGAACCTGCAAACTAACTGATCTTTAGGATTCAGTTTCCTCTTGCTAGTAATCAGAGCAAATGCTTTGTAATTGAGTTGCATCGGATACAACATATTTACGTCAATAATCCAAGGGGTCCTTTTGTGCAGATAATTTCAGCGACTGGCCAATCCATGACAGCAATTGCCAATAATCAATCAAGACAAATGCACCAAGCCTCCAGCCACACTAGCACCATGCCTCCAGCCATACTAAAAATCAATGGCTTATAATCATCCAACATTAAACAATGCCATATCAATAAAAACATCAATACAAGCGATGGAAAGCATAACAGTTGCATCCGAAATTGCAAATATTAGAACTTTTACTCCTTTCATTTAGGTAAATAATATGTACCAGTTGCTCCTCACCCTCTCTTCTCCCACGCAAAATCAAATAACGAACCAGATTGAAATATCATCTAGGGGATTACAACATAACAAAAATGACAACACAACTAATTTACTAGGAAGACTGACACAACATTATATCCATCTGGCCAAAATGTCAAGATGGATATAATTAGGCCCCAACCACTTCCATTTCTTCCATGGGTGCGTCCTCAGCGGGACGATCCAACTTCATTCCAATATCTTCAGTATAGTCACCGTGGACCTGAAAAAACAAACGATGTTCAAAGATATCAGAAGCCTCCATTGGCTTGTGCATGTTCAAAAAATAATTAGCTTCCACTTCAATAAATGGTTTAATAATGTGAAAGAACTACCTCCATGAGCTTTCCAAGATCAAACTTTGGAGCCTTCAAGATCTTGACTTTGCGGACGAACACATTCTGAAGAGGGTAGATGCTTGTGGTTGCTTTTTCAATTTCTTTCCCAATAACCTCAGGAATGAACTTGTTCACCAATTCCTTCAGATCGCAAGATGTAGCTTGGTTGACCATGATCTCCCTCATCTTCCGTCGGATCTTAAAGAAAGTATTTGGAAAAATTTTAGATTCTTGTAAGTTTAAATGCATCTAACATGCCACAGTGAAAGATAAAAAAATGTACACACCTGTCTAATCTGGCTGGACTGAGCATAGCTAGTACGTTTGACCTGGTTAGGACGTCTCTTGGTAAAACCAATGCAGAACATTCTGAGAGTGTAATTGTCAATGGTCTTCACATCAACATGAGCCTCAATCAAGGTTTGCCATTTGCGAACCAAAGATCTGAGTTTGTCTGTAGTGAAATCCATTCCCTGAAACACCAATGAGGAAGATACCCACGATGCAAATACGAAAGTACTGATTACATCTACAGTCGAGTACATGGGATAGAGCCTCTTACCCAAAAGTTTGTGAGCACGTTTCTTCCCTGAACATCCTCAGAACGTAGGCGGATCTTCCTGTAGGCCTGGTCCTCATCGTTCTGAAGGTCGGCCAAGGAGCACTCAAACACACGGTGCTTCAGGCCCTCAGATGCAATCTGAAATTTTAATTAAACAAAGGAATAAAGATCATAAATCAAACCCAAGCATAAAAGTACAAAGAATAATCAGCAAAAATCAAGACCAATTCAAATGAAAGTGGAACTGTAAATGTTTTGTTGAACTCACTCAATAAGATTACTGGATTAGTAAATAGGACAGCACAAGTTGATTCACCTAGCATTCATGTTGAATTTCCGCTGAAGAGCTCTAAGCTCCTCATGATTTCAAAAGCTATTATGGAACATGAAGATGAATAGTTTTTACTATCTTTAAAATTCGCTCTCAGCTTAGTGAATTGTAAAGTCTTAATCAATCAATCAAAACTAAGCAAAATATGGCCAGTAATCTTCCTAGAATCTTATGATGACCCTCATTAGTCATTAAAAGCAATGTTTTAAAAACAGGACTCTGGTCAGACTGTATTCAACTGATCCAGTACCAATTTTTGGCCAGGTCATCCAGTTTCTTTTGGGTCACATGACCCAGAGTCGAGTTGCAAGGACCCAGCCGTTTGAACTGCTGACCCAGAGACCTGGGTCAGTCCAGTCAGGTGGTTTTAAGACACACCCATATCCAACTCTACCCAATTGTGTGCCTCTCCCCTTTTTTGCCACTTGGACCACCATCAGGCCAATTCACCCTTCCCCTTCTTCGAAAAGCTCTGAACTTTTCCCCCTTGCCCCTCCCTCAAGCCTCAACTCGCTCAGGAAGCTCTCTCTCCGTCCACCCTCATGGTCTGAGAGGTGAAAGCTCACCGGCTGCTGACCCTCACTTTACTGGAATTGGCGGACAAATCTCAGTTTCGCACAGCTCCATATCTCCAGCAAATCTGGAGGTTGAAAAGTTGAAAATGGGACATACAGCCTTTTCTTTAGATTTCTTCTAGGTAAACGCCTCCATGAGGTTTGGTCGCTAGGTCTGTAATTTATAACACATCCATGAATGTGATATAAAGCCAGTAAGGTTTCAATTGCCCACATTCATAAGGAGGGCTCTCTAGATGTTGTCATGATATGCCTAAGTGATTTTTGACAGTAAATTGAGCAAGCAAGTTGGAGTTCTTGATGGTAGGCTTTGGTATATAGGTGCGATAGGGGCTATGCAGCATTTTGAGTGTTTGAAGGTAAGCTTTGTGAAGTGGGTGGGATATACTAAACAGAAGCTGGAGCGATTAGCTCCACATCCTTCCCTTGTATGTATGCCAAGAAGACAAGAAGAAATAGAAGAATCAGAACTTTAAATTTTTGTTTGAAAGGTCAAGCTGCTGCTTCATATTGTGTTGAAACTGAATGTGTGCAACACTTTTCTGTAAGAGGTTTTGAAAAAAAAAAAGATTACAAATTCATCCAGCAAAGATTAAAAGATTTCTTCATATTTGAAACTGCTTTCTGCATTGTTATGAGACAATAATGGGCTTCAGACGATTTCTTCATATTTGAAATTGTTATCTATATTGTTCTGAGACAATAATGGGTTGCGGACTTTGAAATAAATTACAGGATTTGTACATTGGCTTCCAGACAGCTCCTGAAGATTCTGAAGTAGAAAGGAAAATTGTCCTGGTAGTCTTGTACAATTTACCTAAGATGGAACTAAGGCAAGCAACAATGACTCTGCCTGTTTTGCTGTTGAATGCGTGTCATGGACGGAAGGCTCAAGAAGGACCAAGTCTGATTACCAATGTTGTAGTTCCTTCAAGAAGTACCACTACATATTTATGGGCATCAGCAGTCAACTCTCATTAGGAATAGAAGTAAGTCTTAAACTAAGAAAGCAACCAGCTAAGAAACTAACATAATTATCATAAGCTTTAAAAAGAAACCAACTAAATTTTAAAATCCTGGTTAATAAGAAATCCAAAATTATGAAATTCCCAAGGAAGGAAACTACTGCATGCCTAATAGCCTAAGCCCACCCCTTAAAGGGCTGGGTCATAACACATTCCAATGAACAATTGGTGTGTAAGTTGAAACTCCGTATTTTTTCCTTCCAAAGTTTGGGTCGCAGAAGTCATGGTGGGGTAGGGGGTGTGGGTTATGGATTTTAGGTCAACTCGACCTGCTCCGGCCACTCATCCGATCAGCAGCCGGGTGAATTTAACAGACACCAATTAAAAGGAAACTATAAGTATATCAAGTACACATGTAATTAGGATCCGCCCCAAAACACCTTATTATTTCTTTGAAACTTCATCACAATCAAATTCTTTTTAAATCATTTTGCATATCAAGAATAAAAAGTTGCACAAGAGTAGTGTACTTAAATGCCAACACAAAAGCATAATACATATCATATCTGTAGCAGATTCAATCATATAAAGCAAGCAAACACTCATAGAAAGATATTTAGCATTCACCATAGATACTTCTTGATGAATATAACAAAATGCTTTCCTTGCAAGACTCATTAATCGGTTCCAGAGATCCAACACAAATCCCATCTCCAGATTCCCAACAAATACAGATAAAAATCGTATGGCAATTGATACCTTGGTACCCTGAGTTCGTGAGACAAGAGTTTTCCCAACCGTGCGGACGCTGAACATGGAGGGCGCCTTGATGTCGTACCAGTCTTTCTTAGCAAACGGATCCACGCTGCGCCAAAATGGAATTAAACAAAGCAAATCAGAATCTACATGATACAACAAAATGGGAAATGAGAAAAAAATCAATCATGCTCAATTGCCCATGGATTATAAATGATCTAAAATGTGAAAAAAAAACAAGCAAAGCATATGTGCTTACGCCTTTTTCTTGCCACCCTTTTTCCCCTTGGAAATCCTCTTGTTCTTCCTGTAAAAAAAAACGAAATAAAAGCAAAAAAATAAGTTTTGAGGATACAATGAGAGGGAGAGAGGGATGGAAGGGGGGAGGGAGGACCCGACGGCCATGGCGAAAGTGATAAACAGATCCAATGGAGTCCGATAGGCGCCGCCTGAGGAGGTATTCGCCTCCTCGCAACCTGACACTCGCTCTCCAAAAAGTTTGTTTGAAAGAGCTCCTAATCACGAGACAGAGCCAGTGATAGCAAAGGTTTTAGGGCTTTGATTAGCCTTTTATACATGATCGTATTTTATTTAACTTAGGGAAAATATTTAATAATATTTAAAAGGGAAAATTATTAAAATAATAATAATAAAAAAATTTATCAAAATATACTATTTCCCAAAGTGGTGTTCATTTTTACTATGCACGCGCCAGCCAAACAGCTGGCGTCAGCGTGGTTTTTTTTTTTAAAGTTGATTTCGTCGTTTAGAACGACGAAATTGGTTTAAATACGATTTCGTCGTTCTAAACAACGAAACCTTTTATTACTTGACTCGGTTTCGTCATTCAGAACGACAAAATCAACTTAAACTGATTTCGTCGTTCTGAACGACGAAACTACCACACTTAGCTAATTTCGGTTGTGGGCCATGGAACAACACTGATTTCGTCGTTCTAAACGACGAAATCAAATTAAGCTGATTTTGTCATTCAGAACGACGAAATTAAATTAATTTTTTTTAAAATTACTATTTAAAACTAATTTTATCACCTGTCCCTGTTCATTCATTCAAAACACAGAACACAAATGTATATGCACGACTTCATTCATTCCACCCATAACAAATATCACCATAACAAATATCACTATCACGAATATCACCATAACAAATATAAGTAAAGTACATCATATACGAGTAACAAATATAATACATCACAAGTAATATCATAATCTCCTACGTCCTCATCCTCGTCCTCGCCCTCGTCCTCGACGGTGGTGTACGAGCTCCTCATGATCTACCTCTAGCTCCAATTGGGGCTCGGGCTTGGGCTCCGACTGGGGCTGGGGCTCCTGCTGCGACTCCATGTCAGGCTCCTGCTCGGGCTCCGGCTCAGCATAAGTAATAGATGGTACAATACGAGCTGGCCGATGTCGTCTATAATATAAAATCGGATCTGGCTGAGTGACATGTGTAGTGTCTGGAAATGATGAACCTGGAGGAGAGCTATATGCAGCTGATGATGATGTAATATCAGGGCATGAAGAGTGCATCGACTGCGTCTGAGCGGCCTCGTCGACAGGATAATCTCGATGAACATCCGTGATCACCGAATGAAGTAGTGGCAAGCTACGAAGGACATCATTAGATGCTCTAATCATCGACTTACATGCTGCTACTAAGTCCTCGCGCGAAGTACAGGTGACAAGTGCATCACTCAAATACGCATTAGTATGTCGAATCTGACGAAGCTATAAAAAAATAAATTAAATATTAGATAAATAATTAAAATAAAATAAGAAAATAATATATGCTTTAATTAACAAAGTTGTACTTACTAGAGCTGCCTCAGATGCTCCCCTAGGCTAATATGTCATCTCCTCTACATCATCGCGTGGTAAAATATATCGTTGTGTAATCGGTAAATACCAATGCATATAAGTACTACGAACATCTCACAATGTCGTAGCCAGCTCCCCTCTAATAATAGTGACTCTCTTATCCTCCCATCGAGCAATATACGACGCATGATATATAGCCCAGTCGGTAATATGGCGGCCCTGTCGAGTGATGCGATGGACAAACTCGACAGTAGAAGGTGGGACCCCTTGCTCCAGGTTAAACTGGAGCATTACACGATCTGGCACATACATCTCTATAATCTCATAACATATGAGAGGGGTTCGAGAAAGCCACACCTCTCGACCGTTAGTGCAGAGTGGAGGTATTATAGCCAACAAGTCCTCCGAGTACGGCTGCCAAATAATCTATATAATATATAAAGATAAGTTAGTTTAAATAACGACAAAATTTTTTAAAATCATTACATAAAAAAGTTCAACACGGTAATAAAATTACCTGGTATGGCCGCTGGTGGTCTAACTCCCCTCTATACAAACGGAGGACTCCTTGTGGATTTTCGGTTCTCTTCTTCCGAACATTCCACCTTAGGGAGTTAAATTTAAGAAATGAGTTCAGCATATGTTCATAAAACGTTGCTTAAAAAGTAATGTGGTAAACATAAATACAACCTACCTCGCCCCTAATGGAGCACCCTCGACCAAGCGACCCATCTCAGCAGTTGGTCGGCTGACGTGTAAGTGCTCCCACGACCATAACTATGTCATAAAATAGTGATAACAAATATTAGAATTAAAAAATTATACATGACTAAAACTCCAAGTAAAGTTACAAAATTATTTACCTGAAGAAGAGTCAGACAGACGCAATCCCCGAGGTCATGGCCTGGCATGCCTTTCCTAACTCTCGGTATAAGAATGCGAGAGTAGCACTGCCCCATGAATAAGTGCCAGCCATGTCAAAGTCGGCAAGGAGAGAGAGATACGAAACATGCACGTGGTTGCTTGTGGTATCCACAAATATGGTGGCTCCAAGTAAATGCAATATATAGGCTCGTGCATGCTGCTCGATAACTATCTCTGTAGCATCGGCTGGGAGCTCACGAAACTCCTGTAAGAGCCATCGTAGGCTCACTCGGCTACCACGCATCACTGTAGGAGGAGGAGCTCTACCAAGAAGTCTAACTAATATATCCATATGAGCTCCTCCTGTCTTGCCTGTCACCGGACGTCCATCAATACGGAGTCCTAATAGAACTGCCACATCCATGAGCGTGATGGACATCTCTCCATATGGCAAATGAAACGTCTGTGTCTCCCTCCTCCATCTCTCAACAAGAGCTGTCAATAGAGGCCGATCGAGACGAACATATTGTAGATGAATGAAATGGTCGAATCCCGCTCGCTCGATATAAGGTAATATACGCTCATCTATAAGCCAATGGCGGAGATATTTAAAATGTTTAGTGCACTCAAGGCACCCGGGGTCCTATAATAAATTTTAAAATTATAACATGTCGTACTATATCAACCAAAAAACAATGAAACAAATTTTAAAAAAAGTTATCATACCTCTCCTCTCCAAATAGCAGCAGACCTATGTGACTCCTGCTCTACGAGTAAAGAAGCGTCACTTGGGCCTGGCCAGTAACAAGGCTCTGCATGATCCATATGATCTGTCGAAGATGAAGATCATATCATTAATCGTAAGGAATACATGCGTACGTAACTAAAAAAATATAATAAATACAGAGGTTGATTATATGTTTACCAATCAACAGGAGGGTTTCTACATGAATTACTATTATGCCCACTTTGTTTACACCTCCCGCATTTATATCCTCCTCTATCATCTCTTTCCATTATTCTGCGGTCCATGGTATTCCTAATGCGAATAGACCGTGGGCGACTGGGTTGCCTTGTTGCTATCGGTGGGTATAACACAAACGGTATATCCCTCTCCCAATACTCCCGACCACGAGGAGAATAAAATTCTGTGGAGTACACATTTCTATAAGTAGAAGATGTGTAAAACAGTGATGCATTGATTGGTTCCCGCCACTTTGCCCACACGGCGATAAGGTGCGAGCAAGGATAACCATAAACCTGAGGGATGTTGCATGTACAAGTCGTAGACCTTCCATATTACACACAAAATCTCAAAATTTAGCTAAACATATTTTCATTAAAGGATAATAAGATTGAAAATGTATTCACAACTAAATCAACCCTTACCTCCAAGTAGGTCCACTTCCATCGTAAATAGGGCCAGACGACCTATGACGTTCATTTGAAGCTACTGTCATAGATAAATTTCCCTCTTCTTCGTCGTCCACTAGCACTTGCATATGACTTTCATTGTTCACATTTCTATCCGAGCTCC
The DNA here is from genome assembly GCA_035235625.1 of Saururus chinensis. NCBI lineage: Eukaryota > Viridiplantae > Streptophyta > Magnoliopsida > Piperales > Saururaceae > Saururus > Saururus chinensis. The sequence continues at coordinate 25,765,443 of CP141142.1, forward strand.
TTTGTGAGCTTCTGTGAGAGCACCTATGTGAACTACTTCGCCTTTCACTAGTCACTCGGGCCTCTTTTTCGAGAAATAACTTGAAAGAAATTATGTGACGCGAGTGGTGAAACATAAAAGCCATTGATGAATTATCATTTATGTTCATTAGTATCATTCTCGATCCATAGGACGGAAAATTACATTTGATAGTAATTTTCCATCTTCTTTGATCCAACCCAACCTTACTTGCTACATACATCTCAAATTCATCAAATGTAGACGGTTTCTTCATTAATAATCCTTCTATGCGTCCGTCGTAGTTAATGAAAAAACTAACCATTTCTTCTGCCATTTCTATTCAATTAATTCATAAATAATAAATTAAATTAATATTAGATTAAACAAACTAATACTAATATCTACCCTAACAAATATATTTTCAAAATATATACGCATAGAAACTAATAACTTTACCAAATATATAAGCATATCATTAATATTTATATTAATGAGTAAATTTTCTAATTAATATAATTACACAATTGATGCAATAACGCATACAATGTCACAAATCATATAAAAACATGTTCAAAAACTCAAATCCTCCTCATTTTCCAAAATTTGAGAGACTTGTCATCTTAAAAAATAAAAACTCATTAATTAAAAATTCATCTCAATTAAATAATCTTAAACAAAAAAAAACACACAAAACGACTTAGAACAATACTTCTAAAACTAGGGCTCAATGACGGGACAATCAAAACTTCAAATTTTTTCGATGTAATATATAAAAGATAAATTTTTTCAATGTAACATACAAAAAATATATTACAACGATTGAAACAAAAGTAAATAAAAAAATAGAAGGACACGCACCAGAACAATGAAATGGGAGCGGCTTGACATGGGCAGCGGCGGGCTAGACCTAGGCGGCGGCGGACTGAGGTCAGCGGCGGCGGCCTGAGGTCAGCGGTGGCGGACTGAGGTCGGCGGCGGCGGGCTGGACGTCGGCGGCGAGAATGGCGGCGTCCGGACATCGACAAAAGTGGCGGAGTGAAAAACTACTAACTGGAACGTCACTGGTCTAGCCGGCGGCGGACTGAGGGCGGTGGCGGCGAACTGAGGGCGGCGGTGGCGGACTGAGGTAGGCGGCAGCGGCCTGGACATTGGCAGTGAGAATGACGACGTCCGGAAGTCAGCAGAAGCGGTGGAGCGAAAAACGGGTGACTAGAGGCAAAGCGGAGTCGCGGTTATAACCACGATGATTTCGTCGTTCAAAACGACGAAATCAACTTAATTTGATTTTGTTGTTTAGAACAACAAAATCAGCGTTGTTCCGCGACCGAAGGCCGAAAATAGATAAGTGTGGCAATTTCGTCGTTCAGAACGACGAAATCATCTTAAGTTGATTTCGTCGTTCTGAACGATGAAACCAGGTCAATTAATAAAAGGTTTCGTCATTTAGAACGACGAAATCGTATTCAAACCAATTTCGTCGTTCTAAACGACGAAATCAACTTAAAAAATATTAAAAAAAGCCACGCTGGCACCAGCTGCTTGGCTGGTGCCTGCGTGGCAAAAACAAACACCACTTTGGGAAATATTTCCCAAAGTGGTATATTTCAGTAAATATTTTTTTAAATTATTATTTTAATAATTTTCCCTATTTAAAATTATGGACAGGAATATTCTTTTTTTAAAGTGGTATTTATTTTAGCCATTACTTTTGTCTACCTAGGCACCAACCAAGCACAGATACCTATGTCATGTTTTTGTAAGAAGGATAAAATCATGTTTAAGTTGTTTTCGACATTCCGAAGAAGGATAAAACCTGAATTTCATCAAAGGACGAAACTTGAATTTCTTCTAAGGATAAAATCAACTTAAATTTAATTTCATCTTCGCAAAGACAAAACTCATTTTACAATGATTTCATCCTTCAACACTTGTTTCGGCTTCTAAAGTAGCAGAAAAAATCCTTTTAAAGGACGAAATCTTATGGATTTTTTTTAAAGAACTTAAAATCAGAAGCAACACTTATCCATGTATAACATTATATATGTTCCCGCGAAAACAAAAACAACTATCCCTATGTAAACATCACATATGATCTACACAAAATATATAAATCTATCCATTTATAACATTACATATGTTCCACACAAATAACATATAAAACACAATAATATCAACACATCAAATTACATACAATGTTCACAAAAGTGTTGGTAGTTTACAAAATAAGCATAAAACAACTCTAAGTTACTCTACCTCTCCACACTTACGACCTTGACCCTGATGGTGCTATACGACCTCTTCCTGCTCCTCCTACTTTGCCTCCTGCTCTACATAAGTAATAGATGACAGAGCTGCTCACTGTCGTCTATAATATACTATTGGATTTGGATGGGGGTGAGCTAGATGTGGAGCAACTGGAGATGATGAATGTGGAGGAGAGCCAGGTGCTACTGATGAACGTGGAGGAGAGCCAAGTGCTGCCGATGAAGATGGAATATCAGAGAATGAATTGCGCCTCGGCTATGTCTGAGCTGCCTCATCGGTAGGATAATATCCATGAACGTCTGTAATCATCGATTGAAATAGCGGCAAGCTACGAAGAACATCATCATATTGCCTAAGCATCGATTGACATGATGCTAATAAGACCTCAACCGAAGTATAGGTGTTAATTGTGTCAGTCAAATGCGTATGTGTCCGTCGTACTAAACCAAGCTATAAAAAAAATAAACTAAAAGTCAAATAAATAATAAATGAGAAATAAAAAATATTATTATATAATTAGCTTAGATATACTTACCAATGCTGCCTTAGATGCACCCCTAGGCTGATGTGTCATCTCCTCTACATCATCGCATAGTGTATATCTCCTCATAATCGGTAAATACCACTGCATATACAGACTACGAACATCTTGCGATGTTGTAGTCATCTCACCTGGGATTATAGTGGCTCTCCTATTATCCCATCGAGCGATATATGCTACATGATGTAGAGCTAAGTTGATAATATGACGACCTAGTTGAGTGATGCGATGGACAAACTTTATGATACAAGGAAGGACTTCTTGCTCCAAGTTAAACTGGAGCATCATACAATTCGACATGTACATCTCGACAATCACAAAACAGATGAGTGGCATTAGCGAGAGCCACACATCTCGACCCTCTGTATAGAGAGGAGGTAACTCAACTAAAACCTTCAACGAGTAATTCTGCCAAATAACCTACACATTTTATAAAGATAATTAAGTTTTAATGACCTTACATATCTTATAATCATTGTATGAAATTTGATAATGAAATGAGATTACCTAATAAGGCCACTGGTGGACTAAATCTTCTCTATACAAATGGAGGACTCCTTGTGGATTTTCGGTTTTTCTCCTCCGAACATTCCACCTTGAGTCAAATTCAAAACAGAAGTTTAGCATATCCAAATAAAACTATGTTAAAAAAATTAAATGTAAAAAATAAAAATACCCTACCTAGATCCTAATGGAGCACCCTCGACTATGTGACCCATCTCAATACTTGGTTGGCCGACGTGTAAATGCTCCCACGACCATAGCTGTGTCACAAAATATGATAAAAGTTATTAACAAATGCAAAGTAATTATGCGTATAAAAAAATATTAACTTCAACAAATTCATTTGCTTGAAGAAGGGTCAGACAACCTACAATCCCCGAGGTCATGGCCTGACATGCTTTCCCTAACTCTTGGTATAAAAATGCAAGAGTGGTACTACCCCAAGCATAAGTGCCCACCATGTCAAAATCTGTAAGGGGGGAGAGATACACAACATGAACATGGCTACTCGTGTTATCCACAAATATCGTAGCCCCAAGTAAATGTAATAAATATGCTTGTGCATCATGCTCGATTACTATCTCCATGGCATCTGCTGGGAGTGCATTAAACTCACCTAAGAGCCATCTAAAGCTCACTCGGCTACTACACATCACTATCAAAGGTGGAGCTCTGCCAAGGGGTCTAACTAATAAATCCAAATCTCCTCCTTCTGCCATGCCTGTCACAGCCTCTCCATCGATGCGAAGTCCTAGAAGAACTGCCACATCCATGAGAGTGATGGACATCTCCCTATAAGGTAGGTGAAATGTTTGTGTCTCCCTCCTCCATCTCTCAACAAGAGTTATCAATAAAAGCCTATCAAGATGAACATGTTGTATATGAATGAAATGTCCAAATCCTGCTCTCTTGATATATAGTAAAATACGCTTATTTACGGGCTACTGTCAGAGATATTGAAAATGTTCGGTGCACTCAAGGCACCGGGGTCCTATAATAAATTTAAATATTATAACCCAGCGTAATATATAGTCTAAAAAACAAAATAAATTTCATGAACAATTAGAATAACTCTCCTTGCCAAATAGAAGTCAACCTATGCGACTCCTATTGCACAAGTACTGTCTCATCAATGGGGCCTAGCCTGTAAAAAGGCTCCATATGATTTGCAGAGAATTAAGAATATGAGGAACATATAGTCATATCTAAAATAGAGAGTAAATAAAGTCACTATCTAATTATATGTTTACCAATCAACAGGAGGGTTTCTACATCTTTTACTATCATGCCCATATTGTTTGCACCTCCCACATTTATACCCTGCTCTACCATCTATCTCCATGGTCACACAATCCATTGTATTCCTAATACGAATAGATTGTGGGCAACTAGGTTGTCTTGTTGCTGTTGGAGGTAATAACACACAAGGTATATCTCTCTCCCAAAACTCCTGACCACAAGGAGAGTAAAATTGTGCAGAATACACATTTCTATAAGCCGTCGATGTGTAATAAAGTTCTGCCTGTATAGGTTCCCACCGCTTTCCCCACACGACAAGAAGGTGCGAGCAAGGATACAAATAGACTTAAGGGAGATTGCATGTACAAGTATGATGAGCCGCATTCACCACAACCTTCTGGCCATGCATTGACATAGCCTCGTACTCATTGCAGTTGATACTATTAATTATGCACTCCCCAATTTTTCTTGTTTGTTCTCTAATTATCCCTTCCACTTTGTGAGTATACGGGGTGGCCGTGGCATCCGAAGAATAAGATTGTTTCACGAAGAATTTTACTACCTGATAAAAAGTAGATGACACTAAAGCCTGCATGAGTAATCCTCGTGCCCCCTTCAAGACGCTATTTAAACTTTCCGCCATATTTGTAGTTGTCATGCCAAATCTTCTATAACCATTGTGAGTAAGAGACCACTGTTTAGGATGCAATCCTTCTCCTAAGAGGAGTTGTTTTACCCTGAGACTCTCTTGACCAATCAGTCCATTTTAGCATTAAACTGGTCTACTATCAGTGCATAGGCCGTTGCCCCTATCAAGTATGTGAGTGTATCATTTTTAAACTCTTTAAAAATTTCCTTTATGTGACTGATGCAGTAATGATGGTAGAAGTATGGCGGGGGAAGAATCTCTAGCACGACCTTCTGAAGCCTCTTATGTCGATCTGAAATGATTACAACATTTGTCATACCCATAAGTACATTATCCCTTAATTGACTTAAGAACCATTTCCAATTTTATAATCTTCCTTTGTTACTGTCCCAAATGCTAGAGGAAATAGCCCATTGTTCCCGTCTGTAGCCATTGCAGCCATAAGAGCTCCAGGATACCGGCAATACAAGTGAGTGGCATCAACACCAATCACCAGGATACAATGTTGAAACCCCACTATAAACGGCCCAAATGCCAAAAACATCCGCTTAAATCTCCTATACAGGCCACCATCTTCACAGTTACTTCATCAAACTCCAAGTTGTAGTAGGTTGTTGTGCACGTACACTTGATGCACTACTTGTCTTTATTTGAGTGCTTTCGTTTATTATTTAATTCAGTACCTTAGGCTAGTTTCCTTTGATTCAGCCATAGAACGGCATTATTGTTATTGTAATAAACTGGTTAAGGCGCACTAGTGGGCCATGACATCTCTGGGCCCACTAGAGACACGGGTCCCAAGGATGGGGGGCGCGACTCCCCATATAGGGGTCGTCTTCCTCCTTGGGGCGTTATGATGAATCAGAGTTAGTTCCTTTAATTTATTACTTTTCCTCTCTCTCTTTCTTGCGTAGAACGACCTGTACCGATTGTGCCTACACCAGGCACATCATTGATATCGGAGCTCTATCGATCCCCGGCCATGGCAAGAGGGAAACAAGTGGCTATCGCTCCTGAAACTCAGCCTGCGAAGGAGATGGAGGTTTCAGCTGACAGTTCCTTACCCACCTCCATGGTTGTCCCGGCCACTGCGGAGGAGACCACGCTCAAACAACTCGTCACCATGGTGCAAGTATTGACCACCAGAGTGGACAAATTAACGTCCAACCAGACAGCGCCTTCAGGCAACAATGGCGTCTAGACCCAGGAAGCCGTTATTGAAGTGGGGGGTTCTTCTCAAGGACATAACGGACACGCCTTTGTTCCTACGGCTATAACGGAGAGGGAGGCGCGACAGTCCCATGTTCCCCTAACCGTGGGACTAGCAGAAGCAACTGTGGAAGGGGGACGCCAGGCCTGGGTTTCACGAGGCATGCCAGGTGTTTGGGCAAATGCCTCTATGATACCGCCCTTCACTATTGGTATTCCGACCATGCCAGAAAGGGAGGCACGTCAGCCTTACACTCCCCTGTATGCTGGATAGGCCGCCCCAACTGCTGATGGAGGATGTTCGGCCTGGCCACCACGAGGCGTGCCAGGTGTTCGGCCGAATGCCCCAATGGTGCATCCTCCTCAAAACTTGCTTTCGGAGATGGACGAAGATTGGGATGACCTCCATGGTCCTTGCGGTGGTCCCCGGGGAGGAGCGGAACCCCAATTAGCCCGCCTTCAGTTCCCACACTACAATGGGGACGATGATCTAGTGGAATGGTTGTACAAAGCGGAGAAGTTTTTTGCCTACCAGGGGACACATGCAGAGGCTGAACGACTGCACATAGCAGCCTTCCACCTAGACGGAGATGCTTCGGTGTGGTTCCAAACCTTCGAGAAGGAGGTGCGCTACCCCACTTGGGCCGCCTTCTCCGATGAATTATGCATCCAGTTCGGCCCGAATGAGTTCCAAGACTTCAACGAGATGCTTTCCTCTCTGCGATAGACATCCACCGTCAGAGCCTATTATACGGAGTTCATGAAGGTGGCCAACCGACTACCTGATTGGCCGGTGGCAGCCTTGGTGGGCACGTTCAAGAGGGGGCTCAAACCAGAGATTTCTGAGGAGATGCGACATTTTCCTTGCACTAACATGCGGGATGTGGTGCGTCACGCACGTATCGAAGAAGAGAAACTAAACCGCCAACAGCTTGGAGGTCGGCTTGGCACCCTGCCGCGGCCTACTGGTCTTGCTGCCCCGTCCGCCGTTCCAGCCAACACTCTAGCTGCTGGCTGCCTTGGCCAACAAAATCCCCCATCCGGCCCGATTGTCCGCTGACTTACTCCTGCCCAGATGGAGGAACACCGTGCAAAGGGGCTTTGTTTTCGTTGTGATGAGAAGTTCGTTCCGGGGCACAGTTGTTCCGTTAAGGGCAGTTTGTTGGTGGAGGAGGTCGATGACGACAGGGAGGTGATAGATGGGTCCGAATCAGCACACTATGATGAGACGCTACCAGAAATTTCTGTCCATGCCTTCTCCGGGGCATTCACTCCACGAACAATGCGCGTACAGGGTTATCTCAAGCGGCAACAAGTGGCCATTCTGATTGATAGTGGTTCTACCCACAACTTCATCAATGACAAAGTCGCCTAGCACCTAGGCTGTTTTGTATCCAACTCGGCGCCCTTCGATGTCTTGATCGGTGATGGCAAGCACCTCCGGAGCGCAGGCGTTTGTACTCAGGTAGCACTCTCCATTCAAGGCCATACATTCGTAACAGATCTTTTTCTGCTGCCCACAAAAGGGGCGAACGTGGTGTTAGGGGTGCAGTGGCTTTAGGAGCTTGGAGACGTTATCTGGAACTTCAAGGACTTGGTGATGGATTTTGCATTGCACGGGCAGCGGGTACGACTCCAAGGCTCTCAGCCTGGCACTCTTCTTTCTACTCAAGCAACAGGGTCCTTTTTCCAGTTCGCATAGCAAGGACTCCTTCTCCAGCAGCGGGTGTCAGTGGAAGTTGTACAAGAAGACCTGCCGCAGGAACTCCTTGATCTCTTGGCAGCGTATGACATGGTGTTTGCTGAACCAAAAGGCCTTCCTCCGGTGCGGGCCCATGACCATTCTATTCCTATTCTTCAAGGTGCTGCTCCAGCCAATGTCCATCCCTATCGCTATCCATACATTCAGAAGGCTGAAATTGAGCATCTCGTGGCGGGCATGCTTTCTTCGGGTATCATTCGGCTTAGTACGAGCGCTTTTTCTTCTCCAGTGTTGCTGGTTCATAAGAAGGATGGCACTTGGCGATTTTGTGTTGATTACCAGGCGCTGAATGCTATCACAGTGAAGGACAAATATCCTATACCGGTGGTGGAGGAATTGTTGGATGAACTGTCCGGTGCTACCATCTTCAGCAAACTTGACCTTCGTTCCGGTTACCATCAGATCCGTATGCAGCCAACCGATGTGCATAAGACCGCCTTCCGCACTCATGATGGTCATTTCGAGTTCTTGGTGATGCCGTTCGGCCTCACGAATGTCCCTTCTACATTTCAGAGCCTTATGAATGACCTAGTCCGGCCCTTCCTCCGCTGCTTCATCTTGGTTTTCTTCGATGATATCCTTGTCTATAGCAAGTCGTGGGGCGACCACTTGGAGCACCTCAGGTCTGTCTTTGATATCCTCCAAGTTCACTCCTTATTTCTAAAATGCTCGAAGTGTTCGTTTGGCAGTCCATAGGTTGAATACTTGGGTCATAACATCTCTCGCGATGGTGTGGCTACCGACCCCTCTAAGGTGACCGCCATGCTGTCCTGGCCAGCTCCTACTTACGTCCGGGCGCTACGAGGCTTTCTTGGCCTCACTGGTTATTATCAGCATTTTATCCACCGCTATGGCAAGATTGCGCGCCCCCTCACTCAGTTGTCACAGAAACGTGCCTTTCAGTGGTCGGACACTACCCAGGCGGCCTTTGAGGAGTTGAAACAAGCGATGGCAACCGCCCCTGTTTTGATTCTTCCTGATTTCAGCCATCCATTCGTGTTGGAGACCGATGCCTCGGATGCCGGCCTAGGGGCAGTACTACTTTAGGAGGAGCGTCCCATTGCCTACTTCAGCAAGGCTTTGGCTGGCCGCTCCCTATCCCTCTCTGTCTACGAGAAAGAGATGCTCTCCATTGTCCTCGCTGTCGACAAGTGGCGCCCTTATTTGCTTGGCCGGCGGTTTCTTATTCGTACAGACCATCAGCTGCTCAAGTATTTTCTTGAACAGAGTGTATCCACGCCCGCTCAGTAGCGGTGGGTCAGTAAACTCTTGGGTTATGACTATGAGGTGGTGTACAAGAAAGGCTCTGACAACGCTGTGGCTGATGCGTTCTCTCGTCGTACCAATCCAGGTACTTGTTTGGCTCTTTCCAGTCCACTTTACCCTTTTCTGGATGAATTAAAGCAGGCATATCACGATGATTCCCCGACCTCCACTACGATTGCAGCCCTTCAGACTGACCCTTCAGCGCATCCTAGCTTTGCATGGAAGGATGGTCTTCTCTTCTGGAAGGACCGTCTTTGGGTGCCTGCGGTTACTGACCTGCGCCAGCGTCTCATAGCTCACTTTCATGCCTCTCCTTTGACGGGTCATGAGGGTGCTCTTCGCATCTATAAGCGGGTTAGTCAGAGCTTCTTGTGGCAGGGTGTTTGACGCGCAGTGACTACTTATGTGGCTACTTGTGATGTCTGCCAGCGTGCTAAGTCAGCCACCACCTCTCCGGCTGGGTTACTTCAGCCCTTACCCATCCCGGATCAGGTCTGGGATGATGTTTCTATGGATTTTGTGGAGGCCTTGCCGTTGGTTCAGGGCAAGTCGGTGATCATGAACGTGGTCGATCGGCTGTCCAAGTACGCCCATTTTAGTGCCTTGGGTCACCCCTACACTGCCAAGTTTGTGGCTGAACTCTACGTTCGCGATGTGGCCAAATTACATAGTATGCCTCGCACCATCATCTCTGACCGTGACAGGATTTTTATCTCTCAGTTTTGGCAGGAGTTCTTCACTCTTCAGGGCACTTCCTTGCACATGAGTACTGCCTATCATCCGCAGACAGATGGGTAGACTGAGGTTGTTAACCGCTGTTTGGAGCAATACCTGCGCTGTTTTACTATGTCCCAGCCTCGCCGCTGGCTTCTACTTTTGCCATGGGCTGAATGGTCTTATAATACTGCTTATCATACTCACGCCGATTTTACTCCTTTCGAGGTACTCTATGGGCGGCCACCTCCTACCGTGCTCTCTTATGTTCCCCAGCGCTCTGCGGTGGCCGAAGTTGACTATATGCTCCAGACTCGTGATGAGGTTCTTCGCCAGCTTAAGGCGAACCTGTCTGCGGCTCAGAACAAAATGAAGTAGATTTATGATAGCCATCACACCGAGCGCAAGTTTGTTGTGGGGGACTTGGTTTATGTCTATGTTATTCCTCAGCGCCAGTCCTCATTGTTTCAGCCAGCGCACTCCAAGCTTGCTCCCCGATTTCATGAACCCTATGTTGTCGAAGCACGCGTTGGGACAGTTGCCTACCGTCTCACTCTACCACCGGGTTCGATGGTCCACCCTGTTTTTCATGTTTCCAGGTTGCGCCGTTGTATCGGTGATTCTTCTCTGGCTACGGATGCTCCACCACCTCCATTGATGGGTTCTGTTGTCTCTTCTGAGCCTACTCCTACCGCGCTGATTGATAAGCGTTGTGTTCGCCGTTCGGGGCGTATTATTATTGAAGTGTTGATCTCCTGGCACAGGCAATCTTTGGAGGATGCTACCTGGCTTCTTGAGGATGAGTTCCTATCTCGTTATCCTTCTTGGTCGCCTTGAGGACAAGGCGTGTGAGGAAGCGTGGAGTGTTGTGCACGTACACTTGATGCACTACTTGTCTTTATTTGAGTGCTTTCGTTTATTATTTAATTCAGTACCTTAGGCTAGTTTCCCTTGATTCAGCCATAGAACGGCATTATTGTTATTGTAATAAACTGGTTAAGGCACGCTAGTGGGCCATGACATGTCTGGGCCCACTAGTGACACGGGTCCCAAGGATGGGGGGGCGCGACTCCCCATATAGGGGTCGTCTTCCTCCTTGGGGCGTTATGATGAATCAGAGTTAATTCCTTTAATTTATTACTTTTCCTCTCTCTCTCTTGCTTGTGTAGAACGACCTATACCGATTGTGCCTACACCAGGCACATCATTGGTATCGGGATTTGCATCTTGCACTGCCCAGAGGTACATTGAGAACAATGTGTATGGTTCAGCCCAATCTCCATAAATGGCTTTTATGGCTATATTCCTTGCCGCCCATGCTTTCTTATAAGAAATATCAACATGGAACCTCTCCTTCATTCTTTGAATAATATCACCTGGTGTAAGAGTTAATTGGGCTTAGATGACGGGCATTATGACCTTCGAAAAAAATGATGCACTATATTACCTATGATGAGTGCTAAGCTAGGCATGCCTACAAGTGTGGTCACCTCCATATGTCTTCAATTTAAAGTACCCTATACCCTTCTTCATTGATCCATGAACTCTCCAATGGCTAGTACTATCAATGCACATCACTATATACTCTAACATATTTGTGCATAAAACCTTGTATTAGACATGATTCTTAATTGAAAACTCCCTCAAGGATATGACAAATGCCTCTTTATTCTCAAGGATGCACCCAAAATATAACTCTTCTTCGTTTTGTTGGTCCATATCGATGACATAATTAATTATCGCATCTATCTCCTCATTTGTGATATGTGCATAAAGTGGCTCCTCCTTGTCATAGTATGGCAGCTCTTCATCATCCATATTCATGTCATTTGCGGCAATTGCATTGTCTACCGCATCATCCCCCTTGCCGTCAACCATCTGTTAAGCACTTTCTTCACCTATAACACCTTCTTTGTTCATGTCATACTCTTCTTTACTTGCTTCACCAATATTATCTTCACCTTCATTGACCTCATTTACATTAATATCTTCATCATGGACATCGGCGACCCTACACATAAACATCGCATATGTATACAATTTCATAATATTTAAACCCTTCTTTAAAACCTAAAAATGTTAGATTAGTTTATAAATATGTATTTCACTTTGGATTGGATGGTCTAACATTGATATGTCCAAACCTGTGTAGGGGTGATGAATGCCCATCGAGCTTTGAGTTCCATACCATGCACCGCCTTGAGACATTTGAAGGCTAAATGTCTTATGTGCATGTGATGTGTACCTTCCACATTACACACAAAATTCATAATTGAACATCCTAATTATCATCAACAATTATAAGATTCACATATGATGCACATCTTAATAAACCTTACCTCCAATTAGGTCCACTTCCATTGTCAATAAGTGTAGACGACCCATGACATTTATTTGAAGCTACTGTCATTGATAAATTTCCTTCTTCTTCATCATCCACTGGCATTTGCATATGCCTACCACTGCTCACATTTCTTTCAGAGCTCCTATGAGAGCTCCTGTGTGAGCTCTTATGTGAACTACTACACCATTCACTAGGCACTCGGGCCTCTCTTTTGAGAAATAACTCAAATATAAATATGTGAGAAGAATGGTGAAATATTTGTCTAAATGATGCTTCATCATCTACATGTAGTAGCCTTGATCTCAATCCAAATATCAGAAGGTTACATTGTATAATAATTTTCTATCTCCTTTGATCCCAACCAACTCTGCAAGTTACTTGCATCTCAAGTTCATCATAAGAAGATGGTTTCTTAATAAATAATCCATCTATGTGTCCTTCATGGTGAAGTATAAAACTAATCATTTCTTCTGCCATCTTTATTCACTTAATTCATAAACAATAAATTACAGAAACAATATATTAATCAATTACTTCAAAATAACTACTTTACTTATCGAAACATGAGATTACTCAAGCTTAATATAAAAACCAACAACATGCCATCAAAATCAGATATTTAAGATGGAAACCAGCAGCATAATTCAAAAAAATAAAATACATTAAACAAATAACCTCACCATATACCCCCCTTAATAACAAACCAAGCTATTTTTAGATTTCAATTGCAAAAACACATAAACACATAATATACCCTAACTTAGGCCCATGTAACTCCTCAGTTGGCAAAGGCAGTTCCTAACTATACCAATGAAAATGCATCAACCTTTGAAACTCAAATATGCACGTTGCAAAAGATACATAATTTGACCACACACTGAAAACTAGTATGGACATCATCAATGGCACAACAACCTTCCTTACAAAGAATCAAAACATGGTATATGACTCCAGAAGCAAAAACAACAAAGAAATCCAATGAAATCCTTAGGAGACTAGAAAAATAACCATTGCAAACAGGTCCAATAGATTTAAATATTGGGATATAAACATAAAACAAATAACTCAATCCTTAAACCATGCTTAGTGGCAATTGATTACCATATCAAAGCAACAAAAAAAAATCATAATCAGGTTCCCAATAAGGAATAAAATCGATATGCATGCATAAGCTAAAAAACAACAAAAAATAGAGTTGAGCTTCACAAAAATATCAGTCATTATAGACAAAGATCAGAGGATGAAAACTCACACAAAAAACACATCAAAACTAGCAAACTGAAAACCATAGGAAGGTAATAAAAACAAAAGAAAACCAGATCATACATAAATTGCCAGATCATACACAAATTGCAGTAGTTCATATCATCCATGGCTCAGTAATTGATGCTTAATTGCTGCTCAATGCTACACAATTAAACAAACTGCAATGCTAAAAAGGGTCAAGGGAAAAAAAACATGCATCTGCAGTCTGACGGTGGAGGAATCATGTATGACCAATGTTGAAAATCTAGACAGCATTTGCACAGTAGATGGTGGAGCGCAGTGGATGGCGGTTCTGGGTCACTCGGTGGCAGATCTGGGTGGAGCGCGGTGCAGATGAATGCAAAGTTAAATGGGAGACGAACTGGAAGAGGGGGTAAGTAGCGCAAGAGTTTCATCCTTTGGAAGGACGAAAGTAGCTTAAGTTGATTTCGTCCTTCTGAAGGACAAAATCTACTCAAAGCCCCTACACCCCGAATGAGTGGCGTCAAGTGTTAGAATTTTGTCCTTCGCAAGGACAAAATCAATCTAAAAGGAGGACAAAATCAACTTCAAGATGATTTTGTCCTTCCAAAGGACAAAATCAAAAAATTCAAATAAAGCCACGCAGGCACCAGCCAAGTGCCTACATGGCAAAAACCAACACCATTTCGGTAAATATTTCTAACCAAACACCATTTTGGTAAATATTTTTTATATAATTTTCCCGAATCCCAACACTTCGTCTTTAAGACTGAAGAAAAATTGAAGGTTTCGGCATTCAAGTAGATTTCGTCCTTCAGAATGACGAATTCAACTTATAAGCTAATTTTGTCCTTTGCAAGGATAAAATCCACTAGGCAACCTCAGATATACCCCTAGGTTGATATGTCATCTCCTCTACATCATCACATGGTAAAATATATCTGCGGTGGGTAAATACGACTGCATATATGGGCCACAAACATCTCGCGATATTGTAGCCATCTCTCCCCGAATAATAGTAGCTCTCATATTATCCCATTGAGTGATATATGCTACATGATGTAGAGCCCAATCGGTAATATGGTGACCTTGTCGAGTGATTTGATGGACAAACTGTAAGATCCCTCATCTTGAACCAGTTTATTTTAATGATTATTTATCGGTTATCATATGGTTTAAGCGTTTTCTGATTAAATTCAGTGATTTTCAAAAATAAATGGCTTTATGAAGGTTTTAATCAAAACCAACTTCACAATTATTAGTGTTAAGTGATTTTGGGTCAAACCTGAATTTTTGGGATTTTTTTGAATTTTTACTAATTTTCCAAGAATTAGGGTTTGGCGGGACCCCCTTGTGGGCCCCACAGACAAAATTAAGATTTTAGACCAAAATACCCCAAACATCAATGGAAGACACTTTAAAAAAATTTAGAATTTTTCTAGACCTAATTTTGGGTTAAATTGCCAAATTTTCTAATTTGTTAAAAACTCTATTTCTACCCCACATTTCTATTAGGTATAGCCCAAACTCTCCTATAAAAGGAAAGGGTTGTGCCATTTCCTATTTAGGAATAGCCTTAGCCAGGAGATTTGGAGCCTAATCCCGGATTAGGCCCGGAAAGAAAATGATTAGAGGTGAGTTTAACTTAATCTTGGTTTAATCTTTAGGTTTTTCTTAAACTCTTTTTAATCTTGACTTCCCTCATCATCTCAATATGTTTTGAAAGCATAAAACTACTATTTTATCTCTCTTCTCCAAGCCTTAATCTTCAAAATCTCATTTTTAGGCTTCTAAAACCCTAGATCTAATGTTTATTTTTGATTTTTCAAACTAAATCATGATTAGTTGTATGTTAACTTAAAATCGTGTTTTTGGAAGTTGTTGGAGGAGATTCAAGGTTCATTCCGGCCCAAATCAACAAGGAAAGGTAATGGGTTCTTCAATCTTAGCTTTGGGTGGTAAAAATCTCATTTTTTATGATTTATTTGAATGAGATTTGCTTGATTAGGACTCTAATGGTGGGTTTAATAAATGCTAATCTTTTACTTCGATTTCTTAGGGTTTTGTCTAAGAATGGTTTAGATTAGTATTATGGAAGGTTTGATGAGTTTTTGGTAGTGTTTGATACCATGGATGAAGATTTGAAGGTGTTTTCATGGTGTTTCGGTTCTGATTTTCGAAATGAAGGTCAAAATTGCTTTATTGGCGATCGGATGGCCTGCAAGGGTGATCGATTGGCAACACTACATTTTTGACAAATTTTCAGTTTAGCCGATCTAACGGCCTTGCAGGGCAATCGAACGGCTACACGACAGTTTTTGTTATTTTTGAAACTTATGCACGTTTCAATGTTTTACTCCATATGATAATTCTAATGGTTATGGGAGGTGTGTTATGATGAAATTAGGCTACTGGAGGTGTAGAATTGATGATAGAAGTTTATGAAATGTGTTTAAGTGTGGTCATGTGGCATTATATTATGTTGATAATTACGCATATTGATATTGAAGTACCTTGAACTTTTGAATGTTGGAATTCTTGTGATTAGAATATGTTTCCAGCAGGGATATTATATGGAAAATGGTGAGATGTGTTCTCTAATAATGATGATGGTTTATTGGTAATTAATGTGATCATGTTGTGGCTTAATGTGTGGAAAAACCATGTTTGTGGGAGTGAACGTTCGATTTCACATGGATGGATTTAAGCTTTATGGCGGATTTTGCTTTGATTTCAGTTTGGAATCATTGTTTTGAATGTGTTTAAGCATACATATATTGTCTTATGAGTTTATGTCATGCATTGGTCATGTGCTCAGAATATGCATGAATACACACACGTATGGGGAATATACTATGAGATTGTAGTTAATTATGTCTTGATTATGACGCATGAGGGGACTAATTGGGAGCACGTTCCATGTGTTGGAACCCACATAGGTCTTGCTCACAGATGTATTATGCTATTTTGCATCATGGATCGGTATTCGTGGATGAAGTTTTACTGATGTTTAACCGGAATTAATTGATTGTATACAATGGTTGAGATTTTATGTTGGATTAATTGCTCGGTAAATTAATCGGAACTTGGTTGGTCTGAAAGGACATGTTTTGGATTTAAGTTCCTGTGTGGAACATATATACTCCTCGGGTTGAGTCGAGTCAAATTGAGTTATATGAGGATGAGTTGTATACTTGTATTGCGGTTGAGATTTATTTAGATAATCACATTTGGACACTGAGCACCCAGAGTGGTATGCCTTCGTGCACCGGCTATCATGTGTTCTAGGTTCCCTATGTGGGAATTTGGACGTTCTTGGCCAAAATCGTCTTTGGCGAGCATACCTGCTCTAGGTTCCCTATGTGGGAATTTGGACTTCTCGTGTTGATTGTCCTTGGTGAGCAGAGGGGCTGAATACCCCTACATCTTAGTTTTCTTATGAAATTCGGACTATGTCCAGAGCAGGCAATGCCTAGGTTTCCGGTTAGGAAATCGGACTACGTTCAGCCTTTGTGGCAATACTTGTGTTTACTACTTGATGGAGGCATTCACCATTTGTATTGGTGCATGCTTATTATGAATGCTATGCATGATTGTGTATCATGCGTTTGACACGTTTGTTGTGCAGGGTGAATGGGGTTGATGTGATATGAATGCATAATCAGAAATGGTGTGATTGAGACTCTATTATGCAGGTTTATGTGATATGAATGCATAATTAGAAATGGTGTGATTGAGACACTATTATGCAGGTTTATGTGATATGAATGTATAATTAGAAAGTGTGTGAATGAGACACTATTATACAGGTTTATGTGATATAAATACATAATCATAAGTGGTGTAATTGAGACACTATTATGCAAGTTTATATGATATGAATGCATGATCAAGAAGTGTGTGATTGAGACACTATGGTGCAGGTTTAGGTGATTTGGTTGAATGATCAGAAAAGGGTGTGAAAGACACTTCTTATGTAATTTATGAGATTATCATGCTGGATTTGAGTAGATATGAACAAATACCTATGTGGGATGCATGTTCGGTTATAACTTGAATATTTATGACTTGACTTGATAGGTATGTCTTATGCAAGCTAGTTCTTATGTTTATGGTTAAATAGGGGTCTTATCTAGTAAAAGATAAAAAAGTGGTATAGCATGTTAAATTTGGATTTGAATTGCTACATTGCCATGCCGTTGTGTTTTCTGATTATTATTATAATTGTATTCAAACCATTATTGAGTTTTTATACTTATCCCACTTTCCTTGTTTTGTTTTGGGGCTGCATGGCGTGACATGCAGTTGGACAGGATCCTCTTTATGAGGAGAGCTTGGGAGTAGGAGTGGAGGCCACTAGATTTTGCATCTCTCTCTAATTATTTTTCTATGATGTTAGAACCCTTGTAAAATGGTTCTTGTTTCAGACTTGTGATATATTATATCTTTAGTGTTGTTTAAGACCTTATTTTGAGCCAAGTATGTTGGCTATGGATTATTAGTATGTGGGTTTGAGATTTGTGGTTTAATTTAGTGTTTAAGTAATTCTTTTGGTTCTACCTATTTACTCTTGCTCAAAGTAGTGTGTAACTCCGTTAATTAGACCGCCCGTGGTTAGGGCATAAATCTTCTGCTATTTCTTTAACCGTTTTTAAAACCGTCGCCCCTGTGCACTGGACCAGCCCTTGGACTGGGTTTGGCTCGGGTCGGGCATGGCCGAGGCGTGACACAAACTTTACAGTACAAGGAGGGACCTCTTGCTCCAAGTTAAATTGGAGCATTACACAATTAGGCACATACAGCTCGACAATCTCAAAATAGATGAGTGGCATTTGAGAGAGCCACACATCTCTTCCCTTTGTACAAAGAGGAGGTAACTCAGCAAACACCTCAGGCGAGTATGGTTGCCAAATGACCTACACAATTTATAAGCATACTTAATTTTTAATGACTTTACATAGCTGATAATCATTATATGAAATGTGATAATGAAATGAAAATAACTAATAAGGCCACTAGTGGTCTAACTCTCCTCTATACAAACATAGGACTCCTTGTGGATTTTCGGTTTTTCTCCTCTGAACATTGCACCTTCAGGAGTCAAATTTAAAAAATAAATTCAGCACATCCAAATAAAACTATGCTAAAAAATAAGTATAAAAAAATACCCTACCTAGCTCCTAATGGAGCACCATCGATTACGTGACCCATCTCAATAGTTGGTCGGCCGACGTGTAAATGCTCCCACAACCATAGCAGTGTCACAAAATAATTGGTTAGTTATTAAAAAATGTAAAGTAATTGTGCATGTAAAAAAATTTAACTTCAACAAATTTATTTACCTGAAGAAGGGTCAGACATCCTATAATGCCCAAGGTCATGACCTGATAAGCTTTCCCTAACTCGTGGTATAAAAATGCAATGCTGGCACTGCCCCATGCGTAAGTGCCCTCTATGTCGAAAATAGCAAGGAGGTAGAGATAGATAACATGAACATGGCTACTCGTGTTATCCACAAATATCGTAGCCCCAAGTAAATGTAACAAATATGCTCGTTCATGCTGCTCAATCGCTTTCTTGGTGGCATCTACTAGGAGTTCATGAAGCTCACCTAATAGCCATCTAAGGCTCACTCGGCTACCACGCATCAGTGAAGGAGGAGGTGCTCTACCAAGGAGTCTAACTAATAAATCCAAATCTCCTCCTCCTGTCATGCCACTGCCTTTCCATCAATGGGAAGTCCTAGAAGAACCACCACATCCATAAGAGTGATGAACATCTCCCCATAAGGTAGGTGAAATGCCTATGTCTCCCTCCTCCATTGCTCGACAAGAGCTGTCAGCAAAGGCCTATTGAGACAAATGTACTGCATATGAATAAAGTGTCCAAATCTTGCTCGCTTGATATATGGTAGAACACACTCATCTATGGGCCACTGTTGAAAGTATCTAAAATGTTTGGTGCACTCAAGGCACTCGGGGTCCTACAATAAGTTTAGATATTATAACCCAACGTAAAATATAGTCTAAAAACGTAAATAAAATTCATGAACAGTTAGAATACCTCTCCTTGCCAAATAGAAGCCACCCTATGCGACTCATGTTGGACAAGTACTGACTCATCAATGGGGCCTGGCCCGTAAAAGGCTCCATATGATCCATATGATATGCAGAGAAAGAAGAATATGAAGAAATATTGTCATATCTAAAATAGAGAGTAAATAAAAAGTCACAGTCTAATTGTATGTTTTCCAATCAATAGGAGGATTTCTTCATCTTTTACTATTATGTTTGGATTGTTTGCACCTCCCACATTTATACCATGCTCTACCATCTCTCTCCATGGTTATACGGTCCATTGTATTCTTAATGCGGACAGATCATGGGCGACTAGGTTGTCTTATTGCTTTTGGAGGTAATAATATATAAGGCATATCCCTTTCCCAAAACTCTCGGCCATGAGGAGAGTAGAATTGTGCAGAGACACATTTCTATAAGTGGTCAATGTGTAACAT
Organism: Saururus chinensis; assembly: GCA_035235625.1. NCBI lineage: Eukaryota > Viridiplantae > Streptophyta > Magnoliopsida > Piperales > Saururaceae > Saururus > Saururus chinensis. Next base: position 25,785,677 of record CP141142.1, read on the forward strand.
AGTCCTACCTGTATAGGCTCTCCCCGCTTTCCCCACATGGCAAGAAGGTGAGAGCAAGGATACAAGTAGACTTGAGGGAAATTGCATATACAAGTATGATGAACCGCATTCATCACAACCCTTCTTTAAAAACTAAAAAATGTTAGATTCATTTATAAATAAATATTTTACCTTGAAATGGATGGTCCAGCATTAATATGTCCAACACCTGTGTAGGGGTAATAAATGCCCATCAAGCTTTGAATTCCAAACCATGCACCGCCTTAAGACATTTCAAGGCTGAATGTCTCATGTGCATGAGATGCATACCTTCCACATTACGCACAAAATTCATAATTCAATATCCTACTTTTCATCGACAATTATAAGATTCACACGGGATTCACATCTTAAGAAACCTTACCTCCAATTAGGTCCACTTTCATTGTCAATAGGTGCAGATGACCTATGACGTTTATTTGAAGCTATTGTCATTGAGAAATTTTCTTCTTCATTATCATTCATTGGCATTTTCATGTGCCTTCCATTGCTCACATTTCTTTTAGGGCTCCTTTGTAAACTCCTACTTACATTGTGCCCTTCACTAGACACTTAGGCCTCTTTTTCGAGAAATAACTCAAATATAAATACGTGAGATGAAGGGTAAAATATTTTTCTAAATTATGCCTCATCATCTACATGTAGAAGTCCTTATCTCGAAGCAAATATCGGAAGGTTACATTGTATAGTAATTTTCCATTTCCTTTGATCCCAACCAACTTTGCTAGCTACTTGCATCTCACGTTCATATAAGTAGATAGTTTTGTGATGAATAATCCATATGTGCGTCCATCATGGTGAAGCATAAAATTAACTATTTCTTCTGCCATCTCTATTCACTTAATTCATAACCAATAAATTATAGAAACAATACATTAATCAATTGCTTCAAAATAACTACTTTACTTAATGAAACCATGGAAGGCTGTATCGGTCGATACGGCCCCGTATCGACCGATACATACCCGTTCGGTGGAGACCAATACGGGCACGGGGGGTGGTACGCCCCCCACAGTGAATCGCGATACGTATCGGCCGTATCGCCCGTACCATATCGATACGACCGATACGTATTGATACTGTATTAAAAAATATTTTTTTATTTAATTTTTTTAAAAAAATTTAAAAAAATATATTTTTTTTCAAAATATTTTTTTTGATTTTTTTTTCTTAAAAATGAAAACACAATTTGAAACCAAATTTTTTAAAATTTAAAGTTTTTTTATATTAAAAATAATATTTTTAAAGTTATATGAGATCAATACGGTAGGTTCATGCAATTTATATTATTATTTTTTTTACATATAGTGCTCCACAAATATACATTTATTTGAACGACTCATATTAAGTATATTATTTATTTTTAAAATAAATTAATTTTAAAGCACTTAATAGGGAAAGAATGACAAAAAATTTGTATAAGACGAAGAACATAATAGTGTATGGTTCTAAATGAACTAATTTTAGAATACTCGTATCGATTGATACGGCATTATATAGTTTTATTATACTCTAAAAGAAATATTATAATAATATATTATTCGTTATAATATTTTTTTATGTTTATAAAAGGGTTTATGCCCGTTTCGGCGCGTACCAAGCGTATCATCGGCGCGTACCCGTATCCATAGTCATCGATACTCTCATGCATATCGATACGGCCTTCCATGAATGAAACATGAGATTAATCTATTACTCAAGCATAATCAAGAAATTCCACTCAAACAACAAAAATCATATCACAATTTCATAAAACTATAGCACAATTCTACTCCATGAACATTGAAATTCATAGCGCTAATATATGACTTGAGTGCAAAATTAAAATAACCAATCAAATCAGCTGGCCAGTAAAATGTAATTAATATAGCAACGAAATCAAACATCAAAACTACTTTCTTCAAACATAACTACAAATATTTCAAAAATATCGCAGTTCTTAAGACCCAATTCATCAAAAACATGGAATATTTTCAAAAATCAATTGCATGTTTGTAACTTGAACACAAATGCTATCAAATAAGCTTTTTAACATAGAAACAAATAGCATAATCCAAAAAAATATTTCGTAAAGACTGGATTACAATAATTAGGAAGAAGCAACTGAATTTTGAAGGATAAACTAGGAAATTTATCCAAAATGTGCGGCTGATTTGTGCAAAATAGCAGTGGATTTGGGTGAAATTAAGGCGGCTGATGGTTTTGAGCAAAGGGGACGACGAATCTGGGCAAAGTCAAGCGGCAAATAGGGGATCTAGTCGAAGCTCTGAATGGTGGAGGTTGGTCGACGCCGGAGCAAGGCACACAATACTGGAAGCTGAGAGGGCTAATAGGAGACAGAACAGCCTTGGAGGGGGGATGGGTGAATAATAGACTGCAGATTTTGTGCTTTCGAAGAACAAAATCAACTTAAGTTGCTTCGTCCTTCACAAGGACAAAATCCACTAAGACGCAATTTTGATGTTAGTTTGAAAGAAGTGTTAGTATTTTGTCCTTTGGAAGGACAAAATCCTCTTGGAAGTATGAAATCAACATAAAACTGATTTCATCCTTTCAAAGGGCAAAATAATTTTTTTTTAAAAAAAACCATGCAAATGCCAGAGCTTTGCTAGTGTCTACATGGCCAAAATGACACAACTTTGGGAAATATTTTTCTCTCTCCATGATTTTGGTAATTATATTTTTTTAATATTATTTAAATAATTTTCCCAACTAACTTCACTGGTATTGACTATCGACTGAGTGGAAACTTTGATTTGGGACTATTCTTGGGGCTTCATTTATGCAGTAAATTGGATGAACATTCTCCTTGGCCATTCTACATGGAAGTAATTGTTGATATTTTGTTGGAAAAATTATTTAAATAACATTAAAAAATAAATATTTACCAAAATCATGGAGAGAGGAAAATAATTCCCCAAATGGTGTTCGTTTTAGCCACGTAGTCGCCAGCCAAGCGCCGGTGCCTATGTGGCTTTTTTTTAGATTTCGTCCTTATGAGGGGCAAAATCAGTACTGTACTAATTTCACAAAGGACGAAAATTAGTAATGTACTAATTTCACAAGGATGAAATCAGTACAATACCGATTTGTCCTCTTCTCTCCCCCTCCTCTCTTCTAAAGGACAATATCATGATTTTTTAAAAAAAAGTATATTGACTTCATCCTTTAGAAGAGAAGAGAGTGAGTGAGTGAAGAGAGAGAGAGAGAGGAAAGAGGAAAGAGGAGAGAGAGTGTGTGAAGAAGAGAGATAGCCAAAAGAGAGAGGAGAGAGTGAATAGAGAGAGAGGAGAGAGAGTGAATCGTTAGAGAGGAGAGAAAAAGAGGAGAGAGTGTGTGAAGAGAGAGAGATAGAAGAGAGAAGAGAGAAGAGAGAGAGAGAAGAGGATGAATAAGTGTTGTACTGATTTCTTCCTTCAAAAGGGTGAAATTAGAAAAAAATTGAAAAAAAAAGCCACGCAAGCACCAGTGCTTGGCTAATGTCTACGTGGCCAAAATGGACACCATTTTGTGAATTATTTTTCTCTCTATGTGATTCTGGTAATTATTTCTTTTTGAATATTATTTAAATAATTTCCCCTCTTTTTTTAAAGGATACATTGGATTTGTTTGACACTTAAACCGATCTCGGCTATGTCTCCATTCATTCCTTCGTAACAAAAATTATGTTTGAGATCTATGTATATCTTAATAATTTTGGGATGAATAGAAAACTTAAAATAATTCACCTCTCTTAGAATTTCCTTCCTTAAGTTTTCATTTATGGGAATAAGTAAACAATCTTTGAACAATATAACTCCATCCATGCGCAAAGTGAGAAAAAATAATTTTTCATCAAATATCTTAGCTCTTAATCCTTGTTGTCTTCTTTTTGCAATTCCACAATCTTCGAGTGAATTTCCAAGCAAATAGTCAACTTTGCTAACATTTTTTGAGTGCTTTCCAATAATACATCGGGTTGAAAGTATGAATCAGCCTCCAATAACTTCCACTATTGAATTCAAACTATTGCAAATGTTGAACCAGACTTCAGCTAAGCGTGTCTACTACTACATTAGCCTTTCTTGAATGATAAGTAATAGTAAAATTATAATCTTTTAGAAATTTTATCCATCTCTGTTGCCTCATATTGAGATCTTTTTGAGAAAACATGTACTTCAAACACTTATGATCCATGAAAACTCATAACTATTTTCCATATAAATATTCAGGGAATACATCTTAAAAGTCACAAATGACTAGGACATCCTTCAAAGAATTGTTGGGCACTTCATCCGATATGAAACAACCAAAAGAAGCCAAACATCCTTTCTTCAAGAGCTTTGCAACCCTTAAAGAAGACATGAGAAAAAAGTTCTACTTTGCAAAAGTCCTTGGAATGTAAAAGGCACATAGCCTGGAACATGGATATGACCTACTTTTTACGGCAATCCACACTAGCTTGGAATTTAGACAATGTATTCATGCCGAACAACATGTCAAAATCATTCATGTCTAGGATGATCAAATCCATCAACAATTCTTAAAAAAATCTTCTGACTTCATTGAAGTAGATGAAGTAGAAACAACCATTGGATTTTTAAATTTAGCAAGTCTAATCGTTAATTTAGTGGCAAATTTAGTGGTGAATCTCAATGGAATAAAAGAGTGTGATAAAGCATATCAATCAAGACTCTAGCATGCCTAAAGGGAACAACATAAATACCTTTGATCACCGTTGTAGCATTCTCAGCCTCTTCTATAGTAATGGTGTGCATCGTTGTAGCTAGTCACTGCATCTAACTTGTGGCTGTCCAAGTCCTGCATCAAGCTTAAGTACTTCCTTTTGAGCTGCAACACCATTGGTATTGTTTAGAAACAAGGGACATTTTCTCCTAACATGCATTGTCTTCCCACACTTGAAACATGTTGTTAGACCATCTTCACACAGAAAAGGGCCATGGCCTTTCTTGCACCTGGGACAAGCCAATGGGATATTTTGAGTTGCAAACCTACTACTTCCAAAAGTACCGCCATTAGCATTGACATTCCTTTCAATGTTGTTTGCAAAGTTATTTCTAGTACGTTATCTGCTTCTAATTCTTTTGGTTTTGCCACTCTTCATTCCTCTGTCACTTGTTGTTGTGCCCTTGCTATTTATGGAAATCAACATTCTCTTGCTTGGCAACTAGAGCAGTCTCCACAACTTCCCTCAGTTTCTTATGTATGAGAATTGCCAACTTCCCTCGAATAGACAACTTCAGCTTCCACAAGAATTTCCTTGTATGAGTAGACGGTTTTTAAACCCTATAACTTGCAAAACACTCCAATTCTAAAAAATTTGCATCACATTCAGCCATAGTCATGCTCCCTTGCTTGAGTTCCATGAATTTCATCTGCATCTCATCTTGTACAGTCTCAAAGAGGTATTTTCAATGAAAGCCTTCATGATATTGTCCCAGACAATCACCGCTTGGTTAGAGAAATGAGCCCTCATAGAATCCCACCAAACCTCAGCTTCTCCCTCCAACATGAATGTAGCAAACTCTGTTTTCTAGGTCTTAAAGTACCCCATCATTTGAAATATTTTCTCCATCCGGCGATGCCACGAAAATGCCTGTCACGCCCCGACACCCGCCTACCTGAGCCAAACCTAGTCCAAGGGGAGGTCGGTGCACGCGGCACGACGAAGTAACATTCAATGCGGAAGACTTAACCCCTAAAATGGGCAATTCATACAGAGTAGCACACATTAAGCTTTGTACAAGAAAAAATGAGAAAAATAGAGGACCATAATCTAAGTATTAGTCCACGCAATACCCATACACTTAGTCTACATAGCCCTCTCATTGCTTAAGTAGTAGAGTCTTAAGCCCATATAGGCTAACAACAAGTCCAAGCTAATCTCGACAAGTAGAGTATAAAGCATAACCCAATAAACATAAGTCTCAACAACACAAGCTATGTAAATGATCATGGAGCACAAAATATATAAATATCCCCTCCTATGCGAGATCATCACCCACCCACTCTTCATAAAGTGAATCCTGACCAGCTGCATGTCATGTCATGCAGCCCCAAAATAAAACTAAGAAAGTGGGGTGAGCCAAGCTTAGCTAAGGTTTTTAATTAACGAAAAGTAAATCAAACATGACATCACAGGTAAATCACATAATGTTCAACACCCATAATCCATCATCATACCCATTTGTCATAGGATATCACATCAACATGTGCAAATATGTCATAATTTACCATCCCTAATCATCTACTCATGAACACATTTTCATATCCCTGCATAACATGTGATATGACATATCATTATATCACATAATTTAAGTCACTTGCATACATACCATAACCCATAACATCTCATTACAAATCATATATAAGCCTCTTGTGCACCATGGGTTCAACATAACATACATCAATCATACACCTTATGTGTAACATCATCACATCCTGCATGAGTCATATCTTAACATGACTATATCATGTATAACTATTTTCAAATAAAAATATTCAACCTACATGAAAAATGTTTCAATCACACTATCCATAACATGCATATATATTCTCAATGAAAAACATTCACCTTGCATGAAAAGTGTCTCAATCACACTATCCATAACATGCATATCTATTATTGATGAAAAATATTCACCTTGCATGAAAAATGTCTCTATCACACTATATATAACATGCATATCTATTCTCAATGAAAAACATTCACCCTGCATGAAAAGTGTCTCAATCATGCTATCCATAACATGCATATCTATTCTCAATGAAAAACATTCACCCTGCTTGAAAAGTATCTCAATCACACTATCCATAACATGTAAATTAAACCATAACCACATGTGTCACATAAACTCAATTATCCTTGTACAACCTATGTAACTAGACATAATAATCCATACACATGAAAACATTGATGGTGAATGTGACAACACAGATTTTTGGTACGTTTCTAATATTAGAATTTTAAATATATTAATAGAATATTATTTTGAATGTTGTACCTAAAGGGTTATTGTAGAACTCTAAAAACCGAACATAATGGTTTTTGAATCGTTTGAATTAGAAGAGGTAGCCGTAAGTAAAGATCATGGGATTGTTGTGCACGATTGTGCACAGTGATCATACTCTCCTTTATTATTTTATTTACATTAAACTATTGATTCATTATTGTAATAGTTTATTGTTCGTACTGTGTTGGTTCAGTTAGTGGCCCGGGCTAGCCGACCCACTAACTGGGTTATCTTGTAAGAACCGGACCGGTCTGGTTTAGGTGGCCCGGTTCCCTAGGTGGTCATCTCCTATATGGGGCGGCCCTTGCTTTTGGTTGGAATTATGCAATTGAAGTATTCCAGTTTCTCCCCTTTCTTCAGTAATTCTCCCCTTTCCCTGCGTAATTCTCTTAGGTACCGATTGTGCCTACATCGAGCACATCATTAGTATCGGAGCTTTACGATCCCTGGACATGGCTTGAGGAAAACAATCTGCTGCAGTTCCTGAGGTTACTCCGGAGAAGGAGGTACCAGCGTCAGCACCTGCTTCTGCAGAGAGCCCAAAGGCCGATCCTCCTCCAACAGCCAGTGATATCAAACAAATCATGGCTGCATTGGAGAAGCTGACATCGTATATGGCGAGCGTAGTCAAGGGTGAAGCATCGGGGCGCACAGAGCCCATCCTTCTAGGGCCGCCTCCTGCTATCCTGGAGAAGGGTGGTCCATCCAATCTCCCCGAGCCGACCTTCTCCTGCCCTCCAGCGGCCGTGGGCATCGACACGAGTGTCTTCCCTAGTCCAACACGATTCGGAACTGGCATCCCAGCGCCAGATGGGAGACGTCAGGCCTGGGAAATGCGAGGCACACCAGGTGTTCGAGAGAATGCCCCTATGATGCCGCCCCCCACAATCAATTCCAGGATGCAGAGGAGGAGTGGGACGAGTATCCAGGGCCTCGCGGCGGGGCCCGAGGGGGGGCTGAACCTTGCCTCGCTCGTCTACAGTTTCCCCGTTATAATGGTGATGATGACCCTGTGGAATGACTGTATAAAGCGGAGATGTTCTTCTCCTACCAGGGAACGCACTCCGAGACTGAACGGCTGCGCATTGCTGCCTTTGACCTGGATGGCAACGCATCGGTCTGGTTCTAGAACTTTGAGAAAGAAGTGTGTTACCCCACCTGTGCAGCCTTCTCCGACGACTCTGCATCCAGTTTGGGCCGAATGAATTTCAGGACTTCAATGAGATGTTGTCTACCCTGCGCTAGACCACCATCGTTCGTGCCTACTATACTGACTTAATGAAGATAGCCAACAGACTCCTAGACTGGCCTATGGCCGCCTTGGTGGGCACACTCAAATGGGGGTTAAAGCCTGAAATTTTGGAGGAAATGCACCACTTCCCTTGTGCAAGCATGTGAGACATAGTGCATCATGCTTGGATTGAAGAAGAGAAAGTGAACCGGTAGTGTAGGAGCGGATGGCTATGACCTCCACCCTGGTCTGTATCGAGCTCCAATCCTATGACGATTGCCTCCAGTAGCCCTGCCAATGGCCACCCTGGTCAACAGGCCGCCGCTCCCACTCAGAATGTTCGGCACCTCACTCCCGCCCAGATGGACGAATGCAGAGCCAAAGGGATGTGCTTTCGTTGTGATGAGAAATTTGTTCCTGGACACCGCTGTGCTGTTAAGGGCAGCTTGCTGGTGGAGGAAATTGATGATGATGGCGAGGGTATGGAGGGTTCCGCATCCTTGGTGACGGAGGAGGTCTTACCTGAGATTTCAGTTCATGCTTTTTCAGGGGCATTTACTCCTCGCACGATGTGAGTACAAGGGTACCTCAAGCGACAACAGGTAGCTATCTTGATCGACAGTGGTTCTACTCATAATTTTATTAATGACAAGGTCACCCACTGGCTTGGTTGTTTTGTATCGGATTCAAAGCCCTTTGACGTGCTAATTGGAGATGGCAAGCACCTTGGGAGCAATGGGGTGTGTGCGCAGGTCACCTTGTCTGTCCAAGGCCACTCATTTGTCACCGATCTCTTCCTGTTACCTACCAAAGGGGCAGACATTGTGTTAGGTGTACAGTTGCTACAAGAGCTCAACGATGTCGTTTGGAACTTTCGTGAGATGTGGATGGATTTTGAGCTCCAAGGGTAGTGCGTCTGGTTGGAAGGCTCTAGGTCGGGCACTCTCCTCTCCGCCCTTCCTTTGAGCACCTTGTTCTGGTTCTCCCCCCAAGGGCTCCTGTTGCAGTAGTGTGCAGCCCTTGAGGTGTCTTAGGACAGCATGCCGGCCGATCTCCAGGAGTTATTGACTAGCCACTAGGACTTATTCGCTGAGCCGCAAGGTCTTCCTCCTGCCTGCTCTCATGACCATCAGAATACTATCATACCTAGAACAGCCCCGACCAATGTGCGACCTTATTTGTACCCACACATACAGAAGTTTGAGATTGAGCGACTCGTGGCAGATATGCTTTAGGCTGGGATTATCAGGCCTAGTACAAGTTCCTACTCGTCGTCGATGTTACTCGTACGGAAGAAGGACGATACATGGCATTTTTGTGTTGACTACCGTGCCCTGAATGCCATCACTGTTAAAGACAAATATCCCATTCCGGTGATTGAGGAGTTGTTGGATGAGTTGACAGGCGCCACAATATTCAGTAAGCTCGACCTTCGTTCGGGTTATCATCAGATCCGGATGAAGGCCGACAATGTGCACAAGACTGCCTTCTGGACTCATGACGGCCATTTCGAGTTCCTTGTTATGCCATTTGGATTGACTAATGCCCCCTCCACATTCCAGTGCCTTATGAACGACCTCTTCCAACCCTTCCTGTGCCGTTATATATTGGTATTCTTTGATGATATTTTGGTGTATAGCCGGTCATGGACGGAGCACTTGACACACCTCAGGTCTGTCTTCTCTATTCTACGAGACAACTCTTTATTTCTTAAACGTTCGAAGTGCTCTTTTGGCAGTCAGCAGATGGATTATTTAAGCCATATTATCTCGGGGAATGGTGTGACCACCGATCCAGCCAAGGTGGCCGCCATGCTGTCTTGGCCCACACCCCAATGTGTTCGGGTGCTCCGTGGTTTTCTAGGCCTCACCGGGTACTAACAGTGGTTCATTAGTAGATATGGGGAGTTTGCTCGACCTCTGACAGCGCTACTCAAAAGGGGTGCCTTTGCTTAGACTGTGTGTAAGGACTCTCATCTCTAAATCGGTTTTTATTTTTTTTAATTATCGGTTATTGCTTGGTTAACTCATTTTCTTATTAATTCGGTGCTTTCGTAAATAAATGGTGTTTATGATGGTTTTAATAAAAATTAACTTTACACTTAGTGGTTTTAAGTGATTTTGAATTAAATGTGAATTTTTGGGCTTTTTCTGAATTTTCATTATTTTCCCAAAAAGTAGGGTTTGGCGGGACCCCTATGGGCCCCACCGTTGAAATTTGGGTTTTTGGACCAAATGAACCCAGACATCAACACAAGAATTTACAAAAATTTTCATGATTTTTCTAAGTTTTATTAGTGCTTAAATAACTAAATTACCCATTTTTAGCCTATTTTTCTATTCATACCCCACAATTTACCCATACACACCCCAAAACTTACTATAAAAGGCCAGACCTAAGCCATTTCCATTTTGGGAATAGGCTGAGAAGGAGAGGTCAGGCTTAATCCCTAATTAGGCCCGGATTAGAAGGTGTTTAAGGTAAGTCCCATCTAATTAAGCACCAAATCCTAACTTTCCTCTTAATCCCTTCTAAATCTACCATTTCTCCTTTGTTTTGATTCATTTTTAAACATCAAAACTACTGATTTACATCTTTACTTCAAACTCTAGCTCTAAAAATCCGATTTTTATGTTCAACAAGCCCTAGATCTAAGTTTTTAATTATGGTTTTCTATGTTAAATCCGTTTTAATGGAATTTAATTCAAACTCTATGTCTTTGTAAGGTTTTCAAGAAGGGTGACCATCAAAGTCAAGCCTAATCAAGGGATAAGGTAATGGACTTTCGAATTTTCAGTTTTCCTATGGTAAAACTCTTGATTTTGTGGTTTATGTTGAATGAGTTTACTTGTTTTAGTGCTTTAATGACATGATTAGTAAATGGTAATCTTTAATCCCGATTTCATAGGGTTTCATCTTGTTATGATGTAGATTAGCTTTCTGGAAGTTATGGTGGAATTTTATTGACATTTAGGTTGTTAGATGGAGATTTTAAGGTTTATCAATGGAGTTTCGGTTTGAAAATTCGAAATGGAGAAGAAGGTCGATTCTGCCTTGTTGGTGTTCGAACGGCTATCCTGGGCGTTCGAACGGCAACATTGTCGGTTCAACAGATTTTTTGTTTAGCTGATCGACCGGCCCTCCTGGGCGTTCAAATGGCTACATAGCAGATTTTGTATTATTTGCATGATGTTTATTTCGGTGATTCTACTTTAATATGCCAATTTCATATGAATGTGGAGTGTTTTGAGCTATAGTATGCTACTGGAAAGGCATACTATTGAGGTATGAAGTTGAGTTATATATTTAGAGTTATGTGAAATGACTTATGGTTGGAGGTATGATGTTGGTATTGGCATCTTGAAGTTATGAATGGTTGATTCTCTATGGTTAAATATGTTTTCAATAGAGCTACAGCCTACTAATAGACTGATACGTCATGTTAGGATGTGGTTAACTGATGTGTAAATGTTATTGAATGTCATGGCATAAGGATGAAGTGAATGATCTCATATGTGTTTAGCTTGTGGTTGAGCTTTGATTTGAGTTATGATTTCAATGATTCTTCTCCTATTATTTCCGCTGGAATTCATGATTAGATGTTAATTCACATGTGTAGTCTGGTAGTGAGTTAATTTCAAACATGTTGATATGCATTGAGTGAAGTGCTTCTACTAGGTACACACACATGTGGGGTTTAATGATGATGTTGAAGCTTGATATTATAATTATGAATGATGCATTAGGGGCTGATGAGAGCACTTATCATAAAATAGGATTCATGTATGCCTTGCCCACGTATGTACCATGTTGCATGCATCATGAAAATAGATTTCCAATTGAGTCTTTATCGAGGTTAATCGAATTTGATCGATTGGATGCAATGTGGTGAAATTGCGTGCCGGATTGATCGGTCGTGGCTTAATAGAAACTTGATTGGTCCAAAATGACATGTTTTGATTTGAGTTCCTATGTGGAACAAGTGCACTCCCCGGGTTGAGTCTAGAGAAATGGAATTATGTGGGGACGAGTTGTGTACTTGTCTTTCAGATTTGAGATTATTATTATGTGTCATCTGGACCCTGAGAATCCAATATGGTATGCCGTGTGCACCCGCTACCACGTGTTCTAGGGTTCCCTGTGTGGGAACTCGGGCTCTCCCCTCCGCAGGAGATGTCCCTAGGCGAACACCCCTGCTCTAGATTCTCTGTGTGAGAATGGGACATCTTTGGCCAGGATCGTCTAGGGCGAGCAGCTGTAGGGATTGACAACCCCGAACTTCTTAAATTCTTGTGTAGAATTTTGGACTATGACACACCTTCGTGGCCTTGTCTGTGTTCCCATCTATGTGACGCTAAATTGTGGTTACTCCTTGATGGAGGTTGATATGATGTGATGCATGAGTTGATATGTATGTTAGAGATACATTTCATGCAGGTTGATATGATGTGATGCATGCGTTGATATGTATGTTAGAGATACATTTCATGCAGGTTGATATGATGTTGAGGCATGGTTGGATATGTATGTTAGAGATACATTTCATACAGGTTGATATGATGTGATGCATGTTGGATATGTATGTCAAAGATATATTTCATGCAGGATGATATTGTGAATGGCACTATGTGGATTATACACTATGATGCAAGTTTAGGTGATATATATGTGTGATCAGAAAATGTTACATCTTGTCAACCTTTGATTTGAATGATTATATTGTTATGCTATCGTGTTGCCGTTGCTGATAATATATTAGAAAACCATTGCTGAGTTTATTTAAACTCACCCCTCTTTATTGTGTTTTGCTTTGGGGCTGCATGGCGCGACACGCAGACGGACAGGATCTCCTCTTTGAGGAAAGATCAGAGAAGACTTGGATGTGATTGTGGAGACTCTTATGTGACTTGTTTTTCCTTGGTTTATGCATTATGTTTAGAACCTTTGTGTAGGGTTCTTTGTTGGATTTATGTTACTTCATACAGTTGTGTTGTCTAAGACCTATTTTAGAGCCAGAGTAAGCTTTGGTTGACTAAGCATGTGGGTTTGAGACTAGTTATTTATTTTGAGATAAGCAACTCTCTTTCTTTTCTACTTATTTACTCTTGCTCAAAGTGGTGTGCATACTCCGTATTTCTGTTAGGTTGCCCATTTTTAGGGTTAAGTCTTCCGCTAAACCGTATCTCAATTTCCCTTCTTTGCCCCAGCGCGCTTGACCGGCCCCTAGACCGGGTTCGGCTCGGGTCGGGTAGCGTCGGGGCGTGACACTGCGGCTGCTCAGGAGGCCTTCGACTGGCTAAAGTAGGCTATGGCTTCTGCCCCAGTCTTGATCCTGCCTGATTTCAGCCGCCCTTTTGTGGTCAAGACGGATGCATTGGATGCGGGGCTGGGGGCGGTTCTCTTACAAGATGAGCGTCCCATTGCCTATTTCAGCAAGGCTCTGGCTGGCCACTCCTTGTCCCTTTCCATGTATGAGAAGGAAATGTTAGCCATCATCCATGCGGTTACCAAGTGGCGGCCTTACTTATTGGGTCGTTGGTTCCTAATTTGCACAGACCATCAGCCACTGAAGTATTTCTTGGAACAGCGATTGTCAACTCCATCTCAGCAACGGTGGGTCAGTAAACTTCTAGGCTATGATTATGAGGTTGTTTATAAGAAGGGGTCGGAGAACACAGTGGCCGACGCTCACTCTCGCATACCTTCCCTGGTTCTTGCTTGACCTTCTCCACGTTATCATGTCCGTTTATTAAGGAGTTGAAGCAGGCCTACATTGATGATGCTTCGACGCAGGCTCTGATCGTTGCCCTCCAGACTGATCCTGTGGTCTGCCCATTTTATGCTTGGCGGGATGACCTCCTATTTTGGAAGGACCGGTTGTGGGTTCCCGATGTCGCTGATCTTCGCCGCCACATTATTTCTCATTTCTCTGACTCTCCAGTGGCCAGTCATGAGGGGACATTCCGCACCTATAAGAGGGTCAGCTAGAGTTTCTTATGGTTGGGGGTTCGTCGGGCAGTCCATGAGTATGTGACTGCTTGTGATACTTGTCAGCGAGCCAAGGTAGCCACGACTTCTCCTGCCAGGTTGCTCCAACCCCTGCCCATTCCTGATAAGGTATGGGAGGATATCTCGATGGACTTTGTCGAGGCCTTGCATCTGGTGTATGGCAAGTCGGTGATAATGGTTGTGGTTGACCGTCTATCAAAGTATGCTCATTTCTGTGCATTGGGACATCCTTTCACTGCTAAGACCGTGGCTGACCTTTATGTACGGGAGGTGGCGAAGCTTCATGGTATGCCTTGCACTATTATTTCTGATTGTAAACGTATATTCATTTCTCAGTTTTGGCGGGAGTTCTTTGCTTTACAGGGTACTTCGCTTCATATGAGCACTGCTTATCACCCGCAGACAGATGGGCAGACTAAAGTGGTTAATCACTGTCTAGAGTAGTACCTGTGGTGTTTTACGATGACGCAGCCTCGCCGCTGGCTTCAGCTTCTTCCATGGGCGGAATGGTCCTATAACACCGCATACCACACGCGTGCGGGCTTCACTCCTTTTGAGGTGCTGTATGGCCGCCCCCCACCAATGATCTTGTCTTATGTCCCTCATCGCTCTTCTATGGCTGAGGTGGACTATATGCTCCAAACTCGCGATGAGGTCTTGTGTCAGCTAAAGATGAATTTGGTTGCGGCTCAAAACCGGATGAAACAGCTCTATGATGGCCGCCGTACTTGTCGGGAGTTTCAAGTGGGTGACTTCGATTATGTTTCTGTTTTGCCACAGCACCAGACTTCTTTGTTTCAGCCCAAGCACTCCAAGCTCGCCCCCCAGTTCCACGGTCCCTATCCTGTGGAGGCGCGCATTGGTCCGATCACTTACCGCCTCACATTGCCGCCTGACTCCTTGGTTCAATCTATGTTTCATGTGTCCCGTCTTCGCAGGTTTGTGGGTGACAGGTCTTTGGCTGTGGGTGCTCCTCCTCCGACCTTGATGGGTCCCGTTACACCATCAGACCCAGCTCCTGCATCTGTGCTTGAGAAACAGTGGGTCCGTCATTCGGGTCACATTATTACTAAGGTTTTGATTTCATGGAGGGGTCAGCTATTGGAGGATGCTACGTGGATGTCTGAGGACGAGTTTTTGGCTTGTTTTCCGGCATGGTCGCCTTGCGGACAAGGCGAATAGCGGAAGCGTGGTGGAGTGTTGTGCACGGTGATCATACTCTCCTTTATTATTTTATTTGCATTGAACTGTTTATTCATTATTGTAATAGTTTATTGTTCGTACTATCTTGGTTCAGTTAGTGGCCTGGGCTAGCCGACCCACTAACTAGGTTATCTTGTAAGAACCGGATCAGTCTGGTTCAGGTGGCCCAGTTCCCTAGGTGGTTGTCTCCTATATGGGGCAGCCCTTACTTTTGGTTGGAATTATGCAATTGAAGTATTCCAATTTCTCCCCTTTATTTAGTATTTCTCCCCTTTCCCTACGTAATTCTCTTAGGTACCGATTGTGCTTGCATCGGGCACATCAGGGAGACGTACATCATAGGCGGACCCATGGTGAAACTATGGTAAAACCTATCATTGAGTGGTCTTGTGTTGACAGGCTCATCGATACGAGTCCATCGGTACCAAGAACATATTATTCTAGCGTATAGTTAAAAAGTTATAATGATTTAAAATTTTGCAACAAGAAAAAAATATTATATTTATGTCAGCTAACGCAATGCCTGTGTAAGCTGACACTGATGTGCGATGGGGCGATGTCGCACAATTAGACTGCATGACGGGCCTGTGGTTTATGTTGCGGGACCAAGCCGCATGGAGCACGGAACTACGTGGCCCGTGTAGTGGGCCGCGTGTTGGTTCCGCGTCCACTCGACATGCGGGACCTGCGTGTCGGGTCCCACGGCACCGCACAGAACTGCGTGGGTTCTGCGCGCCACGGTTCCATGTGGCAGAATAGCACGGTGTGCCGTGCCACCACACAAATAATGGTGGACACGCATCGCGCATCGCACAGTTCACTTCGACTATAAATTCACTCTGTTTCATTTTGACTATTCATTCTATGACAAGTTAAAAACTTTTGACCCTCCGTTCTGAGCCGTTTTAAGTCTAATTCGACCCATTTAAAAGGCATTTTTAACTAAATTGACGGTGTTGGACGCTTTGACGGGGCTAGTTTTTCCATTCAACCTCTCTACAGTCATGAATTTTCTACCCCAATCCTAAGGTAGGGGGTCTTAAACTCTAGTCTATGCTCTGTACACATGCATGATGTTTTATGCACCAATTTTATTCAATTAGGCTTATTCACTTGTATTTTTAGAAGTAATTTTGTACGTATGCCATGTCTTATTTTATCAGAATTATGAAATATAATGTGTATTTCTGGATAGTTCTGGGATTATACCTAGAATTATACTTTATCTGGATACCTACTGAGGAAATTATCAGTATCTGACACGCATATAGGTATGGAGTGTCATGGGAAAACTCCTACCTTCTGAGCTTCCTGTTGCCCCATGAGCATCGGAAGAATGCCGTTCGGTATCACGTCTCTGGATTTATCTTCATCGGACGAACCAGTGTTTTTCTGGAATTATTTCTAAATCCGTTTATGAAGTAAATTATGTTTTAGTAAATTATTGTCTTTTACTTAGCACTAAATTAGATTTTAATTCTACCTACTGAGTATAAAAATACTCACCCACCTCCAGACTCTGTAGGTAGTGAAATCAATCCCAAGATGTCAACTGAAGAATTTTTTGCTTAGTCTTTCTGAATATTTTTTGAAACCTCTGCAATATTATGATATGCAATATTTTGGCTATGTGTCAACTCTAGTTTCTTATAAATAATTATGTTTTATGTGTAATTTTTGAGATCCATACGGTCGGCCGTCACGTTTGGTTTCACGTGTGATATAACACGTGCCGAGCGGGATAATAAATATGTGTATTATGGCATATAATATTTAATGACAGTTGCCACAGTGAATGTCTCATAAAACAATCAAACCCACTCACCAGGATGATCCTTTGCGGGAAGGTCCGAGTTCCTATGAAGGAAACTAGAGCGGTTAGGGTAGGTTTCCCAAGTAGGAAAGTACCCGCTATTCATTGGGATAGTCCCTTGCTGGGAAAGTCTGAATTCCACGAGGGAAACTAGAATAGCCTGCTCATTGAGACAAGTCTAGCCAGGAATGTCCAAATTCCACAAGGGAAACTCGAGCAATGTACTACCCGGGACAATCCTTGTGGGGGAGAGTCTGATTTCCCAATTGGAAACATAGAGCATGTGGTAAGCCAGTGCACACAGAAATACCATGCTGAATTCATAGGGTCCAGATAAACTTAATAAATAAACTCATACCCCAATTAACTCATCTCAACCCGGGGAGGTACCATGTTCCTAAATGAACTCAAAATGAAATCATGTCCTTTCGGACAAAACAGATTTTGATAAGCCTTTGATTGATTAATCTGACAACCAATGTCATCCATTCTATCAAACAAGGCTAATCACGATTAGTCTTATTCATAAACCATTTTCATGATGCATGCAACATGGTACATACATAAGCAACACTACATGAGTCACAATACATGAGATATGCTCAATTCAGTCCATATGTGCATCATTCCTAGTTCTTGGTGTCAAATAATCACCACAATACCCTCACAAGTGTGTACATAGTGGTAGTGTTCAAGTCTAAGTAAAGACATGTACAACACAAATAAACCATCATCTATACTATACACATGCATTCATGATTTTTATCATAGTTCCTCCATACTGGAATCTTGAATAAAATATGGTGAAAACCTCGAAATACAAGTCCAAGCCAATTATAATGTCATTCTAGACTTAGGTAAGAATAATCATCACTATACTTATGCTAGAAATGGAAATATAGTTCACCAATAACTAGCACAACATGTGTAAGCATACACACCCATCCTCATAATTAAACTTACTGGGATCATAATTAAAACACGGAGAATCATCAAACATGAATTCAGGATAAAGAGAATATCATATTAAAATCCAACAATATAGAACCTAATTCATGCTTGAACTACATCATTGCTTTCAAGTTAGTATTCATGCATTTAAAGTAACATTATAAGTAAAAATAACTCATCATAAGCATAAGGAACGAGATGTATGAAAAGGGGAAAAAGAAATGGACAAAGTACTCAAGAAGGCAAATTTGTCGTTATGCCATTCGATTGGCTAGATGGTCTTTCAAACACCAAGCCATTCGATTGGCCAGATAGCTATTCGAATGCTTAGTAGTTTAAATGCCTGTAGGGCAGTTCAAATGCCATTCACAGTTTAAAATTGGTTCGTCTTCAACTTTGCGAACCCCAAATAAAAAATACACAAAATTGACAAGAAAACCCTAATATTACTTCCAAACTTCATAATATTGAAATACAAGCTTAAGGCATGATAGATCTAGTCTTTTCTAAGTTAAATCAAAACATAATCACCAAAAAGAACATGCTTTATTTAATCCACCATTAAAGCACAAACACAAGCAAAACTCACATATACTATTCCAAACCATAAATCCGAAACATAAATCCATTTAGGAAGAAAATCCCTTACCTTTAGTGAGCTTTTGGGTCCAAATCGAAGTTCCAATCCTCACAAATCCCTACCCAAGGTTAGGGTTTAGTTAATACCTCATTAAATTCAAATATTAAGCTTAGATAACTTTGAAAACATGTAGATCTAGGGTTCTCTTTGCTTAAAAACGAAAATCCTTAAATTAGGGTTTGAAATAGAGATTAAAAATAGTATTTTAATAGGCTAAAATAAGAATCAACTTTGGGTGAAGATGAGACTAAGAAAGATTAAGGGAAATCCAAAAAATTAGTGAAAAATAAAGGCTTAAACATACCTAAATCGGATTCCTCTTTTGGTGATCGGGATTAGGGCACTTCTTAGCCTCCAATCTCAACCCTTTCTAATTGGGAATGGGGTTGGGATTTTCTTTTTATAATAAGCCATTGGGGTATAAATATTGAAAGTTAGAGTACAAATAAAATTTAATACTCTAAATAGGTAATTTTGTTCATTTTAAGGCTAAAACGAATTTTAAATTTTCTAAAATTCTTTAATCATGAAATAAGTGAAATTTAAGGTCTCATGGGACCCTTACCATTCAAATGTGAACGTGAAGTCCATGGTGAGGTCCACGCACTAATTTTATGAAAAATCTCATAAATTCCCAAAAAATAGAATAAATTTAGTTTAGTATAGAAACTTATAAAAATGAGTGAAAACCTTATTAAAACCATCATTATTGGCCTTTAATCCCCAAAATAAGTTAAACCAGTAAATTAAAAGAAAACCACACAATAATCACATCATTAATTCAAAATTAAACCCGGTTAGGGTTAGAGATCTTACAATGCCACCAAGGGTTTCGGCTCACCCTTGAAGACTGGAGCTCACTCCTAAACATGAGTTAGCCATACCCTCCAAAGTAGTCCGAAGTCAATCTACTTGTTGTTCATCAGTAGCTTGGTTTGCAGAAGCCTTGTTCCTCTCACTTCCCACCATCAATTCTTGTAGAAAAAGTACCCTACTCAAAATTCAACAAAACATACAACAAAACAGCAAGGCTAATCTAGCACATCTCTGGTCCTGGTTGCAAAGCCTATTTATTCCAACCCTTAACCCTAGGTTAGGCTTTAATATTGGAACTTAAGATCCTTTTCCATAGCTACCACATTTTGTCACGACCCTGACCCGAGAGCCCAAAGCCCCTACAAGGGGAGAGTGTGAGAACCGCAATTTAGCCCACTTGAATACAATAATAATTTACTACTAATTATGCTCAATTGGATAATCTAACTTAAAGTAAATAAATCCACCACAAGATACAACTTGTGAAAATTATTGCAATACTTTGAAATTAAAGGAAACAACTAAGAGTCTCATTCTCTAGCAAAAACTAGCCTTACTTTGAAATTAAAGGAAACAACTAACTAAGAGTCTCATTCTCTAGCAAAAACTAGTCTTCTACCCTTGTCACCAAGGACATATATTATTTTGTAGACTCTCGCAATCTTCTTGCAAAGCATATGCAAAGTCAAACACATCTGTTTGTACAAGTACATGCGGTGGACTAGTTCTCATGCCCCAAGATTTTTAAACTCATTTTATAAATAAAATACCATAAACATATTTTTTTAAAAACTTTTTGTTAAACATTCAACAAGTTATCTCAAGGGTATAAGCCAACCATATTTTGAACTTGCAAGTACTAAATCAAAGTACAATAGTAATCCAAGTCAAATCTCATCTTAAATTAAATAGAATCTTTCCTTAGTACATGTTTGAATATCTTGATATGAACAAATACGAACAAATTAGGACTCACATGTGTAAAGTTATCTACCTTTAAGTAAGAAAACATCAAACATGCCAAGTGACCTAGCAACATCGTTCTTGCTCTACATCCAAAGTCCTTAAGTAACTTTAACCACGCAAGGAACCTGCATCACATGGATGATGAGTATACACATATATGTAGAGGGATGGCTAAACAAGTATCATAAATTATAATGAACCCGAATACACTACCTTATTACAAGGTCAACAACTATTACATTCAATATTAAACATCACCACAATCAAACATATAAGTGGAATAAGCATAACATTCACAAATATTTTCATGTGATTTCAAACCCATTGTAACTTCACTTAGGAGTCGCATGCTCCATAAGTGTAAGCCATAAGGCTATTCAATAGTAAACAACAATGCAATCATCCATAAGTGAAATAAGCATAACATTCACCAATGCTATTGCATGAATTTAAACCCATAACGTGACTTCATTTACTCCTCTTGCTCCATAAGTGTAAGCCATAAAGTTTTCTATGACACGGTAGAAACGTCTAGGAGTATAACCTCGCCTCACGACCATGAACTACTCACACTTGAACCTCAGGTACTCTAAGGCCTACTTTCTCTATCAATGCAATGAAGCTAAGGCTCACAAGGGATCATGAACCCATGTGCTTGAGATTCATACTTCCATGATCATCAAAACCTCCTATATCGTGCTACGTGAAATAAGTCATCTTTTATGTTGTATGGCTAGTCGGACAACTTGTTAGGCCATTATATTGGCCAAAAAGGTTGTTTGAATGCCTATTAGGACATTCGAATGCCCTTAACAATTCAAATCTAGTTCGTCTTCAACCTCACAAAAATTAAACCAAAAATACAAAAAAAATGCTAAAAAATTTGAAATCACTCTCGACCTTCATGATATCAAAATAAAAACCTAGGACATGATAGATATGCCCATTCTTAAGCATAATCACAAGAAAATCAACATAAATAACATGCCTTTAATAATCCACCATTAAATCACATAATAAGCATAAACCCACTTCAATCCATTCCAACACAAAATCCAAAGCATAAAATCACTTGAGATGAAAACCCCTTACCTTCATGAAGTTCTTGGGTTGAAATCGAAGCTCTACTCTTTAAGAATCCCTACCCAAAATTAGGGTTTGATTAATACAATCAAAATCGACTATGATGCTTAAATAACCTTGAAACAAGTAGATCTAGGATTTTCATTGATTTAAAACAAAAATCCCTCTTTTAGGGTTTGAAATAGAGATTAAATACAATATTTTCATTGGGATAAATCTAGAATCCATTTTGGGGAAAGTGTGAATAGGAGAGATTAAGAGAAAACATGGAAGATTAGGGCTTAAAACATACCTGAATCGGATTTCCCTCTTTGGCAATGGGGATTAGGGCATCACCTTTCCTTCTAGCACAACCCTTTCCCAATTGGGAAATGGGCTAGGGCTTTCCTTTTAGAGTAAGCTGTTGGGGTATAAATTCAAAATGTTGGGCTGTAAATGCAATTATAACACCCTAAATGGCTAATTAGGCTCTTTTTAAGGCTAAAAACATGTTTAAAAATTTTGAAACTTATTAAAATGAAATAAGTAAAGTTTAGGGTTATGTGGCACACTCACCATCCAAACATGGATATGGGGCCCACGGTCACCCATAGTGGGGTCCACGCCCTAAATTGTTAAAAAAATTTCATAAAATCCCAAAAATTTCCTAAACATAGAATAAATTAAGTTTAATAATTAAAACCCATAGAAATTGAATTAAAATTTGTTAAAATGTCATTGCCAACCCTTAACCCTCAAATTAAGTAAAACCAGCAAATTTGAGCAAAACTGTAAGGACCCTCATCTTTAAACCGGTTTTGGTTTTCTTTAATTATTGATTATCGTGAGATTTACGTGTTTTCTGATCTTATTCGATGATTTTGTAAATAAATAGAGTTTGTGATGGTTTTAACCAAAATTAACTTCAATATTAGTGGTTTTAAGTGATTTTAAACCAAATGTGAATTTTTGAGATTTTTCGGAATTTTCACTATTTTCCCAAAAATTAGGGTTTTGGCGGGACCCCTGTGGGCCCCACGGTTGAAAATTTTATTTTTGTGTCAAATGAACCTAGACATATACTTAAGGTCACACAAAAATTTTTGGAATTTTATTAGGCTTAATTCGTGCTTAAATTTGCAAAATAACCACTTTTAGCCTACTTTTCATATTTACACCCCAAAACTTACCTATGCCTACCCCAACCCTTACTATAAAAGGGCAAACCAGAGCCATTTCCATTTTTGGGAATAGGCTAAGGAAGGAGGTCTGGCCTAATCCCCACTTAGGCCCGAATTAGAAGCCGATTAAGGATTTCAAGAAGGGTGACTCTTCAATCCAAGCTTAATCAAGTGCTGAGGTAATGGGTCTTCGAAATCTCTGTTTATCCATTGTAAAACTCTTCATTTTTGGCTTATTTCGAAATGGTTTGCTTGATTTAGTGTGTTAATGGTAAGATTAGAAAATGGAATTATTTAATCCCGATTTCTTAGGGTTTTGCATTATTATGGTTTGGTTTGATATTCTGGAAGTCAAGGAGGACTTTTGATGATGATTAGGGTGTTAGATGTGGATTTGAAGTGTTTTCTATGGTGTTTCGGTTTGGATTTGTGAAAGGAAGAAGATGACTGTTCTGCCGTGTTGGCGATCGATCGGCCTTGCAGGGCGATCGATCGGCTGAACTGAAATTTTCAAAATTTTGCGTGTAACAGATCGAACGGCCTGAAGGGCGATCGATCGGCTACGTAAAATTGCATGTTGAGTGTATGATGCCTATTTTGATGATTCCACTTTGGCTTGCCAATTTTATATGAATGTGGAGTGTTTTAAGCTATGTTAGGCTACTGGAAATGCATGCTATTGAGTTTATGGAGTTGAGATATATGCTTAGTGATGGTGGAATGACTTATGTTTTGTGGCATGATGTTGGAATCGTTATTTTGAAATTATGAATAGTTGTTTCCCTTTGGTTAAGCATATTTCAGTAGGACTACAATCATTGTTGGACAGATTTGTCATGATAAATTGTGATTAATGGTGTGTGAATGTTGGTGAATACCATGACTCAATGATGGAATGAGTGATGTTATAGGTGTTTTAGCCTTTGTGGTTGAGTTTTGAATCTAGCTAAGATTTCAACGATTCTTCTACTATGATTTCCGCTGGAATTCATGTTTAGGTAGAAATTCACATGTGTAGTGTGGTGGTGAGTTGATTTTCAAGCATGTTAATATGCATCATGTGAAAGGCTTCTACTAGTTACACACACACACATGTGGGGGTTAAATGATGATGTTGAAGCTTAATATCGTGATTATGAATGATGCATTAGGGGCTGGTGAGAGCACTTATCATGATTAGGGTTCATGTATGCTTTGCCCACGCATGTACCTGCACGCATCATGAAAATGGATTTCCAATTGAGGCTTCATCGTGATTAATCGAATTTGACCGATTGGATGCAATGTGATGGAATTGCGTGCCGGGTTTATTGGTCGTGGATTAATCGCAAGTTAATTGGTCCGAAAGGACATATTTTGATTTGAAGTTCCTGTGTGGAACGATTTGGAGTTCCTGTGTGGAACGAGTGCACTCCCCGGGTTGAGTCTTGTTTAATGGAATGATGTGGGGACGAGTTGTGTACTTGTCTTGCGGATATGTGAAAATATTATTATGTGTGTCATCTGGACCCTGAGAATCCAGTGTGGTATGCCGTGTGCACCCCGCTACCACGAGTTCTAGGGTTCTCTGTGTGAGAACTCGGGCTCTTCCCTCCGCAGGAGATGTCCCTGGGCGAACACCCCTGCTCTAGATTCTCTGTGTGAGAATGGGACATCCTTGGCCAGGATCGTCCAGGGCGAGCAGTATTAGGGATTGACAACCCCGATCTTTCTTGAATTCTTGTGTAGAATTTTGTACCATGACACGCCTTCGTGGCCTTGTCTATGCTCCCGTTTGTGTGACGTCAATGTGTGATTACTCCTTGATGGAGGTTGATTGTGATAACATTATGCATGTGGGAATATGTATGTTAGAGATACATCAATGCATGTTGATGTTGATGTTATGCATGTGGAATATGTATGTTAGAGATACATCCATGCATGTTGATGTTGATGTTATGCATGTGGAATATGTATGTTAGAGATACATCCATGCATGTTGATGTTGATGTTATGCATGTGGAATATGTATGTTAGAGATACATCCATGCATGTTGATTTTGATGTTATGCATGTGGAATATGTATGTTAGAGATACATCCATGCATGCTGATTTTGATGTTATGCATGTGGAATATGTATGTTAGAGATACGTCCATGCGGGATTGGTTATGATGTGAATGCATGTGGGAATATGTATGCTAGAGATACATCCATGCAGGTTGAATTATGCATTTTTATGCGGTGTTAAGTGATATGAATGTGTGATCAGAAAGTGATGCACCATGTAAATTTTTGATCTGAAACGATCTCATTTCTAAGCTATCGTATTTTCTACGTTGACAGTGATATTAAAACCATTGCTGAGTGTTAAAACTCACCCCTCTTTTGTGTTTTGATTTGGGGCTGCGTGGTGCGACACGCAGACGGACAGGATTGCCTTTTTGAGGAAAGGTCAGAGGTAGCTTGGGTGTGATGATGGAGATCGTTGCGTGACTTATCATCGTTTCTTTCATGCTTTATGTTCGAACCTTTGTGTAGGGTTCTTGTTGTGGATTTATGTCACATGTTACAGTTATGTTTGCTTATGACTTATTTTGAGCCGGTGTGGGCTTTACTTAAAACTAAGCTTGTGGGTTTGAGATTGTTGTTTACTTTGTGTTAAGCAACACATTTTCTTCCCCTTTTATTTACTCTTGCTCAAAGGATTGTGCGCACTCCGTGTTGCTGTTAATCGCCCGTGGTTAGGGATTAAGTCTTTCGCTAGAATCGTTTCTAAATTTCACTTCGTCGCCCCCGCGCGCTTGACTGGCCCTTGGACCGGGTTCGGCTCGGGTCGGGCATCGCCGGGGCGTGACAGAGTTTTTGGTATCGGAGCACATCTTTGTCCAAGAGTAAATAGGGTTTGTGTGATAAGTCTTGCTTGTTTGCTTGCTTACTTGTTTGTGTGCTTTCTGCTTGTTTGGCTGTGTGCTTTCGGGTTGTTAGGCTGTACGATTAACGTCTGGTCGTTGTGTAGATGGCTGGTCCTAATCATGCAGGCGCTAATAACCATCGCGGTGCTCATGACACAAGGGTGGACGATGTGTTGACCGCCATTGAAGGGTTGACACAGGTGTTCCAGGCTAAGCACGCGAGCGGTAGCAGTTCTGAGTCTCTTTCACTCGAGGGATTCAAGAAGCTTAATCCCCCTAGCTTCAAGGGCGGATTAGATTCCTCTCATTCTTTTGTGTCTCCTCTTTTTGCTCATGAGTTGGATGCTTGTTATAAGTTGTTGCATGTTCCTTTGTGTGTTTCTACACCTTCATCCTCTCTTCGAGCGGAAAAGTATGTTGAGATGATTCCTATGGAGATCGGTGGACATGTGCTACATATGGATCTTATTATATTGCCGATGATTGACTTTGATGTGATCTTAGGCATGGATATGATGTTCAAGTTCCATGCGTATGTAGACTGTCGCAGGAGGTGTGTGAAGTTCGAGTTGCCAGGAGCTAAGCCTTTTATCTTTCAAGGGGTGAAGCGTTCTAATGGCAAATTCTTGGTCTCTTCCTTCAAAGCCAAGAAGTGGATCGATAGTGGATGCGAAGCTTTCCTTGCTAGTGTTACGGGATTGAACATGGAGTTACCTTCTTTGGATTCCGTTCGTGTTGTGGCGGAATTTCCCGATGTCTTCCCTAGTGACTTGGCGAGTTTACCACCGGAGAGGGAGATAGAGTTTTGCATTGACCTTATTCCAGGCACTACTCCTATCTCTAAGGCTCCCTATCGTATGGCTCCAGCCGAACTTAAAGAGCTTAAGGCTCAGCTGCAGGATCTTATGGATAAGGGGTATATTAGGCCGAGTGTATCTCCTTGGGGTGCGCCAGTCTTATTTGTTCGGAAGAAGGATGGTTCTCTACGGTTGTGTATCGACTACCGAATGCTTAATCAGGTAACCATCAAGAACAAGTACCCTTTACCTAGAATTGATGATTTGTTTGATCAGTTGCAGCAGGCACAAGTTTTCTCTAAGATCGATTTGAGATCGGGTTATCACCAACTTCGGATCCGTCCTGATGATGTTGCTAAGACGGCTTTCCGTACCCGATATGGGCATTATGAGTTCTTAGTTATGCCTTTTGGTCTTACTAATGCACCTGCCTCATTTATGGACTTGATGAACCGAGTCTTTCGGCCTTATCTTGATCGGTTTGTGATTATATTCGTGGATGATATTCTGATCTATTCGGCCAATGAGGAAGAGCATGAAGCACATTTGAGGATTGTCTTGCGAACTTTGCGGGAGCATATGCTCTTTGCGAAGTTTGACAAGTGTGAATTTTGGCTCAAGAAAGTGCATTTCCTTGGTCATGTTATATCGAGAGACGGTGTGGCGGTTGATCCCTCGAAAGTTGAAGCCGTGTTGAATTGGGAGCAACCGAAGAGTGCATCGGAGGTCCGCAGCTTCCTAGGACTTGCCGGGTACTATCGCCGTTTCATCGAGGGTTTTTCTAGCCTTGCGAGCCCTATGACTAAGTTGACAAGGAAGAATGAGAAGTTCGAGTGGAACTCAGCTTGTGAAGAGAGTTTCCAAGAGTTGAAGAAGAGGCTAACTTCAGCTCCAGTTCTAACTTTGCCTTCCGGGAGTGGCGGATTCGTGGTCTATAGTGATGCTTCTCTTCGCGGCTTGGGTTGTGTACTCATGCAGCATGGGAGAGTCGTGGCTTATGCATCTCGTCAGCTTAGAGTGCACGAGCGGAATTACCCCACTCATGACTTGGAGTTAGCGGCCGTAGTCTTTGCATTGAAGATTTGGCGGCACTATCTCTATGGTGAGAAGTTTGAGGTATTCACTGATCACAAGAGCTTGAAGTACTTATTCACGCAGCGAGATCTTAATTTGAGGCAAAGGAGGTGGCTTGAATTCTTGAAGGATTATGACTTCACGATATCGTATCATCCGGGCAAAGCGAACGTGGTGGCGGATGCTTTGAGTCGGAAATCAGCCACTACGGTTGCTTGCATGCGAGTTCGTGAGTGGCTCCTTTATGAGGATGCCATTGAGCTAAGGCCAGAGTTGACTTTGGAGGACACACGGAGCTGGTTTGCTAATCTCTCTATTAACTCTAGTGTGGTGGATGATGTGGTCGAGGCTCAGAAGGGTGATGAAGAGATTCTAGCTCTTAAGACTAAGCTAAGGGAGAAGGCAGTGTTGGGTTTTGAGGAAAGATCCGATGGAAGCTTGATGTATAAGGGTCGTTGGTGTGTGCCGAACACCGTTGAGCTGAGAGAGCGTATCCTATCGGAGGCACACCATTCTAAGTTCTCTATCCATCCTGGAGGAACGAAGATGTACCACGACGTGAAGAGGACATTTTGGTGGAATGGGATGAAGAAGGACATTGCGGTCTACGTGTCCAAATGCCTTGTATGTCAGCAAGTCAAGGCAGAGCATCGGCATCCAGGCGGTTTACTACAACCACTTCCGATTTCGGAGTGGAAGTGGGAGCACGTCACTATGGATTTCGTTTCCGGACTGCCACGGTCGCCGAGTGGTAATGATGCGGTTTGGGTGATTGTTGATCGACTTACTAAGTCCGCTCATTTCCTCGCGATTAGAATGACTACTCCTTTGGATGTCTTGGCTGCTCTATATTTGAGGGAGATCGTGCGGTTACATGGGATTCCAGTATCTATTGTCTCTGATCGTGACCCGCGGTTCACTTCGAGGTTTTGGCAGAGCTTTCAGGGTGCTTTGGGCACATCTTTGCATCTTAGCTCCGCTTACCATCCTCAGACGGACGGACAGTCCGAAAGGACCATTCAGACGCTTGAGGACATGCTTCGGGCTTGTATCCTTGAGTGGAAAGGAAGTTGGGAGCAACATTTGCCGCTGGTTGAGTTTTCTTATAATAATAGCTACCAAGCGAGCATCCGGATGGCACCTTTTGAGGCACTTTATGGGCGTCCTTGCCGATCACCGTTGTGTTGGAGTGAGGTTGGAGATCACCTTCTCACTGGCCCAGACCTTATTCAGCAGTTAGTGGAGAAGATACGCCTTATCCGGGAGAGGTTGCAGGCAGCTCAGAGCCGTCAGAAGAGTTATGCCGATAGGCGACGGCGGGAGTTGGAGTTTGGTATTGGTGATCATGTTTTCCTTAAGATCTCTCCGACTCGTGGTGTTGTTCGATTTGGACAACGGCGGAAGTTGTCACCTCATTTTATTGGTCCATTCGAGATCTTGGAGCGGATTGGCGCCACAGCTTATCGGGTTGCACTTCCACCCCGACTGGCCGATATCCATAATGTATTCCACGTCTCACTTCTTCGGAAGTATGAGCCGGATCATACTCATGTCTTGGATTTTGAGTCGTTGGAGCTCCAGGAGAATCTTTCCTACGAGGAGGTACCTATTCAGATTCTTGATTGTAAGGAGAAGGTACTTCGGCAAAAGGCAATCCCACTCGTGAAGGTGTTGTGGAGGAATCATGGAGTCGAGGAAGCCACGTGGGAAACGGAGGACGAGATCAGAAAGAAGTATCCTCACCTTTTTGTCGCTGACCTCTAGCGAATTTTGGGGGACCAAAATTCCTAAGAGGGGGAGGATGTAAGGACCCTCATCTTTAAACCGGTTTTGGTTTTCTTTAATTATTGATTATCGTGAGATTTACGTGTTTTCTGATCTTATTCGATGATTTTGTAAATAAATAGAGTTTGTGATGGTTTTAACCAAAATTAACTTCAATATTAGTGGTTTTAAGTGATTTTAAACGAAATGTGAATTTTTGAGATTTTTCGGAATTTTCACTATTTTCCCAAAAATTAGGGTTTTGGCGGGACCCTTGTGGGCCCCACGGTCGAAAATTTTATTTTTGTGTCAAATGAACCTAGACATATACTTAAGGTCACACAAAAATTTTCAGAATTTTATTAGGCTTAATTCGTGCTTAAATTTGCAAAATAACCACTTTTAGCCTACTTTTCATATTTACACCCCAAAACTTACCTATGCCTACCCCAACCCTTACTATAAAAGGGCAAACCAGAGCCATTTCCATTTTTGGGAATAGGCTAAGGAAGGAGGTCTGGCCTAATCCCCACTTAGGCCCGAATTAGAAGCCGATTAAGGATTTCAAGAAGGGTGACTCTTCAATCCAAGCTTAATCAAGTGCTGAGGTAATGGGTCTTCGAAATCTCTGTTTATCCATTGTAAAACTCTTCATTTTTGGCTTATTTCGAAATGGTTTGCTTGATTTAGTGTGTTAATGGTAAGATTAGAAAATGGAATTATTTAATCCCGATTTCTTAGGGTTTTGCATTATTATGGTTTGGTTTGATATTCGGAAGTCAAGGAGGACTTTTGATGATGATTAGGGTGTTAGATGTGGATTTGAAGTGTTTTCTATGGTGTTTCGGTTTGGATTTGCGAAAGGAAGAAGATGACTGTTTCAGTGTTGGCGATCGATCGGCCTTGCAGGCGATCGATCGGCTGAACTGAAAATTTTCAAAATTTTGCGTGTACCCGATCGAACGGCCTAAAGGGCGATCGATCCGCTACACAGAAAATTGCATGTTGAGTGTATGATGCCTATTTTGATGATTCCACTTTGGCTTGCCAATTTTATATGAATGTGGAGTGTTTTAAGCTATGTTAGGCTACCGGAAATGCATGCTATTGAGTTTATGGAGTTGAGATATATGCTTAGTGATGGTGGAATGACTTATGTTTTGTGGCATGATGTTGGAATCGTTATTTTGAAATTATGAATAGTTGTTTCCCTTTGGTTAAGCATATTTCAGTAGGACTACAATCATTGTTGGACAGATTTGTCATGATAAATTGTGATTAATGGTGTGTGAATGTTGGTGAATACCATGACTCAATGATGGAATGAGTGATGTTATAGGTGTTTAGCCTTTGTGGTTGAGTTTTGAATCTAGCTAAGATTTCAACGATTCTTCTACTATGATTTCCGCTGGAATTCATGTTTAGGTAGAAATTCACATGTGTAGTGTGGTGGTGAGTTGATTTTCAAGCATGTTAATATGCATCATGTGAAAGGCTTCTACTAGTTACACACACACACATGTGGGGGTTAAATGATGATGTTGAAGCTTAATATCGTGATTATGAATGATGCATTAGGGGCTGGTGAGAGCACTTATCATGATTAGGGTTCATGTATGCTTTGCCCACGCATGTACCATGCTGCACGCATCATGAAAATGGATTTCCAATTGAGGCTTCATCGTGATTAATCGAATTTGACCGATTGGATGCAATGTGATGGAATTGCGTGCCGGGTTTATCGGTCGTGGATTAATCGCAAGTTAATTGGTCCGAAAGGACATATTTTGATTTGAAGTTCCTGTGTGGAACGATTTGGAGTTCCTGTGTGGAACGAGTGCACTCCCCGGGTTGAGTCTTGTTTAATGGAATGATGTGGGGACGAGTTGTGTACTTGTCTTGCGGATATGTGAGAATATTATTATGTGTGTCATCTGGACCCTGAGAATCCAGTGTGGTATGCCGTGTGCACCCCGCTACCACGTGTTCTAGGGTTCTCTGTGTGAGAACTCGGGCTCTTCCCTCCGCAGGAGATGTCCCTGGGCGAACACCCCTGCTCTAGATTCTCTGTGTGAGAATGGGACATCCTTGGCCAGGATCGTCCAGGGCGAGCAGTATTAGGGATTGACAACCCCGATCTTTCTTGAATTTTTGTGTAGAATTTTGTACCATGACACGCCTTCGTGGCCTTGTCTATGCTCCCGTACGTGTGACGTCAATGTGTGATTACTCCTTGATGGAGGTTGATTGTGATAACATTATGCATGTGGGAATATGTATGTTAGAGATACATCCATGCATGTTGATGTTGATGTTATGCATGTGGAATATGTATGTTAGAGATACATCCATGCATGTTGATGTTGATGTTATGCATGTGGAATATGTATGTTAGAGATACATCCATGCATGTTGATTTTGATGTTATGCATGTGGAATATGTATGTTAGAGATACATCCATGCATGCTGATTTTGATGTTATGCATGTGGAATATGTATGTTAGAGATACGTCCATGCGGGATTGGTTATGATGTGAATGCATGTGGGAATATGTATGCTAGAGATACATCCATGCAGGTTGAATTATGCATTTTTATGCGGTGTTAAGTGATATGAATGTGTGATCGAGAAAGTGATGCACCATGTAAATTTTTGATCTGAAACGATCTCATTTCTAAGCTATCGTATTTTCTACGTTGACAGTGATATTAAAACCATTGCTGAGTGTTAAAACTCACCCCTCTTTTGTGTTTTGATTTGGGGCTGCGTGGTGCGACACGCAGACGGACAGGATTGCCTTTTTGAGGAAAGGTCAGAGGTAGCTTGGGTGTGATGATGGAGATCGTTGCGTGACTTATCATCGTTTCTTTCATGCTTTATGTTCGAACCTTTCTGTAGGGTTCTTGTTGTGGATTTATGTCACATGTTACAGTTATGTTTGCTTATGACTTATTTTGAGCCGGTGTGGGCTTTACTTAAAACTAAGCTTGTGGGTTTGAGATTGTTGTTTACTTTGTGTTAAGCAACACATTTTCTTCCCCTTTTATTTACTCTTGCTCAAAGGATTGTGCGCACTCCGTGTTGCTGTTAATCGCCCGTGGTTAGGGATTAAGTCTTCCGCTAGAATCGTTTCTAAATTTCACTTCGTCGCCCCCGCGCGCTTGACCGGCCCTTGGACCGGGTTCGGCTCGGGTCGGGCATCGCCGGGGCGTGACAAAAACCACATAGTAACATGCAATTAAATCAAAACTAAACTGGGTTAAAGTTAGAGATCTTACAACTAATGTGCTTCATGTTCCCGATGTGAGGAAGAATTTAGTCTCAATGGATATTTTATGCAAGAAAGGCTTTGAAGTTGTACTTGGATTAGGCAAATTTGTGTTGTCCCAGAATGAGGTGTTTGTGGGTAAGGGGTATTTATGTAATGAGATGTTTAAGCTTCGTATTAGTGATAAAATCATTAAATTAGCATTTTCTTATATTGTTGACTCATGTGATTTGTGGCATGATAGATTAGGTGATATAATTTTTTGATATTTGCAAAATATGCAAAAAATGGGTTTGATTTCGTTTTGAAGTTTTCAAAAGCACAAATGTGAAGTTTGCATAAAACCTAAAATGATTAACAAGCCTTTTCCAATATCTTTATGAAGTTCTAAGATTTTAGATTTGATCCATTTGGATATTTGTGAACTTAATGGTCTTTTGACTGGAGGTGGTAAAAAATATTTCATTTCTCAAGGTTTACTTATGTTTAACTTTTGAGAATTAAAGATGAAGCTTTCAATATTTTCAAAGTTTTCAAATATGAAGTTGAAAACCAAGTTGGAAATAAAATTAAAGTTCTTCGCTATGATAGAGGTAGCGAATATCTTTCAAATGAGTTTTCAAGGTTTTGTGAAAAAAATAGAATTATTCATGAGGTGACTTCACCTTATACACCTCAACAAAATAGTTTAGCGGAGAGGGAAAACCATACATCGGTTGAGATGGTGAATTCCATAATTTTGCATGTACATTTACCTTTGAATTTGTGGGGAGAAGATTTATTGACTGCATGTCATGTGTTGAATTGGATTCTATTTAGGAAATCACCTCAACCTCCATATGTATTTTGGAAGGGACAAAAGCCGCATTAGCATACTTGAAAGTGTAGGGATGTGTGGCTTACTATAGGGTCCCTGATCCTAAATAGACCAAGTTAGGTCCTAGAGCCATTAGATGTCTATTTGTAGAATATACTGAACATAGTAAGTCCTACAGATTACTTGATTTGGAGTCAAATATAATTGTTAAATCTAGAAATGTTGAATTTCTAGAAACAACTTTATTGGGGATTTTAAATGACAAGATCCACAATGGATTGAAGTAGATAACTCTACTAAAATCTAGGTGGTTCCTAAACCTTCATTTGTGTGGAGAAGGAGCACGTGGCCTAGATTGGAAAAGACTCTTCATCCAGATTTTATTTCTTTGAATCATATTGCATTTTAAATAAAATACTAATTGTTCTCAATGTGGAGGATGATCCTAGGACCTATAAAGAGGCAATGACTTCTTGAGATTCCTCTTTTTGGAAGAAAGCTAATGATGATGGTATGAACTCCATAATGTCCAATAGTACATAGGTCTTAGCCGATTTACCCCTGGCTCTAAGTCAATTGGGTGTAAATGGGTATTTAAGAGGAAATACAATCCCAATAGCATGACTTGTACCCTCAAAGCTAGATTATTAGCTACATGTTTTAGGCAGAAAGAAGGGATTAATTATTTCAACATTTATACTCCTGTAGTGCATCTCACATCTATTAGAATATTGCTTGCTTTAACATCTATTTTTAAACTTTGCATATATCAAATGGATGTTAAAACTGTATTTTTAAATGAAAATCTCGTTGTGGAAATCTACATGGACCAACCAGAAGTTTTTGGGCTTCCAGGTCAAGAGAAAAAAGTATGAAAATTTGTGAAGTCCTTATATGGACTAAAACAAGCATTAAACAATGACATGAGAAGTTTGCCTTTGTCATTCTGTTAAGTGGATTTAAGCATAATTCAAGTGTATTTATACTAAGTCTACTAAAGTCTATTTCCTAGTGTTATGCTTCTATGTGGATGACTTGTTTGTTTATGAGTACCAACATGGTGGGGGTGATTGAAATTGAGGAGTATTTGACTTCTAACTT
Source organism: Saururus chinensis (assembly GCA_035235625.1). Classification (NCBI taxonomy): domain Eukaryota; kingdom Viridiplantae; phylum Streptophyta; class Magnoliopsida; order Piperales; family Saururaceae; genus Saururus; species Saururus chinensis. The sequence goes on from CP141142.1 coordinate 25,820,321, forward strand.
CAAGATGTGGGATTTGGGTGAAGTTGATACAATCTTGGATATAAAGGTGACAAGGCATAGTGGAGGTTATACTTTGGATTAGTCACATTATATTCTAAAATTTCTTACCAAATTCAATCATCTTAGATTTAAAGATTTTCTTACCCCATGTGATAATAGTGCTACCTTAAGTGCAAATACTAGAAGATCAATTGCCCAACTAGAGTTTTCTTGTGCAATCGGTAGTGTGATGTATGTCATGCATTGCACTAGGCTAGATATTGCATATATTGTTTGCAAATTGAGTAGGTACACAAGCAATCCTAGTGGCGAGCATTGGAAAACCATTGGAAGAGTCTTTGGTTATCTAAAACATACTAAGAAATATAAACTTTGTTATGGGGATTATCCAGTTGTCCTTGAGGGGAATATGGATGCCTGTTGGATGACTAGAGTTGGAGATAACAATTCCACCTCGGGATGGGTTTTCACCCTAGGAGGCGGAGCTGTATCTTGGGCCTCAAAGAAACAAATTGTTATCTTTCATTCAACTATAGAATCTGAATTCATTGCCTTAGTTGTGACTGGCAAAGAAGCTGAATGGATTTGAAACTTGTTGTTGGACATCAAGTTGTGGCCTAGTCCAATTGCACCTATATCTATCAATTGTGATAGTGAGGCTACTGTAGCTTAGGCCTATAGTAGTGTATATAATAGTAAGTCTAGGCATATTTGTCTTAGACATGAGTATGTGAGGCAATTGATAGAAGATGGTGTCATTATACTTGCTTATGTGAGGTTAAGTAAAAACTTTGCAGATCCTCTTACTAAAGCTCTTCCACGGGAAGTAGTGAGAGTGAGAAGTTTAGAGATGGGGCTGAAACCCTCGTTGAGTTTGGTCAACAATGATGGTAACCCAAACATGTTCTAGTTATACCACTAGTGCAAGGTTCAATGGGTAAGAACAAGTTGTTGTTTTGACTAATATACTAGCACAAGAGCTCCATGTATATGTTTTCTAGTTGTGTGGACTACTTTAAGGAATTCATTGTGAATGTCACTTGTGGAGGTTGAACTTTAAGCTCTTAATGAGGTTTAAGTAATATGTCTAAATGACATAGACATAGGAGAAATTCACCTACGGGGATATAGAAGTAGTGCCACTTCTTATGGAAAGAAAGGGTTTATTTCCTAGAGTGTCTTCCAAGAACTGGGACAGGACATGGCCAAATAAGCGTTTAGCATGTGATTACGTCCTTCTCAAAGAGACTTGATGCTTTGCTGTTTACAAAACTACCTACTTTGTATCTTGAGTGGGTGGTTCAATACTAGCAGTATACCACAAACTTTTACTAAGCTTTGTAATTCTTGTACTAATTGGAGGTTCAATTTGAAAGAAACCTTGTGGCGACCGTCATTAAATATTATATGTCATAATACACATATTTATTATCCCGCTTGACACGTGTTACATCACACGTGAAACCGAACGTGATGGCCAACCGTACAGATCTCAAAAATTCTGCTATTTATAAGAAACTAGAGTTGACACACAACAAAAATATTACATCAGGACCTAGTCCACGATACACCGTGTGTAGAATAGTCAAATTAAAAAAGACATAGGCCTAATGAGCCTTTACATAAAAGTCATAACATTACAGAGGTTTCAGAAAATATTCAGAAAAACTAAGTCAAAAATTCTTCAGCTGACATCTTAGGATTGACTTCATTACCTGCAGAGTCTGGAGGTGGGTGAGTATTTATATACTTAGTAGGTGGAATTAAAATCTAATTCAATGCTAAGTAAAAGACGGTAATTTACTAAAACAGAATTTACTTTGTAAATGGATTAAAAAATAATTCCAGAAAAACACCAGTTCGTCCGATGACAATAAATCCAGAGCCGTGATATCGAACGGCGTTCTTCCGACGCTCATAGGGCAACAGGAAGCTCAAAAGGTAGGACTTTTCCCATGACACTCCACCCCTATATGCGTGCCAGATACAGATAATTTCCTCGGTAGGTATCCAGATAAAGTATAATTCTAGGTATAATCCCAGAACTATCCAGAACTACACATATTGTATCATAATTCTAATTAAATAAGACATGGCATACATACAGAAGCGAATAAGCATAACTGAATAAAAATAGTGCATAAAACATCATGCATGTGTACAGAGCATAGACTAGAGTTTAAGACCCCCTACCTTAGAGTTGGGTAGAAAGTTTGTGGTTGTAGAGAGCTTGTATGGAAAAACTGGCCCCGTCACAGTGTCTGACACTGTCGATTTAGTTAGAAACACTTTTTGAACGGGTTGATTCGGACTTAAAATGACTCAGAACGGAGGGTCAGAAGTTTTAACACGTGGTAGAATGAAGACAGTAAAAAAATAGACGTCAATTTATAGAAGTGACAAACTGCGCGATGCGTGTCCACCACGCATCGTGCGGTGGCACCGTGCGCCAAGTGATTCTGCCACACAGAACCGTGCATGGCGCACGGAACCTGCACGGTACCATAGGACCCGACAAACTTTGGTGAATAAGGAAAACTTTAAGCAACAAAGTCTTTCCCTTTTTTCTTCACAAACTTTGTTTTCCTCAATTCCTAATCCTTTTATAAAGTTTCAAAATGGCAAGAGTTAAAGGAACTCAAGTTGGAAAAGACTCTATTATGGAATCCTAAACTAGGCAATTGTTTCATTAAATGATCGATTGTTTCATAGGGAGAATAATCTTTCCCTGTTACTATGGTGATCGCAACTCAAAGTAATTGATCTCTTAGGCAATTGATTGATCAATTGTCTCTTTGGTTAGAAAATCTCAAAATCTTTCATTAAAAAATCAATCTATTCACGTAAAATTTTCAAAACTGATCGATCTCTGGAATATTTTTTATTTCTTTCACCATCTCTTTCCAAAACACTAAAAAACACTTCTTAAGTTTATTTTAATGAAAACCTAAGTACTTTGTGCATGTGAGTGTGTACAAATATTACCTTGAAACATACGCTCAATTCAGTCTGCAATCTTGAACTTTTAGAATGCATCCGCTCCTATTTTTCAAGTCTTCAAGTCCAAATCCAACTCAATCACAACACTACTCTCATCAGACCTTAAAGACTAAAACATACACGGTGCTTTGACATAGTTTTGTTCTTAGCTAATAACAATATATGTGTCATATTTTTTGACAGGTTTTATGTATGTGGGTATATCTACAAAAGGGAAAGGGCATCCATGTGTAGGGTTATAGATTTAACATGTAGGTTATGCAGGTTAAGTAGTGTAGCCTAAAATTATATGTTGGGTACGTGCATGGTTCGAGAGTATATTAGTGAGAGTGATTTACTTGTTGTAAAATGTATGGATGACACACATGTTGTATGTATGAAAATGTCATAATTAATAATTATGAGTAAAGCTTGTTATGATGGGTGTTGTCTACATTTACAATTTTGTGTCCTATGGTGTCATCTCATGGGTGATTAATTGTTTTGTATGGATATTGTGAGAGTATTTACTTGTTTTTCCAACATATTTTTCCATTGTCGTATATACCGTGGGGTGGGAATGAGATTATTTGTGTTGGGTAACAAAATGAAAATTGGTAAGCTTAAAATGTGTTGAGTGCATAAAAGAATTTGTATGGAATTAACTTAGAGCGAGCTTAGGAGGACACAACCCCCTAGGTCAAGGGTTTCCGGGTATTGTGGAAGACCAAAGGTTTATTTTTATAAACATAAATTTGATTTACTTATATATGATCAGAAGGTGGGGTTGTCTTTAGGTTTATTTTATTGTAATTTATGTTTATTGCAGGGTTTCAAAGCATAAGTATGTGAATGAACACATGTACCTGTCCTTTTAGAGTATGCTCATGGGTATGTGTTCTACTTTGATTTGTCAAAATATGGATGTTTTCTTTTATCTAGTGCTTGGAATAAATGTGATTGGTATGGTATGTTTAATCTCATGGTTATGTGAGCATGATGTAGTTGTTATGAATTAGCTTATGCATAGCATTGTATGACACAACATATTGTTTGTTCACTTGAGTAGAGAATGATAAATTTGAATTGCATTGGTTGGTATGATGCATATATATGTATAGGGTATGTTTTTGGTTACATTTGCATCATAAGTTAGGGTAGATTTGGAGTAAGCCTACTGAGCTTTAGCTCATGGGTGGTTTTCCACTGTGTATATTTTCTATGCACATGTACACGATGGTATGATAGAAGGTGGATGCAAATACTCTACACTAACTTGGTGATTTTGTGCCTCCAACTCACTACTTCAGTTCATCAAGAGATTATTTTATTTATATTATTTTATTGTAAATTATTTATTGTATTTTTTGAAATATATGAGGAAGTGGGTTGTGTCAGAACATGCTATGGAAATTAGTTTTGCATGAAGTGGAGTCAAAGACATTGAGTAGAATATTGGATAGTGGTTATACTTGGGGAAAAAAGTGATATTTGTACTCAAACATATTCTATATTGTACGAACATTTAAATGGCTAGAACAGTTCCATGGTTTTTCCCTAATTTGGGCTTTTCACGTTAAAAATCATGCACTTTGTTTGCTTATATTTTAATTGTTTATTTGGTGCAAAATACTTGATTTAGGGTTTAGATTGTTTGCTTGTATTTGGAATATAATATCAATCAAGTTAATTACGTGATTTGCATAAGATTAGTTATTTGAGGTTGACAATCTAATATAATTGATTTTAGGTAGTTAAGCATGCTTGGAGTGATGCCTATTGTGTCATACTAAACTCTCACCCCCAACTTAACTAGGAATTTTGTGTTTTACTTGTTTTAGCATGCTATATGTGCCAACTCTATATGTTATTTTGGATGTGGGAAAAGTGTGAATGAAGGCTTCATGTGCTTAGTGAGAGTACCTTGTGATGGTATTATCTTTTACAACACAATTTTCTAAATTTTCTAGTCAAATTCATTTTGTTGTGAAAGCATTTTCATATACACACACCACACACGTTCATGAACATCATTGGTGAATTGGTGACTTGAGTTTGAGATCAACTATGCGGTCTTTTGGTCAATCAATGTGAGGTTGGGCATTTACACATAAACGCATGTGTGAACACACGCCACTCATTCATGAACTTCATTGGTAAATTGGCAATTTGGGATTGAGACTCAACTTTGTTGGCTTTGATCAACCATTTTGAGGCTGGGTGGTTGATTTTGCGGTTGTAGGAGTGATTCCAGTAGGAGTTTGCTTTGTGCACTTTAGAAAGCACCGGAGATTCCATGCAATTAAGAACAATAGTTCATGACTGGCAGATTTTGGTCAACTAAACACTTGAGCAAGTCAATGTTTTGGAAGTGCTTTATAATCCCTCTAAATTCCATAGTGTTTTGGAAGTGCTTTACAACCCCTATGAATTCCATAGTCTAATGCATTAATTTAAATTCATTCCTCGCACCATCAATTATCTATACATTCATCACTTCAAATCCATGCATGTGATTTTTTCCAAAACCTATTGCCTGCCTCTTATATAAAATTGGTCTCAAGACTTATAGAGGCCCCCTTCCATGGGGAATTTTTGGTCTTTTTTAGAATTTGAGTGCAATCTATTTTTGTTGCCAATATTTTTTTCTATTAAAACACACACCAAAAAACCAAACCCTTTCCTGCATTTGGCTGGTTTCAATAGGTTCCTCTTACAGCAATGATAGTGGACAATTATTATACACTCTTCTGGTAGTGGTAGTTTTAACAGCTCATAAAGGTATGACATCCAAAATTTCCACTAATGAACTAAACATGCATCAAGGCTTCTATCTAATTATTGATATTTTTGAGAAAATTAAAGGAAAAAAAATTTTAAAGAAAAAATTGAAATTAAAATAACCCTGCATGAAAAGTGAGATGCAGTACCATGTATTCGAAAATCGTTTGTGATGGATGTATGCTTTAATGAAAGGACATCTGTTTCTTGACATTTACAATAATCCAAAGCCAATGAAGTGGCCAACAATAAGAGCACTTATTCAGTTGTTTAACTTTTAAATTTAAATAAATTTTTGTTTAATCCGAATACATCTGACAAACATATAAACATTAACTATGAAATCCTAATGCAATGATGGGGTTTGGTATGCCAAAAGGATAGAAGAGAAATCTAAAAGATGGAGATACTATCTCCGCATCTTTAAGCATAAATAACAACTCTCATATATAGAATGCTTAGACACAGAAGTTTTATTTTCAGAGACTTATTTATATGCACTTTGTTTTGTGATTTAGGCTTTCATTCATGTTTCATTTAATGTATTTTGCATCAGCAAAATTTCCTAATTTTTTCTTGTTTATGTGAAGAAATTCTTCCCTACAAATAGGATTGAAGCCTATTTTGACAATTCATGACCTCTGATTAGCTTTCAGCTCCAATAGAAGACCATGCAGAAGCCAGTCAAAGAAAATTGGAAGTATTTGCATTTGTAAGGTCCACCTATGATATTCATGTCATTCAAATATTCTGAATCACAATAACATATCAAGAAAATTTTCAGCATCTACATTCCTGCATTACTCTGGGAAAACATTTCAACCTTACATAATTAAAGTTTAAAAAATTAACCAGAAGCAACAATCCAATTATAATAGAAAACGCCAAAATGTAACATATATTACCAACAACAGTTTAGTTAAATAAGGTTTTCGTTTAAAATTAAGTACAAATTTTTCCTGCAGTGAGGTTAAAAATCATTACTAGTATTCAGGATATTTAATTGGAAAAAAAACAAGTCAATCACTTCTCCTTATATGGCAGAATTAATGGAAAGTGATTTTAAAAAATGTCAGAACAGTTGTTTGGAACAAATAAATGTATAAAAAACCATGCCTATATAAATCAATTCATCATAAAGCGATAACTTCTAAGATTTCTTAATGTTATAATGATTCATCTATATCATTCCAAAATTGTAAAATTGGGAAGTTCCAGTTCCTTATAAATGCAAAATCAGTGGGCCAACCCAAGCTTCTCTGTCAACAGCAGTGTCGATCTGAACCAGAATCCCGTAAAACTTGAATGCCCTGCTATGCAAGTCCTGAGATTGCATACATCATCATCCAGTTCATTAACAATAACAAACACACTATAAAAGCTGCAATCTCTTGGCATATCTTATATGATTGATGTATGGGGAATGTTATCCACTAAATTATCATCAAATGGAGAACCTTACACTATCTGTCAATCAGATGGCGCCTGAATGCTATAGATATTCCCCAACACCCCTATTATGCCAACCAGCACTGCCATTACTAACATTGCCTGCGATAATATCTTCTGCCCATAATCCAAAGTTTGACCTTGCTTGTGCAACCTCAAAGCTATTAGAGATGGGAAAATAAAACCCAGAGAAACTGCAGTTGTAGCCCCTGTAAATTTAAAAGCCACCCAAATATTGGGTATCATCGTTGATCCCAGATAAATAAGCCCCATTAACACCACAGTCAAAACTAGGGACCTCGTCCTGCAATCTGAGAGAGGAGCCCACCCTTTGAACACCAACGCATCCACCGTTTGCCGCAAAGAAAAATGAACAACAGGGAATACAAGAATTAAATGGAGTACATATCCTATCCGCACTATATAGTTTAAGGCTGAACTGAAACGGATGCCCAAGTCCCTATCAAAATTGATCAGCACATCAGACTCAGTATCACGCCCAAAAAGTAAGTAACCAGATATAGCTGTTAAAGCATAGACGACAACACATAGAGATGTTGTAATGCGCCCAACATAGTTCATCTTTTGTGGAGATTTACCTTTTAGCTCATTATAAATGGGCTGAACATTGAAATGACATATATAAGCATTTGTCATAATAGGTATAACCACCAACAGATCAAGGATGGCTTTCTTAGAACCAAAATCAGGACCTAGTTGCGGACTATCGATCCGGCCTTCCACAAGTTTGACAATGGCAATCACACAAGATACAACAACAAACACAACGGCCAATGCCACTGAAGCAGCAGATGTCAAGCTCAATGAATCAATTTTATTCAAAACACACAAGGGAGCCAAGAAAAGAACCAAAACAACAAAGATCACCAGCCTGCGGTCGTCCCATGTTTCATTACCAAACCATTGCTGAAAAATGCCTTCATGATTGGGTGACCCGGACATGACATCGCCCATGATGATCAAATAAACCACCAAGATGCCGGCATTGTTCACAACTATGCAGATCTCAGACACAATTCTCGCAGGCAGGCCTAATGCGGACTCCACCACCTCCCCATAAGATGAAGCCTTGAGAGAGACAGAAAATCTAACCAGCATTTCTATGCTTATCTCCGACAAAATGCCCATAGCAAAAATCAAAATTGTTCCCAACAAGACGCCCAAGACTTTCATTGTTGCCGGAAGGGCCATTATACCGGCTCCAATAATGGAGGTAGACAGGTTAAATACCGCACCGGCTATTCCTGACCCAGTATCAGCAAAATTGCCATCAACAATAAGAGGAAAATCGTCACCATCCACACCCGGACTTTCATCTTGCCCATCCTCTCCAGACAGAGGTTTGAAGGAATACTTGGGAGGGGATTCAAGCTTCGCCAATTGAGGTTGTAATTCTACAAACGAGTTCTTGGGAATCACAGAATAATTGCTGTCCATCTGCTAGGGAATTGGAAAAACCAAAAACATAGATCTGCAACAAAAGGAAGAACAAAGAGAGGAGAATGAGAGACGAAGACTTGCGAGGTCTTATTAAAATAGAAAGACTTACAAGGGCACGAGACCGGCGACCAATTGAAATGAAGATAGCGTGGGTTTTGCGGACTCTTTTGGCAGGGATAAGTTGCGACTTTTATAACAGGTGCAGTGACTGCTCTGCCAGCGCTGAAGCGAAAACTAATAAGGCCGTCTCGCATAAGATCCCGTCCTTTCATCACGTGCCGTTTCTTCAGATCCGAAGTCGCATGTGGTGCTACGACATCAGCCCGTAGGGCTTGCGCTATCGTATGGATATGATGAAACAGTGAGTCATACCTGACAGCAAAGTAAAATAATAAAAGGATTTTTTCCAATTATCCGGATAAAGAAGTTAATATTTTATATTTTTTAATTTTTAAATTAAAATATTATAGTACTTATTTTAGGATGAGATTATTCTTAAGTTTTATATAAACTTAATACCCATATATATTGATAAATAAATATTAGAACAATACAATATTATTCTAGTAGGGGAGGATTGATCAGTAGTAGTTAAAAGTCATCGGTAAGAGGTGATTGACGATGACACACTGACAAGTTGCTAGAGATAGTAAAACCCATTTTTTACATATAAGAAGTTGTTTAAGGTGAAAAATACTTTATTTTGACATATCTGATTAATCTTTAAGCCTTATAATAAATAGAATTGGTATTTGTATATAGAGAAAATTATTAAAATAATAATTAAAAAAAATATTTACCAAAATAAACTACTTTGGGAAATATTTCCTAAAGTGGCGTTCCTTTTTGCCACATAGGCACTAGCCACCAAGAAGCTGGCGCCAACGTGGCTTTTTTTTAATTTTTAAGTTGATTTTGTCATTTAGAATGACGAAATTGGTTTCAAAACGATTTTATCATTTTAAACGACGAAACCATTTGTAAGGTAACCCAGTTTCGTCGTTCTAAATGACAAAATCAACTTAAGCTGATTTCATCGTTCTAAACGACGAAACTGCTACACTTGTCCTCGGCAACAACACTGATTTTGTCATTCTAAACGACAAAATCAAAATAATTTTTTTAATAAATACTAGAACAATACAATATTATTCTGGTAGGGGAGGATTGATCAGTAGTAGTTAAAAGTCATCGGTAAGAGGTGATTGACGGTGACACACTAACAAGTTGCTGGAGATAGTAAAACCTATTTTTTACATATAAGAAGTTGTTTAAGGTGAAAAATACTTTATTTTGACATATCTGATTAATCTTTAAGCCTTATAATAAATAGAATTGGTATTTGTATATAGAGAAAATTATTAAAATAATAATTAAAAAAATATTTACCAAAATAAACTACTTTGGGAAATATTTCCTAAAGTGGTGTTCCTTTTTGCTACACAGGCACTAGCCACCAAGGAGCTGGCGCCAACGTGGCTTTTTTTAAAATTTTTAAGTTGATTTTGTCATTTAGAATGACGAAATTGGTTTTAAAACGATTTTATCATTTTAAACGACGAAACCGTTTGTAAGGTAACCCAGTTTCGTCGTTCTGAAGAACGAAATCAACTTAAGCTGATTTCATCGTTCTAAACGATGAAACTGCCACACTTGTCCTCGGCAACAACACTGATTTTGTCATTCTAAATGACGAAATTAAAATAATTTTTTATAAAATACTATTTAAAACTAATTTTATCACCTATCCCTGTTCATTCATTCAAAACATACACAATACATACACGACTTCATTCGTTCCACCCATAACAAATATCATTAAAGTACATAATAGATGAGCAACAAATATATTACATCACAAGTAATGTCATAATCTCCTACATCCTCGACCTCGTCCTCGACTGTGGTGTACGAGCTCCTCATAATCTACCTCTAGCTCTGGCTGTGGCTTGGGCTCGGGCTCGGGCTGCGACTCTAGGTCCAGCTCCTACTCGGGCTCCAGCTCCGGCTCAGCATAAGTAATAGATGGTACAATACGAGCTGGCCGATGTCGTCCATAATATAAAATCGGATCTGGCTGAGCTACATGTGCAATGTCCGAAAATGATGAACTTGGAGGAGAGCTATACACTGCTGATGATGATGAAATATCAGAGCATGAAAAGTGCATCGGCTGCATTTGAGCGGCCTCGTCGACAGGATAATCTCGATGAACGTCTGTGATAACCAAATGAAGCAGTGGCAAGCTATGAAGGACATCATCAGACTCTCTAATCACCGACTCACATGCTGCTGTTAAGTCCTCGCGTGAAGTACAGGTGATAAGTGCATTACTCAAATGTGCATGTGTACATCGAACTAGACGAAGCTATAAAAAAATAAATTAAATATTAGAAAATTAATTAAAACGAAATAAGAAAATAATATATGCCTTAATTAACAAAGTTGTACTTACTAGAGTTGCCTCAGACGCTCCCCTAGGCTGATATGTCATCTACTCTACATCATCACACGGTAAAATATATCGTCGTGTAATCGGTAAATACCACTGCATATAAGTACTATGAACATCTCGCAATGTCGTAGCCATCTCCCCTCTAATAACAGTGGCTCTCCTATCCTCTCATTCAGCAATATACGACACATGATGTATAGCCCAGTCGGTAATATGGCAGCCCTGTCGAGTGATGCGATGGACAAACTCGATAATAGAAGGTGGGACCCCTTGCTCTAGGTTAAACTGGAGTATTACACGATCCAGCACATACATCTCGATAATCTAATAACATATTAGAGGGGTTCGAGATAGCCACACCTCTCGACTGTCCGTGCATAGGGGAGGTAACACAGCCAACAAGTCAGCTGAGTACGGCTGCCAAATAATCTATACAATATATAAAGATAATTTAGTTTAAATAATGATAATTTTTTTTTAAATCACTACATAAATAAGTTCAACACGGTAGTAAAATTACCTAGTATGGCCGCTGGTGGTCTAACTCCCCTCTATACAATCGGAGGACTCCTTATGGATTTTCAGTTCACTTTTTCCAAACATTCCACCTTAAGGAGTTAAATTTAAAAAATGAGTTCAGCATATGTATATAAAATGTTGCTAAAAAAGTAATGTGGTAAACATAAATACAACCTACCTCGCCCCTAATGAAGCACCCTCGACCAAGCGACCCATCTCAGCACTTGGTTGGCCAACGTGTAAGTGCTCCCACGACCATAACTATGTTAGAAAATAGTGATAACAAATATTAGAATTAAAAAATTATACGTGACTAAAACACCAAGTAAAGTTACACAATTAATTACCTAAAGAAGGGTCAGACAGCCAGCAATCCCCAAGGTCATGGCCTGACATGCTTTTCCTAACTCTCGGTATAAGAATGCGAGAGTAGCACTGCCCCATGAATAAGTACCAGCCATGTCAAAGTCGGCAATGAGGGAGAGATACGAAACATGCATGTGGCTGCTCGTGGTATCCGCAAATATCATGGCTCCAAGTAAATGTAATAGATAGGCTCGTGCATGTTGCTCGATAACTATCTCTGTAGCATCGGCTGGGAGCTCGCGAAACTCCTATAAGAGCCATCGTAGGCTCACTTGGCTACCACACATCACTGTAGTAGGAGGAGCTCTACCAAGAAGTCTAACTAATATATCCATATGAGCTCCTCCTATCATGTCTGTCATCAGACACCCATCAATACGAAGTTGTAATGTCCAAGAAATTTTAGGTATTTTTTCTAGATTTTTCCTGTTTTTTTCCTATTTTTTTGGAATTTTTGGGAATTTGCAAAATTTGGGGTATGCAGAACAGTTTTTGGGCTATGCAGAAAGATCTGCAGAGCCCATTACAGGCCCAATTAAGTGGTGGACGGACCACTTAATTTGGGAGGGTTTAAACCACTTAGGAGTCCCTATCCTACTTGGTTTAATCCTTACCCAATTAAGCCCTAATCCCCTCTTTATAAATTTGGATGTTCCCCTAGTTCTAATTCTAATTTCTGCCCTAAAAAAAATTAGAGAAGAAAGGTGGTTGATGGTGGAGCTCCTATGATTGTGGATCGACAGCAAATCGGCATTTGAGGTAGGTTCGTTGCCTTAGTTTCGAGTCAAGATTAGTGATTATTTATTGATTAATTAGTGTGTAGAGTGTATGATTATTGAGATCTGCATTTTACTGTTTGTATTTCTGCAATGTTAATTAGTGCAGAGATTACTATTCCTATAATTTTACGGAACAGTAAATCTGCAGAAATTGACTACCTCCGGCCGATCGGCCACCGGCTGAACCCTCTCCACCGGAATGTCCACTGCCCTATTTCAAAGGGCTGTCTGTTATCCTTTCTGGCCAATCGTTTGGTCGCCAAACGTATATATATAAAAAAAAACACAAGCAAAACTCCGTCTGGTCGCTCTGTTCCGGTTCGGCCAATAGACGTTGATGGCGGTCCACAGTCAGGGAAGAGGGGATCCTTGCTGCCTTGATTCCCTTTGGTCCACCGCTCACCGCTAGTCACCGCAACCGGAAGCTCACAGTGTAAGCAGAGTTATTGCAGCACCGGAGGATTTGGGGGAAAATCGGTATCGATGCTGCAAGGCAGCAGTTGTTGCCATCGCCTCCTTCGGCCTTATGGAATGGAATTCGGAAATGGTGGCACGAGACCCACCATCACTCGGACACGCGCCGCCGTGATTGTTACTGCACCAAGCCTTTGGATTTTCTTTTGTCACAGCGACTGTCGACTGGAAACAGAGAAATCGGCCGGTGAACCATGGACGCCCCGGTGCAGCCGCCGCATCTCCCGGTCTACTAGCAATGTTCCACCATGATAGAAGACCTTCGTCAGGCTGCCGGGCCGCCGCCCCCATTCCCCTCCTCTCTATTTCTGAAACAAACAAATTAGATCAGACGCTGGAGGTTGAAGACAACCTCAGGCTGGGTCGACCCGGCTTGAGGTCATCAGCCTTGACCCAGCCCGAACCGGGCCACTGGGTTGGGCCCAATGGGCCGGGTTTCAGGGCCATGGGTTAAAAAAAATGAAATGAAAATTGGAGTAAATTCAAGTATATTAAATCAAACGTGTTCTGGGCAGAGGTGCCAATTTGGTTTATTGAATCGTAGAAAGAATATAATGTATCCTACCTAGTACATATATGTGAAGTATGGTACATATGAACTATTTTTGAAATTCAAGTGGAATTCAACCGTTCTGTCGGACCGAGCCCTATGCAGACAGTGAAGCTGGGCTTCTTAGTGGTTGTTGAGCCTAAAACACAAATAGTTATGGCTAAATGAATTATGAGTTGTTAGACTTTATTAATTTGTTCTATGTGTATAGTTGCATCTTGAGAATTAATGCATAGAAATTAATACAGAATAATGGTTAAGGGTAGAAGGCTTTGGATTGGGGGTTGACACCTAATCAAGATAAAGACTAAATTAACCTTAGAGGGGTCAAAAACCCGTTTATAAATTAAATGGGGGTTCTGACTTGGCATTTGACTTGGTTGAAAAACCAAGGATGGTTTTTTTTTTTTTTGGGGGGGGGGGGGGAACCTTAACCCAGCCTGATGAGGCTATTGGGGTTAGGGTTGACCTATGAGTCTAAGCTCTATTGATGGGCCATTTGATTTGACCGTGTAGTTGCACCTCCCCATTGGAGGGAGTTGTATGTGAGCCGGGCTCACACTGGTCTATTGAGGATCACATAGTGTACACGCATTTAGGGTCACTGACATCCTGCTTGGTTGGCGTCTCTGACCACTTCTATTCAAGTGCAGTTGTGGGTCATGCCCTTCTACTCCGGTCAGGTCCTTATGGGCTAGGTTGGGAGATGGCACTTCCTGGTGGATTCTAGGGTCCTGGTAGATTCCAGGGTTTCATTGTGGATCATCCTTCAGGGGTGGTCTATAGTGGGTATCATTTGTCATTTAGGATGACATCTGATGTATGTATTTGTCTATGAAGTTAGGTGGATTATTGGTTTTCCCAAGAGGGAAAAACTAAAGGGAAATTATAATGAGAATTATTTTGATATTTGGTTCAAGTGGAAACCTAACAGTCTTGCATAAAATGTAATAAAATTTTGCATTCATATTATTCAGCTTCCTACTGGGTATTAGTATACTCAGCGACATGGTTTTGCAGGATCTTTTGGTGAGGACTAGCAGGATCGGGATTGGACTTTTGGATTGAGGATGACTTAGCTCTAGTAGGATTTAGTTCTATTATTTCAGTACATTTTGAATGGTTGTAATAATGGAGTGAGAGCCAACTTTGATTAGTTGCTTATTTCCATACTGATGTAAGGTTTGCACTTAGATGGATGGTTCATTTATTTGTGGATTTTTGGTTACTCTTATATGATATTATATGATTTGCTATATGTATTTACGAACCCCAATGATTATGACCTAGATACTTAGTCGGCTGAATTGATTTGATTTAAAAAAAAAATTATTGTGATTTATAGATGGTTCTGTATTAAAAAGGGTTTTTAAAAATTCGGGTCGTGACAAAAGTCCTAATAGAACTGCCACATCCATGAGCGTGATGGACATCTCTCCATATGACAAATGAAACGTTTGAGTCTCCCTCCTCCATCTCTCAACGAGAGCTATCAATAGGGGCCGATCTAGATGGACATACTATAGATGAATGAAATGGCTGAAACCCGCACGCTTGATATAAGGTAAAATATGCTCGTCTATAGGCCAATGACAGAGATATTTAAAATGTTCGGTGCACTCAAGGCACCCTGGGTCCTATAATAAATTTTAAAATTTTAACATAGCATACTATATCATCCAAAAAATGAAACAAATTTTATAAAATATTTATCATACCTCTCCTCTCTAAATAGCAGCAGACCTATGTGACTCATGCTATATAAGTACGGAAGTGTCACTCGGTCTTGGCCCGTAATAAGGCTCTGCATGATCTATATTATCTGCAAAAAATTAAGATCATATCATTAATCGAAAGGGAGACATGCGTACATAACTAAAAAAATAGAATAAATACAGAGGTTGATTATATGTTTACCAATCAACAGGAGGGTTTCTACATGATTTACATTATGCCCACTTTGTTTCCACCTCCCTCATTTATATCCTCCTCTACCATCTCTTTCCATTGTTCAGCGGTCTATAGTATTCCTAATGCGAACAGACTGTGGGCGACCGGGTTGCCTTGTTGCTATCGGTGGGTATAACACAAAAGGTATATCCCTCTCCCAATACTCCTGACCACAAGGAGAATAAAATTCTGCAGAGTACACATTTTTATAAGTAGAAAATGTGTAAAATAGTGATGCATGGATTGGTTCCCGCCGCTTTGCCCACATGGCGATAAGGTAAGAGCAAAGATAACCATAAACCTAAGGGATGTTGCATGTACAAGTATGCATCACAACATTTACCATAACCTTTCGGGCACAAATTGATGTCACTTCATACTGACCCCTGTTGATCCTATATGGGGTGGCCATGGCAGAGGCGGCAGAAGATCGTTTCACAAAAAATTTTATGAGCCGATAAAAGATAGCTAACACTAAAGCCTGCATAGGTAAACCTCGTGCCCCCTTCAAGACGCTATTTAAACTTTCAGCCATATTTGTAGTTGTCATGCCGAATGCCATAAAACCACCATGGGCAATGGACCACTGTGCATGATGCAATTCTCCTCCTAAGAGGAGATGTTTTGCCCTAGGATTCTCTTGACCAATCAAGTCCATTTTAGCATCAAACTTTTCTACTGTGAGTGCACAAGCTGTTGCCCCAATCAAGTTTGTCAGTGTATCATTTTTGAACTCCTTAAAATTTGCTTTTATGTGACGGATGCAATAACGATGGTGGTAATCCGGCTCTGGAAGAACCTCAGGCACAACCTTCTGAAGCCCCTTATGTCGATCTGAAATATTGATGATGTTCGTCGTGCCCATCAGTACATGATCCCTCAATTCCATTAGAAACCATTTCCAATTGTCTCCATCTTCCTTCCAGACAAGCCCAAATGCAAGAGGAAATAACATATTATTTCCAACTGTAGCCGTTGCAGCCATAAGAGCACCGAGGTATCTGCCATACATGTGAGTGGCATCAACACCAATCACGGGGATGCAATGTCGAAACCCTGCTATAGACGGCCCAAATGCCCAAAACCATCGCTTAAATCTCCTACATATGGCACCATCTACACGATGTACTTCATCAACCTCTAAGCGGTAGTAGGTGGCAAGATTCACTTCTTGTACCGCCCTTAGGTACATTGGCAATAGTTTATACGATTCTACCCAATCTCCATAAATAGCCTTGATCGTCATATTCCTTGCTGCCCATACTTTCTTATAAGATATGTCAACATGATACTTCTCCTTCATTCTTTGAATAATATCCCCTGGTGTGAGAGTTAATTTGGCTTAGATAGTGGGCATTATGACCTTCAAAATATAGGAGGCACTGCATTGCCTATGATCTGTGCTAAGCTGGGCATTCCGACATGTGGTCACCTTTGTACGTCTTCAATTTAAAGCACCCACCACCCCTTGTTATTGAGCCATGCACTCTCCAAGGGCAAGTGCTATAATGCACTTCACTGTATAGTCTGACAAATTTGTTCGTACAACCTTGTATTCGACATGATTTTCAATGAAAAACTCCTGCAAGGCTGTAACAAATGCTTCTTTATTCTCAAAGATGCGGCTAACATATAACTCATCTTCATTTCGTTGGTCCATATCTATTATAGAATTAACTGCCACATCTATCTTCTCATCTGTGATGTGTGCATCAAGTGGCTCCACTTCACAGTACGGCGGCTCTTCATCATCTACATTCATACCATTCCCAGCAATAGCATTGTCTACTGCATCATCCCCCTCTCCGTCAACCATCTATTGAGCATTTTCTTCACCTCTAACCCCTTCTACATTCATGTCAGAATCTTCTCCACTATCCTCATTTTCACCAATATCTTCACTGTAGACATATCCCCCCCTACATATAAACATCGTATATGTATTAAATTTCGTAAGCCTAAAGTTATAAATATATATTTCGCCTTTGATTAGATGGTCTAGCATCGGTATCACCAACATACGTGTAGGGGTAATGAAGGCCCATCGAACTTTGAGTTTCATACCATGCACCGCCTTAAGACATTTGAACACTAAATGGCTCGTGTGCATGCGTTGTCGACCTTCCATATTACACATAAAATCTCAAAATTTAGCTAAACATATTTTCATTAAAGGATAATAAGATTCAAAACGTATTCACAACTAAATCAACCTCACCTCCAATTAGGTCCACTTCCACTGTAAATAGGGGCAGACGACCTATGACGTTCATTTGAAGCTACTGTCATAGATAAATTTCTTTCTTCTTCTTCGTCCACCGGCATTTGCATATGACTTTCATTGTTCACATTTCTATCCGAGCTCCTGTGTGAGCTTCTGTGAGAGCTCCTATGTGAAGTACTTCGCCTTTCACTAGTCACTCAGGCCTCTTTTTCGAGAAATAACTCGAAAGAAATTTTGTCACATGAGTGGTGAAACATAAAAGCCATTGATGTATCATCATTTATGCACATTAGTATCATTCTTGATCCATATGATGGAATATTACATTTGATAGTAATTTTCCATCTTCTTCAATCCAACCCAACCTTGCTTGCTACGTGGATCTCAAATTCATCAAACGTAGACGGTTTCTTAATTAATAATCCTTCTATGAGTCCGTCGTAGTTAATTAAAAAACTAACCATTTCTTCTGCCATTTCTATTCAATTAATTCATAAATAATAAATTAAATTAATATTAGATTAAGCAAACTAATATTAATATCTACCCTAACCAATATATTTTCAAAATATATACGCATAGAAACTAACAAATTTACCAAGTATATAAGCATATCATGAAGACTTTATATTAATGAGTAAATTTCCTAATCAATAAAATTACACAATTGATGCGATAACAGATGCAATGTCACAAGCCATATAAGCCGTAAAAAAAGCACTAAAGCCCCTCGACAAAAAATGCTCATTTTTAACTAAATCATCCAAATCGCACTTTACACCAAAATACTGAATTAATAGAGAGTTCATAAGCTACTTACCAACACCGAAACAACCTGGAGCAGTACTTTCGTAAGAGGCAAAATGCAAAACCTAGACACGTAGCAAATATTTAATTTAAGCACAGACTTTACATTAAGATATTTTAAAACAAATTATGTATCAAAATGAAGAATTAGGGTACCACAGATTGGGTGCGAAATGGATGCAAGTACAATGGCAGCCAATGGAGAATGTTGTGGGAAGGAGAAAGCAGGATTGGCAGGACTGGTGGCGGGCCGGACATCAGCAAAGGCGGCGGAGCGGAACGAAAAATGTTGTGGGACTGGCGATGGGCTGGACATTGGCAGAGGTGGCCGAGTGAATTGGATGTCGTTGACAGAGGCGGCGGAGCGAAAAATGACTCGACGAATGCATTGGAAACGCGACTGGAGGCGGAGCGAATTCTCGTGTATAACGACGATGATTTCGTCGTTTAGAAGGACGAAATCAGTGTTCTTGTCAAGACCAAAGGACGAAATGGGACAAGTGTGGCAGTTTCGTTGTTCAGAACGACGAAATCAGCTTAAGTTGATTTTGTCTTTCAAAATGACAAAATCGGGTCAACTTACAAATGGTTTCGTCGTTTAGAACGATGAAATCGTTTTGAAACCAATTTCGTCAATCTAAATGACAAAATCAACTTGAAAATTTTTAAAAAAAGCCACGCTGGCGCCAGCTGCTTAGCTGGCGCCTACGTGGCAAAAAGGAACACCACTTTGAGAAATATTTCCCAAAGTGGTTTATTTTAGTAAATATTTTTTTATTATTATTTTAATAATTTTCCCTTGTATATATTACAATGGAGAGGTAGATAATAATAAAATAGTGAAGCACATCAGATAATAAGTAAAATAAAAAATTAATTTTTTTATCACATAGGAGGTGGTGTAAAATATTTAATGTTAAAAATAGAGTAAAAATATTATTTTTCCATTTTAGTATTCCATAGTGGATCTAATATTTTTTTGGGAAACTATTTTTCGAGTCAAGGCTAGATTGCACAACAATTATTTTATGTTAAAAGAATCATTATTTAAATAAATAATTACCTAAGAATGAGAAACTTATTTATTGTAGTGTCATCTTTTTGTGATTTCATTAATGTGAAGGATGGAGTAAATAATTCATAATTTGAAAAGATGAAATGAGGGCAAGAAGTATTTTGTATCTTTAATGAATGAATTTTAAGTAGTTATGATTGAAACACATATCTTAGTGCCTATGTTGTACTTTGTCTCTAGGATGATGAAATATAATTTAACCACTCAAAGTGATGGCATATACTCAGACCTTTTAAGACCCAAAAATGCCTAACCCTAGCCCTCCTACCTCTAGAGACGAATCATTGGAGATGCCCAACTATTTAATTTGCAAGGACATCTTGCTGATTGGCCTCTAGCCCTACAATGCACTTCTTTTTTTCCTCAACCAGCGCACCATCTGACCTTCCTCTAAGTAAGAATCTCCATGTCCCTTTCTCTCCCTCCCTCACTACTAGTTTCTTCACATTCTCCCTCCCTCTCTCAATATGTCAGTACATGGCAATATGAATTATGATATGTTTTGCAATTATGATCCTTTTTTCATCATAGTTATGCAATTATGATCTTTCATTGTGCATTTGATCTATAAATTTGCTATTATATTTAGCTTGTAATTTCATAATTTGTTTATTTATTATGCATTACTATGTACTTACAATTATATTTTAAAAGAATATATGTGACATATGTAATATGATTGACTAATTTCATTAATCAAAACTATGTATTGGTTTATTGGACTATGTGTGTGACATAGACAAACTGAGAAAATCAAGTGCATTTAACTCGCAATTAAGTTACAAAATTTATTTTCCTCATTTGAATAAAATAAACATAGAATTTAATCAATTAATTATTCCTTATTCCAATTTGTTCTAACGATAAATTCGCAATCAAATCAACAATCCAAACACATAAGAATTTTTATATGAAAGCCCAATTAGAAAAAAACATGGGACATTCTATCCAAATTAACTATGCACTATGTAAATTTAATATTATAAAATTACTAATTACATAGACAAAAGCTCCTTATTTTTCTTCAAACCGGCTAGATCTTCACACCACTCTTCAATTTTAAATTAACAACTCCTTGGTTCAGTAATAGCTTGATCTTCTTCCCCTTTGTGCTCTCTTGATCAATATAAATCTTTCATCTCCTCCTTAAAATGAATTTTTTATTCACTTAATCTTCTCAGCAACAAACTTTAGCAAACACATAGTGTTTTGTGTTATCATCTCACCTTTAATCACCCTTTTTCATTTGTGGTAGTGATTCTCACAATTTTGAAGACAACTCTCTCAAAACTCCATTGAGAAACTCAACACAGGCTTTGAAAGTTTTTCTAAGTCTTCTCTTCTTCTCCATCACTTTACAAAGCCTTTTTATAGACTCACAAACTGTAAATGGAAAAGGGCTCTTATTTAGAATTGTAACCAAACAAGACAATCTTAATTTTGGCAACCAACTACTCAAACAATTGATTACTTCCACACGGCGAACGATCATTCCTTGTATTTTTCAACATGACTCTTCCACTAATCAATTGCTTCAATACACCAAATGATCAATAACTCTTGACATTGTTTTGAAGAGTGCAATTTCAGGTGATGATCGATTGGTTCACAAAAGCGATCAATCGTTTTGTTAGCTTTTCAGAAAATCTTAATTTTTTACTATTTAAAACTACAAACTTCACCATTCTTTCACTTAAGGTCTCTTTTACCCTAAAGTTGTAAATGTGATGTGTGTGCATGCTTTTACCTAATAAAAAATATTTATTTGAGTCTTCTTTTCATTCTACCTTCTAAAATCTTCAAAGTTGAAATTGACTCAAAATGCACATTTAATGACATTGTTTTGATCACGACAATAAGCCAATAATACTTATGTTCTTACAATCTTCCCCTTTGGCTATTTCGTGACAAAATACTACAACCCATCAGTTGAAAAATAAAATTACAACTCTATAGTGCATAATAAGATTTATATAGATTATCCAACAAAGACTATCCCCCTAAATCTATAACCCTCTATCCTATTGTGGTGTTGTCTTCAATGTATAATCAATCTGCACTTCACAAACTAGAACATACCCGCATAATACTATTCCAAGAAACAAGTAAATACAAAATTTAAATACTCAAAAAATCAAAATATTAACCAAGTTATAACCAAATATAAAATTTTCTCTTTTCAACATTTCAGCCTAGTTTTCTTTAGTAAGCTTTTTGTTAGCTTCCTACCCTCAAGATGTAAAGTTTGTTATAACCTAAATCCCCCCCCCTTTTTGTCACAAATAGACAAAAGGAAATCAAGGTAAAGAAGAAATAAAAGATAGAAAAAAACTTAAAAATTAATTTGAAACCACATTTAAAAACCACTTGAAGGATAATCAAGGATACAACATTTCAATGAAAACAAAATATTTTGGTAACCATGTGACATTATTACATGATGATCACACTTTCCAAGATTCAGTATACCACAATCATGTATCCCACATTAGTATAACATAATCTCATTAGCAATATGACAAAAGAATCATAATTTCAAGTTACAAGCCTCATAATAAGAGAAGATGCAATGACATTTTACTTCAAGTCCACAACTATACCATAAACATTCAAAATAATCATTAGGATATTAATGGATAATATAGTAAAAAAAATAATAATTCTCCTCTATTACTTTGGCAAATGAGTCTATCGAGAAACTTGACTCATACTTGCATTCTATTTGATCATTGATTTACATTGAATAGATAAAATATACAAACAATGGTACAAAAATTCTAATTCTTTTCTTTTCATTCTCTATGTCCTTTGCCTTTTCAATTTTTTTTTGCTTTTTTATTTTTTTCATAAATGGGCTTTCAAAGGTTTTTTCTTATTTCTCTTGACCTTGCACTACATTTTTTCTAATATATGCCTTTTTCATAAGGGAATGATACATTTTACACTAACATAAGATGTATAGGTAGCTCTTTCCATCAACTTTATGAGAACTATTCATAATAATGTTTACATTAATTATAAAAGAAAACAAACATATCTCAAAGGAATCCAAATTGCTCAACTACCTTATATTACCTCATAGCATCAAAGTGAAGAACTAAATCAACCATATTATACATTTAATCTTATAGATAATCTCAAATTCCCATAGTGAGTACTAAGCATTTGAGTAAATCAATAATGCATCAAGTCTTATAATAAATCTTAAAACTTTACTTAATTGATATTCAACTAGATCTCTTGAGTTGAGATTATATTCATCATGCATTGCATGTGTGACCTACTATTGTGCAATACCTTCACAGTTTAAGTGTGTTCTATATAATACGTCTACTATATAAAAAAAAACTCAACAGTTTCTTTTATTTTATGGAATTTTTATAACAACAAAAAAACTAGACTTAAAGCAAGCTAAGTCAAATCAAAATTATAAAAAAAACAAAAAATTTAAAAAAAATTTGTTGTCTTTCATGTCCCAAAAATTTTCAATCAAAACAAGGATTGAACTTTCTTAAGACATTTACTCTAGACAGGCAAATCCAATGGTTTTTCAAAGGTTAATGAACCTATTGAAATCAAAAGGTTTAGTAAAAATATCATCCAATTGAAACTTTGCTGAAATATGTTTTGAGTTAACAATTAAATCCTCAACCAAATATCAAATAAAATGAAGTCTAATATCAATAGGTTTTGTATGAGTGTTGAAAGAGATTTTGAGAAATTTATTTGAACTTAGATTATCACTATATAAGGTCATCTTGCCCTAGTGTATTTTATAATCAAATAATATCATTTTCATCCACATTAATTGTGTACAATACTACTACCAACAACTATATATTCAGCTTCAATAGTTGATACAGAAATACAATTTTATTTTTTACCATGCCAAGAAATTAAGCAATTCCTTATATAAAACCATCCTCTTGAAGTACTTTTTCTATCATATATATTCCCTACCCAATTAGCATCCGAGTATACTACTAAGTCAGAAGTAGTGACAAATGGAAACCATAATCCATATCCTATCAATCTACTCATATTTTATTATTCTCTTAATAACAATCATGTGGGATTCTTTAAGATAAGCATGATATCTAGCACAAACTCCTACACTTAAACAAATATTTAGGCGACTTGCAGTGTCACACCCTGCCACTCCCCCTTGACCCGGACTTGGTCTAAGAGAGTGGGATGCGACTCAATGCATGCAGAAGACTTAACCATCATTGGTTTTGTTCAACGGAGTACATAACATATGCGCTTTGTGCAAAAGTAAGTAGAGGAAGATAAAAGAATAATTCCGACTTTGGGATAAAAAGTTATTGCATTTTGAAGTTGAAATTGTATTTAAGTGAAATAAAAATAAAATAATAGAGAAAAGACAAAATAGATGATGTTAGCCGGAGTAGAGCAAGAGTTGCACCAAGCCATAGCGTAGAACTACATCTGCACTACATATGCACAACATCACCCTGCGTCATGCGCACATAACACATGAGAGTTTTCATTCTCTCATGGCTCATATAAATTTTAGTTTCTATCCAAACTTCCAAGGGAGTTTTCAGGTTTGTTTTGAGTCCATTTTTGTCTGTTAAAAAGGCGTTCTTATATAATTTAAGGGTGTTCTACGCAATGGAAGCATCCAATCCTTGAGTTGGCAACTATATAAGGGTGAAATATACGGGGGCAAGAGGAGACTCTAGCCATTGCCCTCAAGCCCCGAGGAAAGAGAAGTAGCCCGGAGTAAGAGGGGGCTTCGTACCCGGTCGTTATGCCAAAACAAGAGAGTGGCTTAGAGTAGGGGAGGCTCCATCATCCACTAAATGGCCACACAGTGAGAAAAACATCCCTGGGTTAAGAGGAGGTTTTGTCTGTACCCTAAGGGCGTGGAAAAGAGGAAAGAGTCTCTAGGTAAGGGAAAGGCCTATCCATCACCTATGGGCGCGTAGAGAAAAAAGTGTCTCTGGGTAGGAGAAGTTCTGTCTATTGCCTACGGGCACGAGAAGTGTGAAACATCCCAGGTTAAGGGGAAGTTATGTAAGCCGCCTTCTGGCCGCAAAGAGGGATATGTCCCAGATGAAAAAAAGGTGATGTCCACCTCCTTCGAATGTAAGAGGAAAAATTTACCGAACCAAGAGGAGGTTCTACCCGCAGTCTCTAGACTTAAGGGTGAGGACACCCAGAGGAAATGAGCAATACTTAATGTCGTGACTTCCGGAACTACAGGGGAGTAAGCAATTCTGACTTTTCAATTTTATTTAATTTATATGCATACATATCTTAGTTAGAAATATTAATTAAGATATATGATTATATGAATGCATGTGTTACTTAAGATATATGCTATTGTCTGATCTAATGTGTTTTAATATGATTTGAGCTAATATGATATGATAAGCTCTGAAATGCTTTGTTTAATCTAAGATGTTCCAATCTTATCTGTAATGATTTAATATAATCTAATGGAATCTAATATGAGCTAATCTATTTTGGTGTGTGTTCTGCTTACTTCTGTGATAGGGTGAGATGTGTGTTCCTCTGATGTTTTATGATGTTTTCATCTGATTCAGGATGTTTTATTCGGATATAAGGAAATACATATTTTAACATATATAATTTTGTGATGTTTGATGCATGTAATAGCCGTTAGGCAGAACTACGTTTGAATCCAATCTTATTGGAATAACGTTGTAGATGTTATCCAATACGTACGTAGGAACCCAATGCTATAACAACGTTAGCCCAATCTAAATTAGTTATAATATTAGATTTGTTCTAGCCTACACACAACGTAGCATAAAAGCTCTATAGTGTGTAGAGGAGCGTTATGACTCTCACATTCAGAGTCCACCGCTCCTGGTTGGTCTCATTTTTTGTTTTTATGAAAATTTAATTTACTCCAATTTTATTTTTTGAACCCCCAGTCTAGGTCAGTATCTGGATTGGGGCATTATATAACCCAAGGAGAGTTAGGTACATATTTTTTTAGTGCTATAATTGAGTTTTGACCTTGGTAATATGATTCATTTTATACCTATGTGGGTCTATATTATTTATGATTTCATTTGCGTTAATGTTTGCTAATATTGTGATAGTAATTTATCACTAGCTTAATATTAATGAAAGATTAATCAATGGGGTTAGATAGCTTTGGATTGGGCGATAACACATAATCAAGATAAAGACTAAAATACCCTCAGATGGGCTTGGTCTTAGTTCATGGATTGAACAAGGCCTTTGACTTAACGATTTTCCTTGATTAATGAACCAAAGGTAGTTTTGAGTCTTGACCCTACTCTGAAAGAAACTGATAGGGTTTGAGATAGTCATTCTGAATCACTGCTTGTTGACAAGCAAGATAGGGTTCAAAATGATTTTTCTAAGTCTTAGGTCTATTAAGGAGTTATTTATTTGGTCATGTAGTTGCACCTCCCTGTTGGAGGTAACATTGCGTGAGCTCGGCTCACCACTGATCTATTGAGGACCATTTAGACAAGTACCTCATCATCAGCAAGTTTCTTTCTACCATCATCAGCCTCCATTTTAGCAACAAGCACAATAGCCTACTTTTCCTCCTCCTCGTCCACATCTTTATCCTCTACCGCTCCCCCTCTTCCATCCTCCTCCTTTTCCTCCACCCCTCTCCCATCCTTATCCACCTCCTTTTCCTCCAACCCTCTCCCATCCTTATCCACCTCCTTTTCCTCCACCCCTCTCCCATCCTTATCCACCTCCTTTTCCTTCACCCCTCCCCCATCCTTATATGCCTCATTTTCCTCCTCTCCTCCCCTAACCTTATCCTCCTCTGCCTCCTTTTCCTCAACCTTCTCCTCCTCCACCTCATTTTCCTCCTCTTCCTCAACCTTTTCCTCCTCTTTTTTCTCAACCTATTGCTCCTCTGCCACATTTTCCTCCTCTTCCGCCTCCTTTTCTTGATCCTCATCCTCAACCTTTTCATCATCCACTTCCTTTTCCATCTCCTCCCCCTCAACATTTTCCTCCTTAGCCACATTCTACATAAACACTATAAATCATTAGTATATAATCCAGTTTTCCAGTACACAATTTTCTAGTTTTCTAGTGCTCGAATTTTCCAGTGTTCCGGTTCTCTAGTTTTTTAGTGTTCTAGTTTCAAGTTTTCTAGTATTCTACTTTTATCCAAGTACAAGTATAAAAAAGGAACTGAAGAAAGAGAAGCATAAACTTCTGAACATTCCAAAATGAATATAAAGAAATACCACCACATGCATAAAGAATCCAATCACAGATGCTAAATAATATTCTCATTTAATTATGAAGTGAAAAAATAAGTATCATTATAAAATGTTGATGTCTTACTAAAGCTACATTTTCAAACACTCTACATGTAAACCTTAAAACATGAGTGACACCCAAGAATAAATAATTAATTGAGATAGTGTAGAACATGGATTAATAAGTTTTCAACTTCACATCATGTATACTTACTTCATCCTCACGTGGCACATAAAAATCCATTTCATCTGTATATTTTTCTTCCACAACAGGCACCTACACATATAATTACAACTCAATTCAATTGATATCATTGTTGGCTACTTTTCAATTCAAAAATGCCCACAAAGTTAGTTCTTACTTTTCCCTCATTACCTTGTTCAAAGAAACTAACTCTATACCATCTACCCTCTCAACAAGTTCCTTCATTTCTATGAGCATTCTATTAACTCTACATTCAATCCTTCTAATGGAAGATAGGATATCCAGTAGTGTTATGCAAACTCCCGTCCCCCACCTTATTTCCTTCTTTCCTATCCTCCTCTCTATGGGAAGTGTCAACCTACAGTTGTGCACAACAAGGAGACTCCCTATCCACTCTACATTTATCCAACATCTCCTCTGCCTCTACCTCTATGGAGTCATCCACCTCCACCTCTCTCACTTCCTTTGTGGAGA
Organism: Saururus chinensis; assembly: GCA_035235625.1. Taxonomy (NCBI): domain Eukaryota; kingdom Viridiplantae; phylum Streptophyta; class Magnoliopsida; order Piperales; family Saururaceae; genus Saururus; species Saururus chinensis. The sequence continues at coordinate 25,848,125 of CP141142.1, forward strand.
CCTCATTAGTAGACAAAATTGTTACATCACCATTAACATCAGAAGGTGTGGTGAGATTCACAATTTATGAAAAGATCACTCTCTCACTACTCCAAAAGGACTTGAAATTTGCAACTTCATGTATAAGTTCCATGAATTATTCGTCATTTGTGTCCACATTTACGCCCTTCAGCAATTTCACTAACACAAATACATTTTGTATATGTACCGTACATGCTAAGAGCATAATTGATTGTATACAAGGAAAAGTTAGTATATACCTTCCCACTAAAAATAACCTCTTGAATTTGATTGAATTTGGGCTTTTTATAAGATGCCACTTACAAATAAGAGGAAACATGGACATCATTTTGCTTGCACATGCATCTCCCAACAACGACATCCTCTTCATTGCCCATACCTAAAACATAAAAGACTTCATCAGTTAAGTACTAAAATGATTTAAAAAATAAAATAAATAAGTAAAACTTATTGTCACTGCATGAATGAAACCATACACATTGTAGGTCACATTGACCATAGACCTCGAAACTTGCTCTAAACCCTACAGTGTGTCCCAATAACAAAGATTTCTCCATGGATACTCATCAAAGGCATCAAGGTCATCTACTAGTTACAAATATCTCCTATCTACTTTGTTGTTCCATCCTCTCCTCACCAAAAAATTCTCTAAAATATGAACTACTGCCAACTTGACAACATCCTTGTCATTTTGGCATATTTTAATCTTTTGAAGTAGTTCCTTCTTCCTTATTAACAACTTGGGTCTCCCAAATATTTGCAATAGGAAGTTGTGTTTCTTTAGGAATTTGAGAACTGTTGGGAGAGGGGAGGGGTATAGTCAGCGAATCGAAGGCCTGTGACTATGCAAAATTCCATTGGGGACAACTTGATGCTAGGTTTCTCACTTACTTCGAATTGGAAGTCCCCCTTATGCCTCCTTAGCAAATGGTGGAAGGCCTAGGCAGGGAACATGTTTCGAGTCACCTTGCATTGGAGATACTTTCCGAAACATGTTTTCTAAAATATCCTTTTCTACCCTTTGAGATCCTTGAAGTGATCTTTCACTTTTCCAATATAGTAATATGTGGGCATACATTGCATATCACCTTCGTAAAGCTTACTCGAGACTTGTTTCCCCATCATTTATGTATTTTCTACCAACTTTGAGCTTGACTGAGCTTTAACAATTTTTAACATTTCCTGCAGTGCAGTCATTAGTGACAAAATTTAAAGTTGTAGAAAGATATCAAATTAAAATCAATCAAAAGAGAAATCAGTGAAAATGTAAAATCTAGTTATTCATTCAAGTATATATTAAAAACAGAAATCAAGCTTGAAACGACTAATTATTTGTCACTAAATTAGGAAAAAAAATTAATATACAATACACAAAATGAGAAGAACAATAAAGGCAAGTTTCTACTAGAAATACTTTAAAATTGAGAGTTAGAAGTTGCACAATTACACAATTACTCACAATTATAGTAAGCATGTATTATTGTAAAACCACATAAAGGCATCACTTATGATCTCGAATGAAGTTCATTTGGGGTGATATTGTAACACCTTGTGTTCCAATTACGCTTAACCCAGGAGGAGTTAGGGGTAATTGTATAATTTTTAGTTAAATTTTAAGGGGTTTTAAATGATGGAATCCTAGTATATAAGTAGAGCTCAAAGTAACAAGGATAATGAACTAAGGAGCACACAAAACGAAGGTGAGGAGTGAAAATTATGACCTCAAAAAGTGTGCCACATGGGCGGGACCTACTTATGAAGAATGGAATAACCTCCATGTGAGGTCTAGTTTTAAAGGGCTTGTCGATACGAGTCCATCGATATCAAGAACGTGCGATTCCAACTACGGAGCAAGAAGATATCACATTTTGAAGCTTTGAAAAGAATAAAAAATTTAAACCGTCACCACATGGTAGTGCACGAGCCGTGCACGTGCCACGCAGCTGCAGTGAGTCAAAATCTAATATTCATCAAACTTGTGACGTCAAACACACGTCACTTCTCATTTCCTATACAAATCCTTGGTTTTTCTGATTGAGGACATTCCAAATTTTCTTTCTTTCATTTCTCACTCGTTTTAAGTCCGATTTGAGTCATTCAAAAGACATTCTTAGATAATTCAAGGGTGTCCTATGTAATGGAAATGTTCATTCCTCGAGTTGGTGACTCTATAGGGAGGAAATGCCCCTAAGTAAGAGGAGACTTTGCTCGTCACCCTAAAATACTAAGAGAGGAGTTTCTGGAGTCATTCTAAGTCTGTTTTCCTTTGTTTAAAAGACGTTCATAGCTAATTCAATGGTGTTCTACACAATGAAAGTGTCCATTCCTTGAGCTGGTGACTCTATAAAGGGGAAATGCCCCAGAGTAAGAGGAAACTATGCCAGCACCCTTGAATACCAAGAGAGGTGTTTTTGGAGTCATCCTGAGTTTTGTTTTCCTCAGTTAAAAAGGTGTTCTCAGCTAATTCAAAGGTGTTTATGCAATGAAAACATTCAATCCTCGAGTTAGTGACTCTATAAGGGGGAAACACCGTGGGGCAAGAGGACTCTGTTCATCACCCTCAAGCCCCGAAGATAGAGAAATGGCCCGGAGCAAGAGGGGGCTCCGTCCTCCACCATCGGGCCGCAACGAGGGAAGTGGTCTCAGGCAGGGGAGACTCTATCCTCCACGAAAGGGCCTCGTAGTGTGAGATACACCCCCTACTTAATGGGAGGTTCTGTCTACAACTTATGGGCACGTGTCTCCGGGGAAGGGAAACATTTGTTCGTTGTCTGGACGCGTGGAGAGAAAAGTATCTCTGAGTAGTGGAGGTTCTGTCCATTGCCTACAGGCACGGGAAGTGTGAAGTGTCCCAAGTTAAGGGGAAGTTATGTCTGTCACCTTCAGGCCAAAACAAGGAAAACATCCCAGGTTCAAGGGAGTGTATGTCCACCGCCTTCAAACGTAATGAGAAGTTCTAGAACTAGAGGAGGTTCTGCTTGCCATATCCGAACCTAAAAGGGAGGACACCCTAAGGAAATGAGTAATTCCGAATATCTATTTCCAGCACTGCAAGGGAGTAAGCGTTTCTGACCTTCCGATTTAATATGATTTATATGCATGCACATCTTACTTAGTGTCATTAATATACTAATTTTAATATGTTTTAATTCGATCTACTTTGATATATATATATATATATATATTCTATTGTGACCCGATGTACTCTAAAATGCTTTATTGTGATATGATATGCTCTAATATGAAATGATATGATCGGTATGGTCTAATGAAATCTAATATGATTCAATTTACTATGTGGTGTGTTCTGCTTTGCTCTGTGATAGAGTGAGAGGTGTGATTTCACTAATTTATTGGCTTTCGTTTGACTCTGATGATTTATGATATTTCCATCTAACTCCAAATGATTTATTCAGATATAAGGATATATATATTTTAACGTATATGATTTTGTGATCCAACAGTACGTAGGCAACCAATGGTAAGGCGAAGTTGGCCCAATCCAAATTAGTTATAAAATTAGGCTTGTTCTGAGCTATGTACAACATAACGTTAAAGTTCCATAGTGCATAGAAGAACGTTATGACTTTCTCACACAGAGTCCGCCGCTCCTGGTTGGTCTCGTTTTAATTTTATGTTTATTTAATAAACTTTGATTTTGTTTTTCGAATAAACCTCGGTCTAGGTCAATAAATCAAGTTGGGATGTTATAAATATAATTTGACTATGAAGAAACCAATAATAATATCTACATGTGAATTTTGGATCCTGAATATCTGAAATAGGAAAACATGACAATAAGCATTCATAATTTAGTTATGACCAAAAACAAAATACACAATCATGTGAACAAGTCGTTTATAACATCTTCAAGAAAATTTGAAGTCTAAATAACTATGCAAACTAGAAGTGACATATGAACCATTTTTTACACAAAATTCAATCCCCAAGTTCAAACTTTTCCATCACATTATATGAAATATTCAATATGGAGAAGCTCAAACACTTAGCATCAAAGTAAGTACAAGAATTGAAACAAAATTCCATTACCTTTGCCCCCAAATCATTGAATTTGAAGCAAAAAAAAATCTCAAAAACAATTGAGATAAAAAGAAATTCATATTAACAATCCTTTGCTTAAAAAGCTTTTTTAGCTTGCGAATGCTGATCAATCATTTGTCTCATCACTTGCTGAGCAGTAAAAACAATTCCATCTTTGCTCAAAGGAGATATTATATACAACTAATATATGCAATATTGACTTTATTTCAGTGTGTTCAAATTTACAATTTACTTCTATTTCTTTATATTGATAGTCACCTCATTAAAAAAAATCCCATTTCTAATGGCTTAGATAATTATAGTTATCTAGTTTTTCTGTTTTATAGTTATTAAGTTGGGAAAATTATTTAAATAATAATTAAAAATAAATATTTACCGAAATAAACCACTTTTGGAAATATTTTCCAAAATGGTGTTGGTCTTCGCCACGTAGGCACCAACAAAGCACTAGCGTCTGCATAGCTTTTTTTAAAAAAATTAATTGATTTTGTCCTTTGGAAGGACGAAAATCACATAACTTTAAGTTGATTTCATCCTTTCAAAGAACAAAATCTATATAAATCACATGATTTCGTCCTTTAGAATGACGAAATCAGCTCTTCCACTAATTTCACCCAACTAAAGGACGAAACCTAATTTCATCCATCCTTGTCAATTCCAATTTACTTCATTTCGGCTTCAAAGTTCATTCCGGCTTCAAAGGATGAAATCTGATTCATAATTTTTTAAAGATAACTTATGACATTTTTTTAAGATAACTTATGACTGAAATTAACACCTGTCCCTATATATTCCACACATCAAGTTCCAACATCCACACAACATAAAAACAAGCATAAGATATACATGTTTGTAAAATAAATAAATCAAGCATCACATACATTAATAAAATGTTTAGTTCAAAACAAACATATGACAAATCTAATACACTCAATCTCAACCCTCAATGCAGAGAGGAGGTAACACAGCCAAAACCTCTGGCGAATATGACTGCTAAATAACCTTCACATTTTATAAAGATAATAAAGTTTAAATTACCTTACATCTTATAATTATTGTATGAAATTTGATAATGAAATAAAATTACCTAATAAGTCCACTAGTGGTCTAACTCTCTACACAATTGGAGGACTCCTTGTGGATTTTCAGTTTTTCTTTTCCGAACATTCCACCTTAGGGAGTCAGATATAAAACATGAGTTCATCATATCTAAATAAAACCATGCTAAAAAAATTAAGTGTTAAAAATAAAAATACCCTACTTTGCTCCTAATGAAGAACCCTCAACTAAGTGACCCATCTCAATACTTGGTCGGCCGATGTGTAAATGCTCCCACAACCATTGCTGTCACAAAATATGATAAAAATTATTAAAAAATATGAAGTAATTATGTGTGTAAAAAATATTGACTTTAATGAATTCATTTACCTAAAGAAGGGTCAAACATCCTGCAATCCCTGAGCTCATTGCCTGACACGCTTTCCCTAACTCTCTGTATAAAAATGTAAGAGTGGCACTACCCCATGCATAAGTGTGCACCATGTTGAAGTCTGCAAGGAGGGAGAGATATGCAACATGTACATGGCCACTAGTATTATCAGCAAATATCGTAGCCCCAAGTAAATGTAATAAATATGTCCATGCATGCTACTTGATAACTATCTCTGTGGCATCCACTGAGAGCTCATGAAACTCACCTAAGAGTCATTTAAGACTCACTCGGCTACCACGCATTATTGTAGTAGGAAGAGCTCTGCCAAGGAGTCTAACTAATAAGTCCGCATGACTACTTCCTGTTGTGCCCGTTGTTGTTACATATGAACCAACACTACGAAGAAGTCATATTCAAATTTTTTTATTTGCCAATTGTCTTAGGCAAGGTCGATCCAAAGGGAAAGCCTTGTGCAACAAAGAAAATTATCACAAAAAAAAAGAGGAAAGAAAAATTAAGAGAGAAATAATGGAAGAGGCAATAAAGAGTTATGAAATCAACAAGATAAAACACTAAGGCATTGAGGGTCATTGTAACATCTAGTGATGTTCTTCATGTGTCATGTTATCTCAATTAGAAATAAATGAAAATTCTAACTAACCGAAAGATATGGACATTAATAGTAAAAACAAAGATGTAAAATACTTTGGAGAAATGAAGGATAAAAATAATTATTTCTTTAAGAGTTCTGTGTCAAAATCACAAAAGATCAAGAAGGAGAGCCTTCAAGCATCTTATGTATCAAAATCACAAAGAAACAAGAAGAAGAACAATATTAAATGAACATCACTTCACATAACCAATACTTACTTGAAACAATAGATGAAACATAAATAAAACTCTATTAGATTGTTACAAATCACCTCTAGCTTTAGCTAGAGAGCTTAGAAAGCCATTGCAATAAAACTAAAAATAAAAATACAAAAGAAGTAAAGAAAAATAAGAGAAGAGAGCTCTAAAGGGATGATCCCTCTACCATATCCTCCCCTCTATTTATAGGAGTAGAAGGGGTTACTTAAAAGAGGAAAGTCTAATCATATCCCTTGATTGCATCTTGATTGATTTCTTGTTTGGTTACATTTTTAGCAATGATTAGATTCTAAAATAATCAAATAAATCAATGTTTTATTTAGCAAATAAGTATCTTTGAGTCTTATCAGCCTCATTGTCTTTCCTTATGTGTATTAATCACAACCAATTAAAAGATTCTCCATGTGTAGCCTCAGGTTAGTTAACTAGTTGTCCCTTTACATGCTAAATTGGACCCATATATCTTCAGAATTAAAAATCTCTTCCTGAAATAGTGATTGTATCCACGGAAGTCGTCTTTCTAATGCCATAAGAATAGTATCAATCCGAATTATACATAGAAAGATATGGTTGAAATACTAAGGTTGTGTCAATCTGTCCAAATCAGCTTCTTCCCGAATTTAGTTCTTTTGATCCAAATCTCAAATCCAACAGGTACAAAAGGTTGTGTTCAACCATTCTATTCATGTTTAGACCATTAGGAGCCCATTCAAGACTTTTAAATAGCTTTGGGTAGTTGGGCTTTACTTCATCTTCTACTTGGATCCTATTGAAGCCTGTTTAGACATGTAAACGCAACTACGGTCCAACACACCTATTTAAACATAAATAGCCACAATAAGTAGTGAATTAGCACAAAATATGATTGTAATTCAAGATTTCAAAGCATCTAATTGAACAATATTTTAGTACATCAAATACCCCCAAACCTACTTTTTCTAGTCCTCTAGTGAAACTAAAATAAAAACAACAAAAAACAAAACTAACTACTCCACTTCCACAAGAAATCTTTATTGTATTTAACATATACAACAAGCCTTTAAACCCCTAGCTTACACTAGTGGACGAGTTATAGTCTCGTGAGGGTTTGCAGTGAATCTACCCACAAAATTCAAAACTGAAATGATAAAAGAAAATTAAAATTAAAACCACATAAAATTTACAAATCAACTCTTTTTAAACATGGGACTTCATTTAGTAAAATCCATTATGCATAATATAACTTGTCTTCTTAAACAATAATTCATTTTGACAACTTCTTATTGGTGGCAAGTACTCATACATACATAATAGTTTAAAAAAATAGATATTGACAAATAATTATGCAATCCCAATCTAATGAATCAAACAACTTAATGTGTCTCATGCCCACTCAGCAATTTCAATTTTTAACACTAAAAAATAGACATTAGCATCCATTCATCTTCAAGAGATCATACTAGAGAATCATGCAAAACCTTCCTTGAAAAGTAAAACACCCTAAAGCACCTAACAACTCATTCAAGATATAATTACATAATGTCATATTTGAATTTTATGCTTATCATACATGACATATGTAAGACTTAGCCTTTTTAAGCTTTCTATATGATCAATGTAACAAGTGTTAGGCCAATTACTCCTAATGCAGTTGGCTCAGGGCACTAGGTATTAAAACACCCCTCAGCCTTATTAACTTGAACCAAATAGGCTTCAAGGCTATGCATGTCATAAATTAGTCAACTCCACCTTTTCACTCAAACACCCTATGCTTAGTGAGGCACGCCGAGTCCCAGTCTACTCAATAGAGAGACTTTAATTTTTTAGCTCTTTACAATATTTGCATTCTCTTTTCCTTTTTTTTTACTCAATTTTTTTTCCTTGAGCACATTTGCAATCAACCTTAATTGTGTTAACAACAAGTCCTAGACTATTCTACGAACCAAGAATAGTCCAGCCCAAAACTCTATTATGATAACATGAGTGCTACTAAATCATTTTAAAGTTTTACTCTCATAAGAAAATAATTACTTAGATTCAATAATATCCACCAAGATGTAAGATCATAATTAAGGGCTCGAATTCTCATTTAGGCAAATGTCTTTCTTAGTTTTTTCAAAATAGGAGTACAAACAATAAATAAAAAGTAATCAGAACTCAAAATCATTAAATATGTCAAGTCATGTTCTAAATAGTCTGATGTCATTAAACAAAGTCACATGTCTAAATGAAGCATCAATGTAAATAAGCAAAAACATAAAATATAACTAACTAATTTTTTTAATTTTTTAACTAAAACTAAAACACATACTCTAATATAAAATAAAAATCTCTTTTTGCACCCTCAAACCTAAACTAAACATTGTCCTCAATGTATAAAAGAAAATAAATACAATGTTTAAAATCAAAAAACGAGGAAAGAAGAGATAGTACATCGGTTGACGTGCTCATGTACATAGCTATCAAAAGAAAAAGTCAATACAAGACAAACATAATCACATAAGGGTAAATAAATAATAAATCATATAAGCACACCCTAATAATGATTAAAGCGATCAACAAAGTTAATAAACTAAAAACTAATTAAAGAAAATAAAAAAACTAACTATTAAATTAAACAAAAATAACTATCAAAACCAGAAGTGGGTTGCCTCCCAGAAGCACTAAGTTTACTATCTTCAGCCAGACACACCTCCATCAAAACTCATCCAGGATCCTTTAAAACAATTATCTTCTCTTTATCAATTCTACTTATCAAATCAGAGTAAGTTAAACAAATACTTAGTGGATCATTAGAATAAATAAAATGAAAAGCATCATCCACTAGACTCTCAATCATGTCAACTTCAAAAATATCATTGAAGTCCGGTGGTTGTCTACTTGCATCAAATACATTTAACTCACATGTCAAGTTCTCAAAAAAAAGCCTCATCACTCCATTTTGACAATTTATTAGAGTATTGGATGTAGCAAGAAATGGACAACCCAAAATCATAGGGATTTAAGAAGATGCATTTGGAACCAGTTGTGTGTCTAAAACAATGAAGTCCAACAAAAAATAGAATTTATCCACTTGAACAAGGACATCTTTTAGTATTCCTCTTGGCCTTTTGATTGAGCGGTCAGCAAGTTGAAGTGTTGTGTTGGTGGGTTTCAATTCACCAAGTCCCAATTGTTCATAAACAAAATAAGGTAAGAGATTAACACTTGCCCCAAGATCAAACAAAGTTTTTTCATTTCTATAATTCCCAATTATACAAGATATGGTTGGACAACCAAGATCTTTATATTTCAATGGGGTGTTTTGTTGCAAAATTGCACTTACATGTTCTGTCAAAAATGCCTTCTTTTATACATTTAGCTTACGCTTGGTTGTACAAAGTTCTATAAAAAAATTCGTATGAGATAGAATTCGTTTAATGACATCTAAGAGAGGAATGTAAATCTTCACTTGTTTGAAATTTTTAAGAATGCCACTATTTTGCATCAATTTAGAAGAAGAATATAATCTTTGAGGAAAATAAGGTGGAATAGGAGAAACACAATTGGAGTTGTCAAGTTCATCACCAAATTTAGAATTCAAAGACTCATTAGGTTCAATAACCTTCGTTGGAATGTCTTTGTTAATGACTTTTCCACTGCTCAAAGTGGTGATAGACTTAACAAGCTCTTCTTATGAACTTGAACAATTTAAATTTTCAATTACAAATTAACCTTTAGGATTTGGTTGAGGTTGAGAAAAAAACTTCTTTTTTTCTTGGATGCTCAAAGTTGTGGTCAATTGAATGATAGAAGTCTTCAAGTCATTAATGGCTTGCATTATTTGGTTACTGATTGTTGTTTAACTTTGCATGATTGTTTGCAATGTGTCTTTAAGAGTCTTCTTATGTGGTGGAACATAATTTGAAGAAGAAGAAGGGGGTACCTGCACATTAGACTTATTTCTCCAACTAAAGTTAGGATGATTTCTCTAATTAGGAGTATAAGTTTCAGAATAAGGAGAAGAAAATGGCCTTTTGTAAGTATTCATAGCATTTACTTGAGTATGCAAAACCTCTTGAAAATAAGAAATTGTTAGACAATCCTGTATTTGGTGTGCATCATTATCACATATACAACAAATATCTTATACTTTTTGGGAAGCTTTAGACATGTTTTCCTTATTAATTTTCATACCCTTAACTTTTCTAGTTAAACTTGCAATTTTTGTTTTTATATCATCCTCTTCTTTAAGAAGGTACATGCTCCCCTTAGTTGTCACATTAGATTTTATTTTATTACTACTTTCAAATTCATTAAAATTTTTCCATGATTGAGCCTTTTCAGCCAACACATCAAAATAATCTCATGCTTCCTCAGGTTCTTTACTCAAAAATTCTCCATTACACATCATTTAAACAAATTGCCTTATTTGAGAAGTTCAGCCATTATAAAAGAAACTAATTAAACGTCATGTTCCATATCCATGATGTGTACACAACAACAAAAGTTCTTTTAATCTTTCCCAACATTGAAAAACAATATCATTTTCTTTTTGTGAAAAATTTGTAATATTCTTTCCAAGTGTATTAGTTGTATGGGTAGGATAAAACTTTTTCAAAAATTCTCTTTGCATTTTTTGCCATGTTCCAATGCATCTTGGCTTCAAAAAAAGAACCAATTTTTTGCTTTTTCCTTTAAAGAAAATAAAAAGAGTTTTAATCTAATAACATTATTATAAACATTTTGGTTTGACAAAGTTGCATAAACCTCTTCAATCTCTTTTAAATGCAAATATGGGCTTTCCGAATCTAAGCCATGAAATTTGGGTAGTAATTAAATTACACCCGACTTGAGTTCAAAACTACCCACATTAGTTGGAAAAATCATGCAAGCATGTGAACTTGATCTAGTTGGTTGCAAATAATTACATAAAGTTTTAACTTGAACATTTTGAGCAGTATTTTCCCCATTATTACTTCATTGTTCCTCATTAATTCTTATAACCTGCATTGTATCAAAAGAAAGAGAATTTTCAATATATTCGTTCACTCTTCTCAATTGTCTTGAAGTATTGCACACCCATGTGAACATGCAACAACAAACAAAAATTTTGGTAATAAAAGAAAGTAAAATTGTAGAAATTAAATACTATATATAAAAGGCTAGAGAGTTAAAAGTTAATAGACAGAATTTAAAAAAATAAGGCCAAATGCACTATCGGGGTACACGTTTGAACCTAAAAGATTTCCGATGGTAACATGGGTAGTGCCTCCGGTCTTAAGAAAATTACAGAATTTAAATATTGAAAGTAAATGACATAAAGTAAATGGCTGAATTTAAAGAGTTAGTATACAAAAAATAAAAGCTAGAGAATTAGTAAAGTTAGTGTGAGTTTTTTTTTGTAACAGATTCTTGTTACATGTTGCAATCCCTGGCAATGACACCAATTTGTTGTTACGTTTGAACCAAGACTATGAAGAAGTCAAAATTCATATTTGTTTTACTTGCCAATTGTAGTAAATAGGTCGAGCCACAGGGAAAGTCTTGTGCAACAAAGAAAATTATTAGGAAAAATATAGGAAAGAAAATTTAAGAGAGAAATAGTAGAAGAGGCAATAAAGAGTGATAAAATCAATAAGATAAAACACTAAGGTATTGAGGGTCATTGTAACATCTAGTGATGTTCTTCATGCATCATTTTATTTCAGTTAGAATTGAATGAAGATTCTATCTAAGTGGAAGATATGAACATTAAAAGTAAAAATAAAGATAGAAAATATTGTGGATAGATGAAGGATAAAAACAATTATTTTTTCAAGAGTTTTATATATCAAAATTACAAAAGATCAAGAATGAGAGCCTTCAAACATCTTATGTATCAAAATCACAAAGAAATAAGAAGAAGAACAATATTAAATGAATGTCACTTCAAGTAACCAATACTTACTCAAAACCATAGATGAAATATGAATAGAACTTCATTATATTATTACAAATCACCTCTAACCTTAGCTACAGAGCTTAGAAAGCCATTACAATAAAACTAAAAATACAAATACAAAAGAAAAGAAGAAAAATAAGAGAAGAGAGCTCTAAAGAGGAGGGGATGATGCATCTACCATGTCCACCCCTCTATTTATAGGAGTAGAAGAGGTTACTTCAAAGAGGAAGTCTAATCATATCCTTTGATTGCATCCTGATTGATTGCTTAATTGGTTGCTTCTTTAGCAATGCTTAGATTCTAAATCAATCAAATAAATCAATGATTTATTTATCAAATAAGTATCTTTGAGTCTTCCATTAGTTATCATATCAGCTTCAATGTCTTTCCTTATGTGTATTAATCAAAACCAATGAAAAGTTTCTCCATGTGTTGGCCTTGAGTTAGTTAACTAGCTATCTCTTTACATGTTGGATTAGACCTATATATCTTCGGAGTTATGAATTTCTTCCTGAAATAATGATTGTAGCCACGGAAGTCATCTTTCCAATGCCATAAGAATAGTATTAATCTGAATTATACATAGAAGGATATGGTCAAAATACAAAAGTTGTGTCCATATGTCCTAATCAGCTTCTTCCCAAATTTAGTTCTCTTGATGCAAATCTCAAATCCAACAGGTCCAAAAGGTTGTGTTCAACTATTCTATGCATATTTAGACCATTAGGAGCCCATTCAAGACTTTTAAATACCTTTGGGTAGTGCTTTACTTCTACTTGGATCATATTGAAGCCTGATAGACATGTAAACACAAGGTCCAACTCACCTATTCAAACATAAATAGCCTAAACAAGTAGTTAATTGACACAAAATATAATTGTAATTCAAGATTTTAAAGCATCTAATTGAATATTATCTTAGTGTATCACCCATCACAGACTGTCCATCGATGCGAAGTCCTAAAAGAACTACCACATTCATGAGAGTGATGGACATCTTCCCATAGGGTAGGTGAAACATCTGTGTCTCCCTCCTTCATCTCTCGATGAGAGTTGTCAATAAAAGCCGATCAAGATGAACTTATTGTAGATGAATGAAATATCCAAATCTTGCTCGTTTGATATAGGGCAAAATACACTCATCTATAGGCCAATGGCTAAGATATTTAAAATGTTTGGTGCACTCAAGGCACCCGGGGTCATATAATAAATTTAAAATTATAACCCAACATAATATAGTCTAAAAAAATGAAACAAATTTCATTAACAATTATAATACCTCTCATCGCCAAATAGAAGTTGACCTATGCGACTCCTGCTACACAAGTACTGTCTCATCAATAGTGCTTGACATGTAAAAAGGCTCCACATGATCCATATGATTTGCCAAGAATTAAACACAATAGCAAAAGTATAAACAATGAAAAATTATAAACAGGTCAATTATCTAGACATGCCTACCAAATTTTAATGCAAAATTCATCCTTTTTATTATAGACAGACAAACAAAATCTAAGAATCATGTGCAAAATTTATATAAAAAAATCATGAACATGCGCAGTACCTCAATCCTCCATACATGCCTACCAAATTTCACTACAAAATTCATCTTTTTTTGTATAAACAGACAAACAATATGTAAAAATCATGTGTGAATTTTTTTAAAATAAATCCCAAATAAAAAAAAACAAAATGCACATTGAACAGTTAATTGGGTACCTTATACCTAGGGGTGGAGGAACTTGATCAAATGCCAGTATCTGTCTATCTCCATCGCCGGTGGCACTCTAGGCGTCGACGTCCAAGGAAGGAATGGAGGAGAAAGGAGGCAACGCACTTCCTTGTGGCGATTGCTCCTAGTGGTAGCCAATTCCAGACAGTGAAGATAGTGAGCGGAGACTGATGAGGGAAATGAAGAGAGAGAAAGAAAACGGGAGAAGGAGAGGAGGCTGATGAGACGACAATTTTGGGATTGGCGCACTTCCTAGGGCACGATAGAGTCAGATTTGGGGACGTCGCGTGAAGAGAACTAAACACAACGCAGGAATAAAATGAAGGTGATTTCATCCTTCAGTGGAAGAGTTGATTTCGTCCTTTTAAAGGATTAAATTATGTGATTTGTATAGATTTCATCCTTTATCAGGACGAAATTAACTTAAAAATGATTTTATCCTTCCAAAGGACAAAATCAATTAAATTTTAAAAAAAAAATAGTCATGCAGGCGACGACGCTTGGCTGGCGCCTACGTGGCAAAAATCAACACCACTTTGGGAAAGATTTCCCAAAGTGGATTATTTTGGCAATCATTTCTTTTTTAATTATTATTTAAATAATTTTCCCTATTAACATTTCAATTTTTACAATTTTCTAGTTTTTTAGTTCTTCAGTTTTGTAGAAATATTACCCCTATAGGAGATGAAACAAGAACCATAAGCTATCACAAATAAGAAATAGAAATAAAAAATCATAGTCAATTTATCAATCTAATCAATAGCACTAATTCACAAAACCACTCAACTTAATGTGAGTACCCCACAAACAATTGCATCAGAATACAAATAAGAAAACATAAAATTCAAATTTATATCAATACTTTTCTAATTTTCTAGTTTTTCAATTATCTAGTTTTTCATTTCTTTAGAAATATTTACCTTCATTCAAATAAGGGAAAATTATTTAAATAATAATTAAAAAAAATTATTTACCAATTCAGATCATTTTGGGAAGTGTTGCTTTTTGCCACTTAGGTGCCAGCCAACCAGCTGGCTCCTGCATGGCTTTTAAAAAAAAAATTATATAGAAGGACAAAATCAGGTTTAAGTTGATTTTGTCCTTCTAAAGGATGAAATCAACTTAACATTTTATAAGACTTAACCCGATTTCGTCCTTTAGAAGGACCAAATCACCTTAAGGTGATTTCGTCCTTCTCAACAACAAAATCGCCGCACTTGGGCAATTTGGGTTGTTAGCTTCTGAGAGCCAAAGACGATTTCGTCCTTTTAAAGGACAAATTAAAAGGATGAAACCACATAGCTTTGCGACTCCAAACGAACTATGTGGCTTATGTACTGATTTCATCCTTTAGAAAGGATGAAATCAAATTAAAAATTAAAAAAAAATTATTTGAACTAGTCGTATGTTAGTAATAGTTTAATATTTTTATCAATAGGGTAGATGTAATATTTGAAGAAGTGTACGAGAATATTTGTTGTCTTCTTTGGATAAGAGAAGAAATATGTGAAGAAGTGTATGATTATTGCTTATTGATATATGAGGCAATTGCTTAATCTAATATTAATTGCTTAATCTAATTTTAGCTTCTTAGTTTTCAGACAATTGCTTAATCTAATATTAATTGTTTCATCTAATTTTAGCCTCTTAGTTTTGAGATAATTACTTAATCTAATATTAATTTAATATATTATTTATGAATTAAGTGAATAGAGATGGCAAAAGAAATTGTTAGATTTTTACTTACTATGATGAATGCATAGAAGGATTATTAATTAAGAAACCGTCTACATCTTATGAATTTGATATGCAAGTAGCTAGCAAGGTTGGGAGAGATCGAAGATGGAAAATCACTATAAAATGTGCTATTCCAACATATGGATCGAATTCGAGACAAATATGTATAAATGATGATGCATCAATGAGTTTTTTGCTTGACCTCCCGTGTCACATAATTTGTTTCGACTTATTTCTTGAAAAAGTGCCCCGAGTACCTAGTGAAAGGCGAAGTAGTTCACATAAGAGCTCACATAGTAGCTCTCACAGGAGCTCACACAAGAGCTGATGAAGAAGAAAGAAATTTGTCTATGACAGTAGCTTCAAATAAACGTCATAGGTTGTTTGCCCTTATTTACAAAGGAAGTGGACCTAACTGGAGGTAAGGTTTGTTAAGTTGTGAATCCTTTTTGAATCTTATAATTATCAATGAAATATAGGATACTAAAATTTGAATTTTGTGTGTAATATGGAAGGTACACAACGCATGCACACAAGCTATTTAGCTTTCAAATGTCTCAAGGAGATACATGGTATGGAACTCAAAGTTCAATGGGCATTCATTACCCCTACATACGTGTTGGTCATACTGATGCTGGACCATCCAATCAAAGGTGAAATATATATTTATAAATGAATATAACTTTTTTAGGTATATGAAATTTAATACATATGCGATGTTCATATGTAGGGGTGCTTATGTCCACGAAGAAGATATTGATGGAAATGAGGCTAATGAAGGTGAAGATGATATTGGCAAAGGAAGTTGAGAAGATTCTGACATGAACGAAGAATGGGTCATAGGTGAAGAAAACACTCAACAGATGGTTGACGGCAAGGGGGATGATACAGTAGACAATGTTATTGCTACAAATGATATGAATGTGGATGATAAAGAGCCGCCATATTATGAAGTGGAGCCACTCTATGCACACATCACAAATGAGGAGATAGATGCGGGAGTTAATTCTACCATGGATATGGACCAACAAAATGAAGATGAGTTATATGTTAACACATCTTTGAGAATAAAGAAGCATTTGTTACAGCCTTGCAGGAGTTTTCCATTCAAAAACATGTTGAATACAAGGTTGTACGAACAAATTTGTCATAGTATACAGTGAAGTGCGTTGATAGTACTTGCCTTTGGAGAGTTCATGACTCAATAAAAAGAGGTGGAGGGTACTTTAAATTGAAGGCATACAGAGGTGACTACACATGTCAAAATGCCCAGCTTAGCACAAATCATAGGCAGTGTAGTGCCTCCTTTATTTCGAAGGTCATAATGCCTGCTATCTAAGCCGAATTAACTCTCACACTAGGGAATATTATTTAAAGAATGAAGGAGAAGTTTCATGTTGACATATCTTGTAAGAAAGCATGGGCAGCAAGGAATATGACAATCAAGGCTATTTATATGGATTGGGTAGAATCATATAAATTGTTGCCAATGTGCCTCAGGGTGGTGCAAGAAGCGAATCTTGGCACCTACTATCGCTTAGAGGAAGATAGAGTAACTCATGCAGATGGTGGCATGTGTAGAAGATTTAAGTGGTTGTTTTGGGCATTTGGGCCATCTATAGCGGGGTTTCGACATTGTATCCTGTGATTGTTGTTGTTGCCACTCACTTGTATGCCAGGTAGCCTGGTGCTCTTATGGATGCAATGGCTATAAATGGAAACAATGGGTTATTTCCTCTAGCATTTGCGCTTGTCGAAAAAAGGATGGAGACAGTTGGAAATGGTTCTTAATGGAACTAAGGGATCATGTACTAATGGGCATGATGAACATCCTTGTTATTTCATATTGACATAAGGGGCTTCAAAAGGCCGTGCTTGAGGTTCTTCCTGAGCCTATGCACCATCATCTTTATTGCATCCATCACATAAAAAAAAATTTAAGAGTTTAAAAATGATACACTGACAGACTTGATTGGGGCAATAGCTTTTGCACTTACAATAGAAAAGTTTGATGCTAAATGGACTTGATTGGTTAGAATAGTCCTAGGGCAAAATATCTCCTATTAGGAGGAGAATTGCATCCTGCACAATGATCTCTTGCTCATGATGGTTTTAGGAGATTTGGCATAATGACTACAAATATGGACGAAAGTTTCAATAGCGTCTTGAAGGGGACACGAGGATTACCCATGTAGGCTTTAGTGTCAATTATTTTTAATCGAGTCATAAAATTTTTCGTTAAACAATCTTCTATTACATTTGCCATGGCCACCCCATATACTCCCAGAGTGGAAGCGATAATTAGAGAACAAACAAGAAAAATTGGGGAGTATATAGTTAATAAGATCAATAGTGGTCAGTGTGAAGTGATGTCAATTTGTGGTCGGAAGGTTGTGGTAAATGCGGTGATGCATACATGTACATGCATCATCCCTCAAGTTTATTTTTATCCTTGCTTGCACCTTATTGCCGTGTGGGCAAAGCGGCGGGAGCTGATATAGGCATCACTGTTTTATGCATCTTCCACTTATAAAAATGTGTACTCATCATAATTTTATTCACCTCGTGGTTGGGATTATTAGGAGATGGATATACCTTTTGTGTTATACCCTCCGAGAGCAACAAGGTAACCTAGTCGCCCACAGTATGTTCACATTAGGAATATAATGGACCGTAGAACTATGGAGAGAGATGGTAGAGGAGGATATAAATACGAGAGGTGTAAATAAAGTGGGCACAATAGTAAATCATGTAGAAACCCTCTTGTTGATTGGTAAACATATAATCAATCTTTTTATTTATTATCTATTTTAGGTATGATTATATGTTCCTAGTGATTGATGATATGCTCTTACTTCTCTGTAGATCATATAGATCATGTAGAGCCTTCTTACGTGCCAGGCCCGATTGATGATACTGTACTTGTATAGTAGGAGTCACATAGGTAAACTTCTATTTGGAGAGGAGAGGTATGATAACTCTTTTTAAAATTTGTTTCATTTTTTTAGATTATAAATTACGTTGGGTTATAATTTTAAAATTTGTTATAGGACCCGGGTGCCTTGAGTGCACCGAACATTTTAGATATCTCGACCATTGGCCCATTGATGAGCGTATGTTACCATAATCAAGCTGGCAAGATTTAGACATTTCATTTATCTATAGTATGTCCGTCTTGATCGGCCTTTATTGATACCTCTCATTGGGAGATGGAGGAGGGAAACATAGACGTTTCACCTACACTATGGAGAGATGACCATCACACTTATGGATGTGGCAGTTCTCTTAGGACTTCGCATCGATGGACCTCCTGTGATGGGCATTACAGGAGGAGGTCATTTAAACTTATTAGGCAGACTCCTTGGTAGAGCTCCTTCTTCTACATCCATGCTTGGTAGCCAAGTTAGCCTTCGATGGCTCTTAAGCGAGTTTCATCAACTCCCAGCTGATGCTTTGGAGATAGTTATCGAGCAACATGCACGGGCCTATTTATTATTTTTACTTGGAGCCACGATATTTGTGGATACCACAAGTAGCCATCTACATGTGGCATATCTCTCCCTCCTTGCGGACTTCGACGTGGTGGGTGCTTATTCATGGGGTAGTGCTACTCTTGCATTTTTATACCTAGAGTTAGGGAAAGAATGTCAGGCCATGACCTCCAGGATTTCAGGTTGTCTTGTAACATCCGTGAATTTTCTAAAATTTTGAAGTTGACCATGGGAAATTAGAGTGTTGGACCCCTTGACCTTCTTATTGGAATAACTTAATAATCAATGCTTAGAATTTGTGGCTGAAATCTATGTAGATGGAAAGTAGATAGAAAGAGCTTTGAAATACCACCAAGAACGTGCAAACCGAAGTTCAGATGAGTGAGATACGACCGTTCAAAGTTGATCATATCGTGCAGGGCCCGTTTACCCGAATTGGATGTGTGAATTGTCCATTTAAGTCACTATACGGGCCCGATCAATTAGTATTCCGAAATTGTGTTTTTGGGCCCAATTTGGGGTTGTTGAACTGAAGAGATTTTGGCCCAATTTCTCATAGGATTAGGAGCCCTGATCCCATGCCTATAAAAAATAAAGAATTAGGGCTTTTTGGGGGAGCTTTTGGGACGATGAAGGAAAGGAGGGAATTTTTTGCAAGACTCCGGTGGATCAATGACAACTCGGCCTTCGAGGTAGGATTTTAAATCAAGATTAGAGATATTTTATTATTAAAATATAAATTATTTTTGTAAATGATGTAAATAGTGATTTTTGCAATCACTGTTCACTTTTATTATACAGTGTTTATTTTCTAACTGTCGGCCAGTCACTGGCCCACCGCTGGTAGTTAGACCTATTGAGGGAGGGGCATGCCAGCCCTGGCCCTGGCCGAGGAGCCCTTGGATCCGGCGGCCTTGGCTGTGGCGGATTGGCTGCCGCCTAGTCGTCATGGTGTGTTACAAAAAATAAGGGGAATAGTTGGGGCCCTGCTTCATGGCCATCAACAGCCTGCAACGGGATCTGGGCATCCGGACTTGTCGTACGACGGCGGTCTAATTCATCCAATCTCTCGCCAAGCCGTGATGAGTGGCCAGTTATCCGGTGGACCCTAGCCTGCCACCCGGCCATGGTGGTAAGTGGCAGCACCGCCAGAGGCAAATACACCTCTGACCGGATGCGGCAAAGACGACCCGCGTTGCGGGTCGTTGACCCAAACTGACTCGATCCGGGTCGGTTTAAAAAAAACAAAAGAAAGGGGGATCAAACCGGGTTCAGATCAGGAGGGGTAAAATGTCAAAAATATTCTACAAAAATATTCAATGACCCAAAGAGATTTGTGAGTATTCTGACAAAGTTTCAGACTAATGAAAAATCCCAAAGACTATAAAATGACCTTTTTACCCCTGGTAGTTAAGTCATCATGTGAAAATCACTTCCCCGATTTAGAGGCTCTAGTTCAGGGGCCTATGAGTTGATCTAAAAGTTGGAAAAATTCTCAGTGAGAGTTTAATGTGTAACCTAATTATAGTCTAAACCACTTAGTGAGTAAAAATCCCAATGAGTGGTTAATTGACCCTTTTACCCTTAGGGTTTATAGTAAACCATTAGTCACATGGGTTGGTTCAAGGGGTTCACGACCCCGTCATATGCTAGGAAAATTACATAGAGTCCATGAAGTCAAGTAGTACCCTTGATTTTAATTTTTGATTCATTGGATGTCAATAAGGCTTTAAACCAAATGTCAGAAATACCCTGTGAGTGAACAACTAACATTCGTGCAAATGGAAACGTGAGTGAGTTGGAAAGTGGAGCCTTCTGAAAGGCAAAGGACTTACAATAAATAGAAGAGTTGTGAGATAACGAAATGACCCAAGGGAGGGTAGCATACCCTAAGTGGTAGAATTACCCTAATGTCCTTAGGGGGTAGTGTGTTATATTTCCGTTGAAACGGATAACCTAGCAACCAAGCGTTAGGATGTCCTAGAATGACGTTAAATAGCTTCAAAGGAAGGCGTGTGACCAGTAAGAGGCACAAAGACCTTGACAGGTCATAGTGTCATGGGAAACAAAGGGAAGAACCCTAATTCTGAAGGTTTAAGGTTGTGTATTATACGTGTCTGCAATCGAGTATATCGATCGACTAGAGTGTTATATATGTAACTCACAGGATGCGTTAGAGTTGTTTACACTCTTGGGCTTGAACTAGCTGAGCCCTAGCCTGCAAATGAGTGCAACGGGCCTTTATTCATTATTTATGCATTGGTGTGAATGAATATTATTTATGTTGATTATGCCGATGCATGCTTTTATTATTAATGCTTTATTTATATCAATAACTTAAGATTAATGAAGTTTAATCAAGAGACGTGGGTTGCCATCGGATTGTGGGGAGAACACCTAATCAAGATAATGACTAAAATACCCTCTTTAGGGTTGGGACCAGTTCATGGAGTGAACGGGGCCCTAACATAGAACTTTACCTTGGTTAATGAACCAAGGATGGTTACGGGATGTTCTTTGAGTCATAGCTCAGTGGATGAGCTATTTAGTGGGCTGATTCACAAGGTGAAGAGGACCCAAATGGTAGAGTGGATACTTGACTAGATGGAAATAATCTAGTTTAAGTTTCAAATGTTTGGGGGAGTCAATGGTCATAAGGACCTGAGGCTTCTATGGATACATTAGTAATGTCTTATAAGACATTTTCTCCCAGAGTTGGGATGGTGGAGATTGCAAGTGGAGATTGCAATATGCTTCTTCATCGTCATGAAAGTTTGGGTATTGACCAGAGGGTCTTTATTGCGGGCCTCTCGCAGGTCTTCCCAGGACTATTTAGTACGTACGAAAAGTGGAGTTGCATGAGCATCATGGAAGGCTTATGCTCTCACCAATATGTGTCCATGAGCATAGTTGGGATCCTCTTCTCCAGATTCGTGGCAGGCTATTGAGAGTCCTAGGGATTTGGATCAAGCTGCTATTAAGCAATCTATCCAAGGTTGGAGTCCTTTGTCTGGAGATTTCTCGAGGGGCAAGTTATCTCGGAGTTACATATTTTATAGTATTAATTATCAAACAAGGGATGTGAGATAATTAATAAAATTATTTGATATTGCTTGTTAATTAGACAAGTGGAATGATTAAATGACTTACTAAAATGTAGGTTGGTTAAAAATACCTAAGCATTGCATTTGTGATGCTATACTTCGTAGGATAGAGTAGTTTCTAG
Source organism: Saururus chinensis (assembly GCA_035235625.1). Lineage (NCBI taxonomy): Eukaryota > Viridiplantae > Streptophyta > Magnoliopsida > Piperales > Saururaceae > Saururus > Saururus chinensis. The sequence continues at coordinate 25,870,597 of CP141142.1, forward strand.
GCAGAACTACGTTTGGATCCGATCTTGTTGGAAACATTGGAGATGTTGTCTGATGAGTACATAGGCAACTAACATTGGGTGATGTTGGCCCAATCCAAAAAATATTAATAAAACCTTATGTCCTTTGGAAGCTCTCCTCATGAAGGCGGAGAGATTCCATTGTTGTTGTTGTGGTTGCTTTGTTTGGTTGGATGTAGATTCTCCGGGTGACTACAAATGAGACCAAGAAAGGCGAGCACAAGAAGAAGATTCTGCATTTTTGCAACTTTGGTACGTTAGTGTACCTTTAGCGTGAGAGTCAACTTGTTATTTATTTTCAAACGGGTGATAGACTTGTACTTAGATGGATGAGCTATTGTTGAAAATTTGAGACGTGTAATATCATATGATTTGATATCCATATTTGTGAACCCTAGTTATCATGACCTGGATATTTAATTGAATTATTTGTTTTGCATTGAAGGAAAAAAATTATCGCGACTTATCGTTCGTGCTATTTGAAAATGCTTTTTAAAATCAGGGTCGTGACATGTCTAACCGTCCTTCAATTAAATGAATTCGTAACTTTAAATATTTGTTTGCACGTATAATTCGTTAATTTTATTTAATAATTTCTTTCATATTTTCTGACACAGCTATGGTCATGGGAGCATTTACACGTCGGTTAACCAAGTATTGAGATTGGTCACTTAGTCAAGGGTGCTCCATTAGGAGCAAGGTAGGCTCTATTTATGTTTAACACTTAATTTTTTTAACAATGTTTTATTTATATATGCTAAACTCATTTTTTAAATTTAACTCCTTAAGGTTAAATGTTTGGAAAAAGAGAACCGATAATCCACAAGGAGTCTTCCGATTATATAGAGGGGATTTAGACTACCAGTGGCTCTATCAGGTAATTTTATTGTCGTGTTGAATTTTTTTGTAATGATTATAAAATATGTAAGGTTATTTAAACTTAATTATCTTTATATATTATATAGGTTATTTGGCAATCGTACTCACCGAAAGTATTGGTTGCGTTATTTCCTCTATGCACCGACAGTCAAGAAGTGTGGCTATTGCGAACGCCACTAATATGTTTCGAGATTATCGAGATGTATGTGCCAGATCATGTGATGCTCCACTTTAACTTGGAGCAAGAGGTCCCACCTCATACCATCGAGTTTGTCCATCGCATCACTCGACAGGGTCACCATATTACCGACTAGCTATACATTATGCAGCATATATCACTCGATGGGAGGATAGGAGAGCCACTATTATCAGAGGGGAGATGACTATGACATTGCTCGATTACAAGGCGATATATTTTACCATACAATGATGTAGATGAGATAACATATCAGTCTAGGGGTGCGTCTGAGGCAGCTTTGGTAAGTATGACTTTGTTAATTAAGGCACATATTATTTTTTTATTTATCATTTATTATTTATCTAATATTTAATTTATTTGTTTTATAGCTTCGTCTAGTTCAATGTACGCATGCACATTTGACTAACACAATTAACACCTGTACTTAGGGAGAGGGCTTATTAGCGTCATGTCAGTCGATACTTAGGGAGCATGATGATGTCCTTCGTAGCTTGCCACTGCTTTAGTCTATGATTACAGATGTTCATAGAGATTATCCTGTCGACGAGGCCGCTCAGACACAACCAATGCATGATTCATTCCTTGATATTCCATCTTTATCAGCAGCGCATAGCTCTCCTCCCCGTTCATCATTTTCGGTCACTGCACATGTAGCTCAGCTAGATCAAATTTTATATTATAGACAACATTGGCTAGCTCGTGTTGAACCATCTATTACTTATGCTGAGCTAGAGCCAAAACTAGAGCCACATCCTGAGGCAAAGCTAGAGCTAGAGCCGGAGCCACAGCCAGAGCTAGAGCCAGAGCAGGCAGATCATGAGGAGCTTGTATAACATCGTCGAGTCGAGGCTGAGGTCGAGGATGTAGGAGATCGATACATTAGCTTTGTTATATGTTTCTTTTAAACTAAATATTTTATTAACATGTGATGTAATATATTTGATAAATATTTCTATTTTATGTTTGTTTTTATTAGTTGAAGTCAATAACTTTAATGTTATCTTTGTTATGCATGGAATGTGTGGAATGAATGAAATTGTGTATGTATTGAATGAATGAATAGGGACAGGTGTTAAAGTTAGTTCGTCTAACTTTAAAGGACGAAATCAGTACATAAGCTGCTTAGCTCATCTAGAGTTGCAAAGTTACATGATTTTGTCATTTTAAAGGATGAAATCGTCCTTGGCTCCTAGAAGCTAATGGCCCGAATTGCCCAAGTGAGGCGATTTCATCATTTCAAAGGACGAAATTGCCTTAAGGTGATTTTGTCATTCTTAAAGATGAAATTAGGTTAAGTCTTATAAAACGTTCAACCGATTTTGTCATTTAGAAGAACGAAATCAACTTAAACCTGATTTTGTTTATAATTATTTTTAAAAAAAGTCACGCAGGCACTAGCTGCTTAGCTGATGCCTGCATTGTAAAAAGCAACACCATTTTGAAAAATATTTCTCAAAGTAGTCTAAATTGGTAAATAATTTTTAATTATTATTTAAATAATTTTTCCATCAAATAAAGCTCAACACTAGAGATGAAACAAGAGCCAGAATGCTAGTATAAATATTTACCTCCATTCAAATTAAGTTCAACGCAAGAGATGAAATAAGAGACAGAATGCTAGATTCAAATCAAGCATAATGCAAGAGATGAAACAAGAGGCAAAATGCAAGAAGCAACAAATTAAAAAAGGGAAAATTATATAAATAATAATTAAAAAAATATTTACCAAAATAAACCACTTTGGGAAATATTTCCCAAAGTGGTGTTCCTTTTAGCCATGCAGGCGCTAGCTGCTTAGCTAGCGCGTGCGCGATTTTTTTTTAATTTTTAAGTTGATTTCATCATTTAAAAGGACAAAATTGGCTTTATGCCGATTTCCTCCTTCTAAATGACGAAATCGTTTTAACTTGACCTGGTTTCGTCGTTCAGAATGACAAAATCAACTTAAGCAGATTTCATCATTCTGAACAATGAAATTACCACACTTGCCCATTTCCGCGTTTGGTTGGCAACGATCCAGAACGGCAAAATCAGCTTAAGTTGATTTCGTCGTTGTGAACGACGAAATCATCATCGTTTTAGTCACGAATCTGCTCTGCCTCCAGTCGCATTTCCTATTCTTCCTGCTGATCCAGCATTTCGCTCTGCCGCTTCCATTGTTTGGCCCGCCGCCAGTCCCTCCTCCTCTAGCCCGCCACCAGTCCTGCCTCCTCTTCCCCACTGCCTTTGCCGTTGGCCCCCATTCTAACCGTGCCAATTTCACACCCATTCCGTGGTACCCTAAATCTTCATTTTTTTAGATAATTACTTTAAAAATGTGTTGATTTAAAGTCTGTGCTTAAATTAAATATATGCTACGTGTCTAGGTTTTGCATTTTGCCTCTTGTGAAAGTACTGTTGCAGGTTGTTTTGGTGTTGGTAAGGAGTCTATGAACTCTCTATTAATTCAGTATTTTGGTGTAATGTGCGATTTGGATGGTTTATTAAAAATGAGCATTTTTTGTTGAGTGGTTTTAACTACTTTTTTTTTACCGCTTATATGGTTTGTGACATTGCATGCTTTATCGCATCAATTATGTAATTTCATTGATTAGAAAATTTGTTCATTAATTTAAAGTCTTCATGATATGCTTATATACTTGGTAAATCTATTGGTTTCAATGCGTATATATTTTGAAAATATGTTGGTTACCATGCTTATATATTTGGAAAATATCTTGGTTTTATTTAAATATTGTTGTGGTACTTTATGCCTCTACTGATTGACATTTTTATTTAAAATCAAAGCGTAATTTAATAGGGAATGAGTTAGCAATAGTTTGGTTAGGGTAGATGTTAGTATTAGATTGCTTAATCTAATATTAATTTAATTTATTGTTTATGAATTAATTGAATAGAAATGGCAGAAGAAATGGTTAGTTTTTTACTTACCTATCACGGACGCACGGAAGGATTATTAATTACGAAACCGTCGACGTATGATGAATTTGAGATGAAAGTAGCAAACAAGGTTGGGTGGGATCAAAGAAGATGGAAAATTACTATCAAATGTAATATTTTGTCGTATTGATCGAGAATGACATTAATATGCATAAATGATGATGCATCAATGGGTTTTATGTTTCACCACTCGCATCATGTAATTTCTTTCGAGCTATTTCTCGAAAAAGAGGCCTGAGTGCCTAGTGAAAGGCGAGTAGTTCACATAGGAGCTCGCATAGGAGCTCACACAGGACCTCGGACAGAAATGTGAACAATGAAAGTCATATGCAAATGCCAGTGGATGACGAAGAAGAAGGAAATTTATCTATGACAGTAGCTTCAAATGAACGTCATAGGTTGTCTGCCCCTATTTACGATGGAAGTGGACCTAATTGGAGGTAATGTTGATTTAGTTGTGAATACTTTTTGAATCTTATAATTATTAATGAAAATACGTTTAGCTAAATTTTGAGATTTTGTGTGTAATATAGAAGGTCCATGACGCATGCACATAGCCATCTAGCGTTCAAATGTCTCAAGGCGGTGCATGGTATGAAACTCAAAGTTGGATGGGCATTCATTACCCCTACACATATGTTGGTCATACCGATATTGGACCATCCAATAAAATATGAAATATATATTTATAAATAAATATAACTTTTTTAGGCATATGAAATTTAATACATATGTGATGTTTATATGTAGGGGGGGATATGTCCATAGTGAAGATATTGATGGAAATGAGGCTAATGAAGATGAAGATAATATTGACGAAGTAAGTGAAGATTCTGACATGAATGTAGAAGGGTTTAGAGGTGAAGAAAGCGCTCAACAGATGGTTGACGGCGAGGGGGATGATGTAGTAGACAATGTTATTGCTGAAAATGATATGAATGTAGATGATAAAGAGCCGTCGTACTATGAAGTGAAGCCACTTTATGCACACATCACAGATGAGGAGATAGATGCAACAGTTAATTCTACAATGGATAAGGACCAACAAAATGAAGATGCGTTATATATTGGCCGCATCTTTGAGAATAAAGAAGCATTTGTTACAACCTTGCAGGAGTTTTCCATTCAAAATCATGTCGAATACAAGGTTGTACGAACAAATTTGTCAGAGTATATAGTGAAGTGCATTGATAGCACTTGCCCTTGGAGAGTGCGTGGCTCAATAAAATGGGGTGGTAGGTACTTTAAATTGAAGACGTACAAATGTGACCACACATGTTGGAATGCCCAGCTTAGCACAGATCATAGGCAGTGCAGTGCCTCTTTTATTTTAAAGGTCATAATGCCCGCTATCCAAGCCAAATTAACTCTCACACCACGGGATATTATTCAAAGAATGAAGGAGAAGTATCATGTTGATATATCTTATAAGAAAACATGGGCAGCAAGGAATATGGTGATCAAGGCTATTTATGGAGATTGGGTAGAATCATATAAATTGTTGTCAATGTACCTAAGGGCGGTGCAAGAAGTGAATCCTAACACCTACTACCACTTAGAGGATGATGAAGTACATCATGCAGACGGTGGCATATGTAGGAGATTTAAGCGATTATTTTGGGCATTTAGGCCATCTATAGCAGGATTCGACATTGCATCCCTATGATTGGTGTTGATGCCACTCACTTGTATGGCAGATGCCCCGGTGCTCTTATAACTACAATGGCTATAGATGGAAACAATGGGTTATTTCCTCTTGCATTCGGGCTTGTTGGGAAGGAAGATGGAGACAATTGGAAATGGTTTCTAATAGAACTGAGGGATCATGTACTAATGGGCATGACGAACATCGTCATTATTTCATATCAACATAAGGGGCTTCAGAAAACCGTGCTTGAGGTTCTACCCAAGCCTTTGTACCACCATCGTTATTGCATCTGTCACATAAAAGTAAATTTTAAGGAGTTCAAAAATGATACATTGACGGACTTGATTGGGGAAGCTGCTTGTGCACTTACAGTAGAAAAGTTTGATGCTAAAATGGACTTGATTGGTCAAGAGAGTGCTAGGGCAAAACATCTCCTCTTAGGAGGAGAATTGCATCCTGCATAGTGGTCCCTTGCCCATTGTGGCTTTATGACATTTGGCATGACGAATACAAATATGGCTAAAAGATTATATAGCATCTTGAAGAAGGCATGAGGTTTACCAATGTAGGCTTTAGTGTTAGCTATCTTTTATCAGCTCATAAAATTTTTTGTTAAATGATCTTCTGCTGCCTCTGCCATGGTCACCCCGTATACTCCCAAAGTGGAAGCTATATTGAGAGAGTAAACAAGAAAAATTGGGGAGTATATAGTTAATAGGATCAACAGGAGTCAGTACGAAGTGACATCAATTCGTGCCCAAAAGGTTATGGTAAATGCTGCAATGCATACTTGTACATGCAACATCCCTCAGATTTATGGTTATCCTTACTCACACCTTATTGCCATGTGGGCAAAGCGGCAGGAGCCAATCCAGGCATCACTATTTTACACATTTTCTACTTATAAAAATGTGTACTCTGCAAAATTTTATTCTCCTCGTGGTCGGGAGTACTGGGAGATGGATATACCTTTTGTGTTATACCATTCAATAGCAACAAGGCAACCCGGTCGCCCACGGTCTGTTCGCATTAGGAATACAATGAACCGGAGAACAATGGAGAGAGATGGTAGAGGAGGATATAAATGCAAGAGGTGTAAACAAAGTGGGCATAATAGTAAATCATGTAGAAAGCCTCCTATTGATTGGTAAACATATAATCAATCTCTTTATTTATTCTATATTTTAGTGACGTACGCAAGTGTTCCTTTCGATTAATGATATGATCTTAATTTTTCGCAGATAATATGGATCATGCAGAGCCTTGTTACGGGCCAGGCCCGAGTGACACTTCCATACTCGTACAATAGGAGTCACATAGGTCTGCTGCTATTTGGAGAGGAGAGGTATGACAACTTTTTTTTAAAATTTGTTTCATTTTTTTGGATGATATAGTACACTATGTTATAATTTTAAAATTTATTATAGGACCCCAGGTGTCTTTAGTGCACCAAACATTTTAAATATCTCCGCCATTGGCCCATAGATGAGTGTATTTTACCTTATATCAAGCAAGCTGGTTTCAGCGAGTTCATTCATCTATAGTATGTCCGTCTCGATTGGCCTCTATTGACAGCTCTCGTTGAGAGATGGAGGAGGGAGACTCAGACGTTTTATTTGTCATATGGAGAGATGTCCATCACTCTTATAGATGTGGCAGTTCTATTAGGACTTCGTATCGATGGACGTCCTGTGATTGGCACGATAGGAGGAGCTCATGTGGATATATTAGTTAGATTTCTTGGTAGAGCTCCTCCTACTACAGTGATGCGTGGTAGCCGAGTGAGCCTACGATGGCTCTTACAGTAGTTTCGCTAGCTCCCAACCGATGCTACCGAGATAGTTATTGAGTAGCATGCACGAACCTATCTATTACATTTACTTGGAGTCACTATATTTGCGGATACCACGAGCAGCCATATGCATATTTCATATCTCTCCCTCCTTGCCGACTTTGACATGGCTGGTACTTATTCATGGGGCAGTGCTACTTTCACATTTTTATACCGAGAGTTAGGGCAAGTATGTCAGGCCATAACCTCGGGGATTGGGGGCTGTCTGACCCTTCTTCAGGTAATTAATTGTGTAACTTTACTTGGTGTTTTAGTCACATATAATTCTTTAATTCTAATATTTGTTATCATATTTTCTAACATGGTTATGGTTGTGGGAGCACTTACACGTCGGACGACCAAGTGCTAAGATGGGTCGCTTTGTCGAGGGTGCTCCATTAGGGGTGAGGTAGGCTGTATTTATGTTTAATACTTACTTTTTTTAGCAACGTTTTATATAGATATGTTGAACTTATTTTTTAAATTTAACTCCTTAAGGTGGAATGTTCGAAAAAAGAGAATTGAAAATCCACAAGGAGTACTCTGATTATACAGAGGGGAGTTAGACCACTAGCGGCCATACCAAGTAATTTTATTATCGTGTTGAACTTTTTTATGTAATGATTTTAAAAAAATTTGTCGTTATTTAAACTAAATTATCTTTATATTTTGTATAGATTATTTGGCAGTTGTACTCAGAGGACGTGTTGGCTACATTACCTCCCCTATGCATGGACGGTTGAGAGGTGTGGCTATCTCGAACTTTGTTAATATGTTACGAGATTATAGAGATGTATGTGCCGAATCGTGTAATGCTCCAATTTAACCTGGAGCAAGGGGTCCCACCTTCTATCGTTGAGTTTGTCCATTGCATCACTCGACAGGGCCGCCATATTACCGATTGGGCTATACATCATGTGTCGTATATTGCTCGATGGGAGGATAGGAGAGCCACTATTATTAGAAGGGAGATGGCTACGACATTGCGAGATGTTCGTAGTGATTATATGCAGTGGTATTTGCCGATTACACGACAATATATTTTACCGTGCTATGATGTAAAGGAGATGACATATCAGCCTAGGGGAGCGTCTAAGGCAACTCTAGTAAGTACAACTTTGTTAATTAAGGCATATATTATTTTATTATTTTATTTTAATTATTTATCTAATATTTAATTTATTTTTTTATAGCTTCGTCTAGTTCGACGTATGCATGCGCATTTGACTGATGCACTTATCACCTGTACTTCGCGCAAGGACTTATCAGCAACATGTTAGTCGGTGATTAGAGAGTTTGATGATGTCTTTCATAGCTTGCCACTGCTTCATTCGGTGATCACGGATGTTCATAGAGATTATCCTGTCGACGAGGCCGCTCAGACGCAACCGATGCACTCTTCATTCCCTGATTTTCCATCATCATCAGTAGTGTATAGCTCTCCTCCAAGTTCATCATTTCCGGACACTGCACATGTAGCTCAGCCAGATCCAATTTTATATTATAGATGACATCGGCCAGCTTGTGTTGTACCATCTATTACTTATGCTGAGCCAGAGCAGGAGCCGAACCTAGAGTCACAGCCCGAGCTGGAGCTGGAGCCACAACCACTGCCAGAGCTAGAGGCAGATTATGAGGAGCTCGCACACAACTGTCGAGGATGTAGGTGATTATGACATTACTTTTTTTATATATTTATTTTAAACTAAACATGTTTTTGACTTGTGATGTAATATATTTGATACTCGTCTATGATGTACTTTAATATTATGTTTGTTATGCATGGAATGAGTGCAATGAATGCAATTGTGTATGTTTTGAATGAATGAACGTGGACATGTGATAAAGTTAGTTTCAAATAGTTTTTTTTTAAAATGACAAAATCAGCATTGTTGCCGACCGAATGCCGAAATGGGCAAGTGTGACAATTTCGTCATTCAAAACAACAAAATCAGCTTAAGTTGATTTTGTTGTTGAGAACAACAAAATTGGGTCAACTTAAAACGGTTTCGTCGTTATGAATGACAAAATCGGCTTAAAACTAATTTCATCATTTTAAACGACAAAATTAACTTAAATTTTTAAAAAAAAGCCATGCAGGTGCCAACCAGTGTTTTAAAACCCGGCCCAGCCCGGCCAGTCGGACCGGGTTCAACTAGACCCGGCCTATAAAACGGGCTGGGTCACCCTTTTTTCTGGGTCGCTCCGGTTCACAACCCAAGCTAAAAATATTTCCACAAAGGGATTTGAACTCACACAAACAAAGCACAACTCCAAGCCTTACCCAGTGGGCCACAATTTTTTAGTGGTGAAATAGTGATTTCTATTATATATAAACATGTTGTAACTGTATAATGCCTTCAGAAAAAATCCTCACAGAGGCGAGATTCGAACCACTGGGCTATGGTGATTTTACATGTACAGATGTGACTGACTTTAAATTTAATATAATATATTGAGAAACGGGTCAACCCGGGTTAACCCAAGGTTGAACCCATTTGAACCGGCCCGACGACCATTCCGGGTCGATAGCTGGGCCGGTTTTTAAAACACTGGTGCCAACTGCTTAACTGGTGCCTGCATAGCAAAAAAATCACTACTTTTAAAAATATTTCCCAAAATAGTTTATTTTGGTAAATATATTTTTTAATTATTATTTATATAATTTTCTTTTTAAAAAATACATATAATAAACAAATCCATAAAAGTGCTGATTAATTCAAATCTCCAAACACAAAAACTACTATAAATACTAAATATATATATATATATTTTATAACCATATAGGTTAATGAGTAGAAGTACATACTGGCATCGGTGAGGATGAGAGATGGCTAGAGTTAGTGCGCGGTGGAGGGTAAGCCTACGGAATGTGGTGAGTAAAAGGGGATGAAGTGAAGAGGGCGGTACTCTAGAATAGGAACCTACTTATAAAAAAAGAAACCGTTGTGGATCGCGTGGAAGAGGAACCTGTATAGCTGTAAAAGTAGAACCACTATAACCACTGGAAAAGAAGAACCAAAGAGGAAATTGGACTTGAAAGAGCAAAACATCGAATAAAAAACTTTTAAGGGAAAATTATTAAAATAATAATTTAAAAAAATATTTACTGAAATATACCACTTTGGGAAATATTTCCCAAAGTGGTGTTCATTTTTGCCACGTAGGCGCCAGCCAAGCAGCTGGCGCCAGCGTGGTTTTTTTTTAAGTTAATTTCGTCGTTTAGAACGACAAAATTAGTTTTCATATGATTTCGTCGTTCTAAACGATGAAACCTTTTATTACTTGACCTGGTTTCGTCATTCTGAACGACAAAATCAACTTAAGCTGATTTCGTCATTCTGAACGACGAAACTGCCACACTTAGCTAATTTCGACAGCCGGTTCCAGAACAACATTGATTTTGTCGTTCTAAACGACTAAATCAACTTAAGTTGATATCGTCGTTCTGAATGACGAAATCAGCGTCGTATATCGGCGACTCCGCTCAGCCTCCAGTCGCATTTCAGTCGCTCATTTTTCGCTCCGCCGCTTCTGCCGACTTCCGAATGCCACCATTCTCGCCGCCGACGTCCAACCCGCTGCCGCTGACCTCAGCCTGCCACCGCTGACTTTAGTCCGCTGCCGCCGACCTCAGTCCGCTGCCGCCGACTTCAGTCCGCCACCACCGCCGCCAGTCCGCCACCAGCTAGACTAGTCGCGTTCCAGTCAGTAATTTTTCACTCCACCAGTTCTGCCAACGTCCAGACGCCGCCATTCTCGCCGCCAACGTCCAGCCCGCCGCTGCCGACCTCAGCCCGCTGCTGCCGACCACAGTCCGCCGCAGCCGCCTAGGTCTAGCCCGCCGCTGCCCACGTCGAGCTGCTCCTGTTTCATTTTTCTGGTGCGTGTCCTTTTTTTTTATTTACCTTTTTTTCAATCGTTGTAATATATCTTTTGTATGTTACATTGAAAAAATTTATCTTTTGTATATTACATCGAAAAAATTTGAAGTTTTGATTGTCCCGTCATTGAGCCCTAGTTTTAGAAGTATTGTTCTAAGTCATTTTGTGTGTTTCTTTTTGTTTAAGATCATTGAATTGAGATGAATTTTTAATTAATGAGTTTTTGTTTTTTAAGATGACAAGTCTCTCAAATTTTGGAAAATGAGGAGGATTTGAGTTTTTGAACATGTTTTTATATGATTTGTGACATTGTATGAGTTATTGCATCAATTGTGTAATTATATTAATTAGAAAATTTACTCATTAATATAAAGTATTAATGATATGCTTATATATTTGGTAAAGTTATTAGTTTCTATGCGTATATATTTTGAAAATATATTTGTTAAGGTAGATATTAGTATTAGTTTGTTTAATCTAATATTAATTTAATTTATTATTTATGAATTAATTGAATAGAAATGGCAGAAGAAATGGTTAGTTTTTTCATTAACTACAATGGATGCATAGAAGGTTTATTAATGAAGAAACCGTCTACATTTGATGAATTTGAGATGCACGTAGCAAGTAAGGTTGGGTTGGATCGAAGAAGATGGAAAATTACTATCAAATGTAATCTTATGTCCTATGGATCGAGAATGATACTAATGAACATAAATGATGATTCATCAATGGCTTTTATGTTTCACCACTCGCGTCACATAATTTCTTTCGAGTTATTTCTCGAAAAAGAGGCCCGAGTGACTAGTGAAAGGCGAAGTAGTTCACATAGGAGCTCTCACAGAAGCTCACAAAGGAGCTCGGATAGAAATGTGAACAATGAAAGTCATATGCAAGTGCCGGTGGACGACGAAGAAGAGGGAAATTTATCTATGACAGTAGCTTCAAATGAACGTCATAGGTCGTCTGCCCCTATTTATGATGGAAGTGGACCTACTTGGAGGTAAGGGTTGATTTAGTTGTGAATACATTTTCAATCTTATTATCCTTTAATGAAAATATGTTTAGCTAAATTTTGAGATTTTGTGTGTAATATGGAAGGTCTACGACGCATGTACACGAGCCATTTAGCGTTCAAATGTCTCAAGGCGGTGCATGGTATGAAACTCAGAGTTCGATGGGCCTTCATTACCCCTACACGTATGTTGGTTGTACCGATGCTGGACCATCTAATCAGAGGTGAAATATATATTTATAAATGAATTCAACTTTTTTAGGCTTATGAAATTTAATACATATGCGATGTTTATATGTAGGGGGGATATGTCCATGGTGAAGATATTGATGAAAATGAGGATAATGAAGGTGAAGATAATATTGACGAAATAAGTGGAGAAGATTCTGATATGAATGTAGAAGGGGTTAGAGGTGAAGAAAGTGCTCAACAGATGGTTGACGGCGAAGGGGATGATGCGGTAGACAATGCCATTGTTGGGAATGATATGAATGTAGATGATGAAGAGCCGCCGTACTGTGAAGTGGAGCCACTTTATGCACACATCACAGATGAGGAGATAGATGCGGCAGTGAATTCTACAATGGATTTGGACCAACAAAATGAAGATGAGTTATACGTTGGCCGCATCTTTGAGAATAAAGAAGCATTCGTTACAGCCTTGCAGGAGTTTTGCATTCAAAATCATGTCGAATACAAGGTTGTACGAACAAATCCGGCGGAGTATACAGTGAAGTGCATTGATAGCACTTGCCCTTGGAGAGTCCATGGCTCAATCAAAAGGGGTGGTGGGTTCTTTAAATTGAAGACGTACAAAGGTGACCACACATGTCGGAATGCCCAGCTTAGCATAGATCATTGGCAGTGCAGTGCCTCCTTTATTTCGAAGGTCATAATGCCCGCTATCCAAGCCGAATTAACTCTCACACGAGGGGATATTATTCAAAGAATGAAGGAGAATTATCATGTTGACATATCTTATAAGAAAGCATGGGTAGCAAGGAATATGGCGATCAAGGCCATTTATGGAGATTGGGTAGAATTGTATAAATTGTTGCCAATGTACCTAAGGGCGGTGCAAGAAGCCAATCCTAACACCTACTACCGCTTAGAGGATGATGTAGTACCTCGTGCAGATGGTGGCACTTATAGGAGATTTAGATGGTTGTTTTGGGCGTTTGGGCTGTCTATAGCTGGGTTTTGACATTGCATCCCTGTGATTGGCGTTGATGCCACTCAATTGTATAGCAGATATCCTGGTGCTCTTATGGCTGCAACGGCTACAGATGGAAATAATGGGTTATTTCCTCTTGCATTCGGGCTTGTCGGGAAGGAAGATGGAGACAATTGGAAATGATTTCTAATGGAATTGAGGGATCATGTACTGATGGGCATGACGAACATCGTCATTATTTCAGATCGACATAAGGGACTTCAGAAGGCAGTGCCTGAGGTTCTTCTAGAGCCGGATTACCACCATCGTTATTGCATCCGTCACATAAAAGCAAATTTTAAGGAGTTAAAAAATGATACACTGACGGACTTGATTGGGGCAGCAGCTTGTGCACTCACAGTAGAAAAGTTTGATGCTAAAATGGACTTGATAGGTCAAGAGAATCCTAGGGCAAAACATCTCCTCTTAGGAGGAGAATTGCATCCTGCACAGTGGTCCCTTGCACACGGTGGTTTTATGACATTTGGCATGACGACTACAAATATGACTGAAAGTTTAAATAGCGTCTTGAAGGGGGTACAAGGGTTACCCATGCAGGCTTTAGTGTCAGCTATCTTTTATCGGCTCATAACATTTTTTGTTAAACGATCTTCTGCCGCCTTTGCCATAGTCACCCCATATACTCCTAGAGTGGAAGCCATATTGAGAGAGAAAACAAGAAAAATTGGGGAGTATGTAGTTAATAGGATCAACAGGAGTCAATACGAAGTGACATCAATTTGTGCTCGCAAGGTTATGGTAAATGTTGCGATGCATACTTGTACATGCAACATCCCTCAGGTTTATGGTTATCCTTGCTCGCACCTTATCGCTGTGTGGGCAAAGCGGCGGGAGCCAATCAATACATCACTGTTTTACACATCTTCTACTTATAGAAATGTGTACTCCGTAGAATTTTATTCTCCTCGTGGTTGGGAGTATTGGGAGAGGGATATACTGTTTGTGTTATACCCACCGATAGCAACAAGGCAACCCGGTCGCCCACGGTCTGTTCGCATTAGGAATACCATGGACCGCAGAACAATGGAAAGAGATAGTAGAGGAGGATATAAATGCGGGAGGTGTAAACAAAGTGGGCATAATATTAAATCATGTAGAAACCCTCCTGTTGATTGGTAAACATATAATCAACCTCTGTATTTATTATATTTTTTTAGTTACGTACGCATGTATTCCTTACGATTAATGATATGATCTTCATCTTCCACAAATCATATGGATCATGCAAAGCCTTGTTACGGGCTAGGCCCGAGTGACGCTTCTTTACTTGTAGAGCAGGAGTCACATAGGTTTGCTGCTATTTGGAGAGGAGAGGTATGATAACTTTTTTTAAAATTTGTTTCATTGTTTTTTGGTTGATATAGTATGACATGTTATAATTTTAAAATTTATTGTAGGACCCTGAGTGCCTTGAGTGCACAGAACATTTTAAATATCTCCACCATTGGCCTATAGATGAGCGTATATTACCTAATATCGAGCGAGCGGAATTCGGCCATTTCATTCATCTACAGTATGTTCATCTCGATTGGCCTTTATTGACAGCTCTTGTTGAGAGATGGAGGAGGGAGACACAGACATTTCATTTGTCATATGGAGAGATATCCATCACGCTCATGGATGTGGCAGTTCTATTAGGACTCCGTATTGATGGACGTTCGGTGACTGGCACGACAGGAGGAGCTCATATGGATATATTAGTTACACTTCTTGGTAGAGCTCCTCCTCCTACAGTGATGCGTGGTAGCCGAGTGAGCCTACGATGGCTCTTACAGGAGTTTCGTGAGCTCCCAATCGATGCTACAGAGATAGTTATCGAGCAGCATGCACAAGCCTATATATTGCATTTACTTGGAGCCACTATATTTGCGGATACCACGAGCAGCCACGTGCATGTTTCGTATCTCTCTCTCCTTGCCGACTTTGACATGA
This sequence comes from Saururus chinensis, assembly GCA_035235625.1. Classification (NCBI taxonomy): domain Eukaryota; kingdom Viridiplantae; phylum Streptophyta; class Magnoliopsida; order Piperales; family Saururaceae; genus Saururus; species Saururus chinensis. The sequence continues at coordinate 25,886,177 of CP141142.1, forward strand.
CTGACACTTATTCATGGGGCAGTGCTACTCTCCCATTATACCGAGAGTTAGGAAAGGCATGCTAGGCCATGACCTCAGGGATTGCGGGCTGTTTGACTCTTCTTCAGGTAAATTATTGTGTAAATTTACTTGGAGTTTTAGTCACGTATAATTTTTTAGTTCTAATATTTGTTATCACTATTTTATGACATAGTTATGGTTGTGGGAGCACTTACACGTCGGCCGACCAACTGCTGAGATGGGTCGCTTGGTCGAGGGTGCTCCATTAGGGGCGAGGTAGGTTGTATTTATGTTTACCACATTACTTTTTAAGCAACATTTTATGAACATATGCTGAACTCATTTTTTAAATTTAACTCCTTAAGGTGGAATGTTCGGAAGAAGAGAACCGAAAATCCACAAGGAGTCCTCCATTTGTATAGAGGGGAGTTAGACCACTAGTGGCCATACTAGGTAATTTTATTACCGTGTTGAACTTTTTTATGTAATGATTTTAAAAAAATTTGTCGTTATTTAAACTAACGTATCTTTATATATTATATAGATTATTTGGCAGCCGTACTCGGAGGACTTGTTGGCTGTGATACCTCCACTCTGCACTAACGGTCGAGAGGTGTGGCTTTCTCGAACCCCTCTCATATGTTATGAGATTATAGAGATGTATGTGCCAGATCATGTAATGCTCCAGTTTAACCTGGAGCAAGGGGTCCCACCTTCTACTGTCGAGTTTGTCCATCGCATCACTCGACAGGGCTGCCATATTACCGACTGGGCTGTATATCATGCGTCGTATATTGCTCGATGGGAGGATAGGAGAGCCACTATTATTAGAGGGGAGCTGGCTATGACATTGCAAGATGTTTATAGTACTTATATGCATTGGTATTTACCGATTACATGGCGATATATTTTACCGCGCAATGATGTAGAGGAGATGACATATCAGCCTAGGGGAGCATCTGAGGCAGCTCTAGTAAGTACAACTTTGTTAATTAAGATATATATTATTTTCTTATTTTGTTTTAATTATTTATCTAATATTTAATTTATTTTTTTATAGCTTCGTCAGATTCGACATACTAATGCATATTTGAGTGATGCACTTGTCACCTGTACTTCACGCGAGGACTTAACAGCAGCATGTGAGTCGGTGATTAGAGCATCTAATGATGTCCTTCGTAGCTTGCCACTACTTCATTTGGTGATTACGGATGTTCATCGAGATTATCCTGTCGACAAGGCCGTTCAGACGCAGCCGATGCACTCTTCATGCCCTGATATTCCATCATCATTAGCAGCATATAGCTCTCCTCCAGGGTTCATCATTTCCAGACACTACACATGTCAATCAGCCAGATCCGATTTTATATTATAGACGACATCGGCCAGCTTGTATTGTACCATCTATTACTTATGCTGAGCCGAAGCCCGAGCAGGAGCCTGACATGGAGTCGCAGCCAGAGCCAGAGCCCCAACCCCAGTCGGAGCCCGATCCCCAGCCCCAGTCGGAGCCAGAGCTAGAGCCACAGCCAGAGGTAGATCATGAGGAGCTCGTACACCACCGTCGAGGACGAGGGCGAGGACGAGGCCGAAGCCGTAGGAGATTATGATATTACTTGTGATATATTATATTTGTTATTCGTATATGATGTATTTTACTTATATTTGTTATGGTGATATTCGTGATAGTGATATTTGTTATGGGTGGAATGAATAAAGTCGTGCATATATATCTGTGTTCTGTGTTCTGAATGAATAAACAGGGACAAGTGATAAAATTAGTTTTAAATAGTAATTTTAAAAAAATTTAATTTAATTTCGTCGTTCTGAATGACGAAATCAGCTTAATTTGATTTCGTCATTTAGAACGACAAAATCAGTATTGTTCTGGAACCGAAGGCTAAAAATAAAATAAGTGCGGCAGTTTCGTCGTTCAGAATGACGAAATCAGCTTAAGTTGATTTCGTCGTTTTGAACGACGAAATCGGGTCAAGTGACGCCAGCTAAGCAGCTGGCGCCTACGTGGTAAAAATGAATACTATTTTAAAAAATATTTTCTAAAATAATATATTTTAATAAATATTTTTTTTTAATTATTATTTTAATAATTTTTTTAAATTTTTAAACTTTAAAGGCAGAAGAGAGTTTGAAAAGTAGAAAGCTGAGAAAAGATAGTTTATACCAGTCAGTCAGTCTACGGCAGTGGGCTTTGCTGCTCGCGTGATAGACCGCTGGGAAGTTCTCTCAAATGCCAGTTTTTCCCTTTTATTCTTTTTCTTAATAATAAGCTACGTCGCTCTGTCAACTAGCAGAGCAACGTGGTCGGCCGCTGGAAAAGGCCAGATTTTTGTCTTTGTCTGCACTATAAAAAGGCAGTCAGGCAATTTCACCGCCACAGTAGCAATTCGTAAAACCGGCGTAGTCCTACTAAACTACTGAGCTCTCCGACCTCAAAATCTGACCGGCAGAGAAGCACCACAAAAATGGATAAAATCGGCGGGAATTCCATGGCCAGGAATTCGCTTGTACGCGTCGACGTGTACTCTCCGACAGGCGACCATTCGCTTGTTTTGTTCCAACGGCTGGATCCTCCCCTCCCATCAATTCTCAAACGTTATCGCTTCTTTCTCTCCCATTTCTTCCACCCCACTTTAGTTAAATCTCTTTGAATTCCGAGTCCGCGACTGAGCTCCGGCATCTACCGAGTCTTCTGGGCCTTTATGGTGGGAAGCCTGCTTCAGCTGAGACATTTTCGTGATCTTGGCGGGTGGTGAAGTGCGACTGACTGCCATTTCACTGTGAGTCTTGGAAAAGGTCTATTCATTGCTTGAGGAAATGTTTTGCCAGTGTTTTCTTGAATTCTCTGGTTTCGCTTCGCTTGGGTGTAGTCTCATGCTGATTTAGCTGAGTTGGATCATTTATTTGATCTTTCATAGCACAATTTATTGATCATTTCGTAGCTTGATCTTTCAAAAGAGCGTCTGGCTTTTGGAATGTTGCAGTTTGTGGTGCTATCACTTTCTGTGTCCATTACAGAAGTGTATATGCGTATTTTTTCTTGAACTTGTGTAAGTACGCGTGGCATTCTCCTGATGTTAATATAGCAGACGTCTAGCTTCGTTACTATACAGAAATTCTGCTTTTTTGATATCTACATGTTGTTCTGACCAAAAAAGATATCAAGATGTGTTGCTTGTATTAAATAGGGTCCTCACTGTACACTCTTTATGAAGGGATTCAAAATGGACATGCAAAATTTGGTTATATCATGGTCGTGACTATTAAATGTCCTTTCCATTTGTGCAGCTCTCAGTCCTGGACGAGCTAGGATGGAAGAATCAAAGGCAGGGCCTTCAAGGCCAACAGAAAGCAGTTCTTATGCCTCATCTTCAAGCAACCAACATACTAATAGTGTCCTTCACCAATCAATTGAAGTGTTCAACTCATCTAATTATGCCCATCCATATCTTAGTGAGCAGATCGAGTTACAAAACAGAACAGACGAAGGTGCTGCAAGATCAGGTTCTGGAAGAGAACATGTAGACAAGTGGATGGCATTTGCATCAGGCAATTCTGCAGCTGCAGAATGTTCGAAAAATTATGGAAATTTGCAGAATGGCAGGCTAGAAGATAGTTCTTTAAATGGACAGTCTGATCAGATTTTAACAGAAGCTATCATGGCTGAGAGAGCTGCAGAATGGGGTTTGGTAATCAAGTCGGATGATGGAGCAGGCAGCAATCTGACATTGTCTTTTAGTTCATTGGATGAAAAACAGAAAACTTCTATAAGGAGGTCTGCGGATTCGGCAAGGTCTTCTGAAGATGGACTTGAATTTCCAAGGTTCTCAAAAGAACTGAAAGATGCACTCTCTACCCTACAGCAAACATTTGTTGTGTCTGATGCAACTCGACCAGATTGTCCAATTATGTATGCCAGTGCTGGATTCTTCAATATGACAGGATACTTCTCAAAAGAAGTTATAGGAAGAAACTGGTATTTGTTGCTACTCATGAATCAGTTCCTTCAGTCTCATTCAGAGTGAAAAGTGTGTAAAAAAACATTTTTTACTGCAGCCGCTTTCTGCAGGGTCCTGACACTGACCCCCTTGAAGTTGCGAAGATTAGAGATGCTGTCCAAACGGGCAAGAGTTACTGTGGCCGACTACTGAACTACAAGAAGGATGGAACCCCATTCTGGAATCTCCTTACAATCACACCCATAAAAGATGAAACTGGGAAGGTCATCAAATATATAGGGTCAGTAGTACATCATTTCTTTTTCTACAAAGTTTTGACTTTTTGATACACGTCAATTAGATAGATTTTTGAGCACTGCCTAGAGCCACATTTTTTTGTCAAGATTTATACTTGCTTATAATGAAAACAGAATTTCCTTTAGCTATTTATGTCTCAATTAAATTTAAATGTAAATCCACAAAACGAGTTGTGCAATTACTGCAGTCTCTTCCTTCTCCCCACATTAGCTGATACTGATTTGGATCCGTTTTTATTGAGCTACAACTGTATTTTGAGGAATGGATTGCAACAATTCGTCTGGTGTTTACTTATCTTAGGATTCGTAAATGATGAAAGCATACAACCAATGACTCACAAACTACAAATTGCAGCAGCATATGATCCACACTCAATTAGTTATATTTTTCAACACTGCTTATAGGCATAATTTTTCTCAAGGTTTATACTTGCTTATAATGAAAACAGAACTTCCTTCAGCAATTTATATCTCTCAATAAAATTTAAATGAAAATCTTACAAAATGGGCTGTGCAATTACTGTACTCTCTTCTATTCTCCCTGCTCCTTGTATTTTTGTCTAAGTCTTCAGTATTAGGCTTTTATATTGTGGAGAATAGTTTCGTCATTCATGTTTATTTCTTATTTTCTATTGGTTAGGCCTCACTTAAGTGGTGGGCATATTAGTCTTTTGTCTTAATAGGGAAAATTGACTACTATTAGAGGGCTGGACTCTTCTTTCTCTTGTACGGACCTTCATTGTCTTTAATCAGAAGCTTCTTTTGATCCCAGCCCCTGACTTTCTAGTCTATGCATGTGCAAGCATTTGCATCAGTTAAATAGTGCTTGCCTATGGCTGGGGTGTGGATAATATATTAGTCTACATTTGTCTGTTTGGGCCAGTCTAGGCTTGATATACATTGGTATGCTGTACCTTGACAGCTTTAGCTTTTGAGACAACATGGTTTCTAACACTCCCCACATCAGCTGATACCGATTTGGAACTGTTCTTATTGAGTTGAAACCATGTTTTGATGAAAGGATTGCAACAATTCATGTAGTTTTTAATTATCTAAGGGTTCATAGGCATACAGCCAATGACTCGCAAACTACAAATTTTAGCAGCATATGCTATGTTTTTTGCAAGAACTCAAGTAGCTGTAGGCTGAAGCTGATGCTCTGGCCCCTTTTGTTGGAGGAAGATATAGTCTTTTTCTTAGGAAAATTACCTGATAAGGTGCCCACCCAATTTTTTGTTTCTTGTTTGTCTTGAAAATGGAGCCGAACAAACAATATAAGGCTCACTTACATTCCACCTTCTAAATACTTTTTTAGCCCTAGAAAGTGGATCAGTTAATCTGTTGAGGGCTGATGTAGTACATGTGTATATATATATATATATATATATTTATATATGAACTTCTATCCATTTTAAGTATAGTTAGAGTTCAAATTTGTAATTATATGTCATGTTATATTACATAAATAGTGAAATGAATTTAGACTCTATTACTACATTGTTATCTTGGAACTTACTATGAGAATAATGGGTACAAGGGTTTGTAGAGAGGATAATTCTCTCTTATAAAATAATGAAGAAAGAGGATAATAGGAGAAGTTGGCCTATGCTTTGATAGAGGTCATGCTGTCTAATAGATTCCAAAGACTACATTGGTCTTCACTTAAGTGAGGGCTGACCAATTAGACATAAAAGATAAACTTCAATAATAAAACTATCCTCTATAATGAAATACATAATAATACTAAAGATGTATACAAAATACTACTTAGCAAATATACTCTTAACATCATCTCTCAAACTGTAGTTAACATAGAGAACTTGCCCAAAAAACAATGAAACCAAGCCATGATATATGTTTTTGGGATGAAGTTCTCAAGCTGTTGAGAACACTGAATATGGGGTATTGTCAAAGGCCCAATATGCAAATGATGATGCACAAAGTGACAATCAATATATATGTGTTTTGTGCACACTCATGAAAGCCTGAATTATGAGTAATTTGAATGACTCCGTTGTTATCACAATACGTAGGAGTAGAATATGTAATAGATAAACTCATATCAACCAACAACCATTGAATCCAGGCACTCACTGCAGCAGTAATAGCCTACAAACGACATTCAGCCTCAGCAGTTGACCTAGCCTTTCTTATTCTTCCAAGATAAAAGAATCACCAAGAAACACACAAAAGCTAATAGTAGATTTACAATTTACCACACTGCCGAGCGCCGAGCCCAATCAACATTAGAATAAGCTCTCATCACTAACTTGATGAAGATGAGAGTAGACTCTCAAATAATTTGTCTTGGAGATATCGCAAAATGCATAGCACAACAGACCAATGAAAGGAACATGATGCAAAGGAGAACTCGCTGATAACATGAATTGCATACTAGATGCTTGGGCCAGTATCAGTAAGACCAAGTAACAAACAATCTTTTGATATTTGGTAGGGTCATCAAGAGGAGCACTATCTGTAGGAGAGAGCTTCAGATTAAGGTCAATAGGAGTATCAATGGGGCAGATTTGCCAGATTGTGCAATAATATCAACAATATCTTTGGATTGAGATAGCATATGATCTCTACGAGAATATGCAACCTCGATACTCAAAAAATAGCAAATAAAGCAAAGTATTTCATCTCTTTGAACTCCTGCAACTGAGTTTCAAGAGAAAAAATACTTGTAAAATCATCTCAATGATAATCAAATCATCAACATACAGTTAGGGAATAATACAGCTCGTAGTGGCATCTCTAAAGAAGAGGGCAAAATCATGATCACTTCCAAAAAGCCTAGTCTCAGTAATGCAAAGCTGAAAATTTCAAACCAAGCCTTGGATGCAGGTTTAAGATCATATAGGGCATGGTGGAGTCGAAAAATATTAAAAAGGCTAATGAGGTAGACTAGGAGGATTCATATAAACCTCTTCAGACAAATCTCCATTCAAGAAGTCATTCTTGACATCCAAAGGATACCAAGGCCAATTACATACAAAAACAACAAATATAAGGTCGTGCAAGGAGGTCATTTTGGCAACTAGAGCAAATGTCTCTTGATAATCAATTCTATACTTTTGAGGAAAACCTTAACAACCAACCTAGCCTTGTACCTTTCAAGAGTACAATTTGAATTATTTTTTGTTAGATTATTTGTTCATATTTTGTCCTAAGTATTTAGTATTGTATCTTTCTTTTAATCGAGAGTACTTTAGTCGTTGCTTTGCAATCATTTCCACGCTGGGATTTGACTCTTCCTCATAATCAATTTGCTCATTAGCTTGCCAACTTCTTCACAAAGTCTCATACAATGGCCTGTTTCTAGTTTTTGTTGAGAAAACTTTTGATGTTATCTTCATCTAGAGTTGGGGATGGGTATTAGAGGAGTATTCACTTGAATCTTGTCTTCTAGGTATTTAATACCATATGCCTAATGTGGAGCTGAGGTGGGTCTCAAAGGTGAAAACAGGGCCCAATTATAGGATTTTATTTAACTTAGGATTTTAGATTTGATTTCCCAAATTTAGAAGGATTACGAGATCGGTATTTAATTTCATTTTCAAGTCTTTCTAAAGCAAGCCTTTAATGTAAATAGGCAATTATTTCAGTTTATTGAAGAGAACCTCTTAGAGATTTTACTGTGTTCGGTGGATTTTAACCACACCTTGCTGGTGGACTCCAGTAAGCCCCTCTATCCGGTGGACTCCAGTGGAAGCTCTTGGTGGATGCCAAGGGCCTTTTGTCCTTCTTTGTTCCCCCCTCTCGCCTTCTTCCAATTTCCCTGTTTCCCTTTGATAGGATGGTGTCCTACATCAATCTTTCTATTGTCTTAAGTATTCCTTTAATTAATTGTCACATACCACTCCAAGTTGGCTATCAGGCTTGGAATGCATGTTGTCCGAGTGGGTATGAGGTGCATTTTGGGGAGTGCACACAGGCATCAATTGTGTTATTAAGTGTTTGAAATAATTATTGATACTGGGGGATGTTAGAACTTTTGTTCCCTTTGTGTTTTGCTTACTTTTGTTCCCTTTAATGAACAAGGTGGTAAGGCTGATTTGTACTAGCGAATTTAAATGTTCAGATCATTCCTTGTTAACCATTGTTATGTCCCTGTGTTGTGATCCTGCGAACAGTGTGTGAATTGAGGAAGGAAGACAAGAGAAGAGGGGACGAGGCGCACTTGCAGATTGCAAGTGCGATCTCTCCTGGGAAGAGAAGGTCGGGAATTCAGAGAGGAAGGAGAGTCGAATGAAGGAAGGGAAAAGAGTTAATTAATTTTCCATAAACCTATTTACAACGAATCAGCCTACTTAAGGCCATTGGCCAATAGGCTACATAGAAACAACTATCTAACTACATAGGCTAAAACTAACTATTAACTAAACTGACTAATAACTGAATTAAAGCAACAATGTGCACATTAACATGGATGCCTATGTGCACTTATTATAACAACTAATAAAGTAACTGTAGATCATAACAACCATTCTTTCAACATGCAATTTGTTTTGCTTTTCTTGATAGAGTGCATCCTGGGAGTGTTTTTCTGTGACCTTTGTTTATTTTAAATTTATCCAGATTTCTGTTGTGATAGGTAGTATATGTTGTTTTTTTTGTTGTATTCCAATTATGGATATGATCCTGAACAAATATTGTTTACTTGAATAATTTGGTGGAATTTTAGTATGTGGTGACATTTTTCTGGAAATGGGAAAAGCATTTATCTTGGTTTCTATATACATTAAATTACATATAGTTCCTCACAGCATGCAGGTTGAGGTCAGCAAATACACTGAAGGTTTGGTTGACAAAGCTGTTCGGCCAAATGGCTTACCAAAATCCCTCATTCGATACGATGGTGAACTGATTAACCCAAGTTTCCTCTTAACTGATTATGTATTACATATATGGTGTTTAAACTAAATCTCTGGTTTGCTTCAGCCCGTCAAAAGGAAAAGGCCTTGGTTTCAATTACGGAGGTTGTGCAGACTGTGAAGCATCCCCATGTGCATGTTCAAAATATAAAGAGTGAGGTATCAGGCCGGCTCGTGGAGCAGGATAGATTTAATTTGGATTCACCCCTTAAAAAATCTGCAGAAAATGAAAGCATAAGAACACCTGACAGACAAACTTCACAATGGGATAGAAAAAATGAGTTGTCAAGAATGAGCACAAGCAATGAGGTCAGCAAGAAATCAAGAACATCATCACGTGTTTCACTTATGGGGTAGGAGTGTATTATGTTTACTTTATTTTGATTTTGTGTTTAAGTCTTATGCTCGTGGTAAAGCTTATTTTGAAATGATAAATTATTATTGTTATTATTCTTATGATCACTTGTTGTTGTGGTTAATACAAATTAAGAACATGGTATCTGAGCCCAAGTTGTGGGTTCTATGTCCCAAAGGAAGTAGTGTTCTAGTATGGTTAATATAAATTAGTTAATCACTTCCTAAATGTCTTCAGCTTTTAGGAGAAGTGGTCAACCAACATGTATTATTATTACTACTGTTATTATTATTATATTAGTGTTATTAGGGTCCCAATATCCCTTTAAGTCTGCCTCATGTCTCACACGACCCAATTAAAACAGGGGGGGCCCTTTTGCACTCTGGATGGCAATCCAACAGTGCAGTATGGACTGCACACAAAATTCCAGTGTGTGTGCTGGGTCATGCCAACTTTTTCCATATTATTATTATTATTATTATTATTATTTGTTACACTTGGACCCCCTCAGAGTGTCATGTTTCTACTAGTAGAAAAGACTTTATGGAAATGTGGTGGCTTCATCTAGCCTTTGCTACTAATTGTTTTTGAAGTGTGAAGGTTGTGTGTTGCTAGCATCCAGCCCCCCCAAAAAAGAAAAGAAATAGTTACACTTTTTGTTCGCCTGACCTCCACTTGAAGCATTTGGGGAGCCATGTTCCTACCATTGGGAAAAAGTCCGCTGGATGTATGGTTGTTTCATGTAACATTTATTATCAGTTCTTCTGATGTAGATGTGTGAATTTTAGTAGTAGCAGTAGCAGTAGTTTTTGATCAAAGGAAAAACAGTACACCTTGTGTTGAACGCCCAACCTCCACTTGAAGCCATTGATGAGTTATGTTCCTGTCAGTAGTGAAAAGTCTGCTGGATATATGGTTGTTTCATCGCACCGTTATTATCAGTTCTTCTGATGTAGATGTATTAATTTGTTGGTTTCAGGTTTAAGTATTAGTGGTAGTAGTAGTATTACACCTTGACCTTGACATATAATATTGACTTGACCCCTTCAGTATCATGTTCTTACCACTAGGGAAAATGTTTGCTGAATGTGTGGTTGTTTCTAACCACCTTCTTGTCAATTCTATTTATGTAGATGTGTGAATTTACTGGTTACAGGTTTAAGACTAGATCCTTGAGTTCTACTGGAAAGCATGAGACAGAGCCTTCTATTGAGCCTGAAAGTCTGATGAGCAAAGATGTAAAAAGATCTGACAGTTGGGATCGCCTAGAAAGAGAGAAGGATATGCGCCAAGGATTTGATTTAGCCACAACATTGGAGCGTATCGAAAAAAATTTTGTGATCACAGATCCTCGGCTTCCTGATAATCCCATTGTATGTTTAAACATAGAAATGGACATTCTCTTATGTTTCCAAATTTGATAAATATAGCCCTTTTCTCCTTTGCCTAAATCAGACTATGTTGTCTTATAATAAGTCAGGAACCTTGTGGCATAAAGAGAGTCATCAATGTCAAAAACTGTTGTATAATTTTTGTGACTTAATTTGTCTGAAAACCTAGTAAGCAACTTTTTTACCTAATGGACTTGTGACACAAATGCGGTTGTGCAAATAAATGCCATGAAATTAGACACTGTTTGCTGTCTCATATAGATCTGATTGTAATACTTGGATAACTATGCTGCACAGTGTTTAATTTTTCTGACTGCACAATTTGGGTTAAAATTCAGATATTTGCATCTGATAGCTTTCTTGAATTGACTGAGTACACTAGAGAAGAAATCCTTGGAAGAAATTGCAGGTATGCTTGTTATTGATTCATGGTATTTTTGTTGGCATACAAATATTTCTTATGTTATTAGCTTATTGCGTTTCAGACGTAGACATTGCAATTATTATTTTAAATGTTTGTAAGTAGAGTAAGTAATGTAAAGTTGTACGTTAGTGGTCATGAAAAACTACATGACCTTGCATTCTCAGTTGACATATTATATTATTTTGGAATCCAATTTTTTCTGCGTGCTAATTTGTATGGTTTGATGGTTTGTTGCAACTGCAATAGGTTTCTTCAAGGCCCTGACACAGATCAAGCAACTGTTCAGAAAATAAGAGATGCTATAAGAGAACAAAAAGAAGTTACTGTACAGCTGATCAACTATACTAAGAGTGGTAAATATATTTCATTTTACTTTGTTTTTATAATGTTTATGGGATAGTGTCTGGGGAAATTTTTTTGGGAGAGCCTAGGGAATATTCTCTAATTAGTTGCCTGATATCAAAGTTTATCAATTTGCAGACACTTGACACACATTTGCTGTTCTTTAGTTGTTGAGTTGCTCTGTTTTCTTAACTGCAGGGAAGAAATTTTGGAATTTGTTTCATTTGCAACCAATGCGTGATCAAAAGGTGTCAAATTGGTTTTTTTCAGTCTGTTAGGTTGAAAAAATTAGTTTTATCTATATTGACATTCCAGATTTGCTTAAAATTGTCTAAACTTTTGATTTGCTTAAAATTATTAGGGCGAGCTGCAGTATTTTATTGGTGTACAATTAGATGGAAGCGATCATGTGGAGCCACTGAGAAACCGCCTTTCAGAGAGCACTGAGATGCAGAGTTCTAAACTGGTACTGCTTCAGTCTCTTCTTTTCACAGTTGTAATTGCGAATGAGATTTGGTGAATACTTTGGGCTTAATTCACTGTGGACTTCCTTGCATATGATCACATTCTGAACTTTAATTGTAACTGGCATGCTTCCTGCTTAATGAAGCTTTTTTGGTGCTTTTTTGTTGTTAATGAAAGAAATATTGCTATATATGTCAGTTTTTTGTTGAAAGTTCTCACATCCCTGGTTTTTAAATGCTTTTGAAAATGCGGCAGGAAATTTTCTTTTTCTTAATTTAGTAAAGAACACCCGCGTACAAAATCTTTATAGGGCGTGATCATCAACCAACACATCAACTTATAAAATTTGTAAACATTCCCAGGATAGTGGAGTAAGCATGCTATAACAACATTAAGCAACATACAAGTCTTAATATGGAAACACATGTGCCTAACAATTATCTCAAAATATTATCTGCTAGCCTTCCAACTGTTAGAAGTTCCACAAAAATACTGTAGCAGCAGATCATCCAGCCACTCTGATGTTTGCAAGTCAGTTGCTTGTCTCAGCCAGAGCACCTGCAAAATTTGAGTGGGTGAGTCTTGATGTATTTATCAGTAGAAGGTATAATCTTGTGCTTAGTAATTATAGGAAGTATAGGTTTATCTCAAAACATATTTCCAATAAACTCAGTGACTAATCATATTATCTTTTCTATACAAGACAAAAATTAACTCTTTCTTTCCAAACATGACCAAATCATCAATGGCAATATATTCTCAAATCACCACGAGATGACTTTGTGATATTTTTGAACATGTTGCAAGATACTAGGGAAAATTATATAAATAATGTTTAAATTTTTTTTATGAAAATAGCAGAGATGAAAATATTTATTGAAATGGTGTTGCTTTTTGCTGGGCAGGCGCCAACCAAGCATTGACGCCTGCATGGCTTTTTTTTAAGGTTTTTTTTTTATGATTTCATCCTTGCAAAGGACAAAATTGCCATTAAATGGTGACATGATTGTCATTCTAAAAGGGAGAAATCAAGAGCCTTTTTACCCCCCTCCCCACCTGTCTCATGGGTGATCTAGCTGCCTCTTCCCTCTCATCACGCTGCCTCTTCCCTCTCATCACTCTGCCTCTGTCTCCTTTTCAATCCCCCTGTCTTCCTTGCCTTGAACATAATCTACCTGTTGATCTTTTTTCTCCTTTCTCCTTCATCGTTCTAAGCATTACGTATGTTACTTCTTGAATCACTCTTTTCATGGGCATGCGCCAAGTTATATTGTGGGCCAAGTTATGTCAAGTTTTGTTGTGGACATCAACTCCCATTGGAAAGAAAAGTCAGGTTCAGATTCGAAGCAGGGAGAGATGCTACCAGCGCTAGAGCTCCATGACATGGTGCGACCTCATTACTCCCTATTTCAAAATGGTCTTCTTGTATAAGTGCAGGGTTTGCCAATTTGTCAATTGCAACCAGGGGATCTGCCAAAGTTATTGTCATTTTTGTAGTTTCTTTGTTGACAACTGCTGCCTATAAATCTTTGTCTCATAATTGCCCTCCCTTACCTGCTGGATTCGAAGCTGAGTGAGGTTCACAAACTCATTCAAGCTATGGGGTTTCTGCACTTCTCCTTGCCGTATACATAGAGGACAAAGCTGCCAACTTGGGGAAAGCCCAGATGTATGCTACAATTGGGAAGACCACCAGCTTATTCTTGCTCAATTGGTAGCTTCAGACGGGGAGGGTTGAATGCTTGATTACTTTTTGGTCCACACACAAGTCAAACATTGGCTGAGGAAACTTCATTGTGTGGAATGTTATAACATGTCCATCATCACCTATGCGGTATGCTTGCGCAGATGTGCTATACATGGAATTGTACAGATCGGTTGCATTTGAGGTCATGACCCAAGAATTTAATCTGTTGTTCTTTGAGATCGATGGGCCATATGGTATTGGCTTGGTTTTTTTGTTTTGAGGATCAAGGATGCTCAAGGTGGTGCAAAAACGAAAATGACTTGTTGTTCTGCTCCAATTGGTTCCAACTGGTTTCTATAGTACTATGGAGGATTTGATATGGGCTTGTTTGTAGGTGTCTTCTCGTTTGGTCCATATGCTATTGCTTATGTAATACAAAGTAGAGAAATGGTGGGCACAACTGATAATTTGTTCGGCTACTTGACCATGCTTACTCACACATGCAACTTGAGAGATCAAAGGCCAGCTTGAGGACAAGGTGGTGTGGAAGTGCGGTGGAATGTTATGTCCCAATTTAAGGGGCTGGTTCATCTTTGGATTAGTGGTTGGTTTAATTAGGGTTTAAGTACTTTATTAAGCAATAAGTGTAGTTAAACTTTATTAAGCAATAAGTGTAGTTAGGTACTAAGCTATGAGTGGTTATTATTTAATTAGCATTAATGGGCTTTAGGGAATTGTTAGTAGGCCCATTAACTTTCAACGCCCTGTTTTAGATTACGAATAAAAAGTTAATGCTTAATCTCCTCACCCCTCCTTTGTCTACTGTCACCTCCTTTCTTACCTTCCCCTCCCTTTCTTCCAACCTTCCTGCATGCTTACTCACACATGCAACTTGAGAGATCAAAGGCCAGCTTGAGGACAAGGTGGTGTGGAAGTGCGGTGGAATGTTATGTCCCAATTTAAGGGGCTGGTTCATCTTTGGATTAGTGGTTGGTTTAATTAGGGTTTAAGTACTTTATTAAGCAATAAGTGTAGTTAAACTTTATTAAGCAATAAGTGTAGTTAGGTACTAAGCTATGAGTGGTTATTATTTAATTAGCATTAATGGGCTTTAGGGAATTGTTAGTAGGCCCATTAACTTTCAACGCCCTGTTTTAGATTACGAATAAAAAGTTAATGCTTAATCTCCTCACCCCTCCTTTGTCTACTGTCACCTCCTTTCTTACCTTCCCCTCCCTTTCTTCCAACCTTCCTGACAAGTTACCTCTTTGTGCACTTTGGTACACAACAGTGCAGTCTTAGTGTGGCCAACCCGGTGGGGTTTGTTCCACTCCCTCTGTTGTTTTACACATGTTCGCCGCCACTGCCTGAGCTGCCACTGGCGCCTGGTCCACTACCCACAGCTGCCTGGTTGTCTACAGCCGCTTTGTCCTTGTCCTTCTACTTTGGATATGCTTCAGCAATGACCATTCCATGATGACTGTCTGCTTTGCTCTTTTGTTGGAATCCATCAGAAATCTTGCCATGAGAGAGAGAGTTTCACCTTTGTACTATTTTTTTCTCTAAACTTCCTGCCTGTGGACCACCCATGACAATTGTTTATTATGGATAGTTCTTCACATGAAATTCCACTAATTCCATTTTACAGGTTAAAGCTACTGCAGAGAATGTTGATGAGGCTGTCCGAGAACTTCCTGATGCGAACTTGGTAAGGTACACTTTTTTTGCTATATTGTTCTCTTACAAAAATAGCTTAAATATTCTGGGAAAAAATATCTGAGATTTCATTTGTTTATTTGGAAAGACCTTTTTTGATGGGGCCAATAGTATTGTAAGTGTGGTAAATAGAAATAGTTAGTCCCTTCACTGGTTGCTTAAGCTTTTGCATGTAGTGTTTATATTACATTGTATCAGAGCCAAAGGGGTTCAAATCTTGAGGAAAGCAATTCTCCTTGTTTGTGCCCCTATGTGTGTTCTCCAGCAATGCTTAGTAATGGTAGTGTGAAAAGCTTTTCTGTATGGTATGTCTTGTTTAACATCAACTAATGACAGTTGTACCTCATACAATGTTTAGCAGATGTCATAACTACGAAAAAAATATATTATGCATGAGACAAGTTGATGCTCCAGTAAATTTATACAGTTTTTTCAACCTTTTCCGTCAAATACAAAGTGTTTTATATGTGAAGCTTAAAGTGATTACTTATTGCTATAAAAGCTGCTTACGGATTCATCCTTGGCTACTTGTAGAGGCCAGAGGATTTGTGGGCTATACATTCGCGACCAGTATTTCCTAGGCCTCACAAAAAGGACTGTTCTTCTTGGAGGGAAATTCAGAAGGTATTCATCTTTTAGGTCAACGCTCTGCATAATCCATTTTGAAGTGTAGTGAGAATATATAAAGAGCTGGGATGGCTTTTATTGTTCAAGCATGTATTTAACTTCCTTCAGCTGAGGAGTCTGGTTTGATTTAATCCTAAAAACACTTTAGATGGGTAAATATTTGAAATGTTGTTTTTTCTATCATCTTACACTTCTGATTTGTGATTTTCAAGATGACTCAAGCTGGTGAACAAATCGGTTTGAATCATTTCAAGCCCATAAGGCCTCTCGGTTGTGGTGATACAGGCAGGTAATGTTACTTCAGATTCTGCATCTTTGGTTAAATAATGCAAATTATATATTTAAAATTTTTATTTAAAGGTAGGAGTAGAAGTTCCAGCTGCAATTCGTTTATGTTGTCCATGAAATAGCTTGATATTTGGTTTTGTTATAGTTCTAATTGACTAGATCTCAATCTTTTTTATTGCAGTGTTCATTTGGTTGAGCTTCAAGGTACAGGTGAATTGTTTGCTATGAAGGCTATGGATAAATCAGTGATGCTAAATCGTAACAAGGTCTGAACATTAAATGCACACATGTTTCCATATAAACTTCTTGGCAATATTGTCTATTTGTTTTCCTTTTAAGGGATTTTGATAATCAGAGTGGAATTGTCATACATGCAGGGAATATCATGTCATGGACAAGCATGTGTTTTGAATTGATACTTCATATTTGTTTTTTTTATCACTAGTTCAACTAGTTAATTGAGGTGTATTAAGTGATTAGTTGAGCAAGATCACTGATCACCGGAATTGAGAGGAATGTTACTGTATCTTTTGTACATAACATATAAATTCTAGCAAATTTTGAGCCTGCCCCATGTCCCCTTCTCAAAGAGTCATGCTCTCACAAGTTGATGTTCACTGGATACACCAATTGCAATGGTATATTATGATGTTACACACCTAGTATTGATTCTGTTGATGATGTTATAGTTGTTAACTTACAGGTACATCGAGCTTGTGTAGAACGGGAGATAATTTCGCTTTTAGATCATCCTTTTCTTCCAACATTGTACACTTCATTTCAGGTTGGGTCACCATCCTTTCATTCTTTTTTCTTTTCTATCTACAATCTTCTACATGGTAACTCTATACTTTTTCTTGGTATCATAACATTCCATTTGATTTACATAATTAATTCTAGTTCTTGTATTTTATTTATGCATTTTTTCATGGGCATGTGTGTCAAGTTTGTGTTTCCGGGCTTAGACTTCTGCAGTAGGGTGTTTGGCAATCTATATATTAACCTGTACATGATTTTGGATACAATTAATTATATAGGAGTCAAATCATTTTGAAACTGAGAGGACATCTTTTTCTTCCTTTTTTTTACAACTTTTTGAGTAACGTTGCTATTATTGATGCTTGAAAACTAAAAGTAAGGTAAGATTTAAGCGTGACAATCTACTGTTTTACTTTTTGCCTACCTTTTTATTTTGTTGCACTACTGTTTCTGTGGTAGATGTTTATTTATCTGGAACTTCAGAAAATTGTCAATTTGTTGCTCTTATTGGATCAGTAGAATGAAATAATCGATGAGAGGAAGATAATACAGATGAGAGGAATCAACTGGCTTCTAATAGGAAGAAATCACAGTAACAAATTGACAGAAAGTGAGAGGAGGAGAAGTTTTCTATTAAGATTTCTGGAGAACAGGGTAACAAAGCTTGAATCCACAAGCTGAACACTACAAAGTATAAAAGATTACACGGTTGAATCCACAACCCTAGCTCAAATCCATGAGCAAGCAAAGAAAGAAGAAATTTCTGGAATCAGCTAATTCATTCAAGTTCTAATCCCCTTTTCCTCTTTTCCTCCACCTCTTATCTCCTCTGGAATAACCACCTCTGACATCCTAACAAACTGTGACACAAAAGACTGTTTTACCCCTCCCATTTACACCAGCAGGGAGTTAACTAAAGACTTGGACTGTTCTGCCCCTTTCGACTTCCTGGAGTATGAACTGTACACAGCAGTTGAAGGAGAATTACCCTCTCTACATCAGTCTGAATTGCCCTCTACATCAAGAACTGAGTGAATCTACCTTAAAACAACTTAAAACAGGAGATAAACAACATTTAGAGTGCTCCAATGGGTCTGGGATGGGTTGTAGTCTGGGAGATCCGAGAAACCCTCCCTGGACCTGAAGCCCTTACATAGGTGTGTTGCAATGCACCTATTGAACAGTGTGCTTGGTGCCGCTTAAGTGGCCAACACCTATATGACTATTTACTTAACAGAGTTCATATTGGATATCAAGAAGGGATCAACAAGAGGCAGTTATTTTCAGAACCTTCTATGCATCCAATACCTTCAAATTATTTATGCATTTATCAATCTGTTTTTATCAGTAAGCAAGGGGCCCACCTGATTTTAGTAATGTTTAGAAGGGGAAAGTGTATATGAAAAGAATAAGATCAGATATTTGAGAAAATTAAATTCTCCAACCAACTTTCAGATGAGGAAAAATATCAATGACTTAAGCTTGGGAATCGTCCAATAAAATCTTGACCTCATTTTCAATCTTCTTGAGAACTTGAGACTTATGCAAGACTTTCCATAAATGTTATATCGGAGTCTTGGGAACTTGAGTCTTGTGCAAGACTTTCCATATTGGATGTTGGAGATACATCTGTAGCCTAAAGACATGATGTAATGTAGGAGTACAATGATATCGGTGATCTGGAAACGGGGATTTTAACATGTATTTTCACTTTTTAAGCATATTAACATCTACAAGTACCAATATTGATCTCATACAAGCATAAGATCAAAAATACACTCGTGCTAACATAATTTATGATATCAATGACCTAATAAAGGGTTTTTAACATGCATTTTCACAATCTAAGTATGTATTTTTACAATCATGTATAATTTAAAATGTATTTTCACAATCTAACTTTATGTTTTCACAATCTCAGTTATTTTCACCTTTTCCATCATTTTCTCTCCATTTCCAGCAGCTCTACTGGTGGCACAGCTTTGTGGGCAAGGTCCACTGATCCTTACAGGGGTTCTGCTCCCCAGTGAGCAGGCTCGGGGCAGCAGCGTGCCCTTGCCTAGGGGCTTGAGGGCAGAGCCCTCAACCAAAATTCAGAAGAGGTGGGCAAGTCTATATTGGTCCTAGCCTTCAGATCACTGCCAAAACCTCTCACAGGGCATCTGTTCTGATGAGAACTCTTTGAGAACCACCGATAGCTCTTAGATCACTACATAGAACTGCCCAGAAACTCTCAGGAGCTGAAGAGGTAGAAGAACTATATTATTACTTGTTGATGCCCATCACTGCCACCAGAGTGTTTGCCAGAAGCCCTGTTGTAGGACCACCCATTATGAGCTGAGGACCCTTGGGTGGGGGTGAGGTTAACAGTGCCAAGAAACACACTGCAAATGGGATGGGACCAAAAAATAGGAAAGAAAGAGAGATAAGGCCAATATATCAGCCTATACTATGGAGGGGACCAAAAAATAGGAAAAAAACGAGAGAAAATGCCAATATATCAGACTACTATGTAAAATGTCCATTCCAGTGTATTGATACTGATATATCACTGATGTATCAGGGATATGACATTTCTTGCTCTTGTGGTGATGAACTCTATTAAAAAATTATCATTCCTTTCTCTCCAAATGAAGGTACAGGAGAAAGAATTCAAAAGGTGGTTGCCAACCTCATTATCCTTGATGAATTTTTAATTGAGATCAGGCGCATAAAATGAAAAAGAGACCTAAGGATCCATTTGGAGTGAACACCATGGAAGAGGTAGAGGACTTCACATTAGATTTACAAAGAATGCAATGGTGAACGAGAGGAATATGTTGAACTGTCAATGTTGCATGTTTTCATCAGCAACTTTTTTGGCTTTGGCAATCTTTTCCAGGAACCATGAATACTCTTTATTATTGCTGCTTCTTGTGTTTTCTTTTGTATTTTGTTATCAAAATCTACGGTGAATGAGAATGTGATTTTTCTTGTTTCTTAAACTAATATTTTGTGTTCTCTACAGACTCCTACACATGTTTGTTTGATAACGGACTTTTGCCCTGGTGGGGAACTATTTGCATTATTGGATAAGCAACCTATGAAAATTTTCAAAGAAGAAGCTGCAAGGTAATATCTTGGGAATTTCCTTTTCGTGTGAATTTGTTAAATACTGAATATTCTAGGAATTTCGATCTAGTCTGGAGAAATGGTTTCAGTATCAACATCATCTTCTAAGATAATTTACTAACTTGAGTCACACAACTTGGATTAAATCACCATTTAATATAATATCAAGGGTTTTATAAATCCAATCGAGAACATAGCATCCCATCCCTGGTATGTCATTTTATACACCTTTTTTTTTCTTGAAAAATCACAAACTACGAAACAACCTTGTATGTGATACTCAGATCTTTGCAATATACCATTTAATAAACCAATTCCAAATGAGACAACAGTCTATAAAACATAAAACTGCATTGACTAGTCCATCAACAGTAACAAACCTGATTACATGTCAACAAATACTAAATCTGTAAATCTCAATTATAACTATAAAAATATCTTGCTCTAAAACTCCATGGTTCATGCTGCCCAGAATCTAGTTATTTTCTTCATATCTGTTGAGTCTAGGGGTGGGCGAGTATTGAAGAATACTTAGTAAGATTATAAGTAGTAATATACATGATGCCACGTAATGTTTGTTTAATAATCTGTTTGTCTGCATCTGTGTGTTTGGGCCACGCTGGGCCTAATATATATTGATGGGCTGTATAACAACTCAAGCTTTTGAGGCACTTTGGTTTCTAAGAAAAGTGAACATGAAAAAAATTATATCCAAACACACATTGCCATGGAAGTATAACAAATATGTATAAGATATATCATGACATCATATCAAATTTTACATATAACTCAGATGGAATTTAAATCAAATTGAATGCCATGAAGTATGGAACACTCAAAAGCATGACATATACATAAGTGCCATCTTGCACACAAAAATACTGCTTTAGGTACTAATTACTATTCACTACATAAGGAGTTTTCAGTTGAATTCTGTAGCAATGGGTCCTATAACATCCGGGGATCTCTTGAAACTTTACATGCCGTGATGGTCTGGAGGTAATGACCATAGTGTGTTCATTGCACGGTTTGTAATGTCGCGAGATCTTGGTCTCAGTGGGAACACAAAGGTAAGAGACCATGTAATGAGGCTTATTGGCCTATTTACACAGCCTTAGCGAAATCTCAGCCAAATCTTGCAGAGCTTTCCTCATTTTTTTTGTTTTTCTTCCCAAAACTTGAATTTTCTCCAAATTTTCCTCCCTTCTCCCACCCCACAAGTTAGCAAAGGAAGAAGAGGAGAAAGAGGAAGAAGGTTCCATAAAGTTGACTGCTCCCCCTCTCTTCTTATGTGGGCACTTCTAAGCAAATTCTTCATGTTCTCTTCTATCCTAATTGTTGACCTGATTTGGTTAATAAACTCTCGAGTATCATCATGTTTTCTACTTAATAAGCCTAAATATTGTTAATACAAGTAGAGTCTCATAATTTTATAATTTTTTGAGTTTAATATTAGTGCTAGTGAGAAAACATATGTAAAAAGCCCATTTCGGATCATCGACATCATTTACTTGATTTCTTTGAGATCTCTCCGAGATCTCATCTCTTTGGCCAACTGAGACAAGATCGAGATTGTGAACCTCGGTTTAAAGTACCACATTGCGGCACCCATAAGATGGTTGGGACTCTTATTGATGCCTCAATAAGGATTTCATGTGCCTTTGTGCAAGAACCAAGAACTTTGAAAGTTTGAAGATCCTGTGTAAAACTAACACTTTCAGCCGTGGCCCACTTAAGATTCACAGTGATAAAATAACACCTTTGGACTGTGAAATTTTAAAATGGTCACCAGCAATTCCGATGCTTATGCATTGATAAAATTTTTGGACCCACAGTAAGAATGTGGATTGCACGTGGTTTTTAAGGCATCAAGGTCAGCATTGTGGGGCACTGTACGATCCCAAGTGGCGTGTACAATTGACACTCTTTCTGAAATACCCTACTGATCTGCCAATAATGGTAAGAAACATAATTACTGATTCAATATCAACTGAATCACTTTGAAAAGACTTAGAAAGACACAATCCAGATGTATAATCAGCAACAAAATATGGAAGAAGTGCTGATAATTAATCAGAAATTGTGCTCTCAACCCAATTGCACATGACATGTTCTAAAGCAAGGCCTCTTGCACACACAATGTGTTTCAGGCAAGCAATTAAATTCCAAAACATGTTGAGCTATAAATCATAACCCAAACAACAATTTTTATAAAATTTACAGTATAAAACAAGTCCTAAATTTTATAACCTTGGAAAGGTGGACTTTGACCCTGCCAACACCATTGTGGGAGAACTCATCGTCTATCCCAAATCTGAACTGTCTAATTGCAAAGTGTACAATTTAGTCCTTTTGAAAATAAAACATTATTTCGTTGAATTAAATCCTACAGGTCATTACATTCATGCTTTTTCCAAAAATGATGGAAATAGTCATAGTAGCAATCAGACATGTGCAGAATGGTAATTGTATTTGTTAAACATCTAAACAAATATGGTATTATCTGTTAGAGTATATTTTCTCCTTTACTTTCTTGTTTAGCGTTAGCTTTTGTCATTATAAGGGGTAGTTGAGTCCAGTCTAGTTTAATTACTTTCTGCAAAAATTATTTCATATTTTGTACCTTTTCTTATAGGGAAAATTATTTAAATAATAATTAAAAAAATTTTATTTACCAATTTAGAACACTTTGGGAAATATTTCCCAAAGTGGTGTTACTTTTTACCATGCAAGCGCCAGCCAAGCAGTTGGCACATGCGTGGTTTTTTTTTTTATTTTTTATATGATTTCGTCCTTTAGAATGACAAAATCAGGTTTAAGTTGATTTTGTCCTTCTAAAGGATGAAATTGGTTTATCAATTTATGAGACTTAACCTGAACTTACCCAATTCGGCCGTTAGGAGGATGAAATTACCTTATATTCACCTTATATGGTGATTTCGTCATTTTAAACGACGAAATCGCGTACCTTTGCAACTCGAGAAGAACATCTCAATGATGCCGATGCCCCCTTCGGGGGTGCCGGAGCTGTGGTCAAAATCTCGGCGGATGAGGTCATAGTTGTAGATGCAGAAGCTACGGTTGGTGCCGGTGGAAAAGAAGCTGTGCTCCTGGTTGAAGGAAGGTGGGGAAGGAAGCTGTCTGGGTTTGGGTCGGGGTTGGTTGGATCAGGATCGGGGCCATAAAGAGGCAAGGGGAAGGTGGGCATGGAGAGGTGGGGTCAGCTAGAGTATTAAAAACTTGGTGTAAACTAGGGGACATCTAGAGCATTAAAAGCTTGGTGTAAACTATACCGGTTAAAAAATGAACTAAGGGTGGTGATTTCGTCAGTCAGAACGACGAAATCATGGAATATGCACAAAACACTTCCTTTCCTACTCTACACCATGTTAAAATGATTGGATGTACAGTTTAATTTTTGTTGCCTTGGAAGGTCATGGCACGACCTCAATAAAAGGAGTGGAAAAAAATATTACGATAAATAGGATACTACAATCATTGAAATTAAATAAAAAATACAAAGTATACAGGCAAGATGGTGAGGTGCATTGTAATGAAAGAAAAAAATAAAAAAAAGCTGATGAAGACCATGGATTGAAGAATGTAGAGTTGGTGAGGTGTACATATTGCCACACACATACCTAGGATTTTTGGTCTATTATTTTAATTGTTATAAACATTTATTGAATTATAGTTCTGAATTTACTTAAATTAAGTGTGTATAGGGAATTGTGAGACCCTCTAAAAGTACTGCCAGAGATCATGGGGCCATATTTTAATAAGAGTGGAGCATGCAGGCAATTAAGTTGAAAGGATATTAATTAGAATGGAGTATGCCAGTAATTAAGTTGAAATAATTGCTTGATTTTGGCAACTTCCGGACGAGAGAGTGTTGTTGAAAGTATTTTCTGTTTGAATGCTTCAAATAGGAAGTTGAAGAGAAACTAAGTGTGGAGTATGCTTCGAATGGAGTATGTAGTAACTAAGTGTGGCGATTTCGTCGTTTAGAAAGATGAAATTGCCTTAAGTTGATTTTGTCCTTCTAAATGACGAAATCGGGTTAAGTGTTATAAACTGATAAACCTAGAAGGACGAAATCAACTTAAACCTGATTTTGTCCTTTTAAAGGATAAAATTATATAATTATTTTTTAAAAAAACCACACAAGCGCCAGCTGATTGGCTGGTGCCTGCATGGCAAAAAGCAACACCACACCGAATTCGTAAATAATTTTTTTAATTATTATTTAAATAAATCTCCCTTTCTTATATTGATTTTCCTGTTTTATTATAACTTTCCTTGTATTTATTTTTTTGTGTTATTATAACTTTCCTTGTATTGATTTTCCTGTTCTATTACTTTCTCTGTAATAATCCTTCTTTATAAAAAGGTTGATCCTCCATTATGTATTTTCAGCTTTGCAATAAGACTTCTCTCTTCTGATCATTTTATCATGGTAGCTGAGGGCGCAGGTTCTTTGAAAATGTGTTGCTGATCTGTTCTGTGATTTTCTTGTCATCACTGCGTGTCTGCCTCCAGTTCAAAGCTCTCCGCACATTGCTGCTGTTTTCTGATCACCGTAGCTGCCCTGTTTCTCTCAATCATCACCTCTACTGCCTGCTTCCACCAGTTTCTTCTGCTGCTGCCTGTTACTTCTACCGCTGCACCCTTTTTCTTCCTTCTTTTGGTCACCTGTCCCTGCTATCTGCCTCTGCTAGTGCACTTGCTTCCGTCAGCCTCTGTTGGGTCGAATGCCTCTCTTGGGTGGTTTCTTCTTGATTCTTGCTTCTGTCAAGCATCTGCTGGTTAGACTCTTGCTTTGCTTGCTTCTCTTTCTGATGCAACCACCGCCTCTACTGAGTCAGCTGCTTCTTCCAGGTGACTGTAGCTGCTGGGTCTCTCTTTGCCTTGGTACTCCTGCCTTCTCTTCTGCTTGTTGGGAATTGTTTGGACGGGTTA
This sequence comes from Saururus chinensis, assembly GCA_035235625.1. Lineage (NCBI taxonomy): Eukaryota > Viridiplantae > Streptophyta > Magnoliopsida > Piperales > Saururaceae > Saururus > Saururus chinensis. Next base: position 25,911,451 of record CP141142.1, read on the forward strand.
TTTTCTGGCTATCTTTGTCTCTAATTGGTCTAGTTCATCTCTGGCTGCACTTGTTTTGTTTCTATAATGGCTGATTCTGATTTTGATTCCAAGTCTAACCCCTATCAGTGTTCGGCTGAACGGTGCTAATTACTCTTAATTGGAGTTATTGCATGGGCAACTTTATTACTGGTAAAGGTTTATGGAGGTTTATTGATGGAACTATTGTTGAACCTTGTTTCAAGGATGGTTTTAAGCCTGAAGAATTTGTTAAACAGTTCTCTAATTAGAAAATTGGTTATGCAAAGATTCTTACTTGGATTGGCAATTCTGTTGACCTTTCCTTTGCTCTTCAGTTAGACAAGTTCCATACTGTGAAGTATACCTGTATGTCCAATCCAATTCTGTCAAATATTTTAAACTTGAATTGGATATCCGCTCTGCTTTCCAAGCTGATAAATCGATCCAAGAAATTTATGCTTATATGACTGTTGTTGGATCCATCCTCCCTGCATTTCTTTCGGTGGGGATCAGTACCTTGTGATGAGTATGAGCCTCTTCGTGGCACCATTCTTCATCGTAGTCCTCTGCCACCTGTTTCTGTTGTTATTCATGTATTGCTTCTTCTGGTGCCCTGTTCGTTCTTGCAGTTTCTACTTCTCCTATTAAAAAGTCTTCAGGAAGTCGAAACCTAGACTACAGGTGATGAGTGTAATAATTGTCATAAAACGGTCATTGAAAGGACTGCCCTTTACACCTCCAGCAGTCTGGGTGTGAGTCATTCATTTCTCCACTGCCACTATCTGATGTCTTCTCTCAACCTGGTCTCTTTACATCTCAGTTTGGCCGTATTACTTCACAGCCTCGTAGTTTTCCACCAAACCGGCCAGCTGCTGTGGCCACCTTATCCTTTTTGCCTACGGACAACTCTTCTGCCTCCTTATCTGATGGTATGCATGATTCCCCACCAAGCTCTTGCTCAAAAAGAAAATCCCAGCTTTACTCTTTTCTGCACTGTCCAAATCAATGGTTGGTTTCCCCCAGAATGGAGGGGAAAGAACTGACTTTCTGCCCTTTTTCTTCTCTGGCCACTGACTTCAAAGGAGGCAGCAGTGCGGTGTGGTGGCTGGAGGCTAGCAGCAGATAGAGGAGCTGTGGGAAGAGGAGTTGGGGAAAGAGGAGGGGATGTGAGAAAGAGCCGCAAGGAGAGGGTTGCAGCTGATAGGGTTGTGGCAGGGGAGCAAGTGGCAGCCAGAGAATGGCAGCTGGCTGCAGATGGAGTGGAGGGGAAGAGGGCCAGTGGTGGAGAAGGAAAAGGGAAAGATGGGGGGAGAAGAGCCCAGGCACTAGGGCTGGAATCCTTTTTCTGTTGGCTTGGATCTGCTGGACATTGAAGCACAATCAGGTCTAGCAGGTCCTATTCACAAACCTGACTTCAGGTGACTGGATTCATGCGTTGTTGGATGCATTTGATTTGTCATTCCAAGTACTATGCCACCCTAAAATTTCAGCGCTAATATCGATGCAATTTGAAAGATTACGTCAAGGATTTGGCATCACTTTGAGTGTTTCTATGTGTTGGGTAAGGTTTGCCTGCATATGAATTTTTGGGGCAGTCTGGGAACTTGGTTTCTAACATGGTATCGACACCAGGAGGTGCTGGTTTCGATCCCACCTCCATCTTTGCATATTCTTTGCTCATGCGAGCACTTATATATGTTAACTTGTGCTTGCTCATGCAGAGGGGTGTTGGATAATTTGTGTCTCTATCTATATCTGTCTGTTTAGGCCAGTCTGGGCTTATTGGGCCATTCCTTATCAGCTTGAGCTTTTGAGGCAACTTGGTTTCTAACACTATGGTGACTCACTTCTTATCACTTCAAGTCAGACTCAAATAAATTTTATACTGTTATTTTTGTAAGTCAGAGCTTTCCATTTTGGTTTTTGGGGTGAACTCCATAGATTGACCCCTTGTGACCCCTTAAGGTGTTGGGTTCCACCATTTCATTTTCTTCTTTTTTTTTTAATTAGGAAAAATCAGATCAGGTGTGTCCTGACACACGACTATGCAATTGAATTTCTGGTGTTAACCAAAGATAGCAAACATTTGGTTGCAATGAAATACTAATAGTGCGGCTGACCTATAGCCAACAATTCAATGAATATTGATGGCATATTGCTGTAATTTTAAGTGCAGATGTGCTCATGGTATTTTTTGCAAGAAATTAATGAACTTTTGATCAGCCAATCCCCTCCTGCTCATTCTGTCTCTCTCTCTCATGTACTTTCCCTCCTGGCATGTCATCCAAGGATGCTGGAGTCCTCTCTTAGATCTGTCTTTCACAATGAATGGGAGAAGGGAGATCATTGGGTTTTGTACTTAGGGCGAAAACTAGGGTTCCAAACCGAGTCTAATTCAATTTAGGAAACCTTCACTTAAAGGTCATGTCCCTACACTTAGCCCATGTCCACTCAGTTTGTTGGTCATACAAGGGGCTTATGCTGCCCCACACATTTTGAATTGAATGACCTGATTGAGTCATAACCAGGGCTCTAGAACTTGATTTTTGCATCATTTGGAGTAATTTCGTATCTTCAAGGTCTTCACGATACCAAAGTTTCAGAATCAGTCGCAATGCATATAAATTATTTGTGCCATCAAGAAGGTACTCACAAAATATTGGCATTTGTTATTGCAGAAGCCAACTTGGCCGCACAATATCTTGGGTGCTATAGGGCTCCAATCTTCTGTTGGTTTCATGCTTCAGATTTCTGTAACATACAGAAATTTCAAAATAAAATTCAGATTCAAATAGCCAATTTGACAAGTTTGAGAGCTAGTGCACTGGGTGCTGGTCCTGGGCCTCCAAGTTGACTCCGATAATCATGTGGCCCTTTGAGCCATCCCATCCCTTGCCAATAAGGCCTCTGATTGGGCTCACAACCTTGTGGGTACCCATAACCGTGGGAGCCACAATGTGACCAAAAGTTACTTAACAGAAATAATTTTAACATGAAAATATAATCAACTGGTATTCAATTTTATTCCATAAAAATAATAGAAATATCTTGGGTATTATACATAGTGGAAAGATTATACACTTGATGAATTTCCTTATGCAAAACTCATATAGGAGGGAATACTGAGATGCACACTTGTCATTGTAATTGTATGCTATGGTTGCATTGGAAATATTGATATGCTCATCTTCCACGATGAAAACTAATACGTTTTTTACAGGGAAGCATGATAATGATGGGTTAACTTTTGTTGCTTTAGATGTGGCATCAAACATTTTGGACGATCCAGCTAATTTGGCCATCATATTAAATTTTACTAAAGTTTACTATAAATGCAATTGTGCGTGCTTCTTTTACGCTTGTTTGTGTATAGGGTTTCATTCTAATCAGAATCACCTAATCCAATTAAGTGCCACCGATCCATTCAAACTGTTCACTGTGCTTATCTTTTTTTCTTAAAAGAAAAAAGTAAGCATGGCTAACAGTTAGCATGAATTGGTCGTATTGAAGTGGATTAGGTGATTTGTCTATCTTCTCAACAAGTTTAGTAGACATGAATATCTTATGTACCTCTATAAGGTACTATTACAGACTCAGGGACAGCGGTTTGGGTGTTGTCATCGCAGAAACCGCTGCTGAATTTCTTTAAGTTGAATAATTTGCTTTTTATCTTATGCTTTTTTTTTCTATGTTCCTTTCTTTCTTTCGTTTCTTGTTTCTATTGCTCTTTCTTTTGTTTTTATTTGAAGAATCTGTCTGTTGTTAAGAAATATACTGTGACAATTGGCTAGTTACTGATCAATTTTACATTTATGTGAAGTTTATCTTTGTAGAAAGATAAAAAATGTTATTCTAGTTTTCCCAGATTGGCATGTTTTAGGGCGTTTTCATCTTGAATAATTATTGACAAAGTAAGCTTCATATGGTATATATTGTCGCTGATTACTATTCTTCTCTCACTTCTTCTCTTTGAATGCTTTTTCTCTATTTTTCTTGGTATTAATCATAGATTTTGGTAACCTTTTGCCAGGTTCTATGCTGCAGAAGTTGTTATTGGTCTAGAATATCTTCATTGTTTAGGTAACATTTTTATTCTTTTTGTCTCATGATATTTTCCTAACTGGCCCCAAAATTTGAAAACTTCACCATTTGGAAAATTATTATTCTGACATATTGAACTTATGTGCTCTTTTGAATGAATTTTTTCCTGATTCTGGCGATGAAAGATACATTGTTACTGTATGACTACTAAATTGGATAAATATTATCGATAATCTAATGGAAACCAATGTAGGAAAAAGTGATGTACTTGTTCTTTTGTGTTCCAAATAGCTATGGTTTGATTTATACATTCTGAAATGTAATTTCTTGTATTAGTTGTACATTTACTATAGATGCTTAATGCCACCATAATATTTCAATTTTTCTCACACGTCTATGCATTATGCTTCATCCGTTTTCACATTAAAATATAGTTGCACATTTACATTATGTTACGTGTACTCTTCCCTGTATGAATCTACTTTCATGCCATGTGCAGGAATAATCTATCGTGATTTAAAGCCAGAAAACATTTTGCTCCAAAAGGATGGGCATGTTGTGTTAACAGACTTTGATCTGTCTTTTCTGACAGCATGTAAACCACAGGTAAATTAATTGTTATTTCCAAAATTTATGTTAGCACATCATTTAGGGGCTAATATCCAAAAATTCTTCATGTCTTTAATATTTAAAAGAGTCAAGTATGGATAATGATTGTTTGCCAAAAAAGGTTTGGATAATGGTATTACGAGTAATATTCTTTCTTTACTAAATGTGGGGCAACTCTTGAAAAAAATCAATTATACTCAACATGTTCTTATTTAAAAAAACAAAAACAAAAATTGTGCTGGAGAATATGTTACATTTTATGTGCTTTAGAAAATTATAGCCAAAGTTCTAGCTAACAGATTCGGATTGGTCTTAGCCTACCCTATCTCTGTGAGCCAAAGTGCCTTTTGTTCCTGGTTGATTAATAACTGATAATATCCTTGCTACTTATTGGCTCATTCATTCTCTACAAACTAGATGGATAGGAAAATTAGTTATTTAGCTCTCCAGCTTGACATGAGTAAAGCATATGATATAATGGAATGACCTTCATTGGCAATGATGCTGAAATTGGTCTTTGATGAAAAGTGTGCGTATATGATTATGCAATGCATAGCATCCATGACTTATTTAATGTGATCAACAGCAAAGAATTGGATATTTTGTACCATTTAGGGGGGCTCCGACAAGGAGTCCCTTTCACTATTTTTGATATGTGCATAAGGTTGAGCTGCACTCTTGATGTAAGCAGAACTGTGGAGAAGTATCCTTGGTGTCAAAGCATGCTGAACATGCCCATCTGTTTCCTAAAAAAGGCTCCTACCATTTATTCAGATGACAGCCTAAAAAAGTGGCAAAAACTTCTGTGATACTAACTGTTTATGTAGTGGGATTGGGATTGAAGATTAATTTAGAAAAATCATTCATTTTTCAACAAGAATGGAAACGTACTGGCCAAATCAATTTACCAGTGCTGTACCATTGTCATAAACTTTTCATCAATTCCTGCCCTGCCTTTCCTATTTATAGTCCCTTTGGTTCAACAAGTACCTTAACACATAACATTTTACCTGTCATTTCATTGTTGGCCCTATGCATAGCAGCGTCCTTTAAACATTTTTTTTATTTGTCTTGGGAAAATTTAATAAGGGACGGTGAGAATTGTTCAATGTGTCCCTGACTTGGACATAGATATTACGTTCTATTAGAAGCTTGGAGCATGAAAGTATGAACAAGATCATCTCCATTGCTGTTTTGTATCCAGCACACAACACATGACACAGGCCACCAAGTCAATTACTTGTTGCTGCTGAATTTTTTTGTTGCTAATTTTGGAGTACGGTGTTATGTGTTATGTTGATTTTACTGCTTAATGGAACAACAGGTCCTCAAAAGCTTGTTATCCGTAGAAAAAAATCAGCTCAAAATGGATCAAATAAGTTGCAACCTTAAGGAGCTCTCATCTATGTACTGAATGAGCAGACCATTTGTAGCAGAAGCAAACTACCAATAGAAATACTGAAATTTGATGCAAAATAAAAAGTGGCTACACCTGAAAATGTAGTTAGCTAATGAGAATTACAAGAAAGGAAAAAAGGAAAATTTTAGAAACTAGATTTAAGCATGGACAAGTCCACGAACATGCAATAGGTGCACTTGTTTTTGTCTTGACATTTGAACCATGAGGATGCAATCTGAGGTCACAAGGTCAATAACCTAACTTTGGCTGGAAATTCAGAATTTTAAAAATTATTTGGGACTTTTGTGTGGTTGGCCTGTCAATTGATAGTGAAGAAGAATAGTTTAGGGACAAATTAAAAATTGTACAAATATGAAAATTGCTAGTGAAAAAATGTAATGGCCTCCAGTTTTGTGTTCTGTGTGATATCTTCTGGGTACATTCAGTTAATACCAAAAAAAAATCCTATTCCTACTGCAAGTTCATTCTCTTCACTGGGTAGTTGTTCTTACAAGAAGACAGTTGCTAAATATTATGCATATAACAAAAAGCCTCTTTAACTACTAAAGGAATTAGAATATGACCATGGTGCAATTGGAAATTGAGGAGGCAGAGATGGAAAAAGGATGCAGAATAACAAGTACAACCCTAACAAGGGTTTGTGGATGCTTATTGGTACTAAGAATGGAGAAGGCTGTGAATCGTTAGAGATAAGGAAAGATGAACTGGAAAAGTAGAATAGAAGTTAAAGTAGAAATAGATGCATAGAAAGTAGATGAAAGGAGGACCCACTTTTTAAGATACTAAAAGAGGAGCAGAACATAAGAATGGTTACTGGAGGAGAAAAGAAGCGGAGAAGATTATCAGGAAGCAGTAGAAGATCAAGATGAGCAGAAGGCGCGAGTTGTCCATGTAAACTTGCTTGTTCAGGAGAAAAACATGATTAAAAAAATTGCTGATAAGTGAATGCCTTTTCTCTTTTGTTTATTTATGCTTGTTTCCTTTTTATATAAACTTGCTTGTTTAGCTGGTTATATAAACTTTACTTGTTTAGCAGGTTATAAAGCATGCCCAGTCTTCGAAGAGGAAAATTTCAAGAACTCTACCTCCAACTTTTATTGCGGAACCAGCCACACAATCAAATTCATTTGTTGGAACTGAGGAATATATTGCTCCGGTATGATGTTCACCTCATCATTTGTCATTGTTTTTCTATAGGTATTTTAAGCTCAATGAGATAAAGCCAATTAGAGTTAATATAGACTGGCGTTCGGAGGGAAATCAAGATTCTATTCAATCAAGAATAAAAAAGGTTGTACAATACACAAAAGAAGGCTCATTCTGCCATCTAGAAGTCAACCAGGTCATTTATATGTAAAGACTGAAATATCCCTTATCGATCCATGTAATAACTACTCATAAACATCATTTGCCAAACTATCCTCTTTACATGAGTAACTAAAACACTCTCTAATGGCCACCTCAAACTCATAATACGGAGAACATCAAGGGTTTGCTCAAGAAGAACCAAAAACATGTCAGGCTATGAAAATTGGTGATGAAATTGGTGACCTCCATAGACGATTGAATATATGGCAAGGAGAGAACACCAAGATGATAATTGGAGAACAAAATTGATAGAAGTAGGGTTTTGAGGAAGAAGAGGAAGTTCTATTTCATTGAAAAGGATAAGTTTTGCACGAAGGAAAAGAGATGGCCAGACTTTAATTGGCTTAGGATCGCCAAATACATATAAAACTCCTATATAGCCTGACTTAAGTGTAGGGAAGACCAATTAGAAATAAGATTACATAAAGATGACCAAAGTACCCTATGTAAATAGAAATACAACAGTAAAGACTTCAAACAAAATAAAGCTACTATCAAATATTCTTCTAAGATACCCCTCAAACTCTAGATGTGGTGAACGTCAATAGTTTGCCCAACAAAAACTGAAAATGGGCAACAATATGAGGCTTTGTGAAGAAGTCAACCAACCAGAAAGTGGCTTGGACATGTGGAAGTTTAGAGTCTCCGCACAGAAGTGGTGGTTCAGAAAGTGGCAATCTATTTCATTATGGTTTGTCTGCTCATGAAACACAATGTTGTGGGCAATCTGTATGGCACTCTTATTAACACACACATTTCGGCAAGGAGTCACCTAAGCCACACAATCTCAGTGACAGTGGCAGACATTGCCTGGTATATAGCCTCAGCAGTAGAGCAGTCAATATAATCCTGCTTCTTACACTTCCAAGAGACAAGAGAATCAACTAGGAAAGCATAATAGCCAATAGAAAATTTTCAGGTCCACTACATCACCGTCCTAGTCAGCATGAGAGTAGGCCCTCAAAACAAGATTAGAGGAAGAAGAAAGAAGCAAGCTCATGTGTAAAATGCCACGAATATAATATAGAATACGAAGAACAACACACCAGTGAGTAGTACTAGGAGGATAAGAGAATTGGCTGACGACATAAACAGCATGCTGAATGATATGTGGTGATGATGAATAGGAGGGGACTTCATTTACACCTCTTCATCAAGATCATCATTAAAAAATGCAATCTTTTCATATATAAGATGCAAGGGCTACTGGCACATGAAGAGAACAAAGTATAGATAGAAAAGAAAGAAACTGGGAAGAGTAACTGAGAGCAGAGATATCATACCGAAAAGAGGAATCTCTAGCAGGATGGGCAAGACCAGGAGACAAAGAATCAGTTGGAGCAGGAAGTCATATGGATCAGTTGTTTGGAGGGGGTGTTCTCAGCATCATCTCAGTCTTCAGGTCTGTCCTACGGCATTCTAGCCAGCTCATACTTTTTAGCAAGTTGTGGACCATGAATTTCTAGTAGTAATCCATCGATTTCCATCACTCCATAGCCTGCTCAATATCTTCTTCGCCATTGGATGGCTGTACCCTTGAGCTGGGAGTGTTATATAATTAATGATTGATATGGGACAGAAGCTACTGATCTGTCAGTGGATATAGCTGAACTCGTGATGGCAGTGAATGAAATACTACCATAAAATGATGTTCTATTACCCTGTTGAAAAGTACGAACTGGATGGAATGTCGCAGGATGATCTAAAGGCTGAGATGATGCTAAAGAACATGATCTAAGATGAGTCTCAGCACAGTTGAATTAAGGCATTTCATCAAACAACATGCAGCTGTTCAATTAAAGCACAAGGGAAGAATAGGAATTACACCTTTATTCAGTCTGTTATGACTAATGACAGCCTGTGAAGTAAAGTTATTTTAATTAGATCAGTCTATTATGACTTGTAACTGCCTGGCAATAAGGGTATTGCAGACAGATCAGTCTGTTATGATTTATGACATCCTGTCAATAAGGATGTTTCAGTCAGATCAGTCTGTTATGACTTGTAACTGCCTAAAAGTAGGGGCATTTTAGTATTTTTAGTTTTCCCTCCTTAGGATTGTCTTTAAAAGGGGGAAATCAGTTTTCATTTTCAATTTTTGAAATCCATTTATCAAAAAATGAAACTGTGTTCATCTTGGACCTCAGCTCTTGAAAACTCATCGATTTGAGTTCAAAGTACTGCAGATTCAGTATTATTTCTCTAGAAAACCTGTGGATTCAGGTTTGTTCTTCATTAGGGTTTGTAATTTTCTCTTTGTTTTGAAGAAATAGAAAGAAATTAACTCTGAAACTCTAGTTTCTTTCAATTTGCGATTGTTAGTAGATCTTGTTGCATCAAATTGGTTTCAGAGAGAGGATTGTTACCTTCCATGGTGGCAGCTAACACAGCAGGAATGGACATCCAACAGCTGCTTGTGCATCTTGTTCAGTCTCAGCAGCAGATTCGAAACCAGTTGCAGCAAGTCATTCAGCATTCAGCAAGTTTACCAGTTGACAGTGAATCAGAATCAGCCTTGACCACCATTACAAGTATATGGGAGATGAAGAGCAGGTTTTGGCTGCTTAAATCAGCTAAATTTGGTAGGACCACAATTTCAGGGCTAAATCCGCAATTTCAGGAAGCTCTAGATCTGCAATTTCCAGCAGGTCTTGCACAAGGAAATCAGGCAGGGGACTCTAGTGATGAAGAGTTGCAAGTTCCTCCACCCAGAAATCAGAGAAATGTAGCTCCAAATCAGTTCCAATTTTGACCAAAGATAGATCTACCAAATTTCAAAGGGTCAATGCAAGTTAAAGACTTCCTAGATTGGGAATATAAAGTAGAGAGCTATTTTGAATGCATGGAAGTCCCTGATGATTTGAAAGTTTAAGTTGGTGGACTGTAAACTGAAAAGTGGAGCTGCAGCTTGGTGGAATCAAGTGCAAACCGGAAGAATAAGACAAGGTAAACACCCTACCAAATCATGGATAAGGATGAAGCAGTTGTTGTGAAATAGATTTTTTCTAGTGGACTTCAAGCAAGTATTATTTTAACATTGTTAAGAGTGTAAGCAGGGAAATAGAATAGTGACTAAGTACACTGCTAAATTTCAGAAGTTAGTAGCAAGGAATTACATTTAAATCAGGGCAACACTTAATAACCATGTTTATCTCAAGACTTAGGGTCTGTTTGGATTGGTGGAAACAGGGAGAAAGGGTAAGAGAGAGAAAGTGAATCTAGGAGATTCTTAAATATTTTTTAATATTTGGTTACACAAATGATGTTAGAGAAAATTGATAGTGACAGTGGTGATAGCGGTGGTAGTGGTGGTGGCGGCGGTGGTGGTGATGGTGGCGGCGGTGGTGGTGACATTGGCGGCGGCGGCGGTGGTGATGGTGCTGTTGGTAGCAGCGGTAGTGGTGGTAGCAACGGCGGTGGTGGCGATGGTGGTGGCGGCGGCGGCAGTGACGATGGTGGCGGTGGCGACTGCGATGGTAGTGGTGGTGGTAGTAGTAGGAAGACATAAGTGTTTATTACAATGATTTTCTCCCCAAACTCATTGGTTGATGGGTGAAAAATTTTTTGGCCAAATTTTCATCTATTTTCTTTTACTTTTCACTTTAGTTTCTCTTTCCCCGTTGCACCAAACAGTGGAAACTATAAGATTTTAAGAAAATTCATTTCCTTTCCCCCGCTTTTCACCAATCCAAACAGACCCTTAAAGACCAAATTCAGAGAAATGGTTTCCTGATCATGATTCTTTTAGGCATTTACAAAACCAAACAAAGGTAGACAGGTTGTTTGCTAGGTGGGTTGGTGAGCTTCAACACTACACCTTTGTTATCAAACATTAGGTTAGGGAAAATGAACAAGGCAGCTAATGCCTTGTGCCGAAGAGTGGTTCTTCTCAACACTCTAAGAACTGAAAATTTTGGTTTTGAGTGCTTTAAAGATTTGTATTTAGAACATAGAGCTGAAAGATATGTGAAAATTATGCTTTCAAAGACCTTAGCCAGTTCAAGATTTCCACATTGAAGAAGGCTACCTATGCAAAGGTAATAATCGGCTGTGCATACCTTCTTGTTCCATTCGGCAACAACTCATTAAAGAACTGCATAGTGGGGGTCTAGCTGGGCACTTTGGGAAGGATAAAGAAGTGGCCCAACTTTAAGAAAGATACCACATGGCCAGCACTTAATAGGAATGTTCAATAGTATATTCATCAGTGTTACACATATCAACAAGCTAAAGGATCTTCACAAAATATTAGTTTGTACACTCCCTTGCCTATGCCCTATCATCCATGGGATGATATCTCTATGGACTTTGTCCTTGGGCTGCTGAGGGAGGATTCTATTTTTGTAGTTGCGGACAAGTTTTCTAAAATAGCCCATTTTGTGCCATGTAAGTAGTCCTCCGATGCTTCCCATGTGGCTAGCCTTTCCTTTAAAGAAATTGTGAGGATACATGGTTTGCCTAAGACTATTACTTCGGACAGGGAAAACAAGTTTTTAAGCCATTTTTGGAGGTCCATATGGAAGATATCAGGAACTACTTTACAATTCAGCGGTACTTGAGTACTTGTCACCCTCAAAGTGATGGCCAAACTGATGTGGTTAATAGGGCCTTGGGAAACCTGCTGAGAAGTCTCACTAAAACTGTTCCCAGGTAATGGGATCTTGTCTTATCTCAAGCTGAATTTGCCTTTAATTCTACCCCAAACAGGTCCACGGGCAAAGCTCCTTTTGAAATCATTTATGGTCTTCTTCCTAGACACACTTTGGACTTGATACATTGAGGGAACTTAGCACAATTTATAACACTGTCCAAGCATGATTTCAGCTCATCAATCAGTTTCAGAGAAACTGCTTGATACAACGGCTCATTACAAAGTCACAGCTGACCAGAAACGCAGACAGAAATTGTTTGAGGTTGGGGATTATGTTATGGTCTTCCTACGTATATAAAGAATGCCAGCTGGTCATCACAACAAGCTAACTCCTCACAAAGTGGGGCCATTTCATATTCTACAGCGCATTAATGATAATGCATGTGTTGTGGACCTGCCAGCTCATTATAGCATTTCCATGACATTTAATGTCTCAGATCTAACTACCTATTGTGGTCCTATTCCTTCGTTTTGCCAGTCTTCCTGCTCGAGGATGAGCTTCTTTTTGGGAAGGAGGGCATGATGCAGACGGCTAGTTGAGTCTTTTCCTATTCATTTAGTCTGTCCCTACAGCATTATCTTACAGCCTACAGTTTAGTCAGTTTAAACAGGAAGAAGGGTATTTTTGGCTTTTGTCTTCTAAGTGATTCCAGTTAATGGATTAGAAAGGGTACTATTGTAATTTCTGTAATTAAGTCAGTTACTGTGTCAGAGCCAGTTGCATCCTAGAGGGTATAAAAAGTGGTGGAGGCAAGAGAGAAGGAAGTCAAATTTGAATTTCAAAATTTCTTTCCAGAAATCTCTGTTTTGAGTTTTGCTCATGGATTTGAGCTTGGAATGTGGATTCAGCTCCAATTTCCTATAAAAACCTTGGTGGATTCAAGCTTGTAATCTCTTTCTCAGTTCAAAAATCAAATTTCTTCATTGTTCTTCAACTCTTCTACATCACTGTAGAACTTCAGAAACAGATTGCAGCAACTGCACTGCTTCTACACTTTAGCAGTAGTTACTGCAGAAGCAGCTACTTCTATTGTTTCCTGCACAAGAAGCACCATTTGCTTCAGGATGTCCTGCATGTTACTTCTTGCACAAGCAGCAGCAGCATGTAGAAATGCTTTAAAGTTTTCCTGCACAAAGCCCATCGCAATGAGATCCACATCGAGATCTTGCCAAGATGGGTAAAAATACATTTCAGTACGCTCTTGTATATCATTTTCCAGCTAGCATGCATTTGCTTGGATCTCACTTGATGGTATAGAATGCTCTGTGCCAGTTAACTGCTCAAAGTTTCCATGGTTGACCAGTTGCTTGTCTTTTTCTGCTTGCATTCCATTTTTTGGATGATCTTAACTTTTGATAAAATAATTGGATTTCATAATCTTTAGACCTTTGATTTGGCTTGCTGATCTCCATTTCATATTAATACTTCATAAGAAAATTTTAATTAATTCATGTAGGTATGGCATCCATATTATAAGGTATCAAGCGGGCATTGTGTTTTTTACTGGCCTAACTATATTCAGTTTCCTGTGTTACAGGAATGATGATTTTACACAAAATTTGGTACATTGGATTATAATTAAGAAATCTGTAGCATATGCAAATTTTAGAGGAAAAACATGTTTTACATGAAGTTCTAGCTGTTGAAAGTCCAAGGGACTGTACACCATTTTTTTCATGCAAATGACTTCATACACATAAGACTGTGCTGATAAAGAAGTTTTTTTTCTAGAATTTATCGCCTCTACTTTTGAAATCCAGTCTATTAAATCATGAAAAGTGACTTTCTAATTTTCAATCCATCATTTTTAAATCTCTTCTTTTTACCAATAGTCATTTTTAAATATTGATTGACTAATTCTAAACTTAAATCATGAATATAATGAATTAACTAGCATGCAATGTCAACTTCCTAGAATGAATGAATAGTCGAATGACTAACCGGTGAAAAGGTTAGTCTATGATAAATTCTGTTATAATAATTAAGCTGATTTAACTGCATAATAATGTATCTACTCATATTCCCATCCAAAGAAATGTATCTACTCATATTCTTGCAATGTTGAATGTCAGTAAATAATACAGTAGCCTTAATATGGTGTGCTAACATTTGAACCACTTCAAGCAGGTGATATCATTAGAAGTAATTCTTCTATGGATTATTTTGCTATGTGAATATTTTCCTTTTGAAGAATAAAGGTTGCATTAATTAATGCTTTCTTAAACTATTCATAGGAATATGCTATTTAATACCCCTGGTGGCGCTAGCAAAAAATATCTCATTGTCATAGTTGATGCCCCTAGGAAGGCTTAGCTAATTTCGATACTGAAGCAATCTGCCATTTACGATTATATAATATCAAAGCTACTCTTCATCATGTTCCTAAGCTCTGAAAGAGCAATCAAGAAGTTTTCCAATTCAAGATCTGAGTATATTTGTGCCATTTGTATTGTAGAAGTTAAATATTGCTATGAAATTTTAATAAAAAACTGTTTCCTGGAACTATAGTTTTCTTTGGAAATAATTACATCCCCCTGATGTTAGACTATCATGCCTTCTTGGTGATCTAATGTTTTTATTAATTATTGTGTCTCATTTTTTTTGCTAATTTTCTTGTATGTTGCATTTCAGGAGATTATTACAGGTGCAGGTCATAGTAGTGCCATTGACTGGTGGGCTCTTGGTATGTACTTTTTTTTAAAGAAATAATGTGTATTCAAATTTTCTTGTGGTTTTTCCACCGGGATAATGTAACCTTAGGACAATGTATCCAATAGAATTAGGGTTTTTGGAGAGAGAGAGGAACTCTCGCTAATGAATAATGAAGAAGGTAATTACAAAGGTGCATTTGTCTAGACTCTCATAAGCTTTGGGTCACCAGAAATGGTAAAACCCTATTTCTCTCACTTAAGTGAAGGCCTGGCCAATTTACAAAATATGAATTAGCATAATAGAGTAATCTACTGTTTGAAAGTTAAATTACACTACCATTAACTTAACAAAAAACTGGAAATATGAGCAAATAATTCTGTAACACCCCATTCAAACCCTAGATGTAGAAAACATCAAGAGTTTGCACAAAAAAATTAGAAGGGGGCCACTGTATACAATTTGGTGAAGAAGTCAGCAAGATAATGGGCAGACTAAATGAATGAATGTTAAAATCTTGGCACGGAGATGGTGCACAAATTAGCAATCAATCTCAATGTGTTCATGCACTTGTGGAATACTGAATTATGGTGGCAATGTGAATAGCACTCTTCTTGTCACAATACATAGGTGTAGGACGAGTAAGAGAAACACTCAAATCTGAAAGAACCCCATCGAAGCTATACAATAGCAGCAGCAGCCATAGCCCTGTACTAAGCCTCAACACTAGAATGGGGAACACGGTCATTTTTCTTACTCGTCCAAGAGACCAGAGAGTCTCCCAAGAAGAGACAATAGCCAGTGGTAGACTTAAAATTCACTACATCACCAACCCAATCAGCATCAGAATAGGCATACAAAGTAAGATTAGAAGAGGAAGAGAGAAGAAAACAACAATGTAAGGTGCCCTGCACAGTGAAAGATCTGAAGGATTGCAACCCAATGAGGAGAAAGAGGTGCTAAAGAAAAGTGACTGATTACATGAATAACATGTTGATTGTCAGGCCTGGTAATAGTGAGATAGACCAAGGATCAACAACCTGAAGATAGTATGTGGGGTTATTTAAAGGGACCCTATCAGTGAGATCCAGTTTGACCTGCATAGGACTCTTAATTATCTGAGAGTTAGTCAAACCTGAGCATGTACAAATCTCCAAACCATACTTAGACTGAGGCAAAAGATAACCCTGTGGTCAAGAGGCAACCTCGATACCCAGGAAATAGTGATGAAAACTCAGATCCTTCATCTCAAAAAACTCCTGAAGTTGAGCTTTTAGGGGAGAAACACCAACAGAATCATCACGAATATGATCATGCCATCCCTATAAAGCAGTAGAACTAACATCAAAATCTCTAAAAAACATGGCTGAACCATGACCACTAATAGTTAAACCCAGCTGTAAGAGAGTAGTGCCAAATTTCTCAAACCAGGATCTAGGTGCCTCTTTGAGACTATAAAGCACATGTCTCAATCTACGCACCTGACTAGGCTTATAAGGCTGTCCCAGAGGGGCTTTCATGTAGACTTCTTCCTCAACATGCCCGTTCAAAAAGACATTCTTCACATCCACATGATATGGCCACTGAGAGACTGAAGCAAAAGTCGCTGTTTAATCAACTACATGCTCTTAAACATACCCTTTAGCAACCACCTGGGCCTTTTCACCTTTTCAAAGAGCCACCAAACTTGATTTTAATCTTATACACCCGATTGCATGCTTACCAGAAATGAGGGAAACCAACTCCCAATCACCAGTCTTATATAGAGCATCTAAATCTTCCTGCATTGCCGTGGGTCAACTCAGTCTTCTTTATAAGATTGAGCCTCATGAAAAGTTTGAAGAGAATATAAAAGGAATGAGTAGAATGCGAAGAGGAGGAAGTAGAGTGCGGAGCAGGTAGAGGAGGGGTCACCACTGCAAGAGGCAGCTCAGCGAGGCTAGCTCTGTGCCAAAGTACAGGAGCAGACTGGGAGGTATTTGATTCAGTAGACCCATTATGAGAACCCAGAGTGTTCTTTGTTTTACGTAGATAAACATGTGTGACATTAGGACTCTCAAAACACAACTCAGGCGCATGAGGATGAGACAAAATTGATAGACACAAATGCAGGAAACTCAAAAATCAACACTAAATCAGACTTTTCAACGCTGCAGCTCTACCATGAATGGCATAATAAAAGAGTCTCCAAAAAGACATGACAAGAGATATAGCCTCTTGGGCACTGGGTCATAACACTGAGAAGTCTTTTGACCAACACCATAACCAAGAAAAACACACAACGTAGATCTACTAGACAATTTTGTACGCTCTATAACAGGAAGCAAAACAAAACATGAACATCCAAAAATTTGTAAAGAAAGATAATTGGGCAAATTTTGATAAAAAGCTCTAATATGAGACTTACTTGCAATCAAAGTAGAGGGGATGCAGTTAAAGTAGGCAAGAGTCATAATAGCAACACCCCAAAAGACTAAAGGAACCCGAGTAGAGAGAAAGACAATTGATGAATAGTACTCTCACCCACCAAGACAGCCTGAAAAGCATTAGAGAGATGCTCATCACCAGTTAGTTCAACAACAAAAAATTCGGTGTGCGCTATGGCAATAAAATTAGAATAAATAAATAGCAACTCTGAACTATGGCACATTAAATATATCCAACAATATTACATACAATCATCTACAAAAACTACATAATAACGAGACTCACCTTTAGTGGAAATAGGAGCACATCCCCAACATCTGAATAAATTAAATCGAACATAAGATATCCTTGGATATTATCTAGACATAGAAATATGACCTAATCTAGAATGCCAAAATAACACATAGATGGCTAAAATCCTGAACCAAGGTTTGCAATCTTTGCAGATCTCGGTTGGGATATCGAGGCAAGAGATCATGTAACATGGTGATTTTGCTAGTTTACACAGTCTCGACGAGATCTTGATGATTTCTCTCTAATATTGGTAATTTCTAGCCAATTTTTCACTCAAACTTGCCTTTTCTAACTAGTTTCTCACACCAATAATAGTAAAAAAATAATGATTAAAGAGGCCTTGGCTGCACTTATGGATCTATTTTAGGGCATCAATTATTCCCATTCTATGATTCATGTAAGTTGAGTTCTTTCTCCTTGAATTCAAATTTCTGGCAAGAGACATTTAGTCATTTCTCTTCTTCTTCTTCTTTATTTTTTCCTTCATGGTCTGAACTCCCGACAGGTTCACTTTCGGCAGCAGATCTGAAATTGGTGGCAGACAGTATGAACTGCCAGCAGTTTCAGATCTGCTGCCCATAGTTTCAGACTTATTGCTAGCAATTTCAGATTTGCTTCTGACAGATTCAGACTTCCATGCGTTATTTAGGTGTATCATCTCAAACTTTCTTTTTTGTGTATGATGCTAGTATTTGTATATGTAGATATGCAGTTAGGTTGTCAAAAATATGTGAAAAACCTTTATTGAGGTGACCAAGATGGCGAGATTATTTTACATTTCTTCAATATCTCTCTGATCTCTTCTCTTTCTCCGACTGAGACAAGACCAAAATATGATATTATGAACCTTGTCCTAAACTAAAGTCCTTGGTAGTAGAATGAACAACAGCCTCGGCTGGAAGATGCAGCTGCTCCAAAATGATAGCCAGCGTGAGTGAGCTGACTGATAGACAAAATACTCAAAGCTAATTCACGGAAATGGACATGCAAGACATTTCAAATGGATAGAAATGAAAACCTCGTTATGTCCATGCCACACAATGGCATAAAACTTCCATTGGCTATGCGAACAGAAGAAAATTTTAAAGAAAGCTCACAATCAACAAGATAGATAGTATTAAGCATCATATGATTGTTGGTCCCTGAATCAAATATTTAGGTTGTGGGAGCAATAATGAGACTCGTGGGAAGGCTGCAAACTTGAGTCTTTGAGGGATGTAGAAGAGGAAGTAGCAGGAATACCCAACAATCTAGTCAGATGAGATAGTGCAGCCTGGACCTCAAAATCAGAGCTACATCCCACCGGCAATGCAGCAGCTGAAATGGCAGTAGATGGATCATTGACTGCAGGGCAGTTGATGGATGACAACAAGGATATCTCTTCCACAGCCCTGCTCAAAGATATGGGAGGCTCAAATGATATAGGGGAATAAGAATTCTGACAGGAAATCTGGGAGCGCCATGTCTGTTGACACATTTGAGGCACTATCCCTTTCAATGCCCTTTTCATGACAATAGCTACGTTCATCCTGAGCAATCTTGGGGGTTGTTTCACCAGCAACCTGAATAGGAGCAAAGGAGATAGCCAAAACATTAGGAGAGGCAATGGAAGGATTAGAGATCTTCAATCTGGTTTCCATTGGCTAATCTGTCTATCTCCATCTGTCTGGTTTGGGGGCTTGATATACATTGTTGGGCCATTTCTTAAACAACGCGTGCTTTTGAGGGGACTTGGTTTCTAACATGGTACCAAAGCTAGGAGGTTCCGGTTTTAATCCCAGCCCCTCTGCATATACACGTGCAAGCAGCTGCATTTGTTAAATCATGCTTTCCTGTGTAGGGGGTGTTGGATAATCTATCTATCTATTTGCATTTGTATGTATGGGTGGGTCTGGGTTTGATTTGCGTTGTTGGGTTGTTCCTTAACAACTCAAGCTTTTGAGTCAACTTGGTTTCTAATAGTTTCATTAGCCATTAACTTTGTTAACTTCAGTCTCCACTATAGGTAGAGGACTTGGGTGTAGCTAAACTAAGCACGCCCCTAGAAATCACTCCATAAAGCCAATAAAAACTGAATCAACCACTTCCTTTCTTTATAGGAATAAAGCTCTGGATCAGTCGACAATTGTCTGGGTTCCTTCAAGGCCAACTGATCCTAGAGACTGGTCGTATATGCATAGAAATCCTGCATGGAGCAATCTCTATGAAAGGTAATTTGGGCCTCCATCTCCAGCTGATAGCAGTGAGCAAAATTTAACTGCACAACAAGTGATTCTAGACCTATTTAGCAGTGCTAAACTTTGCCAACTACACCCAAATAGACAAATCAATAGAATATTGATCCAAGTCATGATCTTGGAGTTATTAGCTGCCCATTCATCCAACTGCTTCTCAAAATCCTCTAGTTTAATACCGAGGTTCAGTAGCCTTGTGAGTTATATATTTCCAGAGACTTCTCCCTCTTTGAAAATTGGACATCACATAACTCCAAGAAAGATACATGTTGCAAGTAATGCCACAAAATCAAACAAATAAGGTGTGCAGAGACTTCCCTGATAGCAGCTGAGACAATTTTAGAAGAACCTGAAAGTAGTGCAGGGACCCAAGAAAGTGCACAGCCTTCAAAACTAAATCAAAACTGATATGAGAAGTCGGAACAGAGAGGGGGAGACAGAACCAATCACCTTGAAGCTGCCAATGCAGAAAGGAACAGAGTTGCAACCTGTGCAACCTCTTCTTAGCGTGTGCAAACACAGTGAAACCAGGCGCTTACAGCCCCACTTGAAAAGTGCAGAGAAGTACTTGCAGACTAATGCAGAGTAGTTCATACAGATGCCAATATGCAGAAAAAACTGATCAACATTCCCTTGCTCAAGCTACCATGATAGACTCATCATTTTTGAAGAGAATGAGGAACTCTCAATAATAAATAATGAATAAGATAATTACAAAGGAGCAGTTGACCTGCCTCTAATAGTTTTAGGGTCACAAAAAATAATAAATGATCATAATACCCTCACTTAAGTGAAGGGCTGTCCAATTACACAATATAACTACACATAATAGAATAAACTACCCATTCTACATAGAACTACACGACGAAGGACAACTATAATACAGAAAGATGAGCAAATACTCCTCTAACAACATCATCTCCATAATATGAATGAGGAATTGGCTCAAAGCATTGGCATGACTGAGTAATATCTGTGTTAATCAAGTAAACATAAATACCATTAAATAATGAAGAGGAGGGAAATGGCAATACGATAAAACAGAGTAGGTGAAGGTATTTGGCTTTCCTCATCCCTTTCTATGTGAGTAATAAAGTCCTAATATAAGCAGTTATCATTTATTGACAAGGTATGTCAAGATTATTTTCTTCATGATGTAGTCCTCTAAAGGTAATCATTGAATTATGTGATTTTTTGTGCAAAACCTATGATATGTGTCCAATCTATCTATGAATACGCTAATGCATACTCTTAATGGCATTACGTATTATCATATATTTCTATTTTAATTGACATAGCTAATTATAATACTGAAAGAATTAAAAAGAGCAGTTTCTGGGATTAGAAACATCTAGCTTGACAATCCCAAGTTTTAAAGATAAGATGAGAAATGATGACCTTATTCATTGACTTCTTAAATGCAAGATATGAAGTTATTTCTTGCTTAGTTTCCAACGCTTAAGAATTATCCATTAAGAGTACAAGCAGCTCATATTATGTTTTCAGAAGTGAGTTTCCAATAAGTTTGTAGATGTATTCATCCAATTTTCAGTTTCAAGATGGCCTATATAAACCCTTTGCCTTTCATATGCATGATCAAACAAGGTTTCTTTGCTAGGTACGACCAAATGAAATTGATATTTTGTCATGGGCATCTTCCATTTGATTGCTCTTGCAATCCTCTGCATCCATCAAAGAAGTGTGAAGAAAACTCATCTGCAGTTTCTAACTGACATCTGCACTTACAATATTTTTATGGTCACCCTGTTGGTTACATGTTGTTTCAGGGATACTGCTTTATGAGATGCTTTATGGGCGCACACCTTTCAGGGGAAAGAATCGACAGAAAACATTTGCAAATATTTTACACAAAGATCTAACATTTCCAAGCAGCATCCAGGTGAGATAATGCTTTTGAGATTGTTGTTTTAGGTTGATTCTTGAAGGGATAGGATTAGAAGCGGCAGCATCAGATACATACTGGAAAGCTAGGGAACAGCTATAATATTCAAGTGAGGAAGGATATTACATAAAAGACCAGAGATGAGATGCCAATCATTTTGTTATTTCATAATCCTAGAGTAGGTGGGAGATAAATTGTGTCGGTGAGAGGACTTTAGATGCATTTGTTGACTAGGGAATTAGGTTCTAAGTGGAATGTGAAGAAGAGGCAATGCTAATGGAAAATCCGTGTAATAAGATTTATGTTTCTTTTTTCTTCTTCCGATAAACAAGTTGCCAACTGAATGCTGAACAATGCTATTAAGCAAAGATGTTCAAGCAGTTTTCTTAGACAAAATAAACTGAAAACGTAATTCATATTTTTCAATTTATGCTTTTCTACTTCAATGTTTGTACTGACAAAATAGAGTAGTTCAATTCATGTTTTCTTTATGCCTTAAGTCAGATATTGAGGTCTGATGTTAAGTGAATTTGCTACAGGGCCAATGCTACTTTTCTGTTATCATAGCATTTTGAAATGGACAATGAAGTAACTTGCATTACTTGGTGTTGGGATTAGTTTTATTCTCTACTATATTATGTATTTGAAAATTTGTCTCTAATAACATAATTTGTTTCATGATCTTTTTACTTTTTTAGAGCAGCATAAGCATTTTATCTTTTCCTAGTGAAAATAAATCTCTAAGCAGTTGAAATCATACTGATGTGTGAAACTGTGGAACAAATGCAACTGTCATGAGATTGCATCCAGTTTAAGGTAGTGTCAAATAATTCAGTAATTTCTTTAATCATTCTGTGGCCATTTTGGAAATCATGTTATTGAGCTGCTACCGTTCAAGGGAGCCTAAATTTTCAGAATCATTTTTGACGACAAAAGAAATTCTATATTGCATAATGATCAGTTGTTTGGTATTGGGACTTTGGTATTTCAAAAGGCAAGGCGATTCTCCTAAAGATAAATATGTTCTATCAGAGCCAAAACATATTACAGTTGCAGCTAAAATAATAAGAAATTTTGGATTACGGAACTTGTAATAATGAATAATTTATAGTTTAAAAGTAGCATCAAACTATTAGAAGAGTATTTTCTCGTATTTTATCTTTGTATTTAGTATTCCATCTTTCTATTCGTGGGGGTAGTTTAGTCATAGCTTTGCTATCTTACTTCTTATTGGTCAACCCTCTCTCAAGTGAAGGGCATATCAATCTTTTAATTGTAAGAGACAACTTGAGCCAATTAGAGGCTAGTTGCCTCCAGGCTTCTTTATTTTCTTCTTCTTCATTATTTGATAAAAACTTCTCAAAAACTAGCATTTTGTTTGCGACATTGTTCATGGGGTTAATGTTCAATGCATAATGTTCATCGAGTAGTGTTATCACTCGCTTGTTCATGCGTTACGGAAAATGATATTCATACTCCATTTTCTCTACACCATAGGTCTTACACCACCTTTAATTGGATATGGAGGGTGGGTCTTACCTGACAACATGAGATTCACTTTTCCCTATCTAATCATAAGTGTTGTGAAACCTATAATGTAATAAAGTAAAGTAGGAATATCAGCTTCCGTGGGTTACTGTTTGATGCACACTATTCACCGTGTTACTGTTTTCTAAGTACCACTCATCGTGTTACTGTTCATAGGTGAGAACATGATACTCTGATGAGTTTTGTTTTTATCTGCTCGTTGGCGTCTCTTTGCATATAATCAAAGGTTGTGCTCTCTCGTAGATTGGCGATTCATATGCAATATGAAAAGAGCCATGTCTACCTCTGTCAACACCTTGTAATACCAAGTTGGGACCGGTATATCCTATTGACCATGGTAAAACTGCACATATTTTGTTTTATTACCTATTGTGGCACACACTAAATGGTCTGCTAGGTCTTGTTTATGCGTTTTCTAAGGTTATGGTGTTGGGCAAAAGGATTATTATTGCTATGACCTTGTCTCCAACAAACTCTATGTTTCTGGGTGTGTTTTTATGGAGCGTGTGTTTTATTATGCTTTGCCAAATAGAGTTCCATTTATTGATAAGTCTGAGTTAGTATTCATTGATCTTTTCCTGAGGCCTATATTAAGTCTGTTGATGTAACTGATCTGAGTCCTGTGCGTCCTGTGACACAAACCAGCATAGGGTGAAGAGCACGTCCACTCCTGCAAATCAGCATGATGCAAGGGTGCCTGTTTGAGTGCCTAGACGTAGCCTGCGTTTGTCTGGGTTTCTCCTGCTGTGCCCCTTGCTCTGCTTGCTCTCACTTTTGCTTTTTCGTCTTTTGGCCCTACCCATCCTATAGAAGATTCCTTAGATCAGTATGATATCTCTGCTCGTTTTTCTTGCAATTTTCTTTCTTTTTTATTTGTTCTTCATTCTCTTCGTGAACCTTAGTCTTATAAAGACACATCTGTTGATCTTATTTGGTAGAGGGCAATACAAGAGGAGTTAGATACATTGCATAAGACTGGCACTTGAGATTTGGTTTCTCTTCCTCCTAGTAAGCTTGCTATTGGAGGTAAGTGGGTGTACAAAATTAAAACTAAGTCCGTCCGATGGCTCTCTTGAATGGTATAAGGCTAGGCTGGTTGCTAAAGGGTTTGCTCAAGGATTGACTATGAGGAGACCTTTGACCACTGTCCGTACCCTCATATCTGTTGCCTTAGTGCACTAGTGGCCCATGTATCATATGGATATGAAGAAAGCATGTTTTAATAGTTATCTTGATGAAACCTCTTGGTCTTCCTCATAGGCATGATCAAGTTTGCCATATGTGTCGTGCATTATATGGTCTCAAACAGGCACCTAGGGCTTGGTTTGAGAAGTTGAGTGCATCCCTATATTGTTTGGGGATTTATTATAGTGCTTATGATTCAGATTTGTTCTTTAGGGATTTGTCTGCTGCCCAGATTCTTCTTTTGCTCTGTGGATGATATGATCATTACAGTTGATGACTTAGCACGGATTGCTTCTCTTAAAGCTCAACTTCATACGGTTTTTGAGGTGAAGGATTTGGGGTTCTTCAGGTAATTTTTGGGTGTTGAAGTGAACTACTCTCCTAGAGGTTATTTGTTATCTCAGTCCAAGTATGCTGCAGAATTCATTTCTCAATTGGGCTTACTCTAGGCTTGTTGAAAGTCCTCCGGAAATCAACTTGAAGTTGTAACTTATAGAGTCCTCTGAAAATCATTTGGATAACCCTACCTGCTATCAGGAGGTTGTTGGGTTGCTGGTGTATCTCACTATCACTCGACCTGACATTCAGCATGTTATTCATGTCATCAGTCTGTTTACCTTTGCTCCTTGTATTATTCACTGGGTTAGTGTACTTCTCATCTTGCATTATGTTCGTATCACTTTATATACATGAGTTTGCTCCTTTCCTTTTACTTTGATCTAGTTTTAAGGGCCTATTTTGATGACCAAAGGTTATTGTGTTTTTATGGGCGATTTGCTTTTCTCATGAAAGAGTAAGAAACAAGATTGTGTTACTCATTCTACTTCTAAGGGTTAATATCGTGCTATTGCTGCTACTACTGTAGAGGTTGTATGGCTTAGATGGCTCCTTGCAGACGTGGGTATTTCTTTTACTAGTCCTACTCTTATGTATTGTAACAGTAAGAGTGCCATTCAGATTGCACACAATTCGGTGTTTCATAAGTGCACCAAACACATTGAAATTGATTGCCATTTTGTGCGCCACCATCTCCATGCTGGGACCCTAAAACTTCCTCATATTCAATCTATTAGAGGCTAGTTGACTCCTCTCTTTTGTTTTATCTTCTTCTTCATTATTTGATAAAGTCTTCTTTAGAAAAACTCTAGTCTGGGTAATTCTCTCGCCAACAATATCTGTTATTGGACCAATTCTATTTGTCTGATCGCAAATCTAATAGTTCAGTCAAGCATTCCCATTCTTGACAATAGTAGGCCCATGAAAATTATTGGAAGACCCAATCCAAATTTAAAAAGGTGCATGCTATAAGTTGTTTTTCCTGTCAACTAACGTGTCTCGATTCTGATGGGAATTCTGGTATTCAGGGGTTGATAAATTTTTTCTTGTTTGTTTTCAATAATTGGGAAGGGAAAAGAAGTTCAAAATTGTTTATAACACCCAACAATATTCATTGTCGTTTGACTTGTTTGTTGTCTGTGTTAATTAAAACTGTCCATTGACTAGATGATATGAATGGCATTTTTACTGCAGTGACGGCAGTTAAGTACATCAATTGAGCTTCCCTTCAATGGAAGAAATCAAGGGAAACTCATAATATTGCCTTGTTATAGTCGACAGATGTAAAGTAGAAGATTTTGCCCTCACTTCCTAACTAGTGTCATTTACCTGATCCTTGTTTTGGGAATAACTGATGACTAAAATATACGAACAAAGATCTTGCCATGGCTGCTGTTCTAGATGGATGCGAAAGCAAAAACCCATGGGGTTGTTGGATACCTGACTGGTCAATATTTAATCCATCATAATCTTTACTTTCACAGGTGAGTCTCACTGGGAGACAACTAATCCATGGACTTCTGCATAGAGATCCTGCTACCCGTTTAGGTTCAAATGGGGGTGCCAATGAAATCAAGCAGCATCCTTTTTTCCGTGGAATTAATTGGCCGCTTATTCGGTGCATGGTAAGTTTCTTTTCTTACAGTTATCTGATGATTGTTACAGAAGGTATACTGTAAAATTTATTTCATGGTGGTGAAAATTTTGTTGGTTGATTGTGTCATCCCTCGCAAAGTTCAAGGAAGTAGGCACTATAAGTAGCATCTTAAAGATGAAGCATAAAAAGGTTACATAGTTCCAAGAAACATATATGATTCTCTCACAAAGGACATCTGTTATGTTATATCGAAAAACTTCACTTTCAAGTGAATTTTATCTTATCCCAATTTAATCCCCCATAGATTCAGTACCTGCTACTGTGTGAAACGGAAGTTTGACCAGAAAAATATTGCTGCGAGTGAACAAATTTGTTTGGTCTATCTTCATAATATGTTTCTGATGATTAATTGTGACATTGTATAATGTTACCTTTTTGTCTTCAAAACGAACTTCTGTTAATTATGTTCATTGGACACCGAAATCAGATGATGAATTAGCCTGGTTAGTTCTATACCAAATACAACAGTATCATTGTGACTATGACTTTGAATAATGTGGTGACACGTTTCTGTTCTGTAGGCACCACCTCAGCTTGATGTACCCCTTAAGTTAATTGGCAAGGAATTTGATGCCAACACTATGAACGTGCAGTGGGAAGATGAAGAAGTACATGCCCAGACATTAGGTGTCTTTTGATAAGGTAAAAATATGCATCCTGAACATCTTTCTACTGATATAGATTTCACATTATGTTGTTTCTTTCTCTGCCTCATTATGTCTCTGGCCTGATTGATCTGTTTTGATTCTAACTTCCGTCCATCACATGAGAATATGTTAGCTAACCATTTCTTCTAAAAGCTTAATCTGTTAAGAAAGGGTTGACTATGTAGATCAATATTCCCCTGCACATGGAGTCTCATTTAAGCCCTTCATGGGTTCACAAATATAAGCAGTACGTGATAGGGACCTTTTGCCTCCATAGGGACTTGAACCAAGGATGTATCACTCTAGCACCATGTTAATTCAAGTCTCCGTGTGGGCAAAAATCCTCATTATAGACCCCTTGAATTAGTGTCCACGCACAGGGCCCCAAATGAGCTGGCTTGTGCGGGGAAGTTCCAGATATGAATGGTTAGTTCCCTTCCCTATGAGCTTGAGTTGCTTGGAGAAGTCGTTAACTAACAGGTTAGAACTATGTCTCCTAAAAGCTTATGCTGTTAGGCTGAGGTCTGACAACAGATATCAACCAAACCAAGCAAAACTAAATCAAAATAAATATGCTCAAGTGCAAGCATGATTAAACATATGCAATGGCTTGCACAAGAAGATGCAAATGCAATGCCCATGAATTGAAGCTGAGACCTTTCATCTCTGAAACCATGTTCACACACGTACTAATACCCCTTTGCATGTGTAACCACCACTAAGCATTGCACATGAACCCACACAAACAGGCAGCGTACACTTACATCCTACTTAATTAGAACCCACAATTTCTGCTATGATACCAAGGACCTCTCACTTTTGGTATCATGTTTAAAAAATGTCAAGAACCCCTAAAAGCTCAGGTTGTAAACGAAGGGATAACTTCTTTGTTTAACGCATTAACATCCTCCAAGGACTAAGCATTTTTTTGTGAGCACGTGGAGCACAGCTGCAACAGGGAAAGCCGTGCCCTCTGAGACTTGAATCACTTCTCCCAAAAAGTTAAGTTTATGAAATTGAACACATGGGGAGGGAGGAGAGCGGCTCACAACCTTGTCCAATGGGTCTAGAGACCCGAACATTTTCTCTGATACTGTGTTAGATAACTACTACTCTTAAAAGCTCAGGCTATTTGGGAGGGCAGTAAGCATGTATGTCTATACTTCACTGCACATGCAGGCTCTGCATGAGAACATTAAGGAAACAGACTAACTACTTATATCTAAAGCTCCCCTTCATGCACAGGCTCGTTTGGATTCTGCACTTAATTCAAGGCGTACATAATGGAGACTTTTTACCGCATGATCATGGAACTTCTGCTCATACCATGTGGGAAGTGGTTAACTAACAGAATATCATGATATAATAACAAAAACTGTTACCCAGTTATATCTTTACTTTACGATCATCACAAGATAAATTGAAGGAAAAAAATAATGATGAAAGTTACATATGTGTTATTGTCCTAGTGTAATGTATCTATATAGTATAATGCGGGGAGTGTTTCATTCGCTGTGACAAGTCAATCTGTTTGTACTTGGTTAAGTATTGACTGGCGAGTGTTTCCTCATCCCTTCATAAAATTTGCAGCTTATACAAGCTCAGTATCCCGGCTTTCCAACAACAGATGATGTAGACCGGAAGAGTCTCGACCTCATTTATTGTAGAGGTTCAAGTGTTTCAAGTGTTCAGCCAGGAAAGCAGAGGAATTCAAAATGTAATAGTGGTAGTAATGTGTCTATGCTGCTCACCGATGTAAGCATTGACTCTTATTAACAAATAAACATTAATAGAATATAGAATTCTCTCATAATAGTGTACTGGAGTGAAATTCTTGCTTTAAATGCTTGCTATCAGAAGTATTTTAACCAAATTAACGTAATTAATCTATGTATTAATTTATTAGGTAGAGAATTATTAAATACATTAGCCATATGAATACGCTCATGAGTTCTATTTTGAATCCATTTAGTTTCTTTCCATGCCTTTTAGAGCTTCTTGATCAACCTGTATTAGCAGTTAATCATTTTTTTTACTAGGAAGAGGTTCATCAATTTACATATCAAATATTGTTACTTAGATGTAGTTGACCAATCATATACTGTTGTACACTAATCAATCAACTATTAGTATTCCTTCTTTGCCAATTCATGAACTGCTGAACAGTGTTTGATAATCACCAACCAATAAGAGGCTAAATCGATCAAGCAATAATAGCTGGTATGGAATAGTAATCAACCAGCCGTTGTGATGTGCATCATCGATGCACTATAGATTGATAGTTAAGTTCCTCCACTTGAGATTTATTAGTTACGCTCTTACCTGATGCCACTCATCTAGTCAATATGCTACATTTGATAGCTATATAATTTACTAATGTGCGAGTAAATACCAATTGACTGATCAACCATTATGAGATAAATTGGAAAATTTTAGGATTTGGAAATCTCATCTATAGTGGGATTTCGTGGCATAAGAAATCGGGCAATTGGTGATGTAGTTTTTTCCCTTTAAAGACTTATGAAGTAGTGGGGCACGCCAAACTTTAGTACTCTTTGTGGACTTGCTACCTAATGGCAGCTAACGGTTTTTCGAATGCTAGTTTTGACATTGCAACATAACCACACGTAAATGTTGAATTCCTAGCCACCGTCCTATTTTAATAGCTCTATTTCTCATTTTTATATTTTTTATTGTATCATAAGGTTTACATAAATATAATTATAATAAAGGGGAAATTATATAAATAATAATAATAATAATAATAAATATTTATCAAAATAAATCACTTTGAGAAATATTTCTTAAAGTGGTGTTTCTTTTTGCCACGCAGGTGCCAGCCGCTTGGCTAGCGCCTGCATGGCTTTTTTTTAAAATTTTTAAGTTGATTTTGTCGTTTAGAATGACGAAATTGGTTTCAAGACGATTTTGTCGTTCTAAACAACGAAACCGTTTATAAGTTGACCCGGTTTCGTCGTTCAGAACGACGAAATCAACTTAAGCTGATTTCATCATTTTCAACGATGAAACTGCCATACTTATCCATTTTGTCCTTGGTCTTGGCAACAATATTGATTTCGTCGTTCTAAACGACAAAATCAGCTTAAGTGGATTTCGTTATTCATCGTCGTTATACACACGAACCCGCTCCGCCTCCAGTTGTGTTTCCAGTGCAGTTGTCCAATCGTGTTTCTTCTTGCGATCCAGCGTTTTGCTCCGCCGCCTTTGCCGACATCCAGCTCGCCACCAGTCCCACCGCCGATGTCCAACCTGTCACCAGTCCCGCCACTGTTCCTATTTTTTCCTCCCCACAACATTTTTTGTCGGTCGCCATTTTAATTGCCCCCATTTCGCACCCAATCCGTGGTACCCTAATTCTTCATTTTGTTAAATAATTTGTTTAAAAATATCTTGATGTAAAGTCTGTGCTTAAATTAAATATTTGCTACGTGTTTAGGGTTTGCATTTTGCCTCTTATGAAAGTATATTTTGCCTCTTGCGAAAGTAGTACTCCAGGTTGTTTCGATGTTGGTAAGTAGCTTATGAACTCTCTATTAATTCAGTATTTTGGTGTAATGTACGATTTGGATGATTTAGTTAAAAATGGGCATTTTTTGTCGAGGAGCTTTAGTGCTTTTTTTTACGGCTTATATAGTTTGTGACATTGTATCCGTTATCGCATCAATTGTGTAATTTTATTGATTAGAAAATTTGCTTATTAATATAAAGTCTTCATGATATGCTTATATACTTTGGTAAATCTATTAGTTTCTATGTGTATATATTTTGAAAATATATTGGTTAGGGTAGATGATAGTATTAGTTTGTTTAATCTAATATTAATTTAATTTATTGTTTATGAATTAATTGAATAGAAATGGTAGAAGAAATGGTTAGTTTTTTAATTAACTACGACGGACGCATAGAAGGATTATTAATTAAGAAATCATTTACATTTGATGAATTTGAGATGCACGTAGCAAGCAAGGTTGGGTTGGATCGAAGAAGATGGAAAATTACTATCAAATGTAATATTCCGTCCTATGGATCGAGAATGATACTAATGTGCATAAATGATGATACATCAATGGCTTTTATGTTTCACCACTCATGTGACAAAATTTCTTTCGAGTTATTTCTCGAAAAAGAGGCCCGAGTGACTAGTAAAAGGCGAAGTAGTTCATATAAGAGCTATCACAAAAGCTCACACAGGAGCTCGGATAGAAATGTGAAACAATGAAAGTCATATGCAAATGCCAGGGGACGACGAAGAAGAAGGAAATTTATCTATGACAGTAGCTTCAAATGAACGTTATAGGTCGTCTGCCCCTATTTATGATGGAAGTGGACCTAATGGGAGGTAAGGTTGATTAAGTTGTGAATACGTTTTGAATGTTATTATCCTTTAATAAAAATATGTTTAGCTAAATTTTGAGATTTTGTGTGTAATATAAAAGGTCCACGACGCATGCACATGAGCCATTTAGCGTTCAAATGTCTCAAGGCGGTGCATGGTATGAAACTCAAAGTTCGATGGGCCTTCATTACCCTTACATGTGTGTTGGTCATACCGATGCTGAACCATCCAATCAAAAGTGAAATATATATTTATAAATGAATTCAACTTTTTTAGGCTTACAAAATTTAATACATATGCGATGTTTATATGTAGGGGGGATATGTCTATGGTGAAGATATTGATGAAAATGAGGATAATGAAGGTGAAGATAATATTGACGAAGTAAGTGGAGAACATTCTGACATGAATGTTGAAGGGGTTAGAGGTGAAGAAAGCGCTCAACAGATGGTTGACGGCGAGGGGGATGATGTGGTAGACAATGCTATTGCTGGGAATGATATGAATGTAGATAATGAAGAGCCGTTGTACTGTGAAGTAGGGCCACTTTATGCACACATCACGGATGAGGAGATAGATGCGGTAGTTAATTCTACAATGGATATGGAACAACAAAATGAAGATGAGTTATATGTTGGCCGCATCTTTGAGAATAAAGAAGCATTTGTTACAGCCTTGTAGGAGTTTTCCATTCAAAATCATGTCGAATACAAGGTTGTATGAATAAATTTGTCAGAGTATACAATGAAGTGCATTAATAGCACTTTCCCTTGGAGAGTGCATGACTCAATAAAAAGGGGTGGTGGGTCCTTTAAATTGAAGACGTATAAAGGTGATCACACATGTCGGAATGCCTAGCTTAGCACAGATCATAGGCAGTGCAGTGTCTCCTTTATTTCGAAGGTTATAATGCCCGCTATCTAAGTTGAATTAACTCTCACACTAGGGGATATTATTCAAAAAATGAAAGAGAAGTATCATGTTGACATATCTTATAAGAAAGCATGACCTATAGATGAGCGTATTTTACCTTACATCGAGCGTGCGGGTTTCAGCTATTTCATTTATCTACAGTATGTCCGTCTAGATCGGCCCCTATTGACAGCTCTCATTGAGAGATGTAGGAGGGAGACTCAGACATTTCATTTGTCATATGGAGAGATGTTCATTACGCTCATGGATGTGGCAGTTCTATTAGGACTTCGTATTGATGGATGTCTTGTGATAGGCACAACAGGAGGAGCTCATATAGATATATTAGTTAGACTTCTTGGTAGAGCTCCTCCTACTACAGTGATGTGTGGTAGCCGAGTGAGCCTACGATGGCTCTTACAGGAGTTTCGCGCGCTCCCAGCCAATGCTATAGAGATAGTTATTGAGCAGCATGCACGAGTCTATCTATTACATTTACTTGGAGCCACGATATTTGCGGATACCATGAGCAGCCATGTGCATGTTTCGTATCTCTCCCTCCTTGTCGACTTTGACATGACTGGTACTTATTCATGGGGTAGTGCTACTGTCGCATTCTTATACTGAGAGTTAAGAAAAGCATGTTATGCCATGACCTCGGGGATTGCGGGCTGTCTGACCCTTCTTCAGTTAGTTAATTGTGTAACTTTACTTGGTATTTTAGTCACGTATAATTCTTTAATTCTAATATTTGTTATCACTATTTTCTAACATAGTTATGGTCGTGGGAGCACTTACACGTCGGCTGACCAAGTGCTGAGATGGGTCGCTTAGTCGAGGGTGCTCCATTAGGGGCGAAGTAGGTTGTATTTATGTTTACCATGTTATTTTTTTAGCAATGTTTTATATACATATGTTGAACTTATTTTTTTAATTTAACTCCTTAAAGTGGAATGTTTGGAAAAAGAGAACTGAAAATCCACGGGAGTACTCCTCCTATACAAAGAGGAGTTAGACCACCAGCGGCCATACTAGGTAATTTTATTACCATGTTGAACTTTTTATGTAATGATTTTAAAAAAATTTGTCGTTATTTAAACTAAATTATATTTATATATTATATAGATTATTTGGCAACCGTACTCAGAGGACATGTTGGCCATATTACCTCCCCTATGCACAGACAGTCGAGAGGTGTGGCTATCTTGAACTTCGTTAATATGTTATGAGATTATCAAGATGTATGTGTCGGATTGTGTAATGCTCCAGTTTAACCAGAGCAAGGGGTCCCACCTTCTATCGTTGAGTTTGTCCAGCACATCACTCGACAGGGCCGCCATATTACCGACTGGGCTATACATTATTCGTCGTATATTGCTCGATGGGAGGATAGGAGAGCCACTGTTATTAGAGGGGAGATGGCTACGACATTACGAGATGTTCGTGGTACTTATATGCAGTGGTATTTACCGATTACACAACGATATATTTTACCGCACGATGATGTAGAGGAGATGACATATCAGCCTAGGGGAGCGTCTGAGGCAACTCTAGTAAGTACAACTTTGTTAATTAAGTTATATATTATTTTCTTATTTTGTTTTAATTATTTATCTAATATTTAATTTATTTTTTATAGCTTCGTCTAGTTCGACGTACGCATGCACATTTGAGTGATGCACTTATCACCTGTACTTCGTGCGAGGACTTATCAGCAGCATGTGAGTCAGTGATTAGAGTTTGATGATGTCCTTCGTAGCTTGCCACTACTTCATTCGGTGATCACGGATGTTCATTGAGATTATCCTATCGACGAGGCCGCTCAGACGCAGCCGATGCACTCTTCATGCCCTGATATTCCATCATCATTAGTAGCGTATAGCTCTCCTCCAGGTTCATCATTTCCGGACACTGCACATGTAGCTCAGCCAAATCCAATTTTATATTATAGACGACATCAGCTAGCTCGTGTTGTACCATCTATTACTTATGCTGAGCCCGAGCCCGAGCCCGAGCAGGAGCCGGACCTGGAGTCACAGCCCGAGCCGGAGCCGGAGCCAGAGCCAGAGCCACAACCAGAGCTAGAGGTAGATCATGAGGAGCTCGTACACCACCGTTAAGGACGAGGTCGAGGACATAGAAGATTATGACATTATTTTTTTTATATGTTTATTTTAAACTAAATATTTTCTCGACTTGTGATGTAATATATTTGTTACTCATCTATGATGTACTTTAATGATATTTGTTATGGGCGGAATGAATGAAGTCGTGTATGTATTGTGTATACTTTGAATGAATGAATAGGGACATGTGATAAAATTATTTTGATTTCATCGTTTAGAATGACGAAATCAGTATTGTTACCGAGACGAAGGACGAAATGGATAAGTATGGTAGTTTTGTCTTTCAGAATGACGAAATTAGCTTAAGTTGATTTTGTCGTTCTGAATGACGAAATCGGGTTAGCTTATAAACGATTTCGTCATTTAGAACGACGAAATCATCTTGAAACCATTTTCATCGTTCTAAACGATGAAATTAACTTAAAAATTAAAAAAAAAAACCACGCAGGCGCCGCGTGGCAAAAAGGAATACCACTTTAAGAAATATTTTCTAAAGTAATTTATTTTAATAAATATTTTTTAAAATTATTATTTATATAATTTTCCCTATAATAAAACTCCTCAATACTTTATTCGTCCTCTGCCGCACCCATGCCAACGTTGCCTAACAAAAGAAGGTGGTCGGGCCGCACAGAGATTGGAGTCCATGGCCTCGTGGTTCTTGGCGAGGCTGAACCAAACTTGGGTCTCTGCGCTCATTTGCCGCACCTTCTCCTTAAGCTCTGTGTGCTGCCGGGCGGCAAGCTACAGCTCCGCCTCCTCCTAGAGCCTAGTGGCCGGCCGCTGCTTAATGCCTCTTTCGTAACTCCTCTTGGCCATTTAGCAATCTCTCGCTCTGGAGCCAGACTAGGTCGTCCATCTCGTGGGTCTCCTTTAGGAGGCACACGGAGACGTCCTGGGCGGTAATGGCGGCGATTATAACGGAGTACAACAAACGGGTCTATTTGAGGGAGAGAACCGAACAGAGGGCTTGGTCCGAGAGCTTGTGCAAATCCGGGATCCCGAGGTGGTCCACAATTTGCTACCGGGAAGTGGGCAGAGCCGAAGTCGGGTTGGGGCAGGTTTGTTTACGGGAGGTGGAGAGGTTGCAGGTGAGCTTGCTCCCCAGGTCGCTCAACACCGTTCTATTCACCAACTGCTGCTGCTGTTGAGCTGCTACAAATCCAATGCACAAAATTGAATATCAACAACGAGGAGGATAAGAGATTGATTAAAATATGAGAGACAAAAGCTTGACTGCTTCTGATGAATGAATACAACTCACCGTAACAACTGGTGTAACTCAACAAGATCACATTCGGAACGCAGCTTGGGCTCTACTGCAGCTCTTCCCTTGCTTCATTTCTAGCCTTGAATGCTTTAGTGAGAGGGTGCTGCGCTTGGACAACCATGGTAAGACTGCCTGAGAAGTGAGAAGATGGTTTGTTCATGGGTTAGATCGAAGATAGAGGAGGCGATGGGAAGGGGTGGTTAAGGAAAGACGGGGAAATATAGAACATAATTTTTTAAAGGGAAAATTATTAAAATAATAATAATAAAAAAAATATTTACCAAAATATTCCACTTTGGGAAATATTTCTCAAAGTGGTGTTCGTTTTTGCCACGCAGGCGCCAGCAAAGCAGCTAGCGCCAGCGTGGCTTTTTTTTATTTTTTAAGTTGATTTCGTCGTTTAGAACG
Organism: Saururus chinensis; assembly: GCA_035235625.1. Lineage (NCBI taxonomy): Eukaryota > Viridiplantae > Streptophyta > Magnoliopsida > Piperales > Saururaceae > Saururus > Saururus chinensis. The sequence goes on from CP141142.1 coordinate 25,947,494, forward strand.
ACAAATTGGCTTGAATATGATTTTATCGTTCTAAACGATGAAACCTTTTATTACTTGACCCGGTTTCGTCGTTCAGAACGAAGAAATCAACTTAAGCTGATTTTGTCGTTCTGAACGACGAAACTGCCACAGTGTGGAACAACACTAATTTCGTTGTTCTAAACGACGAAATCATCGGGCTTATATTTCCCGATCCGCTCCGCCTCCAGTCACCTCAGTGAACTGCTATCCGCTCCGTCTCCGTCGAGCGATCCACCACCCGCCTCTGCCAACATCCGGCCCGTTGCCAACATTCCGCCCGCTGTCACTGCCGTCCAGCCCGCCGTCGCCACCGTCCAGCCGCCGCCGTAACCCACATCCAGTCCATCCGCTGCCCGCGTCCAGTGCATTTTTCTGGTGCAATTTTTTGCCTTCTTTTTTTTTTAATCTTTTTTTTCAATCGTTGTAAAGGATTCTTTATATGTTAAATTGAAGTAATTTATCTTTTCTATGCTATATTGAATAAATTTAAAGTTTTAATTATACCATCATTGTGCCCTAGTTTTAAAAGTATTGTTCTCAGTCATTTTGTGTGTTTTTTTGTTTAAGATTTTTAAATTGAGATGGATTTTTAATTAATGAGTTTTTATTTTTTAAGATGCCAAGTCTCTAAAATTTTGGAAAATGAGGAGGATTTGAGTTTTTGAACATGCTTTTTTACAGCTTATATGATTTGTGACATTGCATGCGTTATTGCATCAATTGTGTAATTTTATTAATTAAAAAATTTACTCATTAATATAAAGTATTAATGATATGCTTATATACTTGGTAAAGCTATTAGTTTCTATGTGTATATATTTTGAAAATATATTTGTTATGGTAGATATTAATATTAGTTTGCTTAATCTAATATTAATTTAATTTATTATTTATGAATTGATTGAACAAAAATGGCAGAAGAAATGGTTAGTTTTTTTATTAACTACAACGGACGCATAGAAGGATTATTAATGAAGAAACTGTCTACAATTGATGAATTTGAGATGCACGTAGCAAATAAGGTTGGGTTGGATCGAAGAAGATGGAAAATTACTATTAAATGTAATCTTCCGTCCTATGGATTGAGAATGATACTAATGAACATAAATGATGATTCATCAATGGCTTTTATGTTTCACCACTCGTGTGACAAAATTTCTTTCGAGTTATTTCTCGAAAGGAGGCCTGAGTGACTAGTGAAAGGCAAAGTAGTTCACATAGGAGCTCTCACAGAAGCTCACAAAGGAGCTCGGATAGAAATGTGAACAATGAAAGTCATATGCAAGTGCCGGTGGATGATGAAGAAGAGGGAAATTTATCTATGACAGTAGCTTCAAATGAACGTCATAGGTCGTCTGCCCCTATTTACGATGGAAGTGGACCTACTTGGAGGTAAGGGTTGATTTAGTTGTGAATACGTTTCAATCTTATTATCCTTTAATGAAAATACGTTTAGCTAAATTTTGAGATTTTGTGTGTAATATGAAAGGTCCACGACGCATGCACATGAGCCATTTAACGTTCAAATGTCTCAAGGCGGTGCATGGTATGAAACTCAAAGTTCGATGGGCCTTCATTACCCCTACACGTATGTTGGTCATACCGATGCTGGACCATCTAATCAGAGGTGAAATATATATTTATAAATGAATTCAACTTTTTTAGGCTTACGAAATTTAATACATATGCGATGTTTATATGTAGGGGGGATATGTCTACGGTGAAGATATTGATGAAAATGAGGATAATGAAGGTGAAGATAATATTGACGAAGTAAGTGGAGAAGATTTTGATATGAATGTAGAAGGGGTTAGAGGTGAAGAAAGTGCTCAACAAATGGTTGACGGTGAGGGGGATGATGCGGTAGACAATGTCATTGCTGGGAATGATATGAATGTAGATGATGAAGAGCCGCCGTACTGTGAAGTGGAGCCACTTTATGCACACATCACAAATGAGGAGATAGATGCGGCAGTGAATTCTACACTGGATTTGGACCAACAAAATGAAGATGAGTTATACATTGGCCGCATCTTTGAGAATAAAGAAGCATTCGTTACAGCCTTGCAGGAGTTTTCCATTCAAAATCATGTCGAATACAAGGTTGTACGAACAAATCCGGCTGAGTATACAGTGAAGTGCATTGATAGCACTTGCCCTTGGAGAGTGCATGGCTCAATCAAAAGGGGTAGTGGGTCCTTTAAATTGAAGACGTACAAAGGTGACCACACATGTCGGAATGCCTAGCTTAGCGCAGATCATAGGCAGTGCAGTGCCCCCTTTATTTTGAAGGTCATAATGCCCGCTATCCAAGCCGAATTAACTTTCACACCAGGGGATATTATTCAAAGAATGAAGGAGAAGTATCATGTTGACATATCTTATAAGAAAGCATGGGCAGCAAGGAATATGACGATCAAGGCCATTTATGGAGATTGGGTAGAATCGTATAAATTGTTGCCAATGTACCTAAGGGCGGTGCAAGAAGCCAATCCTGACACCTACTACCGCTTAGAGGATGATGTAGTACCTCGTGCAGATGGTGGCACTTGTAGGAGATTTAGACGGTTGTTTTGGGCATTTGGGCCGTCTATAGCTGGGTTTCGACATTGCATCCCTGTGATTGGTGTTGATGCCACTCACTTGTATGGCAGATATCCTGGTGCTCTTATGGTTGCAACGGCTACAGATGGAAATAATGGGTTATTTCCTCTTGCATTCGGGCTTGTCGGGAAGGAAGACGGAGACAATTGGAAATGGTTTCTAATGGAATTGAGGGATCATGTACTGATGGGCATGACGAACATTGTCATTATTTCAGATCGACATAAGGGGCTTCAGAAGGCAGTGCCTGAGGTTCTTCTAGAGCCGGATTACCACCATCGTTATTGCATCCGTCACATAAAAGCAAATTTTAAGGAGTTTAAAAATGATACATTGACGAACTTGATTGGGGCAGCAGCTTGTGCACTCACAGTAGAAAAGTTTGATGCTAAAATGGACTTGATTGGTCAAGAGAGTCCTAGGGCAAAATATCTCCTCTTAGGAGGAGAATTGCATCCTTCACAGTGGTCCCTTGCACACGGTGGTTTTATGACATTGGGCATGACGACTACAAATATGGCTGAAAGTTTAAATAGTGTCTTGAATGGGGCACGAGGGTTACCTATGCAGGCTTTAGTGTCAGCTATCTTTTATCGGCTCATAAAATTTTTTGTTAAACGATCTTCTGCCGCCTCTGCCATAGCCACCCCATATACTCCTAGAGTGGAAGCCATATTGAGAGAGCAAAAAAGAAAAATTGGGGGGTATATAGTTAATAGGATCAACAGGAGTTAGTACGAAGTGACATCAATTCGTGCCCTCAAGGTTATGGTAAATGCTGCAATGCATACTTGTACATGCAACATCCCTCAGGTTTATGGTTATCCTTGCTCGCACCTTATCGCTGTGTGGGCAAAGCGGCGGGAGCCAATCCATGCATCACTATTTTACACATCTTCTACTTATAGAAATGTGTACTCCGCAGAATTTTATTCTCCTCGTGGTCGGGAGTATTGGGAGAGGGATATACCGTTTGTGTTATACCCACCGATAGCAACAAGGAAACCCGGTCGCCCAGGGTCTGTTCGCATTAGGAATACTATGGACCGTAGAACAATGGAAAGAGATGGTAGAGGAGGATATAAATGCGGGAGGTGTAAACAAAGTGGGCATAATAGTAAATAATGTAGAAACCCTCCTGTTGACTGGTAAACATATAATCAACCTCTGTATTTATTATATTTTTTTAGTTACGTACGCATGTATTCCTTACGATTGATTAATGATATGATCTTCATCTTCCACAGATCATATGGATCATGCAGAGCCTTGTTACGGGCTAGGCCCGAGTGATGCTTCTTTACTCGTAGAGCAGGAGTCACATAAGTCTGCTGCTATTTGGAGAGGAGAGGTATGATAACTTTTTTTAAAATTTGCTTCATTGTTTTTTGGTTGATATAGTACGACATGTTATAATTTTAAAATTTATTATAGGACCCCGGGTGCCTTGAGTGCACCGAACATTTTAAATATCTCCGCCACTGGCCTATAGATGAGCATATATTACCTTATATCGAGCGAGCGGGATTCGGCCATTTCATTCATCTATAGTATGTTCGTCTCGATTGGCCTCTATTGACAGCTCTTGTTGAGAGATGGAGGAGGGAGACATAGACGTTTCATTTATCATATGGAGAGATGTCCATCACGCTCATGGATGTTGTAGTTCTATTTGGACTCTGTATTGATGGACGTCCGGTGGAGCTCATATGGATATATTAGTTAGACTTATTGGTAGAGCTCCTCTTCCTATAGTGATGTGTGGTAGCCGAGTGAGCCTACGATGGCTCTTACAGGAGTTTCGTGAGCTCCCAGCCGATGCTACAGAGATAGTTATCGAGCAGCATGCACGAGCCTATATATTGCATTTACTTGGAGCCACTATATTTGTGGATACCACAAGCAGCCATGTGCATTTTTCATCTCTCTCTCTCCATGCCGACTTTGACATGGCTGGCACTTATTCATGTGGCAGTGCTACTCTCGCATTCTTATATCGAGAGTTAGGAAAGGCATGCCAGGCCATGACCTCGGGGATTGCGGGCTGTCTGACTCTTCTTCAGGTAAATAATTGTGTAACTTTACTTGGTGTTTTAGTCACGTATAATTTTTTAATTCTAATATTTGTTATCACTATTTTATGACATAGTTATGGTTGTGGGAGCACTTACACGTTGGCCAACCAACTGCTGAGATGGGTCGCTTGGTTGAGGGTGCTCCATTAGGGGCGAGGTAGGTTGTATTTATGTTTACCACCTTACTTTTTAAGCAACATTTTATGTACATATGCTAAACTCATTTCTTAAATTTAACTCCTTAAGGTGGAATGTTCGGAAGAAGAGAATTGAAAATCCACAAGGACTCCTCCATTTGTATAGAGGGGAGTTAGACCACCAGCGGCCATACCAGGTAATTTTATTACCGTGTTGAACTTTTTTATGTAATGATTTTAAAAAATTTTGTCCTTATTTAATCTAACTTATCTTTATATATTGTATAGATTATTTGGCAATTGTACTCGGACGACTTGTTGGCTGTGATACCTCCACTCTGCACTGACGATCGAGAGGTGTGGCTTTCTCGAACCCCTCTCGTATGTTATGAGATTATAGAGATGTATGTGCCAGATCGTGTAATGCTCCAGTTTAACCTGGAGCAAGGGGTCCCACCTTCTACTATAGAGTTTGTCCATCGCATCACTCGATAGGGCCGCCATATTACCGACTGGGCTATATATCATGCGTCGTATATTGCTCGATGGGAAGATAGGAGAGCCACTATTATTAGAGGGGAGCTGGCTACGACATTGCGAGATGTTCGTAGTACTTATATGCAGTGGTATTTACCGATTACACGGTGATATATTTTACCGCGCGATGATGTAGAGGAGATGACATATCAGCCTAGGGGAGCATCTGAGGCAACTCTAGTAAGTATAACTTTGTTAATTAAGGCATATATTATTTTCTTATTTTATTTTAATTATTTATCTAATATTTAATTTATTTTTTTATAGCTTCGTCAGATTCGACATACTAATCCGTATTTGAGTGATGCACTTGTCACCTGTACTTCACGCGAGGACTTAGTAGCAGCATGTAAGTCGGTGATTAGAGCATCTAATGATGTCCTTCGTAGCTTGCCACTACTTCATTCGGTGATCACGGATGTTCATCGAGATTATCCTGTCGATGAGGCCGCTCAGATGCAGTTGATGCACTCTTCATGCCCTGATATTTCATCATCATCATCAGCATATAGCTCTCCTCCAGGTTCATCATTTCCAAACACTACACATGTCACTCAGCCAAATCCGATTTTATATTATATATGACATCGGCCAGCTTGTATTGTACAATCTATTACTTATGGTAAGCCGGAGCCCGAGCAGGAGCCTGACATGGAGTTGCAGCCGGAGCCGGAGCCGGAGCCCCAGTCGGAGCCAGAGCCAGAGCCACAGCCAGAGGTTGATCATGAGGAGCTCGTACACCACCGTCGAGGACAAGGTCGAGGACGAGGACGAGGACGTAGGAGATTATGATATTACTTGTGATGTATTATATTTGTTACTCGTATATGATGTACTTTACTTATATTTGTTATGGTGATATTCGTGATAGTGTTATTTGTTATGGTGATATTTGATATGGGTGGAATGAATGAAGTCGTGCATATACATCTGTGTTTTGAATGAATGAAGAGGGACAAGTGATAAAAATAGTTTTAAATAGTAATTTTAAAAAAATTTAATTTGATTTCGTCGTTCAGAATAACGAAATCAGTTTAAGTTGATTTCGTAGTTCTGAACGACGAAACCGGGTCAAGTAATAAAAGGTTTCATCGTTTAGAACGATGAAATCGTATTCAAGCCAATTTCGTCATTCTAAACGACGAAATCAACTTCAAAAATAAAAAAAAGCCACGTTGGCGCCAGCTGCTTGGCTAGCGCCTGCGTGGCAAAAAGGAACACCACTTTGGGAAATATTTCCCAAAGTGGTATATTTTGGTATATATATATATATATATATATATATATATATATTTTAATAATTTTCCCTTTTTTAAAAGTGAGAAGCATGATAGAGCTTCTTAGGTTTAAATTGAGTAAATAGAGCAATTAATATAGAATATAAATTTTTTTCCATTGGAGCTATTAATATAGGACGGAGGGAGTACAACTTAAATGAGCATTTATTATTTCACCACAAGAAAGATTGTAAATTACAAAAGAGCAGCTAAAGATAAGAACCCAATTATCTGCTGAGCCACAAGTTCCACATGAAGAGATGCACCACACTCCTCTCTCGAGTAAATGATCTACTTTCCCTGGAGAGTTCCTTATTGCTCCTGTGACTTCAAAATAAATAAAGAATGAGCATCACCTTCAACTATGGCTTCAGGGATTCCAAGGAATTTTTTATGCACTTGAGGAATATTGTAGAACCAGACTTACATGTTTCCATCTTGTCAAATACTATAAATAATACTCGCTTCAAATTATTTAAATAATATTAAAAAAAATATTTACCGAAATAATGCATTTTGAGAAATATTTCTCAAAGTGGTATTACTTTTCTCCACGTAGGTGTCAGCCAAGGATAGGCGCCTGCGTGGCTTTTAAAAAAAAAATTAATTGATTTTGTCCTTTGGAATGACAAAATCCCAATTTGTCTAGGACGAAATCTATGGAAATTAAAGTTACTTAGAGTTTTGTTATTTTGTGGTCTGAGGAGCTTTTTGCCTTAGAATTACACTAACAAGTTACTTAATATGGGATAGAGAGAGCACCTTTTTTCCCATTCACAAGGAAAAACATGCTCCAACCTCATTAATAAAATCATCTAGCTTACTCTTGATAATAGGTTTGTAGCAGTCCCTCATATCATCAGCCTGAACCAAGTAGCTTCTCTTAAGGTCTAAATTTCACACAATTTACAACACCCTCCTTGTCCATGAACAGTTCCATGACTTCCACTTTCTTTTCAAAAGCAATTTTATAATCCCTCCATCCCAAAATTATTAGCTCTATTTAACAAAAAAAGTTTATTCCATATTAATGGCTCCATTTTGTTTATTATAAGTGATTGGGACGCAAATCTGCTGGGGAGGGTATTTCGCTCAGCACTGATTAGCCACCAATGGGTGCCTTCCACGTCACAAGGACCAGCATCAGCACAGAGACGTTCAAATTGGATGGCATTTGGGTTCATGGCGACACGGAACCAGAAATTGGGTCACGTTCAACAGAATTGGGTTCCCGATCACGTTTAAATTAATAGACATAGAACCGGGAACCCGATTTTCTAACCAAGAAAGAACCAGGTTAAAACTCTAAAACAAACAGAGAAAACCCGCTTCTCGTACAGAAGACGCGAATCAAGAAGCTCAGAAAACGCCCAATTTTTTTCCCGCCTCTCGTACTTGCTCCCTCCGAGTCGACCATCGTCACCGGAACTGTCCACTACATCACCTCCCTCTTGATCGCCACCGAAACTGTCCACTGCAGCGCCTCCCTTTCGATCGCCATCGGAACTGTCCCTTGTAGGGCCTCCCTTTTGATCACCACTAGAACTGTCCCTTGCAGCGCCTCCTTCCTTGTCCACTGCATAGACTCGACCTTGACCAAATCCCCACTAGAAAACTAGTCAAAAGAACACAGGAGAGAAGATCGGGAGAAAAAGCCCAGACTTTTTTCCCGCCTGTCATACCTCCTCGCTCCTAATCGACAGTCGCCGCTGGAACGGAGGAAGTCGGAGCGCCTCCCTCTTGATCGCCAGTGACCAAACTGCCGCCGGAAAAAAGCCTCTATTTTTCTTGCCTCTCACACCTCCTCCATCCTCATTGACCGTCACCATCAGAACCGAGGAAGTCGGGGCGCCACCCTCTTGGACGACCGCGACCACTTAGCTGCCGAAAAAGCCTGCCTTTTTCCTGCCTCTCACACCTCCTCCCTCCTGATTGGCCATCACTACCAGAACCAAGGAAGTCGTAGCGGCTCCCAAATAGTAATGCCAAATATCTCTTCATCTGTCTATTATATCATTGTGTTTCTACATTAATTTTCTTTGTCTAGTCCCTGCTTATTCTGTATATGTTGGTGAAGCATGGTGCGGTCACCTACATTTCGTGCTCTAGTTCTATCCGATCTCTCAATTGGTTCATTGCATTTGTGTCTAGTTGAGCAGTAATGTGCTTTCATTTGGACGTTGTTTTCTTTTGTTCATTTGGGACCTACTCTGTGTTGCCATATTCATTTGTTTTTAATTTTTCTGATTCGGGCCTGTCCAACTTTTTGGTTATTTTTGTCTATTGATTAATAGTCACTTTGTTCTTCTATGAATTTCTTTTTTTTTTAGTTTGCCACGCTCAATTTCTAGAAAAAAACCTCTTAATATCTTTTAAAAAATTATCTTTCGATGTTGAATTGTTGGTCTATGTTGTGAGATATTTTGTCAAATATATCTCTTTCTTAGGACGTGAGACTTTGAAATCCCTCATATGGTCAGATTGTTCATGTTTTGATCGCCATTCACGCCACTTTTAAAGAAATTTGCTTAATGCTACAAACTACATACATGCATCTCATTTGTGCATTTGTTTGTGAATTTGGCTTACATTCATGATTATTATTTAGCTTGGTCTTAACTCCTTTTGGTGTTGTTTACCCCTGTGTTTCATCTTTCTGTATGACTTTTACTTAAGCTTGACTGCTCTTGTATTTTTATGAAACCTAGAGGAGTTCCGCTTATTTTTTATCATGCAGAGGAAATTGGCTTATATTGATTTCATGTGTACTATTGATATGTTATATGTCTCTAGTTTTATGTTATGTGATTGGCTTATTCTAAAATTGAAATTCTAAATTCTCTTCACAACATTATAACTTTATGAATGCACTTTATGATGTTTCAGGAGTCGTCATTGAACATTTAGTGTCTTCTCCACAAGAGGCTTCCATATATCAAATCCCTATATCATGAAGAATAAATCAAGTATGTTTTCTTTAATCCCTATGGTTAAATAATGTTAGCAATATTGTTGAACTTGTAAGAGTATTGCTGATGTATTATGATTATTGCTAATGATTTAGCATTGTTGTTGATGTTTTAGCATTATCGTAGATGATAATCCTATTATCAATAAATTTAGTATGTACCACATTTTCCAAAAATTATTGCTAAAACCATGTTAGCATTATTAGTAAATTGTTATCGTATAATTGCTAAGACTTTATAACATGATTTGTATAATGATTTGGCTTTATTGTTATAACGTTTCAACAAGCTTCTTGATGTATGTTTCACCAACTATTTTAATTTTCTTTTTCATTTTAAAAGATTCATAAGTAAAAATGATTCTTGAATTGAGATCTCTACTCATAAGATATTGAATTATATGGCTATGTTATTCATGGGGTATACTGAACACTTTTGTTAAACATCTATATACCTTCGTACTCGTCCATGGATATCTATGCAGAAGTTTTTGAAATGAAGAAGAGGAGCCTAGACCTTGCAGTAGGGTCAAAAAATATTAGGCGTGAGTCACTAAAAGTCCCTTGCACCCCCATGGGACTAGCAAAGTCAATCAACATTCTCTCTACCATCCCTCAAGTGGAGAACTTGGTTGGCCAAACCCCATTCATCAGATTGCTTGATGCCATAACCATTATTTGTCAGGCATCACTGTTTGAAGTTATTTTGGGTTATTGGTCTGAGGCTCAACCTGGGGTCACATTTAGGGGACACAGAGTGGACTTTACTGTAGAGGATGTGGCCCTCATCACCGGCCTAAAAATGGGGGGCGATCAGGTGGTATTCTGGTAGAAACGAGAGAGGGGTGATTTTTGTAAGCGCCATTTTGGGAAGAAGGTTACAAGGTCTGAAATTGAAAGGAAACTGGACCTGTTACAGGGAAAGACCGATTCTAAATCAATGGAGGATTGTGCAAGATTGATCGTCTTGCACATTTTTGTATGCCTTCTATTTCCTCAGACCAACCATGTGGTCAAGAACGAGTTAGTTGACCTGGTGGAAGACATGGGCAACCTCCATCGGTATGACTGGCCTCAAGCCATTTATGACTTTTTAGTAAACTCAGCCTTAGCCCTCCATAGGAAGCTTGTGTTGAAGGAGGAAGGCAAGTTTGAGGGAAACGGATCATTGATTGGAGCCGCATTTGTGCTACATGCATTTTATACTTTGTACATAATTATATTTTCATTTTTATGTGGGAGCTACAAGATACTAATGTATATCTATTATATGTCATAGGTGTGGGTGTTTGAGCATTTTTGGATGTTCATATCCCCTATGCCGGAGAAGCTACCCCAATTTTGCAAATGGCCAAATTGTGGCCTTGTAAAGGGTGAAAAAGAGGGAACACACCACAGGTCGGTGGGTAGATATGCACAATTGTTCAAATATGTCAGACCACAAGAGGTAATTGCAACATGATAATATATATAATGAATTATTTGAGAGTTTTTTAAGAGTTGTTCAACTCTGAATTTTATTGAGAGTTGGATGTTAAATCATTGAGCATATGTTGACTGCAAGTAAAACCTATGTTGGTTCCTGCTGCAAATGAGGCATATCTATTTCAAGGGGCAAGAAAAACTTTAAAGAAAAGGAAGGTAGGAGTCGAGGCTCTGGAGCAGGGGAAGGATAGTGGGGGAGGGCTATTGGTCTTGAAGTCCTCCATAGAGAATATGTCCTCTGCACTTAGAGTTGTGCAGAGTGCCATGTATATATTGCATGAGGAGGGTTACCATACAGGGCAACTACATGGTGTAATTGACGCTATTTTAGAAAACTTTTCAAAATTTAAAAGCATGGCCAATCATTTGGTGAAGAGGCCACTGAAGAAGATGAGGCATGCCTCACCCCCTAGAGCTGGGAACAAGGAGGAAGGTGGTGAAGCAGCTGATGAAGATGACGAAGAGGAGAGTGATGATGTGGGAGGTGAGGGTGTGGAGGGGGAAGAGGCGGAGGAAGAGGAAGGAGATGAGGAAGAGTGGGGAGAGGAAGTAGAGGACAAAGAGGAGGGGGGAGAGGATGGAGGCGATGATGGGGGAGAGGAGGGGGGTGAGGAGGAAGGAGAGGAGGGGGGCAAGGAGGGGGAGAGAAGGAAGGAGAGGAGGGGCAGAGGAGGGGGGAGAGGAGGAAGGAGAGGAGGATGGAGAGGAGGGGGGAGAGGAGGGGGGAGAGGAGCAAGAGGTAGGTAAGAGAGAGGAGGGGCCATATGGGGATGAGAGAAAGAAGGATGAGGAGGGAGATGGATATAAGAACAGGGGTGTTGATAATGTAGAATGTCCATCGAAGAGGCCTGTACGGATGAAATATAAAACCAAGAAGTGTGGGACTCCATTTACACAAGAGACAAAGAGAACAAAGAGGGAGAATAAGGCATTGACTGAAGACGTGGAGGCTGCAACAATTGTAGTTTCTTCCTAGGCCTCAACCAAGCAAACAGTCCCTACCATCCTTCGCTAGCCATTGAAGATAAATTTATGCAGTCCCCTCTCTAATTTGACTAAGTGGGACCAAGATACTATTGAAAAATTCATTAAAGACAGGAGCCACTCCGTGGCGGGGGTTGTTGTCGCTGACAAAGACTTGATAGATATGTTGAAGGTGGAGTACATATCCTCTAATGTAAGATTACAATATCTCCCTTTTAAATCTTAACTAGTCAATATTGCTTATATATTAAATGTATGTTTCGATGCATATAGGTTATCGATGCATCCATGTATATGCTAGAGCAGAGGGCCTCTAGATCAACTGGAAATGCCTTTCCCAAATGCCACTTTGGGAGCTTTGCCTTGCAATATTATTTCACCCAGGTATGGTCAACAGTATAATGTCTATTTATTGGATTATGTTAGGATATGGACTAAGTCAAATCCACACCAATTGCAACAGAAGGATGTGGCAAAAGACATAATGGATGACTTGGCGACCACTTGTTTTGGAGCTGATAAAGATTGTCCTGACTTCATCTTCTTTCCACTATGTGACAATGCACATTTCCACTTGTTGGTGGTAGATGTGACCGAGGGTGAAGTGAAATGGTTTGATTCAATGCCAGGGTATGGCTATAAGAAATGGCTGCCGAATGTGAGGAAATTGGTGAGTAATTGTATGATTAAGTGAAAATGTCTTTTTTTAGTGATGGCGTTTAAACTAATTCAGCTAATATGTCTAGATGGCAAACATAAGAGTATTACTTGAGGAGCACCTTAAGGATTCTAATACTAAGAAGTGGAAGATCAATAGTCAGAAGGGACCATATCAAGGCAATGGGGTTGATTGTGGGTTTTTCCTCCTGCGTACAGTCTATTGCATTAGTTCTAGACTGCCGGTTGATTTTACTCAGGTATATGGCCCAATTGTAGATATATGCTTGAGTTTCTTCTTTGTACCTTCATTCAAAGTGAGGGGATGCAATATTAATTGTTTGAACTATTTTAGGAAGATATCTCTCAGAGCTTGAGACTTGTAATGGCTGCAGAGATCTTGCGAGGCTATGTTGAATGAGTAGGAACCTCTATGTGATGGTAATAAACTTAAAGTTTATATATTTCCGATGAAAACTATATTGATGGTACATTTTAGCATTTTTTTTGATAGGTTTCATCTCTCTTCCAATGGACCATGTTAGTAAAAATTGTGACTCATATAGGTTAATCTTGTTTAGATAGGAACGTTTTTTTGTTATACTCTCTTTTGATATTACTATATAATATAGCATTGTTTCAGTATCAGTCCAACAAGACAACTAAATTTTTTTACGAGGAGTTGGCATTTCTAATCTTACAGTTTTTGGACGAGGAGAAGTTAAAGGAAATAGTGCACAGGTAACTTCTTTACCTACCTATAGTTTTTAGCTTATCTTGTTCAGGTTTTCAATGGATGGTTTATTTGTTGCTCAAGTAGATTGAAATGTCACTTTTAGAGGTTTGATTATGCAAGTAAGACCAACTGCTTTGGCAGATATATTTGGTCGCAGAAGGCAGAGTTTTAAAAATGTGGCCTTTAAGAATAGGGTCTGGTGAACTTGTTGTGGAAGTTTTGTTTGGTCCAGAAGCAGCTAGGGGAGGCTCTGGCGAAATTGTTGGAATATCAGCGTCAAAAATAGGGGACTCTGCATATACGCTGCATGGGCATCATCTTTGGAGTGCAGGGCCTGTACTCCATCGGCTCGGCTATAGTTCGGCTATATCCAAGGCTGCAAGGAGAATGTGACCAATTGTTATTTCACTTCAGCCCCTGTTATAGATCATTGCCAAGGAAGTCTCCATGTGAGGTCTCATTAAACCTATTTTACATTTCATTCCTCATTTATCTTTCTGCTATTACCGTCCATTTCTTTTGATTTTCACCTTCCCTAGCATTGAATTTGGAATGTTTTTCACCATTCTCATCCTGCTCAAGCAGATGGTAAATACTGAAGGGCATCTTTATTCCTTGTCTATTCAAAAGCCTCACTATAACTGGATACAGGATTTTAGTGAAGTAGACAACATTTTTACAGTGGCTCCAGGACACAATGGTCGCCTCTACCTGGCTTTCCCGAGGAGATCTATCATAATGGCACTTGAAGTTTCATCTGGAAATGTTATTTGGAAACAAAGTGTTGGCCCCTTTAATACACAGGAGAGTTCCCCTGTGGTTGATTCTAATGGTAAATGTTTTTGACATATTATCTCTATCATAGATTCTGATGTATGGACAGTAATTATTTTCTTGCCATACTCATTTCTACCATTGGCATCTTTATCATTTTGAAATGAGGCAGTTTTCATTATTTTCTTATGTTTCTTCTGCATTTTTGTGAATGCATTGCTTTGGCCATTGTACAGATTTGCACAATCCCTTTGGATACTGCAAAAGTCAGATTGCAGCTTCAGAAAAAAGCTGCTTCAGGAGATGTTGGAGTACCAAAATACAAGGGAATGTTGGGTACTATTGCGACAATAGCAAGGGAAGAAGGTTTGGTGGCTCTATGGAGGGGCATTGTACCAGAGTTGCATTGTCAGTGTATTTATGGAGGGCTACAGATTGGGTTATACGAACCAGTATGTCTTGGGCCCTTTCTCCAGTTGATTGCCTACACATTCAATAGTTATATTGCCATTTTTTATGTATTGATGTTGTGCTGGAATATTGTGCAGGTTAAATCCTTTTATGTTGGTAAGGATTTTGTTGGCGATGCTCCATTATCCAAAAAGATACTTGCTGCGCTTACAACTGGTGAGTTATGAGTACTAGCAATGTTTTTATTCATGATTTGGAGCAACAAAAACAAAATCATGGCGCAATCTACTAGGTGTAAACTCATTGTTCATTGCTTTTCTCAATTTTAATGTCAAACAGGTGCTATAGCAATCACTATGGCCAATCCAACAGATCTTGTGAAGGTTTGCCTTCAATCTGATGGGAAGCTTCCTCCTGGTGTACCTAGGTGTTATTCTGGTGCATTAAGTACTTATTCAACAGTTATCAAACAGGTACTAACTTTTTCATTCTAATCATGTCATAACAAGTAACAATATAACTAAAAAATGATCCATATTATAGGAAGGATTTGGAGCCTTATGGACTGGAATTGGGCCTAATATTGCCCGAAATGCCATTATTAATGCTGCTGAGATTGCCAGTTATGATCAAGTGAAAGAGGTATAACTTATACAATATTTGATCCTTACTCGGTGTTAGCCTAATATATTTCTGCATTCTGCAATTTATGACATTTTTATAATGTTTTTTTCAATGCAGACAATTCTAAAAATTCCAGGCTTTACAAATAATGTTATTACTCATCTATTGGATGGTCTAGGAGCAGGGTTCTTTGCAGTGTGTATTGGTTCCCCTATTGATGTGGTAACATTTTTGTACTTTGGACTATTATTTTGTTCTTTTTGCATATTTTAAGATTATATATTGACATAGTTTATGATCAGGACAAACTGAAGTTAATAGGAGTGCGTCTTTACCTTTAGCTGGATAAATAAAAAAAGTACTAATTTTGCTTTTTTTTTGCTTTAAATATTTCAACCATTAATTTTTTTAAAAACTTCGCCTTTATTGTTACAAGTACTTTAGTTGAATGTAGAACCATGGCACTTGCTGATAATTTATAATGGAATTTTGAATTGTATTTTCGCAACAAAATTTTCTCTTTGGTTGTAATACAACGTCCTATCTCTTCTTCAGTTAAGTTACAAAAGCATAGTCTAGAAAATATTAAGAAAATGGTTGATGTGAAAGATGTTTTTGGGCAATCATAATAATAATTTGCAGACGAACTATTTAGGTAAGAAGTAACCTAGTTTGTAATTTTTGATCTTTTTTATGCAGGTGAAATCGAGAATGATGGGAGAGTCAGCATACAAAAATACACTAGACTGCTTCATCAAGACTTTGAAAAATGACATATTTCTTATTTTGAGATAGCTTCCTTTCTTTGAAGTTATTTAGTTGGTAGTTGGTATTTTCTGTATCATGAAAATGAATAGGATGTGAAATTTGTAACCTATAGCTGCCCTGCTGTTTCTTCAGGGACCTTTGGCATTCTACAAAGGATTTATCCCTAATTTTGGTCGGCTTGGATCATGGAATGTGATCATGTTTCTGACCTTGGAGCAGGTAAAGTTGAAATTTCCTTTTTTTAAATGTTGCCTATCTATATAAGTTGAATTTGTTGTCTTTAGCTACTTAGGATGATATGTTTAGATGGAGTCGGAAATTGATTAAACAATTTTTGCTTTGTGTTTTATTTTTGGTCAGTTGATCCCCTGAAAGTTTTGCTTTATGGTCATAGCCACTGGATATTGAGTTGGGTTCAAACAGACCCAATAATCTCAATACCTTCTGAAACATTTCTAGTTAACAGTATCAAATCAAGTAGTTAAAATCCTAGTATACTTTCTAAAACATTTCCAGTTATGGATGTGTCAATACTGTAACAAACATAAACCCTTCATTATTACCCTTCTATCTATTCTAAGAGATGTGTATGCCCGATCAAGAGTGCAGAAGTCCCTGGTCTTCTCTAGGAGGCTCATATAAAGCAAGGTGTATTTACGAATGCAAGCGATGAATTTTTGCGAACTTTAAGATAAACTGACTTCCAGAAACTTCTTGTTTCCACCAAGACCTGGAGTTTTTCGCCTGTTTATTAAAAAAAATTAGTGAAATATTTTCCTTTATCACCAAAATAGAAAGACAAAAGCTATCAATATGGTTTTACTCTTACCTGGCCTTTCTAACCATCCCATCAATCTCCCTGATCTTCGAATGACCACCCATTGTATCTGTGAATGTCTTGAACAACCACTCAAAACTTTGGATGGTTTCATCATATAATAAAACTACTCCAAAAATAATGGTAATCTTATTATGATTTAAACCCACAAACAGACCAAATGGACGACAATATTTGTTGGTCCTATATGTGGTATCAAAGCAAACAACATCTCCAAAATAATGATAATCCATAATCGAAACTGGATCTGCCCAAAAGAAGTTTGTTATTTTATGATCCTCATCATATTGCATGCTATACTCAAATGAGGAATTTTGAGTACGCCTCCCTTTCAAATACTTGATTATGGCAAAAGCATCTCCTTGGTCAATTGTTTTTTGGCGCTTCGTACGTAAGTAATTATTGTGGTCCTCCTGAATAAAGCCAAGGTTCTCAAACCCCCCTACTTGCTTAGCCATAAATTCAACTGCTTCTCTTGGGCGTTTCCCTGAACCATCTGCTATGTCTGCAGCAACAACTTGAATAATACTCATTATTATTTGCGACCTTAGCCTATTAACATAGACTTGGTTTGTGACCTCATGATTATGTTTTTCTTCAAAAGTCCGAATACGCCATGCACCATCTTGTTGCAAATTGATGACCAGTTGGGCTTCACATCCAACTCTTGTTTCTGGTCAAGGATTCTTTGGATTTTCCCGTCTCTTATCAAATAGTCTATGACCTTCTTTGGAGCAACAAAATCTTCTATAACACCTTTGACCTTTCACATTTGTATGGGAGCTGGCTCGACGAATGCTAAATCCAACATTTCGGGCATACTTATTGTGAAATTCATATGCTTCTTCCTCGAAAGAAAATCTCATACCAACTTCTGGCTCCCATATCTCCCTTCTTTTTTCTTCTATAGGATCACTTGATTTACCGAGGTCCACTTCTAATTCTTCCATTTGAAGCCTACACAATTAAATAAGAATGAATCACATACCATTTCATAAGTATTACTTCTCACAAGGAATAAGGGAAGCCAAAAACCAATCATGAAACAAAATCTTTTAACCAAATACTCATAAGTCTTCACTCCATTTTATATGCTACAAGGGCCAATACATGTTTCCAACTCATGGGCACCAACGATTCAGCTCAATAGAATACTACACAAAATGGATCGCACTCAAGTGATAAGAAATTCAGCATGTTATCTCATGTTGACACCCTAAATTCTTCTTTTTCTCCGCAATGCATTGAAACCACCTACTTTTTTTTATCACATTGCAATGGGTAAAAGATAAATCAAAATGTGCAACTGAAAACAATTTACCTTGCCCAATCACTCAGTGGCCGGCAGAACCCAAGTGTAACACTGAATCACCAGCAATAACGTTGCAACGTTGTAGCACTATCACTGCAACGCTGTAGCATTATTGTTGTAACGTTATCGAAGAACACAACAACGTTGTAGCAATAACGTTGCAATGTTATTGCTACAATGTTGTTGCGTTCCTCGATAATGTTGCAGCGTTGCAGCGATAATGCTGCAACGTTATAGCGATATTGCTACAACATTGAAGCGTTATTGCTGCAATGTTGCAGCGATAATGCTACAACGTTGCTGTGTTCCTTCACAACGTTGTTGCATTCCTTGATAACATTGCAACAATAATGCTGCAATGTTGCAGTGATAATGCTACAACGTTGCAACGTTATTGCTGCAACGTTGCAGCATTAATGCTACAACGTTGCGGCATTAATGCGGCAACGTTGCAGCGTTAATGCGGCAACGTTGCAGCGTTAATGCGGCAACGTTGCAGCGTTAATGCGGCAACATTGTGGCGTTAATGCGGCAACGTTGCAGCGTTAATGCGGCAACATTGTGGCATTAATGTGGCAATGTTGCAGTAATAAAGCTACAACATTGCAGCGTTGCTCGATAATGTTGCAACATTGCACCAATAACGCTGCAACGTTGTAGTGATAATGCTGCAGCGTTGCAGCATTTCTCGGTAACATTGTAGCAATAACGCTGCAACGTTGTAGTGATAATGCTGCAACGTTGCAGCATTTCTCGATAATGTTGCAGCAATAACGCTGCAACATTGCAGCGTTATTGCTGCAACGATGCAGGATTAATGTTGCACCGTTGCAGCAATAATGCTACAATGTTGCAGCATTGCCCGATAATGTTGCAACATTTTACCAAAAATAGAGCAGCATATACCTGCAGAGATCCTCCTCAATCTTATCCGTATTAACTATTCTAAAAAAAGGGGGTATGAACATAGCAAGTTACAAGCTTTATCATAAAAAAACACAGCTTGCATAAGATTATAAACATAAAATGTTTACCTTTACCACTAACTGCAGTTCAAAAGTGGTAGAGTTGATATGTTGCAATATGTAGCACAACCCCTGAATTGTCTTCCTCAACAACAGCATAAAAGAGCCGCATAATCATATCTATGACTGCAGTAGCCCTCGTAGTCACTGAATTGTCATCCTCAACTACAACAGAATTTTGCAGCCACTAGGAGCATTTTTTGAATCGAAGGGCATCGTCCCTCCTCTCCTCATTTCATTTGGACTCTATCTCCCTTTCTCCCTGATTGTATTGCGCCAAGTTGTGAGAGGTGGGAAAAGAAGAGTAAGAGGGCGGTCAGTCAGGAGATGACACCGGAAACTGTTGTTTTTCTGAAAGGATTTTTACTCCTTGTCCAGAGGAACCAAGAGCTTCAGGAACAAAGAGGAGGTGGAACAAAGAGAAGACAAACCAAGAGCTTCAGGAACAAAGAGGAGGTGGACAACCAGAGGATGACTCACATTGAGGTGGAGTGCAATGGGTGCCAAAAACAGATGAATGAGTATCTTCCTCGGCTCCAATCTATGTGATAAGTCCGGTTCTGGCGGCTCTTGTTCATGATCGATCAAAAGGGAGGCACTACGATGGACGATTCTGGTGGCGACGGTCAATGAAGAGGAAGTACAAGAGGCGGGAAAAAAGTCCCGGGTTTTTCTGAATTGTTCTGATTTGCGTCTTCTGTACGAGAGGTGGGTTTTCTCTATTCTGGTTTCGTTGTTGTTAGAAAACTGGGTTCCCGATTCCGTGAACGTGAACCAATTCCCGGTTCCATGTCGCCATGAACCCAAATGCCATCCAGATTGAGCGTCTCCGTGAATCTGCAGGTCTTTGTGACGTGGAAAGCACCCATTGGTGGCCAATCGGTGCTGAGCGGAAATACCCTCCCCAGCAGATTCGCGTCCAAGTGATCGGGTACATAAAAAAATAGCATCATAAGCTTATTTTCTCTTCTCATAGATGTGAGTTTCATCATTCAATAATAACTATTATTTTTTCAAATGTAACTACTAATATGGGATGGAGGGAGTATTAAGGAAAGGCTTATAACAAGGTACAATGGGAATTCATTTGCCAATCTCGAGTTGATACTGGGTTCCCATTACAATATATTAGTTGGGTAAGTCAATGCAATTCAACCCCTACGCTTAGTGAGCTAATAGGAAATATTTGTTAGAAGTGGGCATTATTAAATGGGTTAAGCCCATATTATTTAGATGGGCATGATAATGGTTATGTGGGTCAAGCCCATATTGCTCAAGTGGGTCAAGCCCATTTGGTAGAGAAAGCCCTAGCCCACTTCATATTGAATGAGAATAACACATGGGAATTGGTTGAAGGAGTGAATAGTCCCACGCATCGCCTAGGTGAAGGTGATGGTGTTGGTATATAAGGCTTTAGTTTGGCCTTTTATGTTAGGCCCTTGGGCCAACCCACTTTTGTGGGGGAGAGAGATGTTGGACCAATGGACCTAGGTGGGCTAACCCACACGCACGCGCCGCCGCCGCCGGGTTCGGTTCCGGCGCATGGCCGGCCGGGTTGGGTTGGGTTGGTTCAACAAGATAATATTTTTGGGACAAATTCATTTGGTTTGGTTTTCTATTAAATTAGTTTGGACCAAAATGGGTCCGGTTTGCTTTCACTAAAGAATGTGTCCGTTAACAATCCAATTTGGGTTTTTCCGTCGATTTTCATTTTCTGTGTTAGCATACTCTCTGTGGTTCGCTACATGTACCGTGTTGGAGGTGCTCCTATGGTATATGGTTGATCGTCTTATCCTGGGACTGCCCACGAGTCCTAAGCACCAGTAAGGAGGGCGAATTCTGTCTTAAGGACAGAGCGGATTGTTTGATTCGATCATAAACATTCCAGTAACATTTATCATCACAATAAAGGCAAAGGTATGAAAATAACAATCTTAAGATTGAATTCTATGTATTTTCATATTTCACTGTTATGCATGCAAAATAGTATTTTCCACATAAAATTTTAGAATTTTTTTTACTGTGCAAATATTTTAACTTCTATGCGTAAAATACAGTGGAAAATTTTCTGATTTTATTTTACCATGTTTATAGTGCTGAAATTATACTATTCTGGACGTGAATGGTTGAAACGTTACTGTTCTTCCGTGCGTAAAGTTTAAAATTTTACTATTGAGTACGTTAAATTTCTAATGTTTCCTATTCATTACTTTTTTAACTTTACTGTTTGAGACTTTTTCAGAAGTTTACTGTTTATTAATTTCTAAAGTTTACTATTTACTATTCATTAAATCCAATAGTTTACTGTTCATACTTTACTGTTCATAAGTTTACTGGTCTGTGTGAGCATTACCCCCAATTCACTGTTCATTAATTCCTGAAGGTTATTGTTCATCATTTACTATTCAGTAAGTAACATTTTTGAAGTTTACTGTTCATGAATTTTATAGATTACTGTTCCTTACGTAAATTTCATGTACAGTTACTATTCTGGGAGTTATGTGAATAGATTTCGAAATTCACTGCTTTGTGCATTGATTTTGAAATTCACTATTCTGTACCTGTCTTTCAAAATTTACTGTTCTGCATAGATTTCGAACTTTACTGTTCTGGATAGATTTCAAAATTCACTGCTCTGTGTATTGATTTTGAAATTCACTGTTCTGTACTTGTATTTCAAAATTCACTGTTTTGCATAGATTTCGAAATTCACTGATTTTTTAACTGAGTTAATCTTCTGTTCTTTGGAACATAAATGGCTGCTGAAGGTACCCACTTGACATCGGTACTTGTTCTCACTCTGGTGACTGCTCCTCTTCCCATTAAAGGGGAAAAACCAGAAAAGTTCAGTGGTGCAGATTTCAAACGATGGCAGTAGAAAATGTTGTTCTATCTCACCACATTGAACCTAGCCCGGTTCCTTCAAGAGGAAGTACCCGTTCTCACTGAGGAGAAACAGGAAGACAAGACAGCTATTGCGGCAATAGATGCATGGAAACATGCGGATTTCTTATGCCATAATTACATCCTTAACGGGTTGGACAACACATTATATAATGAAGAGTGCTAAGGCACTGTGAGAGTCTTTAGACAAGAAGTACAAGACTGCGGATGTTTGAATGAAGAAATTCGTGGTCGACAAATTTTTGGACTTCAAAATGGTGGACTCTAAAACTGTGATCAGCCAAGTTCAAGAACTCCAAGTGATCCTGCATGATATTCATGCAGAGGGCATGACTTTAAATGAGTCTTTCCAGGTGGCAGCTCTAATTGAAAAATTAACACCTTCCTGGAAGGATTTCAAGAACTACTTAAAGCATAAAAGAAAGGAGATGAACATGGAAGATCTGATTGTGTGATTAAGGATTGAAGAGGACAACCAGGCATCTGAAAAGAACACCAAAGGTCATGGCCTAGAAGCCAAAGTAAATGTTGTGGTACAGGGGCATAAAGGCACTAGCTTCAACAACAAGAAGAGGAAGTATCCTACTGGACAATCAAACACTGACTTCAACAAAGCCAAATTCAAGGGTAAGTGCTATGTGTGTGACAAGATAGGCCACAAGGCTAAGGATTGTCAGAAACGGCATAAACAAGATGATTCCAAGAAGAAGAAGGCACATGCCCACATGGCTGAAGTGGAGAATCTCTCCACCAATGTGAATGATATCAACCTTTCCGCTGTTATTTTGGAAGTGAATATGGTCACGAACGCTAGAGAATGGTGGGTGGACACCGGGGCTACTCGTCATATTTGCTCTAATAGGAAGATGTTCTTCACTTATTAGCCCGTGGAGAATGGTGAATAACTATTTATGGGCAACTCCTCTACTGCAAAGGTTGAAGGACTTGGCAAGGTCGTGCTGAAGATGACTTCAAGACACTCAACAATGTGCTGCATGTTCTGGAAATTCGAAAGAATTTAGTGTCTGGATCCTTGCTGAGCAAGAATGACTTTAAGTTGGTTTTTGAGTCAGACAAATTTGTCTTGACCAAGGGTGGGATGTACGTGGGCAAAGGGTATCTAAATGAGGGGCTTTTTAAGCTCAATGTACTCGCTATTGTACCTATTTCTGTTATTAAGAATGCAAATGCTTCTTCATCGTATATGATTGAGTCATGTGATATGTGGCATGGTAGATTAGGTCATGTTAATTATGATGTTTTACATCAATTGATTAATATGGAATATCTGCCTAAATTTACTATTGACTTTAATCATAAATGCCAAACTTGTGTAGAATCAAAATTAACAAGGAAATCTTTCCAAAGTATTGAGCGATGTACTGAACCTCTTGAGTTCATTCAAAGCGATGTCTGTAACTTAAAACTTGTTCAAACAAGAGGAGGTAAAAAGTACTTTATTACATTTATCGACGATTGCACTCGTTATTGTTATGTTTACTTATTGAGAAGTAAAAATGAGGTCATTGACATGTTTATATTATATAAAACAGAGGTTGAAAATCAACTTGGCAAAAAAATTAAAGTTTTAAGAAGTGATAGAGGTGGAGAATATGAATCACCTTTTGGTGATTTATGTTCACAACATGGTATAATACACCAAACAACCGCACCCTATTCACCTCAGCAAAATGGAGTTGCTGAATGAAAAAATAGAACTTTACAAGAAATGATGAATGTCATGTTAATAAGTTTTGGGTTGCCCCAGAACATGTGGGGGGAAGCTTTGCTTTCAGCAAATTATATTCTCAATAAAATACCTCATAAGAAAACCTTGTAAACACCATATGAATTATGGAAAGGTCGAAAGCCTTCCTATAAATTCTTAAAAGTGTGGGGGTGTTTGGCAAAAGTGGCGGTCCCTAATCCCAAGAGGATTAAAATTGGACCAAAGACCATTGATTGTGTATTCATTGGTTATGCCAATAATAGCAGTACATATCGCTTTCTTGTTCATAAATCAGATATTCCTTATGTAAATGTCAATATTGTGATTGAATCCAGGAATGCTTCATTTTTTGAAAACATTTTTCTATGGAATTCTACACAAACGAAAAGTTCTCTTAAAAGAACTTTGGATGTTGAAAAGGACAGTAGTGGAGACCAAGAGGGAGAGGGTGATAAACCTAGACGCAGTAAACATGCTAGAACATCAAAATCCTTTGGTCCAGACTTTCTAACTTATTTGTTGGAAAATGAGCCTCACAGCTTTGAGGAAGCCATGTCATCTCCTGAAGCACAATATTAGAAGGAGGCAGTAAACAATGAAATTGAATCCATTATGCAAAATCATACTTGGGAGTTGGTGGATCTACTGCCAGGGAGTACACCTCTAGGATACAAGTGGATATTCAAGAGGAAGATGAAGGCTGATGGATCAATTGACAAATATAAAGCTAGACTTGTTATCAAAGGATACAAGCAACAGGAAGGTCAAGATTATTTTGATACATATTCACCTGTCACAAGGATAACTTCCATTAGGCTGTTAATCGCTATTGCTACTTTGTATAATCTTGAAATACATCAAATGGATGTAAAAACTGCATTCTTGAATGGTGACTTGAATGAGGAAATTTATATGCAACAACCTGAAGAGTTTGTTGTACCAGGTTAAGAAAAAAAAGTGTGCAGACTTGTTAAATCTCTTTATAGACTTAAATAAGCACCTAAGCAATGACATGAAAAATTTGATAAAATGATAATGTCAAATGGATTCAAAATTAATGAACGTGACAGATGTGTTTATGTGAAAGATAGACTTGAAGGCTATGTCATTGTATGTCTTTATGTGGATGATATGCTAATTTATTAGTAGCAATGATGATATCATTAAAGCTACAAAGAGGATGTTGAACAAACAGTTTGACATGAAGGATATGGGTGTTGCAGATGTTATACTAGGGATGAAAATCACTAGAAAATTTGATGGATATGTATTATCTCAATCTCATTACATTGAGAAAATCATAGAAAAATTTAATAAGAATGATAATTGTCCAGCGAGAACACATGTGGATGTGACATTGCACTTAAGCAAAAACAAGGGTGAGAGTATATCACAACTTCAATATTCTCAAATTATTGGAAGTATCAATTACATCATGAATTGTACGAGACTAGACAACACATACTCAGTGAGTAAACTGAGTAGATTTAATAGCAACCCAGGGGTAGGCCACTGGAAGACTGTAGTTAGGGTTCTTAGATATCTGAGATATACCTTGAACTATGGGCTGCATTATACGAGGTATCCAGCAGTACTAGAGGGTTACTGTGATGCAAACTGGATATCTGATACAAAAGACTCAAAATCCACAAGTGGATATCTCTTACTCTTGAAAGTGCAGTAGTGTCTTGGAAATCCTCAAAACAAACGTGCATAGCACAATCAACGATGGAATCTGAATTCATTGCGCTTGATAGAGCAGGTGAAGAGGCTGAATGGCTTCGTATTTTTTAGAGGATATTCCAATGTGGGGGGAACCTGTGCCACCTATTTGCATACATTGTGATAGCCAATCGGCTATAGGAAGGGCACAAAGTAACTTATATAATGGTAAGTCTCGATATATACGTCAGAGACACAATACCATAAAATAATTGCTCTCTAGTGGTATAATTTCCATTGAATACGTTAGGTCAAAAGAAAATATTGCAAATGCGCTTACTAAGGGTTTGACCAAAGAACAAGTGAACAGTTCATCGAGGGAAATGGGCTTGAAGCCTATACATTAAGAATCACCATAATGGCAACCCAACCTTGTTGACTAGAGATCCCAAGATCTAGGTTCAAAGGGACAACCGAATTGTGGGGGATTCAAGGGGAATCACTATTGAGATTAAATCTCGTCCCCATTCCTATGATGAGATAGTGATGCTTACAGAGTGAATCAGGATAAGCTTTGCTTTTAATGGTTCTTATAGCTTGAATTCGTTTAAGTGGGGTATTGCAGGATACTCCTAATGAGAATCACCTATATGAGTGTGAAGGGGCCGCTTCTATGATGATTTTAAGGCTAAATCTTCTAGAACACTCATGAAAATCAGGTTTGTTCAGGGCCAAAATGAACACAATCATGAGAACCACAGTGTGTCTGAGAAGTGATTGTGTGAATTCTATTGTCTTGGTTTACACAAACGGCTGAATAGCTCAAGACATCACATTCACTGATTAGCCAGTAGACCCGATAGTTTTCACAAGGGAAGGTTCAAAGCCAAAAGCTACCTATCCCCCATACATGATCTTTTCAATATTGCTTTCACGGTTTATCTGCATTGTTTTGCATAGTTATCCAGCCAATTCTCATTCATGTGGGGGATTGTTAGAAGTGGGCATTATTAAATGGGTTAAGCCCATATTATTTAGATGAGCATGATAATGGTTATGTGGGTCAAGCCCATATTACTCAAGTGGGTCAAGCCTATTTGGTAGAGAAAGCCCAAGCCCACTTCATATTGAATGAGAATAACACATGGGAATTAGTTGAAGGAGTGAATAGTCCCACATCGCCTAGGTGAAGGTGATAGTGTTGGTATATAAGGCTTTAGTTTGGCCTTTCATGTTAGGCCCTTGGGCTAACCCACTTTTGTAGGGGAGAGAGATGTTGGACTAATGCACCTAGGTGGGCTAACCCACATGCGCGCGCCACCGCTGCCGTCCGTCCGGCCGGCCAGCTTGGCTCGGTTCGGTTCGCACGCGCAGCCGGCTGGGTTGGGTGGGTTCAACAAGATAATATTTTTGGGACAAATTTATTTGGTTCGGTTTTCTATTAAATTGGTTTGGACCAAAATGGGTTCAGTTTGCTTTCACTAAAGAATGTGTCCGTTAATGGATGGACGCATCCGTTTGAACAGGAAAGGTTGTCTTCATCGAGATTTTCTATAAAATCATGAAAAACACTTTCTGCAATAATCCGATTTGGGTTTTTTTGTCGATTTTCATTTTTTGTGTTAGCATACTCTCTGTGGTTCGCTGCATGTACCATGTTGGAGGTGCTCCTACAGTATATGGTTGATCGTCTTATCCTAGGAGGCAGATCCCCACGAGTCCTATGCACCAGTAACGAGGACGAATTCTGTCTAAAGGACAAAGCAGATTGCTTGATTATATCATAAACATTCCAGTAACATTTTTCATCACAATAAAGGCAAAGGTACGAAAATAACAATATTTTCTATGCTCCCTACTGATAGTGAGCATAGCGTAAGGAACACATGGGATACATTGATATTTGAAATTGACGGTGCATATGTTAACACTCGTTGTATTAGCCACCTTGACATTAACGTGCGCTAGTGTGTGTACCGTCGATTTTTAGGATGGATGGTTCCCATTTGTTTTTTACGCTAGGCTTATTGTCAGTAGGAAGCATAGAAAATGCTTTCGAGCTTATAAATGGTTGTGGTTATTGTCACATCCTAGAATTTTTGAATTTTGTTTAAAAATAGTGTAGTCATTTTTTATAAAAATCACTAACTACTTTTAGAACATCTTTCTAAAATGTTATGGTATATCAAAATCACCATATTTCCAATGTTAATCTCAATACATGATAGCTTACATTTCAATATCACAATCACATTAGATTGTGTGCATTTATAAATAAAACATTACTCCCATACCCATATGTATACGAGTATAATAGCAATCTCAAAATTGCATCACAAGGAATACTGCAAAATTAAGGGTTCCAATTAAAATGTTGGCACAAGCTATAACCCAAGAGCATAAATCTTGCTTCCAAATAGGACAACCCAAAAAATAATGTTTCAACAATAGATGTTGAGCCCATATAATAAATTAATTGATTCCTCATATGCACCAACATACTATGGGGATTGATGAGTATTGACATACTGAATTGAGGTGTCATTGATCATTTATAATTAAACCTTTTGTAAGCTTACAAGGCAATTATATTAATATAAGTATTAAGAGTTGTTGAACCTAATGAAAAAATTAAATTATTACCAAATTGGAAGAAAATTTTGTTTTTAATTGAAACCTAAAAAGAACTCGAATTGAAATTGACTTTACTTAGGAATAAGAATTCACAAATAGAATCATAACAACCCCTTTATCCTCTGATTTAGATCATGCATGTATGTGAATAAGTAATCTTAGCAACAAGTATAAATTACTTAGAGAAAATCAGTAATCAATTTTATGGCATGAAATATTTTTGACATAGAACGAATCATCTACACTAATCTAAACTATTGGCATGACTTGTCTAGTTTTAGTATAAGCATCCAATTCATTAATTACATAAACATTAAACCTATTGCATTACCATCTCATTTAAACCACAAGTATTAGATTTTATGTGAATATTAATACAACATAGATCTATCCTCTAAAAGATAAATAAACCAACATAACATTGAATAAACTATGAAAACACATTCATTGAAGAAATCTCATTTTATATAATTGTTATACATCATAAAATAAGATCTAAATAAGAAGAAAAAGAGATTGAAATAGATCTATGACTTTTTCAATTCCTAAGCTTGAGAATTCTAGCTTCCCATAGTTGATGGAAACCCTTAAATCTTCATCAAAATCCTTGAACACTCCTCCAACTTGTCTACCTTTTTGTCCTTCAGAAAGTAGCTTAGAATCCCCCAAATTCAAGCCCAATAGGTGTTTATACATAGTCGAGAGTTTATGGAAAAGTTTTAGTTGGAAAATGAGTCAAAATAGCTTAAAATAGGAGGCTACAAGTTTAGCCAATTGATCGCCCCACCAAGCCGATTGATTGAAAATGTTATTGGAATCTGATTTCTAAAGAGCCAATCGCTTAAATCTGTCATGCCGATTTATCGACCTTAACCCCCAATCAATCCCCTTGCTTGATTTTCTGCAATAAAAATTTACAAGTTAGCCGATCTAAAATTAACACAAGTCTCTTCCATCATTATTAACCATAATCTATAATTATTTAAGCTATATTAACTCCTAATCAATAGTAGAAAATAAAGCAAATTAGGATAAAATAACTTATATCTCATCAAATACCTCCAATCATACATTGTTCTAATCCTCAAGCACAACAAAATAAAATAAACTAAAATATGAGAAAATAATTGTCATTGTTGTAGGGAATCACAATTGCATTTAGCATATGTAATAAGCTTTTGATCCTCTAGGTGTCCCAAGTTGGTCGAGTTGTGTCTCATGAGGGTTTGCAACAATGACACCCCACAAACATCTAAACCTAATAAAATGAAAAGATAAAATAAAAAAGAAACATAATGCAAAAAATTTCCCTCTAAAAACATACAACTCCTTTTAGGAGAACCAACCACAAAGACTTGAAAAAAGTAAAAAATTTGGTTCTGATCACTTTCAAGCAAGTAATTATTCATTCTACAACTTTATCTTGGTAATAATTGATACACGCACACACATTATTTCAAAAAGCATGAAGTGTAGAAACATGTAGCCATACAATCTAAACTCTCTTAACAAGCATAATGTGACCCATTAACCAAACTCTTTAAGTTTACTAACTCAAAAATAACAATGCCAACCTTCACCATTAAAATATTATGTTATAAAAAAATACAATCTTCATTTTCATATTTTTTCCAGCAAATTCAGGGTATAAGAGCATAATGTACCACATTAAGACAAGTGCAATACTAAGTACTTTTAAGCTTTCTAAATAGTCTATATAACAAGCGTTAGGCTAGTGTCCCTAATCTAGTTGGCTCAAGGTACCAGATTATAAACACTCAATGGGCTTAATAATTCAAACTACGAAGGCTACATAACTAGACAAGTCATAAAAGGAATTTATCTTAATGTATCACCTTATGGCACAAACCTTTATGTTTGCCAAGCACGAGGCCCAGTTACTCACTGATAAGAGAAACAAACCTTTGATATTTTTTTGGTTTTTTTCTCTATTCATTCTTTTTTTTTCATGGTTATATTATACTTAGCCCAATTTCTAACATAGCCAAGCACCCAACTCTATTATGAAACATTAAGGATTACTAGTATAACATGTTTTAAAAAATATGCTTAGTTAAAGACATTCCACTAAGATAACAAGTAACAAATCTTAAGATTATATTTCTACATGTCTCAAGTGTGTTCAGAATGATTCAAAATTATAAGCACAAATTTCCAAAGGATGAAGATAGAATATAAATCAATTTACTCGATTGTTTTCATCCCTTAATTAATTCACTTTCAATTTCAATGTGAAGTGGTCTTCTTAAAAATAAAAGTACGAAAATTTATAAAACCTTATTATAAGAACATATAAGAACATATGAGACATATGTAATATAGTTGGCTAATTTTGATGATAAAAATAATATCTAAACTTTATGTACATTTTAGTATAAGATGTCTGACTACATTTAGTTATAGTCAAGTTAGACTTGGAATAATAGGTAAGAAAAATAGAAGCATACATGCTCTTAAAGTTTGAGGTTGAAGACTAAGCTGATTGTCAAAGGTTTATTTTCTCACACTCACATACAAAAATCATTTAGTTTTTATTAGAATTAATTATTCCAAGTATTTATGGAAGTTTAAGGCAAAATTAGGGTAAAATAGAAATTTCAGTGCACATCGATTGATTGCTGCAATTTACATTGTACGCATCAATTGATTGGCCCTTGAATAAGACTATGTAATTTTGGCCGAGTTTATCAATTGATGGACACATGCAAGAAATTGACCTCCAGATGAATTTTATTTTAATTGAAACAATGACCAATCAATTGTTGTTTAAACCGAGAGATCACAATTTGTGACCCAATCATTTTGAGAAAGAGTTTATTCTCAATTGAAGTCTATAACCTAAACTGACTTAATGGGACTATATAAGGGCTAAGTAAGTACAAAATTGAAGAGAAAAACATAGAATTTATGAGAGAAAACTGGAGTAGTTTTTTTGCTTTTGTTTTCCATCAAAATCATCATTGTACTTGAGTGAATGATATTAATAATGACTGATTGGGAAGAAATACACAACTAAAGTATTATTATGAATCTTAAAACTCTACTTAATCGATATTCAATCAGTCTTCTAGACTTAATATTGTATTCATTATGCATTACATGTGTCTTAGGGTGCTCACGAATGTCCATAGTCTGGTTGTCCATTCATGTCTGCATCTATTTGTACATAGAGTGGAAAATTATTTTTGTTTGGGCTGGACACATACACGAACTAGATTTTTTGTCTGTTCTAATATATAGTTGTGGACACTGAAACCTTTGTCTATGTTTGTAGACCTCTGTGCCTACCGCTCTTTACCCAAATGCATATTATTGTGTTAGTCACCCAATTACCCTCCCTCCCTCAGACCTGTTTACTGTCTCAGTCCATCAAGAATGAGGCTATATGCACCCCACACCCCAATAATCCCCTTAGTACCCCATTTTTCTCATAAATTCACGAGGGGGTTTATGGGGTTATTAGGGTACAAAGTGGATTATTGGAGTGCTGATGTGGACAATTGTCCACACGATGGAGTGGCGCGAGGAGACCAGGAAAGGGGAGAGGGGATGACATGGCCATCAGACAGAAAGGGGAGAAACACAGAAGAAAGGGGAGAAGATGAGACAAATAATCATTCACTAATTCACTTAGGGCGTAGCCCTTACATTTAAATAAGCAAACTAATGGGCTCTCTAACAGATGCCTAAGGCCCGTTAACATAATTAAAATAAAATACTAATTAACGAATTACCCTAATACTCTTATTATATTAAAAACCTGGTTACCCTAATACTTAGCCCCTAGTGGTCACCCCCCTAGTGGTCACCCTAAAACGTGCACATCATTCCACCCCGCTTCCGCATCACCTCGTCCTCAAGGTGATCTTAAACTCACACCCATGGGCCCACCACAGCTCCCGCTGCAGAAGCGTGGTGATGACGGCCGAAGGAGGAATGCAAGGGTTGGGATGGTAGTAATCTGGCGAATACCGCCCCGTGTTCCTCTGAGATGACCAGGTGAACCAGATCCTCCCCTGCTTTCCCCTATGCTCAGAATCAGGGATGGCCGGTGGAGGTGGAAGCCATATGCCACGTACGAGAAGGTCCTCCGAAATGGACTTGTCATGAACCTCTGATGTGAATGAGTAGAAGAGAATGAGGGCCGGGTTGAGCCTGTGATAGGAAGTGAGGCCGGCATTCTTGTGGAAAGTGGAGCACAGAAGAGGGCCTTCCTGGCGTAAGCGGCGATGGACTGGCTGCTGTTGGGCTTCTTCCTACTGCCGGAGGTCTGTCCGGATTTCGTGGCTACTAGCTGCCGCCTGGGAGCCTGTCTGCCCCGGCATGAGCAACTGGCTTGGCCAGAGGCAGTTAGCAGACTCCGTCGGAATGGGTTATGCTTGCAACAAAAGGCCTTCTGCACGAACGGCTTCCTCGGCTTCTTCCATGAAAATGACGGTGGAGTAGCCACTCGTGTTGCAGGAGGCGGGGCGGCCTGGAATGGCACCTTTGCTGCCTGGGATCTGACGAGGTCAGACGCTATAGAGGCTGACTGGTTTGCCTCTAGCTGCACAATGGCTTCGGCCAATACTTTCACCATGGCGACAAGTTGTGCCAGTGTGGAATCATCCGTAGTAGCTGGAATGGCCGTGGTAGTGGTGGAAGGGATGTCCGAGAATCGATGAGGCTCCGATACCAATGATGTGGACGATTGTCCACACGCATGGAGCGGCGCAGGGAGACCAGGAAAGGGGAGAGGGGATGGCATGGCCATCAGACAGAAAGGGGAGAAACACAGAAGAAAGGGGAGAAGATAAGACAAATAATCATTCACTAATTCACTTAGGGCGTAGCCCTTACATTTAAATAAGCAAACTAATGGGCTCTCTAACAGATGCCTAAGGCCCGTTAACATAATTAAAACAAAATACTAATTAACTAATTACCCTAATACTCTTATTATATTAAAAACCCGATTACCCTAATACTTAGCCCCTAGTGGTCGCCCCCCTAGTGGTCACCCTAAAACGTGCACATCAGGTGCATATAGCCTCATTCATCCATCAATCATCACTCGATTCACTTCCTGAAATGCAAAAACCCAGACCCTATTTGCCATTCTGCTATGCCTTCCCCTTCCATTGACCAGTGGCCAGAGCCGACAGGGAGATAACCCAGCCTCTTAGCCCTCTCCTTAATCCTCTACGCCGGGCGGCCAGACACAGCCTCCGATTCTGATTTCCCAGCCCTTGTTTGACTATCTGCGACAAAGACCATAGCCTGAGCCCAGGACACGTCATCCTTCTCCTCCACGCCGGGTCACCACCACCTCTATCGATTCGCATTCCATCTCTGACTCTCCGCTGCTTAGACCATACTCACATCTGATTTCTGTTAGCAAGGCTAAGTTTGATCATGTATGGCTCACCTTTGGCCGCTTTGGTAAGTTGAAACTCACTCTATTTTTTGTTGTTGTCATTGATAACGAGTACTCAGTAAACACTAAGCGGTGTAACTACTCTGAATGAATGGTATCAAGTCCAACAAATAGGACCCTATTGCCCTGCATCATATGGCTTGCCAACCGACTCTCGAAGAAACCACACAAGTACTAGAGCACTCAATGAAAAAGTTTGAGAGTGACACAAACATCTGCATCAATGTTGGGGTCAGGTGAATCCCGAGTCCTTCACAAGTCTGCTTCGCTTCCTCCAAGAGCAAAGTAAGAAGTTTTATTAATTATGTTTCAATAAGTGTGCCAAATAGGGATAAATTTCTTGCTTTTATTTTGTAGAAGAAGATACAAGAATTTTGTAATTTGGAATGATACTTTGTTTAGTTTCTATCAAATGGCTTTCCTATTTATCCCCTTGAATTGATTAATTTATTATGTCTGGTCTATAAAACTGATATAATCAGGAGAAAGCAATGGAGGCCCTTATTGAGGCGGCTTTTGTTGCCCATAATCTATTTGTTGATCATATTTAAAAAGTGAAATGGAATGCTAATTTCTCTATTCATAAGTGTCAATGTATAACTTTGTTTTGCAATCAAACTCTATCCATAGATCGTATTATGAACATCATCATCAGTTGAGCACATTATCTCATCATTCAAGATCTTCCCGGCTACCACTTATGTGAGAAGGTTATGATGCAGGTGTTCATTCCTTGATTTCTACCATTCTTCCCATTGATTACCCTTAATATACCATAGCACTAGTGATTTTTGGCCCTTCATATGTTTGAAATATGAATGTCTAGGTTCGTTCTCATCCATCCATGTCCGTGACGGATGAACTTAGACAAAGGCTAACATAAACATTGGTGGACACGGACAAAAGCGAACAACATGCATATAATTGATAGACGGATGCAAATAGGCCATTATTAGCGTCCGTATTTGTCCATGAGCACCCCTACATGTGTGACCCACTATATGAAATTCCTCACAATTCAAGTGAGTTCCATATAATATACATGTTATATGTTTGAAAACAAAAAACTTAATTTTGGTTTTGTGAACTCTTTTAAAACCAAACCAAATAAAAACTAAACAAACTAAACCAAACCAAACTAACAAATATTTGTAAGAAAAATAGTTTTTTTTTGTTTGATGTCCCAAAAATATTTTCATTCAAAAAAAGAACAAAAAATTCTTACAAAACTACTTTGGGCAAACAAGTCCAATGGTTTTTTTAAAGTTAATAAACTTATTGAAATCTAAAGGTTTTGTGGAAATATCAGCCAATTGACACGCGGTTGAAATATGCTCTAAGTTTTCAATTTGATCCTCAACTAAATCTTAAATAAAATAAATACTAAGAGAATGATGAAAAAGATTGTGTAATTTTAATTGAACTAAGATTGTCATAATATAAAGTCATGTTGCCCTGATGTATTTCATAATTAAATAATATTTTTTTCATTCACATTAATTGAGTATAGCCACTACCAATAGCTATATATTTAGCTTCTACAGTTGAGAAAGAAACACAATTTTTTTTTATGCTAAGAACATAAAAAATTTCTTACATTAAAAATACCACATGGGGTACTCTTCCTGTCATCTAAATTTCCCGCCCATTAACATATGAATATCCTTTTAGTTCAAAGGTAGTGCCAAATGGAAGTCATAACCCATATCTTCTAGGTCCACTTACATATTTTATTATTCATTTAACAACAATCATGTGTGGTTCGTTAGGATTGGTTTGATATCTAACACATACTCCTACACTTAAGCAAATATCTAAGTAAATAGCAGTTAAGTACAAAATATGCTTCTATACAAAGTTTGTTCAACATATTTACTTAAAACATCTTTACTTAACTTGACAAAAAGAGACATAGGTGTCTTGACATATTTTGCATCTTGAAGTCCAAATTTCTTCACCAATTCCCTAACAAACTTTGATTGAGAGATAAAGATTCCAAAATTAGTTGGTTACCTGCAACCCAAAAAAATAAATTGTTAAAACCTTTCATACTCATTTTAAATTTCTTGCTCATCTCTTTTGCAAAAGCTTTGGCAAGCTTATCATTTGTCTATCTATAAATGATGTCATCCACATAGATCTGTTACATCACAACATATTTTCTATATTTTTTGATAAATAATGTCTTGTCAACACCTTCTCTTATATACCCTACCTTGTAAGATACTATGTCACTAGTCTATCATACCATGCTCTTGGAGTTTTTTTCATTTCATACAAAGTTTTCTTCAACTTATACACATAATCAAGATGATGAGGGTAAATAAAACCCTTGTTGTTCAACATAGAATTGCTCTTTTAAGTTCCCCTTCAAAAAAAGCACTCTTGACATCAATTTTATATAACTTAAATTTTAAATGACAAGACATAACATATTTTAATTAAATTAATGTGCTTAATTCCAATGTATTCAAACGAGAATATGCAATCCAATTAGTAAGAAAATACACAAAAAGTTTTGCGTAGAATCCCAACTAGAAAAAAACTATAGGACATTCTATCCATATCAACTATGCACTATGTAAACTTGATATTACAGAATTATTTATTACAATGACAAAGGACTCCTTCAAACGGCTGGTTCTTTATACCACTCTTAAATTATGATCTGAATCAACCACTGCATGATTTTTTACAGGTCATAGTTTGATCTTCTCCTCTTTGTGCTCTTTTATCAATGTAGATTTTTCATCTCCACCTTTGAAATTAATCTTTTATTCTCTTGATTTTCTTAGCAATAATCTTCAACAAACATCATGCCTCACAAGTATTTTTGTGCTCTCATCTCACCTCAAATCACTCTTTTCGATTTAGGTATAAACTTTCTCACTCAAGATGATAAATTCTCTCAAAATTCCATTAAAGGAACTCCACACAAGCTCTCTAAGTTTTTAAATCATCTCTCTTGTCTCCATTGAATTCCAATCCCTTTATTAATCGATCCATTGAATGATCGATTAATCAATCCATGTTCCTTTCCCTCATGTCTTCCATCAATCGATCATTTGACCCTACGATCAATCAAAAAACTCTTGGCTTCGTTTAACAAAAAAGTATTTTTGTGTTCTGATTGATTGTTCCTTCAAATGATCGATCACTCTCACAAATTTCAGAGATTCTGCTACAATTTATCAGTGATCAATCATTCCAACCAGATTTTTAATTTTTCAATATACAAAACTCCAATCCTCACCATTCTTTCAGCTACAGTCTCTTTTACTTTAAAGTGTGTGTGATGTGATGTGCGTGCATTTTTTTTACTTGACAAAAACACGGATTTGAGTCTCCCCTTTGCTCCATCTTCAAAATCCAGTCTTTAGAATTAAACTGACTCAAAATACACATCAATGACATTGTTTTAATCAAAAAATAATTAAATACATGACATAAAGATACTTATTCTCTTACAAACTAGTAGTCTGCCATACTAGATTGGTTCACCTGGGTATAAAAAAATACCTCCCCCTTCTCCCCAACACTTCCCTTCCCTAATGCCCATGTTACCTCCCTTCCCCGATGACCTCCAATTCCCTCTCAGTTCCTCCCTACAATTGGAGTGATCAGGGCATGGATAAGGCACCTTTAGCCAGCCAACTTAGTCATTTCAAGCCTTGCCTCCGAAGTACCCGCATTCCACCTCCTCCCCTCCCCTCCATAACTCCATTGATAGCCCGACCACCATTTCAGTATATCCCCTCTGTTGTTCTGGTGTCCCGAGAT
Organism: Saururus chinensis; assembly: GCA_035235625.1. Taxonomy (NCBI): domain Eukaryota; kingdom Viridiplantae; phylum Streptophyta; class Magnoliopsida; order Piperales; family Saururaceae; genus Saururus; species Saururus chinensis. Next base: position 25,984,873 of record CP141142.1, read on the forward strand.
CTCTTTCATTCCAAACCTCCATTCTCCCCTCCGTCATCCCTTCCTCCCATCAACCATCCTATAAATCCCCTCTTGTTAGCAGTCGTGTACTCCACCATGCCCAATGGCCACTGGAATCCACCGATAAAGAGGAAAAACAAAATCTTTGAAGTAAGTGATTCAATACTCAATTTAGATGACAAAATATTACAATGAAGTATTAGTTTCAATCTATGGATTAAAACTTGTGCAATTGGGTGATTTATTTATCATGTTATAATATGTATAAAATTTGCATTGCTTCTTATAAAGATATAAATTTTTGTATATTTCTCAAATAATATCTTTGTCAAGTTTGTGTTCAATTAGTAGTATTTATATGGAATGATGTAGGTGTTTATACTTTATACTACTACTGACATAGGTTAAGTAGAATGATATAGGTGCAGAATTTGTGTGGAATACATTTTTGGGAGGAAGAATGAGGGATGTTGTTTTCAATGCAAATCCTGGCCAACCGAGCTGACCTGCAGTTGACCAAGGTTAACCCGGCTCGGTCACCAATCTAGGTTGGTGACTGGGTCATTTACAAAAACACTAATCAAATGAGTGATTAAAGGAGACATTATAGAACATAAACAAATGTGAGGCATGTTATTTGTTAAAAAATATTATTGAGAAGATCAAGGAGAATAGAAGATTTATTTTAAGGAAGGAGATAAAAGATCTACATTGATCGAAGAGTATAAAGGAGATGAAAATAAAGGAGTCTTTGTTCTTTGTAATCGGTAATTCTATACTCTCGAGTTTACATAGTGCATAGTCAATCTAGACAGAGTGTCCCATGGTTTTTCTATAGTTGGGTTTCCATGTTAAAATTCTTTTGTGTTGCTTAGTGATTTGATTGCAAATTTTGTTTAGAATACATTGGAATTAAGCACGTGGAATTGCACAAAATCTTTGATTATTTTTTTTAAAAGGGAGGAGATAAAGCTAGTAACTTAATTATGACTTAGAAGCACTATTTTTCTCGGTTTGTCTATGTCACACACAAAGAACCAACATCCACCACATGGCTACTATTGGACCTGGCCTTGCCGCCGTCTAGTAGTTGTCCATGGCTCCCATTTTTTTATGCTCTTGCGTTGCTCATCTGCAACGGCTGTAGCGGTAGGGGCGAGTGCAGCCAAGGACATTGGAGGGAGAGGAAAGGGGAGGGTGGCAGCAGCAACCGCTCACCACTAGTGAAAGGGAGAGCAAGGCGACTACCAGGGAATTGCTGGCATTCAACGGTTGGCGGCATACGACCGATGCCTACGCATCCCCTACCCATTCCCTTTTTACACTGCTTCCTCACTCCTAATTTAGCATAAACAACCCAACTCTTTAAATCAACACTAAATTGGACTAAATGTATGAAAATTTGATTTATTCACCAATCCTACTATGAGTGTTGGGTTTTTGTTGATCCACTGCAACCCAAGCTTTTTTGTTAGTGATACTTGCCGAAAACTTCTTCAAGGCTCTTTTTCTCAGGCTCCCCCCTCCCCCTAAAGTCCAAAAGCCCCTTTTAGAAGCCCTACATGGCCTTAATAATTAACGGGAATTAGAATCCTAATCTTCAAAGGATTTTAGGCAAATTCAACCTCCATCAAGCAGCCTAATTGGGCCTCCTAAACCTATTTTTGTTACTTTCGTTAACCAGGCCTACAGAGCGCATGAAATGGCCCATTTGCGCGTCTAATTAGGGTAAATGGACCATGTGCACGATGTTAATCTTCAAGCAACCATATCTCCTTAATCCTCACTCCGATTTACACATTTTTTGTGATGTATCAAAGCCCTTTCTGTTTAATTTCTAATCACATTGGTCTTAGCCTTAACTTACATCTATTTGTGAAGTTATGTAAATGATAAGTCAATGGGTCAAATACACAAATTTCCAAGTGGTCAAGTTTAAAATCCTAGGAAAATCCTGGATTTGACAATTATAATCAAACTCAATGCATGGCGAGTGCTACTTCCCATAGAGATTCTAATCTATGGCACTTGCTCTCAACATATTCTTTAGCATCTAAATCCTCCTCACCGACCATCGATCTAAGGATGGAAAGTAGTATTATGTTTCAAATCATGAAACAAATGCTCTCTCTGAAGAGGGAAGAAATGCACAAACTTCCTCAATTAGTCCACGATGACCTAAACAAGCTTGATGCCCCTTTAGTTTACAAGGCAACAACAAATTCTATCATGATGGACACTACAACAAAGGTTGTAGTGTTCATGGAGGTTTCTAATGTCCTGACTTAACACGCTGACAAGCTAGGTATCAAACAACACATCTACCAATGTCCCTCTTCATATTGTTCAACTAAAAACCACATGCGATTTTCAGGTTTACAACTTACAATTTTCTCCAAATGTCTTTATTCATGCTCGATGTGGACTACCAATCCCCTTAGATTTTTTGCTCATTGCATACACCACAATATTTATCTTCTCTAGGTGGTATAAAATAATGGAATCATAACCCTTAAAATACTCTAAGATGTCATTATCAATTATCATGACGAATCTACCCAAACGCTTCTAAAACTCCACAATCATCATATCAATAAATGGTACAGGTGTTGGTGAGTTCAAATGACATCCTTCGCAACTCTTAATCATCATCCTGAGTCTGTGAAGTTGTCTTCGAAATGTCCTCATCATGAACCCTATAACATGACCTCAAATCAACCCTCGAGAATTCTTTGCTGACCAAAACTTATCAAAAGATCATCAATCCTAAGCAAATGATACTTATGTTTGAGAGTCACTTGATTTAGAACCCTGAGACAACTTCTCAAAAAAATTCACCAAAAAGGCTCTACAACCTTTAGCAGTGCATCATCTTTCCTTGATGGCTCACACAACGTAAAGTCAGCCATTTCCAAACATTTTAAATACAACATTCAAACCATTAGGGCACAAAAGCATCACATGTTTCTTATGATGGTCTATCTCTACCCGTTAAGAGGCCAACCTATCACCAAATCCAACATGAACTAAGACTCTCCTTCCTAAAATTCTTGAGTGGTGGCCACAACCCTAACAGTGTTGAAAGAGTTAACTCAAAGGTCGTCAACAAGCTCAGTGGCTCAGAATTATTCCAATAACCCACTCTTATCCTTGAATCTCCAGACGGAGGTGAAGCAGTTCTCCTACTCCACCACTTACTCACCTGCCAATGTGGCTTAGGGATTCCAAATCCCTTTGACAATGAATATGGTGGAAAAGTACTTTCCAAGAAAACCCTCAAATAGTCCTTCAAGGTCATAGGCTAACCATGTTCAAATCAAGCTTGTAGAGGTATTCTAAACTCAACATTACCAGCCTCTGGCTTTCTCATTATCCCTCAAAAGTGCAAGCCAACCTTTTTGAAACTCAAATTATTCATTAGCAGCCTATGGCTCTCCTCGACCAATAAACGTGCGAACCAATCTCCCAAATCTCTCTATAGCTGATGCACTTCAATAAAACTCTGACCAAATGCAAAATTTTGCACTTGTGAAAACAATTTTTATAACTTTAAAACATCATTATCAATTTTCCCACATAAAATTTTCCAAATCATTGTACAACAAACCTAAACATTTTCATGTGTGAATCGCAAACAAAAACATACAAAATATGCCGCCATGGTTGTGGGCTTAATCACAAATACTTCCTAGACATCTCTAAGTACGAGTCCCACAACGCTATGAAGTCTACAATCCCATGAACAAGTCCATAATGAATAAACATACATAACAAATTCTCCTCTTACTCAGTAACTGGATCATCGAAAATTATTAAACACATAAACACTAAGAGAGGCCGGGGAAGAGAGAAGAGGAGGGGTTGCACTTAGAAAGAAGAGATGAAGGAGATGGGGATCTGAGGGATGAGAGAGAGGAATTGGGAGAAGAGGAGGGGTCGCACTTGCTGATTGCAAGTGCCATCTCACAGTGAGAAGAGAGGCAGGGGAAGAGAAGTCTAGATAAAGTAGAGGAAAAGACTAATCTTTCATTAATTAATTATAATTCCAATGATCAAGCCTAAATAGGCTGCCCTAGCCCATTGGGCTACATAAAAAAAAATCAACTAACTACATAGACTATAACTAACTAATTACTAATAAAAAATAACATTTCCCACTAACATAACTACCTAATTAATCACAACTACAGAACATAACATCCCACTGCCCATGAAAAATGACTTGCCCTCAAGGCGTCAATTAGGAAACTGGCTAAGGAAATCATCTTCAAGAATCCAGGTGGCGTCTTCTAAAGGTTGATCTTTCCATGCGACAAGGACTTCAATCATGAGACAACCCTTACAACAAATGCGTTGAGTGTTCTGAATAGAAGCTAGTGTTAGGGCTGAAATAGCATCTAAAAGTGGGGTTGTTGGCGGTATAGTGGGCGTAATAGTAGTTGGATCCCCCACAAACCGATGAAGACAGGAGACATGGAATACTGGGTGAATGTAGGCAGTAGGTGGCAACTGGAGCTTTTAAGCCACTTTTCCCACTTTTTCAACAACTAAGTATGGGCCATGAAAATGAGGCAAAAACTTGTGATGACTGGCTGAACGGGCTGAAATTTGACGATAAGGCTGAAGCCGCACATAGACCCAATCACCAACAATGAACTCCCTGTATGTATGACAACGGTTATAAACCTGCTTCATTCTATTCTAGGCAGCTTTTAGGTTCAATTTGAGAGTTCGAAGAACTTCATCATGCTCTTCTAACGACTGAACAACAACTCCCACATTCGAACGATGGGGCACATAAGAGAGAATGGTGGGAGGAAGCCGCCCATAAACAACGCGAAATGGAATTAAGCCAAGGGATGTGTGAACACTATATTGTATGACTATTCAGCCAACAAAAGAAGTGAGAGCCAATGGTGAGGATAATCTCCTGCAAAGCAGCACAAATATTGCTCAAGGCAATGGTTAAGGACCTCCGTCTGGCCATCTGTTTGAGGATGATATGTTGTGCTCATTTTTCGAGTAGTGCCCTGCAGCTCAAAGAAATTGCTCCAAAATTTTGATAAGAAAGTTGAGTCACGGTCGGAGACTATAGAATGTGGCATTCCATGGAGCTTCGCAACATCTCCCACAAAAACTTTTGCCACGTGGCCAGTAGTGTATGGATGTCCTAAGGGTGAAAAGTGTGCATATTTTGATAAGCGATCTATGACCACAAAAATAGCACTTTTGCCCCGAACTAGGGGTAACCATTCAATGAAGTCCATAGATATATCTTCCCAAATATTTTCCGGAATAGGTAGAGGCTGAAGTAACCCTACAGGTGAGGAAGTAAGGGTTGTGGCTCTCTGACATATATCACAAGAAGCAATGAAGTCATGAACATCCTTCTTGAGGCCATTCCAATAGCAGCTCTGAGAAATCCGCTTGTATGTTCTGAATTGCCCCTCGTGACCAATGATAGGAGAAGAGTGGAAATGATGGAGAAGTTGTTGTCGTAGCTAAGGAATAACAGGAACTCATTAGCGGTCTTGCGAAAAGAGCAAATCAACCTACAAAATAAAAGGTCGTAAGCACAAGGGATCCACACACAGCCGAGATATGAGGGTAGTAGCCTATGTTTCATGCTCATATGATTTAATCAATTCAGCCAAGAAGAGAAAAGTTGGCATGGACAAAGTGGTATGGCACTCACGAGATAGTGCATCGGCGGCCTGGTTGTCACTCCCCTCCTTATATATCAGGTCATAATCCTATCCAAGAAGTTTAGAAACCCATCTTTGGAGAGAAGGATATGCAACACGCTGATCCAAAAAATAACATAAGCTGTGATGATCTGTCAGGATTAAAAATTTCTGCCCTAAGAGATAAGGCCTCCAATTTGTAACTGCATGAACAATTGCTAACATCTCCAGTTCATAAGTAGAAAGTTATGTAATACACCCTGAGATGGCCTTAGAAAAATAAGCAATGGGCCGGCTGCCCTACATAAGTACAACACCCAATCCATGTGAAGATTCATCACTATCAATCACAAAAGTTTGTCAGAAGTCGGGCAGTGCAAGTACTGGGGGAGATGACATGACTAGTTTAAGAGCGTCAAAAGATGTTTGTGCCTCTGAAGTCCAATGGAAAGCCCTCTTTTTGAGAAGGATAGTAAGAGGAGCTGCCAGTGTGCCATAACTCCTAATAAAATGCCTATAATATCCAATCAAGCCCAGGAAACCTCGAAGTGCTCGAACAGTAGATGGAGTAGTCCACTTTGTAATAGCCTCAATCTTGGAAGGATCTGTAGACACCCCTGAAGCGGATATGACATGGCCAAGGTAGTCAACATGTGGCAGCCCAAAAACACATTTTGTCTTTTTTAGAAACAGATCATGGCTGAATACTGTAGAGAAAACCACCCAAATATGTTGTCGATGTTTCGACCATGAGCGGCTATAGATCATAATATAATTTGTTGCTAAATTGAGTGTCGATCCCACATACTTGAAATCGGAAAACTAAATTTAATCTAACTTAAGTAAACTCAAATCTAGTTAACAAATATAGCAATAGTAACTAATCTAACTAAGAAGAATTAAAGCAAATAATAAACAAGATTAAACTTAAATTACTAAAGCTAACTAAATCACAAAAGAAAAAAAAATTTAAATAAAATATAAAAGCTGAAATTTAATTAAATTAAGAAAGCAATTAAAAGTGTAGAAAATATCAAATAAAAATTAACTAAGGTTTTATAATCCCCTCTTATTAACTTGTAAATTATCACATCTATGATTATCAATTTACTTCCCAAATACAACTCACAATAAATTAGAATTCAATTCTATTTATCATGGAAAATTTCATCTTTTAAACCTTCAATTAAAATACTAAAGTTATGTTCTGCCTCACTTCAAATGAATAAAATCAAGTCATAAGTTATATCCATATGAATAAATCACAACGCATACCCAATTTTACTAATAATCAATCTTAAACAAAGCACTTAATTAATGAAAACTAATTCAAATCATGAGAAAAGCATGACTAGACTCATATCCAAATTAATCCACTAATTAAATTGAGATAAGAACAATTAACATAAACCTCTTTTTAAATTAACCAAATCACATAGAGTAGACATCTTTACAAAATTAATAAGAGGTTCATCTTAACCTTAGTTAAGAAAACTAGCTACTAATTAACATAATCTCTACTAAAAATTAAATAAACTTACAAGTATTGAAGGAAAAAAAACTAAAATAACTTGCATTGCTCCCTCCACTTTAGCCTTGAAAAACATAACTTCTGAAAATTTTCTTCACAGCCCAACAGCCTAGCATGGAAGAACCCTCTATGATTTCTGTATCTCTCCTTCTGTCTTCTTTGTCTTTGATTTTTTTCTTCTGCCTTAGAGCAACTTCTATAGAATTTTTATTGATAGTCCTAAGTTGAATATGAATTGCCTCCAAACTAAAACCAACACATTTCTAGCTTCTTTCTATTTGTAGCACGACATCGGGGTCGGTTTGCAACTCCTGTATTGGTCCTCACATCTTTCCATCTTTCTTGTTCATAGCACACTTCCAAGTTCAAAACCTTCCTAGTTCAGCTCATCTTCTTTAGGATCTTCTTCAGCAAGCTTTTGCACAATTTTCATCTCTATCAATTCTTCATTTGCAATCAACAACAGCTTTCCCACCATTAATGGTGGACTGGTTTTTCTTTCTTTCTTCTTCCACTTTCCAAAACTACTCCAAATAATAAACTCTACAACCAAATTAATAGATTTAAACATAACATCAACAAACATTAAGAATCTCTACCACATCCAAGAAACTTATTCGAAAATTTCCTTCCTTCTAAATTTCTAGTTCGAGTTCTCACATGGTAGCCACGAAAATCTCCACTTTCCAATTAAAATTAGCTCCCACTATTCGATTTCAAGCTTCAAACATCTTCTTCATTGATTTAATTAAAATGATTTTTTGAATACCCAATTTATTTGCTCAAATTCATATCACCCAAAATCAATTAACTGTAATTTGGATGTTTTTGTCCAATTTCCTATCCAAAAATTCGTTCAGGAAGATGACCTCTGTTAACTGGACAATCCACATTACCGTTCAATACTCTTCTCTATTCAATAAACTCTTCTGTGTATATCTATATATATATTTCTAATGTGCCTGTAATTCCAAAAAGTTGTCCAAATCACTTATAAGCATGTTAATAATATTGTGAATTTTTCCGAACATCATCCACATGCCTCAAGAAGCGTGCATCACCTAAAACACATAAGTAGTCATATTTCAAATGTGAAAGACATGCAAAACACTGATTTTATTCAAATACACTCCTAAACAATTAACATTGCCCAAATTAACTAATAATTAAATCACACTACTAATATATATCTTAACATAAATAAATTATAATTAATCCTTAATCAACTTAGTAATACATTAAAAATAAGGTAAATAGGCGTATAAAATATATAAAAATCATGCATATCATCCTCAAAGAACACCAACACAAAACAAATTTCCTCAAAAAAGGCCGAAATATGTCATTCATCAAGTTCTGAAAGGTAGAGAGAGCATTCGAGAAACCAAATGGCATGACCAGAAACTCATAATGTTTGTCATGCATCCTAAAAGTTGTCTTATGAATGTCGGGTGGGTGCATTCAAATCTAGTGGTACCCAGAACGCAAATCCAACTTAGTAAAAATAGTAGCGCCTGCTAATTAGTCCAAAAGCTCATTGATCACAGGAATGGGGTATTTATCCTTGATTGTGATTGTGTTAAGAGCATGATAGTCCACACAAAAACACCATGAGACATCGTTTTTGTGAACAAGGAGTACTTGAGAAGAGAATTGACTTGTGCTGGCTGGATAAGCCCTAAAGTGAGCATTTCCTCTACCAACCTCTCAATTTAATCTTTTTGCACCAGCAGATACTTGTAGGGTCGAACATTAGCTGGTGGACACCCCGACTGAATATGAATACGGTGATCATGCTAACAGGCTGGGGGTAAAGTGGATGGCTCCTGAAAAATACTATCATATTCAACCATTAGAGTTTCCAGATCCTCTAAGATGCTAGCGGACTTGGGCGGCAGGCTAGTGCATAGCTGTAGCAATATTCCTCTAGCAGCAATTTTAAAAAGTGAATTCACGGGCTGAGCCGAATGAAGAGTACCTAGTTGCTGCCCACACAATTGAATTTGTGCACCACCATTGAGAAAATTCATATGCAACTATTTGAAATCCCAAGTGATGGGTCCAAGGTCCTATAGCCATTGTACCCCAAGCACAATATATGCCCCCTTGGTAGGAAGCAGGAACAGATTGAGATGAAATAGATGGCCTTGGATCATCAAAGGAATGGAGGAGCATACCCCACTGCTCTGTAAATATCATCCATCACCGATAAGCACATCGAAAGACGTGGATGGCTGAATAGTGCACCCCAACCTTTGGGCCATATGGTCATTAATAAAATTATGGGTGTTGCCAACGTCAATGAGAATGGAGATGACTTACTATTTTATAGATCCATCCACTCGAAATGTGCGAGGTTCATAAGACCCATTGAATGCATGCATAGAAATCTCTGGAACTCCCTCTGGCTCATCATAAGCATAACTGTCACTCATCCAGCCCCTCTTCCATTATCAACACAAAACTTGGATGCTTGCATTTGTGACCCAGTACAAACCACTCATCACAATTAAAATAGAGGCCTCGAGAGCGGTGATCCTCCATCTGAGCAAGTGTAAGGCGCCGGACCGGTCTAGAGGCTGGTGTAGGGAGGGCAAGAGTAGGTTGGCTCACTGGCAGGGTACAGCCGCCCCTACGTAGGCATTGTAGTTGCTCCTCCCGGATACGGGCTAGGCGGATCGCTTGATGGAGGTTGGCTGGCTCTAACTGTCGAACTTCCGCTTGGATATTGGAGGTCGGCTGGCTCGAACTGTCGAACTTCCGCTTGGATATTTTCCAGCAGCTCACTCACAAACTTAGAGAGGAGAGCTAAAGGTGTCCATTCCACCCGAGTGGCCAGCCGTGCAAAGTCTGCTTAATAGTTCCTGATGGAGGATGTTTAGTAGAGATTATGCAGACGAGAATCAAAATCCTCATACTCGTTTGGGCCAAAACAAGCGCATAACTCAGCAACCAAATAGTCCCAAGTGATGGCACCTTCTTGTTGCTCGAGTTGCTACAGCCACACCAAGGTGTCCCCTTTAAAGTGGAAAGAAGCCAAAAGAACCCGCTAGTGAGGATGTGTCCCCTGGTATGTGAAGAAGTGCTCCACTCACGAAACCCACTAAATGGGGTCTTTCTCCCTTGAATACTCAGGAAAATTCAATTGTACAGTGCTCACCTTAGGGGCCAGCCCGTACCCTCCTTGGTATGTTGCTTCATCTAAATATAAATCATTGTCATGCCATTGAGAAGTAGGAGGCTGTTCAGGTTCGGTCGCTATGTGGTATTGGGGGCAGCTTGGCCCGAAGACGGTGAGATGGGCAGTGCGTCCATCAATGGTGGTTGACGCAAGGGGTATAGAGGGAGCTATGCAGTCCATCCTAGGGTGAAAGATGGAAGGAGAGGGATGTTGAAGAAGCCCTTTTCCATGGGAACGGCTGGCCTTAATCCTAGGTCACTGTGAAGGCCACCTAGCAAGCCGCTTGGTACTTTCTGATTTGCTCCAACATGGCCTGTTGGCGTTCTGTAGACGAACGTAGGTCAGACCGAAGCTTCTGTAGAAATGTCCTCTGAGCCTCCGTGGTTTGAGATTGGATGGTGGTTAGGGCGGCGAGCAAAGGTTGAGAACTTGCTGAATCTTAGAAAGAAGAGAGATGAAGGAGATGGGGATCTAAGGGACGAGAGAGAGGAATTGGGAGAAGAGGAGGGGTCACACTTGCTGATTGCAAGTGCAATCTCACAGTGAGAAGAGCGGTCGGGGAAGAGAAGTTGAGAGAAAGTAGAAAGACTGATCTTTCATTAATTAATTCTAATTACAACTATCAAGCCTAAATAGGCTACCCTAGCGCTACATAAAAGAAAACCAACTAACTACATAGACTATAACTAACTAATTACTAATAAAAACAATGTTCCCCACTAACATAATTGCCTAACTAATCATAATTACATAACATAACATCCAACATATATCGGTCCATTAACAAAACCAATAGTCCATCCCTAGGAGCTCTCAATCAAAGAACTAAGAAAGCCTCTAAAATATATGGTTCTAGAAATAGGGGAATGAGTATTTTGATACTCAATAAGAGAGTTCTAATGAGTGAACTTTGTAAATCTATACATAGATGAGTTCATGAAACTTTAACATAAAGCCGAAAGGCATACATAACACATCAGAGTCGCACAATATAACAACCATGCACATACACATACTATCTTTCACATACTCAAATCTTTATGCTTACATTCTTGCTCATATAATCTTACTTAGACTCTTACACTTACAGTCATACTCAGAAACTTACACTTTTAATCTTGCTTAGAACTTTCACATACAACCTTGCTCAAAATCTTATACTTAAAGTCTTGTTTAGTACTTACATTTGAAGTGTTACTTAGAACCTTACAAGCATACTCATACAGTTGTACAAAAACTATCGACAACTAAAGCTCACTATAATTTAATCAGTTCCAATGTCAACGGAAAGGAATATCACTAGGGCATCACCTTAACCTCTAGGGATCAACTAGACATCATGCACTTTCTAAAGGCAAGACACACCTATGCTCATGGGGCACAAGATCAAATAGGTAAAATCATATTCATGATACTACTTATGTGCGCACACAAACGCAAACACTTTGGGGTCCATAAAGTGCCTACTAAGAGTGGGAATGGCACGTGCCACTTTTGGGCTTGAATTTTACATTTCCACATATGGGCAGAATCATTTAGTGTTATATCTAGGAATAAAATCATACAATGTCAATAAAGGGCATAAACACACCATGATCTCTATAGAGCATCAAACATATGGGCTTCAATACAACACGAAAACATTACTGACAAAACGTACAATGCTTTTAACAAAGCAATAGACATCCCAACTTAAATACAGCACGAAGACAACATTGCTCAGGATAACACCTTGGCTAGACATGAATAATGATCAGCCAACTAATTACCGGCTAGCTCAAACACATAACTTCATATGTCAAAACCCTTAGGTCTCAAATGCACAAAGTTATTATATTAGATTTTATTATTTTTGAGTTTGAATTGAATTATTTATCTAGGTATAATTATGTCATGAAATTTTTTAGTCTTATATTCTTCAGCTAACCAATCCAAAGTTGAGCCCATTTTAAAACTCTAGTCCGTAATGGCAACATACTTCGCTTAACCTCTTCATCTCATAACCATAACTCACTAGGTAGCACACTTTGCTTAACCTCTTCATCTCATAATCATAACTCACCACATAACATATCGTTACATATTCATAATGTAAGATCTCTAACTTTAACTCAGTTTAATTTCTATTCAATTATGTGATATTGTGTGGTTTTGCTTAAATTGCCGGTTTGACTTGATTTTAGAGTTAAGGGTTATTAATTATAGTTTTAACAAAGTTTAATTATATTTTTATAATTTTTAATGTCAAACTTGATTTATCTAATTTTTATGGATTTTATAATATTTTTCCTTAATTAAGGGTGGGGGCCCCACATCCACGACTGGACAGTGTGTTACCCACATGACCCTAAACTTCAATTATTTTATATCAGTGAGTTTTGTAATGATTAAACTCATTTTTAGCCTTAAAATAACCCTAATTAGCCACTTAGGGTGTTTTAACCTATTTTACAGCCTAACAATTTGTAAACACAACCCAAACACTTACTATTTAAGTAAAAATTGTAGTCACTTGCCAAATTGGGTAAAGGCTATATAAGGGAGAAGGAGGTGATCCGCCCCTATTTCCCAAAGAGGAAAATCCGATTTAGGTGAGTTTTCTATTCCTAATCACCCATAATCTTTCGGTTTTGGTCTTAATCATCCTTATCTTTATTTTCCCCAATTTGATTCTTGATTTCCTCTATTAAAAATCTTATTTTTTAATTTCAATTTCAAAACCTAAATGGGTGATTTTCAATTATAACCAAAGGAAATCATAGATCTACTTATTTTCAAGTTGATTTAAGCTTATCATTCAATTTTAATTAAGTTTTAACAAAAATCTTACTTTTTTGGTCTAATTTCTTGAGGAGTGAAGCTTCTTTGTTGATATAAGGACTTCATAGAGGTAAGGATATTTCAACTTGTATGGTTTTATCTATTGGATTGAAAGTTTAAAATTTTATGTGGGTTCTTGCTTCATTTTGTATTTTAATGGTGATTTATTAAAAATATATTATTTAAGGTTGTTTGCTTATGATTATGCATGAGAATAATTAGATCTATCATGTCTTATGGTTATTTTTTTATATTATAAAGTTTTATAGTGATTCTAGAATTTATCTTGAATTTTTTGATATTCTCAGTTTGATTTTCAAAAGGTTGAAGACAAACCAGAAAATGAGCAAAAAATGAATTGTTAAAGGTGTTCGAATGGCCAAATAGATGTTTGAACGACCCGCCATTTTAACGGCATGTCAGGTGGATCAAACAGCCTGGAGTTTGAATGGCCTGACAAGACGTTCGAATGGCCAAATGACAGATTTTGTGATTGTAGCCATTTTTGTATATTTTGGCCATTTTTTGTTCTTTTCTCATCAACCCAATTTCTTATGATTAAAATGAGTTATTATTACTTATAAATGTTGTTATGATTGCATGAGGACCAACTTTGAATATATGATTTAGCTCAAGCATGATTAGGCTATTTTTGTTTAATCTTAGCATGATTTTCTACTTATTTTAACTTTATGTTTGATGACTATTTTATGATTCCATCATGTTTAATTTTAGCATGATGAACTTGTTCTTGAACTCGTATTTTAATATTTTTATCATGTTTACTCCACAATTTCAGTAGGGTAAGACTATAATAAATTATGGATGTTTGCATATACAACCTTGATTGTAACTTGTTAATGTTTCACATGTCTTAGCTTAGGCTTGAACACTACCACTTATGTACACACTTGTATAGATGCTAACGATTTTATTTAACACAAATGGACCATGTTTTATACACATGTGGAGTAATTAGAGCATGTTTACTTAGACTCATGTGGCATTTGCTCACGTATATACCATGTTGCATTTATAATAAAAATAATTTATAAACAAGATTAATCGTGATTCTCCATGTTTGATTGATTGGATGCTATTGGTGGTCAGATTAATCAATCTAAGGCTTAGTTTTTTGTCCAATGCACAAGTTTTTCGTCCCTTTGAGGACGAGTTTCCTCCACGGGTGAGAAGAGCAAAATGATATATGAGTTATTTGATAAGTTTATCTAGACCATGAGAATCTAAGATGGTATATCCATGTACACCAGCTTACCACAAACAGTTTGCTCGGGACTTCGGTCTTGATGAGTAGGTTTGCTCAGGACTTCGGTCTTAATATGCAGGTTTGCTTGGGGCTTTTGCCTTGATTAGCAGTTTGCTTAGGGTTTCAACCTTAATGAGCAGGTTTATTTTTCTCAATTGTGAGACATTTATGATTTCTTTTTGCATGTGTATGGGAGATAATGCTCATTGTTACAGGTTGTGTAGGAATAATGGAGCATATGTTACACATGTGATCATGGTACTATTTGCATAATATGCAAGATAGTGTATGTGGTTGATACACTTGATATTGTAGGGTGAATGTTTTTATTTAGAAATAGATATACATTATATGTTTATATTGAGAAATGATTTATGCAAGATGTGATTATGATAATAAGTTCTACATATTTACACATGAGGTGTATATGTGTTACGAGCTATGTTTAAACCCATGATGCACAGGTGGTATGGTATGTGATTATGTAATATGAGTTATAACATGATATGCAGGTGGTATGAGTATGTGATGATGATATATGTTACATATATCATCATATGCAGGTAGCATGAATATGTGATGATGAGATATATTATACATAGTAAGATATGTATGTAACATGACTATGTGTTGATGAGATGTATTATAAATAGCATGACATGCATGTGGCATAAGTAGATATTATGGATTATAAATTATGACATGAATGCACAGTTTTATGTGTTTATTCTATGATGAATGAGCATTGTGGTTGATTATGTAATAAGTATTATGTTGATTATGTCTGTGTTGTCATTATGAATTTACTTTTTGTACTAAAACCCTTGTTGAGCTTTGGCTCACCCCTCTTTATTTAGATTTTGTCTTGGGGTTGCATGTCGTGCTATGCAGGTTGCTTGGAGGTGCTCTTTGTGAAAGATGGGGATGGCGTTAACAATTGAGGGGATGGGTTTTATAGAGATGTCTTGAATATGTTAGTTTGATTACATGTTATGTTGATATTATATTTTACATTATACTTCACACATTATTAGTTAATATTGGCTTAGACTCTCATTAGCCATTGTGAGCTTAAACTTATTTTTAGCCATGCGAGGGTTGTTTACGACTAACGATGTGGGTATAAGTGGAATAATATTTTCAATTAGTTGTCATTTTCTTCCCCATTTTGCTTTTGAACAGAGTATATGTGCACAACTCTAGAGTGTTCTGCCCAAGGATGGGTTAAGTCTTCCGCAATCCAACTATATTGCACCGCATGCCTTCCTCCTTGGACTGGGTTCAGTTCGGGTGGCGTGTGCTGGGGCGTGACACATACATTCTATGCCTTCCACCTTATGGTCTAAGCCACTCTAATTTAACTCTAGTTATCATATTATTATATTATCTTGCTTATTATTCTTATGTTTTAATTAATAATATGTACATTATGCTTGTACAATTATATTTTGAACTCTATCTATCTTACAACCCCCCATAAAGGCTTCAAACCCTACATTTGCTTACTAAACCCCCAATATATGACCCAAGTCAAGCCCTTTCCCATCAATCATACACCATCTGTCATTAGACATACTATTACATATATGTATCAAAATCCATGGGGAACCCCACCATCGCAATTTACAGTCCAATGCACATACACATATCCATCACATATACATATAGCCATACAAATACTTATGTTCATCCTACATATGTCACATACATGTAAGTTATTAAATAGCTTACTAGTATCCTCCTTAGTCATCACTAGTATACACATGGTCCACATACATAAAATAGACTCATAGCTTATATGCATGTCATATGCTTAATTAATTATATCATAATTCTCCATCTTTTCCTCTTGCATCATGCAATTAGATCATCATTTAACATTCAAAGAATTAAACCACATAATCCTAGCATGTTGTTATGAAATTATGAGATAAAAATCCCCTACCTCGTAATCCATTTGAGTATATGATGAGCACATGATCGTGGCAGTGTTGACCGTAGATTGGAAGCCAAAGACATCACCTAATTGAGAGAGATGTTGTCCCTAGGGTTTAGAGAATTTCAGAGATAATTTCTGCAAGATTGGGTGTGATAGAAATACATGCAGCAATATCCCTGATCCATGGCAGCACACAAGGGCAGCCAAGAGCAATGTCATGCCCAAAGAAATGGCACATGCAATCGGAAATGGGGTTGGCCAAATGGAGGCCAGCCATTGGGTGAGAAGCACTTGTTCGGCTGCAAGACGCTGAAAGCACTCATTGATAGCACCCAATGGTGACTTCACATCATCAATGACTAATAAGAGGGGAAGAGGGCACGGTTAGGTGCTAAAGGTGTAACGCTCTGGAATTTTCCAGTTTTGAAAATTTGAATGTTTGGGCCCATAAGCAAGTTTCGGGCCCAATAATAGTTCTTAAATTTAAACCATCTTGAGTTTGATTTATACAATGAAGATTAAAGTTATTTGTTAAGGCTTTGAGAGACAAATGTATCAAGTCTAAAAACAGGTAAATCAGATAACGGAATCGTAGGCTATGGCCTCAAGAAGTGTGCTACGGGCATGGCCCGCTTTAAATTTGCAAGATAAGATATACTTGTGTAGTCTTGTTTCAAAGCGCTTGTCAATATGAGTGCAACGATACCAAGAACAAGACATTCTAAGTTTAATATAGGGAGTTATGGCAATTTGAATTTTGAAAAAAAGTTTTCAAATAAGGACAAAAGTCAACAAATAAAAAAATATTGTTTTGATGTCAGCAGGCTGCCGCAAGCATTAGCCTCTCTAACACCAACCTACCCAAGCAAGTTTACCTACTGTGGTAGGTTACTACATGCTAGCATGCGGCCTCCACAATTCAACTTGCAACATGGGTTGGCCATGCCGCGTGGCTAACTGTTGAATGCACACCATGTGGCAAGCATCCAATGGTCTCAATTTTTATAAATAGGAGAAGAGAGGGTTCCAATATGCCCGACACCCTTCTCTCCTCCTGATTTTTGCCCATGTACTTAACTTCAAACCTCCGTTTTAATTTCATTTCTTGCCTGATTTTAACCATTCAATAACATATCCTAGCTAATTTGAGGGCACTTGTAACAACTAGTAATTTTAACCCTAGTACCATATTTATCCAATTTCTTCTCCCACGTAATAAATTTAAGTGTGAAACTTATTTAAATAGAAAGTAAACTTCAAGCTCACAGCAATGATATTAAGAGCACGACAAATAGAAGTTAGATGAGGGAGATACAATTTTTTAAATATTTGGCATGATTTATTCTGAATTTTAAATTATGAGATAGTGTGCACATGTGGGAACCACTTGCATGAAAACTTAATTATTAATTACAAATTCCTATTTAGTTGGTTTTTTTAGCTTTAATCTAAAAGACCTACTTTAATTAAAAATTAGCTTAGTTAGGAAGTTCAGGTGGAAAGGGATTTTGATGAGGTTAAACTTCCCGGAGTCCGAACTTGGGAGGGAATTACTCCTTAGAGAGGGGGACCGGAAAAAAAAAAGAACAAAAAGGGGAAGAAAAATGATGGAGATTGGCAGTGAGAGTCATTGAGGTGGATAGTTCCAAGACCCGTCACAGATGGGAGATAATAAAGAAGAACGAAGAACAAGATACAAGGATTGAAAGAGGGTAGGAAGCGAGGGGGGCTAGATACAGGAATCAGAGATGAGGAAAGAAGAGGAGGAGCCTTGATTCACAACTCACAATGAAGTAAGATTTAATGGGTTTAATAGTGAGTGGTCGGTGATCCAATTGCCCATTTGACTATATCGGCTACAGTAACTATTTCAATTTACTTGTCTTTTGGTTCAGAAAAGGTCAAATATTTATTTTCCTCTTTATTGTACTACTTATGATAATTTGATTAAAAAGTTAGTACTTATTCCAAAAGCATTAAATCATAGTGATTAAGAACTAAATAAACATATTTTGAGTTCAAAGTTCATAAAGAAGTGATTGATAAACTAAACTTGATTGTGTTAGATGTGTGCTACATTCATAAAATTTGTATCATGTTAGTCTCTCATATAGTTTAGGCAACTAAGTAACCATAGTAGACTATTTGGTATATAAATTTTGACCTCTGATTAAACTTTAATTGGGTATAAATGCCAAGTATGTATGAGACTCTACAACAAATCGGTCTTTTGTGAATTAACTATAATTTTTTTGATAGAAGAGTGTTGTACTTTCTAAGGTTGGACCGTGGTTCCGTTCATGATCGGGGTCATCTACAGAAAGGTTGTAGGAGCTAACCGGAGTCAAGCCACCTTAGGGATTTTTAGGGCATTGTTTTTGAAAAAAAAATGGAGCCATGTTAGTTCACCGGGAAGAAGACGGAGTTCTTAATTGGGAAATTATTTGAAAAGTTTATAGATAAAATTTAAGATCTAAAGTTGTCAATAAATTATAAAAATTCTGAGAGTAGCCTTAGGTTTGAACTAACCTAGTTATATGTATTATTTTTTGGTTCAATGATTAAATAAGTAACTAGGGATATTGTCTACCTATGTACATGCTTAGAAATCATTGACTCTAATAGATGAGAACCAATAGGCATTAAAGAATATGAATTGACAAAAATAACCTTAAAAAGAAATTAAGGTTAAAGTGTGTTGCACTAAAATATTAACTTTATTAATGAGCATAGAAGGAAAAGCCAACCAAACGAAGAAAATTTTGAGAATTCATAAAGAGGGGTTAAGGGCTCAAGGACACTAGATCTTTTGGAACTAATTCTAGTCTTTGTTAATTGTTATAATGAAGTTATGCTTATGATATGGATCATGTATATGTGTTGAATTAAGATGTTTGACATTCGACCTTCGTAAATATAAGTTCATATTTAATGTTGTAAAAAATATAATTGATAGTCATTTTATATGATGAATGTATGAGGATATGCTTGATCGAAATTGCATAGAGGATGCTTCAAGTTACATAGAGATCATGTTGAAGATTATAGGGTTCATGCTATATATTTCCTTTTATGAATGTATGCATTTAGCGATGAATTGTGTTTATGTTGTACTTGTACCATGAATGGATCAATTTATTATAAATGCAAATCTTTACTTGTGGGAAGTGAGTTATTCATTTTTATCACTTATATGGCCCTGTGAGGGGAGTCTCTTGCATAAAAAGCATATTCAAGTATTAATAACCAACCTAAGTCTTGAGAGGTATGGATAAGGGTTAGTTAAAGTGGGTATGAGTGGCTTTGACTTCATGTTCAAGATAAAAGATTACCCAGGTACCACGTTAGGGATGAGGGTGGACCCTAGCTTTTGGCAATTCCCTCCCGATTTTTACGGGTCATACCAAGTGCACACAGATGATCGCCCATGGCGCTTTTGCACTGGCGTAAGCCACGGATCACATAGCTAATTCTATGAGAGGTTTAAGGGAATTGGGCTATATATGATTTATTCAAGATAATAAGTAAAATGTGCATGTTTTACTTGAGCTATTGTTTCATGAAGTTATGAGATGATATAGACAATGTGTAATTGATAATTTTTTTGCTAAGCATGATTAGACTTTTGCATAATGTATGCATGCTATGTAAATAAACATGTTGAGTGATGCATTTCATGTAGTTTCAAGTTAGTGCATTTAGAACTACATATGGATCTAATCCTCTTCTAACTTGAAGTGGTATGTAGGCAATTGACATCAAAGGATGTTGATCCAATCCAAATATTAGGTTAGTAATATTTTCTTGTAAGATGCAAGTATTTAGTTATCTTCATAATTCATTTCGTCGGCATGGTAATCATCCTAGCCAAAGATCATGGAAAATGACTGGTTGGGTTTTCTTGAGGGATTCTATGTAGTGAAAATATTTTAGTATGAATTGTATCTTATGTGAATATGGTATTGTTATTTTTTAAAAAAGTTCCTCTTAAAAATTGAGTAGTTACAGTACTCTACGTCAAAGAGGGGTCTGTTTTTCGAGTTAGGCACTCTAAAGGGAGGAAGCGAATCAGATAAGGGTTGGCTCCATTCGGCTCTTTTGGACTTTCTCAGCGTAAGTGGAGACTATGTCCACCACTTCCGAGCACGGAAGGAGATTTTGTCTCGGTGCTAGGGGAGGTTCCATCCGTAAATTTTAAGCTGGGAAACAAGATAAGGCTTTGACCACCTGTCGTTACTCTGGTCAAATTCAAGAATAAAGTGTAGGCAGCTTTCAACTCTAATTTCATGTTACAACTAATCTATTTTTCAAAATTCTTTCATAAAAGATTATTTCGATAAAGATGGTATTTATTAGGGGTCGAACAAATGCTAAAATAAAAGCATCTTGTACACCTCTTAGTGAGATTTCATCATTATTTACACTTTAGAATATTATTATTATTTAAATGACATTACAAATGATTTTGATCAAATTTCACTGGTAGTTATTTGGTATAAAGCCCAAAAATAATTATCAATTTTAAAGGGTAATTATTTGGTATAAAGTTCAAAAGCTATCAGAGTTATGACTCCTAGATACTACCTATTAAGGCATATGGAGCACCTATGAAATGGGATATCATGGGAAGATTGCTTTCTTTCTAATCCCATTTCTCCATGACTTTAAGTCCCTTCGGTATCAATAGCATTATGTGGATTATGATTTATCTAATTTTAAAAGATTTATCAGATTCTGATTGCAAATGATTTATCCGATTTTATCAAATTATGTCAAGGACTATTTTATCTGACTTTTTGAATAAGAAGTATGTTTTGATTCTGGTAGTCAATAGTAAGAATATTTTCAGTTATTTTAAATCGACTTTAGATAATAAATTATTAGAATAATGTTTTATACAACTTGAATTATTGTAGCACGTCTGTTCCTATTATGCTTAACCTAGAAGGGTTAGAGGTAATTATGTAATTTTTAGTTCCATTTTAAGGGGTTTCAAGGGTTATAATCCCCGTATATGAATAGAGCTCGAAGTAACTACGTAATGAATCAAAGAAGACGCAAAACGGAGGTCAGGAACTAAAGTTACGACCTCTGGAAGTGTGCCACATGGGTAGGACCCACTTTAAAATATGAGATAACTTAGCCATGTGGGATCTAGTTTTGAAGGGCTTGTCGATACGAGTCCATCGGTCCCAAAAATGCACGATTCCGACATTGGGATAAGAAGTTATCGCATTTCGAAGTTAGAATTATATTTGATTAAAATAATAATAAAATAATAGATTTGATGATGTCAGTAGACCAAGCCAAGCTGCCCGGTCGATCCACTGCATGATTATAGGGCTGAGCGGATGTCAGACATGCGCCACACCGCAACGCGCAATGTCACCTCACACAACACACGTAGCACACATCAGTGCGTACCGACCACACAATGTTGTCGTTTTTGGTTCTGACATGTGGCGCACATATGTGCGCGCATATTTTTTTCCATCAAACGCTTGTATGTCCTACTATAAATACTCATTTCCATTCAAACTTCTGGAGGAGTTTTTGGAGTCGTTCTAAGCCTGTTTTCTTTCGTTCAAGATAATGTCCATCGTCTACGGAAGCGTAAAGAGAAAATTATCTCCAGGTAAGTGGAAGTTTTGTCTGTCATCTATGAACATATAGGGGGAAAAGTGTATCCGAGTAAGGAGAAGTTATGTCCGTTATCTACGGATGCGTAGAGGGAAAGTATCTCCAGGTAAGGGGAAGTTCTATCCGTCATCTACGGACTCATAGAGGGAAAAGTATCTCCGGGTAAGGGGAAGTTATGTCCATCATCTATAGGCGCGTAGGGGCAAAAGTGTCTCCGTGTAAGGGGAAATTATGTCCGTCATCTACGGACGCATAGGGAGAAAAGTGTCTCTGGCTAAGGCTAGATTATGACCGTTATCTTCAAACTACAACAAGGGAAACATCCCGATTTAAAGAGAGTCTTTATCCACCACCTTCAAACATAACGAGAAAGATGTGCTAGAGCTAGAGGTTTTGCCCACCAACTCCAAAACCGAAAAGGAAGACGCTTTGAGGAAACAAGCAATCTCCAAGTACCGTGAATTCCAAAATTAAAAGGGAGTAAGCATTTTGGACTTTTTGATTTAATTCAATTTATATGAATGTGTATCTTAATTAATAATTATATATTAATTAAGATATAGGATTTGCTATGATTTAAGATGTATGATATTCTCTAATCTGATCTGATATGATCAATATAGTTGGATGAAATTTGATATAATCTTATATGATCCAATATGCTTTGTTGGGTGTTCTACTCCACTCTATGATAGAGTGGGATGTGTAACTTTGTTAGTATTCTCCTCACTATGTGAGATATGTGATCTCACTTATTTACTAGCTTATGATTTATAAGATTTTTGTTTGATTCCAAATCAATTATTCTGATATGTGATCTCACTGATTCATGTATTAGCTGTTAGGCAGAATTATGTTTGGATCCAATCGTATTGGAATTACATCAAAGATGGTATCCAAAACATACATAGGCAACTAACAGTATAATAACATTGGCCCAATCCAAATTAGTTATAAAATTAGGTTTGTTCTTATCTACGCGCAATGGAACATTATAGCTCCGTAGTGCATAGAAGAATATTATAACTCTCACACTCAAAGTCTGCCACTCTTGGTTGTGTTGTGAACGTCCTAAGGGTCTACCATTGGGGTCACATGCTAGTGAAATAGGCTTCAAATACGTTATTGTTAATAATGGGGGCATAGGCCTTAGGGTTGTTAGTCGTGTCTTAATTATTAGGGAGTTTATTGTTATTTCCAATTAATAATGTTTAGTGGTCTTCTAGGCTTATGTTAGTGAGCTCATTAAGATTCTCTGATTAAGTGTAAGGGGTATGCCCAAATGAGAGGAGTGAATGAATTATTGAGTCTCTTGTCTCTCCCATTTCTTCCTCACCTCTCCCTCCTTCATGGCAGCCATGCCACTCCCTCTCCCCTTTCCCGGCCATCAAGCGCTGCTCTCTTCCCCTACCCTGGCTTCTAGGCTATTGTGGACACCAGTTCACAACATTAGTATCAAAGCCGAACGGTCTATGGGGCAACAGGTGGAGATGCTTCCAAAGGCTCTTCCTTCCCCAAACTTAGCTACCATCTTGGATAGGTGTGAAAAGATTACAGCCACGCTCAAGGATTGTACAAGGCTTGTAATGGCCATGGCGGCATCTAAGCTGACCAAGGGGCCACCTCGGGCTGACTCAACACCATCACCATCAGCCAAGGTGCTTCCTCGGCCTGACCCAACGCCTTCCTCACCGGCCAAGGTGCTGCCTCGGGCTGAACCAATGCCTTCTCCACCGGCCAAGGTGCTACCACGGGCTGACCCAACGCCTCCTCCATCATTGGTATGGAAGAAGAAGATGAATCAATTCAAGCAAGTGGCCTTTCACCGCAAATGGAACCCATTTCGGAGAACATGGAACCCTCGCAACTAGGCATCCCTATCATTGGGTGCTGGCCGGAGTCGATTCCAGCTACCTCATACAGTCATTCAACCGGGAACCCCCAGCAAGCTGCTGGCCACCAAGGCCATCGGCAGTCCGCAACCGCCTCCGGCAGCATGAAGACGTCCCACCACCCTCACCTTTGTCACCTTCTGCTCCAATGGCAAGCGCAAGTTCATGTTCCGGCACCACCCCAGCGCTAACATGCTCCTCACTTGTGCCGAGCTCAACCTCTCCCTCATCAAATTAGTGCAAATGCATGCGGGCTTCAACTCTTGACTGATTACCGAAGATTGGGGGCAGCAATTCAACTACCTCGCTATCTCCTTGCCCAGCGACACACTGCCTTAGGATCAGCCTTCAGCTCCGCCTTGCCGGTATTTCCAGGCAGTTCCCTCATAGTGTAACACCCCTAATTTTAGGTTAAAAAACTTTTCCTTGCTTTGCTTGTGTGTGTGTTGTTTTCTGCCCATATTTGCTTTCAAACCCTACGATTATGTTGTGGGTTAACCGGTTAGGTTTTGGTCCAACCCTTGTGTGCAAAGGGGGAAGGTCACTTAGGGTTCAGGGGTTAGGGGGTCCAACGTTGGTTGGAAGTCCTAATTGTGCTTATAGTTGGATGTCCTACTCGTGCTTGGAGTTGGATATCCTAATCGTACTTAGAGTTGGACGTCCTACTTGTGCTTGGAGTTGGGAGTCCTAATCGTGCTTAGAGTTGGGAGTCCTAATCGTGCTTAGAGTTGGGAGTCCTACTCGTGCTAGGAGTTGGGAGTCCTAAGGGAATCAGTTTATTATAAGTTGAGAGGAGTCCAAGACATGTAGGAGACCCAAAAGAAGATAGAGGGGGCAGCCCTAGAGCATAGGGGGCATCCCCTACTCTCTAGGGGGTGAAATCCATAAGAAATGGAGAGGTCTTTAGGACTCTATCTCAGGTTCTTATCATAAGAGGGGGGGAAGTATAGGACTATTATAGAGGAGTCCACCCACATTAGGTCAGCCCTCCCATTAGCCCAAAAACTCTAGAACTAGGAGGAGTGCTTATAAAAGGAATAGGAGGGGGTGGACCTTGTTCTTTTTGGCATTGTTCAGCCTCCCTTATCTCCACCTCTTCCATCATCTTCCTTTAGCCAACAAGGATCTCCATAACCAGCAAGTTAGAGGGCACAAATTAGTCACCTTTGGATTAAATTCAAGGCCTAGAAGTATAGGAGCAAGAGCTAGGAACCTTGGGGTCAACTTGGGACAAGTAGGTGATTCTTTTTATACCCTTAAGTATGAAGTTTTGATAGATGTAATTCATCCTGGTTCTAGGGGGGTTTCTTTTGATGTCATGAATTAGCCTTAATTCATGCAAGCATGTTGCTGATTTTTATCATCTATCTTATCCCTATGTTAGGCATAAATGATTCTAATTTTTGTCAAGTAGATTAGCCTTAATTCATACTAGCATGTTGCTTATTTCTGTCACCTATCTTAGCCCTATGCTAGGCATGCATGATTCTGATTTTTGTCAAGTAGATTAACCTTAACTTATGCAAGAATGTTGTTAATTTTAGTCATCTATCTTAGCCCTATGTTAGGCATGAATGATTTTTATTCTAGTCATGTTTATTTTCCATGATTTAGGCATACACTCTGCTGAATTCATTCCCTAGTTTGTGGCCTTATTTTAGGCAATACTTTGGCCAATTTATTCTCTAGTTTGTGGCCTTAGTTTAGGCCATACTTTGGCCAATTTATTCCCCAGTTTGTGGCCTTACTTTAGGACATACTTTGGCCAATTTATTACCTAGTTTGTGGCCTTACTTTGGGCCATACTTTAGCCAATTTATTCCCTGGTTTGTGGCCTTATTTTAGGCCATACTTTGACCAATCAAATCCCTGATTTGAAGCCTGGGTTTAGGCTCTCCTTTTGCTTATTTAGATCCCTGTTTTGCAACCTTGATTTAGGTTTTATTTTAGCCAAAGTAACACCAAATTCTCAGCCTTGATTTATGTTATAATCATGCAAAGAGAATACCTAAGTTTCAGCCTAGTTTAGGTTGCATTATTGATTCTCAGCTTTGATTTAGGTTGTAATCTTGCTAATTGAATCCTTAATTTTTTAGTCTTAATTCATGATGTATACATACTTATAGTCTCTAAATCTCAGCCTAAGAAGCCTCTGAATTTTAGCCTATGTTGTCTTTGAATTTCAGCTTGAGATGCCTCTAAAATTCAGCTTATGATGTCTCTGAATTTTAGCCTTGATTGTGATGTACTTAAAGTTGAATGTTGATAGTTGTATCAGCCTGAATTTGTCATGTTAGGTGGCTTACTTGAGATGTTCATTTCAGCCCCAATTCTTTTTCATTATAATGTTGAATTGGTCAATTCATCTCAGCATAAGTCTGAGTCCTTGTCATGTTGATTAGTTCACATGCTTAAGTCTAATATGCATATTATCTTTCCAATCATGAGAATCGGTTGCATGCATGATAGGTTGTGATTAATATCAAATCTTTGGATGCATTAAGTCATATGTTCATTCAGCATTATGTTAGTTCACAGAAATAGCCATGGCGGTAATCTTTTAGACCTTCGTGGTCTCTGTTTCTTCAGGATGATGGATCCCTACAAATGCGCAACCCAGGTTTTTGAACATCAAGGAAGGTTCACCTACCTCTGGCAAGTGTGTCCATGAGCACAGCTGGTACCTGCATCTCTAGACCCATGGTTGATCCAAGTGGATCCCTAGGGATGTTAGGATTTCCCTACTTATGTGCAGTACTCCTTGTGAACATAAGTCAATTTTTCAGATGATAATAAATGAGTTATTTTTTGAATAGTGTAGATATCAGTTAAGTCATGTAAGTTTGCATTAGTTGCCAATTTAGGAGTGTGGTTTATTTGATAATCATTACTCTGTATATTACCTTTATCTGATACCTTCTACAGGATGTTTTGCATTGTGTTCACAGTTTATTTCTATTGTTTGATACATTATCATAATCTTCTATTTTAGGGTGGTTTTTCATACCACCTACTGAGTATTTGTAGAAATACTTATACATCTTTTGATGCAGGAGTTGCCCAGAGTTAGCAGGGTAGATTCTCCATAGCCAGGAGGACTTTAGTTTATTTACTTCTTGCTAAATTGTAATAAGGCACTGTGTTGCCATCAAATTTTTAATCATGTTATTTTATTATGTTATAGTACTTGCACTTGGCTGAGCCAAGATCCTGGTTAATGAAGTTTTTGCTTTAGTAGGTTATTTATTTATGTGTTGTGATATTGGCCTGGCAAGTTAACACCCTGAGTTAGCATTGTCACATGCTTATGTGAATGAAAACCTAAGGTGTTACACATAGGCCACCATTGTTCCAGCCATGACAATTCTCTGCACATTGCAAGTTTTGGCCATGGCTGGCCAACTTCAGCGTCAATCATCTTTGCCAAGAATCTAGCTCAGATCGATGCTCCTACCAATTGCAGACATAATTCCTTCCCAAATCACGTTTTGATTGATGCTTGCATGCATTTTTTGCTGACTAGTGATCCAATCGAGAATATCCAGACTGATCTCTTACCCTATGGCAGAAATCACAGCTGGATTCTCCTGCAAATTGAGCTTCTTCCAGCAACTTTCTCTTTCGAGTACAAAGGAGCAATCTTTGCCTTCCGAGAATCATGACAAGATCTTCCTAAGGAGGGCTCTCCTTGGATGTTTTCCAACAACCATGACAAGTTTCTTCATGCAATATGGCAACTTGATAAAAGATATCTGAAGCTAATTTTGTGGAGATTGCATGCAGGTGATGGTGGACAATCAGTCCCTTCTCTATTTGGGCTAGAAAATATTGGAAATTTGGGATTCTTCTTCTCTAGAGGGAAAGAAATCTCATTTCAATATTTGTGTATGCCACACAATGATTGGATATGGGTCAAATTTTTGGCAAGAATCTTTCTAGTTAGCTTGCCTTACTCAGAAATATTTCCTCCAAATCTACAAGGGCAGCCCATAATTTCCTTCAATATACTTTCCATTATTTGCTTTTGGAGAGATCGGGTTTACAACAAATATTTCACAAATGTTAGGGAATCTACCTCATGGCATCATCTTCATTTCAACAAATATTGGTCAATAATTTCTGCACATCACCAACTCCTCTTTACCTCGAACAGATTTGGAAAGATGTCTTGCATTGCCATTCAACCAGTTGTGCTCCCTCTTCCAATTGGGTACAAAATATTGGTTGAGAATATTTTCAAGGCGGACATTTCTCAACATCGGGCTAAGAAGTTGGGCCACGCTTCAGAATAGGAAAGGCTAAGCAGCATGTACCTCTTCATATGTCATGAGCTTAAATCGAGTAGGAGCATACCCAACTTTCTGCTTACCCCTCTATTTGGTTCCAACCACGTTAGAAAGTAGAAATGGCTCTTTTGGGGGCTGCCTAGTGCTTCCAAGTGGACCCATGCACCCTGCACCTCCCTAGATCATTCCCTCATAGCACTTGAGCATCCTTCCATCGTTGCAACTTCCAAATCATTCTAGTGCAATAGGCTTCAAATATGTTATTGTTAATAAGGGGGGCATAGGCCTTAGGGTTGTTAGTCATTTCTTAATTATTAGGGAGTTTATTGTTATTTCCAATTAATAATGTTAAGTGGGCTTTTAGGCTTATGTTAGTGAGCCCATTAAGATTCTCTATTTAAGTGTAAAGGCTATGCCCAAATGAGAGGAGTGAATGAATTATTGAGTCTCTTGTCTTCTCCCCTTTCTTCTTCTCCTCTCCCTCCTTCATGGTGGCCATGCCACTCCCTCTCCCCTTTTCCGGCCATCAATTGTGAACGTCCTAAGGGTCTACCATCAAGGTCACATGCTAGTGCAATAGGCTTTAAATGCATTATTGTCAGTAAGGGGGGCATAGGCATTAGGGTTGTAAGTCAATTCTTAATTATTAGGGAGTTTATTGTTATTTCCAATTAATAATGTTTAGTGGACTTTTAGGCTTATGTTAGTGAGCCCATTAAGATTCTCTATTTAAATGTAAGGACGATGCCCAAATGAGAGGAGTGAATGAATTATTGAGTCTCTTGTCTTCTCCCATTTCTTCTTCCCGGCCATCAAGCACTGCTCTCTTCTCCTACCCCGGCTTGTAGGCCGTTGTGGACCTCGGTTCACAACAATTGGTCTCGGTTTGAATTTTTCTGTTTAATTTAGTAAACTCCGATTTTGTTTTCCAAATAACCCCCGGTCCGGGTCAGGGTGTTACAAGAATTAAAATGTTTAAGAGGCATTCTTCACTAAATTGAGCATTTTGGGCACCATGGTGGGGTCTTTTTAACAGTTCAAGGCCTCCATCACAAGGTTATGATAGGGGGTTTTAAACTCTAAATACATGTTCTACCCGTGAAGTCCCTTCATCCAAATGATTTTTCCTGGTCACACTTATGAACTTTATTTTCTAAAAATAAATATGATACCTATGAAAAATGATTAGCACGCATTGCATTATGTTTTGATTGTATGCTCTACTATGGTAGTTCCTTGGCTAAAGAACCAGGAATATACCATTACGTGGATACCCGTCGAGAAAAATAATCGGCCCTGGCGCATGTACAAAAAGGTGTGGAGCATCATGGGAAAGTTCCTATCCTCCAGAGCCATTTGATTACCCCATAAGAATTTGGGAGAACATCGTTTGGTATCACGTCTCTTGATATTTTTATTGTCATTGGATGAAAAGACAAGTTTAGGATCTGAATCTGAAATCGATTTTCTTCTGAATAATCAGTATTTTTTGATAAAAGATATTTCAAAAAGATCATATCTATTTTAAGGGATTTATGATTAGCACTACATTAGATTTTAATTCAACCTACTTAGTATAAATATACTCATACACACTCCTAGACATTGTAGGAGTTGCCATAGGAGATGAAAATGGAAGAGAATTCCAATTGAGTTACCCAGTTGACATGATAGATATTTTGTAAATATTCATATGACTGATGTTAAATAGAACGATGTGTCCGAGGATTTATTAACTTTTTAAAATTGTGGCTCTACACATCGTGGTCTTTGGCCTGTGTAAATTATATTATGTTCCACTGAATCTAAAAAATCTATTAGGTAGTTATGATATAATTTTTAGTTCTACAATGACTATGTGCCATTCTATTATTATCATGATGATATGTGTACATGTTCTACATCGACGGCCGTCATGTTCAGTCACGTGTGTGATTATTGCACGTGTTGGAAGACTATTATAATGACTATTATTATTATTCTATTTATATAAATGGCAGCCATCACAAAATATCCTATAAAACTTCGAAAGATCTACACATTGAATTTACTTTGTAAAGTTCTTTTGTTATGTATTAATTATGCCCATTGTGCTGCTTTGATTTTGTTAAGACATGTGAAGCCATGTTCTATAAGTTTGTAATTATGTAAATTAATGGAAAGTTCTCTTCTCTACACGGTTGATCCTGGCCCTCTTTTAATTACGAATTGACTGGATTCCAACTTTTATGTTATTTAAAAAGTCGGGTCACTACAACAAGACGGAGTAGAGGTGGAGGAGGGTTCTAGTAGACTAATCCATTTGATGTCGGTGCTTGTCGATGGTTAGGTGGAAAAGCGGAGACTAAACCCTAAAACACATGCATGAAAAAATGCACGCATGACAAAAGGGTTAAAAAATGTGGAAAGGGAAGGATCATGGTGGACCAAGGCCAACGAGGCCATTGTCGAGCCTAGGTTAGCCGTCTGAAGGTTGGCCAAAACCTAGTGGTCAATGATAGCTGCAATACAGAAAAATAGGGAGATGAGGGCTCAATGGGGAGAAAAAGAGGTGGAGATGGAGCATGCTAGGAGGGGTGGAACCTTCCAAAGGGGCTGGCAATAGCTGTCGCATAAGCAAAATAGGGTGCATATGGTTCGGGCAAAAGAGGAGAGGAGTGGGGGAGGCCAAAATGGAAACCGGTGTAATGCCCCGGATTTTCCTACAATTTCTTATAATTTTATGCTATTTTCTTATCATTTTTGGCAAAAAAAATATGATGCTTTGATGTATTTGGTCACAATATTCTTACCCGTATAGTCGGGTGTGGGCTTAGTCGTAGGCCATGGGCCTAGACGCGCATTTACGGCTCAAGAATGTGAGAGAGAAGGCGACTGCAAATGATAAGGAAAAAAGGAAAAAAACAGAGAAAAAGAGGAAAATGGGCTCGGGGTCGGTCGAGCCCGATCCAGATGTTTCTGGAGGAGGAACAGCGCACACCCCCCCTCCTCTCTGGTTTCTCTATGTCCCAGCTGGCGCTGGCCGCCGGTCGGCCACAGGGCCACCGCCATCAGGTCAACCCCAGCCGTGAGATGACAAAGGGCCACCGTCCTAGCCCCCACGGCCACGCCGCCCTCCTCCCCGGTTAGACCCCTCTCTCTCTGTTTTATTTGTACCACCACCACCGTGAGCCGGCGAGGGCCAGTCGGCCGCCCACGGCTCTGCCTTGGGCCGGCGACGGCAAGAGGACACCCCTCCTGGCCCAGTGGGCCTCCACACAGCCGCACCACTCCTCTCCTCCCTTCACCCCTGTTTCTGCCACCCGACTATTTCGATTCAATAGTAGCCGCCGGTGGCCATCCATGGCTGACCGGACCTCTGTCCGACCCCACCTGGGTCCGGTGAAGGTAGTGGGTCATACCACTCGAACCAATTCCTCCTCCTTCCCCTCCATTAATCCTCTGCTCGGTCCAAACACCCCTCTGTTTTCAGTTTGATTCGTGTGTTTGAGACTACCGGCGTCGAAAGTTGCTGCCTTTGGCCGAAGATGGCTCTGCCCGGCCTCCGTTCGGCCAGCTGCAGTCTAGTGACCACAAGGTCACCCCCCAGCCAGGTCCACCACCCCCACAACTGCTCCGCCTGGGCTGGTTTCCCCCGGTCGGTCCCTCTTCCATGTTTTTGGTTTGACAGGAATTATGGCCACGCCAGTGGTAGCAAGCCTCTGGTGAGCTTATGGTCAGCCAGCCTCAGCCCGGCGGCACTGGTGTAGCCCACTCCACCCAGCTCCACCCTACTCTGGCCACCTTCCCTCCCTGGCCCTACTTTTCCCTCCAGTCAGCCCCTTTTGTTGTGGACCTTGACACTGCCAACGTAGGTTGGCAATGGCCGAATCGCCACCATGGATTCCGCCCTTGCCTAGCGATGGCTAGGGTAGGCCCCACCTGGGCCAGTTTGACCTCCTTAGACCCGTACTCCTCCCTGTAGGCTGCACCCCAACTAGTTCTGTCTCACCGGTATATTTGCGTGTTGACCCCTCTTGCCCATTTTACGTCGTCGGTATCGAACGGCCTTTGGCAAGATACTGTATGATCTACATTGATCGAAGGTGGATGAGTTCACCTGCATAGGCCTTGCCAATGACGGTCTCACGGCCTTTGCCTGACCCTGAACCTTTGCCCCGTCCTTTGTCGTTTGAGATGCACAACCACCTACACCATTGGTTTTGGTTGTGGGTGGTGATCGGCGATGTCGCCACTTTGATTGGCCACCAATAGGGCCTTAGCCCAGTCAACCCCTTATGAGCTTTGGGCTGACACCATCTAGCCCTCTCCCCATCCCTTTAGCCGCATGTGCAAATAGTCACATGTGGAGTTAGAGTTTTGGTGCCACTTTGGCACCGCCTGACCATCGGATGGCTCTGCCATCATCTGGAGTTAACATCAGAGTCCTACACCACCTCTCCTCTATCCTTGAGTGTCGCCCACGCCCTTTGCCCTTATGTGGGCCATTGTAAAAGTGAAATTGACACCGTTGGGTGCTATCCATGGCCGATTTTGACGTCTTGCAACTGGCCGAGTATTTATCAGTTGTCGGCCAACCTTCATTTAGTACACCCTTGAATTCTGGTCTCACCTGCCACTCGTTGGCATGATCTTTCTCGCGGCCACCCCTAGTGTGCCACCGTGGATCACGGATTTTTTCGCGTTGACTTTGACACCCCATTTGGCCATGTGTAGTTCTGGCGCTTTATAAACCCTCGGGACAGTAGCTCTCTCGGCTAGGAAAAGCTTTTAGCCACAAACTCTGCCACTAACACCTCCACCATCGTATGCTCACCATCAAATGTCATGATTACGAGGTAGGGGAGCTTTGAACTCATAATTTCATGATAGCATGCTTTGAATGAGTAGCAACATGCTAGGATTGTATATTAAATCATGACTTGTTTGCATGATGCAAGAGAATGAATTATGCCACGTTGAGATGCATATGTTATGTATGTGAGTTGTAAGCATGTTTTATGTATGTGAAATGTGTAGGCGCTAGTGATGGCTAGTGAATGCATTAGTGTGCTACGTATGTGTATGATGTACATGCTTGTGATGGCTATCTATCGTAAGTTACATATGTAGACTATGTGTGTGGGTAGATATATGGGCGATGGACGATAAGAAGTGGCAAGGTGTTTAGTGAGGATTTGTATGTGTATGTGTATGTGGATGTGTAAGCATGTGACAAAAGATAGTGGACATAAGTTTGACAGTCAAGGAGTGGAGCAGATTGGTTTGGTTCAGTTTGGAGCGTACATCAGGGGTTAGGTAAGTGAGTGGACTTAGGCTTGGAGCCTTAGGAGGGTTTATTAGATAGTAAGAGCGTGCATAATTGTACAAGCATAATGTACAAATTATGAAATGAAAAGTAAGTATAATAAGTGAGGAATTAAGTAAGAGGATGATAATGGGGATCTGCTATGAGGAGCTCAGTTTGACGATATAAGTTAGATATTTTGACCGTAAGGTGGATGTCAGAGGCTGTATGATTACGTAAGGATTTGTGTATGGTAAGCTATGTTGTGACTTGGATGGGTAAGTGAAGTCAGTTGCCCTGATGAACTAGGGTTTCGATCAAGCTCAGCTTCGGTTTGATCAGTCGAGGACTGTGCATTTGTGTGGCATAATTGTACCACATAATATACTTAATTCAAACTTGAATTATGAGAAAATTAATAATAGCATTGTGAGTTTGAGACATGAGGGTTCGACGGATTAAGTTCTGTGTTTGAGCTAGCCGATAATGAGTCGGCTGAGCATTTCTCATGTCTTGTCATGGTGTTTATCCTGCGGGATGTTGTCTGTGTGCTATATAGAGCACCGAACGTTTAATGTTCTGTTGAGAGAGACATATATTTTTAATATGGTCTGTGTGTTGTATTAAGCCCAGACGTTTGATGCTTTATTGAGAGCGTTGTATGATTTCTGCCCAAGAGTGGCATTGTATGATTCTGCCCAAGAGTGGCATTGTATGTTTCTGCCCAAGAGTGGCATTGTATGTTTTATGCCCAGGAGTGGCACTGGAACTATAAGACCCATTATGGTGGGCAACTGTATGACCCCTTATGTGTGAGTGTATGTTTGCATGCTCAGGTAAGTAGTATCATGGATCTACTCTTACCTGTTTGATCGTCTGCCCCATGAGCATAGGTGTGCCTTACATTCGGAAAAGTCCATGGCGTCTAGTCACTCCCTGGAGGTTAAGGTGGTGCCCCAGAGGCATTCTTTTCCTTTTCGACGCTGGAGCTTATTAGTTGTAATGAGCTTTAGTGGTAGATAGTATGTATACAACTGTATGACTGAGTATGTGCATTTCTGAGTAAGCGTATGATTGTGAGTATGAGCATGACTGTAAGAGTGAGTATGAGAACGACTGTAAGAGTTTAAATATGAGTACGACAGTAAGTGTAAGACTGTATGAGTAAGGTCGTACGAGTAAGTGCAAGACTGTACAAGTAAGATTGTACAAGTAAGTCTAAGACTGTACAAGTAAGGTCATATGAGTAAGTGTAAGATTCTACGAGTAGGGTCGTACAAGTATGTGTAAGCTGTATGAGTATGCCTACGATGGTACGAGTAAGTTGTAAGACCCTGATTGAGGGTGTTTGTGTAAGTTTGGTTTGATGGTGTGTTATGCGTGCTTATATCCATATATGCATAATTATGTTATATGTTGACTGCTTCATGTTGAGTTGCATGAACGCATATATTTATGAACTTATTGAGTTCACTATTTAGATTCCCCTACTAGGTATTTTCCTACTGAGTATGAAAATACTCACCCTATATTTTTAGCCCCGTTGTTCGAGAGGCTTTTGCAGATTATGTTAGAGAGCTCCTGGAGATGGATGCTCGATTCTACAGTGAATTGTTTCCCCTTTTGATTCAGGTATATTTGACTCAATGAGAGTAATTTTGGTGTCACAATTTGATGTATTAGCTGAGATGAGATTTAAGTGTTTATATCTTCTGGACTTTTAATTTAGATCAGATAGTAGACTATTTATGGGACTTGTACTCGGGCACACCTGGGAATTATTTGTATTTAAAAATCCATGATCATGGTAATTTAGTCGTACATGTGTTTTCGAGTAGCGCCTGAGGATATTTGCTTTGGTCGTACAATGTTTGACCGTATGATGAAAATATTTAGATGGAAAATTGATGTTTAATGATTTAAATTATAAACTGTTTTATCAGGTTTTGATCTCATCATTTTGCCTCCGATCTATAAACTTTATATTGCAAAAAATTTCCGTGAATTTTAAGGAAAATGTATGAAAAATCTTGGGTGTTACAACGGGGTTATGTCAGGACCCAGATTTTCAAAACCTTTTTTAAATGTAGGACACGTGATAAATCACGATAAATTTTTTTTCTTTCTTAAATACAAATGATCCAATTATATATCGAGGTTATGACAACTAGGGTTCACGACTACGAATATCAAAACATATGATATTATTACATGAGTCAAAATTCAATAAATAGTAGGTTAACCCTCTAAGTACATGTCACGACCCGAATTTTTCAAAAGCCTTTTTAGATAAAATACACATGATAAATCACGATAAATTTTTTTCTTTCTTAAACACAAAACAAATCATCCAATTAAATATCCAGGTCATGATAACTGGGGTTCACAAATACAAATATCAAAATATATGTATTATTACACATGTCAAAATTCGATAAATAGTATGTTAACCCTTTAAGTACAAGCTTGTCATTTGTCTAAAAATAAACAACCAAGTAAAGTTGGCTCTCACGCAAGTAATTACAATTACTTGCAAGATTGCAAAAGTAAGAAACTAGATACCACTAGTGCAATGTCATCCTCAAACGCCCACCAACGTCCAGATCTCGCAACATCCCCATTTAAAGAACATGCAAGTAAACAAGACCAAACAACAACCAAGCATCTCCTACCCCTTGGAGGAGCATTAGACAACATCACCCGATGTTAGTTGCCTACGTACTCATTAGACAACATCTTCAATATTTCCAACATGATTGGATCCAAACGTAGTTCTGCCTAAAACTATACTATACTAAGAAGCATAGCATCACACATGCAATGCTTAAGTATTTTAAAGCAACCTACATTTTATGCAAGTCCTTTAATCGTTCCACTTGTTCTAATTAAACAAGCAATATCAAATAATATTATTAATTATCTCTCGAACCATTGTTTGATAATTAATATCCCCATCTAATCCCAATGACAGACAGACTCATCAGATGTCATCTTAAGTGACAAATGATAAACTCACCATAGACCACCCTAAAAGGTAAATCCATGATGAAATACCCAGAAATCCACCAGGCCCCTAGAATCCACCAAGAAGTATCATCAC
The DNA here is from genome assembly GCA_035235625.1 of Saururus chinensis. NCBI lineage: Eukaryota > Viridiplantae > Streptophyta > Magnoliopsida > Piperales > Saururaceae > Saururus > Saururus chinensis. Next base: position 26,021,500 of record CP141142.1, read on the forward strand.
CCCTTCTAGCCCACAAAGGACCTAACCGGAGTGGAAGGGCATAGCCTACAATTGCAACTGAACAGAAGTGGCCTAGAAACTGCCATCAGTTCATTAAACAAGGAAAATCGTCAGGTCAAAGGCCTTGTTCAATCTATGAACTAGTCCTAGACTCCTCTTAGGGTATTTTAGACTTTAACTTGATGAGGTGTTCTCGCCCAATCCAAAGCTATCTAACCCTATTGATTAATCTTTCATTAATCTGAAACTAGTGATAAATTACTATCACAACATCAATAAAAAACAATAAAACAATGAACAACATAAACAATATAGACCAACACAGGTCCAAGCAAATCATAATATCAAGAACCAAACTCAATTATGATATTAGACATGTTCGCGCTCTCGTGCCCTAACCCTTCTTAGGTTTGGTAATTAAACTTTTATAAAAATGGGTCATAATGCACCTAAGGGCATTAAGGTAATCATCCCACATTGGACATGGTCCTCTCTATTCTCAGGTAAGTCTTTAACCTCTTAAGAGGCTCTAATATCAAATTGGTCTGTTCATTTCATTTACATGAATGTGGGCCAGTTCGCCCATAGTGGTATTTCTATTATTTTGTTCAAGACTTCCCTAAACCCTAATGGATCCAAAACTAATCTGAGGGTACTCCTTGGCATTATGGACCTGAGGCAATTTTCTTGCCATTTAACATGGTCGTAAACCCCTTGAACCAACCCTAGTTTATTTAACAATTTTACCTTAACCCTAGGGATAAAATAGTTAATTATATTTTATTGTGATTTTTCTTTAGCTTGATTATTATCCTATAATTAGGGTACACATTAAACTATCACTAGGATTTTTCTCAATTTTAAAATTGACTCCTAGGCCTGTGACCCCTAAGTCGAGTAAGTGAACTACTACTTAGCTACAAGGGTAAAATAGTTATTTTATACATTGAGATTTTTCCCTAGTCTAAAACTTGGTCTAGTTACCCCTCCTATTCTCGGGAATAGTATGTAATTTTCTTTAATTTTTCACATCTAAAATCTATTGCACCGATCCTGGTTCATTTGGAGTTTTTTTTTAAAAACCCAAACAGTCTTGGTCCTAGGGTTGACCCGACGATCTGTGTCTTGGGCCATCTCTCCGACAGCTGGCCAGAGGCCACCTAACCTCTGGTGGTGCCATCACCAATCACGGCAATGGGGTGGCAAGCCTGGGGTATTCAGACTATCGACACACAGTAGAACCGATGTCAATTGCCCCGTCGGCCGGGAACCAAAAAGCCTCTTTTTTTCGGCTCTGTGTGAACTATCTAAGACAGCTGTCAGCCGCCCATCACGGCCCGGATCACAATCGCGCAGTGCTAGCCAATATCAGAATCTAGACCTAGGTAGTTGTCTTTCTCAAAGACAATTTGTTCCTCCTGTTGTCTCGCCAGTGTATATTTTCAAATCCAGCGAGAGGGAAGTGGGGGATGTCGGGAGGCACTGTTTGTGGTGGTCGGCTATCATGCAATGACAGTCATAGGAGCAAAGCCAAAAATCTAGCTCTGCTCGCTAGATCTATGGCTACCCTAAATCTTCTTACCAAAAAAGAGCAGGTCGGGGAACGACATGTGTTTTCCTCCCTGCTATCAAAATAGTCCATAGGAAACCTGGGTAGAGTGTCCAACCGGCAACCAAAAGTTGGTCGGATGGTGCAGACAGGCTAACAGTCAGGCTGCCCCTCTTCTACACTATTCCTCTTATTAAGTATTAATGAATAATTAGGTTTTAACAACCAGTCTAACTATACATTAAACTAAAGGATGATTCAGCGATCCTACCTCAAATGCTGGGTTGTTGTCAATCCACCATCTAACTTCAAGCTCGCTCCACTTCAACTCCATCACCGGCCAAAACTTCCATGGTGACTTCTTCTCTCTCCTCCCTTAATGGCCAAAAGCTCCCCTAATATACTTTCCTAGGTGGCCTTTTTATAATCATGGAGATTAGAAACCCTAATCCCCTTAGAAGTTGGACCAACTAGGGTATTGTGGCCCCTTTTTGATTAATTTTTATCACTTTTATTAATCAGGCCCGAATAGTAACTTAAACGGACAATTTATGCATCTAATTCGGGTAAATAAGCCCTGCACGATATATTCAATTTTGAACGGTCATAACTCCCTCATTCAAACTCTGATTTGCTCATTCTTAGTGGCCTTTCAAAGCTATTTTGTCTACTTTCTAACCACATTGGTTTATCTATTAAAGAAATTATTCTACTAAGAATGTAATAGGTCAAACACCCAATTTTTCACATGCTTAATTTTTGAAACCTAGGATAATCTGGGATATTATAGGCTAGGATCCTGATGCATATAGATACAAATGGTCCAATGGGACCAAGGATTTTTAGAAACATTACGAAGAAGAAAAGAAGAAAAAATTGCTCTCTTTTTCGTTCCTATCTTTGAATGAAATCTCAATAAAATAAGAGGTTGGGATGGGATAGTCGTATTGTCATCGTTGGGCAAGAGTGGAGCTAGAGAGACATAGGTTGGCCCTTGCCTACCACGGTGGCACCAAAAAAGGGGGAAATAAAGAGGGGAAGATTTGTTTGCTTTCGAGAGAGGGCAAAAAGGGGATCGGAGCACGTCCGAGGTTGTGCCCACCTCTTCCCACTAGGCTAAGGCAGCAACGCCCGAAGGTCCACAGGTGGCCAACTGTTAGACCCATAGCTTAGGAATAGGATAAGGGGCAGAGGAATCTTAGCTTGGCGAGCAAACAGCCAAGGAAAAGCTGAGAAATGATGGTGTTGGTGCGTTGGTAGATTCATATCCAAGTCCTACTCAGAGTAAGATTTGATGGCGGGATGGGCGTCATCACCTAGGGTGATTCCTAAGAAGGTCGGGACTCTCATAGACAACTCCTACTTGAAGTAGGAGAGACGCTAGCGGTTGTTGCTTATTTGTTCCCATGTTTCTTAGCGTGACTAGGAGTTACCTCGGAGGCCTAATGCAAGTAGGAAGCCTGGGCAAAAAGTTGTGCTCAAGTTGGATTGCTCAAGATGGCCAAATCCTAGTAGGATATGGACTCCATGCAAGAAGAGGATGCAACCAAGGCTTTGCTGAGACGAGATGATAAGCGATCATAGGACTTCTAGCCGGAGCAGGAGTCTGAGGAATGCTAGGAAAGGTGGGACACTTGAAAGAGGGTTCAACTATACTTCTAGTTGGGTTAGGACTCTTTTGGGACTATTTTAATATGTATATGGGCTGATTTCCTAATTATAATGGGGCGGGGATTGTTATTCTGAATTTGTAACTAAAGTTGGGCAAGTCCTAATGATACTAGGCTTCTCGACCAATCCTCTATATAAAGGGGGCATCATGGCTGGTTGAAGCTAACTTGTTCAAGCATTCAAAACTTAGAAATTCTACAAAGGGCGGACTAAGAGCTTTGGCCACAATTCCAGAGGACTATTAAGCAGCAAACACCTTGTTGGCAACTTGGAAGAGTTGCTGGGAGTGCACTCAACTAAGGGGCAGACCGTACTCAACAATTCACCAAGGCTTGAGGCAGTTTTCAGCCAAGGGGCAGACTGGTTTGCAAGATAATTGCGATGGTGTTGGGTTTGGGAGCAAGGTAGGGGCCTTATTAGTGTAAACTGTGTGCTGAATAAGAAGGTTTTGGAGGTGGTCCTCCTTTTTCTTGGTTTTTCCTTGTGTTGTACTTTGTTTTGGATTTGCATAAACATAGGTGAAAGGGGCGGATATGTTGCTAGTTGTGCGGCGCAGCCATGCCATCATGTGTGTGAATGTTAGGATCAACTTCGCGCCCATGACACCAACCATAGTAGGGAGGAAGACATAGGAGTAGGGGTTCCACAAAAGAAAAATAAATAAATTGGGCTCTCTTGTGCCCGGTCTTATTTGCTTTCCCCTTTTTTTCTCCTCTCTCTCACTTTCTTTCCTCTTTAGTTTTTTTTCTTGTGACAACACCTGTTGTGGCACACCGAAGCCCATTGTCTGTCATAAGGCCTCACCCAACTATGAGTACGAATATCTAGATAATATATGCAAAAATAAATATGCCCATGCGTCAAATTTCACCGTAAAAAATGAGCAAATAATACAGAAAAATCATATGAATTTGTAGACAAATCAGAGACATTACAGTTTTATAGCCTTTGTGGTTCGAGTTAGAAAGCTCAAGGGGTGTCTCATCACCTAGTACTTTGAGCCAACTAGATTTAGGTCACTAGCCTAACGCTTGTTACATAGACTACTTAGGGAGCTTTAGAGATATAAGCATTGTAATTGTCACAATGTGGTACATTATGCTCTTATATCTTATATATAATTCAAAAGGAAAAAAAAGGCTATTGCATATTTCTCTATTATGATATGTTATGGGTGAAATGTTTTCATTGTTATATTTTTGAGTTAGTGAACTTAAAAAGCTTAGTTAATGGGTCACATTGAGATATGCTTGTCTATATACATATTAACTTTTTCCAAGATGAATTTGTACAAAGAATAACCACTTGCGTAATCAAAATGAAATTGTATACTTGTTTGAAATATTAGTGGTTAGTTTTCTTAAACATAGTTGTATGTTTTTAAGGGAGAACTTTAGGATTTTATTTTTCTTGATTTTATTTTATTTATTTTCTTGTTTTAGGTTTAGATATTTTTGGGTATTATTGTTGCAAACTCTCACCAAACACAACTCGTCCAACTTGGAACAACTAGGGTTTCAAATATTTATTTTTTACACTAAATACAATCGTGATACCCTACGTCAATGACATTTATTTTTTTGTAAATTAGTTTAGTTTGTTTTTGTTTTGTTTTACTCAAGGACTAGCAAAATTTAGGATTGAGAATATTTGATGAGTATAATCTGCACATTATTTTATCCCGCTCTGTGCTATTTCCTAGTCTTAAGGAGTTAATATAGCTTAGATAGTTAGAAATTAGAATTAACAATTATGTGAGAGGCTTGAATTAATTTTTGGTTGAAAATGCTTTTTATGTTTTTTATTGTAGAATTTTTACAAGGTGATCAATCGGCCCTTGTTGATTGGCCTCATGTAATAACATTTTAGATTCCAATTTCATTTTAAATCAATCGGTATGATGGGGGGCGAATGATTGGGTAATACGGAAAAATCTAAAATTAACACATTTTAATTTCTTTCGAGGCCAAACTTCTTAACCGACTTAAAATCCTATATGAATACACTCTTTGAACATGAATTTTGGGATCCTACTCAATTTTTTGGAGGCCTAAAGTAGAGATGGATGAGGATCAACTAAGAGATTTTATAAAGATATAAGGATATCTTTATCAACTATGCAACGCTAAAGATCAAATGTAAGAATTTGGTGAAGCCATCAATGAATAGTAATTTCTTTTATTTCTAATTTAGATCTTTGTGTGACATATGAAATTTGTATAACATAAGGATTCTTCAATGAAATAAGTTTTAATGGTTTATTTAATATTATATTAATATTATTTATCTTGTAGATGATAGATCTATATGTTTGGCTTTGGCTAGAGGATGAGAATTTTTATACAATGTGCACATATATCATTTTATGCCACCCATACAAAAGCCTCATATACGCAAATCTATTTAGGTCATTAGACAAGAGCAAAATTCTTGCATCATTATGTGAAAGTTTGTCTACGATTAATATCCTTAATAATTTCTTTTACATTTATTTTTTAACATGATACTTATGAGAATTGTATAATTTTATTTAAATAAAGTACATAAAATCCCCTCAGTCCTATAATAATAGTTTTATTAAAAAATAATAATTTATATTAAGACTTTTAAGATACTTTTTTTAAATACCCAACTATGTAAATTAATCTACACGTAGGGGTGATAATCGGGCCTTGAGCCCGTTGGACCAGCCCAGCCCTAGCCCGTTTGAGTATTATCAAACGGGCTGTTATCGGGCTGTAGTAAAATGAATCGGGCTCGGGCTCTCCCACGGGAGCCCGATAAGTCCCGTTAAGTTTTTCAGTCTTCGCATCCTAATCCACTCCTTCGCCTGAGTTCTTCACCGTCGCCCGAGTTCTCGCTCGAGTGCCCCCATGCCCTATCCCCTCCTCCGCCATCTCCCATTTCTCCCAAACCCAACCTCAGTAGGACTCTCTGGTGGTAGCTGAGAAGTGGGCGTGAACGGGTTCCCCCCAACGCCCCCCTCCCTGCGACTCCTCCGATTGGTAAGTGGCCTTCGTCGCTTCATGGGTTTTCCGTTCTTCACCAAGATTTTGGAGTTCTTCGACCTATGCCTGGTGTTTGATTTTGTTTCCCTTTTCTTCAAAATAAAAAATCTGTCCGTTGGTTGTGGTAGCTCCAGAACCAGTTTGTGCGTGTTTGGCTGTTTTTAATGGAGCTTGTTTCGATGTACTTTGTGCTGGAATTTAGAAGCTTTGATGGTTTTGTTATTCGATCAATGTGAACCAACTCTTCTAATAGACTTGTCCGGGCTAGTTATGAGTTGAAAGTTGCTGCCTTTGAGTGTCAGTTATGCTCTGTCAATCAACAGGCTCGTTGGTGGATCTAATTATGTTGAAAATTGTGCTTATTTTACAACCAGTAATTATGTGTTTCACAGTATCAATTTGGATGGTTTGGGTGATATCAATTATCAAATGACTACATTGCTCATCTGTGTCTTAGAATTGTCTTTTTTTTTTTAAGAATTGTATGTTAACAAATCTTTTCCTATCTGGTTCACTTTGTTTTTGTATGTTCAACTGGAAGATGCTTGACTTGCTATTTTGGCCGTAATGCCCTGCTTATTGTTCTGCCATGGATCTCACTGATCAGCAGTGGTGAAAACCCAATTCTTTCTTTGCAGGTTCGGTCTCTTCCATTATGTGATTCATCCCATTTGATTGTCGGTGGATACAGGGCAACCCAAATACAGGTTTCCACAGATGGAATCTCTGTGAGCCCTCGTAGAGAGTTGATACTTTTCTGTGTCTTATTTTTCATTCACACAACTGTGTTCTTTTTTCGTGTTGGTGGGTGGGTTGCTACAGTGTGGACCAGGTCGCCGTCTCATGATTCCAAATGTAAATTGCCACCATAGAAATGATAAGAAATGTAGATATTAAAGATGCGCAATACGTGAGGATTTCAAGTAAGAGTTGTGGCTGTTAGTAATTTTTAACTGTCGCTGGACTTTTTTTTGCTTCTGTGAATGTAAAATGACTTGGGGGAAAGTTGCGGGCTAGCTTGTTTGACTATTCATAAATTAGTGGGAGGCCCTGTATGAGCAAGCTCATAAGATTATGTTTTTTTTTTTCATTATTCAACTATATTAACAGTGGTTAGGAAGGTTCCATGGATTTAATATCTGATATGATTTCATAACTTATGTAGATATAGGTAAAGCTCTGTAGTCATTGTGCAGTTGCCGATGGTAACATTGTTTCTATTTTTCTGCTGAATGCAGATATATCGCAGCAGGCACAGGTTGGATTGGACAACATGATGATCATAGGGTAACTTACAACACCATGATGGTGGTTTTTTCATTCAGAGAAAGCCAACAGGAATTTATTTTTTGCTTGAGAGGACAACCTTTTTTTTACAATTTAAAAAAGTTACTTGGAACCGAACTAACTGAAAACTTTGAAGTAAATATTTCATGTCATTCTGTGTACAATTTAGCAACAGTAAAAAAAAGTCTAATCATAAACGGTGCTTATTTGTTGCCATCTTTTATTTCTTCTGCATAATGTACTTCCTGTTAAGCACTATCACCAAGTTGAATTTGGGCAGTGGGACAGTGACTAATGGACTGCAAAAGCAATTGGCTAATGTGTTGCTTCAAGATAAACAATTGTGATATTTATCAATTTTTTAAGGCGATTACTGTTTCACTTTCCATGTTGTCTAGGAAGATGAAAAAGTTCTACAGACATACGAGTAAAAGGTTCCTGATGGTATCTTAATTTTTTGAAGGCTCTAATGAGTGAATTGGGGTGTACATACATGAATTGCTTACCATATGTGAACAGAATTGCTCTTGTATTGAATTGGCTACTCTTTGCATTTCCATAATTTTAGCATTCCCTTTTTTGCATATACCAAAAAAAAAGTGAAGTAGAGCAGTCAGCCTCTGAAATAGTGGAAGAGATTGAGAAATGCACAGATTCAGCGACTGAGAGGAAAAGAAACTTAGACGCTGAGAAAGGTCGTTTCCAGAAAGCTGCCTTAGCTATGCTGGAATTGCTGGACAATGATGATCACTTCAACGTGGTACATTTTGTGTTTTTGCCTATATTTTCTGTTTGACCCAAAGAAGATAAAAAGAAGGCTGAGAAGATTAGCTGGAATTGGCTGCTTACTATTGACAACTTGTGCAAGTGAGGTTTCCATATGGCTAATACGTGCATCCTATGTCACAAATATGAGAGAAGAGATCAAGGATTGTGTAAAAACTTATCTTGAAAAAGTGCCGTATTTTCAGAATCATTCTTGGTTTCCATTGTGAATTATATGGGATACTCCACTTTGTTTAGGCTAATCCTTGAGCAGCAAAGATCATTATTGCCTACATCACTTACATTTGGAGTGAGAAATAGGTGCACTATTTTATAAAAAAACAATAGAGCTTCCAAGTATTGCTCGGATTATTATTAAGCAAAACAAAAGCTCAAATGATGATGCATCCGATCGTAGAAATTCTATTTTCCATAGCTGCCCTTTCCTGAATGCTTTTTAAGAGGATTGATGTGCTTCATCCAAGAGCTAGAAATAACTTTAACCACTCATTAAGTTAAAAAATAAAATTTTTATTAAAAAAATTAAAAAGTGACTTACAAAGAGGTGTGAGGGATGGAAAATAGTTTGTACGTTATGATCTAGCAGTTTTATCTGATGTTGCATCTTGCGGTACAAATGAGGAGATGCATAAGACTAACAGGAAGTGTAAATAAATGCATAGTTGTGGAGTACTATATGTAAAAAAAATAATTATATAAATTATATGGACCTACCCGTATTGATTTCATGTAATTTTAAAAATATTATTTTTTAATATAATAAAATTTTAAACTTTCAAAAAAGTTGGGTTTAAATTGTGTTTTTTTAAGATTTTTTTTTAAATAAATTTAAAATAAATTTTTTTTTATATGCCGTATTGATATGTATCGGTCATACTGATACGGTACAATAAATATGTATAAGCTTTTAGTAACAATCAAAATTTTATTAATACGTATTGATCAATACGGTCTTTCATATTTTTAAGTGCGTTTTAAGTATTATATAGCATCTAAATCACCTATAACCTTATAACTATCAAAATTACACCATTAATTGACTCGTACCAATTTGATGTATAGGAGCCAATTAAAAAAATATGAAACAATAGCTACATTAGGAAGGAAAATTGAAACCCCTTTAGAAAAGCTATTAAGTAGGCCTAATTAATTGAGATGGTTTCATATCTAAATAAGATTTAAATTTTTATATTTATTTTTTATTTAAAAAATAATAAAATAATAATTTTTAATAAATATTTGACCATAATAATCAAATTTTACAATATATTCAAGTTACATCTCTCATTATGAGGCCAAAAATAACTTTTTTTAAGTTAAATATAGTTAGAGCCCGTTAAAAGCCCGTGACCGATTCATGACCGTTTGCTTTTAAATGGGCTGTGAGTAGTCGAGCTTAACGGGCTCGGGCTCTAAATAAATGGGCTTGGACGGGCCCGAGCCCGACCCGATTACCAGCCCTATCTACACGTAACAATTATTATGAGATATTTTTAAAAAAAAACCAAGTTACCAATACCGGATATAGAAAATATTATTTATAAAAAATTTGTGGTGACAACCAACATAAGCCTATTCCACTAAGATGCTTGTGCAACGCGTAGCTACCGTCTAGTGGGGTTGTCACATTCCGGACTTGGCACCTGTATAAATATAGGACAAAGTGTGACCGTTAACCTAACAAGTTTTGCCCCCTTGTATATGACATCAATTTATGACATTATTATGGTAATCGATCCATAAGACCCAATGTGGCTGTCACTCTCCGCTTTCCAGCAAAGTTGATGTCAACTTTTTTACAATAAAATAAAGCACCTTTACATAGAATTCGAAGGAAATGCATAAATCGAAATTATGTGGCATGAACCGAAACTAGAACTACAAAACCATGACTCTTTTTACAAATATATAATTGTAATCGAACACCAATTATTTTAAACCGCCCGACTAGCCATTGCAACCACACTCCGATCCACGTCGTCGCCCACGCTGTGTACGTGCATAGACCCCGCCGCATCCCAGACCCCTCCTCCTCCCCTCTCTTGGCATCGATGCGGCCTGGATACGTCGAAAGTGGAACCCAACCAAATAGCCGCACATTAAATTATGAACGGGCATGTGCCTCTGTGGGCCCCGGTCACCGACAGCGACACAAGACCGAACAGCCTGACACCCATCATCATCATCTACCAGCCACCTCCCACACAGCACCGCCCCCAGCCGTGGCTGGGACGAGAGGCTGTGCGGCAGCTTCGTCAAACGCGCGGGGCGGGCCCAAGGGTGCGTAGCTCGAACTTCTTGACGGCGTCGGCGAGGGCCCTCATGTTGGGGTCGTAGACGTAGGGCAGCTTCTCGAACCAGGTGACGTTGCCGGGCGGGGAGGGCGCCGGGAGCAGCACCCGGCACGGCTCCCCGGCCACCGTGATGGAGTCGTGGTAGTGGTAGTACCGGATCTTGGTCTCCGTCTTGTGCAGCGTCTTCCCGACCACGTTCTCGGACATGTGCACCCCCGTCGCGAACGCGTTTCTGGGCTGGATCGCGTACTTGCGGTCCCGTCTGATCCCGGTCCGCGAGTCCCGGAACACCAGCTTTTCGAACCCCCATTGCCTGCCACCCACATCCACGCAGTTTACCTTTACAAATGCCTTCCATTGCCACTAATTAGTAATGATTGGCACTCTTTAATCGAAAAGACAAAAATTCCTCCCATCTTTCTTTCTTATTTATTGATAGGAAGATCGAATGTGTAACGAAACGGAAATTGCAGCATCGAGTAAGTTTGAAACCAAATTTTGATGAAATACGGCTCTAGTTCAGAAGGTCTACCACAATAACGCGGTAGTACACCTAATTGATGACGAAAGCCACGTTTATTACGACAAAATCCACAGCAGCAACAAATCATTGATCTACATGAATCACCTTTGAAAATAAATTCAAATTAACTCCAAATCCATAGCCCTTGAGCATAGTGTAGGACACAAAATTTGCAGAAAAACATGATTCTATGTAAATTTTGTGCAACGATTCGGGGCCATGATTGGCTAGTGAAACTTCAACATTTTGTTCCTAGAAAACCATACCTCATTTTTTTCCTACATTTCAAATACAACTTTTAAATCCGATCAAAAATCTAAATATTCAGTTAATCACATTATCAAAATTTGTCTGAAATCACAATCTAACGAAAGATTTATCGTTTTTTTTTTCAATGCAACCGACCTGGAGAAGTTTTGTGACTCATTCTTGAGACAGAGCTTGCTAGACATGGGATTCTGCTCGATCGTGAATTGGGTGTAATCGGAAAACTCACTCATCACCGACGCCAGCGTCTTCCCCTCCGGCAGATAAATGTACTCGTCCACATCAAAATAGAAAGTCCAATTGGCCGAAAACCGATAGCGATGGAGGCAGTCATTGACCACCAAGAACTGGTTATAGTAGTAGCCATCATATTCTGCCTGCCCCCGGATGTCCTGCAGCGTGGCCCGGCCGGCCCGGACCCACGGCTCCAGAGCCGCGCGCACCTCCGGGCTCACCCCGCCGGCGTCGTGGAAGACGAAATGCGAGCTGGGTCCGAAGAAGTACGCGTGGTAGGCCATCCACTCCCGTATCCGCGCCGCGCTAAGATTGCCGTACAGGGAAGACCCGCAGTAGAGGTACTCGTATGGGTACGGCGGCCGGTACTTGGACTCGTCGTAAGAGCCCGGCGCCTCCTCCAGGGCCACGAACTTCTCGTACCGCCGCGGCGACTGCCCATAGTAGGCGTAGATGAGGAGCTTCCCCCCGGCGTTGGCCGCGTTGGGGTTGCCCTCCGGGAAGGTGCAGTTGACGACGACAACGGTGTAGACGCGGCCGTAGCCCCAATCGGGCAGCATTTTATAGGCCTTGGCACGGACGGTCCGGTTCGAGGGGGAGCCCGGGTGGGGAACCCACTCGCACTTGTACCAAGGCCGGCCGTAGACGTGGGTGGGCTTCGAGGCCAGGCCCACCACCGCGAAGGTGGAGTCCCCGCCGCGGTATGCGCCCATCTGGACGAAGAGGGCGGCGGCGCTTCCGAACTGTCGGAAGATGCGCGTGTTGGGGTCGGGGGCCTTTGCGGGGAGAGATCGGCCGGCCTTCAGTGACGACATCATCTTATTCTCTGGAGGGCGGCGGAAGGGAGAAGGGAGGGTGGTGCCGGCCGGGGAGGGGAGCTGCCAGACGGCCATGAGGAGAGTAAGGACAACCAGGGTAGCGACGAAAATGGGCTTCATCTCCAGGATTCCGCCGCAGGAGAGCTGGTCGCCGCCCAGCTTTGGACTTGCTCCGCCTCCTCCGCCCTCCGTCTTCATCTTTCCCACACACACTCTTGCACTGCCCTCGCAACAGTCTCTCTTCCCTTCTGTAGCGCTTTTTGTTACGATTATCGACAGCGATGATGACGGCTTTACTCTTTTCGTTGTCGCTGGAGCAGCTTTAGTGCTCGTAATCTGCTGGGTACGTGCTCCTGGTTTTGTGTTTAATTTCGGAATTGACACTGTTCTCTTGCACTCTTGTCGGGGAACTGCACGAGCCCAAATGACAGGCTCTTCGCTTACTTACGGAATAAGTGAAAATGGGGTGATCCGACAAGATTTACTCCGTCCGTGGTCTTATGATTCTAACCTGCGTCGGTGGTTTCGACTAATAAAATATTACGAGTATGTTGGAAGCCCGTGTTTCGCGGATATTCTTCTGTGCTGAGCCTCGCACTCGCAGCGGTGGGACAGCTAAGGTGAGGCTCACACGAGTTGTCTCTGATGTGAGTTGTGTGGGCTTTACACAGCCACCGACACCTCGTGGGGAAGTGATCTTGGTTCGGTTGTGAGTCATGTTGGGGTCGAATTCCGACTTGTAATCAGCCGATGAAGGTAGGTACGCCAGATCACTTAAAATTTGGGGTGACAGCGGGCTTGGCCCCCGGTAGGGCCCACTGCAGGAGTCGGCCGGGCTGCGTGAGCCTGGTCCTGCCGTTTCTCTATTTTTTATTAATTATTTTAAAAAAAATTAAAAATTTTATATAAAAAAGTAGTTTAATTTGTGTAAATTTAAGTATAAAAAAATATATATTTTATTAACTAATTAACTATATGTAAATATTCTCCTATTTCTTCTTTTAAATTAAGAGATTGTGTCTTTTTTTCTTATACATCTAATTAATTCTTTAAGCCCACCACATCAAGAATTAGTCGACTTCATCTGTTATCTTATGCCTTATTTATAGTGTTTTGTTAAAATTCATAATAAAGTAAAATAAAATAAAGTAAAGTAACCATTAGAAATGTATCAATTTATATTTAAGTGTTAAGGATCACCAAGTATAGAAGAATAACTCTAAAATATATTATATTCCACAAAGTTTCACAACATGGCATAACATACCTTTGTGTAATAGTCACTATAGTTAAAGTTAACAAGGACTAAACATATCAAGTTACATAAGTTTTTCTTCATTCTTCTCAAAATATGTAGCCGCGCATGTAGAATGTGGGTTGGGTAAATATATTTATACTCAATAGGTTGAATTAAATTGTACAAATGTGCTTCTCAAAATAATTGATTTTAAAGAGATTATAAATATATTTCACAAATCCAATAATCATTCAAAAATAGATATTTTTCATAATCATTCAAAAGCATATGTTTTTTATAATCCAAATCAATCATAGAATATCGCAATACCAACGACTTATACCTGCGCTCATAGGGCAATGGGAGAAATAAAGAAATAAATATTTTCATGATATCACTATTCCTATATGTGCCAGAGCCAAGTGTAACAGTATATAGAATTGATAGATTTTGGGCTCTATACCAAATAGCTACCCAGAGAGTCCGAAGACCCAAAACATCGAAAAGTCAATTTAAAGATGAAGAGTATTTTCAAAACAGAGTGGGAATAACCCCATAAGAGCATTTTTGTTGAAAAGCACAATTAATCTTAGTAAAGTATAAACTTAGGTATTAGAACTTTGCACCTTAACTTGTTACAATCTTAATTATCTTAGTTGAAGCCTCTCCTTAAATTTTTTCCAGCTTTAGAGTAGTCAGATCATGAAAATAAACCCTCAAGTGCGTACAACACTCTTATTTTAGCTAGAAACGGTTTTTGAACAAACCCAAATGGGTTTAAAATGACTTAGAAACAATAAAAATAAGAAGAGGAGGAGAGAAATGGGGTGTAAATTGGATTCTACCACCCTCCCCTTCAAATACAATGCGAAGACTATGCTGCACTGTTATTTTTGGTGGTGCTACAAAAAATGGCTGTGTGGATGTGTCATGTGTGTGACATCTTGTGTGCTCGTCATGCACTACTATTTTTATTTTATTTTTTTATTTTTGCACTACTATTTTTATTTTATCTTTTTTTTTCTAACTTCAAAATGTCATATCTTTTTACGCTAAACTTGGATTCATGCATTCTTAGTACCATTGAGCTCGTCTCAACAAGTTGTATAAAATTAGATCTCACACGGTTATCTCGTACTTTTTAAGTAGGTTTTGCCTATATGACACTCTTCTTGAGGTTATAACTTTTACTCGCAACCTCTGTTTCTCACATTGTTCAACTTGTTACTCTCATCTCTTTGAGCTTTAACATACACTTAAAAAATTATAAAATAATAAGCTCTACTAAATTAAAAGAATGCTATCAATACTAATATTAATCAATTTAAGGGTAAAAAAATAGTACTAAAAATTTAGGGTTATTATACTAACTCATGTACTAAAAGCATATTTTGACGCTACTTTAGACATCTATAAGCTAAGGCAAACAACATAGAATAGTTATTTTCATTTGTCTTCCACCAACTTAAATTATTTAAATTACTATTTTCCTCTTTGGTAAGAAAAGATGCAAAATTATTTTGTAAATACATAACTAATTCATTAGTATTAGAAATATATTTTTTTGTTTATTTTTTAAGTAACATTAGTAGGAGTTGATTTATTTTGTCTTAACCCATAGGTTTAGTCATATATATTATATAAAGAATGCAAAGTAGTTTTCATAGTCTTATATAAATTAACATTATTATCAACATGGATACACATGTTATGAAGTATACTAGCTATTAAAATTTATACACCATCTAATTTAACCCATGATCCATTATAGCCTATAAACAATAAATTAAATGAATAGGAGACCAATATATATTGAATTTTTTCTCTGTTTCCATTACAAGATGTGCAAAAGTTTTATCATTTCTATAACTTTCAAATGCTTAAGTTATATCATACAAGTAGTTTAGAATTGAACAAGAATTAGCATAGAAAACTCAAGTTAAATCTTTAGTAGTATTATAAAAATAGACAGAAAATACGTCAAACAAATAGAAATATCAAAATGACCTACATTAAGTCCTAGATTAGGTAACTTTTATGTAGCCAAACTTATGATTAAACTTTTTAATCCTTCACATAATTTTAACATTAAATAAATGTTTATAGAGTCTTAGATAGTAGATGAAACGGTGAAGAGAAGGTTAAACTTATCACTTATTTATAGATTTTTAAATGTAAAAATTACCCCTCCTAATTTTAAAAATAAAAGTTATTTTAACATTGAGAGGGTTAAAATTGTCTTTTAGAGGGGTGACATTTTTTTAATAACCCTCTTCCGAATCATGGTTTTGAAAAAAATTAAGAAAATATTCATTAGGGCACTGCCTCAATGGCTATAAGCCGATTGATTGCCCTCAAGGGGTGGTCAATTGGCCCAAACTACTGTGAAGCTACAGTTAATTAGGCTAGACATGTGGCCTGGCCTGGCTCGCTTTGCCAACACTTTTACTACCCTTACTTTAAATAAACAAAATGTATTAGCGCAAAAGTCTTAAATAAAATTTAATTTCTATGACAAATTTGTGCATTAATATGTTCACAGTCAATTTGTGAGTGATAGACAGATCATAAACCTTAGCTGGTGATGGTTTGCTAATTGATCACGACTCACAAAATTTGAGTCTAAAGATAAGAACAAAAAGCAACATTTTAAAAGCTAATCTGGTTGGTGTATGGGTGGGACAATTAGTTGTTCTTAACTTTTTTCCAAAAAATGCTCATTTTAGCTAATTGAATTAAATATTTTAGATATTTTTTTATATGATTCTGTTGGAATAAAACACAATAGGATTAGGCTTACTTGTAGCCATAGAGCCCAAACAAAGCTTAATCCTCTTGATGAAGCTTTTCCTCTGCTAATCTTCTACAAATCCTCACAATGTGTTTCTAGTTTAGAACTTGACTGAGAATAATTCTCGCTTAAGGCACCGTATTCAGATGGCTAATGGTATATTTATAACTAAACCAGGACACCATTGTTAAGAACCTTAGAATCTTGACCCTCCATCAAGAGGTCAGACAATGATCTAGATTTGCCACTAAAACCACATCTTAATGGGTATTTTAACTTAGGCCCATTATCCAGGCAGTTTTGAAAGCCCAAAAACCAGTGTCAATTGAGATAGTTGGGCCACCTTATATTTTAATTCAAAAACAAGCCCAACATTCTCCCACTTGGCACAACTTCTCAATTGAGCCATAGAAATAAAATCTCCCACTTAGCTCAATTAAACTAAATTTGAGAAAAATATTTTGGTTAAAAAAATAATAACCAAGTGGGTAATGGAAAATTTTAAAATGACCTTCGTATGCGTATACAATTTTTGTGTAAAAATCAATACCCTTCTAATTGTATATGGCAACTTTATACTCTTCAAAAATATCATTATTGCACGAATCAGGGCAGTTATGTCCTCATAGGATAACATATTCTTCTATGTATCACAATGCAACTATTTCATTATGCTTGAGTGCTATATGTGGTAAAATATATGTGAGTGAAGGCATGCTCACACTCTTTTTTCAAACATTGTCTCATACTTAAGTGCACAAAAAATGAGATAACACAAAAAAAGAAAATGTAACTGCTATGATAAATGAAAAAGTCCAGAAGTACATAAGCAAAATCAAATGCATGATGAGCTAATAAGACCCATATGGTCCATATGATTCTTAAACAAAGAAGGGGATAAGCCCTTAGTCATTAGATCAACAATCATAAGCTTAGTACCTATATGCTCAATAACAATTGTCCCTTCTTTAACACAATCCTAAACAACAAGATACATGATATTGATGTGCTTACTCTAACTTCCACTCTTGTTGTTCTTTGTGAAGAACTCAACAACATTATTATCACAGAACTTCTTTAACGGTCCATATATGAAATCTATAATAGTAAGCCCTGTGATAAAGTTTATTAGCCAAGTAGCATGTGGTGTGCCCTCATAACAAGGAACAAATTCTGCCTCCATAGTTGATGATGTTGTAAGGGTTTGCTTGATACTTTTTCAAGAGACAACACCACTTTGCAAAAGGAAAATATAACCCGATGTTGATTTTTTTGAGTTAGCACAACCAACAAAATCCACATCTGTATATTCAACCAGCTCCAAATGATCATAATGTCTATATGTAAGCATGTAATCATTCGTACCTTGTAAATACCTCATAACCTTCTTTGAAGCTCTCCAATGATCCAACCCTGAAATTTTCTAGTATCTACCCAACATTCTCATAGCAAAGGCAATATCTGGTCTTGTACAAACCTCCAAGTACATCATATTACCAATAGCCGATGCATAGAGAATTTCCTGCATGGTCTCTACCTCCAAAGAATTCTTCAAACACTGGAATAAGTCAAATTTGTCACCCTTCACAATAGGAGCTGCACTAGGCGAGCAATTTTTCATGTTAAACCATTTCAGAACTTTATTGATGTAGGCCTATTGAGACAACCCAATGATCCTTCTGGATCTATCACGATAGATCTCAATCTCTATGACACAGGATGCCTCTCCTAAATCTTTCATGTTAAAGTTTTGAGAAAGAAACTACTTAGTCTCGTGCAACATCCCTAAGTCATTATTTGCAAGTAGAATGTCATCAACATACAAGACCAAAAACGTATAACAACTCCCACTTACCTTAGGGTATATGCATTGGTCAATAATGTTCTCCTTAAAACAAAATGAAGTAATAACATCGTTGAACTTCAAATACCACTACCGGGAAGGCTATTTTAGTCCATATATTGACTTCTTGAGTCTACAAACCAGATGTCTTCCTTTATTATAGGTGAATCCTCAAGATCCCCATTCAAGAACGTTGTATTCACATCCATTTGATGCAACTCTAAGTCAAAATGAGCTACAAAGGCCAAATTAACTCTTTATGAATCCTTTGTATAAACTGGAGAGAAGGTTTCATTGTACTCAACACCATCTTTCTAAAGAAAACCTTTGGCTACAAGTCGGGCCTTATATCTACTAATGCTACCAGATAGATCTAATTTAGTCTTATAAACCCATATGCAACCAAGATATCACCCTGTAGTAACTCTACGAGATCCTAGACTTGATTATTAGTCATAGATTTCATCTCATCCCACATGACATCATACCACTTGCTAAAGTTATCTCCAGTCATTGCCTATAACTACGTAATAGGATCTTAAATGAGTCCAACATTCTCGTCAGACTCCTAGATATATACAACATAGTCAGAAGGGACCGTAGGTTTCCTTACTCTTTAGGATCGTCGAAGTCCTATTTGATCCATAGGTGGAGGTG
Organism: Saururus chinensis; assembly: GCA_035235625.1. Classification (NCBI taxonomy): domain Eukaryota; kingdom Viridiplantae; phylum Streptophyta; class Magnoliopsida; order Piperales; family Saururaceae; genus Saururus; species Saururus chinensis. The sequence goes on from CP141142.1 coordinate 26,040,465, forward strand.
CCTGTATAATGAGCTTCAACAACTTGTTCATGAGGGGATGGTAGAGGAATGATAGGCTATCTTGGAATCACCATATGTGATAGAACATGTGGTCCTCCACCGGATATGGGTATAAAAATCGGAACCGGTATTTCCTCAAACACAATATGTTTTAGGGAAATACTCCCACTGAAGTTGTCATGCTCAAGAAAATGTACATTCCGTACTTTGACTATTGTAGGGGTGTGCGAGGGACAATAAAACTTATAACCCTTAGACCATTCTACATAGCCAATGAAAAAACCACTGACAGTCTTAAGGTCAAGCTTCTTCTCAAGTGGATTGTACACCTTAAGCTCCACAAGATAACCCCAAATATGTACATGATCTAAACTAGGTTTCCATCCATTCCATAGCTCAAATGGTGTTTTAGGAATGACTTTAGATGGAACTTGATTTAAAATGTACACGGTTGTGTTTAAGGCTTCACTCCACATATTGAGAGGAAGAGAGTTGTGAATCATGATCCTCACCATATCCATATAACTTCACTTCCTTCTTTCAGCCACATTATTTTGCTATGGTGTGCCTGATACTATGTATTGTGCAATAATACCATGTTCCTTTAGGAACTGCGCAAATAGTCCAGGTTTTTGTCCACTCTCTGTGTACTTACCATAATATTCCCCTCCCATGTCTGATCTAACAATTTTGATACTCATGCTAAGTTGTTTCTCCACCTATTCCTTATAAATCTTGAAAGCATCAAATGCTTCAAACTTTTCATTTAAGAGATAAAGATACATGTATCGGGTATGATCATCCATAAAGGCAATGAAATACCTTTGACCATTCAAATAGGGTGTACTAAACGGTCCACAGATATCAGTGTGTATGATGTCTAGTTTCTCACCATGCCTCTTAGCTCCCTTAGAAGACTTATTAGTCTTCTTTCCCTTTATGCAGTCTATACATGTCTCAATATCAGTAAAGTCTAGAATTTTTAAAACTCATTCTCTTACTAATTGCGGTCAATGGAGATATGCTTCAACCGCCTATGCCATAACATAGAGGAATTTCTTTTAATAACACTACCTTGACATACATCATAGATTGTTCAAAGGAAACATGTAAAGAGAGATAATATAATCCATCTATTAAGGAACCAAAACCAATGGTAACTAAATCTTTAATAGTCAGAAATGAGGAATTCATAAACTAAAAATTAAAGCCATGAGGCACTAGTCTTGACACATAAACTAAATTCTTTGAAAAACTTGGAATATAAAAAGTTCTCTCTAAATCTAAGGTGTATCTGTCACGCCCTGGTGTTGCCCGACCCGAGCCGAACCAGGTCCAAGGGCCGGTCAAGCACGCGGGGGCGACGAGGGGAGTTGAGATACAGTTTAGCAAAAGACTTAACCCTAAATACGGGTGACCTAATATAATTACGGAGTATGCACACCACTTTGAGCAAGAGTAAATAAGTAGAAAAGAAAGAGAGTTGTTTAACTCAAAATAAACAACTAGTCTCAAACCCACATGCTTAGCCAACCATAGCCCACTCTGGCTCTAAAATAGTTCTTAGACAACACAATTGTATAAAGTAACATAAATCCAACAGAGAACCATACACAAAGGTTCTAAACATAAAGCATAAACCAAGGAAAACAAGTCACACAAGAGTCTCCACGATCACATCCAAGTCGTCTCCGACCTTTCCTCAAAGAGGAGATCCCGTCCATCTGCGTGTCGCGCCACGTAGCCCCAAAGCAAAACACAATAAAGAGGGGTGAGTTTAAACAACTCAGCAATGGTTTTCTAATATACTATCAGCATCGGCAACATGACGGCATAACCATATACTCATTCAATTCAAAGATTGACAAGATGTAACATTCTCTGATCACACATATACATCACCTAAACCTGCATCATAGTGTATAATCCACATAGTGCCATTCACATCATATCAACCTGCATAGAATGTATCTCTAACATATATATCCAATCATGCATCACATCATATCAACCTGCATAAAATGTATCTCTAACATACATATCCAAGCATGCATCACATCATATCAATCTGCATGAAATGTATCTCTAACATACATATCCAATTATGCATCACATCATATTAACCTCCATCAAGGAGTAATCACAATTTAGCGTCACACAAATGGGAACACAGACAAGGCCACAAATGCGTGTCATGGTCCAAAATTCTACACAAGAATTTAAGTTCGGGGTTGTCAATCCCTAAAGCTGCTCGCCCTGGACGATCCTGGACAAGGATGTCCCATTCTCACACAGAGAATCTAGAGCAGGGGTGTTCGCCCAGGGACATCTCCTGTGGAGGGGAGAGCCCGAATTCCCACACAGGGAACCCTAGAATACGTGGTAGCGGGTGCACACGGCATACCACACTGGATTCTCAGGGTCCATATGACACTCATAATAATAATCACAAATCCGCAAGACAAGTACACAACTCGTCCCCACATAATTCCATTTCTCTAGACTCAACCCGGGAAGTGCACTCGTTCCACTAGGAACTCAAATTAAAACATGACCTTTCGGACCAATCAAGTTTAAATTAAGTCACGATCGATCAATCCGGCACGCAATTTCACCATATTGCACCCAATTGATCAAATTCGATTAACCTCGATAAAGCCTCAATTGGAAATCCATTTTCATGATGCATGCAACATAGTACATACGTGGGCAAGGCATACATGAATCCTAATTCATGATAAGTGCTCTCATCAGCCCTTAATGCATCATTCATAATTATAATATCAAGCTTCAAAATCATCATTAAACCCCACACATGTGTGTGTACCTAGTAGAAGCACTTCACTCAATGCATATCAACATGCTTGAAATTAACTCACTACCACACTACACATGTGAATTAACATCTAATCATGAATTCCAGCAGAAATCACAGGAGAAGAATCATTGAAATCATAACTCAAATCAAAGCTCAACCACAAGCTAAACACATATAAGATCATTCACTTCATCTTTAAGCCATGATGTTCACTAACATTCACACATCAATTAACCACATCCTAACATGACATAACTGTCTGTTAGTAGGCTGTAGCTCTACTGAAAATATACTTAACCATAGAGAATCAACCATTCATAACTTTAAGATGGCAATACCAACATCATACCTCTAACCATAAGTCATTCTACATAACTCTAAATATATACCTCAACTTCATAACCTCAATGGTATGCCTTTCCAATAGCATACTATAGCTCAAAATACTCCACATTCATATGAAATTGGCATATTAAAGTAGAATCACCGAAATAAACATCATGCACTTAATACAAAATCTGCTATGTAGCCGTTCAAACGCCCAGGAGGGCCGTTCGATCGGCTAAACAGGAAATCTATCGAACTGACAGTATTGCCGTTCAAACATCGCCAACAAGGTAAAATCGACCTTCTTCTTCATTTCAAAATTTCAAACCGAGACTCCATTGATAAACCTTAAAATCTCCATCTAACAACCTAAAGGCCTGTAAAATTCCACCATAATTTTCAGAAAGCTAATCTACATCATAACAAGATGAAACCCTATGAAATCGGGATTAAAGATTACCATTTACTAATCATGCCATTAAAGCACTAAATCAAGTAAATTCATTCAAAACAAACCACAAAATCAAGAGTTTTACCATAGGAAGACTAAAATTTTGAAAGTCCATTACCTTATCCCTTGATTAGGCTTAGATTTGAAGGTCACCCTTCTTGAAAACCTTACAAAGACATAGAGTTTGAATTAAACTCCATTGAAACAGATTTAACATAGAAAACTCTAATTAAAAACTTAGATCTAGGGCTTGTTGAACAAAAAAATTAAATTTTTAGAGCTAGGGTTTGAAGTAAAGATGCAAATCAGTAGTCTTGATGTTTAAAAATAAATCAAAACAAAGGGGAATTGGTAGATCTAGAAGGGATTAAGAGAAAAGCTAGGATTTTGTGCTTAATTAGAATGGACTTACCTTAAACACCTTCTAATCCTAGCCTAATTGGGGATTAGGCCTGACCTCTCCTTCTCAACCTATTCCCAAAATGGAAATGGCTCAAGTCTGACCTTTTATAGTAAGTTTTGGGGTGTGTATGGGTAAATTATGGGGTATGAATAGAAAAATAGGCTAAAAATGGGTAATTTAGTTATTTGAGCACTAATAAAACCTGAAAAAATTATGAAAATTTTTATAAGGGCTTGTGTTGATGTCTGGATTAATTTGACACCAAAACCTAAATTTTGATGGTGGGGCCCACAGGGAGTCCCTGCCAAACCCTAATTTTTGGAAAAATAGTAAAAATTTAGAAAAATCCCAAAAATTCACATTTAATTCAAAATTACTTAAAACCACTAATTAAAAAATTAATTTTGATTAAAACCATCATAAATACCATTTATTTACGAAACCACCGAATTAATAAGAAAATGAGTTAACCATGCAATAACCGATTATTAAAAGAAACAAAAACCGGTTTAGAAATGAGAGTCCTTACAGTATCCTATAGGAAGAACAAGGCAATATGTTCCCATACCTTCAACTTTTGAACACATCTTATTTCCGGAATAGATGTTGTGCTCCCCTACATTTGGTTTCCTTAGTTTGAGAAACCCCTGCATGATAGTAGAAATATGGATTGAAGAATTAGAATTAATCCACCATGTGTTATTATGATGAGAATCAATATAATTAGATTCATAACACACAAAAGACATGGATTTACCTCATATCTTGGCAAGCCACTTCTGATATTTAGGACAATCTTTCTTCATATATCCTTTCTTCTAGCAGAAAAAGCATTTGGTTTCCTTGGTGATGCTAGTAGACTTCATTGACACACCTTTACTAGCTTTCTTCTTTGCAACACCATGATTTCCCTTCTTTTGTCCTTTATGAGAAGCCAGATGGGCACTTTTTAGCTTCTCTTGCTTAAGTCTCCCTTCTTCCTGGACACACATACTTAGAAGGTCATTGACTGGCCATTGAGTGATATGTGTGCTATAAGAAATCTTGAATGGCCCATATTGTGCAGGCAAGAAGTTCAAAATAAAGTGGACCAAAAAGGTATCATCTGTAACGTCCCAGATTTTATTACGATTTTCTGCTATTTTTATCTGATCATTTTCAGCGAGATATTATGACGCTTCGGCATATTTGACCTCGGTATTCGTACCCGTAGAGCCGGGTCTCGGGTTCGTCGTGGGCCGCGGGTCTTGTTGTGCACTTTCAACGCGAGTGTTGGGCGCACTTTCAGCGCGAGTGTTGGGCGCACTTTCGGCGCGAGTATTGGGCGCACTTTCGGCGCGAGTGTTAGACTTATAACGCGTAAAATATGAATTAACGCGTGATGGGGATACGATTGGGAAAAAAAAGAAAAGAAAAAAAAGGAGGAAAACGGGATCGGGCACGGCCGAGCCCGATCCAGATGGTTCTGGATGTGGGAACAGTGTTTTCCTCCGCCCCTTCTCCGGCGTCTCTCTGTCCCAGCCGCCACCGGCCGCCGGTGGGCCTTAGGACCGCCGCACTGGCTCCGCCCCGGCTGTGCGATGGCAGGGGGGCCGCCGTCCAGGCCCCACGGCCGCTCCGCCGTCCGCCCGTGCCTCTCCCCTGTTTTCCGCGGTCTGTCTCTGCTCTCGCTATTTTGTGTTGCGACGACGCTGGCGGTGGCCGGTGGGCTTCGCCGGCCTCCGTCCGGCCAGTCTCAGGCCGGCGACGGCAAGGCCGCCGCCCTGGCCAGTCCCGCCGACCCCTGAGTTCTCTCTCCCTCTCTCACTGTGTTGTGTACCGCCGCCGCCGCCGTGGGCCGCTAAGGGCCGGCGACGGCGGCAGGCCACCCCTCCCGGCCCCAGTGGTCCTCCTCCGCCGCCCCAGCCTCTGCTCCGCCTCTCCCCTATTTTTGATTCCGCCACAGTCTCTCTGTCTCGTGACTTGGCGGCGTCGGAGATGGCCGGTGGGCTCCGCCCGGCCTCCATCCGGCCAGCCACGAGCCGGCGACGGCAAGGCCGCCGTCCTGGCCAGTCCCGTTGGCTCCCCCACTCGGATTCCTCCGGTTAGCCCTACTCCGCTCTCTCTCTGTATCTTGATTTTGCATCGCCGCCACTGGCCGGTAGTTACCGGACGGCCGTCGTGGGCTCCGCCCGGCCTCCGTCTGCCCAGTCACAGGCCAGCGACACAGGGCCGCCACCTTGGCCAGCCCCAACAGCCCCCGACCAGCTTCCTCCTCCCCCGATCTCTTTGTTTTGTACTGTGGTAGCACCGGCTATGGCCAGTGGGCTTCGCCTGGCCTCCATTTGGCCAGCCACGGGCCGGGGACCGCAAGGCTGACCACCGGCTAGCTCCGTCGCCCCCATGGCCGCTCCACCTTATTGGTTTTCCCCGGCCAGTCTCTCATCTCCCCTATCTTGCCCCTTTTTGTGGGAGTTCACTGTCTGCCACCATTAGCCGGGCACTAGACTTGACCCACCAGACCGTTGTTCGGTCTCTCTCCGGCTGGGCAACGATGATGGATGTTTCCACCCAGCCCGGTTTAACCTTTGTCCCATCCGTTCCACTGGAACGGGATTTGTTGCCTCCAGTTGATGTGCTTGTCCACAAAAACCGAGCCTTTGCTCCTCACGGTACTATCTGTCCGGCATGTCGCCGTTGACTTTGGCCATCACCTCTGGCCGGAGATAGCTCCTCCCAGCTGCTAGGGCCACGATGGAGTCGGCCAGAGCTGCCAGTAAACCCTGTTCGTCGTTGTGCCCCTAGGGTTTTCCACCCGTTATGGGTCATCGAGCATCGTTGGATGTCGAACACCCTTGGACCACCTTAGTGTGGCGGGTCTTAGCCTGGGGATGGCTGGCCGCCCTAGTGCGGCACCGCCCCTCTTCTTTCGGCATGGGCTAGGTTCCCCTCTGCCAATTGTGTCTGACCGCTCTATAGAGAGCGCCACGTGTTGCCCTTTGACCGTCTTACCCTCGCCGGACGCCGATTGGCCTCTAGTCGGCCTGCCTCGGCACGGCAATGGCAAAGGCCGTATTGTTAGTCACCACCTTGGGCATGGCCCTACCGCCCTTATGAGCTTTGGGCCGACACCGTCTAGCCCTCTCTTCCCTCCCTTTGGCCGCGTGTGCAAGTAGCCACGCGTGCGGGTTAGGGTTTAGGTGCCATTTTGACACCGCCTGATCGTCGGATGGCTCTGCCATCGTCTGTATTTGACCATAGGAGTCCACCTCTCCTACGTCCTTGAGTGTCGCCCTTCGCCCTTATGTGGGCCCTTGTGAACGTAAAATCGACGCCGTTGGGTGCTGTCCACAGCCGATTTCGATGTCTTGTGATCGGTTTGGTATTGTTCAACCACCGGTCGAATTTTAGTGAGTACACCCTGCCTTTCGGTCACACCTGCCACTCGTCGGCACGACCTTTCTCCCGGCCGCCCCTAGTGTGCCGCCGTGGATCGCAGATTTTATTGCGTTGATTTTGACATCCCTTTTGGCCGTGTAGTTCCGGCGCTTCCTAAACCTCGGGACAACAGCTCTCTCAGCTAGGCAATGATGTTGACCGCTGACTCTGCCATCGACGCCGCCACCGTCGTGTGCTCGCCATCAAACATCATGATTACGAGGTAGGGGAGCTTTGAACTCGTAAATTCATGACAGCATGCTTTGAATGAGTAGCAGCATGCTAGGCTTGCATGATTCTATGTTTTGGATATTAAATCATGACATGTATGCATGATGTAAGATAGTGAATTATGCCACATTGAGGTACATGTATGTATGTATGTGAGTTGTAAGCATGGTTATGTATGTGTATGATGTATGGTGTATGCACTAGTGATGGCTAGCGAATGTGTTAGTGTGCCACATATGTGTGTGTTGGACACGCTAGTGATGGCTAGCGATGTCGAGTAAGTTACGTATGTGGACTGTGTGGGCAGAGGTATGGGCGATGGACGGTAAGATTGGTAAGGGTTTGGTATGAAGTTGGATGTGGATTTGGACGTGTAAGCGCATGACGGAAGACAGAGAAAGTAAGTTTGAGGAGCAAGGATTTGAGATGGGTCAGATCGGTTTGGAGCGTACGTCAGGGATTCGGTAAGTAAGAAGACTAAGGCTTGGAGCCTTATGAGGGTTTATTAGACAGTAAGAGCGTGCATAATTGTACAAGCATAACGTATAAATTATGAAGTGAAAAGTAAGAATAATAAGTGAGGTATTAAGTAAGAGGATGATAACGGGGATCTGCTGTGAAGAGCTCAGTTTGAAGATGTAAGTAAGATGTCTGACCGTAAGGTGGATGTCAGAGGTTGTATGAGTATGTAAGGATCTGTGTACGATGAGCTATGTTGTGACTTGGACGGGTAAGTGAAGTCTACTGCCCCGACGAACTAGGGTTCGGATCGGGCTCAGCTTCAGTTTGATCAGTCGAGGACTGAGAGGTTGTGTGGCATAATTGTACCGCATAATATACTTAATTCAAACTTGAATTATGAGAACATTATTAATAGCGTTGTGAGTTTGAGACCTGAGGGTTCGACGGATTAAGTTCCGTGTTTGAGCTAGCCGATAATGAATCGGCTGAGCACTTTTTGTGTCTCGCCATGGTGGTTGTCCTGCGGGATTTTTGTCTGTGTGCTATATAGAGCACCGGGCATCTGATGCTCTGTTGAGAGCGATGTATGTTTGATTTGGTCTGTGTGCTGTATAAGCCCAGACGTTTGATGCTCTGTTGAGAGCGTTGTATGTTTCCGCCCAAGAGTGGCACTGTATATTTTCTGCCCAAGAGTGGCATTGACACTATAAGACCCATTATGGTGGGCAATCGTATGGCACTATAAGACCCCTTATGTGTGGGCAATTGTATGACCCTTTGTGTGGGTGTATGTTTGCGCGCTTAGGTAAGTAGTATCATGGATCTACTCTTACCTGTTTGATCCAGTGCCCCATGAGCATTGGTGTACCTTACCTTCGGAAAAGTCCATGGCGTCTAGTCACTCCCCGGAGGTTAAGGTGATGCCCCAGTGGCATTCTTTTCCTTTTCGACGTTGGAGCTTATTAGCTGTAATGAGCTTCAGTGGTCGATAGTATGTATACGACTGTATGACTGAGTTTGTGCGTTTCTGAGTAAGCGTATGATGATGAGTATGTGCACGACTGTAAGATTGAGGATGAGTACGACTGTAAGAGTGAGTATGAGTACGACTGTAAGAGTTTGAATATGAGGACTACAGTAAGTGTAAGACTGTACGAGTAAGGTCGTACGAGTAAGTGTAAGACTGTACGAGTAAGTGTAAGACTGTACGAGTAAGGGTAAGATTGTACGAGTAAGGTCGTACAAGTTGAGTAAGTTGTATGACCCTGAGTAAGGGTGTTTGTGTACGTTTGATATGATGGTGTGTTATGCCTGCTTATATGCTTATGTGCATAATTATGTTATACGTTGTTTGCCTCATGTTGAGTTGCATGACGCATGATTTATGAACTTATTGAGTTCACCGTTTGGGATTTCCCCTACTGAGTATGAAAATACTCACCCTACTTCTTTTAGCCCCGTTGTTCGGGAGGCTTTTGCAGGTTGTGTTGGTGAGCTCCTGGAGATGGACGCTCGTTTCTGCGGTGGATTGTTTCCCCCTCGACTCAAGTATAGTTGGTGCCACGATCTGATGTATTTGATGAGATTTAAGTGTATGTATTCTGGACTTTTAATTTGGATCAGAGTAGACTGTTCATGGGACTTGTACTCGGGGACACCTGGGAGTTATTTGTATTTAAAAATCCATGATCATGGTGATTTAGTCGTACGTATGTTTTCGAGTATCGCCTGAGGATATTTGATTTGACGGTACGATGTTTAACCGTATCATGTTTAAAAATTATAAACTGTTTATACGGGTTTTGATTTTGTCATTTTGACTCCGATTTAACGTATAAAAAAAATTTTCTATGAGTTTTAAGAAAAAGGGATGAGAAATCTCGGGCGTTACATCATCGATCTTGAATTTCATGTTGCTTAACTAATTAGCAATATCACGCATCTGCATGATATGCTATCTCACCCCTTTGTCATCTGTTAGCCTCATAGATGACAACTTAGACATTAAGGTGTTGGCCAAGGTTTTATCATAACTCTTCAATTGAGCTGCAATAGCTTTCAAAAGTTCTTGAATTGTAGCGCATTCTAGGATGGATCCCCTAATACTTTTATTTATGTGAGAGTGCATGAGCATCATACTTAAGTGGTTAGACCTCTCCCACTTTCAAATAATTCTACATCACTTGGCGCACTTTTATCCATAGGAGTGGTGGGTACATCCATACAAAATGCCAAATCCAAGTCCATGCACTCTAATAGTAAAAGAATCTTTTCTTTCCAATATGAAAAATTATCCCCAGACAATAATGGGAAGTGTTGATTAGGGTCAAAAATAAAAGACGGATAAGCTGCAATAAAAGAATAAATACACATAAATAATTAATAAGGGCAAGAAATAAAACTAAAGTATGAAATAGCCAATTCTAAAATCAAATAATAAAATTTTGAACCTCCCTTTGTGCAAAGGTTGCATTCTGCACTAAAATTACTAAACTCTATAGAAACAAATAATCATTTTTGTTTCATGATAAGGCTAGTGGGTTATACATAATACATTATAGGAAAATCTCATACCTTTGGGCCTAGGGATTCACCCATGTTACAACATACAACCCTCGACCTTATCCTAATTATGTGACGCTAACTACCACTTGTCTTTGGGACCATGTAACACCTTGTGTTTTGATAACATCTTGTGACGCCCCGACCCGGAAGCCGACCTAGGCCGGGGGTCCTAAATAGATCAAAACCAAACCTAGAACCGCGGCGCACTCTAAGTGTGAGAGTCTTCTTGTTTTTCTACGTGCTTCAAAACTTTAGTGCTCCGTTACGCGTAGGCCAGAACATACCAATTATATAACTAATTCGGACCGGGCCAACGCTGCCTTGCCGTTGGTTTCCTACGTACATATCGGATAACATCCACGATGTTATTCCGATACGATCGGATCCAGACGTAGTTCTGCCTATTGGCTACTACATACAACCGGCATACCAAAAATACATACATATAAAATATGTATCTCCAAATATTTAATCGGAGTTATACTAAAACCCGGATTGCACGCATCACACGTCTCGCTCTATCATAGAGTGAGATGGAACACAATCATAGGTCTCGCTCTATCACTGAGCTGAGACCGAACACACACACAACACGTCTCTCTCTAACCTAGAGCGAGATGACACACATCATGGCCTATAAGCACAACATATCATAATATAAACATACGCACAACTCGTCTCTCTCTAACCCAGAGCGAGACGGCACACATCATGGCATACAAGCACATATCATGGCATATAAGCATAGCATATCATAATATAAACATACGCACAACCTGTCTCTCTCTAACCCAGAGCGAGATGGCGTACATCATGGCATATAAGCACAACATATCATAATATAAGCATAGCAAGCATATGGATTATAGCATAGCACACATCATAACTAGCACATGTCGTTCTATAATTAAAATAGGAGGTAAGAAACTCTTACTCCCCTGATGTCTCACGAGGTAGTGGTATTCGGGATGCTCGTTTCTAGGCATCCTCCCCTTCAGATCCGGAGACAGCGGACAGAGCCTCCTCTAGCCTCCATACGTTTACCGCCTTGCACCAAAAGACGACCCGACCAACTCTCCCCTTTCCCAGAGACTTCTCATTTTTTGCGCCTGTGGGCGGCTGACAGAACCTCCCCTACTTGGGGTGTTCCTCACACATCGTGGCCCTTCGGTGGAGAATGAAGCCTCCCCTACTTTGGGCCACTTCTCTTGATTTGGCCTGATAACAGAGGACGAAGCCTCCTCTCTCACCGGGCCATCTCTCTCACTCTTGGGGCAGGAGGGTGTCGGACAAAGCCTCCTCTTGCCCTGGGTCGTTCCTCCCTTTTAGGAGCACCAACTCAAGGAATGGACCATGTCATTGCGTAGATCACCCTCGAATTAGCTAGGAACACCTCAAGAACGGAAGAAAACGGACTCCGAACGAGTCCAAAAACTCCTCCCGAAAAATGAACGGAATCCAAATTTATAGGGGAGAAGCCAAGGGCGTACGAAATGCCCCCGGAGCCGCACGCGTGTTGTGTCCGGTGTAGGCATAATTGGTACGCAGGAGTTCTACGCAGGGAAAGGGAAAGAAGCTAGAAGAAAGGGAAAGGAGTTCTGGAATTACTTCAATAACATGCCAACAAAGGAAGAAGACGACCCCCTTTATGGGGAGTCGCGCCCCACATTGAGAGTCATGTCACTAGTGGGCCCGGTTCACCCGTGGTCCACTAGTGCGCCAGTTTCTACAGTTTCTACTAATCAAAATTACAATAATCAACTGCTAACTAGCCTACTGACATAATAAAGAACTAAAATAAAGGAAATACTATCCACTAGTGCACCCGTGCACAACACTCCACCATGCTTCCGCACATGCCTTGTCCTCAAGGCGACCACGAAGGATACCGGAGCAAAAACTCATCCTCAGACAACCACGTAGCGTCCTCCAGTGGTTGGCCCTGCCAAGAGACTAAAACCTCGGTGATAATCCGACCAGAACGGCATACACAATGCTTGTCAAGCAGTGCTGCAGGAACCGGCTCAGACGAGGCGACAGGGCCCATCAAGGGAAGAGGGGAAGCATCCATAGCCAGGGTAGGGGCACCAATGCAATGATGCAGCCGAGAAACATGAAAAACTGGATGAACCAACGAACCCGCGGGTAAAGTGAGGCGATAGCAACCGAACCCACTCTCTCTTCGACAACATAGGGCCCATGAAATCGTGGAGCAAGCTTAGAGTGCTCAGGCTGGAACAAAGAGGACTGACGCTGAGGAAGGACTGAAACATAAACCAAGTCTCCCACGGCAAACTCGCGCTCAGTGTGATGGCTGTCATAAATCTGCTTCATTCGGTTTTGAGCGGCAGACAGGTTCTCTTTGAGCTGACGAAGGACCTCATCCCGAGTCTGTAGCATGTAGTCGACCTCTGCCACGGAAGACCGATGAGGCACATAGGACAGCACATTAGGAGGCGGCCTGCCATACAAAATCTGAAAAGGAGTGAACCCAGCACGAGTGTGATAGGCGGTGTTATAAGACCACAGCCCAAGGAAGAAGTTGAAGCCAACGTCGGGGCTGATCCATAGCGAAGCAACGCAAATACTGCTCTAAACAACGGTTCACAACCTCTGTCTGTCCATCCGTCTGGGGGTGGTATGCGGTGCTCATGTGGAGAGAAGTGCCCTAGAGAGTGAAAAATTCTTGCCAAAACTGAGAGATGAAAACCCGGTCGCGATCAGAGACCACCGTGCGAGGCATACCATGTAACTTGGCCACGTCCCTAACATAAAGTTCTGCCACTGACTTAGCTGTGTAGGGATGACCTAGAGCACAAAAATGGGCATATTTAGATAGCCTATCGACGACCACCATAATCACCGACTTGCCTTGAACCAACAGTAAGGCCTCAACAAAGTCCATGGAAACATCGTCCCAAACCTGATCTGGAATGGGCAAGGGCTGGAGCAACCCGGCCGGTGAGGTAGTGGCGGACTTGGCACGCTGACAGACATCACAAGCAGCCACAAAATCAGTCACTGCACGACAAACACCCTTCCACAAGAAGCTCTAACTGACCCGTTTATAAGTGCGAAGAGCACCCTCATGACCCGCCAAGGGAGAAGCATGGAAGTGAGCGAGGAGACGCTGGCGCAGGTCTGTCACCGCTGGCACCCAAAGACGGTCCTTCCAAAAGAGAAGACCATCCTTCCATGCAAAACCAGGGTGCGCCGCTGGGTTGGCCTGAAGGCCCGCAATCAGAGTGGAGGTTGAGCAATCATCCGTATAAGCCTGCTGCAATTCATCAAGAAAGGGATAAACAGGGCTGGAAATAGCCAAACACAAACCTGGGTTGGCACGGCGAGACAGTGCATCAGCCACAGTGTTGTCCAATTCCCGCTTGTACACGACCTCATAGTCATAACCCAAGAGCTTACTAACCCATCACTGCTGTGCGGGTGTGGACACCCGCTGTTCGAGAAAATACTTGAGTGGCTGATGGTCAGTGCGAATGAGAAACTGCCGGCCAAGCAAATAAGGGCGCCACTTCTTGACCACAAGGACAATGCCGAGCATCTCTTTCTCGTAGACGGAGAGGGACAGAGAACGACCAGCCAAAGCCTTATTGAAATAGGCAATGGGACGCTCCTCCTGAAGTAGTACCGCCCTGAGGCCGGCATCCGACGCATCGGTCTCGACCACGAATGGCCGGCTGAAATCTGGTAGAATCAAAACAGGGGCGGTCGCCATAGCCTGTTTCAACTCCTCAAAGGCGGCCTGGGCAGTGTCGGACCAACAAAAAGCACCTTTCTGCAACAGCTGAGTGAGCGGTCGAGCAATCTCGCCATAGCAGTGAATAAAGCACCGGTAATAGCCAGTAAGACCAAGGAAACCTCGTAGCACCCGGGCACACGTAGGGGTCGGCCAGGATAACATGGTGGTCACCTTCGAGGGGTCCGTAGCCACACCGTCATGAGTGATGACATGACCCAAGTATTCGACCTGTGAACTGCCAAACGAACACTTTGAGCATTTAAGAAACAATGAGTTAGTTTGCAGGATATCAAAGACAGACCTGAGGTGTTCCAAATGTTCGCCCCATGACTTGCTATAAACCAGAATATCGTCGAAGAACACCAAGATAAAGCGGCGGAGGATGGGCCTGAAGAGGTCATTCATAAGGGTCTAAAAAGTAGAGGGCGCGTTCGTGAGGCCGAACGGCATAACCAAGAACTCAAAATGACCATCATGAGTACGGAAGGCAGTCTTATGCACATCGGAGGGTTGCATGCGGATCTGATGGTAACCGGAACGAAGGTCAAGCTTACTGAAGACAGTAGCACCAGCCAACTCGTCCAATAGTTCCTCCACCACCTGTATAGGATACTTGTCCTTCACTGTAATTGCATTCAGCGCCCGATAATCCACACAGAAGCACCAAGTACCATCTTTCTTACGGACCAGCAACACTGGGGAAGAAAAAGAGCTCGTGCTAGGCCAAATGATACTTGAAGAAAGCATGTCCGCTACTAGGCGCTCGATCTCAGCCTTCTGAATGTATGGATAACGGTAGGGGCGTACATTAGCGGGAGCAGCACTGGGCAGAATGGGAATAGAGTGGTCATGAGCCCTCACCGGTGGAAGGTCTGTTGGCGCAGCAAACACTGGCCCATATGCTGTCAAAAGATCAAGCAGGTCCTGCGGCACGTCATCCTGTATCACGTCCACCGACGCCCGCTGCTGGAGGAAGAGTCCTTGTGCGACGAACCTAAAGAAGGACCCCGCTGCTTGGGCAGAAAGGAGAGTGCCGGGCTGTGAGCCTTGGAGACGTACCCGCTGTCCATGCAATGCGAAATCCATCACCAGTTCCTTAAAGTTCCAAAGAACATCCCCAAGCTCCTGGAGCCACTGCACCCCCAACACCACGTCCGCCCCCTTCGTTGGCAGTAAAAAGAGGTCGGTCACGAAGGTGTGGCCCTGGATGGAGAGTGCCGCCTATGCACAGATGCCTGAACTGCGGAGGTGCTTGCCATCACCAATCACTACATCAAAGGGGGTAGAGTCAGACACAAAGCAACCTAGCCGCTGCACCACCTTATCGTTAATGAAGTTGTGCGTCGATCCACTGTCAATCAGAATGGCGACCTGTTGCCGCTTGAGGTAACCCTGTACCCTCATCGTACGCGGAGTGAAGGCCCCTGAGAAAGCATGCACAGAGATCTCTGGCAATGTATCCACAGGGTACAGAGAATCAGGCTCATCAGTACCCCCGGACTCCTCATCGATCTCCTCCACTAATAGACTCCCTTTGACGGAACAATGGTGCCCCGGAGCAAACTTCTCATCGCAGCAAAAACAGAGTCCTTTTGCATGACGATCCTCCATTTGGGCAGGAGTGAGACAACGGACAATCGGGCCGGCCGGAGGAGGAGCTTGGCCAACGCAGCCAGGTTGGTTGCTGGCTGAAACGGCAAGGGGAGAGGCGGACACAGCAGTCCGAGGAAAAGGGCCGAGCCTGCCTCCCCGTCGCTGTCGAGTCAACTTCTCCTCCTCAATACGTGCGTGGCGCACTACCTCCCGCATGCTGGAACAGGGAAAATTGCGCATCTCCTCAGAAATCTCAGGCTTAAGTCCTCGCTTGAACGTACCCACCAGGGTGGCCACCGGCCAATCAGGGAGGCGATTAGCCACCTTCATGAACTCCGTGTAGTAGGCACGCACGGTGGATGTCTGGCGCAGGGAGGACAACATCTCATTGAAATCTTGGAACTCATTGGGCCCGAACTGGATGCATAATTCATCGGAGAAGGCGACCCAGGTTGGGTAGCGCACCTCCTTCTCAAAGCTCTAATACCACACTGATGCATCCCCGTCGAGATGGAAGGCCGCTATGCGCAGCTGTTCAGCCTCCAACTGTGTTCCCTGGTAGGCAAAAAATTTCTCCGCCTTGTAGAGCCACTCTACAGGGTCGTCATCTCCGTTATAACGTGGAAACTGTAGATAGGCCAAACGTGGTTCTACCCCACCCCGAAGTGCTCCCCGGTGCCCTGGATACTCCTCCCAATCATCCTCCATCTCCTGGTGAAGATTTCGGGGAGGCGGCACCATTGGGGCATTTTTCCGAACACCTGGTGCGCCTCGCGAATCCCAGGCCTGGCGCTTTCCTTCCAGGGCATGATCGACAGTGCCAAAGCGTACACTGTCCTGAGTAAAGCGCATCTCGCGGTCAACAGGCACTGAGAAGTCAGAGCGGAGGAGTTCAGGAGCCTGGGACGGTCCCCCCTTCTCCATGGGGGCTGGCGGCCTGGACACCAGAGGGGGTGCGCGCTCAGCCTGATTCTGGGCTACAACGATTCCCAGTGCATCAATCTTGGCCATGAGTTGCGCCATCGTGACCTTGCTGCCGGTCTCCAGTGCTGATTCGGGGCTGTTCACAGAGACGAGAGTCTCTTTCTCGGGCTGGTTCTCCGGGGCCGTGGCAGCTTGCTTGCCTCGAGCCATGGCCGGGGATCGTAAAAGCTCCGATACCAATGTTGTGCCCGGTGTAGGCACAATTGGTACGCAGGAGTTCTACGCAGGGAAAGGGAAAGAAGCTGGAAGAAAGGGAAAGGAGTTCTGGAATTACTTCAATAACATGCCAACAAAGGAAGAAGACGACCCCCTTTATGGGGAGTTGTGCCCCACTTTGGGAGTAGCACCCCACATTGAGAGTCGTGTCACTAGTGGGCCCGGTTCACCCATAGTCCACTAGTGTGCCAGTTTCTACAGTTTCTACTAATCAAAATTACAATAATCAACTGCTAACTAGCCTACTGACATAATAAAGAACTAAAATAAAGGAAATACTATCCACTAGTGCACCCGTGCACAATAGCGTGCCTACGCAATGTGCGACGTGCAAGCCATGCGCGTGAAGCGTGCGACCGTGTTGCGTGCTCGCAGAGCGCGGTCCAACCCCGCGGCATACGGGGCTCGGCCCTGCGTCGCGGGCCCCCCTCCATGCGGCGCCACTGGCGTCATGATGATGCCAGCTAATTCAACCTTTTCTGATTAAAATAATATTTTTCCATATTATTTTAATCCAAAAATATCTAAACTTTAACACGCGATATCTTCTTACCCCAAAGTCAGAATCACTTGTTCTTAGTACCGATGGACTCATATCAATGAGCCCTTTGAAACAAGACCTTGATAGGTTATCCCACTCTTTTTGAGTGGGCCCTGCCCATGTGGTACGCTTCTCGAGGTTGTGGCTTTCGCTCCCGGCCTCCGTTTTGCGTGTTCTTCGATTCAGTACACTTGTTACTACGAGCTCTACCCGGATACTAGGATTTCACCGAATGACACCCCCTAACACTAATTTCAAATTACTAAATTACCTTAACCCCCTGGGTTAAGCATAACCAAAAAACGGGTCGTTACACATCTAACCCAAGGGGTTAGGGGTAATCATGTAATTTTTTGTTACATTTTAAGGGGTTTCAATGGATCAAAGAACACGCACAATAGAGGTTGGGAGCAAAAGTTACAACCTCAAAAAGTGTGTCATGGGCTGAACCTACATAAAAAGTGCAGAATAGCCTACCATGTGGGGTCTAGTTTCAAATGACTCATCGACATGAGTCCATCAATACCAAGAATGCGCAATTCTAACTTTGGGGTAGGAAGTTACCGTGTTTTAAAGTTAAAATTGTGTTTGATTAAAATTAAAAAAATGGAGAGAAGGATAGAATAAATGATGTCAACAGCACCAAGCCGAGCCGTGTTGTGCCATGCAATCGTAGTCGTCTGTGCGATGCGGGCCGTGTGATCGTGACATACACCCAGCTTCAATGAGCGCTCTGCATGCACCGCATAGACATGTGCATCACACGCATGTCATTCGTGTACGTGGCATCACGAACGAGTGACACGTGTTGCGTGCATGATTGCTCATTTGGAGCTTCTGCCATATGCTCATGTGCCTTCTCCTGATTTCCATCCAAACTTCTAGGAGAGTTTTTTTGGTTCATTTGGAGTCTATTTTCGTCCATTCAAGAGACATTCTTAGCTAATTTGATGATGTTTTATGCAATAGAAGTGTTCATTCCTCGAGCTGGCGATTGTGTAAGTGGGGAATATCCCAGAGCAAGAGGAGGCTCTGCCCATCACCCTCCAGCCCCAAAGAAAGAAAAGTGGCCCAGAGCAAGAGGAGTCTTCATCCTTTGTAGTATCGGACCACAATGAGGGAAGTAGCCCAGAGTAGGGGAGGCCTTGTCCCCCACCAAAGGGCCACGTAGTGAGAGAGAAATATCCACGTGTTAAGGGGAGATCTGTCCATAGCCTACGAGAGGGGAAAGAGGAAAGAGTCTCCAGGTAAGTGGAAAGTCTGCCCATCGCCTATGGGTACATAAAGAGAAGAAGCGTCTCCTGGTAGGGAAGATTTTGTCCGTTACCTATGAGTACGAAAAGTGTAAAGTGTCCCGGGTTAAAGGGAAGAATTATTTTGGATTAAAGAGAGGTGATATTCGCCACCTTCAGATGCAATGAGAAAGATATTCCGAAGCAAAATGAGGTTATGCCTGTTATCTCTAGACTTGAAGGGGAGGACACCCAGAGGAAACGAGCAACTCCAAACGCCGCAAATTCCGAAACTATAGGGGAGTATGCATTTCTGACTTTCTGATCTAATTTGATTTATATGCATGTGTATCTTTATTAGTAATATCATTATATATAATTTGCAATGCTATGATCCGATGTGTTTTGATATGCTTTTATCTAATATGATCTGATAAGCTCTACAATGCTTTGTTTAATCTGATATGCTCCGATCTAATCTGTTATGAAATAATATGATCTAATTTGCTTTGTTGTGTATTCTGCTCCGCTTTGTGATAGAGTGAGATGTGTCTGTTCGCTAATTTATTGGCTTTCATTCGACTTTGATGATTTATGAAGTTTCCATATGATTCTGGAGGATTTATTTGGATATAAAGAAGTACATATTTTAACGTATATGATTTTGTGGTGCTTGATCCATGTAATAGCCGTAAGGCAAAACTACGTTCAGATCCGATTGTATTAGAATAATATTATAATGTTATCCAATACGTATATAGGCAACATTGGCCCGATCCAAGTTAGTTATAAAATAGGTTTGTTCTAGTCTATGCACAACGAAGCACTAAAGCTCTGTAGTGCATAAAGGAACATTACGAGAGTCAACCGCTCCTAGTTGGTATGTTTTGGTTTTTATAAAAAATTAAATTACTCCAATTTTTGTGTTCCAAACATTCCCGATCCAGGTCGGTTTTCTAGATCAGGGTGTTATAGGCCAAATGATAATCATTGTTACATAATCAAAATTTGGTGACAACACAAGTGTTATGTATGCAAATCTATGCACTTCATGGTTGCATTCTATATGATTTATACATTAAAAATAACTTAAAATGCTTTGGCCACTCCTAAGTCATCTCAACGGATGTAGGAACTTAATTTGTACTTATCACCTTTTCATACAACAAAATAAATGCAAATAACTATCAAACAATCAAAAAATATCCATACACAAAATTGACAAGGGTTTTTTTGTCAATTTTGTAATCAAGCTTTTGGGATTTAGCTAGGGGTTCCCATCATCACACACAATAATTAAAAAATATAGTCCACAGTCTATGTATAGTCCTTCAAAAAAAGTTTAAAAAAATTGTACAAGTTGGAAGCACTAAGGCCCCTTAAAAAAATGTACATTAATTCCTTATGACTGCATCCAACTCCAAATGTGATCCTTGAATTCTGGTGTCGTTTATAGTATGTCTAATGTACACTCTCTCACAAAGTTACAGAAGTGGTGTACACAACAATTTAAAAAAATTAATAAAACATTTGATTGCAATTTAATCCCCTAGATAACCCATGACATTAATAAAGCCCTTAAAGGATAACTAAAACACATCCATGTGCAATCATGCGCACGCGCACACGCACACACACACACACATATGTTCTAGAAAAAAATTCAAGAGATTTTGTTTGATCAAGAATAGACCAAACCAGGTCAATAAACCTAGTTTGGAAACGGGTTAGCACTTGACCGCGACCCGGGTCAGTGCAAACCCACCCTCAGTGCGGGTCAGTGCAAACCCAAACCCAGCACGGGTAGTGGGTCAAGATGACCCACTTTTGTGGGTCGTCTTCAACCTCTCGACAGAGAGGTTGAAGACACCGGCCGGGGGAAGTTTCTTCGCCCGCCATCGTTTGGTGAAGCCCGCCGGCATCCAGCTGTCAAAGAGATTTTTGCCCAACGGCGGTGACTTCAAAACCGACTGTAAAATGGACGACAACAATGCTAGTGAGGCCAAATCGAATACGCACAATGAGAAGAGAGATCCGGTGGCTGTGCGCGATGCCTGCTGGCAGCCTAGAAGGCCAAAAAACTTTTTTGCCCGATGGTGGAGGTTCTAGATCCGGCGACGATGATTCAAATGTTCCGATGGCTTTTCGCAATGGCAGTGTCAGACATATCCAAGTCACAGTGAGACGATGGCCCCAGCTAGTGCTTGACGGATCATGTGCTAACGACTGGAGAAATTGGAATAGTAAAAAAAATTCTAAACTTTATGGCCGCCAAACTATTTTCTCGGCTAGAAAATTTTGCACAGCCCGACAGCAACAGCCTTGGCTAGCAGTTTGGCAGTCGTCGACAGATTTTGGTAATGCCAGCTAGAGCCCAATGCACGGCGGTGGCGGATCTGGCCAGCAGTCTGAAGTGTCGGCCATCATCATAGTTAACCATGTCTCTGATACCAATTGATGGAATAAAACACAATAGCATTAGGGTTACTTGTAGCCATTAGAGCTTGAACAAATCTTGATTTTCTTGATGAAGTTTTTTCTCTGCTAATCATCTACAAATCCTTACAATGTGTTTCTAGTTTAGAACTTGATTGAAAGTAATTCTCGCTTAAGGCACCATATTAGGATAACAAATATCAGCAAACAGTCCAGATTTGCTAATAAAACCACAACTTAATGGGTATTTTGACTCGTACCCATTACCTAAACAGTTTTATAAGCCCAAAAACCAGTGTCAATTGAGACATTTGTGTCACTTTATGTTTTATTTAAAAAGCAAGCCCAAGAGTTTCATCTTAAACCTTTTAGTTATTTATTTTGGTTGAACATAAACTACGCATCATTAAGGGGTTATTGATTGGTTTAAAAATATATCTTGGCAGCATAATAGCAAAATAATCTTTTCTTTTAGCCAGTAAGGAGTTAGAAATGACGTTCAGTGATAAGCACTATTGAAATAGTGACTGCCAACCACCATATAGATTCCAAAAATGGCTAAAAAAATTGCATATCCCAAATTCTCAGTTTACAAAATAGAAAGCGGAACAACATGAGTGGTCTTAAAAACAATAAAATGCATCATCCTCGATACTCTATCAACAAGTACAAAGATATCACCCAAACTTTATTGTATATATTGCAAACGAAGAACAGAATCCATATTGATTGCTGGTCAAAGTTGCTTGGATGTAACACCCAAGATTATAAGATAACGTCAAAGTAATTTGAGGAATAAATAGAAACTTATTATAGTTTTTTAATTCATTTAGAAAGTAAAGACTCCGTTTCGATGTGTTGGGAGTTGAGGGGTAGTCCGTCGTTAGAGAGGCAGTGGACTTAAAAATTTTATCTTATTTCACCGAGGAAACTTCTCTATGATGTGATATTTTAAATATTAAAATTTTTAAAAAAAATAATAAAAAAGATAATAAGAAAATTATTTAAATAATATTTTTTAAAAAATTATTTATTAAAATAGCTCACTTTGAGAAATGTTTCCCAAATGGGCTATTTTGGTAAAAAAAAATTATTTATTATTTAAATAATTTTTCTAAAGATAATTAAAAATTTTATGCAGTTGACATAACCTCCACCGTGATGAACAATTTGAGCATTCAATGTCGTCACGCCTAAAATCAACTTGGAAAGGTAATATTTATCTCCTGCAGTGTTTTCCAGTGGGTTTTATGGGTACGTATAAATAGATGTTTATATGTGAGAAACTTTATTCTTGAGTATTTTGAGATGTTATGTAATGTCCTTATTTTTTTTATATTTATAAATTTTTGATATATATTTTAGATTATTTTTTTATAAAAAAATTTAATACTTTAATATATTAATTTTTTTATATTTTATTTTAATAATTATATTTATAGAGTCAGGTGTATAACTTAGTTATGGTTGTTCACGTAGGTTTTCGACGTGATAATGAAAGAAATTAAATGCGCAAAATGGAGAGAGAAAAAGAAAGAAAAAAAATACATGAAATGGCATAGGCGTATCTTGTCCAAAAAGTCAAGAACGGCCCCATATTTTTGGTCTTGTGGTGTCCATCCACCACTAGTAGATGTCGTATAGTCTCTATTTAACATTCATCCGGCTCACCGCAAACAGGTTATTGCTAAGACATCGACACCTTTCGGAGCCAACCCTCTTTTTTTCATCTCTATGCCCTCGAAGAGTAAGAAAAGAGTTTTTATGTTTTTCTTTAATAATGAGCCTAACATAAGAAAAAATATATAAAAATAAATAATATTTAAGATCTACAGTGCTAATATATATTAATATTAAAATTATATTAATATATATTAACATATACATTACGAATGAAGGGTTCTTAAGCGTTTATTATAGAGAGCTTATTGTCAGAATAGTACATTAGGGCAGCGCGATCCAAATAGCATATATGCATCAGGTCCTTATAATACGGTGGAATCAGGTACCATATAGGCCTACCTCGATATTCCTCGGCCTACACTTTAGCAACGATGGCCCATATCGCGACGGCTAGCGCAGCCCGTGACAACACGGAGCAACAGTGCAGGACAGCGGACTGAACTTCGTCAATCTTGAAAAAGGACTAAAGGTGGTTCGCGAGCCTGCTTATGCTCTCTTTGCTCTACTGGATAAGGGGGTTTTCTAGTCCAAAGCTCGTTTGGCTTTTGCTTCTGCTGCTACTCCCTTTGGCTTAAGATGCACTCGAATCGTAGCAGTTGTTCGCAGCTGCTTTGCTTAAAGGGACAGCCAACTGCTTTTGAAGGTCAACATTTTCTGCTCAAAGTTTCCTACTTTTTTATGGCAATTTTCCTGATTTTTGTGCGGGATATGGTAGCAATCTATAAGTTCCCATCCGTATGATGTAGCCTGTTGTGTGGGGGTTATCAATTCTCCATTTAGATGATTAGTGTGTTCCCGTGTCTTGCTCACAATTCGATTTTTTTCTTTTGTTTGCTACAATTACACTGCGAAGTTACTCACCTATTCCAAAATTTCCAATGTAATAAACGATGGTGAATATTTATTGAGTTTCATCTGGAATCTGTTTAAATTTATATGATTTTCTCTCTATATTTTTTCTGTTCGGTACAGTCAAAATAGGAAGAGTGAAGAGGAAAGTGGTTGCTATTTGTTTGGTTGCGCTGAGAATTTATGATGAAATGCATAGAAGCAGAAACAGAGAGAGGGGGTGAATGAAGCCTGATAGATGGCTGGAAAGAAAGAGATGGGCTAGAGAGGGGAATGTTGGTGGGTAGAGAGAGAAGTTTCCTCAAATCCCCACCTTTGGGTTGGGGAAAATATGGAACCTGTTAATGTTAGAATATAAAATAAATAAATAAGATTTTCCCTTCTTAAGGGCTTGCTCTTTTGGGAAACTTGGTTATCTTACATAAGATCAAAGTTACATGTTCTAGGACATCTTCGGTTCAAATCTTGCTGGAGGCATTTATACCCTATCCGTGTTCCATGTTCTGCACTTGATGGATGCTTGCACACAAGGGAGGGGGGAATGTGTTCTATGTTCTACACTTGATGGATGCTTGCACGCAAGAGAGGGGGGAATGTTAGAATATAATATAAATAAATAAGATTTCCCTCTCCTATAACCTTGAACTTTTGGGGAACTTGGTTATTCTTATATGGTATCAAAGCTCCAAGTTTTGGGAGTGAGTTTAAGTCTCATGGGAGGCTTTTATACCCTAATTGTGTTCCACGTACTGCACTTGATGGACGCTTGCATATGAGGGGGCCTGTTAGAATTAAAAAATAAATAAATAAAAATTCACCTTTCTAATGGCTCAAGCTTTTGGGAAACTTGGTTATCTTAGAGTTAATCCACCTACTTTTCCCTATTTTTCATTCTCATTTTGTTTTCCATATCTTTCTAAACGAGGGAAACTAGGGATTATATTTTTTACATCCTGACTTTTTCTTTCTCTTCTCCTTTTCCTTGTAACAAAATGCTTAAATTTATTGACCAGGGGAATTCAGTATTTTCAGGTCTATTTTGGCATTTATTGGCTTGCCAACTCTTTCTTTGCAATAAAAAAAAGAATGGTGGACCGTTAGTGGGCAAGTAATAGCCAGTTAGCTTCCTCTTGCTCACAATATACCCAATCGTCACATCCTGGCAAATCAAGTTATTCAAGTTTATAATCCCATTGAAATTTGTTTATCAGTTTACGTTTTTTCTTTGTCCAAATATGTATGTTTGTGAAATTTTATTTGAAGCCGAAAATAAAATGTGGTGACTTTGTCTTCACATTAACTTTTCCTGTTTTTTCAATATAAATGTTCGCCAACTCAAGTTAATAGTTTTCCATGACAGGCAAAAATACTATCACAACGTCTTGACTCAAACAACTTAGTAGCAACTATTAAATTAAGCCTAAGGCTTGTGCTGATTTCCTCAAATTACTCCTGCAGGAAGCAAGATGAGCAGCACTCAAAAAGGAAGTATATCTGGTTTTCTCAAGGAGAAGGGTTTTGATGAGAACACCATAAATGCAATGCTTACAAAGTGCAAGCGTCTTGAAGGTACTGAGAGAGTGCGGGCAAATGAGAATTGGATGTACTTGAATAGCATTGGAATAGAAGAGAGGAAGCTACCCTCTGTTGTTTCAAAATGCCCTAAAATACTCACTCTAGGGTTGAATGAGAAGCTTGTTCCAATGGTTCAATGCCTTGCAACACTGGGGACAAAACCAAGTGAAGTTACCACGGCAGTAACAAAATTCCCTCACATACTCGCTCACAGTGTCGAAGAGAAACTGTGCCCGCTTCTAGCTTTCTTTCAGACATTGGGAATAACTGAGAAACAGTCGGGTAAATTACTATTGCTAAATCCAAGACTCATTAGCTACAGCATTGAAATGAAATTGTCACAGATTGTGGATTTTTTCGCAAATCTAGGCCTGAATAAGGATGGACTGATTGGTAAAATTCTGGTAAAAAATCCATACATAATGGGTTACTGTGTTGAGAAAAGGCTGAAACCAACCTTGGGTTTTTTGAGATCTATAGGTCTGAAAGACCTTGACCTTCAGAAGGTGGCATTAAAATTTCCTGAAGTGTTATGCAGGGATGTAAATAAAATCCTTCAACAAAATTTATTATTTTTAAGGAGCTGCGGTTTTCACGATCGACAGATTGCAACTCTGGTTTCTGGCTACCCTCCTGTTTTGATCAAGAGTATCAAGAACTCTTTGGAGCCAAGGATAAAATATTTGGTAGAGGTTATGGGTAGAGGGCTTGAAGAAGTGGTAGATTATCCAGAGTTCTTTAAGCATGGATTGAAGAAGAGATTGGAATACAGACAGAGAATGCTTAAGCAGAGGAACTTAGATAACTGCAGCTTGAGTGAAATGCTAGGGTCTAATCATAGAAAGTTTGTTCTCAAGTTTAATTTAATTTGATGTGATTTTTTAAAATCAGTTAAACCTGGATGGCCATGGTGTAAATGTGATAGCCTTGGCAAATGCACTTGAAGGTGCAACATGTATTTGTCTGATCTTTGGTTAGCTAATCTTATTGCGATGTTTTGATCATGAATCAAGTTGGCAGGCTCTCCCTCTTTTTTTCGCTAGTTTCATGGCAATTGGCGGAATGTCTCTTTGTTATGCTGCGGGATCTGGAGAACTCCTTATTGTGATGGCAAGTCACCTTGAGCTTGCTATGAATTTACAGGCCATGATTTACGGTTCTGACAATTCAATAACATATACGTTGTGACGGGACAGAGCAGAATGTTGCTTTGCGAGTCCAAATTCTGAAGGTGGAAAAGAAAGGGAATTCAGGTAGAGTAGGGTTAAAGAGAAGCTTAGGAGGGTGATGGGAAGAGTAGAGAGGGGGACAGTGGAGGAAGAGGAGGGAAATGGATAGAGAAGAGAAATGAGGAGAGAGGAGACATTTAAAAAATGAAGGACGGGTCTTTTCTCAAACCATCAATATCAGGCCTGATTTTTTTTTCTTAAAACATTTTAGAAATTATTGGAGTACGAAAATTTATGACCAAATATTTAGCTTTTATTCAAGAACTTAAATCATTACGATAAAATCCAAAGTTGTGATTGTTTTTTTCGATATAACTATTTACTATTATTACCATGGTAAAACATTCTGAAGATACTCCAAGTCTCATACATGCAGTCTAGCAAGCAAAATTAACTTGTATGAGCCAAGGTAACTTTTTATGGTATTATTATAAATCATTACCTTAATTCAAAAGTTCAATTCTTGATCTATAGCAAAAAATTCTAAAGAGTCTTCCTTTGGATTGCTTCAGTCTTCATTTGCTTGTCCACCAAACCTACATCACTAGGATATTTAATGTATTTATATACCTAATAGAATTTAAGCTATAAATGATAACATGGTTCATTCAACATTATTTATAATTGATAAGCAAAACAATCTTGGATGAGGAGTCGGCTACTCCCTATTTAGCCAACCCACCCCACATATACACATACGGTAGATATCTGTTGGCATTGCTAATGGGGGTGGGGTGCCTAAAAGAGGGGGTAAGATACTTCTTATCCAACAATCTTCACTCACCACAATTGGTATCAATTAAACACCAAGTATGTGGACACTAAAGTTTCACCTGCATTGTTACTCTCCTTAGAGTTCAAAAGAGGATACATGACTTTGCACCCTGAAGTCCTTCAGTCCCTCCTTAAGACTAGTTAGTCGCACCTCTATGTAATAAAATATAGATGAAAGCCTTATCGTGGTACTAATGAACAGTAGTAGTGGGATGTCGGATGCCATGACATATTGGCACTCCAATCTACTTGTGTAATGACCCTTTAAAGGTTGATAGCCCCCCACACATGGCTTTTATCTTTTGAAGACCACCCCACAAATGACAGCCACCAAGTTGTGCAAACCCCTTTTTGGTTTGCACAACCAAAAAACAGTTCACGTGCAGCCCCTTGTTATGTGGGTTCCACAACTTATATAGACACTTTTATAAACCTTCCCTCAAATTCACATTCCTCTTGTTGGTTACACTTCTTATGAGACTAGAAAGTTAATTCTCTCAGGTTTACACAGAGACTTGAGGGTTTAATATCCAACTAGACGATGGTAGTAGATCACTAGATTGCTCTTCAAACTTATATTTCATAAAAATAAGAATCAAGAGTTCTAGTCACTATGTGCAAGAATTTTTACTTAACAACAAAAATAAATTATCTACATATAAACTATTAATCTATCAAGAATTCAATTAACCCAAACATGCAAAACACACATGAACACACAAGAATTTAATGTAAAAACCACAATTTGGGTGAAAAACCATGATAGCCTCATAAGGCCAAATCAATGCACTAGTAAGCAAAAACTTACAAGACACTAAGAACAAACAACCAACTTCTTTAGACTACACAAACGAAAACTCATTTTCTTTATTCAATCTTTTTTATTGTTAGCCTTCAAGTTTATCCCTCATTTGAATCCTTGAAGTTTTCCCTCTTTGTGCTTTATTTTCGTCTCCTTCTAGCATTTTAATCAAAGACTTCTTCAATTGTTAATTCACTCCTTTGGAGAATTTGTTGTGAATCCTCTTTTGTTTATTGCGTGGGAATCTTGTCTTTCAATTATGTATCTTCATAAAATCACCATTTACATAAACTTGAAGCTTTGGATGATTTCTCTAGGAAAATAATGACAAAGGAAGTCTCATTTCTTCTCTATTATTTTCTAAATTTTCCTCTCTTCAAATTTATGGTTCTCTAGCTTTTAAATAGGTCATTAAGTTGGTTTGAGATTTTGACTCAAACTACAAATAAAATCTCTTTCAAAAAGGCTTAAATTGGTAACCATGCTAACAACGCTCGATCGTTTCAAACAACAATCGATTGTTCACTGTTTTATTACGGCACAACTCGGTTAGCGATCAATCCTTCTTTAGGGCAATTAATAGATAAACTCTCAACCTATTTTTATAAAGGACTGTTTTAGGTGGCGATCAATTGATTCATCCTGTGTAATGTGCAAATGTAAGATCTCTAACTTTAACCTAGTTTAATTTTGATTTAATTGTATGTTATTGTGTGGTTTTGCCAAAATTTGCCAGTTTGACTTGATTTTGGGGTTAAGGGTTGGTAATTATGATTTTAACCTAATTTAATTTTATTTCTATGAGTTTTAATATCAAACTTGATTTATCTTATTTTTAGGAATTTTATAAAAAATTTTCATAAATTAAAGGTGTGGACCCCACTGTGGGCCCGAGGTAACTGTCTCACATAATCCTAAACTTCAATTATTTTATTTTAATAAGTTTTAAAAAATTTAAACTCACTTTTAGCCATAAAATGACCCAAATTAGCCACATAGGGCTTTTTAATTTGTATTTACAGCTCAATAGTTTATATTAATAACTCAACAGCTAACTATATAAGGAAAACCCTAGCCCATTTCCAAATTTGGAAAGGGTTGTACTAAGAGGCATGGTGGTGTCCTAACCCCACTACACAAAAAGGAAAATTCAATTTAGGTAAGTTTTTAGCCCTAATCTTCCGAATTTTCTCTTAATCTCTCTTATCTCCACTTTCCCCTAAATGGATTCTTGATTTATTTTAATAAAAATATTATTTTTTAATTTCTATTTTAAACCCTAAAAAGGATAATTTTAGTTTTTAATCAAAGGAATCATAGATCTACTTGTTTTCAAGGTTATTTAAGCTTCATAGTCGATTTTGATTAAGTATTAATCAAAACCCTAATTTTGGGTAGGGTTTCTTGAGGAGTATAGTTTATTTTTGATCCAAGAATTTCTTGAAGGTAAGAGGTTTTCATCTCATGTGGTTTTATACTTTGGATTGCATGTTTTGAATCTTTAATTGGGTTCTTGCTTATGTATGTACTTTAATGGTGGATTATTAAAAATATGTCATTTACGTTGATTTTCTTGTGATTAAGCTTAAAAATGCTTAGATCTACCATGTTTTAGGTTTAAATTTTGATATCATAAAGTTTTGGAGTGATTTTAGAATTTTTTTAGCATTTTTGGGTATTTTTGGTTTGATTTTCATAAGGTTGAAGACGAACCAGAAATGGGCATGAAGTGAATTGTTAAGGGCATTCGAACGGCCCAGCAAGCATTCGAACGACCCAATGGTAGTTTTTGTCATTCTTGTATATTTTGGTCATTTCTTATTCTCTCTCCATGAATCTAATTTCTTATGATTAGAATGAGTTATCATTACTTATAAATGTTGTTGTGAATGCATGAAGACTATCTTGGAATTTATGACTTAACTTAAGCATAAATTAGACTATGTTAGTTTAATTTTAACATGATAATCTACTTGTCTTAAATTCATGTTTGATGGATACTTCATGATTTATTGATGATTACAGTAGGTTTAACTATGATGATGTATAAATATGCTTGCACATATTATATTAATTTTTGGTGAATTCGTGTTTCCATGTTCTAGCTTAAGTATGGTAAACTTTATCCTTATCTAAGTCTAGCATGATGTTATACTTGTCTTGAACCTGTATTTCAATGTTTTCATCACACTTGCTTCATGGTTCCAATAGGGTGGGACTTCAGTCTTGATGAGCTATCGTGCTCAGGACTATCTTGATGTGCAGTTGTGCTTGGGACTATCTTGATGAGTAGTCATGCTTGGGATTGTCTTAATGAGTAGTTGTGCTTGAGACTGTCTTAATGAGCAGTTATGCTCGAGGCTTTGGCCTTGATGAGTAGTCGTACTCAAGGTTTTTGACCCTGATGAGCAGGTTTATTTCTCTCAATTTGTGAGACATTCACCATTTGTTGTTGCATGTGTATGGAAAGATATGCTTTTGGGACAGGTTGTGTAGTGATAATGGAGCTTATGTTACACATGCGGTTATGGCTTAATTTGCATGATATACAGAAAAGGGTGTTTGAGACACTTGATTTCTAGGGTGAATATTTTCAATGAAAAATAGATATGCATGATATGTTTATGTTGAAAAGTTATTCATGTATGATGTGAGTATGTTAGTAAATTTCACATGTTTACATATAAGGTGTATGTGTGTATGAGTTATGTTGAACCCATGATGCGTATGAGGCATGAGTATGTGATGATGAGATAATATGGGTTATAACATGATATGCAAGTAGTATGACTATATGACGATGAGATATGATAGATATAACATGATATGTAGGTGGTATGAATATGTGATGATGTGATATGTCATGTAGCATGATATGCAAGTAGCATGTAAATATGTTGATGAGATTTATTACACATAGCATGTAATATCCCGGATTTTTCTAGGTTTCAAAAATTAAATACGTAAAAAATAGGGTATTTGACCATTTAACCTTCTTAGTAAAATAACTTCCTTAATACATAGAATTTTTGGCTGAAACCAAATTTATTACAAAGTAGACAGAAAGAGCTTCGAAAAGCCACCAAGAACGTGCCAATCGGAGTTTGAATGAGGGAGATACGACTGTTCAAAGTTGAATATATCATATAGGGCCCGTTTACCCGATTTAAACATATATTTGGGCCTTTTAAGTCATTTTGCAGGCCCGATTAATTAGAGTTCCTAAATTAATTTTAAGAGGCCCAATTAGGTCACCTAATTGAGGAGGATTGGCCCAAATTCTATGGGATTAGGAACCCTAATCCCATGCTTATAAAAGTGATGATTAGGGCACAATTAAGGGGTCTTTTTGCCTGATGGGAGGAGAGAATGCGGTGAATGGCAAATCTCCAGCAAGGCTCCAGCGGTAGTAGATCAGCAACAAATCGACAATTAAGGTAGGAACGTTGCTGCTATCTTTGCTTGAAGATTAATAAAAGTTTTATTAATTAAATTTGAATAAAAATCAGATCTCTTTACTGTGTAATTTACATGAACAATAATCACTGTTATGTAATTCCGTTGAAAAGTAAGTTTATTTTTCAGATTTTACTGGCCGGCTACCGATCAGCCAATGCCATCAGGCCAGTGACCGGCTAGCCATTGTTTGGCGGTAGCTTCATGCGAGCCGGGCTCCAGCACGCAACCACCATCGTATAGACCATCGGCCAGTACATAGAAAAAAAAAAGAGAGTCAGACACTAGCCCTAGCTATAGTGCCGGCTCCACCGCATGGTTTAAAAAAATGAAAACAAAACCAAAACGGCCTTTTTGGCTATTGGACGGCGGCGGACCAACCCTGTCGGTTCCACTGTGCACTGGCGGTCTAGAGGCACTGAGCTGCCCCCTCCTCCACCATGGTAGAGAGGTGCCACTAGAGGCCGAATGGCCTCTAACTGGTCATGAAAAGACAACCCACGATGTGGGTCATCGGTTGCTGGACTGAGTCAGGTTACCCGACCTGATTTGGTCTGATCTTTAAAAAAAAACTTAATCTTCTAACTGAACCATGTCCGGTTCAGTAAGTTAGAATAGTCAAAAAAATTTGAAAATAATTATGAATGACCATGAATGTATGTCAAGTGCTTTGACCAAGTTTTAAATCAAGGAAAAATCTCACATGCTTTAAAATGACCAATTTACCCTTATAAAATATAATATTGATTAATATTTAATGACTGAACTTAGGGGATCCAGTTCAAGAGCCTATGAGTCTATTCAAAAATTGAAAATTTTTCAGTGAGATATTAATGTATAACATAAAATTGGACCAAGCCATAAAGTAGGAAAAAATCCCAGTAAATAGATAATTAATTATTTTACTCCTAGGGTTAAGGAAAGATGGTTAATTGAACCGGGGTAGGTTCAAGGGGTTTACGACCCCATTAAACAATAAGAAAATTACCTTGGGATCATAACGTCATGGAGTACCCCTGGGATCAGTTTTGGACCCATTAGGGTTTAAGGAAGCTCTGAATAAAAAGATAGAAATACCCTTATGAGCGAACCAGCCCACATTCTCATGAATAAAATTAATGGGCCAATATGATATAAAAATCCATTGAGTAATTAAATAATTTCATGAGAATATAGAGGGCCTTGTCCTAGGTAAAATAATTACCTTAAGTGCATTATGATTAATTTTCATAAAGATTTAATAAATTAACCCAAGGAGGGTTAGGGCACGTGAACTTGAACAATTCTAATATCATTATTGAATTTTATTATTGATATTATGATCTGCTTGGACCTGCGTGGTTCTGATTGTTTATGTTGTTTATTGTTTCGATATTTGCTATTCATGTTGTATTAGTAACTTATCACCAACTTATAATTATTGAAAGATTATTTGAGGGGGTGGATATCTTTGGATTGGGAGAGGAAACCTAATCAAGAAAAAGACTAAAATACCTTAGAGGGGACTGGGACTAGTTCATAGAGTGAACAAAGCCTTTGACCTAATGATTTACCTTGGTTGATGAACTGATGACAATTTCGAGTTTTAAACCCTAGTCTAGAAGGGACTAATAGGGTTTGAGATAATTATTTGGAATCCTCGCTTATAGATGAACAAGATAGGATTCAGAATAGTTTCTTGAGTTTTAGCTCTATTGAGGAGCCGTTGATTTGACCATGTAGTTGCACCTCCCCATTGGAGGGATCTCTGCATGAGCTGGGCTCACTTTTGATCTAAAGAGGATCTTTTAGTGTACATGTTTTGGATTAGCTGACATCCTACTTGGTTGGCTTTTCCCACCACTTCTATTCAAGTACAATTGTGGGTCATGCCCTTCCACTTTGGTTAGGTCCTTTGCGGGCTAGGAGGGGTGATAGTACTTCCTGGTGGATTCCACGGTATCGTCATGGATTTAACTGAGGGTGGTCTATGGTGAGTTTATCATTTGTCACTTAAATTAACATCTGATGAGTTTGTCTGTCATTGGGATTAGATGGAGATATTAATTATCGAACAATGGTTTGAGAGATAATTAATAACATTGTTTGATATTGCTTGTTTAATTAAAACAAGTGGAACGATTAAATGACTTCCATAAAATGTAGGTTGCTTGAAAATACTTAATCATTGCATGTGTGGTGCTATGTTTCTTAGAACAGTGTAGTTTTTAGGCAAAACTACATCCGGATCCGATCTTGTTGGAAATATTAGAGATGTTGTCTGATGAGTACATAGGCAACTAACATCGGGTGATGTTGGCCCAATCCGAAAAATATTAATTTATACTTTTGTTCTTTTGTAATGCTCCTCCAAGGGGTAGGAGATGCTTAGTTGTTGTTTGGTCTTGCTTGATTGCAGGTTTTTTAGATGGGGACATTGCAAGATGAGGACTTCGATGGGCAATTCAGGACAACGTTGCACTAGTTAGACCTAGTTTCTTACTTCTGCAATCTTGTAATTAATTATAATTATTGGCGTGAGAGTTAACTTTACTTGGTTGTTTATTTTCGAACAAATGATAGACTTATACTTCGAGGGTTAACCTGCTGTTTATCAAAACTTGACTTGGATATTTAATCGGATGATTTGTTTTGTGTTTAAGAAAGAAAAAAATTATCGTGATTTATCGTGTGTCCTTCATTTAAAAAGGGTTTTGAAAATCCGAGTCGTGACATAGCATGATATGCAAGTGATATGAAAATGTGTTGACGATATGTGTTATAGATAGCATGACATGCATGTGGCATGAGTAGATGCTTGTGGATTGTAAATTATGACATGAATCCACAGGTTTATGTGGTATCCTATGAGTATTATGTGTTTGTGCTTGTGTTGTCATACATGGATTTACTATAATATCCCCAATTTTTTTGAAATTTTTTCTGTATTCTTTTTGCTATTTTCTGCAATTTCTGTAATGTTCTGCAGTTTCTAGTCGTATTTTTGATAAATAAATTTTATGCTTTGGAGTATCTGTATTTGTATTATTTGCGACTATAAGAGTCGGTAGTGGTGTTTAGTCGCAGGCCATGGGCCTCGACGCATCACAGAAATTTTCAGCACGAAAAACAGATAGGACATGTGAGAGTAGAAGCAATTGGAAAAAAAAACAGAAAAAAAAACATATAAGGCGGATCAGGCAGCACGCCTGACCCGCATTTGGAACAGTGAACCCCCTCACTGTGTGAGGCCGGAGGTGCCGCTGCCGGTGGCCGCCAGCTTCTGCCCGGCTAGCCTCTGCCTGGCGACGCCTCCGCCGCCTCCCTGGTCTGGCCCCGTCGGCCGTCGCCACCCCGCTCCCTGTTTTCCGTTTCAGAACCAGAAAGACGCCAAATCGGGATTTCCTACCCGATTTGACGCCGCCTCCACCTGCATGGACGCCACCCCACCGCCACAGCTCTGCCCCGGCCACCGTCGTCCCAGCCTCCCCGCCCCTCTGACACAGTCGCGAGGTAAAAATTCTGCCACCCATTTTTGTTGCTGTTTTGTTTGTGTTGTGGCCGCCGGCCGTGCCAGCGTTGGCCAGCCACCACCAAATGGCCTTTGTCCTCACCTCAGCGAGGCAGTAACTAGACCGCCACCCCCGAACCAGATCATCATCTTCCCGGCCAGTCACCTCCCCTTCTGCCATTTTCAACGGAGCATCGCTTTCTTTTTTGTTGTTCTTTGGGTCACTATGTGTTGCGGCCACTGGCTATGCCAAAGGTGGCTGGTCACAGCGACCGGCCTTTGGCCCTCCCCCCAGCCCAACAATGGCAAGGCCGCCACATCGGCCGCTGCCTTGGCCGCCATTTCCCTTAGCCCCCTCCGCTCTACTTCGAACGGGATCAAAAATCCCTTTTTTGTTTTTCCTGTTTCTATGTGTTGTGAACCACAGATATGCCGTTGATCTCTAGCCATTGGCCTCCTCCTAGACTGGCGACAGCAAGGCCGCCGCCTTGGATTGAACAACTGCCTTCCCGGTCTTTCACCCATTCTTCCGCCTTTTCTAGTTCGAACAAAACATTTATTTATTTTTGGTTGTTTTTCCGTGCTGAGTTATCAGAGGAACTCTGCTCACCTCACCTGCTCCGTCTCGAGCCGACAACGGCAAGGTGTCAAGGTTTGGCCCCGCTCGCCTCAATCGGTTCCGATTCGTTTGTTTGGCCAACCTACATTAGAGTATAGTTTTCGACCGTGACATTCATTTTCTGCTATCGGATGTCGAACGACATCGAGTCGACGTCCATTTGACTTGCCACAATCCAGCGACTGCCAGGTCCTGTCTTCTCCCAGGTCTAACCCCTAGCCATGTCAGGTCGTTTGTAGCTCGGTAAGGCATGTTTTCCGCCCCAATTTTGGCGCCCTATCGCCCTACCTAAATCAGGTCTTGGGTCTCTTCAATTTTCTGTTTGGTTGTTCTACTGCAGTGTTGTTCTGCTGCAGACACTGCAGATGTCAGCTTTACCCAATATCGGAAAGGGGCCACCACTCCCGACCTCCTCTGCACGTCTTCTGCACACACCATACGTCCCTAAACTTTGGGATACATCTCTGATTGCTGCTAATGGGCTCCGCTCCAACCCAAGCCAACCATTTAGCTTGGGATTTTGTGAACTTAGGCTGCAGATCCAATCAACATGGGCTCTACCCCGGCCCATGACGGCTAGGGCCAGCACTTCTGGCCCGAATTTACCTTTGCACCCCCACTTTCTATTACACACAACCCGAAACATACTAGGAAAGAGTCCTCGAATTCAGATCCTTCCAAACGGAAGTAACACATTCAGCCATTAAACTCGGGCCATCAAAGGCTCGACCGATGTCGTGCCATATCCTCCACCATAAGCCCTGCTTAATGCACAATTGTCTGTACGATGGATTGGTTGTGAGTAGCATTTAGAAATGGCACTGCCTTTGTCGGCCTCTTACGCCAGGCCTTAGTGCCTCAACGCATGTTTAGGAAACGTCTCCACCACTAGGCAATATGACCGTTAAAGCCCTCTGACACCTCATGAGGCTTTGATGATGCAGAACTGCTACCGTTGGGTGTGGCCCGCAGCCCATTTTCATGTTTTATCGCCAACAAAGTGTTTTAAACCATTGGCCGACCTCCAATCAGTCAACCCCTATCCTGTGGTCATTCTTGCCATTTCTAGTGGCACAACCTTGTATCTGCCCGCCCTAGTGCACGCAGTCTTATGCTTTGAGTGTAATTAATCTAACCTTATCGAGATTAATTCCAGCATCTCTGAAAATCCTCGGGACATAACAACTCTCTAGTGCGATGCTTTTGGTCACCTAGTCCGCTATTAACGCCGCCACCGTCGCTTGCTCGCCATCAAACTCCTATGGATTATGAGGTAGGGGACCTTGAACTCGTAATTTCATTATAGCATGCTTTGATTGTGTAGTAGCATGCTAGGAGTCAATAATTTAATGTTTTGCATGATTATGCCGATTATAAAAGCATGTTGTATGTATGTGTATTGTGTGCGTATGTTAGTGAATACTAAGGGCACATAGTAAGTTGCTATGAAGCTTATGTATGTGACCAAAGTGTGTGATTTTCGTTGTAGATTGATAGTATACTATCGATGGGCAGGAGTAGAAGTATTTGATAGTAAGTTTGGCTAAGGGGTACTTCGTAAGTTATAACGTGGAAACTGTGATTGTATGTCAGGCAAGGAAAGATAAGATTGAAAGACAAATGCTGGATTTGATGAGATTGGAGAATTTGTTTAGTTGGAGTTAGACGACACGTTCGAGCGATGAGTAGGAGACGTGGGGGATGCAAGGAATTGAAGACTTAAGATTTGGAGCGCTTTTAGGGGATTGTGAGTTAGAAGAGGTAATGGCATAATTATACATGCATAATGTACGTAATATGAATTGTAACTGAAAAATAATGAGTAAGGAATTAGTAAGGGTATGATATCGGGACTTAAGTCTAAGGGTTTCATTTGAGGAGTTCGGGTAAGACGATTCAGTTTTATGGTGGATGATGTAAGATGTAAGGCTGTAAATGTATGATGGTAAGATTATTAGTATGGATTACAAGTTAAGGTAAGATTGTGTAGAGATTTGTGAGATGGAAGTTGTTCCGATCATAATTGTATGTGCATAAGTTACATAATATAAACTTGAATGGTAAGAAACCCTAATTTGATAACGTTGTGAGGTTGAGACTGAGGGTTTTGACAGATTAAGTTCCATTTTGTGCCAGTCGATAAGTAATCGACTAAGCGTCCTTTTTGGTCTAGCCATGGTGTTTTTTTGTGGGTCATAGTCTTGGTGCTATTTTTCGGCCCAAACGTTTGATGCTCTGTTGAGAGCGTTGTAAGTTTCCACCCTTCGTGGGCTTTGTATGTTTTCTGCCTACCGATGGCACTGTATGTTCTGCCCAAGAGTGGCACTGTAAGATTCCTGCCCAAGAGTGGCATTGTATGTTTTCCGCCCTTAGTTGGCACTGTATGGCCCAAGAGAGTGGGCATTTGCGCGCTCAGGTAAGTAGTATCATGGATTTGCTCTTACCTGTTTGATCCTATGCCCCATGAGCATACGTGTGCCTTGCCTTCGGAAAAGTCCATGGTGTATAGTTGCTCCCCAAAGGTTAAGGTGACACCCCAGTGGCATTCCATTCTTTTCCGACGCTAGAGCTTATTAATTATAATGAGCTTCAGTTGTCGGTAGTATGTGTACGATTGTAAGAGTAAGTTGTATGTTTCTGATTCTGAGTACGTTGTACGTGTAAGATTTAGAGTAAGTGTGAGCTTCTTTGGAAGACAGTAAGAGTAAGTTTATGAGTATGAGTATGTTGTACGAGTAAGTTTGTGAGACTTTGATTTAGACGGTAAGTGTAAGTGTAAGCTTCTAAAGGAAATGTAAGAGTAAGATTTTACGAGTAAGGTCGTACAAGTGAGTTCGTACGAATAAGGTCGTACGAGTATGTGTATGTTGTAAGTGTAAGCATACATTTGTACAAGTAAGCTGATAAGGCTGATTCAGAGTGTAAGTGTAAGAGCATGAGCTATGAGTAAGTGTAAGTTCGGTTTGTACGATGATTTGTATGCGTGGCAATATTTATACTTCTTATTCTATTTGCTTCATGTGTGTTTGCATGGAAGGATCTATATATGAACTTGCGGAGTTCATTGATTCATTTTTCCCCTACTGGGTATTTTCCTACTGAGTATGAAAATACTCACCCCATCTTTTTAGCCCCTTCGACTGGAGGCTTTTGCAGGTCGATCGATAGCTATTTGAAACTGGACTTTTCCCCATGTGGATAATTCTTCCTCAACTTTGAGCGCTGTGAAATAGCAATGAAGTCGTGTGGAGTTTGGTGCTACGATCTCATGTATTGACTAAGGTGAGAAAATTATGTTATCTACTGGACTTGTGTATGTATGTATGATTTATTTTCAAACTGTGAAAGAACTTGTACTAAGAGATGCCTGGGAGGTTTTTGTTTTTAAAGCCCATGGCCATGGTAGGATTTAATCGTATATTTTTGTTTTAGGTCACGCTTGAGAATGTTTGTTAGTTTTAAGATGATTTAATTTATGAAAGTTGTTTTCACACCTTTTGAATTTCGTTAATTGAGTCGATTTACATCTATGTTTTGAAAATAAAATTTTAGTAAAATTTTAAAGTAAATGTGTGGAAAAACCTCGGGCGTGACATTTACTTTCTGTATTTAAAACCCTTGTTGAGCTTGTGGCTCACCCCTCTTTGTTGTGCTTTATTTTTGGGCTGCATGGCGTGCCATGTAGGTGGTCATGATGGGCTCTTAGTGGAGCATGTGGTTGGCGATGATCCTTAGTAGGGGTTACATGGAGATTATGGGTCTTATGATTGCTTTTATAGCATGTTGTGTTGAGACATTTATATACTTGATTATACTTCATAGTATGTTAGCCATTGTGGGCTTAGACTCATACTTTAGCCATGTGTGGGCTGTTTAACATTAAGTACGTGGGTTTGTGTGTAGACTATTGTTTAATTAGTAGTCCTTTATTTCTCATTTTTCTTTTGTACAAAGTTTATTGTGTGCGACTCCGTAGTGTTCTACCCAAAGATGAGTTAAGTCTTCTATAATCGAAAATACTTTGTTGCGTTGTGTGCCGCTTCTTCCTTGGACCAAGGTTGGCTCGGGGGATAGCGTATGTTGGGGTGTGACAGCAGTGATTGATCGATGACACAATAATTTTATAGTTTGCCCTTTTTTACCCTAATTCGGTTCGAAACTCCCAAAAATCAATTCCTAAGCCATTCTAAGTTATTTATGTATGAGTGTGTGCAAAATTAATCCTTTTACCTTCAACACTCTTAGTCATCACCCTTGATTCATATGAATATGTTTGTTCCTATTTTTCAAGTCTAGTAATTCCAAATCTGACTCGACTACAACTAAATCTAATCAGATTCTTAAGACTAACTACATACATGAAGTTTTGACATAGTTTTGATCAATAAAATTAGCCAATTAAAATACATATGCCACATATGTCTTTCAAGAATCACCACCATAGCCTATCAACACCGTTATTGACATGTCCTTATGCGTGTTGAAGACTCAACATCACCCCCGACATGTCCTTGTAGGAACCAATAAGGACTAACACCCTTGGAGTCCATGTTAGACACCCCACATCCATCGACATGGACAATCTGTGTCAAAGCTGTGTCAGTGAGATCTAACAGTCAACCCACTACAAAATTCCACTCTTCTAAAAAACTGTCAATGATTGTGTCGGAGCTCGTGACCACTCGAAGAACCAAAACCTAGTATGTAGTTTGCTTCACAACACATAGACAACCCTCCTTGATGACATTATCCATTCTCAAACTTTTCAAAACACTAATTTAAAGGCTACAAATACCGAAACCACACTACTCATATGTTATCCATTTATCTGTACTACTTGTAACACCTCTCCTCCTCTCCACACACCCCAAAGTTGCACCCAATACCTTATCTTTTTATTATAATCCATTATAAAATTGTGATTTCATTGATAGTTAACAATCCTACCTTCAAATTATGAAATCTTGATGCTTTCTCACCTCCTCCTTCTTTGTTGTCACTTTCCTCATGCCCATCTCTCAACCCATATTCAACTTAAATTTCAAGTGGCAAACAAGATTCGGGAACCCGGACCTAGGGTTTTCCCTTGCTTTTTATTTGTATTGGGGTTAACAGAGTAACCAGAAAATGAATCATTGTATGCAAACAACACTAAAAAATACCAATTGCATGCTTCTTTGTGTAATTGGCACACACTGTCAACATGTCAATTCCCATGTTGATATGTTGCATAACCTTTGACATGTTGAGACTGTGTTGATAATTCAAATTTCACCTTTAATTAACTTCTATTCAAAATGTAGAATATAGCTAACATTTCTAAATTGTCACAATCACATAATATTCCCATATGTTAGAATATTTGGACATATGTAATGTATTAGCTATATTTCGTTGAACAAGAATATGTTTTTGACCACTATAAATGTGTAATTGAATTTTAAAAGATTGTGTTGATTGGTGATGAGTTAGTCTTTAGAATTGAAGGACTAAAATAAATTAGAGCAGATGCTTTGGGGTTTCAAGATGAAGGACTCAACAGTGGTTGGAAGATTTCAATGACCACACAAGTGTGAAACCACACACATACTTCATTAAGGTTAAAATGACAAACATGGGAGTAAAGTATAGTAAATTGGGACATCGAATTTCTTAAATTTGAAAATTGTTCTAGAGTGAACAATCGGGTGTTCTAGAGCAATCAACAGGTCTTGATCAAATTAAGGTGAATTTAATTTAAATTGTCTAATTCATATTAGATCGATTGGAATCCCAATAGATTGATTGATATAACGACTGATGAAAGACAAAAACCTTTGTGATCGATCAGAAAAATAGAGAAATCAAAAGGGGTGAGTAAATTGGAATGGATTACGAAGTCCAAAAGAGTGAAACCTTCATAGCATCGATCGAACATTTTGTATTTTGCCAAATTTAAAACTTCCAAATAGAGTTTGTTTCCTAGTAGAACACAAACTCATTCAAAACTCTATTGAAAGTCACTGGGATGATGAATTTGAAGATATTGGAATAGTTTTCTTTAGAGATGAAGGCTTAGAATCGGTTATTATTGTGTAGAAAAATTGAGTGATTTCTATATAGAAATTTCTTCACACCTTTGTATTTTGAGGGAGTTTCTTAAAAAAGAGGTGAGTACTTGATTCATGGTTTTTCTATAAATTAAGGGAATGAATTGTGAGAAGAGAGAACTACATAATCACATGATCATTATCACACACAAGGTTCTATAAAATTATTGAAGTTTACATATGAAGATGGACCATGATCAAGATGGACAACAAGGAGGAGAAGAGTGCTCTAAATGAAGACAACTAAATGAGGTTTGAAAGTATCAAGAAAGACTGTGATAGTCAGGGTTAGACTCTAGAAGGGAATTCTAGAAATAGTAACGTGTGAGTTTATAAAGTTTTGGTTTTAGTACATTGCTTAATAAACCTTGTTTTGTTGTGTAGTTTTTCACGGTGGGTTTCTACATAAAAAAAGTCTTCTACATACTTTTGATTTCAATGGTTGATTAATTTTTAGTTTGTAGCAAGTTGTTTAAATTCATGCGGATTAAAAGTCTTCTAAATATTTTTTATTTATGTGGTTGATTAATTTGAAGTTTATAGCAAGTAGTTCAAACTCATGTGGATTAGTGATTAGTGAAGAGTCCATATCACGCAGATCTTAATTGGCTTTTTGAGTAGGGGCAGTGTGGTTATTATCAAGTAGAAGGTTCTTAAGCTCACACTACTAACATGACCTCTTTATTTCCTCATGCCTAAATTCCTTTTCCTAGGAGTGGGCAAACTATACCATTTCAAGCCTCAGT
The DNA here is from genome assembly GCA_035235625.1 of Saururus chinensis. Classification (NCBI taxonomy): domain Eukaryota; kingdom Viridiplantae; phylum Streptophyta; class Magnoliopsida; order Piperales; family Saururaceae; genus Saururus; species Saururus chinensis. The sequence goes on from CP141142.1 coordinate 26,083,210, forward strand.
CCCAACCACTATTACACAAGGGAAGGGGCTACACTTGCCCCCATGGGCATCTATGGGGTGGCAGGAAAAGTTTTGATTTGATAAATATTTGTTTAAAACTTATAAAAATGGCATATGGAGATATGAAAATTAGATGTGCTTACATCTTTAGAATGTTCTTGTGCTAGCACTTCAAAATATAAAGTTGATGTGACATCCACTGATATTAAGGTATTCTTCATATAATTCATGACAATACAAGATTTAAATGTACCTTGTTTTAGTAAGGACATCAACGCCTACACCGATGTGTTTGTGTTGACGTCAATTGGACTTTAGGTGTCATTGTCGACAAGCAACAATGCATCGACAAATTTGTTAATGAATTTTGAATTTCATCTATTGGTGGATTTTGGTAGTTCCCTACGCACAAGACAGAAGAAAGGATTGGATGATCTTTCCTTGCAAAATATAGAGAAGAACCCTTTTTTTTAATGTGGGTTGACTCTCTTTTGATTAATCAAGACTACTCTTTATAATTTGGAGTCGAGTAGTGGTGATTAATTAATTTTCAAACCATTTGATTAAATGATAAACAAGGGAGGCAACTTGAAATTTATTAAAAAGAAAAAAAGAGAATTGTCAGGAGAAGTGACTCAAATTTCAAGTAAAAAAAAGAATAGAAACTCCTGAGCTCCCTTGTGAAATACTATTTCTTCTTCTTCTTTCACTTAATACATCAATTTTTCTTGCAATCTCTCGGGCTTCTTCAATTTTCAAACGTGGAATGAAGGTCAATGTCTTTGGAATTTTTAGATGTCTTTTGGTAGAAGATGGGCTTTGGATTTATTTTTAAGGATCCTTAGACTTCAAGACCAAAAGCCATTTCCTATAAAAAGGAGAGGGTATTTATAGTGTTGAGGTTGTGAGGTTAAATAAAGTAGCGGGCAGTGAGTTGACGGGATAGTTTGTAGGAGGTGGGGAGTGAATTAGTGGGATAGTTCATTGAAAGTGAGGAGTGTGGTGAAGTAAGGATAGGAAGTTTTAAAAGTAGTGAGGGAAGTTTCAACATTCGATCTTTGACTTAGTCTTCCTCACTCCATCACCCTCTTTACACATTCTTTTTTATTATTATTATTATTTTATCATTTTCATCATCATTTCATTTTTATCTTTCTTTTAGTGTGGGAAACACTAGCCTCATGGCTTTGACTTGGTCTTCCCACTCTTTACTATCCTTCTCTCTCTTTTGTAAGCAATTAAGTAGAAATTTCTTCAAATCCTGATTGGGATTGAGGACTTTAACAAACTCCTACTCCATTTTTGCATTTGATTCATTTGTTGTGAATGTAGTATTCCACGTAATCTCTTTGCATTTTTCTTTGAATTTCAAGTTCTTTGAAATTTGATGTTTTTTGCTTTATCCATTTTAGTCTTTTGTGGCTAAACATTTTGATATTTGAAGTCTAAACTTAATGTGGGGCCCATGAGTCTCACTTAGCCTTTTACTAATTTTGATTAAATGACTATTTTGATGTGAGAACCGTGGGTCTCACTTAGCCTTTTGTAATTTTGATTTTTTTGATTTGATGGTCATTTTGATGCGGCTAATTTTAATGTGAGACTTATGAGGCCTCATTTAGCCAATTTAATTTGTGTGGCTTACTTCAAGTGTAGGGGAGCTCATGAGGTCTTCACCCAATTATTTTTGTTAAAAGCTTCAACTTATTCCTACGTGTGTAGGATAAGGTTTTGCTTCATTTTTTTCTCTTTTTTGGACATTGTCCACTTTGGAGACTTTGTCCACTTTGAAGCTAGTCAAGCTCCCAAAATATTGGACTTTGAATTTTGATTCTTTCTTAAAAAAAAACTTGTCAACAATGGCCCTCCAAGGGGTGACAATGGTGCAACTTTATAAGCGCAACTATTACATCTCAAAAGATGTTGTGCTAGAAATTATGGCTGGTCTCCCATCAAATTCTCCAAGTGAGTTGTCTATAGTTTAAACTGTTTCACTTGGTACCCATCTAAATTTAGAAGGGATTTTTAAAATTGTAATGGACATAGCCATAGAAAGCATAATGAGTGCTAACAAAGGTGTTACTGAAGAGCACTCAATGGATGGACGACTTCCACACTTTATCCTCTTTTTTGTGTTGAAGATTTGAAAAGCGGCCATATTTTTTTTCTCGATGATGTTAAAGATGAATTGATTAGAGAAGGGATTCTCCATCAATTAATATTTTGCTATTGGAGAGAAATTTCTTGTTGCATAATTTGAATGTAATTCACTTGTGACTAATGGATTCTTCAATTTTAAGGGAATACATATTTTCCTCACGGGAGTGTAGCACATGTGCCACCCTTTTTTTCTTTTTATCTTTATTTTTCTGGTGTAAAACCTATGCAGAAAGGAAGGCTCTCGGCGTCACTCACCCAAGGTCTTGCACAACATGAGTCTTTTGGTCACTTGTCAGATCCATTTTTTTAGCACATATAGGATAAAATCATATTTAGATCTTAACTCAGATGCTAAAAGATCTTTGACAAATTAAATCCTATCTTAACTAGGAAGCTTAATGCATACCCCAATCAACTTCTGCTGCTTCATTCCTTTACGAACTTAACTTCTACCATCAATCAGTCAGACTCGTTGTTCTCTGCCATCGGGAGGACTCATTATTGTGAGAATATCAATTGAACTAGGAGTTCTATCTATATAAACAATGTACTACTTTTCTTAACCACGATAGGTAGTGAAAGAAATTAAATTGATTCCTACTTGATTTTTGAGTTCTTCATTGATGGGCTCTATTCATTCTCTTTCTTCTCCATTGATTTGCTTTGTTCATTCTCTATTGATTTGTAAGTTTGTGAGGATGCTTCTTTCTCTATTGAGGATGTGTTGGATCAAATGTGCGATAAAAAACTAGTTGTTTTTTTCCTTCTTCTTTTTACTGTTTAATTATGAGTGTGGAGGCCCATGGAGGGGAGTGCGTCGGTGGTGCTTGAAGTAGAAGGTGTAACAACTAGGCTGCTAGAGGCCGGCGACTGGAGGGGTAGAAGTGGGTGAGGCAGAGTGGCTAGGCAACTGGCGGTTGAAAGGGCGGAGCAGCAACATGTTTCAAGCTATTGCCGCCACTCTACTCTTCCTCTTTCCGATCCAATTTTCTCTGTGTGATGGCCACAATTTGAATTTTTTTTGTCTTCTTTCTTGAAGTGGAAGAGGATTTCATAACCTTGTAGGTGGTGTTGTGTACAGTATTTATAGGGAAGACCTACAAAGACAAATCCAGGGTGAATCCTTGAAGAATATTACAATGGATTATGTATCATGTGAGAATATTACAAAGAATCACAGATTGTGAGTTAAAAAGGCAAATGTGAGCGAGAAAGGATTTGGTTCCCTTAATACGCCCCTACAAACTCAGGGCGGGTGAGTAGCCATGAGTTTGGTAGTGAGAGACTGAAACTAAGTAATGGGCAATAGCTTTGTAAATATGTCGGCAAGTTGATCTTTGGATGAGACATGGCAAACCTGCATGTGACTAGCTAGAACTTGCTCTCGAATGTAGTGATGATCAATCTCAATGTGTTTGGTGCGAGCATGGACGACCGGGTTGGAGGCGAGGGCAATGGCAGATTGATTGTCGCACAACAATGTGGGTGTAGCAGTGGAGGAGATGTCGAGAAACTTGAGAACCATGGAGACACAGACAATTTTTGTGGTTGTGGAGGAGAGTGCACGGTACTCGGCTTCAGTGGATGAGCGGGCAACTATGACTTGCTTTTTAGACTTCCAAATGATGAGTTTAGGGCCCATGAAGACACAATACCCGGTGACAAATCGGCAGTCAATAGGGTCACCAGCCTAGTCGAAATCAAAGTAGGCAGTGAGGTTACATGGTCCTAGTTGTAAGAGAATGCCATGGGACAGGGTGCCTTGAAGATACCAGAGGATCCTCTTAACAGCGCATAGTGAACAATGGTGTGGTTATGCATGTGCTGGCAGACATAGTTCACGGAATAGGCAATGTCTGGACGGGTGTTTGTGAGGTATTGGAGAGAACCAACAATGCTTTTGTCGTGGGACGGGTCAGGGAATAGGGGGTTAGTGGGAGAGGTGGGGGGTCATTTGTGGCCTGTAGGAGTGGGGGTAGGTTTGCAATTGTCCATTTGGGCACAATGGAGGATGTCTCGAGCGTAGTGGGCTTGAGAGGGGAAGAGGCCATGTGGGGTAGTGGTGAAATCAATACCAAGAAAGTGGTGAAGGAGACCCAGGTCTTTGACGAAAAAGGCACGACTAAGAAGAGATATGACATGGTCAACAAAGGGAACATGAGAGCCAGTGATAAGGATGTCATCGATATAGACAACAAGGATGGTGACTTGGGAGCCCTATTGGTGAAGGAAGAGGGATGTGTCTGCATGGCAAGACTGAAAGCCAAGGTGGGTTAAGTAGGATGAGAGTTTGGCGTACAATTGGCGAGGGGCTTGTTTGAGGCCGTAGAGGGATTTGTGAAGGCGACAGATGTGGTGAGGGTGGGAGGGGTCAATGAAACCGGGAGGTTGGGCCATGTAGAGTTCCTCCTCAATGGTGCCATGAAGAAAGACATTAGAGACATCAAGCCAGGAGGTTGGGCCATGTAGAGTTCCTCCTCAATGGTGCCATGAAGAAAGGCATTAGAGACATCAAACTGTTTGATGGTCCAAGCACTGGAAAGAGCTAGGCTGAGGACAATACGGATGGTATAAGGTTTGACCATGGGGCTAAAGGTTTCATGGTAGTCATGTACTTCTTCCTGAGTGAAGCCTTTGGTAACCAGGCGTGCCTTGTACCGGATATGGTGTCGTTAGGGCCACGCTTGATCTTATAGGTCCACCGGCATCCAATGATGTTGGAATCGGGTGGGGGTGGGACAAGGGTCCAGGTAGCTTGATGGAGGAGGACCTCATACTCAGAGCGCATAGCATCACACCATTCTAGTGATTGAGAGGAAAGACGATAGGAGGTGGAATATGTTGTAGGGGGGATTGGGCAGTGAGGGAAAGAGGGATGCGGGAACGAGAGATGTTGGCTTTGCTACCGGTAATCATGTGGTGAGTAGGGGCAGGATGAGGGAGAGGGGAGGAGGGAGGGACGTAGGGGAGGGGGAGGATGAGGTGGGAGGGAGAGGTGAGTGTTGGGGGGAGAGGAGGGTGAGGGGGTAGTGGAGAAAGACGAAGCGGAGGAAGGTGATGGGGGGTAGGAGGGAGGGACAGGTGGTAGGGGTAGAGGGGAAAGAAGGGGTGAAGGGATGGGTGGTGGTGATGGGGAATGGGAGCGAAAGGAGAAGTCATGTTCAAGGAAGCGGACATGGTGAGAGATGTAGACATGGTGACTGGAGGGGTTAAGACAACGATAGCCTTTGGTGGTGGGACAATAGCCAATGAAGACACAAGGGAGAGACCGGGCATCGAGTTTATGTTGTGAGTAAGGGCGGGTCCATGGGTAGCATCGACAGCCAAAGACACAGAGGTGAGAATAGTCAGGAGGGGTATTGTGGAGGAGTTGGTAGGGGGAGACATGATGGAGGGTGGGGGAGGGAAGAAGGTTGATGAGGTAGGTGGCGGTGTATGCTGCATCCACCCAATAGGTGAGAGGCATGTGGGCAGAGGTAAGTGGGGTAAGGGTAGTTTCGATTATGTGGCGGTGTTTGCGTTCAGCAATGCCATTTTGTTCGGGGGTATGAGGACAAGAAAATTGGTGAGTGATGTTGTGAGTATGGAAGTGAGAGGTGAAGTGGGAATTGACAAATTCACGGCCATTGTCAGAACGCAAAGTGGTGATATGATAGGGGAATGCGTTTTTGACCATGGATTGGAAGGTAAGGAAGGTGTCAAAGGCATCTGACTTAAGTTTTAGGGGATAGAGCCAGGTGTAGCGGGTGAAGTCATCGACAAAGATAATATAATATTGGTAGCCAAGGAAGGAGGTGACCGGAGAGGGTCCCCAAAGGTCAAAGTGGATAAGTTGGAGGGGACGAGTGGTAGAGCAATGAGACTCGGAGAAGGGTAATTTATGAGATTTGCTAACATGACAACTATTACACTCTAAGTGCTTTATTTTGGTAACATGTAAAGGAAAAGAAGAAACAATAGTGTTGAAGGTGGCGAAGGCGGGGTGGCCAAGGCATTGATGCCAGGTGGCAGAGGAGGAGGTAGTAGCAGTGAAGGCACTTGGGGTGATGGGAGAGAGGGGGTAGACGTTGTTTCGACTTAGACCATGATAGAGGAGGTGACCGGTCTTGTTATCCTAAATAGACACATCAGAGGCAGAGAAGGCTAGAGAGCAATTATTGTCACATGCAAGTTTGTAGATAGAGAGGAGATTGTGAGCAATAGAAGGTATGTGTAGGATAGTGGGAAGATGGAGTGTGGAGTGGGGAAGGATGGGGGAGGTGCTGCTGGTGGAGGAGAGTGGAAGGGATTGACCATTACCTATGTTAACGTAAGGGGGGGCAGGGTAGGGAGAGGTGGAAGTGAGTTGAGTCACATCCGGGGTAATATGATTGCTTGCACCAAAATCTAGGAGCCAATCAGAGGGGCATTGGACCCCACCTTGAGCTTGAGCAGTCTTGGCCTGGGCATGGTTCCCGGTGGGACCCATGTAGGAGGCATTGTAGCATGCACCACATTTAATGGCACTGTGGTCTAAAGAGCCACAGATTTGGCAGGCGAGGCTTGGGGGATGAAAACCACTACACCCAAGACCATAGCGTACCCCCTCGATGAAAGTTGGGGTGGGGACGGCAATAATGTGTTACAGGGGGAGTGGGTAGCAGTCCCGGGGCTGCATATGCAGTGGCTGGTGAGGGGGCCATGGTGGCTGGAGGGACACCCGAGGGGGGGCTGAGGATGAGTTGGCCCAGGGCTGCTGTGAGAGGACCCAGGAGGGCATGCGGGCCAGAGACGGAGGGAGAGCTGCTGGCGGCGACTTGAAGGGTCATGGGATGGGCAAGCAGCGGTCCGGCTGGAGCAGTATGTTGGAGTTTGAGTGCGGCTTCTTTGGCGAGGAGGAGATTCCACAGCTCAACGAAGGGGATGAGGGCACCACAAGCCCGAATGCCGATGACGAAGGCGGCGTAGTCGGGAGGGAGTCCAGTGAGAATCCTGTGTAGTAGATCAGCGTCGTTCACCAGAACGCCGATGGCCGCCAGCTGGTTGACCAACAGGCAGATCTGGTTTAGATAGGCGGCCATCCCTATTGGGCTGAAGCAGCAGCAACGGAGCTCACCCATGAGGTGGATGACAGTTGCTGGAGAGGCTGACAACTATCTAGCGACTACGGCGGTCCATATATCAGCGGCGATGGTGTAGGTGAGAAAGTGGCGGACAAGAGTCGGCTTAATGGTAGCTCAGAGAGAAACGAGCAGGTGGTGGTCTATGGTGAGCCAGTCAGAGTAAGAAGGCCGAGTAGATGAGTCCGCCGGCGAGGGACAGGACAGAAAGCCGTCGATGTAGGAGAGAAGGTGGTATGCGGCCAGAATGGAGGCAGTGGTTTGTGCACCAGACCAGAAAGTTGGAGTCGTCGAGATGAATTGTGATGAGGCTGGCCAAGTTGGAAACAAGAAATTTAATGGAGGTAGGGATGGTCTAGAGGAAGTCAACTGCAGTGGGAGGAACAACGGGCAGTGGGTGGTCAAAGGAGTTGAAGACGATGGTGGGCGCTAGAGAGACTAAGGAATCCATGGGGAGTCCAGGGACGAACGGAGGATAGGAGGGGGGAGAAAAGCGGGATCTTGGCTGGAGAGGAGGGAGCTGATCACATAGGGATGACGACTGACTAGAGAGGAGGGACTGATCGCAGGGGGGCCGAGAGGTTGAAGGGGAGGAGGTGACTGGCAGGAGGGAAGGGAGGTACAAGTCAGGATGTGAGATGAGGGGAGCGGCTTGCCTGAGATAAAGAAGGAGGTGACGGGAAAACGACCAGAGAAGAAGTTACTGGTGGCGAGGTGCAAGGGATTGAGGACAATCAGAGGTGGGGAACGACGGACTAGAGAACGAAGGAACGTTGCAGGGTGTTAGCCCCTCCACTTTTTGCATAGACAAGGGGGCAGATACCCCCTATACTTGGCGGTGGACAGCCAAGTTAGCTTGGACGACGGACAACCTAGGCAGCCCCTTGGGCACGGATGGATGCTTGGAGCAGCGTGGGAGCAGTTCCGGATGTGCACTCGCCTTGCGGAGTAGGCTGAGGCAGAGTCCCTACGCGGGTAGGACTCTAGGTGGTGTGTTGGGCACCACAACCCCTTAGGGACGGATTTCTAAGGGCGCTAGGACGCAGGGAGGCAGCACAGCTAGACTCCTAGCACGGATAGGAGAGGATGCATAGGTTTCCCTAGACGGATGGACTCTAGAAGCAGCAGGGCGGTGGACTCCTAGCCGAAGACAGATTCCCTCACAGGTTTCCTGATTTGTGTTGGGATGCCCCTATTGGGCTAGGAGAGTTGGGACAGGGAGGGACTCTGTATACATGGGCTGGGTTGTTGTATTCCTAGTGCGATAAGGACCAGCAGTGCTGAGTCTATTTAAAGGGTGAGTCTGCGCAGTAACTTGGCTTGTCAGCCCCGACCCTCTCCCTGCCATTGTAACCGACAAACTAAGTTTACATAGCATTGGGCAGAGCCCTTTGCTCCAGAGACAGCTGTGTTGGCTGATTGCTTGTTCCCCTTGCGCATACGAGAGGGAAGGTCGCGAGAGTAAGCTACTAGCTACACGTTGCAGTCAGGCCATCACAGGTGTGGACACTAGGCAAAGCTCTGCACCTATGACACAGGAGGTGGTGGGCAGGCGGAGAAGAAATGGGAGAGGCCGGCGACTGGGCGAGCGGTAGTGAGGAACAGTGAGAAGGAGAAGGATTGGATGAACAGTGGTGATGCAGAGTTGTGGGCTCGAGGCTGCAGATAAGAGGGACATGAGGTGTAGTGGGAACCGGGAGGGAGTGATGGGAAGGAACAGGTAGAGTTCCAATGCAGGGTGGTGGGGACGAGGAGGGACAAAGAAATGATTGTGGGAGAGGGATGGTCACACAGTATGTTCGGAAGGGGAAGGGTTTTAGCCTATTGCTTCGATACCATGATGAAGAGGAAGAGGATTTCAATAACCTTGTAGGTGGTGTTGTGTACAGTGTTTATAGGGAAGACCCGCGGAGACAAATCCGGGGTGAATCCTTGAAGAATATTACAATGGATTACATATCGTGTGAGAATATTATAGAGAATCACAGATTGTAAGTTAAAAAGGCAAATGTGAGGGAGAAAGGATTTGGTTCCCTTAATATTTCTTATGCAGCAAGTGGTGCAAGGCGGAGGTTTGACGGTTGTGGGCGGAGGAAGAGGCCAGAGGGATGGGAAAGACAAGGTTGATGGCAGCCATGGGTGAAGGCGATTCAGTGGTGAAAACTACAGTGAGGAAGAAAGAGAAATGATGCGAGAGGAGGGCAGCGAGTGGAAGAGAGAAGGGCGGTGGAGGGAGATCGGGATAGGGGGAAGAGTGCAAAACAGTGTCAATACAGTTGGGCCACTTTATTTTTTATTACAAAACCCAACAGAGAGGTGATTAGGAGAGAAGGTGGTGTTTGTTAAAGGTGGGGGATGGGAGTTGGTGGACTGGGTTGAGGCCTTGCCGGTTCTGGATGAGAGTGATGGGTGACAGGCGTGAGGCTGGAAATGGCGGAGCAAGGACCAAAGGTGAGAAGTGGGGAAGATGAAGGTGGAGGCCAGCAGTACAAGGCGAGGTGAATGGATAGAGAGAGGAGAGGGTCGCAGCATAGGGTAAGGTGACCAAAGAGGGAGAAGTGGTAATGAAGGTAAAGAAGGTGAGAGGGAGAGGTATGGCGATGGTTGAGGTGGTGGCAGCGAGGTAGAGGTAAGAAGAGGAGGTGAAAAGAGAGGAGAGGCGGAACGGAATGAGAGGTTAGTTTTTTTTTTAAAGAAATGCTACACCCGCTTGGTTTTACCCGTTTGCTCATGCATAAGGTAAAAATATGCATGAGCCCCAAATTTTCTCACGCTTATAGTTTTTTTCAGAACGTGTCTATTTAGACCCCATTTTTTAACCTATATCCCCCACACAAAGAAAAAATTGGTATTTTTTTTTACTTCTTTCTCCCTATCTTCCCCATCCCTTTTACCCATACTTCCCCTAAACATAAACCCCACCCTCTTTTTCTTCTCCTCCGGTACCGGCGACTATCGGCACCAACTCCGGCGGCCGGCCAAATCTGGCCGGCCATGATGGCCGCGACTAGTGCGCAACCGCGGCAATTGTACAGCCATGGGACGAGAGTCGCGGCAAGCCAAATCTGGCCAGCCGCATTGGCCTCGGCCACTGGTCGCAGCTTGTGAGCAGCCGCTACCGGCCAGATCTGGCCGGCCATCTTCAAGCCGATGCCTGCGTGCAGCTGCAGCCTGCGCACAATCGAGGCTAGCGGCAGGCCAGATTTGGCCGGCCTCTGGCTGGCCGTGGACTGGACACTATCAGCGTCCAGTAGCTGTAGCCTGTGCGCAACAGCAGCCTATGCTGGTGCGGTAGTGGCCTGCGCACGGCCGTAGCCTACGCACAGTCGCAGCCTATGTTGGCACAGCTTTCGCGAGGCCGCAGCCTGCCAAATTTGGCCGGCCATCATGCTACCACGGCCTGCGTGTAGCCGCGGCTAGTGGTCGGCCACGGGCTCAACGCAATTAGCGTCCAGTGGCCGCGGTTGGCCACGACCAATGGCTATGACTAACTGCAGCGGTGAAAGAAGGTCGCCGGCATTAATACCGATGCCGGAGAAGAAGAAAAAAGGGAAAAAAAAGTGTAAAGAAAAAAATTAGGATAAAAATAGGGAATACAAGAGATTTTAATATAAAAAAATAAAATAAATAAGCAATAAGGGTAATAGAGAAAAAAGAAGAATTTAAATAGCTACGTTTTTTTTTTATTCAAAGCTCACCTCCCAGAACAAACTCATCGCAAGACTGTAGACCCACGTAAAACCGGCAACCAGTGACTAGTGGCAGTAACCTTGTCAGGGCGGTAGAGAATCGGAGTCAAGACTGGATTGCAGGCCAACTCTCACTCTCCCCGAGCCCCACTGATGATCAATATGTTGCTCGTGGGTAAAAGCCGGCATTTCCTTCATCTCCCATAGACCCATGCTCAATAGGCACTAGCCAGCCAACGGTGGTGAGTGCCGAGACAAACCCCTCCTTGTTTGCCCGTTGGAAAGAGCCGTGCGGAGCTCCGCCGCAAGCCACCACTTCTGCCCTGAGGTAATTGGAGATTGGGTCGGCAATGTCAAGGCGAAGGGGGAGGTGGATGGAGGAGCCAAATTTAGGATAGTTGTAGGGGTCGGCGTCGGAGATGGATGGGTACTTGCGGACTATTCGGTTGAGGTCGTGGGCGAAGAGGATGGCCCTAGGAGTTGGCAAAGACAAAGAGGTGGCCATCTGATAGAGGTGCAAGAAGGGGTAGAGGTTGTTCTTTGCCTCATTGTCTGTTTCTTGGATGAAGACGAGGGAGATGGCACAAGCAGCCGATGGAAAGAACTCATAGGAAAACCGGTGCGGCCACCGAGAACGATGACACAACTTTGGGCGGAAGCCCTGCCTCTACCATGCCAGGGGCTGTTGGGAAAAAATGGACCAGCTGACTCTTCCTGCACAGCCTCCCGGACTCCTCCGCCGAAACCATGGCCGCAAAGCATATGGATGCCCCCCCCCTCTACTTCTTTCCTTCTGCCTAGCAACATAAGGAAGAAACAGAGGGGATAGTTGGCGGAGGCTGCCGAGAACGATGACGAAACCGTTTGGGAGTAGCTGGTCGTTGGCAGCAGCAGTCTGGCTGCTTGCTTGGTCTTTGGTAGCAGCCGCCTGGCCTCTTGTCGCCACCGTTGTTCCGGCTCTGCTCGGCCCAAGTCCTATGAGCATCCATCCCTCCAGATGCGACCGGTGCTTCGCCCCGACACCCCTTGATCACGATTCCAGCCTCTACTGGCCTCCTCTCCAGTCCCTGTGCATGTCGGCCGGAGCTAGCGGAGGGATTATGGGTTGGGAAGGATACATGGCTCGAGGTGCTGTAGGGGTAGGATCGATCAGGGTCGGGTGGGGCTGCGGTCGGTTTGGGGCAGATTAGAGGCCAGGCTAAGTGACGTTGTGGCCCGGTCAGGGAGCAATGAGCCGGAAACGGGGCTGGAGTCTGGGAGGGGGACTGCAGTTGGTCCGTGCTGCCGTTGAGATGGGGGGCGGGTGGTGTCCCTTTAAGTTTATGAAGCGAAGAATAGTTTTTGAAGCGAATTAAGAAGACACTAACTCGAAGAAGTTACTGTCTCCGACTTGGAGGGGGGTATCCCCTACCAAATTAAGCTTGAAGTGGCAGGTTGTTATCGGGCCCGTAACATTCTTTAAAAAATAGCGGGGGGTTCCCCCTGCCACAAAGAAGACAGTAACTCAAATCAGTTAGTGTCTTCAAGTTGGCGCGGGGTACCCCCCGCCAAATTGAGCATATAATGGCGGGGGTCTTAGACCCCATCTGGTTCTTCAAAAATTGGTGGGGGGTGGCCCCTGCCATGAAACAAACAGTAACTCATCTAGTATATATATATATATATATATATATATATATATATATATATATATATATATATATATGAATCTTCTAATTGTCTCCAAAATATCATAAACATTTACCCAATTGTATCACATAGTGAAACCATTTGGTTCTTAAGTTAGGCTTTTACTGTTGGCTCTCCAGAACTATCACATAGTGAAACTGTCGCAAACAATGATGGAATGCAACCACATAGACGCATATACAAAACTCGATCCTTATATAACTTTTCCCAAGCATCAGCAGGTGGTTCATGATATCTTCTCCAAATAGCTGCAATAGGAGGCAGTAGGGAATTTTGTGTAACATAGACTCCTCGAAAATGGTTTCCGTTTACATGTGCCACACAAATCTTTTTCGGCTTAGTGACAGGCGTTGTTCTAAAGCGGAATATAGTCATGCAAATGTGATTTGAAAAAAGAAGCAAAGGAACCCCGTAGCAAGATGCAATCACATACCCCATGTCCAGTATGGTCATCCAATTCTTTGGTGGTGCAACATGTCCAAAGAAGGAAAAATTTTCTATCAATTCATCAATCCTCTCATTTTCACCAAAAATATTAGCATATATGGGTGTATGGGTAGACAATTCATATACAAGATCTGCTCTTAGCTTTCTCGATCCAAGCTCACCCATTCCTAAGACAATAGAGATTACATGGAACCCACAATGTCCATCTGCAGCAATGTCAAAAATGTTCTTAATGTATGGATAAATAGTACTAGGAATAAAATTCAAATATCTTTCTTTGACATTACTTTGTTTTAACTTCTTTGATATTTTCAACTTCTTCATCCCTGCATTTTTTTGAGCTTTTAACTCTGCTGCAACACATTCAAAACTAGAAGGATCTCGCTCAGTAGAATTATCATGTTTATTTTTACTACCTTTGGGCCTTCCACACGACTTTGTGGGTATTGAAGGCATATCCAACCAGTTTGATTTAGGATCTGCAATATCCTTACATTGTGATAATATCTGAGTTTGAACCTCATCACTTGCCATATCAAATCGAGTGGATATTTTCTCCAAGAACTCCAAAAGCTCATGTTCCATTAATGACCTATTTTTGCCAAAGACAATGTTTGCTAATGTTCATGAATTTCATTCAGCAGCATCAGGCAGCCTTCAAGTAGCCATTCTGACAATCAGTGTTTGCATGATAGACCATGTGTATTCCTTATTTCATGTTGACAATCTGCTTTCAAAACAAGATACTACTCCGCACTTTTCTTTTCTTCATTTATTATATCCAATGCAGCCCTTGACACTAATCCAACCACCTCTTTGTAAAACGGAATTCTATAACGGTGACATCTCTTGAACCTACTTTCCTTAAAAGATTTCTATATTTGAACATGTTGTAGTTGGACAACTTCATCAATATTACTCCACGAATGAAGAATGTTCACCATTTAAGATGTCAAACCACTTGTTAGTTTCGCATTCATGCTTTCAACTCTATTTATGGTTTTACTACCAAAATGTATGTATTTATCTATCCAAGCTCCAATAAATTGCTCCTTATGTGGTTCTAATCATGTAGAATTAAGATATTTTAGCACATCCTGAAAGTCATTGTAATCAATCTCCAACCTGCGTAACAATTCTTCATAATCATTTTCTATGGTTGAATAGACAACAATATTCCAACACTGCAAGAAATGAACCCAAGCTTCCTCGGTATCAAATGCTTTACGACAGTTCCGCATAATCCCTGTACAGATATGCCACAAACAAACTAAATTCTTTGAAGATGGGAAAACCATCTTAATTGCTATCATGAGTGCTTTAACTCTATCTGTGACAAAAAATGAAGGCAAATCAGTTCCATTAAACAACTTCATCTATATTACTCCAATGCCCATATATATTCACTCACATTCTCAGATGAGATAAAAGCAAAACATGTGAAAAACTATTTGTGTGTTGATATCATGACAATTATGGATAGAATCGGGAGTCCATATCTATTAACTTTATAAGTGCAATCCATAACAAACACATGATGGAACAAATTTGCTAGCCGAACTGATAATGGTTGAGAAAAAATATTGATGTTACTGTATTTGTGTCTTCATCCTTCATATAGTAGCACACGTACCTTGATACCTCAATCCATTTCATCAACTCTTGTAGCGCAGTTCTACCCTCTCTTTGAGTTAAAGACAAACGACTACGAACATTGTAAATTGTTTTCATACTTGTACAGTTTGTATGGTCTGCTTCTTTCAAAGATAGCAAAATTTGTTGAGGTTTCAACCCTACCTTTGATAAATTCTTAACAATTTCTATCTCTCCTTCTTTCAGACGACCAACATATGCATGCCCTTCTCCAAACTGCCTGGGGAATGATTGTGACTACCACCTTTGGTCAATATACATTTCCCTTGCTTGTAACTTGAACGGGCATCTACATTTCTTTGTGGTTGTTTGTCTACTATGAATATCTGACTTGGGCTTTTGAATAATGCTTCTTTTGTAGTAACCTGCCCTTTCACAAGCTAAAGTAACACGTTGTTTCCGCTTTTGGGCATCTGATTTTAGAATTATAAGTATTGTACCATGCCTCATAAATTTCTTTGGCCATTTTAGTAAAGCATCTCATGATGGGAACACCTGCAAGTTGATAAAAATATATTAATCTTGACATTTCTTCAATTAATATGACATATTGGTCGCAACATTTACAATTCATGATTTTACCTTATCATTAGAAAATGCAAAAGATATATCAATATTTAAGATGTCACCCTAGCTTTGGCCTTTTCTTTTAGATACATCCTGTTAACAAAGAGTTGCATCATAAGATTTTCATTTCACAACATTAGAAAATACCAAAATTCTTTGCGTTGCTCTTTATTTTTCTTTTTAGATATAAAAATGGTCTATACCTCCTTAGAAGACTGGTTTTCTACCTCACTATATGGTCAATTCACCTCTATTTGTTTCAACGAACATGGAACAGTCTCATCTATTTCCTCATTTGAAGCCGTACACCCACTATTTTTTATAATAGATGACATCAAATACATAAATAACGAAGATTCACCGGCACAATGATCTATTCTTGATTGACTTAATCAATAAGCTATAGTCACTTAAAATGACATAAAATAAGGGCAATGAAAACCTCAGATGATCATAAATAGACAAATAATAGAGCTAACAAAAGTGTTTAGCCCATCAATATACATTTTTGTACTTAGACGTGGGTTGTCCCCATGCAGATAATCACATTGTGGTGGGGTTTACCCTCCGCAAGCATACTAAGTGAAGCTTTTACCTAGTTAATACATGGCAGGGGGTGGTCCCCGTGAAGTGAAGAACAATGTGGCAGGGGCTAGCCCCTGCCAAAAAAATAGCAGAAGCTTTCTTGCCTCCGAAAACTTTCTGGCAGAAAAAAATGTGATTAACATGTCTCTGGAAGTGTAAAGGCACCATTGATGAACAAAGGAAAAAAACTTACAAAAAGGGTTCAATTGGTGTGTCGTCAAAGCCTTTTTACCCAACACTGGAGCTTTTTAATAGTCGTTGGAACTATAGTATACGCCAGCGGATATAATACTCGCTGGTGGGCTACAGTGTTCGCCGGAGCCTATAGTGCTCGCGGCGGCCCTTGAGGCGGAGAAGAAAGTAAAAAATCTCTTTCTTTAGGTTAACTCATGGGGGGGAAGGGAAAGGTAAATGGGGGATAAAGGAGTAAGTGAGTGGGGGAAAAGTGGGATATAAAAGTAAAAAAAAATTCAAACCTTTTACTTTTGTTTCCGGGATATAGGGAAAAAACAGGGGTTTAAATAGCCAGCTTCTATTAAAAATTTCAGGGAGATTAGATTTGGGCTGGTGCATGTTATTTTCTTTTATACGTGGGCAAGCCAAAGAGCGGGTAAATGCAAGTGGGTGTAGCATTTCTCTTTTTTTTATATCTATAAAATAGATAGCCAGGATGATTTCAATCGGACAGTGGAGATTTAACTTCGAATCAGCTCGGCTCAAGCCTTCTCTCTTCCAATGATGCCATAGTCATCCTTTCATTATCACATACTTAAAAAAGAAATTTTTATTTAAATAATATTTTTTAAAAAAATTATTACTCAAATAATTCACTTTGAGAAATATTTTTTAAAATAGTGTTTATTTTGGCCACATAGGCGCCAGCACATGCGTGGCTTTTTAAAAAAATTAATTAATTTTGTCCTTTGGAAGGACGAATCATCTTTAAGTTGATTTTGTCCTTCCAAATCTATAAAAATCTAGTGAATTAGTCCTTTAGAATGACGAAACCAACTTTCCAATGGACAAAATCACAACACTTGCACTCCCACACTCACACTGGTTCTAGTTTGTCCAAAAATTCATCATCGAGTTCAAGTGGAGGAGGAACTATAGCTGGTATCACACCAGGGGTTCTAGTTCTCGCCATGGCTGCCCTCTATTTTGTGATCGTAAGGAAGAGGAGGAGGAGATGAGCGGGAAGATCCACCAACTCATAGGTATGGTTGTCATGAAGGACTTTATCTCATCTTTTATGTCTTTCATCTACTTCTCCTTCTCACTATGAGCTTTTGCTTCATTGAAATTTTCCGGCTCTCCACTTTCAGTGATTGTCACATATTCTAACGATGGATATTTGGTGGTGGGAACTAGTTCTCGAGTGGACCTCCTCACATTTGTTGGCTTTGCTTGTTCAGAAACTTCTTGTTCCTTCTCAACACCACCATCATCAAAATAATAATGCTCATGAATAATCTCATCCTCACCTCCATTGCTACTAGGCAAAGATGTTGGTTCTCCAATATCTGACTCTTTTCTGAATGACTTCATTTTTTTCAAGATCCTCAAATGTTTGATCCTATCTAAAAACAACATCCCTGCTACGAATCAATTTCATGTTTTTCGGATCCCACAGTTTGCTATCTAACTTAGTCCTCTGTTCTTTAGGCACATATGAAAATGCCTTGCACTCAAGTACTCTCAAGTGCAAGTAGTTCATTTTCCTTCCACTCCAAACTCTCTATAGTATGACACTTTCCAAAGCATGTGTAGGAAACCTGTTGATCAAGTAGCAAGCCGTGTTCATTGCCTCACCCTAGATGCTCTTAGGCAACTTTGCTGAAGACATTATACTTCTAATTCTCTTTGAAATTGCTCTGATTATCTTCTCAGCCACTCTATTGTGTTGAGGAGTATGAGGGATTGTCTTCTCATGCCTAATCACATGCTCATTACAATACTCATCAAATTTTGTAGAACAATACTCACCACCATTGTCACTTCTGAAGCACTTCAGTTGCTTATCAGTTTCTCTCTCAACCATGGCATGAAAGTTCTTGAAGATGCCAAACACCTCACTCTTATTCTTCATGACATAAGCCCATACCTTTCTAGAAGCATCATCAATGAAAGTAACATATTAACTGGAACCACCAAGAGATTTTACCTCCATAGGACCACACACATCTGAATGCACTAACTCAAGAACTTCATATTTCTTTGTACTTGTGATAGCAAAGGATGTCCAGTATTGCTTGCCTATCAAATAATGATCATAAGGGCTAATTGATGTACCATTGACCTTGGGAAGAAAATTTTGCTTCTTCAGAATCTCTAGTCCCTTCTCACTCATGACAGTGCCACAAGTCAATGGTGAACTCATTTGAGGGGACATTAACCTCCCCTTGAACTAGACTCATTTCAATCTTGTATAAGCTGCAACACTTCTTTCCCTTAGCAACAACTAGAGAACCTTTTACCAATTTGCACACTCCTTGAAAGAATGTGATCCAAAACCTTTATCATCAAGTACAATCTCATGAATCACTATCAGTCACTGCCTAGTTTTTCTTTAAAATCAAGTAATTACACAAACGGAATTTTAGTGGTAAAATTTTTGACATTGCAGCAACTTTGATCCTTATTGCTTTGTTTCAGTCTGAACCTGAAAATCCTAGTTGTAAAGTGTGAGCTTGTTTTCGGATAGAGATGATTTGATCACATGTTTTGCAATTTATGAATAGCATATGGATACTACAATGCTCAGGACCCATGAAAGGTGGTTCTATTGGGCTTTGTTTTTGTAATAAAACATAAAGTGGCCCAACTGTCTCAATTGACATTGTTTTGGGCTTTCAAAACTATCTGGGTAACGGGCCTAAGTCAGAATACCCCTTAAGCTGTGGTTTTAAGTGGCAAATTTGAACCATTGGATGACCTATGGATGGACGGTCAGGATTATAAGGTTCTTAACAATGGTGTCCAGGTTAGTTATAAATACACCATTAGCCATCCTAATTTGGTGCCTTAAGCGAGATTACTCTCAGTCAAATTCTAAACCAAAAACACATTGTGGTTCTGAAGAAGATTAGTAGAAAGGTTTCATTGAAGACTCTAATGGCTATAGGTATGCCTAAGTCTTTTGCATTAAGTTTTATCAATCGGTATCAAGGCAGGTTTATTAATTACACCGACAACAGAAAATTTAATGTTTTCATTTACTATTCGTTACTTTTTTTGTTCACTGTTGTAACTATACTCTCGATTTCTATCGTTGTGACTGGGTGGCTACCGGACAGCCACTCAACTACAGGCCAGAATAGACGCGTTGGCCAGAGCCGCCGCCGCTAAATGATGGGCTCTGGCCGGTGCCGCCGCTGCTTTGGCTGTTTCGGATTTGTTCGCACAGTCCGGCTGCGGCTTTAAAAAAAATTGATTTTTTATGTCTCTGCACGTCAGTTTCCGTGATCCAGCCGCCGTGTTTTTCGGCAGTCCCCCTATCTCCGATCCTGCGTAGCACTGGCTAGGGCCGCATCCTCACCATGTTTGGGCATTGGCCGGCACCACCGCTACGTACAAAGTTGCAATTTTCATTACGCATTTTCCTGCCACTTTTACTATCATGTTTTAGATCTGCCGCCAGCTGTTGTCGTCATGAATAGGGACTGGATCTCAAACCACTACCATCGGGCGGAATGTTTTCCAGCCCTTTGGGCTGCCAGCGTCCTTTGCACAGTCGCCAAACTTCAAACTATGCATACTTTTGGAATGCCTGCTCCCGCCACCGCACTCGATTTTGTCACTAAGTATGAGATCGTTGCCATTGGGTGATGTGTTTTTCGGTCTTTCGGACAGCAACGGAGGCGATTTGGTCTTCAACCTCTCTGTCGAGAGGTTGAAGATGACCCGCAGAAGCGGGTTGCCTGCAGGTCGTCACTAACCCATACTAGGCGTGGGTTTGTTCTGACCAGCGCCAAGCGAGTTTTTTCACTGACCCGGCCTAACCAGGTCTCCATACCCAGTTTGGTCCATTCTGGGGCAAAAAAAATCAAGAAATAATTCTTTTTCTTTCCTTTTCTAGAATATTTTTTTTATATACAGTGTTGATTGCATTTGGATTTATGGATGTGTCTTTAATTATCATAATTAAGGCTTTATTAATGTTATGGACCGGCCAGGGGATTATATTGCAATTGTACGTTTTATCAATTTTTTTAAAATTGTTGAGTGCACCACTTATGTAATTTTGAGAGAGTGTGTGCATTATACTTATTGTAAGCGACACCATAATTCAAGGACCATGTCTGGAGGCCGATGCAATCATGAAGAATTAATGTATATTTTTTATATTTTAGGAGCTTATGGCTGCCAACTTGTACAATTTTTTTAAAGGGAATGTATAAGGACTTTGGACCATATTTTTATTTGTGGTTTGTAGTGATGGAACCCCTGGCCAAGTCCCAAAAGCCTGATGACAAAATTGACATTAATGCCCTGGTCAATTTTGTATATGGATATTTTTATGATTGTTTGATAATTACTTGCATTCATTTTGTTATTTGAAAAGGTGAATAGCACAAATTTAGTTCGCACATCCATTGAGATGATTTAGGAATGACCAAAGCATCCTAAGTTATTTGTCAACGTGTGAATCATATAGAATGTTACCATGGGGTGCATACATTCACATACATAAAAATATTATGTTGTCGTCAAATTTTGATTATGTGACAAAGACTGTCATCCGGCCTCAAAGGGAGGTGGTAGTTAGCGTTACATAATTAGGATAGGGTGGAGGTTTATATATTTTAACATGGGTGAATCCCTATGCCCAAAGGTGTGGGATTTTCCTGTGATATTTTATGTATAACCCACTAGCCTTATCATGTGACAAAATAAACATTTGTTTCTATACGGCATAGTAAATTTAATGCAGATTGCAACCTTTGCCCAAAGGGAGGTTTACAATTTTACTACATGATTTTAGCATTGGCTATTTCATACTTACATTATTGTTTCTTGCCCTCTTTAATGTTTGCATGTATTTATTCTTCTATTGCAGCTTATCCGTCTTTTATTTCTGACCCTAATCAGCACCTTCCATTATTGTCTGGGGACAATTTTATGGATTGGAAGGAAAAACTTCTTTTACTGTTAGGGTGCATGGACTTGGATTCGGAGTTTCATATGGATGTACCCACCACTCTTACAGAAAAAAGAATGCCAAGTGAGGTAGCATCTTTTGAAAAGTGGGAGCAGTCTAACCACTTAAGCATGATGCTCATGAGTTCTCACATAAATAAAAGCATTAGGGGATCCATCCCAGAATGCGCTACAGTCCAAGAACTTTTGAAAGCTATTGAAGCTCAATTTAAGAGTTCTATTAAAGCCTTGGCCAGCACCTTAATGTCCAAGTTGTCATCCATGAGGCTAATAGATGACAAAGGGGTGAGATAGCATATCATGTAGATGTGTGATATTGTTAATCAATTAAACAACATGAAAATAAAGATTGATGATACTTTTTTGGTCCACTTTATTCTGAACTCCCTGCTTGCACAATATGGGTCATTCAAGATCTCTTATAACACATATAACACTCAGTGGTCAGTTAATGACCTTCTGAGTATGTGTGTACAGGAAGAGGGGAGACTTAAGTAAGAGAAGCTAGAAAGTACCTATCTAGTTTCTCATAAAGGACAAAAGAAGGGTAATCATGGTGCTTCAAAGAAGAAAGCTGGTAAAGGTGTTTCAATGAAGTCTACTAGTGTCACTAAGAAAACCAAATGCTTTTTCTACAAGAAGAAAGGACACATGAAGAAAGATTGCCCTAAGTATGAGAAGTGGCTTGCCAAAAAAGGAGGTAATTCAATGTATTTAGTGTGTTATGAATCTAATTATGTTGATTCTCATCATAATAACACATGGTGGATTGACTTTGGTTCTACAATCCATGTTTCTACTATCATGCATGGGTTTCTTAGTCTAAGGAAACCAAATGATGGGGACCACAACATCTATTCTAGAAATAAGATGTGTTCGAAGGTTTAAGGCATGGGGACATATAGACTTGTTCTCAGCATTAAGTTTTATCAGGTTCTGACCATTCATATTAGTACATTGCACCTTACTCCAGAATGTCCCATGGCTACAACAGCCAAAGAGGAGGAGGGTACGGAACTCCGATTGGTGTGGGATTGGAGTCAGGAACAATTGGGAGTGTCAGGTCTGCTTCACCTAGGAGGTGTTGATGGAAATAACAAATGGGTTCTCGCATGAGAACATGATGGGCGAAGGCAACCTCAAAAATCAAGTTTTTTTATTTCGAAATCATGTTTTGTTTTAATTTTGTCATTTAAAAGGACGAAATCAATTTAAAATCATGTTTTGTTTTAATTTTGTCATTTGGAATGACAAAATCAATTAAACTTAAAAAAAACCATGTAGGTGTCAACGCTTAGCTTGCGTCTATGTGGCCAAAACCAACATCACTTTGGGAAATATTTTTCAAATTAAGTTATTTTGATAATTATTTTTTTAAAAATATTATTTAAATAAATTTCCCCTTAAAAAAGTATATAAATAATATTTAAAGGATTACCAAAATAGTAGAGATGAAAATATTTACCTTAGTGCACAATTTTTTATAAAAAAATTTGTAATGATTTTGTCCTTTTAAGTGCAACTTAACTTTGATTTCGTCCTTTTAAATGATGAAATCAATTCTATTAACTACTCGGCATGCCCCATCTCTTCCACCTTGCGTTATCTGCCATTCAGCTCTTCCACCCCTCTTTCTGTCATTCCATCTTTTCCACCCTTCCTCAACCAATCTTCATCGTCATCTAGCTCATCTTCCCACTCCCGATCACTTTCCCACTCTTGCCCTACCCTGTCCAAGGAAAGGCTCGTGCTTTCATTGCCTTTCCCTCCTCTACTATTCTCTCCAGGGTTTGGTCAGTGAAGCTTAAATTTGACATTTAACTTTATATGATTGTAAGAAGATTTTGTATATGAGGTAATGGCTTTCAGTTTATGTGTGAGTAATTTATTTTTTTCATCGATGTGGAGGTGCTTTCGTGGTGATATTTTACTTCGGTTTTCCTCTTCCAAGTTGTAAAATAAATTTGTTTGAAGTGTTTAGCTTCAATTAGGCTTAACATCTTGGCTTCACTTTTGGGTCTGATGCAAGTTTTGTCAATGACATTTCATTTTAGTACTTGCTTTTGTGTTTTGTATTATGTATGTAAGCCTTTTTATCAAAGAAATTATGTGAAGTAGTGCTTTTTTTTAAATTGATGAAGGATGCTATGATTTTCCCTTTTTTGTACGCTTAATACGAACTCAAGAGTATTTTGTAAGAAGTTTACTCTAGATGTATATAAACTTCTTAAAATTTGCCTTTATCTGACTGATGGAAAATCAATGGTAGAAGTGTGGAGGGAGAAAAACTTCAAGCACGGCCTTTTGAAGGCCTTTATGTTGATCTGAGATGATTGTGACATGTGTCATACCCATAAGTACCTTCTCCCTAATTTGTGTTACATCTGGGAATTTAAAAAAATTCCTGGAGTCGTCGATGGGAAATTAGGGTGTTGGACCCCTTAACCTTCTCATGAGAATAACTTGATCATCAATTAGAAGTGATGGCTAAATCCTATATAGATGGAGAGTAGATAGAAAGAGCTTTGAAACGCCACCAAGAATGCTTGAATCAAAGTTTGGATGAGGGAGATATGGCTATTTGAAGTTGATCATATTGCGCAGGGCCCATTTACCCAAATTTGATGCTTAAATTAGCCGTTTAAGTTGCTATACAGACCTGATTAATTAGTACTTCAAAATTATATTTTAAGGGCCTAATTAAGTGGCCTAATTGGGGAGTCCTAGCCCAACTCTTAGAAATATTAGGGTTTCTAATCTCTACGCATATAAAAAGATAATTAGGGCTCTTAGGGGGGGAGCTTGGGGGTGAGGGGAGAAGAACACGATTTTCCAGCGAGGATTTGGCGAAGGTGGATCGACGACAACTCGGCCATTGAGGTAGGATTTTGAGTCAAGATTATTGGGAAATTTGTTAACTAATTTTAATGGAAATAGAAAATTTTGCAAAATATTGTTTGCGTACTAATTTTCGGTCGTCGGCCCAGTCGTAAGACAAGCGCCATACCGGCCCTAGCCGTGGTAGCCCTGACCCTGGCCGCAGTGGCCCTGGCACCAGCAGCC
This sequence comes from Saururus chinensis, assembly GCA_035235625.1. NCBI lineage: Eukaryota > Viridiplantae > Streptophyta > Magnoliopsida > Piperales > Saururaceae > Saururus > Saururus chinensis. Next base: position 26,107,322 of record CP141142.1, read on the forward strand.
TTCGTAGTGGCACATTCAGCTGCCATTGTGCAGGCTGCCGTGTTGTCACAGAGAAAAAAAAAGGAGATCAGTGCAGCGGCGCGGCGTGGCGCAGCCCCTGGCCGAAGGCGGGTTCTGGGTTGCCGAAATTGCCTCCTAGTGGCGATCCGGTCAAGCGAAGCCCATCAATAGGCCATTGTGGCCTGCCTTCATGGTGCCTCCTGTGGATAAAAAAAAGGAAAGATGCCCCTTTCTGCCTCGGCAAGCAACCAGACGGCGGCAAGGCTGGGTTGGTCAGAATCGCCACCAGGCGAAGATCCATTCTGCCCAACCCTCGCCGCACAACGGCGGCTTGGGGTGCCCCATCTAGAGGCCAGTGGCTAATCAGCCTTTGACCGGCTATGAAGAAGATGACCTGCTAATTCTTCGGTCATTCTGCCAATTCATCGACACAAGCAACTCTGGACTATTCGAGGCCGGGTGACCCGACCTGTTTGGCTCTGAGTTTAAAAAAAAAAGTGAACCGGGTCTAGTTCGGTGGGATAAAAATGTTAAAACAACTTTAGAAAATTACTTATGGATCTAGAGAGGGGTGGGAGTGTCCTGGCCAAGTTTGGGAAAAAATCGCAATGACTATAAAATGACCCTTTTACCCTTGTAGATAAATTGTCATGTAAAAACCACTTACCCAACTTCTTGGCTCCAATTCAAGGGGCTATAAGTTGATTTAAAAATTGGAAAAATTATCAGTGAGATTTTAATGGGTAACCGAATTATAGACCAAACCACAAAGTATAGAAAAATCCTAGTGAGTGGGTAATTGATATTCTTGCCCCTAGGATTAATAGTAAACCGTTAAGTCAACTTGCGTCAGTTCAAGGGGTTCATGACCCCGTCACATGCCAGGAAAATTATACAGAGTCTATGAAGTCGAGTAGTACCCTTGAGTTAAATTTTGGACCCATTAGATTTCAATAAGGCCTTAAAACAAATGATAGAAATACCACTTTGAGTGGACCCGCCCACATTCGTGTGAATGGAAGCGCGAGATAGTTTGAGAGTGGAGCCTCCTAAGAGGATAATTACTTAAAATAAATAAAAGGGTAGTGAGGTAACCAAATGACCCAAGGGAGGGTACCATACCCTTGGTGGAAGAATTACCCGAATTCCCTTAAGGGCAGTTTGTTCCATTTCTGCCAAAACTAATAACCTAACTAATAAGTGTTAGGGTATGCCATAGTGATGTTAAATGGCTTCAAAACGAAGGGGTATGACCAGTAAGTGACACAAAGACCTTGTCAGGTCATAGTGTCAAGGGAAACAAGGGGAATAACCCTAATTCTCAGGGTTTAAGACAGTGCATTACATGTGTCTGCAACGCAATGAAGAAATCCACTAGGTTATTATATACATAACTTGTGTGATGCATTAGAGTTGGTCACACTCTTGGGCTTGAATTCATTGAGTCCTAGCCCTGAAAATGAGTGCAATGGGCCTTCGTTTATTATTTATGAACTTGTATATCTGCATATTATTTATGTTGCATGCTTTTGTTATTGATGTGTTAAGTTATATCAATAACGTAAGGTTAATAAAGACTAATGAAGAGATATTTGTTATTGGATTGGGGGGAGAACAACTAAACATAGAATTTTAACTTGGTTAATGAATTGAGGGTGGTTATGGGATGTTCTTTGAGTCATAGCTTAGTGGATTAACTATTTATTGGGGCGATTCACAAGGTGAAGAGGACCCAAATGGTTGGGCAAAATACTTGGCCAGATGATAATCATCTAGTTTAAGTTTTGAATGTTTGGGGGATTCAATGGTCATAAGGACATAAGACTTCTATGGTTGCATTTGTAATGTCTTAGAATACATTTATCCCAGAGTTGGGGAATGGTGGAGATTGCGATATGCTTCTTCATTGCCATGACAATTTGGGTATTGACCAGAGGGTCTTTACCGTGGATCTCCCACAGGCCTTCCCAAGACCATATAGTATGTATAAAAAGTGGAGTTGTATGAGCATCATGGAAGGCTTGTGCTTCTCATCAATCTGTATCCATGAGCACAGTTGAGACCCTCTTCTCCAAATTCATGGCAGGCTATTGAGAGCCCTAGGGATTTTGGTCAAGCTACTGTTAAGCAGTCTACTCCATTGATGGAGTCCTCTATCTGGAGATTTCTCGAGGGGCGAGTTATTTTTGAGTGAATACATATTTGATAATATTAATTATGGAACAAGGGTTGTGAAATAATTAATAACACTGTTTGATATTACTTGTTTAATTAGATAAGTGGAACAATTAAAGGGCTTGTATAAAATGTAGGTTGAAAATACGTAAGCATTGCATGTGTGATGTAATGCTTCTTAGGATAGTGTAGTTTCTAGGCAAAACTACGTCTAGATCCGATCTTGTTGGAAACATTGGAGATGTTGTCTGATGAGTATGTAGGCAACTAACATCGGGTGATGTTGCCCAATTTGAAAAATATTAATTAATATTTTTTTCTTTTTGAAGCACTTCTCCTGAAGGCGGAGAGGTTCCATTGTTGTTGTTGTGGTTCTTTGGTTTGGTTGGTTGCAGATTCTCTAGGTGACGTCAAGTGAAACTAGGAGGCGAGCACAAGATGAAGTTCCTCGTTTCTACAATTATGGTATGTAGTGTATCTTTAGCGTGAGAGTCAACTTGTTATTTATTTTTAGACAGAGGATGGACTTGTACTTAGATGGATGAGCTGTTCTTATAGAATTTTGAGACGTGTAATGATATCATATGGTTTGATATTCATATTTGTGAACCCCAGTTATCATGACCTAGATATTTAATCAAATGGTTTGTTTTGTATTTAAGAAAGAAAAAAAAATTCTTGTGCCTTATTGTTCGTGCTATTTGAAAAAAAGTTTTAAAAATCCAGATCGTGACAATTTGACTTAACAACCATTTCTAATTAGAGTAATTCTCCTTTGATACCCCAAAAGCTAGAAGAAATAACCCTTTATTCCCAAATGTAGCCATTGCTGGCATAAGAAATTCAGGATACTTTCCACACAAATGAGTAGCATTGATACCATCACCGAGATGCAATGTCTAAACCCCAATATAGATGGCCCAAATGCACGCTACCTTCAACTTCATCAAATTCCAACTCATATACGGTATTGCGATTCACATCTTGTATTGCCTTGAGGTTCATTGACAATAATTTGTATGATTTAGCCCAATTCCCATAAATGGCTTTTATGGCCATATTCCTTGCCGCCTATGCCTTTTTATAAGAAATGTCCACATGGAACCACTCCTTCATTCATTGAATAAAATTACCTGGTGTGAGAGTTAATTCAGCTTAGATGGCAGACATTATGACCTTGAAAACATACAATGCGCTATATTGTCTATGATTAGTGTTAAGTTGGGCATTCCTATAAGTGTGGTCATCACCGTATGTCTTACAATTTAAAGTAGCCTACACTCCTCTTCATTGATCCATGAACTCTCCAGGGGTAAGCACTATCAATGCACTCAACTATATATTCTGATGTATTTGTACATAGAATCTTGTATTGGACATGATTCCTAATTGAAAACTCTCTAAAAGCTGTGAAGAATGCCTTTTTATCCTCGTATATTCGTCCAACATATAACTCTTCTTCACTCTATTGCTCTAAATCCATACCCTTATTAACTGCCTCATCTATTTGCTCATATGTGATATGTGCATAGATTGGCTCCTCCTCATCATAACAGAGCTTATCATCATCAACATTCATGTCACTTGGAGCAATTTCATTGTCTACCGCATCACTCCCCTCACCATCAGCCATCTGTTGAGTACTTTCCTCGCCTCTAATACCTTCTTCGTTCATACTATACTCCTTATCACTAGCTTTGCCATTATTATCTTCACCTTCATTGGCCTCATTCATATCAACTTCATCATCCTGAACATGAGCTCCCCTACACATAAATAAGACACATGTATTGAATTTCGTGTTACATAAAAACTTGTTCCATAACTGAAATTGCTTTATAAATATATAATTCACCTTGGATTGAATGGTCCAACATCTGTAAAACCAACACCTATGTAGGGGTAATGAATGACCATCGAGGTTTGTGTTCCAAACCATGTACTGCCTTGTGGCATTCCAAGTCTAACTGTCTCATGTGCATGAGATGTGTGCTTTACGTATTACACACCATATTTGTAGCCATTTCCATGTTTTACAATTTTCCCACCATGACAAAACATAAAACTAATCATTTCTCCTACCATGTCTACTCACATAATTTATAACAAATAGATAAATCCCAAATTGTAATATTGAGTTCTAGATCCCAAATTGTGATTTGAGTTCCCTAATCATCAAACACAACATCTCGAAAACAAATACATGATAAAACTAATCATTCAATAAAAATATCACAAAACTTCACATGTATGGATAGATCCAATGCGCAGTTCAAGTTAAATGAACTTGCAAATGCATAACAAATGAACAAATTATGAGTTACAAGCTACATATAATTGTAAATGAATAGATCAAATACATGACAACAAATCATAATTGCATCAACAATGATGAAACAAAATACAGTAATTGCAAAACAGATCATGCATCACACAACCATATACTAAGATACTTGAGCGGGAGGGAGAATTGAAGAATCAAACAATGACAAAGGGATGGAGGGAGTGAGGGAGGGAGATTCTCATTTAGAGGAATGTCTTGTGGTGCATTGGTGGAGGATGGGCAGAAGAAGTGGACTATAGGGTTGGCGGCACATTGGCTTATCATTCTTCGCGAATCAGAGGGTTGGGTGTCTCTGGTGGGTCGTATGTGATGGCAGGAAGGCTAGAGTGAGGCACCTCTAACGTTAGGGCAAAGCATCTATGGCGGTAGACAAAGCATTTTTGGAGGTGGGTTGCTAGTGTGGAGCTTCTAGGGTGGTGTGTATGCATAGCTAAGTGCAAATATGAAAGAAGAGGTCTATGCATTTTAAAAGAACCGCCAAAAATTCAACACTTTGAGTTATGAAATTACATTTTGTTATTCTAAAGGATGAAGTATAGTAGACATAGTCAGTGTTTTGTTCCCAATACTTCTTTTATTAATTTCATCCTTTTTAAATGACGCAATCCATGGAAATGATAAAATAAGAAATATAAAAAAGCCACATGCTAATGTTGCCACAGCATGTCAAAACACTTATTTGGTAATTAATTTTTTATTCTTTTATTTTTAATTATTTCTCTTAATAATATTTTTAATAAAAAAATTATTAAAATAATATATTTGGTACCTTTTGTAATGCCCCTGATTTTTCTACTATTTTTTTGTATTTTTTGCTATTTTTCTGGTTATTTTCATCAGGAAAAATAACACTTCAGTGTATTAGTATTTATGTATTTCCCCGGTATTTGTACCTATAGAGTCGGGTGTGGGGTTCAGTTGTAGGCCATGGGCTTCGCTGCACGCTTACGGTGCAAATTTTAGAGGTACAACACGTAAACAATAAGTGAAGGCATGTTGAGGATGTAGATGGAAAAATAAAAAAGATATTTAAGTATTGAATGGATCGACACATTTCAGAGAATTCACAATGTCCAGAAACATTCCAGACATCCAGTAGTTTTGTGAGAAAACTCGAGTGAGATTCTGGTTGCTCCGTTCTCCCTCCTCCATCGTCTGATTCTATCGGTTCTTGCCAGGATCCTCTTTACCTCACTGCCACAAGTCTGTAGGTATCTAATATGACCGCCACCATGGCCTCTTCACTCCTCCACAAAGTACCGGACTTTTCTTTGGTTTTTCTCCCTTCTTATTCTCGTCTTTGAGCCGTGGGGTTGCAATTTTGATATTGTTTGTGGCCGCCCTCAACTAGACTTATGTTTGTTTGGCCGCTAAGAACCCACAGGCACAAGGTAGAGCCACTGCCATTCTTTCTTTGCACCGCTATGAGCTACCGGTACTTTGGTTAGGTTTTGTTTATATTTTCATCTCACTGTCCGTGACTTTTTTAGACAGCGGTGTTTCCGGTCGTCGTCCGTCCATCGGACGGACTCCAGTCAAACTCCATCCAGCGTACCTCGACCCAGTGTCTATTAGGGGTTGCCATTAGGGCTGTTAATAGGTAACCATTTACCCGCCTCACCCACTCACCCGATTTAAAATTCCTGGGCGGGTAATTAATAAATGGGTAAAGGGAAAACTAAGTGGGTAATTTTACCCGCCCATTTATTATGTGGGTAGGGTATGGGTAACCCCTTATCCATACCCGATACTCATTACCTGCTTTAATATATATAAAAAGTGTGTATCTTGTAGCATTTTCGTACAATGAGCTAGAGAATTTAGATTAATAGAAACATCTTTGAGTCTTGGTTTTTTTAATTATTTAAGTTTATATAAGGTGTTAGATTCTTATTATGTTTTATTTCTTTATACGAATTGTGAGATCCTTATAAGTTTATATTGGATTGAATTTTTTGTACTTTTGATAGACTTTTAACATATATATTTGTTATTATTTTTATTTATTAATTGGTTAGTCATTTACCCATTACCCGCCTATTTACCCGATGGGTAATGGACAATGGGTAGGGTATGGGCAAAGAATGTGAAAATGGGTAGGGTATGGGTAAAATTTTTGGAAGTGGGTATGGATATGGGTAAAGCCTTACCCGACCCATACCCTACCCATTGACAGCCCTAGTTGTCGTTTCTGACCCTGCTTCGCCCTATTGTCTTGCTCCGCCCGATTAGACCCTTTACGTCTTGGGTCGTTGGCATCGGCGAGCTATGTGCTATTTGACCATCGTGGGCTCTACCCCGGCTCGGCGACAGCAAGGCCCAGCCCCACTTGGCCAATTACACCTCCACCCGGAATGGGCCGCTTGTCTTTATCCTATACCGTGCGAGATGCACAGCTGCCCGCACCAAATGTGTTGGTTGTGGGTGGCAATTGGTGATGTCATTGGTTCAATTGGCCACCACTTCCTGGCCTTAGCTCTATTTCCCCTTTGTGGGCCTTGGGCCGCCACTGTCCGACCCATCTCCCCCTAGAGTGGTACTTTTTGGCTGCGTGTGCATGTGGCCACACATGTGTTTTTGGGTTTAGGCGCCGTATTTGTGCCCGCTAACCGTCATATGGCTCTACCACCAAATGGAGTTGACATCAGAGTCCTCGACCACCTCTCCTTCGTCCTCGAGCATCACCACCTTTGGGTGCTGTCCATTGCCGATTTCGACATCTTGCAGTAGGCCAAGTATTTCTCAGCTGTCAGCTGACCTTCATTGAGTGCGCTGCTACTTCCGGTCACACCTGCCACTCGATGGAATGACCCTTCTCCCAGCTGCCCCTAGTGTGCCACCATGGATCACGGATTTTTCCACAACTTCTGGCACTTTCTAAACCCTCGGGGCAGCAACTTCTCAGCTAGGCAATGCTTTTGGCCACCAATTTCTCTGCCAATGCTACCACCGTCGTGTGCTTGCCATCAAACGTCATGATTACAAGGTAGGGGAGCTTTGAACACGTAATTTCATGATAGCATGCTTTGAATGAGTAGTAGCATGCTAGGACTAGATAATTGAATGCTATGGATGTTAGATTATGATCCATTTGCATAATGTAAGAGGATGAATTATGCCATGTTGAAATGTATATGATATGCATGTTGGCTGTAAGTATGTTTGTAAGCTACGTTTGTGGAATATGTATGTGTTAGTGATGGCTAGCGTGTATGTTTGTAAGCTACGTATGTGGAATTTGTATGTGCTAGTGATGGCTAGCGTGTAGGTTTGTAAGATACGTATGTGGAATAGGTATGTGCTAGTGATGGCTAGTGTGTATGTTTGTAAGCTACGTGTGTGGAATATGTATGTACTAGTGATGGCTAGCGTGTATGTTTGTAAGCTGCGTATGTGAAATATGTATGTGCTTGTGATGGCTAGCGAGTATGTTGGTAAGCTATGTGTATGGATGTGTATGTGTGTGCTAGTGATGGCTAGTGAGTATGTTGGTAAGTAATGTATGGAAATATGTATATGTTATACGTATGTGTGATGGGCATACATATGTATGATGGCTATATACCTATTTGATGGATATGTGTATGTGTCTGGGGGGCAAATGTATGGGCGATGGACAGTAAGAGATGACAGAGGTTTTCATCCGGTTTCGTTGTTGATGTGTAAGCATATGATGGAAGACAGATTATGTAAGTTTGATGGGCGAGGATTGGAGCAATTTGTTTGGTTTGGATTAGAGCTTATGTTTGGGGATTGTTAAACAATAAGAGTGTGCATAATTGTACAAGCATAATGTATAGATTATGAAGTGAAAAGTAAGCTCAATAAGTGAGGTATTAGTAAGAGGGTGATAACAAAGTTTGGCTCTAAGAAGCTTAGTTTGATGACATTTGTGTAAGATGTTTTGGCCATAAGGTGGATGGCGGAGATTGTATGAATATGTAAGATTTTGGTGTTCAGTGAGTTATGTTGTGAGATGGATAGGTTAAGTGAAGTTTGCTACCCTGACAAACTAGGGTTTCAAATTGAGCTCGTCTTCGGTTTGATCAGTGGAGCATAGTATGTTTGAGAGTTTGTGTGGCATAATTATACCGCATAATTTACTTAATTCAAACTTGAATTATAAGAAAGCTAATGATAGCATTGTGAGTTTGAGACCTGAGGGTTTCGACAAATTAAGTTCCGTATTTGAGCTAGCCGATAATGAGTCGGCTAAGCATTTCTCATGTCTTGTCATGGTCTTTATCCTACGGGATGTTGTTTGTGTACTGTATAGAGCACCAGACATTTGATGCTTCCTTGAGAGTGATGTATGTTTTTTATTTAGTCTGTGTGTTATATTGAGCCCTAGGCATCTGATGTTTTGTGTCACGCCCGGGGTTTTCAAAATATTTTTCATACAATTTCAATAAAAATTTTGCAATATAACAGCTGTAAATTGGTGAAAATTAACGAAAATATGAAACCTGTGAAAAACATTTTTATAATTTTCATTCATTTGTATCAAATCCATCTCAATACTTTCTTTTCAACTCAAAACAAAGATATAACAATGATAAATCATTCAAATCCTGTAGTTCATTCATCCCCAGCGTGAATAACGAGCAAAAGACACATTTGCCATGGCCATGGGCTTTCAATATATTTTTCCAGGCGTAGCTAGGTACAAGATCCATAACAGTCAAAAGTAATAAGACAGTCCATGTACAAGTCCAAAATAATACATGTAAGAGCACTCACCTCACTTAATACATGTACTTCAAAATTTATTTACAACAGATCATGGCATAAATTAATCCATGAGCAATAGAATCAAAAATTCACCTGCAGTCCAAAAAGTGTATCCTCAAATGCTAAGCAGCTCTCGAACTAGGCCCCACAAAAGTCCTTGGAGTGTCCAAAGATTAAAGAAAAAGAATATGAGTATTTTCATATCCAGTAAGAGAATCAAAATCAGTGAACCTTAAAAGTTCACACCACAGCTGCTCTGCAAGATAGTAGCATACCATAAACCTGGAGAAGATAAATATATAATCTCAACCAGAGTACTACAATTCCTTTAAGCTTCTTAGACTTACAAATTTTCTTTCCACCATACTTATTACAAATCACATCCTATCAAACTCTTATTCTCACGCACATACTACTTACACTTACAGTCTTATGCTTATTATCTTACACTTACACTCGACAAATAGAACTAATTAAACCTCAATTAGCTCTAATGTCGAAAGGAAAGAATGCCACTAGGGCGTCACCTTGACCTTCGGGGAAAAACCTATGCGCTAAAAAGATTCTGAAGGCAAAGTACACCGGCACTCATGGGGCACAGGATCAAATAGGTAAGAGTAGATCCATGATACTACATACCTAAGCGCGCAAATGCCCACTCTCTGGGGCCATACAGGGCCAACAAAGGCCTAAAAGTTCTAATTAAGGCAGGAAAACTTACAGTGCCTCTCTTGGGCAAAAAACTTATAGTGCCACTCTTGGGTGAAAAAACTTATAGTGCCACTCTTGGGTAGAAAGTTTATGGTGCTCTCAACAGAGCATTAAAAATATGAACTTACACATATTGAATACATCACCACAAGGGCATGAACCATGTTAACCTTACAAGTGAACAACTAACCATCAGTTAGTCGTCAACTGATACGGAATTCAATCCATTAAACTAGCTAAGGATTCACTCTTATTATGAATTTACATAATTTAATTATGTTGAAGTTTATAGTTCATACGTTTATAGTTTGCACTTTTACCAGTAACTTATATCTAAGCCCCAAACCCTAATATGCCAATTTACTAAACCTTGAAGTCTCTGCCTCACTTCAATGAAATTCGAATCAACCAAAATTGATCGTCACTTAACAAACCTGCGCACATCATCTGCACACGTATAACTACTCGTAGTTTTGAACTAGACACTACACATACACCTTACAACATGTTTTATAACCTTTAGATCATGTAAACATAATTCTTTACATAAACATAACGACCACTCATGCATTTAGCAAGAAATATAATTAATTACATGGGTCTTCTGCTCATCCATCTAACCCAATCATGAAGAAGTCATAATGTAAACGTCTGACTAATCAACTAACCAAAACACAGATAATTTTAAAATATATGCATATGGCCACTATAATTAACCTCTGCACTTGACATCATCCACATTAATATACATCTAAACATCATGCAATTAAACACCTTAGTCCTAGCATGCATTCTATCAAAAAAATATGCTAGAGTGAATTTCTAAGGTTCAAAGTCTCCTACCTCGTCGTCCAGATGAAAATTGATGTCAGAATGTACCACAATAGTAGCGATTAGACTCCAGTCAATGCCCAAGGTTCTGGATGTCTCTCACAACACCCACAGTGGCAATTTGGGTTGCATGCATGCCCAAAGAAGGACTGATGCGAGGCCAAGGGTGTGGGTATGGTGTAGGCGCACAGGAGGAGGGGGGAAAAGAGTGTAGTGGTGGTCTCCGGCTACTGGCAAGGCGGAATAGTCACCGGATAGTCCATTCCCAGAAGATTTTCTGGTTGAAGACGGGACAAGGAGGGTGGAATAGCACTGGAGAGAGGAAAAATACATGGGGAAACAAATTCTGGACTCAATCTAGGTCGGTAGAGTCTTGAACGGCTAGAAACGGCTGACGGCAGTAGGCCCCATCAACTTTGGTAGTGGTTCAGCCCAAAACCGAGAAATTTCCCAAAAATTGTATGCAAATTGAATTTTAGGAGAGAGCTGACCGGATTTAAATTAGGGAAAGAGGGTGGCACCTCCCACTTCGTGGTGGCCAGGCAACCAGACTCCGGCAAAATCCGGCGGCTCCGGTGGCTTTCGTCGGCTCCGACGGCGATTTGGCCCAAAACAGAGAAATGTCTTCCACAATCCGGCCGGTGAACTATTTGTAGGGGAGGAGGCACGACAGTGGCCAAAGGTGGTGCGACTAGTATCATGGTGACCGGACGGTCAGTCTCCGGCGAAGGCGAGGAGTGGCGGTGGTGTTCACAGTGAAAAAGGGGTAGTCTCTCCTGTCTGCCAGCGGAAGCTACTGTGCAGAACGCGTTTCACGTTCTACATTTTATTTTTATCCTTTGTTTTTCTTTTTTTTATCCGAGAGCCCTATCTTAAGGATTGAGTTTTTAATTTAAACTCCGAATCTTAACTTACGCATTTAAACTCTTGAAAACGTACAAACCTTTTCCACCCACGACCGAGGCTACATACAACACTAACACATAATTATCGAGAAAAATAATATAGAAGATTAAAACAAATAATTAATTGTCACGACCCGGATTTTTAAAAGCATTTTTTTTAATAGCAAGAACAGTAGGTAAATTTTTTTTTCTTTTCCTTAATACAAAACAAACCCTTCGATTAAATATCTAGGTCATGATAACTGGAGTTCACAAATACGAATATCAAATCATATGATATTATTTAACGTCTAAAAATTCATAAAGACTAGCTCATCCATCTAAGTACAAGTTCGTCACCTGTCTGAAAATAATTAACAAGTTGACTCTCACGATTAAGGTACACTTACATATCGGAGTTTCAAAAATGTGGAAACCTCTTGAGCTCCTACCTTGGTCTCACTTCTCATTGCTTGGAGAATCTGCAACATAGCAAACAAAACAACCACAACAACAACAATGGAATCTCTCCGCTTTCAGGAGAAGAGCTTCCAAAGGACAAAAGGTTTTATTAATATTTTTCGGATCGGGCCAACATCACCCAATGTTAGTTGCCTACGTACTCATTAGACAACATCTTCAATATTTCCAACAAAATCAGATCCAGACGTAGTTCTGCCAAAAATTACACTATACTAAGAAGCATAGCATCACTCATGCAATGCTTAAGTATTTTAAAGCAACCTACATTTTATGCAAGTCTTTTAATCATTCCACTTGTCTAATTAACAAGCAATATCAAACAATGTTATTAATTATCTCACAACCCTTGTTCAATAATTAATGCTAACATCCTGCAAACCGTACCACATAAGGGTAATATATAGAACACATAACTCAAAAACATGGGCTGATCTTTAACCAAAGAAGACCATCACAATGCACAAAACAATGGAAACCATTCAGGAAACAATGTACTAATTGTTACCTGAAAATACCGACTCCCGCTCAAAAGAGTAAATGTATGCTAACAGAAATCCTAGCATCTCTAGAGATCCACTTGGATCAGCCATGGGCCTAGAGATGTAGGTACCAGCTGTGCTCATGGACACACTGGCCGGAGGTAGATGAGCCTTCCATGATGCTCAAAAACCTAGTTTGCGCGTTTGCAGGGATCCATCGTCCCAAAGGAGCAGACCACAAGGGTCTAAAAGATTACCGTCATGGCTATTATCAGAAATCCTAGCATCTCTAGAGATCCACTTGGATCAGCCATGAGCCTAAAGATGTAGGTACTAGCTATGCTCATGGACACACTGGCCGGAGGTAGATAAGCCTTCCATGATGCTCAAAAACCTGGTTTGTGCGTTTGCAGGGATCCATCGTCCCAAAGGAGCGGAGACCACAAGGGTCTGAAAGATTACCGCCATGGCTATTGTTGTGAACTAACACAATGCTGAATGGACGTATGACTTAAGGTATCTAAAGATTTAATACTAATCACACTTTATCATGTATGCAATCGACTCTCCTGATTTGCAAAATAATAGGCAAACTAGGGCTTAAGCATGTGCACTAATCAACATGACAAGGACAAAGACTCATGCTGAGATGAACTAACCAATTCAACATTATTATGATAATCATTTGGGGCTGAGATGAACATCTCAAGTCAGCCAACTAACATGACAAGTTCATGCTGAAACAAGCATCAATAATCAACCTAAGGTATATCACAATAAAGGCTGGAATTCAAAGACAACATAGGCTGAAACAAGCATCAATAATCAACCTAAGATATATCACAATCAAGGCTGAAATTCAGAGACTTAATAAGCAAGAACAAATCATGAACTAAGGCTCTAACATTAAGGATTCATTCAGCAAGATTATAATCTAAAACAAAGCTGAGAATCAAGTATTAGATATGCAACAATACAACCTAAACTAGGGCTGAGATTTAGGTGTTCTCTCAGCATGATTATAGCATAAATCAATGCTGAGAATTTGGTATTAATTTGGCCAAAGTAGAGCCTAAAACATAAACATCAAATCAGGGATTTACTTGACCAATGTGCAGCCTAAACTAAGGCTTGAAATCAGGGATTTACTTGACCAAAGTGCAGCCTAAACTAAGGCTTCAAATCAGGGATTTAATTGGGTAAAGTATGGCCTAAACTAAGGCCATGAATCAGGGATTAAATTGGCCAAGGTATGGCCTAAAGTAAGGCCACGAATCAGAGATTAACTTAGCCAAAGTATGGCCTAAAGTAAGGCCACGAATCAGGGATTAACTTGGTCAAAGTATGGCCTAATGTAAGGCCACGAATCACGGAATAAATTGACCAAAGTATGGCCTAAACAAAGGACACAAACCAGGGATAAAATATGCTAAAGCAGGGCCTAAACTAAGGCCACGAACCAGGGATAAAATTCAGCAGCATGCTTGCATGAATTAAGACTAATCTACTTGACAAAAATCAGGTTATTGTATGCACAATTCAGCCATATACATAAGCAATAAAATCACAATCATTCAAAACAAGTAAAGGATGATTCATGACATCAGAAACCCCCCTAGAATCAGGCTGAATTATATCTATCAAAACCTCATTCTTAAGGGTGTAAAAGGAAGCACCTACTTGTACCAATTCATCCCCAAAGCTCCTAGCCCTTTCTCCGACGCTTCTAGGCCTTGATTCAATCGAAAGGTGGCTGATTTGTGCCTTCGAAATTGCTGGTTATGGAGGTCCTTGCTGAAAGAAGGAAGAGATGGAGAAGAGGGAGGCTGAACCAAGACCAATAGGGGCTGCCTCTTTTAAAGCTCTTGGGTGCCCTCCCCCTCTAGGACTCTCTCATTCTTAATTACCAATCCCGGAATCATAACACCTGCCCTAATACAAATAGAACCCCAGCCCACATACATGCTCAAAACAGTCCCAAAAGAGTCTTAACCCAACTAGATGTATGGTTGATCCCTCCTTCAACCTTTTCCACCACTTCTAACACTCCTCGGACTCCTACTTGGGCTAGAAGTCCTATTCTTACTAGGAGTCCTTGTCCCGCTAGGACTCTCTCCCTCTTTCAATTTCTAGTTCTTTTAGGACTTCTAATTCCAAGTACGTTTAGGACTCCTAACTTCTAGTACGTTTAGGACTTCTAACTCTTAGTACGTTTAGGACTCCTAACTCTTAGTATGTTTAGGACTCCTAACTTCTAGTATATTTAGGACTCCTCACTCATAGTATGTTTAGGACTTCCATCCACCTCGGGTAAATGGCCTTGTGCGATATGTTCAACTTTGAATGGTCGTATCTCCCTCATCTGAACTCCGATTTGCGTATTTTTGGTGGCGTTTTGAAGCTCTACGTGTCTACTTTCTAACTACATAGGTTCCAACCATCACTTCTAACTTATGTTCAAGTTATTCTTACAAGAAAGACAAGGCGTCCAACACCCTAATCCCATGTGGTCGTCTTCGGGAATTTAGAAAAATCGCGGATGTTACATTAATTTCCCATGAAGCAATTAAATAACCACAGAAAAGCCAAGGTTATTACACTATGTTGAGAGCAATGTATGTTTTAGATTTGGCATGTGTGTTGTATTAAGCCCAGACGTTTAATACTCTATTAAGAGTGTTGTATGATTTCTGTCAAGAGTGGCACTGTATGATTCTGCCCAAGAGTGGCATTGGCACTATAAGACCCATAATGGTAGGCAATTCTATGGCACTATAAGACCCCTTATGTGTAGGTGTTTATGTTTGTGCACTCAAGTAAGTAGCATCATGGACCTACTCTTACCTATTTGATCATGTGCCCCATGAGCATTGGTGTGCCTTGCCTTCGGAAAAGTCCATGGTGTCTAGTCACTCCCCGGAGGTTAAGGTGATGCCATAGTGACATTCCTTTCCTTTTTGATGTTGTAATTTATTAGTTGTAATGAGCTTTAGTGGTCGATAGTATGAGCACGACCGTAAGAGTATGACTATGAGCACAATTGTAAGAGTATGTGTATGAGCACGACTGTAAGAGTATGAATATGAGCATGTCTGTAGGAGTATGTGTATGAATACAACTGTAAGAGTATGAGTGTAAGGCTGTAAGAGTATGATTCTAAGTAAGATTGTACGAGTAAGTGTAAGATTGCACAAGTAAGGTTGTACAAGTATGTGTAAGTTATATGAGTAAGCGTATGACTGTATGAGTAAGGTCATACAAGTAAGTGTAAGATTGTACGAGTAAGGTCGTATAAGTATGTGTAAGTTATATGAGTAAGAGTATGACTATACGAGTAAGGTCATACAGGTAGGTGTAAGTTGTTTGAGTAAGCGTATAGTGGTACGAGTAAGTTTGTATGACTTTGATTAAGAGTGTATGTGTGAGATCGGTTGATGGTATGATTTTAGCATGATGATATGTGTGATTGTATGCGTATGAGCATGATTATGATATGCAGCCTTATCTTCATGGTGTGGATGCAGCAGGTACGCTTAAAAAAAACCAAGGTCGAAATTGTGAGTAGCTCATAGTCTAGTGAGAAGTGGTTGAACTTTTAAACCTGACTACTGTATAATAGAGGACCTTTTATGACTTACACTTAGGGGGAAAGTGACTCATAAGTATGGTCATCTTAACAAAACATTTATGCTTTTATGCTTTTGAGCATGCTTATATATATGTTATGGTATGTTTATATTCTTATGTCTTACTTGATATACTTCATGAAATGATGATCATATTATACATATGATGTTATTGAATTATGAATGTGTTGTCATTACTTGGTTCTTGTTTAGCCATCCCACAATACATTTTCATATACTCAACATCAGTGTGATACAAGTTCCTTATAGGGTTGTTGTTATTATACTTATATGATGTTATTGAATTATCAATTTGGTTTGTGTGTTGTATTAAGCCCAGACATTCAATGCTCTATTCAAAGCGTTGTATGATTCTACCCAAAAGGGCATTGCATGATTTCTAGCCAAGAGTGGCATTGTATGATTTCTGCCTAAGAGTGGCATTGTATGATTCTACCAAAGAGTGGCACTCTATGATTTTTGCCCAAGAGTGGCACTGGCACTGTAAGACCCCTAAAGTGTGGGCAATTGTATGATCCCTAATGTGTTGGTATTTATGTTTGCACGCTCAAGTAAGTAGTATCTAGAACTGCTCTTACCTATTTGATCCTCTGCCTCATTAGCATTGGTATGTCTTGCCTCCAAAAAAGTCCATAACATCTAGTCACTCCCTGAAGGTTAAGGTGATGCCCTAATAGCATTATTTTCCATTTCGACCTTGGAGCTTATTAGCTATAGTTAGCTTCAGTGGTCAATAATATGTGTACGCTTGTATGAGTGAGTATGTATGTTTCTAAGTAAGTGTAAGTTTCTGAGAAAGACTGTAAGATTATGATTCTGAGCAAGACTGTAAGCATATCTTTCTTACCAAGACTGTAAGTGTAAGGTTGTAGTAGTAAGGTCATACAAGTAAGATTGCACAAGTAAAGTCGTACAAGTATGTCTAAGTTGTATGAATAAGCATATAATTATACAAGTAAGTTTGTAAGACTCTGATTAAGAGTGTATGTGTAAGATTGGTTTGATAGTATGTATTTGGCATGATTGTATGTGTATGTGCATGATTATTATATGCTTGCCTACTTCATGTTTGAATTGCATGAACGCATCTATGTATAGACTTACAGAGTTCACTGTTTAGAACTCTCCTAGTGGGTATTTTCCTACTAAGTATAAAAATACTCATTTACCTTATTTTTTAGCTCCCGATGTTAAGGAGGCTTTTGCAAGTTTGTGATGGAGAGCTTGGAGATGACTGCTTGTTTCCATGGTGGATTGATTCCCTTTGAGTACTCAGGTATATCTTTGATTCACTGTGAGTATTATTTTGTGCCACGATCTGATGTATTGGGTGAGATGAGAATTAAAGTGTTTATGCTTTCTGGACTTATAATTTGGATTAGACTATAGACTATTATGGGACTTGCACTCAGGGATGCTTAGGAGAAATTTGTATTTAAAGTCTATGATCACAACAATTTATTTCGTACGTTGTTTTCGAGTAGCACCTAAGGATGTTTGGTTTGGCCGTACAATGTTTGATCGAATGAGCAAAAATTTATATGGGAAAAATTAATGTGTTCTGGTTTAAATTATAAAGTGCATTCACATGTTTTGTATTTTGTCATTTTTACTGATTTATAGTCGTTATGTTGCAAAAATTTTCTGTAAAATTTAAGAAAATGTGATGAAAAATCTCAGGCGTTATAGTTGGTATCAGAAGCTAGGCAATCTGACTACATGTCCGGCGTCATGGTATGTAAGAGTAAATTGAGAAATGTTTTGGAGGGGTCAGGGTGAATGTTTTCCCTTGATTCCATTTGTTTCTACCTTTGCACAGAGTTGAGCCAAAGTGCCTTAGCTGCTGAGAGATTCAGGCAGTTAGATCGCACGTTTATTGGCTGAGGAGAGCCATGGGCTGCTAAGGATTGTTTTGAGTTTCTGAAAGGTTGGGTCGCACCTTTAATGGCTATTAAGAGAGTTAGAGGCTGCTAGCGTCAAATTGAGATTACGAATCACCTTGTTGAGGTTTTGCAGACTCTGAATGATCAGAGAGTGGTTATGGCCACTTACACTCTGTCTAGTGAAAATATGTTAGACGTACCATTCCTAATTGGTAAGCTTATGACCTAGATGGAGTAAATTTCCATAACCTTCATTGTAAGAAGGATTTGAAATCCCTTTTGTGGTAGGCAAGGGAGTTTGTAAGTGGTGGAGTACGAGACTTTTTTCACCTCCTTCTAGAGATTTGTGGACAAGAGTGGTTAAAAGGAAAATTCAAAGCCTCCAAGATTGTGGATGGCTTTTGAGGTAACAACTTCAACACTAGTGAGTGTGGTGGTTACTACTTAAGATTTTGGGAAGGAGGGTGTGAGTTCGGTGTGGATTTGATGATTGGTTGACTGCTCAAGGAGTAGTGGTAGACCGTCATAAGACATAAGTGATGTTTGTGTACCTTGAAGGTTTGAATATTGTATCCATGGTGTTTGAAAACTGTCAGCCTTATGCTTTGGGTAAACCGTTAAGGCTAGGCGATGCACGACTAAAGATTACATAGCCTTTTGGCAGGTTGTTTGAGAAGTTGTCTCAGGAATTTAGTCTAGATGAGCTAGACATTGTCTAGGATTTTTTGGACATGTTCCCTGATGAGTTACCGAGAATTCTACCAAAGAGAATGATGGAGTTTGTTGAGTTAGTGCTTAGTTCACTCTACCTCTAGGGCATCATGCAGGATGACCTTCTAGAGTTGAACAATCTCAAGGATGAGTCATCATAACTTATGGTTAAGAGGATTGTTTGACCAAGAGTATGGTCTTGGGGGTACATTAGATTTTTTCAGTGAAGAAGTAGGTTGTATCCCTACATTTATGCATCGACACCATATTTTAACTTAGTGACTTTCAAGTATAAGTTTATGCACAGGTTGGATGATCTTTTAATGTTATTGTCAACCAAGATATTTAAAGATTGACCTTGAGGTCTAGTTATCAGCTACCCAGGGTTTGTGATGAGGATATTCATAAGACAGCATCGTAAAGTCAATATGATGATTACGGGGTCCAAAAGAATTTTGAAAGGCCCTTTGGACCGACTCTTGTCATTGTTTTGAGTTTGTTTACTATCCAACTCACTCTGGCATTTGGATGACCCTTGTGAGGTCTTGTTGAAAGGACATATGATTTGCCGATAAGTTGGTTGGAAGTAAGTGAGTTGTAGATGCTTAAATGTGAATTGTCTGGCACTGTGCAGACAGGTTGAAGTTAGTCAGGCAAGGACATCAGACCATCCAAAGCTAATAGAAGAGTTATGCTAATTGGAGGTGAAGTAATCTCCAATTTGAGTTTCAAAGCACTTCACTCAAATCCTTTGATGGACAAGTTAAGTTTTGGATGACAAAGTTCATTCATGTGGTGAAGATTCTAGGGCAAATATCACAGCGAACAAGTCCTTCGAGTACGGCTGCCAAATAATCTATATAATATATAAAGATAAGTTAGTTTAAATAACGATAAAAAATTTTAAAATCATTATATAAAAAAGTTCAACACGGTAAAAAAATTACCTGGTATGGCCGCTGGTGGTCTAACTGCCCTCTATACAAACGGAGGACTCCTTGTGGATTTTCGGTTCTCTTCTTCCGAACATTCCACCTTAAGGAGTTAAATTTAAGAAATGAGTTCAGCATATGTTTATAAAATGTTGCATAAAAAGTAATGTGGTAAACATAAATACAACCTACCTCGCACCTAATGGAGCACCCTCGACCAAGCGACCCATCTCAGCAGTTGGTCGGCCAACGTCTAAGTGCTCCCACGACCATAACTATGTCATAAAATAGTGATAACAAATATTAGAATTAAAAATTTATACGTGACTAAAACTCCAAGTAAAGTTACACAATTATTTACCTGAAGAAGAGTCAGACAGCCCGCAATCCCCGAGGTCATGGCCTGGCATGCCTTTCCTAACTCTCGGTATAAGAATGCGACAGTAGCACTGCCCCATGAATAAGTGTCAGCCATGTCAAAGTCGGCAAGGAGAGAGAGATACGAAACATGCACGTGGCTGCTCGTGGTATCCGCAAATATGGTGGCTCCAAGTAAATGCAATATATAGGCTCGTGCATGCTGCTCGATAACTATCTCTGTAGCATCGGTTGGGAGCTCACGAAACTCCTGTAAGAGCCATTGTAGGCTCACTCGGCTACCACGCATCACTGTAGGAGGAGGAGCTCTACCAAGAAGTCTAACTAATATATCCATATGAGCTCCTCCTGTCGTGCCTGTCACCGGACGTCCATCAATACGGAGTCCTAATAGAACTGCCACATCCATGAGCGTGATGGACATCTCTCCATATAACAAATGAAACGTCTGTGTCTCCCTCCTCCATCTCTCAACAAGAGCTGTCAATAGAGGCCGATCGAGACGAACATACTGTAGATGAATGAAATGGCCGAATCCCACTCGCTCGATATAAGGTAATATACGCTCATCTATAGGCCAATGGCGGAGGTATTTAAAATATTCGGTGCACTCAAGGCACCCGGGGTCCTATAATAAATTTTAAAATTATAACATGTCGTATTATATCAACCAAAAAACAATGAAACAAATTTTAAAAAAATTTATCATACCTCTCCTCTCCAAATAGCAGCAGACCTATGTGACTCCTGCTCTACGAGTAAAGAAGCGTCACTCAGGCCTGGCCCGTAACAAGGCTCTGCATGATCCATATGATCTGTGGAAGATGAAGATCATATCATTAATCATACGGAATACATGCGTACGTAACTAAAAAAATATAATAAATACAGAGGTTGATTATATGTTTACCAATCAACAGGAGGGTTTCTACATGATTTACTATTATGCCCACTTTGTTTACACCTCCCGCATTTATATCCTCCTCTACCATCTCTTTCCATTGTTCTGCGGTCCATGGTATTCCTAATGCGAACAGACCGTGGGCGACCGGGTTGCCTTGTTGCTATCGGTGGGTATAACACAAACGGTATATCCCTCTCCCAATACTCCCGACCACGAGGAGAATAAAATTCTGCGGAGTACACATTTCTATAAGTAGAAGATGTGTAAAACAGTGATGCATTGATTGGCTCCCGCCGCTTTGCCCACACGGCGATAAGGTACGAGCAAGGATAACCATAAACCTGAGGGATGTTGCATGTACAAGTATGCATCGCAGCATTTACCATAACCTTGCGGGCACGAATTGATGTCACTTCGTACTGACTCCTGTCGATCCTATTAACTATATACTCCCCAATTTTTCTTGTTTGCTCTCTCAATATGGCTTCCACTCTAGGAGTATATGGGGTGACTATGGCAGAGGCGGCAGAAGATCGTTTAACAAAAAATTTTATGAGCCGATAAAAGATAGCTGACACTAAAGCCTGCATGGGTAACCCTCGTGCCCCCTTCAAGACGCTATTTAAACTTTCAGCCATATTTGTAGTCGTCATGCCAAATGTCATAAAACCACCGTGTGCAAGGGACCACTGTGCAGGATGCAATTCTCCTCCTAAGAGGAGATGTTTTGCCCTAGGACTCTCTTGACCAATCAAGTCCATTTTAGCATCAAACTTTTCTACTGTGAGTGCACAAGCTGCTGCCCCAATCAAGTCCGTCAGTGTATCATTTTTGAACTCCTTAAAATTTGCTTTTATGTGACGGATGCAATAACGATGGTGGTAATCCGGCTTTGGAAGAACCTCAGGCACTGCCTTCTGAAGCCCCTTATGTCGATCTGAAATAATGACGATGTTCGTCATGCCCATCAGTACATGATCCCTCAATTCCATTAGAAACCATTTCCAATTGTCTCCGTCTTCCTTCCCAACAAGCCCGAATGCAAGAGGAATAACCCATTATTTCCATCTGTAGCCGTTGCAGCCATAAGAGCACCAGGATATCTGCCATACAAGCGAGTGGCATCAACTCCAATCACAGGGATGCAATGTCGAAACCCAGTTATAGACGGCCCAAACGCCCAAAACAACCGTCTAAATCTCCTACAAGTGCCACCATCTGCACGAGGTACTACATCATCCTCTAAGCGGTAGTAGGTGTCAGGATTGGCTTCTTGCACCGCCCTTAGGTACATTGGCAACAATTTATACGATTCAACCCAATCTCCATAAATGGCCTTGATCGCCATATTCCTTGCTGCCCATGCTTTCTTATAAGATATGTCAACATGATACTTCTCCTTCATTCTTTGAATAATATCCCCTGGTGTGAGAGTTAATTCGGCTTGGATAGCGGGCATTATGACCTTCGAAATAAAGGAGGCACTGCACTGCCTATGATTTGTGCTGAGCTGGGCATTCCGACATGTGTGGTCACCTTTGTACGTCTTCAATTTAAAGAACCCACCACCCCTTTTGATTGAGCCATGCACTCTCCAAGGGCAAGTGCTATCAATGCACTTCACTGTATACTCCGCCGGATTTGTTCTTACAACCTTGTATTCGACATGATTTTGAATGGAAAACTCCTGCAAGGCTGTAACGAATGCTTCTTTATTCTCAAAGATGCGGCCAACATATAACTCATCTTCATTTTGTTGGTCCAAATCCATTGTAGAATTCACAGCCGCATCTATCTCCTCATCTGTGATGTGTGCATAAAGTGGCTCCACTTCACAGTACGGCGGCTCTTCATCATCTACATTCATATCATTCCCAGCAATGGCATTGTCTACCGCATCATCCCCCTCGCCGTCAACCATCTGTTGAGCACTTTCTTCACCTCTAACCCCTTCTACATTCATATCAGAATCTTCTCCACTTACTTCGTCAATATTATCTTCACCTTCATTATCCTCATTTTCATCAATATCTTCACCGTAGACATATCCCCCCCTACATATAAACATCGCATATGTATTAAATTTCGTAAGCCTAAAAAAGTTGAATTCATTTATAAATATATATTTCACCTCTGATTAGATGGTCTAGCATCGGTATGACCAACATACGTGTAGGGGTAATGAAGGCCCATCGAACTTTGAGTTTCATACCATGCACCACCTTGAGACATTTGAACGCTAAATGGCTCGTGAGCATGCGTCGTAGACCTTCCATATTACACACAAAATCTCAAAATTTAGCAAAACGTATTTTCATTAAAGGATAATAAGATTAAAAATGTATTCACAACTAAATCAACCCTTACCTCCAAGTAGGTCCACTTCCATCATAAATAGGGGCAGACGACCTATGACGTTCATTTGAAGTTACTGTCATAGATAAATTTCCCTCTTCTTCGTCGTCCACCAGCACTTGCATATGACTTTCATTGTTCACATTTCTATCCGAGCTCCTTTGTGAGCTTCTGTGAGAGCTCCTATGTGAACTACTTCGCCTTTCACTAGTCACTCGGGCCTCTTTTTCGAGAAATAACTCGAAAGAAATTATGTGACGTGAGTGGTGAAACATAAAAGTCATTGATGAATCATCATTTATGTTCATTAGTATCATTCTCGATCCATAGGATGGAAGATTACATTTGATAGTAATTTTTCATCTTCTTCGATCTAACCCAACCTTACTTGCTACGTGCATCTCAAATTCATCAAATGTAGACGGTTTCTTTATTAATAATCCTTCTATGGTTCCATCGTAGTTAATGAAAAAACTAACCATTTCTTCTGCCATTTCTATTCAATTAATTCATAAATAATAAATTAAATTAATATTAGATTAAGCAAACTAATACTAATATCTACCCTAACAAATATATTTTTAAAATATATACGCATAGAAACTAATAACTTTACCAAGTATATAAGCATATTATTAATACTTTATATTAATGAGTAAATTTTCTAATTAATAAAATTACACAATTGATGCAAGCATACAATGTCACAAATCATATAAAAACATGTTCAAAAACTCAAATCCTCCTTATTTTCCAAAATTTGAGAGACTTGCCATCTTAAAAAATAAAAACTCATTAATTAAAAATCCATCTCAATTTAATAATCTTAAACAAAAAAACACACAAAATGACTTAGAACAATATTTCTAAAACTAGGGCTCAATGATAGGACATTCAAAACTTTAAATTTTTTTAATGTAATATACAAAAGCTATATTTCTTCAATGTAACATATAAAAGATATATTACAATGATTGAAAAATAAGTAAAAAAAAAATAGAAAAATAGGCACCAAAAAAATGAAACAGGAGCGGCTCGACGTGGGCAGCGGCGGGCTAGACCAAGGTGGCGGCAGACTGAGGTCGGCGGCGGCGGACTGAAGTCGGCGGCGGTGGACTGAGGTCGGCGGAGGCGGGCTGGACGGCGGAGGTGGGCTGGACGGCGGCAGCGAGATTGGCAGCGTCCGGACTTCGGCAGAAGCGGCGGAGCGAAAACTAGTCACTGGAACGCGACGGGAGGGAGCGAAGTCGCGGATATAACGACGATGATTTCGTCGTTCTGAACGACGAAATCAGTGTTATTCTAAGTGTGGCAGTTTCGTCGTTCAGAACAACGAAATTAGCTTAAGTTGATTTCGTCGTTTTGAACGACGAAACCGGGTCAAGTAATAAAAGGTTTTGTCATTTAGAACGACGAAATCGTATTCAAGCCAATTTCGTCATTCTAAACGACGAAATCAACTTAAAAAAAAAGTCACGCTAGCGCCAGCGTGGCAAAAACGAACACCACTTTGAAAAATATTTCCCAAAGTGGTATATTTTGGTAAATATTTTTATTATTATTATTATTTTAATAATTTTCCCTAAATAAAATTATCTAGTTATTTACCCATCAATTAAATTTAATTAGATCATTTAATGTCTTAAAGGTATGATATAAATAGTAAAATAGTAGAACGGATACCTTTCAATTAGATTAACAATTTTAAATTAAGTTTTAGAGTGTCAACTTCAAAATCATATTTAGAACACTTAGACACTTAGATGGTGTGTTGTTCCCTGAGGGAAAATAATTTTTCTATTCTACTTTCCTTCCAAGAGAACCTTACACGAGGTTTTAATTAGACTGAGAAAAGTGGCCCTTCTATTGTTAGGTGAGGCCCTTTTTTCTCTATATAATCAAAACCTAAAGTAGGATTTTGTTGCTTAGAAAGTAGAGTAAGGTTTTCAGCACCCTTCCTAATCTCCCCCTTTAGAGAGAGGTCTCAAAGTTGAACCCTGGCCAATTGGTATGGACTGTGTCTGAGTCGAGGTGCATTGATTTCATTAATAAAAAAATATAAGATTTCGTACATATCAATAGGGCCACGCCCATTGGTGATCATATTTGTTGTTTCCACAATCAACTAGTTTTTTTTTACTTTCTTCTTGATCAGAGAGTAAGAAAACATACTAATGCCTAAGAACTGTCATGGAACGTGAGCTGTCCATGAACCCAAACGTGGGCAAGGCGCAGACAAAGCAGCTTACAAAATTAGATTTAGGAGGTAAAAGAGTATCATGGAGGATGTCCACTGGGATATCGTTTGGGAATAGGAACTGTCAATCATGAAAATTGTTGTATGCACTAATGTATGTGTACATGTGCAAGTATGTGCACCGTAGATTTTGATGATCAACGGATCCTATCAGACACCCGCAGATGATATCCCAGATACAAGGTAGAAGGACAAAAATACTTCCCAGTATCGATCACGCATGAAATGGCATGGCTCTATAAGTGAAATGGCAATTATCGTTTTGATGTCTGACCTGGATCACAAAAATCTCGTCGTCCAGCAGTTTTATTGTATGTGGTCATCAAACTAAAATGGTCACGAGAGAGAATTTTTGCTCGGAACCATTTTTCATACTCCACATCATAGACAATAAACCCAGTTTAAATTGTATATGGGAGCCCTTGATCTATGAGATTAACGATTTACATGCTAACTCATATTAGCATCGTTGCTAATATATATTAGTATGTGCACCATTGATCTTCAATATCAATAGCTCTTATACTCAGCATAAAAAACGCTTCCTGAAGGGGGGAAATAATGCAAGCGCATCCCTCGGCTCCGTGTACGTGCTGGTATTTTGGTGAAAATAGATGCCGCGAGCTTTTTTATTTTAAAAGAACAGTTAACAAAATTCGCTGAAAGGAACATAACCGTTAGCCTCAATCTACCCATCAACCACCTCAAGTTATGCATGCCCCTCTCCATTGACAGCCAAACATCTTTTCCCAACATTTTGTGCCCATTTCGTGACCAACTTCTCCTACCGCTAACAGATAATTAACACCATTTTCTTCTCTTTCTGGCTTATCTTCAGTGGCTGCACAACACGGTATGATCATTACTGTACTAGCAAAACACAATAGGCAAGTCAAACTGCACCTCCACGCTCTCGCTAGTTAATGCGCTCACCCTTCCCACGCCGCTCAAACTACATTGTCTCGTAGAATCTGAAAACTCAAACAAGAACCAGAGGCGAAAGCCAATGATCAACAGGCCGAAGAGGGACAAGACGCAGATGGGTCTTCCGGCACTTCGTATTCTGGCCCTGTCACTTGTGCTCGGCGTTCTTCACACACGGATGGACGGCTGCAAGAGTCACTCGTCTCTGCCAGAGCATTTCACCACTTGGGATGACCTGAACATGGGGGAGGAGGACTATGGGAAGTTGGACGAAAGTCCTGGCACAAGAGTGATTGTTGTGGCCAAGGATGGGACTGGGGACAGCAAGACTGTTCAGGGTGCTGTTGACTTGGTTCCTGAAAGGAACGAAGAGAGAGTAAAGATTCTCCTTCGACCGGGTCTCTACAGGTCGGTTAGCCATGACAAAAAACTCAATTGACTGGGTGGTTTATAACTCTCCTACTTATTATGTTTATCAGTCTACCTTTTTAATGAAAATTTACAGGGAGAAAGTGGTTGTTGCAGCCGCCAAGCCCTATATTTCGCTCATTGGGAGCCAAAGCTCTGCAACAGTAATATCCTGGAACACTAAAGCTTCTGATAAAGACTCCGAGGGGCATGCCATCGGGACTCTGAATTCTGCAACCGTTGCGGTAGAATCCAGTTACTTCTGCGCTTCCGGAATAACTTTTGAGGTATGTAGGGATAACGTTTTGATTTTGCTCCCTCCATCCAATATAAAGTGTCTCATTTGTTAAATGTGTAAATTTTAAGGAAAGTGCCAAGCATGTTAGACTATAAAAACATAAACTTTAACTAATTAACTAAGATTCTCATTCTATCCTACTATGATGCGAAATATATTAAAAGTTTTTTACTACCACGAAAAATAGGATACTAATTGTGGGACGAATGTTTTTTTTAATGAGACACTTAATATGGGACGGAGGGAGCATGCAACAATGGAAAGATATTTAGAGATAGAATTGAATCATGGATTCTGATGTGCATACATGAGTTTGTACGCTTCCAGAATACTGCGACCACGGCACTTCCCGGTGCAGATGGGCAGCAAGCAGTGGCACTGAGAGTATCAGGGGACAAGGCCATGTTTTTGAGGTGTAGGATCCGGGGTTCCCAAGACACTTTGTTTGATCATTCTGGAAGGCACTATTTCCGTGAGTGTTACATTGAAGGCTCCATTGATTTCATATTTGGCCGCGGAAGATCGTTATATCAGGTACCAAGTCACTAAAGTTGTACAACCTTAATACTTAGATAATGTTTACTCTCTCTCTCTCTCTCTCGATGCAATAAAGTCCATGTTTAGTGTACAATACTCCGCCTATCCCACTTTAATGGCTCCATTTATTTTTCAAAATAAATTAAACTTAGATTATTTTAAAAAATCAAATGGAGCTATTAATGTGAGAGAGGGAAGTATACTTTTTAAAACACCATTGAGATTGATTAGCATTACTCTTTTTCAATATGACTATGCCTATTTTATTTTAATTTATTTATACCTAATGTTTTGGGTAATAAATAAATTTTAAAATTACATAGCTTTAAAAAAAGTTGGTAAAAGACACTTCGGAGATTGGCAATGAATATTGGTCTGGAGCAGGGGTGCACTCTTCATGCCACTGCTTCAAGCTATGGAGCTATCACTGCCTCTCAGAGGAATCAGCCATGGGAGGATGCTGGGTTCTCTTTCGTCAACTGCAGTATAAAAGGATCTGGTTCTGTCTACTTGGGGAGAGCTTGGGGACGATATGCCACCGCTGTTTTTTCCTTCTGCACTTTTGAAGACATAATTAACCCACAAGGATGGTATGACTGGGGAGACCCATCAAGAAGAGGGTACTCTCTCTCTCTCTCCTATATATTAATAATCTTATTTGATTTTATAAATAAATTAATTTTAATTTATTTTAAAAAATTAAATGGGACAATTAACATAAGACGGAAGGAGTATTGCCTTTCACTATTTTGGATGGCGAAGCGAGGCAAAGAATATGGTCGAATCACAAATCTGGGAGGGTATCAAGTTTTAGGGATTGTTAAGGAGGTCAGCATATCATATAACCACAAGGTAAACGTTCTTATGATTAATTTTGATTGTACACAGGACAGTGCTGTTTGGCGAGTTCCAGTGCACAGGACGAGGAGCCAGCTTAAGACGCCGGGTTCCATGGGCAAAGTCCCTAGATTATGAACAAGCAAAGCCCTTCATAGGCAAAGAGTTTATAGACGGAGATTACTGGCTGAAGCTATAAGCTTCGTACATCCTTTTAACCAACCACCTACCACCACCACCCCCTGCTGTGGTTTCTAGTATGCGGTTGTTAGGTAACCATGACATACACATGTATTAACGTGATGAGCAGGAGTTGTGGCTGATGTGTTGAGTAACGTCACACGCATGGATAAAAGTGTAATGTAATTATGGGAATTGGAGACACGCTATGGATGCCATTTGTTACAGGGGACGCATTCAACATAGTAGTAATGTGGTTGGGGCTTACCCGCCTGATATTGGCAAGAAACCAGTTAAAATATTTACATTTCAACATTGCTTCCCCCACCTCGCCTCCCTGCCTAGCACTTTGTCTCACCAGATACAGGAAGTGGATCAAAGGAATCCATCAGCAGGCTCCTCACACGCTAGGGGCTCTTCAGTCATCCTCCTGAAAGATTCAAGTGGTAAGGACCCGGGTAGGAAAAGTTACTGAAAAAATACCCACATTCAGAAAATTGTCATCGAGATCTAGACCCGCATGCGGACTGGAAAATACTTTCATTCAAAAACCTTCGGAGCTAGGTAAATAGGCAACACCCACATTCAACCTTTGCAAGCTTGGCTTCTAGTTTAAAGGGGGTTTACTTCCCCCACCTTTCTTAAGTGAATTTGGATTAATACACCACTCATCTCCTCTACCCTAACAGTCAACAAGCCATACCAGCATGCATATACTCCAACTTTTGCTGTACATACCTGCCAATTGAACTACCTCGTACACTGATCAAAAACGCCCCCTCGACAATTCAATTTCTATTTCCATATATTTATATACAGAGAACCGTGTGACACCAACTAATCTACTCATCCTCACCACCACTATCAGGAGTCTTTTGAAACGTGTGCAAGTCACAAAGCGATGAAATTGATCTTCTAGCATATCTCATGATGCAACAGCCACTTCACATGTTTGACCAGCAGTAACAAGCCCTTCATTTTCCATGGCCAATTTACTGTACCCACCATCGGCATCATTACAGTCAGTAAGATCATCAGTCCCACCACCCTCACCATCATCATTATCTTGACCATCTTCATCTTCTGCCCATGATCTCTTCCTTGACTTCGGATCATTCTCAACTTTCATTTTGCTATTTGTCAATGTTCTCTTATTCTCTTCAACTAAATCATGTTCTGAAGCGGGGAGCTCCCGGGCAGATATTGCAGAACCACCAGATTCGGCACCTTTGGTTGCCATTGAGCATGTGGACAATTTAGAACCCGGGCTAACTGCAGAGATGACAGATAATACATCGGGTTTGGCATGAATTTCAACCCATTGATTTTCAAACCAATCTCTAGAAATCCTAAGATTTTTGCTTTTCATCACAGAGAACACTTCTTCACCTGAGATGATATAAAATTGAAATGTAAACAAACTGCCTTGTATCAGTTAATTATCAAAGCATAAAACACATCATTCAATGTGAAATCTACATTCCCATTACATGCAAAAGTACTGACCGGAAAATGGCCAGTGATGGTGAATCATAACAAACTTAATACATTGTCCACCAATCAATATGACCATTTGATCTTCATAGTGTTTTGACTGTATAGATATATTCCAAAATGAACAAGCTACCTATTAATCTAAATGACGCCCACAAACTAGATAACATTGTAGCTCCTAAGTGCCACAAATGAATATTGTAGAGAAGAAGGAAGAAAGGGGAGAAGATAGAGTGATAGGAAAGAAGCATTTCACAAAGAGGAGATTGGGAAAAACTAAGCTTCTCTATTCAATTCCAAATTAGTACGTACAATCCTTGGGCCTTGGCCCTATTTATAGTTTTAGGCTTCCCTTTTCCAATCTAATCCCACTCTAACTAGGAAATAAACAATGGCATAATTAAGTCTTAACTATATTAGGAAACATAAGCCCAACCCAAATTAAAAATTACAAAAGCAAATCCTTAAATAAATAATGAGGCAGGGCATTTGACTGGCAGAAGATAACCATAACAGAAAACTGGCACAAAAACATTTAGTTTTTCAGCAAACAATCAGGAAAAAGCAATCAGTTGCATTCAAGACAGACTGGAGGGAAAGGCTTCACAAAGAAAGATTTTGAAGACATAGAAACAAACCAAGATCACCTGGTTCACAAATCAAAAGGTTCAAGGTCAACATACCAGGGAAATAAACTTGCAAAGCACCATCACCATATTTCTCAAGTCCTGTTACCACTCCTTCCCACCAACCATCACTCCACCATGCATCTACCGGGGTTCCTATTTCGAAAACAAACCCATCCATCAATTTCTCTTCTGGAGGACAGGGTCTTACTGTGAGACGACCACCACATCTCATGCCTAATTTGTCTGAAGCCACGGCTCTAAAAGCAGGGATCCATTCCTGAACAGAAAATAAGAGCATCAAGATGTTGTTCTAAAGGAGAAACAAATAATTTCAAGACACCAGCGCATTTATATTAATCTTTAATCACGAACGAGTATCAGGCACTTCACATGCAACAAGACAAAGGTATGTTTAATTTCAAGAAAAGGCATTTTAATAGGTTTATAATACTAAAACTACGGTTATCAAGGTTGCCTAAAAATAGTTTCTGACCACGTCCAACATGTCTGAGTTTGAACCGACTGTTTACCATGTCTTTCAAAACTCGTCATTGTCTCATATTGGTCAGCAGCAATAACTGTTCAAATCATTTTCCTTTTACAATACCACTTCTTTTTATTGCTTTTGGTTTTAAATGACACTACCTGTGAGTAAAAATGCAGTGTAGAACTTATTTGGACAACAAAAATGGATCTCTGATATTAAAATAATGTTTATTTTAAAATTCACAAAGATTTGATGAGATAAAGTTTTGCATGGAAACCCATGGACACAGATGGAAAGTTTATATGATATATGGACGTGGACAAGGGCATCTAACATCCATCCTAACTGGCAGCCTAAAACTGAAACCATCAGTGATGAACTGGACACAGGACAGTAAGTTCCAGTTCATATCTATGTTGTTACCCTTAATATTTGCCAGTTGGTTCAAACAGATTGCATTTATTCCCTAAGGTTTAGTCTAATTCCATAAACCCACTCCCCTCTAGTTTACCATTTTGCACACTTTCATTTTTAACAATATTGCAAAAGACCCGTATTTGTCCCTTTCTAATAAATGACGTAATCATCTAACCTACTTAGCTAATGTGTTCAGCAGAATATTGTAACCCCTTAGAAATACTAAGGAGCAACAATTAGGGGTGTTCACGGACAGAAACAGACACGAACAACTGTCTGTCATTTAAATAACTCTTGTCTGTGTCCACCCTAGTCCGTATTATACTTTGTCCAAGTCCATCCACTACAGACACGGTCAGACAGGACAAATATAACATCTAAATTTTTTTCCCAATTCAAATTTTTTAGCACTTTTATAACATGCAAAAGTTGTCTTAACATGTTATATAGGTACTAGGCCTATGTTTTTAAGTTATTTAATACCTACGTAGTATATTAAGATTATCCTAACATGTTATATAAGTTATGAATTTATATTTTCAAATTGTCCAGTACTTATGTAGCATGTTAGTACTGTTCTAACATGGTACATAAGTACTAGATTCATGTTTTTAAGTAGTCAAGTGCCTATGTAGCATGTTAGGACTGTCCTAAGATGCTACATAGGAACTGAATTCTATTTTTTTCTAATAATTAATAATAATTACTACTATATTTAAGGGAATATTAAGTAAGAGTGGCGGACGCGGACGTCCGCGAACACGGACAAGGGTATGTCCGTGTCCATAGCTCCCTATTAGTGCGGACCAAAAACTTTGTCCGTGTCCATGTCCATATCCGGCCCGGAAAAAAAAACTGTCCATTCTATATAAAAACGGACGCGGACACGGACAGACAATGGACGTCCATGCTAGCAACAATGAAATATGTGAAAGAACAATGGGTGAAAAGGGGGGACATAATAGAGAGAAAGTGGAGAAGAAAAAGAGCTAACTATTCTATTCTATTCCACTGAAATCACCGTTATGTAAATTCGTCACTGTTCACACACGGTAGCAATGGGGCAGAAACCCAATTTATAGGGTTTAAGCAAACCTTATCTAACTAGAAATAACTTAAATAATGGCAGGAAATAACCTAACATAAGTAGATTCTAACTAAACTAGGAAACACAAGTTCTAACATAAACAGAATAAACTAATTAAGCAAATCGCACTCCAATTAGGATGAATAGGCCATTGCTAAACGGGAAAGGGCCACAACACAGAAATGGCCACGGGCTTTTTTGCATATACCCTCAGTTTTGTCCAACTGTAGATTCATCACCCCCCCAACCCCCCAAAACAATTCCTACACACCAAAACCAAAAAACAAACTACCACTCTTTCCTAATGTTACTGCAAATGACCCCTTCCATTCACTTCAAGTTAGTGATCTAATAAGCATTAAATCGTACTTAAATTTGTGTGTAATTGCATTAGAGAAAGAAAAAAACTAGTAAAATTTTCTATTGCTCCTCTGCCATTAAATGCCAATGATGCAACGATGTTATTAACATTGTGATCCAAGTACTTGCCACTGTAAAATTGAAGTGTAACATAATATTGCAACCATGATTTAGTTGCTCTCCGTAAACCCGAAAAGGAAAAAACAGTACGAACATAAAATTGAATAGTGGAGGGATAATTGCAATGCGAAAAATGTAGGTGAGGAGGATACACATATAATATAACTTATAAGAGGCACCAGCACTGTTCGTTATAAGAATAGATTGATTCTGGGGACATTTCCATATTCCCTAGTCAATGGAAAGGAATGTCCATATTGCCTAGATTTTCAAAGAACACTCAACATTACCTGGTTTAGGGTCTTTATGTCCAATTACCTTTTTAAACTCAAATTCCCATTAGGGATTTTACCCTAGCTGTGAACCAGCCGCATTCCTCACACACCCCTCTCCACTCCTGTCATTGTGTTGTTGCCGTTCCAGCCTCTTGAACAGCAACTCCTGTCATTGATGTTGTTGCCGCTCCAGCCTCTTGCACAGCAACTCTACCTATCTCCCCCTGTTCTTTTCTCTCCCTCTCACCCCCTTACTTCTAACCTCTGTGTGTGTTCTTTTTTCCAATATCTATAACATACAAAAACAGTAGCTCAAGATATTCCAAACCAAAGTGGATGCAGGAATATTCAATACCTATTTAAACAGACATGACTTTTAGATGGTATAACATCCTCCAAGAGTTGAATTGATTCTGAAATTTCAAAATGTAGTGAGTTTTGAAAAGACAAATCCAACACACCAAAGAATGCTTAGCTTTGTAGATCAAGACTGCAATCCGTAGTTGGTTGTTGAAGATTACACTAAACTACAGAGGGTATCTGGAAAAAAAAAAGACTTCGTTTTAAGATTATAAATTAAGAGGATTCTTGTGACTTTGACCTGAATGTTTTAATCTAGTGCACGATGACATTATAATAGTCAAATACATCTTGGAGATTAATCAAATAAGCTTCTAGTCGGTTTTGTCAAGGAGATATGTTACATCTCGCAAGAATGATAAGCACTCACTTTCGGGAGGGCATATTTCTTGTCCAGAACATTAAATTGGGATCACTAAGAAGCTCATATTTTTCATTAACATATTATGTTGGCCATCTCGGATCCTGATGATATCCTAGAGAGGGGCAATCTCAGAGACCTCATAATACAATTATTTCTACAAATTACAATTGTATGTATCGCCCAAATTAATATCCATCATATTTTAAAATAGTGTAATACTTGCCAAAAACGCAGAATATATACGACAAGGCATCAGCCTTAGCAATAGATAAGGACAGCTTCCTAAGCTAGAGTTCTAGTGGGTCCACTTTTTGCCGGCCCAAAGGATCATCAATTGACGAAGGTGTGGCCCTCGGGAGCCAGGCAGTTGTTGGGATTGAGACCAAGAGATATGCCATGTGAGCTGCCAGAAATGTAGGGAAAATAATGGCAAAAGGTGGACAACATGGAGGAGCATTAATCATCAAATTCAGCCTTTTCTTGTAAACTGCTGGCAGTGACGTGACATTCACTATCGGCGGCTATTTTGAGAATAACTCAGATTGTGTATATGTGCAGTTAGATTGTTAAAATATATTTTAAAACACAGATGGTTTCAAATACATACTTAGATTGTGAAAATAAATTTAAATATACATATTAGATTCTGAAAATACATGTTAAAACCCCTTTACTAGGTCACCAATATCATAAATTAGGTAGAAAGTGTATTCCCAATCTTATGCTTGTTTGAGATTAATATTAGTCCTTTTAAATGATGATAAATCCTTAGATTCTGAAAGTACATGTTCAAATCCTTTTTTTAGATCACAGGTATCATTTTATATTTATATGATATATCCTATATATATCAGATATCTTATATCTTAGGCCAACCGATATATCTCTAATATCCAATATGGCAATTCATGGTGTCACAGAGGCTCCCCGTACCTTTGTGACAGTGGGTACAACGGTACAACTCAAGAGGGGTAAAATGAAGCAAGATGTTTAAAAATGTTTAAACTTAATGAACTATAACAAAAACATTTGAATGTCGATTAAACAACAATGATCAACATGAGTTAAATTAGCAAATTGCGGCTCATACCTGGTCTGGGGAGTAGGGACTGCCCTCTAAGCAGCACACCCCCACCCCACAACATAAACCCAGGATTTGTACCTGGTTGGCTCTGATATTAAGTACTAAGGAACTAACCAATATACCTAAAGCCCCAAGAACAACAAAATCTTTGGAATCATAACATAAAATATTGGGGTGGCAATTGGACTAGGTTTAGTCTAATGCAGATCAAAATCCAAAACCGAAATACTTTTGTGTTTAGAAAAGCAGGACTCAATCGCTGTACAGGTTGGGAAAAACCAGCCCATGCCACAACGTGGCAGGTAGAAGTCCAGAACTTAAAAAAAAAAAACAGTTAACAAACAACATAGTAATAAAGAGAGCACTTTAAAATATTAGAATTAACATGCAACTTAGCCGGTGGCACTTTCTCTTTCATTTGTGGACTCAACAAGGGTCAAGTCAAGCTAAGGCTAGGAGATGGTGGCAAATCACAAGGATCGATGGTTTGCGAAATTTAAGCCACATTGGACGAATTTGCTCCATTCATGGTCCTCATTGAATCCCCACTGGTCAGCAGATTCTTTTATGGACCAGTTTTAGAAATTGCTAACAGCTAACTTATATCATAAAACTAACATACTATGCTTTCTTGATAAAGAAACCAAATCAAAATACTAACAAGTAAAAAAAGTAAGTTAGAAATTATTTAAAAATGACATTAGTTATTGATGACAAGAAAAACACTGAGAGAAAAATCGATGATCCTCTTTAGTTTAAAATGTCATGTGATGATAATAGCATTGAGGAAGAAATCAAGATTTCCCCCCCTACAAGTAGGTCAACACACACCTATTTAGCCCCCCACAGGGATCACCACCATTTGAAGTGTGACTCCTTTGATAGGAAGGCTTAGGCCACCTCATTTTGGTGTATAAGACCTACTCATAAAACCCTTGAAATCCAGCCATTCAGATATGGTCCAACTTTTCATCCAAAAAAAAAAAGATATAGTCCACCATCAGTTCCATCCCAAAAATCTAAGTGCACATCCACAGAATTACCAACAATTAAAAGAGAACCCTTGGACAGGTGATTCACGCTGTTTCATCTCGTTTCAGGGGCTCAATGCCCATGCAATGAAGCCCTAGAATTTCAAAGATCAAAATGAGTTATCCCATACAACTACATTACCCTCCACTGATTCAACTCCATAAGAGCAACCCACCACCAAGGGGCCACTGCCAGTAGAAAGAGAACGCCTTGGATATTGGATAAGGATACAAAGTTTGACCTCATTATGAGGTTTTCAATCTGGCCTTTAAATTTGAGATATGTAAATTATTTTATCCTTTCAAGTAGGTCACCACCCAATTGTTCAACACCAAAGAAGGGCCCGACACCATGGGACCACCACATTGAAAGATTGGTAGGA
Organism: Saururus chinensis; assembly: GCA_035235625.1. NCBI lineage: Eukaryota > Viridiplantae > Streptophyta > Magnoliopsida > Piperales > Saururaceae > Saururus > Saururus chinensis. Next base: position 26,144,302 of record CP141142.1, read on the forward strand.
GTTCCACAAAGTTTCAATCTCATTTTGTGGTTTGAGACCCATTCAATTAAGTCCCTTGAATTAAAGCCATCGAAACGCTTAAAAATTGAATAAAATATTATAGGATTGACTGAGTGGAACTCAAACCATAAAATAAGATATAAAGCCTCTGTCAAAAGAGTCCTCCCTAAATTGATAGTAGTCCCATGGTGGTCAGCTCCCTCTCCAAGGCTAAACCAAGTGAATATTGGCCTACTTGCAACCAAGGGGTCCTAGATCCTCATTTGAAATGTATTCATGGTGGGTCGGAATATCTCATCCAGCATCCCACCCAATTAGTTCTTAGGTTGGTTTTGGGTCCGAAACTCATGTCAAATTTGTCATGTAGGAAGGTCAGGTCAGATTAGGCCATCCTTAATGAATAGCCCCTTTCCAACACCGTTACTTTTCTATATCAACTCCAAAGAAGCATGGATACAGATACATGGCATGGGTACGATATAATACGGGTACAACATTATGGCAATTTTCAAAAAAATCAAGATATGATAGGGGGAACTCGTGTATAAACATTATTTTTTATATATTTTTAGGTATATTTTAGGTTAGGGGGAGGACATTTATCATATGTACTTTCTATTGATGATAATACCCTTCCATGATAAAATAGGGAGTTGCTTTCTTCAAAGGGCAACACTGTCATCTACCAAAAAAGCTCCAAACAATCCTTAGGGGTGTGTTTGGCAACCTTGATTTGGATTTAGAGATGTGATTGTTAAATCATGTCATATGTGAGATTTGTATTTGAGATATTTGGTGTTTGGAAACAGCGTATTTTCAAGAGTGGGATTCTGAATACCCTTGTTTGGTAACCTGGAATTTACCTAAGATTTTATTTTTATTTTTCAATTGATAAAACATTGAAACTAATATGCAATAATAATATGATCAGAATAATACTGGAAATAAATCATCAAGATATTTACAACTCATCATGAGCCATAATAGACATGTCAACTGGGATACAAGTAAAATCACAATATAAGATGTAAAATGAAAAATGAAAAAACAAGTCATTGAATAGTTAGTATAGAAAGATACTTCACACAGATATTCAGCTCTAGTTTCAGAACTAGCTTTTATCTAAATGTGTTTCTTATAAATTAAGGAAACCCTCATTGTGACTAGATCACCATCTCGGCTTGGCCAAAGGTCAGACTGATGTTGGTCAACTATTGCTAGCACCCCTTGATGGCTTGTAGGACAACCAATTGGAATGAACATATTCAAAGTGAGTACTACTATGGTCATAGCTAATTTTACTCGTTCATTTTAACCAACTCTTTACATTAAGAGCCATTTTGCCCAATTTAATCCCAAGAGGCAAAATGATAATGATCATCATAAGCTGTAACATTAACATTTTCAACTGATAAAACAAGCACTAGTAATAATTAATAAAAAAACAAGCTTCGAGACATATTCAAACTAAAAGCCAATTTTTCATGATGGGAATTGAAAGAGTTTCGGTTAAACATATTTTGCTAAATTAGCTAAATTACTTTGGAAGGAGCTAAACTAGCTAGATTAAATCCATCCACGAGTGCCGCTACAGTTGTCAATTGCTCTCCATTTATCTTACCTAATATTATAGGTACAAATACTTGGGTTAAGTCACCTCCAAAACCTACTTTCGTCCAACTTTGTCCCTCAACTTTGTGGTCTGTTCTCTGCACATTTTTTCTTTATACAGTTTATCTTACTAGACCGTTTGCTGCATTTATAAAAAATTTAGTATGTGCCCATTGGTTCAACTTTGTGGAACTGCTATTTAGAGAACTGATAACAAATTTGTCTTCTAAACTTTAAAACAACAAATTATTTCAAGTTTAGGCAAGGTCTATTCGGCAAGCAAGTGAGAATAATATATTAAGCCTACCAAAGACAAGAAGCCAACTCTTGCTGGGCTTTGATCCAGTAACAATTCATTTATCGAGCAGCACACATAACTAGTCAGAAATTCATGTAGCATTGTAAACAATGCTGAATAAAAAAATGAGCAACAAATCAAAATTGAATGGATCATGATCCAAGACGGAGGGAAAGCAAACTGAGAGAAGAGAGAGAGAGAGAACGAGCATAAGAGAGAAAGAAACAACTGGAACACTATCGAGCAGCTTCAGGGTAGAACAACCTGTTTACCATCTGTAGTTTGCCAACCACTAGATGGAATAGTAAAAAAATAGAACATAAAAAAAAAGTGCAAAAGGGAGGAGATTGTTGGTTTCAATGAAAATCAGAGGAGAGACTAGGAGCTTCAATCAGAGTTGCCAAGCGGATGAGTTGGGGAGGAAAATGAGGTGCTTGGGATAGAAAAGCCCAATATAGCAATTATAAAAAATCCCGTATGGTTGTGATTTAGAAAGAATAGGGTCCAGCATTTGATTTGGGTTTTTCCTTTTTCCCGTTATAAAAAGCAAATCACGTGATTTGGGGTGTCATTTGGTCCTATATTAAATCCGACCCAAATGTATGTTTCCAAACTTTAATTTTGCACCAAATCATGCAATGTTTAAAATCATAAGGTCCAAATCTCGTCATCCAAATGTAGCCTAGACCAATTGTTCTCACAGGAGTGTCATTCCCATAAAATATTCCCAAAACAAGGGTCTATCTCCCCACCGCCCCTTTCCAATTCCCTTCCTGGCCATTTAAATTCCCTTTTTCAGCCTGTCTCCTCTCTCCTCTCTCCTCCCCATCCCTCCTCTGCCCCCTTCTCTTCCCTCAAGGAAGAGGAAGAAAATAATTCCCCAATCCCTAACTTCTCTGCCTCCAAATTTGTATTGCATTCTCAAATCCAGTGGATCACCTCCTCCCCGAGCCCTAGAAATTTACCGATTGTTCTGCCGGCTCCAACCCTCCTCAGCCCGCAGAAATGGCTCAGTTTTAAGCTGCTCCTCTTCCTTGATCACACCTTCTCTGGTTTCTTATGATTTGCAGGCATGGCAATCTATGTAAGTCTCCTTCGAGTGCCTCATCCAGAATAGATACACAAGATATGTATCGGATAGGGAAACAGAGCCCAAATTGGCATATTCGTGCTTCCTTGATTTACTCAAATTGCAAGTCGAGTAATTGATGTCAATAAAAAACTTGAACTCCAAAAAGAAACTCTTAATTAAGGGATTTATGCCTAGCTTGGCTCAATATCAAACAAAGCTTGAACCTTTTGGCTCGAACTTGACTCAATCAAAAAACACGAGGCTTGAGTTAAACTCAAGCTTGAATCTCACATATAAGAAACTCCGGTCTAGGCTCAACACATGCTTGAATCCAGCCCAAAATACTTTTTTTTTACAATAATCCAACCTAATTAATACAAAATATGTATTAGAATGTCAAATTATGTTCGAGCTCAATCTCGAACTTTATTCGAGCTGAGTTTGAACTCAAATTCGAGTCGAGCCAAACCGATCTGAGGTGTGTTCAGACTCGACTCGAGTCTGAGTTGAACTTGGTTCGAGTTGAGCACAGTTCAAGCCCAGCCAAGCCAGCTCATTCAAAGCCGGGCCAGCTCGATTAGAGCCAGCTCGACTCATTAAGACCCCTACTCTTAATAACCTCCAAGAGTACTTACATAAGTTTCCCCTCCATTATAGAAGCTTTCCTAAGGTAGGACTTGTTTACTGCAACCTTTAGAACCCTTCCAAACTTGATACTACATGAAATAAAGTAGAAACACCTTTGTTGTGCTGGAATTCTATAAGTGTTCTCCTCTGCTTTTCTTCCTTCTGGTAGCTTCGTCCTTACTTTCATTACATACTACGACAGTCAGTTGAAGGGAAATACGTACATCAAAAGATATTAATCCTCAAATAATCATGGGTTCGAGTGTTAGGCAAATAAGAAGTTTCATATTAGACAAAAAAATGTCCAAATGAAATAGTAGAAAGATTAAAAACATTAGTATTAGTAAAGACTGAATTAGGGAGAGTTGGCAAGAAGTTTGCAAAAGACCCTAGAAGAAGGGTAAGGCTAAGAAGAACTCGGAAAGAAAAAGTGCAGAAAGATGTGCCATGCAGACAAAGAAATTTTGTACAATTGAGCAGAAGGGCAAAGTACAACAAGTGCTACCAACCCCAGATACGTGGGGGTAAGATATGGATGAAAATGCAGAGGATTTCCTGACAAATAGAAGGGACACATTTATCAATTTTAAAAGATTTCTTTGGCATTCCCTTGCCCGAGTCTTATTCTTCTCTCTCTTGCTCTAGCTTTTCTTCATACCTCTTCATTCTCTTTTGCATTCTAACTCCTTTAATTCAACATATCATTATTATGATGATTTCTTCTACCCTCTCCATTAAGCTTGTCTACTTTTACTTAAGCAGCTTTTCTTCTTCCGAACTACCACATCAACATGTTTAGGTCATTACCAAGCATCTTCACAAACTGCATAATGTGAGCCTGGCAGGCAATACAATGTATTGTTTAATACAACTTGAATTTATATCCTAACCAATTGACTAAAAATCTAAGTTTCATGCCATGCCAGTCTTCTGAAATTCCTTTTTTCATTATTGATAAATTCAAGATGAAACACTGTCCAATCCAAGGTTAAGCTCAATGAGTATGCAGGTTTAAACCTGAATAATTCAAGCACTGACAACAACTCTGCAAGTTCACATGATTCTTATCATTAAAAATAGAAGACAACACCACTATTCTTGCCTATGGACATATAAACCTATATCAGGTCAAGACATGAAATATGCCAACCTATGAACATTAAATTTTGCTACAATTTTTAAATTCTTTAAGACTTCTAAATAATCTCAGGCAAAATTTTCACTCCATATCAATCCTTTTTCAGTATATAGACTCCTGCAAATGCTTGAACTATGCTTTCAATAATAAATTTAAACTTTTTGTTGTATACATAAACAAAAAATTACCATTGAAGAGTTTCATCAGTTTGAGACAATATATCAAAACCCGAGGCTATAAAGTGAGAGTTTTCCTGAATCGAAATATTTTCATGAACAAAATACCAGCCACAGGATGTAAACAATAAGTTATTGAGAATCCCATGTAAACAAGAAGTTATTGGAAATCCCAGAGAGGAAAACGGCTGCGGGGGTCATGGACGAGAAGATTAAGTGATGCACAGCCACAAAATAAAATGGAGGTAAGGATAGTGACGTTGACACAATGTTGACAACGACGCTGATGCAAAAAATTAGCATTTGCAAACTTGAACACAATATAAGTTGGTGAACAAACGACCTCAACTTTTTCATCATACATTACACAACTATTTAGTCAATTTTCAAATCCATAACCAGAGGCTTTCAATATGACTAATCAAGCCATCTTGCAAACCTAGGTGATCAAGAATCATAATGATAATATCTTACAAGAAAACCAAAGTAGATAAGCCATGGACATAGGGAGCACAGGAATTCCAAAAATTTCTTTACATGCTATAGGTTACTGATCCACATACCAATCTGTTAGAAACCAAGTTGCCACAAAAACTCAAGCAGTTAAGGAGTGGGTGAACAATGGATAACAAACCAAGTGGACTACCATGCCAAATTACCAACTCAACCAATACAATCTACCACCAGAAATAGAAATATATAAATACATACAAAGAAAGCCATAGTAGATCAGCCATGGACTATAGGCCGCACAGGAAAGTTCTAATAAATGGTATAGGTTACTTATCCACAATCCAATCTACCTCCAATATGTATGTATGTATGTATGTATGTATGTATGCATGCATGCATGTATGTTCATAGAGAACAATCATTTAGCACTACTATGAAATTTTAACATTAGATTTAGCTAGGTCGTGGTTAAATACTACTTTTCTTACTAAAAATGTATCACTCAAGGTCTAAAGCTCATTTAGCAATAAAACTAAACTAATTATAGCAATATAAGAAGTACTATACCTCGAGCTTGCCACAACCATCTTCATTCTGAATATCATCATATTGAACCTTTATCTGCCTCCGTGATACCTCTAATACAGTACATCGAAACCAGCAACCTCTGATACCACTGTCTTGACAAAGTAGTTCTATCTTTTCATCCATCATAAATGGTGGAAAAGGCTGAAGTTGACTACTAATATACTTGGTTCGTGATGGATTACTCGACAATTCATATCTTGAATTTGGATATTCAAATTCACCAAGATCAACCATCCCCTTATGATTGAAAACTCTAACATCCAAATGATTTATTGCAGTTCTTTCACGTCTTCTACAACTTCTAAACCTTTTTGGTCCCTTCTTTACACTCTCCCCGGGTACATAATCTTCATCATCTGCTGTACCATTCTTTAGATCCGAAGCAGCATTAAGATCTAAGCACGAGAGAATTGCTTGGTTATAGTAACCCTCCAATTTACTTAGATTAAAGGGCTTAACTCTGTTATTACAGAACTGTCTAAAGCAAAGATGGACTTCTTCAGAAGAAGTGCATAAACGAGCAGTCAAACATTTTTCGTAGTGTACAGGGATCAAAATGGTGGCAAGGCCATCCACGCACTCAGCACTAATGACTTGGACATATGGCGTAATGAAAACCTCCTTGGTCTGAGGGGCAGGTGGTGGAATGCGAGTCCTGCCAATGACTTCCTGACTTTGATGAAACCACCGAACTCTGACCTTTCTCTGCCCTTTCCTGTCTTCATACATATCTTCCAAGTACGCAAGGTAATGGTTCTCTTCTTCGGCCATTACAAGCACGAATGAATGAATCTGCACACAATAAATTCAAAGAATTTTAAAAGCATTTTAACATTTTACAAATTTTCAAAACCATAAAACAATGCAATCAAATGCCAAAGCTTACAGATATGGTGGTTCCATTGCGAGAGAAGGAACGGTAATGTTTAAGCTGTTTACCGCAAGCCCAAGAAGTGCCTAACCATATGATATCTGAATTGGAACCTTTAAGCTTCCTTGCAAAGCCCTTCAATAAGCAAGATGCAATAAATCATATGAAATAGTACAATACATCACAGAAGACTAGTTCAAATTAAAATTGTCAAAATACCAAGTTATCATGCATGTAGCTTCCCACATAATCAGATTCCGCAGCCGAAAGATCAGCAGCAGGCTTTTGACATGAATCAATCGCTGGTAATTCTGTCACAAAAGCAAAAGGACATTGCAAAGATTCAACCAAGAAATTCTATTGTTTAACCATAGTTTATTAAGCTCTAGAAATGAACCAAAATTTCAACAGGCAGAAAACCCACACGACTTAGTATAGATAAAAGATGCCATAATATATGTCAATAACACTCGAAATTGTATGACAAAAAACACATTAGGTTACTTTGGTCCACGTCTCTGACCCAGAAACTGCTAAGGAAGAGACTTCCGGGACAGAGTTTACTTTTCATAACCAGTTAATTTGTAATTCAGATCTCAACAAAGAAGCCCCACTATACTAGTATTAACAAGTATTGCCTCTTTATAATTCAGGAAACAATTTATATACATATAGCGTAGCCCACATATAACATTCAATGCCATGGATAAAGAGACCAACCGATGTGCATTCTATTACACATATGGATACAGTCTCGAGTTTTTCCCAGCTATAAAGAGATAGTATTGCACCCGTAAGTTCCATCTTTTCTTTTTCCTTAGCCACACTAGAATAATAATGATGCAGGAGGGCACCAATCTCACGTAATTGGTGGCCATTAAAGAGTTCAAATAACTTGCAATATTTAAGTCAAAAAGAAAATATATACAATATTCTAAACTACAAAAAGGAAATTGTCTTAATGATTACTTGAAGAATCTGGCATCGGTCGCTTCTTCGACACAAACGAGTTGAGCCAGTTTACAACCTCCCTTCTCGACCTCCACTTAAACATAGCATTTCTGGACTTATCCGAACCGTAAACCTTCAAAAATTCGTCCGATACAACGTAAACCATGTGCCTTATGCTCCGCTCAGTTCCCACTACAGCTAGAACAGATTCTCCCGCAGAATCCTTGAAATAGTAGTGAACCACCCGGCTGCCCCTCTCCTGGGAAACAAAGACCTCACTCCAGTCGACAAAGTCTCTCTCTCCCATGGTGAGAAATTACACCACCAAACACCCTTTGCCAGATCTTCTAAACGTCTAGACAAAGAGGTACGGACTGGCCTAAAATCAATCCGGCTTGAGAATAATACTACGAGGAAAGACCCAAATCATCATAACTGGACAAATCCCCCACAAAACAGATTTTAACAGCAACGCCCAAATTATCTATAGGCATCAGAGGAGATCAAAAGGAAGCCGAAGATCGGGCGTTTATTAGGACGGGAACAACCCAAATGAAGGCCGCAGAAGCATCTCCAAAAGAAGAAATTTGACCGAACTAAGAAATGGGTTCCCGCCGGAAATCCAAGAAAGGGACAGAAAATTAAGAAGGGACGGCGGGGTGGGGGAGGGATGGAAGATGTCAGGATTTCACACGGATTGCCCCAATTCCAAAACCCTAAAAGCAGCGATTTGGTGTCACAATTTCTCCACCAGAACACCAGAAAGAAGCCGGAACAAGGACCCGACACCGGAAAGTGCCCAAGCAGAGAGAAGGTAAGCCCCAGAACTACCTACCAGAGCACCAGGGGACTTTCAAGAGAAGAGAACATCTCACATCTCACAGAAACTTCCACCATTCACACACACAGCCGGAATTGATGCAGAGAAACGACGTGGGAACCGAGAAATCCGAAGCAGAAGGCTCGCTGCGAGACGGGGAAAGGAGCAGCTAACGGCAATCCGCATGTGAAAGGGGAGGGTGGAAGGAGAGGCGATCAGAGCTCGTGGAAGCCAACAGGGAGAAGAGAGGGGGCACTGAAAACTGGGGCCGTATGGGTTTCCACCGAATCCGTGGGATGACACCCGGAGGAAGGCGGGGGACATGGAGGCGCCATGGCCGGGGGGTACTATGGAGGGCAAGGTTGCAGTGACCCGCGGAGATCCAAGGGCAGGGAGGGCGGTGGGATGCCAAGACTCGGGGCGGAAAGGGGAGAGAGAAGGAGGGAGAAGTGTCATATATTGGCTCACCGTCTCTTCCCTCTCTCCTGCCCCACTGCCTTGGGTAAGGCGATGACCATGGGTTGAGACTTTCAGGTTTTTACGGGGACACCTTTTGGAACTTCGTTTGCTGTTTACCCAACGGGTTTAATTGATAGAAAAATATTTTTATAATTAATTATCATGACAAAAAATCGTTTACGAATGGAGACGTGTACGGTAAGCATTACGAAGACAAAAAATCGTGGCGAATGGAAACGTCTACGGTAACCATTACGAAGTGTTAGATTTCGTTTTTAAGGTTCTATTTGTTTGTGTATTGAATTTTTTTAAAATTTAAAATTAAATTATTAAAATATTATTTCAGTATATAACCTGGGTAGAATTAAAATTTTAATTTTAAAGTTGATTTAAGTTGTTTTGATCCTGAATCAACCTAAATTACTGCTTAGTCCTTAAAAATTACAATTTTTATTATTTTTTAATAATTATTTTTTATATTGATTTAAGCTTCGAGAAACGTATTATATAAATGGGGCCCATTTTAAAATTTTTAAAATTATCTACCTTTATAATATTTTGTTTGATAGAACTCGAATTTAAAAATATAATAGTACTAAAAACATACAATTTGAGTTCAAAAGATAAAGTTATATTAGCTTAAAGTTTTAAAAATTAGATTTGACGGGATATCTAAATTTATTCTAATAAATTTTATTACCAAAGGTAATTCACATTCAATGTTAAATTTTTAGGATTAATTTTAAAAAATTCTAATTCGGTTTCTAAAAAAATCAATACCCAAATAACCCTTAAGTTTCTCTCTCAACATTTTATATACAATTAGATAAATTTTTATTATTAGTTATCAAGTTTTTGTGATAAAAATTAGTCATGCTAAATAAGTCCTAATTGATAAGAGCTTTTAATTTTATAACATTTTTTTGCTGTAAAAAATATAAAATAATTTCTAGTACTTCTCAAATAATTTTTAATTATTAATTATAAAAAATAACTTGCTTGCCACAACAAGGTTTGGTATACAAATAAGTTTTTATGTTGAACTCTCTCTAAAAAAATGGGTACAAAATGTAAGCATATATGAGTTATATGTTATATTTATTAGTTAATTTTTTTGCCAAAAACATTGGTATATACTTAGTCTTAAATTTTGAATAGATTTAATTATAATCAAGTTAGATTTGGAATTAACATAGTAGAAAAATAAGAGCGGACATGTTCTTATTGCTCAAGATATAAGATTAAAGAATGTTGTGATAGACTAAATACTGGAGATTAGGTATACATGTAGCCATTAGAATCAACAAAGCTTTATCTTCTACCAATCCTCTTCAGAATCACACAATAGTATTTTTGGTTTAAAACTTGGCTGAGAGCAATCTCACTTAAGACACCGAATTAGGATGACTAATAATATATTTATAACTAAATCAGGATATCACTGTTAAGAACCCTAGCATCATGACCGTCCATCCATAGGTCATCCAATGGTTCAGATTTGCCACTTAAAATCACAGCTTAATGGGTATTCTAACTCAGGCCTATTACCCAGACAGTTTTATAAAAGCCCAAAATAGTGTCAATTGAGACAGTTGGGCCACTGTATGTTTCATTACAAAACAAAGTCCAACATGTTGAAGGTTTTTGAAGCTTTATTTAAATCACATTTGCATACCAAATTGACTTAGAGAAGTTTCAAAACTAATTACAAGGAAATAAAAGAAAAAATAAAAGAATAACTAAACTGTCTGAACGATTGATCGCTGGACATAAAGTTGAATGAAACAATCAATCACTAATAGTTTTAGTCGCCTTAAATAAGTCATTTCGAATTCAATTTCTTTCATTGTTGAAGCTAAAGACCTGAATCGGTTTAGAGAGATATATAAAAGATAATAAGTGACGAATTTTGAGGTAAGAAAACCTAGGAAAAAAAATAGAGAAGAAGAGAGATACTTTTGCATATTGGTTTCACATGAAGTTTTGAAGAGAAGCTTAATGGTGAATTCATGAAGTTATTCTACAACTAAGAAAAGATTTTGCATATAAGTTTCAAAGAGGAGTTGCAGAAAATTTTTAATGGGAGATTGAATATTCTAATTGGACAAAGTCAATAAAACAAGAGTGTCATGCCCTGCTACACCCTCCCTTGAACCAAACTAGGTCTAGGAAAAAGGCAAGACGCGGCATGACGAAAAAGTGGAAAGAATTGCGGAAGACTTAACTCATCCATGGTAATTTACATTGAAGTACGCAACATGAGCCCTTTGTGCAAAAGCAAGTAGAGGAAGATAAAAAAGATTGATTAACATAATCTCAAGCCTTAAGGCTACACATGTCTATAACCACCTCCGACTAAACAAAGTATGATATAAAGTCAATATAAGTCTAACATATCGTATACAAGTCAAATATAACCCAAATAACTAGCCATTCTCATGGCGCATGTGTAACGCCCGAGATTTTTCATCCCTTTTTCCTAAAACTCACATAATTTTTTTTTTAATATGATGAATCGGAGTCAAAATGACGAAATCAAAACCTGTATAAACAATTTATAATTAAAAACATTGTACCGCCAAATCAAATATCCTCAAGCATTACTCGAAAATAAACGTACGACTAAATTACCATGATCATGGATTTTTAAATACAAATAACTCCCAAGCGTCCCCGAGTACAAGTCCCATAAACAGTCTACTATTTGATCTAAATTAAAAGTCCAGAAGATATAAACACTTAAATCTCATCTCACCCAATACATCAGATCGTGGCACCAAATATACTCACATAAAGTCAAGGTTAAACCTGAATCAAAAAGGAAACAATCCACTACAAAATCGAGCATCCATCTCCATGAGCTCTCCAACACAACCTGTAAAAGCCTCCCGAACAACGGGGCTAAAAAAAGTAGGGTAAGTATTTTCATACTCAGTAGGAAAATACCCAGTAGGGGAAATCCCAAACGGTGAACTCAATGAGTTCATCAATGCATGTGTCATGCAACTCAACATGAGGTAAACAATGTATAACATAATTATGCACATAAGAATATAAGCACGCATAACACACCAACATATCAAACTTACACAAACACCCTTAATCAGGGTCTTACAAACTTACTTGTACAATCATATGCTAACTCATACAACTAATACATACTTGTACGACCTTATTCGTACAATATTACACTTACTCGTACGACCTTACTCATACAGTCTTACACTTACTGTCGAACTCATATTCAAACTCTTACAGTCGTGCTCAAACTCACACTCTTACAGTCATACTCATCCTCAATCTTACAATCGTGCACATACTCATAATCATACGCTTACTCAAAAACGCACATACTCAGTCATACAGTCGTATACATACTATTGACCACTAAAGCTCATTACAACTAATAAGCTCCAGCGTCGAAAAGAAAAAGAATGTCACTGGGGCATCACCTTAACCTCCGGGGAGTGACTAGACGCCATGGACTTTTTCGAAGGTAAGGCACGCCTATGCTCATGGGGCACAGGATCAAACAGGTAAGAGTAGATCCATGATACTACTTACCTGAGCGCGCAAACATACACCCACATAAGGGGTCATATAATTGCCCACACATAAGGGGTCTTATAGTGTCATACGATTGCCCACCATTATGGGTCTTATAGTGCCAGTGTCACTCTTGGGCAGAAATCATATTGTGCCTCTTAGGCAGAATCATACAATGCCACTCTTGGGAGGAGTCATACAATGCTCTCAACAAAGCATCAAACGTCTGGCCTTAATACAGCACACAGAACTCATCGAAAACATACATCGCTCTCAACAGAGCATCAGACGTCTGGGCTTCATACAGCACGCATACCAAATCAGAAAAATACATAGCTCTCAACAGAGCATCAGACGTCCGATGCTCTATACATCACATAGACAACATCCTACAGGATAACACCATGGCAAGACATGAGAAATGCTTAGCCGACTCATTATCGGCTAGCTCAACACGGAACTTAATCCGTCGAACCCTCAGGTCTCAAACTCACAACGCTATTATTAGGTTTCTCATAATTCAAGTTTGAATTAAGTAAGTTATGCAGTATTATTATGCCAAACTGACTCACAATCCTCGACTGATCAAACCGAAGCTGAGCCCAATCGAAACCCTAGTTCGTCAGGGCAGTAGACTTTACTTAACCCATCCATATCATGATCAAACTCACCATACATCAAATCCTTACGTACTCATACAACCTCTGACATCCACCTTACGGTCAAAACATCTTACTCACATCGTCAAACTGAGCTCTTCAAAGCAGATCCTCGTTATCCCCCCTTACACCTCACTGATTATGCTTACTTTTCACTTCATAATTTGTACGTTATACTTATACAATTATGCACGCTCTTACTATCTAATAAACCCTCATAAGGTTCCAAGCCTAAGTCCACTTACATACAAAACCCCTGACATACGCTCCAAACCGAACCAAACCAATCTGCTCCACTCCTTGCCTGTCAAACTTACGTCTATTGTCTTCTGTCACACGCTTACACATCCACATACAAATCCTCACCAAACACTTTGCCACCTCTTATCGTCCATCGCCCATACCTCTGCCCTCACACATAGTCCACATACATAACTTGCTCGACATCGCTAGCCATCACTAGCATGTCCATAATACACATACATATCATACTAACATATTCGCTAGCCATCACTAGCGCACACATATACCACATCCATAAAACGTGCATACATCTCATACATATCATATGTATCTCAACATGATATAATTCATCATCTTACATCATACAAACATATCATGATTTAATATCCAAGCACATGGAATCTTACAATCCTAGCATGCTACTACTTATTCAAAGCATGCTATTATGAAATTACGAGTTCAAAGTTCCCCTACCTCGTAATCATGACGTTTGATGGCGAGCACATGACGGTGGCAGCGTCGGTGGCGGAGTTGGCAGTCAAAACCATTGCCTAGCTGAGAGAGCTGTTGTTCCGAGGTTTTAAGAAGCGCCGGAACTACGCACGACCAAATGGGGTGTCAAAGTCAACGCGGCAAAATCCGCGATCCACGACGGCACACTAGGGGCGGCCGGGAGAAAGATCATGCCAACGAGTGGCAAGTGCGATCGAAGGTCTAAGCGTACACACTAAAATTCAACCGGTGGTTGAAAAATACACAACCGGTCATAAGACATCGAAATCGGCCGTGGACAGCACCCAACAACGTCGATTTCACGTTCACAAGGGCCCACATAAGGGTGGAGGGCGTGGGAGACACTCAAGGATGGAGGAGAGGTGGTGGAGGACTCCGATGTCAACTCCAGATGATGGCGGAGCCATCCGACGGTCAGGCGGTCCCAAAGTGGCACCTAAACCCTAACCCGCACGCGCGGCTACTTGCACATGCGGCCAAAGGGAGGGGGAGAGGGCTAGACGGTGTCAGCCCAAGACTAGGAAGGGCGGTAGGGCCATGCCCAAGGGTAGTGACCAACAAAGACGGCCTTTGCCGTTGCCATGCCGAGGTAGGCCGACTAGAGGCCATACAGTGTCCGGTGGAGGTAGGACGGTAAGAGGGCAAAACATGGCATTCTCTATAGCGCGGTCAAACACATATCATTAGCAGAGGGGGAACCTGCCTCATGTCGAAGAAGAGGGGCGGTGTCGCACTAGGGCGGCCAGCCATCTCCAGGCTGAGACCCGCCACACTAAGGTGGTCCAAAGGGTGTTCGACATCCAACGATGCTCGATGACCCAAAACAGGTGGAAAACCCTGGGCACAAAGGAGCATGGGTTACTGGCCGACTCCATCGTGGCCCTAGCGGCCAAGAGGAGCTATCTCCGGCCAGAGGTGACGGCCAAAGTCAACGGCGACATGCTAGACAGACAACACAGTGAGGGACATAGACCCTATTTTTCCAAGTGAGAGCACCCGAGCACGGGATGCGAATCTGGTTCTGACAAAGAGGAGTGAACGGACGCTCAACAGGGCCCGGAGGGGTGGCCCACTAGCATCACTAGGCCGAGGCAGAGCCGGACAAAGGTCCACATGGCCATGTTCAATGTCCGGTTGGCAGTGGCAGTCACAACGTCCAAAACGGACGTATACCAAAAATCGGGGCCGACCGGAGGGACAAATATGGTTAGGGAGGGCGGAGGCGGAATAGTGCTAGGGCCGATGAACCTGAGC
Organism: Saururus chinensis; assembly: GCA_035235625.1. Lineage (NCBI taxonomy): Eukaryota > Viridiplantae > Streptophyta > Magnoliopsida > Piperales > Saururaceae > Saururus > Saururus chinensis. The sequence continues at coordinate 26,159,581 of CP141142.1, forward strand.
TGGGACGGTGGCTCAACCATCGCCAGGCTAGGGCAGAGCCAGACAAAGGTCTAATTGTATGTGGCTCGCAATTGCCGACCTCTGTTCCACCAAAACCAAGCATCGGCGGAACAATGGCAGTGGAGGCATCTGGCCGGACGAGGAAGGAAGGGCGGAGGTGGAACCGGGCAGGGAGAGGTGGCCCACAACCTTCACCGGACCAAGGCGGTTCGGACTAAGTCCGACCGGGGCATCCAACGGCGTCCGAAGCCGGCCAACGAGTTGGATCGAAGGGGGTGGAAAACAGGGCACCGGAGAGGTAAAGAGGGCTAGGGCGGCAGAGGAGAGGCCACTAGGCCAGGAGGGATGGCCTCCCACCGTCGCCAGCCCAAGGTGGAGCCGTGGGCGGCCAGCCGGCCCTCACCGGCTCATGGCGGCGGCGATACACAATAAAACAGAGGGAGAGAGAGTCTAACCGGGGAGGCGGGCGGTGTGGCCGTGGGGGCCGGGACGGTGCCCCCCTGCCATCGCATGGCCGGGGCGGAGCCGGTGGCGGTTGCCCTGCGGCCCACTGGCGGCCGGCAGCGGCTGGGACAGAGAGAAGCCGGAGAGGGGGGGGAAGCACTGTTCCTCCTCCAGAACCATCTGGATCGGGCTCGGTCGAGCCCGAGCCTGTTTTCCTCTTCTTTTTTTCTTTTTTTTTCCAATCATATCCCCATCATGTGTTATAAGTCCAACACTCGCGCCGAAAGTGTGCAGCGAGGCCCACGGCCCATGACTAAGCCCTACGGGTAAAAATACAGGGGAAAATACACAAATATAAATACGCTGAAGCATCACATTTTTCCACCAAAAATAACAAAAAAATAGCAAAAAAATCATAAAAAATAGTAGAAAAATCAGGGACCTTACATCCATCCTCATGCTCAACAAAAAGTCTATCTGGAGCACCTACATGACACAACATATAACCCCAAAACAAAAATCATAAAACAAAATAGGGGTGAGCCTAGCTCAATAAGGGTTTTGAAACAGAATATAAGCTCATAAAAATACCACATGCATTCTCAATTTAATCATACATCACATATTCATTCTCTAGACCTGTGCATCATGAGATAAATCACATTATATATACACATTCATGCCACATGTGTATCGTGAGATAATTTACCTTTTATATATACATTCATACCGCTTGTGCATCATGAGATAAATCACATTCTAAATACACATTCATGCCACCTACGCGTCACGAGATTCATTCATAGTTCATAACAAATATGTACATCATGTGTAATTATTTAAGTCTCATGGTTCAGTAACATCCAATATGAAGTATCAATATTTACATTCACCCTACATAGTCAAGCGTATCAAATGCATTCCCTCCTACATATTCAAGTACAACTATTCCCATATGCATCATGTATAACATAAGCACCATTGTTTCTACACAACTAGTGTTAATGAGCATTATATATTATACACATACATAAATCATCCGATGAATGTCTCACAATTAAAAAAAATAACCTTGCTCACCCTAGCCGAAAGCCTGAGAAGACCTGCTCACCCAGGACAATCCCTAATGGGAAGGTATGAATTCTTAGAAAAGAAAACTATAACAATTTAGGTAAGATCCCTAATTAGGAAAGTACCCCTAGTAAGCCGGTCGCACAAACAAACTAGCCTAAAATCTCCTATCTAGAAACACATCAATTAACTCATTATAACAAATATGTTCTTCTCATTCGGGGAGGAAACCCATCCTCAAAGGGACATAAAACCTCATCCATTGGACGTAAAACCTTGTCCTTTCAAACATAAAATTGATTTGATAAACCTCTAAGCGGATGATCCAAAAAATAACAACATCCAACCGATTAATCCCAGTTAAACATGAATAATCTTTGCTTATAAATCATTCTTATAATGCATGTAACATTATGCATACATGAGCAAATGCTAAATGAATGAAAACATAGGTGAGCATACTCTAATTAGTTGTAATATGCATGATGGTCCATTTGTGACAATTAAAATCATATAAGCATAAGCAAGAGTATAAATACATAGTAGTATTCATATTTGAGCTAAAACATATGAAACATGAATCATTTATAATCAATGTGACATGTACAAGTGTTCATAATTTATCATTGTTATAACCTACTGGAATCATGAAGTAAATGCGAAGAAATCATCAAAATATGGATTTAAAACAAATAGAGCATCATGCCAAACCTAGAAAGTATAGTTATTTTCAAGCATAAGCCAAATCATAATCCAAAGAAGTTCATATGCAATTAAGGCAAAAATTATGAGTAATCACAACTCATCATAACCATAGAAAATTAGAATTATGAGAAAAGAACAAGAAATTACTGAAAATCCACAAAATATGTCATTTTCACTAAAACTATGTTTGATAGCCCATAGAACTCCTGGACATTCGAATAGCCTGTTAGCCCGTTCAATCGGTCATAATAGTTTACTTTTCTGGTTTGTTTTCAACCTCTCAAAATTTAAATTAAAACATTCTGAAATTTCATATAAATTCAAAAATTATCACAATCAAAATCTAAGCCTAGAACATGATGGATTTAATTATTTTCATGTTTGATCATACCAAAATAATCATAAATCACATGCTTCTAATGCATCACCATTATATATCAATATGATTATACATCAATATGAAAGCAAAAACTCAAATATACCTAAAATTATGACATTTTAAGAATGAAAACCACGGTAAGGTAAAAAACTTTTACTTTCTAACAAGCTTTTGAATCCCTTAAAAGAGCTTCAACCTCAAGAAATTCTACCCAAGAATTAGGGTTTTTAGTTAAACCTAATTAAAACTAGTTAATTGGCTCAAATCAACTTGCAAAAAGATAAATCTAAGACATCCTTAGATTAAAAACTAAAATAACCTAATTAGGATTCTAAATTGAAATTAAAAATATAATTTTGATGGAAGAAAACTAATAATCAAAATAAAAGAAGTAAAGATAGAGGTGATTAAGACAAAATCTAAAGATTAAGGGAAGAAAACTCACCTTAAGAAGGGTTTCTCCTTTGGAAAAATGGGGGTAGAGCTAGCCTCTCTCATATTCTCAGCCCTTCCCCATTTGGCAAATGACTAAGGTTTTTTTAAATGGTAAGGGTTTTGGGCTGTGAATTGAATTATTGGGCTGGAAAAATAGGTTGAAATGCCTTAAGTGACAAATTAAGGGTATGTTTGACCCAAAAATGAATTTAATCACACCCAAACCTACTTAAAAAAATCAATAGAAGGTTGGAGGTTAAAATGAGATGTACGCCATCCTACACATATGTGGGGCCTAGGTGGGGTCTACTCCCTTAACCAAGGAAAATAGAAAAAAATACCTTTAAATAAGTAAAAAAAATTAAGTGAATTAAGTTTGACACTAATACTCTTAAAATAAAATTAATCTCTAAGAAATTTATAATTAAACCAACCCATTACCCAAAAAATTAAATAAAACCGACAAACAAACAATAATTCACACAATTCACATAATTAAAGAAAAAAAATTTATAGATCTTACAAAGAGGAGCTTATTGGAGGCTAAAAGAAGATAAAACAAGGAGGAAGAAAAGTTTCAAGTGCTTAAGCGAGAAGATTTGAAGGCCACTAAATATACGAATTAGTGGAGATCTAAATAAAGAAGTTTCTGTTAGTGTCAAAACAAATGTTGGTGGTTTTCTTATATCGATATAATTATCTTATTTATTAGTAGTATGTTAATTTGGTTCCTTTGGAACTAATATAGTTTTTTACTTTAGTTGAGCCTTTTCACATTAAATCCTTATGTGATATTGCATGTTTTATGATTACTTGGTAGCTTGATCATGAATGCACATAGTTATTAAAATTTTATTATTTATAGTATAGAAAAAAATTTATGATATAGAGGCTAAAACTTTTAATTCTTACTTGTCGAAGTACTAGTTTTAGGAATAATTTAGTAATCCACTAGGTTGATTAAATGGATATTAAACTCATAAAAGTGGAGTAATTTGGGATTGCTATGGTAATTCCATTGCCACTTATGCAACAAAAGTTCATATCTCATATGTTAGGGAAAATATATAAATAATGTTATTTTTTTTTACTTAAATAACATAAAGAGAAACTAAATTTCTAATATGGTGCTCCTTTTTGCTATGCAAATTCTAGCCGTGCGCTAGCACTTGTGTGGCTTTTTTTAAAAAAAATTTCATGAGTTTCGTTAAGGACGAAATTAATACCATTATAGGCAAGTGTATTGATTTTGTCCTTCTATTGTAAGAAGTGTACTTGGCAAACCACCATTGTAGGTAAATGTATTGATTTTGTAGTTTAGAAAGACAAAACTCATAAAAAGTTTAAAAAAACACGCAGCCAATGCCTGGCTAGTGCTTGCATGGCAAAAAAAAACACTACTATGGAAAATATTTTTCTCTATGTTATTTAGATAATTATTTTTTTAATATTATTTATATATTTCCCCCCATATGTTATTATGGCTAAAACTTTTGCATGTCTTCTTGGTGTTCATCTAAGTTCATCTCATATGCTATTATGGTTGAAGCATTTTGCATGTCCTCTTTGTATTTGTCTAATTCATTTTTTATAGCTATCTAATATTATTATCCAAGGTTACTCAAGTAATATCATTAGCCTAATCCAATCTCATAATAACAAGGTTCTTTAGAAGCTTCAAGAATTTGTTTATGAGATAAAATCTTCACTACAATCTCAGCCAGATATTTGAGTTATGTATATCTATTGAGAGCATAAGCAAGTTGCTCATCAATTGGCAAATTTGGCGGCAGACCACTATTTTGGTTAATTGTTTATGAAGCCTCCATCCTTCCTCACATATTCTCTTAAGCTGGACATCTCTAGAGCTATATTTTTTAGGTGTTGTTTATTGTAGTCTTTTACATTTTTTTCTATATTACTAAATAAAAGGTGTAACGCCCGAGATTTTTTATCACATTTTCCTTAAAATTCGAGAAAAAATGACAAATACAAAACTTGTGAAAGCATTTTTGTAATTTAAAACATCATACATCAATCATTTTCCCATCCAAATTTTTACTCATTTGATTAAACATCGTATGGCCAAACCAAACATCCTTAGGCGCTACTCGAAAATAAACATACAAATAAATTACTATGATTATAGACTTTAAATACAATCTCTCTGAGGCATCCATGAGTGCAAGTCCCATAACAGTCCACAGTCTGATCCAAACTAAAAGTCCAGAATACATAAACATCTTAATTCTTGTCTTATCTAATACATCAGATTGTGACACAAATAATACTCGCAGTAAGTCAAGTATATACCTGAGTCCAAGGGAATCAATCCACCATGGAAATGAGCATCCATCTCCAGGAGCTTTCTGTCACAAACCTACAAAAGCCTCCCGAACAACGGGGCTAAAAAATAGGGTAATAAGTATTTTCATACTCCGTAGGAAAATACCTAGTAGGGGAGTTCTAAACAGTGAACTTAGTAAGTCTTTACATAGATGCGTTTATGCAACTCAAACATGAACAAACACATAAAGGCTCATGGACCCAAGTGGTCAAGATTTCAACTACTATAATCGTTGAAACGTTTTCTATTGTGATGTGCATAACCAGTCATATTTTAATGCTCTAGTTCATTCAAACCTGACTCCTGGCCAAGGAGGCGGCTCTACATAACTCTCACTCCTTGAGAACCGGAAGACCTTGATTTTTTTCATACATTTACATGGCAAAAGACTCACTTGAGGAGCCAAAAGATACTAGGATCCTCTATCCTTATGTGTCCTTATACATCAGTCAGAGTGTGCAATCTATTATAAGGATTCTCACACACAAAAGTACTTATACCAAAATATCATTAATCACACCATTACCTACACATTCATACATGCATTAAATATCATACTATTATATATCAAAATAATAATTTAACACATATAGCATTTCATGTTTAAAATTTCCCATAATTGACTTACTGTCGAAAGGCGTACCAATGTATTGGCAAGGTTACCGATGCCTACTACTTGCATTATCAATCACATCATCACATACACATGCATTCTTAATGCATAAAATTTCATGCTATTATTTTAGTTAATAATAGCTTATATCGTAACATAACTCATGCTAAAAAAATACTCAATACCAGCTTACTATCAGTAAACTCACCGATATATCAGCTAGGTTGCTGATGCCCATCAGCTACCCACTGACGTGTCGACTAGGTTATTGATGCCCATCAGCTACCCATCAATGTGTTGAACCCTCACCGACAGTGGGTTGACATGTAACAGCCTACCTCATTGACCCCACACTGACGCTTTGACCTCACTGTTGATAATTGACTAATTATACACTGAAGCACTAATGCGTGTCAGTGCTAGTACTTTCATTTCTCTCTTTTCACTGGTGTCATCACTTATGTGTAGGTGGTCGTGCCAATGATTGGAAGAAACAACTGAGACTATTCTTGATTCCCAAATTCACTCGAAAACATGGTATAACACAATTCTTTCCAAACACACCATTCCCACAATAACTAATAATGATTAATCTATCTCATGATCAGTTAAAAGTGAAATACACATAATCTCATACGTTTTCATGATAGAAATCTTAGAAATCATTAGTGTATATATTTCATACCAAGAAATAATCATGAATCATCACACAAATTCACTTCAAAAACCAAATAATGGTAACACGGTTAACAATCAAGCGTGATGCCGACCAATTCTTGAAGAAATTTACTCCCTCCTTGATTCTTCTTTATTTGGAGAACATTTGGTCTTCTCGCTCTTTAGTTGAAGAGGTTTTTCTAAGAAAAATTTATTCTAAAGGCCTAAAAGTGACTTATAAGGGAAAGAAGACAACGTTTAAGTGTAGAACTGTCAAAGTGGATGCTTTTTGTGCAAAACTACAAAACTGTCTATAACCATCAGCAACCCATTGACACATCTATAGCTTTTGATAGTACAAAGTCCCAACTTTTGGTAGCTAAAACTTCATCATACAAACTTTGATTAACATGTTCATGGTGAAGTTACAAAGATATTTTTGTTTAATTTCTAGCCTCAAAATTTTAGATAATTTTTTTTCTATATAAAAAGTTATGATATTATCCAAGGGTTAGATTAGCAGGCATCTATGTCATTGACAGTAGCTCCTCACTTCATACGATCATAACTTCTTCATTTAAACTCTAATTCGTGTCTTCTTAAAGGCATTTCAAATATACGTCTATCCTTAAAGTTTTACGCTAAAATTCAAACAATAGGATAATTTATTACATTGAGAAGTCTCAAAGGTCGAATTCACTATTTTCTATATGTACTCCAAAACTTGCTAGATGTTACATCTATCATAACTTTCTCATTTGAGCTTCAATTTGCATGTGCTTGGTAGCTCTACGAAGCTTTTTATATCTACTATTTAATAAATAAATTTTATATCCAAATTCTATGTACAAAGGAAGTTGTATATCAAAATGACTTAAGGGTCAAACTCACTTATATCTACATGGCAAAATATAAAAAATTTTAAAAATTCTTAGGTATTACAACCTCCTTTCAACATCCGACATGTCGAGAGACCCCTCAACTTAAAAATCTTTAATTTCTCTCATCTCTATTCTTATAAATTACCCCAAACTTTTGAGGTTGTGGGGCGCATAATAATAGTTAAGGTTACAAGAGATGAGTTAGGTAGTGAGGCCCATAACAATAGCCATGGTGATATTTGGGGAGTTTCGGTAATGGGTCCTATAGTAGTAAACAATAACAAATCTTAAAAACATAGACTTGAGAAATATTTCTCCAGTAAGGGTGAAAAAATAAAATCTATGGTAGATAAGGCCCCCTAAATGTGTAATAAAGTAAGAAATTAAATGCAAAATGAATGGTAAGAGGGTTGGTTGAAATTTTGAAATGGAAAGGGGGAAGGGAATAAATGAAGAAATGAGAGTGAGAATAAGAGAAGAAAATGGGGAGGAAGGACTTCAGTGGGATGTCATGTTATTGACGAGTTTTATTGGGAATTCCCCTTCATTAACTTCCCCAATTTGGTAACTAATCAAAACTGCCCTCTTTAAATTTTAAATTAAGCTTTCAATTCTTAAACTCAAACATTGAAATTTCAGATTTAGGAGGGAACAAAATTGGTGATTTACCTCGAGGAGTTGGGCGTAAAAAATAAATTAATTGGGCCCAAGGCCCCTTGCAAGGAAAGCCCATCCTTGGGCTTAGCCTCAAGTTACTCAAGAAACTTGTTGGGCCTCCAACATTCACATACTTACATCTAAGTGCACCTGTAAACCGATCCATATATAAAATTAAGCTACAAACATAATTAAGAATAAAACAGCCTTATCCACCTTGCAGGGGGGGCCAAATTTTGGGCGCCGAAAAGTTGTGCTGCTTCCATGGCGGTCTCCTCTGTCACTGCGTCGCTTCCCCTCAATCATCTCCGAAAACCCTCAAATCCCAAATCGTTTCATTTCACATTGCCTTCCAACTTCTCGAGCCCACAAGTAGTGAAATACCATGCATTGACTCTCCCCAGCTCGGTGTCTCGCAAATCTTTCAAAGCTTTGGCAGCTCCACAGACTCTAGAACCCGAAGCTGGTGACGACCCTTCTCCTGAAATAGCAGATGAGGTCATTTCTTGGCCATTTTTGTATCTTTTATGTTCTTTATAGATGAATGGTGTATTCGCGTTGGTGAAGATGAAAGTTGTAAAGAAAAATTTTGTAGTTTTGCTTTACGTTTTTGTTGTGTCTCCGTCCAGGTTGGTGGCGCTGATGCTCTGGATTCATCGCCTAGCCCCATGGAGACCGATCTTGACATGGTATTGTATTGTTCATGAAAATCTATTTTTACCACTTGTCGTTATTTTTCTTTTATTTTCTTTTATTTTCTTCTTTCCGATTAGATTGTGCGATTGTAGTTTTTGTCTGGACTCTGCTTCAGGTGGTACTCCTTATTTGGTTCTGTAATTGCCATCTGACATAGTATTTGTTGTTCTGATTATATGCTTCGTTGTGCAAATATATGACTATGACATAGATGTGTAAATGGGTACGCTTTGTTTATTGGATAACGGAATGAAAAAAATTGACTGCTTACTTTATTAGTATCAAGAGATTCATTTAATAGGGCGAGTTCACCTGCTACCTTCCAATTTAAAAGGTTCCAGAATATGATGTTCTCTTTGGTGAAATCTGATAGCTTCTTCTTGCTAGCATTAACACCTGAAACCTGTAATGTGGTCTGCATTTTCATTACAGATTTTAAGTGCCGAAGCTGTGTGCTGAACGCTTTAGCTTTCAAGTTTATCAGATAGGCTCTGATTTGGTAGTTGGGTCTGCCTGCTAGCAGTACCATAATTCTGGTTTAATGTGCTCTTGTTGTCATCATTTTACTACTTGGCACGCATAGCTGACTTGCCATCAATTTGCATTTCTAGTAAGTATTTGGAAGCCAATTCCCTGGCTTTTGTTTAGACCAGTTTCTCATATGCCATTTCTTTGCTTTGTATCTATATCTATAGCTATACTTTTATTAAAGTGAAAAGGGAGGTGGAGATTTTTGCCATGCTATGCCTATATTTTCCCTTCAAAGAAACTCTTAATTAATTTAGGATTTAAGAGACTTAAAATATTATAATGATTTCTCCAATAAGTATAACCTTGCAGCGGCATTAAAAATATGGATTTTATAGTCCTAATTAGTTTAGAACTTATTAGAATGAGAAGGGAGGTAGAGATTTTTTTCATAGAAATTCTAAGTTGTCCCTTATCTATAATATTATAAAAGTATAACGGGGTTAAGATTTTTGTCATAAAAATCTTAAATTATCCTCAATACTCCAAAAATATTATTTATGGATCGGGCGAGATAATTAAACTTGAAGCTCAATTTGCATATGGTAATATAAGACTCTAAATCTATGAATTGCAAATGCACACATAGTTTTATTAGGTTCACAAACACTAAAACCCCTTCCTGTCATTGTTAGTTTTGCTGAAGTTGTTGTTACCGCTGTTTTTTTTTTTCTCGTTTGTTTGTAATAATGCAGAAAATAATTTAATTATGAAGAAAGCTATCTGTGCTAGAAAGCGATTTTATGGTAATGAACAATATAAGCACAGTATTGAATAGCAGTAGTCACAGAAGTTCTTTATGATACCTTATCTCATAAGTCATAAGCTTCTTCTCTTCTTAAATTTTCAGGATCTTTAAATTTTCTTGTGCCAAATAACACAAAGTTGGTAATATATGTCAATGTTTATGTCTCTGTGTTATGCTGGAGATATCTTAGCCGGATGTTCTATATTGAAAAGTTTCTATCCCGTTAACGCTAAGCCTGAGGTGGCTAGTAGGAATTTTGCATTTATCTTGCATTTTTGAAGTGTTATAGACTTCACTTTTGGCTCCATATTGGCATGTTTATGCATATTAATGGCATTTCTCTGCACATAGCAAACTCTGTCATTGTGTCTCCCAATGCTGGTCCCAAGCCCGGGGTAAAGGAGGATGGTTGCATCACGTTGACAGTGAGCTAAAAAAACTTTATTAGTCTCTATGAATCTTACACCATAAATTCTAGCTCTGCATATTGCATATCGGTATAAAAGCGGGGAAGTTTTTTTTAAATTCCTGATATGTGTGATAATCAAGATAATGTCTGCGGGCAGATTTGGCCTTTAATTTCTATAATTTTTTTTTAATATTTTTGAGGTTTGCAGATTTTTTATAAATCCTGTATTTTTTGTTAGCACCAGTAAGTGCTTCTGAAATATATATGCTTGTGAATGTTTTACACTCCTGTATCCCTATTATTTTCTGTATCCAGAAATACTGAACATTTCTGTCATTTTTGGTGTTAATTTGCCATCAGATGGCACCAAAACAAAAAATAAGAATCAAATTGAAGTCGTACTGGGCACCTCTCATAGAGGACTCATGCAAGCAGATCATGGATGTAGCCAGGACGACAAATGCCAAGACTATGGGCCCTGTCCCCCTGCCAACAAAGAAGCGAATCTACTGTCTACTAAAATCACCTCATGTTCACAAAGATGCTCGGTTCCACTTTGAGATCAGAACTCACCAGCGACTAATCGACATTCTCTACCCAACCGCTCAGACAATAGATTCTTTGATGCAGCTTGATCTCCCAGCAGGCGTCGACGTAAATGTCAGACTTTGAATATGGAGCTCTAGGGAACATTTTGTCGGGTAAGCTTTGCTTGTTGTAGGTATCTGAAGTTAGTTTTTTTGTACCATTCAACACGGACAACCCCTTGTATAGAAAAAGTATGCTGGTTGGTGGTTGAGCAGTATCTTTTTCTATGGAAAAAAAATCACTCAATGTATCAGTGGCTATAATATTGCATTATAAATGCCTTCATTTTAGATGAAAATAATTTAGAATATCTATTTGAGAAAGAGTCTTGATAGTTGATGGTATGCGCTAGGCACTCATGCAGGGTGCATACTGGTCGTGCAGCACATAAAAATTAGGGTGCAAGCGGGTTTTAGTATTCACCTCATTTGATGCAAACCATTAGATAGTCACACAGCACATGTTTTTCAATATGCAACCTAACACATATTAACTTATTCCTTTATGAGAAATTTTGCCTGAGTAGCTCTATAGTACGCTGAAGTTGGTATGTTGATGTTCACATTTTATAGATTAGAGATTTGTTGCAAAACTCCAACTCATCCTAGAGGTGGTCATATTGTGGTCGCTTTTAGGATGTCACTCGGGTTGGGTATATGGTAAAACTTGATCCAACTTTACCTTAATGGGTTGGGTTTGAATTTTTAAATTTAACCTGAATAGCTATTCAATCAAAATTAGGTTTATTATTTCTTAAATTGTATTGGGTTTGTGTTGGGTAAAACCTAATCCAAATAAGGTTATAAACATAAATTTTTTCTATTTTTTTGTATTTTAATAAAACCTAATTTGACTCATTTTGGGTTTGGGTTTCAAATTCAACTTAATGAGTTATTTAGGTTGGATTTGGGTTTATTATTTTTTAAATGGTATTGGGTTTGGGTTTAGTAAAACTTGACCTAAACTTGACTCGGTGGTATCCCTAGTGACCTTCATGCCCCCCTTTACACTGGGAGGTCCTACCAATGTGAGAAAAACAAAAAGAGGGACTCAAATTTAGTAGGCCTGTCAATAGGGCCGGATTTACGAGCACCCCCAACCTTCACATAAAAACTAATAAATTTAATTATTGTCGATAATAAAAGAAAGAAGTTTAGATGAGCTTGGGCTCATGTATGTCTGGTTTCCCACCTCAGTGTAAACCTAGATATCAAGGGCCATTAGATCTAAATTTGATGGCGTAATGAGGCAAAAATTAATCTTTTCCTAAGTTATATATGTCATTTGATCGAAATCCAATGGCACGCGATGTCCAGCCTCATGTTGTTATGCGTAGCACTACTCATTAAACATGTCTCATAATAAAAAAAAATAATGGAGCATAACTTTCACTTGGTACACTCGCTTCCAATTTTTTTTATTGGAAATCATTTCCTCGTTCCTAGGAAAACTCCACCCCAACTTATGCCCTCTGGTTAGAGGTGGTAAAGAGCTGAATTGGTCCGCTTAAAAAATTGAGCCGATAATGCCTTTTGGGCTTGTGGGTATGGCCAAAAAGCCCTTATACGCATAGCCCATAGCCTTTTGAGCTCATTTTTTTTAAAATCAAGTCCTTGAGCTGGGCCTTGACCGGGCCTTGTTTGGGCATGGGAAGCCCATGGGCCTCAATTCAAGGCACGGAATGGCCTACATGACATATGGGCTTGGGCCCCTTTAGTGCCAAAAGTGAGCGATTTACTAAAGTTTAGGTCAATGCGTGAAGAATTTTTATTTTTTAGTTGTGTCTTTTTCTTATCTCTTCAGTCACGGCCTACCCCACCTAAGGAATGGAGCGATTTAAGGAAATAAGACAAGGCATGATGAAGTAGAAAAACTAACCCAGGAGGGCTAGATCAAAGTACATAACAATACGTGCCATTTGTACAAAAACAAATAACAAAAGGTAAGTAAATTAATTAAATTCTCACTTGGTCCAATACATCACCCATATTATCTCATATCATCTTATAATTCAAAAGTCACAAGCCTAAAGGATACAACATATCTAAGTCAATGAAGGTTATTCATAAAAACATGTAACAAGTCCTAACACCAAACATAACATGAGTCTATTCTTATAAAAAAATAGTTAGCCCACTTCTTCCATGTGGATCTACTTCTCCCCCCCCCCCCACCCCCAAAAAAAAAGGGGTGAGCTTAAGGTTTTAAATAAAACATAAGCTTATACTAACACTAAATGCAATCATTTTATAAAAATTATCTCATTCATCTATCACACAAGCTTTAACTATATCTGTGCATCATGATCTCACTTATAGTTCATAATCACTTATGTATAACCTGTGGAGTCATTCAAATTTCATAATCCATTCATATATTGCATGAACGAGTATTATCATTTCAGTAAGGTTTTAAATAAACCATAAGCTTATGCTAACACCAAATGCAATCATCTTATAAAAATTATCTCATTCATCTATTACACAACCTTTAACTATATTTGTGCATCATGATCTCAATTATAGTTCATAATCACTTATGTACAACCTGTGCAGTTATTCAAATTTCATAATCCATTCATATCTTGCATGAACAAGTATTATCATTTCATTTACATCCTCCATAATCAAGTATAACAATTAACATTCATCATGAATGTTTAAGTATGACTATTACATACACAATATGTATAATCATAAATATCATTATTTCTGTACAACTTATGTTAATGAGCATTATAATCTACATAATATGCGTAAATATCACTATGAATGTCTCACAATAGATGGTAATATCATGCTTACCCGATGTAACACCTTGACCTGACATCGACCTGAGCTGGGGTTTTGAAAACACAAAATCTGGGTTAAAAATTTAAATTTGAATAAACCAGGAGCGTTGGAGTCTAAGTGCGAGAGTTATAATGTTCTTCTACGCACCATAGAACTTAAGTATTTTGTCATGCATAGGCCAAAACAACCTAATCATATAATCAATTTGGACCGGGCCAACAATATTGTGTCGTTGGTTGTCTATGCACATATTGGATAACATCTATGATGTTATTCCAATACAATCTGATATGAACGTAGTTTTGCATAACAACTAATACTTCATCAGGCAATACAAAAAAATATACATCAAAATACATATATTTGACTATTTAATCGGAGGTAGAAAGAAATATAATAAAATTACGCATCTTGCTTTATCACAAAGCAAAGCAAGACACAATAGAGCAAATTATATCATATCGGTGCATATCATATAAAAATAGAGTATTTCAAAGCAGATTAGAACACATTGGGTCATAGCTATATATTTAGCATCTTAAGTTAAAAACTTAAGATGCACACACACTCATATATAATTATATATTAAATCAGAAGGTAAGAAATGTTTATTCCACTGAAATTCCTTGGAAGTAGTAGTGTCTGGATGTCCTCCATCCTTCAAGGTATCCTCCCTTTCAGGTTTAGAGACACCAGATGGAGCCTCCTCTAGCTATAGAATGTTTCTCTCATTTTGCCAAAAGGCGACAAACACACACTCCCCTTTTCTAGAGCTCTTCTCACTCTTTATGCCTAAATGTGATAGATAGAACCTGCCCTTGCTCGGAGACGCATTTCTCTTTGCACGCTTAAAAGCAACAAACATAACATTACCTGAAGCTACTTCTCATTTTCTGTGCATGTTGGCAGTGAATAGAACATCCCCTTACTCAGAGACACTTCCCTCTCAATGTGTCCATAAATGATAGCGGAACTTCCTCTTACCTAGAGACACTTTACACTTTCCGTACCCATAGGCGGCAGACAAAACCTTCCCTTACCAGGAGACACTTCCCTCTCATTGCTTTAGTAGACAATGGACAAAACTTCCCCTCACCAGAGACACTTTCTCCTTTAGAATTGCTAACTCGAAAAATAAATGCTTCCATTACACATAATACCTTCGAATTAGCTAAGAATGCCTCTTAAACTGAAAAAATTGGACCCAAAATAGACTAAAAAATTCCTATGACAATCTACATGGGTTTCCCATTTATAAGAGAAGACCCGCGAGCATACTAAATAGACCCTCAAACAGGCATCATGCATCACTCACCTGTGCGACGTGTAATGCGGCCATCGTGTGCTTAGTAGTTGGCCCGAGTTATGATGGCCTCATCTCACAATCGCACTAGCCAATGCACGGCCCACATAGCGCGGCAAGGGGTGGTCCACAATGATGTGGGCCCATGGGCTGTACACCATGCGCCACAGACACGGCTAATGTAGGCTACTTATGTCAGCACCTATGTCAACTAATTCATCCTTTGCTCCTATTATTTTATCCAAATAATTTTCTAACTTCAAAATGTGATAACTTTCTACCCCAAAGTTAAAATTACATGTTCTTCATATCGATACTCGTATTGACGATCCCTTCGAAACTTGATCACACATAAATAGGTTATCTTGTTGGAGGTGCCCTTTGGTAAGCTGGTACATACGGACATATTAGCTTAGATTCTTATGTCCAAAAAGTCATATTAGTTATCTCACTACAACAAATTCTCTCTTTTCACCCAGGAAGAAAACCCGCCCTCACAGGGATGTAAAACCCCATCCCATGGATTTAAATCCCCGCACTTTTGGATGTAAAACCAATTCGATAAACCTCCGATATAAATAATTAGAAAACTGTGACATCCAATCTACCAATTACGGTTAAACACAAATAATCTTGGCTTAGTCATTCTCATGATGTATGCAACATGATACATACATGAGCAAAGTTTAATGGATGCAAGAACATGGTTCATATGTAATTAACGTGACATGTGCAAGCATGTATCTCCCTTAAGGTCCTAAGATACTGGAGTCATGGAGTAAATCTAAAAAAATGATCGAAATATTGCTTTAAGACAAGTAGATGATCATACTAAGCTCAAACATACATAGTCATCTCTATAATTAAGCTAAACTGTATAGATCATAGTTTATATGTAATTAATGTGCAAACATTCATACACCCATACGGCCATAATCTATTGGAATCATGAATTAATTTTGAAGAAATTATCAAAGTCTCACTTATAATTAAACATATACTCATTTATCCCCATATTAGCTTATGTAGATGTTTTAGTATCATCACTGCATGTAACTTGTTTATTTTAAGAAAAATAGCAAATAAACTCCAATCAACATAAAAATTTACAAAAACCTACATCATAATCTTACAACATAAATAAAGATTATATAAAAATAGGTACAAAAGTAATTTTTATTATTTAGTTAATGAGTTTGTGCAATTTTGCCTGTACTGTCGACCTTTAAATTTATGACTACGCCATTGAGTTATTGTGCTCTAAATAAGTTAAAATTTTTATAGCATGCTCATAACACATATATATCAATCTATCATAAAAAGAAGGAACTATAAATCATACTTTTTTATCCCTAAAAAAGCTTCTATACACGGAAATAGAAAATTGTTTTATTGTACATGTATTAAAAATATATAATATATATTATTCTAAAAAAATCTAAAAAATTAGTAATACAATCTAGACATGATAATATACTCCCAACAAATATTTGAGAACAAAACTTAAAAGCATAAGTATTTGAAACATAATCATGAATCCAAAATAGAGACTAAAAAAGATTCAAGTCATATCTATTCTTTAAGAACATGATTTCACCCACAAGCATGGCGCTAAACGAAAAAAAACCTCTTCAAATGAAAACCTCTTACCTTAAACAAGATTGTAGATGCTTGACTCTCCTCCAAACTCAAAGAATCCATACCTAACAAATTAGGGGTTCATTAGCCCTAAGTAAAAATCCAATATTTTCACAAAAAAATAGACTCAAAACTACAAATATATGATATATCTAAGACCCTCTTGAGTCTTATACTAAAATCACAAAATTTAGGGTTTTAAATCAAGATAAAAGATTGAACTTGATAAAAAAAAGCCTCTAATCTCAATAGAAGAAGAGAAGCATGGGATTATTAGGGTAAAATTGAAAGGATTAAGGGAGCATTGAAGGAAATTTACCTTAAGATTAGGAATTTTCTCTTTTGAGAGGAGGTAGAGCACTCCTAGGTCTTCCCTATCTCAGCCTACCCCACCCGAAATGTGGAAAGAGCTAGGGCTTGCTATATATGTAAGTCACTCATTGGGCTAGAAAATTCACTTATTGGGCTAGAAAATGGTCCCAATAAGCCTTCAGTGAATGGATATTTGTGCATTACATTAGACCTCAAAAACAAAATTTATCAAACAAAAACCCATTTAGAAAAATAAAGAGAGGGTTGTCCTTTGAAGGGGGTAGTACCCTGTTCAACACAGTGGGGCCCACTTCCTTGGTTAAAGACTTTAAATGACAAAACTGACATCTAATTGTGGAAATTAGTAGATTAAGCTAGGCACTAATGTTTCTAAACTAAAAATAAAAATAAACTAAAAAAATTCATAATTAAACTAACCTATTACCCAAAGAAAATCAAATCAAACCCAAAATAAATAATTTTACACTACTTAGAAAGTAATAAAATTAGCATATCTTCTATTTTTGCCCTCACCCACATATCTCCCTCCATATGATCCCCTAGTCTTATGACGTCTTCTTTACAAAGCCCAATGAACAACTTTTTATCTTATTTTTTTTGGCTTCTCTACAAAAGAAGAGACCTTCACCTCCCTGACATTTGTGATGGCAGTGGTGCTTGAGAGTTTAATATCCATCTAGATGGCTTAGCAGGTCATTAGATTGCTCTTAACCTTAGTACTTTAACAAGTAGGCAATTAAGAGTTCTTGCCTCTATACATAGTAATTTGTTTTGAAGCAAAAATATTAAAACTTAAACACGAAGTGCATTCATGATCAATTTAATCATCAATCAAACTATAATCATGCAAGCACACAATTTTTATGTAGAAAACCCCAACTAGGGTGAATAACCACAACAACCTCTCAACAACAAAATCAATAGATTAGCAAGTAAGACTTTTATATTGACACAAGTAAACCACAAACCTCTTGT
Source organism: Saururus chinensis (assembly GCA_035235625.1). Lineage (NCBI taxonomy): Eukaryota > Viridiplantae > Streptophyta > Magnoliopsida > Piperales > Saururaceae > Saururus > Saururus chinensis. The sequence goes on from CP141142.1 coordinate 26,177,780, forward strand.
GAAGACTTTAACACAAACTCCTTTGGTTTAGATCACCATCTTCTTTTGTTACTAACCTTCAACTCTTGTAGCTTTTTTCCTCATTATTTTGTCTTTGTCTTATTCTAGTCTCTTTAAATAAACTCTTGTTGTTTATGACTTTAACATTGAATCTTCAATATTATATTGAACTTGGCTGACTCTCTCATCAGTTTTTTATGTATGAAAAACTCTCTTTTTAGTTGCGTGTCACTCAAACAATCACTATTAACATAATCTCTTAAACACAATGATGACCTTGTGGAAAACTATGAACAAAGGAATTCTTCTCTTATCTCTCCCAAATTCTAGGTTTCTCTTTCTTTTAATTCAGTATTTACCTAGCCTTTATAGTATCCATTAAGTTGGATGATGAGTTAGACTCCAATTTGTAAGATCTGTTAATTTTTATACTTTCTGATTGGTGTAAAAATTATTTATTTTTTGTTTGAAAATTTTCCTTTTGGTAATGGCTTAGTTTAATTATGAATTTCTTGATTTTACTTTTATTTCTAGTTTAGAAACATTAATACCTATCTTAATCCATTGATTTTCACAATTTGGTGTCATTTTGCCATTTAAATTTCTTAATTAATGATGTGGATCCCACCTTTGGACTTGTGTTCATCATGGGTAGCATGCAGACTTCTTGGGCCGTTGATCTTTAATTTACTCATTAAATAGGCTTGGGCTTGGTCAATTTCATTTTTGAAGTCTAATACATGCATAGAGGTTCACTTAAGGATTATTGTGTCACGCTTGAGGATTTTCCTTATATTTACTTCAAAATTTTACTAAACTTTTGTATCAAAATATGGATGTAAATCAATGGAAACCACCAAATTCAAAATATGTGAACAATTTTTATATATTAATCCATCGTACAACCAAACCAACATTCTCAAGTGTGACCCAAAACGAAAATATAAAAGTGAAACTTGCAATGGCCATAGTCTTTAAAATATAAATACATCCCAAGCATCTCTGAGTACAAGTTCTTCAACAAACTGAGTTTTAAATCATACATATATGCACAAGTCTAGAAAATAACACATTTAACTATGACCTTACTTAATACATGAGATCATGGCAGCAAAAATAATAGTATTAGTAGGGGAAACAAATGAATGAACTTTGTTAGTTCATACATAGATGCATTCATGCAGCTACACGTGAAGCAAGAAAGATATGCAACATAAACAGTGTCTCCCATACAAACTATCACATTAGCTGAATTTACACTTACTTTTATGACATACTCTTACACTTATACTCTGAATCAGAGTCTTACCAACTTGTAAAATTGTATGCTTATCCATATAACTTACACATGTACGACCTTACCCGTAAGATTTTACTTGTATGACCTTACTCATACAATCTTACTCTTACTCAGAAGCTTATTCCTACCGTTGCACACATACTATCGACAACTGAAGCTTATTATAATTAATAAATTCTAGCATCGAAAAGGAAAGAAATGCCACTGGGGCGTCACCTTAACCTCTGGGGAGTAACTAAACATCATTGACTATTTCGAAGGCAAAACACACCTATGCTCATGGGGCATAAGATCAAACAGGTAAGAGCAGATCCATGATACTACTTACCTGAGTACAAATGTCCACTCTTTAGGGCCATATAGTAGCAACTAGGGGCAGAAATCATACAATGACACTCTTGGACAAAAATCTTACATTGAACATACAGTGCTATATGTAGGCAGAAAGATATACAATGCCCACGAAGGGTGGAAACTTACAACGTTCCCAACAGAGCATCAAACTTGATGTATTGAAATAATGTTTAATTAAATATTTTCAAATCTTAAATTTGTAATCTTATTTTTTGTTAATTCATCGCTCATTTAGGTTATTTATATCTTGAATAAGTTAGTTGGGCCTCTTTTGTGTTTATATGTCTGAACAAGCTTTAACAAGATCCAAGTGGAAGAGGAAGTGAAGCCCAACTACCTAAAACTATTCAAGAGTCAAGAATTGGCTCCTAATGGTCTAAACATGCATGGAATGATCAAACACAACCTTGTGGGCCCATTGGATTTTAGAATTGCATCAAGAGAACCAAATTTAGGAAGAAGCTGATTTAGATAGATTGATATAGTCTTAGTACTCGAATCATATCTTTCTATGTAAAATTTGGATTGATATGATTATGATGAAATTAGAAAGAAGACTTCCGCGGCTAATTATTATTTTAGAAGAAATTCATAATCTCGAAGATATATGGGTCAAATCTGACATGCAAATAGAAAGTTACTTAATTAACCCGAGGTCAACATATAGAAGATCTTTTCACAGGTTATGATTGATACACATAAGGAAAGTTAATGAAGCTAATTTGATGACTAAAGAAAGACCAAATGATACTTATTTTTTAAATAAATTATTAATTTATTTTATTAATTTAGAATTTAATCTTTGCCAAAGAAGCATCTAATCCAGCAATCAACCATGAATCTATCAAGGAATATGATTAGACCTTCTCATTTGAAGCAACCCCTTTTATTCATATAAATAGAGGGGTGGACATGGGATAGACATCATGTCCTCATCTTTAGAGTTCTATTTTCCTATTTTCCCATTCTTTTGTAGTTTTGATTTTTAGTTTTATTGTAATGACTTTGTAAGCACTCTAGCTAAGACTAAAGGTGTAACAATATAATGAAATAGTATGCATGTTTAATTAATGGTTTCAAGTAAGTATTGGTTATTTGAAGTGATGTTTATTTAATATTGTTCTTCTTCTTGTTTCTTTGTGATCTTAATACATAAGATGCTTAAAGGCTCTCTTTGTTGATCTTTTGTGGTTTTGATACATAAAACTCTTAGAGAAATGATTCTTTTTATCATTCATCTATCGAAAGTATTTCCTATATTTATGTTTACTTTTAATGTTCATATGTTCTGGTTAGATAAAATCTTTATTTGATTCTAACTGAAATAACATAACGTATAAAGAATATCACTAGATGTTATAATGACCTTCAATGCCTTGGTGTTTTATCTTGTTGATTTTTAACTCTTTATTGCCTCAATATATACTCTTCAACTCTCTCTCTCTTAATTTTTTTTTACTCTTATTTTGCAATTATTGTGATAGTCACAAAAGGCAATCCTTGTGGATTTGACCTTACAAGGCTACATTCACTTGTGCACTTGCAAGTAATATAACCATGAGCTTTGACTCAATTTAATGATACAATAGTTTATGTGCAACAAGTTTTTGGTGTCATTTCTAGGGATTGCAACGTGTGGTAATAATGCTGGATAAAAAATATAGTCCCTATTCATTTTCTTTTTTTCTTATTTTTATTTCTTTTCTTAATTCTTTTGTTAAAAATAAGAGTTGTGGGAAGAACAATCATTGAAGAAGTTCAACCGGAAAGATCTCTTGGACTTTTCATTGTTGAAAGAATTAAAGATCACATGGAGCATTCTTGGTAGTTTCATTCTACTTCCTTTAGTTTAATTATTTTAGTTCCTAGATTTTTTTTAAAATTATTTTCTTTAGATATCAAGTTTGAATTGCATATTTTTCTTTGGTTAATTTATAGATTTTCTTTCTTTTAATTATACTTTGTTGATTCTTTTGTTTTAGTTCATTCCAAAAAAAAAGTTTCTTATTTTTTTATGCGCTCATGGAAATGTGACCAAAGTGGTCACTTAAAAAGTATTGATATTGCTTTTAATATTTCTTAGTTTTATCTTTCTTTGAACACTATGGATGATGGTGCAAGTAATAATAGTTTTAATGAAGTGCAAATTAATCAACAAAATAAAACTTTGTGTGATTATTTGCAACAAACTAAATCATGTTTTCCTTCTTGCATGATTTTTCTAACTAATGGGTGTGGTTTTGATATTAAGTTGGGAGTAATTCAATTACTACCCAAATTTTATGGCTTAGATTCGGAAATCTCATTTTTATATTTAAAAAATTTGAAGAGGCTTGTGCAATTTTGCCAAACCAAAAGATTTTTAATGGTGTTAGTAGATTAAAACTCTTTCTATTTTCTTTAAAAGAAGAAGGCAAAAAATTATTTGATTTCTTTGAAGTCAAGATCAATTGGAAAAGAGCAATAAATGCAAATAAAATTTTTGAGAAAAAATTTCCTCACTCATAGAATTAATACACTTAGAAAGAATATTATAAATTTTTTACAAAAGAAAAATGAGACTTTTTTTAAATATTGGGAAAAATTTAAAGAAGTTTTGTTATGCCCACATCATGGATATGAAACATGACGTACAATTATCTTCTTTTATAATGGCCTAACATATCAAATGAAGCAATTTGTTGAAATGATGTGTAATAAAGAGTTTTCGAGTAAAGAATTGAGGAAGCTTGATATTTTTTTGATGTGTTGGCTAAAAAAGCCCAATTATGGGAAGATTCTAATGAATTTGAAAGTACTAATAAGACAAAATCTAATATGACAACTAAGGAGGGCATGTACCTTCTTAAAGAATAGGATGATGTGAAAGAAAAAATTACAAGTATAACTAGAAAGGTTGAGGTTATGAAAATTAATAAGGAAAACATGGCTAGAACTTCTCAAAAAGTACAAGATACTTGTAGTATATGTGAGAGTGATGGACACTAAACACAGGATTGTCCAACAATCCCTACTTTTTAAGAGGTGTTGCATACTCAACCAAATGCTATAAATACTTACAAAAGGCCTTTCGCTTCTCCTTATTCTGAATCTTATATGCCTAATTAGAGAAATCATCCCAACTTTAGTTGAAAAAATAAGTCTAATGTGGATGTGCTTTCTTCTTCTTCTACTTATGTTCTACCACATAAGAAGACTCTTGAAGACACATTGTAAACATTCATGCAAAGTCAAGCAACAATCAACAACTAAACATTGTAAGACATCAAATGACTTGAAGACTTCTATAATTCAGTTAACTTCAAATTTGAGCAATAAAGAAAAAATGAAGTTTTCTTCTCAACCACAACTAAATCCTAAAGGTCAATTTGTAATTAAAAATTTGAATTCTTCAAGTTCACAAGAGGAGCATGTTAAGTCCATTACCACTTTGAGATGTGAAATAGTTATTAACAAAGACATTCCAAAGAAGGTTGTTGAACTCAAAGAGTCTTTGAATTCTAAACATGGTGATGAACATGACAACTCCAATTGTGTTTCTTCTATTCTTCCTCATTTTCCCCAAAGATTACAATTTTTCTCTAAATTAATACAAAATGGTGACATTCTTAAAATTTTTAAACAAGTTAAGATTAACATTCATCTCTTAGATGCCGTTAAACAAATTCTATCTTATGCAAAATTTTTGAAAGACATTTATACAATCAAGCATAAGCTAAATGTACAATAGAAGACAATTTTGACAGAACAAGTAGGTATAATTTTGAAATAAAATACCCCACCCAAATATAAAGACTTTAGTTATCCAACCATATATTGTATAATTGGGAATTATATAATTGAAAAGGCTTTCCTTGATCTTAGGGCAAGTGTTAATCTCTTACCTTATTTAGGTTATGCACAATTGGGACTAGGTGAATTGAAACCCATAAAAATTACACTTCAACTTGTTGATCGTTCATTTAAAACACAAAGAGGAATTATTGAGGATGTGCTTGTAAAAGTAGAAAATCTTTACTTTTATGTTGATTTTATTGTTTTGGACACACAAGTTTTGAATGCGTGTATTAGGCCATCCATTTCTTGCTACTTCTAATGCTCTTATTAATGGTAGAAATGGTGTTATAAAGCTTTCTTTTGGAAATATGACTTTCAAACTGAACATTTTTTAATATTTGCAGGCAATAAGGAGATAATGATGATGTTCATGAAGTAAACATAATTGAAAGTCTTGTGCATGACAAATCTCTTATTTCTTCATTTTTTGACCCTCTAGAGGCTTATCTTGCTCATTTTAATATTGATAATGAATATGTAATTAATAATATAAATTCTTTATTAGATTTAACCCCCATGTTGGATACTTTAAAGTGGAAGGCACACTTTGAGGAATTACCTCTTCCCAATAATGCTCCCTTCCCTTCAAGTGTCCAAATACCAAACTTGAGTTAAAACCCCTTCCTAATGGGCTTAAATATGCATTTTTGGGTGAAGGAGAGACATACCATGTAGTATTTTACTCACAATTGGACAACACACATGAGCAAAAGTTATTCCATGTCTTTAGAGAGCATAAAAGTGTAATTGGTTGGACCATAGCTGATATTGAGGGAATTAATCCTTTAGTTTGCACTCATAGGATCTTCTTAGAAGATTATGCCAAACCCTCTAGAGAAATACAATGTAGGTTGAACCCTAACTTGAAAGAGGTTTTGAGAGCAAAAGTTCTAAAATTGTTGGATAGAGGGATCTTACCTGTTTTAGATAGTAAGTGGGTTTTCCAAGTGGTGCCTAAGAAATCCAGTGTGATTATAGTAAAAAATGAAAAAACTGAGTTGATCCCAGCTAGGGTCTCCACTGGTTGGTGCATGTGTATTGACTATAGGAAACTCAACTTGTCACTAGAAAAGATCATTTCCCCCCACCATGCATAGACCAAATCTCAGAAAGGGTGGTTGGTTATCATTTTTATTTTTTCCTTGATGGCTATTCTACGTATAACCAAATTGAGATTTCACTTTAGGATCAAGAAAAGACAACTTTTATATGTTCATTTGGTACCTTTGCTTATTGAAGAATGATGTTTGGATTGTGTAATGCTCATGCGACATTTTAAAGATGCATGATGAGTATATATAGTGATATGGTGGAGCATTTTCTTGATGTTTTTATGGATGATTTTTCTGTCTTTGGAGGTGTTTTTGATGATTGTCTTAATAATCTGGAAAAAGTTTTGGTCAGATGTGAAGAGAAAATCCTTGTTTTAAATTGGGAAAAATATCATTTTATGGTCACTAAGGGAATTGTAGTTGGTTATATTGTTTCTATGCAGGAAATTCAAGTGGATAAGGCCAAAATTAAATTTATTACTAATTTGCCTAGCCGAAAATAATTAAAGATGTTAGATCTTTTTAGGGCATGCAGGATTTTATAAAAAAATTATTAAAGATTTTAATGTTATATCTAGACCATTGTGCAACCTTATATAAAAGGACAACTCCTTCTAATGGAGTGAAGCATGTGAATATGCTTTCACAAAACTAAAGAACATGGTCATTTCTGCTCCTATTATGCAACCAACTGACTAATGTTTGCCTTTTAAAATCATGTGTGATGCTAGTGATTATGTTGTTGAGGCTGATCTTGGGCAAAACAAAGATAAAAAGCATTGTGTCATTCATTATGAAAGTAGGATTTTAAATAGCTCTCAAATGAACTACTCAACTACTGAAAGGGAACTTGCTGCCGTGTTTGCACTAGACAAATTCAGATTGGTTCCCAAATTATTATTTTTACTAACCATGCCACTCTCAAATATCTTTTAAGCAAGAAGGATGCAAAGCCTAGATTGCTCAGGTAGATCCTCCTCCTCCAAGAATTTGATCTCACTATCAAAAACAAGAAAGGAGTAGAGATTGTGGTTGCCAAACACTTGTCAAGATTAGAGTTTTCTGATTCCTTGGAACGATTGCCAATCAAGGACTCCTTTCTTTATGAACAATTGTTCAACACCTCTCACATTCCATGGTGTGTAGACATTACAAACTATCTCATGACAAGAAAAACTCCCACTCGTTGGACTCAACAGAATAAAAACAAATTCTTCACATAGGTAAAACACTTCTTTTGGGATATCTTTATTTGTTTAAATATTGTTTGGACCAATTAATTAAGAATGTGTGCCGGTTTCTGAGCATATGAATGTTATCACCTTCTGCTATTCTGAAGCATGTGGTGGTAATTTTTCTGCTAAAAAGACCATTGCCAAGAATTTACAATGTAATTTTTATTGGCCAACTCTCTTCAAAGATACTCATGAATTTTGCAATGCATATGATCATTGTCAAAAGTTAGGAATCATATCCCATAGGAACATGATGCCTCTTAACCCAATTTTGGTTGTTGAAAATTTTGATTGTTTGGGTATTGATTTCATGAGACATTTCTTCCCTCTGTTGGCTATCTTTATATTTTCATAGTTGTTGATTATGTATCTAAATGGATTGAGGTTATTCCATGCAAAACAAATTATCACAAAGTTGTTGTGAAATTTTTGAAGGAAAATATTTTGTCAAAATGTGGAACACCTTGAGCCATTATAAGTGATTAGGGTACACACTTTTGCAATAGGTCTTTTGAGGCATTGATGAAAAAATATGGAATCATACATAAGGTTGCTACACCTTATCACCCACAAACAAGTGGACAAGTAGAAATTTTAAATTGGGAAATTAAAAATATTTTGCTAAAAATAGTGAATCCAAATGGTAAGGATTGGTCATTAAGACTAACCGATGCTCTTTGGGCTTATCGTACTGCTTTCAAACCGCGATTGGAATTCCCATTATATATTAATTTTTGGAAAGACTTGTCAGTTGCCTTTAGAGTTAGAACATAGGGCTTATTGGGCAATCAAGGCTCTTAACTTCAATCTTTACAAAGCTAGGTTGCATAGAAAATTATTTCTAAATGAATTAGATGATATTCGACATGATGCTTATGAGAGTGTAAGAATGTACAAGGAAAGAATGAAAACATTTCATGATAAGAACATACTTCATAAGTTTTTTAAACCATATCAAAAAGTTCTTTTATATAATTCTAGGCTTCTTCTTTCTCCAAGGAAATTAAGATTTCGTTGGATAGGCCATTTCATTATAAAAATTGTTTATCCTTATGGAACTATTGAAATTGAAAACTTAAATAATGATAATATTTTTAAAGTTTATGGACAACATTTGAAACCATTTTGTCCTTGAAATTGAGTTTACGTCTCTTGAAAATCCTAATTATGAGGGTTGATTTTCTTTTCATGATTTTTACCCAAAAATAAAAAAACCAAATATTTTATTTCAAACATTGAGGACAATGTTTTATTTGGGTTGGGGGGCGAGTTTTGATAATTTCTATTGATAGTATTGACTATGATAATCTTTATCCCTTCTTGGTATTCTTCGTCTTTACTTTGATCTGTATTTAATGATGGCTCTTGGATATTTTAAATAAAACTTTCCTTTTGTGATGAGTCTTTACAATTAACTTTCATGAAGAGGATCTTAGAAAATAATGTTGGTTTTCAAAATTTCACTCACACTTGGACTATTTTTAGAGTTGAGGTTGAATTACATGGTTGTTGCTCTAATACTCACCTAGAATTGTCAAGAGACACCAAATACAATGAACTTTGACCTCCTTGTTTACTTGATTGGCTGGGAAAGAAGAAAAAAATAGTGGATTATTATGGTTATAGAAAGCAACCAATTGAATTAGACCAAGTACTTCGAAAAGGGCTACCTATGAAAAAAAATAAAAAGAGATAAAAAAAAGTGATGAACATCAAATGAAAAATAAACAAAGCTTCTAACTAATGTTTCATTTTGTAAGATAAGGCAAAACCATCGTCATAACAATGTATGCATTTTAGAATATCACAGATAAAGCCCACAAGGTATTAAAGTTAACATCCAAACTGCTTGTTATCTCGAATAGGTTGCTAAGTTTTGTATTGGTTCTTTTGGCTATCTAAAGTGAGTAGAAGAGCATGCTACTTTAGGAGACTGATCCTCTAATTATCTTGTCAAAATTTTACAATGACTCACTAACACATAGTTTCAAAAGTTCATATACATAGAAATTTAATGGTTTAGACATTCATGAATTATTTTTTTAAATAATTAATCTATGAAAATGAGTGTTTGAGTCTTTTAGTGTTAATTGTAAAGTTTGATGTTTGTAAATTTGAAATAATGTCCATCGACATGAGGGAACTACTGAGAGGGTACATGGTATGGAGTCAGTTTTTTTGAACAAGGCAATGAGGGAAAAGGTAAAAATTAACTTTATGGTCATTTTTTAAATACAAATTAGCCAACAATGATCCATGAATTGAATTGAGCTGTAATCATGTGTGTATAGGTTCCTGCTATAGTGCACCTGATTTTTGTCTACGATTTCCTATAATTTTTTGCTATTTTTGATCATTTTTGGCGAGAAAATAGGATGCTTCGGTGTATTTGGCCTTAGTATTTATACTTGTAGAGTCGGGTGTAGGGTTCATTATAGGCCACAGGCCTGGATGCGCGTTTTGGCACAAAAAATCGATAAAGAATGTATTGCAAAAGATAAGGGAGAGAAAAAGGAAAAAAAGAAGAAGAAAGAAATCGGGCTCGGCCTAGCCTGATCCAGACGTTTCTGGAAGAGAAGCGACCCCCCTCTCTCATTTGTCTGAGCTAGAGGAGCACCACTGGCGGGCCGCCTCCCCGACGCTGCCCCAGCCCGATTCGCCCTCTGCCCTTCCTCCCCAGTTTGTCCCTTCCCTGTATATTTCTCTGTTTGGTGTTGTGCTACCACCGCCATGGGCTGACAAGGGCTGGCCGGCTGGTTGTTTCTCTGTCCTTGGTCGACAACAACGGGAGGCCTTCCCTCCTGGCTGCCTAGACCTTTCCCTGACCGCTCCGCCCCATCTTTAGCCTCGGTTAGCTCCTCATCTTCTCTCTGTTTTGAGTTTCGATTGACGCCATTGTGGGTTGGCAAGGGCTGACTTGTAACGACCCGACTGAGCCGGGCCCACAAAATCACTAATAGAAAAATTTTCTTTTCCTTGAGCCAGGAATCATCGTCTGTGTGCGAGAGGTACAACATTCATCTACGCACTATGGAGCTTCAAAGCTTCCTCGTACGTAGACTTAGGTTGTGACAAACGCATACACACAATGAAGCTTCATAGTTCATCGTGTGTAAAACATAATTAAAACATATATTTATAAATAATTTGGATCGGGCTAATGTTGCCTTGCCGTTGGTTGCCTATGTACGTATTGGATATTATGCGAAGACGATCGAATCCGAACGTAGTTCTGCCTAATGGCTACTACATACATCAAACATCACAAAATCATATACATTAAAATACGTATATACTAAAATTGAATCAAAATCATACTAAAACTCGTAATCTATCGGAGTAAAGCAGAAATTAATAAATCAACGAAATCGTACATCTCACTGTACCACTATGTCTCGCTCTATCACTGAGCCGAGATAGAAAACATATATTATACGTCTCACTCTACCCTAGAGCGAGACCACACATGTTATAGCATATAAGCGTACATCATGGCATATAAAGCACACATCATGGCGTATAGGCATACAACATGGCATATAGGCATATAGCACAACAAGCATATAAATTGTAGCATAACACACATCATGACTAGCACATGCCATTCTATAATTAAAATGGGAGATTAGGAATGCTTACTCCCATCATGTCTTGTAAGGTATCGATATCTATGGACAGAATCCTGTCTTGCTCCGGGTCTCTTTTTCTTATTCTGATGTTCGGGCAGGGCCTCTCTTAGTCTCGGGGCATTTTCTCCTTATAAGATCATTAGCTTAGAAAATGGAACCCGCCATAGCGTAGAACACCTTCGATTTAGTTACGCCTCTTGAATCGACTAAATTGGAGTTAGGATGGCCAGAAACAGAGAAAACAAAGTTGGTCAACGCTCGAAGGTGACGGGCAGAACTTCTCCTTGTCTTGGGGCATTTACTCTTCATACAATTTCTAACTCAGAAAATGGAACCCTCCATCGCATAGAATACACTTGATTTAGTCAAGAACGCCTCTTGAATCGACTAAATCGGAGTTAGGATGGCTAGAAACAGAGAAAACGAAGTTGGTCGACGCTCGAAGGTAACTGGCAAAACCTCTCCTTGTCTTGGGGCATTTTCCTCCTCATAAGGATTCTAACTCGAAGAAAGGACCACTCCATTGCATAGAGCACGCTTAATTTAGTAGGAAACGGGTATTAAACGGCCTTAATCGGCCTCAAAACGGTCAAAAACGGGGGAGGAGAAGTTCTCCCCCAAAACAGAATAAAAAATTTGGTTTATATAGGCCCCGGCGCGCCAAAAACCGCGGCGCGCTGTAAATTTCAAACCGTGGAGCCGCACCGCACCAAAATGCAGCACCACCAGAAATGGCGGTGCATGCCATTTCCTGCAACGTGCGCACGGTGTGTCACCCGCGCGTCACGGCCGCGCCCTACGCGAGACGTGATCGCGCGTGTCACAATTTTTTTTAAATACAAATCTTCGAACACGCGTATCTCCCTACCCCGGATTCGGATTCATGCGTTCTTGGTACCGTTGGACTCGTATCGATGAGCCCTTCGATACAAACCCACTTAAAGCAATAAATTATACTCTTTCTAAGTGGATCCTGCTTATTTTCTACGATTCTCGAAGGTCGTAACTTCCGGTCCTGACCTCTGTTTCGTTCGTTCTTTATTTCGTTACGCTCATTCTTCGAGCTCTACTCAAATACAAAGCTTTTAATGGTTAAAACCATTTATAAATTATTAGAAAAATTACTAATTACCTCTAACCCCTTGGTTAGACGTAATCGAAAAGCGGGGTGTTACATGACTGGCCGTCGTGAGCTTCACCTCGGCCCGGTGACTACAGGGGGCCACCCCTCCCGGCCCCAGTGGGCCTCCTTCACCACCCCACTCCATTTTTCCCCTTGCAGTTGCGGATATGCCCTGTTTTCCCGCCCCTTTGGTCTTTGATTCTGCTGCCACTGCTAGCCGGGAAGAGCCGGCCGACCGCCCACAGCTCTGCCCCGGCACGACAACAGTAATTGGCAACCTCTCCCGGCCCAATTCTACCTCCACCCTTCCTTTCCTCCAGCCAGACCCTTCCCTGTTTTCGCCATAACCACCCCCTCTAGTTTTTGTTTCCGACTCCGCAGCCGGTGGCTGGTTAGGGCCGGCTAGACCCCGTCTGGCCTATCTCAGTTTGGCGATGGTGGGGTGCCACCCCACTCGATCCCCTTTCCCTCCTCCCTAAAAAGGGCCGCTCTTTTCCCCTATGTCATTTAGTCCAAATCGGTTTGCCCTCTTTGTGTTGGGCTACCGACGGGTTGCCGCCACCGTCTGGCTTTGTCTTCCATCGAACTCAGGTCCGACCAGCCTCTAGGGTCATGATGGAGCCGTTTAGAGCCGCTAGAACCCTCTTGCTCCTCCCCGTGTCCCCCGACCCTTTATGTTTGTTGGCCATTTTTCTATTTTGGGGCATCATAGTACGTTTGGACGCAGGATGACGTTTAGACCACCTCATTTTGGCTAGTTTTAGCCTGAGATGGCTAGGTTAACACCCTTGGCTAGTTTGACCTCATTAGACTTGTGCTCCCCCTGTGGGTCGTAGCCCTAGCTTGTTCCACTTACCGACATTTCAGGTCATTGAACCCTCTTGCCCATTTTATGCTGTCGGTACCGGATGACCTTTGACAAGATTTTGTATGACCTATCTTGACCGAACATGGATGAGTTCACTTACATAGGCCTTGGCCAGTGACGGCCTCACGGCCTTTGCTCAACCCTAAACCTTCCCTCTGCCCTCTACCGTGTGAGATGCATAGCTGCCCACACCTATTATTTTGGTTGTGGGTAATCGGTGATGTCACCGCTTCGATTGGCCACCACTAGGGCCTTAGCGCTGTCAGCCTTTTATGAGCCTTGGACCGCCTCTGTCTAGCCTCTCTTCCTCCCATTTGGCCGCGTATGCATGTAGCTGTGCATATGGTTTAGGGTTTAGGTGCCGCTTGGGTGCCGCCTGACCGTCAGATGGCTCGACCATTGTCTGGACTTGACCACCAGAGCCCTCCACCACCTCTCCTCTGTCCTTTAGTGTCGCCCCATGCCCTCCGCCCTTATGTGGGCCCTTGTGAAAGCGAAATCAATGTTATTGGGTGCTTTCCACTACCAATTTCGACGTCTTGAGACCGGTTGAGTATTTTTCAATCACCAGTCGAATTTTAGTGTGTACGCCTGGACCTTCAATTGCAACTGCCACTCATTGGCATGATCTTTCTCCTGGCCGCCTCTAGTGTGCCGTCGCAGATTGCAGATTTGTCGCATTGACATGTGTCACCCCTGCTTGGCCACGTAGTTCTGGTGCTTCCTAAAACCTTGGGACAACAACTCTCTCAACTTAACAATGGTTTTGACCACCAACTCCGCCACAGACGCCACCACCGTTGTATTCTAGCCATCAAAATGTCATGATTACGAGGTAGGGGAGCTTTGAACTCGTAATTTCATGATAACATGCTTTGAATGAGTAGCAGCATACTAGGATTGTATGATTCCATGGTTTGGATAGTAAATCATGATTTGTTTGCATGATGTAAGATAATGAATTATGCCATGTTGAGATACATATGATATGTATGAGATGTATGTATGTTTAATGAATGTGGAATATGTATGCGCTAGTGATGGCTAGCGAATATGTTAGAATATTACGTATGTGTATTATGGACATGCTAGTGATGCCTAGCAATTGTGAGTTAGTTACATATGTCGACTGTGCATGTGGGCGATGAATGGTAAAAGGTGATAGATTGTTTGGTATGGAGTTGGATGTGTAAGCGTGTGACAGAAGACAACAGACGTAAGTTTGATAGGCAAGGGGTGGAGCAGAATGGTTTGGTTTGCTTTAGAGCGTACGTTAAGGGTTCGATAAGTAAGTGGACTTAGGCTTGGTGCCTAATGGGGTTTATTAGACAATAAGAGCATGCATAATTGTACAAGCATAACGTATAGATTTTGAAGTGAAAAGTAAGCATAATAAGTGAGGTATTAAGAGGGTGATAATGGGGATCTACTGTGAGGAGCTCAGTTTGATGACGTATGTGTAAGATATTTTGGCCATAAGGTGAATGACAGAGACTGTATGATTATGTAAGGATTTGATGTACGGTGATTTATGATCATGATATGAATGGGGTAAGTGAAATCTGCTGCCTTGATGAACTGGGGTTTCAGATCGGGCTCAACTTCAATTTGATCAGTCCAACAGTGTGAGTTTGTGTGGCATAATTGTACTACATAATATACTTAATTCAAACTTGAATTATGAGAAAGCTAATAATAGCGTTGTGAGTTTGAGACGTAAGGGTTTGACGGATTAAGTTTCATGTTTGAGCCAGCCGATAATGAGTCAGCTAAGCATTTCTCATGTCTTGCCATGGTGTTTATCCTGTGGGATGTTGTCTGTGTGCTATATAGAGCACTAGACGTTTGATGCTCTGTTGAGAGAAACTGTATGTATGTTTTAGATTTGATCTGTGTGCTATATTAAGCCCAGATGTTTGATGCTCTGTTGAGAGCATTGTATGATTCTTGCCCAAGAGTGGCATTGTATGATTCCGCCCAAGAGGCACTATATGATTTTTGCCTAAGAGTGGCACTGGCACTATAAGACCCATAATGGTGGGCAATTGTATGGCACTATAATACCCTTTATGTGTGGGCAATTGTATGACCCCTTATGTGTGGTGTATGTTTGCGCGTCAGGCAAGTAGTATCATGGATCTACTCTTACCTGTTTGATCCTGTGCCCCATGAGCATAGGTGTGCCTTGCCTTCGTAAAAGTCCATGGCATCTAATCACTCCCCGGAGGTTAAGGTGATGCCCCAGTGGCATTCTTTTCTTTTTTGACGCTGGAGCTTATTAGTTGTAATGAGCTTCAGTGGTCGATAATATGAGTACGATTGTAAGTGTATGTTTGAGTAAGATAGTAAGTGTATGATTGTACGAGTAAGGTCATACAAGTATGTGTAAGTTGTATGAGTATGAGCACGACTATAAGATGATGATTCTGATTAAGAACGTAAGTGTAAGTTTCTGAGCACGACTATAAGTATATGATTATGAGAGGACCGTAAGTGTAAGATTGTACGAGTAAGGTCGTACAAGTATGTGTAAGGTATTGAGTTAGCGTATGATTATACGAGTAAGTTTGTAAGATCCTAATTAAGGGTGTTTGTATAAGTTTGGTTTCATGGTTTGTTATGCATTATTATGTACATATATATATGATTATTATATGTTGTATGCTTCATGTTTGAGTTGCATAAACGCATGTATTTATGAACTTATTGAGTTCACTATTTAAGATTCCCCTATTTGGTATTTTCCTACTGAGTATGAAAATACTAATTATCCTATATTTTTAGCCCCGTTGTTTGGGAGGCTTTTGCAAGTATGCGTTGGAGAGCTCCTCGAGATGGATGCTCATTTTTGCGAAGGATTGTTTCCCCTTTGATTCAGGTATAACCTTGACTCAATGTGAATATCTTTTTATGCCACGATTTGATGTATTGGGTGGGATAAGATTTAAAGTGTATGTATTCTAGACTTTTAATTTGGATCAGACAGTGGACTGTTTATGGGACTTGTACTTAGGGGTGCCTGGGAGTTATTTGTATTTAAAAATTTATGATCATGGTAATTTAGTCGTACGCTTGTTTTTGAATAGCGCCTAAGGATATTTGCTTTGGCCGTACGATGTTTGATCGAATAAGGATAAATTTTGGATGGGAAAATTGATGTTTAGTGTTTTAAATTATAAATTACTCTCACAAGTTTTGATTTTGTCATTTTCCTCCGATTTATAGCCATTATATTGAAAATTTTTTTTGTGAATCTTAAGAAAATGTGATGAAAAATCTCAAGCGTTACACCTGCTGTGGAAGAACACTATATAGACGAAAGGGGTTTTGATGTGCCTGTTGTTGATGAAGTAAGTATACTCCTTAACTACATAATAGCTTCATTTGTTTGTATGATATGATATGAAGTTGAAAACTTATTGATCCATGTTTTACTCTTTCTCAACTAATTATTTATTCTTGGGTGTCATTCATGTTTTAAAGTTTACATGTAGAGTGATTGAAAATGTAGGTTTAGTAAGAAATTCACATTTTATAATGATACTTAATTTTTCACTTCATAAATAGATGAGAATATTATTTAGCATCTGTGATTGGATTCTTTATGAATGTGGTGGTATTTCTTAACATTCTTTTTGGTATGTTTAGACTATGCTTGTCTTTATTTAGCTCTTTTTTTTATGTTTGTACTTAGATAAAACTAGAACACACTGGAAAATTGGAACATAGAACAACTGGATCACAAAAAATTGGAATTCTAGAAAATTGGATTATAAACTAATGATTTACTGTGTTTGTGTAGAATGTGGCTAAGGAGGAAAAGGTTGAAAGAGAGGAGATGGAAAAGGAGGTGGACAATAGAAAGGTTGAGGAAGAGGAGGCAGAGGAGGAATAGGTTGAGGAAGAGGCAGAGGAGGAGGAGTAATAGGTTGAGGAAGAGGAGGAAAAAGAGGTAGATGATAAGGAAAAGGAGTCAGAGGAGGAGGAAAGGGAGGCGGAGGAGGAAGAGGAAGAGGAGGAGGAAAAGAAGGTGGAGGAGGAGAAGGAAATGGGTCATGCGGAGGAGGAGTAAAAGGTTGAGGAAGAGGAGGAAAAGGAGGCAGATGATAAGGAAAAGGAGGCAGAGGATGATGACAATGAGGTCGAGGAGGAGAAAAAGGAGGATGAAAACGATGGGGAAGGAAAAAGAGGTAGACAAGGATGGGGGAAGGGTGGTAGAAAAGGAGGATGGAAAAGAGGGTGGGGGTAAAAGATGAGGAGAAGGAGGAGGAAAAGGAGGTTGTTGCGATTATTGCAGAAATGGAGGCTGATTATGGTGAAAAGAAAGTTGCTGACGATGAGGTACTTGTCTTTTTTTGCTTATAGGATGAAGAAGAGGACAATAAACCATTGAGCATGTGTAAAATAGAAATTAAACCAGTGGGAAGGGTGATGAATAAGAGTAAATATCGAAAGACCCCCACACAAACCCACACATAAGGAAAAAAAAGAAAATCTACTGAGGAGGATTATGATATTCATGCTAACCTCCTAAAGGTTGATATCTATTCTATAAAGAAGATGAAGATTAATAAATTGCTCATGCTAACTGAGGTTGTCTATCTGGATTTAACCAATCACATTTCATTGGGGTTGCAGAGGAAGAAAAGTTAAATAAGTTTATG
Source organism: Saururus chinensis (assembly GCA_035235625.1). Lineage (NCBI taxonomy): Eukaryota > Viridiplantae > Streptophyta > Magnoliopsida > Piperales > Saururaceae > Saururus > Saururus chinensis. The sequence goes on from CP141142.1 coordinate 26,195,842, forward strand.
GAGAAAGGTGCGAAGAAGTGAGTTTATTTGTTAGTAGTCCAACGGTGTACTTTTAATAATATAACTTATTTCACCGTCGTTGTATTTGATTTACAAGGTGATATTTGTAATAAGCAGATATGTAGACCTTGGGGGCACCCTAATAACCCCAACTTTCTTGATGGGTTGTAAAAACCATCAGAATTGGCTTGGAGATGAAGTATATACATATTGATTTAATTCATTTTAATATATGACAACAAGAGCTAAATGAGGAATTTGATTTAATCTATTGGTTTCATTTCATATAGCACATTGACGCATACGTGACACTCCTACACAACCATAGGCCTCGTTGGACATTTGTTAAGGACCATACATTCCACTCTGTTCATTTCCTAGTAAGTGTTACCTTTTTTTCAAATGAATAACTATGAACTATAAACTAAATATCTATCAATAAGATAACTATAAAGTGGATAACTATGAATTGAATCTTGTTAAGTTGGTACATAGTAATTTGTTTTCAAAGACTACTTGTTCAAGACTGCAAGGAGGCATTGGATAAATGGACTGCATTCAAACTTGAACATGGCAAGCTGCCAAAGTTAGAGTAAGTGGCAACCATTTGGACAACAGTCCCGAACTCATTGAAGAGCCTGTTGAGTGTGCATGGAACACCATTTTCTAAATTTTTAGCTCATCACATCCCACTCCATGTCAATGATAATCATTAAATTTTAGTTGTACTCCGTATATGGCAACAATAGATTTTGATTTTTGACCCTCTTTACTTAGGGGATATGTTGGAAGGATATTATGCTTAGTTAAATAAACTACAGGTTCTTATCCCGCTAATTTTCTATAAATTTGGATGGTTACCATTTGCTGCATGATGGAAGCTGGAGATTGTTGAGGTAGTTGATCACCCCAGACAGTTTAACTATGATGACTATGGGATTTGTGTATGCCTATACATGTGGTATTTGTCACACTACTTTGCTTTTGACTTCACCAGTGAGGATGTGCCCCGGCTTAGGAAGTTAATAGCTTACCAGTTATTGATAAAAAAACTTTTACGTTGACATCATCTTGGAGGTAATTTGTGGTTACCATTTTTGTATTGGTTCCTCATTTATAAAGTGGGATTTCAATTTTCTCTTATTGTGATATGAAACTTAGTCACTCATCTTGTCTTTTCTTTTGATATCACATAATTTTAGTCATACTTTTTTTCTTGTTTAACCCATTTTTTTTCACAAGATGACATTGGTGATAAATTTATGTTCATATTTAATGCCCTCCTAGAATAGGATAAGCAAACCTTAATTCAGAAACTTATGTAGTAGAGTTAGAATCTTTGATATGAAACCATTATTCAAAACTATATACATGTAAATTTGACGAAGAACCTCATTACAATTTAAAGTTCCTAAAACCAAATATCTCATAAATGACTTGAGGCATTTCATGCTTCCATTTTTTATATCAACAAAAAATTGTTAGGCCTATCCAATTGGTTAAAATCAACTGCCCTTGGGGGCTTGTCCCCATCCCCAATATTCTCCCTCTTGTGGTGATCTCCCTTTCATAGGAGAGGTCTAGTGTTGAAAAAATAAATACAAAAACAAAAAGGAAGCATGAGGCATTGTACAAACATTAGAAAACAATCTGGTCTTTTATTTACCAAATTGTGAGTTCTCACATAATAAAAAAATACTTATTCTTATGACAATTTTAAAAAAAGGGATATTGTTCTTGACCCCTATCAATTGCAGTGATATGAAAATCCCTATAACTTATAAAAACAGTCACCTTTGCCCTTCTTCTTGGCCACTACCAAATTGTGCCTCCACTCATTGCACTAGTACAACTACTTGCATTGATTAGAATAGAGTCTCCATGTTAAACTGAAAAATGAGAAAACTAAAAAATTGGCAAACCGGAAAACTACCAACATGATAAGTAATCTCCTTACTGTAACATAAACTTATGCAACTTAAACTTCTGTGACATATTTGATTTGTATAAACCTGATGTCCACAAAATTATATTTGCAAATAGAAATATATAATTGATGTCCACAAAATGATACTCATTTCGTACAAAGTGAAAAGGAAATTTTTATACAATTGATGTCTCCAAAACCCTTTGTGTATGTGTGATACACAAAAAATAAACTATCGATCACTGCATATAAGTAATATCAACAAAAAATATTTTTGTCTATGAAAATTACTTTTGCCTCTAAAGATATATCAGATTTCAAACTCTGAACTGAAATATTGAAAATTGTCACCTCCAACATCCATTTTGTTAGATTGTGGCATATCTCCTACATTATGACTGCATGAGGTCACCAATTTTTCTTGTTTAAGTGTAGGCCCAAACTTTCTAGGTGTACTTGCCTTTCTCTTCTTTGATGAAGGCACTTGTCTCTTTGCTTTATGATTTGTGACTAATGGAACCTCTCCTATATCTCTTTGATTCCTATCTTCATTGTCATTGCCATCATGATGCCTAATTGGGAACTGACAAGTAGACCTATTATGTAAACAATGATCAATAGAGTCATTATTTTTAATATGTACGATTCTTCAGTTGATGGATTGATTGCGACAGAGATCTATCATCAACTCTCAGCTTCATTTTACATAGGGCTGAATCAATTAATCAATTTTGTCCTTCACATTTTGATGTGATTGATCATTCTACTTATTTTTTGACATTTTTTTACCTTTTTACCTTAAAATCTTCTGAAATCTTTGTAATCACTTTTTAACTTTTTAACATTATTTAGTCTTTCGCCTTGATCAACAAGAACACGTCTTCTTCTATTTTTAAGTTTGTTAATTCCAAATCTGACTTCACTACAACAACTTCAAATCAAACTCTTAAGACTCATTGCATACATATGGTTTCTTGACACAATTTTTACAGAGAAATTAGCCAATAAACTATACATATAGCTCATGTGTTACTACAATAGTGCCAACCTAGGGTGGCTACTTATAGTGCTCTCAACAGAAAGTCGTGCATCTAGGCTTCAAAGTAGCACCAAGATAGCAGCCCGAAGGGTAAGTACCGTGGCTAACTCACATTTAACTAAACATCGGCTGACAACAAAAGTTAGAACTCAACTTGTTAGTCCAATCCAAGTCTTTACCCTCTTATCATTACTTCAATAGTTTCCATAATTTTTTAGTTCATAATTTGTATAATTATGCTTTGATTCTTTCTACCCTATCGTCCTTTTGTCATAACTCAATCTTAACATGTTTACTAATCTAAACCTAAGGTACTATGCTAGCCACTCTAATTACAAACAAATTCATGTCATACATCAACTTAATGCATACTCCCCACATCATCGTCAACCAAATCATGATTATGAATTCATACACAATCATGCTATAATGGATAAAATAAATCATCATGGTGATATATATAAAATTTGTAATTTATCTAGTTGGCATGTTTATAATCTATTTAACTAGCATGCACATAGTTTACCTTACTAACACATGTGCAATCCATAAATCATTTTACCACATATATGTAGTTTGTAGTTCATTTTGCACTAAAAATTTTACACATATTCTGTTTATATAGTAGACAGAAATTTGATTGGCATTCACATAATCTAATTTACTATCACACAAGCCATATTATTATGACACCCCTCATTTTTCTAAATAAATTTATGATTTTATCAACCATCAACAAGCCACTGATGTTTCAATGAAAAAAGTTGTTAACTATTGGGAAGACATCAATGTGTCAGTGAGCATGTTAGTGAAATTGTAAGATACTTTATGATTAAAATGTGGTGGTTACATGGTTATGACCTTGAGCGGTAGTTATACCCTTTATAAATGGCAAGAATCATGGGATTTTTAGAGAGACTAGGGATCAAGAGTCTAAGAAGGAGTAGAGAATCTTTTGCCAAGAGTATTAGACACCTACTAACGAGAAGAAAGGAAAAATTACACTGGGTTGGAGGTGAGATTGCTTGCTTTCAAACCATGTGCTTGTTGGATTTTTTGTCCTTAGTTAAAAATCATGTTTGATGGTTTGATATGAAGTGTATTTGAGATATTATGGTTTATTTCAGTGAATTTATCACAATTATAGATTTATGATTGTAAGCTTGATTTATCTAGTTTAATAAATAACAATTATAATTTAAATTGAAGATTTATTGTTATATATGATGTGATTTAATGATTTTAAAAAGGGAAATGATTTGAGCATCACAACAATCACTTTCTTTCTTTTGCTCTAATCACCGATGTGACCATTGACACATTGTAATAACCCTATTTTTCTAATATTTTATAAATTTTATTATTTTCTTAAGTCTAATTATAATTTGTTAAGACAAACAAAAATACAAAAATTTGAGACCGGGAACACAAGTTATAGCCTCGGGAAGTGTAACTTAGACTGGCGGGGCCCACTTCATAAATAGTGGAAAACTAGTCCATAAATAGCCTAGTTTTGTAGGGCTCATGAATACGAGCCCAACGGTACCAAGAATGCAGAAATTAGAGTTCGGGGTGAGAAGTTACGATTTTTTGAATTTTTTTTAAAAATAATCTTGGCGGCTCAGTGCAGCGCGCGGCGTATGCCGCGTGGCGTGCGCTGAACGCGTGCGCTGAACGCGTGCATCGCGTGTGACGAATGCATGCATCACATGCAACAAACGCGTGTTTGTCACACGTGCCCACAGCGTGCAGCGGCGCCAGTGGGCGCCGCCCGTTTCCTGTGGCGGCTCCGGCGGGCGGCCACCGGAAACCACCACCTCTTCCGCCTATAAATAGGCCATTCCGGCCAGTTTTTCATGAAGCTTCCGATTTTTCACCCCTTTTACTGTTTTCCTCATTCCCGACCCATTTAAAACCCAAATTACATGATCCAAGACCAGTTTCCAACTAAATCGAGGGTGCTCTACCCACTGGAAAGGTTATTTTCCCAAGGTGACCCCTCTAAGACCTTGAAAAATGTGCCCCTTCTCTAAACTCTCCCTTTCACTTCTTTTACTGTTTTTGGACCATTTTACACCTGTTTCAGCCAGTTCAAAAGCCGTACCCCACTAAATCGAGGGTGCTCTACTTGTTGGGACCGTTATTCTATCAAATTTTATGCTCGAAGGAAGGATATTCTACGAGGGACTTCTCTTATACTATGCACGCGTTATAGGTAGGCGGCTTTAATTTCTAAAATGTATGCCGAGATTTTGACTCGCCAAAGCTTTACTAAAATTATTTCTCAAAGAAAATTCTGTCTTTAAAAGCCTCTCCTCGTTTCGAAAAATTCTCTTTGTTTTGGGTAATCGTACCCTCTGGATAGTCCTTGGTTTCTTGAAACTAAGGGTTATTATGATTCTGGATATCGCCAAATTTGGCTTCCGGAGTGCACAGGACTGGGATATCATGGGGAATTCCCTTTCCTTCCGTCTCCCGTTGCCCCATGAGAGCGGGTGTAAGTCGTCTGGTATTGCGACATTCTGTGACGATCGATGTTTTCAGATTTTGAAAGAAAGATGACACAATATTTCTATGTGCATATTTTTAGAGCTTAACTCAACCTACTGAGTATTAGTTTACTCACCCACCCTCAGATTCTGCAGGTGTGTGATTTGAATATGAAGAAGTCAACGAAGAGCTTTTCTTGTAAAATTATAGTTTTTGTACTTTTTATGTATTTTGTTGTAAACTTTGTACTGACTGATGTATAAAGGCATGTTATGCCAAATTTTGGAAATCTTTGTATAATACAAAGTATGTGTAATTACTCTTTTGGTACACAGTGATCCTTGGCAATTGTATTTAACATTTGTTATATTTTTCAAAAATTATGGGAATATGAGGGGTATTACACACATTCATGATAGCTTCAATGGTTGGAGGAAGATAAACAGTATTAACATCATGTAGGGGCATATCAATGTTAAACTAGGCATCAATAGTGAGACTGATGTGTTGGTTATATCATTGAAAAATAGAATTCTCATAGTCTACTCACTGCCAACAAGGCTTGGCATATCAATGATGGTGTTGATGGCCATTGAGACCTGCACCAACATGCCAATGGGTTGACTGATGGTACATTAGTGTATTATGTTTAAAGAAGGTTTTTACTAATGCTTATACTACTTATGAGATGTATAATAGTATGACTTACTTACATAATGGTGGTATGTAAATACTGAAATACATGATGGAAATACATGTATGATTGTGGAATAAGTAAGCCTTATGTTTGATCCTTGCAATGAGTAAAAGTCCCGTGGTCATTTATATGTCACTCAAGGATAAATGGGCCTTGTGTCTGGTTGGACTCTAAAAGTTGGTTTGTTAGCCATGTAGGGAAGCTTCATGGTAGCAGATAGAGCCATGACTTCTTGCTCTTCTTTGGCTTAGGAGTTTTTGTATGTAAATTCTCTCCTAAGGGCTTGAGAGATAATTCAAATGAGTTATAACATTAATAGATGCATGATTTTAGTGCAGCATGACAAAAGGAGGTCTCAGTAATCATGGAATGCTGAGAATCCTGATGACATGGGTCCATGAGCTTTTGTGGGCCTTAGCTTCATGATGTAGATAGAGTGTGTGATTGTTTTCAACAAGAGTCTAAAGCTAAATCGTGGTGTAGTATACATTTCGAGGATTCATGGAGATCTCCTTGATGTTGCCATGAAATTTAGTAATGTGTGTTTTTGAAAGGTAATAAATTGATTATATTATCTCATGTTAACTTAATTTTTGTTCTTATTTAGTCATCCCAATGAGTGTACAATACACTCAGTATCCTTGTGTTGAAAGTGTTTTGTTGTAGGTGGAAGGCATTTGCAACTAGAGGGATAGGGAAGGACGTAGAGTTGAGTAAATAACTTTATAGGTTTCTTTCTACTCTTTAATAGATTTTAAAATGTAGGCACAATAGTATGCCAATTATTTCAATTTAATACTAGAATGATGTCATGATAGACAAGTGCCTAACTATTGAACATGTTTTTTTCTTTAATTTGACTTAGCTAATTAGCAATATGTTACTACCCGTAATTTTCTGTTGGGCCCGAAAGTGAGTTGTGGACCAATTAACCATTTTTTTCAATTTTGGACCACTGTTAGCTTGATTAGTTTGGAGGAGTGTTAAGGTATTTGATAGGGCTTAGAGAGACAAATGTATAGAGCCCAAGTGTGCATCAATTGGACGCTAAGATTGTAGGCTACGACCTCGGCCAGCTTGTTGTGGACGGGCCTTGCTTTAAATTTCACAAGATAACATATCCTTGTATGATCTTGTTTCATAGGGCTTGTTAATACGAGTCCAACAATACCAAGAATGCTCGATTCCGAGTTCAGGGTAGAGAGTTACATTCGTTTGAAATTCGAAAAAATGAATTTCAAATAAAGACAAGAAAAGGAAAAAAAATAAAGTATTTTTGCGTTGGTGTCGTGTGCATCATCCGTTGACACATGCCAGGCACGTTAGCCACATCATGTCATGCATGGCGGGGCATGGCTAGCTATGGCGCAACATGGGAAACAATGCCACGCTTGGTGCGTAGATGCACCCCATGTGGTGCTCATCCTACGCCCCTGTCCACCTATGAAAGGGATGGGGGGTTCTCCCATTTGAAGGGACACACATTTCAGACCCATTTCTTGACACTCCTGCCTTCTGCCTTCTCTGATTACACCTGTCTTTGGATCTTCTCTCATTTGTTTCTTTTCCATTTTAGCCCGTTCAAAAGCCAAACTTAGCTAAATTGAGGGTGCTCAATGTCGTGGGAGGGTCAGTTTCAAGAGATAACATTTTTAGAGGGGGAAACGTCCCAGGTGAGAGGAGGCTCTATCTGTGGTCTTTGGGCAACAATGAGAGAAATGTTCCTGGGTAGGGGACGCTCTGTTTGTGGCCTTCGAGCCGTGATGAGAGAAATGTTCTTGGCTATGGGGAGGTTTTGTCTACGTTATTCGAGCAGCAATGAGAGAAATATTCCTAGATAAGGGGAGGCTCTATCCTCAGTCATCATCGATCTGCAAATAGAGAAATCATTTCAAAGAAAGGAGAGGCTCCACCAGCCGTCTTTTGGCCTTAAAGAGAGTCTTTAAGGAAGGAGGACTTTGACCGCTGCTACTTCCAAAAATCTTAGGGAAGTAAGCAGTTACAACTTTATTATTTTAATGCATGTTTGTGAATGCATATGTTTATAGTTGACTTATATAAATGCATGCTATGCTAAACAATATGACTAATGAATTCTTTATCGATTTTGGGCCTTCAACTCTCCTATTTTTTGAATTTAAAATGATTGGATTTCAAAGGTAGTTATTTGGTATAAAGCCCAAAAGCTATCAACTCTAGATACCTACTGAGAGAAAAATCGGTAGTCTAGGGTTGCTACAACTTTTGCACATAGATGAGGATCCTGGTGATCGGTATAAGAATTTTTATTTTAGTATTTTCTGAACCCCGGGCAAGATTTAGCCTCGAATTTTGGGTTACACCATATAATTATTATGATAATTCAATTGCATTGGTTTGTGGAAATGGTTACTTATGCCCCCGAGAGTTCCCAAGTTATGATTACGTTGTATCCTATTTTCTTTTGAAAAGGAAAATATTTCCATGTAAAAAAATGGGGGTGTGACAACTACGATATGCAATATCATTAGCATAACATATCATTAACTATACTTACATGGACCCTAACATGCATCTAACATATAAGAATTGTCAATATGAAATTATGAGTTTAAATTACCCTATCTTGTCATCCACACAAGTTTGATGGTGGCGTATTTGGTGGTCCAAGCCGTCGCCTTTGCTAATGGGGGCAGCCTTAGGAAAATGTCAAAGATGGCCCACTCGGGTTAGGTGGAATGTGGTTAGGGTCCTCATGATCCATACACAGGTCAAAGGACTCTTAATGATAGCCCATAAGGTGGCAGGGAGCAGAAACACATACACTTGAAGGAAATGAAGGGTGTAGGGGTCAATAAGTTGGTGGCTAGAAGGTCATAGTCGACTATTGGAAGCCAGAACCACCAAGGAGGAGGTTAGTGGCTCTAGATCCGGGGGTCTGCATTCAAGAGAAAGGGGGAAGGAGGCATGGGTATGGGAAGAGAGGTAAGAAAGAGGAGGAGGAAGGTGGTAGTGGCCAACTTCAGCCACCAATGGGGCAGAATGGTCGCCAAACAGTGCTTAAAGGTGTTGCATTTGCTAGATCTGCTTAGAGAGGGGGTTGGCGGTAGAATATGTCTAGAGAGGGAGGGAGGAGGACACTAGGGTGGGGTGGGGTGGGGTGGGGGAGGAGGGGGGAGTGATTGCAGCTCGGGCATCAGCCCAAGATGCAATCTCCCATTTTTTACCCTTTTTTCCGCCAATGCCCCACTTTCATGGTGAAACCCTGTTTTTTTTACACTATATTACATGCCAAACTTCTTTTTTCTCACTGTAACCTTGTTTTATGCACTAAACCCTTTTTCCGTCGAATAATCCCCACACACATCTCCAAGTACACAAATATTAGGGCAAAGGGATGATAAGTATGACGACTTATTCACTTTTCCTTGCCAAAAAGTAAATAAAAAATCATGAAAAACATTTAGTTAATACATTCACATTTTGCAAAACTTGTGAGTTCACCATTTTCCCATGAAAAGGATACCATTTAAGCGCCTCATACACTCTTTAACTATCAATCAGTTTTAATATAAATTTCTAGTTTATTTAATAAGAATAATAAACATTTTGGTTTCGTAGTATGTCTTTTGATGTTCTAAAATGGGGTCCAAATGGAAGAACTAGGAGTTTAATATTTGTCACCCTAGCGGATTACCACTTTGCCCATAGCCCAATTACTTAAACAATCATGCTTCAAACTACAAGATATGGTCTTTATGCTCTGGAATTTAAAAAAGAATTTTCTAGTGCAAGCTAATGTTAATGATCTAGGAAATTTACTTATCAACTTATCAGACATGCAACCACGCAATCAACACAAGACAAATTTTAGCTGGAAACCCAAATCAAGAAAAACTACGGGATACTCTATTAGATTGGCTGTGTACTATGTAAACATTGATATTACAGATTTACCAATTTACAAAGACAAAAGACTCTTCTTTGTCTTTACTTGGCTAGCTTTTTACACCACTCTAAACTTTGAATCAACTACACTGTAGTTGTTTACTTACATCAACTTAATCTTCATGCCTCATTGGTCTTCCTATAGATCTATATTTTCATGTCTACTCCCTTTAGCATGAATATCCTTTCCTCTTGATCTTTTTAGTAACTATCTTCAACAAATACTTTGTCTCTACAAATGTTTTGTTCTCTCAACTCACCACTAATTATTCTTTTTTATTATCGATGACAAATGATAAGCAAGAAGATTAATTCTCCCTCAAAATTATTAGCGAAGTTTCACCGTTTTTCACTAAGATTTCTAAGCTTTCCTCTCCTCTCTTCTCATGTTATAAACCCCTTTATATAGCATCCCCAAGTTCAAGAAGGAAGTTTATTTCAACTAGGAATTCAAATCAAACTAGAATAGAATAATTTAGATAATTGTGTGTTGAAGTGATCGATTATTCTCTTGTGTTCAAACGCAGTGTCCTATCTATCAATCTATTGACCAGATGATTGATTACTTGTGATCTTAGTCAAAAACTCTCAAGCACATTCAATAGTCGATCAATCTATCCACCAGACTATTATTTAGTTATGAAACTGGAGAACCTTGCGAGCAACATTCAAGATCGATTGATAATTCTATCTTAGCAATTGATCTCTTATGAACAAAAACTTAATTTTCGTTCAAAATGTCTCAAACACTCTACATCACTTCAAATAAGGTTCATTTTCCCTCAAAGTGTGTGAGTATGATGTATGTACATATTTTTACCTATCGAAACACTAATTTAAATATGCTTCTCCACTTGATCTTCAACATTTGATCTTTAGACATACTTGGAATCAAAATTTATATATATATAAGACATTGTTTGGATTACGTAAATAAGTCAATACATTACATATAACAATATATATTCTTATAGGAATAACTGAATACTCAAGTTTCTTCAATGCATAATGTAATAGCTTTTTAAGGGCACATTTGCAAAAATAAAAAACACTATCGAAAGAGGAAACCGTTGTATCCATAGGGTCCACCCACAGTAGAAATGCTACGTAGTGGATAAAGAGTTTTTGTGGAAGAAGTATAGTTAAAAGGTGTCATATATGAGGATGGCTACCTAGAGTTGTAGTTTCATCGTTGGGTAGTGAGCTATGGCCTCATAGCTATCTGTCAGCTATGGAATTCCAACTCACTACCCAGCCCTAAAGCTACAACGCTAGGTTGATTTCTCAATACTTTATGTTGAAAAACACGTATCCTTGTATACTTTTATTGGAACATAACAAGGTGTGACAGAAAAATAAATATATCCTCCAATTCTAATCAAAATTTCAAAACCATACTCTCCTTTTAAAAAGTTGAAACCATAGCAGCCGCTTAATTTGTGCCCTTCACCCCTCCACGTAGTTACCGTAGTCAAATCTAGCAGCTATGACCAGTAGAAGGTTGTTGCCAAATCTGATAGCTATGGCTAGGTTTTAGTTGTGGCTAAATCTGGCTACCAAGTGACGTTTTGCACGTAGCTGCAACCCAGGCCAACAACATGTTTATAACTTTTTTGACAAAAGTCACAAAACTAATAAGCTAAACTTGACTTGTGAGGGTAAACCCCTTGGGCAGTGACATTTTTGTAACTTAACTTTCTTTTTTAGAAAATAAAAAATTATAATTTTTTTAATAAATTTTAAAAGTTGAAAACTAGTTCAAAGAGGAGATGATAATTTTAGTCCAAGAATGAGATTATTTTACCCAAATAAACACATCTAAAAAGATCTTTGCATTATTTTTTTGTCAAAGTCAACTTGGTCATGCGAAGAATTTTCTTCCTCGACAATGCTCCAAGCGAAAGCAGTGACGCAACACAACGACGCAAGGCCCGACCGCGTAACTTGGGTGCCACTGTTGCCTGGCCCGCCTGTGGGCACCACATCCAGCACCCTAGTCCTCTCTTTTGCGTGCACCCTGCGTTTCTTCGTCTTAATTTTTTCTCGTTCTTTTTTGATAAATAACTGGCGCAACCGCGTTTCTTCTATTACATTCAATTGGCTTTCCAATTTCCGTGTATCGTCAGCGAAAACGGGCATATTCTTGCATCGATACATCTTTTTTCAACAGAAAAAAACCCTTCAGTTTCATATTATGTACTTCTTAGCAGCTCTTAAATATAAATTTCCTCGAAAGTTTCGGTAGACCTCGGTGGATCCGAACCAGTTCTCTATATAATCCCATTCTCATCCACATATTGGACACTTCAATCATCTGCATAAGTTTGCCTTTTCCCCGACTAACTCCCATTAGGCACCACACTACACCTTGCAATGACTGCCTGCGTGGAGAACTCGAGGACCCAGATGGAGAACCGCATACGCAAGTATATCAACTTCTCCGGCAGGAGATGCTCAAATCTTGTTTCTTGCCTGCCCAGTAGCCGGGATCTCGACGACCCATGCACTAATCGTGTGGTCATCGATAGTGAAGAAGCCGGCAATCTGTGGCTCAAGATTCGGGAGGAGGCCCAGTCGGACATGGAGCAGGAGCCAATCTTGTCTAGCTACTACATATCATCCGTTCTTTCCCACAACTCACTGGAATCTGCACTGGCATATCAGCTGGCGCAGAGGCTTGGCAGCCACAACCTTTCCGCAAACGTACTCTACAACGTCTTCGCCGCTGCCTTGGAGGAAAACGAGGAGGTGATTAGAGCCGTGAGGGAGGATCTCAAGGCGGCAAGGGAGCGAGACCCGGTTTGTATCAGTCTGGTGCACTGTTTGCTTCATTTCAAAGGGTTTCTAGCTATTCAGGCCCACAGGGTAGCCAACAGGTTGTGGACCAAAGGCCGGAAGCCCATGGCGCTCTTGATCCAGAGTAGGGTCTCGGAGGTCTTCGGCGTCGACATCCACCCCGGCGCGACAATTGGCAAGGGGATCCTGCTCGACCACGCCACCGGTGTCGTGATCGGTGAGACGGCCATCGTCGGCAACAATGTGTCCATCCTGCATAATGTCACCCTAGGGGGTACGGGGAAAGTGTCCGGGGACCGCCACCCCAAGATTGGTAACGGAGTCCTCGTAGGAGCTGGTGCCCAAATCTTAGGCAACGTGAGGATTGGGGATCGGGCAAAGATTGGTGCAGGTTCTGTGGTCTTGAAGGAAGTTCCTCGTTGCACTACGGCGGTCGGGAATCCGGCCAGGTTGGTTGGAGGAAAGGCGCGTCCCACCAAACTGGACAAGCTGCCTAGTTTTACCATGGACCACACCTCATTCGTCCAGCAGTGCACTGATTATGTGATATGAGAAATCCGCTAGTGATGAGATTCTTTATGGTTGCCGATTACCTTAATTGGTCGTCGGAACTTGTTAGCTTTTCAAAATGTTGCTGTTGTGGAGAATTGAAGTTCTCTAACTAGATGTCTATCCATAATATAGAGCTAGATTTTCCAGTACATGAGCAGATGCTTCACAGTTAGAAACTTTTTTAGTTCCAGTTCTCTTTGAAGTGCATGTTTTGTGCAGTGGCGTGCCACATATAATCCAGCTTTGGTAATGTATCTCTAAATACCTCCGAAGTCTTTATGACTAATTGATCTTCTATTGAGCTATTTTTTTAAATAATGTTGGACTCCCTCAGGGCCCAAATTAATAATTTTATTTAGTAAAAAAGTTTTTCTTATTAATAATAACGCCATTTAAGGTTTAATTTAAGTAATTAGGTACTTAAAAGAGAATATTAAATGCTTAATTTTCCTTCTAATGAGGGTTTCACCCTTCAATAAAATTTACTTTTTTTTTTCAAATATAACTATTAGTATGGGATAAAGAGAGTAATATACAATAAATTAGAAAAGTGAATCTCACAAATCAATTGTGAATGAATAATAAAGTCCGTTCATTAGGTATGAACTTATACAAAGAATCCATTTTTTTCTTTTTTAAAATGTATTTATATATACCTTAATAATCTCTTTAATACCCCAATAACCCTCTATACCTCCTTATGAGTTTTTTTTCTTTGTTAAAATATATTTATATACACCTTAATAATTTCTTTAATACCCCAATAACCCTCTATACCTCCTTATGAGTTTTTTTTCTTTGTTAAAATATATTTATATACACCTTAATAATTTCTTTAATACCCCAATAACCCTCTATACCTCCTTATGAGTTTTAGCTTAGAACAAGGTCCTAAAGATATAATTGTGTTTATTTCTTTTATACCAATCAACTTAAATCACAGGTGAATCATTGACAATTTATTTCGCTTTTGCTTGTCCAATTTGATTCCTAGTGCAGAGGCCCCATGCTCTGCCCGAATAGGAATTGTCGAGTAGATGGGTCAACAAGAGGGCCAAAAAAGTAGGCCCGTTTTCACTTATGGGGGGCTCCATTATACATAAAATCGGAAAATACAACTACCCTATTAGGCTTCATCATGTCCACGCGAATTTCCTGACATGGGGGGAGAAATAAGTAGGAGCCTTCAACTTTCAACAATCAGATAATGTTAAGTCGACGTGGGATAGAGACTTCTAATAGAAGGAAATGCAAGTTGTGCCAACTTGAAGATTCCTTAGCTCTTTACTTTTGAGTGTAGCTCACGCCTGTGACGGCGTGACGCGTGACCGAGCAACGAATGAAACTTCCGACCAGTGGGCACTTAACACAATTCAAAGGGCACATAGTCCCACCCATATAAAACTATTATAAAAATAGTTTTTTCCCGTACTTAGATAAAGAGTCAAATATTTTATATTATCTGATTTTGAATATTAAATGTTACACAACCCGGACTTGTATAATATTTTAAAAAATCAGATTAAAATACCCTTGTATGAGTTTAGAATTTTATATCATGTAAATTGGATAAAATACTCGAAATATTGCATATACTTAAATTTTTTATTAAATGATTTCTAAAGTGCGATATGTGAGAAGCAAAAACGCAATAGGAGGTCCAATTTTAGACCTCATATTTCCAAAATCTGACCCGTCAAAAGTGGGTTTATGCCGTGAAGTGAGGTTTGGCCCAAGGTTTTACTTACGTGCTCTCGACAAAGAAGTAATTTTGTGGCGACAGTCAACAGACCATCAAGGGGTTAATCTGGCGAATGTCAGCAATATCAATGAGTTAACGACTTTTGTGGTAATGGCCTCATCTTCAAACTCTAGTTTTTTCATTAGTTTAAATACATGATTGGTCGTATATTGTGTTATAGAGCACACGATAGTCATTACTTGCATGTACATGCAAATATATAGTCTTATTATCAATAATATTATACACAAAATATCGTGCTATCAATAACATGATATAGCCATCGATAAGTTGTATTATCGTGTGCGGGAAGGCATATATATTGTGTTATCAATAATATGATATATGATATACGACATTGAAAGGTTGTGTTATCTTGTATGGGAAGGCATCCTATCGTGTTAATAATATACGATATATGAACTTAGCATGTATTTGTCCATTATTTGTGTCATTACATAATGTGAATGAACATGTCTCTTTGATTTTTATCACAACTCATTGTTTATATATATATATATATATATATATATATATATATATATATATAACACATCTTTGAGAGATGTAGGCTATAATAATATAGACGAATAATAGAATAAGTGAAGGCCTTAGAAGAGAAGAAGAAGAAGAAGAGAATTTATGCGAGGAGACCATGGATGGGAACAAACAATTCCCCTGGT
The DNA here is from genome assembly GCA_035235625.1 of Saururus chinensis. Classification (NCBI taxonomy): domain Eukaryota; kingdom Viridiplantae; phylum Streptophyta; class Magnoliopsida; order Piperales; family Saururaceae; genus Saururus; species Saururus chinensis. The sequence continues at coordinate 26,211,694 of CP141142.1, forward strand.
GGACTGCAACTATCAATGGATCTCATTGAATCAAGGTTTGGATGCAAGTTAATATTGGAGGAGACTTGGTTCACCCCTAGTATACTATTGCAAGCAAATCATCATCCCCATGTTGCTATTGGATGTTCTAATAGGTGAGTGCTAGGATGACTCACAAAAGGTATTCAACATTCGAGGGAAAATAATACTTTTGATGGAGGAGGATGTTGTATTGATTATTAATTTGAGGATGAAAGGAATCCCATTAAAGTTGGACAGTAGTGACAGGAAGGTTGCCCAATGCAAGGGGCAATTTTTCAAAAGGTTCTTCTCGGGGAAGAGGCTAGAGAAAAATTTAATTGAAGAAAATTTGAAGGAAGTAGCAGAAAACAGGAGTGTTATCTCCAATAAAAAGTTAGCATGTTTGGCCATATTGCATATGGGGTCCTCGTATTATTCACACACCTACATATCTTATTCCCCATCTTTGTGTGACATTCTCGAAGACCTGGCTATTATGAAAAGGTAAAACTAGGCAGAAGTAGTTCATTACGTGCTCTGTCATGGTATATCCTAATACCACTGCAACATTTGGAGCAGAGAAGACGAGCGCTCTGCCACAAATGGTATTCTAATTAGGGCTTTATTCATGCTATAGGTAAAATTTCATATTATTGATAACACGATTACATATAGTAGGATAGACTTGATAACATGACTGCAAATAAGTATTTTAGGAATATCATGTTGCCAATAACAAGCTATTTTGCTTAGTGTGTTTTAGATAACACTAATTTAATTTGTATGTTTTTTATCACACCCTAGTTTGGCTATTTTATGTTTGATAACACAATAGATTTTCATATCATGTGTTTTCAATAACGCGATGCGAGTATTTCATGTAATCAATGACACAATTAGTTTAATAAGTGTGTTATCAATTACACAATGTACATGATATTGGATCACTATTAACGTGATTGTTTTGCTAACATAGGTGTAGTTTTTTTAGCACACGTCTATATGGGTGCCAAGTTGTCCTCCATGTAGAGTCCTAGGTGTAAGAGGTGGCCCAGGTTTACCCAATACCTTTTGATATGGAGAAGGCTGCTAAACTTGATTCGGCAGATGAAAAGTCGAGGAAGAAGTTGCTGGATCATCATAGGATGAGAAAGTAGTACGAGGAGATTCTTGCTCGTACAAAGGTTGATTTTGAAGTGGTATAAAAAATAACTCCAATTGCCGAAGAGGCCCACTTGATCGGAAGCCAATGATCGGCCAAGAAGGCAAAGAAGATAATTGTGCATTAAACTATATAGAGGAGAATGTATCCTATTCAAACACATTGAGGGCCCATCGCATCCATTTTACTACCTGTACCTAGGCAGAAAAGGTACATAGTGGCTAATCCACAAGTGAAGGTAGCCAAGGATGAGGCAACTGAGGCGGTTGCCCCAGTTCATCCAAAGCTACAGAGCATCTACCTAGCCATGAAGATTGGTAAGGCAAAGGAGTGAGATGAAGTGAGATGGGGGATGAAGTTATGTTGGTAGCTGTCCCTACCATGTACATTGTCCCAGTCCTAGATGAGGAGATTGTTACAAAGTCTCCTACCCCGCTCGCTGAGCAGTCAATTGCTCATTCTAGCTTGGCCACCATATTAAATACTCCTGATCCACTTAATCAGGAACTACTACTACAGAGTATAAGAACTATTATAGACGTCGAGGAGCATGTAGAGAAGCATGAGTAGAAGCAAAAGGAAAAAGAGAAGGTTGTAGTGGAGCTGGAGAACTACTTTCACCTTCAACACAAATTCCACATGAAGGTCTTACGTGGTGAAGATTAGGAAACAATAAAGGAGTTTATGGCCAACCCATACTAGTAATAGTCTATGGCGAAGCTTCTTTATACTGACTATGTGTCTCTGCATTATCAGGAGTGTGTAACAAATGAGGTATGAATAAGTTCATGTTATTGGTCATGTTATTGAAAACATAAAATATAGTTATTGTGTTGTCAATAACTCATTATATGAATTCATGCAACAATCGTGTTTCTAAATCGTGTTCTCGATAACACGATATACAACATTTGCATTTCTTAGACAAACAATGGGTTAGAGTATTGTGGTTTCATGTATATGACTTATCGTCTGTCATGCTATCACTAACATAATAAGCTTTTTTTTTATGATATTAGGTTATAGATGTGTTCTGCCAGCTATTTGATGAACATAAGTTGAGGAATCCCAGAGTGTATCCAAACTACTTCTTTGAAAAAATTACCATCGAGAACTACTATAAAACAGGGATACATCTTGACAAGGTGGAGGGTTGTCCCAAAATCATTAACAACCTTCTGAGGTACTGAATGCAAACATCGAGAGTGCCTTCATTCTGATCTATGTCACTGGCCATTATTTGTTCTCATTGCCCCATGCAAAGAGGAAGGGGTTCAAGTGGTATATTCTACTAAAGGGTAACCACAATTACCACTTTGTCAAGGTCTATAAGATTAGATTCTATATTGCCATAGGCACGAAGAAGATCTTGAAGATAAAGGGTGTGACAAAGTGACCACTTTCAAAGATATCAAGATGTTCATATTAAGAGACGAATGATGACTGTAGGGTCTTCTTGAAATATTATGTAACAAAGCTGGCTGCAAGAGTCCTTCAACCAGATTTCATCCAAGCAGAGATCACCATGTTGGTGAGGCCACAAATATGTTCATGTATTCTTCATTATAAAATTGACCAAAAGTTCGATGTTTCTTCATATGATTTATGATTTTTTTCAGTATCTAATATGACAATTTTGTATTAATATTTTTATCAATATGTAATATGACATATTTTTTTGCATTGCTTCTCTATGGTATTTCTCTGTTACATTGTACAAGTAGTTGCAAATAATTTATGTTATATTCATTGTAAGTCATTTCTTTATCATGTAATTGGTAACACGTAATCCCTTTGATTATGTTTCGAATTACATGATATGTATACATCATACAATATTAACAATATATAGAGATCAACATATCGTGTTATTGACAACACGAACTCCATTTAGGTCATATTATTGATAACAAGATATGCACATGCTACCATATATGAAAACACAACATTCATTGAGTAGCTTGTTTATAAGAACACAACTACAAAATTATGGGAATGTCATTTCTTCCATTCAAGTAAAGAACAAGGGTGGATAAGGCAACCCGATCGATTTTCCATCCTTACATTGCTTTCCTACTCTTTTGTTTGCCCTCCTTCGGCTTGTACTTGGCAGTAGCCATATTTGGATGGTCATCTTATGCACTGGCATAATGTTTGCAATTGTGACCTAAATACCCACAAGCTCCACTTTTGCATGGGGCTTTGACAATGAGTTGTGACTCTATTTGGTTTTCCTTAGATGCCACCTTTGCTTTAGTGGGATTGGTGGTTTGAATGTAGGAAAAACTCCATTTGGTGCCCACTGGTTTGTTTGACGTTAGGAATAATGACTCTCGATATGTCATTTTATATGTGTTCAGAGTAACATTTTTTGTAGTAATTAGACACATAAAAGTGTTTGTGATCAATTGCTATAATTGCATGTTTACACGATAGCTCCATATGCTGAAACTTTTCGCATGCATTGCTACATTCAAACAGATTCACTACATCATGTTGAATGAATATCATGTTAATGAGAACACGTTAAGTGACATTATAGTGGTATTGAAAATGCAACCCATAAACACATGCCGTATGTTCACAACTATCATGTTATTTTAACACATGAACATACACATTATTGTAGATAATGTATGAACATACACACAACATTATTTACATTTTACATAGTGATATATCGAGTTAACATGGAATTTATTTGTTGATACTTGCAATACATGCACATGCCTTGCTTCTCTTCTGCTTTTGATGTGTTGACGAGAAAATGGGGTTAACTATTTAGTCATATTTTGGCCATATGTCTAATATTTCTCAAAGAGTGCGGTTGCATGTTCCCTTGAATGCTCAATTAACCAAGTAATAGGCATTGACCTAGCTTTTTTGAACATTGTATTCACACTTTCAAACCTATTTGAGCTGCATGTTCCATATCTTTTGACTAGAAATCAAACTTTGGCCAAGTCCTATGCACCTATCTTATCCAACCAAGCAAATGCCTTATGATTATGTGTAACGCCCGAGATTTTTCATCCCTTTTCCTCAAAACTCATAGAAATTTTTTTTTCCCATAAATCGGAGTCAAAACGATAAAATCAAAACCTGTTTATAATTTAAAACATCATACGGTTAAACATCGTACTGTCAAATCAAATATCCTCAGGCGCTACCCGAAAACACACGTACGAATAAATTCTGCTATGATCATAGACTTTTAAATACAAATTACTCCCGGGCATCCCTGAGTACAAGTCCCATAACAGTCCACAAACTAATCCAATCGAAAGTCCAGAATAAAACATCTTAAAGTCTCATCTCACTCAATACAGGAGATCGTGGCACAAATGAACTCGCAGAGAGTCAAGCAAAAACCTGAGTCAACGGGAATCAATCCACCGCTGAAACGAGCGTCCATCTCCAGGAGCTCTCCGCACAACCTGCAAAACCTCCCGTGCAATGGGGCTAAAAAAAGTAGGGTGAGTATTTTCATACTCAGTAGGAAAATACCCAGTAGGGGAAACCCCAAACGGTGAACTCGTAAGTTCAAAAACACATGCGTCATGCAACTCAAACATGAAGCAGAAGCATATCAATATCATGCTCAAACGCATACGATCATACCAAAGGCACCATCGTGCCACAGACATATCAAAGCATCATCGTGCCAGAAACATACCGAAGGCACCATCGTGCCAGAATCATACAATCCAATCAACTTACATAAACACCCTTATCCAGGGTCATACAACTTACTCGTACCACCGTACGCATACTCATACAACATAAGCATACTTGTACGACCTTACTCGTACAATCATATGCTCGCTCATGCGGCTTACTCATACATGTACGACCTTACTCGTATAATCAAACTCGTACGACCTTACTCATACAGTCTGCACAAAATCATACTTACTGTCTTACTCAGAACCATATTCTCACAATCGTACTCATACTCTTACAGTCGTGCTCATACTCATACGCTTACAGTCTTACTCATACTCATACACTTACAGTCTTGCTCATACTCATACGCTTACAGTCTTACTCATACTCATACACTTACAGTCTTGCTCATACTCATACGCTTACAGTCTTACTCATACTCATACACTTACAGTCCTGCTCATACACATACAGTCGTACTCGCACTCATACAGTCGTACTCATAATCGTACACATATCAACGACCACTGAAGCTCATTACAACTAATAAGCTCCAGCGTCGAAATGGAAAAGAATGCCACTGGGACAACACCTTAACCTCTGGGGAGTGACTAGACGCCATGGACTTTTCCGAAGGTAAGGCACACCAATGCTCATGGGGCACTGGATCAAACAGGTAAGAGTAGATCCATGATACTACTTACCTAAGTGCGCAAACATAAACACCCACACATAAGGGGTCATACAGTTGCCCACCATAATGGGTCTTATAGTGCCATAGAATTGCCCACCATAATGGGTCTTATAGTGCCAGAGAATCGCCCACCATAATGGGTCTTATAGTGCCATTGCCACTCTTGGGCAGAAAACATACAGTGCCACTTGGGCAGAAATGTACAGTGCCACTCTTGGGTGAAAACATACAACGCTCTCAACAGAGCATCAAACGTCTGGGCTTACACAGCACACAGACCAAATCAGAAACATACGTCGCTCTCAGCAGAGCATCAAACGTTTGGGCTTCATACAGCACGCAGACAAACTCAGAAACGTACATCGCTCTCAACAGAGCATCAAACGTCTGGGCTTATACAGCACGCAGACCAAATCAGAAACAACGTCGCTCTCAGCAGAGCATCAGACGTCCGGTGCTCTACATAGCACACAGACAACATCCCGCAGGATAAACACCATGGCAAGACATGATAAATGCTCGGCCAACTCATCAGCGGCCAGCTCAAACACGGAACTTAATCCGTCGAACCCTCATGTCTCAAACTCACAACGCTATCATTAGTTGTGCTTATAATTCAAGTTTGAATTAAGTACATTATGCGGTACAATTATGCCACACAAACTCACAGTCCTCGACTGGTCAAACCGAAGCTGAGCCCGATACGAAACCCAAGTTTGTCAGGGCAGCAGACTTCACTTACCCGTCCACATCATGGACAAAACTCATCGTACAACAAACCCTTACAATCTTACACACTTCGCCATCCATCTTATGGCCAAATCCTCTTACACTGACATCCTCAAATATCGCTCCTCAGAGCCAACCCAGTTGTCGCCCTCTTACTTATATCTCACTTATTATACTTACTTTTCACTTCATAATCTGTACGTTATGCTTGTACAATTATGAACACTCTTACTGTCTGACAAATGCCCAACATATAATCCACCCCAAACTGATCCATTCTAATCCTTGCCCGTCATACTCTTATCCTCTGTCATACGCTTACACAACTGCATCCAAATTCAGACAGAGCTTCTGTCACCTCTTACTGACTATCGCCCATACTTCTGCCCACAACACTTACACATATCCCAAGCATAGGCAAAATGCCATCATACACACGTATGTCTCACACATACGTATAACATACACATACGGTCATACATACATAACTTACAAACATGCACGCTAGCCATCACTAGCACATGCATCCACACGTCAAACATGCACGCTAGCCATCACTAGCATATGCATACATTCACAAATACATCAAACATGCACGCTAGCCGTCACTAGCACATGCATACATCAAACGTACACGCTAGTCATCTCTAGCACGTGCACACACACACATTCATACATACTTCAAACATGCATGCTAGCCATCACTAGCACATGCATAAACCATACATAGCATACTGACATATTTGCTAGCCATCGCCAGCGCATACATAGTCCACATCCATAAAACGTGCATACATCTCATGCATATCAATCATGCCATACAATCATGCTTACACGCACATCATGCAATTGGATCGTTACTTAACATCCAAGCATGGAATCATACAACCCTAGCATGCTGCTACTCATTCAAAGCATGCTTCATGAATTTACGAGTTCAAAGCTCCCCTACCTTGTAATCATGACGTTTGATGGCGAGCACACGACGGTGGCGGCGTCGGCGGCGGAGTTGGCGGTCAAACCGTTGCCTAGCTGAGAGAGCTGCTGTCCCGAGGATGCGCCGGAACTATCACGGCCAAACAGAGTGTCAGATATCAATGCGGCAAAACCCGCGATCCACGGCGGCACACTAGGGCGGCCGGAAGAAAAGTCGTGCCAACATATGTGGCGGTGCGACCAGATGTCGAGGGTGTACACTGAAGATCGGCCGCTGGCTAAAACGTGCACAGCCGGCCACAAGACGTCGAAATCGGCCGTGGACAGCACCCAACGGCAACGATTCCAGTCAACAAAGGCCCACATAAGGGCGGAGAGCGTGGGGCAACGCTCGAGAATCAAAGGAGAGGTGGAGGACAGCTCTAGTGGTCAACTCCACTCGGTGGCAAAGCCATCCGATGGTTAGGCGGCACGAATGCGGCGCCTAAACCCAGAAGTACACGCGTGGCCACATGCGCACGCGGCCCAAAGGGCGGGGGAAATGGCTGAAATGAGGCGACTCATGGCCCACAAAAGCCAACCGGGCTAAGGCCCTAGCGGTGGCCAATCTAAGTGGCGACATCGCCGATCGCCACCCACAACCAATACCCATGGTGCGGGCAGCTGTGCATCTCGCACGGTATAGGGCAAGGGGAGGGTTCACGGTCGAGCAAAGGCCACGAGGCCGTCACTGGCCAAGGCCTGAGCAGGTGAACTCGTCCACCTTCTGTCAAGGTAAGACATACAAATTCTTGCCCGAGGCCGTCCGGTACCGACGGCGTAAAATGGGCAAGAAGGGTCAACGGCACACATGCCGGTAAGGTGGACTAGCTGCGGCTACGGGCCGCAAGGCTGAATAAGACCCAGAGGGTGGCCCACTGGTGTCACCGGGCTGGGGCGGAGCCGAACTAAGGTCCACCAAAATAAATCCGGCGTCCGACTGATAACGTCAGTCACCACGTCCAAAACGGACGCAGGCCAAAAATAAGGGGACGACCGGAGAAAATCCGTAAGGGCGGAGCGGCCATGGGGGCGGTGGCTGAATCGGGCACGGAGGTGTAGTCCACTGCCTTCGCCGGAGCAAGGCGGAACTGGGGGAAGGCCGAATCGGCCGCAGATCACCGCCGGCGGCCACTGTTTGCCCAAACAGTCCGTCGGCGGAACAGTGAACAGAGGGGGAAAGAGGGTGGGGCGGCGGTGCCGAGGCCCACCGGGCCGAGAGGAGGGGCTCCTCACCGTCGCCGGCCCAGGGCGAAGCCGTGGCCGGCCGGTCGGGCCGAGCCGGCCCGTGGCGGCGGCGGAACGGAGTGAAACACAGTGGGGGCGGAAACAGGGCAGCAGAGAGAGGGAGCGGGACGGCGGAGCTGGGGCCGGGGGGAGTGGCCTCCCGCCGTCGCCGGCCCATGGCGGAGCCGTGGGCGGCCGGCCGACCCTCGCCGGCTCACGGCGGCGGCGGAATCCAAAATACACAGTGAAGAAGGCTCACCGGGGGAGGAGGCGGCGCGGCCGCGGGGGCCGGGACGGCGGCTCCCTGGCGTCGCGGGGCCGTGCGCGAGCCGGTGCGGCGGTCCAGCGGCCTGCCGGCGGCCGGTGGCGGCCGGGCACAGTGAAAAGGCGGAATGGGGGGGGGGGCGGCGGTACTGTTCATCACGCAGGAGGTTCTGGATCGGGCGATCCCGATCCCGATCCGAACTTTCCTGTTTTATTTTTTTTTTCTTTTTCTTTTTCCAAACGTACGCTCAACGCGTGTTAACCCACTGGTTACGCGTCGAACCTCCAAAATTCGCGCCGTAAGCGCGCAGCGAGGCTCGTGGCCCGCGACTAAGCCCCACACCCGACTCTACGGGTATAAATACGGGGAAAAGACACAAATACCCATACGCTGAAACGTCACATTTTCCTGCCGAAAATGACCAGAAAAATGGCAAAAAAATCCCAGAAAATCGTAGAAAAATCAGGGACCTTACATTATGTTATTTAATGTTGTTGAATAAGTCCTCATATATGTTATGTCTGAAAGTTTCAGCTGCCACATGAAGCTGGTTCTTCAGGTAGTTGTCTTTGAATCTGTCTAACATATTTGCTACCTTGTAATAGATGCAATATCCATGGTGTGTAGAGGGAAAGTATTGCCCGATAGCATTTGAAGAGCTCTTCATTCTATTAGAAACAATTGTATCCAACTCAGCTAGAGGATCAGAAAAGTGATGATTTCTAAGCAATTGAAGAAACATGCTCCAAGTTTTCTCACACATTCTTGACCACCACTGCAAATGTGACCCTAGCATGTTATTGTTCCCATGTAGTGCAGTTGATATCAATAGCTAATCGGGATACTTCCCTTTAAGAAAGGTGCATCTACAGTTAGCAATAGCCTCAATGTTGTTATAAAAGTTCTTGCAGCCATCCCAAACATCCAAATACTCATTTAAAATCGTATCCCCTTATAGGTCCAAGAATATCACATGATCTAATTGAAACTACTAGACTACCTGGATCAATCCTTTCTATCTGAATCTTGTATGCAAGAATATACGATAGGATTCGATTGGGTACCCATTGATTAAATTACACAATGGTTTATGTGCATGGTGTGCATGGTAGGATTTTATGTAGTCAACATTAAAAATGATTAAACGATATGTTAACAAGTCATGTTCCTGGGAACACGAAAAGTGTAGGTTTGTTGGACTGTGTATAACATAGACAAACCAAGAAAATAAAGTGCCTCTAACTTGTAATTAAGTTACAAGATTTATTTTCCCCCTTTACACAAAATAAACCTAGAATTTATTCAATTTAACGTTCCTAATTCCAATGTGTTCTAACAAAAAATTTACAATCAAATCAGCAAACAAAATAGACAAGAATTCTTTATGTGGAAACCCAACAAGAAAAAAATCATGTGACACTCTATCCATAATCAACTACACACTATATAAACTTAATATTATAGAATTATCAATTACATAGACAAAATACTTATTCTTTTCTTAAAACCGGTTGGTTCTTCACACCACCCTTGAATTTTGAATCAACAACTCTTTAGTTGTTTACCGGCCATAGCTTGATATTCTCCTCCTTTGTGCTCTTTTGATCAACATAGATCTTTCATCTCCCCCTTAGAATGAATATTCAATTCACTTGATCTTCTCAGTAACAAGCTTCAATAAACACCATGTGTCTTGTGCTCTAATCTCACCTCTAATCGCTTTTTTTAATTTATTGTAGAGATTTTCTCATTCTAAAATGCAACTCTCTCAAAACTCCATTAGAGAGGTTCCACACAAGCTCTTTAGGTTTTCAAAGTCTTCTCTTTTCTTCCATCACGTTCCAATCCTTTTTTATCGATTCCCAAACCCTAAAAGGAAAATATTTTTAATTTAGAATCAAAACAAAACTAGAAAGTCTTAATTTAGGCAACTAGTTGCTACAACAATTGATCGTTTTCATAGGGCGATTGATTATTCCCTATAATTTTGTTCACGAATCTTCAAATGATCAACTACTTCATCAATCTGATCAATCGCTAACTATTGGTTTTGTTTTACATAGCAATTTTAGGTGCTAATTGATCGGTTCACATAATGATCAATTGTTTTGTCAAATTTTTTATTGTTTATTATTTAAATCTCCAAACTTCACCATTCCTTCACCTAAGGTTTCTTTCCCCTCAAGTGTCTGTGCGTGCTTTTACCTAACAAAAACATAGATTTGAGTCTACTTTTCATTCCACCTTCAGAAATCCATCTTCAGACTGTAAGTTGACTCAAAATATACATTTCATGACATTGTTTTGATCACGACAATAAGCCAATACATGATATAAGGACACTTATGTTCTTACAAAATTATTACTAGTCGTGTTTTCATAAAACTAGAGTTTATAAGCAACATTTTCATTGTAACATGACAGGTTAACAAGTCATGGTTTAGAAAAATGCGACTTCATAAGCCTCATATAGCTAATAACACATCATGTTAAGAAGTTGTGTTTTTGTAAACACGACTCTCTAAATATATTAAGTGTGCCTTACCTATACACCAACATTGATTGTAGTTCATAATTATACCCTAGTGCTTCAAAATATATTTTGATCTACATATCGGTGTAATCTCTATTGAATCTTTAAATAGCCCATAACATTTTCTCGTAATCCAAAGGTACAATGCTAAAGGGTGATTTGTTGCTTCCTTTGTGTTCCACATGCATGGTTGGGCACTACCTTTGTCGCAATCACATGATCTCCTATGTTTAATGCTCTTATGTACCACTTGCAAGACTAGTCGAAGCACTTTGTAGTGTACGTATTCTTGTTCTCATCCACAACCCAATATGTGAAATTCATCTTTATTGCAAGGTTGATCAAACCCTCTTGAAATCTACCAGGCTTTGGAAGCGTGCACCTAATTTGAGAGATACTGGTAGTCCTTTGCTTGCAAACTACTGATCATTACCTCACCCTCACCAATATTTGGTTCCAACTAGTTGAGATGATCGACTGCCTCCCACACTACCTCAACATTAATGTCAATATTACTGGATACCTTGCTATGTCCAAATTCTTCCTGATTAGACATACTTTCCAAATCAATTATATCATTCTCGTTCCATTGGCCATCACCCCACATTTCTTCAAATTCTTGGCCGTCATAATTTTTAGGGTTGTATGGGGGTCATAGTTATCAAATGAAGTCCTTATTGCACCAATTGTTGGCGACATTTCTCAAATCCAGTATGAATAAATTCTGTAACAGTTCTATAGGCACTGGAATGTTGTACGATGCACAACATGGATTTGTTGACTTGAAATTTCACAATTCTTCCAATTTGGAGTGGATACTAATGTGCTAATTTATAAGCCATATAACTCAACATCATGTGGTTGGTTACACCATTTTAAATTTTATTATATTATCGATGGGACGATATTCTTACAAGTCGTATTATTGTATCTGCACTAATAAGAATTTGTGAGAGATTGCTTTTGTATTTCACATCATTAGTTATGCAATATCATAAATATTCTATTTTTGCTAAACAAGATATTATAGTTATCGTGTGTTTGAGTACACAATAAAGTAATGATAAAGTATAAAGTCGTGTAATCTAAAATTCATCATTACTTGACAATTTCACAAGTGAATTTTGTATCATTAACTCCCATATGCAATCTGTCATTCAAGATGGGGTGAGTCAATACCACCGGTGATTTATCTCTATTTACAGTGTGGTTCATTTCCAGTTTGTCACCATTATTAGGCTCTTTCATCTCCGCATACAATGATAACACTTCTTCATTTACTTTCTTATGAATAAGTAATACTAATTGTAGGTCTTCATCGTCTTCTAATTCATATAAAATGGATGATTGTAAAGATAGAATCAAGTACTTTAAAGTCACATTACCATTGATGACAAGTCTTTCTTTGACTTGAACCCATACCTCGCCTAACCTCACCGAGGGACCAATTTTCATCAACATCGCATTTCCACATACATACACACCATCGTTACCTACCTCTCCATTGTAATGGATGCAAATATCAATCCTCTCCATTATGTTGGTTAAAGGGTGATTGAATCAGCAGAAATGAAGCCCTTTTCATATGAAACAACTTTCATAATGGAAAAAAAAGTTTTTACTATCTCGAGTGACTCATTGGTGAGTTATTGCCGATCATGTCCCATCGGCGAGCTCCGCCTCACTGACAATCATTCCTCTCCACCAGAATAGCACTACACTATTCATTTATGAGGATTTGTATGGGGATTGGGTTTATTTAAACCTAAGGGTAGTTTCGTCCTGAAGTAGGTAATATGGCATTTAGTGTTAAGAAGCATGGAATAGAGAATTTCGGCTTCTTCGGGCAAGTAATATGGAAAAAATTCTTAAAAAAATCAGGAGTAAGGGGCTAGCCCACTTCTCCATTCCTGTCTCACACTACCCAATGGTTGCATCATACTTTCTCTGGACTTACAATAAATGCCCTATTTAATTTTTTAAATAAAACATATTTATTTTTTAAAAATAAATTTATTAAAAATTCAAATATGATACTTATTTTGGGATAGAGTAGATATTGAGACAAATTTTGTTTTGGTTAAAGAGAGACAATAAAATTTTATTTCATGCATGAAATCTCTAACACTTTGTTGGCGCCTACCTATGGCATTGACATATGCCACCGTTAGTATGAACTTTCCTTAAAAAAAAACAAAATTATAACTCACATCTCCCCAACCTGATTGTCATGTCAGGTGAACCCCACATGCACATTTATTTGCCACCAAGGTTGTGGGGCCATATATATTGCCTTCGAATTCCCAATTGCTTGTTCTTAGTAATGTTAGTCACGTCTCATTGAGTCATATAAAATGAGATGGCTGAATACATCATTATCTCACAAAATAAGTAAATAAAATTAACCATAAACAAGCTCCCAAAATTGGCCACCAAAACAAATGCAAAAACAAAATACCAAAAATGTCCCCCCAAAGTATCCACCAACCCATAAACCCATTGAAACACCATCTATGAAATAATCAAGCCCTCAAGACTCGTTTTCATGCAAAATGGAATTCTGAGGGTTTGATCGAGGGTTTCAATGTGTATGAAACATGAGAGTCCCTGTAAGAAAATATGTGGTCTTGTGTATATTTGCTACACCTAAACTAATAATTAATTAAATTAAACTAAATCCGAGGATTGTTTTAACTTGTAAGCATACAAGTTGTTGTAGCACTACTTGATCGAATCCACAAAGAGTGCCTTTATATGACTAAAAATGATTACAAAGTACAATAAGAACGCAAATAAAAAACAAGGGTGACAACATGGTAAAAACAAAGAAAAATAAAATAATAATTAATTAGACAAAATGCTAACACATCAAGATTATTTGTGATATTATAAAAATAATTGAATTCATGTATTAACTTATTTCAATTAGAGTAGAATAAAAATCTCTCTACTCGAATGATTTGAAAATTAAAAGAAGAATCAAACTAGGTAATAATTAAATAGTTAAAAGATTAGAAGCAAATACATCTTCTTAATGAAGAACTCTATGTATTAAAACTACAAAGAATCAAGGAGAACCTCCAAGTATTCAATGTATTTAAATAATAAAAAGTTAAGAAAAATAGTGAAAATAAATTCACATTACTTCTATTATCCCAAATTCAAATTACAAATAACTATATGATAAGAAAGAAACGTTATTAAAAAGTTACAAAGTTCCTTTTAGCCTTAGCTAAAGGCCTTAGCAAGCTCTTACAATAAAATTAAAAGAACAAACTACAATAAAAAAAGAGATGAAGGATAGGAGAAGAGAGATCGAAAGATGAGGAGATGACCATGCTCTCCTCTCTTTATATAAGAGTAGAGGGGGTTGGCTTTAAGGGAAAAGTCCAATTACATCCCTTGATTTATTGTTGATTGGCTATAATTAGATTCTGGATTAATTAAATAAATCAAAATTTTCTTTAGTGTATAAGTATCAATTACTCTCCCTCTCTAGTATTCAAATTAGCCTCATCAGCTTTCTGTCTATATAGTAATTACATTCATTGATATGATTCTCCATATGCTGGCCATGGCTAGATTGACAATCTATGTAACACCCTAGATTTTCTAAAATTATTAGTCATTAGTGACCCATTGACGTGTCGATATACTTGCCAATGGAACTCAAGAAATTTCCATTGGTAGACTTATTGATGTGTTGATGAAACCGCTGATGGTAACTACATGCATGTAGTCACTCTAAAATACGAGGTGTTTAATCAATTTTGGATTTCGTGGTAGTTATGATAGTATTTAAGGCTTAGGAACATTATGAGAAGAGGAAAAAGGAGTCCAAAGGGTGACTTTCGGTGGAAGAAAAGACTATTGGACAACCAGGAGTGAGGTGAACACCGAAAAATTGGGTGACGCTCGTGTTTCAAGGTCAGATGGCTTTCTGAACATAAGATTTCCTAAATTGATGTGGTTATGGCTTTCCTTCATGATTTTGTGATTCACATTGAATATAACATCAATTGAAGTGAAGTTTGTGAGTTTTACACTCTTTTGAGTCAAATTCCTAGTTTATACTGTATTAGAAAGTAAATGTACGATTTGGGTTGATGATTTCTTCTTTTGTGAAAGGTTTTAAATATGTACATAAATATGATTGTCTAAAACAAAAGAGAGTATCTTGGGATGATTTTGATCATCGGTGAAGTCACTGACATGTCAGTGGTTGCACCAACGAATGGAAGAAGATGAATAATGCTTAGACACGCGTGTATTGTAGGCATGTGGTTTTTTATCATAGTCGTGTGAACGATGGGTCGGTGAGAATGATTCAATAGCTTTATTCCATTATCGGTAGGGCTATGCATTTGGAGAATTAACCGATAACCATATGTGAGGGCGTTGACTTGTAGAAAACGTCACCAAAAGAGATTTATATCTCTGTCGGTGAGAGTTGACACATTGGTGAACTCATTGATTGTTATCAGTGAGGGCGCCAACCTGTTTGTGAAGTCACCGATGGAGGTTAACATCTCCATCAATGATAGTCGACAAGTAGTGAACTCACCAATGGCTATTGGTGAGGGTACCAACTCATCCGTAAGGTCACCGATAGATTCAGTTGGTAAGGTTTGATATGTTAGTGAACTTACCAATTGAAACTGGCAAGGTCATCGACCCGTCCATGAGATTACCAACCTCATAGTCACTATCTGTAGGGTTCGACACGTAGATGAGTACACCGATGGTCATTGTTGTTACGTCTGAACCAAGACTATGAAGAAGTCAAATCCATATTTGTTTTACTTGCCAATTGTAGTAGACAAGGTCGATCCACAGGGAAAGCCTTGTGCAACAAAGAAAATTGTTACGAAAAAGTAGAGGAAGGAAAAATTAAGAAAGAAAGAGTAGAAGAGTATTGAGGGAATAACAAGTTAAGAAATTAAGAAGAGAAAGCACTAAGGTATTAAGGATCATTGTAACATCTAATGATGTTCTTCATGTATCATGTTATCTCAGTTAAAATCGAATGAAGATTCTATCTAACCAGAAGATATGAATATTAAAATTGAAATTAAAGATAGAAAATACTTTGGATAGATGAATGATAAACATAATTATCTCTTAAAGATTTCTATGTATCCAAATCACAAAAGATAAAAAGGAGAGCTTTTAAGCATCTCATGTATCCAAATCACAAAGAAACAAGAAGAAGAATAATATTAAATAAATATCACTTCAAATAAACCATACTTACTTAAAATAATTGATGAAAAATGAACAGAACTCTATTAAATTGTTACAAATCACCTCTAGCCTTAGCTTGAGAGCTTAGAAAGCCATTACAATAAAACTAAAAATATAAAATACACAAGAAGAGAAGAAAAATAGGAGAAGAGAGCTCCAAAGAGGAGGGGATTCTCCATCTATCACGTCCACCCTTCTATTTATAGGAATATAAGGGGTTACTTCAAAGGGGAAAGTCAAATCATATCTCCAGATTGCATCCCGATTGATTGCCTGATTGGTTGCTTCTTTGGCAATGATTAGATTCTAAATAAATCACATAAATTAATAATTTATTTAGAAAATAAGTATCTTTGAATATTCCTTTAGTTATCCAATCAGCCTCATTGTCTTTCTTTATTTGTATCAATCATAATCAATAAAAATATTCTCCATGTGCTGGCCTCGGGTTAGTTTACTAACTATCTATTTACATGCCAAATTCGACCTATAAATCTTCGTAATTTGGAATTTTGTCCTGAAATAACACTTGTCACCACAGACATTTTCTTTCCAATGCCACTAGAATCGTATCAATCTGAATTATACAGAAAGAGATATGATCAAAATACTATGGCTGTGTCAATCTATCCGAATCAGCTTTTTTCCTAATTTAGTTCTCTTGATGTAAATCTCAAATCCAACGGATCCACAAGGTTGTGTTTGACCATTCCATGCATGTTTAGACTATTAAGAGCCCATTCTTGACTTTTAAATAACTTTGGGTAGTTGGGTTTCACTTCTTCTTACAGTTGGATCCTGTTGACGCCTGTTTAGACATGTAAACTCAATTAAGGTTCAGCTAACCTATTTAAAACATAAATATCCCAAATAAGCAATTACTTAACACAAAATAGGATTACAATTTAAAATTTAAAAATATTTTATTGAATATTATTTCAGTACATCAGTCATCGACATGTCGGTAAGGCTGCCGATGAAATATATGATTTCAAATTTCATTAGGAATATAGCTAATGTATGCTATATTATCTATAATTAATATTGCATGGTTTTTGATGTGATATGTGATGTGGATGAAAGATCATTTATGTATATATTTCTTAGGTTCTAGAATCCCCAATGAATGCGTATGAGATTATTGATTGTGATGAATGCTTACCCAAAAGACAATGTATATGACAACCAAGGTCATAGGAACCCTTGGTGTCTTTGGCTCCAAAAGTAAGTCCTTAGCTACATAGATGGAAGGAGGTTGGTATGAAAAATGACCAAAGTCTTCTATCTCTCTAAAACGAGAGTTATGTAAAATGCTTCCCTTGCTCAAGAGTCATTTTTGAATAGACTATAGCATTAGAATATGTTTGGTTCTGCACAGTGCAACACATGAGGTTTTGATGATCAAGAAAGTCGTAATCTCAACACTAAGATCCATAAACCCTAGTGAGCCTTTACTTCATAGAGTGGATGAGGGAAGGCATACTTCAAAGTAGTGACATTATGTGATGGCCCAATATCTAGGAGTACAAAACTCCTAGATGAGGTTATCGTGTCTAGAGAACCTTCAGGAAGGGTTTTGCTTATAAATTGAATTAATAATATGAAAGATATGTATTCTTTATATGGTGATGAATTGACTGGTTTTCTAAATGAGAATCCTATTGTATGTTGATCAATCTTTTATGATTCTTTAAGATTTCTATCTCACTGAGTATTCATGTATACTCAGCATCATTTGTGGTATAGGTGGTCAGTTTGATACTCAAAGGTAAGTGAAGGCTGTAGCTATAGTAAAGACTTAATCTACATTTTTGGAGACACTTTAGCTATGTTTGATTAGGCAAGTGAGTGTGCCATTTCTCTTACAATGGTTTAGATGTTGTTAATAGACAATTTGAACTTGTGGGTCCAATGAATATTTTAATGTAATAGATAAATCAATCTTTATTACAATTATTGTTTTCACATTCAAATCATTGTGAAGATAGATGATACTCATGCCCCCAAACATGATGTACTGATGGGATTCAATATTTTTTCTTTTGAAAGGAATATGTGGAAATAGGGGGTGTGACAGTGAGCTCCTGAAGATGGACGCTTGCTCCCTTGAGTAGATTGATTCCCTTTGATGAAGGTATATCCGTGACTCACTGTGAGTATTATTTTGTGCCACGATTTGATGTATTGGGTGAGATAAGAATGAAGGAGTTTATACTTCTTGACTTGTAATTTGGATTAGATTATGGACTATTTAAGGGACTTGCACTTAGAGATGCTTGGGATAGATTTGTATTTAAAGACCATGATCATGGCTATTTATTAGTATGTTTGTTTTCGAGTAGCACTTGAGGATGTTTGGTTAAATCATACAATGTTTGATCGAATGAGCAAAAAATTAAGATGGGAAAAATGAATGGGTGATGTTTTAAATTAAAACTGCTTTTATAGGTTTTATATTTCATCATTTTTCCCAATTTACAATTGTTATATTGCAAAAAAAAATTGTTAATTTTTAGGAAAAAGCAATGAAAAATCTTGGGTGTTACAGTTTGTATCAAAGCCTAGGCAATCTAACTACAAGTCCATAATAGTCACAAGTCTAGAGTTGTGGCATGTAAGAGTAAGCTTAGATTGGTTTTGGTAGGGGTCAAGGTGAATGTTTTCCCTTGATTTTATTTGTTTTTGGCCTAGGGCAGAGTTGAGACAAAGTGCCTTAGCCACTGAGAGATTATGTTGGTTAGATCGCACGCATATTGGCTGAGGAGAGCGATTGGCTGCTATTGAATATGTTGAGTTTCAAAAATGTTAGCTAGCACCTTTAATGGCTATTAAGAGAGTCAAAAGCTACTAGTGTCGAACTAAGATTACGAAGCATCTTGAGGTTTTGCGGACTCCGAATGACCAAAGAGTGGATATGGCCACTTATGTTATGACTAGTGAAAATATGTGGGATGTACTCTTCCTAATTAGTTAGCCTATGACCTAGGGGTAATTGAGGGTCTTTTTGGAAAGTATATTTCCATGACCTTCGTTGTTTGAAGGATTTGAAATCCCTTTTTCTAAAGGAAAGGGAGTTTGTAAGTGGTGGAGTATGAGACTCTTTTCACCTCTGTCTGGAGATTGTGGACAAGAGTGGTTAGAAGGAAGATTTTGACCCTCCAAGATTGTGGACGGCCTTTGAGGTAACTACTTAAACACTAGTGAGTGTGGTGGTTACTATAATAGCTCGTTTTTTGGATTATGTCTAACCAAAGGGGTTAGAGGTAATTAGTAATTTTTGATAAATTATAGAAGGTTTCAAAGGGTGCAACCTTCATATATGAGTACTGCTCAAAGAAACGAGTGTAATGAATCAAATAATGCATGGAATAGAGGTCGGAAGCGAAAGTTACAACCTCAAGAAGAGTATAATTTAGGTAGGACATACTTGAAAAGAGTGATATAACGTGATTTAAGTGGTCTAGTATCGAAGGGCTCATCAATACGAATCCAACGGTACCAAGAACGCATGAATCAGAATCTAGGGTAGAAAGATATGTGCATTTTAAGATAAACATAAAAAAAATAAAAAAAAAGGCACCGCGCATGACAGATGCACGTGGTACGTGCGACTGCAGCCGCGTAATGTGCAGTTGCTGCATGTGTTATGCATGGGCATCATGCCACAAACGTGCAGCGCATAATGGCAAGCGCTGTTGTTTCTGGCGGCATTGTGATTTTTGCGACACCACTATTTAAAAATGGTGCCTCGGGGCTTATAAATACCCCATTTCTGACAATTTTGAAACACAAACTTCATTTTCTCAATTTCTAAGTCTTTTGAGTCCAATTTAGCCCAAGAGGCATTTTTAACTAAATTGAGTGAGGGTCATTTCTTTGAGTTGGAAACCGTATGTGGTGGAAACATCCCAAGATAAGAAGAGACTCTGCACGTCATCCTTGAGCACCAGAGAACTTCTCCTTCACTGTGTCTGATCATTTTGACTTTGATTTAGCCCATTTAAGAGGCTTCCTTAAGTGAATTAAGTGTGTTCTATGCAATGGAGGGACCTGTTATCTTATTTGGCAACCGTATGAGGAGGAAATACTCCGAGACAAGGAGAGGCCCTGCTCGTCGTCCTCAAGCACCGGAGAAAGAAAAAAAGACCAAGAACAAGAGGGGATTCTATCCGCAGTTGCCATTGCACAATGTGAGAAGAGATGTGGAGTAGGGGAGGCTCTGTCATTCACCAAAGAGCAACCTAGTAAGAGAGGCATCCCCAAGCTAAGGGAGGGCTCAGTCTATAGTTCATAAGCGCGGAAGGAGAAAAACATATACGAAAAGTTATGATCTTCTGTTTTAATATAAGTAGAAGAATATGTATGCATCCTAAGTTGTTAGCTTAGGATGTTAAATGACTTATATGCTTATACATCTTAATTAGTGATAATAATATATTAATTAAGATGTATGATTTGTTATGATTTAATATATTCTTATTTGAATTATTTTGTTATGCTTTATCTGATATGATCTGAAGTATCCTACCATGCTTTGATCAATTTTGTTTTGATATGTTGTGTTTAGATGTAACTAAATGCGACTTGTCTTGCTCTGGATGGACCGAAATATGTGATGTGTTTGGTCTCGCTCTAAGGTAGAGCGAGACATATAAATGTGTTATGTTCCGCTTTGTAGTAGAGCGAGATGTGTGATTTTGTTCATTTATTAACTTTCACTTGACTCCGATTGATTACGAGTTTCGGTATGACTCCGATTGAATATCAATATATACGTATTTTAACATATATAAATTTTATGATGCCTGATATATGTAATAGTTGTTAGGCAAAACTACGTTCGGATCTGATTGTATTGGAATAATATTGTAAATGTTATCTAATATGTATGTAGGCAACCAACAGTAAGGCATCATTGGCCCGAACAAAATTATTTATAATTATAAGTTTTATTCTGATTTACATGCATTGGACTTTGAAGCTTCATTGAGTGTAGATGAACGTTACAACTTGAGTCTATGTACGAGGAAGCTTTGAAGCTCCGTAGTTCGTAGATAAATGTTGTACCTTTTGCACACAGATGATGATTCTTTGTTTAATAAAGAAAATTTTTATTTGAGATTTTTGGACCTCGGCTCGGGTTGGGGTGTTACAAATGGTATCGGAGTATTATTTTCTTTGTGAGAGTATAATATTTTATTTCTTAATTTAATAAGAATTTTGATTTTAATTTTGAAATAATTGGAAATTTTTGTTTTGAATGTGTTGTGATTGTTTTGAAATGAATTTTGATTTTAAATTTGGAGTAAATTTCTCTTCTGGATGTGTTGTCATTGATTTGAATTAAATTCCAATTTTGAAGTCTTTGGTGATGCATATGTGATATCTAACTTAATACAAACTCGGATTTTGAATGTTCTATTATGCATGTGTGACATTACATTTAATACGGGCTTTGATTTTAAGAACTTCGATTCTCAAGCAAAATTTAAATTGAAATGTTTGTTAGCATGCTTTGCAATAGATTTGATACAAAGATCAATTTTTTGAATTTTAATCTTAAATAAAAAGTAATTTGAAAATATCATTATGAATGAGTCGTATCAAATTTTGACTTGTATTCTATTCTATTGATTTTGACTTGTATTCTATTCTAATTTGTTTAATTAGTAGTAATTTTAAATTTTTTTATCCTATATGTGTGGTATTAGATTGAAGGCAAACTTAGACTTTGCAAATGTCGATTTTAAATTAGAATTGATATGAAATTTTTACGTTGAATGTGTTGCATCTAATTTAATATGAATTTTAATTAGAGAATCATTCGACTTTTTTATTTGCCATGTATTGCATGGGATTTGATGTGTACATCAGCTTGATATTTTTTTATTAAATTTTCAATTAGAAATTATTTTAAATTTTTTGTCTGAATATGTTGCATCGGGCTTTATATTCTTTTAAATTGAAATTAGATTGAAATTTTGTTTCGACTAAGAAATCAGATTTAATATGAATTTTGATTTTGGACCTTTTATTTTGTTTATGTGACATCAGATTTTATATGAACTTCAATTTCATAAATTCTAATTTGTAATCATTAGTGATTTGAAAATTTTAATGGGAATAAGTTGAATCGGATTTGATTTTAAAATTTCGTTCGGCATGTCTATTTAAGATGGATTCTAATTTTATGAAATTCACTTTTAAATCAAGAATTAATTGAAATTTATTTTTCACATGTGGCTTTAGATTTAATCTGAAACTTTGATTTTTATGACTTTTGATTTTGAATATGACTCAATAAAAAAATTTGTTTTGAATTTGTTACATGATTTTTTAAAAATATTTTTAACGACTTTGATTGCATGTGAGAATATGTATGTTAGAGATACATCCATGCAGGTTGATGTTGATGTGATGCATGTGGAATATGTATGTTAGAGATACATCAATGCATGTTACTTTTGATGTTATGCATGTGGAATATGTATGTTAGAGATACATCCATGCAGGTTGAATTGTGAAATAATGCATGTGGGAATATGTATGTTAGAGATACATCCATGCATGTTACTTTTGATGTTATGCATGTGGAACATGTATGTTAGAGATACATCCATGCAGGTTGAATTGTGAAATAATGCATGTGGGAATATGTATGTTTGAGATACATCCATGCAGTTTGATTTGATACTATGCATGTGGGAATATGTATGTTAGAGATACATTAATGCAGGTTGAATTATGCATTATGATGCAGTTTCTAAGTGATGTGAATATGTGATCAGAAAATGATACACCTTGTACATCGTTGATTTGAAAGATTATATCGCCATGATATCGTATTTTCGATGTTGTTAGTGATATTAAAACCATTGCTGAGTTTGTTAAACTCACCCCTCTTTTTGTGTTTTGATTTGGGGCTGCGTGGTGCGACACGCAGACGGACAGGATTGCCTCTTTGAGGAAAGGTTAGAGATAGCTTGGGTGTGATGATGGAGCTCGTTGTGTGACTTACTTTCGTTTGTTTCATGCTTTATGTTAGAACCTTTGTGTAGGGTTCTTGTTTTGGATTTATGTCATATTTTACAGTTGTGATGCTTATGACTTATTTTGAGCCGGTGTGGGCTTTACTTAGCTAAGCTTGTGGGTTTGAGATTGTTGTTTACTTTGTGATAAGCAACACTTTTTCCTTCCCTTTTATTTACTCTTGCTCAAAGGATTGTGCGCACTCCGTGTTGCTGTTAATCGCCCGTGGTTAGGGTTAAGTCTTCCGCTAGGATCGTTTCTCAATCTTCACTTCGTCGCCCTCGCGCACTTGACCGGCCCCTGGACCGGGTTCGGCTTGGGTCGGGCATCGCCGGGGCGTGACAGAAATAATCGGTTTTGGCATGCACAAGTATGGAGCATTATAGAAAAGCTCCTATCCTTCTGGCTTCTGTTGCCCCATGAGTGCGAGAGTAAGCCGTTAGGTATCACGACTCTCTGATTGAATGCTTGATTTATCGATTTTGAAAGAACAATATGTCTAATTTTGAATGACATCATATTTTTGAACAATGATTTATTTGACTCCGAATTAATTATCAGATTTCGTTTACAAAAGACTTATCAGATTTGACGAATGATTGATTTATTGAATTTTGAAAGAATGATATGTTTGATTTTGAATGACATCAGATTTCTTAACGATGATTTATTAGATTCTGAATTAAGTATTAGATTTCATAAGCTTTTATTTATCTGATTTTAAATTTATAATCGGATTTTGTTTAAATTCTTTTATCCGATCATAAATTATCAAATTTTGTTTGTGAATGTGTTATCCAATTTTATGATTGGATTCTTTTTTTATATGATTTATCTGATGACAATCTGTCTAATTATGTTAACGATTACATATCCAATTAATTATATGAATTTATAAGATATTTATTATGAAATTAATGTGTTTTCATGAATATTTTGGGCGAATTGCGAGGACGCAATTCATTTAAGAGGGCAAGAATGTAATACCTTGCTTGTCTGATTACGTCTAACCAAAGGGGTAAGGGGTAATTAGTAATTTTTGATAAATTATAGATGGCTTTAGAGGTTGAAACCTTCATATATGAGTAGTGCTCAAAGAAACGAGCGTAACGAATCAAAGAATGCGCAAAACAGAGGTCGGGAGCAAAAGTTATGACCTCAGGAAGAATATAATTTAGGCGGAACTTACTTGAAAAGAAGTGATAAAGTTATTTAAGTGGTCTAGTTTCAAAGGGCTCATGATACGAGTCCAATTGTACCTAGAACAAGCGAATCCGAATTTGGGGTAGAAAGATACTCGCGTTTGAAGATAAACATTAAAAACGAAAGAAATAAAAAAGGCACCATGCTCAACGGATGCTCTGGTACGTGCATCTGCAGCGTGCGTAATGTGTGATCACAATATGCAGTCACTATGGGCATTATGCACAAGCGTCGCACCACGTGCTTGGTACGTAATGGCAGGCACCGTTGTTATTTGCATGCCGCGGTTTAAAAATGGCAGCTCGGGGCTTATAAATACCCCATTTTTGACATTTTTGAAACAAGAACTTCATTTTCTCCATTTCTAAGCATTCTGAGTCCGATTTAGCCCATTCAAGAGACGTTCCTAACTAAATTGAGCATCTCTAGGAAATAGAGGGGTTATTTCTTTGAGTTGGAGACCATATGAGGAGGAAATGTCCCAAGACAAAAAGAGATCTACACGTCATCCTCGAGCACCTGGGCCTTCACTATTTTTTATCGTTTTGACTCTGATTTAGTCAGTTTAAGAGGCATTCTTAAGTGAATCGAGTATGTTCTATGCAATGGAGGGATCTGTTATCTGATTCAACAACCATATGAGGAGGAAACACCCCTAGACGAAGAGAGGCCCTGCACATCATCCTCAAGCACTGGAGAAAGGAAATGGACCAAGTACAAGAGGGGATTCAATCCATAGTTGCTAATCCACAACGTGAGAAGCAACTTGGAGTAGGGGAGGTTTTGTCCTCCACCAAAGAGCCACCTAGTAAAAGAGGCATCCCCATACTAAGGGGAGAAAAATGTCTCCCAAAAGAGGATGATCTATTCGTCACCTCCGAGTACGGAAAGTAAGGAGTGTCTCTAGGCGAAGGCTTGCTACATCCACCTATTTCAAAGGAGATTTTTCCCACCATATCCGAACTTGAAAGGAGGACATTCTGAAGAAACAAATAACTCTAAATGGTGTTGCTTCCGGTGTCTCCTATATGTAAGTATTTCTAATCCTCTGTTTTAATATAAGAATACATATACATCCTAAGTAGTTAACTTAGGATGTTAAATGACTTATATGTTTGCACATCTTAATTAGTTATAATAATATATTAATTAAGATGCATGATTTGTTATGATTTATTATATTCTAATTTGAATTATTTTGTTATGCTTTATCCAATATGATTTGAAGTATCTTGCTATGCTTTGATCAATTGTGTTATGATATATTGTGATTAGATGTGACTAAATGGGACCTGTCACGCTCTGGGATAGAATGAGATGTGTGATGTGTTTGGTCTCACTCTGGGGTAAAGCGAGATGTACAAATGTGTTAGGTTCTGCTCTGTAGTAGAGCGAGATATGTGATTTCATTGATTTATGAACTTCCTCTTGACTCAGATAGATTACGAGTTTCATTATGACTCCGATGGAATATTAGTATATACGTATTTTAATGTATATAAATTTTGTGATGCCTGATATATGTAATAGCTATTAGGCATAACTACGTTAGGATCCGATCATATTGGAATAATATTGTAAATGTTATTTAATACGTACATCGGTAACCAACGACAAGGTAGCGTTGGCCTGATTCAAATTAATTATAATTATAAGTTTTATTTTGTTGTGCACGGTGACCAGATTCCCAGATGACTCGCCCAAACTATACTCTATTGCTTTTACTCAGTTGCATTGAACTATTTATTCTTGTAATAGTTTAGTATTTGCTTTGGTTTGGTATTTAGATATAAAACTGTGTTGGTTCAATTAGTGGCCTGGGCTAGTCGACCCACTAACTGGCATGTTACCTAGGGAACCGGGCTGGCCTGGGCTGGGTTGGCATGACTCCCTAGGGGACTGGTCATCCCCTATATGGGGCGGCTCTCTCTTGTTTGGAGATTATGTAATTGAAGTTATTCTGTGTTTCTCCCCTTTCTTCCTTACTTCTCCCCTTTCCCTGCGTAGATCTCCTAGGTACCGATTGTGCCTGCACCAGGCACATCATTGGTATTAGAGTGTTTATGATCCCCGGCCATGGCTCGTGGCAAACAAGCTGCTGTTCCAGAGGTTCCTTCAGAGAAGGAGGTCCCTGATTCAATGTCAGCAGACAATGTAAAGGCCATACTAGCGGCAGTTGAAGTCAGGCTGTCAAAGATCATGGTGGCGCTACAAACTATCACTGTGAACATGACAAGCATGAAGATGCAACAGGAGGCACATGCACAACTCCTGGCTGCGCGCATAGTGCCCATCCTGCCTGGGCCGCCCGCCACTACTCCAGAGAAGGGTGGGTTGTCTCAGCCTCCCGAGCCGACCCTTCCCGACCCCCCAGCTCTGACCGGCCTCGACACAGGAATGTTCCCATCCCCATTGCGCTTTGGCAATGGCAATTTAGCCCTGGGTGGGAGGTGCCAGGCCTGGGACATGAGAGGTATGCCAGGTGTTCGAGAAAATGCCCCTATGGTGCCGCCCCCTCCAAATCAGTTCCAAGATGCCGAGGAGGAGTGGGATGAGTATCCTAGGCATCGCGGTGGACAACTCAGGGGGGCTGAGCCCCATTTGGCTTGCCTACAGTTTCCCCGCTATAATGGTGATGACAATCCTATAAAATGGCTATACAAGGCTGAGAAGTTTTTTGCCTACCAGGGGACGCATTCTCAGGCTGAACGTCTACGCATTGCTGCCTTCCATCTTGACGGGGACACTTCGGTCTAGTTCCAGAGTTTCAAAAAGGAGGTGAGCTGCCCTACCTAGGCGGCCTTCTCCGACGAGCTATGCATTCAGTTTGGGACGAATGAGTTCCAGGACTTCAACGAGATGCTTTCTTCCCTATGCCAGACCACCACCGTCCGTGCATACTATATTGAGTTCATGAAGGTGGCCAACCAACTTCCAGATTGGTTGGTGGCCACCTTGGTGGGCACATTCAAGCGTGGTCTAAAGCCTGAAATATCTGAAGAGATGCGCCACTTCCCTTGCGCCAACATGAGGGACGTCGTACGTCATGACCGTATTGAGGAAGAGAAGCTGATGAGGTAGCGTAGAGGCAGGTGACATGGACCTCTGCCCCGGCCTGTTGTGAACGCCAACCGATTGGCAGTGGCCACCAGCACCCCGACAACAAGCCAGCCTGGCCAGCAGGCTGCACTGCCCAACCAGATTGTCCGACGCCTTACACCAGCCCAGATGGAAGAGCGCCGGTCCAAAGGGCTGTGCTTTCGCTGTGACAAGAAGTTTGTTCCAGGGCACCTTGTTCTGTTAAAGGCAGCCTGCTCGTGGAGGAGGTCGAAGAGGACAGCGACGGAGGGAACAAAGTTTATTCTTGTCCCCAGGAGAACGTGCTGCCCAAAATTTCAGTCCATGCCCTCTCGGGGGCATTCACTCCACATACGATGCGAGTTAAGGGATTCCTTAAGCGGGAACAAGTGGCTATCTTGATTGACAGTGGGTCTACCCATAACTTTATTAATGACAAGGTTGCTCATCAGCCGGGTTGTTTTGTTTCGGACTCGAAGCCATTTGATGTACTGATTGGTGAAGGTAAGCATCTTAGGAGCATAGGGGTGTGTGCTCAGGTTACGCTATCTGTTCAGGGCCAACGTTTGTTACTGATCTATTCTTGCTGCCCACGAAGGGGGCGGATGTGGTGTTGGGCGTACAGTGGCTGTAGGAACTCGTTGATGTAGTTTGGAACTTCAAGGACATGGTGATGGATTTTGTTTTGAACGGGCAGCAGGTTCGGATCGAAGGCTCGCGACCGGGCAATCTTCTCCCTGCACAGGCCATGAGCTCCTTCTTCTAGTTCGCACCCCAAGGACTTCTCTTGCGGTAGCGTGCCACTATAGAGATGCCTCAGGACAAACTGCCTTCTGATCTTCAGGAGTTATTGACCGACCCACCAAGACCTCTTCGCAGAGCCACAAGGTCTTCCTCCGGTCCGGCCTCATGACCATCACATCCCTATCATTCCTGGCGCAGCCCCAGCCAACGTCCACCCTTACCACTATACCCACATCCAAAAATCTGAAATTGAAAAGCTGGTGGCAGACATGCTATAGTCTGGGATCATCTGCCCTAGTACAAGTTTGTACTCGTCTCTAGTGTTGGTTCTCAAGGAGGATGGGTTGTGGCGGTTTTGTGTTGACTATCGTGCTTTGAATGTAATCACCATCAAGGACAAGTATCCCATACCGGTCATTGAGGAGCTGTTGGGAGCTAACAGGTGCCACGGTCTTCAATAAGCTTGACCTTTGTTCGGGCTATCATCGATTCAGGTGCAGCTAGCGAATGCACACAAGACGGCGTTCAGGACTCACGATGGCCATTTTGAGTTCCTAGTTATGCCATTTGGGCTGACCAACGCCCCTCCACCTTTTAGTGCCTCATGAATGATATTTTTGGCCGTTCTTGCGTCACTATATCTTGGTTTTCTTTGATGATATATTGGTATACAGCTGCTCGTGGTCGGAGCACTTGACGCATCTCAAGTCAATCTTTTCTCTCTTGCACTCTAATTCTCTATTCTTGAAGCGTTCGAAGTGTTCCTTTGGCAGTCCGCAGGTTGATTATTTGGGTCATATTATTTTGAGCAGTGGTGTTGCTACTGACCCGGCCAAGGTGGCCGCCATGCTCTCTTGACCGCCACCCACATGTGTTCGGGCACTTCATGGTTTTCTGGGCCTTATAGGTTATTATCGTCGTTTCATCAATTGGTATGGCGAGTTGGCTAGACCCCTCACCGAGCTGCTTAAGAAGGGGGCTTTCGCATGGTCCATGGAGGCTGAATCGACATTTGAGGGTCTTAAGCATGCTATGGCTTCCGCCCCTGTTCTGCTATTACCTGACTTCAGCCGGCCTTTTGTGGTGGAAACCGATGCGTCCAAGTCGGGCTTGGGGGCGGTTCTTTTTCAGGACGAGCGCTCCACTACTTATTTCAGCAAAGCATTGGTTGGCTGCTCCTTGTCCCTATCTATCTATGAAAAGGAGATGTTGGTCATCATCCTCGCCGTTGACAAGTGGCGTCCTTACTTACTTGGTCATCGGTTCCTGATTCGTACCGATGACCAGCCACTGAAATACTTCTTGGAACAATGCGTGTTCCCCCTCGCAGCAGCGGTGGGTAAGCAAGTTGCTGGGCTATGACTATGAGGTTGTGTACAAGAAGGGGTTGGAGAACATAGTGGCTGATGCGCTTTCTCACAGTCTGGCGGTGGGCTCTTGTTTGGCTTTCTTTACTCTCTCTTGTCCCTTTATTGATGAGATACGGAAGGCCTATGGTGAGGATTTTTGGGTGCAGGAGGTAATTTCTGGTCTGCAAGCCAACCCTACTGCCCACCCTTTCTTTGTGTGGCGGGATGACCTTTTCTTTTGGAAGGACCGCTTGTGGGTCCCCGATGTTGCTGACCTCCGCCGCCACATCCTGTCTCACTTCCATGACTCTCCTATGGCTGGTCATGAGGGCGCCTTCCGTACCTACAATCGGGTCAGTCAGAGCTTTCTATGGCATGGCATACGCCAGGAAGTTCATGACTATGTGGCCACTTGTGATATTTTTCAGCAGGCTAAAGCCACCACGACCTCGCCCGCTAGTTTGTTACAGCCTTTGCCCATACCCGATAAGGTTTGGGAAGATGTTTTGATGAATTTTGTGGAGGCTTTACCTGTGGTGCAGGGCAAGTCTGTCATTATGGTGGTGGTGGATCGGCTGTCTAGGTATGCTCATTTCTATGTATTGGGTTATCCCTTCACCGCCAAGACCGTAGTTGAGCTCTATGTTTGTGAGGTCGCCCGACTTCACAGTATGCCTCGTACAATTGTTTCTAACCATGATTAGATTTTCCTTTCGCAATTTTGGCAGGAGTTTTTCACTCTATAGGGAACCTCTCTCCACATGAGCACTGCTTATCACCCCAAGACGGATGGGCAGACTAAGGTTGTCAACCATTATTTGGAGCAGTATCTTCGATGTTTTACTATGATGCAGCCTTGCCAGTGGCTTTAGCTCCTTCCATGGGCCGAGTGGTCTTATAATACGGCCAATCATACGCGCGCTAGGTTCACTCCATTTGAGGTGCTCTATGGCCGGCCACCACCAACCGTCTTATCCTATGTAGCCCACCATTCGTCTATCGCAGAGGTGGATTATATGTTGCAGACACGCGATGAGGTCTTACGCCAACTCAAGGGGAATTTGTCGTCTGCCCAAAACAGGATGAAGTAGGTTTATGATTGTCGCCATACTAATCGTGAGTATGCAGTGGGTGATTTGGTCTATGTGTTGGTCCCACCTCATCGCCAGACCTCCTTGTTTCAGCCTAAGAACTCCAAGCTTGCTCCCTGCTCCATGGTCCGTATGTTATTGAGGAGCATATTGGTCCTGTGGCCTACCGTCTAACTCTACCCCCTGACTACTTGGTTCACCCTGTATTTCATGTGTCCTATTTGCGGTGATTTGTGGGTGATAAGTCATTGGCGGTGGGTGCTCCTCCTCCTCCCCTGCTGGGACCTGTTTCGCCATCTGACCCTGTACCTGCTTCCGTGCTTGAGAAGCATCGGGTTCGTCACTCCGGTCACATTATTACTGAGGTCTTGATTTCTTGGTAGGGGCAGCCTCTCAAGGACTATACATGGATGCCTGAAGATGATTTTATGTCTCGCTTTCCAACTTGGTTGCCTTGAGGACAAGGTGAATAGAGGAAGCATGGTGGAGTGTTGTGCATGGTGACCAGATTCCCAGATGACTCGCCCAAACTATACTCTATTGCTTTTACTCAGTTGCATTGAACTATTTATTCTTGTAATATTTTAGTATTTGCTTTGGTTTGGTATTTAGATATAAGACTATGTTGGTTCAGTTAGTGGCCCAGGCTAGCCGACCCACTAACTGGCATGTTACCTAGGGAACCGGGCTGGCCTAGGCTGGGTTGGCATGAGTCCCTAGGGGACTGGTCGTCCCCTATATGGGGCAGCTCTCTCTTGTTTGGAGATTATGCAATTGAAGTTATTCTATGTTTCTCCCCTTTCTTCCTTACTTCTCCTCTTTCCCTGCATAGATCTCCTAGGTACCGATTGTGCCTGCACCAGACACATCATATTCTTATTTACATGCGATGAACTTTGAAGCTTTGTTGTGTGTAGATGAATGTTACAACTTGAGTCTACGTATGGGAAGCTTTGTAGTGTGTAGATAAATGTTGTACCTCTCGCACACAAATGAAGATTCCTTGTTTAATGAAGAAATTTTTTTTCGATATTTCTGGACCCCGGCTCAGGTCAGGTTGTTACTGTTA
The DNA here is from genome assembly GCA_035235625.1 of Saururus chinensis. Lineage (NCBI taxonomy): Eukaryota > Viridiplantae > Streptophyta > Magnoliopsida > Piperales > Saururaceae > Saururus > Saururus chinensis. The sequence goes on from CP141142.1 coordinate 26,243,752, forward strand.
CCACTTAAGATTTTGGGAAGGAGGGTATGAGTTCGGTCAGGATATTATGATTGGTTGACCGCTCAACAAGTAACGGTAGACTGTCATAAGAAACATGTAATGTTTGTGTGCCTTGAAGGTTCGAATGTCATTTCTAGGATTTTTGAAAATGGTTAGCTTTACACTTTGAGTGAAGCATTAGGCCAGGCTGCAAATCCTTTTTGGCAAGTTGTTTGAGAAGTTGTCTTGGGGAATTGGTCCTAAAGAGCTAGACATTGTCATGGATTTTCCCGACCTATTCCCTGATGACTTACTAGGATTTCCACCTAAGAGAATGATGGAGTTTGTTGAGTTAGCGCTTAGTGCTCTCTGTACCTCGAGGGTATTGTGTGGGATGACCTGCTAGAGTTGAATGAACTCAAGGAGGAGTCGATAGAACTTATGGTTAAGAGGATTGTTTGACAAAGAGTATGGTCTTGGGGGTATGTTAGATTTTGTCGGTGAAGAAGTAGATTGTATCCCTATGTTTATGCATCGATGTCACATGTTTAAATGAGCGAATTTTAAGTATAAGTCTCTTGCTCAGGTTGGATGACCTTTTCAATAAGTTATGGTCAACCAAGATATTTCAAGGATTGACTTGAGGTCTCATTATTAGCTCCTTAGGGTTTGAGATGAGGATATTCCTAAGACAGCCTCATGAACTCAGTATGATGATTACATGTTCTGAATGATGTCTTTTGGACTCAACCACACCTTGTAGCAAGTATTGATATGATGGGGCATGAGTATAGACTCGTTGAATGAGTTTTGCGGGTAAATTTTTTGTTGAACTGTATGAAGAGGGACATTTGTGAATGTGTTGTCTAATGCCAGATTTGTCAAGAGTGATAAGTCAGGGCATCAGCAACCTCTATGATCTCTACATTCTATGGACATTCCAGAGTGGAAGTGAGCACTCATTATGATTGATTTTGTTGTAAGTTTCCTTGTGCACAGATGAGGCATGAGACCATTCAAGTCAATGTGTACTGATTGATAAAGTTATAATTTCCTTTCTCTAACCGATGACTGGTCCGAAATAATTTTGAAGGGCTCTTTGGAATAACACTTTCCTTTGAATTGATTTTGTTTATTATAAACACTCAACCTGGCATTTGAATGACCCTTGTGAGGCCTTGTATGTAAGGACATTTTCTTCATCGACATGTTGAGCTAAAGTAATTGAGTTGTAGATATTAAAATGTAAATTATCTGGCACTGTGTGGAAAGGTTGAAGTTGGCCAGGCAAGGGCTTTAGACAACTCAAAGGTGATAATAGAATTACGCTAATTAGAGGTGAAGTGATCTCCAGTTTGAGTTACGAAGCACTTCAGTCAAATCCTTTGATAGATAGACATGGTAAGTTGTGGATGACAAAGGGCATACCTGTGCCGAAGATATTGTAGCAAATAACAAGCTTCCAAGATGGTGACTTGACATGTTCAGGTAGGTATGAGTGAGATGCCATGAGGTATTTTCTATATAAGCTGTACGTTATAAGTTGATCTTGAAATTTTGGGGAAAATTTTTTTCAAGTAGGGAAGAATGTAACGTCCCTGATTTTTTTATGATTGTTCTTTAATTTCCCTGCTATTTTTCTGATCATTTTCTATGGAAAAATATAATGTTTCAATGTATTTATATTTACATATTTAACCTTGGTATTATACCCATAGAGTTGGGAGTGGGGCTTAGTCGTAGGCTACATGCCTCGATGAGTGTTTTGGGTGTGAATTGTGGAGGTACGACGTGTGAGGAAGTGGAGCGACATGTAAGGAAAAAAAAGTATAAAATAAAGAACATCCATAATAGGACACATTCCAGAACATCTAGAACATTCGATGTTCATCTAGAAGTTTTGAGAAAAACCCGAATGAGTTTTCGGTCACGCCTTGTGCCTCCACTATTGCCGGATTCCTCCATTTCTTTCCAGAATTGGCTTTGCCTTGTTGCCACGAGTCCATTCATGCTGGCCAAAGCTGCCACCACCCTCTCCTCGCTCTACTAGGTACCGGTCTTTTATGTGGTTTTTCTCACCATCTAAATTTGTTTTTGGGCAGTCAAAGGGCTATTTTGCTACTATTTGCTGCTAGCCTCCACTGAACATAGCTTCGTCCGGCCACCATGCCCCATAGGCGCCGGCTAGGGCCACCGCCTTGCCCTCCTTGCTCATCCACGACCTACCTATATTTTTCTCGGTTCCTCACTATGCCAAAACGAATTTGTCTGTCGAATTTTCTCAGTCACCGTCAAGCTTCAAGACCATGTCCAATTACTCTGTCATGGGCCGGCGACAGTGGTGGGCCATCCCCATTAGGTATATTTCCGGTGAGAAGTCCCCTCTCATTTCTCCATTTTCTAACTATCGTAGTCATTGCCAGCCAGCTCTAGTGAGCTGGGCTTAGTCTAGCTCCACCCTGGCAACAAAGAGTTATGGCCATTTGGCCTCAGTTCAGCCTCCGCGCCCTTTGCTCCGTTGGAATTCAATCCATTCCTCCTTTCCACCCGAGCTAAGAGCCTCTGGTTCATTTTTGGCCACCGTCACCGTTGGCTTCATCCCAGTCCAGAGATAGCGAGGGCTTGCCCCCATCTAGTACAATTTAATCTCTATTGGCCATAGTGATGATGGCCAAGTTGGCGTTAGTCCGCCATGGTCCTATCCCTCCGCCCTCAGTCGTGTGAGATGCATAGCTGCCCACACCAATTGTTTTGGTTGTGTGTAGTGATTGGCACTGTCACCGCTTTGGTTGGTCACCCTTGTGGTTCTTGGGCCGCAATTGTCCAGCCCTCTCCCTCTCCTCTTTGGCCGCATGTGCAAGTGGACACACGTGCATTTAAGGGTTAGGCGCCATTTTCTTGCATCTTGACCATTGGATGGCTCTGCCACCGAATGGATTTGATTCCAGAGCCCTCCACCTCTCCTCCATCCTGGAGCATCACCCCATGCCGTATGTCCTTATGTGGGCCCCTGTGTACGGAGGTAGTGGAGCTTTGAACTCGTACTTTCATGAAAGCATGCTTTGAATGTGTAGTAGCATGCTAGGATTGCATGATTCAATGATTTGGTTGCTAAATAATAATCCATTTTCATGATGTAAGAGGATAAATTATGTCATGTTGAAATGCATATAACATGCATGTGAGTTGTAAAGGAAGGTTTTTGAGCAAGACTGTAAGCGTATGTCTTTCAGCAATACTATAAGTGTAAGATTGTAAGAGTATGGTCGTACAAGTAAGATTGTATGATTAATGCCGTACGAGTATGTGTGTTGTATGAGTAAGTCTATGTTTGCACGAGTAAGTTGGTAAGACTCTGATTAAGAGTGTAAGTGTAAGATTTGTTTAATGGTATGTATTTGGCATGATTGTATGCGGATGTGCATGATTATTATATGCTTGTCTGCTTCATGTTTTAGTTACATGAATGCATCTATAAATGAACTTACAGAGTTCACTGTTTAGAACTCCCCTATTTGGTATTTTCCTACCGAGTATAAAAATACTCATTTACCCTATTTTTTAGCCTAGATGGTCAGGTGGCTTTTGTTGGTTTGTGACGGTGAGCTCCTGAAGATGGACGCTTGTTCCATTGAGTGTATTGATTCCCTTCGATTAAGGTATATCCTTGATTCACTCCAAGTATTATTTTGTGTCACAATTTGATGTATTAGGTGAGATCAGAATTAAGGTGTTTATGCTTTCTAGACTTGTAATTTGGATTACACTATGGATTGCTTAAGGGGCTTGAACTTAGTGTTGCTTGGGATAGATTTGAATTTAAAGCTCATGATCATAGCCATTTATTCGTATGTTTATTTTTTAGTAGTGCCTGAGGATGTTTGGTTTGGTCATATGATGTTTAATCGAATGAGAAAAAAATTTAGATGGGAAAAATTGATGTGATGTTTTACATTAAAGTTGCTTTCATATGTTTTGTATTTCATCATTTTTCCCAATTTATAGCCATTATATTACAAAAAAAATTTATAAATTTTTAAGAAAATGTGATAAAAATATCGGGCGTTACATAAAGTGCATGACACTTCAAAGACTAAATATAAAATCAATCAACTTAAAATCATTAATTTCTAATTGAGCTTGAAAAGCCATGTATAAACCTGTACTTATCTTGTACACTTAAAACCAAATTAATTTGCGTAACACTTTTCAAGAGTTGTTATGTATCAAAACTACAAAAGTTCAAGAATGAGAGACTTCAATCATGTTATGCATTAAGATAACAAAGAAACAAGTAGAAGAACAATATTAAATAAGCATCTGAAATAAATAATAATTTATTGAACCCAATGATGAAACATTAATAGAAATTCATAAGATTGTTATAAATCACCTTTAGTCATTAAAAACAAAGAACTAAAAAAAAGAGAGAACGTCATGCCCTGGCACATGCCGCCCCTAAGCCAAATCTGATCTAAGGAGGAAGCGGCACACAACACGAGAAGGTGGAATTGAATAACCCATTCTTGGGTAGAACACACTATGGGGTTGCGAACGAATATTTTGTATAAAAGCATATAGAGTAAAGGAAGGACTACTAATAAATGCCTTAGTCCACTCATACCCACATACTAGTTATAAAGAAGCCCACACATTGCTAAAATAAGTCTAAGCCAACAATGGCTAATAAGAGTCGAGGCTAACAACGGCTAAATAAAAGTGTAAAGTAGAGTCAAGTGTATATAGATCTCAAAATGACATAAATAAGCTAACATAAAACCCAACATCTCTATAAATCCTCTCTCAATGGAGCCCATCCAAACAACCTACATGGCATGACATGTAGCCCCAAAACAAAACACAAAACAAAGAAGAGTGAGCCAAAGCTTGGCAAGGGTTTTTACTAAGGAAAGTAAATTCATAATGACAACACAAGCATACTAAACATATCATTCATCACATAATCAATCACTATGCCCATTCATCATAGAATATTCACATAAACCTATACTGCCTATGCATCATATCATAATTTACATTCCATAAGGATCTATTCATGCTATTTGCATATCATGCTATATATAACATATTTAATCAACACATAATCATGTCATTTGCATATCATGCTATATATAACATATTTCATCAACACATACTCATGCCACCTACATATCCTGCTATACATAACATATTTCATCAATAAATAGTCATGTCACCTACAAATCATGTTATATATATAACATATTTAATCAACTCATACTTATGCCACCTGCATATCATGTTACACATAACATATTTTAGCATCACATAGCCATGCCACCTACATATCATGTCATAACCCACATTCCATAAGCACATATGATGCCACCTGAACAATAATCCAACATCCAATGGCAACCAATTACATCCAATTGATCAATCACAGCTAATCATGATAAATCTTGTTTGTAAAATATTTTAATGATACATGCAACATGGTATATACATGAGCAAAGAATAAATGAGTCTCAATATAAGTAAACATGCTCAAATCAGTCCATATGTGCATGAAACATTATCTATTTTTTGTCAAATCAAATCATATAAGTCTATGCAAGCGTGTACATAAGTGATAATGTTCAATCCTAAGCTAAAACATGTGAAGCATGAACAAGCTATATAGTCAATGGAATATATGCAAGCATCCCTAATTTATCATAATCCTATCTAACTAAAATCATGGAGTAAATGCATAAAAAATATCAAAATACGAGTTCAAGACAAATATATCATCATGCTAGACCTATACAAGTATAGACTTATCCATACTTAAGCTAAAACATGTGAAACATAATTTACCCTAACTCAATATAACATGTGCAAGCATATATACATAACCATGATCAAAACCTACTAAAATCATGAAGTAAATTATGAAGCAGTCATCAAATATGGATTTAAAACAAATAAAATATCATACTAAAACTAAATAATTATAGTCTTAATCATGCTTGAACTAAATCATAATTTAAGTATGGTTCTCACATAATTACAATAGTAAACTAGGCAATACTAACTCATTTTAGTTATACAAAATTAGATTTATGAGAAGAGAAGAAGAAATGGTCAAAATACACAAAAATGGCTAGAATCACAAAAACTGCCATTTGGCCACTCGAACACCCTACTGGTTTGTTCAAACGCCTGACTGTTCAATCCGCCAGACAAACTATTTGAACGGTCAGCTGTTTGAACATCTATTACGCCATTCTAACGCCCTTCACAATCCACTTTTTGCCCATTTCCTGGTTCGTCTTCAACCTTCCAAAATTCAAACAGAAAATATTCAAAAATTAAAGATAAATTCTAAAATCAACATAGAACATCATAACATCAACATATAACCCTATAACATGTCAGATCTAATCAATCTCATGCTTTATTACAAGAAAATAGACATGAATAAGATGTTTTTAATAAATCACCATTAAAGCTCAAAATGAAGCAAGAACTACATAAAGCTACAAGTATGCAATCCAATGGATAAAACCATACGAGATGAAATTCCCCTACCTCTATAAAGCCTTTAGATCTACGAAGAAGCTTCAATCCTCAAAAAATCCTACCCAAAAATAAGGGTTTTTGTTAAAACTTAATTAGAATCAACTAATATCCCAAATTAACTTGAAAATAGGTAAATCCAGAATAAACTTTGGTTAAAAATAAAAATCAACCATTTTGGGTTTTAAATCAAAATTTAAAATAAGATTTTTAATGGATGAAATATAGAATCAAATTGGGGGAAATGAAGATAAGAAGGATTAAGACCAACATCGAAATATTAAGGTCATTAGGGTAAAAAAAACACACCTTAATCTGTTTTTCCTCTTTGAGAAATGGTGGTAGAGCACCTCCTTTTGTCTTGCACAACTCTTCTCCAAATGGGCAAGTGGTTTGGGGTTTTCCTTAAATAATAAGGTTTTGGGTTAGGTTTACAAACTATTACACTATAAAATAGGTTTAAAATGCCCTAAGTGGCTAATTAGGTTTATTTGAGGCTAAAAACAATTTTAATCACATGAAAATATACTAGAATAAAGTAATAGGAGTTTAGAAGGTTAAATGGGCCACATGCCATCCAATGTGGATGTGGGGCCTACGATGGGATTCACACCCTTAATTAAGAAAAAATTACAATAAATCCCATAAAATCAATAAAAATTATTTAAATCAAGTTTGACACAAAAACTTATAAAAAGTAGAAATTAAACCTTATTTTAGTCATAATTACTAACCCTTAGCCCCAAAATCAAGTCAAACTGGCGAACATGTAAAACCACACGAATTCACATAATAAAAAGAAAATTAAACCAGGTAAAGGTTAGAGATCTTACAAAGAATAATGTAAGACAAGAAAGCTCCAAAGAGGAGGGGATGATCCCTCTTCCATGTTCCCCTTCCTTTATATAGGAGTAGAGGGGTTGGCTTAAAGGGAAAGGTCTAATTACATCCCATAAGTGATTCTTAAGTGGTTGCTTATTTAACAATGATTTCTAGATTGATAAAATAAATTAAATATTATTTTAGCACATAAGTATCAATTACTCTTTATTTAGTCATCTAATAAGCCTCATCATCTTTCCTTAGTTGTAATAATTATAAATATTAAAAAAATCCTTCATGTGTTGCCCTCTGCTTGATTGACTATCTATCACTTACCCATAAATAGTTGGAATTTTTAATTTCTTCTTTAAATAGTTATTGAAGCCACAAAAGGCTTTTTTTCCAATGCCAAATATATCATGTCAAGATAATTTTTTTCCAAAAATATTAAAGCTAAATTACTAATGATGTGTCACTCTATCCAAATCAGTTATTTCCCAAATTTGGTTCTCTTGATGAAAATTTGGAATCCAATACGTTCACATGGTTTGGATTACCATTCCATGACTTTTTAGACTATTAAGAACCCAATTTTGACCCTTAAATAACTTTAAGTGTTTGGGTTTCACTTCCTCTTAAAGATGGATCTTGTTGAGGCCTATTGGACATGTAAACATAGTAAAAGTCCAACTCATCTACCTTGAATTCATTAAATGAACCTATTTCAATTATAAATGCCAAATCAGTCATGAATAAACACAAATAAAGATTTAAATTAAAGTGTTAAAGACATTTAATTCAACATAATTTAAGCAAATAATTTTCTTTAAGCACTTTGAAATAACATTAAATTGGTTGGATTGTGTTCTTGTTATTTAACTAAGAGAAGAATGGACCAAGGTGAGTGAAGACTGCTAATTTTCTTCATCTTAATGTTATAAGTCTATGTTTTTCTAAAACATTACACACATCATGAAATTCAAGTCAATTTTTCAAAAGAAGTTGAATGTTAAATCTATGAAACTTGAAGTCTTGGAGTTTGAAGTTCGGCATAGTCGTGGAAAATAAAATTAGAGAAACTTGCTAATCTTGAACAAAATTTTGGTGTTATTTTTTTTCTACAACAAACTTGTGTTTTTATGTTAAAATGAGGGTACGCGGGGGGGGGGGGGGTGTTATAAAGATGATGAAGATGGCTACCTACTTTAAAAAGTCCATTTAGAGTGGAAGTTACCATCCACTTAGCATCCATAAAAAATTAGCATAAAATAAAAAAATGATGCAAGTTGAGAGGCTTTAGAAAAGTGAAGCCTTAGACAAAAGATTCAATACAAATAGTGAAAAGTAGAAATCTAAAAAAAGTGGGGCATGGACATAAGAGGATGGAAATTTTTGTTACTTTTTAATTGTCATTTTACATGAAATATAATGAAGTCTAGAAAGTAAGTTGAAAAAGGGGCCCTTGTCAATGCTAGATTCTAGATAACATTGTCTTGTTTTGAATAGTTTCAACACGAGAGTTTTAATTTTGTGAGATAATAGAGTTAATTGATGTATTTTAAAAATTGATAAAAGTGCTTAGAATATTAATATGAAGAGGATAAACTTAACCTTAAACCAAATTGCTGACTAATCACAATAAGGGAGTAAGGGCGTTAATCTTTTAGGTGTTTAATGCTTGCATTATGACTTTGACAAGTATGACCCATTTGGTCTATGTATATTTTGATTTAATGATTTTATCAAGTTTTTTAATTTTAGTCAATTTTAGGTATTTTTACTTGAAAGTTTTTTCTCTAATATGTAAATAGGTAGATTTATATCTTGATGAAATTTTAAGAAATTCTAACTATTAGAATTTGAGTTCCATGCATTTTAAATTTCAAACCTTTTGGGACCTGATGTACCAGTGTAAAATTTGATTTGTGAAGATTTTGACAGATGTTGAGAATGTTGCTTCAAAACTTTATTCGAACAATATGTTACAATTTGAAAAAATTCTAAGATTGTTGTTGTCCAATGACACTTTGTTAATTTTATAATCTCAAGGATACTAAATTTCTTTAGCAAATTTCAGGCTGATTTTTTATTGTTATATTTGTTTTTAGATTGTTGATTAGTCTTACAATGTCTTGAATAACTAAGAGATGATGAGGTTATAGATTGGATATATCGTCCAATATTTTTAGTTTGCAGTATGTACGATTCAAGTTTATTTTGATATAACTTAAAAGTAATGATTCTAATTAGACATAGATATGTTGCTTATATTTATTATGTCTAAGAGTCACATAGTCATGAATCTTCTTTATATGAATTTTTGATGTGGTTGGTTGAATTGTTTTCTCAACATATTGTTGTGTTCACCTTTGTCTATTTCTAACAAAAAAGGGGAGAATATGTAGAAATGTTGGATAATTATGGAGAAAACTTAATAATTAAGTCATTTCCACAAGTGCTTTAACATTTAAATTTTGTATTCACTTATTTCTTGAAACAATACAATGTGTGTATGATCTTGGTCGTGATGTGTAGGTTGATTACAGTTTGAAGACCACATCACATTAGGATTTGTGATTCATAGATTAAGTGGGATAGTCATTGTCAAGTTGGACAATCTCATCATAGTCTAAATTATGCACTAAGAGTTATAATTTTTTTCAAATTGATAGGTTGAAGTATTTTGTCATGAAATAGCCAAAGGGGGATATGGTAAGTAAATACAGGCTTAATTTAGTTATCAAAACATTGTCAAGTGATGTGTAATTTTGAGTCAAACAAGTTTCTATCTGCTACTCAAGACCACATGTTGAAGTTGAAGCGAAACATAAAGACTCAAAAAGTGTTTTGATAGTAAAAACTCACTGGCACACGTAACACGCATATGTAAGAATGATAGGGTTTATCATATGTGACTATGAGAAAGAAAATGGGTGAAAATTTTCATATGTATGCAAATTTATCATCTTGGATTGACCGGGATTAAAATGAGATCAATTGGGAATGAATTGTCATTTTTGGTACTGTAGAAAGTTAGTATAACAATCAATCATTCAAACTTGGTTTTGCTTAAAATACGTCATCCTGAGTAGTATTTATATCCTATTAGATGTTTATATAAGGGGTGTTTTGGACTTGGAAAAAGGAAAAGGAATCCTTACAAAAACTATATAAAACCATGAATAGTTTCTCTATTGGTTTGGAAGAGAATAGAGTTTCTATGGCGACTGTGATTTGAGAGAAATATCTATATTAGCCATTAAAATCCTAAAATTATTCATGTCTATATGTTTAACTTCATGAATAGTTTGTGAGGAGACCTCAACATACACACTTGCACTTGAAATGAAGATGATTCTTTACATCTACACTTGAAGGATAAAGTAGTAAAGAAGAAGAGCCCTAAGATTGGAACCTTAGTTAAACTCTCGCTAAGCAAATTGAAGATAATTTAAGTTAATAGAGTTGTTGTGAAGATAAAGTTCTTTGAAGATGGAGATGGAACTAATTAAGATAGACATTAAATGAAGCTTCAACAGGGTTGTGTTAAGGAAAGAAAAAGACAAGAGTCATAGTTCAAAAGTACCAAGATAGACTTTGATAGCCAAGGGACATGTAGAGATAGATTTTGGTAATTGTTGGCTCTTTGTGTGTCGTATATATTCATAGGGAATAAGGTGAATTGGCCTAGAGTGGTCATGTAGCTTTTTCCTAGTTGTGATTCCATGTAAAAAATTAATTTACATATTTTACCTTGCTTAATTAATTACGTAGAGATTAATTTCTTGATCAAGAGGACACAATTTGTAGTTCTCTACCTTTTGGTTTTGTGCTAGAGGCACTCTGGTAACCCTCAAAGTTTTGAAGGGTATAAAATTGACACAACTTACATAAAAAATTCATCTCTCAAGATACAAGAGGAAGTGACTAGAGATGTGCACAACTATAACTCAATCTATACTAAAATTTAACTACAAGATTCAAATGAGTTTAAGATATCCACTCAATTGTCATTCATTTAAGAAGTTTAAATACTTAATGATGTTGTATAAAAGAAGACTTCGGAGCCCCTATTGAATCAATAACTTTGTACCTTTTATTCATCAAAAGACAACAATATATGAAGATTTTGTTAAGCTTGCCTTGTTAGAAAATTATAATTTCATCAATGATATCTAAATCAATTGAATAATATTACTCCAATCATCTCATTGAAAGCTCGAGAAAGACAAAAACACAAAATAATAGCAAGAAATAAACTAGGAAGAATGCCCTTAAATCTAATGAAACAATTGAAGCATGTCAAAGAAAAAATCTATGATTTTGAGAGGTGAGAAGAGCTATTGATTGTACCCCCAAGTAGAAACATCACAAGTGTGTCAAATAATGTTTTTGTACAAGTGAAAATAAATGTACTATATTGTCAAATATATGTTTTTTTCTCATATTTCATAGAGTTTATTCACCAAATAGCCAAAGGGAGAGATTGTTATAACATATGTATCATGTCTTGTAATTGGTAGATTTCGATGATCAAAACTATGTCCATTATATGTATGTTTTTAAGTCTTAAGAGTTTGACTAGATTAGTGATGTATCAATTCAGATGTATTATGAAAACTCAAGGTAGAAGACTTAATCAGAAACTTTCACTGACTTAGAGGACTACTTAAGGACCTTATTGTGACAAATTAGAACAAAAGGAGGAGAATTTTTTCATTGAAACCCTAACTGACTAATAGTAGATGAGCTTTCAAGAATAAGAAGGTTATTTTCAAATACACATACACAAACACTTAGTATTTTTGTAGAAGAACATTACTTAAGTGTTGGGATGAAATTTGGACTAAATGGACATAAGTTGCATAAAGTATTGAAAAGCAATCACTCATCCTAAAACTAGTGATAGATTGGGATTGAATGATTCATAATAATTCTTACAAATTATTGAATGATCAATTGTCTAGTGGAAACAATGACAAGAGTCAATTTTGTTAGGTCTAGATCAATGAACGATCGATCACACTTGAAACAATCAATCAAAATATTAGGTTTAGGTGGATAGAACATTTGATGATCAAAATAATGTATAAACTTTATGTATGTTTTAGTCTTACGAATCTAACTAGATGTTGTGGTTAGTTGAATTTGAAATTGATTGACTTGAAAAATAGGAGTAAATATGTTCTTAAAGATTAAGGTTGAAGACTAAGCTAAGTGCCAAAAGTATAAGTTTATATTACATACTCACATACAAAAATCACTTAATTTTACTTAAGACTAGTTAATTTAAGTGATTCTAGAAAGTTTAGGCAAAATTAGGGTAAAACATGAAAAATCACAGCCCATCAATCAATCGCAACGAAATGAACTAGAATCATTGATCAATCAGCCCTTAAATCATACTATGTAAAATTTGTCCAAGTGTATATCAATCGATTGCCACAAGTGAAAGATAAATCATGGGAAGAGTTTTACTTTAATTAGAATAATAATCGGTCAATCATTGTCTATGTAACTTACTTAGTTTAAGTGATACGAGAAAGAGTTCATTCCTAATTGAACACTAACACATAACCAACCTAATAGACTTTATAAGGGCTTGGTAAACATGAAATTTAATAAAGCAACACCTAGAATTTGAGAGAGAAAAGAGAAGTCTTTTTGCCATTATTTTCTCAAGAGGTCATCATTGTTCTTAAGAGAGATTGAAGACTCAAGGTTAAAGTAAAAAACAAGAGGAGTTTGTTTGTAGAGGCTAGAAGAAAACAAAGATAAAGTGAGGAGGGAGAAAGCTTCAAGGCTTGAAGAGAGAAGACTAGCAACAAAATAAGAGGGAGATCTAAACAAAAGAGAGTTTGTATTAGAGTCTTCACAAGAGATTGGCGGTTTACTTGTGTCATATAAAGGTCTTTGTTGTCTACGCCACGGGACATCTCCCCCACCATGCACTACTTTCCAGTTTATGACCTAGTATATTAGAGTTTGCTTTACTTTTGGAAATTTTCTTTTGTGATGTAATAAAGCATATTCAGGGGGATTTGGTTTATGATTGTAATGGACCAGCTAGTGGTCCGTAATCAGGGGGATTTGATTGTAATGGACCAGCTGGTACCTAATAAGGGGGATTGGATTCTAAGGGACCAGCTAGCCGCCTCCCATAAAAAGAGTTTTCTTCCTCCTTGGACATTTATGCACAATTCAGAATTATTTCTCTTCTTCCTTCGTCCAATCTTCTCCCCTTCCCCTTTGTAAAGCTAGGTACCGTTTGTGTCCGATTCGGACACAATAATCTTGCTTGCTAGTGCATTGATTTTAAGCCAAGAGTTGCTACTATGGTATTTTACCCTAGTCACTGTTTTCCTTGTAATTATCTTGTGTTTGCTTCTATGCTCGCATGATTTGTGGTTTAATTGATGATAAGAATAATGATGAATGCACTTAGTAATTCTAATTTTTTTCATTTCCGTTTAAAAATAAACTCTTGTGCAAAAGATGCTTGAACTCTTAAATTCTAACTTGTCGAAGTACTAGGATTAGGAGCAATCTAGTGATTTATAAGGTTGATTAGAAGGATATTGAATTCTCAATTGGTAGCTAAGGTTTTCTTATTTAAAATATTCTTTTGAATCATACTATCTATCTACTTTTGCTTTCTAGGGTGTTCTACCTTGCTCATCTTTCTAAAAGTGTGTATTTAGTAAATTTTTTGTTTTCTAGAACTTTTTTTCTTGTGCTTGATCGATTCATCATGTCTAGTTCTTATTCATGTAGTGATGATGAGCATTTTGATTTTGAACGAAGTAGAAAGTGTAAGAAGTTAGAGATGATTATCATATTGAATGAGGAGACAATTGAATCAATTTCTATTGTAAAATAAAAATTGCTAGGGATAAATAGGAACTAGAGAAAGAGGTTCAAACCTTGAGGAGTGAACTTGAGAAAGAAAGGTGAAATTCTAAGTCTTTAGAGAATGAATGTAGGTCTACTAATGAGAAGTTTAATGTATTCAAATCTCAGAAAAATAATATTCTAGGTAAGACTAAATTTTTAGAGAATGAAGTTCATGATAAATTAAAACAAATAAGTTATAGTTGGAAAGGATTAAAGATCTAGGTATTACCTTCACATTAGGAAAACTAAAATAAATGTTGAACATAGGAAATGATTGTAATGATAAAAGAGGAATAGGATTTAATAAGACTAATTCCGCAAAGTCTAATGGTATCACTAAGCTTGTCAAGGCTAAAAAAACCATGAACCCTAGGAAAGATGATCATATAAAAAAACCTAAAAGAAATTCCTACGAATCAAAGTCCAAAGTCTAAACATAGGAAAAGGCATTGCAAGAGTGATAATCATATGTCCCACTTCATTAGTCAAATTCAAGCTATGAAACATAAAATAAATTGCCTTAGTCAATGTGTCATGAAAAAATCTAAAACTATGGAAAGTTATGGTGTTTCATATTTGAATAATGTGTCTGAGGAAAGAAATCAATTCACATGATAAGAAGCTTCAAACCAAAGGCATGTGGATTAAAAAGCACACACAAAATTCAACACCAAAGCATGTTGCTTAGGACTGTTACGCCTGAGAATTTTCAACTCATATTCTTTTACATTTACAAAACCTTTTTGCAATATAACTAATACAAACCGAAAAAATGACAAAATCCAAAACTTGTGAAAACAATTTTTTATGACTTTAAATCATCAAACTTCAATTTTCCCACGTAAATTTAAAAAGATCATATAGCCAAGCCAAATATTCTCATACGTGAATTGAAACAAATACATACAAATCAAATGTCATGGCCATGGGCTTAAAGGCAAATACATCCCCCGAGCATATATAAGTGCAAGTCTCACACTAGTCTACAGTATACTATTCAAATTACATGTTCAAGAAACATAACATAGCTAATTCTCATCTTAATCAATACATCACATCCACAATATAACCAGTAAGTCATTGAAAAATAATAAAGACTCGGATGAGTAAGAAACATACTTTTCCATAAAGATAGGTCCACCAACAGAAACAAGAGTCCATCTACAAGAGCTCATAACCAAATACCTGCAAAAGCCTCCCGTACATTAGGGTTAAAAAAGAGGGAAAATGAGTATTTTCAAACTCAGTAGGAGAGTTCTAATCAGTGAAGACTGTAAGTCTATACGTAGATGCGCCCATGCAATTTTCACCAAAAGTAGATATAACAAAATATAATCTCACAATACAAAATATCTATGCTCACACACATGTCATCTTACCATCATATAACACATAATGTCTTATTCATACCATCGTACTCAAATACATACATTTACAATCTTGCTTAGAAGTCTTACCTTAAAACATACACTTGCAATCCTGCTAAAAAATTTGCACTTACAATCTTACTCTTAGTCAAAATCTTACAAACTATTTCATATGGTCATGCACACATTCCTACAATCAAACTCTCGACAACTAGAGCTTATTATAAATTAATTAGATCTAGCATTGAATGAAAGGAATGTCACTGGGGAGTTACCTTAACCTTTGGGGAGAAAGTAGATGACATAGATTTTTTTGAAGGCAAGGCACACCTAGGCTCATAGGACACAAGATCAAACAGGTAAGAGTAGATCCGTGATATGACTTACCTAAGCACACAAAAGCCAACACTCGGGGGGGATATACAGTGCCAACTCAAGGTGGAAAACATATAATTCCTCCTTTGGCAGAAATCTTACAATGCCACACATGGGCAGATTCATATAGTGTCAACTAAGGCAAGAAATGTACAATGCTCTCAATAGAGCATCAAACATCTAGGCTTAGATGCAACTCCAAGATGAGATTAGCAAAACATACAAAGCTCTCATCAGAGCATTGGACATTTGGGCTCAAATACAACACTAAGATAACATCATGCAGCATAACACCATGGCTAGACGTGGAAAATACACAACCGACTAATTACCAATTGGTACAAACATGGAATTGAATCTATTGACACCCTTAGGTCTCAAACTCACAATGTTATATTATTATGATTACTTACAATTCAAGTTTGAATTAAGTAATTTATACAAGTACAATTATGCCAATGAATCCTTCGATCTAACCCTCATTAGCTAACCAATCCAAAGTTGAGCTTGCTCTGAAACTCTAGTCTATTAGGGCAGTACACTTCACTTAACTCATGCTTCTAATAATAATAACTCAACATATAAATAAGCTTATTAATTAAACATACTCTTCTCACACTCATACATTCCTCGCCATGCTCCTTTTGGCCAAATCACCGTACTCGGAAGTGATCAAACTAAGCCTCTCTAATCTAACTCTAGTAATCAACCTCTTGCTAATACCTTACTTCTTGTTCTTACATTCTAGTTCATAATAAGTATATTATGCTTGTACAATTATGTAGTAAAGCCTTCCTATCTCACAACCCCCCCACAATGGCTCCCAACAATATTTTACTTACTAAACCTCAAACATATGCCAAAATCCAAACCAACTGTTGCTTGTCACTTATACATCCTCCAACATCCATCATACTAATACTGATCAGCATCCAAATCCATACAAAAGCCTTTGTCACCTATTATTGTCCAGCGACCATACATCTACCCCACACACACACATCCCACATCCATCGCACACGCATATAGCCATTACACATAAATATCACATACACATAATTCATCTTAGTTACACATCACATATATGTAATTCAACACATAGCTTACTAGCATACTTGCTAGCCATCACTAGCACTTACATATTCCATGTACATTACATATACGCAAAGCTTACATGCATGTCATATGCATAAGCAAGCACACCCTATTCAATTATCTTTCCCTTTAACATCATGAAATTGAATCATCATATAACATCCAAAGCATTTAATCATATAATCTCAGTATTCTACTAAGCATTTCAAGCATGCTATCATAAAATTACGAGTTCAAAGTCCCTTACATCGTAATCCACACAAATTCGATGGTGAGCACACAACGGTGGTGGTGTTGGCATCCAAAGGCATTGCCTATTTGTGAGAGTTGTTGTTTTGAGAATTTAAGAAACTCCAGAAGTAATCACAGCAAGACCGGGGGGGGGTCCCTCTTGGCCTAGAATGTTTGGTACACAGCGACATACTAGGCCATACGGAAACGAAATCCTGCCAAATAGAAGTGGCAAATGCAATTGAAAGGCTAATTGGAAGATGGCTGACAGCTAAGAAGCACTCGGCCTGCCACAATATTGCAAAATTGATTGTGGATAGCACCCATTCCAATGATTCTATGTCATTGTGCGCACACTCGTACAATCAAACTCTTGACCACTAGAACTTATTATAATTTATTTAGCTCTAGCATTGAAGGGAAGAAATGTCATTGGGGCGTTACCCCTTAACCCTTAGGGAGCAATTAGATGTCATGGACTAAACTGATGGCAAGGCACACCTATGCTCATGGACACAAGATCAAACAGGTAAGAGTAGATATGTGATATTATTACCTAAGCATGTAAATAGCCACACTGGGGGAGCATACAGTGCCAACTAAGGGTGAAACTCATGCAATTCATCTTTTGGGCAGAAATCTTATAGTGCAACACTTGGGCATAATCATATAGTGCTGACTAATGACAGAAACGTACAATGCTCTCAATAGAGCATCAAATTTATGGGCTTAGATACAAATCCAAGATGAGACTAGCAAAACATAAAATGCTCTCAATAGAGAATTGGACATTTGGGCTTAAATACAACACCAAGACAACATCCTCAAGGATAACACCATGGCAAGACATGGAAAATACACATTTGACTAATTACAAACTGGCACAAACATGGAACTGAATCTGTCGAAACCCTCAAGTCTCAAACTCACAATATTATATTATTATATTTACTTACAATTCAAGTATGAATTAAGTAATTTATACAGATACAATTATGTCAATGAATCCTTCGATCTAACCGTCATTAGCTAACCAATCCAAAGCTGAGCCTGCTCTAAAACTCTAGTCCATTAGGGCAACGCACTTCGATTAACCCATCCTTCTAATAATCCTAACCCACCATATAAATAAGCTTATTAATTAAACACACTCTTCACATACTCATACATTCCTCGCCATCCTCCTTATGGCATAATCATCGTACTCGGAAGTCATCAAACTAAGCCCCTCTGATCTAACCTTTTTAATCAACCTCTTGCTAATACCTTACTTATTTTTCTTATGTTCAAGTTCATAATAAGTACATTATGCTACTACAATTTTCGGTTAAAGTCTTCCTATCTCACAATCCCCGCACAAAGACTCCAAACCACATTTTGCTTACTCACTAAACCCCGAACATACACTCCAATCCAAATAATCCCTTTCCTGTCACTTATATACCCTCCGACATCCATCATACCAATATTGATCCACATAAAAATCCATATAAAACCCTTTGTAACCTCTTATTGTCCAACCTTCCATACACATATCCATCGCAAATGCGTATAGCCATCACACATACACATAATTCATCTTAGTTATGCATCAGATATATGTAATTCAGCGCATAGCTTACTAGAATACTCACTAACCATCACTAGCACTTACATATTCCACATACATAACATATACTCAAGGCTTACATGCACATCATATGCATAAGCAAACACACCCTATATAATCATCTTTCCCTCTAACATCATGCAATTGAATCATCATCTAACATCCAAAGCGTTGAATCATATAATCCTAGCATTCTACTAAACATTTAAAGCATGTTATAATGAAATTAGGAGTTCAAACTCCCCTACATTGTAATCCACGTGAATTTGATGGTGAAAACACAACGGTGGTGGCGTCGGTCTCCAAAGGCATCACCTAATTGAGAGAGCTATTATCTCGAGGATTTAAGAAACTCTAGAAGTAATCACGGTAAGACCGACATGGGTTCCCTCATGGCATAGAATGTTTGGTCCACGATGACACACTAGGGTAAACGGAAGCAAGGTCTTGCCAAATTGAAGTGGCAAATGTGATCGAAAGGCTAATTGGAAGATGGCTGACAACTATGAAACATTTGGCCTGCCACAAGATGCCAAAATCGATTGTGGATATCATACATTGGAAATGATTCCACGTCATCAATGACCATCAAGAGGAGTGGAGGGCCTTGTTAGGTGCTAAAGGATGGAGAAGAGGTGGACGAAGACTCTGGATGTCAATTACAGTTGATGGTAGTTCTAGCCAATAGTCAAGTAGTGCAAAAGCGATGCCAAACCATAAAATGTACGTGTGACCACATGCACATTCAGCAAAAGTGAAGTCCGAGAGGAAGATGGGCTGAACAGTAGTAACCCAAGACCCAAAATGGCTAATGGGGCCAAGTCTAGCATGTAGTGGTTGGTTGGGGGTGGCAGCAGCTTTGATTAACGCCTAAGACCAAGACCAAAAATGGGTATGTTAGGCATAGTTTGGGGTAGAGTGGTAGTGTTGGACGATTTAGGCCAAGCAGGGGCAGGGGGCAGTACAAGGCTGACTATGGTTTGTGGGGTCATTGTCGGGCCAAGGCCAGCCAAAAACAGCCCACGACCATAGTGAAAGGGCATCTTGTGATTGGTTTGCATTGTGAACAGAAAAAACAAGGGAAGAGGTATATGGCAGATGCAAGAGAATGAATACATGGGGTGGTAGGTGCTCTAGTTAGTGCCACTAAATTCATAGTAGCTGGGCGAAGACACAATCGGTGGTAGACAGCAGCTTCTGGCAGCTGCAGCCCCCCAGCAACCCAAAATGGAGAAAACACCAAAAGAAAAGTGGGGAGAGTAGATATGTGAGAGTCGGGTAAAGGGGAAGAGCAGTCGGCCAGGCTATGCAGTGACCATACTATTGCTAGGAAAGCCCAATGTAGGCCGGCTAGAGGCCACTGACCAAAGTTGGTGTTACCTCGTATAAAGAAAGAAAAAGAGTGAGGGGGTATCAGGCAAGGCTGAGTCAAAACAAGCTGGGCAAGGTCAGCGGGGCTGACCAGGGGAGGAGGCCTTACCATCACTAGGTTGGGACCGGGCATCAAGAAGCCAGTCGCCGATGGAGGCACCTCTGGGCTCACAAGCAAGAGAGGGGTGGTTTTCTTCTGCCTCGTACTATGAGGGTCCAAAGCATAGGGCTATGGGCCTAGAGCCGACGACTTCCTGATATTTTTGGGCCGCAGTCGGCTAGCTCGAGTTTGGCCAGAGGCCGTCAAAAGGTAGACAATGGCTAGTGGAGCAGCCAAAGCAGAAGGTTGCTTCCATAACTTTTTAGATTGGGTGTGCTTTTGCACTACCCGATCTTTCCTTCATACTTGTTTTCTTTTTCCCCTCTCTCTCATTTCTTTCCTCTTTTTTCTTCTTTTGTTTTCCTCCTTTTTCGCATTGAAAGCATCTATGGCCTGTGACCAAGTCCCATACCTAATTCTACAGGTATGAATACCAAGTGAAATACATGAAACCAAATACACCGTAGCATCGAACTTCCCTATTAGAAAATGAGAAAAAAATAACAAAAATGCAGCAGGAAATTATAGAAAAATCAGGGACGTTACAAAGATAAGAGAAAGAAAACTTTTGAAAATTGAATTAGGAAAGATGTCTTAGAGAACCTTAGATAATAAGTTGATAGGGGGAGCAAGAGCACCTTAGATTGCCTTCGGATAGATTGGCTAGGTAAGAGTAAGGAACTAATCATCTCTAACTAAAGAGATTGAGTTGATTTTTCTAGGATTGAATGCTTTCTATGTTTTGGGACACATATGCTTTAATTGTTAATTCATTTTACTTTGTTTTCATGTTGATTTCCTTCAAAGGTTTTGAATGAGAAAAAAATGAAAAAAGTCAAAAACAACAAAAAGAACTTTGTTTTATTTTACATTGTTTTTTATATGTTCAACTTTAAAGAACATATGACATGTATCTATTGTAAATTGGCTAATTTTTACGATCAAAATAATGGCTAAAATGTATTTATATTTTAGTCTTATTAATCTAACTATGTTTAGTTATAGTTGAGTTTGATTTGGAATTAATTAACTTGAAAAAGTGAAGCAGACGTGTTCTTCTCAATCAAGGTTGAAGACTAAGTTGAGTGTCAAGGGTAAAAGGTTTATTTGCACACATCATGTACAAAATTTACTTAGTTTAACTTAGAAAAAACGAATTAAGTGAACCTGAAAGTTTAAAACTAAATTAGAGTAAATTATGGAAGTTTACTATGCATATGTATTAGAGTAACTGATCGATCAACAACGGAATTAGACTGTAAAATTTGGCCGAGTTTATTGATTGATTGCTCTCAATGAAAGATTGATCAATTGAAGAGTATTACCCTTATTAGAATAGTGAATGATCGATCATTGTATGTGCTACTCACCTAGTTTAAGCCATTCTAAAAGAAATTTCATTCCTAATTAAGTCAAACACCTAAACCAACTTAATGAACTATATAAGGGCTAGGTAAACACGAAATTGAAGAGAGAAAAACTTTAAAATTTAGAGAGAAGAGGAGAAATCCATCATCCCTTGTTTTTCATAATAGACTATCATTGTACTTCAAAGTTCATGTTAATGTAATTGCTTAAGTAACACACAACTGAAAAAGAGTTTTTACACACATATAAACCGGAGAGGAGAGTAACTCAAGTTCAATGGAGGACTGAAGACTCAAAGCTAAAGTCATAAACAAGATGAGTGTTGTTATGTCTGAACCAAGACTATAAAGAAGTCAAATTCAGATTTTTTTACTTGCCAATTGTAGTAGACAAGGTCGATCCACAGGGAAAGCCTTGTGCAACAAAGAAAATAGTTACGAAGAAATAGAGGAAGAAAAATTAAGAAAGAAATAGTAGAAGAGTATTGAGGGAATAACAAGTTAAGAAATCAAGATGAGAAAACACTAAGGCATTAAGGGTCATTGTAACATCTAATGATGTTCTTCATGTATCATGTTATCTCAGTTAGAATCGAATGAAGATTCTATCTAACCGAAAGATATGAACATTAATTAAAGATAGAAAATACTTTGGATAGATGAAGGATAAAAATAATTGTCTCTTAAATATTTCTATGTATCCAAATCACAAAAGATCAAGAAGGAGAGCCTTCAAGCATCTTGTGTATCCAAATCACAAAGAAACAAGAAGAAGAACAATATTAAATAAACATCACTTCAAATAAACAATACTTATTCGAAACCATTGATGAAACATGAATTGAACTCCATTAGATTATTACAAATCACCTCTAGCCTTAGCTTGAGAGCTTAGAAAGCCATTACAATAAAACTAAAAATAAAAATATAAAATTAGAGAAAAAAATAGGAGAAGAGAGCTCCAAAGAGGAGGGGGTGCTTCATCTATCGCGTCCACCCCTCTATTTATAAGAATAGAAGGGGTTGCTTCAAAGAGGAAAGTGAAATCAAATCTCTAGATTTCATCCTGATTGGTTGCTTATTTGGCAATGATTAGATACTAAATAAATCAAATAAATCTATGATTTATTTATCAAATAAGTATCTTTGATTCTTTCTTTAGATATCCAATCAGCCTTATTGTTTTTCCTTATGTGTATCAATCAAAATCAATGAAAATATTCTTCATGTGTTGGCCTCGGGTTAGTTTACTAGCTGTCTGATTGCATGTCAGATTCGACCCATATGTCTTCAGAATTTGGAATTTTATCCTGAAATAAGACTTGTAGCCACGGAAGTCTTCTTTCCAATTCCACCAGAATTGTATCAATCCGAATTATATAGAGAAATATATGATCAAAATACTACGGTTCTGTCAATCTGTCCAAATCAGCTTCTTTCCTAATTTAGTTCTCTTGATGCAAATATCAAATCAAACGGGTTTACAAGGTTATGTTCGACCATTCCATATATATTTAGACCATTAGGAGCTCATTCTTGACTTTTAAATAGCTTTGGGTAGTTGGGCTTCACTTCATATTCTAGTTGGATCCTGTTGAAGCATGTTTAGACATGTAAACTCAATTAAGGTCCAACTAACCTATTCAAAATATAAATAGCCCAAATAAGCAATGAATTAATACAAAATAGGATTGTAATTTGAAATTTAAAAACATTTTATTGAACATTATTTCAGTGCATCAATGAGGCCTAAAGAAGATGAAAACAAAGCAAGGAGGAGAAAAAACATTAAAACTTGAGGAGAGAATACGTAAAGGCCAGCAACAAAATAAGGGAGAGATCTAAACAAAAGGATTGTGTTAAGAGTCTTTACAAAAGGTTAGTGGTTTGCTTATGTCAATATAAAGGTCTTACTTGCTAGTGCATTGAATTAGACATTGAGAGGAAGTCGTGGTATTTTACCCGAGTTTGGGTTTTCCATATAAAAATTGTGTGTTTGATTGTGTGTTTTGCATGTTGATGGTTTTCCCCTATAAATAGGAAATTCATGCATACTTCCGAAGAGTTTTGCTGTCATTCTTAGACTAGTTTCACTTGTCCAAAAGGCATTCTTAGTTAAATTGAGGGTGATCTAAGGAATGGAATGATCTATTTCATAAGTTGGTGACCTAGAGGGGGAGAATATCTTGGGGCAAGGGGAGGCTCTATGTGCTGCCCTCAGGCCCCAAAGAGAGAGAAGTGGCTCAAAGCAAGAGGAGGCTCCATCCTCCACCATCTGGCCACAATGAGAGAAGTGGCCCGGAGTAAAGATTGGCTCCGTCCTCCACCAATGGGTCACATAGTGAAAGAAACGTCCACGAGTATGGGAATTTTCTATTTGTTTCCTGTGGGCACTGGGAGAAAAGTGTCTCTAGGAAAGGGAAGAATCTATTTGTCACCTATGAGCATTAATAGAGAAGTATCTCCAGGTAAAGGGAGGTTTTGTCTGTCGCCTACAGGTGCATAGAGATAAGTGTCTATGGGGAACGGGAGGTTTTTGTCCGCCACCTTAGAGTGTGCAAAGATTGATTATTCTCCAGGGAAATGGAGGTTTTGTCTGTCACCTTCTGGTGTAAAAAGTGAAAAAGCCCTAGCAAAGGGGAGCATCTGTCTCTCAACTTCAGCACAATGAGTGAAACATTCTGGAGCAAAAGGAGGCTCCACTCGCCGTCTCCAGACTTGAAAGGGAGGATTCCTTGAAGGAAGGCCCAACTTCAAATGCTGTTACTTTCAAAATTTTAGGGGAATAAGCATTTATGATCTTATGATTCAATACATGATTAGATGAGTGCAAGTAGAGACGATTCAAAAAAAGCCAAGCCATAGAAAAATGAATTGAGGAAAAATATCAGAACTCGGAAAAAGGCATGAGCATGTTTATTATAAATTTTTTTATTGTTTTTATCTTTTTAGGAAAATCATGTACATAGATTCTAGCTGAAGAGAGTTAGAAAACGTGATGTCTCCACTAGGGTTTGAACAAATTTATGTCAGTTAGCTTCAGAGTGATCTTGCGAGACTCAAAATTAATAGAAAGAAGAGTTGACTACAATGGTAGTTTTTCTTGAAAACAAATAAAAGAGGATTAATGTTATAAATAATTTGACAATAATATACCAATGGTGTTAACTTATCTAAGGAAGGCAAGGTATTACTGAAATTAATTTCAGAATGCACTTTGACTAAAAGAGAAATGATTAAAAAATTATAAAAAATGTCTCAACTTTGCTTATTTTAAGTGTTTGAAAATTAATTTGAGTTCTGACTATCAAAACAATTTTCTTTTGATGTAAAATGCCTTGAAATAGTTTTAGGAGACTATTTTAATTTTTCCTAAAATTTTGGCAATTTTTATTATATTTGGAAATTCAAATATTGAATTTATTTAAAAAATGATTGATCGACCTTAGCAATTGATTGCTAGTTGGTTTTTGCGCTAAAGCTCAATTTTCAATTTAATTTAATTTTATTTAAAGTGTATTCCACACCAAACTCTTCTAAATAGTTCTAAGGGGCAAATAGAGGCGAATTGGAGTGTTTTTGCATGACCAAATACGACTTTTCTGCATCAAAATCTCGAATTTCACTTCAACCAAGGTAAGTTCCAAAACCTAAACTTTTTAATGACTAGATGATTTTAAATGGTTTTTTGACACAATTTGAACTAGTAGAAATGTTAGAAATAGGTTGATTTAGCTTTGGTTAAAATTTCATGCATTTTGATATGTTAAAACTCAAGATTTCATGAAAAATCAATGGTAGTTTCATGTTTCTAAACTAAATTGGGGATTTTTCAAAATCGGGTGTTTTTGGTCAAAATTGGTTGTTGGACTTGTTGAAAAGTTTGATATTGAGATCTACCTTAGGTTCAAATTTTGAGTCATTCTGACATTGAAATTTTTTAGGGTTTATTGAAATTCAAATTTTGAATTTTTTGTCTCCATTTAATGTTTTTTGAAATTTTGGAATTTTTATTGTTGTTATTTCTTTATTCTTAGTTTATTCTTAGCTTGAGGCTTCTTTATTTTCTTTTAATCTAAATGGGGAGAGCTAAGAAGCAAAAGATTGTCGAGTGGGGCTCTGGTGACCCAGGGGCATCGAGCATTAGCTCAAACTGGGTGAGACCTATTAGATGTGAACAAAGTTAAGTACATATACCTTTAGAGATTGTTGTAGGATTGATTGATTCTGGACCATACTAGATGGAATACTTTTCTATCGTTTCTACATTCAGAGAGCATTTATACCCTAGGAGGTAGTGGTGTGCATCACTCCATTTTGAGAATGATGGTGCACTCATTGGAGTTGTAGGAGAAGTTCAGGTGAGAGTGACACCTGACATCACTATTGTTATTGGTTGTAGAGGAGAAAGCTCACATTCCCACAATTTAATGGATATGACTTTCCATCAGACAGTGAACTGACTGCAAGTTTCTTGGGTTTGCCAAGACAATCAGAGCTTGAGTTGCCCTTGCTTGCACATTCTATGACATGGGACTTTATGCTTCTTCTTGTCATTGCTCAGTATGACATATGGAGTGTAGGAAGGAGAAAGTAGATAAAATGATGGAACAACTACTACACTTCTTGGCATAGCCACATCTAGAGTTAGATATGCCCTCTATCATTTTTGGGAGGAATATGACATTTTTGCATGGCCACACACATGAGATGCCATATCCTTACATCTTGTACTAGATTTTCATTGTGGTACATGTCAAAGTATGTAGAGCTTAGCCCATTATGACCAGGATGAGACTGATTGACCTTAGACTGGTTCATAGGATGTTATCTTACCATCAAGGTGAAGATCATGAGTCAAAAGGAGTAGCAGATGCAACATTAGAGCCACTAGCACCTTTGGATGATTCAGATTGACTAGTGACTATGCCTGTATTTAAATCATTTCAAGAAGATGTGTTCAAGAGGCTTATAGATTTTGATCACTTGCTCAGATCTTGACTTTCACAATCAGACAATGAGGGGGAGTAGAGTTATGATGATGCAGATGCTAATTGATGTTTTTATTTATGTTGCATCACTTTTTATGTATTCCTTTGTTTCAAACTTGTTCAATTTATTTATGTTTCATTGTGATGATGAGATGTACCTTAAAAATAATTTTATTGCGAGATATGTGATCGACATGTTATGGTTTGGTGATTTTTTGCATTTTCATGTCTTTAAGTGATAATTATAACTTGATTTGGCTTTAATGAGTACTTTTAATTATCGCTTTAACTTTTTATTTATTTATGTCAAAAAGAGGGAGAAGTGATTAATGAAAATTTAAATGCTTATATTTATAATTGATTGAATAGTACTAAGCAAATCAATTTGATTTTAAGTGTGCGGGATAAATACAGGGTTATAGAAGGTTTTTCGAGCTCAATTCCAAATAAATGAGTTTAAGTTAATTGAGTCTATGTTGAGCTTTTGTAGTGTTAAGTTCTTTTGTACAATTTCAAAGTCAATGCACTATATCAAAATTTGTAATTTTATTTTAACTTCCAAATATGTAGTGTTTTGACAAGAAATAGACAAAAGGGGAGATTGTAATGACATATGAGTCAAATATCAATATATATTAGCTGACTTCTTTGTCAAAATTATGTCTAGAAACTTTATATATGTATTGAGTCTTAAAATCTTATTTGAGGTTGTTGTGGTCGAGTCAAATTTGGAATTGACATACTTGAAAAATAGAAATAGACGTGTTCTTATTGAGCAAGAAAGAATACTAAAGAATGTTAAAAGTTTTTAAAACTTATTTAGATCACATTCACATACAAAATTATTTGGAGAAGTTTCAAGAGTGATTTCAGAAGGTTTTGGAGTAAAAAGGAGAAAATAGTTAAATTACTAGTCGAATGATCAATTGTTGCACATAAAGAAGAATCAAATAATAGATTGGCAATAGATTTTGCCCTGAACAAAATGAAGCCTAGATTTATTGATCAATCACTCTAATGAATGGATCGATTGCTTGAAATATCGTGCACCAAATAAATAGTGAATGATTGATCATTGTTTGGAATGATCAATAACTTCAAGGACAAGTTATTGTAATTAAATCATTCCAATTTCAATTTCTTTTCTTATTCAAGTGCAAGTCCTAAACCATCTTAAGTAACTATATATGGGTAAAGAAATCAAGAAATTTGAAATGAAAAACCTAGAGAAAATTGGAGAAAAAGGGTTTACACATTTGCATACTATTTTCTAAGGAGAATTCACATGAAGCTTTGCATTGAAGATCCATGGTGAATTGAAGACAATCCACAACTAAAGGAGTTTATATATAGAGATTTCAAAGATGTGTTGCAACAAATCTTCAATGGGAGATTGAAGATTCTACAAGGCCAAAGTCAATACAACAATAGGTGTTTGTTGAAGACTAAAAGAAGATAAAGACAAGGCAAGGATGAAGAAGTTTCAAGTTCTTCAAGGAAAAGATTTGAAGGCTAAGAACAACGATCTAAACAAGAGGAGCACTGAGTCTAAACAAGGTTGGTGGTTTGCTTATGTTAATGTAAAGTCTTGGTATCTAGTGCATCTATTTGGTTCCTTTGGAACTACAGCTATTTTTTACTTGTGTTATCATTTTCCATGTTACATTGTTGTGTTCATGTGTGGATTGAATAGTAGTAGTTAATTGATTGATATATCATGAGTGAAATTTGAGAGAATATTTATTTGATTCCACTATGTTTAAAAAGTATGTGCAAAGAGTATAGAACTTGTAGTCTTTATCCTTCTTGATAATTCAACTAAGGGCAATCTAGTGATCCACTAAGTTATTAGATGAATATCAAACTCACAATACTTCTTGAGTATCGACAATAAATCAATAGAAATGGGGGGTTGTACGACATCCACATTAGCGCACTGGTTCAAGAAGAATCCATGCGGTGCATACCGCAAGAAAGAACCAATGGTCTGGGTAGTCTCAAGAGTGCCCTAATGTGAACCATGGTGTCGGATGCATTGTCCCTTTGCCTCAAAACCCATCGTCATATCCTTAAAGTTCCAAATCACATTCCCCTGCTCCTGGAGCCACTAGAAACCAAGAACTATGTGTACCCCCTTCATAGGAAGAAACAACAAGTCAGTGACAATGGTGTGGCCTAGGATAATGAGAGACACTTGAGCATACGCCCCTAAGCTTCTAAGATGTTTCCCATCACCAATCAATACATCAAACAGTTTGAAATTTGAGACCACACACCCCAACCATGGTGCCACCTTATCGTTGATGAATTTATGGGTGGAGCCACTATCAATCAAGATGGCAACTTGTTGCCACTTCAGATGACCTTGGACCCTCATGGTATAGGATATGAATGATCCAAAAAAGGTGTGCATAGAAATCTCGGGCAGAATGTCATCATAAGGAAATGGCTTGGCTTGATCAAGGTAAACATCATCTTCTTCTACTTCTTCGACTATGCAACGATGGACAGACATGAACTTCTCATCACATTTGAAGCAGAAGCCCTTAGATAGCTTCTCCTCTATTTGGGTTGGAATTAGGTTGAGAACTGAATGGGTAGTAGAAGTGGGGTTTTGGCCTGCCCGGTTGACACTTAGCCTAGGCCTTAGGAGGAAGTGGCTGATGAGGCTGGTGTTGGGCACTGGAAGGCTTTGGATGTAAATCATGATACATACTTGTTCATTGTCAGAAGAGGTCCCTTGGTAGACAAAAGACTTCTCTTCCTTGTGGATCCATTCCAAAAGATCTTCATCCTCATTGTAGTGGGGAAATGGTAGCCAGACTAAACATGGCTTAGCACCACCTATTTGCCCTCCACAAGAACCGGTCAAGTCTTCCCAATCCTCCTTGAACCCCCAACCAAGTTTTTGAAGTTCGAGTTCAATGTAGCATTTTCTTGAACACTTGGGGGACCTTGTTCTCCCAGGCCAAAATGACCTCCATCATGAATCTGATCAATGGATACAAAGTATATAGAGGTAGGCGGAGGAGAAATATGCCCATATGTGGATTGGGAGCCCAGAGCACGAGAACCACAAAGCTGAGATGACCCACCCACTTTAGCACTGGCTTGCTGGGGCATGGGCAAGATGGGGGCCACTGAGGCTGACTACAGTTGGGCAAAGGCCACTGTCAAATTATGAATCTAGGTGTTCATCTTCTCGAACATAGAAATGACCATGCATGTGTCTAAACTTGGATTGGATTGGGGTGTTCCTTTACGGCATCATCCTGGTTCTCGAGCTAAGGCTCCAAGGCATTCGCCACTTGCTTGCCTCTCGCAATAGCTAATTGTCAAGGCTTTGATACCAATGATGTGTTCCAATTAGGAACACAATGATACCATTGTCAAGTAAGGGAGAAAGGAACAGAAGGAGAAGAAGAAGAAGAAAGGGGAGAATAATAGTTTCAATTTCAAGCTACTTAGAATAGCAAAGATGCCATGTACAAATACTTGCTCCAAGAGCCTTATGTGCATCCCTACGTGGGTTGGTCTACCATCAGCGGGCCCCTAATCCTACACAATACATAATCCATCCCAAAATATGCCAAATCCATCTCCTGATTACATCCACAATCAATACTAAATATAAATACTACCCTAAAATTCTAACAATGAAATATCTACACGCCATCAAGGTCTATTGGTATGGATTAATGAAGGGCAGTGGCATAATACAACACATCAAGAAATTCTTAAGAAACTTAGAACTTTAGGTGTGGGAACAAGGGTCAAAATTAAGGAAAGATACAAAGAGAAAAAAGAGAAGAGAAGTAAAACAAACAAGATAGGAAGAACATGAAGTGCTTTGAATGTGGTAATTTAGGTTATTTTGCTGCTAATTATACTAACAATAATTCTAACAATTCTTCTCATGAGAACCGTAGGATAGAAAAGTTGTTTGACTAAAAGAAAAAAAGGAAAGTGTTTCAAGCCACTGACTCTGATGAGAGCTCTTTTTAAGAAAAAAAATTGTGTAAGTATACTACCTTCCATGCAAGATGTAAGAACACATGTGGTCATATGTATTGTATTAGCTTATTTCAGTGAACAAAATAATTTCAAATTGATGTATAATTTGAGTCAAAGAATAAAATGCTTACTGCTCAAGATCACATAGTGAAGATGCAGCAGATCGGAAGACTCAAAAGTGTTTTCACAAGTAAAAACATGCACACACTTCTCACGCACTTATTATAAATGGTTTATTATATTAGAGTGTGAGAAAAGGAAAGAGTAAAAATTGAGTGAAAAATTGCATATGCAAATTTTCATCTAAAATTAATTATGATTAAAAAGAGATTAATTGAAAAGAATTTTGAATTTCGGCATTGTAGAAGTACTGCAGTAACACTGTAACAAGTTACTGTATCATCAATCTATCATTACTATAGCAATCGATCGGGTACTATAATAATTTTTTTTAAAACAAAGCCGATAGTTGGGCAATTGATTAGTTACTATAGCAATTAATCAATAAGCTCATGCCTTTTTCTGAGTTATGATATTTTCCTAAATTTATTTTTCTAATGTTTGACTTTTTCTAAATCCTCTCCACTTGCATCATTAATTTTTTTTTTCATTTGTTTGTTTTATGTCAAGCGGATAGGAGCTTCACACAAGCCTAGGTTGACCTAAGTGGGTAACCCTTCCCCATCATCTTTATGAGGATAATTATATCATCTAAAGATATTAAAGTACATAAGACTCATAAAAATTGTACATTATATATAATTTACTTTTTAATTATAAATAGAAATATAGCCAAAGATCCTCTAATTTGATCACCTAAACTCCACAAAAGTCCAAACACCTAAGTCAACTTATGTTTAACAATTCTATCTTGATGTTCATACATAAAAGTGACTTGAGTCTTAACATGATGTGTGTAAGTTTTAAAAATAGAGAATTGCCACATCAAGCAAAAAAATTAAATTTTATCTTTACTCTCCTTGGTGTATCCTTTTCTTTGTTAAGGTATATTTGACTATTAATCATGCCCCTTTTAGCTTTAAAGAAAATTAATTTCAATATGTCTCAAGAGTTGAATTAATCACAAGCTAAAAAAAAGTCAATTGCAAACTCAAGCAAAGCTACACTAATTTTTTTGTGTGTTTTTTATCATATTTTAATTTTTTTGTTTTTTTTAATTCAAAACCTATGAATTAAAGACACGTAGAAACAATGTAAAATACAATAAAATTAAAAAACATTAATGTCCAAATAATAGAAAAAATTAAACCATGGACACAAATCCGAATCTCTTTACTTAGAGATTTGAAACTCCTTAGCCTTCCCTAGCCAATAAAATTTAAGGCAACTTAAGGTGGAATTTTTTGCTTTTCCTAATTGATCCTTCAATACTTAAAAACCAATCTTTTTGACCCACACTCATCATGTAAATGTGAAGAAAATATATAATTTTTATACCTCTCGAATTAGTTTGTTAAGACTATTTCTTGACTAGTTTAGTAAAACTTGAGTACTGTTTTGTTTCACAGGGCTTATAAAACACTCTTTAAGAAATTAAATCTGAATATACTTATAAAAAAAGAAATTTAAAATCACAATTGGTTGGATATGTTCAACATGAGGGATAAATCATAATTAAGAAAAGAGTTAGAATGGGTGGCCACTTTCTTTTACGTATGCAATTTTGTTGAGCCAACCAACATGCATGGCTCATTAAGTTGGGCATACGTTGGCTAATTTTATAACTTAATGGTCTAATAACTAATACTTTGTTTGTACATGAAATAGGAAAAGTGCAGGCCCATCTAGCTTGACCACAAGTTTTGACTTCTTTTGTCCAAAAAATTTGGACAATGATTTGGGATTCTAACATTGGAAAGTGGGTTAGTTTGCTAGATGGTGATGCAGTGAATCATGGATGCCAATCTATATCTCGAGGTTGTGACAAAAGGAAGGGAAGGATGTGTTGGAACTTCGGTTAGGTCCACTCTCAAATTTTGAATGATGAAATGGAAAGACAGATTAGACTAAATGGAAAGCTAAGAGGTTGTGGGTTAATTCAAGCAAGTAGGAGGAGACGTATAGCTTTAAGAGCATCTGGTAGGATCTGAATCTCATTCACCAAGATATGAAGCAAATCTTCGCTTGAAGATGCATATTCTTAATGCCATATTAAGGCTAGAAGAGGCTTATAATTGAGTGGTTCGGCAGGCTAAAGGGGGCATCTCCAACCGAACAACCTACTTCTCATAGCCTCTCCCA
This sequence comes from Saururus chinensis, assembly GCA_035235625.1. NCBI lineage: Eukaryota > Viridiplantae > Streptophyta > Magnoliopsida > Piperales > Saururaceae > Saururus > Saururus chinensis. The sequence goes on from CP141142.1 coordinate 26,276,769, forward strand.
ATTTTGTTCCCTCTTGTTTTTCTTTTATTTTTTTATGGCTTTCTAGGCTTCGTAGTCAAAGCTAGGGATGAAGCTTGTCCTCAATGTTTAATGGCTATTTTGATTCGAGTAAGTTCTTTATCATATTAAATTCATTTTACATATTTGAGGAGTTCATAATCTATATAATTATTTGATTCGGCATTCACGAAAGGCACGCCGAATGCTTATAATTCCCTTTGATTATATATGCTTTCGCATAGTAAATAATCAATTAATATTGTTCTATTTCAAATTTCTTTAAGAGTTAAATTTTCTGATTGAGATGAATTTTTATTTGATCTCAATCGAGTTATTATTTGAATCAAATATACATTAGAGATTTATTATAAGTGAATTTTCGATGCCTTAACATTTTCTCTTTGATTGTCCCTTATTTCCTATTTTACCTTTGTTCTCTAATTTTTTCGTAATCGTTTTCTTTATTGCATAAGGCTTTTCCTGTGAATTGACCTTGTCTACTACAATTAGCAAGTAAAAAAAATTGGAATTTGACAATTTCATAGTCTTGGTTCTATCATAACAATGAATTGGCGTAGTTGTCGGGGATTGCAATGTGTGTCAAGAATCTATTAGGAAAAAAACTAACTCTAACTTTATCAATTCTCTAACTTTTATTTTGTACACTAAATCTTTAATTTCAGTCATTTATTTTATGTTGTTTACTTTCAGTATTTAAATTCTGTAATTTTTTTTAAGACAGGAGACATTACCAACATTACCACCAGAAATTTTTTGGAATCGAACATGTACCTCAATAGTGCCTTTGGCTTTATTCTGTAATTTAAGTTTTGTCTATTGACTACTAACTCTCGAACTTTTTATATTCTGTCATTTAATTTTTGCACTTTTATTATAATTTCTTTTATTACAAAAAAACATATAAAAATTGTTGTCGCATGTTCACATGGGTTTGTGATAATTCAGGACAATTGAGAAGAGTGGATGAATCTTTTGAAAATTCTCTTTATTTTGATACAATGGAGGATCTAAGAATTAATGAGGAACAAAGAAGTAATAATGAGGATAATAATGCACAAAATGTTTAATTTAAAACTTTATCATGATTATTTGCAACCCACAAGGACTAGTACCACATCGTGTATAATATTTCCTCCAAATATGGGCACTTTTGACATAAAGCCACATGTAATTCAATTACTACCCGAATTTCACAGTTTAGATTCAAAAAGTCCATATTTGCACTTGAAACAATTTGAGGAGGTTTGTGCTATATTACACAATCAAAATTTTTGAATAGATGTGATTAGCTTAAAACCTTTTCTATTTTCCTTGAAAGAAAAGGCAAAAAATTGGTTCAATGGTTTGAAACTAAGTTCCATCGGGACTTGGCAAGAAATGCAATGTGAGTTTTGGAAAAAAGTTTTTTCCTACTCACCAGACCAATACTTTAAGAAGAGTTATTTTTGATTTTTCTCAAAAAGAAAATGAACATTTTTTTAATGTTAGGAACGTTTTAAAGATCTTTTACTTATGTGTCTGCATCATGGTTATAAACTTTGGCGGACTGTGAGTATATTTTCTCCTGGAATAAGTTCTCAAATGTGTGAGCACGTAGAAATCATATCTAATGGTAAATTTTTAGAAAAAGAGTCGGAGGAAGCTTGGGACTACCTTGATTGGTTGGCAGAAAAAGTTTAGTCATAGACTGATTCTAGTCAGCCAGAATAATTCGAAAAGCCCAAGCCAAATATACCAAACAAGAGTGGGATGTACGTTCTTAGGGAAGAGGATGATGTTAATGTCAAAATTGCTAGTCTATCTAGAAAAATTGAAGCGATGCAATGCAAACAAATTGATGCAAAGTCACAAAGTATTTGTGGCATTTGCAAAACATGTAGACACTTGATGTAGGATTGTCCAATAATCCCTACCTTTCAAGAACTGTTACATAGCCAAGCAAATGCCATGAACACAAAGAATATGTCATTGTCTTCTCCCTATTCAAAAATATACAATCCAAATAGGAGAAATCACCACAACTTTAGTTGGAGCAATGAGTCTAACATGTAGGTCCCTCCCTCATCTTCAACATATGTGTCACTACATAAGAAGTTGCTTGAGGACACCTTACGAATATTCATGCAAGGCCATGCAACCATTAATAGTCAGACAATGCAGGCCATAAATGATTTGAAGGCCTCAATGACTCAACTGACCCCAAGTTTGAGCACACAAAAAAAAGGAGTTTTCCTTTTCAACCTCAACCTAATCCAAAAGGTCAAAAAAGTACAATCTTGAAATTCTCTAGAGAATGTCAACTTAGTCACTACCTTGAGAAATGGAAAGGTCATAAACAAAGATACTCCAAAGAATGTAACTCAACCTGAGGAGGAGACTTTGAATTCTAAAAAATGTGATAAAGTTGACGACTCTGAGAACTCTGAAAAAGTTTCTCCAATTCCTGCTCCTTTTCATCAAAGGCTGAATTCTTCTTCTTCTAAAATGGTTCCTCATTCCAACATCCTAGAAATTTTCAAATAAATAAAAATTAATAGCCCTCTCTTTGATGTCCTCAAACAAATTCTATCATATGAAAAAATTTTGAAGGATCGTTGTACAATTAAATGTAAGTTAAATGTACAAAACAATGCCTTCTTGATAGAACAAGTGAGTTCAATTTTGCAACACAATACCCACCCAAATATAAGGATCCAGGTTGTCCAACCATATCATGTGTAATTGGGAACTTTCGAATTGAAAAAGCTTTGCTTGATTTAGAGGCAAGCGTAAATCTTTTACATTTTTCCGTTTATGAGCAATTAGGTCTAGAAGATTTGAAATCCACCAACATAACACTTCAACTTGCTGACCGCTCAATCAAAAGGCCAAGAGGAATAGTATCTTCCATTTCTAGCTACATCAAATGCTCTTATTCCCTGTAGAAGTGGTGTGATGAATTTATCTTTTGGTAATATGACTGAGTATTTTCAATGTTTGCAGGCAACTAGGAAATGATAATGAGGATGTGCATGAATTAAATTTTTCAGAAAATCTTGTTGATAACATGGCTATTATTTCTTCATTTTCTAACCCTCTTGAAGTCTGTCTTTCTTATTTTAACTTTGATAATGATGTTGTGATTAATGATGTCAATGCCTTGTTGGAGTCAACTCCATTGTTGGATACCGATTGGTGGAAGGCCCATTTTGAGGGAGAGACATTTCCTATTGTTGTCTCTTCAAAGTTGGATAATAACCAAAAGAACAAGTTGCTCGAAGTCCATAGAAATCACAAGAATGCTATTGGGTGGACCATTGCTAATATCAAGAGGATTCGTCATTTGATTTTCACCCATAGGATCTTCATGGAAGAAAATGCAAAACCTGTGAGACAAATGCAAAAGAGCTTAAACCTCAACATGAAAGAGATAGTGAGAGCAGAGATCCTAAAATTGTTGGATGTGGGCATCATTTAACCCATTTCTAATAGTCCATGGGTAAGTCCCACTCAAGTTGTCCCCAAAAAGTCTGGATTGATAGTGGTAGAGATTATCAATGATGAGTTGATTCCCACTATAATCACCACCGGTTGGCAAATATGCATAGATTATAGGAAATTGAATTCCATCACTAGGAAAGACCACTTCCCCTTTCCGTTCATACTCTAAATCCTAGAGAGGGTGGTCGGTCATCAATTTTATTGTTTTTTGAATGGTTTATTTAGGATACAACCAAATTGAGATTGCGCTTGAAAATCAAGAAAAAATTACCTTTAGATGTCCATTTGGTACCTTTGCATATCGAAGGATGTCATTTGGATTATGTAATGCTCTTGCCACATTCCAAAGGTGCATGATGAGAATCTTTAGTGACATGGTGGAGCGGTTTTTAGAAGTTTCTATGTACTACTTCTTTGTTTTTGGTGATTCTTTTGATGACAGACTTTATAACTTGGGAAAAGTTTTGGTGAGATGTAAAGAGAAAATTCTAGTTTTAAATTGGGAAAAGTTTCATTTTATGGTTACTACTTGAATAGTACTTGGTCACATTGTTGCTGCATAGGGAATTTAAGTGGACAAGGCAAAAATTGAATTGATTGCTAATTTGCCTAGTCCAAAATCCATAAAAGATATTAGGTCCTTTCTGGGGCATACTAGTTTTTATAGAAGATTTATCAAAAAATTTAGTATGATATCTAGACCATTGTGTAATCTTCCATCTAATAAACATTCAAGAACATTCTAGAAACCCTAACCGACTAATAGTAGATGAGCTTTCAAGAACAAGAAGGTTATTTTCAAATACACATACACAAACACTTAGTATTTTTGTAGAAGAACATTTCTTAAGTGTTGGGATGAAATTTGGACTAAATGGACATAAGTTGCATAAAGTATTGAAAAGCAATCACTCATCCTAAAACTAGCGATAGATTGGGATTGAATGATTCATAATAATTCTTACAAATTATTGAATGATCAATTGTCTAGTGGAAACAATGACAAGAGTCAATTTTGTTAGGTCTAGATCAATGAACGATTGATCACACTTGAAACAATCAATCAAAATATTAGGTTTAGGTGGATAGAACATTTGATGATCAAAATAATGTCTAAACTTTATGTATATTTTAGTCTTACGAATCTGACTAGATGTTATGGTCCGTTGGATTTGAAATTGATTGACTTGAAAAATAAGAGTAAATATGTTCTTAAAGATAAAGGTTGAAGACTAAGCTAAGTGCCAAAAGTATAAGTTTATATTACATACTCACATACACAAATCACTTAATTTTGCTTAAGACTAGTTAATTTAAGTGATTCTGGAAGGTTTAGGCAAAATTAGGGTAAAACATGAAAAATCAATCAATCGTAACGAAATGAACTAGATTCATCAATAAATCAGCCCTTAAATCATACTATGTAAAATTTGTCCAAGTGTATATCAATCGATTGCTACAGGTGAAAGATAGATCATGGGAAGAGTTTTATTTTAATTAGAATAGTAATCGATCAATCGTTGTCAATGTAACTTACTTAGTTTAAGTGATACGAGAAAGAGTTCATTCCTAAGTAAATACTAACACATAACCAACCTAATAGACTTTATAAGGGCTTAGTAAACATGAAATTTAATAAAGCAACACCTAGAATTTGAGAGAGAAAAAAGAAGTCCTTTTGCCATTATTTTCCCAAGAGGTCATCATTGTTCTTAAGGGAGATTGAAGACTCAAGGTTAAAGTAAAAAACAAGAGGAGTTTGTTTGTAGAGGCTAGAAGAAAGCAAAGATAAAGTGAGGAGGGAGAAAGCTTCAAGGCTTGAAAGAGAGAAGACCAGCAACAAAATAAGAGGGAGATCTAAACAAAAGAGAGTTTGTGTTAGAGTCTTCACAAGAGGTTGGCGGTTTACTTGTGTCATATAAAGGTCTTTGTTGTATATGCCACGGGACATCTCCCCCACCATGCACTACTTTCCAGTTTATGACCTACTATATCAGAGTTTGCTTTACTTTTGAAAATTTTCTTTTGGGATGACCCCTAACTCTTTATGTATTGTCCGGATCAAATAATAAGGAGATGTGTGTTTGATTTTGAACAAGTATTATCTCTTTTTGTCATTTTGAAGCATGCGGTAGTCACTTCTCATCTAAAAATATGACTGCTATAATTTTACAATATTGTTTTTACTGGCCAACTCTTTTCAAAGATGCTCATGAATTTTGCAAAGCTTGTGAACAGTGTCAAAAGGTAGGAGCCATATCTCATCGAAAAATGATGCCTCTTAACCCCATATTAGTTGTTGAAATTTTTTATTGTTGGGGCATCGATTTCGTGGGACCTTTTCTTCCTTCTTTTGGCCATGTTTACTTTTAGTTGCCATTGATTATGTTTCCAAGTGGATTGAGGCAGTTCCAAGCAAAACCAATGACCACAAAGTCATTGTGTGCTTTTTAAAAGAAAATATATTTTCAAGGTTTGGAACACCTTAAGCCGTCATAAGTGATGGGGGTTACATTTTTGTAATAAGCCTTTTAAGGATTTGATGAGGAAGTATGGGATCACCCATAAAGTAGCTACCCCTATCACCCACAAAAAATAGGACAAGTTTAAATTTCTAATCAGGAAATTTGAAATATTTTACAAGAAATAGCAAATCCAAATTCTAAAGATTGGTCTATATGGCTAATTGATGCTCTTTGGATTTACTGTACCACTTTTAGGACCCCGATTGGAATGTCTCCTTATTGTTTGATTTTCAGAAAAGCTTGTCACTTGCCTATGGAATTAGAACATAGGGCGTATTGGGCAATCAAAAGCTTTGAATTTAAATTTTGACAAGCCTGGCTTAAATAGAAAATTGCAAATCAATGAGTTTGAGGAAATTCAACATAATGCTTATGAGAGTTTAAAAATTGACAAAGAGAGAATGAAGGCTTTTCATGATAAAAATATTTTATGAAAAACTTTTGAATCATTTCAAAAAGTTTTATTGTACAACTCTAAGCTTCATCTCTTTCCAGGAAAATTAAGATCATGTTGGTTAGGTCTCTGCATAATAAAAACGGTTTATCCTTGTAGGAATGTCGAAATTGAGAATCCAATAAACAATGATATTTTTAAAGTGAATGGACAATGTTTGAAACCATTTTTGGAAACTCTTACTCCGGAGATTGAGTCTACTCCACTGGATGATCCTCTCTATGGGGATTGATTTTTTGTGTTTGTTTAAAAAATAATAATATATATAATCACTTATTTTCCAATATTGAGGACCATGTTAATTTTATTTGGGGGGTGAGTTTGGATAATTCGTGCTGATAGTAGTTGTTGAAATAACTTTCATCCTTATTTTTCTTGTGTTAAACTCTAGATGTGATGGCACTTGGTTATTTTTGCAAAAGTTTTGAGTTTTGTGCTTTCGACGAGTCATTTTAATTAACTTTCATATGGAGGATTCTAGAGATCCATGCTAATTCTTCTTGTACTTTCACTACACACTTGATTTGTTTCTAGATATGATGTTTCCCTTAGTGGTGTTGGACAATAGTCGAGTTGAGAGTTTGGAGACACCATGGCCAATGAGCTTTGACTTCCTTGTTCACTTGGTTAGCTAAGAAAGAAGAAAAACAAAACTGGGTTCTATTCGTTATGGAAAGCAACCAGGGAATTAGACTAGGTACTTTGAAAAATGACTGCAGATCAAAAAAAGAAAGAAAGTGAAGGTTATTTATCAATGTGATTATGGATGAAGTCAATAAATGTCACAGATAGTAAGGATAGGGCGAAAGCCATCGTTGTAAATAGTAAGCAAACTAGAATATCACAGATAAAGCCCATGAGGTATTTAAGTGAACATCCAATCTGTACACATCTTAGACATGCTGCTTAGTTTGAATTGGTTCATTAGGCTATCTGATCATCTCTGGGTAACTAGAAGAGCAACCCCACTTCAGGTAACTGACGCACTGGGTATTTGTCAACCCTTCACATGCACTCATAGCACATTATATCCAAAGGTCTTCTTCATAGAAATTTAATTTGTTGGACTATCTTGAGCATTTTTTTTTTCAAAACTAACTTAGACCGGTGCTTGAGTGTTTTGAGTTTGACTACAAGATGACATCATAGTCAAGTGAGGAAGAAGGGGTTTTCAGTCCAGCTTTATATTTATTATCCTCTACTCCATCTCCTTGACTCAAATTCAAACAATTTCTCTTTGTTTATTTTTTAACTTGTTTTCCACAAAAACTATTAGGGACTAACAATATGCTAGTTGGGGGTATTTGATGTGAATAAAATATATCATTTTAATACCTCTCGATTTAGTTTGTTAAGACTATTTCATGATCAGTTTAGTAATACTTTACTGTTTTGTTTCACATGGCTTATAACACTCTCTTTAAGAAATTCAATTTGAATATACTTATAAAAAATAAAAATTTTAAATCATGATTGGTTGGATATGTTAACATGAGGGATAAATTATAATTAAGAAAAGAGTTAGAATGGGTGGCCACTTTGTTTTTCATATGCAATTTTGTTGGGTCAACCAACATGCATGGCTCATTGAGTTGGGCATACATTGGTTAATGTTATAACTTAATGGGCTACTAACTAATACTTTGTTTGTGCAGGAAATAGGAACAGCGCAGACCCATCTAACTTGACATGAGTTTTGAGTTCTTTCATCCAGAAAATTTGGACTACGATCTGGGCATTCTAACAATGGAAAGTGGATCCGCTTACTAGATGGTGATGCAGCGAATCATGGATGCCAATCTATATCTCGGGGTTGTGTCGAAAGGAAGGGAAGGATGTGCTATAACTTTTGTTAGATCCACTCTCAAATTTTGAGAGATAAAATGGAAAGACGGAGTGGACTGAATGGAAAGCTACAAGGCCCTAGGTTAATTCAAGCGAGTAGGAGGAGACGTATAGCTTTAAGAGCATCTAGTGGGATTTGAATCTCATTCACCAAGATATGAAGCAAATCTTTGATTGAAGATGCATATTCTTAATGCCATATTAAGGCAAGAAGGGGCTTATAAATTGAGTGGTTCAGTAGGCTAAAGGGGGCATCTCCAACCCGACAACCTTCTTCTCACAGCCTCTCCCAATTTTGTTCCATCTTGTTTTGCTTTTATTCTTTTATGGCTTTCAAAGCTTCTTAGTTAAGGCTAGAGATAAAGCTTGTACTCAATGTTTATTGGCTATTTAATTCAAATAAATTCTTTATTATTTTAAATTAATTTTACATATTTAAGGAGTTTATAATCTATAAAATTATTTAATTCGGCGTTGACGAAAGACATGCTGAATGCTTATAATTCCCTATGATTATATTTGCTTTCACATTGTAAATAATTAATTAATATTATTCTATTTCAGATTTCTATAAGAGATAAAATTTTTGATTAAGATGAATTTTTATTCAGTCTTAATTTAGTTATTATTTGAATCAAATATACATTAGAGATTTATTAGAAATGAATTTTCGATGCCTTAACCATTTCTCTTTGATTGTCCCTTCTTCCCTATTTTACCATCGTTCTTTATTTTTTTCTTAATATTTTTATTTGTTGTACAAGGTTTTCCTATTGGATTGACCTTGTCTACTACAATTAGCAAGTTAAAAAAATATGAATTTGACTACTTCATAGTCTTGGTTCAGACGTAATAATACATGTTCTTTTCATACACTTAGTGGGGCAACTTAGGGGTAGTATAGGTAGTGTGATTCTTCTTTGACCTAAGTTTGAAAGCATAATTTTTAGAACAATCTCTTCTAGTATGGGCCGCACTATAGAAAATTTCACACATAACCACTATACTATAACATACCATTCCTCCTTTCACTCTTGACTAGGTGAGTTAGGTACTATCTTAGGGTTTTTGTTACACTTTTTTGCCCTAAAAAAGATAGTAGTATTTGTTGTGGTGGTAGTCAAGCAATTGCTAAAACTGAAACCCATTTTGTTGGTTTGACCAATGTTAAGCATAATTTTTAACTTCTTCTTCCAACTCTTAAATCCATCTAATTTCTCCTTAGAGGATATGAGGTCTATATTGAGAACATTAGACTACAATTTCTCACTCCCTAAGTCTTTCTTAAGGTCTTGCACTTCTCTTTCAAGTTTGATATTCAACTCCATTAACCTATTTGTTTTTTGTAAAGACAAAACTAATTCATCATCTTACTTCTTCAATTCTCTCTTAAAGCTTTTGGTTTTTTTATTCAACATTAAAACTTGTTGGAGGAATCCTTAAACTTATTAAAATCAACCTCATAGAGTTCTCTTCAAAAGAAGTAGGCTCATGAGAATCTTCTACAAAACTATCTTCTTTCACACTTGCATAGTAGGTTGTTTTGTTACACAAGTCATTTTTTGATGAACTCTCTTCAGAGTAAGATGCTTGAAGCACCTTGCCTTTTTTCTTATAATCAAAACCCTTTGATTTCTTTGTATTTTAAGAATTTCATGAATTAAAGTTAAGACAATCAACAACAAAGTGACCTAACTTACCACATTCAAAATATTTCAGATTCTTCTTGTCTTGTTTAATTTGCCTCTCATCTCTCTTATCTTCTTGTCTCTTCCCAAAAAATTTCCCTTATTGACAAATCTAAAGTTCTGAGTTTTCATTAATTTCTTGAAGTTTTTAGCCAATAAAAGCATTAGTTCTTCATCATCTTTAGACTCTTCAAATTCTTTTGAAGTGTTCAACACTTTATTCTTCTTGGAAGTTCTTTTATAAGCTTTTATGTCATATAATTAAAAAAATAGACTATGATAAAAAACAGAACACTTATTGTAGCTTTTTGCTTGGTTTGCAATTTTCGTTGTTTTTTTTGGATATTTTCAGCTCTTGAGACTAAAATGAACTAATTTTATTTTTAAGTTGAAAAGAAACATGATTTGTGGTCAATATATCTTAATGAAGGATATGATACACCAAGGAGAGTGAAGATCAATTTGATTTTCTTTTGCATGATGTTGCGATTCTATTATTTTTAAAGGATGCACACATCATGTTTATATTCAAGTCAATTTTATGAGTAAAGATCAAGAGAGAACTCTTAGACATGACTTGACATAGGTGAATGGATTCTAGTGGAGTCGTAGTGCTCAAATTAGAGGAACTAAGCTAGACTTCTATTTAGGATTCAATGAAAGAAAATTAATTGTAATATGCTTCAATGGTTTTGAGTTTTATTTACTTTAAAATTTTATTCAAATGAATTATCCTCATAATGATGATGGGGAAGGGCTACCTAATTAGGTTGGCATAAGCTTGTGTGAAGCTCTCAGCTGCTTGACATCAAGAAAAATGGAGAAAAAAAATTAGAAAAAATTAAAAATTAATGATGCAAGTTGAGAAGATTATGAAAAAGTGAAGCCCTAGAAAAATGAATCAAGTAAAAGTATCATAATTCAGAAAAAGACATGGGCATATTAATTATATAGCTTTTAATTTTTATATCTTTTTTAGAAGAAAATGTACATATATTCTAGCCAAAGTGAGTCAAAAAATGAAAACTAACTCAAGGTTTCCTATGTTCATTGGTCTAAAAAGATTGGCACCTTAGATGTTGAAGAGTTGATGGGGAACTTGAAAACTTTTGAGATGCAAGAAGAATCCTATGATAAAAACTAATACAAATCCTACTTGCACATACATGCACACATAATGCAAAACTAACTACCTTTGTGAGAACCAAAGAGAGCAATCACATACCCAACGTAATACCCACTCTACCAAATCCAAGAGGAGGGAGAGTGAACAAAATAATATCTAGTATGTTGATGATATGTGGCATTTGTCATAAAGAGAAACACGCTAGTTTTGAGTGCCCTAACAACCACCCACACAAGACAAACCCTAGGAGGAAGAAAATGATTGTCACCTCGAAGAAAGAGAAACCTAGGGGGCCACACCATGTCTATGAGCATAAGATGAAGAGATTATGGATTATGAAAATTTATCTTCATTTTTTGAATGATCAATTGAAATAACATATGAGGCATATGTGTTGGGAATGATCAATTGAAAGAATATATGAGGCATATGTGTTGAACATTGGCTGGTTTTGATTAAAAAGACAATGTCAAAGAACCACGTATGTTGTTAGTCTTAAGGTCTGATTAGATTACTGTTATGGTCAGGAAAATTTAGAATTAAAGGACTTGAAAAATAGTGTTCTGAAGCTTCAAGGGATGAAGACTATCTTGAGTGTTAAAGTTCAGAGGTAAATTGCGCACACTCATGTACACAAATCAGTTAGAATTTAATAGAAATGATCCTTAAGAGTGATTTTAAGTGTTTTGGGAAAAAATGTTGAAGAACATCAAAACTATGCACGAAAGATTGCTCAGTTTTGAACACATTGTCTTAAGGATATATCACTTAATAGCTCAGTTTTAGATTTTCCACCTGAGGGATAGAATGATCGATCACCAGGGTAAAGGATCGATTGTTTTGTGGTTTTGCTCAAAAAGAAAGGATGAACGATCAATAGCCCTAGGAAACAATTGATTTGTTCCATGAAATAGTTGCCTAGTTTATGATTCTAGATTAGAGTCGTTTCCAACTTGGGTTCATTTATCCCTAGCTGATTTTATTCTACATAAGAGGCATGGGCATTGACAAATTAAGAGAGGGGTAAACAATTACTTGAGAAGAAAAAAAGAGAGATACTTGCTTAGAGTTTTACTTAAATCACCATAGTTTTTGAAAGAAAAGTCTTATGGGTGAGATTATTTTGATTAACATGAATTAATGAGAGTGATTGCACAACACATCACACATAACTTATAGATGTTACATGTTTCTTCATCAATGAGTGATTGAAGAAAAAGAAAAATCAACAATCAAATAATGAGTCTTTGATTGAGGAGCTAAAAGAAGACAAAGACAGAACACAAAGAGGGTAAACATCAAGAATTCAAGGGATGGGAATCTTGAAAGCAACCAACAAAGGAGGACTAAACAAAGAAAATATGTTTTCGTTTGTGTTGAGTCAAGAGGATGGCTAGTTCTTCTAAGTCTTTTAAGTTCTTTCTATCTATTGCATTGATTTCACCTTTTGATGTTATCTTAGTTTTTTACTCTAATTGGCATTTTCTAGGTAAAAATCATTGTGCGATGCTTGCATAATTTCATGGAAGATTGATTGATAGATTCATCATATGTTGTGCTTAGAATTTGGTTTTGTTTTCGCTATACAAAAATCATGCATCCAAAAGATATTATATCTCTTAATTCTTATTTTATTTAAAGTACTAGTTTTAGTAGCAATGAGGTGATCTGTTAGATTTATGACGGATATTAAACTCTCATCAAGTTGGGAAAATCAGCAAGAAACCCTAGGAAAGACTAAAGGGAAGAAAATCTCTACTTAAAGATGATGTGTTTTTTGTTCATATATTAATTTTTCCTATGCTTTGGAAATAAAAATGCTTTTCAGTTTTATTACAATTTTATTGTTGGTTTTTCTTCATAGGCATTGTATAACCTCTAGACTTGACACAAACAAGAACATATTCTCTTTGATCAATCTTCTTCGTTGTTGACCTTCAATTCTTCCTCCATATAATCCTTGAAGTTTTCCCTCTCGTGTTATGTTCTTCTTCTAACAACTCAATCAAAGACTCTTTCTTTGATTGTCAATCTTCCTTTAAAATTCTTCAACTCCTTTAAAGAATTTATTGTGTCTCATTTTTTGTTTGTTCTGTGAGTATCTTCCCTTTCAATTATGCATCACTATGAATTCACCATGAACAATTACTTGAATTTTTTTATAAACTCTCTAAGAAAATAATAATAAAGAACCTTTTATTTCTTCTCTAATATTTTCTAGGTTTTCCTTTCTTCAAATTTTTCATACCTTAGCCTTTTTATAGGTCTCTAAGTTAGTTAAGTTATTAACTCTAACTAGGAATGAAATCTCTTCTCGAAAAGCTTATCTTAGGCAAATAAAACTACTAGCGATCAATTGTTTCAAACAATGATCGATCATTTACTATTTCTTTAGGGCACGATCCTTTGGGCAATCGATCTATCGAGCAAGTGATCCATCGATAAACCCTCTATTTTATATTACAAAGGGCTATTTTAGGTCTCGATCGACCTCTTGCTGATGCAATTGATCAAGGAAACTCTTTTGTGCAACAACTCATAAATGACAAATACATTTGTCTCATTGTTTATTCCAGCGTTAAATCAATGACACTATTTATTTACACTTGTACCCTTTTTACCCCAAAACTTTTTGAAGTTATTTTTGTATGAGCATGTATGCTTAATGAACTTCTTTTTTAATCAAAACTCTTTAGTAATCAGACTTGATCAATAAGAACATGTATGCTCATATTTCCAGACATAGTTTTGATCAACAAAATTAGCAAATTATATTACATAAGCTACATATGTTCTTTCAATCTCCCCCTTTGGCTATATCATAACAAAATACTAAAATATTAAAAACCAAATATAAATTATAACTCATTTAAAATAGTGCATTGACTTTCAATTTGTTCATATGACTTGACAACACTAAGATTTAACATAAACAATTTGGAATTGATCTTGAAAAGCTTTGTATTAACCTGTACTTATCTTGCACACTCATAAACAAAATAATTTGCATAGTACTCTCCAAATAAGCATTTTGATTTGTATTAATCATTTCTCCCCCTTTTTAACATAAATAAACAAAAATTGAAGAAATAATTAACAAAAATACTTAACTGAGAACAATCAAGTAATAAATATCACCATAAGACATGAAAATAAATAATCTACAATAGAAAACATGCCCATCACATATCCATAATCACATCATTTTCAAAATAAATCCAATAGTCAAATGAAACATAAAATGAACTTAAACGAGTTTATCACATGAATACATGAAACAATGGCAAATAAACATAAATATCAAACAACCCCACATCATCATCATAATACCCCCCCCCCCCACTATTTGCTCGTAAAAATATGTCTTTGAGCATCCTCTTGATGTCAGCAAGACCCTAATTCACCTCATCTCTAAAAGCACTAAACACTACGTATGTCACTGATAAGTATGAAATATATATCTATTTTATATGCCTTTTTACCTTATTTGCTAGTATATATTAGGTTAATTTAGAGTTAGTTATAATTTATTTAGATTAAGATAGATATTAGTACTTTAGTTTAATTATTAGTAATTTTGTAGTTATTAGTAGTTTAGATATGTATTTAAATCAAGTTGGAATTTTAGTTACATTCTACATGTCTATAATGTAATATTTTTATATTTTATATTTAGTTTAGAAATAAATATAAGTGATGAGCATTTCCCCAAACCTAAAGTATAATATCCCATAAAAGAAGAAAAACTATAATGAGAAAAAAAATTGAGAAAATAAGTAAATAAAGCATAAATGAAGCAAAGAAGATAAACAAAAGGAAGGAAAAGAAATATATCAAAAACATGGGTTGCCTCCCAAGAAGCGCTAAGTTTATTGTCTTTAGCCAGACATTGCCAACATTCTAAAATATATCAGGGCGGCTGGTAGATATTAGCATTAGCTCTTCTCTTAAGTCTCCGAAAAGATAATGCAGAAAAATTAGAAGGCATGACTTGATTACGGGTTGATGCTACAAAAGATGGACCTCTATCATAAGCATCAAATCTAAAATTATCTACCATAAAACATTCAGAATTAGACATTGCAGGTAAATTGTTAGATGCATCAAAAGCATTTAGTTGCACTTTCATGTTCCCAAAGGTCATCTCCATTACCCCCGTCCTACAATTTATGCATGCATTAGCTGTGGCAAGAAAAGGGCGACCTAGAATGATAGGAATCTGATATGTGGAGTTGGCACCGGTTTCCATATCTAAGACAATAAAATCAACAGGGAAAAAGAATCAGTCAACCTTCACTAAGACATCATCAATGACTCCTCGAGGCTTACGCACAGAATGGTCGGCTAGCTGCAAGGTAACTGATGTAGGCTGCAATTCACCTAACCCTAGTTTCTCATACACCAAGTAAGGAAGTAGATTAACACTCGCACCAAGGTCAAGGAGGGCTCTATGGATGGAGTGATCACCTATGACACAAGAAATAGTGGGTACTCCAGGGTCCTTATACTTAGGTGGGGTGTCAAACTTCAAAAGAGAGCTAACTTGCTCGATGAGAAAGACCTTCTTAGACACATAGGTCTTGGATTTACGCTTTTGAGTGCATAGGTCTTTGAGAAACTTAGCATAAGCAGGGACTTGCTTAATGGCATCTAAGAGGGGGAGATTAATTTTGACTTGTTTGAAAGTCTCAAGAATCTCATCAGTCCTAGCTATGCTCTTTCTAAATGGTGGGGTCATGTCAAGACACTGAGGAAAAGGTGCCCTAGGGATATAAGATCCCTCAGAAGTGGTATTAGACTGTTGCTCTAAGGAAGGGGAAAGAGAGACTGACTCCTTTGAATTTGGCTCACTCTCTAACTCATGAGACGCATTAGGGGCTGGATTGTCTAACCCTTCATTTGTCATACCCAAGGACTTCCCTCCAACTTGATTATCAATGTGTCGACCACTCCAAAGGGTAGTTATGGACTGAACTTATTCATTAGAGGAATTGACTATCTCTACTCAACATTGACCTTTAGGGTTTTGTTGGGGCTGACTCGGCAATGTTCCCATCTCTCGCTTATTGATAGCATTGGCTAGTTGTCCAATTTGGGCTTCTAACTTTGCTATAGATTGTGTGTGAGAGTAGAGGAGTTGGGATTGAGATTGAATGCCTTGCAGGGCACTCAAAACCTTTTCTTCAAAACTTGGACTCCTATTGGGTTGGATATACGGAGGTTGCACTTGAGGTTGGTGGATATGGGCTAGTGGGACTTGGAATGTGTGCCTAGGGGGTTGGTTACCTATAACCCCTTGGTTTTGTGTCCGCTAAGAAAAGTTGGGATGATTCCTCCACCCAGGGTTATATGTATTTAAAAATGGATTGTTCTCAGCCCTAAGGAAGGATTGGGTGACATTTACATGGTCTTGGACAAGCTCAGGAGATTGAGAGGCAGAGGGGCACACAATGATAGTATGGGCTGGGCTAAGGCATATTGTGCATACATCTTGAGCGAAGGGAGTGGGCTGATGGGTTGAAGTCATAAGGAGGTTCAGCTTCCTACTCAAAGTATCAACTTTAGAGGATATGTCTAATGGGTTTTTGACTTCATACAAGCCACCCCTAGAGGGGGCATTGTTCAAGGTAGATAATCCACTCTCATTTCTATTCAATGCAGCATGTTAAAGAGAATTTTCACTCAAGTCCTCAAAAAGTTTCCATGCCTCATTTTTATTTTTTAACAAAAAGGTACCCCCACAACTTGCATCAACAAGATGACGGTTTTGTTTAGTAAGACCCTCATAAAAATGTTGCACTAATTGCCACTTAGGGACAACATGATGAGGACACCTCCTAAGAAGGTCCTTAAGTCTATCCCAACTCTTATGGAACTGTTCAGTGGGAAGTTGGGCAAAAGTCGTTATGGCCTTTCTCATTTGGTTGGTCTTACCTATGGGGAAGTACTTTTTAAGGAACTCTTGTTGTATTGGGGCCTATGTTGTGTTAATGTTTGGCTCTAATGAGTGAAGTCATTCATTAGCCTTATCTTTCAATGTGAAAGGAAAAAGGCGAAGTTTAACAGCTTCATTGGTTAAATTTGAGAGCTTAAAAGTTGTGCATAGTTCTAAGAAGTCATCTAGGTGCTTATATGGGTTTTCATTATTAAGCCCATAAAAGGATGGAAGCATTTGAATGACATTGGGCTTAATTTTATAATTTTGAGCAGCGACCGCTGACAACCTAATGCATGAAGGGGAGGTGTATTCATTGGGAGTGTAATACTCCCTTAGAGCTTTGAGTGGTGCATTTACTAATTGATGTTCAGCCATAATGGTAGAAGTAGTGTGGGAGGAGGAATTGGTGGGAGAGTTTGGGGGTGTAGGGATGTAAGTCGAGGGCAACTCAGCTCTCATGATGTCCGCTCAGGCTCAGGGTCAAATGGTACTAATTGGGGGAGTAAGGAGCGACGACCACGCATACACCACAAACACACCACACAATTTTAAGTGAAAAAAGGGGAAGAAGAAGAAAAAATTAACTAAGAAATAACTAAAAATAAAGAGAGAAAAGGATCTTGCAAACCGAAGAGAAGCACTATGCTTGTCGATGTCCACTTGCGGCTACAAGTGTAGAGAGCACGATCTTCAACTCAGCCTATAAGATCAAATTAAAAGAAGGTAAGAAACTAAGAATTAACCTAAAAACTAAAGTAAATTGAATAAAATTATCCTAATACTAATTTAGTAACAAATCAACACCGTCCCCAGCAACGGCTCCAAAAACTTGATCGTTTATAATTAAACCCTTTGCAAGTGTACAAGGTAATTGTACTAGGATAAGTATTTAAGGGTTGTCGAACCTCAAGGATGGATGAATTATTACTAAATCTAAAGAGGAATTTGCTGATTGAAAACTAAAACAAATTTAAACTTTAATTAAGTAAAGGAAAGAAATCAACTAGTTTAAAAATAAGAGATTAATATGATAGAAATTACTTAGGAAATTGAATCTACTATAGAACCATAACAATTCCTTAACTTTTAACCTAAATTTAGTGTGAATATGAGCAAGTATTCTCAGCTACTAGCTAGAATTACTTCAGAAAGAATCATTAATTAAATTCCATGGCATGAACTATCTTCAACAATAGCACGGATCATCTACACTAAACTAGCTATAGGCATGACCCGTCTAATCTTAGTATAACTCATCCAAGTCATTAATTATCTGAACATTAAAACTATTGTATGACCATCTCATCTAAATCACAGAAATTAGAATTGATGCAAATATCAAAACCACATCAATCTATCATTTACAAGAAAATAAATCAACATAGATTTGAATAAACATGAAAAGCTCTTCCATTAAAAAGGAAATTCATATCATACAATTATCATCATTCACAACTGAGATCTAAATTAAAAAGAAAAGAAACTGAAACTTATCTATAGCTTCATCAACTCTTAAGTAAAAGAAAAGTCTAGGCTTCCATGGTAGAAGAAAGCACTTCAATCTCCATTAAAAGCTTTGAGTTCTCTTCCATCTTCTTCTTCCTTTTTCTCTTCATAAAATCTACTAGAATCTTCTAGTTTTAAGCCAAATATGTCTTTTTATAGGCATAAGATCCGTAGAAAGAAGTCCAATATAAAAAAGATTGAAAATTGGCTAAAACTAGGAAACTGCGCGTTATGTCATTCGAACGCCCTGCATGCCCATTCGAACTCTTGAACTGCATTTTGCTTCAAAATTATGTTATCCCGATCGAATGGTAAGTGACCCCGTTCCAACGGCTACAGTGTTTCTACAATCTAGACAGTTTTTCTAGACAGTCCATATTCTGTTCATTACGTTTTTCTTCATATCCATATTAATTTCCAACTTGTTTATAACTCCGAAAAGTTATCCAAATCACTTTAAAGCATGTCAAGACTATTTTGAATTATTCCAAGCATCGCCCAAGTACCTCAATAAGCGCACTTTACCTACAAAATATAAAATATCATCCTTTAGACATGTACAATATAATTAAAATCCCAACTTTGTTCAAATACATATCTAAACTACTAATAACTATAAAATTATTAATAATTAAACTAAAATACTAATTTCTATCTTAATCTAAATAAACTATAACTAACACTTAATTAACCTAATCTATACTAGCAAATAAGATAAAAAGGGATATAAAATAAATATATATTTCATACTTATCAGTCACTTGTGAACATCTATCGGTGCTTGATTTTCCTCATGATCTACTCCATTATGTCCCCAAGTATGAGACACCATACGATGAACAAATGCAGCATCAATAGGTCCCATCCAGCCATAGTTAGATCTCCTCGAGGAATTTTAAGATGCAATTATGTAAATACCCTATATAAAATGTCAGGATATGGCAACATCTCATGTATATAACCACACGGGAAAGTCATAATCCTACTAAAAATAATGGAAGGTAAATCTAACTCTAGCTTTGGATTTGAAAGAAGATACAAAATCTTGACCATAGTCCTATCCACTCTCTTCTTCCTCGTACTTCAGACATCATATTGAGCAATGACTTAAAGTAGTCGATAGTCAAATGACATCGAATGATCAATGAGGGATGTATCCACGTCCCTGCCTCTAGGTAGACTAGTCAATCTTCTAGTCAACATACTATCATATGGAAAGATAAATCAATCATAGTGCAAATATCTTAGTGCCCTCCACTCACACTACATAACCTTTACAATAATCTGAGGCTTGATATGAACTTGTGTGCCTCTAGCAACTTCAACTAAAGAATTATCATCTTTCAAATGAAGTGATGAATACCACTATCTGATGAGGTGAGGGTATACATGATCATCCATGGTAGAAATGGACCTATAGTACTCTATCCAATCTATAGCCTCTAAGGAAATGTGTACCACCCTATGCTCACATCTAATATGTCTCACTCTCTCCCTAACACTAGATTATGCTCCAAGGTCCCCATATTTCAACGCACTCACCACCTTTTGCTTATTCATAGTCCCCATTTGAATTGATTGTAAATAAATAAAACCAAGGGCTAAATATTATTAAAAACTAATCATCTCACATAAATAAAATCCAAGAACTTTTTTGTGTTCGTTTGACTCCAAAATTTGACACATGATAGATTTCTACGATTAAAAAAATATTCATAACAGAAGTTATGCCTAATTTTGATCAGAAATGCATAATTTATAAAAATCTCCAATTCATAGTGAAAACACAAAATAGAATCACAAAATTGATGAAATATCAAATTTTAACAATTCAAATCGCATGAAACTTTGCAAAAACATAGATCATGATATTCTAAACATTCCTATCATTCAAAAATCTTCAAACCAAGTTGAAATTCATTAAAAAAAAGAGGGTTCAATACTCACTTTGTTTTTGGACAAAATTAAGAATTGGATGGCGAAATCAAGTGTTTTCTCGTGCAAATATCGGCCTAGTTACCTTGACTCCCTATTTCCCACCTCTCTAATGAGCTTGGTGTGAAATGAGGTGGCTTAAGGGCTTACATCATTTTATTAAATAGTTCTCTAGCTAAAAAATACGACTAGCTATTGATCGCTCTCAAGGTCAATCGATCTTGAAATAAATACAAATTTGTTTTTCCAAAAATTAAGAAAATTCAAAAAAATCTAGAAAAATACCAATAAATTTATAAAATTATTTCAAGACACAATCTATCAAAATAATTAAGTCTTAATTAAATATAAAAATCAACATTAAAAACAATCATAATTGAGCTCCTTTTAACAAATTTTTAAATTAATTTTCTATTAATCTAAGTGCATATAAAGATTATGTTCATTCATACCTTGCGTTAGATTAGTCAACTCCATTAGTATGTGATTGTCATTTTTTATTTCTTCTTTTTGATATTTTCTCTCTTTTATTAAATTTTGAAGAAACCCCCAATGTTTTTTAACTTTTGTCACTTTTAATCATAAATCTCACAAGGTCACTCTTATTCAAACTAAGACAAAATTGTTCAAACCCTAGTAAAAAAAACTTCTCATTTTTCAACTCACTATTGCTAGAATATATGTACAATTTTTCCTAAAAAAGATAAATAAAGAATATGTCCTAGCCTTTATTTTTAGTTATGATTTTTTTCCTTGAATCATTTTTCTAGGGCTTAGCTTTTTCTGAATCCTCTCTACTTCCACTAATTTTTTCCTCATTTTTTTATATCAAGTAAATGGGAGCTTCACACTATACTAGGCCGACCTAAGTAGGCATCACCTCCCCATCTTCTTTACGAGGATCATTCTATTTTAATAAAAGATATTAAAGTAAAGAAACTTACAAACTTTGAATCACATTACATGGAATTTTCTTTTTCTTTTGAAATCTATATATAATTCTAGCATTGAGTCCTCTAATTTGATCACTAAGACTCTAGTAGAATCCAAATGCCTAAACCAACTTATATCTAAGAATTCTCTTTTGAATTCCGTTCATAAATTTGACTTGAGTTTGTTTAAACATGATATGCGCAATTTTAAAAATCATAGAATTGCAACATCAAGGAAAATAAAATCAAATCCTTTGTTAAGTTATATTTGACTACAAATCACGTTTCTTTCAGCTTAAAAGAAAATTAATTTCATTATGTCTCAAGAGTAGAACCAATAAAAAACAAAGCAAATTGCAAAGACAAGCAAAAGCTACACCATTTTTTTGTGTTTATGATTATATTCCATTTTTTGTTTTTTTTTTCAATTCAAAACCTATGAATTAAAAGACAAATGCAATAAAAACTAAACGTGTGTTGTCCAATGATCGAAAGAATTAAATCATGGACAAAAAATCAATCTCTTGACGTAGAGATGACAAGCTCCTTAGCTTTGCCTAGCTAACCTATCTTAAGGCAATCTAAGGTGATCTTGTTTACTCTTCCTAATTGATCCTTCAATGCTTAAAGATCAATATCCTCACCCACACCCTTTTTATCTTCTTCTTATAAACTTGGTCGGTAGCCTACGTGCCACATGGGTAGTGTGCTTCTTCTCTCTTTTCGTTGATCTAAGTTTGAAGGGATGATTCTTTAGACACTCCCAATATCTTCAAGTATGGGAATCTTATGGCATATGTCACACACTCCCACAATACTAGTGTAATCTCCCTAATTTTTCTATGATTTTCTTTAATTTTCCTGCTATTTTTATGATCATTTTCAGCCGAAAATGTGACGCTTTGAAGTATTTGTATTTTTGCATTTGACCTCAGTATTATAAACATAGAATCAGTTGTGGGGCTTAATCGCAGGCCGCAGTCCTCGCTGCGCGCTTTTGGTGCAAATTTTGAACATACGATGCGTAAACAGGAGGTTAATGTGTGATGGGGACATAAAAGGAAAAAAATTATTATAAATATCAAATCCATCAACTGTATTCCAGAAGGTTTTCGACGTCAAAAATAATTTCACGCCCACTAAGTTTTGAGAAAACCCGAGTAAGTTTCTAGACGCTTTGTTGTCCCTCCTCCATCGTCGGATTCCGCTCATTCTTGTCGAGATCCACTTTGCCTTACTACCACGAGTCCGTAGGTGCCGGCTAGAACCACCGCCATGTCCTCTTTGCTCCTCCACGAGGTAATGGTCTTTTCTTTGGTTTTTCTCACCTTGCAAATTCATTTTTGGGCCAGAGGAGGGCAATTTTATTGCCTTTTATGGTTGCCCTCAACTGAACTTATATCCATGTAACCGCTAGGAACCCATAGGCACTGGCTAGAGCCATCGCCATGCTCTCCTTGCTCCTCTGTGAGCTACTAGTACTTTGTTTGATTCTTCTTCTTCTTCTCACTGTCTGGTATAAATTTTTGAGACGCCGGTGTGTTTCCAGTCGTCGTCTGCCCTCCCGATCACTACCTTCCGGTCATCCTTGGGTTGGCGAAGGTAGGACCACCACCCTAGCCTAGCCCAGCTACCTCTATACCTATGCTGCCCACCTCTATGCTCCATCTCCTTTGCCCAATTAGACGCTTTGGGTGTGTCTCAAATCGTTTCCATCGGCAAGCGGTAGGCCATTTTGCCATCATGGGCTCTGCTTTGGCTCGGCAATAGCGAGGGCCAGCCCCACTTGGACCAAGTACACCTCCCCTGGAATGGGCCACTTGCCCTTTGCCCTATACCATGCAAGATGCACAGCTACCCACACCAAATGTGTTGGTTGTGGGTGGTGATTGGTGATGTCGCCGCATCGATCAGCCACCACATCTTTGCCTTAGCCTAGTTGCCCTTTTGTAGGCCTTGGGCCGCCACTGTTCAACCCATCTCCCCCTAGAGTGACCCTTTTTAGTCGTGTGTGCATCTAGCCACTTGTGGGTTTTAGGGATTAGGCACTGCTTTTACACCACCTGACCATTGGATGGTTCTACTACCAATTGGATTTGACAATCAGAGCCCTCCTCCACGTCTCCTTCATCCTGAGTGTCGCCCCATGCCCTCTGCCCTTATGTGGGCCTTTGTTGATGCGAAATTGATGTCATTGGGTGCTGTCCATGGCTAATTTTGACATCTTACAGCCGGTCGAGTACTTCTCAACTGTCGGCCAACTTTCAATGAATACACCCTCGACTTTCGGTCCCACCTACCACTCGTTGGCATGACCTTTCTCCCGGCTGCCCTTAGTTTGCTATCGTGGACCACAGATTTTGCCACATTAATTTGTGTCACCCTGTTTAATTGTGAGTACTTCTGACATTTCCTACACCCTCGGGATAACAACTCTCTCAACTTGGCAATGCTTTTAGCAGCCAACTCCATCACTGACGCCGCCACCATCGTGTGCTAGCCATCAAACGTCATGATTATGAGGTAGAGGAGCTTTAAACTCGTAATTTCACCATAGCATGCTTTAAATGTGTAGTAGAATGCTAGGATTATATGATTCAATGCTTTGGATTTAAATCATGATCTGTTTGCGCAATATAAGAGGATAAATTATGCCATATTGGAATGCATATGTCTTACATGTGAGCTATGAATATGGTTGATGTATGTGGATTTTGTGTGCTACTAATGGCTAGAGAGCATGTTGGTAAGCTACGTGTATGGATGTGCATGTATGTGCTAGTGATAGCTAGCAAGTATGTTGGTAAGCTACATATGTGGAATATGTATGTGCTAGTGATGGCTAGCGGGTATGTTGGTAAGCTACGTATATAGATTGAGTGTGCGTTAGTGATGGCTAGCGAGTTTGTTGGTAAGCTACGTATGTGGATTTTGTGTACACTAGTGATGGCTAGCGAGTATGTTGGTAAGCTACGTATGTGGATTATGTATGTGCTAGTGATGGCTAGCGAGTATGTTGGTAAGCTACATATGTGGATTATGTATGTGCTAGTGATGGCTAGCGAGTATGTTGGTAAGCTATGTATGGAATAATATGTGTATGTTATTCGCATGTGTGATGGTTATACACCTGTGCAATGGATATGTGTATGTGTGTGTGGGCAAAAGTATGGGCAATGGACGGTAAGAGGTGACAGAGTGTTTGGCATAGAGTTAAATGTGGATGTGTAAGCATATGATGGAAGACAAAGGATATAAGTTTGATAGGCGAGGATTGGAGTGGATTGGATAGGATAGGATCGGTTTGGATGGGAGCATATATTGTGGGATTGTCAGACAGTAAGAGCATTGCATAATTGTACAAGCATAACATACAAATTATGAAGTGAAAAGTAAGTATAATAAGTGAGGTATAAGTAAGAGGGTGATAACCGGGATTGGCTATGAGGAACTCAGTTTGATGACTTCCAAGTAAGATGTGTTGTCTATAAGGTGGATGGCGGAGATTGTATGAATATGCAAGATTTTGGTGTACGGTGAGTTATGTTATGAGATGGATGGGTTAAGGAAGTCTACTACCCTGACGAACTAGGGTTTCGGATTGGGCTTGGCTTCGGTCTGATCAGTGGAGCACTATGTGTTTTAGAGTTTTTGTGGCATAATTGTACTGCATAACTTACTTAATTCAAACTTAAATTATAAGCAAAGCTAATGATAGCGTTGTGAGTTTGAGACCTGAGGGTTGATGGATTAAGTTTCATGTTTGAGCTAGCCGATAATAAGTCGGTTGAGCATTTCTCATGTCTTGCCATGGTGTTCATCCTACGGGATGTTGTTTGTGTGTTGTATTGAGCCCCAAACGTATGATGCTCTGCTGAGAGTGATGTATGTTTTTTATTTGGTCTATGTGTTGTATAAGCCCAGACATTTGATGCTCTATTGAGAGCGTTGTATGATTCTCCCCAAGAGTAGCACTATATGATTTCTACCCAAGAGTGGCATTATATGATTTTTGCCCAAGAGTGGCACTGGCACTATAAGACCCCTAAAGTGTGAGCAATTATATGACCCTTTATCTGTGCATGTTTATGTTTGTGTGCTCAAATAAGTAGTATCATGGAATTCTTCCTTGTTTCATCATGTGCCCTCTTAGCATTCGTCTGCCTTGCTTTCGGAAAAGTCCATGGTGCCCAGTCACTCCCCAAAGGTTAAGTTGATGCCCCAGTCTCATTCATTTCCAATTTGATGCTAGAGCTTATTAGTTGTAATGACCTTTAGTGGTCAATACTATGTATACGACTGTATGAGTGAGTATGTATGTTTATGCGTAAAACTGTAAGTGTAAGTTTCTGAGCATGACTGTAAGTGTAAGTTTCTGAGCACGATTGTAAGAGTATGATTCTGAGCATGACTATAAGAGTATGATTCTGAGCATGACTATAAGAGTATGATTCTGAGCATGATTGTAAGAGTATGATTCCGAGCAAGCTATAAGAGTATGATTTTGAGCAAGACAGTAAGCGTATGTTTATGAGTAAGATTATACAAGTAAGGTCATACAAGTATGTGTAAGTTTTATGAGCAAGCATATGATTGTAGGAGTAAGTTTGTAAGACTCTGATTAATAGTGTATGTGTAAGGTTGGTTTGATGGTATGTATTTGGTATGATTGTATGCATATGTGCATGATTATTATATGCCTTCCTGCTTCATGTTTGAGTTGCATAAATGCATCTATGTATAGACTTACTGAGTTCACTGTTTAGAACTCCCCTACTAGGTATTTTCCTACTAAGTATGAAAATACTTATTACCTTATTTTTTAGCCCCATTGTTCAGGAGGTTTTGTGGAGCTCTTGGAGATGGATGCTCATTTCAATGATGCATTGACTCCCTTTGAATCAGGTATATCCTTCACTTATTGCTAGTATTATTTTGTGTCATGATCTGATGTATTAGGTGAGATGAGAATTAAAATGTTTATGATTTCTAGACTTGTAATTTGGATTAGACTTTGGAGTGTTATGGGACTTGCACTCAGGGATGCCTGAGAGAGATTTATATTTAAAGTCTATGATCATAGCAATTTATTTGTACGTTTATTTTCAAGTAGTGCTTGAGGATGTTTGGTTTGGTCATATGATGTTTTAATAAATAAAACTTTGTATGGGAAAAACTAATGTGTGATGTTTAAAATTATAAAAACTACTTTCACAGGTTTCATATTTGTCATTTTCCCCAATTTATAGCCGTTATATTGCAAAATATTTCTATGAATTTTAATGAAAATGTGATGAAAAATCTCGGGCGTTATAACTAGAGATTATTTTCACTCCATTTTCTTTTGACCTTATTGGAGGAACCCTTCGTATGCATTAGAATCAAAGTCCGATTTTGAGATCTCTTCAAAAGAAATGGACTCAAGGGATTCTTCACTAGAACCATCTTCCTTCAAACTTGCATGGAATGAAGTATAGTTACACATCTCATCTTCCTCAGAAGAACTCTCATCAAAGTACTTTCCTTGAAGCACCTTTCCCTTTTTCTTATTTTCAAACCCCTTTAATTTCTCAGGCTTTTCATTAGAAGAATCATTAGAATTCTTACTAGGGCAATCATCAACATGATTTGTGCATTCTTGGTAGCATTGCAATGCTCTTTCCGTCTACTTTTGAATCATATTAGTCCTTGCCCTAAATTACTTTAAATTAGGAAGTTATTCAACTGATAATGTAAAAGGGTAAAACTTATTAAATTTCCACATGTCCACTATTAGAAAATGACTGGATCTTACAATAAATGTCCTATATGACACAATAGCTACATCTAGAAGTAAAGCGGGGGAAAGGAAAGGAATCTTCTTAAAATATCCCTGTTTCCATTATTTGGTGCAACGGGGAAAGAGAAACTAGTGTGAAAAGTAAGAGAAAATGGAAGAAAATTTGGCCCAAAAATTTTTCACCATCAACCCATGGATTTTGGGTGAAAATTATTGTACTAATATACTTATGTCCTACTCCTACTACCACCACCACCACTGTCATCACGCCACCACCACTGTAACTGCCACCACCGTCACCAACGTCATTGCCGCCACCGCCGCCACCGCCACCACCTTTGCCACTGCCACCACCACCACCACGGCTGCTACCACCATCTTTGCCACCGTCATAACCGGAAAATGGGTCATTACATTCTTCCCCCCTTAAACAAATTGCATCCTCACAATTCTCCTAAAAATACTTGTTAAAATACAAAATTGAAAAGAATGCCGACCGTTAGTCGAATAACAAACATGACTTAAATTGATTTATAATCGGGTATAACATTCAGAAACATAATTAACTAAGTTATAATTGGATAACATAATCCGATAACCTATCAGATAAAACTCATAAGTCAATAGTTTAAACTCGAAGATCACAAAAAGAGACCCGATAAATTACAATCAGAGTAAACCATTTGGAAACATAATCAGATAAAATACTTTAAACATAATTTCTTCATTTAAAATCAGATAAGTTATTATGCTATAGTAAGCCAAGGTTAATGAAATCTTTGTACATTATTTCAAAACCTTTCAGATGTACAATTAGATAAGTTATAATCAGATAAAAACACTTTAATGTAAATCTGATTAATTCGGATAAACCATATCATATAGAATCTAATTTTTAAGATCGGATAAAATTAGAGTAAAATCAAAATAGAGTAGACAAGTTAATTCAGATTTTTTTTTTTTGGAATTAAATTATCCGATAGGTGACATAATTCAAGAGCACAAGCTGAATAGAAATAAACAGATTAGGTCAGAAATTTCCAGAATTAAATCATCTAATAAATCACATAATTTAAGATCAGATAACTGAATAATATATTTTTTTTTGAATCAACACAAAACAGATAGATCAAAGCCGTGATACCAAACGGTGTTCCCCTCGACACTCATGAGGTAGCAAGAGGCGCAAATAGCGAGGAGCTTTCCCATGATGCTCCCCACCAATATGCGCACGTAAGTACCGATTATTTTTCTCGGTGGGTATCCAGATAGAGTGCTATGATAATCTCAGGTTTTACCCCAGAATTATCCAGAAAGTGCACGTATGCAAAATGCAATGCAACATATGTAGTTCATTTCAAAAATATGATATTTTTCCATGACGATTAAGCATAAATTTAGAATTTAAAACCCCCTATACTGTAGGTTGAATTAAAATATAAAATAATGCTAGGAAAAATATATGAAAATGATTATGATCTTTTTCAGGAAATCATCATGTCAAAAATAATTTGATGCAGGAACATTTGCGCAAATCATCGGTTCGTCTGTGTGACGAGAAAACCAAAACCGTGATACCTAACGGTGTTCCCCTCGATACTCATGGGGCATCAAGAAGCTCAGTAAGTGGGAGCCTTCCCATGATGCTCCACACCCATGCGCGCGCCAGTACCGATTATTTTTCTCGGCTGTATCAAGGAGTCATGCTCCAATAGTTTTTGGATTTTATACCAAATAACTGTTTGATAGTCCTGGACTTTATACCAGATAACTATCTTTCAGAAATTCAAACAAAGCATCTTAATTAGAAATCAACAATAATAATCGTTTTACAACATCATTCAAAATTTAAAACATATAACAGAAAATATACTTTTTACGGAGATTAAATCATTCAAGAGGAATCACATTTGAATTCAATCATAGAGCCATTTGAGAATTAAAGCATCTGACAGAAAATAAACTTACAATATCGAACAGAAAATAAGTCAAAAATTAATTATACTCTTTTTCATAGAAGCAATAGAAAATTTAAAATAAACGTGTCGTACATTCCATAGTCACTTCATACTCAAAATAAATATTTCAAATCAAACGAGACTTAAAATCGACATCTATCTTAATGTATGAGCAGAATTAGCATTGGAGCTATCCACTGACTCCTATGTCCCATACCACAGGCGTTTGATGGTTTCTTCGTAGTAATTCTACTATTCATTGAGATAACTTGGAAATCATTTTTCCAAAATGCAAAACATTTGAATTCAATTTCTATCTTAACTCCATTAGTAGATTCAACCTTAGAGTGGACCACTTAATACCACGCGTCCCACACCACGAGTATTTGGCAGTTTCTCGAAGGAAATTCCACTAACTTTGAAAACAGTTGGATTAAATTTCAACACATCAGCAGAACTAGCCCAAGAGTGATCCATTAAAAACTCAAGTTCCATACCACGAGCGTTTAGTGGTTCCTTTGAGGTAGGTTTGCTGTTTTTCAAATACATATACTTCAAATCTAAACCTTGTATTAAGATATCGGTAGAATTTGACGAAGAGCTATCCACAAACACCTCACGTCCCATATCGTGGTGTGTAGTAGTTGCTCCTTGGAAATTCTACCGTTGCTTAAAATAATTTTGACATACTATATCAAATCAAGGTTGCTAAACAATCATGTAATGAATTCAATATATATTTCCAACTAATTCAAAATAGAAATTTGTAAAAAAAATCAAAATTCATATCAAGTATGACACTATACTAACAAAATAAACTTAAATCGGATTTCATAAGATTGAAGTCCATCGGGAATATGATACAGAATTTTAAATCAAATTCGATATAACTGATTCAGAACAAAATTGTCCAACCACTCTCACTTAAAACTTAGAATTTATAACATCATAATTCATGTTAAATCTGATGTCCTGTCGACCGAATCAGAAAGTACAAACTTGGAATTCGTATTAAATCCTATATCCTAATTAAAACAAAATATCAAACTAATTCAAACATTTAAATTCGTATTAAACTGAGATTTGGAATAGTAAGTTTAATTAATAACGATTCCAAAGAAAAATTCATAAAATTGGATATTATATAAATCTGATACAATACAAGTACAACAGAAATTTGAAATCCAATATCGCAATTGAAATTGAATTGTAATCCTATCAAAAATTAAAATTTGTATCAAATCAAGATTCAAAATAGTAATGGTAACCATTAAAATGCGAATTTCATAATATCAATCCAATACTACATATGTAGAACAGAAACTCTAAATTACTTATAATCAGAATTGTAAATAATAAAATTAAGAGCAATTCCAATGTCACACTCGTCAAACAAACTACGAATCAAAACCCAATACTATTTATACGTGGCAAAAATTTTGAATTTATATAAATCCAAGATTATAAACTTGATTGTCGTATTAAATCCTTATTTAACAACTTCAGACATTCAAATAATTTTTGGCTTGAAATCAAACTTCATAAATTGACATTAGTAGCAATTACTTGCAAAGCATGCAAGACAAAAATTTTAAATTGTTTCTAATTCAAAATCAGAAGTCGAAAAAAAATCGAAGTTCATATAAAATCAAATAAAACATTCGGAGAACAAAAACTCATAATCAGAATTCATCTTGAATCTGATATAACACAAGCAGAAGTTCAAAAATTGGAATCCACAAATCCTGTATCACAGGTAAATAATAAAAGATTCACAATCAGAATTTTCTTCAAATCCGATATAAAACATGTGAAAAAAATAAGAGTAGGCATTAAATATGATATCACACGTATGAAACAAAAATTCAATATCAGAGTAAGCATTAAATCCGATATCAATCATAGAGAATGGAGGTTCACGATCGAAATTATCCTTAATTTCAATATCACATATGCAAAACCGACATTTAGGATTTTTTTTTTATTCTATCCGTTAACATGTAGGTGGAACGGTAAAACATAATCAAAGGTTATATTAATTTCGATGTCATAACTGCAGACAACAAATTCAAAATCGGAATTTGTCATAAAGCCGATGACACATGTGCAAAATGACAAAAATCACAATCGAACTTTATATTAAATCCGATAACATACTCGTAACAAAGAAATTCCAATTTAAAAATTAGAATTTGAAACAAATCACAATATATTTTAAAATATTTTGCTCTCGCAAACAGAGTAATGCTCCGATACCATTCTGTAACGCCTTGACCCGAACCACCCGACCCGGACCAGGGGTTAGATAGGAAGACAGAATCGGAGTGTATAAAATTAGTGAAAAAATTAAAACCGTCTGACCAGGAGCTACAGACTCTGAGTGCGAGAGTCATAACATACTTCTATGTGTGACAAAGCTATAATGCTATGTTGTGCATAGACCAGAACAAACCTAATTTTTATAACTAATTTGGATCTGGCCAACGTTATTTTATTGTTGGTTGCCTACGTACATATTGGATACCATCTCTAATGTTATTCTAATACGATCAGATCTGAACGTAGTTCTGCCTAACGACTAATACATTCACCATACATCAGAAAATCATATTCGATAAAATACATATACTTTATATCCGAATAATTCATTCAGAATCCGACGAAAATCTTATAAATCATCGAAGTCAAACGGAAGCCAATAAATCAGTAAAATACATTTCTCACATAGGTGAGAAGAACACTAACAAAATATACACATCCCACTCTATCATAGAGCGGAGTAGAACACACTACAGAGCATGTTGGATCGTATTAGATCCTATCATACTGGTCATATCAGATCGGAGTATGTCAAGTCACAATAGAGCATTTCAGATCACAACAGAATAAATCAAAGTAGATTAAATAGAAACACATAAGCAACTATCATACCATAAGAAAGTATATATCTTAATTAGTACATTACTAATTAAGATATGCATGCATATAACTTATATTAAATTAGAAAATCAAAAAAGCATACTCCCCCGCAATTTTGGAAGTGAGAACATTCGAAGTTGCTCGTTTCCTCATAGCGCCTTTCCTTTTAGGTCCAAAGATTGTGGGCAGAACGTCCTCTAACTCTGGAATATTTTCTCTTTTCATGCCTGTAAACTACAGACAGAACCTCCTCTAACTTTGGAACACTTTACCTTTTTCCATGCCCGTAGGCGGCAGACAAAACCTCCCCTTACCCGAGGGACACTTTACCCTCACTGCTCCCGTAGGCGGCGGACAGAACCTCCCCTTGTCCGGGGACACTTTTCCCTTCACGTGCCTGTAGGCGGCGGGCTGAACTTCCCCTTACCCTTGGGATGTTTCCCTTATATAGCATTGCTAACGCGAGGAATGGACACTTCTATTGCGTTGATCACCCTCAAATTAGCTAGGAATGCCTCTTGAACGACTCGAATCGAACTTAAAATGAGTAAGAAATGAAGAATAGAAGATGAGAAAACGTGGGAGAATCTTCCCTTACCCGGAGATACTTTACCATTTCCGCGCCCGTAGGTGGCAGACAGAACCTCCCCTTAGCCTGGGATGTTTCCCCTATATAGGGTTGCTAATTTTAAGAATTGACACTTCCATTGCATAGAACACCCTAGATTTAGCTAATAATGCATTTTGAACGGAAGAAAACGAACGCAAAATGACTCCTGAAACTCTCCCGGAAGAATAAACGGAATGACCATTCATAGTGGAATGACATGCGAGCGAACAGCGGAATGGGAAAAACGCGAGCTAGCGCTCGCGCCATGTGGTGCATCATAATTGGGCCACCAACTGAGGTGGCACGTATAACGTGCGTGTCACTCGCCCGTAAACAGGCTATGCGCGACGCGCGCGTCCACCACGCATCCCGCACAGACCGTCGCTCAATCAGGTGGGACTCGCATCGTGCGATGGCTGCGATCGCTCACCAGTTTTGCTGTGCAGCGGCTCGACAGTGCAGCATTTCACGGCTCGGCCTGCTGATGTCATCTATTTTGTCTTTTCTTAAATATTTTATTATTATTTCATTCAAATACAATTCTAACTTCAAAATGCGATAACTTTCCCGAAGTCAGAATTTTACAATCTTGGTACCGATGGACTTGTATCGATGAGCCCTTCAAAACTAGACCCCACATGGGTAAGTTATCTCACACTTTTAAAGTGGGTCCTACCCATGTGGCATGCTTCCCGAGGTCATAACTTTCGTTTCCGACCTCTATTTTGCGCGTTCTTTGATTTATTATACTCGTTACTATGATCTCTACCCGGATACGGGGATTTTACCTAATGAAGCCTCCTAACACTGATTTCAAATTACCCTTAACCCCCCAGGTTAAGCATAACCGGAAAACGGGTCATTACAACCATCTCTGTCACTGCCACTGCCACAATCGCCGCCGCCACCACTGCCTCCACTACCACCACCGCTGCCACCACTACCGCCGCCGCTGTAGCCGCCACTACCACCAATGTCACTGTCGCCACCACCACTTCCACTGTCGCCGCCGCCGCTAGTACCTCCACCACCACTACAACTGCCACCGCCATAACCACCACCACCATCACCACTACCACCACCGCTACCACTACTGCCGCTTCCACCACTATCACTGTCAATTTTCTCTAACATCATTTGTGTCATGCCCCGGCGATGCCCGACCTGAGCCGAACCCGGTCCAGGGGCTGGTCAAGCGCACGGGGGCGACGAAGTGAAGATTGAGAAACGATTCTAGCGGAAGACTTCACC
This sequence comes from Saururus chinensis, assembly GCA_035235625.1. Classification (NCBI taxonomy): domain Eukaryota; kingdom Viridiplantae; phylum Streptophyta; class Magnoliopsida; order Piperales; family Saururaceae; genus Saururus; species Saururus chinensis. The sequence continues at coordinate 26,310,736 of CP141142.1, forward strand.
CTAACCACGGGCGATTAACAGAAACACAGAGTGCGCACAATCCTTTGAGCAAGAGTAAATAAAAAGGGAAGAAAAAGTGTTGCTTATCACAAAGTAAACAACAATCTCAAACCCACAAGCTTAGTTAAGTAAAGCCCACACCGGCCCAAAATAAGTCATAAGCATCACAACAGTAAAATGAGACATAAATCCAAAACAAGAACCCTACACAAAAGTCCTGAACAACAGCATAACTAAGGAAAATAAACCACACAAAGAACTCCACGATCATATCCAAGCCACCTCCGACCTTTCCTCGAAGAGGCGATCCTGTCCGTCTGCGTGTCGCACCACGCAGCCCCAAATCAAAACACCAAAGAGGGGTGAGTTTAACAAACTCAGCAATGGTTTTAATATCACTAACAACATCGAAAAATACGATAGCATAGCGATATAATCATTCAAATCAACGAATTACATGGTGCATCATTTTCTGATCACACATACATATCACCTAACACTGCATCATAGTGCATAATCAACCTGCATGGATGTATCTCTAACATACATATTCCATATGCATAACATCAACATCAACCTGCATGGATGTATCTCTAACATACATATTCCAACATGCATAACATCAACATCAACCTGCATGGATGTATCTCTAACATACATATTCCCACATGCATAACATCAACATCAATCCTGCATGGATGTATCTCTAACATACATATTCCACATGCATAACATCAACATCAACCTGCATGGATGTATTTCTAACATACATATTCCAACATGCATAACATCAACATCAACCTGCATGGATGTATCTCTAACATACATATTCCCACATGCATAACATCAACATCAATCCTGCATGGATGTATCTCTAACATACATATTCCACATGCATAACATCAACATCAACCTGCATGGATGTATCTCTAACATACATATTCCACATGCATAACATCAACATCAACCTGCATAAATGTATCTCTAACATACATATTCCCACATGCATAACATCAACATCAACCTGCATGGATGTATCTCTAACATACATATTTCCACATGCATAATATCAAATCGAACTGCATGGATGTATCTCTAACATACATATTCCACATGCATAACATCAAAATCAACCTCCATCAAGGAGTGATCACACATTAATGTCACACAGACGGGAGCATAGACAAGGCCACGAAGGCGTGTCATGGTCCAAAACTCTACACAAGAATTCAAGAAAGATTGGGGTTGTCAATCCCTAATACTGCTCGCCCTGGACGATCCTGGCCAAGGATGTCCCATTCTCACACAGAGAATCTAGAGCAAGGGTGTTCGCCCAGGGACATCTCCTGCGGAGGGAAGAGCCCGAGTTCTCACACAGAGAACCCTAGAACACATGGTAGTGGGGTGCACACGGCATACCACACTGGATTCTCAGGGTCCAGATGACACACATAATAACATTCTCATAATCCGCAAGACAAGTACACAACTCGTCCCCACATCATTCCATGTAACTAGACTCAGCCCGGGGAGTGCACTCGTTCCACACAGGAACTTCAAATCGTTCCACACAAGAACTTCAAAATAAAATATGTCCTTTCAGACCAATCAACTTGCGATTAATCCACGACCGATCAATCCGGCACACAATTCCATCACATTGCATCCAATCGGTCAAATTCGATTAATCACGATGAAGCTTCAATTGGAAATCCATTTTCATGATGCATGTAGCATGGTACATACGTGGGCAAAGTATACATAAATCCTAATCCATGATAAGTGTTCTCATCAGCCCCTAATGCATCATTCATAATCACAATATCAAGCTTCAACATCATCATGGACATGTGTGTGTGTGCATCTAGTAGAAGCATTTCACATAATGCATGCCAACATGCTTGAAATTAAACTCACTACCACACTACACATGTGAATTTTCATCTAAACATGAATTCCAGTGGAAATCATAGGAGAAGAATCGTTGAAATCATATCTCAATTTAAAACTCAACCACAAAGGCTAAACACATATAACATCACTCATTTCATCATTGAGTCATGGCATTCACCAACATCCACACACCACTAACCACAATCTATCATGACAAATCAATCCAACAATAGGTTGTAGTCCTACTGAAAATATGTTTAACCAAAGGGAAACAACCATTCATAATTTTAAGATAACGATTCCAACATCACGCCACAAAACATAAGTCATTCCACCATCTCTAAGCATATATCTCAACTCTATAAACTTAATAGCATGCATCTCCAGTAGTCTAACATAGCTTAAAACACTCCACATTCATATAAAATTGGCAAGCTAAAGTGGAATTATCAAAATAGACATCATATGCACAACATACAATTTCTTGTGTAGCCGATCGATCGCCCTTCATGCCGTTCGATCGGTTACACGCAAAAATTTGAAATTTACAGTTTAGCCGATCGATCACTAGTGGCCGATCGATCCCCAACACAGCAGAACAATCATCTTCTTCCTTTCGCAAATCCAAACCAAAACACCATAGATAACACTTCAAATCCACATCTAACACCCTAATCATCATCAAAAGTCCTCCTTGACTTCCAGAATATCAAACCAAACCATAATAATGCAAAACCCTAAGAAATCGGGATTAAATAATTCCATTTTCTAATCTTACCATTAACACACTAAATCAAGCAAACCATTTCGAAATAAGCCAAAAATGGAGAGTTTTACCATGGATAAACAGAGATTTTGAAGACCCATTACCTCAGCACTTGATTAAGCTCGGATTGAAGAGTCACCCTTCTTGAAATCCTTGAAAACACAATGAGTTTGAATTAAACTCTAATAGAAATCGATTTACCCAAGAAATCCCTAATTAAATCTTAGATCTAGGGCTTGTTGGTAGAAAAAATCAAAATTTGAATGTTAGGGTTTGTAGTAAAACACAAATAAGTAGCTTTTGATGGTCAAAAATGAATTGAATCAAGGGGAAAATAGTAGATTTGGAAGAAATTAAGAAGAAAGCCATGGATTATTGCTTAATTAGAGTAAGCTTACCTTAATCGGCTTCTAATTCGGGCCAAAGTGGGGATTAGGCCAGCCCTCCTTCCTTAGCCTATTCCCAAAAATGGAAATGGCTCTGGTTTGCCCTTTTATAGTAAGGGTTGGAGTATGCATAGGTAAGTTTTGGGGTGTAAATATGAAAAGTAGGCTAAAAGTGTTTATTTTGTAAATTTAAGCACAAATTAAGCCTAATAAAATTCTAAAAATTTTTGTGCAACCTTAAGTATATGTCTAGGTTCATTTGACAAAAAAATAAAAATTTTGACGGTGGGGCCCACAGGGGTCCCGCCAAAACCCTAATTTTTGGGAAAATAGTAAAAATTCCAAAAAATCTCAAAAATTCACATTTGGTCTAAAATCACTTAAAACAACTAATATTGAAGTTAATTTTGGTTAAAACCATCACAAACTTTATTTATTTACGAAATCACCGAATAAGATCAGAAAACACATAGATCTCACGATAACCAATAATTAAAGAAAATCAAAACCCGGTTTAAAGATGAGGGTCCTTACAATTTGTGTAACCAAACATTGGAAAATATTTAGGGATCTCTTAGTTTATCTTTCACCTGGATTTAATTTCTCTTTCTCCCTATTTCCACCAATCCAAATAGACCCACAATTTTTACCTCAGTTCTTCTGATGCCTGCCTACACTGTCCACACCATAATGTTAAGGCCCACAAGGGCTCATCAACTTAGGAGATCTCAACTACAATGATTGTCATACCCCAAACTCGTTCAAAGAGATATGATGATTGTGCAACAAAGAGGAAAGCTAACAGTAAATCGGGCTAGATCTAAGTACACAACGCTTCCCTTTGTGCATAAGTAATTAATGGAAGATTAAAGAAATCAATTAAAGTCTCTTAGTCAATGAATTACCCACATAAGTCTCAAAATAAAATAATTAGTTTCAAGCCTCAAAAGACAACATGTCTAAGCCACTAACAAGGCTCACTATAAATATGTAAGGTATCAAAGTTATAACATAAGCCTCATGTTATGCTAAAATGAAACTTAAGCCTATCCCATCACAAAACAAATAGCTCACACTTCATATACATCTATTCATCGCCTCCATGCTCATAAAATAGATTATCTTGAGCACTTGCATGACACAAACATACAACCCAGAGACAAAACCTTACAAACAAGGTGAGCTTAGCTCAATAAGGGTTTTAAAATAAAAATTGTCACATTCACAAGAAAACATAATCCTAAAGAATCATAGCACATACCTCATGCAAACTGGTATTAACAACACAATAGCGCATCAAATCCCTCACATATAAAACCTATGGCAAATATCTTATTCATGCACCACATATTCATAATCAAAACATGCATCATGTCTCAATTATACAACTTGTGCATTCAAGTGACATATCCAAACACATTCTATACGATCAAGTATCATAATCTATACAAAACCTGTGTAAACATAAGCATTATTATCCCTACACATACCTATGTAAATGAGTAGTATAATCCATACACAATATATGTAAATAGCACAATGAATGTCTCATGATAGAGAATCCCAATATTTGAAGATACCGGTTCTGCTCACCCTCGCCAAAGCCTAAGTAGCCCTACTCAACCTAGAAATCATACAAAGGAAATACCTAAGCAACCTACTTGTCGGTGTCCACAACGGCCTAGCAGCTTGGATTGGGGAAGGGAGTTGTGCAGGATGACCGGGAAAGGGGAGAGGGATTGGCGTGGCTACCATGAAGGAGGGAGAGGCAGAGAGGAAAGGGGAGAATACAAGAGACTCAATCATTCATTCACTACTCAATTAGGGCGTAGGTCTTACACTTAAATAGAGAATCATAATGGGCTCACTAACAAATGCCTAAATGCCCACTAAATATTATTAAATGGAAATAACAATAAACTCTCTATTAATTAAGAAATAACTAATAAACCTTAAGCAACATTATGGCCTAAGCACCCTTATTTGATAATAACAAAATTAAAACCTATTCCACTAGCATGTGGCCCCCCTTAGGACATTCACAACATTCCACTACACTTTGTTTGCGCATCACCTCATCCTCGAGGTGACTTAAAACTCATAGCATTGGCCCACCATAGCGAAAGCAAAGAACAATCGGTCTGGAACTTGCAACAAAGGAAGGATACTCAAGTGCTATGAAGGAATGATCCGAGAAGGTGCAAGGTGTATCGGTCCACTTGGAAACACTAGGCGGTAGCTGGGCAAACCCCAAGAGAACCATTTCCACTTGCTAATGTGGTTGAAACTGAATAGAGGGGTAAGTAAAAAGTTGGGCCTACTCATACCTGATTCAAGCCCGTGACACAAGAAGAGAATTGTTCTGCTCAGCCTTTCCCGTGTTGGGATAGGGCCCAACTTCTTAACCCAATGTTGAGAAATGCCCACTTTGAAAATATTCTCTAAAAATATTTTGTACCAAATCGGGAGAGGGAGCACAGTTGGTTCAATGGCGATGCAAGACCCATTTCCATATTTGTCCAAGGTAAAGAGGAGATGGTGATGGAGAAAAATTGGGGACCAATATTTGCTGCACAGAATATGACATGAGGCAGATTCCATGACAGTTTTGAAATATTTGCTTCCAATCCAACCCCCAAAAAGACATTCATGGAAAGTTTATTGAAGGAAATCCTGAGCTGCTCTTGCATATTTGGAGGTGATATTTCTAGGTAGGGCAAACTAACTAGAAAGATTATTGCCAAAAATTGTGCCCAATTGTAGTCACTGTGCAACATACACAAATATTTAGAGGAGATTTCTTGTCCATTGGAGAAGAAGAATCCTGGATGTCTAGAATTTTCTAGCACGAATGGAGGAAAAGGAACTGATTGTCCACCATCACTACAACTAAGGTAGCTCGTATGCAATCTCCATAAGATCACCTTCATATTTACTCCTTCGAGTTGCCATATTAAATGGAGAAACTTGACATGGCCAATGGAAAAAATCTTAGGGAAGCCCCCCATATGAAGATCTATCCATGATTCTTGGTCCAAAAAGGGGACAACCATCTATTGGGTAATAGGCTCAGAGGTGGTATGGCGCAAACTACTTTGAAGAGCTGGATAAAGCAAGAGGCATCGGTTCTATAAGAAATCCTGATTGACCGGGCAAGCACCATCTCCAGCCAAGGAAATTAGAAAAAGATTGAAAGGCCAATCCCACATGATCAAGGCCATCTCTAGCAAGAAAATCTTATCTGATTCCCGTTCAGAAGGAAGGAAAATTCCGGACTAATCGCAGCATAGATTTGACCGTAATCATTGGGGACAGAGTCACTCTAGTTTAACAGCAAATCTTGTGCCCCCTTGGTGCTAAAGAAGACAAGGTCAGTGAAATTGATCGACATGGATGCAGGGCATGAAGTGGTAGCCTCCAAACTGGATGCCGAAAGAAAGAGAAACATCTATGTCGTCTCTGCTCCAAATTGGCTGTGATGGAAGGAGGATGACGGTGGCTTGAAATCTATCGGAGTACTGACTTGGTTCTTCTTTGGGCCTCTTCATTCTAGTTTCGAACTTTTGTCAATTGCTCAATCAGAGATGTAGTTGGCAACTGGCCATGAAGAGGGAGATGAAGTGGTTGTCACACCCCGGGTTTTCATTCACATCAGCATATGGCAATGCTAACTCAGGGTGTTAACTAGCCAAGCCAATATCACAACACATAAATAAATAACCTACTAAAGCAAAAACTTCATTAACCAGGATCTTGGCTCAGCCAAGTGCAAGTACTATAACATAATAAAATAACATGATTAGAAATCTGATGGCAACACAGTGCCTTATTACAATTTAGCAATAAATAAATAAACTAAAGTCCTACTGGCCTTGGAGAATCTACCCTGCTAACTCTGGGCAACTCCTACTCTGAAATTGGTGCTAATCCTGCATCAAAAGATGCATGAGTATTTCTATAAATACTCAGTAGGTGGCATGAAAAACCACCCTCAAATAGAAGATTATGATAATGTACCAAACAGTAGAGATAAACTGTGAACACAATACAAAGCATCCTGCAAAAGGTATCACATAAAAGTAATATACAGAGTAATGATTATTAAATAAACCACACTCCTAAACTAGCAACTAATGCAAACTTACATGACTCAACTGATATCTACACCGTTCAGAACATAACTCATTTATTGTCATCTGAAAAACTGACTCCCATTGACAAGGAGTACTGCACATAAGCAAGGGAATCCTAACATCCCTAGGGATTCACTTCAATCAGCCATGGGTCTAGAGATACAGGTACCAGCTGTGCTTATGGGCACACTAACCAGAGGTAGGTGAGCCTTCCATGATGCTCAAAAACCTAGGTTGCGCATTTGTAGGGATCCATCGTCCCGAAGAAACACAGACTATGAAGGTCTAAAAGATTACCGCCATGACTATTGTTGTGAACTAACATAATGCTGAATGAACATATGACCTAATGCATCCAAAGATTTGATACTAATCATAACCTATCATGCATGAAACCGACTCTCATGGTTGGCAAGGTAATAGGCAAATTTAGACTTAAGCATGTGAACTAATCAACATGATAAGGACTCGGACTTATGCTGAGATGAACTGACCAATTCAACATTATAATGAAAAAGAATTGGGGCTGAGATGAACATCTCAAGTCAGCCACCTAACATGACAAATTCAGGCTGATACAACCATCATTGTTCAACTTTAGGTGCATCACAATCAATGCTGAAATTCAGAGACATCATAAGCTGAATTTCATAGATTCAATAAGCATGAATACATCATGAATAAAGACTCAAAAATTAGGGATTCAATGAGCAAGATTACAACCTAAATCAAAGCTAAAAATTTGGTAAAAATAGAGCCTAAAACAAGGCTGCAAAATAGGGATCTAACTAAGCATAAGTAGAGGCTAAACCAAGGCTTCAAATCAGGGATTTGATTGTCCAAAATATGGCCTAAAGTAAGGCCATCAACCAGGGAATAAATTGGCCAAAGTATGACCTAAAGTAAGGCCATCAACCAGGGAATAAATTGGCCAAAGTATGACCTAAAGTAAGGCCACAAACCAGGGAATAAATTGGCCAAACTATAGCCTAAAGTAAGGCCAAAAACCAGGGAATAAGTTGGCCAAACTATGACCTAAAGTAAGGCCACAAACAAGAGAATAAGTTGGCCAAACTATGGCCTAAAGTAAGGCCACAAACCAAGAAATGAATTCAGCAGAGTGTATGCCCAAATCATGGATAATAAACATGACTAGAATATGAATCATTCATGCCTAACATAGGGCTAAGATAGATGAAAAAAATTCAGCAACATGTTTGCATGAGTTAAGGCTAATCTACTTGACAAAAATCAGAATTATGCATGCCTAACATAGGGCTAAGATAGATGACATAAATCAGCAACATGCTTACATGAATTAAGGCTAATCTACTTGACAAACATTAGAATCATGCATGCCTAACCTAGGGCTAAGATAGATGACAAAAATCAGCAACATACTTGCATGAATTAAGGCTAGTTCATGACATCGAAAGAAACCCTTAGAACCAAGTTGAACTACATCTATCAAAACCTCATGCTTAAGGGTGTAAAAGAAACACCTACTTGTACCAAGTTGTCCCCAAGTTCCTAGCTCTTGCTCCTATGCTTCTAGGCCTTGAATTCAATCTAAAGGTGGCTGATTTGTTCCCTCTAACTTGTTGGTTATGCAAGTCCTTGCTGTCTGAAGGAAGTTGATTGAAGAGGTGGAGAGAAGGGAGGCTGAACAATGCCAAAAAGAGCATAGTCCGCCCCCTCCTATTCTTTTTTTAAGTACTCCTAGTTCTAGAGTTTTTGGGCCAATGGGAGGGCTGACCTAATGTGGGTGGACTCTTTTCTAAGAGTCTTATACTTCCCCTCCTCCTATTATGATAAGAACTTAAGATAGAGTCCTAAAGACCTCTCCTTTCTTATAGATTTCACCCCCTAGAAAGTAGGGGACGCCCCCTACACTTTAGGGCTGCCCCCTCTTTCTTCTTTTGGGTATCCTAGATGTATTGGACTCCTCCCAACTTATAATAAATTAATTCCCTTAGGACTCCCAACTCCTAGCACGAGTAGGACTCCCAACTCCAAGCACGATTAGGACTCCCAACTCCAAGAACAATTAGGGCATCTAACTCCTAGCACGATTAGGACATCCAACTCCAAGCACGAGTAGGACATCCAACTCCTAGCATGATTAGGACATCTAACTCCAAGCACAATTAGGACTTCCAACCAAAGTTGGACCCCTTAACCCTGAGTGGCCTTCCCCCCTTGCACACAAGGGTTGGGCCAAAACCTAACCGGTTAACCCACAACATAATCATAGGGTTTGAAAGCAAATACGGGCAGCAAATAGCACACACAAAGAAAGTAAGGAAAAAAATTACCTAAAATTAGGGGTGTTACAGTGGCACTCATCCTAGATGAAGGAGTGGAAGTGGCAGCCTTCCGAGGTGAAGGAGCTATGCTGGCTGGAATGGGTTTTCGAAGTGGAGCAAGACATGGGATCTGCTCCATGGTTTGGTGCAGGCAGATGGAAGCTTCATTCGAATGGTTGAGAGGGATCTAATAGAGCTCTGGATTCGATTCATTTTGCAATGAAAGGCCACCCATTTGAAATGATTCATCTCCTTCTTCCATGCAAATGATGGTGGAGGTGTTGGGTCAGCTCGAGGCAGCACCTTGGCCGGCGTGGATGCTATTCTATCCATTAGAAGTTCGTCAACCGTAGCTAAAAGCTTTTCACACATTTCCAAGGTGTTAGCCAAGTTCGGAGAAGGAAGAACCTTCGGGAGAATCTCTGCCTGTTGCCCCATAGACCATTCAGCTCTGATCCCAATGTTGTAAATAGGTGTCCACAACAACCTAACAACCCGGACAAGGGAAGGGAGTGGCGCAAGATGGCCGGGAAAGGGGAGAGGGAGCAGCGTGGTGACCATGAAGGAGGGAGAGGCAGAGAGGAAAGAGGAGAAGACAAGAGACTCAATAATTCATTCACTACTCAATTATGGTGTAGCCCTTACACTTAAATAGAGAGTCATAATGAGCTCACTAACAAATGCCTAAAAGCCCACTAAATATTATTAAATAAAAATAACAATAAACTCCCTAATAATTAAGAAATAACTAATAAACCTTGAGAAACATTATGGCCTAAGAGCCCTTATTCGATAATAACATAATTAAATCCTATTCAACTAGCATGTGGCCCCCCTTAGGACGTTCACAATATCCTAAGAAGGAAGATCTATGAAGTTGGCCAAATCCTAGCTGGAAGTACCCCTGGTTAGCCGGTATACATAAACAAACCATCCTAGATTCTTAGTCCATAAGTGTCTCAATACTTTTTCATTTTAGCATTTCACTCTTCTCACTTGAGTAGGAAACCCAACCTTTCAGAAAGGAAAACTCTGCCCATAAGACAAAAAACCCCGCCCATTGGACAGAAAATTGATTCGATTAATCAACGATACGGCTAATCAACAAAACTACATCACACAAATGTTAATCATGACTAAGCACCCCTAATCATGGCCCAACAAATCATTTTCATGATGTATAAAACATGATACATACGTGAATAATGCTACGCACATGCAAGCATAAGTAATTATATACTAATCAATCCTATCATGCATAAAACATGATCCATATGTAGCAAATGAGATCATGTAAGCATTAGTAAACCAAAACATGCATGGTCATGTGCATAAATAAACTAAAACAAGTGTAATATGGTTCATCCATAATTAATGTCGTGTGTGTACAAGCATTCACATTTCAGCAAGATCCTTCTCTATTGGTTACATAAACTAATCATGAAAAATCATCAAAATCCAACTTAAAATCAAGCATCTACTCATTTATTGGATAGCGAATCCATTGGCCCTTAAGGCCCTAAGGGCCGATTGGGAACAAAGAAACCTGAATCCATTATTTGGCCGATCCATTAGCCTATCCAATAGATCGATTAGCCAGCCCGACAAGGTGAACGATCGGTCAGCTTAGAAAAACCTAAAAACAATTCTTTTTATGCTCAAAATAGAATCAAATTCATTCCAAAAATACATAAAACATCATAAAACTTCACATAATCATTACATATTCCTAAAACATGATAGATCTAACATTTCTCGTGCTTATTCATCTAAAAAATATTAAATCATCCATTGAAGAAGATTTAAATTTACCCATCCATAAGCTTCAAGAACATGAACTACCCACAAACATAGTGTTAATGCAAGTAAAACCTCATCAAACAAAAACTTCTTACCTTAAATCATATTGTAGACCCTTAAATCACCTCTAAAGCTGAAGGTAACCCTACCCAACAAATTAGGTTGCATTAGCCCTAAGAAAAAAATTCAACCTTTCCACCAGAAAGAAACTCAAAATTACTAATAGATGATATATCTAGCACCCTCTTGTGCCCAAAAAGAAAATCACAAGAATAGAAACAATAAATCCGAATCTAGGGTTTCAAAACATGGGTAAAAGAATGAATTTGAGAAGAATAAAACCTAGAAGCCCATTCCAGATGAGAAGGGCATGAGATTTAGGGCAAACATTAAAAGAAACATGGAATGATTAGAGATATTATACCTTGCAATAAGATTTTTCTTTTTTGAGATGGGGGTCAACCTACCCAAAATAGGGAAATGACCAAAGTTTCTATTTATAATTAGATCAAGTAAATAGGTCTAAACTGGGCCCAATAAGGAACCCTCTTGTATAGAATAGACCCAAAAATGAATTTGGCATAGCCTAAGCCCATTTAAAATGACAATATTATGTACACTAGCTTAGGGGCAGAATTTTACTACTTTCCATTTTTAGGACCTACTATATTAGGGTTTACTTTACTATTTAGTAATTTTCTTTTGTGATGTAATAAGATGTAATTGGGGAGGGGGGGGGGATTTGATTCATGATTGTAACGAACCATATGGTGGCCCACTAATTAGCATGGGGCCCACCAGCTACCGTGACTCCCATAAATGGGGTTGTCTCCGTCCTTGGACATTTATGGAAAATCATAGTTAATTCTCCTTCTCTCTTCATCCATTCTTCATCCCTTTCCCCTTATGTGAATCAGGGTACTGTTTGTGTCCAATTGCGACACAACATTGGTATCAAAGCCTCAATGATCTACCATGGCGAGAGGCAAGCAGTCGGCGATGGCTCCTGAAACACAGCCCCAGAATGAAAAAGAGAACATGGTGGACAACCCCAAACCAGTGATAGATTTGGCTTATCCCGCTGTGATGTCTATGATTCACACAATGGCCGCCCAACTTCAACACCTCACCACATTGGTTGCACAACTTCAGGCAATCCCTACAGTGCCAATCTTGTCCAACCTACAACCAGACAAGGCTGATATGAGCAAGCATTCTCAGCCCCTCGGATCTCACGTACCCGGCCTTCAAGCGTAGTATGAGAGAGAGGTGCACAAAGAAGGAGGATATGTAGGTTGGGATATGCAAGGCCCTCCAAGTGTTCGAATAAATGCCTCAATGGTGCCGCCCCATAAAAATTTGTCCCATGAGTTAGAGGATAATTGGGAGGAGTACTCCATCTCTCGTGGTGGACTTTGGGGTGGGGCTGTGATAAGTATGAAATCTATATCTATTTTATATGCCTTTTTACCTTATTTGCTAGTATAGATTAGGTTAATTTAGAGTTCATTATGGTTTATTTAGATTAAGATAAATATTAGTATTTTAGTTTAATTATTAATAATTTTGTAGTTATTAGTTGTTTAGACATGTATTTAAATCAAGATGGAATTTTAATTATATTCTACATGTCTAAAGTATGGTATTTTATGTTTTGTAGGAAAAGTGCGCTTATCGAAGTACTTGGACGATGTTTGAAATGATTAAAAATAGTCTTCACATGCTTTAAAGTGATTTGGACAACTTTTCGGAGTTATAAACAAGTTAGAAATTAATATGGACACGAAGGAAAGCTTAATGAACAGAGTCCAGGAAAACAGAAACACTGTAGCCGATCGATCGGGCATGCAGGGAGATCGATCGGGATAACGTGAATTCAGATGAAAATACAGTGTAGCCGATCGATCGGGAATGCAGGGCGATCGATCGGCATAACGTGCAGTTTCCTAGTTTGACCCAAATTTTAATCCTTTTTATATTGGACTTCTTCCTATGGAACTTATGCCTATAAAAAGACATATTTGGCTTAGAACTAGGAGATTCTAGTAGATTTTAGGAAGAAAAAAAGGAAGAAGAAGATGGAAGAGAATTCAAAGCTTCTAATGGAGATTCAAGTGCTTTCTTCTACAATGGAAGACTAGACTTTTCTTTTACTTAGGAGTTGATGAAGCTATAGATAAGTTTCAATTTCTTTTCTTTTTAATTTAGATCTCAGTTGTGAATGATGACAATTGTATGATATGGATTTTCTTTTTAATGGAAGAGCTTTTAATGTTTATTCAATTCTATGTTGATTTATTGTCTTGTGGATTGATGTGGTTTTGATATTTGCATCGATTCTAATTTCTGTGATTTAGATGAGATGGTCATACAATAGTTTTAATGTTCAGATAATTAATGACTTGGATGAGTTATACTAAGATTAGACGGGTCATGCCTATAGCTAGTTTAGTGTAGATGATTCGTGCTATTGTCGAAGATAGTTCATGCCATGGAAGTTAATTAATGATTCTTTTTGAAGTAATTCTAGCTTGTAGCTGAGAATACTTGTTCATGTTCACACTAGATTTAGATTAAAAGTTAAGAAATTGTTATGGTTTTATAGTGGATTCAATTTCCTAAGTAATTTCCATCAAATTAATCTCTTATTTTAAACTAGTTGATTCCTTTCTTTTGCTTAATTTAAGTTTAAGTGATTTTTAGTTTTTAAATCAGCAAATTCCTCTTTAGATTTAGTAATAACCCATCCGTCCCTGAGGTTCGACAACCCTTAAATACTTATCCTAGTACAATTACCTTGTACACTTGCAAAGGGTTTAATTATAAACGATCAAGTTTTTGGCGCCGTTGCCGGGGACGGTGTTGATTTGTTACTAAATTAGTATTAGGATAATTCTATCTAATTTAGATTCAGTTTACTTTAGTTTTTAGGTTAATTTTTAGTTTCTTACCTTCTTTTAATTTGATCTTGTAGGCGGAGTTGAAGATCGTGCTCTCTACACTTGTGGCCACAAGTGGACATCCCAAGCATAGTGCTTCTTTTCGGTTTGCAAGATCCTTTTCTCTCTTTATTTTGATTTATTTTTAGTTAGTTTTTTCTTGTTATTCCTTTTTTTTGTTTTACATTTAAAATTGTGTGGTGTGTTTGTGGTGTATGCGTGGTCGTCGCTCCTTACTCCCCCGATTAGTACCATTTGACCCTGAGCCTGAGCGGACGTCTAGGAGAGCTGAGTTGCCCTCGACCTACATCCCTACACCTCCAAACTCACCTACCAATTCCTCCTCCCACACTACTTCTACCCCCATCATGGCTGAACATCAGTTAGTAGATGCACCACTTAAAGCTCTAAGGGAGTATTACACTCCCAATGAGTACACCTCTCCTTCATGCATTAGGTTGCCAGCGGTCGCTGCCCAAAATTATGAAATTAAGCCCAATGCCATTCAAATACTTCCATCCTTTTATGGGCTTAATAATGAAAACCCGTATAGGCACCTAGATGACTTCTTAGAACTATGCACAACTTTTAAGCTCTCAAATTTAACCGATGAGGCTGTTAAACTTCGCCTTTTTCCTTTCACATTGAAAGATAAGGCTAAGGAATGGCTTCACTCATTAGAGCCAAACACTATCACAACATGGGCCCAAATGCAACAAGAGTTCCTTAAAAAGTACTTCCCCATAGGTAAGACCAACCAAATGAGAAAGGTCATAACCACTTTTGCCCAACTTCCCACTGAACAGTTCCATGAGAGTTGGGATAGACTTAAGGACCTTCTTAGGAGGTGTCCTCATCATGCTGTCCCTAAGTGGCAATTAGTGCAACGTTTTTATGAGGGTCTTACTGAACAAAACCGTCATCTTGTTGATGCAAGTTGTGGGGGAACCTTTTTGCTAAAAAATGAAAATGAGGCATGGAAACTTTTTGAGGACTTGAGTGAAAATTCTCTTCAACATGCTGCGTTGAATAGAAATGAGAGTGGATTATCTACCTTAAACAATGCCCCCTCTAGGGGTGGCTTGTATGAAGTCAAAAACCCATTAGACCTCTCATCTAAAGTTGATACTTTGAGTAGGAAACTAGATCTTCTTATGACTTCAACCCATCCGTCCCTGAGGTTCGACAACCCTTAAATACTTATCCTAGTACAATTACCTTGTACACTTGCAAAGGGTTTAGGAGGATTGTTGACAAGAGTGTTGGGGGGACACTAATGATAGATGATAGGAGTGAGGAGTTAGAGAGGGCAGCCCCTAATGAACCTCAAGTAGAAGTTAGTGCACCACATGAGAAGGAGTTTGTATCTCCTTCCCCTTCATCAGAGCCACAGTCTAAGACCACTTCTGAGGGATCTTATAGCCCTAGGGCACCTTTTCCTCAGTGTCTTGACATGGCCCCACCATTTAGGAAAAGCACAGCTAAGATGGATGATATTCTTGAGACTTTCAAACAAGTCAAAATTAATCTCCCCCTCTTAGATGCCATTAAGCAAGTCCCTGCTTATGCTAAGTTCCTCAAAGACCTATGCACTCAAAAGCGTAAATCTAAGACCCATGTGTCTAAGAAAGTCTTTCTCACCGAACAAGTTAGCTCTCTTTTGAAGTTTGACACCCCACCTAAATATAAGGACCCTGGAGTACCCACTATTTCTTGTGTCATAGGTGATCACTCCATCCATAGAGCCCTCCTTGACCTTGGTGCGAGTGTCAATCTACTCCCTTACTTGGTGTATGAGAAACTAGGGTTAGGTGAATTGCAGCCTACATCAGTTACCTTGCAGCTGAGCAGCACATTCCCGCACATGCTAAAGACTCTTTCCTGGAGATGGAGCATCGTCTTCGCGGACATGTTGATTCTTCTCTGGCACAATTTCAGACGAGGCTTACTGCCCATATAGATGCTCAGATGGCTACTCAGATGACAGAGATGAGGGGACTTATACAGGGACTAGCTGATTTGATTCGTAGCCAGTCAGCTCCAGCAGATGCAGATGATAGTGATTAGAGTTATACTGATGTCGATGATTCTGATGATGCTGATATTTAGCTGTGCAGGGGCTACTTTTATCTTTTCTTTTCTTTATTTTTTTATTTTTATTATTATTTTTATTTTTATTTTTATTTTTTATCTCTTTTCTGGTAGATTGGTATTTTAGGTTTGGGAAATTGCTCTTTACCTGTATGTTTCTCATGTTTTCTAAATCCTATGTACTTCACTTTTCATATTAGTGGAATAGTTATGCTTTCAGGTGATCTCTTTCCCTCTCTTACTTATTCTTGTCATTGTAGTATATATTTTCTTTAACATTGAGGACAATGTTTAGTTTAGGTTTGGGGGTGTAGAAAGATATTTTTCTTTATTATTTTTCTTTTAGGATGTTTTAGAGTATTTTCTTTTATTTTCTTTTCTTTTAAGTGGGTTTTATAGCTTATTTTATTTTAAAAGTATATGTCTATTTTTAAAGAGATCAATTTCATGAAGAAAGTTCAAGTAATTAGTTAAGTGATGAAAATGATTAAGTAAGTAATTTCTATTTTATTTTCTTTATCTTGGATAATTGTGCTTATATTTTTAAATCACATTTCACACACATGAAACTTGTAGGAATATAATTTTATGATTTATTACTTGTAATCTTAGTGGGATATCTTTAACTGAGCATATATTTTTGAAAACTTGGCAATTGAGTAATTTTTAATATTTTATGATAGATCTTTATGCTTGGCTTTTATTTGAAAAAAAAAATGGGATAAGTGTGTATAGAAAAAAAAATTAAAAAAAAAAGAAAGAAAAAAAAGTTGAAAAAAAATATAGATTGAATGAAAAAAAATTGATGATGAAAAAAAAAAAAAGGTTTGTTTCTCTTTTTACTGAGTAACCGGACCTTGTGCCTAGGCAAGTATAAGGAATCGCGTCAAAAGGTGAAAAGTTGAGATAAATTCTTTTATGACTTGCTTAGTTCTGTAGCCTTTATAGTTCGAGTTATTAAGCCTGAGGGGTGTTTTAACACCTAGTGCCTTGAGCCAACTGGATTAGGGACACTGGCCTAACGCTTGTTACATGGACTATTTAGAAAGCTTAATAGAACTAAGTATTGCACAAGTCATATTTTGAAGTATATTATGCTCTTATTCCCTGAATTTAATTGAATTTGAAGGCTATTTCATGAGGGTTTATTATGAGATGTTAAGGATGAAAGATTGTCATTGTTATATTTTTGAGTTAGTGAACTTTAATGAGCTTGGTTAATGGGTCACATAAGATATGCTTGTTAATAAAGAATGAAATCATATGACTATAAAGTTTCTACACTTTATGTTTTTAAAATGTATATATGTAGTTGCACAATTATTTCTAAGATGGGGCTATAGAATGGAGTATTCCTTACTTGAAAGTGATCAGATCTTAATTGTTTACTTGTTTCAAGTATTTGTGGTTGGTTCTTTTTAAAAATAGTTATGTGTTTTTAAGAGAAGATTGTTTTTCAAATTTTTGTTTTCTTGTTTGTTTGTTTTATTTTTCTTAGGTTTTAATGTTTGTGGGTATCATTACTGCAAACCCTCACGAGACACAACTCGTCCAACTAGGGACACCTAGGGGTTTAAAGGCTTGTTGCATATGCTAAATGCAATCGTGATTCCCTACGAAAGTGGCTTTTATTTATTTTATTTTTTTTAGATTAGTTATTTTATTTTATTTTTGTTTTGCTCGAGGACTAGCAAAATATAGGTTTGGGGGTATTTGATAAGTATGAAATCTATATCTATTTTATATGCCTTTTTACCTTATTTGCTAGTATAGATTAGGTTAATTTAGAATTCATTATGGTTTATTTAGATTAAGATAAATATTAGTATTTTAGTTTAATTATTAATAATTTTGTAGTTATTAGTTGTTTAGACATGTATTTAAATCAAGATGGAATTTTAATTATATTCTACATGTCTAAAGTATGGTATTTTATGTTTTGTAGGAAAAGTGCGCTTATCGAAGTACTTGGACGATGTTTGAAATGATTAAAAATAGTCTTCACATGCTTTAAAGTGATTTGGACAACTTTTCGGAGTTATAAACAAGTTAGAAATTAATATGGACACGAAGGAAAGCTTAATGAACAGAGTCCAGGAAAACAGAAACACTGTAGCCGATCGATCGGGCATGCAGGGCGATCGATCGGGATAACGTGAATTCAGATGAAAATACAGTGTAGCCGATCGATCGGGAATGCAGGGCGATCGATCGGAATAACGTGCAGTTTCCTAGTTTGACCCAAATTTCAATCCTTTTCATATTGGACTTCTTCCTACGGAACTTATGCCTATAAAAAGACATATTTAGCTTAGAACTAGGGGATTCTAGTAGATTTTAGGAAGAAAAAAAGGAAGAAGAAGATGGAAGAGAATTCAAAGCTTCTAATGGAGATTCAAGTGCTTTCTTCTACAATGGAAGGCTAGACTTTTCTTTTACTTAGGAGTTGATGAAGCTATAGATAAGTTTCAGTTTCTTTTCTTTTTAATTTAGATCTCAGTTGTGAATGATGACAATTGTATGATATGGATTTTCTTTTTAATGGAAGAGCTTTTAATGTTTATTCAATTCTATGTTGATTTATTGTCTTGTAGATTGATGTGGTTTTGATATTTGCATCGATTCTAATTTCTGTGATTTAGATGAGATGGTCATACAATAGTTTTAATGTTCAGATAATTAATGACTTGGATGAGTTATACTAAGATTAGACGGGTCATGCCTATAGCTAGTTTAGTGTAGATGATTCGTGCTATTGTCGAAGATAGTTCATGCCATGGAAGTTAATTAATGATTCTTTTTGAAGTAATTCTAGCTTGTAGCTGAGAATACTTGTTCATGTTCACACTAGATTTAGATTAAAAGTTAAGAAATTGTTATGGTTTTATAGTGGATTCAATTTCCTAAGTAATTTCCATCAAATTAATCTCTTATTTTAAACTAGTTGATTCCTTTCTTTTGCTTAATTTAAGTTTAAGTTGTTTTTAGTTTTTAAATCAGCAAATTCCTCTTTAGATTTAGTAATAACCCATCCGTCCCTGAGGTTCGACAACCCTTAAATACTTATCCTAGTACAATTACCTTGTACACTTGCAAAGGGTTTAATTATAAACGATCAGGCTGAGCCACGTTTGGCTCACCTTCAATTACCATGCTATAATGGAGATGAGGACCCGGTGGAATGGCTCTATAAGGTGGAAAAATTCTTTGCCAACCAGGGAACACATTTTGAGGTTGAATGGTTGTACATAGCTGCTTTCCATCTAGACAGTGATGCTTCCATTTTGTTCCAAAGCTCCGAGAAGGAGGTCCGCTTTCCGACTTGAGCTTCTTTTGCCGATGAACTTTGTGTCTAGTTCAAGCCCAACTAGTTCCAGGACATCAAAGAGATGTTGTCCACCCTATGTCAAACCACTATTGTGCAAGCCTACTACACCGAGTTCATGAATATTGCCAACTGTCTTCCAAATTGACCGATGACATCCCTAGTGAGAACTTTTAAGTGGGGGCTCAAGCCTGAAATTTTGGATGAGATGTGCCACTTTCTCAGCATGTCGATGCTTAAAGTCGTACATCATGCACGAATTGAGGACAAGAAGCTTTCCTGGTAGCGACGGGGAGGCCGAATTGGCCCTTCTCCAAGGCCCCCAACTAACCCAGTGCTATTCCCTATCTCAAAAGCTGACCTCCCCACCAACCACCCCTGCTGCCTCTCTTCTACGTCGTCTAACTCCAGTCCAGACTGATGAGCAGTTGTCGAAGGGTTGTGCTTCAAGTGTGATGACATATTTGTGCTAGACCACCAGTGTTCCTTCCAAGGCAGCTTGCTAGTAGAAGAGGCCAATGAGGAGGATTTTGGTTATACCCTGGATGCACCACCCCATATGACAGCGTGCTTCTTGAGATTTCGATGCATGCTTTTTCTAGAGCCTTCACCCATCGCACCATATGCGACCAAGGCCACCTAAAGTGGCAACAGGTGGTCATCCTAATCAATAGTGGATCCACCCACAACTTCATCAATGATAAGGTGGCACAACGATTGGGATGTTATGTGTCAGACTTGAAGTTGTTCGATGTCTTGATTGACGATGGTATGCATCTTCGAAGAGTTGGGGTGTATGTGCAAGCTTCATTATCCATCCAGAGCCATATCTTCACTACTGACCTGTTTTTTCTGCCCACAAAGGGGGTAGACGTGGTGTTGGGAGTTCATTGGCTTCAAGAGATTGGCGATGTCGTGTGGAACTTCAGCGACATGATCATGAACTTTAAGGTGCAGGGGCAGCAAGTGTGCATCCAAGGTTCTCAGCCAGGCTCTTTGCAGTCCATCGAGTCGGTGAGCTCCCTCTTTTGGTTTGCACCTCAAGGAATTTTCCTTCAGCAGCTTGCCATAGTAGATGTGCATCAGGATAGCCTTCTGGATGACCTACTTGCCCTCTTGGCGGAGCATGAGGATGCATTTGTGCAGCCTAAGGGGCTATTGCCGGTGCAGCCCCATGATAATTTATATCATTCCCAGCGCTTCACTTGTGAATGCCTGACCTTACCGTTATCCTCACATATAGAAGGCGGAGATTGAGCGCTTGGTGTCTGACATGCTCCAAACAGCTATCATCCAACCGAGCACTAGTTCTTTCTCTTCTCCAGTATTACTTGTCCGGAAGAAAGACGGGACTTGGCAATTATGTGTGGACTATCAGGCACTTAATGTCATCACCGTCAAAGATAAATATCCCATTCCGATGATTGAGGAGCTCCTTGACAAGCTGATGGCAGTGACTATCTTCAGTAAGCTTGATCTTCTTTCGGAGTATCATCAAATCCGAGTATAGCCTGCGGACGTCCACAAGACAACCTTTCACACCCATGAGGGACACTTTGAGTTCTTGGTCATGTTATTTGGGCTGACTAATGCACCAACCACCTTCCAAAGCCTCATAAATGACTTGTTCTGTCCCTTTCTCTAGCAATTTGTCTTGGTCTTCTTTGATGAAATATTCATCTACAGCATGTCACGGGCAGATCACTTGGAGCATCTCACTCTGCGGATTTTTGGGGCTTATAGTGTATTACTAGAGCTTCATTAGTCAGCATTGTTTGATTGCTAGTCCCCACACTGCCCTCCTCAAGAAGGGGGCCTTTATATGGACAAAGGCGGCCCAAGAGGCCTTCGAGAGCCTGAAGTGTACCATGGCTATCGCCTCAGTCTTGGTCCTTCCAGATTTTGGTCGTTCCTTTGAGGTTGAGACAGATGCTTCAGATGCCGATCTTGGTGCCTTTGTACTTCAAGATGAGGGGCCTATTGCCTTTTTAGCAAAACACTTTCTAGACGCTCTTTATCTCTATCAGCCTATGAGAAGGAGATGCTCACCATAGTGCATGCAGTCACCAAAATGGTGCCCTTACTTGCTTAGCTGCCACTTCCTAATCCGCACAAACCATCAACCTTTGAAGTATTTCCTCAAGTAGTAGGTGTCTACTCGGCGTAGTAGCGGTGGATCAGTAAACTTTTGGGTTATGATTATGAGGTGATATATAAGAAGAGGGCAAAAAACATGGTAGCAGATGCTCTCTCTCGTCGACCTTCCAAGGGGTCTTACCTAGCACTGTCTATACCGTCCTGTCCATTTATTCCTGATCTGCGGCAATCTTACTTGGAGGATTCCTCCACCTGTGACCTAGTTACTTGTCTGCAAGGTGACCTTGCTACCCTTCTTTTCTTTGTGTAGTAAGATGAACTCCTTTTTTAAAAGGGCCGACTTTGGGTTTCGAATGCGTTCAACTGCCGACAACACATTCTTTCTCACTTCCATGACACACCACTTGCTGGCCATGAGGGTTCCTTCTTAATGTATAAGCGGGTTAGACAAAGCTTCTTATAGCAAGGCCTTTGAAGGGCGGTTCAGGACTATGTTGCTGCTTGCGACGTCTGTCAATGGGCGAAGGCTACCACTACATCACCTGCTGGGTTACTTCAACTCCTTCTCATTCCTGATAAAGTTTGGGAAGATGTATCTATGGATTTTGTGGAGGCCTTGCCAATGATGCAGGGCAAATCGGTAATATAAGTGGTTGTGGATCGCTTGTCTAAGTATGCTCATTTGTGTGCCTTGGGCCATCTGTTCATTGCCAAAATAGTGGATGAGATCTATGTTCATGAGATAGCCAAGTTGCATGGCATGCCTCGCACCATTGTCTCTAAATGGGATCGAATCTTCCTCTCTCAGTTTTGGTGTGAGTTCTTCTCACTTCAAGGTACCGAGCTTCATATGAGTACTACTTATCACCTATAGACAAACGGGCAAACCGAGGTCGTTAACTGCTGCTTGGAGTAGTACTTGCGATGCTTTGTTGGGGATCAGCCCCTTCGATGGCTCTAGCTCCTTCCTTGGGTGGAATGGTCCTACAGCACAACCTATCATATCAGGGTTGGGTTCACTCTATTTGAGGTAGTTTATGGGCGGCCTCCTCCTACCATGTTGTCCTATGTGCCTCACTGCTCTTTTGTGGCTGAGGTTGATTATATGCTCTAGACGCAGGACAAGGTTCTTTGATAGCTTAAAATCAATTTGGCATCCACTCGAAACCGTATGAAGTAGGTGTATTACAAGAAGCATGTTGATCAAGAGTTCCATGTGGGCGATCTTGTTTATGTCTCGGTGATTCCTCAGTGCCAAACTAGCTTATTCCAGGCTGAGCATGCTAAGTTGGCTCCACGTTACCACATCCCTTATTCTATTATCGAGCACATTGGATCGATGGCTTATTGATTGTAATTACCTGCTGGATCATTGATGCACCTAGTCTTCCATGTCTCTCACCTCCACCACTTTATTGGGGATCTGACCCTTGCCTCTAGCACCCTACCTTCGCCATTGATGGGCCCTCTAGAGCCCATTGTACTTGCACTCACCTCTGTGATTGATAAGTGACGGGTGTCTCATTCTGGCCTTATTGTTACTGAGGTACTTGTGGCTTGGCAGGGCCAACCTCTTGAGGATGCCACTTGGATGCTTGAGGATGAGTTCATAGAGCGCTACCCTACTTGGTCACCTTGAGGACAAGGTGAAAGTGGAGTGTGGTGGAGTGTTGTGTACATAAGCTCAAGGGCAGGGCATATCCCACCTTGCACTACTTTCCATTTTTATGACCTACTATATTAAGGTTTACTCTACTTTTTAGTAATTTCCTTTTGTGATGTATTAAGCTGTAATCGGGGGGATTTTAATCATGATTGTAACGGACCAGCTGGTAGCCTGCTAATTTGTAGCATCCCCAATTTTTCTGTAATTTTTTTGTATATTTTTGCAATATTCTGCAGTTTTCTGCTTGTATTTTAGATGAAGAAATTTGACACTTCTCAACGTATCCATATTTGTAATATTCGTGACCGTAAGAGCCGGGAGTAGTGTTTAGTCGTAGGTCATAAGCCTTGACACATCCCATCAATTTTTTTTGGAGCAGAAATCCGACAAGACGCAGGAGAACAGAAACCGGAAGAAAGGAAGAGATGGGGAAAAATTCCGTGAGTTTTAAGAAAATGTGATGAAAAATCTTGGGTATTACATAATTAGTATGGGGCCCACCAATTGGTGCGACTCCCAAGGAAGCCACATGCCTCCCATAAAGGGGGTTGTCTTCCTCCTTGGACACTTATGCAAACTCAAAGTTAATTCTCCTTCTCTCTTCATCCATTTTTCCTCTCTTTCCCCCTACGTGAAGCTGGGTACCATTTGTGTTCGATCAGGACACAACAGTCAAGAAAGGGTTGACAATTCAAGAAGTTGACACATCACCTGAGATAGACATAGGTCCTAAGGTGGGGCCCACTTCTTTAATTGAGGAATTAAATGACAACAATTACTCAACACTTGCTAGATTAAGCTAGGTATTAATGACCCAAGAAAATTCTTAATTAAACTAATTCATCATACAAAATTCAAAATATACAAATCTTACAATGATCGTTGAAACCTCATATATTATCACGCGGGACTAATTATCTTCTAATGTTTTAGTCTATTTGAACTTAACTTCCAGGCCAGGGGAGCAACTCTACATAACTCCCTTCCTTGGGGTACAATCCAAGGCAAGGATTCATGCAAATAATTAAGCACATATCTCCATATATCATCAAGCTCATCATCACATATAAATGCATTCTTATGTACATAAACCCATGCCATTAAAATACTTAATAATAACAAATATCATATTATAACTCATGCTGGAAGTATACCCAATACTGACTTATTGTAGGTAGTCTCACCGACGTGTCGGCCCTATCATAGATGCCCATTGGCAACCTACAAACTTGTTGAGCCCTCATGAATAGTGGGTTGGCATAGAAGAGAAGAGCCTCCCTCATCCGCGTGCCACTATCACGTTGGTCTCACTATCAATGACTGACCCATTGCCCACTAACACATCAATATGTGTTAGTGTTAATACTAACATCTCTCACTTTTCATTAGCATTATCACCGACATGTTGGTGATCATGCTGATGATCAGGAAAGATGGCAGAGACTAATTTTTGTTTTCCAAAAATTACTCAAAATCATGCTATAACACAAACCTTTCCACACACACTTCCCACAATGATTAATTATGATTTATCTATCATATGATCAATAGAAAGTAAGAAAGTAAAAGACCTATCATATTCATTGCTGGAATCTTAAACTAATTATTTACATGTTTTCATACTAAGAAATAACCATGATTCATTCATACAAACTCAGTTGTCTTCCTTCTTCATTCGAACTTTGTCGTGCCCTAATTATATTAATCGTTTTTGACCCAAAGTGAGAGATTTCAAAAAATTTAGGTTAAGGATTGTCAAATATATTTATACGAGGGAGAAATAACCAAATTCTTGTGCATAATTGTATAAAAAATGGTACAAAACTTCTTCTTAATGTAGTTTTGGACCCATTGGTAAGATACACCTAAAACAACAATACTTAATGGGCTACTAACAGTGAATTTGGCACTTTATCATTAAAGTAATCACACCTTATTGATAGTAATCTAAATCTTCACCTATAGAGGCATTGTGGAGAGAAACTTTTTGTCTATAAAAGCTGAAATATAATTTATTTTTATTATCATTACTATTTTTTTGAGTTTATTACTTAATAATAGTAATAATATTATTAAAGAAGTTCATTGACTTGTCGAAAATGATGTTAATGAAACTCAAAAATCACAAATAAATTATCAATAGATTAATAATTAATATAATACATACAAATAATATTCGTAAATTATATGTACAACACATAGCTTAAAATAAATTATAATTTAAATACAAAATTAAAAAATAAATAAGGAATATTTCTTTTTGAGCTCCGTTTAAGTGTAAAAGGCAGTTTGGGTGTTGAATCTATGGATTTTTGCAATTTTTTCTAAATTTTGTTCAAAATTATCTAAATTCGGGTTGGGTTGATAACGTGAGTGAAATTAAATAGTTCATTGACTTGTCGAAAATGATGTTAATGAAACTCAAAAATCACAAATAAATTATCAATAGATTAATAATTAATATAGTACATACAAATAATATTCATAAATTATATGTACAACACATAGTTTAAAATAAATTATAATTTAAATAAAAAAATTAAAAAATAAATAAGAAATATTTCTTTTTGAGCTCCGTTTAAGTGTAAAAGGCGGTTTGGGTGTTGAATCTAAGTATGGATTTTAGCAATTTTTTTTAAAATTTTGTTCAAAATTATCTAAATTCGAGTTGGGTTGATAACGTGAGTGAAATTAAATTTTTTGCCCAAAACACAATTATTACATATTTCCATCTAAGAATCGCTAAATTACCTAGGGAGATTTCGGGAAAATGCGTGAAATTGAAACACGAAGTGGTAAATTTCTGTCCCCAGCCCCTCATAAATGTTGCTTCTCTCGTCTCCCTTCCTATGCCCTAGCGTCTCTCGTATCCTTCCTAAACCAAACGGTTGAAACCGATCTGTTTGTCCGCTCTGCGCGCCGCGAGCCCAAATGCTCCGCTGCAACCTTCCATCATAATACCCTCCTTCCTCCCGCAGGGCACTGGCAAAATGGTGGACGACCCTCTGGCTCTGGATGGCGTTACCCATGATGGAAGCCGGGCGGTCGCAGTAGGGGAGAAGCCCGTTAGCTCGGTCGTACTGCTAGTACCCAACCTTCTCGGCCGCGGCTAGGAGGAGATGGGCAAATTCCACGTCTTCGATCTCCTCTCTTGTGAGCGTAGAAAGCATCCACAGCTCGTTATCCTATGGTTTAACGAGCCATGAATTGGATGTAACCTTCGTGGTGGTGGTATGGCAAAGCCAGCCGACAATATTGGCGTATCTTCTTGTGGGTTCGCTCCTCCAAATATCTTTTCTCTATGCAGTCGCCTTCTCTCTTAGTCCATATCTACTGAGACATTATAATAAATCAAACGATTTAGGGTGGGTCACTGGAGATTACATGAGTTATGGGAGTCTACATGGGCTCGTGGCATGGATTGTCCAAGTGAACGTCATGGGGAGGGATGAACTATTGATCGTCAATGGGGAGGAGAACACTTTATTTCCAAGGAATTGTCATGGTAGAACCTGTTTTGATCCGAGAGGAAAATCGTTCTAACTGTAAACACAAACGTCATTTTATTTAAAATTTTTCTACATTCAAACCTAATTCTAATTTTATATTAAATTAAATAAATTAATTTTAAAAGATTTCGAAGTCAAATTATTTCTATACCCAGCCAAATAACCCTTAAATTGCGTTAAGTCAAATTTCGATCTGGCAACTGCAGACCGCGTAGGGTGAATAGGTGTTTAAGCATTTGACAGCCCCTAAGGGACAGGCCCATACAAACTTTGTCTTTTTTGTTTTCCAATTTCTTAACTTTTTGATAATTAAGTGCAGGAAGCACTATCCCAGTCGCCCCGCCAAAGGCAGGCAGGCAAGCGATTGAAAAGACAAAACAGCCGTCATATCCCAATAAATTCTCTTCCCCTTTATCAAACCAATAAATTCTCTTTCCTAGCTTAGCTCAGAGGCAGCCTAAGCCCTCCCTCAAGGCCTGCGTCAGTCGTCTCCAGAGTCCAGACACTGGACTCCGTCAACGCCCCTCCCTTGGCAGTCAGATACATCGGCACAGACCAGACCTGAGCCGCCCTCGTCTAGGCGCGGGAAACATTTACCGCATATAATTAAAGACGATCTGCATTAAAACTTAAACCCTCAAAGAACTAAAACTAAAAATCATAAAAGCCCACCTATGCACTCGCTGCCGTCTTCGCCTGAGTAAGTTCTCTCCCGTTTCGGCCTCCTCCGCCGCCCAATCTCCTCGCCTCCTTCCCCTCTGAACTCTGTCTTCATGCCGTCGTCGTCATCGTTGCAGGAAGGAGGAGAGGTGGCCGGGAGAGTCACAGAGCCGGCCTCTGCGCGGATGAGGCACGGGAACGGCGTATGGCCGGAGCATTTCGTGGAAGCGCTGGCCGTCCGCGTCGCTACGGACGCTTTCGTCGATAGTGGGCGTCTTGCTGCTGCTCCTGCTCTCGCGGCCGTCTTTCAGGTCGGTTTTCTTTATTCAGCCTGCTTGGGGTTTCATTTGCTTTTCTTTTTCTGTTCCTGCCGATGATAATCGCTTTGCTCCAACTTCTTGCGTGTGTTTTGGGTTCGTACTCCGCCGGTACGTTGGAATTTCGGTAGGTTCGGTATAGATCGGCCATTAGTGGAAGTTTTGGACGACGTTGTTTGGGTCTAGTCCGGATTAGATTCTTTCAACCTTCTTTCTGGTCACTGAGCCAAGGAGACTTGTAGACCTAGTACGTGACAGCTTTTTCAGTGCTTCTTGTTCGATTATAAATGCCGGAAAATGGTAAAAATGATTTATAGCAGATTTTTAATATTTCCTATAAACAGTGACCTGGGTCTGGTACTCTTCCTCTGAATCTCTCTGTACTTCATTTTTTCCCAGCGACTGCTTCAAATGCTGTCGCAATACTATGATATGTGCATAAAGATCATTTTTTTCCTATTATTGTCCTACCATCATTTCAAATCTTGAATGCTACAAGAACTCAGAGGGTTTTTTTTTTTTTTACTTTGGCAAAGGCTGAAAGAACTACATGTTGCTGCTATATAATAGTTTATAATTTTTTGGTCGAAATAGGCTCTTTTTTAATTAGACCCAAAATGGCGTTCTCTCACGTGCCTTTTCTGGATCCATTTCCACCTGGGCACCATGTCAGTCGTGTGCTGGATTTTCTACCGTTTCTTCTATCGGCGCTTTTACACAGACCTGGTTCCAACTTTTGACTCTCTGTCCTTTTTAAGCTTCAAAGCTTTTCCTTTCTGGGTACCTCTCTCTGCTCCTTTCTTGCATGTTACCTCAGGAAACGGAGCAGAAGCGCAGCTCAGCCCATTATGGCACATAATAATGCTATCGGCTTTTCTTTGTTCAGGAGTTGAATTTCGTTGAATTTCGTCACGAGTCCTTTTCCTGACCTCTTGCCTTGCCACTTCCCTTACCTGCATGTTCCTCCATCCGTCCTTCCTGCTGATCACTCCTGAGGAAGTCAGGAGTTTAAATGCTTCTTTTTCTTATGCTTTTGTGCTACTGCTGCTACGTCTGATTTTTTCCTTACGCTGAAGAGGTCTTGTCCTATGACAAAAAGATACTGTTTTTGTTTGTGTGTTGCATAGAATGCAAGCTATGGAGCATTCTCCAGTTTATCCGGAAAATGCAATCTGATTTCTATAATCAATTTTTTCTCTACGTCTTAAAAAGGTTCGTCGCTTTGAGTTCTTGCTTGCAATGTGTGTAAAGTAGTCTAATTATAGCCTCCTTATTGACAAAACTTATGTTTTCTGCTTTGAAGGCCTGAATATGGTCCGTGTGTGAAGTTGTTTTTTTGGATGAAGTACTTCATTGTCTCTAGTTATATTCTAGGGAATCTTTTTGTTGTTTTTGGAGTCTTAATGGTGCATCCTGCTGCTAATGAAAGTTGGGGACTAATCTCTATAGCCTTTTCTATTCGTTATCATGTGAGTCATATGGTTTTCTGGAGATGTTATTGGAGATCTCAGAATGAACAATGAATTTCTATACTTTTTAATATTCTGGTTTTCTAATCAGGTTTTGGTAAAGTGGTCACTTTTATTCTTCCTTGAAATGATAATTTTTTTGTTTCATAAGTTGATGCCGGTTGAGCTTTTCGTTTGCAATACAAAGAAAAACAAGAGTTGGCCAAATACAATACCTTTAAGAGTAAAAAGCCATGTGAGAAAATTTTGTTGGTTGCCTTGAATGAAATCTTATTAGTGACATGTGAGTCTACTACTGGAGGTGTAAACAATTATGTGTATCATATATTATATTTGCATTATTTGTTTTAGACGTCTTAGTCATGATCGTCATTATTTGTCTACAATAGTCATAATCATCATCTTCCTAGAAAATTTAGCTAGGTAGTTTGCATAACGTAGGAAAGCATTTCTACCTGGCCACAGTGACCAATTGAGTCCCTGATAGTGTATCTTTTGATATTGACATGGTTCCTCTTCGTCCTCTCCTTACGCTTTTGATTATTGGTAACTTGGAATAGTATAAAAATGTGTCTTTTCTTGGGAAAAAAGCTCTTAAGAAAGTGCTACGTGAAAATATTATCATCATAATAAATGAACTTGGCTGATTAAAATTATGAATACTGATGTTCTATGCATATTTTTTGGATAAACATTTTAGGATTTTCGGCAATCTTTATATCATCTTATTCTACATGCATCAGATTAAAACAAAAAACAGTGTTCGCAGCCTAGCAAAAAGGGTGTCTCTGTGTTACAATGTAATTATAATCAAGCAGATATGCAAGGGGATGATATTAAAAGCACATTAGCGTAAACCCGAGCCAAAAGTTGTATTTGCTTCCTTAAGTGGGCACATACAGTAAGGCAAAATGCTGTTGATTCTTCTCCTTTAGGCTAGTGTGAAGTGATGTCTGTGTTGTTTGTTTTACCCTGTAAACTATCACTATCAGGACTAGTAAAACAGAAATCTGAACTAGTGTCAAGAGAATCTTCAAATATTCAAATGGTTTGTCACATGTCAGAGCTGCGACATTCATCCGGCAAAAATAGTTTGTTCCGGAAAGGTAAACTAGCTACTTATATCTTATGCAATTTAGGGGGAATAGTAAATTCTCTTTTTGGCATATAAGTGAAATAGAATGAGTTTAACCCAGCAAAATAAATATGCATGCATAAGCTTGGATTAGTTTAATGTCTTTTTCCGCTAGTGGCGTCTGGCGTCAATAGTGTTTTTCTGGAAGAGATATTGTCTAGCTCTTATCTATTAGATGAGTGTAGGGCGCGCACAGCAAGCAACGTTCTTGCTTGCAGGAGACATGGCCTTCCTGCTCGGATCACTGCCGTCGGATTCCTCTCTGACGACATGTGATATATCGTGTTTTGTTGTTTTTTAAGTACACAAGAAAAACTTAATGTTAAGATTGCATTGTTTGTCTCTATTTGATGGATGTGCAAATAGAATATGTTGGGCGTAACAACCACGAAAACCATTAATGTTCTTGCTGACAACCAACTCTATGACATTTGCCGCATTTGTGAATGCTGGAGAACGTCATCTTAAAATTTTTTAGTCTTTTTATTCTCAACCATAGTTTAGAAATTCCATTTTGACTTAAAACTCCCCAAGTTTGTTCCACTCTTTGAGCTTTTTGAGTCAAACTCCATAGATCCTCAAAAGTATCATAGATCCTCAAAAGTATCATTTCGTGATGTATTCCATTTTATTAGGCAATCAACTTCATTAGCTAATATGCCTTCCTCTCCAATAATACATTTGTTTTGAAATTTATTAATTATTTTTAAAAAATAATATTCAAGTGTAATTTTAATCATATTTTAAGTAGATATAAACTTTGTATACATTAAATATTTTTTATTGTTGAAAATTGATGTGATCTTTACAAAAAAATTTACATTTCATACCTATTGCCAAATAAATGAATTTTTTTATGAAGATTTTTTATAAAATATTGAAAATTTGAAATATGTTTATGCTTATATCAGTAACAAACATAGACATTCATTTTGAAGTTTAAACTCACATGCCTGGTTGCACCACTGTTGTCTGCCTTAAAATCCTAAGAAGAGAGTTTTGCCGCCCGCGTTTAGAAAAGAATGGAAGTTCCCATGTCTCTTTTGTCCCCTCTAGGTTGAACCGAAACAACTCCTTTTCTAGTAAAATACTACTTAGGTCTTGTAGAGGCGGGAAAAGAAAACTTTTGAGCTATAGGGGTAGTCTTTTTGGAGCCCATCCTTTAATACAAGAACTACAATCTTTGTCTGCTTCAGCGTTCTCCCGGAGGTTGCGTTCTCACAGGAGAAAGAATCTTATACCTCATGGTCACGTAACTTTTCAAACCCATAAACAGTGATTATGAACAATGCTTCTTTTCTTGCTTCCTACCGCGGTTCATTGATCCTCGCCTCATGCATGGATATGCTCACAAATCTTTCATTCCCAAAGCCTGGTTGGCACAAATGCAATAGCAGTCGCATGCAACGGCGCAATGAAAAGAGTTGCTTTTTCACTTCGCGCATCTTTTGTGGGAGACAATAAGCGGCTCTTAACTTCGCTTTTTATCGCTCCCAGCACAGTCCACTCATCTGATCTGACCTCCGGACCCCACTTTTTTTATTTCGTGTCATCATGTCTTGTCACATTTGTTCGTTCTTAGTTATTTCTTTGGCTTCACAAAACCGTTAAATAGGGAAGGCCATTACCGAAGGTTTTGTTGTCTATGTTCCATCATTGCATTATTTTATAAATATTATTTTTTTAATATATTATTTTTGTCTTATATTAATACTTTTATTTTAAAAAATATTATTTTTTATTGAATGTAAAAATTGACAAAAATGAAGAAATAAGTTTAAGCATTTAAAAGGATAAAATAATTTTATTCATATATATTTTTAAAATATCACTATTAATTTGGGCTGAAAGGAGCATACATGAGCCCATTCTCATGAACTCTGGCTTAGGCGACCACATAGGATGTACGCATAAGAGTATCGATGATCATAAATACAGGTATGCGTCGATGATACGCTTACGGACATAAATTTTTTTATAAATATAAAAAATATTATAATTAATAATATATTATTATAATATTTTTTTTAGAACATAATAAAATTATATAATATTATATCAACCGATATGGGTATTTTAAAATTAATTTATTTAAAACCATGTATTATGGTTATTCTTTCCCGTATTAAATATTTTAAAATTAGATAATCTTAAAAATAAATAATATATTTTAATATGAGTTTAAATTACATGTTTAAATAAATGTATATTTGTAGAGTATTATATGTAAAAAAAATAATTATGTAAATTATAACGACCTACTTGTATTAATTTTATAAATTTAAAAATATTATTTTTAATATAATTAAAATATAAATTTTTAAAGAATTAAGGTTTGAATTGTATTTGTATTTTTAAGAAAAAAATTTTATTTTTTTTAAAAAAAATTAATTTTTTGAATTAAAAATTAATTTTTTTAATTAAAAAAATAATTTTTAAATATAATATTAATATGTATTGGTCGTATTGATATAGTACGGCTAATATGTATTGAAAAATTATGTGGGGGTGTATTGCCCCCGTACTGTATCGATATCGATCGATATGATTATATATCGATCGATACAGACCCGTATTAATCGATACGGCCTTTCATTGATGTATGTCGTAAGTGGATTTCTTTTCAATGACATGTTATTCTGGGGGCAAGCAACCCCAAAATAACTTGAATCATTGGATCTTGACCAGATTAATACTTTGATGCCTTGATTTGTAAGTGAGCTTGGGCTTATGTGATGCCTTGATTTGTAAGTGAGCTTGGGCTTATGTAAATTTTGTAGTTTATACTCTGATTTGGCATTTAGAGCACGGTGTAAGGGGTGGGTAGTAATTCTAAATAGCTTTCATTTTAAGTTGTGTGGTTATTAATTAAAAATTGTTTTATTAATGCCCTTAACTGTAATTGGTGTGAGCTTTTTTATTGACATTGGATTTTTGTGGGGTTAAGGGTTGATAATGCTTAGGCTTTGATACCTTATTTATAAAAAATAATATATATATATATATATATATATATATATATATATATATATATATATATATATATATATATATATATATATATATATATATAAAAGTTTATATGAGCTTAGGTTCATATAAATTTACGTAAACTCAGGCTTTATGGGCCATCGGACTTATATTTGGTGACTCATAATATTTGTAGGTTTAACCAATGAGTATAACCCATGAATATTACGAGCTGTCGGATATAAATTTTATGGCTATAAAATTTGGGTTTACGTAGAATTATATGAGCCGGGTTTATATAAAAAAAAAGTCTTGGGCCACTAAGTAGGTGTATATAAGCCCGGATTTATATATATAATGAGACCTATTTATATTAACTTGGGTTTATATAAATCTACGTGAATTCGGGCTCTTTAGGCTATAATATTTAGGGTTATATTTATTAATTAAATACATAAATATTAAGAATCGCTTGGTATAAATTGAACGTTTATAAAGCCCGAATTCACATAAAAATTTATATGGGCTCGGGCTTATATAAATTTTTTTTCCGATAGGACATTTTTTTTTTTCCTAGAGCCATTTCAATCGGGATCTAATAATGGCTGTCAAATCGAAGGGTGATTTCATTATATCCGTTGATTATGCCATGTTGAGATTTGATGGGGACAGACGGATTTTGATATGATACCTCTAGGTATTGCGGAACATCTCCAGTTTAGCCAGTGCTGGTTGTTCAGTGGGCGGTATGGGCCAAGCTCATCGTGACAACGTGCGTTTATAACGGTGCACCAGCTGAAAGCGTTTTCCGTTAGTGTATGGTGGCGCATGTAAACGGTGTTCTATATATTAAACGGAAGTTTCCGGTTCCTATATACGACTGTGACAGTATTTGTACTTGGGTACTCCCAGCCTGACTCTTTGACTGTCCGGAGTGTTCAATGAACTGATCAGAATAGGGTGTTCTTTGTCCGCTTTATTGTCTCTTTTTGGCCTGTCACTGTCTTTGGACTGTAATTGATGTAACACCCAGCGAAGCACAATTCGCCCGACCCGCTCCACGTTAACTGCCCTCTCTGCTTCTCGTCTCTCGAGATAGTCTGTCATCTGGATTCTGGGAACTGTTCTCTCCCTTTCCGCCACGCTCTCGTGTCTCTAGGCGAACTCTCGTCGTTGTACCGTCTGGCTTGCTTCTTCTACGGCGGGCCTCATCGCGGCGCGCGTGCGGAATCTTGACTCTGGCCGCAGTCACTTCGTCGTCAATTAGTCGCCCAATCAAATTAGTGCCCAGGATTCTGGGTTAATTATGTGTCTCGTACTTTTCTTCTGCTAAAGAGTATTCGGGTGCTGTAGTTTGTTAATATTTTCTGCAATCAAAACCGAATAGCCATTTTTATTGTTATGCTTCTGATTCCGGGTGAGATTAGAATCCGTAATAAGCGTTATCGTCATTTCCAAAGCATCGCGCATGCATCATAAGGGTTGTCCATAGTCTTCTTGGACGCATGTAATTTAAAATTGATCCATGTTTTGTTTCCTGGATTGCAAAAGATCCACTGTTTCCAGCTTACGTTAATTGCAATTTATGATTGATGTGGGTGTTTAGATAGCACAGAAGCTAATCCTTTTTGGGCATTTGGACTTTCGTGTCATACTTGGCGTGAATGTATTTCCAAACTAGGAACAGTGAATGAGGTGTATGGCCCATTCAAACCTCCTTAGTGATATGAAGTTAGGTTTTTATTCTATAGATCGTCCTTCTATGGGGATCTGAATTTTGGGCGGTTACTTCAATACGCTATGCTGGAAACTAGGTTTCGTATGGTATTTGGTCAACTGGCAATAATATAGGCCTTTAAACGATAGTATCTTTTCTGAATTGCAGATCTGTTTCTTATTTTATCCTTTCAATCGTAACGTGTGATAGCAAGATTAACAATCCGTGAGAATTTACAGCTAGTAAATTTAAAAAATTCTCTTTTGAAATTTATAAGGATGTGGCTGAAGTTTGGTTTTAAAAAACAGGAAGAAGGCTTTGTTTCTTGAAAAACAATAAAGTACAAGAAAGAACACAAGGGGAGGGAAAGTGTGGTAGTGTGATTGATAGTGCTCCAATGGCCATGTCTAAGACTGTTTTTAGTGTCCTCATCCTTAAATATGCAAGGTGGAGAGGTGTGCCTATTTATGAAAGGGTGCTTCATCATTTCCCAGGCGAAACAACCATCACAATGGTTGCAACTTAAGCTCAAGTCTCAAGGGAGGCAATTTGCAACCTTTCACAAAGAGTTGTAACATAATTTAAAGTACATAGATCCTAAAGGATGCAACTTTTCACCCAATATTGCAACCTTTAGCAAAGTATAGAAACCCTTTTATTGTTTTAAAAACATCAATTAGCATAAGGAAGAAGCCGTGTCTAGTGAAGTGAAGCTCAATAATTACAACTAGTGCTAATATCTTCATACCAACATGGGTGTGCCTTTGGAAGGCAAGGCTTGTTCTTATATAGTGATTGTCTTCTCAAGCGGACAGCTTGGTACACAGTTCAATCTGTTGAGTTAAGCTATTGAGAAACAATTTTTATTTAACATGGTTTCAAAGCCAAGAGTCTTAGATTAAATCTTGTGGGGAGCAGCTTCCTCCGTTTGTATTCTAGGTGATGCTTTCCCCTATGCTTTGGTTTCAAATCATGTGAGGTGCCTTGTTATTGCCATTTGTGTTTGAGCCGTATGTGCTAAACTTTTATATGTTCTTGCATTTTGTTGTGCCCCAAAGACAAGCTCAAGGTATCAAGTGTTGACCGAAGGGAAGAGAAGGGAGAGCGATGTGGGAGAGAAGTGGTGGGAAATTTTTATCAACTTGGGCAGCACTTTATCATTCGGATAATATTTTTCATAGTGCAATGCATTTCCACCCAGGTTCAACAACATTGGGTGAGCAAATTGTTGGACTATGCAATTAGTAGGAATTTTCCCTTCTCTTCCCTTCCATTGGCACATAATATCTCGAGCTCGCCTTTAAGGAACAACAAAGTGCAAGAATTTATAAAATTTAGCACGTGCAGTTGTAACACAAATGGCAGAAACCTGGTCACCACATGAACTACTTTGCCAACATCTTTTTCTCATGTGTGGAGAGTTGCAAAGAGTTCTTAGAGAGAGCCTTACTAAAGAAAGCAATAAAGTGGCCATCTTGAAGTGACACAGCCCAAAGGTCACTTCCTGATGCATCGGTCTCCACCCAAGGTTTCATAAAATTAGGCATGTCAAAGTATTGGGGTAAAAGGTTTGGCTGCCTTAAGAGCGATAAAGGCATGTTGGGCATTGCCAAACCATAGAAAGAACCAGCCTTGAGAAGAGTAGTATGTGGAGCAACTAAGGAGCTTTAGTGTGTAATAAAGTGATGGCAATAAGGCGTAGGTGGTGGTTGGAGTTGGCCAAGAAATCAAACACAACCCTAAGATGAACAATGTGGTTGAGAGGTCGGAAGAGATCATTCATAAGAGACTAGAAGGTGGAAGGAGTGTTTGTTAGTTTGAAGGGCATGGTGAGAATAGTGGCCATCATTTGTGGACGTCAGTGGGACACAATTGGATTTGTTGGTAACTCGGACATAGGTCCAACTTAGAAAGCATGTGTGCCCCATAATGTTCACCAGGCGCAACAACACATCCTTTGAACCAAGAGCATTGGGGAAGATAAGGGAGCTAATGCTGCGGTGGATGATACCTGAAGATAATATCTCCTCGACAAGTGGCTTATTCTCAAATTTTTGGACTTGTAGGTAGTCGTAGGGATGGACTTTTGTTGGTGCAACACTAGTGAGAATGGGTATGTGATGATCATGAGAGTTCTAAATGAGAGTAGATAGGAGGCAAGTAGGAGGGTTTTGCCAAAAAAAATTGTTTGGGCCTCCAAGAGGTTGATCTACTCTAGAGGTAATAGAGCATATTGTTTGTCCTGCACACCCATCAGCTAAAGCAAGATGCCTTGTGGAGTATAGTAGGACCCCACCACCTGGGTGAACTAAAGAGTGACTTCCATGGACCCATGTAGCCGAACTTGGCCTCATGACTCATCCATATGAAACTATGTAACCATCTACTTGAAGTTCTAAATGACATTGTCTAATTCTTGTGACTATTGTGTGCCCAGAACAATATCTCTGCTTTTCGTGGGCAGCAACTAGAGAGGATTTCTTATGGGCGTACACCCAAGCTTTCGAGGTGTTTGCCGTCACTAATGATGACGTGAAATGTAGGAGAATGTGAGACGCAATGGCCTATTCGTGCAACCAACCAGTCATTACTAAGATTATGGGTGCTTTCGCTGGCGAGGAGAACCACCACTTATTACGCATTAGTTGGCCTTGTACTTACATAGTTGGGGCAAACACACTAAAAAAGGCATGAACCTATATTTTCGGTATCACCCCTTCTCTGGCGTCAGCTGCTAGCATTGTGTTTGTGTTTTGTTCCTCGTTGATCTTCTCTAAGAGCATAATGCTAGGGCTTGTGTAGATATGAGTGGGAACATAGTGCGCGCATCTCATTTAAAGCCCAAGTCCTTGGCCACGTGCTCATCCATCTCTGCAAGGGTAAGCTGTCAAACAGGTAGTGGGCTGGGTGAAGAGGATGCCATTGGGGCATTGGAGGGCTGCGACACTACCTCTGCCGGAGCTGTGTGCTGCTGCAAGATAGCTTATCTTCTTCAAATCAAGCATGGAAGAGCACTTCTTGCAAGGTAGTGCAATGGAAATGTTGAATCGTGTTGGCAATTTCTGCCTTCAGTTTGCACATGAATG
The DNA here is from genome assembly GCA_035235625.1 of Saururus chinensis. NCBI lineage: Eukaryota > Viridiplantae > Streptophyta > Magnoliopsida > Piperales > Saururaceae > Saururus > Saururus chinensis. The sequence continues at coordinate 26,349,001 of CP141142.1, forward strand.
TGCCCACTAGTGCGACCAGGGTCCAGTGCAATAAGTGGTTAGCAAAGCACTTAAATTTGGTCAAATATGCCCTCACCATATTGGTTTGCCGAATGGAGATGAACACATTAAAAATAGTGAATTCGTTTGGCCTGAATTGTAGGCAAAGCTCATTGGTGAAGGGGGCCCTAAAGGAAAATGAAACCTCAAAATGTTGGAACCAAACAGACAACCCGGGCAAGTTGAAAGTTTGTAATCTGCAGTTGCTCTGTGACCTCATTACTACCCTGGTAGGAGAAGAATTTTTTAGCCTTGTAAACCTTTTGAGTGGGCCATTGTCCCCATTGTAGCATGGTAATTGCATACGAGCCAGCTGAGGTTCCGTTCCTCCTAGCCACCTAATTTTAGTTCCTTTTAAAAAACTATATGGATCTATTAATTTAGGATAGAAAGAGTATATTAATTGTCTAGAGTTAAGAAAAAATACTTGTCCCGTATTAAGTATCTTATTTCAGTTTATTTCTCTCATCATTGGACGGAGTAAAAAGGTTAATTAATTGGCTCCTTTGAATATCACATTTTTTTTAAACGTGGACAATTAGTATTGGATGAAGGGAGTACTACTTTCTATTCGATGTCTCCACAGGGATAACAATTTCCATAATTAAATGAGCTATTCTTATCGTGGTGGTTTCTTTTTATTTTAATTATCTATGATTTTGGCTATCAATGAAAGAAAAATGAAAGTGCAAATTACATATAAGTTATCTTATCGTTGCTGACAGTTCGTTCTCATATTTGTATGGTTGGAATGACACTTTCATTTGATGTCCTTGTCCATGTTCTGAGTATTTCTCGTTATACTGAACTTAGGATGCTCTTATTGAGTGTATACTGGTGCTTATTATTTTTGTTTCTTTGTATGCTTCTTTTCATGACGAGTATGTTTACTATTGATAATGTTATGCAAAAGGTCTACTTTCATGGTAGTGGTCTGGCCTTTTCTACGAACTCTTCATTTGGGAATGATAAAATGCTATTATCTAATAATCTTGCAGCACTACTAGCTTTTTAATTGATGGCCCTGTGTATAAAACAATGGTTTTGAAAGGGACGTTTGTGAGTCACATGTTCATTTGGAGTGGCCTGTGGTCTACAAGGATTTCTCCGAAGGAGAATAGGAGAGAACAATAAACTAAACTATTCTTTTACTAATTTCTTAATTCATGCACTAGAAGTGCAGAAGAAGCAACTAAATAAGGGAGAGACTAACATCAAATAGCAATGAAGTCTAAATTAGTAACTAGAGCCCAACTTAGAGATTCCCATTAATCGAATAAAGACTATTAGGGAAGCTTTATTGAACTCTGGAAATAATGCTCAAGAGAATATTAGGCGGTCCCCCCATATAGTGGTGGACATTAGTCATTACGTAGGCCTCATGCCCCACACATAATTTGGTTGCTTTTCAACTGTTAGATTCTTGTGAACTGTACTTACTTTAATTAAGGGTGCTTTTGCTGGTCTGTAATTTATGTTTGAGTATATTAAGTAATCATTATTATGCATAAATGTGATTCCAAATTACATGATCTAACCATATGGTGTCTTGAATCACACTAGTATTCCTTAATAACTGTATTTTATTTTATTTGTGAAACAGTTATTGTTTGAAATAAGAATGCCACTCGGGGTTGAGTATATCGCAAAACTCACCCAACCCTAATGGGTTAGGTTTGGGTTTTCGATTTTAATCCAAGTGGCTATTTGGGTTGGATTTGTGTTTATCATTTCTTAAATAGGATCGGGTTTGTTAAAACCTAACCCGAATAAGGTTATAAATATATTTTTTTATATTTTGATGAAACCCGACCTAACCCTAATGGGTCGGGTTTGGGTTTCTAAATTTAACCCGAATAGCTCTTATTTGGGTTTACCATTTCTAAGATGGTATTGGGTTGGAGTTTGGCAAAACCAGACCGAGTGGCATTTCTAGTTTGAAAGTGTAAAAATCCCATAGAAGTTCCTACAAATTAATGAAGTTTTTATTTCCCATTTGTGTGTGTGTATATATATAGGAAGAGACCAAGTTAATTTTGATTTTTGATTTTTTTCATTTTCAACCAGCTTTTTATAGATTTTGGGTTTCCAATGGGCTCTACATGTAAATGTAGGACACACCAACATTGCGTGCTTCATTTCACAATGATTTGAAGCTTCTATCGAAGGATTGAATCATATTTAAGTTTAGACCAATATGGGGACCAATAATTCCCATGTTGAAGAAGTGACATCTTGGGTCCATAAAATGTTGTGTCCTATTCAGTGCTTATGGGTGGGGCCATTGTTAGGATTGTCTCTGTTTTTGCCAAGGTTTGTCTTATTGTCTATAGCCTTGTCTACCATGTATTGACGATTGCACTAAAAAAGGTTCCAGTAGGATAAGCATGGTAAATATACATCCTCTGCCCCATATTAATATTCTCATTTGGAAAAAGTGTGAATTTTATCAAAGATGAGAAGCACCTTAGTCCACGGAAATACAAACCTTACTTTTTTGGGGTACAAAAAGATATAATTTGACCCTAGCATTTCTAACATATTTCTATGCATATGAAAAACTTTCTAGTTAGTTGGAGAACGGAAAATATAACAATTAATGTGAGATATTTTTTTTAAAATGAGACAATTAATATGGGACTAGGGGAGTATTTTCCACCTAGAAGGTCTAGGTTGGAATTGCAGCACAGTTGTTATGGGCAGACGGAAATTTTAAGAAATATTTTCTATGTTCTCTATCAACAGTGAGTCCTGCGTAAGGAATGCAGGAGAGCTGTTCATGTTAAATCGATAGTGCACACTTTAGTGCACACTTCAGTGCACAATGGCATCATTGTCTATGACGCTGGTGTCGGCATGTAGAATGGATATTAGTGAACACAGAAGGTTGTGAATTGGCCAAATTTCTCACACTTTAGTGTTGTTACGCTGGTGTTTGTTGCATAACCAAAATTGAATGTTGCATAGTTGAGTTGGCGTTCTGAATGGTGAGGTAGGAATTATTGCACTTGGGCGTGCTGTGCAATCTGAATGGCTAGAGGTAGGATTGCTGCTTGATATGTAGGGCAAAACAAGATTGCTACGTACTCGTTTTTCGAAGGCCATCACCAAGCCTGGTCCTTTTTCCTTCCAAGCCCGAATGCAGTTGTGATTCCTCCATGGGTTTGTAACACACGGTAATGTTTTTCGGTTTTTTTTTGTTACTGTTTATACTAGTGACATTTGTTAGCTATTCTGTCTTCCTCAGGTGTGCTCTACTTGGCAGACAGTATCGAGGTCAGAGCTCCTCTGGGAAAACCTTACCCGGCAGATATGGAAACGAAACCATTGCCTGTATCCCACATGGCGTGAGGAGTATGTGCACCGCCACCGGACAGCATGCAACTTCCGTCGCCGTAGAGCTGTGTATAGGCCACTGGAGTTTGATCCTGGTGTAGGTCCTCCACATGATGATGGACGCTGCTGTCGATGCCTTGCCCTCTCTGATCGCCATCTTGCTGGTGGCTTCCTTGATGGTTCTGTAAGGCTCTTTGATCTCTACACCGGTCACCACATACGCACCTTCCGGCCCCAGCGCAGGGAGCGGCTTGGCCAATTTTCCAATGCGATTGCTGGAATAGTCCTCCATGATTTGCAGGTCGTGTTTGCCTCCTTTTACGGTGACATTCACGTCGCAAGTGTACACGACGCTGGACCCACTGCCCGCTGTGCTCACAGAGGCGATGCCATGAGTGATGGCACCCTGGTAGACTTTGCCGGGTATGGGCAGTGGTGGGTGGGACTCTATGCTGGCGTACCACGCAGGGCATTGCATGTTTGGGACAGCACGACGGAGGAGCTGGTTTTTGTGGGTGGAACGCTCACTGACCCAGATGCTCTTGTGGGCTGGCGCCTTCTCACCGAATTTATTGACACGGTGGGTCGGGTGCGGGTTTCAAACCTTTTGGACGTGGGGATTGCGACTACAAGGGTGAAATTGCTGGCTTTTGATCTTCAGCAGCAGGGACTGGTTCTGGGCGAGGAGGAAGTTGAAGATGGGATTGTTGTTGAAGCTGTGGATGTTAGCAATGACATGTTCTTGGTGATAGACAATGCCGGGGTGGCCAGGGTGCGCAAACTAGAAAACTTTGAAGAGGTGTGCACCTTTGCGATCCGGCGTGGCCGACGTAACAGGCGAATCCTTGGCTGTTTGAACAGTGGCTACGCATTTGTGTACTCCAGTGGGGCAATCGAGGTCTGGGATCTGGAGAATGGGGAGTTCCTGGGCAAACTGAGGGAGAGAATTGGCGAGGCAATTAGCCTCATTGCTGGTGACGAGCATGTTGCTGGATGTTCCAGAGATAGCGGTATACATCTATGGACGTTTTCTGCCGTTTAATACCTTTTCACTAATGCATTTCCGATCCGTCGAGGAAGGCAATTTGCTTGTAGAAGAGAGCCTTGTTCATGAATGTGATATAATCCTCTGGGTAAACATTTGATCATAAACTATTTTTGGGGTTAATTGTCTGTCAATCATCAGTGATCCTGAAGTTGAAGTATGATAATTGCAATGTTATCCGGCTCAATGAGATTTGAATTTGGCTTGCCCGTGCCTTTGATTATGTTTTCACCTCTTTATGAAGACGACCCGTTAGGTTATTTTTGTTTTGACACATTGTTAGGTTCATTTGACAGTGAAATGAAATTGTGTTTTGCTGTATTTGGCATCAGGCTCGATGAAAAAAGTTGCCGACCTGAAATATTTCACGTGGCAATCAAATTGTTGACACTGTTGGTATTGTAAAGCATCTGCTTATGGAACATTAGCCAAAGTTTCTTTCCTATACCTATTTAAACAACTGAAGTAGTGTCGATTAAAAATTATTGGAGGGGCATGGGTCTACTAAAATAAGAATGCGGCTACTTGAACCTTATTTCTATTGCTTTTTTACCCATTATGTTTTCTTTCTTTCTTCTTCTATCTTCTCCGGTGTTGTCATTTTTTTTGCTGTTGTGGCTGCTCATAGGTTGCTGTCGTATATACTGGCGTGCAGGCTGCGGTTGCTTGTGCATGGCTGCGGCTGCGCAGAGGCTGCGGCCGGTTAAATCTAGTTGGCTGTGAGCTGTGTTGATCGCGGTGGCTAAGGCCGGTTAGATTTAGCCAGTTGTGACCAGCGATTGTGCGTTGGCTGGAGTTGATGCTGACGGTTGCCAGCATTGGAGAAGAAGAAATGATGGAGATAGAGGGGAAAGAAGTAAAAAATATATATAATTTTTTCTTTGTTTGGGGGACATAAGAAAAAAAGGGGGATAAATAGCCATGTTCCTAAAATAATGTTTAAAATAATAAATCTAATGTAAGCAAATGCACTTACTAAGAACTAAGATTCTTTCTTCTAAGATAGGCATGGGAAGGGCATATCAGGCACTTGATTCCTATTTGACTTAGGCAAGGGAGGGGCACATCAGATAATTAATTCCAGTTTATGGACACTTGTTTACATAGATATTTGAAATTGTATAAAGCTTATGGATACTTGTTTACATAGATATTTGAAATTGTATAAAGCATGTACTCCTGCCATTTTAAATTAGGGAAAATTATTTAAATAATAATAATAAAAAAAATATTTACTAAAATATACTACTTTGGAAAATATTTTTCAAAGTGCTGTTCGTTTTTGCCATGCAGGCACTAGTGTGGCTTTTTTTTTTATTTTTTAAGTTGATTTCGTAGTTTAGAATGACGAAATTTATTTGAATACGATTTCATCATTCTAAATGATGAAACTTTTTATTACTTGACTCGGTTTCGTCGTTTAGAACGACGAAACCAACTTAAGCTGATTTCGTCGTTCTGAACGACGAAACTACTACACTTGTCTAATTTTGGGCTCTGTGGTGGGAACAACACTGATTTTGTCGTTCTAAATGACGAAATCAAATTCAGCTGATTTCGTCATTCAGAACGACGAAATCAAATTAAATTTTTTTAAAATTACTATTTAAAATTAATTTTATCACCTGTCCCTGTTCATTCATTTAAAACACAGAACACAGATGTATCACTCATTCACTATCACGAATATCACCATAACAAATATAAGTAAAGTACATCATATACGAGTAACAAATATAATACATCACAAGTAATATCATAATCTCCTATGTCCTCGTCCTTGCCCTCGCCCTCGTCCTCGACGGTGGTGTACGAGCTCCTCATGATCTACCTCTGGCTGTGGCTCTAACTCTGGCTCCAATTGGGGCTGGGGCTAGGGCTCCGGCTGCGACTCCATGTCAGGCTCCTGCTCGGGCTCCAGCTCAGCATAAGTAATAGATGGTACAATACGAGCTGGCCGATGTCGTCTATAATATAAAATCGGATCTGGCTGAGTGACATGTGTAGTGTCTGGAAATGATGAACCTGGAGGAGAGCTATATGCCGCTGATGATGATGGAATATTAGGGCATGAAGAGTGCATCGGCTGCGTCTGAGCGGCCTCGTCGACAGGATAATCTCAATGAACATTCGTGATCACCGAATGAAGTAGTGGTAAGCTACGAAGGACATCATTAGACAATCTAATCACCTACTCACATGCTGCTGCTAAGTCCTCGCGCGAAATACAGGTGACAAGTGCATCACTCAAATACGCATTACTATGTCGAAGCTAACGAAGCTATAAAAAATAAATTAAATATTAGATAAATAATTAAAACAAAATAAGAAAATAATATATGCCTTAATTAGCAAAGTTGTACTTACTAGAGCTACCTCAGATGCTCCCCTAGGCTGATATGTCATCTCCTCTATATCATTGCGCGGTAAAATATATCGTCGTGTAATCGGTAAATACCAGTGCATATAAGTACTACGAACATCTCACAATATCGTTGCCAGCTCCCCTCTAATAATAGTGGCTCTCTTATCCCCCCATCGAGCAATATACGACGCATGATATATAACCCAGTCGGTAATATGGCGGCCCTATCGAGTGATGGGATGGACAAACTCGACAGTAGAAGGTGGGACCCCTTGCTCCAGATTAAACTGGAGCATTACACGATCTGGCACATACATCTCTATAATCTCATAACATATGAGAGGGGTTCGAGAAAGCCACACCTCTCGACCGTCAGTGCAGAGTGGAGGTATCACAGCCAACAAGTCCTCCGAGTACGACTGCCAAATAATCTATATAATATATAAAGATAAGTTAGTTTAAATAATGACAAAAATTTTTAAAATCATTATATAAAAAAGTTCAACACGGTAATAAAATTACTTGGTATGGCCGCTGGTGGTCTAACTCCCCTCTATACAAATGGAGGACTCCTTGTGGATTTTCGGTTCTCTTCTTCCGAACATTCCACCTTAAGGAGTTAAATTTAAGAAATGAGTTCAACATATGTTCATAAAACGTTGCTTAAAAAGTAATGTGGTAAACATAAATACAACCTACCTCGCCCCTAATGGAGCACCCTGGACCAAGCAATCCATCTCAGTAGTTGGTTGGCCGACGTGTAAGTACTCCCACGACCATAACTATGTCATAAAATAGTGATAACAAATATTAGAATTAAAAAATTATACGTGACTAAAACTCGAAGTAAAGTTACACAATTATTTACTTGAAGAAGAGTCAGACAACCCGCAATCCCCGAGGTCATGGCCTGGCATGGCTTTCCTAACTCTCGGTATAAGAATGCGAGAGTAGCACTGCCCCATGAATAAGTGCCAGCCATGTCAAAGTCGGCAAGGAGAGAGAGATACGAAACATGCACGTGGCTACTCGTGGTATCCGCAAATATGGTGGCTCCAAGTAAATGCAATATATAGGCTCGTGCATGCTGCTCGATAACTATCTCTGTAGCATCGGCTGGGAGCTCACGAAACTCCTGTAAGAGTCATCGTAGGCTCACTCAGCTACCACGCATCACTGTAAGAGGAATGCAAGAGGAAATAACCCATTATTTACATCTGTAGCCGTTGCAGCCATAAGAGCACTAGGATATCTGCCATACAAGTGAGTGGTATCAACGCCAATCACAGGGATGCAATGTCGAAACCCAGCTATAGACGGCCCAAACGCCCAAAACAACCGTCTAAATCTCCTACAAATGCCACCATCTGCACGAGGTACTACATCATCTTCTAAGCGGTAGTAGGTATCAGGATTGGCTTCTTGCACCGCCCTTAGGTACATTGGCAACAATTTATACGATTCTACCCAATCTCCATAAATGGCCTTGATCGCCATATTCCTTGCTGCCCATGCTTTCTTATAAGATATGTCAACATGATACTTCTCCTTCATTCTTTGAATAATATTCCCTGGTGTGAGAGTTAATTCGGCTTGGATAGCGGACATTATGACCTTCGAAATAAAGGAGGCACTGCACTGCCTATGATTTGTGCTAAGCTGGGCATTCCGACATGTGTAGTCACCTTTGTACGTCTTCAATTTAAAGGACCCACTACCCCTTTTGATTGAGCCATGCACTCTCGAAGGGCAAGTGCTATCAATGCACTTCACTGTATACTCCGCCGGATTTGTTCGTACAACCCTGTATTCGACATGATTTTGAATGGAAAACTCCTGCAAGGCTGTAACGAATGCTTCTTTATTCTCAAAGATGCGGCCAATGTATAACTCATCTTCATTTTGTTGGTCCAAATCCAGTGTAGAATTCACTGCCGCATCTATCTCCTCATTTGTGATGTGTGCATAAAGTGGCTCCACTTCACAGTACGGCGGCTCTTCATCATCTACATTCATATCATTCCCAGCAATGACATTGTCTACCGCATCATCCCCTTCACCGTCAACCATTTGTTGAGCACTTTCTTCACCTCTAACCCCTTCTACATTCATATCAAAATCTTCTCCACTTACTTCGTCAATATTATCTTCACCTTCATTATCCTCATTTTCATCAATATCTTCACCGTAGACATATCCCCCCTACATATAAACATCGCATATGTATTAAATTTCGTAAGCCTAAAAAAGTTGAATTCATTTATAAATATATATTTCACCTCTGATTAGATGGTCCAGCATCGGTATGACCAACATACGTGTAGGGGAAATGAAGGCCCATCGAACTTTGAGTTTCATACCATGCACCGCCTTGAGACATTTGAACGCTAAATGGCTCGTGTGCATGCATCGTAGACCTTCTATATTACACACAAAATCTCAAAATTTAGCTAAACATATTTTCATTAAAGGATAATAAGATTGAAAACGTATTCACAACTAAATCAACCCTTACCTCCAAGTAGGTCCACTTCCATCGTAAATAGGGGTAGACGACCTATGATGTTTATTTGAAGCTACTGTCATAGATAAATTTCCCTCTTCTTCGTCGTCCACCGGCACTTGCTTATGACTTTCATTGTTTACATTTCTATCCGAGCTCCTTTGTGAGCTTCTGTGAGAGCTTCTATGTGAACTACTTCGCCTTTCACTTGTCACTCGGGCCTCTTTTTTGAGAAATAACTCAAAAGAAATTATATGACGCGAGTGGTGAAACATAAAAGCCATTGATGAATCATCATTTATGTTCATTAGTATCATTCTCGATCCATAGGACGAAAGATTACATTTGATAGTAATTTTCCATCTTCTTCGATCCAACCCAACCTTACTTGCTACGTGCATCTCAAATTCATCAAATGTAGACGGTTTCTTCATTAATAATCCTTCTATGCGTCCGTTGTAGTTAATGAAAAAACTAACCATTTCTTCTGCCATTTCTATTCAATTAATTCATAAATAATAAATTAAATTAATATTAGATTAAACAAACTAATACTAATATCTACCCTAACAAATATATTAATGAGTAAATTTTTTAATTAATATAATTACACAATTGATGCAATAACGCATACAATGTCACAAATCATATAAAAACTTGTTCAAAAACTCAAATCCTCCTCATTTTCCAAAATTTGAGAGACTTGTCATCTTAAAAAATAAAAACTCATTAATTAAAAATTCATCTCAATTAAATAATCTTAAACACAAAAAACACACAAAACGACTTAGAACAATACTTCTAAAACTAGGGCTCAATGACGGGACAATCAAAACTTCAAATTTTTTTGATGTAATATATAAAAGATAAATTTTTTCAATGTAACATACAAAAAATATATTACAACGATTGAAACAAAAGTAAATAAAAAAAATAAAAGGACACGCACCAGAAAAATAAAATGGGAGCGGCTTGACGTGGGCAGTGGCGGGCTAGACCTAGGCGGTGGCGGATTGAGGTCAATGGTGGCGGACTGAGGTCGACGGCGGCGGGCTGGACTTCGGCGGCGGGCTGGACGTCGGCAGAAATGGTGGAGCGAGAAACTTCAGACTGGAACGTGACTGGTCTAGCCGGTGGCGGACTGAGGGCGGCGGCCGTGGACTGAGGTTGGCAGCGGCTGACTGAGGTCAGCGGCGGTGAGAATGACGGCGTCTGAAAGTCGGCAAAAGCGACGGAGCAAAAAATGGGTGACTGAAACGCGACTGGAGGCAGAGCGGAGTCGCGGTTAAAACGACGATGGAACGACGAAATCAGTGTTGTTCCCGAAATTAGACAAGTGTGGTAGTTTTGTCGTTCAGAACGACGAAATCGTATTCAAACCAATTTTGTCATTCTAAACGACGAAATCAATTTAAAAATATAAAAAAAATGCCATGTTGGCGCCAGTTGCTTGGCTGGCGCTTGCGTGGCAAAAACGAACACCACTTTGGGAAATATTTCCCAAAGTGGTATATTTTAGTAAATATTTTTTTTAAATTATTATTTTAATAATTTTCCCTTTAAATTAATAATTAAATTTGAAAAAAAAAGTTATTTCTTTATTAATAATTTTATTTTATTAAATTTATATAGTTAAGTACTTTAAAAAGAGTATCATATGCTTATTTTTTCTATCTCTTAATTCGCAGGTTTTATCATTTAATAAAAAATATTAAAATTTTAAATGTTATTATTAATATAAGATAAAGAAAATATTTTTTTTACTCGGCTAGACACGCATAAGTTCAGCCACTAAGGCTGCATCTTTGGTTGGGTTGGGTCACACAGTGTATAGCATGGTTATTCAGGTGTCTATAGTGGGTAAAGTTATTTTACTGTCATTTCTATTTCCACACCCCAGTATACCCTAGACTTGTTTGTCAGTTCTACTCGGCTTTGATAGCTTTAGATAAATTGTATCTACAATTAACATTACCACTATCACCATCACTAAGATGTGGTGACTGATGCTATGGGTTTGGATCAGAGTGAACAACAAGACTTCTGTGTTCTAATGCTTCACATTGTAGCATTATAGGACATTTGGAGCTCACAGAAAGAGTTATAGGCTGCACTATGCTTGATTTCTTTATTCACTCTTGGATCTAGACTGCCATCTACCAAAGTGTTTGGCCGCTTATGCACTGTCATCCATAGCCATTCACAGGAGATGCTAGCCTTCCCCAATGTCTTGTCAAGAATTTTTATAACTCAAGGTGTTTGCATCCCTAGAGGTGATGTTTCAAAGGTTGGGATTGAGCAATAGAGTACTGTTGTTTTGCGACAGATGAGGTGTTGTAGCGGAGATGAGTTTGAGGAGGAAGATGCTCATGAGGAGAGATTGGGGAAATGGAAGACTTGTAGAGGTTCCAAAGGAGATTCCATAGCCACAATTTGTCTCTTATTAGGAGTTCCATGCTTTCCAAAAGTGGGGTCCATGAGAGATTCAACCAAGTCATGGATATGATTCCTTGCATTCTGGACTATGTGACTTCTTTTGGTGATGAGGATCATCTTCATTCTATTTTTTGTTATGACTTTATTTAATTCATGATGCACACTTATTTCTTGCTCTGGTGTATTTTGAAACTGATCTTTATGTTGGATAAACATTTGTTTGATTTTGATGATATTTTATTATGTTCATGCTTTAATTTACATGACTTAATGGATTAATTGTTCATTTTTCTATATTTTCTTTTCACTTTTTGACTATTTTTTACAAAAAGAGGGAAAATGAATTATGGAAAATAAAATTATTGTGTTTAACTAACACTTGAGCAATGCTATATAAAATATTTTTGTGGAAGTGTCCAGATTAATTATATGTTACAAGGCTTTTTAAGTTCAATTTCAAAATGGTCTTTTAAATTCTAATGAGAGTCAATCTTTTAAAGTCTTAAGAGAGTTGAGTCAAAATTCATATTTTGTATAATGGAAAATCAATGCACTAAATTAGTTGTCAAGAAATAACCAAAGAGGGAGATACTAAGAATATACTTGGTAATGTATACATTGACTATATTTTGATGATCAAAAGTACATCTATTCAAGTGTGTATTTAAGTCGCATGAAATCAAATAAGATTAGTGATGTGTCGAGTTAGATTTGGAATCAAATGTCTTGAAAAATTAGAGCAGATGTATTCTGAAGATTCAAGTTTGAAGACATAAACAAAGTGATTAAGTTTGAATAACAAGAGGTAAGTATTGCATAAACACATTCATCATTTAGGTTTTTATAGAAAATATATTATGTAAGTATTAGAAAATGATTGGATGAAAAAGGACAAAAATTGGAAAAAGTTTATAAGTGATCAATGATCCTTGAATTAGCAATTAATCAGTCTTGAATAGTTTTTTATATTTTTTCCATAACATGGAATGATTGATCATCAAGTGAAATAAATTGATTGAAGTGAATTTCATAAGGTCTAAAAAAATGAACAATCGATTGATTGCCACATGGAACAATCAATCGGTCTATGCCACAGTTACTTGAGCTATGTCATTCCATGAATAGTTTCATTCCTTATGAAAAAGAGAATTAAACCAACTTAGACTACTATTTAAGGACCTAAAGATAATGAAATTGAAGATGAATGATATTTTAAGAGGAAAATTGAGAAAAATTGTACTAAATTCTTTCTACCAATTTTGTGTCAATTTGAGAGAGAGAGAAAAAAGTAAAGGGAGATTTTAATTCATAAAATTTATGAATTAAAATTGAGGTCTTGTGAGAACCATTAACACATCATACACATGTTGATTGGAAGAGAAAACCAACTTAGACAACTATTTAAGGACGTAAAGATGACGAAATTGAAGAGGAATGATATTTTAAGAGAAAAAATTGAGAGAAATTGTTTTACCAATTTTGTGTAAATTTGAGAGAGAAAAGAATAGAAGAGAGATTTAATCATAAACTCTTTATGCGATAAATAGAGGTTTTGTGAGAACCCTAAGCACATTATACAGATGCTGATTGGATGAGCAAATCAAGGTGGACATTAATTAAAGTATCAAAAGAGATCATGAGGTTGTACTATTAAAGAAGAAGATTAAGACAAAGTTTACAAGTACCAAAATGGACTTTGATAGCCAAAGAGATCTTGAGATGGACTTTTAGAAGGGTTAGTAACATTGTGTCAAGTAAGACATTAAACTTTATAGAGTATTGGGTAATCGACCATGGGTTGGTCGCGTGGTTTTTTCCAATTTATATTAAAATTTCCTATGTGATTTTGCATGTGATTGTTTGACATAATTTGCCACATTAATAGCATACAAAGTCCTATACAAAGAGGCTACAACTTGTAGCTATTTACTTTTTTTGGTTTTGGGCTAAAGACACTATAGCGACCATCATAAAACATGAAGACATAAAGCTTTGAACGTGAATTTCTTACAGATAGTATTCAAAGTGCACCTACATTATATTTTCATATCATATAATATGTACTATATCTTGATCATGGGCATTCTCATTACTTTTACATTGAGATTAATCCATCCTACCTATGGAAAAGTGATCATCCACTGAGTCCTCCCTTAATCCGCTTTGCCTTGTGCCAAACTTGGGTGCACACACCACTTGTGTTTTTTACTTTAAAAAGTCCTTCAAATGCACTCAATTGTGAACTGCCCTTATCTCTAGACTTGTTGGATTCTTCAAGGTCAACAAAAATCCTCCTTTCAATGTGTAACCCATCCAATCCGCCAGAAACAACATAATTTGTTCACAATTTCCAAACATGCACATTGACAAGTCGGTGCTTTGCTAATTGTCCCAATTTTCAAATATTTTGTTGATAGATATTCCTAGCTATATATAGGCTGCGGCCCTTATTCTTCTCTTTCCCTCTTCTTTCTCTCCATCTTGTCTAGTGGTTTGAGAGTGCTTTGAAAAGACTTGGAGATAGAGTTTCACATGAGACCAAGGTGGGGGAGATAGAGATGGCATAAGAGAGGAAGAGAGATAGTGCTTGAGGTAGAGAGAGGATGACATGAGAGAGGGAGAGAGATAATATGAGAGAGAGAGAGGATGGTGTGGGATCATAGAGGGGGAGTTTGTCCCCTTTTTTCTAATTGCCCAACGTGGGATTTATTGGTGATAGGATTGGAGAGTCCTATCATCCCAACTCCTCTCTTTTGGTCCTACAACAATCCAACAAATCCTATGTCTAATTCAATGTGGGTAAAGGAATTAACTGAACTAATACTTCCTTGAAGCTTGTGGGTAAGTGGGTGTTAGAATATAAAATAAATATGCAAATTTCATATTTCCTAACTGCTTGAACTTTTGGAATAATCTTATAGTCAAGTCCCAATTTCATAGTGGCCTTTTAGGTGTTTCTTTTCTTTAGGGTTGTGTTCAAAACCTAGCCCAACCCAATTCACATGGAATTGACACGGATTGGGTGCAAAAAAATACCTAAGTAAATCTCGGGTTGAATCAAGTTGGGTCTAGCATGTAAAAAACCAAAAAACCGACCTAAGTTTCAAATTAAGTTACAAAAGCATATTCAACCCAAATTTTATGAATTTTTTTAATTTTACATTAATAGAACTTGCTCAATATAATGTCAATATGGTTTGAATTATTAGAACTAACTTGGCCAAAGATATAATCTTAGTTAATTTAATTCTTTTGTTTTTCAGTTCCTATCTTGGGTCGGGTTGGGTCTCGCATATCCTTGCTTGACATGTAGCCCTATATTTCCATACACTTTTCTTTTATTGTTGCTTAACAATTATTTGAAATAAAAGGATATCCAATGAGATATAATATGGCCCCATCTAACCTAATATCTCCAAGGAGGAGGAGAACCTACAAAAGATATAGTTTAGGTGGAAAGAATAATGCTAACTTGATGTTAGGTATCATATAAGCCTACTTCATTATCTAAACACCATTATTAAGTGGTGCCCAAAAAATTAGGTCCCACTCATAAATGGTGTTTTAGATGATGAAGTGGTTTTTGATGTAGGAAACTTAACCGCCGGCATATTTTGAGCAGAAAAGGGAGTCCTCTTGTGTGCTCTTGTGTGCTAACGCTAATATCTTCCACTGTTGTGAAGAGATTTTTGTGCTTCTTGTTCACCGTGAGCCCAATGTAAGGAATACCCTCCAATACTAGGAACAAAATTTCCCTTCCCTTAGATGTGGGATTTACTATTTAATACACATTATATTTTTTTAAATAAAACTATTAATATGGGACGACCAAAGTATATAATTTCTAATTTTATAAACAATGCATAGAGATCTTTACTCTGTTTTTTTGTTTACCTTGGGGGCAAGTTCAATATTAATCAATTTGTGCTCAGAATTTATTTATTTAAGCTGCTTAAGTTTACATCAATAAATCACGCCTCTTTAACCACTTCATTACCATACAAGGCCCGGAAAGGACCGAACACTGAAAATTTTCATGATGAGTAAGGCTCATAATACTCGTTACGCGACAACTCTGGCAGATTCACGTTCCACTGCTTGCTTCAAGAAGCTGCCCTCTTCAAGCACCATCTGAACGGGCAGGAAGCCCAGCCCGTCCGCCATGGCCAGCAACATCTGCTTCATCTCCGCCCTGAACTCTTCGAGATCCACCTCCCCGCTGGAGTCGTGGTCGAACTGAGCAAAGAGGCCGTCATAGACCGGACGCAGCTCATCCGGCCTCACCGCCACGTCCAAGCCGAAGTGCTTTTCCAAGACCCTAAGGCACCTGAGCTCCTTCATGAGCTCTGAATACGACAACCGCCCATCGTCGTTAGCGTCCAGCCGGTGGAAGAGGCCGTCCACCGACTTGTTGAAGGAGCTGTCGACGTCCTCCACGAAGTTGCGGATGGTGGCACCGTCCAACACCTCCACACTCATCCTGAACAGCTTAACAAGAACAATGGCAACGAGACAGACGAAGAAGGAAACTGAAGGAAATCTTTTCTTGCCCAACAATACTCCGGTGTTTTTGTATTTATAGATGGAACCAACTTGTATCTGCTAAGCCGCTGCCACCGACCCAGGAACGAAGCAAACAGTTTGGCATTTCAATCGATACTGAAACCACATCGCCCAACCCACTCGAGAAGTCAAAAACTATTTCTAAAGTCCACAAACATTCTTCTAACGAGCAACCGAACCAAGTTGACCAAAGAATTCCAAAGCTGGGAATCAATTTCCGCGCTTCTGCGCCCCTTTACGGCGGGCCATATTATCCTGTGGGCCGACTATAATAGTCAGCCAGTAGACGCCGACGTAGCTCGAGGAAAGGGATTTTTCTAGGTTCAAATTTGCATTTTAGTCAGTTGTTGGGAGACAAATAAAAGTGCATTTTACTAATTTAATTTATTTATTTGGGAATATTAGCTTTTTACAATATGACCACTTTAAATTGGAAAAATAATAAATTTAGAAACTTGTAAAAATAATTTTTATAAATTTAAATTACTATACATCTAAGTTTTTATATAAAATTTTCTAAATTATCGTACAACTAAACTAAATATTCTTTGGTGTGAATTAAAAATTAACATATAAAATAACTTATTATAGTTATGGGCTTGATCACAAATACATGGTAGGCATCTCTAAGTGTACAAGTCACACAAGAGATTGTCTAAAGCCAAATATACAAGTCTAAACAAAAAAATCTCATCTTATCCAATACAT
The DNA here is from genome assembly GCA_035235625.1 of Saururus chinensis. Taxonomy (NCBI): domain Eukaryota; kingdom Viridiplantae; phylum Streptophyta; class Magnoliopsida; order Piperales; family Saururaceae; genus Saururus; species Saururus chinensis. The sequence continues at coordinate 26,365,996 of CP141142.1, forward strand.
CATATCATGATAAAATAATTAGATCTCCTTTGGCTTAATCTAGAGATGCAATTTTTTTCACATGCTTCAAAAATTAGATTTTACTTTCAATTCATCCATAGAAACCTTTTCCATTGCTATACAATTTAAGGGGAATTATACGAAAGCATGAAAATTATTGCCATTTATTGAGAAAAGTAAAAAGACAAGGTGTGGAGACGTGACCGATGAGGCTTACCACTATCCCCACCCACCAGACAACCATCACTATACATAAATTGTTTGAAGAACAGACTACTCACAACCCTAATTGCCCAAATGCCGCAACCCAAAACCGTATGAACATACTGAATATAATTAATACTAGAACTTTTGTAAGCTAGAAACAAAACAAGGAGATCATATAATGAGACTTAACTACCAATACCTAACTCAAAAACCACACAAACTAGCATCAACGTCCATAAATTGATGAACAACCCCCCAAAAAAAGATAACCCACAAACAAAAAATTGCCCCTAAGTCGACATAAAGGTTTCAAAGCTTCATCTTTCTTAGCTAATAGTGAAAATTTTCAATACACACCTAGTTGTAGCTTACCAACTCTTTCACGATAGCAAAAGTAAGAGGTAAAAATCCAGACTTTTAGACATTTGCAGCTTACCAACTCTTTTACAATATCTTTCTCTTTAGAGACCTTACTCTATACATCATTCCCTCATACCTATAAACTAAGGCATGTGTGTTAAGAAATGTAGAACTAAGAAGGACGAAAAGGGCCTGAAGAAGAATATTTACAAGGACAATAAAAGGAGAGAAGAAGAAGGTGAAAAGGAAAGGTGAAAATGAGAGAAATTAAAGAAGGAGAGGTGAAAAAGGTGCTACCTTGAGATCAGGCGATGAGGGACGATCAACCACTGTCAAGAAGCAGCTGTAGAAGGAAACTTCTCTCACAAGGCAGGCAAGGGGGTCATCTCTCTTCCAACAGAAAAGTTGATGTTTGAGGAAGAGATGGCAAGAGAAGATATACTTTCTTTGGGTAGAGATACCCACAAAGCCTCAACCTGCATATTTACTCCCAAAATCCATGGGTCGAGGTGGAAAATTTTGGCCCCCATTTCCATGCCCTTTCTCCCACTTTTTAACCCACTTTCCTTTTCCATACTTTACCAAATGAAGAAAACAAGAGGATTTTAAATAGAATCCTTTCCTTTGTCCAGCTTTCCCCTAATCCAAACATAGCCTTATAGAGCAGGAGATTCCAAGTGAGATCACATTATGAATTTAAAATAATGTAAAAATATTTGGGAATGTTATGCATATTCTATTTTTATATAATTATGGTAATGTTTACTATTGGACATAATAGTTGTTGACCTGTTGTAGTTAAATCAAATACATTGTTATTTTATAGTGATTATTTAGCCATCCCACTAGGTAATATTTATATACTCAGCATCCTTATGATGTAGGTTTGTTGGAATAGTAGTTGAGTTGAGGTCATTAAGTAAGAGAATGACATTAAGCTTTTAGAAATAATATAGTATTTCTTATCTTTGGCAACAAACTTTTAGTATGCTATATAATTTGAACATAGGCACGTGAGTGTCAATTACTTACGATTGTATTTATTGTAGAACATAGTGTATACTCAAGCTTGATTCTATGTTATTTTACATATTATTTGACCTTGTTATATATATAAATATGTTGGTCTAAATATTTTTATGTTAAAAAATGAGTAAGTCACATTAAGGATACTTTTGTTGAAGTATTAAGAAAAAGATTTTGGAAATTTTTTTTTGTTTTTACTGATTTTATTATGATAAAAGAGTTATAAAAATCCTAGGGTGTGACAACTTGGTATTAGAGAAAAAGTTTTATCCATCCACATGTCATGAACCATGATACATTACAATTGCTATTGGTTGGATAGGGTAGAGTTAGAAACTTATTTAGTGTACATATATGATTTGTAGTACCCTATAACACCCACTATTTCTAATTGTGTGAGGCAGACAATAGCTGAACTAAGTAGAGTAGGTAATCCATCTGCTAAAATGTAGCCATTAGTGTTGTTGATGCTACCATAATCCTCACTAAAAATGATAAACATGTTTCATAATATGACTAAGGGAGAAGGATGACCTCTCTATCACGCAAAGGAGGGAGATAAGGGGCGCATTAGAGAGGGATGTGAGAGTGTTTGTGGGCGGGGGGGGGGGCATTATGCACCTTTTATATATACTTATGACATCCTCTCCTTATTGGGCTTGAAATTAAGGCCCAACAAGTCTCTTCTGGCAAGGCTTCCTTGTAGTGTCTCATTAATGATTATGGGCTTAAGTCCATGAGCCCATAAAGGCCTAGCACACCTCTCAATGTCATGCCCATTTTGGGCGGGAGGTGGGGTGGGTGAGGAGTTCTCGGGGTCCCGTACTATAATATAACTATATAACTATATAACTATATAACTATAACTATATAACTATATAACTATATAACTATAACTATAACTATATATATATATATATATATATATATATATATATATATATATATATATATATATATATATATATATATGAGACCCGTTTATATGAGCCCGGGCTCATATAAACTTATGTGAGCTCGGGCTCTATGGGCCATCGAATTTACATCCGGTGGTTCATTACACTCATGGGTTATACTTATTGGTTAAACCCATGAATATTATGGGCCGCTGGATGTAAATCCCACGGCCCATAGAGCCCGGGCTCACGTAGATTTATATGAGCCCGGGCTCATATATGCCTATGTGAGCCCGGGCTATATGGGCCGTCGGATTTACATCCGGTGGCCCATAATATTCATGGGTTTAAACCCATGAGTATTACCCATGAAAATTATGAGCTACCGGATGTAAATCTGACGGCCCATAGAGCCCCGACTCACGTAAGTATATATGAGCCCGGTCTCATAGAGGTTACGTGAGCCCAGGCTCTATGGGTCACCGGATTTACATCCTATGGCCCATAATATGATGCACTGAAATAATGTTTAATAAAATATTTTTAAATTTCTATTTGCAATCCTATTTTGTGTTAATTCATTACTGATTTGGGCTATTTATGTTTTGAATAAGTTAGTTGGACCTTAATTGAGTTTACATGTTTAAACAGGCTTCAACAAGATACAACTGGAAGAGGAAGTTAAGCATAACTACCTAAAGCTATTTAAAAGTCAAGAATGGGCTCATAATAGTCTAACATGCATGGAATGGTTGAACACAACCTTGTGGACCCATTTGATTTAAGATTTGTATGAATAGAACTAAATTATGAAAGAAGTTGATTCGGATAGATTGACACAGCCTTAGTATTTCGATCATATCTTTTTATGTATAATTCGGATTGATACGATTCTAGTGGCAATGAAAAGAAGACTTCTGTGGTTACAAGTGTTATTTCAGGAAGAAATTCTAAATTCCGAAGATATAGGGGTCGAATCAGGCAATCAATCAGGATGAAATCTAGAGATATGATTTGATTTTCTCCTTTGAAGCAACCCTTTCTTTTCCTATAAATAGAGGAGTGAACGTGATAGATGGGGCATTCTCTCTTCTTTGGAGTTCTCTTCTCCTATTTTCTTCTTTCATTTTGTAATTTTATTTTTAGTTTTATTGTAATGGCTTTCTAAGCTCTTAAGCTAAGGCTAGAGGTGATTTGTAATATTTTAATAGAGTTCAATTCATGTTTCATCAATGGTTTCAAGTAAGTATTATTTATTTGAAGTGATGTTTATTTAATATTGTTCTTTTTCTTGTTTCTTTGTGATTTAGATACATAAGATGCTTGAAGGCTCTCCTTCTTGATCTTTTGTGATTTGGATACATAGAAAACTTGAAGAGGCAATTATTTTTATTCTTCATCTATCCAAAGCATTTTCTATCTTTAGTTTTAATTTTAATGTTCATATCTTTCGATTAGATAGAATCTTCATTTCATTCTAACTGAGATAACATGATACATGAAGAACATAATTAGATGTTACAATGATCCTTAATGTCTTAGTGTTTTCTCATCTTGATTTCTTAACTTGTTATTCTCTTAATACTCTTCTACTCTTTCTTTCTTAATTTTTCTTCCTCTATTTTTTCGTAACTATTTTCTTTGTTGCACAAGGCTTTCTCTGTGGATCGACCTTGTTTACTACAATTGGCAAGTAAATTAAATCTGAATTTGACTTCTTCATAGTCTTGTTTCAGACGTAACAACAAATTGGTGCCGTTGCCGGGGATTGCAACGTGTGACAAGAATCCGTTACGAAAAACTCACTCTAACTTTACTAATTCTCTTACTTTTATTCTTGCACACTAACTCTTTAAATTCAATCATTTACTTTATGTCATTTACTTTTAGTACTTAAATTCTGTAATTTTTTTTTTTGAGACCGGAGGCACTATCCACGTTACTACCGAAAATTTTTTGGGATCAAACGTGTACCTTGATAGTGCCTTTGGCCTTATTTTTGCAATTTTAATTTTTGTCTATTAACTTCTAACCCTCTAACTTTTTAATATTTGTCATTTAATTTTTGCACTTTTACTTTCGTTTGTTATTAAAAAAAAAAATTTGTTGTTGCATGTTCACATGGGTACGTGATAATTCTGGATGATTGAAAAAAGTGAACAAATCTTTTGAAAATTATCTTTATTTTGATATAATGGAGGATCTAAGAATTAATGAGGAACTAAGAAGTAATAATGGGGATAATAATGCACAAAATATTGAAGTTAAAACCTTGTGTGATTATTTGCAACCAACTAGATCAAGTTCTCCTTCTTGCATGATTTTTCCAACTAATGTAGGCGGTTTTGAACTCAAGCCGGGTGTAATTCAATTACTACCCAAATTTCATGGCCTAGATTTAGAAAGCTCATATTTGCATTTAAAAGAGTTTGAAGAGGTTTGTGCAACTTTGCCAAACCAAAATATTTCAAATGATGCTATTAGATTAAAACTCTTTCCTTTTTTTTTAAAGGAAAAGGCAAAAAATTGGTTGAATTCTTTGAAGCCAAGATCCATTGGATCATGGCAAGAAATGCAAAGAGAATTTTTGAAAAAGTTTTTCCCCACCCATAAAACTAATACACTTCGAAAGAATATCATGAATTTTTCACAAAAAGAAAATGAGACTTTCTTTCAATGTTGGGAGATATTTAAAGAACTTTTGTTGTTGTGCCCACATCATGGATATGAAACATGGCGTACAATTAGTTTCTTTTATAATGGGTTATCTTCTCAAATGAGGCAATTTGTTAAAATGATGTATAATGGAGAGTTTTTGAGTAAAGAACCTGAGGAAACATGGGACTATTTTGATGTGTTAGCTGAAAATGCTCAATCATGGGAAGATTCTAATGAATTTGAAAGTAGTAATAAAACCAAATCTAATGGGGCAACTAAGGGGGGCTTGTACCTTATTAAAGAAGAAGATGATGTAAAAGTAAAAATTACAAGTTTAACTAGAAAAGTTGAGGCTATGGAAATTAATAGGGAAAACATGTCTAAAGCTTCTCAAAAAGCACAAGACATTTATAGTATATGTGAGAGTGATGGACACCAAACACAGGATTGTCCAACAATCCCTGCTTTTCAAGAGGTGTTGCATACTCAAGCAAATGCTATGAATACCTACAAAATGCCATTTTCTTCTCCTTATTCTGAAACTTATACTCCTAATTGGAGAAATTATCCCAACTTTAGTTGGAGAAATGAGTCTAATGTGCAGGTACCCCCTTCATCCTCAAATTATGTTCCACCACATAAGAAGACTCTTGAAGACACATTGCAAACATTCATGCAACGTCAAGCAACAATCAACAACCAAACAATGCAAGCCATCAATGACTTGAAGACTTCTATCACTCAATTGACCACAACTTTGAGCACTCAAGAAAAAGGGAAATTTCCTTCTCAACCTCAACCAAATCCTAAAGGTCAATTTGTAATTGAAAATTTAAATTCTTCAAGTTTACAAGAAGATCATGTTAAGTCCATAACCACTTTGAGAAGTGAAAAAGTCATTAACAAAGACATTCCAATGAAGGTTGTTGAACATAAGGAGTCTTTGAAGTCTAAACATTGTGATGAACTTGACAACTCTAATTGTGTTGCTCCAATTCCTCCTCCTTTTCCTCAAAGGTTACAATCTTCCTCTAAATTGGTGCCAAATGGTGACATTCTTGAAACTTTCAAACAAGTGAAGATTAACATTCCTCTCTTAGATGCCATTAAACAAATTCCATCTTATGCTAAATTTTTGAAAGATCTTTGTACAATTAAGCGTAAGCTAAATGTACAAAAGAAGACATTTTTGACAGAATAAGTAAGTGCAATTTTGCGACACAACACCCCACCCAAATATAAAGATCCTGGTTGTCCAACCATATCTTGTATAATTGGGAATTATAAAGTTAAAAAAGCTTTACTTGATCTTGGGGCAAGTGTTAATCTCTTACCTTATTCTGTTTATGAACAATTGGGACTTGGTGAATTGAAGCCCACAAGCATTACACTTCAACTTGCAGATCGCTCAGTTAAAACACCAAGAGGAATAGTGGAAGATGTCCTTGTTCAAGTGGACAAATTCTATTTTCTAGTGGACTTCATTGTTTTAGACACACAACCGGTTTCAAATGCATCTTCTCAAATCCCTGTGATTTTAGGTCATCCATTCCTTGCTACATCTAATGCTTTAATAAATTGTCGGAATGGAGTGATGAGGCTTTCTTTTGGGAACTTAACATGTGAGTTAAATGTATTTGATGCCAGTAGACAACCATCAGACTTCGATAAAACTTTTGAGGTTGACATGGTTGAGAGTTTAGTTGAGGATGTTTTTTCTTTTATTTATTCTGATGATCCACTAAATATTTGCTTAACTCACTCTGATTTGATTAGAATTGATAAAGAGAAGATAATTGCTTTGAAGGACCCTGGATGAGTTTAGATGGAGGTGTGTCTAGCTGAAGACAGTAAACTTAGCGCTCCTGGGAGGCAACCCACTTTTTGTTTTGATAGTTATTTTTGTTTAATAGTTAGTTTTTTATTTTTTAATTTTTTTTAGTTAGTTTTTAGTTTATTATCTTTATCGATTGCTCTAATCATTATTAGGGTGTGCTTATATGATTCATTATTAATTTACCCTAATGTGATTATGCTTGTGCTTTATTGACTATTTTTCTTTTCATAGCTATATACATGAGCACATCAACCGATATATTATCTCTTCTTTCCTCTTTTCTTATATTACAACATTGAGGACAATGTTTAGTTTAGGTTTGGGGGTGTAGAAAAGAGATTTTTCTTTTATGTTTTTTTGTTGTACTTAAAAAATCAAAAAAATTTAAAAAAAAATAGTTAGATTTATGTTTTTGCTTATTTACATTGATGATTCTTTTAGACATATGACTTTGTTTAATGATATCATACTATTTAGAATATGACTTAACAGATTTAATGATTTTGAGTTCTGATTACTTCATATTGGTTTTTTGTGCTCTTATTTTGACAAAAAACAAAAATAAAGCAAGACATTTGCCTAAGTGAAAATTTGAGCCCTTGATTATGGTCTTACATCTTGGTGGATATCATTGAATCTAAGTAATTATTTTCTTATGAGAGTAAAACTTTGGCATGATCTAGTAGTATTCATGTTATCATGATGGAGTTTTGAGCTTCACTATTCTTTGTTTGTAGAACAATTGAGGACTTGTTGTCAACACAATTCAAGTTGATTGTATAATGTGCTCAAGAAAAGAAAAAAAAAGCAAAAAAATATGAAAAAAAAAGAATGAAAAAAAATTAAAGTCACTCTATTGAGTAGACCGGGACTTGGCGTGCCTCACTAAGCATAGAGTGCTCGAGTCAAAAGGTAGAGTTCACTAATTTATGACATGCATAGCCTTGAAGCCTATTTGGTTCAAGTTATTAAGCTTGAGGGGTGTTTTAACACCTAGTGCCCTGAGCCAACTGGATTGGGAGTCACTGGCCTAACACTTGTTACATGGATCTTATAGAAAGCTAAAAAGGATAAGCCTTACACATGTCATGTGAGATGAGCATAAAATTCTAGTAGGATACTATACAATTATATCTTGAATGAGTTGGCAGGTGATCTAGGGTGTTTTACTTTTCAAGTAAGGTTTTGCATGATTCTCTATTATGATCTCTTGAAGATGGATGGATGTCAATGCCTATTTAGTATTAAAATTAAAATTGCTGAGTGGACATGAGACACATTGAGTTGTTCGATTCATAAGAATGGGATTGTATAATTACTTGGCAATGTATGTTTTTCTAAAACTATTATATATGTATGAGTACATGCCACTAATATGAAGTTGTTAGAATGAATTATTGTTTCAGAAGACAAGTTATATTATGCATGATTGATTTTACTAAATGAAGTTACATGTTTAGGAGGAGTTGATTTGTAAATTTGACATGGTTTTTAAATTTTAATTTTCTTTTATCATTCTAGTTTTGAATTTTGTGGGTATATTTACTGCAAACCCTCACGAGACACAACTCATCCACTAGTGTAAGCTAGGGGTTTAAAGGCTTATTACATATGCTAAATGCAATCGAGATTTCCTGCGGAAGTGGAGTAGTTAGTTTTGTTTTCTATTGTTTTAATTTTTGTTTTGCTTGAGGACTAGCAAAAAGTAAGTTTGGGGGTATTTGATGCATTAAAATAATATTTAATAAAATATTTTCAAATTTTTATTTGCAATCCTATTTTGTGTTAATTCATTACTGATTTGGGCTATTTATGTTTTGAATAAGTTAGTTGGACCTTAATTGAGTTTACATGTTTAAACAGGCTTTAACAAGATACGACTGGAAGAGGAAGTTAAACCCAACTACCCAAAGCTATTTAAAAGTCAAGAATGGGCTCATAATGGTCTAACATGCATGGAATGGTCGAACACAACCTTGTGGACCCATTTGATTTAAGATTTGTATGAATAGAACTAAATTATGAAAGAAGTTGATTCGGATAGATTGACACAGCCTTAGTATTTTGATCATATCTTTTTATGTATAATTCGGATTGATACAATTCTAGTGGCAATGGAAAGAAGACTTCCGTGGCTACAAGTGTTATTTCAGGAAAAAATTCTAAATTTCGAAAATATAGGGGTCGAATCAAGTAATCAATCAGGATGAAATCTGGAAATATGATTTGATTTTCTCCTTTGAAGCAACCCTTTCTTTTCCTATAAATAGAGGAGTGGACGTGATAGATGGGGCATTCTCTCCTCTTTAGAGCTCTCTTCTCCTATTTTCTTCTTTCATTTTGAAATTTTGTTTTTAGTTTTATTGTAATGGCTTTCTAAGCTCTCAAGCTAAGGTTAGAGGTGATTTGTAATATTTTAATGGAGTTCAATTCATGTTTCATCAATGGTTTCAAGTAAGTATTATTTATTTGAAGTGATGTTTATTTAATATTTTTCTTTTTCTTGTTTCTTTGTGATTTAGATACATAAGATGCTTGAAGGCTTTTCTTCTTGATCTTTTGTGATTTGGATACATAGAAAACTTGAAGAGGCAATTATTTTTATTCTTCATCTATCCAAAGCATTTTCTATCTTTAGTTTTAATTTTAATGTTCATATCTTCTAGTTAGATAGAATCTTCATTTCATTCTAACTGAGATAACATGATACATGAAGAACATAATTAGATGTTACAATGATCCTTAATGCCTTAGTGTTTTCTCATCTTGATTTCTTAACTTGTTATTCTCTCAATACTCTTCTACTCTTTCTTTTTTAATTTTTTTTCCTCTATTTCTTCGTAACTATTTTCTTTGTTGCACAAGGCTTTCCCTGTGGATCGACCTTGTCTACTACAATTGCCAAGTAAATTAAATTTGAATTTGACTTCTTCATAGTCTTGTTTCAGATGCAACAACATAATACTCATGGGTTTAAATACCTATGAGTATTATGGGCCACCGAATGTAAATCAGATGGCCCATAGAGCCCGGGCTCACGTAGGCGTACATGAGCTTGGGCTCATATAAACTTTTCTCATATATATATATATGAGTCCCGTTTATACGAGCCCGAGGCTCATATAGCTTACATGAGCTCAGGTTCTATGGGCCACTGAATTTATATTCAGTGACTTATAATACTCATGAGTTTAAATGCTCATAAGTATTATGAGGTGTCGAATATAAATCTGATGGACCATAGGGCTCGGGCTGACATAGGTGCATATGAGCCCGAGCTCAAATAAACTTTTCTATATATATATATTAAGTGAATGTGTGCATGCCACTTAGGCCCTCCAAATAAGTGTGTCACGTGCAATGGACCATGGGTCCACCCCCACATACCTAGGTCCCTAGAACATGAACTTGATCACCCTAACCGGATATTAGATGACAATGTGGGCCCAGCCTATAACTTGGTCCAACATGGCCTTTAAATTGAATCAACAATCAACCAATGCCTATTACTGACTTTGAAAGATATTTTGTGGTATGAATTACAAATATTCCTCAGATAGATATACTCACGCTATCTTAAATTAATAGCTCTATTTGGTAAAAAAATTTGTTCTATTCAAATAATTGGGTATTTAAAACATAGTATCCTAAACTTATTTTTGGTCTCCTAAATGTGAGTTTCATCATTCAACAAAAAATAATATTTCGTAAACAATGGAGATCGTTGTACTGTTTTATTGTTTACATTGGTGGCGAGTTTAGTACTTATCAAACTGTGCTCAATATTTATTTATTTAAGCTCTTTAAGTTTACATCAATAAATCAAGCATCGTCAACCACTTCATTACCATACAGGGACAGGAAAGGACCGAGCACTACAAAAAGTCACCATAAGGAAGGCTCATATTACTAGTTAAGCGACAGCTCTGGCAGATTCAAGTTCCACTGCTTGCTTCAAGAAGCTGCCCTCTTCAAGCACCATCTGAACGGGCAGAAAGCCCAGCCCGTCCGCCATGGCCAGCAACATCTGCTTCATCTCCGCCCTGAACTCTTCGAGATCCACCTCCCCGCTGGAGTCGTGGTCGAACTGAGCAAAGAGGCCGTCATAGACCGGACGCAGCTCATCCGGCCTCACCGCCACGTCCAAGCCGAAGTGCTTTTCCAAGACCCTAAGGCACCTGAGCTCCTTCATGAGCTCTGAATACGACAACCGCCCGTCGTCGTTAGCGTCCAGCCGGTGGAAGAGGCCGTCCACCGACTTGTTGAAGGAGCTGTCGACGTCCTCCACGAAGTTGCGGATGGTGGCACCGTCCAACACCTCCACACTCATCCTGAACAGCTTAACAAGAACAATGGCAACGAGACAAACGAAGATGGAAACTGAAGGAAATCTTTTCCTGCCCAACAACGCTCTGGAGTGATATGATCGTATTCAAGGGGATTTTTATTTATAGATGGAAGCTGCTGCCACTGACTCAGGAACCCCGTAATTCTCTATATTAGATACTGAAACCACGTCGCCCAACCCACTCGAGAAGTCAAAAAACTATTTCTGAAGTCCACAAACTATCTTCTAAGGAGCAACCGACCAAGTTGACTACAGAATTCCGAAGCCGGGAACAAATATCCGCGTTTCTGTGCCTCTTTATTGTGGGCCTCATTATCCTGTGGGCCGACTATAACAGTAGACACGGACATAGCTCCATAAGAAAGATTTTTTGTTTGGTTGAACTTCACGTTTTAATCGTCGGTTGGATGTGTTTTGGGAGATAAATAGAAGTGTTTTATACTAAATTTTTTATTTATTTGGGAATGTTAGCTTTTTATGTTAAGGTTAAAAATCTTGTTTACATACACTATTTTAAAAGCTTATTTAAGAATTAAAAAGTGTCTACCCTTAAGTACCATCTCCTCTTTACCTAAGTCGATCTCAACTGTTCATTTAAAGCAAACTTAACACTGACGGATCTCCTCGATTCTCAGCCTTTCCAACCTCATCCATCTCACATCCAAGATGTTCAACAACCATTCCCATCTCCCAAATTCCTAGCTCCATCTATCCACATAATAGTAACCAATTTAGTAGAAATTTCATTTATTTTAGCAAAATAGACCTAAATAAAAATTTATTTAGAAATTTTATTTTAATAAATTTATTTTTTATTTAACATTTTATGCAGGTTACTTTTCAATTTTGAAAATGTTAGGCAAGTAATTTTTAGATTTTTTATGTTTTAGGCACGTTTACTTTTAATTTTACAATTTAGGCACAATAAATTAGGATGGTTTTACAATTTTGATAAGTAATTTTTAGGTCTTTACATTTTGGGTGGATTCTTTTTTGGGTCTCCCTTATTTCTATGGAGTCGTTCCTCCTCCTTTTCCTTCTTTACCCTCTTTGTACACTTCAAAACTTTACTAAAAAAAGTTTATACAAAATAAATTGAACCTGAAATGACCCCTTACCAAAACAAGCTGAAACGTCAACTTTGTTACTATACCTTGCGGCTAGCTCCCTTACCACCTTGGGTCTACTCACCCTTCCTATTTCCGTCTTTATATGACTTTTTGGCTCCATATGCACTAATCTCCAACATCGCATGGAGCGACGACCATATAGGGCAGACCATCTTTCGAGTGGGGTTTTAAGAAAAGTGTGGCCGTACCATTTGGAGCGACAACTTGCAGATAAATCAATGGAAAGAGGGTTTAGTTCCCTTTAAGGTAAAAAAGATAGGATATTTTTTTATTTGCTATAATATTGCTTTCTTTTAGCCAATTTATTACAATTATATCACACGAGACAAGTTGTGAGCATTTTGGATGCACATCATTTTAGTTGTTGAATCATAATGAACTGCTTCTTTGAGCAAGATATGAAGCAAATGGTAGCATGTTGAAATCCACATTGTTAACTATTTTTATCTCTTGTGTTGTAGATTTTTTGTTGTAAATGTTTTCACATTTGAGACTATAATTAAAAGTACTATAATAGATTATTTATGGTTTGTAGTCATTACTGATGAGTTTCAATGAAAGAAGTAGTTTACAAATTTTATCAATTTTAGTGCTAATTTTTATGATATGGTTGTCTAAATAATATCATCCACTAACTTATAATGCTTTCAAAACTTTTTATGCTCCAAGAAGATATTATGATGTGCATAGAAAAAAATGGTTATTATCAGGTGCATGTATCTTACCCCTTAATGACACTATTGTCACCTAAATAGAAAGCTGCATGTCGAGAATTTTTGAAGGTTTGGAACCTCCCTCATGAGTAAAAAATATGGCATAAAAATTGTTACTTATTATGTACACATCTTCCATTCAAATAATTTTAGAGAACATTTTTTTATGATGACTAACTAAATTACCCATTTCTTTTATTATGAAGTCCATCTTTGTCACACCCCAACATTGCTCGACCCGAGCTGAACTCGATCTAAGGGCCGGTCAAGCATGCGGGGCAACAGAATGGAAAACAATTAATGAATAGCGGAAGACGTAGCCCCTACTACGTGCGGTTTAACTAGCGGAGTTATGTACCACATAACCTTTGAGTAAGAGGAATTAGGAGAAAATAAAGAGGATAAGATAAATGACATAATCATCCTCATCACACACAAAACCTACATAAACATCTCAGAAGCCCATACATGACTTAAAGTCTAAAAAGGTCAGAGGCATCTAGCCACAACAAGTAAGCTCTAGTTACAAACATGATCCACTAAATAGAGTTCTCAAGGTCTAAAAAGATGAAAATAAGGAATTAAATGCCATTAGGACATGATGGAAACTAATCCCATAAGTGATCATATCGTTCTTCCTATAATGTATCCAGCGCGTCAGCACATCATGCTGCGCAGCCCCAAAACAAAACAAGGAAAGTGGGTGAGTACAAAACTCAAAAATGGTTTGAACATGACGGCAATAATCAGAAAAACATAACGGCATGACAATATAGCAATTCGGATCCATAATTGACATGATATACAATTTTTTGGTTATTCCATAACTAAACCCTTATTTATCCATAAACATAAGACCTAGCATGCATATGACACCCATATCAAAGTCGAGACATAAATGATCGAGTTATCACATAACATCCATCCTGCATAGGTAATAATTCACGTCTAATCAAATTAAGCATGATAACACCATAAACTGTATAAGAAGTGCCTTTCACACACTTTTTGATCATGCAACCATATCACATAAACCTACATAATATGTCTTATTCACATGATTTCAGATCATACATTTATATCACATAAACTTACATAATAGTGTCTCAATTACACAATTCAGATTATGCATTCTTATTACATCCTCATTCACTGTGCACGATAAATGTGTCAAACACATGATACACAATCATGCATAATAGCTCCTAATCACATGTGTCAAATTGTCCTTACACAATCTGTGCAATCTCGGGGATAACATCATAATACGCATACATCAACACAAATGGTGAATACCTCTATTAATGAGTAATTACAAGAATTGCCACACAGGCGGGACACAGTCAAGGCCACAAAGACGAGACGTGGTTCGATTTCAACACATGAATTATAAGAGGTAGGGTGGTCAGCCCTTAATTCTTCTTGTCCAAGACGATCCTGGCTAAGGATGTCCAATTATCACATAGAGAACCTAGAGTAGGTGTGTTCACCCAGGGACATCTCATGTGGTGGGGGAGAGACTGAATTCCCACACAAGGAACCCTAAAACACATGGTAACTTGTGCTTGAAGCGTACCACTCTGGATTCTCAGGGTCCATATGACAATCTCAATAATCTCATTTGCAAGACAAGTACACAACTTGTCCCCACATAACTCAATATGACTCGACTCAACCCGGGGGAGTATACATGTTCCACACAGGAACTAAAATCAAAATCATGTCCTTTTGGACCAACTAAGTTCCGATTAAGTCATCGATCAATTAATCCGGCATGCAATCTCACATCATTACATACAATCGATCAATTCCGGCTAAACATTGGTAAAATCTCATTCATGAAGTCCATTCCATGATGCATAATATCATGATACATCCATGAGCAAGATCTACGTGATTTCCAACACATGGAATGTGCACCCATTAGTCCCCTCATGCATAATAATCAAATCATAATTAACTACCGTTTCATAGTAGATTCCCCATACGTGTGTGTTCATGTATATCCTAAGTACATGATCAATGCTTTGACATAAGCTCATAAGGAAATATACACATGCTTAAACACATTCAAAACATGATTTCTTACTGAAATTTAGGGTGAAATCTACCATAAACTACAAATCCATTCATGTGAAATAAAATATTTAACCCCTACAAGCATGATTATTCTACACATGAAGCCATGACATAATAACATCATTTACCCACAATCTATTCTTATTATAAGATGACATATCTTAGCATTTAACATGTAATATCCCTGCTGAAAATTTGCTCTAATAATGAGAATTTCATCATTCATAGATTCAAGGTAATAAAATGTTAACATATATAACTTTTAACATATTATACCACATAACAAATATTTAAGCATACTTCATATATCTCCATCATCAATTCTACACCATTCCATTAGCTTAATTCCAACATGAAACACTTTTCATAACTATTAGAGTCATTAATTGAAGTAAAAACACCGAAATGAGCATAAGAATAAAAAATGGCAGAATTGTCGTATAGTTGATCAATCGGGATGGTAGCCGTTCAAATGGCCCAATCAATCAGCCAGTTGGCCTGATCAATCACTAACAAATAGTTCAAGCCTTCTTCTTCTTTTCGAAATTTTAAAACCGAAACACCATTGAAGAACCTTAAAACCTTTATCCCAAGCCTCATACACCATCAAAACTTAATCCAATATTCCAAAAAACTAATTTAACTCATTCCAAAGTAAAACCCTAAGAAATGAAGACAATAAATTAACATTTAATAAATCTACCATTAAAGCCCTAATAAAGTAAACTCATTCAAGTAAAACCATAAAAATCAAGATTTTTACCACAACAGGGTTGAGATTTGAAAACCCATTACTTCTCCACTTGATTTGAGTTGGATTAACCCTTCAATTACCTCCAAAACCTTCTAAAAATATGATTTTTATATTCATACACATCTAAACTCGATTTAACCTAGAAAATCATAAAGCAAACCTTAGATCTAGAGGTTTGGAAGCACAAAAACAAAAATTTGAAGATTAGGGTTTGGAAAAGAGGAGTAAAATAGTGATTAAATGGTTTAAAACCGGATTGTATCAATGGAGAAAGATAGATTAAGAGAGGATTAAGAAAAATCATAATAATTAAGTATGGATTAGAGAATAATATACCTCTAATTACTTCATCTTTGAGCCTAATTGGGGATTAAGCTCCAAATACCATTGTACAACCTATTCCTAATTTAAAAATGACTCAGCACATTTCCTTTTATAGAAAGGAATGAGGTAAACTTAACTAACATTTGGGGTATAAGTAGGGTTTTTAACTAAAAATAGACATTTTAGTAATTTGAGCTCTGATTAAGATAAAAAAAAATTTAAATATTTTTTAATGACTTCTTTTAATGTCTGGGACGTTTTGGGTAAAAAACCTTAAATTCTCCGGTGGGGCCCACAAGGGGGGTTCCGCCAAACCCTAAGTTTTGGAAATTTTAAAAAAATAAGAAAATTCTCAAAAATTTAGATTTGACCCAATTTCACTTAAAACTCATAAATGTGAAGTTGATTTTGATTAAAACATTTAGAAATCCTATTTATTTTCAAAAACCACCAAATTTAATCAAAAAAGGCATAAAGCACACGATAACCGTTAATTAATAAATAAAATTAATTGTAGACCAGTTTAAGATGAGAGTCATTACAATCTTCCATTCAAGAATGAGGGTTGCTTGGTGAATGTGATATTATATTTTATGCACAAAACAAAAGGAAGAACAATACATAACTCATAAAGTATATAATGAAGAACAATACTTTTTTTTTAGGAAAACCACCTTAAAGGGTGGATGGAGGCTTGGGTAACTCCCTAACAATTCATTAAATAATCGATGTCAAGCAAAATAGAAGGGAGCATATAGATATGCCAATATTGATATACAATTGATAACTAATAAGAAAACAAGCACAAGACACTAATTTTTAACTAAACTCTAAGAATTCATAAGTCATATTGATTTGTGGAACATATGCCATAATTGAGAAGGAATGCTATGAAATTTAGTAAATGATTTTCTCTCGTAAGCCATATTTGTCACAACCTAGTTTCGAAAATAATTCAAAATATATTAAATATATTACATATAAACAATATGAACAAACAATCAATAGTCTCAAAGAACCATGGCGGTGAGTATAAGGCATAGGGTTTGTGAGTTCTGATTAAGTCTACGTGGCTAACTTCTAATGGATTGTCTTATACCTATGCATACAAAATATGCGTAATGGAAAAACCACCCATGAGCTAAACCTCAGTAGGCTTAATCGAACTATACTCTAGACTACAATGCACATGTAAACTTGCATGCATCCTAGAAATAAGATATATACAACTATATGCATCATACAAAAGCATGAAATGCATTTCCCTTTATTTTCCTTTACATATGTAAATGCATTATGATATGCAATTCCATGCAGAAGACAATTCATATGAAGAATATCATGCTTATACAACAATAACAATAAAATTATCATACCATGAACCTATAAAATTACTGACTTTATCCAACAAGTTCCATGAGTTAAACCTAAGAAGCATCTATACTTCCAAAAATCAAAACTAAAGTATTTACATGCCAATTTTGCTTAATAAATATTTTCACTAGTTATCCCTGAAACTTCAGAAAAGAAAAACCAAGGTCCTAAACCTATCATATGCATCTTCACTTGCCTTGGAGATTGCATTCTGCACTTGCCCCATAGATAATACATCCTACACCTCCAAACAAACCCTTGAGCTCAAGACAAAATCTTGGTTGCAATGTTGAACTGCCATTCAAAATTTCCATCTTATCCCCTCACCCAGGCCTTGGGATGTCATCCCATCCTGTTTACAATCATTGTGTTGTCTATAACCATTTTTACTACCACTTTGTTTACATGTTATTCTATATCTCATGCTTAACCTATCCCATCTAGAGTTTGAGTATAAGATCAAACATGTGGACATCTCATACACGAACACATGGTATGAAAGCATGTGATCATTTCCATCATTTTCTAGAACATACCATTTTCATACAAGTAGAATATGTAACACATTCATATTGTAGCAAGCAAACCAACCCTTATTGTGATACCCCATGTAAGGTCCCTGATTTTTTTACGATTTTTTGGGATTTTTTTGTTATTTTTCTGGTCATTTTCGGCGGGAAAATGTGACGCTACGGTGTATTTATATTTGTATATTTTCCCTGTATTTATACTCGTCGAGTTGGGTGTGGGGGTTAGTCGTGGGCTGCGAGCATCGTTGCGCGCTTTCGGCACAAATTTTGGAGGTTTGACGCGTAATCAGTGAGTTAACGCATGTTGAGGATGTAAGTGGAAAAAAAGAAGTAAATTAAATAAAAAAAGGGATCAGGATCGGGCGACCCCGATCCAGAACCTCCTGGATGAGGAACAGTGCACCCCCCCTCTTCTTCGGCTTCTCTCTGTCCCATCCGCCGCTGGCCACTGGCAGGCCACAGGACGATGGCATCGGCTCCACCCCAGCCGTGCAACAGCAGGGGGGGCACCACCCCGGCCCCCACGGCCACTCCGCCCCATCTCTCCCAGTTAGCCCTCTTCACACTATATATTTTGATTCTACCGTCATTGTGGGTCGGCAAGGGCTGGCTGGCCGCCCACGGTTCTGCCCTAGGCCGGCGACGGTGGGAGGACACCCCTCCCGACCCCACTTGGCCTCCTCTGCCGTCCCACTCTGTTTTCCCTCTCTGGAGCTCTGTTTTTCGCCCACTTCAGTTGAGCTCGTCGGCAGGCTTCGGCAGCCGTTGGACGGCCCGGCTGTGCTCCGTCCGGCCCCTCCTTGGTCCGGAGATGACAAGGAACCACTCCGTTCGGCCCATGGGGCCTCTCCTCCGCCGCCCCAGTCCTTTCCCCCTATGCCCTATTTTTTCGTTGGCAATCTGTTTGTTGAAATAGTGGTCGCCGGCGGCGATCCGTGGCCGTCTTGACCTCCCTCTAGACTTGCCTTGGTCTGGCAAAGGTAGTGGACTACACCTCCATGCCCGGTTCTGCCTCCGCCCTCCCTCTTTTTGCCGGCCAGACCCATCCTTGCCCCTATTTCTGTCTTTGACGGACTTTGGGGCTGCGCTGGCGAGAGCCAACCTTCGGCTCGCCTCTTGCCGACCAGCCTTGTGCTGACGACAGTAGGACTATCCCCATGGCCGCTCCGCCCTTATGGGTTTTCCCTTGTCAGCCCCTCTGTGTTTGGCTTTTGACACCATCGGCATTGGCTGGTAGTGGCCGAATGGCCACCGAGGATTCCGCCTCAGTCTAGTAACGACTAGAGATGGTCCCACCTCGCACGGTTTGATTGTCTATGACCCATGCTCCTCCCTTTGGCTCACAACCCTAGCTATTCCGCTCACCAGCATGTGTGTCGTTGACCCCTCTTGCCCATTTTACGCTGTCGGTACCGGACGGCCTCTGGCAAGAATTTGTATGACTTACCTTGACTGAAGGTAGATGAGTTCACCTACATAGGCCTTAGCTAGTGACGGCCTTGTGGCCTTTACTCAACCCTGGACCATCCCCTTGCTCTCTGTCGTGCGAGATGCACAACAACCCGCACCATTAGTTTTGGTTGTGGGTAGTGATCGGCAACGTCACCATTTAGTTTGGCCACAACTAGGGCCTTAGACCTATTGGCCTTTTGTGGGCCTTGGGTTGCCTCCTTTAAGCCCTCTCCCCCGCCCATTTTGGGTCGCGTGTGCATGTGGCCACGCGTGTGCTTTTGGGTTTAGATGCCACATTCGCGCCGCCTGACCATCGGTTGACTTTGCAACCGAGTGGAGTTGACCACTAGAGCCTCCACCACCTCTCCTTTGTCTTCGAGTGTTGCCCCACACTCTCTGTCCTTATGTGGGCTTTTGTTGACTGAAATTGTTGCTGTTGGGTGCTGTCCACGGTTGATTTCGATGTCTTTGTGGCCGACTGAGCACGTCTTAGCCACCGGCCGATCTTCAGTGAGTACACCATCGACTTCTGGTTGCACCACCACATATGTTGGCATGATATGTCTCCTGGCCGCCCTAGTGTGCCATTGTGGATCACGGGTTTTGCCGCATTGATTTCTGACACCTTGTTTGGCCGTGTTGTTTCCAGCACTTCCTAAAATCATCGGGACAGCAGCTCTCTCCACTTGGCAAAGTTTTTGACCGCCAATGCCGCCACCGTCATGTGCTCACCATCGAATGTCATGATTACGAGGTAGGGGAGCTTTGGACTCGTAATTTCATGGATAACATGCTTTGAATGAGTAGCAGCATGCTAGGATTGTATGATTCCATGCTTTGGATGTTAAGTAACGATCCAATTGCATGATGTGCATGTAAGCATGATTATATGGTATGTTGAAATGCATATGACATGCATGTTGGCTATAAGTACATTGTATGTATGCATGTGCTAGTGATGGCTAGCATGCATGTTTGGAGTATATATGGATTATGCATGTGCTAGTGATGGCTAGCGTGCATGTTTGATGTATGTTTGGATTATGTATGTGCTAGTGATGGCTAGCGTGTATGTTTGACGTATGTATGCATGTGCTAGTGATGGCTAGCATGCATGTTTGAAGTATGTATAAATGTGTATGTATGCACTAGTGATGACTAGTGAGCATGTTTGTAAGCTATGTATGTATGATATAGTATGTGTGTGTTATACATATGTGTGATAGACATACATATGTATGATAGACATACGTATGTATGATGACTATTTACCTATGATATGGATATGTGTAAGTGTATGTGGGCAGAGGTATGGGCGATGGACAGTAAGAGGTGACAGAGGTTTTGTCTGGATTTGGATATGGATGTGTAAGCATATGACGGATGATAGATGTTATGGGTATGACAAATGAGGTTTGTCAGAAAGTAAGAGTGTGCATAATTATACAAGCATAACGTACAGATTATGAAGTGAATAGTAAGCATAATAAGTGAGATATAAGTAAGAGGGTGACAATTGGGTTGGTTCTGAGGAGCTTCATTTGATGATGTTAGTGTAAGATGATTTGGCCATAAGGTAGATGGCGAAGATTGTAAGACCGTAAGGAATTTGATGTACGATGAGTTTTGTCCATGATGTGGACGGGTTAAGTGAAGTCTGCTACCCTGACGAACTTGGGTTTCGGATCGGGCTTAGCTTCAGTTTGATCAATCAAGGACTGTGAGTTTGTATGGCATAATTGTACCGCATAATTTACTTAATTCAAACTTGAATTATAAGCATAGCTAATGATAGCATTGTGAGTTTGAGATCTGAGGGTTCAACGGATTACGTTCCGTGTTTGAGCTAGCCAATAATGAGTCGGCTGAGCATTTCTCATGTCTTGCCATGGTGTTTATCTTGTGAGATGTTGTCTGTGTGCTATATAGAGCACTGGACGTCTGATGCTCTGCTGAGAGCGATGTATGTTTCTGATTTGGTCTGTGTACTATATAAGCCCAGACGTTTGATGCTCTGTTGAGAGCGATGTTTGTTTTCGATTTGGTCTGTGTGCTGTATAAGCCCAGACGTGTGATGCTTTACTGAGAGCGACATATGTTTTTGATTTAGTTTGTGTGCTGTATAAGCCCAGACGTTGATGCTCTATTGAGAGCGTTGTATGATTTTTGCCCAAGAGTGGCATAGTATGATTCCGGCCAAAGAGTGGCACTGTATGTTTCTGCCCAAGTGACACTGTATGATTTCTGCCCAAGAGTGGCATTGACACTATAAGACCCATTATGGTGGGCAATTCTCTGATACTATAAGGCCCATTATGGTGGGCAACTATATGAGCCCTTATGTGTGGGTGTTTATGTTTGCGCGCTCAGGTAAGTAGTATCATGGATCTACTCTTACCTGTTTGATCTAGTGCCCCATGAGCATTGGTGTGCCTTACCTTCGAAAAAGTCCATGGCGTCTAGTCACTCCCCGGAGGTTAAGGTGTTGCCCCAGTGACATTCTTTTCCATTCGACATTGGAGCTTATTAGTTATAATGAGCTTCAGTGGTCGTTGATATGTGTATGATTATGAGTATGAGTACGACTGTAAGAGTATGTGTATGAGCACGACTGTAAGTGTATGAATATGAGTACGACTGTAAGAGTATGAGTACGATTGTGAGAGTATGTCTCTGAGTAAGACAGTAAATGTGATTTTGTGTAAGCGGTACGAGTAAGGTCATATGAGTATGATTGTAAGAGTAAGATTGTACAAGTATACGTATGTTATATGAGTATGCGTATAGTGGTATGTGTAAGTTTGTATGACCCTAGATAAGGGTGTTTGTGTAAGTTTAATTTGATGACATGATTTTGGCACGATGGTGCATTTGGTATGACTTTGACACGATGGTGCATTTGGTATGATTTTGGCACGATGATGCATTTGGTATAATTTTGACACGATGGTGCATTTGGTATGACTGTATGCATATGTACATGATATTGATATGCCTACCTGCTTCATGTTTGAATTGCATGAATGCGTGTATTTATGAACTTAGTGAGTTCACTATTTTGGATTCCCCTACTGGGTATTTTCCTATTAAGTATGAAAATACTCATTACCCTACTTTTTAGCCCCATTGTACAAGAGGTTTTGTAGGTTTGTGCGGAGAGCTCCTGGAGATGGATGCTCATTTCCGCGGTGGATTGATTCCCGTTGACTCAGGTATATACTTGACTCACTGTGAGTTTATTTGTGCCACGATCTCTTGTATTGGGTGAGATGAGAAATTAGATGTTTATTATTCTGGACTTTCAGTTGGATTAGACAGTGGACTGTTATGGGACTTGCACTCAGGGACGCCTGGTAGGGATTTGTATTTAAAGTCTATGATCATAGCAATTTATTCATACGTGTGTTTTTGAATAGCGCCTGATGATATTTGCTTTGGCCGTACGATGTTTGACCATATGATGAAAATATTTAGATGGAAAAAAGATGTTTAGTGTTTTAAATTATAAACTGTTTTATCATGTTTTGATTTCGTCATTTTTCCTCCGATTTATAGACGTTATATTACAAAATTTTTTCATGAATTTTAAGAAAAATGTATGAAAAATCTTGGGCGTTACACCCCATTAATCATACATATTCCAACATGACATTTAGATTATAATACTTACCCATATAACCCACATGTATAATCCATTGACTAACAAAAAGATGTATTGATCCATAATGTCCCTGATTTTTTTGTGATTTTCTTGTAATTTTTTTTTATCATTTTAGTTGAAAAATGTGACACTTTGATGTATTTATTTTCATGTATTTAACCCCGTTATTATACTCATAGAGTCGGGTGTGGAGCTTAGTCATAGCCATTGAGCTTCAATACGTCACAAATATTTCCAGCATAAATTTTAGATATACCATGCATAAATAGGAGGTTGGTGCTTAATGGGGAATTAAAAGGCAAAAAGTATAAAAATCTGGAATGGGCCATGGATGAAATCCACAATGCATTCTAGAATGTCCAAAGTTCCCAAAGAAAACCAAGGGAAATTTCAAACCCTTTGATGCTCCTCCCTCATTGCCAGACTCCACCACCCATCACTGGATTCGACTTCACCAGGCCGCCATGAGTCTGCTAGTACCAGCTAGGATAGTCGCTGCCCTCTCCTTGCTCCTCCGAGAATTGTCGATATTTTTCACAGTTTTTCACCATTTCAGTTCCTTTTGGGTTGAGGGTTGTTTGTCAGCATTTGCCACCGCCCTCCACCAGACATAGTTCAAAGTAGCCACTAGGAACCTAGCACTCGTCAGAGGTGCTTCTAGCACTCCTAGGCTTCCCTATGCATCCGCTAGTCCTTTTTATTGTTGTTTTTGTTACTACGAGTTTGGCCATCTGATGATTGTTCCATCATCTCCTTGGGCCATTTCCTATTGATCACCATTCCTCCATCCCATGTCTTGCAGGAACCTCCCTTCCCATGCCTTCCTCTCCCTACCCCAGCTATCTTTGGCCCTCACTCCAACCCCCGCACTAGTCCTTTCCCTTCCCCGCCTGAACCAAACGACCCATCAGTGTAGGTTTTTAGGCTGCCACCACCATTGGTGGGACTGGACTTGCCAGCTATAGGGGATTTTGCCTCGGCTTGGTAATGCTGGTAGGGCCGTTTGAGCCAATACCACGACCCCCCAATTCGCTTCCGCCTTATTAGTACTTTCACCTGTATGTACATCAACCCCCTTACAGTTTTTGCCAGATGGCCATCAACCAGATCCGGTCTAGTCTACCTTGACCTAGAAATAGTGGGGGTTACCTCCATCTGCCTTGGCACAATGCCGACCTTAGTTTGCTATGCTCCTACCCGTCTGCCCTTGATCGTGCTAGATGCACAACAACCTGCTCTAATTGTTTTGGTTGTGGGTGGCAATCGGCTATGTTTCCGCTTTAGTTAGCCACCACCTCCCAGTCACCCTTTTGGGCTTTGGACCGCCATTGTCCAGCTCTCTCCCCCTCCCCTTTGGTTGTGTTTGAAAGTGGCCACACATGTAGTTTAGGGTTTAGGTGCCGCTTCTACTACGCCTAATCGTCGGATGGCTCCACCATCGATTGGATTTGTCCACCATAACCCTCCTCCACCTCTCCTCCATCCTTGAGCATCACTCTATGCCCTCTACTTTTATGTGGGCCATAGTTGATGTTAAATCACCTCCGGTGGGTGCGTCCATAGCCGATTTTGGTGATTCGAGTGCCTCTTAGCTGCCAACTTCTATTTAGTCCACCCTCGACTTTTGATCAGACTTGCCATTTCTTTGACATTCTATGCTTAGGTTTCTCTTCAAATGTTCTGGATGGTCTATGCTTCTGGATGTTATGAACTTTCTTGAATGCATCAACCGATTCCATATTTATATTTTTTCCCTTTTTTGGTCCCCTTCACATACTAACCTCTTATTTACGTGTCATACCTCTAAAATTCGTGCTGAAAGTGTGTGTCGAGGCCCACGGCCTGCGACTAAGCCCCACACCTACCTCTACCGGTATAATACCTAGGTCAAATACGCAAATATAATTATGCTTAAGCGCCACATTTTTCAGCTAAAAATAAGAAAATAATAACAAAAAAATTATAGAATATCATAGAAAAATCAGGGACATTGTATATGTAAAGTATTTAATATATTTCTAATTAAATGGGAGACTAAGTTGTTGCAAATTTGACTTATAAGAGAAAGTCATTGACTGTGTTTCTTTGGATTCCATCTCAAGGTCATCTCTTCCACAAATCAACATGGCTTATGAAGAGCTCAAAATTAATGACTTATGTTTGTTTTCTTATTTGTTATCAATTGAATATCATTACAGCCATAACTATATGTTCTCTTCTATTTTGCTTGACTTCGATTATTTAATGAATAAATAGGGTTGTGCCCAACCCTCCACCCTTTAAGGTGGTTTTAAAATAAAATGTAATCTTCTTCACTATGTACATTATGAGTTATGTATGGTTCTTCATTCTATATTGTATGAAATATAATATCACATTCACCAAGTAACCCTCATTCTTGAATGGAAGATGGACTTCTTAATAAAAGAAATGGGTAATTTAGTTAGTCATCTTTAGAAAAATGTTCTCTAAAAGTATTTGAATGGAAGATGGAGTGCAAAATACATAACAATTTTCATACCAGTATTTTGGGTAACTTTGCACCTCATAATACCTTCTTTGAGCATAAACAAAGCTTTATATGTTAGTGGAGGATATTATTTAGACAATCAAATCACAAAAAATTAGCACTTAAATTGATAAAATTTTTAAACTACTTTCATGTAAGCTCATCAATAATAACTACAAACAATAGATAATTTCTCAGTGTATTCAACTATACTATCAAATGTGAAAACATTTACAACAAAACAACTAGATCATAACATGAGAAACAAGACTAATTAACAATGAGGATTTCAACATGCGACCATTTGATCCTAAAAGAAGTAGTTCATTAAGATTCAACAACCAAAATAATCTGCATAAAAAATACTCACTACTTGTCTCGTGTTATATAATTGTATTAAATTGCTTGCAAGAAACCTATCTTAGAGCAAACAAAAAATATCTTGTCCTTATTAAGGGGTCCTTATTAAGGGGAATAAACCCTTTTTTATTGATTTATATGCAAATTGTCACCCCAAATGGTACAACCATGCTTTTTCTTAAAACTCCACTTGAAAGATAGTCCGCTCCATATGGTCGTTGCTTCATGAGATGATGATGAATAGTGTATATGGAACCAAAAATTCATATGACGACAAAAATAGAAAGGGTGAGCAGATCGCAGGTGGTAAGGGAGATGGCTGCATGGCATAGTAACAGAGTCGACGTTTCAGTTCGTTTTGGATAAGGGTAATTTCGAGTTCAATTTATTTTGTATAAAAAAAAATTTGAGAAAGTTTTGAAGTGTAAAAAGAGGATAAAGAAGGAAAAGGAGGAGGAACAACTACGACTCCAGCGGGGAGGTGGATCTCGAAGAGTTCAGGGCGGAGATGAAGCAGATGTTGCTGGCCATGGCGGACGGGCTGGGCTTCCTGCCTGTGCAGATGGTGCTTGAAGAGGGCAGCTTCTTGAAGCAAGCATTGGAACGTGAATCTGCCAGAGTTGTCGCGTTATGAGCCTTATCATGAAGTTTTGCGCAAACAGCTTAAATAAATAAATATTGAGCAGAGTATGATAAAAACTGAACTCGCCAAAAAAGTAAACAAAAAGGAAAAACAAAATTAGAAATCATTTATATACGAGGAATATTTGTCATTGGCATGAGCCTACCCCAAAATCTCTTCCAAAGTCAGCAATAGATATTGGTAGATTGTATATTCAGTTAAATGGCCAGTAGTGGAGGGTATTGGCGTTAGAGGACAAGAGTACCCCCCTTTCAAAAAGTGCTCCATCGACCTTTAGTTTCATACAAATGTCAAAAGCAGTATTCTTCTAGGGAGATATTAGGTCAGATTGGGCCATATTATATGTCATTGGACTGTCTTGTTATTTTAAATAATTGTCTAAAAATTAGGGTTGTGTTCAAAACCCAGAATCGATCGAGATTGACATGAGTTGGGTCAAGAGCTATCTTGGGTCTGGTCAAATAAAATACGTGAGTAAATATCAGGTCGGAACATGTAAAAAACGAAAGAACCAACTAGAGTTCCAAATTAATTAACAAAATCATATTTAACCCATGTTATATAATTTTTTTTATAAGTTTTCATAAATAAAACTGGCCTAATATAGTGTCGACTTGGTTTAAATTATTAGAACCAAACCAACCCAAAATAGAATCTTCGTTCTTATTTTGGTTCTATGGTTTTTTTGTTCCAATCTTGGGTTAGGTTAAGTCCTACGAAACCTAACATAACCCGACGTGATGCTCAGCCATACATTTTCGTATATCTCTTTTGTTGTCATTTATATTTATTTTATATTCTAGTACCCCCTCACACAATCATCTATGAAGTATTAAATCGATTGATTTTTTTACCCATATTGAATTAGGTTTAGAGAACACATAGGATTTGTTGGATTCTCACCATCATCTCCATCTCTATCCCTCTCTCAAGTCATCCTCTCTATCCCAAGCGCTATCTCTCTCCTTCTCCCATGCCATCTCTATCTCCCCCACCTTCGTCTCATCAAAACTCTATTTGTAAGTTTTTTCAAAGTACTCTCAAACCCCTAGACAAGACTGAGAGAATGAAGAAGGAAGGAGAAAAACAAGGGCTACAACATGTAACACCTAGTAATATCTATCAACAAAAGTTTTTTAAAATTAGGATAATCGGCAAAGCACCGACTTGTACATTAATATGCATGTATTGAAATTGGTTGTGCTCAAATCTAGAACAATTATGCGGATTATGGCAGATTGGGTTCGTTAAACTCCTTCAAGAAAGGTTTCATACGAAGGAAGATTCTCATTGACCTTGAAGAATCCAAAGAGTCTACAGATAAGGGTAGTCTAGGATTGAGTACCTTTGAAGGACTTTTTAAAGCAAAAAATTCCAGTGGTGCGCACACCAAAGTTTGTCATAGGGCAAAGCATATTAAGGGAGATATAGTGGTTGATCTCTTTTCCATAGGTAGGATGGACTAGTATGAGAATGCACATGACCAAGATAAGTACATACGATATGATATGAACATATAAGGTAGTTGCATTATGAATACAATATGTGAGAAACTCATGTTCAAAGTCTTCATGTTTTGGATAAATTTGATAATTTAATATGCAGCAACTCTATAAGGGTTCCCATAATGCCTCTAGCCCAAAATTAAAACAAGTAGAGAGCTACAAGTTGTGGTATCTTTTTGCAGTAAATTGTATGTTATTAACATGGAAAACTCTATAAAAAATCATACTAAAAAACACATAAGAGGTTTAATGTGGAAACCCAAACCGGAAAAAACTATGCAACCAAACCTTGGTTGATTATCCAATACTCTATGAAGTTTAAAGACTTAGAAGACACAATGTTACCAACCTTTCTAGAAGTCCATCTTTACATATATTTGGCTACCAAAGTCATTTTGGTACTTGTAAACTTTGTCTTGATTTTCTTCTTTAATAGCACAACCTCTTGGTCTCTTTCAAAGATTTAATCAATGTCTATCTTAATTTGCTCTTCTAATCAGCATGTGTGTGATGTGTTTATATCTCTCGCAAAACTCTCAAAATCTATTCAAGACATATTGATATGTAGTTCAAGGATGGTAGATAACTTATAATTTTTTTCCAATTTCTATCCTTTTTCATCCAATTTTTTTCTAACACTCGCATAACATATTTTCTTTAAAAATTTAAGTGATTGTGACTGCGTGTTCATGATACTTTTCTCTTGTTCGTCAAAATTAATTCATTATGTTTAAGTCTTCCAACTTGAATCTTTAGATTACATCTGATTTAATTTTTCAATTTATTTGATTCCAAATCTAACTCGACACACCACTAATCTAGTTAGAATTTACAAAACTTAAATATACACTTGAATAGACATAGTTTTGATAATCAAAATATAACCAATATATATGTATGTGTGTATGTTCTTACAATATCCCTCTTTACCTATTTCATGACAAAATCTCCTACAAAATAAGAAAATAAAAAATAACAATTCTTTGCCAATTTAGTGTGTTGATTTTTCACTTGTACAAAACTTGGCTTGACTTGATTAAACTCTCCTAATACTTTAAAAGATTAACTCTCATAAGACTTTAACACAGTATTTTGAAATTGAACTTAAAAAGCCTTATAACATCTAATTAATCTACACACTTTCACAAAAATAATTTCTATAACACTGCTCAATATTAAGTAATGACAATAATTTTATTTTTTGCAATTTTTTTCCAGGAATAGTCAAAAAGTGAATATAAAATATAGAAACATCAACAATTAATCCATCAAGTCATGTAAATCAAAGCATAGACATAATAAAATATCATCAAAATCATACATATGTCTATCCAACATAAAGATTAGTTTGAGATACATAAGATCAAGAAATATGTCATTCTATGAATTGAACAGAGGCATAAAGAAAAAGATATAAATGAAAGATACGTCACCCGAAGAAGTCACACATCCAAAAATGCGAAAAGTCATATACATAATTTGTTCGAATCACTCATGGACCTCACTTAGGAAAGCATGGAACTCCAAATATGAAACAAACCGTGGCTATGGAATCTCCTTCAGAACCCCTACAACTCTCTCTTACATCTCCTCACTCTCTCCTCTTGAGAATCTTCAACCACAAACTAATCTCCACTATGGCACCTTACCTAACGCGGAACAACAAAGTCTATGGCGCACATCACAACCTCTTGAAGATCATGACCTCTAGGGATGTAGACACTATGAGTTAGAAAAATTCTCATCAAGATGTGAGGAAGGCCAACATCTTGTATGAAGGGCTATGGATGATCTCATCAAGATGTGAGGAAGGCCAACATCCTGTATGAAGGGCTATGGATGAAAGTGCATAAGCGGCCAAACAAAATGGTCGGTAAACATAGCCGGCAGCATGGATAAGAGACTACGAGGCTGTTTGGATGAACATTATTAGGTGAAGCAAATCATGATTCACCTTAATCTGATTAGTCAAATTCATCGATGAATCACTTTTATGTTTGGTAATACATATTTTGTGAATCTAATTTATAAAACATTTGTATATGATTCATGTTTGGTAAACTCATACAAAAATATGATTCATGAGTTACAAATTACATATATACCCTTTTTAAAAGAAAATAGAACTTTATTTATTATTTGAATGATAAAAGCAACCTCATCTATATGACAAACATGAAAATAGCAGCCAGTAAAGGTACATTACCAATAATATTATCACACAATCTAAAAAGGAAACTACTTGATGTGTAAGGGAAAGACTAGCAATTCATACAATCGGAAAGAGAAACTACTGGAAGAAGATTTTTTTTTAACAAAATAGAGCAGTATGAAAATTGAAAGAGCTTGCAAAGCTCTATTCCATAAGCATGAATAGGAACGTAAAAAAGATGACTTCATCCCCTTGCCTCTTAGCTGCTCATATTCAGTTTCTTGTGATTGGAAAAGCCGTTGGAATCTAAATTCTAAGGAATTTGGCCTATTTGGCTTATGGGTTGTGAAAATTTCTCCTTGACTTCGACGGATTTGTTGCCAGAGCAAGGGCATTTCCTCCCAAAGAGCCACCTACTAGGGGAACTGGGGCCCTTGTTGTCGTTGTCCAAATGGAGGTTCCTCATGGAGATGATAATGGAACTGGGAGGGTTTGAGAGCAGGCCTGACTAGCTGTTCCAGCTAGCTTTAGAAGAAGCAGTTGGAGTAGCATGGAAGGAGCCGCTTCTGTAATTCTTTCAAAACCCATCAACAGATGAAATAGAGGAGACCCTAAAAAAATCAACAGATGAAACGGCGGGCTGGATGGCTGCTTCTGGTTTGCGGTCCCATTGTAGTACTTCTCGGCATCGAAGATGCTAATTTTGGCATCGTCAGTAGTAACAACGATGCGACGGGGAAGTCGTGGGGCGGTCAGCTCCAAGCTGAGGTAGGATGAGAAAGAGACGTCCCTGAGGGTATAATTAGAAATAAATAAAAAAATAAATTACCACATTTGATTAGTCACAAAATCTCCTGATGAAGAGATTATTGAAGAAAGTAAAAATTAATCACAAATCTTCCTAAATCTAATAATTCTTTGCAAATCTGATCCATTAAAAAAATTTTACAACCAAATTTAATTTACAAGATTTTCCCTTAATCTTAAACAAATCTTATCTACCAATCTTCCTCTAAACAACCCCTAAATAAAGAATATAAGTCATTATAACTCTTTCTACGTGCTCCAAATATCGTATTTTGCTACAATGTGAAACATCCATATCATGGGAGTCTTGTTTTTCTCTCTGATGGATGTATCCAAGTGGCACCTTTGTCTATACTCTAGAGGCAGCCGGTAATCACACTGTCCTCCAGTAGCTTGTACCCCTCGAAAAAAGGATAGCCTATGGGTGCTTGATACAAACCCATAGCGTCAATTGTCACATCTCAATTATGGTGGTATAGTAACATTAACTTGATTAACTATAGTCAAGATATCCGAACTCGTCAAAGCTGAGCAGAACTGACGAACAAGTCTACGGCAGACTGTAGCTAGGGAAGTAGAAATGATAGGGAAATGACTTTGTGGACGCACGAATAACCATGCTCAAGTAAAATGGAGCATTCATACCTGATGGGTCTAATATTCCTAGGTATAGCCTCAGACCACGCTAGAGAATCGGTGAGAGAAGAAATTGTCTGTGAGGAACTAGAGCGTCCTCAAGCTATCTAGATATGAAAACCCATAAAATTTAGGCTAAGACATAAGCTTGGCTTGTAGAATAAATAATTAAAGAAACTTATAAAAATTTAAAAGATTTATAAAAAATAGTGAATAATTTTGAAAATAACAAAATACCCTTGGACAAAAGTTCTAACGGATTAGTATCAAATTATAGTATGTTGCAGGGATTAAAATTTTAAACACTTTGTTCAACTATAGTGATGGGTAATTTTGCCTCAAACCACATTAAATTTAAGCTTTCATGAAAGGTGTGAGTTTCGAAAATTTCAAATGTGAAATTTATGAAAACTCAATTTTTAACAAATAAAATTGCATGAAATTTTAAAGGAATGTTAATCCCAGCCTAATTAAAAATCCCATGGTTCAAAATTTGATGAAATCTCATGTTGAAAACACATCTAAAAATTAAAACAAATGGGAATAGGTCACTCATTTGGAAATATGTGTAAAGTCTCAAAATCTAGGTGGAATTAATTCGATTGATGCAAAATCTACTCAAAATCACCTCAGACACGTCAAGGCAGAGCCTGTCAATTAACCAGGACACAAATGGGTGTAAAATGAGGGTTGGGGCCTTTTTTAAATCCCCTTTATTTTTATTTTTAGATGCATTTTTAACAAATTTCATCAAAATTTGAACTATAGGATTTTTAATTAGGCTGGGATTAACATTCCTTTAAAATTTCATGCAATTTTATTTGTTAAAAATCGAGTTTTCATAAATTTCACATTTGAAATTTTCGAAACTCACCCGGAAAACTTAAATTTCATGTCGTTTGAGGAAAAATTACTCATCACTATAGTTGAACAAATTTATTAAAATGTTAATCCCTACAACATACTATAATTTGACACTAATCCGTTAGAACTTTTGTCCAAGGATATTTTGTTTTTTTCAAAATTTCTTGCAATATTTTTTATAAATCTTTGAATTATTAAAATTTTTAATTATTTATTCTAGATGCTTAGCTTATGTCTTAGCATAGATTTTATGTGTTTTTATATCTAGATAGCTTGATGACGCTCTAGGTCTTCACAGACAATTTCTTCTCTCACAGATTCTGTAGCGGGGTCTGTGGCTATACCTTGGAATATTAGACGTACCCATCAGGTATGAGTGCTCCATTTTACTTGAGACACGCACATAGTGTATAACATGATTATTCCTGCGTTCACAATGGGCAAGTCATTTTACTGCCCCACCTACCGTCTACCCTAGACTTGTTCATCACTTCTGCTCAGCTTTGACGAGTTCGGATATCTTGACTATTCTTAGTCAAGTTAATGGTGCCACTATCACCATCACTGAGATGTGACAATTGACGCTATGAATTTGGATCAAGCTATCCTTTATTCGAGGGGTACAAGCTGCTGGATGCTGGAGGACAGTGTGATTACCGGCTGCCTCTAGAGTATAGACAAAGGTGCCACTTAAATACATCCTTCAGAGTGAAGGATACATCCATCAGAGTGAAAAACATGACTCCCATGGATGCTTCATATT
The DNA here is from genome assembly GCA_035235625.1 of Saururus chinensis. Taxonomy (NCBI): domain Eukaryota; kingdom Viridiplantae; phylum Streptophyta; class Magnoliopsida; order Piperales; family Saururaceae; genus Saururus; species Saururus chinensis. The sequence continues at coordinate 26,399,584 of CP141142.1, forward strand.
GTAGAAAAATACGATATTTGGAGCACGTAGAAAGAGTTAGTCGACTGCATAATGATTCAGATTCTTTATTTAATCTCCGATCCATACTGCCCGCTATGTTTACCGACCATTTTGTATGGCCGCTTATGCACTTTCATCCATAGCCATTCAGACAAGATGTTAGCCTTCCTTTCCCACATCTTGTTAGATAATTTTTCTAACTCAGGGTGTCTATATCCTTAGAGGTGATGTTCAAGAGGTTGTGATGTGCGCCATAGACTGTTGTTCCACGTTGGGTGAGTTGCCATAGCATAGATTATTTTGAGGGGGAAGATTCTCAAGGGGAGAGTGAGAAGATGGAAGATAGTTGTAGAGGCTCCAAAAGAGATTCCATAGCCATGGTTTGTTTCTTACCTGGAGTTCCATGCTTTTTGAAGTGAGGTCCATCAGAGATTCTAACAAGTTATGGATGACATTCTTGGATATGTGACTACTTCTCGTGATGATGATCAACTTCAATTTATATATAAGTTTTTATGCTTCTATTCAATTCATAGAATGTACTTTTATTTCTTGATCTTATGTATCTTGAAAATGATCTTTATGTTGGATAGACATATGTTTGATTTTGATAATATTTTATTATGTCTATTCTTGGACTTATATGACTTGATGGATTAACTGTTGTTTATTCTATATTTTATATTCAGTTATTGACTATTTTTGACAAAAAGAGGAAAGAGAAAATTTCAAAAATAAAAGTATTGTCATTAATTGATACTTATGAGGAGTGCTATAAAAATTATTTTTGTGAAAGTGTGAAGATTAATTACAGGTTACAAAGCTTTTTAAGTTCAATTTAAAAATGATGTTTTAAAGTCTCATGAGAGTTAATCTTTTAAAGTCTTAAAAGAGTTCAATCAAATCAAGCCAAGTTTTGTATAAGTGGAAAATCAATGCACTAAATTGTAAAGATTTGAAATTTTTTTATACTCATATTTTGTAGGAGATTTTGTCATGACATATATAGGCAAAGAGGGACATTGTAAGAACATATGTGGTATACATATATTGGCTATATTTTGATTATGAAAATTATATCTATTTAAATGTATATTTAAGTCTTTTGAAGTCTAACTAGATTAGTGATGTGTTGAGTTAGACTTAAAATCAAATAAATTAAAAAATCATAACAAATGTATTCTGAAGATTCAAGTTAGAAGACATAAGCATAATGACTCAATTTGATGAACAAGAGAAACATATCACATACACGCAGTCACAATCACTTAAGTTTTTAAAGGTAATATGTTATGCGAGTGTTAGAAAAAGATTGGGTTAGAAAGGACAAAAATTGGAAAAAAAATTATAAGTAATTTGCCATCCTTGAACTACAAATCGATATGTCTTGAATAGATTTTGAGAGTTTTTCTAGAACATAAACTCATTTATCGTCAAGTGGAATAGATCGATTGGAGTTAGTTTCATTAGGCCCAAATCAATGAATAATTGATTAGATCATTAAAATGATTAATCAGATGCTATGGTTTTGTGAATGGTACATGGAACAATCAATTGGTCCATGATAAGTATAATTATTCTATTGTATAGTCTTATGTAAGAGTTAATATATCTTAAATAATTGAAAATTAAATTTAATTAGGTTAGAAAAATTTTGTACGATGTTTTGAAGTAAATTGGCTTACTTATATTAATTCTATGAGAATTCTTCATTTCCGTTTGAATGGGGTGCAAAGGCGTTCGATCGGTTGAACGTGATTTTGAAGAAAAATAAAGTATAGGAGTTCAAACAGGAATGCAGGACGATTTATCGGGATAACGCACAGTTTCCTAGTTTAAGCCAATTTTTAGTTATTTCATATTAGACTTCTTCTTACGGTTTTTATTCCTATATAAAGACATATTTAACTTGAAATTGAAGGTTTAGAAGATATTTTCTGAAGAGAAGAAATAAGAAGATGACTACAAACTCAAAGATTTTAATAAAGATTGAAGAGCTTTCTTCTACCATTTAAGGCTATATTTTTTTTTTACTTAGGAGGTGATGAAGCTATAGATAAGTTTCAGTTTATTTTATTTTTAATTTAGATCTCAGTTGTGAATAATGACAATTGTATTGTAAGAATTTCCTTTGTATTGGAAGAGTTTTTCATATTTATTCAAATTTATGTTGATTTATTGTCTTGTAGATAATATATTAATATGATTTTGATATTTACATAGATTCTAATTTCTGTGATTTAGACGAGATGGTTATGCAATAGTTTTAATGTTCATATAATTAATCAATTGGATGAATTATACTAAGATGACACGAGTCATGATTATAATTTAGTTTAGTGTAGATAATTCGTGTTATTATCAAAGATAGTTTATGCCATGAAATTAATTAATAATTCTTTTTGAAGTAATTCAAGTTTGTAGCTGAGAATATTTGTTCATATTTACACTAGATTTAGATTAAAAATTAAGCAATTATTGTGGTTCTATAGCGAATTCGATTTCCCAAGTAATTTTCCTCATATTGATCTCTTGCTTTTAAACTACTTGATTACTTCTTTTGCTTAATTAAAGTTTAAGTTCTTTTGAACTTTTAATTAATAAATTTCTCTCTTAGATTTTGTAATAATTTATCCTTCCCTGAGGTTTGACGACCGTTAAATACTTTTTCTAGTACAATTACCTTATAAACTTGCAAAGAGTTTATTTATAAACTATTATCTTTTTGGTGCCGTTGCCGGGGACGATGTTGATTTGTTACTAAATTAGTATTAGGATAATTCTAGTTACTTTAGTTTTTAGGTTAATTCTTAGTTTCTTACTTTCTTTCAATTTGATCTTGTAGGTTGAGTTGAAGACAATGCTTTCTACACTTGTGGCCATAAGTTGACATCAACAAGCATAGTGTTTCTTTTCGGTTTGCAAGATCATTTTCTCTCTTTATTATTTTTCTTTAGTTATTTTTGCTTCTTTTTTCCCTTGTTACTCTTCACATTGTGTGGCGTATTTGTAGTGTATGCGTGGTTGTTGCTCATTATTCCCTCGATTAATACCATTTGACCTTGAGCCTGAGCAGACATCTAGGAGAGTTGAGTTCCCCTCGACCTACATCCCTACACCCCCAAACTTTCATACCAATTCCTCCACCCCAATTACTTCTACCCTCATCATGGCTGAACATTAGTTAGTAGATACATCACTTAAAGCTCTAAGGGAGTATTACACTCCCAATGAGTATACCTCTCCTTCATGCATTAGGTTGCTAGCAGTCGCTACTTAAAATTATGAAATTAAGCCCAATGTCATTAAAATACTTCCATCTATTTATGGGCTTAATAATGAAAACCCGTATAGGCACCTAGATGACTTCTTCAAACTATGCACAACTTTTAAGCTATCAAATTTAATCGATGAGGCTATTAAACTTTGCCTTTTTCCTTTTACATTGAAAGATAAGGCTAAAAAATGACTTCACTCATTAGAGGCAAACATCATCACAACATGGGCCCAAATACAACAAGATTTCCTAAAAAAGTACTTCCCCATAGGTAAGACCAACCAAATGAGAAAGGTCATAACCACTTTTGCCCAACTTCCCACTGAACAGTTCCATAAAAGTTGTGATAGACTGAATGACCTTCTTAGGAGGTGTCCTCATCATGTTGTTTCTAAGTGGTAACTAGTGCAACATTTTTATTAGGGTCTTATTGAACAAAACCACTATCTTGTTAATGCAAATTGTGGGGGTACCTTTTTGCCAAAAAATGAAAGTGAGGCATGAAAATTTTATGAGGACTTGAGTAAAAATTTTCTTCAACATGTTGCGTTGAATAGAAATGAGAGTGAATTATCTACCTTGAACAATGCCCCCTCTAAGGGTGGGTTGTATGAAGTTAAAAACCCATTAGACCTCTCCTCCAAAGTTGATACTTTGAGTAGGAAGCTGGACCTTCTTATAACTCCAACCCATTAGCCCACTCCTTTCACTCAAGATGCATGCACAATATGCCTTAGCCCAGCCCATACTATTATGGAGTGTCCCTTTGTATCTCAGTTTCCTAAACTTGTCAAAGACCATGTGAATGCCACCCAATCCTTCCCTAGGGCTGAGAACAATCCATTTTCAAACACATATAACCTTGGGTGGAGGAATCATCCTAACTTTTCCTGGCGGGCACAAAACTAAGGGGTTGTGAGCAATCATTTCACGTTCCACAAGTCCCTATCCACCAACTTCAAGTGCAACCCCCATATGTCCAACCTAGTAGGAGTTTGAGTTTTGAAGAGAAGGTCTTAACTGCATTATAAGAGATACAATCTCATACTCAAATCCTTCACTCCTACATACAATCTATAGCGAAGCGAGAAGCCCAAATTGGACAACTAGATACTATTATTAACAAGAGAGAGATGGGGATGTTGCCAAGTCAACCTCTATAAAACCCTAAAGGTCAATTTTATGTAGAGGGAGCTCCTCCATCTAATGAACAAGTTCATTCTATAATGACCCTTAGGAGTGGGAGGATTGTTTACAATAAGGTTGGGGGGACACCAGTGATAGATGATAGGATTGAGGAGTTAGAGAGGGCAGCCCCTAATGAGCCTCAAGTAGAAGTGAGTGCATCACATGAGAAGGAGTTTGTCTCTCCTTCCCCTTCCTCAGAGCCACAGTCTAAGACCACTTCTGATGGATCTTATATCCGTAGGGCACCTTTTTCTCAGTGTCTTGACATGACCCCACTATTTAGAAAGAGCACGACTAGGATGGATGAGATTCTTAAGACTTTCAAACAAGTCAAAATTAATCTTCCCCTTTTAGATGCTATTAAGAAAGTCTTTGCTTATGCTAAGTTCCTAAAAGACCTATGCACTTAAAAGCATAAATCTAAGACCTATGTGTCTAAGAAGGTCTTCCTCACCGAGCAAGTTAGCTCTCTTTTGAAGTTTGACACCATACCTAAGTATGAGGACCTTGGAGTGCCCACTATTTCTTGTGTCATGGGTGATTACTCCATCCATAAAGCCCTCCTTGACCTTGGTGCGAGTGTCAATCTACTCCTTTACTTGATGTATGAGAAACTAGGGTTAGGTGAATTACAGCCTACATCATTTACTTTGCAGCTAGCCGATTGTTCTATGCTTAAGCCTTGGGGAGTCATTGAGGATGTTTTAGTGAAAGTTGACTGGTTCTTTTTCCCTATTGATTTTATTGTCCTAGATATAGAAACTGTTGCCAACTCCACACATCATATTCCTATCATTCTAGGTTGTCCTTTCCTTGCTACATCTAATGCATGCATATATTGTAGGACGGGGGTAATGGAGATCTCCTTTGGGAACATGAAAGTGCAACTAAATATTTTTGTTGTGCCTAACCATTTACTTGCAACTTATGATGCTGAATGTTTTATGGTAGATAAATTTAGATTCGATGCTTATCATAGAGGTCCATCTTTTCTACCATCAACCTATAATCAAGTTGTGCCTTCTAATTCTTTTGAATCATCCTTTTGGAGACTTAAGAGAACAACCAATGCCAATATCTACCGCCCACCCTAATATGATCGAGAATGTTGGTATTGTCTAGTTGAAGACAATAAACTTAACGCTTCTTGGGAGGCAACCCATGTTTTTGATATATTTTTTTCCTTCCTTTTGTTTATTTTCTTTGCTTCATATAGGTTTTATTTATGTATTTTTCTCTACTTCTATTTTTTTTTTCATTTTAGTTTTGTTCTTTTGTGGGATATAATACATTAGGTTTGGGGGAATGCTTATTACTTGTAATTTATTTCTTTTCTCTCAATCCTATGTATTTCACTCTTCATATTAGTGGATTAGTTCTACACCCAGGTGATATCTTTCTTTTTCCTCTTACTTATTCTTGTTATTGTAGTATATATATATTTTTAACATTGATTTAGTTTAGGTTTGAAGGTATAGAAAGATATTTTTATTTCTTATTTTTCTTTTAGGATGTTTTAGAGTATTTTTCATTATTACATTCATTTTTTTTCTTTTATGTGGTTTTTATTGCTTATTTTCTTTTAAAAGCATATGTCTGTTTTTAAAGAGATCAATTTCATGAAGAAAGTTCAAGTAATTAATTAAGTGATGAAAATGATTAAGTGAGTAATTTTTGTTTTATTTTCTTTATCTTGGATAATTGTGCATATATTTTTAAAATCACATTTCACACACTTGAAATTTTTTGGAATATAATTTTATGATTTATTACTTGTAATCTTAGTAGAATATCTTTAATTGAGCATATTTTTGAAAACATGATAACTAAGTAATTTTTAATATTTTATGATAGATCTTTATGCTTGGCTAAAGATCTTTTTAAATGAGAAAAAAGTTAAAAAAATAGATTAATTGAAAAAAATGATGAAAAAAGAGTAAAAGTTTGTTTCTCTTTTCACTAAGTAATCGGGCCTTGTGCATAGGTAAGCATAAGGGATCCCATTAAAAGGTGAAAAGTTGAGATAAATTTTTTTATGACTTTCTTAGTTCTATAGGTTTTATAGTTCGAGTTATTAAGGCCAAGGGGTGTGTCAACACCTAATGCCTTAAGCCAATTGGATTAAGGACACTAGCCTAATGCTTGTTACATGAACTATTTAGAAAGCTTAATAGAACTAAGTATTGCACAAGTCATATTTTGAGGTATATTATGCTCTTATTCTCTAAATTTAATTAAAAATTGAAGGCAATTACATGAGGTTTTATTATGAAATGTTAAGGATGAAGACTATCATTGTTATATTTTTGAGTTAGTGAACTTTAATGAGTTTGGTTAATGGGTCACATAAGATATGTTTGTTAATAAAGAATGAAATTGTATTGCTACAAAGTTTCTACACTTCATACTTGAAAGTGATTAGATCGAAATTATTTACTTGTGTCAAATATTTGTGGTTGGTTCTTTTCAAAAATAGTTATATGTTTTTAAGAGGAGAATGTTTTTAGAATTTTTGTTTTCTTGTTTTGTATTATTTCTTTTCTTAGGTTTAGATGTTTGTGGGTATCATTACAGCAAACCCTCACATGACACAACTCATCCAACTAGGGACACCTAGGGGTTTAAATACTTGTTGCATATGCTAAATGCAATCGTGATTCCCTACGAAGGTGACATTTATTTTATTTTATTTTTTTAATTAGTTATTTTATTTTTTTGATTTTGCGTGAGGACTAGAAAAATATAGGTTTGGGGGTATTTGATAAGTATAATTTGCACATTATTTTACCCTTAATTATTCTATTGTCTAGTCTTATTTAAGAGTTAATATAGCTTAAATAATTAAAAATTAAATTAATTAGGTTAGAAAAAGCTTGTACGATGTTTTGAAGTAAATTAGCTTACTTATATTAATTATGTGCAGATTCTTCAATTCCGTTCGAACGAGGTGCAAAGGTGTTCGATTGGTTGAACGTGATTTTAATGAAAAATACAATATAGGGGTTTGAACAGGCATGCATGGCAATCGATCGGGATAACATACAGTTTTCTAGTTCAAGCCAATTTTGAGTATTTTTCATATTAAACTTCTTCCTACGGTTTTTATGCATATATAAAAACATATTTGGCTCGAAATTGAAGGTTTAGAAGAGATTTTCTGAAGAGAAAAGAGAAGAAAAAGATGGAAGAGAACTAAAAGCTTTCAATGGAGATTGAAGAGCTTCCTTCTCCCATGAAAGGCTAGACTTTTCTTTTACTTAGGAGTTGATATAGCTGTAGATATGATGTGCCCGATGCAGGCACGATCGGTATCTAGGAGGATTGTGCAGGGAAAGGGGAGAATTGTAGAAGAAAGGGGAGAAGTCTGAAATCACCAAATTGCATAAACTCTAACTGAAAGCAAGGCTGCCCCCATATGAGAGGATGACCACCTACTGACCCGGACCGCCTAACCCAGACCGGTCCGGTTTACATCCAATAACCCAAATAAACCAGTTAGTGGGTCGGCTATCCCGGCCACTAACCCCTACGCAATAAAGCATGACAATAATAAGATAAATAGTGCTATGACATAAAATAATAAAAGAGAGTATGAGTATTGTGCACAATCGTACACAACACTCCACCACGCTTCCGCTAGTCGACTTGTCCTCAAGGCGACCGAGCTGGATAATGAGCCAAGAAATCATCCTCAAGCATCCATGTCGCATCCTCCAAAGGTTGACCTTGCCAGGAAACCAAAACCTCAGTAACAATGCGACCCGAGCGACGAACCCGCCTCTTCTCAAGAACAGACGCAGGGGCAGGATCAGGGGACGGAAAATGACCCATTAGTGGCGGAGGAGACACATCCACAGCCAAGCTTTGGTCACCAACAAACCTGCGAAAGCGGGACACATGGAACAGAGGATGAACCAAGGAAGTAGGTGGCAAAGAAAGGCGGTAAGCCACCGGACCAACGCGAGCCTCCACCGGGTAAGGACCATGAAACCTGGGAGTGAGCTTGGAGTGCTCGGGCTGAAATAAAGAAGTCTGACGCTGTGGTAAGACAGAGACATAGACCAAGTCGCCAACCTGAAACTCTCGATCAATTCGGCGGCCATCATAGAGTTGTTTCATATGATTCTGAGCCTCAGCAAGATTCATCTTCAACTGGCGCAATACCTCATCACGGGTTTGGAGCATATAATCCACCTCAGCCACGGAAGAGCGATGCGGCACATACGACAAAATAGTAGGGGGAGGCCGGCCATACAACACCTCAAATGGAGTGAAGCCCGCACGCGTGTGATAAGCAGTATTGTAGGACCACTCTGCCCATGGGAGAAGCTGCAACCAACGGCGGGGCTGTGACATTGTGAAGCACCGCAAGTACTGCTCCAAACAGCGGTTAACGACCTCCGCCTGTCCATCCGTCTGAGGGTTATATGCAGTGCTCATATGAAGGGATGTACCCTGTAAGGCAAAGAACTCCTGCCAGAACTGAGAGAAGAAGATACGATCATGATCAGACACAATGGTACAAGGCATACCATGAAGCTTTGCTACCTCCCACACATACAAGTCGACCACCGTCTTAGCAGTAAAGGGGTGACCCAACGCACAGAAGTGAGCATACTTAGACAGACGGTCAACCACCACCATGATCACCAATTTACCTTGCACCAGCGGCAAGGCCTCCACAAAATCCATCGAGACATCCTCCCAGACTTTGTCCAGAATGGGTAGGGGTTGGAGCAATCTAGCGGGAGAATTGGTAGCAGCCTTGGCGCGCTGACAAATATCACAGGCCGTCACATACTCATGCACAACCCGACGAACCCCCAACCATAAGAAACAATGGCTGACCCACTTGTAAGTGTGGAAAACCCCTTCGTGACCAGCAACTGGGGAGTCATGGAAGTGAGATATAATGCGGCGGCGAAGATCAGCGACATCAGGAACCCACAAGCGGTCCTTCCAAAACAGCAACTCATCTCGCCAAGTGTAAAATGGACGGGCTTCCGGGTCCTGTTGAAGGGTAGCTATCAACATCTGTGTCGAAGCATTAGAACAATAGGCCTGCTTTAACTCATCAATAAAGGGACAAGAGAGCATGGAGAGTGTGAAGCACGACCCTGAGGCAGGTATAGGGGAAAGAGCGTCGGCCACTGTATTCTCTGACCCCTTCTTATAAACCACTTCATAATCATAACCCAAAAGTTTACTGACCCAATGCTGCTGAGTTGGAGTGGATACCCGTTGTTCGAGGAAATACTTCAACGGTTGATGGTCAGTATGAATCAGAAACCGCCTACCCAAAAGGTACGGCCGCCATTTGGTGACGGCATGGATGATAGCCAGCATCTCCTTCTCATAGATGGACAGTGACAACGATCTTCCCGCCAAGGCCTTGCTGAAATATGCTATGCGACGCTCATCCTGTAACAAAACCGCCCCTAAGCCAGTGTCCGAAGCATCCGTCTCGACCACAAACGGGCGGCTGAAGTCAGGCAAGATCAAGATGGGGGCGGAAGCCATGGCGTGCTTCAGCCTATCAAATGCTGCATGTGCCTCCGGAGTCCAAGCCAAAGTGCCCTGCTTTTGCAGCACTGTCAACGGTCTAGCCAGTTCCCCGTAGCGACTGATGAAGCGCCGATAGTACCCAGTGAGGCCTGGAAAACCACGAAGTGCTCGAACACTTGTGGGAATGGGCCAAGACAGCATGGCGGTGACCTTGGCTGGGTCGGTGGCGACACCATTCTCTGATATAATGTGGCCCAAGTAATCCACTTGTCAGCTGCCAAAGGAGCACTTTGAACGTTTAAGACATAAAGAATTATCACGCAGAATGGAGAAAACCGACCTAAGGTGTGATAGATGCTCTACCCACGATCTGCTGTATACCAGAATGTCATAAAAGAAACCAAGATATAACGGCGCAGGAAGGGGCGGAAGAGGTCATTCATGAGGCACTGGAAGGTGGATGGAGCATTAGTCAAACCGAACGGCATCACGAGGAACTCAAAGTGGCCGTCGTGAGTCCGAAAAGCTGTCTTGTGCACATCGGCGGCACTCATGCGAATCTGATGGTAGCCCGAACGCAAGTTGAGCTTACTAAACACCGTCGCGCCAGTCAACTCATCGAGTAACTCCTCAATGACTGGAATCAGGTACTTTTCTTTCACAATCACAGCATTGAGGGTGCGGTAGTCCACACAGAAGCACCATGTACCATCCTTCTTACGCACAAGTAACACCGGCGACGAATAAGAACTTGTGCTGGGCCGGATAATCCTCGCCTGAAGCATATTGGCCACCAGCCGCTGGATCTCAGCCTTCTGAATATGGGGGTAGCGGTATGGGCGCACATTGGTTGGGGCGGTACCCGGTGTAATTGGAATTTGATGATCATGGGAGCGGCGAGGCAGAAGGCCCTGTGGCTCAGCGAACAGGTCTTGGTAATCTATCAACAGCTCACTGAGGTCGGGTGGCACTATATCTTGCAGAACCGCAATAACTGCATGCTGCTGTAAGAGGAGCCCTTGGGGGGCGTACCGGTACAAGCTGCTCAACGAATGACCGAAGAGAAGAGTGCCCGGCTTAGAACCTTCCAACCGGATGTGCTGCCCCTGGAGTTCAAAATCCATCCACATATCCCTAAAGTTCCACATGACATTGTCGAGCTCCTGGAGCCACTGTACACCCAATACAACGTCCGCCCCTTTTGTCGGCAATAGGAAGAGATCAGTGACAAATGCATGGCCCTGTATAGACAAGGTAACCTGCGCACACACCCCATTGCTCCGGAGGTGCTTGCCATCGCCGATCAGTACATCAAAAGGCTTGGAGTCTGATATGAAATACCCAAGATGGTTGGCGACCCTGTCATTAACAAAATTGTGAGTAGAACCACTGTCGATCAGGATAGCTACCTGTTGGCGCTTGAGGAGCCCCTGGACACGCATTGTGCGGGGTGTAAAAGCCCCAGAGAACGCATGCACCGAGATCTCTGGCAAGAGCTCATCACTGGCGGGCAGGGTCGAACCATCACAAATTGCGTCGCCATCATCCACCTCTTCCACTAGAAGACTACCCTTAACGGAACAGCAGTGCCCAGGCACAAATTTCTCGTAGCAGCGGAAGCATAACCCCTTTGAACGGCGTTCTTCCATTTGAGCCAGAGTTAAACATCGGACAATCGGACCTGTAGGAGAAGGGAACTGATTGGTTGGGCCAGGAATATCACTGCTGGGCGGCGGTTGAGCAAGAGTGGCGCTAGGGGCAGAGCGGCCCAATGGTCCAAGCCGCACCCCTTTGCGCTGTCTGGCCCGTTTCTCCTCTTTGATGCGAGCATGGTGTACCACCTCCCGCATATTGGTGCACGGAAAGTGACGCATCTCTTCAGAAATTTTGGGCTTGAGGCCACACTTGAAGGTACCAACCAAGGCAGCGACCGGCCAGTCGGGCAGCCGGTTGGCCACCTTCATAAACTCAGTGTAGTATGCACGGATGGTGGTGGTCTAGCGCATGGAGGACAGCATCTCATTGAAATCCTGGAATTCGTTTGGCCCAAATTGAACGCAGAGCTCATCGAAAAAGACCGCCTATGTTGGGTAGCGTACCTCTTTCTCAAAACTTTGGAACCACACGGATGCATCGCCATCAAGGTAGAAGGCTGCGATGCGCAAGTGCTCTTCCTCTGAATGAGTGCCTTGATAGGCAAAAAATTTGTCAGCCTTATACAACCATTCAACCAGGTCATCATCTCCGTTGTAGCGAGGGAACTGCAGTCGAGCCAGACGGGGTTCAGCGCCTGCTTTTTGACCCCCACCATGATGAGGGAACTCATCCCAATCCTCCTCAGCGTCCTAGAAGTGGTTAGGATGGGGCGGCATCATAGGGGCGTTTTCACGAACACTTGGTGTGCCTCGCGTGTCCCAGGCCTGGCGCCTCCCTCCAAACGTTGTCTGGCTAGCGCCAAAGCCTGCAGGATAGGGTTGTCCCCCCAAGTTGGCGCTGGCCGCCACCGGGGTGGTGGTTAAGGTCGGATCCAGGGCCATCGAGGGCTCTCCCTTCTCTGGAGTCACAGTGGTCGGTGCAGGAAGTACATGCATGACGCGCGCTGCCAAGGCATCCTGCTGTACCTTCACTCTGGCGAGGTCGGCCGCAAGGGCTTGCATCGTTGTGAGAATCTCTGACAGCTTGGCATCGCTGACAGTGGAAGTGGCCGACAGACTATTTGCTGACGATGGCGCTGTCGCCTCCTTCTCTGACGCCATCTCTGGCACAACAGCTTGCTTGCCACGCGCCATGGTCGAGGATCGCACAAGCTCCGATGCCAATGATGTGCCCGATGCAGGCACGATTGGTATCTAGGAGGATTGCGCAGGGAAAGGGGAGAATTGTAGAAGAAAGGGGAGAAGTCTGAAATCACCAAATTGCATAAACTCTAATTGAAAGCAAGGCCGCCCCCATATGGGAGGACGACCACCTACTGACCCGGACCGCCTAACCCAGACCGGTCCGGTTTACATCCAATAACCCAAATAACCTAGTTAGTGGGTCGGCTATCCCGACCACTAACCCCTACGCAATAAAGCATGACAATAATAAGATAAATAGTGCTATGACATAAAATAATAAAAGAGAGTATGAGTATCGTGCACAATTGTACACAATAAGATAAGTTTTAGTTTCTTTTATTTTTAATTTAGATCTCAGTTGTGCATAATGACAATTGTATGATAAGGATTTCCTTTGTAATGGAAGAGCTTTTCATGTTTATTGAAATCTATGTTGATTTATTGTCTTGTAGATGATAGATTGATGTGGTTTTGATATTTACATCAATTCTAATTTCTGTTATTTAGATGATATGGTCATGAAATAGTTTTAATGTTCATATAATTAGTTAATTGGATGAGTTATATTAAGATGAGACGATTCATGCCTATAATTTTGTTTAGTGTAGATGATTCGTGCTATTGTCGAAGATAGTTCATGCCATAAAATTAATTAATGATTCTTTCTGAAGTAATTCTAGTTTGTAGCTGAGAATACTTATTCATATTCACACTAGATTTAGATTAAAAATTAAGGAATTGTTATAGTTCTATAGTAGATTCAATTTCCTAAGTAATTTTCTTCATATTGATCTCTTGCTTTTAAACTATTTGATTACTTTTTTTGCTTAATTAAAATTTAAGTTCTTTTTAGCTTTTAATTAACAAATTCCTTTATTAGATTTGGTAATAATTTATCCATCCCTAAGGTTCGACAACCCTTAAATACTTTTCCTAGTACAATTACCTTGTACACTTACAAATTAATTATAAATGATTAGTCCACTGCAACAAAATGTAGCATTGGCGACATATTTATTAGTGACGCATATATAAGCGTCGCTAAAAACTACTATTTGCGACATATAAATAAGCATCACAAAAGAAATAACTATTAGCAACATTTGTTCATTAAGCGTCGCTAATAGTTATATATTTGCAACGCTTATTATAAAGTGTCACTATTACTAGTGGTGCATAACATAAAGTGTCGCTATATGTCTATTAGTGACTTATACCACAATCGTCGCTAAAAGATATTTGTTTTTAAAAAAGGAAAAAAAATCATTACTATTACCAATGTTTTATCTAGGGCTAGGAAAATCTGACCCGAACCTTACTCGTCTAACCCTGTACCTGACACGACCCTTCTATAGGTAGGGTGACGGTTTGGGCTCTTGACCCATTTTGAATTTAGGGTCGGGTTGAACCCGACCCGTACAACTCGGTCAATCTGACTTTTACCCGACTATAAGCCCTTTTGCTCTTCGATTTTATTTTATTTTATTTTATTTGATACTCAATTAGTAACTTTTGTGAGATTATTATGGTGTTGGACTATTGAACTTATTTATACTATTATTATTGTGTTTATTTAGTACATATTGTGTTAAACCAGAGGTGCTCAAGGCATGAATAAATTGTTTGGAGCATAGGTGTGATCACATATATTTTGCTTTGTGGTAGACATACATTTTGGGATAATAGAGAATGATATCTTCATTGATGGCTACTACAAAAACATGTTATCCACAAATCAGCCAAAAAACTAAACATTCCAAATTAATGTTGTAATGTATGGAGAAAAAGTTGGGTTACAAAAAAAATGAGGAAAAAAAGTTAGGTTACCTGCATACCCGACCTGACCTGACTCAAGTAGGGTTAGAGTTTGGATTTTGAACCCGATTTAAAAATAGGGTTGGATTTGATTTTAGTGTGGGTCATGACCAACCCAACCCGATTCCAAGCCCTAAGAGAGAGAGATAGAGGAGAGGGAAGAGAGAGAGGGAGGAGAGATCTAGAGAGAGAGAGAAGATAAAAAATAAAAAAATATTATTAGCGACGCATATAGGTATGTGTTGCTACTACCGAGTCTATTAGCGTCACATACTACTATGCGTTGCTAATAATATTTATTTTAATTTTAAAAATAATTTATCAAAATAAAAAATTAAAAAAATATTATTAGCGACACACGATATGCGTCGCTAATAGCTTAGTTATTAGCAACATAATTTTATACCTCACTAATAGTCAATAGTAGTGACGCATATGATATACATCGCTAATAGTTAGTGTATTAGCTACGATAAGTTATGCGTTGCTAAAACTTTGGTTTTTTTAACCCGCGAGGGCAAAAATTTTGCCCCCCCCTCGCCGGCTTTGCCGCTACCCTTCGTTGTCTACTGTCTGCCGGTTCCCCACCTCAACCCCCCTCCTTCCCCTCCTGTTCACAGAGAGGGGTAGCTGGTGTCCCCCCTCCCACCCATCCCCATTGCCCCGGTCCACCTCTCTCAACCACCCCCTCTGGACCGGCACCCCCCCTCCCCCGGTCTTCCTCCCGTAGTCCCCCTCTCCCACCATGGGGGGGGGGACGGGGTGGGAGGAGGGGAGCAGGAGGCGGGGCCGAATTCTGGAGCCCTGCTGGAATCCGATCACCTCTTTATTTCCTGTTGGGCCTGCCATAGGCAGGTTTTTTTTAAATTTTTTTTGTTTTTAGTGATGCATATCATCATGCGTTGTTAATAATATTTATTTTTTAAAAAATATTTTTTCCAGTAGCAATGCATAGTATGCATTGCTAATAACTTTTCATTAGCGACACATATCTTTATGCGTAGCTAATAATATTTTTTTATAAATTTATTCTTGAACATTACCATTGCATAAAAAAATATTATTAGCATCGCTTATAATGATGTGTCACTAATAAGTTTTTTTTTATTTTTTTACATATTATGAAATTATTAGTGACGAAAACGAAGCAGCGCTAATAATAAAGTATTAGTGATGGATAGATCTATGCATCGCTAATAACATAATATTAGCGATGCTTAATTATGTGTCACAAAAAAAATCATTAGAGTTGTATAAATATACGTCACTAATGTTGACTATTAGCGACACTTTAAGTAAGTGTCACTAATAGGTAGTAGCGACAACAGTTTTATCGATGCATTTAGCGATACCTTGTATGAGTCACTAATAACTATTAATGACACTTAAAGTACTATTAGCGACACTTATAGTACTATTAGCGAGGCTTAAAATTATTGGTAATAGTCAATTTTGTTGTAGTGATCTATGCCGCAGTTACTTGAACTAGGTTCTTCCATGAATAGTTTCTTTCCTTTTGAGGTACAGAGAATTAAACCAACTTATACCACTATTCAAGGACCTAAATATGGCAGAATTGAAGAGGAAGTTATGATATTAAAGAGAAAATTTTGAGAGCAATTGTGCAGAATTCTTTTTACCACTTTTATGTAAATTTATGAGAGAATAAAAGAAAGGGGAGATTTTGATTCATAAACTCTTTATGAATTAAATTGAGGTTTTGCAAGAGACATAAACACATCACACACATGCTGATTGGAGGAGCAAATCAAGATAGACATTAATTAAAGCTTTGAAATAGACCAGGAGGTTGTGCTATTAAAGAAGAAAATCAAGACAAAGTGAGGTTGTGCTATTAAAGAAGAAAATCAAGACAAAGTGTACATGTACCAAAATGGACTTTCGAAGCCAAAAATATCTAGAGATGGACTTCTAGAAGGGTTGGTAACATTGTGTCTTGTAAGTATTTGAATTTCATAGAGTGTTGGATAATCGACCAAGGGTTGGTCGCGTTGTTTTTTCCGGTTTAGGTTTCCACATTAAAGCTTCTAGTGTGATTTTTAGTATGATTTTTTATAGAGTTTTCCATGTTAATAACATACAAATTACTGCACAAAGAGACCACAACTTGGAGCTCTTTACTTGCTTTCATTTTGGCTAGAGGCACTATGGTAACCTTTATAGATTTGAAGAGTATTAAACTGTCAAATTTATACAAAACATGAAGACTTTGAACATGAGTTTCTTACATATAGCACTATCATATCGTATGTACTCATCTTGATCATGTGCATTCTCAAAACTTTTACATTGAGATTAGTTCATCCTACCTATGGAAAAGAGATCAACCACTATGTCCTCCCTTAATATGCTTTGCCTTGTGCCAAACTTTGGTGTGCGCACCACTAGCATTTTCTGCTTTAAAAAGTCCTTCAAAAGTACTCAATTCTAGACTACCCTTATCTCTAGACTCTTTAGATTCTTCAAGTTCAATGAGAATCCTCCTTCCTATGAAACCTCTCCTGAAGGAGTTTAACAAACCCAATCTACCAAAATCTGCATAATTGTTCTTGATTTGAGCCCAATTAATTTCCATGCATGCATATTGATGTACAAGTCGGTGCTTTGCTGATTATCCTAATTTTTTTTAAAATTGTTGATAGATATTCCTAGGTGTTACATCACTACAACAAAAAGACCCTTTTGCAAAAAAATTATTTGCAACTAACAAGCATTGGTAAAATGTAGCAAAAACCCCATACATTGGTAAAATGTGAGTTTTTTTTGCGACAAATGGGTTCTTTTGCCACTAAGAGTTAGGTTTTTGCAACGCGTCTTTCACTTTGTCGCAAATACAACCACCTTTTTGTGACAAATAATATTCCATTGCAAAATGTCATGGGTTTTTTGCAATAACAATTCATTTTGTCACAAAAGTTCAAGTTTTTTTGCTATAAGTTAAATGTACAAATGAAGGCTTTTTTGACTGAACAAGTGTAATATCCCAAATTTTCCTGTAATTTTTTTGCATTTTTATGAAATTTATGCAATGTTATGCAGTTTTTGGTCGTAATTTTGAGAAATAAATTTTACGCTTCGGCGTATTCGTATTTGTATTATTCATGACCGTAAGAGTCGGAAGTGGTGTTTCATCGTAGGTCATGGGCCTAGACGCATTACAGAAATTTTCAGCGCAAAAACGGACGGGAGGTGTGAGAATAGAAGCAAAAAAAAAAAAAAACGGATTGGGCGTGCCTCAGCACGCCCGACCCTGCTTTGTGAACAGTGGGGGACTTCATTGGGTGAGGCCGGAAGCACTGCCGCCAGTGGCCGCCGGCTTCCGCCCGGCCAGCCACGGCTTGGCGACGCCGGTGCCTCCTCCCTGGCCTAGCCCTGCCGGCAACCGCCGCCCCTCTCCCTCTTTCCCGTTTTCGGCCCAGTGAATGGTTTTAAGTTTTTCCGCAGGATCTGATGCTGTCTCCGGCTGCATGGCCTCTAGGCCGTCGCCACACTTTCGCCCCGACTAGATCAACCTCTGGCCACCGCCATTCCAGCCTCCTTGCCGCCTGTCGCTACTTCGCCCCTTTTTCTGTTTCCACCCAACAGAGATCCGATGGTGTCTTTTTTCACTCCGATTCACCGCTGCCAGCTATCGCATGGGATCCAGATCACAGCCACGGCTCCACCATGGCCAGAATGTCTTTCAGCCATTGGTGCCCCGGCCTCCCCGCCCCTCTGTCGCCGGCATGAGGTACAAACAAATCCGCCCCCTTCGTTTTTCATTTTCTGTTTGTTTTGACCAGTGGTTGTGCCGCCGGTCGCCAACCACCGTGGTCCGGCCTTGGGCCTTCCCCCAGCCCGGCGACAGCAAGACGGCCACCCCGGCCACCGCTTTGGTCGCCATCTCCCTCAGCCCCCTCCGTTCTACTTCGAACGGGATCAAAAATCCCTCTTTTTGTTTTGTTCCCGTTTCTCTGTGTTGTGAACCACGACTGTGCCGTTGATCTCCGACCATTGGCCTCCTCCCAGACCGGAGACGGCAAGGCCGCCGCCTTGGATTGAACCGCTGCCTTCTCGGTCTTTCACCCATTCTTCCGCCCTTTTCTGGTTCAGACAACATTTATTTTTTTTTGTTGTTTTTCTGTGCTGAGTTATCGGAGGAGCTTGGCTCACCTCACCAGCTCCATCTCGAGCTGATGACGGCAAGGTGTCGAGGTTTGGCCCCGCTTCCCTCAATCGGTTCCAATTCATTTGTTTGGCCGACCTACATCAGAGTATAGTTTTCGATCGTGACATTCATTTTCTGCTATCGGATGTCAGACGACATCAAGTCGACGTCCATTTGACTTGCCACAATTCGGCAACTACCAAGACCTGTCTTCTCCAAGGTCTAGCCCCTGGCCATGTTGGGCCATTCGTAGCTCGGCAAGGCGTGTTTGCCACCCCAATTTAGCGCACTATTGCCCTACCTAAATCGAGTCTTGGCTCTCTTCAATTTTCTGATTGGTTGTTCTGTTGCACTGTTGTTTTGCTGCAGACACTGCAGATGTCGGCTTTACCCAATAATGAAAAGGGGCTGCCGCTCCCGACCCCCTTTGCACGTCTTCTGCACACACCAGATGTCCCTAAACTTTGGGATATGTCTCTGATTGCTGCTAATGGGCCCCGCTCCAACCCAAGCCAACTGTTTAGCTTGGGATTTTGTGAACTTGGGATGCAGATCCGACCAACATGGACTCTGCCTCGGGCCCAGTGATGGCTAGGGCTAGCACTTCTGGCCCGAATTTACCTTTACACCCCCACTTTCTATTACACGCAACCCAGAACATACGAGGAAAGAGTCCTCGAATTCAGATCCTTCCAAGCGAAAGTAACACAGTCAGCCATTCAACTTGGTCCATCGAAGGCTCGACCGATGTCAGGCCATATCTTCCACTGTAAGCTGTGCTTGATGCACGATCGTCTATATGATGAATTGGCTATGGGTAGCGTTTAGAAATGATGCCACCTTTGTCGGCCACCTACACTAGGCCTTAGTGCCTCAATGTATGTCTATGGAACGTTCCCTCCATTAGGCAATATGGCCGTTAAAGCCCTCCTTTGTCTCCCTTATGTTCATGGGTACGCAACCAAGTCCTTTGCCATGTGGTGAGGCTTCGTTAATGCAGAATTGTTTCTGTTGGATGCAGTCCGCTACCCATTTTAATGTTTTGTGGCCAACAAAGTGTTTTAAACCGTTGGCCAACCTCCAATCAGTTACCCCTCATTCTGTGGTCGCTTTTGCCATTTCTAGTGGCACAACCTTGTGTCCGGCCGCCTTAGTATGTCCAAACCTTTGGCTTCCAGTGAAATTAATCTAACTTTATCGAGATTAATTCTAGCATCTTTGAAAATCCTTGGGACACAACAACTCTCTCAGTGCGATGCTTTTGGCCACCTAGTCTGCTATCGACGCCACCATCGTCGTTTGCTTGCCATCAAACTCCTGTGGATTACGAGGTAGGGGACCTTGAACTCGTAATTTCATTATAGCATGCTTTGATTGTGTAATAGCATGCTAGGAGTTAATAATTTAATGTTTTGCATGATTATGCCGATTATAAAAGCATGTTGTATGTATGTGTATTGTGTGCGTATGTTAGTGAATACTAAGGGCACATAGTAAGTTGCTATGAAGCTTATGTATGCGACCAAAGTGTGTGATTTTTGTTGTGGATTGATAGTATACGATCGATGGGGACGAGTAGAAGTATTTGATAGTAAGTTTGGCTAAGGGGTACTTCGTAAGTTATAATGTGGAAACCATGATTGTATGTTGGGCAAGGAAAGATAAGATTGAAAGACAAATGCTGGATTTGATGAGATTGGAAAATTTGTTCAGTTTGAGTAAGACAACACGTTCGAGCGACGAGTAGGAGATGTGGGGGATGCAAGGAATTGAAGACTTAAGATTCGGAGCGCTTTTAGGGGATTGTGAGTTAGTAAGAGGTAATGACATAATTATACATGCATAATGTACGTAATATGAATGGTAATGAATGAATAATGTGTAAGGAATTAGTAAGGGTTTGATAATGGGACTTAGGTTTAAAGGTTTCACTCGAGCAGTTCAAGAAAGACAATTTGGTTTTTAGGCGAATGGTGTAAGATGTAAGACTGTAAGTATTTGATGGTAAGAGTGTGAGTATGGAATTCGAGTTCGACGAGTAAGACTATGCAGAGATTGGTAAGGTTGTAAGTGTAAGAGTGGGGGATGAATTAAGTAAAGAAATCCTACCTTTGTGGATTGGAATTTTGGGACGGGCGTATTTCTAGCCTTGTTGGCTGAAGAAAGTAAGATAGGAGTCGTTCCGAGCATAAATGTACATGCATAAGTTACTTAATATAAACTTGAATGGTAAGTAACCTTAATTTGATAACGTTGTGAGGTTGAGACTGAGGGTTTCGACGGATTAAGTTCCTTTTTGTGCTAGTCGATAAGTAATAGACTAAGCATCCTTTCTGGTCTAGCCATGGTGTTTTCTTGCGGGATTTAGTCTTGGTGCTATTTTTTGGCCCAGACGTTTGATGCTCTGTTGAGAGTGTTGTAAGTTTCCACCCTTCGTGGGCTTTGTATGTTTTCTGCCTATCGATGGCACTGTATGTTCTGCCCAAGAGTGGCACTGTAAGATTCTTGCCCAAGAGTGACACTGTATGTTTTTCACCCTTAGTTGGCACTGTATGGCCCTTGTTGGCACTTTATGGCCCCAGAGAGTGGGCATTTGCACACTCAGGTAAGTAGTATCATGGATCTGCTCTTAGCTGTTTGATCCTGTGCCCCATGAGCATAGGTGTGCCTTGCCTTCGAAAAAGTCCATGGTGTATAGTTGCTCCCTGAAGGTTAAGGTGACGTCCCAGTGGAATTCCATTCCTTTCCGATGCTGGAGCTTATTAATTGTAATGAACATCAGTTGTCGGTAGTATGTGTACGATCGTAAGAGTAAGTGCATGTTTCAAATTTTGAGTAAGTTGCACGTGTAAGATTTAGAGTAAGTGTGAGCTTCTTTGGAAGATAGTAAGAGTAAGTTTATGAGTATGAGTATGTTGTACGAGTAAGTTTGTGAGACTTTGATTCAGATAGTAAGCGTAAGTGTAAGCTTCTAAGGAAGATGTAAGAGTACATTTATGTGTAACTGTATAATTGTACGACTAAGGTTGTACAAGTAAGTTCGTACAAATAAGGTCGTACGAGTAGGCATATGTTGTAAGTGTAAGCGTATGTTTGTACGAGTAAGTTGATAAGACTGATTCAGAGTGTAAGTGTAAGAGCATGATATATGAGTAAGTGTAAGTTTGGTTTGTACGATGATTTGTATGCGTGACAATATTTATACTTCCTATTTCTTTTTGCTTCATGTGTGATTGCATGGAAGCATCCATATATGAACTTGCAGAGTTCATTGATTCATTTTTCCCCCTACTGGGTATTTTCCTACTGAGTATGAAAATACTCACCCTATCTTTTTAGCCCCTTCATCCGGATGCTTTTGTAGGTCAATCGATAGCTATTTGAGACTGGATTCTTCCCCATGGTGGACAATTCTTCCTCGACTTTGAGCACTGTGAAATCGCAATGAAGTTATGTGGAATTTGGTGCTATGATCTCATGTATTGACTAAGGTGAGAAAATTTTATTATCTACTGGACTTATGCATGTTCGATTTATTTTTAGACTATGAAAGAACTTGTACTCAAAGATGCCTGGGAGGTTTTGTTTTTAAAACCCATGGCCATAGTAGGTTTGAATCGTACACTTTTGTTTAGGTCATGCCTGAGAACGTTTGTTTGTTTTAAGATGATTTAATTTATGAAAGTTGTTTTCACACATTTTGAATTTTGTTAATTTAGTTGATTTACATCTGAGTTTTGAAAATGGAATTTTAGTAAAATTTTAAAGTAAATATGTGGAAAAACCTCGGGCGTGACAACAAGTGAGCTTAATTTTGCAACACAATACCCCACCCAAATACAAGGATCCAAGTTGTCCAACCATATCTTGTGTAATTGAGAACTTTTAAATTGAAAAAGCTTTACTTGATTTAGGGGTGAGTGTAAATCTTTTACCTTTTTTGTTTATGAGCAATTAGTTCTAGAAGATTTGAAACCCACTAACATAACACTTCAACTTGCTAACCACTCAATCAAAAGGCCAAGAGGAATAGTACAAGATGTCCTTGTTCAAGTAGATAAATTCTATTTTTTGGTGGACTTAGTTGTTTTAGACACATAATCGGTTCCAAATGCATCTTCTCAAATCCCTGTGATTTATGGTCGTCCATTCCTTGCTATATCAAATGCTCTAATAAATTGTCTAAATAGAGTGATGAAGTTTTCTTTTGGGAACTTGACATGTGAGTTAAATGTATTTGATGTAAGTAGACAAACATCAAACTTCGATGATACTTTTGAGGTTGACATAATTGAAAGTTTGGTGGAGGATGCATTTTCTTTCATTTATTCTGATGATCCACTAAATATTTATTTAAGTCACTCTGATTTGATAACTAGAATTGATAAAGAGAAGATAATTGCTTTTAAAGACCCTCGATGAGTTTAGATGGAGGTGTGTCTGGCTGAATATAGTAAACCTATTGCTCTTGGGAGGCAACCAAACTTTAGGTTTTGATAGTTATTTTTTGTTTAATTTAATAGTTAGTGTTTTTATTTTCTTTAGTTGGTTTTCAATTTATTATCTTTATTGATTGCTCTAATAATTATTAGGGTGTTCTTATATGATTCATTATTGAGTTACCCATATGTGATTATGTTTGTGCTTTATTGACCATTTTTCTTTTGATAGCCATGTACATGAGCATGTCAACTGAGGTACTATCTCTTTTTCCTCTTTTCATATCTTAAGCATTGCATTTATTTTCTTTTATACATTGACGACAATGTTTAGTTTAGTTTTAGGGGTGCATAAAGATATTTTTATTTTATTTTAGAGTATGTGTTTTAGTTTTAGTTAAATTGAAAAAAATTAATTAGATTTATTTTATTAGATTTTTTTTCTTATTTACATTAATGCTTCTTTTAGACATGCAACTGTGTTTAATGATATAAAACTATTTTAAACATGAGTTGACAGATTTAATGATTTTGTGTTCTGATTACTTCACATTGGTTTCTTGTGCTCCTATTTTGAAAAATAAGAAAGACATTTGTCTATGTGAGAATTTGAGCCCTTGATTATGGTCTTATATTGTAACGCCCCGACCCGAGCCGGGGCCTAGAAAATCTCTTAATAATTTTTTTTCTTTCTTTGAGCCAGAAATCATCATTTGTGTGCGAGAGGTACAACGCTCATCTACGCACTATGGAGCTTCAATGTTTCCTCTTACGTAGACTTAGGTTGTAACGATCATTTACACACGATGAAACTTCATAATTTGTCGCGTGTAAATAAGAATAAAAATTATAATTATAATTAATATAGATCGGGCTAATGTTGCCTTGCCGTTGGTTGCCTACGTACGATTGGATATTATTCCAATACGTTTGGATCCGAACATAGTTCTGCCTAATAGCTACTACATACATTAGGCATCACAAAATCATCTACGTTAAAATACGTATATACTAATATCCAATCAAAATCATACCAAAATTTGTAATCTATCGGAGTTAAGCGAGACTTAATAAATCAACAAAATCGCACATCTCGCTTTACCATAGAGCGGGATCAAACACATTCACACGTCTCGCTCTATCACTGAGCCGAGATCGAACAACACACACCACACGTCTCACTCTACCCTAGAGCAAGACGGAACATAACAAGTCACATCAAAGCACAATAGATTAGAACATAAAGGATCAAAGCATAGCATGACACTTTCGATCATATCAGATAAAGCATAACAAAGTAATGCAAATACGAACATATTAAATCATAATAATTTATACATCTTAATTAGTACATTATTATCACTAATTGAGATGTGTAAGCATACAAATAATTTAACATCCTAAGTTAACTACTTGAGATGCATATGTATTCTCATACAGAAGATTAGGTATACTTACCTAGAGAAGACATCGGAAGCGGCATCGTTTAGAGGTGTTCATTTCTTCAGAGCTTCCTCTTTTTAGATGTAGATATGGTGGGTAGAATCTCCTTCAAAGTTTGAGGATGTAGCATTCCCTAGCTTAGAGATGTTCCTTACTTTCCATACTCGAAGCTGATGGATAGGACACCCTCTTTTCAGAGACATTTTTCTCCTTCCGTACTTGTGATCTATGGACGGAGTCTCCCTTAGCTCGGGGATGCCTCTCTCACTGGGTGGTGGAGGAGGATAGAGTCTCCCCGACTCCGGATTGCTTCTCTCGTTGTGACCCGGCATCTACGGATAGAACATTGTCTTATTCATGACCCATTTTTCTTTCTCCAGTGCATGAGGATGACGGGTAGGGCCTCTCCTTATATTGAGGCATTTCCTCCTCATATGGTTACTAACTCAGAGAATGGACCCCTCCATTGCATATAACACACTCAATTTAGTCAATAACGCCTCTTGGATGGACTAAATCGGAGTTAAGACAGTCAGAAACGGAGAAAAAGAAGTTTGTTGGTGCTAAGGACAATGGGCAGGACCTCTCCTTCTCTTTGGGCGTTTTCTCCTTATACGATCTCCAACTCAAAGAAAGGACCACTCCATTGTGTAGAGCACACTCAATTTACTTAAGAACGCCTCTTGAATGGCCTTTAATGAACTCAAAACGCTCAGAAACGGTGAAGAAGAAGGTATGGTGTGAAAAACTGACAGAAATCGGGTTTCAATAGACCCCGGCGTGCCGAAATTGCGGCGCTGTGCCGCCAATTTCTGCGGCGCCACGGTTTTCACGGTGGCACCCACTGATCATGGTGTGCATCATTTCAACGAACTTGTGGTTTCACGGTAGCACATCATGCCACAGCAGTCGCGCGCTCTGCAGCGTACATGTCTGCCCTGCTCGTCTCGCGCTTGCCCCACTTTCTCTTATTTATTTTATATATATATTTATCTTCGAACGCACATATCTTTCTACCCTAGAATAGGATTCGCACGTTCTTGGTATCATTGGACTCGTATCAACTTGCCCTTCGATACTAACCCACTTAAAGTAGTATATTGTGCTCTTTCCAAGTGGGTCTTGCCTATTTTCCATGCTTCTCGAGGACGTAAATTCCGGTCCCGACCTTCGTTTTGCCTGTTCTTTGATTCGTTCCTCTCATTTCATTGAGCTCTAATCATATACGGAAGTATCAACTTTTGAAACTCTTTAAGACTCAATGAAAGGTTATCTAATTACCTCTAACCCCGATGGCTAAATGTAAATTGAAAAGTGGGGTGTTACATACATCTTGGTGGATATAATTGATTATAAGTAATTATTTTCTTTTCAAAGTAAAACTTTAGCATGATCATGTAGTATTCATGTTATCATAATAGAGTTTTGGGCTTGACTATTCTTAGTTTGTAGAATAGTCTAAGACTTTTTGTCAACATAATCAAGGTTAATTTTGTAATGTGCTCAAGAAAAAAAAAGAGAAAAAATTGTGTAAATCGGGACTCGGCGTGTCTCACTAAGCATAAGATGTTCGAGTCAAAATGTAGAGTTAACTAATATATGACATGCATAGCCTTGAAGCTTATTTGGTTCAGGTTATTAAGCCTGAGGGGTGCTATAACACCTAGTGCCTTGAGCTAACTGGATTGGGAGACACTGGCCTAACACTTGTTACATTCATCTTATAAAAAGCTTAAAAAGGCTAAGCCTTACACATGTCATGTGAGATGAACATAAAATTCTAGTAGGACATTATGCAGTTATATCCTGAATGGGTTATCAATTAATATAGGGTGTTTTACTTTTCAATGAAGGTTTTGCATGATTCTCTATTATGATCTATTGAAGATGAATGAATGCCAATGTCTATTTTTGAGTGCTAAAATTGAAATTGTTGAATGGACATGAGACCATTGAGTTTTACACATTGATCTATTGAAGATGAAATTACTTGGCAATGTCTGTTTTTAAAAACTATTATGTATGCATGAGTACTTGCCACCAATATGAAGTTGTCAAAATGATTTATTGTTTTAGAAGACAAGTTGTATTATGCATTATGCTCACTTATTTATGATTGATTTTACTAAATGAAGTCACATGTTTAGGAGGAGTTGATTTGTATATATTCAGTGATTTTAATTTTATTTTTCTTTTATCTTTTCAGTTTTGAATTTTGTGGGTAGATTCACGGCAAACCCTCAAGAAACTATAACTGGTCCACTAGAGTAAACTAGAGGTTTAAAGGCTTGTTGCATATGCTAAATATAGGGAGGAGAGAGAGATGAGAGAGGGAGGGAGGGAGGAGAGAGAGATGAGAGAGAGGGAGGGATGAGAGAGAGAAAGAGAGGAGAGAGAGGAGAGAGAGACAAAGAGAGAGGGGAAGGGGAGGGAGAGGAGAGAGAGGGAGGGAGGAGAGACAGAGAGAGGGAGGAGAGAGAGGGAGGAGAGAGGGAGGGAGGAGAAAGGAGAGGGATAGGGAGGAGAGAGGGAGAGAGGGTAGAGAGAGAAGAAGGTGGAGAGAGGGAGGAGAGAGAGAGATAGAGTGGGAGGGAAAAAAATTAATTAAAAATTAATTTTTAAAAAAATAGGTAGTAGTGACGCATAGAACTATGCATTGCTACTATCCTTAATAGTAGTGACGCATACGGCTATGCGTCGCTACTACCTATTTTTTTAAAATTTAAATTTAAATGAAAGAGAGAGGGGAAGGGGAGGGAGAGGAGAAAGAGGGAGGGAGGAGAGAGAGGAGAGAGAGAGGGAGGAATGAGGAGAGAGGGAGGGAGGGTGGAGAGAGAGATGAGATAGAGAGAGAGGGAGGGAAGAGAGAGAAAGAGAGGAGAGAGAGGGGAGGAGAGAGGGGGGAGGGAAGAGAGAGACAAAGATAGAGGAGAGAGAGAGGAGAAAGAGGGAGGAGAGAGAGAGGGAGGAGAGGGAGGAGAGAGAGAGAGAGGGGAGGGAAGAGAGAGAGAGAGGGGAGGGGATATGAATTTTTTTTAAAATAGAAATATTAGCAAAGTTTAAGCTCTATCTCACTAATATAACATAATATTAGCGACGTATAAGTATATATGTCACTAATATTATGTTATATTAGCGACATATGAGCTATGTGTCGCTAATATAACATAGTACTAGCGATGTATAATTATATACGTCGCTAATACTATATTGTATTGGCAACGTAGAGTTTATACATCGCTGTTATTTTGTATTAGCGATGCTCACTGTGAGCGTTGCTTATGTATTTTTTTTAAAAAATAACATGGGTGAATTTCCGCCCGTGCAGGAAAATTTTGCATGAGGGCAAAATTTCACGCGCGGGCAAAATTTCCTCGCACGGGCAAAATTTCCCTGCACGGGCAAAATTTCGTGCGCTGCCTATAAAGAACCTGCCCCGCCCCCATTTTCCCCTCACCACTGCTACCTACTGCCTCGCAGCTGCCCGCTGCCTCGTTGTCCCGCCTCCTCTCCTTCCCGCCGCTCCGCCTGCTCCTCGACCTCTCTCCTGCCGCCCACGTCACCCTATCCTCCGGCCCCCACCCCCTCCGTTGCCCCTCCTTCCGGGCCTCCTCCCGCCAGGTGCCAGCCCCGCCTCTTCCGACCACCGCACAGTGTCGCCGTTGACCTCCTCTGTCTACCGCCCGTCCCTTCCTTGGCTCCCCCTTCCCGGTTCCCCCTTCCCCTCCTACCCAGTTCCGCCCCGCCCCCTTCCCCCCCTACACGATTCCCCCCTCCCCCTGTGAAAAATAGAGGGATGGGGGAAACTGGGGAGAGAGGTGGGGAGTGGGAGAGAGGAGGGGTGCCAGAATTGCACCCCCCTCCTCCCTCTTCTGATTTTTAGAGGAGGGGGGTAGAGCCGGGGGTCCGGATTCCGGTGCCCTGCCATCCTCCGGCGCCCTGGCTCCCTCTCCTTTCCCCGGTGGGCCATCAGGGATTTTTAAAAAAAATTAAATACAGTATTAGTGACACTTACAAAGCGACACTATTTATTAGTAGCGACGCTTTTTAAGCGTTGATAACAATAATTATTATAAATTTGATTTAATTTTAATTTTTTTTATTTTATTAGCGACCTATAGTAAGTGTCTCTAATAATTAATTATTAGCGATGCTTTCCATATACGTCGCTAATAAATTTATTTTTTATTTTTTAAATTTTTTTCTATTAGCGATGTATACATAAACGCCACTAATAATTCCTTATTAGCGACACTTCTATATATATGTCGCTAATAAATTTGTTTTTATTTTAAAAAAAAATAGTTTTCTTTTAGTGATGTAAGGAAGCGTCATTAATAGATTAGCATTTGTGACGCTAGATAATATATGTCGCTAATAAGATATTATTAGCGACATATATTATATGTCGCTAATACGTGTTATTAGCGACGGTTTTTGGTATATGTCGCTAATACATGTTATTAGCGATGTTTTTTGGTATACGACGCTAATAGGTAATAGCGACGACACTTTTTTGACGCTTTTAGTGATGTTTATTATACATCGCTAATAGCCATTAGTGACGCTAATAAAGACTATTAGCGATGCATAATTGCGTCGCTAATAGTCCTTTTTGTTGTAGTGACGAGTGTTCAAAATTTGTTATATAGTCTAATGTAAAATAATTTTTTTATGCTAACTACAAAAATAAATACTTTATTAATGATCACTAGATCCCAGAGTGTGGAGTGGGAAGTGTGCTCAAAGCATCATTGCCTCTTGAGAGCATGCATAGTTGTAGCATGCTAGAAGAGGTAAGAAGTGAAGAGACGAGCCTTTTGCAAAAACTTTGGGACGAGTTCATATTTGTTGTAAAAAACTTTTTGGGACGAAGTTTAGATCTTTTGAGAAAAAAATGTTTGTTGCAAAAAGTAATATTTCTTGTAGTGCACGTTGTTGCCCTTGTTTTTGTCCTGCCTTCTTTTTTCTCTTAGTCTTGCCTACGAGTTTGAGAGTGCTTTGAAAATGCTTGCAGATACAGTTTCGGATGAGACCAAGGTGGGGGAGATAGGGATGACATAAGAGAAGAAGAGAGATAGTGCTTGGGAGAGAGAGGATGACGTGAGAGAGGGAGAGAGATAAGAGGGGATGGTGAGATTCCAGCAAATCCTAGGTGTTCTCTAAACCTAATTCAATATGGTTAAAGGAATCAACCAATTTAATACTTCATAGAAGCTTGTGTGTGAGAGGTGTTAGAATATTAAATAAATATAAACAACTAAAAAAGAAGTGTAATGAAATGTATGGCTGAATCTCATGTCGGGTTAGGTTAGGTTTTGCAAAACTTGACCCAACCTGAGATAGGAACAAAAAAACCTTAAATCTATCTTGGGTTGTTTTGGTCCTAATAATGTAAACCAAATCGACACTATATTAGGCTGGTTTTATCTATGAAAAATTATAAAATAACTATATAAAAGTTAAATATAGTTTTGTAAATTAATTTTGGAACTATGGTTGGTTCGTGGGTTTTTTACATACTAGACCCATCCTGATATTTACTCAGGTATTTCCAACCCGAGATAGCTTGACCTGAGATAGCTCCCAACCTGACTCGGGTCAATCTGAATCCATTCTGGCTTTTGAAACACCACCCTGGTTGTTAATAATTGTTTAAAATAACAAGGCTATCCAATGAGATATAATTGGCCCAAACTGACCTAATATCTCCCTAGAAGATAACCCACAAAACATATAGTTTGATAGTTTGAGCAGAAGGATAATGCTAACCAAACATTAGGTTTCAATGATGTATAGAGGATGTAGGCTTTTGACAGTTGTATGAAACTTAATGTCCATAGAGCATTTTTCGAAAGGGGGGTACTCTTGTCCTCTAAACCCAATACCCTCCACCACAGGCCATTTAATTGAATAGACATCTATTGCTGACTTTGAAAGAGATTTTGGGGTAGGCTGATAATAATTACAAATATTCCTCCTATATATATGATTTATAATTTTGTAAACAATGGAGAGAGTTCTTTACTTTTTCTTTTTGTTTACTTTTTTGGCGAGTTCAGTATTTATCATACTCTGCTCAATATTTATTTATTTAAGTTGTTTGAGTTTACATCAATAAATCAAGCCTCTTTAATCACTTCATTACTATAGAGGGACCGGAAAGATCCGGACAACTGCAAAAATTCATGATAAGTAAGGCTCATAATACAAGTTACGCGATAACTCTGGCAGATTCACGTTCCACTGCTTGCTTCAAGAAGCTGCCCTCTTCAAGCACCATCTGCACAGGCAGGAAGCCCAGCCCGTCCGCCATGGCCAGCAACATCTGCTTCATCTCTGCCCTGAACTCATCGAGATCCACCTCCCCGCTGGAGTCGTGGTCGAACTGAGCAAATAGTGTAAGACTTTAATATAGGGATTAGGCATACCTGTAGCCATTGTAATTGATAACCTCTTTGCAAGTAAGCTTGATCTTCAGCTAATCCACTTTAGAATCAACTAATCTTCTTCAGAATCACAATAGTATTTCTGGTTTAGAACTTGGCTGAGAACAATCTCACTTAAGACACCGAATTAGGATGACTAAAGGTGTATTTATAACTAAACCAGGACACCACTGTTAAGAACCCTAGAATCATGACCGTCCATCCATAGGTCATCTAAAGGTTCAGATTTGCCACTTAAAACCACAGCTTAATGGGTATTCTGACTCAGGCCCATTACCCAGACAGTTTTATAAAAGCCCAAAACAGTGTCAATTGAGATAGTTGGGCCACCTTATGTTTTAATACAAAACAAAGCCCAACATTCTCCCACTTGGCACAACTTCTCAATTGAGCCATAGAAAGAATAAAATCTCCCACTTGGCTCAATTAAACTAAATTTGAGAAAAAATATTTGAGTGAAAAAATAACCAAGTGGGTAATGGGAAACTTTAAAATGACTTTCGTATGCGCATACAATGTTTGAAAAAACAATACCCTTCGAACTGTATGTGGTATCTTTATACTCTTACAAAATGTCATAATCGCATGAATCAAGGCGGTTATGTCCTCAAAGGAGAACATTCCCTTCCATGTATCACGATGCAACTAATTCATTCTGTTTGAGTGCTATATGTGGCAAAATATATTTATGAGTGAAGGCATGCTCCCACTCATTTTGCAAATATTGTCTCATACTTAAGTGCACTAAAAAATGAGACACAACGAGAAAATTAACTGTAACTGCTATGATAAATGAGTAAAGTCCAGAAGTACATAAGCAAAATCAAATGCACGATGAGCTAATAAGACCCATACGATCCACATGACTCTTAAACAGAGAAGGGGGTAAGCCCTTAGTCATGGGATCAGCAACCATAAGCTCAGTACCAATATGCTCAATAACAACTGTCCCTTCTTTAACACGATCCCGAACAACAAGATACTTGATGTCGATGTGCTTACTTCGACTACCACTCTTGTTGTTCTTCGTGAAAAACACAGCAGCACTATTATCACAGAACATCTTTAACGGCCTAGATATGGAATCCATAATAGTAAGTCCTGTGACAAAGTTCATCAGCCAAGTAGCATGTGACGTGCCCTCATAACAAGCAACAAACTCTGCCTCCATAGTCGACGACGCTGTAAGGGTTTGCTTAATACTTTTCCAAGAGACAGCACCGCCTGCCAAAAGGAAAATATAACCCGATGTCGACTTTTTCGAGTCAACACAACCAGCAAAGTCTGCATCTGTATATCCAACCAGCTCCAAATGATCAGAATGTCTGTATGTAAGCATGTAATCCTTCGTTCCTTGCAGATACCTCATAACCTTCTTTGCAGCTCTCCAATGATCCATCCCTGGATTTTTCTGGTATCGACCCAGCATTCCCATAGCAAAAGCAATATCAGGTCTTGTACATACCTCCAAGTACATCATACTACCAACTGCCGATGCATAAGGAATGTCCTTCATGTTGTCCAACTCCAAAGAATTCTTTGGACACTGGAACAAGCCAAATTTGTCACCCTTCACAATAGGAGCTGCACTAGGGGAGCAGTTTTCCATGTTAAACCGTTTCAGAACTTTATTGATATAGGCCTGTTGAGACAACCCAAGGATCCTTCTGGATCTATCGCGATAGATCTCAATCCCTATGACACAGGATGCCTCTCCTAAATCTTTCATGTCAAAGTTCTGAGAAAGAAACTGCTTAGTCTGGTGCAACATCCCTAAGTCACTGCTTGCAAGTAGAATGTCATCAACATACAAGACCAGAAACGTGTAGCGACTCCCACTAACCTTAAGGTATATGCATTGATCAACAATGTTCTCCTTAAAACCAAATGAAGTAATAACATCGTTGAACTTCAAATACCATTGTCGGGAGGCTTGTTTCAGTCCATATATCGACTTCTTGAGTCTACAAACCAGATGACTTCCTTTATCTGAGGTGAATCCTTCAGGCTGAATCATATACACCTCCTCCTCAAGATCCCCATTCAAGAATGCCGTCTTGACATCCATTTGATGTAACTCTAAGTCAAAATGAGCTACAAGGGCCAAAATAACTCTTAATGAATCCTTCGTTGAAACTGGAGAGAAGGTTTCATTATAGTCAACACCATCTTTCTGAAGAAAACCTTTGGCTACAAGTCGGGCCTTATATCTGTTAATGTTACCAGATGGATCTAATTTGGTCTTATAGACCCATTTGCAACCAAGAGTCCTGGCGCCCTGCGGTAACTCTACGAGATCCCAAACTTGATTATCAGCCATAGATTTCATCTCATCCTGCATGGCATCATACCATTTACTAGAGTTATCTCTAGACATGGCCTGTGAATATGTAATAGGATCTTGAATGAGTCCAACATTCTCGTCAGACTCCTGGAGGTATACAACATAGTCAGAAGGGAGTGCAGGTTTCCTTACTCTTGAGGACCTTCGAAGTCCTATGTCAGCAATAGGCAGAGGTGCCTGTGTAATAGGAACTTCAGCAACTTGTTCCTGAGGGGATGGTGAAGGAAGGAGAGGCTGCTCTGGAATCACCATTGATGATGCAGATATGTTCCTCCACTGCATGTGGGTATAACAACTGGAACCCGTATTTCCTCAAACACAATGTGTTTGGGGGAAATACTCCCACTGAAGTTGCCTTGCTCAAGAAAACGTGCATTCCGTGCTTCGACTACTGTAGGGGTGTGAGATGGACAATAAAACCTATAACCCTTAGACCTTTCTGCATAGCCAATGAAAAATCCACTGACAGTCTTAGGGTCAAGCTTCTTCTCAAGTGGATTGTACACCCTAACCTCAACTAGACAACCCCAGATGTGTACATGATCTAAACTAGGTTTCCATCCATTCCATAACTCAAAGGGTGTTTTAGGAACGACTTTAGATGGAACTCGATTTAAAATGTACACGGCTGTCTTTAAGGCTTCACTCCACATATTGAGAGGAAGAGAGGAGTTACTGATCATACTCCTCACCATATCCATCAAAGTGCGGTTCCTCCTTTCAGCAACACCATTTTGTTGTGGTGTGCCTGGTACTGTGTATTGTGCAACAATACCATTTTCCTTTAGGAACTGTGCAAATGGTCCAGGTTTTTGTCCACTCTCTGTGTACCTGCCATAGTATTCTCCTCCTCTGTCTGATCTAACAATTTTGATACTCAATCCAGATTGTTTCTCTACCTCTGCCTTATAAGTCTTGAAAGCATCAAATGCTTCAGACTTTTCATTTAAGAGATAAAGATACATGTATCGAGTATGATCATCTATAAAGGTAATGAAATACCTTTGACCATTCAGACAGGGAGTACTAAACGGTCCACAGATATCAGTGTGTATGGTGCCTAATTTCTCATCATGCCTCTTAGCACCCTTAGAAGACTTGTTAGTCTGCTTTCCCTTTATGCAGTCTATACATGTCTCTAGATCAGTAAAATCAAGAGTTTTTAAAACTCCTTCTCTTACTAATCTTTTTAAGCGGTCAATGGAGATATGCCCCAACCGCCTGTGCCATAACATAGAGGAGTTCTTTTTAATAACACTTCCTTACACAGACATCATAGATTGTTCAAAGGAAACATGCAGAGAGAGACAATATAAGCCATCAATCAAAGAACCAGAACCAATGGTGATTGAATCTTTAATAATAAAAAATGAATAATTCATAAACTGAAAATTAAAGCCATGAGGCACTAGTCTTGATACAGAAACTAAGTTTTTAGAAAAACTTGGAATGTAGAAAGCTCTCTCTAAATCTAAGGTGTATCCTGTATGGAGAATAAGTCTATATGTCCCCACACCTTCAACCTTCGAACACATCTTATTGCCAGAATAGATGTTGTGCTCCCCATCATTTGGTTTCCTTAGATTGAGAAACCCCTGCATGACAGTGGAAACATGGATTGTAGAACCAGAGTCAATCCACCATGTGTTATTATGATGAGAATTAACATAGTTAGATTCATAACACACAAAAGACATGAAATTACCTCCTTTCTTGGCAAGCCACTTCTGATACTTAGGGCAATCTTTCTTCATGTGTCCTTTCTTCTTGCAGAAAAAGCATTTGGTTTCCTTGGTGACACCAGTAGACTTCATTGGTACACCTTTACCAACTTTTTTCTTTGAAGCACCATGATTACCCTTCTTTTGTCCTTTATGAGAAACTAGATGGGCACTCTCTAGCTTCTCTTTCTTAAGTTTCCCCTCTTCCTGCACACACATACTCAGAAGGTCATTGACTGACCACTGAGTGTTATGTGTGTTATAAGAGATCTTGAATGGCCCATATTGTGCAGGCAGGGAGTTCAGAATAAAGTGGACCAAAAAAGAATCATCAATCTTTATTTTCATGCTATTTAACTGATTAGCAATATCACGCATTTGCATGATATGCTCTCTCACCCCTTTGTCATCTGTTAGCCTCATGATGACAACTTGGACATTAAGGTGCTGGCCAAGGCTTTATCAGAACTCTTGAATTGAGCTTCAATAGCTTTCAAAAGTTCTTGGACTGTAGCGCATTCTGGGATGGATCCCCTAATGCTTTTATTGATGTGAGACCTCATGAGCATCATGCTTAAGCGGTTAGACCGCTCCCACTTTTCAAAAGATGCCACCTCACTAGGCGTACTTTTTTCCGTAGGAGTGGTGGGTGCATCCATACGAAACGCCAAGTCCAAGTCCATGCACCCTAACAGTAAAAGAACTTTTTCCTTCCAATCCGTAAAATTGTCCCCAGACAATAATGGAAGATGCTGATTAGGGTCAGAAATAAAAGACGGATAAGCTGCAATAAAAGAATAAATACATGCAAACATTAAAGAGGGCAAGAAACAAGAACATAAGTATGAAATAGCCAATGCTAAAATCATGTAGTAAAATTGAAAACCTCCCTTTGGGCAAAGGTTGCAATCTGCATCAAATTTACTAAGCTATATAGAAACAAATGTAAATTTTGTCTCATGATAAGGCTAGTGGGTTATACATAAAACATGACAGGAAAATCCCACACCTTTGAGCATAGGGATTTACCAATGTTAAAATATATAACCCTCCACCTTATCCTAATTATGTAACGCTAACTGCCACCTCCCTTTGGGGCTGGATGACAGTCTTTGTCACATAATCAGAATTTGATGATAGCACAATATTTTTGATGTATGTGAATCTATGCACCCCATGGTAGCATTCTATATGATTCACACGTTGACAAATAACTTAGGATGCTTTGGCCATTCCTAAATTATCGCAATGGATGTGGGAACTGAATTTGTGCTATTCACCATTTCAAATAACAAAATGAATGCAATTAATTATCAAGCAAGCATAAAAATATCCATACAAAATTGACAGGGGCATTAATGTCAATTTTGTCAGCAGGCTTTTGGGACTCGGCCAGGGGGTCCATCACCACACACCACAAATAAAAATATAGTCCAAAGTCCTTATACAGTCCTTAAAAAAAAAAAAATGTACAAGGTGGAAGCTATAAGCCCCTGAAATAGAAAAACTATACATTAATACTCCATGACTGCATCCGCCTCCAGACGTGGTCCTTGAATGCTGGTGTCGCTTACAATAAGTATAATGCACACTCTCTCTCTTAAAATTATATAAGTGGTGCGCTCAACAATTTTAAAAAAAAATAAAATTGATAAACATACGATTGCAATATAATCCCCTGGCCGGCCCATAACATTAATAAAGCCTCAATTATGATAATTAAATAACACATCCATAACATACATGCAATCACAACTTTATATAAAAAAAAAAAAATTTCCACAAAATTAAAGAGATTTTTTTTTTTTAACACCCGGAATGGACCAAACCGGGTCTGGAGACCCGGTTTGGGCCGGGTCAGCAACTGACCCGCGCCACGGCTGACCCGCGACGCGGGTCAGTGAAAACCCGTCGGGCGCGGGTCAGAACAGACCCGCGCCAGTGCGGGTCAGCGACGACCCGCAGAAGCGGGTCGAGGCGACCCGCTCCTGCGGGTCTGTTCTGTCCTGCGGGTCAGAACAGACCCGCTCCTTAGGCCGCCGCGCTCCGATACCAATTGTAAGACTTTAATATAGGGATTAGGCATACCTGTAGCCATTGTAATTGATAACCTCTTTGCAAGTAAGCTTGATCTTCAGCTAATCCACTTTAGAATCAACTAATCTTCTTCAGAATCACAATAGTATTTCTGGTTTAGAACTTGGCTGAGAACAATCTCACTTAAGACACCGAATTAGGATGACTAAAGGTGTATTTATAACTAAACCAGGACACCACTGTTAAGAACCCTAGAATCATGACCGTCCATCCATAGGTCATCTAACGGTTCAGATTTGCCACTTAAAACCATAGCTTAATGGGTATTCTGACTCAGGCCCATTACCCAGACAGTTTTATAAAAGCCCAAAACAGTGTCAATTGAGATAGTTGGGCCACCTTATGTTTTAATACAAAACAAAGCCCAACAAATAGGCCATCATAGACTGGACGCAGCTCATCCGGCCTCACTGCCACGTCGAAGCCGAAGTGCTTTTCCAAGACCCTAAGGCACCTGAGCTCGTTCATGAGCTCTGAATACGACAACCGCTCGTCGTCGTTAGCGTCCAGCCGGTGGAAGAGGCCGTCCATCGACTTGTTGAAGGCGATGTCGTCCTCCACGAAGTTGCGGATGGTGGCACCGTCCAACACCTCCACGCTCATCCTCAACAAATTAACAAGAACAATGGCAACGAGAAAGACGATGAAGCTGTGGTGCAATATCTTTTCTTGGTGTGATATGATCTCGTATTCCGTGGGATTTGTATTTATAGATGGAAGCTGTTAGAACCTGCGCCTGTAGCTGCTAAGCTGCTGCTATGGACACCGGAACGAAGCAAGCAGTTTGGCTTTTCAATACTAACACCACATCGCCCAACCCACTCGAGAAGTCAAAAACTATTTTGAAGTCCACAAACCTTCTTAGGAGCAACCGACCCAATTGACCAATGAATTCCAAAGACTGGAAGATTTCCGCGCTTCACGTTCCTCTTTACCGCGGGCCTCATTATCCTGTGGGCCGACCATAACAGTCCGTAAGTAGACGCGGACGTAGCTCCTTAGGAACTTAGGAACTTTACGTTTTAGTTGGCTGGATGCGTTTTGGGTGACAAATAAAAGTATTCTTTTACTAATTTCTTTGGGGGCATTGACATATAAAGACAAAAAAACTGAATTCATTTTAGAAAATAATAACAACCACTTTAATTATCATAAAGCGTCATTAATGTCGATTGTAGTTAAAAAGACAAAAATATTCACCCTCTGTAAAGCCTAGTCATTCTCATCCACAATCCGTCAATTTCCAATTAAACCTCGGACATTTTGCTCCTAGGTTGTGTGGTGATTTGCTCATCCTTCCTCTAGCAATTCTCTCTTTCATCCTCTCGCAAATCTCTCTTCCGTCTTCGGGCAATTCTCTCTTCTTTCCTCTGTCATATTTCTTCTTCATATTCCACTGCCACTATTCAACAGCAGCCCTGCGATTATTGCCCTAGAATCCATTTTTAGTTTCTTCAGTATCTATGTCTTCCAAGGTAACCTCCCGTTGCTATGCATAATTTACCAAGTATGTCATAGAGATTTTTGCACATTTATTCCATTACTCTGTTACAATAAAGAGGTATTTCTCTTTTGCTTTAGGAGAATGTTAACATATATTTTTGTTATTTTTTTATTCTCGACAATTCTGCTGTTTTCATATCTCTTTATCTTTCTCTTTTGCTTTTGTGGAATGTTTTCATATCTCTTTATCTTTCTCTTTTGCTTTTGTGGAATGTTTTCATATCTGGTCAATTTCAAATCGCCTTAATTTTCTGCTAGATCTGATAGTTTCTTTGTTTTGTAGTTTTTTTATGATGATTACTGAAATGCTTGTTATGCACTATTGTTTATTTTTTTGTTTTGTCATGGCTATTATTATATGGTGTTTTAGATGCTATTTTTTAGTCGTTTCTGCTATGCAGATTGAGATTTTTCCACAATAGAGCTGTATAATAGGTGCAACATGTTTATGCAACCCTGCAATTTCATATTTATAACTGGCTTTTACTAGACAACATGATCATGCTGTTCTGCAATTTCATATTCATAATTGGCTTTTACAGGGCAACATGATCATGTCGCCTTGCGATTTCATATTAATAACTGGCTTTCATAGGGCATTATGATCATGCTGCCTTGCAATATTTAAAAATTTTTCAACTCGATTTATTGAAATGATTAAATTATTAACTTACTAGCTGCTATTTTTTGTTGTTGTGTCATTTCTACTCTAGAGATTGAGTTTTTTTCCAAATAGAGCTATATAAGAAGAGCAACATGATCATGCAGTCCAACAATTCCTAGTTATTCAAATCATAGATTATCACTGGGGTAGCAAGATCATGCTGTCATGCGATTTGATATTTATAACTAGCTTTCACAGGGGCAACATGATTTGTATAACTCTTTATAATATTATCTTCAAAGTAAACTTATTTTGGGGCAATAGCTGTTGTCTTTGAGTGTAATTGATGTTTGTTATTGATTTTACTTTCTTTCAAAAGAGGATTAGTGCTTGTACTTTTTTTAAGATTGAGTTGATTAATTTGGTGATCTGATTGCTATTTTTGTTATACTATTTATTTATAAACTTATATTAAATTTGTGTCTTTAAATACAATCATGGCGTAGTTTAAAACCAACCAACAAGCGTTGTCTAGTGTTTTAGAAGAAGCTAGTGGTTGTTTTGATAATGAAAGAATAGAGTTGTTAAGAAGAACCCTTTTCTGGGGAATTGTCAGAGCTTTTTTATATGGGAAAAATTAGAGCTAGTGATTCTAAAAAGTTTGATAAAATTTTAGGAAAAATATTACTTACATTTCAGACTATGACAAAAAAATTCAAAATAGGAAGAAGATTGCTTGAATTCACAGAACATGACGTGTCCATTATATTTAGAATTCCAATGGGTAAGGGTAAACTCTTTAGCATAGATAATAAAGGAAAACCCAACATTCCATTTGTACAAAGGGTCTTCTTAGAAGACAAATATGGGAAAGATTCTCTGACAGTAAAAATAGTCAGTAATGTTCTTCAAGAAAAATTTGGATTAAGTCAACAAAAAAATGAGGACTCAGTTCGGCTTATATGTTTGTATATAGAGTTACACTTTTTATTCTACAGGAGGAACTCAAGTGAATTGGTCGTATATTAGAGCTATTGAAGACATTAGTGATATGACTAATTACAAATGGCCACCAATAATTGCAAATAAACTATTTTCTTCCCAATCAACAAATTTTGAAGCTAAGAAAAATATCAGAGGATGTGAGATAGCATTAACGGTAAGAAAAATCTATTATTTTGAAACATTTATTTATGTGTGATTATTTGTATAAAAAAATAACAATGGTAACAAATTTTTGCAGTATTGGTTTTGTGAGCATACAACTATTGATTGAAGCCAATAAAAATATTAGAGGATGTCACATAGCATTAATGGTAATAAAAATATATTATTTTTAAACATTTATTTATGTATGATTATTTGTATGAGAATTCACAATGATAACAAATTTTTGTTGTAATGGTTTTGTAAGCATACGACTATTGTTCAAGAAAAGGTGAAAATAGTTGGAGAGGATGAATTTCATGAGGTTGATTGTGTACCTCATATTGTTAATTGGAGACTATCACAAATGAAGAAGATAATTGGAAATTTTGATCTTGGAAGAATGCAAGATCATGGGGTAAAAAATATTGAAATAATATTAAGTAAGTTATTTTTGACCTTATAATTTTTATGGATGAAAGACTTAACATATTATGTCTATATGTATGTGTTGAATGGTCGATTACAAAGAACTGACCTTGAAATTCTATTTTTTTCTCAATATGAGGAAGATGATGAAATGGAAGTGGAGACAACTGATTCTTCTTTTGGTTCTATAGCAAGAAAAGAAGACGAAGAAGACGAAGGATAGACATACGATTCCGCTTTTGATTCTATAGGAAGAGAAGAAGAGGAAGAAGAAGGGAGAGCCAGATGATTCTTCTTTTGATTATGTAGGAAGAGGAGAAAAAGAAGAAGAAGAGCAAGTGGAAGGAACTTACTTTGTAAATATAGAAGACAGTGAAGAAAAGCAATATACAAAGTCAATAGATGATGAAGTTTTCTAAATTAGATGGCTTCAAACACAGGTAATGTTTTGCTTATTTTTTTTTAAAGAATAATCATAGGTAGCATGGTCGCAATTTCTCCAATTTCACGTTTATAATATTTACATGATTTTGATGATTGTTTCATTGTTGAAATGATGGATTTGGTGGATGAAAATTTGATAGGTTTTTGGTTTTGTTAATTTCCAATCTTATAGGCATATAGAAGGACCATGTATTTGTATATGATTCATTGAAATGCATTGTATTATATGTTTGGTACTTATTCTAAAGTTTATTCCTTTTGTAGATAGTATGCCAAATAAAAATGCAAATATTGTTGAAATAAATATTTTGAATGAAGAGAAAATGAAACTTTAGTAAGAATTGGAAAGAAATAGAGCATAAATATTAATCCTTGAGGAAGAAAGGAAAAGATTGTTGCTGATAAGGAAACCGAAGAAGCAAGAAAAGAAGCCGAAGAAGCAAGAAAAAAAGCTAAAGTTGAAATTGAAAAATTGAAAGAAACATTGAAAAAAGGGGGGATGAATTGAAAAATAATTAGCAATATAGCAAAATAGCTAAAAATGTTTTTTCTTGAGGACAAGGAAAAATTGGCTGCTGAGAAACAAGTAGCAGAATGGGCAAAAGAAAATGTTTAAATTAAATTATATAAGTTGACAATGAAGATGGAAGAAAGAGAAAAGAAACATGAAGAGTAGTTTCATGACATATTCAAACAAATGGTCAAGGAAAAAGAAGAAAATAAATTTCTATATGACAGAAGGAAAGAGAAAGTATGAAGAATAGATACAAATACTACAAGCTTCTATAGATGTGGTTGCCTTTACAAAAAAAAAATTGAAGAGCAACAATTAAGGAGAAAGATGCCAAGTCAACAAAAAAGCCAACTTCTAGACCTCAACCAGCTGAAGAACATATGACACCAAGCTCAATGGTTGATAAAATAATGAATAAAATATGGAGGTCAAACAAAGAATCAAAAGAAGACACAGTTCATGTTTACCACAAAATCAGTAAAAGAAGAAAGACAAATAATGATTAACAAGTATGGCAAAATAAAAAGAGATGTAAAGGAAAAGGTCTGGAAGTATGTAAATTAAATTGGATGAAAAAATGAAGCTTGATAAAATGAATAAAATTGGAGACATATCGGGGATATATAAATAGCGCAATTAGTTTTTTAAGATCAATGATACTGAATTTAATTGTGTTACTAATTTTTCATTTAATTGGAGATCAATCATTTGGAGTTGTGATAAAGATAGAGTGAATATCACTTTAGGTGACCTTGACCAAATAGTTGATGACCAAGAGATTAGGAGTACTGTAATTTGAAAATTGTCTCTTATTTAAATTGATAATAAAATCTATGACTAATTAAAAATTTTGAAAAATAAATGATAGGTCATCGATTCATTTTTTGAAATATTAAAAATAAAAAAAGAAAATGGTTGTTATGAGGTGTGAGTTTCTAACCCCTTAATGAGACTATTGTCACCCAAATAGAAAGTTGTATGTTGAGAACTTTTGAAGTTTTGGAAGTTCCCTAACGAGTAAAAATACTGGCATGACAATTGTACTTATTATGTACTCCATATTCCATTCTAATCTTTGTAGATAACATTTTTTTACGATAACCAACTAAATTAAGCATTTCTTTTATTATGAATTCCATTTTCCATCTAGGCATGAGGGTTGCTTGGCGAATGTGATATTATATTTCACACACAAAATACAATGACGAACAATACATAACTCATAATGTACATAATGAAGAAGAATAACATATTTTTTTTGGGAAAAACACCCTAAAGAGTGGATGCCCTAGCTATTTATTAAATAATTAAAATCAATAAAAATAAGAGGTAGCATATAGTTATGTCCATAATGATATGCAATTGATAACTAATAGTGTTTTTCCATATTACCTTGCTCTACAAGTCAATAATCCATTTTCCTAGGATGTGAAGGAAAAATGTCATATTACCTGCTT
This sequence comes from Saururus chinensis, assembly GCA_035235625.1. Classification (NCBI taxonomy): domain Eukaryota; kingdom Viridiplantae; phylum Streptophyta; class Magnoliopsida; order Piperales; family Saururaceae; genus Saururus; species Saururus chinensis. The sequence goes on from CP141142.1 coordinate 26,442,967, forward strand.
TAGGATGAAACTACCATTAGGTTGTAAATAAATCAAATCACATACAGATCCACATAAATGACCACTGGAAAAATGTGGCACCAATCTAGTAGAGAGGATTGACTAGTGACAAATCAGAATTCTTTCGCAGGAGGTGGCCAGTAGAGATAGCAAAAGCCCATTTATTTCCATGACATAAGCTATTTAGGGTGAAAAAGGCTTCATTTCGGTGGTTCCGATTACCCTTTAACCACTTTAATGGAGATGGTTAGTATTTGCATCCATTACAAGGGAGAGGTAGTCAATGATGGCATGTATGTAAATGGAAAGGCACGGTTGATGAACATTGATCCATTGGTGAGGTTCGCTGAGTTGTGTGTTCAAGTCAAAGAAACACTTGTTGTCAATGGTAATATGACTTTGATGTATTTGATATCATCTTCGCAATCATCCATTTTATATGAATTAGAAGATGATGAAGACCCACAATTAGTGGTTTCTATTCATAAAAAGACAAATAAAGAGCTGTTATCATTGTATGTGGAGATGAAATAACCTGACAACGGTGACAAATCACTATCAGTGGAAAGACACCAAACTGTCAATAGAGACAAATCATCGGTGGTGTCTGCTCACCCCATCTTGAATGGTGGATTGTAGATTGGAGTCAATGATATAAAAATTTACTTGTGAAATAGTTAGGTAACAATGAATTTTAGATTACATGATAATATACTCTATTGTGTACTCGAACACACGATATTTATAATATCGTTTTCAGCAAATAGATTATCATGTTTAGCAAAAACATGATATTTATAATATCACATAACTAATGCTAAAAATAAAAAAATGATATACCACAAATTCTTTTTAGTGTGAATACAATAACATGACTTGCATAAATATCATGTCTTCGATAACATGATAAAATTTGTAAGCTTGTAAATGGATACATGATACTAAGTTATATCGCATATTGATTAAAATGTTACTATCCATTGTAGATTGGGAGAATCAGAAGATTTCAACTCAACAAATCCATGCCACACATCCTACAACATTCTAATGCTTACAGAAATGTTATAGAAGTCATTCATACTGGATTTGAAGAAATGTCACCCACAATGGGTGTGATAAGGATTTCATTTGATATTATAATCCCCCATATAGCCTTGGAAATTAGGATGACAAAGAATTCAAAGAAGTGTGGGGTGATGACCAATGGAATGAGAATGACATAATTGACATGGAAAGTATGTCTAACAATGAAGAATTTAGACACAGTGAGGTATCCAGTAATATTGACATTGAGGCCGAGGTAGAGTAGGAGACAATCAACGATCTCAACATGTTGGAACAAAATCTTGGTGAGGACAAGGTAATGATAGGTAGTTTGCAAGTAAAACACTACTAAGCCTGGTACATTTCAAGAGGGTTTTGATTGACCTTGCATAAAGGCAAATTTTACATATCGGTTGTGGATGAGATTAAGAATATGTATGTCGCATAGTGCTCAAACCAGTCTTACAAGTGGTACAAAAGGACTTCAAATGTAGGAGATCATGTGACTACGACAAGGTTAGTGCCCAACCATTCGTGTGGAATGCAAAGGAAGTCAACTTACGATCCTTTAGCATTGTACCTTTGGATTAAGCGAAAATATTAAGGACTATTTAAAGATTCAACAGACATTACACTGAAAAAGCATAGCAAGGTATATTTCTAAGCACTAGGGTATAACTATGAACTACAAAAAATGTTGGCATGCAGGTAAAGCACAATTATGATATTATTGTAGTCATGTTTATGAAAACACGACTTTTGAAGATGACATGTCATCGGCCACTCCCCGTTGTCCTCTTGTGCCCCGCCATCTCCATCGTCCCACTGCCCCGCTTCTCTACCTTCTCTGGTGCCCCACTGCCTCCTGTACGCCATTGTCTCTTGTGCCCGACCTCCTCCTGCCTTGCCGCCCTCCACTCCCTCACTGCCCTCCTGGTCGCCCCTCTCTGCAACCCTTCCTTTCATTTTTAGAGGAGGGGGGGAAGGAGGGGAGCGGAGCCGGTTGGAAGGAGGGGGGGCGGAGCCGGGGAGTGAGGGGTGAGGGGGCCGGATTTCAGCGCCCCTCCTTCCTCCGGCCTCCAGCCCACTCTCCATTCCCCGGTGGGCTCACCACTAGGGAATATTTTTTAAAATTTTTTGTCTTTAGTGACTTATAAAAGCATCGCTAAAGCATTTTTATTGCACACTGCAGTAGTGACACTTTAAAAGCGTTGCTAATACATAAAATTGTTTAATATATTATATTATTAGTGGTGCTTTGAATTAGTAACTTTTTTTAATAAATTGTATTATATTAGCGACGTAAACGAAAGCATCACTAATACAGACTTATTAGCGACACTTCTAACTATGCATCACTAATCAGTTATTTTAAATTTTTTAAAAATATCTTTTATATTAGCAACATATAGGATAACGTCTCTAATAACTTATCATTAGCGATGCTAAGAAATATGCATTGCTAATAATTTACTATTAGCAACGCTGTTTATGCATCGCTAAAGGAAAATTATTTGCAATGCATGGAAAATTATTAGTGACGCATAAATAAGTGTCGCTAATGTGACACTATTAGTGACGCTTTGGATTAAGCATAGCTAATAGGCAATAGCGACTTGACTTTTTTCGACGCTTATGGTGACATTTTTTATGCGTTGCTAATATTCATTACCGATGCTTATCGGACTATTAGCACCACATAAATGCATCACTAATAGTCCTTTCTGTTGTAGTGATATATGTGTCTCATTACTGCAAAATATTGTACTGCACAAAAATATATAAAATGACTTATCAAGAGCCATTATAACCAACGACGAAAAGGAACCAGTAGGCACTGACTAGAATTCTGCCTACATTCAATGTACAATCCCACTCAAGCAGTAGGGACGTAAGGAAAAACTAACTTGAGTCACAACCCAAGGTCAAAGCCCCACGACAAATGTGGAGCATGTAGGTAGTTGGGTGACTATCGCAAACATTGCGACGACACACAATATGACCCTCCAAATGTGGTTACTGGTCAAAGTACAAGTCGAAGGAGGGCAAACAGAAGAGTAGAAAAATGATATAAGGATGGGGAACATCGATAGGGGTTGTCTTATCCACACCCTTTCTGTAGATGAATGAAAGAAATATCATTTTGTAGTCGTGTTCATAGAAACATGACTTTTGATGAATGTCATGTTATCATATGTGATAGTGTATGCACATCTTGTTATTGATAACACGACCTGACTTGAGTTTGTGTTGTCGATAACACGATATGTTGATCAATGTATTATTTATATTGCCTTCTGTATACATATTGTGTAATCGGAAACACGATCAAATGGATTAATTGTTTCCAATTACATGATAAGAAAAGGACTTATAATGAATATAACATAAATTTTTTGTAATTTTGTGTTACCAATTACACGATAATTGTACTTTGTGCTATTGATAACACAACCAAAGCATTAACTAATTCATACCAAAATTGTCCCTATTTCTGACGCATCACACCGATTTTTCCATCCCTGAAAACCAATTTTTGACACATCACACCAATTTCTGGTGCAATAAACAAATTTTTGGTGCATCAAAGCAATTTCCAATGCAGCATATATACCAATTTTTAATGCAACACTTACTGTACCTACCGTTCCCTCTCGACAAATATAAATCCTCAAAAATTCTAGCAAATGACCATTTGACGCCCACCTCCTGCCTGCCTAAGGAACATGTCCGAAGGTGGGCGCCTGACAACAACAAATACTACTAGAAGCTGAAGATAAAGCTATTGGCAATTGTCTCCTGATGATTGACGATATCTGATTTGAGACGGGCACCTGACGATATCTAGCTAGCAATTGTCGATAGGCAGATCGCACACCATTCGTGTCAAGGAGGACAGTCTAGTCAGACACCCAAACAAATTCGGCAAACATCGATACATTAAAATAATGTCCAGCTATGTCTTGTCTGCCTCTTAAGCCGATTTGAAGGTTGATGTTGAAGATTAATGGAAAGTATTATTAAATAAATTTGTCAATTCACCCCATTAATAGTCTGCTTCACTCTTCTCATTTTCCACGGAGTCGAACGAGTCATAATTGGGTTTATTTCGATGTCCCAAATGTCTAGAAGCATTTTTTTACTGAAGGCTCACAAGGTCATGCTCCTGTAGGCAAATGGTGTGTGACAATTTCTTTTATTTTTCTATTTTTTTACTTTTGTACTTTAGTGGTCCACTTTTGCATTTTTTGTACTTTTTTTGTTTAGACAAAGCAAGTACTCATAACTATTATTAATGAAAGAGAAATATATTATGCATATCAAATTTTCGTTCTGCATATAAATTTTTCTTCACATGAAAATTGTGTTACTGATAACATGACAAGAGAGAGATTCTTGTTATCATTAACACACTTTTGTGATGATTGTTGTGTTACCATATACAATAGTATAAGAATAGCGTGTTATCGGTAACACAACATAATTGTAATTAGTGTTGTTGCTAACATTATCAGTAGATCAATTAAACTTACTAACTGGAGTTCACGTTATCGATGACACAACCTAACTGGTAAATGTGTTGTCTGAAACATGATCTAACAACAGTTCGTGTTTTCCATCATATGACCTAACTTGAGTTCGTGATATCAATAGCATGACCTAATTGGAGTGTGTGTTGTTCAAAACACGACCCAAATGGCTTTCGTGTTATCGAAACACGACCTAACTTGAGTGCGTGTTGTTGATAACACGATCTATTGGTCAATTACATGACCTAACTTTTGTGCGTGTCGTGTTAATTTAGATAAAATGTAATTTGTGTTGTTCCTAGCACGAGATCAATTACACTTACTAAATGGAATTCATGTTATCTATCACATGCCCTAACTTGAGTTTGTGTTATCGACTAAATTGGTGTGCGTGTTGTCCTAAACACAACCTAGCAATAGTTCATGTTATCAATCACACGACCAAACTTGAGTTTGTGTTATCAATAACATGACCTAATTGGAGTGCGTGTTGTCTAAGAGACAACCTAACTAGCGTTCGTGTTATCATTAACACGACCTAACTTGGGTGTGTGTTATTCAAAACATGACCTAACTTAGTCTGTGTTGTGCTAATTCAAATGACGTGTTACTAATTACATGATAAACAATCATGTTCCATTGAATATAGCATGAATTTGTTTGTTACCACTTGTACATTGCAAGAGAGAGAAAAAATAATACTTACTAAGAACTCGTCTGAAGAAGCATCGAACTTCTCCTTAATTTTACCACGAAGAATTGCCGCACATATCTGATACTTAACAAACATAGTGATCTTTAATTGGGTAAAATTTGGTTGATGGACTCTTGCAGCCAGCTTTGCAACATGGTACATAGGGATGACCCCGCAGTTTTTATTTATCTCCTGATAGGGACATTTTTTTTATCTTGGTTAGAGGCCACTTTGTCGCACCCTTTATCCTTAGGGTCTTGTCCATGACTATGGCAACATGTAGTCTAACATTGTCGACCTCGGCAAAATAGTGATTGTGGTCACGCTCTAATAAATTATACCACTTGAACCTCTTCTCCTTCCATCAAGCAATGAGAAGAAAGAAATAACCAGTGACGTAGATCAGAATGAAGGCACTATCGGTGTTTACATTAGGCTACTTCATCAAGTTATTGATGATTTTAAGATGCAGCTCCACCTTTTCTTGTTGCATCACTGCGTTGTAGTAGTACTGGATGGCGAATTTTCTAGAAAAGAAGTTTGGATAAACATTGGGATATCTCAGATTTTATTTCCCAAGTAGCTTGAAGAAGATGTCTATAACCTAATATCATCAAAAAAATATTATTGTGTAAGTGATAACACAACAAATGATATGTTTTGTAAATACAAACACGATACTCTAACCCATTGTTTATATAAGACACTACCATTCTGTCTATCATGTTATCAATAACACGATTCAACAACATGATATGTCCTTCGAAGAACACGATATTCATATGAACTTACGTCATGTTATTGAAACCACGACGTTTGAAATTTTGTGTTATCAATATCAAGAACTCAAGTTACTAAGATCACATGAGTTCACATATCGTATTATTTAAAATGCGATATGTAAATTTTCTTGTCATTGATAACACGAAAAAAACATAAACTAATTCTTACCACAATTATTATGCACTCCTTATGCAGCAGAGAAAAATAATTGGTATGGTCAAGCTTCGCCATAGCCCAATGTTTGTGTAGATTGGCAATAATTGGTATGGTCAAGCTTCGCCATAGCCCATTGTTTGTGTAGATTGGCCATAAAATTCTTGTTTGTCTCCTGATCTTCACCAAATAAGATCTCCACGTTGAACACATGTTGCAGTTCAAGGTAGTTCTATTGCTCTACTGTGATCTCCTCCTTATCGTTTATCTTCTTCTCATGCTTCTTAGTGTGATCTTCGACATCTATCATGCTTGTGATACTCTTTAGTAGTCCATGATCAATTGGATTAGGAGTATTCGATATCGTGGCCGAGCTGGAAGCAGAATTTGATTACTCAATGGCTAGGGTAAAAAACTTTGCGGTAATTTCGTCTTTTGGGGTAGGGACAACATATATGGTAGGGACAGCTAATAACGGAACTTCATCCTTTGGCCTCACCTCCCCCTGCCCCATTGCCATCTTAGTCGGCTTTCCTATCTTCAAGGCCAAGAAGCTGCTAATTGACTTTGGACGAATTGGGCTTGGCACCTTCTTGGCCAAATCCTTGATTGGTCCCTCTAGTTCATAGAAGCTTGTGTGTAAGGGGATGTTAGGATCTAAAATAAAAAAAATAAATTTTTTAATCCTAACTGCTCAAGCTTTTGTAAAACATGGTTAACTTACAATCAACTCCCAATTTGACCGTGTCCTTTTAGGTGTCTCTTTTCTTATGGTTACATTCAAAACCTAGATCCAACCAAATCTACATGGAACGAACTGGAGATTGACCCAGGTCGGGTCCCATCTTGGGCCAGATAGAAAAAATACACGAGTAAACCTCAGGGTGGGTAAGATCTAGTGTATAAAAAACCCAAAGAAACAACCCGTATTCCTAATTAATTCACAATATCATATACAAACCAGGTTCTATGGTTTTTTGTGATTTTTTATAGATTAAACCGATGCAATATATTGTCAATTTGGTTTGAATTATTAGAACTAACCCTACCCAAGATTATATACCAGTTCTTATTTTGGTTCTCTAGTTCTTTGATTCCTATCTTGGGTTGAGCTGGGTCTTGCAGAACCCAACCTGAGATGCAACCGTTCACTTTTCCATACACTTCTTGTATTGTTGTTTAACAATTATTTGAAATAACAAGGCTACCTAATGAGATTTAATATGATCCCATCTTGACCTAATATCTCCCACGAAGAGAGCTCACATACTTTGAGCGGAAAAGGGGGTCCTCTTATCCGCTGATGCCAATACCAACACTGGCCTTTTTAATTGAATCGACAATCAACATTGCTGACTTCGGAACGGATTTTGTGGTAGGCTGATACCAATTAAAAATATTCCTCCTCCCATTTATATGATTTCTAATTTTTTGAACAATGTAGAGAGTTGCCTAGAAAGTCTTTTTGTTTAGCTTTGTGGCGAGTTAAGTATTTATCAAACTGTGCTCAATATTTTTTTTATTTAAACTGTTTAAGTTTACATAAATAAATCAGGCCTCTTTAAGTACTTCATTACCATACAGGAACCGGAAGGAACCGAACAACTGCAAAAATTCATGATAAGGCTCATAGTACAAGTTACGCGACAACTCTGGCAGATTCACGTTCCACTGCTTGCTTCAAGAAGCTGCCCTCTTCAAGCACCATCTGCACAGGCAGGAAGCCCAGCCCGTCCGCCATGGCCAGCAACATCTGCTTCATCTCCGCCCTGAACTCTTCGAGATCCACCTCCCCGCTGGAATCGTGGTCGAACTGAGCAAAGAGGCCGTCATAGACCGGGCGCAGCTCATCCGGCCTCACCGCCACGTCCAAGCCGAAGTGCTTTTCCAAGACCCTAAGGCACCTGAGCTCGTTCATGAGCTCTGAATACGACAACCGCCCATCGTCGTTAGCGTCCAGCCGGTGGAAGAGGCCGTCCACCGACTTGTTGAAGGCGATGTCGTCCTCCACGAAGTTGCGGATGGTGGCACCGTCCAACACCTCCACGCTCATCCTCAACAAATTAACAAGAACAATGGCAACGAGACAGACGAAGAGGGAAACTGTAGGAAACACGATGCTGTAGTTTTCTGTATCTTTTATTGCCAAACAATGCTCCGGGAGATTTGTATTTATAGATGGAAGCTGCCACGGACCAAGTTTGTCATTTCAACCGACGCCGTAATTTTCTATATTAGATACTGAAACCACATCGCCCAACCCACTTGAGAGGTCAAAAACGATTTCTCAAAGTTCACAAACTATCTTCTGAGCAAACGACCAAGTTGACCAAAGAATTACAGAGCTGGTAAGAACGTTCCGCGCTTCTGTGCCTCTTTATTGCGGGCCGCATTATCCTGTGGGCCGACCGTAACAGTCGGTCAGTGGACACGGAGAGGAAAGGCATTTTTTCTTGGTTGAACTTTACGTACGTTTTAGTCCGTTGATGCGTACGTTTTAGGAGAAATATATTTGTTTTTTACTATATAATTTTTTCCTTTACTTGGGAATGTTTGTTTTATATACGACTCTCGGTAATATATGTTACATGTATATTAGACTGGCACATATTGGCCACCAAATTATCAGCCACAGGATTGAACTGGATTTCGATCCCGTGGCCCAAACATGGAATAGACCCGAGATTAAGGTGCTATCTAAGGTCGGGTACATCAAAATTCCTAAGTAAATGTTGTGTTGGGATAAAAAATTAACTTAAAGGTCTAAATTAATTTATAAATCCATATTTAACCCATGTTTATATTTTTTTTTATAATTTTTTGTAAATAGAACAGGTCTAATGTAGTGATGATTTAGTTTGAAATATTAGAACCGAAGAGACCCAAAATAGAATCTCTTGGTTCTTTGATTTCTACTTTAGAACTTGACTAAAAATAATCTCACTTAAGGTACTATATTAGGATGACTAATTATATATTTATAACTAAATCAACATACCATTGTTAAGAACTGTAAAATTTTGACCCTCTATCCAGAGGTCAGCCAATTATACAGACAACTTAACGGGTATTCAAACCTAGGCCCGTTATATAAACAATTTTAAAAGCTCAAAATAGTGTCAATTGAGATAGTTTGGCCACTTGATGTTTAATATAAAAATAAGCCTAACATTCTCCCACTTAGTACAATTTCTTAATTAAACTATAAAAATAAAATCTCTCACTTGGCCCAATTAAACTAAATTTGTGAAAAATATTTTAGTTAAAAAAATAACCAAGTGAGTAATGGGAAAGTTCAAAATGACTTTCATATGCGCATACAACTTTTGTTGAAAAAACAATATCCTTCTAATTATATGTGGTAACTATTTACTCTTACAAAATATCATAATTACACGAATCAAGGTGGTTATATCCTCATAAGAATCACAATGCAACTAATTCATTCTGTTCGAGTATTATATATGTCAAAATGTATCTATGAGTTAAGGCATGCTCCCACTCTTTTTCTAAATATCGTCTCATACTTAAGATGTAGAAATATTGTTACAATGTGGTAGTAATATTGTTGCAAGGATGTAGCAATATTGCTCTAAGGTTAGAGTAATATTGCTCCAACATTGGAGCAATATTGTAGTAAGGTTAGAACAATATTGCTCTAAAGATGTAGTAATATTGCAACATAGTAACCGTTTTTTCATGTTTATGGTTGTCACTAATATTTTTGGCAATTTGGTCTGAGTTGCACCAGGAAGAGTATTTTTTGAAGATATTGATGAGCAAAATTTCTCATTAAATTATTTTTTATCAGATCAGTACAAAGTTTAGCAGCAAGCATTCAAAATATGAAGTTGCTTGATGGTCAGAGGGGTTATGCTGATGGTCTTCTAGGGTTAAATATGTAAAATAGTTTTTGCTGGATTCAATTGTGGCTCAATTTTGTAACTTGCCTTGTATTAAAGCACTGCTATAGTTTCATGAAATATATGTAATATATTTGTTAATCTAGTGTATTTGTGTATTTGCACGAACTATTACGTCGTCTATTGCATGAAGAAATCCTTAAGCATTTTTAAGTACTCTTGTTTCTTGAATCCTACATTCTAGGAAAAAGTTTATTTATGTGGTAGAGAACCAGTACATAGAAGTAAATAAGTGTTGAACAATAGAACAAGAGGGTGTCCAAAGATGATTTAAGTGCGATCATCAAAGCTCTAACTAACTCTTATTTTAAAATTTAATTTAAAAGTTCCATTTGTAAATTATTACTTGAAAATTCATAATATGAAACAAATTAATCATTTTCAAAAGGTACAGTATGACTACTACTATACCAACAATTTTAATACGCTGAATTCTACTATTAAAATTGTAAATATATGAAACAAATTAATGGTGAAGAACATCAATTATATTTGCCATTTATTACATTGAATTTAATAATTAAAATTGTAAAAATTTGCTACATTGTTGGAACATTATTGCTACAACATTGTGACAATATTGTTCCAATGTTGCAGCATTATTGCTATAAGGTTGGAGCAATATGATTGCAACCATACAACAAAATTGTATTAACGTTGCAACAATATTATCGCAATATCACTCTAATGTTGTAGCAATATTGTTCTAACCTTGTCGCAATATCACTCTAATGTTGGGGCAATATTACTTCAACATTGCTACTCTTAGAGCAATATTGCTCCAACATTGCTGCAATATCGCTCTAATGTTGGAGTAATATTGCCTTTCCACAATATCGTTATAATATTTGAGCAATATTGCTCCAATATTGCAGTAATATGACTCTAATATTGGAGCAATATTACATTAACGTTGCCACAATATCGCTTTAATGTTGGAGCAATATTGCTCTAACATTGGAGCAATATCACTATAATGTTGGAGCAATATCGCTATAATGTTGGAGCAATATCGCTTTGACAATTGCCGTAATATTGCTCTAATGTTGGAGCAATATTGCTCCATCGTTGTAGCAATATCGCTCTAATGTTGGAGTAATATTGCTCCAACAGTTGCCACAATATTGCTCTAATGTTGGAGCAATATTGCTCGACCATTGTAGCAATATTGCTCCAATGTTACAGTAATATTGGTCTATCCTTCCCGCAATATTGCTCCAATGGAATAAGAAGGGGAGGAAGAAGCAGCAGCAGAAGAAGAAGAGATGAAGTGGGAATGAGTAAGGGAGGGGAGTCGCAAGGCCCCCATGGGCGGGTGAGAGGCGACAGCGAAGCTGAAAGCTGGGTAGTCGGAGAGAGGTGGGACCGGGCAGGCCATGGACGTTAGATGATGAAAGAGCTGGAGCGAGATGAGGAAGGAGAGAAACGTCGATGAGGATGACACCATGAGGGGAAGAGAAGGGCCACAAATGGGGATTTATGAGAGGGTTAGGACTGCTCTCTTGGGCACGAATCAGAGCCACTGCCGACACCTCCTCTGGTTCCAGCGATTAGGGGGGCTATGGATAGGAGATCTGAGTCTTCTCTCCTGAACAGTGGCGTCATGAGGGCCACAACCTCTAGACTATAGATTGCAGAGGCAGAATCTATCCTAGGCAGTGGTAACATGAGAGCACCTCCTCCGGGTGAAGGGGGATTTTGGTGGCGATATAGGGGAAGAAGATTAAGGGGGGAATCCTAAAGAGACCCATGGGTTAGAATAAAAACCAAATTTTGGGTTAGAATGAAAACCAAAATTTCTTCATTTTGGCTTAAACAAAAATTGTATAGAAACCCGATTTACTGACACTATGAGAGCAAGAGGACGTGGCTACTTTTTATTGGGCACTCCCACCCACCTAGGTGGGAGTGTTGCACAGCCGATTCAAAGCGCATAAAACAATAAAAACATCTCTACCTCACTCCAATCACCTTCTATCAAGGGTTCTCCCTAGCAACTTCAATCACCAGACACAAGCAGCCACAACACACCAGTCAATAGTTCTACATAAACAATAACAAAAAAATATTTTAAACCACATTTCAGCCTATCATGCATCCATCAAAACGAGAACCATAAAAAAAAACCCAAACAAACTAAATGAATTTATAAGTTTTAATCACATCCCATTGATCCAAACAATGGAGCATAAGATATGTGAATATAAAAACAGTATCAACCCATGAGATACGATCTAACGCTTTTTACTTTGAAAATGGAGAAAATGGTTCATGAGAAACATACCCAACTGCTCAGATCTGGGATTGTTTGGTCCTCTGGACCATCCCAGTGCGCCCCAAGAAAGAGCTCCAACTCAAAACTAAATACACGCCCGGTGGCTGCTTCTCTTCATAAAAGAGGGCAACATTAGTGCCCAAAGCAGGGAACCAGATTAATTGAAATCCCAATAACGAAACTTCCTAATCATGAGAGAAGCAAAAGGAACAAGATACAAGGGCTGGTCTTTCGAAGGAGATGTGGGGGCTCTGTTCGAGATTTAGAGGAAGACGATGAATTACGATCTTCATCCCATTTCAATAGACTGAACAATGGCTATAAAGTTGCTTACCGGCCAAACATGCTCATAAGAAGATTTATCTGATTGCCATAAGAAATTAATGACTCGGGACAGGTAACTGGAGTCTTGTTCAGAGCTTTGTATCGCATCACGCATCAAATTTTGCTCCACTGACGTAATAACTGAAGCTAGAAGGAAGATGATTGCAACCGCGGCTGCTGACGTAATAACTGCTGCTCTTTTACCCATTAGATGAATAATACTGTCTCTGATTTTCTTCCAAAACTTATCAAAGGTTAGTCTACACTTAGGTACCTAAGAGAAATGCAAATGAAAATCCAGTGACTACGCCAATCAGGATTCTTCTATCCAAAATTAAACCCAACAATTCTCTACCAGATCCCAACACAAGTTCACGAGTAGAATCAGAATGCGTATTGATTGTTTAGTAAGAAAAGCTGAGTTTCAAACTGCCTTCAGAACCAATTTCTTTATCAGATTGGTTTTTCCTATAATTTCTGCTTCTTAGTTCTCTATTTTCTGTCTGTCCAAAGTACTAGACAATAAGTCTAAGCCAATTTCCTCGTAGCAGAATGCTTGGAAATATAATTTCAGATTTCAGACTGAAAATGCAGATAATGGAAAATTTAAAGGACTCTTAGGCAAAGGATATTCGATCAAGCAAAGAGAGGATGTTAAAATAATTATAAATGGTAAAAAGAAAAACTCTTGCATCCGGATAGAGAAAGTTTGACCTCTGGAGTTTGGAGCTTCAGTATTTTGACAAGCTCCTAGCACTGATTATTGGTGGGGAAGACTAGGCTGAGTTCAATTTATACACCAACGGCTTCCTTGTCTTGGTTACAGTCCTGCCCCCTCATCTTCCGTAATAGCTACCACAATGATTTTGGCGGGTAAATACAACAGTAATACCCTTTTCAAACGGCAAGCCAGCATTCCTCACAGCGAAAGAATAGTAAGTAGCTGATCTTTTGGATGAGTGCAGTGGTCCACCGCAAGTGATAATAATAAAATTTAATCCATCAATCATTTGATATACAAGCTTTCAGCTCTGTTTAATTGTTGAAAAATCTATGCTTGATGGTTTAATCAGGGATGTTTTACCTTGGAGGAGAGGATTGACATATCAGAATTCAGAGGCAAGTTGTGGAGTTGGAGTGTGAGCAACAACCAAAGAGATGAAAGCCATGACTCGTATCTTGTCTAGTTTACAAGCTGCAATGCAATGAATACAGAGATTTCAAATAAGGAGTGGTCTATACTGAAGCCGAGCTAGTGGGCGGAGGGAGTATAAAATTTCTAATTTTGTAAACAATGGAGAGAGTTCTTCACTTTTTCTTCTTGTTTACTTTTTTGGTGACTTCAGTATTTATCATACTCTGAGCAATATTTATTTATTAAAGCTGTTTAAGTTTACATCAATAAATCAAGGCTTTTTAACCAATTTATCAATATACTGGGACCGGAAAGGACCGAACAACTGCAAAAATTCATGAAAAGTAAGGCTCATAATACAAATTACGCGACAACTGTGGCAGATTCACGTTCCACTGCCTTCTTCAAGAAGCTGCCCTCTTCAAGCACCATCTGAACGGGCAGGAAGCACAGCCCGTCCGCCATGGCCAGCAACATCTGCTTCATCTCCGCCCTGAACTCTTCGAGATCCACCTCCCCGCTGGAATCGTGGTCGAACTGAGCAAAGAGGCCGTCATAGACCGGGCGCAGCTCATCCGGCCTCACCGCCACGTCCAAGCCGAAGTGCTTTTCCAAGACCCTAAGGCACCTGAGCTCCTTCATGAGCTCTGAATACGACAACCGCCCGTCGTCGTTAGCGTCCAGCCGGTGGAAGAGGCCGTCCACCGACTTGTTGACGGCGATGTCGTCCTCCACGAAGTTGCGGATAGTGGCACCGTCCACCACCTCCACGCTCATCCTGAACAAATTAACAAGAACAATGGCAACGAGACTGACGAAGAAGCTCTGGTGCGATATCTTTTCTTGGTGTGATATGGTCGCATTCAAGGGGATTTGTATTTATAGATGGAAGCTCTTAGACCCAGGAACGGAGCAATCAGTGGTATTTCAATACTAACACCACATCGCCCAACCCACTCAAGAAGTCAAAAACTATTTTGAAGTCCACAAACTATCTTCTTGGGAGCAACCGACCCAATTGACCTAAGAATTCCAAAGCCGGGAAGATTTCCGCGCTTCTTGTTCCTCTTTATTGCGGGCCTCATTATCCTGATGGGCCGACCATAACACTCCGTCAGTAGACAAGGACGTAGCTCCATAGGAACTTTACGTTTTAGTTGGTTGCATGTGTTTTCGGAGACAAATGAAAGTGTTCTTTTACTAATTTTTTTAGGGGCATTGACATATAAAGATAAAAAAATTAATTAGTTCTAAAAAATTATAACAACCACTTTAATTATCATAAAGTACCATTAATTTCAATTGCGGTTAAAAAAGATAAAAATACTCACCCTCCGTAAAGCCTAGTCACTCTCATCCTCCCTCAATTTCGAAACAAGCCTCCGGCATTTTCTCCTAGTTCTTGCAGTGATTTGCTCATCCGTCCTTTGGCGATTCACTCCTCCGACTTTCGGCGATTTTCCCTTCTGTCCTCCAGTGATTCTCTCTTCCATCCTCTATGATTCTTTTATCTTTCCTCTGCCATATTTCTTCTCCATATTCTAGTATTGCCACTATTCGACAACAACCCTACAATCGTTGCCCTAGAATCCATTCTTAGTTTCTTTTAAACCTGTTTCTTCCGAGGTAATCTCCCATTGCTATTCATAATCTACAAAGTATGTCATATAATTTTTTGCACTTTTCTTCCATTACTCCATTACAATAGATAGGTCTTTCTCTTTCGCTAGTTAATTTCAAATCGCCTTGATTTTCTACTAGATCTGGTAGTTTGTTTGTGTTGTAGTTTTCTAATAATGATTACATGAAATACTTGTTATGCACTATTATTTGTTTTTTTGTTGTGTTGTAGCTATTATTATATGGTGTTTTAGATGCTATTCTTTAGTCATTTATGCTATGGAGTTTGGGATTTATCCAAAATAGAGCTATATAATAGGTGCAGCATGTTCATGCTGCCCTCCAATTTCATATTCATAACTGGCTTTCAGAGGACATCATGATCATATTGCCCTGTAATTTTATATTCATAATTGGCTTTCACAGGGGTAGCATGATCATGTTGCCTTGCGATTTCATATTAATAACTAGCTTTTACAGGGAAGCATGATCATGGTGCTTTGCAATATTTTAAAAAATTTTAACTTGATTTATTGAGAGGATTGAATCATTAACTTAGTAGCCACTATTTTTTTTGTTGTGTCATTTCTACTCTAGAGTTTGAGATTTTCCCCAAATAGAGCTATATAAGAAGGGCAACATGATCATGCTGTTTGACAATTCCTAGTTCTTTAAATTACAGATTATCACTCGAGTAGCATGATCATGTTGTCATGCGATTTGATATTTATAACTAGATTTCACAAAGGCAACATGATTTATACAACTCTTTTTAGTATTATATTCAAAGTAAACTTGTTTCAGGGCAAAAGTTGTTGTCTTTGTGTATGATGATGTTTGTTATTAATTTTACTTTCTTTCAAAAGAGGATTAGTGCTTCTACTTTTTTGAAGATTGAATTGATTAATTTGGTGATCTAATTATTATTTTTGTCCTACTGTTTATTTATAAATTTAAATTAAATTTGTGTCTTTGATTACAATCATGGCACAGTTTTAAAACATCTAACAAACATTGTCCAATGTATTAGAAGAAACTAGTGGTTGTTTTGATAATGAAAAAAAATAGAGTTGTTAAGAAGAACCCCTTTGTGGGGTGTCAGAGCTTTTTATATGGGAAAAATTATAGCTAGTGATTCTAAAAATTCTGATCAAATTTTTGAAAAAATATTAGATATATTTTAGACTATGACAAAAAAATTCAAAATAGGAAGAAGATTACTTGAATTCACATAACATGATGTGTCCATTATATTTGGAATTCCAATGGGAAGGGGTAAACTCTTTAACATAGATAGTAAAGGAAAACCCAACATACCATTTGTACAAATGATTTTTCTAGAAGACATATATGGGAAAGATTCTTTGACAGTAAACATAGTCGGTGATGTTTTTTGAGAAAATTTTGGATTAAGTCAACAAGAAAAGGAGAACCAAGTTTAGCTCATATGTTAATTTGTTATATTCATTAGAGCAATTGAGAAGCACCAACTGTAATATGGATTCTATTATGTAACAATTTCAAGACTCTTGCAAATTCTTGGTAATATATATCTCTCTTTTGATTTATGCTTTGTCTACATTATGATCTTAAAAATATATGTAAGGATAGCATGATAGTCCTATGGTAGAAAAAGGTAACAAATCCTTGTACAAGGATGAAATTTTTAAACTTTACTTGAATTCTCTTCTCTAAATTATTACAAAAGCATAAGTTATTAACCACATTAACTATTATAGAATTTTAAAAATATAATAATAGATTTTCATAGGACAACATGATAGTGCTGTGGCAAAAAAAGGCAAAAAAAAACTTGTACAAGGATGAAAAATTTAAACTATACTTGAATTCTATTCTCTAAATCATCATAAAATTGTAAGTCATTAACCACATTAATTTTTATCGAATTTCAAAAATTTAATACTAGATTTTCATGGGACAACATGATAGTGCTGCGGTAGAAAAATGAAGAACAAAAAGCACTTCCATACATTTCAAATTTCTTCAACTCATATAATAACTTCTAAAAATTCATTTGCAAAGGATTCATGATATTAATCAAAACGAATAGCATAAATGCTATGTATGTGTTAACAATCATTAATTAGTTTGATCTAATAGAAAATAAGATAAAAAGAATACAAGTCAAATGTAAACATAAAATTCAATAAAAAAATTGAATCTATTTAATTTAGTTTTAACACCTTTTCTTGTTATGATGACCAACTTTTTCACATTTTTCACATGTCATCTTCTTTGGTATATGCTTGCCACGAGAACATATTTGCTCTTTGTTTTGCCTCCCAGGTGGTCTCTTAGGTAGTGGAGGCTATATAGAAACTTCATTTGTAGTTTGCACCTTACTATGAATAGCAGGAACAAGGTTGATTGCTATCATGTAAGACTTCTGAAACCACTCTTTTGTAAAGTATTATTCAAAATAAGAATCCTGCTAAAGCATGTACGCAAGGGAAACCCTTTATCTGCCACTAATAACAAGAGCAACAACGGCTATTAATAAACACTGTAGAAGGATAAAGAGACATTGCTTCAAAAACATCCTCTCTAGCACATGATACTCTCTAAACTAAGCCATATTTGATATCTTCATTCAACCTTTTCTCCATTTCTGGACATGAAAAACCAATCCATCTCCTTTCTTCCATCCTACAATCATGCATCATATTTATTATTTCCCCCCTTATTTCATCAATCATTTGAGCAATAGGAAGGTGCATTTCTTTTTAAATCTATCCATTAAAATTCTCTGTAACATTAAAAACTATCTCACCATAATGTTCACATATAAAATAAGCATTTGTCCAATTGTCATTTGGCAAATCATCGAAGAAATCTTTGACTTGTTGTCTACCCTCTTTTTTCAAATCACCCAACAACCTATTGAAGTGTGATGGTTTTGCAGCATTTGTACAATCGTTGAACACTTTAACCATCTTTTCACGGAATTTTTTTGGTTGTCCTTTCAACTTGTCTTTGAAATTGTTATTTAGATGATGCAAACAGAATGAATGATGAAAATAAGGGAGAACCTTGGGTAAGGAAGAAATAAGCCCATTGTTACGATCTGATATAACTGTAAACTAATGTGCAGGATCCAAAATTAACTTCAATTAAAACAAAAAGTATTCTCAACTATCCTCAATCTCAGCATCAACAACAACAAAAGAAAGAAGAAATATACCTAAAAAAATAAGAAACTAAGACTATTAAAACAAAAAGAATGCACCAGGAACAAGAACAAGTCATTTCCATTACATAACTAGTTCAAATCTACTGTCATAAAATATTTCACTTGGGATGCCTCCTTTTACATCACCAAGGCATGCTACACATTTCAAATAAAAATAAATCGAAATATTGAAATCTAAGCTTCTATGCAATTCAACAAGCCAAAAAAGTATTTACACAGAGAAAATGTTGGTACAAATGGCCAACATTAGAGAAAGAATAATTTGAAACTCTAGCCTTGATGACAATTCTTGCAAATAGAGATAACAAGTTCAATAGTTGTCAATAGTCTCTATAATAAATCCATCTTTGGAGATATAAACTTGAAAGCATTTTCAAACAAAAAAGGGTATAAGCAATCATGCCTATGTCCTCTGTAAAAGTTGAAATATCTTTAGTAACAATAGAAGGATTGCTCAATTAGAAAACACTTCCACTAGAAGATGCCTTATGTACCTTTAACTGCAATAACTCTTTCTCTGGTAATGCAAGGAAACCATTAGTACTAAAACAATAAAATAAAATTATAGAATAAAAGAAAACATTAGAGAAAAACCTGTGGCTAGACTGAGATTACATAGATAACTATTGGTGAGGTTCTAAATAAGGTAATGAGTGATGATTTCATATAGCTCCTGTCAGTAAAAGGAAAATAATGCCAAAGGAGAGAAGATTGGTGACGAAATGTCAAATTGAAACCAATGTGCAGATAAAACTAATGAACTTTTATGAAAAATTCCAGAGATAACTTACCCGTATGTTCTAATTTCACCTTTGAGAAAATAGATTCAAATGAATTCCAAAGATAACTATCAACAGTTGTTTGTCATAAGGAAATGATCGGAAACTTCAAGGAAATAAGATTGCGTAGATGGGCGGCACATAAATGTTATTTGATTAAAAACTTAACTGCATAAGTTATACAAAAATAAGTTCAAATCAATGACAGTATGAAGAATTTTTTTCATTTTATTTATTTATTTAGGAATGTTGGTTTTTTATATAGATCCAAATGCCTAGCGCATATGCGCCGCGTGCATATAGTCCACTAGATGTAAATCTCGGGGACTAGTGGGATGTAGGGGGCAAATATCTAGACAAATCGGCTCTCAGGTGCATCTCAACTATTCTTTTTTATATTTAAATAAAAAATCGTGTTTGTAGACACTATTTTAAAAGCCTATTTAAGGATTAAATAATGTCTACTTTACCCTTATAGATTGTTTCCTCTTTACCCAACTGATCTTAACTATTCATTTTAAGCAAAATTAATGCTGACAGATCTCCTTATTTCCTAGCCCACTCAAACCTCATCCATCTCACAATCAAGACGTTCAACCACTATTCCTATATCCTAAATTCCTAGCTCCATCTATGTGTGGCATAACAACAAATTTAGCAAAATTTTACAAAATTTCATTAATTTTAGTGAAATGGGCATAAAAAATTTATTTATAAAATTTATTTTCCTCATTTTTTCAATTTTTGTGAAAAATCTTCATTTTTTAGGAAAAATCATACCATTTATAGTGACAACTTCCATATAAATCAATGGAAAGAGGGCTTATTTCTTTTAATAAGGATATGATATTTTTTTGTTTGCTCTAAGATAGGTTTCTTGCAAGCTATTTAATACAATTACTTAACACGAAATAATGGTGAGAATTTTGGATGCAAATTATTTAAGTTGTTGATTCTTAATGAACTACTTTGAGAATCAAATCATAACATGTTGACATCCTCATTGTTAACTAGTTTTGTCTCTCATGTTATGATGTAGTTGTTTTGTTGTAAATGTTTTCACATTTGATACAATAGTTGAATGCACTATGATAAATTATCTATTGTTTTTAGTTATTACTGTTGAGTTTACATGAAAGTAGTTTACAACTATTATTAATTTAAGTGCTAATTTTTGTGATATGGTTGTCTGACTAGTATCATCCTATAACTTATCAAGCTTTGAAATTTTTTAAAGCTCAAAGAAGGTATTATGAGGTGTGAGTTTCTAACCCCTTAATGAAACTATTGTCACCCAAATAGAAAGTTGTATGTTGAGAACTTTTGAGGTTTTGGAAGTTCCCTCATGAGTAAAAATACTAGCATGATAATTGTACTTATTATGTACATCTTCCATTCTAATCTTTGCAAAGAATAGTTTTCTTTACGATAACTAACTAAATTACCCATTTCCTTTATTATGAATTCCATTTTCCATCCAAGAATGAGGGTTGCTTAACAAATGTGATATTGTTCCACATGCAAAATATAATGATGAACAATACATAACTCATAATGTACATAATGGCGATGAATAACATTTTTTTTTTGGAAAAACACCCTAAATGGTGGAGGCCCTACCTATTTATTAAATAATTGAAGTCAATTAAAATAGGAGGTAGCATATAGTCATGTCCTTAAAGATATGCAATTGATAACTAATAGAGGTTTTCTATATTACCTAGCTATAGAAGCGAATATTCCAAATTCCTTGGATTTGAAGGAAAAATGTCATATTGCCTGCTTTAGGATGAAACTACCCCTAGGTTGTAAATAAACCAAATCCCCATACATATCCACATAAATGAACACCGAATTAGTGTGGCACCAATCTAGTAGAGAGGATTGATCGGTGACAAATCAGAATTCTTCAGCGGGAGGTGACGAGTAGAGATAGTAAAAGCTCATTTATTTCCATGACATAAGGTATTTAGGGTAAAAAAAGCTTCATTTCAGTGGATCTGATCACCCTTTAACCACCCTATTGGAGATGGTTTGTATTTGCATCCATTACAAGGGAGAGGTAGTCAATGATGGCGTGTATGTCGGTGGAAAGGCGCTGTTGATGAACATTGATCCGTCAGCGAGGTTCGGTGAGCTACAAGTTCAAGTCAAAGAAAGACTTGTCATCAATGCTAATATGACTTTGAAATAATTGATACCATCTTCTTAATAATTCATTCTATATGAATCAGAAGACGATGAAGACCCACAATCATTGTATGTGGTTTCTATTCATAAGAAGACAAACAAAAAGGTGTTATCATTGTATGTGGAGATGAAATAGCCTGACAATGGTGACAAATCACCATAAGTGGAAAGGAACTAGACTCTCAATGGAGACAAATCATTGGTGGTAATGGCTCACCTTAGCTTGAATGGTGGATTGCATATTGGAGTCAATGGTATAGCAATTTACTTGTAAAATAGTTAGGTAACTGATAAGTATGAAATATATATCTATTTTATATGCCGTTTTACCTTATTTGTTAGTATAGATTAGGTTAATTTAGAGTTAATTATGATTTATTTAGATTAAGATAGATATTAGTATTTTAGTTTAATTATTAATAATTTTGTAGTTATTAGTTGTTTAGACATGTATTTAAATCAAGTTGGAATTTTAATTACATTATACATGTCTAAAGTATGATATTTTATGTTTTGTAGGTAAAGTGCGCTTATCGAAGTACTTGGACGATGTTTGAAATGCTTAAAAATAGTCTTCACATGCTTTAAAGTGATTTGGACAACTTTTCGGAGTTATAAACAAGTTAGAAATTAATATGGACACGAAGGAAAGCTTAATGAACAGAATATGAACAGTCCGGGAATACAGAAACACTGTAGCCGATCGATCAGGGTCACTTACCGATCGATCGGGATAACGTGAATTCAGATGAAAATACAGTGTAGCCGATCGATCGGGCATGCAGGGCGATCGATCGGCATAACGTGCAGTTTCCTTGTTTGACCCAAATTCCAATCCTTTTCATATTGGACTTCTTCCTACGGAACTTATGCCTATAAAAAGACATATTTGGCTTAGAATTGAGGGGATTCCAGTAGATTTTAAGAGGAGAAAAAGGAAGAAGAAGATGGAAGAGAATTCAAAGCTTTCAATGGAGATTCAAGTGCTTTCTTCTACCATGGAAGGCTAGACTTTTCTTTTACTTAGGAGTTGATGAAGCTATAGATAAGTTTCAGTTTCTTTTCTTTTTAATTTAGATCTCAGTTGTGAATGATGACAATTGTATGATATGGATTTCCTTTTTAATGGAAGAGCTTTTAATGTTTATTCAAGTCTGTATTGATTTATTGTCTTGTAGATGATATATTGATGTGGTTTTGATATTTTCATTGATTCTAATTTCTGTGATTTAGATGAGATGGTCATATAATAGTTTTAATGTTCAGATAATTAATGACTTGGATGAGTTATACTAAGATTAGACGGGTCATGCCTATAGCTAGTTTAGTGTAGATGATTCGTGCTATTGTCGAAGATAGTTCATGCCATGGAAGTTAATTAATGATTCTTTTTGAAGTAATTCTAGCTTGTAGCTGAGAATACTTATTCATGTTCACACTAGATTTAGATTAACAGTTAAGGAATTGTTATGGTTCTATAGTGGATTCAATTTCCTAAGTAAATTCCATCAAATTAATCTCTTATTTTAAACTAGTTGATTCCTTTCTTTTGCTTAATTTAAGTTTAAGTTTTTTTTTACCATGCAACAAGAGTTCCTTAAAAAGTACTTCCCCATAGGTAAGACCAACCAAATGAGAAAGGCCATAACCACTTTTGCCCAACTTCCCACTGAACAGTTCCATGAGAGTTGGGATAGACTTAAGGACCTTCTTAGGAGGTGTCCTCATCATGCTGTCCCTAAGTGGCAATTAGTGCAATGTTTTTATGAGGGTCTTACTGAACAAAACCGTCATCTTGTTGATGCAAGTTGTGGGGGTACCTTTTTGCTAAAAAATAAAAATGAGGCATGGAAACTTTTTGAGGACTTGAGTGAAAATTCTCTTCAACATGCTGCGTTGAATAGAAATGAGAGTGGATTATCTACCTTGAACAATGCCCCCTCTAGGGGTGGCTTGTATGAAGTCAAAAACCCATTAGACATATCCTCTAAAGTTGATACTTTGAGTAGGAAGCTTGACCTCCTTATGACTTCAACCTATCAGCCCACTCCCTTCACTCAAGATGCATGCACAATATGCCTTAGCCCAGCCCATACTATCATTGAGTGCCCCTCTGCCTCTCAATTTCCTGAGCTTGTCCAAGACCATGAGAATGTCACCCAATCCTTCCCTAGGGCTGAGAACAATTCATTTTCAAATACATATAACCCTGGGTGGAGGAATCATCCTAACTTTTTTTGGCGGACACAAAACCAAGGGGTTATGGGTAACCAACCCCCTAGGCATCCATTCCAAGTCCCACCAGCCCATATCCACCAACCTCAAGTGCAACCTCCGTATGTCCAACCCAATAGCAATCCAAGTTTTGAAGAAAAGGTTTTGAGTGCCCTGCAAGGCATTCAATCTCAATCCCAACTCCTCCACTCACACACACAATCTATAGCAAAGTTAGAAGACCAAATTGGACAACTAGCCATTGCTATCAATAAGAGAGAGACAGGGACATTGCCTAGTCAACCCCTACCAAACCCTAAAGGTCAATTTCAGGTAGAGGGAGCTCCTCCTTCTAATGCACAAGTTAATTCCATAATGACCCTTAGGAGTGGGAGGATT
Organism: Saururus chinensis; assembly: GCA_035235625.1. Classification (NCBI taxonomy): domain Eukaryota; kingdom Viridiplantae; phylum Streptophyta; class Magnoliopsida; order Piperales; family Saururaceae; genus Saururus; species Saururus chinensis. The sequence goes on from CP141142.1 coordinate 26,467,241, forward strand.
GTTGACAAGAGTGTTGGGGGGACACAAGTGAAAGATGATAGGAGTGAGGAGTTAGAGAGGGTAGCCCCTAATGAACCTCAAGTAGAAGTTAGTGCACCACATGAGAAGGAGTTTGTATCTCCTTCCCCTTCCTCAGAGCCACAGTCTAAGACCACTTCCGATGGATCTTATATCCCTAGGGCACCTTTTCCTCAGTGTCTTGACATGACCCTACCATTTAGAAAGAGCACAACTAAGATGGATGATATTCTTGAGACTTTTAAACAAGTTAAAATTAATCTCCCCCTCTTAGAAGCCATTAAGCAAGTCCCTGTTTATGCTAAGTTCCTCAAAGACCTATGCACTCATAAGCGTAAATCTAAGACCCATGTGTCTAAAAAGGTCTTTCTCACCGAACAAGTTAGCTCTCTTTTGAAGTTTGACACCTCACCTAAGTATAAGGACCCTGGAGTACCCACTATTTCCTGTGTCATAGGTGATCACTCCATCCATAGAGCCCTCCTTGACCTTGGTGCGAGTGTCAATCTACTCCCTTACTCGGTGTATGAGAAACTAGGGTTAGGTGAATTGCAGCCTACATCAGTTACCTTGCAGCTAGCTGACCGTTCTGTGCGTAAGCCTTGGGGAGTCATTGAGGATGTCTTAGTGAAGGTTGACCGGTTCTTTTTCCCTGTTGATTTTATTGTCTTAGATATGGAAACCGGTGCCAACCCCACATATCAGATTCCTATCATTCTAGGTCGTCCTTTTCTTGCCACAGCTAATGCATGCATAAATTGTAGGACGGGGGTAATGGAGATGACTTTTGGGAACATGAAAGTGCAACTAAATATTTTTGATGGGTCTAACCATTTGCCTGCAACTTCTAATGCTGAATGTTTTATGGTAGACAATTTTAGATTTGATGCTTATGATAGAGGTCCATCTTTTGTAGCATCTGCCCATAATCAAGTCATGCCTTTTAATTTTTCTACATCATCTTTTTGGAGACTTAAGAGAAAAGCCAATGCTAATATCTACCAGCCACCCTAATATATTTGATAATGTTGGCAATGTCTGGCTAAAGACAATAAACTTAGCGCTTCTTGGGAGGCAACCCATGTTTTTGATATATTTCTTTACCTTCCTTTTGTTTATTTTCTTTGCTTCATTTAGGCTTTATTTACTTATTTTCTCAGTTTTTTTCTCATTATAGTTTTTCTTCTTTTATGAGATCTAATACTTTAGGTTTGGGGGAATGCTCATCACTTATATTTATTTCTTTTCTCCAATCCTATGTACTTCACTTTTCAGATTAGTGGATTAGCTATGCTTTCAGGTGATATCTTTCTTTTCCCTCTCTTACTTATTCTTGTCATTGTAGTATATATTTTCTTTAACATTGAGGACAATGTTTAGTTTAGGTTTGGGGGTGTAGAAAGATATTTTTATTGCTTATTTTTCTTTTAGGATGTTTTAGAGTATTTTTTTTATTTTTCTTTTGTTTGCTTTTAAGTGGGTTTTATCGCTTATTTTCTTTTAAAAGTATATGTCTGTTTTTAAAGAGATCAATTTCATGAAGAAAGTTCAAGTAATTAATTAAGTGATGAAAATGATTAAGTGAGTAATTTCTATTTTATTTTCTTTATCTTGGATAATTGTGCTTATATTTTTAAATCACATTTCACACACATGAAACTTGTAGGAATATAATTTTATGATTTATTACTTGTAATCTTAGTGGGATATCTTTAACTGAGCATATATTTTCGAAAACTTGGCAATTGAGTAATTTTTAATATTTTATGATAGATTTTTATGCTTAGCTTTTATTTGAAAAAAAAATGGGATAAGTGTGTATAGAAAAAAAAAGAAAAAAAAAGATGAAAAAAAATAGATTGAATGAAAAAAAATTGATGATGAAAAAAGAAAACAAAAATGTTTGTTTCTCTTTTTACTGAGTAACCGGACCTTGTGCCTAGGCAAGTATAAGGGATCGCGTCAAAAGGTGAAAAGTTGAGATAAATTCTTTTATGACTTACTTGGTTCTGTAGCCTTTATAGTTTGAGTTATTAAGCCTGAGGGGTGTTTCAACACCTAGTGCCTTGAGCCAACTGGATTAGGGACACTGGCCTAACGCTTGTTACATGGACTATTTAGAAAGCTTAATAGAACTAAGTATTGCACAAGTCATATTTTGAAGTATATTATGCTCTTATTCCCTGAATTCAACTGAATTTAATTTGAAGGCTATTACATGAAGGTTTATTATGAGATGTTAAAGATGAAAGATTGTCATTGTTATATTTTTGAGTTAGTGAACTTTAATGAGCTTGGCTAATGGGTCACATAAGATATGCTTGTTAATAAAGAATGAAATCATATGACTATAAAGTTTCTACACTTTATGTTTTTAAAATGTATATATGTAGTTGCACAATTATTTCTAAGATGGGGTTATAGAATGGATTATTCCTTACTTGAAAGTGATCAGATCTTAATTGTTTACTTGTTTCAAGTATTTGTGGTTGGTTCTTTTTAAAAATAGTTATGTGTTTTTAAGAGAAGATTGTTTTTCAAATTTTTGTTTTCTTGTTTGTTTGTTTTATTTTTCTTAGGTTTCAATGTTTGTGGGTATCATTACTGCAAACCGTCACGAGACACAACTCGTCCAACTAGGGACACCTAGGGGTTTAAAGGCTTGTTGCATATGCTAAATGCAATCGTGATTCCCTACGAAAGTGGCTTTTATTTATTTTATTTTTTTTTAGATTAGTTGTTTTACTTTATTTTTGTTTTGCTCGAGGACTAGGAAAATATAGGTTTGGGGGTATTTGATAAGTATGAAATATATATCTATTTTATATGCCTTTTTACCTTATTTGTTAGTATAGATTAGGTTAATTTAGAGTTAATTATGGTTTATTTAGATTAAGATAGATATTAGTATTTTAGTTTAATTATTAATAATTTTGTAGTTATTAGTTGTTTAGACATGTATTTAAATCAAGTTGGAATTTTAATTACATTATACATGTCTAAAGTATGATATTTTATGTTTTGTAGGTAAAGTGCGCTTATCGAAGTACTTGGACGATGTTTGAAATGCTTAAAAATAGTCTTCACATGCTTTAAAGTGATTTGGACAACTTTTCGGAGTTATAAACAAGTTAGAAATTAATATGGACACGAAGGAAAGCTTAATGAACAGAATATGAACAGTCCGGGAATACAGAAACACTGTAGCCGATCGATCAGGGTCACTTACCGATCGATCGGGATAACGTGAATTCAGATGAAAATACAGTGTAGCTGATCGATCGGGCATGCAGGGCGATCGATCGGCATAACGTGCAGTTTTCTTGTTTGACCCAAATTCCAATCCTTTTCATATTGGACTTCTTCCTACGGAACTTATGCCTATAAAAAGACATATTTGGCTTAGAATTGAGGGGATTCCAGTAGATTTTAAGAGGAGAAAAAGGAAGAAGAAGATGGAAGAGAATTCAAAGCTTTCAATGGAGATTCAAGTGCTTTCTTCTACCATGGAAGGCTAGACTTTTCTTTTACTTAGGAGTTGATGAAGCTATAGATAAGTTTCAGTTTCTTTTCTTTTTAATTTAGATCTCAGTTGTGAATGATGACAATTGTATGATATGGATTTCCTTTTTAATGGAAGAGCTTTTAATGTTTATTCAAGTCTGTATTGATTTATTGTCTTGTAGATGATAGATTGATGTGGTTTTGATATTTTCATTGATTCTAATTTCTGTGATTTAGATGAGATGGTCATACAATAGTTTTAATGTTCAGATAATTAATGACTTGGATGAGTTATACTAAGATTAGACGGGTCATGCCTATAGCTAGTTTAGTGTAGATGATTCGTGCTATTGTCGAAGATAGTTCATGCCATGGAAGTTAATTAATGATTCTTTTTGAAGTAATTCTAGCTTGTAGCTGAGAATACTTGTTCATGTTCACACTAGATTTAGATTAACAGTTAAGGAATTGTTATGGTTCTATAGTGGATTCAATTTCCTAAGTAAATTCCATCAAATTAATCTCTTATTTTAAACTAGTTGATTCCTTTCTTTTGCTTAATTTAAGTTTAAGTTTTTTTTTAGTTTGTAATCAGCAAATTCCTCTTTAGATTTAGTGATAATCCATCCGTCCCTGAGGTTCGACAACCCTTAAATACTTATCCTAGTACAATTACCTTGTACACTTGCAAAGAGTTTAATTATAAACGATCAGTAACAATGAATTTTAGATTACACAATAGTATGCTCTATTGTGTACTCGAACACACAATATTTATAATATTGTTTTTAGCAAAAGGATTATCATTTTTAGCAAAAACATGATATTTATAATATCACATAACTAATGCTGCAAAATACAAAAATGATATACCACAAATTCTTTTAGTGTAGATACAATAACATGACTTGTATTAATATCATGTCATCGATAACAAGATAAAACTTGTAAGCTTGTAACTGAATACATGATGTTGAGTTATATCGTGTATTGATTAAAATGATAGTATCCATTGTGGATTGGGAGAATCCAGAGATTTCAACTCAACAAATCCATGTTACACATCATACAACATTCTAATGTTTACAGAACCTATTATAAAAGTCATTCATATTGGATTTGAAGAAATGTCACCCTCAATGGGTGTAATAAGGATTTCATTTGGTAACTATGATCCCCCATATAGACCTAAAAAATTATGATGGAAAAGAATTTAAAGAAGTGTGGGATGATGACCAATGGAACGAGAATGACATAATTGACATGGAAAGTATATCTGAAAATGAAGAAATCGAACATAGCGAGGTACCCAGTATTATTGACATTGAGCCTCAGGCTGAGTAGAAGAAAATCAACAATCACAACCTATTGGAACCAAATATTGGTGAGGATGAGGTAATGATAGTAGTTTACAAGGAGACGACTACTAGAATCTACTCCAATTGGGTGCAGATTCCTAAGCCTAGTACATTTCAAGAGGGTTTTGATCGACCTTGCATAAAGGCAAATTTCACATATCAGGTTGTGGATGAGATTAAGAATATGTATGATGTAAAGTGCTCAAACCAGTCTTACAAGTGGTACAAAAGGGCTTCAAATGTAGGAGATCATGTGACTACGACAAGGTTAATGCCCAACCATTCGTGTGGAACGCAAAGGAATTCAACTTACCATCCTTTAGCATCACACCTTTGGATTGTGAGAAAATATTAAGAACTATTTAAAGATTCAATAGACATTACACTGAAAAGCATAGCAAGGTATATTTCGAAGCAGTAGGGTATAACTATGAACTACAAAAAATGTTGGCATGCAGGTAAAGCACAATTATGATATTAATGTAGTCGTGTTTATGAAAACACTACATTTGAAGATCACGTGTTATCAGCCACATGAGGCTTAAAGAATCACATTTTTTTTAAAAACATGACTTGTTTACCTATCATGTGACCATGAACATGCTGATTATAAAGTCTAGTTTGACAAAAATATGACTAGTAATCTTTTTGTGTTCTTGGGAACATGACTTGTTAACTTGTCGTCAAATCTTTTTTAGTGTTAATTACTTAAAATCTTGTCGTGCTAGTACAACACTGTGTGATTTAATTAATGGGGACCTAGACAAATCCTCTCGCACACTTCCTGTATAGGGAATTTGGGCAGAAAAGATTAACCGAGGGAGTGTAGTGGTTCCAATTAGATCATGTGATATTCCTAGACCTATAGGGGGATACACTTTTAAAAGAATATTTTGGATGTTTGGGCCAGTTTCAAGAGCACTTGCCATTGTTTTGAGTTTGTTTACGATAACTACTCACTTTGGCATTTGGAAGACCTTGCGGGGTCTGGTATGAAAGAAAATTTTGTTCGCCGACATGTTGGGCTGAAGTAAGTGAGCTGTAGATGCTCAAATGTGAATTGTCTAGCACTGTGCGGACAAGTTGAAGTTAGTCAGGTAAGGATTTCAGTTAGCTCTAAAGCTCATAAGAGAGTTATGCTAATTCGAGGCAAAGTGAACTCTAGTTGAGTTGCAAGCATATTAGTCAGATCCATTGATGGACAAGGTAAGTTGTGGATGACAAAGGTCATTTTTGTGGCGAAGACTTTGTGGCAAATATTGTACTCCCAAGATGGCGACTTGGGATGTTCAGGTGGATATGAGAGAGATATACCCCAAGATATTTGTTGTTTCAACTATACGTTGTAAGTTGATCTTGAAATTTCGGGGACAAAATTTTTCCAAGGAGGGAAGAATGTAATGCCCCGGATTTTCCCTACAATTTCTTATAATTTTTTGCTATTTTTTGATAATTTTTGGCAGACAATTAATGACGTTTTGGCTTATTTGGTTTTGATACTTATACCGTAATCGAGTGCGGGGTTCATTGCAGGCCACGAGCCTGGATGCGCATTTCGGTGTGAAAAAAATCGTTGAAGAAGGTATTTCAGAGGATAAGGGAGTGTAAAGAAAAAAAAAGAAAAAAAGAGTAAACGGGCTCGGGCTTGGCCGAGCCCAATCCAAACGGTTTTGGAGAAGGAACAGTGCTCCCCCCTCTCCGGCTTCTCTTTGTCCTAGCTGCCATCGGCTGCCTGTTGGCCGTAGGGCCACCACCACCGGCTCCGCCCTAGCCGTGCAACAGCAGGGGGGCCACCATCCCGGCCACCACGGCCGCGCTGCCCTCCTCCCCGGTTAGACCCTCTCTCCCTCTGTTTTATTTGTGCCGCTGCCGTGAGCCGGCTGCCCATGGCTCCGTCTTGGGCCGGCGACGGCCGGAGGCCACCCCTCCCGGCCCAGTGGGCCTCTGCTCCACCGCCCCACCCATTTTCCCCCTCTTTGCCCTGTTTCGCTGGTGTACTATTTTGGGTAAGCAGTGGCTGCCTGCAGCCATCCGTGGCCGACTGGACCTCCGTTCAGCCCCGCCTTGGTCCGGCGAAGGTTGTGGACTACCTCTCCCTGCCCAGTTCCACCTCCGCCCTTCCTTTCTCCTCCGGCCAGATGCCTCCACCTCCCCTGTTTTGTCGATGCTTGGTTTTGGTGGCACGGAGGCCGGCAATTGCAAGCCACGGACGATAGACCTCTGTCTGGCTTTGCCCCAGCCTAGCGACGGTTGAGCCACTGTCCCGGCTTAGGTTCGTCGGCCCTAGCACTATTCCGCCTCCGCCCTCCCCAGTCCTATTTTCCCCTCCAGTCAGCCCCTATTTTTGGTCTACGCCCGTTTTGGACATTGTGATTGCCACTGCCAGCCGGACATCAGACATGGCCATGTGGACCTTTGTTTGGCTCTGCCTCGGCCCAGTGATGCTAGTGGGCCACCCCTCTGGGCCTTGTTGAGCATCCGTTCACTCCGCTTTGTCAAAACTAGATCCGCATCCCGTGCTTGGGTGCTCTCACTTGGAAAAAAACAAGGTCTTTGTTCCTCACTGTGCTGTCTGTTCGGCATGTCACCGTTGACTTTGGCCGGAGATAGCTCCTCCTAGCCGCTAGGGCCACGATGGAGTCGGCCAGATCCACCAGTAACCCCTGCTCCTTTGTGCTCCATGGTTTTTCACCTGTTTTGGGCCACTATAGCGTCTTCTCTGGACGCTTGTGGTTCGGTGGGTCTCAGCCTAGAGATGGCTGGCTACCCTAGTACAACATTGCCCCTCTTTTTCCAACATGAGCCATGTGTCCCCTCTGTCGGTTGTGTTTGACCGCACTATTCAGAGAGTCACTGTCTTACCTCCACCGGACACCGTATGGCCTCTAGTCGGCCTACCTCGACATGACAATGGCAAAGGCAATCTTTGTCAGTCACCACCCTTGGGCATGGTCCTACCGCCCTTCCGAGCCTTGGGCTAACACTGTTTAGCCCTCTGCTCTTCCCTATGGCCACATGTGCAAGTAGCAGCGCGTGTAGTTTAGAGTTTAGGTGCCACTTGGGCACCACCTGACAGTTGGATACTCTGCCATCATCTGGAGTTTACATCGGAGTCCTCCACCACCTCTCCTCCGTCCTTGAGTGTTGCCCACGCCCTTTGCCCTTATGTGGGCTGTTGTAAACGCGAAATCGATGTCGTTGGGTGCTGTCCACGATCGATTTTGACGTCTTACGACCGGCTGAGTATTTCTCAGCTGTCGGCCGACCTTTAATTAGTACACCCTTGAATTCTGGTCTAACCTTCCACTCATTGGCACGATATTTATCCCGGCCGCCCCTAGTGTGCCATCGTGGATCACAGATTTTGCTGCGTTGACTTTGACACCGCATTTGGCCGTGTGTAGTTCCGGCGCTTCTTAAAACCTCGGGATAATAGCTCTCTTAGCTAGGCAATGGTTTTGACTGCCAACTCAACCACCGATGCAGCCACCATCGTGTGCTCGCCATCAAACGTCATGATTACGAGGTAGGGGAGCTTTCAACTCGTAATTTCATGATAACATGCTTGAATGAGTAGTAGCATGCTAGGATTGTAAGATTCCATGTGTTTGGATATTAAATCATGATCTGTTTGTATTATGTAAGATGATGAATTATGCCATGTTGAGATACATATGATATGTATGAGATGTATGTATGTTTTATGGATGTGGAATATGTGTGCACTAATGATGGCTAGCGAATATATTAGTATGATATGTATGTGTATTTTGGACATGCTAGTGATGGCTTGCGATGCTGAGTAAGTTACATATGTGGACTATGTGTGAGGGCAGAGGTATGGGTGATGGACAATAAGAGGTGGCAAAGTGTTTGGTGAGGATTTGTATGTGTATGTGGATGTGTAAGTGTGTGACAGAAGACAACAGACGTAAGTTTGACAGGCAAGGAGTGGAGCAGATTGGTTTGGTTCGGTTTGGAGCATACGTCAAGGGTTCTGTATGTAAGTGGACTTAGGCTTGGAACCTTATGAAGGTTTATTAGACAGTAAGAATGTGCATAATTGTACAAGCATAACGTACAAATTATAAAGTGAAAAGTAAGTATAATAAGTGAGAAATTAAGTAAGAGGATGATAATGGGGATATGCTATGAGGAGCTCAGTTTGACGATGTAAGTAAGATGTTTTGACCGTAAGGTGGATGACAGAGGTTGTATGATTAAGTAAGGATTTGTGTATGGTAAGCTATGTCGCGACTTGGTTGAGTAAGTGAAGTCTGCTATCCTGACGAACTAGGGTTTTGTTCGGGCTCAGCTTCGATTTGATCAGTCGAGGACTGTGAGGTTGTGTGGCATAATTGTACTGCATAATATACTTAATTCAAAATTGAATTATGAGAAAGCTAATAATAGCGTTGTGAGTTTGAGACCTGAGGGTTCGACGGATTAAGTTATGTGTTAAGCTAGCCGATAATGAGTCGGCTATGCTTTTCTCATGTCTTGCCATGGTTTTTATACTGGGGAATGTTGTCTATGTGCTATATAGAGCACCAGACATCTGATGCTCTGTTGAGAACTATGTATGTTTCCGATTTAGTCTATGTGTCGTATGAAGCCCAGACGTTTGATGCTCTGTTGAGAGCAACTGTATGTATGTTTTCGATGTGGTCTGTGTGCTGTATTAAGCCCAGATGTTTGATGCTCTGTTGAGAGCGTTGTATGATTCCTGCTCAAGAGTGGCATTGTTGATTCCGCCTAAGAGGCATTGTATGATTTCTGCCCAAGAGTGGCACTGGCATTATAAGACCCATAATGGTGGGCAATCGTATGGCACTATAAGACCCCTTATGTGTTGGTAATTGTATGACCCCTTGTGTAGGTGTATGTTTGCGCGCTCAGGTAAGTAGTATCATGGATCTACTCTTACCTGTTTGATCCTGTGCCCCATGAGCATAGGTGTGCCTTACCTTCGAAAAAGTCCATGGTATCTAGTCACTCCCCGGAGGTTAAGGTGATGCGCCAGCGGCATTCTTTTCCTTTTCGACGCTGGAGCTTATTAGTTGTAATGAGCTTCAGTGGTCGATAGTATGTATACGACTGTATGACTGAGTATGTGTGTTTCTGAGTAAGCGTATGATTGTGAGTATGAGCATGACTGTAAGAGTGAGTATGAGCACGACTGTAAGTTTGAATATGAGTGCAACAGTAAGTGTAAGACTGCATGAGTAAGGTCGTACGAGTAAGGTCGTACAAGTACGTGTAAGCTGTATGAGTATGCCTTTGATGGTGCGAGTAAGTTGTAAGACCCTGATTAAGGGTGTTTGTGTAAGTTTGGTTTGATGGTGTGTTATGCGTGCTTATTTGCATATGTATACGATTGTTATATGTTGACTGGTTCATGTTTGGATTGCATGACACATGTATTTTTGAACTTATTGAGTTCTCTTTGGATTCCCCTACTGGGTATTTTCCTACTGAGTATGAAAATACTCACCCTACTTCTTTAGCCCCGTTGTTTGGGAGGCTTTTGCAGGTTGTGTTGGAGTGCTCCGGAAGATGGATGCTCGATTCTGTAGTAGATCATTTCCCCTTTTGATTCAGGTATATTTGACTCAATGAGAGTATTTTTGGTGCCACGATCTGATGTATTGGGTGAGATGAGATTTAAGTGTTTATAGCTTCTAGACTTTTAATTTGGATACATAGTAGACTGTTTATGGGACTTGTACTAGGGGACGCCTGGGAGTTATTTGTATTTAAAAATCCATGATCATGGTAATTTAGTCATACGTGTGATTTTGAAGAGCGCCTGAGGATATTTTCTTTGGCCATACAATGTTTGACTGCATAATGAAAATATTTAGATGGAAAATTGATGTTTAGTGTTTTAACTTATAAACTGTTTTATCAGGTTTTGATTTCATTATTTTTCCTTTGATTTATAGACGTTATATTGCAAAAAAAATTTCTGTGAATTTTAAGGAAAAGGGATGAAAAATCTCGGGCGTTACAAAAATTATCCCAAACATCTATTGATAGCAACTACACTAGACGACAACAATAATATGCTATGCGACATATTTGTAGTAGTCAAAAATGTGTGTGAGAAAACTTGGAGCTAGGTTCTTGAATTGCTAAAAAATTATCTATTTTCTGATCCTCTAGCCGAGATTGATACAATTATTTCCGATAGAATAAAGGGCTTGGCAAATGCTTTAAAGAAGTAATTTCCCTTTACACCACAGATATTGCATCTGTCACATGGCAACAAATATGTTGGATAGATTCAAAGACAACTACCAAAAGAACCAATTCCATGTGGCTGCTAAAACTTTTAGACATAACATGTATGATGACAAAATGAACATGTTGTGCCCGGTCTAGGCACAATTGGTACCTCACACGAATTACGTTAAGGAAGATAGAAGAAAGTAGGAAAGAAGAGGGGAAGAACTGATTTCTCTTGTATAAAAAAATAAGAAGGAAGAAGACGACCCCATATAGGGAGCCACACATCTCTCCTTGGGGATCATGCCAGCTAGTGGGTTTGATTAATCAGGGGGAACACTAGCTGGCCCGTTACACACTAATACCATAAAGTCCAAGTTACTGCTAATTATTACAGAAGTATAAAATAAACAAAGTTGCCTAATGCAAACAAATGGAAGGTCAATAGGTGAACGTGCACAAGACTCCGCCACACTTCCTCTAATCACCTTGACCTCAAGGCAACCATGCTAGGTAGCAAGCCGTAAACTCGTCCTTTGACATCCAAGTGGCATCCTCAAGTGGTTGTCCCTGCCAGGAAATGAGCACTTCTGTAGTAATGTGGCAAGAACGGCAGTGTAGTGGTAGCCACGGTTGTGTCACCCACACAACGGCAGAGGCAGGAGACATGGAAGACTGACTAGGCCAATGAGCCAGGTGGTAGGGCCAGCTCATAAGCCACTGGACCAATGCGCTCCACAACAACATACAACCCTGGTAACGAAGGGCGAGCTTGGAATGCTCCATCTAGAATAAGGTGGTATGATGTTGAGGAAGGATTGAGATGTAGACCAAGTTGCCCACATTAAACTCCCGATCAGCATGCTCTCTTTCATATACCTATTTCATTCGGATGGAGCGGAGGCAAGGTTCGAATTCAGCTGACAGACGACCTCGTCCCGTGTCTAATGCATGTAATCCACCTCAGCGATAGAAGAGCGGTGAGGAACATATGACAATATGGTCGGGGGGTGGACATCCATACAATACCTCAAATGAAGTGAACCCTGTACTCATGTGAAAGGCGGTGTTATACAACCATTCCACGCATGGAAGAAGCTGGAGCCACAGGTGGGCCAGAGTCAGTGCAAAACACCTGAGGTACTATTCCAACCAGCGGCATTCCACCTCCTCGGTCTGGCTGTCCGTCAGTAGATGGTAGGCTATGCTCATGTTAAGAGTAGCGCCCTGCAGTGCAAAGAACTCCCACCAAAACTAAAAGAGGAATACCCTATCGCGATTGGACACAATAGTGCGAGGCATGCCATGGAGCTTAGCGACCTCCTGAACATAAACCTCAGCAACAGTTTGGGCCGTCAAGGCGTGTCCAAGAGCGCAGAAGTGCACACACTTAGACAATCAATCCACCACCACAAGAATCACTGACTTGCCTTGCACCAAGGGCAAGGCCTCCATGAAATCCATCAAAATATCCTCCCAAACCTTATCAGAAATGGACAGTAGCTGAAGTAATATGGCAGGAGACGTCGTGGCAGCTTTGGCTGGTAGGCATACATCATAGGCGGTGACATATTCCTAAATAGGCCATCGAATGCCCTTCCATAAGAAGCTTTGGCTGACCCTCTTATAAGTGTGGAACTCCCATTCGTGGCCGGCCAATGGTGTGTCATGGAAGTGGGAGAGAACATGCCGGTGTAGGTCCTCGACATTGGGTACCCAGAGGTTGTCCTTCCAAAAAGAAAAGGTTATCATGCCATGCAAAGAAAGGGCGGCCAGTAGGGTCTTTTTGGAGACATGTAATCAGTGATTGTGTTGAAGGATCATCCCTATAGACACGCCATAACTCAACAATTAAGGGGCAGGAAGGAGTATATAAAGCGAAGTAGGACCTGGAGGTATAGCTACGAGAGAGGGCGTCGGCCAAAGTGTTGTCCACCCCTTTTTTGTACACCACCTCGTAGTTGTATCCCAACAATTTACAAACGCACCCTTGTTGTGCTGGAGTGGAAATTCGCTGCTCGAGGAAGTACTTCAAGTGTTGATGATCAGTGCGGATAGTGAAGCGGCGTCTGAGCAAGTAAGGTCTCCATTTATCGACGGCAAGGACTACAACGAACATCTCTTTCTCATATACAGACAGTGTTAAGGAACAACCTGCCAAGGCCTTACTGAAGAATGCAATAGGTAGCTCGTTCTGCAGGAAGACTGCAACTAGGCTGGCCTCTGAAGCATCCATTTCAACCATGAAAGAGTGGCTAAAATACAGTAGAATGAGGACAGGGCAGAGGCCATGGACTGCTTCAGCGTGTCAAAAGCCGCTTGGGCAGCCTCCATCTAAGTGAATCCACCCTTCTTCAGGAGCTCGATGAGGGGGCAAGTGATCACTCCATAGTGTTTGATAAACCTCCAGTAGTATCCAGCAAGGCCCAAGAAACCACTAAGTGCGCCGACGCAGGTGGGTATCGGCCAAGAAAGCATTGCTGATACCTTAGAAGGGTCAGTGGCGACCCCGTCCCTAGAGATAATGTGGCTGCCAAAAGAACATTTCGAATGTTTGAGGAATAAGGAATTAGTTCTCAGAATGGAGAAGATAGACCTGAAGTGCTCCAAATGTTCCGTCCACTATTAGTTATAGACAAGTATGTCATCAAAGAAAACCAGAATGAAGCGGCAAAGAAATAGCCTGAAGAGATCATTTATAAGGCTCTAAAAGGCATTGGTGAGCCCAAACAGCATGACTAAAAACTCTAAATGGCTGCTGTAGGTGCGGAAAGTGGTCTTATGAACATTGGCTGGTTGCACCCGAATTTGATGATAACCTAAATGGAGATCGAGTTTGCTGAAGACTGTCGTGCCGACTAACTCGTCAAGGAGCTCCTCAATCACTAGAATAGGGTACTTGTCCTTGACGGTGATGATGTTCAAGGGTTGGTAGTTAATGCAAGTGCCAAGTGTCAAGCTTCTGTGAACTAGCAGTACAGGAGAGGAGAAGGAGCTTGTTCTGGGGCGTATGATGTTGTACTATGGCATATCATCAACAAGGCGCTTTATCTCTGCCTTTTGGATGTGGGGGTAGCGGTAAGGGCGGACATTGGCTAGAGATGCCCCTAGAATGATAAGGATGTGATGGTCATGATGCCCCACTGGTGAAAGGCCTCTGGGCTCGTTGAACACATCCTTGATGTCCGTCAGTACGGCAAGAAGGTCCGTGGGCAGCTAGTCTTGGCTCATCTCTACCACAGGCCATTGCTGCAGGAGGAACCCTTGGGGAACAAACCGAAAGATAGAGCTCAGTGATTGGGCAGAGAGAAGGGGGCCCGGCCGAGACCCTTGGATCCGCACCTGTTGTCCCTGAACTTCAAAGTCCATAACCATCTCGCGGAAGTTTCATATCACGTCCCCAAGTTCTTGTAACAATTGAACCCCTAGGCCACATCTGCCCCTTATGTGGGCTGCAAGAAGAGGTTGGTGGCAAAGGTGTGGCCCTTGATAGCTAGTGTGGCCTGTGCACCTACCCTGGAGCTCCTAAGGTGCTTCCCATCACCGATCAAGACATTAAACAGTTTTGAATCTGACACGAAGTAGCCCAGATGAGGGGCCACCTTATCATTGATGAAGTTATGGGTGGAGCCACTGTCAATAAGGATGGCCACTTGCTGTCGCTTGAGATGGCCTTGGACCCATATAGTGCTAGGAGTGAAGTCCCTAAAAAAAGCATGGACTAAGATCTCGGGCAGCATGTCATTGTAATGGGGGGAATCATCTCTGTCCACTGTATCCATCTCTTCTTTGACCTCCTCCACTAGTAGACAGCCCTTAACTAAGCAACGATGTCCAAATACAAATTTTTTGTCACACTTGAAGCACGGCCCCTTGGATCGGTGTTCCTCCATCTAGGCCTATGTTAGGTGACGCACGAGATGACTAGGTGAAGGGGGCTACTGACCCGAACGGCTGATGGTTGTGCTGCTGGCTGTGATGGACATGGGGTTAGTGCCAAGAGGGGCAGTGGGGAAGGTCCAGAGCCAACCACCCCTTCGCGCGTCAGGCTATTTTCTCCTCAATTCGTGCATGCCGCACGACTTCCCGCATAGACGAGCATGCAAAGTGTTGCATTTAATCCGATATTTCTGGTTTGAGTGCTCTCTTGAATGTCCTAGAACTCATTGGGGTACAACTCGATGCACAATTCATCAGCGAATGCAGTCCAAGTGGGGTAACAAACCTCCTTCTCAAAGCACTAAACCGAATGGAAGCATCACTGTGTGGAATGCACCTATGCAAAACCGTTCAGTCTCGGAGTGCATCCCTTGAAAGGAGAAGAACTTCTCCACCTTGTACAACCACTCCACTGGATCCTCATCACCATTGTAATGTGGGAACTATAGGTAGGATAAATGGGGCTCAGCTCCTCCCTGTGGCCCCCCATGTGGGCCTGAATACTCCTCCCAGTCATCCTCCATCATGTGGAACATATTTCTAAGTGGAGGCACCATTGGGGCATTTCCCCGAACACCTGGTGGCCCTTCATATCCTAGCCTGTGTGTCCCCCTTCATTGGGTTGTTTGAATGTGCCAAAGCACATGGAGGGTTGGAGTGGCCACATTTTTCTATTTGCTGAATTCTAAGTGTTGGAACAACATATTTCTTGGGCCTAGGATGACCCCCCCTTCTCCAAGTTGGCTAGCTGGGGTCTGGGCAACAATGGCGCTGAGGGCGTTGCTTGAAGCTGAGCCATGACCATGGACAGGGACACAAGTTTGGCCATGATTTAACTGAGTATGGGAGGACTGATGGTCTCAGGGGCTGGTTTGGGGCTGTCCACTGAGATTTCATTCTCCTTTTTGGGCTGGACTTCAGGGGGCCATGGTTGGCTGTTTGCCTCTCGCCATGGCTGGAGATCGTGATAGTTTTGATGCCAGTGTTGTGCCAATTTAGGCACAATCTGTATCTCACACGAATCACGTTAAGGAAGATAGAAGAGAGTAGGAAAGAAGAGGGGAAGAACCGATTTCTAATGCATAAGAAAACCAGAAGGAAGAAGAGGACCCTTATAGGGAGCCGCACCTCTCTCCTTGGGGATTGTGCCAGCTAGTTTACCCGATTAATTAGGGGGAACATTGTCACAACCTAGATTTTTAAAAGCCTTTCTAAAATCGTATGAATAGTAGTCACAAATTTTTTTTTCTTAAGTACAAAACAAACTATTTGATTAAATATCTAGGTCATGATAACTAGGGTTCACAAATACGAATAACAAATCATATGATATTATTACACGTCTCAAAATTTAATAAGAATAGCTCATCCATCTAAGTACAAGTTCATCAACTGTCAGAAAATAAATAAGTTGACTCTCACGCTAATGAAACACTTATATACCGGAGTTACAAAAACAAAGAAACTTCTTCTTGTGCTCGCTTGTTTATGTCTTACTTGTCATCACCTAAAGAATCTGCAACTAACTAAACCAAACAACCACAACAACAAGAATGGAATCTTTCCACCTTCAAGAGAAGAGCTTCCATAATAACAAAAGATTTTATTAATATTTTTCGGATTAGGCCAACATCACCCGATATTAGTTACCTACATACTCATCAGACAACATCTCCAATGTTTCTAACAAGATCAGATCCATACGTAGTTCTGCCTCAAAACTATACTATACTAAAAAGCATAGCATCACCCATGCAATGCTTGAGTATTTTAAAGAAACCCACATTTTATGAAAGTCCTATAATTGTTCCACTTGTCTAATTAATAAGCAATATCAAACAATGTTATTACTTATCTCTCGAACCATTGCTCGATAATTAATACTAATAAATTTGTATTCACTCATAGAGAACTTGCCCATCGAGAAAATTTCCAGACATAAGACTCCAACATGCAGAACATCAATAACGATGACACATGTAAAGTAATATACAGAATACTGAATATAACATAACTCAGAAACATGGGCTAACCTTTAATAAATAAAGACCAACATAATGCACAAATCAATGGACACCATTCAGGAAACAATGCATTAATTATTACCTGAAAATACCGACTCCCACTCAAAGGAGTAATTGCATGCTAATAGAAATGCTAGCATCTCTAGAGATCCACTTCGATCAACCATAGGCCTAGAGATGTAGGTACCAGCTGTACTCATGGACACACTGGCCGGAGGTAGATGAGCCTTCTATGATGCTTAAAAACCTGGTTTGCGCATTTGTAGGGATCCATCGTCCCAAAAGAGTGGAGACCACGAAGGTTTGAAAGATTACCACCATGGCTATTATCAGAAATCCTAGCATCTCTAGAGATCTACTTGGATCAACCATGGGCCTAGAGATGTAGGTACCAGCTGTGCTCATGGCCACATGATGAGCCTTCCATGATGCTCAAAAACTTGATTTGCACATTTGTAGGGATCCATCATCCCAAAGGTGCCGAGGCCATGAAAGCCTAAATATCCATCATGGCTATTACCGTGAGCTTAAACTTTGACTTAGAGAACATCCCATAACCACCCTCGGTTCATTCACTAAGGTAAAATTCTAAGTTAGGGCCCTATTCACTCCATGAACTAGTCCCAACCCTAAAGAGGGTATTTAGTCATTATCTTGATTAGGTGTTCTTAACCCAATCCAACGATGACAAAAACCTCTTGATTAGTTTTTATTAACCTTAATTTGCTTATATAACTTAACACAATAATAATAAATGTAAGCATCAGAACAATCAACATATATAATATGCGGTCACACAAGTGCATAAATAATAAACGGAGGCTGGTTGCACTCATTCATTGAGCCAGGGCTCAGTGAATCAAATCCCAAGAGTGTAAACAACTCTAATGCATCACGTGAATTACGTATATAATACTCTAGTTCATCGATGTACTCGGTTGTAGACACTTTTAATTCACTACCTTAAACCCTGAGAGGGTTCTTCCCTTTATTTCTTGTGACACTGTGACCTGTCAAGGTCTTCATGTCACTTGCTGGTCGCACCCCTCCTTTTGAAGCTATTTAACATCACAAGAGCATACCCTAACGCTTGGTAGTTAGGTTATTAGTTTTGGCATAAAAGGAACATACTACCCTTAAGGGCATTAGGGTAATTCTACCACTTAGAGTATGGTACTCTCCCTTAGGTCATTTGGTCATCTCACTACCCTTTTATTTATTTTAAGTCATTATCCTCTTAGGAGGCTCCACTCTTAAACTGTCCCGTGCTTCCATTTACACGAAACATGGGCAGGTCCACTCAAAGTGGTATTTTTTCATTTGGTTTAAGGTCTTATTGAAATCTAATGGGTCCAAAATTGAACTTAAGGGTACTACTTGACTTCATGGACTTTGTGTAATTTTCCTAGCGTGTAATGTGGTCGTGAACCCCTTAAACTGACCCAGGTTTACTTAAAGGTTTACGATTAACCCTAGGGGCAAGATTGTCAATTAACCACTCATTGGAATTTTTTCATCACCACAAGGTTTGGCATATATTTGTTTTACCCATTAAACTCTCTTTGAGAATTTTTCCATATTTTAAGATCACTCATAGGCTACTGAACCGGATCCCCTAACTCGGGTAAGTGAATATTGCATGATTTAACTAAAGGGTAAAATAGTCATTTTATAGTCTCTAGAATTTTTTCCAAGTCTGAAACTTGGTCAGAATACTCCCATGCTTATCAATGTCCAATAGAAATTTTCTAGAAATTGTTGGGCATTTTTATCCCCCTAAACTAGACCCAGTTCGACCCTTCAATCATTTCTTTTTTTTTTTCAAATTGGACCGGTTTGGTTCGGGTCGTCCTCCCCGCCTCCGGCTAGAAGTGTTTCCATCTCTGGATGCCACATTGGAGCAATGACCTTGGCTCCACTGGATTGCTGCCAGGCGGTGATCCCAGTGAGGCTGGCCCCTGCTGCCGCCCGGTGGCCGGCTAATGCCAAATACTCACTTTTATTTTTTTAATTTGCCGAAGAAGCTGTGGTGGCAGGGTGCCACGGCCGGCTGATGGGCTGGGCTTGACTGGATCACCATCATCCAGTGATTTCAGCAGCCTTGGTCCATCCTTCGGCCGGCAGTTGTGCTGCGCCGCCGCAGGTTCTCCATTCTTCTTTTTTTATCTACTGAGATGACCTGGCGGCTGAGGCAGCCAGTCCACCACCGCCAATGCCGCCGGATCCAAGCCACTGCGGCCAGGGCCAGGACCGCCGTGGCCAGGGACAGTGTGGCCCCTTTCCAATGGCTATTCTGGTGACTGAAAAAATCTAAGTACTATTTATGCAATTATGTGAACATTATTTGCAGAAAACACTATTATTTGCAAAAACCACTATAATTTTCATTTAATCAGTTAACGAAATCAATAAGAATCTAAACATGAAATCCTACCTCCATGGCCGAGTTGACTTCGACCCACTGCCACTGAAGCCTCGCCAAAACATTCCCTCGAGAGCCTTCTCCGCCCTCTCTCCTCCCTCAACCAAAAACAATGCCCATTAATTGTGCCCTCAAAAGCCTTTTTATAAGCATGGGGATTAGGATTCCTAATCCCCCTAGAACTTTGGTCAATCCTCCCCATTTAGACTACCTAAATGGGTCCTTAAAAATTAATTTTGGAATTATAAACAACTGGGCCCGCAAAATGACTTAAAGGGGCCAATATAAAGTCTAATCGGGTAAACGGGCCTTATGCTATATACCTAACTTCAAATAGTTGTATCTCCCTCATCCGAACTCCGATTCATGCATTCTTGGTGGCGTTTTAAAGCTATTTTGGTCTACTTTCTATCCATATAAGATCTAATCATACTTATAACTTATTATCAATTTATTCTAACGAGAAGGTCAATGGGTCCAACATCCTAATCCCACATGGTCGACTTCGAGAATATAGAAAAATCACAGACGTTACAAACACAATCTAGCCCATTACATACTAATACCATAATGTCCAAGTTATTGTTAATTATTAGAAAAGTATAAAATAAACAAAGTAGCCTAATGCGAACAAATGGAAGGTCAACATAGCAAAAAGAGAGCCCGGGTGAACATGCACAACAGAACAACATTAAAGAACATAATCATGAAGTATTTGCTTTGCTGGATAAGATAGATTTAGAGCACTAGGCCATTGATTTCCAAAGCAAAAGATATGGAACACTCAACTGAAATAGATCTTAAAATACTAATGCAATGTTCAAAACAGCCACGTCAATGCTTATTACTAGGTTAATTGAACATACAAGGGAGCACAACTACACTTTTTGGAAAAATGCTTATTACTAGGTTAATTGAACATACAAGGGAGCACAACTACACTTTTTGGAAAACATTGGATAGATTTACAAAATATGACTGAAGATGTAACCCCAATTTCTCGTAAATACATCAAAAACAGAAGAGAAGAAGCAAGGATTGTGCACATATTGTTGGCATCAATGTATGAATTCTAAGTTAACTCGCTATATCACAAGGTAAAATGCAAATTAATGTCGTGTGTATATTCATACGTTATCAACCATAATGTGTATGTCCATCTATTAAAATAACACGATAGTTGTGAGCATACTACATATGTTGATGGGTTGCATATTCGATAACACTATAATATCACTTATTGTGTTCTCATTTACACAATATTCACTCAACAAGATGTAGTGAATCTAGTCGAACATAGATGCACATGCAAAAAGTTTCAGCATCTGGGTTTACTATGTAAACATGTAATTGCAGCAATTCATAAAAAAAAGTTCTATGTGTCTCATTACTGCAAAAAATTGTACTCTACAAAAATATATAAAATGGCATATCAAGAGCCATTATAACCATTGACAAAATGGCATAAGTGGGCACAAACTAGAGTTCTTCTTACATTCAACAAACAATCCCACTCAAGGAGCATGGGCTTGAAAGGAAAAACTGAAGCGAGTCAAAACCCAAGGTCAAAGCCCCACACAAATGTGGAGCATGTGGGTAGTTGGGTGACAATCCCAAACACTGCGACAACACGCAAGAAGACCCTTCAAATGTGGCTACTTGTCCAAGTACAAGCCGAAGGAGGGCAAACCAAAGAGTAGGAAAATGACATAAGGATGGAGAATATCGATCAGATTGCCTTATCCAAACCCGTTCTTTAGTTGAATGGAAGAAATGTCATTTTGTAGTTGTGTTCATAGAAACATGATTTTTTATGAATGTCGTGTTGTCATATACGATAGTGTATGCACACTGTGTTATTTATAACGCGATATGTTGATCAAGGTATTATTCATATTGCCTTATGTATACATATTGTGTAATTGGAAACATGATCAAAGGGATTAATTGTTACCAATTACACAATAAGAAAAGGACTTACAATGAATATAACATAATTTCTTTTGTAACTTTGTGTTACCAATTACATGATAATTGTACTTAGTGTTATTGATAACACGACCAAAGCATTAACTAATTCATACCAAAATTGTCCCTATTTCTAATGCATCACACCAATTTTTCTAGCCCTGAAAACCAATTTTTGACACCACACCAATTTCCGGTGGAGCAAACCAATTTCTAGTGTAGCAAAGAATTTTTTGATGCAACATACCAAGTTTTGATGCAATACTTACTTCACCTCCCATTCCCTCTCGACAAATATAAATCCTAAAAAATTCTAGCAAATGATTGAAGACTGATGATAAAGCTATTGGCAATTGGCTACTGACGATATCCAACTAGCGATTGCCGACAGGTAGATTGCACACCATTCGTGTTAAGGAGCACAAACTTGTCAACCACCCAAACAAATGTGGCAGACATAGGGACATTGAAATAATGCCCGATTATGTCTCATCTGCCTCCTAGGCCAATTAGAAGGATGATGTCAAAGATTAATGACAAGTATTGCCAAATAATTTTTCTAATTCACCCCATTAATAGTCTGCATTGTTCTTCTCATTTTCCATGGAGTTGGATAAGTCATAATTGGGTGTTATTTCAATGTCCAAAATATTTAGAAGGATTTCTTACTGATGGCTCACAAGGTCGTGCTCTTGTAGACAAATGGTGTGTCACAATTACAAATTAGTGGTCTTACTTTTGCATTTTTTGTACTTTGGTTGTTTAGACAATATACTCATAACTACTATTAATGAAAGAGAAATTCATTACACATATCAAATTTTTTGTTCTCCATATAAATTTTACTATGCATGAAAATCATGTTACTGATAACATGACAAGAGAGAAATTCTTGTTATTAGTAACATGATTTTGTGATTATTGTCGTGTTACCATATATAATAGTATAAGAAAAGCATGTTATCGGTAAGACAACATAATTATTCGTGTTGTCGCTAACAGTATCTGTAGATCAATTAAACTTACTAACTAGAGTTCTTATTATCTGTCACACGCCCTAACTTGTGCCCTAACTTGATTTCATGTTATCAATGACACAACCTAACTAGTGTGCGTGTTGTCTAAAACACTATCTAACAATAGATCGTGTTATCTATCACATGGCCTAACTTGAGTTTGTGATATCAATAACATGACCTAATTGGAATGTTGTTGTCTGAAACACGACCCAAATGGCGTTCGTGTTATCATTAACACGACCTAACTTGAGTGTGTGGAATGCAAAAATGACCTACTAGAGTGTTGTTGTTGATAGCACGATCTATTAGTCAATTACATGAACTAACTTTCGTGGGTGCTGTGATAATTCAGATGAAATGTAATTTGTGTTGTTTCTAGCACAATCTATAGATCAATTATACTTACTAACGGGAGTTCATGTTATCTATCACATGCCCTAACTTAAGTTTGTGTTATCCACGAAATGACCTAACTAGTGTTCGTGTTGTCCGAAACATGACCGAACAATAGATCGTGTTATATATCACAAGACCTATCTTTATTTCATGTTACTGATAACACAACCTAACTGGAGTTCGTGTTGTTTGAATCACAACCTAAATGGCATTCATGTTAACGATAGCATGACCTAACTTGAGTGTGTGTTATTCAAAACATGACCTAACTTGAGTTTGTGTTGCTTATAACATCATCAGTTGGTTGGTTAATTACATGACCTAGCATGAGTGCGTGTTGTGTTAATTCAGATGAAACATAATTTGTGTTGTTGCTAAGACAATTTGTAGATCAATTATACTTTCTAATTGGAGTTCACGTTATCTATCACACGCCCTAAAAAGAGTTCGTGTTATCAATGACACGACCGAACTGGTGTGTAGGTTGTCCGAAACACAACCTAACATTAGTTCATGTTATCAATCACACGACCTAACTTGAGTTTGTGTTATCCATAACACGACCTAACTAGAGTGTGTTATCTGAAATACGACCTAATGGGCATTCGTGTTATTGTTAACACAACCTAACTTGAGTGTGTGTTATTCGAAACATGACCTAACTTGAGTGTGTGTTGTTGATAACACGATATGTTGATCAATTACATGACCTAACTTGTGTGAGTGTTGTGCTAATTTAGATTATGTGTTACGAATTACACGATAAACAAATGTATTCCATTGAATATATAAAGAATTTGTTTGTTACCACTTGTACAGTGCAAGAGAGATAAAAATTAAAACATAATAAGAACTCATCTGAAGAAGCATCGAACTTCTACTTAATTTCCCCACAAAGAATTACCGCAAATATCTGCAACTTGATCAATATAGTAATCTCTGATTGGGTAAAATCTGGTTGGTGGACTCCTACAGCCAGCTTCGCTACATAGTACATCAAGAAGACCCCGCATTCTTCATTTGTTTCTTGATAGGGACATTTTTTTATTTTGGTTATAGGCCACTTTGTCGCACCCTTTATCCTTAGGGTCTTCTCCATTGCTATGGCAACATAGAGTCCAACATTGTCGACCTCGGCAAAGTAATGATTGTGGTCACGCTTTAGTAAATTATACCCACCTAAACCTCTTCTCCCTGCATCAAGCAATGAGAAGAAGGAAATGACCTGTGATGTAGATCAGAATAAAGACACTCTCAATGTTTACATTAAGCCGCTTCATCAAGTTGTTAATGATTTTGGGATGCAACTCCATTTTATCATCTTGCGTCCCTACCTTGTAGTAGTGCTGGATGACGAATTTTTCTAAGAGGCAGTTTGGATAAACAATAGGATATCTCAAATTTCATTCATCGAGTAACGCACAGAATATGTCTATAACCTAAAATCATCAACAAAATATTATTGTGTAAGTGATAACACAACAAATGATAAGTTTTGTAAATACAAACACGATACTCTAACCCAATGTTAATCTAAGACACTGCCATTCCGTCTATCGTGTTATCAATAATACTATTTAGCAACATGATACATCCTTTCAAGAACACAATATTGATGTGAATTCACATGTTATGTTATTGAAACCACAACATTCACAATTTTGTGTTATCAATATCACGAACTCGGGTTACTAGCATCGCACGAATTCACATATCATGTTATTTAAAACACAATATGTAAACTTTCGTGTCATTGATAACACGGGAAAAAATATAAACTAATTCTTACCTCAATTTTTTGTTTCCTAGCTGCCGGAGCTTTTGTAAACATGGTTAACTTACAATCAACTCCCAATTTGGCAGTGGCCATTTAGGTTTCTCTTTTCTTGTGGTTACATTGAAAACCCAAATCGAACCCTGTCCACATAGAACCAACTAGAGATTGACTGAGGTCGGGTCCCATCTCAGGCTAGAAAGAAAAAAATACACGAGTAAACCTCAAGTTGGGTCAGATCTAGCAAATAAAAAACTCAAAGAAACAACCCAAATTCCTAATTAATTCACAATATCATATACAAATCAGGTTGTATAGTTTTATGTGATTTTTTATAGATTGAACGGATCCAATATATTATTAATTTGGTTTTAATTATTAGAACTAACCCTAGCCAAGATAGAATACCAGTTCTTATTTTGATTCTCTAGTTCTTCAGTTTCTATCTCGGGTTGGGCCTGGTCTTGCTGAACCCAACATGAGATGTAACCTATTACTTTTCCAAGACACTTCTTGTATTGTTGTTTAACAATCATTCGAAATAAAAAGACTAACTAATGACATTTAATATGGCCCCATCTTGACCTAATATCTCCCCCGAAGTGAGCCCACATATCATGTACTTTAAGCAGAAAAGGAGGTGGGTCCTCTTCTCCGCTGATGCGAATACCAACACTGGCCTTTTTAATAGAATCGAAAATCAACCAATATCTATTGCTGACTTGGGAAGGGATTTTGCGGTAGGCTGATACCAATTAAAAATATTCCTCCTCCCATGTGTATGATTTCTAATTTTGTCACCTACAAAGTCTTTTTGTTTATCAAACTGTGCTCAATATCATTTTATTTAAACTGTTTAAGTTTACATAAATAAATCGGGCCATTACCATACAGGGACCGAATGGGACCGAACAACTGCAAAAATTCATGATAAGGCTCATAATACAAGTTACGCGACAACTCTGGCAGATTCACGTTCCACTGCTTGCTTCAAGAAGCTGCCCTCTTCAAGCACCATCTGAACGGGCAGGAAGCCCAGCCCGTCCGCCATGGCCAGCAACATCTGCTTCATCTCCGCCCTGAACTCTTCGAGATCCACCTCCCCGTTGGAGTCGTGGTCGAACTGAGCAAAGAGGCCGTCATAGACCGGACGCAGTTCATCCGGCCTTACGGCCACGTCCAAGCCGAAGTGCTTCTCCAAGACCCTGAGGCACCTGAGCTCGTTCATGAGCTCTGAATACGACAACTGCCCATCGTCGTTAGCGTCCAGCCGGTGGAAGAGGCCATCCACTGACTTGTTGAAGGCGCTGTCGTCCTCCACGAAGTTGCGGATGGTGGCACCGTCCAACACCTCCACGCTCATCCTCAACAAATTAACAAGAACAACGGCGACGAGACAGACGAAGTGGGAAACTGAAGGAAACGAAGAAGCTCTGGTGCGATATCTTTTCTTTTCTTGGTGTGATATGGTCCAAGGGGATTTGTATTTATAGATGGAAGTTGTTAAAACCTGCCTGTAGCTGCCACGGACCAAGTTTGTCATTTCAACCGACGCCGTAATTGTCTATATTAGATACTGAAACCACATCGCCCAACCCACTTGAGAAGTCAAAAACTATTTCTCAAGTTCACAGACCATCTCCGAAGGAGCAACCGACCAAGTTGACGAAAGAATTCCAAACACGGGAGCAAATTTCCGCGCTTCTGTGCCTCTTCACTGCGGCCATCATTTTCCTGTGGGCTCACCGTAACAGTCAATCCGTAGACACGGAGAGGAAAGGCATCTTTTCTTCGTTTAACTTTACGTTTTAGTAGGTTGGATGTGATTTGGGAGACACATATAAGCGTGTTTTTATTATAATTATTTTATATACCGGGGAATGTTAGTTTTATATAGAAAAAATTATTTAAATAATAATTAAAAAATATTTACTATTATAAATTATTTTTAAAAATATTTTTTGAAGTGATGTTTTTTTTGTCATGTAAGTAGTTGGTGCCTACGTGGTTAGTTTTTAAAATTTTTAGTTAATTTGATTTCGTCCTTCTAAACGATAAAACAGGTTTAATGTTTTAAAAAGGCTTGACCCAATTTCGTTCTTTAGAAGAACAAAATTATCTTAAAGGCGATTTTGTCCTTACGAAATTACGAATTAATTTTCAACCGGTTTACTTGGACTCTATTGGAAACCAGACTACTCTTTTTTTTGCCGTTTCAACTCCCATAAACCGGTTGCCATTACTGTAGACCTAGGTCTCGGTTCTTCAATATTTTTTGTTGCTTATCACTTACTATGTCTCAGATAGTATCAATTGATTTCTTTATAAGCAAAAAAAAACGAATTGATGCGCTATGGTTGAAACTAATGTGGGTTTTAACTTTTTAACAGTTTTCCGTTGCCCAAACGGCTAATAGTCTAATAAATGATAATAACTCCTCAATTGCATTAGTTGTTAAAAAAAGTCACTAAATTCATAAACATGGATTCATGACATAATTGAAATAACAGAACATTAAACGAATTGATGCGCTATGGTTGAAACTAATGTGGGTTTTAACTTTTTAACAGTTTTCCGTTGCCCAAACGGCTAATAGTCTAATAAATGATAATAACTCCTCAATTGCATTAGTTGTTAAAAAAAGTCACTAAATTCATAAACATGGATTCATGACATAATTGAAATAACAGAACATTAATGTGAATGTATAGCATTAATGGCAAAATTAAAGTGAATGTGCAACATTAATGGCAGCAATGCTGCCACATTGGAGAAGGGTAATGATCGGATAATTTCGTCGTTTGAACCATGAAATCACCCTACTTACAAGCATTTGGAGCTACTATGACAAAAAATACATATAGTGAACATAAGTACAAAATTTAATTCTTTTAAATCTTTCATATCCACCCTCCTCCTCCCCCACCAACCCGGACCCAGAGAGCTTCCTCTTCGACCCGACGGAGCTCGATACTTCAGACTCTGACGACGAGGACTCCCATTCCTTGCTTTCGAGTTTCTCTGTCCCCCCTCCCATCCGCACCTCCCCTCCTTATCCCCTCTAGGATTCCTCTAAAAATTCTACCCCCAACTCCAAGTCTGACTCCTCTTCTCTCCCCATGTTCCTCTCCTTCAACTAGGACCATGGCTGCTTCGCTGCTGGCACAGACCACGGCTTCCACATCTACAACTACCCTTCTGCGAGATCTTCCTTCAAGATTTTGACCACAACTTTAACACCCCCGGAGCTAGCATTAGCGTCATCAAGAAGCTCTTTCGTTGCAACATCATCGCTCTCGTCAACCCGATGATGCCAACAAGATCATGCAAATGTCTATCCAGTAGAGCAATGATACCTCCATGCAATGCTCAGAACATTAATTTAAAAAAATCGCAATTTTGTCGTTCTTCCTATCTTCGAGGCCAGGAATATGCTAATTAGCTTTGGACGAATCAGGCATGGCACTATCTTGGCCGTCTCAACTTTGGTTGGCCACTCCACTTCATAGAAGCTTGTGTGTAAGGGGGTGTTATACTAAAATAAATATATATATTTTTTGTTTCCTAACTGCCCGAGCTTTTGTAAAACATGGTTAACTTACAATCAACTCCCAATTTGAGAGTGGCCTTTTAGGTTTCTATTTTCTCGTGGTTACATTCAAAACCCTGATCCAACCGAGTCCAAATAGAACTAACTAGAGATTGATTGAGGTCCGGTCCCATCTTAGGCCAGAAAGAAAAAAATACACGAGTAAACCTCAAGTTGGGTCAAATCTAACATATAAAAAACCCAAAGAAACAACCTGAATTCCTCATTAATTCACAATATCATATACAAATCAGGTTGTATAGTTTTTTGTGATTTTTTATAAATCGAACCGATCCAATATATTATCAAATTGGTTTGAATTATTATAACTAACCCTAGCCAAGATAGAATACCAATTCTTATTTTAGTTCTCTCGTTCTTAGGTTACTATCTCGGGTTGGGCCGGGTCGGGTCTTGCTGAACTCAACATGAGATCCATACAATTCTTGTATTGTTGTTTAACAATTATTTGAAATAAAAACACTAACTCATGAGATTTAATATGGCCCCATCTTGACCTAATATCTCCCCCCGAAGTGAGCCCACCTATCATGTACGTTGAGCAGAAAAGGGGGTGGGTTCTCTTGTCCGCTGATGCCAACAACACTGGCCTTTTTAATTGAATCGACAATCAACCAGTATCTATTGCTGACTTGGGAAGGGATTTTGTGGTAGGCTGATACCAATTAAAAATATTCCTCCTCCCATTTCTATGATTTCTAATTTTGTCAAAAATGTAGAGAGTTCACTACAAGGTCTTTTTGTTTAGCTTTGTGGCGAGTTCAGTACTCATCAAACTGTGCTCAACATTATTTTATTTAAACTGTTTGAGTTTACATAAATAAATCGGGCCATTACCATACAGGGACCGGAAGGAACCGAACAACTACAAAAATTCATCATAAGGCTCATAATACAAGTTACGCGACAACTCTGGCAGACTCACGTTCCACTGCTTGCTTCAAGAAGCTGCCCTCTTCAAGCACCATCTGAACGGGCAGGAAGCCCAGCCCGTCCGCCATGGCCAGCAACATCTGCTTCATCTCCGCCCTGAACTCTTCGAGATCCACCTCCCCGCTGGAGTCGTGGTCGAACTGAGCAAAGAGACCGTCATAGACCGGACGCATCTCATCCGGCCTTACAGCCACGTCCAAGCCGAAGTGCTTCTCCAAGACCCTGAGGCACCTGAGCTCGTTCATGAGCTCTGAATACGACAACTGCCCGTCGTCGTTAGCGTCCAGCCGGTGGAAGAGGCCATCCACCGACTGGTTGAAGGCGCTGTCGTCCTCCACGAAGTTGCGAATGGTGGCACCGTCCAACACCTCCACGCTCATCCTCAACAAATTAACAAGAACAACGGCAACGAGAGAGACGAAGTGGGAAACTGAAGGAAACGAAGAAGCTCTGGTGCGATACCTTTTCCTTTCTTGGTGTGATATGGTCGTATTCAAGGGGATTTGTATTTATAGATGGAAGCTGCCACGGACCAAGTTTGTCATTTCAACGGACGCCGTAATTTTCTATTATAAGATACTGAAACCACATCGCCCAACCCACTTGAGAAGTCAAAAACTATTTCTCAAGTTCACAAACTATATCCTAAGGAGCAACCGACCAAGTTGACTAAAGAATTCCAAAGACGGGAGCAAATTTCCGCGCTTCTGTGCCTCTTTATTGCGAGCCTCATTATCCTGTGGGCCGACCGTAACAGTCATTCAGTAGACACGGAGAGGAAAGGCATTTTTTCTTGGTTGAACTTTACGTACGTTTTAGTCCGTTGATGCGTACGTTTTGGGAGAAATACAATTGTTTTTACTGTATAATTTTTTTCTTTATTTGGGAATGTTTGTTTTATATACATACTTCGCTAATATGTGGTAAATGTATATTAGAATGGCACCTATTGGCCACCAAATTGTCAGCCACAGGATTGATCTGGATTTCGATCCCGTGGCCCAACATGGAACAGATCCGACATTAGGGTGCTATCTAAGGTCGGGTACAACAAAATTCCTAAGTAAATGTCAAGTTGGGCGAGTTAGGTTTAACATGTAAAAAATTAACTTAGAGTTCTAAATTAATTTATAAATCTATATTTAACCCAGGTTAAATAAATATTTAATAATTTTTCATAAATATAACAGGTCTAATATAGTGTTGATTTAGTTTGAAATATTAGAACCAAAGTGATCCAAAATAGAATCTCTTGGTTCTTTGATTTTTGGTTCCTATTCCACGTTGGTGCACCCGACCTTAGATTCAGGACTACTTTTTTGTACCTTTTTTTATTATCGTGATGAAATAAAATACACAAAATTTAGGCATACCTGTAGCTATTAGAACCTTCAACTAAGCTTAATCCTCTTGTTGAAGCCTTGTCTCAGCTAATTTTCTTCAAAATCACACAATGAGTTTCTGGCTTAAAACTTGGCTGAGAATAATCTCGCTTAAGGCACCGTATTAGGATGGACAATGGTATATTTGTAACTAAACCAGGACATCATTATTAAGAACCTTAGAATCCTAACCCTCCATCTAGAGGCTAGCCAATGGTCCAGATTCACCACTTAAAACCACTGCTTAATGGGTATTCAGATTCAAGCTCATTACCCAGACAATTTTAAAAGCCCAAAATAGTGCTAATTGAGATAGTTGGGCCGCTTGATGTTCTAATATAAAAACAAGCCCAACATTTTGTTTATTTTATTATTTTTTAACAATTAATTAAACTAGCAAAGCTATCAAATGAGATATAATATGGCCCAACTTAACCTAATATGTCTGTGGAAGAGAACCCACAAAACATATAGTTTGAGCGAAAAGAGTAATGCTAACCAAACGCTAGGTTTTCGACGTCAAAAGCCTACTTTATCATCTAAATGGTTTAGATGCAATGATGTTGAAATTATGAAATAGGCTTTTGACATTTATATAAAACTTTCGTAGGTGGATTATTTTTTCGAAAAGGAGGTACCTTGTCCTCTAACACCAATACCCTCCACCAGTGGCCATTTAATTGAATAGACAATCAACCAATACCTATTGTTGACTTCTAAAGAGGTTTCGGGGTAGGCTAATACTAATTACAAATAGAACGCATCAATCCCCCCCCCCCCCCTGAAATGCTTAGAACCCCCCACCATAGAAAAATAAGACGCATTTTTTTACAACTCAGTACCCCCCCATACCCCCTATAATTTTACTCATGCCACCCTAATACACTAAATTTTCTAGAGGTTTTTTTGTGGGTGGTACCCTCTACCAAATAAAATTGATTTGGAAAGAGGCCTTAAGTTCACTTCAAATTCTGCATATTGTGATGGTGACCACCTCCTGCCAGGAGTTTTCTAGAAGTTTTTAAGTTTTGTGGTGGGGGTACCCCTGGACAAATAAAACTGCATTATACCAAAAACAAAGGTCCCCGTCAATGTTTACATATTGTAGCGGTGACATCTCCCTGCCAAAAACTATCCAGAAGTTTAAAATTTTTTTGAAAGTTTCTTGGCGGGGGATACCATCCCTCAAATAAAACTTATTTGCATAGAGACCGTAGTTCCCCGTCGAATCTGTATGCTTTTGGCGGTGACCACCCCCCGCTAGAAATCATTTAGAAGTTTTCTAGATAAGCAGCAAAGCAAGGGAGAGAGGAAAAAAAATCATGGGAGAGGAGCCACAAGCAAGGGGAGGAATGAAAATAGTCAGGGAAGAGAAGCCACAAGCGATGGAGAGAGATGGAATAGCTAACACCATGGGGGGAATATTGGGAATGGGGCAATAAATGAGCAGAAATAAAATTAAAATGAATCGTGGTGGACGAGGGGGTATTTAGTAATTTATTTAATTTTTTTGGGGTGTGTAAAGTATAGGGGGGCTTGATAAAAACTAGGTGGGAAATATTCCTCCTCCTACATACTCCCTTTATACTATATTAATAGCTTTGTTTCTAATTTTTATTATTTTTATCAAAACGTGTTATGTTTTGCAGTACTTAGAATGTTATGTCCTGCGGTAGTTAGATATTAGTTAAGCAGTTATAATAACGTGCACATAGGTAGTAATGTTAGGTGCATGTGGCTTTGTTTTTAATTAGTTATTAATCAGTTTTAGTTTATGTAGCTAGTTCACTTTCTCTATGTAGCCTAATGGCTTAGGTCAGCCTTAAATAGGCTTTAGCGTGTAATCCAGAATTAATGAAAAATTAGCACTTTCCTTCCCTCTATCGACTCTTCCTTTCCGACCTTTCTTCCAAACTCAGGATTGCACTTGCAACTGCAAGTGCATCCCTTTCCTTCCCTCTCAACATCTCCTCCAAATCTCTTTGACTCTCTTCTCAATTCTCTGCAACTCTCTACCTAATTCATATCAACTGGTATCAAAGCTTGTCCTTCCTCGGATTATCTTCCCATGGCAAACAAATGAGTCGACGAAAGGAGAACCCAACCCGTCGGCCAAGATAACACTAGGGCAGAACCAGGAATGACCCCGGCCCACTAAGCCGTCGCCGCCCATTCCCCTTCAGCTGCCGCTCCACACCCTAGCGCCTATCCATTCCCAGACGTGGTAGCAGAAATCCTTCAAGCTGCCACATCCCATTCTCCGGCTGGAGCAGGCCAGTCGTCTAGCGGTTGGGACCAGATTCTGGGGGTGCTCTCATCACTTTAGGTTCAAACCATGGAGGCCCATTGAATGTTTCTCCAGGAGTTAAAGGCAGATCTTCTTTTGTCTGCGGATTACCAACAAGCAACCTTGGACCAAATATGCAAGGATCAGGCCTCTTGTTTGGTCACATTCACAGCAGGGTCGCGCCCTGCTCCTCCTCCGATCGCTTTTCCTTCATCGGCAACAGCCTATCTGTAAGGACCCTCATCTTTGAACCGGTTTTGGTTTTCTTTAATTATGGGTTATCGTGAGATTTACGCGTTTTCTGATCTTATTCGGTGATTTCGTAAATAAATAGTGTTTGTGATAGTTTTAACCAAAATTAACTTCAACATTAGTGGTTTTGAGTGATTTTAAACCAAATGTGAATTTTTGATATTTTTCAGAATTTTCACTATTTTCCCAAAAATTAGGGTTTTGGTGGGACCCCTGTGGGCCCCACCATCGAAAAATTTATTTTTGTGTCAAATGAACCTAGACATATACTTAAGGTCCCACAAAAATTTTCAGAATTTTATTAGGCTTAAATTGTGCTTAAATTTGCAAAATACCCACTTTTAGTCTACTTTTCATATTTACACCCCAAAACTTACCTATGCCTACCCCAACCCTTACTATAAAAGGGCAAACCAGAGCCATTTCCATTTTTGGGAATAGGCTAAGGAAGGAAGGCTGGCCTAATCCCCACTTAGGCCCGAATTAGAAGCCGATTAAGGTAAGCTTGCTCTAATTAAGCACTAATCCATGGCTTTTCTCTTAATTTCTTCCAAATCTATCATTTTCCCCTTGATTCAATTCGTTTTTGACCATCAAAAGCTACTGATTTGTGTTTTACTACAAACCCTAACATTCAAAATTCGATTTTTACTACCAACAAGCCCTAGATCTAAGGTTTAATTAGGAATTTCTTAGGTAAATCGATTTCTATTAGAGTTTAATTCAAACTCATTGTGTTTTCAAGGATTTCAAGAAGGGTGACTCTTCAATCCGAGCTTAATCAAGTGCTGAGGTAATGGGTCTTCAAAATCTCTGTTTATCCATGGTAAAATTCTTCATTTTTGGCTTATTTCGAAATGGTTTGCTTGATTTAGTGTGTTAATGGTAAGATTAGAAAATGGAATTATTCAATCCCGATTTCTTAGGGTTTTGCATTATTATGGTTTGGTTTGATATTCTAGAAGTCAAGGAGGACTTTTGATGATGTCTAGGGTGTTAGATGTGGATTTGAAGTGTTATCCATGGTGTTTCGGTTTGATTTTGCGAAAGGAAGAAGATGACTGTTCTGCCGTGTTGGCGATCGATCGGCCTTGCAGGGCGATCGATCGGCTGAACTGAAAATTTCAAATTTTTGCGTGTAACCGATCGAACGGCTTGAAGGGCGATCGATCGACTACACAGGAAATTGTGTGTTGTGTGTATGATGTCTATTTTGATGATTCCACTTTAGCTTGCCAATTTTATATGAATGTGGAGTGTTTTAAGCTATGTTAGGCTACTGGAAATGCATGCTATTGAGTTTATAGAGTTGAGACATATGCTTAGAGATGGTGGGATGACTTATGTTTTGTGGCATGATGTTGGAATCGTTATCTTGAAATTATGAACGGTTGGTTCCCTTTGGATAAATATATATTTTCAGTAGGACTACAATCATTGTTGGACTGATTTGTCATGATAAATTGTGATTAATGGTGTGTGAATGTTGGTGATTGCCATGACTCAATGATGAAATGAGTGATGTTATAGGTGTTTAGCCTTTGTGGTTGAGTTTTGAATTTAACTATGATTTCAACGATTCTTCTACTATGATTTCCGCTGGAATTCATGTTTAGATAGAAATTCACATGTGTAGTGTGGTAGTGAGTTGATTTTCAAGCATGTTGATATGCATTATGAGAAAGGCTTCTACTAGTTACACACGCACACATGTGGGGGTTAAATGACGATGTTGAAGATTAATATCGTGATCATGAATGATGCATTAGGGGCTGGTGAGAGCACTTATCATGATTAGGATTCATGTATGCTTTGCCCACGCATGTACCATGCTGCACGCATCATGAAAATGGATTTCCAATTGAGGCTTCATTGTGATTAATCGAATTTGACCGATTGGATGCAATGTGATGGAATTGTGTGCCGAGTTTATCGGTCGTGGATTAATCGCAAGTTGATTGGTCTGAAAGGACATATTTTGATTTGGAGTTCCTGTGTGGAATGAGTGCACTCCCCAGGTTGAGTCTTGTTTAATGGAATGATGTGGGGACGAGTTGTGTACTTGTCTTGCGGATATGTGAGAATGTTATTATGTGTGTCATCTGGACCCTGAGAATCTAGTGTGGTATGCCGTGTGCACCCCGCTACCACGTGTTCTAGGGTTCTCTGTGTGAGAACTCGGGCTCTTCCCTCTGCAGGAGATGTCCCTGGGCGAACACCCCTGCTCTAGATTCTCTGTGTGAGAATGGGACATCCTTGGCCAGGATCGTCCAGGGCGAGCAGTATTAGGGATTGACAACCCCGATCTTTCTTGAATTCTTGTGTAGAATTTTGTACCATGACACGCCTTCGTGGCCTTGTCTATGCTCCCGTCTATGTGACGTTAATGTGTGATTACTCCTTGGTGGAGGTTGATTGTGATGACATTATGCATGTGGGAATATGTATGTTAGAGATACATCCATGCATGTTGATTTTAATGTTATGCATGTGGAATATGTATGTTAGAGATACATCCATGCAGATTGTGATGATGTTATGCATGTAGAATATGTTGTTAGAGATACATCCATGCATGTTGATTTTCATGTTATGCATGTGGAATATGTATGTTAGAGATACATCCATGCAGATTGTGATGA
The DNA here is from genome assembly GCA_035235625.1 of Saururus chinensis. Taxonomy (NCBI): domain Eukaryota; kingdom Viridiplantae; phylum Streptophyta; class Magnoliopsida; order Piperales; family Saururaceae; genus Saururus; species Saururus chinensis. The sequence goes on from CP141142.1 coordinate 26,502,997, forward strand.
TGTTATGCATGTGGAATATGTATGTTAGAGATACATCCATGCATGTTGATTTTGATGATAAAATGCATGTGGAAATATGTATGTTAGAGATACATCCATGCAGATTGTGATGATGTTATGCATGTGGGAATATGTATGTTAGAGATACATCCATGCGGGATTGGTTATGATGTGAATGCATGTGGGAATATGTATGCTAGAGATACATCCATGCAGGTTGAATTATGCATTATGATGCAGTGTTAGGTGATATGAATGTGTGATCAGAAAGTGATGCACCATGTAAATCTTTGATCTGAACGATCTCATTTCTAAGCTATTGTATTTTCTACGTTGACAGTGATATTAAAACCATTGCTGAGTGTTAAAACTCACCCCTCTTTTGTGTTTTGATTTGGGGCTGCGTGGTGCGACATGCAGACGGACAGGATTGCCTCTTTGAGGAAAGGTCAGAGGTAGCTTGGGTGTGATTATGGAGATCGTTGCGTGACTTACCTTCGTTTATTTCATGCTTTATGTTCGAACCTTTGTGTAGGGTTCTTGTTTTGGATTTATGTCATATACTACAGTTGTGATGATTATGACTTATTTTGAGCCGGTGTGGGCTTTACTTAACTAAGTTTGTGGGTTTGAGATTGTTGTTTACTTTGTGATAAGCAACACCTTTTTCTTCCCTTTTATTTACTCTTGCTCAAAGGATTGTGCGCACTTCGTGTTGCTGTTAATCGCCCGTGGTTAGGGTTAAGTCTTCCGCTAGATCATTTCTCAATTTTCACTTCGTCACCCCCGCGCGCTTGACCGGCCCCTGGACCGGGTTCGGCTCGGGTCGGGCATCGCCGGGGCGTGACACTGTCCCCATGGCAAAGGCATTCTCCAGCGACCATCTGTGACCCTATTTCCCCAGGGATCTGGTTGACCTACATACAGCCCCTTTCCTTAGACATTCACCAATGATGTGCGTATACTGACCCCTTCAACTGGACCAAGTCACGCCCCATCGACATTTGTATTGGGCAATGAACCAGCCCCAATTCCTTAGTGGCATGATAATGACATCTATTTAAATGAAGTAGCAGAGGAGGGAACCTATGGACCTACACCTAAGGCAAGCACGGTTTGTCTCAATTTTCGTGAGTATTTTGGTGAAGACAACCCAAATTAGTGGGTTTCACGAGCTAAGTGGTTTTTCACCTACCAAGGCACCTGACCCGATCACCATGTGCTTTTAGCATCCTTCCACCTTAAGGGGGATGCCCTAGTATGGTTACAATAGCTCAAACAGCAAGAGGGCATCATATCGTGGGATTATTTAGTGGCAGAATTATGTGCTTGTTTTGGGCCCAACGAGTATGAGGGCTTTGACTCTTGTTTGCACAATCTCCGCCAATCTTCATCTATCAGGACATATCAAACTGATTTTGCTAGACCGGCAACCCGTTTGGAATGGACGGTGATAGCCCTTCTGATGTGCCCGATGCAGGCACGATCAGTATCTAAGAGGATTGCACAGGGAAAGGGGAGAATTGTAGAAGAAAGGGGAGAAGTTTGAATCACCAATTGCATAACCAAAACAAGAGTTCAGGCCGCCCCTTATGGGAGACGACCCCCCTAGGGAACCAGACTAGTTGAACCAACCCAGACCGCTCGGCAATAAGTAAAAGACTACAATTCAACTAAATAGTCAAAGCAGTAAAGTAATAAAAAGGAGTCTGAGCATTGTGTGCAATTGTGCACAACACTCCACCACGCTTCCGCTAGTCGACTTGTCCTCAAGGCAACCAAGCTGGATAACGAGTCAAGAAATCATCCTCAAGCATCCACGTCGCATCCTCCAAAGGCTCACCCTGCCATGAAACCAAAACCTCAGTAAGAATGCGACCCGAACGACGCACCCGCCTCTTCTCAAGCACAGACGCAGGGGCAGGATCAGAGGGCGGAACAGGACCCATCAGCGGCGGAGGGGACGCATCCACGGCCAAGCTACGATCACCCACAAACCGGCGAAGGCGGGACACATGGAACACCAGATGAACCAAGGAAGTAGGCGGCAAGGACAGACGGTAAGCGACCAGTCCAACGCGAGCCTCCACCGGGTATGGACCATGAAACCTGGGAGCGAGCTTGGAGTGCTCGGGCTGGAATAAAGAAGACTGGCACTGCGGTAAGACAGAAACATAGACCAAGTCACCAACTTGGAACTCCCGATCAGTTCGGCGGCCATCATAGAGCTGTTTCATCAGATTCTGAGCCTCAGCCAGATTCATCTTCAACTGGCACAAGACCTCATCACGAGTTTGTAGCGTATAATCCACCTCAGCCACCGAAGATCGATGTGGCACATACGACAAAATAATAGGGGGAGGACGACCATACAACACCTCGAATGGAGTGAAACCCGCACACGTGTGATAAGCAGTATTATAGGACCACTCTGCCCACGGAAGAAGCTGCAACCATCGGCGGGGCTATGACATCGTGAAGCACCTCAAGTACTGCTCCAAACAGCGGTTGATGACCTCCGTCTGCCCATCCGTCTGAGGGTGATATGTAGTGCTCATATGAAGGGACGTACCCTGTAAGGTAAAGAACTCCTACTAGAACTAAGAAAGGAAGATACGATCACGATCAGACACAATGGTATAGGGCATACCATGAAGCTTCACCACCTCCTGAACATACAAGTCAGCCACCGTTTTAGCAGTAAAGGGGTGACCCAACGCACAAAAATGAGCATACTTAGAGAGGCGGTCAACCACCACCATGATCACCGACTTACATTGCACCAGCGGCAAGGCTTCCACAAAATCCATTGATACATCCTCCCATACTTTGTCTGGAATTGGTAGGGGATGGAGCAGCCCAGCGGGAGAAGTGGTGGCCGCCTTGGCACGCTGACAAATATCACAAGCCGTCACATACTTATGCACAACCAGACGAACTCCCAACCATAAGAAACTCTGACTGACCCATTTGTAAGTGCGGAAAACCCCCTCGTGGCCAGCAACCGGAGAGTCATGGAAATGAGATATGATAAGACGGTGCAGATCAGCGACATTAGGAACCCACAAACGGTCCTTCCAGAACAGTAAATCATCCCGCCAGTTGTAAAACGGGCGGCCAGCAGGGTCCTGTTGAAGGGCAGCTATCAACATCTGTGTCGAAGTATCAGAACAGTAGGCCTGCTTTAGCTCATCGATAAAAGGACAAGAGAGCATGGAGAATGTGAGGCACGACCCTGATGTCGGTATACGGGAAAGAGCGTCAGCCACTGTGTTGTCGGACCCCTTCTTATAAACAACTTCATAATCATAACCCAGAAGTTTACTGACCCAACACTGCTGAGATGGGGTGGACACCCACTGTTTGAGGAAATACTTCAATGGTTGATGATCAATACGAATCAGGAACTGCCGACCCAAGAGGTACGGCCGCCATTTGGTGACGGCATGGATGATAGTCAGCATCTCCTTCTCATAGACAGATAGTGACAAGGATCTACCCACCAATGCCTTGCTGAAATATGCTATGGGGCGCTCATCCTGTAACCAAACTGCCCCTAAGCCCATGTTCGAAGCATCCGTCTCGACCACAAACGGGCGTCTGAAGTCAGGCAAGATCAAGACGGGGGCGGAAGCCATGGCGTGCTTCAGCCCGTCAAATGCTGCCTGCGCCTTTGGAGTCCAAGCAAAAGCGCCCCGTTTGAGCAGCATTGTCAATGGCCTAGCCATTTCCCCATAACGACTGATGAAGCACCGGTAGTACCCAGTGAGGCCTAGGAAACCACGAAGTGCGCGAACGCTAGTGGGAATAGGCCAAGACAGCATGGCGGTGACCTTGGCTGGGTCAATGGCAACACCCTTTTCTGATATAATGTGGCCCAAATAATCCACCTATCGACTGCCAAAGGAGCACTTCGAACGTTTCAGACATAAAGAGTTATCACGCAGAATTGAGAAAACCGACCTGAGGTGGGACAAATGCTCGGCCCACGATCTGCTGTATACCAGAATGTCATCAAAGAAAACCAAGATATAACGGCGCAGGAAGGGGCGGAAGAGGTCGTTCATAAGGCACTAGAAGGTGGATGGAGCATTAGTCAAACCAAACGGCATCACGAGGAACTCAAAGTGACCGTCGTGAGTCCGAAAAGCTGTCTTGTGCACATCAGCAGCACTCATGCGAATCTGATGATAGCTTGAACGCAAGTCGAGCTTACTAAACACCGTTGCGCCTATCAATTCATCGAGTAACTCCTCAATCACTCGAATCGGGTACTTGTCTTTCACAGTCACAGCATTGAGGGCGCGGTAGTCCACACAGAAGCACCATGTGCCATCCTTCTTGAGCACAAGCAACACCGGCGAAGAATAAGAGCTGGTGCTGGGCCGGATAATTCCTGCCTGAAGCATATCGGCCACCAGCCGCTCGATCTCAGCCTTCTGAATATGGGGGTAGCGGTATGGCCGGACATTGGTTGGGGCGGTACCCGGAGTAATCGGAATTTGATGATCATGGGAGCGGCTAGGCGGGAGGCCCTGTGGTTCAGCGAATAGGTCTTGGTAATCTATCAACAACTCACTTAGGTCAGCCGGCATTATAGCTTGAGGAACTTCAATAACTGCACACTGCTGTAAGAGGAGCCCTTGGGGGGCGTACCGGTACAAGCTGCTCGATGAATGGCCGGAGAGAAGAGTACCCGACCGAGAACCTTCCAACTGGACGCGCTGCCCCTGTAGTTCAAAATCCATCCACATTTCCCTAAAGTTCCACACAACATCGCCGAGCTCCTAGAGCCACTGGACACCCAATACAACATCCGCCCCTTTTGTCAGCAACAGGAAGAGATCAGTGACGAATGCATGGCCCTATATAGATAAAGTAACCTGCGCACACACCCCATTGCTCCGGAGGTGCTTGCCATCACCGATCAGTACATCAAAAGGCTTGGAGTCCGATACGAAACACCCAAGACGGTTGGCAACCCTGTCATTAATAAAATTGTGAGTAGAACCACTGTCGATCAGGATAGCTACCTTTTGGCGCTTGAGAAGCCCCTCAATGCGCATCGTGCGGGGTGTAAAAGCCCCAGAGAACGCATGTACTGAGATCTCTGGCAAGAGCTCGTCACTGGCAGACAAGGCTGAACCATCACAAACTGTGTTGCCATCGTCCACTTCTTCCACTAGAAGACTGCCCTTAACCGAACAGCGGTGCCCAGGCACAAATTTCTCGTCGCAGCGGAAGCATAACCCCTTTGAACGGCGCTCCTCCATTTGAGCCGGAGTTAAACGCTAGACAATCGGACCTGCAGTGGAAGGGAGCGGATTGGGTCGGCCAGGAATAGCACTGCTGGCCGGTGCCTGAGTAAGAGTGGCGCTAGGGGCAGAATGGCCCAATGGTCCAAGCCGACCCCCTTTGCGCTGCCTGGTCAGTTTCTCCTCTTCGATGCGAGCGTGGCGTACCACATCCTGCATATTGGCGCACAGAAAGTGACGCATCTCCTTTGAAATTTTGGGCTTGAGGCCACGCTTGAAGGTACCCACCAAGGTGGCGACCGGCCAGTCGGGCAGCCGGTTGGCCACCTTCATAAACTCGGTGTAGTATGCACGGACGGTGGTAGTCTGGCGCATGGCGGACAACATCTCATTGAAATCCTGGAATTCGTTTGGTCCAAATTGCACGCAGAGCTCATCAGAAAAGGCCGCCCATGTTGGGTATCGTACCTCTTTCTCAAAACTCTGGAACCACACGGATGCATCGCCATCAAGGTGGAAGGCTGCAATGCGCAAGCGCTCTGCCTCTGAATGAATGCCTTGGTAAGAGAAAATTTTGTCAGCCTTATACAACTATTCAACCGGGTCGTCATCCCCGTTGTAGCGCGGGAACTGCAGTCGGGCCAGATGGGGTTCAGCGCCCGCTCTGTGACCCCCACCATGCTGAGGGAACTCGTCCCACTCCTCCTCAGCGTCTTGGAAGTGATTAGGATGGGGCAGCATCATAGGGTCATTTTCACAAACACCTGGTTTGCCTCGCGTGTCCCAGGCCTGGCGCCTCCCTCCCAGCGCTGTCTGGCTAGCGTCATAGCCTGCAAGATAGGCTCGGCCTCCCAAGTTGACGCCGGCAGGCACTGGGGTGGCTATCAAGGTCGGTTCTGGGGCCTATGAGGGCTCACCCTTCTCGGGGTTAACAGCGGTCGGTGCAGGCAGAACAGACATGAAGCGCGCTGCCATGGCGTCCTGTTGTACCTTCACTCTGGCGAGGTTGGCTGCAAGAGCTTGCACCGTTCTGAGGATCTCTGACAATCGGGCATCGCTGACAGTGGAACTGGCCTGCGGACTGTCTGTTGAAGTTGGCGCGGGTACCTCCTTCTCTGACGCCACCTCTTGCCCCATAGCCTGTTTGCCACGCGCCATGGTCGAGGATCGCATAAGCTCCGATACCAACGATGTGCCCGATGCAGGCACGATTAGTATCTAAGAGGATTGCGCAGGGAAAGGGGAGAATTGTAGAAGAAAGGGGAGAAGTCTGAATCACCAATTGCATAACCAAAACAAGAGTTCAGGCCGCCCCTTATGGGAGACGACCCCCCCTAGGGAACTGAACCAGTTGAACCAACCCAGCCCGCCCGGTTCATACAGTTTAATCTAAGACCAATTGAACCAATAAGTAAAAGACTATAATTCAACTAAATAGTCAAAGCAGTAAAGTAATAAAAAGGAGTCTAAGCATCGTGTGCAATCGTGCACAACACCTTCTTTCCAAATTTATCAGTGGATTGCGAGAGGACATTCAGGCTGAAACCTTCGTCAAGCTATCCGTCTTGCCCGCATTCAAGAGGAGTGACTTCAACACTTGCAAAGGGGTTATCGTGCCCTGCCAGTGAACTGACTTCCTCCGGCTCACCCCGCATCTACCCCGAGCCAAGTCAGGTGCCTTACCCCAGCTCAAATGGAGGATAGTTGTTGTAACATCCCTGATTTTTTTGTAATTTTTCTGCATTTTTTTGCTATTCTCTGCAATATTTTACAGTGTTTTGCTCATATTTCTGATGGTGAAATTTAACGCTTCGGCATATCTGTATTTCTAACATTCATGACTGTAAGAGTCGGGAGTGTTGTTTAGTTGCAGTCCATGGGCCTCAATGCATCCTAGAAATTTTTCAGCGCGAAAATCGGACACGACGAGGGAGAACAAAATCGAGAAAAAAATAAAAAAAAATATATGTATGGCTGATCAGGCGGGTGAGGCACGCCCATGTTGAATAGTGAACGGGGAGCAGCCCCCTTCACTGTGTGAGGCCAGAGGCGGCACCGCCGGTGGTTGCTGGTTTTTGCCTGGCCAACCTCGGTCTCGCGACGCAGCCGCCACCTCCTTGGCCTAGCCCCACCGGCCGTCACCAGTCATTTCCTCCTTTCCGTTTCAGAACTAGAAAGACGCCAGATCTTGATTTCCTCTCTGATCCGACGCCGCCTCTGCTTGCATGGACACCACCCCGCCACCACAACTCCACCCCGGCCACCGCCGTCCCGACCTCCCTGCCCCCAGTTTGCAGTTTGGAGGTCAAAAATGGTTCCGCCTCTATTTTTTTGGTTTTCTGTTCATTACGAACTACAGCTATGCCGCTAGTCACTGGCTACCACCGCCGGGCCTCTAGCTCTCTTCCGGGTCGGCGATGACAAGGCCATCACCCCAGGGCCTAGACTGCTGCCTTCCCGGACCGTGACCCCTCCTATTTTCTAGTCCGGGCAGAACCGTTTTCCCATTTTCATTTTGTTTATGTACCTGGATGTTGCGGCTGTCGGCTGTGCCGCCTGTGGCCGGCCACCTTTTACTAGACTTTGGCCTTCCCCCAGCCCGGCGATAACAAGACTGCCAACCCGGCAGCCGTCTCCCTCAGCCCCCTCCACCCTATTTTGAACGGGATCAAAAACCTCTCCTTTTTTTTCCTATTTCTCTACGTTGTGAACAACAACTGTGCCAGTGGTCTCTGGTCGTTGGCCTTCTCCTGAATTGGTGATGGCAAGGCTGCCGCCTCTGACTGAATCGCTGCCTTCCCTGGTCGTCACCCCTCCTTCTGCCGTTTCGATTCAAGATAAATCTTTTCTCTGGTTTTGTTTTTCTTCTTCTCCGATAGCATCCGTTCTCCATTGACTAACGTTTCATGGCATCAGGTCAATGCCTATTCGAATCGTCGTGGTCCAACAATTGTTGAATCGCCACCGTGTTCCAGGTTTGTCCCTTGAACTCTGTTCGACCAATTGTGGCTGATGATAGCGTGTCCACCTCCTTGGCCCGGTAATCCGTCGTCCCAATTAAATTGGGTCTCTTCAATTCTCTGACCGGCTGTTCTGCTGCCCAGCATCGGCTAGCGGACAGCTGTGGATGTTGGCTTGACCCAATATCGGCAAGGGGCTGCACCTCCTTTGCACGTCTTCTGCACACACCTGACGCCCCTAAATTTTGGGGTACACCTCTGACCGTTGTCGAGTGACCCACCCCAGCATAAGGCCAACTTGGTGTCCCGCCTAACATTGTGTGGACTTGGGCCATATGTTCGACCAACATGAGGTTTGCCTGGCCAAGTGACATCAAGGGCTAATAATTTTGACCCGATTCTAGCTCTACACCTGACTTTTGATACACATGACCCAAAACCTATGGGAAAGAGTTCCCGAATTCTGATTCTTCCAAAGGGAAGTATTATTGTAAGCCATTAGACTCATCCCATTGAAGGCTCGACTGATGTCGTGCCAATATCCTCCACCGTAAGTTGTGCTAGATGCACGATATCCATATGATGAATTTGTTGTGGGTAGTGTTTAGAAATGGCGCTGCTTTTGTCGGCCACTTGTGCCAAGCCTTAATGCCTCAATGTATGTTTATGGAACGTCTCCACCATTAGGCAATATGGCCATTAAAACCCTCCTCTGTCTCCCTTATGTCTGTAAGTACGCAATCAAGTCTTCTGCCATATTGTGAGGCTTCGACAATGTAGAATTTTTACCGCTGGTTGTAGTATGCAGTCCATTTTAATATTTTGTGGCCAACAAAATATTTTAAACCGTTGGCCGACTTCCAATCAGTCGGTCCCCACTTTGTGATCGCTTTTGCCATTTCTAGACCTATTAGGAAGAACGTGGATTAAGGACCAATAATTGAAATGCATCATCTGCGCTGCAATAGCATTCAAGTTGCTGACTAATTAATATTTGGATCATAAGTGAAATCCAAGTTAAAGAGGGCAAATTTGCATGCACAAACTAATGAATTGCTTGCAAAATCTGGTGCGTTTCTGGGTAGATAATCACTTGGTTTGAACCAAATAGAATCTACTGATAAAGAACTTACAATAGAGGGTGGCGGATTTTGGAAACCCACGAACCCCAGTGTCTCTGGCGAACACCTCGGTATCGCCGCTGCAGCCTGGCCATATTATCTACTGGGATTTTTCGTTATCAGCATCACAACTATGTATTGTTTGTCCAGCAAATCAGAGGTAACTGGCAGAGGAAAGAGAAGTGTAGTAGAATTTAGTGGGGGAGGTTGTTACTCCAATGGCTCCGTTGAGCCAACAGGTAGGCCTTTATACTGCATTGTCTTTTATTAACACCTTTTGATAAATTGGGCTTTATGCTTCCTTGAATTTTATTCAAAGGATGTAATGTTAAATAGATACGATTTAGTATTTGGGTTATTGCAGTTCATTTTTATGCATTTGTTTAGTTTCCTAAATATGATAAAACATGTTCTTGGATCAAGGGCATTCTGTAAGTTTCTCAGTTATAACTTCAATGTGGGGATGGGAGTTTAATTATGTATGTTGGTGCATGTTTGGTGTGGCAAGTTAAATTATTAGCTATACATGGCTTGCTGGTGCAAGAGATGAGTTTAGGCATAGTTCAATATCGAAGATATGGTAGTGACCTAAAGATATAGAGTACTTTTTTATTTCTTCTTTCAATTATTTACTTTTTTTGTTGATTTCTTTTTAATTAAAGAATTTGTAGCCAAAGGGTAGGACAAAAGAAGACGCAAGCAAGTAAATTCTTCTTCTAATCAACCCATTTCGACCATGGATTCTCCTCGATAGCAAACAAGTAAGTTTCTATATTTCTATAATATAATCTTTTGGGGAAGTAGTGAAGTTTATTTTTCGGTCTCCTGTTGCTAGTTTTGGTCTCCTACTCCTGAATTTTTTATGGCCATGTTGTACCCATTGCCACTTTCAGATCTCATCAAAGAAGACTATAAAGCTCCTACTTATCCCACCCTTTAGGCCATGTCCATAACATGGGAAGTGGCTCCGGTTTCCACTTTCCAAGGCTCCGTTACCCATATAAAGAGATGGACTATGTGGGTCTTGTTTTACTGATGAGATGTCAGATTCCAAGCACCGATTGATGGAGGGATTTAATGGAATATTGCACATAGGTGGTGCAGTTTGTATTTGTATCTGAGTTCTATTACAAGCATAATTACTATTAAAAAACAAAACAAAACTATACAATGTTTTTTTCAGAAAGTTCATGTTCTACATATACAAGGGCAATTGGGAAGCCAAAAAGTAGTTTTGGCCATCAAACAAATAGAAATAAAAGTAAAAGATACACAAAAACTTTTGTTGGATGTAGATCACCTGAAGTATAATTAGTTAGTGTTGTTTTTCTCGATTAGCATATGAAGTTGAAGATGAAGCAGAGGCTGTAGGTGGTCCATTAGTCCTTGGCCTAGAAACAACAATTTTTTCAGGAGTGGAACGCTCCGACTGAGAGAAGCCCATGAAGATGTGCATAATAGTTATAACTAGCAGTAAGATACCAGCTGATACTTGATTCCCTTCCAAGTTGATAACAATTGAGACCACTTGAAGAACTCGTATGGGCAGCACCTAAGAAGACAACAACCTGTTATCATTAAAAGTTATTCTTACCATGCCAAAAAAGGTGGTCAGTTGGTCAGCCTTTCAGGCTCATCAAAGTTATTTAATGGTTTGTCCTTGTTATTGGTAGTTAGATTAGTGAACATCGTACCCCTTATATTTATATTTGTGTACTATAATATTTAGGGGAAGTAGTGAAAAGTTTATTCTCTGTGTACTATGTACCACCTTTCAGTCTATATATTATCAGCCTTTCCCTCAATAGTAACTCAAATTGATTAGAAAATAAATTGGATGGGATTTTAAATCTCATAGCATCATAAGTACCACGTAAAACTTACATGATGTTACTAGGTAATACAATCCAAGTCCTAGAGCACTCTTGACTCATTCAAAAACTCTATGATAAGATGCACGTAGTTATTTCTAATCTACATATGCAAACAGAGTATTCTTGAATTAACATTAAATAAAAAAATTGATGTGCATCATCTAGATGAGGAATGCTTCATCAGTCAACTTTATAATACTTTTAGGTCCCAAAGAGACTCAACCATTATAAAGTTGATACAACTTAATCTACTTATAACACCAAACTTTAAATTAACAAACACTTAAGAAGGATGATATTTTCTGGCATTAGCATTAAAATTAAAGGCTGAAGAGTTGGAAGTGTTGTAATGAAAGTTGGAAGCATATCTTCCTACGCTGCATGGATATGGGTCATAACTTGTTCACACCTAATCCTGTATTAGGCCCCCTCTACCCACCACATTTTTTTAAGGTCTGTTTGTCTGAATTTAGGAGTTCAATGCGTAGTTCAGTACCAAATTTTGCAATAAGTTGGACAGTTACAGTGCACAGTTTGCTATTCAAATTTTGGTCAAAGCATGCAATTAAATGGATCACATTTCCTCCAACCCATGCGGGTCCTGATTGACAAGTCCTGTCCAAGATCCGGGCCGGACACACAGAAACTACTTTCACATTATGATTTCAAATCACCCTTATTTTCACTGGATAAGTAATGAGTTTTATATCTCAAAAGTACATAAAGAAATATTCTGCCCTACATGCCAATTCAAGCAAAATTCCTTATAAGTGGACTGCACGTAGGTGAGACATTCTTGTTCATTAGCTATTAATACATACTAATTAAACACCTAATAGAGATCCAATAATTTTACTTTATAGTAAATGCTGTGATGGCTCGCTGCAAGCTCGTCACAATGTGTACACATCATGGCCAAATATGAGCCTTATGCCTTCACCAGAGTCATGTGTGGCGAGCATTCTTCCTCAACACAAGTGGTTGTAGCGACAAGGGAAATCATTGAGTGTTCCTATTTTACAAGAGTTCTCATGTACGTCATATAAAATCCATCTCTCTACACCAACATCATGGCCTATTTGTTATTGGATCCGGGGCTCTTGGGTCTTGAAGTCTATTTGTTTTTTTATTTCTCTGTTTGCCATTTGTATTAACAAATAGAAAAGGGAGCAGCAACCAAATGGGCATAGACATATCAATATCTCCTCCGTTACTCATTTTTTATCCCTCCTTCAGTTCCCCTCACCTCCTCACCACCTCATCACCTTGTAGCTGCCACCTTATTAAGCAAAGGAGCTAATATCTTCGAACACTCCTCATGTGAAAGGTGACCACATTCAGAGATTGCAACTACCCGCTGCATGTGGTAAACAAAAAAAAGACTTAAGATTAATCCATAAAAAAGAATATGGCATACAGAAAATTCTAGACCTTAAAAAAAATCACGAGATGCATCAAAAAGGATATTCGGTAAGCTCTGTTACAGACCAGATTATGTAATCCGGTGATCCAGCTGCAAAACATACCAAGAAACATACATATATCATTTTTTCCTCCTTAAGCAGTCCACATGAAAAAAGCCTGTTAGAGCTTGTTCATGTGTGATACAGCCTCCATCAATATAGGGAAAGAAAGACAAACATTATTAGCTTGGAAGAGTGACATATCACAACACTAAAAGCCAATTGTATTAAGGTAAAATATCACAAATGGACTGCTCTCACAGTAGTCAAATGAAACCCAAATTCTGGGTATTTGAACATACAGCACAAGAGGATGATGATCTTTATCATAATTCTTTTGCATGTTTCTCTAATATCTAACCTAACATTAGTTAATTTTGCACTTTCCCTGTATCAAAGCCAACAAATTCTTATCATATAACGCAGTTCCACTATTCCTAACTTCTTCCCAATCAAACATACGTCTAGACGAATGTGAACAACAATATCTACAGTTAATTGTTTCTAATAAGAAAAAAAAAAGCAAAGTGAAAAATATGGTGAATAGTTGTTGTATCCATTATAAAGACCATTGCTAAGAAGAACTATTTGTGCCTTCCAAGCATAAGATGACTTGATGGAAACTTCTCATTAATTGCCTAGTTTGGAAATTTAAATACAGGAATGTAGAAAGCAATTACAAATCGGGAATTTAAGCCAGAGGAGGATCCAATTTGGTGTCCTTGTAGCAGCCATGGTACATCTGATGCAAGGAGAAAGGCGATCAGGCAGCAAGAGCTGTATTTTACTTGAGTGAATAGAGTGAAGACGATCATCATTTTCAACCTCGTGAAAATAGAATTATTTTTTACTTAACCCCAAGTAAGCTGTTTATTTCTATTTAGTTGAGAAAAAATATATATTAAAAACCAAATAGAGAGTAACTTACCAATAGTATTCTTAGCATTTAGAAAAATAAAAGACCTCAGCAGTAGTAATCTATAGAATAGCAATATACAGCATATAGAATTGGTCTAAAGGTAGTAGAATAGGAATTAATGTTTTCCCAGCTTTGTTGATTTCAAGAATAAGAACGTGAAACTCTGTCTTACTGATGATGTACTTCCATAGCCCATAAAACAATGAACACATCTCTACCTCGCTCCAATCACCTTCCTTCTATCTACGGTTCCCCCTATCAACTTCAATCACCAACACAAGCAGCCACAACACACCAGTCAATAGTTCTACATAAACAACAACAAAAAAATATTTTAAACCACATTTCAGTCTATCATGCATCCATCAAAACGAGAACCATAAAAAAAACACAAACAAACTAAATGAATTTATAAGTTCTAATCACATCCCATTGATCCAAACAATGGAGCATAAGACATGTGAATATAAAAATAGTATCAACCCATGAGATACGATCTAACGCATTTTCCTTTGAAAATGGAGAAAATGGTTCATGAGAAACATACCCAACTGCTCAGATCTTGGATTGTTTGGTCCTGGACCATCCCAGTGCGCCCCAAGAAAGAGCTCCAACTCAAAAACTAAATACACGCCCAGTGGCTACTTCTCTTCATAAAGGGGGCAACTGTAGTGCCCAAAGCAGGGGAACTAGATTAACTGAAATCCCAATGACGAAACTTCCTAATCATGAGAGAAGCAAAAGCAACAAGATACAAAGGCTGGTCTTTCCAATAAGAGGTGGGGGCTCTGTTCAAAATTTCGAGGAAGATGATGAATTACGATCTTCATCCCATATCAATCGACTGAACAACGGCTAGAAAGTTGCTTACCAGCCAAACATGCTCATAAGAAGATTTATCTGATTGTAAGAAATTAATGACTTGGGACAGGTAACTGGAGTCCTGTTCAGAGCTTTGTATCGCATCACGCATCAAATTTCGCTCCACTGACGCAATAAGTGAAGCTAGAAGGAAGATGATTGCAACCGCAGCTGCTGACCTCAAACCCTGCCTAACTGCCAATGAAAATCCAGTGACTACGCCAATCAGGATTATTCTATCCAAAATTAAACCCAACAATTCTCTACCAGATCCCAACACAAGTTTAGAAATAGAATGAGAAAGCGTATTGATTGTTTAGTAAGAAAAACTGAGTTTCAAACTGCCTTCAGAAACCAATTTCTTTATCAGATTGGTTTCTCCTATAATTTCTGCTTCTTAGTCCTCCATTTTCTGTCTGTCCAAAGTACTAGACAATAAGTCTAGCCAATTTCCTCTTGGCAGAATGCTTGGAAATATAATTTCAGATTTCAGACTGAAAATGCAGATAATGGCAAATTTAAAGGACTCTTAGGCAAACGATATTCGATCAAGCAAAAAGAGGATGTCAAAATAATAAAAAACAAAACTCTTGCATTCGGATAGAGAAAATTTGACCTCAGGAGTTTGGAACTATTTGTTTAGATTTCAATTTATACACCAACGACTTCCTCGTCTTGGTTACAGTCCTGCCCCCTCATCTTCCGTAATAGCTACCACAATGATTTTGGCGGGTAAATACAGCAGTAATACCCATTTCAAACGGCAAGCCAGCATTCTTCACAGCGAAAGAATAGTAAGTAGCTGGACTTTTGGATGATTGCAGTGGTCCACCGCAAGTGATAATAATAAAATCTAATCCATCAATCATTTGATATACAAGCTTTCAGCTCTGTTTAATTGTTGAAAAATCTATGCTTGACGGTTTAATCAGGGATGTTTTACCTTACAGGAGAGGATTGACATATATTAATTCAGAGGCAAGTTGTGGAGTTGGAGTGTGAGCAACAACCAAAGAGATGAAAGCCATGAATCGCATCTTGTCTAGTTTACAAGCTGTAATGCAATGAATAATTTAAAATAGTGGGCGGAGGGAGTATAAGATTTCTAATTTTGTAAACAATGGAGAGAGTTCTTCACTTTTTCATCTTGTTTACTTTTTTCGTGACTACAGTATTTATCATACTCTGCTCAATATTTATTTATTTAAGATGTTTAAGTTTACATCAATAAATCAAGGCTTTTTAACCACTTTATCAATATACTGGGACCGGAAAGGACCGAACAACTGCAAAAATTCATGAAAAGTAAGGCTCATAATACAAATTACGCGACAACTCTGGCAGATTCACGTTCCACTGCCTGCTTCAAGAAGCTGCCCTCTTCAAGCACCATCTGAACGGGCAGGAAGCCCAGCCCGTCCGCCATGGCCAGCAACATCTGCTTTATCTCCGCCCTGAACTCTTCGAGATCCACCTCTCCGCTGGAGTCGTGGTCGAACTGAGCAAAGAGGCCGTCATAGACCGGACGCAGCTCATCCTGCGTCACGGCCACGTCCAAGCCGAAGTACTTCTCTAAGACCCTAAGGCATCTGAGCTCGTACATGAGCTCCGAATACGACAACCGCCCGTCATAGTTCGCGTCCAGCCGGTTGAAGAGGCCGTCCACCGACTTGTTGAAGGCGATGTCGTCCTTGTTGGACCATGGTATGGGCTCGGGCCCGGTTTGGTCTATAGGTGTCGCAGTCCGAGTGAGCCAATATGGGCTATGGAGTCCAATCCGAGTGAGCCAATATGGGCTATGGAGTCCAAGAGTGGTAGGGGCGGTCACGCCGACCCTATATGTACCTTCGTTACACATAATTTTAGTGAGACCCACATATGACACACACGTACACTAGACTGTATTTTCACATTGTAAGGCCCAGATGCGCGAATTAAATGTTGAGGGTGGGACCTGCATAATTAGCAAGGGGTCAACTCTGTCGCGGGTTTGGCCGTAGGAGGTCTAGGCCTCTGCAGGCTCTGTGTGATAGAGCCCGCTCCTGTTGTGATCGAGCCTCTATGTTAAACTTGTTGGAATTAAGTACTTAAGCCCATGTAATCTTAGCTTATTTATTATAAGCCCATCATTTATGGAAGGTAGAGAGAGAGATGAAATACTGGAGAGAATAGAGAGAATATTCTCTCTCATTCTTGAATAGGGCGTTCCCCTCTTTTGTTGATCTGATTTGAGGATTAGATCTCACTCCTCCCTCTTCTCCTACCCCCTCCTATCTCTTTAGCTTCTCCTCTCTCCCAAAATCAGTTCGCCCCTTCCTCTCTCTTGTTTGAGTGCGGCCTGCAAGGGGTTTTTCAGGGAGGATCTCTCTTTCTTTGTTGTGAAGAGGAGGCTGTAGAAGAGCTGAAGAGAAGGGGCTGTTGTGCTGAGAATTCTTTCACTCTAAGCAAGAGTTTGAAAGGAATCGTCACAAAAAGGTAATCTTTGCTTCTCTTGTTTGTTTGATTAGATTTATCTTTTGGCAGATTAGATCTTCAAAAAGAGGGCATTCTAGGGCTGGATCAAGCCCAAGGTCAGTTTGTATCATCTCGTCTTAATTAGTTTTCTTTTAATTGAATGATTTACTTGCATATTTATTGCTAATTGTGGTTAAAATTTGCATGCTTATGTTATAGATAGTGTAAAGATTGAATTTTTTGTTTGCACCACCTCTCCCACCACTGCTTCCGCTGCTGGCCGGCTACTCTACAGTCCTCTATGAAGTTGCGGATAATAGCACCGTCCAACACCTCCACGCTCATCCTGAACAAATTAACAAGAACAACGGCAACGAGACTGACAAAGAAGCTGTGATGCGATATCTTTTCTTGGTGTGATATGGTCGTATTCAAGGGGATTTGTATTTATAGATGGAAGCTATTAGAGCCTGCCTGTAGCTACTAAGCTGCTGCTATGGACCCAAGAACGAAGCAATCAGTGGTATGTCAATACTAACTAACCCCACATCGCCCAACCCACTTAAGAAGTCAAAAACTATTTTGAAGTCCACAAACTATCTTCTTGGAAGCAACCGACCCAATTGACCAAAGAATTCCAAACACCGGAAGATTTCCCCGCTTCTTTTCCTCTTTATTGCGGGCCTCATTATCCTGTGAGCCGACCATAACACTCCGTCAGTAGACGAAGACGTAGCTCCATCGGAATTCGGAGACAAATGAAAGTGTTCTTTTACTAAAAAAATTTAGGGGCATTGACGTATAAAGATAAAAAAAATTTAATTAGTTCTAAAAAATTATAACAACCACTTTAATTATCATAAAGTACCACTAATGTCAATTGCGGTTAAAAAAAATAAAAATACTCACCCTCCGTAAAGCCTAGTCATGCTCATCCTCAGTCAATTTCGAAACAAACCTCCGGCATTTTCTCCTAGTTCTTGCAGTGATTTGCTCATCCGTCCTTTGGCGATTCACTCCTCCGTCTTCCGGCGATTCTCCCTTCTATCCTCTGGTGATTCTCTCTTCCATCTTTCGACGATTCTTTCATCTTTCATCCACCATATTTCTTTTATACATTCCAATGCTAATACTGCCACTATTCGACAACAACCCTATGATCATTGCCCTAGAATCCATTCTTAGTTTCTTCTAAGGTAATCTTCCAATGCTATTCATAATCTACCAAGTATGTCATATAGTTTTTGTAACGACCCTGAATTTTTAGTACGTTTTTTAATACGTTAATTTTGGAGTTTGTAGCATTCTTTTAATTAGTTGTAGTTTGTTACATATTTAATCTTCATGAAATTAAGATAGAGTGCGGAAAAACGAATGTAAAGGCTTTCGAAGCGCTTGATTCAGACACCGGGTCCGAAAGTTATGGCCTCGGAAAATATGCCATATGGACGGCCCTACCTTAGAAGTGCAGGATAACCTACCCATGTAGGGTCCAGTTTGGTAGGGCTCGTTGGTATGAGCCCAACGGTGTCAAGAACGCGTGAATCGGAGTCCAGGTGATAAAGATACTCACATTTAAAGTTTTCATTTAAAAAAATATATTATAAAAATAATGGCTGATGCAAGCTGACGCATGCGGCCGGTGTGACGGTGGCGGCGCAGCATGGACCCGGGCCCATGGGACAGTGGACCGGGCACACGACGCACAGCAGACCCACGTGGCAGGTCAACATCATGCGGGGCTGGGCCCGCGACAACGCGCGCTGCAATCGCAACGCGCATAGCCAAGCGTCTTTGCGCCGAACGACGCGATGGATCCCGGGCAATGCGGGAGATGAGCGCGTGATGCAAGTCACGGGCGTGTCGCATCCGCGTGAAGCATGCGCAACATGGCGCAATCGGGCCCCACGTGCGCGCGCCTATAAATAGTAACCCCGGGCTGTATTTTCGGGTTGTTTCCAGTTTTTCCACTTCTGAACTTGTTTTCCTCCGTTCTCAACCATTTTAAGTTCGAATCGAGTGATTCAAAAGGCGTTTCCCACTGAATTCAATGTTCTGGACGCTATGGTGGGGTTGGTTTCTTTATTTGAGGCTTCTACTATTAAGAAATTGTAACCAAGTGTAAAGGTAGGGGACTTTAAACTCTAAACGTGTGCTTAGTATAACTTCTTTATGCATGATTTAACGTGATTAAGCTTATGTGACTGATTATGGAAGACATGCTATGTCGTGAACTATTTTAGCATGAATATTGCTATGTTTTGAACGATGTGTTGATTAATTCATGGGCTTAAGAACCCGGAATAATCATAGAGTGATGATACCCGCCGAGAAAAATAAATCGGCAAGTGGCGCGCACATGGCAGAGCATCGTGGGAAAGCTCTGTCCTTAAGTGGCCCTCGTTTGCCCCATGAGCACCGAGGGTAGGCCATAGGGTGTCGCGGCTTGTGGATTTATTGTGATTTGGAACCGGTTTGTTTTATGCATGATTTATCGTGACAAAGGTTTCTAAAGAAAATGTTGTAGGGTTTTCAAAGAAATTTCTGCTTAGCATCTCTATTAGATTTTAAATCAACCTGCTAAGTATTTTAAAATACTCACCCACCCCTAGATTCTGCAGGTAATGCAGCGAGGGCGAAGGTGAAGGAAGTGTAGTGTCCCAGATATTTTATTTTCTCTCTAGTTTTGGAAAATATGTAATATTTATATGACTGCAGATTAAGGGCATGATGTGCCTGAAGACTTGTAAGGCTTGTAAAACTTCAACTCTACGAACCTAAGTCCATGGCTTGTGTGAAATGTTTTATTAAGCACATAAATAATATTTTGTGGTGCTATGACTCCATGATATGCTCATTATTAATATAAAGCATATTTGACTGTGATCCGCATTGACGGTCATCGTGTTCGGATGCACGTGTGTTGGTAGAGCGTGTCGAACATTATGACGATAAAAAAAGCAGCTGTCACAGTTTTTTTACACATTTCTTCCGTTACTCTGTTACAATAGATAGGTCTTTCTTATTTGCTAGTCAATTTCAAATCTCCTTGATTTTCTGCTAGATCTGGTAGTTTGTTTGTGTTGTAGTTTTTTGATGATGATTACATGAAATGCTTGTTATGCACTATTATTTGTTTTTTTGTTGTATTGTGGCTATTATTATATGGTGTTTTAGATGCTATTATTTTGTCGTTTCTGCTATGGAGTTTGGGATTTGTCCAAAATAGAGCTATATAATAGGTGTAGCATGTTCATGCTGCCCTCCAATTTCATATTCATAACTGGCTTTCAGAGGACATCATGATCATATTGCCTTTCAATTTCATATTCATAATTGGCTTTCACAGGGGTAGCATGATCATGTTGCCCTGCAATTTCAAATTAATAACTAGCTTTCACAGGGAAGCATGATCATGGTGCTTTGCAATATTTTAAAAAAATTTAACTCGATTTATTGAGAGGATTGAATCATTAACTTACTAGCCACTATTTTTTTGTTGTGTCATTTCTACTCTAGAGTTTGAGATTTTCCCCAAATAGAGCTATATAAGAAGGGCAACATGATCATGCTGTTTGGCAATTCCTAGTTCTTTAAATTACAGATTATCACTGGAGCAGCATGATCATGTTGTCATGCGATTTGATATTTACAATTGGCTTTCACAAAGGCAAGATGATTTGTATAATTCTTTTTAGTATTATATTCAAAGTAAACTTGTTTTGGGGCAAAAGTTGTTGTCTTTGAGTGTGATGATGTTTGTTATTAATTTTACTTTCTTTCAAAAGAGGATTAGTGCTTGTACTTTTTTGAAGATTGAATTGATTAATTTGGTGATCTAATTGTTATTTTTGTCCTACTATTTATTTATAAATTTATATTAAATTTGTGTCTTTGATTACAATCACGGCACAGTTTAAAAGCAACTAGAAATGTTGTCCAGTGTATTAGAAGAAACTAGTGGTTGTTTTGATAATGAAAAAGAATAGAGTTGTCAAGAAGAACCCCTTTGTGGGGTGTCAGAGCTTTTTATATGGGAAAAATTATAGCTAGTGATTCTAAAAAATCTGATCAAATTTTTAAAAAAATATTAGATACATTTTAGACTATGACAAAAAAATTCAAAATAGGAATAAGATTGCTTGAATTCACATAACATGATGTGTCCATTATATTTGGAATTCTAATGGGAAGGGGTAAACTCTTTAACATAGACAGTAAAGGAAAACCCAACATACCATTTGTACAAATGATTTTTCTAGAAGACATATATGGGAAAGATTCTTTGACAGTAAACATAGTCGGTGATGTTCTTTAAGAAAAATTTGGATTAAGTCAACAAGAAAAGGAGAACCCAGTTTAACTCATATGTTAATTTTTTATCTTCATTAGAGCTTTTGAGAAGCACCAACTGTGATATGGATTCTATTATCTAACAATTTCATGACTCTTGCAAATTCTTGGTAATATATCTCTCTCTTTTGATTTATGCTTTGTCTACATTGTGATCTTAAAAATATATGTAAGGATAGCATGATAGTCCTATGGTAGAAAAAGGTAACAAATCCTTGTACAAGGATGAAATTTTTAAGCTTTACTTGAATTCTCTTCTCTAAATTATCACAAAAGCATAAGTTATTAACCACATTAACTATTATAAAATTTCAAAAATATAATAACAGATTTCCATAGGACAGCATGATAGTGTTGTGGCAAAAAAAGGCAAAAAAAAACTTGTACAAGGATGAAAATTTTAAACTATACTTGAATTCTATTCTCTAAATCATCATAAAAGTGTAAGTCATTAACCACATTAATTTTTATCAAATTTTAAAAATTTAATACTAGATTTTCATGGGACAACATGATAGTGCTACGGTAGAAAAATGAAGAACAAAAAGCACTTCTATACATTTCAAATTTCTTCAACTCATATAATAACTTCTAAAAATTCATTTGCAAAGGATTCATGATATTAATCAAAAGAAATAGCATAAATGTTGTGTATGTGTTAACAATCATTATTTAGTTTGATCAAATAGAAAAGAAGATAAAAAGAATACAAGTCAAATGTAAACATAAAATTCAATAAAAAAAATTGAATCAGTCCATTTAATTTGGTTTTAACACCTTTTCTTGTTATGATGACCAACTTCTTCACATCTTCCACATGTCATCTTCTTTGGTATATGCTTGCCACGAGAACATATTCACTCTTTGTTAGGCCTCCCAGGTGGTCTCTTAGGTAGTGGAGGCTATATAGAAATTTTATTTGTAGTTTGCACCTCACTTTGAATAGCAGGAACAAGGCTGATTGTGATCATGTAAGACTTCTGAAACCACTCTTTTGTAAAGTATTGTTTAAAATAAGAATCCTGCTAAAGCATGTATGCAAGGGAAACCCTTTATCTGCCACTTATAACAAGAGCAACAATGGCTATTAATAAACACTGTACAAGGATAAAGAGACATTGCTTCATAAACATCCTCTCCAGCACATGATACTCTCCAAATTGAGCCATATTTGATATCTTCATTCAACCTTTTCTCCATTTCGGAATATGAAAAACCAATCCATCTCCTTTCTTCCATCCTACGATCATGCATCATATTCATTATTTCCCCCCTTATTTCATCAATCATTTGAGCAATAGGAAGGTGCCTTTCTTTTTAAATCTATCCATTAAAATTCTCTGCAACATTAGAAATTATCTCACCATAATGTTTACCTATAAAATAAGCATTTGTCCAATTGTCATTTGGCAAATCATCGAAGAAATCTTTGACTTGTTGTCTACCCTCTTTTTTCAAATCATCCAACAACCTATTGAAGCGTGACGGTTTTGCAGCATTTGCACAATCCTTGAATAATTTAACCATCTTTTCACGGAATTTTTTTGGTTGTCCTTTCAACTTGTCTTTGAAATTGTTGTTCAAATGATGCAAATAGAATAAATGATGAAAATAAGGGAGAACCTTGGTGTAATGACCTGTTTTTCGGTTTTGCCTAACCGGGTGGGTTAAGGGTAATTTAGTAATTTAAAATTAGTGTTAGGGGGTTTCATTAGGTGAAATCTCTGTATCCGGGTAGAGCTCGGAGTAACGAGTAACGAATTGAAGAACACACAAAACGGAGGTCGGGAACGAAAGTTATGACCTCGAGAAGTGTGCCACATGGGCGGGGCCTGCTCGAAAAGTGCGGGATAACCTACCCATGTGTGGTCTAGTTTCAAAGGGCTCGTCGATACGAGTCTATCGGTACTAAGAACGCACGATTCCGACCTCGGGAAAAAATGTCATATGGGCGGGACCCACTTTGAAAGTGCGGGATGACCTACCCATGTTTTTGTCTTATTTCGAAGGGCTCGTCGACACGAGTCCATCGGTATCAAGGGCGTGCGATTCCAACGTCAAGGTTGAAAGTTATCGCGTTTTGAGGTTAAGATATTATTTGAATAAAATAATATCTTTCTGGATAGGATTGATAGTGGATAGGATTGCTGACAAAGTGGATAGAATCGATAGTGGATAGGATTGCTGACAAAGCAGATTGGATTGATAGTGGATAGGATTGCTGACAAAGCGGATAAGATTGATAGTGGATAAGATTGCTGACAAAGCGGATAAGATTGATAGTGGATAGGATTGCTGACAAAGCGGATAGGATTGCTGACAAAGCGGATAGGGTTGACACGTGTCAACCTCACATCTATCTAATTCTTCTTTAAATAGCATCCTTGACATCCAGAAAGAAAGAGAAGAATTCTCTCCCACGTTTTCCCATTTCTCTCCCACGTTCAGAAACTTCTATTCTTCATTTCTCACTCATTTTAAATCCGAATCGAGCGATCCAAAAGGCGTTTCCTACAGAATTCAACGTTCTAGACGCTGTGGTGGGGTCGGTTTCATTATTTGAGGCTTCTACTATTACGAATTTGTAACCAAGGGTTAAGGTAGGGGACTTTAAACTCTAAACGTGTGCTTAGTATAACTTCTTTACGCATGATTTAACATGATTAAGCTTATGTGATTGATTTATGTGAGACATGTTATGTGATGAACTATTTTAGCATGAATATTGCTATGTTTTGAACGATGTGATGATTAATTCATGGGCTTAAGAACCCGGAATAATCATAGAGTGATGATGCCCGCCGAGAAAAATAATCGGCAAGTGGCGCGCACAGGGTAGAGCGTCGTGGGAAAGCTCTGTCCCTAAGTGGCCCTCGTTTGCCCCATGAGCGCCGAGGGTAGGCCGTAGGGTGTAACGGCTTTTGGATTTGTTGTGATTTGGAATCGTTGTGTTTTCTGCATAATTTATCGTGATAAAGGTTTCTAAAGAAAATGTTGTAGGGATTTCAAACAGATTTCTGCTTAGCATCTCTGTTAGATTTTAAATCAACCTGCTGAGTATTTTAAAATACTCACCCACCCCCAGATCCTGCAGGTAATGCAGCGAGGGCGAAGGTGAAGGACGTGTAGTGTCACAGATATTTATCTGCTTTCTGATTTTAGAAAAAAATGTAATATTTATATGACTGCAGATTAAGGGCATGATGTGCCCGAAGACTTGTAAGGCTTGTAATACTTCAAACTCTACGAACCTAAGTCCATGGTTTGTGTGAAATATGTTATTATTAATATTTTGCTGTGCTATAACTCCGTGGTATGCCTATGATTAATATAAGGCATATATGACTGTGATCCGCATCGACAGCGGTCGTGTTTCGGACGCACATGTGTTGGCGGAGCGTGTCGAACATTTTGACGATATAAAAAAAAAAGAGACGGCCGTCACAATTGGTATCGGAGCCCAAGGACTTATAGTTCGTAGAGAAGTAGTTTTAATCGGTCATATAAATATTTACTATATTATTTTCTGATATCTAACTAAAGTTATGAGTGTTTGTGTTAAATAAACTTGGTGTGTTTTGAATAACTTGTGTGGATTCAAGGTTGTTACCATCTGTTAGTCTCCTCGAGATGACTTCCGATAGTGGTAGAGAAGTGCAGTTGTCTGATGATTCTACCCAAGCTGAAGCAGTACCTCATGGTGTTGTAGCACCGGAAAATCAAATGGAAAATTTCTTTGATTTAATGATGCAGAGAATGACACAGCACCTGCAGAACCAAGGACTTCAGCCAAGCCCTAATCCTTTGAGTAACATTGTTAATTGGGCTGAAAGCAGTAGGGGTGATAAAGATAATTTGCTTGAACGGTTCAAGAAAATTGCTCCTACATTTACCGGAGAGGACGGTCCAGAGGTGGCCGAGAAATGGGTATTCGAGGTGGAAAGGATTTTCAAGGCTATGAAAGTTCCAGAATCTAGGAAGGTGGATGTGGCCACTTTCTCAATGACAGGAGAAGCGGCTTTTTGGTGGCCATCTGCAGAACGAAACTTTTTCTCTGACAAGGACAACATCAAGTGGGATGAGTTTAGAGATGTGCTTTATGATAAATATTTCCCTCTCCACATTCAAGAAAAGAAAGAAAAGGAATTTTTAGACCTGCAATAAGGAAATATGACAGTGGTTCAGTACGAAAATAAATTCGTACAATTACAGCGCTTTACTCCTGATCTCTGCCCTACAGAATTAAGGAAAGCAAGGAAGTTTGTAAGAGGGCTGAACAATAGACTTCGTGGAAGAATAGTGGGTTTTCAACCCACTACTTTCGCCAAGGCCGTGGAACTGGCCTCTTTGTTAGAAACAGAATATGAAGAATTCTTGGCTGAACGTAAGGACCACGGTCAGAATAGCGGTCCTAAAACTAATGAGAGAAAGAGGAAATTTATATTTCCTAATGAGAATAGTAACCACAGATTTCAGACGCCTTTTGATGAACAAACACAAGTTCAGAGGGAGAAGAGATTTGAAAGGTGTTCCAAGTGCGACCGGTTTCATCCTGCAGGAGGTTGTTTTTATGCTGAAGGACGGTGTTTTGGCTGTGGTGAATTGGGACATCGAATCAATAATTGTCCTAAGATGAAGAACCAAGGGTCTGAGGTACGATGCTTCTCTTGCGGTGAGCTAGGACATAAGATCAAGGAATGTCCCAAGAAGAAGAAATTGGAGGAGATCAAGTGAAATACTACAGAAATTTCTGGAGCTTTTTAAAGAATGAAAGCTACAATTTCGAGGACGAAATTTTCTTAAGGGGGGTAGAATGTAATGACTTGTTTTTCGGTTTTGCCTAACCCGGGTGGGTTAAGGGTAATTTAGTAATTTAAAATTAGTGTTAGGGGGTTTCATTAGGTGAAATCTCTGTATCCGGGTAGAGCTCGGAGTAACGAGTGTAACGAATTGAAGAATACACAAAATGGAGGTCGGGAACGAAAGTTATGACCTCGAGAAGCATGCCACATGGGCGGGGCCTGCTCGAAAAGTGCGGGATAACCTACCCATGTGTGGTCTAGTTTCAAAGGGCTCGTCGATACGAGTCTATCGGTACTAAGAATGCACGATTCCGACCTCGGGAAAAAATGTCATATGGGCGGGACCCACTTCGAAAGTGCGGGATGACCTACCCATGTTTTTGTCTTATTTCGAAGGGCTCGTCGACATGAGTCCATCGGTATCAAGGGCGTGCGATTCCAACGTCAAGGTTGAAAGTTATCGCGTTTTGAGGTTAAGATATTATTTGAATAAAATAATATCTTTCTGGATAGGATTGATAGTGGATAGGATTGCTGACAAAGTGGATAGGATCGATAGTGGATAGGATTGCTGACAAAGCAGATTGGATTGATAGTGGATAGGATTGCTGACAAAGCGGATAAGATTGATAGTGGATAGGATTGCTGACAAAGCGGATAGGATTGATAGTGGATAGGATTGCTGACAAAGCGGATAGGATTGCTGACAAAGCGGATAGGGTTGACACGTGTCAACTTCACATCTATCTAATTCTTCTATAAATAGCATCCTTGACATCCAGAAAGAAAGAGAAGAATTCTCTCCCACGTTTTCCCATTTCTCTCCCACGTTCAGAAACTTCTATTCTTCATTTCTCACTCATTTTAAGTCCGAATCGAGCGATCCAAAAGGCGTTTCCTACAGAATTCAATGTTCTGGACGCTGTGGTGGGGTCGGTTTCATTATTTGAGGCTTCTACTATTATGAATTTGTAACCAAGGGTTAAGGTAGGGGACTTTAAACTCTAAACGTGTGCTTAGTATACCTTCTTTACGCATCATTTAACATGATTAAGCTTATGTGATTGATTTATGTGAGACATGTTATGTGATGAACTATTTTAGCATGAATATTGCTATGTTTTGAACGATGTGATGATTAATTCATGGGCTTAAGAACCCGGAATAATCATAGAGTGATGATGCCCGCCGAGAAAAATAATCGGCAAGTGGCGCGCACAGGGTAGAGCATCGTGGGAAAGCTCTGTCCCTAAGTGGCCCTCGTTTGCCCCATGAGCGCCGAGGGTAGGCCGTAGGGTGTCGCGGCTTTTGGATTTGTTGTGATTTGGAATCGTTGTGTTTTCTGCATAATTTATCGTGATAAAGGTTTCTAAAGAAAATGTTGTAGGGATTTCAAACAGATTTCTGCTTAGCATCTCTGTTAGATTTTAAATCAACCTGCTGAGTATTTTAAAATACTCACCCACCCCCAGATCCTGCAGGTAATGCAGCGAGGGCGAAGGTGAAGGGCGTGTAGTGTCACAAATATTTATCTGCTTTCTGATTTTGGAAAAAAATGTAATATTTATATGACTGCAGATTAAGGGCATGATGTGCCCGAAGACTTGTAAGGCTTGTAAAACTTCAAACTCTACGAACCTAAGTCCATGGTTTGTGTGAAATATGTTATTATTAATATTTTGCTGTGCTATAACTCCGTGGTATGCCTATGATTAATATAAGGCATATATGACTGTGATCCGCATCGACGGCCGTCGTGTTTTGGACGCACATGTGTTGGCGGAGCGTGTCGAACATTATGACGATATAAAAAAAAAAAGAGACGGCCGTCACACTTGGGTAAGGAAGAAATAAGCCCATTGTTACGATCTAATATAATTGTAAACTAATGTGCAAGATCCAAAATTAACTTCAATTAAAACAAAAACTATTCCTAACTATCCTCAGTCTCAGCATCAACAACAACAAAAGAAAGAGAAAATATACTTAAAAAAATAAGAAAATGAGACTATTAAAACAAAAAGAATGCACCAGGAACAAGAACAAGTCCTTTCCATTACATAGCTAGTTCAAATCTACTGTCATAAAATATTTCACTTAGCACACCTCCTTTTACATCACCAAGGCATGTTGCACATTTCAAATAAAAATAAATAGAAATATTGAAATCTGAGCTTCTCCGCAATTCAACAAGCCAAAAAAATATTTACATAGAGAAAATGTTGGTACAAATGGCCAACATTAGAGAAAGAATAATTTGAAACTCTAGCTTTGATGACAATTCATGCAAATAGAGATAACAAGTTCAACAGTTGTCAATAGTCTCTATAATAAATCCATCTATGGAGATATAAACTTGAAAGCATTTTCAAAGAAAAAAGGGTAGTAAGCAATCATGCCTAAGTCCTCTGTGAAAGTTGAAATATCTTTAGTAACAATAGAAGGATTACTCAATTAGAAAACACTTCCACTAAAAGATGCCTTATGTAGCTTTAACTGCAATAACTCTTTCTCTTGTAATGCAAGGAAACCATTAGTACTAAAACAATAAAATAAAATTATAGAATAAAAGAAAACATTAGAGAAAAACTTGTGGCTAGCCTGAGATTACATAGATAACTATTGGTGAGGTTCTAAGTAAGGTAATGAGTGGCGACTTCATATAGCTCCTGTCAGTAAAATGAAAATAATGCCAAAGGAGAGAAGATTGGTGACTAAATGTCAAATTGAAACCAATGTGTAGATAAAACTAATGAACTTTTATGAAAAATTCTAGAGATAACTTACTTGTATGTTCTAATTTCACCTTTGAGAAAATAGATTCAAATGAATTCCAAAGATAATTAACTACTGATGGTTGTTTGTAATAAGGAAATGATCGGAAACTTCAAGGAAATAAGATTGCATAGATGGGCGGCACATAAATGTTATTTGATTAAAAACTTAACTGCATAAGTTATACAAAAATAAGTTCAAATTAATGACGGTATGAAGAATTTTTTCATTTTATTTATTTATTTAGGAATGTTGGTTTTTTATATAGATCCAAATGCCTAGTGCATATGCGCCGCGCGCATATAGTCCACCAAAAGTAAATCTCGGGGACTAGTGGGATGTATTTTTTTTATATTTAAATAAAAAATCTTGTTTGTAGACACTATTTTAAAAGCCTATTTAAGGATTAAATAATGTCTACTTTACCCTTATATATCGTTTACTCTTTACCCAACTGATCTTAACTATTCATTTTAAAGCAAAATTAATGCTGACAGATCTCCTTATTTCCTAGCCCACTCAAACCTCATCCATCTCACAATCAAGACGTTCAACCACTATTCCCATATCCTAAATTCCTAGCTCCATCTATCTGTGGCATAACAACAAATTTAGCAAAATTTTACAAAATTTCATTAATTTTAGTGAAATGGGCATAAAAAATTTATTTATAAGATTTATTTTCCTCATTTTTTCAATTTTTGTGAAAAATCTTCATTTTTTAGGAAAAATCATATCATTTAAAGCGACAACTTCCATATAAATCAATGGAAAGAGGGCTTATGCCTTTTAATAAGGATATGATATTTTTTTGTTTGCTCTAAGATAGGTTTCTTGCAAGCTATTTAATACAATTAACACAAAATAATGGTGAGAATTTTGGATGCAAATTATTTAAGTGGTTGAGTCTTAATGAACTACTTTGAGAATCAAATCGTAACATGTTGACATCCTCATTGTTAACTAGTTTTGTCTCTCATGTTATGATGTAGTTGTTTTGCTGTAAATGTTTTCACATTTGATACAATAGTTGAATGCACTATGATAAATTGTCTATTGTTTGTAGTTATTACTGATGAGTTTACATGAAAGTAGTTTACAAATATTATTAATTTAAGTGCTAATTTTTGTGATATGGTTGTCTAACTAGTATCATCCTATAACTTATGAAGCTTTGAAATTTTTTAAAGCTCAAAGAAGGTATTATGAGGTGTGAGTTTCTAACCCCTTAAAACTATTGTCACGCAAATAGAAAGTTGTATGTTGAGAACTTTTGAAGTTTTGGAAGTTCCCTCATGAATAAAAATACTAGCATGACAATTGTACTTATTACGTACATCTTCCATTCTAATCTTTGTAAAGAATAGTTTTTTTTTTTACGATAACTAATTAAATTACCCATTTCTTTTATTATGAATTCCATTTTCCATCCAAGAATGAGGGTTGCTTAGCGAATGTGATATTGTATTCCACACGCAAAATATAATGACGAACAATACATAACTCATAATGTACATAATGGCAAAGAATAACATTTTTTTTTTGGAAAAACACCCTAAAGGGTGGAGGCCCTACCTATTTATTAAATAATTGAAGTCAATTAAAATAGGAGGTAACATATAGTTATGTCCTTAAAGATATGCAATTGATAACTAATAGAGGTTTTCTTTATTACCTGGCTATAGAAGCCAATATTCCATATTCCTTGGATTTGAAGGAAAAATGTCATATTGCCTGCTTTAGGATGAAACTACCCTTAGGTTGTATATAAATCAAATCCCCATACAGATCCACATAAATGAACACCGAATTAGTGTGGCACCAATCTAGTAGAGAGGATTGATCGGTGACAAATCAGAATTCTTCAATAGGAGGTGACGAATAGAGATAGTAAAAGCTCATTTATTTCCATGACATAAGGTATTCAGGGTAAAAAAGGCTTCATTTCAATGGATCCGATTACCCTTTAACCACCCTATTGGAGATAGTTGGTATTTGCATCCATTACAAGGGAGAGGTAGTTAATGATGGCATGTATGTCGGCTGAAAGGCGCTGTTGATGAACATTGATCCGTCAGTGAGGTTCGGTGAGCTGCAGGTTCAAGTTAAAGAAAGACTTGTCGTCAATGCTAATATGACTTTGAAATATTTGATACCATCTTCATAATAATCCATTCTATATGAACCAAAAGACGATGAAGACCCACAATCATTGTATGTAGTTTCTATTCATAAGAAGACAAATAAAAAGGTGTTATCATTGTATGTGGAGATGAAATAGCCTGATAATGGTGACAAATCGCCATAAGTGGAAAGGAGCTAGACTCTCAATGGAAACAAATCATTGGTGGTAATGGTTCACCTCAGCTTGAATGGTGGATTGCATATTGGAGTCAATGGTATATCAATTTACTTGTAAAATAGTGAGGTAACAATGAATTTTAGATTACACAATAGTATACTCTATTGTGTACTCAAACACACGATATTTATAATATTGTTTTTAGTAAAAAGATTATCATTTTTAGCAAAAACATGATATTTATAATATCGCATAACTAATGCTGCAAAATACAAAAATGATATACCACACATTCTTTTAGTGTAGATACAATAACATGACTTGTATTAATATCATGTCATCGATAAGAGGATAAAATTTGTAAGCTTGTAACTGAATACATGATTTTGAGTTATATCGCATATTGATTAAAATGATAGTATCTATTGTGGATTGGGAGAATCCAGAGATTTCAACTCAACAAATCCATGTTACACATCGTACAACATTCTAATGCTTATAGAACCTGTTATAGAAGTCATTCATACTAGATTTGCAGAAATGTCACCCACAATGGGTGTGATAAGGATTTCATTTGGTAACTATGATCCCCCATATAGACCTGAAAAATTATGATGGAAAAGAATTTCAAGAAGTGTGGGGTGATGACCAATGGAACGAGAATGACATAATTGACATGGAAAGTATATCTGACAATGAAAAAATCAGACATAGCGAGGTACCCAGTATTATTGACATTGAGCCTCAGGCTGAGTGGGAGAGAATCAACAATCACAACCTGTTGGAACCAAATAATGGTGAGGATGAGGTAATGATAGTAGTTTACAAGCAAACAACTACTAGAATCTACTCCAATTGGGTGCAGATTCCTAAGCCTGGTACATTTCAAGAGGGTTTTGATCGACCTTGCATAAAGACAAATTTCACATATCAGGTTGTGGATGAGATAAAAAATATGTATGATGCAAAGTGCTCTAACTAGTCATTCAAGTGGTACAAAAGGGCTTCAAATGTAGGTGATGATGTGACTACGACAAGGTTAGTACCCAACCATTCGTGTGGAACACAAAGAAAGTCAACTTACCATCCTTTAGCATCACACCTTTCGATTGTGAGAAAATATTAAGGACTATTTAAAGATTCAACAGACATTACACCGAAAAGCATAGCAAGGTATATTTCGAAGCACTAGGGTATAACTATGAACTACAAAAAATGTTGGCGTGCAGGTAAAGCACAATTATGATATTAATGTAGTCGTGTTTATGAAAACACTACATTTGAAGATGACGTGTTATTAGCCACATGAGGCTTAAACAATCGCATTTTTTAAAAAACATGACTTGTTTACCTATCGTGTGACCATGAACACACTAATTATAAAGTCTAATTTGACAAAAATACGACTAGTAATCTTTTTGTGTTCTTGGGAACATGACTTGTTAACTTGTCGTAGAATCTTTTTTAGTATTAATTACTTAAAATCTGGTCGTGCTAGTACAACACTGTGTGATTTAATTGATGGGGACCTAGACGAATCCTCTTGCACACTTCTTGTATAGGGAATTTGGATAGAAAAGATTAACCGAGGGAGTGTAATGGTTCTAATTAGATCATGTGATATTCCTAGACCTATAGGGGGATATGCTTTTAAAAGAATATTTTGGATGTTTGGGCCAGTTTCAAGAGCTTGTAGAACAACACTGAGGTCATTGCTAACCGAAGATGCTACTTTCTTCAAGGAAAATTATCCCGGACATCTATTGATAACAACTACACTAGACAGGAACAATAAAATGCTATGCGATATATTTGTAGTAGTTAAGAATGTGTGTGAGAAAACTTGGAGCTAGGTTCTTGAATTGCTAAAAAACTATCTATTTTTGATCCTCTAGCCGAGATGGATACAATTATTTCAGATAGAATAAAGGGCTTGGCAAATGCTTTAAAGCAGCAATTTCCCTTTACACCACAGATATAACATCTGTCACATGGCATTAAATATGTTGGATAGATTCAAAGACAACTACCAAAAGAACCAATTCCACGTGGCTGCTAAAACTTTCAGACATAACATGTATGATGACACAATGAACATGTTGTGTCCGGTTTAGGCACAATTTGTACCTCGCACGAATTATGTTAAGGAAGATAGAAGAAAGTAGGAAAGAAGAGGGCAAGAACTGATTTCTCTTGCATAAAAAATAAGAAAGAAGAAGACGACCCCTTATAGGGAGCCACGCGTCTCTTCTTGGGGATCATGCAAGCTAGTGGGCATGATTAATCAGGGGGAACACTAGCTAGCCCATTGCACACTAATACCATAAAGTCCAAGTTATTGCTAATTATTACAAAAGTATAAAATAAATAAAGTTGCCTAATGCGAACAAATGGAAGGTCAACAGGTGAACGTGCACAAGACTCCGCGACACTTCCTCTAATCACCTTGACCTCAAGGCAACCACGCTAGGTAGCAAGCCATAAACTCTTCCTTTGACATCCAAGTGGCATCCTCAAGTGGTTGTCCCTGCCAGGAAACGAGCACCTTTGTAGTAATGCAGCAAGAACGGCGGACCTGACACTTATCAAGTACCGAGGCGGGTGTGGGTTCATCAGTAGGGGCTGATCCCATCAATGGTAGAGGCGGTGCAGTGGTAGCCATGAATGTGTCACCCACACAATGGCAAAGGCAGGAGACATGGAAGACTGGGTGGACCAATGAGCCAAGTGGTAGGGCTAGATGGTAAGACACTGGACCAATGCGCTCCACAACAACATACAACCCATGGTAACGAAGCGCGAGCTTAGAATGCTCCGTCTAGAATAAGGTGGTCTGATGTTGAGGAAGGATTGAGATGTAGACCAAGTTGCCCACATTAAACTCCCGATCAGCATGCTTTCTTTCATATACCTGTTTCATTCGGTTGGAGCGGAGGCAAGGTTCGAATTCAGCTAACAAAGGACCTCGTCCTGTGTCTAAAGCATGTAATCCACCTCAGCGATAGAAGAGAAGTGAGGAACATATGACAATATGGTCGGGGGTAGACATCCATACAAACCTCAAATGGAGTTAACCCTGTGCACGTGTGAAAGGCGGTGTTATACAACCATTCCACCCATGGAAGAAGCTGGAGCCACAGGCGGGGCTGAGTCATTGCAAAGCACCTAAGGTACTGTTCCATCCAACGATTCACCACCTCGGTCTGGCCGTCTGTCAGCAGATGGTAGGCTATGCTCATGTTAAGAGTAGCGCCCTGCAGTGCAAAGAACTCCCGCCAAAACTAAAAGAGGAATACCCTATCGCGATTGGACACAATACTGTGAGGCATGCCATGGAGCTTAGCAACCTCCTGAACATAAAGCTCAGCCACAGTTTGGGTTGTGAAGGCATGTCTAAGAGCGTAAAAGTGCGCGCACTTAGACAATCAATCCACCACCGCAAGAATCATCGACTTTCCTTGCACCAAGGGCAAGACCTCCATGAAATCCATCAAAATATCCTCCCAAACCTTATTAGGAATGGACAGTAGCTGAAGTAATCTGGCAGGGGACATCGTGGCAACTTTGGCTAGTAGGCATACATCATAGGCGGCGACATATTCCTAAACAGGCCATCGAATGCACTTCCATAAGAAGCTCTGGCTGACCCTCTTATAAGTGCGGAATGCCCATTCATGGCCAGCCAGTGGTGTGTCATGGAAGTGGGAGAGAACAAGCCAGCGTAGGTCCTCTACATTGGGTACCTAGAGGTGGTCCTTCCAAAAGAGAAGGTTATCATGCCATGCAAAGAAAGGGCAGCCAATAGGGTCTTTTTGGAGGCATGTAATCAGTGATTGTGTTGAAGGATCATCCCTGTAGACACGCCGTAACTCAACAATTAAGGGACATGAAGGAGTATATAAAGCCAAGTAGGACCTAGAGGTATAGCTACGAGAGAGGGCGTTGGCTAGAGTGTTGTCCACCCCTTTTTTGTACACCACCTCGTAGTTGTATCCCAACAATTTACTAATGCACTGTTGTTGTGTTGGAGCGGAAATCCGCTGCTCGAGGAAGTACTTCAAGTGCTGATGATCAGTGTAGATAGTGAAGCAGCGTCCGAGCAAGTAAGGTCTCCATTTATCGATGGCAAGGACTACGACCAAGATCTCTTTCTCATATACAGACAGTGATAAGGAACAACCTGCCAAGGCCTTACTGAAGAATGCAATAGGTAGCTCGTCTTGCAGGAAGACTACAACTAGGCCGGCCTCTAAAGCATCCGTTTCAGCCATGAAAGAGTGGCTGAAATACAGTAGAATGAGGACAGGGCAGAGACCATGGACTGCTTCAGCATGTCAAAAGCTGCTTGGGCAGCCTCCATCTAAGTGAATCCGCCCTTCTTCAGGAGCTTGATGAGGGGGCGAGTGATCACTCCATAGTGGCTGATAAACCTCCGGTAGTATCCAGCAAGGCCGAAGAAACCTCTAAGTGTGCCGATGCAGGTGGGTATTGACCAAGAAAGCATTGCTAATACCTTAGATGGGTCAGTGGAGACCCCATCCCTAGAGATAATGTGGCTGCCAAAAGAACACTTCGAACATTTGAGGAATAAGGAATTAGCTCTCAGAATGGAGAAGACAGACCTGAAGTGCTCCAAATGTTCCACCCACTATTAGTTGTAGACAAGTATGTCATAAAAGAAAATCAGAATGAAGCGGCAAAGAAATGGCCTGAAGAGATCGTTTAGAAGGCTCTAAAAGGCGCTGGTGAGCCCAAACAACATGACTAAAAACTTTAAATAGCTGTTGTGAGTGCGGAAAGCGGTCTAATGAACATTGGCCGGCTGCACCTGAATTTGATGATAACCTGAATGGAGATCGAGTTTACTGAAGACTGTCACTCCGGCTAACTCATCAAGGAGCTCCCCAATCACTAGAATAGGGTACTTGTCTTTGAAGGTGATGATGTTCAAGGCTCGATAGTTAACGCAAAAGTGCTAAGTGTCATCCTTCTGCGAACTAGCAGTATAGGAGAGGAGAAGGAGCTCGTTCTGGGGCGTATGATGTCATGCTATGGCATATCATCAACAAGGCACTCTATCTCTGCCTTTTGGATGTGGGGGTAGCAGTAAGGGCGGACATTGGCTAGAGATGCCTTTGGAATGATAAGGATGTGATGGTCATGATGCCGCACTGGTGGAAGGCCTCTGGGCTCGTCAAACACATCCTTGATGTCCGTCAGTATGGCAAGAAGGTCCGTGGGCAGCTCGTCTTGGCGCACCTCTACCACAGCCCATTGCTCCAGGAGGAACCCTTGGGGAGCAAACCGAAAGATAGAGCTTAGTCATTGGGCAGAGAGGAGGGGGCCCGACCGAGACCCTTGGATCCGCACCTACTGTCCCTGAACTTCAAACCCCATAACCATCTTGCGGAAGTATCATATCGCGTCCCCAAGTTCCTGTAACCATTGAACCCCTAGCACCACATTTACCTCTTTTGTGGGCAGCAAGAAGAGGTTGGTGGCAAAGGTGTGGCCCTGGATAGCTAGTGCGGTCTGTGCACCTACCCTGGAGCTCCTAAGGTGCTTCCCATGACCGATCAAGACATCAAATGGTTTTGAATCTGACACAAAGTAGCCCAGATGAGGGGCTACCTTATCATTGATGAAGTTATGGGTGGAGCCACTGTCAATAAGGATGGCCACTTGAGATGGCCACTTGGGAAGATAGTTAGCGATCTTCATGAATTCCATGTAATAAGCCCTCGCGATAGTGGTTTGGCGTAGGATGGATAACAACTTGTTGAAGTCCTAGAACTCATTGTGGTACAACTCGATGCACAATTCATCAGCAAATGCGTTCCAAGTGGGGTAACAAACCTCCTTCTCAAAGATCTAAACCAAATGGGAGCATCACTATCCATGTGGAATGCATCTATGCAAAACTGTTCAGCCTCGGAGTGCGCCTCTTGAAAGGCGAAGAACTTCTCCACCTTGTACAACCACTCCACCGGATCCTCATCACCATTGTAACGTGAGAACTGTAGGCAGGACAAATGGGGCTCAGCTCCTCCCCGTGGCCCCCCATGAGGGCCAGAATACTCCTCCCAGTCGTCCTCCATCATCAGGAACATATTTCTAGGTGGCGGCACCATTGGGGCATTTCCCCAAACACTTGGTGTCCCTCACATATCCTAGCCTATGTGTCCCCCTTCATTGGGCTGTTCGAATGTGCCAAAGCACATGGAGGGTTGGAGAGGCCGCATTTTTCTGTATACTGAATTCTGAGTGTCAGAACAACGGATTTCTTGGGCCTAGGATGACTCCCCCTTCTCCAAGTTGGCTGGCTGGGGTATGGGTAACAATGGCACTGAGGGCGTTGCTTGAAGTTGAGCCATGTCCATGGACAAGGACACGAGTTTGGTCATGATTTAACGAGTATGGGATGACTGATGGTCTCAGGGGCTGGTTTGGGGCTGTCCACTGAGATTTCATTCTCCTTCTTGGGTTGGACTTCAGGGGCCATGGTTGGTTGTTTGCCTCTCGCCATGGCTGGAGATCGTGATGGTTTTGATACCAGTGTTGTGCCGGTTTAGGCACAATCGGTATCTCACACGAATCACGTTAAGGAAGATAGAAGAGAGTAGGAAAGAAGAGGGGAAGAACCGATTTCTAATGCATAAGAAAACAAGAAGGAAGAAGAGGACCCCTTATAGGGAGCCATTCCTCTCTCATTGGGGATTGTGCCAGCTAGTGGGCCCGATTAATGAGGGGGAACATTGTCACGACCCAGATTTTTGAAAGCCTTTCTAAAATCGTATGAACAGGAGTCACAATTTTTTTTTAAATACAAAACAAACTATTTGATTAAATATCCTGCTCATGATAACTAGGGTTCACAAATACGAATATCAAATCATATGATATTATTACACGTCTTAAAATTCAATAAGAACAACTCATCCATCTAAGTACAAGTTCATCAACCGTCTAAAACTAAATAAGTTGACTCTCATGCTAATGAAACACTTATATACCAGAGTTGAAAAAATGCAAAAACTTCTTCTTGTGCTAGCTTGTTTTGGTCTTACTTGTCATCGCCTAGAGAATCTGCAACTAACCAAACCAAACAACCACAACAACAACAATGAAATCTCTTTGCCTTCAAGAGAAGAGCTTCCATAATGACAAAAGATTTTATTAATACTTTTCGGATCGGGTTAACATCACCCGATGTTAGTTGCCTATGTACTCATCAGACAACATCTCCAATGTTTCAAATAAGATCAGATTCATACGTAGTTCTGCCTAAAAACTACACTATACTAAGAAGCATAGCATCACCCATGCAATGCTTAAGTATTTTATAGAAACCTATATTTTATGCAAATCCTTTAATTGTTCCACTTGTCTAATTAATAAGCAATATCAAACAATGTCATTACTTATCTCTTAAACCATTGCTCGATAATTAATACTAATGAATTTGTATTCACTCAGAGAGAACTCGCCCATCGAGAAAATCTCCAGACATAAGGCTCCAACATGCAGAACATCAATACACAGTGACACATGTAAAGTAATATACAGAATATTGAATATAACATAACTCAAAAACATGGGCTAACCTTTAATAAATAAAGACCAACACAATGCACAAATCAATGGACACCGTTCAGGAAACAATGCACTAATTGTTACTTGAAAATACCGACTCCCACTCAAAGGAGTAATTGCATGCTAATAGAAATGCTAGCATCTCTAGAGATCCACATCGATCAGCCATGGGCCTAGAGATATAGATACCAGCTGTACTTATGGACACACTGGCCGGAGGTAGATGAGCCTTCCATGATGCTTAAAAACCTGGTTCACACATTTGCAGGGATCCATCATCCCAAAGGTGTCGAGGCCATGAAAGCCTAAATATCCGCCATGGCTATTACCGTGAGCTTAAACTTTGACTTAGAGAACATCCCATAACCACCCTCGGTTCATTAACCAAGGTAAAATTCTAAGTCAGGGCCCTATTCACTCCATGAACTGGTCCCAACCCTAAAGAGGGTATTTAGTCACTATCTTGATTAGGTGTTCTTCCCTCAATCCAACGATGACCAAAATCTCTTGATTAGTCTTTATTAACGTTAATTTACTAATATAACTTAACACAATAATAATAAATGTAAGCATCAGAACAATCAACATATATAATATGCGGTCACACGAGTGCATAAATAATAAGCGGAGGCCTGTTGCACTCATTCGCAGAGCCAGGGCTTAGTGAATCAAATCCCAAAGTACAAATAACTCTAATGCATCATGCGAATTACGTATATAATACTCCAGTTCATCGATGTACTCGGTTGTAGACACTTTTAATTCGTTGTCTTAAACCCTAAGAATTAGGGTTCTTCCCCTTATTTCCTGTGACACTGTGACCTGTCAAGGTCTTCGTGCCACTTGTTGGTCGCACCCCTTCCTTTTGAAGCCATTTAACATCACTAGAGCATACCCTAACGCTTGGTAGTTAGGTTATTAGTTTTGGCATAAACAGAACATACTGCCCTTAAGGGCATTAGGGTAATTCTACCACTTAGAGTATGGTACTCTCCCTTAGGTCATTTGGTCATCTCACTACCCTTTTATTTATTTTAAGTCATTATCCTCTCAAGAGGCTCCACTCTCAAACTGTCCCGCGCTTCCATTTACACGAAACATGGGCAGGTCCACTCAAAGTGGTATTTTTTTCATTTGGTTTAAGGTCTTATTAAAATCCATTGGGTCTAAAATTGAACTTAAGGGTACTACTTGACTTCATGGACTCTGTGTAATTTTCCTAGTGTGTAACGTGGTCGTGAACCCCTTAAATTGACCCAGGTTGACTTAAAGGTTTACGATTAACCCTAGGGGCAAGACTATCAATTAACCACTCATTGGAATTTTTTCGTCACCATGAGGTTTGGCATATATTTATTTTACCCATTAAACTCTCTTTGAGAATTTTTTCATTTTTTAAGATCACTCATAGGCTACTGAACCAGAGCCCCTAACTCGGGTAAGTGAATATTGCATGATTTAACTAAAGGGTAAAATAGTCATTTTATAGTCTCTAGAATTTTTTCCAAGTCTGAAACTTGGTCAGAATACTCCCATGCTTATCAATGTCTAATAGAAATTTTCTAGAAATTGTTGGACATTTTTATCCCCCTACACCTGACCCGGTTCAACCCTTCAATCATTTCTTTTTTTTTTCAAATTGGACCGGTTTGGTTCGGGTCGACGACCCGCGTCCCTGCCTCCAGCCAGAAGTGTTTCTGTCTTTGGCTGCCACGGTGGAGCAGTGACTTGGGCTCCACCGGATTGCCGCCAGGCGGCGATCCCAGTGAGGCTGGCCCCCGCCGCCGCCTGGTGGTCGGCTAAGGCTAAATACTCACTTTTATTTTTTTTTAATTTGCCGAAGAAGCTATGACGATAGGGCAACATGGCCGGCCGATGGGCTAGGCTTAACTGGGTCACCATCGTCCAGCGATTCCAGCAGCCTTGTTCCATCATCCGACCGGCGGCTGCACTACGCTGCCACAGGTTCTCCATTCTTCTTTTTTTATCTACTGAGATGACCCAGTGATTGCGGCAGCCAATCTGCCACCACCAATGCTGCCGGATCCAAGCCACTGTGGCTAGCACGGCCCCTTTCCAATGGCTATTCTAGTGACTGAAAAAATCAAAGTACTATTTACGTAATTAAATGAATAGTATTTGCAAAAACCACTATAATTTTCATTCAATCAGTTAACAAAATCAATAATAATCTAAACTTGAAATCCTACCTCCATGGCCAAGTTGACTTTGATCCACTGCTGCTGAAGCCTCGTCGGAACATTCCCTCAACAGGCTTCTCCGCCCCCTCTCCTCCCTCAACCAAAAACAATCCCCATTAATTGTGTCGTCAAAAGCCTTTTTATAAGCATAAGGATTAGGATTCCTAATCCCCCTGGAACTTTGGGCAATCCTCCCCAATTAGACTACCTAAATGGGACCTTAAAAATTAATTTTGGAATTATAAACAACTGGGCTGGCAAAATGACTTAAACGGGCCAATATAAAGTCTAAATCAGGTAAATGGGCCTTATGCTATATACCTAACTTTGAACAATTGTATCTCCCTCATCCAAACTCCGATTCATGCGTTCTTGGTGTTGTTTCAAACCTATTTTGGTCTACTTTCTATCCATATAGGATCTAGTCATACTTATAACTTATGATCAATTTATTCTAATGAGAAGGTCAATGGGTCCAACACCCTAATCCCACGTGGTCGACTTTGGGAATATAGAAAAATCACGGACGTTACAAACACTAGCTAGCCCATTACATACTAATACCATAATGTCCAAGTTATTGTTAATTATTTGAAAAGCATAAAATAAACAAAGTAGCCTAATGTGAACAAATGGAAGGTCAACATAGTGGAAAGAGAGCCCGGGTGAACGTGCACAACAGAACAACATTAAATAACATAATCATGAAGCATTTGCTTTGCTGGATAATATAGATTTAGAGCACTGGGCCATTGTTTTCCAAACCAAAAGATATGGAACACTAAACTCAAATAGATCTTAAAATACTAATGTAATGTTCAAAACAACCACATCAATGCCTATTACTAGGTTAATTGAGCATACAAGGGAGCACAACTACACTTTTTGGAAAACGTTGGATAGATTTACAAAATATGACTGAAGATGTAACCCTAATTTCTTGTAAACACATCAAAAGAAGAAGAGAAGAAGCAAGGATTGTGCACATATTGTTGGCATCAATGTATGAATTCTAGGTTAACTCGTTATATCACAAGGTAAAATGCAATTAATGTCATGTGTATATTCATACGTTATCAACCATAATGTGTATATTAAAATAACACGATAGTTGTGAGCATACTACATATGTTGATGGGTTGCATATTCGATAACACTATAATATCACTTATCGTGTTCTCATTTACACGATATTCACTCAACATGATGTAGTGAATCTGGTCGAACATAGATGCACATGGAGAAAGTTTCAACATCTGGGTTTACTGTGTAAACATGTAATTGCGGCAATTGATAACAAAAAGTTCTATGTGTCTCATTATTGTGAAAAATTGTACTCTACAAAAATATATAAAATGGCATATCAAGAGCCATTATAACCATTGACAAAATGGCACAAGTGGGCACCAACTAGAGTTCTTCCCACATTCAACAAACAATCCCACTCAAGCAGCATGGGCTTCAAAGGAAAAACTGAATCGAGTCAAAACCCAAGGTCAAAGCCCCACGCAAATGTGGAGCATGCGGGTAGTTGGGTGACAATCCCAAACACTGTGACAACACATAAGAAGACCCTCCAAATGTGGCTACTAGTCCAAGTACAAGCCGAAGGAGGACAAACCAAAGAGCAGGGAAATGACATAAGGATGGAGAATATCGATCGGGGTTGCCTTATCCAAACCCGTTCTTTAGTTGAATGGAAGAAATGTCACTTTCTAGTTGTGTTCATAGAAACATGATTTTTTATGAATGTCGTGTTGTCATATACGATAGTGTATGCACATCGTGTTATTTATAACACGACCTTACTTGAGTTTATGTTGTCGATAACACGATATGTTGATCAATGTATTATTCATATTGCCTTATGTATACATATCGTGTAATTGGAAACACGATCAAAGAGATTAATTGTTACCAATTACACAATAAAAAAAGGACTTACAATGAATATAACATAATTTCTTTTGTAACTTTTTTGTGTTACCAATTACATGATAATTGTATTTTGTGTTATTGATAACACGACCAAAGCATTAACTAATTCATACCAAAATTGTCCCTATTTCTAATGCATCACACGAATTTTTCCAGCCCTAAAAACCAATTTTTGACAGCACACCAATTTCCGGTGGAGCAAACCAATTTCTAGTGTAGCAAAGAAATTTTTGATGCAACATACCAAGTTTTGATGCAACACTTACTTTACCTCCCATTCCCTCTTGACATATATAAATCCTAAAAAATTCCAGCAAATGATCGAAGACTAATGATAAAGCTATTGGCAATTGGCTACTAACGATATCCAACTAGCGATAGCAGACAGGTAGATTGCACACCATTTGTGTTAAGGAGCACGAACTTGTCAGCCAACCAATCAAACGCGGCAGACATAGGGGCATTGAAATAATACCCAACTATGTCTCATCTGCCTCCTAGGCCAATTAGAAGGATGATGTCAAAGATTAATGGCAAGTATTGTCAAATATTTTTTCTAATTCACCCTATTAATAGTCCGCGCTGCTCTTCTCATTTTCCATAGAGTTGGATAAGTCATAATTGGGTGTTATTTCGATGTCCAAAATGTTTAGAAGGATTTCTTACTGATGGCTCACAAGGTCGTGCTCTTGTAGACAAATGGTGTGTCACGATTACAAATTAGTGGTCTTACTTTTGCATTTTTTGTACTTTGGTTGTTTAGACAATGTACTCATAACTACTATTAATGAAAGAGAAATTCATTATACATATTTGATTTTTTTTTCTCCATATAAATTTTTCTACGCATGAAAATCATGTTACTGATAACATGACAAGAGAGAAATTCTTGTTATTAATAACATGATTTTGTGATTATTGTCATCTTACCATATACAATAGTATAAGAAAAGCATGCTATCGGTAACACAACATAATTTTAATTCCTGTTGTCGCTAATAGCATCCATAGATCAATTAAACTTACTAACTAGAGTCCTTATTATCTGTCACACGCCCTAACATGTGCCCTAACTTGAGTTCATGTTATCGATGACACAACCTAACTGGTGTGCATGTTGTCTAAAACACTATCTAACAATAGATCGTGTTATCTATCACATGGCCTAACTTGAGTTTGTGATATCAATAACATGACCTAATTGGAGTGTGTGTTGTCTGAAACACGACCCAAATGGCTTTCATGTTATCGTTAACACGACCTAACTTGAGTGTGTGGTATGCGAAAATGACCTACTAGAGTGCATGTTGTTGATAGCACGATCTATTAGTCAATTACACGAACTAACTGTCGTGGGTGCTGCGATAATTCAGATGAAATGTAATTTGTGTTGTTTCTAACATGATCTATAGATCAATTATACTTATTAATGGGAGTTCATGTTATCTATCACATGCCCTAACTTAAGTTCGTGTTATCCACAAAACGACCTAACTAGTGTTCGTGTTGTTCGAAACATGACTGAACAATAGATCGTGTTATATATATCATGACCTATCTTTATTTCATGTTATTGATAACACAACCTAACTGGAGTTCGTGTTGTTTGAATCACAACCTAAATGGCATTCATGTTAACGATAGCACAACATAACTTGAGAGTGTGTTATTCAAAACATGACCTAACTCGAGTTCATGTTGCTTATAACATCATCTGTTGGTTGGTTAATTACACGACCTAGCATGAGTGCATGTTGTGTTAATTCAGATGAAACATAATCTGTGTTGTCGCTATGACAATTTGTAGATCAATTATACTTTTTAACTGGAGTTCATGTTATCTATCACACGCCCTAAAAGGAGTTCGTGTTATCATCACACGACCGAATTGGTGTGTAGGTTGTCTGAAACAC
The DNA here is from genome assembly GCA_035235625.1 of Saururus chinensis. NCBI lineage: Eukaryota > Viridiplantae > Streptophyta > Magnoliopsida > Piperales > Saururaceae > Saururus > Saururus chinensis. The sequence goes on from CP141142.1 coordinate 26,547,781, forward strand.
AACCTAACATTAGTTCATGTTATCAATCACACGACCTAACTTAAGTTTGTGTTATCAATAACACAACCTAACTAGATGTGTGTTATCTGAAACACGACCTAATGGGCATTCGTGTTATTGTTAACACAACCTAACTTGAGTGTGTGCTGTTGATAACACGATATGTTGATCAATTACATGACCTAACTTCAGTGAGTGTTGTGCTAATTCAGATGATGTGTTACGAATTACACGATAAACAAACGTATTCCATTGAATATATCAAGAATTTGTTTGTTACCACTTGTACATTGCAAGAGAGATGAAAATTAAAACATAATAAGAACTCATGTGAAGAAGCATTGAACTTCTTCTTAATTTCCCCACAAAGAATTACTGCAAATATCTGCAACTTGATCAACATAGTAATCTCTGATTGGGTAAAATTTGGTTGGTAGACTCCTACAGCCAGCTTCGCTACATAGTACATCAGGAAGACCCCGCATTCTTCATTTGTTTCTTGATAGGGACATTTTTTTATTTTGGTTATAGGCCACTTTGTCACACCTTTATCCTTAGGGTCTTCTCCATTGCTATGGCAACATGGAGTCCAACATTGTCGACGTCCACAAAGTAGTAATTGTGGTCACGCTTTAGTAAATTATACCCACCTGAACCTCTTCTCCATGCATCAAGCAATGAGAAAAAGGAAATGACCAGTGATGTAGATCAGAATGAAGGCACTTTCGGTGTTTACATTAAGCCGCTTCATCAAGTTGTTAATGATTTTGGGATGCAACTCCACTTTGTCATCTTGCGTCCCTACGTTGTAGTAGTACTGGATGACAAATTTTCCGAAGAAGCAGTTTGGATATATAGTGGGATATCTCAAATTTAATTCATCAAGTAACTCGCAGAATATGTCTATAACCTAAAATCATCAACAAAATATTATTGTGTAAGTGATAACACAACAAATGATAAGTTTTATAAAAACAAACACGATACTCTAACCCAATGTTAATCTAAGACACTGCCATTCCGTTTATTGTGTTATCAATAATACTATTTTAGCAACATGATACGTCCTTTCAAGAACACAATATTCACGTGAATTCACATGCCATGTTATTGAAACCACAACATTTGCAATTTTGTGTTATCAATATCACGAACTCGGGTTACTTGCATCGCACGAATTCACATATCGTGTTATTTAAAACGCAATATGTAAACATTCGTGTCATTGATAAGATAACACGGAAAAAAACATAAACTAATTTTTACCTCAATTTTTTGTTTCCTAACTGCCCGAGCTTTTGTAAACATGGATAACTTACAATCAACTCCCAATTTGGCAGTGGTCTTTTAGGTTTCTCTTTTCTTGTGGTTACATTCAAAACCCAGATCCAACCCAGTCCACATGGAACCAACTAGAGATTGACTGAGGTCGGGTCCCATCTCTGGCTAGAAAGAAAAAATTACATGAGTAAACCTCAGGTCGGGTCAAATCTAGCAAATAAAAAACTCAAAGAAACAACCCGAATTCCTAATTAATTCACAATATCATATACAAATCAGGTTGTATAGTTTTATGTGATTTTATATAGATTAAACCGATTCAATATATTATTAATTTGGTTTGAATTATTAGAACTAACCCTAGCCAAGATAGAATACCAGTTCTTATTTTGGTTCTCTAGTTCTTTGGTTTCTATCTCGGGTTGGGCGGGGTGAACCCAACATGAGATGCAACCTTTTACTTTTCCATTTGTTCAACAATCATTTGAAATAAAAAAAACTAACTAATGACAATTAATATGGCCGCATCTTGACCTAATATCTCCCCCGAAGTGAGCCCACATATCATGTACTTTGAGCAGAAAAGGGGGTGGGTCCTCTTCTCCGCTGATGCGAATACCAACACTGGCCTTTTTAATTGAATCGACAATCAACCAATATCTATTGCTGACTTGGGAAGGGATTTTGTGGTAGGCTGATACCGATTAAAAATATTCCTCCTCCCATGTGTATGATTTCTAATTTTGTCAACAATGTAGAGAGTTCCCTACAAAGTCTTTTTGTTTTGCTTTGTGGCGAGTTCAGTACTTATCAAACTGTGCTCAATATTAATTTATTTAAACTGTTTTAGTTTACATAAATAAATCAGGCCATTACCATACAGGGACCGAATGGGACCGAACAACTGCAAAAATTCATCATAAGGCTCATAATACAAGTTACGCGACAGGTCTGGCAGTTTCACGTTCCACTGCTTGCTTCAAGAAGCTGCCCTCTTCAAGCACCATCTGAACGGGCAAGAAGCCCAGCCCGTCCGCCATGGCCAGCAACATCTGCTTCATCTCTGCCCTGAACTCTTCGAGATCAACCTCCCCGCTGGAGTCGTGGTCGAACTGAGCAAAGAGGTCGTCATAGACCGGACGCAGCTCATCCGGCCTTACGGCCACGTCCAAACCGAAGTGCTTCTCCAAGACCCTGAGGCACCTGAGCTCGTTCATGAGCTCTGAATACGACAACTGCCCGTCGTCGTTAGCGTCCAGCCGGTGGAAGAGGACATCCACCGATTTGTTGAAGACGCTGTCGTCCTCCACGAAGTTGCGGATGGTGGCACCGTCCAACACCTCCACGCTCATCCTCAACAAATTGACAAGTACAACGGCGACGAGACAGACGCAGTGGGAAACTGAAGGAAACGAAAAAGCTCTGGTGCGATATCTTTCTTTTCTTGGTGTAATGCGGTCGTATTCAAGGGGATTTGTATTTATAGCTGGAAGCTGCCACGGACCAAGTTTGTCATTTCAACCGACGCCGTAATTTTCTATATTAGATACTGAAACCACATCGCCCAACCCACTTGAGAAGTCAAAAACTATTTCTCAAGTTCACAGACTATCTCCGAAGGAGCAACCGACCAAGTTGACTAAAGAATTCCAAACACGGGAGCAAATTTCCTCGCTTCTGTGCCTCTTTATTGCGGCCATCGTTTTCCTGTGGGCTGACCGTAACAGTCAGTCCGTAGACACGGAGAGGAAAGGCATCTTTTCTTCGTTGAACCTTAGGTTTTAGTAGGTTGGATGTGATTTGGGGGACACATATAAACGTGTTTTTACTATAATTGTTTTATATATTTGGGAATGTTAGTTTTATATAGAGAAAGTTATTTGAATAATAAATAAAAAAATATTTATTAATTTAGACTATTTTTAAAAATATTTTTTAAAGTGGTATTTTTTTTGCCACGAAAGTAGCTGGTGTCTGCGTACCTAGTGTCATGCCCCGATACTGCCTGACCCGAGTCGAATCCGGTCCAAAGGCCAGACCAATACACAGGGGCGACAGATTGAAAAACAATTGAGAAAAATAGCGAAAGACTTATGCTCTAACCACGGGCGATCTAATTTACAGAGTTTACGTACTACTTTGAGCAAAAGTAAATAAGTAAAACCAAAAGAGTTAAACTCTGAATTAAACTATAAGCTCAAACCCACATACTATTAATTCATAGTCACACACTTGGCTCCAAAATAAGGTTTCAAGTGAAAACTAAAGACATAGTATATCACAAATCTAAAACAAAGATCAATTCACAAGGTCCTAACATCAAAACATGATAAACGAAGAGACATGCAAAACTAGGAGCCTCCACGACTACTCCTAAGCTTTCTCTGACCTTTCCTCATATAGAGGATCATGTCTATTTGCATGTCACGCCACACAGCCCCAAAACAAAACAAGAAAGTGGAATGAGTATAAAAACTCAATAATGGTTTTAAATATAACTATAATGATCAGAAAACACGACGACATAGCCATGAAGCAATGCAGACCTAAGCATGACATGCTATACCACGTTCTGATCATACATTTATATCATATAAACCTGCATAATAGTGTCTTAAGCACACCATTTCTGATCATGCATTTATTTCACATAAACCTGCATAATAGTGTCTTAATCACACTATTTCTGATCATGCATTCATATCACATAAACTTACATAATAGTATCTCAATTACACCATTTCTGCTCATGCATTCATTTCACATAAACTTGTATAATAGTGTCTAAATCACACCATTTTTTATTATGCATTCATATCACATAAACCTGCATAATAGTGTCTAAATTACATCATTTCTGATCATGCATTCATTTCACATAAACATGCATAATATTGTCTCAATCAAACCATTTCTGATTATGCATTCATATCACATAAACCTGCACAATAGTGTCTCAATCACACCATTTGTGATCATGCATTCATTTCACATAAACCTGCATAATAGTGTCTCAATCACACCATTTCTGATCATGCATTCATTTCACATAAACTACATTCATCGTACACGACAAATGTGTCAAACACATGATACACAATCATGCATAGCATTCATAATAGACATGCATCAATACAAATGATATATGCCTCTATCAAGGAGTAAACACAAGCATTGCCACATAGGCAAGACACGGTCAAGGCAACGAAGGCGAGACACGATCAAATTTCCACACAGGAAATGAAAAAGAGTCGGGGTTGTTAATCCCTAAAGCTACTTGCCCTAGACGATCCTAGCCAAGGATGTCTCATTCTCACACAGAGAATCTAGAGCAGGGGTGTTCACCCAGGGACATCTCCTACGGAGGGGAGAGCCCGAATTCCCACAAGGAACCCTAGAACAAGTGGTAGCAGGTGCACACGGCATACCACTCTGGGTTCTAAGGGTCCAAATGACACTCATAATAATAATCTCAAATCCGTGAGACAAGTACACAACTCGTCCCTACATAATTCTATTTCTCTAGACTCAACCCGGGGAGTATATACGTTAAAAACAAGAACTTAAATCGAAAACATATCCTTTCGGACTAAGTTTTGATTAATTCATCGAGCTATTAATCCGGCACGCAATCTCAAGCTTTGCATACAATCAATTAATTCCAGTTAAACATCGGTAAAACTTCGTTCATGAATACCGATCTATGATGCATGATAACATGATACATCCGTGAGCAAGACCTACATAGGTTCCAACATATGAAACATGGTCCTAATCAGTCCCCTCATGCATCATAATCAAGGCATAATTAGCGATAATTTCATAGTAGATTCCCCATACATGTATGTTCATGCATATCTTAAGCATACAATCAATGTTTGATATAAACTCATAAGGCAACCTATGCATGCTTAACACATTTAAAATAATGAATTCTAACTTAAATAAAAAAAATTCACCTAAAACTTAAATCCATCAATGTAGAATCGAATGCTCATTCCCACAAGTATTATTTTCCATACAATAAGCCACAACTTAATCACATTAATTTCCCACAAACCATTCATATTATAAGAGAACACATTTCACTATTTGCTATATGGCATCCCTACTTGAAGCACATTCTAATCACAAGAATTCCAACATTTCAAGTTCCAACGTACTTCAATATCAATATGTATGATTATCAACACAATATGACACCTAAACATAATCCATACACTTTCATCATCAATTCCACACCTCCAGTAGTCCAATTCAACATAATACACTTTCCATAACCATTAGAAACGTTAAATTAAGTAAAAATATTAAAATGAACATAAATTCAAAAATAGGAAAACTGTAGTGTAGCCGTTCAAACGCCTTACAAGGCCGTTCAATCGGCTATACAGGAAATCTATCAAAAATACAGTGTTGCCAATCGATCGCCCTAGTAGGACGTTTGATCGCCAACATAACAATTTTGACCTTCTTCTTCATTTCAAATTTCAAAACCAAGACTCCATCAAAACAACTTAAAACCTTTATCTATATACCCAAACACCATTAAAACTTCATCAAACTTTTTAGAATGTTAATCTACACTATTTAAAGATAAAACCCTAAGAAATTGGAACAAGAAATTAACATTTACTAATCCCACCATTAAAGCACTAAATCAAACAAATTCATTCCAAATAAACCATAAAAATCATGATTTTACCATAAGAAAACTGAGATTTGAAGACCCATTACCTTGTCACTTGTTTAGATTCGGATTTGACCTTCAACTTTCTTGGAAACCTTCCAAAAATATAGTGCCTAAGTTAAACTTCTTTAAAAATCGATTTAACATTGAAACCCTTGAAGAAATCTTAGATCTAGGGTTTATTAAGCATAAAAAATGAATTTTGATAAGTAGGGTTTGAAGTAAGAGAGTAAATCAGTGACTTTGATACTTGAAATTGAATCAAATCAAAGGAGAAATGATGGATTAAGAATAGATTAGGAGAAGATCTAGGGTTTAAGCTTAATTAAGGAAGAACATACCTTAATCTCTTCTAATATGGGCCTAATTGGGGAACTAGGCCTCAATCACCTCCTCCCAGCCTATTCCCAAAATGGAATAGCTCAGCCCTTTTCCTTTTATAGTAGGGTTTAGGGTACACTTAATGAACTAATGGGGTGTAAATAGAATTTTTGGCTAAAAATGGGTATTTTACAAATTTGAGCACTAATTAGATCTGAGAAAATTCTGAAAATTTTTGTATGAGCTTAAGTTGATGTTTGAGGCATTTTGGTCCAAAAACCCTAATTTTGTCGCTGGGGCCCATAGAGGGGTCCCGCCAAACATTAAATTTTCAAAAAAATTAATAAAAATTAGAAAAATCCCAAAAATTCAGAATTGACTAAAAACTATTTAAAACTCATAAATGTAGAGTTAGTTTTGTTTAAAACCTTTAGAAACCCCATTTATTTTTGAAAACTACCAAATTTGATTAGAAAATGCTTAAACCACACAATAATCGATAAATGACATTAAAATAAACCAGTTCAAAATGAGAGTCCTTACAGCTAGTTTTTAAAATTTTTAGATAATTTCGTCATTTAGAAGGACGACAACAGGTTTAAGTTGATTTCGTCCTTCTAAACAACAAAACCCATTTAATGTTTTAAAAAGGCTTGACCCAATTTTGTTCTTTAAAAGGACAAAATCAACTTAAAGACGATTTTGTCCTTATGAAATTGCAAATTAATTTTTAGCTGGTTTGTATGGACTCTATTGCAAACCAGACTACTCTTTTTTTTTGTTGTTTCAACTCCCATAAACCGGTTGCCATTACTGTAGACCCGGGTCCCGGTTCTTCAATATTTTTTGTTACTTATCACTTACTATGTCTCAGTTATTATCAGCTGATTTCTTTGTAAAAAAAAAAAAACGAATTGATGCTCTAAGGTTCACTACAACAAAACTAACTAGTAGCGACACTTTTAAGTGTCACTAATAATACTATAAACGTCGCTAATATGTATTCGTGACGTATAAAAAATGTCGCTAAATACGTCGATAAAACTGCCGTCGCTATTGCATATTAGCGACGCACAATATCAAACGTCGCTAAAAGTACTTATTAGCGATGTATAATAAACGTCGCTATTAATATAATATTAGCGACGCTTTGTATTAAGCGTCGCTAATAATATAGTATTGGCGACGTTTAGTAAACATCACTAATAAAAAATATTTTTTTTATTTTTTTTGTTAAAATTTAATTTTTTTAATTTTTTAAAAATATAATTTAAAAACTTGTATTAGCGACGTTTATGTAAATGTCTCTAATGTATATATAATTATTGAAATAAATAAAAAAAATAAATTTTATTACAATTAACGACGTTTATAAATATGTCGCTAAAAGTATTAAAAAAATTAAAAATCTCTATTAGCGACGCTCCTGTCGCTAAAACAATTAAATGAAAAAAAAAACCAAACCGGGTCAATACCCGGTTTGGAAGCTGACCCGCATCGCGGGTCACCTGCACCCAGCGCACGCGGGTCAGCTACACCCGCGTCACTGGTTAGATTCACCCAGCGCGCGGAGCAGGGCAGAGCAGGACGGTGGGCGCCGGGCAGGACAGTGGGCGCCGGGTGGGACGGCATGCGCGGGGAGCAAGGCGTGTTGTGGTGCTCGGGCCCTGCTCACTGGCACGAGGTAGGACGGCGGCTCGGGCAGGACGGTGGGTGCGGGGTGGGCCGGCATGCGCGTGGGGCAGGGTGGGGTGTGGTGCTCGGGCCCTGCTCACCGGCAGGAGGTAGGACGGCGGCTCAGGTGGGACAGTGGGCGCGGGGCGGGCCGGCATGCGATGGGCGGGACGGCGGGTGCGGCGTGGGCTCCTTCTTCCTTGGAGTCTTTAACCCGCTAGGACTCTCTACCTCTTTAAAATCCTAGTTCTTTTAAGACTTCTAATTCCTAGTACGTTTAGGACTCCTAACTCCTAGCACATTTAGGACTCCTAATACCTAACATGATTAGGTCATCCAACTCCAAGTACGAGTAGGATATATAACTCCAAGCATGAGTAGGACATCTAACTCTAAGTACGAGTAACTCTAAGCACGAGTAGGACATCCAACTCCAAGAACGAGTAGAACATCCAACTCTAAGCACGAGTAGGATATCTAACTCTAAGCATGAGTAGGACATCCAACTCCAAACACGAGTAGGGCATCTAATTCGGGTAAACGGGCCCTATGCAATAAGCTTAACTTCGAACAATTGTATCTCCCTCATCTGAACTCCGATTCACACGTTCTTAGTGGCATTTTGAAGCTCTTTCTGTTTATTTTCTAATAAAATTAGTTTTATCCACAAATTCTATATAGGGAGGTAGTTATTTTACTAAGAATGTCAATAGGTTAAACACCCTATTTTCCACATATTTAATTTTTGAAACATAGGAGAATTAGGGATATTACACTTCCCTCCCCTATCCCCTCTCTCTTCCCTCCCCTATACTAATAGCGACGGGGCGGAAAGCGGCGGAGCGGCAGGGCGGAGTGGCTGTGCGACGGCGGAGGCCAACAGGGCAGTACTTACGAAGGGGGGAGGGGCCGGAAGAAGGGCGATCGGGAGGGGGACAGAGGCGGAGGACAGTGGGCAAAGGCTAAGGGGGGCGACGGCACGGCAGTGTGGCGGAGGCGACGGCGCGGCAGCGCAGCGATCTGGCGGTGCGACAAGGGCTACGTGGCGGTGGGCAGTGGGAGATGGGTGAAGGGTGAAATGCGAAGGACGAGGCTGGTGGGGGATTTATACAGCACAGGGAAATTTCGCCCGACCACGAAATTTCCCCGCGCAGGTATTTTTTGGTTTTTATTAGAAAAACTTTAATTATTAGCTACGGTCACTAGGACCGTATGTCGCTATATATATACTTTTAGCGACGTTTACTCAAATCCGTTGCTACAATAAATTTCTCTCTCTTCCCCCTCTCTCTAACCTCTCTCTCTCTGCCCTCTCTCTATCCCCTCTCTCTACCCTCTCTCTCTACCCCCTCTCTCTAACCTCTCTCTCTGCCCTCTATCTCCTCTCTCTCTAACCCCTCTCTCTCTACCCTCTCTCCTCTCTCTCTCTGTAACCCCTCTCTCTGTGACCCCTCTCTCTCCACCCTTTCTCTCTCCTCTCTCTCTCTTCCCTCCCCCTCTCTCTTCAATTTTTTTAATTTTTTTGAGATTTTTTTATTTTTTAAATAAAAAAATTAAATTTTTTTTAAAAAAAACCAACAATATAAAATCACTCTTCCTCTCTCCCCCCTCTTCTCTCTCCCTCCTCTCCTCTGTCCCTCCTCTCTCCTCCCTCCCCTCTCTGTCTCTCTCCCTCTCCTCTCTTTCCCCCTCCTCTCCCTCCTCCCTCTCTCTCTTCCCTCCCCCTCTCCTCTCCTCTCTCTCTCCCCTCCCCTCTCTCTCCACCATTTCTCTCTCCTCTCTCTCTCCCCTCCCCCTCTCTCTCTCTCCCCTCTCTCTCTCTTCCCTCCCCTCTCTCTCCCCTCTCTCTCTCTTCCCTCCCCCTCTCCTCTCTCTCTTCCCGCCCCCCTCTCTCTCTCCACCCTTTCTCTCTCCTCTCTCTCTCTCTTCCCTCTCCTCTCTCTCTTTCGTCCCCTCTCTCTTTTCCCTCTCCTATCTACCTACACACTATCTTTCCTCTAATTTTAAATTTTTAATATTTTTTATTTTTTAAAAATTAATTTTTTAAAAAATAAATAAATAAATAAAAATACTAATAGCGACGTATAACTATATACGTCGTTATTAGTATTTAATTTTAATTTTTTTTATTTTTAAAAATAATAAAATAATAAAATTTAAAAAAAATTAAAATAAAATTTTAATATAAATAGGTAGTAGCGACGCATATGACAATGCATCGCTACTAGGTCACTATTAGTTCTTATTTTTTTTTAAAAAAAAAAATTAATAATTATTAGCAATGCTCATATTTAAATGTCGCTATTGTTGAAACTATTAACGACGTTTGTAAGTATACGTCGTTAATAGTGTTGAAATTTATTTTAAAAAAAATTAAATATATATCTATTAGCGACGCTTTTATAAGTGTCGCTAATAACGTAAGTATTAGCAACGCATAAATTCAAGCTTCACTAAAATATTACGTATTAACGACGTTTGGAGTTGTGCGTCACTAATAGACTATTATTAGCGACGCTTAATATTATGCGTCGCTAATAGTTGTATTTTTTGCGACGGTTTGTTATATGTCGTTATTAGAATATATTAGCGACGTAAAGTATTGCGACGCTTATATAAGCGTCGCTAATACCCAGTTTTGTTGTAGTGGTTGAAACTAATGTGGGTTTTAACTTTTGAACAGTTTTTTGTTGCCCAAAGGGCTAATAGTCTAATAAATGATAATAACTCCTTAACTGCATTAGTTATTAAAAGAAGTCACTAAATTCATAAATATGGATTCATGACATCATTGAAATAACAGAACATTAATGTGAATGTGCAACATTAATGGCAAAATTAAAGTGAATGTGCAGCAATGCTACTACATTGGAGAAGGGTAACAATTAGGTAATTTCATCGTTTGAACCACGAAATCACCATACTTATACACATTTGGAGCTACTATGACAAAAAATACATATATTGAACATAAGTACAAAATTTAATTCTTTTAAATCCTCCATATCCACCCTCCCCCTCCCCCACCAACCCGGACCCAAAGAGCTTCCTCTTCCACCCGACGGAGCTCGATACTCCGGACTCCGATGACGAGGACTCCTATTCTTTGCTTTTGAGTTTCTCCATCCCCCCTCCCATCCGCACCTCCCCTCCTTACCCCCAACTCCGAATCCGACTCCTCTTCCCTCCCCATGCTCCTCTCCTTCAACTAGGACCATGGCTGCTGGCACAGACCACGGCTTCCACATCTACAACTACTCTTCTGCGAGATATTCTGTTGGGATTTCGACCACAACTCTAGTACCCCCAGAGCTAGCATTAGCATCATCGAGATGCTCTTTCATTGCAACATCCTCGCTCTCATTAACCCGACAATGCCAGCGAGATCATGCAAACGTCTATCCAGTAGAGCAACGATAGCTCCATGCACAGCTCAAAACATTAATTTAAAAAAATTATAATTTTGTCATTTTTCCTATCTTTAAGGCCAGGAATATGCTAATTGGCTTTGGACGAATCAGGCATGGCACCATCTTGGCCGTCTCAACCTTGGTTGGCCTCTCCACTTCATAGAAGCTTGTGTGTAAGGGGGTGTTATACTAAAATAAAAATATATATTTTTTATTTCCTAACTGCCCGAGCTTTTGTAAAACATGGTTAACTTACAATCAACTCCCAATTTGAGAGTGGCCTTTTAGGTTCGTATTTTCTTGTGGTTACATTCAAAACCCAAATCCAACCCAGTTCACATGGAACCAACTAGAGATTGACCGAGGTCAGGTCCCATCTCAGGCTAGAAAGAAAAAAAATACACGAGTAAACCTCAGGTCGGGTCAAATCTAGCATATAAAAAACCCAAAGAAACAACCCAACTAGTAATTAATTCACAATATCATATACAAATCAGCTTGTATAGTTTTATGTGATTTTTTATAAATTGAACCGATCCAATATATTATCAATTTGGTTTGAATTATTAGAACTAACCCTAGCAAAGATAGAATACCAGTTCTTATTTTAGTTCTCTAGTTCTTAGGTTCCTATCTCGGGGGCCGAGTCTTGCTGAACCCAACATGAGATGTAACCTTTTACTTTTCCATACACTTCTTGTATTGTTGTTTAACAATTATTTGAAATAAAAAGACCAACTAATGAGATTTAATATGGCCCCATCTTGACCTAATATCTTCCCCCAAAGTGAGCCCACATATCATGTACTTTGAGCAGAAAAGGGGGTGCGTTCTCTTGTCCACACTGATGCCAACAACACTGGCCTTTTTAATTGAATCGACAATCAACCAGTATCTATTGCTGACTTGGGAAAGGATTTTGTGGTAGGCTGATACCAATTAAAAATATTCCTCCTCCCATTTATATGATTTCTAATTTTGTCAACAATGTAGAGAGTTCCCTACAAGGTTTTTTTGTTTAGCTTTGCGGCGAGCTCAGGACTCATCGAACTGTGCTCAATATTATTTTATTTATTTAAACTGTTTAAGTTTACATAAATAAATCGGGCCATTACCATACAGGGACCGAATGGGACCGAGCAACTGCAAAAATTCATCATAAGGCTCATAATACAAATTACGCGACAACTCTGGCAGATTCACGTTCCACTGCTTGCTTCAAGAAGCTGCCCTCTTCAAGCACCATCTGAACGGGCAGGAAGCCCAGCCCGTCCGCCATGGCCAGCAACATCTGCTTCATCTCCGCCCTGAACTCTTCGAGATCCACCTCCCCGCTGGAGTCGTGGTCGAACTGAGCAAAGAGACCGTCATAGACCGGACGCAGCTCATCCGGCCTTACGGCCACGTCCAAGCCGAAGTGCTTCTCCAAGACCCTGAGGCACCTGAGCTCGTTCATGAGCTCTGAATACGACAACTGCCCGTCGTCGTTAGCGTCCAGCCGGCGGAAGAGGCCATCCACCGACTTGTTGAAGGCGCTGTCGTCCTCCACGAAGTTGCGGATGGTGGCACCGTCCAACACCTCCACGCTCATCCTCAACAAATTAACAAGAACAACGGCGACGAGACAGACGAAGTGGGAAACTGAAGGAAACGAAGAAGCTCTGGTGCGATATCTTTTCTTTGTTGGTGTGATATGGTCGTATTCAAGGGGATTTGTATTTATAGATGGAAGCTGTTAGAACTTGCCTGTAGCTTCCACGGACCAAGTTTGTCATTTCAACCGACATCGTAATTAATTTTCTATATTAGATACTGAAACCACATTGCCCAACCCACTTGAGAAGTCAAAAACTATTTCTCAAGTTCACAAACTATCTCCTAAGGAGCAACCGACCAAGTTGACAAAAGAATTCCAAAGACGGGAGCTTCCCTGTGCCTCTTTATTGCGAGCCTCATTTTCCTGTGGGCCGACCGTAACAGTCAGTTTGTAGACACGAAGAGGAAAGGCATTTTTTCTTGGTTGAACTTTACGTTTTAGTCGGTTGGATGTGTTTTGGGGGACAAATATATGTGTTTTTTACAATAATTGTTTTATATATTTGAGAATGTTAGTTTTATATACGAGTCTGGGTGATATGCGCTCGTTGAATATCGGCCTGGCGTAAAATGGCCACCACAGCCACAGGATCGAACGGGATTTTGATCTTGTCACCCAACTTAAATTTTTTTAAAAAAAATTTACAGTTTAGGTAGATTTTGTTATTTAGCATTTTAGGTAGGTAATTTTTGGATTTTTTATATTTTAGGCATGTTTACTTTTATTTTTAAGGTTTAGACAGAATAAGTATGGATGTTTTTACAATTTGGGTAAGTAACTTTTAGGTTTTTACATTTTGGGCACATTAATTTTTGGGTTTCCCTTTTTACTTATAGTTGTTCCTCATCTCATTCCTTCTTTTTTCTCTTTTTAAACTTCAGAACCTTTCTAAAAAAAATTTGAATACAAAATAGATCAAACCTGGAATGACCCCTCACCAAATAGAATTGAAACGTCAACTTTGTTATTTTGCTATGTAGCCATCTCCTTCACCACCTTCGGTCTACTTACCATTTCTGTTTCTATCGTCATATAACTTTCCGGCTCCGCATGCCCTAATCTCCAACATCCCATAGAACGACGACCATATGGAGTAGACCATCTTTTTATTGGAGTTTTAAGAAAAGCATTGGTCATACCATTTCGAACGACAACTTGCAAATAAAGCAATGGAAAGAGGGTTTATTTCCCCTTAAGGTAAGAAGGATATATAGAATATTTATTTTGCTTGATTTAAGATAGGTTTCTTTCATTCAATTTATTACAATCGTATAACACAAGACAAGTGGTTAGCATTTTCAATGCAATTTATTTTAGTTGGTGAATCATAATGAACTACTTATTTGAGCAAGATATGAGTTAAATGGTAATATGTTGAAATCCATAGTGTTCACTAGTATTGTCTCTCATGTTATGTTGTACATGTTTTGTTGTAAATGTTTTCACATTTGATCTTATGTTGAATGTACTACAATAGATTATCTATGGTTTGTAGTTACCTTCTCCTCCCCTCCCTCTCTCTCTTTTCTATTTACAACACTTCAGAAGAAGTGTCACAATTTGTCATTTATTTGAGATGCTTCAAAAGAAGTGTTGCAAAAGGGAGAGCGCAGGCCAAATTTCTCTTGTTGCTCTAAATTCCCCCTTTCCACTGTACTCCCACCCCGGCTCCCCCTCCTCTCCATCACTGCTGTCCACCCTTGTCATGCCCCCGTACTCGCCAACCCTAAGTTGGACCCGGTCCAAAAGGAGGATGGCGCATGGCTCAACGAAGTAGCGTTCGATGTGGAAGACTTAAATCCTAAATCAGGTTGTTTATAATGGAGTAGCGCGCATTATGCCTTGTACAAGAGTAAATTAGAAAAATAAAAGACCACAAATGAAGTATTAGTCTATACAAAACCCACACACTTAATCTAACATAGCCCTCATATGGCTCAAGTAATAGAGTTTGAAGCCCATATAGGCTAACAAAAGTCTAAGTTGTTCTTGGCTAGTAGAGTATGAAATATAATCAAGTAGAAAAAAGTCTCAATACAACAAGCTATGTAAACAATCATAGAGCATAAGATCTCTAAATAGCTCATCCTATGCAAAATCATCAACCATATGCTCTTCATAGAGTCCATCCTGACCACCTCCATAGCACGTCATACAGCCCAAAACAAAATACGAGAAAGAGGAGTGAGCCACAAGCTCAACAAAGTTTTTAAATTACGGAAAGTAAATCCAAAAGACAACACAAGTAAATCACATAGGGTTTATCACATCATCATACCTATTTATCATGGGATATCCACATTACTTGTGCATTCATATCATGATTTACCATCCATAAGCATCTACTCATGAAACATTCTCATATCATCAGCATATCATACTAGATTGTTTATCATAACATTTGTCACGCCCCGGCGATGCCCGACCCGAGCCGAACCCGGTCCAAGGGCCGGTCAAGCGCGCGGGGGCGACGAAGTGAAATTGAGAAACGATTCTAGCGGAAGACTTAATCCCTAACCACGGGCGATTAACAGCAACACGGAGTGCGCACAATCCTTTGAGCAAGAGTAAATAAAAGGGAAGAAAAAGGTGTTGCTTATCACAAAGTAAACAACAATCTCAAACCCACAAACTTAGTTAAGTAAAGCCCACACCGGCTCAAAATAAGTCATAAGCAAACATAACTGTAACATGTGACATAAAACCACAACAAGAACCCTACACAAAGGTTCGAACATAAAGCATGAAAGAAACGATGATAAGTCACGCAACGATCTCCATCATCACACCCAAGCTACCTCTGACCTTTCCTCAAAAAGGCAATCCTGTCCGTCTGCGTGTCGCACCACGCAGCCCCAAATCAAAACACAAAAGAGGGGTGAGTTTTAACACTCAGCAATGGTTTTAATATCACTGTCAACGTAGAAAATACGATAGCTTAGAAATGAGATCATTTCAGATCAAAAATTTACATGGTGCATCACTTTCTGATCACACATTCATATCACTTAACACTGCATAAAAATGCATAATTCAACCTGCATGGATGTATCTCTAGCATACATATTCCCACATGCATTCACATCATAACCAATCCCGCATGGACGTATCTCTAACATACATATTCCACATGCATAACATAAAAATCAGCATGCATGGATGTATCTCTAACATACATATTCCACATGCATAACATCAAAATCAACATGCATGGATGTATCTCTAACATACATATTCCACATGCATAACATCAACATCAACATGCATGGATGTATCTCTAACATACATATTCCACATGCATAACATCAACATCAACATGCATGGATGTATCTCTAACATACATATTCCACATGCATAATGTTACAACAATCAACCTCCATCAAGGAGTAATCACACATTGACGTCACACAGACGGGAGCATAGACAAGGCCACGAAGGCGTGTCATGGTACAAAATTCGACACAAGAATTCAAGAAAGATCGGGATTGTCAATCCCTAATACTGCTCGCCCTGGACGATCCTGGCCAAGGATGTCCCATTCTCACACAGAGAATCTAGAGCAGGGGTGTTCGCCCAGGGACATCTCCTGCGGAGGGAAGAGCCCGAGTTCTCACACAGAGAACCCTAGAACACATGGTAGCGGGGTGCACACGGCATACCACACTGGATTCTCAGGGTCCAGATGACACACATAATGATATTCTCACATATCCGCAAGACAAGTACACAACTCGTCCCCACATCATTCTATTAAACAAGACTCAACCGGGGGAGTGCACTCGTTCCACACAGGAACTCCAAATTGTTCCACACAGGAACTTCAAATCGTTCCACACAGGAACTTCAAATCAAAATATGTCCTTTCGGACCAATCAACTTGCGATTAATCCACGACCGATAAACCCGGCACGCAATTCCATCACATTGCATCCAATCGGTCAAATTCGATTAATCACGATGAAGCCTCAATTGGAAATCCATTTTCATGATGCGTGCAGCATGGTACATGCGTGGGCAAAGCATACATGAACCCTAATCATGATAAGTGCTCTCACCAGCCCCTAATGCATCATTCATAATCACGATATTAAGCTTCAACATCATCATTTAACCCCCACATGTGTGTGTGTGTAACTAGTAGAAGCCTTTCACATAATGCATATTAACATGCTTGAAAATCAACTCACTACCACACTACACATGTGAATTTCTACCTAAACATGAATTCCAAATGAAATCATAGTAGAAGAATCGTTGAAATCTTAGCTAGATTCAAAACTCAACCACAAAGGCTAAACACCTATAACATCACTCATTCCATCATTGAGTCATGGTATTCACCAACATTCACACACCATTAATCACAATTTATCATGACAAATCTGTCCAACAATGATTGTAGTCCTACTAAAATATGCTTAACCAAAGGGAAACAACTATTCATAATTTCAAAATAACGATTCCAACATCATGCCACAAAACATAAGTCATTCCACCATCACTAAGCATATATCTCAACTCCATAAACTCAATAGCATGCATTTCCAGTAGCCTAACATAGCTTAAAACACTCCACATTCGTATAAAATTGGCAAGCCAAAGTGGAATCATCAAAATAGGCATCATACACTCAACATGCAATTTTCTGTGTAGCCGATCGATCGCCCTTCAGGCCGTTCGATCGGTTACACGCAAAATTTTGAAATTTTCAGTTCAGCCGATCGATCGCCCTGCAAGGCTGATCGATCGCCAACACGGCAGAACAGTCATCTTCTTCCTTTCGCAAAATCAAACCGAAACACCATAGATAACACTTCAAATCCACATCTAGCACCCTAATCATCATCAAAAGTCCTCCTTGACTTCCAGAATATCAAACCAAACCATAATAATGCAAAACCCTAAGAAATCGGGATTAAATAATTCCATTTTCTAATCTTACCATTAACAAACTAAATCAAGCAAACCATTTCGAAATAAGCCAAAAATGAAGAGTTTTACCATGGATAAACAGAGATTTCGAAGACCCATTACCTCAGCACTTGATTAAGCTCGGATTGAAGAGTCACCCTTCTTGAAATCCTTGAAAATACAATGAGTTTGAATTAAACACCAATGGAAATCGATTTACTTAAGAAATCCCTAATTAAATCTTAGATCTAGGGCTTGTTGGTAGTAAAAATCGAATTTTGAATGTTAGGGTTTGTAGTAAAACACAAATCAGTAGCTTTTGATGGTCAAAAACGAATTGAATCAAGGGGAAAATGGTAGATTTGGAAGAAATTAAGAGAAAAGTCATGGATTAGTGCTTAATTAGAGCAAGCTTACCTTAATCGGCTTCTAATTCGGGCATAAGTGGGGATTAGGCCAGACCTCCTTCCTTAGCCTATTCCCAAAAATAGAAATGGCTCTGGTTTGCCCTTTTATAGTAAGGGTTGGGGTAGGCATGGTAAGTTTTGGGGTGTAAATATGAAAAGTAGGCTAAAAGTGGTTATTTTGCAAATTTAAGCACGAATTAAGCCTAATAAAATTCTGAAAATTTTTGTGTGACCTTAAGTATATGTCTAGGTTCATTTGACACAAAAATAAAATTTTCGACCGTGGGGCCCACAGGGGTCCCGCCAAAACCCTAATTTTTGGGAAAATAGTGAAAATTCCGAAAAATCTCAAAAATTCACATTTGGTTTAAAATCACTTAAAACCACTAATATTAAAGTTAATTTTGGTTAAAACCATCACAAACTCTATTTATTTACAAAATCATCGAATAAGATCAGAAAACACGTAAATCTCACGATAACCCATAATTAAATAAAAATCAAAACCGGTTTAAAGATGAGGGTCCTTACATCATTACATCATTCAAGTCACCTACATATCATGTTATCACCTATTGCATCTCATCATAAATGTTATATGCCTTATGCGCATCATAGGTTCAACATAACATCACATTCATGATACAGATCATGTGTAACATAATCACATCCTGCATGAGTGACTTTCCATCATAAACATATCATACATATCTATTCTAAATACAAACATTCACCCTACATGAAAAGTTTCTTAACCACACTATCCTACATAACATGCAAATTAATCTATACATACATGTGTAATATAAGCTCTTTCATTCCTACACAACAATTGTGTAATTGAGCATAATATCACCTACACATGCAACCATAACAAGTAGCGAATGTCTCATTAACAGAGAGAAGTAAACCTGCTCATCAAGGCCCAAAGCCCCGATTATAAATTTCTCATCAAGATAGTCCCGAGCACGGCTGCTCATCAAAACGGTCCCGAGCAATTCTATTCAACAAGATGGTCCCGAGCACTATATGTGGTAAGCCATGCACTCGGACATACCACCTAGATTCTCCATGTCCAGATATCTCAATCAATAATACATATAACATTTAGCTCTTCTTAACCTAGGGGAGGTAGCAAGTCTCGAGCAATACTGCTCATCAAGAGTAAATTCGAAATGAAATCATGTCCTTTTAGACCCAACCAATTCGAAATGCCTTCAATCAATTAATCAGCAAGCAATGACTTCTAATTGTATCCAATTGTTCAACCATGGCTAATCACGATAAATTTCATTCATAAATCATTTTCATGATACATGAAATATGGTGCATACGTTAGCAATGTTACATAAGTCCTAATACAAGGAATATGCTCAAATAAGTCTATATGTACATCATTCATAGTCCATTTGTGTCAAATAATCACCACAAATACTTTGACAAGTGTATATATAATAGTAGTGTTAAAGTCTAACCAAAGACATATGCAACATGAACAACCATCATCCATACTATACACATGCATTCATGATTTTTATCACAGGTCCTCCTTACTAAAATCATGAATAAAATATAGTGTAAGCCTTGAAAGACAAGTCTAAGTCAATTATAATGTCATTCTAGACTTAGGCAAAAATAATCATCACTATACTTAAGCTAGACAAGGAAACATGGTTCCCTAATAATTAGCACAACATGGGTAAGCATACATGCTCATCCTCATAATTAAACTTATAGGAATTATAAATAAAATTTAGAGAATTATCAAACATGAATTTAGGATAAGAAGAATATATGGCTAAAATCCAACAAATATATAACCTAATTTATGCTTGAACAAGATCATAGCTTTTAAGATAGTATTCATGTATTCCCAGAATCATTTATAAGTAAAAATAACTCCTTATAAACATAAGAAATGAGGTTTATGGAAGATGAATAAGAAATTGACTAAGTACACAGAAGGCAAAATCTGTCATTTTGTCCTTCAATCGGCCAGATAGCAGTTTGAATGCCAAGTTGTTTGATCGACCAAACAGGCTGTTCAAATGCTTGTAAGGCTATTTAAATGCCCTTAATAGTCAAAAGCTGGTTCATCTTTAACTTTGCGAACACCGAATTGAAAAATACCAAAGTCCATAAGAAAATCCTAAAAATATTTCCAAATTTTATAATATTAAAATACAAGCTTAAGGCATGATAGATCTAGTTATTCCTAAGCTAAATCAAAAGAAAATCACCAAAAAGAACATACTTTATTATAGCCACCATTAAAGTACAAAATGAGAAATAACTTGAGGCATTATGAACTTGTAAACTGAAGTATTAATCCACTTAAAGGAAAAACCCTTACCTTCAGCATGCTTTTGAGTCCAAATCGAAGCTTTAATCGTCACAAATCCCTATCCAAAGTTAGGGTTTTGTTAATACTTAATTAAATTTGAATATTAAGCTTAAACAACTTCGAAAACATGTAGATCTAGGGTTCTCTTTGCTTAAAAATAAAAATACCTATTTTAAGGTTTGAACAATATTTTTAGTTCGATAAATCAAGAATTAACTTTGGGGGAAGATGAGATTAAGAGAGATTTAATAGAAATCCAAAAAATTAGTCTAAATTAAGGTTTAAAACATACTTAAATCATTTTTCTCCTTTGGTAATTGGGATTAGATCACTTCTCACCCTCCAATCTTAGCCCAATCCTAATTGGGAATGAGGTTGGGACTTTCCTTTTATAGTAAGTCATTGGGGTGTAAATACTAAAAGTTTGATTATAGATAAAAGTTAATGCCTTAAATAGCTAATTTTGTTCATTTTAAGGCTAAAATAAATTTAGAATTTCTAAAACTTTTTAATCATAAAATAAGTAAAGTTTAAGGTCTTGTGGGACTCCAAATGTGGATATGAGGCCCACGTTTATGTCCTAAATTAAAGAAATAATCCCATAAAATTCTAAGAATTCTCTAAAATTATGATAAATTAAGTTTAATATAAAAATTTATAAAAATGAGAGAAAACCTTAGTAAAACAATCATTATCAACCTTTAACCCCCAAAACAAGTTAAATCGGTAAATTAAAATAAAATCATAAATAACACATAATTAAATAAAAATTTAACTAGGTTAAGGTTAAAGATCTTACAACCCCTTTCTCTCTTGCTCCCCTTGTCCCCTTCCTCCTCTCCCCAATAGCAGAAGGAGGGGTTGCGACCACCTTCCCCCGTTGTGGCTCCCCCCATCCCCCCTGCTACCTCCTTCCCCACTCCCCCCCATTCGCTTCCTCCAGTCAAAGGAGGGGCTCCAACTCCTCCAACCGAAGTCCCTTACCCCCCTCCGGTTCCCCTACCAGAGAAGGGGCATTGGAATAACAATACTATTAATAATTTTTTTTATATGCATCACTAATGAATACTATTAACGGTACTTTTTGTGATGTATTTAGCGATGATTTTAAAACATCGTTAATAATCATTAGTGATACTTTTATAATTATTAGTAATACTTAAAAGAGTTACTAATACTTTTTTTTATTTAATAAGAAAACTAAGTAAGTAGCATTTCCACCCTAATTGCTAAAGAATTTAAGAGTGCTGAGACAACAAAAATAACATCTCGTAGAAATCAAGAACGAACATTTAATGCATGTAGTTTTTCTACTCGCAAAATTAAAGTTATATGTAGCATATGTAAAAAAATTTCATTAACAGAAGTAACTAAGGAAGGTGAAAATTCATACAACAGGATTAAAAAATATGAGTGATATCTTTTGTTACTGGTACAAAAAATCTGCTAAAACGGTAAAGCACGCTGTTGGAGCCACAAATGAGGCTGCTTCCATAGACCAATTGAAGCGACCTTCAAGTGGATTCCTGCTGTCCTATCCACCTTTTCTTGGGATACTGAGAACGAGTTGACAGGCTGACAGCGGGGGAAGAGCAAATGAGCAATGTGTCGGGACAAATTGGCGGCAAGTTTAAAGAGGGTTTAGGGGGTTAATAGCTTGAGATATCGAGAACCGTTGGCTTGTGATATGAGTCATTTCACTAACTCAATTTCAGAGTGCCTACTCTGCGTTCGGCTGCAGAGTAACATAGCTCATGTCAGAACTCAATCTGCTCCTAAATTATATACGTCATCCCATCAAAATTTGATGACTCCGTGATATATACATAGAGAGAGGGGTATTTACTTTTCGTATACATCGGTGGCGCGTTCAGCATTTATCAAACTGTGCTCAATATTTAAGTAAGCTGTTTAAATTTACATCAATGAATAAGCCTCTTTAACCGCTTTATTACCATATAAATGGCCCCAAATTGCAAAAGCTCGTTCATGAGCTCTGAATACGACAACCGCCCGTCGTCGTTCGCGTCCAGCCTGCGAAAGAGGCCGTCCACCGACTTGTTGAAGGCACTGTCGTCCTCCACGAAGCTGCGGATGGTGGCACTGTCCAACACCTCCACACTCATCCTAGCCAAATGATAAAAAATGGCAACGAGAAACAAACGAAGAAGGGAAAAAATGGCAACGAGAGACAAATGAAGAAAGGAACTGAAGGAAACAAAGAAGCTCTGGTTCGATAACTTATCTTCCCGTATGATACGATCGTATTCAGGGGAATTTGTATTTATAGATGGATCCACCTCTAGCTTCTAAGCTGCTGCCACCGCCATGAATATAGGTGCCCAGGCAGTTTAGCATTTCAACCGGCGCCGCGCATAATATTTTGCAGAATTCAAGACCGACACCACAATGGCCAGCTCACTCCAGGAGTTAAAAAATTATTTCGAAGCTCAAAACGTTTCGTGCCGCTTTTTGGCATTAGAGTCGGTCTAGACAAAGGCATGTGTCACGCGTCTTTTTACTTAGTTGGGATATGCGGCCGGGGCATATCCGCAGGAATATGCGCCTTACATATCTGCCGTACTAGTCATGGTTAAAATAGTAGGGGGCGAAAAACCTAATACCTTCTTACCTCGGCGAATCATGGTCGGTCAGTTCAAAATCCCCAATGCAGAATTACTCTGATGCTTTTTAACTATTTTATTTTAAAAATTATAGGCAAGAAATCTTATTTAGGTATACACCATTTTAAAAGTCGATTTAAGTATTAAAAATACACACTTTCACCTTAAATATCACCTCTTTCTCATTATACAACTCTAATGGTCAATTGTTCGTTCTCATAAAAATTACACACTTTCACCTTAAATATCGTCTCCCTATTTCCTAGCCCTCTTCAACCTCATCTATCTCTCTATACTACTAGTAATGGAATAATAGCGAAGGATTAAATAAGCTATTACTAATAATATATATATATATATATATATATATATATATATATATATATATATATATATATATATATATATATATATATATATATATATATATATATATCGTGTGTGTGTGATACACAATTCATTTGGTCATCGCTATATTAGTTATCACTGTTGATACCCACCACCGATTTCTACAATCTTTTCTTACACTTGCAACGGCTTAAAGAAGCCGGTGATGGTTACCAAGACCAAACAATGACAGATGAAGCCTTCAACCATCTGTATTAAGTTATCTGTGATGGCTAAATTTAGCCATCGCTAATGATTTTGCCTTGCCCCTACATTTTCTCTACCCATCCCCTTTGGCCCACCACATTTTCCCATTCCCCAATTTGCCTCTCTCCCCTCTCCTCCACCACATTTCCCTTCTCCATTTTGATCATCTCCCCTGCGCCACAAATTCTGCCTCATCCCCCTCCCCCTCCTCTTTATCTTCTCCATCCTCTTCCCCCCACCCTCAGACACCTCATCCTCCTCCAGACTGGGATCGACCGCAGCGGGGTTTTGGTAATTGGTTCAGTGGAGTGAGGTGGACAAATTGGGTGCACTCTAGGGTTTGGCAGTGCTGCTAGCTTTCTAGTCCAATTGGCTCCGGAATAATTTCAATCAACTTGCCTCAACCCCGGCTCCTCCCAAATCCTTGTCATTAACACCAACATGGTGCTTAACTAAGTGAGTGTTGTGGCTTTTTTGTGTCCCCATTTTTTTTTGCTTCCTTGCTCACACAAATTTATTTTAATTCTTTGGAAATTTTTTATTTTTTGTTTCAGAGATTGATTTTCTAGAGAACCCATTGATTGAGGATGTGGTGGTGCTGGAGGAGGTGAAAAGTAAGAACCTTACTATTTACAACTGTTTGCAAGCTCTTTGTGCCAACTTGCTCCAAATTTTTTTTGTCATGTCTAATAAGCACCACAAGTAATTTCCTTCTACTTAGACCAATAAAGCATATGTTCTTTAAAATATTAAGGTTGAGCTACATAAGTGATTAGAGATTAAACTTTATCATATTATGCCCTCATTATGCGTTTTTGTGTCTATCATTGATGTTACAACCTACTATATTCGTTGGTCATATAGTGTTTATTAAAAACTATTTTTGCTTCCCTAATGTAACACCCTAAGCTTTGGGAGCCTTAAACACACTGGCCAAAGTTGACATAGGGCTTCAAAAATATAGGAATAAAAATTGTCCTTCTTCTAGGAGCATTTTTTATGTGTGAAAGTTGTAACATTCCTCCGCCACTATAGATGACTTCATTGTGTGCTCACCAAAATAAAACTATAATTTATTGTTAATTAGATTGGGATGACAATATCATAACGTTGGTTGCTTACATTCTTATTGGATAATCTCCGATGTTAGTCCAATAAGATTGAATACCAGTATAGTTCTTCTTAGTGGCCACTACTTTTTCATACATCATAAAATTAGATATTTCATTCACTTATAATCCAATAAATCATTCCTTTAAGGAATTAGGTAAATCATTTGGTATAAACTATGGTAAATCTACTATTTATAGGATCCAATAGATCCTTCTTTCATAGAGTCTAATAACTCGATCATCTAGAGAATATAATAAATCATTCAGAATCAAACATCTAATTCTTTTATATAATCTAATAAATCATTCGTAGTTAGATTCTCATTCATTCATAGAATCTAATAAATCGATCATTTAGAGGATATGATAAATCATTCAGAATTATACTTATCATTTTTTTTAATAATCTATTAAATAGATCATTCAAAAAATTTGATAAATAGTTCAGAATCAAACATATCATTCTTTCATAAAGAAAAGCACAACATAACAAATCATAGCAGAACATATCAAACCATAGCAAAGCATATGAGAGCAAAGCATATGAGAGCAAAGCATGTGAGGGTATAGTTGTGACACCACTCTTTCACAGAGCAAAGCCATGATATGTATCGGCTTATTCCTGCACTCATGGGGCCATGAAAATCGTAAGGATAAGAATTATCATGATATTCTAAATCTTGTGCACGCTAGAGAAAAATATGGTGGCTATCCATATCTAAAGCCATGATACCTAACGGTCTACTCCTATGCTCATAGGGCCACAAAAGCATAAAGGATAGAAATTGACCATGATATTCCACATCATGTGCGTGCCATAGCCAAATATGAGAGGTATCCAAAATGTTAGGAGACCCAAAACATCTGAATTTCATAAATCACTTAAAATATCATCAAATTAATCATTCTTTTATTGAACATAAAGTCTTTTCATAGCAATATATAATATCTCATAAAATGTGTCATTAGGAATCCTTCGTATGACACCACTTTTAAAGATATAATTGTGGGCTTAGCCCCAAAAGAATTTCTTGAAAACAGAACAATATGATCACATAGTCATAAATCAAAACTTCTTATCCTCTTTCCTTTGAGGCTTAGTCATGGCAATTAGAACCTTTCCTTGTCCAGGGCTCTACCAATCCAAGGTTGAGGCAAGTAGAGCCTCTCCTTGTCTAGGGTCTAATCAACCATATCCTCTCCTTGTTTAGGGTCCAGTTGAGCATATCCTCTCCTTGTCCATAGTCGAGGCGAGGGGAGCCTCTCCTCATTCTGGATCTTTCCCTTTTGGGCCCTCTCTTTTTCATATGGAGTTCTATCACTTTCCACAATGTTTTTCCCTCTCTAGGATACTCAACTCATAAAAAAATACCCTTCCATTGCATAGAAAATGCTCGAATTCACTAGAAATGCCTCTTGAACAAATGGATCTGGACTTAAAATAGCTCAAAAGGGAAAACTCCTCCCGAATTGTCCACCTCCTCCCCTTTAAATAGGAAGAGTTTATGCAGCACATAGCACGTGGACTAGCTATGTGTCGCAAGGCCACACCGCATGGCACGGCCATGCAATGTGCATAGCGCAAGGTGCGCCCTAGCTGGCATGGCTGACACCAGCCTTTCATCTTTTTTATTATTATTTTATTCTTTTTAAATTTCAAAACATGATAACTTTCTACCCTGAAATTGGATTAGCACGTTCTTGGTACCATTGAGCTCATATTAATGAGCCCTACAAAACTAGACTATGGTAGGTTATCCCACACGTTTTAAGTAAGTTTTTCCTTTGTGGTACACTTCCTAAGGTCGCAATTTTCAATCCTGACCTTCGTTTCTCACATTCTTCTACTCAATAATCTTGTTTCTTTGAGCACTAGCCACATAAGGGAGTTCAACCCCTCCATTGTATCTAGTCTCCCTTAATAAAAAATAATTATTACTAACCCCTCATGTTAAATGTAATTGAAAATAAGAGGCATTACACATGAATACTTGCTTCTTATACTAAAGGAATTTTTCTTATAAAGCCAAACAATCACATGGTTGGAGCTAGTTACCTAATGCTTTTTATGACCTACAAATAATTTCTTTCAATTTTTATATGTTACCTGTTGCTTTTTATAATAGGATATATATAGATATGGTTGTCTTATTGAAAAATTTGTGTACAAAAATAACATGGCAAGAGCCACCTCATTGATTTTCATTAAAAAATGGTGCAATTCTGTTTTGCATATGGCCTATTCATAATAGATAATTGACCTACCACCTTTCATTTTAAAATGTTTTGTGTCCAAATCAGCTCATTTTAAAAGTTGAAATTTCTTTAAAGGAGGGATGCAAAGCATACCATTCAAAACAATATAAACAACTAGTCTGGCTAAATGTACAAATGAAATTCCTGCAACTAGGATTACTTACTTGGTTTAAAATTAAAATTTGCATCATCAAAAGGGAACTCTGCCCCTATTAGGCAAACCACCTGATAGATATTTTGAAGCAGAGAGAACTCCTTACTGGGTAGTGTGTAAACAATGAACACCAAACAAGTTCAAACAATGTACCTCAAAAGGCAAAAGAAAGTTGCAACATTTTGGCTCTTGACATTCAATTTGGCTAACTGGTGGAGTGATGCTAGGACCATGGCAATATTTTTTTATTCCTTTCGCACTCAAGCTCTCAAATTTTTGGTTGGGAGCAGACCTTTTGTTAATGGGAATCTAAACTAAAATTCCTTTTGAGTGGTAATGTTTTGAGCTTTTGGTTTCATGGTTTTTAGTCAGACAACCTAGAAATCAACTCTATGTATATTTTCTAAGGCATTAATTAAAGGAAGGAGTCGAATAGGCATATTATCTATTTATTTTAAGCTATGTAGTTCAAGGCTACTGTACTCGTGATGCCGTTGGGGTGTTCCACTAATCTTGTTTTTTTATCATATCTCTATGCATTTGAGTAAAGTAGTTAATGCTCTATCTCACTATATTTATCTAGTAGAGACAATCTATCTCACTCTATTGTCTCTCTCTCTCTCTCAGGAGCCATTAAAAATTAATTATATGTCTGGTTCTGGTAGCTTATGAGAGAAAGAAGCAACTGCTTAAACTTTGGAAGAAGGACGAGAAAGTTGGTGTAGATTAGTTGGGCATGCACATAGACATTCTTAACCCAATCAAGTCCTAGAATAAGGCAAAGTAATCTGTTTTCTAGTTCTTGTTTTGAGTTATATCTTAGTCATACATTATGGTTTGTTCTTTTATTATCCTTAGTTTTGTTGTCCACCAATTATGCTCTATAACATGTTCGATTCAATGAGATATTAAGATAGTTGCAATAAGATTAAAACATTGTTAAGTTTTTGTATTGCTGATTCATGCAAGCAACCAAATTACTGTTTGTATTCTATTTCATCTTCTCTCTCTAGCTTATTGCACATGAATATATAACAAAACTACTAAATGTTGATTTATTTGAGTTTAATTACTAATAAATATTTGTTTATTTTAATGCCATATAATATTGCTTTCATTCTAATTTTTTGGGTTTGTTTAGATAAAAATGTTGGATGACCCTTCATCCTCTGCCGAACAAAGAAAGACACAAGAAAAAAATAAACTAAATAATCTAGCAAATGTGACCCCGACTAATAAAAAGGCTATTGAGATGAATGAGCAAGAACAATTTGTGGGCCAAAATGCAAAATTGCTATGCAATTACAGTGGCATAGGAGCAAGGATGCATGAAATCTTGTCCTTGGACTCTCATGGGATGATATAACACCTGATAAAAAAAAGATGGCTCTTGATCATGTATTAGTGAGACATGATCTCAATTGTGATTATAATATGTTCTTTTGATCTTTGTTTAGCCATTAATTATACATCCCTTCATACTATAGGAAAAGTTTGACATCCTAGATGATGCACCAACATACAAGCTAGTCAAGAGGCACTTAAATGCTAGATGGCGTGACTACAAAGCATGGCTTTAGAGGAAGTATGACGAGAACTTGTGGTTGCAGATATTGATAATCTTAAGCACGAGCCAAAACAAGTCAAGGGGGATGCATGGGTAGCACTAATTAACATGTGGAAGCCAAAAACAATTGAGGTATACTATATACGTCACAACAAAACTTAGTAGTGAACATCATTATGCACCCTCACATTGTTTATTTGTAACATCAGGATAAAAGCACAAATGGAAAGAATAATAGAGACTAAATATATGTCAATCATAGAGTTGGCACTAAAAGTTATGTCTGCCATGCAAAAGACCTTGTAAGTAGTAAATGCTTTATATATATATATATATATATATATATATATATATATATATATATATATATATATATATATATATATATATATATATATATATATATATATATATATTCATTTGATGGAGATAATTAAATTATTTTAAATTGCTACTCTATATTGTAGTGTTATAGGAGAAACTTCTTGAGTAGCTAGCAACATGAACTAACGTATTCCTCAAGTGTTACTTAGACCAGAAGCCTAGAACACCTAAAACCTCTACAATGTTGAGTTTCAAATATTTGTATTTTTATAATATTAAAATATATCTATATACTTCTAACAATTCTTGTACTTGAAAATAAATGTAAAATGCCCTAAAGAAGCGTAGAGATGAGGCGCCTAAAGTGTATGAAGATGATATCTCTCAAGGAGATATCTTTTCTGAAGTCATTCAATGACCAGAGAGTTGTGGGCAATGAGAGTTTAATATGTATCTAGATGTTGAGAGTAGATCACTAGATTGTTCCTAACCCTAGTACTTTAGCAAATAAGTAATTAAGATATCTAACTTCTATGTGCAGGAATTTATTTTGAAGCGGAATAAATAAACCCTATTTTTTTTATTATCATTTATGATCAATCAAACCATTAATTCAAGCATGCACACTACACAATCACACACATATTTTTATGTTGAAAAGCCAAACTTTGGGAAAAAACTATGGCAGCCTCAACCAAGGCTAAATCAATGCACTATAATGATATAAAGCTTACTAGAATCAAAACAACTAACTAACCTCTATACTTGGCACAAACTCCTTTGTTTAATTTTCTTTTGTTGTTGGCCTTTAATTCTTCCTTCTTGAATCCTTCAAGCTTTCTATCTCATGTTTTGTTCTTTGTCTTCTTCTAGCAACTCAGGCAAAAACTCATTTGTTTGTTAATTTACCTTTTGAGATTCTTCATCTCCCTTTGAAGAATTTTGCTTATATTTCTTATAATTGCTATGTGAATCTTCTCAATTCAGTTGTGAATAACCATGAATCTATTATGAATGTATACTTGAAGCTTTTTGTGGATTTTCTAGGAAAACAATGTATAAATGACTCTCTTTTCTTCTCAAATATTTTCTATGTTTCTCTCTCTTCAAATTCGTCATACATAAGTCTTTATATAGGTCTCCAAGTCAAGCTCTTTGACTTGAACTATGAATAAATTCTCTTTCGGAAAGGCTTTTTTAAGGTAAATAAAATTGTTAGTGATCAATCGTTCACTATTTCCTTAGGGCACAATACCACTAGTGATTGATCGGTCATTAGGGCGATCAATTGATAAAAACTTGGCCTCATTTAACAAAGGGCTAGTTCATGTGCCTCTTGATCATTCACTCCTGTATACTATCAAGCGTTCGATTGAGTTCAATGACAATTTTGCCCTTTTTACCCTAAATCCATATGAAATAACCAAAATCACTTCTGAAACTTTTATAAGTAACTTCTCTATGAGAATGTGTACTTAATAAACCTCTTAAACCATGGACATTCTTTAGTCTTCAATCTTGATCCAAAAGAACATGTTTACTCCTACTTTTGAAGTACATGAATTCCAAACCTGACTCGACTATAATTAAATTTAACCAAATTTCTAACACTTATTACATACTCTAGATTTTTGACATAGTTTTGACAAATAAAATTGGCAAAAGAATATTACATATGACACATGTTCTTTCAATCTCCCCTATTGGCTATTTCATGACAAAACACTACAAGATTAAAAATAAAAAATAAGAACTATGACTTATAAGATAATGCATTGACTTTTAATTTGTACACATCAATCGACAACACTAAGACTTAACATTTCCACATTGGAATTGATCTTTAAAAGTTTATTGTATAACCTTATACTTATCTTGCACACCTCAAATCAAAATGATTTGCATAGTACTATCCAAATAAGTATGAAATTGAGTAATTTGAGTTTTATTAATTATTATCCCCCTTTTTTACACAAATAGACAAAAAATTAAATTAACAAATAACGAAAATGCCAATCAAGCATATTAGTCAAGTACACAATCATCAATACATGAAACTAAAATAAGCATAATATATCGCATGTCCATCATCTTTTGACACTGACTCTCCCCCTTAATCTATGATACTCATATCTTATGTGGTATAATATACAAGGACATACGCATATAATATTGTTTCAATAAACATGTAAACATAGAATTAAAATATTCAATAGTTTAATAAACCTTAACTGAATTTTATATTAAGAAGAATCAGGTTATTTTTACTTTTAAACATAAACGATATAAGCAATCAAGACTACGTCTAAAAAGCCAATTAATTATTACTTAATTTGAAGTACTCTTTTTCATAAATGAACTTTAAAAATTTTGTGAAATCATTATTTTTATTTTCAAAACATTCAAAAAAACAAATCATAATAAATTCCAATGATGAAAAAAATTGAATCGCATTGAAAGTAATTCAACTTGAGATTGAGAATTCACAATAAAAAATCAAACATTAAAAACAAGCAAAGTTGAGCTCCTTTCGACGATTTTTTAATTTATTTTCCTTTAATCTAAGTGCATCTACATATTATATTCATCAATATATTGCCTTAGATTAGTCAACTCCATTAGTATGTGATTATTAATTTTATTTCCTTATTTTTGACAATTAAACTCTCTTTTATTAGTTTTTGAAGAAACCACTAATGTTTTTAACTCTTTTCTGTTTTAATCTTGAATCTTAACAGTTTACTTTATTCAAACTGAGACAAAATTGTTCACACCCTAGTAAGGACAAAGTTCTCATTTTTCAACTCACTTTAGATAAAATCTATGTACATTGTATTCTAAAAAATAAAATAATAAAAGCTTAATAAGTATATGCCCATGCCTTTTTCTAAGTTATAATATTTTTTCTCAAATCATTTTTCTATAGCTTGTATTTTTTTGAATCCTTTCTGCTTTTCATTGAACTACATTATGTGGTATTAGAATCCAGATGCCTAAGTCAACTTATGTTTAAGAATTCTCGGTTGATTTTCATACATAAAAGTGACTTGAGCCTAAAGATAATGTGTGTAAATTTTAATAATAGAGAATTGCAACATTAAACAATAAAAAATCAAATAGATATTCACTCTCTTTGGTGAATCATTCTCTTCATTAAGGTATGCTTGACTACAAATCATATTACTTTTCAGCTTAAAAAAAAATTAATTTCATTATGTCTTAAGGGCTAAACTAAGCAAAAACAAAATAAATGCAAATTACAAAAACAAGCAAAAGCTACACTAATTTTATTGTATTTTTTATCATATTCTATTTTTAAAAAAAAATTAAAACCTATCAATTAAAGACATGAAAACGAAGAAAAAATGTGGTATAACCTAAAACATGTGTTGTCCAAAAGATAAAAAAAATTAAATCATAGACAAAAATGTCAATCACTTTACTTAGAGATGATTAATTCCTTAGTTTTGCCTAGCCAACCAATATTAAGACAATCTTAGGTAGTCTTCCTAATTTATCCTTAAATGCTTGAAGATTAATCTTCCTCACCCATACCTTTTTAACCTTCTTCTCATGAACTTGGTGGGGTGGCTAGGGGTCTCATTGGTAGTATGCTTCTTCTCCTTCTTCTTTGACCTATGTTTGAAAGGATAATTCTTTAGGTGCTCTCTTCTAGTATAGGAATCTCTTTAGTATCTCACACACATTCCCACAATTCTAGAACCTAACGTCACTTCTTTCCCTTCTAACGTGGAAAAGTTTGGCACTATCTTTGGGTGTTTATCATTCTCTTGGCCTTCACATAGATAGTAAGTTTTGTTAAGGGGGTAGTCAAATAATTTCTAAAACCTAATGTTATCTTGTTGGTTTGACTAATGATCAACATGGTCTCTAAGTTCTTATTCTCACTCTTAAATACATCTAATTTCTTTTTAGAGGATGTAAGTTCTTTATGAAGAGCCCTAGACTTCTCATTCTCATTCTCATGGTCTTTCTTAAAGTTGCTAATTTCTCTTTCAAGTTTGATGTCCAACTCCACTAACTTATTTGCCTTTTGATAAGACAAGATTAACTCATCATCTTTCTTTCTTAGCTCTCTTTCAAGGTTTTTAGTCTTCTTAGTGAAAACTAAGAATTGTTGGAGGAACTCTTTGTACTCTTCAGAATCAAAGTCAAACTACGAGTTCTCTTCAAGGGAAGTGGACTCATGGGACTCTTCATCGGAATTATCTTCCATCACACTTCCATGGAAGGCACTATAGTTACACATCTCACCTTCATCAGAAGAACTCTCGTTATAGTAAGTTGCTTAAAGTACCTTGGCCTTTCTTGTGTTATGATTTCTTAGGTTTATCATAAGGAGAAGTATCAAAATTATTGTTAGGACAATTTGCAACAAAATGACCTAACTTAACACATTTAAAACACTTTATATTATTGTCTTGTTTGTTTTGCCTCTCGTCTTTCCTATCCCTTTCTATCTTCCTTAAATTTTTACTCTTATTCCCAAACCTAAAGTTATGAGATTTCATAAATTTCTTAAAATTTTTGGCTAACAAAAGCAGTAATTCCCCATAATCTTTGGATTCTTCAAATTCTCCTAAGGTGTTCAATGATTTATTCTTTTTGAAAGTTCTCTTAGATGCTTTGAGGGCAATTTGTTTTCCCTTAGTTTTTTTAAATAATTCTTTCTTATTTTAATTACATTCTTCTTAAATCTTAAAAGTTATAAGGTTCCCTACATGCTCCTCAATGTCTAAGGTGTCTATCTTTTTATCTTTAGAGAATTGCAACATCATGTGAAAGAAAATCAAATTGATCTTCACCCTCTTTGGTATATCCTTCTTCTAGGTAAGGTATGTTTGACCACTATGTTGCTTTTCAACTTAAAAGAAAATTAATCTCAATATGTCTCAAAAACTGAACTTATCATGAAATAAAACAAAGCCAATTGTAAAATCAAGCCAAAGCTACAATAATTTTTTGTGTGTTTTTTATAATATTTTGTTTTTTTAATTTAAAACTATGAATTAAAGACATGTGAAAATAAAGTAAAATGCAATAAAACTAAACAATATGATTGTCTAAATAATAGAAAGAATTAAACCATGGACAGATATTAGAATCTCTTATTTAGAAATTTGAGATTTCTTAGCCTTTGCTAGACAACCAATTTTAAGGCAGCGTAAGGTGGACTTGTTTGCCCTATCAACTTGGGATCTAAGATTCTCTAAGTAATATTTTCTAATTAAAATTTGAAAAGTTTATTTTCATTGTCTTGAGTAATCTTCTTGGGTGTGAAAATGTGTGGAGAGTGCTTCTTAACCCAAATTTCTTCATTCTTGGTTTAGTAGAATGAGAATTCTTGTGGGTTTTATTGACTTCTTAGGCAATTTATCCAAGTTAGAAGACACTTAATTTTCCTTAGTGTTGGAGTTGTTTTTGACTTATTTACTAACATGTTTTAGGTTGAATTTGAATTTATCTAATTAAGGAAGACTCATGATTATCACCCTTGTGATGTCCTCTCCTATGGTTAAACTTTGGACTTAAATTCTTAGGAAGATACATAGGTTTTGACACATTGTCAACTTGTATAACAACCTTCCTAATGTGCATGGGTTCTTTAGCCGTAATAAAATTAGCTACACCATTAAACTTTGTACATTTAGTCTTATTAAATTCAATTCCTCTTTTAACACTACCATCCTTTCACATGTACAAAATCGTGTCCAATATTTCTTACCCAAAAGTGAATAATTTCAATTTTCTTGAGAAGCTTTTAAATCATTACCTAAATCTTCAATCTTTTTCAAATACTTATTTCTCTCTACTTTTTGATGAACTTCATTATCTAAGAATTTATCTTTACTATAAGATTCTTTTTCTCATATTTAAAGGCATTAACTTCTTCATTAGTAGGCACAAATTTATCTTCTAAAGATTTAGATTTCTTTCTCAATTTCTCAAGTTTACTTCTAAAAATTTTCACCTCAATCTCTAGTGATTCATTATCTTCAACCAATTGAAAAGTTTCATTAGTAATTTATTCAATTGTCTCCTTATTGAATTTGATAATCTTCTCTAACTTCATACACTTTTTCTTAATTTAATTGTTTCTCCAAAATAACTTTACACATCAAAATTCTCATCATCACTAGAGGACCAAGAATTTGACGT
This sequence comes from Saururus chinensis, assembly GCA_035235625.1. Taxonomy (NCBI): domain Eukaryota; kingdom Viridiplantae; phylum Streptophyta; class Magnoliopsida; order Piperales; family Saururaceae; genus Saururus; species Saururus chinensis. The sequence continues at coordinate 26,583,227 of CP141142.1, forward strand.
GTTGAACCTACTAAGCACAAGAAAATAAGTTCAAACAAACACACAAAATCACACCTTTTCTAAATTTGAGCAAGTCAAAGAGGAATTGATCAATACTAACATAACCAACTTGAAATATGGATGCAAAACTTGATAGATAGCATGAATTAAAAGCAAATTTTAAATAAAAAACCACAACTACCACTTGAGAGTTTGATCGACCTAGTAGATCACTAAATTGTTCCCAAAACTAATACTTTGACAAATAAGAATTAAGTGCTTTAGCCTCTATATGCAAATTTTTTTATATAGCAATGTAACTCCCTGACCCGGAAAAAAACTTGGACCGGGGGTTCAGAAAGCAAAATTGAAGTAAATTAAATTTTCATAAAAATCAAAATAAGACTAACTAGGAGTGATGGACTCGAAGTGCGAGAGTTGTAATGCTCCACTATGCACTACAGAGCTTTAGCGTTCTGTTGCGCGTATGCCAGAACAAACCTAATTTTATAACTAATTTAGATAAGGCTAACGTTGCCTTGTCGTTGGTTGCTTACGTACTTATTAGATAACATCCACAATTTTATTCAAATATGATCGGATTTGAATGTAGTTTTGCCTAACGACTATTACACGCATTAAGCATTGCAAAATTATATATGTTAAAATACGTATATACTTATATCCGAATAAATCATTGAGAGAAAGGAAATCTCATAAATCATCAGAGTAAAAAAGAAGCCTAATAAGCCTAATAAATCTGCAAAATCACACATCCCACTCTATAACACAATAGAGTAGATTAGATCTTATCAGATCCCATCAGATCATATCAAATTTCATCTGACCATATTATATTATAATAAATCAAAATAGAGAAAACAAAGTATATCAAAGCAAATTCAATTAGAACATATAAGAATCCATCATATCATAGCAAATTATATATCTTAATTAGTATATTAATATTAATAATTAAAATATGTATGAATATAAATCAAATAAAATAAAAAAGTCAGAAATGCTTACTTCCCTATAGTTCCGAAAGTTCTGATGTTTGGTGTTGCTCGTTTACTTTGGGCGTCCTCCCCTTTAGGTCAAGAGATGGTAGGCAGAACCTCCTCTTGCTCCAGATTATTTCTTGGGTAGCGGACATCACTTCTTTTTTCACCCGGGACATTTCTCTCTCTATAGCCCAAAGGTGGCAGACATAACTTCCCCTTTACCCGGGATTTTTTCTCTATGTGCCTGTAGGCAGCAGATAGACTTTCCTAACTTGAAGATACTTTTCTCTCTATGCGCCCATCGGTGACGGACAAACCTTTCCCTTACCTAGAGACTTTCCTTTTGTTGTGCCCATAGGCTACGGATATAACCTCCCCTTAACATGGGGATATTTCTCTCACTGCGTGACCCTTTGATGGACAACTAAGTCTCCCCTACTTTGGGCTACTTCCCTCGTTCTGGCCCGATGACAAAGGACGAAGGCTCTTGTTACTTTGGGTCATTTCTCTCTCCTTGGGGCTCGTTAGTGATGGGTAGAGTTTCGTCTTGCTCCAAGGCGTTTCCCCCCTTATAAAGTTGTCCACTTGAGGAATGGGCTCTTCCATTGCGTAGAACATCATCAAATTAGCTCATAATGCCTTTTGAACTCACAAAAACAACTCAAAATAGACCAAAAAACTCCTCAGGAAGCTTGGACAGAAATCAGAATTTATATTGGAAGGCGTACGAGCATACGACGAAAAAAGAGGATCACGTGCACCATGCGTCATGCATGTGAGATGCTCAGCGGGCCCGCCACACATCTACCATGCATCGCATAGATGCGATTTTGCTCCATGGCTCTGGTGTGGCTCTGTCTGATGTCATCTGTTCTATATTTACTTCAATTTTTTTATTATTATTTCACTCACATGCAATTCCAACTTAAAAATATGATAACTTCTTTTCCCAAAGTCATAATTGAGCACTCTTATTACTGATGTACTTGTATCGACAAGCCCTTCAAACTAGGTTATGTGGATAGGTTATCCCGTACTTTTAAAGTAGGTTCCGCCCATGTGGCATGCTTCATGAGGTCGTAACTTTCGTTCCCAACCTCTGTTTCCTGTGTTCTTCGATTTTTACACTCGTTACTTCGAGCTCTACACAAATACTGAGATTTTATCCCTTGAAACACCTTAAAATTTAATTAAAAATTATATAATTACCCTTAACTCCTCATGTTAGGCATAATCGAAACACGGGGTGTTACTTTCTTCCCCCTTAAATGAATTGCGTCCTCACAATTCAACCAAAAACACTCTTTAAAACACACAACAAAATCGGAACAGAATCCGATCATTATTCGGATAGAAATCAGAAGCAATATTCCGATAATTTACAATCAGACATAACATTTAGAAGCTCAATTTGATAGCCACTCGAATACAACATTCGGAAATATGCATCTAATGGTTAAAATTGGATAACACTTTCGAAAACATAAACCGATAGTTAATAATCGGTTAACACATTTGAAAACATACAATACTTGATAGTTAAAGTTTGATAAAATCCAAACAAATAGATTTCAACAATTATAATCGGATTTCATATTTTAAGTTAGGATAGAACCTTCACAAAAAAATCTAGTAGCTCATGATCGGATACTACACTTTAAACACAATCTGATTATTAGTTTAAAATCAGACAAGTCATTATTTGGAAGCAAAATACAACATAGCAAAATTAGGGCCAATCAAACCCATTCAGACATAGTCCAAAACCCTTCAAAAATTCAATTATCCGTTAACTAATGCAAGAAATCCAATAATTTATTATAAGATAAACACTTTAAAAAAATCCAATTTAAAATTGAATAAATCATAACATATAGAATCCGATTATGAATTTTAAAATTAGATAAATAAAATTTCAGAATCAATTGATCAGATAAATTTAGAGTGAATCAAATCAGAGTAGAGGAAATAGATCAATCGAGAAGCAGATCCTGAAATTATGAGAATTAAATCATCCGATAGATCATATAATCAAAATATGATAATTTAAGATCGAATAATAAAATCTGATTATTAATCTAAAGTTAGATAATTTTTTAGAATTAGTGAAAAAATAGACAGATCAGAGCCGTGATACTGATTGGCATTCGCCCTGGCACTCATGGAGCAACAGGAGGCTTAGAAGGATAGGAACTTTCTCATGATGCTCCACACTTATATGCGCACACCATAACTAATTATTTTTCTTTGTGGGTATCTAGATAGAGAGTGCATTGATAATCTCAGGTTTTACCCCGGAATTACCTAGAAAGTGCACGTATTCAAAACATAATGTAGTGCATGTAAATCATTTAATAAATATGATATTTTTCTAGAAAACATGGTTAATAAGCATAAATTTAGAATTTCAAACCCACTACAATGTAGGCTGAGTTAAAATCTAAAATAATACTAAGTAAAAATTTATGAAAATAATTATAATCTTTTTCATAAAATCATTAATGAGAAAACGAATTATTTAGAAATATATCGATTTAGAAACATATGCACAAATTGTCGGTTCATCCAAGTTGTGAGAAAACCAGAGTCATGATACCGAACGGTGTTCCCCCCAACACTCATACGATAACGAGAGGCTCAGAAGGATAAGAGTCTTCCCATGGTGCTCCACACCTATATGCGTGTGCTAGAACCAATTATTTTTCTCGGTGGGTATCTAGAGAGTATAGGCACCCACATATCATTGTATGCATCATATCAAATTTTTTTATTAGAAATAGATGTCAATCATAATCTTTTTATAGAGTCATTCAAAAATTAAAACATCCGACAAAAATTATCCAATAGAAAATAGACTTTCTCGGAGTCTTTCGGAAATGAAATCAGCCGACAAGAAATAAACTTTTCACATTTAAGACAGAACGTACATTCCAGATTCAAATCACACGCATAATAAACATTTCAAACCAATCTAGACTTTAAATCAAAATTCATCTTAATACACTAGTAGAATCAACCTTGGAGCTATCCACTAACGCTCGTGTCCCCTACCATGGGCGTTTGATGGTTTCTCCGTAGTAATTCTACTGTTCGTCAACACAACTTTACAATTTCAAATCACTTTTCAAAAGACAAATGATTTGAACTCAATTTTCATGTCAAATCAACTAGTAGACTTAACCTTTGAGCGGTCCACTAATACTGTGTGTCCTACACCACGGGTATTTGGCAGTTTCTCTTAGGGAAGGCCACTGTCTTTGAAAACAATTGAATTTATTTTGAACATACCAGCAGAACTAACATGAGAGTGATCCACTAATACCATGTGTTCAATACCACGAGCATTTGGCAGTTTCTCTTAGGTTGTTCTACTATTTTTTTTCAATAAATGACTTTCAAAATGTAGACATTTTAAAATTGAATCTTGTCTCAAGATATCAGAGGAATTTACCACAGAGTTATCCACCAACACCTCATGTCCCATACCATGGTGTGTAGTGGCTACTCCTTGGCAACTCTACCACTTTTTAAAATATATTTAGTTTATAAGCAAATAAATTTTTTTGAAACAAATAATTTAAAATGTAATTTTATTTTCAACATACCGGCAGAACTAACTTTAAGGTCTTCCACCAACACTTACGTCCCATACCATGGGTGTTTTGTGTCTACTCTTAGGTAGTTCCACCATCTTTTAAAACAAATTCATTTCTTAATTAGATGCATTTTTCTGAAACAGACAATTTGAAATTGAATTTATTTTGATACCCGAGTAGAATTAACCATAGAGTCTTCCACTAAGTGCCTTGTGTCCCATACCATGGGCATTTGGTGGTTACTCCTTTGTAATTCTACCAGCGTTTAAAATATATTTGTCAAACTACATGAAATCAAAATTGCTAAAATTATTAAAAACAAAATTCATGTAACATTTAGAATAGATATTTCCGATTGATTTAAATTTAAAATTGAAAATCGTAATATCAAAGTTTGGATCAAATCCGACACAAACAAAACATAACTTCAAATAATTCCTTAATGACAAATCAAAATTCACAAATTTGAAGTTCGTCTTGAATCCGATGTACCACATGAAGAATGGAATTTCAAACCATTTCTAATTTAGAAATTGAAATCCACAACATCGGAGTTCGTATTAAATCCGATGTCATACATACATAACAAAAAGATCAAATTCGAAATTCGTATTACATCGGTTGTAACACTTGCAAAACAGGATTTCAAACTCGATGTAAAACAACTAGAACAAGATTCAAGATTAATTCTGATTTAAAATCGGGATACAAATCAAATCATTATATATTTTAGAGTATTTTTCTCTCGCAGACGAAGAAAAGCTCTGATACCATTTGTCACACCTTGACCTAGAAAATAGACCCAAACTGGGGGTCCGAAAAACAAAATTGAAATAATTAAATTTTCATAAAAATCAAAATGAGACCAACTAGGAGCGGTGGACTCCAAGTGCGAGAGTTGTAACGTTCCTCTATGTACTACGGAGCTTTAGCGCTCTTTTGTACATAATTTTATAACTAATTTGGATTGGGCCAATGTTGCCTTGCCATTGGTTCCCTATGTACATATTGGATAATATCTATGATGTTTTTGTAATATGATCGAATCCGAATGTAGTTCTAAAAAACGGCTATTACATGCATTAAGCATCACAAAATTATATACATTAAAATACATATATACTTATATCTGAATAAATCATTTAGAGAACAAAATCTCATAAATAATTGGAGTCGAATAGAAGCCTAATAAATCAGCAGAACCACACATCCCATTCTATCATAGAGAAGAGCAAAACACACAATAGAGCATATTGGATCATATCAGACCCATCTGATCATATCAGATTTCTTTCGACCATATTAGATCATATTAGATCAAAACAGAGCATTTCAGAGCAGATTAGATCAAAACAAAGTATATCAAAGTAGATCGAATCAGAACATATCAGAATCCATCATATCAAGCAAACCATATATCTTAATTAGTATAGTAATACTACTAATTAAAATACATGCACATATATATCAAATAAAATTGAAAAGTTAGAAATGCTTACTCTCCTGTAGTTACAAAAGTCGTGACATTCGGTGTTGATCGTTTACTTTGGGCATCCTCCCCTTTAGGTCTAGAGATGGTGGGTAGAACCTCCTCTAGCTCTAGAACATTTCTTAGGCGGAGGACATCACCTATTTTTCACCTGAGACATTTCTCTCTCTACACCCTGAAGGTGGCAGGCATAACTTCCCCTTAACCTCGGATTTTTCTTTCTACGCGCCCGTAGGCGGTGGATAGACTTTTCCCTTACTTGGAGACAATTTTCTCTATATGCGCCCATAGGCGATGGATATGCACATTCATGTGCAAGCTACAAGCAATTGAACCATAAAGCGCGTAAGAAGTCACAAAAATTTAACGTGAAAACCCAAACTTAGGTAAATAACCACGATAGCCGCTTAATGACTAAATCAATGGAGTAGGTAGCAAAACATTACACAGACATATGCAAACCACCAACATTTGTTTTGACTATGATAAAAGCTCATCTTCTTTAAATCTGACTCGACCACAACAACCTCAAATTATATTCTAAAACTCAATAAATATACAAAGTTTCTTGATAGAACTTTGACAAAAAAATCAGAAAATAAACTAGACATATATCTCATATGTTCTTACACAATAAACATTCAAGAATTTCAAAAAACTCTTTCAAATGCGCACAAAAATTCAAATTTTACATTTTATATAAACCCTAAAAACATTTTGTGTTAGAATGTCTCCAAATTTGAACCTAAGGTAGATCTCGATGAGCATTTCATACTTTCTAAGTAGATCAACTGTCAATTTTAATTCACACTTGATATTGAAAAATCCCCAATTTTGTGCAAAAAATTGAAACTACCATTGATTTTTTGTGAAATCTAGATTTTTAATGGATCAAATTGCAAAACATTTTAAACAAATCTAGATCTACCCATTTCTAACAATCATATTAGTTCAAATCTTATGAAAATCAATTCAAAATTAACTAAAAATAAAAAAATTCATTCCAGAACTCGCCATAGATGAAGTGAAAAGCTTGGATTTGATGTTGAAATCTGGTTGTTTCTTGCCCAAAATTTACTCAAATTGCCTCTAATCTCTCCAACAAACACTATGTAGAAGTTTGGAGAGAAATGAAATTGAAATGAAGGATTTTAAGATTTAAAACTGAGCTTTGGCACGAAAAACCCAACCAACAATAGATCGCTATGGTCAATTGATAGATCCTAAAATAAATGTAATTTTTTATTTTATAAAAATAAAGAAAATTGTGAAATTTCAAAGTATCCTAAAGCATTTCAATAAACTCCTAAAGATCTTTCAAGACATTTGATGCTCGGGAAAGAAAAATCAAACAATTAAAATCATGAGAGTTGAGCTCTAATTTACAATTATTCAATCAATTCTCTTTTAATACCTTTCCTTCGATCAATTAACACTAGTAGTATGTGATTGTCAATTTTATTATCTTCTCTTTGACACATTACTCCTCTTTGATTAATTTTTGAAGTAAAATCATCAATGTAGTCAACTCTTGTATCTTTTAATCTAAAATCTTGCAAGATCAACCTTTACCAAACTGACACAAATTTGTTCAGACCATAGTAAAGACTAAGTTCACATTTTTCGACAACCTTTAGCTTGAATCTATGTATATATTTCCTTACAAAGATGAAAATAATCAAAGAGTTTGTAATAAATATGCCTATGCCTTTTTCTGAGTTATGATAGTTTTTTCTCAATTCATTTTTTTAGGGTTTGACTTTTTTAGAATCTTTTCTACTTGTATTATTCATTTTTTAATTCTTTTTTTATTCATTTTTCTTGATGACAAGTGGATGAGAGCTTTCACACTAGCCAAGGCCGACCTAAGTAGGTAACTCTTTCTCCTCATCTTTATGAAGATAATTTTATTATCTAAAAAGATATTAAAGTACATAAGACTTATATGCAATGAAGTACATTACATAAAATTTTCTTTTATTTGAATTCTAAATAAAAATCTTGCCAAATATTTATTTAGAAAATAAGTATCTTTGAGTCTTCATTTAGTTATCTAATCAGCCTCATTGTCTTTCCTTATGTATATCAACCACAAACAATGAAAAGATTCTCCATGTGCTGGCCTCGGTTTAGTTAACTAGTTGTCCCTTTTCATGTCAGATTTGACCCATAAATCTTTAGAATTATGAATTTCTTCCTGATATAGTAATTGTAGCTAAGGAAGTCTTCACTCTAATGCCACTAGAGTTATATCAATCTGAATTATACATATAAAGATATGCTACAAATACTATTGTTGTGTCAATTTGTCCAAATCAGCTTCTTCCTAAATTTAGTTCTCTTGATGAAAATCTAAAATCTAAAGGGTCTAAAAAGTTATATTCAACCATTCCATGTATATTTAGACCATTAAGAGCCCATTCAAGACTTTTAAATAGCTTTGAGAAGTTAGGCTTTTTTTCCTCTTCTGCTTGGATCCTCTCGAAGCCCATTTAGACATGTATACACAAGTAAGGTGCAACTAACCTATTCATAACATAAATAGCCCAAATAAGCAATGTATTAACACAAAATAGGATTGCAATTCACATTTTAAAAATACTTAATTGAACATTATTTCAGTACATCAAATACCCCCCCAACCAGCATATTGCTAGTCTCTAACAATCTATGTGAAAATAATAAAAAAGAAAACAAGACAATATGCCACTTTCGTAGGCCATCACGACTACATTTAGCACATATAGAAATCCATTATACCCCAAACTTGAGCTAGTGGACGAGTTGTGTCTCGTGATGGTTTGTAGTGATTGCACCCACAAAATTCAAAAGAAAACTCATAGGTTGCTTCCTAAGTAGCACTAAGTTTTTCTGTCTTCAACCAGACAAAGCAAAGAAGAAGAGAAAAAAAAATGAGTTACAATGCTAACAAGTTGTGTTGAGGAAGTAAAGACTAAAATAATAATTGTAAAGCAAGACCAAAGAACCCCTTCATCCCCACTAAGCAAACATCAAACTTTACAATTAACTTTTAAAATACTCATGCACTAGTTTTTATAGATTAAATATTAGAAAAATATTCATGAAAGTCTAAACCATTAAATTTCTATGTAGAGGAACTATTGAAACAATGTGTTAGTGAGTCTAAGTAAAATTTTGACAAGATAATTAGAGGATCAGTCTCTTAAAGTAGTGTGCTCTTCTACTCACCAAGAGATGTTTAGATAGCCAAAAAAACCAATTCAAAACTCAGCAACCTATTCCAAAATAACAAGCAGTTTGGATGTTCATTTTAATACCTCATGGGCTTTATCTGTGATATTCCAACATGCTCGCATTGTACCAACAATGACTTTGCCCTATCTTATAAAATGGAACATTATTTGACAACTTCATTTTTTTTGTTTATATGATGTCCACCACTTTTTTTTCTTTTTTTTCTTTAGTTTTTTCATGGGTAGCCCTTTTCGAAGTTCTCGGTATAATTCATTGGTTGCTTTCCATAATGATAATAATTCCATTTTTTTTTTCTTTCCCAACCAACCAAGTGAACAAGGAGGTCAAAGTTCATTTGATTTGGTGTCGCTCATCATTCTAGGTGAGTATTAAAGCAACACCACATAATTTGACTTCAACTCTAAAAAATAGTCATGTGAGTGAAATTTTAAAAACCACCATTACATTCAAAGATCATTTTCATGAAAGTTAATTGTAAAGACTCATCACAAAACGAATGTTTTGATAAAAAATATCCAAGTGTCATTATTATCTAGAGATCAAAGTAAAGAAGAAACATACCAAGAAAGGATAAAGGTTATTATAGTCAATATTATTAACAAAAAGTATCCAAACTTACCGCCCAACCCAAATGAGACATTATCCTCAATGTTTGAAAAACAAAAAAAAGAACAAATTTTTTTGTTGATTTTGTGTATTTTTTATTAAAAATAAAAAAAGAAAATTAACCCTCATAATTAGATTTTCAAGAGATGTAGACTCAACTTCAAGGGCAAAATGGTCTAAAAATAGTTCCAAACATTGTCCATTAACTTTAAAAATATTACTATTATTTGAGTTTTTAATTTTAATAGTTCCATAAGCAAAAATAGTTTTTACAATGAAAGGACCCGCTCAACGTGATCTTAATTTTCCTAAAAAGAGATGAAGCCTAGAGTTGTATAATAAAACTTTTTGAAATGGTTGAAAAGCTTTTCGTAAAATGTTTTTATCATGAAAAGCCTTCATTTTCTCTTTGTAAGTTTTTGAATTTTCATAAGCATAATGTTGAATTTCCTCTAACTCATTAATTTGCAATTTTCTGTTTAAGCCAGCCTTGTCAAAGTTAAAATTCAAAGTTTTGATTGCCCAATATGCCCTATGTTTCAACTCCACTCGCAAGTGAAAAGCTTTTCTAAAAATCAAACGGTAAGGGGACATTCCAATTAGGGTCTTAAATGCGGTACGGTAAGCCCAAAGAGCATCGGTTAGCCGTAAAGACCATTCTTTACCAATTGGATTTATTGTTTTCTGCAAAAATATATTTAATTTCCAGACTAAATTTCAACTTGTCCACTTGTTTGTGGGTGATAGGGGGTGGCTACTTTATGGGCAATCGCATACTTCCTCATCAAAGTCTCAAAAGTCTTATTGCAAAAATGTGACCCCCTGTCACTTATGATGGCTTGAGGTGTTGCAAACCCTGAAAATATATTTTCTTTCAAAAAACGCATAAAGACTTTGTGGTCATTGGTTTTTCTTGGAACCGCCTCAATCCACTTTGAAACATAATCAATGACAACTAAAATATAAACATAGCCAAAAGAAGGAGGAAAAGGTCCCATGAAATCAATGCCCCAACAATCAAAAATTTCAATTACCAATATGGGGTTAAGAGGCATCATATTTCGATGAGAGATAGCTCCTAATTTTTGACACCATTCACAAGTTTTGCAAAATTCATGAACATCTTTGAAAAGAGTTGGCCAATAAAAACTACATTGCAAAATTTTAGTTTTGGTCTTTTTAGAGGAGAAGTGCCCACCGAATGTTTCATAATGACAAAAAGAGATGATACTTATTTGTTCAAAATCAAGCACACATATCATTATTTGATCCAGACAATACTTAAAGAGATAGGGGTCCCAAAAAAATATTTTACCTTGGTGAATAATCTCTTTTTTTCTTTGTGAGAATAATAATGAGGAACTTTACCTATCACCAAGTAATTAGCAATGTTGTCAAAAGGTTGCTCATTGGCGAATGTGTCTTGAATTGTAATATTTTCCAAAGAATAAAAAAATTCAAATCTTGAAAGATGATCCGCCACCATATTCTCTAATCCCTTCTTGTCTTTGATTGTGAGATCAAACTCTTAGAGTAGGAGTATCCACTGGAGCAATCTAGGCTTTTTATCTTGTTTGCTCAAAAGGTACTTTAAAGTTGTATGGTCAGTAAAAATGATAATCTGAGAGCCAATCAAATAGGATATAAATTTGTCAAGTGCAAATACTAAAGCAAGAAGTTCTTTTTCAGTGGTGGAGTAGTTCATTTGGGTACTATTCAAAGTTCTACTTGCGTAATTAATAATGCAAGGTTTCTTATTTTTTCTTTGCCCTAAAACAACCCCAATGGCATAATTACTTACGTCACACATAATTTCAAAAGGAATTGTCCAATCATATCCCTTAATAGCATCTTGATTGATTGTTTGATTGGTTGCTTCATTGATTTATTTAGCAATGAATTAACACAAAATAGGAAGACTCAAAGATACTTATTTACTAAATAAATCATTGATTTATTTAATTAATTTAGAATCAAATCATAATCAAAGAAGCAACTAATTAAGAAATAAATCAAGATGCAATTAAGGGATATGATTGGACTTCCCTTTTGAAGTAACCCCTTCTACTCCTATAAATAGAGGGGTAGACGTGGTAGAGACATCATTCCCTCTTCTTTGGAGCTCTCTTCTCCTATTGTTCTTCTCTTATTTTGTAACTTTTGTTTTTAGTTTTGTGTAATGACTTTCTAAACTCTTTGTTAAGGCTAGGGATGAAGCTTGTACTTTGTGTTTAATGACTATTTTGATTTAAGGAAGTTCTTTATCATTTTAAATTGATGTTTCATATATAAGAAGTTTATAATCTATATAATTATTTGATTCGGCGTCGATGAAAGGCACGCGGAATGCTTATAATTCTCTGTGATTATATACTTAATGTTTTCACGTAGTAAACAATTAATTACTATTGTTCTATTTCAAAGTTCTTTAAGAGTTAAATTTTTTAATTGAGATAAATTTTCATTCAATCTTAATTGAGTTATCGTTTGAATCAAATATACGTTAGAGATTTATTACAAGTGGATTTTCGATGCCTTAGTACTTTCTCTTTAATTGTCTCTTATTCTCTATTTTATCTTTATTCTCTATTCTATTTTATTTGTAATAATTTTCTTTATCACATAAGGCTTTCCTTATAGATTGACCTTGTTTACTACAGTTGACAAATAAAAATAAATTAATTCAAATTAGACTACTTTATAGTCTTAGTTTGGACGTAACAACACAATGCATAGAGACAAAAGGGAAAAAGTAGAATGTATAGAGTTTTACCTCATGTCAGTGAAAGAGGGGTGGGGAGGCTAGGACAGTGGTGTTCAAATGTCATCCTGGCCGGGGCTAAATTGCGGCAGTGGGCTGGAGGCCATTCTGCTGGCATCAACGGCAGATTGGGCAAAAATCGAAGAAGAGCTCACCAAGTCAAAATGGGAACAAAGGGGGAAAAGGGGCAGACAGCCAGTGGGTCAAGGCTAGGGTGGTGGTGGTGGTGTCACCACGCTGAGGTCGACAGGGTGGAAGGCTGCAGCCAGAGGTGGCGCCGCCACCAGCTTCACAAACGGAACAGGCAGTCCCCTTCCTCTATTTTGCCCGCGGGTCAAGCGCATTGAGGCACACCTGATCCGTTTTTTTATATTTTTATATTTTTTTCGTTAAAGTGTTATAAAAATTGTCGATGGCTCCTTTCAAATAATTTTGAGTTTGATCTTCATCTTCTAACTGAGGGAGATGCCAGTATGAGATCCATTGCAGAAGTCCCAATTGGTGGCTGCATTGGTTGACCCCATAGTATAGTTGGCAATCTCATTCTTCGAGTTGAAGCAGGGAAGAAGGTGAGTGTTGGCACACCTAGTATTTAATGTTGAGCTCAAAGAGGTGATCAACATGAATCTAGGAAAATTGAACAACTTTCTTATCGATCAAAGGAGAGAATAAGTCATCTGATGGGTCAGGTTAGGAGAGAGAAAGGAGTACCGCCAAGGCCTTCTCTTGATCAGTTTCCTTATCATTAAAGGGATTCACCCAAGGGCTTAGGTAAGAAAGGTTTCCCGGGGAGGAGGTCTCTGAGGAATACACTGAGGGGGAATTATTCCTATAACCACATTTGAAGCAGTCAGAAGGGACAATTAAAGTTGTCAGTAATAGGGCGACCTTTGGCCGTATTGTTAACAATTTAAAATTTTCAACTTGCTCAGGGAAGGAACTCAAAAGATGGCCACGTGGTGGGCCCACTTCTATTATGGATCTAAAAGAAAAAAGAGACACTCATCTAGGGTGGCCGCTAGCAAGGTATGATGGCTCGCACCCCTTTAACAGGACTAAGCTATCATCACTCCGAGGGCCCACAGGCAGGCCAGAATAAGAGGCTCGAGCCCACCCTGGGTCAAAGCCCCGGGTTTCACCAAGCAAGGGCACTTTCCTTGTGTGGCCTTCTTTTGGAAACATCCACCTCTTAAGGTTTCTTCCTCCCACACCTGCCGCCACCCGGCCTTGCTCACTCTTGGGTTACTACGTCTGGATTAGGAACAAATGTGTGTGTTTCTGGCTCCTGCGTCTCCTAAAGGGCCTCCAAAGTTTGTCCGGTATAATATTGGTCAACCTTTGGGGTACCTTTCCTCTTGGCCGCTATTTGTACTTAGTCATCACATTCTTATTAGGAAGATTCCTAGGAAGAACCTAGTACTAGGAGAAGTTCGAACCTAGTACTAGGAGAAGTTCTGGATGCATCCTTTCATTAACAGAGATGGATTGGCTTCGGTTGACCTTCTTATTATCAGAATATTTGAAAAAGCTTTGATTCCAACAAGCTCGTGACGAGGTAGCACTACAATAAGTTTAGCCATTTGTAATAAATTAATTTATCGTAAAAGATATTAATTTCATCGCAAAAGAAATTTTGTGACGAAAAAAAAATTCATCCCGTAATTGTTGCAAAAGGCTTGTCTTAAAAGGTTTTTGCAACAAAATTAATTTTGTCCTAAAAGGTATACATTTGCGACAATATTATTTGTCACAAAAGATAAATTTTTTTGTCACAAATTCCTATAATTATATTTGGATAAACCCCAAAAAATTTTGTCACAAAAAAATAAATAATTAAAAAATAGTTTTCTATTTGGGACAAAATAAATTTATTGCAATTTTTTTTTTAGAATTATAAATTTGTAGTATTTGCAACAATAATTAATTATTCTAAAATGAGAACATATATTTGCCACAAATATATTTGTCCCAAAAACTACTTTTGATTTATTGTCTTTAGTTTTTGCGACAAATTGTTTTGTCCCAAAATATATGTGCAAGACTATTTGGGACAAAAAAAGTTCGTTGCAAAAGCATTTGAAATTTGAAAAATAAAATTTCTTGTAAAAAATAAATTTAAAAAAATTAATAAAATTTCAAGTTAAACTTAAACTTAAATATTGCCACTTCCACAAAAAAGCTCAACATTGATATTAGACTTATGGAATTCCCATATTTATATCAAACATATGCATTAGGGCAGGGCATAGGATATTAATTTAAGCTTACATTAACATTTTCTTTTTAGTTTCTTTCAAAATAAATGAAACAATTCCATCCCTGACTAGAGATGTAAATTTATAGTAAAATAGCCAAATTACAAATCATGTTACCTAAAAGGAAATAAAAGCTTCATCCAGACAAATCAAGAATATACACTTATATAAACTAAATTTGAAGAACCAATAAATGGATTTGGAAGGAGTAAATTGATATATAAAATTGAGTCCTATTGAAGTGCTTCTGCAATAACTTCCTGTTGTAGTGCTTCTGCAATAACTTCCTGTTGTAGTACTTATGCTAAGCCACGTAGTCCATATTTACTTGCTGAATAAGCTGTATAACCATAAATACCCACCTAAAAAAGCAAAGAAAATTGTTAAGAGGATAATTATATACATATATTATTAATAGAATAAAAGACAGAATTTTCGTGTCCTTAAAGAACCGTATATTATTGATGACTGTCCTTCCAGTAGAAATTGATGGGCGGTTACTCCAATACAATATGTTAAGGTATGTTTAGTGTGAACCTAGTCATGTACAATGTACCATTAGCTTGGAAGATGACAAGACATAGAAGAACTTTGCTAGAGAAAGCATTCTCAAAGATAAACATTCTTTCAAAATGAGTAATGCATCATTGTAATTCTCTTCCAAAATGAGTGAGCTCAAAGAAATTGATTCATTGTTCACTTGTGCAAAAAAACCAGCGGCCATCACTTCTTGTTCCTCACAACTGTTGTAGCAGTATCATATTGATACCAACGAAAAAAACAATATCCATATCGATGTGTTGTACTAACCCGAGCTAAAATGCCCATTAAATATGAGAGACATTTGCTTGCCCTATGAAACTTTGTTGCATAGCAGTAGGAACCCTAAATGCTTAAAACTAATTAAGTTTCACTGATACTATTAACTTAAGTGTCCTGATTTAAAAAGTAACTTATAGCCCAAATCATTTGCTACCAAATATGAGATATACCTGAAGAACAAAGATATGCAATGTTGAATCTCTTGCACTCCTTGTGTTCTGTATTAACCCACAGACAACAAGGAAACTTAGTCCATAAAATTATTTAAGCTAAATATGTTTTACCCAAACATACATCAAGAGGAAGGGAGACAACTAGACAATAATGCTACAATATCTGGGTCCTTGCCACTCTCATCTATGCCTAAGTGCAGTTATCTGTAGTAAGTGACATTGATCCTATATCACCAATTGTCTTTAGCCATATTCAAAATGACTATAAAGAACCAGGTCAGGGTATACTGGCACGATTTCATGCAGTTATGCTGGATGTGCTTCTTGACGCAACCATCTCAAGGAAAAAAATAAGCAGATGAAGTTTCAGAAAAGCTCTTCTGAAGGACCAATAATCATGGTAATAAAAAAAGATAAAGGAGAAATGACTCATCGGGAGCCAAATCACAAGATCATGTTTCCAGGAATATAATATGGGTTCAATATTACTAATTGATCGACATTGCACAAAACACACATCAAACTTCTTACATGCAATAAATCATAGAAGGTTTATGTACAGTCAATGTTAGAGATGAAAAGCACAATAATAAGTACAATGTTTAGAAGAAGAATGCCCTGCAACAGAAATTGCCACGTCAGCCAAAAATGGGCCACAGAAAGTAATGCAATCGGTGAAATGTAAGCAAAACTAGTTCAAGAAGAACTCTTATGACAGAAAGAGGCAAAAGCAGAAACACAAAATATATCAGCCATACTGAACTTTCAATGTAAAATGGAAAAATCTATATCAAGGGTACTAGCAGGAAACTGGAAACAGAAAATAACACTGGTTTCATTTTTCAAATATGGAAAAAAAATCAATTAATATATAAGATCTGGAAAAAAAATCTGTATGAACTTTGAAGCTCACGACCTGCCCAATGATCACGACCTTTACTGGATGAAAGGGAGTTGAGTTAAGTGCATTGAAGATCAGAAACGGAGGTGGGTAAATCGGGGAACTGCCTTCCACCTCCCGTTCTACAAACCTACACAGATTCTTCGCATACGGCTTCTGAAGCTCCCCCGGCAGTATCTCCAGCCATATCTTCTCCACTAATAACTCCTCTAGCTTCACATAACCCGACCCTTCAGCTGCCAAACACCCACAAGAGAAAAAAAATTTGCAAATCAACGACCGATCATTGCCCAAGTGGATATTTGGATAAACTGATTTGATTCTTGCAGAGTGTCAAAGAGATGTCATTTTTACAAATATAAGGGGCCGGAAAGGAGCAAGGGAAAGGGTAATGAATAAGGAAAGCACGCATTCATATATACCTCGCGCCTGGGATACTCGTTCAGTGCAAATCCAAAGGTTCCGCCGTGCAATGGCGAGGGAGCGGTTGATCACGGCGCGCAGCTTCTGCTCCGGGATGGGGATCGAACCGGAATCCAACAGGGCGCCATCGGAGGAATGGCTTCCTCCATCGGAGGGAGGGGAACTGCAGAGGGAGGACACGGAGGGCTTGGAGGCCAATGCATTGGAGGAGCAGGGGAGGGGCTTCAGGCACTTGGCCGGCTGGAAGAGCTCGCCCAGGACCGGAATTGCATGGTGAGAGGGGGGTGGGGAGGGGCGGAATTGTTTCAGCGGGAAAGAGTGAGGGGAGGGAGCAGGGTCGGCTCAACATATTTTGAGGCCATTCAAATGTGAATTATATATTTAATATATTAATATGGTTGGTGCCAAAAAAAAGTTTTAATATAATTAGTAAATAAAAAATAGTCATCATTCAATTATTAACCTCAACTTAAGCTTCTTGTGTACTTTTTTATTACTTGTAAAAAATTTATCAAGAGCTCTATTTTTAAATTATATTGATTTATCAATTATTTCTAATGTACTTAATATTCTGATTCAAATTATTCATTAAACTTATTTATTATTATTAAAATATATATAACCAAATGAAGAACCTTGACAATGAAAAAGTATACTTAGAAATAAAAATAATATAAAAATTAAAAAAAATTAATATATAAATATGCATCATAGTACATTGTGCCCACAACAGTTAATCAGGTTATTGAAAATCCGTTTGCCTCATTTTTATGTGGATTGTTTTATCCAAACAATGTAGACAAAAAGTATATAGGCTTTGTGTTGAGCACATATGAATGAGATTTAAATAGAATTCTAAATATTATAGAATTATATAATTTGGTAGATTGACACTTTATCTTTGATAATTAAAAGAAATAAGAGAAGAACAATTGAGTAATTCCTACAAAGAGGAAAGGTGCACTTGAGTTGGGTTTGGGTGTAGTACATACTAAGGGTAAAATGATAACCATTATGTTAAATGGTAATTATAATTTTACTTAAATTTATAAAAAAATAATATAAACAAGCCCATGTAAGTGGTAATTTCTGGTAATCAAGAAGCCCACTCAATAGGCCTTTATCATTATCTCAAATATAAATATTAGGGGCTTTGCATCTTGCATCTTTTATTTTCTCCTTCTCATAAGAGACCACAATATGGGGCCTTGTCTTTTGATGAGGCCTTAGGCAATTGCCTAAGTGGCCTAAGCCTAAAGCCGGCCCTGAGAGGGAGAGGAAAAGGTGGGATCATCAGCAACGACCTTAATTGACCTGTTGATAAATTTATAGAGATGGTCATCATAGAGTGACCATCGCTAATAAGAGTTTATTAGCAATGGTTGTTCGAGTTGGCAAATGCAGATCAAATTTTCTACAACGGTCTTTGCTAGTTGTTTAAGTATTCATTTTTGTAATTAGTGTAAAAAACTATTTTACACTAGAGTATTATCAAATTTTGCACTCTCACTTGAAGTGTGATCATTTGTAAATCATCAAATGCATAAATAAATGAGAGAAATAGGCAAATAACTTGAAAATATTACATTGTATATTAAATTATATATATAACATTATATAATTATTTATCATTTCATAAATATTAATCATTTGTTAAACATCACATATTGTATGGAAAATATTAATCAATCAATTTATGTATTTATATTTTTAACACAATACAATATATATATATATATATATATATATATATATATATATATATATATATATATATATATATATATATATATATAACTTATTATATCCTAAATATGGTATATGGTTCTACATAACAAACACACACACGCGCATGCACACGTGCACACACACATACACATATATAACTATTATATAATTTTAAAAAATATATAAAAGTTTTGATTTTTTTTAAAATACTACCAACAATGTGTATGGAAATTTATTGAAAATAAGCATAATAAAGTCTTGAAAAATATATACATACATAATATTTTTATATTTTGTTAATATAGTGAGAAACCTATTTGAAAAAATTATTATTAACATTAACTATTTTTTATTTTAACAATAAAAATTTGAAAAACTATTTGCTATGATTTTTAAAATTAGTTGTAAATAAATCCTATTTGCCACAAACTAGCCAACTTGTTACAAAAGGTGTATATTTTTTGCTAGAAATTTCTTAATTTCTCTCAAATAGATAGTTAGATTGTTTTACCATTTTTTTTCTTTCAAATAAAATAAAATGGTTCCCATTTGGGACACATTTTGAATTTCGTTACAACAATCGATACTATTTGCCACAAAACTAGTTATCATCTCAAATAATTAGATAGTATATGCGACAATTTAAATTTGTTGTTTCAAATACTCTCTTATTGTTTCAAAGTATATCCTTTTGGGACGAATTTCAAAATTCATCCCAAAATATAACTTTTAGGGACAAATACTCATTTTTGGGAAAACGTTTATTTGTAGAGCTTTTGCAATGACTACTTAAAGTTGTTGCAAAAAAAATTGAAAAAAAATATTACTAGAAAAATATTAATGAAAAATTATTTGGGACAAATTGGAATTTTATTGCTAAAAACTTACACCTTTTGCAACAAAATGAATATTTGTTGCAAACAAACTTGACATTTTGCAATGAAATCTTATTTGTTGCAAAAAGTGGGTTGTATTTGCAACAAAGTGGAAAATGCATCCCAAAAAAGTAAGTTTTAGCCACAAACAAACCCATTTGTCACAAAAAACCTCACATTTTGTAAGTGTATAGAATTTTTGCAATAAATTCCTAAATTGTCCCAAAAGGCATACTATTAGTGACAAAATCTTGTTTGTTGCAAAAAAATTTATTCTAAAAGGGTTTTTTTGTTGTATTGTAGTTGGGAATAAAATGAATAAGAGCTCTAAGATCAGCTGCTATTGGACTTCTATCATATCATATCATATCATATCATTTGTGTCTCTGTTATAATACTGCAATTATAAATGGTTTGAATTGAATAAAACTTAGAAATAAATTAGAAATATTTTAAGGCTATACACCTAATTTTTCTGCGATTGTAGTTCAATCGGTCAGAGCACTGCCATGTCAAGGCAGAAGTTGCGGGTTCGAGCCATGTCAATCATGACATGCGCTGGCAAGTTTAGCAGAAGCCTTGACTCTTGGTCCAAACCAATCCATGCAAATAAGAGTAGAAGAATGTGTTAGAAGTGGGTTTAGATTATATGGGTTAAGCCCATATAATTTATATTGGTTAAACCTTAGTTGGGTATGGTATATATGAGTTAAGCCCATATTATTTATGAGGGTCAAGCCGATATTATTTATGAGGGTCAAGCTCATATGGGTGGAGAGCCCAAACCCACTTTTATTGTGAATGAGAATCAAACATGTGAATTTGATGAAGGATTGAATAGTTCCACATCGCCTAGAAAAATGTGATGATGTTAGTATATAAGGCACAAGTTTGGCCTTTCAAGTTAGGTCATTGGGACACCCCACTTTTGTGGGAGAGTTATATGCTGGACCCATGCACTTTGGTAGACTAACCCACACATGTGAGACACCGATGTTTGGCTGGCTCGGTTCGGTTTGGTCTCACAGCCGGCCGAGTTGGGTTAGGTCAACAAGAGTATTATTTTTGGGATAAATTTATTTGGTTTGGTTTTTTTTAACCCAAATCAATTTAATTTGGTTTTCTCTGACCCAAAATGGGTTCTAATTTATTCTCACCAAATTGTGTCCTTTCCTAACAAATGTTTTCTGTATCATCCTTTTACTGGATTTCCTTCTCTATCCTTTTTGTGAAAGCATTCCATATTGTGATTTGCTGCATGTAGGGAGGGCAAATTCTGTCTTAAGGATAGAGCGATTTACTTGATTCTATCATCTTCTTCCAGTGAGATTTTCTCGTCACAATACTTATAAAGGCACAAAAATAGCGGAATGCATTTTGTTACCTTCAGTATTAGAAGACATTACTACCCTACCTTCACGCTCTGTTTCAGTCTATGAAATTGAAAGGACAGACTGGAAGAAACCCTTTGAAATCTGAATGCTCATAAGGTTGGGTCGACGCCCGTCTCCCCCTAAACTGTATTTGCAAGTTTCCCCACAAAAAGCTCTCCACGCCTACTCTTAGAATAGAATATCATTACCGACCCATTTCGAGTCTAGATTTTGTCAATCGGTGGTAGCTTTATCTTCAATTCTTACTTAAGAAGATGACAATAAAGAGGTGATGCTTTTATAGAGGAGGGTAGCTAAGGATGTGGATGATGTTGGAATGTTCTGTATAAAATCCCTAATATCCAACTTTTTATCTTAATAAAATAAATGGAGCAAAGATATCACCAAATAACCAAGCACAACAGATAAAGGGACACAAAAATTTTAACGTGGAAAACCGCCAAATCGAGGGTAAAAAAACCATGGGGCAAATCAGCCAGTTCAACCAATCCACTATGATTATAAAGTTCAATACAATTATAGTTAAACCTTCTAAGAGGTTAAATTCTCCTTATTACAGATCAATCCTTTATCACAAAGTTAAACAAAACACAGAATATCGAAAACCTATTGAATCCACCGATATGGATTTGACGGAACAATTAATTGAAGATTCAGAACGAATCACAATCAACAATCTTCCTCTTCGCTCCAACCGTAGTCTTCTCTTTCTCTCCCCTTGCGTAAAAAAGATGTTCCCTTGAAACTCAGAAAAAAACTAATCTAAAAACAAGGATGAAGATGATGAGAGTATCTCCCGTTCCGGTGTTGCTCGCCGGCACAAAAAAACTCTCATTGCTCCCCTTGGTTTTTTTTATTCTTGCACACAGCAAGAAGTTTCTCTTCTTTGTTTCATTTTGTGCACTCAGGAAAAAAAAATAGGCCTCTATTTTGTTTTTATCACGTAGACCACACAAAACTGATGGTATGTGATTTTAATGTGCACATTCTGGAATTTTAGCATGAAGGTTTCCTCATGTCTATCAAAATGCTTGTGGGTGGGGCCCACTCATGGGGTGGACCCCAATCCCGTAGTGCAATCTTCCCTCCAGCCCATGATGGGGACTCACCTTGACACGGAGACTCAGTGTGAGTCCATGCCGGCCATCTCAAAGAAAAAGTCATGCTTGTCCCTTGGAATTGTCTTGGTCATCATGTCTTACGGATTCCTGTCTGTATGAACTTTCTCAAGAGACAAATCACAATTCTCCAACACATCCTTGTTCCAATGATATCTTAGATCAATGTGTTTCATCATACTTGGTAAGTGACATTCTTGCTGAAGTCAAGTGTTCTCTGATTATCACATATGTAATACCCCGTGTTTCAATTAGGCCTAAACTAATATCTTAGGGATAATTACATAAATTTTTGTTAAGCTTTAAGGGGTTTAAAGGGATGTAATCCCTTTATATGAATAGAGCTCAAAGTAACGAGGACAACGAATCAAAAAACACGCAAAATAGAGGTTAAGGGACCCACTTTAAAAGTGCGATATAACCCACCCATGTGGGGTCTAGTTTTAAAGGGCTTGTCAATACGAATCCATTGGTACCAAGAACGCATGATTCCAACTTTGGGATAAAAAGTTATCTCGTTTTGAAGTTGGAATTATATTTGAATAAAGTAACAATAAAATATTAAAAATATGACATCAACAACACCAGAGTCACACCACACGATCTGGCCCATCCATGTGACGTGGGCCACTGGATCTGATGGCTCCGATCATGACGCGCTCGGCACGCACGTTCGACGCGCATCCCATGGGCATTGGTGTGCACCGGCCATGCACGCGGTCCAATGGGCGCGCAACACATGGTGCATGTCCATGTGAGCAAATTCCCTTTCCTTCGTACACTCACACGAAATCTCCTATAAATTCTCATTTTTGTTCAAACTTCAAGAGGAATTTTTCGGAGTTGTTCCGAGTCTGTTTTCATCCATTTAAAAGGTGTTCATAGCTAATTAAAGGGTGTTCTCCATAATGGAAGCATTCATTCCTCGAGTTAACGACTCTATAAGGGAGAAACACTCTGGGACAAGAGGAGACTTTGTCCATCGTCTACGAAAGTGTAGAGAGAAAAGTCTCTTGGTAAGGGGGAGTTTTGTATGTCATCTACAAACGCTTAAGGGGAAAAGTGTCTCCAAGTAAGGGGAAGTTATGTTCGCCATCTACAAACGCATAGGGGGAAAAGTGTCTCCAGGTAAGGGGAAATTATGTCCATCATCTACAGATGCATAGGGAGAAAAGTGTCTTTCAGTAAGGGGAGATTATGACAGTCACCTTCGGGCTACAACGAGAGAAACGTCCCGGTTTAAAGGGAGTGTGTGTCTGCCACCTTCAAATGTAACGAGAAAGATGTACTGGAGCTTGAGGAGGTTCTACCTACTATCTCCAGACCTGAAAAGCAAGACGCTATGAGGAAATGAACAACTTCGAACGCCACAAATTCCAGAAAAAAAAGGGGAGTAAGCATTCTAGACTTTTTGATTTAAATTGATTTATATGAATGCTTATCTTAATTAATATTTATATATTAATTAAGATATATGAATTTCTATGAGCTAGTAGTATCTGTTATTGTCTGATGTGATCTTATATGATATGCTTTGACCCAATTTGCTATGAAATATTCTGTTTGATCTAGTATCCTCTTATTTGAATTGATTTGATCTATTATGGTAGGATAAAATCTGTTTGAGGGAATCCGATATGATCCGACCTATTCTGTTGTGTATTTTGTTCCACTCTGTAATAGAGTGGCACGCGTGATTCTGCTAGGGTTTTGATTCCGTTGATTTACTTGCTTTCGTTTCACTCCGATGGTTTATAAGATTTTCGTTTGATTCTAAATAATTTATTCAGATATAAGGATATATGTATTTTATCGTATATAATTTTGTGAAGTCTGATGTATATATTAGTCGTTATGCAGAACTATGTTTAAATCCAATAGTATTGGAATAATGTCAGAGATGATCCAAATTAGTTAGAAAATTAGATTTGTTCTAATCTACGCGCAATGGAATGCCATAGCTCTGTAGTGCGTAGAAGAACGTTATGACTCTCGCACTCAGAGTCCACCGCTCTTGGTCGGTCTTGTTTTAAAATTTTTTATTAATTAGAAAAACTATAATTTTATTTTTCTGAACGACCCCAGTTTGGGTCGGGTTTTCCAGGTTAGGGTGTTACAAATGGTGTTAAAGCTTTGCTCAGTATACGAGAGAAAATTATTTTGAAGTTCTATTCTGCTGAGGTTCATTTTGATGTGAAGTTATTTTTTTGTAAGTGTTGTATCAGAGTTATTATAAACTCTGATTATGTTTTTGCCGTTCCGCATATGTGTCATCAGATGTAATAAAAATTCTTATTGTGAACATTTGTTCTGCATATGTGATATCAAAATTAAGGAAATTTCTAATTGTGAAACCTCCATTTGTTATGAGTAATATCGGATTTAATGCCAACCCCAATTTTGAATTTTTTGTTTTGTACGTGAGATATCGGATTTGAGGACTCCGAGTTTTGAATTTTCTATTCCACATGTGTTATATCATATTTAAGGTGAATTCCGATTTTGAGCTTTTTTTTTGTTCTATGGGTATTACATCGGATTTAATACGAACTCCCATTTTACAACTTCCAATTTTGAATAAAAAATAATTTGAAATTTCCGTCTCTCATACTTTACAAGTAATTGATGCTAGCATTGATTTTATGAATTTTTATTTCCAATCAGAAATTATTTAAATTTCTGTATGAATATGCTACATTGGATTTGATACAACAATCCATTTTATAAATTTTAATCTTGAAATCTAAAATGATTCAAAACTTTTGATACGAATAAGTTGTATCAGGTTTTGATTCGTAATTTTGTTTTACAGTGTGGCAACATAATTGTTCTTAAATTTTGATTTGTTTAAGTAATTTAGAATTTTTGCCCTACTTGTGTTGTATTGGATTGATATTATGAATTTCTCTTTTGAACGGTTATTGTTTAAAATTACTCTTCCAAATATCTGTTTGATACGAATTCCGAATCTAAATTTGAATTAATTTTGTTTCGACTATGATACTTGAATTAATACAAATTCCGATATTTGATATATATGCAATTGGATGTAATACATGCTCTGATTTTATGAATTCTAAATTTTAATCGAACGTAATTTTTAAAATGTGATTTAATATGAACCTTTTATTATATCGAATTGATGGGAATTATGTTTGCATATGTTACATCGGATTTCCGATAGATTCTGACATTATGAATTTCAATGTGTAATTAAAAAATTATTTGAAACTCTGCTATGCATGTGTTACACTCTATTTTAGACGAACTCCCATGGATTCCGATTTTGACAAATTCTAACTTGTCATTTAGCAATGAGGCATATTTTTGTTTTGTATGTATAGTAGTGGACCTAATTAGAAGTTTGGTTTTATGAATTTTAATTTTAGTTTGAATTAATCTAGTTTGAAATTGCTACATGATTTCTACTTCAAATGATTTTAGCAACTACAATTTCAAATAGTCTATTAAATTTACGACAATAGACCTACCATGGAATACCACCAAATGTCTGTGGTATGGGACACAAGGCATTATGGAAGCCTCTATGATTAATTTTATTGGAGTATTAAAATAAAAACTCAATTTTGAATCCTATGTTTTAGAAAATTCATTTGATTAAGAAATCAATCTATTTTGAAAAGACAGTGGAATTATCTAAGAGTAACCACTAATCAACTGCATAATGGGATGCGAGTGTTAGTATAATACCCTAGAGATAGTTCTAGCGGTATTTTTAAATAGTTGAAATATCTAAATTTTGAAAGTCCAAAAAATCTGTTTAGAAAGATGGTAGAACTACATAGGGGTAATTATGAAACACCCGCGGTATGGCATGCGAGGTGTTAGTGGATAGATCTAGTGCTTGTTTTGCTAATATGTTGAATATGAAATTACATTTCAAATTATTTGTTTTGAAAAAATTTATTTGCTTATAAACCGAATATATTTAGAAAAGTAGTAGAGTTGTCAAGGAGAAACTACTATACATGACGGTATGGGACGTGAAGTGTTGGTTGATAGCTCTACGACAAATTCTGCCAATATCTTGACACAAGATTTACTTTTGAAATGTCTACATTTGAAACTTGTTTTTAGAAAAACACAGTGGAACTACCTAGGAGAAACCACTCAACGCTCGTAGTATGGTACACGTAGTATTAATATATCATTTTCGGGCTAGTTCTGCTAGTGTGTTGAGATTAAATTGTTTTCAAAGAAAGTGACATTCCCTAAGAGAAACCACTAAATAACCATGGTATGGGACACACGGTATTAGTGGACCTCTCTAGAGTTGAGTATGCTGGTGGATTTAACATTGAGTTCAAATCCTCTATATTTTGGAAATATGATTTGAAGTTATAAAGTTTTCTCGTTAGCTATTAGAATTGTGGTGGAGAAACCATCAAAGGGCCATGTTATGAGAAATGGTAGTTAGTGGATAACTCCAATGTTGATTCTACTAGTGCATTGTGACAAATTTCGATTTCAAGTCTGGTTTGGTTAGAAATGTTTACTTTGAGTGCTATATAAATTGAGAATATACATTCTAATTTAAATGTGAAAAGTCTATTTTCTGTTAGATGCTTTGATTTTCAATCAAATGCCTCTGTGAAAAGAGTATGATTGATTTCTAATATGTTTTTTGTCTAATATTTTGATTTTTGAATGATTCTATGAAAAGATTATGATCGACATCTGTTTCTGATAAAAACTTCTAATTTGGTTCGTACAATGATACGCAAGTGCTTGCACTGTTTGGATACCCACCGAGAAAAATAATAGGTTCTGGCGCGTGTATATAGGTGTAGAGCAATATGGGAAAACTCATATCCTTCTGAGCATCTTGCTACCCCATGAGTGTCGGGAGGAACGCCGTTCGGTATCACGGCTCTAGTTTTCTCATCACTTTGATGAACCGACAATTTGTGCATATGTTTCTGCATCAAATTGTTTATGAAATGATTCTTTTTCTCACAAACGATTTTTTGAAAAAGACTATAATCATCTTCATAAAATTTTGCATAGCATTTATTTTAGATTTTAACTCAGCCTACAGTGTAGGGGGTTTTAAATTCTAAATTTATGCTTATTGGCCATGGAAAAATATCATATTTTTGAAATGATCTATATATGTTGCATTATATTTTGAATACACGTACTTTCTTGGTAGTTCTAGGGTAAAACTTGGGATTATCAGTGCACTCTCTATCTGGATACCTACCGAGAAAAATAATTGGTTTTAGCGTGCGTAGGGGTATGGAGCATCATGAGAATGCTCCTCACTAATGAAGCCTATTGATGCCCCATGAGTGTTGAGGGGAACATCGTTTGGTATCACGGCTCTGACTTGTCTATTCCGTTTTGATTCTAAAAATAATCTTATTTTCAAAGTAATAATTAGATTGTGTTATCTAAGCTTAAGTTATCATATTTTGATCTATCGGATGATTTACTTCCAAAAATTTTTGGATTAATCTTGTTTCTCTGCTTTGATTTTCCATGCACTTATCTGATTTGCACTGCTTCGATTCTAAAAAATGATAATCAGATTCTGTTTGACATGATTTATTTGATTTTAAATCAAATTTTGTTTAAATATTTTATTCAATCATAATTCGTCAGGCAGTGATTATCTATGAGTTCTCTAATAATTGAATTTTTGAAAGGTTTTGGAATTGTGTTTGCATGGATTGGATTAACCCTGATTTGATATGTTGTATTTTGACTCTAATTAATTAATCAATTTTAAGGTAATAATTAAATTTTTATATTTTATCTGATTATAAATGATCGAATAATGTTTCTCAAGATCCAATCCGATTTTAAAATATCGGATCCTGTTTATGAATGTGAAATCCAAAGTTTTTCTTGGATTCCGTTCATGAGTATTTAGTCTAATTATAATTGGATTTCATTTTGTCATCTCCAAGTTTAGACTATCTAATTATGTATTTTATCTAATAAGTTATCGGATAATGTTATCCGATTATAACTTATTGGATTGTGCTTTTGAATGCTTTGTCCGATTGTAAAACAACCGGATTCATTATTATAATTTCTATCCAACCATGGTATGATTTTATTCCAATATTGTTATCTTTGCAAAGTATTTTTGGGTGAATTGCGAGGACGCAATTCGTTTAAGGGGGGAAGAATGTAATACTTCATGTTCCGATTACGCATAAACCGATGGGTTAGGGGTAATTACATAAATTTATGTTAAGCTTTAAGGGGTTTCAAGTGACGTAATCCCCGTATATGAATAGAGCTAGAAGTAATGAGCCCAATGAATTGAAAAACATGTGTTCGACACTCGCATCGTGCCGTAGACGTGCGTGTCACATGGGCGTCGGCACGCATCGGCCACATGTGCAGTCCAATCCACATGAGCAAATTTCCTTTCCTTTGTACACTCACATGAAATCTCCTATAAATTCTCATTTCGGTTCAAACTTCCGAAGGATTGTTTTGGAGTCGTTTTGAATCCATTTTCTTCTGTTCAAAAGGCATTCTTAGCTAATACAAGGGTGTTCTATGCAATGGAAGCACCTATTCCTCGAGTTAGCAACTCTATAAGGGAGAAACTATGATGACCACCATTTTATAATTATATACCTTATAACATAGCTTTGTCTGATATGTGTAAATTATATCCATGTGACCGAACATGACAGCTGTCGATGCATATAACACACAAAAAAGGTTAATTTTGTTTTCAAACTAAACATTGGAGTAATTACACAGCCAAAATATTTTATCAAATTCATGGAACATAGTAATTTTTAATTACATGCATGTGATCACTGTGGGCAGAGTAGATAGTTATACAAAGTTGAGGTAGAACATACCTTTACACACTGGTCATAAAATAATTACAAAGATTTTATCTAAAGCAGCTACCACATAAATTATTTGGATAACTTTTCGTATCCTATCTCCGTTCTAGTTGTAATTCCTTCATAATTTGGGGGTGGGTGAGTATGTTTATATTCAGCAGGTGGAATTAAAATCTAATTTAATGCTAAGTAGAAAACTCAAGATGATAATAATTTTTCCTAGAACAGAGTTTATTTCAGAAAACGAATTCAGAATAAAATTCAGAAAACGAATTCAGAATAAAATTCAGAAAACATTGGTTTGTTCGATGATGATAAATATAGTGTCGTGATACTGAACAATATTCCTCCCGACGCTCATGGGGCAATGAGAAGCTCAGTAAGTGAGGATTTTTCTCATGCTGCTCCACAACCATGCGTGCAAAATACCGATTATTTTCCATAGTAGGTAACTAGATAAAATATTACAATTCTAGGTTTAACCCCATAATTATCTAGAAAATGTAAGTACCATGACACAAATAAGGGTATATAAAACAAAACACGGGTATGACATTTTTCAGAAAAATTCAAGCAAATAAGCATAATAGAGTAAAAATAGTGCATAAAATTTCAACGATACAAACAGAGTATGATCTAGAGTTCAAGATCCCCTACCTCGAGCTTGAAGTGCAAAATTCGGAATTGAAAAGGTCTCAAATGGAAAAATTGAACTGTGTCTGACATAATCCATTTCGCAAGAAACGACTCTTGAATCGTCTGATTCGAACTCCGAACAAGGGAGAAATGAGGGAGAGAAGTTGGTGAAGGTGTAAAAGAGAGAATGGTGCGTTGCTTAATGCGTGACGCGCCAGAGGGTGCCACAGCGTGCCCGTTACACATTGTGCCACAGCTCGATGTGCATCGTGCCATGACGCATCATGACGGTGCACCACATGGAGCAGCATCCATCATGATGCGAATGCGTGTCCTGCGCGGATTTTGTTATTAATTTTTTTACAAAAATTTCAAAAATTTTAAACGTGTGTAATTTCTCTCCTGGACTCTGTTTTGCGCATTCTTGGTACTAATGGACTCATGTCGATGAGCCCGATCAAACTAGACCCAACATGGGGAGGTTTTGTAGCACTTCCCAAGTGGGTCCCGCCCATGGAGTACATTTCCCGAGGTTTTAACTATTGGCCCCAGTGTTCGATTGGAGCAATTTAAGGCCCATTACACTCATCTTTTGGTGCTCTAAGCATATTATTACAAAAACTCGCATTGAGTAAATTCTTTAATTAATTATAACTAAAAAAAAAGCATTATTAGAGATAGAAAATCACTAACAAAAATCAAGGTCGTTACAGAAATGCTCCAAGAGAAGAGGAGCCTTTGTCCATCATCTACTAAAGCGTAGAGAGAAAAATGTCTCCGGGTAAGGGCAAGTTTTGATTGTCATCTGCAAATGTGTAAGAGGAATAGTTTCTCTAGGTAAGGGTAAGTTATGTCCGTCATCTATGGATGCATAGAGGGAAAAGTGTCTCCAGGTAAGGAGTAATTTTGTCCGTCATCTATGAACGCGTAGGGAGAAAAGTGTCTATGAGTAACGGGAGATTATGACTATCACCTTCGGGCTACAATGAGGGAAACATCCAAGTTTAAAGGGAGTGTATGTCCACCACCTTCAAATGTAATGAGAAAGATGTGCTGGAGCTAGAGGAGGTTCTGACTGCAAACTTCGGACCTGAAAAGGAAGATGCTTTGAGGAAACGAGAAACTCCGAATGCCGCGACTTTCAAAACAAAAAGGGGAGTAAGCATTATGGACTTTTTGATTTAATTCTATTTATATACATGTGTAACTTAATTAATATATATATATATATATATATATGTATATATATATTAATTAAGATATAGGATTTGCTATGAGTTGGTAGTATCTTTTATTGTTTGATGTGATCTTATATGATATGCTTTAACTCGATTTTCTTTGGAATATTCTATTTGATTTGGCATGCTCTAATCTGATTTGATTTGATCTATTATGGTAGGATAAAATCTATTTGACAGAATCCGATATGATCCAGTCTATTCTTTTGAGTATTTTGTTCTGCTATGTAATAGAGTGGCATGCATGATTCTACTAGGGTTTTGATTCCATTGATTTATTGGCTTTCATTCGACTCCGATGATTTATAAGATTTTCGTTTGATTCAGAATGATTTATTCAGATACAAGGATATATGTATTTTATCGCATATAATTTTGTGGTGTTTGATGCAGGTATTAGCCATTGGCAGAAATACAATACATATGTAGGCAATTAACGGTACGATAACGTTGGCCTGATCCAAATTAGTCATAAAATTAGGTTTGTTATGATCTACGCGCAACATAACGCTATAGCTCCATAGTGCGTATAAGAGCATTATGACTCTCACACTCAGTCTGCCATTCCTTATCGGTCTTGTTTTAAATTTTTATGCTTATTTATATAAACTATGATTATGTTTTTTTGAATAACCCCCGTTCTGGGCCGGGTTTTCCGGATTGGGGTGTTACAACATAGAAACACACACTTCTTCTAAGTCAACCCCAACTCACCAAGGAACCTCTTCAATCGGAACAACTCCTTGCTAGCTTCTATCGCTACAATATACTGTACCTCTGTGTAGAAAGTGCAACACACTTTTGCAGTTTTGATTGCTAAGACATAGCTCCCCCTACAAAAGCAAATTGGTAGCCCAAAGCGGACTTCCTTCCATCAAGTTCTCTTGCTCAATTTGCATCGATAAAGCCTTCCAATGTTGGTTTCACTGCTGCCTAATGTTCCTTGCCTAGATTTGGCAAGAAACCTGCTCACTACACCAACTGCATAAGCAATATCTGGCCTTGTACACACTATAGCATACATAAGACTGCCCATTGTAGATGCATAAGGAACCTTTTTCATTTCTTCAATCTCCATTCCACTTAAGTCACTATTCTTTAGTTTGAACTAACTCCCAAGTAGAACACTAACTGGCATAGTATCATTCATGTTGAACTTAGCAAGTACCTTCTCAATATACTTTTCCTGTGACACCCATAACTTCCGACATTTCCTGTCACACTGAATAGATATGCCCAAGATCTGCTTTGCTGGACCCAAATTCTTCATTGCACAAGATTTGTTCAAACTCTTCTTTAGATTTGCAATCTTGGCATTATCCTTCCCTAAAATCAACATGTCATCAACATAAAGTAATAAAATTATAAAATCATTCTCACCAAACTACTTGATGAACACACAATGATCAAAAATAGATTTCTTTAGCCAATTCTTTCCATGAAAGATTTGAATTTCTTGTACTATTGCATAGGATCTTGTTTAAGGCCATACAAGCTCTTCTTCAATTTGCACACCATCTGTTTCTTTCCTTTTACTACAAAACCTTCAGGCTGCTCTATTTAGAATATTTCATCCAAATCACCATGAAGAAATGCAGTTTTTATATCTAATTGTTCAACTTCCAAGTTCATACTTGCAGCTAATACCAAAACAACTCTAATTGAAGACATTTTCACTACCGGAGAAAATATTTCATCAAAATCAATTCCTTTCTTCTACCTGAAGCCCTTCACTACTAACTTTTCCTTATATCTTAGTTGTGAATTGTTCTCATCATGCTTAATCCAATAGACCCACTTATTCTTCAATGCTCTCCTCCCCTTGGGAAGATCCACCAACTCATAGGTGTGGTTGTCATGCACAAACTTTATCTCATCTTCCATGGCTTTCATCCACTTCTCCTTCTCATTATGAGCTTTTGCTTGACTGAAATTTTCTGCTCTCCACTTTCAGTGATTGTCACATATTTAGATGATAGATATTTGGTGGAGGGAACTGGTTCTCAAGTGGACCTTTTCATATTGTTAGTTCTTTTTGCTCAGAAGCCTTATGTTCCTACTCAATACTATCATCACCAAAATAATCATTATTATTCTCATGAATAATCTCATGTTCACCTCCATTGTTACTAGGCAAAGATGTTGGTTCTCCAATCTCTGACTCTTCATCCCGAGTCACCTCATTTCCTTGAACAGAGGTTGATGGTTCATTTACTCTTTCAAGAGCTACATGAGTTTTCTTCTGAATTACTTCATCTTTTTCAAGATCCTCAACTATTTGATCCTCTATGAAAACAACATCCCTACTACAAATCAATTTCCTATTCTTCAGATCCCATAGTTTGTATTCAAACTTGTCATTTCCATAACCTAGAAATATGTACTCTATAGATTTATGATCTAACTTAGCCATCTATTCTTTAGGCACATGTGTTAATGCCTTACACCTAAACACTCTTAAGTGTGAGTCATTCACTTCCCTTCCACTCTAGACTCTCTCTTATATGTCACTTTCCAAAGTATGTGTAGGAGACCTGTTCATCAAGTAGCAAGCTGTGTTCATTGCCTCATCCCAGAAGCTCTTAGGCAACTTTGCTGAAGACAACATACTTTTGATTCTCTTAAAGATTGTTCAGTTTATCCTCTCGGCCACTCCATTGTATTTAGGAGGATGAGGAACTGTCTTCTCATGCCTAATCCCATGCTCACTACAATCCTCATCAAATTCTGTAGAATAGTACTCACCACTATTGTAACTTCTAAGACACTTCAGCTGCTTACCGGTTTCTCTCTCCCATGACACGAAAGTTCTTGAAGATGCCAAACGCCTCACTTTTATTCTTCATGCCATAAGTTCATGCCTTTCTAGAAGCATCATCAATGAAAGGAACATAATAACTAGAACCAGCAAGAGATTTTACATTCATAGGACCACACACATTTGAATGCACCAACTCAAGAAATTCAAATTTCTTAGTACTTGTGCTAGCAAAGGATGTCCGGTGTTGTTTTCCCATCAAACAATTATCAAATGGGCTAATTGATGTACCATTGACCTTGGAAAGCATATTTTGCTTCTTTAGAACCTCTATTCCCTTCGCATTCATTTGACCCAATCGATGGTGCCACAAGTCAATAGAGAACTCATTTGAGGAGACATTAACCTCCCCTTGAACTAGACTAGTTTCAATCTTGTATAAGCTGCAACACTTCTTTCCCTTAGCCACAACTAGAGAACTTTTTACTAATTTACACACTTCTTGAGAGAAGTGTGATCCAAAACCTTCATCATCAAGTACACTTGTAGATAACAAATTCATTCTGAGATCTGCATTATGCTTGACATTCTTCAACTATAACCTGTAATCTGTATTGGTCACAATATGCACATCACCCTGACTAATGATTTTCGTGGTACCACTGTTGCCCATCTGCACTGACCCCAAATCTGCCGAATTGTAGGTGAAAAAGATATCATAGTTAGGAGTAGCATGGAATGATGCACCTGAGTTAACTACCCAACTAGCATCACAACTGGCTACTAAGCATTCCTTGTCGCAATCAACCATAATTACCATGTCATCCTGAATAACATTGACATCTTGTCCACCCATTTCATTGTTGTTTTTCATTTTCTGATCTTTCTTGAATTTCCAACAGTTCTTCTTAATATGACCTGCCTTGTCACAATAGTAGCACTTTAAACTCTTACTAGACTTGGATTTGCTTCTACTATTGTCACTTTTAAAACTGTCCTTAGTTTTTGATCTACCCATATTTTCTTCTGACACTAATACTTGAGACCCATAAGCTGGCTTCAAATACTTTCTTCTCAACTCTTCATTTAGCAGACTGCTTATCACTATGGTCATTATCAACTTCCCATCCGGAGTTGAATTGTTTAAGAAAATAACCAATGTCTCTCAACTGTCTGGCAAGGAAAGAAGACGTAGAATAGCCTGCCATTCATCATCTAAAGTCATCTTCATTTTGGCAAGTTTGCTAATTATACTATTCATTTTATTCAGGTGTTCCCTAATACTACCTCCATCCTTGAACTTCAAATTGACCAATTTCTTTATTATAAAAGTCTTGTTGCCCACATCTTTCTTTCAAATACTTCAACAAACTTATCCTAAATTGCCTTTGTAGACAATAATTCATCAGCTACATGGTGGTACACAACTTCATCCACCCACTGTCTCAAACAAGCTATAGCCTTCCGATCAATCTTGTTTAATCTTTCTCAATCATCTCTGTCGGTTTCACACCTATAATGGGGTCATACAAATCCTTAGAATAAAGGAGATCTATCATTTTCCCATTTCAATAATTTCAATTGTTTCTATCAAAGGAAACCATCTCTATATATTTAGAACGAATTGATTATAGATTCAAAATAAATCACAATCAACAATCTCCCTCTTTGTACCAACCCTAGCCTTCTCTTTTTCTCCCCATGCATAAAAGAGATGTGCCCTTAAAACTCTGAAAAAACTGATATTGAAACAGGGATGAAAATGATGAGAGTATTTCCCGTTCCGGTGTTGCTTGCCAGCACAAAAAAATTCTCACAATGCCCCTTATTTTTTTTTCTCTTCATGCACACAGCAAGAAATTTCTCTTCACTGTTTCATTTTGTGCAAAATTTTCTGGCCTTTGTTTTGTTTTTATCACGTACACCACACAAAATGATGTTACGTGATTTTAATGTGCACGTTTCGGAATTTCAGCATGACAGTTTCTTCATGCATATAAAACCCTTGTAGGTGGGGCCCACTCATGGGTGGACCCCAATCCTGCAGCAAATGATAAATGAGAGATAGACAGGCAACTTCACCTTAGGATACATCCAATGATGCACAAGAATTAGATTCCGACCTACTCTAGAGCACCAAACAAGGGCTGCTTTTCCGCTCTCTAAGTACGGTTACCTATTTTCACATCCTGATTGGGTTAACTACATCACTTATCCACCAGGATATGTAATTCCCTATTTTCAAAGTGTACGATGGCGAAGGACAGCCATACGTAGGGGTGCTAATGAGCCGAGCCGAGTCGAGTTTTTGCCTCAAGTAACTCGAACTCAAAGTTAGAATACTAAGCTCGAACTCGACTCGAGGCTCGAACGAGCTCGAGCCTACTAGCTCGAACTCGACTCAAACCAAAAAACACGAGCTCGAGCTCGAACTCAAGCTCGAACTCATTCCATTACAATGGAAGGCCCAACTAAAATTGAGCTCGATTAATATATAAAAATAAACCTAATTTTAAATTCAAAATTTCAAATGAACATTGTATAACTGGAAAGCATGAATGTAATTTGGAGAATTAATCTTCCACTGACTTTCTTGTATCCATCTTACCTTAAATCAAGCCTCAGTTGCAGAATCAATATCTATAAACAGAATTAGTGAGTATACCATCTTAATTGTCCTGAAACTCATGTCCAATGAATCCACCAACTTGATGAAAATGAAGCACAGAACAAGTACTGATGTGCTAAAATAGTATCTTTCATTTTTAGCTGAACACTTAATATATTCCAATGTATAATTCCACTTGAAAGAAAGAAGAGTCTCAAAGCTGGAAAACATGATAAACATATTCACTAATGCTTAAAAAGACTGGTTACAGAGAGCTGGCTGTTCACCAAAAGAACAAGCAATTATGTTTATAAACAGAGGAGTAAAGTTTTCTAACAATGCAATACAAAAAGAACAAAATTTATAAGAAGGCTGGAGAGGGAAGAAGCCAAGCTAACAGCCAGAAATAGAATCATCTTTGTTTGGCTTAAGCCCAAACACCTCCGGTTGTCTTTTCCTCAAGTCGGTCCTCAAGTCGGATGTACAGAGGTTAAATGGTCTTTCCAAGTTGTTCTTGTTTGCTCATCAAGAGCCTAAAACCAGATTTCAGACAACAAAAACGCCACTAGAGGAAATCAGTGATAAACTGGTTTACGTTCATACCAATGCTTCAAAAAACCATGAAGACCCTGAAACAAAAATTCAATCCAATGATAAAAAAAACTTGCAGCGGAAGCTGACCTCAAGCTTAACAAATGCACCATGTATAATAATAAGTAAATACGGACCTGTAAAATATGCATGTACCACTAAGAGGCAGAAGCTGAGCTTTTCTTTCTCTTCTAGTTTGAGTTCTGCAACCAGCAAACTTGAGAGGCTCGTCTCCCATATTCAGCACTCCATTTCGATTCGTAGGTCATTGCCAAATGGCACTGGCAAGCATGGAAATGTTCAAGAAGGACGCATTTCACCAGTCTTGTCGTTTCTCCATGTTGTGATCTCATCTAAAGGTAGCATTTTAATTGAGGCAGATGTTGTCTTCCTCCAATGTTCCCATTTGAAGGCCTTGAGATACAAGCATACAAGTTACCAGTGTACTACATGAAGATTATTGCATCACATGGTTCAAAAATAAATCCTAAATTACCTCTCTTCCATCTGGATGTCCATATTTTTCAAACTTTTCACCTGTAATTGGATCTGTGAGGGCCTGATACAAAACCTCCAGAAAATCAGAGAGAATAAACAAGCTTTCAGTCTTCTAAAACAAACCTTAAGTTAACTGCTATTGAGTCTTCCATTTCCCTGGCAGAATCAAGAAGTCTTTCTGCTTGCCCATGACAAGATTCACATCTGGAATTAGATTTATTAATAAGCAACAAAAACAAGAAAAACCTCAATGAAGAGCTAGAAATGTTAAATTCGTTATTGGAAAAAACTCTTCAAAAGAAGTGCGATCATTTCTAAACTACATGGTGTAAAATGGGAACGATGTGTTAATGAAATTATGTAAGACTGTCACAGAACATTTTAGTTTTTCTCCACTAAAATCATCTAACAGAACACAAACCATAAAATGTATCATTGAAACAAGAATACCATAAAACATCTGCCTGATTTAATTTTCTACTTGTGTTTACTTGTACAGTTGAAGATGCTTTGCAGAATCAACTAACATAACATATATATAAGGTTCATAAGCCACCTTTCCAGTTAAAAGGATCTTTAGAACGGAAATCTAACTTTTTAGAGTTTCAAAATAGGAAAACAAATGTAAATCCACAAAATAGCTCACAATTTAAGTTATTAAGTATTAAGAAATAATAACATGAATAAAAATATCATTCTGGAGCTACTTTTGCAGAAGCATCCCATACAAACCTTTGATAATAATTTTCCAAGAGCATTTCAATCTCTTCTTCTTCTGCAGACATAAGGGAATTATATTAAGAGATTTGTCATGTTAAAGAAGGAAATCACTATGATTGTTCAAAATTAGAATGCGAACATGACAAAGCTGTTATCTAATACCAGATATTAATGAAACCAAATTTGACTATTCCAATCTACTAATAACATATTTTAACGATATCATCACTGATAACTTTTTATGCTATATGTAGATCCAATTAGTCTCAAGGGACTTCTTTTTTAGTATTCTAGAACTTCATGCAAATAAAAGACTAAATATCTAAGTGTATGAGGCAAATAATACGTTCAGCAATCTGCTTTTCTACAGGGAGAGAGCATTCCACATCACTCCCCTTTCGAAGGGTACAATTCCTTCCCATGACACAAATACGCCTTATTTCATCAGTATCTTCAAGAAGATCAAGAAGCATTTGTCTCAGAGCTCCTGCCCTAGAGCCCAATTCAACCTGGATCAGGCAAAGAACAAATTAACATTTCACTTAATGCCAATTAAGACATTTAAAAAAAACACAAAATTTTTG
This sequence comes from Saururus chinensis, assembly GCA_035235625.1. Lineage (NCBI taxonomy): Eukaryota > Viridiplantae > Streptophyta > Magnoliopsida > Piperales > Saururaceae > Saururus > Saururus chinensis. The sequence continues at coordinate 26,622,060 of CP141142.1, forward strand.
GTACTCAATTTTAAATATTTAGGAATAATTATGAAGCACTACCAAGGTTTGTTTGTTGATGCGAAGCTCTGCTAATATATCAGCTGTTAATCGGTTAGGCAATACCTCAAGCAATGCAAGAACCTAGAGAGATTATTGTCTTCAGAAACTATAGTAAGAAAATCCAGGAACATCATATATATTTTATCTCCCTCCAGTAAGTAAAAAGAATATACTCACTATGTATCATACTCACACGAGGTTCCACTTCCATTAGTCTCTTCTCATAACGCTGTATTCTGGAAAGCAGGGCAGCTTCAACAATCTGTTTTTCCATGCCAAAGTGTATTTAGTCAATGATTAATTACCATAATCAAATAGTTTTTCAAACTTGAAAGAATGGAAACTGAGGCAGGTATATATAGGAAATCACAGGAACAAACAGCGTGCAACATGAAGCATCACTAAAAGAACAGCTAAAACCGAGCTGGTCAAACTTAGAACTGAAAAGAATAAAACAATAGTAATTTATTGAACCCTTGCCCCCTTGGTGGTCCCTCCCTTGTAAAAGTTTCAATATCTCGATGTTAGGAGAGATTCATGAAACGAAAATGACAAACTTTCTGCAGCATGAGCATAACAACAAACAAGATAGTAAAAGGGAAAGATTTGGCTTACCTATATGGAGCTTTGATGGACGAAGCAAAGAGCCAAAGTGTGGCAGCCGGATGGGGATAGCCAGTCGCCAGAGAAGCAAAGAGCCAAAGAGTGGCAGCCGGATGGGGGTAGGGTTTCTAACGAGAGGTTTTGAGGGAGATTATAAGTTTGATGGGAGCTGTTAGATCCTTCAATCCGACGGATAAAATAAACTAACATGGAGCATGCCCACTGGAGCCGGATTGGTCCAAGGACGGGGAATTATAAATTTGGTTGAAGGTTTAGATATGGTGTTTGGCTGCGTGGGTTAGCTGACAAGCTTGGGTTAACGGTTAATGAATAATATTTTTATAATTTTATTTATTTTATACTAAAGTTCTATTTATAACGACCCGCATGCACCGTGAATGGTAACTAAAGTACTTGGGCTACACAAATTCAATTATGTTTGGTGCATGCTAATAAGTGATGAGCGTACGAAATTGAGCTTATTAATTTTATCACTATATTTATTTTAAATTGAGTCCCTTTATTATGCATAAAAAACGTACAATGAGCGCATGCAATATGCATCATTGTTACATAATTTTGATAGTGTAGTGGCTTTTAATAACGCAACATGAGAGCTGTATATTTGATTGCCCTTCTTGTGATCTAATGTGCACCAAATACATATTTTGACTCATAATAATTTTTTCTTTAAAATTATATAAAATGGTAAAAATAAAAGTTAATATGTGCTCATAGAAAACTGGCTCAAAGCCTCAAACTACGCTCCACTTGAGCTTTAATTGCTCCCAACTCTCCAGTATATACGATATTAAAATATTATTATTAATTTAGTATGTATAAATATACAACATCTAATTATATAATCAATGTTGTCCCTTCTTTGGAATTTTATCTTTGGGTTATAACTACCCTCAATGTTGGTCTCAGTATGTGGTGAGATGTCTTAGGTAGGTTTCTATCTCAGTATTCAAATAATGATTATTAAGCAAATCATATTATGCTAGCAACAAGAAACTAAGTCTTGTCTTCTTTGACTAATCTTAAATGAATATAACTTGCCTTTATCTTATTAAATAAATAATTTTTAGTAAATTATTATAAAATTTTAATTTTTAATTATTTCAATTTACACAAAATTTGGAAAAATATATCATAATTTATTTGACATGTAGAGATAAGAGCTAATATTGCCGATACATTTTTGTTTGATAATTGGCATATAGTTTAATACGTAGTATAGAAGTATCCCATTTTTTTACCAATTGTACTATATATGTATATACTTTATTAGGTTAAATTTCTATGACACAACTAAATTTCAAATTGTGCATATGTACATATAGGTATTAATATGTATTTATGTATATTATAAAATATATTTATATTTCATTTGAGTTCGAGTTTGAGTCGAGTACGAGCCGAGTTCGAGCCGAGTTCGAGTTTTATTCGAGTCGAGCCAAGGTAAGCTCGAGCTCGACTCGAATATGTTTGAGTTCGAGTCGAGTTTGAGCTGAGCCGCTTCGAGTCGAGTCGAGTCGAGACACCCTTACTCGACGAGCTGGCTCGACTCGTTAGCACCCCTAGCCATACGAATGATATTCTTACGGTACTCTTCCTTCACTAACTAAGCGAACTCGGAACACATTAAAGCAAGGGCTTAAGAGCTTCAGAAGGGGCATAAGTGCTCCGCTCACCTATCCCTAAATGGTACTCTTCCTTCACTTCGCTATTCTAGAACCGGTACAGAAATGGGTGCTTTTTCTACGTTGTATACCTTAGTTACTGGGGGGTTTTGGGGAAGACCTATGTGTGGCACCTTTTTGGGTGTGGGATGCTCATTTAACCTCCGTATTCATCTCATTCCTTATTTACCTGGGTGCACTACGTTTTCAAAAGCTTCCTGTTGAACTGGCTCCTATTTCAATCCGTGCTAGACCGATCGATATACCAATAATAAAGTCTCCAGTCAACTGGTGGAATACATCGCATCCTCCTGGGAGCATTAGCCGATCTGGTACATCAATACATGTTCCTATGCTCATTCCAATTTTGTCCAAACTTTGCAAACTCCCCCTTCTCAACCCGTATCTTCTTCGTTCTGGAAACACGTCTTACTATTCCATCTTTTCTGAACGTCCCTTAACCGAAGAAATAGAAGCTCGAGAAGGAATACTAAAACCTTGTTCACTCGCTGAGATTGATAATTCTTTCTACAAAGCGCCTGATAAAGATAGGCGAGCAGAGCGCTTATGCGCCTTGCTGAAGCTCTTAAGCTCGCATTTCGCATGGACGACAAAGAAGAGCGCGTTGCGCTCACGCGGGTCTAAAATGTTCGTTGTTGCCTTTATAGCTTTCTTTTCGAGGGCACTTTCTTTGGAAAAGCTTCCCCACGTCCACCCCATTGAAAGAGTCCGTTTTTGCCTCTGTTATTGAAAAGTTAAGTCAGGACCTCTTTTGTTGTATCTGCTGTGCCTATCTCGGATTCAGCTCAAAAAGCATACAGTTTTCTGTACCCATCCACCACCTGGGAAAATAAAGTCGTGCTATATGTATTGTATTTTATCCACAACCAATTGCATCTAATCCCACTTATGTCTGTGTCGGTTGATGCGCCCGCCCTCTGATTATTGTTAAATAAGCCCCTTTTTCTTGATTCTAGTCTGGTAATCTATTCTCCTGCTATTCAAGTTCTAGACCTTACCCTTTCCCTGTGCTCTTTCTAATAGTCAATTTCTTTAGTGAAGCTAGCCTATTTGATAAAAGAACTTTCACTCTCCTTCAAACTTAAGTCCGGATACGATTAAGGCCAAGAAAAGCTATCCAATGGCTTCAATCACTCCTATGTCAATTTTGCTAAGCTCTTGCTACGTTTCCCTCTCCTACGACTAGGACTATCCTTTCCTACAACTAAGACTATTTACTGCTGCCAACGATGATTTAGCCAAGTGCTTTGGTGCCACTTCTGAAGCTAAAGACGTCACCTCTTCCTTGAAGACTATTTATTGCTTGTCTTTGTTGATGGTGTACACTACTTTACTGAAAGCGAATAGTGTGCTATGCACCTTCGACGCAGGGGAAGGCTTGCATCAGGCTCCACAGCCAACTGCCCTGATTACATCTTCCACCCCCCAATATATAGAAAACATACCTGGGGGAGCTATGGGAACATCCCTAGTTCGAAAGCACTTTTCTAGACAAGTGCTTAACACCGGGGTAGAGCTTCTTCCCTCTCGAGTAATAAGAATTGGCATGTGAAGGCGATCGATTAATTCACAAGAGTGATTGATCGATAACTCTTAGTTTTGTTTCACATAAGGTGAAATCAAGTGCCCAATTGATCATTTTTTCTTCATACTGTGTTGTGATCGATTGTTCTACCTATAATTTTACTATTTTACCCTTTTTATCCTAAACTCTTTTGAAACCTCTAAAATTACTTCTAAACTTGTCTAAATAATTTTGGTATATAAATATGATCTGAATAAACTTAAAAAACGATAAACATCCTCTTGATCCATAGTAAAGACTCAACTCATAAGAACATGCATGCTCCTATTTTTAAAATTTATCAATTTCAAATCTAACTCAAGCACTACAACCTCAAATCATATTATAAGACTTAATATATACATAAGGTTTCTAGACAATATTTTTGACAAATAAATAAGCAAATAACCTTGACTTATAAATCATATGTTCTTACATAGATGCTTATGTAAAAGTGTCATAAACACTGTTAGTATTGGTGAAGCTTATGTAAGAGCAGCATACATACCATTTAGATTTGTGACGCTTTTATTTAAGAGACAATTACTACTTTTTTGAACAAAAAACTATATTCTCTCTCCTTTCTCTCTCTCTCCCTCCCTCTCTCTCCTCTCCTCCTCTCACCTCCTCTTTCCTTTCCTCCCTCTCCTCTTGCCATTGTCTGCCCCCTTCTCACTCCCCTCCCCCCATCCCCTTCTCCTCTCTGCACCTTTCCCTTCTTTTCCCCGATAGCCAGATGAGGGGTTGCGGCCTCCTACCCCCGTTGTGGCTCCCCCCTCTCCCTTCCCCGGCTACCCCTACCCCACCCCTTCCTCCGCTTCCTCTAGTCGGGGGATGAGGGGCTCCAGCATCTCTGACTAGAAGACCTTACACCCCCCCCTCTTCCCTTGCCGGACAACTCTCCACGCATCCCACCGCTGGCAATATTTTTTTAAATGTTCAATTTTTTATTAGCAACGCTTTTAAAAGCATCACTAACCACATTTATTATAATATTTTTCCTTATTGGCAACGCTTTTGAAAGTATCGCTAACAATCGTTTTCTTTTTTAAAAAAAATGTTTCTTACTAGTGACACTTTTAGAAGTGTTATTAATTTTTTTAATTTTTATCTTTTTAGCTATGCATAAATAAGTGTCACTAATAAAGTATTTTTAAATTTTTTTATATTAGTAATACTTTATAAAACGTCACAAAAAAAATTATATGAGCGATGCAAAAAAAGCACCGCTAATAACAATATTATTAGTTACTTTTTTTATATACATCATTAATAAGCACCATTGGCAGTACTTTCTACAACGGATTTTGCGATGATTTTTAAGTATCATTAATAGTTATTACTGATACTTTTATAACTATTGGTAACACTTAAAAACATCGCTAATAATTTTTTTTTATTGTAAGAAAAAATAAGAAAGTGGCATTCTCACCCTAAATGCTAAAGAATTGAAGAATACTTAGACAACAAAAGTAACATCTCGTAGCTCTCTCATCCCAGCAAACACAAGCAAAGGACTAACCAAAAAGAATGAAAGAGTTTCCAATACAAACACTACAACAAAACTAACTATTAGTGATGCTTTTAAGCATCGCAAATAATACCATAAATGTCGCTAATACTTATTAGCGACACAAAACAAGCATCGCTAAATAAGTCAATAAAATTGCCGTCGTTATTAAATATTAGCGACGCATACCTATAAGCATCGCTAAAAGTATGTATTAGCGACACATAATAAATGTTGCGATTAGTATATTATTAGAGACACTTAATTACAAGCATCCCTAATAATATACTATTAGCGACATTTACAAAACGTCGCAAAACAATTATTTTTTTATTAAAATATAATTTTAAATTTTAAAAAAAATATAATTTAAAATAAAAGTTAAAATAATAAATAATTTATTATAATTAGCAACGCTTAGATATGCATCGCTAAAAGTATTAAAAACCAAAAAGAATAACCTATAAGCGATGCAGTGTTGCTAAACTATTAAAAAATATAAAAAAACCTATTAGCGACGCACTGTAGGAGCCTCGCTAAACTAATAGAATTAAAAAAAAACCAAACCAGGTCACTACTCGAGTGACACGGTTTGGAAGATTTCAGGTCACTACTGGGCGCAGCGGCATGGCGTGGGGACGAGGCGGGACCATGGCAGAAGGGATTGGAGGCGGCTGAGCTGGGACAACGGCGGAAGGGAGGAACCATGGTGAAGAGAGGGGTGGAGAAACTATGGAGGAGAGGGATATAAATACTGTGCGGCTGATTTCGCTCGTGGGTATTTCTGTTTCAACCGCGCAGGTGATTTGCCCACCCGGTGTTTTATTTTTGATTGCATGGGCGAATGAAAATTCCCCTCGCGGTATTTCGTTTTAGCGACATCACTAAAACACATTCCTATTGCAACATTTATTAATAAACGTCGCTAAAAGATTAATTTATTGCAACATTTTTTATGAAAACGTCGCTAAAATGTTAATTTACTGCGCCATTTACATAAATGTTGCCATTGGTGACTATTTGCGATGTATAATATGCATGGCAAATAATTTAGTCTTTTCTCTCCCTTCCCCTTTCTCTCTCCCCCTTACCCTCTCTGCTCTCTCCCCTCCTCTCTCTCTCCTTTCACCTCTCTCTCCTCTCCTCCCTTTCTCTACCTTTCTCCTCTCTCCCCTTTCTCTCTCCTCTCTATCTCCCTTCTCTATCTACCCTCTCTCTCCCCTCCCTCTCTCTTGCTCCACCCTCTCTCTGCTCCTCCTCTCTCTCTCTTCCCTCTCCCCTCTCTCCTCTCTCTCCCTTCTCTCTCACTCTCTCTCTCTTTTCCCTCTCCCTCCCCTCCCTCTGCCTCCCCTCCCCCTCTCTCTCTCTTCCCTATCCTATCCTCTCCTCTCACTCTCGTCCCTATCCTCTCCTCTCTCTTTCTCTTCCCTCCCCCCTCTCTCCCCTATCCCCTCTCTCTTCCCTCCCCTCTCCTCTCTCTCTTCCCTCCCCCTCCCTCTCTCTTCCCTCCCCTCTCCTCTCTCTTCCCTCTCCTTTCTCTCTCTCTCTCTTCCCTATCCTCTCCTCTCTCTTTCTCTCTTCCCTCCCCCTCCCTCTCTCTCTCTTCCCTATCCTCTCTCTCTCCACCCTTTCTCTCTCCTCTCGCTCTTCCCTCCCCTCTCTCTCCTATCTACCTACACACTATCTCCTCTAATTTCAAATTTTTAATAGTTTTTATTCTTTAAAATTAATTTTAAAAATAAAAAAATAAATTAAATAAAATACTAATAGCGACGTATAAATATATACGTCGCTATTAGTACACTTATTATCAACGTAGATATCTATACGTCACTACTACATGTACTAATAGCGATGTATAGAACTATATGTCGCTATTAGTATTTTATTTTAATTAATTTTTTTTATTTTTAAAAATAAAAAAATTAATAAAAAATTTTAAGAAAATAAAATAAAAATTCCTCTCACCCTCCCTCTCTTCCCTCCCCTATCCCCTCTCTCTTCCCTCCCCTCTCCTCTCTCTCTCCACCTTTTCTCTCTCCTCCCTCTCTCTTCCCGCTCCCTCCCTCTTTCTTCCCTCCCCTCTATCTCTCTCTTCCCTCCCCTCTCCTCTCTCTCTTCCCTCTCTTCCCTCCCCTCCCCTCTCACTCTTCCCTCCCCCTCCCTCTCTTCCCTCCCTTCTCTCTATCTTCCCTCCCCTCTCTCTCCTATCTACCTACACACTATCTCTTCTAATTTCAAATTTTGAATATTTTTATTCTTTAAAATTAATTTTAAAATAAAAAAATAATTAAATAAAATACTAATAGCGACATATAAATATATACGTCGCTATTAGTACACTTATTAGCAACACATAAATTAAAGTCTCTAAAAGGTTACATATTAGCAACATTTGGAGTTATGTGTCGCTAATAGACTACCATTAGCGACACTTAGTATTATGTGTTGCTAATATTGGTATTTTTTGCTACGGTTTAGTATATGTCGTTATTATTACTTTTTAGTAACACATAGTATTGCTATGCTTTTACCCAATTTTGTTGTAGTGAAATCAAGAATGATCATTTAATGCATGTAGTTTTTCTAAACCCAAAATTGAAGTTATAGGAAGATGTAAAAAATTTCAATCAACAGAAGTAACTAAACTAAAGGAAGGTGAAAATTCACCCAACAGGATTGAAAAATATGAATGATATTTTGTTATTGCTACAAAGAATCTGTTGGAACTGTAAAGCACGCTGTTGGAGACAACAATGACGCTGCTGCCATGAAACAATTCAAGCAACCTTCAGCTGGATTGCTGCTTCCCTATCCACCTTTTCTTGGGAAACTGGAAACGAGATGATAGAGGTAGAGCATCGCGTCGGGACAAATCAGCAGCCAGTTAAAGAGGATGCGAATTTGCTGAGGGTCTTTCGCTTAGTACCGATTGGCCACCAATGGGTGCCTTCCATGTCACAAGGACCAGCATCAGCATAGAGACACTCAAATTAATGGATGGCATTTGGGTCATGGCGACACGGAACTAGGATTTGGGTCATGTTGACGGAACCGGGAACCCGGTTTTCTAACAAAGATGGAACCAAGTTTTGAAACAAACAAAGAAAACCCGCCTCATACAAAAGACACGAATCAGAACAAGTTCAGAAAAACCCAGGACTTTTTTCCTGCCTCTCATACTTCCTCCTGGTTGACCATCGCCACCAGAACTGTCCACCGTAGCGCCTCCCTTTTGATCGATCATGAACAAGAGCCGCCGGAACCGGACTTATCGCATAGATCGGAGCCCAGCAATATAGTCATTCATATGTTTTCGGCACCCATTGCACTCCACCGCAATGTGAGTCATCCTCTGGTTGTCCACCTCCTCTTTGTTCCTGAAGCTCTTGGTTTGTCTTCTCTTTATCCCATTTTTTGGTGTTCTATACAAAAGAAGAAGGTGAAGAGTCCCAATTACCATGAAGGCCATCTAACCCACCACTCAACTACTTGTTCTGGTCAAAGGAGTCACCCATCTCACATTCAGCTTTCACGACTCCCTTCTCCTCTTTTGCTTCTTCTTCTACCCAAAAATCGTAGCTCAGGATGCTGGACAAGGAGTAAAAATCCTTTTAGAAAAACTACAACTTCCGGTGTGATCTCCTAACTGACCGCCCTCTTACTCTCTTTTTCCCGCCTCTCACAGCTAGGCGCAATACAATCAGGGAGAAAGGGAGATAGAGTCTAGATGAAATGAGTAGAGGAGGGATGATGCCCTTTGATTTAAAAAATACTCCTAGTAGCTGCAAAAATCTGCTGTAGTTGAGGACGACAATTCAGTGACTACGAGGGCTATTGCAATCATAGATATGATTATGTAGCTCTTTTATGTTGTTGTTGAGGAAGACAATTCAGGGGCAATGCTACATATTGCAACATATCAACTCTACCACTTTTGAACTGCAGTTGGTGGTAAAGGTAAACACTTTGACTATGTTTATAATCTTATGCAGTCTGTGTTTTTTTATGATAAAGCTTATAACTTACTATGTTCATACCGCCTTTTTTTTAGAATAGTTAATACATATAAGATTGAGGAGACTTGATCTCTGCAAGTATATGTTGCTCTGTTATTGTTTGATAAATTGTATGAATTTTGCTATTCAAACAAATTCTTAAGTGCGTCAATCAAAATGTCCCAATGTAGAACAATTAGTGTTAATGTTAAGGAGTGTAGGGGGTAGTGGATTATCAACAAGAGTTATATAATACTGTATGTTCAGCTTGTTAATGTTTGTTCTGCTTTTTGGACACTATAGCACAACGACTAACATGTTCAAAATTTTCAAAGGTTTTTCTTTGAATTCTGAAATACAAATATAAAATTACTTTGTACTTGGTGTCTATTACGTGAAATTTCTTGCTGATTCACATGCTCTTATATATATTTTTATTTATCAAGTATTTTTCTTTGTATACTGAATTGCTAGTCTAAAACTATGTTGTACTGGTGTTAATTCTATGAGATTTATTAACATGAACTTTTTCTATTAAAAAAAGTGAAGTTATATCTTTCATATTTTATACTTTCACTAATAAAAAAGGTGAAGATAAATACTCTTGGTTTTATTGAGTAGGCTCCTCTTTGTGTTGTTCACGATTGAGACAAGATTGAAAGAAAGGCAAGTTGCGGAGGTATCCTCCCTTAGCACGGTTTGGATGCAACTTAATCAATACCTTCAAAGAGATGGAAGTGTCTGAAAAGCTCATTACCACGCCGACCACTGAGTGATTAGGCAAGGTAAATTTTTTTCGGTTGCACATTTTGATTTATCTTTTACCCGTCGCAATGTGATTAAAAAAAAGTAGGTGGTTACAATGCATTGGGGAGAAAAGGAAGAATTTAGGGTTTCAACATGAGATAACATGCTGAATTTCTTATCACTTGAGTGCGATCCATTTTGTGTAGTATGATATTGAGCTGAATCGTTGGTGCCCATGATTTTAAAACATGTATTGGCCCTTGTAGCATATAAAATGGAGTGAAGACTTATGAGTATTTGGTTAAAAGATTTTGTTTCATGATTGGTTTTTGGCTTCCCTTATTCCTTGTGAGAAGTAATACTTATGAAATGGTATGTAATTCATTCTTATTTAATTGTGTAGGCGGCATCAAATGGAAGAATTAGAAGTGGACCTCGGTAAATCAAGTGATCCTACAGAAGAAAAAACAAGGGAGATATGGGAGCTAGAAGTTGGTATGAGATTTTCTTCTGAGGAAGAAGCATATGAGTTTTACAATAAGTATGCCCGAAATGTTGGATTTAGCATTTGTCGAGCCAATTCTCGTACAAATGTGAAAGGTCAAAGGTGTTATAGAAGATTTTGTTGCTCCAAAGAAGGTCATAGACTATTTGATAAGAGACCGGAAAATCCAAAGAATCATTGGCTAGAAACAAGAGTTGGATGTGAAGCCCAACTGGTCATCAATTTGGAACAAGATGGTGCATGGCGTATTCGGACTTTTGAAGAAAAACATAATCATGAGGTCACAATCCAAGTCTATGTTAATAGGCTAAGGTCACAAAGGAGAATGAGTATTGTTCAAGTTGTTGCTGCAGATATAGCAGATGGTTCAGGGATATGCCTAAGAGAAGTAGTTGAATTTATGGCTAAGCAAGTAGGGGGGTTTGAGAACCTTGGCTTTATTCAGGAGGACTACAATAATTACTTACGTACGAAGCGCCAAAAAATAATTGACCAAGGAGATGCTTTTGCCATAATCAAGTATTTGAAAGGGAGGCGTACTCAAAATTCCTCATTTGAGTATAGCATACAATATGATGAGGATCATAAAATAACAAACTTCTTTTGGGCAGACCCGGTTTCAATTATGGATTATCATCATTTTGGAGATGTTGTTTGCTTTGATACCACATATAGGACCAACAAATATTGTTGTCCATTTGGTCTGTTTGTGGGTTTAAATCATAATAAGATGACCATTATTTTTGGAGTAGTTTTATTATATGATGAAACAATCCAAAGTTTTGAGTGGTTGTTCAAGACATTCATAGATACAATGGGTAGTCATCTAAAGACAATTTTAATTGTTTAGGATAAGGTAATGGCTAGTGCAATAGCTTCGGTTTTACCGAATACCTATCATCGTATTTGTATGTGGCATATGTATAGGAATGCCTATAAGCATCTTAACCACTCATTTAATTTAGTTATTGATGGCAAGAAGCCATTTGCCCATGACTTCAGCAAATGCATTTATGATTACGAGGATGAGGAATAATTTTACACAGCATGGGATAATATGCTTGAGAAGTATGAACTTCATGGAAATGAATGGCTAGAAGGGCTATTCAAAGAAAGAAAGAAAGAAATGGGCAATGGTTTATGGGCGACATATGTTCACAGGTGATATGAAATCAACACAGAGGAGTGAAAGCATGAACAGTATTCTAAGAGGATACTTGAAATCTGAGCATAATTTATGCAGGTTTTTTTATCATTATGAGAGGCTATTGGCTGATAGACGTTGTAAAGAAGGGAATGTTGAATTTAAGATGAAACATAGCATGCTAATTGTGACTGTTCATTCTTGGATCATGAAGTATGCTTCAAGTGTTTACACACAAGTAATATTCAAGATGATCGAAAAAGAATATTTAGGTTGCCTAAACTATGTTGTTATAGAGGTTGTTGAGCATGATGTGATGAAGGAGTGTACAATTGAAATGGATCAAACACAACACAAACACATTGTCAATTATGACCCATCAACCAATGTAGTTGTAAGAAGTTTAATTTTGTGGGTATCTTATGCCGTCATGCATTTACGGTACTTGATCACTTCAACTTACTTGAGTTGCCTCCACATTATGTTCTAAAAAAATGGACCAAAGAAGCAAAATTTGGTAGTGTTATTAATCGTCGTGGTTCTATAATTGAAGCAGATCCGAATGTTGCTCTCATGAGGAGGAATAATGATTTATGTCTGGCTTTTAGAAATTTGACAACAAAAGCAACACTAACTGAGGATGCAACTTTAATTGCCCTAAACTATGTGGATACAATTTTGAAGGAAGTGCAAGAGTGTAATAATTGTGTAATTTTACGACAACCCGATGTCATATCACATGGTAGGGTTTGTGATATCCAACATGATTCTTTTGGAGTGGACATAACTTGTAGTAGAAGTGACAAAGCACAAGTTGACAATGTTAATGATAGTGCAACTTCCCCACTAGTTAAGGGCTTCAAAGTAAAACAAGGAGGAAAGTGAGGTGTTCCTATGATCAAAAGTTGTCTTGAGAGGACTAAGAAGAATAAAACACTACCCAAAAGGAAGGCCACCAGATTAAATATGGACAATTGTTGTATCGAGGTATTATGTTTTTGTTTTTAGTAATTGACTTGTACACTAACCTTAGCTAGATGTATATGTTTGAAATACTCTTTTCTATGGTGTAGGAATTAACCAATGGACTTCCAAGTGATTACATGCAAACTCAACTTAGTCAAATAAATTCCCAATCGGAGTCTTCTTTGCATAGCCAATTGCCCGCAATGATCACTGACCAACATGGTTGAAGCATGATGAATTTATTATTTGTAAAACTTCTAATATTTTCCTTTTGGTTATCATCATTATTATACATATGTATAACTTCAAATCTTAGCAGATGAATATGTTTACAGATGCAAAATGTTTCTATACCTATGCAAGGGGATTTGATCACTAGCAATATAGATACCATCGGAAGTAGGCATCACTACTTAGATCGAAGTAGCTCTCAGCAACCTAACTAGGTTGGATATTGTATTTGAAAGCTGCATATTATAGGTTTATCAAAACTTAATCCTTAGATTGAACATACTATAGTTTTGTTTATGCAGGTGGAAGCTTGTTTTTGTTAGGGGATGTTGTCAAGATTGCTATCCTCATTATGCATACATTGAAGTTTTGACTACTTATTGTGCAGAATGCTTGAACATACGATACTTGTGAAGAATTTTTTGGGGAGGATAAGGGATTTTTTTGTGATAGTCATGTATTTAGCAACTAATCAATTTTTTTGTAAACACTGAACATATGCAAGTAGAAACTTGGTAGTTTTTTGTGCAAAAAGGATACAGATTAATAATCAGATATTGCTCGTACTTTCCATTTTTGTATTATTGTTCGGTACTTTACAGCAGTTAACACTTGATAATATATTCTATTATTTTCCTATATCAAGCAACACTTCACTTACTCTCCCAACAGTGACCACAAAAGACTAATTTGCTCATTAATTTCTTATTCTTTTTAGTGTTATATCTTGTACCTTGCCTTCAACTGCTCTGAAACTCCATAGCCGTTACCTTAGGCCCTTTTTCTTTATCTTCTTTTCTTTTCTAGTAAAGGAGGTTCAGTGGATGCTTATGGTGATATTCCATTAATTGATTTAGTGTGTCGTATTATAGTATATAACTTGCAATCTGTGTATAAGTTTGGAACTCCCATGGTCTCAAAGAGGGTTGATTTGGAATATGTGATGTAATGACGTGATGGGGGATTTAAATAAAACCATTTCAAGACACGGCTTGGAAAGTTTTTTTAATGAAGAGAAATGATGTCTTATTGCTTCTAAGAACCTTTCTCCAGGTAATTCTTTATGTGTTTGTTGTCTTTTGATCTGTCATGTTTATGTTTTTTATATGTTGCACTGATGTTTTTCTTTATTTAACTATGTTATGTGCAGTCATCAATTGCATGATGGGATGTTATCCGTAAATGATATGAAGGTACTGGATATACCAGTGGAGTTTTTTTTTTTTTTGCAATACAAACACTATCATGGTTTGTCCAAATGACTGTTGTTCATGGCCATTTTTTTACTTTTCCTTTTGTGATTACTTGAATTAAACCATTCTTGTTTTAGGAACAATTACTGTTGGAACTGTTTGAAAAATCACAGCTAAAGGTACTGGATACCATTTGTTGGTTATTTCATTTCAGCATCCTATCATTTGGCTGCAATATTTGTTTAAACAAAAAACCTTATGTTGGATTTGTGGTTCATGAAAAAAGCAGGCTTGGTTATCTACATTCTCACAAACACCATGTCAATATGTTTTTTTTCCATGTTGTTTTAATTCTTTTCTATATATTTCTATCACAACAAAAAGTTAGGAACATTGCCCTGAAGTTACGAGGGTATTATTTTTTACCAATGTATATGATATACAGTGAACCTTCTAAAAAAATGCAAGTCATTTTTCTTTGGTTTGACCACTAGTTTATGACTTTTATGTCGGTTATTTTAGCTCTAGCTTGATAGTTTTAGAATATCTTGTGGATTTCTGGAATTATATTCTAACTATGTTTTGTATATTGACTTTCAATTTATTATCAGGAACAGCAAACCTCTATGGAGAATGAAATTTTGCACAACCATGCAACTACAAGCTATACTCCATTTCGTTCTTATGATTGTCTGATGGATTGAGAAAAATCCGTTGATGATAATGGCTTGAAATAATTTGTAGGTTGAAGAATTATGAAGGATGCAAACAACTCCAGTGGGAAAGTATCTAGGGCTGAGATTTGTTGTTGGGAGACAATCCTGCTTGACACTTGATCAAACTCCTAAAT
Source organism: Saururus chinensis (assembly GCA_035235625.1). Classification (NCBI taxonomy): domain Eukaryota; kingdom Viridiplantae; phylum Streptophyta; class Magnoliopsida; order Piperales; family Saururaceae; genus Saururus; species Saururus chinensis. Next base: position 26,637,119 of record CP141142.1, read on the forward strand.
TGGGAGATGAAGCTGAATTTCAGAACCAGGAAGATTCAACCACGACTTTGCACTTGGGGTACTTGTCCCTTTTAAACTGTTTTATATTTCCACTCATCTTTCATTCTCTCTGGTTCATCATCTTTGCAATTAGAAGTCTACAATCACCAGATGCAGGTAAATAGTTTTGGCCATTTCTCATGGAAAAGAATAAATGAATTATCGAATCATAGCTGTTGAAATAAACATATGTTATGTGGTATGTTTTATTACAAGACAGATAATGACTAGCATTCTCTATCTAACTATGTTATGTGCAATTTTTTATTACAGTTTTGGTGAATCGTATATCCCAGGCTGCTTATCATAAGATACCATCAAAGAACAAAAAAATTTCATGTTGAAGATTAGAAGTTAGCAACTAGTTTAAACCTATTCTTGTAGGAAACACCCTTGTAACTTTTAATGCATCATCATTATCATGTGGTTAGTAATGCATCTGATATGTACCAAATAGCATAAAATAAAAGAGAACATTATCTTATCTATTTGCAACAGTGAATATCTTAGAAAAGCAAAGAAAAAAATTCAACTTTTAGTTTTGGGAATATATATGTCAAATAACTATAGGAAGAAAAAGTGTATTAGCCAAATAGTAGAACCATAAAGACAACCACATAAGTTAAAATAAGCTAAGTTTCCTACTTTGAAATGTGATATTACGTGTTAACTAGATTTCTATCATCCTGTCGTGTTTATCTCCATATCCCGAACTCGATCTATCCAATCTCTCAATTGTTCATTGCATTTGTGTTACGCTGAGCAGTTATGTAATCTCAATTAGGTCCTGCTCCGTTTTGAAATATTCATTTGTTTTTAATTTATATAATCTAGGTCTGTCCAACTATTTGTTACTTTTGCTGTAATGAATACAATTCCTCTGTTTCTCTCTTATTTTTTGTCACATGGGGCCTTTGCGCTAGGTAACTAGTTTTACTTCTTTTTAGCTCCTAAGTATGCATCTCTCTGCTCTGTTTGTTGGGACTAAGGGCCTATTTGTTTACCTTAATCAGATCTTATCTGACAACCACATAACGAATTGTGATATTATGTGTTAACTAGATTCTCTCGTCGCAAACTGCCTATATAGAACCTTGTTTAAATATAGTCAAATGAAAAGTTGGATTGAGTCATATGACTGTTGATTATGTTTAAGACTATGCATTTTGATTTAAGTATATTGTTCATTGATATGTCCATAAAAACATTTTCGTGAGAGTTCATGTAACTAACTTTGTTTAATTATAGCTCATTTTTACTAGGACTCTATTCTGTCTTGACTTCGATTCCTGATTTCCTTATGTTGCCCCACCTTTTTTAGTTTAAAACTCTCGTGTTTCCCATCCTTATCTCACTTTGATAGAATGTTATGTTCTTTGTCCCTAACCATTATGAATTCTAGTGCCCGGTAATATTATTTAATTTCTTACCTTACATTTTTTATCTGGTCACATTTGCAAGTACTGTAATTAGTCTGATCAGCTAACAACATCTCATTTGCGTTCCTTGATAATGTTGTAGCAATAACGCTGCAACGTTGCAGTGATAATGCTACAACGTTGCAGCGTTATTGCTGCAATGTTGCAGCATTAATGGTTGCAGCGTTAATGCTGCAGCATTGAAGCGTTGCCCGATAACGTTGCAACATTGTACCAATATCACTGCAACGTTGCAGTGATAATGCTGCAATGTTGCAGCGTTATGGCTGCAATGTTGCAGCGTTAATGCTGCAACGTTGCAACGTTCCTTGATAACGTTGCAACATTACACCAATAATGCTGCAATGTTGCAGTGATAATGCAACAACGTTGTAGCGTTATTACTGCAATGTTGCAACGTTAATGTTGCAACGATGCGGCGTTAATGCTGCAACATTGTAGCAATAATGCTACAACGTTGCAGCGTTGCCCGATAACATTGCAATGTTGCCCGATAACGTTGCAACGTTGCACAAATAATGCTGCAATGTTGCAGTGATTATAACAGTCATGGTCCTGGACACGGACATGGTCAAACTATTTTTTATATATATTTTTTTTGCTTAGTTTATAGTATTTATTTTGGATCCTATAATAAAAAATACTTCCCCCCCCAACCCTCTCTCTTGCCGCCCTTACAATTTCCCCCACATTTTTTTCGCCCTTCTCTCTCCCTTCTCCTTGTCCATCTATGGGCAACGTGCTCGAGTTTAGTATGGCCACAATGCTCAAATTTCACTTGCCTATGTAGCCCTCTGTATTCGAATTGCATCATGATCAAGGAGTCCTGTATCTAGTACAAGTACAAGTATGATTTTATAGTACATAGTATCAAAACTTTGTCTTATTGTGTCTATAGACGTCACCATATATGCAAATTAGGGTTTGATTCATTGGAAAAGAAAATGAAGTTCCAGTTCATAGGTCTCTCTGGTTCTGCAGATCATGATGTCACCTATTTTCTCTTCTAATACTCGTTGATCTATAGTAATTTTATTTTTTCTACATATAAATTGTTTGAAAGAGCAGACATTGTGAATCTGAGTGAGGACTTCATTCTCCAACTCGATTAATTATGTCTGTCACTCTAACCTTAAAACAACACCATTGGGAGATCAGTCCAGTCAACCACAACTATCAGATCTACAATATCCCTTCTCTGCCATATTCTTAAGCAAACAAGATGCTAATAAGACATTTTTATGCAATCCACAGCAAACAGTCAAATGTCCTTCACTAGACTTATCTTTCTACAAATAAATACAGGAAGAGATCATATCCGCCCCTATCAATTTTCCTCAATGAAGTGGCCAATATTGTTTCAAACGTGATATGAGCATTTTTAGTTATAAATACATTAATGGTCAGTTGATTACGTTCTTTACCACACCTAATGGATGTGAACAAGTCGAACTCAGGAACTCCAAAAATAGAGGATACACATTGTTCATTTTAGCACTGATTAGTCAATCCACAATATTAATTTGCATTGGAGCATATCACCAACAAAAAATGGTCAAGCAAATGCTATTAGCCCAATAGAACATGTGATGAGCATGCCTCCCAACCAGAGTTGTGTATTCTCTGGTAACAACCTCCTTCCTGCCCTTTCCCTTCTCAACCATTTTTGCTGCTCCACTCAAATGTGCTCTCAGAACCATTTTTATTGCTCCACACAAATGTGCTCTTAGAACCTACATTGATAGAACAAAAATGCTAATATTAATCTCTTTCTATACATATACATAATATATATATAAGAAAATCATTGAAAGGAATACAAACAAGCACATCTTTGGACTATCACATACATATATGATAAAAACACTAATTAATTGCTATAGATTGCACAAAAATGGACCTGAGGCATTGCTACACCAATTAATAGATAGAAGCACAGAATGGAGATAGCTCAAGATGGACAAAAGATCAATATCAATGGCATTGATCCCATTATGGAATAAATTATCCTCAACTAAGAGTATTGATTTATCCGCACCTAAGAGATAAAATCTAAGCGAGAAACGTAAAAAAAAAACCCTTACATGATACTATAGTGCAGTCCGATCCCAAAGAAGAACAATTAAATTTCATCCTAGGATGGAGAAAAATGACAATAAAACAGAGATAATGGCTGACACTAATGAATATGCAAGATTCCTACAATTTCTCAAAGCAACAACAAATGCAAACAAAAAAAATAGAGTAAATAGATTTAAATCCATCAAAGTGATAACAACAGAAAGAGAATTGTGACCCATTGGTCAGCTATCTAGAAAACAGTTCAGAGTAGAACCACATTTATATCATTCAAAATAGAGTGCATCCAAAAGGACAACTTATAAAATAACTGACTTGGATAGCCTCTTTATAATGGGGGCGGACAGAATATACATGAGCTTCATTCCCTTCAGACATATATTGCCGACTGCCAGCTACAGCATCCCAAACCTACCGTTCGTGTAATATGTATAAATTAATGATCCATTTGTGTTTACTTCTCCTAATTTATATTTCTCTGTTCTCCATCAAAGTTCTCATAAAAATTTACCTTAATTGTCTTGTCATAACCACATGCGACAATCCAGAGTAGCTTGTTAGGATGGGAGAATACTATGTCATTGACCCCACCTACATGTGCATCAATCTACAGATACATACAAGTCAGCTGCCAGAATACAAGAGGTACAAAATGACACATCGTCCTCTAGAATATAAGATTTGTCTTCCGGGTGTTGTCTCAGTTCTCTAGTTGGACTATAAGTGTGCACCCGGACTATATGCTTGGAGAACGCCACACCTAATATTCAAGCAACAGAATGAAAAGTGGTTCTTTTAAGATGAACATGCACATATCATGATCATTTAAGACATAGAAACATAAAGATTAGGGAAAGAATTCTACCCAGTATTGACCCATCTGGACCCCAAATGCACTGATTGATAGAAATGGTGGCATCTTTCATCAACGTTGTATGGTATACAGTTCACTGTAAAAACAATTAGAATGAGCTCAATGGTGTAACCTCTAAGAATTTAAAAATTGGGAAGAACGCATAACACCGTATACATGCAATGGCATTGTTCATGCTGAGATGTCCCAAACTGTGAAAGTGTTATGAGCCAGTCTTTCTCGAGAACCAACCTTCCATATACCAATGTTGCCAACATTTGTCCCAACTGAAGTAAAAATATTGGAAATGTTAATGGACCTATGCCATCAGTGACTAGCAATGACTTCATTAGACAATTAGTGATACAACTGCACTGCATAAGAGGGAAAGTCCACCAAGTAAAATTGTCTACTGATGTGGATGAAAATCCATGCTCATGACATTTGAACCTTGGCTAAGAGATTGCACAATAGTCTTTGTTGGTCATCTTGTGAGTAAATATTCAGGTGGATGAGTGGCGCCCAAAAAAGATACCTAATAATACATACCCAATTAAATTATGTAGCTGCCAACATTTTACTAGCAATAGAGAGGTAAAAACTTTTAATTTTATTGGTTGTTGTAATAGTACCTCATCAGATTAGAACATCCATTTCATCAAGTACACAAGCAACAAGAAAATTCACAATCAACTTAAACATAATACGCATAACTAAGAAGAGAAAATAAGAAGCAAGTTGTTAAATCATATCAACACCTGAAGTTAACAAGAGTAAGCATTTCAGTAATTTCTTTGAAAAGTTTTTCATTGAAAGAAGCAAATACTTTAAGGTCTTTCACTAAAATTTCAACTATCTTGGCCCTGTCATGCCTGTAAAGACACAAAACACTAATTCCAATATCCAGTAAATTCTCCAAAACATATTGGAAATAGGCGAGTGCATGAGACCCACCTATCAAGAGCTTCAAGATATTTTTGCATTCTAATTTCAAAAAATATCTTCATAGAATAACGACTGTCCTCAACTTTCATGAACCCACATAGGTACTTTTCAACTTCATCCCATTCACCCACTAGAACTCGGTCCTCAAAGTATTTCATGTTGAAGTAGAAACCAGATTCTTGTTCCAATCTAAAATTGAATGAAACCGCATCAAAAAACTTGAGCAACAAATAAACCGTCCATTGAAAACCTGAACAAGATGAACTGAAAACTAGAGGTAGGTAAAGAAGTTACTTGTGCACTGTTTCCTTTAACTTCTCCTCGTCCAAAAACTATAAGATTAGAAATACCAACTGCTCATCGAAAAATTTAGTTGTCTTGCACTGATACTGAAACAATGCTATATTATATAGTAATATCAAAAGAGAGTATAACAAAAAAATGTTCCTATCTAAATAAGATTAACCTATATGAGTCACAATTTTAACTAATATGGTCCATTGGAAGAGAGATGAAACCTATCAAAATAAATGCTAAAATGTACCATCAATATAGTTTTCATCGAAAATATATAAAATTTAAGGTTCTTACCATCACATCGAGGTTCCTACTCATTCAACATAGCCTCTCAAGATCTCTGCAGCCATTACAAGTCCCAAGCGCTGAGAGATATCTTCCTAAAATACTTGAAATAATTAATATTGCATCCCCTCACTTTGAATGAAGGTACAAAGAAGAAACTCAAATAGATATCTACAATTGGGCCATATACCTGAGTAAAATTAACCGGCAGTCCAGAATTAATGCAATAGACTGTACGCATGAGGAAGAACTCACAATCAACCCCATTGCCTTGATATAGTCCCTTCTGACTATTGATCTTCCACTTTTTAGCATTAGAATCCTTAAGGTGCTCCTCAACTAATACTCTTATGTTTGCCATCTAGACATATTAGCTGAATTAGTTTAAAAGCCATCACTGAAAAAAGACATTTTCACTTAATCAAACAATTACTCACCAATTTCCTCACATTCGGCAGCCTTTTCTTATGGCCATACCCTAGCATTGAATCAAATCATTTTACTTCACCCTCGGTCACATCTACCACCAACAAGTGGAAATGTGCATTGTCACATAGTGGTAAGAAGATGAAGTCAGGGCAATCTTTATCAGCTCCAAAACAAGTGGTCGTTAGGTCATCCATTATGTCTTTTGCCATATCCTTCTCTAGCAATTGGTGTGGATTTGACTTAGTACATATCCTAACTTAATTCAATAAATAGACATTATACGATTGACCATAGCTGGGTGAAATAATATTGCAAGGCAAAGCTCCTAAAGTGGCATTTGGGAAAGGCATCTATAACCTACATGCATCGAAACATACATTTAATATATAAGCAATATTAACTAGTTAAGATTTAAAAGGGATAAATTGTAGTCTTACATTAGAGGATATGTACTCCGCCTTCAACATATCTATCAAGTCTTTGTCAGCGACACCAACCCCCGCCATAGAGTGGTTCCCGTCTTTAATGAATTTTTCAATAGTATCTTGGTCCCACTTAGTCAAATTAGAGAGGAGACTGAATAAATTCATCTTCAATGGCTGGCGAAGGATGGTAGGGACTGGTTGCTTGGTTGAGGCCTAGGAAGAAATTACAACAGTTGCAGCCTCCACGTCTTCAGTCAATGCCTTATTCTCCCTCTTTGCTCTCTTTGTCTCTTATGTAAATGGAGTCCCATACTTCTTGCTTTTATATTTCATCCGTACAGGCCTCTTCAATGGACATTCCACATTATCAACACCCCTATTCTTATATCCATCTCCCTCCTCATCCTTCTTTCTCTCCTCCCCATCTAGCCCCTCCTCTCTCTTACCCACCTCTTGCTCCTCTCCCCCATCCTCTCATCCATCCTCTGCCTCTTCCCCCTCCTTACCCTCACCTCCCACATCATCACTCTTCTCTCCATCATCTTCATCAGCTGCTTCACCACCTTCCTCATTGTTCCCAACTCTAGGGGGGGAGGCATGCCTCATCTTCTTTAGTGGCCTCTTCACCAAATGATTGGCCATGCTTTTAAATTTTGAAGAGTTTTCTGAAATGGCGTCAATTACACCATGTAGCTAACCTGTATGGTAACCCTCCTCATGTAATATATACATGGCACTCTGCACAACTCCAAGTGCAGAGGACATATTCTCTATGGAGGACTTCAAGACCAATCGTCCTCCCCCACTATCCTTCCCCTGCTCCAGAGCCTCGGCTCCTACCTTCCTTTTCTTTGAAGTTTTTCTTGCCTCTTGAAATAGATATGCCTCATTTGCAGTAGGAACCAACGTAGATAAAACCTGCAGTCAACATATGCACAATTATTTAACATCCAACTTTCAATAAAATTAAGAGTTGAACAACTCTAAAAAACTCTCAAATAATTTATTATATATATTATCATGTTGCAATTACCTCTTATGGTCTCACATATTTGAACAATTGCGCATATCTACCCACCGACCTGTGGTGTGTTCCCTCTTTTTCACCCTTTACAAGGCCACAATTTGGCCATTTGCAAAATTGGGGTAGCTTCTCCGGCATAGGGGATATGAACATCCAAAAATGTTCAAACACCCACACCAATGACATATAATAGATATACATTAGTATCTTGTAGCTCCCACATAAAAATGAAAATATAATTATGTACAAAGTATAAAATACCTGTAGGACAAATGCGGCTCCAATCAATGATCCGTATCCCTCAAACTTGCCTTCCTCCTTCAACACAAGCTTCCTATGGAGCGCTAAGGCTGAGCTTACTAAAAAGTCATAAATAGCTTGCGGCTAGTCATACCGATGGAGGTTGCCCATGTCTTCCACCAGGTCAACTAACTCGTTCTTGACCACATGGTTGGTCTGAGGAAATGGAAGGCATACAAAAATGTGCAAGACGATCAATCTTGCACAATCCTCCATTGATTTATAATCAGTCTTGCCCTGTAATAGGTCCAGTTTCCTTTCAATTTTAGACCTTGTAACCTTCTTCCCAAAATGGTGCTTACAAAAATCACCCCTCTGCCGTTTCTGGCCGAATACCACCCGATCGCCCCCCATTTTTAGGCTAGTGATGAGGGCCACATCCTCCACAGTAAAGTCCTCTCTGTGTCCCCTGAATGTGACCCCAAGTTGAGCCTCAGACCAATAACCCAAAATAACTTCAAACAGTGATGCCTGACAAATAATGGTTATGGCTTCAAGCAATCTGATGAATGGGGTCTGGCCAACCAAGTTCTTCACCTGCGGGATGGTAGAGAGAATGTTGATTGACTTTGCTACTCCCATGGGGGTGCAAGGGACTTTTAGTGACTCACGCCTAATAATTTTTGACCATACTGAAAGGTTTGGGCTCCTCTTCTTCATTTCAAAAACTTCTGCACATATATCCACGGATGAGTACGAAGGTATATAGATGTTTAACAAAAGTGTTCAGTATACTCCATGAATAACATAGCCATATAATTCAATATCTTATGAGTAGAGATCTCAATTCAAGAATCATTTTTACTTATGAATCTTTTAAAATGAAAAAGAAAATTAAAATAGTTGGTGAAACATACATCAAGAAGCTTGTTGAAACGTTATAACAATAAAGCCAAATCATTATACAAATCATGTTATAAAGTCTTAGCAATTATACGATAACAATTTACTAATAATGCTAACATGGTTTTAGCAATAATGCTTGGAAAATGTGGCACATACTTAATTTATTGATAATAGGATTATCATCTACGATAATGCTAAAGCATCAACAACAATGCTAAATCATTAGCAATAATCATAATACATCAGCAATACTCTTACAAGTTCAACAATATTGCTAACACTATTTCACCATAGGGATTAAAGAAAACATACTTGATTTATTCTTCATGATATAGGGATTTGATATATGGAAGCCTCGTGTGGAGAAGACACTAAATGTTCAATGACAACTCCTGAAACATCATAAAGTGCATTCATAAAGTTATAATGTTGTGAAGAGAATTTAGCATTTTAATTTTAGAATAAGCCAATCACATAACATAAAACTAGAGACATATAACATATCAATAGTACACATGAAATCAAATGCACAAATGAGATGCTTGTATGTAGTTTGTAGCATTAAGCAAATTTCTTTAAAAGTGATGTGAATGGAGATCAAAATATGAACAATTTGACCATATGAGGGATTTCAAAGTCTCACGTCCTAAGAAATAGATATAAATGACAGAATATCTCACAACATAGACCAACAATTGAGCATTGAAAGATAATTTTTTAAAAGACATTAAGAGGTTTTTTTTCGAGAAATTGAGCGTGGCAAACTGAAAAAGAAAGAAATTCATAGAAGAACATAGTGACTACTATTCAATAGACAAAAATAACCAAAAAGTTGGATAGACCCAGATCAGAAAAATTATAAACAAATGAATATGGCAGCACGGAGCAGGTTCCAAATGAACAAAAGAAAAAAACATCCAAATGAAAGCACATAACTACTCAACTAGACACTAATGCAATGAACCGATTGAGAGATCAGATAGACCTAGGTCAGGATACAGAGATAAACATAACAGGATGACAGAAATTGAACCCAGGCCAAAAATTTGTTATAGGGGAGTTTCCAGAACGAGTGAGGACGAGACCCAGGAAGGCAAACCAGAGAAAATGGCTCAAAATTGGGCCATGCCAAGAGAAGGTAGAGGAGAAATAGAGCACGAAATGCAGGTGATCCCCGCACCATGCTTCACCAACATATACAGAATAAGCAGGGACTAGACAAAGAAAATTAATGCAGAAACACAATGATATAAGAGACAGATGAAGAAATATTTGGCATTACTATTCGGGAGCCGCTACGACTTCCTCGGTTCTGGCATTGACGGCCAATCAGGAGGGAGGAGGTGTGAGAGGCAAGAAAAAGGGAGGCTTTTCTGGCAGCTAAGTGGTCGCAGTCGATCAAGAGGGTGGCGCTCCGACTTCCTTGGTTCCGATGGTGACGATCGATCGGGATGGAGGAGGTGTGAGAGGCAAGAAAAATAGAGGTTTTTTCCGGTGGTAGTTTGGTCATTGGCGATCAAGAGGGAGGCGCTCTGACTTCCTCTGTTCTAGCGGCGACGGTCGATTAGGAGGGAGGAGGTATGACAGGTGGGGAAAAAGTCTAGGCTTTTTCTCCCGATCTTCTCTCCCGTGTTCGTTTGACTAGTTTTCTAGCGGGAATTTGGTCAAGGTCAAGTCTATGCAGTGGACAAGGAGGGAGGCGCTGCAAGGGACAATTCTGGTGGTGATCAAAAGGGAGGCGCTGCAAGGGACAGTTCCGGTGGCAATCGAATGTGAGGCACTGCTATGGACAGTTTCGGTGGCGATCAAGAGGGAGGCGTTGCAGTGGACAGTTCCGGTGGCGACGATCGACTAGGAGGGAGCAAGTACGAGAGGCGGGAAAAAGTCGGTCGTTTTTTGAGCTTCTTGATTCGCGTCTTTTGTACAAGAGGTGGGTTTTCTCTGTTTGTTTCAAAGTTTCAGAACCTAGTTCTATCTTTGTTAGAAAACCAAGTTCCCGGTTCCGTGTCTGTTAATTTAAACATGACCCAAATCCTAGTTCCGTGAACGTGACCCAAATCTTAATTCCGTATCGCCGTAACCCAAATGCCATCAGTTAATTTGAGCATCTCTTTGCTGATGCTGGTCCTTGTGATGTGGAAGGCACTCATTGGTGGCCTATTGGTGCTGAGCGAAAGACCCTCCCCAGCAGATTCGAGTTCAGTTAAAGAGGATTTAGGTGGTTAATGGTTTGAGATATTGAGAATTGTTGGCTTGTGATACGAGTCTTTCACTAACTCAAATTCAGAGGGCCTCCTCTGCATTCAGCCGCAGAGTAACATAGCCCTTACGAATATTCCTCTTTCCATATCAAAATCAATCTGTCCTTGAATTATATAGTTCGTCCGATGATCAAAATTTAATAACGCGTGATATAATATATATATATATATAGAGAGAGAGAGAGGTATTTACTTTTTGTTTATATCTCGGCTCTACTACGTGACTGTATATACATCTATTCATATTTAAACACATAAATTAATATTCATACCTTTATCTTACTGGTAAACACGTATAATTTAATTAAACTTATCACTCATCCGAAACACATATCTACGACATCGTCGTACAAAACGGTTCCACTCGGTAATTTTTCTAAATACGGACCGTAAATGGCCCAAAACTGCAAAAACTCATGATAAATATGGTTCATAATACTAGTTACTCGACAACTCTTGCAGATTCACGCTCCACTGCTTGCATCAAGAAGCTGCCCTCTTCAAGCACCATCTGAACAGGCAAGAAGCCCAGCCCGTCTGCCATGGCCAGCAACATCTGCTTCATCTCCGCCCTGAACTCTTCGAGATCCACCTCCCCGCTGCAGTCGTGGTCGAACTGCGCAAAGAGCCCGTCGTAGACCGGCCGCAGCTCATCGGCCCTCATGACCACGTCGAAGCCGAAGTGTTTCTCCAAGACCCTAAGGCACCTGAGCTCGTTCATGAGCTCTGAATACGACAACCGCCCGTCGTCGTTCGCGTCCAGCCTGCGAAAGAGGCCGTCCACCGACTTGTGGAAGGCGCTGTCGTCCTCCACGAAGCTGCGGATGGTGGCACCGTCCAACACCTCCACACTCATCCTAGCCAAATGATTAAAAATGGCAACTAGAAACAAACGAAGAAGGGAAAAAGTGGCAACGAGAGACAAACGAAGAAGGGAACTGAAGGAAAGAAAGAGGCTCTGGTGCGATAACTTATCTTCCCGTATGATATGATCGTTTTCAGGGGAATTTTGTATTTATAGATGGATCCACCTCTAGCTTCCACCGCCATGAATATATGTGCCCAGGAACGAAGGAAGCAGTTTAGCATTTCAAGACCGACACCACGACGGTCTTTTGAGGAGTTAAAAAACTATTTCGAAGCTCAAAACGTTCCTTTGAGGAGCCACCGAACAAGTTGACAGAATTTCAAAGAATAAATTTCCGCGCTTTTATGCCGCTTTTTTACAGTCGGTCAGTAGACAAAGGCATGTGTCACGCGTCTTTTACTTAGCTGGAATTTGAGGCCGGGGCTTATCCGCACGAAAATGCGCCTACATATCTGCCGTACTAGTCTTATGCCACTTAAAAAAGTGGGGGCGAAAAACCTATCACCTTCTTACCTCGGGAAATATAATCCCCTGGTGAAGCTTCATTACGGAGGCCTCTCGTGAAGTCATTAATTGCTTGCCACGTAAATGTTTTATGTGGGTTTTAAAAAAGGACTCAAACGCGTTTTTTCAAATGCCATATTTACCTTAAGTAAGTTCACGTATACGTGGCTAGCAGTAAATGGATTCACCAGAAGCTTCTCTGGTAAAGCTTCATAAGGGGATTACAACTTTTGCCTCGGCGAATCATGTTAGTGAATTAAAAATCCCCAATGCACAATTATTATGATACTTCTCAACTATTTTATTTTAAAAATTTTACGCAAACAAATCTTATTTAAGTATACTCCATTTTAAAAGTGAATTTAAGTATTAAAAAATATCCACTTTAACCTTAAATATCATCTACTTCTCATTACCCAACTCTATGTCAATTGTCCATTCTTATGAAAAATTAAGCCGGCTAGAGCTCCCCATTTCCGGCCTTCTTCAACCTCATCATCTCTCAACACTACTAATAATGGAACAACGGCGAAGAATTAAACAAATTGTAGCTAATAATATATGTATGTGATGTGCAATTTATTTGGCCATCGCTATTAAATTTTTTTGTGTATTAGCCATCACTGATGATACCCACCACCAGTTTCTACGGTTTTTTCATACATTTGCAACAGTTAAAAGAAGCCAATGATGGTAACCAAAACCAAACAATGGTGGATGAAGCCTTCATCCATGGTATTAAGTTATATGTTATGGCTGAATTTAGCCATCGCTAATGATTTTGCCTCACACCTACGTTTTCAGTGGAGTGAGGCGGACAAATCGTGTGTGACACGAGGGTTTCGTTGTGCTCAGGGGCAGTTGGAGCATTAGGCCATTTAGGCCCTTGCCTAAGGCCCCACAAGGAAGACAAGGCCCCCTAATAAACATATTTAAGCTATGAGATTATATTAAAATTTTGTTTATTTAACAAAGCGCCTAAGAGTTACTGTGATTGTTTATGTCACCATAATTATTCTATATACAACTATTATGGGGCCTTATTGGACTATATTAAAAATATGCAAGATGATGTAAAAAATGTTATTTCTAAGATGTCATAATATTTTTATTACACCTTGCATATATTCTTCTTTATTTAATATATTAAAATTTTCTTTATACTATTCTTATTTCTTAGCATAGTATCAATTATGATAGTCTTCGAATGTTTTTAAATAAGTTTATAATTTGAAAGAAGTTTTTCAATAAAAAAATATTGTGTGACTGACACATCTAGCTGAGCATGGCATGCAAATAATTCAAATATGTCTGCTCTTTGAATAACACAGATCATTGGTTTAAAATTTAAAAACATGTTATATGTTTGATGCAAGCTCAGTTAAATGCATTTATATACTAATAAAACTTATTCAAATATTATCTTTTAAAAATAATAAATTAGCAAAGGGACATCAAGCCCATATTGCAATTGCAATAGGGTTAATGTGTTGTAGCCCTAACTATAAACTAATAGCAAGTAGTGCTACTAGTGCATGAGACAAAACCTCTAACCTTAATTCGGTAGCCACGGGGGATAATAATATAGGGGAATGAGCCCCTAACCATGTTCTAACTATGGGATAAGATGCACTAGCCCGCCAACTAAATATCTCCTATTACTAAAATGTGTGTAATAACTGAATTAATAAATTTGATTCTCAAAGTATAAAAGGAATATATTTTAAATAAATTTATTTAATTAATGTATTAATATTTTTATTAAATATAAAAATAAGACACTTAAAATGCCTCTTTAAGCCTCCATTCGTCTCAAGCCGGCCTTGGTTGTGCTGCTAGCTTTCTCCTCCAATTGGCTCCAAAACAATTTCAATTAACCTGCCTCAACCCCGGTGCCTCACAAATCCTCATCATCAATACCAACATGGTGCTTAACCAAGTGATTGTTGTGGCTTTTTTGTGTCCCCCTTTTTTTTGGCTTCCTTGCTCACACAAATTTATTTTAAATCTTTGAATTTTTTGTTTTTGTTTTAGAGACTAATTTTCTAGAGAATGCACCAATTGAGTGTGTGGTGGTGCTGGAGGAGGCAAAAAGTAAGAACCTTACTATTTACAACCCTTTGCAAGCTCTTTGTGCCAACTTGCTCCAAAAATTTTGTGTCTTGTCTAATGAGCACCACAAGTAATTTCCTTCTATACTTAGAGCAATAAAGCATATTTTATTTAATATATTTAGGTTGAGCTACATAAGTGCTTAGACATTAGATTTATCTTATTATGCCCTCATTATGTGTTTTTGTGTTTGTCATTGATGTTACAGCCTACTATATCCATTGGTCATTTAGTGTTTATTAAAAACTATTTTTGCTTCCCTAATGTAACACATCAAGCTTTGGGTGCCTTAAACGGCCAAAGTTGACACGTAGCTTAAAAAATATAGGAATAAAAATTTTCCTTCTTTTAGGAGCATCTTTTATATGTGAGAGCTGTAACATTCCTCTGCCACTAGAAAGCACTTCAATGTGAGCTCACAAAAATAAAACTATAATTTATTATTAATTAGATTGGGACAACATTGTCATAATGTTGGTTGCTTACGTACTTATTAGATAACATCTCTTATGTTATTCTAATAAGATTGAATCCAAATGTAGTTCTTCTTAGCGGCTACTACTTTTTCATACATCATAAAATCAAATATTTCATTCACTTATAATCCAATAAATCATTCCTTCTCGGAATTAGGTAAATCATTTGGTATAGACTATGGTAAATCTACTATTTATGGGATCCAATAGATCCTTCTTTCATAGTTAAGAATCTCATTCTTTCACATAATCTAATAAATCATTCGCAATTAGATTCTCATTCATTCACAGAATATAATAAATCGATCATTAAGAGAATTCAATATATCATTCAGAATCAAACATATCATTCTTTCATAGTGCAAAGCATAGAAGAATAGATCATAGTAGATCATAGTAGAATGACCAAACCATAACAAAGCAAATGAGGGAAAACCATGTCAGAGCTGAGTTATAACATCATTCTTTCACAGAGTAGAGCCATGGTATGTAATGGCTTATTCCCACCCTTCTGGGGCCATGAAAACCATAAAGATAAGATTTGCCATGATATTCTACATCTTGTGTGCACTAGAGAAAAATATAGTCTAAAGCCATGATACCTAATGGCCTACTCCTACGCTCATAGGGTTACAAAAGTGTAAAGGATAGAAATTTCCCATGATATTCTACATCATGTGTGTGTTATAGCCAAATATGAGAGGTATCCAAAAAGTTAGAAGACCCAAAACATCTGAATTCCATAAATCATTCAAAATATCATCAAATCAATCATTCTTTTATTGAACAAAAAGTCTTTTCATAGTAATATATAATATCTCATAAACCATGTCATTAGGAATCCTCCATATGACACCACTTTTAAAGATATAATTGTGGGATTAGCCCAAAAAGAAATTCTTGAAAACCGAACAATACAATCACATAGTCATAAATCAAAACTTCTTACCCTCTTTCCTTTAAGTCTTAGTCATGGCGTTTAGAACCTTTCCATGTTTAGAGCCCAATTAAGCAGAGCCTCTCTTTGTCTAGGGTTGAGGCAAGTGGAGCCTCTACTCGTCCAAGGTTGAGGCAAGTACAATCTCTCCTTGTCTAGGGTCTAATCAACCAGATCCTATCCTTGTTTAAGGTCCAATCGAGCAGAGCCTCTCCTTGTCCACAGTTGAGGCAAGGGGAGCCTCTCCTCATTGTGGATCTTTCTCTTTAGAAGCTTCTCTCTTTCCTTTGGAATTCTCTCTTTCTACAAGGTTTTTCCCTCTCTAGGATACTCAACTCATAAAAAATACCCTTCCAATGCATAGAAAATGCTTGAATTCGCTAGAAATGCCTCTTGAATGGACAAAACTAGACTTAAAATGACTTAGAAAGGGGAAACCACCTCCCGAACTATCCACCTCCTCCCCTTTAAATAGGAAGAGTTTATGTGCCGCATAGCACCTGGACTAGCTGTGTGTCGCGCAAGGCCACATTGCTTGGAACGGGCAAGTAGTGTGTCACAAGGCCACACTGCATGGCGTAGTTGACACAAGCCACTACATCATCCTTTCCTCTTTTTTATTATTATTTTAATCTTTTTAAATTTTTAAACATGTGTAACATCTAGGAATTTTCTAAATTCCCGAAGTCGACCACGGGAAATTAGGATGTTGGACCCCTTGACCTTCTCGTTTGAATAACTTGATCATCAATTGGAAGTGATAGCTTAATCTTAAATTTATAGAAAGTAGGTAGAAAGAACTTTGATACGCCTCCTTTGTGGGCAACAAGAAAAGGTCAGTGGCAAACGTGTTACCCTGAATCGAGAGGGTAATCTTAGCGCATACATCGGCACACCGAAGATGCTTACCATCGCCAATCAACACATCGAATGGTTTTGAGTCCAACACCAAACACCTGAGGCGGTGAGCTACCTTATCATTAATAAAATTATGAGTGGAACCATTGTCGATCAAGACACCTATTGAGTCCGATACCAATGATGTGCCTGATGCAGGCACAATCGATATCTAAGAGAATTATACAATGAAAGGGGAGAAGTAGAGAAGAAAGGGGAGAAACTGGAATTCAATACTTTGCATAACTCTAAAAATAAAGGAGATCGCCCCATAGAGGGGACGACCAATTCCTTAGGGAGTCGCACCAACCCAACCCAGGCCGGCCCACTTCCCTAGGGGCGCATGCCAGTTAGTGGTTCGGCTAACCCAAGCCACTGACTGAACCAACCCAAAATACATCTAAATATCCATAATACTAACTATTATAATAGCAAATCGTCCAAAGCAACTATGAAAAATATAAAGTAAAGGCTAAGCACTAATCCTTCACTAACTGGTCGAGTCTGGTCATCGTGCACAACATAGTATGTTCCATTTTTGCTGAAATAGATAACCTAACGATCAAGCGTTAGGGTATGCTCTAGTGATGTTAAATGGCTTCAAAAGGAAGGAGTGTAACAAGCAAGTGACACGAAGACCTTAACAGGCCACAATGTCATGGGAACCCTAATTTTTAGGGTTTAAGACAGCGAATTACACGTGTCTGCAACCGATTACATCGATCAACTAGAGTATTATATACGTAATTCGCGTGATGCATTAGAGTTGTTTACACTCTCAGGATTGGAATCACTGAGCCCTGGCTTTACGAAGGAGTGCAACGGGCCTCCGTTTATTTGTTATGCACTTGTGTGACTGCATATATTATATGTTGATTATTCTGATGCTTGCATTTATTATTGTCGTGTTAAGTTTTATAAGCAAATCAAGGTTAATAAAAGAGTAATCAAGAGATTTTGGTTGTCGTTGGATTGGGGGATGAACACCTAATAAAGATAATGACTAAAATACCCTCTTGAGGGTTGGGACCAGTTCAGAGAGTGTGCAAGGCCCTGACATAGAATTTTACATTGGTTAATGAACCGAGGGTGGTTATTGGATATTCTTGGAGTCAAAGTTTAAGCTCACAGTAATAGCCATGGCAGATATTTAGGACTTCGTGGTCTCCATTTCTTCGGGATGATGGATCCCTGTAAATGCGCAAACCAGGTTTTTGAGCATCATGGAAGGCTCATCAACCTCCAGCCAGTGTGTCCATGAGCAGAGCTGGTACCTACATCTCTAGGCCCATGGCTGATCCAAGTGGATCTCTAGAGATGCTGGGATTTCTAATAATAGCCATAGCGGTAATCTTTCAGACCTTCGTAGTCTCTGCTCCATTGGGACGATGGATCACTGCAAATGCGCAAACCAGGTTTTTGAGCATCATGGAAGGCTCATCTACCTCTAGCCAGAGTGTCCATGAGTACAATTGGTACCTACATCTCTAGGCCCATGGCTAATCCAAGTGGATCTCTAGAGATGTTAGGATTTTTGTTAGCATACAATTACTCCTTTGAGTGGGAGTCGATATTTTTAGGTAACAATTAGTGTATTGTTTCCTAAATGGTGTCCATTGTTTTGTGCATTGTGTTGGTCTTCATTGGTTAAAGGTCAGCCAATGTTTCTGAGCTATGTTTTATTCAGTGCTCTATATATTACTTTATATGTATCATTGTATATTGATGTTCTGCATGTTGGAGTCTTATATCTGGAGATTTCTTGACGGGTGAGTTGTCTCTAAGTGAATATAGATTTGTTAGTGTTAATTATCAAAAAATATTTCAAGAGATAATTACTAACATTATTTGATATTGCTTTTTAATTAGACAAGTGGAACGATTAAAGGACTTGCATGAAAGGTAAGTTTCTTTAAAATACTTAAGCATTGCATGGTTGATGTTATGCTTCTTAGTATAGTGTAGTTTTTTAGGCAGAACTACATCTGGATCGATCTTGTTGGAAACATTGGAGATGCTATGTAATGAATACGTAGGCAACTAACATCGGGTGATGTTGGCTCAATCCAAAAAATATTAATAAAATCTTTTATCTTTTTGGAAAATCTTCTCTTGAAGGCGGAGAGATTCCATTGTTGTCGTTTTGTTGTTTGGTTTAGTTAGTTGCAGGCGACAATAAGTGAGACTAAAACAAGCGAGCACAAGAAGAAGTTTCTGTAACTCTGGTACGTAAGTGTTTCATTAGCATGAGAGTCAACTTAATTATATATTTTCATATGGTTGACGAACTTGTACTTAGATGGATGAGCTATTCTTAGTGAATTTTGAGACGTGTAATAATATCATATGATTTGATATTTATATTTGTGAACCCTAATTATCATGACCTGGATATTTAATCAAATAATTTATTTTGTATTTAAGAAAAAAAATTATCGTTACTTACCGTTTATGCTATTTTAGAAAGGCTTTTTAAAAATTCAGGTTGTGATAAGAAGTGACCATTTAAGTTGTCAGTAATAGGGCAACCTTGGGCTATATTTTTAATAATTTAAGGTTTTCAACTTGCTTGGCAAAGGAACTCAAAGATGGCCACCTGGTAAGCCCACTTCTGATACAGCGCCAAAAGAAAAAGACACACTCATCCAAGAAATCTAGGGTGGCTACTAGCAAGGCATGATGGCTCGTACCTTTTAATGGAACTGGGCTATCATCACTGCAAGGGTCCACGGGCAGGCCAAAATAAGAGGCTTAAGCCCACCCTCGGACAAAGCCCTAGATTTCACTAAGCTAGGGCACTCTTCCTATGTGGCCTTCCTTTGAAACCATCCACCTCTTAGGTTTTTTCCTTCCGCACCCGCCAACATCTGGCCTGCATTAGAGGGGAAGATTTAAAAAGCGGGAAAAGAAAGAGGGAGAGGGAGCAGCATCTAATTCTCTTTGCTATAACTTCCGGATCGGATGAACATTTGGAATGGGCTCCGCATTCATTTCCTTGGTAGAAATGATCCAGTCCATTGGGGCTTCGAGGAACCCAAAAAGGCTGACTGATACCGAGCTTATGGAACTAAATCATTCTTGCAGCTGGAAACAAGCATTACTGCATCGTGCTCATGATTGGTGCATGTCGGTTCTGCGTTTAATCCCTATGGATGGAACAAATGTGTTTGCTTCTCCTAAAGGGCCTCCAAAGTTTGTCCGGTTTAATACTGGTCAACCTTTAGGGTACCTCTCCTCTTTGCCACTATTTGCACTCATCACATTCTTACTAGGAAGATTCCTAAAACGAACCGAGTACTAGGAGAAATTCTGGAAGCATCATTTCGTTAACAGAGATGGATTGGCCTTCTTATTATGGGAATGCTTAAAAAAGCTCTGATTCCAATAAACTAGTGGCCACCAGTCTGAGATGTAGCTGGGAACAAAACTCGTGTCTTTGTTACAATTATAGAAGGTTGTACGGTTGATATGGGCATGTATCGAGTGCATATCAATTGATATAGGTGCATATTGGCCGAGACTAATAAGGTATAGTTGGCAATATGCCTTCTATATATTTATGATATGTATCGGCTATATCGGTCATGCCATATTGATGCACTATTTAAAATTATATTTTTTAATTTAAAAAAATAAGAAATATATTCCTAAAAATAAACACACAATTCAAACCTAACTTCTTTGAACGTTTAAGTTTTTGTTATATTAAAAATAATATTTTTAAAGTTATATGAAATCAATATGGATAGGTCCATACATTTTATATAATTATTTTTTTATATATAGTTCTCTACAAATATATATTTATTTAAATATATAAATGTGACTCATATTAAGCATATTATTTATTTTTAAAATAAACTAACTTTAGAGCACTTAATATGGGAAATAATGAGCAATAATTTATATAGGATGGAGAGCATAATAGTGTATGGTTCTAAAGTAACTAATTTTAGAGTACCATATCGGTTAATATGGTATTCTATATCTTTATTATCCTCTAGAATAAGTATTATAATGATATATTATTAGTTATAATATTTTTTTATGTTTGTAAAAGGGTTTATGTCCGTTTCGGTGCATATCATCGGTATGTACCCGTATCTATGATCATTAATACTGTCATTCGTATCAATACTGCTTTCCATGATTACAATACAATAATTATAAATGGTTTAAATTAAATTAAAATTAAAAATAAATTAAAAATATTCTAAGGTTGTACACCTAATTTTTCTACAATTGTAGTTCAATCGGTTAGAGCACCACCCTGTCAAGGTGGAAGCTACGGGTTCAAGCCCCGCTAGTCCTAACTGGCGCTGGCAAGTTTAGCGGTAGCCTTGGCTCTTAGTCCAAACCAATCCATGCAAATAAGAGTAGAAAAATGCAGGTTATTACCGTCAGTATTAGAAGATGTTACTGCCCTACCTTCACTCTCTGTTTTAGTCTATGAAATTGAAAAGATAGACTAGAAGAAACTGTTTGAAATCTGAAAATGTATAAAGTTGGCTTGACGCCCACCTCCCCCTAAATTGTACTTGCAAGTTTTCCCAAGCTCTCCACGCCTACTCTTAGAATAGAAAGAATTCGTTACGGACCCATTTTGAGTCTAGATTTTGTCAATCAGCGGCGGCTTTATCTTAAGTTCTTACTTAAGCAGTTGACAATAAAGAGGTGATGCTTTTATAGAGGAAGGTAAGGGTGTGGATGATAAATGAGAGATAGACAAGCCACTTCACCTCAGGATACATCCAACGATGCGCAAGAAACAGATTCCGACCTACTCTGAAACTCTAGATAACCAACAAGGCCTGCTTTTCCTCTCTTTAAGTACGATTACCTATTTTCACATCCCGATTGGGTTAAAAGTATCACTTATCCACCACGATATATAATTCCCTATTTTCAAGTCTATGACGGAGAAGGAAAGCCATATGAACGGTGCTCTTCCTTTAGTAACTGAGCCAACCAAACTTCAGCAAGGCGCATAAGTGCTCGTCTCACCTATCCCTAAACGATACCCTTCCTTCACTTCGCTATTCCGGAACCGGTACAAAAATGGGTACTTTTTCTACATTGTTTACCTTAGTTACTGGGGGGTTTCGGGGAATACCTATGTGGAGCACCTTTCTGGTGTGGGATGCTCATTTACCCTCTGTATTCATCGCATTCCTTATTTACCTGGGTGAACTGCGTTTTCAAAAGCTTCCTATCGAACCAGCTCCTATTTCAATCCGTGCTGGACCGATCGATATTCCAATAATAAAGTCTCCAATCAACTGGTGGAATACATCGCATCAACCTAAGAGCATTAGCCGATCTCTTGTCCAACTTTGCAAACTCCTTCTCAACCCGTTTTTTTGTTTGTTCTGGAAACACATATTCCTATTCCATCTTTATCCGAATCTTCCTTAATGGAAGAAATAGAAGCTCGAGAAGGAATACCAAAACCAAGTTCACTTGCTTTGATTGATTATTCTCTCAACAAGAGCTTGGGCTACGTAAAGTAAAGTAAGGAGTGACAAAGCGAGCGGAAAAATGAGAGCGTCAAGATGCACAACAAAGATAGGTGAGCGGAGAGCTTATGCGCCTTGCTGAAGCTCTTAAGTTCGCATCGCGCATGGACAACACAGTGGAGCACGTTGTGCTCACACGGTCTCACACATTTGTTGTTGCCTGTATAGCTTTCCTTTCTAGGGCACTTTCTTTACAAGAACTTCCCCAGGTCCACCCCATTGAAAGAGTCCTTTTTGCCTCTGTTATTAAAAAGTTAAGTTAGGACCTCTTTTGTTGTATCTGCAGTGCCTATTTCGGATTCAGCCCAAAAAGCGTACTTTTACCTATACCCATCCGCCACATGGGAAAATTAAGTCCTGCTATATGTATTGTATTTTATCTGGGACTTATTACATATACAAAGTTTGTAGACAATAATTTTGATAAATAAATAGCAAATAACCTTAACATATAAGTTATATGTTCTTACATAGACGCTTATGTAAAAGCATTGTCAACATTGTTAATATTGGTGAAGCTTATGTAAGAGCATCATAAATACCCTTTAGATTTGTGACGCTTTTATTTAAGATTTGTAATTATTATTTTTTGAACAAAAACTATATTCTCTCTCACTCTTCTTTCTCTCTTTTCTTTCTCCCTCATCTTTCTCTCTCCTCTCCTCTCTCTCCCTCCCTCTCTCTCTCCTCTTCTCCTCTTGCCCCTTCTCTCCCTCTCCTCTCTCCCCCTCCCCCTCTGCCTCTCACCTCTCTCCTCTCTCCTCTCTCCTTCCCTCCCTCCCTCTCTCTCTCTCTCCTATTTATGACACTTCATATGAAGGGTTGCAATTTTTTGGGTATTTGCAATGCTTCAAGAGAAGTGTAGCAAAAGGGAGAGTGCTGGCCAAATTTTTCCCATGGCTCTAAATTCCCCCTCCCCATTGTAGTCCCACCCTTTCATTGCCATTGTTTGCCCCCTTCTCTCCCTCCTCCCCCCCCCCCCTTGTCCCATTCTCCTCTCTGTTCCCTTCCCTTCTCTTCTCTTCCTTGATAGCCAGAGGAGGGGCTGCGGCCTCCTGCCCCCATTGCAGCTACCTCCTTCCCCACTACCTTCCTGCGCTTCCTCTAGTTGGAAGAAGAGGGGTTCCTGCACCCCCCCCCCCCCACATCTCTTCCCTTGCCAAACAACCCTCCCGTCATCCCACCTCTAGCAGAATTTATTTTAAAAATTTTAAAATTTTTATTAACAATGCTTTTAAAAGCATTACTAACAACAATTATTATAATTTTTTTTAAATTTGTTCCTTATTAGCACTGCTTTGAAAGCATAGCTAACAATAGTTTTCTTTTTAAATTTTTTTTCTTACTAGTGACACTTTTAAAAGTGTTATTAATTTTTTTTCATTTTTTCTTATTAGCAACACACAAACAAGCGTCGCTAATAAAGTTTTTTTATATTAGTAACACTTTATAAAACGTCGCAACATAAAACTATATGAGGGATGAAAAAAAAGCATAGCTACTAACAATACTATTAGTGACTTTTTTTTATATACATCACTAATAAACACTACTGATGATACTTTTTACAACGCATTTAGCGATGATTTTTAAGTATTGTTAATAGTTTTTATTGTTACTTTTATAACTATTAGCAACACTTAAAAGCAACGCTAATAGTCTTTTTTTATATTGAGAAAAAGTAAGAAAGTTACATTCCCACCTTAAATGCTAAAGAATTTTAAAAAGTTGGGACAACAAGAGTAGCATCTCGTACAAATCAAGAATGAACATTTAATGTATATAGTTTTTCTAAATGCAAAATTGAAGTTTTTCTAAATGCAAAATTGAAGTTATATGCAGATGTAAAAATTTTCAATTACCAGAAGTAACTAAGGAAGGTGAAAATTCACCCAACAGGATTAAAAAATGAATGTGGCTATTCATACCCAGTTTTTTCCCTGTATCCCCCCACAAAAAAGTAAAACTATGCTTTTTTTTACTTCTTTCCCCTTGTCTCCCCCATCCCTATTACCCATACTTCCCCCAATACATAAACCTCACCCTTTTTCCCTTTTCCCCCAGTACCAACTCTAGCTGGCCAGATTCGGCTGCCTACTCGTGCCGGTGGCTACTGGCCACATCTGACCTCCTGATTGCAGCCACTGCTACTAGCCATGGCCGGCAGCCAAATCTGGTAGCAGCAGTCGTGTGCTACGGCCATTGCTGGCCACGCCCAACGACTGATGCTGGCCACGCCCAACGGCTGATGCTGGCCACGCCCAGCATCCACACCCAACGTCCATGACTAGTGGCCGTGGTCGCATTCAATGGCCCAGTGGCTACGCCCAGCGGCCGCGACCAACCATGGCTTGTGAGAATAGGTCGCCGGCGTTAGTACTGATGTCGGATAAAAAGAAGGAATTGTCAAAGAAAGAAAGTGGGGAAGAAGGGAAGTAGGGTAAAAATAGAGAATGTGAGAGATTTTAATAAAAGATAGTGGGGTAAGAGATAAACGGGGGACACATGGATAAAATAAGTCTAAATAGCCACATTCTTGAAAAATATGAGTGATATATAGATATATTATGTTACTGCTACAAATATAAAGAATATGTTGGTACCATAAAGCACGTTGTTAGAGCCAAAAATGAAGCTGCTACCATGGGCTTCGGATCAGCTAGGTGGCATTCCCACCACAACCCATGCGAGTGTCCAATGAGAGCCAGCCGTGTAAGCAAAATACGTTTGGCTCAATCTGTGTCAAAGCCAGACGCATTTTTCTTACGCAGCTGGTTCTCATTGGGCACCCGTGGGTGAGAGCGCCCACCCAACTGATCTCATTAAGCTGCCATGTACCAATTCAAGCGACCTTCAATTGGATTGTTGCAGCCTTATCCACCTTTTTTTTGGGATTCTGAGAACGAGATGATAGGGGAAGAGCATCGCGTCGGGACAAATTGACAGCCAAGTCAAAGAAGGTTTAGGGGGTTAATGGCTTTAGATATTGAAAATTGTTGGCTTGTGATATGAGTCATTCACTAACTCAATTTCAGAGGGCCTCCTCTGCATTCAGCTTCAGAGTAACATAGCTCTTACGAATATTCCTCTTTCCAGATCAGAAATCACACCGATCAAAATTTAATGGTGCGTAATATATATATATATATATATATATATATATATATATATATATATATATATATATATATATATATATATATATATATATATATAGAGAGAGAGAGAGAGAGGTATTTACTTTTCATTTATATCAGTGGCCCGTTCAGTATTTATCAAACTTTGCTCAATATTTATGTAAGATCGTTAGGTTTACATCAATGAATAAAGCCTCTTTAACCACTTTATTACCACACATATATGGACCGTAAATGGTCCAAAACAGCAAAAACCCATGATAAATAACGTTCATAATACTAGTTACTCGACAACTCTTGCAAATTCACGCTCCACTGCTTGCATCAAGAAGCTGTTGTTGAGTGACCGGCCAGCAGCAGAGGACTTGGTTGAGGAGGTGGCGCATATAAAATTCAAAACTTTATATGAGATCTACACCATACATGCAATAAACTAACACCAATTAGCAATATCAACATGTATATAATCAAATCATGTATATGAATATAAATATTGGAAAGATACACACTGACCTGGGCTTGATCTAGCCCTACCACGCCCTTCAAATTAGCCTTTTTCGCATCAATAGCAAGATCAAGAAGAAGAGATTAAGATTTACCTCTCTAATGTGCAGATCCCTCAACACAGTGCTTGGATTGATGAATAAACTCAGCAATATTAGCCCAAGATATTAGCCCCCAAGTCCAAGCCTAGGAAGATAACCCTCTTCCTCTTTCAGCCTGCCAAACACACCTTGAAGGAGGGAGAACCAGGGTGGCCAGCAGCTTTTCTCCAAGAAAAAGTAGGCTGCACCAATGGATGATGAAGGGACAGGAGAGTAAGGGAGTGCCAAACCAATTGGGAAGATGATACTCAAATGGGGTGGGGCGCCCCAAACAAATAAGGTATGAAATAAAATCCTCTTAATTATCCTTTAATTCACTCCCTTTATAACCCCCCCTTCCTTATTTAGACGGTGTTTGAAATTGGCTCTCTTAATGGGCTTTTGAGTGGGCTGAACCAAATGGGCTAAGCTGACAACATCATTCCAGTTTAACAAGAGGGTCTAACACAATGGGAGCGGGCTTTGTTACATAGAGCCCGCAGAGGCCTAGACCCCCTGCATATGGCCAAACCAGCGAAAGGGTCGACCCCTCACTGAACACGTGGGTCCCACTCGAATTATGTGTAATGAAGGTACATGTGGGGTCGGCGCGACCACCCCCACCACCCTTAGACCCCGTGGCTAGAACCGGCTCACCCGGACCGCGACACCGTTGGACCAAACCGGGCCCGAGCCCATACCATGGTCCAACATCCCCCACTATGGGTGAATGACTCATATAGTCCAACAGCTGCCCTCTTCAAGCACCATTTGAACTGGCAAGAAGCCCAGCCCGTTTGCCATAGCTAGCAACATCTGCTTCATCTCCGCCCTGAACTCCAGAGATCCACCTCCCCACTGCAGTCGTGGTCAAACTGCGAAAAGAGCCCGTCGTAGACTGGCCGCAGCTTATCGGCCCTCATTACCACGTCGAAGCCGAAGTGTTTCTCCAAGACCCTAAGGCACCTGAGCTTGTTCATGAGCTCTGAATACAACAACCGCCCGTCATCGTTCGCATCCAGCCTGTGCAAGAGGCCATCCACCGACATGTTGTAGGCGCTGTCGTCCTCCACGAAGCTTCTGATGGTGGCACCATCCAACACCTCCACACTCTTCCGGGCCAAATGATAAATAATGGCAACGAGAGACAAACGAAGTAGGGAACTGAAGGAAACAAAGAAGCTCTGTTGCGATAACGTTTCTTGCCGAACAATGCTCCCGTATGATATGATCGTATTCAGGGGAATGTGTATTTATATATGGATGCTGCTGCCACCACCATGAATATATGTGCCCAGGAACGAAGCAAGCAGTTTAGCATTTCAACCGGCGCGGCCCATAATATTTTGCAGAATTCAAGACCGACACCACCGAACAAGTTTAGCTTTTGTGCCGCTTTTTTGCATTAGAGTAGATCAGCAGACGAAGGCATGTGCCACGCGTCTTTTACTTAGTTGGGATATGAGCCGGAGCATCTGCGCGGGACATGTTCCTATGCCGAATTAGTCTTATCACACGGTTAAAATAGTGGGGGCGAAAAACCTATTACGTTCTTACCTGGGCGAATCATGGTCGGTCAGTTGAAACTCCCCAATGCACAATTACTTTGATACTTTTCAACTATTTTATTTTGAAAATTATAAGCAAGAAATTTTATTTAGGTATACACCATTTTAAAAGTTAATTTAAGTATTAAAAAATATCCACTTTAACCTTAAATATCATCTACTTCTCATTACCAACTCTATGTCAATCGTTCATTCTTATGAAAAATTAAGGCGGCTAGATCTCCCCATTTCCCAGCCCTTTTCAACCTCATCCATCTTTGAACAATAGCGAACGATTAAACAAGTTGTCGCTATGCTTTGTTGTGATGGCTTATAATATTAGCCATTACTGATGATATCTACCACCAGTTTCTTTTCTTACATTTGCGATGGCATAAGGAAGTCAGGGATAGTCACCAAGACCAAATAATGACGGATGAAGCCTTTAGCCATCCGTATTAAGTTATATGTAATGGCTGAATTTAGCCATCGCTAATGAGTTTGCCTCGCCCCTACATTTTCTCTACCCCTCCCTTCTCCCCCGCCACATTTTCCCATCCCCCAATTTGCCTTCCCCACCTTCCCCCCAATTTTCCCTCCCCCTCCCGTCTCTTCCACCACATTTTCTCTTCTCCATTTCAATCCCCTCTCCCCTGCACATCAAATTCTGCCTCATCCCCCTCACTCTCCTACTTATCTTCTCCCTCCTCTTCCCCCTGCCCTCAAAATCCTCATCCTCCTTCAGCCTAGGATCATTTCAGTAATTGGTTTGGTCGAGCCACTAGGGTTTGGCAGTGCTGCTAGCTTTCTCCTCCAATTGGCTTCGGAACAATTTGAAGCAACTTGCCTCAACCCTGGCGCCTCCCAAATCATCATCATCAACACCAACACCAACATGGTGCTTAACCAGGTGAGTGTTGTGGTTTTTTTGTGTCCCCCCTTTCTTTGCATCCTTGCTCACACAAGTTTATTTTAATTCTTTGGAATTATTTTATTTTTGTTTCAGAGATTGATTTTCTAGAGAATCCACCGATTGAGGATGTGGTGGTGCTGAAGCAGGTGAAAAGTAAGAACCTTACTATTTACAACCATTTGCGAGCTCTTTGTACCAACTTGCTCCAAAATTTTGCGTCTTGTCTAATAAGCACCACAAGTAATTTCCTTCTACTTAGACCAATAAAGCATATGTTTATTTAAAATGTTTAGTTTGAGCTACATAAATGCTTAGAGATTTGATTTCATCATATTATGCCCTCATTATGTGTTTTTGTGTCTATCATTCATGTTATAGCCTACTATATCCGTTGGTCATGTAGTGTTTATGAAAAATTATTTTTGAATCCCTAATGTAAGACCCTAGTCTTTGGGTGCCTTAAAATTAACGGCCAAAGCTGACCCGGGTCTTCAAAAATATTGGAGTAAATTTTTTCCTTCTTCTAGAAGCATCTTTTGTGTGTGAGAGGTATAACATTTATTCGCCACTAGAGTGCTTTAGTGCTTCATTGTGTGCTCACCACAATAAAACTATATTTTATTATTAATTAGATCCAGACAACACTACCATAACGTTTGTTGCTTATGTACTTATTTGATAACATCTCCGATTTTATTCTAATAAGATCGAATCCCACTGTAGTTCTTCCTAGCAGCTACTACTTTTTCATACATCATAAAATTTGATATTTCATTCACTTCTAATCCAATAAATCATTCCTTTACGGAATGAGGTAAATCATTATGTATAGACTATTGTAAATCTACTATTTATAAGATCCAATAGATCCTTCTTTCATATAGTATAATAACTTGATTATCTAGAGAATCTAATAAATCATTCAAAGTCAAACATCTCATTCTTTCATATAATCTAATAATTCATTCACAGTTAGATTCTTTGTTGTGAACCGGTGTCCACAATGGCCTAGCAACCTAGTAATGGGAAGGGAGTGGTACAAGATGGCGAGAAAGGGGAGAGGGAGCGGCATGGCCGCCGAGAAGGAAGGAGAGGCAGGGGAGGAGACAAGAGGTTATTCATTCCATCCTCAAATTTGAGCATAACCCTTACACTTATATAGACAAACTAGTGGGCTTACTAACGAAAATATAAAAGCCCACTAAACATCATTTAATAGAAATAACAATTAACTCCTTAATAACTAATAATTAACTAATAAACCCTAAGCAACCCTATGACCTAAGCCCCCCTTAGACAGACTATTTCTAGTACACAAGATTCCACCACACTTCGTTTGCGAATCACCTCATCCTTGAGGTGACCTAAAACTCCAAGCATTGGGCCCACCACAGTTTCACTATGAATAGCCGGTCCGGAACTATGGATGAGACAATTAGAAGAATGCAAGGCAATAGGTCAGTACTCAAAACTAACGTGAAGAAGCTAATGGAACATGTAAGAAGTCAAGTTGGTTGATGGCGGCTAAGAAGATAGGGAACCGTGCGAAGTGGGTAACACCATGGACACTGAATCCGAGGGCAAGAGATCTTAATAGTCGGCAGGGATGACTAGAGATGGTGGAGGCGACAGAGCAATGGAATGAGCTTGATTTTTTGGGTGCGGGACAACATGGATTTCCTGCACAGGTCTCCAATAAGCGGGGGACACCATAAGGACAGTAGGGTGTCCCGAGATAGCCTACAGAGGGCATCAAACAACATCAAGGTCAGATAAATAACAAAGACATCAATCAACATAGGTATGATCGGTGCAACAACTTTGAACATAGGTGAAGTAATGGACCCATGTGGCCACTTAGATTCTAGAGCCAACGGAAGGCCCAGCCTATGCACAAAGCTGCTTATTGATTCGAGTAGGAGTAGACTCGTGCAAAGTCCACCCAAAAGGACTGCCAAGTTGTGGTATAGCCCAGGACACACACAAAACATATGAAGTTGAACAGAGACACATGTTGTGTAAGTGTCACTCATACACAAGAAGGCATGTCTGTCTTGCATAACACCTTCTTGTGGAAACGTAGTGAAAACAAGGATACATGCCAAGATTTTTTCCAGTGGTAAAGGCATAGTAGGTTTCAATTTAGGCATTATTAGATCGGAATCTAGGAAATCCAATGTAGGCACCAGAATTCCAACAACACCGGAGTCCCCATCACTGGTAAATCGCCAGAGATCCTGATGGAGAGCAGTTGAAAAGCTCCAACTGTAGCCAGTGGAAATCAGACCCACACGGAAAAGAAAATCTCGCATGATCAGGGCCATCTTGAGGAAGCAAATCCCGGATTTCTTACAATTACCAAAGTGGGAGGTGGTGGCGGGATTACGTGTGGGTGAGCAGCGACTGGAGGAGGAGCAAAATTTGATGTCCGGCAGCAATCCCTTCTCCATCGGGATTGGCAAGGGGATTCCCGTGGTGGCAATCAACTTCAACAATTCATCTTCGGCCATTGCACTGGCCGCACCTTTGCCAAGCACAACAAGAAGACTCTGTGTGCTTCTCAACAAAGCCATCACTTTTCTAATTTCAAGGGTGCCAGCGGCTTCCAGTTTAGTAATCGTCTGGTGCAGAACGTTCGTGGGAAGGTCGAAAGAGCACCCATCTGCAGTGACAACCAGCGGCTTGTTCCGGAAGATCAAGGCTGCGCTGTTGTAAATCCCGTGGTTCCAGAACCCCCACACACCATTGCCAGACCTAGGAAAGTCAAGGCAGTGGGCAACTTCACTGGTGGCAACAATGACGGAGTCAGCCTCGATGACGGTTTGGTTATCAGGAACGACCCTAAATGGCCAGGAGTTGAAGCCATCGGAGGGGATAGTCTCAGTGATGATCTTGGTGTCGAAGTGGAGCGACTAGTTCATGAACTTGTTGGAGGCCGAGAATTCCCTTTGGAAAATTGGAAAAGTTCTCAACGTCGGTGGTGGTGGTGAGTTGTCTGCCTGCGCTAATGTTTTTGGCGATCCATCCCTTGAAAAGGACTGGGGAGAGGGTCGTGCACGCTGCATGAATGGCAATGGTGTGGGAGATGTTTTGCTCTCGATAATGCAGACGTGGGTCTAGAGTGTCTGAGGCCCGTCCATAGAGGCGTTAGCTATGATGCCTTGTAGTCCATGAGATGCCATGGTTGTGTGGAGCAGTTTTTGCTGAATAACATTTTGTGGATATGCTAAAACTTGTACGAATGAACCAGTAAAATTTGGTGTTGCAAGGTGGATTCCAATCATGGGAATGATCAGACCGGATGAAACAGTGGGCAAAAATCCAACTGGACTGGATGCCTTTGAACGTAAGAGTGGAGGTGGATTTGGTAGCGGCGGAGGATTTGTTGTTGCATACTGGTTGATAGAGTGAAGGCGATAATTTTAGGAATCGATTGCTTTGATACCATTGCTATCAACCGATATCTACAATGGCCTAGAGACCCAGTAATG
The DNA here is from genome assembly GCA_035235625.1 of Saururus chinensis. Lineage (NCBI taxonomy): Eukaryota > Viridiplantae > Streptophyta > Magnoliopsida > Piperales > Saururaceae > Saururus > Saururus chinensis. Next base: position 26,669,323 of record CP141142.1, read on the forward strand.
GGAAGGGAGTGACACAAGATGGCTAGGAAATGAGAGTTAGGGGAGAAGACAAAGAGAATTAGACTAGAGATTATTCGTTCTATCTCCAAATTAGGGCATTGCCCTTACACTTAAATAGACGAACTAGTGGGCTTACTAACAAAAGCCTAAAAGCCCACTAAATATTATTTAATAAAAATAACAATTAACTCCATAATAATTAATAATTAACTAATAAACCATAAGTAACCCTATGACCTAAGCCCCCCTTAGACAGACCATTTCCGGTGCACAACATTCTCATTCATTCACAGAATCTAATAAATCGACCAATCAGACAATATGATAAACCATTCAAAATTAGAAATATCGTTCTTTCAAATAATTTAATCAACAATTCATTCAAAAAATCCGATAAATTATTCAAAATCAAACATATCATTCTTTCATTATGCAAAGCATAGGAGAACATATCATAGCAAATCATAGTTGAATAGAACAGAGAATAGCAAAACAGATGAGAGCAAAGCATGTAAGAAAGAGTTGTGACACAATTCTTTCACAAAGTCAGAGCCATGATATTTAATGGCTTATTCCTACACTCATGGGCCAGAAAAACCATAAGGATAAGAATTGTCATAATATTCTAAATCTTGTGTGCACGAGAGAAAAAAAATGTTGGGTATCCATATCTAAAGCCATGATACCTAACAGCCACTCCCGCTGTCACGACCCGGATTTTTCAAAGCATTTTTAAATAGCACGAACGGTAGGTAATTTTTTTTTTCTTTAAATACAAAACAAATCCTTCGATTAAATATCCAGGTCATGATAACTGGGGTTCACAAATACGAATATCAAATCATATGATATTATTTAACATCTGAAAATTCATAAAGACCAGCTCATCCATCTAAGTACAAGTCTGTCACCCGTCTGAAAATAAATAACAAGTTGACTCTCACGTTTAAGGTACACTTACGTATCGGAGTTTCAAAGATGCGGAAACCTCTTGAGCTTGCCTGCCTTGGTCTGACTTGTCGTCGCTTGGAGAATCTGCAACATAGCAAACAAAACAACCACAACCACAATGGAGCATCTCCGCCTTCAGGAGAAGAGCTTCCAATGGACAAAAGGTTTTATTAGTATTTTTTGGATTGGGCCAACATCACCCGATGTTAGTTGCCTACGTACTCATCAGACAACATCTCTAATGTTTCCAACAAGATCGGATCCAAACGTAGTTCTGCCTAAAAACTATACTATACTAAGAAGCATAGCATCACCCATGCAATGCTTAAGTATTTTCAAGCAACCTACATTTTATGCAAGTCCTTTAATCGTTCCACTTGTTCTAATTAAACAAGCAATATCAATCAATATTATTAATTATTTCTCGAACCATTGTTCGATAATTAATATTCCCGTCTAATCCCAAAGACAGACAGACACATCAGATGTCAACCTAAGTGACAAATGATAAGAAACACCCTGGAATCCACCAGGAAGTGCCATCTCCCAACCTAGCCCATAAGGACCTGACCGGAGTGGAAGGGCATGGCCCACAACTGCACCTGAACAGAAGTGGTCAGAGATGCCAACTAAGCAGGATGTCAGCGACCCTAATTGCGTGTACACTAAAAGATCCTCAATAGATCTGCGGTGAGCCTGGCTCACAAAGAACTCCCTCCAATGGGGAGGTGTAACTTCACGGTCAAATCAGCGGCTCCTCAATAGAGCTAGAACTCAGGAAAGCATTCTGAACCCTATCTTGCTCATCTATAAGCCAGGATTCCGAATGACTATCCCAAACCCTATTAGTCCCTTCTAGACTAAGGTTTACAACTCAAAACATGCCATCGGTTCATCAACCAAGGCAAATCGCCAGGTCAAAGGCTTTGTTCACTGTATGAACTAGTCCCGCACTCTCTGAGGTATTTTAGTCTTTATCTTGATTAGGTGTTCTTACCCAATCCAAAGCTATCAAACCCCAAATAATTATTCTTTCAATAATTTTCAACTAGTGATAAATTACTATCACAACATCAATATCAAAAATTGAAACAAAGAACAACATAAACAATCAGAACTACACATGTCCAAGCATATCATAATATCAATAATAGAATTCATTAATGATATAAGAATCATTCGAGCTCTCGTGCCCTAACCCTCCTTGGGTTATCTTAATAAATCTTTATTAAATTGGTCGAAATGCGCCTAAGGGCATTAGAATAATTATCCAACATTGGATACAGTCCTCTCTGCACTCGGGTATGTCTTTAACCTCTCAAAATGTTTCAGTATTACATTGGCCTGTTAATAGCATCTATGCGAATATGGGCCAGTTTGCATAGGGGTAGTTCTGTCATTTGGTTTAAGGCCTTAATGATATCCAATGGGTCTAAAATTCAACTCAAGGGTACTACTGGCCTTCATGGACTTTGTGTAATTTTCTTGACATGTAACGGGGTCATGAACCCCTTGAACCGACCCAGGTTTGCTTAATGGTTTACTATAAACCCTAAGGACAAAAGGGTCAATTATCCACTCACTGGGATTTTTTCTCAATAAGTGGTTTAGCCCATAATTAGTTTACATATTAAACTATCACTGAGAATTTTTCTACTTTTTAGATCAACTCATAGGCCTTTGAACCGGAGCCTCTAAAACAGGTAAGTGATTTCACATGATAACTTAACTACCAGGGGTAAAAAGGTCATTTCACAATCTCTGGGATTTTTCCCCAAGCTGAAACTCGGTCAGAATAATCCCAAACCTCTCCAGATACATGAATATTTTTATAGAATTTATTTGACACTTTTAGCCCCTTGAACCGGACCCGGTTCACTCCCTTCTCTCTTCTTTTCTTTTTTTTTTTAAAAAAAACTCGGCCCGGACCGGGTCGGTTTGGGTCGACAACCCGCAGCGCGGGTCGTCTTCCCCGCGTCCGGCCAGAGGCGTTTCGGCCTCTGGCGGCGCCGCCACCCCCGCGGCGGAGGTTTGGGCGGCACACAGACCCCGGATCGCCGGAGCACGGCGGAACCGACAAGATCGGTCCCGCTGCCGTCCGGTGTCCGGCCGGCGGCCAAAAAGCTGGCCCCTTTTTCGTCTTTTTTTTTTTTAAACTGGCGGCAATGCCGCCGCGGCCGGAGCCAGCGCGGCCCAGGCCGGTGCGTCCGGGGCCGTCGTGGCCTGGGCCGGCACGGCCGGGACCGGTGCGGCCACGGCCGGCATGGCCTCGGCCAGTGCGGCCAGCGGCAGCGTCTCGCTGTCTGTTTTTCTTTTTTTTTTTTCTCGCGCGACGACCAAACGGCTTGCAGCGGCAGTTTCACTGCCGCCGCCAAGGCCGCCGGAGTCGGGGCTTCTGTGGCCAGAGCCACGGTCGCCACGGCGAGGGCCAGCGGCCCCCTTTCTAGGATGATTCCGGCCATTGAAAATACTGTTCACTAATCACGTGAACAGTTTTTGCAGAAATTTGCAGAAATTACTATAACTTTTATTAAAATTAATTAACGACGTCTTTGTCCATCTCAATTCGAAATCTTACCTCTAAGGTCGAGTTGTTGTCGATCCACTACCGCCAACGCCTCATCGGAGTTTCGCCGGAAAATTTGCTTTCCTTCACTGGCCAAAAAGCTCCCCCAATCGGGCAAAAAGACCCCTATAAAAGCCCTTATTAATTCTATTTATAGGCATGGGATTAGGAGCCCTAATCCCAAGAGAAATTGAGTCCCAAAAACCCAATTTCGGAATGCTAAATAATCGGGCCCTCAAAACGACTTAAACGGCCCAGTTGCACGTTTAATTCGGGTAAACGGGCCCTGCACGATATATTCAACTTCAGACGGTCGTTTCTCCCTCATCCGGACTCCGATTCGCGCGTTCTTGGTGGCATTTCGAAGCTCTTTCCGTCTACTTTCTAATAGAATTAGTTTCAGCCCCAAATTATATCTAGGGAGAAAGTTATTCTAATAAGAATGTCAATAGGTCAAACACCATAATTTCCACGTATTTAAATTTCGAAACCCGGGAAAATTAGGGATATTACACCCGCCCTCATAGGGCCACAAAAGCATAAAGGATAGAAATTGCCCATGATATTCCACATGTGTGTGCCATAGCCAAATATGAGGGGTATCCAAAAATTTAGAAGACCCAAAACATCTGAAATCCACAAATCATTCAAAATATCATCAAATCAATCATTCTTTTATCGAACATAAATTCTTTTCATAGTAATATATAATATCTCATAAAATGTGCCATTAGGAATCCTCCACATGACACCCTTGTTAATGATATAATTGTGGGCTTAGCCCCAAAAGAATTTCTTTAAAACTAAACAATATGATCATATAGTCATAAATCAAAACTTCTTACCCTCTTTCCTTCAAGTCCGAGAACATTTCCTTCTCTAGAGCCAAGTTAATCAAAGTCTCTCCTTGTCTAAGATCGAGGCAAGCGGAGCCTCTTCTCATCCAAGGTTGAGGCAAGTAGAGCCCCTCCTTGTATAGGGTCTAATCCACTGGATCCTCTCCTCATTTAGGGTCCAATCGAGTAGTGCCTCTCCTTGTCCACGGTCGAGGCAAGGGGAGCCTCTCCTCATTCTGGATCTTTCCCTTCATAGCCCTCTCTCTTCCCTTTGGAGTTCTCTCTCTTACCCCAATGTTTTTCCCTCTCTAGGATACTCAACTCGTAAAAAATACCCTTCCATTGCATAGAAAATGTTTGAATTCGCTAAAAATGCCTCTTGAATAGACGAAACTGGACTTAAAATGACTCAGAAAGTAGAAAAACTCCTCCCGAACTGCGCCACATAGCATGCGGGCTAGTTGTGTATCACAAGGCCACACCGCATGGGACGGGCATGCAGTGTGCATCGCACATGGTGCACTATTACTGATGCTAGCCATTGCATTAGCCTTTCCTCTTTTTATTATCATTTTAATCATTTTAAATTTCAAATTTCAAAAGGTGATAACTTTCTACCTCAAAATTAGATTAACACATTCTTGGTACCATTGAGCTTGTATTAATAAGCTCTACAAGACTAGAATATGGCTAGGTTATCCCACACATTTTAAGTAAGTTTTTCCTTTGTGGTACACTTTCTAAGGTCATAACTTTCAATCCCAACCTTCTTTTCTCACGTTCTTCGACTCAATACACTTATTTTTTCGAGATCTAGCCACATAAGGGAGTTCCACCCCTCTATTCTATCTAATGTCCCTTAATAAATAAACAATTATTACTAACCCCTCATGTTAAATATAATTGGAAAAATGGGGCATTACAAATGAATACTTGTTTCTTATACTAAATGAATTATCTTATAAAGCCCAACAATCACATGGTTAGAGCTACTTACCTGATGCTTTTTATGAACCCCAAATAATTTCTTTCGATTATATTATGTTACCTGATGCTTTTAACAATAGGATAGATATAGATATGGCTGTCTTATTGAGAAATTTGTGAAAAAAAATTAGATGGCAATAGCCACCTCATTGATTTTCATTTAAAAATGTTGCAATTATGTTTTGCATACTGCCTATTCATAATAAACAATTGACCTGCCACCTTTCATTTTAAAATGTTTGTGTCCAAACCAAATCAGCTCATTTTAAAAGCTGAAATTTCTTTAAAGGAGGGATGGCAAAGCATACCATTTAAAACAATACAGACAACTAGTCTGGCTAAATGTAGAAATGAAATTCCAGCAACTAGGATTACTTACTTGGTGGTTTAAAATAAAAAATTGCATCATCAAAAGTGAACTTCGCCCCTATTAGGCAAACCACCTGATAGATATTCCAAAGCAGAGAGAACTCCTTACTGGCTAGTGTGTAAACAATCAACACCAAATGTAATGCCCCAACCCGAGCCGGGGCCCAAAAAATCTCTAATAAATTTTTTCTTTCCATTAAGCCAAGAATTATCATTTGTGTGTGAGAGGTACAACGTTCATCTACGCACTACAAAGCTTCAAAGTTTCCCAGTACGTAGACTTAGGCTATAAGAATCATTTACACATGACGAAGCTTCATAATTCATCTCGTGTAATCAGAATAAAACTTATAATTATAATTAATTTGGATTGGGCTAACGTTGTCTTGTCATTTGTTGCCTACATACGTATTGGATAATATTCACAATACGATTGGATCTTAACATAGTTCTACCTAACGGCTTTAATATATCAAGCATCACAAAATTATATATGTTGAAGTATGTACATACTAATATTCAATTGAATTCATACTAAAATTTGTAATCTATTGGAGACAAGCGAAAGTTAATAAATCAACGAAATCGCACATCTCGCTCTACTACAGAGCGGGATGAAGCACATACACATGTCTTGCTCTATCACTGAGCCGAGACTGAACAACACACACCACACGTCTTGCTCTATCCTAGAGCAAGACGGAACATAACAAGTCACATCAAAGCATAGCATATTAGAACACAAAGGATCAAAGCATAACATAACACTTCATATCATATCAGATAATGCATAACAAAGTAATTCAAATCATAACATATTAAATCATAACAATTTATATATCTTAATTGGTACATTATTATCACTAATTCAAGATGTGTAAGCGTACAAATAATTTAACATCCTAAGTTAACTACGTAAGATGGATACATATTCTCATACAAAAGATCAGGTATACTTACCAAGAGAAGACATCAGAAGCGGCAGTGTTTAGAGCAATTCATCTCTTCAGAGCGTCCTCCTTTCATATGCGGATATGGCGAGTAGAATCTCCTTTGAAGTACATGGATGTTGCTTCCCTTAACTATGGGATGTTCCTTACTTTCGGTACTCAGAACTGACGGATAGGACATCCTCTTTTCGGAGACATCTTTCTCCTTCCGTGCTTGTGAACTATGGATGGAGTATCCCTTTAGCTCAGGGATGACTCTCTTACTAGGTGGCGGAGGACAAAGCCTCCCTGACTCCAAATTGCTTCTCTCATTGTGACCTCGCAACTACGAACAAAACCTCGTCTAATTCGTAGCCCATTTTTCATTCTCCGGTTCTTGAGAATGACGGGTAGGGCCTCTCCTTATATCGGGGCATTTACTCCTCATACACTCGCTAACTTAGAGAATGGACCCCTCCATTTCATAGAACACACTCGATCTAGTCAATAACTCCTCTTGAACGGACTAAATTGGCGTTATGACAGTTAGAAACGGAGAAGAAGTTCTCCATGCTTAAGGACAATGGGCAGAACTTCTCTTTGTCTTGGGGAGTTTTCTCCTTATACGGTCTCCAACTCAAAGAAAGGACTGCTCCATTGCATAGAGCACACTCGATTTACTTAAGAACACCTCTTCAACAACCTTAATTAGACTCAGAATGCTCAGAAATGGAGAAGAAGAAGGTCTTCCTAAAAAACGCAAGAAATGGGTTATTTATAGATCCCCGGTGCGCCAAAACTGTGGCACCGTGCTGCCAAATTCGGCAGCGCATGCAATTCGCGACGTACACTATTTCAACTGTGTACCCGCGGTTTCATGGGTGTGCATCCTGCCATGGCAGTCGCATGCATGCCATGTTTCTTTTTCTTTTTTATTTTATTTATATATTCAAAACTTCAAATGTGTGTAACTTCCTACCCTGGATTTGGATTTGCACGTTCTTGGTACTGTTGGACTTGTATTGATGAGCCCTTTGATACTAACCCACTTAAAGTAGTATATCATGCTATTTTTAAGTGCATACCGCCTATTTTCCACGCTTCTTGAGGTCGTAAATTCCGTTTCTGACTTCTGCATTACTAGTAATTGCAATTTGTTATGCTCATTTCTTCGAGCTCTACTCATATACGGAGGTTTCAACCTTTTAAATCCTCTAAGACTTATTAAAATGTTATCTAATTACTTCTAACCTTGAGGGCTAAATGTAATTAGAAAATCAGGGTGTTACACCAAACAAGTTCAAGCAATGTACCACAAAAGGCAAAAGAAAGTTGCAACATTTTGGCTCTTGACATATAATTTGGCAAACTAGTGGAGTGATGGCTAGGACAATGGCAATTTTTTTTATTCCTTTCGCACTCAAACTCTCAACTTTTTGGTTGTCAGCAGACCTTTTTGTTAATGGGAATCAAAACTAAAATTCCTTTTGACTGGTAATGTTTTGAGCTTTTGGTTTTATGGTTTTTAGTCGAACAATCTTGGAATCAACTCTGTATATTTGCTAAGGAATTAATTAAAGGAAGGAGTTGAATAGGCATATTATCTATTTATTTTAAGCTATGTAGTTCAAGGCTACTGTACTCATGATGTAGTTGGTGTTTTCCACTAACCTTGTTTTTTTATCTTATCTATATGCATTTGAGTAAAGTAGTTAATGTTCTATCTCACTATATTTAAATTCACAAAATCAAAGTTTGTTTTAAATTTGATGTCATACTTACAAAATAGAAAGTTCAATTTCAAAATTTGTATTGCATCGATTGTAACACTTGCAAAACAAAATTTTAAATTTGGTGTAACACAATTAGAACAAGATTCAAGATTTATTTCAATATAAAATCAGGATTCAAATAAAATCACTATATATTTATAAAGCATTTTCCTCTTACATACAGAGAAAAATCTCTGCTACCATTTGTCACACCCAGATCCAAAAATAGGTCCAAACCGGGGGTTCAGTTTCATAAAAATTAAAATGAGACGAACCAATAGTGGTGGACTCCTATGCGAGAGTAGTAGCATGCCTCTACGCACTACAAAGCTTTAGCGCTCTGTTGCACATAGGCTAGAACAAACATTATTTTATAATTAATTTGTATCACGCCAACATTGTCTTACCATTGGTTGCCTACGTATGTATTGGATAACATACACGATGTCATTCTAATATGATCTTATTCGAACATAATTCTTCCTAATAGTTATTACATCTATTAGGATTCACAAAGTTATATACATTAAAATATGTATATACTTATATCCGAATAAATCATTTGGAGAACAAAAATCTCATAAATCATCACAATCAATTGGAAGCCTAATAAATCAGCAGAATCGCACATCCTACTCAATCAAAAAGAGGAGCAAAACATACAACAAAGCATATTAGATCTTATCATATCCCATTAGATCATATCAGATTTCATCCAACCATATCAGATCATAACAAAAATCATTTCGAGAACAAAAATCTCGTAAATCATCGGAGTCAATTGGAAGCCTAATAAATCAATAAAATCACACATCCCACTCAATCACAGAGAGGAGCAGAACACACAACAAAGTAGATTAGATCTTATCAGATCCCATTAGATCATATCAGATATCATCAACCATATCAGATGATAACATATCATAACAGAGCACATCAAAGTAGATATGATCAAAACAGAGTATATCAAAGCAGATTGAATCAAAACATATCAGAACCCATCATATCATAGCGAATCATATATCTTGATTCACATATTAATATTGCTAAATAAAATATTTTTGCATATAAATCAAATAAAATTAGACAGTCAAAAATGCTTACTCCGCTGTAGTTCCAAAAGTCGTGATGTTTGGTGTTACTTGTTTACTTTGGGCGTCCTCCCCTTCAGGTCTAGAGATGGCAGCAAAACCTTCTCTAGCTCCGGAACATTTATTAGGTGGTGGGCATCACCTCTTTTTCACTTGGGACATTAATCTCTCTATAGCCCGAAGGTGGCAGACATAACTTCCCCTTAACCTAATATTTTTCTCTCCACGCGCCCATAGGCGATGGACATACTTTTCCCTTATTTGGAGACTTTCTGTTTTCAGAACTTGTAGGTTACGGAAAAAACCTCCCCTTAACCCGGGGTTGTTTCTCACATTGTATGGCCCTTCGGTGGACAACAGAGTCTCCCTTACTCTGGACCACTTTCCTCGTTCTAGCCTAAAGAAAGGTAATGAAGCCCCATCTTACTTGATGCATTGAAATAATGCTTAATTAAATATTTTTAAATTTTGAATTACAATCCTATTTTGTGTTAATTTATTACTTATTTGGGCTATTTATGTTTTAAATAAGCTAATTGGACCATAAATGAGTTTACATGTCTAAATAGGCTTCAACAGGATCCAACTGGAAGAGGAAGTAAAACTCAACTACTCAAAACTATTTAAAAGTCAAGAATGGGCTCTTAATGGTTTTGGACCCATTGGATTTGAGATTTGCATCAAGAGAACTAAATTAGGAAAGAAGCTAATTTAGACAGATTGACACAACCTTAGTAGTTCGACCATATCTTTCTATGCATAATTCAGATGGATACGATTCTAGTAGCATTGGAAAGAAGACTTTCGTGGCTATCATCATTATTTCAAGAAGAAATTCTAAATTCCAAAGATTCATTAGTAAAATTTGGCATGAAAAGGGACAACTAGTTAACTAACCTAAGGCTAGCAGATGAAGAATATTTTCATTAATTGTGATTGATACACATAAGGAAAGATAATGAAGCTGATTTGATAACTAAAGGAAGAATGAAAGGTACTTATTTGCTAAATAAATTATTGACTTATTTAATTAATTTTGAATATAATCATTGCTAAAGAAGCAACCAATCAGGCAATTAATCAGGATGCAATCTAGAGATATGATTTAATTTTCCCCTTTGAAGCAACCCCTTCTACTCCTATAAATAGAGGGGTGGACATGGTAGAGGCATCATTTTCTCCTCTTTGGAGCACTCTTCTCATATATTTCTTCTCTTCTTTTGTATTTTTGTTAGTTTTGTTATAATGACTTTCTAAGCTCTCAAGCTAAGGCTAGAAATGAAGCTTGTACTTGATGTTTAATGGCTACTTTGATTCAAGCAAGTTCTTTATCATTTTAAATTGATGTTCCATATTTAAAGAGTTTATAATCTATATAATTATTTGATTCGGCATTGACGAAAGGCACGCCAAATGCTTATAATTTCCTGTGATTATATACTTAATGCTTTTACATAGTAAACAATCAATTACTATTGTTCTATTTCAAAGTTCTTTAAAAAATAAATTATCCAATTGGGACAAATTTTTATTTGATCTTAATTGAGTTATCATTTAAATTAAATATACATTAAAGATTTTTTACAAGTGGATTTCCAATGCCTTAGCACTTTCTCTTTGATTGTCTCTTATTCTCTATTTTACCTTCTTCATTCTATTCTCTTCGTAATAGTTTTCTTTGCCACATAAGGCTTTCCCTGTGGATCATCCTTGTTTACTATAGTTGACAAGTAAAAAAAAATCTGAACTAAACTACTTTACTGTCTTGATTTGAACGTATCAACAAATTGGGATCATTGCCGGGGATTGCAACCTGTAACAAGAATCCGTTACAAAAAAAAACCTCACTCTAACTTTAGTAATTCTCTAACTTTTATTTTTGTACACTAACTCTTTAAATTTAGTCATTTACTTTATTTCATTTATTTTTAGTACTTAAATTCTGTAATTTTTTTTTTAAGACCGGAGGCACTACCTACGTTACTACCAAAAAAATTTTGGGATGAAAAATGTACCTTGATAGTGCCTTTGGCCTTATTTTACAATTTAAATTTTTTCTATTAACTTCTAACTCTCTAGCTTTTTATATTTTGTTATTTAATTTCTACACTTTTACTTTTGTTTGTTACTAAAAATAAAAAAATTGTTGTTGCATGTTTACATGGGTGCGTGATAATTCTGGACGATTATGAAGAGTGAACAAATCTTTTAAAAATTCTCTTTCTTTTAATATAGTGGAGGATCTAAGAACTAATGAGGAACTAAGAAGTGATAATGGGGATAATAATGCACAAAATGTTCAAGTAAAAACCTTGCGTGATTATTTACAACCAACTAGATCAAGTTCTCCTTCTTGTATGATTTTTCCAACTAATGTGGGTGGTTTTGAACTCAAGCTAGGTGCAATTCAATTACTACCCAAATTTTATGGCCTACATTCAGAAAAGCCCATATTTGCATTTAAAAGAGTTTGAAGAGGTTTTTTTCAACTTTGCCAAACCAAAATGTTTTAAATGATGTTATTAGATTAAAGGAAAAAGGAAAAAATTGGTTGAATTCTTTGAAGCCAAGATCCATTCGAATATGGCAAGAAATGCAAAGAGAATTTTTGAAAAGGTTTCTTCCCACCCATAGAACTAATACACTTAGAAAAAACATCATAAATTTTTTACAAAAAGAAAATGAGGCTTTCTTTCAATGTTGAGAGAGATTTAAAGAACTTTTATTGTTGTGCTCACATCATGGATATGAAACATGACGTACAATTAGTTTCTTTTATAATAGTTTGACTTCTCAAATAGGGCAATTTGTTGAAATGATGTGTAATAAAGAGTTTTTGAGTAAAGAACCTGAGGAAGCATGAGACTATTTTGATGTGTTGGCTGAAAATACTCAATCATGGAAAGATTTTAATGAATTTGAAAGTGGTAATAAGACAAAATCTAATGTGGCAACTAAGGGGGCATGTACCTTCTTAAAGAAGAGGATGATGTAAAAGCAAAAATTACAAGTTGAACTAGAAAAGTTGAGGCTATGAAAATTAATAGGAAAAACATGTCTAAAGCTTCTCATAAAATACAAGATATTTGTAGTATATGTGAGAGTGATGGACACCAAACACAGGATTGTCCAACAATCCCTGCTTTTCAAGAGGTGTTACATACTTAAGCAAATGCTATGACTACCTACAAAAGACCTTTTTCTTTGCCTTATTCTGAAACTTATACTCATAATTAGAGAAATCATCCTAACTTTAGTTGGAGAAATGAATCAAATGTGCAGGTACCTTCTTCTTCAAATTATGCTCCACCACATAAGAAGATTCTTAAAAACACATTGCAAATATTCATGCAAAGTCAAGCAACAATTAACAATCAAACAATGTAAGTCATTAATGACTTGAAGATTTCTATCACTCAATTGACCACAACTTTGAGCACTAAAAAAAAGGGAAGTTTCCTCTCAACCACAACCAAATCTTAAAGGTCAATTTGTAATTGAAAATTTAAATTCTTCAAGTTCAGAAGAAGAGCATGCTTAGTCCATCACCACTTTGAGAAATGAAAAAGTCATTAACAAAGACATTCCAATGATTGAACGTAAGGAGTCTTTGAATTCTAAACATGATGATGAACTTGACAACTTTGATTGTTTTTCTCCTATTCCTCCTCATTTTCCTCAAAGATTACAATCTTCTTCTAAATTGGTGCAAAATGGTGACATTTTTGAAATTTTCAAACAAGTGAAGATTATAATTCCTCTCTTAGATGCCATTAAACAAATTCCAATTTATACAAAATTTTTGAAAGACATTTGTACAATTAAGCATAAGCTAAATGTACAAAAGAAGGCGTTTTTAACAGAACAAGTAAGTGCAATTCTACAACAAAATACCCCACCAAAATATAAAGATCCTAGTTGTCCAACCATATCTTGTATAATTGGGAATTATAGAATTGAAAAAGCTTTGCTTGATCTTGGCGCAAGTGTTAATCTCTTACCTTATTCTATTTATGAACAATTGGGACTTGGTGAATTAAAGCCCAGAAGCATTACACTTTGCAGATTGCTTAGTTAAAACAACAAGAGGAATTGTTGAGGATGTGCTAGTACAAGTAGAAAAACTTTACGTTCCTATTGATTTTATTATTTTGGACACACAACTAGTTTTGAATACTTGTACTCAAATTCTTGTCATATTAGGCCGCCCATTTCTTGCTACTTCTAATGCTCTTATTAATTGTAAAAAAGGTGTTATGAAGCTTTCTTTTGGTAATATGACTTTGGAATTGAACATTTTTAATATTTGCAAACAACCAGGAGATGATGATGAGGATGTGCATGAAGTGAATCTTATAGAAAGTCTTATTGATGACATGACTACTATTTCTTCATTTTTTGACCCTCTTGAAGCCTATTTCTCTTATTTTAATTTTGATGATGATGCTATGATCAATGATGTAAATGCCTTATTAGAGTTAACTCCATTATTACATGCCAAGAAGTGGAAGGCACGATTTGCGGAATTACCTCCTTCTAATAGTGCTCCTCTCCCCTCAAGTATCCAACCACCTAAACTAGACTTGAAACCTCTCCCTATTGAACTTAAATATGCTTATCTTGGTGAGAGAGAGACATTTCTTGTTGTTGTCTCTTCAAAGTTAGATAATGAGCAGGAACACAAGTTGCTCAAAGTCCTTAGAAATTACAAGAATGCCATTGGGTAGACCATTGATGATATCAAGGGGATTAGTCCCCTGATTTGCACACATAGGATCTTCATGGAAGAAAATGCAAACATGTGAGACAAATGCAAAGGAGGTTAAACCCCAATATGAAAGAGGTAGTGAGAGCAAAAGCCCTAAAATTATTGGATGTGGGTATCATTTACCCCATTTTTTATAGTCCATGGGTGAGTCTCACCCAAGTTGTCCCCAAAAAGCCTGGAGTGACAGTGGTAAAGAATGCTAATGATGAGTTAATTCCCACTAAAGTCACCATCGGTTGGCAGATGTGCATAGATTATAGGAAATTGAATTCCGTCACTAGGAAAGACCACTTCCCCTTGCCGTTCATGGACCAAATCCTAGAAAGGGTGGTCGGTCATAAATTTTATTGTTTTCTAGATAGATATTTAAGATATAATCAAATTGAGATTGCACTTGAAGATCAAGAAAAAACAACCTTTACATATCCATTCGGTACCTTTGCATATCGAAGGATGCTATTTGGATTATGTAATGCTCCTGCCACATTCTAAAGGTGCATGATGAGCATCTTTAGTGACATGGTGGAGCTCGGTTTTTAGAAGTTTTTATGGATGACTTCTATGTTTTTGGTGATTCTTTTGATGACTGTCTTAATAACTTAAAAAAAGTTTTGGTGCGATGTAAAGAGAAAAATCTAGTTTTAAATTGGGAAAAGTGTCATTTTATAGTTACTACTGAAATAGTACTTGGTCACATTGTTTCTATGCAGAGAATTCAAGTGGACAAGGCAAAAATTGAAGTAATTACTACTTTGCCTAGTCCAAAGTCAATAAAAGATGTTAGATCCTTTTTAGGGCATGTCGGTTTTTATAGAAGATTTATCAAGAATTTTAGTGTTATATCTAGACCATTATGTAATCTTCTATCTAAAGAACATTCTTTTGAGTGGTCGGATGCATGTGAAGATGTTTTCACAAAGCTTAAGAATATGTTAATGTCTGCACCCATCATGCAGCCCCCAGATTGGACCTTTCCTTTTGAAATTATGTGTGATGCAAGTGATTATGCTGTTAGGGCTGTTTTAGGGCAATGGAAAGATATAAAACCTTGCAAAATTCATTATGAAAGTAAAACTTTAAATAGTGACCAAATGAACTTCTCCACCACTGAAAAAGAACTTCTTGTTGTAGTATTTGCACTCGAAAAATTTAGATCATATTTGATTGGCTCTCAGATTATCATTTTTACTGCCATGCAGCTTTGAAGTACCTTTTGAGTAAACAAGATACGAAGCCCAGATTGCTCCGGTGGATACTCCTACTCCAAGAGTTTGATCTCACAATCAAAGACAAGAAGGGAGTACTGAATGTGGTGGCAGATCATCTTTCAAGATTGAAATTTTTTGATTCTTTAGAAAACATTATAATCTAGGACACATTCCCCAATGAGCAACTTTTTACCATCTCACATCTTCCATGGTATGCCGACATTGCTAACTATTTGGTGACAGGTAAAGTTCCTCATCATTGGTCTCATCAAGATAAAAAGAGATTCTTCACCAAGGTAAAACATTTCTTTTGGGATGACCCCTATCTCTTTAAATACTGTCCAGATTAAATAATAAGGAGATGTGTGTCTGATTTTGAACAGGTAAGTATCATCTCTTTTTGTCATTCTGAAGCATGCAGTGGTCACTTCTCCTCTAAAAAGGCCACTGCTAAATTTTTCAATGTGGTTTTTATTGGCCAACTCTTTTCAAAGATGTTCATGAATTTTGCAAAACTTGTAAACAGTGTCAAAAGTTAGGAGCCATATCTCGTCAAAATATGATGCCTCTTAACCCCATATTGGTTATTGAGATTTTTTATTGTTGGGGCATCGATTTCATGGGACCTTTTCCTCCTTCTTTTGGCTATGTTTACATTTTAGTTGCCGTCGATTATATTTTCAAGTGGATTGAGGCGGTTCCAACCAAAACCAATAACTACAATGTTGTTGTGCGCTTTTTAAAAGAAATTATATTTTCAAGGTTTAGAACACCGCAAGCCATCATAAGTGATGGGGGGTCACATTTTTGCAACAAGCCTTTTGAGGCGTTGATGAGAAAGTATGGGATTACCCATAAAGTAGCTACCCCCTTTCATCCACAAATAAGCAGATAAGTTGAGATTTCTAATCGTGAAATTAAATATATTTTGCAAAAAATGGTAAATCCAAATGGTAAAGATTGGTCTTCACGGCTAATCGATGTTCTTTGGGCTTACCGTACTGCTTTTAAGACCCCAATTGGAATGCCTCCTTACCGTTTGATTTTTGGAAAAGCTTGCCCCGTGCCTATGGAATTGGAACATAGGGCGTATTGGGCAATCAAAGCTTTGAATTTTAATTTTGACAAGGCTGGCTTAAATAGAAAGTTACAACTCTATGAGTTAGAGGAAATTCGACATGATGCTTATGAGAGTTCAAAACTTTACAAAGATAGAATGAAGGCTTTTCATGATAAAAACATTTTATGAAAAATTTTCTAGGAAAATTAAAATCACGTTGGACAAGTCCTCTCCTTGTAAAAACTCTTTTTCCTTATGGAACTGTTAAAATTGAAAACCCAAAAAATGGTGATGTTTTCAAAGTTAATGGACAAAGTTTGAAACTATTTTTAGACCATTTTGTCCCTGAAGTTGAGTCTACATCTCTTGAAAATCCAAATTATGAGGGTTGATTTTCTTTTCATGATTTTTACCCAAAAAAATAAAACAAAAAAATCATAAAAAGCAAAAAAATAAATTTTTTTCTCTTTTTCATGCATTGAGGACAATGTCTCATTTGGGTTGGGGGGTGAGTTTGGATAATTTTTGTTAATAGTATGATAATCATAACCTTCATCCTTTCTTGGTATAATTCCTCTTTACTTTGATCTCTAAATAATGATGACACTTAGATATTTTTATTAAAACATTCCTTTTGTGATGAGTCTTTACAATTAACTTTCATGAAGAGGATCATTGAAAATAATGTTAGTTTTCAAAATTTTACTCTCACGACTAATTTTTAGAGTTAAAGTTGAATTATATGGTGTTGCTCTAATACTCACCCGGAATGTCGAATGACACCAAAGCCAATGAACTTTGACCTCCTTATTTAGGAGACTGGTCCTCTAATTATCTTGTCAAAATTTTACTTAGACTCACTTACACATTGTTTCAAAATTTCCTTTACATAGAAATTTAATGGTTTAGACATTCATGAATATTTTTCTAATATTTAATTTATGAAAACTAGTGCTTGAGTATTTTGGAGATAATTATAAAGTTTGTTGTTTACTTAGTGGGGATGAAGGGGTTCCTTGGTATTGCTTTACAATTATTATCTAAGTCCTTACTTCCTCAGCACAACTTGTTAGCACTGTAACTCATTATTCTATTTTCTATTTTTCTCTTCTTCTTTGCTTTGTCTGGCTAAAGACATAAAACTTTATGCTACTTGGGAGGCAACACATGAGTTTTTTTTTCAGTTTTGAATTTTGTGGGTAGATTCACTGCAAACCCTCACAAGACTATAACTCGTCCACTAGTGTAAGCTATGGATTTAAAGGCTTGTTGCATATGCTAAATTCAATCGAGATTTCCTGCAAAAGTGGAGTAGTTAGTTTTGTATTCGATTATTTTAATTTTTGTTTTGCTTGAAGACAAGCAAAATGTAGGTTTAGGGGTATTTGATGCACTGAAATAATGTTTAATTAAATATTTTTAAATTTTAATCCCATTTTGTGTTAATTTATTACTTATTTGGGTTACTTATGTTTTAAATAAGTTAGTTGGACCTTAATTGAGTTTACATGTCTAAACAGGGTTCAACAGGATCCAACTAGAAGAGGAAGTGAAGCCCAACTACTCAAAGTTATTTAAAAGTCAAGAATGAGCTCTTAATGGTCTAAACATACATAGAATGATCGAATACAACCTTTTGGACCCATTAGATTTGAGATTTACATTAAGAGAACTAAATTAGGAAAGAAGCTAATTCAGATAGATTGACACAACCTTAGTATTTTGACCATATCTTTCTATGTATAATTCTGATGATACGATTCTAGTGGCATTGAAAGAAGACTTCTGTGGATACAATAAGTATTTTAGGAAGAAATTCAAAATTCTAAAGATTTATCGGTCGAATTTGGCATATAAAGGGATAACTAGTTAACTAACCCGAGGCTAGCACATGAAGAGTATTTTCATTAATTGTGATTGATACACATAAGGAAAGACAATGAGGCTGATTGGATAACTAAAGGAAGATTCAAAGATACTTATTTGCTAAATAAATTATTGATTTATTTAATTAATTTAGAATCTAATCATTGCTAAAGAAGCAACCAATCGGGCAATCAATCAGGATGTAATCTAGATATATGATTTGACTTTCCCCTTTGAAGCAACCTCTTCTACTCCTATAAATAGAGGGGTGGACATGATAGAGACATCATTTGCTCCTCTTTGGACTCTCTTCTCCTATTTTTCTTCTCTTCTTTTATATATTTTTTTGAGTTTTATGGTAATGACTTTTTAAGCTCTAAAACTAAGGCTAGGAATAAAGCTTATACTTAATGTTTAATAGCTACTTTGATTCAAGTAAGTTCTTTATCATTTTAAATTGATGTTCCATATTGAAAGAGTTTATAATCTATATAATTAATTGATTCAGCGTTGATGAAAGGCATGCTGTATACTTATAATTCCCTGTGATTATATACTTAATGTTTTCACGTAATAAACAATCAATTACTATTATTCTATTTTAAAGTTCTTTAAAAGATAAATTATCTAATTGACACGAATTTTTATTTGATCTTAATTGAGTTATCACTTGAATCAAATATACATTAGAGATTTATTAAAAGTGGATTTCCGATGGCTTAGCATTTCTCTTTGATTGTCTCTTATTCTCTATTTTACCTTCATTCTCTATTATATTCTCTTTGTCATAGTTTTCTTTGTCACATAAGGTTTTCCCTGTGCATCCACTTTATTTAATATAGTTGTCGAGTAAAAAAGAAATTTAAACTAGACTACTTCATATTCTTAGTTTGGACGTAACAACATTACTCCAGGTCATTTCTCTCTAGTCGGGGGTCGTCGGTGATGGGCAAAGCCTCCCCTTACCTCAAGGCATTTCCCCCTTATAAAGTTGCCAACTCGAGGAGTGAACTATTTCTTTGTGTAGAACACCATCGAATTAGCTAAGAATGCCTTTTAAATAGAAAGAAATGGACTAAGAACATACCAGAAAACTCCTCCAGAAGTTTGGACGAAATTTGAGATTTATAGTAGAAGGCGTACGAGCATACAACGGAAAATGATTTTGTGCAAAAAATTGAAACCACCATCGATTTTTTGTTAAATCTCTATTTTTAATGGACCAAATTGCAAAAAAATTTAAACAAAATTAGATCTACCTATTTCTGACAATCCTATTAATTCAAATCTTATGAAAATCCATTGAAGAGTAACTAAAAAACAAAAATTTCATTTCGAAAGTCGTTGTGGACAAAGTGAAAATCTTGGATTTGATTTTCAAATCTTGTTGTTTCTTGCCCAAAATTCACTCAAATTGCCTTAATCTCTCCAACAAACATCACAGAGAAGTTTGGACAGAAATAGAGTTGAAATGAAGGGTTTTAAGATTTAAAATTGAGCTTTGTCTTGAAAAACCCAACCAGCAATAGATCGCTATGGTCGAGCAAACAATCCTAAAATAAATGTAATTTTTTGTTTTATAAAAATAAAAAATTATAAAATTTTGAAAAAACCTAAAAAATTCCAATAAATTCCTAAATATCTATGAAGACATTTGATGCTTGAGACTCAAATAAAAATCATCAAAGTTGAGCTCTTTTTTACAATTTTGCAATAAATTCTCTTTTAATCTAAGTACATCAACATATTATATTCATTAAAACCTTGTTTTAGATTAATTAACCTCAGTAGCATGTGATTATTAATTTTATTATCTTCTTTTTGAGACATTAATCATCTTTTATTAATTTTTGAATTAAAGTCACCAATATAGTCAACTCTTATCTCTTTCAAGCTTAAATCTTACAAGATTAACCTTAACCAAGCTGTCACAAATTTTTTTAGACCGTAGTAAGGACTAAGTTCACATTTTTTGATGTCTTTTAGCATGAATCTACATACATATTTCCCTACAAAGATGGAAATAAAGAAAGAGTTCATAATCAATATGCCCATGTCTTTTTATGAATTATGATATTCTTCCTCAATTTATTTTTCTAGGGTTTGTCTTTTTTAGAATCCTTTCTACTTGCATCATTCATTTTTTTCATTCTTTTTTCATTCATTTTTCTTGATGACAAGTAGATGAGAGCTTCACACTAGCCAAGGCCGACCGAAGTATGTAGCCTTTCCTCCTCATCTTTACAAAGACAATCCCATTATCTAAAAAGATATTAAAGTACATAAGACTCATATGAAATAAAGTGCATTACATGAAATTTTTTTTTATTTAAATTCTAAATAAAAATCTAGCCCAATATCCTCTAATTTGATCACCTAGACTCCACTAAAATCCAAACGCCTAAGTCAACTTATGTTTTAGAATTCTCTCATGATGTTCATACATAAAAGTGACTTGAGCCTCAACATATGTGATGGTCGCCATTTAATATGACATAATAACCATAATATCCCCTTTCGCTCCACATAATTATCACACATGTGACCGAATGTGATAGCCAACACTGTAGAACAAACACAAAACTCACACAAATCATCAACATGATCATCATAGAATATAACGGAGTCAACACACAGCCAAAAATATATATCATTACTGCATAGTAAACTTAACAGATTCAGCAAAACATAATATATTACATATGGTAAGGACCATTGAGCTGATAGTTATATAGAGCTTATAAATCTCTAGGCATATCATGAATTTAAACGTCACTCAAATAAATAATTACATAATATTTGTCTAGTAGTAAAATATAAGTAATTCATTCAAAAACCTCTTCCTCCTTCACCTCTGTCTTTAGTGCCTCACCTGCAAAATATGGGGGCGGGTGAATATATTTATACTTAGTTGGTTCAACTAAAATATAAAAGTCTTTTACGCAAAAATCCAAAAAAAATAATTATAATCTTTTCATAGAATTATGACCATTAGCGATATTTAAAAGTGTCACTATTAGTCTTTTTTCTTGTAGGGTGTGATACCTGGTGGCCTACCTCAGTTTTCATGGGGCAACGAAGGTCACTTAGGGTAACAGTTTTCTCATGATGTTCCACACTTGTGTAAGCCACTTGCCGATTATTTTTCTTGGCAAACATCAAATCATTATCATAATATCTGGTTCATAAGCCAAAGAACTATCCATAGAGTGCATGCAACCAAAACATGACATAGCACATGAAAATCATTTCACAAACATAATATCTTTCCATAAAACAAAGCTCATAAACATACCCGAGTAAAATAATTCAAAAGAGTTAACTTCTATGAGTAGAACATGGGTTTAGAGTTTAAAACCCCCTACCCTAACTTGGGGTATTGATTTTTGTGAGAGGCCTATGACAGTAAAAATGACAAAACCACAACATATGGCACACTCAATTTTGTGGAGAACTCCTCTTGAACATCTTGATTAAGACAACGGCTTAGAATGAGGGAAATGAAATTTGAGGAGTAAGAGAGAAAATTGAACCCCATACGACTATTTATAGCTGTTTGTGGAGGTTTTGAGCAACACACATCACGCGCACAACGTGTGACATGTGCCCCAGATGCGAAATGTGACACGCGGAGGCACCGCGCGTCCACATGGGCCTTGCCCAAGAGCAATGTGGGGTACATATTGCACACTCCATGTGGGATCAAATCGACGTGCATCCCGCACTCGTCATGTAGGCTTCTAGTAATGCCAGCCTAACATAATAAATAATTTTCTTTTATTTCTTTTTTCAAAAAAATCAAAATCTTTAAATGCATGTAACTTTCTCTCTTAGACCCCGATTCATGCGTTCTTAGTACCGTTGGGTTTCTATCGACGAGCCTTAATAAACTAGACCCTACATGGGTACATTATCTAGCACTTTACAAGTGGATCCTGCCTATGTGGCAAGCTTCCTGGTGCCATAACTTTTGACCCTAGTGTCTGATTAGAGTAGTTCAAGACTAATTACACTCATCTTTCAGAGTTCAATCACATAATTAATAAAAATCATCAATAACAATCTTTAAATATTTAAAAATAATTGAAAACTCAAATATTAGCCTTATAGGTGGCATAAAATTAGGGTTGTTACAACATGATGTGTGCAAGTTTTAAAATCATAGAATTGCAACATCAAGCTAAAGAAAATCAAATTGATCTTCACTCTCCTTTGTGTATCCTCTCCAAATTAATGTATGCTTGACCACTAATAATGTTGCTTTTAAACTTAAAAGGAAATTAATCTCAATATATCTCAAGAGCTGAACTTATAAAAAACCAAAACAAAGACAATTATAAAAACAAAAAGAAGGTACACTAATTTTTTTGCATCTTATATCATATTCTATTTTTTTTTCAATTCAAGACCTATGAATTAAAGACATGTAAAAATAAAGTAAAATGTAATCAATCTAACAACAAATGAATGTCCAAATGATAGAAAGAATTAAACCATAGACACAAATAAGAACCTATTACTTAGAAATTTGAGACTCTTTTACCTTGGCTTGCCAACCAATTCTAAGGTAGACTAAGGTGGACTTGTTTCCCATATCAAGTTTGGATTTAAAGTTCTCTAAGACATATTTTCTAATCCAACTTTGTAAAGTTTTCAGTCCATTGTCTTGAGTAACCTTCTAGGGCATGGAAATGTGTAGATAGTACTTCTTGACCCAAAATTTCTTCATTCTTGGTTCATTAGCCTGAGAAGTCTTTTGGGTTCTTGTTGACTTCTTAGGCAATTTATCCATGTTCAATAATACCCAATTTTCCTTAGTGTTGGAGTTGTTCTGACTTGTGTACTAAGGTGTTTTAGGTTTAACTCCATAGCTTAAATTTGTCTAATTAAGGAAGACTCCTCATTATTACCCTTGTGATGTCCTCTCATAAGGTTACACTTTAGACTTTGATTCGTAGTAAGATACTTAGGTTTTGACACATTGTCAACTTGTGTAACAACTTTCCCAGTGTCCAAGGGTTCTTTAACCTTAACAAACTTAGCAACACCATTAGAATGTGTGAAATTAGTCTCATTAAATCTAGTCTTCTTTTATTTCTCTACCATCCTTTAACATGTATAATCTATTGTCCAATATTTCATTCCTTAAAGTGAATGATTTAGATTTTTTTTAGAAGCATTTAAATCATTACCTAAATCTTCAATTTTTTTCAAATAATCCTTATTTGTCTCTACTTTTTTATGAAAATTCCCTAAGAATTTTATCTTATCTATAATATTACTTTTATCAGATTTAAATGCATTAACTTCTTAATTAGTAGACACAAGTTTATCTTCTGAAAATTTAGATTTCTTCAACTTTTTCTCAAGTTCACTTCTTAAAGTTTTCACCTCATTCTCTAGTGATTTCTTATTTTCAACCAATTGAAATTTGTCAATAAAAATGAATTTAATTGTCTTCTTATTCAATTTGATAATTTTCTCTAACTTTTTACAATTTTTACTTAATTTAATGATTTTTCAAAAATAACTTTTAACATCAAAATTCTCATCATCACTAGAAGACCAAGAATTAGACATGATAAACCTACTAAGCACAAGCAAATAAGTTCAAACAAATGCACAAAAACACACATTTTTTAAATTTGAGCAAATATAAGAGGAATCGATCAATACTAACATAACAACTTTGAAATATACATGCAAAACTTGATAAATAGCATGAATTGAAGGCAAATTTCAAAACAGTTACAAAGGAACCAAACCAATGCACTAGAAACTAAAATATTATATTGACTACAAGCAAACCACTAACCTTGTTTAGACTCTAACACAAGATCTTGTTATTTAGATTTTTACTGTCGACCTTCAAGTCTTCCTCAAGCACTTAAAAAATTCTTTTTCCTTGCCTTGTCTATGTCATATTCTATTCTTCAACAAACACCTTTTATTGTATTAAATTTGGTCTTGTGGAATCTTCAATTTCTCATTAAAGATATGTTACAACTCCTTGGAAATCTCTGTGTATAAGTTTTCTTTAGTTGTGGATTAACCTCTTCAATTCACAATGGATCTTCAACTCAATGCTTAATGTGAATTCTCCTTAGAAAATAATATCCAAAAACTATAAACCTTTTTTTATTTATCTCATCTAAGTTTTCCTCTCTCAAATTTTGTGATTTTATAACCCTTATATAGGCACTTTAAGTTGGTTTATGTCTTGTACTTGAATAAAGAAAGAAATTAAAATCAGAATATCTTAATTAGAGTAATGTGTCCTAGAAGCGATCGATCGTTCTAAATAGTGATCAATTGTTCAATGTTTGTTTTGTGCATGGTACTTTAAGTAATAGATCGATTCACGAGAATAATCAATTAATAACTCTCAGCTTCATTTTTCATGGGTCAAAATTTATTGTCGATCGATCATTTACTTCTTGTTTTGTAGTGAATGATTGTTATACCCATAATTTATCATTTTGTCCCTTTTACCCTAAAACATCTTAAATCACTTCTGAAACTTCTCTATGTGATTTTTGTATGTGAATCTGATTTGAATATGCTTTAAAAAACTTCACCATTCTCTATTCTTTTTTCTTGATCATTAAGGATACGTCTAATCCTTATTTTTAAGTCCGTCATTCCATATTTGACTCGACCACAACAACCGAAAATTGGATTGTAAGTCTCAATACATATACAAGGTTTCTAGACATAATTTTGACATTGAAATTAGCCTATAAACTTGACATATGAATCATATGTTCTCACATACGATACTTTCTAGATCGGAATAGGGCAGAGGAGGGGACTGGGGAAGGCGGCAATTCAGGTTGGGGGTGGCGGCCTTGTCGTCTCTTGGCCGGGGGATGGCCACAGACCGACTGGCTGCCACAATGCATAGAGAGAAAAGGGAAAAAGGGAATGGATAGAGTTTTACCTCACGCTACCAAAGGAGGGGCGACGTGGTCTTGACGGTGGTGTCCGGAGGTCATACTTGCTAGGGTGAAATCTTGGCGGTGTGCTGGAGGCCATTCGGCTGGCGGCAAAGGTAGATCGGGTGAAAATAGAAAAAGAGCTTGTAAGGCCAAAGCGGGATTGAAGGGCAAACAGGGCCAGACAGCTGGTGGGGCCAGGCCGGGGTGGTGGTAGCGACATCGCCACACCAAGGCCGATAGGTCAAAAGCCGGCGGCTGATGGTGGTGCAGACTCCGGCTTCATAGAAGGAAGGGGTAGTCCCCTTCCTTTATTCTGCCTATCAGGTTGGGCGCACTGTGGCATGCCCGATCAGATATTTAAGTTTTCCTTTTTTTCCCTTTAAGTGTTAGGGAAGTGGTCAATGGCCCCTTTCAAATAATCTTGAGTTTGATTTTCATCTTCCGACTCAGGAAGTTGCCCGTATGAGATCCATTGTAGAAGTCCCAATTGGCGGCTGAATTGGTTGACCCCATGGTATATTAGGCAGTGTCATTCTTCGAGTTGAAGCAGGGAAAAAGGCTAGTAGAGGCACTCCTAATATTCAACATCGACCTCAAAGAGGTGATCAACGTGAATCTAAGAAAAATGGATTACTTTTTTATCAATCAAAGGAGAGAATAAGTTGTCTGATGGGTCATGAAAGAGATAGGAGTACCACCAGAGCCTTCTCTAGATCGGTCTCCTTATAACTGGAGGGATTTACCCAAGGGCGTAGGTAGGAAAGGTTTCCCGGGGAGAAGGACTGAGGAATACATGGAGGGGGAATTTTTCATATAACCACATTTGAAGTAGTGAGGAGGGACCATTTAAATTGTTAGCAATGGGGTGACCTTCGGCTATATAGTTCACAATTTAAGTTTTTTCAACTTGCTTGGGAAAGCAACTCAAAGATGTCCATGTGGGGGGCCCACTTCTGATATGGGGCCAAAAGAAAAATGAGACACTCTTCCCAGACATCTAGGGTGGCCCTTAGGCCCGATGGCTTGCACCCCTTTAATAAGACTGGGCTATCATCACTGCAAGGGCCCATGGGCAGGCCAGAATAAGAGGCTCAAGCCCACCCTCGGACAAAGCCCCCGGATTTCACCAAGCTAGGCCACTTTTCTTATGTGGCCTTCCTTTGGAACCGTCCACCTCTTAGGTTTTTTCCTTCCGCACCGCCGCCATCTGGCCTGTATTAGAGGGGAACATTTAAAAAGCGGGAAAAGACAGAGGGTGGGGGAGCAGCATCTAATTCTCTTCGCTATCTATCCCTAAGCCTTTGATTGGTGCATGTAGGTTCTATGTTTAATCCCTATGGATGAAACGTTTAATTAGACCGTGCCTTTGTCACGACTTTAGAATCTTCGTGTTTTACGAAGTCGGAACAAATGTGTTTCTGGCTCCTGCGTCTCGTAAAGGGCCTCCGAAGTATGTCCAGTTTAATACTAGTCAACTGTTAGGGTACGTTTCCTCTTGGCCGCTATTTGCAGTTAGCCATCGCATTCTTATTAGGAAGAACCTAGTACTAGGAAAAATTCTGGAAGCATCCTTTCGTTAACAGAGATGAATTGGCTTCGGTTGACCTTATTATGGGAATGCTTGAAAAACCTCTTATTCCATTAAGCTCGTGACCAGTCTGAGAGGTAGCTGGGAACAAAATGAATAAGTGCTCTAAGATCAGCTGCTATTGGACTTCTATCATATCATATCATTCGTGTCTCTGTTACAATATGGCGATTATAAATGGTTCGAATTAATTCAAAGTTAGAAATAAATTAGAAATACTTTATGGCTGTACACCTTATTTTTCTACAATTGTAGTCTCCGTCAGGGTTGTCAAGGCTGAAGTTGCGGGTTCAAGCCCCGAAAATCCCGCCCTGCATTGGCAAGTTTAGCGGCAACCTTTGCTCTTAGTCCAAACTAATCCATGCAAATAAGAGTAGAAGAATGTAGGTTGTTATCATCAGTATTAGAAGACGTTATTGCCCTACCTTCACTCTCTATTTCAGTCTATGAAATTGAAAGGACAGACTGGAAGAAACCCTTTGAAATCCGAATACTCATAAGGTTGGGTCGATGCCCACTTCCCCCTAAACTGTACTTGCAAGTTTCCCTACAAAAAGCTCTCCATGCCTACTCTTAGAATAGAAAGAATTCGTTACCAACCCATTTTGAGTCTAGATTTTGTCAGTCAGCAGCAGCTTTATCTATTGGAGAGGATGAGAGAAAAAAGAAAAGAAATGGCAAGTAAAAAGTCTTTAATTGAAATAATCAAAGGGCTTTTTAGAGGAAGACAGCAAACAGTGAAAATGACTTTGTTTTACAGTTTTGCAATGGTGGCACTGTTCACTCTAAGCAAGAATACAGAGTTCACATTCCATAAAACCCTTAAGACATTACACAAATAACTACCCAAGAAAGATATGAAAATTACAAAGTAATGTCATTGGTCCATTAACCTATTTTTAACACCCCTTCTAAATTCGTAATTTTCATATAGTTTTTAAATTGTATAAACTTCTCAATTGTTACCGTTTTGGTGAACACATTGGCCAATTAATCATTGGTCTTGATAAACTTCAACTCAATTTAACCATTTTCCACTAGTTCTCTTATGTAATGATGTTTCAACTTAATGTGCTTTGTTTTTTTATGAAAGATTAGATTTTTAGTCATTGCAATGGCCAGCATGTTATCACAAAAAAATTGTTGTTGAATATGTTTTCTTACACTTTAGATCTCTAAGAATTCTCCTTAACCAAACTTTTTTAATGATGCACTTGAAGATGAGATCTACTCAACTTCGGCGGAGGAGAGAACAACATTGTCTTGTTTCTTTGATGACCATGATATTACCTTACTTTTCAATCTGAAAATGTAGCTGGAAGTGCTTCTTCAATCATTAATGCTACCGGCCCAATCACTATCGGAATAGCCAATCAATTCATTCTCCTTTTCACATTCATATTTTATCCCAAAGTTCTTTGTTCCATTAATATACTTCAAAATTCTCTTTTCCACCTCAAGATGAATTTTACTTGGTTTGCTCTTGTTCCTATCAACAATGCTTGCACTATGCATAATATTTGATCATGTGTTTGTCATGTATATCAAAGAACCAACAAGACTTCTATAAGAAAAATCATCCACCAATTTGTATCCATCATCTTTTAACAATTTCACATTTATAGTCATAGGAGTAACCATTTCTTTACAACTAGTCAAATTAAACTTTTTCAACAAATCATCAGCATATTTTTCATAAGATAAGAATATTCCACTAACTTTTCGTTTCACTTGAATTTAAAGAAAATATGTCATGAGTCCTAGATCGGTCATCTTATATTCTTTCTTCATAGTGTACTTAAATTCTTTTATCATCCTTAGACTATTGCTAGTATAAATCAAATCAACAACATAAAGACAAACAATGATAAAATCATGTATACCTTCCTTTTTTACATAGAGAGATGACTCACTTGGGCTTATTTAGAATCTATTTTGTTTAAAATATTTATCAATCTTGTTATTCCATGCTGTTGGAGGAGTCCATATAAGGCTTTGTTGAGTTTATAGAATTTCTCTTCCTTGCCTTTGACTTTATATCCTTATGGTTGCTCAACATATATTTTTTTTTCAAGCTGTCCATTTAAAAAGGTTGTTTTGACATCAAATTGGTACACTTGTCATTCTAATTGAGCAGCAAGTGCAAGAACAATTCTTATAGTTTCTATTATTGCAACGGGAACATAAGTTTCATTGAAGTCGATGTCGGGTTATTGTGAATACCCTTTTGCAACTAGCCTTATTTTGTGTTTTTGAATTGAGCCATCTTCATTGAACTTTATTTTTACACTCATTTCAAGCTAATCAATTCTTTGTTTTGAGGTTTATCAACTAACTCCCATGTCTTATTTTTCTAAATCATATTTATCTCCTATTCATTGCTTTTATCCAAACTTCTTCTCTTAAAGCATATTCAAATTTTTGTTGGATCATAAGAAAAAAATACATCACATTCATCATAAATTTCTTGAAGTGAACGTACCTTTCTTGGAGGTGAATCATTATCTACATTATTTGGATTAATTTGTCATATTCTTGAATCTTTCTTTTAGTCATGATGAGTTGGAGGATTTTCATGCTCTTGTGATTGCGAATCATTTGAAGTTTGATGACTTGATGAAGCCCCTTCTTTTTCATCTTCTACATACACTTTTTAAGATCCACAATTGTTTTCTTTAAAGTTCCATTAGCTTTCTTTATAAAAGATTACATTTTTTGAGATCACCAATTCTTTTATTTTAAGATTGAAAAGCCTATAAGCCTTAGATTTTTTACTATATCTAATAAAGATGTATTTTTCTCTTTTCTCATCAAACTTACTTCTCTTTTATGTAGGAATATAAGCATAAGCAATACATCCAAAAAATTTAAAATAATTTACTTGTGGTTTTCTCTTGTGTCATGCCTCATATAGTGTCATGTTTTGAACCGCCTTTGTTGGAGACCTATTGAGGAAGTAGGTAGCCGTATTAACGGCTTCCATCTAAAATTGGTTTAGAAGATTCTTCCCTTTGACATACTTTTTGCCATCTCCACAATCGTTCTATTTCTTCTCTCCGCTACACAATTTTGTTGAGGTGTGTAGCTAGTTGTTAGGTCCCTCTTGATGCCATGTTCTTTGCAAAAATTCTAAAATTTTCTTGATGTAAATTCACCACCACGATCGGTCCTCAAGGCCTTTAATTTCTTTCCACTTTGATTTTCTATAAATGTATTGAATTAAACAATTATAGAAAATGCATCCGATTTTGCATCTATAATATTTTCTTTTTGATTAATTCTTAGAAGTCCAAAGACCATGTTCTTTTGGTTTAGCAAAGTGAGACTCCTATAGTTCAAATGTCTAAACCTCAAGTGTCATATTAGAGAGTCATCAATATGAATAGCCTTCATTCCATAGTTTGCACAAAGAGACATAACTAATAGAAATTCTTTGTTTGATGTCATTTTGACCTTTCCTATCACTTGCTTCATGCTTTTATCAATTATAATACATTCATCATAGTCAAAATGCACTTTATAGCATCTTTGCATAAGTTGCCTAACACTAAGCAAATTTCGAGTTAAACCCGGAACATAAAAACATGAAGAATATCATGAATGAGTTTAGGCTCACCTTTATTTGTTTGGAAGGCTATGATTCCTTTTCCTTCAACTTTTTGCATTTTTCTATCTTCTAGTTTACTTCAGAGTTGCTATTTGTTGAAGCTTCAAAAAGCTTTCCCGGTTGCCTATCATGTGATTACTACAATCACTATCTAAGTACCAAACATCATTCCTTTCTTTTTGTGTGTTTATGCAAGAGTAGAATAAGCGGCTTCGTTTATCTTCCTCCTTTTCAGTAAAATGTGTTTGGTCCTTGTTTTGAAATTTGCAATCCTTTGGAGCATGAATGTGTTGTTTACATCTAAAATAACAATAATTGGCAACATGATTTGTCTTCTTACAAATGAAACAACCATTGTTTTGCTTCTCATATATACCTCTTTCATTTATAATTCATTTTTCATTGCCTCTTCTATTTCCTTGGTTTCCCTTTCCTCTACCTTGAAATGAATTATTTTAAAAAAATTTCTTTCATCCATCTTGCTTCTTCTCCTTGAAAGTCATTTTGGATTGGAAAGCTTGCTCCATGGAGGAATAAGTAAACTTCTTCATTCTTGCTTCATGAGTTTCAAGAGAACTCATTAACGCATGCATGCTCTCTCTTGCCTCTTCAAAAGTGACTACAACATGCTCAAATTTAGCTGGCATGCTTCTTAACACTTTTTGCATAATCTTTTTATCCGGAATACTATCTTTATAATTTCTAATTTTATTAACAATAGTAGCAATTCTAGAATTAAAATCTTGAACATTCTCACTATCTTTCATTGCCAAATTATCAAATCCCTCCATAAAGTTTGAAGCTTCATAGCAATTACCTTTTTGGTCCTTTAAAATTCATTCCTCAAAATTTCCCATCCTTCTTTAGATTTTGTGGAAGCCATAATTCTTGGAAAAATTGTTTTGCTCATTGTTTGTTTTATGTAGAATATGGCTTTTGCATCTTTCTTCTTGTTCTCTTTATATGTCTTCTTGTTCTCTTCACCTTAGGATGCATCCAACGATGTGCAAGAAGCAAATTCCGACAAACTCTGAAACTCCATAGAACCAAACAAGGCCTGTTTTTCCTCTCTTTTAAGTACGGTTACCAATTTTTACATCCTGATTGGGTCAACAACATCACTATACACCAGGATATGTAATTCCCTATTTTCAAGTGTACGATGGAGAATGAAAGCCATACGAACGGTACTCTTACGATACTCTTCCTTCACTAACTATGCCAACCGAACTCTGAATGAGTTAAAGCAAGAGCTTAAGAGCTTCAGCAAGGCACATAAGTCCGCTCACCTATCCCTAAACGGTACTCTTCCTTCACTTCCCTATTCCAGAACCGGTACAAAAATGGCTGCTTTTTCTACGTTGTTTACTTTAGTTACTGGGGGGTTTTGGGAAAGACCTATGTGGGGCACCTTTCGGGTGTGGGATGCTCGTTTAACCTCCGTATTCATCCCATTCCTTATTTACCTGGGCGCTCTGTGTTTTCAAAAGCATCCTATTGAACCGGCTCCTATTTCAATCCGTGCTGGACCGATCGATATACCAATAATAAAGTCTCTAGTCAACTGGTGGAATACATCGCATCAACCTGGGAGCATTGGTACATCAATGCATGTTCCAACGCCCATTCCAATCTTTTCCAACTTTGCAAACTTCCCCTTCTCAGCCCTTATCTTGTTCATTCTAGAAACACATCTTTCTATTTCATCTTTTTCAGAATCTCTCTTAACGGAAGAAATAGAAGCTGGAGAAGGAATACCAAAACCTTGTTCACTAGCTAGGATTGATAATTCTCTCTGCAAGAGCTTGGGCTACGTAAAGTGAAGCAAGGAGCGACAAAGCGAGCGGAAAATGAGCGTATCAAGATGCACAAAGCAATTGACGAAGATAGACAAGTGAAGCGCTTATGCGCCTTGCTAAAGCTCTTAAGCTCGCATCGCACATGGACGATAGAGTAGGCGGGTCTCACACATTCGTTGTTCCCCAGGTCCACCCCATTGAAAGAGTCCGTTTTTGCCTCTGTTATTGAAAAGTTAAGTCAGGACCTCTTTTGTTGTATCTGCTGTGCCTATTTCGGATTCAGCCTGAAAAGCATACTTTTATCTATATACATCCGCCATATGAAAATAAAGTCCTGCTATCTGTATTGTATTTTGAAGGGTTACTTCTAATGCCTCTTAAAAGTCTGTGTGGGTTGATGCCCCTGCTAAGAAATAATATTCCCATTATTATTAAGAACGTAGCTATTCAGACCCCATTATTTTTCCAGTGTCCCCCAAAACAAAGTGAAAAAAATAAATTTTTTTGTACTTCATTCCCCCCTCTTTCCACCCTCATTTTCCTCATGATTCCCCCACTCCACTAAACCCCCTATTTTTTCTTCCGGCAACGGCAACATAAACTCTGGTGACCATTCCGAATCCGACTTGCATACTGGTGGACTAGCTGCACAGCCTATACAGATCTGGCCACGGCCAACACAAGCCGCTGCTAGTGCAGCCAGCACAGGCCACCGCTAGTGCGGCCAAATCCGGTCGTGCTATATCTGGTCGTGCTGGCGGTGGCTTGCACTGGCCGCACTGGCGGCGGCCTGTGCTGGCCACGTGCGGTGGGCTGGATCTGGCCGCAGCCTGCACTGGCTGCGCATGGTGGGCCGGATTTGGCCGCATTCAGTGGGCTGGATTTGGCCACGACCTGTGCTATTAGTATGTGACGCATCCGGATCTAGCCGTGCTGGCCGTGGGCGGCGCGGTTTTGGCTCCAGTGGCGCCGGCGCTGGTGCTGGCAACCAGTTTCACTGGAGAAGAAGAAGGGGGAAGGGGGAAGAGAGATATATATATTTTTTTATGTATGGGGGATAAGTGAGAGATTTTAATAAAAAAAAGTTGGGGTAAAGGAGAAATGGGGGACAGAAGGGAAAAAGTGGGGTTTGAACAGCCACGTTCTGTTATTAAATAACTTTTCATTCCTATCAATTTTGAAGGAAGGAGAAACTACTCAGTGCCCCTTTTTTCTTGATTCTAGTATGGTAATCTACTCTCCTCTGATTCAGGTTGTAGACCTTACCCTTTCCTTATGCTCTTTCTGATAGTCAATTTCTTTAGTGGGAAGCGTTTTTCCTGCTCTACTCTGACAAGTGTAAGGAATGCAAGGGGAGCGTCCATTTCAAGATTGACGGCGCACAGCTAGCACATATTAGCATAAGTATTACTTACACTAATATGTGCTAGTTGTGCATCGTCAATCTTGAAAATGGACGCTTCCCTTGCATTCCTTACGCTCGGCTCACGGTGGCCAAGGAACATGAAAAATGCTTCCTCTTTAGTGAAGCTAGCCTATTTGGTAAAATAACTTTCTCTGTCCTTCAAACCTAAGTCCGGATATGATTTAAGGCCAAGGAAAGCTGTCTAATGGCTTCAATTACTCCTATGTCAATTTTGATGAGCTCTTGCTACATTTCCCTCTCCTAAACCTGGGACTCTATTAATGCTGCCGTCAATGATTTAGCCAAATGCTTTGGTGCCACTTCTAAAGCTAAAGACCTCACCTCTTCCTTGAAGGTTGTATTGCTTGTCTTTGTTGACGGTGTACACTACTTTACTGAAAGTGAATAGTGCGCTATGCACCTTTGACACTGGGGAAGTCTTGCATCAAGCTCCACGCCAACCGCCATGATTCCCTCTTCCACCTTGATATATAGCAAACATACCCGAGGGAGCAAACTATCTGTGTGTGGACATCCATGGGCTGAAAGCATTTTTCTAGCCGAGTGCTTAACACCGGGGTAGAGCTTCTTCTCTCTCGAGTAATAAGAATCTGGATGCAAATGCAATCGATCGATTGACGAGAGTGATTGATCGATAACTCTCGGCTTCATTTTACACAGGGTGAAATCAAGTGCCCAATTGATCTTTTTTTCTTCATATTGTGCAGTGATCAATTGTTCTGCCTATAATTTTACTATTTTACCCTCTTAATCATAAAGCCTTTTGAAAGCTCTAAAATCATGTCTAAACTTGTCTAAGTGATTTTGGTATACAAAGGTGGTCTGAATAAGCTTTAAAAACCTTAAACATCTTTTAGTCTTCTGTCTTAATCCATAACAACACGTATGCTCAAATTTTTAAAGTCTATT
Organism: Saururus chinensis; assembly: GCA_035235625.1. NCBI lineage: Eukaryota > Viridiplantae > Streptophyta > Magnoliopsida > Piperales > Saururaceae > Saururus > Saururus chinensis. The sequence goes on from CP141142.1 coordinate 26,703,993, forward strand.
AATTCCAAATCTAACTCAAGCACTACAACCTCAAATTTAATTCTAAAACTCAATGCATACACAAGGTTTCTAGACAATATTTTTGACAAATAAATCAGCAAATAACCTTGATATATAAGTCATATGTTCTTACAAAGATTCTTATGTAAAAACATCATAAACACTATTAAGATTGGTGAAGCTTATGTAAGAGCATCATAAATACCTTTTAGATTTGTGACACTTTTATTTAAGAGTCGCATTTACTATTTTTTTAACAAAAAACTATATTCTCTCTCTCTCTCCTCTCCTCTTTCTAGCTCCTCTCCTCTATCTCCCTCCTTCTCTCTCTCCTCTCCTCCTCTCCTCCTCTCCTCCTCTCCCCCCCTCTCTCCCCCCTCTCTCCCACTCTCCTCCCTTCTCTCCCATTCTCCACCCCTCTCACCTCCCTCCTTCCCTTTCTCTCCCTTCATCTATCCTCTCTCTCTCTCTTACCTACAATGCTTTAGAAGAAGGGTCATAATTTTTTGGGTATTTACGATGCTTTAAAAGACGTGTAGCAAAAGGGAGAGTGAGGGCCAAATTTCGCCCATGGCTCTAAATCCCCCCCCTCCCCATTGTACTCCCACCCCGGCTCCCCCTCCCCGCCATCGTTGTTGTCTACCACCTTCTCTACCTCCCCCCCCACCCGGTCCCCTTCTCCTCTCTGCTCCCTTCCCTTCTCTTCCCCGGTTGCGGCCTCATGCCCCCATTGCGACACTTCCTCTCCCTTCCCCGACTACCCCCTTCCCCACCCACCCCGCATCCTTAGCTTCCTCTAGTCGGAGGAAGAGGGGCTCCCGCACCTCTGGCCGGAGCCCCTTACCACCATTTCCCTTGCCAGACAACCCTCCCCTCATCCCACCTCTGGTAGGTTTTTTTATTAAATTTTCAATTTTTTATTAACAATGCTTTTAAAAGCATCGCTAACAACATTTATTATAATTATCCTTAAAAATTTTCCTTATTAGCAACACTTTTGAAAACATCACTAACAATGTTTTCTTATTTGTTTTAAATTTTTTTCTTACTAGTGACACTTTACAAAGTGTTATTAGTTTTTTTTTTTTACTAGTGACGCACAAACAAGCATCGCTAATAAGGTTTTTTTTTTTCAATTTGTTATATTAGTAACACTTTATAAAATGTTGCAAAAAAAATGATACGAGCGATGAAAAAAAGCATCGCTAATAACAATACTAATGAGCACTACTAACGATACTTTTTACAACGAATTTAGCGATGATTTTTAAGTATCGTTAATAGTTACTACTAATACTTTTATTACTATTAGCAACACTTAAAAGGGTCATTAATAGTTTTTTTTTCTTATAGTTAGAGAAAGTAAGAAAGTGACATTCCCACCCTAAATGCTAAAGAATTTAAGAATGCTGGGACAACAAAAGTAACATCTCGTACAAATCAAGAACGCCAACATTTAATGCATGTAGTTTTTCTAAACGCAAAATTGAAGTTATAGGCAAATGTAAAAAATGTCAACTAACAGAAGTAACTAACGGAAGGTGTAAATTCACCCAACAGGATTGAAAAATATGAGTGATGTATTTTGTTACTGCTACAACGAATCTGTTGGACCTGTAAAGCACGCTGTTGGAGCCAAAAATGAAGCTGCTGCCATGGACGAATTCAAGCGACCTTCAATAGGATTGCTTCTGCCCTATCCACCTTTTCTTGGGATACTGAGAACGAGGTGACAGGGGAAGAGCATCGCGTCGGGACAAATTGACAGCCAAGTTAAAGAGAATTCAAATCTGCTACGGAGGGCTCAAGCCTGCGCAGTGTTAGCCACCAGTCACATATTTTCATGTTGGGGAGCCCCAGCTATCTACGTGGTAAATTCCGCCCACGTTGGGGAGCCCCAGCTAACTACACTGTAAATTCTCCGTGAGAGAACTCACGTCCCATTTCTGGTTCAGGCGGTTGTTTAAGAAATTAAATAAAATAAAACCCAACTATTTCAACGCACCGAACCCACTTTCTCCCGAGCTCTCTCTTTCCAATTGCCCAATCTAGTCGCTCTCTCCCCCATGCCTCTGTTCTCGATGGCCATCTGCTACATTCTTCCCACCCAATAGACATCCCTTCACATACTGAAATCATGGCTCTCCACCCCTTTTCCTTGACGCACTTTGCACCGAACAAGCAGCCACGATCCACCGGTCCTGCCTCTGTATTGAGCTCGAAGAATTGGCTTCCTTGGCTCTGGAAAGGTTCTTCGAACTTATTCTTTTATTCTCTCCCTATTCCACTTCTATTTACTAATTTTGATGCCTGGAATGCCATGAGAAATAATGGGTTAACTTCACGAATGGCTTCTGTATGTTATTTTAATTGTATAATTTGATTGTCAACTTTGCTGAACTACACTAATTTTATTTGCAGTTGTTGTCTTTGTGCACCTTATTGCCACGATTTGGTACAACAATTGTGATGGCCACCTGCTTTTCTCTTATAAAAATAATCATCATAAATGTTACACACACTCGACCATCACACACGTGTCCGAACATAACGGCCGTCGGTGCAGACCACAGTCACATATGCATTGAATTAATCATAAATATACAACGGAGTCAAAGCACAGCAAAAATAAATTTCACATGCACTTAATAAAAAAAATTACGCAGGCCAAGGACCCTATGGCGTAGAGCCGATAGTTTTACAAGCCTTACATGTCTTCGGGCACATTGTGCCCTTAAACTGCAGTCATATAATATTATATATTTTCCAAAAGAAAGAGTAGATAAATTATTTGGGACACTATTCTTCCTTCACTTCCACCCTTGCTGCAATACTTGTAGAATCTAGGGGTAGGTGAGTATTTTTATACTCAGCAGGTTGATTTAAAATCTAAAAGAAATGCTAAGGAGAAAAATCTATGAAAAACCCTTATAGCATTTTCTTTAGAAACCTTTATCAATTACAACTTATGCAGAAATAAAACTGTTCCAAATCACATCAAATCCACAAGCCACAATACCCTACAGCCTACCCTCGGCGCTCATGGGGCAAATGAGGGTCACTTAGGGACAGAGTTTTCTCATAATACTCCACCTTGTGCACGCCACTTATTATTTTTTCGGAGGGCATAATCACTCTATGATAATTCTAGGTTCTTAAGCCCATGAATTATTCATCACATAATCCAAAACATAGCAAACACATGCCAAAATAGTTCATCGAATAGCATGTCTTCCATAAATTAGTCACGTAGCATAGTCATGTCAAATCATGTAGAAAAAGTTATACCAAACACATGTTTAGAGTTTAAAACCCCGTGCCTTAACACTTGGTTACAAATTCATAATAGAATAAGCCTCAAGTGCTGAAAACAACTACTCCACAACATCTAAAATGCTTGATTTAGTAGAGAACACCTTTTGAATGACTCGATTTGGACATAAAATGGTTGAGAACGGAGGAAAACAAGTTTCAAAAGTGGAAAAACTAGAAACAGCCAAAAAAACTAGCTAAAACAACAATTTAAAGGTTCGTATAGTCATAATGTGTGGGGCCACGCACGCCATGATGCGCGTGACGGTCACATGCCACGCAGTTGAGATGAGCACGTGATTCCAGCACCAAAGGGGCATGGGTCAAGGGCAACAATGGACTTATTGAGAACATGAGAAGGGTCTCGTAGATACTTTCTAAGCATGGATACATGGAACACATTATGGACGACATCAAGCTAAGGGGCAAAGCCAATCTATAAGATACTGGTCCCAATTTATCCAAAATTTCAAGTAGTCCTATAAAGCGAGGACTTAGTTTATTTAATTCCAAACCTCATAACTCCTCTAGTTAGTGAGACTTTTAAGAATACTTTATCTCCCACACAGAAATCCAGATCTTTCCTTGTTTGGTCAGCATAGTTCTTTTGATGACTGAGCTGTCATCAACCAATTTCTGATGAGTTTGACCTTTTCGGCACATTGCTATATAAATTTTGAGTTTACCAACTTACGCTCTCCAACTTCACTCCAACTAGTCGGGGATTGACATGGTCAGCCATAGAGAGCTTCATATGGTGTCATACCTATACTAGAGTGATAACTATTATTATAGGCAAACTAAATTAGTGTTAGATGCTCATCCCAGCTGCCCCTCTAATCCATGGCACAAACCCACAACATATCTTCCAAAGTTTGTATGGTTCTCTCTAACTGTCCATCTATTTGCGAGTAGAAAGTTGTACTAAATCATAGATTAGTACCTATCTCTTCCTGGAATCCTTTCCAAAATTGAGAGGTAAAACAATTGTCCCGATCCGAGATTATGGATAGAAACACTCCATGTCGACTCACAATTTCCTTTACATACATCTTTTCCAAAACATTTAAAGATTGAGTCTTTCTTAGTAGCAAGAAATGTGTACCTTTGGTGTGTCGATCTACTATTACCCAAATAAACTCATGACCTTGCAATGTTTTGGGCAGACCTGAAACAAAATCCATTAAAATATGATCCCACTTCCACTCCAGAATTTCAAATTGTTGTAGGGTACTAGAGGGTTTTTGATGTTCAGCTTTAACATGTTGGCAAGTTAAACACTTGGAGACATATTCCCATTCCACCAAAAATTCCTTTTCAGGTCTTGATACATCTTCGTTCCGCCAGGGGGGATGGTGTACTGAGATTTATGTGCTTCATACAATAAATCTTGTCTTAGTTCAAGTATTGTCAAAACCACTAATCTTTCTCAAAATATTATTCCCCCATTAGAGCCTTTGTTCAAATTAGGCCATTCTAATGAAGTATGCACTTCTTCGTCTTCTTTCTTAGCTTCGAGGATGCGCTCAACTAATTTTGATTTCACCTTTAGGTTGGCCACAAGAGAACTCTTATTTCCCGATTGTAACTTGGGTTCAAAGTCTATCACTTCTTCCATCAATTTCCATTTTTGGGCAAGTACTTGAGCAACCTTTCCCTCAACTTTGCAACTCAAAGCATCAACCATCACATTTGCTTTTCCTTGGTGGTACTAGATAGAAAAATAATAATCCTTTATATACTCTATCCATTGTCTTTGCCTCATATTAAGATCCCTTTGAGAGAATATGTACTTCAGGCTTTGATGATTTATAAAGGTTTCAAACTTCTTTCCATATAAGTAGTGTCTCTAAATTTTTAAGGTAAAAACTAATACCGCTAATTCTAGATCTTGAGTGGAGTAATTACTTTCATGCCTCTTTAGCTATCTTGAAGCATAAGCAATTACTTTCTCATTCTGTATTAGTACGCATCCAAGACCTATACTAAAAGCATCACTATACACTACATATCCTCCACTGCCAGATGGTAAGGATAAGACTGGACCAGTGGTCAACTTCCTTTTTAATTCTTGAAATCCTTTTTCGCATTCCTCATTCCATATAAACTTTACCATGTTTCTAGTAAGCTTGGTTAAGGGCAAAGCTATACTTGAAAATCCTTGAATAAATCTTCAATAATAACCAGAGAGACCTATAAAACTTTTGATTTTGATAATTGTCTTAGGTCTCTCCCACTTCATCACAACCTCGATCTTGATTGTGTTTACTGATACTCCATTCTTTGAAATAATGTGACCCGAGAAAACAATTCGCTCTAGCCAGAACTCACATTTACTCAATTTAGAATAAAGCTGATGATCCCTTAGGGTTTGTAGAACAACCTGCAAATGCTCTCTATGCTCTTTCGGAATAGAAGAATAGACCAAAATATCATCAACAAAAGCAATTACGAATTTATCCAATTGTGTATGAAAAACACGATTCATAAGATTTATGAAAACTGCAGGAGCATTTGTTAATCCAAATGCTATCACTAAAAATTCATAGAGTCTATAACGGGTACGGAAAACTATTTTTGAAATGTCCTCATCCCGTATTCTTAATTTATGGTACCCCAACCTCAAATTTATTTTTTGAGAATACTTTAGCTTCTTGCAGTTGGTCAAACAAATCATCAATCCGGGGTAAAGGATACTCATTCTTTACAATTACAGAATTAAGCATCCTATAATCTATGCATAGTCTCAACGATCCATCCTTCCTTACAAATATGACTGGAGCTCTCCATGGTCAAACACTGGGTCTAATGAATCCTTTATCTAGTAACTTCTGTAATTGACTCTTTAATTCCTTTAGTTCTGCAGTAGCCATCTGATAGGGTGCCTTAGAGATAGGACTTGCTCCTAGTATTAAGTCAATGTTAAAATCTATCTCTCTTCTTGGCGGCACCCTAGGGAGATCAACAGGAAACACATATGGAAAGTCTCTTATCACATCAGTATTTTCTAAACTAGAAGTCAAAGGCTCTTCAGAAATTCAGGTGGAAAGATATGCATGACATCCTTTAGATATTAATTATTGAGCCTTAATAGAAGAGATGATAAATGCCCCTGTATGTTCCATATTTCCATAAAAGGTAAAATTTCTTTTTCTGTGCTTATAGAACATAACTTTTTTCTCTTACAATCTATCATAGCTTCATTCTCTGCTAACTAGTTCATTCCTAGTATGACATCAAAGTCTATCATACTTAAAAGGTAAAATTTCATTTTCTGTGCTTATCGAACATAACACTTTTTCTCTTACAATCTATCATAGATTCATTCTCTACTAACTAGTCCATTCTTAATATGACATCAAAGTCTGGCATACTTAAAAGTATAAGATTAGCCTCCCATTTTTGGTTTTCTAAAGATATTAACACATCTTGTAGAAACTCCTGAGGCTAGAAAAGTCTTTCCCATGGGAGTTGACACTTCTAATATATATCCTAGTTCCATAATCAGACGACCAATACTTAAATCAAAATCACAGGATATAAAAGAATGTGTTGATCCTGGATCTATTAAAACTTTAGCAATCTTGTCCAAGATTAGAAATGTACCTTGAATAACTCTTGCTAAAGTTTGAGCTTCTTCTGTGGTAATAGCATAGATCCACCCCTTAACCTTAGGCTTCGGCTCTGTCTTGATCACCTCTAGCTTCTTCTTCTTGGGACATTCCTTAATCTTGTGTCCTAGCTTGCCATAAGAAAAACATTGTGCCTCAGACTCTTGGCTCTTCATCTTAGGGCAATTATTTATCTGGTGTCCCAATTCACCACAACTGCCCTCAACATAAAAACAAAGTCCGGTGGGATGGAATCAATTGCACTTGGAACACCTTTCAAATCTCTTCTCCCTTTGAACTTGTGTATGTGCGCCAAAAGGTTTCTGAAATTTGCAGTTACTATTCTTATTAGGAAACGTAAATTTCCTCTTTCTATCACCAGCCTTCGAACCGCTATTCTGACCGTGGGCCCTACAATCCGCCAAGAACTCTTGATATTCTTGTTCTAATAGAGAGGCGAGTTTCATTGCTTTGGCGAAAGTAGTAGGTTGGAAACCAACAATTCTACTATGTAGTCCATTGTTTAGCCCTATCACTAACTTCCTGGCTTTCCTTAATTATGTTGGGCAGAGATAATGTAACACCCCAACCCGAGCCAGGGCCTAAAACATCTCTAATTTAAAATTTTCTCTTTCCTTTAAGCCAGGAATCATCATTTGTGTGCGAGAGCTACAACATTCATCTACGCACTACGGAGTTCAAAGCTTACCCGTACGTAGACTTAGGTTGTAACGATAATTTACACATGACGAAGCTTCATAATTCATCGCATGTAAATCAAAATAAAACTTATTATTATAATTAATTTGGATTGGGCCAATGTTGCCTTGTCGTTGGTTGCCTATGTACATATTAGATATTATTCCAATACGATCGAATCCGAACGTAGTTCTGCCTAGCGGCTAATACATACAACAAGTGTCACAAAATCATATACGTTAAAATACATATATACTAATACTTAATTGGAGTTATACAAAAACTTGTCATATATCGGAGTCAAGCGGAAGTTAATAAGTCAACGAAATTGTACATCTCGCTCTACCACATAGCATGATCAAAACCACATACACACATCTCACTCTATCACTGAGCTGAGATCAAACACACACACACACACACCACACGTCTTGCTCTACCCTAGAGCAAGACGGAACATAAACATGTCACATTAAGCATAGCAAATTAGAGCACAAAGGATCATAGCATAGCACACATCCTAATTTAGCACATGCAGCTCTATAATTTAAATGAGATGTCAGAAATACTTACTCCCCTCATGTCTTGCAAGGCAACGGTATTCGGAGTTGGTCGTTCCTTCTTGGTGTCCTCCCCTTAGGATCCAAAGGCAGCAAACAGAGCTTCCACTAACCTCCATACGTTCCTCGTCTTGCACTGAAAGACTACGTACAAATGTTCTCCTTGCTGGAGATTCTTCTCGTTTTCCACGCCAGTGGGCAATGAACAAAACCTCCCCTACTCGGGATTGCTTCTCTGGTTATGGCCCGGCAACTTCGAACGAAACCCTGTCTTACTTCTGACTCCTTTATCTTTCTCCAGTGCTTAATGACGACGGGCAGGGCCTCTCCTTGTCTCATGGCATTTCCTCCTCATACGATCGCTAACTCAGAGAACGGACCCCTCCATTATGAAGAGCACACTCAATTTAATCAAGAATGCCTCTTAGATGGACTAAATTGGAGCTAGGATACTCAGAAACAGAGAAAAAGAAGTTTGTCGGTGCTCGTGGACAACGGTCAGGACCTCTCCTTCTCTTAGGGGGTTTCTCCTTATACGGTCTCCAACTCAAAGAAAGGACTGCTCCATTGCATAGAGCACACTCGATTTACTTATAAATGCCTCTTGAATGGCCTTAATTAGATTTAGAACAGACAAAAATGGGGGAAAAGAAGATCTGACTGAAAAAGGCCAAAATGGGGTATTTATAACCCCCCCCCAGCTGAGGATTTAAAGTCGCAGCTCTGCGAAACTGCAGTGCCGCACCGCACTAAAATGCAGTGCCACTAGAAACCTTGGAGCCCACCGTTTCAGGTGCCCCATGCGCACGGCAACTGCTTATTGCGGCTGCACGTTATGCGCACCATGATCGCGCGTGTGTGTCTATCGCGCGTGTGCCGCATTTCTTTTATATATATATATACATCCAAATCTTCAAACGCCCGTAACTTTCTACCCCGGATTCGGATTTGTGCGTTCTTAGTACCGTTGGACTCGTATCAACAAGCCCTTCAATACTACCCCACTTAAAGCCATATATCATGCTCTTTCTTATTTTTTATGCTTCTCGAGGTTGTAACTTCCTGTCCTGACCTCTGTTTCACCCGTTCTTTGATTCGTTATGCTCATTTCTTCGAACTCTATTCATATATGGAGGTTTAAACCTTTGAAAACATCTAAAATTTATACCAAAATTATCCAATTTGGCCTAACCCTTCAAGTTAAATGTAATTGAAAAACGAGTCATTACAGATCAAGAGGAAAGCATTGTAATTGTAGGAACTTATATTTGTACTGGGCGACTGTCATATTTCTTTGTTGCAAGTCTAAAACTTCTGTTTCTTTCTTTTCTTGAATATGGTGAGGGAAATATTTATCATAAATTACCTCTCTAAACGCTTCCCACTTGATGTTGTCCTTGTCAGGCAAGAAGTTTTTTCTGCAGATGGCCACCAAAAAGCTGCTTATCCCATCATTGAAAAAGTGGCCACATCCACCTTTCTAGCTTCTGGAACCTTCATGGCCTTGAATATCCTTTCCACCTCAAATATCAATTTTCAAACCACCTCTGGACCATCCTCTCTGGTAAATATAGGAGCAATTTTCTTGAACCACTCAAGTAGATTATCTTTCTCACCCCGACTGCTTTCTGTTGAATCAATAGTTTTACTCAAAAGATTAGGGCTAGACTGAAATCCTTGGTTCTGCAGATGCTATGTCATCCTCTGCATCATTATGTCAGAAATTTTCAATCAGATTTTATGGTGCTACAACACCATGAGCTACTGCTTCAACTTGGGTAGAATCATCTGACAACTGCACTTCTCTACCACTATCGAAAGTCATCTCGAGGGTGCTAACATATTGTAATGACGTTGAATCCACACAAGTTATTTAAAACAAACCAAGTTTATTTATGAACATAGTCACATTCACTCATATTTCCACATTCTTACAAAACAAAAATGTGTCAGGATACACATTGATCAAACATTCACAAAACAACTCAACCGTTTAATTTTACAGGCAAGCAAAACCACACTTTTTTTTGTTAAAAAAACAAAACACACACTTTTAGAGGTTGAAGGAAACCATTCAAGGGAAGATTTTCCTTGTCGGACACTTGAAGAAGAAGTGCCCTCGCAGTCCATAGAAGACATATTTTAGGAGGATACTCCGTGTACCATGACAACCCTTTGCCCTTGCGCTATCTTAGAGCTTCCTCATTCTCTTCTTCCTCATCCTCTTCAGCAGAGGGTAATTTATTTAAGTCAAAATTTCTCAATATTACCTCCTCCTTTTCAAAGTTATGTTCTTCCTCCTCATAAGGTTCCTCTTCAAATGGTTCCTCCTCCGATGGTTCTTTTACATAAGGGTTCTCCTCGGATGGGTCTCTCCCATAGGGGTCCTCCTCTAGATCCTCAATCATAATCGAGGATTCTCAAACATTTATCACTTCCTGCACCTCATCACTATGTGAGGGAGAATCAACTATAGTCATGGGTTGAGAATCACTCAAAGTTTCTCCGATGGCCAATTCCCTTGATGTTTCTCCGCTACTTCCCCCTCCTATGGACGGCAAGGGCAAATTTCTCATTGTCAAATGGTACAGTGAGCCGGAAATATGTTTCATCCTTGATTTTCTAGTCATTTCTAATGGTTAAAAACAAATTATCATTTCTAATAGTTAAAAACAAAACATCATAACATTAGTAAGATAACGGAGAACAGAATAGTAATTATTTACATGACTGATTAGAACTACCGCTCTACGAACCGAAAGGCCTTGGACTCTGATATCAAGTGTGATAGCCGCCCTTTTCTCTTATAAAAATAATTAGGATAAATGTTCGACACACACGACCATCACACATGTGTCTGAACATGACGGTCATCAGTGTGGACCACAGTCACATATGCATTATATTAATCATAAGCATACCATGGAGTCAAAGGACATCTAAAATATATTTCACATGCACTAAATAAAATTTTACACACAGGCCAAGGACCCCGAGGCATAGAGCTGATAGTTTTACAAGCCTTATAAGTCTTCGGGCACATTGTGCCCTTAAACTTACATATTTTCCAAAAGAAAAAAGCAGACAAATTATTTGACAATGTTTTTCCTTCACTTCCTCCCTTGCTGCAATACCTGCAGAATCTGGGGGTGGGTGAGTATTTGTATACTCAGCAGGTTGATTAAAAATCTAAAAGAAATGCTAAGCAAAAAAATATTTGAAAACCCTTACAACATTTTCTTCAAAAACCTTTATCAACGATAAATTATGCACAAGACAAAACCATTCCAAATCACATCAAATCCACAAGCCGTGATACCCTACGGTCTATCCTCAAGGCTCATGGGGCAAACAAGGGCTACTTAGGGATGGAGTTTTTGCATAATACTCCACCCTGTGCATGCCACTTGCCGATTATTTTTCTCAGCGGGCATCATCACTCTATGATAATTCTGGGTTCTTAAGCCCCTGAATTAATCATAACATAATCCAAAACAAAGCAAAACCCATGCTAAAATAGTTCATCACATCGCATGTCTTCCATAAATCACTCACATAGCTTAGTCATGTCAAATCATGCATAAAAAGTTATACCAAGCAAGTGTTTAGAGCTTAAACCCACCTTAACCCGTGGTTACAAATTCATAATAGAAGAAGCCTTAAATGCTGAAAGCAACCCCACCACAGTGTCCGGAATGTTTGATTTAGAAGAGAATGCCTTTTGAATGACTCAATTCGGATGTAAAACGGTTGCAAACAGAGGAAAACAAGTATCAGAAGTAGAAAACTGAAATAGACGAAAAAATGAGCTGTAACCACTATTTAAAGGCGTGCGCACATGTGGGGCCACTCATGACACATGGCACACAATGGTCAAGTGCCATGCAGTCATGGTGTATGTGCGACTTGTCACACACGCACGTTTCCCGCACTACAAGGGACCGGGTCACACGTTTGATGTGATGATGCTTCTTGCGATCACTGTGCATGTCGTCATGGGTCCTGTCCCACATAACGCGAACCTGCCACATGGGCCTACTATGCATCGCTCAGCTGGCCTGCAATCCCGCGGTCCCAGGTCCATGCGGTGGTGCCACAGCCTCATCGGCTTACCCCTACCACATGCGTCAGCCTTTTTTGAAAAAAAATCCAAAAGCTTTAAACGTGTGTATCTTTCTCTCCTGGTTCCGTTGGGCTTGTATAATTGAGCCCTACAAAACTAGACCCCACATGGCTATGTTATCCTCGGCTTTTAAAATGGGTTCCGCCTATGTGGCAAATTTCCCGAGGCCATAACTTTCAATCCTGTTGTCCAAATCAAGTGCTTCAAATGTCGTTACACTCGTCTTTTTTCATTCTACCATAAAATTATAAAGCTTAAATATTTAACTAATTAAAAGAATGCTACCAACTCTAAAATTAACTTATTAGAGGCAAAACGAAAACTTACTTGAAATTCAGGACTCTACAAATGCACAATTTGTGGAGGGCTGGAAAGATGTTGGAGGGGGGAGAATTACTATATCTCTCCTAATGTGTTTTGGTGAACTTTCCCTTTTCATCTAGTAAGCTAGTTTTTTGTGAATGTCACCGATACAACTTCAACTGTAAATCCAACAGGGTGGTGGGATAAAGTCAAGAAGATGATGGTGTGAAAATTGGTAATGGAGAGGGTGAGGAGTAACATAGAAAGCCAAATAAGTAGATTGTAGAGAGGAGGGAGATGGGAGATGGGGAGAAGGAGAAGATATACTAAAATCCAGTTTTCATTAGGGGTCTGTTTGAATTGGTGGAAACCAGGAGAAATGAAAAGATAAAGAGAAAGTAAATCTAGATAAAAGAGAAACTAGGAGATTCCTAAAAGATTTCTACTGTTGAGTTGCACAAATGATGTTAGAGAAAATTGGCTGTGATGGTGGTGGTAGCGGTGGTAGTGACAGTGGTGGTAATGGTGGTGGCGGTGGTGGAAGTGACAACGGTGGTGGTGGCGATGGCAGTGGTGACGATAGCGGCAGCAGTGGTGGTAGTGGTGGAGGCGGCGGTGGTAGAGGCATCTGTGGTGGTGGCGGGGCTAGTGATGATGGCGGCAATAATGATGATGGCAATGGAAGTGGGGGTAGTGGCAGTGGTAGTAATGGTGGCGATGGTGGTGGTGGTGGTGACAGGGCTGGTTGTGATAGAAGCAGCGGTGGTAGTTGGGGTAGTGGTAGTGGTGGTGGTGGTGGTTGTAGTAACAGTGGTAGTAGTAGTGGCGGTGGTGGTGGCGATAGTGGCGGCAATGGTGGCAGTGGCGAAGATGGCGGTGGCAGCTGTGGTGGTGGTGGTAGTGGCAGTGGTGGTGATGACAGCGGTGATGGTGGCAGCAGTAGTGGTGATAGCGGTAGTTGTGGCGGAAGCAGCGGTGGTGGTGGTAGTAGTAGTAGTGGCAATGGCGGTGGTAGTAGTGGTAAGACATAAGTCTTTCGTATGTTTATTTTCTCCTAAAATCCATAGGTTGATGCATAGAAAATTTTTGGCCAATTTTTCATCTATTTTTTCTCAGTTTTCACTCTAGTTTCACTTTCCCCATTACACCAAATAGTAGAAACGAGGGGATTTGAAGAAGATTAGTTTCCTTTTTCCCACTTTCCACCAATCCAAACAGACCTTAACTATATTTTTCTAAAATTTCACAAGACTTTATAACTAGAATTTAAGTAATGAAAATTATGATTATGGGATCTAAAATCACAAAGAACTCCCTAATACTTGAGTGAATCATGAAGAGCCTTTCATAGTTCATTTACTTGTATTAAACTACCTACAACGAAGTTATTAAGTCCAACATGCTGGATCTCTTTTCTATCTGTTGCTTTATCTTCAGCTGCACCATTAAAAGGTAGGGGCTTTCATACTTTTGCTGTGATTGAATTTTTAATGGTACGCAAGGTATTGTCGGTTGTTGATAAAGATGTAATCTTGACGTATAGTGTTGATACTATTTATAATCTTGACTGTATGCAAGGTATTAATAAATTTGCTTAGATAAATCTGCTGCCTTTTGCTTAAAGATCTATGCAGTGAAAAAAAAGAGAATATTTTATTTCTGATGTGTCTGCCTTAGATGATCTTCAGTGTTGTAACATTTGTCAATGCTAATTTTTTTTACTAGGTTTGGATGCTACTGAAGTAAAAAAACTGAGAACTAGAAAGGAGGAGTTTAAGGAGGCTATTGCTCATATGGAACAAAGCTATAAATTACTTAATATCAAGTAATCAGTCCCTATTTTGGGAGAAAGTTACGAGTGTGGTTCTGTTTAGATGCTAGATTGTCAAGCTACATGCTATATGTCATAAAAAAATATCATTAATATACCTTTTTTCAAAGAATTTACCATTGTCATTCTATGCTGATGTGTTTAAAATGGAAATTATGATGAAGCCCTTGATTTAGAAGCATATGTTTTTAAGCTGTCCACAATGCATCCCAAGTAAGTTTTGACTAATGGTTTTATTTACTGACATCATCTTAGAATTTTCGGAATCTAATCGTAACTGACCTGCGCTTTGCAAATATAGGATTACCATAATTCATTCCCTTTATACCGAAATGCAGCTGACCACTCACTCTCCGATTTCTTAGCCCTTCGATCTAATATATAAGTTTGTTTTTTTCTGGGACAAGTTTGTCATAGATGAAGGCCAAAGTTACTATTTCTTGTTTGTGAGCTCATAGAATGTCAAATTTATACAAACCTATTGATTCTTTCTTAGTTTAGAATAGCAAATCAAAGAAGAAAATGAGGAGCAGGAATGATCTGACCTAAATTATATGGGGTTGGCAAAATGTCATTTAGGCTCTGTCATAGACCGTTTTCACTTCCACAGTGGATTAGATGTTATGTAGTACTTACATTCTAAGTCATTTACAAGTATCTCTTGAATTTGTAGCACGTTTTTGGTTGATACTAGTAGTACTTGTATTGTCTTTAGAATAATTCTGCTTTTACTACCTTTATTTTAGTATTTCAATTCTTTACTTATATGTAATTCATTAGTATCAGTGTTTTGGTTCAAACAGTTTCTAAGGTGCAAAGAGGCATGACTTGCGGGCATTTTGGATGATCTTGGCGAGAAGAATGTTTACGAGTACCTAAAGGGAATGGTCAACTGTTATTGGACACACCTATTTGATGTTGTTACTCAATATAGAGCCATATGTAGTGATGAAAATTTGGAAATGAAGATAACTATAACAATTGGATTCTCTTTATCTGGGCTATGCACTTCTTTCTTGAGCACACTCAAGAACTTCCTCCCTAAGATCAAAGAAGGCATGACTCTATCAAATATTCTTGACCTCTGAATGGTGAGGTTACAAGTGTTTTTCATTATCATTATCTTGCTTGTAAGTGTTTTCTTTAACAATTATTTTTCCTTCTGTTCTCTGTTAGTATTGTGTTGTAGGTTTAGGTGAGGCCGAATTAGATTTTTGAGGCTTGCTTCCTCCTATCTTTGAAGAGTAAATTTTAATTTCAAATTATTTGCAAGTATTTCTTATAAAAGCTGCATCATTAACGTAGCTAATTAGCTTATCTTGCAAATCTATATTTACTATGTTCTGTGTTGTTGAATTGGCTCCTAAGTTGTTTTCCTTTGTATCAGTTATTTTTGGATTCACACCCTTGGGTCTCCTTACCAGCTGCTGATTTCTCATCCAATGGGTCTAGTTTCTAGATCATATATAATTGATTTGGAGTTATATTTGCACTCATTCTCAATGTTAAATTTTCTTACAAAGCAAGTCGACATTGCCATGGAGTGTTCTAAGTTGCAGAGGTGTCCATCTTTGTCTCAACTAGAAACAGATGATTTCTGGAGCAAATGAACTAGACATTCTGCAGAAAATCTTGTCGGTTGCCTTTGCTTTCCATGAACATATATACAATCCCAGGTATCAAAACATGTAGGAGGATCAAAGCCATTATCCCCATGTGACTCAGTTTGCTCCAGAAAAAGATGCGGCAAATGATGCAAATGAAGAGCATACAAGGTTGATCGAGATAGATTATCTAGAACAAGAGCTCAATGGAAATAATGTGGCAGAGAACTTGAGAAGTACTAGGTCATAAGAAATATTAACTTCTCTCTTTCTCCTCCCCAAGTGGGTCTTTAGCTCAACTGGAAGAGCAATTAGAATTGAGCGAATGTTCAATTTCTAATAGATGGAGGTTCAAATCCTCCAAGACTCATGGTTACTTAAAAAGTATAGTAAAAAAATTAAAATTTCTAGCTAGTACATAAATGTTAAAGCTATTCAAGATTTTCAAACTAAATAGTATATTGAAATGCTAGCAAAACTTCATGTTAACTACAAACTACAAAGCAGTCCCATTTGTATTCAAATCAAGTAGAAATATCAAAATTCCAACAAAAGCCTGAATCTTTGATAATTGCAGTTTTGCAATTATAGCCTTCATTTCCACATCTACTGTAATGAAGTGCCTTGTCGGGTGTTTCTTGTGGCTCGCTGAATAGGTTGGACACCCATAGAAGAATAAACCTAGTTAACTTGGCCATAGTTGTTTTTATCCAAGCAATGTTACCTTTCTTCTATGATTTTTATGATGGTAGGTGTCTCCTACAAGAGTACAAGTCATCTTAAATTGCAAATTATGTTACCATGAAGTACCTCAAATTATGTATTATAATATAACTGACTCAAGGAGGAGTTGTTATTAATCAAATTCCTACGGTGACCAAAACCATCTTGGAGCTACAAATATTTTATCTAATGTTATACATTTATATAAATATAACATGATGAGCTCTCCAAAATAAAAAGAAAATATATTTTACCATAAGTAGTTGCATCATGCTACATCCATGTTGGTCATTAATCGTCAAGGGCAATTGGTCAAGTGAAGAAGATACAATTTGGGAATTGAGTTGAGTTTGAATATCATTACTTGGATCTCCATGGTTTGATTCCTATGACCAAAAACATGTTAGAGAATCTACATGGTTAGTATAAAATTCAAGTGCTAAGAAAACATAATATACTAGTAAAGTTTGGCCACAATTATCCATATTTAATTTAGTGGTTCTATTTTTGTGAATAACTTTCTTCTTTTTAGACCTTTCAAGACAACTTTTTAACCTCTGACCACCACACTTTCCTCCTCTTACTTTAAATCCCTTAACAAGTGGAGAAGTAACACTATCATTCAAGTCAATGTGTTGTTTTTTGTCACATTCATTGTAATACATGCCCTTAGTACTTGAAATATTAACATTTGCACCAAATTTACCTTGTGATGTAACACCATCAACTTGTTCTGAAAGTACTCAATTATAAACTCTTTCGCCTCTCTTAAAATTGTATATACGTGTTTCAAAGCAATTAAAGTTGCTTATTCAATTAGTGCTGCCTTTGATGCCAAGTATCTAAATGCAAGACATAATTCATTCTAACGCCTTACTAGAGCAATATTTGGATGTGCCTCAATTATAGAACCACGATGATTAACCATGTTACCAGATTTTGCTTCTTTGGTCTATCTTTTTAAGACATATTTCGAAGGAAATTGTAGTATCCTAAAATAATCAAGTACCCTAAATGCATGACAACATAAGACCCTAACAAAATTGAACTTCTTACAACTACAATCAACCGTATTGTTTGAAGGGTCATACTTGACTATATGTCTATGTTGTGATTGATCAAACTCAATTGTGCACTTCTTCTCCACACTGTCATCAACAACATCTATGACAATAAAGTTCAAACAACTTAGGTATTTCCTTTCAATCATCTTGAAGATTATTAGAGTAAATGTAATTGTTGCATACTTCAAGATACTAGAAGTCATAGTTGGCACACCATACTTGGCACACCATATTTCATCTTAAATTCAGCACTCCCTTCTTTACAACTCCTATCATCAAGAAGCCACTCATAATGCTAAAAAAATCTATATAAATTATGCTCAGATTTCTAGTATCCTCTCAAAACACCATTCATGTTTTCGCTCATTTGTGCAGATTTCATATCCCCTATGAACGTATGTTGCCCATAAACCATTGCCCACTTTTCTCTTTCTTTGAATAACCTTTCTAACCATTCATTTCCATGAAGATTATACTTAGTAAGCATATTTCCCATGCTTTAAAGAATTCTTCCTCATCCTCATAATCATGTATACATCTACTGAAATCTCATGCAAATGTCTTCTTACCATCAATAACCAAATTAAACATATTGCTAAGGTGCTTATCCTCATCCTCATAATCATATATACATCTACTAAAATCTTGTGCAAATGTCTTCTTACCATCAATAACCAAATTAAACATATTGCTAAGGTGCTTACAAGCATTTCAGAACATATGGCACACACATATATGATGATGCGTTTGTAGCAAAACTGAAGCTATTGCATTTGCCATTGCCTTATCTTGATTAGTTAAAATTGTCTTTGGTTGTTTACCACCCATGATATCAATGAATGTCTTGAACAACCACTCAAAACTCTGAATTGTTTCATCTACAATAAAGCAGCACCAAAGATAATGGTCATTTTGTTATGATTTAGACCAACAAAAATACCAAATAGGTGATTGTATTTGTTCATCCTATATGTAGTGTCGAAACACACAACATCCCCAAAATAATGATAATCCATAATTAAAATTGGGTTAGCCCAAAAAAAATTGTTATTTTACCTTCTTTGTCAAATTGCATGTCATATGCAAATGATGGTCTCTCTTTCAAATACTTCATTAAGGCTATTGCATCTCACATTTTCATTGGTTTTTTATACTTTGGTACATAGATAATTATTATAGTGCTCATGAAAAAAACCAAGGTTCTCAAAACCTCCTACTTGCATAGCTATGTATTCAACTGCTTCCCTTGGGTGTATACCGGAGCTATTTGCTATGTTAGCTATGACAGCTTGGATAATGGGCATTCTCCTTTGTGATCTTAACCTGTGAACATAGTATTGGCTTGTGACCTCGTGGTTATGTTTTTCTTCAAAAGTTCGAACACACCATGTACCATCTTTTTGTAAATTAATGACCAAATGGGGTTCGCATCCAACTCTTGTTCCTAGCCAAGAATTATGTGAATTTATCCATCGCTTATCCACTTGGCGCTTACCTTCTTTGGAACAACCAAGCTTTCTGTATGTCCTTTCACCTTTTGTATTTGTGAGGGAAATCAATCGATGAATGCTAAACCCTACTTTTCTTACATATATATTGTAAAATTCATATGCATCATGTAAAATTCCTTCTTCAAAAATACTTGATTTACATGAATCATTTTCTAAATCTTCCATTTCTATTATATAGCATTGAGCAAATCTTATTTGATGATTCTCCTCTATGTCAAAAGAAAACCAATTTCAATTAAATTAAAATATATGTTATTTAAAATTAAAATAAATGAACTATACATGGAGGCCTTCAAAATCTTGAAAGAAATTATATACTGAATAAAATTAATTAATCATTAATAATGACGTGCACATTAGAAATTAACTTTCATAAAAATTCACTAATCCAAAGAGAAAAAGTGGTTCACATTATGCATTTGACTAGTTGAAGTCAAATAATATCTCAAATGTTATATGACAAAGTACATATAAAATCATGTATGAAAGTTTGAAGAATATTAAAAAAAGTGAAAAAATTAAATCAACTTATATAAGCATGAAAATGGACAAAATACATGTATAAACATAGACTTTCCCCCTCTATTGCATGAACAAGCTAAACAAAAACCTTGTGAAGAAATTCCCAATTGTTTTTTCACATTTTCAAATCTTATTAAATACAAACTTCTAATAATAAAATATTTTTTTGAAGTTTCCTGTGGGTTACAAAGTTTTATCGAAAATCCTTCTCTAGGTTGAGGCTTTACAGGCATGACCTTGCTTTAGCTTGTATGTGATTTGTATGCATAAATAATGAAACTCACCGGGAATAATAAACAATCAGCTCCAACATACCTTACATTCTGCCAAGTACTGTGTCAGGTTAAAATGGTCATATGTATACCTATTCCCCTCACTAATATTAATTTCAATATTTGGATTCCAAAAAATGGTTGCACGCATTGTTAGTCATACAGAAGCAAAAAGAACAGCCTTGTCAATATCGATATTAGTTGCTTAACAATCCTAGTATGATGACTGAGCTAAAAAAAAACAATCCTAGTTTGATGAAATGGCTCTGACTAATTCAAGTAAGCAAGATTCCAATAGAGTAACAACAAGACATAATTCTTTATGATATATCAAAAAATGAGTATTATCATAGGATCTAAGTAAGAGCTTTTATCATAAGTAATTCAATGGTTCATATTGGACAAAAATTCAACACTGGGAAGAAATAAAAATTATAACAGGTAGTGCAGAAACCTAGAATGATCATTATCTCTCTTCAGATCTTCTTTTATTACTTCTTCCTCATGCTTTTCTCCGTCCTTTTTTTAAAAAAAATATCATTATTTCTCTCAGGCACCTTTTGGTCACAATGATTAGAGTTTATACAGTCTGATGATTATTTCCAAGCCATTTTTTAGCATTTTCTTATTCTCACACAAATAAGGGGTACTTCTGCTTCCAATTGGTAATATTTTATGGAAACTAGCTTATTAAGCGTTCGTAATTTATTTTCTCAATGAAGAGGCCAAGCAACAACCTAGGAAGAAAGACAGACCATATTAACATCCAACGATGAATGAACCCAAATCCTATTTGATGCACCCCATGTCATTTAGCATTGTTCATACTAAACAAAGCAAATGCAACAAGACGATTAACTTATTATCAGTCTGAAAAGAATCACTGAAAGTTCAATTTTGGAAAGAAGGTGCTATGTCATGACAAGCTTGCCACTACTCCAGAAGGATGTCTTCCCTCAATTTGGCCCCCTCCTTTGTCACCACCTGAATATAAATTATGACAGACACAATACAAATGCCCTATTTGAGAAAGATCCAACATGATAGACAAACAATATCTCACTCCTTAAGGTAAAAAGATAGTAAAGAAAATGAACTTATCCTAGAGCAATTAAGCTGGACTGTCTAAGGCTTAGTGGCGACATTCTTTATAAGGCCTTGTTATTAGATACTGGAATTAAAATCTTCTGCATAGGTCTATTATATTAAGGACTGGGACATGTCAAGCTATTAGCTAAACTTATCTAATTTGCAAATCTAAATGTTAAGTTGGAAAAACCATGGATGATATAGACAATGGCTTCACCCAACAGAAGTTCCATCTCTGAGGCCTAGTTAGATATTTAAAAAGTTTGATTGGTTTGGCTAAAAATGCTAAAATCATAAAATCTTTTGGTTCAATTGTAATTCCATTTTCAAGTATTGAACGAGTCTTTCTCTACATCTGAGTTCAATAAGGTTTTAGCAAGACACCATTATCAACTTTAGTTGAAAGGGCACCTCGTTGAAGTTTATTGCAATCTTCATCAACAAAATAAACTCTTAAAAAATTAGAAGCCTATTTTGAATAATGATTGACCACATAGTTTGAGGTTTCAAACTCAAGTCCCATAAAAAAAGTTATTGATGAATTAACAAGAACTATGTGGCAACTCATTAAACCTTTATCTGCTGATATATTTTTGCCAGAAGCTGTTGGATGCGTCTAGCTTTTCTGAATTCTGAACAATTGAACCCGCAAGTACTACATTGGCTCGAATGTGGATTCCAAGTTATGCATCTTCAAAAGGATCTGACCGGCAGTATCTTCCGACAAACTACTCAAAATATGAAGCAAATCTGAGTTGACTGATGGACCAGTAATTTTCTGAGCATGTACCATAGAATTAAGTTTGAAGGATCAACTGCAGCCATTTGATCCTTCAACTGCTGAAATAATTAACAAAAAATTCAGCATACCATGCATATTAGTAAACTTATAAAATGGCCATTTGATCCTTCATATGTTTATCACTTTTTGCATATCAATTTGCAATGATCAATAATAGAAATATAAACTACAATGGAGCAGAGTATGTCGTTCTTACCTACAACTGTGTGTTAATTCATAATCCTATCATACAATAAAAAAACAAACTCATGTTGGGCTAACACCAGATTGTATTAGATTTAGCGGTTGCATTAACCAACACTATTTGGAAATTCAGCTCTAAACTAGTATTGTTGTTAGCTTTCCTAATAAATCAACTGATTAATTCAGAAACAACCAACAGAGAAATTATATATATATATATATGAAATTCATAATGATTTGAGGCTTTACAGAAAGAGTTATTTTCTCTAATCAATAACAATAAAGCTTACCAAGTACATGTTGTATGAAGAAAAAAAGTGATGGCTTACAATTGATGTCGATATTAAATTTTTCTGATAGGGAGATGGCTTTACATCCGGTTGCAAAATTTTGGCTTGTTAGGGACTTCCCAATATGGAGATATAGAATACAGAGGAAACAAATAGAGGAGATGGAGAAGAATTTAGGGGAAAACAATTTCCATTCAATCACCATAACTCTTTGCTGAAAAAAAGCCACCCCTATTACAATATGAAAAGAACAAGACTAAACAAAATTTACTTTCTAACAAACTCCTAAATAAAACAAACACAAACTCTTATTCCTAATTCTATTCCAAAACTCATACCACCTTCCTTGTCCTGCTCCATTCCCGTTTTGCATGATTTTGCTTAAAAGGGGGAAACTTCTCCTTGAAAGTATGCATGCCCAACAACAATAGGGTCTCATGAAGGGCTATGAAGGATGTCCTTAGGAGCTGTAAGAACCTTTCCGGAGCCCTTATTTGTGCTAAACGGAGATGTGGGATTGCTCATTTGTGGTTGGTCGATCAGTGCAAAGTGCATCGGGAGAAGAGGCGGAGAGCTCCGTCAGGATGTGGCTGGCCGGGAGGAGTGTCGGAGAGATGTCATAGAGAACAGAGGTAAGGGAAGGATTCGATTTGGGCAATTAGGAAGAAAGGGCTTGGGAGAAAATCGGTTCATGCGGTTGAAATAATGGAGTTTTAAATCACTGACCCGAACAGAAATAGGACATTCACGAGGAATTAAATCGTTTCTGCTACTTTGGAGGGGCTTCCCAACGTGGAAAATGAAATTTGAATTGAGTTAAAGAGGGTTTAGGGGGTTAATGGCTTTAGATATTGAGAATTGTTGGCTTGTGATATGAGTCATTCACTAACTAAATTTCAGAGGGCCTCCTCTGCATTCGGCTGCAGAGTAACATAGCTCTTATGAATATTCCTCTTTCCATATCAGAAATCAATCTGCCCCTAAATTGTATACTTTATCCAATCAAAATTTAATGGCACGTGATATATATATAGAGAGAGAGGTGACGTAGTAGCTCAGCAACATGAATGAACAGAACAGTAAAGAAGGGGTTGATTGGGGCATTTGCTCAAACACTTGCTGCAAGACGTTTAAACGAAGGAGTATTTTTGGTAATCACTAATGATTCAAATCTGGTGGTGTTGGTTTAGCAGGTAAATAGGCGGAACAGGAAGGGGCATTTATGACAAATAGGTTTAATTAAAACACCCATTAACATCATTGATCATATGCTTCGGAAGGATTTTGGAACAGTGGTAGAGGGGAAACTGAAATTAAGGCAGGGCATTTTGAATATGCTCCGGATCAGTCAGATCAAAGGAATAATGGCTGATTAGTATAAATAGCTTGTCCATCTTAATGAAGGAATCTTTTGTCAAATTTGAAATTGGTTTCAAACTACTGTAGCTGCAGCCAGGTGGATTGGTTCTCATGGATTTGAGGACAGTTCATTGTGGATTCAACGAAGTTTAACTCTAGCTTGTGGATTCAAGCTAGCCAGGTGGATTCCTGGATTGCACTCTTTTTCATTTTATGTTCATTTGAATTCAAATTTGGAAATTGTAAAGAAGTTTGTACTATGTTTCCTGGATTTGTTTCGATAGTTGAAATTCAAACCAAGTTGATACAATTTCACTTGATATGTTAGTTGTTCTTGCTAGTTGAATCTGTAAGAGAATTAAATTTCTAGTTAGTTGTTTTGTTCCATTGTTATAAGCCTGCATCAGTTTGGTGTCAAAGCCTAGGTTCGTCACTTTGTCATGGCTTGTAGATGTGCGGGAATTAAATCAAAGAATGGATTGAATTGAGTAGATTTTGCAGTAACAAATGATTAATCAGACTCACCCGCAATTTACAAAGGCTTCAAATCCAGTTCAGCCAACAATTGCGGAAACCTCTAAAAGACCATTTGTTCCTCCTGCTCAACCACAGAATGCACCTCCAATAGGTCGACAACAAGCTCCTTGCCAGGCTGGTGCAAACACAACGAATTTCAATGTTGGTCGAAGAATAAACAGGAGATATCAAAATGTTGGGGTACCACCATTTGAAGAGGATGATTCCAGTGATGAAGAAATGGATAATATTGGAAGAACCGATCAAAGAGGTTAGTAGTCAAATTCACAGAACTACAAGTTGAAAATGGATTTACCTTCTTTTGGTTATATACATATAGAAGATTTTTTAGACCGAATTTATGAAGTTAAAATTTTTTCGATTATATGGAAATTGAAGAGGCTAAGAAAGTGAAACTAGTGGCATATAAGTTGAGAAGTTGGGCTTGTGCTTGGTGGGATCAACTACAATTAAGCAGAACTAGACAAGGAAAAAGGCCAAATTTGATCCTAGAGTAGAATGAAGCAATTATTGAAGGCTAGATTTTTACTTGCAAATTATGACCAAATGTTGTTTCAACAAATAACAGAATTGCAAGCAAGGTAATAGACCTATCAAATATTATGTTTCTGAATTTTTTAGATTATCAGCCAGGAATGATTTACAATATTTGAAGCACAATTAGTTTCGAGATTTATCAATGGTTTAAAATACAATGTTCAAGATAGGTTTGCTTCTCTGTCTATATATTCTTTACAAGAGGCCATTCACATAGCTAATAAATTGGAATTACATATGGAAAAGAAAAACAACAGAAATTTTGTTAATTCAAAAATTCCTAGTAGTACAGCTCCTCAACAAAAGTTCAAGTCTGTATTAGCTGATTTAATTCCTGGGAAATATGCTAGAAGAGAAACCTTGAAACGTATACAAAAGAGTGAACAAATTTCTAATGTTGTCAATCCTAATCCATATGCTCCACCACCTCCCATTAAGTGTTATAGGTGTGGTCAACCTGACCACAAATCAAATATATGTCCTCAAAGACAAGCTATACATCTGGCCACTAGTTAATCTATTCAATAAGAGACTCAAGAATATTCTGACAATTCTACACAAGAAAATGGCATCACTGTGGAGGAAGTTGTTGGAGATAGTGGAGTTGATTGTGATAGTCATCCAATGGCTTTAGTGATAAGGAGGATTATGTATTCAGCTAAGCAACCAGCAAATAATCAAAAGCACAGTCTTTTCAAAACCAGAGGGACAGTTAAAGAAAGAATCTGTAGTGTGATTATCGACAGTGGTAGTATGTTGTGAACGTTCTAAGGGCCTATTATTAGGTAATTAAGTAATAAGGGCATTTAGGTAATTTAGTTAATTAGGTAATTAGTGATTTATTTTAATTATGCTATGGGCATTAGGTGCTTGTTAGTGAGCCCATTAGTTAACCTATTTAAATATAAGGGCTACACCCTAAGTTGATTAGTGAATGATTAATTGTCTGTGCTTCTCCCCTTTCTTCTGTGCTTCTCCCCTTTCTGTATGATGGCCATGTCATCCACTCTCCCCTTTCCCGGTCTCCCTGCGCCACTCCATGCTTGTGGGCAATCGTTCACATCACTGGTATCGGAGCAGTTTCGATTCCCAGCCATGGTTCATGCGGCAGCCAGTGAACCCACTTTGTCCAAGATCATGGCTGTGTTGCAGGCCATGAACGTGCGTCTGGCAAATATGGAGGCAAGGAGCAAGGCAGCTGCGCAGGCTGCGCGCGCTGGGCTATCCCCTGCTGTCCTGGGTAGTCCATCACAGCCTTCCCGAATGGCACCACCTCCCTCCGTCATTGACTGCAAGACCACTGTCTTGCCGCTGCCCATGCAAGGAACCGTGCAATCTGATCCAGCCACATCCGCTGTCGCTGCGGCGTTGTTCCACCCTTCCAAGGCTGGCCGGGCGTGGCTCGTGTCCAAGTCTATTGCCAGGCAGTACACCACTTGCGGGGTCAACTCCGGGAAGCTGTTGGGAA
This sequence comes from Saururus chinensis, assembly GCA_035235625.1. Taxonomy (NCBI): domain Eukaryota; kingdom Viridiplantae; phylum Streptophyta; class Magnoliopsida; order Piperales; family Saururaceae; genus Saururus; species Saururus chinensis. The sequence continues at coordinate 26,730,393 of CP141142.1, forward strand.
TGGAAGCTGGCCTCCCATGTCATACCTCTAGACTCCGGACGGCTGCTCAGTGTTCCGCAGCAAACCATCCATGGCCTCCAGCACTCCTGTCCTCGACCTGAGCCAGCCTTCCAGCGACCTGCTTTTGGCAATCAAGAAAGCAAGCTGGGAGTTACAGGCATTCCAGATCTCTGGAAGATTGTCTGCACCGGCATCCGTGGTGACTTCCACTTTCCTGTCACCGCTGCCATCATTTCCATCCTCTCCGCCATTCGGTTCCACCATCTCGCCAGCCTCCCACTGTGCTCTGTCTCCAGCTGCTCCTTCGGCATCTCCTCCCACAGAACAACCGCGATCTTCGGCTATAGAGAATCTTTTCCTTCACCAGCCGGCGGAAAAGATTTTGCTTGAGAGATCTTCGGCCAATTTGGAGAATTTTTTCCAAGCTGGAGATGAAGCTCCCCTGCTCACACGGGATTTTCTGGATTGGTTTTCCCGGTTTGGAGATGCCGCTCAAATGTTGAATCTAGAATTTGTGAAGGACTGAAATCTTTGGATTATGAATTTTTTCCTTGTCGTTGTGCCCCTAGTCATCCAGAGACCAATGGTCTGTCGAAGGAAATTTCTGTCACTGTCGTGGCTTGTTTGCAATGATTTTCACCGGATTGTTCACACTGGGAAATTTGGTACCAGATCCATCTTTGCTTTGGCCAACTCTTTTCGGATATCTCGTGATATTTCCTCTATTCGAGCCGCGTGTTGGAATAACATTACTCCAGTTTCTTCTGAGAACTAATATGAGACACAATTATGGACTTGGTTATTGGGCCACCCACTTTACTGCATCCCTGTTTTCACTGGGTCTGATTATGGGCTTTACTACAACTTGACAGTCCTTCGGGATGGGCTTTGCGTGAGTCTGCCACTACTTGGATCTATCGGCCACAGTTTCGTACATGGGTTTAGTACGTCACCTGTGTCCATGGCTGTTACGCCGCTTATGCCTCTGCTGGCTGCTGCCCTCTATGGGCCAACCTTGATTCTGTCTATTGCCCTCTGTGGGCCAACCATGATGCCGCTTGATGCCCTCTGTGGGTAGTCTTGGGGGACCCTGTAGCCTCTATGGTGACCCCGCTTGTTGGAGACTTGTGTTGACACCCCATGTTGTCGTACACCCAACACGTCGGGCCTGCTCCCTTGCTCTACTGCCTTCTTCATCTTCCTTCTATGCCACCCACAGTTTGTCTTGCCCTTGGATTCAGTTAACTACATTTCCCAAAATTCTGGATCGGTTGTTCGCAGCAAAGCTTTGGTGGGCCCAATGCTTGGAGTTTTAAGTCACCTCGAGGACGAGGTGATGCGGAAGCAGGGTAGAATGTTGTGAACATTCTAAGGGCCTATTATTAGGTAATTAAGTAATAAGGGCATTTAGGTAATTTGGTTAATTAGGTAATTAGTGATTTATTTTAATTATGCCAATGGGCCTTAGGTGCTTGTTAGTGAGCCCATTAGTTAGCCTATTTAAATGTAAGGGCTACGCCCTAAGTTGATTAGTGAATGATTAATTGTATGTGCTTCTCCCCTTTTTATCTATGCTTCTCCCCTTTCTGTCTGATGGCCATGTCATCCACTCTCCCCTTTCCCGGTCTCCCTGTGCCACTCCATGCTTGTGGGCAATCGTTCACATCATTGGTATATGTTGTGAATGTTCTAAGGGCCTATTATTATGTAATTAAGTAATAAGGGTATTTAGGTAATTTGGTTAATTAGGTAATTAGTGATTTATTTTAATTATGCTAATGGGCCTTAGGTGCTTGTTAGTGAGCCCATTAGTTAGCCTATTTAAATGTAAGGGCTACACCCTAAGTTGATTAGTGAATGATTAATTGTCTGTGCTTCTCCCCTTTCTTCTGTATTTCTCCCCTTTCTATCTGATGGCCATCCCATCCACTCTCCCCTTTCCTGGTCTCCCTGCACCACTCCATGCTTGTGGGCAGTCGTTCACATCATAGTACTAAAAATATAATTGCACAAAGTGTAGTTGATAATCTATAGTTGAAGATTGAAAAACATCCTAACCCTTATTCTATTGGGTGGATTAAAGAGGAGTGAATCAAAACTTACCAAGAGATGCAAAGTGTCATTTTCAATTAATAAAAGTTTTAAAGCAAACATTATGTATGATGTGATTGACATGGATGCATGTCATATACTCTTGGGCAGACCTTGGCAGTAGGAGGTTGATTCAACACATCAGGGAAAGGATAACACTTATTCATTTTGATTCGATGGAATTATAATAAAATTGTTGCCAGAAATGGTTCATCAAATAGTCCAAACTACACCTGAGGTAAAGAAGAATTTTCTATTAACTCATAACCTGAAATGTGATCTACATAAAGCTGCATCTATGATTGCTTTGGTGTTCAAAGGGGTTGAAGATTTTGAAAGTAATGTGACAACCAAGCTGCAACATTTACTGAAGGAATTTGCAGGCATTATGCCTGATGAGTTACCTGATGAACTACCACCCCTGGAGATATTCAGCATAATATAGATCTACTGTCTGGGTCTAGTTTACAAAATTTGCCTCACTATAGAATGATACCTAAAGAGCATCAAATCCTGCAAGAACAAGTTTATGATTTGTTAAAGAGAGGATATATTAAAGAAAGTCTCAGTCCATGTGCAATTCCAGCTTTTTTAGTGCCCAACAAGGATGAAAGTTGGAGAATGTGCCTAGACAATAGGGCTATAAATAAAATTACAATTAAGTACAGGTTTCCAATACATAGATTGGATGATATGTTGGATATGCTTGAAGGGGATAAAATATTTTCCAAAATAGATCTCAAGAGTGGATATCACCAAATTAGGATCCGAAGTGGAGATGAATGGAAAACTACTACTGTTAAAATAAAGGAGGGATTGTATGAATAGATGGTTATGCCCTTTGGATTATCCAATACCTCAAGCACTTTTATGAGGTTAATGATTCAAGTTTTGAAACCATTTAATGGGAAATATGTAGTTGTTTATTTTGATGATATTATCATATATAGCAGGAATAAAGCATATCATTTCCAACATTTAAGACAGGTTTTGTTAGCTTTGCAAGAAAACAATTTGATCATAAATCTTAAAAATTGCAATTTCATGACTGAAGAACTGCTTTTCTTAGGCTATGTAATTAATTCTCAGGGAATACGTATTTATAAGTCCAAAATTCAAGTCATAGTTGATTGGCCAATTCCTAAGATAGTGACTTTGTTAAGAAGCTTTCTGGGATTAGCTACATTTTACAAAAGATTTGTAAGGAATTTCAGTATGATTACAACTCCTATAACTGAATGCTTAAAGAAGAATCAATTTAATTGGTCTCGGGAGGCTGATGCAAGTTTTCAACTATTGAAGAATAAATTAGTTTTAGCTCCAATCCTAGTTTTGCCAAATTTTGACAAGATATTTGAAGCCGAAACTGATGCTTCTTGTGTTGGCATTGGTGCTGTTTTAATTCAGGAAGGCAAACCTGTGGCCTATTATAGTAAGAAATTAAGTGAACCTAGAAGGAAGTGGTCATCTTATACATTAGAGTTGTTTGCAGTTGTACGTGCTTTAAAACATTGGAGACAATATCTTCTTCATAGGGAATTTATTTTGCATACTGACCATCAATCTTCGAGGTTTTTACATTCATAGCAAAACATGACAAGGATGCATGCTCGATAGATCAGTGATCTGCAGGAATATACTTTTGTTATAAAACATAAATCTGGAACCATCAACAAAGTGGCTGATGCTTTAAGTTGAAGATCAGCTTTATTATTGACCTTACAGACCTCTGTCTTTGGATTTGAAACTTTACCAGAGTTATATCCTAATGATTCAGATTTTAAAGAAAAATGGCAGCAATATTTAGCGGGGTTACAGTTCAATATTTGTGAATGGTACCTTTATGAAGGAAATTCACTCTATATTCCAAGAGGTTCTATGAGAGAACAGCTAATCCATGAACTTACAGTGGAGGTTTAGGTAGCAATATTGAGTTGGTTGTCTGATTTGTCAAAAATCTAAAGGGCAGACACAGCATACTCATCTCTATATGCCATTACCAGTACCAACTTCACCATGGACAGATATTTCCATGGATTTCTTGCTCGGTCTACCAAGAACACAGAGAAGAGTGGATTCAATCATTGTAGTAGTTGATAGGTTTTCCAAAATGACCCATTTCATTCCCTGTAAAAAGACTACAGATGCTACTCATGTTGCTCTCTTATTCTTTAAGGAAATTGTCAAGTATCATGGGGTTCATAGGACAATCACAGCCGATTCCTTAGTCATTTTTGGAGGACATTATGAAAAATATTAGATACAAAGCTTCAATTTAGTTCTACTTGTCATCCCCAAATAGATGGCCAAACTGAAGTCGTGAACAGATCCTTGGGCACATTATTGTGATGCTTGTCCAGTAATAATCCTAGATAGTGAGTGGGATTTGTACCTAGCACAGGCAGAATTTGCATATAATTGTTACCAATAGATCAACAGGTTATAGTTCATTTGAAATTGTTTATGGACAATTACCTCGGCATACTTTGGATTTCCTTATTCATCCAAAATAGACAAGCAAAAATGTCCAAGCCATCAATATTTTGTCTAAACTTCAATCTGTTCATCAGCAGGTTTACCAGAACTTGCAGCAATATAATCAGAATTATAAATCTTTTGCTAATAAGAAACGCAGGGCAAAAATATTTGAAGAGGGTGATATGGTTATGGTCTATTTGAAGAAAGAAAGATTACCCTCTCGTCTTTGATCCAAGTTGACTCCAAAGGAATATGGTCCATATTGAGTTTTAAAGAAAATCAATGATAATGCGTATGTCATCGATCTTCCTTCTTCATTTGCCATTTCTACAATGTTCAATGTGCCAGACATCTTTGACTACCACGTGCGTGTGTGGGATTAGCTCGAGGTCAAGCTTTATTTGGGAGGGATGCTCTTACGCAATAGCTCAACAACATGAATGAACAGAACAATAAAGAAGGGGTTGATTGGGCATTTGTTCAAACAATTACCACAAAGACTTATAAACAAAGGGGTATTTTTGGTAATCATTAACAATTCAAATCAAGTGGTGTTGGTTTAGCGGGTAAATAGGCGGAACAGGAAGGGGCATTTATGACAAATGGGTTTAATTAAAAACATCCGTTAAACATCGTTGATCGTATGCTTCGGAAGGATTTCGGAACAGTTGTAGAGGGGAAACTGAAATTAAGGCAGGGCATTTTGAATATGCTCCGGATCAGTCGGATCAAAGGAATAGCTTATCCATGTTAATGAAAGGATATTTTGTCAAATTTGAAATTGGTTTCAAACTACTGTAGCTGCAGATCGGTGGATTGGTTCTCATGGATTCGAGGACAGTTCATTTGGATTCAACGAAGTTCTAAGCTTGTGGATTCAAGCTAGCCAGGTGGATTCCTGGATTGTGCCCTTTTCGTTTTATGTTCATTTGAATTCAAATTTGGAAATTGTAAAAAAGTTTGTACTCTGTTTCCTGGATTTGTTTCGATAGTTGAAATTCAAACCAAGTTGATACAATTTCACTTGATATGTTAGTTGTTCTTGCTGGTTGAATCTGTAAGAGAATTAAATTTCTGCTCAATTGTTTTGTTCCATTGTTATAAGCCGGCATCAAGAGGGGCATTTACTTTTCGTTTACATCAGTATTTATGTAAGCTCGTTAAGTTTACATCAATGAATAAAGCCTCTTTAACCGCTTTTTTACCATATATATATACGGACCGTAAATGGCCCAAAACTGCAAAAATTCATGATAAATAAGGTTCATAATACTAGTTTAGCTACTCGACAACTCTTGCAGATTCACGCTCCACTGCTTGCATCAAGAAGCTGCCCTCTTCAAGCACCATCTGAATAGGCAAGAAACCCAGCCCGTCTGCCATGGCCAACAACATCTGCTTCATCTCCGCCCTGAACTCTTCGAGATCCACCTCCCCGCTGCAGTCGTGGTCGAACTGGGCAAAGAGCCCGTCGTAGACCGGCCGCAGCTCATTTGCCCTCATGACCACGTCGAAGCCGAAGTGTTTCTCCAAGACCCTAAGGCACCTGAGCTCGTTCATGAGCTCTGAATACGACAACCGCCCGTCGTCGTTCGCGTCCAGCCTGCGAAAGAGGCCGTCCACCGACTTGTTGAAGGCGCTGTCGTCCTCCACGAAGCTGCGGATGGTGGCACCGTCCAACACCTCCACACTCATCTTGGCCAACTGCAACGAGAGAAACGAGGAAGGGAAAAAATGCTGAAGGAAACAAAGAAGCTCTGGTGCGATACCTTTTCTTGCCGTATGATATGATCGTATTCAGGGGAATATGTACTTATAGATGGATCAACCTCTAGCTTCCACCGCCATGAATATATGAGCCCAGGAACGAAGCAAGCAGTTTAGCATTTCAACCGGCGCGGCCCATAATATTTTGCAGAATTCAAGACCGACACCACGACGGCCAACCCACTCCAGGAGTTGAAAAACTATTTCGAAGCTCAAAACGATCTTTCGTGCCGCTTTTTTGCATTAGAGTCGGTCAGTAGACAAATGCATGTGTCACTCGTCTTTTACTTAGTTGGGATATGAGGCCGGGCATATCTGCCCGAATATGCGCCTACATATCTGCTGTACTAGTCTTATCGCAAGGTTAAAATAGTAGGGGTGAAAAACCTATTACCTTCCCACCTCGGAGAATCATGGTCGGTCAGTTTAAAAATATCCACTTTTAACCTATTATAGGCAAGAAATCTTATTTAGGTATACACAATTTTAAAAGTCAATTTAAGTATTTAAAAATATTCACTTTTAACCTTAAATATCATCTCTTTCTCGTTACCCAACTCTATGTCAATGGTTCATTCTCATGAAAAATTAAGGCGGCTAGATCTCCTCATTTCCTTGCCCTCTTCAACCTCATCCATCTCTCTACACTATTAGTAAAGGAACAATAGTGAAGGATCAAATAAGTTGTCGCTAAAAATATATATGTGATGCGTAATTCATTTGGTCATCGCTATATTAGTCACTGATGATACCCACCACTAGTTTCTATAGTCTGTTCTTACATTTGCAACAGCTTAAGGTAGCCGGTGTTGGTTACCAAGACCAAACAATGACGGAGGAAGCCTTCAGCCATCAGTATTAAGTTATCTATGATGACTAAATTTAGCCATCGCTAATGATTTTGCCTTGCCCCTACATTTACTCTACCCCTCCCCTCTCCCCTGCCACATTTTCCCATCCCCTAATTTGTCTTCTCCCCTGCCTCCCCAATTTGCCCTCCCCCTCCCCCTCCCCCTCCCCTCCCCTCCCCCTCCCCTCCCCTCCCTTCCACCACATTTTCCCTTCCCAATTTCGATCCCCTCTCCCCTAAGCCACAAATTCTTCCTCGTCCCCCTTCCCCTCCTCCTTATCTTCTCCCTCCTCTTCCCCATGCCCTTAAAACTCCTCATCCTCCTCCAACCTGGGATCGACCACATCAGGGTTTCGGTAATTTGTTCGGTGGAGTGAGGCAGACGAATCAGGTGCTGCAGTAGGGTTTGGCAGCGTTGCTAGCTTTCTCCTCCAATCGGCTCCAGAACAATTTCAATCAACTTGCCTCAACCGCGTCGCCTCCCAAATCCTCATCATCAACAGCAACATGGTGCTTAACTAGGTGACTATTGTGGCTTTTTTGTGTACCCCCTTTTTTTGCTTCCTTGCTCACACAAATTTATTTTAATTCTCAGGAATTTTATAATTTTTGTTTCAGAGATTGATTTTCCAGAGAATCCATCTATTGAGAATGTGGTGGTGCTGGAGGAGGTGAAAAGTAAGAACCTTACTATTTACAACCGTTTGCCAGCTCTTTGTGCCAACTTGCTCCAAAATTTGTGTGTCTTGTCTAATGAGCACCACAAGTAATTTCCATCTACTTAGACCAATAAAGCATATCTTTTGAAAATATTTAGGTTGAGCTACATAAGTGCTTAGGGATTAGATTTCATCATATTATGCCCTCATTGTGTGTTCTTGTGTCTTTCATTCATGTTATAGCATACTATATCCGTTGGTCGGCTAGTGTTTGTGAAAATTTATTTTTGCTTCCTTAATGTCACACCCTAGGCTTTGGGCACCTTAAACTCAACATCCAAATCTGACCCGGGTCTTCAAAAATATAGGAATAAAAATTTTCCTTCTTCTAGGAGCATCTTTTGTGTGTGAGAGCTGTAACAGTCCTCCACCATGATAGAGCTTTAATGCTTCACTGTGTACTCACCACAATAAAACTATAATTATTATTAATTAGATTGGGACAACATTGTAATAATGTTGGTTGTTTATGTACTTATCGGATAACATCTATGATTTGATTCCAAGAAGATTGAATCCCAATGTAGTTCTTCCTAGCGGCTACTACATTTTCATACATCATAAAATTATATATTTCATTCACTTATAATCCAATAAATCATTCCTTTAAGGAATTAGGTAAATCATTTGGTATAGACTATGGTAAATCTACCATTTATAGGATCCAATAGATCCTTCTTTCATGGAGTCTAATAGCTCGATTGTCTAGAGAATCTAATAAATCATTCTGAGTCAAGCATCTCATTCTTTCACATAATCTAATAAATCATTTGCAACCAGATTCTCATTCATTTGCAAAATCTAATAAACTGATCGTTCAGACAATATGATAAACTGATCAAAGCATAGGAGAACAGATAATAGCTAAATAGATCAAAGAATAGAAAAGTAGACGAGACCAATGCATGTCAGAGTAGAGTTGTGACACCATTCTTTCACAAAAAAGAGCCATGATATGTAATGGCTTAATCCTGCACTCATAGGGTCACAAAAACCGTAAGGATAAGAATTGTCATAATATTCTAAATCTTGTGCGTGTCATAAAAAATATGGTGTGTAACCATATCTATTGTCGTGATACCAACGGCCTACTCCTACGCTCATAGGGTTACAGAAGTATGAAGGATAGAAATTGCCCATGATACTCCACAGCATGTGTGTGTCATAGCCAAATATGAGAGCAATCCAAAAAGTTAGAAGACCCGAAACATATGAATTCCATAACTCATTCAAAATAACATCAAATCAATAATTCTTTTATCGAACAAAATGTCTTTTAATAGTAATATATAATATCTCATAAAATGTGTCATTAGGAATCCTCCATATGACACCACTTTTAAAGGCATAATTGTGGGCATAGCTCCAAAAGAATTTCTTGAAAACTGAACAATACAATCACTTAGTCATAAATCAAGACTTCTTACCCTCTTTCCTTAAAGTCTTAGTCATAGCGTTATAACCTTTTCTTGTCCAAAGCCCAGTTAAGCGGAGCCTCTCCTTGGGCAGGGTCAAGGCAAGCGAAGCCTTTTCCATCTAGGGTTGAGGCAAATAGAGTCTCTCCTTAACTAGGGTCTAATCAAGCGGATCCTTTCCTCATTCAGAGTCCCTTTGGAGTTCTCTCTCTTGACCCAAGGTTTTTTAATCTAAGGATAACTCATAAAAAATACCTTCCATTGCATGAAAAATGCTCGAATTCGTTAGAAACACCTATTGAACAGACAAAATTGGGCTTAAAATGGTTCAAAAAGGGGGAAAACTCCTCTTGAACTATCCACTTGCTCCCCTTTGAATAGGAAGAGTTTATGTGCCACATGGCACATGGCCTAGCTATGTGTCGCAAGGCTGCACGACATAGCACAGGCATGCCTTATGCATCATGCATTGTGTGCATTGGCTGGAGTGACTGACACCAACCATTGCTTCAGCCTTTGCCCTTTATGATTATTATTTTAATTATTTTAAATTCCAAATTCTAAAATATGAACTTTCTACTACAAAAATAAGATTAGCGCATTCTTAGTACTGTTGAACTCGCATTAATGAGCCCTACAAAACTAGACTATGGGTAGGTTATCCCACACTTTTTAAATAGGTTTTGCCCTTATGGCATGCTTCTTAAGGTCATAACTTTCTCTTCTAACCTCCGTTTCTCACGTTATTAGACTCATGACGCTCGTTTCTTCGAGCTCTAACTCCATAAGGGAGTTCCAACCCTCCATTCTATCTAATCTCCCTTAAAAAATAAATAATTATTATTAACCCATCATGTTAAATGTAATTGGAAAAATGAGGCATTACACGTGAATACTTGCTTCTCATACTAAAGGAATTTTTCTTAAAAAGCCAAACAATCACATGGTTGAAGATATATAGTTTACCTGAAGCTTTTTATGAACCACAAGTAATTTCTTTCCATTTTATTATGTTACCTGATGCTTTTTATAATAGAATAGATATAGATATGGTTGTCTTATTGAGATATTTGTGAAGAAAAATAACATGACAAGAGCCACCTCAATGATTTTTATTTAAAAATGGTGCAATTCTGTTTTATAGATGGCCTATTCATAATAGATAATTGACCTACCACCTTTCATTTTAAAATGTTTGTGTCCAAATCAGCTCATTTTAAAAGCTGAAATTTCTTTAATTGGAGGGATGGCAAAGCATGCCATTCAAAACAATACAAACAATTGGCCTGGCCAAATGAACAAATGAAATTCCAGCAACTAGGATTACCTGCTTGGTTCAAAATAAAAATTAGCATCAACAAAAGTGAACTCTGCCCCTGTTAGGAAAACCACCTGATAGATATTCTGAAGCAGAGAGAACTCCTTCCTGGCTAGTGTGTAAACAACGAGCACCAAACAAGTTCAAACAATGTATCTCAAATGGCAAAAGAAAGTTGCAACAGTTTGGCTCGTGACATTCAATTCGTCTAACTAGTGGAGTGATGGCTAGGACCATGGAAATGTTTTTTATTCCTTTTGCACTCAAGCTCTCAACTTTTTGGTTGTGAGCAGCTAATTAATATTTTGTTAATGGGAATCTAAACTAAAATTCTTTTTGAGTGGTACTGTTTTGAGCTTTTGGTTTCATGGTTATTAGTTTGACAACCTAGGAAATCGACTCTATGTATATTTGCTAAGGAAGTAATTAAAGGAAGGAGTCGATTAGTCATATTATCTATTTATTTTAAACCATGTAGTTCAAGGATACTGTGCTTGTGATGGCATTGATGTTTTTTTATCATATCTCTATGCATTTGAGTAAAGTAGTTAATGTTCTATCTCACTATATTTATCTAGCGGAGAATCTATCTCATTCTATTCTCTCTCTCTCTCTCTTTTAGGAGCCATTAAAATTAATTATATGTCTTGTTCTTGTAGCATATGAGAGAAAGAAGGAACTACTACAAAAAATGTATCATTAGCAACACAAATAAAAGTGTCGCTAAAAACTAATATTTGTGACGCATAAATAAACATCACAAAAAAATTAACTATTAGCAATGCTTTTTATTAAGCGTCATGAATAGTTATAGATCAGCAACACTAATTATAAAGCATTGCTATTAATACAATTATTAGTGATGCTTAATAAAAAAACGTCGCCAATATATGTCTATTAACGACGCATAAAACAAGCGTCGCTCAAAGATATTTCTTTTTAAAAAAAAAATCATAACTATTAGTGACATTTTGTCTAAAGTATCGCTAATAGTTTTAATAATAGTAAAACTTATTAGAAAGCGTTGCTAATTGGTATGCTATTATCGACACTTAATAAAAGCGTCACTAATTGTAATTAATTTAAAATTAAAATTAAAATTTTTAAGTGTCACTAATAGCATTGATAATGGTGACGCTTGTAAACAAGCTTCGCAATTAGTTTTATTAATTAATTTTATTTAATAAGTAAGTATATAATAAATAAATATTAAAAAAATTAAAAAAACTTCTTAAATATAATATATTTTATTCAATATTTACTATTTTTATATATAATAAATATATATTAAATTTTTAATAAAAACTAGTGTCAATAATAGATTAAACTTTCACTATTTAAATATAATTTATTTTATTTTTAAATTTTTTATTTATTCTAAAATATAATTTATAATAAAAGAGTGAGAGAAGAGAGCAACATAAAGGATCGCGAGAGAGAGAGAAGAGAGGAGGAGAGAGAGGGTAGAGAGAGGATGAGGAGAAGGAAAGGAGAGAGGGTGAGGTGTGTTGTGAACGTCTTAGGGGCTGCTAGGGGGGCCACTGGGGCCATATATTAGGGTAATTAGGGTTTTTATGTAATAAGGGCATTTAGGTAATTTAGGTTAATTAGGTAATTAATACTTTATTTTAATTATGTTATTGGGCCTTAGGTGCCTATTACTGAGCCCACGTAATTTTTCTATTTAAATGTAAAGGTTGCACCCTAATGAAGATTATGGAATGAATTATCTCTTGTCTAATTGTCTCTTCTTCTTTCTTGCCTCTCCTCCCTATTTGGCGGCCATGCCGCTACCTCTCCCCCTTCCTAGCCTCTCCGCGCCGCTCGTGTCCCGTTATCGGCTAGCCAGTCCGTTGTGCCACTTCGAACACAACATTGGTATCGGAGCCGTCAACCCTTGGCCACTACACGTGCCAAAGCCGCCAGATCCTCCACAGCCATTGCCACCACTAGCCAGAGCTCCAGTCATCCTCACCAGTCCCCTATCCATGCTCTCCGCCGGAGCCCACATCGCCCTCCCAACCTTGGGCCGCTTCTCTGCCTCCACTTTTTGGTTGGGCATGTTAGAGGAAGGGAGAAGCCTCTGCGCCGCAGAGAAGGGAAAGCGATCGCCCATGTCTGGTCGGAGGAGAGAGATGACGGGACAAGGAAAGGGCCGCAAGCGTCACCACAAGGTCCTCCGTCGCCACATCCATGGCACCACCTGCGGGGGTCAACCTGGGAAAGCTGCCCGGACGGGGGTGCGTTCTGTTGGATCTGCTCAAGACTGAGAGCAAGGCGGTGATCTTCCATGATGGATATGCGGTTTCATAGCCCGAGCCGAAGTCATCTCCTCTGCTGTTGTCGACCACTAGCCAAGGCGCTGCTCTGCCGGCCAATCTGAGGATGGCCAAGGTCCAGGGGCCTTCCAAAGCCTCTGGAGATGTGTCTCTGGCAAATTTGCCATCTCCAACAAAGCATGGCCAGCAACCTGGGACATGTCCAACGCCGGAGATCCCAAGGGTTGGAATAAGCCCTGCCGGCATCTGTTCGGGTTGGGGTCTCTCCTAGGCATGCCTTGACTGTGTATCTCTCACCGGTGAGCGAAGATCAAACCATGGCTTCTGCTGCGCCAGCCAGAACTTCCACCAGTTCACTGGTTCTGCAGAGGGAATGGCATTTCCTTGTTCGGCAAAGGAGAAGGTGTTTCTGAAAGGCATGCCGGACATCACAGCTGGCTGTCATAGACAAAGCTGGCCGCTTTGCCACGCCCTCTTGCTGACGGAGTGGCCTGCGCTCCAATCGCCGCTCAAGCCAGCAATGGTGAACCCCCAAACTCCCTGTTTCACTGTCAGAAGCAGGGGAGGTGAACTCCTCCGCCCATTCACCTCCGCTGAAGCTGTAGCCACCATGGTCGTGCCGGATGAGCAGTCGACGTTTCCTTTCTCAGAATCGTCACAATCTTCGGGCCTGGAGCAGACTTTCCTTGTGGGAGAAGATGCTACCCTGATCACACGGGATTGCCTTGGAAATTTGCTGCGGATTTTGCTTGCTGGGGGCGTTGCACTATTGGTCATTCCAGATTTTACACCGGACCAAAAATTCTAGGCTTTGATGGCAGAAATTCTACTGCTCGCTGATACAAATTTCCTGAGCAGGATTTTCGCTGGGAAATTGATCACTTCTGTCTTCTCTTCTGATTGCTGCTCAAAATCACAGAATCCGGCCACTACCTCCAGCTTAATTAATGGCGAACAATCTGGGATTCACTTCCTGGCTTTGATCTTGGGGAATTTTCGTTGCAACCAGGTTTTGCTTTACCTGGCTGGAGAAAATGCCAGCCGTTTTAGGGAAAAGGCTGGCCAGCTCTCACGAGATAGCTTTGGCAGTCCCCTGCAGATCTGTCCAGCTAGAGGCATCGCGCTTCCTTCTATCGGAATTTCTTTGGAAGTCCTGATCACACAGGATTTCCCTTCCCATTTAGATTTCACTTCGCTAATGCTCCATCAGCAGTTTTTGATGGACCGGCTCTTCAGGAAATCGTTTTGTGAATGTTGCGCCGATGCACACATTCATTGGGTGAAAGAGGACCACATGGCTGTCGGCATTAAGGGGGTCTTATTTGTGCTCAAGTGGGCCCGCTTTAAGATTGAGCTTTGCCCCACCGGAAGCCGGATTGCCACACTCTTGATGACTGATGCTCACTCCCATACATTCCAAACTCTTGTGGGGGGCTGGCCAAGGCACTTGGTCTCTTTCCTTGGAGATCGCTTGGCTTTGTCAAGTATGTGAAGTCGAGCAAGGTGGGGATGAGATCGCTACCAGCTATCTGCGAGTTAATCGATGAGTGGTGCAAGCAATATGCCTTCTGTGGGCCAACTATAGTGCTGTCTGCTGCCCGCTTTGGGCCGACCATGATGCTATCTGCTAATGCCCTCTGTGGGCAATCTTGGGGCGCTTGTAGGCGTTGGGATGACCCCGCTTGTTGGAGACCTGTGTGGACAGTCTGCTTGTCCTGCATCCAACAAGTCGAGTCGCTCCTTTGCTCTACCCTTGGGTTCTGTTAACTGCACATGCATCATGTTTATGCTAGCTTCTGCATGTCTACTCTTGAGTAGCGACCCACTATCTCCATCATTCAGTGTGTCTCATCAATAGATCTAGACCGGCTGTTCACAGTGGAGCTTTGGTGGGCTTGATGCCTGGCGTTTTAGGTCACCTCGAGGATGAGGTGATGCGCAAACGAAGCGTGGTAGAATGTTGTGACCGTCCTAGTGGCTGCTGGGGGGTGCCACTGGGGCCATGTATTAGGGTAATTAGGGTTCTTATGTAATAAGGGCATTTAGGTAATTTAGGTTAATTAGGTAATGAATGCTTTATTTTAATTATGTTATTAGGCCTTAGGTGCCTATTAGTGAGCCCACGTAGTTTTTTTATTTAAATGTAAGGGTTGCGCCCTAATGGAGATTATAGAATGAATTATCTCTTGTCTAACTGTCTCTTCTTCCCTGCCTTTCCTCCCTATTCGGCGGCCACGCCGCTACCTCTCCCCTTTCCTGGCCTCACTGTGCCGTTGTCGTCCCGTTAACGGCTAGCCAGGCCGTTGTGCCACTTCGGGCACAACAAGGTGAGAGAAGAGATAGCGGGGGGGAGAGAAGAGAGAGAGAGGGTTGATAGAGAGAGTAAGGAGAGAGAAGAGAGGGGGTGAGGAGAGAAAGGAAAGAGAGAGAGAGGAGAGGAGAGGAGAGGAGAAAGAAGAGAGAAGAGAGAGAAAGAGAAAGATGAGAGAAGAGAGAGGGTGAAGTGAGAGAGAGTGAGCGAGGAGAGAGAGGGAAGAGAAAGATGAGAGAGAGTGAGAGGAGAGATAGTGGATGAGAGAGATATGAGAGAGTGAGATAAAGAGGAGAGAGAGGGTAGAGAGAAGGCTGAGGTGAGAGATAGGATGAGAGAGTGTGTGTTATGAGAGATGAGAGGGAAATTAATTTAATTTTAATTATTTAAGATTTTTTTTATAAATTATTATATTATAAAAATCAAAAAAATAAATATTATTAGCAATGCATACGAATGTGTTGCTAATAGACTATGTGGTAGCAACACATATAGTTGTGTCACTATTATATAGTCTATTTGCGACGCATACTATGCGTCACTAATAATATTTATTTTATATCTTTTAAATATTTTTAAAATAAATTTATAAAAGTAAAAGATCATAAAAAATTAAATTGGAGAAGAGATAGTGTGTAGAGAAAGAGGAAAGAGAAGAAGAGAGAGCGGATAGAGAGATAGAGGTGAGAGAGGAAGAGATGGAGGAAAGAGAGAGAGGGAGAGAGAGGCAGGACAGAGATAGCAAGGAGAGAGAGGGAGAGCGAGGAGAGAGGGAGAGAGAGGGAGAGCGAGGAGAGAGGGAGAGAGAGGGGAGGAGGAGATAGATAGATAGGATGAGAAAGTGTATGTTATGAGAGAGGAGAGGGTTATTAATTTAATTTTAATTTTTATAAATTATTATATTTAAAAAGAATAGAATAAATATTATTAGCATTGTATAGGAATATGCTTCACTAAAATATTTATTTTTATCATTTTTAAAATAAATTTATAAAAAAAAATTATAAAAAATTAAATTTAGAGGAGAGGTAATGTGAAGATGTGAGAGAGAGAAGAGAGAGAAGAGGGAGAGAGAGATAGAGAGGGAGAATAGAGAGAGATAGGGAGAGGGGGGAGAGATAGGGAGAGAGAGGGAGAGAGAGATGAGGGGAGAGAGAGGAAGAGAGAGAGAGAGAAATAGGAGAGAGGGGGAGATAGAAAGAGGGGAGAGAGAGAAGAGGAGGAGGGTGAGAATGAGGGGAGCGAGAAGAGAGAGAGAAAGAGGGGAGTGAGAAGAGAGAGAAAGAGGAATTTTAATTATAAAATATTTTAGAAGATTTTAAAAAATAAAAAATATTTAGTAGCAACACATAACCATATGTGTCGTTACTACCATAATTTAGTAGCAACACTTAACCATATGCGTAGTCAATATATGAGTATAGTAGCGACACATACTAATATGTGTCACTAATAAAATTTTTATTTTTAAAAATTTAAATAAAAGAGAGAAAAGGGAGAGAGAGAGAAAGAGGGAAGAGAGAGAAATATTATCTTCTCTCTTTCTCCTCCCCAGGTCAGTCTTTAGCTCAACTGGCAGAGCAATTAAAATTGAGCCATTGATCAATTTCTAATAGATGGAGGTTCAAATCTTCCAAGACTCATGGTTACTTAAAAAGTAGAGTACAAAAATCAAAATTTCTAGCTAGTACATAAATGTCAAAGCTATTCTTGATTTTTAAACTAAATAGAATATTGAAATTCTAGCAAAACTTCATGATAACTACAAACTATAAAGCAATTCCATTTGTACTCAAATCAAGTGGGAATATCAAAATTCCAACAAAAGCCTAAATCTTTGATAATTGCAATTTTGCAATTATATCCATGATTTCCACATCTACTATAATGAAGTGCCTTGTCGGGTGTTTCTTGTGGCTTGCTGAATAGGTTGGACACCTATAGAAGAATAAACCTAGTTAACTTGGCCATAGTTGTTTTTATCCAAGCAAGGTTGCCTTTCTTCTATGGTTTTTATGTCGGTAGGTGTCTCCTACAAGTGTACAAGTCATTTTAAATTGCAAATTATGTTACCATGAAGTACCTTAAATTATGTATTATAGTATACCTGACTCAAGGAGTTGTTATTAATCAAATTCTTAGGGTGTGCAAAACCATCTTGGAGCTGCAAATAGTTAATTTGATGTTATACGTTTATATAAATATAACGTAATGAGCTCTCCAAAATAAAAAAATTATATATTTTACCATAAGTAGTTGCATCATGCTACATCCATGTTGGTCATTAATTGTCAGGGGCAATTGGTCAAGTGAAGAAGACACAAGTTGGGAATTGAGTTGAGTTTGAATATCATTACATGGATCTCCATGGTTTGATTCCTATGACAAAAAACATGTTATAGAATCTACATGGTTAGTATAAAATTTATGTGCTAAGAAAACATAATATACTAGTAAAGCTCGGCCGCAATTATCTGTCTTTAATTTAGTCGCTATATTTTTGTGAATAACTTTCTTCTTTTCAGACCTTTCAAGACAACTTTTTAGCATCTAACCACCACACTTACCAGAATTTCCTCCTCTTACTTTAAATCCCTTAACAAGTAGAAAAGTAGCACTATCATTCAAGTCAATGTGTTATTTTTTGCCACTTTCATTGTAAAACATGCACTTATTACTTGAAATATTAACATTTTCACCAACTTTACCTTGTGATGTAACACCATCAATTTGTTCTGAAAGTACTCAATTATTATACTCTTCCACCTCTCTTAAAATTGTATATATGTGTTTAAAGTAATTCAAGTTGCTTATTCAGTTAGTGTTGCCTTTGATGCCAAGTCTCTAAATGCAAGACATAATTCATTATTACGCCTAAATAGAGCAACATTTGGATGTGCCTCAATTATAGAACCACGATGATTAACAATGTTGCCAGATTTTGCTTCTTTGGTCCATCATTTTAGGACATATTGTAAAGGGAACTCTAGTATCCTAAAATGATCAAGTACCCTAAATGCATGGCAACATAAGACCCTAACAAAATTGAACATCTTGCAACTATAATCAACTGCATTATTTGAAGGGTCATACTTGACTACATGTCTATGTTGTGATTGATCCATCTCAATTATGCACTTGTTCTCCACGCTGTTATCAACAACAACTATGATAATAAAGTTCAAACAACTTAGGTATTTCCTTTCAATCATCTTGAAGATTATTAGAGTAAATGTGATTACTGCATACTTCAAGATACTAGAAATCATAATTGGCACACTATATTTCATCTTAAATTTAGCACTCCCTTCTTGTGCAAATGGCTTCTTACCATCAATAACCAAATTAAACATGTTGCTAAGGTGCTTACATGCATATTTTCCCATGCTTTAAAGAATTCTTCCTCATCCCCAGAATCATATATACATCTACTGAAATCTTGTGCAAATGGCTTCTTACCATCAATAACCAAATTAAACATGTTGCTAAGGTGCTTACAAGCATTTCAGAACATATGGAACACACATTGACGATGATGAGTTTATGACAAAACTGAAGCTATTGTATTTGCCATTGCCTTATCTTGATCAGCTAAAATTGTCTTTGGTTGTTTACCACCCATGATGTCAATGAATGTCTTGAACAACCACTTAAAACTCTGAATTATTTCATCATACAATAAAAGAGCAGCAAAGATAATAGTCATTTTGTTATCATTTAGTCCAACAAAAATACCAAATAGGCGATTGTATTTGTTCATCCTATATGTAGTGTCAAAACACAAAACATCCCCAAAATAATGATAATCCAAAATTAAAATTGGGTCAGCCCAAAAAAAATTTGTTATTTTACATTCTTCATCAAATTGCATGTCATATGCAAATGATGGATTTTGATTGCGTCTCTCTTTCAAATACTTCATTAAGGCTATTGCATCTCCCATTTTGATTGCTTTTTGATGCTTTGTACATAGATAATTATTATACTCCTCATGAAGAAAACCAAGGTTCTCAAAACCTCCTACTTGCTTAGCAATGTATTCAACTACTTCCCTTGGGTGTATACTAGAGCTATTTGCTATGTCAGCTATGACAGCTTGGATAATGGACATTCTCCTTTGTGATCTTAACCTTTGAACGTAGTGTTGGTTTGTAACCTCGTGGTTATGTTTTTCTTCAAAAGTTTGAACACACTATGTACCATCTTTTTTGTAAATTAAAGACCAAATATGCTTCACATCCAACTCTTGTTTGTGGCCCAAGAATTTTGTGAATTTATCCGTTGTTTATCCACTTGGCGCTTACCTTCTTTGGAACCGCAAAACTTTCTATATGTCCTTTCACCTTTTGTATTTGTGTGGGAACTCAATCGACGAATGCTAAACCCTACTTTCCTTGCATATATATTATAAAATTCATATGTGTCATGTAAAATTCCTTGTTCAAAAATACTTGATTTACTTGAATCATTTTATAAATCTTCCATTTCAATTATATAGCATTGAACAAAACTTATTTGATGATTCTCCTCTATGTCAAAAGAAAACCAATTTCAATTAAATTAAAATATATGTTCTTTAAAATTAAAATAAATGAAGTATACATGGAGGCCTTCAAAATCTTGGAAGAAATTATATACTAAATAAATTTAATTAATCATTAATAACGACGTGAACATTAGAAATTAACTTTCATAAAAATTCACCAATCCAAAGAGAAAAAGTGGTCCACATTATGCATTGACTAGTTGAAGTCAAATAATATCTCAAACATTATATAACAAAGTACATATAAAATCATGTATGAAAGTTTGGAGAATATTAGAAAAAGTGAAAAAATAAATCAACTTATATAAGCATTAAAATAGACAAAATACATGAATGTATAAACATATACTTTCCCCCTCTATTGCTTAAACAAGCTCAACAAAAACCTTGTAAAGAAATTCCCAATTGTTTTTTCACATTTTCAAATCTTATTAAATACAAATTTCTCATAATAAAATATTTTTTTGAAGTTTCCTTGGTATTCCAGGTGGGTTACAAAGTTTTATCAAAAATCCTTCTCTAGGTTGAGGCTTTACAGCTTGACAGGCATGACCTTGCATTAGCTTGTATTTCACTTGTATGCATAAATAACGATAGTCTTGGTGAATAATAAACAATCAGCTCCAACATACCATACATTCTGCCAAGTATTGTGCCAGGTTAAAAAGGTCATCTGTATACCTATTCCCCTCACTAATATTAATTTTAATATTTGGATGCCAAAAAATGGTTGCATGCATTGTTAGTCATACAGAAGAAAAAAGAACAGCCTTGTCAATATCGATATTAGTTGCTTAACAATCCTAGTATGATGACTGAGCTAAAAAAAACAATCTTAGTTTGATGAAATGGCTCTCACGAATTCAAGTAAGCAAGATTCCAATAGAATAACAATAAGACATAATTCTTTATGATATATCGAAAAATA
The DNA here is from genome assembly GCA_035235625.1 of Saururus chinensis. Lineage (NCBI taxonomy): Eukaryota > Viridiplantae > Streptophyta > Magnoliopsida > Piperales > Saururaceae > Saururus > Saururus chinensis. The sequence goes on from CP141142.1 coordinate 26,751,095, forward strand.
AGTATTATCATAGGATCTAAGTAAGAGCTCTTATTATTGGACAAAAATTCAACACGGGGAAGAAATACTAATTATAACAGGTAGTGCAAAAACCTAGAATGATCATTATCTCTCCTAGATCTTCTTTTATTAGTTCTTCCTCATGCTTTTCTCCTTCCCTTTTTCTTAAAAGAATATCATCATTTCTCTCAGGCATCTCTTGGTCACAACTATTAGAGTCTGTACAATCTGATGATGATTTCCAAGCCCTTTTTTAGCATTTTTTTATAAACACACAAAAAAGGCTACTTCTACTTCCAATTGGTAATATTTTAAGGAAACTAGCTTATTAAACGTTCATAATTTATTTCTCAATGAAGAGGCCAAACAACAACCTAGGAAGAAAGATGGCCTTATTAACATCCTACGATGAATGAACTCAAATCCTATTTGGTGCACCCCACGTCATTTAGCATTGTTCTTACTAAACAAAGCTAATGTGACAGGACGATTAACTTATCATCAGTCTAAAAATAATCACCAAAAGTTCAATTTTGGAAAGGTGTTATGTCATGACAAGCTTGCCACTACTCCGGAAGGATGACTTCCCTCAATTTGGCCCTCTCCTTTGTCACTACCTGAATGTAAATTAAGACAGACTCAATACAAATGCCCTATTTGAGAAAGATCCAACATGATAGACAAACAATATCTCACTCCTTATGGCAAAAAGATAGTCGAGAAAATGAACTTATCATAGAGAAATTGAGCTGGACTGTAGGCTTAGTGGCAGCATTCTTTATAAGGCCTTGTTATTAGATATTGGAATTAAAATCTTTTGCAAAGGTCTATTATATTAAGGACTAGGACATGTCAAGCTATTAGATAAAGTTATCTAATATGAAAATATAAATATTAAGTTGGAAAATCCTTAGATAATATAGACAATGGCTTCATCCAACAGAAGTTTTAGCTCTGAGGCCCAATTAGATATTTAAAAAGTTTGATTGGTTTGGCTGAAAATGTTAAAATCATAAACTCTTTTGGTCCAATTGTAATTCCATTTTCAAGTATCGAAAGAGTCTTTCTCTACATCTGAGTTCAATAATATTTTAGCAAGACAACATTATCAACTTTACTTGAAAGGGCACCTTGTTAAAGTTTACTGCAATCTTCATTAACAAAATAAACTCTTAAAAAATTAGAAGCCTATTTTGAATAATGATTGACCACATAGTTTGAGGTTTCAAACTCAGTTCCCATAAAATAAATTCTTGATGAATTAACAAGAACTTTGTGGCAACTCAATAAACCTTTATATGCTGATATATTTTTGCCAGAAGCTATTTGATGTGTCTGGCTTCTCGAAATTCTAAACAATTGATCCCGCAAGTACTACACTGGCTCGAATGTAGATTCCAAGTTTTGCATCTTCAAAAGGATCTGACTAGCACTATCCTCCGGCAAACTACTCAAAATATGAAAATATTCTGAGTTGACTGATGGACCAGTAATTTTCTGAGCATGTATCAAAGAATTAAGTTTGAAGGATCAACTGCGGCCATTTGATTCTTCAACTGCTGAAATACTTAACAAAAAATTCTGCATACCATGCATATTAGTAAACTTATAAAATGGACATATGACCCTTCATATGTTTATCACTTTTTGCATAGCAATTTGCAATGATCAATAATAGAAATATAAACTACAATGGAGAAGAGTATGTCTTTCTTACTTACAACTATGTGTTAATTCATAATCCCATCATACAATAAAAAAAACAAACTCATGTTGGGCTAACACTAGATTGTATTAGATTTAGTGGTCACATTAACCGACACTATTTGGAAATTCAGCTCTAAACTAGTATTGTTGTAAACTTTCCTAATAAATCAACTGATTAATTTAGAAACAACCAACAGAGAAATTATATATATATGAACTTCATAATGATTTGAGGCTTTACAGAAAGAGTTATTTTCTCTAATCGATAACAATAAAGCTTACCAAGTAAATGTTGTATGAAGAAAAAAGGTGAAAATTGATGTCGGTATTAATTTTTTCCGATAGGGAGATGGCTTTACATCCAGTTGCAAAATTCTGGGTTGTTAGGGACTTCCCAATATGGAGATATAGGATATAGAGTAAACAAATAGAGGAGATGGAGAACAATTTAGGGGAAAACAATTTCCATTCAATCAGCAATCCCTATTACAATATGAAAAGAACAAGACTAAACAAAGTTTACTTTCTAACAAACTCCTAAATAAAATCAAACACAAACTCCTATTCCTAATTCTATTCCAAAATTCATACCACTTTCCTTGTCCTGCTCTATTCCCGTTTTGCATGATTTTGCCAAAAAGGGGGAAACTTCTCCTTGAAAGTATGCATGCCCAATATCAATAGGGCCTCATGAAGGGCAATGAAGGATGGAGCTGTAAGAACCTTTCCGGAGACCTTATTTGTGCTAAACAGAGATGTGGGACTGTTGTGTAAAGTGCGTCTGGAGAAGGGGCGGCGAGCTCCGTCGGGATGTGGCTGGCCGAGAGGAGTCTCGGAGAGATGTCATAGAGAACAGTGGTAAAGGAGGGATTCGATTTGGGCAATTAGGAAAAAAGGGCTTGGGAAAAAATCGGTTCATGTGGTTGAAATAATGGAGTTTTAAATCGCTGACCTGAATAGAAACGGGACGTTCACGAGGAATTAAATCATTTCCGCTACTTTGCAGGGGCTCCCCAACGTGGAAAACGATGATTGGTGGCTAACGCTGCATTGGCTGGAGCCCTCCGCAATAATCATTCACTAACTCAATTTTAGTGGTCCTCCTCTGCATTCAATTGCAGAGTAACATAGCTCTTGCAAATATTCCTCTTTCCATATTAGAAATCAATCTGCCCCTAAATTGTATATTTCATCCAATCAAAATTTAATGGCACATGATATATATATATAGAGAGAGGTGGCATAGTAGCTCAGCAACATGAATAAGCAGAACAGTAAAGAAGGGGTTGATTGGGGCATTTGCTCAAACACTTATCACAAGACTTTTAAATGAAGGGGTATTTTAGGTAATCACTAACAATTCAAATCAGGTGGTTTTGGTTTAGCAGGTAAGTAGGTGGAACAGGAAGGGGCATTTATGACAAGTGGGTTTAATTAAAACATCTGTTAATATCTTTGATCATCTGCTTCCGAAGGATTTCGGAACAGTGGTAGAGGGGAAACTGAAATTAAGGCAGGGCATTTTGAACTTGCTCCTGATCAGTCGGATCAAAGGAATAATGGCTGATTAGTATAAATAGCTTGTCCATCTTAATGAAGGGATATTTTGTCAAATTTGAAATTGGTTTCAAACTACTGTAGCTGCATATCAGTGGATTGGTTCTCATGGATTTGAGGACAGTTCGTTGTGGATTCAACAAAGTTCAACTCCAGCTTGTGGATTCAAGCTTGCCAGGTGGATTCCTGGATTGTACCCTTTTCATTTTATGTTCATTTGCATTCAAATTTAGAAATTGTAAAATAGTTTGTACTCTGTTTCCTGGATTTGTTTCGATAGTTGAAATTTAAAACAAGTTCATACAATTTCACTTGATATGTTAGTTGTTCTTGCTGGTTGAATCTGTAAGAGAATTAAATTTTTGCTTAGTTGTTTTGTTCCATTGCTATAAGCGTGCATCAGTTTGGTATCAAAGCCTGGGTTCGTCACTCTGTCATGGCAAACAATAAAAACTCCAGTGGGCCTGTAGCTGTGCAGGAGTTAAATCAAAGAATGGATCGATTGTGCAGATTTTGCAGCAACTGCTGATTAATTAGACTCACCTGCAATTTACAAAGCCTTCAGATCCAGTTCAACGGACATTTGTGGAAACCTCTAAAAGACCATTGTTCCTCCTACTCGACCACAGAATGCACCTGCAACAAGTCGACAACAAGCTCCTTGCCAGGCTGGTGCAAACACAACGAATTTCAATGTTGGTTGAAGAATGAATAGGAGATATCAAAATATTGGGGTGGCACCATTTGTAGAGGATGATTTTAGTGATGAAGAAATGGATAATATTGGAAGAACAGATCAAGATGTGAGTATTCAAATTCACAGAACTACAAGTTGAAAATAGATTTACTTCTTTTGGTTATATGCATATAGAAGATTTTTTAGACTGAATTTATGAAGTTTAAAAATTTTCAATTATATTGAAATTGAAGAGGCTAAGAAAGTGAAACTAGTGGCTTATAAGTTGAGAAGTGGGGCTTCTGCTTGGTGGGATCAACTGCAATTAAGCAGAACTAGACAAGGAAAAAGGCCAAATTCGATCTTGAATTAGAATGAAGCTGTCATTAAAGGCTAGATTTTTACCAACAGATTATGACCAAATGTTGTTTCAACAATATCAGAATTGCAAGCAAGGTAATAGACCTATCAAAGATTATGTTTCTAAATTTTTGAGATTATCAGCCAGGAATGATTTATAGTATCAGAAGCACAATTAGTTTCAAGATTTATCAATGGTTTAAAATACAATGTTCAGGATAGGTTTGCTTCTTTAGAAGAGGCCATTCACATAGCTAATAAATTAGAATTACATATGGAAAAGCAAAACAATAGAAATTTTGTTAATTCAAAAATATCCAGTATTGCATCTCCTCAACAAAAGTTCAAGTCTGTATCAGTTGATTTAATTCCTAGGAAATAAGTTAGAAAAGAAACCTTGAAACCTATATAAAAGAGTGGACCAATTTTTAATGTTGTCAAGCCTAATCCACATGCTCCACCACCTCCTATTAAGTGTTATAGGTGTGGTCAACCTAACCACAAATCAAATATATGTCCTCAAAGACAAGCTATACATCTGGCCACCAGTCAATCTATTCAACGAGAGACTCAAGAATATTCTGACAATTCAAGACAAGAAAATGACGTCATTGTGGAGGAAGTTGTTGGAGATCGTGGAGCTAATTGTGTTAGTCACCCAATGGCTTTAGTGATAAGGAGGATTTATTCAATCAAGCAACCAGCCAATAATCAAAAGCACAATCTTTTCAAAACTAGAGGGACAATTAAAGAAAGAATCTGTAGTGTGATTATCAACAGTGGTAGTACTGAAAATATAATTGCACAAAGTGTAGTCGATAAGCTACAGTTGAAGACTAAAAATCATCCTAACCCTTATTCTATTAGGTGGATTAAAGAGGTTGGTAAATCAAAACTTACCAAGAGATGCAAAGTGTCATTTTCAATTGGTAAAAACTATAAAGCAAACATTATCTATGATGTGATTGGCATGGATGCATGTCATATACTCTTGGACGGACCTTGGTAGTATGAGGTTGATTCAACACATCAGGGAAAGGATAACACTTATTTATTTTGATTCAATGGAATTACAATAAAATTGTTGCCTGAAATGGTACATCAAACACTCCAAACTACACTTGAGGTAAAGAAAAATTTTCTATTAACTCATAACCTGAAATGTGATCTATATAAAGCTGCTGCTGTGATTGCTTTGGTGTTCAAAGGGGTTGAAGATTTTGAAAATAATGTGCCAACCAAGATGCAACATTTACTAAAGGAATTTGCACACATTATGCCTGATGAGTTACTTGATGAACTACCACCCCTAGAGATATTCAACATAATATATATCTACTGCCTAGGTCTAGTTTACCAAATTTGCCTCACTACATAATGACACCTAAATAGCATCAAATCCTGCAAGAACAAGTGGATGATTCATTAAAGAGAGGGCAAATTAGAAAAAGTTCCAGTCTCAGTCCTTGTGCAATTCCAACTTTTTTAGTGCTTAAAAAGGATAGAAGTTGGAGAATGTGCATAGACAGTTGGGCTATAAACAAAATTACGATTAAGTATAGTTTTCCAATACATAGATTGGATGATATGTTGGACATGCTTGAAGGGGATAAAATATTTTGCAAAATAGATCTCAAGAGTGGATATCATCAAATCAGGATCCGAAGTGGAGATGAATGGAAAATTATTGTTGTTAAAACAAATGAGGGATTGTATGAATGGATGGTTATTCCCTTTGGATTGTCCAATGCCCCTAAGCACTTTTATGAGGTTAATGATTCGAGTTCTAAAACTATTTCTTGGGAAATATGTAGTAGTTTATTTTGATGATATTGTCATATATTGCAAGAATGAAGCAAATCATTTCCAATATTTAAGACATGTTATGTTAGCTTTGCAAGAAAAAAATTGATCATAAATATTAAAAATTGCAGTTTCATGACTGAAGAGCTGCTCTTCTTAGGCAATGTAATTAATTCTCAGGGAATACATGTTGATAAGTACAAAATTCAGGCCATAGTTGATTGGCCAATTCCTAAGACAATGACTGACCTAAGAAGCTTCCTGGGATTAGCTACATTTTACAGAAGATTTGTTGGGAATTTTAGCATGATTGTAGCTCCTATAACTGAATGTTTAAAGAAGAATCAATTTAATTGGTCTCGAGGCTGATGCAAGTTTTCAACTATTGAAGAATAAATTAGTTTTAGCTCCAATCCTAGTTTTACCAAATTTTGACAAGATATTTGAAGTCGAAACTGATGCTTCTTGTGTTGACACTGGTGCTATTTTAATTCAAGAAGGCAAACTTGTGGCCTGTTATAGTAAGAAGTTAAGTGAAGCTAGAAGGAAGTGGTCAGCTTATACTTTAGATTTGTTTGCTGTTGTGCATGCTATAAAACATTAGAGACAATATCTTCTTCATTGGGAGTTCATTTTGCATGATGACCATCAATCTTTGAGGTTTTTACATTCACAGCAAAATGTGACAAGGATACATGCTCGATGGATCAGTGATCTACAAGAATAGACTTTCGTTATAAAACATAAATCTAGAACCATCAACAAAGTGGCTGATGCTTTAAGTCGATGATCAGCTTTTTATTCACCTGACAGACCTCTATCTTTGGATTTGAAACTTTACCAGAGTTATATCCTAATGATTTAGACTTTAAAGAAAAATGGCAGCAATGTTTAGCTGGGTCACAGTTCAATATTTGTGAATGGTATCTTTATAAAGGCAATTCACTATGTATTCCAAGAGGTTCTATGAGAGAACAGCTAATCCATAAACTTCACAGTGGAGGTTTAGGTGGACACTTTGGCAGAGATATAACGTTGAATCTGATTGAGACAAAATACTACTGGCCAATACTTAAAAAAGATGTTAGTTGATTAAGATGTTAGTTGATTTGTTGCTGGTTGTCAGATTAGTAAAACATCTAAAGGGCTAACATAGCATACTTGTCTCTATATGTCATTACCAGTGCCAACTTCACCATGGATAGATATTTCCATGGATTTCTTGCTCGGTCTACCAAGAACACAGAGGGGAGTGGATTCAATCTTTATAGTGGTTGACACGTTTTCCAAAATGGCCCATTTCATTCCCCGCAAAAAGACTTGTTGTGCACGATTGCACACGATGCTCAAACTCTTTTTACTACTTTGACTATTTAGTTGAATTGTAGTCTTTTAATTATTGGTTCAGTTGGTCTTAGAATAAATTGTATGAACCGGGCGGGCTGGGTTGGTTTAGCTGGTCCGGTTCCCTAGGGGGGTCATCTCCCATAAGGGGCAGCCTGTACTCTTGTTTCATTATGCAATTGGTGATTCAGACTTCTCCCCTTTCTTCTACAATTCTCCCCTTTCCCTGCGTAATCCTCTTAGATACTGATCGTGCCTACATCGGGCACATCAAGACTACAGATTCTACTTATGTTGCTCTCTTATTCTTTAAGGAAATTGTCAACTATCATGGGGTTCCAAGGACAATCACATCTGATAGGGATAGCTGATTCTTTAGTAATTTTTGTAGGACATTATGGAAAATATTAGATACAAAGCTTCAATTTAGTTCTACTTTCCATCCCCAAATAGATGGCCAAACTGAAGTCGTGAACAGATCCTTGGGCACATTATTGCGATGTTTGTCCAAGTGATAATCCTAGACAATGGGATTTGTACCTAGCACAGGCAGAATTTGCATATAATTTTGTTACCAACGGATCAACAGGTTACAGTCCATTTGAAATTGTTTATGGACAATTACCTCGGCATACTTTGGATTTTCTTATTTATCCAAAATAGATAGGAGAAAATGTCCAAGCCTTCAATACTTCGTCTAAACTTCAATTTGTTCATTAATAGGTTTACCAGAATTTGCAGCAATCTAATCGGAATTTTAGAGCTTTTGCTAATTGGAAATGCAGGGCTAAGATCTTTGAAGAAAAAAAGATAACGCTCTCATCTTTGCTCCAAGTCTCCAAAGAAATATGGTCCATGATGAGTTTTAAAGAAAATCAATGATAATGCAAATGTCATTCATCTCCCTTCTTCATTTGCTATTTCCAAAACGTTCAATGTGTCAAACATCTTTGACTACCACGTGCGTCTGTTGGACTAGCTCAAGGTCAAGCTTTATTTGGGAGGGATGCCCTGTCGCAATAGCTCATCAACATGAATGAATAGAACAGTAAAGAAGGGGTTGATTGGGGCATTTGCTCAAACACTTACTACGGGACTTTTAAACGAATGGGTATTTTTGGTATGAACGTGGCTATTCAAACCCCACTTTTATCCCTGTGTCCCCCAAAAACAAAGTAAAACAGTGATTTTTTTTCACTTTCATCCCACATATTCCCCCCCTCATTTTACTCATACATCCCCCATTCAATTAAACCCCATCTCTTTCTTCTCCGGCAATTACATCTCCGGTGACTCCGTCTTTGGCGACTCTGACGGTCGCTGAATAATGTGCCCGGCGTACACCTGGCCTGCGCACCGGCTAGATCTGGCCGGCGCATAGGCCGGACTGACTTGCACGGCCAGATTAGGCCAGACTGGCCGCCTACGCAATGCCAGAACTAGCCGGCATAGCGCAAACCCAACTGGCTTGCATGCGGCCAGATCTGGCTGACGCGACGCAGGCAGGACTGGCCTGCGAGAGGCCAGATTTGGCCGGTGCGACACAGGCCGGATTGGCCTGTGTGAGGCCAGATCTGGCTGCAGGCACGCGGCCAGATCTGGCCACCACGTAGGTGAGCCAAATCTGGCCCGCCTATGGTCAGGCCAGACTGGCTTGCGCCGGCCAGATTTGGCCAGTGCAGCCAGATCTGGCCGCACAGGCTTGTGTGGCCAGTCTGGCCGCGCAGGCTGTGCACGGCGAGATCTGGCCACGCCAGCCCTCTGGCCGTGGTTGCAGCCAGCTCGCCGTGGCAAGCAGCTACAATCAGCAGCAGCAGCGAAAAAAATGTCGGCATTGTTGCCGGCGTCAGAGATGAAGAAGGGGGAAGAAGAGAAGTGGAAAAAGGGGAAGTGGGGTAAAATGTGGGATACAGGAGATTTTAGTTAAAGATTGCGGGGTAAGAGAGTAATGGGGGACACAAGGATAAAAACGGGGTGTGTATAGCCACGTTCTTTTGGTAATCACTAACAATTCAAATTAGGTGGAGTTGGTTTAGTGGGTAAATAGGCGGAACAGGAAGGGGCATTTATGACAAATGTGTTTAATTAAAACATCCGTTAACATAGTTGATCATATGCTTGGGAAGGATTTCAGAACAGTGGTAGAGGGGAAACTGAAATTAAGGCAGGGCATTTTGAATATGCTCCGGATCAGTCAGATCAAAGGAATAGCTTATCCATCTTAATGAAAGGATATTTTGTCAAATTTGAAATTGGTTTCAAACCACTGTAGCTGCAGATCGGTGGATTGGTTCTCATGGATTTGAGGACAGTTCGTTTGGATTCAACAAAGTTAAGTTTACAACAGTATTTATGTAAGCTCGTTAAGTTTACATCAATGAATAAAGCCTCTTTAACCGCTTTTTTACTATATATATATATATATATATATATATATATATATATATATATATATATATATATATACACGGAACGTAAATGGCCCAAAACAGCAAAAATTCATGATAAATAAGGTTTAGCAGGTAAATGGCACCTTTTGGTCACAATGATTAGAGCCTGTAAAGTCTTATGATTATTTCCAAGTCATTTTTTAGCATTTTTTTATTCTCACACAAATAAGGGTACTTCTGCTTCCAATTGGTAATATTTTATGGAAACTAGCTTATTAAGTGTTCGTAATTTATTTTCTCAATGAAGAGGCCAAGCAACAACCTAGGAAGAAAGACAGACCATATTAAAATCCAACGATGAATGAACTCAAATCCTGTGTGGTGCACCTCATGTCATTTAGCATTGTTCATACTAAACAAAGCAAAATTCAACAGGACGATTAAATTATCATTAGTCTGAAAATAATCACCAAAAGTTCAATTTTGGAAAGAAGGTGCTATGTCATGACAAGCTTGCTACTACTCCAGAAGGATGTCTTCCTTCAATTTGGCCCCCTCTTTTGTCACCATTTGAATGTAAATTATGATAGATACAATACAAATGCCCAATTTGAGAAAGACAAACAATATCTCACTCCTTAAGGTAAAAAGATAGTAAAGAAAATGAACTTATCATAGAGCAATTAAGCTGGACTATCTAAGGCTTAGTGGCGACATTCTTTATAAGGGCCTATTATTAGATATTGGAATTAAAATCTTCTAAAGAGGTCTATTATATTAAGGACTGGGATATGTCAAACTATTAGATAAACTTATCTAATATACAAATCTAAATGTTAAGTTGGAAAAATCATGGATGATATAGACAGTGGCTTCATCGAATAGAAGTTCTAGCTCTAAGGCCTAGTTAGATATTTAAAAAGTTTGATTGGTTTGGCTAAAAATGCTAAAATCATAAACTCTTTTGGTTCAATTGTAATTCCATTTTCATGTATTGAAAGAGTCTTTCTCTACATCTAAGTTCAATAAGATTTTAGCAAGACACCATTATCAACTTTAGTTGAAAGGGCACCTCATTGAAGTTTATTGCAATCTTCATCAACAAAATAAACTCTTAAAAAAACTGAAGCGTATTTTGAATAATGATTGATCACATAGTTTGAGGTTTCAAACTCAAGTCCCATAAAATATGTTCTTGATAAATTAACAAGAACTCTGTGGCAACACATCAAACCTTTATTTGCTGATATATTTTTGCCAAAAGCTATTGGATGCGTCTGGCTTTTTTGAATTCTGAACATTTGATCCCGCGAGTACTAACTGGCTCAAATGTGGATTACAAGTTATGCATTATCAAAAGGATCTGACTAGCAGTATCCTCTGACAAACTACTCAAAATATGAAAATAATCTAAGTTGACTGATGGACCAGTAATTTTCTGAGCATGTACCAAAGAATTAAGTTTGAAGGATCAAATGCGGCCATTTGATTCTTCAACTGTTGAAATACTTAACAAAAAATTCAGCATACCATGCATATTAGTAAACTTATAAAATGGACATTTGATCCTTCATATGTTTATCACTTTTTGCATAGCAATTTGCAATGATCAATAATGGAAATATAAACTACAACGGAGTAGAGTATGTCTTTCTTACTTACAACTATGTGTTAATTCATAATCCCATCATAGAATAAAAAAAATAAACTCATGTTGGTCTAACACCAGATTGTATTAGATTTAGTGGTCACATTAACCAACACTATTTGGAAATTCTGCTCTAAACTAGTATTGTTGTTAACTTTCCTAATAAAGCAACTGATTAATTCAGAAACAACAAACAGAGAAATTACATATATATCAACTTCAAAATGATTTGAGGCTTTACAGAAAGAGTTATTTTCTCTAATCAATAACAATAAAGCTTACCAAGTACATGTTGTATGAAGAAAAAAAGTGAAGGCTTCCAATTGTTGTCGGTATGAAATTTTTATGATAGGGAGATGGCTTAACGTCCAGTTGCAAAATTTGGGCTTATTAGGGACTTCCTAATATGGAGATATAGAATACATAGTAAACAAATAGAGGAGATGGAGAAAAATTTAGGGGAAAACAATTTCCATTCAATCACCATAACTCTTTGCTGAAAAAATGCCACCCCTATTACAATATGAAAAGAACAACACTAAACAAAATTTACTTTCTAACAAACTCCTAAATAAAATCAAACACAAACTCTTATTCCTAATTCTATTCCAAAACTCCTACCACGTTTCTTGTCCTGCTCCATTCCCATTTTGCATGATTTTGCTTAAAGGGGGAAACTTCTCCTTTAAAGTATGCATGCCCAACATCAATAGGGCCTCATGAAGGGCTATGAACGATGTCCTTAGGAGCTGTAAGAACCTTTCCGGAGACCTTATTTGTGCTAAACGGATATGTGGGACTGCTCATTCATGGCTGGTCAATCAGTGCAAAGTGCATCGGGAGAAGAGGCAGAGAGCTCCGTCGGGATGTGGTTGGCCGGGAGGAGTGTTGGAGAGATGGTCATAGAGAACAGAGGTAAGGGAGGGATTTGATTTGGGCAATTAGGAAGAAAGGGCTTGGGAGAAAATCGGTTCATGCAGTTGAAATAATAGAGTTTTAAATCACTGACCCGAATAGAAATGGGACGTTCTCGAGGAATTAAATCGTTTCTGCTACTTTAGAGGGGCTCTCAACGTGGAAAATGATAACTACTGGCCAATGCTGCGAAGGCTTGAGCCCTCCGCAACAAATTTGAATTGAATTGAGGGTTTAGGGGGTTAATGGCTTTAGATATGAGTCATTCACTAACTCAATTTCAAAGGGCCTCCCATTCGGCTGCAGAGTAACATAGCTCTTACAAATATTCATCTTCCCATATCACAAATCAATCTCCCCCTAAATTGTATACTTCATCAAATCAAAAATTAATGGCGCATGATATATAGAGAGAGAGAGAGGTGACGTAGTAGCTCAGCAACATGAATGAACAGAACAGTAAAGAAGGGGTTGATTGGGGCATTTGCTCAAACATTTACCACAAGACTTTTAAATGAAGGGGTATTTTTGGTAATCACTAACAATTCAAATCAGGTGGTGTTGGTTTAGCGGGTAAATAGGTGGAACAGAAACGGGCATATATGACAAATGAGTTTAATTAAAACATCCATTAATATCGTTGATCATCTGCTTCGGAAGGATTTCGGAACAGTGGTAGAGGGGAAGCTGAAATTAAGGCAGGGCATTTTGAATATGCTCCGGATCAAAGGAATAATGGCTGATTAGTATAAATCGCTTGTCCATCTTCAATGAAGGTATATTTTGTCAAATTTGAAATTGGTTTCAAACTACTGTAGCTGCAGCTCGGTGGATTAGTTCTCATGGATTTGAGGATAGTTCGTTGTGGATTCAAGCTAGCCAGGTGGATTCCTGGATTGTACCCTTTTCGTTTTATGTGCATTTGAATTCACATGTGGAAATTGTAAAAAAGTTTGTACGCTGTTTCATGGATTTGTTTCGATAGTTGAAATTCAAACCAAGTTGATACAATTTCACTTGATATGTTAGTTGTTCTTGCTGGTTGAATCTGCAAGAGAATTAAATTTCTTCTTAGTAGTTTTGATCCATTGTTTTAAGCCTGCATCAAGAGGGGCATTTACTTTTCGTTTACATCAATATTTTTGTAAGCTCGTTAAGTTTACATCAATGAATAAAGCCCCTTTAACCGCTTTTTTTACCATATATATTTACGGACCGTAAACGGCCCAAAACTGCAAAAATTCATGATAAATAAGGTTCATACTCGACAACTCTTGTCCTCCACGAAGCTGCGGACTGTGGCACCGTCCAACACCTCCACACTCATCCTGGCCAAATGCAACGAGAGAAAAACGAGGAAGGGAAAAAATGCTGAAGGAAACAAAGAAGCTCTGGTGCGATAACTAATCTTCCCGTATGATACGATCGTATTCAGGGGAATTTGTATTTATAGATGGATCCACCTCTAGCTTCTAAGCTGCTGCCACCGCCATGAATATATGTGCCCAGGCAGTTTAGCATTTCAACCGGCGCCGCACATAATACTTTGCTGAATTCAAGACCGACACCACCGAACAAGTTTAGCTTTTGTGCCGCTTTTTTGCATTAGAGTCGGTCAGTAGACAAAGGCATGTGTCACGCATCTTTTACTTTGTTGAGATATGCGGCCGGGGCATATCCGCAGGAATATGCGCCCCAATGCAGAATTACTCTGATACTTCTTTAACTATTTTATTTTGAAAATTATAGGCAAGAAATCTTATTTAGGTATACACCATTTTATAAGTCAATTGAAGTATTAAAAATATCCACTTTAACCTTAAATATCATCTCCTTCTCGTTAACCAACTGTATGTCAATTGTTCATTCTCATGAAAAATTAAGGCGGCTAGATCTCCCCATTTCCTAGCCTTCTTCAACCTCATCCATCTCTCTACACTACTAGTAATGGAACAATGGCGAAGGATTAAACAAGTAACAAGTTGTCGCTAATAATATATATATATATATATATATATATATATATATATATATATATATATATATATATATATGATGCACAATTCATTTGGTCGTCGCTATATTAGCCATCACTGTTGATACCCACCACCAGTTTCTATGGTCTTTTTTTACATTTGGAACACCTTAAGGAATCCGGTGATGGTTACCAAGACCAAACAATGACCGATGAAGCCTTCAGCCATCGGTATTAAGTTATCTCTGATGACTAAATTTAGCCATCGCTAATGTTATTGCCTCGCCCCTACATTTACTCTACCCCTCCCCTCTCCCCGCCACATTTTCCCATCCCCCAATTTGTCTCACCCCTGTCCCCCAAATTTACTTTCCCCCTCCCCTCCCTTCCACCACATTTTCCCTTCCCAATTTCGATCCCCTCTCCCCTGCGCCACAAATTCTGCTTCGTCCCCCGTCCCCTCCTCCTTATCTTCTCCCTCCTCTTCCCCATGCCCTTAAGACTCCTCATCCTCCTCCAGCCTGGGATCGACCATAGTGGGGTTTCAGTAATTGGTTCAATGGAGTGAGGCAGATGAATCGGGTGCAGCACTAGGGTTTGGCAGCGTTGCTAGCTTTCTCCTCCAATTGGCTCCAGAACAATTTCAATCAACTTGCCTCAAGCTCGGCACCTCCCAAATCCTCGTCATCAACACCAACATGGTGCTTAACTAGGTGAGCATTGCGGCTTTTTTGTGTACCCCTTGTTTTTGCTTCCTTGCTCACACAAATTTATTTTAATTCTTAAGGAATTTTATAATTTTTGTTTCAGAGATTGATTTTCTAGAGAATCCATCGATTGAGAATGTGGTGGTGCTAGAGGAGGTGAAAAGTAAGAACCTTACTATTTACAACCGTTTGCGAGCTCTTTGTGCCAACTTGCTCCAAAAATTTTGTGTCCTGTCTAATAAGCACCACAAGTAATTTCCTTCTACTTAGACCAATAAAGCATATGTTTTTAAAAATATTTAGGTTGAGCTACATAAGTGCTTAAAGATTAGATTTTGTCATATTCTGCCCTCATTATGTGTTCTTGTGTCTTTCATTCATGTTATAGCATACTATATCCATTGGTTGTGTAGTGTTTGTGAAAAATTATTTTTTCTTCCCTAATGTAACACCCCCGGCTTTGGGCGCCTTAAACTCAACGTCCAAAGATGACCCGGGTCTTCAAAAATATAGGAATAAAATTTTTCCTTCTTCTAGGAGCATCTTTTTTGTGTGAGAGCTGTAATGGTCCTCCGCCACTACAGAGCTTCAGCACTTCACTGTGCACTCACCACAATAAAACTATAATTTATTATTAATTAGATCAGAACAACATTGTAATAATGTTGGTTGTTTATATACTTATTAGATAACATCTATGATTTTATTCCAATAAGATTGAATCCCAATATAGTTCTTCCTAACAGCTACTACTTTTTTATACATTGTAAAATAATATATTTCATTCACTTATAATCCAATAAATCATTTTTTTACTGAATTAGGTAAATAATTTTGTATAGACTATGGTAAATCTACTATTTATAGGATCAAATAGATCCTTCTTTCATTGAGTATTAAACCCGATTATCTAGAGAATCTAATAAATCATTCATAGTCAAACATCTCATTCTTTCACATAATCTAATAAATCATTTGCAGCCAAATTTCATTCATTTACAGAATCTAATAAACCAATCGTTCAGACAATATGATAAACTATTCGGAATTAGACATATCATTCTTTTAAATAATCTAATAAATAGATCATTCAAAAAATCTGATAAATCATTCAAAATTGAACATATCAATCTTTCATAGAGCAAAGAATAGGAGAACAGATCATAGCTGAAGTGACAAAGAATAGCAAAGCAGATGAGAGAAAAGCATGTCAGAGTAGAGTTGTGACATCATTCTTTCACAAAGAAGAGCCGTGACATGTAATGGCTTATTCTAGCACTCATAGGGTCACAAAAACTATAAGGATAAGAATTGTCATAATATTCTAAATCATGTGTGCGTCAGAGAAAAATATGGTGGGTATCCATATCTATAGCCGTGATACCAATGGCCTACTCTAGCACTCATAGGGTCACAGAAGTATGAAGGATAGAAATTGCCCATGATATTCCACAGCATGTGTGTCATAGCCAAATATGAAAGGTATCCAAAAAGTTAGAAGACCCAAAACATATGAATTCCATAACTCATTCAAAATACCACCAAATTAATCCTTCTTTTATCGAACAAAATGTCTTTTAATAGTAATATATAATATCTCATAAAATGTGTCATTAGGAATCCTCCAAATGACACCGCTCTTAAAGGCATAATTGTGGGCTTAACCCCAAAAGAATTTCTTGAAAACTGAACAATACGATCACTTAGTCATAAATCAAGACTTCTTACCCTCTTTCCTTAAAGTCTTAGGCATGGCATTAGAACCTTTTCTTGTCCAAAGCCCAGTTAAGTGGAGCCTCTCCTTATCGAGGGTTGAGGCAAGTGGAGCCTTTTTCATCCAAGGTTGAGGCAAGTAGAGCTTCTCCTTGACTAGGGTCTAATCAAGCAGATCTTCTCCTCGTTCAGAGTTCAATCAAGCAAAGCCTCTCCTTGTCTAGGGTCGAGGCAAGTGAAGTCTCTCCTCATTCTGGATCTTTTTCTTCAGAGCCCTCTCTCTTCCCTTTGGAGTTCTTTATCTTTCCCCAAGGTTTTTTCATCTCAAGGATAACTCATAAAAAATACATTTCATTACATAGAAAATGCTTGAATTCGTTAGAAACGCCTATTGAACAGACAAAATTGGATTGAAAATGGCTCAAAAAGGGGAAAAACTCCTCTCAAACTATCCACTTGCTCCCCTTTAGATAGGAAGAGTTTATGTGCCACATGGCACACTGCCTAGCTGTGTGTCACAAGGTTGCACCGCATGTCACGGGCATGCCTTATGCATCACGCATTGTGTGCACTGGTTGGCGTGACTGACACCAGCCATTGCATTAGCCTTTACCCTCTATTATTATTATTTTAATTATTTTTAATTTCAAATTCCAAAATGTAATAACTTTCTACCCCAAAAATAGGATTAGCGCATTCTTGGTACTATTGAACTCTCATTAATGAGCCCTACAAAACTAGACCATGGGTAGGTTATCCTGCAATTTTTAAAAAGGTTTTGCTCTTATGACATACTTC
This sequence comes from Saururus chinensis, assembly GCA_035235625.1. NCBI lineage: Eukaryota > Viridiplantae > Streptophyta > Magnoliopsida > Piperales > Saururaceae > Saururus > Saururus chinensis. The sequence continues at coordinate 26,768,688 of CP141142.1, forward strand.
TTAAGGTCATAACTTTCACTTCTGACCTCCGTTTCTCATGTTATTAGACTCATGACGCTCGTTTCTTCGAGCTCTAGCTACATAAGGGAGTTTCATCCCCCCATTCTATCTAATATCCCTTAATAAATAAATAATTATTATTAACCCCTCATGTTAAATGTAATTGGAAAAATGGGGCATTACACATGAATACTTGCTTCTTATACTAAAGGAATTTTTCTTAAAAAGCCAAACAATCACATGATTGAAGATATATAGTTACATCAAGCTTTTTATGAAGCACAAGTAATTTCTTTCCATTTTATTATGTTACCTGATGCTTTTATAATAGGATAGATATAGATATGGTTGTCTTATTGAGATATTTGTGAAGAAACATAACATGACAAGAGCCACCTCCATGATTTTTATCTAAAAATGGTGCAATTCTCTTTTGTAGATGGCCTATTCATAATAGATAATTGACTTCTTACCTTTCATTTTAAAATGTTTGTGTCCAAATCAGCTCATTTTAAAAGGTGAAATTTCTTTAATTGGAGGGATGGCAAAGCAATACAAACAATTGGTCTGGCAAAATGAACAAATAAAATTCCAGCAACTAGGATTACTTGCTTGTTCAAAATAAAAATTAGCATCAACAAAAGTGAACTCTGCCCCTGTTAGGAAAACCACCTGATAGATATTCTAAAGCAGAGACAACTCCTTCCTGAGTAGTGTGTAAACAACGAGCACCAAACAAGTTCAAACAATGTACCTCAAAAGTCAAAAGAAAGTTGCAACATTTTGGCTCTTGACATTCAATTCGGCTAACTAGTGGAGTGATGGCTAGGACCATGGCAATTCTTTTTATTCCTTTTGCACTCAAGCTCTCAACTTTTTGGTTGTGAGCAGCTAATTAACCTTTTGTTAATGGGAATCTAAACTAAAATTCCTTTTGAATGGTACTGTTTTGAGCTTTTGGTTTCATGGTTCTTAGTTTGACAACCTAGGAAATCGACTCTATGTATATTTGCTAACGAAGTAATGTAACGCCCGAGATTTTTCATACATTTTCCTTAAAATTTACGGAAAATTTTTGCAATATAACGTCTGTAAATCGGAAAACTCATCATATGGTCAAACATCGTACGACCAAAGCAAATATCATCAGGCGCTACTCAAAAACTCATGTATGAATAAATTGCTATGATCATAGACTTTAAATACAAATCTCTCCCAGGCATCCCTGAGTACAAGTCCCATAACAGTCCACAGACTAATCCAAATGAAAGTGCAGAATAATAAACATCTAACTTCTCATCTCACTCAATACAAGAGATCGTGGCACAAACAAAACTCGCAATGAGTGAAGCATATACTTGAGTCCAAGGGAATCAATCCACCTCGGAAGCGAGCATCCATCTCCAGGAGCTCTCCGCACAACCTGCAAAACCTCCAGTACAACGGGGCTAAAAAGTAGGGTGATGAGTATTTTCATACTCAGTAGGAAAATACCAAGTTAGGGAAACCAAAACAGTGAACTCACTAAGTTCATAAATACGCGCATTCATGCAACTCAAACATGAAGCAGGTAGGCATATCAATATCATGCTCATACGCATACAATCATACCAAATGCACTATCGTGCCAAAGTCATACCAAATGCACCATCGTGCCAAAATCATACCAAATGCACCATTGTGCCAAACTCATACCATCAAATTAAACTTACACAAACACCCTTATCTACGGTCATACAAACTTACTCGTACCACCGTACGCATACTCGTACAACATATGCATACTTGTACGACCTCATTTGTACAATCATATGCTTACTCATAAAGCTTACACATACTTATATGACCTTACTCGTACAATCATACTCGTAGGACCTCACTCGTATAGTCTTACTCAAAATTATACACTTACTGTCTTACACAGAAACATACTCTCACAATCGGACTCATACTCTTACAGTCGTGCTCATACATATACTCTTACAGTCGTGCTCATATACATGCTCTTATAGTCGTACTCATACTCATACACTTACAGTCGTGCTCATACTCATATGCTTACTGTCGTACTCATACTCATATCGTACACATATCAACGACCACTGAAGCTCATTACAACTAATAAGCTCCAACATCAAAATGGAAAAGAATGTCACTGGGGCAACACCTTAACCTCCGGGGAGTGACTAGACGCTATGGACTTTTCTGAAGGTAAGGCACACCAATGCTCATGGGGTACTGGATCAAACAGGTAAGAGTAGATCCATAATACTACTTACCTGAGCGCGTAAACATAAACACTCACACATAAGGGGTCATACAGTTGCCCACCATAATGGGTCTTATAGTGCCATAGAATTGCCCACCATAATGGGTCTTATAGTGCTAAAGAATCGCCCACCATAATTGGTCTTATAGTGCCATTGCCACTCTTGGGCAGAAAACATACAGTGCCACTTGGGCAGAAACATAAAGTGCCACTTGGACAGAAATGTATAGTGTCACTCTTGGGCGGAAACATACAACACTCTCAATAGAGCATCAAACGTCTGGGCTTATACAGCACACAGACATGAGAAATGCTCAGCCGACTCATTATTGGCTAGCTCAAACAAAGGAACTTAATCCGTCGAACCCTCATGTTTCAAACTCACAACCCTATCATTAGTTGTGCTTATAATTCAAGTTTGAATTAAGTACATTATGCAGTACAATTATGCCACACAACTCACAGTCCTCGACTAATCAAGCCGAAGCTGAGCCCGATCTGAACCCTTAGTTCGTCAGGCATCAAACTTCACTTAACCCGTCCACATCATGATCATAACACATCGTACATCAAACCCTTAGAGTCTTACAATCTCTGCCATCTACTTTATGGCCAAATCATCTTACACTGACATCACCAAATGAAGCTCCTCAGAGCCAACCCAGTTGTCGCCCTCTTACTTATATCTCACTTATTATGCTTACTTTTCACTTCATAATTTGTACGTTATGCCTGTACAATTATGAACACTCTTACTGTCTAACAAACCTCACCCGTCATACCCATATCCTCTGTCATCTGTCATACGTTTACACATCCATATCCAAATCCAGACAAAACCTCTGTCGCCTCTTACTGTCCATCACCCATACATCTGCCCACATACACTTACACATATCCATATCATAGGTAATTAGTCATCATGCATACGTATGTCTATCAAACATACGTATAACATACACATACGGTCATACATACGTAGCTTACAAACATGCTCACTAGCCATCACTAGTGCATACATACACATTTATACATACGTCAAACATACACGCTAGTCATCACTAGCACATGCATACATGCGTCAAACATACATGCTAGCCATCACTAGCACATGCATAATCCAAACATACTTCAAATATGCACGCTAGCCATCACTAGTGCATATATCTCATACATATAAATCATACTTAGCACACATATTACACATACATCAATGGCACTTACAGCTCATGTGCTTATATGCACATCGTGCAATCCTAGCATGCTACTACTCATTCAAGCATGCTATCATGAAATTACGAGTTCAAAGCTCCCCTACCTCGTAATCATGACATTCGATGGCGAGCACAAGATGGTGGTGGAGGCGGAGGCGGAGTTGGCAGTCAAAACCTTTGCCTGGCTGAGAGAGCTGCTGTCCCAAGGATTTTAGGAAGTGCCAGAAACAATCACGGCCAAACAAGGTGTCAGAAATCAATGTGGCAAAACCCACAATCCACGGCGGCACACTAGGGCAGCCGGGAGAAATGTCTTGCCAACAAAAGTGGCAGTGAGACCAGAAGTCGATGATGTACTCACTGAAGATCGGCCGGTGGCTAAGATGTACCCAACAGATCTCACGACGTCGAAATCGGCCATGGACAGCACCCAACGGTGACAATTTCACGTCAACAAGGGCCCACATATGGGCGGAGAGCATGGAGCAACGCTCGAGGACAAAGGAAGCGTGGAGGAGGGCTATGTGTTAACTCCACTCTGTGGCAAAGCCAACCGATGGTCAGGCGGCGCGAATGTGGCGCCTAAACCCAAAAGCACACACGTGGCCACATACACATGTGACCCAAAGGGGCGGGGGAGAGGGTTGAAAGGAGGCAAACCAAGGCCCACAAAAGGCCAACAGGGCTAAGGCCCTAGTTGTGGCCAAACTAAATGGCGACATTGCCGATCACTACCCACAACCAAAACTAATGGTGCGGGTAGCTGTGCATATTGCACGACAGAGAGCAAGGGGAGGGTTCAGAGTTGAACAAAGGCCACGAGGCAGTCACTAGCCAAGGCCTGTGTAGATGAACTCATCCACCTTCATTCAAGGTAAATCATACAAATCCTTGCCAGAGGCCGTCCAGTACCGACGGCGTAAAATGGGCAAGAGGGGTCAACGACACACATGCCGGTGAGCGGAATAGCTAGGGTTGTGAGCCAAAGGGAGGAGCACGGGTCATAAGCAATCAAACCGTGCGAGGTGGGACCATCTCTAGTCATTACTAGACTGAGGGGGAATCCTCAGTGGCCATTCGGCCACTACCGGCCAATGCAGATGGCGGTAAAAGCCAAACACAGATGGGCTGACCAGAGAAAACCAATAAGAGTGAAGCGGCCATGGGGACGGTCCTACCATCGTCAGCCCAAGGCTGGTCGGCAAGAGGTGAGCCGAAGGCTGGCTCTTGCCGGCGCAGCCCCATAGTCCATCAAAGGCATAAACAGGGGCGAGGATGGGTCTAGCCAGAGAAAAGAGGGAGGGCGGAGGCGGAACCGGGCATGGAGATGTGGTCCAATGCCTTCGCCAGACCAAGGCAAGGCTAGAGGGAGGTCAGCTCGGCCGTGGCTCACTGCCGGTGGCCTCCGTTTCACTGGAATAGATCACCGGCTGAAACAGAGAAGAGGAGAAAGATAAGTGAGGCGGCGGAGCGGAGGCCCCTAGGGCCGGGAGGAGTGGCCCATCATCGTCACCAGACCAAAGCGAGTCAGATTGAACACAACCGCGCCGTCCAATGGCGGCCGAAGCCAACCGGCAAGGTCGACTGAAGGGGGGCAAAAAACAGGGGCAGAGGGGTAAAATTCAACTGGAGCAGCGGAGGAGGCCAAGTTGGGCTGGGAGGGGTGTCCTCCCGCTGTCGCCGGCCCATGGGAGAGCCGTGGCCGGCCGGCCGGCCCTTGGCGACCCACAACGGCGGCTCAACTCAAAATACACAGTGCAAAGAGGGTTAACCGGGAGAGACGGGGTGGAGGGCGGAGTGGCTGTGGGGGCTGGGACAGTGGCCCCCTACCGTCGCACGGCCGGGGTAGAGCCGGTGGCGGCAGTCCTGTGGCCCACTGGCGGCCGCTTGCGGCTGGGCAAATGGAGCCAAAAGGGGGACAGGAGGCACTGTCCGAAAGATTTGGGATTGGGCTCGGCTAAGCCTGAGCCTGATCCTTTCTATATATATATATATTTTTTAATTGTATCCCCAACACACGCTGACCTCATTGGTTATGCATCATACTTCCAAAAATCGTGTCGTAAGCGCGTAGCAAGGCCCGCGGCCTGTGACTAAGCCCCACACCCGACTCTATGGGTATAAATACGGGGAAAATATACAAATACAAAATGCCTAAGCGTCGCATTTTCCTGCCAAAAATTACCTGAAAAATAACAAAAAAATCACAAAAAAAATTGTAGAAAAATCAGGGACTTTACAAGTAATTAAAGGAAGGAATCTATTAGGCATATTATCTATTTATTTTAAACCATGTAGTTCAAGGTTACTGTACTCGTGATGGCATTGATGTTTTTATCATCTCTATGCATTTGAGTAAAGTAGTTAATGTTCTATCTCACTATATTTATCTAGGAGACAATCTATCTCACTTTATTCTCTCTCTCTCTCTTAGGTGCCGTTAAAATTAATTATATGTCTTGTTCTTGTAGTGTATGAGAGAAAGAAGAAACCACTACAAAAAAATGTATCATTAGCGACTCAAATAGGAGTGTCGCTAAAAATTGATATTTGTGATGCATAAATAAGCATCGCAAAAAAATTAACTATTACGGATGCTTTTTATTAAGCGTCGCGAATAGTTATATATTAGTAATGCTTATTATAAAGTGTCGCTATTATTACAATTATTAGTGATGCTAAATAAAACTGTCTATTAACAATGCATAAAACAAGCATCGCTAAAATATATTTATTTTTTTAAAAAAGAGAAAAAAATCATAACTATTAGTGATGCTTTGTCTAAAGTGTCGTTAATAGTTTTAATAATAGTGACACTTATTAGAAAGCATCACTAATAGGTATGCTATTAGTGACACTCACTAATAGTAATGAATTTAAAATAAAAAATTAAAATTTTAGAACTATTAGCGACACTTTTAAACAAGTGTCGCTAATAACATTGATAATAGTGACGCTTATAAACAAGCATCGCTATTAGTTTTATTAATTAATTTTATCTAATAAGAAAGTATGTAATAAATAAATATTAAAAAAATTTAAAATAATCTTCTTAAATATAATATATTTTATTTAGTATTTACTATTTGTATATATAATAAATAAATATTAATTTTTTAATAAAAGGTAGTGTCAATAATAGATTAAACTTTCACTATTTATGTATAATATATTTAATTTCTTAAATTTTTTATTAATTTTAAAATAAAATTTATAATAAAAGAGAGAGAGTGAAGAGAGCAATAGAGAGGAGCGAGAGAGAGAGAGAGAGAGAGGAGAGAGGAGGAGAGAGAGGATGAGGAGAAAGAAAGGAGAGGGGTTGAGGTGAGAGAAGAGATAACGGGGGAGAGAGAAGGGAGAGATAAGGTCAATAGAGGTAGTGAGGGAAGAGGGAGGGTGAGGAGAGAGAGGGAAGAGAGAGAGGTGAGGAGAGATAGAGTAGATAGAGAGAGTGATGAGAGAAGAGAGAGGGAAGAGAGAGAAAGAGGAGAGAAGAGAGGGTGAGGTGAGAGAGGGAAGAGAGAGAAAGAGGAGAGAAGAGAGAGGGTAAGGTGAGAGAGAGAGAGGGAAGAGAAAGAGAAGAGAGAAGGAGAGGAGAGAGAGTATGAGAAGGACTAAGAGAGATATGAGAGAGTGAGATAAAGATGAGAGAGAGGGAAGAGAGAAAGGTGAGGTGAGAGAGATAGGATGAGAGAGAGTATGTGTGTGGTTATGAGATAGAAGAGGGAGATAAATTTAATTTTAATTGTTTAAGATTATTTATAAATTATTATATTTTGAAAATAAAATAAATATTATTAGCAATGCATACGAATATGTGTCACTAATAATATTTATTTTATATCTTTTAAATATTTTTAAAATAAATTTATAAAAATAAAAAAATTTATAAAAAATTAAATTAGAGAAGAGAGTGTGTAGAGAGAGGAAAGAGAGGGAGGGGGAGAGAGGAGAGAGAGAGGGAGAAAGAGAGAGCTAGGAGAGTGAGAGTGAGGAGAGAGAAAGAGGAGAGAGGGAAAAAGAGAGGGGATGAAGGGAGAGAAGAGAGGAGAGAGAGTGTGTATGTTATGAGAGAGGAGAGGGCTATTAATTTAATTTTAATTTTTTATAAATTATTATATTTTAAAAATAATAAAATAAATATTATTAGCTATGCATAGGAATATGCGTAGCTAAAATACTTCTCTTATTTCTTTTCATTATTTTTAAAATAAAGTTATAAAAAATCGTAAACAAATAAAACTAGAGCAGAGTGTGTGTAGATTATAGAGAAGAGGGAGAGAGAGATAGAGAGGAAGAGATAGAGGGGGAGAGAGAGAGGGAGAGAGAGATGAGGGGAGAGAGAGAGAAAGAGGAGAGAGGCGGTGGAGAGAGAGCAGACGAGGAGGGAGAAGAGAGAGGCGTATAGAAAGATGGGAGAGAGAGAAGAGGAAGGAGAGAGGATGAGGGGAGAGAGAAGAGAGAGAAATTTTAATTTTAAAAAATTTTAAAAAATTAAAAATATTTAGTAGCAACACATAATAGTATGCGTCGCTACTACCTTAATTTAGTAGCAATGCATAACCATATGTATTGCCACTACATGACTAGAGCTTGTGCTTGCAGATATTGATAGTCTTGAACATGGGCCAAAAGAAGTCGAGGGTAGGGGCGATGCATGGGTAGCACTAATTAACGTATGGAAGTCAAAAATAATTGAGGTATATTATATATGTCACAACAAAACTTTGTAGTGAACATCATTATGCACCCTCACATTGTTTATTTGTAACATTAGGATAAAAGCACAAATGGGAAGAATAATAGAGCCTAAATATGTATCAATCATAGAGTTGGCACTAAAAGTTATGCCCGCCATGTAGAGGACCTTGTAAGTAGTAAATGCTTTATATATAATTTTATTTGATGGATGGAATTAAATTAGTTTAAATTTTTACGCATCTATATTGTAATGTGTTTTAGGATAAACTTCTTAGGCCACACAAACTAATGTATTCCTTGAGTGTTACTTAGACCAGAAGCCTAGAATAGCTGAAGCCCTACAATGGCGAGTTTCAAATATTTATATTTTCATAATCTTAAAACATATTTTTATACTTCTAACAATTCTTGTACTTGAAAATGAATGTAAAATGTCCTGAAGAAGCGTAGAGTTGAGGTGCCTGAAGTGTACGAAGACGATATCTCTCAAGGTGATATCTTTTCTCAAGTCATTCACTGGCCTGATAGTTGTGGGCGATGAGAGTTTAGTATTCAACTAGATGTTGAGAGTGGATCATTATATTATTCCTAACCCTGATCCTTCAATAAATAAGTAGTTAAGATATTTAGCTTCTATGTACAGGAATTTATTGTGAAGCGAAAAAAACAAACCTTATTTTTAATTGTCTTTCATTATCAATCAAACTATTACCTCAAGCATGCATACCACACAATCACACACATATTTTTATGTATAAAACCCAAATTAGGAAAAAAACCACGACAACCTTAACCAAGGCTAAATCAATGCATTAGAATGATATAGTACTTACTAAACTCAAAACAACCAACCAACCTCTAGACTTAACACAAACTCCTTTGTTCAATCTTCTCTTGTTCTTGGCCTTCAATTCTTCCTCCTTAAATCCTTGAAACATTCCCTCTTCGTATTTTGTTTTTTATCTTCTTTAAGCAACTCTAGCAAAGACTCATTTGTTTATTGATTTACCTTTTGAGATTCTTCAACTCCCTTTGAAGAATTTTGCTAATACTTCTCATAATTACTATGTAAAAATCTTCTCAATTCAATTGTGCATTACCATGAATCTATTAGCAATATATACTTGAAGCTTTTTGTGGATTCTCTAGGAATACAATGCATAAATGACTCTTCTTTCTTCTCAAATATTGTCTAGGTTTTTCTCTCTTCAAATTCGTCATACATAAGCCTTTATATAGGTCTCCAACTCGAACTCTTTGACGTCAACTATGAATGAATTCAGTTCCAAAAAGGCTTTTTTAAGGTAAATAAAATTGTTAGCAATCAATCGTTCATTGTTTCCTTAGGGCACTATACCACTAGTGATCGATCAGTCATTATGGAGATCAATTGTTAAAATCTCGGCTTCGTTTAAAAAAGGTCTATTTCATGTGCCTATCAATCATTCACCCCTATATACTATACAACATTCGATCAAGTTCAATGACAGTGTTTTCCTTTTTACCCTAAATCTATCTAAAACATAAAAAATCACATCTAAAACTTCCTTTAGTATCTTCTTTATAAGAGTGCGTACTTAATAAACCTCTTAAACCATCAACATTTTTTAGGTTTTAGTTTTGATCCATAAGAATATATCTGCTCCTATTTTTTTAGTCCTTCAATTTCAAAGCTAGCTAGACTATAATTATATTTAATTAGATTTCTAAGACTTATTACATACTCAAGATTTCTAACATAGTTTTGACAAATAAAATTAGTCAATTAACATTACATATAATACATATATTTTTCAATCACCCCCTCTAGCTGTTTTATGACAAAACACTATAAGATTGAAAATAAAAAATAAGAATTACGACTCATGAGATAGTGCATTGGCTTTAAATTTATAGATATCACTTGACAACACCAAGACTTAACATAGACATATTAGAATTGATCTTGAAAAGTCTATTGTATAACTCTGTACTTATCCTGCACACTTAAAATCAAAATGATTTGTGTAGCACTGTCCAAGTAAGTATAAAAATGAGCACTTTATTTTCATTAATTATTTTCCCTCTTTTTGAAACAAATACACTAATAGACAAAAAGTTAAATTAACAAGTAATGGAAATGACAATTAAGCATATTAGTCAAGTACACATCATCAATACTTGAAACTATAATAATCATAATATATCACATGTCCATCATCATTTGACATTCTCCCCCCTCAATCTATGACAAACATATCTTAGATGGTGTAGTATATACAAACAAGAACATACCCATATAATATTGTTTGAAAAAATAAGTAAACACATAATTTAAGTATTCAATAAACCATAACCGAATTTCATATTAAGAAGAATCATGTTAATTTGACTTTTAAATAAGAATAATATCTACAATCAAGACTATGTCTAAAAATCTAGTTAATTATTACTTAACTTTGAAGTACTCTTTTTCATAAATGTACTTTAATTTTTTTGTAGAAGCATAGTTTTTGTTTTCAAAACATTCAAAAACTAAATCATAATAAATTCTAATACTGAAAAACATTAAATTTCATTGAAAGTACTTCAATTTCAAATTAAGAACTCAAAATAAAAAATCAAATACTAAAAACAAGCAAAGTTGAGCTCCTTTTGATGATTTTTTAATTAATTTTCCTTTAATCTAGGTGCATCCACATATGATATTCATTAATATCTTTTCTTAGATTAGTCAACTACATTGGTATGTAATTATCAATTTTATTTTCTTCTTTTTGGTACTTTAACTCTCTTTTAATAGTTTTTGAAGAAACCACCAATGTTTTTAGCTTTTGTCTCTTTAATCTTGAATCTTGCAAGATAACTCTTATTCAAACTGAGACAAAATTGTTCAAACCCTAGTAAAGAGAAAGTTCTTATTTTTAACTCACTTTAGCTAGAATCTATGTACATTGTCTTCTAAAAAATAAAATAATAAAAGCTCAATAAGTATATGCCCATGTATTTTTCTAAGTTATGATATTTTTCCTCCAATCATTTTTCTAATGCTTGGGTTTTTTTGAATTTTTTCTACTTGCGTCATTTATTTTTTTATGTAAAGTGGATGAGAGCTTCACACTAGCCTAGGCCGACCAAAATAGGTAATCCTTCCCCTTTATCTTTACAAGGATAATTCTATTTTTACCAAAGGTATTGAAGTACATAAGACTTTAAAACATTGAAGTACATTACATAGAATTATCTTCTTTTAAATTCTAAATTGAAATCTAGCTTAAGAACCTTTAATTTGATTTCTAAGACTCCACTTAGAATCTAAACACCTAAGTCAACTAATGTTTAAGAATTCTCAATTGAGTTTCAAACATAAAAGTAACTTGATTCTAAACATAATGTGTGCATTTTTTTAAAACAAAGAATTGCAACATTAAGTAAAAGAAAATCAAGTCGATGTTCACTCTCCTTGGTGTATCCTTCTCTTCGTTAAGGTATGTTTGACCACAAATCATATTATTTTTTAGCTGAAAAGAAAATTAATTTCATTATGTCTTAAGGGCTAAACTAATAAAAAAATAAAAACAAATTGCAAAAACAAACAAAAGCTACACTACTTTTATTGTGTATTTTTATCATATTCTATTTTTTTATAATTTTTTCAATTCAGAAACTATCAATTAAAGGCATGAAAACAAAGAAAAAATGTGATAAAACCTATAACATGTCTTGTCTAAAAGATTAAAAAAATTAACTCATGGACCAAAATCTCAATCACTTTACTAAGAGATGACTAATTCTTTATCTTTGCCTAGCCAACTTATCCTAAGGTAATCTTAGGTACTCTTCCTAATTGATCGTTAAATACTTGAAGATTAATCTTCCTCACCCACACCTTTTTCAACTTCTTCTCATGAACATGGTGGGGTGGCCTAGGCATCTCATGGGTAGTGTGCTTCTTTTCCTTCTTCTTTGACCTATGTTTCAAAGGACAATTATTTGGGCACTCTCTTCTAGAATGGGAATCTCTATGACATCTGACAGTGTCATGACCTGAGATTTTATAAAACATATAAAGAGTTAAAAAATAAAATCAAAGCTTGCTTGGGTCACAACCTAGAAACATATAACCATAAACGAAATATGAAATATTTTATTCCCCATGAAACATATTGTTTGTGTACAAACACATAAGTAAAGTTATAAACAAGTCTTCTCAAGCCAACAAAAATATGAAAATATATTTAGCAAACTACTAGTGTAATCGTAGACTTTGTGGTGACCACTTGAAGCTCCCAAGAAGTATCTTTACTGCTTTTCGCTATACCCATCTATTACACACCAGGCCCTATAAGGTCTGGGGGGTGGTGAGTATTTTAAAATACTCAGTAGGAGTGCTTATCTTATCATACATAAATATAACATCTGGTAGTTTGTAAATCACATAGTCAAGTAAATAAATAATATTTTTTGAAGAAGCAGTAAGGGTGTGCCTATCACCCAAAAACTTCCCGAGGGCTTCTTCCTATGTATCAAAGATGCTTCTAGGGTTTGTAAGATCTCACAGCTTACTAGTGTCCTAGATACTCATTATATTATAAAGAATTTGTTGTGGGTACAAAGCAGCGGCCTCTTACTCCTCTACAGATTATCCATAAAACACTCTGTGCTTCTAGAGGGAAGAGCCATATGTGCTCATGGGGTGCTAAGATCTAGAGAGCAGAGAGTTTTCCCATAATACTCTCTACCCTAGTGCATGTAGCCTTGATAGTTGTCTTTCGTTAGGGGCGAATCAAGGGTCTTACCCTTCGTTAGGGGCTCACTAGGCTAATATTAATACCGTGCATCCGATTCCAAATTGGATTGTACTATGTACTGTTGTGCACGTACACTTGATGCACTACTTGTCTTTATTTGAGTACTTTGGACTATTATTTAATTCAGTACCTTAGGCTAGTTTCTCTTGAATCAACCATAGATGGCATTATTATTATTGTAATCAAACTGATTAAGGCACGCTAGTGGGCCGTGACATGGCTGGGCCCACTAGCAACACGGGTCCCGAGGATGGGGGTGTGACTCCCCATAAAGGGGTTGTCTTCCTCCTTGGGGCGGCATGATGAATCTGAGTTAGTTTTTTTATTGTATTACTTTTCCTTCCTCTCTCTCTTGCATAGAACGTCCTGTATCGATTGTGCCTATACTGGGCACATCATTGGTATCGGAGCTCTATCGATCCCCGACTATGGCAAGAGGGAAACAAGTGGCTGCCGCCCCTGAATCTCAGCCTGCGAAAGAGACGGAGGTTTCAGCGGACAGTTCCTTACCCGCCTCAGCGGTCGTCCCGGCTACTGTGGAGGAGACCACGCTCAAACAACTAGTCGCCATGGTGCAAGTATTGACCACCAGAGTGGACAAATTAACGTCCAACTAGACAGCACCTTTAGGCAACAATGGTGTCCAGACCCAGGAAGCCGTTATGGAATTGGGGGATTCTTCTCAAGGACAGAACGGGCACACCTCTGTTCCTACGGCTACAGCGGAGAGGGAGATGCGGCAGTCCCATGTTCCCCTAACCATTGGACCAGCAGAAGCGCATGTGGAAGGGGGACGCCAGGCCTGGGTTTCGCGAGGCTCGCCAAGTGTTTGGGCAAATGCCTCTATGATACCGCCATTCACTATTGGTCTCCCGGCCATGCCAGACAGGGAAGTACGTCAGGCTTACACCCCCTAGTATGCTGGGCAGGTTGCCACAACTGCTGATGGAGGACATTCGGCCTGGCCACCATGAGGTGCACCAGGTGTTCAGCCGAATGCCCCAATGGTGCCTCCTCCTTGAAACTTTCTCCCGGAGATGGACGAAGATTGGGATGACCTCTACGGCCCTCGCGATGGTCCTCGGGGAGGAGCGGAACCCTATTTGGCCCGCCTTCAGTTCCCACGCTACAATGGGGATGATGATCCAGTTGAATTGTTGTACAAAGCAGAGAAGTTTGTTGCCTACCAGGGGACACATTCAGAGGCTGAAGGACTACGCATAGCAGCCTTCCACCTAGACGGAGATGCTTCGGTATGGTTCCAGAGCTTCGAGAAGGAGGTCCGCTACCCCACTTGGGCTGGCTTCTCCGATGAATTATGCATCCAGTTCGGCCCGAATGAGTTCCAAGACTTCAACAAGATGCTCTCTTCTCTGCGACAGACATCCACCGTCAGAGCCTATTATACGGAGTTCATGAAGGTGGCCAACCGATTACCTGATTGGCCGGTGGTAGCCTTGGTGGGCACGTTCAAGAAGGGGCTCAAACCAGAGATTTATGAGGAGATGCAACATTTTCCTTGTGCTAACATGCGGGATGTGGTGCATATCGAAGAAGAGAAACTGAACCGCCAGGGGCGTGGGAGTCGGCTTGGCACTCTGCCGCGGCCTACTGGACTTGCTGCCCCGCTCGCCATTCCAGCCAACACTCCAGCTGCTGGCCGCCTTGGCCAACAAAACCCCCCGTCCGGCCCGATTGTTTGCCTACTTACTCCTGCCCAGATGGAGGAACGCCGTGCAAAGGGGCTTTGTTTTTGCTATGATGAGAAGTTCATTCCGGGGCATCGTTGTTCCGTCAAGGGCAGTCTGTTGGTGGAGGAGGTCAATGATGACAGGGAGGTGACAGATGGGTCCGACTCAGCCCACTATGATGAGATGCTACCAGAGATTTCTGTCCATGCCTTCTCTGGGGCATTCACTCCTCGCACAATGCACATACAAGGTTATCTCAAGCAGCAACAGGTGGCCATTCTGATTGACAGTGGGTCTACTCACAACTTCATCAATGACAAAGTCACCCAGTGCCTAGGCTGTTTTGTATCCAACTCGGTGCCCTTCGATGTCTTGATCGGTGACTGCAAGCACCTCCAGAGCGCAGGCATTTGTACTCAGGTAGCACTCTCCATTCAAGGCCATACATTCGTAACAGATTTTTTCTGCTGCCAACAAAAGGGGCGGAAGTGGTGCTAGGGGTGCAGTGGCTCTAGGAGCTTGGGGACGTTATCTGGAACTTTAAGGACCTGGTGATGGATTTTGCATTGCACGGACAGCGGGTACGACTCCAAGGCTCTCAGCCTAGCACTCTTCTTTCTGCTCAAGCAACGGGGTCCTTCTTCAGGTTCGCATCGCAAGGACTCCTTCTCCAACAGCGGGCGTCAATGGAAGTGGTACAGGAGGACCTGCCACAGGAACTCCTTGACCTCTTGGCAGCGTATGCCACGGTGTTTGCTGAACCAAAAGGCCTTCCTCCGGTGCGGGCTCATGACCATTCTATTCCTATTCTTCCAGGTGCTGCTCCAGCCAATGTCCATCCCTATCGCTATCCATACATTCAAAAGGCTGAGATCGAGCGTCTGGTGGCAGACATGCTTTCTTCGGGTATGTCGACAAGTGGCGCCCTTATTTGCTTGGCCGGTGGTTTCTCATCTGCACTGACCATCAACCGCTCAAGTATTTTCTCGAACAGCGGGTATCCACACCCACCCAGCAGCGGTGGGTCAGTAAACTCTTGGGTTATGACTATGAGGTGGTGTACAAGAAGGGGTCCGACAATGTTGTGGTTGATGCACTGTCTCGCCGCACCAACCCAGGTTCGTATTTGGCTATTTCTAGTCTAGTTTATCCTTTTCTTGATGAACTAAAGCAGCCATATCATGATGATTCCCCGACCTCCACTATGATTGTGGCCCTTCAGACTGACCCTTCAGCGCATCCGGGCTTTGCATGGAAGGATGGCCTTCTCTTCCGGAAGGACCATCTTTGTGTGCCTGCGGTTACTAACCTGCGCCAGCGTCTCATAGCTCACTTCCATGCCTCTCCATTGGCGGGTCATGAGGGTGCTCTTCGCACCTATAAGCAGGTCAGTCAGAGCTTCTTGTGGCAGGGTATCCGCCGCGCAGAGACTACTTATGTGGTCACTTGTGATGTCTGTCAGCGTGCCAAGTCAGCCACCACCTCTCCTGCCGGGTTACTTCAGCCCTTGCCCATTCCAGATCAAGTTTGGGATGATGTTTCTATGGATTTTGTGGAGGCCTTGCCGTTAGTTTAGGGCAAGTCAGTGATCATGGTAGTGGTGGATCGGCTGTCCAAGTACGCCCATTTTAGTGCCTTGGGTCACCCGTACACTACCAAGTCTGTGGCCGAACTCTACGTTCGCGATGTGGCCAAATTGCACAATATGCCTCGCACCATTGTCTCTGATCGTGACAGGATTTTTATCTCTCAGTTTTGGCAGGAGTTCTTCACTCTACAAGGCACTTCCTTGCATATGAGTACCGCCTATCATCCGCAGACAAATGGGCAGACTGAGGTTGTTTACTGCTGTTCGGAGCAGTACCTGTGCTATTTTACTATGTCCCAGCCTCGCCGCTGGCTTCTGCTTCTACCATGGGCCGAGTGGTCTTATAATACTGCTTATCATACTCACGCCGGTTTTACTCCTTTTGAGGTACTCTATGGGTGGTCACCTCCTACTGTGCTCTCTTATGTTCCACAGCATTCCTCGGTGGCCGAAGTTGACTATATGCTCCAGACTTGAGATGAGGTTCTTTGCCAGCTTAAGGCGAACCTATCGGCAGCTCAGAACCGAATGAAGCAGATCTATGAAAGGCAATATAATTACACATCTCATCTTCATCAAAAGAATTCTCATTAGAGTATGTTGCTTGAAGCACCTTGGCCTTTCTATTGTTATCAAACCCCTTTGATTTCCTAGGTTTATCATTATAAGAAGTATCAAAATTATTCTTAGGACAATCTGCAACAAAATGACCTAACTTACTACATTTAAAACATTTCATACTTTTTTTGTCTTGTTTGTTTTGCCTCTCATCTTTCCTATTCCCTTGTCTCTTCCCTAATTTATAATCCTTATTCTCAAACCTAAAGTTATGAGATTTCATAAATTACTTAAAATTTTTTGCTAACAAGAGCAATAATGCCCCATCACCTTTAGATTCTTCATATTCTCCTAAGGTGTTCAATGTTTTATTCTATTTAAAATTTCTCTTAGATGTTTTAAGGGTAGTTTGTTTTCCCTTGGTTTTTTTAAATAATTTTTTCTTATTTTAATATGATTCTTCTTGCATCTCAAAGGTTTTAAGGTTTCTAACAAGCTATTTGATGTCTAAGGTGTCTATCTTTTTATATTCATTAATGGGCTTCCCTAATTGATTACAAGTGTCTCGTATATTTGATGTCTTAGCATAATTCTCAGAAATCATTTTATCTTCACTCATTATCATGTTCTCAAATTTAAGGGTAAACATCTATAACCTATAAACTTTGATAGCCTTAGTTCCATCATTATACTTCTCAAGTTTTTTCCATGCAACCTTGGTATATGTGCAATTTGAGATTAACCTATGTTGTGACTTTCATACAACATTAAATAATGCACTAAGGGCCTTACAATTTTGATTTACAAGTTTTGTTTCATTTTTATCCCATTCACTCTCGTCTTTTGAGATTGAATTTTCATCTTTGTCATTAGTCATTGGAGGATTTCAACCTTTAATCATCACTTTCCAAGCATTGTCATCAAGTGTTTGAATAAAAGCTCTTATCTTATTCTTCCAATATAAAAAGTTTTGATCATCAAATAATTGTGAACATTTCATAGGATTACCGAAATCTCCATTTTCATTCATTGATTTATTTGACACAGCCATCAAGATAATGCAAACATAAATCACCCAAGCAACAATTTTTTAGCACTTGAAGAAAGTAGAAATATATGAGAAAGTAAAATCACTTATTAAAGCACACAACTAAGCAAGTTTAACAAGTAATCATAAGATAAAAATAAGTAAACTATGCACAATTAAAAGATTAAAACCTAGCATAAGATAAATAACTTTGTAAATCAAACTTTAGGAAGATTGTGCAAACTTAATGATGCACTAGCATGCAAAAATATATTGATAGCATGAAACAAACTCAATTTTTCTAACAAAAATCTCAACTATCATTTCAGAGTTTAATATTCAACTAAATGGCAATAGTGGATCAATAGATTGCTCCTAATCTTAGTACTTTAGCAAGTAAGTAATTAAGAGATCTAGCCTCTATGCACATGAATTTGCTTTAAAGCAGAATAAACAAATTCTAATTTTTCATCGTCATTCATGATCAATCAAACCATCAACTCAAGTATGCACACCACATAATCACAAATAGATATTTCGTGAAAAACCCAAACTAGGGGAAAAACTATGGTAGCCTCAACCAAGGCTAAATAATGCACTAGAATGATATAGAAGTTATAAAACACAAAATAGTTAACCAACCTCTAGACTTAACACAAACTCCTTTGTTCAATCTTCTCTTATTTTTTGCCTTTAATTATTCCTCCTTAAATCCTTGAAGCTTTCCCTCTTCATGTTTTATTCTTAGTCTTCTTCTTTTAGCAACTCAAGCAAAGACTCTTTTTTGTTTATTGATTTACCTTTTGAGATTCTTCAACTCTATTTGAAGAATTGTTTTTACACTCCCCTTGTAATTGTTGTGTAAAAATCTTCTCAATTTAGTTGTACATCACCATGAATCCATCATCAACATATAGTAACATCTTTTTGTGGATTCTCTTGGAAAACAATGTGTAAAAGATTTTCATTTCTTCTCCAATATTATCAAGATTTTCTTCTCTTCAAATTTGTCATACCTAAGACATTATATAGGTCTCTAAGTCGAACAAGCACTTTGACTTCAACTAGGATTGAATTCTCTTCCGAAAAGGCTTTTTTTAGTGTAAGTAAAACTACTAGAAATTGTTTGTTCACTGTTTCCTTATGGCACAATACCACAAGTGATGGATCGGTCATTAGGGCAATCGATCGATAAACTCTCAGCTTTGTTTAACAAAGGGTTGATTTATGTAAAGATCGATTGTTCACTCCTGTATATTGTTCAACGATCGATCAATGACACTGTTAAATAACATTTGTACATTTTTTATCCTAAATATGTCTAAAACCTCCACAATTATTTTTGAAACTTTTACAAGTGACTTTTGTATGAGCATGTGTGCTTAATAAACCTCTTAAACCATCAACATTCTTTAGTCTTCAGTCTTGATCCATAAGTACATGTTTTCTCCTATTTTTCAAGTCTATTAATTCCAAACTTGACTTGATCACAATTATATCTAATCATATTTCTAATACTAATTAACATTACATATTACACATATGTTTATTCATGCGAGTCTGTGGATTAGGACTAGGACCAACACTTTCATAGGTTTGGCTCAAGCCAACAAGGTCAGGTGTACAAGTAGGCCCAAACATAGGACAAAGGTTTTCTCAAATGGAGTCAAAGATTCAGTAGCTAAAGGAGGGGATGAGACTTCAACAAGAGTTAGTAGAGTGACTACTTGTGGCAATCCAGCTTACGACACCTCCACCAAAGCTGCCTCTAGGAGAGTGATCTTAGCCCTTTTCATGTAGGTACTTGTTAGTTATTTTGTACATTTACTAAATTTAAGGTTATGATCCTATACAGTCTGACTTGACTTTTACTTATGCGTTGAGGTTTTGGTTGTAATTTTACACTATCTTACTTAGGCCCAAACCAACACAAAAGTTTTCTCAAATGGAGTCAGAGATTCATCAGCTAAAGGAGGGGATGAGACTTCAACAGGAGTTAATAGAGTGACTACTTGTGGCAATCCAGCCTACAACACCTCCCCCACAGCCGCCTCTAGGAGAATGATCCTAGCCATTTTCATGTAGGTACTTGTTAGTTATTCAATACCTTTACTAAATTTAAGGTTGTGATCTTATACTTACTCGACTTTTCCTTGTTTGTGAAGGTTTTGGTTGTAATGTTACACTATCTTACTTGATTGTTGCAAACACGGTGGTCATACTAAATAGAGAGAGGACTAAGCAAAGTAAATGAATTAGGACTTTGCATCATCTAATGCAAGGATACTACACTTGGAAGACACAAGCCTACAATCACATTCCCTGTTGTTATAATAGCAACATAGGAAGAGCAGGTGCAATGAAAAATATTTCTTCCTTTGATATTAGAACTTATGTGAGAAAGTACATTGAATTTTGATGGAGGCTGTGTTGACATCCCTATGGATGCAGATAAAGCGCTTCTATCTTCTTCTAACAGTCAAAAAATTTGCCATTGATGTTCCACAAACCATGAAGCTCGGAGGAGGATTGCATTTCCTCCAATTCTTATTTTAGGAACATGCCATATGTTCCTTTGTAACCCTATGGTGTAGCCCACTAGGTGAATGTAGTATATACACATTTTTTGTGCATTATTTAGATTGTTCACATGTAGTTGTATAAGTTTCATCATGGATAATATACTCTTGTTTATGTTATAAATTCATGAGGCCATTCAATGAGCTGATGAGTTGGAAGAGCATTGTCATAAGTTATTCTTTCCTTTCAAGTGTTCTGAGACATCGGGGGTGGTATTCAATCAGGTTATACTTTTCAAATGGTCACAAGAATGATGGTATTCTTAGGTCCATAGTGGATGAAGAATTTTCTTTTCAAGTCATTAGGTAAAATGCATCAATTATACTCCCTCCATCCCAACATAATTGTCCTATTTGATTTTTTATTTTAGTTCATTTTGAAAAACCAAATAGGACACTTATTTTGGGATGGAGGGAGTATGTTCTTTATGGCATGTAGTACGTCATGAATGTCGGTTAGGTTGATATCAGTTGGTCTTTCCTTAAAAACTTACATTCTTAGGAGTTTCAAGTCTTTACATAGTATTATAGTTGTGAAATTTCTGCTTCAATTTATAGTGGGAGCATTTTCACCTTATGTCCCTAACAGATTAAGCTTCTAGGAGACTAGGTTTCTAACAATGATCTTGAGGATTCCTACATTCATAATTTGATCATATTATGAAGATGGAGTCATTTTTTGTGTTTGAAACGTAATGACACCTTACTATTCCAACAAGACAGTTTACTCAAAAACTGACCTTGAGCCAGAGAATGAAGATGGAATCTCAATCATATTCTACTACAAAATAGTTGTCCAAGTACATAAGAAGCATTTCAGATTTTAGTGAAATTAGTCGATTGAATAGGATTTGTATTCTCAATATTTAAAACTGCAATAGATGAATGGAACAATTTCATGGAGCACCATAACTGCACACATGCAAGTGAGGTATGGAAAAATGAGGAAAATGTCTATCATATTCGTCATTGGGCTTCCATAAGGGGATAGACACTTTGTAGAATAGGTACATAAAATATTTCATTTTTATTTATTTTCTCTTATATCTTATTAATTTTGCAACATTCTGCGTATTATAGGACGTGGAATGATATATCATTGGAGGGCAAAAAATCCAAGCTTTCCTCAATACGGCTCTTGAAAGCAATAACAACAAAAACAAGATTTTTAATAATATTTCTCAAAGCGGATATATTCATTCGATGCTATATTAACTTCTGCAATAATGTAGAAATTGTAATAGGGAACAAGACAGTTATGGATCTGGGAGAGGAAGAGAAAAAATTTCAAACGTCTATTTCTACTCAACTTGAACTTGTGTCTAATATGAAATTAACTTATGTTGCACTTGCCAAAAACTACAAAAATCAAAAGTTAACTTGTTGCAGTAGATGGGAAAAGAATGTGGAGAAATGCAAAATGTAAAGATTTAGATAGAAGATATGCAATGAAAGATAAGGTTTTTACTATAGAGAAGGGGAGTACAAAGAGCACCAAAGAAACCCCTATTTTTTGGATTTACTGTAGCAGGTAATTTTTCTCACTATAGCACTGAAGAGAAAGTTACAATGGGAAGAGGAGATTGAGTGGAGATTGAGACTTTAATATCCATCTAATTGACATAGTGGATTATATATTGCTTTTAAAATTTGTATTTCGACAAGTAAGAATTTTTTTTATTAAGTGGAATGATCAAAACCTAATGTTCTCTCTCACTCATGATATATTAATCAATCGACCATCATTCAATCCACACATGAGCACCACAATTTACATGAAAAACCCCAACTAGGGTAAAAAGAAAAGATTGCCAAAAAAAGAACAAAATATATGCAATATAAACCAATACTTTGCATTGACACAAGCAAACCACCAATCTTTATTAGACTCTAACACAAGCTCCTCTTAATTAGATCGTTGTCGCTGGTCTTCAAGTCTTCTCCCTCAAGCACTTAAAACTTCTCTTCCTCTTATTTAGATCATTATCCCTAGTCTTCAAATCCTCTCCCTCAAGCACTTGAAACTTTTCCCCCCTTGCCTTGTCTTTGTCTTCTTCTAGCCTTCAATAACCACCTCTTGTTGTCTTCACTTTGGCCTTGTAGAAAACTTCAATCTTCCATTAAAGATATGTTGCAACTCCTCTTTGAAATCTTTGTGTATATCCTCCTTTAGTTTTGGATTGTCTTCTTCAATTCACCATGGATCTTTAACTTAAAGCTCAAGTGAATTCTCTTTTAGAAAACAATAAGCCAAGGTGTAAACCCTTTTTATCTTTTCTCCTCTTGGTTTTCCTCTCTCTAGTTTCGTGATTTTATAACCTTTATATAGCTCCTTAAGTCGGTTTAGGAATTTTACTTGAATAAGGAATGAAATTGAAATCAAACTGCCTTGATTCGGGTAACCAGTCCTTTAAACGATTGATCAATTTAAACAATGATTGATTGGTGATTGTTTTTAATGTGCATGATGCTTCAAGCGATCAATTGATTATGAGTACAATCGATTGATAACTCCCAGCTTCATTTTGCACTCGACTGTATTAAGGAGCGATCAATCGTTCTCTTCTTCATTATTTCCAACGATTGATTGTTCTACCTCTAATTTTACCTTTTTTTCCTATTTACCCTAAATCCTTTTGAAACCTCTAAAATCACTTCTCAAACTTCACCAAATGATTTTTTGTATGCAAATGTAACCTGAATAAGCTTCAAAGTCCTTCAACATTCTCCAGTCCTTTTCTTTGATCAATAACAACACATCTGCTTATATTTTTCAAGTCTATTAATTCAAAGCTGACTAGACCAAATCAACCTTAAATCAAATTCTAAGACTTAATACATACACATGGTTTCCTGACATAATTTTGACACTAAAATCAACAATAAACTAGACATATGACTCATGTTTTTACAATCTACCCTTTTGGCTATTTCTTATTAAAACACTACAAATTTTAAAAACAAAATAAAATTACATCTCTTGACATAATGCATTGACTTTCAAATTTTATAAAATAACTTGACACTACAAAGACTCAACATAGACTCAATTAGCTTAAACTCATTAATTTGGAATTGAGCTTCAAAAGCCTTGTATAAACCTGTACTTATCATACATACTTAAAATCAAATTTATTTGCATTGCACTATCCAATCAATTATAAATATAAGCACTTTGATTTTCATTAATCACTTCCCCCCCTTTTTGACATGAATAGATAAAAACCTAGAGAAAGAATTATTAAAAATACTCAGTAAAGCTCGATCAAGTTATAATCATCACACAAGACATAAAATTAATTGAAACCATCAAAGTTACACATGTATAATCACATCCTACTATAAAATTAGTTTTAAGAGTACATCTCATAATCACAATGAAACATAAACAAATTGAGCAAATTTTTAACAAGGAATACATGAAAAGTGATAAGATTTAAATTAACACTGTCTGCCAATGGAAAGTGAGATTTGATCAAGTGATCATGGGTAATAAACCACTGAAACACAGCAGCCTAGAATACTCTGAACTCTCCCCTAATCACTAATCGATCATCATATGTAGGTGGTGGTGGATCTAATTCTGCATTTGCTGCCACTACACCTCGAGGCTCATGATCATCACCCTGATGGTGAGGTAACATCCATCGACTCACTCCAAAGTCTATAGGTCACATCCTAGACATGGTAGGATCTACTATATACATACTAACATGCACCACAGTGAAAATCTGGCATAATATGTAGGGGTATCACAACATCTCATGTGTGTGGCCATGTAGAAATTTCATAATCCTTCAAGTAGATCAAGCCACAAATGAGTATGTGCAAGGAGGTGTAGAAATTGTGTCATTTTTTTCCAATCTCTCCTTCCTAGCACTCCAAATATCTATTGAGCTATCATATGTAGAAGTCTAAAGTTCTGACTCATCAAATGTGTCGGCAATGAAACTTCAAGCTCTAGTCCTTGTGGCAAACCAAACAATGTAGCAGATAACTCATTATCTAGTGTAAAGACATATCCAACAAATGGAAGCATGGGCTGTCTCCTCTCACAACCAATAACACTGGCAATAATTTTAGGTGTTACTCTCACCTAAACTCCTCCAGCAACTCCTACTAGTGCACCATCATCCTCCAAGCGTAGTGATGCATGTCATTATCTCACCAGCCTGGTGTGGAAATGGTAGAAAAATAATCCATCCAATATGGTCTAGTCTCTATCCAACCTATTGTAGTCTCTAATAGAATATGAACCAGACTCCTCTCACATCTAATCAACCACACCTAATTAAAACCACTACTAGATCCAGGGTCTCCTGTGCCTGACTTGAGTGTCTTTTACTACTTCGCTCTCCCCATATAGATTATTTAACACATAAAGCAACCTAAAGCTAAGCATAAACTATGCATAAAAATATAACAAGAACAAATAGCCTAGATGTTCAAATTGAATTGAAATGCACAATTCAAATTTTGATTTTAAAAATAATCCCAAAAACAATTCAAGTCAAAATGATCCAAATTTGAACTTGTGGAAAATCTTACCAAGTAGAACAACTTTGTCAACTAAAACAACATCCGATTTTAACCCTAAACCCAAACTTTGAAAAAACCCCAATTTGGTGAAAAAAACATGAAAGCACATGATCTTTTTCAAAACCTTGAGTTTTAATCGATCAAAATGCATGAAATTTTAATTAAAGCTAGATCATCCTATTTCTAATAGTCCTACTAGTTCAAATCTCATAAAAAACCGTTTAAAATCAACTAAAATATTTTTTTTTTCTAACATACCTTTGGCTCTAATGAAATTTACAATTTTGATGTGGAAAATCGGTTGTTTTTTTGCCCAAAATGCACTCAAATCTACTCTAGTCTCTCCCACGAGAGTTTAAATGAAGTTTAGATAAGAATGGAGGTGAAATGGAGTGAAATCAAATTTAAAACAAAGCTTCGGCATAAAAAACCTAACCAGCGATCAATCGATCATTTGTGAAATATTTTTGATTTTTTATTTCCAAGAATAATACAAATTGCAAATATTTAAAAAATAAGGAAAAACTCCAATAAACTCTAAAAATTATTTCAAAGTATTTCCCCATCAAAATAAACAAATTGGCATTCAAAACTCAAATTAAAAATATAACACTCAAAATCAGCAAAGCTGAGCTCTTTTTGATGATTTTTAATCAATTCTCTTTTAAATTAAGTGCATCCACAAAATATGTTCATTAATACCTTGCCTTAGATCAATTAGCCCATATTAGTATATGATTGTCAATTTTATTCTCTTCTTTTTTACATATTAACCCTCTTTTATTAGTTTTGAAGAAAAACCACCAATGTAGTCAACCTTTTTCTCTTTTAATCTTTAAAATCACAAGATCACTATTAACCAAACTGAGACAAATTTATTTAGACTAGTAAAGACTAAATTCACATTTTTTAACTAGAATTTGTGTACATGATTTTTTTAAAAAGATGAAAATAATTAAAAAGTGCATATCAAACATGCCCATGGTTCTTTCAGAGTTATGAAGTTTTTTCCTCAATTCATTTTTCTAGGGTTTGTATTTTTCATAATTCTCTCTACGTGCATCATAATATTTTTTAGAGTTATGATGTTTTTTCCTCAATTCATTTTTCTAGGGTTTGTATTTTTCTTAATTCTCTCTACGTGCATCATAATATTTTTCTTGATGTGAAGTCGATGGGAACTTCACACTAGCTTAGGCTGACTTAAGTAGGTAGCCCATCCCTGCCAACTTTATGAGGATTAATATCTAAAGAGATATTAAAGTACATAAGACTCATAATATTGATGTACATTACATGACATTTCTTTTCTTTGATTTCAAAAGAGAAATCTAGCCAAAGATCTTCTAATTTGATCACCTAGACTCCACTAAGATCTAAACGCCTAAGTCAACTTTTGTTTCAAAATTCTCTCTTGGGGTTTGGTGGAAATCGGGAGAAAGAGAAAGTGAATCCAGGTGAAAGAGAAACTAGGAGATTCCTAAATATTTTCCACTATTTGGTTACACAAATGATGTTAGAGAAAATTGACAGTGATAGTGGTGGTAGCAGCGGCGGCGGTGGTAGTAGTAGCGGTGATGGTGGTGGTGCTTGTGGTGGCGGCGGTTGTAGTGGTGGTGGTGGCGGCAATGGTGGCAGCGGTGGTGGCGGCAACGACGATAGTGGTGGTGGCGGTGGTGGCGGCGGTGGCGGCGACGATGGTGGTGACAGTGGTGGTGGTGGTGGTGGTAGCAGCAGCGGTGGTGGTGGCAGTGGACGTGGTGGTGGCAACGGAGGTGGTGGTAGAGGCGGTGGTGGTGGTGGTGGCGGTGGCGGTGGCAGAGATGGTGGTGGTGGCGGCAACAGTGGTAGTAGTGGCAGCGGTTGTAGTGGTGGTGGCAATGGTGGTGGTGGTGGTAGAGGTGGTGACAGAGATGGTGGTGGCGGTGGCAACAGTGGCGGCGACGTTGGCAGTGGTGGTGGTAATAGTAGTTAGACATAAGTGTTTAGTACAACGATTTTCTCCCAAAATCCATGGGTTGATGGGTGAAAATTTTTTGGGCCAAATTTTCATCGATTTTCTCTCACTTTTCACTCTAGTTTCTCTTTCCCTGTTGCACCAAATAGTGGAAATTGAGAGATTTTAAGAAGATTCCTTTCCTTTCCTCTGCTTTCCACCAATCCAAACAAACCCTTGATGTTCAAACCTAAAATTGACTTGATTAACATGATGCGTATAAGTTTTAAAAATAAGAGAATTGCAACATTAAGCAAAATAAAAGCAATTTGATCTTCACTCTTCTTTGTGTATCCTTATCTTAGTTAATATAAGTTTGGCTACTAATCATGTTGTTTTTCGGCTTAAAAGAATATTAATCTCAAAATATCTAAAGAACTAAACTTTATCAAAAACAAAAAGTAGAGCCAATTGCAAAACCAAGCAAAAGCTACACTATTTTTTTTTATCATATTATTTTTTTGTATTTTTATTAAATTCGAAACCTATGAATTAAAACCATGTAAAAACAAACTAAAAATGCAATAAAATGAAAATACATGAATGTCCCAATAATAGAAAAAATTAAATCATAGACACAAGTAAAAATCTCTTACTTAGAGATGTAAGACTCTTTAGCCTTACCTAGCTAACTAATCATAAGGCAACCTAAGGTAAACTTCCTTGATTTACCTAATTGATTGTTCACAAGTAAAAATCTCTTTATCCACACTCGCTTCATCTTATGTTTATACACTTGGTGGGGCAAATTAGGGGTAGAGGTAGTAGTGTTCTTCTCATTCTTCTTTAACCTAAGCTAGAAAGGATAATTCTTAGGATATTTTCTTCTTATTTGGGTCTCACTATGCAAACGTCACACATACCCATAATGCTAGAACCTATAATTCCTCCTTTCATTCTTGACCTAGGTGGGTTGGGCACTATCTTAGGCTCTTTCAAACTCTATTTTGCCTTCACAAAAATAGTAAGTATTGCTAAGGTGGTAGATAAGCAATTCCTAAAACCTAAGCCCAATTTGTTTATTTGACCAATGTTAAGCATAGTCTCCAACTTTTGCTTCCCACTCTTGAACCCATCTAATTTCTTTTTAGAAGACATAAGTGTAACGACCCGTTTTTCGGTTACGCTTAACCCGGGAGGGTTAAGGGTAATTCGGTAATTTGAGATTAATATTAAGGGTTTTTATTAGATAAAATACCCGTAGCCAGGTAGAGCTTGGCATTACGAGCATAACGATTCGAAGAACGCGTGAAACAGAGGTCGGGACCGGAAATTACGATATTTGAGAAACGTGCTTTATAGGCGGGACCCACTTGGAAATAGTGTGGTTTGCTACTTTAAGTGGGTTGGTATCAAAGGGCTCGTCGATACGAGTCCAACGGTACCTAGAACGCGCAAATCCGATTCCGGGGTAGAAAGATGCGCGCGTTTGTAATTTTAAGTATAAAAATAAAAAAGAAATATGGAAAATGGGTTAGCCGGCGCGCGGCGCGCGGCTGGCGCGCGCCGCAGCGCGAGCCAGCGCGTCGCGGCGCGACGCGCGCCCGCATTACCGCGGGCGCCGCGGTTCCGCGCGCGAACGCGACCCGCGTAACGCGCGGGTGCGAGCCGCGCGCGGTTTCGGCGGGCGCCGCCGCCGCCGCCGAAACAGCGGTGCCGCCGGATTTGGCGGCGCGGCGCCGCGGTTTCGGCGGCTCGGGGGTCTATATATACCCCATTTCGTTCCTTCTCTGACCCAGAACTTCTCTACCCCTGTTTCTGACCGTTCTGAGGCCGATTAAGGCCGTTCAAGACCCGTTTCCTACTAAATCGAGTATGCTCTACGCAATGGAGCTGCCCGTTCTTCGAGTTGGAGACCGTATGATGAAGAAACGTCCCAAGACAAGAGGAGGTCATGTCCGTTATCTTCATGCACCGATGAACTTCATTTTCTCTGTTTCTGGCCATCCCAACTCCGATTTAGTCGGTCCAAGAGGCGTTCTTGACTAAATCAAGTATGTTCTACGTGGTGGAGGGTTCCGTTTTCTGAGTTGGCAATCGTATGAAGAGGAAACGCCCCAAGACAAAGAAAGGTTCTACCCGTACCGACAAACTTTGTTTTCTCTGTTTATGGTCATCCCAACTCCGATTTAGTCGGTCCAAGAGGCGTTCTTGACTAAATCGAGTATGTTCTACGTGGTGGAGGGTTCCGTTTTCTGAGTTGGCAATCGTATGAAGAGAAAACGCCCCAAGACAAAGAAAGGTTCTACCCGTACCGACAAACTTTGTTTTCTCTGTTTATGGCCATCCCAACTCCGATTTAGTCAGTCCAAGAGGTGTTCTTGACTAAATCAAGTATGTTCTACGCGATGGAGAGGTCCGTTCTTTGATTCGGCAACCGTATAAGGAGAAAATGCCCCGAGACAAGGAGAGGCTCCACCCGTCATCCTCGAGCAACGAACAAGAAATATGGGCCCGGAGCAAGACGGGATTTTGTCCGAAGTTGCCAAGCTACATCAAGAGAAGTAATCTAGACTAGGGGAGGTTCTGTCCGCCACTCACGGGCACAGGAAACGAGAAGAGTCTCCGGCAAGGAGAACATTTATACGTAGTCTTTCTGTACAAGACGAGGAACGTATGAAGGCTAGAGGAAGCTCCATCTAATATCTTCGGATCTGAAGGGAAGGATGCTCGTGTGAGCAACTCCGTGTACCTCTACTATACGAGACATAAGGGCAGTAAGCAACTCTGTATCCCGCTACTATACCTATATGCTATATATCTATATGTCATGCTAGGTGCCTATATGCCATGCTATGTGCCTATATACTATGCTATGTGCCTATATACTATGCTATGTGCCTATATACTATGCCATGTACCTATATACTATGCCATGTACCTATATGCTATGCTATATGCCTATATGCCATGCTATGTGCCTATATACTATGCTATGTGCCTATATACTATGCTATGTGCCTATATACTATGCTATGTACCTATATGCCATGCTATGTGCCTATATATCATGTTATGTGCCTATATGTCATGCTATGTGCCTATATACTATGCTATGTGCCTAGATGCCATGATGTATACTTATATGACGTGTGTGGTCTCGCTCTAGGGTAGAGCGAGACGTGTAATTTGTGTTCTCGGTCTCGGCTCAGTGATAGAGCGAGATACGTGTATGAGATTTCGATCCCGCTCTATGGTAGAGCGAGATGTACGATTTCGTTAATTTATTAACTTCCGCTTGACACCGATATATGATGAGTGTTTGTATACTCCGATTAAATATTTGGAGATATGTATTTTATACGTATGATTTTGTGATGTTTGTAGTATGTAGTAGCCATTAGGCAGAACTACGTTCGGATCCGATCGTATTGGGATAATATCCAATACGTACGTAGGCAACCAACGGCAAGGCAACGTTGGCCCGATCCAAATTATTATAATAATATGTTTTATTTTGTTTTACACGCGACGAACTATGAAGCTTCGTCGTGCGTACAACCTAAGTCTACGTACGAGGAAGCCTTAAAGCTCCGTAGTGCGTAGACGAACGTTGTAACTCTCGCACTCAGACGATGATTCCTTGCTCAAGGAAAGAGAAAATTTCCTATTAGTGATTTTTGTGGGCCCGGCTCGGGTCGGGTCGTCACAATAAGTTCTCTCTTGAGAGCACTAGATTTTTATTTATCACTCTCTAAGTCTTTCTTAAGGTCATTCACCTCATTTTTAAGTTTGTTAATTAACTCCACTAAATTATTTACCTCTTGAGAAGATAATGTTAGTTCATCTTCAACTCTCTCTCAAGGCTTTTGGTTATCTTAATTAAGACTAAGAGCTGTTAGAGGAATCCCTTGAACTCATCAAAATCAACCTCACATTCTGAGTTTTTTTCAAGAGAAGTAGACTCACGAAAATCTTTTTATGAATTATCATCCTTCACACTTGCATGGAAGGCAATATAGTTGCACACTTCTTCTTCAGAAGAGATCTCATCAAAGTAAGTTACTTGAATAATTTTTCCCATTATAATAAAACTTCTTTTACTTTTTGGGCTTTTCATAAGAAGAATTGTTAGAATTCAAGTTAGGACAAATGACAGTAAAGTCACCTAACTTATCATATTCAAAGTATTTCAAATTCTTCTTATCTTGTTTCGTTGGCCTCTCATCTCTCTTTGCTCCTTGTTTCTTCCCAGAATTTTGTCCTTATTCCCAAACCTAAAGTTATAAGTTTTCATTAATTTATAAACATTTTTTGCTAACAAAAGCATTTGTTCTTCATCATTTTTAGATTCTTCATATCTAAGATATTTAACACTTTATTTTTCTTAAAAATTCATCAAGATACTTTTAGGGCTTTCTGTTTTCCCTTGAACTTTCCAACCATCTTGTTTTTGTTCTTATAGGACTCTTCTTACATCTCAAATGTTATAAAGTTCCCAACCAACTTTGTCTAAGGTGTCATTTTTTATTCATCAATAATAGTTACCTTAATTTTAAATTTTGAGGACAAGGACTTTAAAAGCTTTCTCACAATAAGGTATTCAAATATAGGCTCTCCTAGTTAATCACACATGTTGACTATGTTTAAAATTTTAGCATAATATTAATAAATTATCTCTTCTTAAATCATTATTATGTTTTTAAACTCTAAAGTCAACATCTAAAACCTAGATACCTTTACAACCATAGTTCACTCATTATGTTTTACTATTTTTTTCCAATTTAAATTAGAGATCAACCAATATTGTGATTTTCCAACGATAATGAATAATGCACAAAAGGCTTTACTATTTTGATTAGAAAGTCTAATCACATTCTCATCCCATTCTATTTCATCTTTTAGAATTGAGTTTTCATCATTTTTGTTATTGGAGGACTCCAACCTTTAACAACCATTTTTCATGCATTCCCATCAAAAACTTGTATAAATACTCTCATCTTATTTTTCTAATATGAGAAATTTTGTCCATCAAACATAGGAGGTCTATTCATAGGATTTGGTTAGTCCCCATGTTCATTCATTGAATTATTCAAAACAGTGATTAAATTCAATTCAATAAAAATCAACACAAGCACCACAACTTATGCACTTAAATTTTGGAAAATTATGAGAGAAGCAAGAAGCAAACTAGGGAACACAAATCAATAAGTCTATGCAAGTATTTCTAGGGAAAAAATAAGTACACATAAACAAAATCAGATTTCAAACACTAGCACAAGAAATCAAACTGTGAAAATTTAAACAACATTCTAATGCAATATCATGGCAAATCTAATTGAAATCTTGCAGCAAAATAAATTTTTTAATAATTAAACCTCAACTACTAATTGACAGTTTAGTATCCGTCAAACCGACCTAGTGGATCACAAATTGCTTTTAAAACTAGTACTTTGTCAAATAATAATTAAGAGTTCTAGCCTCTATGTGCATAATCTTTTATATTAGGCAGAACGATTAAAACTTAATGTTCTCTCCAATCTCACTCATGATATATCAATTAATCAACTATCATTCAATCCACATATAAACACCGGCGAAAAACCTAAATTAGGGTAAAAAATCATAGTTGTTCCAAAAGAACCAAATATATACACTATAAACCAAGACTTTACATGGACAAAAGTAAACCACGAACCTTGTTTAGACTCTAAGATAAGCTCCTCTTATTTAGATCATTGTTGTTGGCCATCATGTCATCTCCCTTAAGTACTTGAAACTTTCTCCTCCTTGCCTAGTCTCTTTTGCATTCTAGTATTCAACAAGCACTTGTTGTTGTCTTGAGTTTAGCTTTGTGCGGATCTTCAATCTCTTATTGAAGATATGTTACAACTCCTCCTTGAAATCTCTGTGTATATGTTCCTTTAGTTGTGGATTGTCTTCTTTAATTCATCGTAGACCTTCAGCTTAAAACTCAAGTAAATTCTCCTTTGTCTTATTCAATTCACTATGGATCTTCAACTCAAAACTCAAATGAATTCTCCTTTGGAAGAAATAAGCAAAGGTGTAAACCTTTTTTCTCTTTTCTCCTCTAGGTTTTCCTCTCTCTAATTTCATGATTTCATATCCTTAAGTTGGTTTTGGACTTCTATCTGAATAAAGAATGAAATTAAAATCAAAATGTATTAATTTGGGTAACTAGTCTTTGAAATGATCGATCGTTCCAAACAGCAATTGATCGGTCACTGTTTTTGGTGTGCATGATAATTTAAACAATTGATCAATTATGAGAGTGAACAATTAAGAACTCTCGGCTTTGTTTTGTATTGGGCTGAATTAATGAGTGAGAGATCATTATCTTCTTTGTTATTTGAAGCGATCGATCATTCTCCTATAATTTTACTTTTTTGCCCTTTTTACCTTAAATCTTTTTAAAACCTCTGAAATCACTTCTAAAACTTCACCAAGTGATTTTTATATGTAAATATGACCTGAATAAGCTTCAAAACCCTTTAACATTCTTTAGCCTTCTACCTTGATCAATAAGAATATGTCTGCTCCTATTTTTCAAGTCAGTCAATTCCAAATTTGACTAACCACAACTATCTCAAATTAAATTATAAGACTCAATACATACACATGATTTCTTAACATAATTTTAACACAAAAAATCAACCAATAAACTATACATATGACTCATATGTTCATAAGAGATGCCTTATTAATGCTTCTAAATACAATGTCATATAAAGGCCAATATAAAACTTGAAAATTACATGTTACCTACATTTTAACATCCCCTCTTAATTTGCATTTTTCATAGAGTTTCTAAAGTGAATAAACTTCTCAATTGTTTCCGCCTTGGTGAACACATCAGCTAATTAATCATTGGTATTGACAAACTTAAACTCAACTTCACTTTTCTCTACTAGCTTTCTTATATAGTGATGTCTCAACACAATGTATTTTTTCCTTCAATGATAAATTGGATTTTCCATTATTGCAATAGCTGACATGTTGTCACCAAAAATTATTGTTGGATATGCTTGCTCACATTTGATATCTTTAAAAATTCTCCGTAACCAAACCACTTCACATGATGCACTTGAAGATGAAATATAATTGGCTTCAACATAGGAGAGAGACATGGTGTCATTCTTCTTTGATGACCATATACTTTGTTACCAATGTAAAAATGTAACTGAAAGTACTTCTTTTATCATTAATGCAAATAGCCTAATCACTATAAAAAGCCAATCAATTCACTTTCTTTTTCACATTCATATTTTAGCCCAAATTTCTGTGTTCCTTTCACATACCTCAAATCCTCTTTGATGCATCAAAATGACTTTTACTTGATTTGCTTATGTACCTTGCAACAATACTCACATTATACGCAATATCGGGTCTTGTATTTGTCAAGTAGATCTCTAAAAGAATAAGACTTATATAAGATGATTCATCCTCCAATTTTTATCTATCATCTTTTGACAACTTCTCATTCATATCCATAGGAGTAACCATTTCCTTACAATTAGTCAAATTGAGTTTTTTCAACAAATCATCCACATACTTCTCTTGAGATAAGAATATTTCACATTCTTTTTGTTTCACTTGAATTCCAAAGAAATATATCATGAGTCCCGAATTGATCATCTCATATTATATTTTTATAGTGTACTGGAATTCTTTTATCATCCTTAGACTATTGCTAGTGTAAATTAAATCATCAACATAAAGATAAATAATAAAAATTTATCTCTCTTTCTTCGGATAGAGAGATAGCTTACTTCGGCTTCTTTAGAATTCATTTTATTTCAAGTACTTATCAATCTTGTTATTCCATACTCTTGGAGCTTGTTTGAGTCTACACAAGGCTTTGTAAAGTTTGTAGATTTTCCCTTCCTTGCCTTTAACTTTGTATCCTTATGGTTACTCAACATAGACCTCTTCTTCAGGTTCTACATTCAAAAAGGCTGATTTGACATCAAATTAATGTACTTGAAATTTAATTGAGTGACAAGTGCAAGAGTAATCATTATGGTTTTCATTCTTGCATTGGGAGCATAGATTTTATTGAAGTCAATATAGGGTTCTTGTGAGTACCCTTTGCAACTAGCTTTGCTTTATTTTTTGAATGGAGTCATCTTCATTTAACTTTATTTTGTACACCAATTTCAAGTCAATCACATCTTTGTATAGAGGTTTATCAACTAACTCTCATGTCTTATTACTCTCAATCATATTCATCTTAATATTCATTGCCTCAATCTAAACTTATTATCTTGAAGCATCTTCAAATTTTGTTGGATCATGAGAAAAGAATGCAACATCACATTTATTATAAATTTCTTAAAGTGAGTGTACCTTTCTTGGAGGTGAGTCACTATTCACATTATTTAGACTAATTTTCCATATGCTTGAATCTTGTGTTGAATCATGGTGTGTGTGAGAGATTAATGCTTGTGTGATTGTGATCCACTTGATGTTTGATGATTTGATGAAGCACCTTCTTTCTCATCTTCAACATATAGTTGTGAGGACCCGCCATTGTTTTCTTCAAAGTTACATGAGTCTTTTTCATCAAAATTACATCTCTTAAAATCAACAATTCATTTCTTTTGGGGTTAAAAAATATATAAGCCTTGGATTATTCACTATATCCACTAAAGATACATTTTTCTCCTTTCTCATCAAAATTCTTTTTTTTTCTTTTTCTTTTTCTTTTTACTATATCCATAATTTTAAAAGTAACTTATTTGTAGATTTCTCTTATGTTATGACTCATATGGTGTCATGTTTTGAATCACCTTTGTTGGAAACCTATAAGGATATAGGTGACCATATTAACGGCTTCCTCCCAAAATTCGTTTGAAAGATTCTTCCCTTCTAGCATGCTTTTTGTCATCTCCACAATTGTTCTACATCTCTCTACTACAATATTTTATTAAGGTGTGTAGCTAATTGCTTGGTCTCTCTTGACCTTATATTCTTTACAAAAGTTCCAAAATTTTCTTGATATAAACTCACCACCACGATAAGTCCTCAAGGTTTTTAATTTTTTCCCACTTCAATTTTTTACAAATATCTTGAATTACACGAATATAGAAAATGATATCTGATTTGGCATTAATTACTCACATCATTCTTGTAAAATTATCTACAAAGAGTAAATTTTTTCTTGTTGAATAATGTTATGTTTGATTCTTAGAAGTCCAAAGACTATGTTTGATTGTTAGAAGTCCAAAGACTATGTTCTTTGGTTGAGCAAAGTGAGACTCCTATAGTTCAAGTGTTCAATCCTCAAGTGCCATAATAAGGAGTCATTCTTATGAATAGCCTCCATTCCATAGTTTGTACAAGTAGGCATAACTAATGAAAATACCTTTTTTGGTTCCATTTTGACTTTTGCTATCACTTGCCCCATGCTTTTATTAATTATAACACATTCATTTTTGTCAAAATAGACTTTATAACTTCTTTGCATTAGTTGCCCCATACTACACAAATTTTAATTCAAACCGGGAACATAAGAAACAACATGAATGAGTTTATAATACTTTCTTTGTTTGGATGGATATGATTCCTTTACTCTCAACCATTTGCATTTTTTCATCTCCAAGCTTTACTTAAGAGTTGACATTTGTTCAAGTTTCACAAAACTTTCCTAATTGTCTGTCATGTGGTTACTACAACCACTATCCAAGTACCAAACATAATTTTTCTTCTTTTTATGTATTCCTGCAAGAGTATAATAGATGACTTTCTTTATCTTCCCCTTTTTTGGTAAAATGTGCTTGGTCTTTATTTTGAAATTTGCAATCATTTGGGGCATAAGTGTGATGTTTGCATCTCTTGTATCTAAAATAGCAATCATTGACAACATGATTTATTTTCTTGCAAATGAAATAATTATTATTTTTCTTCTCATATTTACCTCTTCCATATACATTGCCTCTACCATACCCTTTTCCATTTCCTTGGCATCCCCTTCCTCTACCTTAAAATGAATTGTTTTGAAAAAAAATTCCTCAATCTTCTTTGTACTCCTTGTAAGTCAATTTGGATTGAAAAACTTGCTCCATGGAGGAAGGAGAAACTTTTTCATTTTTGATTTATGAGTTTCAAGATAACTCATCAACTCATGCATACCCAATTTTGATAAATCTCTTACCTCTTTGATAGTGGCCACTAAATGCTCAAATTTAGCCAGCATGCTTCATAAAACATTTTGCACAATCTTCTTATCTAGAATAATATCTCTATAATCTATAATTTGATTAATAATGATATCAACTCTAGAATCGAAAAACTTAAACATTTTTACTATCTTTCATTGGCAAATTATCAAAATTCATCCATAAAGTTTGAAGCATGATAAAAATTACCTTTTTGGTCCCTTAAAATTCATTTTTCAAGATTTCTCATGTTTCTTTAGATCTTGTGGAAGCTATGATTCTTGAAAAAATTGCTTTACTCACCCCTTGTATGTAAAATAGGGTTTTTGTATCTTGTTTCTTATTCTCATTGTATGCCTTCTTCTTCTCTTCATTTTGTGATTCTTCAAAACCTTCTTCAATATACTCCCATAGATATTTGGATATGAAGAGAGACCATATGCTCCAAAAATTGTAGTTTTCCCCATCTAATGTCGGCAATGGAACCTTCTCTAATGATGAACTTGAGCATGAAGCCATGGTGTCTTAGATAACCCAATGGGTTTGCTAGATTGGCTTTGATACCAAATTTGTTGGAGCAGATGGGAAAATAAAGTGAAGAGATGAAAAATGTAAAGATTTTGATTGAAGAGATGCAAGGAAAGATAGGATTTTACTATTGAGAAGATTGAGTACACAGAGCATCAAAGAAACCCCTATTTTTCGGTTTCATTGTAGTATGGAGTTTTTCACTATAGTACCTAGGAGAAAGTTAAAACGGGAATCGGAGATGCCCTATTAATGCTTCTAGATACAATGACATATAGAGCCCCACATAAAACTTGAAAATTACAAGTTACCCACATTTTAACAAAACTTGATGGTCAAGTAAGCTTACATTTTCACATAATTTATAGAGTTACTTGGAACATTTTGGTTCACAAATAACTTCTCTTGAGGTATTTTGGTCTTGAAGTCAGTGGCTGGCTCTGCTGTATTCATTTATGAGAGTGCTTCCCCTTGAAAAATTGAAAAAAATATACTTTAGTGTTTGGACTGACAGGGTTATTTGCAGGTTGCAGAGGTGGCATTGGTAGACGAAATGTTTTTAATAATGGTCTTAGTGGTGGTGATGATGGCCATGGTGGTAAAGGTGGAGCTGGATACTACAATGGCAGCTTAGTCAATGGGGGTCTTGCATATTGAAATGCTGAGTTGCCTTCTTGAGTTGTGAACTTGATAGTGGCAGTGGAAATGATAGCATGAGTGGATCCACTAGTGGTGGTGGCATTATAGGTGACCTAACTCTTTTGTCCTTAAGTTTTGTTTTGAGCATAAGTTCATTTGTGATTCACATTTGGATTCCTTTTTTTTTGTGAAAGTGACGGGTACAATGGAGAGCATTCTTTCATAACTCTTGATTTGCAGGGCTTGCTGAAGGCCGATGATGCCAGTTTTAAGAAAGAAAGACAGTTCAAATGGAGGGCCAGCTAGTGGATCTAGCGGAAACTATTTTGTTATTTCAGCATATATTGACACTTGGGGATGATTCTATCCTTTCAAGTGTTGGAGGGCATGGTAGTAGAAATGGTGGGGGTGGTGGGAGGAGTCATTGTGATTGTGCTGATATTCCCATATATTTGTTGTATAATATGGTTTTGAACCAACAAGTTATCATTAACAATGTTGGGCTAAGTGTGGCTTACTTAAACTAAAAATTATGAAAGAGTGAATTAAGTTTGGGTGTTAAGAGGGAATGATATTTGGAATGGTCCCACATAGGAAAGGATACTTTCCTAGAGTGAGGATATAAGACCCAAGTTTGGCCTTTAGTGATAGATCCTTGGGTCACCCCACTTTTATAGAAGATATCCTTGTGTGGACCCATAAACTTAGGTGGGTTAATACACACAAGTTCATATTGGTTGGCTGAGTCGGGTCAGGTCAAAAAGAAAAAAATTTCTTTTTGAGACAAATTCCTTTTGAGCTTTAAGTACCATTCATATCCTTTTATGTGTTCTAAGACACCTTTTCGTTGTATGTATATGTGTTTCATTGGCCTCTCTTTGTTTATTTTAATGGTGTGCATCCTTTCACAGTCAATTTAAGCAAGTCATTTACATGCACTCATAAAGTACGAATTTTGCGTGAGTCAAGCTTGAGTTTAGAAAGTATAAACAAAGTTCTTTTGCCATGGGTTGCTGTTGGAGTGCTTCCTGCATCAATATTAGATCTTTTCATCCTAAGAGATAGACGTCTATCAGTATCGAAGCGCTTAGAGCGGAGGAAAAATCTGCCTTAAGGAGATAACCTTGCTTGATTTTCAATTTCCTACTCAAACTGTGCTTATAGGTATACTGCAAAAGACTACTCAAGTTAGTCACGCTATTCAAAGGGGAAACAAGCAAATATCAATATTCCTATATCAAAAGTTGAAGGCAAGATACATACAATGTATGTATTAGTTATGCATTGTACTATTCTATGATTATTTTGATTTGTACATTATTCACATGAAGTATTTGTTTGACAAGCTATTCAAGGGTTCGATTGTTTTTCGCAAATGGAGGGCCAAGGTCTTCATATTCTTTTTTTCCATTGGTACCCATCCTTTTTTCCAGCAATTTAAATATATGACTGTTGCT
This sequence comes from Saururus chinensis, assembly GCA_035235625.1. Classification (NCBI taxonomy): domain Eukaryota; kingdom Viridiplantae; phylum Streptophyta; class Magnoliopsida; order Piperales; family Saururaceae; genus Saururus; species Saururus chinensis. Next base: position 26,808,382 of record CP141142.1, read on the forward strand.
TACCAGGGTGGAGTTGGTGGAGCTCAGGGTCGTACGTGGTGGGGGAAATGGAACTGTAACCGGAAAAGATTGTCCTAAAGGGCTACATGGAGTTTTCTGTCAACTATATTCTAAATATCTGATTGTCCCTGCTTGAGGCAAGCAATTTAGTGCTTCTCATATAAACTTTTTGAATAATTGAGGTGTTCAAACATGTATGACAACAACATTTTGTGTTTTAACAATGGCGCCGGCAGTGGCGACCGGCACCCGGGGGAGGCAGTGACGGAAAGTAGTCGGGTGCATTCAGTAGGTCCACGTTGATAATCGAGAGCCCATCGGGCGAGCAGGGCGACGAGGCAGAGGAGAACGAGGCGAGATGCTGCCATTCATGCATGGGAGGATAGGGGGAGGACCATGAGATGTAGGTGGAGGTGGGAAATGGGCTGGGGACCATGCTCGCGGAGGCTTGTCAGCTTTTTGCAATGGTTTCATATTGTACATAATATTGGTTTAATAGAAATTTATGAAAAATAGATTTATTTTTATATTAAAATTTGTTATCAGGTTTAAATCTGTTGTCAAATAAATATCAAATTGAAAAAAAATATATATAATCAATAGCAATGACTACAACCATCACTGAAAATATAATGATGTGTTTTTTTTTAAGGAAAAACTAACTTCAAGTCCTAACTACCGCTTTCAATAACCGATAAGTCTCGACCAGAATTATGTTATTTGGTGCGTCCTATATAAAAGTTTTCTTATACCACTAAGTCCTTTTTTTTTACTGCTATGCCATTATATTTAAAAAAAAATTAAATTTATCTCCATCACCGCTCTCGTCGGAGTATCTCCCAGTGATAGTTACTTTCCTGCTTCAGCACCCTCTCAGTCCTGGCGGCGTTGATCACTAGATTCGCAGCGGCAGTACTCAGGATGGCCTCTATGGGCCCATCTGGCGCTGCCAGTGTTCCCTCTGCAAGCAGAACCTGGTGGCTATGTTCTTTTTCTTCTTCGATCGCGTTTTAATTCCCGATATGGGATAGCCGTCATCGTATTTCTCAGGTCGCCTTTGAATCATCATCGTCAGGGAAGATTTTCCGACATTTGGTCCACTGGCAAGCCTTGCCGCAACCTCTGTTTTCCAGCCGTCTGACAACCTCTCTTGGCGAGAGGTTGAAGACGACACTGAGAATCGCCTCAAGTGCCGGTCACGTTTGACCAGCGAGCACAAGTCAGAGACTTTGACTCGACCCGCAAGCGCAGGTCTTCGATGATCCTTAACAGCAGGTCAAGTTCGATCCGCTCACCACTGGGTCCCTAGACCCGCCAGGAGCGATTCGTCCCAGCACTTTCTTTCTCCCCTCATGCGAGGCTCTTCACATCGTTGTTCCAATTAAAACCAGCTTTTTCTATTCTTCTGCTAATGAATGTTGAATCCTGAACTGTATACGGGTGGTGGGAATATATGTTGAGTTACGTCTGTTCTTCACATCAATGGTTTTAGAATTTAATTTGTTTGTACATCTTCTTGAGCATAGATAGATGCATTTTTTAAAGAAAATCCGTTTGTGATTAGAGAGATCTTGCTAATCTTACAGTTGTTGTCGATTATATGCCCGAAGGATTTGATGCAGGATATTTTTTGTATCAAGAATTGATGGACCTGGAATTATCTTTTTTGACTAATTATTTGGCAAAGGACTTCAACTTCTCTTGCATTGTATAGGTTCAGTAAGAAACAGAGTGATCATTTAAAAGGGGTCCAACAACACAAACAAAACCTGTTATCTGCTTTAATACTCCTTTCAATAGGTTGTCAAGTTCTTGAAAAGAAAGCGTATATGGAAAAGAAGGATTTGGTGGAGGGTGAATAAATTAGTGTATAATCAATTAATCATATTCTTAAATAACTAATCCATCAATAGCCAAAAGTATAATAATACTCTTTGTAATATTCAACTTATAAAATCCACCATAGGACCAATTTTAGCCTACAACATAAGTTATATTCTTAAACAACTTATAATTCTTGAGCGCTGATTACAGTGTAAAGTGGTACAGCTCTTTATTTCCATGCATATAATTCGTTTCTATGAGTTGACCTAGCACTGCACCCAGTTTGGAACTGCATTAGTTTCACCATGTTTTCAGTGCTTCTCGGTGCATACCCTTCACTGTTAATTTCTTCTTTTAGCTTGTAATGGCATGCTCACGCATATAATCAAGACAAAAGAATTATTGGACCAGAGGATGCTGCTATTTTTGCAGGTGATCAATCTTTACAGCATAGGGACCATAAAAATGAGGGGCGAGCTTAGAGTGCTCTGGCTGAAACAAAGAAGTTTGATGCTGAAAAAGAACCAAAACATAAACCAAGTCACCTACCTCAAACTCCCGATCAATGTGATGACAGTCATAGATCTGTTTCATCTTGTTCTGAGCAGAGGACAAGTTCGCCTTGGGCTAGCAAAGAACTTCATCCCTTGTCTGGAGCATGTAATCCACCTCAGCTACATAGGAGCGATGAGGGATATAAGACAACATGATTAGTGGTGGTCGGCCATATAACACCTCGAAATGAGTAAAATCGGCACAAGTGTGATAGTGGTATTATAGGACCACTCTGCCCATGGAAGAAGTTGAAGCTGTCTGTAGGGCTGAGACATCGTGAAACAACGGAGGTACTACTCTAAGCATCTGTTGACCACCTCAGTCTGGTCATTTGTCTGAGGATGATAAGCAATACTCATGTGTAGCGAAGTGCCCTGTAATGTGAAGAACTTTTGCCAAAACTGAGATATAAAGATCCGGTCATGATCGGAGATAATAGTGTGGGGCATGCCATGTAGCTTAGCGACCTCTCGGGCATAGAGCTCAGCCACTGTCTTGGCGGTGAATGGGTGTCCCGGAGTGCAAAAGTGAGCGTACTTGGACAACTGGTCCACCACCACCATAATCACCAACTTGCCTTGCACCAAGGGCAAGGCCTCCACGAAATCCATCGAGACATCCCCCCAAACCTTATCAGGAACAAGTAAAGGCTGAAGCAACCCGGCAGGAGAGGTGGTAGAGGCCTTAGCCCTCTAATAGACATCGCAAGCATCCACATACTCCTGGACTACACGTAGAATACCATGCCATAAAAAACTCTGGCTGACCCGCTTATAAGTGTGAAAAGCTCCCACATGACCAATTACTGGGGTGTCATGGAAGTGAGAAAGAACTCTTTTGCGCAGTTCATCCGCATCTGGAACCCAAAGGCAGACCTTCCAATAGAGTAGGACATCCCGCCGCACAAAGAAACAACGGGCTGCTGGGTTAGCCTAGAGAAAGTATGCCCGTCTCAACTCATCAATGAAGGGTAGGACAGCGTAGAAATGGCTAGGCACGATCCCAGGGCAGAGCTGCTAAATAGCGCATCATCCACGGTGTTGTCTGCCCCTTTCTTGTACACGACCTTATAGTCATAAGCAAGGAGGTTACTGACCCACCGCTGTTGAGAGGGAGTAGACACCAGCTGCTCCAGGAAGTACTTCAGAGGTTGGTGGTCAGTGCGAATCAAGAACCGACGACCAAGTAAATAGGGTCACCACTTGTTAATGACGAGGACAATAGCTAACATCTCCTTTTCATAAATGGACAAGGACAAAGAGCTGCCTTCCAAAGCCTTGCTGAAGTAGGCAATGGGCGCTCGTTCTATAATAGCACTGCCCCGAGCCCTGTCTCCGAAGCATCGGTTTCCACCACAAAGGGCCAATTGAAATTAGGTAAGATCAACACAAGGGTCAATGCCATAGCCTGTTTCAACTTCTCAAACGCCGCCTGAGCCACTACATTCCAGTCGAATGCCCCCTTCTTGAGAAGCATTGTAAGGGGTCGAGCCATCTCCCCATACCTGCTGATGAACTGTTTATAATAGCCAGTGAGGCCCAAGAAGCCCCTCAGTGCCTGAATAGTGGTGAGCTGCAGCCATGAGAGCATGGTGACCACCTTTCATGGGTCTATGGCAACACTGTCTCATGAGATGATATGTCCGAAATAATCCACCTGTGGGCTGCCAAAGGAACACTTCAAAAGAAATAAAGAATTATCTCGCAGAACAGAGAAGACTGACCGGAGATGCTCCAGATGCTCCGCCCACAACTGATTGTACACAAGGATGTCGTCAAAGAATACCAATACATAGCGGCGGAGGTAAGGCCTGAATGGCCTAACGAGAAACTCAAAATGGCCATCATGAGTCAGGAAGGCGGTCTTGTGCTCATCGGCTGGCTACACCTGAATCTGATGGTAACCCGAATGAAGGTCGAGTTTACTGAAAACCTGTGCACCAGCCAACTCATCCAAAAGTTCCTCAATCATGGGTATTGGATACTTGTCTTTGACAGTGATGGCATTCAAGGCCTGGTAGTCCACACAAAACCGCCACATACCATCTTTCTTTCAAACCAGCAACATTGGGGACGAGTAGGAACTTGTGTTAGGGTGGATGATACCTACTTGGAGCATGTCAGCCATGAGACACTCTATCTCTGACTTTTGAATATGAGGATAGCGGTATGGGCAGACATTGGCCGGTGTGGGTCCCGGGATAATGAGAATATGATGGTCATGCGGTCGCACTGGAGGAAGACCCGTCGACTCAGAAAACACATCCCGATGCTCCTCCAATAACTCAAGAAAATTTGGAGGTGCTCATCCTGACGCACCTCAACTGTCTCTTGCTGCTGCAGGAGGAACCCTTGGGGCGCAAACCGGAAGAAGGAGCTAGCCGACTGGGCTGAAAGGAGGGTGCCTGGTCGAGATCCTTCAAGCCGAACCCGCTGCCCCTAAATGTCGAAGTCCATCACCATGTCTCTGAAGTTCCAGACCATGTCCCCAAGCTCTTGGAGCCACTGTACCCCTAGCACCACATCTGTCCCCTTCGTAGGCAGCAATAAGAGGTCAATGACAAATGCGTGGCCTTGGATGGAGAGCATGGCCTGCGCACATACCCTGGTGCTTCGGAGATGTTTGTCATCACCAATCAACACATCAAACGGCTTCGAATTTGACACAAAGCAACCCAGCCATTGGGCCACCTTGTTGTTGATGAAATTGTGAGTGGAACCACTGTCGATCAGGATGGCCACTTGCTGCCGCTTGAGATGGCCTTGAACCTGCATGGTATGTGGAGTAAACATCCCAGAGAAGGCATGGATAGAGATCCTGGGCAGCACGTCGTCCTGGTAGGACGAGCCACCCATAGCTGCCACCTCGTCATCTTTGTTGACCTCCACCAAGAGGAGTCTTCCCTTGAATGCACAGCGGTGACCCAGGACAAACTTCTCATCACAGCGGAAGCAAAGACCCTTAGACTGGCATTCCTCCATCTGTGCAGGTGTAAATTGATGAACCACACTAATGGCCTGAATGGGCTGCTGGCCAAGGCGGCCAGCCACAGGGTTGTTGGCCAGGATAGCAGGGGAGTTAGCGCCAATTGTAGATCAGGGAAAATGCCCAAGCCGCCCTCCTCGCTGCTGCCTAGCCAAATTTTCCTCCTCAATTTGCACATGGCGCATGATGTCCCGCATGCTGGAGCAGGAAAAGTGGTGCATCTCTTCCAAAATCTCAGGCTTGAGGCTGCGCTTGAAGGTGCCCACCAAGGCAGCCATTGACCAGTCAGGGAGGCGGTTGGCCATCTTCATAAACTCCGTATAATAGGCACAAACTGTGGTGGTCTGGCGCAGTGTGGAGAGCATCTTGTTGAAGTCTTGGAACTCATTCGGGCCAAATTGAATGCACAACTTGTCAGAGAAGGCGGCCCAAGTTGGGTAGCGCACCTCCTTCTTGAAGCTCTAGAACCACACCGACGCGTCTCGATCCAAGTGGAAGGCCGCTATGTGCAGTTGTTCTACCTCAGAATGTGTGCCCTGATAGAAGAAAAACTTCTCTGCCTTGTACAGGCATTCCACTGGATCGTCGTCCCCACTATAGTAAGGAAAATGTAGGCGAACCAAACTGGGCTCCACTCCTCCCCGCGGCCCTCCGCGAGGCCACAGGTACTGCTCCCAGTCATCCTCCACCTCTGGAAACATGTTTCTGGTGGGCAGCACCATTGGGGCATTTTTTCGAACACCTAGCGGGCCTCATATATCCCAAGACTGGTGCCTCCCTTCACTAGCCTGATCAAGGGTGCCAAAGCATAGGGGAGCCGGAGGAACACACATCTCCCTGTCCGTCGTTGCCTGATTGCCTGGCCCACGCTGTTCTGGAGCCTACAAAGCTTCCCCCTTCTCCATGTTTGCGACCAAGGGTCTGGCGAGGAGTGGCGTTGATTGCGCTGAAGGCCGTGCTGGGAGCTATGCAATGGCCATGGCCAGAGACTCAAGCTTGTCATAATATGCACCAGAGTAGGAGCATTGATAGTCTCCAAGGCAGATTGGGGACTGTTCACTAGAGCATCGACCTCCTTCTTAGGCTGCGGTTCTGGGGTTGTGGCAGGTTGCTTGCCTCGCACTATGGCCGGGGATCGTGATGGCTCTAATACCAATGTTGTGGCCGATGCAGGCACAAACAGTACCTTAAATGATCACACAGAGAAAGAGGAGAGAAGAAGAATAAACGGAAGAGATCTGGAATAATCAATTTGCATAATTCCAAATAAAAGAGGGAGTCGACCCATATAGGGGACAACCACTCCCCTAGGGAGTTGCACCAAGCACAACACACTCTCCTCGGGGTGGGCGCCAGCTAGTACATAAGAAAATAGTTTAATGCCCTAAAATAACAAAGAAATAAAATAGTCTAATAATCATGCACAACACTCATGTAGCAGTATAACCTTCATCTACTCCATCACCAAAATGCCTTCAACAAGAATATACTCCCTCTGTTCCACATTAATAGCTCCAATTGACAAAAAAGGTTGTTTCATATTAATAGCTTAATTTTGTTCAATTTGAGTAATTAGGTACTTCAAAAAGAATATTGTAAGCTTATTTCTATTTTTTAGACCATTGACATCAAAGGGACACCAATAAAATTGCATCATACACACCCCTAAGCAACTAACCAAGTTAAGCTAAAAACTTTATTTTAATTAATACAAAAAATGACTTTTTATTTCTAAGTGGCTTTATATTTTCTTTGTAGCTTTTGGGTTTCTAATGGGGTTCACATGTATGGACACACTGACAATAACTTGTAACACCTTGGCTTTGTTTAGGAATACAGAGGAAATCACCTTCATGTAGAATCTAGGAAAAAAAAGCCCGGTATCAGTTTTAGATATTTGACAAGGAGTATAATCTTTTTTATTCAAGACAAAAGTGCATCTCATCTGTTTGGTAAACATCACAGGATGAAGTGCATTGCATGCTAAGTCTTATGAAACAATAACTGTGACTGAAAATTAGACTTAAGACTTGAAGGGCCAATTTTTTTACTTTCAACCAAATAACAATGCAAACTGTCTGTTGACAGGCCAAGTGAACTTCAAAGCTATGATTCGGTGGGATAATTTTGGGTAATTTTTTATATTGTATTGCTATTTTTTTCTTGTGAATATATACTTGTGGGATTTTGCTAATATTTATTTCATTACGGTGACATTTTGTTATAGGTCTTTCTAAAATAAATTTGGTTATAGATGTGTGTTTTGGATGCTTTCTTTTATTTGCTCGAGCTTGTTTATTTTCCTATGGCTTTTTATTATCATTTTTGCTCCTTAGCCCGCTTGTCCCTATCTCTCACCAAACCTCAGTGCGACTTTCAAAAGCAACATGAGCCATGTTTGCATGCACAAATTTAAATTTTGATCTCGTTGCTCTCCTAGTATCTTCAATCCTCTAAATCCTATAATATAGTTGCACATTTGATTTGTGTTTTCCATATACAATCTCAATGCTTGGTAGTGAGAATTTTGATAGAAGAAAGTTCATTTTTAGGGGAGGAATACTTGGGTAACTGTGCGACTTTGAGAATACAAGGTGCTTCGAGACTTTACCTGCAAATAGGCCGAGGCAACAACCTTATATCTAGCTGACAAGAACAAGAGCAAAACTATGTTCAAGTTGTAGTTCTAGACAAGGGTTCTGCTCATTGCCTTTAGTATGGAAATTCTTTTTTGTTGCTATGAACAGTCTAAAGGTCTACTTCGGGTGGGCATGGAAATCATCTTTCTTCGTCCATATTAAGATGTTTTTGATCTTTGTACAAATGTCATTCTAAGCTTTCTCTTTTGTCATCTCCTATTGTTTAATGTTAGCACCAAGTTCATGTTTTTTTCAAGTAATTTGAAACCGGGTCAAGCTTGTCATCCTCATGTTGGTGGTGATGTGTCTGTATGTCTATATGAGATCAACATAGGTTTGATTGAGCATTGGCTAATTTTTCTTTCAATTTTGTACTTAGGTCCCAAAAATAAGATGCAATTCTATGATGGTTTATCTAATTCATTTGGATGTTGAGAAGCTTACAATGAAATTAGAATAGGCTACCATCTATGATGGAGCCTGTAGGTGGGAAAATCCAATTTATGAGACTATTGGATTCAGCCAAGATCCAAAAAACTAGAAAATTCAGTGAGAATGTCTCTCAAATTGTTTTTTTCTTGGTAAAATATGTGTGTTATTCTTCCTAAATTTTACTTTTTGTATCTAAATACAAAAAATGTAATTTTTTTACAAGGATCATCAAAAAGGTGATGTTTTGGGTGAAGTTGTCATTGACTTTGCAAACTATGCTAATAAAATTAGACCTGTCTCCGCAATTCTATCTCTAAGTTCTTCCAATTTTGATGCAATTTTGCTTGTGAGTCAGTGCGTTTGCATGCCCTTTCTCCTTAGGCATATATAAGACAAGTAATAAAAATTAAAATCCATTAAAGCTGAAATATTTATACCTAAATTATTGTCACCACAACATCTTTATGTTTGATAGAAACTGAATTATGATATCATGATTTTGATTATTGGTAACAATCCAAAGAGTTCATGATATTGATGGAAGGTGATGATCTTTCACTTAGACTTACATTAAGTTCAATAAATATGTGTAGCCTTGATCTATTCATGATGTTCTCTTTCACTACCTATTGTTCTTCTCATTCTTATATAAAGAGGGAGATAACATAAAGGTGCCACCACGGTTGTACCACAAAACCCTACAAAGAAAATTAGGTAGTAAAGAATTGGAACAAAGCAATGAATTTGCTGATGAACTCTATGAGGTAAGGCATTATATCCCTCAAAAAATAGATGAGAGAACTTCTAGGTACTCAAGTAATCAACTAGCTGAGATTTTTACTATCTTGCTATGGTCAAATAATTATTTTTATAAATAATTTGATCTCATTATAGCATTTTCTTAGGGAAATTTGAATCCCCTTTCTTATTCTATGACTCTAAAATTCCTTTGTACTAGTAATTTATATTCAAGTATAAATTTCTTGATAGGAGGATTACAAATGGAAAGCAATTTCATGTCATCTAATGTCTTCCCATTCATATAATTTCTTAACTTTGTTTATATGCCTATAATTACATTTTTATGGTTGTTTTGGAAGATAGCGTATATGGATTAAAGAGATAAAGACATTTTAGATGACTAATTCTAATGGGACCCATAGAGAATTGTGTGGCTTTTTTAACTTTATATCAAAGTTAATTCTTTTTATTGCATTACTATGTTTGACTTTGAGAAGTTTATTCTAAAATCTATTTATTTTTTAAATATGTTGATTTATAACTTTAACACACTTGAAATTATATATATTTCTTAAAATATTTATAACGATAATAATTGCTTTAGTTAATCTTGGTTTTTTAAAAAGTAAAATTTTTCGACTTACACTTTATTATACAACTTGCATGTTATATATTTATATTGCTTAGATAATATATATGATATACAGGTTTTTTGTCTACGTACACAAAGTTTTTAACAATTTTTTAAAATATTATAATTATTTTGTATTTTTTTATATTAAAATAAATTTCACGTGCTTTTATACTTGCTCTATTTTTAGTTAAAAAATAATCACAAAAATTAAGTGAAATGATATCTAGTGGAACTATTGTACGACGTCGTCGTGCATAAGTCCTTTCGTGTTTCTAATATTGTAGTTAAAACCTGAATTTACAGGCGTTGAAGCAGCGGAAAAACATCTAAACGAGTCAAAACAGTAAACGGACGTATTTACCACGTCGCTAATGAAACGGTTTCACTAAATAATTTTCGAAGTTGTGGAGCACAAGTAACTTCCGAGCTTGCAAATTCCAGCAGTAATGGCGAATGCGAGGGCCACGGGCGCTTTTGCAGCTGCAGCGATTTCCATGGTCCTGCTCTCCTACCTCGTCCGTGGCCCCTTGGGAGAGCTCTTACGGAAGAAAACCCAGAGAGCGATTGCGAGGGGGATCGGAAAAAGAGGGGTCATTGATGCCATTGGTAACACGCCCTTAATCAGAATCAACAGCCTTTCCGAAGCAACGGGTTGCCAGGTTATGAACGGGCTTACGCTTGCCTCCCATTCTAGCTCATAAATTGTACTTATTCTCATATGGGTTATCGCTATGTTTCCTTTCTGAAGTGTCGGTCTTTGCAGATTTTGGCAAAAGCCGAATTTTTGAATCCCGGAGGAAGCATCAAGGATCGAGTTGCAGTGAAAATTATTGAAGAGGTGAGGAAAGTATCCCATAGTTGGAGTGTCTTGCATCAGTTCATCATTTTAATAAAATGTTTCTTGTTTTATGTTTTTTCATCTCAATGTTTCTTTCATGTGAAAAAAAAATGTCAATGTTTCTTCTATCTTTATAACTATGGTGTGCTCACTTCATCCGTTGCTCTTTACAAAAAAAGCTTGCTGTGAAAAGCTATACGCTTCCTCTTTACTGGAATTGGTGTGAACCAACCGGCTCAAGAGAGTGGTTCAGTTTTTTCGGTAAGGTAAAGATGAAAGAGTGGAGAAGAAAGGTGAGAGTTTAGAAGAAAGAGAGTGAAAGCAAGGAAGTAGAAAAGGGCAGAAGTGTTGAGGTGGAAAGCGGAGGACATAATGGAGAGTGAGAGAGATGGAGATGGCTGTTCAATTCATCACTAGCTCCAAATGAGAGGGGCTACAGCCTGTAGTCCTTGTCGGACAACATAAAAACTAATCTCATCCATCCTTCTATTCCAAGAAATAATATATCAGATTACTAATCTAATCACTAAGTACTTAAAAAAATGGGCTAACAGTGGCTAGGGCCTAATGGGTTATACTAGTAGTTTCATAAAAAAAACTGAATCTTTATTTTAATTTATTTTTATCATTTGGATTTGTTTTTAAAGCTAAGGGGAATGTTTCTGAGGGGAGCAAAGATGGAAATGGTTGGTGTATAAAACATTTGAGAAGAGATAACATTAGAATATGCACATTATATGCAAAAACTTAAGTCAAAACCATTTCATAAAAAGGTCCAATTGATTCCTTTTAAAATGAATACCATATGAACCTTGAACTTATTTTGTTCAATGAAGGTATCAAACAAAGAAAGAGTAATATCAAACAAAGGATGTGTCAGGAAAGAAAGGAAGAGAAACAGTTTAGCAGCATTTAGCACCACAGAAAAAGTTACTTGTGAGCATGCCCTAGTTCGCCCTGAAAATATGTGATGTCTTTCTTAAAGCTGGATTGAATAGTCCCAAGCTAACTATGATATTATGTCTCTAGCATATCTCAAAAGTACTTCGTTGATAGAGTCAGTCTGGCTTTCCAAAGTGTTGCATACCCTAACAGAAACATTATTGTATAAATTTCAATAAAAAAAAGCATTTCCCATATATATTAATTGCTAAAAAGATAACTATTTACATTTTAACTTGAAGGAAAAGAGGTGTGATTTGACGACTCATAAACTTAGCCCAGTTGGTTTCTATGACTGCCCTAAGGGTCCAGCCTCCCCTTATTAGGCCATTAAATTTGAGATTTTCTTTATTAAATGCATTTAGTTATTTGATTAGGGAATGGGTAGTAATGCATAATTGGTGAGAAATTATTTGTATTTTATATTTAATTATGGTTAAGGTGCTTTTTTAGTTAGGTCCATTTAGCTCTTTCATTTCAAGTAAGGTAATACCCCTAATTTCAATTAGTGAATTAAAATTAATCTCCCTAATTTCTTTTCTTTCTCCTCATCACTCCATTTGGCTTAAAGTCTCTTTCCAACTTTAACCAACTTCACCCACATTCCATACCCATTTTCCACTACTTTGCACAAACCATTTTTTGTGTACCTAAACAGAGCAGTTGAATTCTGGTTCAAAATTTTTTCCATGTCAACACAACAAAATTTTTCAGAAGAGATGAAGCGGCATCAATGTGAATGTTCTATTACCAAGCAAGAAAAAAACATGCATGTTCTGCGGCGTTGATGGCTGTGCAATCTCTCTTGGAGAGGACATATCAGATTGTGAGAGTAACAACACCAAGGAGCTGTTTAGATATCGAACTAATAGATTCATTAAAATTAATTCCGATAGAAAGGCTATAGAATTGGTATTAGGGGCTGTTTGGACATTGAATTAGCCTTCATTCTGCCTTGATTCCACTTTATTTTGCTTGACAATTCCTTTTGTTTGCTTGGGTAGCTAATTGCCATGGAGTTAAAAATTCTGATTCCATTAAGCTTCTGCCCCTGATTCTGTAGAATTTTCGAATGACCTTTCGAAGACACTCAGAAAATTTCATCAATTTTGCTTTCGATTCCAGTTCTAGCCATTATTGTTGGCCTTTTTCTACATTAGGAAACTACCATGTAGCCATTTCATTCAATTCCATTGCACATAATCATTCCATTCTACTACCAAATCTAATTTCCATTCCATAGCCTTCCACCAAAATTAATTCTAACAAATCTACATTCCAATTCCATTCCAACTGAATATTCAAATAGCCCCTTAGTTTTGGTAGTAGAATTGCATGATTTGGTGGATTGGAATTGAATGGCTATATGGAAGCTTCCTAATGCAGTGATAATCAACAATGATGGCTGGAAGTGGAATGAGAAGTATAATTGATGGAATCCATTGAATGCCCCTGCAAGGACATTCATATATTCCACATAATTGAGGGTGGAAGCTTAAAGGAATCAAAGTTTATAATTCTGTGGAAATTTGCTATCTAAATGTGAAAAGGCGGACTGGGCAGTATCAAGGCAAATTCTATATCCAAACAGCCTGTAAATCTGGTTGGAATTTTGTAATGGTTCAACTCTAGCGACAAAGTCATATTGCCCATCAAAGTACTGATCTACAATCACAAAATGCTTTCAAACTTTGAAGGTCACCACAGTGCCTTTAACCCAAAACAACGAATTGTAACAAGACTATAAGATGTGGCATCATTTCAGAGGAATTGATATGCTACCAATGCCAAAAATCAAACTAATCAATCACTCAAAAATCCACAAGCAAGTGAATTTTAACGTAGGAACTCTAACACAGAAAAAACCACACACCCTATCCCTCAGCTAATCAAACTATGCACTAAAAAGTAAGACTTATAAAGCTCAATATTACCACAACATTGAAAGACCATCTCTACGTGTCTCCAAGCTACCAATGCCCATCTTGGTGCTTTCCTTCAAACGCAATCTTGATCGCCTCTTTTACTAGTGTAATGTTATGTTGAAACTTTAATCATAGTCTATCTTGATATGCTTCGTCTTTAATCCTTGTTTGTGATGACTCCTTGTTTGATGTGTAACAACTCACAATTCTCAATCTTAATTTATAAACCACTTATGAATCTAAGTTGTCTTATCTCTGTTTTGATAAATCTCTCAATGCACAATAGCTTTGAAAATATTATTTTCTCAAAGCACTCTAAAGAAGAATTAAAAATCACTCTCTACTTTTTTATGGCCTTCACATGTGTTTTATTCCATCCAAACACCCCTTATATAGGGACCTAAGTTGGTCTTGGTGTTAGACATTTTATAGGAAGCAAATTCCACTCAGAATGACCTTATAAGCAAAACTACTACAACATTGCTACAGTACTAAAACTACAATTTATTCCCTATTGATTTCATTTCAACCCCAATCAATTACAGATGAAAATTTTGCGTACTTATGCAATTTTTCACTTATTTTTTATTCATTTTCTTTTCAACACTCTCATATGATTAACCTTATGTGCGTGATGTGCGTGTGCATGTGCGTGATCTTTGGCAGCAAAACACTTTTTGGCTAAAAAATTACACATCACTTCTATTGTTTTGATTACTGAAATAGGACAATAATACATATGACTAAATATGTTCTTATAGCTTGAATGGCCCTTTGGCTACTACCTCGGGAGATCATGACAGTTTGGAAGCCTGCCAATCGTTTGATGGAAAGCATTAACCATGCATGGAATGAAATATATGAGATACAATGATATCAGTCCCTTGACATATATCTGCGATTCTGAAGTTATTAAATAAAATATGAACTTTTTATAGTTTACTGTCAGACAGTTGCTGATATGTTTTATGTTTGCTATCTCAATGTACATTGATCTGCCAGCAGTTCAGAGTTGCAGGCAATGATGAACTACCACCAGATGTGAACTGTCAGTCATTCATTGCTGGCAGTTCAGAGCTGCAGGCAGTGATGAAATGACGGTGGATTATAAAATTTTGATCTGAACTGTTGGCAGTTTATCATTTTCAGCAGCCTACTGAATCTGGCAGGTCCCTGTGCTTAATATATGCATTTCTGGCTATTAAAGTGCCTCTCTTGAATGGAAATTGTGTGCTAGGTAAAGAATACTACCGACATCTATCTTTTGATTTTTTTTCTTAGAAAGATATCAACCTTATTGTGATCAGTGAAAGGAATGAGCATTTTTCGGTTGATATATGCTTTATTGTTTGAGATAGGTATTAGGGCTTATACATGTCAGTATGTGCTTTGAATGCCAAGATAAATCTGAAAACATGGTTTTCAGATTATTCATAGCATTTTCCCCCATATCTCCAGTAAATCTTGTCTTCGTCTTTAGGTCACTGATAAATTTCTAGTATCTGAAATTGCGAACCCTTCAACCATTGTGCCGGCATTTGGACAATATTGGTATTGCTGAATAGGTTAATTCTGCAGGACCATGCATTGATTAGCAAGCTGTTTGGGTTTATGTTTATGTTTGAAGGAGGATAATATAGCCACTATATGAAAGTCAGTTCGTTTGATAATTGGTTGTACTATTGCACCTTTGCTGTTTCAAAATATATGGATCAAGACATCATTAGCAGAGTTTCGCACATGGCTTGGCATATGTTGATATTAATTATGTGTTTGCTCCCCTTTTGGGATAAACACAAAGAGTTGAATCCTCTCAACAGTAGTATACTACACTTGTTACGATTCACACAATGATTTTGGAAATTTCGATGCAGCAACTTGACTTTTATACCACCTTCAAGGAGCTGGAAACTCATTGGAATTTGGCAAAAAATCAAACTGCAGAGGAAATTGCTGCAAGGGTGGCATTTGTTCACAATAAAATTAGTGGAACTCAACAAAGACAGCTTAATACAGTTGACCAATAAATTTCAAAACCTGCAGATCCTGTTTTGTCAACTGCTGTTTGTTTGGAAAGGTTGCCAATTGATTATCGCCATTATGATGAGAAGTTGAATTAGTTCACACTGTCGTTCATCCTCAGTGTTGTCGCTTCTAATTCTTCAAATTCTGCTCATGTGTTTGATGAGTTGCCTTAAAAGGATGTTAACTATTTGTAATGGTGATGTAAAACAGTGAGATCGATGGGAAGTTGGATGAGTAGAGGAGAATAACCCTATCTGAAGGTTGTCTTCAGCAGGGCAAGAGAAGAGAGACGAAAGGAAGAGACGAGAGAGAACGGAGAGATCAGAGGCTAAACTTTACTGATTGATTGCAAAAGAGGGCAGTCACCCCTTACATTGCCATAGAAATTCCTAATTCATTCTTAAGATTTATAATTGGAAACTACCTAATGAAAATAAAGAGACTGCCTAATGAAGAACTGCGTAAATAAGAAACTGCCTAATGAAAAAAACTTCCTTATTATGATCCATAACAAATGAGCACAAAGTGGAGAAGGCACCAAGCAGTTCCATGAATTAGAAATTGGAATTCTGGTTTTCTACAGTTCAAGCTAATCTTTGAAAGCACCTGCAAATTTCCAACCTCAAAATTGTTTGTTCAAAGATTGCTCATTTTGATTCTGATTTGCTGCACTACAAGATGAAGGCTGGAGTTTCCTCGTATGCCTTTAATAATGGCAGACTAGTCTTGCCAAATTTAATGTGGGGTGAAGCTCTAGATCTCATCCTGGAGAAATTTGTTGTGTGACTTACGTTGAATTTGAATTTTGAGAAAAAGTACTGCTTTCTCTGACAATGTCCAACAACATGGAAGAGACTACTGGACTTTTTTAGATCCTTGTGAACACTAGCAAGTAGCAATTCAATTGGCTGATGCTTTTTTAACAAAGGATTGTTCTTTATGGATGGACAGTATCACCACTTTGAAGTGTGAGGTGTTAGAAGAAACTGTTGGGGAGTGTTTTAAAACCCGGCCCGGCCCAGCCGGTCGGACCTGGTTCAACCGGACCCAGTTGACAAATCGAACCGGTTCAATGTGTTTTCCTGGTTGAGTTGACCCGGCCGGTTGAACCACCAACCCGCTGACTGGGTTGGACCGGTTATGAGAGATAAAAAATTGTTTTTGGTGGAAGTGGGATTCGAACTCACAAAGTAGTGAAGCCCATTAGGATAATTACCCACTGGGCTGGGCTTGTTTTGTTGTATACATATCTATATCTATTTTATTTAAATATCTAGTTTATTGCGTACTAGAAAAAAACTTGTGTACCCCGGGATTCGAATGCAGGACATGCTTATAATAACATGCGCACACTACCCACTGAGTTACGATTATTTTGAGTATACATTTTGTATTTCATATTATATTTAATATAATATATCAGAAAACAGGTCAACCCCCGGTTAAACCGAGCAATTCGGCCCGGCAACCAATCCGGGTCAGTCGCCGGGCCAGTTTTTAAAACACTAGTTGGGGGCGCATCACTGGTTCACATGGGTATGAAAGATTCATGAATCCACAGCTCAGGAGGCTTTTTGAGAAATGAAGGAATGCATGTGAAGGGACAAAAAGAAATTCTTTCCTTAGCTCCTTCATAGAATCTCTTTTCAACAGCTACTGTGCTAGTATTGATTAAGCTGGTGTAGCAGGAATGAATTTGTGGGACCTCAGACACCAATATGGGTCCAAGATTGTCTTAGATGCTAACACATCTTGTTTAGCAAAAAAGCAGAGAAAACTTGCGCTAGGTTACTTGTGTCATTGTTGTTGGATAATATGTCTGTTTGTATGTGTCTATTTGGACCAATTTGGGCTTGATATGCATTTATGGCCGTTCCATGACAGGTTAAGTTTTTAAGGCAACTTGGTTTCTTACATGATATCAAAACCATGAGGTCCCCGTTTTGATCCTCGCCCCTGCCTTTGTATTCTGTGCACGTGCAAGCATATGCATCTGTTAAAATTATGCTTGCCTGTGCAGGGGTTAATCTGTCAGTATGTGTCTGTTTGGGCGGATCTAGGCTTGATATGCATTGTTGGTCATTTCTTAACAGCTTAAGATTTTAAGAAAACTTGGTTTCTAACAATTGCTACCTACTATGGGGACAAGTTTCACTTTAACTAGAGTTGTTTAGTTATTCAATGGATGGGGCTATTCCTACCTGTTTTGAAGGTTTGACCCTCCATCCTCCAGGTGATCTTCCTATGAGTGTTGATACGAGTGACGTTATGTTTGGGATAACTGATGGCCCTCAATTGAAGATGTTCGTATCATACCATTGGTTGGCCCGCTTGGTAGGCCTCAAGAATCGAAGGCTACCTCAAGGATGAGGTGATGTGGAAGCTTTGGAGTGTTATCACCTGCCGTAAGGGTTTGACCTATGCTTATTGGGCCTGCTTGGTCACTTAATTGGAGATTTGCTTTGTTGATTGCATTTAGTTATTTGATTAGAGTTAGGATTAGTTTTGATTAGTGAGGAGTTGTTTGTAGTTTTTATTTAATTATGGTTAATGGGCTTTAGATTAGTCAGGCATATTTAGCTCTACTATTTAGTGTAGAGGAGTAGCCATAATATTAGTTAGTGAATGAATTAATATATCCTAATCTATCTTTTCTATCCCCTTCTCTTCACTTAGTTGCCTCCCTTCTTCTCATTTGCACACTAAATGTTTGCTAAAAGTCCCATTTCAATTTCACCCACATTCCACCTCCATTTTCTACAGTTTCCACATGGCATCTCTTGTGAACCCATTGGTTCACAACAGATTTGCTCTAAGAGACGGTGATCCTTAAAATTACCATGTAGTCATGCAACTCCCATATTGAAAACATGCCTTTATTATATAAGAGGTTTTGTTTTTTTTGTTTTACATTTGAGCAGAATGTTGGTATCATAAATGTACTCGGTGGTAGAAGATGACATTGCAGTTTAAATCATAACCATGGAAGATATTTTGCTTTGAGACACCATTTTGGTATTTGTTTCATACATTTCACATGCGGAGTAGTTTTGTCATTGGCTCAGTTGAAGGTGCTCTGAGATTGAATTTTGTTTCTCTCCCCATTTAAAATTGTAAACATGCAGTAAATGAAAAATTATGAACTACACTCTGAAAAATCTTTTCGGTAGGAAACATTTAGGCCATCTTTAGCTTCTTTCTTAGGAGAACGGAATGTGTTTTTTAAAAATCTCTGTATGAAAGGGTTAAACTAGTCTCTCTGATAGATTATTTTTTCCTTTCTCTCTCTCTCTCTCTCTCTCTCAGGCTATGGAAGCTGGTCTTCTTGTTAAAGGTGGCATAGTGACAGAGGGAAGTGCTGGAAGCACTGCTATAAGTATTGCCACAGTGGCCCCTGCCTATGGGTGTAAGTGCCACGTAGTAATCCCTGATGATGCAGCTATTGAGAAGGTATAATTTTATTACCTACTAACTACAGACTTTCTATCTGTCGATTTCTTCTCCTCACATGCTTTGTGACATTGTGATTAAATTTATTTAATTAGTGAACTGGACTTTTATGTTGTTTAAAATGTGTACCTTATTTCTGCTAAATCCTTCAAAACATGACAAAGCACACTATGAAGTGTACTTCTCAATCAAATTTGGAACATTTATTATTTGAATTTTTTTTTTTATGTTTCTCACTTTTAACTATGTTTTTCCATAATGTATGAGATGTTTTTATCTGTGAGTTCATAATTGGTCTAATTGCATACCTTGCCTTTTTTTGGGTTATATTTTGTATTATGAATATTAAGTGATTATGTAACTTGACTAACGCCCTTCACTCAAGAAAAAATATAGATCAATCCACTCATGTTGAAATTTTTTTCGTCGTGTCATCTCATTTTATTGCTCATTCATTCATTCATATAACCTTTCGCCAGTCTCAAATTCTTGAAGTTCTGGGAGCTACAGTAGAGAGAGTTAGACCAGTATCAATCACTCACAGGGACCATTTTGTAAATATTGCAAGGAGAAGAGCGTTGGAGGCCAATGAATTAGCATCAAGACAAAAGGAAACCAAACCCTCTGTCCTTTTCAATGGTGTCTCAGAGAAAGGAGGTCAATCTCAGATTCTCTTGAGTGATTGCAAAGGTGGATTCTTTGCCGATCAGTTTGAAAACCTTGCAAACTTCCGTGCCCATTATGAGGGAACAGGTCCTGAGATATGGGAAGGAACAGGTGGTAAATTGCATGCATTTGTGGCAGCTGCAGGTACAGGTGGAACCATTGCTGGCATATCACAATGTCTTCAAGTTCGGTATCTTTCTTTTTTCCTTCTCTGTGTTTTTCTCATTTTCCATCTTAACCATCTAATAAATAGCTTTAGGAGGTCAGTGATACAAAAATCACAAGTGCATGATGAGCAATTTGGTAACTGTCACTCTGATAGCTAAAATTTTCATGTAGATCTATATCAATTCAGATTTTGTATGATTTATATATTGTCCAGATATTTTCTCGTTAGGCTAGTTAGTCAATTTCATATGTAGGACATTTTTTTTATCTGTAAATGATGGGGGCATATGTAGGATATTTCCTATAAGAAAATTGATGTGGACAGTTCACAGTTTGGAAATGACTAAAGAATGATGATAATCTTGTTGAGTGAATTGCCTAGTGTTCTTTTGACTTTGCTGCTCGGCAGGAAAAAGATCCCAGTATCATGTGCTTTCTAATCGATCCTCCTGGCTCTGGACTGTTTAATAAGGTGACTAGAGGGGTCATGTATACACAAGAGGAGGCCGAGGGCAGGAGGCTAAAAAACCCTTTTGACACCATAACTGAAGGAATTGGAATAAACAGGCTAACTAACAACTTTGTGATGGCTAAACTTGATGGAGCTTTCAAAGGTTCAGATACAGAAGCTGTGGAAATGTCTAGGTCTGAATGACATCCCCACCCTTTGAGTAAATTTAGTTTAACTCATAATTTATACCTCACAATATTTTGTTATTCATCCCTTTTCAGATACCTTCTGAAGAATGATGGGCTCTTTGTTGGAAGCTCTTCGGCTATGAACTGTGTGGGGGCTGTGCGGGTGGCACAAAAATTAGGTCCAGGGCACACAATTGTAACAATTCTCTGTGATAGTGGGATTAGGCATTTGAGTAAGTTCTATAATCCCCAGTATCTTGCTGATCATGGGCTAACTCCTGTAGCCAAGGGATTAGAGTTTCTAGGTATAACGTGAAATTTGCTGGATATTGTGTTGTATTTTCTATGGTGCCTCACAGAAGATTTATGGTCCAAGATGTGATGCGGAATGACGAGTATAGTGAAATTTTGTGCTAAAATTTTCTCACTATATTTAAAGGTTAATATTGGAAATGTGGGAGCGTCGTTCACCTTTTATGGAGAGATTTAAGGATTAGCTGGAAGAATTCACAAGTTTACCGCATAGTTGCAACTGTCAGAAAATAGGAGGAATCCTGGCTCAAGAGAAAGAAAAAGGAAACAAGATTGCCGAGTCTTGGATCATGATTTTAAAATTAGAATACTCTCTAAATAAACAAGGAGGAACCTTAACAAAAAATTACAATGACACCGTGGAATTGTCAGCATAACTTCATCAAGGAAAGGATACCGTGATGTAGTACAATTTTCACAAAATCCATTAGTGGCCAAAATGGTAAAATTTTAAACTAGCCACAACGTTTTGTGTTATACCCGCAATTTCTGAATGTGTTTTATGCACGAAATGCGTGAAGTTAATGTGTGGGACCCACTTCATAGGGCCCCACACTTATCATTTAAAAATCATGGCGTTTGGTCGGTCATTGCTTGCAATGCTTCAAATATGTAATTGTTCGTTGATCTTGATAGAATACCCTAATTTTGAGTAATTAGATGAGTAGAGAAATTTGTATTATTGAGTCTTGTAGTCTCAATTACATGAGAGAGGATCAATCTTTTCATAGAGATGGATCACCTCATACTATGTACTAAACTAGGAAATAACTTAAATAAAAAAAATTAATTTAAAATTGATTAAGCTACCTTCAATAATACAAAATACTAGTACTAGCATGGAAGGCCGTATTAATATGAATGATAGTATCGATGACTATGAATATAGGTACATGCCGAAACGGGTATAAACCCTTATATAAATGTAAAAAAATATTATAACTAATAATATATCATTATAATACTTATTTTAGAGTATAATAAGACCGTAGAATACCGTATCAATTGATACAGGTATTCTAAAATTAGTTCATTTAGAATCATACACTATTATGTTTTTCATCCCATACAATTTATTACTCCTTTCCTATATTAAGTGCTCTAAAATTAATTTATTTTAAAAATAAATAATATGCTTAATATGAGTCACAATTATATGTTCAAATAAATGCATATTTGTGGAGCACTATATGTAAAAAAATAGTTATGTAAATTGTATAGACCTACCCGTATTAATCTCATATACCTTTAAAAATATTATTTTAAATATAACAAAAACTTAAACTTTTAAAGAATTTGGGTATGAATTATGTTTTTTTTTTAAAAAAAAAAAATTAAATTTTTTTAATAGTATATTAATACGTATCTACTTTTAGTGTAAGAGCGTACCACCCCTCATACCTATACCAATACGGCCTTCTATGAGTACTAAAGGCTTACATAAATCAGTGCTAATACTCTTAACACACTTCCTCAAATATTTTAAATATTGAAGTTTTGCTTTAAAAGACTAGAAAATTTGTCATAGTTTGGTGAAGCAAGCAAGCTACAAGGAGAATGAAATATAAAATATGAGGAAGAGTTGGAGTCCCGATATAAAGATGATGGTGCATAAAATGATAATCAATCTTTATATTTTGTGTGTTCAAGAAAAATTAAATTATGCACAATTTAAATTGCGCTCCAGTTGTCACAATATAAAAGATTAGGACTAGAAATAGATGCATCCATATTAGTCACTAACCAAACAATTTTAGGAATAGTAGTAGGCATTGCTTTGTAGTCTGCTTCGTAGACCTGACAGTAAAATCTTTCTCCCTACTCTTTTAAGTAATAAGAGAAACACTAAGAAAAACACAAAATCCTGTAGTAAATTTATAACCTATCACATCATTATCTTAATTAACATTAGAATATTCATGTAGTACCCACTTTGAAGACAAGGACGCTATGGAATCGAGTACCTTGGAGATATAGTAGAATATGTAGAACAACCCAACATACAGATTGTTTTGTTTTACTGAATATTAGGCCGAATCACAGTAAGATAAGTTAGAGAAACAACCATCTCCTAATATTGCATAGGATCAGGAAGAATCTCACCCTCTGGACGTCTGTGGTTCAGATTAACCACAATAGGAGTATCCACATGTTGAGTACTAGATAACCGAGAACAATTAATAATATCAAGAACATATTTAGATTTAGTGAGCAAATACCCGCAAGGAGAATAAGCAATCTCAATATCAAGGAGATAATGAAGAAAACAAAAATCTTTCATCTCAAATAAGTGTTGCAATTGAACTTTTAAGAGCAAAAATAAGTGTAGATTTATCTCTCGAGATAATCATATCATCAATATACACAAGTCACATAATCCAATAAGCAGGAGCATCACGATAAAATAGTTGAGTCAAGTGCACTAGCAAAAAAACCCAACTTCAAAAGATCAAAACTGGATTCCTCAAAGCAGACCTATGGTGCTTATTTGAGAATATAAAGAGCCAATTGAAGATGACGTATTTGGCCCTTTTTATGGAGGAGACCATGAAGAGGTTAGGACTGTAAGTGGGCCAGTAGGCCGGGCCTTGGTGGGCTAGGGGTAAGCCCGGGCTCGACCAAAAATATAAATGACAAGTAAAAGGCCCAACCTGGCCCTAAACTTTGAATAAAAAATTGGATTGGGCTGCGCCGGGCCATGGGCTTTCTTCACCGACACCGTCGATGGGAGAATAAGTGGCTGTTGAAGGTAAAAATTGGTCTTGTCCTCTCTTGTCTACTTGTCCGTCAAGATGGCTCGATGTGGATCCCTATTCTTATTCTGCTTCACTTGACATCATAATTGACAACTTCGGAGTCTAAAACAAATTGGGAGTAACGGACGATGGATTGGCCAATGGAGTTGATCCACTCCTCTTTGTTAGAGTCATTGATGAAATATATGGTCTCGTGGCTGGTATAGAGCTCGAAAGTGAACAGCTTGTTGAGAACACCTTTGTGCCCTTGACTATGAGGCAAGTGGTGACGAGGATGACACTACGTCCTGATGTTCTCTCCCTTCCACCTATGGAGCCACAACTTGAGCCAGTGAAATATGAGTTTGAAACAAAGAGAGCACACAATGGTAGAATGACTAAATGAATGAGGGAGAGGCTGATAAGTTAGGTTTTTCCCTTTTTATATGAAAGTTGGGACTGGATATGAGATTTGAGAGAGGCAAGCGGTAATGTTTATATGATACAAGGGCTAATGGCAAATAGAATCAACTTAAACAAGAGTACATATAAATGTCATTTTAGCAATAGGGACAAAAGTCTCCTCATAATCAATGTCATACTCTTGAGCAAAATGCTTGGCAACCAACCTAGCTTTGTACCTTTTAAGAGACCAATTAGCCTTAATTTTAACCTACATATAACCAATAGCTTGTTTGCTCGGAAAAAGTGAAACAAGATCATGTGTTGTGGAAAACAGTTGTCTCGTCATGCATGACCTTTTGCTGATTAGTTTTAAGAGAAGCTTCTCTAAAGGATTTAGGGCCCGTTTGGGAGGCGATTTCCGCCCTCAAAAATTGCTTTGTTGAGGGCAGAAATCGCTTTCCCGGCTAAAAACCGTTTAGAAGGACAATTTAAGGTAAAATCGCTTTTCCTGTCAGAAATCACATTTTGGGTCAATTCAAACCGAATTGACCCAAAATTCAATTTCTTGAGGTGAGTTCTTGAAGAAAGCGATTTAAGGTTTGAAATGATTGGAAATGACGTTTTGCCCATCATTTTTTTTGTGTAACAATTATGTTGGAGGATATTTTTATCATTTTACATACAAAAATAAAAGGGAGCTAAAATCTAATTTCCCTTTGAAATCATGTACTAAAACTTGAACCAAACATCTTCCATTTTTGCTTTTCTTTTCAAAAATTGATTTTATAACTAATCTATTTTCTTTCTAGTTAAAATGGTTTGCCAAACGTCCCCTTAGATTCTATAGGAGAAAGAAAAGACAAAAGAATAGCATAGAGAGGAGAAACTAAATTGATCAAGAGGACCATGATCGCGCTGTGGGAAGCGGGAAGTGGCTGCAGGTGGTTCAAGATCTGTAGAACTAGAGGTAGGAGAAGGATCAGTGTCTTTCAAGATAAACAGATCGAAGAGCAAGAACAACTACCTCCTTCAACATGTGACTTTTAGGAGAATTTTATCAAAGAACTCATTCGGCGTTGGATAAATTGTGTAACCAAACAAAGGTCTTAGACAATATTGCACAAACTAGAAAATTGATTGGCTGCGCTTATGATTCTACACCTCTCCTTCAAATGGTCTTCACAAAAGAACTGCATATGTGGTCCAAAATCCTTTTCAGAAAGGAAATATTTTTCTTAAGGATTCTCTATGAAGCTCACAAAACATAAGAAGAAAAAGAAGATGAAATTCCTCTGAAGAAAAGCATACCACCACAAAATTTTTTCAGATGCTTTATTTGCAAAAAAAGGCTATTTCTCAAAAAATTGCCTAAAGAAAAAAATATTAAAGCCTATTTCGATTGGCCAATCATATCATCATGGATGGTGATCTAGATTCAATCTTCTCTCTAGAAGATGAACATGTTGCAAACACTTTGTTGGCCATCAATATTTCCCATGAAAAAGATATAACTCCTATGATGATAACATCATACTTGAAAGGGAAAATTATTTAAATAATATAAAAAATAATTGCCAAAATTATGTTGAGAGAAAAACATTTCCCAAAGTGGTATCTGTTTCGGCCACGTAGGGGCCAGCCAAGCACTGATGCCTGCATGGCTTTTTTAATTCTTTTCTGATTTTGTCCTTTGGAAGGACAAAATCAATTTTAAGTTGATTTTGTCCTTCTAAAGGACGAAATCCTAACACTTCACACACCTCGGGTGCAAGCAGCAACTTCAAACCGATTTTATCCTTTCAAAGGACAAAATCACCTTAAAGTTGATTTCGTCGCTCTAAAATTGATTTCATCCTTCTGAAGGACGAATTGCTCTCTCTATTTACACGCCTATTCCCTCGCCCCTAACCATTGCATTCCAGAGAAAATAAGACAGCTTCATTCCAGAGACCGCTGCCGAATTTGTCGTCGTCTGCTGCCGCATTTTGTGTCTCCATGTGCCGCCGCATTTGGTGTCACCGTTCACCGCCATCAGTCCCTCAACCCAAAGGTTGTTCTCCCAGGGCCCCTTAGCGCAGATCTACTCCGCCTAGAGCCCCACTGCTTGGAATTCATTTGGACGTCTGCCCAAATCCGTCCACCCACCCTTTCCCTGAAGGTATTTTTTGATTTCATATTGTATATGACATATTGGTTGTGTTTGAGGTAAGTTAAGGTTTTAATTTTTTGATTTCGTGGTTTGTAATCAGAGTTAGCATGATAGATTGGTTGAATTTTCATCGCTTGAAGGGTATTTTTTTTATTTTATGTTCTATAATCAAGATGTCAAAATTGCATGACAGATAGGTTGATTTTTGGTGATTTCAGGTCCTGTTTTTTTATATCATGGGTTGTAATCAGGACAGCAAGAAAGAGTTCATAGATTGGTTGAATTTTTTGTCGATTTAAGGGTCTATGTTTTGATTTCTTGTTTTGTAATCTAGACGACAATTTGGTGTGTTATTATAATTTCTTAGTTTTTTTAAGTTCGTATGTTAAGGGAGTGAAATTGTGCTATGGAATTGTGATATGATTTTTGTTGTTTGAGTGGAATTGCTTGATTAAGCTCGAGTAATAGATTAATCTCATATTTCATTAAGTAAAGTAGTTATTTTAAAGTTATTGTTTAAAGTATTATTTATGTAATTTATTGGTTATGAATTAAGTGAATAGAGATGGTGGAAGAAATAGTTAGTTTTATACTTCACCACGAAAGACGCACATCTAGATTATTCATCAAGAAACTACCTACTTATGATGAACTTGAGATGCAAATAACAAGCAAAGTTGGGTGGGATCTAAGGAGATGAAAAATTATTATACAATGTAACCTTCTAATATTTGGATCTAGATCAGGAGTACTATGTGTAGATGGTGAGGCATCATTTAGACAAATATTTCACCATTGATCTCACGTATTTATGTTCAAGTTATTTCTTGAAAAAGAGGCCCAAGTGCCTAGTGAAGGGCACATTGTAAGTAGGAGTTCACATAGGAGCTCTAAAAGAAATGTGAGCAGTGGAAGACACATGCAAATGTTAATGGATTATAGTGAAGAAAAAATTTATTGATGACAGTAGCTTCAAATGAATACCATAGGTCGTCTGCACCTATTGACGATGGAAGTGGACCTAATTGAAGGTAAGGTTGCTTAAGACGTGAATCCTGTGTGTATCTTATAATTGTCGATGAAAAGTAGGATATTGAATTATGAATTTTTTGCGTAATGTGGAAGGTACACATCGCAGGCACATGAGACATTTAGCCTTGAAATGTTTTAAGGCGGTGCATAGTTTGAAACTCAAAGCTTGATGGGCATTCATTACCCCTACACAGGTGTTGGACATACTGATGCTGGACCATCCAATCCAAGGTGAAATACATATTTATAAATGAATATAACATTTTTAATTTTTGAAGAAGTGTTTAAGTAATGTGAAATTCAATACATGTGTGATATTTATGTGTAGGGGTGCTTATGTCCATGATGATGATGATGATATAAATGAGGCCAATGAAGGTGAAGATACTATTGGTGAAGCAAGTGAAGAAGAGTATAACATAAACGAAGAAGGTGCCGGAGGTGAGAAAAATGCTCAACAGATGGTTGACAATGAGGGGGATTGTAAGGACCCTCATCTCTAAACCGGTTTTTGTTTTATTTTAATTATCAGTTATCGTGAGGTTAACGCGTTTTCTGATTTATTCGGTGGTTTCAAAGATAAATGGTGTTTATGATGGTTTTAATCAAAATCAATATTAAGATTAGTGGTTTTAAGTGATTTTGAATCAAATGTGAATTTATGGGATTTTTTTAAATTTTTACTATTTTTCTGAAAATTAGGGTTTTGGCGGGACCCCTGTGGGCCCCACTGTCAAAATTTTGGTTTTTGTGTTAAATGAACCTAGATATCAACTTAAGGTTATACAAAAAATTTCAGAATTTTTTCAGATTTAATTAGTGCTCAAATTTGTAAAATGCTCATTTTTAGCCTATTTTTCTATTTATACCCCACAACTTACCCATACACACCCCAAAGCTTACTATAAAAGGCCAAACCTGAGTCATTCCCATTTTGGGAATAGGCTGAGGAGGAGAGGTCTGGCCTAATCCCCAATTAGGCCCGGATTAGAAGGTATTTAAGGTTTTCAAGAAGGGTGACCATCAAATCCAAGCCTAATCAAGGGATAAGGTAACTTTCAAAATTTCAGTCTTTATATGGTAAAACTCTTGATTTTGTGGTTTATTTTGAATGGAGTTACTTGATTTAGTGTGCTAATGGCATGATTAGAAAATGATAATCTTTAATCTCGATTTCGTAGGGTTTTATCTTGTTATGATGTGGTTTAGCATTCTGGAAATCATGGTGGACTTTTGATGGTATTTAGGTTGTTAGATGATGATTTGAAGTGTTATCAATGGAGTTTCGGTTTGAAATTGCAAAAGGAAGAAGATGGTCATTTATGCCTTGTTGGCGTTCGAACGGCCCCTCTGGGCGTTCGAACGGCAACACTGTCGGATCAACAGATTTCTAGTTCAGCCGATCGAATGGCCTACTGGGCGTTCGAATGGCCAAACTGTAAATTTGAAATTTTTTTGTTTAGCCGATCGAACGGCCCTCTGGGCGTTCGAACGACTACACAGCAGATTTGTGTTCTATTTGTATGATGTTTATTTCAATGATTCCACTTTAACTTGTCAATTTCATATGAATGTGGAGTGTTTTTAACTATATTATGCTACTGGATAGGTACACTATTGAGGTTATGAAGTTGAGATACATGATTAGAGATTTGTAGAATGACTTATGGTTTGTGGCATAATGTTGGAATTGTTATCTTGAAATTATGAATGGTTGATTCCCTATGGTTAAGCATATTTTCAGTAGGACTACAACCTATTAATGGACTGATTTGTCATGATAGAATGTGGTTAGTTGATGTGTGGATGTTGGTGAATGTCATGGCTTAAGGATGAAATGAATGATCTTATATGTGTTTAGCCATTGGGGTTGAGCTTTGATTTGAGTTATAATTTCAATGATTCTTCTCCTATGATTTCCGCTGGAATTCATGATTAGGTGTTAATTCACATGTGTAGTGTGGTAGTGAGTTAATTTCAAGCATGTTGAAATGCATTGAGTGAAGTGCTTCTACTAGGTACACACACATGTGAGAATTTATGATGATGATGAAGCTTGATATTATGATTATGAATGATGCATTAGGGGTTGATGAGAGCACTTATCATGAATTAAGATTCATGTATGCCTTGCCCCCGTATGTACCATGCTGCATGCATCATGAAAATGGATTTCCAATTGATGTTTTATCGAGGTTAATCGAATTTGACCGATTGGATGCAATGTGGGAAATTGTGTGCCGGATTGATCAGTCGTGGCTTAATCGAAACTTGATTGGTCTGAAAGGACATGTTTTGATTTGAGTTCCTGTGTGAAATGAGCGCACTCCCCGGGTTGAGTCTAGAGAAATGGAATTATGTGGGGACGAGTTGTGTACTTGTCTTGCGGATGTGAGATTGTTATTATGAGTGTCATCTGGACCCTAAGAATCCAGTGTGGTATGCCATGTACACCCGCTACCACGTGTTCTAGGGTTCCCTGTGTGGGAACTCGGGCTCTTCCCTCCGCAGGAGATGTCCTTGGGCGAACACCCCTGCTCTAGATTCTCTGTGTGAGAATGGGACATCCTTGGCTAGGATCGTCCAGGGCGAGCAGCTTTAGGGATTGACAACCCCAAACTTTCTTTAATTCTTGTGTAGAATTTTGGACCATGACATGCCTTCATGGCCTTGTCTATGTTCCCGTCTTGTGACACTAAATTGTGATTACTCCTTGATGGATGATGTTATGATGTGATGCATGATGGAATATGTATGTTAGAGATACATTCATGCAGGATATGTATGTTAGAGATACATTCATGTAGGTTATTATGATGTGATGCATGAGGGAATATGTATGTTAGAGATACATTCATGCAGGTTATTATGATGTGATGCATGAGGGAATATGTATGTTAGAGATACATTCATGCAGGTTATTATGATGTGAATGACACTATGTGGATCATGCACTATGTTGCAGGTTTAGGTGATGTGTATGTGTGATCAGAAAATGATGCACCTTGTCAATCTTTGATCTGAATGATTATATTGCTATGCTATCGTATTTTCGATGATGATAGTTATATCAAAAACCATTGCTGAGTTTGTTAAACTCACCCCTCTTTCTTGTGTTTTGCTTTAGGGCTGTGTGGTGCGACACGCAGACGGACAAGATCTCCTCTTTGAGGAAAGGTCGGAGATGACTTGGATGTGACCGTGGAGATCTTTGTGTGACTTATTTTCCTTGGTTTTATGCTTTATGTTTAGAACCTTTGTGTAGGGTTCTCTGATGGATTATGTCACATTTTACAGTTGTGTTGCTTAAGACTTATTTTGAGCCAGTGTGGGCTATAGTTGACTAAGCATGTGGGTTTGAGATTAGTTGTTTACTTTGTGTTAAGCAACTCTCCTTCTGTTCTTCTTATTTACTCTTACTCAAAGTGAAATGTGCATACTCCGTAATTCTGTTAAGTCACCCGTGTTAGGGTTAAGTCTTTCGCTAAATCATTTCTCAATTTCCCTTCATCGCCCCCGCGCGCTTGACCGGCCCCTGGACCGGGTTTGGCTCAGGTCGGGCATCACCGGGGAGTGACAGGGATGATGCAGTAGACAATGCAATTGCCGCAAATGACATGAATGTTGATGATGAAGACATACTATGACAAGGAGGAGCCAATCTATGCACATATCACAGATGAGGAGATAGATGTGGCAGTTAATTATGCTACGGATATGGAGCAACAAAATTGTAAGATCCCTAAACTTGAACCGGTTTATTTTTATCCTATTTAATTGCTATTGTGTGGTTTAATGTTATTTCTGATCAGTTTTGACTATTTTTGAAATTAAAGTAGTTAACAAAGTTTTTACCAAAATTTTCTTCATATTTATGTTTTTAAGTTAATTTAAGTCATTTAGAAATTTTCTAGAATTTTTATTATTTTTTCCGAAAAGGTAGGAGCGGGCCCACCATGGGCCCCACATTCGAAGTTTGGGTTATTAGTCATAAATGACCCTAACATCATTGTAAGACATAAAATAATTATTTTAAAATTTTCAGACTTAAATTTGGTTTAAAATAAGAAAGTTTTTCTATTTTTAGTAGTAAACGCTATTTGTACCCCACAAATTCATTAAGTTTACCCCAACCTTTACTACAAAAGGAATGACACAACCACTTTCCCAATTAATAAAGGGCTTAGACCAGTAGCTTAGAAGCCTAATCCCCATTTTTTAAAAAAGAAAAAGAGATTAAGGTATGGATTTGCTTAATTATCACTAATCTCTTAGGGTTTTTCTTAAATCTTCCAAATTTCTTCTTTTGCTATGATTTAATCTCAATTTCAACTCAAAAAGGTACTAATTTGAACTTCTATTTCAAACCCTAATGATGTGATTTTCGTTTTTTAGCTTCTTAAACCCTAGATCTACTAGTTTTTGAAAGAATTAGGTGTTTTAAATCGGATTTATGAAGTTATTAATAAAAACTATTTGTTGGGTAGGCTTTGAAAGTGTTAGAGGAGCTATTTCGAGTAAAGAAGCTTGTTGAAGGTAAGTGTTTTCAACCTAAACGTGGCTGTGATTTTATATTTGAGTTTTGATAGAGTTTGAAGTCCATGGATGTAAGCTTTAGTGGTGGTTTTATACTTTTAATGGCTAGATCTACTGTTTATTAAGCATGAATTTAATTATTACAATACTTGGGAGTGAGATTTGGTAGTTTAAGATGTGTATGTGAAGTTTCGGTTTTAATTTCGAAGTGGGGAAGATGAACCAGAGATTGTCTTTATGGCAATCGAACAACCAGGGAGCCAATTGAACGGCCAGGCGTTCGAATGGCTAGACAGACCAATCGAAAGGCCAGGCGTTCGAACGGCCCTGCAGGGCATTGGAATGCCAACACAGTAGATTGGGGGATTTTTACTATTTTATCCATTTTTGAGTTTTTACTCTTAAATATCATTTCTTATGTTCATGTTGAGTAATTTATGCTAGAATGAGCTAATGGAATGACATTATATTAATGTTAGGAATCATGAAAAATATTTAAGTATTATGTGAAATTGCATGTTGTTGTTAAGATTGCTTATCTTGAATCCATGATTGAATGATTCTTTATTTTTTAAAGCATGATTCCAACAAGGTTATAGTATGAGAATGGACTTATATGTTTTCATATAATGTGATTAAATTATGCGTAAATGAGGGTGGCATGTCAAGCTTCAAGTGTGGTGTGCATATGCTTATAAAGGTCTAGCATGAGGTTGCACTTAATTTGATTGATGTTTTTTGTTGGTTTTCACTCATGATTTTAGTTAGGAGCCATGACTAGATATTAAAGAGCATGTGCATAGTGTAAAGACTCTCATTTTTTAACCGATTTATTTTAATATTATTTATCGATTAATGTGTGGTTTACGCATTTTCTGATCTAAATTCTATGGTTTTCTAAGATAAATGGGATTTCTAAAGGTTTTAAGCAAAACTAACTATACATTTAGGAGTTTTAAGTAGTTTTTAGTCAATTCTGAATTTTTGGGATTTTTCTGATTTTTCACTAATTTTTCAAAAAATTAGGGTTTGGCGAGATCCCCTGTGGGCCTCACCGACAAAATTATGATTTTTAGACCAAAATGCTCCAGACATCAACATAAGTTCATATAAAAAAATTTAGAATTTTTTCGGATTTAATTAGTGCTCAAATCTTCAAAATACCTATTTTTAGCCCAAAATTTTATTTACACCCTATTAGTTCATTAAGTGTACCCAAGCCCTACTATAAAAGGAAAAGGGCTGAGTCATTTCCATTTTGAGAATAGGCTGGGAGGAGGTGATTAAGGCCTAGTTTCCCAATTAGGCCCGGATTAGAAGGGATTAAGGTATGTTCTTCCTTAATTAAGCTTAAACCCTAAATCTTCTCCTAGTCCATTCTTAATCCAACATTTCCCCTTTGATTTAATTCGATTTTAAGCATCAAAGTCACTGATTTACTCCCTTACTTCAAACCCTACTTATCAAAATTCATTTTTTATGCTTAACAAACCCTAGATCTAAGATTTCTTCAAGGTTTTCAATGTTAAATCAATTTTTAATGAAGTTTAACTTAGACACTATGTTTTTGGAAGGTTTCCAAGAAAGGTGAAGATCAAATCCGAATCTAAACAAGTGACAAGGTAATGGGTCTTCAAATCTCAATTTTCTTATGGTAAAATCTCAATTTTTATGGTTTATTTGGGATGGGTTTGTTTGATTTAGTGCTTTAATGGTGGGATTTGTAAATGTTAATTTCTTGTTCCGATTTCTTAGGGTTTTCTTTTAGAATGGTTTAGATTAGTGTTTTGGAAGGTTTGATGAGTTTTTGATAATGTTTGGTACCATGGATGAAGATTTGAAGGTTTTTTCATGGTGTTTCGGTTTTGAAATTCGAAATGAAGAAGGTCAAAACTGCTGTGTTGGTGATCGAATGGCCTACCAGGGTGATCGATCAGAAACACTACAGTTTTGGCAAATTTACAGTATATCCAATTGAACGGCCTTGTAGGGCGAATGAACGGCTACACGACAGTTTTTGCTATTTTTGAAACTTATGCACATTTCAATGTTTTGTTCCACTTGATGATTCTAATGGTTATGGGAGGTGTATTATGATGAAATTAGGCTACTGGAGGTATAGAATTGATGATGAAAGTGTATGGATTATGTTTAGGTGTTGTCTTGTGACATCATATTATGTTGATAATTATACATGTTGATGTTGAAGTACCTTAAATTTGTGAATGTTGGTATTCTAATGAATAAAATATGTTTCCAGTAGGGATATTATGTGGGAAAATGGTGAGAGGTGTTCTCTCATAATGAGGATGGCTTATGGGTAATTGATGTGATCGTGTTGTAGCTTAATAAATGGATGAATTATGATTGTGGGAGTGAATGTTCGATTTCACATGGATGAAGTTAATCCTTATGGTGGACTTTGTTTTGATTTCAGTTAGGAATTATTGTTTTGAATGTGTTCAAGCATGTGTAAATTGTCTTATGAGTTTATGTCAAGCATTGGGGATGTGCTTAGATATGCATTAACACACACGTATGGGGAATTTACTATGACATTGTAGTTAATTATGCCTTGATTATGATGCATGAGGGGACTGATTGGGAGCACGTTCCATGTGTTGGAACCCACGTAGGTCTTGCTCACGGATGTATCATGTTATCATGCATCATGGATCGGTGTTCATGGACGAAGTTTTACCGATGTTTAACCGAAATTAATCGATTGTGTGCAATGCTTGAGATTGCGTGCTAGATTAATCGCTCGGTGAATTAATCGAAACTTGGTTGGTCTGAAAGGACATGTTTTCGATTTAAGTTCCTGTGTGGAATGTGTATACTCCCCGGGTTGAGTCTAGAGAGATGGAATCATGTGGGGACGAGTTGTGTACTTGTCTTGCGGATTTGAGATTATTATTATGAGTGTCATCTGGACCCTAAGAATCTAGTGTGGTATACCGTGTGCACCCGCTACCACGTGTTCTACGGTTCCCTGTGTGGGAATTTGGGTTCTCCCCTCTGCAGGAGATGTCCCTGGGCAAACACCCCTACTCTAGATTCTCTGTGTGAGAATGAGACATCCTTGGCAAGATCGTCTAGGGCGAGCAGCTTTAGAGATTGACAACCCCGACTCTTTTACATTTCCTGTGTGGAAATTTGATTGTGTCTTGCCTTCGTGGCCTTGACCGTGTCCTGCCTGTGTGGCAATGCTTGTGTTTACTCCTTGATGGAGGCATTCACCATTTGTATTGATGCATGTCTATTATGAATGTTATGCATGATTATGTATCATGTGTTTGACACATTTGTCGTGCAGGGTGAATGAATTTGATGTGATATGAATGCATGATTAGAAATGGTGTGATTGAGACACTATTATGCAGGTTTATGTGATATGAATGCATGATCAGAAATGACGTGTTTGAGACACTATTATGCAGGTTTATGTGATATGAATGCATGATCAGAATTGGTGTGAATGAGACATTATTATGCAGGTTTATGTGATATGAATGCATGATCGGAATTGGTGTGAATGAGACACTATTATGCAGGTTTATGTGATATGAGTGCATGATCAGAAATGGCGTGTTTGAGACACTATTATGTAGGTTTATGTGATATGAATGCATGATCAAAATTGTGTGAATGAGACACTATTATGCAGGTTTATGTGATATGAATGCATGATCAGAATTGGTGTGAATGAGACACTATTATACAGGTTTATGTGATATGAATGCATGATCATGAATGGAGTGATTAAGACACTATTATGCAGGTTTATGTGATATGAATGTAAGATCAGAAAGTAGTATAGCATGTTAATCTTAGATTTGATTTGCTTCATTGCCATGTCGTTGTGTTTTCTGGTGATATAGTTATATTCAAAACCATTATTGAGTTTTTATACTCATCCCACTTTCTTGTTTTATTTTGGGGCTGTGTGGCATGACACGCATACGAACAGGATCCTCTATATGAGGAAAGGTCGGAGAGAGCTTGGGAGTAGTCATGGAGGCTCCTAGTTTTGCATGTCTCTTCATTTAGCTTATTTTGATGTTAGAACCTTATGGATGATCCTTGCCTTAGATTTGTGAGATACTATATTTTAGTTTCTTTGAGACTTGTTTTGGAGCCAAGTGTGTAGCTATGAATTATTAGTATGTGGGTTTGAGATTATGGTTTAATTAGAGTTTAACTCTTTGGTTCTACCTATTTACTTTTGCTCAAAATAGTGCGTAATCTCTGTAAATTAGTTTGCCCATAGTTGGGGCACAAGTCTTTCGGTATTTTTCCTCAATCGTTTCAATCCGTCGCCCCCGTGCATTGGTTTGGCCCTTGGACCAGGTTCGGCTCAAATCAGGCAGTGCCGGGGCGTGACATATAGTGTCTTAGTAGGTGGTCTATGATGCATGGTCATATGCTTAGAAATGAATGTTCTATCTTGAACACACACACATGTGGGGAGTAATCATGGTAATTGTTGATATTCATGATAAAGTGTGATGCATGTGGGGCTTATGGGAGCACGTTTCATGAATTAGAATTTATATAGAGATTGCTCACGTATGTAACATGTTGTATGCATCATGAGATGGATTTACTAATGAGATTTTATCGAGATTAGCCGTATTGATCGATTGGATGCAATTGTGTGATATTTCTTGCTGGGTTAATCGATTGGAGGCTTATTGATTCGGTTTTACTTTCGAAAGGATGGGGTTTTACGTCCCTTGTGGACATATTTTCCTCCCCGGGTTGAGAAGAGCGGCGATGCTATAAGGAGATAAATTGTTGAGACCATATTGACCCTAAGAATCTAGGATAGTGTAGCTGAGTGCACCAGCTTAGTAGGGGGTATTCTTCCTCGTTAGGGAATTTACCCAAACTGCCGAATTCCTTCAGACTTTCCTATTGGGGACTGTTTGTAGTGCGTAGGGACTACTTATGCTTCGGCCAATTAAGTAGGGTTATTTTTATCGACTTGCAGTTATGAAATGTGTGTTAGAGACACTTTATATGCAAGTTGGTAGGTGGTGTTTATGCATGATCTAAAATGTATGTTATAGACACTTCTTATGGAGGTTTATGCATGATCTGAATGTGTGTTAGAGATACTTCTTATGAAGGTTTATGTGATGTTTATGCATGATCTGAATGTGTGGTAGAGAAACTTCTCATACAGGTTTATGTGATGGATATGCATGATCTAAAATGTGTGTTAGAGACACTTCTCATGCAGGTTTATGTGATGGATATGCATGATATGAAATGTGTATTAGAGACACTTCTCATGTAGGTTTATGTAATGATTATGCATGATGTGATTGTGTGAGAATCACTTATTATGCAGGATGGATGTGATGTCATAATGTGATTATTCATGTCATGATTAGTATGTGTGAGATACTTGTACGCAGGATAATTACTTAAGTAGGGGTGGTAAGGGAATTAATAAAAAATGGTGATATTATGCAGAATTTGGATCTAAATTACCATGTTGACGTGTTGTAGTTGTTTTCTAATTAACATTACCGTATTTCAAACCTTACAGAGTTTTACTCACCCCTCTTTTTGTGCTTTGTTTTGGGGCTTCATGACCTGACATGTAGTTAATCAGGATCCCTTGTATGAGGGACGATCGGGATATGCATGGGAGTAAGCGTGGAGGCCTTTAGACATTGTTTTGTCTTCTGATTAATGCTATTATGATTATAGAACATCTTATATGGTGGTTTTTGTTTTAGACTCATGTATATCTTATGTTGTTAGATCTGTCTAAGATTTTCTTATTCGAGTCATGTGTGATGACTCAGGATTTTTGTATGTGGGTTGCAAGTGAGGATGTCTTTTAGAGTTGTTATCCTCTTTTATTTTACCTTATTTCTCTTGTACAAAGGATTAAAGATGTTTGACTCCATGTATGTTATGCACCGCTAGAGGGGTTAAGACTTCCACAACGTGTTAAAGGAACAATCTTGTTACCCCCGTGTGCTTCGACTAGCCCCTATACCGGGTTCAAGTCGGGTTGGGCTGGCGCTGGGGCATGACAAAAATGAAGAAGATTTATATGTTGGGTGCATCTTTGAGGATAAAGAGGCATTTGTTGTAGCCTTGAGGGAGTTTTCAATTAGGAATAATGTTCAGTACAAGGTTCTATGCACAAATATGTCAAAGTACATAATTAAGTGCATTGATAGTACTTGCTCTTGGAGAGTTTATGGATCAATGAAGAGGGGTGTAGGGTACTTTAAATTGAAGACGTATGGAGGTGACAACACTTGTAGGAATGCCCAGCTTAGCACTCATCATAGGCAGTGTAGTGCATCATTTGTTCCCAAGGTCATGATGCCTACCATCAAAGCCAAACTAACTCTCACACCATGTGATATTATTCAAAGAATGAAGGAGAGGTTCCACGTTGACATTTCTTATAAGAAAGCATGAGCAACAAGGAATATGGCTATAAAAGCCATATATGGGGATTGGGCTGAATCATACAAATTATTGCCAATGTACCTCAAGGTAGTGGAAGTTGCGAATCCCTGTACCTACTACAAGTTGGAGTTTGAGTACATGGTGTAGATGGTGGCCCATGTCAGAGATTTACGCAGATGTTTTGGGCATGTGGGTTGTCTATACTAGGGTTTTGGCATTGCATCCTGGGGATTTGTGTCGATGCTACTCACTTGTACGGTAGGTATCCTGGAGCTCTTATGGCTACAACGGCTACAAACGGGAACAATGGGCTATTTCCTCTAACATTTGGGATAGTATCAAAGGAAGATTATGCTAATTGGAAATGGTTCTTAAGTCAATTGAGGGAGAATGTGCTTATGGATATGACAAATATCACAATCATTTCAGATCCGACATAAGGGACTTCAGAAGGTTGTGCCTAAGATTTTTCCCCCGCTATTCTTCTACCATCGATACTACATCGGTCAAGGAAAATTTCAAGGAAGTTATATATGATTATGTAGGATTATGTTATCATGTGGTCTCTTGCTCACGATGGTTTTAGAAGATTTGGCATGACGGCTACAAATATAGCTGAAAGTTTAAATAGCTTCTTAAAAGGGGCACGAGGATTACCCATACCGGCTTTAGTGTCTGCTATTTTTTATCGGGTAGTAAAATTCTTCATGAAATGATCTTGTGCTTCGAATGCCATGGCCACCCCGTATACTCCCAGAGTGGAAGGTTTAATTAGAGAACAAAAAGTTAAAATTGGGGAGTATATAGTTAACATGATCAACCTCAATGAGTACAAAGTGATGTCCATGTGTGGCAGGAGGGTTGTGGTGAATGCGGTTCATCATACTTGTACATGCAATTTCCCTCAAGTCTACTTGTATCCTTGCTCTCACCTTCTTGCCATGTGGCAAAAGTGGTGGGAGCCTATACAGGTAGGACTATGTTACACATCAACCACTTATAGAAATGTGTACTTGATAAGTATGAAATCTATATCTATTTTATATGCCTTTTTACCTTATTTGCTAGTATCGATTAGGTTAATTTAGAGTTAGTTATGGTTTATTTAGATTAAGATAGATATTTCTATTTTAGTTTAATTATTAATGATTTTGTAGTTATTAGTTGTTTAGACATGTATTTAAATCAAGTTGGAATTTTAATTATATTCTACATGTCTGAAATATGGTATTTTATGTTTTGTAGGTAAAGTGCGCTTATTGAAGTACTTGGACGATGTTTGAAATGATTAAAAATAGTCTTCACATGCTTTAAAGTGATTTGGACAACTTTTTGGAGTTATAAACAAGTTAGAAATTAATATGGACACGAAGGAAAGCTTAATGAACAGAATATGAACTATCTAGGAAAACAGAAACATTGTATCCGATCGAACGGGGTCACTTACCGATCGATCGGGATAACGTGAATTCAGACAAAAATACAGTTCAAGCGATCGATCGGGCATGCAGGGCGATCAAACGGCATAACGTGCAGTTTCCTAGTTTGACCCAAATTTCAATCCTTTTCATATTGGACTTCTTCCTACGGATCTTATGCCTATAAAAAGACATATTTGGCTTAAAATTGAGAGGATTCCAGGAGATTTTATGAAGAGAAAAAGGAAGAAGAAGATGGAAGAGAACTCAAAGCTTTCAATGGAGATTCAAGTGCTTTCTTCTACCATGGAAGGCTAGACTTTTCTTTTACTTAGGAGTTGATGAAGCTATAGATAAGTTTCAGTTTCTTTTCTTTTTAATTTAGATCTCAGTTGTGAATGATGACAATTGTATGATATGGATTTTCTTTTTCATGGAAGAGCTTTTAATGTTTATTCAAGTCTATGTTGATTTATTGTCTTGTAGATGATAGATTGTGTAGTTTTGATATTTGCATCGATTCTAATTTCTGTGATTTAGATGAGATGGTCATACAATAGTTTTAATGTTCAGATAATTAATGACTTGGATGAGTTATACTAAGATTAGACGGGTCATGCCTATAGCTAGTTTAGTGTAGATGATTCGTGCTATTGTCGAAGATAGTTCATGCCATGGAAGTTAATTAATGATTCTTTTTGAAGTAATTCTAGCTTGTAGCTGAGAATACTTATTCATATTCACACTAGATTTAGATTAAAAGTTAAGAAATTGTTATGGTTCTATAGTGGATTTGATTTCCTAAGTAAATTCTATCATATTAATCTCTTGTTTTTAAACTAGTTGATTCCTTTCTTTTGCTTAATTAAAGTTTAAGTTTGATTTAGTTTTCAATTAGCAAATTCCTCTTTAGATTTAGTAATAATTCATCCGTCCCTGAGGTTCGAAAACCCTTAAATACTTATCCTAGTACAATTACCTTGTACACTTGCAAAGGGTTTAATTATAAACGATTAGTACTCTCCACAATTCTACTCTCTTCATAGTCGGAAATTCTGGGAAAGAAATATGCCTAATATGTTATTACCTCCAAAAACAACAAGACGACCCGGTCGCCCACGATCTGTCTGCATTAGGAATACAATAGACCATGTGACCATGGAGAGAGATGGTATAGCAAGGTATAAATGTGAGAGGTGCAAACAATTTGGGTTGTAACATCCAGGAATTTTCTAAATTTCCAAAGTCAACCACTGGAAATTAGGGTATTGGAACCTGTAACATTCTTGTAGGAATAACATGATCATAAATTAGAAATGGTGGCTGAAACCTATATGTTTGGAAAGTAGATGTAAAGAGCTTC
This sequence comes from Saururus chinensis, assembly GCA_035235625.1. NCBI lineage: Eukaryota > Viridiplantae > Streptophyta > Magnoliopsida > Piperales > Saururaceae > Saururus > Saururus chinensis. The sequence continues at coordinate 26,849,236 of CP141142.1, forward strand.
GAAATGCCACTAAGAATGAACAAATTGGAGTTCAGATGAGGGAGATACGACTGTTTGAAGTTATATATAGCGCGCTAGACCCGTTTACCCAAATTGGATGCGTAAATTGTCAGTTTAAGTCACAATATGGGCCCGATTATTTAATGTTACGAAATTAATTTTTTAGGGCCCATTTTGGTTGCCAAATCGAGGAGATTTTGGCCAAACTCCTTAGGGGAGTAGGAACCCTAATCCTCATCCCAATAAAAACAAATAATTAGGGCTTTTGGGGGGAGTTTTGATCGCAGATGAAAGAGATAGAGTCGTTAGAGTTTTTCCGGCGACCGAAGCAAGATCATGGCTGGTGACAGAGTCAGGGAAGAGGGAGCACGAATCTCCAGAGGCGGTGGATTGACAGCAACTTGGCGTGTAAGGTAGAATCACTAAAACATCCTTTTAGTTTAATTAACAAAAGCAGGCCAGAAAATGTCTAGCCGCTAGCCAGACCAATTATTCTGGTCAGCAGAGGGGCAAAGCTTGAGTCTTTGTCTTCTTTGTTGACCGGCCAGCAGGAGGCGGAGCCTATCCAGAAGTTTGGACCGCCGCTGCGTCGCGCCCCTATTCATCCTCTAGTTCTCTGTGAAATCATAGAGGAGAGGAGACATTGCAGGCCATATCACCGGCGACGGACTGGCATCAGGACCAAGATGTTCGGAATTGCCATTGGATGGCAGATTGAACAACCACAGCCCCATGGCCAGTCGAGGAGATGGCGCTGTTGCAGATCAACGGCGGAGGACCTGGCCGCGCTTTTGACCCTTGGACAACCATTGTGCCTCGACGAGACTGGGGCTAATAGAATCGCCTCCTAGAGGCAATCCCACTAGCCAAATGTGACAGCCCCACTTGTTTATATATATATATATATATATATATATATATATATTATATTATCACCATGTTCGACATGCTCGTCCAACACATGCGCATGTGAACACGACGGCCGTCAGTGCGGATCATAGTCAGATATGCTTTATATTAAACCTGAGCATATCACCGAGTCATGGCACAGCAAAAATATTAAACATGTGCATAAAAACATATTTCACACAACCATGGACTTAGGTTCATAGAGTTAACAGGTTACAAGCCTTACAAGTCTTCGGGCACATCATGCCCTTAAACTGCAGTCATATAAATATTTACATACTTTCCAAAATTAGAGAGCAGACAACATAATTGGAACGTTACTCTTCCTTCACCTTTGCCCTCGCTGCATTGCCTGCAGAATCTGGGGGTGGGTGAGTATTTTAAAATACTCAGCAGGTTAATTTAAAATCTAATAGTGGTACTAAGCAGAAATCCCTTGAAAACCCTACGCATTTTCTATAAAAACCTCTACCACGATAAATTATGCATAAAACGACCAGTTCCAAATCAACACAAAACCACAAGCCGTGACACCCTACGGCCTACCCTTGGCGCTCGTGGGGTAAACGAGGGCCACTTAGGGACAGGGCTTTCCCACGATGCCCTACCCTGTGCGCGCCACTTGCCGAATATTTTTCTCGGCAGGCATCATCACTCTATGATTATTCTGGGTTCTTAAGCCCATGGAATAATCATCACATCGTTCAAAATATAGCAATATTTATGTTAAAACACTTCATCACATAACATGTCTCACATAAATCCATCACATATGCTTAATCATGTTAAATCATGCGTAAAGAAGTTATACTAAGCACACGTTTAGAGTTTAAAGTCCCCTACCTTAACCCTTGGTTACAATTTGGAAACCATAGAAGCCCCGAATAAAGAAACCGACCCCACCACAGCGTCCAGAACATCGAATTCAGTAGGAAACGCCTTTTGAATCACTTGATTCGGACTTAAAATGGTTAAGAACGGAGGGAAAACGGGTTTAGAAGTGGAGAACAGAAAATCAGGAAAAAGTAACGGGTCGGGCACTATTTAAAGGCGCGCGCGCCTGTGGGGCCCATGCGTGCCACATCATGTGTGCTCAGTGCGGTCGCGACACGTGTGCAGCCCATGTAACGCCCGGGCCCATCGCGCCGTTCGGCGCAACGACGCGCGGCGACGCGCATCACGGTCGCGACGCTAGTCGTTGCAGGCCCAGCCCCGCGCGACGCGACGCGGACCCGCCCCGCGGGCCCGCGGTGCATCGCACGCCCGGCCCACGGTCCCGCAGGCCCGGGTCCACGTGGCGCCGGCTGACGCCGGCTGCTTGCGTCAGCTTGCGTCAGCCAACGTTTTATAATAAATTTTTTTTTTAAAACACATAAACTTTAAACACGCGTATCTTTGTCACCCGGACTCCGATTCATGCGTTCTTTATAACATTGGGCTTGCATCGATGAGTCCTACAAAACTACACCCCACATGGGTAGGTTATCCCACACTTCAATGTGGGTCCCGCCCACATGGCACGTTTCCCGAGGCTATAACTTCTGGCCCCGATGTCCGAATCAAGCGCTTCCAAAGCCATTACACTCACTTTTTCACACTCTACCATACTCTAATAAGATTAAACATGTAACAAATATAACTAATTAAAATAATGCTACCAACTCCAAAATTAACGTATTAGAAAACGTACTGGAAATTCAGGGTCGTTACATTCTACCCCCCTTAAGAAAATTTCATCCTCGAAATTATACCTTTCAGTCCTTAAAAAGCTCTGGAAATTTCTGTAGCATTTCACTTTCTAATTCCTATGTCGCTTCCTCAGAGGAGTGGCGTTGCCATAACACCTTTACCAATGGAATTCTCTTTGTCCGAAGAATTTGTTCCCTATGGTCCAAAATTCTAATCGGTTTCTCTTCGAAAGACAAATCAGGTTCTAGAGTCAAAATGGACTGATCAAGAACATGAGAAGGGTCTCACATATACCTTCTGAGCATGGATACATGGAACACACTATGGACATTTTCGAGCTGAGGAGGCAGGGCCAACCTGTAAGCTATGGGTCCCACTTTATCCAAAATTTCGAATGGTCCTATGAAACGAGGACTCAATTTACCTTTCAATCCAAACCTTATAACTCCTTTGGTTGGCGAGACTTTTAAGAATACTTGATCGCCCACACTAAAGCTGAGGTCTTTCCTTCTTCGATCAGCATAGTTCTTCTGACGACTCTGAGCTATCATCAACCGATTTATGATGAGTTTCACATTGTCGGCACACTGCAGCACAATTTCTGACTTTAATAATTTTTGCTCTCCCACTTCGTTCCAACTAGTCGGGGATCGACATGGTCGGCCATAGAGAGCTTCATATGGTGCCATACCTATACTGGAATGATGACTATTATTATAGGCAAACTCAATTAATGGTAGATACTCATCCCAGTTGCCCTTCCAATCCAAGACACAAACCCGCAACATATCCTCCAAAGTTTGTATGGTTCTCTCTGATTGTCCATCTGTTTGAGGGTGGAAAGCTATACTAAATCGTAAATTAGTACCCATCTCTTCTTGGAATCCTTTCCAAAATTGAGAGGTAAAACGACTGTCCCGATCTGAAATTATAGACAATGGCACACCGTGCCGACTCACAATTTCTTTTACATACATCCTTGCCAAAACATTTAAAGGTTGAGTCTTTCTTAGAGGCAAGAAATGTGCACTTTTCGTGAGCTGATCTACTATCACCCAAATAACCTCGTGACCTTGTGATGTCCTAGGCAAACCTGAAACAAAATCCATGGATATTTGATCCCACTTCCACTCTAGAATTTCAATCGACTGCAAGGTACCAGAGGGTTTTTGATGTTCAGCTTTAACCTGCTGGCATGTTAAACACTTGGAGACATATTCTCCTATGTCTCTTTTCATCCCATTCCACCAAAAATTCCTTTTGAGGCCCTGATACATCTTCGTTCCACCGGGGTGGATGGTGTATTGAGATTTATGCGCTTCATATAGCAGATCTTGCCTTAAATCAGGTATTGCTGGAACCCCTAGTCTTTCTCGAAATCTTATTCCTCCATCAGAGCCCTTGCTGAAGTCAGGTCGTTTCAGTAAAACCTGTATTTCTTCATCTTTTTCCTGCGCCTCAAGGATGCACTCGACTAGTTCGAATTTCACTTTCAAGTTGGCCACAAGGGAACTCTTGTTTCCCAACTGCAACCTAGGTTGAAATTCTATCACTTCCTCCATCAGTTTCCATCTTTGGGCTAGTAAATGAGCGACCCTCCCTGCAGCTTTACGACTCAATGCATCCGCCACTACATTTGCTTTTCCAGGGTGGTAATGGATCGAAAAATCATAATCTTTTATATACTCTATCCAACGTCTCTGCCTCATATTAAGCTCGCGTTGAGAGAACATATACTTCAGGCTTTGATGATCTGTAAAAACTTCAAATTTTTCTCCGTATAAGTAATGTCTCCAGATTTTTAAGGCAAAAACTACCGCCGCCAACTCAAGGTCGTGAGTGGAGTAATTACATTCATGTCTCTTTAACTGCCTTGAAGCATAAGCAATTACTTTCTCATTTTGCATTAGTACGCATCCAAGTCCTGTACCAGAAGCATCACTATACACTACATATCCTCCACTATTGGATGGTAGGGATAAGACTGGAGTGGTAGTTAACTTCCTTTTTAACTCTTGAAAGCCTTTTTTGCATTCCTCATTCCATATAAACTTCACCCCTTTTCTAGTTAACTTGGTTAAGGGCAAAGCTATGCTTGAGAATCCCTGAATGAATCTTCGATAATAGCCGGCCAGACCTAGGAAACTTCTTATCTCCGAAACTGTCTTAGGTCTCTCCCACTTCATCACAGCCTCAATCTTGGTTGGATCCACTGATACTCCATCCTTAGAAATAATATGACCCAGGAAAACAATCCGTTCTAACCAAAACTCACATTTACTCAACTTAGCATAGAGTTGATGATCCCTTAGGGCCTATAGTACAATCTGCAAATGTTCTCTATGCTCTTCTGGACTAGAAGAATAAATCAAAATATCATCAACAAAAACGATTACAAATTTGTCCAGATGTGCATGAAAGACATGATTCATAAGATCCATAAAAACTGCAGGAGCATTTGTTAATCCAAATGACATCACTAAAAATTCGTAATGGCCATAACGGGTACGGAAAGCTGTTTTTGAAATGTCCTCGTCCCGTATTCTTAGCTGATGATACGCCAATCTCAAATCTATTTTTGAGAATACTCTAGCTTCTTGCAGCTGGTCAAACAAGTCATCAATTTGGGGTAAGGGATACTTATTCTTTACTGTTACTGAATTGAGCATCCTATAATCTATGCATAGTCTTAACGACCCGTCTTTCTTTCTTACAAATAAGACTGGAGCTCCCCACAGTGAGACACTGGGTCTAATAAATCCTTTGTCGAGTAACTCCTGTAATTGACTCTTTAATTCCTTTAGTTCTGCAGGAGCCATCCGATAGGGTGCCTTAGAGATAGGACTTGTCCCTGGTATTAAGTCTATGTTAAAATCTATCTCTCTTCTCGGTGGCATCCCTGGGAGATCATCAGGAAACACATCTTGAATAATGTCTGCTGAAGTTTGAGCTTCTTCAGCGGTAATAGCATGATCCGACCCTGAGCCTTAGGCTTCGACTCCAATTTGATCTCCTCCAGCTTCTGCTTCTTTGGACATTCTTTAATCTTATGTCCCAGCTCGCCACAAGAGAAACATCGTACCTCAGACCCTTGGCTCTTCATCCTAGGACAGTCATTAATTCGATGTCCCAACTCACCATAGCCAAAGCACCGTCCTTCATTATAAAAACAACTTCCTGCAGGATGAAACCGATCGCACTTAGAGCACCTTTCAAATTTCTTCCCCCTCTGAACTTGTACTTGTGCACCAAAAGGCCTCTGAAAAGTGCGGTTGTTGCTCTGGACTTTTCTCTTTCTTTCATCAGTTTTGGAACTACTGTTCTGACCATGGTCCTTACGTCCTGCCAAGAATTCTTGATATTTTGTTTCTAATAAAGAGGCTAGCTCCACTGCCTTGGCGAAAGTAGTAGGTTGGAAACCCACTATTCAACCACGAAGTCCATTGTTCAGCCCTCTTACAAACTTCCTGGCTTTCCTTAGCTCTGTAGGGCAAATATCGGGAGCAAAACGTTGTAGTTGTACGAATTTATTTTCGTACTAAACAACCGTCATATTTCCCTGTTGCAGGTCTAAAAATTCTTTTTCTTTCTTTTCTTGAATATGTAGAGGGAAATATTTGTCAAAAAGAACCTCTCTAAACTCATCCCACTTAATGTTATCCTTGTCAGAGAAAAAGTTTCGCTCTGTAGATGGCCACCAAAAAGTCGTTTCTCCTGTCATTGAGAAAGTGGCCACGTCCACCTTCCTAGATTCTGGAACTTTCATGGCCTTGAAAATCCTTTCCACCTCGAATACCCATTTCTCGGCCGCCTCTGGACCGTCCTCTCCGGTAAATGTAGGAACAATTTTCTTGAACCACTCAAGCAAATTATCTTTCTCATGTCTACTACTTTCAGCCGAATCAACTGTGTTACTTAAAGGATTCAGGCTAGGCTGAAATCCTTGATTCTGCAGGTGCTGTGTCATTCTCTGCATCATTAGATCAAAGAAATTTTCCATCTGATTTTCTGGTGCCACAACACCATGAGGCACTGCTTCAGCTTGGGTAGAATCATCAGACAACTGCACTTCTTTACCACTATCGGAAGTCATCTTGAGGGAGCCAATAGACTGTAACGACCTTGATTCCATACAAGTTATTTAAAACACACCAAGTTTATTTATGAACATAGTCACAAACACTCATATGTTTACTTTTTACAAAACAAAAGTGTGTCAGAGCACACCTTGGTCAACCATTTACAAAACAACTCAAACTACTTCATTTTACAGACAAGCCAAACCACATGGTTAAAAGCCATTTACAAACAAGCCAAACAACACCGTTAAAAGCCAACACACACACTTTCAGAGATTTTTAGAAACCGGTCAAGGGAAGATCCTCCTTGTCGGGCACTCGAAGAAGAAGTGCCCTCGAATTCCGCAGAAGATACATATTTCAGGAAGATGCTCTGTGTACCATGACAGCCCTTTGCCCTCGCGCTGATCCAGAGCTTCCACCCTCTCTTCTTCCTCATCCTCTTCAGGAAGGGGTAATTTGTTTAGGTTAAAATTTCTCACAACCACCTCCTCCTGGACGTTCTGATTCCCCTCCTCCTCATAAGCTTCTTCTTCAAAAGGTTCTTCCTCCAAGGGTTCTTCTTCTTCTGGGTCCTCCTCGGCTGAGTCTCCCCGATTGGGGTCCTCCTCGTCATTCTCCATCATGATTGGGGATTCCGGAATATTTATCACCTCCTGCACATCATCACTGTGTGAAGGGTGAATAAGGTGTGGTCATGATTTGAGAATTGCCCAAGGTTCCTTCAGTGATTGATTCCTTTAACGTCCCTCCTTTACTCCCCTCTCCTCTGGTCGGCAAGGGCAATTTTCTTGCTGTGGAATGGTACAGTGAGCCTGAAATATGTTTCATCTTTGATTTCCCCATCACTACTAATGATTGAAAACAAATCATCAAAACATTGGTCAGATATCGGCAATGAATTTAGTAAATATGTATATGACTGATTAAAACTGCTTCTCCACAACCCTAAGTCCTTGGGCTCCGATACCAACTGTGACGGCCCCACTTGTTTATATATATATATATATATATATATTAATTATTATTAATATATTATCACCATGTTCGACACGCTTGTCCAACACATGCGCATGCGAACACGACGGCCATCAGTGCGGATCACAATCAGATATGCTTTATATTAAACCTGAGCATATCACGGAGTCATGGCACAGCAAAAATATTAAACATGTGCATAAAAACATATTTCACACAACTATGGACTTAGGTTCGTAGAGTTAACAGGTTACAAGCCTTACAAGTCTTCGGGCACATAAATCCATCACATATGCTTAACCATGTTAAATCATGCGTAAAGAAGTTATACTAAGCACACGTTTAGAGTTTAAAGTCCCCTACCTTAACCCTTGGTTACAATTTCGTAACCGTAGAAGCCCCGAATAAAGAAACCGACCCCACCACAGCATCCAGAACGTCGAATTCAGTAGGAAACGCCTTTTGAATCACTTGATTCGGACTTAAAATGGTTAAGAACGGAGGGAAAACAGGTTTAGAAGTGGAGAACAGAAAATCAGGAAAAAGTAACGGGTCGGGCACTATTTAAATGCACGCGCGCCTGTGGGGCCCGCTCGCGCCACATCGTGCGCACTCAGCGTGGTTGCGACACATGCGTAACGCCCGGGCCCATCGCGCCGTTTGGCGCGACGACGCGCATCACAGTCGCGACGCGAGTCGTCGCGGGCCCGGCCCCGCGCGACGCGGACCCGCCATGCAGGCCCGCGGCGCGTCGCACGCCCCGCCCGCGGGCCCGGGTCCATGCGGCGCCACCACCGCGGCGCTGGCTGATGCGGCTGACACCGGCCGCTTGCGTCAACTTGCGTCAGCCAACGTTTTATAATAAATTTTTTTTTTTAAAACACAAACTTTAAACGCGCGTATCTTTGTCACCCGAACTCCGATTCACGCATTCTTTATAACGTTGGGCTCGCATTGACGAGCCCTACAAAAATAGACCCCACATGGGTAGGTTATCCCGCACTTCAATGTGGGTCCCGCCCACATGGCACATTTCCCGAGGCCATAACTTCTGGCCCCGGTGTCCGAATCAAGCGCTTCCAAAGCCATTACACTCACTTTTTTACACTCTACCATACTCTAATAAGATTAAACATGTAAAAAATATAACTAATTAAAATAATGCTACCAACTCCAAAATTAACGTATTAGAAAACGTACTGGAAATTCAGGGTCGTTACACCCAAGCCGTCAGCCAACAGTGACCGCCGGAGGCCAACAAGGACACCTACTGGTCGAAACTAAGGAAGATGCCTTGTTTGGCCCAGACCCAACTGGCCTGAGCCTGGCCTGGTTCCGTTCTGGGTCAATTGTTCTTTAAAAAAAAGAAATAAAGAATGAATTGAACCGGGTTCGATTCAGGAGGCTAAAAGTGTCAACAAAATTATAAAAATTACTAATGTATCTAGAGAGCGGTTGGAGTATTCTAACCATGTTTCAGACTGGGGAAAACCCCCATAAACTATAAATGACCCTTTTACCCCTTATAGTTAAATTACTGTGCGATGTTCACTTACCTAATCTAGGGGCTCTAGTTCAAAGGCCTATGAGTGGATTTAAAAATTAGAGAAATTTTCAGTAAGAGCTTAATGTGCACCCTAAATAAAGGCAAAACCACTTAGTGAGTAAAAATCCCAATGAGTGGGTAATTGACTATCTTGCCCCTAGGGTTAATCGTAAATCATTAAGTCAACTTGGGTCAGTTCAAGGGGTTTACGACCCCGTCACACGCTAGGAAAATTACACAGTCCATGAAGTCAAGTAGTATCCTTAAGTTCAATTTTAGACCCATTGGATGCTAATAAGGCCTTAAACCAAATGACAGAAATACCCCTTCGAGAGGACAGCTCGCTTACATGTGAGTGGAAGCGCAAGTCAGTTTGGGAGAGGAGCCTTGTGAGATGTCAATGGCTTAAAATCAATAGAAGGGTAGTGAAAAGACCAGAATGACCCAAGGGAGGGTGTCATACCCTAGGTGGTATAATTATCCTAATGCCCTTAGGGGCAGTATATTCCCTTTCCATCGAAATGGATAACCTAGTTAACCAAGAGTTGAGGTACCCTAGAATGAATTTAAATGGTTTCAAAAGGAAGGGGTGTGACCAATAAGTGACACAAAGACCTTGACAGGTCACAATGTCACAAGAAACCTAATTCTTAGGGCTAAGGGCAGTGTATTACACGTGTTCGCAACACAGCGCAGAAATCCACTAGGGTATTATATACGTCACTTGTGCAATACGTTAGAGTTATTTACACTCGTAGGCTTAAATTCGATGAGCCCTAGCCCTACAAATGAGTTCAACGGGCCTTCATTTATTATTTATGTACTGGTGTGATTGCATGTTATTTATATTGATTATTCTAATAAATGTTTTTATTATTGATGTGTTAATATGTAACTTAAGATTAATGAAGATTAATCAAGAGGTATTATTTGTCGTTGGGTTGGGAGGAAAATATCTAATCAAGATAAAGACTAAAATACCCTCAAATTGGTTTGGGACCGGTTCATGGAGTGAATAGGGCCATGACATAGAATTTTACCTTGGTTAATAAACTGAGGGTGCTCATGGGATGTTCTTCAAGTCATAGCTCAGTGGATGAGCTATTTATAGGGCCAATTCAAAAGGTGAAGAGGACCCAAATGATTGGGCAAATACTTAACTGGCTGATAATAATCTAGTTTAAGTTTTGAATGTTTAGTGGAGTCAATGGTCATAAGGACCTAAGACTTCTATGGATATATTAGTAATGTCTTAGAAGATAATTTCTCCCTAAGTTGGGGAATGGTGGAGATTGCAATATGCTTCTTCATCGCCACAATAGTTTGTGTGTATGAAAAACGGAGTTGTATGAGCATCATGGAAGGCTTGTACTTCTCACGAATCTGGGTCCATGAGCACAGTTGGGATTTTCTTCTCCAGATTCGTGGCAGGCTATTGAGAGCCCTAGGGATTTGGGTCAAGTTGTTGTTAAGTAGTCTACTCCAATGTTGGAGTCATGTATTTGGGGATTTTTTTTAGAGTCGAGTTATCTCTAAGTGTATGTAAATTTGATAGTATTAATTATTGAACAAGTGTTGTGAGATAATTAATAACATTGTTTAATATGGCTTATTTAATTAGACAAGTGGAACGCTTAAAGGACTTGCATAAAATGTAGGTTAAAAATACTTAAGTATTGCATGTGTGATGCTATGCTTCTTAGGATAGTGTAGTTTTTAGGCAGAACTACATCTAAATTCGATCGTATTGGAAATATTAGAGATGTTGTCTAATGAGTACAGACAACTAACATCGGGTGATGTTGGCCCGATCCGAAAAATATTAATAAAACCTTTTACCCTTTGGAAGCTCTCCTCCTAAAGGTGGAGTGGTTCCATTGTTGTTGTTGTTGTGGTTGTTTGGTTTGGTTGGCTGCAAATTCTCTAGGTGACGATAAGTGAGACCAGGAGGTAAGCACAAGATGAAGTTCCCCGTTTCTACAACTATGGTACATATTGTATCTTTGGCGTGAGAGTCAACTTAGTTATTTATTTTCATACAGATGATGGACTTGAACTTAGATGGATAAGCAACTATTTTTAAATTTTGAAACATGTAATCATATCATATGATTTGATATTTGTATTTGTGATCCCCAGTTATCATGACTTAGATATTTAATCAAATAATTTTTTTGTATTTAAGAAAGAAAAAAAATTTCTCGTGACTTATCGTTCGTGCTATTTAAAAAGGTTTTTAAAAATCTGGTAATGGTGAAAGATGCAAAAACCCTCATGTTGATTGGTAAACATACAATTAAACTGTGACTTTTTATTTACTCTCTATTTTAGGTATGACTATATGTTCCTCATATTCTTTTTTCCCCATAGATCATATAAATCATATGGAGCCTTTTTATGGGTTAGGCCCCATTGATGAGTTAGTACTTGTTCAGGAAGAGTCGCATAGGTCAACTTATATTTGGCGAGGAGAGGTATTCTAACTGTTCATGAATTTTATTTAGTTTTTTAAACTATATGTCACGTTGGATTATAATATTTAAACTTATCGTAGGACCTCAAGTGCCTTGAGTGCACCGAACATTTTAGATACCTTTGACAGTAGCCCATAGATGAGCGTATTCTACCATACATCGAAAGAGTAGGATTTGGACACCTTATTCATATACAGTACATTCGTCTCAATCAACTTTTGCTCACAACTCTTGTCGAGCGATGGAGGAGGGAGGCACAGATGTCTCACCTACCTTATGGGGAGATGTCCATAACTCTTATGGATGTGGCAGTTCTTCTAGGACTTCTCATCGATGGACAGGATATGAGACACACGACAGGAAAAGGAGATTTGGATTTATTAGTCAAACTCCTTGGCAGAGCACCTCCTCCTTCAATGATGCATGGTAGCCAAGTAAGTCTTAAATGTCACCGAGATTGTGATCGAGTAGGATGCACGAGCATATTTGTCACATTTACTTGGGACTATGTATTTGCGGATAACACGAGTAGCCATGTTCATGTTCCATATCTCTCCCTCCTAGCGGATTATGATATAGTAGACACTTACGCATGGGGCAGTGCCACCCTTGCGTTTTTATACCAAGAGTTAGGGAAAGCTTGTCAGGTTATGACCTTCTGGATTGTAGGATATTTGACCTTTCTTCAATTAAATGAATTTGTCGAAGTTTATATTTTTTACATGCACAATGACTTTGCATTTTTTAATAACTTATATAATATTTTGTGACATAGCTATGGTCATGGGAGCATTTACATGTTGGCCTACCAACTATTGAGATGGGTCACGTAGTCGAGGGCGCTCCATTAGGAGCCAGGTAGGGTATTTTTTTACACTTATATTTTTAGCATTGTTTTATCTGAATGTGCTGAACTTATGTTTTAAATTTAACTCCTTAAGGTGGAATGTTCAGAGAAGAAAAACCAAAAATCCACAAGAGGTCCTTCATTTGTATAGAGGAGAGTTAGACCACTAGTGGCCTTATGAGGTAATTTCATTTTATTTTCAAATTTCATATAATGATTACAAGATATGTAAGGTCATTAAAAACTAATTACGGTTAAAAATTGTGTAGGTTATTTGGCAGTTGTACTCGCTTGAGGCGTTTGTTGAGTTACCTCCTCAATGTATAGAGGGAAGAGATGTGTAATTCTCTCAAACACCGCTCACCTCTTTTGAGATTGTCGAGCTGTATGTGCCTGATCATGTGATGCTTCAATTTAACTTAGAGCAAGAAGTCTCTCCTTGTACCGTAGAGTTTATCCATTAAATCACTCGACAAGGCCGATATATTACCAACTAAGCTCAACATCATATAACATATATTACTTTATAGAATAATAAGATGGTCACTATTACCCAAAGGGAAATAGCTATAATATTATAAGATGTTCGTACCCTACATATGTAGTAATATCTAACCATTGTGCGCAAATATATTTTGCTATATAATGATATAGAGGAGATGACATATCAACCTATGATACATCCGATCGAGATAACTTTGATAAATATATTTTTATTGATTATATAATAATATTTTTTTTATTTTTTATATATTAATTATATAATTTTTATTTTAATATTTTTATAGCTTAATTTGGTGGGACGAAAATATAACTCCTTCCGTGTACCCCGGGGATCAAACACAGACAAGGAAATTCTAGTTGGGAGTGAATCCTTGTGCAGCGGAGCTATGGTGGGGGGCGGCCTTTGCGGGGCTGACGGAGGTAGACCTGGAGGTGGTCGTGCCCTCCCTCTCAAGCAAAGCCAGTTCTTGGAGGAGAAATCATCAACGATCAGAGAAACCAAACGAGCTAGACAGGGCGGAGACACGAGCGATCTAAAGGCGAATGGTGGAGTAGATCTCCTTGGGGCGGTGGAATAGACGACCGTGGGAGAGCCTCACGGAGCGGAGACGGGTGAACGAAACCGCAATCGGCAAAAGCGTTGGCGCAGGCAATGGCGAAAGCCCTCTCTTTTTGGCTCTGAGTTGTGGTCGGAGGAGAAGAGAGTCTAGCAGAAGGCAGGTCCGACCACATGGACAGAAGACGACTAAACGGGGAAGGCATCCCGGTGCTGGGCACAAGCAGCAGGCGGCAACGTGGTGGTAGACGGAGTCGGTGTAGTATGCGGCAAGGCAGCCAAGCTGAAGAGGGCCAAATCTAGACCGTTCAGAGAGGAACGGGTAGAGACTCGGGCGGATCTAGCCGTAGACAACTTCGCGGCAACCAGATCTGAGACGAAAGAAGTGGCAGCATGGGTGGAGCTGGCCGGAAACACCGGCGCAGAGGCCGAATCTGGGATGGAAGAGGCTGCGGTCGGGGAAGTCGAAAACAACGTGGTGATGGAAACGGCCAAACTGGATGGCACCTCGGAGACAACCAGCGGATCAGGGATCGAAACGGTGGAGCGAGCCACCGATGAGAGGACTGGCTGGATGGCGGTCAGAGCAGCCGATATGGAGGCGGACAGTGCTGCAGACGATGAAGCGCTGGACGGCTCTGGCAATTGCATATGGAGCGAGCGAACGGCGTCCGTGAGCACGGTGATGGAGCGAAAGAGCGTACTGTAAGATTTCTCCAGCGCAGCTTGGTTAGCGAAAATAGCGGTCTTTCACGTCAGTAAGCTCCGAAATACGCGTTTGAAGACGAGCGGGAGTGGATTCCGAGATGGGCACGTCTCTAAGGATCGAAGACTCCACTTGCGGAAGAGGTAGTGTGACGCCTCGCGTTAGGCTTTTGCCAACGCCGGAATAGAACTACCAAGGGGGCTTATACAGAAATAATAAAAATTAAATAAAAAAAAGTGAAGAATTAGAGTAAAAAATTAATTTAAAAAAATTAATTTTTATTTCTTAATAGTCTGAGTAATATAATTTAAAAAATAATAAAATAAGGTAAATAAGATTATTTTTAACTAAATTGAGAATAGATTAATTTAAAAAAGTAAAATAAATATATTAATTAAGATTTTAGTCCAATTAGGAATATAACAACTTGCTTTGAATTGGGCTTTAAAGATACTCTCCCTCTTAAATCATTAATATTAATAGCTCTATTTTATTCAATTATAGTGATTGAGTGCTTTAAAAGAAGTACCATTAGCTTATTTGCTTTCTCATATAAGTTTTACTATTTAATAAAATTTATTATTTTTTTAAATAAAGATATTAATATGGGACAAAAGAAATATTATCATTGAGGTAGATAACAAAAGAAACTATGAGAATATTATCATTGAGGCAAATAACAAAGAAACTATGCCTTCTTATAGCGATAAGTTGTCCTTGGTAGGGTTGGGAAAATCCAACCCATTTTCCCAACCCAACCCGTTTACCCAACTTGAACCCGACCCGCTTAACCCTGAACCTGACCCGACTATAGGTAGGGTCAGGGTTAGAGTTTAGGCTCTTGACCCGTTTTGAATTTAGGGTCGGGTCGTACCCAACCCGCATAACCCAACCAACCCGACTTTTACCCGACTATAAATAATAAAGAACCTTATTATTATAGTGTTAGTCTATTGAATTTGTTTATACTATTATTATAGTATTTATTTAGTACATACTATGTTAAACTAAAGGAGCTTAAACATAAATTTGAGCATGAATTAGTTGTTTGGAGAATAAGTGTGATCACATATATTTTACTTTGTAGTAGACATCCATTTGGGATAATAAATGATGATATCTTCAAAGTGTGGTTAATTTATATATAGTTTAATTTTTTCTGTTATTCTTTTAGGTGTGGTGAATGGAATGAAAATATGTCATATTTTGTTATATTCATTACCCATCCTCTCTCCTTCAAAAAGACACATCACACACTAAATTTAGTCTTTATTGAAGGCCCGACATTCATAATAGGGAGCATGTTAGGAACATGTATCAAGATAGACGGATAATAGAGCTCGATAAGGAACAGTTTTCCGTTTAGAAAAATTGTAATCAAGTGCCACCTATTGCAACTTGCAAAGGAAGGTAGGGTTATGAGCAATATAGAAGTAGTTACTGAAATTTTGACATTAAGATATGCTGAATATCGAAAACCAAGTAGGCTGATCATGAGTAAATAAGCATTGAAGGTCTATTTTGTTATCATTCTTTTAAAATGGAGGAAATGCAACATTATACCTCTAAGGTTTTTGTTGATGGCTACTACAAAAAAATGTATCCTAAAATTAGCCAAAGAACCAAACATTTCAAATTAATATTGTAATATATTTAATTTTATTTATGTTTGCCCTTTGCAAAGAGAGAAGGTATATAATATGAGTGTAACAAAAAAATTGTAGAAAAAAAGTAAAATTACCCGCATATTTGACCCGACCTGACTCAAATAGAGTTAGGGTTTAAATTTTTGACCCGATTTAAAAATAGGGTAGGGTCATGACCCAACCCGATTTTAGTAAGGGTCAAGGCCAACCCAACCCGATTTGACTAAACCTAACCCGATTTCCAGCCCTAGTCCCTGACGCATTATTTCAGTTGGGCTTCCCCGTTTATGCGGCGAGAGGAAAAATGGGATGGCTCACTGCCTAGTATGTTAGACGCACCAAAAGGATCTAGCACGGGTAGATTCCTAATTCTCTGTCTATTATTCCTTTGTTACCTTAGTTGCTGCTCGGTATTGCCATAGTTGCTGCTCAGTATTTTAAAACCCAGTTGATGGGTTAAACCAAACCCAATAGACGAAGCAGGCCAGTCCAACCAAGGTGCGGGGCCAAATTGGCCAGGTCCGGTCATGTTGGCCCAACCAATTAAACCACCAACTCAGTTCAGTCCAGTTTAATCTTATGCATGTTGCATCCTATTAAAAAGTACGTAGACAAGGCATAATTCGAAGTGTAATCCCGTCAAAATTTTAAAATGAACACTCAAACTACCAAGCCACAATGTTGTAGTCAAATTCATAAGGATTTCACTTCATTGACATCATCAATCACGATTGAACTTGATTGATCCAGCCCGGTGACCAATCCTTAGTAGCCCTGTGGATTTATAAAACATTGGCAATGTCCACAGGTTTTAACCCTAATTCTAATCTCATAAGAAATAAAATACATAGATGAGTAATTTTATTCAATAGTAAAAGTTTATAAGAGATCGGGCTCAGGGCCATCAGATCATGTTACTCAAAGGAGTAAATGACACCTGAGTAACTTAGGCTGTTGCCCTAAGAGCAGGAGCTCAAGCAATTACGCGTGAGCCCAAGCTCTCATTAACAGGCCTTATAAAAATAGCTTCTTCGGCTATTATTATGATCAGTATATTTGTCTTTAGCAATCCCAGACGTCCGTGGGTTTTCCGCAGAACAGCGTATCTCTTAATACAATTCTTCGATTCTGGTCTCTACAGCGCTCGAGAGATACAGCCTACGTAATCGGTTCCATGTTCTTCACAACAGGAAGCTTTGTTTCATGCAGCAACCTAATAAGAGCAAATAAAATCTAGGAGCTTGTTTTTTGGTTAAGCAGGGCCAACGAATTTAATATAGTCAAATTAAATTTCTTATAGAAACTTGTGGCTTTCTCTTTGTTTGTTTGCACATGCAGGTAGATCTCAGAAATGTTTCGCTTAGAGCCATGGTTCAGCAGCCTTGTTCCTGTAAAGTGTTGAATTAAAAAACTCTCAGAATGCTGAAATCAATATGCTAAATCGTCAAAATCTACATACCAAATACCGACAAGATGGTGTGATAGGTATGAAAACCACACAATCTACAAAATGGCAAGGACCTCAGTCGTCTGTACAGAGAGACAAACATTGAGGGAAAAAAATGGAAAAAAACAAGGTTTTACTTGCATAAAATCAGCATTCAGTAGACCATAGTTGAATCCGGCTGGGTTATCAGACAGCCAATACCTTCACATTAGAGGCACCCGAACCCAAATAAACAGGAGTAATATATATATTCTTCTAAAATTGCAATCCTCTGACAACTAAAGAGAGTTTGTTGAATCATTTAGTGTTCATTAATTGAAAATCCTAATAAAGGCCAACCTTGCATTATAAACTGATTTTAACTTGCCAAGCATCTTCAGACTGAAATGGTGAGCTAAAGGCTCACAAAGCCACATATATATCCAGAATTTCCACATTTTATTACTAAAATTTAATCTCATTCCACCTTCAATATTGAGCTATAGCCCAGCAACGTAATTGTAACAAATTAACAGCTTAAAACAGACAGCAATGGTCTCTTTAGAGTTGGCTATGCAACTTATGCAGTATACAGTAAAACATCTCAGCCTGCTCTATATAACTTTGAGAAGCATATACACATACTGTATGAATGCTTGTGTGCATACAGAAATACTTCACAAGAAGATTTAAAATCTAGAAAGTAACAGTAACTAGTACCCTGGATGCATCTCTAAATAAGTACCACTTGCATTTCAAGAAACAATAATAGACGATGAAGGAATAGGGCTCACTTGTGTGCATGGATCCTGAGCATGGGAACCGTGCACTGAGGAGGGTCAGCGAGCGGTCCTGAGTGCTAGCATATGTAGCATTACTCAAAAGAATACAACACTATCAGAAAGAGATGGGAACATTTGCGAACTTTGAATATCTAAAACTCAAGACATTTTCAATTATATTGTGCTTATTGATAAAAGAAAGGAATTAAGGGACTCACCAACTCTGAACTTATGGTATGGGCGTGGGGCCAAAACACCCAGAGTCAAAATATACATCCGCGCAGGACGCCCTTCTTTTTTCTCAGAGGCATCCAGTAATGGCACCAATATATATACCACTATGATAAGGTGCAAAAAGAAAGAGAGCATCTTTTAAGGCCACATTATTTGTTACGGTGACAAGCATACAAGAAAATTTTAGAAATAGATAGCCTAAATAGAATATGATTTCAAAGCTTTCGTAGACCAATACAACTCTACATATCATCTATGTACCATGCAAGAAATTTTCTTACTAGTGATAGGGGTTACAAGTTACTAGTTAGCTAGAAGGAAACTGTTTGGGGAGTCATACGTATAACCTATCCCTGAAAGAGAATGTCCTTCTCTAAAGCATAGGATCAAAGGCAGCTAAACAAAAAAATTATATAAATCAACATTGTTTGGTAGCATTATCAATTACATGAGAATGTAAAAACCAGATTTATCAAGCATACACGTAAAAACTAACATTGAGTTAGGACTTCATAGATATGCCAAAAGACGTAAAGAAGCAACAAGTAAATGGTTTAAACATAGTAAGACTATGAAATTTTCACTGCAGCTACTATTATTTAATTTCAGGTAGTCAATAGTACAGATAAAAACGATAGCAGAACAAAGAAAAGGATTAGGAGCAGAACCCACACCACAACTCATCTTAGCCATATAATCAAATCCTAAGAAGCTGCTAATGAAGACATCAAGAAGAAACCAATCACCAGATCAGATCAAAAGCCAAATTCAAGTAACCTATTATAGATATTCAAACATACACAACTGCTTGCACAAACTTACAAAGTCCATCAAAAACTTACAAGGAGCCCCAAAATATGAGTAAAAATATATAATGAAAATAGGAACAAACAGTCAAATTGTTACAATAGAAGTATACACAGCTGTGAGAACTCCCTAGATGAGAGGGTATCAGAGTACTATTTGTGACTGAAGCGAACTGGTAGAAGAGCGACATTGAACTTCTTCAGCTGCAACAGGTTCTTGTCCCTCGTCCAACAATATTAGCACCTCCAGCCTGGCTTCCATTGTTTTTCCACCTGCCTCCCACTGTTTGTTCATTATAAATTAGACAAAGAATTGTAAACAAATAAAGGAAAAAATGGTGGACAACCAGAAAGCGGCTTGCATTTTTGCCTAACAGTTCAATCCAAATTTGACAAAAGCTCAGAAACATAATAAAATAAAGAGAGAGGGCAGAGGAAGAGAAGGGCAGAACAGTTGAGAAAGAAACTGGTGAAAATACCTGTACAATGTCGAAGGTTCAGGCTGTCACTCAAGGAAGGAATCTCCGACTTATACTTGTTCGCACACAAGAGTTATATTGTGATTATCATTGCACTTGCATGTTAGGTTGCTGTATCATCAGTGCACTTGTGATTATTTCCACTGCACACTCCTTTGGTATTTGTTATTGTATATTGTAATCCATAGAGGAAGAGGTGAAAGTTAGAAAAACTTTGTGGCTATTCAAAAGGCCTATTCACCCATGTGGTTGGTTCACACTATGCTATCGGTTCTTGTGCAAAACAATATAATTGACAAGTGTCTTGAAACAGCACCACTTACTGAACAGGTGCAAGTTTAACATCATCATGTAGGTATATTCCCTTCTATCAAACATAAACATACAAAAATGAGCACCGTTGAGTTGACAAATATATACACCACAAAACTCTTCCTTTGAGAACACTACCGCTTCAGATTAGAGGTAAAAAGTCTAGCCTCATAAAACTTCACCTAAAAGTGGGATAGAATAATTTGATGACAAAGGGTGAGTACAATCAAACTGCAAAAAGGAAGGAAAATGGCTACTGAAATGTTCCAATGACATTGAGATGAAGTAATGAGAACAAAAGACAAATGCAACTATCAAGGTGAAATTGGAATAAATTCCGTGAATTTTTTTTTATGGTTAATATGGTTTCATTTTCGGTGTTGACCACTTATCTCATATTGATATTGATATAATAAAAGCTGATAAGATGTCATAATGTATAAACAAATGATTCATCTATAAAAACACTACCATGAGTAAAGAACAGAGAATAGATATGGTCAACACTGTACAGCAATTAAAAATCTTTCTCTGAGAGTTCTTCATTCTAGTTTCCTGCCATATAGCATGTTCATGTCCCATTTATCACATCATCAATCATTCTGAAGTATTTTTTTTAAACAATCTGGAGGGAAGCAAAATTAAATACCCAGTACGATTTCAATATGAGAGACAGTAAACTATTCCCAACTCATGCCGTAACTAGTTCTTCAGACCTCCTCCTCAATTCTAACCATGATGTGGCTGCAACCTTGGTAGTCAAAAACCAGCCCAGTTTATCAGGTGCCTCGTGGAATGGGGCCTTCAATTCCCTCAGATGAGATTCAAAGACAGAAGCCAATCCATTTTCTGAATATTTATGTTTTCCATGACCAGTGTGAATCCCAAGCAATGGGGGCAGCTCCTCTCCATCCTCCAAAGCTTTGGACAGATCATTCATCCAAATATGAAGAGCAGTCAAAGAAGCACCGAGTGAGAGACTCCTGAGGTGCAGTGACCACTGTGTTGGAGATTTAGTTTGAATTGAGGTATAAAGGTCGAGTTCGAGTCCAAGGTCTAACAATTCACAAGCTTTCTCCAGAAAATCCAAATTTACACATAGATCAATCAAGCAATTACAGTAAGCTTTCCTTACTTCGTAACTAACATTACCAAACAGTTCTTTGGCTGCCTGTCTGAAAACTCCAGCTGCAGTGTCTGCATCTACCAACAACTTCACTAAGTAACCCAATTTTGGATTGGCCTTCTCAACACAAAGGATTAGCTTCTTAAGCTCTTCTTTTGGTGTTTGAGTCATCACATTCAATAAACACCCAAAAAATCGATCATCTGGGGTTATATTCAAATCCAAAAGTCGGTTAAATGCAGCAACCACGGCATCTGTTCTTTTTGCCTTGCCGTAGCATTGGATAAGTGATGTCAAAATAAATATATTAGGCTCAAATCCAACTTCCAACATCTTATTTAAAACCCCTTCTGCCTCTGAAACTAGCCCGCTGCAAGAATATATTGTAATTAAAGAAGAAAAGCTCCAACTATCAGGTTTACAAGTATCTGATATCTCCATCTCTTGAAACAATTGCATCGCTTCATCCACGTAGCCAATATCTGCACACATAGCTAACAATGTATTGTACAAAACAACATTCATTTCCATTCCCTTTTCCTTCATCTCTCTATAAACATTCAGGGCATCTTCAGGGTAACGTGCTCTGCCATATGCTCGCAACAGTGCAGCATACGTGGGCCAATTAGGCTGAAAACCATTGTCTATCATCTCTTTATATATTGTTTTAACCTGCCATGGTCGTCCAGCTCTACCCATTGCATCAAGCAAAGTATTGTAAATTACCAAATTTAACTTGATTTTTAGAGCCTTCATCTCTTCATAAACATTCAGAGCCCCATCAAAATTACCTGATGAGCTATACATCCGAATCAATGTTGAAAATGTTACTAAATCCAGGCGCCACCTTTCTTTCCTAGCTCGATCATACAGACTCAACGCCATGTCGATATTCCCAGCCCGCCCGTAGGCATCAATCATCGCGGAATATGTCACATCATCGGGATCACATCCAAAATCAGGCATTCTTTCAAACCATTCCACAGCCTTGTTGGGCACGGAACACAACCTTGCACAACTGATAATAGTTGAAAACGTGATGTTATCAGGTTTTATGCCTCTATCAATCATCTCCTGCAGCAACAATTCCGCCTTTTCCCAATCCCTATTTTTCTTGAGAACTTTAAGCGTCACATTGTACAATATTATCTCGCGCTTAGATTGGAACTTCCCTTGAAACCATTTCAGAGCGAGAATTGCATTTTCGGGGTTCTCCATGTTGTTAAGAACAATTACCGCGTCCTGCTCCAATGGGTTTTTGCCCAACACACTCAAGACATAGGCCACACTAACCTCATCCGGATTGCAAGAGTTCAAAGATTGAGCTAGACTGTACAGGGAGGAGTACCTGGCGTCAGACGAGAGCTGGCGGAGGCGAGCAGCGCGGGGGCTGCTGGGATTGACCCAGATGGAGTTCTTGAACGGTGGGGCGATTTTCGCATCTGGGTCTGCCATGGGGAGTGTTTTAGACGAGTTGGGCGAGGAGTTTTGGGATTCCGCGGGGGATGCTGAGCTTGCTCGGCGCTGGGTTTGGGCATATGGGATGTAGGAGTTTCTGGGGAAGGGGAGGAGCTTGAGAAGGGAGTGGGCGGAGGCCCCGGAGCTGCTCCACGGATCGAAAACAGAAGGGACTTGAAGGAGTGGGAAGTGGGAGATGGAACTGATGAGGACAGGGTGATCATGGAGAGGAGGAGAAGCAGAAGCAGAAAGGCAGAAGGCCATCTCTCTCTCTCTTCCCGAGTGTGGTGCTCCTGCTCTGCAAATGCCTTACCAGAACCGCTTCTTTTCGGATTCCTCGCCTTATAGATTATCCCACATTCTCAAATAAAAAAGAAAAAAAAGGAAGGTTATGGAAATTTTAAAAATTTATGGGTAACTCTAAGCTTAGGCTTGCTAGCTTGAAGTGTTCATGCTCAGCTATGCTTAAAGTTAAATTAGGCTTAAATATTCTAGTTTAAACTCGACTTGAATTAAAAATTAGAAACTCGGCTCCAGCTGAAATTTGAATTTACTATATAATTTACAAGCCTAGGCTCACCCAAGCTCGAACTAAAAAAATATGAAAATTTATATCTAAAGCATATAAATGCCTCGTATTGAATAATAATAAATATTTTAATATTAGATATATGGGTCTTACATTTAGGTTAATTGATTACTTCAATTATTTGACATTTAATTTATCAAGAAAGTATGCAAAGTGCAAAAACCAGCAAATATTTGAGCCCTCTTTTTACAGCTACTAAAAAAGATTATCGATCATCTTTGTTTAATACACTAAATTTTATCAAAGACATGCTAATTAAGAAAGCTTAATTTAAGAAGCATACAAAATAAGAAGCAAATGATTTTAATTGAGGATGTATACTAATTAGCCACTTGAATTCAGCGCTATGAATCTTCAAATTATGCTCGTCGCTCACAAAAAAACTGCTTTGTTATTATATTGCGGGTATTTAAAGGGTTAGAGATGGGTATTTATAGGTTTTTCTCTTCTATAGATCTATTTTGTCACCGGCTTCTAGGTTAAAATCCATTACACAATAGACTTCTCCTAATTGGCTAGCAATGTAGGACCCATCTTCGTTTTTGGTACGACATCGGGTTCCACTAGAATATGATTTTTCCTCTTATGTTATCCTTTCATACTTCAATAAACTAACAACTATTTCTCTTCACCTCTAATATATCCATGCCTCCTAAACTAGTCCTAAATCTTTCATCTTAACACTAACACCATGATGACCTTGGCTTCTACTTGCACTTGTTAGCAAAATTCTTCTTCAACTCATCTTTATTCAGCAATGGCCTCACTATTGAGCCAATTCATCTCTAGCAGCAACATCATGACCCCATCGAATTCCAACCCTTCCTTGTTTGGCCATCTTACTTCCCTTCCAATATAAATCCAACAACATAATTCTCTCTAGTTGAACTTCATTTGCTTTATTCTTCTCTTAAGATTCCATTAATGGCAGACCATCAAGTCGAATAAAAATTTAGCATAAGCTTCATAAACAGCTTCAATAATAAAGTTAAAAAATGAATATATATATATATAGGTAATATGTTATAAATGTATAATTAAATTAATAATTATGTCTATAATATATATATCTATTTATATTATTTTTTCATATATACATTATTATATATAATTTCAAAATTATATTTGCATTTGATCTCAAACTCAAGCCGAGTATGAGTCAAGTTCGAGTTTCATTCAAACATAGCCGGGTCGAGAAGGGGTATGTTCAAACTCAACTTGAGCATATTGGAGTTTGAATTGAATTTGAGCCGATCCTTGCATGCTCAACAAGCCGGCTCGGCTCATTAACAACTCTATGAGAAATTTATTAAAATACTATTATGAAAAAGTATTTACTAAAATTTCACCCCAAGAAATTCCACCAAAATAGTAAGTGATGAGACAAAAAAATTTCATCGCAAATGACAAAACATAGCCTTACTTAAGGGTGCCTTTAGGAATGTGGATTTGAACTATGTAATTTCTAAATTGATGTGACTTAGCCCAAATTTCGTGTTTGGCAATGTATTTTGGGGTGGGATTTGATTTCGTCCCAATTCGCACCCCAATAATGTGACTTGATTTATAATGTGAAAGTAGATAAAAAAAATCACAAGGCCAACCCTATTCTTTGTAAATCTCACCTAGCTAAGATTTTTAGATCAGTAAGAGCTTCTCCTCTCCCTAGTGCTCACCTTCATCCCATGGTTTTTCCTTTATCTTTATCTTTTTCCATTTTTCATAAACCAAAGTATCAAAAATCAGGAGAGCCTGAAGTTTTAGCCTTTTATTTGATTCTCTGTGTAGAAGTGGCCACTTGGGAGCATGTAAGAATTTCTTCTTTTGGTTTCTACATCATAAATTGTGAGTATGTCATACCTCAGGATTTTTTAAATATCTTTTATCATAATAAAATTAGCATAAACAATTTTTTTTACACTCCTTTTTGTCAATCATTCGACAAAATTATCCTTATAATATTTCTAATTTATTTTCTTTTCAATTGTGTGAATTTGTTTGTTCCTCAATTTGATTTGATTTTCTTGTGGCAATGAGTTGAATTATTTATAAATTTCTTAAGGTTTAATTCTATTTTTGTTTAGAATATTAATACCAAGCTTGATTCACCCAATTTTTACCTATTTAAATGTATTTTCTTTATATTTTCCCTTGGTCGAAGGAACGGGCCCCATCATGGGACCAACATTCGTGTGGGATGACGTGCTACCTATTTCGACTGCCAACCTTTTTTTGATTTGTCTAAGTGGGATTAGGTGTGATTAAATTCATTTTTAGTCAAGAGTGCACTTAAATAGTCATTTAGGACCTTTTTACCTATTTGTTAGCCCAACACTTCAATTCTCAGCCCATAAGCCTTTCTATGAAATGAAAAACCCTAGCTATTTGTCAAATGGGGAAGGGCTAAGAACATGAGGGAGGCTAAGCTCTACCCCAATTTTTCAAAGGAGAAACTCTTATTAAGGTAAGGTTTCCCCCCTTAATCACCTCTTAATCTTCTTATTTTTGTCTTAACCATCTCAATCTGCACTTCTCCTGTTTGGATTCTTAGGGGTTGTTTTTGTATTAAATTTATGTAAGATTCTCTTAATTCTGGCCCAATTCTGGCATAAATTATCGGAATCATGTTTGTGTGTTGAAGGTGGGCAGATTTAAAAATTCAGCCCCGAAGTTGATTCCAAGCCATTTAGAGCCAAAATCGGCCATAATCATTGAATTCAATCGATTCCGACCCCCAACCCCCGTTTTGAAAATTAAAGATTCTAATATTTTTCAACGATTACCTCTCATATCAATTTAAGCCTTAAGAAATGTGTCATATACATGAGACCCACTTAAAAGCTCAAAATTACCTACCCCTATAAGATCTTGTTTGATAGAGCTCAAATTTAGCAGCGTAATAGTACCAAGAACATGTATATCCGAGTTCGGGAAAGAAAGTTATATTAGTTTGAAGTTTTAAATTGGGTTTGACGCAACATCCAAATTTATTCTAGAAAATTTCATTACCAACCGTAATTCACATTCGGCGGTGAATTCTTGGAATTAATTCGAAAAAATTTCACTTCCGTTTCTAAAAAATCCAACACCCAAACAGCCCCTTAGTTTCCTTCCATTAAAATCATGTTAATAATTCTGATTTAGAACCCTAATTAGGTATTTTTGTTTTTCACCTAACTAGGTTTTGAATCTATCATTTCATAGGTTGATTTAAGTCTATTAGTTAGTTTTGATTAGGACTAACCAAAAGCCCTAATTTTTTTATAGGATTTCTTAAGATTGAAGCTTGTTTAAGGGATTCGCATGCTTAATAAAGGTAAGGGGTTTTCCTTCTAAAAGGTTTCCTTGAAATGACATGATTGTGGGTTTATTTAAGCTTTTGATTCATCTTAAAGTGTAATGGCGATTTATTAAAAATATGTGATTTATGGTTGTTTTTGTATGTTTAAGCATGAAAAATGTTAGATATATCATATTTTAAGCTTGGGTAATAATTATATAAAGTTTTAAGAAGTTTTATAAATTTTTATTGATTTTTAGAAAAAATTTGGTTCGGTTTTGTGAAGTAGAAGACAACTATTTTGGTAGTTCTTCTCTAACCATTCGATTGGCAATCAAACGGTTAGCCGTTCAAAAGGGATCCCAGGCTATTAAAATGACCAACCATTCAAATGGGCAACCATGTCGTTCAAATGGCCAAACAACTCTTTATTTTGGATTCATGACTATATTTTAGATATTTTTACTTTGAATTTTTTTAAAATAATATATATTTACTATATTTTTTAGAATGTGTTGTAAAGTAAAACAAGTCTTTATTTATGTGTTTAGAAGTATTTTTAGGGGTGAAAACATATAATTTTTAGTTCTTTCTTTTTATGATGGATTTATGTGTTATGAACATGTTGTAAAAATTTTAAGTTGTTTAGAGCACAATAAGGCAATGGCATAGTCGTAAATTTGAAGGTTGACTATTCTGACAGAACTGCAGAGTCTCATTAATTAAATCACAAAAATTAATTTCTACGTTTATTTTTATATGATATTTATTTATATTATAATTATTACTATGATGTAAGTCTTTATAAATTTTTACATTTATTGGAGTTTATTTGCTATTTTTTCTAAAATGTACAAGTTATATGTTGTGATTATGATAAAATATCTACTAAAGCTAGTATAAGATAAATGAGTATATGTATAATTTTAAGTGGGATTTTGATGATTTCTTCATATTTACTTCATAATTCGAGTAGATTATGACCAAATGAATTATGAATACTTGCAAATGTTACATTAATTATATATGAACAATGTTCCAAATATTTTAGCTCAAATATGAACATGACCATGTGTGTATATTTTTACTCATGCTTATATATTTTTAAGTGTCACAAATAGACCATGTTTAAAGCATATTAGGACTCATTAGAGTATGTTTACCTATGCTTACATTCATTAAATATTTCTCACATATATATCATAATCCATGCATCATGAGAATGACTTGTAAGTGAACATTACTCGTGTTTAACCATGATTACTCGATTGGATGTTATAGTTTTTTGGATTGGCTACATCGGAGGTTTATCAAATTGGTTTTACGTCCAAAAGAGTAGGGTTTTACATCCATAGCATAGGGTTTTATGTTCCTTTGAGGACGGAGTTTCCTCCTTAGGTGAGAAGAGTAGAATACTCTAATTAGTTAAATTGATGAGTCTTTCTGGACACGATAATTTAGGCTGATTTATCTATGTACACCGACTTACCAAGGGGTACTCTCCCTATTAGGCATTTACCCAAACTGCTTTAGTTTTTCTTTTTAGGAATTCAGACTTTCTTGTTAGTATTTCTAGGGTGAGCATGTCTATTTGTGCTTAAGCAAGGACAAGCTGGGTTATTTTCTCGGTTGTGATACATTCACCATATTGTTTATGTATTTGTATACATTATAATGTTGATTGACACAGTTTGTGTAAGGCCAATAATGCTTCTATTACACATGATGCATATGGAATGATGGCACTTGAATATGCAGGATGGAATGTAATTTGATACACTTGATTATGAAGGGTGAATGTTGATACATGCTTCATGAAGGATGTGAATGAACCATAAAATTTGAATGATTGCATAGGGTGTGCATATGTTTTATGAATTATGAATGAACCTATAATGCACAAATGGGTTAAATATGTATATAGAATGTGATTTATCTCATGATGCACAGGTATAGAGAATAGATTTGTGATGCATATTTAAATTGTGAGAAGAATGCATGTAGTGTTATCATGAGCTTAAAACTCTTACTTAGCTAAGTTCACCCCTCTTTTATTTGTGATTTTATTTTGTGTCTTTATGTTATGTCATGCAGGTGCTTCAGATGGTCTTTATGTTGAGCTTAATGATGGGTATACTCCATGAGAGGGAGCTTGATGCTTGGCTGTTTTAGGTTTATCATATGCTATGATGATCTTAGACTTAACTTTATTTCATACTTTGGATAGCCTACATGACTTTAGACATGTTGTAGCCTTAGAGCTTTAGATTATGTTCATTATAAATTGTGGGTATTCTGTTAGACTAAGATGGTTAATTAATCTCTTTTACCATCCGTTATTTACTTTTGCACAATGGGAACGTGTTGTGTACGTCAATGAGAACTTAGGATGAGTTAGTCTCCTATTTTGTCGCACCGTGTCTAACCACTCTAAACCGGGTTCGAGTCAAGGGGGTGTGGCGGGGTGTGGCAGGGTGTGACAAATAAGTTTTTAGTATCGGAGCACAACTTTGTCTAAAAGCAAATAAGGTTAAGGGATAATTCTTAATGATAATGAGGAGCGAGGTAATAAAAGATTTAGATAAGCTAGCAACATTGAATTTTATTAGTGGTTGTCTTGATGATAGCTTTGTAGTATGTTGCTTAATCTTAGTATTATTTGTAGTGTTAGGCCTTGTGATTTAATGTCTAATTGTTGTATGGATGATGTATTGACGACCATTAATGGGTTAATTCAAGTTATGCAGACCCAACAGGCTAAGCAAGCCAGTAACAGTAGGCAAGAGCATCTAACTATGGAGGGATTTAAGAAGTTCAATCATCCTAGTTTTCAGGGCAATATAGATACCTTGGAAGCTGATAATTAGAAGTTTCACATGGAAAAGATCTTTAGTATGAAGCGGTGCTTAGAGGAGGAGAAGACCGACCTAATCGTCTTCACCTTTAAAGGAGAGGCACATAGGTAGTGGCTTTCCATGGAGTAGCAAAGATTCTAGGGCCAATTGGACATCCCATAGGAGGAGTTCTTGTCAGTGTGTAATGAAAAATACTTTTTTCTTGAAAGAAGAAGAATGAGTTCCTCAATCTTTAGCAAGGCTCCATGAAGGTGCTTCCATACGAGACTAAGTTCAGCGAGCTAGAGCGTTTATCTCCTTGTTTCTTCTGTGATGAATACGAGTTGGTAAGGAAGTTTAAGGATAGGTGTAATCCTTATATAAGAGGCCGGGTGGTTCCCTTTAGGCATAAGACTTTAGCAGAATTCTTTGAGACTGCTATTATGGTAGAGAATGTCTTAGAGGAGTACCACAAGAGGAAGGGGCAGCCTAAGCGAGCTAGGCAGGATGAGTCTTGGGGATATCCAACCAGAAGTCTCGTGGTAATAACTTTGGGAGGAACAACAATAACCACGTGTCCAGCCTGATAGCTACAACTGTCATGCCAACATCTCTTACTTCTTATGTGGACATAAAGTGCAATACAATAGAAAGTGTCCTTAGAAGACTCAATGTGATGTTACTAGGTGTCAGCCGGCTCCACAAAACCAAGGCCGAATACAACAAAGAAGGCTACAAGGAGGGCAATAAGGTGGGTAACAAAAAAAAAGCCGGTCAACCAATGAAAGATCTTTGTTATTTTAGCTCATGAGGCGATTAATGCTTCGATAGTGGCAGAAGGTATGCTTAAAATTGTCTTCCACTATACTAGAGCATTATTTGATATAAGATCTTCGCATTCTTTCATTTCATCTCTTTTTGCTCATGAGCTTAGTGTTGAGCCGAAGATGTTGTTAGTTGTTTTGCATGTGTCTACCTTTTATCTTCTCTTTGGCGGAGGAGTAACTTAAGAAGGCTGTCATATTGGTTGAAGGGCATGAATTATTTGTTGATTTAATTATTTTACCTATGATTGATTTTGATATGATTTTAGCATAGACATGCTGCTAGTTTATCATAGACATGTTAATTACCGTGGGAAGAATGTTGTATTTGCTTTGCTAGATGTCGAGCCTTTTATTTTTTAGGGCATGAAATAGGTTAGTGAAAAATTCTTGGTGTTTTATTCTAAGGTAAAAAAGTGGATAAATAGTAGGTGCATGGCTTTTCTTGTGGGCATCTTGGTGAAGGGTACGGCTCTACCTCCTATGTGGTGTTAGAGTATACGGATGTCTTTCCAAATGACTTGATGAGATTACTTTATGAGAATGAGATTTTCAATATTGATCTTCTTCCGGACATGATTCCTATTTCTAAAGCTCATTACCGCATAACTCCAACTGAATTGAAAGAGCTTAAGGCTCAGCTGCAAAACTTGATGGACAAAGGATACATAAAGCCTAGTGCATCTCCTTTGAGCACAACAGTTTTCTTCATCAAGTAGAAAGATGGTTCCCTTTGGATTTGCATTAATTATCAATCAAGAACATGTATCTTTTGCCCCATATTAATTATTTGTTTGATTAGTTGCAATAGGCTCAAGTGTTCTCTAATATTGACTTGAGGTCAGGCTATCATCAACTCCATATTCTACCCGATGATGTGTCTAAAACCGCTTTCCAGACACGTTATAGGCATTATGAGTTTTGGTTATGCCTATTAGTCTTAGCAATGCACTGTCATCTTTCATAAATTTGTCATTATTTTTGTGGATGACATACTAATCTACTCAGCTAGCAAGGAGGATCATGAGAAGCACTTGTGGATTGTCTTGCAATCTTTGAGAGATCTCAAGCTTTATATAAAGTTTGACAAGTGTGAATTTTGGTTAGAAGAAGTGCAATTCCTAGGCCATGTCATTTTTAAAGATGTTGTAGCGGTGGACCCATTGAAGGTAGAGATAATCTTGAAGTATGAGCAATATAAAAATGCTTCTAAAATCTAAAGTTTCTTAGTCTTGCGGGATATTATTGGAGGTTCATGAAGACTTTTCTAACATATTACGCCTATGATAAAGTTGACAAGGAAGAGTGAGAAGTTTAAATAGAGTCAAGTATGTAAGAAATATTTCCAAGAGTTGAAGAAGATGCTAACTTCAATGTCAATTTAGTTTTACTTTTGGGGAGTAGAGGATTTGTAGTCTATAGTGATGTTTCACTAAGAGGCTTGGGTTGTGTGTTTATGTAGTATGAGAAAGTGGTAGTTTATACTTCTCGTCAACTTAGAGTATATGAGCGAAACGATCATACACATGAGTTTAAGCTAATGACAGTGGTATTTAAATTGAAGATTTGGAGGAAATACTTTATAATAAGAAATTTTAGGTATTCATGAACCACAAGAGTTTTAAGTATCTCTTCACTCAAAGAGACTTATATATGAGGCAAAGAAGATTGTTGAAATTCCTTATGTATTATGACTTCACTATTTTCTATCATCCCAAAAAAGCTAATGTAGTGGTGGATGCCTTGAGTAGAAAATTAGTCACTTCGATAGTTTGTATTCGTGTACCAGAATGATTTTTTTATAAAGAGGTCAATGAGCTCAAACTGGAGTTAGCTTCAAAAGATACAAGTAAGGGATTTGCTAATTTTTCCATAAGCATTAATTTTATTGATAAAGTACTTAAAGCACAAAAGGTAGATGAAGAATTTTAAACCATGAAGGCTGAGTTGTAAGAGAAAGTGGTAATTGATTTTGAAGAAATGACTGATGTAAGCTTAACTTTTTTAGGGCGGTTGTTTGTGCCAAACCCCATAGAGTTGAAGGAGATCATTATTTTAGAGGAACATCACTTTATGTTCTCCATCCAACCAAGAGGAACCAAGATGTATTATAATGTGAAATAGATTTTCTGGTGGAGCGGAATAAAAAAGGATATTGTCTCATTTGTGTCTAAGTGTTTGGTGTGTCAACAAGTGAAAATAAAACATTGTTATCTAGGAGGATTGCTACAACATCTACCAATTCCACAGTGGAAGTAGGAGAATGTAGCTATGAACTTTATTTTAAGGCTTCCTATATCGCTAAGTGATAATGATGCAGAGTGGGTTATCATTGATCAGCTCATTAAGTCAGCTTATTTCATTGCTATAAGGATGAGCACTTCTTTAGATGTGCTCGTAGCACTTTATGTGAAAGAGATTGTTCGTTTACATATAATTCCTATATCTATAGTATCCAATAGAGATCCTTGATTTACATCTAGACCTTAGCTCATTTTATCACCTACAGACTGATAGGTACTTCAAGAGGGCTATCCAGACCTTAGAAGATATGTTTCGAGCATGCATCCTTAAGTAGAAAGGTAGTTAGGAGTAACACTTACCGTTAATGGAGTTTGCCTACAATAATACTTAAAAAACTAATATCAAGATGGCTCCTTTCGAGACATCGTATAGATGTCCTTGCTAATCTCCTCTTTATTGGGGTGAGGTCGGAGAACATCTCCTCATCGGGCCACAAATTGTGTAGCAATCAGTGGAGAAGATTAAACTTATTTGAGAGCGATTATAGACAACTCAAAGTTGGCAAAAGAGTTATATGGATAAGCGGTAGAGAGATCTAGAATTCCAAGTTGACAACTATGTTTTATTAAAGATCTCACATTTTCGAGGAGTCGTGCGATTTTACAAGAGATGGAAGTTATCTCTCAGGTTCATTGGACCTTCTGAAGTCCTTTAGCTGATTGGAGTGGTGGCGTATTAAGTAGCTCTGCCTCCACAGCTTACTAACATCAACAATGTGTTCCATGTTTCTCCTCTATGAAAGTATGAGATGGATTCATCCCATGCTCTTGATTTTAAGCCATTGGAGATAACAAATGATCTTTCATGTGTCAAGACGATAGTGCAAATCTTAGACAAAAATGAAAAAACTTGAGAAATAAGGCGATTCTATTAGTAAAAGCCTTTTGGCAAAACCCCAATGTAGAGGATGTAACATAGGAGCGCAAGGATGAAGACAAAGAGAAGTATCATCACCTATTCAATGCTGGCAAAATGGTAAATTTTGAGGACAAAATTCTTATATGGTGGGTAAGATGTAAGATCTCTAATTTAATTTTTTTATTTTATAAATTTATCTGTTTGTTAGTTTGATTTTTTGAGGTTAAAACTAGTTTAAGGTATTCACAAGCTTGATGAAGGTAAGAAGTTTTTCTTCTAATAAGTTTTCTTACTAAAAATAGCATGATTATAAATTTATTTGATCTTTTGATTCATTTTGATATATAATGGTTATTTATTAAAAATTATGTAATTTATGGTTGTTTTTATATGTTTAAGTATGAAAAACATTAGATCTATAATGTTTTGGGCTTGGGTAATGATTATAC
Organism: Saururus chinensis; assembly: GCA_035235625.1. Lineage (NCBI taxonomy): Eukaryota > Viridiplantae > Streptophyta > Magnoliopsida > Piperales > Saururaceae > Saururus > Saururus chinensis. The sequence goes on from CP141142.1 coordinate 26,882,931, forward strand.
GAAGTTTCATGACGTTTTAAGAATTTTTATTGATTCATGATAGAATTTTGATTTAGTTTTGCGAGGTAGAAAATGGCTCTTTTGATTGTTCTTATTTAACCGTTTGATTGCCCCATATGTTCAAATAGGATGACGGCCGTTCGAATGGTAAGCTGTTCAAACAACTCTCTATTTTGGACTCACGGCTATGTTTCTAATACTTTTACTTTAATTTTTGCTCTCAAATTTTTTTAGAAATAGATTATCATGTCTAGATTATATTTCAAATTTTTGATATTTTTATCGCCTAATACGCATTTATTATATTTTTCAGAATACAAGCTATACAGTAAAGCAACTCTCTATTTTCGTGTTTAAAAGAATGTTTAGGGATGAAAATAAATAATTTTTTATTACTTCTTTTTATAATGGATTTATGTGTTATAAGCATGCTGTAAAAATTTCTAGTTGTTTAGAGCACGATAATTCCATGACATAGTTGCAAATTTGAAGGTCAATGATTTTAACAAAATTATAGTCTCATTAATTAAATCATAAAATTACTTTTGTATTCATTTTCATATGATATTTATTTATATTCTAATTACAACTGTGATGTAGGTCTCCGTAAATTTTCACGTTGATTGGAATTTATCGGCTATTTTTCTAAAATGTATAAGTACATATCGTGATTATAATAAAACATCTAAATAAGCTAGTACAAGATAAATAAGTATATGTGTAATTTTAAGTGGGTTTTTGATGATTTCAATTATATAGATTTGGACCTTGTCATGTTCATTTTAGCACAATTCTAAAGATGGGTTTTATTTGTTCCTCAATTGGGCCCATGCAAGCCCACTTTCCTATTCATTGTTATAAATAGCCAACTTGGCCTCATTTTCCTTTGGGGTGGCTGAGATTTAAGGGTTACATGTGCTCTAGCTTCTCACTAAATGACAATGTATGTGTGCTATCTTCATCCAAGGTGAGTTAAGTAACTCTACTTTAAGATTTCTTATACTTTTGACTTTTGCATATGTTTTACTTGCATGCATTTAATTTCATGTCTCTTATTCTTCAAAGTTCATTCTTTTACCCATGTTTTAAAGCTTTAGATCCTTGTTCCTTATTCCTAGTCTCGTATTTCATGTTTGGGATTTATTGGACAAAAGGAAAAAGCATTGATTTGTTTTACTACTAGTGGTTTTGAGTCTATTTAGTATAAAAGTGTGATTTTTACTTAGAGTTAATGAGACATAATTTATTAGTTACGGATTATTTAATTTTACAAAAAAAATTAAAAAAATTATCTACTAATTTGTGGTAAAGGGTTTTTGTTTAATGATATTTTCCTTGCATCAACACAATGGTTTATATGTTGAATCATGTCTTTGATACATAATGGGTGTATGAGCTTTGACATACTTGGATATAAGTTTTGATAATGATGTGTATGAGTTAGGTTAGATCTATCCTATCTAATTCATATATTATGTTTATTTAAAGTTTTATGAGGTTTTGATGGATGATCGAACTTACATTTTCCTAAAAATTGTGATTTTGTGTTTTTGTGCTTGCTTGAGTGATCGCCTTATTAGCCAATCCATCAACCAACTGATCAATCGCACTAATGATCCAATTGATAAGCCAAAGCTACTATTTGCCGAATTTAAAGCCTAATCGATCATACATACATTGTGATCGATCGCCTAAGTTGTAACATCCCGGATTTTATTACGATTTTCTGCTATTTTTATCTGATCATTTTCAGCGAGATATTATGACGCTTCGGCATATTTGACCTCGGTATTCGTACCTGTAGAGCCAGGTCTCGGGTCCGTCGTGGGCCGCGGGTCTCGTTGCACACTTTCAGCGCGAGTGTTGGGCGCACTTTCGGCACGAGTATTGGGCGCACTTTCGGCGCGAGTATTAGACTTATAACGCGTAAAATATGAGTTAACACGTGATGGGGATACGATTGGAAAAAAAAGAAAAAAAAAAGGAGGAAAACGGGATCGGGCACGGTCGAGCCCGATCCAGATGGTTCTGGATGTGGGAACAGTGTTTTCCTCCGCCCCTTCTCCGGTGTCTCTCTGTCCCAGCCGCCGCCGGCCGCCGGTGGGCCGTAGGACCGCCGCACCGGCTCTGCCCCGACCGTGCGACAGCAGGGGGGCCGCCGTCCCGGCCCCACGGCCGCTCCGCAGTCCGCCCGTGCCTCTCCCCTGTTTTCCTCGGTCTGTCTCCGCTCTCGTTGTTTTGTGCTGCGACGACGCCGGCAGTGGCCGGTGGGCTTCGCCCGGCCTCCGTCCGGCCAGTCTCAGGCCGGGGACGGCAGGGCCACCGCCCTAGCCAGTCCCGCCAGCCCCTGAGTTCTCTCTCCCTCTGGTGAGTTCTCTCTCCCTCTCTCACTGTGTTGTGTGTCGCCGCCGCCGTGGGCCGCCGAGGGCCGGCCGGCCGGCCACGGCTCAGCCCTGGGCCGGCAACGGCGGCAGGCCACCCCTCCCGGCCCCAGTGGTCCTCCTCCGCCACCCCAGCCTCTGCTCCGCCTCTCCCCTATTTTTGATTCCGCCACAGTCTCTCTGTCTCGTGACTTGGCGCCGGCGGTGGCCAGTGGGCTCCGCCCGGCCTCCGTCCGGCCAGCCACGAGCCGGCGACGACAAGGCCGCCGTCCTGGCCAGTCCCGTTGGCTCCCCCACTCGGATTCCTTCGGTTAGCCCTACTCCGCTCTCTCTCTGTATCTTGATTTTGCATCGCCGCCACTGGCCGGCAGTTACCGGACGGCCGTCGTGGGCTCCGCCTGGCCTCCGTCCGCCCAGTCACAGGCCGACGACGCAGGGCCGCCACCTTGGCCAGCCCCATCAGCCCCCGACCAGCTTCCTCCTCCCCCGATCTCTTTGTTTTGTACTGTGGCAGCACCGGCTATGGCCAGTGGGCTTTGCCCGGCCTCCATTTGGCCAGCCATGGGCCGGGGACCGCAAGGCTGACCACCGGCCAGCTCCGCCGCCCCATGGCCGCTCCACCTTATTGGTTTTCCCCGGCCAGTCTCTCATCTCCCCTATCTTGCCCCTTTTTGTGGGAGTTCACTGTCTGCCACCGTTAGCCGGGCACCAGACTTGACCCACCAGACCGTTGTTCGGTCTCTCTCCAGCCGGGCAACGATGATGGATGTTTCCACCCAGCCCGGTTTAGCCTTTGTCCCATCCGTTCCACTAGAACGGGATTTGTTGACGCCGGTTGATGTGCTTGTCCACAGAAACCGAGCCTTTGCTCCTCACGGTACTATCTGTCCGGCGTGTCGCCGTTGACTTTGGCCATCACCTCTGGCCGGAGATAGCTCCTCCCGGCTACTAGGGCCACGATGGAGTCGGCCAGAGCCGCCAGTAAACCCTGTTCGTCGTTTAGGGTTTTCCACCCGTTATGGGTTATCGAGCATCGTTGGATGTCGAACACCCTTGGACCACCTTAGTGTGGCGGGTCTCAGCCTGGGGATGGCTGGCCGCCCTAGTGCGGCACCGCCCCTCTTCTTTCGGCATGGGGCAGGCTCCCCTCTGCCGATTGTGTCTAACCACTCTATAGAGAGCACCACGTGTTGCCCTTTGACCGTCTTACCCTCGCCGGACGCTGATTGGCCGCGTGTGCAAGTAGCCACGCATGCGGGTTAGGGTTTTGTCGCCCGACCGTCAGATGGCTCTGCCATCATCTGGAGTTGACATCGGAGTCCACCACCTCTCCTACGCCTGTCACCCTCTGCCCTTATGTTGGCCCTGGTAAATGTGAAATCGACGTCGTTGGGTGCTGTCCATGGCCGATTTCGACGTCTTGTGACTGGTTGTGTATTTTTCAACCGCCGGTCAAATTTTAGTGAGTACACCCTGCCTTCCGATCGCACCTGCCACTCGTTGGCACGATCTTTCTCCCAGCCGCCCCTAGTGTGCCATCGTGGATCACGGATTTTGCCGCGTTGATTTTGACATTCCATTTGGCCGTGTGTAGTTCCGGCGCTTCCTAAACCTCGAGACAGCAACTCTCTTAGCTGGGCAATGGTTTTGACCACTGACTCCGCCACCGACGCCACCACCATCGTATGCTCGCCATCAAATGTCATGATTACGAGGTAGGGGAGCTTTGAACTCGTAAATTCATGACAGCATGCTTTAAATGAGTAGCAGCATGCTAGGCTTGCATGATTCTATGTTTTGGATATTAAATCATGACATGTATGCATGATGTAAGATAGTGAATTATGCCACATTGAGGTACATGTATGTATGTATGTGAGTTGTAAGCATGGTTATGTATGTGTATGATGTATGGTGTATGCGCTAGTGATGGCTAGCGAATGTGTTAGTGTGCTACATATATGTGTGTTGGACACGCTAGTGATGGCTAGCGATGTCGAGTAAGTTACGTATGTGGACTGTGTGGGTAGAGGTATGGGTGATGGACGGTAAGATTGGTAAGGGTTTGGTATGAAGTTGGATGTGGATTTGGACGTGTAAGCGCATGACGGAAGACAGAGAAAGTAAGTTTGAGGAGCAAGGATTTGAGATGGGTCAGATCGGTTTGGAGCGTACGTCAGGGATTCGGTAAGTAAGAAGACTGAGGCTTGGAGCCTTATGAGGGTTTATTAGACAGTAAGAGCGTGCATAATTGTACAAGCATAACGTACAAATTATGAAGTAAAAAGTAAGAATAATAAGTGAGGAATTAAGTAAGAGGTTGATAACGGGGATCTGCTGAGAGGAGCTCAGTTTGACGATGTAAGTAAGATGTCCAACCGTAAGGTGGATGTTCGAGGATGTATGTGTACATAAGGATTTGTGTACGGTGAGTTATGTGTGACTTGGACGGGTAAGTGAAGTTTGTTGCCCCAACGAACTAGGGTTTCGATCGGGCTCAGCTTCAGTTTGATCAATCGATGAGGACTATGAGTCAGTTTAGCATAATTGTACCGCATAATATACTTAAGTCAAACTTGAATTATGAGAACGTTAATAATAGCGTTGTGAGTTTGAGACCTGAGGGTTCGACGGATTAAGTTCCGTGCTTGAGCTAGCCGATAATGAATCGGCTGAGCACTTCTTGTGTCTTGCCATGGTGGTTATCCTGCGGGATTTGTGTTTGTGTGCTATATAGAGCACCGGACGTCTGATGCTCTGTTGAGAGCGATGTATGTTTGATTTGGTCTGTGTGCTGTATAAGCCCAGACGTTTGATGCTCTGTTGAGAGCGAAGTATGTTTTTGATTCGGTCTGTGTGCTGGACAAGCCCAGACATTTGATGCTCTGTTGAGAGCGTTGTATGTTTCCGCCCAAGAGTGGCATCAGACGTTTACGCCCAAGTGGCACTGTATGTTTTCTGCCCAAGAGTGGCAATGGCACTATAAGACCCATTATGGTGGGCAATTCTCTGGCACTATAAGACACATTATGGTGGGCAATCGTATAGCACTATAGGACCCCTTATGTGTGGGCAATTGTATGACCCCTTGTGTGGGTGTATGTTTGCGCGCTCAGGTAAGTAGTATCATGGATCTACTCTTACCTGTTTGATCCAGTGCCCCATGAGCATTGGTGTACCTTACCTTCGAAAAAGTCCATAGCGTCTAGTCACTCCCCGGAGGTTAAGGTGATGCCCCAGTGACATTCTTTTCCTTTTCGACATTAGAGCTTATTAGCTGTAATAGCTTCAGTGGTCGATAGTATGTATACGACTGTATGACTGAGTATGTGCATTTTTGAGTAAGCGTATGATGATGAGTATATGCACGACTGTAAGATTGAAGATGAGTACGATTGTAAGAGTGTGAGTTTGAGCACGACTGTAAGAGTTTGAATATGAGTTTGACAGTAAGTGTAAGACTGTACGAGTAAGGTCGTACGAGTAAGTGTAAGACTGTACGAGTAAGGTCGTACGAGTAAATGTAAGACTGTACGAGTAAGGTCGTACGAGTAAGTGTATGATTGTACGAGTAAGGTCATACAAGTACGTGTAAGCTGTATGGGTATGCCTTTGATGGTATGAGTATGTTTGTAAGACCCTGATTAAGGGTGTTTGTATGAGTTTGGTTTCATGGTATGCTACACATGATTAGTTGCATATGTGCATAATTATATTATACGTTGTTTGCCTCATGTTGAGTTGCATGACGCATGTTTTATGAACTTATTGAGTTCACCGTTTGGGATTTCCCCTACTGGGTATTTTTCTACTGAGTATGAAAATACTCACCCTACTTCTTTTAGCCTCGTTGTTCGGGAGGCTTTTGCAGGTTGTGTTGGTGAGCTCCTGGAGATGGACGCTTGTCTTTACGGTGGATTGTTTCCCCTCGACTCAAGTATATTGGTGTCACGACTTGATGTATTTGGTACCACGATCTGATGTATTTGATGAGATTTAAGTATATGTATTCTGAACTTTTAATTTGGATCAGAGTAGACTGTTTATGGGACTTGTACTTGGGGACACCTGAGAGTTATTTGTATTTAAAAAAATACATGATCATGGTGATTTAGTCGTATATATGTTTTCGAGTAGCGCCTGAGGATATTTGATTTGACAGTACGATGTTTAACCGTATCATGTTTAAAAATTATAAACTGTTTATACGGGTTTTGATTTTGTCATTTTGACTCCGATTTAACGTATAAAAGAAAAAAAAAATTCTATGAGTTTTAAGAAAAAAGGGATGAAAAATCTCGGGCGTTACATAAGTAAATTTTGACTTATATACTTATTTTTTAAACCAAATATTAATGGTTTCACCATGCCTCATACATGTAACTAGTAACATATTATCATGTTATAGTATGAATATTTTTATGCATGTGATGCTATTCATGTATGAACTATACCCTATAAATTATAAATTATTTATAAGCATGACCACTTATATTTGCATGCATTTATGCTTATATAATTATATTATTTACGCATGAATCATACCTCATGCATGATAGAATTGCTTATTAGTATGAATACTCATGCTTTATTCATGATATAATTGCTTATTAGTGTGAATACTCATACTTACATGCATAAAACAATAATCATCTATGAATCATATCGCATGCATAATAAAAATTGTTTATTAAACCTTGTTTAACTGTGATTAGCCATGAACCATGTTTCCCATGATTAACCATAAATTTTCATAGTTTTTCAGATTGGCAATATAGTGAATTTGAATGAATCAGTTTTTCATCCGAAAGGTAAGGTGTTTTCTTCAAAAGAATAGGGTTTTCTATTCTGAAAGGGTCAATTTTTCCCCAAGTCAAAAAAGAGCAAAATGTTATAATGAGAACATTTAATTAAGACTTCTGGAATAAGCTCCAAGTTGGTTTATCTATGTGCATCGGCTAACTAAAGGTATTTTCAGTTTATAGGAGTGTCAATTACTTTTGGTAATTCCTTCTTAGGAATGTCGGATAAGCATGTTGCTTTTAGTATTTTCGATTTAAGAATACTAAATAAGCTAGTATTCAGTATCTTTAGGCACTAGGACTTCTCTATCGTATGATTTTATGTATATTTTATGTATGAATTATGATGCTTTATTAAGATATTTATTTAGGTTTTGTATATGATTAGTATGCTCTATTAAAATATTTACACAAGTTTTATATCTGGATTATGATGCTTGATTCAGATATTTATACATATTTTGTGGATAGATTATTATGCCTATTGAATATTTACACAAGTTTAGTTATGGGAAACTTGATACATTCTTGAGATATTTACATAGGTTTTGTGTTTGGAATATGATGCATAATTAAGATACAGGTTTTATGTGTATGGATTGATGCATGATTGAGATGTTTATGCTGATATTGTATAAGAGATTTGATGTATTCTTGAAATATTAACACCGGAATTACATAAAATTTATTTTATGCATATCAAGATTATGTTTGTGATGTTAATATAAGCTCCATGTTTCAAAACCTTACTTGGCTATGCTCACCCATTTACTTTATTTTAGCGTGTATTTTTTTAGGATCCTATGTAGTTGTACTATGAGCTAGTTAAAAATTAAAAAGATGTTGAGCAAGGATAGTTCATCTACGGTAGAATAGTTAATAGTTGATGTATGATATAACCTTTGAGTCTCTATAGTTATATTGTGAGAGTCTTCTTTTTGATAGTAATGCATTAGTTTTATACTTTAGAATGCATGAGACTCCTATATGACTACGAACTTAGAAATATGTGTAAGGATGTTATGCTCATACTTATGCTTACTAGCTTTGTTTAATTTCTCTTATTTTTTTAATACATACATTTGTACAAAGTGACAGTTATATACTTCAATCGAGCCCGGTTTGGGTTAGTAATTAATATTTTATCGCGCTTTCTAATTGGTTTATATCAGGGGCCAGGACACTCCCCCCTTAATTAGTAACTCATAAATCCTAATATGGTGTGGCCTTAAACCTAAAATTAACTTGCACATCACAAACAAGAATATATATACATAATATTATTTTAAAAAATATATAAATACAAATTTTAAATATTCAAGCAAGTAGAGATTAATCAAGTTTTAACCAAAACAAGAATTTTCTCTTTCAACAATTAATTTATATCTTTTTTTCATACTCTCTGTTAGTTATTTTCCCTTATATTTATCAAGTTCTCCCTTATAAATTCATAACTCAATTTTCCCCCTTTTGTTTTCATGAATATTCAAAAATAAATGAGGTAAAAAAGAGAAAAAATAAGAGAAAAAACCTAAAAATTAATGTGAAACCACATTAAAAATCTATTTCAATGAGAAGCAAAATTTTGAAACATCAAGTTGAAATTAGAGTGTTTTTGAAATTTTATAGTAATATCATTTGTGAACATATTATCCAAGATTTAGAATGTCTCACTATATGTTTCACATATAAGCATAACATAATCTTTTTAACCGCTTGGTTAAAGAATCATAATTTGAAGTTCCCACCTTCATAATAGTAAGAGATGTTTAAGTATTTCATATCAAATCCAAGGTTATACCATGATCAATTAAAATAATATTAAAACATCAATAAATAACATAGTCAAAAATAACTTTAAAGGTTTAAAGTTATTTAGATTTAGCATCCATTTGAGATCCTTTAAAGGTTTAACTGATTCCCTAGCTCAACAAATAAAATATAAGTATTCTAAAATTAATTAAACATTAAAATAATTTTTTTCTAAGTCTAAAGAAAGATCAAAATTGATTATTAATCTCGTTTAGATAAATTTCGAGCCCACAATGCCGCAAAAATTTTCTAGGCTCAATTTTTGAAGTAAAAAAAATGTTCAAAATAAATTTTAAAAATTTTGGTTATTACAAATTCTTCTTTCCCTTCCTCTATTCTCACACACTTCCTCGTGGCTCGTGGTCTATTAAAGAGCTCCCAATTTTTTAGTATTTGGGGAGCTTTTTCCTCCTCACTTTATGTCTTTATACGCTCTATGTTAATTATTTCATCATCATAGAATGAGTTGCCATGCCTTCCTCTTGGATCTACTTTGGGCGTGCCTCCTACCTCCTATGTTCGTTTCAATAAAGGTACGTTGCTTTTTCAACAATTGGCTCTGGCATTAGGTGTCTCTTGCCTTCACTTTAGATTGGGTTGAGCTCCACAGTGATCCATTGTCCATCTCTACTACAAGGGGTTCCCACTTTTGGTGACTCTCTTCTCTACTCATTTCATTGTTAGTAGCTTTGGGACCATTTTTGTATTTCCTCTTGTTCTAGCCTTCTACTCCTAGTAAGGGGACTTAGGGCTTGGTTTATTGACATCTGATTGATCCTTTGGAGACGGCCCTTTTGTATTGAACTAGCATGGCTGATGCGGTGGTCATGGTAGAGTGCATTTTACTTGCCTTCCCTGACGGCGCTTCAGCGCTCTTTTCTTTGGCGGGCAATACCATCTATGTTATTCTCGAGTTTTTGTTATCCTAAGTTGTTTTACTGACAGACTATTGTAAATGCCTATGCAGTTGTTCTATAAAACTAGATTGTTTATGACAAAAACAAAAACTTACATTAGGCCATCGTGAACAAATAAACGAGGATGTTTCAATAAAACTTTTATGCCAGGGCTCCTCTAACATTTATTTCTGTATATATAGCTATGGCAGTTTCTAAGCCAGCCCCATGTACCTTGTGGAAAAAGTTAATATGCCTCAGCCCTCAGGTGCATATTTTTTGTGTCAGATCACTACGTGGACAGACAGAATGTGTGCGCCATACTATCGGTCTCATACCTTATCTACTAAAGGAAAACTGCATATGATTTCAGGAGAACAATAAGTGCTTTTGCTTTCTTATGGTTTCTGGTCTGTTCAGAAGCAGGAAAACTCCTGATCTTAGCAATCATGCTTACAATTGGTCTACAAGCTATACATGATTAGAAGTAGAAAACTATGTCCCATATATTAAGCTAGCCAAGGAAAATTATGCCCTCACATTTACAACCTACTAAAATACATATGACCATCAAGATTACCTGACACAAGCCAAAAAAGGAAGTTCGTGGAACTTGAAACTGTTGTTGGACTTTTATTTTTTTAGTTTTGTGAATACGTGTCATAATACAGGGGACAGGGAGAAAAGTAGTCGATATTCCATCACCCATAAATTTATACTTCATGCAAAGGACGAAGATGCCCAGAAAACTATAAAAATAACGAAGAAAATTATGTGTATTTAAAGACACAAAAGGCACAATGAAAGACAATGAAAACAGGCATGGAAAGGGGAAAAAACACAAAAAGTGGATATATATATATACATACGTGATCCCGCAATAAATGTAATAAGTAGCACCGTATTTACTCCTATGACTTACTTTCCACATGAAGAAACAAGGGACAGCAATTAATAGAAAGACACAGACAGATAATAAAAATAGAAGAGTTAGGAGTAAATGAATGAAAAAACTTCATTAATCAACAACCATGTTCTATGTTTAAATCCTGTCACTTTATAAACTTTCAATATCACCCTTTTAAAACTCATAATTCAACTCAAAACACAAAAAAATAAACTTAGTACCATCGGTATAATCATTAAGGGACTTATTTTTTCAGAGACACCCTCAATTACCACAAATATGACTTAGTTCTACATCAAATATCTTCTAATTACAGAGAACCTTTTTGGCTCGAGGCATATTTCTTTGCATATATCACAGCAGCTCATACATGGAATAAATATAAACAGCTAATTCAATCCAAAATACAAGAAACTATAAGTAACACATTCAACGTAATAATTTCTTCACATGTACTGGCCTAAGCTCATAGTATCTCTAAAAGTGCACTATTTTAGAATTTGAACTACAATGTCTAAAGAACCAGGCCATGTAGAAGGAAGGACCAACATCAATAAGGAAAGAATTACGACAAAAATACCATTCAAAATATAGATTACAGTATATTGCTTCAAGACAAGATAGAATATCAAAAAGTATGTTATACTGGGGGGAAACCTTTTCAAGGACTGACAGGCTTAAATCATTATCCTATAAAAAGATCCTAGATACACATCAAAATTGCAAATGTTTCAATTCTTCAACTAGATAATTTATGTGCATACATGCGTGCAAAATCTAAGCAGAGCTGGCAATCCCGCTCATCACCCCAACCACCCCAACCCTTGAATCCTGCTTGATAACCATCTTGATGCGTATATACATGCACATTCCAACCTGGACTAATGTTAACAATATTATCAGTATCCTCTAATTCAACATTCATTGAGCCAATATCAATACATGATTCCTTTTGCCCTTGCCCCTGATGCAAACCACATTTCCCAAAGTGAGCTGCACTCCTGCGTGGCCCTCTTAATGTGTAAACAGGAGTACCCCATGATGGGTAAACAGTGGCCCACATAGTTATATCCCAATTATAATCATCAAAATGGCAAAAGTCCTGGGCTCTCTCATGAATTTTTCTCCAAACTGTTCTATTAAAAGCATATCCAACATTGCCAATCTTCTCTGCAATAAGCTTATGCCATCCTTCACCCTTTGAGTTCACATCTGATGGGGCTAGGTTTGAAGCATAACACTCAGGGCACTTTTTCGGTTTCAAAGAAGTGAGTAGCTGAATGCTTCGGTAGGCATTAGGGAATACGAAGTGGTCTTCTTCTATAAAAAGAATGTGCCCCATATAGTTCCAAGTTTCCTCCAAACCATCCCACATAGTGTTCATCATCCACCACCAATGATGCTTCAGAGAAACAATCTTGGGAGATCTATGGTTACCATATTGATCAGGGCTGCCTTTGCACTTCTTCTGCAAGGCATCATCTTTATCCTGACAGTCTCCAGGGGAAAATCCTGGAAAACTATTTGGGTATATATGAGGTGAATAAGGAGAGAAAATTTGCTTTACTTGACAAAACTTTATACCTTCTACAATCTTGTTCATTTCTTCAAAATATCCATCATGGCTGACTATGAGCAAAGTCTCTCCAATTCCTTCAACTTTAGAAAGGCTATTAATCACTATTTGGAGATACTGCGGCCGGTTGTATACATAAAGAACAATCTTTATATGATCTTTAGCTAATTTTGGGAATAAATTCACATTTCTAGGTGGCATTTGGTTCTTCTTCTCCAGAAGAATTGACAAGTCGGTTTGATTGAACCATGTGGGCTTATTTACAGTATGCAATATGATATTGCCTTTATCATAGTTAATTTCATGAATCTCGTCTTGGTCATAAGCAGAAATGCTGATCTGAAAAAGTCTGTTTGTTCGAAGGAGATATATAAGAACTAAAAGTCCACAAGTCAAAAATAGAAAAATTGGGAGCAAGCCCCGGTGGCCAGGTTCTCTTGCACGCGATTTCCGGTAAAATCCCATGAATCCCTAAAAAAAGGGCCCTACAAACAACGAGTACATATTCAGAATTAAGATAAGTACAACCACCAAGGAACTCAACCACTGTAGAACCATTATAGGCAAGCAACAACAGAGACAAACGACGGCCGTCCACGAAAATTAAGTAATTGATATTTTCACCACTCCAATTGAGAACAAGCAAAAATAGTAACTTATGTTAGGTTCAAAAAGATATCCCTTCATCTCCGTACTATAATAACAAATTTGCTTACCAGGATTAGCTGCTGCAATCGCCAAAAGGTCGCTTCTAAAATAAGCTATGGTTGGTGGAACACAAAAAGGGATAAAAATTAAAAGTTCGTCAAAAGTTAATCTTCCCACTTCAAATTAAGCAGCCACAAAATCTTGAACTTCTGCATCATGCTATACTTTTCATCTAAAGCCCAAAAGACCAACAAATTTCTTCCAAGCATAAAAAAAACCCAAAGAACAGATGGAGGAAAGATAAGCCCTTAACAATACCAACCATCAATCCGAATTTGGACTCACCTCTGTACTCCTCGCCTCGCTGATACCTCTCGCTTCCGCAGCTCAAGTTACCAAAGACAGCGATTGTATGTGAAAATTTCCAGGCAACCACTGCTAGGCGGCTCTACTAGGCGAGTTTTGCTTGGAGTGCCTGGATCAAGAGAGTCCGGGATAGGCGGCCGTGGTGGCGCCTATGAGCCGAGGTCGACTAGGGTTGAATAGGGCCGTCTGAGAAGCCGGATAAAGGGGGAACCTGCAGCAGTCATACGTCAGTAAGCGGGCAGTTTAAGCTTCAGGTTAAAAGACTTCAAATCGAGTTTAACCTGAAGAAACGTCTGGGTTTGTTTATTTTGGAAATTATACTCCCGCATATATTTTTAAATTATACTCCCTTCGTCTTGTATCAATGAGTAATATCATTATGAGTCCTCGCGTCAAAATTACTTCACCCTTCCCACACCATTAATGAGTGAAGCCCCACCATTTACGAGTGTTGAGTATATGGGCTCCACTCATTAATGGTGAAGTAGTTGAGTATATGGGCTCCACTCATTAATGGTGAAGTAGTGCTTTTACGCATGAATTTTAATGTTAAAAGTACTTTTTTATATTAATAACTTCAATATAAAAAAAATATTATTTTATATTAATTATTTTATTTAACTTACTTGACCCCCTCTTTAGCGTCTCAAGGGTAGGGGCTCAAAAGATCCTTCGACAAGTCACCCTGAAGCACTTCCTTTCTAGCGAGGCTTCCTATGAGCTTTTGGCAGCACTCCCTTTGAAACTCGGACTTCTGTCTTTGCCCGCCACTACTAGTAAAAGCAAGGAGGTGTTGAAAGGTCTTATTATGGTGGCAACAGTTGAAAAGGAAGAAGACCAAGCAGGCCGATGTCAGGCTCCGAGAGGGACTTGGATAGTATATCTACCCTCCTCCTTCAAGTGTTTCGATTAAGTTCAGATTCAATTTAATTCTTGACATAGCAAGTTTGGTGCTTAGATGTAAAGTTTTCTAAGGTATGCATGGAGGGGGCGGATACTCTTACCTCCCTTTGGTGGTTATGCTTTTTTGATTCCATTTGCATGGGTATGGAGAAACTGACACAAGTAGAGAAGAGTGGCAGAGTGAGGAAGAAGAAATTGAATATTATTAGATGCGGAAGAGAGTTGTAATTACTTAGTTTGATAAAAATAACAAAAAATAGAAATAAAACTATTAATATAGAATGAAAGGAGTATTTATATTAAAACTATACTTATACCCCATATTTAGAGCAAATGAAGATACCATCTTAAAAGGTTTTTTTATTAAAGTAGAATGAATTTGTACATAGATAAAAAAAATTAAATTAAAAATAAAATATATATATCTAATAAAGGTCTCCCTTGATACTAAAGTTATAATACATACTTTCAATATCATAATCATCATAAATTACATACACATATTAATATAAATATTATACTAACTTAGATACAAATATAGTCGACAATTATAAATCCAAATCTTATGATATTAGGTTATAGGTTGGTGAAGGCAAGTGTTGAAAGAGTTTGCACTATGGAGCGCATCATTTGTATTTAGGATAAGTTTGAGAGTGGATCTCAATTGATAGAGTTTGTTGGGAGTTTTCCAATGACATAAAAAATACCTGAATTAGAACATGTGGGTAAAATATACAAAAAATTATTACAAAAAATATGTTGTATACATCAGACCCACAAAAAGTTCAAAATAACATACTCATGTGGATCTCATTTGACATAGCTTCTTAATAGCTTTACAATGATATTAAGAATATGCAAATCCGAGTTCAGGAGTATAAGATGTGACCTTACAAAGTTAAAATCAACATAAGTAAAAACTAGGCCTATGTTGCAATGGCAACCAATATTACATTAATATGTAGTTGTCATCTAAAAGAATCTCAATAAATAATTTTACTAAAATACATTTTATATGGCATACCAGTTAAAGCTTGTATTAAATGACATTATAGGTAAATGTGCTAGCAATATACAAAATTTGACAAAAAATTATTGTCACTCAATGTACTTTATATAGTAGTCTGATTTAAGTAGAGTTTAAAATTTTCATTAGATAACTATACCAATGGCTAAGCTCACTTAAAAGACTAAAATTTCCATAGTGCTGAATTGGGCAGGCCTATTGGCCAAGTCCACATGGAAGGTCTATTGAGGCGGGACTATAGACCAAATCTACTGAATTGAACCAATGAGCCGCATGTCAGGCCAGCGGGCCAAAGCAACAAGTCAGTCCTATGATTGATAATAGCACACAAAGTCTGTGGGCAGGTTTACAAACCAAGCTCATGAGCCCATATGTGGACCAGGACCATGAGTCAACCCATGAACAAATCATTAAATTGAACTACTCAACATGGTACATACAATTGTAGCATGGTGTCATAACCCGAGCCTTGAGAATAGTCCAAAGACTATCCACACCATTGGAGTGCACCTAAACCCGAGTTGTGACAAGACAATAAAATATTCTACAAGGGATAAAGAATTGAAACTAAAATTTGAATAACCTTCTTACTAAACTTTTATTGAATCAAAATCAATTGAGTTTCACCCATGGGGTGTTCATCTTCAACTACAAACTGATTACTAATGCTCATAAGAAAATAATTAAACTAATCTTAATTCTTTGATCATCCATGTGAACAATATTTCTCTATCCTTTCTTGATGATCCTACACATCTAAATCAGCAAATAAACGAGCAAAAATGACATTCCACCCGTGAGCTAAAAGCTCTGTGATCATGCCTCAAATAGAACATGTATTGTAATCTAGCAATCATAAATCATACAATAAACAAGGATTCAATTCACAAATCTAAGTATGATATATTTAAACATGGTCATCATATATGCATCACAATTTAAGACAACATTCACATGATCATTCATCGTGTCATAAGTTTACATAATCACCATATGCATCATATATCATAATTCACATACAACCCATTCCCTTTATCTCATGGAGAATTAGCTATGTAATCTGTGATTTGCGTCGTGGGTGGTCATCCATGTGTACTCGATATGACCCATAAAAACTGGTATGGAACTGCCAAAGGCTGGGGTCCACCTTCATCCCTACGTGGCACCTGGTAATCTTATTATCTTGATCATGAAGTTAAGACACTCCACCTAGACCTTAACTACCCTTGTCAACCTCTCACTCTTAGGTTGGTTCTTAATTCCTGATCTACCACTTATGCAAAATATTACTCTCACATGCCCATAAAGAGGGAAAAACATATTCTATACAGTTTAACCCAAGAACAAAAAGCTCTTATGATTCACCAATCAGATTGAATAATAAGCGCATAAGTTCATAAAACAAGAATTGAAATATCCATCCATATTGTCTATTTAATTCATTTACCTGTCAAAACATAAGCATGCACTATATCAAAACATCCAAATTTGCATTTTCGTCTTGAATATAACCTGTAGCATCTCATAGTTAAATCACAATTTTGTAATGGTCAATCAATTGCCCAACATACATCACCCGACCTCATCTTATATAAATCACTCTAACCACACAAGAGGACATTCATCATTTCAGCCTGAACATGTACACAATAGATTTTGGGTAATATATGTACTAAACAATTTAGAGCAAAACATACATTGGTCATCTTAGAAAGAAACACACTTCAATAGATTAGTACCAAACATCTATCAACCTTTGAAACAAACTTACTTTAAATTCTGCACTTATCCATTGTTGGGGCAGAGCTTATTTTAATCTAAAACATGTGCCCAATGTTGGAGCAAAGTACATGTTCAATTATGTTTACTTTGGAGTTGATGTCAAGTCTTTTATTTTTTAGGGCATGAGATTGGTTAGTGGCAAGTTATTAGTATTTTATTCTAAGGTAAAGAAGTGGATCAATAGTAGGTATGCCTTTTCTTGTAAATATCTTGGTGAAGGATGTGGCTTTACCTCCTATTGAGTCCATCCCTGTGGTGGCATAATATGCAAATGTCTTTTCGGAGGATTTATCGAGGTTACTCCTGAGAGGGAGATCGAGTTCAACATCAATCTTCTTTCGGGCACAACTCCTGTCTCCAAAGCTCCTTACTGCATGGCTCCAGCTAAATTAAATGAGCTGAAGACTCAGCTGCAAGGCTTGATGGATTAAAGGTATATAAGACCGAGTGCACCTCCATGGGGCTCACCAGTTTTCTTTGTCAAAAAGAAGGAATATTCACAAAGGCTTTGTATCAACTATCAAATGTTGAATCAAGTCACCATTGTCTTGCAAACTTTGAAAGACCACAAGTTGTATGTAAAGTTTGATAAGTGTGAATTTTAGTTGGAGGAAGTGCAATTTCTTGCCATGTGATCTTTAAAAATGGTGTAGCAATGGATCCATCTAAGGTGGAATAAATATTCAAGTGGGGGCAACCTAAGAATGCTTCCGAAGTTCAAAGTTTCTTAGGTCTTCGAGATACTATCAGAGGCTTATCGAAAACTTTTCTCGCATTGCTACTCCTATGACCAAGTTGACAATGAAGAGTAAAAAGTTTGAATGAAGTCAAGTATGTGAGGAATGTTTCTAAGAGTTGAAGAAGAGGCTAACTTCAACATCAGTTTTAGCCTACCTTTGAGGAGTAGAGGATTTGTGGTATATAGTGATGCTTCATTAAGAGGTTTAGGTTATGTATTGATGCATCATAGGAAAGTGGTAACTTATACTTCTCATCAACTTAGATTACATAAGCGAAGCTATCTTACATATGACTTAGAGCTAGCAGTAGTGGTCTTTGCATTGAAGATTTGAAGACACTATCTTTATGATGATAAGTTTAAGGTGTTTACGGACCACAAAAGTTTGAAGTATCTCTTCACTCAAAGAGACTTGAACATAAATCAAAGAAGACGGTTTGAATTCCTTAAGGATTATAACTTCAACATTTCTTATTATCTCAAAAAAGCTAATGTGGTAGAAGATGCATTGAGTAGAAAATTGGCAACTTTGGTAGCTTGTGTTCTTGTGCAAGAGTGACTTTTGTAAGAAGAGGTCATTGAGCTCAAACTGGAGTTATCTTTAGAAGATATAAGTAAGTAATTTGTTACTCTTTCCATAAGTTTTGATTTGGTTGATAAGGCAGTTGAAGCATAAAAGATGAATGGGGAAATCCAAGCCATGATTGCATGGGAAAGCGGTGATTGATTTTGAAGAAAGGGCCTATTGAAATTTAACTTTCTGATGGTGGTTGTGTGTGCCAAACTTCTTGGAGTTGAACACATTCTTTCGAGACACATTACTCTAAGTTCTCCATCAATCTAGAAGGAACCAAGATGTATCATGATGTAAAGTGAACTTTTTGGTAGAGAGGGATGAAGAAGGACATTGCCTCGTTTGTGTTTAAGTGCTTGGTATGTCAACAAGTGAAAGCAGAGCATCGTCATCTAGGAGGCATGTTACAAACTCTACCTATTTTGGAGTGGAAGTGGGAGAGTATAGCTATAGACTTTATTTTAATACTTCCTAGATTGCTAAATGTCAATGATGCAATGTGTATTATTATTGATCGACTCACTAAGTATGCATACTTCATTGCTATGAGGGTGACTACTTTTTTGGATGTGTTGGCAGTACTTTATGTGAAGGAGATTGTTCGGTTACATAGAGTTCCAGTTTCTAAAGTTTTCGATAGAGATATTCGATTTACATATAGGTTTTGACAAAGTTTTCAGAAGGCTTTAGGGATAGTGACTCACCTCAACTCAGCTTATCATCTTTAAGCCAATAGGCAATTTGAGATGACTATCTACAACTTAGAGGATATGTTTTGAGTATGCATTTTCGAGTAAAAGGGTTGTTAGAAGCAATACTTATCATTGGTAGAGTTTGCCTATACAACAGTTACAAAGCTAGCATTAAGATTGCTCCTTTTGAGACATTGTATGAGCATCCTTACCGATATCCCCTTTATTATAGTGAGATTAGAATACATCTCTTAACCGGGCAGAGAATGTGCAGTAGTTATAAACAAATAAAGTACGATAATCATTTTCCTTTAAAATACAACAATACTCTCTCTCTTAATTCTCAATTAATATAAATTATACTTAATTATTTATAATGTTACAAAGTATCTAAATTTTTTTATGTTTTCCCTACAAATATAAGATATAAATATTAAATAAATATAAAATTTGGATTAAAAAATAAAAGTACCCATGTACCCGATTTAAGTAATGTTAGGGCTTGTATTATTAACCGGTTTAAAGAATTTAAGTGCCGGTAAGACCCACCCGATAGCGGCCCTGTTTACCTGCGTGTCCCGTGGCCGGTAGCCAGACTGATTTTCATGCGCCAAAAGGCCGTAACGCTGGAACAGTAAAGAGCCAGAATCAGAGAGGTCCACGCGCCTGGTCTTTGGTCTCTCCTGATTGCGCTCCGGTAGCTTCCGCCAGCCAGAAGCTTCCCACGAGAGACGAAAAAGCCGTCAAATCGGCGGCAGCTAACGATCGGAAAGAGAGCAATCGAGCGACGATGTTGTTCAGGGTCGCAGGGAGGAGGCTGTCGTCTCTCTCATGGAGGGTGAATCCCTCCGCCTCCGCCTCCAGGAATCTCCTCATCGGTGTTGAATCCTCCCCCTCTGAAGATCCCAAGGCCCTTTCCCCGTCCGCCGGAACTTCTTCCGCATCTTGTTTCCGCTTTCCCATTAGAGGTTTCTGTTCCTGTCCTTCATCCCATTTTTGTCATCGTCTGATTAGGCTGTTCTTTCTTTTCTGTTCTCATGGTTTCTCTTTCTCTGTTCTTTTCTTTAGTTTCGATCATTATAATGACAAATGCTATGTTGATATCTGTTATATCTGATTAGATGATAAGATCTGCGCATATTCGATTATATTTTGGGCGCGTTCTAAATGTTTGTGCTAGTGCTCTCTTGCTTAGATTTGTGTCGTGTTATGCTGATCATCTTATTTGGTTTTGATGGAAAGTAGTAATTGAAATCCACAACTTGTTGTTTACTTATCCCATCTGCTTAAGTTCGGTATTTGGTGAGAAGTTTGAGTTTTTTTTTAATGGAAAGAAGTTTGACCTTTATTCCTCCCTCACTTATTAGTCATAAGGTTTTGTGAATGACCGTGTCTCATCTTTTTCAATTTGGATAAGTAGTATCCTTGAATGGCTTTTTGGCCGGTAAATGATGGCCAAAGCCCTATTAATATCATTAAGCTCAAGAGAAATATACAAGAGGTGGAAAATTTAATGAGAAATGAAAAACTAAATGTTATACTCGTTTCGTAGACAAAGACAGAATGATGTCTTTGGAGATTTGAGGCGATCCCAAAGAAAGATTGCCTTGAATGTTGATGCAAGCTGTTTAGGTGGGATGAATAAGAACGCCTTTTTTTCTTTCTTTTATTTTCAGAGCAAAATGTTGATGTACAATGGGCACTCGTATGAAAACCCCATTGTTCTTCGTGCTAAATGTTATTTCTTTATTACATAAACAATTGCTGCATAGCATATAGTGTTAGGAACCTTTTGTCTATTTTGTGGGCAGAATGCAAGTACAAGGGTCATATAAAACGTAAGTGAATGGTCTCACTTGTCTTAAGAGACATGAGTGCTTCTTATTACTAAGGGGAATTTATGTATAACCACCTGTCTTGGCATTGTTACCCACAGCTGCCCACATTTCATATTCTTACAGATAACCACCTGAACTTGCAATAAATTAGCAGCCAATTTCCAATTCTGTCTTCCTGCATCTATGACAATTATCTGTCAATAAATGTACTATTCAATGAGAGGTAAATTTGGCTTGTGAATATGAAGAGGGTGATTGCGACAGAGTCCTTTTGCAGATGCATTTCTGTCCATGTGTTGAAGTTGGTCACCTGTACTATTTCATATTATAAAAGATTAGTGATAATTCTTTCTAGCCAATTTTTTCCATACAAGGAAAAATGATACTCTTTTTTTTTGTGCCTATTTAGTGAGTTTAAATTCTAGTAATCTAAGGCTTTCAAATGTCAAAACATATGATATTGCAGAAGAAAGGCGTGAGAAAGAGAATCATTTACAACTACCAAAATTTGCAGAGCTAGGGTGTTAAAAAAGAAAGAAAAAAATTTAAATTTTTTATAATAAATCCCTACAGAGAATGTACATGTTTGTATTGCCTCCCATCCATAAGTTTCTGGGTCTGTGTCAATTCCTGCAAGACAAGAGTTGGCAGGAAGCAAATTGGATTATATTCTCTTCTTGAAACTCTCTCGTCAATAAGAACATTGGCTGGCAATTTCTTCACCTTCAATTTGTGCGGTTATATATAAAAATTGGAGAAGGATTGATCTTGTTAGTATTTGTAAGTTCCGAACTTAATGTAGTCTTTTCTTACTCCCTTTTTCTCCTTGTAGTATGGGAAAAGTGGGGCCTATATGGCTACTGATTAGGTTGAATAATCGAATTGTCTCAATTATTAATGTGTTGATATTTAAGGTTCAATATCTTGATACCAACTCTAGTTATATTTGAGCAATGGTCTTTTGATTGAAGTCATAATAAAATGATTTGAGTCTGCGATTATTGGTATTTCCAAACTGGAAAGGGAAAGGAATACAGAATGGGAAAGTTGCTACCACTTTGCAGACAATATAGTCACCATTTGCTAATAGAAACAATATTTTATTTGAATATTGTTGTTATCTACTACAATTATTGTTCCATGATACACACTTGTGCTGAGAGTTTTGGCTCTTGGCATGCAAGAAGCATTAACTAGAGAAGGAAGTGCTATTATGTTGTATCTCCAGGGCAAATACAATATAACTAATGGTAGAAGGCTAGAAGACCAATAGAAAGCGCCGAAGAAAAGCCCAAAATATATCTTTCACTAGATGCTGAAAAGTCGTTGGCGTGCTCGTCAACCAAAAGGCATAACATGAAACTTATAATGTCCATCATGGGTTCTAAAAGTTGTCTTATGAACATCAACATGGTGCATACAAATCTGGTGATAGTTGAAGTATAAGTTCATCTTGGAGAAAAATTTGGCACTCGAAAGTTCATTAAGCAGCTCTTCATTAATAGGATTAGGAAACTTGTCTTTGAGAGTAATAGTGTTGAGAGCTTAATAATCCATACAAAATCGCCAAGTGCCATCCTTTGTTAAGACTAATTAAACAAGAGAAGAGAAGGACTGGGAAGGTCGAATAATACTAGTATCAAGCATTTGGCAAACAAGTTAATCTCATTCTTCAATACATGTGGATAGGGGTAAGGCTGAACATTAGCTGGGTAGCACTTGGCTTAATCAAAATTTGATGAATTAGCGCCAGTAGTGGGGGCAATATAGAAGGCTCCTCAAAAAGAGAGGTATGCTCGTTCAGAAGGGTAGACAAATCAGTAGGAAGATTGAACAAAGAAACGCCAGCCACTGATTGTAGCTGCATCAAATAATCTTGGGATTTTCCCGGGTACTCAAGAGACTCAGCTGATTGCAACTTCTTGGGAGGCTGAGAGGAAAACTGCATGCTTTGCCCTTTATAAGTAAATTGCATCGTCACATTTATGAAATCCGAAAAAACCAAGCCAAGCAATTGTAGCTATTGGACATTAAGCACCACTTCAACACCCTAAGTGGGAAGCAAATACTGGTCTGACAAGAAGGTTTGACCTTGAAATTATACATCCATTTTTGGCCAAATTCCTTTACCTTGAAGGCGCTTTTCATCTCCAATAAGTACACCAAACGTCTTATAATCTCGAATAGTTCAACTCAACCAGCGAGCAACTCTATCATTAATAAAATTGTGGGTGCTACCACTATCAATCATAATAGATACACGTTGCTTTTAGATATAACCCTATACCTAAAAAACCCTTAGGGTATATGTCCTAGGAAAGGCATGCATAGTAATCTTCATGCCCTAGCCGTAAGGCAGAAGTAAATCATCATCATAATCAGCTGCTTCCCCCTCATAAACATCATCATTATAATCATCAAGGTTTTTAGATTGTCTTTCCTCTAACTGAGATGTGGATAAACATAGTAAGGAGCGGGACTGGATGGGTTACCTGGTTAGGGTCCATTTCAGAGAGGCTGACTTGTAAGAGGCCGTGGTGGCTGATGAGGATGTAGAGGCTAAAAAATCCTAGTGGTCGGACGCGAATAACAAATTTTTGCCTCGGCCATGCACACAAGTTGAATGTTTTCATGCAAGTTGTGCAAATGAGAATAACAAACCTCACCTTGGATAGGCTCAGGTCTGATAGATGTGCCCCTTGACTGTCGATTCTGTCCATTATGGAACATGATCTGCGAGCCGCTCTGCCCGGAATTGTTGGAGAGTAGCAGTTTGGATCACTCGAGGAATTACAGAGTCAATGTCCTTGTATTTGGTAGGACCGAATTGAACACATGGCTTTTGCGTTAAATCTTCCCAAGAAATACCAGGATGTAAAAACCAATAGACCCTTCTCAACAAATCACCTTGAAAGTGGAATGAACAGACTTTGACCTTTTTATTGTGTCTGAAATATTCTGATAATGAAAAAGCTGCTCTGCCTGGTACATCCAATCAGTGGCGTCTTGGAAACACAAGTTTTTACAGAAATAGAATTAATTGATTAAGCAATTTTAATTCCAATTAAGATGCATGGGCCACTGGAAAAATGGAAAGGGCCATAACATATTACAGCTTGACACTGGCTTTTTCCATTTCTTTTCCAGAGGCTGTTTTTCATTCGAGTGCATTTTATAACATGACATGAATTCTTTTGCTGGACTATTGTTGATTGTGGTTCAGATGTAACTTATGTGGTTTTTTTTAATTGTTCTGATTTTTTATTGTGTATTGAAAGTGCAAATTTACAATTTGACAGGGTTTGCTTCTGACTCACTGGTCCACAGAAATGAGATGGATTTATCTGACCTTCCTCCCACTGTGGCTGCTGTGAAGAACCCAACTTCAAAGATAGTCTATGATGAGCACAATCATGAGCGTTTTCCTCCTGGAGACCCCAGCAAGCGGGCTTTTGCTTATTTTGCCCTAACTGGTGGTCGGTTCGTTTATGCTTCCTTACTTCGCTTGTTGATCTTAAAATTCGTTTTGAGCATGTCTGCTAGCAAAGATGTTCTTGCTCTTGCATCTCTTGAGGTTGATCTGTCCAGCATTGAGCCTGGGACCACTGTGACCGTCAAGTGGCGTGGGAAGCCAGTGTTCATTCGGCGCCGTACCGAAGACGACATTCAGTTAGCAAACAGTGTGGATCTAGCATCCTTGCGACATCCACAGCAAGACTCAGAAAGGGTTAAAGACCCCGAGTGGCTTGTTGTAATTGGTGTATGTACACACTTAGGGTGCATCCCCTTGCCCAACGCTGGGGATTTTGGTGGATGGTTTTGCCCTTGCCATGGATCACACTATGACATTTCTGGAAGAATTCGGAAAGGGCCTGCTCCATTCAACCTAGAAGTTCCCACTTACAGTTTCTTGGAGGAAAACAAGCTGATGATTGGTTAAGTTTTTGGCTGTTTATATCTTGGATATAATGCAAACTGTGGGAAGATTTATTTATATTTTTAACTTCATAAAAATCTTTTTGGGCCATATCTGGCTTTGTTTTCTTGTTTGTAGCCTTCATGTGGCGAATTAGCGGGGTTTTGGTTTTCGAATAATTTGTTGGCCTTGAGCCACATGTTCCATAAGTGGATGTTAATTAGTTATAAAGTGAGTGAGTTACTAGTTTTATTCCAGGTGCGCAGTTGCCTAATTTTCTGGGACATGTAATCACGGTTCTCTGCAGGGTTGTTGATTGATATCATTTGCAGTTAATTGCCCAAAAAAAAATGGCTTACCGTTCTTTGTTTTCTTTTGATTTAAGGCATTAACTTGCTATTCTTTTGCTTCCTGAAATATATGAGCTACCCAATCGGAAAAAGAAAAAAGTAAGAGTGAGCTACATTTTTTTAGCACCAGGTATTGAGGGTGCCTTAGCGCATAATAAACTACGGTTTTTTTGCCTGGCCAAGCGAAATAGGTAGTGCTTATTTATTTATTTAATTATACCCGCATTTATTGGTTTGCAATTGAGATGAGAATTTCTCTGCAATTTAAATATAATAAGATGAAATATATATTTCTCTTTGTTGTTTTATAGTTAAGATAATCAATGGGTAGACATTGATTTCTCTTTATTTCAAACTAGGAATAGTGTACTTGCAAAAGTATGTGGAAGTTGCTTCAAATCCCTCCACGTATCAAAATAAAAATTGAAAATAGACGTTGAGATCGTTCTAGCTTAGATTATGTTGTACGACTATTTATAACAAAGAGATTATTATGATATTATTTTTTATTTGTGTGCCCATTAAAAGCAAACAAATTGGTTGAGGATGGATAGGAGTAGTGCACATACAAAGAACACGTAAATATTGTTAAAGGTCTCACGGAGAACAAGTATAAGTGGATAAATAAAAGCAAATAATTAATCCACTCTTATCCAAAAAACATTTATAGGGTGAAAATAAAAAAGGATAATTAACCCATTTTTATTTGAAAATCATGTGCAAGATGAAAAGAAAAATAAACATGAGATATCCAAATACAAGGTGATCTCATTGAGTAATTAACAATTATATTTAGAATGTACATTTGTTAGTTCTTACTATCATTTATTTAGACCTCACGTGTAAGAAAAATGCCTAATTATTAATGCCAGTGATATACAATAGGCGAGGGAAATGATAGCTGGAACAAATTTGTTTTATATACAACACACTCCATTAAACTACCAAAATGGATGATGATATTGCTGTATCAATATAGTAAAGTGTCACAAGATGGTCAATAAACCACATGGAGATAATTAATCAAGGAACCCTCACCTAAATCCATGACAACATTGGAGAGCAACAAAAGAATAAACATGCACAATAGGTGCATCGAACATGGTTCTAATAGTCACACCTATTCAACTATGAGAACATTTGCGATGGAAGGATCAAAAGTATAAGGAAAACTAAATTACAAACCAAAGAGATAGTTAAGGCAAAAAGTTCATGTCCTTATTGACTATTTATCACAGAGATCTAACAAAGAGGGAAATTAAGGTACACTACAAGTGTCCTTCTAGATTTGGTTAATGTGCAAAGAAAATACAAAAAAAAACATTACCAAATATGGCAAAGACCAAAATGAATCATGAAATTTTGCAGCAAGTTTGGACCTCTCTTGTGAACTAACGAGGACATAAATGTTTAGTTAAAGACTTTTAAGATGAGAAAGAGTTATCTGCTTACCTAATCATTTATAATTAAACCTTTTGTAAATATACAAGGTAATTGTACTAAGATATGTATTTAAAGATTGTCAAACCTCAGGGATGGATGAATTATTACTAAATCTAAGAGATGAATTTGTTGATTAAAAATTAAAAAGAACTTAAACTTAAATTAAGCAAAGAATGTAATCAACTATATTAAAAAGAAGAGAACTGTAACAATTTCTTAACTTAACTTTGAATCTAAATCTAGTGTGAATATAAACAAGTATTCTTAGCTACAAGCTAGAATTACTTCAAAAAGAATCATTAATTAAATTCATGACATGAACTATCTTCGACAATAGTATGAATCATCTACACTAAACTAAACTATAGGGATGACTCGTCTAATCTTAGTATAACTTATCTAATTCATTAATTATATGAACATCAAAACTATTGCATGACCATCTTATCTAAATCATAGAAATTAGAATCAATGTAAATATCAAAACTATATCAATCTATCATCTACACATGGAAGGCCGTATCGATACTCATGAGAGTATCGATGATCATGAATACGGGTACGTGATAAGTATGAAATATATGTCTATTTTATATGCCTTTTTACCTTATTTGCTAGTATAGATTAGGTTAATTAAGAGTTAGTTATAGTAGAGTTAGTTATAGTAGAGTTAGTTATAGTTTATTTAGATTAAGATAGAAATTAGTATTTTAGTTTAATTATTAATAATTTTATAGTTATTAGTAGTTTAGACATGTATTTAAATCAAGTTAGAATTTTAGATACTTTCTACATATCTAAAGTATGATATTTTATGTTTTATAAGTAAAGTGGACTTATCAAGGTACTTGGACGATGTTTGGAATGATTCAAAATAGTCTTGACATGCTTTAAAGTGATTTGGACAACTTTTCGGAATTATAATCAAGTTGGAAATTAATATAAACATGAAGAAAAGCTTAATGAATAGAATATGGACTGTCCAGAAAAATTGTCCAGATTACAGAAACACTGTAGCCGTTCGAACGGGGTCACTTACCGTTCGATCGGGATAACGTGAATTCAGACAAAAATACAGTTCAAGCGTTCGAATGGGCATGCAGGGCGTTCGAATGGCATAGCGTGCAGTTTCCTAGTTCTACCCAAATTTTAATCCTTTTCATATACAACTTCTTCCTACGGAACTTATGCCTATAAAAAGATATATTTGGCTTGAAACCAGAGGATTCTACTAGATTTTAGGAAGAGAAAAAGGAAGAAGAAGATGAAAGAGAAGCCAAAGCTTTTAATGGAGATTCAAGTGCTTTCTTCTACAATGGAAGGCTAGACTTATATTTTACTTAGGAGTTGATGAAGCTATAGATAAGTTTCAGTTTCTATTTTTTTTAATTTAGATCTCAGTTGTGAATGATGACAATTGTATGATATGGATTTCCTTTTTAATAGAAGAGCTTTTAATGTTTATTCAAGTCTATGTTGATTTATTGTCTTGTAGATGATAGATTCATATGGTTTTGATATTTGCATCGATTCTAATTTCTGTGATTTAGATGAGATGGTCATATAATAGTTTTAATGTTCAGATAATTAATGACTTGGATGAGTTATACTAAGATTAGATGGGTCATGCATATAGCTAGTTTAGTGTAGATGATCCGTGCTATTGTCGAAGATAGTTCATGCCATGGAATTTAATTAATGATTCTTTATGAAGTAATTCTAGCTTGTAGCTGAGAATACTTGCTCATATTCACACTAGATTTAGATTAAAAGTTAAGGAATTGTTATGGTTCTATAGTGGATTCGATTTCCTAAGTAATTTTCATCATATTAATCTCTTGCTTTTAATTTAATTGATACTTTCTTTACTTAATTTTTGTTTTAAGTTCTTTTTAGTTTTTAATCAAAAAATTCCTCTTTAGATTTAGTAATAATTCATCCGTCCCTGAGGTTCGACAACCCTTAAATTCTTATCCTAGTACAATTACCTTGTACACTTGCAAAGGGTTTAATTATAAACGATCAAGTTTTTGACGCCATTACCGGGGACGGTGTTGATTTGTTACTAAATTAGTATTAGGATAATTCTATCTAATTTAGATTCAATTTACTTTAGTTTTTAGGTTAATTTTTAGTTTCTTACCTTCTTTTAATTTGATCTTGTAGGCTGAGTTGAAGATCGTGCTCTCTACACTTGTGGCCACAAGTAGACATCGACAAACATAGTGCTTCTCTTCGGTTTGCAAGATCCTTTTCTCTATTTATTTTTAGTTCTTTTCTTAGTTAGTTTTTGTTTATTCTTCCCCTTTTTACACTTACAATTGTGTGGTGTGTTTGTGGTGTATGCGTGGTTGTCGCTCCTTACTCCCCCGATTAGTACCATTTGACCTTGAGCCTTAGCGGACATCTAAGAGAGCTGAGTTGCCCTCGACCTACATCCCTACACCCCCAAACTCTCCCACTAATTCCTCCACCCACACTACTTCCCTCATCATGGCTGAACATCAGTTAGTAAATGCACCACTCAAAGCTCTAAGGGAGTATTACACTCCTAATGAGTACACCTCTCCTTTATGCATTAGGTTGCCAGCGGTTGCTGCTCAAAATTATGAAATTAAGCCTAATGTTATTCAAATGCTTCCATCCTTTATGGGCTTAATAATGAAAACCCTATAGGCACCTAAATGACTTCTTAGAACTATGTACAACTTTTAAGCTCTCAAATTTAACTAATGAAGCTATTAAACTTTGGCTTTTTCCTTTCGCATTGAAAGATAAGGCTAAGGAATGACTTCACTCATTAGAGCCAAACATTATCACAACATGGGCCCAAATGCAACAAGAGTTCCTTAAAAAGTACTTCCCCATAGGTAAGACCAACCAAATGAGAAAGGCCATAACCACTTTTGCCCAACTTCCCACTGAGTAGTTCCATGAGAGTTGGGATAGACTTAAGGATCTTCTTAGGAGGTGTCCTTATCATGCTGTCCCTAAGTGGCAATTAGTACAACATTTTTATGAGGGTCTTACTGAACAAAATTGTCATCTTGTTGATGCAAGTTGTGGGGGTACCTTTTTGCTAAAAAATAAAAATGAGGCATGGAAACTTTTTGAGGACTTGAGTAAAAATTCTCTTCAACATGCTGCGTTGAATAGAAATGAGAGTGGATTATTTACCTTGAATGATGCCCCCTCTAGGGGTAGCTTGTATGAAGTCAAAAACCCATTAGACCTCTCCTCCAAAGTTGATATTTTGAGTAGGAAGCTGAACCTTCTTATGACTTCAACCCATCAGCCCACTCCTTTCACTCAAGATGCATGCACAATATGCCTTAGCCCAGCCCATACTATCATTGAGTGTCCCCCTGCCTCTCAATTTCCTGAGCTTGTCCAAGACCATATGAATGTCACCCAATCCTTCCCTAGGGCTGAAAATAATCCATTTTCAAATACGTATAACCCTGGGTTGAGGAATCATCCTAACTTTTCTTGGTAGACACAAAATCAAGGGGTTATGGGTAACCAACCCCCCTAGGCACCCATTCCAAGTCCCACCAGCCCATATCCACCAACCTCAAGTGCAACCTCCGTATGTCCAACCCAATAGGAGTCCAAGCTTTGAAGAAAAGGTCTTGAGTGTAAGGCATTCAATCTCAATCCCAACTCCTCCATTCTCACACAAAATTTATAGCAAAGTTAGAAGCCCAAATTGGACAACTAGCTAATGTTATTAACAAGAGAGAGATGGGGATGTTGCCAAGTCAACCCTTACCAAACCCTAAAGGTCAATTTCAGGTAGAGGGAGCTCCTCCCTCTAATGAACAAGTTAATTCTATAATAACCCTTTGGAGTGGGAGGATTATTGACAAGAGTGTTGGGGGGACACCAGTGACAAATGATAGGAGTGAGGAGTTAGAGAGGGCAGCCCCTAATGAACCTCAAGTAGAAGTTAGTGCACCACATGAGAAGGAGTTTGTATATCCTTCCCCTTTCTCAGAGCCACAGTCTAAGACCACTTCTGAGGGATCTTATATCCCTAGGGCACCTTTTCCTCAGTGTCTTGACATGGCCCCACCATTTAGAAAGAGCACAGCTAGGATTGATGAGATTCTTGAGACTTTCAAACAAGTCAAAATTAATCTCCCCCTCTTAGAAGCCATTAAGCAAGTCCCTGCTTATGCTAAGTTCCTTAAAGACCTTTGCACTCAAAAGTGTAAATCTAAGACCCATGTGTCTAAGAAGGTCTTTCTCACTAAGCAAGTTAGCTCTCTCTTGAAGTTTGACACCCCACCTAAGTATAAGGACCCTGGAGTACCCACTATTTCTTGTGTCATAGGTGATCACTCCATCCATAGAGCCCTCCTTGACCTTGGTGCGAGTGTCAATTTACTCCCTTACTCGGTGTATGAGAAACTAGGGTTAGGTGAATTGTAGCCTATATCAGTTACCTTGCAGCTAGCCGACCATTCTATGCGTAAGCCTTGGGGAGTCATTGAGGATGTCTTAGTGAAGGTTGACCAGTTCTTTTTCCCTGTTGATTTTATTGTCTTAGATATGGAGACCGGTGCCAACTCCACATATCAGATTCCTATCATTCTAGGTCATCCATTCCTTGCAACAGCTAATGCATGCATAAATTGTAGGACGGGGGTAATGGAGATGACTTTTGGGAACATGAAAGTGCAACTAAATATTTTTGATGTGTTTAACCATTTGCCTGCAACTTCTAATGCTAAATGTTTTATGGTAGACAATTTTAGATTTGATGCTTATGATAGAGGTCCATCTTTTGTAGCATCAGCCCATAATCAAGCAATGCCTTTTAATTTTTCTGCATCATCTTTTTGGAGACTTAAGAGAAGAGCCAATGCTAATATCTACCAGCCGCCCTGATATATTTGAGAATGTTGGCGATGTCTGGATAAAGACAATAAACTTAGCGCTTCTTGGGAGGAAACCCATGTTTTTAATATAGTATCGATATGTATCGGCCGTATCGATATGGTACGGCCGATACGCATTGAAAAAGGGTTTCGGGGGTGTATCACCCCCAATATCGTATTGGTATTGACGGATACGGGTACATGTCGATCGATACAAACCCGTATGGGTCGATACCGACCCGTATTGGTCGATACGGACCCGTATTGGTCGATACGGTCTTCTAGTCATCTACATGATAATAAATTAACATAGAATTAAATAAACATGAAAAACTCTTCCATTAAAAAGAAAATCTATATCATACAATTGTCATTATTCACAACTAAAATCTAAATTAAAAAGAAAATAAATTGAAACTTATCTATAGCTTCATCAACTCCTAAGTAAAAAAAAATTGAGTCTTTCATTGTAGAAGAAAGCTCTTCAATCTCCATTAAAAACTTTGAATAATCTTCAATTTTCTTCTCTTCAGAAAATCTATTAGTATTTATCAATTTCGAGCCAAATATGCCTTTATATAGGCATAGGAATCAAAGGAGGAAATCTAATATGAAAATGATTTAAAATTGGCCCAAAATAGGAAATTGTGCTTGATCCCGTTTGATCGCCCTACATGCATGTTCAAATAGCTACACTATTTCTGCAATTTGGATAGTTTTGTTCAGTTTTGTGTCCAGTTTCTGTTCAGGAAGCTAAGTCTGCTCACTAGACAATCCATAATGTCTAGTTTTCTACTATGTTCATTAAGCTCTTTCTTTCATGTCTATATTAGTTTCTAACTTGTTTGCAAATCATTTTAAAGTGTGTCAAGAGTGTTCTAAATGATTCCAAACATTGTCCAAATACCTCAATAAGTGCACCTTACCTACAAAACATAAAAACTTCACATTTTAGACATGTAAAATATAATTAAAATCCCAACTTAATTCAAATACATGCCTAAACTACTAATAACTCCCAAATTAATTAATAATTAAACTAAAATATTAATATCTATCTTAATATAAATAAACCATAACTAACTTTTAATTAATAAGGTAAAAAGGCATATAAAATAGATATATATTTCATACTTATCATTACCTATCCAAACCTCTTATGGGATATTTTGCTCTAA
The DNA here is from genome assembly GCA_035235625.1 of Saururus chinensis. NCBI lineage: Eukaryota > Viridiplantae > Streptophyta > Magnoliopsida > Piperales > Saururaceae > Saururus > Saururus chinensis. The sequence continues at coordinate 26,915,644 of CP141142.1, forward strand.
TGGTTTTGAGGGATTTCTATTGATAACGTAGATTGTTATTTGCATTGCCTCCACCTAAAATGTTTTAGGCAAACCTACAAGTAGTCTCATGCTCCTAGCACTTACAGTAATGGTCTAGTTCATGCACTCTACCAACCCATTTGGTTGACTTGTCCCTGAGATGGTATTCTCATGCCTAATCTCATGTGCTGCATAATATTGGTCAAACTTAGCACTGCAATACTGTTGTGGATGGTTGTTCACAACGGCCTGGGTAGCCAGTAATAGGAGGGAGTGGCACAGGGAGGCTGAGAAAGGGGAGAGGGAGTGGCATGTCTGCCAGACAGAAAGGGGAGAGACAGGGAAGAAAGAGGAGAAGATAAGAGAACTAATCATTCATTTCATAATCAACCAGGGCATAGCCATTATACTTAAATAGACTAGCTAAGTGGGCTCATTAACAAGCACCTAAGGCCTATTAGCATAATTAAATAAAAATATTAATTACCTAAATGCCCCTTATTATATAATTACCTAATAATATGCCTTTAGGATGTTCACAACATTCCACCCCACTTCCGCATCACTTTGTCCTCGAGGTGACCTAAAACTCCAAGCATTGGGCCCACCAAAGCTCCGCTTTGAACAGCTGGTCTAGAACCATGGATTAGACGTGCAGAATAATGGAGATAGTGGGTCACTACCATGGAAGGCCGTATCGACTAATACGGGTCCGTATCGATTGATACGTACCCGTATTAGTCGATACCGATACGGTACAGGGGGCGATACGCCCCCCAAACCCTTTTTCGATGTGTATCGGCCGTACCATATCGATACAGCCGATACATATCGATACTATATTTTAAAATTATTTTTTTAAATTAAAAAATTATTTTTTAATTAAAAAAATTAATTTTTTGAAAAATTTTTTGAATATTTTTTTTCTTAAAAATAAAATACAATTCAAACCCAAATTCTTTAAAAGTTTAAGTTTTAATTATATTAAAAATAATGTTTTTAAAATTATATGAGATCAATACGGGTAGGTCCATATAATTTACATAATTATTTTTTTTTACATATAGTGCTCCACAAATATACATTTATTTAAACATGTAATTTAGACTCATATTAAGCATATTATTTATTTTTAAAATTAACTAATTTTAAAGTATTTAATATGGGAAAGAATGACCAATATTAATATAGGATGAAGAGCATAATAGTATATGGTTCTAAATGAATTAATTTTAGAATACCCATATCGGTTGATACAGTATTATATGATTTTATTATGCTCTAAAAAAAGTATTATAATGATATATTATTAGTTATAATATTTTTTTATGCTTATAAAAGGGTTTATGCCCGTTTCGGCGCGTACCAAGCGTATTATCGGTGCGTACCTGTATCCATGATCGATACTCTTATGCGTATCGATATGGCCTTCCATGGTCACTACTCATAGGTAGATGTGCAGAAGCCAAAACAAACCTGAGGGGAGTGCAGTTAACTGATTCCAAAGACAAGACATAACTGTGGGCGGCAAAGCAAAGGAGCAGCCCCGATCTGTTGGGTGTACGATAACATGGGGTGCCTGCAGAGGTCTCCAACAAGCAGGGTCACCATAGAGGCTACAGGGTGTCCCAAGACTGCCCACAGAGGGCATCAGACAACAGCAAAATCGGTCCACAGAGGGCATCGACAGCATCATAGTCGACCCACAGAAAGCAGTAATCAGCAAAGGCATAAGCGGCGTAACAACCTTGGACACATGTGACGAATTGGACTCATATAGCCACCCATATTCTAGAGCCCATGGAAAGCCCAATCCATACACGAAGCCGCTTATAGACCTAAGTAGGATAGACTTACGAAAGGCTCACCCAAACGGAATGTCAAGTTGTGGTAAAGCCCAAGCCTACAGCACACACGTACCACATAAAAGTGCAACACCGACACATAAAAATACAACACCGACACATGTTGTATAAGTGTCTAGCATGCCTGTCTTGTATAACTCTTTTTGGGTGGAGACCCGGTGAATTTTTATCCGGGAGAAAAGAAAACACAAGCTTACTTCAACCTCCCACCCAAATTGGGATACATACACAAATTTTTGCCAGGGTAAAAAAAATAAGTCTCAAGTTGGGTGCTACTGGATCTTGGATCTGAATCCTCAAAATCCTGGGCAGGCACGGGACCAGAGTCCCCTTTGCTCGAGAATCACCAGAGAGATCAGGATGGCAAGCGGTGAAAAATCTCCAGCGGCAGATGAAAAGCAGATCCACGTGGGAAAGAAAAATCCCGATTCACCGGTTAAGCGACATCTCCAAACCGGGAAAACAAATCCCGAAAATCCCGTGTGAGCGAGGAAAACCACTGGCCCAGAGATTGCGATGGTGACGGATCCTCAAGCGTTACACCGGCGGCGACATCCCTGGTGGCAGTGAATGGGCGGAGGAGAACGAGGCCGGTTCTTAGGCGATGGAGCGCAAGCTGCTCGGCGACGGGAGCGCGGGCTGCTATGGCGTCTGAGGCAGAGCATAGTGGAAGGCTGACGAGAGGGTGGAATGGGACGGCAGAGAGGAAGGAGACGGTGGTGGCGGCAGGAGGAGGAAGGTAGTGATCCGGTGAATACCCACCCGTGTTCCTCTGAGACTACCAAAAGAACGAGATCCGCCCCTGCTTTCCCCTGCGCCCCTTTGAGGTTTTGCCTGTCTTTGGAATGGTCGACCTCCAGACTCCAATCCGAGCTCTGAAATCCATTCGAAATCCATGGCCAAAATTAGGCCTTCTACGGGAGGCACGACCGAGGTCTGTCCACCCCGGAAGGTGATGGTCGTGGAGATAGCCCTCCTGACCGTCTGAATCAGGAACGACCGGAGGTGGTGGAAGCCGTATGCGACGTGCGAGAAGCTCCTCTGAAATGGACCAGACATGAACCTCTGATGCTAATGAGCAGAAAAGAACGAGGGGGGGGGGTGGTTGAAGCCTCGACAGGAAGCGAGGCCGGCATTCTTGTGGAAAGCGGAACACAGAAGAAGGCGTTCACGGTGTAAGTGGTGGGGGAACGGATGCTATTGGGCTCGAAGCAGGACACATCGGAAGTGCCAGGGTTGGAGAAGAGGCAGACGACTCCGTCTCCTGCTTCTCTGTGGACGCCAACTCCACCGTCCAGGAGACATGCAACCACACTGAGTTGCTCACTCGGGTCCGCGATTAGGTGCTTGAGGCCCGGGATGTCACTGATGAAGACGGCTACTGGGGTGGAGGTCATGGCCTTGGTGCCGCGGACGTAGGTCCTCGTGGGAGTGCAGCGGAGAACGACCGGTGCCTGGGTCAGCGGCGGTAGAAGACGATGGTGGCTGGCCATTGGCGCCGGTAGGCACCCGTTCCAGGATGGGACGGAGCACTTGTGCTATATGACGATGGCCGAGGATGGGGATTAACTGCTCCGATACTAATGTTGTAGACGGTTGTCTACAACAGCCTGGGTAGCTGGTAATGGCCGAGGATGGGGATTAACTGCTCCGATACTAATGTTGTAGACGGTTGTCTACAACAGCCTGGGTAGCTGGTAATGGGTAAGAAGCAGTGCAAGGAGGATGGGAAAAGGGAGAGGGAGTGATATGGTCACCAAATATAAAGGGGAGAAAAGACAAGATAATTATTTATTTATTTTATAATTAACCGGGGCACAACCGTTATACGAGAACTAATAATTTACTTTATAATTAACTAGGGCATAGCCATTACACTTAAATATACTAGCTAAGTGGGCTCACTAATAAGTACTTAAAGGCCTATTAGCATAATTAAAAGAAAATACTAATTTTTTAATTAACTTAATTACTTAAATGTCCCTTATTACATAATTATCTAATAATAGGCCTTAGGATGTTCATAACATTAATTAGGTAAACATTAATGTTGTGAACGTCCTAAGGGCATTTTATTAGGTAATTATGTAATAAGGGGTGTTTAGGTAATTAGGTTAATTAGGTAATTAGTATTTTTTTTAATTATGCTAATGGGCCTTAGGTACTTGTTAGTGAACCCACTTAGTTAGTCTATTTAAGTGTAAGAGTTATGCCCTGGTTTAATTATGAAATGAATGATTAGTTTTCTTGTCTTCTCCCCTTTCTTCCCTATCTCTCCCCTTTTTGTTCGGCGGCCATTTTGGTCCCTCTCCCCTTTTTCGGCCTCCTTGCACTGCTCGTTGCCCATTATCGGCTACCCAGACCATTGTAGACAAGTGTCCACAACATTGGTATCGCAGCAGTTGATCCCCGGACACCACACTTGCCAGAGCTGCTGAATCCTCCTGTGACTCATGCACTTTGGGCGTTAGCGGCAACAATGTCACCATCGGAGAGCTCTCTGCTAAGTGCCTCCCTGTCTCTTCCCTTTCTGTCTAGTGGCCATGCCGCTCCCTCTCCCCTTTCCTAGCCTCACTGCGCCGCTCTTAGCCTGTTACCTGCTGCCCAGGCTGTTGTGGACAACCGTCCACAACAAATACACTCCACCAATGTTTGACTTGAGATGCTTCAACTTTAAACTTGCCTCATTCTGTAACACCCAAAAATTATTTCAATTTTTTTTTCAGAAACATGTCCCACATGTTGGTGATCACATCAATGGAACCATTGGCAAGCCAACGAATGACATGAACACAAAACCATTAAAGCCATAATTGTGGGTGGTTATGCAAATTTTGACAGAGTCATTTGGTATGAACATATATAGTATTGCATTGGCTTATTTTTGTGATTAAAACAATGACATATGTAAGTAAATTTAAAGTCACAATATTGTTGAAGATCACATGTTGAATATGAAGCAGAGCAATAGACTCAAGAAGTATTTCAACATGTAAAAACAAGTAAGCACATCACACTAACCGACTTTGGGGTTAAGAGAACTTATTTTATAGTGTATTAGTGTTGGATACATTTTAAACAAAAGTTGTGTTTTTGTTCATTAACATCAATCATGTATGATTAAAAAATTGATCGGCCTTGAATGTTGTTTTCAACATTCTCCAGTAACTTAACCAAATGATCACCAACTGGTGAGATCAATCGGTATGTTGTTTGGATGGTTATAGTAGTTTAAATGAATGTTTGATTTATGATTGGATTGATCATGTTTTAATAGACAAACTCCTGTAACTTTATTGATCTATCATTTTGATAAAGGATCAATCAATTGAGTGACCGCATTCAAATAGAATAGGGAAAGATAAACTGCCATGTGAAATGATGGTAGTTTCAATGCGTAGTTGCATAAAATAGGATATTCCGAGTGAAATTAGATTCCTATTCAAGGTAGAATTCCATAGCTGACTTAGGGAGCTATATATGGGTTCTAAAGCATAAAGGAAAGCTTGGAAAAGGTGGAGAAAAAGGGTGAAACTTCTCTAATGAGGTCTCTAATGAGGTTGAGAGTAAATTAGCTTCTTTGATCAATGTTCCTTTTGCACTAAGTGTTTGCTGAAGAGATTTACCGAGAAGATCTAGGGGATATGTTTATTCATGCTAAAGGGACTTACCATGAAGATTTGGATTTATCGAAAACAAAATAAGGTGTGAAGGCCAAACTAATGCAAGTAAACAACCAAAGGGTGGTGATGTTTGAGTTTAGAGTGGTGTGAAGAGCCAGCCATTTAAAGAAAAGAAGGATCTTTATCTTTGTAAATTGGTAACTTATTTCTCAGTTTAATTAGTGTATATTTGGTTTGGATAGATTATCCCTTGGTTTTTACTATGTTGAGTTTCCACGTAAAAAAATCTTGTGTATTAATTGATGCTTTGACTTGCATGATTTTGATACACATAGGAATTTGGCACTTTGATAGAAATATGAGTTTGGTTATTATTTTAAATTTCAAAGAAAGATCTTGTAACTTAATTAAGAGTAAGACACTTTATGTTTTTCGATTTGTATATCTTCTTCCCATACAAAGGATTGAGTGGTAGTTGAGATTAATTTTGATTATTGTGTGTGGTTTAGGCTTTTTTATATCAAGGAACACAAAAAGATGCTTAACTTGTCACTCTTTTTTTTTTTTTTTTAATTCTGTAGTTGCTAGAAACAACCACATTTTTTATGAGCTAAAGGTTCTTAGATCTAAATTTTGTGCCATGGATTATGAAAAATATGAAATTTTGCATGCCTAATAAAAGAACATATGTATCATATGTCATGTAATTGATTAATTTTATTGATTAAAACTATCTCTAAAACTTTGTATCACAATCTGAAATTTTCTCAAATTCATTTTTGAATGAAATCCTGTAGAAACAAATTTTTTTATAAAAATATTTGTCAATCCTTTGACAAATATGCTATTCCAAGGTGTGACTCACTTGTTTTCAAGCACATAAATTATCAACTGTCATGTTTTTAAATATATAATACATAATAAAATCACAACAAAATCTCATAGGGTCTTGCCCATGTACATATCAATCAGCATAATACACATAATTATATTTAATTGGCACTCTTGTGTTTATGTCTTAAAAATTACACACATCAACTAAAATTAATGAGTATGTTAAGAAAACTCCTATATAGATCTAAGATCTTCACGTCCTTCCTTAGCACAAGTGTCCCACCCATTATTTCACTATAGAACCTGCATCAACAATGAATGTTGAGTATACAAATATTCCTAGTAGCATGACTAAACAAGAACTATAATACTACAATAATCACATATCAAATATATTCCCATTGAAAGAATATCATATAAATTCCATTCCAAGTGTATTATACTTCAATCATCAAGAACATAATTATTAAGCATGCATCATCAATCCTTTCTAATATAACGTGACTCCCACTTAGAAGTCTCCAACTTCTTAAGTGAAAGTGAAAGGTTCTCTATGATATGGTAGTAATTGTCTTGGAGTACAATCCTGCCTCCCAAGATTATGAATTACTTGAATTATAACACTAGATACTCTGAAGTCTGCTTGCTCCATCCACATTATAAAGCTAAGGCCCATAGGGGCTCATAGACCCAAGTGGTCGAAGTTTCAACTTCTATGATCATCGGAACCTCTAGTATTGCACTGTGTTGAACCAATTATCTTTTAGTGCTTTAGTCCATTTGAACACGACTTCTGTGCCATGGAAGTGGTTCTACATAATTATAGTTTTGAGAGAGACAAAAAACTTTGGTCTATTTTCATCCTAACCCCCTTCCATTGTGGCTAAAGATTTAGTTGAGGAGTCAAGGCACTCAGGGTTCTTCTAACCTCAAATGCCGAAAGACATCAGTCTTGGGTGCGATCTATTACAAGTATATTGATAGACAAAAGTATATGCATCATCACACATAATTGCAATTTCATGGAGAGAAAAATATTGTATTATGACTCTTAATTATAGCCTAACATTCATAGCAATTTCCTCCTAAAGTACCCAACACTAGCATACTATCGGTGGACTCATCGATGTGTCAACTGAGTTACTGATGAGTCCATCGACGACTGATGATTACTCAATGATGAATCAAATCCCCATGCGGATAGTGGAATGAAATAGGAAAATCATTCTCATTGACATCCTCATCAACACGTTGACATCATTGTCGGTGACCCACTAGTATATCACCAATGTACCCTCTGTTCACTAGCATTATTCCATCATCTTCTTCCTTCTGCATCGGTCATCATCGACATGATGACGACTCTACCAATGAACGAAAATTTGCAATTTTTTTTATAATCATTAAAAATAACTTTCTCTTATGAAATCATGTAATACATTAAATTCATTCATCAATTATCATAAAAGGAGAATGAGAATGCTTTTTTACTTAACACAAGTTATTCATACAAAATTTACCATTATTAAGAATAACAGAGCATTTCAATCAACCATGAATTAAATTCAACCATAGGATGCATATAAATGTGTCAACACTCATAAAACATTCATTTCTTGTCTTAGCATAATAGTTTAAGGTTCGCAATCTAACCTCTTAACAAAACAACGAAGAGATCTCTCTCAAAGTCAGAGATTCTATACTCTTTGAGTCAAAGATTCCTCAAATGTATTTATAAGGAAGTCTAGAAACCGAATTTTGGTGTGTAACCAACTCTAAAACACTTGGATATTGCTTTAATGGCAGCTTCGTAACCATTGACAAGTTGGTTCCAACATTACCGACACATTGAACCTTGCTGATAGTGTGATTATGGCTTCATCGATAAGTCCATCGACATGTTGAATATCATTAATAGAGATTTTATTATTCCGTTGATAAGTTCATTGACATGTCGAATGTTGCCGATAGTGAAAACATTGGTTCACTAGTGAGTTCATTGATACGTTGGTGGTTCACCAACGGGACTCCGACCTTCAAAATAAAACATAATTTCCTTACCTTTAGACTCACTATTATGACTATTTTTATTAAGTAATTTACTCAACAATATTGTAATTAAAAAGATCCAAAAATTACTTTCAGAAACTACGGGTGTTACATCCTTCCCTTTGAAAGAAATTTTGTCCTCAAAATTTTGGGTACTTACTAGTAAACATGTCAGGATAAGACTTTTTAAATTCAGCTTCAAATTTCCAAGTCATCTCTTCTAGGGCTTGACTCGTCCAAAGTACCCTAACCATGGGTATCTCTTTGTTCCTTAAGGTCCTTATCTTTCTATCTAAAATTGTAATTGGCTCTTCTTCATATGTCAAATCAGGCTGCAACTTGACACTAGTTACATCAATCACATGAGAAGGATCAAAGATGTATTTTCTTAACATAAACACATGGAAGATATTATGAACTTTAAATAAACTTGTTGGTAAAGCAAGTCTATAGGCTATAGGCCCAATTCTTTGTAGAAATTCAAATGGACCAACATACCTAGGACTTATTTTTCCATTCTTTCCAAACCTCATCACTCCTTTAGTAGGTGATACTCTAAAAAAAATGTGATCACCTTCAAGTATGATTACCTTCAGACTTAATATCACTACTATTTTTCTTAAGTAATTTATTCTATGATATCATAATAAAAATTGTTTGGAAATTCCTTTCGAAAACTATGAGTGTTATACTTCAAGTATATAATTAGTCTTAGAAAGATGATTACATGTAGTTGTGGTTTGAAATTGATGGACTTGAAAAATAGGAGTAAACGTGTTCTTATGGAACAAGACTGAAGACTAAAGAATGTTGATGGAAAAAGATGATCATTAAGCATATATTCTCATATAAAAGTCACTAGAAAAGTTTTAGAAGTGAGTTTGGAAGTATCATATTGAATTAGGGTAAAAGGGTAAAATGTAAATAAATAGTGTGTAATATCCCTGACATTTCTACTATTTTTTGATTATTTTCGATGCAAAAATGTGATGCTTTGGCATATTTAGCCTTGGTATTCGTACCAGTAGATTCGGATGTGGGGTTCAGTCGTAGGTCACGGGCCTCGACATACGCTTTTGGTGTGAAAAAGTAAGACTATAAGAGAAAAGAAATAATGCAGAAAGTGAGTCAAGAGAAAAAAGAAAAAGAAAAAATTGACCAGGCTTGTTCGAGCATGTTCTAGAATGTTTTGGATCCCCCCGGTTTCTCTTCCCTCTTGCTTTATCTTGTGTTGGGTCAGCGCTGGCGGTGGCTAGTGGGCTCCTTCCTACTAGCCATGGGCCGGCGATGGCAAGGCTGGCCTTCAGTAGCTCTGCCCCCAGTTAGCCTTCTCCCCCTTTTCTCTCTGTTTTGACTTGTGCTACCTCCACCCTGGGTTGACAAGGGTTGGCCGTGGCTCCGTCTTGGGCTGGCAACGGTGGGAGGCCATCCTTCTGGCCCTAGTGGGCCTCTCCTCAGCCGTCCCACTCATTTCCCCCCTTTTGCCTTATTTTTCTGCCTGTTCTCTATTTTGGTGAAGCAGTGGTTGCCGGTAGCAAGCCACGGCCAATTGGACCTCTGTCCAACTCTGCTTTGGTCCAAGGAAGTTAGGGGACCACCCCACCTAGTCAAGCTCCATCTGGTTCTGTCTCTCTGACTTCATTCTCTCTTCTAGCCTGATCCTTTCCCTCCCCTATTTTTGTTGTGACTAAAAATTGAAGACGCACCATTGAGAGCCAGCCACCGGCTGGCCTCCGGTCAGCTAGCCTTGGGCTAGCAATGGTAGGGCCATTCCCTCCCAGCCCCACTGCCTTGGCCATTTTTTGGCCTCCTCCACTCTGGAATGAGACTTACCCTTTTGTTTTTCTGCCCGAGCCATCCCCATTTGTTTGGTCTTGTTTCTCCATCACAGCCTCTTGCCGGCAAGGGCCAGCCATTGTGGGCTTTGCCCCTACCCAACGATGATGGTGGACCATTATACCAGTTCCACTCTATCATACCCAGCTCAGTTTGACCGCCTCCACCTAGAATGGGCCATTTCCCCCCTTGTCCGGACCTATTTTCCAATGCTTGCAGTGTAAACCGGTCAAATGATTACTATTCCATTGTGGGCTAGTTTTGGCTGGCCTTGTCATAGTGACGGCCCTGCCAACCCTTGGCCAACCCTACTTTAGCATCAACCATTTGAGATGCACAACTTCCCGCGCCATTGGTTTTGGTTATGGGTGGCCAATGGCGATGTTGCTGGCCACCACATCGTGGCCTTAGCTCTATCGCCCTTATGGGCCTAGAGCCACCTACAAACCCATTGACTGCTCATCTCCTTGAGTGGGACCCTCTTTGCCACATATGCATGTGCCTGCGCATGCAGCTTAGGGTTTAGGTGCCGCTTTTGCACCGCTTGACCATCAGTTTTCTCTGCCGCTGAATCAATTTGATACTAGATCCCTCCTCCACCTCTCCTCTGTCCTCAAGCATTGCCCCATGGCCTCAGCCCTAATGTGGGTCCTCAATGACTTGAAATCGTTGTCGTTGGGTGCTATCCTCGGCCAATTTTGATGTCTTGCAGCTGGCCAAGTACTTCTCAGCTGTTGGCCGACCTTCAGTTAGTACACCCTCAAATTCGAGATGCACCTGCCACTCATTGGCATGATCTTTCTCTTGGCTACCCCGAGTGTGCCACCATGCATCATGGATTTTTCCACATTGACTTTTGACACCCCGTTTGGCCGTGATTGCTTTTGGCGCTTCCTAAAACCTTGGGATAGCAGATCTCTCTACTTGGCAATGCTTTAGGCCGCCACTGTTGTGTGCTCGCTATCTAACTTCATGATTACGAGGTAGGGTGCTTTGAACTCGTAATTTCATGATAGCATGCTTTGAATGTGTAGTAGCATGCTAGGATTGCATGATGTGCATGTAAGCATGATTACATGGTGTGTTGAAATGCATATGGCATGCATATGATCTGTAAGTATGGTTGATGTATGTGGAGTATGTGTATGCTAGTTATGGCTAGCGAGTATGTTAGTAAGTTACACATGAGGTTTGTGTTTGTGCTAGTTATGGCTAGTGAATATGTTAGTAAGTTATGTATGTAGATTGTGGTTGTGCTAGTGATGGCTAGCGTGTATGTTGGTAAACTATGTATGGAATTATGTATATGAAAGTATGTGTGATGGGCATACGTATATATGATGGCTATATGCCTGTTTGATGGATATGTGTATGTGTGTGGGGGCAGAAGTATGGGTGATGAACGGTAAGAGGTGACAAAGGGTTTTGTACAGAGTTGAATGTGAACGTGTAAGTGGATGACGGAAGATAGAGGAGGTAAGTTTTGACGAGTGAGGATTGGAATGGATCGGTTTGGATTGGAGCATATGTTTGGGGGATTGTCAGATATTAAGAGTATTGCATAATTGTACAACATAATGTATAAATTATGAAGTGAAAAGTAAGTATAATAAGTGAGGTATAGGTAAGAGGGTGATAGCTAGGGTTGACACTGAGGAGTTTAGTTTGATAACATCTGTGTAAGATGTTTTGGCAGTAAGGTGGATGGAGGAGATTGTATGTATGATTTTGGTGTATGATGAGTAAGTTGTGAGTTAAATTGGTTAAGTGAAGTCTACTGCCCTAACGAACTAGGGTTTTGGATCGGGCTCAGTTTCGGTTTGATCAGTTAAACACTATGAGTTTTTATGGTATAATTATACTTCATAACTTACTTAATTCAAACATAAATTATAAGCAAAGATAATTATAGCATTGTCAGTTTGAGACTTGAGTGTTCGGCAGATTAATTTTCATGTTTGAGGTAGCTGATAATGAGTCGGCTAGGCATTTCTCATGTATTGCCATAGTGTTTATCTTGCGGGATGTTTGTGTGTGTGTTGTATTAAGCTCTAGATGTCTGATTCTCTATTGAGAGTGATGTATATTTTTTATTTAGTTTGTGTGCTGAATTAAGTCCAGACGTTTGATGCTCTATTGAGAGTGCTATATGATTCTGCCCACTAGTGACACTGGATGATTTCTGCCTAAGTGGCACTATATGATTCTGCCCAAGAGTGGCATTATATGATTTTTGCCCAATAGTCACATTAGCACTATAAGACCCCTAAAGTGTGGGCAATTGTATGACCCCTAATGTGTGGGCATTTATGTTTGTGCATTCAGATAAGTAGTATCATGGAACTGCTCTTACCTGTTTGATTATGTACCCCATGAGCATTGGTGTGCCTTGCCTTCGAAAAGGTCCATGACATCTAGTTACTTCCTGGAGGTTAAGGTGATGCCCTAGTGGCATTCTTTTCCATTTCGACATTGGAGCTTATTAATGGTAATGAGCTTCAGTGGTCGATAGTATGTGTACGACTGTATGAGTGAGTTTGTATATTTCTGAGTAAGTGTAAGTTTTTGAGCACGATTGTAAGTATATGATTCTGAGCAAGACTGTAAGAGTATGATTATGAGCAAGACTGTAAGAGTATGATTCTAAAAAAGACTGTAAGCGTAAGTTTCTAAGCAAGACTATAAGTGTAAGGTCATATGAGTAAGGTAATATGAGTATTGTACATGTAAGGTTGTATAAGTATGTGCGAGTTGTATGAGTAAGCGTGTGAGTTTGTAAGACTATGATTAAGAGGGTATGTGTAAGTTTGGTTTAATGGTATGTATTGGTATGATTGTATGCATGATGATATGCGTGCATGTAAATATGATTATTATATGTCTTTCTGCTTCATGTTTGAGTTGCATGAATGTATATATGTATGGACTTACTGAGTTTACTGTTTAGAACTCCTCTATTGGGTATTTTCCTACTGAGTATGAAAATACTCATTACCCTATTTTTTTAGCTCTGTTGTTCGAAAGGTTTTTACAGGTTTGTGACAGAGAGCTCCTAGAGATGGATGCTCATTTCTGTGGTGGATTGATTCTTTTTGACTTTGGTATATCCTTCACTCATTGCGAGTATCATTTGTTCCACAATTTGATGTATTGGGTGAGATGAGAATTAAGGTGTCAATATTTCCTGGACTTGTAATTTGGATTTGAATGTGGACTATTTATGGGACTTGCACTCAAGGATGCCTGAGATAGATTTGTATTTAAAATCCATGATCATGGTAGTTTATTCGTATGTTTGTTTCTGAGTAGTACCTAAGGATGTTTGGTTTGGCCATGTAATATTTGATCGAAAGAGCAAAAATTTGGATGGGAAAATTGATGTGTTATGTTTTAAATTTTAAACTATTTTCACAAGTTTTGCATTTCTCACATTTCCCTTATTTACAATTGCTATATTATAAAAAAATTTCGTGAATTTTTAAGAAAATGTGATAAAAAATCTCGGCCGTTACATAGTATTATCGATTGATTGTTGGAATATACATTGAGACTAATGGATAAATCATTTATGAATTGTTGAATGGAAGAGTTGCATCGATTGATTGTGTCAGCAAGAGAAACATCATAGTCAAGGAAAAAATGGAATCATTAGGGTGGAGGCGGGAGTCTTCTACCCTCTTGCCATCTATAAGATTTTTCACAAGGAAAAAAATCCTAAGGCTACAATTAAGACTAGGAAGAAAATAAACAAGTAAACATCTTAGCATTTTTTAAAAAAATTTGAAATTAAAAAAAATTTGCCCAACTTTTCATAATTCCCAAAATGCACTTTGGAAAAAAATGATTTGATTGGCTCCAAATATTAGTATGTTGTAGTTCCCAATGAATTAAATAATTTTTATAACTACACCTGCTATTGATTTTAACTAGAAAATATGAAATATCAAAATCCCCATTTTTTGGCATTTTCAAAACCTACAAAATCTTGCAAAAGCGACTTCTTTTGCCTTAGAGAACCTTCCTCAAGAGTGGAAGTGACTAGTGAGGAAATAAGGCATTAGTTGTTTTAAAATGTTTATTCAGTGCAAACTGAGAGGTCAGCGATTGATCTCTTGACAAGTGTGATCCATCACTTTTAAATATTTAAAAAATAATTTTTAAAAACTCTAAAATAATTCCAGTAAATTCCACTATTCAAAGAAATAATAATTTACAAGTGAAAGCAACTCATTTGGAGTTTCAGAATTCAAAATTAAAATTAAACAAGAAAAACCATGCAATGTTGAGCTCTTTGATTAATTTTTATTAATCTAACACTTAAACCAAGTACATCCATAGATTGGTGATCATTTATACTTTTCATAGATTAATTTGCTCTATTGGTTAGTGAAGTTCAATTATCTTTTCTTTATTTTAATATTTTAAGTCTCTTTTATCATTTTTGGAATTTCAATTCTCTTTTCTCTTTTATCATTTTGACCTAGCTAGATTCTATTTGTATAAATTCTTCCAAAACAAAGACAAAACATTAAAATCAAAATCTTCTGTCCTTGCCTTTTCTAGAGTTATGTCATTTTTTTCTCAATTTATTTTTCTAGGAATTGCCGCTCTTTGAATCCTCTCAATTTACGTCATTTAATTTTTTATTCATGATTATTTTCTTTTTTATCTTAAGTGGATAAGAGCTATCACACTAACCTAGGTCAACCTAAATGGGTAGCCCTTCCATGTCATCTTTATGACAACAATTTTATTGTAAAACTAAAAAGAGTAAACAATTACAAGCTCACGAGACATTATAATGATTTAATACCTTCGATTCCTAGAAAGACATCGAGCAAGTTCCTCAAATTAGACCACTAAGACTCCACTGAATCTAAACTCTAAAGTCAATTAATGTTTAAGAATTTCCTCTTATATTTTAATCATAAATTTGATTTGAGTTAAACATGATGTATGCAAAATTTGAAAATCAACATTGTAACATCAAGCAAAAGAAAATAAAAAAGATATTCACTCTCATTGGTGCATTCCTCTCTTAGTTAAAATAATTTAACCACACAATCATGTGATTTAAACTTAATTGATGATTAATGATCATCAAACCAAGAGTTGAACATTCAAAAACAACAAACTAGCTATGAAATCCAAAATCAACAACTAATTTTTGTGTGTTTTTGAACCTTTTCCATTTTTTTATTCAAAAGCAGTGGATAAAAAGAAAACATAAAAATACATTAAATGAAAAGAAAACTAACTCATGTACAAGAAAATCAAAATCTCTAAGTAGAGAACCTTGCATCTTTAGCCTTGCCTAGCCAATTTAATCTAAGGAAATCTAAGGGCCTCTTATTCAACTTTCCTATTTGATCTTTCAAAGCTTGAAGATCAAATTTCCTAACCCACACTCTCTTCATATTATAAGCACAAACTGGTTGGGTAACCTAGGGATTTTATATGTAGGATCTTTCTTCACCTTTCTCTTACGGTTTGCTTTTGCGGGTGATTGTTAGGACACTCTAACATAATGTAGGTATCCTTACAATGAATATCACAAATTCTTGCAAACACTAGTCTTCAATTTAAGCAATTTGCCTCCTCTTGGCTTTTGTGAGCTGAGCACTACCTTAAGTGTGTGATGAGTCTTATTAGCTTTCATGAAGGTAGTAAGTTTAGCAATGGATATGCGCATTAAAGGCTTAAACCCTAGACCCTTCCTAACTGTTTGACCATTACTAATCATGGTCTCCAAGGACTTTTTCCTAGTATTGAAACATTCTAGTTTCTCTTTAGAGGACAAAAGTTCTCTATTGAGAGTACTAGATCACTCTTTTTCTTTCTCAAGATCGGCCTTGAGGTCACTCTCCTCACTTATGAACTTCTTATTCAACTCATGAAACTTATTTGACTCTTGAGAAGCAATTTTATATTTTTCTTTTATCTTTTTCTTTTAGTTCTCTCTCAAGCTTTATCATTTTCCTAGTCAAGAACCTTGTTAAATCAAGTTCCTTTGCTCATCATTTAATTCTTTGTTAGAATACGAATCTGAGTTCAAATCCACAAAATTTTACTTAGATGACCCTTTAGATGAACCAACTGCCATCACACTTGCATGGAAGGCAGCTAGTGGCACAATTCTTCATCGTCAGACGAGCTATTATTAGAAAAGGTGGTTTAAAAAATCTTCCCCTTTTTCTTTCTAATATGACATTTGTACTTCCTAGGCTTTTCATCCGATGAATGGTCACTTTTGTGATTATAACATTGAACTGTGAAATGTCCAAATGTCCCACATATGAAACATCACATATTCTTCTTCTTCTTTTATTTGTTTCGTTTTCTCTCTATTCTCACCTTGTTTTTCTTTTCCATAAGATTGTTCTCTTCTCTCACCCTTAAAATTCCAATTTTTCATGAATTTTCTGCACTGTTTAGTCAACATATCTAATTGTTCATTTTAACTTTCATCTTCATCAGAGTCATCTTCTTCAAGAGTTTTTAAGGCTTTGGTTCTCTTGGGCCTTTTTTAGAGGCTTTTAGAGGAGCATGTTTCCCCTAACTTTTCTCTAACACTTCCCTCTACTGATCATAAGATTATTCTTTTTTTCAACAATTCTTTAGGTTCTCAATGAGTTCCTCTATGTCTAAGGTATCATTTTTCTTTGATTTAGAATATAGAGACCTAAGGATTTTTCTAACAACTAAGTGGTAAGTTATCGGTTCACCTTGATAGCAAGTATTAACAACATCAAAGATCTTTCCATAATACTCAAACTTAGTTTGATCTTCTCCTATCTTTATGTTTTCAAATTCTAATGTAAGCTAGATATTTTTACATCTTCAATTCCCTCACTGTACTTCACAAGTTTGTCCCAAGCTACATTAGCAGATGTACAATTAGAAATAAACCTATGTTGACTTTTCCATTAAACAATGCACTCAAGGCTTCTATTATGATTAGCCAATTTTAACTCATTCTTGTCCCAATCACAATCATTTTTTAGAATTTGTTCCTTATCCTTGATCATTGATGCACTGAAATAATGTTCAATAAAATATTTTCAAATTTTAAATTGTAATCCTATTTTGTATTAATTCATTGTTTATTTGGGCTATTTATGTTTTGAATAGGTTAGTTGGACCTTAATTGAGTTTACATATCTAAACAGGCTTCAACAGGATCCAACTGGAATATGAAGTGAAGCCCAACTACCCAAAGCTATTTAAAAGTTAAGAATGGGCTCCTAATGGTCTAAACATACATGGAATGGTCGAACACAACCTTGTGGACCCGTTTGATTTGATATTTGCAACAAGAGAACTAAATTAGGAAAGAAGCTGATTCGGATAGATTGACACAACCATAATATTTTGACCATATCTTTCTCTGTATAATTCGGATTGATACGGTTCTAGTGGCATTGGAAAGAAGACTTCCGTGGTTACAAGTCTTGTGTCAGGATAAAATTCTAAATTCCGAAGATATATAGGTCGAATCTGGCATGCAATTAGACAACTAGTAAACTAACCCGAGGCCAGCACATAAAGAATATTTTCATTGATTTTGATTGATACACATAAGGAAAGACAATGAGGCTAATTGGATATCTAAAGAAAAAATCGAAGATACATATTTGATAAATAAATCATTGATTTATTTGATTTATTTAGTATCTAATCATTGCCAAAGAAGCAACCAATCAGGCAATCAATCAGGATGTAATCTAGAGATTTGATTTCACTTTCCTCTTTGAAGCAATCCCTTCTATTCCTATAAATAGAGGGGTGGACGTGATAGAAGGGGCAACCCCTCCTCTTTGGAGCTCTCTTCTCCTATTTTCTTCTCTCATTTTGTATTTTTGTTTTAGTTTTATTGTAATGGCTTTCTAAAGCTCTCAAGTTAAGGCTAGGAATGAAGCTTGTACTTGATGTTTAATGGATACTTTGATTCAAGTAAGTTCTTTATCATTTTAAATTGATGTTTCATATTTAAAGAGTTTATAATCTATATAATTATTTGATTCAGCGTTGACGAAAGGCACGTTGAATGCTTATAATTCCCTGTGATTATATACTTAATGCTTTCACATAGTAAACAATCAATTACTATTGTTCTATTTCAAAGTTCTTTAAAAGATAAATTTTCCAATTGAGATAAATTTTTATTTGATCTTGATTGAGTTATCATTTGAATGAAGTATACATTAGAGATTTATTACAAGTGGATTTTTGATGCCTTAGCATTTTCTCTTTGAATTGTCTCTTATTATCTATTTCACTTTCCTTCTCTATTCTCTTCGTAATAGTTTTCTGTGTCACACAAGGCTTTCCCTGTGGATCGACCTTGTGTACTATAGTCGACAAGTAAAAAAAGAAATCTGAACTAGACTCCTTCATAGTCTTGGTTTGGACGTAACAACAATCATTGGCGGACTCCAACCCTTAATCACAATTTTTCATGCATTAACATCTAAAGCTTGAATAAAGGCCCTCATCCAATTTTTCCAATAGAAAAAGTTTTGAAAGTTTTGACTATCGAATAATGGAGGCTGGCTCATGGGATTGCATAAATTTCCATGGTCATCCATGTTAATGTTTGAATTAGACATTATCACACACACAAGAGAAAGATCCACCAAACTATCACAAGAAAAGAGAGAAATTTTCTAACAAAAGCAAGTCAAACACTATCAAGCAATTCTAGCACAATTTCAGCAAATAAAGCATGCAAATATGATAGCAAACACAAAAACAAGACCTAACATCCTCAACTACTACTTAAGAGTTTAATATCCGTCAACTAATTAGTTGATCGCGACAGTGCCTCTAGTTCAATTATCTTAAGAAGATAAAGATGACAAGATGTGGCCTCAACTATATAGAAATTCTATATATCAGAATTAAAACTAGCACAAACCTATGATTGATCTATCAATCACACATATCAATCCATCACATGCATGCATCCACCAACATATAGCAGAATTGATGTGGAAACCCAAATGTGAAAAAACCATGCCTTGCCAACACGGCAAATCAATGCACT
Organism: Saururus chinensis; assembly: GCA_035235625.1. Lineage (NCBI taxonomy): Eukaryota > Viridiplantae > Streptophyta > Magnoliopsida > Piperales > Saururaceae > Saururus > Saururus chinensis. The sequence continues at coordinate 26,934,897 of CP141142.1, forward strand.
AAAACCAAGATCTTATAAGACCAAACTACCAACCTCTACCTGACAAAAGAAACCCCTTTCTTTATGATGTCGTTAGCTGCCAAGCTTCACCCTTGAACCTTGAAACTTCCTCCGTCGAGTTTATCTTTTTTTCCTTTTGAAAATGCTCAATCAAAACACCTTTTTGATTGTTGATTATCGATGTCAAGCTTCTTCAACTCCCCTTTGGAAGAATTCCTTTAGCAACTCTTTGTGTAGTGTGATGTGTGTGAAACACTCCTCTTCAATTCATCGAATGATCATGAATCAAAACCTTTCTCACCTCTATTAATTTGCCTTGTGATTAAAGGAAAATCTAAACAATGAAACTTTAAGTTTTTTCTCTAAAAACATATTTCTCCTCTACTCTATTTCGTCCAACTCTAGCCCTTATATAGTTTCCCTAAACGGCTAGGGTTAAGGTGACCAAGTTACGAAGGACTCTATTTTGAAATTCTAAACTAGACTACTATTTCAAAGATCAATGATCATTTCCTTAGAGAGATCGATCATTTAGGTCACTGTGATGAACGAAATTCAAATTGATCAATCTATTAGTCAAACATTTGATTGATTGTTCTCTTGGTTAAAAAAACTCAAAAACCATTCATTCACCAGTCGATCCTTTCACAAGGCATGTTCAAAACCAATTAATCACTTATGAGCACTTTTTGTGATTATTCACTATTTATTTCCATAAATAAATAAAAAGATTTTCAAAGGTTTTTCTAATTACAAACTAAGTTTTTTGTGCATGTGTGTTAAATTTACCTTGAATCAAACACTTTGTTCAATCTTCAATCTTGAACTTTCAGAACTCGTTAGCTTTTATTTTTTAAGTCATTAAATTCCAAATATAACTTGATCACATCACTAATCTAATTATATTCTCAAAGACTTAAATATACACATAATTGGACATGGTTTTGATCAACAAAATTCAACCAATTACAAAACATATCCCTATATGTTCTAATAATACTACTAAGCCAAAGGGATCCTACAATTGTTTAGATTCATGAATAGTTAGTAAGGATTTTATGCACATACACACTTCACACAAGGGGTTGATCATTCACACTTTTAGGACAATGTGGGGAAGATAGAGCTTTGAGATGGGAACCTTAGTTTATTCTCATTTTATTGTTGCTAAAAAGATTGAGGATACTTCATGTTTAAGGACATTCTACGAAGATCAAGATCGTTTGAAGTTGGAGACAATCAAGGACTTTGATTGAAAGTTTCCATGTAAATAAGGTTATGCTAATGAACTTGAAGATGAAGATCAAGCTTGAAGGGAAAAGCACCAAGAAGGACTTTTGTGGTAAACATTCCTCTAGAGAAGGACTTCTAGTTTAGGTAAAGCTTGGCAGTCTTGAGCCTTGTAAGTTCTACATCTTCATAGTGTATGGTTTAATCAGCCGAGTTAAGTTTGATTTCCACGTTAAAAATCTTCATGTGATTTTTGTGTGTTATGCTTCTATGTGATTCTATTGTTTATATTCGAGTTTTTTCCATATTGCCTAACCAAAGAATGAAAAATTCCATATTCCCTAAAATTTAAACGGAAATGCCATAAAACCTAGAATAATACGATATAGGGTAAATTTGGGACTAAAATACCCCTGACATGAGGTAGGGTTTAATATCATGTAAAACCCTCACAAAGTCACATTCATTGGCATACGACTTTAGATGTCGGCTATTCCTCCGATTGAAAGCCCCGTTCCGATTCAAAAGTCCATTCCGATTGCAAAGTACTCTAGTTGAGCACTGTTCATGCGTTGTGGGAGATGATTTTGCGACCTATCCGAGCAGACATGGAAGATTACGATTTTTTTGTTCTGGAATGAGTTTGTGAAGTTGAGTTTTGAAACTATATGCCCCAAAGGTGGTTCTTCTTTGTAGCTCGGGTTCGGGTTTGTGGAGATACGGGTAAAGGAGTAAACTTTGTAGAAAAGCAATAGTCGAACAAATGGTTAATCTGGCTCAGAGAACAGCAGTGGCGGTTTTGTGGTAAGGCATTTCGGATATTTGTATGCACAATTTTTTATTTAGCGTGTATTAGAGCACACGACATAGGCCATCGAATCAGACTATCATTGGGTTAGAAAGACGATGAGTCATATGCCATGCGTTCAATAAGATGCTGGAAACATGATGTGCAACCATTATGATATCGTGTATGCAACTTCCTCGTAGCTTATGTTTGAGCACACGATAAATATAATTATTGTATAAATACAAGTTAGCTATATAATGTGAATCGACGTAGCTATTGATTATGGTCATGACCTATTATTGATTGACATATATTTATCCAATTTTACAAACATAAAGTTAGAGTATTACATCAAATGACGGAGTCAGTGAAGGTTGTAGAAGAGAAGAAGAAGAGAATCTACAGGAGAAAACTGGGTCTGGGAACGAATAGTGTCCCCGCTAGACTGCATCTATCAAAAGACCTTGTAGATTCATGTCTGGGATGCAAGACCATATTGGTGGAGACTGGGTTCTACCCAGTATATGATTACGAGCCCATCATCATCTCCAAGCTGCTGTTGGATGTACTCATTAGTGATTATTGGGATGACTCATTGGAGGTCTTCAACATAAGGGGCAAAAGACTACCCCTTACTATGGCTAAAGTGGCTATGACCATGGGTTTGAGTGGAAAAGGGAACCGGTGTAAATTGGAAAGTAGCAAGGGGAAGGCTGCCCAAGGCAAGGGGCAATTCTACAAGAAGTTCTTCCAAGGGAAGCGGCTAGAGAAGGCAGGGCTTGAAGAAATGTTTAAAGAAGTAGCTGACGAAACAAGGACTGTTCCAAATGAGGACTTAGCACGGTTGGCGATCATGCACGTGGGTGTCCTTGTGTTATTCACATGGAGCAACAGAATCGTATCCCCAGCTCTGTGTGATTACTTAGATGACATGTCGGTTGTTGGAGCTATAATTGGGTAGGAGTCGCACATGATAGGCTGATGAGAGGCATATTGGCAGCCCACCGAAACATTATGAGTAGACAGGATGAGCATTCCGCCATGGCTAGAATTCTTGTTGGGGCCTCATTAGTGCTCCAAGTAAGGCTCGTATGTGTTACAGAATTCCAATATTGTATCACTAATGACACGGTAATAGGCAGATGAATATTGCCGTATCGATCACATGATATGAACTAAATTGTGTATCAGACATACAACTTATAACATGCACGTAGACATATCATGTTCTCGGTAACATGACTAAGTATAATATCGTGGATAGGACATTAGACGATCAGAATGTATCATGTTACAGGAAACACGATGTGGCTAAAAGCATGTTATCAGTAACACGACTAGTTTGTTATAGTGAAGATACTCACCTTTTACACTAATGAGTATATTCTTATGTATTGTCCGCCAAGTATGGTTTTGTGAGCATACGTCCATATGGGCTCCCAATGGTCTTCCATGCAGCCCGAGGCGCAAGAGGTAGCCCGGATTTACCCAACTTTTGAGTGACATGGAGAAGACCGATAAACTTGACCCAATCGACAAAAAGAGGAGGAAGAAGATTCTAGCTCATCACCGGATAAGGAAGTGGTACGAGGATGTCTTCATGAGGCTGAAGCCAAACTCCCAAATTGTTATGTGCATCACACCAATTCCCAAAGAGGCGCACTTGATGGATGTCCCAACGGCGACCCTGAAAGCTAAGAAGGTGGGTACATAGACTTTCTGGCCAATGAGACCAGTCTATGCCCTCCATGGTGAGACGTCGGGGCATGAACATTCCGGCCATGACATCATTGAATCATTCGTCATGCCAGTTTATGTCATGACAAGAATATGTGAAGTTGTTTTGGAGAAGGCTGTGCTCTACCGTGAGCAGGGATGGAACATAGAGCGAGTTGAAGATGCACTCCAGCATGTTAAGAATGATCTCGAGGTGGCAACTAGCCTCATACAACAAATGCAACCTCCTGAGGAACTGGAGATAGAACAACCACTTGAACCCACTCAGCTGGAGGTCACCCAAGCATCAACCCCTCCTCCAAGAATCAAAGGATTGCTGTTAGTTTGTTTAAAGATAAGAGCTTCAAAATCCAGAGAAGATCGCCAACCATTTGCCCCTTAAGATCAACCAGTACATGTCCCTCAGCCAGTGGAAGAGGGATTCATTTTGAGTAAGTACGACATTTTAATGTATATTGTTTCGTTAGGGGCTCTTCGTGTAGTCACGTACACGATAAGGGATCATGTCGTTTATTAAGAAAGACGATTTTGGTATTGTCATGTCATTGATCACATGATCATTGAAGCAACGATTACTTCTGAAAATAATCTTTGCGTGGTCGTGTGATCATGAGCACAATTAGTCCTCTTTTCATTTTTCCAAAAATACGATATGCAGTTTCATCATGTGTGGTAAAAGACGACTAGCGTACATATCGTGTGTTTACTAACATGATGGCTTACTTCTTAAATAAAGAGAAATGACAACTGAAAATTACCACCAAATCGAAGAAGATTGGTCTGAAGTTGCAAAGGACCGTAATAACTAGATTTTTGATGAAAATAAATGCAAAATTCCTAGAACAACCACAGGAGGTCGTGGAACAACTGCGGGATGTAGTGGAACCACCCTAGGAGGTGGAAGAACAACCTCGGGACGTCGAAGAACAACCCCAGGAGGTAGAGGACTCGGACCTTCCCCGGGAGGTCATGGCCCAAGTCCGCATTGGGCTGGAACAACCGTGTGAGGGACCGGCAGAACAACTGGAGATTCCGGAACAACCCTTGGAGGGATTGGAAGCACTCAGGAAGCAAATAAAGGAGCATTCCTGAAACAAGCAATAAAACTCAGATTGAAGTGGAAAGTTGCTTCTAGCTCTCCCTTCTTACTTCCTGTGCCACAGAAGTTGAGGTACATTGCAGTTGAACAACCTGCTAAAGGTGAGGAGCCTGTGAAGAAAGTCTCAGCTCAGAGCTTGAAGAAGTCGAAGCGGTTCAACAGCTACCTTGATGAGAAGTTGGCAAAGTTTGGACACATTGCCCATCCTAGAAAGCCTAGTGATGAAGTACCTCTGGTATCAGTCCCTGGCCCAAGCATTATCCATTCAGCACATCCAAAGTCTCCCACCCCGGAACCAGTAGCCTCAATCGCAGTTTCCAATAAAGTCATTTTATTGAATACTCCTCCAGTAGATGCGGAAGTAATGGAGACTATCCACAATGTTGTAGATGTTGAAGATGATACTGCGACTAAGATGAATAAGGAGGAGTGCAGTCTGCAGCCACATGACTATCTTGACACAGAGTTGGTATTCCACATGGAGGTTCAGAAGGAGGCAGGTAAGGAAATTATCACCAAATTTCTGTCGAACCTATACTAGTCGTGGCCCATAGAGACACTCCTCTACACCAACTACCTATCTCTGTTAAAGCAGAAGTGCATAACAAATGAGGTAATATCATTTCATTTCTCATACATTTTTACATCTATTGTGTTATCAATCAAACGATTGACTAATTGATGCAGATTACAATTAATTATCATTTTATCGATTACATGACCTTTGATCATATCATTGTTTTCATTATACGGTAAGTTTCGACTGTAATTGCTGAAGTAAAACTAGCATGTTAATTCATAGCGTTGTGTTATCGTTAATTCGATATAATCACTTATCGTGTAAACAATGTCATGATCGGTTGACTATATTGTCATTACTAACATGTATGGTCTTGTGTCGGTCATTGATGTCTTCTTTCAACTTCTTGATGAATGAAATTTGAGAAATCCAGGCAAGCACCCCGACTGTTTTTTTGGCAAGTTCACTATTTAGCACTACTTTAACGTTGGCATGGCGAAAGGGTCAGCGGAGAAGGAGGGGAAAACTCTCTGGCATATTGTTGAGATGCCTGAATGTTAACACGGAGAGCGGTTTCATTCCTATCTATGCCAAGGGCCACTTTCTCTTGCTTATTGTCTGCTGCAGGGAGAAGCAATTTAGGTGGTACAATCCTCTAAAGGGTGAACATAGTCACAACCGAGGTGGACAATGTCAGGAAACATGTTGCCAATAGAATGTAGAAGGCACTTAAGCTAAAGGGCGCTTGGTTGTGGCTAATGACTAAGATCAACAAATGCCTGTACCAGGAAACAAATGAAGATTGTGGTTTGTTCATCATGTACTTCGTAGCGAAACTGGCGGGGGGCGACATTTAGCCAGATTTTAGACAACTTTAGATAACAGCTTGGTAAGGCCGATGATCTGTGCTGCTATACTTCGGGCCTAAATCGAAGAGGAATTTGATTCGGGTACAGATGAATTGTAAAAAGAAAATAAACTACTTTCACGCTTCTATTAACTCACAAATTCAATGTTGGACCAATTATTTTGTAATTAACTATTGGAATAGAAATATATGTACCAATGTTAGATGGCTTATAATCGATCAAATGATTTGTAGCAATATTGTGCATTCGATAGCACGAAACAAAAGTACACATATTATTGTTCAATTATGATGGAACTTTATAAATACAAACTAAAATAATAATCTGAACATAGTGAGTCGTGCCCTCATCAGTGGGTGTGAGATCTCCCTGTAGACTCTCGGACCCATCACTTCAATTGTGACGGAACATTGGCGACATTGATATAACATTGGGTAGTAAATCGCTCCCTTCAGATGTGGGTTAGGACCGCACCACTAAAGGGGACAAATTACCATCCATCGCTATATCAAGGTCCCAAAGGCTCTGTCTCAGTGCAAGGGATCAGTGGGCGTGTGATCTCCCTGCAGACTCATGGACTCCGTCTCCTGCTCATTGCAAATTGGGTTTGCCCAGAGGTTAGTTCTATATATATAGGCATAATGCGAGGGATACAAACCGTTAAGTATATATGGAAATTATTTCATATATAGTGTAATTGGAAATTGGAAATGACTCCTTGTGAATTGGTGATTCTAATTTAATTGAAATATCAAAAATTGTGGTGACACTTCGGGAATTGGGTGATTACACGTCTAAAAAAATTATTCATTATCATAGTAGTGAGATCGTAAAACGGGACTGATAACTCATCGTGTTCATGCTAACACGACATTGTGAAAGTTGTGTGAAAACAAAAATGTGAGTGTATTATCGTCGTGTGGTCGGTAACATGATATACAAACATATCGTCTTAAGGCATACACGCTTCAACAATTTTCAAAACTAAATATTACCTTCTTGCCATCGTGTGTTTGAACGTACAACCAATATTGATAGCATGTTGGTAAGTAGAAAATCGTCATGCTATTATTCTCAATATACAGGAAAGACAACTTTCAATGGGAAGAAAGATATAACTGTTATTTATTTATTACATAAAAGCTAACCTTTATAGAACTTTAAAAATACATAGAAAATAACAATCCGTATCTTCGCCAGCGATCAGTTGGCGTGCGATCTCCATGCAGACTCGGACCCATCAGTTCAAGAATAGGGTTCTATCTAGTGAATAGGGCGCTAATGCGACAGATCATTGGAGACATTGATATATTCCCTTCTAGTGAAACGTGCCCACCATTGGATATAGGTGAGGACCATATCCATGGAGGGCCGATTCACTAGCCGCCACTACAACAATCTTTTGAATGATACTTCTCTACGAAGAACATCACTGTGCGAGCGATCTCCCTATAAACTTCCTAGATATACTGCAAAAATATTCACTATGGCTGTCTAGCGAATAGGCCGTGAATGCGACGAATCATTTCATACATTGATATATCACAGTCTAGTGAACCATGGCCGCCATAGGATATAGGTGAGGACCGTATCCGATAGCGGGCTGATTTACCAGCGGCTACTAAAGCAATCTCCCGAATGACCCGTCTCAGTGAATATATATATATATATATATATATATATATATATATATATATATATATATATATATATATTCACCGAGACGGGTCATTCGGGAGATTGCTTTAGTAGCCGCTGGTAAATCAGCCCGCTATCGGATACGGTCCTCACCTATATCCTATATATATATATATATATATATATATATATATATATATATATATATATATATATTCACTGAGACGGGTCATTCGGGAGATTGCTTTAGTAGCCGCTGGTAAATCAGCCCGCTATCGGATACGGTCCTCACCTATATCCTATATATATATATATATATATATATATATATATATATATATATATATATATATATATAGCAGGGTGAGAGGTTATGGACCGCTAGGTTATTGAAGGTAATGATGCCTTGGGAATAATGCTTGGAAAATTGGAACATTATGAACATGGAATTGTCGTGGGTTCGAACACATGATATGGCCAATGCCGTGTAAGCAAAGGACTCTTTGACCTTGTGTAAGCAAAGGATACTTTGACATAAGAATTAATAATTGATATATATTATCATGTGATTAGTAACACGTAAACCCTTTTGGTCATGTTGTCAATTATACGATACACATATAAAGTATACCCTATGTACAACATGTCCTGTTTGTAGGAACACGTTAGTTACATATTTCATGTTGTTGATAACATGATGCATATACAAAAAATTTCAGTTGAAGAACCGGGGTGGAAAAGGTAAGCCTGGTCAATGCTCCCCTTCCTTATACCGTTTGCGTACGCTATTATTCGACCTCCTTTAGCATGTTGTTAGGACATTTGCCACATGTGGGGGGCCCCTTCTGTGGTGGTGCATCGTTTGCGGTTTTTGACCCAACTGACCGCATGTTCCACATTTTCAAATAATGCCATAGTGTGCTCCCTCGTGTGCTTAATTAAATGAGTTATAGGCATCAATCTGGCTTTTTTGAACATTGCATTTGTACTTTTGGACCTATTAGAGCTGAGGGTCCTATATCTTTTCCCTAGAAATGGTACATTGGCCCAGTGCTCCAAACCTATCTTATTTAGGCAATAATATGCTTTTGGATTAGGTTATTTAATGTTGTTCATTGTTTCATCGTACACATTTTGTCTGAATGTTTCGGATGCAACATGGAGCTAATTCTTTAGGTAGTTGCCCTTGGATCTGTCCAACATATTTGCTGCCATGTGACAGATGCAATATTCATGGTGTGTAGATGGGAGAAACTTCTTCACAACATTTGCCAATCCCTTCTATCTATAAAAAACGATTGTATCCAAGTCGGCTGGAGGATCAGAGAATAGATGATTTCTAAACAACTCAAGAAACCAACACCAAGTTTTCTCGCACTCGTTCTCAACCACTGCAAATGCAACACACAGCATTTTATTGTTCTCGTCGAGTGCAGTTGCTATCAATAGGTGTCCAGGATACTTTCCTTTCAAGAAAGTTGCATCAACCGTTAGCAATGGACTCAGGGTTGTTCTAAAAGCTCTCACAATGGGGCCAAGCATCCAGAATACTCTATTGGAATTGTACCCACCCATAGGTTCGGGAATATCACATGATCTCACTGGCACAACTACACTTCTTGGATTTGTATATTCTATCTGGCCTTCACTAATATTTGGTTCCAACGTGTTTAAATCATCGACTGTATCCCAATCTGCCTCCACCTCAACATCGACGTTGCTGGGAACCTCGTTGTTTCCAAATTCTTCATGGTCGGACATACTTTCTATGTCAACTATATCATTATCGTGCCACAAATCCTCACCCCACATATTTTCAACTTCTTCACCTTGTCTATCGTCGTAATTACAAGGGCTAAATGGAGGCTCATAGTTATCAAATGAAGTCCTTGACCCACCCATCATTGGCGACAATTCCTCTTATCTATTCTGATTGACTTCTATTTCAAGTTATATACTCGTTGGATTGGTGAAAGATGATTGACATGGAATTTTTGAGGGCAAGTTTCCCGGTTCTCCCAATTTGCATTGCACATTATCATGTTAAAAAAATGCGACATCAATCGACATCGTGTATTCTATTAACACACTTACATTTCAAAATGTGTTATCGAAACCATGACATGAATGCATGTCGTGCTATTATATCTACAATGCAACTCATAATTACTATATCACATGCGAATATTGTGTAATTACTAATGCGATATATTACACATCATGTTTATTAATTCACATGATACGATTTACCCTTAACACAATATGTTAAATATCGTGGTCTTGAGAACACAAAAGATTCCAATTGCATATAATCAAAAAATTAATTGTTACTTAACAGTTTCAAAGGTGAACTGAGTTTCATTGAATCTGGTATGAAATCTGACATTAGAGTTGGGATGAGCCATTGTGATGGGTGATTCAACTCTATTGATTGTCTGGTTCCTTTCTATAGAGGGTGATGATGATTTATCACCGTTGTTGGGTAGTTTCATCTTAGCATACAATGATAACACCTCCTTATTCGCCTTCTTATGAATGGAGAACACTGATTGGAGGTCCTCATCGTCTTGTAATTGATATATTATGGATGATTGGGAGGATGAAATTAAATACTTCAAACTAACATTACCATTGACAAAAAGACGTGCTTTAACTTGCCTCAGCAGCTTGCTGAAGCTCACCGACAAATGAATGTTCATCAACCGTACCATTCCACTAATATACACACCGTCATTGCCTACCTCTCTATTATAATGGATGAAAATACCAATCGTACCATGATTGGTGTGAAAGAAGGATCGTTTCTATGAAACATAGCCTTTGGAGCACTCACACAACGTCTGTGGTGCCAAAAAATGATTTTTTCTTGTTCATCGACTCTCACTAGTAAGTCACCGCCGGTCAGCTCCTGCCAGAGAGTTCTGTCTGCCACCGATAACTACCAGCACACCAGAACGGTATAGCACTATTCCGGTGTTCATTTATTACTCTGTACATTAATACTTGATATAGTGGAAACCTAAGGGTATTTTTATCCACAAATAGGTCATATGACATTTCCGTTTAAAATCCAGGGAATATAGAATTTTTTATTCTTTGGCTAGGCAATATGGAAAAAACTCTTTATATTCTTACAAAATCGAGGCCGCATTTTGTAGTTTATTGTCTTAGCTAGGTATTTGAACTAGGGGCATGGTGACGACCCTTAAAATAGTGAAGGGTATTAAACTCTAAAAAAATAGCATGTACTCCCTTCAAATCAGCCATCTCAAATTGTGTTTGATCTTAGAGTACATTTAATATATACATCAGATATTGAAGCCTTTTATCATGGTTACAACTGTATATCATAGTTTGTTGAGTCAATCTGAATACAAGGATTCTCATACAATAAAATTAATGAAATGAACTTTCTAATGTGAACACAATAAACAAAAGTAGAATAAACTTCATCTAGATCTGTGACATACTCCAAAATCTGAGGTTGTGCCAGCTAGGACAACAATCAACTTTTGTGCTTTTAATCCCTGGGGAAAATCAGTCAACACAAAAATTAAAAGATTAAGGCAATAGTAATAATAAAATAAAAATGGCCTTTATTTCTCCACATCCTAAATAAAACATCATAACTCATTCAACCAAAAACAAATTGTGTAAAAGCATCTCAACAACAAATACTCCAACAATTAACTCTCTTCCTAGGATCTTTAAAGTGTGACTAGTTAACCACTTGATGCAAATACCTAATGTAAAAAAAAATATTTAAACTAATTCAGAGCTTAAGCATCTTATTAGATATTTACTAAAAATAAGCACAAATAATTTACTATAGACATGAAAACTATATAAGTCATTAACAAATAATGCATCTAACTACTTAGCCACTTCCACAAAAAAAGCAACTAATAATTAGTGTTTTAACTTATTAGCAATTAGTAGTGAATCCTAATCAGTTTAGATTCCACTGATCATGAAAAATCCAACTGAATCAGTTTAGACTCCACTATTCTTAATAAAAAAAATCTTAAAAATTTTCAACAATAACAGTTGTTGGCTTTTTGCTTCCTTTTTTAATCTCTAAAACATTATCAACTTGTGTATTGCACATGACACCTCAGAAAAATTGCCCAACCAATATCTGATAAGTTCACTTTACAAATCATCCTCTACAAAATCATACGAAGCCAAATACTAATCTGCAACTGATCAAGCAACATTATTACCATCTTCCATACCTTTCCTCCCAGAAGTCTTTTTGTCTCTTCTCTTCTTGCATATCCTAATTTGAATAAGAAAAGGCAGGACCTTAGATATTTTGTGAAATTTAGATCTCGCTTTAAAATTTTAGAACTATCGCTGAGGGTAAAGAACACAACACAAATCATATAATTTTGCAAATTCAGAAAACTTCCTGAGCAACTTCAAAAATCTGAAAAAGTTTGTTTCAACAAACAGGGCAGTCATTTTCTTTTCACAATAGATACTTGATAATGATTGACTACTTATTATATTACTCTTTTAAAAAGAAATTTTATCTACTTTAGTTTGAATTAGTGGTACATGGACAAAATTTCAACTAATAAATGGAAAAAAAATTGGTAGCCTAAATTGTGACAGAAGATTAGCTCACTTCTTTACACACAAGATAATAACACTTGATAGCTTATTTGGGTTTCAATGCAAAAGAACTTCTACCTAGATTCAATTTGAATAAGCCATAGATAGAATTTAAACTAATACGTAGAAGAAAAGTTCAGAAGTCTAAATTGTAGCAGTAATTAGCTCTCTCTCTAACCTTTAAGTTAGACAGCTAGAATTATAATATAGTATCCATAATGCATCTTCATTTTCAGAAATCTTACACTTTTAAATAGTCAAGTTGTTGTAATTTTTCTTAAAAATCATCATCATTATCATATATCCTTACAATTATGATATAAAAAATATATATGACATTAAAACAGTCATGTTACCTAGTTGGGCCCAGATTTCAGAAAAAGTGATTTTCTTTTTTGCCTTTTTCATAAAGCTTAAAAGTATGACATCGAAAATATTTATGAGGTAGCCTAAAAAACCACAATTTTCTTACAAAAGAGACTAAAAGGTGGACAGGGTAATTTTCATTGTAAAGCTGGCCATAAAACAGAACAATTTCCTGATAGACACGATTTTTAAATTAGAAAAGAATTTGGTTAAAATAACATTAATTACTACATTACGGCTCATCTTGTGCATAACTACATATTATGAGTAATATATAACAAGAATTATCTTCAAATAACTAATAATGGAGTTATGCACAATGGAATAAGAAAGGAAGATAAATTAGGTGGGATTCCTAACCAAACCATGCCACATTATATTGCATTTAGGGTTAAATTTGAGAAGCAAATCAAACTTCAGATGCATCATCAAATTTTCGAAGCATAGCACAAGCTACATAGGAAAGCTATCCCAACACATCTCATGGATGACAAAAGATTGACACTTAGAAGGCCTATAACCATCACTTAAAAGCAATTGAACATTGAAAAGGTAATTCAATGCCAGTTCTAGATGGCGAAGAGGAGAGCCAATAGTGATCAACACAGTATGGAAAACATATAAATAATTACATGTATGTAAAAAAAGCTAAATAAAAATAAAATGTAATAACAAGCAAAGAATTAATATATATTGCAATAGAAAACGTCAAGTAAGAAGACATAATATTGGAAATGGTTCAATCACATATAGATAAAAAGACACAGCATAACTTGTCAGGAGATCACAACGTGTACAAGTATTTGACCACAAGATTGATGGTATCATTTTCTAGAATGCTGGATTACTTTCAATATTTTGAAAAATAGGACACTAAACATTAAATGGAGGGAGTAATAAATTTAGAAACATAAATTTCAGAAGATAGTGTTCCTTTCCTTCGACAGAACTTCAAATTTCATTACCTGAAATCCAGTCCATCAGTCTTGCAACTTCAACATTGTAGAGAAATTCAGTTTCAGCATGAACCATAAACGTTACTATTCTTGATAAATTGAACAATCAAAGTATAATGCTTGGTGAAGCCTCAGCATCCTTCTTGCACATGATGAAAGCTGTAAGAGAGAACCATGCGGATTTGGAATCGTGCTGTCATCCACACAGGGGCTGCATTCCAGATTTTGCTCCTTCTCTTGTGACTTAAACATATAAGTCTTCATGACACATGTACTTAGTTCCAATCTCAAAGCCAAATTCCAACTATACCAAGTAAAAAACTTTACTGATTTTGGGTTTGGATTTGATCCAATCTACTGAACCAGATTGAATGTAGGATCATGTGAAATATATCGTACTTAATTGGTTTATGATGCCATAGAAAATGTTTTTGGACTTTTTTCACAGCTGTGTGCATCGCAATATATTGTCTAAGAGAAATCGCCCCTAGAATCTCTTTCAGCTTAGGTATATCCTTCTCTGCCACAATCACTGAAAACTTGCTCCAATCCAAAACTTCATTAAAAGGCGGGACAAAATTATCGGCAATTATCACTGGCACACACTCATAATAAATTGCTTCAACAATTCTAGGACTGTTTACTTCATAGCCCATTGGACAAATGCAAAATTTGCTTGATTTCATGTGTTGTATATATGACATTTTTTTTGAGATCCTACTTGGAAGGGGCCCAAAAATTCTCATGTCTGGATCCCTATCACCCCAGTACTTGAGTAATATAGGCCGGACACGCCCATGCATGTTCCCTGCAAAGAAGGCAAGAATATGGCGTTTTGAGATTGGATTACCGCCAACATTTCTAAGTGGCCTTCTCGGAGTTCTTATAGTTGTTTCTGGCAAGGACACGTCTTTTCCTGCTTTAAAAATTCCTTCTGAGACATCAGCATTGCATAATGCTTTGATAGTGTTCCTGAGAAGTTCACCATGCTCAACTAATGTGTATGGACCCTGAGAAAAGATCAGACAGTAAAACTGGCATGATTAAACAGCTTCATGCATGCAAAGTTAACAAAAATAATGTGAAATTGGGCCACAAAACAAACCCAGTCATGACAAGCAACAAGAAAATGGTCTGAGCCTCTTGTGCGATTCCAGAAAGGGTATTTTGCTGAAATCTGATTCACATAGTCCTTAAGAAACACAGAGAGTGGTCGCATGTTATGAGAATCAGGCACATAAAGGGAACGTTGAAGCTGGCGCGCACTGTATGGAAGATAGAATAGATGTGCCCTATTTGGATCCCTAACAACAAATTGCTTGCTTTCCTCCATCAATTTCATAAACCATCCTTCAGAAGCATAAATACCCTTGAGATGTGGACTGTGGAAAATCGGTGATCGTCCATCTCGGTAGATAAAAACTTTAAGTAATCTTTCCATCAATTCATAGCTCCTGTACTAACCACATAGAGGATTCAGTATACAGACTTTCCATTAAATTAAAATTCTGGTAAGCATGCAAACAAAATGTCAGGAATGCAGGTCTAACTTCACTATTAATAAACCTACAAAATGAGAAAGGTAGCATGCTTATTGTATTTAAGCGCATACTGCATACCTAAAAATGCACAAACATGTAGCATCACCTTTTGAAAATTGAAACGTTTTTAAATGCAGGAGAGTACAAATCAGGATCTTCGAGTATCTTGGGGGCATCTGCAATCTCCTTCTTTGCGAACATAATTTCTTTGTCTGGTGTCCATGACTGAATGGGTCTCTGTAGATCAAATGAAGGACACAGATAAATAGCTCATCGTTGGTTCGCTTTTTACATGCAAGCAAAGGAAAATGAGAAAAAAGAAAAAATTTCATACAAGCAAACCTCTCTATGAGAAGAAGAATTCATTCTTCCGACAGGAGAAGTTTTAACAGCTGGTGGCTCAATTTTAGATGCATTCAGTTTCTCTCTGTTCATGCTTATAGGTCTCTTCACTTCATGAATCAACTCTTCTTTGTAAACAGCAGAAGTATCATCCAAATTGGGCACTGGAACATGTGATTCAGTAGATTTCATAGGATTAACTGGAGCAACCCAATTAGGCATAAACCTCTCTTGCCTCTGATGAGGAGACAGAGATTCCTTGCCCTGAATTGTGTAAGGTGAAATGGTTACAAGTGGAGAAAAGAACCAGTTAGTCAAGAGATGAGGAGCCGTACAGGTCTGAAGCAATGCTCCAGCAGTTGTAAAAACACACACAACTAGTAGCAGTCTCCTCCAATCAGTCCCTCTACCTCTGCAATTCCTTTGAAACCGAATTTTCATCTTCCCTGAGATAGTTGCAAATGAGTTGTGCATTCAATTGCACCCTTAACTCGGAAATGTGCAAAAATGAAAAAGGCCTTATTCTTGTGCAACTTAAATGCATGGATCAAATAGTCTAAACCCAAAAGATGAACAAGTGACAATGCACACACGTGCTCTCTTCATCAAGGAAGTCTACAACGGCATCTGCGCAACACACAGGGGCCATGAAATCAGTACTTAATATCTGGTACAAAACAACTTCCAATTACATCGGAAGTTATGAGAATTATTGCCCAGAAAAAGGGAAAGACTAGACATGAGAATTGCAACATTAAGCTGTAAAAACGTAAACATAAAAGTTCTGACACAAAACTATCCGGGTAAGTCAATACGAATAAAAAATTTGCAGGGAAATATAAAAGCAATACAAAAACCATGACCGAGATCAAATGATACGTACTAGTCAAGAAGCTGGGACAAATGAATTTGCCAAAATACATATACAGAACCAGATACTGGACCAATGGAATCTAAAAACGAAACAGAGCTATTACAGACATACGACAAGAAACGTTAGGTAAGCATGTATGTACTTCGATGATTCAAATTATAATTTAAAATAATCATGAATAACTAGAAACGCTAAATTAAACACAGCAATAATAGCCAAAAGAACTGAAAAAACGCACTTTATGGATAATTCTCAAATGGGCTGCGTCCATTCTAGAGAATGAGACACTACCCAGTTTCTATCCAAATCAGAACCAGGAAGTCTGTCGTATGTTGTAGAAAAAATTGCAGTTGCTGGGAAGGATTGGGTACCTTTGGCCTCATGAGATCGATTGAAAAAAATTGCAGGCGATTTGTTGGGAAATGGAGACCATCCCACTTGCATGCAAAGTAGAGAAGGGAAGGGATAGACCATACGAATTGATCGATAAGAAGTCAAAAGAATACGAGAGAAAGAAGAGAAGGAAGGCCAACGACAAGGAGGTTGAATAGAGAGAAAAACGCGGCAATCTGGTCATTTGTTATGCTGCCCGGAGGAGTCGTTAGATCCATGTCCAGGTCCAGCTACGTTTTTCTCCTTTTCTTTATTCGACTTGCCAGGACTTGCCAAGCCTGGCAGGACTCAATCCATATTTCAGACAAGCGCCGTCTGTTTAAAAATTATAGTGGTGGAATCTGCGTGCTAGCTTGGCAGATTCTATATTGCCTCGCCAAAGTACATAATATTCCATATTCTCCATATTTTAAACACACATTTCATATAATATATTTACGAACGAAATTATCCTTAAGTTTTAAATAAATTTACTATCTAACATATTATAATAAATGAATACTAGAATAGTGCAGCGCTATTTTAGTGGGCTAGAATTCATCGATGGCAGGTGAAAGTCACTGTATAAGGTGACCGGTGGTAACTCACCGGTGAGTGCCGTTGTTAGTAAAAAATTAGTTTTTTACACTCCAAAAGTTGTTGAGGGTTCCAAAGGCTTCATTTCGGCGGATTTGATCACCCTTTAACCTCCATAATGGATAGGGTTGGTAGTTGCATACATTACAACGGAGAGGTAGGCAATGATGACGTGTATATAGGTGGAAAGGCATGGTTGATGAACATTGATAAGTCAGTGAGGTTCGGCGAGCTGTTGCTTCAAGTTGAAGAATGACTTACTATCAATGGTAATGTGACTTTGAAGTATTTACTTCTATGTTCCCAACCATCTATTATATATGAATTACAAGACAATGAGGACTTGCAATCAATAATTTCTATTCATAAGAAGGCAAATAAGGAGGTGTTATTATTGCATGCCGAGATGAAAGAGCCTGACAATGGTGACAAATCACATTAAGTAGAAAGGAACCGGACATTTAATAGAGCTAAATCACCAATCGTAATGGCTTAGCCTAGCTTTAATTTTGGATTGCAGACAAGAATCAATGATACACAGTTCACTTTTAAAAC
Source organism: Saururus chinensis (assembly GCA_035235625.1). NCBI lineage: Eukaryota > Viridiplantae > Streptophyta > Magnoliopsida > Piperales > Saururaceae > Saururus > Saururus chinensis. The sequence continues at coordinate 26,953,000 of CP141142.1, forward strand.
TGTCAGGTAATAATAAATTTTTAAAGTGCATGAGATTGTACTTTATCGTGTACTTGAGTACATGATATTGAACATGTCGTGTTAAGTTCAGAGCATATCATGTGAAGAAAAAACACGATGTTTATTCTATCTCATAAGTAATGATATAACAATAATTATTTTCAGCATAGGTGTAATAACATGACATGTATATCTATCATTTTAGCATTAACACGACATGATTTGTAAGCATATAACCAAATACATGATGTCGAGTTATATTGCATATTGATTAACATGTTAATATCCAATACAGATTGGGAGAACTCAAAAATTTGCCCGCAACAAATCCATGTCATTCTTCTTACATCAATCCAATGACTACAAAACCTGTGATAGAAGTCAATCAGACTAGTTTAGAAGATACGATGGGTGCGATAAGGACTTCTTTTGATAACTATGAACCCCCATGCAACCCTTGTAATTACGATAATGAAGAATTTGAAGAAGTGTGGGGTGATGATTAATGGAACGAGAATGATACACTTGACATGAAAAGTATGTCTGATCACGAAGAATTCGGACACTGCAAGGTATCTAGTAACTTTGATGCTAAGGCCAAGGCAAAGTGGGAGACAGTCGATGATCGCAACATGTTGGAACTGAATATTGGTGAGGGCAAGCTAATGACTGGCAGTTTGCAGGCAAAGGTCTACCATAATCTACTCAAAATGGGTGCATATTTTCTAAGATTGTTACACTTCAAGAGGGTTTTGACCGACCTAGCAATAAAGGAAAATTTCATGTACTGTGTTGTGGATGATAACATGAATATGTACGCTGCAAAGTGCTCTGATCAGTCTTGTAACTGGTATATAGGGGCTTCAAATATAGGAGATCATATGACTGTGACGAGGTTAGTGCCCAACCATTTGTGTGAAATGCAAAGGAAGTCAGTTGAACATCCTCTAGCATTTGGATCGTGAGAAAGATTCAGTAGACATTACACCAAAAAGCATAGCAAGTTATATTTTGAAGCATTGGGGTATAACTGCAAACTACAATAGATACTAGTGCGCATGTAAAATAATCTTATGAGACTCCTTGTAGCATGTGTTCAGTAAGATGAAAATTAAATATGACATTTTATCGGGAACATGATAAGTATATAGTTATATTTTCTTACAACACAACCTAATTACCTATCGTGTTAATATGAACACGATGCATAATTAGTTCAGGTTTACGATATCATGACTTTGAACATTGTCGTGTTATTGGGAACACAATGAATGCACTTTTCGTATAACCTTTTTTAGAATTTTAACAACTTAATATTTAGTTGTGTAGGTAAAGCATTGATTGATTTAATAGATGGTGACCTAGACGAATCCTATCGCATACTTTCTGCATATGAAATTCAGATAGAAAGGATAAATCCAAAAAGTGTAGTTGTTATAATAAGATCATGTGATATTCCTGGACCTATAGGCAGTACGATTTCAAAAGAGTATTTTGGATGTTAGGGCATGTTGCAAGAGCATTTAGAATAACATTCAAGCCATTGCACAACTAAATAATATGCATTGTAGATGCAACTTTCTTGAAGGGAAAGTATCCTGAACAACTATTGATAGCAATTGCACTAGATAGGAATAATAAAATGCAAAAATTATGCTCGATATGAACTCTTCAATTGTAGTTGGCGGATGAGTAAACCTATGAGGTCCTCATCTGCTGTTGGGGAGGACGGATCATAGTCAGTTGTAATTTCCATGTCCCAATTATCTAATCGCATTTTTATCTTGTGGCTAACTAGGCTATGGATATAGAGACAATTGGTGTATGGTCGTCCATAGAAACACCATTCAAATTTTCTACTATTGTATTGATAGTGTTTTCTCTCTCCCTTGCAGTTGGTGGTGGATGATCTCTAGGAGACAAATGCTGAAACTTACCGACTGAACATGGAAGGGGAATGCAGATGGTGGTTGATTGAGAGATTTTTTGTACTTTTTTTGACTTATGTATAGATTAGTATCAATGTAATGGAATCTTGTTGTGTAAAGAAAATAATTAATAAAAGTTTGAGCATTTTTTCAATTATTCCAAATTTTATTTTTTGCAAAATCATCCTTCTCGCATTATCTATGACACAATAAACTGATAGTCATGTTTTCGATGACACAATCGTCCCAATCTTATAGCCGATCATGTTCGTACTAACATGATGTTTACTACAGTCGACTGAACAATTACACGACATAACCCTGTCATGTCCTTGCTTACACGAGTTGTCAACCAACTTAGAAGACTTAACAAGTCTTCATGTTAGGAGTCACACGATTGAAGCAGAGTCGCGTAGTTGCTTACCCCTATGACTAGGCTGTGGTAATAGAGACAGTTGGTGTACGTTCTTCTATAGAAACTTAAATTAAATTTCCTACTATTGTATTGATTGTGTTTGCACTCTCCCTTGTAGTTGGTGGTGGACAATCTCTAGGAGACAAATGTTGAAACTTACAAATAGAGCGTGGAAGGGGAACACATATGGTGGTGGATTGAGGGATTTTATATATTTTTTTAAGTTCTGTAAAGTATCAATGTAATGTACTACTATTATGGAAAGAAAAATATTAATAAAAGTTAGATTTTTTTCCCATACACAGTTGTCTTCCAGAAATTTTTTTTGCAGAATCATCCTTCTCGAGTTATTCGTGACACAATAAACTGATAGTCGTGGTTTCGATGACACACTCATCACAATAATATGGCACAACATTAATATAGGTTGTCTAATTGGATACATGACTAACGGGCCAATTGTGTGCTTACTAACAGGATGTTAACAATGGTTGACTGAACGATGACACAATATAACCCTTGGTATGTTGTTGCTTACACAAGTCAGCATCCAACTTACCCGACATAACACGTCTTGGTGTAATTAGTAACATGACATACATATATGCATCTTGCTGCTTACATGATGTGAATCGTACAAACAAGAGATGTTCTATTCTAAAAGATGAAACTAAATGGGTTGAGAATGAGACTAAACTTGTAATTCAAAATAGTAAAGCCCTTAGTGCAATGCCATAAGAAAAATCACAATACATGTTGATATCTAATTGTTGTTGTGAGAAAGTTATTAAGGTCCTTGTCCTCCAAAATTGAAATTAATATGACTTCCATTAATGAATCTAAAAAATTGACACCTTAGATATTGAGAAGTTGGTTGGGAGCCTTAGAACCTTTAAGATGCAAGAAGAGTTCTATGGGAACAAAAAGGAGTCGTCTGAAAAGTAGAAGGGAAAACATAGTGCCCTAAAAGCATCTAAAAGAACTTTCAAGAAAAATAAAGTGTTAAACACTTTAGATGAATATGAAGAGTCTAAAGATGATGAAGAACTAATGATTTTATTGACTAAGAAATTCTTGAAAACTTAGATAGATTTGGCAATAAGGGATAAATTCTATGAAGACACAATGAGAGAAGAAAGATGAGAGACAAACTAAACAAGACAAGAAGAATTTGAAATGCTTTGAATGTGGTATGTTTGGTCATTTTGCTAGTGATTGTCCTAACATTAATTCTAACAATTCTTCAAATGAAAAGCCTAATAAATCAAAGAGGTTTGATCATAAGAAAAAGGAAAGGTGCTTCAAGAAACTTATTCTAATAAAAGCTCTTATGAAGAAATAGAAATGTATAACTATACTGCCTTCTATGCAAGTGTGAAGGATGATAGTTCATAAGAAGATTCTCATGAGTCCACTTCTTTTGAAGAGAATTCAAAGTTTGAGGTTGATTTTGATACATTTAAGGGATTCATCTAACAACTCTTAGTCTTAACTAAGTAAACTAAAAGCCTTGAGAGAGAGTTGAAGAAGAAAGAGGATGAACTAGTTTTGTCTTCTCAAGCTGCAAATAGGTGAATAGAGTTGAACAACAAACTTGAAAGAGAGGTGCATGACGTTAAAAAAGACTTAGAGAATGAGAATGAGAAGTCTAATACTCTCAATAGAGAACTTATATGCTTTAAAGAAAAATTAGGCAGATTAAAGAGTGAGAAAAAGAAGTTGGAGACTATGCATGGCATTGGACAAACCAGCAAAATTGTCTTATGTTTTAGGAATTGTTTGTTTACCCCCTTAGCAAAACCTACTATCTTTACGAACGCAAAAGAGAGTGTTAAAGACCCTGCCCAACCCTTTTTGGTCAAGAGTGAAAGGAGGAAGGATATGTTCTAGTATTGTAGAGATGTGTGATATTTTCCATAGTTAGACCTATACTAGAAGTGAATGTCCTAAGAATTAAACTTTCAAACTTAGGTCAAAGAAGAATGAGAAGTAGCACACTACCCCCACTAACCTAAGTTGGCACACCAAGTGTATTAAAAGAAGATGAAGAGTGTGTGGGTGAAGAAGGTTGGTCTTCAAGCTTTGAAGGATCAATTAAGGAAGTCCACCTTAGGTTGCCTTAGGATTGGTTGACTCGGCAAGGCTAAGGAGTCTCAAATCTATAAGTAAGATATTTTGATTTGTGTGCTTGATTTAATTTTTTCTATCATTTGGATATTTATGTTTTTTGTTTTATCACATTTTTCTTTGTTTTTACATGTCTTTAATTCATGGGTTTTGAATTGAAGGAAAAAACAAAAAAATGGAATATGATCAAAACACAAAAAAATTAGTCTAGCTTTTGCTTGAGTTTGCAATTGGCTTTATTTTGGTTTTCAATAAGTTTAGCTCTTGAGACAATATTGAGATTCATTTTCTTTAAACTAAAAGCAACATGATTAGAGGTCAAACATACCTTAACTAAGTGAAGGATACACCAAGAGAGTTAAGATCAATTTGATTTTCTTTTTCTTAATGTTGCAATTCTCTGATTTTTAAAAATCGCACACATCATGTTGGGACTCAAGTCACTTTTATAAACGAACATCAAGAGAGAATTTTTAAACATAAGTTGACTTAGGCGTTTTGATTTTAGTATAGTCTAGGCACATCAAATTAGAAGATCTTTGGCAAGATTTCTATTTCAAATTCAAAAGAAAAAGAAATTTCATGTAATATACTTCAATATTTATGAGTTTTATGTACTTTAATATCTCTTTAGATAATAGAATTGTCTTCGTAAATATGATGAGAGAGGGCTACCCTACTTTGATCAGTCTATGCTAGTGTGAAGCTCCTATCTACTGGACATTAAGAAAAATGAATGATGTAAGTAGAGAGGATTTAGAAAAAGCAAAGTCCTAAAAATGAATTTAGAAGGATGAAATTAAATGAAATTCATCTGTTGAAATTGAGTTTCATGCTCTTAAAGGACAAAACTCAACAAAATGTAATTTAAAAAAAGTTGTGTAGGTGCCAACACTAGGCTGGTGCATGCGTGGTAGATTCCAACACTATTATGGACAATATTTTTCTCTCTCCGTTATTTTGGTAATTATTTTTCAACAATATTTTTTAAATTTTTACCATTTTTATATTATTTAGATTTTTTCACATATTGCTTGAATGTGGACCAAAATATTTCCTCGGCCATTTTCATTCTTTCTTCCTCTTTCTCATCTCCTTCCTTCAACAACCTCTGTACCTAAAATCAGTATTTTTCCCATCATAATAGATGTCTTTTGATTGATTTACAACCTATCTTATATGAGTTATTGTGCATCTACCCCTCTCCTATCCTGCCTTCTTATCTTTCCTCCTCCACGACCCGGAAAGCTATTGTTAGAACATAAGTGTTATATGTTAAATTAATTGGCTAAATTTTTTTATCAAAAACTTTGAATATGTAATTAGTTTTAAAATCTAATTAGTTGTAATTGTGGTTGAGTCAGTTTTAAAATTGATGGACTTGAAAAATAAGAGCAGATGTGTTTTTATGGCTCAAGACTGAAGACTAAAAGATGTTGATAGGTTATGAAGCTTATTTAGTTCGATTCTTATACTAGAATCATTGGGGGAAGTTTCAAAGGTTTTAGGGTAAAAATGACAAAAATTGTCATTAAATGGTGTCATTGATAGATCGTTGGTGTACAATTGCATGAATTTGATGAATTGATCGATCGCCCCCAGAAATAATCGATCAGCCACTCAATTAGTTCTTTGTAAAACAAAGCTGAGAGTTTATCAATCAATTGGCTTGTTGGTAAATCAATCACTCATGGAATCGTGTGTTAAAAAAATAGTGAATGATTGAACAATGTTTGAAACAATCGATCACTAGTAGTTTTAGTTACCTTAAAAAGCTTTCCAGATTGGATTTTTTTCATTATTGAGGTCAAAGTGGAAAATTATTTCAGAGACCTATGTAAAGGGTAATAAGTGACGACATTGAAGAGAGGAAAACCTATAACAAATTGGAGAAAAAGGAAAGGCCTTTTCAAATTGTTTTCCTTGAGAATTCACAAAGGAATTTGAGGAGAATATCAATGGTGAATTCATTATGCTGATCCACCACTAAAGAGGAGATTTCACATAGAAATTTCAGAGAGGAGTTGTAGAAAATCTTAAATGAGAGATTGAAGAACCAAAAGGCCAAAATCATTAGAACAAGAGGAGTTTGTTGAAGGCTAGAAGAAGACAAAGACAAAGGCAAGGAGAGATTAAAGTTTCAAGTTCTTGAGGAGAAGACTTAAAGGCCAACAACAACATGAATTTGTGGAGAACTAAGCAAAATGAGTTCTTGTTAAAGTCAAAACAAAGGTTGGTGGTTTGTTTGTGTCATGTAATTGTCTTACTTGATAGTAGTGTATTGATTTATTGGGATAGTCATGGTTTTGTACCTGAGTTTGAGTTTTCCAAGTTAAATCGTTGTGTGTTTATGTGTGGTTTTGCATGCTTTATGCTTTATAGTTGGATGATTGATTATTCATGATTACGCTTAGAAATTAGATTTTCATTATTTCCTATATAAGAAAATTCTTTGCAAAGAAGCCATATCTCGAAGTCTTTATCTTCAAAAGATAATCAGCCTAGGGGCAATGTGGTGATCTGCTAGGTTATTAGATGAATATTAAACTCACAGCTGTGGCAAACTAATATGTGACAAGGCAAGATATGTGGAACTACCTAAAAGATGTTTGAGCAAAGAACTAAAAATTCCAAAGGGTGGAACTTTAGGATTTCTCATGGAGCTTCATCCTCTCCTATCCAACCTTATGACATCCTTTTTTCTCCATGATTCAAGGTGTAATGCGCTAACAAGTGATGAAGCAAGAGGTGCAATTGGTCCAAATGAAGTTTGATCAAGTCACTAAACTGAAAAGTGGAATATTTACTTTGGTTTTACTGATTGGGTTATAGACAAGAAAGAGATACTTAATTTTTATTCTTAAACTCAACAATATTGTTATAGTGTTTCAATAATATCGTCGTATTGGTTAAACAATAATTATTGTTATATTGTTAAAACAATATTATTGTATTGATTCAATAATAGTTATTGTTGAATTGTTTCAACAATATTATTATATTTATTGAACAATTTTGATATTGATGGGAGATAAGTGAAGGATATTGTGCCAATCAATCCATATTATGACAGTGTATTTGGTGGTGATGGAAGGAAATATGTCGGAGGTAAAATATTATTCGTGAAGGTTGATATGATGATAAATTGATCATATTTTTTTGTGCATGGTTTGATCTTGCATAGTATGGCCCCCTTGATTAGAGCCCAAAACATGTTATGGGTGGTGGTGGTGGTAAGGGAATAAGCATGGTTGATTTAGTGCATTATGCATCAGACTTTGATACAATGGATGTGCAAGTGTGTTTAGAGCCAACTTTATGACGTTAATACTTGCTAGTGACTACAAACAATCCTTACTATTGATTAATGTCATCTTGTTATCTTGTTATTGTTTTATGTATTCTATAAATTCTTATATTGTTATCATTTATTTCCTAATGTTTCATAGTGGTGGTAGTCAAGATTATGGACATGAAAGTTGTGCTAAGAGTAGAAATGTTCATGAGAACCAAGATAGTGTAGAAAAATAGGGTGATAAGGAGGGATTTGTGGTTGATGATGCAGATTGCTAAGCAAAATTTGACAAAATATGCAGTTCAAATATGTTTTGCATGACTTGCAAGTAAGAAAAACTTTACGTTGGTTGGTGTAGATGAGAATGGTTCCACTTATACCACCAAGTGTACAAATGATTCCTAGAAGTTGAATATAAGGGCATCAGACTTGTATGATGGGGTAAAGGTGACATGGTATGTGCCTAAGCATATAAATTGAATAACACAACGTGCTTCTTGCAACCACATTTTATCTACTTACGTGTGGGTCGCAAGGAAATGTTATGGGTTGCATAAGCTCTCTCGAGATATTATACCAACTTTGCTGCAAGTATACATTGAAAAGCACTGGGGTATCAAAGTCAATTACATAAAGGCATGGTGTACGAAGGAAGTGTTGTGTGAGACAATGGATAGAAATCATGATGAATGTTACAAAATTCTACTTGCATAGGCAAAGGCTTTGGAGAGATCAAATGTCACAATCCAATTCAATATATTTTCAAAAAATAGTAAATAATTACATAATATGTTAAAAAATCAAAATACATCTATTTGAAGAGTTGTAGCATTGAATTTGAGCCACTAGATCCCTTTCTGGTTGAGTATGAGCAGCTAACTTCTACCGAATCCCTTACACTTGTGTGCACGAATATGTGCAGTGGAAAATCCATGCAAAAGAAAAACCACAGGTTATCTTATACCTACTAAGTTAACCCACACACACACACACACAATTACAGGTTATTCTTTAAAAAACAAACATATAAAGCATATAAAGAAGCATTAGAAAAGTAATCTTGAAGCATTCTACCTCAAAACATATTAAAGTAAATCTAATACCCACAATTTATAAAAATATATCATCAAAGTTCTGCTTACACAGCACCCATGACACAAGGACATGTAAACATGGACCGTCCATATGCATCCCGCATTGGTCCTGAAGGCACTGCTTGCACATCCAAAAGTCATCGAGAGCCCACATGGACTAATTTCGTATAATTTTTGTTATGCGCTCGACACATAATTAATTAACCAAATTCATTATCTTGTTACCCAAACATGTTTAACTCATTCCTACCCTGTGACAGAACTACATGTGGAAAAAACATGTTGTAAATACATCATATCAACAATATGGTACCACGGAAGTAAATTACATATCTATGCACAGAAGTTCAAATCCTTGATTTTGGTGTTGTGAATGATTTTGAATTTTGGGGAAAATACCCAGAGACATCTAATACTTATGAAATTGGGAGAATAGACAATTGAACCAATCGATGAGTGAAATTAAATTGATAGCACAATTTGATACCAACAACTATTTAATTACTTATTATAAAAAATATTGAGAAATTTTGCACGATTAGATCTCAAAGAACATAAATCAGTGATACAAATTCATGCTCAAGTACGAACTTCTATGAAGACTACAAACTCATTTAATATTTTCCACAATAAATTTGGAAGCAATTGGATCCGATGTTAAAGAAGGAAAAATCCCAGACCATGAAATAATAGACCTTTGAATCTCAAGCAATGTGGATTCCAAAAATCCTAATGATTCAAATTTTATATAGAAAAATCCTCTAAAATTTGGTATGAAACTAGGATCATTTATAAACATTATGTAATTTTTCTATGTCAATTACATCACCAAATGACCTAGAAACAAAGATAGAAACTCATACTTACACCAACTAGCTAAAAGTAACCTCTACAAAAGAATAACTTTTTGTGTCGAACAAACCCAATCCAAATACATGAAAATTTTACGAGACTAATATGGAAGAGCCAGAAACATTGCAGAGAAAATTCAGCCAAAAAAGACTACTAGAAGGCATCAAACAAAACCCACAATTTCAGATGTATAGTGTAAACTATGGAAAGAAATCATGAAATAGAAGAACTAACAAAAAGCTTACGATTTCTATCATCAATGTTAGGGGTGTTGATAGCGTAACGACTTGAATTTTGTAGGATTTTAGTTATCTAATTTTTTAATGTGTGCTACTTAATTTATAAGTTACAATTGATGTGGTTTGAGGGGGAGATGTAATATGGGCCACTTAGTTGATTTATTATTAGTTTTGGGGCTGAACTTTACCTTTTTCTTAGGCTAGGAGAGTAACATTGGGTTTTAAATTCATTGTTTTGGGAGTTATTTTTCCTTACGTAAATTGCTTGGGTGAGCAAGGGACCAAGCATGGTTGAAGCACTGAACAATGTAGATCTAATGGATTAAGTTATCTATGAAGATACGCTTCTCATGGGGAAATTCTGTTGTGTATATGATTATAATAGAAACCCTATAGGGTAGAATGAGCTTTTGAGTTGAAGGCCAATCTTGTCAAGGTTCGGCTGTGGCGAATTGCGAGGACACAATTCCTTTTAAGGGAGGGAGAATGTAATATCCAGAATTTTCTTAGGTTTTAAAATGAAACATGTAGAGAATAGAGTGTTATAACTTCCTCAATAGATAGAATTTATGGCTGACACTAATGTGGTTAGAAAGTAGATAGAAAGAGCTTCGAAATTCCACCATGAATGCATGAATCAGATTTTGGATGAGCGAGTACGACTCTTTGAAGTTGAACATGTAGTAGAGGACCCGTTTACCCGATTTAGACGCATATTTGTGTTGTTTAAGTCGTTTTGCGGGCTTGGTTAATTAAAATGAGAAATTAATAAAAAAAGAGGCCCACGTAGCCAAGTTGACCCAACTTTTAAGGGGATAAAGAACCTTAATCCCTATGCTTATAAATTTTTTTTAAGGCTTATTTTAAGGGGCCCTTAAGGGAAGAGGAGGTGGTAACCCAATAATTAAGGAGGTGGTGGGATAATTACCTCAATGTCCTCAGGTGCATTATGACCCATTTTAATTAAAGTTTAATCTGCTAACCAGAGGTGGGTTAGAGCATGAGAGCTCGAACATTTCTAATATTATTATTAAGTTTGGTTCATGATGTTATGATCTTCTTTGACCTGTGTGGGTCTGTATTGTTTATGTTGTTTATTGTTTCTTATTTATGTTGTGACAGTAATTTATCATTAGCTTAAGATTAATAAAAGATTAATCAAGGAGGTTAGATGGCTTTGGATTGGGTGAGAACACCTAATAAAAAAAGACTAAAATACCCTAAGAAGGGTATGTGTAACGACCACGAATTTTTGGTATGCTTTCTTCCCTCTAATAAAACTATTTTATGAGTTTTTAATTATTTTAAATTATTTATAGGAAGATATTTGGAGAGTTTTTAAATGGATATGATAGAGCTCAGTGAGACGAGTGTAAAGAACCTAAGAACGCACGAAACAAAGGTCAGAAGCGAAAGTTATGACCACTAGAAGCATGCCACATGGGCGGGACCGACTTTTAAAAGTGCGAGATAACCTAACCATGTGTAGTCTAGTTTTGAAGGGCTTATCGATACGAGTCCATTAGTACTAAGAATGCGCGATTCTGACTTTGGGATAAGAAGTTTTCGTGTTTTGAAGTTATATTGGTATTTGATTGAAATATTATTAAAAAAAGGAAACAAACAAAATAGCTAGCATCATTGATGACGTGCTGCACAGCACTGAGCGATGCTCGTTCGACGGGCGTCAAACACGTGGTGGATCTGCACAAACCCGCTCGATGCATGGATGGACGCGTGGTGTTGCCGTGCGATTCATGAGCGCTGCATAATGTCCGCATGACGCACGTGTCAAGCGCAGTGGTGCCGCATTTTGGCCATTTGTGGTGTGACATGTGTCACGTGGACATGCGCCCGATTCGCCGTCGGCTTGCCAATTTTTCCTACAAATTATGAATTCCGTTCATTCTTTTGGATAAGTTTATGGAGTTATTCTGAGTCCATTTTTTTCTATTCAAAAAGTGTTCCTAGCTAATTTGAGGGTGTTCTATGCAATGGAAACATCCATTCTTTGAGTTAGTGACCCTATATGAGGGAAATATCCTGGTGCAAGGTGAGGTTCTGTCCGCCGCCTACTGGCGCTGGAAGGGTAAAGTGTCTCTGGGCGAGAGGAGGTTCTGTCCATAGCCTACGGGCATGGAAAGAGAAAAGTATTCCAGGTCAAGGGGAGATTCTGTCTGTAGCCTATGGGCATGGAAAGAGAAAAATGTTTCGAGTCAAGGGGAGGTTTTGTCTGTAGCCTATGGGCATGGAAAAAGAGTTTCTGGAGTTGATCTGAGGTCATTTTCTTCCGTTTAAGAGGTGTTCTTACTCTAGAACTGTGGTGGGCCAGATTTGTGGCGGGGTTATTCTTCTAGTTGGAAACCTCCAGAACCCCAAAAGTGGACATCTAATTTTGTGGTGTTCAATTTATCGACTTTGAAGTCATGCAGAGAGTGAGGTAGTGGCTTTTATCCTTTGTTATGGCATGATTATAAACTTTGGTTGTGTTTTGAACTTATTATTTATATGACTCTCGTATGTTATGCATCAGAGATTACTTTCAAGTTATGATTTATGATTTCTGCACATATATTCGATATGTCAAATGGTTAATCGTTGAGATAGAATATGATTTATATATCGCATATTTATAATGCTATTATGTACATTCAATTTGTCGAATGACTTTTTGCTAGAAGCAGATATGTTTTATATACTACATACTTTACGATTGGCTCATATATAATAGTTTGATCGAATGTTTATCCATGGATTTTGATATAAATTATACACGTTGGAGTGTGTGACACAAAGACAAACTAGCTTCACCATTGTTTTCATTGTGAATGAATACAATATGTTTGAAAGACTGTTTTAGAGGACTTGTCCTTGTTGAAAGGAGACTTTTCAAGATTATTTTTGAAAAGACGTATAAGCAAAGCAGGACAAAGAAGGGGTAACTGTCTCATTGGAATGAGCGATCAACCTTGCCTTTGTTGTCATTGGTAGTGACGCTCCATTGGCTTGTAGAGGTGGAGCTAGGGTTTTCAAAAGGATAAACATTGAGATAAAATGCTTTAAAAGAAAACAACCCTTTTTGGAGTCTAGGAACTCTAGGATATTTTGATTGAGTCTGGGACTCAAGAGTGTTTTGGTTGACCAGAGCTATTTCGATAGAGCTTCGTTGACTAGTTAAGGGCACAATTAATCATGTTCGGAATTGGATGCATGATACCTATTTTAGCCTGGTGAGCTCGTAATGAAGGGCAAGACCCCTGATTAGCCCCTTACGAAGGGCACCTATTAAGGCTATGCAAGCTGGGGTAGAGAGTATCATGGGAAAACTCTCTACTCTCTAGATCCTAGTGCCCCCATGAGCACAGGTGACTCTTCTATCCACAAGCATGAAATGTTTTGACATGAATTGGGGAGTAAGAGGTCACTGCTTTGTACCCACATTAAATTCCTATTAATATATATATATATATATATATATATATATATATATATATATATATATATGTAGAACATTAGTAGTAAGTTGTGAGAGCTTACAAACCCTAGAAGCATCTTTGATATGTAGGAAGAAGCACTAAGGGTGGTTTTAGTTGAGAGGGACACCCTGTTTTTATGAAAAATATTATATATGATATGTGTTGTGAAGCTGCCATGTGTTTATTCATATATGATCATATAAACTTCCCTATCGAGTATTTTAAATACTCACCACCCCCAGACTTTGCAGGACTCGACGAAGCTTATTATGCAGGTAGAAGAGCCTAGTCCGAGTTTTATCGGTGTGATTTCGAGGATTTCAACCGCACTGAAGTGAGTAAGAACTCTCCTTATCATTTTTCTCTAGTGTGTTTGTATACAAACCATGGTTCCTGGGGATATTACTATTTTATTTTCGCATAAGGCGAGGGGCTCCCGTCATGCCCATGTAAACTCTGATATTTTTGTGAAAAGAAATTTTATATACTTCCAAAAATCCTTGGGCGCGATAGTATGAGACTAGCTCATAAAGTGAACAAGGCCTTTGACCTGATGATTTGCCTTGGTTAATAAACTGATGGCTATTTTGCGTTTCATCCCTAGTCTTGAAGGGACTAATAGGGTTTAGGATAATCATTTGGAATCTTTGCTTGTTAATGAGGTGCAATTGTGGGCCATGCCCTTCCACTCCGGTCAAGTCCTTAGGGGCTAGGTTGGGAGATGACACTTCTTGGTGGATTTCAGGATCTTAGTAGATTCTAGGGTTTCATTATAGATTTACCTTTGCAGGTGGTCTATGGTGAGTGTATCATTTGTCACTTAGGATGATGACATTCACTTAATATAACCATTTATATACCCTAGTTTTATGTATTTTAGGGTTGATTTTATATTAATATTGGCTTATTAAAGTTTAGTTTTATTTTATAGGGTTTGTTGAGCTTAATCAATAAAATTGTCATTTTGGAGCATTCATGATGAATTTATGTGCAAGATCTAGTTTAAGTTGGAAAATTCCTTTGCTAAAACCAAGTGGATGGTCAAGTGCTTAGAAATAAAAAAAACAAAGAATAGAAAGTCTTAAATGAAGAAAGAACCAAAAAGAGGAATAGAAAAGTTGGTTAGAGTTAAATCAGGGAAGAACTTATAAAAAGAAAGACGACTTAAATGAAGAAAGAAGTAGGCAACAAGAAAAAGCAAGAAAAAAGAAGGAACAAAGAATGAAAATCTACTATATTGGGTCGAAATTGATGCTTAAAGATGGATGGAACAAGTTTATAAATAGAGTAGAAAATTGTAGAAAATAATGGAGCAAAGCAGAGAACTAGAGAAGAAATATCTTCGCCGGAGAACTGTTCACAGTTACTGTTCATAAGAACTATTAATGGTACTGTTTATGGTTACTGTAGCAGCCCAAAAATTTTGATTCTTGCTTAATTTTCTTCTAAAGTTGTAAGATTATTTCTAATTTATTTAATGAAAATTTTATTTCTTAGGTTAATGAGTAACTAAACCTCTTTGCTAGGGCATGGATGAAGCTTCATCAAATTTGGTTTTCCTATTTCAAGTCTTTGTAGGATCGATACTTGATTTAGCCGTTTAACTACTACAGATTTATGTACTTATGAGTAAATAATTAAATTTAATAACAGATGACATTTGATGAGTTTGTCTGTCTTTGAGATTAGACGGGGAATTATTGAACAATGGTTTGAGAGATAATTAATAATATTATTTATTTTTGCTTGTTTAATTAGAACAAGTGGAACAATTAAATGACTTGCATAAAATGTAGGTTGATTGAAAATACTTAAACATTGCATGTGTCATGCTTTGCTTATTAGGATACTGTAATTTTTAGGTAGATCTTATCTATATCAAGCTAATTGATAGCATCCATGGAGGAGCCCATAACAAGCGTAGAGCCTCTTAGAAGATCCTTGACTTGGACGCCCAACTATTTTGTGGAGCCAATATTCTTGGCCCTTGGACGCGAGCCAATAATACTCTTAATTTAAAAAATTGATGCCAAGGGTTCAAAAGGGTCAACTAAGCATAGCAATATTACTCTACCAAGTGATGATGTAGTGCTAACTAAAACTTTAGTAGCCTAAGGGCAGTGAAATATAAGGATGTTTTCATATGAAACATGCTTCAGTTATATCAAGGTTTATTTTTGATGAATTCATCATATAAACATCGTTGATTAGCAGGGCATCTTTTTTCGAGCCCCATCAATCAATGTTGTTTGGATGATTAAGTATATTATTCACATATGAACATTGACATCAGTGTAGTATTACTCCTTTTTATACCCATAGAAGTTTTGTTTTGTTGTAATATGAATTCCCCTACTACAAAAAAAAATACGCACAACTTGGCTTCTACTTGTAACCATCACACAAAATTCACTTCTAGACCATGGCCCCGTCAAATAGTTGGGCCACCCGAGTGAGCTTTGTCCTTATTGGGCTACTTGAAGACCCTTAGATATATATATTGTCGCTACCTCTATAGCACAAATATAAGGGATGAAATCAATTATTCTACAACTATATGGACCTTGGCCCTTTTATTATTTAATTCATGGACTTTGTTTGCCCACGACTTGGCTTTGACTTAGCCTGTAACATGCATGTCAAAATAGAATATTAAATGATAATTGAAAATTTTAGGTAATCATGATTCCTATATGGTTCAATCAACCTAAAAACTGCCCTGTATGAAAGGAATATGGGTATCATGGAAGCCCTGTTGGCATGACCCTGGATTTTAAAATACAATTTTCAAATATTGAATTTGCAATTTGGTGTAATTTTTTTTCAAATTCTTTGTAAAGAGAAAATACTAAGCCATGATCATTGATTTTCAACATATATAGTAGAAAACCATCATTCTTTTTAATAGTAATAAATTGGGCTAGGAATTGTCTAGGTGCAAGTCATTTGATTATTTGAAATAATAGAGTAGAATACATATTGACACCAGACTAGCTTTAATAAATTTTCAATACAACATTAGTAAAACCTATGATGATGTGACATCCTTACTCTTCACATTCTACAAACAAAGACTAAAGCTTTGCACCTTAGATGGAGAACCAATACACTAGGATAAAACTTTTCTAGTATCATGTGTGAATTCAATACCCTTCAGTCTATGTCACCATAATGCTTCTAGACCAAAACACCTATGTGTAGAGGAATGCATGTTTTGGCCTCCTATCGTAGAAATTGATATGCTACTTACATAAAAGATAACATCAAACAATCACACACAAATCATAGAAGAGATTTTTAACACAAAAATTTAATTGTGAAAAACTATGCAATCAACCCTTTGTTGATTAACCAATGTTGAATGAAGTTAAGACTTATAAGACTCAACTATACATTATCAAAACCTCTAAAAGTCCATCTCTAGATCTCCCTTGGCCACCAAAGCCTTTCTTGGCACTCTAGACGGTCGTCTTGATCTTCTCCTTCACTCACAATCTCTTAATTACCTTGAAGCTTAAAGCAATGTTCATCTTAATTTGTTCTACCAATTAACATATTTGTATATTTTTATGTCTCTCACAAAACCTCAACTCAATTCATAAATAATTTTTGAATCAAACACTCATAACTCTCTTTTTATTTCTCTAAAAAATTCTCAAAGTTGTTGAAGGAATTTAGCACAAAGGTTCTCAATTTTTCTTTAAAAACATCCTTCATTCCCTCTCAATTTCATCCTCATTAGGTTCTTAAATTGTAGTATAAGTCGGTTTAGGTACTTATATTTCAATAATAAATAAACTACTCACGAAATGACATATTTCAAGGAACTACAGAAATGTGTGATCAATCATTCTACATGGCGATTGAATGTTCCTTAAACCATCCTCAAAATCCTAATATGTGATCAATCATTTTGACAGTGTAATTGATTAATACTGTCTAGGACATAACAAAACTTATTCTGATCAATCTTTTCCACTAGATGATTGATTGTTCAATATTCTAGAAGAAAAAATTAAACTTCAATTAAGATTGATCAATAATTGTTGAAGGATGATGGATTGCTTATATACTATTTTTAAATTTTTTGTTCCTTTTCGTCAACTCTCTTTCCAACATTCACATAAGGTATTTTGAATAAAAAACATAAGTGTTGGTGATAGTGTGTGTATGATATTTACTTTTTCTTTAGAACATCAATCACATTGAATAGTTCATTTAGCTTGAATCTTCAAAGCACATCCACTCCACTTCTTCAAGTAGTTCAATTTCAAATTTAGCTTGACAAAAAACTAATCTAATTAAATTTCACGGGACCTAATTACACACTTGCATGATTTAGTTTAATTATCAAAATATAGTCATTAGTAATACATATTTCACATATGTTCTTACATCCTGTTAGACTATGTCCAACGATTTTCACCAATTCATCTTCTACATAAAAAAAACAAATTTGTGCATATATTGTGCTTTCCATATGAGATTAAGTAGTTGATTAAGGGCATTATTTTCCTTTTTTGCATAACTACTCGTTTATTGTAGATAATAAAAGTACTATCGGCACCTAAGTTGTTGGAAATCCCGGTAAGTGCCATAACTTTAGGACCGTCCCATATAGACACGCAAAATCAAAGCGACGTAACTGCAAAGCCAAATTTCTCCTAGAAAAGTAAGTCTGCCTGTCTTTTTCATTAGTTGTTAAGGGTTTTTTCCGCGTAAAAATAAATCTCTTTGGGCTTAGACCTGGATTGAGCTCTGCCTTTCTCGGTTTGGTACGATTAGAATAACTCGCCCCAATTTTTTTCGGGCAGGTTAGTGATGACTGAAGTCAACTTGGTAGTTTCATGGATCCTTCTCCCATAAACAGGGTTTGGTTTTCCATAGTACGATGCTGTGAAGGAAGACTTGGAACCTGAAGTTTAGCCTCATGCTTGACTAGCAGATAATGGAAAATTCCAAAATTATTTCAGTCCACTCAGAAGGAATTGAGTTCTTAGACTATATGTGATGATCAAATTAAAAGGATATAAAACTACAGGAGAAAATTACAGAAGTGGAAACTGATTTTGCTAAGCAGAGAGTAAAACAATTCCAAGCCAATTAGGTTAGTAGGCATCTGATATGTTTTCTTCTCATTACACAGCTTGTGCGTGTACCATTTGAGATACAATTCCCATTTGCTCCCTCGTTCTCCTGATGAAATCCTCAAACCGCTCATCTGATTCCAGTTCAGGAATAAAGACACCTTCAATTTCACTTTCTTCTTCTTCTTCACCTTCTAGCTCTTGAATTTGTTCTTGTTCAACTTCTAAAACAGCCATCTCCACAGACTCACCACTTTCTAATTTCACTTTTTTCTCAGAAGCTAAACTCCTTGTACCGGGTAGCACAAACACACAGAGGATGATACCATTGCAGAGGAGGAAGACCATCATCTTGTCAACATAGTTACCAGAGAAACTTGACACCAAGGAGCAAAGAGAGAGGACAAAACGGGGAGAAGTGAAAAACCATAAGAAAGAGGCGAAGAGCAATGAGAAGACAGAGAATGAGGCCAAAACTGGGAGTTTCTTCATTCTGGGTCTTCTCTCCATACCTTCCCACAAAAGTAAGAGGGTCTAATGAAAAGGTCAGTGTAAGTTTGGAGTGTGAATGAGCAGTCGGATTGGTCTTTATATAACTTTGTACCATTTGAACGGCATCATTTTTGTAATCTCCAAGTTTTTCAGACTCCACAGTGAGGTGAAATAGGCTCAGATATTAAGTCTTTGCATATTTGATCCGTCAACCAGGCTACAGGGCAAATAAATGCACATGCTCATCAATTATGAATTTTGCTAAATCACCGCCCCATTACATGAATCCATCGTATGCACATATCATGCAAATTCAAAGTTTCCATGAAGGGGCCCACGATAAGCTCATAAATTTACTGGCCTAAGGGCTGTGGAATATAAAGAAAACGAAGTTTCGTTTTCTTGTAATATGAATTACCCTAAGATGCATTCCGGAATCTGTATTTAAGAGATATGAGTTTTATATAGGTGAGATTTAGTCCGAATCCCATGTTTGGGTCTTGGATGGGGTTTGATTTTTGGCCAAATCACACAGCAAATCCCGTGTTTTCTACTACAATTGTAAATATGTTATTTAGAAATCACATCTTGAGACATGCTCTTTTAAAATCCCATAGTTGTTAGATTTGTTCATTAGTGTTTTGGTGTTTGGGGCATGAGGCGTGTTCTTTTGAAATCCATAGTTGTTACATTCGTTTAACTAGTAAATGGCTGGACAGGGCGTCTAGTCTCCAATTACCCTAGGAACATTTCAATTGTTTCTTTGTTGGAATAAATTAAGAAGAATTTAGGCTTACCTCTAGCGATTAGAGCTTAAACAAAACCTTTTCTCCCTTAATGAAGCTTTTCCCCGGTAAACCTTCACAATGTATTTCTAATTTAGAATTTGGTTGAGATTAATTATTGCTTAAGATACCAAGTTTAGGATGGTTAATTGTATATTTATAATTAAATCAAGACACTATTATTAAGAACCCTCGAATCAAATGAACGATGAGCTAATAAGACCCATACGATCCACACGACTCTTATACAGTGAAGGTGGTAAGCCCTTAGTCATTGGATCAATCATCATTTACTTAGTACCTATATACTCAATAACAACTGACCCTTCTTTAACACAATCCTATACAACAAGATACTTGATGTCGATGTGCTTACTCTGATTTCTATTCTTATTCTTCGTGAAGAACACAACACTATTATCATAGAACATCATTAACGGCTTACAAATGGGATTTATAATAGTAAAACCTGTCATAAAGTTCATCAGCCAAGTAGCATGTGGCATGCCCTTATAATAAGCAAAAAGCTTTGCCTCCATAGTTGACGAAGCTGTAAGGGTACTCAATATTTTCCCAAGAACTAGCACCACCTGTGAGAAGGAAAATATAAACTAATGTCAACTTTTTTATGTCAACACAATCAACAAAGTATGCATCTATGGACCTAACCAATACCGCATGATCAAAATGTCTATATGTAAGCATGTAGTCCTTCCTCTAGAAGCATCACAAAAAACTTCTGCAGGCAAAATTTTGCCTGCACGGGGAAATTTTGTGTGTGGGCAAAAATTTCCCGGGCGGGTAAATTTTGTTTATCGCTCTATGTTATTTTAACTCCCCCTACCCACTGACCTTCGTCCCTGACCGAGTACCCCCCGGCAACCACCCCCCGGTGACTGCCTGTCGCGCCTTGGGATTTTGGAAACATATAAAATTTCTTTTCATAAAGATATTAGAGTTTAGTTGGGCCCGCGATGGGACCCACTCACCTTATGCAAGAATATAATAATCATTTCCCCAGGAATCATAGTCCATGTACAAATACAAAAGAGAAAAATAATAAAGAGAGTTCTTACTGGTTTCGGTGCGGTTGAAATCATCGATAAAACTCGGGGTAGGCCCTTCTACCCACACACTAAGCTTCGTCGAGTCCTACACAGTCTAGGGGGTGCGTGGTGAAATTTTAAAATACTAAGTAAGGGAGTTTATATTATCAGGCATGAATAAACATATGGTAGTTTCACAACACATATCATATATAATATTTTTCATGAAAACAAGGTATGCCTCTCACCCAAAACCATCCCTAGTGCTTCTTCCTACGTATTGAAGATGCTTCTAGGGTTTGTATGCTCTCATGGCTTACTACTAATGTCCTAGACATATATTATTAATAGAAGTTTGCTGCAGGTACAAAGCAGCGATCTCTTACTCCTCCACAGATCATCTCAAAACATTTCGTGCTTGTGGATAGAAGAGCCACCCGTGCTCATGGGGCATTGAGATCTAGAGAGTAGAGAGTCTTCTCATGATACTCTCTACCCTAGTGCACGTAGCCTTGATAGGTGCCCTTCGTTAGGGGCTAATCAAGGGTTTTGCCCTTCATTAAGGGCTCACCAGGCTAAAATAAGTCTTGTGTGTCCGATTCTGAACTAGATTAATTGTGACCTCATCTAATCAATGAAGCTCTATTGGGGTGCCCAACAATAGTTCCAAACAACTAAAACACTATTGAGTCCCAGACTCATAATCTTGAGTCCTAGACTCATAATCCTGAGTCCCTCACTCATCATCAAAATCTTCTAGAGTTCCCAGACTCCAAAAAAGGCTAGTTTCTTTTAAAACACTCTATCCCAATATTTACCAGTTTAAAAACCCTAGCTTTGCCTCTACAAGCCATGGGTGCGTCACTATTAATGACTACAAGGCAAGGTTAGTCGTTCATTCCAATGAGATAGTTACCTCTTCTTTGTCCCACTTTAGTGACTCAATCACCATGTTTATACGTCTTTTCAAAAATAACCTTGAGAATCCTCCTTTCAACAAGGATGAGTCCTCTAAAACCGTCTTTCAAACATACTGTATTTATTCTCAATGAAAACAGTGGCGAAGCTAGTTTGTCTCGATCTCACACGCTCCAACGTGTATAATTTATATTAAAATCCACAAATAAACATTCGATAAAACTATTATATAAGAGGCAATAGCAAAGTATGCAATATATATATTATATTCATTTCTAATGGAATCATATATATGAGGAAATCATAAAGCATGCAATAAATAAAATATATCCGCTTCTAGCAGCTAATCGAATATAAAATAGAATTATAAATATACGGTATATAATTCATACTCTATCTCAGCGATTAATCATTCGACAAATCGAATATATGCACAGAAATCATAAAGCATAACTTGAAAGTAATTCTAACGCATATCATGAAAGTCAAATAAGTATTAAGTTAAAAACACAACCAAAGTTCATAATCATGCCTTAAGAAAGGATAAAAGCCCCTACCTCGCTCTCTACACGAGTTCGAAGCCAATACACCGAACACCACCAAATTGGATGTCCACTTCTAGGGTTTTGGAGGTCTCCAACTAGAAAAATAACCCCGCCACGATGTCCAACATGCTCGATTTAGGTAAGAAAGCCTCTTTAACAGAAGAAAACATACTCATAACGACTCCAAAAACTCTTTCCGTGCCTGTAGGCTATGGACATAACCTCCCATTCACCTGGAACACTTTTCTCTTTCCATGCCCATAGGTTACGGAAAGAACCTCCCCTTAGCCTGGGACACTTTTCTCACATCATGCCTATAAGCGACAAACATAATCTCCCTTTACCCGGAGAGACTTTACCCTTCACGTGCTTGTAGGTAGCGGACAAAACCTCCCCTTTCTCTGGGATGTTTCCCACATATAGAGTTGCAAACTCGAAGAATGGATGCTTCCATTGCATAGAACACCCTCGAATAGCTAAAAATGCTTTTTGAACGGAAGAAAATGGACTAAGAACTACTCCAGAAACTCTTCCAACTTAATGAATGAAGATGGGAATTTATAGGAGAAAGTGGCGAGCCGATGGCGAGTCATGCGTGTTGGCATAGCGAGTACGAATCGTGCGGCGACACTGCGCATCTATCCACACATTGTGCGGGTTCACGGGGACCCGACACATGTCATTCTGCGCATAGTGGCTCGGCTTGGTGCATGCTGCTGGCGTCATCAATGATGCTAGTTATTTTGTTTGTTTCTTATTTTTTTAATATTATTTATATCAAATACCAATCTAACTTCAAAACATTATAACTTCTTATCCCAAAGTCAGAATCGCGCATTCTTAGTACCAATTGACTTGTGTCAATGAGCCCTTCAAAACTAGATTCATATGGGTAGCTTATCTTTTTTTAAAGTGGGTCCTGCCCATGTGGCATGCATCCCGAGGTCATAGCTTTCGCTCCTGACCTCCGTTTCGTGCATTCTTAAGTTCAGTACACTCATCTCACCGAGCTCTATCACACTCATATAAAAACTCTCCAAATATCTACCTCTAAATAATTTTAGATAATTAAAAACTCATAAAATAGCTTTATTAGAGGCAGGAAATCATACCAAAAATTTACGGTCGTTACACTGCCCTCGGTCGACGGCTCCCCGATGATTCCACCCCAATGATTGCCCCTAGTGACTAACCTCGGTTGATGGCAACCAGGTGACTCTACCCCGGCGACCGGCCCCAACTTCCCTTTCATTCCTCCCCATATCACCCCGGTTCCCCCCTCTCCCCTCCTTCCCCTCCTCCCTCCCGCTATCCCCTCTCCCTGGCCAATGGCTTTTGAGACCGAATTCTAGCTCCCTGCTAGAAACTGGCCTTAGACGGCCACCCTCCTCCCTCCCTCCCTCCCCACACCCCCTCCTTCCCCTCCATTTTTCAAAGGAGAGGAAGGAGAGGGGGGGACCAGGGAGAGAGGGGGGAGTAGGAGGTAGGAGGTAGGAGGTAGGAGGGGGTCCTCATTTCAGCCTTAGACGGCCCACCTCCCGCTCCGCCTCTCTCCCAGCTCCCCCACCCCCTCCTTCCCTTCTATTTTTTAGAGGAGAGGAAGGAGAGACCTGGGGGGGGGGAAGGGAGGGAGGGGGGAGCGGGAGGGAGGAGGGGAGCCAGATTCCAGTCCCGCTCCCCATTGGAATCTTGCTCATCTGGCCCCCCTCCTCCCTCCCGCTTCCCCTCTATCTCCGGGACCCCCACCCTCCCTAGGTTCCTCCTTCCCCTCTGTTTTTCAGAGGAGGGGGGAGGATCCGAGAGAGAGGGGCCGGAATCCGGAGCCTCTCCCTCCCCCTTCCCCTCCCCAGTCCCCCCTTCCCCACCCCCTCTCCACACCCGTCTCCCCTCCCTGGCCCCGCCATCGGTGGCTTTTTTTTAAAAAAATTTTTAAGGCTTTTAGCGATGCCTATATAAGCATTGCTAAACCTATTTTTTTTTATATTTTCTTACTTATTAGCGACACTTGCTAAATCATCGCTAATACACGAAATCTTATTTTTTAAAAATTTATTTCTTCAATTTTTTTAGCGATGCCTTACTGATCATCGCTAATGAGTTTTAAATTTTTTTAAATGATTTTTTATATTAGTGATGCTTAAAATAGTGTTGCTAATAACTACTTATTAGTGACACATATAATTATGCCTCGCTAATAAGTTATTTTTTATTTAAAATATTTTTTATATTAGCAACACATAAAATTATGTGGCTAATAATCGATCATTAGCAACGCTTATAATTACATGTCCCTAATAATTAACTATTAGTGACACTTTTCTATGCGGTTCTAAAGCAAAATAATAAGCGACGCATAAATATGCACGGCTAATGGCAAACTATGAGCAACGCTTTGTGTTAAGCGTCACTAATGAGTAATTGAGACTGCAATTTTATCAACGCATGTAGCGACAATTTTTATGCATTGTTAATAACCATTAGTGATGCTTACATTACTATTAGTGACGCTTAAAAGGATCGCTAATAGTCATTTTTGTTGTAGTGTCAAACCCAATAGTTATGATGTCGATTCATATGACCCCCTACATAGGCTGCCTTCCTAGTTGTCTAATAGTATGACCCCACTTATCCGCTGGTTCATCACAATGGCACCCAATCGATGGCATGTGGAAAAGATGGTGACCTCACCCGGACGAACACCCCATCACGTATCCATCCCCTCCACTTCCTCATCCTTCTTTAGCTATACAATTGTCCCCCTTAGTTAGGCAATCTTATATATCTTTCCCATCTCTATTTGTACTTGTCACTATTTTGGACATGACAAAGCTTATTTTGATCGATCTTTTCCACTAGACGATTGATCGTTCAATGCTTTGGAAAACATAAACTTCAATTAAGACTAATCGATTGTTCAAGGATGATGAATCACTTATGTACTATTTTATAATTCTTGTTCCGTTTTGCCCTTCTCTTTCCAACACTCACATAAGGTATTTTCACTAAAAACCCAAGTGTTGGTGATAGTGTGTTTGTGTATCATATTTACTTTTTCTTCTTAACTTCAATCACATTGAATACTTCCTCCAGCTTGAATCTTCAAAGTACGTCTACTCCACTTTTTAAAGTAATTCAGTTCCAAATCAACTTAATGCATCACTAATCTAATCAAATTTGTCAAGACTTAATTAGTAATAACCCGATTTTTCATGGTTCTTTATATGTTTGTTTTGGAAATTGATTGCTTTTTTAGTCTTAATTATCATTTTCCTCGATAATTGTGTGCTTGGTGTCGTTCTTAATCTTGATCATAAGTGAAAAGACTTTTGCATGTTTTCGAGGGTTCAACGCATAAGTTATGGTTTTGGCTCCTATTTTAAGACTTCGGCATTTGTGAGAGGGATCTCACATGAAAAGGCGGTTTTAGGACAAGGTGTGGGCTTGTGGCGAGCTTTCGCACGAGGAAAGAAAGTTTTGGTGCATGTTTAGAGGTATAATGTGAGAAGAGGGTGTTTTTTTTTTAAAAAAAGAGGTTAAAACAAAATGCAGTACATGTTTTGCATTCTATTTTTGCCCGGTGGAACAGAGGAAGAAACCCCCCTTTAGGCAGCAGCCTCGGTGGCATGCCACCACAGCTCCATTGCTGGGGTCTTGCCGTTCGACCACCACGACGCATTAACACCACCCTCAGCCACTGTCAAGCCACCCACTCCCCACATTTCTTTTTGGCTGGGCATCTCTCCCCATTTTTCTCTATGCTTTCAGCCAAACTACCACTGGAGTTAGTGAAAGCTGCCATTGTGAGCCATTTTCGGCCAGCCATAGCTCCATCACCCCACCCTTGGCCCCAATCTACCTCCCCACATTGCCATATCCCCACTTCCTCGCTGTTTTGCCCCTCCCCACCCTTTTCTAGTTAAAAATTGACTAAGATAGCACAAAAAATGTATTGTCTAGCGCTCGATTTGAAGTCCCTGAATGCATTGGCACTGTGGTATATCAAGTGGCTCTACTTCCTCAGCTTGTGAACATTCATAACATGTTCCATGTTTCACTACTTCGGAAGTATGAGCTGGATCTATCCCATGTACTAGATTTTGAACCCTTGGAGCTTAAGGAGGATCTTTCCTTTGTGGAGGTGCCGGTGCATATCTTAGACAAGAAGGAGAAGACCCTTCAACACAAGGTAATACCATTGGTGAAGGTTTTATGGTGGAATCACAACGTGGAGGAAGCCACGTGGGAGCGGGAGGATGAAGTCATGGAGAAATATCCCCACCTTTTTGCTACCAATTGTTAGTGAATTTTGGGGACCAAAATTTCTAAAGGAGGGAATGATGTAATATCTATAGCCCTAACCCGGTTTACTTAGATTTAATTATGTTATTAATGTGCGGCTTCCTTTTTTTATTGGCCAGTTTAACTTGTTTTGGGGTAAAGAGTTATAATGATTTTTTCAATAAGGTTTCTACTCATTTCGATAAGTTCTATACTAAATCCAATTTATCTTATTTTTAGAGAATTTTTGGTAATTTTCCATAAAATTAGGGCGTGGACCCCTCCGTGGGCCCCATGTTCATGTTTGACTGGCGATGGCCCCACAATACCCTAAACTCCACATATTTCATGATTAAAGAGTTTTAAAATTTATTTTAGACCTAAAATGAGCAAATTACCTATTTATAGTATAAATTTTTATTTGTACCCCAATTTCTAATATGTGTACCCCATAGGACTTAATGTAAATAGAAAATCCCAACTCCATTCCCAATTGGGAAGGGCTGAAATTTGGGAGGCTGAGAAACCCTAGTCTCCATACCAAAGAAGGAAAATTGATTTAGGTATGTTTTAGTCTTGATTTTTCATTAATCTCTTAGGTTCTTGCTTAATCCCATCTATTAAAAGTTGAATTTTGTTTTACCCTACTAAAGTTTCTATTTTTAATCCATATTTCAAACCTCCAAATGAAAGATTTTCATTTTTATGCAAAGAAAGCCCTAGATCTATAAGTTTTCAAGTGGTTTAAGCTTAAACATTCAAATATAAAGAGATATTAACTAAACCATAATTTTGGGTAGGGGTTTGAGGAGATTGAAGCTTTGATTTTGGACCAAAAGCTCACTGAAGGTAAGAGTTTTTCTTCCTAAATGGGTTTATGTTTCGGATTTGTGGGTTGGAATAGTTTATGTGAGTTTTGCTTGAAGTTGTGCTTTAATGGTGGGTTAAGTAAAACATATTCTTTTTAGTGATTTGCTTTTGATTTAGTTTATAACTGACTAGATCTATCATGTTTTGAGCTTATGTTTTAATATTATGATGCTTGGAAGTGATATTAGGATGTTCTTGTTAGTTTTGTGTATTTTCGGTTTTGGGTTCGCAAGGTAGAAGACGAACTAGATTTGAACTGTCGAGAGTATTCGAATGGCCCTACAGGCATTCGAATAGCCAAATGTTCAAATGGCTATCTGGCTGATCGAATGGCCATACAACAGATTTACTATTTTGTCCATTTTCTTGTTCCTCTTTATAAATCTCATTTATTAAGATTATGAATATTTATTTTTACTTGTAAATGCTGTTGTGAAGGCATGACTATGATCTTGAAAGCTATGATGTTGCTCAAGTATGAAATTGGTTACATGTTATTAGATTTTGGCATGTCATTCTTCTTATCCTAAATTCATGCTTGGTGATTCCCCATGTTTTATTCATGATTTCAGCAAGTTTAAATTGTGAAGATGGGCATGTAAGCTTCCACATGTTGTGCTTATTATATGTGAACTATATTTCCATGTCTAGTTTAAGTGTAGTGATGATTGTACTTACTTAAGTCTAGTATGAAGTTGTAATTGTCTTGGACTTGTGCTTTTCAAGGTTTTCACCGAACTTTATGCATGATTTCAGTAAAAGAGGGAATCATAATAAAATCATGAAGGCATGTGTGTAGTATGTCGATGGCTTGTTCATGATGCATATGTCTATGCTTAGATTTGAACACTATCACATGTGTACCATGTTGTATGCATCATAAAAGGGGATTTATGAATGAAATTTATCGTAATTAGCCGGGTTTGATCGATTAAATGCAATTGTGATGCTATTGCCTTCTGGATTAATCGATTGAAGTCTTATCTAATTGGTTGGATCTGAAAGGACATGATTTTGTTTTGATATTCCTTTAGAAACACGGTACCTCCTCAGGTTGAGATGAGTTTATTGCAGTTGAGTTTAATTGTTGAGTTATCTAGACCCCAAAAATCCAGTATGGTATGTCCGCGTGCACCGGCTACCATGTGTTGTTGGCTTCCTCTATGGAAATCAAACTCTCCTCCCCCACAAGAGATTGTCCTTAACGAACACACTGCTCTAGGTTTCTATTGAGGAGATCAGACTTTCCCAGCTAAATCTGTCCTTAGCAAGCAGACTGCTCTAGGTTTCCATTGAGGAAATTGGACCTTCCTTTTTGGATTGTCCTTAGAGAGCATAGGGGCTAACTCCCCCAATGCCCTAGGTTTCCGTTGAAGAAATCTGACTATGTCCTTAGCAGGCGGTAGGATTGTTATTTATCTCCATAAAAGAGATATGCACCATTGTTGATAATGCATGTGTATGAGATATTATTATGCCTAGTTACATAAGTTGTGTAGGGATAATTGAGTTTATGTGACACCTATAGATATGGTTTAATATGCTTGATTATGGATAGTGTGTTATAGACACTTTTCATGTAGGGTGAATGTTTACAATTGTGAATGCTTATAATTGAGAATAGTTATGTATGCTATGGATAGTGTGTTTGAGACATCTCTATGTAGGATAAATATATGCGTTGAGAATGGATCATGAATGAAATGATATTGTGATATGCCATGTGGAATGGTATGCAAGTGATATGTTAATGATATCATGAGTATATGTATATGACGAGTAAGTTATGATATAGGGATGCCCAGGTCATGTGAATGTCCTATGATGAATGGGTGTATTTTTGTGATGAACACTATGTGGAATACCTATGATGCATATATCTTTTTGGATTTCTTCTCCCGTAATATAAAAAACCTTGGTGAGTATTTTTACTCACCCCTCTTTCTGGTATGGTTTTGTTTTGGGGCTGCATGGTGCGACATGCAAGTGATCAGGATTCTCTATATGAGGAGTGGGTGATGGATGATTTGGCATAGGAGAGGATGTTTTGAGACACTATGTTCCTTGATCATCTATGTTGCATGTTATATTGAGTTTTATATTATGATGGTCATGTCATATACTTTACTTGCTAGTTTGGCCTTTTGACTCATGTTAACTTTGTGACTTAAGCCATGAGGGGGCTAAGTGAACTAAGTATGTGGGAGTTGTGAGGACAAATTCTTATGTGAGCTCCTTTATTTTACTCATTCTCTCTTATATAAAGTGTATGGTGCGCTACTTCATAATGATTCACCCGTATGAGGGGTTAAGTCTTCTGCATAGATCAATACTTCGTCATTTCGCATACACCGACCATCCCTTGGACGAGGTCTAGTTCGTGTTGGTGGGTGCCAGGGCATAACAATTTATGCATGGCAAAGTAAGGTAATAACAAAATTTGTTAGTCTATAAGGTTGAGGGGAAGTGTAAGGCTAGTTCTGAGGCTATGTTTCCATATTCTCCTGGTTTTAATGTATGCTACTATCCTATGAAGCAACTTTCCTATGGACTTCTAGGGTTCACATATTATAATTCTCCTCCTAGGTATGAAAATCCTCATTTTCCATTCCCTTAATCTGCTCTAGAGACTTTTGTGGGTCCTAGTTTGAGAACTACATAAGTAAGATATGGTGTTAGAGGATGCACTTATTGACTGTAGGCATGGAAGGCTGTATTGATACGAATGATAGTATCGATGACTATGGATTAAGGTACACACCGATGATACGCGCTGAATGGGCATAAATCCTTTTATAAACATAAAAAAATATTATAAATAATAATATATCATTATAATACTTCTTTTAGAGCTTAATAAGACCGTAGAATGCCATATCAACTCATACGAGTATTCTAAAATTAGTTCATTCGGAACCATACACTATTATGCTCTCCGTCCCATATAAATTATTGCTCCCTCTTTCCCATATTAAGTGCTCTAATATTACTTTATTTTAAAACCAAATAATATGCCTAATATGAGTCACAATTATATGTTTAAATAAATGCATAATTGTAGAGCACTATATGTAAAAAAATAATTATGTAAATTATATGGACCTACCCGTATTGATCTCATATAACTTTAAAAATATTATTTTTAATATAACAAAAATTTAAACTTTCAAAGAATTTGGGTTTGAATTGTATTTTTATTTTTAAGGAAAAAATGTTTTAAATTTTTTTCAAAATTTTTCTTTCAAAAAAAATATTTTTTAAATAAAATATTTTTTAAATAAAAAATATTATTTTAATACTATATCGATATGTATTGATGCGGTACAGCTGCTACATATCAACTTTTGGTGTGGGTGGTGTAACACCCTCATGCTAGACCAATATGGGTACGTATCAGTCTATACCGGGCCATATCGATCGATACAACCTTCCATGACTGCAAGTCAAATTTTGACCCTATGATTCTTTTGTCTATTTTATGCCATGACCTGTTGTAATATTTTGATGAATATATGTATTAAGTTAGATGGGAGCTTTTACATGTATTATTATGGACTTGTACTGACACTCCTTACTTATGTTCGGACTGTTATGGAACTTGTACTCAGCTATGCTTGGGAAGATTTTAAGTTAAGCCCTGGGGCATGACGCTTGTGTTTTATGCATTTCTTTTATGCATAAAATAATAGATTTAGCTATAGTTCAAATAATAAAATACATAGGCCAATGACCACTGTGCGTAGTGCTGATAGTTATACAGAGTTCACAACCTGCAAGGCATATCGTGCCTTTTAACATAAGTCATATGAATATTTATAAAAATTGTCTATTACAACAACTAGATAACTCAATCGGAATTCTCTTCTATTTTCACCTCCGTCAATGCCAAAACACTTGCAGTGTCTAGGGTGTGTAAGTAGATGTATACTCAATAGGTTGAATTAAAATCTCAGATAGTGTTAAGCATAAATCCCAAAAATGGATATAATCTTTTCAAAATATCTTTCATTGGAAAAATACTGATTATTCAGAAGAAATCTGATTAAAAAATAGATCCAAAACTTGTCAGTTTGTCCAAAGATGATAAAAATCATGAAACATGATACCAAATAACGTTCCTCCCGATGCTCATGGGGCCATCGGAAGGCTAAGGAGGATATGAGCTTTCTCATGATGCTCCACACCTTTTTTGTGTATGCGCAAGGTAAATGGTACATTCCTAGCTCTTTAGCCAAGGAACTATCATGGTAGAGCATGCAATCAAAACATAACGCAATGCTTGCTAATCATTCCTCACATGCATCATATATATTTCAAGAAAACACAGCTCATAAGCATGACCAAGCAAAATCATTTAAAAGCCAAGCAAAATCATTTAAGAATTAACTTTTACGAGAAAAACATAGATTTAGAGTTCAAAACCCCCTACCTTAACCTTGGGATAGCAATTTTGTAACTATAGATGCCTCGAACAGTGAAAGTGACCCCACTACAGCATCCAACACGCTCAATTTAGTGGAGAAAGCCTCTTTACCGACTCCATTTCAACTTAAAATGGCTTAGAATGGAGGAAAAGAAGGTTGAGAAGTGGAAAACTTGAAAACTACTAATGCGTGTGTCACCCGGTAGCGACACTAGTTATGCGTGCGTTGCTCACGCCACTAGGGCCCAATCATGGGGTTGTTGCACTGAAGCGCGGTGCCACACATTGCTATCGTGTCTCACAATTGCATGGGCCCCATCTCGCATGAAGCGGATCTGACGTGTGGTCTCACCTCACATCACACGGCCGTCTCACAATCATGCAGACTAGGTTCTACGTGGCGTGCCCCGGTCACACTAGCTGGAATAGCTGATGCCAGCCATGTGTCCGCCTGCATCATTCACCGATTTTTTTTATTTGTTATTTTTTTCTTTTTCTAAATTTCAAAATGCAATATCTTTTCAACCATAAGTTAGAATTGCATGTTCTTAGTACCGATGGGCTCATATAGATGAGCCCTACAAAATAAGACCTAGGTTATCCCATACTTTTTTAGTGGTTCCACCCATGAGGCATATTTTACGAGGTCATAACTTATAGCCTAGATGTCCGATTCAAGTGGTTCAAGGTCCATTACACTCGTCTTTCAGAGCTCTATGATAATCTTATAAAATTTTATCACTTAACAATATTTAACTAAATAAAATTGTTATAAACTCTGAAATCAGCTTATTAGAGGCTAAAAACTTACTCAAAATTCAGGGTCATTACACTTCTACCTCTGCCATCCGTATTACCCCTCTTCTTTTGCATCCCAATTGTTTGTCATCTCTGACTCTCACTCTTGGTTGCTTTCCTGATCTCACCCTCCCCTTATCTAAGAAAAGGTATGCACTTTCTTTGCCCTTCTCTTCTATATTGTTTTCTCTAGGGTTTGGTTTGTGCACCAATTACTTATACAAAGCCAGTAATGGCAATTACTATGTGGATCAGTCCATCCATCTCCTATTTCACCTGGTATAATGTTCACTTTGCTGATTATGTGGCCGCTTTTACATAGGTTTTAAATCTACTATAGAATTTATGATTGTATTGGGAAGTTGTCGTAGATTTTAACATAGTTTAAAGTATTTTTTGTGCATTTTTGTAAGCAACGATGAATTTTGGAAAGGAATTCAAATTGGGTACGAGATTAAGGGCACTAATCCTATTGTGTTATTATATCGGTCTTTGTTCTTGAGCAATTTCTTCTCGTGAGGTTCAAGCATGTTTTGTCCAATACCTTATTTGGCATGTATAGATTTATCAAATGAGAGTGAAAATAAGAAGGAAGGATTTAATCTAATTATAGATGGTATATATGGTAAATTTTATTTTAGAGATCCTTAATCTTTAGATTGAGCGGGGCTTTTTGTTATGTTTTTGGTTTATACTTCCTATCAAATCTTTGAATAAAATTTTCCACAATGAATGGTGCTTGTGTAATTGTGTTTTTTTCCTCTTCCAAGTTGTCAAATAAATTTATGTGTACTATTTAACTTTGATCAAGCTTCATTTCTTTGCTTCACTTTTGGATCTTATGTAGTTTTTGTCAATGACATTACTTCATTTAGTACTTGGTTGATTTTGTGTTTTGTATTATGTATATAAATCTTTATATCAAATAGATTCCACATGGCTATTTCTGATAAAAAGGCATGGGCGACAAGGAATATGACCATTAAAGCCATTTATGGGGATTGGGCCAAATCATACAAATTATTGCCAATGTACATGAAAGCAATACAAGATGTGAATCCTGGTACCGTGTATGAGTTGGAGAATAATTAAGTGAATTGTGTCATTTCAGCATTGCATCCCAATGATTGGTGTTGATGCCACTCATTTGTACAACAAGTATCCCAGATCTCTTATGGTGGCAACTACTATAGATGGGAACAAGGGGTTATGCCCTCTAGCATTCGGGATAGTATCAAAGAAAAATCATGAAAATTGGAAATTCATGGTTCTGAAGTCAATTGAGGGAGAAGGTACTTATAGATATGACACATGTCTCAATCATCTCATATTGACATAAGGGGCTTCAAAAGGCCATGCTTGAGGTTTTTTCCCTCCATTCTTCTACTGTCAATATTGCATCTGTCACATTAAGGCAAATTTTTAGGAGTTTCAAAATGATACGCTGATGGATTTGATTGGGGTAGCTGCATTTGTATTGACAGTTGAACAATTTAATGCTAAAATGGACTTGATTGGTAAGGAAAGTCAAAGGGCAAAACAACTTCTCACGGGATAAGGATTACACCCTGAACAATAGTCTCTTGCTCATGACAGTTTTAGAAGATTTGGTATGATGACTACAACTATGGCCAAAAGTTTAAATAGGATCTTGAGTGGGGCACAGAGATTAAACATGCAAGCCTTAGTGTTAGCCAATTTTTACCTGGTAGTAAAATTCTTTATTAAATGATCTTGCACTTCGGAGGCTATAGTTACCCTGTATACTCCCAAAGTAGAAGGCATTATAAGGGAACAATCAAATAAAATTGGGGATTATATAATTCAAAGAATCAACTACACTGATTATGAAGTGATGACCATGCATGGAAGGAAGTTAGTGGTGAATGCAATTCCTCGAACTTGTACGTGTAATTACCTTCATGTCTACTAATATCCTTGCTCTTATCTTCTTGCTATGTAAGGCAAGTGGCAGTATCCTATACAAGTAGTAGAATGTTATACATCTACCGCTTATAGAAATGTGTACTCTGCACAATTCTACTCTCCTCATGGTCGGGAGTTTTGGGAAAGAGATATTTCTTATGTGCTATTACCCCCAATGGAAACAAGGCAACCCTATCACGCACCCACGATCTATCTATATTAGGAATACAATGGACTGTGTGACAATGAAGAGAGATGGTAGAGTAGGTTATAAATGTGGGAGGTGCAAATAATCTGGGTATAATAGTAAAATATGCACTAACCCTCCTATTGATTGGTAAATATATAATTAGATTGTGCAACATTTTTATTTAATCTTCTTTTTAGATATGACCATATGTTCCTGATGTACTTATTTCCTTGCAAATTATATGGATTATATCGAGCCTTTTTATGGGCCAAACCCCATGGGTGAGTCTTGGAGCATTTTAGGTACATTTGACAGTGGGAGATAGATGAGCGGCTTTTATCATATATTGTGTGGGCTGGATTTGGACACTTCATTCTTTTACAGTACCTTCGACATAATAGGCCTTTGTTTATAGTTCTCGTTGAGAGGAGGAGGGGGACACAGACATTTTACTTGCCTTATGTGGAGATGTTCATCACACTTATGGATGTAGTAGTTCTTCTTGGACTTTGCATTCACGGCCTTATAGTGACAGGCATGGTAGGAGGAGGAGATTTAGCTTTAGTAGTTGGACTCCTTGGTAGAGCACATTCTCCTTTGGTGATATGTGTCAGCCGAGTGAGCCTTAGATGGCTATTGAGTGAGTGTTGTGCTCTCTCTACCTATGCCACCGAGATAATGATCGAGCAACATACATGCACGTATTTGCTTCATCTACTTGGTGGTACTATATTTGCTGATAACACCAGTAGCCATAAGCATGTAGCGTACGTCACCCTTCTACACTGCAGGCACCTACACATGGAACAGTTCTACCTTTGTGTACTTATACCAAGAGTTATAGAAAGCTTAATTTGGTAATGACCTCAGGGATTGTTGGCTGCATGACCCTTCTTTAGGTAAATGAATTTGTTGAAATCTTTATTTTCTGCACATACAAATACTTGCTTTTAATATTTACTTTTATGATGGCTTGTTATACAAATATGGTCATGGGAGCATTTACATGGCGGCCAACCAACTACTGAGATAGGGCCAGTAGTAAAGAGTGCTCAATTAGGAGCCACATACATATTTTTTAAAACTATTATATTTTAACAGTTTTATGTGGATATGTTAAATATGACTCCTTAAGGTGGAATGTTTAAAATTATGTAGGTCATTTGGCAATCATACTCGGCTGAGGCGTTGGCTAGGTTGCCTCTTCTATGTAGAGAGGGAAGGGATGTGTTTATATCTAGAACATGACTTATATGTTATGAGATTGTGGAGATGCATTTTACTGATCGTGTGATGCTCCAATTTGTCTTAAAGTAGGATACTCCTCCCCGTACGGATTACTCAACAAGGCCGCCACATTACCAATTGGGCTACACTTCATGCAGCCTATATCACTCAAAAGGATAACAAGAGGGCCACTATTGTCGGAGGTGAGATTGATACAACATCGTATGATTGTCATAGCCCATACATGTTGTGGTATTTGACCATTACACACAAATATATTCTACCATGTGATTATTCAGAGGAGATGACCTCTGATGCCTAGGGGCACACCTAAGGCAGCTTTGGTAAGTAAATCTTAATTATATCATAATATTTTCTTATTTCTCAATTATTATTTATATCTTTTATTTTTTTTATAGCTTGGTTTAGCATGACAAACATATACACTTGACTAACACTGTTAACGCCTATACTTCGGGTGAGGTCTTATTAGCATCATGTCAGTCGATCATTAGGCACCATGAAGATGTCCTTCGTAGTTTACCACTACTTCAGTCAATTATTAGACATTCATGGATATTATCCCACCGATGAGGCAGCTCAGACATAGCTGAGACATGCTTCATACATGGATATTCCATCTTCATCTCCAGCACCTACCGCTCCTCCATTATTTTCACAAGTTTCAGCTTCGCATAATAGTCCACATTCATCATCTCAGGCTACTCGTGCAGATCCAGCCCATCCACATCCCAATAAGATGCCGATTATTTTGAGAGTATATACTAGACAACAATGGGTAGCTTGTGCAGATCCGATCCCATTATTTTTAGAGGTATTTTTAGGTGAGCCATCCGTTATTTACATTGACCAAGAGGACCTAGTAGAGTAGTTTCATGGCCATGTGCATGGTCAAGGTTGAGGTCGTAGGGGTAGGAGAGGTAGAACTAATTAGAGTTGTCATAAATTTCTTAAATATGAAACTGTACACTTTTTTTGTAAATCAAATATTTTGAGAACATTTTAACTAATTTATGTGTTTCATAAACTTTCTAATTACTCGATGTGTGGTTATTTGGATGTTTTATATGTTGCTTTCACAGGTGGTTGTTTCAAGGTTAAATGAATTTTAAAAAATATTAATTTGAATTTTAAAAGGACAAAATTAGAACAAACTATCCATTGTTTCATCAATATTTGGCAAGCAAGGTGATTTCCCCCTTTAAAAGGACAAAATCATAAAAAAAATTCACAAAAAGCCATGTAGGCACTAGCGCTTCGCTACGCCTGCGTAGCAAAAGGCAATACTATTTTAGTAAATATTTCTACTCCAACACCATTTTGGTAATTATTATTTTCATAACATTATTTCTATAATTTTTCCTTATAAAAATATTTTTACATATTTCAAATTTTTGTTTATTTTAATTAATTTACAGTTGTAATATTGCAAAATTTTTCCTTAAAATTTGAAGAAAAATAATTTTAAAACCCCGTGGCATGAAATAATTACACACTTAAATAAACATAGTTTTAATTATCAAAATATAGTCAATACTCATATATATTTCACATATGTTCTCATTGGATTAGACTAAGACCAATGGTTTTCACCATTTAGATTTCTACATAAAAAAACAAACATGTCCATATATTTTGCTTTCCATATGAGATTAAGTAGTTGATTAAGGCATTATTTTCCTTTTTGCATAACTAATTATTTAGTGTAGATAATGAAAGTACCATCTTTGCACCTCAGTTGTTGAAAATCCAGGTAATTGCCATAACTTTCGGACCATCCCACTATCTATAGACACCCAAAATCAAATCGAAGTAAATGCTAAGGGGTAAATTTCTCCTAGAAAAGTTAAGTCTCTATGTCTTTTTCTATATAAGAGTACTAAGAAGGGGCAATGTAATTGTTAGGGGTTTTTTCTGCGTAAAAAAAAAATCTCTTTGGATTTAGACCTGTTCCTTTCTCCGTTTGGTACGG
This sequence comes from Saururus chinensis, assembly GCA_035235625.1. Taxonomy (NCBI): domain Eukaryota; kingdom Viridiplantae; phylum Streptophyta; class Magnoliopsida; order Piperales; family Saururaceae; genus Saururus; species Saururus chinensis. The sequence goes on from CP141142.1 coordinate 26,991,004, forward strand.
TTAGAATAACTCGCCCCAATTTTCTTCGGTCAGGTCAGGGATCACTAAAGTCAATTTGGTAGTTACAATGATCCTTCCCATAAACAGAGTTTGGCTTTTTCCGTAGCACGACGTAGAGAAGGAAGACTTGGATTCCGAAGTCTACCCTCATGCTTGACTAGCAATTAATGTAAAATTCCAAAAGTTTCTTTACAGTCGCTAGGTGAGAAATCACTGCAAAATTATTTCAGTCCACTCTGAAGGAATTGAGTTCTTAGATTATATGAGATGATCAAATTAAAAGGATATAGAGCTAGAGGAGACAATTACAGATGTGGAAACTGATTTTGCTAAGCAGAGAGTAAAACAATTCCAAGCCAATTCGGTTAGTAGGTATCTGCTATGTTTTCTTCTCATTACACAGCTTGTGCTTGTACCATTTGAGATACAATTCCCATTTGCTCCCTCGTTCTCCTGATGAAATCCTCAAACCGCTCGTCTGATTCGAGTTCTGGAATAAAGACACCTTCAATTTCGCTTTCTTCTTCTTCATCTTCTTGTTCAACTTCTAAAACAGCCATCTCAACAGACCCACCACTTTCTAATGTCACCTTTTTCTCAGAAGCTAACGCTTTCATCTCCTCAAAACTAGGCTTGGATTGGAGCCTGACTGCTTCCTCCTGTAGATTTTGAGCTGAAAAACTCCTGGTACTGGGCAGCACAGACACACAGAAGATGATACCATTACAGAGGAGGAAGACCATCATCTTGTCAACATAGTTACTGGAGAAACTTGACACCAAAGAAAAAAGAAAGAGGAGAGGGTTGGGAGAAGTACAAAACCATAAGAAAGAGGCGAAGAACAATGAGAAGGCAGAGAAGGAGGCCAAAACTTGGAGTTTCTTCGTCCTGGCTCTTCTCTCCATACCTTCCCACAAAAGTAAGAGGGTCTAATGCAGAGGGCACTGAATGAGCAGTCGGATTGGTCTTTATATAACTTTGTACCATTTGAATGGCATCATTTTTGTAATCTCCAAGTTTTTCAGACTCCACAGTGAGGTGAAATAGGCACAGATATTAAGTCTTCGCGTATTTGATCCGTCAACCATGCTACAGGACAAATAAATGCACATGCTCATCAATTATGAATTTTGCTACCATCACCGCTCCATGACATGAATCTATCCTATGCACATATCATGCAAATTCAAAGTTTCCATGAAGGGGCCCACGATAAGCTCAGAAATTTACTGGCCTAAAGGCTGTTGAATATAAAGAATGACTTCAAATTTTTTAGGCAGTGAGAGAGATAGGGTGCTACGAAGCTTCGTTTTCTTGTAATATGAATTACCCTAGGATGCATTTGGGAATCTGTATTTAAGAGATGTGAGTTTTATGTATGGTTATAGAGATTAAACTTTGTTAAGGGAAATAAGTAGATCGAAGAGCATTTTTAATTCTTAGATTAAACTTTAGCCTTCATCACGCTTTGTAATAATGATGCAAAATGCACGCATTAATATTTTTATTATTGCTAAAATCTAAATATAAATCAAATCCATGACTAATCGAAGCAAGGTTTTTTGCAATTCACGTAAATTTAAAGACAAAGAAATGGTTACAACTTGCCTTCTACTACTCATAATCATCATCTAGAATCCATGTTTTGATGATGGCCCCGTCTTATAATTGGGCAGCCTCAACGCGTTATACGTATTGTCTCCACCTCTATAGTATAACTTAGGCTAAACTCCATTCTTCTACACTTATTTGGGCCTTGGCCTTTTTGTATTACTTAATTCATGGACTTAGTTCTCTGACTTGGCCTCCCACAATACATAAAAACATAATATATAAAATAATAATTAGAATTTTCCGGTTAACACAGTTCCTTTACAGAGCTATCATTTTAAAAATAACCAACTTGCCTACGATATAAGGAAGATCATGGGTATCATAGAAAACCCACTGGCATTTCCCTTCATTTTAAGATACACTTTTTAAAAATCAAAGTTGTAGTTGTGTGTCAATTTTTCTTTTAAATATTTTTTGTAAGAGAAAATCTTAAGCGATGATCGTTGTTGTTTGATATATAGAGTACAAACCATTTATTTTATGATAGTAATGAAACAAATTACAAACATGGTCAAGAATCGTCTAAGTACAAGCCCTCAAATTATATGAAATAACTAAGTACCATACAAATTGGCACCACATGTTGCTTTAATAAAATTTTAATATTCCCTTTGTTCTAAATTAATAGCTGTTGTTTAGTAAAAAAGTTTATTTTATACTAATATTTTTATTTTATTAAATCTAAGTGATTGGGTATTTAAAAATAATAATTTAATAAAAATTATTATTTTTTAAATATAAATATAAATATAGAACAGAGGGAGTACATGATGTGATGCGACATCCCAAGACTTCACGTTCCGCCAACAAAGACTAACGACTCTACGCGCCTCAGCTGGGGAACCAGCACATCTAGAATACGAGTGTTCTCGTATCAAGTTGAACTGTCAACTTGGTCTTTTATTTGGGTAACCTTCCATAATCAAAGTTTAGATTTCCATGGTAAACACAGAGAAGAAAGACTTGGACACTGAAGTCTAGCCTCGTGCTTCACTAGCACCCATGAGAATTCCAAAATTTTCCATGCAGTCTCTAGGTGAGAAATCATTGCAATATTGCTCGCTCTAAAGTCCACTTTGAGTTCCAAGTCTATATGAGATGATCCAATAAAAATGACATAGATCTAGAGGAGACAGTATGTTGGTTCCATCCTGTGAATTGAAAGAACAAAACAAGGAAATATGGTAGATGAAAATGATTTTGTTAAGCAGAGAGAGTAGAGAAATTCCAAGACAGAGCAAGGTTAGTAGATATCTGACTAATTTAAAGAGAGCATGTTTTCTTCTCATTACACAGTGTGTGCGTTTACCATTTCGGGTACAATTCCCATTTGCTCTCTCATTCTCCTGATTAAATCCTCAAACCTCTCATCTGATTTCTGTTAAGGAACAAATAAACCTTGAGTTTCACTTTCTTCTTCTTCATCTTCTTGCTCTTGAGTTTGTTCTTGTTCAATTTCTAAAACAGTCATATGTATAGATCCACCACCTTCTAATTTCCTCTTTTTCTCGTAAGCTAGCCCTTCCATTTCCTCAAAATTAGGCTTTGATTGGAGCCTAAAAGTTTCCACCTACAGATTTTTAGCTGAGAAACACCTTGCACTAGGCAGCACAGACACACAGGATGGTACCATTACATAGGACGAAGAGCATCTTCTTGTCAACATAGGTACTAGAGAAGCTTCATACAAAGGAAGAAAGGAAAAGTGCAAAACCATAAAGGAGCATTTGAATACACATTTAAGGCGGAAAGGAAAGCACATTTCCCACCTCCTTTAGGCCTCGTTTGGGAGGCAATTGGAGTGGAAAGTACTTTTCCCTCTTGAGTGCAAATTGTCACATCATGAGGAGAAAATTGTTTCCCCCTCCAACTCTCCCAAGGATTGGGAGAGTTGGTGGGGAAGCACTTTCCCCAGCTAATGCGGCCTCCCAAACGGGGCCTTAAAATATGAAAAGCAAAATGATCACTTGTTTAAATACACATTTGTTGCTTAAATGCATTTGAGATTTCCTTCTAAAATCGTATCTAGTTTGGAACATTTTGATTTCATTTATGGGAAAGAAAATGACTTTCGACCCTCAAACCCAATGGTTATGACATCATTCATGTGACCCCCTATGTAGGATGCCAACTTAGCCATCTAATAATATGACCCCGCTTGACTGACACTCCTGAGGTTTTTCTATTATTTACTTTAAAATTTAACTAAAATTTTATTTTAAAATACGGATGTAATTCAAAAGAATCAACACAATTCAAGACATGTGAATTTTTTTTTATAAAATAATCCATTGTACAAGAAAACCAACATTCTCAAACGTAATCCAAAACAAAAACATAAAAGTTAAACCTACCATGACCATGGTCTTTAAAAACTAATACATCCTAGACATCTCTGAGTAAAAATTCTTCTAGAGTCTAAATTCTAAATTATACATACATGCACAAGTCTAGAAAAATATTACATTTAACTCTCACATTACTCAATACATATGATCGTAGCAACAAAAATAATAGAGCCTTGCAACGAATCCATAGCACACCGGGACCAAGGAAGAGCAATCCACTAGAGGGAACAAAGTTCATCCCAAAAAGCTCTCTATTGATCCTGCAAAAGTATTCTGACTAAGGGGCCAAAAATAGAGAAAATATGTATTTTCATACCCAAGTTGGGAAACCAAATCAAAGCACTTTGTAAGTCCATACATAGATGCATTTATGCAACTTTACATGAAGCAAAAAATGCATGTAACATAAACAGAGTGTCTCACACAAGCCATCGCACTAGTTGAACTTACACTCACTCTTACGTCATGCTCTTATACTTACACTTTGAATCAACATCTTACCAACTTACTCGTACAATTGTATGCTTACCCATACAACTTACACATAATCATACCACCTTACTCGTACAACCTTATCCATACTACCTTACTCATATAATCTTACTCGTATGACCTTACTCATACAATCTTACTCTTATTCAGAAGCTTACTCTTATCGTCTTCCTTATAAACTCACACTTACACACTCAAAATTATACACATATAGCTAACTTAGAATTTGACACAAACAACTTACTCTTACCGTCATACACCTACTATCGACAATTGAAGCTCATTACAATTGATAAGCTCCAGCATCAAAAAGGAAAAGAATGTCATTGACGCATCACCTCAATCTCTGGGGAGCAACTAGATGCCATGGACTTTTCCAAAGGCAAGGTAGACCTATGCTCGTGGGGTACATGATCAATTCGGTAAGAGTAGATCCATGATAGTTACCTGAGTGCACAAATGCCCACTCTTTGGGGCCATACAGTGTTAACTAAGGGAAAAATCTTGCAGTTCACTCTTAAGGAATCTTACAATGCCACTCTTAAGGAATCTTACAGTACCACTCTTGGGCAGTGTTGTGGACCGGTGTCCACAACAACCTAGCAACCAGGGAAGTGGAAGGGAGCGGTGCATGATGGCTAGGAAAGAGCGAAGGGAGTGGCAAGGCCACCATGAAGGAGGGAAAGGCAGAGGAAAGAAGACAAAGAGAGGCATACAAAATTATTCATTGACTAATTAAATTATGGCATAACCCTTACACTTAAATAAAGAATCCTAATGGGACTACTAACAATAGCCCAAAAGCCCACTGAATATTATTAAATGAAAAGAAGAATAAACTCGCTTATAATTAAAAAATAATTAATAAATCCTAAGTAACCCTATGGCCTAAACCCCTCTCAGATAGACCATTTTAGGTACACAATAGGCAGAACATACATGGTCATCTAAAGGCAAAAAGACATACAAGGTTAAGAAAGGGTAGAAACTTACTGCACTCTCAATAAATCATCAAATATCTGGGCTTAAATACAACACTAGGTCAAGACTGACGAATCATATATAGCTCTCAACAGAGCATTAAATGTCTAGGTTGAAATACAATATTAAGAAAAAATCCCTCAAGATAAAACCATGGCTAGACATGGCAGGACGCTCAGCCAATTACTTATTGGCTAGCTCAAGAGCACATTAGAATTAGGAATGTTTAAAAGGTTAAAAATTAGTTTTATTTTGCTTAAAGGGGGAAAATAAATCTTGTAATTTAATGTTGGAGGATATGTAACAACGACTTGAGCTAGAGCATGGGGAACAGCTAGGGGGGTGGGGGCAGACTGGAGGCTAGGGGAGGATCACGGTGAGGGATGAGCTAGGGGCTGGAAAGAGGGTGAGCAAATTTAAGCACAACTAAGAGAAATTTTGCCCAGCCGCTCTTGAGAATAAAACACTGGAAAATTTTTTCAATGTTAAAAGTTTTAGCGATGCTTTAAAAACGTTACAAATTCACTCTTTAGCGGTGTTTAAGTCTAAACGTTACTAGAAATTAAAAAAGAGAGATAGAAGAGACAGAAGATGGAGAGAGAGTAAAAAGAGAAGAGAAAAAAAAAGAGAGAGAAGAGAGGAGAGAGAACGAGAGAATATGGGGTTGATTAATCTAAGGCAAGGTATTAATGAACATAATCTGTAGATTCATTTAGATAAAAGGGAAATTAATTAAAAAATCATTAAAATGAGCTCCACTATGCTTATTTTCAATGTGTGGTTTTTATTGTTTATGATCTCAAATTGAAGTACTTTCAATAGAATTCAATGTTTTCAAGCATTAGAATTATCATGATTTATTTTTCAAATGTGTTGAAAAAAAAATGATTGCTCAAAGTTTTTAAAGCATATTTGTGAAAGGAGTATTTCAAAGTTAAGTAATAATGAACTTGATTTTTAGTCATAGTCTTTATTGCTTATATTTTTTTGTCTAAAAGTTAATATGACATGATTCTTCTTAATCTGAAATTCCAATACAGTTCATTGAATTGTTGAATATTTAAATTTCAAGTTTACTTGTTTCTTAGAATAGTATTATGTGGGTATGTTTTTGTTTGTTTATACTACACTACATTAGATATGATTGATATAGATTAAGGGGGAGAATCAGAGTCAAAGATGATTAACATGTGAGATATTATGGTTGTTTCAGTTTCATGTCTTGATAATTGTGTACTTGACTAATAAACTTAATTGGCATTTTCATTACATGTTAACTTAACTTTTTTCTATATGTGTCAAAAAGGAAGGGGAATGATTAATGAAAATCAAAGTGCTTATTTGGTTGCTTAGTTGGACAGTACTATATAAATCAATTTTATTTTAAGTATGCACGATAAATACAGGATTATATAAGACTTTTGAAGATTAATTCCAATGTGTTTATGATAGTCTTATTGCTGTCAAGTCATATATATAAATTGAAAGTCAATGTACTATGTAAAGAGCTATAATTATATTTTAATATTTAATCTTGTAGTATTTTATCACAAAATAAATAGAGGGGGAGATTGTAAAAATTCATGTGTTATATGTAATATTAATTGACTAATTTTATTTATCAAAGCTACTTTAAAAAATTTAAGTATATAATTAGTCTCATAAATCTAATTATATGTAGTTGTGGTCGAGTCAAGTTTGGAATTGATGAATTTGAAAAATAGGAGCAGACATGTTTCTATAAATCATGACTGAAGACTAAAAAATATTGGTAGTTTAAGAGGTTTATTAAGTATGCATTCTTATACAAAAGTCACTTGGAGAAGTTTCAAAAGTGATTTTGGAGGTTTTAGAAAAATTTAGGGTTGAAAGGGTAGATTTGTTTTTGAACAGTATCAACGATCGATCGCTGGACATAACACAGGGATAAACGATTGATCAACACCTAAAATAGTTTTTCGTTAAAGGAAACGAAGAGTTTATCAATTAATCACTTCGTAGACTGATTGATTGATCAAGGAGTAGTATTCTAAGAAAATAGTGAATGATCAATCACTAGCAATTTTAGTTACTTTAGAAAAATGTTTCAATAAGTGTTTTCTTTTCTAGTTGAAGTCAAAGAGCCAATTTGACTTAGAGATATATATAATAAATTATAGAAATTTTGAAGAGAGCAAAACTTAAAAATATTTAAAAGGAAAGGATACTATTTTATAAATTCATTTCATAGAGAATTTACAAAGACCACTAAGAAATTATTCATGATGAATTCATGTTGATGCACAACTAAAGTGAAAAATTTTCACACGGGAAATTTCAAAAGTGAGTTGGAAAAATTCGTCATTAAGAAGTGATTGGAGAGTATTAATAAGTGAATTAGTAAATCTTAAAAAGTGAGTTGGCAAATTTCAAAAGTAAGTCGGTAAAGTTCATGATGAATTTATGTTGTCATGATTTTTTACCTTAGTTAGGGTTTTTTTATATTAAATCATTGTGTGATTTTGCATACTTTATGTTTTGATTGTTGATAGACTAATCATGAATATATATAGCTATTAGGTTTTTAATATTTTCATCGTAGAAAAAATTTATGGAAAATCGAGGTTAAAAGTTATAGTCTTTATCTTTGTAAAATAATCGGGTTAGGGGTAATCTAATAATTTGCTAACCTCATCTAGACGGATATTAAACTCTTAACTTGAATCTTCATAGCATGTTTGCTCAAATTCTTTCAATAATTCAATTCTAAATTTAACTCAACATATTTCTAATTAGATTTCACAAGACTTAATTACATAAATAGATATAGTTTTGATTATCGAAAAAATTAATACCTATACATATATCACATATGTTCTTATGCCAAGTTTGACTAAATCTTACGGTTGGACTAAATCTTATAGTTTTCACAACTTCGGTTTTCTACATTAAAAAAATTGCATATATTTGCTTTGCATATCAGATTAAGTAGTTGATTAAGGGCATTATTTTCTGTTTTGCATGATTAATTGTTTAGTGTAGAAAATAAAAGACTATCTTTGCACCTACTTTGTTGGAAATCCAGGTAACTGCCATCGCATTAGGACTGTCCCACTACCAATAGACCACACAAAATCCAAGCGAAGTAACTACTAAGGGGCAAATTTGTAATCGAGAAGTAAGTCTGTCTATCTTTTAAAATATAAGAGTTCTAAGAAGGGCAATTTAATTGTTATGGTTTTTTTTCGGGTAAAAGAAAAAACTCTTTGGGCTTAGATTTGGATTCGGTTCTGCCTTTCTTGGTTTGGTACAGTTAAAATAATTCGCCCCAATTTTCTTAGATATCAGTAATGACTAAAGTCAACTTGGTAGGTTCATAGATCCTTCCCATAAGCAGAGTTTGGTTTTCCTTAGTACGATTCAGAGGAGGAAGACTTGGAATCTGAAGTCTAGCCTCATGCTTGATTGGCAACTAACAGAAAATTCCGCAATTTTCTTTACAGTAGTTACGTGGGAAATCGCTGCAAAATTGCACGCTCTTCGGTCTACTTTGAAGGAATTGAGTTCCTTGTGAGATGATCAAAGTAAAAGGATATAGAGCTAGAGGATAGTATGTTTGTTTCCATCCTGCGAAGTAAAAGAACAAAACAAGGAATTACAGTAGTAGAAACTAATTTTGCTAAGCAGTGGTTAAAACAATTTCAAGCTAATTAGGTTAGTTGATATCTGATATATTTTCTTCTCACTACACAGTGTGTGCGTGTACCATTTGAGATGCAATTCCCATTTGCTCCCTTGTTCTCCTGATAAAATCATCAAACCGCTCATCTGATTCCAGTTTAGGAATAACGACATCTTCAATTTCACTTTCTTCTTCTTCTTCTTCATCTTCTTGTTCTTGAATTTGTTTTTGTTCAACTTCTAAAACAGCTATCTCCACAGACCCACTACTTTTTAAATTCACCTTTTTCTCATATGCTAACCCTTCCATCTCCTCAAAACTAGGCTTTGATTGGAGCTTGACTGCTTCCTCCTGCATATTTTGAGCTGAGAAACTCCCCATACCGGGCAGCACAGACACACAGAGGATGATACCATTGCAGAGGAGGAAGACCATGTTCTTGTCAACATAGTTACCGAAGAAATTTGACACCAAAGAAGAAAAATAGAGGACAGAGACGGGAGAAGTGCAAAACCATGAGAAAGAGGCGAAGAGCAATAAGAAGGCAGAGAATGAGGCCAGAACTTGGAGGACTCCTGTCATACAGCGGAGTGCCGGCATCTTGGCTTTTCTCTCCATACCGTCCTACGAAAGTTTGAGGGTCTAACGAAGAGGGCAGAGGGCAGTGTAAATTTCGACTGAGAATGGGCAGTCGGATTGGTCATTATATAACTTTGTACCATTTGGACGGCATCATTTTAGTAATCTCCAAGTTTCCAAGATACTTCCACAGTTTCGTGAAATAGGCACAGATAATAAGTCTCGCATATTTTAATCCGTCAACCATGCTACAGAGCAAAATAAATCCACATCAATTATTAATTTTGCTACCGTCACCGCCCCATCCATGAATCCATCCTATACATTTACATATCATGAAAGTTTCAGGGAGGGGCCCACAACAAGTACAATGACATTAGAAGATCTTTGAAATAGGGATAGTGATATTACTACAACAAAAACACCCCAAAAAAACTTACATAAAGAGTTTTAAACTTCGTACGAGAGCCCCACACAAAATTCACAAGGGTTAATTTATCTAAACTACTCAAAACTCATGTTAATTTTTTATATAAAAATATTATTTTCTTTCAAATGGATGCCCATTTATTCTGTGGAGCCATTCTATTTGGCCCCTTCGATGTGAGGGCCCCTTCGATGTGAGCCAATAATGCCCTTGATGTCAATAATTGAGGCTAAGGGATCAAAGTTTTGGCTAAGTACAGCAATATTACTCGTGCCTATGTTGACCTTTACTAACTCAAAATTTATTAACCTTGAGGCTGTGGAATATAAGTTTGTCTTTTCTATATACATGATAATATAAAGAATGACTTCAAATTTTTTAATCATCCAGAGAGATATTTACTAACCTTAAGGCTGTGGAATATAAGTTTTGTCTTTTTTATATAAATGATAATATAAAGAATGACTTCAAATTTTTTAGTCATAGAGAGAGATAGAGAGCTAAGATAAATTTAACTAATCAGATTAAAGTAAATCAAAGATTTGCTACAACCAATATTATGTATCCAAACAACCCCTTAGTCAAAATCTCATGTATGGGGTCTTGGATGGGATTTGATTTTGGACCCAATCACCCATAAATAATCACACCAAATCCAATTATTTTTACTATAATTGAAAACATGTAATTTTGAAGAGGAATTTATCAAATTAACCCTAGGATATGTATTATACAAAATGTCTCATGATTTTATGAAATACAAAAAATTGTCCCTCAACAATATAAATTGTCTAAAAAGTCCCCTTTCAATTTCCTTCCTTATAATTTTACCAACTCATTAATTCTCATTTCTAAAAGCTCCAATTTGACTTTGCCACTAGGTGCACCACCTCCTTATCGACTCTGCTACCAACTTTGTCATCTTTGCCACTGGCTTTGCTTTATCTAACTTTGTCATCACGTCGTCCTCCACAGCTACCTTCTCCTCCTCCTCTCCCTTTTCCTGCTCCCCTCCTCCATTTTCTCCTCCGTTCATCATCTCCTCCTCTATCCTCTCTATCCTCTTCTCCTTTTTCTCATCCATCACTTCCTCTTCCTTGCTATCATAATCTAAAAAGACCAATCACCAACTATCCGACGTAGTTATTAACAATTTTTTTTCTACAAGCCCAAATCTTAAAAAATGATAACATGGTAAAGTTCTCAAAACTAAGAGTGAGTTTTATTTTTAACTAATTCTAAGCTTTTTCTAACGCTAACCAAAACCTCTTATTGACACTTGATAGTTGACAATCAAAATTATTATAATAAAGGGGATATAAGACAGCATTCTGAGTGACAATATCTTTGTAAGTATTTATAATGAATTATCTTAACAAACTAAATAGATAAAATAAAAATAAAGTTAATTTTAAGCTTGAAATTATCGACTATCGGCTGACTCAACTATCAACTAATAGTTGCCGAATCCCAACTTTCGACTGCCAAAACATCTAGTGTCGGAGTTGACCTTCTCTGGCACTAACAGTGAGAATCTTCTTCTTTGGCACTAACAACCTTTAATTGATATGCGACAGTCGATAGTCAGGGTATATGACATACGAATGTTTAAAATTTATTTTATTTTTATATTATCTATTTAGTTTGTTATCATAATTCATTATAAATATTTATCATAATGTTGTCTTATATCCCCTTTATGATAATAATTTTGATTATTGACTATCAGTATGACATTTTTCTTAGCATTAAAAAAAGCTTAGAATCAAGTAAAAAAATTACTCTTAGTTTTGAGTAGTTTAACATATTTATGGGTCCATTTTTCAAGATTTGAACTCGTAGAAAATATAAATTGTTGATAGCTCCGCCACCCAGTTTATGATCGATTTTTTTAGATTTAGGGAGGGAGAAAGAAAAGATGACTAAGGAGGAAAGGGGGCAGAGGATAGAGAGGAGGGTAGGAGGAAGAGGAGGAGGTAGTGGCATAAGATGGGAGGAGAAGGCAATGGTGAAGGTGGAAGTAAAGACGAAGTTGGATAGTCGGGCCAATGGTGAAGACAACGAGCATGGCTGTGAAGGTGGTGGAGTTGTGTCAAAGTCGAAGCTAGAGCTACTGGAAATAAGAAATAGTAGGTTAGTGAAGTTATAAAGAAAAAATTAGTAAGGAGTATTTTAGATAATTTATGCCACATGTGTGGAGGTTTACATGCACATAAGACCATTTTATGTATTATGTAAAAATAAGAAATATTTTGTGTAGTACGCTATATCCTAGCTTAATTTTTGCAAATTCTTTATTTAAAAATGCCATAGTTGTGAGATTTGCTTAATAGTTTTTTGTTGGATTGGGCTTCTTGTCTCTGAATATTTTCTCAATATCCTCCTTCAACCATATCTCTCTAACTACACCCTCTTGTCTCCTATCCCTCTCTTAAAATTGAAATTATGTTTACATATGGTTATCGAAGTTGAAATTTGTTTAGGAAAACACGAATTATTTATGTCATCATATCACCACTCATCTTGTGATTGGGTAGATAGAAGAAGATTTTTTATTCTTAAATGAAACTTTAGCCTTTGTCATATTTCTAAAATTGATTCAAAATACATGCATTAATAGATTTATTGCTCCTTTTGTCTTATATTAATTGCTACATTTGAAAAAATAATAATTTTTATTGAATGGTGAAACCCACATCTAATAGAAAGGAAAAACAAGCCTACAATATTCTTTTTTAAGTACCCAACCACTTACATTGAACAAAATAGAGCTATTAATATAGAACTAATTTTTTTACCAAATGGAGCTATTAATTGAGGATGAAGGGAGTATTATTAAGATCTAAATATAAATCAAAATTATGGTAAATTTAAGTACCAAAGAAAGGGTTTTTACAATTCACATGATTTAAATTCACACAATTTCAAATCACACCCTGAAATCAAAATCAAATTTAACAAATGCATTGCTAAGAAAAAAATGGTTACAACTTGGCTTCCACTCATAATCGTCATCTAGAATCCATTTTTCGACCACCTCTTGTCTTATTGTTGGGCCACTCCTGAGTGACCTTGATCCTTTTTGGTCCACCTCAAGGCCTTACTTATAAGTAATAGTTTCCAGCTCTATAGCATAACTATGGGTTGAAGTTTTAATTCTTCAACAACTCTATGGCTGTGGCCTTTTTATATTATTTAATTCATGGACTTGGGCTGCAGAGGATCTGGCTCGGACTCCTTCAAAACACGCATAAAAATAAGATATTAAATAATAATTAAAATTTACAGGTCATTACAGTTCCTTTAGAGAGTTATCATCTTAAAAATCTTCATAATGCATACCCATTGGCATGACCCATATGATAAAAAAAACAAACAAACTCGGGCTTATACTTTGATTGAGTTGTCCAATCCTTGTTTTGGTACATTTGTTACAATTCGCTCCAATTTTGTTCTTGCTGGTCAGCGATAACCAAAGTCAACTTGGCCGTTTCTTGAGTCGCTTCCCATAATCAAAGTTTAGATTTCCACGGTAGACTCGGAGAAAGAAGACTTGGACCCTGAAGTCTAGCCTCATGCTTCACTAGCAACCAAGCGAAACTTCCGAAATTTTCTAAAATCACTGCAACATTGCACGCTCTTCAGTCCACTTTGAAGGAATTGAGTTCCTAGACTATGTGAGATGATTCAATTAAAAAGATAGAATGAGTCTATATGCACCCCACTAAATCCTTTAGTACCCCATTTTACACATAATTTTATGAGGGGGTTTATGAGGCTATTGAGGTATTGAGTGGATTATTGGGGTGCATATAGACTCATTCAAACAGATATAGCTCTAGAGGAGACAGTATGTTGTTTCCATTCTATGAATTTAAGATACAATTCCCATTTGCTCCCTCATTCTCTTGATTAAATACTCAAACCTCTCATCTGATTCCTGTTAACGAACAAATAAACGTTGAAATTTATATTCTTCTTCTTCTTCAACTTCTAAAACATACAGCCATCTGTATAGACCCGCCACCTTCTAATTTCCCCTTTTTCTCAGATGCTAACCCTTCCATTTCCTCAAAACTAGGCTTTGATTGGAGGCTGACGGTTTCCTCCTGCAGATTTGAATTGAGAAACTCATTGTACCAGGTAGCATAGGCTCACAGAGAATGATACCATTGGAGGAGGAATAACATCTTCTAGTCAACATAGTTACTATAGAAACTTGGCACCAAGGAATAAAGGAAAAATGCAAAACAATAAAGGAGCGTTTGGATATATATTTAAGGCAAAAAGGAAAGCTCATTTCCCACCTTTTCCTTTTAAATTCGGAAAGAAAAATGGTTACTTAATTAGATACACATTTGTAGCTTAAATAGATTTATGAGATTTCCTCCTGAAATCATTTTTTGGAACATTTTGATTTCAATGATAGGGGGTGTCAATCAAGATTTGAAAATGAAATACTAAGGTTTTAGAAGCTTGTGTTAGTTGTTTTGGATTGTCTATGTCATGTTTACAATCCAGCATTAGAATATTAAGATTTAGAATTCAATATTTCAAATATAGCATTAGTGGATTGAACAATTGATTCAGGAATTTGAAAGACAAAATTAGTTAAAATAAAGAAATTTTTTATTACTAAGATTTGGCTACATAATTTATAATGTAGAAGTAAGATTTCACAATACCACCTGTGGAGGGGCTATTGTAAAATTACACAAGGCTCATTTATTAGCTAGGTCACATGCATTGGAAAATGGGAGGCCACCATAGGCATTGAGGAGGAGAACGTCATACTCACCATGACGACTGGAGTTTGGATGAGGCTACCATTCTCGCAATGGCGATTGAAGCTTTGAGGTGGCCTCCATTCTCGCCTGGGCAATTGGAGCATGGCAGAGGCTGCAATTCTTACTGCAGCGACTTGAGGTTGGAGGAGGCCACTGTCACGCCCTAGCGATGCCCGACCCGAGCTGAACCCGGTCCAAGGGCCCGTCAAGCGTGCGGGGGAGACGAAGGAGAAATTGAGAAACAATTTAGCGGAAGACTTAACCCTAACTACGGGCGATTAACAGAATTACGAAGTACGCACAATCCTTTGAGCAAGAGTAAATAAAAGGGAAGAAAGAGAGTTGCTTATCACACAGTAAACAACTAATCTCAAACCCACATGCTTAGTTAACAAAAGCCCACACTAGCTCAAAATAAGTCTTAAGCAAACATAACTGTAATATGTGACATAAATACAAAACAAAGAACCCTACACAAAGGTTCTAAACATAAAGCATAAAATCAAAGGAACTAAGTCACACAACGATCTCCATGATCACATCCAAGTCATCTCTGACCTTTCCTCAAAGAGGAGATCCTGTCCGTCTGCATGTCGCACCATGCAGCCCCAAAACAAAACACAAGAAAGAGGGGTGAGTTTAACAAACTCAGCAATGGTTTTTAATATCACTATCAACATCAAAAATATGATAGCACAGAAATATAATCATTCAGATCAAAGATTGGCAAGGTACATCATTTTCTGATCACACATACACATCACCTAAAACTGCATCGTAGTGTATAATCGACATAATTTCATTCTCATCATAAACTCCTGCATGAAATGTATCTCTAACATACATATTCCATCATGCATCACATTATAATCAACCTGCATGAATGTATCTCTAAAATACATATTCTATCATGCATCATATCAAAATCAACCTGCATGGATGTATCTCTAATATACATATTCCCACATGCATCATATCATAACAACCTACATGAATGTATCTCTAACATACATATTTCATCATGCATCATATCATAATCAACCTGCATGGATGTATCTCTAACATACATATTCCCACATGCATCATATCATAACAACCTGCATGAATGTATCTCTAACATACATATTCCATTATGCATTATATCATAACATCCTCCATCAAGGAGTAATCACAAATTGGGTGTCACACAGACGGGAACATAGACAAGGCCACGAAGACGTGTCATGGTCCAAGATTCTACACAAGAATTCAAGAAAAATCGGGGTTGTCAATCCCTAATGCTGCTCACCCTGGACGATCCTGGCCAAGGATGTCCCATTCTCACACAGAGAATCTAGAGCAAGGGTATTCGCTTAGGGACATCTCTTGCGGAGGGAAGAGCCCGAGTTCTCACATAGAGAACCCTAGAACATGTGTGCACACGGCATACCACACTGGATTCTCAGGGTCCAGATGACACTCATAATAACATTCTCACAATCCGCAAGACAAGTACACAATTCATCCCCACATAATTCCATTTCATTAGACTCAACCCGAGGAGTGCACTCGTTTCACACAGGAATTCAAATCAAAACATGTCCTTTTGGACCAATCAACTTACGATTAATCCACGACCGATCAATCCGGCACACAATTTTACCACATTGCATCCAATTGGTCAAATTTGATTAACCTCGATGAAACCTCAATTGGAAATCCATTTTCATGATGCATGCAGCATGGTATATACGTGGGCAAAGCATATATGAATCCTAATCCATGATAAGTGCTCTCATCAGCCCCTAATGCATCATTCATAATCACAATGTCAAGCTTCAACATCACTATTTAACCCCTACATATGTGTGTGTAACTAGTAAAAGCATTTCACACAATGCATGTCAACATGCTTGAAATTAAACTTACTACCACACTACACATGTGAATTACCATCTAAACATGAATTCCAGCGGAAATCATAGGAGAAAAATCATTGAAATCATAACTCAAATGAAAGATCAACCACATAGGCTAAACATATATAAGATCATTCATTTCACCCTTGAGTCATGGCATTCACCAACATCCACACGTCAACTAACCACATTTTATCATGACAAATCAGTCCAATAATAGGTTGTAGTTCTACAAAAAATATGCTTAACCATGAGGAATCAACCATTCACAATTTCAAGATGACAATTCCAACATCATGCCACAAAACATAAATCATCCTACAAATCTCTAAGCATATATCTCAACTCCATAACCTCAATAGCATGCCTTTCCAGTAGCATAACATAGCTTAAAACACTCCACATTCATATGAAATTGGCAAGCTAAAGCGGAATCATCGAAATAAACATCATGCATTAGAACACAATTCTGCTGTGTAGCCGTTCGAACGCCCTTCAGGCCGTTCGATCGGTTAAACGCAAAAATTTGAAATTTCACAGTTTGGCCGTTCGAACGCCTAGCAGGCCGTTCGATCGGTTGAACTGAAAAATTGTCGTCCCAACAGTGTTGCCGTTCGAATGCCGCCAATAAGGTAGAACTAGTCATCTTCTTCCTTTCGCAAATCCAAACTGAAACACCATTGATAACACTTGAAATCCACATCTAACACCCTAATCATCTTCAAAAGTCCTTCATGACTTCCATAATGTAAAACCCTAAGAAATTGGGATTAAATATTTCTATTTTCTAATCATGCCATTAACACACCAAATCAAGTAACTCCATTCGAAATAAGCTAAAAATTAAGAATTTTACCATGGATAAACTGAGATTTCGAAGAACCATTACCTTAGCACTTGATTAAGCTTAGTTTTGAGGGTCACCCTTCTTGAAAACCTTACAAACACATTAAGTTTGAATTAAACTCCATTCAAAATCAATTTACCAAAGAAATCCCTAATTAAAACTTAGATCTAGGGTTTGTTAAACATAAAAATCAAAATTTGAAGGCTAGGGTTTGTAGTAAAACACAAATCAGTAGTTTTTGATGTCCAAAAATGAATTGAAACAAGGGAAAAATAGTAGATTTGGAAGAGATTAAGGAGAAAGCTAGGGTTTAGTACTTAATTAGAGTAGGCTTACCTTAATCGTCTTCTAATCCGGGCCTAATTGGGGATTAGGCCAGACCTCCCTCCTTAGCCTATTCCGAAAAATAGAAATGGATCAGGTTTGCCCTTTTAGTAAGGGTTGGGGTATGTATGGGTAAGTTATGGGGTGCAAATAGGAAAAGTAGGCTAAAAGTGGGTATTATGCAAATTTAAGTGCTAATTAAGCCTAAGAAAATTCTAAATTTTTTTGCATGACCTTGAGTAGATGTTTAGGTTCATTTGACCCAAAAATCAAAATTTTGTCGGTGGGGCCCACAGGGGTCCCGCCAAAACCCTAATTTTTGAAAAAATAGTAAAAATTCAAAAAAATCCCAAAAATTCACATTTGTTTTAAAATCACTAATCTTAAAGTGATTTGGTTAAACCCATCATAAATACTATTTATTTACGAAATCACCGAATAGATCAAATAACGCGTAAATCTCATGATAACCGACAATTAAAGAAAACCAAAAACCGGTTTAGAGATGAGGGTCCTTACAGCCACCATCCCTGTTGGAGAAATGATCTTGTGTCGCTTAACCTCTTCTTCGTCTTTTCTCTCACCCTCTAGCATCCGCTCTTTCTTCCACTCTCTATTTTTGGTTTTTTTCCTCCGCTTACCCTCTTGCCTGCTTTGCTCATGGCTGCCTCTAACATGACCTTGGCTGTCCTCTCTTATGAGACCCTCCATCTTCTTTCTACTATTCCTTTGTTTTTCTACTCTAACCATTTCAATCTAGCCCTTCTCGCTATCGTGACTCCTCGTTTCAACAATTCCCAATTCTGAAATCGGAAACCTAGTCCCTTTTTAGAGTCTTAACTATGGGTTTGAGAATGGTGGATGGGTTCGTATTGGAGATAGTCGGTGGAAGAAGGTGAAAACATTTGGAAGGAGTGAGGGAGGTCAAGGCGACTTTCAAAGGTACATGCCCTAATAAAAATATAGAAACAAACGCTTGATCATTAGGGGCAGGGGATGAGACTTTCCTAGTTTAGGCCGATAGTGTAACTTGCCAGTCAACCTAATCAATTTGACCACCCGAAAACCTTAAAACCCTAACCTGAGGTCCAGGAAGGCTGAAGTTTACTATTTTGACCTAAGGGTCTCTATATGGTAAGTTAGTAAACCCGCCTATGAGACTTGACCCAAGTGGCCTGAGTATGCAAGAGTACTCGTAGAAGGACTAGATTCGTCCAAGATGCTACGAGAGATAGATATGAGTGAAGGAATAAGGGGCTTAATGGTTAAGAGGGTTATTGAGCCTTATATGGGGCAAGGCGTGTGTCAATTTAGCCCAGTAGGTCGTGTGCAAAGCTACCAAATCACTCATAATTTGGACAGGCAATCAAAATTGTCCTTATAGAGACTTCGTAAATGTGGCATAACTCCCTATACAAAATTTATATTTATATGATCTTTGATAATTTGGAAAGCCGATTCAAAGATATACAAAATATCCTCTAATTGCTATCTCCAAATTCGAGCATTTTGGGGGTCAAAAAGCTCGTGAAATGAGAGCCAAAAAATAAACCCCCCTTAAAACAGGCCAATCCTCTCCCTCTCCTCCAAAAAGCTCCATTTGGTCCGCCCCCTCCCTCTCTCTTGTGTAATTGTCGCTCCCTGTCTCCCCTCTGTCTTTGTGTTGCTGAACCCCTTCTCCTTTCTCTTCATCTTCTCCTCTCTTAGTCTCTCCTTTCTCCTAGCAACAGCCTTTTCCCTTGGAGCGGGAGAAGCTGACTTGGAGCTACATGGGCATGGAGTTGAAGGAGGTCTTTGTCTCACAATAAGTTAGAGCTTCAAGTGTTGGAAGAGTCACTCTTCAAGAGGTAGGGACTAGTTCCGCTTCTTCTTAAGGTTATAATAGAGTAGGGTTTGTATGTAAATTTGTATAATTCATGTCGTGACATTGTGTCATGATTTTTGTACATAGAAAAATATGATTGTGGTTATAGCATGTGATGTATGGACTCATTTGTTGATTGTAAGAAGTTCGTCAAGCCTTTGTTTTAGATTTTCAAAAATGTTTTCATCAAGATTAGTTAGTTGGGTTTAGTTTTCAAGCTTTTGAAAATTGTTTTTAAGCTGCGGATCTGACTGTGCATACAGAAAGGCCGAATTATTTCGAGACCATCTGGTGTTCAAATCTATCAAAAAATTTTAGGGAAGTTTTAAGATACCCTAAAATCACTCTGGTAGAAGTTTCTGCTTTTTTCAAAGTGATTTAACCCTTGAGTTTTTGGTACTAAATTGTACCTAGAAAACTGCCTATTTTCTGTCGCCGGGGTTTTGAAAAGGGTTTGTGACCAAATCCCCATGGAATGGCCTTAGAAAAATTACCAACAAGAAGATTCTATTTTTGTCCAGGAATTTTCAGGATTTTGATAATTGGTTTCTTAATTATTATAGTTCTCAAAATCCTAAAAGGTGCTTGTTTCCAATAAATTAGACCCAAAGTTCTCCCAATTCCCAACGGCAAACTGAGGTTAGATCTACCCCAAAAATATTCAAGACACAAATATCTGAGTCCCAGTTCCAATGCAAAAACATTGACCCATTTTAGACTCAAATTGACCGAGATAATGCTTTTGGAATCCTACCTATCCTAGAATTTCTACATGATGCAGAAATTTCTAATAAATAGGAAAAATACATTTTATTATGAGACTGTCATGCCCAAGGTTTTTTCTTACATTTAATTAAAAATTTTGATAATATTTTATTTTAAACTATAGATGTAAAACAAAAGAACCCACAAAATTCAAAACATATAAAAATAGTTTTTGTAAATTAATTTATCATACAACAAAACCAACATTCTCAAGCGTGACCCGAAACGAAAATATAAAAGTAAAATCTACCATGGCCATGGGTTTTAAAACAAAAACCTCCCAAACTTCTCTGAGTACAAGTTATTTCATAGTCTGAAAAATGAATCATATATACTACCCAAGTCGAGCGCATAATACATTTTTCTCACCTTAATCAATACATGAGATTGTGACACTAAAATCCCTAAAGCTTTATTACGATTTCGTTGCTCTCCAAGTTGAAGAAAAATAGCCCACCACAGGGAATAGTTCAGACTAAGAAGCTATCAAACAACCTGCAAAAGCCTCCGAACGAAGGGCTAAAAAAATAGGGTGAATATTTTCATACTCAGCAGGAAAATACCAAGTAAGGAAAATAAATTAATAAACTTTGTAAGTTCATACATAGATGCATTTATGTAACCACACATGAAGCAAGAAGTACATGCAACATAACTAAAATATCTCAAACAAATATAATCGTACTAGCTAAACTTACATTTACTCTTGTAGCATACTCTTACACATACATTTGCACTTACGCTTATGCTTACACTTACAGTCTGAACCAAAGTCTCACCCACTTACTAGTACAATCTTACACTTACAACATTCACATACTTGTATGACCTTATTCATATGCACTTACTTGTATGACCTTACTTGTACCATCTGACTCTTATAGCATACTATTACTCTTACCGTCTTCCTTTGCAACTTACGCTTACACTTACTATGGATCTTACATTTATACTTAAAATCGACTACATGTAACTTACTCTTACTATCGTACACATACTACCAACAACTGAAGCTCATTACAATTAATAAGCTCCCACGTTGAAAAGGAAGGGAATGCCACTTGGGTGTCACCTTCACCTTCGGGGAGCAGCTAGACACCACAGACTTTTCCGAAGGCAAGACACACCTATGCTCATGGGGCACAAGATCAAACAGGTAAGAGCAGGTCAATGATACTACTTATCTGAGCATGCAAATGCCCATTTTCTAGGGCCATACAGTGCCAACTAAGGGTGAAAAAATATAAGGTGCCACTCTTGGGTAGGAATCTTACAGTGCCAACTAAGGGTGAAAAAATATAAGGTGCCACTCTTGGGTAGGAATCTTACAGTGCCACTCTTGAGCAGAACATACAGTGTTATCTATAGGCAGAAATACATATAGTGCCCACGAAGGGTAGAAACTTACAACGCTCTTAACAAAGCATCAAATGTTTGGGCCAAAATATAGCACCAAGACCAAATCTCGCAGAATAACACCATGGCTAGACAAGGAAGGATGCTCAATCGATTACTTATTGACTGGCACAAAAATGGAACTTAATCCATCGAAACCCTCAATCTCAAACTCACAATGTTATCAAATTAGGGTTACTTACAATTCAAGTTCACATTAAGTAACTTATGCATGTACAATTATGTTTGGAGCTACTTTCGTCTTACGTTCTTTAGCCAACAAGGCTAGAAATGTGCCCGTTCTAAAGTTCTAGTCCACAAAGGTAGCATCCTTTACTTACCTCATCCCCCACCCTTACACTTACAACCTTACAGATCTTTGCATAGTCTTACTTGTCAAACTCAAACTCCATACCAACATAATCTTACTATCATCTACTTACCACCTTACATTCCCTACCATTCACCTTAGAGCCAGATTGTCTTACTCGAACTCCTCAAGGAAACCATTTACTAATTCCTTATTGTTTTCTTTTATAATTCATATTTCATACATTATGCGTGTATAATTATGTTGTTAATACTTACTAACTCACAATCCCCCAAGACACTCCGAACCTTAAGTCTTCTAAATTCTTGCGTCCTCGAAGTCTCCAACTCATTGCTCCAACATACCATTAGACTCAATCCAAATCAATTCCTTAATCTCATCAAGTCCAACTTTTGCCCGTCATTCATAAGTTTTCCCTTGCTTGGCATATTGGTCTAATTTCTACATCATAATCCTTGAAATACCTCTTCCACAAACTTACAATCAAACATCCGTACTCAAGCCCATCAACCACACACACCATCAGCCCACAACAAAGATCTGTCACACGCTTTGATCATTTACATATGAATCATAACAACCTACTACCATACACTTAGTCTTCGCTAACATACACACAATCCACATACCAATAACATGCTTATTTAATCAGCATAATCATGCAAAACATTAAGTTATAAACTCCTAGCATGCTACTACACAATCAAAGCATGTTATAATGAAATTACAAGTTCAAAGTCCCCTATCTCATAATCAACACGAGTTTGATGGCGAGCAAACGACAGTCGTGGTGTCAATGGCAGAATAGGAGGCCAAAAGCATTGCACTGAGAGAGTTGCTATCCCGAGGATTTTCAAAGATGCTGGAATTAATCTCAATATGGTTAGATTAATTTCACTCGAAGCATAAGACGATCGCAGTAGGGCAGCCAAACACAAGGTCGTGCCACTAGGGATGACAAGAGAGACCACAGAATAGGAGGTGACTAATTAAAGGTCAGACAACATTTTAAAATATTTGTTGGCCACAAACGTTAAAATAGATTGCGGGACTACATCTAGCGGCAACAATTATGCATTGTCGAAGCCTCACAACAAAGCAGAGGGCTTGGTTGCGTACTCACGGACATCGGGGAGATAGAGGAAGGCTTTGACGACCATATTGCCTGGCGGTGGAGTCATTCCATAAACACGCATTAAGGCACTAAGGTCCAGTGTTGGTGGACAAAAAAGGCAGCATCATTTCTAAATGCTTACCCAGAACCAAATCATCATATAGACGGTTGTGCATCAAGCATGGTTTACGGTGGAGGTTATGGGAACGACATCATTGTAGCCTTTGATGGATTGAGTCTAATGGCTAACAATTTTACTTCCCCTTGGAAGAATCGGAATTTGGGAACTCTTTCCCGTAGGTTTGGATCATGTGTAACAAAAGTGGGGGTGGATAGGTGGAATCATGCCAAAAGTGCTGGCCCTTGCCGTCATTGGGCCGGGGCAGAGCCCAAGTCAATCAAACATGCGGCCCAAGTTCGTGCAATAAAGAATTGGACACATTGGCTTGGGTTGGAGCGGGGCCCATCAGTGACGGTCAGAGATGTACCCCAGAGTATAGTGGCATCAGGTGTGTGTAGAAGACGTGCAAAGGAGGCCGGGAGCAGCAGCCCCTTGCCGATATTGGGTTAAGCCAACATTTGACGCTGTCTGCTAGCCGATGCCAGGCGCCAGAACAGCCAGTCAAAGAAACAAAGAAACCCAATTTAACTGGGGCCACAGAGTACCTAGTTGGGGCAGCAGACACGCATCGAAGGGCCATGAACAGCCAGATAGGGCCGGAGGCCGGACTTGGAATACTGTAGTGACCCAGTAATTGCAAACCTTGGTGAGCTGGATGGACACTCATTAGAGTTTGTCTGGAGTCTAACGGTGGTGAATCAACACCATTAGACCAAAATTGTGTTTAGCACTAAGCAGAGTAATGGGGCTGAAGTGAGGTGAATAAGTGTAAGAGTGATGGTGAATTGGAGCTCCTCCGGCAACTCACATCCACAGCAAACAAAAAGGGGAAGAAACACTATCTTTCTAGATCGAAAAAGGGGAAAGAGGGGTGAAGGGCCATGGGAGGCGGCAATTCGGGCCAGGATGGTAGCCTGGGTGGCAAACGGGGCAGCAACTTTGTCGTCGCCGGACTGGGGGAGGGCCAAAGGCCATCGGCCGTGGCCGGTGACTAGCAGCACAACCGCAGCTCACTACGAATAGAAAAATAGAACGGGCGAAATGGTTTTTACCTCATGTCAGTGACGGAGGGGCGGGGCGGCTGGGATGACGATGGCCAGAGGTTGCTCTGGCCGGGACGGAACTGTGGCTGCGAAATGGAGGCCATGCAACTACCGGCGGCAGCAAATCGGGCCAAAAACCAAAGAATGGCATTCATCGGACAAAAATGGAGAACGATGGAGGAAGAGACCGTGATGGTCAGCGGGGCTAGGCTAGGGAGGCGGCGATAGCATCGCCAAGCCAAGGACGGCTGGCGAAAACTGGCAATGGCGCCGCCTCCTACCACTCAGAGTGAAGGGGGACCCCCTTCACTATTCAAGGGTTGGTCACGCTGAGGTGCGCCCGATCCGATCCTCTTAAATTAAATTTTTTTTCTCTCTTTTTTTTTCCCGTTTCTATTCTCGTGCGTCTCGTTCTATTTTTGTGCCAAATTTTTTTTGTAATGCGTTGAGGCCCATGACCTGCGACTAAACACCATCCTGACTCTTATGGTCACAAATATCACAAATACGTATACGCCAAAGCATCAAATTTCATCATTGAAAATATAAGCGAAAAACTGTAGAACATTGTAGAAAATAGCAAAAAAATTACAAAAAAAATAGCAAAAATTGCAGAAAAGTTACAGAAAAAATCAAGGATGATACATAGACTAAACCCACAATTTATTTTTGGACCCTAGATCCAGGGAGTTTATAGTGGTCTAAATTTTGGCTCAATCAAAAATTTTTAAGTATTTTTCCTAAAAATCTAAACCTAGAAAAATATAAGATTTAAGGTTTTGGCCTTTTAGAGACTTAGGTGGGTTAAATTGTTCCGCCTAGCGCTCTATTCGTATTTTATTCCAAAAACATGATTTTATCCCTTTTAAAAATGATTTTTAGAGCTTGAGGTATCCTTATAATGAATGGCATGCCTAAGGATAAGATTAATTCTCGCATTGCATGTGGTGCATATGAGCAAAGGGCAATATGCTAATTAAGCATGCTTCAATATTAAATTATGTGGGAAATTTGCATGTGGGAAATTGGGTAGAAAGTGAGGCATATGACATGATGAATTGGATGACTATGTATCCTAAATGTGCATGATTGTTGAAGTTAGTTTACATCGCATGTATTGGTGTGGTTTAAAACAACAAATTAGGAATTATTAAGGTTAGACAATATCAGCTGGTGTGCATGGAAACATGTACATAAAAATCCTTCCATGAATAACTACTAGGTCATGTAATTTGGGACATAGGTTGTCATGCCCCAGCACCGCCCAACCCGAACCAAATCCAGTCCAAGGGCCAGTTAAGCACGTGGGGGCGACAAAATTAAAAGAGATTAACGAATAGTAAAAGACTTAGCCCCTCATACGGGCGGTTTAACTAGCGGAGTTATGTACCTCGTGACCTTTGAGTAAGAATAATAAGTAAAACAAAAGAGGACTTTAACTCAGAATTAGTCCGCAAGTCTTATACCCACATACTAAAATCTTGAGCCAACACACATAACTCGAATCATGGTCTCAAACATATCTAAAAACATAAGATATACATAAGTCTGAAGCAATAACCACCATACATGATGTTCTATTATCATAACATAGTAAATCAGAAAAACATAATAAAGTCTAGAGGCGTCGACGCCTAATCCCTTGCTCTTCCCGACCGTTCCTCATACAAAGGGGTCCTGCGCAGTCTACACGTCGCTTCGTGCAACCCCAAAACAAAAATACAAAAAGTGGGGTGAGTAAAATTCAGTAAGGTTTGAATACGGTGACAATAATAAAAAAACCACAGCATAGCAATATAGCAATTTAGATTCATAATTGACTTGGTATACCCTTTGCTGATCATTCCCTTGCTATACCCCTATTTATCCATAAACATAAAAGCTAGCATGCATATGACACACCTATCAATGTCAAAGCATAAATGATCAAGTTATAACCTAACATCCATCGTGCATAGGTAATAACATCTAATCAATTCTAGCATAATATCACACATAAACCACATAAGACATGTCTATCATACACTTTTTGATCATGCAACCATATGATATAAACCTACATAATAGTATCTCAATCACACTAATCTAATATGCATATCCACAAAGAGATGACACAAACATGCTCTAGGCCGAAGCCATCGAGCAACCCCTTGTCAGATAAACATGCTCTTCGAAGCCAAAGCCCTAGAGCAACCCTTGCCCTTCAAGCCTAAACTCCTGGGCAACCCCTGCCCATCAGAGCCAAAGCCCTTGACTAGCCCTGCTTGTTAAGACCATAATCCCAAGAAGCATATATGGTAAGTCGGTGCACTTTGACATACTAGCTAGATTCTCTGGGTCTAGATAATCTCAATATGTTGGTCTCCTTGTAGCATTTTTGCTCTTCTTAAACCGGGGAGGATCTATGTTTCTAATCAGGACTCAAATTGAAATCATGTCATTTTGGACCAACCAAATTCAGATTAAGCCAATAATAAATCAATCTGGCACGCAATCTCACATCATTGCATACAATTGATCAATCACAATTAAACATCGGTAAAGTCTCATTCATGAAGTCTATTCCATGATGCATGAAATCATGATGCATACATGAGCAAGATCTAAGTGAATCCTAACACATGGAACATGGTTCCATCATTCCCCACAAGCATCATATTCTAATCTTAAACAACCATGATTACATAATAAATACCCCACATGTGTGTGTTCATACATCTCTATATACATGACCATGCTTTGACAATAGCTCATAAGGCAATACACACATACTTTGATAAAATCTAATCATAGTTACCAACTGAAATCATGGGTGAAATCTAACGTAAACTATGATTCCATTCATATAAAATCAAATGTTCAACTCATACAAACATGATTATTCTACACATGAAGCTAGAACATAATATCACCATTCACATTATAAGATACCATATTATCTCATTGTCATACAATAACCTTGCTGGAAACATACTTAGAACATAAGAATTTCATCACCCATAAGTTTAAGATAATCAATGTTAACATGTCTAACCATCCATATGTAATTCCACAAAATACTTATACATGTTTCATAAATACCAATATAAGTAGCATACCCTTCCAATAGCTTACTCTAACTCAAAATACTCTACATAAACATTAAAAACATCACATGGGAGCAAAAACACAGAAATAAGCATAACAAACAAAAGGGCCAAATCTGTTGTGCAACTGATCGATCGGTGTGGAAGGCCGCTCGATTGGATGGCCATAAAATCGGCCACATTTGTTGTGTGGCCGATCGATCACCAACAAGGCAGATTGAGGTTTTCATCTTCCTTTCGAAATTCAAAATCAAAACACCATTAATGGAGCTTAATTCCAAGCCTCATACACCATCAAAATTGAATTAAACATTCCACAACATTAAATCTACTCATTTCAAATCAAAACCCAACATAATCAAGTCAAAAGATTAACTTTTTGCAAATCCACCATTAAAGCTCTAAATATGAAACCCATTCAATCAAAACACATAAATTTTTTTGATTTGTATACATATTATGGCTGAGATAACAATGCATTACCTCTCTACTTGGTTTGAGTCGGATTTGCACTTCAATCACCTCCGAAACCTTCCAAAAGTAAGATTTTTATGTTAAAACACACCTAAACTCTATTTAGACCTTAAAATCATAGAACAAATCTTAAATCTAGAGCTTAGGAGGCATAAAATTGAATTTGTGAAGGTTAGAGTTTGAGGTAGAGGAGTAAAACAATGATTTAATGCTTTGAAAATGAATTGAATCAATGGAGGAAGATAAGATTAAGAGGATTTTAAGAAAAACCTTAAAGATTAAGCAAGGATTAAGGAAATCTTACCTTTAATCACTTACTATTTGGGCCTAATTGGGGATTAGGCTCCAAATATCCTAGCTTAGCTCTTTCCCAAATGGGAAAGGTCAGCTCCTTTCCTTTTATAGGAAGGGATGGGCTATATCGAATTAAAACTTGAGGTGATAATAGAATATTTAACAAAATGTAGGTATTTTGGCAATTTAAACTCTAATTAGGGCTAGAAAATTTTTAAATTTTTTTGTAATGACTTCCTTTGATGTCTCAAACATTTTGGAGTAAAAACCATAAATGCAATCGTGGGGCCCACAAGGGGTCCTGCCAAACCCTAATTTTTAGAGAAATTTGCAAAAAATTCTAAAAATTCTCAAAAATTTTACAAATGGATTGGATTCACTTGAAACTCATAAATATGAAGTTATTTTTGTTTAAAAACTTTGGAAATCACCTTTATTTCCAAAGATCATCAAAATTGATCATAAACGGCTTAAACCACATAAAAGTACTTAAATTAAAACAGGTTCAAGTTTAGGGATCTTACATAGGTACTGGTGAGGATCACAGGATCGATGCTTCCCCTATGTGTTAGTAGGGATTTTATTTCACAAGGTTGGGTAACTGAGTGGGTCACCATTATTTCAACACATGTAAGGAGATTAATTAGCATGTGACATGACAAATGTATTGGAAATGGGAACACCCTAATACATAAACAAGATAAAAGTGGAAATTTATTTGGGATATAGATAATATGAAGGTTATAAATGGGATGCGATGACATCTTAGGGATTGAATAAGGTTATAACATGGAAAAACTTGCACGGAAGTTCACCAATGCTCTCTTGCTTTCTACTTGAGCTAAGGGGCTTTCTTGAAGGTGCAGTATGTAAGTCTTGACGGGCTAATACTGGATGCATATGGGCTCCGGTTTCTTAGGTGAATTATCCAAGGATTAGCTACTGGAAAGATTGATTAAGTAAAACTAATAGGTATTTGTTCAGTTTGACTTGTCAGGAGTGTCAAATGGAATGAATTGTAAAGTTTGCAAAACTCAATTGGTGAGCTTTGATGATATTGGAAATGTTTCTTTCGAAAGCTATGAATGTTTTGATCTAACTATTGTACCAGATGGTACAATAAATTAGAGTTAGGGAAGAACTCTTCTATTTCTTTAAGATAAGATTTGTTGTTTAGAATGTTTAAATTTTGACTATGAATGCCCATTGTTTGGAATAGGATATGAATTGCATGGCATGGCATAATGCATGATCACATTAAGTTTAAGGGCATAAATGAATTTGCATTTATATGATATGTTGCATGTAGATGGATGAACATATCTAAGATTCTTATTTTAATTTTTTTATAGCTTTGCTTAGCGCGACAGACATATACACGTTTGATTGGCTCAGTTAACACCTATACTTCGGGTGATGTCTTATTAGCATCATGTTAGTCAATCATCACACACCATGAGGATGTCCTTCATATATTTTCACTACTTTAGTAAGTTATTACAAATGCTCATGTACATCATCCCACTGACGAGGTAGCTCAGACACCGCCAAGGCATGCTCCATTCATGGATATTCCATCTTCATCTGTAGCAACTGATTCTCCTTTATTTTTGCAAGCTTCAGCTTCACATAATCTTCCCCATTCATCATCTCATGTGGATCCTATCCCATTATCTTCAAGGGAGTATTTAGGTGAGTCATTTGTTACTTATGCGGACCAAGAGGATTAGGAGGAGCTAGTAAAGTACCGTTGGGGTCGAGGTCGTTGGGGTAGGAGAGGTAGAGCGACTTAGAGTTGTTATTTGCTTGCTTTGTAAACCAAACATTTTGAGAACATTGTATCTAATTTATATATTTTATAAACTTTCTAATCACTCGATATGTGGATATTTATGTAATTTATATCTTGGTTGTGTGGATATTAGTGAGTTATATATGATGTTATACAAGGGCAGGGGTTGCTTTCGGGTTGAATGAATCTTTTAAAAATATTAATTTAATTTCATCATTTGCAACAACAAAATTAGGGTGAACTCCAATTTGAGCCAAAAAAGGCCAAGTGAGGTGATTTTGCCTTTGGTAAGGATGAAATCACCTTTAAGCAGATTTGATCTTTCTAAAGGACGATATCTACTTAAAGGTAGATTTCATCCATGCAAATGACGAAATTGACTTAAACCCCACACACTTTAGCTGAAAACAAAAAAACTCTAAATTAGGTGAAGGACGAAATCAACTTTAAAATTGATTTCGTCCTTCTCAAGGACGAAATCAAAAAAAATTTAAAAAAAAACCATGCCGGCACCAGTGCTTGGCTGGCACCTGCATGTGGCCAAAATGAACATGATTTTGGTAAATATTTTTCTTTCTCTCTACTCTTTTGGTAAATATATCTTTAATATTATTTATATAATTTTCCCTTTAGGGATTTACATTTCAAGCAAATTATTTTTTAAGTCCCCTCCTTCCTCTACTTCCTTTTCTCCCACTCTTTCTTGTTCCTCTTTTTTTAACTGAGCAATATTTTCTCATTGAGGCATGCCAAACCAATGTTTTAAGGTTTTAAGATGTGGACCAGCCCAAATGGTTCCAGTAAAAAATCCACGTCGATTTATTTGGGTCACTAGGTGAGTATGACCCAAGAAAGTTATTCTCTCCTGGCTGGTCAAATTGACGACCGAGCCAATACTAATTTGGAAAAAAAAATTGAGAGGGAGAAGTGGGAGGGTAAGAAAGGGGGACTGGATGGGGTAGGAGAGGTGGTGAATGGGGGTGAGGCAGTTGAGCAAAGCAAGAATCGTCAGTGGCGAGATTAGGTTGAAGAGGGAAGGCAGCTAGGGGTGCGGCCGGGGAAGCTGGTGGACTTCCAAGCAGAGACGAAGTTGTAGAAGAGCTAGGATAGGGGGCAGGGGGTAGAGGTGGTCGTCAGAGTTTGGGTGGAGAGGTATCAATAGAAGGGGTTGGACGACTAGCCAATTCAAGGCCACAAGGTCACAGGCATAGTTGGCAAAGGAGTCCTTGGTTTGATCGTGGTATTTGAAAACCTGGACGAGGCTGTGGTCATCTTTGGTGGGGATAGGGAGTGGTGGGGAGGTGTGGTTGGGTATGTTGATGGACGTGGACATCATGTTCTAGTTGGTTTTTGTGGCAATGTCAGTGAAATGGCATGGGGGGCAATGTCGGTGGTGGCGGACTAGAGAGGGGGCGACTTGCCAGGCCAAGGAGAAGAGGAGGCTGCATCTAGGGGTGAAGACAGGAGCGTCGGCGGTGTCTAGGGCCAAGATCGGAGTGGAGATGCAGAGATGGCTGAGGTGAGGCCGAAGAGGACATGCAACGGAAGGTGGTGGCGAGGTAGAGGAGAGGCAGCTATTAGGTTAGGGGGAGGGAGAAAGAGAATATTTATATCAACCTAGGCTGACCCCCAATTGAACCCAATTGATCCAGTCTGGTCACAAATTTGGATAAGTGACCATGCAAGGTTTTAATACAGTTCCAAACTATTAATTTTAAAACCTTGTGCCAAACTCTATCAATTGTTTCTTGAGTTTTTTCCATACTGCTTAGCCGAAGATTGAAAAATTCCATATTCCCTGGATTTTAAACAGAAATGCCATAGAACTTGGAATAATACGATATAAGGTAAATTTTGGACTAAAATACCCCTAACTAGAGATAGGGTTTTATATTGTGTAAAACCCTCACTAAGTCGCATTCATTGGCATATGACTTCAAACGCCGGCAATTCCTCTAATTGAAAAGGCATTTCCAATTGAAAATTTTGTTATGATTAGAAAGTCCTCTAATTGAGCAGAGTTCACGTAGCGTCGGAGACGATTTTTTGACGTATCCAACCAGACATTGAAGATTAGGGTTTTTTTTGTTCTAGAAGGATTGTGCAAAGAACACTCAGGTGTTAGTTCTGGAACAAGTTTTTTTTTTGCAAGTTGAATTTGAAACTGTACACCCCAAAATTGGTTCTTCTTTGTAGCGAGGTTCTATTTGTGGCGATCCTGGTAAAGGAGTAAACTTTTTCAGCCGAATGATTGGTTAATTTGACTTGGAGAACATCAGTGGTAGTTTCGTGGTAATGTCTCTTCGATATGTGTATGCACGATTTTTTATTTGGCATGTATGAGAGCACACGACATAGGCAGTTGAAGCGGACTATTGTTGGGTCAGATGAGTCATACATCGTGTGTTCGATAAGATACTAGAAACACGATGTTTAACCATTATGATATCGTGTATGAGAGTTCCTCTTAGCATATGTTCGAGCACACGATTGATATACTTATCGTATAACTAGAAGTTAGTTAGATAATATGAATCGATGAGACTATTGATGATGGTCATGACCTATTGTTGATTTACATATATATTTATCTAATTTTGTAGACGTAAAGCTAGAGTATTACATCAAATGGCGGAGTTAGTGAAGGCAGCAGAAGAGAATCTAAATGCAAAGGCTGGGTATGGGAATGAATAGTTTCCTTACTAGACTGCATCTATCAAAAGACCTTGTCAATTCACGTCTAGGATGTAAGTGAGAGTTCCTCTTAGCATATGTTCGAGCACATGATCAATATACTTATCGTATAACTAGAAGTTAGTTAGATTATATGAATCGATGAGACTATTGATGACGGTCACGACCTATTGTTGATTTACATATATTTATCCAATTTTGTAGATGTAAAGCTAGAGTATTACATCAAATGGCAGAGTTAGTGAAGGCAGCAGAAAAGAAGAAGAGAATCTACATGAGAAGGTCAGGTATGGGAACAAATAGTTTCCCTACTAGTTTGCGTCTATCAAAAGACCTTGTAGATTCAAGTCCAGGATGTAAGGTCATATTGGTGGAGATTGGGTTCTACCCACTATATGATTGCGAGCCCAAAATCATCTCCAGAC
Organism: Saururus chinensis; assembly: GCA_035235625.1. NCBI lineage: Eukaryota > Viridiplantae > Streptophyta > Magnoliopsida > Piperales > Saururaceae > Saururus > Saururus chinensis. Next base: position 27,024,360 of record CP141142.1, read on the forward strand.
TGCTATTGGATGTTCTCATTAGTGAGTGTTGGGACGACTCACAGGAGATCTTCAACATAAGTGGCTATGATGACGGATTTGAGGGGAAAAGGGAACCCATGTAAACTTGAAAGTAGAAAGGGGTAGGCTGCCCAAGGCAAGGGGCAATTCTACAGGAAGTTCTTCCAAGGGAAGCGGTCGGAGAAGACATGAGTTAAAAAAATGTTAAAAGAAGTGTATGCCAAAACACAGAGTGTTTCAGATGAGAACTTAGCACGGCTCGCTATCGTGTACATGGGTGTCCTCGTATTATTCACACAGAGCAACAGAGCTGTATCCCCAGCTCTGTGTGATTACATAGATGACCTATTGGTCGTGGGGAGCTATAATTGGGCTGGCTCCATACATGATATGTTGATGAGAGGCATATCATCAACCCACCAGAACATCATGAGCAGACAGGATGAGTGTTTCGCCACGGCCGGAATTCTTGTTGGGGCTTCATTAGTGCTCTAGGTAACGCTCGTATGTTTTATACCACGATAAAGACCATTAGCTTCTCTCTAATGACACGATATGTTTACAGACGCATGTATATCACCGTATCTCTCACACGATACCAAGTCATTCATGTTATAAGACATACGATATATAACATGCACGTAGACCTATCGTGATCTCGGTAACACAACTAAGTGTAATATCGTGGATTGGTCATTACATGATGGGTAAGTATCATGTTATCAGAATCACAATGTGGCTCCAAGCATGTATCAGTAACATGACTAATTTGTCATGCTTACAATACTGACCATTTACACTACTGACCATTTTCTTTTATATCGTTCGCCAAGTATGGTTTAATAAGCATACCTCCATCTTGGCTCCTAGCGGTCCTCCATGCAGCCTGAGGTACAAGAGGTGGCCTAAATTTACCCAATTTTTGACTGACATGGAGAAGGTTGATAAACTTGACCCGGCCGACAAAAGGGTGAGGAAGAAAATTCTAGCCCATCACCAGATGAGGAAGTAGTACAAGGAGGTCTTCATGCGGCTAAAGCCAGACTCACAAATTATAATGCGAATCCCACCAATTGCCGAAGAGGCGCACTTGATGGATGGCCAACAGGCTACCCTGAAGGCTAAGAAGGTGGGTACACAGACTTTTTGGCCAATGAGACCTGCCCACGCCCTCCACGGCGAGATGTCGGGGCATGTACATTCTGTCCAGGTTGTCATTGAATCATTCATCATGCCAGTTGATGTCATGACAGGAATTTGGGATGTGGTTTTGGAGAAGGATATTCTCTATGGTGAGTGGGCATGGAACACAGAGCGAGTGGAAGCTACACTCTAGCATGTCAAGAATGATCTCGAGGTGGCAACTAGCCTCTTAGAATCGATGTAGCCCCCAGAGGAACCGAAGATAGAATAGCCGCATGAACCCCCTCAACCGAATGTCGCCCAAGCATCAACCCCTCCTCCAAGAACCAAAGGATCGCCATCGGTTCGTTTAAAGGCAAAAGCTTTAAAATCTAACGAAGCTCGTGACCATCTACCCCCAAAGATCAACCATCACCTGTCCCTCATTCAGTGGACGAGGGATTCATTTTGAGTAAGCATGACATTTTAATGTATTGTGTTTCAATAGGGGATATTCGTGTAATCGAGTACATGATAGACTAAATAGTCATGTATTCAGAAAGATGATTTCGTTATGGCCACGTCATGATCACACGAACATTGAAGCAGCCGTTACTTCTAAAAACAATTTGGTTGTAGTCGTGTGATCGTTAGCATGATTAGTCCACTTTTCATTTTTCTATCAATATGATATGCAGTTTCATCGTGTTAAGTAAAAGACAATTGGCATGCATATCATTTGTTAACTCACACATTTGCTTCCTTCTTGAATACAGAGAAACGGCAACTGCAAGCTACCACCAAACCGAAGAAGAAGACTGGTCCGATGTTGCAAAGGACCATAATAACTATATTTTTAACGAATCTAAATGTAGAATTCATGGAACAATCACGGGAGGTCGTGAAACCACCTCGAGATGTCAAAGAACAACCCCGAGAGGTCGTGGAACCGGACCTTCCTCTGGAGGTTGTGGCTCAAGTCCGCGATGGGCCAGAACAACCCTGTGAGGGACTAGCAGAACAACTGGAGATACCAGAGCAACCCTTGGAGGGACTGGAAGTACCCCAGAAAGCAAATAAAGGAGTAGCTCCAAAACAAGCAATAAAACTCAAATTCAAACGAAAAGATGCTCCAGGTTCTCCCTTCTTACCTGCTATGCCACGGAAGTTGAGGTACATTGCCATTGAACCACCTTCTCAAGGTGAGGAGGTAGTGAAGAAAGACTTTGCTCAGGGCTCGAAGAAGCCGAAGCATTTTAGCATCTACATTGATGAGAAGTAGCCAAGTTTGGACACATTGCCCAGCCTGCAAAACTTGGTGACGAAGTTCCTCTGGCATCGGTCCTTGGCCCATGCATTATTCATCTAGCACATCCATTCCCAACCCTGAACCAGCAGTCTCAAATGCTAGTTCTAGTGGTAGCACTTTATCGGATATTCCTCCAGTAGATGCCAAAGTAATGGACAATATCCACAATGTGATAGAGGTCGAAGATGATACTGTGAATAAGACGAATAAGGAGGATACTATGAATAAGGACTATCTTGACACACAGTTGGTGTTCCACACGGAGCTTCAGAAGGAGGCAGATAACGACATTATTGTGGAATTTCTATCGAACCCATACATGTCATGGCTCATAGAAACACTCCTCTACACCAACTACCTATCTCTGTTAAAGCATGAGTGCATAACGAATGAGGTAATATTGTTTCATTGCTCATACATTTTAACCTCTATCGTGTTATCAATCAAATGATTGAATAATTGATGAAGATGCACAATTAATTATTGTTTTATTGATTACACGACTTATGCTCATATCGTTATTTTCCTAATATGCTAAGTTTCGTCTCTAATGGATGAAGTAAAACTAGTGTGTTAATTAATACATGACTTGTAAATGTGTCATGTTATAGTTCATATGATATAATCACTTGTCATGTAAAAGATGACACGATCCGTCGACTATTGTGTCATTACTAACACATTTGGTTTTGTATAAGTCATAGACGCCTTCTTGCAACTTCTTGATGAACGAAATTTGAAAAATCTAGGCAGGTACCCAAACTATTTTTTCAGCAAGTTTGCCATTCAGCACTATTTTAATGTTGGCATGGCTAAAGCACTGGCGGAGAAAGAGGGCAAACTCGGTAGCATATTGTTGAGAGGCCTAAATGTTAACACAGAAAGTGGTTTCATTCCTATCTACGTCACATGCCACTTTCTCTTGCTTATTGTTCGCTGCAGGGAGAAGCGATTTAGATGGTACAATCCCCTAAAGGTCGACTACGGTCACCACTTTGTAGTGGTGGATAATGTCAGGAAACATGTTGCCAATGGAATAGATAAGGCCCTCAAGATCAAGGGTGCTCAGCAACGGCCAATGACTAAGATCAACAAATGCCTGTACCAGAAAACATATGAAGATTGTGGTTTGTACCTCATGTACTATGTAGCGAAGCTGGCAGGGGGCATCCTTCAACCTAATTTTAGACAACTCGAGATAATAGGCTTGGTCAGGCCGCAAATCTGTGCTGCTATTCTTTGGGCCCGAATCGACAAGGAATTCAATCCGAATATAGATGAATTGTAATTAGACAATAGACCTTTTTCACTCTGTGATTAACTGAAAATTTCTTATTTTTTGACCCCTTATTTTATAATTATCCACTGCAACAAAAATACATGTTGTTATAGTGTTTGTATTTACACGAAGTCGCATCTATTCAATCAAACGATATGTACCAAGGTTGTGCCATCTAGTGAACCAAGCCCGCTGTCGGATATTGATGAATACCATATCCGATAGAGGGCCAATTCACCAGCAGCCGCTAAACAATCTCTTGCATGATCTATCTCCACGAAAAACAAGAGTGTGTAGGGCATGACTGCAACAAATCATTCAAGGCATTGATATATCGCCGTCTAGTGAATCATGCCCACCGTCAGATATATGTGAGGACCGTATCATATGAAGGGCCGAGTCACTAGCCACCGCTAAAGCAATCTCCCTAATGATCCATCTCATTGCCGAACACACGCTGGCTGAGCCTGAACCCTAACCCTAATATATAGTGAGACAAGAGCAAACACGACGGTTTGGTTGCATGAGAATGTTCTATTGTCCCCGAACCGATAGGCTCGGCAGCCCAAACGATAAGGTTTGGGCCGCACTACAAGTTTGACCCAAACCATGAGGTTCGGTGAGCTTCCCCTCATTTTGTGTAACTGAACAGACAACCACTATATTTGTCATGTGACCAAGCATACACTGAATGTATCTCATGTATTGCTAATAAGAACACAAGTGACACGCATGGCCAATGATTTTGTCGTGTAATGGAGAATACGATAGTTAACGATGTCGTGTATACAGATTGATGATGTATTATTTCAAATAACTTGGTGGTCATCGTATCATCGATCTTACGATAATAGTTTAGGTCGTGTTATTAGAAATACCTTTATTCAAAAACCACGTGAGGAAAAAAACAAACAAATTTTAAGTAATATTCTGATGTGAACTAAAACTTTTCATTATATAACATTGGTCCAATACATCAACAAATAATTATTTTTTTGCAAAAAACAAAGATAACTATCAGGACGTCAGTCAGGGAGGATGTTGAAGACAGATAGGGTGCGACTGCAATGGATCATTCAAGGTATTGATATATCACCATCTAGTGAATCATGCCCCCTATCGGATATATGTCAGGACTATATCCGATGGAGGGCCAATTCACCAGCCGCCACTAAAGCAAGATCTCGTATGATTCGTCAACATGCAGAATAGCATGGGGCGAGTGATCTCCATGTAAAATCTCCTTGAAGACTACCTGACTAGGCTATACAGATACAACAAAACATCCGCAACATTGAAATTACACCACTCACCGAACACATTCCCGCTATAAGTTGCCACCATAGGCCAAGGATCACCGTGTATAACGGGTTACGTGATTGGACAATGGTAGAGCAATGTCTCGGAGGCTCCACCGAGGTGCAGTTGATCCTCCTCTCTTTCGCATCCACCTCTCTAATTATGTATGCCCATGGGTCACCATTATATTTATAGGCAGGGTGGGATTGTTCCGAAGTGTCAGGTTATGGAACTTATTGAAACTCCGTAAATTGAGCTAATTCTTCAGGAGTTACTCTTTGGGAATTTAAGTAAAATAACATTCAATGTGCTGACTCTTTGGGAACTGAATCCTTGGGAATTTAATTTGAAACCCAAAATGTATCACAGACGTGTCATTGTTCATGATACTCACTTAATGTTCATCCTATGTATTATCGACTTCATGATACTCACTGAGGTCGTGTTGTCATTTAAACAGGGTTTTCTATGGATATCATGTTTATACACAATGGTACAATTAGTTGTGTGTTTTAGCATATGATTCATTTTCTTACGTGTTAGTAAGCATACGATCGTATCATTCATACATGGAAACACTTGGTCATTGATGTTGTCGTGCTTTCGATCAAATGATATGGCACAATGTCGTGTCCCACGACATGTGATTAGAAGAATACTTCTGCATATCATCTCACCAATTTGATGATAGTCGCTTAGGTCGTGCTATCGTATATACGACACATAAATCCTATCATTTGTCCTATCAAATGATACATTTCAATGCATGTTATTACAAAGACGATTGGCGTGTTAGTCGTGTATCAAAACGAGTGACCTACATATAATTACTCCATTGGTTTGTTTGGATTAAAAATCAATAATTGTTACTTCTATTTTAATTTACATAACCTTAGTTCATGACATCAAAAATGATATTATTCACATCACATGTTCAAATGGATAACCAAATAAAATAACATTTTGGACGACCACTGCGGAGTATGTTGATGAAAGATAGGGCGCGAATGCAATGGATCATTAGAGACATTGATATATTGTCGTCTAGTGAATCTTGCCTCCATCGGATATAGGTAAGGACCGTATCCGATGGAGGGCTGATTCACCAGCCGCCTATACACCAATCCCTTGTATGATCCATCTCCACGAAGAACATCATTGTGCAAGCAATCTCCCTGCAACTCCTCAGATATACTACAATACAACGGGATCTCAATGTGTTTTAGTCAGATGCAATGGGATGGACCATTTGAGACATTGCAATAACACCTGATCGCGTTCTTCCCCGCCAGATGCAGGGTGAGGACCGTATCTGATGTGGGGAAGATACACCATCAGGCGCAAAAGCAATCTCCAGAATAATCTGTCTTGGTGCTGACCTTTAATGGGTGAGGGTTCTACAAACCCTAACTATCACACGCTGGCTCCACCCCACCCAAGCCGAACCTGGTCCAAGGGCTGGTCAGCGTGTGGGGGTGACAGAATTGAATGGATTGTCAAATTTGTGAAAGACTTAGCCCCTCATACAGGCGTTTCAACTAATTGAGTTGAGCACCTCACATCCTTTGAGCAAGAGTAATAAGGATAAAAAAGATAATAAAATAAACCATTATAATCATCCTCACACACAACCCACATCATAATCTCTGGAGCCTACACATGGCTCAAGATCTGAAAAGTTGAGAGATGCCTAATAGCAACAAATAAACACGAGTGACATATATAATCCGCCACAAGGTATCTCAAGTTCCAAAAATGAGAAAATCAGAAAGAAAAACACCATCAAATGTGGTGAAATTCCATGGGTACTCATGTCATCCCTCATATAAAGTATCCAACTTGTCTGCACATCGCTCCGTGCAACCCCAAAATAAAACACAAAACGGGGTGAGTACAAAACTCAGTAATGGTTTGATGACGGCAACAAAATTAGAAAGATCATTACAGCCTAACATCATGGCAATTCAGATTCATAAATGACATAGTATACCCTTTTCTGATCATCCCCTTACTAAACCCCTACTTACCCTTAAGTAAAAGATCAAGCATGCATATAACACATATATCTAGTCAGGGAATAAATAATCATGTCATGACTTAGCATCCATCCTGCATAAGTAATGATCCTTATCCAATCATATCAAGCATAATATCACACTTTAACCGCATGAGAAGTGTCACTCACACACTTTCTAATCACGCAATCATATCACATAAACCTGCATGAGAAGTGTCCCTAACACACATTTCAGATCATGATAAATATCACATAAAACTGCATGTGAAGTGTCTCTAACACACATTTCAAATCATTCATAATATTATATAAACCTGCATGAGAAGTGTCTCTACCACACATTCGGATCATGCAAATATCACAAAAACCTGCATGAAAAGTGTCTCTAACACACCTTTCAAATCATGCATAACATCACCTAAACCTAAATAAGAAATATTCTTATCACACATTCAGATCATGAATAAACATTACTCTCATTCATCCTGCATGTATAAATGTCTCAAACACATTAAACTTGCTCCTCATGGCCGAAGCCCTCGATCAAACTCATATCAAACAGACTTGCTCTTCGAGGCCGAAGCCCTCGAGCAACCCCGACCCATCAAGCCTAAACTCCCGAGCAGCCCCTACCCATCATGGCTGAACCCTTCAAGCAGCCCCGCTTGTCAAGATTGTAATCCCAAGCATCATATATGGTAAGCCGGTGCACTCAGACATACTAATTGGGTTCATAGGGTCCAGATAATCTCAATATTTTGGTCTCCTTATAGCTTTTCCGCTCTTTCAACCCCGGGAGGATCCATGTTCTAATCAGGAACTCAAATCAAAATCATGTCCTTTCGGACCAGCAAAGTTCCGATTAAGCCAATGATCAACTAATCTGGCACGCAATCTCACATCATTGTATCCAATCAATCAACCACGGCTAAACATTGGTAAAATCTCATTCATGAAGTCCGTTTCATGATCATGCAACATGATACATACGTGAGCAATCTCTACATGAATTCCAACACATAGAATGTGCTCCCATCAGTCCCCACATGCATCACATTCGAATCATAAACAACCATGATTTTATAATAATTTCCCCACATGTGTGTGTTTATACATTTCTAAGCACATGATCATTCTCTGACAATAGCACATAAGGCAATGCACATATGCTTTGATAAAATCTAATCATGTTTTCCAACTGAAATCATTGTGAAATCTAACGTAAACCATCATTCAATTCATGTGAAATCAAATGCTCAACTCTTACAAGCATAATTATTCTACACATGAAGCTAAAACATGATATCATCATTCGCCCAAATTTCCTTCATATTATAAGATGACATATCATATCATTGTCATACAATAACCTTGCTGGAACATGCTTAAACATAAAAATTTCATCAAAATAGATTCAATAGATCAATGCTAACATGTCTAGCCATAATCATGAAATTTCACATAATAATTAAGCATACTTCATAAATCGCAACCTAAATAGCATACCCTTCCAGTAGTTTATTCTAACTCAAAACACTACAAATAAACATTAGAAATATTAGTTGGGAGTAAAAAGACAGAAACAAGCATAAAAACCAAAAGGGGCAAATATGTTGTGCAGTCAATTAATCCGCCTAGAAGGCCATTCGATTAGCCCGATCGATCGGCCACTAGACCCGATCTATTGCCAATAGCGCAAATCGAAGTCTTTTTCTTTCTTTCGAAATCCAAAATCGAAATGCCATTAATGAAGATTAAAACCTTCATTCCAAGCCTCATACACTATAAAAATTCAATCAAACATTCCAGAAAGTTAAATCAACCCATTTCAAATCAAAACTCTAAGAAATCAAGGCAAAAGATTAACTTTTTATTAATCTACCATTAAAGCCCTAAATATGAAACCTATTCAAACAAAACCGATAAAAATTGAGATTTTTCAACCATAGAAAGGCTAAGATTAACTCATTACCTTTAACCTTATTTTGAGTTGGATTGGCCCCCATTCACCTCCGAAACCTTGAAAAATTTTGATTTTCTTGTTAATACCCATCTAAATCGGATTTAAACTTGAAAATCGTTGGAAAAATCCTACATCTAGAGCTTTTGAGACATAAAAACGAGATTTTGGAAGCTAAGGGTTGGAGTAGAGGTGTAAATCAGTGATTTAATGACTTCAAAACGAATTGAATAAATGGAGGAGATTAGGGAAAGTTTATGAAAAACCCTAATGATTAAGAAAGACTTAAGAAAATCTTACCTCTAATCTCTTCCTCTTTGGGCCTAATGGGGAATTAGGCTTTAAATCTCCCAGCTTAGCCCTTTCCTAAATGGGATAGGGGTCAGCCCTTTCCTTTTATAAAAAAGAATGGGTAAAACCTAATTAAAACTTGGGGTGTTAATAGAATGTTTAACTAGAATTAGGAAATTTAGCTATTTAAACCCAAATTAAGTCCAAAAAAATTCTAAATTTTTTTCTAATAACTTGTTTCGATGCCTAGGATATTTTGGACCAAAAACCTCAAATTCGACCATGGGGCCCACAGGTGGTCCTGCCAAACCCTAATTTTTTAAAATTTTGAGAAAATTCCCAAAAATTCATAATTGACCTAAATTTACTTAAAATTCATAAATGTGAAATTAGTTTTGATTAAAACTTTTGAAAACCACCTTTATTTTTTAAAATAATAAAAAATCGATCAGAAATGGTTGAAACCACATAATGATGATTAAATAATAAATAAAATTAAATGTAAACCAGTTCAAGACAAGAGTTCTTATACTAACCGTAATATATATAGGCAGGGTGAGAAAGTTATGAACCACCGGGTTATGGAAGGTATTGATGCAACTGACATTGCAGTGCTACTTCAAGAATGATGCATCGGGAGTTGAGTCGTTATTATTAGGGTAATTAACACACGATATGACCAATATTGTGTAAGCAATGGACACTCTTAACAAAAGAATTTATAATTGAATGATTTTATTGTGTAATTAGTAATATGTAACCCCTTTTGGTCGAGTTGTCGATTACACGATACAAACATACATTATACCCTATGTACAATATTTTGTGCTTTTAGGAACACGGTATTTACATATTACGTGTTGTTGATAACACAATCCATTTACAAAATTTTCAGCTAGAGAACAAAGGTAGAAAAGGTAAGCCTGAATGATGGTCCCCTTCCTTACGCCGTTTGCGTACTCTATTATTCGACCTCCTTCAGCTAGTTGTTTGGACAACTGCCACATTGGGAGGACCCCTTGTACATCGTTTGCGGTTGTGACCCAATTGACCGCATGTTCCACATTTTTGTGGGGCTTTAAGAGGTAGTTGTGACTCTATCCAATTTTTTCATGGACGCCCCCGCTACTTTTGTGGGATAGGTGGGCTGAATGTGAGCATAACTCCAGTCAATGCCCACTGGTGCCTATCCTTCGTTGGGTGTAAGGGATCTCGATAGGTCAGTTTATACATTTTAGTAGAGTGCCATCTTTCATAGTACTTAGACACATAGAAGTATCTATTATTGATTGTTACGATTGCATGCTTACATGGTAGACCCAAATGTTGAAACTTTCCACATATGCAAGTACGATCAACCAGGTTTACCACATCTTGTGAAGAAAATATTGTATGAGTGCACGATAAATGACTCTATCATGTCCTCAATTACACGATGTATTATATGATCGTTATGTAAATCATATCTACTTACACGATAAATGAAAATAACATGTTTAAACTAACACGATATGAAGCCCTCACGCATAAACGAACACACACTATGTACATTGTTATCTGAATGCAATGTATCTGGTGATATAGCGAGTTAACCTGGAATTCATACACTGACACAGGCAATACAATCATATTCCTTGTTTCTTCTTGCCTGTTTTGATGTATTTTTGGGCAAATAGGGTTAACTCTTCCATCACATTCTGTTCGTCCATCCGACTTTTTTCAAATAATGTCATCATGTGATCCCTCATGCGCTCAATTAAACAAGTTATAGGCATCGATCTGGCTTTTTTAAACATTGCATTTACACTTTAAAATCTATTTGAGCTAAGGGTCCCATATCTTTTCCCTGGAAATGACACATTGGCTCAGTGCACTAAACCTATCTTATTTAGCCAAGCATATACTTCCGGATTATGTTCTTTAATGTTGCTCATTGTTTCATCGTACACATTATGTCTGAATGTTTCAGCTGCAACATGGATCTAATTCTTTAGGTAGTTGTCCTTGAATCTGTCTAGCATATTTACTACCATGAGACGGATGCAATATCCATGGTGTGTAGATGTGAAAAACTTCTTCACAACATTTGCCAATCCCTTTTGTCTATTATAAACGATTGTATCCAACTTGGCTAGAGGATCAGAGAATAGATGATTTCTAAGCAACTCAAGAAACCAACACTAAGTTTTCTTGCACTAGTTCTCAACCACTGCAAATGCAACACACAACATATTATTGTTCCCGTCCTATGCAATTGCTTTCAATAGCTGTCCAGGATACTTTCCTTTTAAGAAAGTTGCTTCTATCATTAGCAACGGCCTTAGTGTTGTTTTGAAAGCTCTCGCAATGGGGCCAAACATTCAGAATACTCTTTTGAAATTGTACCCACCCACAGGTCTGTGAATATCACATGATCTCACTGGCACAACTGCACTTCCTGGATTTATATATTCCATCTGCCTTCCGTAAGCAGGAAGTATGCGATAGGAATCATCCGGGTCCCCATCTATTAAATTAGTCAGTGATTTAACTGCAATACTAAATACAATTTAGTAAAGGTTATACGACAGCAACTTACATTGTGTTCCCAATCGTACGACATTTTATGTTTTCGTGTGATCGGAATCCATACATGATGACTAGTCGTGTTTATGTTAACACAATATTTATGTATGTCATGTGAGTGCAAAATCTAACTATTGTTTAAGCGTGTAAATGATAACACACTAGACTAACATATCGTGACACTAAATCAACACTTCAATTATTCTCATTCATTACTTGCACGCCAGCATTTCTTGTAGTTTGCAGTTATGCTCCAGTGCTTCGAAATATAACTTGATATGCTCTTAAGTGTAATGTCCACTGAGTCTTTAAACAAGCCATAACATTTTCTCGTTATCCAAAGGTACGATGCTAGGGGATGGTCAGTTGACTTCCTTTGGGTTCCACATGAATGAGTCAGCACTAACCTCGTGACAGTCATATGATCTCCTTTATTTGATGCCCTTATGTACCAGTTACAAGAATCATTGAAGCACTTTGCGATGTACGTATTCTGGTTTTTATCCACAACACGATATGTAAAATTCGCCTTTATTGCTACGTCGATCAAGACCCTCTTGAAATGGAATAGGCTTAGAAAATGTGCACCCAATTCGAGGAGCTTCTGGTAATCCTTAGCTTGCAAACTGCCCCTCATTAGCTAGTCTTCACCAATATTCAGTTCCAACATGTTTAAATCATTGATTGTATCCCAATCTACCTCCGCCTCAATGTCAACGTTACTGGCAACCTCGCTATTTCCAAATTCTTTGTGGCCAGACATACTTTCCAAGCCAACTACATCATTATTGTACCACTGATCCTCACCCCACATATTTTCAACTTCTTTGTCTTCTCCACCGTCATAATTACAAAGGTTGTATAGAGGTTCATAGTTATCAAATGAAGTCCTTGTCTTACCCATCGTTGGTGATAATTCCTTTGATCTATTCTAATTGACTTCTATTTCAGGTTATACACTCGTTGGATTGGTGAAAGAAGATTGACATGGATTTGTTGAGGGAAAGTTTCCTAGTTCTCCCAATCTGCATTGCACATTATTGTGTTAAAAAAATGTGACATGAGTCGACATTGTGTATTCTGTTAACACGCTTACATTTCAAAACATGTCATCGAAACCATGACATGAATGCATGTCGTGTTATTATATCTATGTTGCAACTCATAATTGGTATATCACATGTGTATATCATGTAATTACTAATGCGATATATTAGATGTCGTGTTTATTTCTTCAAACAATATGATTTAACCTTAACACGATATGGTCAATATCGTGGTCTTGAGTACATGAAAGATTCCAATTGCATATAATCTAAAGATTCATTGTTACCTGACAGTTTCAAAGGCGAACTGAGTTTCATTAAATCTAGTACGAAATCTGACATTAGAGCTGAGATGAGCCATTACGATGGGTGATTCAACTCTATTGACTATCTAGTTCCTTTCTACAGAGGGTGATTTATCACTGTTGTCGGGTTTTTTTTATCTCAGTATATAATGATAACACGTCCTTATTCGCCTTCTTATGGATGGAGAACACTGATTGGAGGTCCTCATTGTCTTGTAATTCAAAAAATATGGATGATTGGGATGATGGAATTAAATACTTCAAACTAATATTTCCATTGATGGAAAGTCGTTCTTGGACTTGCCCTAGTAGCTCGCCGAAGCTCACCAACGAATGAATGTTCATCAACCATGCCATTCCACCAATATACATGTCATCATTGCCTACCTCTCCATTACAATGGATACAAATACTGATCCTATCCATGATTGGTGTAATAGAAGAATCGTTTTTGTGAAATGCAGCCTTTGGAGCACTCACATAGCATCTGCAATGCCAAGAATGCTTTTTTCTTGTTCATCGATGCACACCGGTGAGTCACTGCCGGTTGGTTTCTGCTGGCGAGTTTTGTCCATCGTCAATGATTGCCAAAACACCAAAACAACATAATACTGTTCCGGTGTTCATTTATTACTATGTATTTTAAAATATGATATAATGTCCATAAACAGGTCATATGACATTTCTATTTAAAATCCAAGGAATATGAAATTTTTCATTCTTCGGCAAGGCAATATGGAAAAAACTCTTGTTTCTTTTCAAGTAGTGAGAAACGTTATAACATTCCCCTTCCTTCTTAAGTGAGAAATGCCATCTTCATGATTAATTTGCTATACAAATGTTGGCTCAGTACATAACATAATTGTTGCCTTGTTCCAATTTGCTGGTTTCATTCATCTAATCAAATAGTACCGAGAGTGAAGGGCATATGCAATATTTGCAAGCGAGTAAATGGAGGGGATCATCTCACGCTATTGACAGCTACAGGCAGATGCTATAACTTATCATTTAGCAAGGCATTTTTCAATTGAAAACAACCTAATTTATGGAGTACTATGAATTGTGCATCAAGTTTTTCACTTGTTAGCCAAATATATCCATGGTTCGCACATTAATGAGACCTAAAAGTAAAATTTATTGGTGATAGGGGTTAAATGCAATTTACTTTAAAAAGTAAAAGGAAATGGGGGTAGAGGGTGATTCAAACCCTCGTGCCCCTCCGGCACACGAGTCCACAAATGCCTAGGGCACATTCTAAAGAGACTAGTGATAACCCTTCACAAGAGTCAGACTAGAAAGGCACATAAGCTAAATGTTATAGTTTACTTTAGGCCCCATTTATCCTACCTCTTGCAAATATTAATGAAATTTGCAACCTGTTTAAGCTGCTTGGACAAACTTAAAACAAACCATTACTGTCACAAAAAAAAAATTGTACACTTAATTCCCCGTACACTTCCAATAGGTATTTTCAAAAATTAGTAATCTTATTTTTCCTAAGTACTGAATTTGCTTTGCTTGTCTTTGGTAAAAATGTGGGATTTGCGCATGTAGACCATGGAAATAGAATTTGACAAGTCATTGCTAGGGCAAGCTATGAACTTGTAGATCACTGAGAGAATCTTATTTTTCTAAGTACTGAATTTGCTTTGCTCGACTTTGGTTGAAAAGTGGGATTTGGGCGTATAGACCACGGAAATAGAAAATGGCAAACTGGTCATAGCGATGGCACGCTTTGAACTTGTAGATCACTGATTAGGACAACAAGACAGAAATACTTGAGTGGTAATCTTGACTCCGTAATTCACTTGTCTCCAACTCATAAAGTGTTCATGTCCCAAGTCTTTCAAGTCATTGCTTTATTCCTCGTCTCCAACACTAGTCACCCTTGTATTATTGTCCGTAGTACAGAAGCTTGGCCCGTCAACCACACTTAACATAGTTGGTGCTGAATGGTAGTAATCAATCCAACTCTGCCCCCACGCACAAGTAAAAGAGTGATGTAAGAAGGCTTGAAAGTCTTTGATTTCATTTTCATCCGTCTATAAATGCTGCCACCGATCGGAGGAATGCATGCTACTCTCATTCCTCTTCCACATTCGATCACTAGAAAGATTTGAATGAGGATGGACAAATACTGCATGCAAGCACCTTGCTTTTGCAGTTGTAGTATTCTTCGGTACAGCGCTATTAGTGTAGAGTGATGGTGCAGTGGAGGTGGTGGTGCTTAAGCCCAGGGGGAAACGCGGAGCATAAAAATTCTAACTTCATAATGATTTACTACACAACAACCATAACCATGCAATTACATAAACAATAAAACGTGTAGATTAGGGCATATATTGGATCAAAGTGAAATTATTTGATAGATACGAACTGACCTTGGGCTGATCAGCCCCTGGACATTCTCTTGCCTTCACGCCAATGTCCAATCTTAATTGATTCATAATCGATTAAGAAAATGGAGGAGTTTTACCATGTTTATGTGTAGATCCCTCTTGCACCCTCTTCTTAGATTGAAAACTCAGCAAAGAGGCATCCCAAATCTTGTCCTTGAAGCCATGAATCAGCGAGCAGAATCTTCCCCTCTAGCACACCACACAAGATAAGGATTAGAGGGAGGAGAGGGGAGGCCAACACTTGTTTTCTCAAGAACAAAAAAGGGAGGCCAAACCACAAAGGGAGAGGAGGTGGATTGGGAGAGAGGACAGGAGAGGGGGGGCACGCACCACTAAGGCATCCTCCTCTCCCTCTTAATCCCTATTTATACCCCTCCCAATATCCTCTTAAGGGGGATTCATTAAATGGGCCTCTTGCTAAATTTCATTGGTTTCTTCTAAGAGGGTCTGACACAACGGGAGTGGGCTCTACTCCTCAGAGCCCGCTAGGGCCTAGACCCCTTGCACAAGACCAAGCCTGCGATAGGGTCGACTCCTCGCTAACCACAAGTCTGACCATCGATACTAATTCGTGAGTCGGGCCATGATGTGTTAATAAATACCCTAGTCAGATGCCTAGTGTGCATGTGTGACGAATGTGGGTCCCATAAGAATTCGTGTCATGATGGCTCATGTGGTCGGCGCGACCACCCCCACTAACCTTAAACCCCGTCACCCGTATCGGCTTACCTGAACCTCAAACAAAGTTGACCATAATGGGCCGGAGCCCATAGCTTGGTCCAACATCCTCCACTATGGGTGAAGGGCTCATATAGTCCAACAACAACTTGCACTAGTCCTATCAAAGACTAATGCTATGAGCGTGCTTTGAAACGTTAAAGCCTTAGTAAATGGATCTACCAACATCTCAATAATAGCAATATGACTCGCAATCACTTTTTCTCTCTGTAGCATGTCGAAAATGTAATAGTGATCCACTTCCATGTGTTTACCCCTGGCACTGATCTCCTTGATCTTAAGTGTCAACACAGTTGCCAGATTATCGCAATAAATATGGACATGAGCATCAATCTAGTTTTCTATCCTCAATCTTGCCAGAAATTCCCTCATCCATATTGCCTAAGAAGCTGCACTATTGCATGCATAAAACTCAGCTTCTATCATAGACTTAGACAAACTCTTTTGTTTCTTACTTATCCATGATATAGCCTTGCCTCCAAACATGAAGACAAATCCGGCACTAGATTTCCTATCATCTAGATCCCCCGCATAGTTTGAATCACTGTATCCAGTTAATGACAAACTTTCTGCCTGACACTACAACAAAAGCACATTAGTGGCACAAACATAAGTGTTGCAAAAAACTACTAATAGCCACACATAAAAAAGTGTCACAAAAAAATTCACTATTAGCAACGCTTATATTATGCGTCGCTAATAGTCATATATTAGCAACACTTAATATAAAGAGTCTCCAATACTAAATATATTAGGGGCACTTTGTATTATGTGTCGCTAATAGTTACGTTATTAGCGACGCTTTAGACAAGCGTCACTAAAAAATTTACGTATTAAATTTTTTTTAAAAATTCAAAACTATTAAATATGCTTTTTCTTAATTGTCACTAATAGTTTTAACAATAGCGACGCTTGACAAAAAGTGTCGCTAATAGTTTTGAATTTAAAATGTAGACGCTTAAATCACTAAATAGTAGTTGCAACTATACTATTTTCGATGCTTATGGTGACGCTTTGTATGAGTCACTAATAGTCATTAATGATGCATACAAGATTATTAGCGATGCATAAACGCATCGCTAATAGTTTTTTTTGTTGTAGTGTGATAAGTGAGTTTTAAATTCTTAGACCCTACAAGGTACTCAAATACCCTCTTCATTGCTTGCCAATATTGAAGTCTATTGTCTGCTTCGTAATAGCTCAACAAGCCAACCACAAAACTTTAATAAAGACTCGTACAGGCCATGACACATCAAGCTACTAATAGCCTGTGCATATGGTACTGACTCCGTCTGTAGTCTGTCTTCCTCAGTCTGAGGAGCCATATTCTTAGAACATTGTACCCTTTTATATAGGGGACTCAATATTCTTCCAACCAATGACATTGAACCATTTCAGAACGCTTTCTATGTATGATTCTTGAGATATGCTAAGCTTTTTATCCTTTCTATCCATGTCAATTTTCATCCCAAGGATGTAGGATGCCTTACCCATGTCTTTCATCTCAAACTAGGTTTTGAGCCATTTATTTAAACCGACAATCATACTTAAGTCATTCCCTATCATGAGTATGTCATCTACATAAAGCAACAACGTTATATACCTAGTCCCATCCTAGAAGGTATAGACAGTGATCGTGTTCGTTCAGTATGAACCCATATTCACTAATCACCTTATAAAAAATGAAGTATCATTGCCTTGGAGATTATTTTAGGCCATACAATGATTTTATTAGCTTTCACAATTTTCGTTCCTCTCTAGGAACCACAAAACCCTCAGGTTGTTCTATGTAAATCTCCTCCTCTATATCTCTATTTAGGAAGGCAATCTTTACATCCATTTGGTGTAGCTCTAAATAAAAAAAGCAACACATTCCAAGAGACATCTGATTGAGTCAAATCTTAACGCAAGTGAGTATGTCTCTTTGAAGTCCATCTCATACACCTAGGTGAACCCTTTGGACACTAATCTCGCTTTGTACTTGTCTATTTACCCATCTGCCTTAAGTTTCTTCTTGAAGATCCATTTACACCCAATGGGCTTCTGCCCTTCACGTGGATCCACTATCTCCTAGACCTTGTTCTTTAGAATAAAATCCATCTCTTCTTGAATAGCATTCTGCCATTCTTGAGCATCTAGAAGACTCAAAGCTTGATCAAGGTTAATTGGGCCATCTAGAGCATGTTCATCTAATGTGATGTTGTCTTCCCTTAGCATTGTATATAAGTTCACCAACTGTGTTGAAGGTCTTCTTTCCCTCAATGCCCTTGGTTCCTGGTCGGTTTGGTTTTGACCTAATCCATTTACTTCCTCATGAGTAGTACTAGGACTAGTCTCCTTTACTATCTCAAATAAATCTACTCTTTTATTAGGTATTTTGGGGTTTATTTCTTCTTCTAATAAATAAGCATCTCTAGATTTTATAAACCCCACTGTCTCATCGTGTGTTGAACCACAAATTTGTACCCCTTAAGAGTGATCATAGTAACTAATAAAGTTATACTCTCTAGTCTTAGGGTCCAGCTTAGACCTACGTTGGTCAGATACCTTTACTTGTGCCTAGGACCCCCACACTCTAAGATGCCCTAAGCTCAGACATTGACCTATCCATAGCTTATAAGGTGTCCATTGGACTATCTTTGTGGGTACACAATTAAGGATGTACATGACGATGTTTAAAGCCTCACTCCAAAAAGTGGAACCTAATTTAGAGTGATTTAACATAGACCTTACCATGTCCATAAGCGTCCTATTATGCCTTTTTTCAACTCCATTTTGTTGTAGAGTATAGGGTAGGTGTAACGACCCAACCTGAGCCGGGCCCACAAAATCACTAATAGAAAAATTTTCTTTTCTTTGAGCCAGGAATCATCGTCTGTGTGCGAGAAGTACAACGTTTATCTACGTACTACGGAGCTTTAAAGCTTCCTTGTACGAAGACTTAGGTTGTGACAAACGTATACACACAACGAAGCTTCATAGTTCATTGTGTGTAAAACAGAATTAAAATATATATTTATAATTAATTTGGATCCGGCCAACGTTCCTTGTCGTTGGTTGCCTACGTATGTATTGGATATTATTCCAACACAATCGGATCCGAATGTAGTTCTGCCTAATGGCTACTACATACAACAATCGTCACAAAATCATATATGTTAAAATATGTATGTATTGATATTTACAAAAATTCATCATATATCGGAGTCAAGCGGAAGTTAATAAGCCAAAAATGTACATCTCGCTCTACCACCGAGCGGGATCATAATCACATATATGCGTCTCTCTCTATCACTAAGCTGAGACTAAAAACACAAATTATATGTCTCGCTCTACCCTAGAGCGAGACCACACATGTCATATAAGCATACATCATGGCATATAAAGCACACATCATGGCATATAGGCACACAACATGGCATATAGGCACACAACATGGCATATAGGCACATAGCACAACAAACATATAAATTGTAGTATAACATACATCATAACTTAGCACATGTTATTCTATAGTTACAATGGAAGATTAGAAATGCTTACTTCCATCATAACTCGTACGGTATCGGTATCTACGGACAGAACCCTGTCTTGCTCCGGGTCTCTTTTTCTTGTTCCGGTGTTCGGGCAGGGCCTCCCTTAGTCTCGGGGCATTTCCTCCTTATAAGATTGTCAGCTCAGAAAATGGAACCCACCATCGTGTAGAATACTTTTGATTTAGTCAAGAACGCCTCTTGAATCGACTAAATCGGAGTTAGGATGGCCAGAAACAGAGAAAACGAAGTTGGTCAGTACAAGTAGAACCTCTCCTTGTCTTGGGATGTTTCTTCTTCATACGATTGCCAACTCAGAAAATGGAACCCTCTATCGCGTAGAACATACTTGATTTAGTCAAGAACGCCTCTTGAATCGACTAAATCGGAGTTAAGATGGCTAGAACAGAGAAAACGAACTTGGTCGATGCTCAAAGGTAACGGGCAGAACCTCTCTTTGTCATGGGGCATTTTGTACTCATACGATTGCCAACTCAGAAAATGGAACCCTCCATCACGCAGAACATACTCGATTTAGTCAAGAACGCCTCTTGAATCGACTAAATCAGAGTTAGGATGGCTAAAAACAGAGAAAACGATGTTGGTCGATGCTCAAAGGTAGTGGGCAAAACCTCTCCTTGTCTTGGGGTATTTTCCTCCTTATAATGACTCCAATTTTTAGAAAGGACAACTCCATTGCGTAGAGCACGCTCGATTTAGTAGGAAACGGGTCTTGAACGGCTTTAATCGGCCTCAGAATGGTCAGAAACGGGGGAGAGGAAGTTCTGGGTGAAAATAGAAAAGAAATGGGGTATATATAGGCCCCGGCGCACCAAAAAACCGCGGCGCCACGCCGCACTACACCGCACCAAAATGCAGCGCTGCCAGAAACGGTGGCGCACACCGTTTCCTGTGGCGTGCGCGCCCGGCACGTTGCCTGCGCGTAATGCGCGCGGCGACAGCGCGTCATGGCCGCGCGTTACGCGCGAAGCGGTCACTTTTTTTTTAATTCAAATCTTCAAACGCACGTAACTCCCTCCCCGAATTCAGATTTGCATGTTCTAGGTACAGTTGGACTCGTATCGACGAGCCCTTTGATACTAATCCACTTAAAGCAATAAATTGTGCTCTTTATAAGTGGACCCCACCTATATTATACGTTTCTCAAATGTCGTAACTTCCGGTCCCGACTTCCGTTTCGCCCTTTCTTTGATTCGTTACGCTCGTTTCTTCAATCTCTACTCAAATACAGAGGTTTCAATGGTTAAAACTATCTATAATTTATTAGAAGAATCACTAATTACCTCTAACCCCCTTGGTTAGACGTAATCGAAAAGCGGGGTATTACAGTAGGGTGTACTGATGCATTATTCCCTGATTGGTTTAATAATACTTAAACAGATCAGAGGTGTAATCACCACCCCTGTCAATCCTCAAGACTTTTACCTGCTTGCCTAACTGGGTCTCTACCTTAGTTTTAAATTACTTAAATTTATCTAAGGCATCAAATTTTCTATTTATTAGATACATGTACCCATATCTTGAGTAGTCATCTATAAATGTTATGGAATAGGTCATATCTTTGTGGGTCTGAATATTTAAGAGCCCATAGATGTCAGAATGAACTACCTCTAATAGTTCATTTTCCCTTTGTCCCTTTTGGAAGGATTGTCTACTCATCTTCTCCGATAAACAATCCTTACACACTCGTAAGTCTTTGGATATTTTGGGTAGTAACCCCGCATTAAACATCCTATGTAGTTTGTCTATATTTATATGACACAAATGCATATGTCATAGCAAGGCATCATCCATAGACAAAATAAGATAATCAGAAGAGTTCATTTTATTAGCAATAATTGAGTTCATTACATCTAAGCAATACAATCCATCAACTAAAGAAGCAGTAAAAAGAATTGAGCCACCCTTGCCCACTATGGCTTTACTCCCCTTGAATCTAACTTCAAATCCCTTCTTGGTCAAAACAAGAATTGAAATCAAATTCCTCCTGATGGAGGGAGCAAACAACACATCTGTAAGCCCAAAAGTAAACCTTCCTTCAGAGGGATCCGGTAAGTCCCCATGGCCTCCACATCGTAGTAAGTATTATTTCCCATGTAGACTTTATTCTGGCCTGGGAGGAGATTGATCATCTCACCCTAGACCACCTATAATGAGACACATGCACTGTGGCTCCATAATCCAACCACCAAGTCTTCTCCTTAATGTCAACTATCATGACATCAGAGATAACAAATATAATCTCTCTGTTCTTGCCCTTTTGTTGCTAGCCTGGTCATCCTTCTGGAGACAGTTTGCCTTGAAGTGGCCCACCTAGCTATACCTGAAGTAAGCACCATGGGGTTTGTTATTCCCCTTGTCATTGCCCTTGTTGTGAGGCTTCTTCCCTGTTCTCTTAAAGGCTCTCTTCCTTGAAGGTCCTGGCCCCTGTCGACCTTTCTTCCCTCCACCAAAGCTCTATGTCTAGTTAGTAGTAGCAACACTTGAAACATTGACACGGTTCCTCCTTTCCTACTCAAGCCTAAGCTTGGCAATCAGAGATTCCATTGTCAGCTTCTGGTCGCTCATGTTGAGGTACACCACTACACTCTCCCAAGACTTAGGGAGGTTGTTCAACAAAGTAGACACCTAAACTCCCTCAGAGATGGGGTCATCCAATGTCTCCAGGTCATCAGCAATGATGTACATGACACTGAGGTGCTCATTCACATCATCTCCCTCCTTCATCCTAGAATTCTGATATTTTGAATGCAACATCCTTTTATGGGCCTTAATCTGCTCCCTACACCTCACAGATACGACCTCTAGCATCTCTCTGGCAGTCTTATAGTTTTCAAAGAGCCTCTCCAACTTAGGGTCCATAAAACTGAGAATAGTGGACCTGACCTTGTTATCATCACCCTTTAATTTATCATAGGCCTTTTTCTGTGTTGTAGAACAATTATCTAAACATGGCTAAATGACCTACTACATGACATGAGCTAGGTTAGAGAGTGTGAGGATAAGATGTATCCACCTCTTCTATACCAAATAATTATCAACATTAAGTTTCTCTTCTTTCCTAGTTTGGAAGTGACTATCTTTGAAGCCATTTTACAACTACAAATATAAGGCAAAGACACAGGAATTGATACTACGTTATGGCCAATAGCTTCTTAGTTAATTATGCATTGGCTCACTTACTTCAACAAATAGTAAAGAGAAAAGTATTTATGCTGATTCAATTAGTTTAATTGCACAAAAAATTAGGCTTAATTCACTAGTGAAGAGCCCTAACTACCCTTAACTCCCCTTAAGGTAAATTACCCTAATTACGCAATTACTTCTGTTAATGGCTTATGCAATCCCTTAAACATACCCAATCAGCACCAAACATCGAGCAAACACATATTAGAGTTTCTAAAATTATTACTTTTCTGCCCAAAAAAATATTGATGCAAAATTACCAAAATAGCCCTAGGGTTAATTAGGTCTTTTTACCCTTGAAAATCACACCAAATTAAATCACCCAATAATCATTTAATCAAAATATAAGATAATGATTAATATTCTGGACAGAAAACATTCTACCACACACGCAAACCTTGTGAATTGACCAAAATGCCCCTAGGGCTAAATCAATCAATTTACACTATCTTCTAATCCAATTAATTAATTACATTAACACAATATAATTAATAAAATCTTATGGACCAGAAAGTATTTGTGTGAACATAGAGTGATCAGAAAATTTATTTGGGCAAAAAAGTCACATGGGTGAATTTTCTATTTTGCCCCTACACTTGTCAAATTCACAAATTCAAATAAATAGTCTGATCACAAAAATTCCAGCAAACAAAACATATGAATCAATTCGTAATAGATCAATTTCACTTCAATGTCAAAATCCCAATCAATAAAAATTGAACTTTATGCAAATCAGCGACCTATTCCCTCAAATCGGGCTCTGATACCATTGTAGAGTGATGGTACAGTGGAGGCGTAGTGGTGCTTAAGCCCAAGGAGAGGCGCATAGCATAAAAATTTCAACTGTATAACAATTTACTACACAACAAGCATAACCATGCAATTACATAAGCAATACAACATGTAGATCAGGGCATATATTGAATCAAAATGAAATTATTGGATAAATATGGACTGACCTTGGGTTAATCACCCCCGAACATGCTCTTGCCTTCACGCCGACGTCTAATCTCAATTGATTCACAATCAATTAAGCAAAGGGAGGAGTTTTACCTTGTTTATGTGTAGATCTCTCTTGCACCCTCTTCTTAGATTGAAATCTCAGCAAAGAGGCATCCCAAGTCTTGTCCTTGAAGCCACGAATCAGCAAGGAGAATCTTCCCCTCTAGCACACCACACAAGAGAATTATTAGAGGGAGAAGAGGGGTGGCCAGCACTTGTTCTCTCAAGAACAAAGAAGGGAGGCCAGCCCACAAAGGGAGAGGGGGTGGATTGGGAGAGGGGACAGGAGAGGAGGGGTGGCACGCGCCACTAGGGCATCCTCCTCTCCCTCTTAATCCCTATTTATATCCCTCCCAATATCCTCTTAAGAGGGCTTCATTAAACGGGCTTCTTGCTGAATTTCACTGGGTTCTTCATAGAGGGTCCGACATAACAGGAGTGGGCTTTACTCCTCAGAGCCCACGGGGTCCTAGACCCCCTGCACAAGGTCAAGCCCACGATAGGGTCAACCCATCGCTAACCACAAAATAGACCATCAACACTAATTCATGAGTGTGACTGCACAATGTGTTAATGCGCATCTTAGTCACATACCTAGTGTCCATGTGTGACGACTGTGGGTCCCATAAGAATTTGTGTCACGATGGCTCATGTGGGGTCGGCGCTACTGCCCCCACTAACCTTGGACCCCGTGGCCCATACCAGCTCACCCAAACCGCGAACAAAGTAGACCATAATGGACCCAGCCCATACCCTGGTCCAACAATTAGCAATCTGTGATGGCATGGGCAGACGTGCAAATGTGGGTTGCCACCAGGATGAGAGGGAATCCCTCCTCATATTCAAAATTGGACTCATCGACTCCAAGAATAACCTTTCTTCATGGGGTTTGCTCTCATATTGCTGCAAATGGAGCCGAGTCACTTGCGATACTAAAACCGGGTATGTTCTCCAACTCAACCTACATAAGTCATCCTTGAATTACTCCCTGAGAGGCCAATTAGCCCCTGTGTTGCTTGAATTGAAGCATCTTCAATTGTTGGACTTCAACAACAATATGTTATTTGGCAGCCACATTCCGAGCTTCTTGGGTTCTTTCAAGGAGCTGAAATATTTGAACTTGTCCTATGCAGGCTTTAGTGGGGAAATTCCTCACCAACATGGAAAGCTCTCCAAGCTTGAATATTTGGATCTTTCAACACCTTATGATGATTGATGACACAGTGACCGACTTTAGTAGTTGACGGGGATGACTTCTTTGAAGAACATTTAAATGAACTTCGTGGTTCTTTTTTAATTGCGTCATCTATCTTATCTGAAAAGTGGGAAACAATCATATATTTTCAAATAAAGTTAGGCATAAATGTTCTTTTTTCAATTATTGTGAAAGTCAAGTTAGGGCTTATATCCAGGCCAATGCTAATCTTTCTAAACTCATCAATGAGTTTCCTTTCATTGCTTCTAGATGGCAAACGTAATTTTTTAATTTTTGACTCTGTTCACTCCTAATTTTAATTGAAGGGAGCTTCCTCCCCTTTTTACCCTTTAAAAAAATGAACTTCATGGATCTATCTAAGATGGGCATGAGTCACATACATGCTTTGAGCACTCTCCCTTTTCTTTCTGATTGGTTGCAGTCTTCATACTCTTCCTCAACCTCCATCTTCTGCCAACTTTACATCTATACGTGTTCTGGATCTTAGTGGGAATCAACTTGGTGTGAGCAGATTAGCATTTCTAGCTAACAAGAGTAATATTGACTTAATATACCTCTCCTACAATTACTTTCAAGGACATTTTCCTCATTACCTTCAAGAGCTACCATACTTGCAGTTGTTAGATGTTGGTTGTTGTTCCAGTGGTGGAAGGAGGTTGGAGAAGTATTAAGACCTCGAAACTCAAAAGAAAGTTATTTCGAATGAGAAATCACATGTTCAATTAGCAACCTCACTTCCCTTATTCCAATACACTTGTTATAGAATTAGTTGTGGGGAAATATTCCTAGTTGCATAGGACATCTTGCATCTCTTGAGCACTTGGATCTCTCAGTGAATAAGCTACATAGGCCTATTCTTACTATTTTTGGACATCTTGCATCCCTTAAATGACTAGATTTCTCCAATGAATAAGCTATATTGGCCTATTCCTACTACTTTTAGACATCTTACATCCTTTAAGCAACTAGATCTCTCATTTAATGAGCTAGATGGGCCTATTCCTATTACTTTTGGACATCTTACATCCCTTGAGTGATTAGATATCTCATATACTGAGCTAGATCGACTCATTCCTACTACTCTTGGACATCTTACATCCCATGCACGTTTAAATCTTGATAATAATAACTTACATGGGCCCATCCCCACAAGTTTTGGAAAGCTGTAAAGTTGAAATATGCTAACATGGGCTAGACTCATTTTGAAGAGCTTTTGACTTTGACATTCATTCTCTCATCCAATGAGTTTGTTTAGCATAAAATGCAATTGGATCCCACCATTCTAGCTTGCGTATCTCTATATATGGTCATGCTTTTTAGGATTAAACTTTCCCCAATGGCTAAACACACAAAAATCTCCGAGGGGCCTAGATTTTTCCAATACAAGCCTTGGGGGCTCTCCACCATCTTGGTTTTGGAATTTCACTTCCCAACTAGAAATCCTTAAACTGTCCAGTAACAAAATTCAAGGCCAATTGCCAAATCTATGTGCCCTTGACTCTACTTCTGTTGTTGATATGAGCTTCAATCTCTTCTCAGGTCCTTTACTTGTCTACTCAACCCCTTTAACTTAGGCTACCTTAATCTTTCAAATAATCAACTCATTGGACCCATTCCAGAGAACTTCACTCGTACGAGGAGCCCACTTGTGATCTCTCTTTCAAGAAACTGAATTATTGGCACAATTCCATCATGGCTTGGCAGGATCGATCAAAATTATTTTCTTGACCTTTCTCATAATCAACTAAGTGGGTCAGTTCCAATGAACTTGGGTAATTTCACTTCTCTCGAAAGACTTGATTTGAGTGGTAACTTTTTACAAGGAGGTATACCTCGGTCTTTTGGTCAACTCACAAGCCTTTGGTCTTTACAATTGAAAAAAAATACACTATCTGGAAAGTTATCTTCGTCCCTTCAAAATTGTTCAGAGATGCATTTACTTGATGTGGGTGACGATAACTTCTCAGGGGTGGAGCCACATGGAAGGTTAGGGGTCAATTGGCCCCCTAATATTTTTAATTTTTTTAATTACCTATATAGTAAAATAGTTATGCCCCTCTTAAAAAAAATATTTTGCCCCTCTATTCAGCTTTCCTTTATTGGTAGTGTTGTATGCCCTCTGTGTTCAAGTTTGCCCCTCCTCACCGGAAGTCCTGGCTCCACCCCTATTCTCAGGGAGCATTAAACCTTTGATCAATGATGGCCACGTGAACACAAGAGTTCTCAAGATTAAACTTGGAAATCTCTCCAAGCTTGAATATCTGGATCTTTCAACACCTTATGATGATTGATGACACAGTGACCGACCTCAGTGGCTTATTTGAAGCACCTTTCAATGAACTTCATGGATCTTCTTGAATTGTGCCATTTATCTTATATGAAAAGGAGAAAAATAGTTGTATATTTTCGAATGAAGTTAGGCATAAATGCTCCCTTTTCAATTATTGTGAAAATTAAGTTAGGGCTTATCTCCAAGCCAATGCTAATCTTTCTAAACTCATTAGTAAGTTTCCTTTCATTGCTTCTAGATGGCAAATTTAATTTTTTAATTTTTGACTCTGATCACTCCTAATTTTGATTGAAGGGAGGTTCCTCCCCTTTTTACCCTTTAAAAAAAAATGAACTTCATGGATCTATCTAAGACGGGCATGAGTCGCATACATGCTTTGAGCACTCTCCCTTTTCTTTCTGATTAGTTGCAGTCATCATACTCTTCCTCAACCTCCATCTTTTGCCAACTTTACATCTCTTTGCATTCTGGATCTTAGTGGGAATCAGCTTGATGTGAGCAGTTTAGCTTTTCTAGCTAACAACTATAACATTGAGTCAATATACCTCTCCTACAATTACTTTCAAGGACCCTCAATTACCTTCAAGAGCTACCATACTTGCAATTGCTAGATGTTGGTTGTTGTTTCAGTGGT
Source organism: Saururus chinensis (assembly GCA_035235625.1). NCBI lineage: Eukaryota > Viridiplantae > Streptophyta > Magnoliopsida > Piperales > Saururaceae > Saururus > Saururus chinensis. The sequence continues at coordinate 27,052,572 of CP141142.1, forward strand.
GGAAGGATGTTGGAGAAGTATTAAGACCTCGAAACTCAAACAAAAGTATTTTGAAGGAGAAATCCCATGTTCAATTAGCAACCTCACTTCCTTTATTTCAATACACTTGTCATAGAATTAGTTGTGGGGAGATATTCCTAGTTGCATAGGACATCTTGCATCTCTTGAACACCTGGATCTCTCGGCAAATAAGCTACATGGGCCTATTCTTACTATATTTGGACATCTTGCATCCCTTAAACGACGGGATCTCTCCATGAATAAGCTACATGGGCCTATTCCCACTACTTTTGGATATCTTGCTGCCCTTGAAGAACTAAATCTCACCATAAATAAGCTACATGGGCCTATTCCTACTCCTTTGGGATATTTTGCATCCCTTGAGCGACTAGATCTCCCAGATAATGAGCTAGATGAGCCTATTCCTAATACTTTTGGACATCATACATCCCTTGAACATTTGAAACTTCATAACAATAACTTACATGGGCCCGTTGCCACAAGTTTTGGAAAGCTGTCGAAGTTGAAATATGCTACATGGGCTATAACTCCTTGACGGGGATTCTAAATGAGACTCATTTTGAAGGGCTTTAAAGTTTGACATTGGTCGACCTCTCAACCAATGAATTGGTGTTTAGCATAAAAAGCAATTGGATCTCATCATTCTAGCTTGGGTATCTCTATATATCATCATGCATTTTAGGACTAAACGTTCCCCAATGGCTAAACACACAAAAATCTCTATGGGGGCTAGATTTTTCCAATACAAGCCTTGGGGGCTCTCCGCCATCTTAGTTTTGGAATTTCACTTCCCAACTAGAAATCCTTAAACTGTCCAATAACAAAATTGAAGGCCAATTGCCAAATCTATGTGCCCTTGACTCTACTTCTGTTGTTGATATGAGCTTCAATCTCTTCTCAGGTCCTTTACCTTGTATACTCAACAACCCTTTTAACTTAGGCTACTTAAATCTTTCAAATAATCACCTCATTGGGCGGCTGGGCCCATTCCTGAGAACTTCACTCGTGGGAAGAGCCCCCTTGTGATCTCTCTTTCAAGAAACCGAATTGATGGCACAATTCCATCATGGCTTGGCAGGATGGAAAAACATTATTTTCTTGACCTTTCTCAGAATCAACTAAGTGGGTCAGTTCCAATGAACTTGGGTAATTTCACTTCTCTCGAAAGACTTGATTTGAGTGGTAACTTTTTACGAGGAGTGTACCTCGGTCTTTTGGTCAACTCACAAGCCTTTGGTCTTTACAATTGAAAAAAATACACTATCTGGAAAGTTGTCTTCGTCCCCTCAAAATTGTTCAGAGATGAATTTACTTGATGTGGGTGACAACAACTTCTTAGGGAGCATTAAACCTTTGATCAGTGATGGCTGCATGAACACAAGAGTTCTCAGATTGCGGTCAAACAATTTTACAGGGAAAATACCATCCAATATATCATATATGTCATCTCTTCAAATTTTTTATGTATCCAACAATTACTTGTCAGGTTTATTTCCTACAAATTTCAGAAAGGTCACTGGAATCACTAGAGTCAAGAGAATAAGAAAATCATGGAATGATAAGAGAATAAGTAAATCATGGAATGATAGACTTGTTTGCAATGATTTAAATAGTTGTCGTGATCCTGCTGTAGAATACTTGTTTTTATTGACTAAAGGCCAGATGCTCGAGTACACTTATATCCTTGACCTTGGCACAAGCATTGATCTTTCAGGCAATTGTTTTTATGAACCAATTCCAGATGAAATAACAAGGCTTGGTGGATTGTTCTCGTTGAACTTATCAAATAATCACTTGAGTGGGGAGATTCCTTGGATCATTGTGAGTTTGAAATCACTGGAGTCTCTTGATTTGTTAAAGAACCAACTTACTGGTGAGATTCCAAGTAGCTTATCTAGATTATCATCATTGAGCAAGCTGAATTTGTCAAACAATAATTTACAAGGGAGAATTCCTTCAGGAAATCAGCTTCAAACACTCGATGATCCATCTATTTCTTATGGAAATCGGGATCTCTCTGGTGCTCCCCTTGCAAAAGTTTGTTCAAGAAATGAAACAGGTACAACTGAATATGGCAGGGAAGAAGGACATGATGCGGTATGATTATGCATAAGCCTCATACTTGGCTTTGTAGAGGGTTTTTGGGGACTATCTGGTCTTCTCATCTGCAAGAAGTCTTTTAGAATCTTGTACTTCAGTTTCGTTGATGCTCTCAGTGATAAGATTTTTATCTTAGTTGCATTAACTACATCTAAACTGAAAAAGAACAATGAGAGAAACAGAGGGTGACAAAAGAACGTGTAAAAGAAATAAAATTTTGCAGTTGTTTAAGCTTTGAACTTTTGCGTGTGTTTGTACGATGTACTACTTTTTAAGTTTTAGCAGTTGTTTAAGCTTTGAACTTTTGGGTGCGCTCGTACGATGTACTATTTTTTTAAGTTTTAGCAGTTGTTTAAGCTTTGACTTTCGGGTGTGTCTGTACGATCTACTATTTTTATTAAGCTTTGAACTTTCGGGTGTGATTGTACGATGTACTATTTTTTCATCTTTTTATATATAGTTTATGCCAACTATCAATTGTTGCTTCTTTTACTAAGAAGCTGGTAGCTTCTTTTATTTTTTTATGTTCTCTAGCTTTATATTAAATTTATAAAATATACGAGATATCAAAGTTAAAAGGAATATTTGATCATATTGATCCATGGATGTTATATGTGAGTCACAATGTGTGGCCCCATGACCATTTATCAGCCCAATCTTCATCATTGTGGCCTAGGTATGTGGAATTTTGATTTTAGTAGAGCCTTTAGAGGACCTTGCTACAATTATCAAAACTTTTACTTAGAAGATTTTCCTTGTAATTTTCTTTATTAATTTATTGACAAATTGTCCCCATATAGATAATGGAGAAGGGTAAACTAGTGTGATAGCTCTCACCCACTTGAAATCAATAATAAAAATGACTTAAAGAAAAAGAAAAAGAATGATGCAAGTTGAGAGGATTAAAAAATAGCTAAGCCCAAGGAAAATTGAAAAACAAGTATAAAAGAAAAAACATTTTCGAACATAAATTGCACGTGTATTGCAATTGGCTATATTTTGATTATCAAAATTATGTTCATTGTAGTTGTGTGTAATTAAGTCTTTAGAGTCTAGTTTGATTTGTGGTATATCATGTCAACTTTGGAATTGAATGTCATGAAGAATTGGAGTAGACGTGTTTCAAAGATTTAAGGTAGAAGACTTATAAGCAAGTGATTGAATTTCATTGGTATAACAAGTATGGAATCACACATACATGTTACTACAACTAGGAATAATATGCTTTATCATATGAAAGTATGGGAAAGAATGAGTGAAAAAAGTGTGAAAAATTGCATAAGTACGCAAAAATTTCATCTGTGATCAATTGACATTAAAATGGGATTGATTAGGAATGAATTGTGTTGCTTTGTACTATAGTTACACTATAACAATATTGTTGCATGTTACTATAGTAGGTCTTGTTCACTGATCGATCGGGGGTACTGTAGCGGTTAATAGTTTTAGTTTCTAGAATTGGGTATTGTAGCTACCAATCGATAGGGTAATCTAGATGCCTAAAATAAGTCATTCCAAGAGCAGTTATTTTCCTAATCTAACTATGAGACTTAAGCCTACTTAACCCTCTATATAAGGACTTAGGGATGGAAAATATGAGAGACGAGTGTCATAACCCAAAAATTTTAAACCCTTTATAATAGCATAAATGGTGAATCACAAGGAATTTTTTCTTTTCTTAAATGTAAAACAAATCATTCAATTAAATATCCAATTCATAATTACTAGGTCTCACATATATGAAAATCAAACCATATAATGCAATTGCAGGTCTCCAAAATCTATAAATAGCAAGCTATCCTTCTAAATACAAGTCTCATTATAAATCCAGGTTTATTAAATTTTCAGGAATCCACTTTGTCGGGGATTCACATATCTATTATTTTCTGTTCCAGGATCTTTCCTAAATTCAATTCAGATTAGATTGCTTCCAAATTTCTTGTGTTCTATAAGTCCTCTATCTAACTTAAAAATCTATACTTGATTTGGAGTAGTTTACTAATACACTGAAATAATGTTTAAGTAAATGTTTTCACATCTTGAATTGCAATTCTATTTTGTGTTAATTCATTACTTATTTGGGCTATTTATATTTTGAATAAGTGAGTTGGACCTCTGTTGTGTTTACATATCTAAATTGGCTTCGATAGGATCCAAGTGGAAGAGGAAGTGAAGCCCACCTACCTAAAGCTATTAAAGGGTCAAAAATGGGTTTCTAATGGTCTAAACATGCATAAAATGGTCAAACACAACCTTGTGGACTCATTGGATTTCATATTTGCATCAAGAAAACCAAATTCGGGAAGAAGCTGATTCTAACAGATTGACACGGCCTTGGTATTTGAGTCATAGCTTTCTATATAAGCTTTAGATTGATATGATTCTGGTGGCATTAAAAAGAAAACTTCCGTGGCTACAATACATATTTCAGGATAAAATTCATAATTCCAAAAATATATTTGACATGAATTAGGTCGAATACAACCTTATAGAGTCATTGGATTTCATATTTTCATCAAGAGAATCAAATTCGTGAAGAAGTTGATTCAGATAGATTGGCACAGCCTTGGTATTTGAATCATAACTTTCTATATAAACTTTGGATTGATATGATTCTAGTAGCATTAGAAAAAATACTTTCGTGGCTACAATACATATTTCAAGATAAAATTCACGGGTTGTAATTGACTAACCCGAGGCGAACACATGAAATTTTTTTTTATGGGTTATAATTGATACACATAAGGAAAGATAATTAAGCTAATTATATAACTAAAGGAAGACTAAATGATACTTATTTGCTAAATAAATTATTAATTTATTTGATTGATTTAGAATCTAATCATTGCGAAAGAAGCAACCAATCAAGCAATTAAGAGATATGATTAGACCTTCCCCTTTAAAGTAACCCCTTCTACTCCAATAAAAAGACAGGTGGATGTGGGATAGGCATCATTACCTCCTCTTTGGATCTCTTTTCTCATATTTTTCTCTTCTATTATAGTTTTGATTTTTAAGTTTCATTGTAATGACTTTGTAAGGACTCTAGCTAAGTCTAGAGGTGATTTGTAATAATTTAATAGAGTTATGTTCATGTTTCATGAATGGTTTCATGTAAGTATTAATTATCTTCTTCTTTTTTCTTTGTGATCTTAATACATAAGATGATTAAATGCTCTCATTCTTTATCTTTTGTGATTTTGATGCATAGAACTCTTAAAGAAGCAATTTTCTTTATCCTTCATTTATACAAAGTATTTCTTATCTTTGTTTTTCCTTTTAATGTTCATCTCCTATGGTTAGATAGAATCTTCATTCAATTATAACTGAGATAACATGATACATAAAGAACATCACTAGATGTTACAATGACCCTCAATACCTTAGCGTTTTATCCTATTAATTTCTTAACTCTTTATTCCCTCAATACTCTTTCTCTCTCAATTTTCATTTACTCCTCTTAGTGTGTAATCATTGTAATAGTCACACAAAGGAAATCCTTGTGGATTCGACCTTGCGAGACTACATCCACTTGTGCACTTGCAAGTAATATAACCCTAAACATTTTTTTAAATTAATGAATCAATAGTTTAGGTGCAATTTACACCTGTGTGTTCTTTGAGATCCAACTATGCAGGAATTCCAGTGTTGTCTAGCAATTTTCAAAATTCGATATTATTATAGTTTATGGTTTCGGTCTATTAGCCAATTTAATTTGGAGTTTCTGACTAGGTCAATTGACTGTTCAAAGTGTTTGTCTTATAAATAGCTAAAAAGGAGCGACTATTAGGACATATGTAGCCATATGTACATAAATGGCTTATTTCGATGAATAAATTAATGTCAATTTGATGTGTCATTTGAGTCATAGGATTGATTGCTTGCTGGTCAAGATCAATAGTGACAGTGAAGTAGGAATGAGGACTCAGAAGTGTTTAGAAGTATTTCCATAGGTAAAAACATGCGAACACATCATATTCACAAACTTGGGATATTGGGATTATCATGTTAGAATGTGAGAGCGAGTTTTGTAGATGATTGGTTAAAAATTGTGCTTTTGTTCATTAATGAGCAATCGATATAAATCACCTAATCGATCTACCATGAATATTTACATAAGGTTCTCTAGAATACAACATCGAATGTTCATCAAGTGGAGAGATCAATCGGTAGGCTGATAAGATGATTACAAAAGTTTAAATGATCAATCGGTTGCTTGATGAATTGATCGCAATATGTTCAAAAGGAGTTCAGTAGTTAAATCATTTGTTGTAAAGGATCGATTGCACCTTGCTGGACATACTCTAGTAACTTTATCAACCTATCATTTTACTAAAAGGATCAATAAAAAGAGAAATTGCATTCAAATAGAACAAGGAATGATTGATTGCCCTATGGAACAATCGATCACTTCAATACATAGTTTCCTAAAATAGGCTTTTTCAAATGAAATAACATTCTTATTACAAGTCAAATACCTAAACTGACTTACTTATCTATATAAGAGGAGTTTTTGACGTAGGAAAAGAGGGGGAAGTCATTATTAACATCGAGAAGCTGACTTACTTACTTATCTATATAACAGGAGTATTTGACGTAGGAAAATGGACCTTGAAGAAGCTCTAAAGATCCATTTTTAGAGGGCTTGGATTGGTGGCTATTATATTGAAGAAAGACAAAGATGAAGCTCAAAGGGAAAAGTATCAAGGAGGTGTCTTGTGACCAACAGAAAGAGAAGGGACTTGTAGTGTTCAGTTTAGAGTTTGGTAGTCATGAGTCCTTTAAGTTTTCATATTCATAGTGCATTGATTTAGCCAATCGAATAGCTATTCATTGTTTTCTCCCAATTTGGGTTTCCACGTAAATCCTTGTGTTGATTGTGGTTGCTTGACAACTTGATCATTGCTGGATAAGATTGTTTTTAGGTAAAAATTTTGTAACTCGAGGCCATAACTTGTGGTTTTTTGTTTTTGATTTAAGTACTTAAAATATGGGTAAAGTGGTGATTCCCTAGGTATAGATGAATATTAAACTCACAAAAACCATGCAAAATTTGAATAAGAACACTGCTATTACCCCAACCCCCTAGGTTATGCTCAAGACCCCCCACTACTTGGCCACCCCAAAAAAAATAAAAAATTACCCATACGTACCTCTCCCCACCCAGCAATTAAAAAATATTGATTATGCTCAACCTATTTCTCCAACTCAGGTGACAACAACAATGATGGCCCTACTCTTCTCCCTCCTTTTTTTCCTGACCCATATCTGACTGACTCTCCTACTTCCAACTTAATTTGTTGCTTGTTAGCAAAACCCTCCACTGAGTCCACTTGTTTCTCCATTGTTCTTCTACGCATTAACATTCAAATGCATGAGCTTTTGACATTTCCCTAGTCCAAGAGGAGCATTGTTCATCTTCCTCAATTTTCTTCAGTGGTCTTAGTATAGAAGTCCTCTAGCAGTTTTGGGCTTCAACGTGCTACAGGGACTCTTTCTCTATAACTCAGATCAAAACCAAAATTTCTTCCCTCCCAAAGTCTCAATGAGAAAAAGCTCTTATTTTTATCCATTTTCTTTGCAAGTAAGGATATGGAGTTGGTGAGAAATTACCCCAAGTCGTCATCTTCCACCATTTCACCAAGCTCTGTTGCCTCCAATCCCTTGGCATCTACACCACCTCCTCTGCCCCCACTTCCAGCAACACCACTGAAGAGTCTGACCACTCTTCTTCTGACTGGGAGAACCAAAAGATCCATCCACAACCCCATGAAGAACCCTATGAGCCAAACAGTTTCAAGCACGATGCCATCCCCTTAAAGTTGTTTGGCATCATTTCCTCCCTCCAATCTGCTACGTGAAGGTCACACTGGCAATGGCTAGCATTTGTGCTAGCAGCTAGGATGGCCACAAGGACCTGGTGGACCCGGCCATGGCGGCTAGAGCCAAGCCAAATATGGTGTGATGACCTTGAATTTTTGGTATGATTTCTTGCCTCTAATAAAACTAATTTTAGAGTTTTTAGTGAATTTTAATTATTTGAAGGTAGTTATTTAGTGGTTTTTTTAAAGATGTGATAGAGCTTTAAAAAATGAGAATAACCAGTTTTTTAATGTTCAAAATCAGTTAAGAGCTCGAGAAGTGTGCCAATTGGTAGAGGGTTTTATCCTTTCCTAAGGCATAAATGTTTACATAGGTTGTCTTTTGAACCTAATATATATGACTCTAGTATATTAAGTGTTTGAGTTAGTTTCAATGTATGTTTTATGAATTCCTCATACATTCGTTTTATCTAATGATTATCCTTTGAAGTAGGCTATGAATTATGCACTTATGCACTGTGATTTTTATGATTTCCTCATATATTCCTTTTATCGAATGATTATCCTTTGAAGTAGGTTATGAATTATGCATTATGATTCATGTGAGATAATTAAAATCAAGTTTTTCCACTGTTTTAATTATAAATAAGTGTCATATGTTTGAAAGATAGTTTTAGAGAATTATTTCCTTATCAAAAGGACGATTCTCAAGAATTCTTTTTAAAAATATGTACAAACATGTTGATAGAGTTACTAGGATGGGATAAAGAAATGGTAACTATCTCATTGGAACGAGTGGCCAATATGATCTTTATAGTCATTATCAGTAATGCACCCATGGCTTGTAAAGGCAAGGTTATTGTTTTTGAAAGGCTAAGCATGGGGACAAACTATTTATGAAAGGAAAACTTCCCTTTGTGAGTCAGTGAACTCAAGATTGATTTGTTATCTAGAGCTTTAGTTGGTCGACGTCCCAATAGAGCTCAGTGGATAGAAGAGTGTATAACTATAATCCGATTTGGAATTGGATACACGGTACACACATTAGCCTAGTTAGCTCCTAACGAAGGGTGGGAACCCGGATTAGCCCCTCACGAAGGGCATAGACCTTTAAGAAGGCTACACACACTAAGGTAGAAAGTATCATAGGAAGACTATCTCCTCTCTTGATCTCAGGGCCCCATGAGCACGGGTGGCTCTTCCCTCCACAAGCACTAGGTATTTTAGGATGATTTGTGGAGGAGTAAGAGGTATATGCTTTGTACTCACAACAGACTCCTTAGGATGGAGTACGTGTCTAAGACAATGATAGTAAGCCATGAGAGTTTGCAAAACCTAGTAGCATCTTCGATCCATAGTAAAAAGCTCAAGGGGAAGTTTTGGATTAGAGGCACGCCCTGATTTTTTAAAAGTTTTATCTATCTTGCTTATTATAAGATTTGAAGCCTGTCATATGTTACATTTATAACTGATAGTTAAAATTCTCCTACTAAGCATTTCAAAATACTCGCCACCCCCCAAACATTGTAGGATCTAGTGAGGCATAGTCTGTCATGCGCCGCCATATCCCCTTGACCCGGATGCAGTCCAAAGTGAGATGACGAAGGCATGACAAAGTGAAAAGCTAACTGATTGTTTATAATTAAACCCTTTGCAAGTGTACAAGGTAATTGTACTATGATAAGTACTTAAGGGTTGTCGAACCTCAGGGACGAATAAATTATTACTAAATCTAAGAGAGGAATTTGTTGATTAAAAACCAAAAACAACTTAAAAGTAAAATTAAGCAAAAAAAATAATCACTAAATTAAAAGTAAGAGATTAATATGATGGAATTTACTTAGGAAATTGAATCCACTATAGAACTATAACAATTCTTTAACTTTTAATCTAAATCTAGTGTGAATATGAACAAGTATTCTCAGCTACAAGCTAGAATTACTTCAGAAATAATCATTAATTAAATTCATGGCATGAACTATCTTTGACAATAGCACGAATCATCTACACTAAACTAGCTATAGGCATGACTCATCTAATCTCAGTATAACTCATCCAATTCATTAATTATATGAACATTAAAACTATTGTATGACCATCTCATCTAAATCACAAAAATTAGAATCGATGAAAATATCAAAACCACGTCAATCTATCATCTACAAGACAATAAATCAACATAGACTTGAATAAACATTAAAACCTCTTCCATTAAAAAGGAAATCTTTATCATACAATTGTCATCATTCACAACTAAGATCTAAATTAAAAAGAAAAGAAACTAAAACTTATCTATAGCTTCATCAATTCCTAAGTAAAAGAAAAATCTAGCCTTCTATTGTAGAATAAAGCTCTTCAATCTCCATTAATAGCTTTGAGTTCTCTTCCATCTTCTTCTTCCTTTTTTTCTTCAAAAAATCTACAGGAATCCCCCAATTTCGAGCCAAATATGTCTTTATATAGGCATAAGAACCGTATGAAGAAGTTTAATATGAAAAGGATTGAAAATTAGATTAAACTAGGAAACTGCGTGTTATCCCAATCGATCGCCCTGCATGCTGATTCGATCGCTTATACTGTCTGTCACTTTTGATCGGCTGCACTGTTTATGCAATCTAGACAGTTTTTCTGGACAGTCCATTTTCTGTTCATTAAGTTCTTTCTTTAATGTCCACGTTAGTTTCCAACTTGTTTATAACTCCAAAAAGTTGTCCAAATCACTTTAAAGCATGTCAAGACTATTTTGAATTATTCCAAACATCGTCCAAGTACCTCATTAAGCGCATTTTTCCTATAAAATATAAAATATCATATTTTAGACATGTAGAATGTAATTAAAATCCCAACTTGATTTAAATACATGCCTAAACTACTAATAATTTATAAAATTAATTAATAATTAAACTAAAATATTAATAACTATCTTAATCTAAATAAACCATAACTAACACTAAATTAACCTAATCTATACTAGCAAATAAGGTAAGAAGGCATATAAAATAGATATATATTTTATACTTATCACTAACCCAAAACCGAACTATATCGAAGGACATAACACTTCCCTTTGTGCAAAACCAATTAATAGAAAAGAAAGAAATTAATTAAAGTCTCTTAGTCATTCACATACCCACATAGTCTCATAAAAACATCATCAGTCTCAAGCGTAAAAGGCAACAACATGAGTCAATCCTATCACAAATGAACTAGCCCATTCTCCATATGTATCTAATCATCTCCATGCTCTAATAGAGATCATCCTAAGCACCTGCAGGACACAACAACACAAACGCGATAAGCTTAGCTCATTAAAGGGTTTTAGAAACATAAAGTTCACATTAACACCAAAAACTGATCCTAAAAAATCATAGCATAACCCTCATGCATACCAATGTTAATAACACAAGAACGCATAAAAACCCTCACACATACAACTTGTGGAAAATATCTCATTCACACATCACATATCCATAATCAAAACTTGTGCATCATGCCCCAATATATCATCGTCCACACACACAACCTGTTCAAGTGACACATGGATAAAGCAATCTGGATTCTTAGACCATAAATGTTTTAATAGTTTATCTCCTTATATCATTCCATTCTTCTCAGTCCTGGAGGAAACCCGCTCTTTCACAACAGAGAACCTTGCCCACAAAGCATAAAACCCCACCCATTTAACGCAAAATCAATTCAATTAATCTCTAATATGACCAATCCAGAACACCACTACACACAATCTACTAATCATGGTTAAACACAGTAAATCTTGTCTTAACAAATAATTCTCATGATGTATGCAACATGATATATACATGAACAATGCTAAGCACATGCAAACATAAGTAATAGTACACTAATCAATCCTATTATGCATGAAATATGGTCCATGCGTGGAAAATGAGATCATGTAAGCATAAGTGACCATAAATGTACATGGTCATGTTCATAAATAAGCTAAAACATATGGAACATGGTTCATACAAAATTAATGTAGCATTTTTATAAACATTCATAGTTCATCATCAACATATTCTACTAGTGACATGAATTAATCATGAAGAAGATATAAAAATACATCTTAAAGTCAAGAACATATGCGTCTCATGTATAGCTAATCAATCAGCCTTCAAGGGCGATTGTCGGGAATAAAGCAATTTCAATTTCCCGTTTGACCGATCAATCAACTACCCATTTGATCAGTTTGACAGGGCAAAGTGATCTAAAGTTAGCCCAAAAATTGAACCTTCAAGAACTTGAATCCACCCATAAACATTGTGTTAATGTAAGTAAAATCTCTTACCTTGAATTATATTGTAGACCCTTAAATCACCTCCAAAGATCAAGGAAATCCTACCCAACAAATCAGGTTACATTAGCCCTAAGCAAAAATCCAACATTTTCACCAAGAAGACACTCAAAACCCAAAACAAAAATCACAAGAATAAAAACAAGAAATCTGAATCCATGGTTTTAAAACATGGGTAAAAGAATGAACTTAATGAAAAGAAAACCTTGAATCCCATTTTAGAGGAGAAGAATATGGCATTTAGGGCAAAAATCAAAAGAAATATGAAAGAGATTGAGTGATTATACATTGGATTAAGATTTTCTTTCTTTGGATAGGGGTAGAGCTCTCTAAAGCCTCCCAATCTCATCCCACCCCAAATGGGAAAACGACTAATGTTTTCATTTATAGCGAGGGATAGTAAATGGGTATAAAATGGGTCTAACAAGGAAATAAGTGAACTCACTTAAATGACATGGACTGGAAAATGAATTTGTCATGGCCCAAGCCCATTTAAGAAGTCAAGTGAGGGTAGGTGGCCCAAGAAGTCGGTATGTTGCTCGAGACACATGTGGGTCCTAGGGTGGGGTCCACTTCCTTAATAAAAAAAATTATATGAAAATTGACACAATTAGTGTGGTACATGGTAGATTAAGCTAGGTACTAATGTTTTCTAAGAAAAAATTAAAATAAACCCAAGAAAATTCATAATTAAACCAACCCATCACACAAAATCAAAACAAATCAATAACAGTAAAGCTTTACACTATTTAAAAAATAGTAAAACTTACATATCTTGCATAATTTGTGGGTAGAGGGAGTTTTTAGGAGCTCTAAGAAGCATCAAGAATCTACAATCGCATTGTAGGTCTTAAGTAGTTGTTTTACTTTCGTTAGGCTCAAGAAGCCATGTTTATATTCTCCTTATGTGTTTTTACATAAATAGTATATTTCCTTGGAAATGAAATTTTTATGTTATCCTCATAGCAAAATTCCTCCAAATTGTGGCCTGGGCATGCTCTCATTTTAATTTTAACTTTCTATGTACTTAAAAACCCCAGGTCGTGACATATGGCCCTGGTGGCAGCCAGGTATTAGTCATAAAAAATATCACCAGTTGTTCGGCCATCGATAACTGGTGTTGAACAAGGGAAAGGGAAAAATATTAGGGTACTAGCGAGTAGTAAACTAACGGGTGATGCATGGTGTGCTGAGCAATAAAAAAGAGCAACTGACCAAACTCGATTACTAGTTTGGTCATATACCCATATTGTAAGAGCAACTTTTCAATATTTACCCAGCTAGACATAGGAAACTGTGAGGTCGAAAATGTGTGATAGGAAAAGATATTAGTACCCTCTCCACTTAGTTCATCATCTACCAAGAGGGAAATGCATGCTGGCAGAGAAAAAGATATTGTCCTTTCCCTACATCCCAAAGACATCCTCCCTGGTGGCTCCTCTTCTCAGGTGGCTTCTTTTTTCCTGACATCTTCCTCTTCCCCAGCAGTTTCCTCTTCCTCTATGCTTCCTCTTCCCTAGTGGCTTTCTCTTCCCAAATGGCTTCCTCTTCACTAGTAGGGTTTAATTTTGTACTTCACATCTACTTCTATTTGTTCTCCTCATAATACACTTGTTTGTTTCACTTCTTCACAGTAGTTTCTGGTTTTTGGATGGTGAAAAGGAGATGATGATTACAAGGAAAATGAAGGTGCTAAGAGTAGGGTTAAAGATGCAAAAGAAATGTGAAGCACTATTATCATTTTAGAGGGATTAAAGAACATCTTGTGTTGTTTATGCTATCCTTGTAGATTTTTTTAGTAACTGGAAAATATGAAAACTTGAAAACTTGAAAATTGGATAATTGTAAAAATGATTGGAAAACTCGATAACTAGAAAACTGGGTTAGTGGATGTTAGAAGACTATGAAAAGGGACACACAAGTTTTGTTATGTGTTTGGGATGTCCATTGGAATGCAAATGGTAGGAAATGTAATTGTAACAATGTAGTAACAAAATTCATTGAAGTTCCATGCAAAGTCACCTATGATTCTCTTTTGGACATGTTGTAGGAAGTTTGTACATGGTCGATGAAAGAGTACTCATGAAAGTTAATTTTTACATATCCTATTGCAGTTCCAATTGACCCTCCACCTTCTAAAATACATAAAACTAGAACTCTCCATTGCTTCCATCAAGAGAAAGTCGAGGTCGAATGTAATACTATTGATGATAACTAAAGCTAGAAAAGAGAATATCACTAATCGAAATATCAGTGTCAATGTATCAAAGTGAAAGGAAGAGATGGGAAGTAAAAGAGCAAAACGGGAGTGGAAAAGAGGAAGAAAGGGAGCAAAGTGGGAGGAGTATGTCTTATAGTGTTTCATACAATACAACTATAAATCTCAGTTGTGACAAAGATAAACTCCAATTAGATGAGTTATTTCATTTAGAGTAGAGTAGGATGAAAAAATACATATATCCCACATTGACATTGTTTCAAAAGTATCAGATGATGAACTAGCCAGTGTAGTAAGAATATCATATCAATTCAAGCGTAAATGAGTATGTCCCAAACATACTTATAGATGACTTTGAATTGGACGGGGGAAGAGTTAAAGAAAAGTGGAAAAATTATTTTGTACAAGTTATTTATTATGACTCACCATCAACACATGAAGATCATAAGTTTTATGAGTCTCATTTCAGATCCTATAGAAGGGGTGAATCATGGTATACAAGAACATGTGACCAGTTCTCCAAAATCTCATGATCATCCTCAGCCGAATGATGAAAGGTATAAAATATTTTGTGAATATAATTTATATGTTAGTATTATGTATATAGATGTATGAGACTATTGATATAAAATATATTGTATGGGTGCAGTCATTTTTCACAAATGTCAAGTTTCAAATTTGGTAGAACAAATGGAAGCAATTGTAGTCAGCCTAAGGATGAAAAAGAGGAAACAATGAATCCCCCACAAATATCATTTCCACCAACATGAGTGAAAAAGATGTAAGTAATTGAAACTTCATAAATTTGGCAATTTTCCAATTTAGCAGTTTTTCAGTTTGGTTGTTTCCTTTTAATTTACAGGAACTATGGAGGTGGTAAGAAAAAGAGACAGAAATACCCACCGATTTGACACACAAAATGGATATAATTAGAGAAAGTCCCTACCTAAACGATGACTTTGGGCTACAATTTGGTAATTTTTGTAATCAACGTGTGATAGAAATTGGTCAACAGTTCAAAGAAAAAGGCACACTCCAACTTCTCAACATGGCCAAGTACAATAAGTTCCAGTTCAATGCTACATATTCAAATAAATCAAACTATATAATAAGATATATTGTTGACAACTACCCATAGAGACTACATGCCTCAAGAATTAGTGGATGTATGATGCTCAAAGTAAAGGAAATGAATTCAGTGCATACATGTCTAAAGGCACTACTTGGTGAAGATCATTGTCAAACAAAGAGTGGGATCATTGTCGATGTTGTGTATTGTTGGACGTGGGTCTTACACAACATCTGAAATAGAAAAAGGATATCAATGTAAAATACAAAGTTTTCTTAAGTTACCGTATGGCTTGCAAGGCTAAAGAAGATGCTATGGAAAAATTGATGGTAACATTTGAGGGGTCTTATAAAGACCTTCTAGCCTATCTACACTAGATGGAAAGAATAAATCTAGGGACCACCACATAGATCAAATACAAACTCATGGACAAATCATTCCAAAGATTGAGAGATTAATATCCAACTAGATGGCAATAGTGGATTACTAGATTACTCATAACCCTAATGCATTTGCAAGTAAGCAATTAAGAGTTCTAGCCTTTATTAATAAAATATTTTTTAAAAGTGAAAACAAGAAAAACCTAATGACTATGCAGATTCATAATCAAGCTATCAAGCAATCAAACCGTAAATCATGCATGATCACACAAGGATTTAATGTGGAAAACCCTAACTAGGATAAAAAACCACATCAGCCTTAACGAAGGCTAAATCAATGCACTAGTAAGATATAGAACTCACAACACAAAACAACCAACCAACCTCTAGACTTGTCACACTCCTTTTTTCAATCTTATTTTGTTGTTGGTGTTAAACTTCAATTCTTCCTCTTTAAATACTTGAAGTTTTCCCTCTTCGTATTTTGTTGTTGTTGTTGTTGTTCTTCTTCTTCTTCTAGCAACTCAAACAAAGACTCCTTCTTGGTTTATTGATTCACCTTTAAGTTTCTTCAATCACTCCTTGATAAAGAACTTTGCTTCCACTCTTCAAGCTCTTGTGTGTGTTGTGTTGCGGATTCTTCTTCATTTTGGCTAATTAAATTAATCTTCAAAGCATGTAGCCAAAGAAAAGCTTTATACTCTCAAAACCCTATAAAGAAGACTCACCAATCTCTCTATAATAACAATGGCTTCCTTCATCTTTTCCCACGTCCATAACACCCCCTATATAGATAACTAAGTCGGCTTAGGTGTTAGACTTTGATATGGAATTGTTCAAGTATGAATCATCATAACTCTCCTTAGTTTTTTTATTTATTCAAGACTTATTGACTAAGGCAATTTGTTGTGTTTTATAGCTTGAATTTGTTTAATTCAGGATTTATGATTATCACTCTTTTGATGCCCATTCCTATGGTTAGTGTAACAACCCATTTTTCCTGTTACGCCTAACACAAAATATTATGGGTAATTCGGTAATTTTAGTTGATTGTTTGAGGGTTTCAAAAGATAGAATCCCTACTTATGGGTAGAGCTCGAAGTAATGAGCGTAATGAATTAAATAACACGCAAAAATAGAAGTCAGGAGTGAAAATTATGACCTCAGGAAGTGTGTCACATGGGCAGGTCCTACTTAAAAAGTGCAGGATAATCTACCCATGTATATTATTGTTTCGAAGGGCTCGCCGATACGAGTCTATCAACACCAAGAACGCGCAATTTCAACTTTAGAGTAGGAAGTTTATATATTTTTGGATTAAAATAATATGGGAAATATATAAAAAATAAGAAAAAGACAGAATAGCTGGCGTCACCCGCGCCACCCAAAGCGTAGCAAAGTGCCCGCATGGTGCAGGGGGGGTGTGTGACTGGTTTTGGGGCGTTTTGTACTGTCACACCCCGGCATCCACCCAACCCGAGCCAAACCCAGTCCAAGGGCCGATCAAACCACACTGGGGCGACTAGTATGCATTGTGGAAGACTTTAACCCCTTAAAGCGGGTATTTAACACAAATACAGAGTCGCACACCTTTAGTCCTTTGAGCAAGAATAATAAGGTAAAAGAAAAGAGGATATCAACTATGAAATAAATCCTCACTCACAACCCACATGCATAAATCCTGAGCCGACACGTGGCTTGAATCATAAAATCTAAGACAAGTCTAAAAGTAGAAGATACACATAAGTTAGAAATATAGTAACCCACATACGGTGTTCTATGATCATAATAGCATGAATAGGAAAACAAAATAACATCTTGTAGCATCCATGCTTAATCCTACTGTTGTGAACGTTCTAAGGGCCTATTATTGGGGTCCACGTGCTAGTAGTATAGGTTTTAATTATGTTATGGTTAATATGGGTATTTAGGTAAATATGTTAATTAGGTAATTAGTGTTTTCTTTTAATTATGCTAATGGGCCTTAGGTGCTTGTTAGTGAGCCCACTTAGCTAGTCTATTTAAGTGTAAGGGCTATGCCCTGGTTTGAGTTATGAAATGAATTATTGAGTCTTGTCTTCTCCCCTTTCTTCCCTTTCTTCCCTATCTCTCCGATTTCTATCTGGCGGCCATGCCGCTCCCTCTTCCCTTTCCCGGCCTCCCTACACTGTTCCCTACCCATTACTGGCTATCCAGGCCATTGTGGACAACCGTCCACAACATTAGTATCGGAGCCATCAATCCTTGGCCGCCACATGTGCCGCTGGATCCTCCACCGCGGTTGCCCAATGTTCAGCGAGGCGCTTATCCACCACCACTCTTTGGCGGCGACGACGGAGAATGGGGAGGCATCTCCAAACTCGGCGCTCACGGCCTTACCCTCCGCTCTGCTCTAATACCCGGCCCCCACTATGGCGTTGCCGTTGGATGTGCTCAGAGTAGCAATGACGGAGGGGCTCCCCCCCGGGCCTGGCAAGTCTGGTGACTAGCTCTAGTAAATGGAGGGGCCTGGCGAAATCTGCGCCGGTGTCAATGCAGCCGACCGCCTTCTTCTTCTCCGTCCGATCAGCACCCTATTTCTTTGTCGAAAACAAGGGGACCAGCGACCAAGCTTCCACAGTTTGAGGCCGACTCTGTCATTGTTGTTGCCGGTGCCGTTGCCTGCCTTCTCGACTTTCCTAGATCCAGCGACGGCATAGTGGGGTTCTGGAACTGTGGGCAGTCAGTCGGTGCTGTCTGCAACGGACCGACTCTGATCTTTCGGAACAAGCCGCTGGTCGTCAATGGGGGTGAGTGCTTTATGGACCTTCTCACGGACGTTCTTCACCGGATGATTACTAAACTGGAAGCCGTCAACAACCTTCAAATGAGAAAAGCGATGGCTTTGCAGAGACGTACCCAGCGTCCTCTCGTTGTTTTTGGCAGAGTGCGGCCTGTGTGAGGTTCGCAGATGAATTGATCCCCGATGCAGTGTTGTGCAACATCGCAAACGCGCCCAGCGCCCTCTCGTTTAACCCAATGACCACCCCCCAACACCGGGAGGGAGAAGCTTCTGTGCAATCGAGAAGAGAGAGCGTTCGCTCGTGTTTGGTCCGAGGAGTGAAATGTCGGGACGAGAAAAGGTCAACAAGGGGGGTGCCAAGCATCACCGCAAGGTTCTCCGCGATAACGTCCATGGCACCACTTGTGGGGTCAACTCGGGAAAGCTGTTCGGGAGGGTATGCATGCCACTGGATCTGATAGGAACGGAGATTAAGCACCTATTCAGTTGGAAAGGCCTGCACTCCAGTTGCCGGAGTGGCCTGCACTCCCGTCACCAGTTCACTGCACCTCCTCACGCAGGTTGCCAGATGAACGGATTTGGGTTGCCGAGATTTCCGTGCCTGTGCTCCCGCCACCGATGCACTGCACCTCCTCACATAGGTTGCTGGACGAACGGATTTGGGTTACCGAGATTTCTGTCACTGCCTCAATCTGCCTTCCAAAATTTTTGCCATATTCTTTGCACTGGACATTGCAGATTTTCCAAATTCTGCTGGATAACGGCGCTTGCCTAATTCTCTACAAAGTTCCAAATTAGAAATACCGTATAGCTCACACCAGAAATGGTTCGGGGGACATCCAGCCACGGATCCACAGTGGGTCTACGTGCTACTGTAGCGGCCTGCCAGAGCCATTGTGGGTCAATTATACCAGGCTGTGGCACCAAGCATTTTGATTGGACGAAGACTTGATGATGCGCAAACTCAAAAAGAAATGAAAATAGTTCCCTACAAAATTATCAAAGCTCTAAATGGCTGCAGTCTGATGGACACTTACCCAACATGTGTCATTGTTGCACTTCATTAGGTACATGTGTGTCCGGAGCTTTTCAACAATGAGGCAGTCCTCCTGGATGGGCATGGCGTGTGTCTAACCCTACTCGGGTCTATTAGCAGCAGCTTAGTTCATGGGATGGGCCTTCTGTTGGTTGTAGCATTTGGGTGGCCAAGTGGAGCCATTACTTCACCTATGTTCACAGATGTTGCGTCGTTGCGGCCTATTCCCATTGCTATCTTCGGTATTTCTACCTTGATGTTGTTTGATGCCCTCTGTGGGCTGGCCATGATGCTGTCTGATGCCCTTTGTGGTCTGACCTTGATGCTTCCTGATGCCCTCTGTGGGCAGTCATGGGGGACCCTGTAGCCTCTATGGTGACCCCGCTTGTTGGAGACTTGTGCCGACACCCCATGTTGTCATACACCCAACATGTTGGGCCCGTTCCTTTGCTCTGTCACCTTCTTCATCTTCCGTCTCTGCTACCCACAGCTATGTCTTGCCCTTGGATTCAGTTAACTGCACTCCCCTCAGGTTTTCTTTGGCTTATGCATGTCTGCTTATGAGTAGTGACCCACTATCTCCATCATTCTACGTGTCTCATCCACGGTTCCGGACCGGTTGTTTGCAGTGGAGCTTTGGTGGACCCAATGCATGGAGTTTTAGGTCACCTCGAGGACGAGGTGATGCACAAGCGAAGCGTGG
Source organism: Saururus chinensis (assembly GCA_035235625.1). NCBI lineage: Eukaryota > Viridiplantae > Streptophyta > Magnoliopsida > Piperales > Saururaceae > Saururus > Saururus chinensis. The sequence goes on from CP141142.1 coordinate 27,073,015, forward strand.
TGGAATGTTGTGAACGTTCTAAGGGCCTATTATTGGGGTACACTTGCTAGTAGTATAGGTTTTAATTATGTTATGGTTAATAAGGGTATTTAGGTAAATAGGTTAATTAGGTAATTAGGGTTTTTTTTTAATTATGCTAATGGGCCTTAGGTACTTGTTAGTGAGCCCACTTAGCTAGTCTATTTAAGTGTAAGGGCTATGCCTTGGTTTGAGTTAAGAAATGAATAATTGAGTCTTGTCTTCTCCCCTTTCTTCCCTATCTCTCCCATTTCTGTCCGACGGCCATGCTGCTCCCTCTCCCCTTTCTCAACCTCCCTGAGCCGCTCCCTACCCGTTACCAGCTATCCAGGCCGTTGTGGACAACCGTCCACAACACCTATGCATATCCCGGTCGTCCCTCATATAGGGAATTTTGATTAACTGCATGTCGTACCATGTAGCCCCAAAGCAAAAACACAGAAAGAGAGGTGAGTAAAACTCAGTAAGCTTTGAAATATAGTAATATTAATAAGAAAATAACCACGGCACATCAACATGAAAATTCAGATCCTCATTTCATATTATATTTTTATTTCTAATTAATCCCATTACCATACCCCTATTTACCCATGAGTAATTATCCTGTGTACAAGTATCTCATACATACTAATAATGAATAATTGCATCATGGCATAGCATCCATCCTATATAATAAGTGATTCTCACTCAACCACATCATGCATAAACATCACATAAACCTGCATAAGAAGTGTCTCTAACAAATGTAATCACATAATGCAGATTTATATCATTCATCCATAAATCATTCACCCTGCACGATAAGTGTCTCAAATCTCACTATACTAAATCATGCCTAAAAAATCATATCCACATATGTCACATAATCTCATTTATCCCTACACAACCAGTATAACATGGGCATAATATTATCTCATACACATACATCATTAACAAATGGTGAATGTCTCCATCATGGAGAGAAATACAAGCATATCACCTGCTCTGGACTTAGTCCGATTTCCTAACTGAAAACCTAGGGCATTGCCTGCTTTGGATACAGTCCGAATTTCTTACGAAAACCTAGGGTGTTTGGGGTAGTCAGCCTCTTTGCTCACCCTGGACAATCCGAAAGGAAGGTTCAAATTCCTTATGGAAACCTAGAGCAGTGTATTTGCCTTAGACATCACTGTAATAGAAGAGTCTGAATCCCACACGGGGAACCTAGAACACGTGGTATCTGGTGCACAAAGGCTTACCACTATGGATTCTCAGGGTCAAGGTTTGACTATCTCAAGAAAATCTCAACCGCAATCAAAATGACTCACTCAACCCGGGGAGGATCCATGTTCTAATCAGGAACTCAAATCGAAATCATGTCCTTTCGGATCAACCAATTTTTTATTAAGCCAATGATCAATTAATCTGGCACACAATCTCACATCATTGGATCCAATTGATTAAACACGGCTAAATCATGATAAAGACTCATTCAAAAATCCGTTTCATGATGCATGGTATATACGTGGGCAAGGCATACATGAATCCTAATTCATGATAAGTGCTCTCATGAGCCCCCTCATGCATCATTTATAATCATAATGCTAAACATCATCATAATCATTCCCCATATGTGTGTATACATGGTAGAAACATTTAACTCTAAAAGCCTTATAATTAACTCATCATACCACACATGCACATTAACATCTAATCATGGTTCCAACTGAAATCATTAGTGAAAACCATAAAAAATAATCAATTAAGTCAAGTGTATCCTCATGCTAAACCTATGCAAGCATAATCACACCACACTTGAATCTAGACATAGCATCATCAATCACCCATAATCGATCATATTACATGAAGACATATCAATTCATTCCCATTTTGTAATCTTGCTGAAATCATACTAAGACATAAGGAATCAATCAATTATATAATCAAGATAGTAATCCAAACATGTGTAGCCATCATCATGCAATTTCACATATTACTCAAATATTCTTTATATTTTCCCACATCAATAATATACCCTTCCAGTAGCTCATTATAGTCCAAACTACTCAACATAAATATAATAAATGGTATTGAAGAATAAAAACATCAAAATAAGCAAAAGGAATAAAAGTAGCCAAACTGCATTACTGTCATTCGATTAGCCTACAAGGTTGTTCGATCAACAGGCCTTAAAATTGGCCTACAATGCCGTTTGCTCGATCGATATAGGCCGTTCAATCGCCATAATGGCAGATCTGGTTCGTCTTCCCCTTTTTTAAAATCAAATCGAACCTTCATCAATCCATCATAATACATCAAATCCAAGCCCCAAACTCTATCATAATCAAATCAAAGCTTCTAGAACATTAAATCTAATCATTATTGAGCAAAACCCTAAGAAAATACTACTAAAGGTTCAACTTTTATCAAATCACCATTAAAACTCATAATCATGGAACCCATTTCAAAAACACATTGAAGCTTAGATCCGAAATCATAACAAGTTTAAGACTAAAACCCTTTCCTTCCAGCAACGTCTTGGTTCAAAATGGCTCATAAATCTCCTTCAAAACCTACCCAAAACATGACTTTTTTTATCAATACCTTCATAAAATTGATTTAGAACATCTAATCCTCTTGAAAAACCTTAGATCTAGGGTTGAAGAAACCTAAAAATAAAATTCCCAATATTAGGGTTTGAAATAAGGTATCAAATCAGTAGCTTTATGCTTTGAAATTGAGAATAAACCATAGGAGATGAAGTGATTTGAGAAGGTTTAAGAAAACCCTAAAGGATTAAGGAAAAATTAAGCAAATCAAATCTTAATCTCCTTCCTCTTTAGGCAAATGGGGGATTAGGCCTCCTAACTCTAGGTCTCAGCCCTTTCCCAATAGGAAAAGTAGTTGTGTCTTTCCTTATATAGTAAGGGGTAGGTTAGACCTAATCAAATAATGTGGTACAAATAGAATTTTCAACTAAAAATGGATAATTTAGCTATTTAAACCCAAATTAAGATCTAAAAAATTCTGAAATAATTTTCCAAAGTCTTAATTTAATGTTAGGGACATTTTGTGTTAAAAATTTCAATTTTGATCATGGTCCTGCCAACCCTAATTTTTGAGAAAATTGTGAAAATTTCTAATAACATGAATTAACTGAAAAACCTGAAATGTGAAGGAAATTTTTGGTTAAAAACTTTGTTAACCACTTTAATTTTGAAAATAGTCCAAAACCTATCAGAATTAGCATTAACCCACAAAAAAATAATTAAATAAAGTAAAATAAACCGATTCAAGTTCAAGGATCTTACGTGTATGCTCTCAGGCATTCCTCGATAAATTGGAATCCCGTTCAAACTTTTGGGAGAGTTTTCTCTCTCGTTCTGAGTCTGTTTCGTCCATTCAAAAGGCATTCCTAGTTAATTCAAGGGTGATCTATGTAATGAAATAGTTTATTCCTCAAGTTGGCATCCCTAGAAGGGGGGAATGGCCTAGGGCAAGTGGAGGTTTTGTCTGTCACCCCCATGCCCAAATAGAGAGAAGCAACTCGAAGAAAGAGGAGGCTCCATCCTCCATCACCGGGCCGCATCGAGTAAAGTGGCCCAGAGTAGGGAGGCAACCTCCTCCATTGAAGGGCCACGGAGTGTGAAAAACGTTCCCGAGTAAGGGGAGCTTCTATCTGTAGCTTGCGAGCACGGAAAAAGAAAAGAGTCTCTGGGTAAAGGGTGGTCCCATCCGCTGCCTACAGGCACAAGAAGTGGGAAGTGTCTCTGGGTATGGGGAGGATCGGCTCAGGGCAAGAGGAGGCTTTGTCCACTACCCTCGTGCCCCAAAAAATGAAGCAGCCCAAAGAAAGAGGAGGCTTCGTCCTCCATCATTGGACTACATTGAGAGAAGTAGCCTGAGTAGGGGAGGCTTCATCCTCCACCGAAGGGCCACGCAGTATGAGATACATCATCGGGTAAAGGGACGTTCTGTCTTCTGTGCATGGGCATAGAAAGAGTGATGCATTTCTTGGTAAAGGGAAGGATCTGTTTGCCACCTTTGAGCGGGTAAAGAATGAAATGTCTCCAGGAAAGGGGAGGATTTTGTGTGTCGCCTTCCAACACAATGAGAGAAACATGCTGAAGCTAGAGGAGGCTCCATTCGCTGTCTCTGGATCCGAAGGGGAGGACGCCCAGAAGGAATGAGCATCTCCAAACACCACTACTTCTCGAGGTATCAGGGGAGTAAGTGTTTTTTATCTTCCGATTTAATTATATAAATGCATATGCTAATTAAGATATATGTCATGCTATGATCCGTTGTGTTCTGTTATGCTATGCTATGATCTAATATGTTTTGATATGCATAGATCTGATATGTTCTGTTATGACCTATTGTGTTATCTCCTACTCTGGGGTAGAGCGAGACATGTGATTGTGTTAGTGTTATATTCTGCTCTGTGGTAGAGCGAGATGTGTGATTGTGGTAGTGTTATGCTCAGCTCCGTGATCAAGCGAGATGTGTGTTTTTGCTGATTTATTGGCTTTCTGTATGACTCTGATTAAATATAAAAATATATGTTTTTTATCGTATGTGTTTTTGTATTGTCTGATATATGTAATAGCCATTAGGTAAAACTACATTTGAATCTGATCATCTTGGAATAACATCATAGATATTATTTAATATGTACGTAAGCAACCAACGGCAAGGCAACATTGGCCCGATCAAAATTAGATATAAAATTAGGTTTGTTCTGGTATATGCACAATGGAGCGCTAAAGTTTCGTAGCGCATAGAGAAACGTGATGACTCTCGCACTCAAAGTCTCCCGCTCCTGGTTTTGATTATAATTTTTGGGGAACGAGGAATATGGGTCCTCCGATTGTGAACCCTCTGCTCAGGTCGGTTTTTGGGTTGGGGGGTTACAATTAGACTTTGGACTTTAAGTCCTAAGAAGATTATTAGTTTTTGACACATTGTCTACATGTGGAACAACCTTCATAGTGTGCATGAGTTCTTTAGCTTTGAAAATTTTAATGACACCCTTAGATATAGTAAATTTTATTCTCTAAATCCTAGTCCTCGTTTATCACTATTATCTTGTCTCACATACAAAATTTTGTCCAACTTCTCTTGCCCTAAAGTGAAAGTTTTCAAATTTTCTTGAGAAGTCTTTAATTCACTCCCTAAATCTTCAATCTTCTTCAAAGAAGCTTTATTTGTCTCTACTCTTTCATGAACTTTATTCTTTAAGAATTTTATCTTATCTAAAAGATTACTTTTTCATTTTTAAAAGCATTAACTTCTTCACTAATAGAAACAAGTTAATCTTCTAAAGATCTATATTTTCTCCTCTCTTTCTCAAGTTCACTTTTTAAAGTTTGAACCTCTTTCTCTAGTTCTTCTCTATCTTCAGCCAATTGAATTTTTTTTTATAAAAATAGATTCAATTGTCTCCACATTAACTTTGACAATTTTCTCTAACTTTTAACATTTTTATTTGATTCAATGGCTTGTCTAAAAAGACTTTCAAAATCCAAATCCTCATTATCACTAAAAGAATAAGAACTAGACATAATAAATCAAATAAGCACAAGTAAACAAATTTAACAAAAAACACCTTTTAGGGAAAGCAAGCAAGATTAAGCAAAATAGTAAAGCAATATCATGGCAAATTTGATTAATATGAAGTTGCAAAATAAATATTTTCAATGATTAATCCTCAACTACCAATTGAGAGTTTAATATCCGTCTAATCGACCTAGTGGATCACTCAATAGCTTTTGAAACTAGTACTTTTAACAAGTAAGAATTAAGAGTTCTAGCATCTTTGCATATAATTTTTTTATCAAGCAAAATCGATAAAAACCAAGTATTCACTCAATCTCACTCTCAAAATATTAATCAATCAACTATCAATCAATCCACTCATAAACACATCAATTTACATGGAAAAGCCCAACTGGTGAAAAAATGACGATAATTCCAAATGAACCAAATAAATGCATTAGAAACCAAGACTTTACATGGACATAAGCAAACCACCAACCTGGTTTAGACTCTAACACAAGCTCCTCTTATTTAGATCATTGTTGCTAGCATTCAAGTCTTCTCCATAAGCACTAGAAACTTTCTCATCTTTTCCTTATCTCTATCTCCTTCTAGTCTTCAACAATCACTTCTTGTTGTCTTGACTTTGGCCTTGTGAAAATCTTCAATCTTCCATTGAAGACATGCTGCAACTTCTCTTCAAGTAGTCCTTGTATAAGCTCCTTCAATTCACCATAGATCTTTAATATAAATCTCAAGTGAATTCTCCTTTGAAAAATAATAAGCAAAGATGTAAACCCTCTTTCTCTTTTCTCCTTTAGGTTTTACTTTATCCAATTTTGTGATTTTCTAACCCTTATATATCCCATTAAGTCGGTTTAGAACCTGTACTTAAATAACAAATGAAATATAAATCGGAAGGTCTTAATTCAAGTAAATTGTTCTTGAAATAATTGATTGTTTCAAACAATGATTGATAAGTCACTATTTCTAATGTGAACGATTCTTCAATTGATTGATTGATTGTGAGATTGATTGATAGATAACTCGCGGCTTAATTTTGCATAGGGCTGGATCAATGAGTGATCGATACTTTACTCCATTATTTGCAACAATTGATCAGTCTATTTTTTTAAATTTTTACCCTAAATTCTTCTGAAACATCTATAATCAATTTTTAACCTTTTCCAAGTGATTTATGTATTTTAATGTGATTTGAATAAGCTTCAAAAGTCTTTATATTCTTCAATCTTCCACCTTGATCAACTGCTCTTATTTTTCAAGTTTGTTAATTCCAAATTTGTCTCGACCACAACAACGTTAAATTAGATTCTAAGACTTATTATATATATATATAGTTTTTTGACATAATTTTGATAAAGAAATTAGCCAATAAACTAGATATATAACTCATATGTTCTTACATGTATCCTTCTCTTTGTTAAGGTATGTTTGACCACTAATCATATTATTTTTCATCTTAAAAGAAAATTAATTTCATTATATCTTAAGAGTTGAATTAATAAAAAAAATAAAAATGAAGTCAATTGCAAAAACATGCAAAAGCTACACTAATGTTTTTTGTATTTTTAATCATATTCTAATTTTTTTATTTTTTTAGTTCAAACTTATGAATTAAAGACATGAAAACAAAGTAAAATGTGATAAAAAATAAAATATGTGTGTCCAAAAGATCGAAAGAATTAAATCATGGACAAATATCTAAATCTCTTTATTTAGAGATGAAAAACTCCTTAGCTTTGCTTAGCCAACATATCCTAAGGCAATTTAAGGTGCTCTTCCTTACTTTTCCTAATTGATAATTCAATACTTGAAAATCAATCTTTCTCACCCACACTCTCTTCATCTTATTTTCATAAACTTGGTGGGGTAACTTATGGGCCATATGGGTAGAGTTCTTCTTCTTCTTCCTCTTTGAACTAAGTTTGAAAGGATGATTCTTTAGACACTCTCTTCTAATATAAGAATCACTATGACATATGTTGCACACACTCACAATACTAAAACCTATCCTCACTCCTTTCCCTTTTGACCTAGGTGGCTTAGGTACTATCTTAGGGTATTTGTCACTCTCTTTAGCTTTCATAAAGATAGTACGTTTTTCTCAGGGGTATTCAAACAATTCTTAATACCAAAACCCATCTTATTGGTTTGTCTAATGCTCAACATAGTTTCCAACTTCTTCCCACTCTTAAATCCATCTAATTTCTCTTTAGAGGATATAAGTTCTCTTTTGAGAGCACTAGACTTCTCTTTCCCATTCTCAAGGTCTTTATTAAGGTCACTCACTTCTCTCTCAAGTTAGATGTTCAACTCTACTAACCTATTTGCCTTTTGAGAAGATAAGACCAATTCATCATTTTTTTTTTCAACTCTCTATCAAGGATTTTGGTTTTCCTAGTCAGCATTAAGAATTATAGGAGGGACCCTTTGTTCTCATCAGAATCAAAAGCTAGACTCTGAGTTCTCTTCAAGAGAGGTGGACTCATGAGAGTCTTCTCTAAAACTATCTTCCTTCACACTTGCATGGAATACAATATAGTTACACATCTCATCTTCATAAGAAGAACTCTCGCTATAGTAAGTTGCTTAAAGCACTTAGCACAAAATAAGAAGTTAAGGCCACCTACCCTTCATTCTTGAATTTGAACAGAGTCACAACTAGTGGTCGGAGCCTTATATTATTCCAAGGTTTAAGAGCGGCAGACAGAACCTCCCCTTGCACCGTGACACAATCTCCTTCTGGGCTCAGAAGCTGTGGATGAAGCCTCCCCTTGCACTGAGACAAATTCTCCTTCTGGATTGGAAGTGGCAGACATAATTTCTCCTTGAACTGGGATATTTCCTCTTTCTGGCTTGAAAGTGGTGGACAAAGCCTCCCCTTACTAGGGGTTGTTCCCCCACTTTATAGTAGCTAACTCAAAAAATGGACTCCTCTACAATGTAGAGCATGAATTAGCTATGATTGATTTTTGAACAGTGAAAATTGGGCGAGAAACTGCTTAAAAACAAGGGTTTAAAGCTTTAGAGAAGAGAAATAATTAGAAGAGGGAGGGGAGAAAGGGGTGAGGCGAATTGGAACCCCCCTACCTCTCCTTTTATAGGGAGACACCACCGTTGGATGCATGACACGTGATGTGCATCCAACTGTCAACCTGCGGCCATATTTTAGGTTGCCATTTGGTAAGCATACCCTTGTGTGGTCTTGATTTGAAGAGTTCGCCAAATTGAGTCCAACAACATGAAAAATGCACGAATCTTAGTCAGAGGTAAGGAGATGTTGCTTTTTGAATTATTGGTTAAAAAGCTTTTGTATCAGCTAGCATTAACGCCAGCAACCTGTTGCTGCAAGTGTGAACCTAAACCTAGAGAGAGCCCATCCCTCTCTACGCTTAACCTCAGAGGGTTAGGGATAATTATATAATTTTAGTTAACTTTGTAAGGGTTTTAAGAGTTGAAATTCTCATATATGGTTAAAGCTCAAAGTAACGAGCACAACGCATCCAAGAACATTCAAAACAGAGGCTAGGAACGAAAGTTACAACCTCGGGAAATGTGCCACATGGGCGGGACCCACTTTAAAAGTGTAAGATAACCTACCCATGTAGGGTTTAGTTTTGAAAGGCTCGTCGATACGAGTCCATTGGTACTAAGATCGTACAATTCTGACTTTGGGATAAGAAGTTATCACATTTTGAAGTTTGAAATTGTGTTTAAAGAAAAAAATAATAAAATAATAGAATTGATGATGTCAGCAAGCTGAGTCGAGCCGATCCGGAGCCAAGCTGAGCCAGAGCCATGCCGAGTCGGAGCCGTGCTGAGCTGCGCTGCCACATCTCAGCCGTCCGAGTGACGCGGGGCCGCACGGCCGTCCACACAAACATGCGCCAGACGCGCACCGATGCTGCGCGTTTCACGCTCGCCATGTGAACATGTGCACCGCGCGTGCGTTAAGCATGTGGTGCCATTTTTCTGGCCAATTGTGGCCTGACACATGTCGCGCGCGCAAGCAAGCGCATGTCGTCGGCTTGCAAGCTTCTTCTATAAATTGAAATCTCAGTTCATTCTTCCGGAGGAGTTTTGGGAGTCATTATGCATTTGTTTCCTTCCGTTCAAAAAGCGTTCTTAACTAATTCGAGGGTGATTTACGCAATGGAAGCATCCATTCTTTGAGTTAGCAATGTCGAATAAGGGAAACCAATCGGGGCAAGGGGAGGTTCCGTCTGCCACCTACGGGCGTGGAAAGAGTGAAGATCTCTGGGTAAGGGAAGATTGTCCCACGTTTTCTCATCTTCTGTCTTTCATTTCTTATCATTTTAAGTCCAATTCGAGTTGTTCAAGAAGCATTCCTAGCTAATTCGAGGATGATCAACGCAATGGAAGTGTCCATTCCTTGAGTTAGCAATGCTATATAAGGGAAAAATCCTAGGGGCAAGGGGAGGTTCTGCCCGTTGCCTACGGGCACGGGAAAGGAAAAGTATCTCCGGGCAAAGGGAGGTTCTGTCCGCCACCTATGGGCACAGTGTGGATAAAGTATCTCTGGGTAAGGGGAGGTTCTGCCCGCCACCCACGGGCATGGGAAGGAAAAAGTGTTCCCAGGTTAAGGGGAGGTTCTGTCCGTAGCTTACGGGCATAGAAAGAGAAAGTATTCCGGAGTTAGAGGACATTTTGCCCACAATCTTCGGACCTAAAAGGAAAGATGCTCTGAGGAAGTGAGCAATTTCGAACGTCGTCACTTCCAAAACTGCAGGAAAGTACACTTTTTTTATCTTCTAATTTAACATAAGTTATATGCATGCATATCTGAATTAGTAATATACTAATTAAGATATACACTTTGTTATGGTATGATATATGCTTATATGTTTCTATTTGATCTACTTTAATATATTCTGTGGTGATCCAAATTACACTAAAATGCTCTATTGTGATTTGTTATACTCTGATATGATCTAATTAGTATGGTCGGAAGAAATATGATATTATCTGATAGGATCTGATATGATCCAACATGCTTGGTTGTGTGTTCTGCTTCGCTCTATGATAGATTGGAACGTGTGGTTTTGCTCACCTACGTGAGATGTGTATTTCACTGCTTTATTGACTTTCGTTGGACTCCGATGACTTATAAGATTTCCGTCTGATTCCGAATTAATTATTCGGATATAAAGTATACGTATTTTATCGTATATAATTTTCTGATATCTGATGAGTGTAGTAGCCGTTAGGCAGAACTACATTCGGATCCAATCGTATTGGAATAACATTAGAGATGGTATCCAATATGTACGTAGGCAACCAACGATAAAATAACGTTGGCCCGATCCAAATTAGTTATAAAATTAGGTTTGTTCTTATCTATGCGCAACAGAACATTATAGCTTTGTAGCGCATAGAAGTATGTCATGACTCTCGCACTCAAAGTCTGCAGCTCCTCGTCAGACGGTTTTAATTTTTTCACTAATTTTATGAACTCCAATTATGCTTTCCGATCTAACCCCCGGTCTAGGTCCAGTTTGTAGGTCGGGGCATTATTGAGGCCATAGCCTATGATCTCGGTGTCTGATTTACGCATTATTGAGCTGGAGACGTTCATCTCTTAGAGCCCTTCAAACAACCTTAAAGCTCATTTGAATGAATCACGCTCAAAATATTCTAATTTTAAGAAAAAAACATCTATTGGACCCTAAAGCTCTCTTATGGGCTCAAACATTCAAAATTTTAAAATATTAATACATCAGAGCATTACACCATCGTCTCTTTTTTATTATCTATAAATAAGAAACTACTAGGAAGATTAAAAACAAAGTATTTACTCTTGTATTACAAGGAGAAAGAAAATAAATAGATGTATAAAACTAAGCCCAACTGGTGAAGAGGAAGTTGTCGAGGATATCGTTGGGATGGAGGGGAGACACAAGAGTTTTTTCTCTGCCCGCCTGCCTTTCCTAGCTGTACGATGATGGATTAAGTGGAGAGGATATTGATGTCTTTTCCTATCCCAGTTTAAGTCTAATTTGGTAAATACTAAAAATTATTCACAATTTGGGTATATGTCTATTTAGTCAATTGCTAGTAAAAAAATATCATCATTTTTACTTTTTGCAGATAATAAGTACATGTTTGGAGAAATAGCATCGTTCTTTGCAAAAATAAATAAACCTGATGCATTTAGCATATAGCATACTGAACCTGGTCAGCCCTAAGATCTATCAAATGGGCCCTTTGATGTGAATAAAATATATCATATTTATACCTCTCGAATTAGTTTGTTGAGACTATTTCTTGATCTATTTAGTAATACTTGAGTACTGTTTTGTTTCACAGGGCTTATAACACACTCTTTAAGAAAATCAATTTGAATATACTTATAAAAAAAGAAATTTAAAATCTCAATTGGTTGGATATGTTTAACATGAGGGATAAATCATAATTAAGAAAAGAGTTAGATTGGGTGGCCACTTTGTTTTACGTATGCAATTTTCTTGAGCCAACCAACATGCATGGCTCATTGAGTTGGGCATACGTTGGTTAATTTTATAACTTAATGGGCTGATAATGAATACTTTGTTTGTGCAGGAAATAGGAAAAGCTTAGGCCCATCTAACTTGACCACAAGTTTTGAGTTCTTTTGTCCAAAAAATTTGGATGACAATCTGAGCATTCTAACAATAGAAAGTGGATCGGCTTGCTAGATGGTGATGTAGCAAATCATAGTTCCACTCTCAAATTTTGGATGATGAAATGGAAAGATAGAGTGAACTGAATGGAAAGCTACAAGGTTGTGGGTTAATTCAAGCAAGTAGGACAAGACATATAGCTTTAAGAGCATCTGGTGGGATCTTAATCTCATTCACCAAGATATGAAGCAAATCTTTAATTGAAGATGTGTATTCTTAAAGTCATATTGAGGCTAGAAGAGGCTTAGAAATTGAGTGGTTCGGCAGGCTAAGGAGAGCATCTCGAATTGGACAACCTTCCTCTCACAACCTCTCCCAATTTCATTCCCTCTTGTTTTGCTTTTACTTTTGTTTTTTATGGCTTTCTAAGCTTCTTAGTTAAGGCTAGGGATGAAGATTGTACTCGATGTTCAATAGTTATTTTGTTTTGAGTAAGTTCTTTATTATTTTAAATTAATTTTATATATTTAAAGAGTTCATAATCTATATAATTATTTGATTCGGCGTTGACGAAAGGCACATTAAATGCTTATAATTACATGTGATTATATACTTAATGCTTTCACATAGTAAATAATTAATTAATATTGTTCTATTTCAGATTTCTTTAAGAGTTAAATTTTTTGATTGAGATGAATTTTATTCGATCTTAATTGAGTTTTCGTTTGAATCAAATATACAATAGAAATTTATTACAAGTGGATTTTCAATGCCTTAACATTTTCTCTTTAATTGTCCCTTATTTCCTATTTTACCTTCATTCTCTATTTTTTTTCATAATCATTTTCTTTGTTGTACAAGGTTTTCCCAATGGATTGACCTTGTCTACTACAATTGACAAGTAAAAAAAATCTAAATTTGATTACTTCACAGTCTTGGTTCAGACGCAACAACACCCTTCCATCCAAACACTCTTGATCCTAACTAGCAAGATCAATCCACACAACAACACCAGAGAGAAGGGTTGCCAATGGATCGATATGGTTATAATATAATCTATTTTATTAGCATAATCATTTCCCAAACCTTTATCCATAACCGTTCTATTAAGTAAATAGTATAGGTACTTCCATAATCATTCCTTCCACTAACAATTGGCCGGTTGATCGGATAACCATTATCCGTTATATTTATTTAAATGTGCTAGAAAAGGCTAAAATAAATATATTTTATTCACTTAATTAGATATTACTAAGGTACAAAACTAACATTATTATTACAATTGTTTATAGTTACTGCAATAAATTATAAGGATTAAACATGAAACATAAATAGATACATATACTAGGCATATACCTAATAAAAGCACTTATTTTCTAATAATTCTTTCTTATCATATGAGTCCAACTCCAAAACATCCATCGACTGCCTATTTCAGAAGAATCCAGAACATGAGAAGAATGACAATTGCCTTCTCACAGCCAGGTGTCTTGTAGGCAAAAATGAGTCCAACCACATGTAGTGATGTACATCATACATTTGTCTCTTTGAAGCAATGTTTAAAAACCCAACCTAAACCCTAACCCAAATTAGTTACTAGACGGGCTCAACTCAGGTTGACTAGATGATGACATCATCACCTAAAAAATTTAAGTGTCCCCCCATATTTTAGAAAAAAATTTACTTAAACTTTTTCAAATTTTCACTTAAACCTGTTTAGTCATTCAAAATGTATTGATTCCAACCTATTTCAATAAGTAAATCATTGTTCCAAATTTTGCAATCTTATATACAAATATGGTTTGTAACATAATCATGATTCCAACCAACATATACCAAAACTCAAAATAAACCACCTACACCACTCATTTAAAGTTAAGCCAGCTAACACTCAAACCAAGCCAGTTTGAGATAGGCCAAGAAAGAGTTTAGTTCTACTAGCCCAAGTTCGAGCTTTGAGTTGAGCTAACTTGAATCTAGCCTCAAGCGGAATAGAGTTGGCTCAACAATCCTACTTCAAACCCACCAATCATTTCACAAACAAATAGTCTATAAGTTTAATTATCAAAAATAAAAAACATTCATGTGTTTGAGTTATCAAAATGGAATTTAAACTAGGGGCTTTTGGCGCTAACTACAATAAAAGTCATTAATTTAACATTAATTCTTAAATTTTTATTAAGACAAAAATACCCCTTCGTTATTGTTTATCTACTTCTATTTCATTTTCTTATAATCCTATAGCCCAACTCTCTTGCCTGAAACATTGTATTCTCAATACCATTGTCATCTTGTGCATCTAGACCTCCATATTTTGGCGGTAGATCACGTGATATATACCATTTCTTCAACTTTGGTCCAAAAATGCATCTCAATTCTATCCATTTTATATTAGACCACAATTCTTATTGACGCTGACCAGATCACAGAAAATGGAGGTTCAATTTCAACACCTGTGGCTGAGCCCACATAGTCTTCCGCTTGACAACTTTACCATTAGCACAATTCTGAGTCCTGCCCTATTATGACTCATTGACATTTGGGCCTTTGGCATCATCCCCCACTTGAGCTCCATTGAATAGGGTTGGGAAGGCGGACTAGACTGTGGACTCAGAGCAAGTGTCAATGTCGCAACTTCCCCATGCTAATCGGATTAGAGCAGCAAGTTACATCCTTTTGGCCTCCAACAAAAATAGGAAGAAACCAACTTTCCCTATGGGGAAAACCAATGGCCAATGCCCAAGCTCTCCGCGTAGATGCCTAAATTATTTTTCAAGGAGGAATAAATTGAAGAGATGAAATTTAATTCACAATGTTATTCACACCCAATGGCAAGCGGAGGAAGACGACAATAAATATTTATTCACTTTGTTATTTACAAAGAGAGTAATTTACTCTTTTTGTTATATACAAAGAGAGTAAATATTTACTATCTTTATTAGGAGGGAGATGCCGAAGCTACTGTAGACAGAGGAGGAGACATTAAGCATGGAGTAAAGATTTAAACTAAGGAAGAAAGGGAGCAACGATTTAGATGGAATAAGAAGCGATCTAGATGGAGGAAGAAAAGAAAGAAGAAAAAGGGGAGGAGGACGCAATGGAGGAACGTGGTAGAGGAAGCGTCGGAGCTATGGATGGAGAGGGAGACGGAGAAGAAAGAAGCCTAGAACATAGAGGAGCAATCTAGACTAAGGAAGAAAAAAGTAAAAAAAGGGAGGAGGGCGCTATGGAGGAGGGTATGGCAGAGGAGGGTTAGACAGCACGATGGAGGAGGGTGTGGCGGCGGAAGTGCTGGAGTTGCTGTGGGCAGAGATCAAGATAGAGGAGAAAGAGGCCTAGAGTATGAAGAAGCAATTTGTACTAAGAAAGAAAAGAAACAACAATTAGGATCTTGAAGGCGGAAGAAAAAAGAGGAGAAACATAAGGAAAAAGGAGGAAGAAGGGAAGATTCTGGTTGAAGGTAGAAAGAAGAAGAAGATGAAACGTATGGAAGAAGGAGGGGTAAATTTGTCAAAAAAATAAAATCATGTGACCTTGAAATAGATTTGACAAACTTTTCAGACCTCCCATCAAATAAAGCTTGCTCATAAGAGTAGGCGCCAATTTTTTCTTTAAATTAACATGAGAGTTGAAAAGTAGCTTATATAGTGTTTGTGTAGCTAGTTAAGATTCTATCACATATAATTAAAGATGAACCTTGACATAATAAGATTAGAGAAATTAGACAAAGCAATCAAATAAGAAACATCGAAGTAAAGTGAGCTTAAGAAAATATAAAATATAAATTACAAATGTATATTTTTTATTAAAAAATATAGTTAGATATAAAATGTTAAAAAAAGTAAATCATCTTCCAAGTAGAAGCTTGTAATACCTATAATAAATAGTTATAAATAGTTAAATTAATTCAATAAATATTTGAGATTTGAATGATATCTTCTATTGAGTAAATCACATGACATAAAAATTATTGTAAAAGACTATAAGTAAATATCTTTTGAAATTAAACTATTTAAATACTAATGGGTATAATATATATGTATATAATTTTTAAATATGACAAATGGGTAATAAATAAATATGTTTAATTTTTTTACCTTTTATTTAGATAATAGTCAGATAAAATTATCTTCTTATTTACCTATTAAATAAATTTAATAATATTTTTAAATTTTTTAAATAATATAAATGAGTCGATAAAAGCACTAATAACGGCCCTACCGGAGAATACATTTTATCAAAAAGAAAATATTTATGTTTTAAAAAAAATTACTACAACAATGTGAATATTTACACATGAGCGGACGTAATTATTATCACACCATAGATAAGTGGACCCTATTTCTGTAGGTCCTACTCATACAGAATAATGAAGTGAATTTTTTCCGTGTCAATATTTACGTAGCAATAGCATCACTCTGTTTTTTAATTAGAACTTCGCATGTCTACCAGGGTCCAGACTTTTCTGCAACGCTTTCCACCTGCCAGCACATGCCTGAACAAACTTGCAGATTCAATCCCCATTTCCCACCCGACTCGGGAATGCAATAACAGATTAATCTCAAGACCCGTCTCCCCCATGGATCCGATTTGAGTTACTGAAAGGCATGTCAAGCACATTAGAAATCTCTAGTGTCGATAACGCATCTCCTCTCTCACGTCTCTGCGAACTCCTTGTAGACGGTAGATTTGTCTTAACTCTTAATATCTGTGAATTGGATGATTTGCTTCCCTGTTTTCACTTTTGTTTTTTTTGAAATAGAAGATCTAGCACTTCATAATCATAGCATGGTTTTGATCGATTCTGCTTGCAGAGTATAATTTCTTTTGTTTTTATGATGTCAATATGTCAAATTGATATAATTTCGAACCATTTATTTATGATTATCTTTTGATTCATTCCTGAAGTTTTGGTGTCTAGCAGTAGCAGGGTGGCGATTTGTATCGTTGGCCTTGGTCCTTACTTCTTTTTAACGTATATGAATGTCATGATCAGAACGGTAAGAAAAGAGAAGCATTTTATTGTGCCGTAATTTTTCTGTTCTTGAATTCCTCTCTAAAGAGTTCAAAATTTCCATTGGTAAAACTCCATTTTTTGGCATTACGTTAAGGTTTCAAACCTTACCTTTATCCTAATTCCTTTTCAATTTTAATTAGGATGTACTAGAATGTTTGATTTTAACCTGATAACGTCACTGACAAAATAAGGGTACTCCAGCACATGTTTACTTATTTGATGAGTTTCTAGTTCATTCTACTTTTTACAACTAGTTGAGCTACATTCCATATGTCATGTGTTGATTTGGATGTTGGATCTTATGCTATGATTTCTTTCTTTTTTATTCCAAAATCTTCCCCTAAGAAAGAGTTGCAGGTCATGCAATATTGAACAAAATTGGTTCATCTCTCAATAAAGCTTCATAGTATTATGAGGCCTCTTGTTTTTGTCTTTAACTCAAAACATTCGTGTTAAGTTCTTAACTGAGTTTAGTTTATTATCTGATGCTGATTAACGCCAGTAAGGCAATAACAACAGTTTTGTATTTATTATTCACCTTTCTTTCCTGAACAACGCTGCTATTTAACAGATCAAAATTTGTATCTCTCTTTCATGCTTAATATATGGATCTGATATTTTATAATTGCCCGTATAGGCTTCAATAATGGCTGATGATGACACAAAAAAGCCCTTGCTCTCGGACCTAGTGGACCTGCCAAACCACCCAAAGCAAAAACTGCCAAATATGAAAGGAAGATATCGCCGTTGCAAAAGTGCTCCAGCAAAAGATGGTATCCCACCAGTAAAGAGCCAGGGTCGCTTGTCTTCTATATTTTCAGAAGGAATTTTGCAGAAAATACACCCAACACTGAGACAAGTAATTCTTTTATTAGCTATTTATCTTGGAATAGGCACTCTTTGCTTCTACTCAGTGAGAAACCAAATTAAAGGGAACAAAACGAATGGAGTCCTTGATGCAATATATTTCTGTATTGTCACAATGACTACAGTTGGCTATGGAGATCTTGTGCCCAACAGCGTTGCCACAAAACTGCTTGCTTGTGTGTTTGTGTTCAGTGGCATGGCTCTTATTGGAATGATACTAAGCAAAGCAGCAGATTATCTAGTAGAAAAGCAAGAGATTTTGCTTGTTAAAGCCCTTAACATTAGTAGAAGAGTTGGTCCAACAGAGATTGTTAGAGAAATAGAAACAAACAGAGTGAAGTACAAATTTATTACGGTCACCACAGTTCTAGTTGTGCTAATTGTAATGGGTACCGGTTTTCTGTCTGAAGTTGAGAACTTAAACCTTGTGGACTCATTCTATTGTGTCTGTTCCACAATAACAACACTGGGCTATGGGGATAAGAGCTTTTCAACTCGAGGGGGTAGAATTTTTGCTATTTTTTGGATATTGGCAAGCACAATATCTTTGGCTCAGTTCTTCTTCTACATGGCGGAGCTGAATACTGAAAAACGGCAACACTCTTTGGCCAAATGGGTTCTCACTAGAAAGATGACAGATGAGGATCTTGAAGCTGCAGATTTTGATGATGATGGGGTTGTGAGGTAAAACCAATCTCCTGACTTCTCTTATCTGTGTTATTGGTGAAAGGTTGATAGTGTTCTTTTGGCGTCTAAGATGTGTCTTAGTTTCTAGTCAGCTTACTGGTCAGAATCTGGTTATGGAAATCTATACCAGACAACTTGTTCACACTTAAATGTCGGTTCTTAGGAATAGGCAGTTTGACAAGAAAACAGCTCCTCTTACATTGAAACAATAATAAAACTTAGGTTCATATGTATTTGATCTCTTATGCATTTTGAATGTTTTGCATCTTGACATGAAATTTAATTTCAAGTCTCACTCCGACTGCTGGTTCCTGATCCATATCGAAGAAGTTGTTTTGCATTAACCGTACACATGCTAAGAACCCATGTACAACACATATTTTCCTGTTTGGTCAACTTTGCACCATTACGCAATTAGCCAGTTGTTTGCTTTCCTAAAAGGCTTGCCAGTATTTGTTTTTAGGGAAAACTGCATAGACAACACAGAGTGTAAGATTTAACCCAGCAAGAAAGCACTTTTGTTGAAGTACTTTGAGGGCAACTGACAGTGATCTTAGAAAAGTTATAGAAGGGCATTATATTCATAAATGTCTAAAATGCCCTATGCTTCCTCTTTCTATTTCTCCAACTCCTGCAACTGCATTTTCTTCCTTCTTCTCTGACTCCTCCTTCGCACCATCTCACCTCTTTGTCTTCCTGCTACTTTAACTCCACCTACACTTCCTCCTCCTCACGCGAGAGCTACAGGTCAGCATTTATACAAGCAAGGAGGGAGATGGAGGCTGCAGTGGCCATGGAGCCCACATTTGTAGAGGACGGTGATGGTAGAGGGATGTGTTGGGATTGTCTTTGTTAGATGTGGCAGAAGTGTGCCAACTGGCGATGGGAAATTGATGAGGACAGTGAGGTAAGAGTAATGGTCAAGGATTCCAGTCTCAGTCTTGACCGCCATCTCGGGTGGCCAAAAATCTGAGATCTCACCGAAATCAAGAAAGGAAGAAAAAGATAAAGGAGGAAGAGGACAAAAAAAAGGAAGAGGAGGTAGAAGAAGGAGGTGGAAGGGGAGAAGGAAGAAAAGGAAAAGAAGAAGTGTCCCTAACTGGGTAATCTTTATAAAAGGCAACAATTTTCTAATGCTCCCTGTCAGCTGGCCTCAATCTTCTTGGCTTCCTGTTGTTGTAAAATTATAACTTTTTATCCCTTGGTGTTAGGGCATTGGATTCGTCTGATTTCTTTCTTTAAAGGACTGAGCTGAGAAATGAAAAATTGAATCAAATTGAAACCAGTTCCTTCTTACATTAAAGGTCTGACCCACAAAAAAGTGAACTGGACGATTAAAAATTGCCGGTTTGCAGTTTGTTTTTTGACTAATGAAGAGAGCTTTGCAGAAACCCAAATGCTATGAAAAAATACACAACTGGATGGCCTCTGGAGGCCACAGGCCAGATCTGGGCACAATAGCCACTGAACATTGCCAACAACCATATTGGAAACAAGTTTGGTTGGCAGCATCATTTAGTGACATTCTTTCTCGGCAAGATCCATTCCATGCAAAAAAAATCTCGAATACATACAAAGATTTGAAATCTCAGCAAGATGTCGTCAAGACTGTAAACCATGGCCATGGTAGTGTCTTAGAGAAGTGTCAAATAGATGATGTCTTAGAAAAGTGGGTAAATAGATGATAATTATTATAAAAATGTTGAAATAGATGATAAATGCCTTATAAAAATGTCAAAATAGATGGTAAGCATCAATAAGTGTCTTGGAAAAGTGTCAAAACAGATATAAGTGTCTTAAAAAAGTGTTGAAATAGATGGTAAGTATATTACAAAAGTCAAAAACAGATTATAGGCATCCTAGAAAAGTGTTGCAATAGATGATAGAGAAAATTATCATCTCCTCCTTTCACCGGAAGAAAATTTTCAAAACCTCTTTTTAATGTCAACTTTATTGTGTATCTCATTATAAACAATTTTAGCATGACAAAGTTACCACCAGGATTTACCCTCCCCAATCAGGTTTAGTTTTAAGGTTTTTTTTTGTTTTGGGAAAAAAATCACCTTTTTCTTTTTTTGGGAAAAAAATCACCTTTCTCCTTCAAAAGCCACTGCTGCAGAACCTGGATGTGGCTAGGGGCAGCGTGCTGGCTGCTGTCTGGCCATGGCTAGGCCACCAGTGCCTTAGCTGTCCACGGCTTGGCAGCTGCAAAAGGGCAGAAGGGTGGTGGCGCTGGTTTGGCGTCAACTAGAATTTCATTTTTGGGAGAGGGTAGTGGTTTAAAATTTTGATTTGAACTGGATAATTTGGCCTTTTGTCATTTTTCAATAGTGTACTCGGAAAGGACTATTTCAATAATATACCCAACCATATTGTCCTTATTTAATAAAACCCTAGATGATAAAGATCTTAGAAAACATAAGTGCCATGAAGAAGTTTTTCAATACACAAGAAAGTCTAAGACTATAGAAATGCTATAAAGAGCAATGCCATACCTCACTTCAAAAATCACACAGCATCACCCACTCCATGCCACTAACCCATGGTGGAGATGCATACAATAGGTTATGGAGAGTGGTTTTTGCTGTGAGGTCTAGCATTTCTCCTCTATAACGAGTCATACAAAAATGTGTAGGACACAAAGTCAAGAATGAGTAATTTGCCACCCCCTGTTTAGCCAACTTATCCCCTCTGCACGGCTAGTGGATATCCACCATTTGTATAGTATATACGACTGTGTTCAGGGGGTGGGCAGGCTAAAGAGGGGGGGTGGTGAACTACTCATCCAAAAATCAAAGAAGGTACAAAATCTGTAAATTATGTAAATGGAGTCCAAAAAAGATCAAAATTTCTCCATCACCGTACATATGCACGGGCTTTGCCTTGATGACTCCACACCCAATTGGTGAACGACCCTCATACATATGCACAGGCTTTGCCCACAGAGTTCCATCATCAGCAGAGCTTCGTAAAAAACATGCAAGGGCATTTTAGTCAGAACATAATTTATAGTGATTTATAAAACTTGGCTGACTGGTATAATACTTCTTAAAAGTGGGGTGTCTGACCAGTGAGAACTTGCCCTCTCTCTAGTTTGCCCTTGTTTTTATGATTTATTGATCCATAGAAGCAAGTGTCATCGAAATTGCCCCCCTCTAGGCGCAATTCCATTATTCAAGAATTACAGGGCTTGGATTGGACAGAGGAGAAACAATGATTTAACTGTAAAATTGCACAGAGAACGGGCACATTATATATCAGCATTGACTTGTTTAAGCACTCTAGTTTGATGTTTT
Organism: Saururus chinensis; assembly: GCA_035235625.1. Classification (NCBI taxonomy): domain Eukaryota; kingdom Viridiplantae; phylum Streptophyta; class Magnoliopsida; order Piperales; family Saururaceae; genus Saururus; species Saururus chinensis. Next base: position 27,095,058 of record CP141142.1, read on the forward strand.
TTTGTGGTTATTCATAATTTTCCACCTTTTAATCACCAATATTCTTTGGTGTTACCTCTTCAGTGCTGCTGAATTTTTAGTTTTCAAGCTTAAAGAGATGGGAAAGATTAGCCCAGAAGACATAGCACCCATAATGGAGGAGTTTGAGGAACTGGATGTAGATCAGTCGGGAACATTAACAACGTCTGACATAGCTCTGGCCCAGACCTTTCGACCCGGAAGCTAAGCACAAGAAATTTATTCTTCTTTCTTTTCTTTCTTCCTTTTTCTTCCCTCGTTTTGATCTAGGGTTTCCTTCTTTAAACTTTTTTTTTTCGTACTAAGGAAAAATTACGGGCAACCATAGAGTCCAACTTCATGCGTTTCTTGTCTTTTAACTTGCATGTGGACTGTAATATAGATTTAATGACAGTTCAACCACTTTATCATGACAAATATTGTAAGTCTCATCTTGCGCGATTCATATTGTGCCAATTTAAATTAGGAGGCAGATGGTGCTTCCTCTTTTTGCCGCCATTGGATGGCGTTCCAATAGAGCAATATAGTTACTCCTGAAGAACCAGTCTGCACGCAGGCTCGTACTTATTCATGCTGAAAGGATGGGATGACCCCTATTTTAGCTATGTTATTTGAGAAAGAAAACATACAGCCCTTTAATTTTGTGGTTTTTCGTATAGGCTCCTTTTCTTTGACCTTTCTACGGAGTGCTTGCTTCCTTTTGGTCATCGATTTCGAAGGAATCAGCCACTAAGGAGTTGTCTTTATTTTAAGCCCCTGAAAGCCTAGGTGTGACTACCGGGATTTTTAGGAACTTTTAAATTATCGAAAATTTTCATGAGGCCTAGATGGGTTGGACCAGGCATAAGACCTCCCAGACATATAAGAAGTGGCACCAATTTCTTGGGAGAGAGTATTTCCTGCGCCATCGATTCTCAAAGATTTGATCTGACCTGGGGATTAATCTTCATATGGGATGCATGCTGGCTTTTGGTTTTGAAGGAAGAAAGTGTTGTAGCCCCTTATGGAGCCACAGGCAAGTAATAGAGAAATTAGGGTGATCGGGGAGAAATTTAGTGGAAGGAGCCACAGTAAGTAATGGAGAAATTAGGGTTATAGGGGAAGAACTGAGAGTAAAAGGGTGAGCAAAAATGAAGGGAGGAAAGGAGATAGATAAGAGATAATTAAGTCAATTATTAAATAATAGATGAGGAGTTGACACTCCTACTTTATCCACCTCACACCTTTAACAGAGTTAGTAAATATTCACCGTCTATACCGTCTATATATATATATTAGGTTGGTGGATATCTATTGATGATATAGAAGTGGGCTGAGCCGGATAAAGTAGGGTGTAACAGACTTCTTATCTTTAAATAATTTTTATTATTTATAAATTATTATAATAATGGGATAAAAAACCCATTTATAGAGAAGTATTTTCTATGCTCTTTATTGACAAGGTGCCTAGTGTAAAGAATGCACGGGAGCTTTGATCTACACTAGTGCATATTAATGTCATTCATGTGGATTGTCAATCTCAAATATCAAGGGTTTTCTTGTACTCATTACATTAGGCTAATTGTTAATGGGGAGTAATAAAAATGCTTCCCATTTATATAATATTTCACATGTATAGAGTTAAGTCATTAATTATTTTATTAATCGTAATAATTAAGAATTCTAATAAAACAACTACTACCTACTAAAGTTTAACATAACTAAGAAAGCAAAGTATTAAGCCAATCTATAACTAGGTAGTTGGTAGATGATTAGGCCCCCTTGTTATGGCAGTTGGTAGATGATTGGTCCCCCCTTGTTATGGGCCTTGAGAGTCATATGAGAAAGTTGTATATTTGTGGTTGAACAACTCCAATGGAATGGCTAAGAAAAAAACCACGAAAAGCTCTTTCACTAGAGATTTTTTCAAACATTTTCTTAAATTTAAAGAAATTTTTTTACAATATAATGACTATATTTTAAGAATAATTAATAAAATCTCGAACATGTGAATATAATTTTTATAAATTTATCATTATACATAAATTTGTCCGACTTAAACATTCCAAATTATCATGGCTTGAAAATCAAACACTCATGTGCAAATTAAAACAAACACAAGTAAATGTCATGGTTATGAGTATACACAAAAAGATATATAGATGCACTACGGAGTGCAATTCCTATATATATATATATATATATATATATATATATATATATATATATATATATATATATATATATATATATATATATATATAAAGTTAATATGAGTCTGGGCTCACGCGTGCCGGTGTGCGCTTGGGCTCATTGGGCCTTCGGATTTACATCTGGCGGCTCATCAAACTCACGGGTTTAAATGCCCCGTGAGTTTGATGGGCTGTCGGATATAAATCCGACGGCCAAATGAGCTCGGGCGTACGCCGATGCGCATGAGCCCGGGCTCATACTAACGAGACTATGTGTGTGTGTGTGTGGCGGCACAAGGGTTAGCCCACTTAGGTGCATGGGTCCAATATGTATCTCTTCTACAAAAATAGGGTAGTCCAATTGCCTAACTTAAAAGGCCAAACTTATGTCTTATATAGTAACACTATCACTATTTTTTAGGCAAGGTGGTTCACAACCTCTAATATATATATATATATATATATACACACACACACACATGTTGCGGCACACAGGTTAGCCCACCTAAGTACATGGGTCTAATATGTATCTCCTGCACAAAAGTGGGGTAGTCTAATGGCCTAACTTGAAAGGCCAAATTTATGTCTTATATAGTAATACTATCACTATTTCCTAGGCATGGTGGTTTACAACATTTAACCAATTCACATATGTGATTCTTATTTACTTGAAATTGGGCTTGGGCTCTTAATACCCAAATGGGCTTAGCTCATATACCCACTTTTAACAAAACTCATGTAGGTGATGTGGCATATCCTATGTAGTCCCCTTCTACTTTTCGTCCTCTCAGCCATAACGACGAGGTGGCTATCAGGCTGCTTGGAGTAGCAAACTGCGGCGCACCCTGCAGTAGTCCCTCTAGCTACCTCTACCACCCTCCACCTCATGGGCAAGGGCGACTCATTAGAGAGGAGCCACTACTCCACCCCGCACATGACCCTTATTTGCCTTGTCCACTTGCTCTGCCCTTCGCTCCTATGAAATTGTTCTTACCTCAGGGATTTTCCACAAACGCCACTTCCATTGCTTACACACAGACTTGGAAGCCGTTCATCCATCATTACCCATAGGCTGAGCTGAATCAATGCCTTGTAGCCACAAGTGTAGCTACTATGGTGATCACCAGGACCAGACCTTCCCACAACTGTCCATTTTGTTTTCCCCAGACATGACAACCTACCAGCTCCTCCATGAAATCGATGTTGGGCTGAGTGAGGTCATCTACAAAGCTGCCACCCACCTTTGTTTAGGGGCGGTTTAGAGCCTTATGCAGCTTAGGCTGCTACCTAAGGCTCCACAAAAGGCAAGGCCCCCAATAGCCATAATCAAGCAATAGGCATTAAAAAATTATTTATTTGACAATGATCCAAAGAGTTTACTAGGATTGTTACTTTTTTTATGTCATCTTGCATATTAATTTTACTTCATAGATTTCCATGTATAGCTTTTCCAAAAACCCTCAAATCAATCACCAAACAAGAAAAAATCACTTACCATATATTACTTTGTTTTAACAAAATCAACCATATGTACCCAACACCCAATGAACACTTATTAAGTATTATTTTATTTTTTACTTTCTATTTATCACACCTTTAGCATTAGGCTAAATTAGTTTTTTTATACTAAACATTTAAAAAGAGCTCTTCCTACACAACTCTCTCATATTTTTCTCAATTTTTAATATTCATGATATCACTCTCAATTCTTTCTTCCCAACAACGAGCAGTCTTGATTCTTGAGGTTATTTTTTTCCATGTTCTAAAATTAAATTTATATTATTTTTACTTAATATTTGAAATTTTATTTTATACTATTTTTAATTTTTAGCAAAGTTTCAATTATGACTATCTCCGTACATTTTTAAATATTTTTATAATTTGAAAGCAACTTTTAAAAAAAAAATTATTGTACAAAGGCAAATTTAGCCTCGTATGTGCCTAATCAAGCAGGGTACATGGATAATTCAAATATGTCTTCTCTTTGAGTAACACATATTATTGGATTGATATCTAAAAGCACATTATGCGCCAGGTGCAAGCCCTACTAAATGAATTAACATATTAACGAAGCCAATTCAAATGTTATCTCTTGAAAATGACACATTGGCAAGAGGATGTCAAGCTCATGTTGCAGTTGCAAGAGGATTAGGGTGTTGCAGCCCTAATTATATATTGATAGGAAGAAGTGCTACTAGTACATGACACAAAGTCCCTAACTATAATTTGATAGCCAAGGGAACCACTAATGTAAGGGACAAGCCCCTAGCCATGTTTTAACTATGGGCTATGATGCACTAGCCCGACTATGGCCGCATTGTGAGCTAGATATCTCCTCTAAGCAAAACTTGAATATAACAATTTAATTAGTAATTTTTTATCTCATTGTATAAAAAGAATAAATTTAAAATAAATAAATTAATTAATATATTAATATTATATCAAATATAAAAATAGCACACTTAAAATCTCGCCAATGGCTCTAATTGTCTTAAGCCAACCCTCCCTCAGTTACGGATGATTTCTTCCAAGCAAGTTCAAGGGAGGAAATTTTTTTGCTTTGTGGTGATATGTAGAAATGCCACCACAATTTCAACAGCACTGCCTGCATATGTAATGTTGTTGGAGAGAAGAGACAATAACGCTCCACGTTCACCAGAAGCATGGGTTTGAGCTAGGGGAGATGGGGGAGGAAAGCCGCCCTGTACTTTTGCAGGGGTCAGACGATTGAGGGTCCAGTTTGAAACTGGAGCTAAGGGGGTGTAGTTGGTGTTGAAGGAGAAGGCCGAGGCAGAGCATATGGGGAACTTGGTGGTCGAGCAAGTTGGTTGAAGGGGAACCATAAACAAAACACAGGGTTGAGTTTGTAGGGTGGCCGGATGATGTAGCTCAACTATGGAAACAAAGGAGCAAACCATTTCCATTTCCACAATCAAATAAGAATTCTGATTTACAGTAAACAAACAAGTTCTAGAACTTGCCAAGTCGTGTTTACGATTTTCACAAAAATTCAAATATGAGAGTACAACTGGCTTGGCCAAATGAAAAGAAAATCAAATATAAGAAAGTAAGAATGAACACTAATCTGTCATGCTCCAAGCCTAGATTGCAAGATAGACATAGAGATCCAGAAGACACACTTCCACCTCCGAATTCTTTGGATAGAGACAAAAATCTCTCCATGATTCAGTCACACCTTTATCTTCCATCCCCCTTTATCAAACTCAGCCTTTTCTATTCCAAAATGAACCCCCAGTGTAAAGACCAAACTGCCCTTCTTTAAATGGAAAAACACCACCAATAGGAATCAAAGATGATTGTTTGAACACGATGTTTAAACACTATTACACCCAACTACATTAGTTTTCTCCACCCACTTAAAGAAGCACCACCTCAAGCGAGTAGTTTGACAACAGTAGCATCAAGGGAAAAATATTCAAAAAGATCAGCAACATTGAAGGTTTTTGAAATAGCCATATCAGGGGCAAATCAACAATGTAGGTACAATTATTGATCATCTAAAGAATTTTGTATGGACTAACCATTTTTTCAACTTATGATACGTACCTTGAGGTAAACGTTCCTTGCGAAGATAAACCATAACTTCATCACCCACCTCAAAAAGTTTTTCATGCTGATGTCGATTAGCAGCCTGACTGTAAGCATATTGGAAACCTACAATTTATCTTTAACTGCCTGATAAATATCAGTCAACCTAGATAGTGTTTGGAGAGTAGGCAGATTACCACCAACAATAGGAACACCAACAAAAGGTGCAAGGATATAACTATAGATAACTTCAAATGGAGCCTTGCATGTGGAACGACTATTGGAGGAAGTATAGGAAAATTCAGCCTACGACAAACACAAGTCCCATTGTTTAGGCCGATCACCAGATAAGTAGCAAAGTAAGTTGCCAACAACCCGATTAATGACTTTGGTTTGATTGTTAAGTTTGTGGGTGACAAGTAGTGCTATATTGTAGGTGTGTACCCAACCTCTGTCAGAGAGTTTTCCAAGAGACAAGAACCGACTATCACGGTGTGAGGTGATACTATAAGGGACCCCATCGTGTTGAACCACTTCCTATAAGATCAATTTGGTGTTTTATACAATGTATATGTAGTAATTCACTAGGTTGTTTAGCATGAATTATAGACCTAAATCCAAAATTAGCAGAACCTTATTGGACACCTTATGTTCAGCTAGAAGAGGCCCTTTCACAACAAGTGCAAATATAGCTTCCCTATGTTTAACTTCTTGTATCAGGTGTGGAACAAGAAAAAATGTTTCTTCTTTGTAGCATTATGTCAAACAGTAAGCCCAATCTTGTTGGGAAACACTTGTTTTATCTATTGGCCAATGGGCCATGTGTAGCATCACCACTCAATTTTTAGATGGTTGTTGGAAAAGGGTTTGGGGCACCATGGTGATTGCTTAGGGGGGAGAAAATTGATATTGTTTACATGTTTGTTAGTTGTATTAAAAGTTTTATCTTCGTTGCATTAGAACATGTTAATACACAAGTGTAGCATAGATGCCTAGGTTATATGTCAGAGAAAGGTTTTAAAATACTTTAAAGTAAGGGGAAGTTATCGGGGTTAAAGAGTATTGATTTGAGTTTCTATGAGGATTGTGTCATGGGAATATAGAAAAAAATTACTTTTTTTTAAATCAGCCCCTTACAAGAAGATTGAGCGCCTTGCACTTGTTCAAACAAATGTTTGGGGGCTAGTCAATGTCCTCTCCCTTGGAGGTGCGTGCTATTTTATCACTTTTATTGATAATATTTCTTAAAAATTATGTGTTTATTTTTGTAGACATAAATATGATGTATTTTCTGTATTTGTCAAATGAAAATTGCTTGCTGAGAAAGAGCATGACTAAACTTGAAGTGCCTCAAATCAGACAATGATGATGAGTTCTCTGACAGAGAATTTTAGTCCTTTTGTGAAAAGTATAGAATTCACAAGTTGCTAACCACACCTATGAAACTAGCCCAGATAGGATGATGTTGATGAGAGGATGAACTAGACTCATCTGAAGAGGGCACACAACATGCAACTCCAATGTGGCCTATCGCCCATGTTCTAGACCTATGCTATTGATCTTGTAGAGTATTTAATCTATAGGTCACCAACCTATGTCATGAATGGAGGGCTTTTTGAGGAATCATGAACAAAATAGGAGGTTTCATTTAACTATTTACGGGTGTTTGGTTGTGCATTTTGTATTCACATTGAGCAGAAAATAGAGGCAAGTTAGATTCTAATCCAATAAGTGTTATTTTCTTGACTATGGTGGTGATAGCTTTGGGTATAGGCTATGAGATCTAGTATAAAAGAAGGTGATCCAAAGCATAGATGTGGTGTTCTATGAGACTGAGCTTTATAAGCACGACCAAGTTCATCAAAAGGGAAAGGAAGTTGAAAAAGAATTTACTGAACTTGATGCTGACCAGACATCCAATGCTCCGCTTTTAGATGCTAAAGATGTTGGTGTTTAGGAGACTAGAACGTCATATAGCTATGATGACAAGATGATGAGCAAGTTTATAAGATAGAGTATGCTCCAACGGTCCCACTATAGATGCAGTTAGGGTGTACCACTTCTAGACATAGGTAAAAAAAGATCTTTGATCTATCTCCAGGTGTGTAGAGACAAAGTTTCAATCACAGCCTAAGTTATATGTTCCTTACAGAAAGTAGCGAGTCTTAGAGCTTTGATAAAGCATGTGGGCTAGATATTTCAGTTGACTGAGAATGTACTATGGACAATGAGATAGACTCACTGATGTCCAATCAAACATGAGAATTGGTTAAGTTATTTGAGGATAAGAAAGGCTAGCAAAACAAGTGGGTCTATAGGCTGAAATAAGAATCGCTTGATAACAAGGGGTTCAAGGCTAGACTGGTAGTTAAGGGCTTTGGAAAGATGTATAAAGTTGATTACATAGAGGTATTTGCTCTGATTGTTAGGATTGCTACCATTAGAATAATGTTATCTCTTATTGCAGTAGAAGATCTTCATCTAGAGTAGCTACATGTGAAGACATCTTTTCTACATGATAACTTAGAGGAAAAAATCTATATGCACCAGCCCCAAAAGTCATGTGATGAAAGGTAAAGAGGACATGATATGGAGATTCTCTAAGAGCTTGTATGGTCTAAAACAAGCTCCAAGATAGTGGTGCTATAATTTTAATAGTTTCATGTAGGATATTGGATGTTATATATGTCACTCTTATCACTATTATTATTATTATAGGAAGTTAGGATCATCATACATTATATTGTTACTCTCTTGTTGATGACATGTTGATTGCAGTAGTTGATTTAAATGAGATTGATAATATCAAGAAATAATTATCTTAAAAATTTGTCATGAATGAATTAGGACCGCTAAATTATATTATTGGTACAAGAATTTCTAGAGATAGAAAGTAGGAAGAGTTGAGGCTATTTCAGATAGACTATGCTGAAAAGGTTATAATGAAATTCAACATGCAAGATGTTAAACCAATGGGTACACCCCTGACATCCCATTTTATACTCTCTTAGTCTCTTAAGACTCATGAGGAGAAAGCTCACATGCACAATATTTCATATGTCTTAGTAGTAGGGCCCTTGATGTATGCCTCTACCTGTAGCATGTCAGACATTCCTTATGTAATCAATCAAGTGGCAAGGTTTATGGCTGATCTAGGCCAGACTTATGGGAGGCCAAAGTGGATCTTCAGATATATGAGAGGTTTTTCAGTATAACCTTATGTTTTGGTGGACATTCTAACATTAGACCGGTTGGTTTTGTGGATTCAGACTATGGCATTAATATAGATAGCAGGGAGAGCACTACACGGTTTGTATTTAACCTTGGTAGTAGTGCAGTGGCTTGATAGTCATAGTTACAAAAGCTGGTGATTACTTTATCTTTAGAAGCAGTTGCGATAACATAAACCAACAAATAGCTAGTGGGTGAAAGTTGAAGGAACTTTTGATGGCATAAGGGGAGTGTACCTTATATTGTGATAATAATAATGCTATTACATTAACCCGAAATAGTACATTTTATGCTAGGACGAAGCATATTAACATCAAATACCACTTTATCAAAGAGTTGGTGGGGGAGAAGAAGTTGTTCCTTGAGATGATTTACACAAATGATAATCCAACAGATATGTTTACCAAGGTGGTAAAGGTAGAGAAGTTGAGCCTTTGCTCAACCTCCATTGATTTTTTATACAAAAGGACTAATGATGATCACATAGTTACATTACTTTGCAAGAAACAACAATTTTCAGGTTGTTTAGTTTTAAGTGGGAGAATCTTTGGAGGAAGGTAAAGTCCGACCAGTTTTTCAAGTGGGAGAATGTGAGTTATGGAAGATAGATCAAGTGGGGGCAATCGATTGGTATGCAAGGGCAATTGATCAGCCCCCTGTTCTTTAATGTAGCAGGCGTTGGGGCGATCAATCGCAGTCAGAGTGATCAATTGGCGCCCAAAATGACTACATTGAAAATCAAGTCAAGACATTGAGGTGTGATGGATCATAGCCAAAGTGATTGTTGGCACCCAAAATGGCTAAATTCAAAATCTGGCTGAGATGTTGTGCAATTGATCATTACTAGAGAGATCAATCGACATATGTTTTAAATACGTTGGAAAACAAGATGAGGCATATGACGATCTGTTGATTCTAGAGCCATTAATTGCTCCAAGGATTAGAATTGGCTAAGACGAAGAACGATTGGTTGTCTGTTCACAATGATCTACTGATTGGAGTAACAAATTCCAAAACGTCTTAATTTAGACTCTTCGAAATTTACTACTTCGAGTTTTAATTTTCCAAATAGTGAGATATGAACTTGTACGTCCCTAAGGGGTATCTAATGCTCTTCTTCTTCCTCGAGTGAGTAGTGGTTGGCCATTAAAGGTTCATCTTGTATTGTTCGCCTAGCTAAATAGTGAAAGCAATGTGATCCCATAAATGTAGGCACCATTGCCGAACCACATAAAACCTAATGTAATCTCTCTTTCTTGATTGTCTTTCTTGTTTTTTTTTGTTCCTTACAAGGATCCCACCGTTGCATAGATTATAAGTTGAATTAATTCTAGCGGGTGCTATAATCCACAATAGAACATACAAGCTTTTGAGCTCTATAAATGCCCATTGGCATGACAAAACACCCTCCATTCTGCTCAGCCTAACCTCTCAGCATATGGAAATTTTAGAATCACTAAAAGTTCCTTCTTCATGATCATCAATGAAGGTATGTTTATCTGCATATATTAGTCTCAAGTTGTTCTTTCTTCTCCAGTTCTGATGTCGTGGAGATTTTCTTCTTTGAATGGGACATGCTTAAATTGATTTGGGTGCATGGTTTGCAGCAAAAGTCGGTGATAAAGGTCGAAATGAGTAACCATAATGCTCGAACCAAAGCTATGAAGATTGCAACCAGTATACCAGGTAATTTTTTTGTTACACACAACTTATCTTTTTCATTTAGGAAAGATAAATGTGCATGATGATTGTAAGCCAGCTGATAACTTATCCAGCAAAGCTACTTGTGCGAAACCAGCTATTCTCTCGAGTTTCATATGTCAGTGGCCAATATGCATTGGGAGTTCTAAAGTAAGTTATCAAACTCAGCCGATTCTCTAACCAAGTTATGATGGGTTTGGAAATATGCTCTAAGGACAAGTACAAACTATCCAGTCTCCAGTTACCTTATGTTGCAGGACTTGAGGTATTTGCGATAGAGGGAAAAGAGATGGATCAAATCGTTGTTATTGGTGATGGGATCGATCCTGTTGCCTTGGTGATATCACTTGGGTCTATTTGGATTGATAAAAAGTGGGGGAAAGTAAATGAATATTTTAAAAATCCCTCAATTTCTATTGTTTGGTGCAATAGAGAGAGAAACTAGAGTGAAAACTAAGAAAAAGTGGATGGAAAATTGGCCCCAAATCTGTCCACCCATCAACCCATGGATTTTGGGAGAAAATCAGCATACCAAATACTTATGTCTTGTTGCCACCACCATCACTACTGCCACTGCTGATGCTACCGCCGTCACCACCACCACTGCTGCCACCACAATTGTTACCGTCGTCACCACCACCACCGTTGTTATTACCACTAGCACTACCACTGCTGTCACTGTCATCGCCATTGTTACTACCATCACCACCCCACAACCACTACCGCCACCACTACCTCCACTGCCATAGCCGCCGCCACTACCAACCTTACTACCATCACCACCGCCACCACTACTAGTACCGCTACTACCACTATCACCGCCACTACCACTACCCCCATTGCCACCTCCACTACTACTACCATCACCCTTGCCGTTGCCATCCCCGCCACTATTACTGTGGCCATTGCCGCCGCCACCACCATCATCGCCACTATCACCACCACTACCACCTCTACCACCATGGCTTACTCTACCACCACTACTACAATTGGTAGATTCGAGTTTCAATTTTCTCTAATATCATTTGTGCAACCAAATAGTAGAAATTTTTTTAGAATCTCTTAGTTCTTTTTCACCTGGATTTACTTTCTCTTTATCTTTTTCTTTCTCCCAGTTTCAACCAATCCAAATAGACCCTTAGAAAGAAGGTGAAGTTTGCAGAGATTGTGAGCATCACACTTGCGGTGGCCAAGAATATGGATCAAGAAGGTGAGATTAGTGGAGAGACACGAAAAGGCAAGGGCAAGCAGATGGGCACTGCCAACAGAGAAGTCTAGCCGCCCATTGTTCCCTACCCACCACTGTATGTGTATGTGGTGCAAGAGAGGTACCCTGCACTCTCCTCTATCATGTGAGGAGATTTGACTATTTTTGTGAGCATGAGAAATCGGTTAACTATAGAGACAAGAGTAATAAGGAAGAGTTTTTCATGCTCATCACTAATGAGCCCAACATAAGCTACACATGAGAGCCGTTCATCAACGAGAAAGCAGTTCATCCACAAGATTATTGACATTAACGTGCGCTAGTATATACATCATTGATCTTAAATATCAACAACTTCTCATGTATAACTTATGCTGGGCTCATTGTCAAAGGGGATCATAAAAAATTCTTTTGGGCAATAAATATATACTATATAGTACTGGGACTTTTCTACTTAGTTTTCATGACTATGGTTAGGTGACCAATAATGAGAGGCTGCAACATTACCCACAATTGGTGAGAGAGAGACTTTGGAAGTAGATCCAATCGTTCTCATGTTCCCCCCTCTACATGTCCTTTGGCCAGGTAACCTATCCAGGGAAATAATTTTCTATAGTACTAGTTTGTTAGGAGGAGGGGGACAGATGTATCATGGCTTGATGTATAATTTAGCCTTCATGTATCATGGCTCGATGCATAATTTAGCACTCACATGTGAGTGGCTTTTCGTGACACATCTGAAGCCATTTTAGGGATGCATGAATGTGACCACTCCCACACATTGTTAGCCACTCGACATGTGTGAAAAAGTAGGATTTGATGCGTTTATATATATGTATGGTATGGAGTAGGCCCCTTCTCTCTTTCTACTAGGGCTATAAAGCTTAGTTGATGCTTGATAAATAAAAAGGCCTAATACAGTGCAAATAAAGATTTTAATACAATAGAATTGGGCACCTCTACAGGCTGACGCCACCCCACAATACATATTTTACCTTATTAGCATATCTAATTCTGTGAGGAAAAATATTTTTTAGACCAGTTTTTTATGACTAGCTTCGTGACCAGCCAATATGGGGCTCCAAACATAGTACATATGGGGGTTGGTTGTAGATTCCCCCCTTATGTACCATGTCCAGAGTCCCATGTGGATTGGTCATAGAGAGTTCCAATCATGGAAACAGGTCATGCTAGATGCAAAGTATTGCGTATTTCTCCCTTGATGAGAAGGGTTCTTACTTTTAGATAAGGTTGGTAATATGGCTACATAAAATTTCACCTATCAATAAAAAATCTCATACATCATAATACCATAATTACATATCAATCAAACAAAGTATGTATGTATATGGAAAGTTTGATTCATCTTACCATTTATCATGAGAAGTGTCAGCTCAAGAAAAGTTTGATTAGTCACTACAAAAAAAATGGCTACATCGATGGATGCTAGTCATCACGTTGATACTTGTAGCCATAGGGGTGGCAATGGGCTAGATTGGACCCGGCTCGGCTCCTGCAGCCCGCTTAGAGGGGGCCAAGGGTAGGACTAGCCTGGCCTGTTAGGCCCTCACTGCCTTTTTTTTAAAAAAGCTAGTTGGACTTCGCATAGCCCATGCATTGGTCATGCACGCCTTGGTCGTGTGGCAGCACCTCCGCTGGCTGTGGCTCCACCTAGCCACGTGATGTAGCCGTGGCCATGTGGACGCTGCACAACCCCTCCGCTAGTGTAACCTCCCCCTGGTTGTGTAGCCCCCTCCAACCTAACCTAGGAGGACTTTGAGCAAGCCCATCTCCTTAAAAACCAAGGCCAGGCCATTGCTATCAATCCTATCATAACCATTACTAAAACTAATAGCGATGTCGACTTTTTCGAGTCAACACAACCAGCAAAGTCTGCATCTGTGTATCCAACCAGCCATTAATCCAGTCACTAATAATTTTAGCGATGATCAAATGGACTTTCATCAATGGTTGTAGCCACTCTAAAAACATTCTTCCACTGTCTTCTTTTTTGCGTCATTAGCGATAGTTATATAGGAATTTAGTGATGGCTAAACTGTCGTAAAATGTCAGAATATAGTGATAGTTGTATTGACTATTGCTAACACTTCTTTGTTAGTGACGGCTTTAATAGTTGTAAAAGGACTAGATGGTTGTAACCACTTACATAGGTCGTCACTAAAACTATGTACAAAGACGATCATATCCACTTACAATGATTGTTGCAACCATCACTGAAGCTTTTATTTTTTAAAAAATAATATTTATTATTTTTTAGCAACCAAGACAACCATCATTGTTGAATGTATAAAAATAAGGCTATTCTTTATAAACTTCTATTTATCTTTAAGCCAACATTATGTACAACATGAAACCATTGCAAAAAGTTGGCATGCCTCTGTGATCCTGGTCCCAAGCCCATTTCCCCCTCCACTTTCCTCTCATAGTCCTTGTCTTGCCGAGATTTTTATATGCATTTTCCTTAAAATTTCATGAATTCTTTTGCAATATAACGTCTATAAATAGTAACAATTAAAAAAATTTGAAACCTGTGAAAATAATTTTCATAAATATAAGCCATCATTCATAAGTTTTTTAACTAATAATTTTTCAAATAGTCATACAACCAATCGAAACAATCTTAGGAGTGCATCAAATACAAAACATGAAAATTAAATGCCACGACCATGGGCTTAAATGAAAATACCCCAAACGTCTCTGAGTACAAATCCCATAACACTCTAAAGTATAAATCATATACAAGTCTAGAGAAATATAAACATCTGAACTCTCATCTCACTCAATACAATAATTATCAAATTAATACATTAGGTTGGGGAAGAAACAAAAGACATATTGAGTCAAAAGTACACTAAAAGTTTAAAAAGATAAGTCCTTCAATAACAGCTCGAGTCTAATCCAAGGAACTCTCGATCAAGGACTTCCAAAAGCCTCCAAAACGTATGAGGCTGAAAGAAAGGAAAATAAGTATTTTCATACTCAATAGGAGAGTTCTAATTAGTGAACTCTGTAAGTTCAAACATAGTTGCTGTCACGGAACATCAACATGAAATAGGATAGCATAAAGAAATCAAAGACCCACAATATCATAAGCTCATACATATTAGCTTACAGGACATTCTTACCCATACTCATACAATTATTGTCTTACTTGTGCCATCATAATTAAATATGTATGCTTATAGTCTTGCTCAAAGGGTCTTACACTTAATCTTACTTAGAAGCTTACAAACTTACTCTTACATAGAATCTTACAATCGTACTCTTACTCAAAATTTTACACTTACTATCAACTACTAGAGCTTATTAAAATTTAATCAGCTCGAGCCTCAAAGGAAAGAAATGCCACTAGGCATTACCTTAGCCTCTAGGGAGTAACTAGACACCGTGGACTTTTTTAAAGGCAAGACACACCTATACTCATGGGGGATAGGATCAAACAAGTAATAGCAAATTCAGATACTGCTTACCTGAGTGTACAAACACCCACTCTTTGGGGCCATATAATACTTTTGGGTGAAAACTTACAGTACCAACTCCGGACAAAAATATGCATTGCTCTCAATAGAGCATCAAATATCTAGGCTTAAATCCAATACTAAGAAAACATCCTAGGATAAACATCATAGCGGGACATGAGAAATGCTCAATTGACAATTTACCAACTGTCTCAAACATGAAACTTAATCCACCTAACCACTAGGGTTTTATACTCGTGATCTTACACTTATAGCTGACAACTAGAGCCAATAAAAGCACTAATTGACTCTAGCCCCATAAAGAATGAATGTCATTAGGACGTCACCTTAACCTTCAAGGAGGATTGTATACGCCATAGAATTTTTCGAATGTAAGTTATACCTATGCTCACGGGGCACAAGATTAAATAGGTAAAAGTAGATCCATAATATTACTTACTTGAGCACGCAAATGTCCACTCTCTAAAGCCGTACAGTGCTAACTAAGGGCGAAAATCTCACAGTACCACTCTTGGGCAGAAACTTACGATGCCACTCTTGGGCAGAAAACTTATGGTGCTCTTAAGAGAGCAGCAAACATTTGGGCTTAAACACAACTCCAAGACAATACCTTGAACGGTAAGTGCCATGTCAGTCTCACAACGGCACAACCAATTGCTCATCAACTGACAACAGGACACAAAACTCAATTTGTCAGAAATAACCAAAGCCTCACTCTCTTATTATTAATTTCTTTGGTTCCAATATGTTTAAGATTATAATACAAACATTATGCTAGTACAATTATGCTATGAAATCTTACTAATACAAACATTATGTTAAACTCTAAGCCCAAATTTGTCTACTCTCAAAACCCTGAAGTCTTTTGCTCATTGTACTAATATCCGAGCCAATCAATCCGTAATTCTACACCTTAAAGTTTTCTATTTGCCGATCCAATATTCGATCCAATCCCAATTAACCCTAGCCCGTCACACATGCACATCAATAACATGCATGTAAACACCCTAAAACCCAAGTTGATAAAGGAAGTAAGAACACCTTAGTTTGCCTTAGGATAGGCTGGCTAGGCAAAACTATGGAGTTTGCCATCTTTAAGTAAAGAGATTGCTTTGATTATGCATAATTTAATTATTTTGATCTTTTGGACAAGACATATTTTAGTTTCCATATAATTTTTGCTTTGTTTTCATGTCTTTTATTCATAGGTTTTAAATAAAAAATAGATTATATAATAAAAACACAAAAAACTAGTGTAATTTTTGCTTTTATTGCAATTTGCTTTAGTTTTATTTTTTATTTGTTCAGCTCTTAAGACTTAAAGTAAATAATTTTTTTAAGCTAAAATGATTTGTAGTCAATATACCTTAACGAAGAAAAAGATATGATAAAGAGAGTGAATATCAATTTTTTTTACTTGATGTTGCAATTTTCTGTTTTAAAATGTGCACACATCGTATAGACTCAAATCAATTTTATGAATGGAGATCAAGAGAGAATTCTTAGACATGAGTTGATTAGGTTTTTGAATTCTAATGGAGTCTAAGTGATCAAATTATACAAACTAAAGCTAGATTTCTATTTAGAATTTATGAAAAAAAATTATATTTAATATGCTTTAATGATTGTAAATTTTAATTACTACAATATCTTTTAATCAATAGAATTATTATTTTAAAGATGATAGAAAGGGCTACCTACTTAGACTGGCCTAGGCTAGTGTGAAGCTCCGATTTGTATGACATCAAGAAAAAGAAATGAGAAAAATTATGATGTAAGTTGAGATGATTCAGAAAAACGCAAACCCTATAAAAATGAATTGAGGAAAAGGCAGCCTTCCATACAATTTCCTATCTCTTCCTATACCAAATGTCGTTAGTTGATTAGTTTTATTTCTCTGTAGTCATCCAAACTTAATTCTACACCACTTAGCTTTATGAATCACCAAACCTTTTCTCTGATCAAACAATTGTAATAATCACCTTTATGCAAATTGTCTTGTCTAAACCTATAGAACCTACAACATTAGTGGATTTCTTTATTCATGAAGTGGTATTTCTTTGACGTCGTGGCTGCATCATGGATGACTTCCTACATATAGTACGATAACTACACTTGCTTATGAGAAAGAGGGGGGGGATTATGCTAACTCGGAGAGCCAATTGAAGCTTAAAAAATGAAGTTTATATGTTGAAATTGTAGCATAAAACTCAATAAATATGTTAACAATATATAGGAATTATCTTTGGCAAATGCAGATCACCGCTTTGTTTGGATGGAGTGGGAGAACATCTTTTAAAGGGGCTAGAAATAGTGCAACAATCTTTGGTGAAGACTCAACTTGTCAGGGATCAATTGCAAACTGCTTAGAGTAGACAAAAGAGTTAAGAAGACACTTGTCAAAGAGAGCTTAAATTTCAAGTGGGAGATCATGCTTTTCTGAAGATTTCACTATTAAAATATATAATAAAATTTGGCAAGAAAAGGAAAATATCTCCTACATCCATTAGACCTTTTAATATATAAAAGCTAATTGGAGCAATGGCGTATCATATGTCTTTACCGCTACAATTTGCTAACATTCATGAGGTATTTTATGTTTCTCTTTTGTAAAAGTAGAATCATAATCATCCCATATTCTCAACTTTGAGCTATTAGAGCTAAAGAACGATCTTACCTACATTGAGATGCTAGTGCAGATCTTAGATAGAAAGGAGAAGATGCTTCATTCAATTTGTGAAAGTTATTTGGCGGAATCACAACACAAAGGACTGGGAGTGGGATGATGAAGTCAAGGTAAAATACCCTCATCTTATTACTGTTAGGTAGTTGCAAATTTTGAGGACACAATTACTATAAGGTGGGTAGGATGTAAGATCCAACAATTCTTGCTTTCTAATTATCTTATTTATGGCTAACTTGTAGAAATTTTAAGGAGTTTGACCATTAAACCTTACGAGTTAATAACTCTCTAAATAAGTTGAATTTAGGGCCGAAACTTATATAGTTAGAAACTAGATATAAAAAGTTTCGAAACACCGCTAAGGAAATGCAAATTAGAGTTCTAATGAGTGAGATATAGATTGTTGAAGTTGTTCTAGATGCAACATATTAAATTACTTGATTTAGACCTAAATTTGAGTATATTTTTACTTGGCCTTTTAGGACTACTTAAATTAAGTTACATGAATAGTAGTTTGTTAAAGGTTAATTTAGGTGGACCACGGTTAGTTTAGTAGCCTAAACCCTATGAATCCTAATTCATCCCTCTATAAATAGGTATCAAGAGTCTTAATTAGAGAGTTTTTGAGTTTTTTTAGATCTTGGTTAGAAATTAGTCTCTTTCTCGGAGGTTGGACTATATATATTTTTTAATTAATAAATTTAAAAATACATTACCTCAAAAGATGAGTGCAAAATACTTCCTCTGTCGCATAATAATTTTTATTGAATGGTTAGATTCATTGCTAGAAAATTGAAAATAAGCTTCTAGGATGTTTTTTTAAGTATCTGCACACTTAAAGCATACCTAATGTAGCTACAAATATAGAACAAATATTTTTTTTGTAAATGTAGCTATTAAAATTAGACAAAGGGAGTATATTACAGTATCATAAATCCCTTCTCCTTATTATATCAATGAAATTAAAATTACCTAATAATTAAAATAAAGAAAAAAAGAAAAAAAGATACATAACAACAAGAAAATCTTAATTAGAATTTTTTATTTTCCTGATGCAACCTTTTTGGTATTTGAGAAGAATTTGCCGATTCATCAATGAACTTCAACAAGGTAACAATGTAGACTATGTAATCTATCCGATGAGATCCGAATTGCCTTATGGTTTGACTCACATCAATTAATTTATCAAAAGATTGAATCATTAGAGCAAGATCCAAGTTGATCCGACCTTATGGGGACCATCCAGTCAACACTTAACATGAGTAGAGTCCAACTAGGCAGCTGCAACCTATGACCCTTGTACCTCTTGCTTAGACGTCTAAAATGAGATAATGTGAACGAAAGAATACAACATAAGGAAGCTTCAGAGAGGACTCAATTTCTACGTCAATAGAACCCGCTGCTGATGGGAACGTGCACAAGGGGTGCATGTGCTTCAAAAGCGGATGGGAAACTAAGTAACTTGTACATACAAAAAAAAAAAAAAGAAACTGTGAGAAGACTTTACGGGACGGTATATATGACAACTTTGTGAATTATTTATAAAATCTACACAAACTATAATTTTGGACAAATTTATCTTTCTATTTTTTTCTCCCCTCCCTTCTTTTCCATTGTCTCCTCCAGCAGAGTTTTTTTCCCTTTCTTCTCTTATGTCTCCTTCATTTTTCAGACTTTTTTTCCTTTCTTTCTCCTTTGTCTCCTCATTTGCCGAGTCTTTTTGCCTTGTGGTCTTTTATTATCTCATCGCACACTATCTTTAGATCTCCCAAGTTCCGATCTAGTTGTCGAGTTAAATGGGTGACTAAATTTATCCAACCCCAGTGGGGGAAGAAATTGACGAGGTTGAACTAGGATAGTAGCGCCTAAGTTTCAACCAGAACCTCTGCCATATGGGATCTGCTTTCATCCTCCTCTCGGAACCACCTCTTGGAAGACACACGGTAGAGCACGTCATTGGCCAAATTGAAGATTAGTTTGCTCATGTTGGTCTCTGACCCATTCCTACTTGACACAATGTCCAACATCTACACGACCTCCTCGTACCTAACTTGGAGGAAGGACACCACTCGTTTGGCGCTGAGGAGCTTCTAGACGTAGATCTGGGAATATGGGGTCGGCTTATGAAGACCTGATATTGGGTCTGGAGGACCTCCTGCGCTAGGCATGGGGAGGAGACAAGGGTCAAGACGTGGTCCACCTAGAGGCGGAGGATGGAGCCTAGCTTCTCTACCAATCGGGCTAGGGAAATGTAGGGTAAGTCCAAGAGGAAGTGACGTATATAATAACGACAGTAAATATTTACTCAGTTTGTTATGTAGCAAGAGAATAATTTATTCTCTTTGTATATAACAAAGTGACTAAATATTTATGATTTTCATTAATGAATTCCAAGCAAGAAAAGACGAGAAGGATTACCTAAAGGTTTATGCATTGGAATTGTTCCAGAAGTGAATAGATGTAGGTAAATTTGTATGTTTTAATTTTTTTTTATAAAATTTATGTAGTTGGTTTTTAGATAAAGTTTTTTGGGCTGATTTCTAATTGCACCATTGGAACCTCCCATTGCATGCTACTTTGTTAACCTTTTTTATGAAATAGGTGGTTTAGGTTCTTACCGGTAGAGTTTAGTTAGTTTGTTTTGGGCATTTGGAAAATGATAGAGGAGGACTATGAGAGGGAGAATGGCGGATTGGGCTCCATTAATTCAATAGAATTAAAGTGGCTATTCCACTACCAGGATGCATTAGGGGGTGACAACAAAGACGATTTGCGGTCTAGTTTTTTGCTCAATTCCGAGGATGACAACAACGGAGAGTCAGTGCCTGATTCGTCCGGACCTTGTATTAATTCCTTTTATGTGGAAGTGCTCGAAGCCCCTGGTGCTCAAATACAAGACTACGAGATATCATAATTTTTCAGCTATTAAAGCATCTACCAATAGTCGGGTTCGGAGCATCTTCATCATCCGGTTGATTGGGGAGTCGAGCAAAGGGATTTTGGGGGCATTTTGTTTAAATACATATTTTAGAGTTAATATTAAATTAATAATTTTTTTATATTTACCGCCTAAAACCCCAAAAAACAAAGAAAACTTGATGTGCCCAGCGAATTCGTTGCAATCATAAGATAGTAAAATGCCTTTTATGGATGCTTATTTTGTTTTCACAAAGAAGAGGTCAAATCAAGAAGGGAGATAGGATGACGATAAAGTTAAACCAGCGATCCCATCAAATTAGCCCAATTGCTAGGCGACTGCTTATTTATGACGGCACCGCCGTTCTACAAGTTGCTGCTGATAGATGGTGTGGGCTGTTAGATGGAAAAATGGAGCGGTGGAGATTCCTTATTCATGTGGAAGCGTGTTAGAAGGATTAAATCTAGAACGTGTTTATTTGTTTCTTATTAATTTTTAATACCTTATCTTGATAAAAATTAATTTTTTACTTTTTAAACTCCTAAAAAATGCTAATATTTTTCTCACCTATTACCCTAACCCAAATTAACCTTACCTATTTTTCTTTAACTTCAGTAAATGCTGCATCTCTACCGGTGATGATGCAGCCAGATCTCTAGCCACGAGCTTTAGGTTGCCGCTAGGGTTCTTCGCTCTAGCCCCATTTAGAGGAGGAAGTCTCTCAACTGGGGTAGGGTAGGCCGCTGGATGGTGACGTCTGGAATGGTCCTGACAAGAATAAAGAAGAAATGGTAAAATAAAGTGAAAATAAAGGTCATATATTGGCGTTCTTAGTTAATTTTTTTTAATTTTTATGAGGGTATATATAAGAAATAGGGTACTAAAGAAATTATTGGGTGCAGGTAGAAAGCATTCATAAATCAATGTAATCCAAAGCAGTAAAACATTCCACGAGCTATTAGTTTGGCACCACGCATACGTATGTTGGGAAGCAGCTAGACAGAAGCTTCTTCTCCAGTTATCTATCCCTTTAAAGGAGAAGTTGTACTTCCTACGGCACATCTGCTAGAACTTGGAGGCTAGCTTTTGCTACAAGACTCGAGAGTGTAAGTATGGAAGCTTTCTCTCTAGAGTGGCTGGCTGGCGGAAGTGTGGAGGTCACAAGCCTGTGGGGTGGCGTACCAATTACAAATTAAGTCTTTAATCACAATCTACACTACAAGCATATATACACACATATATAAGCAATAAACAATTAACCACAGATCATATAATAAATCAAGAAGAAATTTAGGAGGAACGACATACTGACCTTGGGCTGTCCAGCCCCTTGCATGCCCTTATTCAATCAACTCGCCCTCCAAAAGCACAAGAAAATAAATAGAGAAGGGGATTACCTTTCGTATGTGTTGATCCCTCAAGCCCCTTGAGCTTAGATTCAAATCTCAGCAATAAGAGCCTCTAACTATGTCCTTGAACCTCCAAATCAGTGAGATGACCTTCCACCCTTGCACCACACACTGAGGAGAGGATTGGAGGAAGGAGGGAGGAGAAGGGGGTGGCCAGCCCTAGATAAGGGGAGGCTGCACCACAATGGGAGAGAGGGGGCGTAATTGGGAAGAGAGGAGCATGAGAGGGACAGCCCAAACTTAGGGCTTCTCTCCTCTCTTTTGTTCCCTTAAATACCCCTCCTAATCCCTCTTAAACGGGCTCTCTATTTTGGCTTCATGTGACAGGCTTCCGAGCTGAAATCTTCGGTTTATTTAAGAAGCTCATACACAATGGAAGCGAGCTTTGTCTCTCAGAGCCAGCGAAGGCCTGGACACATACGCACTAGGCACATGACCAAGCCCATGATAGGGTCGACCCCTTGCTAACCACGGGTCCCACCATTGACACATAATTCATTCATCTGGGCCTCACAACGTGTTAATGTACATCTTAATTATATGCCTAGTGTATGTGTGTGATGAATGTGGGTCCCAATAAAATTAGTGCAACGATAGTTCATGTGGGGTCGGCACAACCCTCCCCACCACCGTTGGACCCCGTGGCATGTGCCTACTCACCCGGACCGCGATAACATTGGACCAAAATGGGCCAACCCCATACCCTGGTGTAACATTTTCAATGTTCTTACGTATGAAAGTGAGGATTATCTATTATATATCTTGGATTAATATAATTTAAAACATTAACACATCTTCACGGGAAGTCATTTGGTTTGAATTTCATGTTATAATTGTTATTTTACGTACCTTAACAATAATTGCAATGAAAGAAAATCAAGAACTAGATTGAATCAAGTGTCACAGGCATTATCCTTAAGATAGAATTACGCCTTCTCTACTAATGCTTAGAAATCACTTGAGCATCTATTTTTCAGGATAAAATGATCTACCCCACGCTGTAAAAGCACATTTTCACATAATGTATGCAGCAAATCAGTGTTATGTAATTATGCTTACAGGAGATGGTAATGAAATCTTATAAAAGATAATTTAGAAAAATAATTTTTTAGTGTTTTATAAAAAATCCCCTTGAAAAAGATAATGTGTCCTGCTCAAACGGACGTATTAATGAACACATTTAGGGCCCAATCTGACTTGGCCGGGGGGGCACGCATGAAAACCAAACAGAGCTAAGCAACTGGAAGGCAGCTGCAACACGTGCATGTGTGTGGGTTAGCAAGCCTAGTTGCATGTGTTCAGTATGTATCTACTCCACAAAAGTAAGGTAGCCCGAAGGCCTAACTTGAAAGGCCAACCTTATGCCTTATATAACAACATTATCACCATTTCCTAGGCAACGTAAGTCTACGTATAACCTTCAACTAATTCACATGTGTGTTCTCATTCACATGAAAGTGGGTTTTGACCCACTTTCTAACAATAATTGTGAGAGTTTTGGTGATTAACTTTAACGACATTAACATTTATATTGTACAAATGAAGATAGTGATGAAGGTTCAAATGAATTGCAATTAGTACCAGAAAAAGACATTGAAGTTGCTGTCGGAGCAGAAGGTGTACATCTAATTACATTTTCCTCTTGTAATGGTGTTATGACTCACTCTAGGGGTTGGGTCCAACCTTTATAGTCCATTAAACTTAGGATTTAATTATTGTTATTAAGAGTAGTTTAGTATAATTAGAACTTTATTCGTATTCGGCTTAGGATAATGTTAGACTTCTATTATAATTAGAAGTTTTATTAACATTAGGATTAGGAGGCTTGATTGCCTATAAATATGTAAGGGCTATGTTCTATTTCAATAATTCAAAAATTAGAATCAAGTTAGTTTATTTAAATTTTATCGTTCAATTCTTTTCAGTTATTTTTCTTACCTTTTATCTTTAATTTAGTTTATGTCTACATCAAATGGCTATGTACACATGTGATTCGTGTACATACACATGATGAAGGGAATGCATCTAATTAAGTTTTCAAAGCTCAACAAGAGTTGATCACTTGATAGGCTAAATTGTAATGCAAATTCCTTTGACGAAATTTATTGAGTGTTTTATTTTGAGATTTTCTCTTTATATGTGTTTTATTAATAATACTCTTTCTGTCTCATTATATTTAGATTAATAGTATTTTTTATTAAATGGTGAAACCTACATCTAAGAGAAGAAAAAATAAGTTTATGATACTCTTTTTTAAGTACCCAACCACTCAAATTGAATAAAATAAAGCTATTAATATGGAACAAACTTTATGGCCAAAAGGATCTATTAATATGGAATAGAGGGCGGTGCTTATTTTTTATTGATTAATAATTAAGTTAACACTTAAAGTAGGATTCTAGTTAATTACAAAAATTCATTGGCCTTGTGGGGTTTCATGTAGATTATAGACATATATGGGTGTGAGGCAATACTTTTTCCTATTATTATTTTGAGCTTTCTTTATGTATTAGAAGTAAAGAAAGGTTTTTCTCTTTCAATATCCTCTCTTAGGATTATATAGATAATAAAACATTTGACGTAAATTGTGTATAAGGGGGCCGACATACGGACGGGCAGAAGTACGAGTAAGGCAGAATTGAACTGAGGGGTGGCGTGCTAGGGTGGGATGCCCTACCATCATCGCCAGGCCGAGGTGAAACCCCTTGTGGCTGGCCAGCCCTTGCTGGCCGGCGACGACGGTAGCCTAAAGACCCACACAGCTGGGTCGTTTGGTTTGGTGGAAGAGGAAGGAGCGGTGCAGGGGTCGAGGACAAGGCCAAAGATGGCCGGGCTGGTTGAGGAAGGAATGGGGAGGAAGGTTCTGGCCAAACATGGGATGGAGGGGTGGTGGCTGATTGGAAATGGATGACAGAGGCGACGAAATAGTTGTTTGATGGACAAACGACTATGAGTAACCGGGAAAAGTACCGACAACTTGCGGAGAAGTAAGGAGAGCATGGAAGAGGCCCTGGCCAGAACGTATGGGGTCTTGGCTGCCAGACAAACTAAGTTCAATGGAGGGTGGTAGCAAATGGTGACAAAATAACTCTCAGGCAGCCCAAAAACAATTTAGATGGTGAGAAAACCCGATGAAAAGATTGGTACCTCGAGAAAGAGCGAGGAGTTGGCGGAACTCCTATCCAACACCACCAAACTTGTGGGGGCAAGGCAAAGTGGATTCCTATAAAAAAGTGGTGGAATCCGGCAATGGAGGAGGCACGTTGTGTTAGGCCCCTACACACGCTACCTTTGACCCAAACCCTGTCTAAAGAGGAAGCGGTATGCGGCGTGATGAAGTTAAGTGGAAGTATGGAAGTCTTAACACATCCATAGATGAAACACACATCAAAGTAAGCGCATGATCCCTTTATGCAAAAACACATAGAAGAAATAAATGAGACTAATTATAAATCTTAGTCCACACATACCCACATCATCTAGTTTACACGTAATGACAAGCCTCAAGAGCTAAAGTATAAGCCAACAATGGCTAAGCAAAATGTGATGTAAAGTCAAATATGAGATCAACATGACATAAATCCAATCTAACATAGTTCCAAGCAACTATAACCCCTCTAAATGAATGTGGTCACCCTTATGCTCAACGTAAAGTCTATCCAAAATACCTGTATGACACAACATGCAACCCCAAAACAAAATCACAAATAAAGAGGGGTGAGCTTATCTCAGCAAAGGTTTTATTATGAAATATAAACTCATAGAAACATCACATGCATTCTCAATCTAAACAAGCATTATATAGCCATTCTCTAAACATGTTCATCATGAGATAATCACATTCCATATACACATATTCATATCACCAGTGCATCATGATGTAAATTTCACATATTCATTTCACCTGTGCATCATAATGTAAAACACATTATCTAAACACATACTCATGCCACATGTACATCATGATATAACTCACATTCTATAAATGCATATTCATTCTACATGTACATCATAATGTAAAACACGTTCCATAAACAAATAATCATGCCACCTACACATCATTGGTTCACCCATAGTTCATAAAACATATCACATCACTTGTAATCATATAAATCTTATTATAACATTCACATCATGTATTAATCAATTCTCAATAATCACATATTGCATAATCATATCTCAATATACACATCAACCTGCATAATCGAGTGTATAAAACACATCTTATCCTACATGTAAATGCAAAATCATTTCATAATCACATGTGTAACATAAACATCATTGTTCCTCCACAACCTATGTCAATGAGTATTATATTCTATACACATGAAACAACCATTAGGTAAATGTTTCACAATTGAGAAAAATAATCAAACCTGCTTGCCCAAGATAATCCCTTGTGGGGAAGGTTTGAATTTTTTTAAAAAAATTAGAGTGGTTCGGGTAAGTTTCCTGATAGGGAAGTATCCTCTGCTCACCCATGACAATCCTTGCAGGGAAGGTCTAAATTCTTAGAAAGGAAAACTAGAGCAGTTACTGCTCATTGAGGATAATCTTAGCAAGAAAAGCCCGAATTCCTAGAAAAGAAAACTAGATCAACCTAGTAAGCCGGTGCACAAGGATATATAATCCTGGATTCTCATGATTGAGATAACACATCAATTTAACTCATATAGAAAATCTACTCATCTCAACCCAGGGAGGCAACACGTCTTCAAAGGAACGTAAAATAAAAACCCTGTCCTTTTGGAAGGAAAACTGATTTCAATAAGCCTCTAAGCGACTAATTTAGTAACCAATTGCTTCCATCAATTAATTACGGCTAATCACGATTAATCATCATTTATGATCATTTTTATGATGTATGTGACATTATATATTGTGAGAAAATGCTAAATGTTAAATGAGTACAAGCATAGGTAAACATACTCTAATATGTCCATATGTGTATGAAACATGGTTCATTTATAACAAAGAAAATCATATAAGCCTATGAACTTGTGGAAGATGAATCATCTATAATCAATATTATATGTGCAAGTATTCATAATTTATCATAGTCATATCCTATATAATCATAGAGTAAATGCAAAGAAAACATTGAAATACGGATTCAAAATAAGTATAACATCATGCTAAACCTAGACAAGTATAGTTATGTCCATGCTTGAGCTAAATAATAATTCGAAGAGGGTTTACATGTAATGACAATGATATTATAGGTAATTATAACTCATCATTGTCAAAAAGACTTAGATTTATAAGAAGAGAATAAGAAATGGCCGAAAATCAACAAAATAGGCCAAAATCACAAAACCAAAGTACAACCATTCGAACGCCCTCGCAAGCTGTTCGAACTGTGTTTGAATGGACGTCAGCCCGTTTGATCAGTCAGAACAGTTCACTTTTCTGATACGTCTTCAATGCTCCAAAATTCAAACCAAAAACATTGCAAAATTATATATAAATTTAAAAATTATAATAGAACATCATATAATCAAAATATAAACCTAGAACATGATGGATCTAATCATTTTCATGTTTAATCATAAGAAAATAACCATAAATTGCACGATTTTAACAAATCACCATAAAACCTCAAAATGAAGCAAGAACTAAAATAAACTTAAAATCAAGCATTCCAAAGATGAAAACCACACAAGGTAAAAATTTCTTACCTCTAACAAGCCTTTGAATCCATGAAATGACTTTAATCCTCAAGATATCCTACCCCAAATTTAGAGTTTTAGTTAGAACCTAATTAAAATTAGCTAATAGACTCAAACCAACTTGAAAATAATTAGATCTAAGATATTTTTAGGTTAAAAATAAAAATTACTTAATTAAGGTTCTAAATTTAAATTAAAAAAAATTAGTGAAAGAAAATTAAGAATCAAGGTAGGAAAATGAAGATAGGAGTGATTAAGACTAAAATTGAAAGACTGGTAGAGCACTTCCTCCTTTATAATACATTCCTTCTCTATTTAGCAAATAGACTAAGGTTTTTCTTAAATAGTAAGGGTTTTTGGGCTAGGTAAATAAACTGTTGGGCTGAAAAATAGGTTAAAATGCCCTAAGTCGCTAATTAAGATTGTTTTTGACTAAAAAATGAATTTAATCACACCCAAACCTACTAAAATAAAATAATTAGAGATTAGAGGGTCAAATGGGTTGTATGCCAACCAACATAGATGTGGGGCCCATGGCGGTCCATGCCTTTAATTACGAAAAAATTAGGATAAAATATCATTAAATTGATAAACATTAGATAAATTAAGTTTTGCACTAAAATTTATAAATATGAAATTAAACTTTATCTACTTCATAATTAACTACCCCATAACCCTAAAAATCAAATTAAACTGACAAACAAGTAAAACTACACAAATTCACACAATTAACAAGAATTAAAATAAAATACAATTAGAGATCTTACTTGGCAGAGTGACCAGAAACAATCTCAGATTTCTCCTCCATATTTCTGGATGTTCTAGAATAGGTTTGGACCTTCTCAAACATTCGGGACATTTCATAATTTATATGCATATGTATATGTATGTATGTATATATATATATATATATATATATATATATACATACATATTCCCCCGACGCCTTTTACGCATCGTTCACTTCTTTATGTGTTGTACCTACAAATTTTGTACTGAAAGTACGTGTTATGGCCCGTGGCCTACAACTAAGCCCCAGCCCAACTCTAGAGTATAATACTAAGGTCAAATACACAACTACAAATATGCCAAAACATCATATTTTTCTGCCAAAAATAATTTAAAAATAACAAAAAATCACAAAAAATCATAAAAAAATTAAAGACATTACACCCAACTCTGAAGAACCATGACTTCGGCCTATTCTAATTTGGCATTTGATGTTATAGTTTGGTGAGACTTGGAGGGTTTCATTTGTTTTTGGTATAGTTTTGTCACACTTGGAGGGTTTCAGTTGTTATATCTAAAAGCATGAGGCACTTTACATACATTTACAGGCTTTTCCTTGTAGATATAAATATTTCATGCAACCTTTTGAATCTTTGTAAAGTCTATTAAATTTTCTTTAATTTGTCAAATCTATGAAATTTGTGTTTTATGGAAAGTTTTGGTTATATACAAGGAAAGGCCTGTAAAATGGTTCATCTATGTTCTACTTTACTTTTTAGAATGTTTTAATGCTACCTCTATCTCGTATTTGGTAGCCCCACTTTGAGTCAATTTAAGTGATTATTTCACAAGACTACAATAGAATAACATGTGATATGAGAGAAGTTGTAACTACAAATATGTGGAACCAGATTCTCAGATTTCATTAGGAAGATTGGAGAATAACACTAACCAAAATCAATTAAAATTTAGAAAATAGTAATTTATGTTCATATTGACCCAAAATATTTTTATGTGGACCAGGTATTGTTGAAGTGAATAGAATTTGACAAGGGCTATCAAAGATGAATATTTTATGGGTCAAGGGTCCATTTTGAAAATCATGCTAGGAAGAATATACACATAACTAAAATTTAAACATAATTTTATGTCTATTTGATAACCTACTGATGAACTATCAGTGGGCTTTGAAGAGATGGCAACCGTTGCAAGTCCCTTATTTAGACACGTAAAATACATAAAATTAAAAAATGTAGTGTGTCACTTAATGATAAGAAAAGGTTGTTGTTCTTCGGGGAAAGGAAAAGGATATGTAGAAACTAATATTTTAAGAAAAAGCTCCCCATACCTTTGCATAGAAGTTAGTAAGCTTCACAAGATGCATTTATCAATAAGTTCTTGCATTAAAGTGCATTCTCAAGGTAGTGGAATAAGAAGGTGTTGGTTTTGTGCTAGGATTTAGTTCGACATTGAGGATTTGTTGTTTCAAAAAATGTTTCACCACAGTTAGAAGGTGAAGTGTCTACTTGGCCAATTTGAACAATGGGTTTTATTAACATTCCACTTTACATGGGTCTTGGACTTTGGGGTTTTTGTCGAGTTCAGTTGCACCAGGGGTTTTGTGTTTTGTTCCTGATGATGAGTCTGATTCAAGTACAATGCCCCGTAAGAGCATCACAATGGCAAGGGGAGGATTAGAGGAGCGATGAACCATTTAGATGATCATCTGTTGTTAAAAAAACAGAAGTCGCTTTGAATTTGTTTTCATTTTTAAGGCCAAACATATTCTAAAACAAAGAAAAAAACAAACAAGGTGCGTCTTATGTAACTATTTCAAAGCCAAATTATTTAAAATTTCTATATAGATTGGACATTCATATTTACTCAAAGTAAATTACTTATAAAAATAAATAATGAAAAAATATAACCATGCGACATACATACTATTTGTTACAAAATATATCTATACCAAACAAAAACATACCCCAACAGCAGCCTTATTGCCATAAGTAACCTAGTTAATATAAATGAACACAATTAGTCAACATATGCCATGAACATAACTGCTTGCTACCATTTGTAGCTTTATCTACAAGTTGTTCAAGTACTATTCAAACTTTATTATATTCAATTATAACTTGAATAAGTTGTATAAATTAATTTGTTTGAAAATTTTAAAATAGATTACCACTGTTTTACTTTCTTTTCTTTTTTAAAACATTATTTTTTATGTACCCCTATTGTTTTTACAAGTCTATTGACAAACGAGTTTTTACGTGCTTCTGCACCTGCAATATTCCTAGTATGTATAAAAAAAATTTGAAAAAAAAATGTAAAAATAACAGTTCAATCTATTTACCATATATTACTAAATGCCAAATTTCTTTTACTAATAATCTTGTTTGTGACAGGGTTGGCTCGACAAGCAATTCCTCACAATTTTATCATCTCCTTCTTTTAGTCAAGGAAATATTGTCTACATTGATGAGTTGGTTTAACAAGTACCAAGGCCCCCACTAGTGTAACTTTATTAATGTATACTAACAAATGCCTGATTCTCATCTCCATTTATTTATACACTCGTACAATTAATGGAAACATCCCCTTGCTGCCATAAGAGGTATCGCAATGTACGAGATGTGTGTCCTTGACATGAACTCGCTGATGGAAACATGCACATAGGGCTTTGGAGGGAAGATTTTTGCATGCTCACCTCGATAATGAGTCTAGTATAAGCCACACATGGGAGCCTTTGATATCTAATATTGATGGCAAACATGCTAGCTCACGTTAGTGTCAATGTGTTAACGTGTGCACCATCAATCTTGTGGATGAAGGGTTCTTGTGGGTTGCTTATGCTAGGCTCATTATTGTTGGACCTATCTTCTTGTGGACCCATTGTTTGGCTTCTCTTCTCATGTGGTGACACATCACTTATCCTACTTTGGGTTTAGGTGAGATTGAGTGAGTGAATGGGCTTTTTGGTAATAAGGCCAGTCATCTTAAAATAAATATTTTTTTTAGAAAGAAAGGAGTAGAGCCAAAGACTTGGAGAGAAACTTTGGAGAGCAAGAAAGTGGATTTCTTGGAGGAAGAAGGGGAAGGAAAAGAAAAAGTTTTTTAAGCTTAAGTTGTTCCTTTTGAAACATAAAAGACAAATCAAGGTGATTTGTGTTGGTAACTCTTTCTCATTTTTTATTTATTTTTCCACGTTTGGGTAAGATATCTCCATTGATTGTGAAGAGGGTATTAATCCTTAATATTGATCCTTAATTAATTTTTACAATGTCGAGTATATCTCCATTATTAATATAAAATTGATCTATATAGACCCTATGAATATAGCCATTTTTTGGGCATTAAAGCCAAGTGAATATAATGTGTTTCATGTGTTTATTGAATTGCCTCATTGAAAAACTTACTTTGTGGGTGTGAACTTGCATATTCTACACTTGGGAAGTGTAAAAGTACTTTGTTCGTAAAAATTTGTTCTTTCTTATGTTTCTTGGCTAGCACAATTGTAAGTGAGGAATAGGAAAAGCTCTTCCCTGACTAGAATATATAGAGGGTAACTCGTCATTTATGTGCAATTGTCCTCTTACATATCTTATTCAGAGTCAGATATGAAATAATGAGTCTATTTGCACCCCATTAAACCCTAAGTACCCCATTTTAGTAAAACTTCCCATATATTTTTTTACAGCTTAAGACCCCCAAAACCCCATTAATTGCTTCTCCCCCTTCTTACCCTAACTCAAAATAAGCTCACACATTCTACTCCAACTCTGGTGAACACAGCAGACCTCTGGCGGTGACAATAGAGCCACTTAGACAAAGAATTGCGATTGTAGGCAATTCAAAATGGTTGCGTTTAGACCATTCTAACTGGGACCATTTTTTGCCATGATTTTAGAGGTTGCGAACAGAGGAACAAGCTACCGCCAGTATTTTCTAGCCACAGGAAGAACTATTGTGGTGGTTTTTAGTTGTGTTCTCCAAGGTTGCGACAGGAGTGGCTAAGAGCCAGGCCTCTAGCTGGAGGAGGTCACTGGAGAGTTGTCGACAACAACTCTAGAGAAGAAGGAGAAATGGGGTAGAGTATAAATAAATATAAATACCATATAATATAAAGTATATATTAAAAACTTTAAATAATTTAAAACATGTAAATGAGAAATAAGGTACCAATGGTATTTATGGGGCACTAAAAGATGCATTCTATGTAAAATTGCCATGAAGTTCATACTCATGCATTATTGGATAAGCAACTCTGCAAAGTCGTTATAGTCATGAAATTATAAGGTGTTTCTGTTGATATGTTGAAAAATAATAAATAAATTTTAATGAAGGGTTGTACCTTTTGGTGAAGGGTTGCATCCTTTAGTTTTTGTGACCTTCATTTAAATTGCTCCTCTTGGTGAAAGGTGTCCCTTAAATATTGTGCATGGGTTACAACCATTGAAAATGGTTGCATCCCTTTGATTGTGATGAGAAACCTCTTTGTAAAAAGATATACCCCTTTACTTCACACCCCTTAGGAGTCTATAAATAGAGACCTAGGCTTGGGCAATTGCACATTGGCATAGACACAGAAGAGAATCCACACTACAATTTTTCCTTCTCTTGTATTCTCCTTTTTCTTTTGTGTTTTCAAACACAAATTTCAACCACATTCTTATGTTGTTTCAAGGAGAGTTTAGGGAAAATTCTTCAACATTGTTGGTTATAGTATCTCAAAGGCTCTGTTATATCCTAGGAGGATGTTTATTGTGTAGCCTATCAGTAACTTGGATCTATCCAAGGGGGACAAATAATTCCTTAAAATAAATTGTACTTATACATGCCTCAGAGCCTGAGAGCTTTGTGTTCATCTGCCTTTCAATTGCGAGTTC
The DNA here is from genome assembly GCA_035235625.1 of Saururus chinensis. NCBI lineage: Eukaryota > Viridiplantae > Streptophyta > Magnoliopsida > Piperales > Saururaceae > Saururus > Saururus chinensis. Next base: position 27,128,734 of record CP141142.1, read on the forward strand.
TTGAATCCATGTCCGACCGCCATCCATTGTGAAGATTAACCATCATCCTCTAAAGACAACTTCTGTAGATCTAAATTTTGCCCCTTGCTACTACCAACAATTTTAGGAAATTATTTGCCATCAACATGGATTCAGAATCACACATGATATCTATCAAAATCATGAACCAGGACCTTGTCAAACTTGATAGAGTTGATGGTTCCGACTACAGTCATCGTGGTGAGAATATGGTGTTTCTTCTTACAACAATGGATATATGGAGCGGACTTGGAGTAAATTTTTATGTGAGTAAACAAGGTATGCATGATTTATTTGATTCTCATTTCAAGAATAAGCCCATTGAAAGTCAAGAGAACATAAATTCTTCTTGCTTGGAATGTAGAGAAAAGAGGCATTATGCCCAATGTTTTGTGGTTGAGAAATCAAATGAGTTTGTGACCATGATTACTAAAATCAACATGTTAGAGTTCAACACAGTGGGTGCTACAGTCCATATCTGTAAAGACAAGTTCCTTTTTAAGGATTATGTTGATGAGACTAATAGCAAAGAGGTTCGAATGGGGAACCAAAACTGAGTTAAAGTCATGAGAAAATGAGTTATCGATACATCAAGAAAAAAAATGATTCTCAACAATGTATTCCATATTCCTGATATGAGAAAGAATCATGTGTCTACTAACATACTATGCAAGAAAGGATTTAAATTGTGTTTGATTCTGACAAAGTTATTTTGTCGAAGAATGGAATTTTCGTACGAAATGGTTACTCTTGTAATGGGATGTTTAAATTCAGTTTGAATGAAAATAAAGTTGATGTTGCTTACCTTGTGGACTCTTTTGATCTATGACATGATTGATTAGGATGTTCAAATTTTCAATCCATTAATTATATGAGAAAATTAGGGCTAAGTTCTTATAATCATAATTATAGTCATAAGTGTGAGACATGCATTCAATCCAAAATGACAGAAACATTTTCCAAAAGTTGACAGAAGTTCTAAAATTTTGGATTTGATTCATTTAGATATTTATGAATTGAACGGTGTTTAAACTCGCAATGAACGAAAGTTTTTCATCACTTTTATCGATGATTTCTCTATATATACTTATGTTTATCTTTTGAAAACAAAAGATGAGGCTTTTTCTATGTTCAATATTTTCCAATCAGAGGTTGAAAACCAAATAGGAAAGAAAATCAAAGTTCTTTCTAGTGATCAAGGTGGAGAATATTTGTCAAATGAGTTATCAAACTTTTGGGTAGAATTTGGCATCATTCATTAGTTGACTGCATCATATACACCACAACAAAACGTTTTAGCATAAAGGAAAATTTGTACCCTTGTAGAAATGGTGAATTCCATGTTGTGTGCAAAGTTATAATTTAATCTTTGGGGAGAAGCTTTGATGACTGCTTGTCATGTATATAATCGGATTCATTCCTACAAGACTCATAAAAGTTCATATGAATTATAGAGGAGAATAAAACCTAGTTTATCATATCTCAAAGTGTGGGGGTGTGTGGCTTATTCTTGGGTCCCTGATCCTAAAAGGACTAAGTTGGGTCCAAGAGCCTTGAGATGTGTTTTTATAGGATACACTAAGTATAGCAAGTCCTAAAGATTATTAGACTAAAAATATAATGTGATTATTGAATATAGAAATGTAGAGTTTCTAGAAATGACTTTTATTTTAGATTATAAATGTCAAGACCCATAAAGGTTGGAAGTAGATAAGTCTACTGAAATTGAGAAGGTTTCTAACCCTCCAAGTGTGCTTAGAGTGAGTTTAAGGCCTAAAAAAGAAAAATCACTTAATCCAAACTTTATATCCCAGTAGCACATCGTTTTTCTAGTAGAAGGAGATAGGAAGCATGTTGTTAATCTAATGCCCATGACTCTTAATTTAGAGGAAGATCCTAAGACTTATAGTGAAACTATGACTTCTAAAGATTTCATCTATTGGAAAGAAGTCATTAATAATGAGATGAACTCCATAATGTCCAATAACACTTGGGTCTTAACAGACTTACCTCCGGGTTCAAAACCTATTAGTTACAAATAGATATTTAAAAGTAAATATAATCCCGATGGTTCATCGTGCACCTTTAAGGCCATATTAGTTGCAAAAGGTTATAGATAAGAAGAATGAATTAATTATTTTGACATTTATGCTCTTGTTGCCATAAGTACTTCCATTAGAATATTGTTTGCATTAGCATCCATATTTAAATTGCGCATTCATCAAATGAACATTAAAACTGCATTTCTAAATGGTGACCTTGATGAATAAGTGTACATGGGACAACCAGAAGGATTTGTCCTTCCAGGTAATGAAAGCAAAGTGTGCAAATTAGTAAAGTCTTTGTATAGACTTAAACAAGCAACCAAACAATGGCATGAAAATTTTGATACCGTCATTTTATCTAGTAGATTTAGGCATAATAGTGCTGATAAACATATTTATACTAAGTTTACTAATGATTATTTTGTGATTGTGTGCTTGTATGTTGATGACGTTGATTTTGAGTACCAACATATTTGGTGTGACTGAGACCAAGAGGTATCCAACTTCTAATTTTAAAATGAAGGACTTGGGAGAAGTTGATATCATCTTAGGGATAAAAGTGACAAAGCATAGTGGGGGTTATGCTTTAAATTAGTCACATTACATTGAGAAAATTTTATCTAAATTCAATCACCTTGGATTTAATGAATTCAAAACCTCTTTTTGATTCTAGTGTCACCTTATATGAAAGTACTAGAAGAGCAATAGCACAAATTGAATATTCAACTACAATTGGTAGTTTAATATATGTTATGCATTGTACTAGCCAGATATTGAATTAGAGTTTATAAATTGAGTAGGTACACTAGTAATCCTAGTGTTGAATATTGGAAGGCAATTGACAGTGTTTTTGGTTATTTGAAACATACAATAGACTATAAAGTATATTATAATGAATATTTGGTAGTACTTGAGGGGTACTTTGATGCAAAATGCATGACACAAGCAAGAGATAACATGTCAACCTCAGGATAGGTTTTTACCCTAGGAGGAGGTACTATTTCTTGGGGTTCAAAGAAACAAACATGTATCTCACACTTAACCATGGAATCTAAGTTTATTGTCATGGCTGCAGTAGGTAAAAAAGCTGAGTGGATTAAGAACTTGTTGCGTGACATTAAGTTATGGCCTAATCCAATGTCACTTATTTCAATAAATTATGATAATGAGGCTACTTTGGCGAGAGCTTATAGTAACACTTATAATGGCAAGTCGAGATATATAAGTCTAAGACATGAGTATGTTAGACAATTGATACAACATGGTATCATAAATATAATATATGTAAAGTCAAGCAAGAATTTGGCAAATCATCTTACTAATGGGCTTTCCAGGGAGTTTGTAAGAATGACATCTTTAGAGATGAGGTTAAAACCCTCAAAAAGTCAACAATGATGGTAACCCAACCTAATGCTAGTTTGCCACTGGTCTAATGGTTTAATGGGTAAGAACAAGTCATTGCATTAGCTGATTAGCACTAGAACCTTGGGCCCCATGTGAAATCACTAGTGTTAATCGCTATCGATTGAAAGTTGAGTTTAAATCTTAATAAAGTTCAAGTGAACATGTTTAGTAATGGAGACAGAGGAACTTCAACTATAGAAACCTAGAAGTGGTGCTGTTTCTCACGGAGGTAAGGGTTTACTTTGGGGATTGTTCTCCAAAACTAGGCCAGCACATGGATGGCCATAATAGTGCTAAGTGAGTATGTCAAACTTCTCAATTAGACTAGATGTTGTTTTGTGCTACCAGTTTTGTTTCTAGAGAACTTGGTTTAATGCATAGCCCTTGTACTAATTGAAGGTTTAATCTTAAGACACCTTGTAGACAAAATAATGTTAATAAGGATGTCAGTTAAAATTTGTCATTTCTTATTTTTAAAAAGTGGGAGATTGTTGATATTTTTGAAAATAATAGATAAATTTTAATTAAGGGTTGCACCTTTTGGTGAAGGGTTGCATCCTTTAGTTTTTGTGACCTTCATTTATATTTCACCTCTTAGTGATATGTGTCCCTTGAATATTGTACATGAGTTGCAACTATTTGGAATGGTTGTATCCCTTTGGTTGTGATGAGACACCTCTTCATAAAGAGACATACCTCTTCACTTGGCACCTCTTAGGAGTCTATAAATAGAGACCCAAGCCTAGGCAATTGAACATTGGTACAGACACATAAGAGAATCCACACTACAATTTTTGCTTCTCTTGTGTTCTCCTTATTATCTTGTGTTTTTCCTCGTGTTTTCAACACAAATATCAACCATATTCTTGTACAGTTTCAAGGAGGGTTCAAGCAGAATTTTTCAACATTGCTGGTTGCAGTTTCTCAAAGGCTCTATTATATCCTAGGAGGAAGTTCATCATGTAGCCCATCAGCAACTTGGATCTATCTAAGGGGGACAAATAATTCCTCAAAGAAAACTGTACTTGTACGGGTCTCAGAGCCTAAAAGCTTTGTGTTCATCCGTCTTTCATTAGTAAGTTGTTGAATCCATCTCCAACCACCGTCTGTTGTAAAGATCAACCATCATCCTGTAATGACAACTTTTGCAAATCTGAATCCTACCCCTTGCCGCTATCAATAGTTTCATGTTTGTTTATTTTATTTTTATAAAGAAAAGGCTAAAATTAGAAGAAGGGGAGACTGAAGTCAATATCATAAAACCAACCATCCCATCAAATTAGTCCAACTAGCAGACAACTACATATTTATAATTTGATTGCCGTTGTACAATACATGAATGATAGATGATATTGGCGGTTGGATACCGGAATATTGGGTGTTGGAGATTCGATTGCATCTACAAATGTAACTTAATCCAAATCCGTACATAGAACATCCTGAGATGTACAAATTCAGCACCATGCATGCGTATGGAAGTCGCTTTTGCTATGCATCCTGATGTCGTTCAATCGTATAAGAAAGAAATGTTCACTCCATAAATTGACAAACAAAAGGAACGGAGTAAAAGTATCAACTAATAAAACAAAACAATCTGGAAACACACAAGATCCACCCCGAATCCATGAGGCAATGATAGAGACGCAGCTCCAATATTCATAGAGAACTCTGTAACAGAAGTTTTTCTAGAAAGAACTGACTTCCCACATACATGATGACCCCTTTGAATACCCTAGCCCCATTTACAAGTAAATTCCTTATTTACCCTTGCAACAATTTAACAATGGCATGCACTTTCATAGAGATAGAGATGGAATACAGCTGCTTGATATAATGCCTCAGCCAACACGTTTGGAAGTAGAATATATAGCCTGCGTAAGCCCTTCTCCTTCGACAAAGCTCATCCTCAAGCATAAAAAAAAATCAAATCAGATAATGCCTTGATGAAGATGGAAATCACCCAATCTGCTAAACACAACCCAAACAAACTGAGAAAGCCCAAAGAACCATATTCCAGTCAATCTCTCCACATCTCAGCCAATCATCCCCATCCTCTCCAATCCAACTAATATAGTCTTCAAAGACAAGAGTCACACAGCAAGCCACATAGCAGACTTCACTTGTAATGATTACCAACTCCACAGTATGAATACTGCCCACCCTCTTAAACCGTGCTCATCCCAGAGCTTGCATATTAAGGAAAGAGATCGGAGACATTAAAAGTATTGGAGATGGACAATCCAGGGGGTAAATCCACAATATAGGCATTATTATTTATGCAACACACAATAGGATACGACCCAATTTTTTTAGGATGAAGTTTAGAATGCTGACCTGCTGGTAAATGTTCTTTATGCAGGTGCACCATTACCTTGTTGCCAACATTAAAAAGTTGTTCATGCCAGTGACAATTCGCTTGATCCCGATAAGAAGAATTAGATGCTTGAACATGGTCTTGCACTTCCTGATGAAGAGTAGCAAACTTCTGGAAAGTATGGACTGCACTGACACTTTCCATTGGCAAAAGTGGGGAAGGTATTAAACTAAAAGTATGATGATCGAGGAAGACAATTGTATACAATCTCAAATGGACATTTGCCTGTAGAATGGTTCATTGTGGAGTTGAAAGTGAATTCAGCCTGAGGAAGACAGAGATCCCATTGCTTCGGTTTAGTTCCCACAAGACAACAATGTAGGTTACCTAATGATCGATTAATGACCTCAATCTGCCCATCAGTCTGTGGGTGGCAAGTGCTACTAAACTGCAAATAAGTACTTAATCATTTTCATAATGTGCCCCAAAAATGGCTAAGAAAGCGACTATCACAATTAGAAGTAATTGTCTTTGGAACTCATGAAGACAAACAATGTCTTTGAAGAAGAGCATAGCAACATGGGTTGCATCAGTAGTTTTTTTACAAGGAAGAAAATGGACCATTTTAGAAAATCGGTTGACGACTGCAAAGATAGAATCGACACCACATTGAGTGCATGGTGTAATGTCCCTGATTTTTCTATGTTTTTTGTGAATTTTTTGCTATTTTTTGGTCATTTTCGATGAAAAAATATAATATTTAGCGTAATTATATTTATATATTTACCCCGTATTTATACCCATAGAGTTGGGTGTGGGGCTTACTCGCAGGCCGCGGGCCTCACTACATACTTTCAGCACGAATTTTGGAGGTACAACGCGTAACCGAGAGGTTAACACGTGTTAGGGATGTAAATAAAAAAATTAAAAAGATTATATATATGAAATCCGTAAACAGGATTCCAGAAGTTTCGATGCCCAAACAAATTTTACAGACATCCAGTGAGTTTTGTGAGAACCCATGTGAGATTCCGGTCACTCTGTTCTCCCTCCTCCATCGTCTAATTTCATCAATTCTTATCAGGATCCTCTTTGCCACATCGCCACGAGTCCATAGGTACTGGCTATGACCACTGCCATGGCCTCTGCGCTCCTCCACGAGGTACCAAACTTTTCTTCCATTTTTCTCTCCTACAAATCTTATTTTTGAGCCGTGGGGGTGTGATTCTAATGTCGTTTGCGGCCGCCCTCATCTAGACTTATGTTTAGTTGGCCGCTAGGAATCCATAGGCGCTGGCTAGAGCTGCCTCCATGCTATCTTTTCTTCACATGAGCTACCGATAATTTAGTCAGGTTTTGTTCCTATATTTCATCTCACTGTCCGAAGCATACTTTTGAGACACCGGTGTTTCCAGTCGTTGTCCGGCCACCTGACGGACTCCGTCCAGCCTACCTCAACCTAGTGTTGGTAGGGGGTTGCTATTTCAGACCCCGCTTCGCCCCTATTGTCTTACTCAGCCCGATTAGATGCTTTGGGTGCGTCTCAGGTCGTTGCCATCGGTGAGTTGTGGGCCATTTGTCTATTGTGCGCTCTGCCCCAGCTTGGCGACAGTTAGGGTCAGCCCCACTTGGCTCGTTTATACCTCCACTTGGAATGGGCCAATTGCCTTTACCCTATACAGTGGGAGATGCACAGCTGCCGCACCAAATGTGTTGGTTGTGGGTGGTGATGGGCGATGTCGCTGCTTCGATCAACCACCACTTCCTGGCCTTAGCTCCATTGCCCCTTTATGGGCCTTGGGCTGCCATCATCCGATTCATCTCCCCCTAGGCATTTTTTGGCCACATATGCATATGGCCACACATGCGTTTTAGGGCTTAGGCGCCGCTTTTGCAGCACCCTGACCAACACATGGTTCTGCCACCAAGTGGACTTGACATCGGAGTCCTCCACCACCTCTCCTATGTCCTTGAGCTTCACCCCATACCCTCTGCCTTTATGTGAGCCCTAGTTGGCACAAAATCTACACCGTTGGGTGCTATCCACGGCCGATTTTGACGACTTGTAGTCAGCCGAGTACTTCTCAGTCGTTGGCCGACCTTTAATGAGTACACCCTTGACTTATGGTCACACTGCCACTTATGTTGGCGCGACATTTCTCCCTGCCACCCTAGTGTGCCGCCGTTGGTCGTGGATTTTGCCGCATTGACTTCTAACACCCCGTTTGGCCGTGATTTTTTCTAGCACTTTCTAAAATCCTCGAGATAGCAGCTCTCTCAACTTGGCTAAGCTTTTGGCCTCCAACTCCACCACCAATGCTGCCACCATTGTGTGCTTGCCATTGAATGTCATGATAACGAGGTAGGGGAGCTTTGAACCTCATAATTTCATCATAGCATGCTTTGAATGAGTAGCAGCATGCTAGAATATATGATTGAATGGTATGCATGTTAGATTATGATCCATTTGCATGATGTATGAGGATGAATTATGTCATGTTGAAATGCATATAACATGCATGTTGGCTGTAAGTATGTTTGAAGTCTGTATGTGCTAGTGATGGCTAGCATGTACGTTTGTAAGCTATGTATGTGGAATCTGTATGTTTTAGTGATGGCTAGCATGCATGTTTGTAAGCTACGTATGTGGGATCTGTATGTGCTAGTGGTGGCTAGCTTGTATGTTTGTAAGGTACATATGTGGAGTATGTATGTGCTAGTGATGGCTAGCGTGTATGTTTGTAAGCTATGTATGTTTGAAGTATGTATGTGCTAGTGATGGCTAGAGAGTATGATGGTAAGCTATGTGTAGAAGTATGTATATGTTATATGTATATGTGATGGACATACGTATGTATGATGGCTATATGCCTATTTGATGGATATGTGTATGCGTGTGGGGGAAAAATGTATGGGTGATAGACAGTAAGAGATGACAAAGGTTTTCATTTGGATTTGTTGTGAATGTGTAAGCGTATGACGAAAGATGGAGGATGTAAGTCTTATGGGCGAGGATTGGAGCGGCTTGTTTGGTTTGAATCATAGTGTATGTTGGGGGATTGTCAAACAGTAAGAGTGTGCATAATTGTACAAGCATACGTATAAATTATAAAGTGAAAAGTAAGTTCAATAAGTGAGGTATTAGTAAGAGGGTGATAACTACGTTTGGCTCTGAGGAGCTCAGTTTGAGGACTTCCGAATAAGATGTTTTGGTCATAAGATGGATGATAGAGATTATATGAATATGTAAGTTTTTTGTGTATGGTGAGTTATGTTGTAAGATGGATGGGTTAAGTGAAGTTTGCTGCCCTAGTAAACTAGGGTTTCGGATCGGGCTCAGCTTCGGTTTGATCAGTGGAGCATGGTATATTTGAGAGTTTATGTGGCATAATTATACCACATGACTTACATAATTCAAACTTGAATTATAAGCACAACTAATGATAGCGTTGTGAGTTTGAGACCTGGGGGTTTCGACATATTAAGTTCCATGTTTGAGTTAGTCGATAATGAGTGGCTGAGCATTTCTCATGTCTTGCTATGGTGTTTATCCTGCGGGATGTTGTCTGTGTGCTATATAGAGCACCAAATGCCTGATGCTCTATTTAGAGCGACATATGTTTTCAATTTAGTATGTGTGTTGTATGAAGCCCAGACGTCTGATGCTTTGTTGATAGTAATGTAAGTTTTTTATTTGGTCTGTGTGATGTATAAGCCCAGATGTTTGATGCTCTATTGAGAGCGTTGTATGATTCTGCCCAAGAGTGACACTATATGATTCTGCCTAAGAGTGGCATTGTATGATTCTGCCCAAGAGTGACATTGGCACTACAAGACCCATAATGGTGGGCAATTCTATGGCACTATAAGACCCATTATGGTGGGCAACTATATGACCCCTTATGTGTGGGTGTTTATGTTTGTGCGCTCAAGTAAGTAGTATCATGGAGCTGTTCTTACCTGTTTAATTTTGTGCCCCATGAGCATTGGTGTGCCTTGCCTTTGAAAAAGTCCATAGTATCTAGTCACTCCCCGGAGGTTAAGGTGATGCCCCAGTGACATTCTTTTCAATTTCAATGCTGGAGCTTATTAGTTGTAATGAGCTTGAGTGGTCGATAGTATATGTATGACTATAAGTGTATATATATGAGCACGACTGTAAGAGTATGAGTATGAGTACGACTGTAAGAGTATGAGTATGAGCACAACTATAAGAGTATGATTCTGAGTAAGATTGTACGAGTAAGGTCGTACAAGTATGTGTAAGTTGTATGAGTAAGCATATGATTGTACTAATAAGGTCGTACAAGTATATGTGTAAGTTATATGAGTAAGTGTACGCTTGTACGAATAAGTTTGTATGACTATGATTAAGAGTGTATGTGTGAGCTCGGTTGATGGTATGTTATTTTAGCATGATGATATGCGTGATTGTATGCGAATGAGCATGATTATGATATGCTTGTTTGCTTCATGTTTGAGTTGGATGAATGCATCTATGTATGAATTTATTGAGTTCACTGTTTAGAACTCCCTTACTGGGTATTTTCCTACTAAGTATGAAAATACTCATTACCCTATTTTTTAGCCACATTGTTCGGGAGGCTATTGCAAGTTTGTGACAGAGAGCTCCTGGAAATTGATGCTCGTTTCCATGGTGGAATGATTCCCTTGGAATCAAGTATATGCTTGACTCACTGTGAGTATTATTTTGTACCACAATCTTTTGTATTGGGTGAGATGAGAATTAAAATATGTATGTATTCTGGACTTTTAGTTTGGATCAGACTGTGGACTGTTATGGGACTTGCACTCAAGGATGCTTGGGAGAGATTTGTATTTAATGTCTATGATCATAGCAATTTATTCGTACATTTATTTTTCAAGTAGCACTAGTAGATATTTGGTTTGTCCGTACGATGTTTGATCGAATGAGTAACAATTTAAATGGGAAAAACTGATGTGTTGTGTTTTAAATTATAAAACTATTTTCACAGGTTTCGTATTTGTCATTTTTCTCGATTTACAGCTATCATATTGCAAAAAATTTTCATGAATTTAAGGAAAATGTATGAATAATCTCGGGCGTTACACATGGTAACCCAAGAACAATGTCTATTGATATGTCTTCCCATGGCTAAGAAGGAATAGGAAGAGGGTTGTAGAGATCGGTATTCTGAGTTGTTCCCTTTGCTTACTGACAAGTGAGACAATGCTGAACATATTTACTAACATCCAACTTAATATATAATGCCATAAGAACCTCTCTCGAACCGGAGCTTCTGTTTTATCATGAGCAAAGTGACCAGCTAAACCTCCAGCATGGATCCTTATTAGTAGCATATAACTCTTTGATGCAATCAAACCCCAACACTTCAGCTTGTAGGATAGATAGAATAGTAACACGCCAACTTAATGCATCGGCTGCCTCATTGAAAGAACCTGACCTATGTTTAATAACAAGGAATACTCTTACAGATCGGCTATCCATTGAGCATGCATTCTATTCACTTTAATTTGATTAAGTAGAAATTACAGAGATTGATGGTCACTATGCAACACAAATTCAGCATGTAAAAGATACAGTTGCTAATGTCTAAGAGCTTGAACGATGGCATATAGTTCTAATGCATAAGCTGACCATTTAGTGCGTGTCTCACTAAGTTTCTCGCCATAGAATGCAATTGGTCGACCTTCTTGAGTTGCACTCAAACCAATGCTTGAAGCATCACACGCAATCTCAAATACTTTTTAAAAATCAGGGGAAGAAAGTACATGAGATGAAGTCAACTTATCTTTGAGAGTATCAAAACCGTGCTAAGTTGTAGTAGTCCATTGGAAGTGCTATTTTTCATACACTGTCAATGGAGCTGCAATAGAACTGAAATTACGCACAAAGCGTTTATAAAAAGATGTCAGACCATGGACGCTTATAAGATCAGCAATATTTTGAGGAATTGGCCACTCTATGATAGCTTTAATTTTTTATTCATTTACACTGATTCCTTGGGAAGTTACAACGAAACCCAAAAACACTAACTGCTCTAATAGAAAAGTGCACTTCTTCAAGTTTACATATAGACTGCAACACTTCAAAAACTGCTCAAGATGCTCCAAATGTTCAGATGCATTCTTACTGTAAATGAGAATATTATCGAAATATACAACAACGAACCTTCCTAAAAATGGTTTTAGTGTTAGTCATCAAGTGCATGAAAGTGCTAGGTGCGTTGGGCAGCCAGAGGGCATAACCAACCATTCATAAAGTCCTTCTCGAGTCTTGAATGCGGTTTTCTATTCATCTCCGGGTCGAATGCGGATTTGATGATATCCACTGCACAAATCAATCTTTGAAAACACTGTTGAGCCACCCAAATGATCTAGCATATCATCCAATTGTGGTATGGGAAACTAATAATGAACTATAAGTTTATTAATCGCCCGATTATCGATGCACATGCAACAACTGCCATCTTTTTTGTGCACCAACAATGTTGGAAAAGGACATGGAATGATGCTCTCCTGTATTAAGCCCTTCCTCTTCAACTTGATCTTGTAATATTTTGTGTTCATCTAGTATTATATGATAATGAGAAAAATTAGGAAGTGATGTGCCAGGAACTAAGTCAATTTGGTGTTGTATATTGCAAAAAGGAGACAATCCAATGGGTAAATCATCTGGCATTATACTCTTGAATTCGTCCAGTAAACATTGAAGTCTTTGAAAACCCTTTGTCAACAATTTTTGGTAAAGTCTCAGCATGCCCAGAAAGAAGAACAACTGTAATATCATTGTGAAGAAATGTATATGTGTTGTCCTTGCCACTATGTTGAGCATTCACATCAAACTGCCATGATCGATGAAGTAAAAGACGACTAGCAGTCATCTCTATGGCATCACATAAAATTTCTAAACAATATGACTGTCTTATAGAGAATGGAACCTTACACTGTTCAGTTACTTTGATGTCACCATTTTCTTTGATCCAACCAAGGGAATAAGGCTTAGGATGAGGAATAGTAGATATTTGAAGTTTTTTTACTGCATCTTTAGAAATTATGTTCTCACTACTTCTGCTATCCACTATCACACTGCAAGTCTGGTTGCTCACTGTTTGTTTAGTTCGAAAAATATTAATTTCTTCATCATGATCCACACTTCCAGCTTCACTGCCATCAGATTCAACTAGTGCGGCAGTGATAAGTTGTGTTACTTTCCGAAGTGCACACTCACTGGATTTATGGCCCGGTTGTCTGCACTTGTAATATTATGGGTGTTGGAACTGCATAAAGATTTTCTCTGGAACTACTAGCAGCATTAGAAGTTTTTTGAGGAAATTTAACTGTTCCATCTTCCAATTCTTACTGCTAGAAGCATCAAAGGTAGGATTCTTCAAGTTGGCAGAGGTAGTAACTAGGCATAACTTCATAGACATTCCTAGTTACTTGCCTTTCAAAATGTACTTCTGCTCTGACTACCATTTGAATTGCATCATTAAGAGTATAAAGAGGCTAAATAGTAAATCGATCATGAATATTGGGGCGTAAACCTCCAATAAACTGTACAATCCTTTGCATTTCAGTTTCATCCAATTGAATTCAGACAGATATTCACGCACACTCCTGTTTCCTTGTTGGCACTATTGATATTAATGAAAAAGCAATTGTTCAAAATCACCTGGACGAAATCTTGCCCGTAATAACTGTCTCATCTTCCAACATGTCCTAATTGGATGCTTGCCTTGTTGAACCCTGCCAACTTGTAATTGATCCCACCGAGCAGCAGCACCCAATTTCAACTTGTATGCAATAATTTTACTTTTTAATCCTCAAGAACTTCCATGAATTCAAAGAATTTTTCAACTTTATATTGTCAATCTAAGAAATCCTCTATATGTAATTGACCGTTAAAAGATGGAAGATCAGCTTTTGCTGAACGTACGCACAAAGACAATACTGTCAAAATGACGAAGATAAGCCTTCCTTCCTAGTTCTTAATTCTTACATACGAAAGTGTTGACTCTGTATTATATAGAACGTGTCTACATGCACCTTAATAATCGCTTCAATATCCCATTAAACCTCTTGATGAATATTTAAGTGAAATAAGGCAATGAGGAGATTATTAAGGTGCATATAAACATTTATAGTTTATAAGAAGTTATTTGGTTTAGATATTTGCATGTTATAATGCTGGAGAGCTTTTGGTAATCAACTTTAACGACATTTGCAGTTAGATATGTTGTGCAGAAGATAGTAATGACGGTTGAAATGAATTTCGATAGGCGTCGGACCAAAGCTTTTCAAAATACTGCCGCAGCAGAAGGTTTGGAGCTAATTCTTGTTGATGAAATGCTTACGCACATGTGATTGAGGCCCTAAGAAGTAAGTCTAGCTACGTACAATAATTACAATAGTGGTTGGCATGATGGAAATATGGCATGGCAATACTCTTGGGTGGCGTCATGGGAAGCCTTGTGGTTAGTCGTTTGGGTAGAGGTGCGAAATTCCAATTTTATGTATCCCTCATGAGTGATTAACATATGAATAATACAATAACACAAGTATAAAGAATAGAACAATCTAAGATTTACTATTATTAATTAATAATCACAACATGGTTTGAAACTTATTGACCTTTAGAAGCCGAGCATTAAGGACGTGGACAAAGTCCACCCACAAGAAAACACATCCTTTTTATATAATCTCAATTCAATGTAGAAGAGAGAGGGATATTGTTACCTCTTTGAATATATGAACAAGATCACAGTTCAACCTTATAGCATAGGATGAAAGAGATCGTCCTTAGAACCACCTTTTTATGTGGCCAATAACCTACATGCATGCTGCCCAAGGTGCTCTAAATGAGGGAGAGTTAGCCTCTCTTGATCACCAAGAGAGAGAGAGGAGATGGGTGGCAGCTCAGTCCGATCCAAGGGGAGCCATGGACAAGCAATAGCATGAGAGTAGGAGCAAAACCAAGGGGGAGAGGGGCTGTTCTCTCTCTTTATGCCAATGGGAGAGAAAGGAAGTGAGAGATCGGGGGAGAGGGGGCTTAGAAGCCCCCTTTTATACTTAGGGCTTCCCCTTGATAATAGGCTTTAGGCTTAGGCCCAAGAAGATTCTTCGAGACGATTGTTCTCTAGCAGTGTCCCATTTATGTATGGGCTGGAGCCTATGAGCCTATAGAGGCAGTTCACATCCCTTATGGCGATGCCCATAAGGAAGCCATGTTGTGCCTAGTTTAGGCACAATCGATACCTCGCACGAATCACGTTAAGGAAGATAGAAGACAGTAAGAAAGAAGAGGGAAAAAACTCATTTCTATTGTATAAGAAAAACATGGAAAGAAGAAGACCCTTATAGGGAGCCGCGCCTCTCTTCTTGGGGATTGTGTCAGCTAGTGGGCCCGATTATTTAGCAAGGACACTAGCGGCCCGTTACACACTACTACTATAATGTCCAAGTTACTGCTAATTATTATAGAATTATAAAATAAATAAAGTAGCCTAATGAGAACAAATAAAGTAGCCTACAGAAAGCCCGAATGAACGTGAATGACAAGCTAACCCTTAGAATATTTAAGCAAGTTCCATGTTAAGTCACACATATATGTTTGAGGGCCCACATAAGCAATGCATGCACAACTACTATATACATATATAAGATAAGTGAGTATATAAGTGCAACTAAAGCCCACTAAAATTAGGTGATATGTGTAAGGAGGTTGTGGGTCCACCCTATGAACTTAGACCTTATAACCTTAACCGGTTTACTTAGCTAGTTAATTAACCAATATATGCCGAGTCCATAACCTACTCCATTAAATGCAAAACTAAAAAAACAATAAGCACGACCAATACCAAAAATTAATTAATTTTCCCCCGTTGATAAAGATCCTAATGGGTTCTACTGACGTGCTATTCATTACTAGGCTTATGAAAATTTGTAATCATAAATTCATGCCTTTGAATGATAATATCTGTTCATGTGCCTACCATTATGTCATTGAATGAGTACACATTGAATTCATGCCATTGAATAAATACAAACATTGTGCATTATGTTTAAAGCCTACCATCCATTTGAAGTTGTGGACAGTGACTGAAATATGCGTGGACGCAAGTACGCCAGCTGGCAAAGATGAGGAAGAAGGACAGTAACAAAATATCGATCATTTAAGATGTAACATATCATCCAAGTCCAAGCATTTGCTCTATCATGTAACATGACATAACCAGTTTTGGTTTTGAGCTATAATATTGATCATGTTCCACCAGTGAGGTCAGTTTTGTACATGGACATAAAATGTTCTGTCCCCTATATGTCTCTCCCTGTATCTAATTAGCTCTTTATTAAAGAACTACACCAGCAATTGCCCTTACAGAATCTTTATTTAGACCAATTAGGACACTTCGTTGCAAGAAAGACTAAAGTACGCAGATCTTTTTAAAAGAAAATTAGTAGAAAAAACACATGTATTATGCACATAAATCTAAATTTAATAATGTAAAATAAATTAAATTAAAAATAAAATATATATTAAATAAAGGCCTCTCTTATCATAATGCATTACTTTGAGGATCATAATAATCATTAATTATATACAGAAGCTCTATATTAACTCATATACACTTGTAATAAATAATTATAAATTTAAATTTAATAGGTTAAATATTATATCATAGGTTGGCCAAGGTAATAGTGTCAAAAAACTTTGTTACAAATTGGCAAAGATAATAGTGTCAAAGGACTTTGTATCATAGAACATGTTATTCATATTTAAGACTAATTTAGGGACATATCCCATTTGAGCACTTTGGGTGTTTCCAAATGTATTTAAAATATACAAATATGAATATAATATATATAATATAAAAAATATTATAAGATCTTATTTGATAGAGCTCGAGAAGAGCTTTCTAATAATATCTTAAACGCAAGAATCTGAATTTGAGAGTGTAAGATATAATATTATAAATTTAAAATTATAACTTAAAAAATAAAAATTATAATTCTAAAATCTTTGACTTTTTACCGTAAATGTAAGTATCATCGAAATATACGACAACGAACCATCCTAAAAATGGTTTTAGGGTTTAAGTCATCAAGCGCATGAAAGTGTTAGGTGCGTTAGACAGCCCAAAGGGCATAACCAACTATTCATAAAGTCCTTTTCAAGTCTTGAATGAGGTTTTCCATTCATCTTCGGGCTGAATGCAGATTTGATGATATCTACTATGCAAAATAATCTTTAAAAACACTGTTAAGCCATCCAAATAATCTAACATATCTTCCAACCATGGTATGGGAAACTAATAACGAACTATAATTTTATTAATTGCCCGACTGTCAATATACATGCACCAACTTCCGTCTTTCTTGGGCGCCAACAATGCTGGAACAGCACATGACATGGACTGATGCTCTCCTGAATTAAGCCCTTCTTTAGTAACTCTTCAACTTAATCTTGTAATATTTTGTGTTCAGAGGTCATACCATAATGAGACAAATTAGGAAGTGATGTGCCAGGAACCAAGTCAATTTGGTTTAGATTTTTGCATGTTATAATGCTAGAGAGCTTTTGGTAATCAACTTAAACGACATTTGCAGTTAGATATGTTGTGCAGAAGATAGTAATGATGGTTGAAATGAATTTCGACAGTCGCTGGACCAAAGCTTTTCATATTAGAGTTTTTTCCATATTGTCTGGCCAAAGAATGAAATATTCCATATTCCCTAGATTTTAAATGGCATTGATAGTAATGATGGTTGAAATGAATTTCGACAGTCGCTGGACCAAAGCTTTTTATATTAGAGTTTTTTCCATATTGTCTGGCCAAAGAATGAAATATTCCATATTCCCTAGATTTTAAACGGAAATGCCATATGACTTAGAATAACACAATATAAGCTAAAATTTAGACTAAAATACCTCTGACCGGAGGTAGGGTTTTATATCATGTTAAACCCACACAAAGTCGCATTTAGTGTCTTACGACTTCAGATGCCGACGATTCCTCAGAGTGAAAAACTTCGTTCCAATTGAAAACTCACTACCGATAAGAAAGTCCCCAGATTAAGCACCGTGCAAGCGGCGTGTGAGAAGATTTTGTAACCTATCTAACCAAAACATCGAAGATTAGGGAATATCTGTTTTGGAATGAGTTTGAGATTGCGAAGAACAAGTTTTTGAATGAGGGTTTCTTGTAAGCTGAGTTTTCAAATTGTACAACCCAAACAAGTTTTTCTTTGTAGCATGATGCAATGAAATAATGTTCAATAAAATTTTTTAAAATTTCAAATTGTAATCCTATTTTGTGTTAAGTCATTGCCTATTTGGGCTATTTATGTTTTGAATAAGTTAGTTGGACCTTATTGAGTTTACATGTCTAAACAGGTTTCAACAGGATCCAACTGGAAGAGGAAGTGAAGCCCAACTACCCAAAGCTATTTAAAACTCAAGAATGGGCTCTTAATGGTCTAAACATGCATGGAATGGTCGAACACAACCTTGTGGATCCGTTGGATTTGAGATTTGCATTAAGAGAACTAAATTAGGAAAGAAGCTGATTATGATAGATTGACATAACTATAGTATTTTGACCATATCTTTCTATGTATAATTTGTATTAATACAATTCTGGTGGCATTGGAAAGAATACTTCCTTGTCTACATTTGTTATTTGACGAAGAGATTCCAAATTCCAAAGATTTATGGGTCGAATTTGGAATGCAGACAGACAGCTAGTAAACTAACCCGAGGATAGCACATGGAGAATATTTTCATTGGTTGTGATTAATACACATAAGGAAAGACAATGAGGTTGATTAGATAATTAAAGGAAGATTTAAAGATACCTATTTACAAAATAAATTATTAATTTATTTGATTGATTCAGAATCTCAATTATTGCCAAAGATGCAACCAATCAGGCAATCAATCAGGATGCAATCCAGAGATATGATTTTACTTTCCTCTTTGAAGCAACCCCTTCTATTCCTATAAATAGAGGGGTGGATGTGATGGAGGCATCATTCCCCCCTCTTTAGAGCTCTCCTCCCCTATTTTCTTCTCTCACTTTGTAATTTTGTTTTTAATTTTATTGTAATGGCTTTATAAGCTCTCAA
Source organism: Saururus chinensis (assembly GCA_035235625.1). Taxonomy (NCBI): domain Eukaryota; kingdom Viridiplantae; phylum Streptophyta; class Magnoliopsida; order Piperales; family Saururaceae; genus Saururus; species Saururus chinensis. Next base: position 27,147,646 of record CP141142.1, read on the forward strand.
GCTAAGGCTACGAATGAAGCTTGTACTTGATGTTTAAGAGATACTTTGATTCAAGTAAGTTCTTTATCATTTTAAATTTATGTTTCATATTTAAGGAGTTTATAATCTATATAATTATTTGATTCAGCGTTGACAAAAGGCACGCCGAATGCTTATAATTCCCTGTGATTATATACTTAATGCTTTCACGTAGTAAACAATCAATTACTATTTATTTCAAAATTTTTTAAATGATAAATTTTCCGATTGAGGCAAATTTTCATTTGATCTTCATTGAGTTATCATTTCAATAAAGTGTACATTAGAGATTTATTGCAAGTGGGTTTTCAATGCCTTAACACTTTCTTTTTTATTGTCTCTTATTATATATTTTACTTTCCTTCTCTATTTTATTCTCTTCGTAATAGTTTTCTGTGTCACATAAGGTTTTCCCTGTGGATCGACCTTATTTACTATAGTTGACAAGTAAAAATGAAATCTAAACTAGACTACTTCATAGTTTTAGTTTAGACGTAACAACAAATTGGCGCCATTGTCGGGGATTGCAACGTGTGACAAGAATCCGTTACGAAAAAAAACTCACTCTTTAAATTCAGTTATTTACTTTATGTCATTTACTTTTAGTACTTAAATTCTATATTTTTTCTTTTTTTTTTAGACCGAAGGCACTACCCACGTTACTACCAAAAAAAATTTGGTATCCAACGTGTACCTCGATAGTACCTTTGGCCTTATTTTGCAATTTTAATTTTTGTCTATTAACTTCTAACTCCCTAACTTTTTATATTTTGTCATTTAATTTTTGCACTTTTACTTTCGTTTGTTACTAAAAAAAAATTGTTGTTGCATGTTCACATGGGTGCGTAATAATTCTGGACGATTCAAAAGAGTGAACAAATCTTTTGAAAATTATCTTTATTTTGATATAATGGAGGATCTAAGAACTAATGAAGAACTAAGAAGTGATAATGGGGATAATAATGCACAAAATATTCAAGTTAAAACCTTACATGATTGTTTGTAACCAACTAGATCAAGTTCTCCTTCTTGCATGATTTTTCCAACTAATGTGGGTGGTTTTGAACTCAAGCCGGGTGTAATTCAATTACTACCCAAATTTCATGGCCTAGATTCAAAAAGCCCGTATTTACATTTAAAAGAGTTTGAAGAGGTTTGTGCAACTTCGCCAAACCAAAATATTTCAAATGATGCTATTAGATTAAAACTCTTTCCTTTTTCTTTAAAAGAAAAGGCAAAATATTAGTTGAATTCTTTGAAGCCAAGAACCATTGGATCATGGCAAGAAATGCAAAGAGAATTTTTGAAAAAGTTTTTCCCCACCCACAAAACTAATACACTTAGAAAGAACATCATGAATTTTTCACAAAAAGAAAATGAGACTTTCTTTTAATGTTAGGAGAGATTTAAAGAACTTTTGTTGTTGTGCCCACATCATAAATATAAAACATGGCATACAATTAGTTTTTTCTATAATGACTTATCTTCTCAAATGAGGCAATTTGTTAAAATAATGTGTAATAGAGAGTTTTTGAGTAAGGAACTTGAGGAAGCATGAAACTATTTTTATGTGTAAGCTGAAAATGCTCAATCATGGGAAGATTCTAATAAATTTGAAAGTAGTAATAAAACTAAATCTAATGGGGCAACTAAGGGGGGCTTGTACCTTCTTAAAGAAGAGGATGATGTAAAAGCAAAAATTACAAGTTCAACTAGAAAAGTTAAAGCTATGGAAATTAATAGGGAAAATATGTCTAAAACTTCTCAAAAAGTACAAGATATTTGTAGAATATGTGAAAGTGATGAACACCAAACACAGGATTGTCCAACAATCTTTGCTTTTCAAGAGGTGTTGCATACTTAAGCAAATGCTATGAATACCTACAAAAGGCCATTTTCTTCTCCTTATTCTAAAACTTATACTCCTAATTGGAGAAATCATCCTAACTTTAGTTGGAGAAATGAGTCTAATGTGCAGGTACCCCCTTCTTCCTCAAATTATGTTCCACCACATAAGAAGACTCTTGAATACACATTGCAAATATTCATGCAAACTCAAGCAACAATCAACAACCAAACAATACAAGCCATCAATAACTCAAAGACTTCTATTACTCAATTGACCACAACTTTGAGCACTCAAGAAAAAGGGAAGTTTCCTTCTCAAGCTCAACCAAATCCTAAAGGTCAATTTGTAATTGAAAATTTAAATTCTTCAAGTTCACAAGAAGAGCATGTTAAGTCCATCGCCACTTTGAGAAGTGGAAAAGTCATTAACAAAGGCATTCTAATGAAGGTTGTTAAACCTAAGGAGTCTTTAAATTCTAAACATGGTGATGAACTTGACAACTCTGATTGTTTTGCTCCAATTCCTCCTCCTTTTCCTCAAAGGTTACAATCTTCCTCTAAATTGGTGCCAAAAGGTGACATTTTTGAAATTTTCAAACAAGTGAAGATTAATATTTCTCTCTTAGATGTCATTAAACAAATTCCATCTTATGCTAAATTTTTGAAAGATCTTTGTACAATCAAGCGTAAGCTAAATGTACAAAAGAAGGCATTTTTGAAAGAACAAGTAAGTGCAATTTTGCAACAAAACACCCCACCCAAATATAAAGATCCTAGTTGTCCAACCATATCTTGTATAATTGGGAATTATAGAGTTGAAAAAACTTTACTTGATCTTGGGGCAAGTGTTAATCTCTTACCTTATTCTATTTGTGAACAATTGGGACTTGGTGAATTGAAGCCCACAAGCATTACACTTCAACTTACAGATCGCTCAGTTAAAACACCAAGAGGAATTGTTGAGGATGTGCTAGTACAAGTAGAAAAATTTTACTTTCTTGTTGATTTTATTGTTTTGAACACACAACCAGTTTTGAATGCTTGTACTCAAATTCCTGTCATATTAGGCCGCCCATTTCTTGCTACTTCTAATGCTCTTATTAATTGTAGAAATGGTATTATGAAGCTTTCTTTTGGAAATATGACTTTGGAACTGAACATTTTTAATATTTGCAGGCAACCACGAGATGATGATGAGGATGTGCATAAAGTGAATCTTTCAGAAAGTCTTGTTGATGACATGTCTACTATTTCTTCATTTTCTGACCCTCTTGAAGTATGTCTTTCTTATTTTAACTTTGATGATGATGTTATGATTAATTATGTAAATTCCTTGTTGGAGTTAACTCCATTATTTGATACTAATAGGTGGAAGGCCCGCTTTGAGGAGTTACCTCCTTCTAATAGCGCTCCTCTCCCCTCAAGTGTCCAACCACCCAAGCTAGACTTGAAACCCCTCCCTACTGAACTTAAATATGCTTATCTTGGTGAGGGAGAGACATTTCCTGTAGTTGTCTCTTCAATGTTGGATAGGGAGCAAGAGCACAAGTTGCTCGAAGTCCTTAGAAACCACAAGAATGCCATTGGGTGGACCATTGCTGATATCAAGGGGATTAGTTCCCTAATTTGTACACATAGGATCTTCATGGAAGAAAATGCAAAACCTGTGAGACAAATGCAACGGAGGTTAAACCCCAACATGAAAGAGGTAGTGAGAGCAGAGGTGCAAAAATTATAGGATGTAGGTATCATTTACCCCATTTCTGACAATCCATGGGTGAGTCCCACCCAGGTTGTCCCCAAAAAGTATGGAGTGACAATGGTAAAGAATGCCAATGATGAGTTAATTCCCACTAGAGTCACCACCGGTTGGCGGATGTGCATAGATTATAGGAAATTGAATTCTGTCACTAGGAAAGACCGCTTCCCCTTGCCATCATGGACCAAATCCTAGAGAGGGTAGCCGATCATCAATTGTATTATTTTCTAGATGGTTATTTAGGATACAACCAAATTGAGATTGCACTTGATGATCAAGAAAAAATAAGCTTTGCATGTCCATTTGGTACCTTTGCATATCGAAGGATGTCGTTTGGATTATGTAATGCTCCTGCCACATTCCAAAGGGAGCATCTTTAGTGACATAGTGAAGCGGTTTTTGGAAGTTTTTATAGATGACTTTTCTATTTTTGGTGATTCTTTTGATGATTTTGATAACTTAGAAAATTTTTTGGTGAGATGTGAAGAGAAAAATCTAGTTTTAAATTTGGAAAAGTGTCATTTTATGGTTACTACTAGAATAATACTTGGTCACATTGTTTCTGTGCTGGGAATTCAAGTGGACAAGGCAAAATTTGAATTGATTGCTAATTTGCCTAGTCCAAAGTCCATTAAAGATGTTAGATCCTTTCTAGGGAATGCCGGTTTTTATAGAAGATTTATTAAGAATTTTAGTGTGATATCTAGACCATTGTGTAATCTTCTATCTAAAGAGCATTCTTTTGAGTGGTTGGATGCATGTGAAGAAGCTTTCACAAAGCTTAAGAACATGTTAGTGTCCGCACCCATCATGCAACCCCCAGATTCGAACCTTCCTTTTGAAATTATGTGTGATGCAAGTGATTATGTCATTGGGGTTGTTTTAGGACAAAGGAAAGATAAGAAACCTTGTGTAATTCATTATGCAAGTAGAACTTTAAGTAGTGCCCAAGTAAACTACACCACTAAAAAAGAACTTCTTGCTATCGTTTTTGCACTTGACAAATTTAGATCCTATTTGATTGGCTCTCATATTATCATTTTTACTGACCATGCAGCTTTGAAGTACCTTTTGAGCAAACAAGATACAAAGCCCACATTGCTCCGATGGATACTCCTACTCTAAGGGCTTGATCTCACAATCAAAGACAAGAAGGGAGTAGAGAATGTGGTGGCGGATCATCTTTCCATATTGGAATTTTTTGATTCTTTGGAAAACATTCCAATCCAAGACACATTCACCGATGAACAATTTTTTGCCGTTTTACATCCTCCATGGTATGCCGACATTGCCAACTACTTGGTGACAGGTAAAGTTCCCCACCATTGGTCTCCTCAAGATAAAAAGAGATTCTTCACCGAGGTAAAGCATTTTCTTTAAGACGACCCCTATCTCTTTAAGTACTGTCCAGATCAAATAATGAGATGTGTGCTTGATTCTGAACAAGTAAGTATCATCTCTTTTTGTCATTCTGAAACATGCAATGGTCACTTCTCCTCTAAAAAGACCACTGCTAAAATTTTGCAATGTGGTTTTTACTGGCCAACACTTTTCAAAGATGTTCATGAATTTTTCAAAACTTGTGAAAGGTGTCAAAAGTTAGGAGCGATATCTCGTCGAAATATGATGCCCCTTAACCCCATATTGGTTATTGAGATTTTTGATTGTCGGGGCATTGATTTCATGAGACCTTTTCCTCCTTCTTTTGGCTATGTTTACATTTTAGTTGCTGTCGATTATGTTTCCATGTGGATTGAGGTTCTTCCAAGCAAAACCAATGACCACAAAGTCGTTGTGCGCTTTTTAAAAGAAAATATATTTTCAACGTTTGGAACACCTCGAGCTATTATAAGTGACGGGGGGGTCACATTTTTGCAATAAGCCTTTTGATGTTTTGATGAGGAAGTATGGGATTACCCATAAAGTAGCTACTCCCTATCACCCACAAACAGGTAGACAAGTTGAGATTTCTAATAGGAAAGTTAAATATATTTTGCAAAAAATGGTAAATCCAAATGGCAAAGATTGGTCTTTACGGCTAACCGATGCTCTTTGGGCTTACCATACTGCTTTTAAGACCCCAATTGGCATGTCTCCTTACCGTTTGATTTTTGGAAAAGCTTATCACTTGCCTGTGGAGTTGGAACATAGGGTATATTGGGCAATCAAAACTTTGAATTTTAACTTTGATAAGGTTTGCTTAAATAGACAATAGCAAATCAATGAGTTAGAGGAAATTCGACGTGATGCTTATAAGAGTTCAAAACTTTACAAAGAGAGAATGAAGGTTTTTTATGATAAAAATATTTTACAAAAATTTTTATTGTACAACTCTAGACTTCATCTCTTTGCAGGAAAATTAAGATCACGTTGGATAGGTCTTTTCATTGTAAAAATTGTTTTTCCTTATGGAACTATTGAAATTGAAAACCCAAAAAATGGTAATATTTTCAAAGTTAATGGCCAATGTTTGAAATTATTTTTAGACCATTTTGTCCCTGAAGTTGAGTCTACTTCTCTTGAAAATCTAAATTATGAGGGTTGATTTTCTTTTCTTGATTTTTCCCAAAAACAAAAAAAATTACATTGAGGACAATGTTTAGTTTAGGTTTGGGGGTGTAGAAAGATATGTTTTTTTTATGTTTTCTTAGTTTTACTTAAAAAAATAAAAATTTTAAAAAAATTAATTAGAATTATTTTATGTTTTTGCTTATTTACATTCATTCTTATTCTAGACATGTGACTTTATTTAATGACATTAGACTACTTAGAATATGACTTAACAGATTTAATGATTTTGAGTTCAGATTACTTCATATTGGTTTCTTGTGCTCCTATTTTGACAAAAAACAAAGCAAGACATTTGCCTAAGTGAGAATTCAAGCCCTTGATTATGGTCTTACATCTTGGTGGATATCATTGAATCTAAGTAATTATTTTCTTATGAGCATAAAACTTTGGCATGATATAGTAGTATTCATGTTATCATGATAGAGTTTTGAGCTTCACTATTCTTGGTTTGTAGAACAGTTGAGGACTTTTTGTCAACACAATTTAAGTTTATTGTATAATGTGCTAAAAAAATGTGAAAAAAGGAATGAAAAATTGTAATAAATTAAAGTCACTCTATTGAGTAGTCTAGGACTCGGCGTGCCTCACTAAACATAGGGTCTTCGAGTCAAAAGGTAGAGTTGACTAATTTATGACATGCATAGCCTTGAAGCCTATTTAGTTCAAGTTATTAAGCTTGAGGGGTGTTTTAACACCTAGTGCCATGAGACAACTGGATTTGGAGTTACTAGCCTAACACTTGTTATATGGATCTTATAAAAAGCTTAAAAAGGCTAAGCCTTACACATGTCATGTGAGATGAGCATAAATTTCTAGTTGGACGCTATGCAATTATATCTTAAGTGAGTTTTCATGTTATCTAGGGTGTTTTACTTTTCAAGGAAGGTTTTGCATGATTCTCTATTATGATCTCTTGAAGATAAATGGATGCCGATGCCTATTTTTTAGTGTTAAAATTGAAATTGCTGAGTGGACATGAGACACATTGAGTTGTTCGATTCATGAGATTGGGATTATATAATTACTTGACAATGTCTGTTTTTCTACAACTATTATGTATGTATAAGTACTTGCCACCAATATGAAGTTGTCAGAACGAATTATTGTTTAAGAAGACAAGTTGTATTATGTATGATTGATTTTACTAAATGAAGTCACATGTTTAGGAGGAGTTGATTTGTAAATTTGACGTAGTTTTAATTTTAATTTTTTTTTATCATTTAAGTTTTGAATTTTGTGGGTATATTTACTGCAAACCCTCATGAGATACAACTCGTCCACTAGTATAAGCTAGGGGTTTAAAGGCTTGTTGTATATGTTAAATGCAATCAAGATTTCTTGTAAAAGTTGAGTAGTTAGTTTTATTTTCTATTATTTTAATTTTTGTTTTGCTCGAGGACTAGCAAAGAGTAGGTTTGGTGGTATTTGATGCACTGAAATAATGTTCAATAAAATATTTTAAAATTTCAAATTGCAATCATATTTTGTGTTAAGTCATTGCTTATTTGGGCTATTTATGTTTTGAGTAAGGCACGCCGAATGCTTATAATTCCCTGTGTTTATATACTTAATGCTTTCACGTAGTAAACAATCAATTACTATTGTTCTATTTCAAAGTTCTTTAAAAGATAAATTTTCTGATTGAGACAAATTTTCATTTGATCTTCATTGAGTTATCATTTGAATGAAGTATACATTAGAGATTTATTGCAAGTGGATTTTCAATGCCTTAGCACTTTCTCTCTGATTGTCTCTTATTATCTATTTCACTTTCCTTCTCTATTCTATTATCTTCGTAATAGTTTTCTGTGTCACACAAGGCTTTCCTTGTGAATCGACCTTGTTTATTATAGTTGACAAGTAAAAAAAAAATTGAACTAGACTACTTCATAGTCTTAGTTTGGATGCAACAACATAGCGCGGATCGGACTTGCGGTGATTCCGAAATAGCAGCGGTTGAACGAGTGTTCAATCCGGCTCGGAGAACAATTGCAGAGGTTTTGTGGTAAGGCATTTTGTATATTTGTATGCATGATTTTTTATTTAGCGTGTACTTGAATACACGATGTAGATCATCGAATCAGACTATCGTTGCATCAGAAAGACAATACATCATATATCATGTGCTCAATAAGATGGTGGAAACACGATGTTTAACTATAATGATGGTGTATGCGAGGGCTCTTAGTGTATGTTCAATTACATGATACACATACTTATCGTTTCTATAGAAGTTAGGTAGAAAGTGTGAACCGATGCGGCTATTGATTATGGTCACGACCTATTGTTGATTGACATATATATATATATATATATATATCTAATTTTTCATACGTAAATTTAGAGTATTACATCAAATGGCGGAGTTTGTGAAGGTTGCAGAAGAGAAGAAGAAGAGAATCTATGGGAGAAGACTGGGTCTGGGAACGAATAGTTTCCCCACTGGACTGCGTCTATCAAAAGACCTTGTAGATTCACGTCCTGGATGCAAGGCAATTTTAGTGGGAGTCTGGGTTCTACCCAGTATATGATTGTGAGCCCATCATCATCTCCAGGTCGTTGATGGATGTACTCATTAGTAATTGTTGGGATGACTTACTGGAGGTCTTCAATATAAGGGGCAAAAGACTACCCCTTACAGTGCTGAAGTGGCTATGATCTCGGGGTTGAGTGGAAAAGGGAACCCGTAGAAATTGGAAAGCAATGAGGGAAAGGCTGCCCAAGGCATGGGGGAATTCTACAAGAAGTTCTTCCAAGGGAAGTAGCCTTAGAAGATAGGACTGGACGAATTGTTCAAAGAAGTGGGTGCGAAAATAAGGATTGTTTCAGATGAGGACTTAGCACGGTTGGCAATGGTGCACATGGGTGTCCTTGTGTTATTCACGCAGAGCAACAGAGCCGTATCCCCAGCTCTGTGTGAATACTTAGATGACATGTCTATCATGGGGAGCTACAATTGGGCAGGCGTCGTACATGATTTGCTAATGAGAGGCATATCGGCAGCCCACCGGAACATCATGAGCAGACTGGACGAGCTTTCCACCATGGCTGGAATTCTCATAGGGGCTTCATTAGTGCTCCAGGTAACTCTCGTATGTTTTATAATACGCGAATTCTAATATCGTATTTATAATGAGATAATATGTTTCACAGAGATGAATATCGCCTCATCGGTCACACAATACGAACTCTCAATCGTGTTATCAGACATATGACATTTAACATGCACGTAGACACATCGTGTTATCGGACTTACAACATTTAACATGCACGTAGACATATCGTGTTCTCGAAAACATGACTATGTATTATATTGTGTATAGGACATTAGACGATCGTAATGTATCGTGTTACTGGAAATACGACATGGCTTCGAGCATGTTATCTGTAACACAACTAATTTGTTATAATGAAGTTATTGAACATTTTAGACTAATGTTTATATTCTTTTGCATTGTCCACTAGGTATGGTTTTATGAGCATCCATATGGGCTCCCAGTGGTCCTCCATGTAGCCCGAGGTGCAAGAGGTGGCCCGGATTTACCTAACTATTGAGCGACATGGAGAAGGCCAATAAACATGACCCAGCTGATGAAAAGGGAAGGAAGAAGAATCTAGGTCGTCACCAGATGAGGAAGTGGTACGAGGATGTCTTCATGAGGCTGAAGCTAGACTCGCAAATTGTAACGACCCATTTTCCGGTTATGCTTAACCCGGGGGGTTAAGGGTAATTTAGTAATTTGAGATTAGTATTAGGGGGTTTCTTTAGGTGAAATCCCTGTATCGGGAGAGCTCAGAGTAGTGAGTGTAACGAATCGAACAACGTACGAAACGGGGTTTGGGAGTGAAAGCTATGACCCCGGGAAGCATGCCATATGGGCGGGACCTACACAAAAGTGCGGGATAACCTACCCATGTGTAGTCTTATTTCCAAGGGGTCGTCGACACGAGTTCATCGATAGCAAGAACATACGATTCCAACGTCAAGGTTGGAAGTTATCGCGTTTTGAGGTCAGGATTTTATTTAAATAAAATAATATCATTCTGGATATGATCGACTACACAGTGGATAAGACTGACGACAAAGCGGATAGGATTGATGACAGAAGTGGATAGGATTGCTGACAAAGCGGATAGGATTGATGATGCAAGCAGAAAGGATTGCTGGCGAAGCAGATAAGATTGACACGTGTCAGCCTCACATCTATCCAGTTTTTTTATAAATAGTATCTATGACATCCAGTTGAGGGAAAAGAGAGACTCTCCCACGTTTCTGTATTCTCTCCCATATTCAGAAACTTATGTTCTTTGTTTCTCACTCATTTTAAGTCCGATTTGAGTCGTTCTTGAGGCGTTCCTAGCTAATTCGAGGGTGATCTAAGCAATGGCATAGTCCATCCCTCAAGTTGGCATCCCTAGAAGGGGGGAAATGACCTGGGGCAAGAGGAGGCTCTATCTGGCACTCTCCTGCCCCGAAATGAGAGCAGTGGTCCGGAGAGAAAGGGGGACTCCATCCTCCATCATGGGCTGCATCGTGGGTTGTTCGCCTAAAGTAGGGAAGGATTCGTCCTTCACCGAAGGGCCACACAGTGTGGAAAACGTCCCGGGGAAAGGGACTTTCTGTCCGTCACTTACAAGCATAGAAAATGAGAAGTCTCCAAGTAAGGGGACAGTTGGTCAGTCTTCTTTTGGCACAAGGCAAGGAACATGCGGAGGTTAGAGGAGGCTCCATTTGCTGTCTCCGGATCCGAAGGGGAGGATGCCCAGAAATGAGTACCCCGAATACTGCTACATCGTGAGACATTAGGGGAGTAAGCATTTCTGACCTCCTATTTTAATTATAGAATGCATGTGCTAGATAGGGTATACGTTATGCCTTGATATGCTATGATCCTTTATATTATGAGATGCTATGCTTATATGCCAAGATGTGTGTCATCTCACTCTGGGTTAGAGAGAGACGTGTTGTGTGTGTGTTCGGCCTCGGCTAAGTGATCCATCTCGCTTTGGGTTAGAGAGAGACATGTTGTGTGTGTATATTATCATATGCTATGCTTATATGTCATGATGTGTGTTGTCTCACTCTGGGTTAGAGAGAGACGTGTTGTGTGTGTGTTCGGTCTTGGCTAAGTGATATAGCGAGATGTGTGATGCATGTGGTCTTGGCTCAGTGATGGAGCGAGACATGTGAATGTGATGAATTTGCTCTAGGATAGAGTAAGGCATGTTGCAATGGTCGTGTTGTGCTCGTCTCTATGATAGAGCGAGATATGTGTTGCTGGTGTTTTACAGGTTTTCGTATAATCCCGATTAAATATTGGGGTATATGTATGTGTTTTTGTATGGTTTGATGTATGTAGTAACCAGTAGGTAGAACTACGTACGGATCCAATCATATTAGAGTTGCGGATGTTATCTGATACATACGTAGGCAACCAACGGCAAGGCAACGTTGGCCCGATTCGAATTAGTTATATAATTAGATTTGTTCTGGCCTACACGTAACAGAGCACTAAAGTTCCGAAGCACATAGAGGAACAAGAAGACTCTCGCACTCAGAGTGCGCCACTCCTGGTTTTGGGTTTGATTTTTATCGTGTTCAGACCCCCGGCCCGGGTCGGGGCATCACACAAATTGTTATGCGCATTAGACCATTTGCCGAAGAGGTGCACTTGATTGATGTCCAAAGGGCGACCCCGAAAGCTAAGAAGGCAGTTACACAGCCTTTCCAAACAATGAGACCCTACCATGCCCACTACGGTGAGACGTCGGGGCATGTACATTCCGGCCATGACGTCATTGAATCATTCATCATGTTAGTTGATGTCATGATGGGAATATGTGAAGTTATTTTGGAGAAGGCTATTCTATACGGTGAGCAGGGATGGAACACGGATTGAGTTGCAGCTATACTCCAGCATGTTAAGGACGATCTAGAGGTGGCAACTAGCCTCATAGAACAATATCAACCCCCCGAGGAACGAGATACAGAACAACCGCCTGAACCCAGTCAGTCGATGGTCGCCCAAGCATCAACCCCTCCTTCGAGAACCGCAGGATCACCTTTGGTTCGTTCAATGGCAAGATCTTCAAAATAAAGAGAAGCTCGCCAACCATCTACCCCCGAAGATCAACTAGTACATGTCCCTCAGCCGGTAGAAGAGGGATTCATTTTAAGTAAGTATGACAGTTTAATGTATTGTGCTTTGATAGGGGATATTCGTGTAGTTGAGTACACGACAATAGATCATATCGTTGAGTAAGAAAGACAATGGTTGGATTGTCATCTCATCGATCACACAATCATTGAAGCAAGAGTTGTGAGAACCATCTTTGTGTGGTCGTGTGAGCTTGAGCACGATTAGGCTTTCTGTCGTGTTTCTATGAATACGATAAGATCTTTATTGTGTTTGTAAATGACAACTTGTGTGGATATCGTGTGGTTACTAACATGATTACTTACTTCTCAAATACAAAGAAACGGCAACCGCAAGCTGCCACCAAACTGAAGAAGAAGATTGGTCCGAAGTTGCAAAGGACCGTAATAACTAGATTTTTGACGAAAATAAATGTAGAATTCATGGAACACCCGGGATGTTGTAGAACAATCGCGGGAGATAGAGGAATAGGACCTTCCCTGGGATGACGAACAACCCCAGGATGTAGAGGAACTGGACCTTCCCTGGGATAGGTAGAGGTACCAGACCTTCCACCTGAGGACATTGCTCAAGTCTGCGATGTGTTAGACCAACCCCATCAGGGACCCGCAAACCAACTGGAGATTCTAGAACAACCCTTCAAGGGACCAGAAGCACCCCAGCAAGCGAATAAAGGAGTAGTCCCAAAACGAGTAAAAATCAGAGTGTAGCGGAAAGCTTCTCCTGGCCCTCCCATTGTACCTCATGCGCAATGGAAGTCGAGGTCCACCGCAGTTGAACCATCTACTCAAGGTCAGGAGCCTATGAAGAAAGTTGCAGCTCAGGTATCGAAGAAGCCAAAGCATTTCAACAGCTACGTTGATGAGAAGCTAGCAAAGTCTAGATACAGTCACCAGCCTCAAAAGCCTAGTGACGAACTAGCTCTGGCTTCGGTCCCTGGCCCAAGCATTATCCGTCAGGCACATCCAAAGTCTCCCACCCCAAAACCAACAGCCCCAATCGCAGGCACTATATCGGATACTCTTCCAGTAGATGCGGACATAATAGAGAATATCCACAATGTTGAAGATGTCAAAGAAGATACTTCGACTAAGACGAACAAGGAGGAGACTAGTCTGCGGCTGAAGGACTATCTTGACACAGAGTTGGTGTTCCACCTAGAGGTTTAGGTCCCGCAGTTAAAGAAATTATCATGGAATTTCTGTTGAACCCATACAAGTCATGGCCTGTAGAGACACTCCTCTACACCGACTACCTATCTCTATTAAAGTAGGAGTGCATAACAAATGAGGTATGCTCTATCGTGTTATCAATAAAACGACTGAATATCTTACGCATATTACAATGAATTATCATTTTATCGATTACACGACAGGATCATATCGTTGGTTTTCATATACGCTAACTATCAACTCGTAATTACCAAAATAAAACTAGTGTGTTAATTCATACACAACTTGTGAATGAGTCGTGTGATCGTAAACATGGTATAGTCACTAATCATGTAAAGTCATATGACGATCAGTAGCATATAGTGTCATTACTAACACGTATGGTATTGTGTAGGTCATCGACGTATTCTTCCAACTACTAGATGAACGCAATATGAGAAATCCAGACAGGTACCCCAACTGTTTTTTCGGCAAGTTCGCTATTCAACACTACTTTAACATTGGGACGACGGAAGGGCCAGCAGAGAAGGAGGGAAAACTCACTGGCATATTGTTGAGAAGCCTGAATGTTAACAAAGAAAGTGGCTTCATTCCTGTATGCATCAAAGGCCACTTTCCCTTGCTTATTGTCCATTGTAGGGATAAGAGATTTAGGTGGTACAATCCTCTAAAGGGTGATCATAGTTACCACTTTGCCGAGGTGGACAGTGTTAGGAAACATGTTGCCAATGGAATGGAGAAGGCACTTAAGATAAAGGGGGCTTGGACGTGGCCACTGACTAAGATCAACAAATGCCCGTACTAGGAAACAAATGAAGATCATGGTTCGTCATGTACTACGTAGCAAAACTGGTAGAGGGTGTCATTCAGCCAGATTTTAGACAGCTCGAGATTACAGGCTTGGTCAGGCCGATGATATGCACTACTATACTTCGGTCCTGAATTGAAGAGGAATTTGATCTGGATACAGTTGAATTGTAAAAAAGACCAATTATTTTGTAATTACATACTGTGACCAATTAGTTTGTAATTAATTATTGTATCAATTATTTTGTACTTAGTTGTTGTACAAATGTCAAATGGTGTATAATTGATCAAACGGTAGTACACATATATCCGATCGTATTATAGTTCTTACGATTGCCTATTAGGTTGTGTTATTGCATACACGCCAACTCGTATTAGGTCGTGTTATCGTTTACTACGCATCTCGTATTGTGAAGTGTGTGATGTCGTGCAAACAACCAAATGAAAAAGGCACATGTCATTGGTCATAACCCAAATCAAATATGGTGCTTAGCAACACGATCTCCTATTTGGTCGTGTTGTCGCTTACACGATACACACATACACTATACCTTATGTACAACATGTGTTTCTAGGAACACGTTCATTACATATTTCTTGTTTTTAGAAACACGTTAAATACATATTTCATGTTCTTAGGAACACATTAATGACTTATTTCCTGTTAATTGACCTCCTTTGGCTTGTCGTTGGGACCAATATTGATAGCGTGTTAGAAAGCATAAAATCGTCACGTTATTACTCTCAATATACGGGAAAGACAACTTTCAATGGGAAGAAATATATAACTGTTATTAATTTATTACATCCAAAAAACTAATCTTTACAGAACTTTAAAAATACAAAGAAAATAACAATCCGTCTCATCACAAATGATCAGTTGGTGTGCAATCTTCTTGGAGACTCTTGAACCCATTTGACATATCATTAGGGACATTGACATATCACCATCTAGTGATTATCGCCCACCTTTGGATATAGGTGAGGACCGTATCCGAAGGCGGGCCGAGTCACCAGCCATCGCTAAAGCAATCTCCCGAATGACCCATCTCCGTGAAGAACATCATTGTGAGAAAGTCATTGCTAAATCGTCGTCTAGCTAACCATGCTCACCATCTGATATAGGTAAGGACCGTATCCAATGGTAGACCAATTCACCAGCCGCCGCTAGCACAATCTCTGCGAAGAACCAGTGACTGAGCGTTTTGTGAACCCTAACCCTAATATATATATATATAGGCAAGGTGAGACAGTTACGAATCGCTAGGTAATTGATGGTATTGATGCATTGGGAATAATGCCTCTGCAATTGGAAAATTACGAACATGGAATTGTCATGTGTTCAAACACACGATATGACCAATATCGTGTAAGTGAAGGACACTTTGACATCGTGTAAGCAAATGAAACTTTGACATCGTGTAAGCAAAGGAAACATTGACATCGTGTATGCAAAAGACATTTTAACATCATGTACGCAAAGGACACTTTGACATAAGAATTAATAATCAATATATATTATCACGTAATTAGTAACACATACAACATATACATTATTCCTTATGTACAACATTTATTTTTAGGAACACGTTAATTACATATTTTGTGTTGATTATAACACAATGTATATACAAAAAATTTCATTTGAAGAATGGAGGTGGAAAAGGTAAGCCTGATCGATGCTCTCCCTCCTTACTCCATTTGCATACGCTATTATTCGGCCTCCTTTGGCTTGTCTTTAGGACATCTACCACATTGGGGGGCCCTCCTTGTGTACTGGTACATCGTTTGCAGTTGTGACCCAACTAACCGCATGTTCCACATTTTTGTGGGGCTTTGAGAAGCGGTTGTGACTCTATCCGATTTTTTCGTGGACGCCCCCGCTGCTTTTGAGGGATAGGTGGGTTGAATGTTGGCATAACTCCAACCGGTGCCCACTGGTGCCGATCTTCGTTGGGTGTAAGGGCTCACGATAGGTCAGTTTATACATTTCAATAGAGTACCATCTTTCGCAGTACTCAAACACATAGAAGTGTCTATTATCGATTGTTGTGATTGCATGCATGGACGGTAGACCCAGATGTTGAAACTTTCCACATGTGCAGGTACAATCAACCATATTTATCACATCCTGTGAAGAAAAGATGATGAGTAAGAGAGCACGATAAATGAATTTTTCGTGTTCTCGAGTACATGATGTGTCTTACGATCGTTACATAAAACCCATTGACTTACACATTGAAGGACAATAACGTGTGTAAACTAACACGCAATGAATCCCTAACGCATAAATGAGCACAAGCTATGTACATCGCCGTATGAATGTAATGTACCTGGTGATGTAGCGAATTAACCTGAGATTCATACAGTGACATAGGCAATACAATCACATTCCTTGCTTCTTCTCACCTATTTTCGATCTATTTTCGGGCAAATGGGGTTAACTCTTCCATCATATTCTGACCGTTCGTCTGACTTTTTTCAAATAATGCCATTGTGTGCTCCCTCGTGTGCTCAATTAAATGCGTTATAGGCATCGATCTGGCTGTTTTGAACATTGCATTTTCACTTTCAGACCTATTGGAGCTAAGTGTCCCATATCTTTTCCCTGGAAATGATACATTGGCCCAGTGATCCGAACCTATCGTATTTAGCCAAGCATATGCTTCCAGATTATGTGCTTTAATGTTGTTCATTGTTTCATCATACACATTATGTCTGAACATTTCAGTTGCAACATGGAGCTGATTCTTTAGGTAATTGTCATTGAATCTGTCTAGCATATTTGCTGCCATGTGATGGATGCAATACCCGTGGTATGTAGATGGGAAAAACTTCTTCACATCGTTTGTCAATCCCTTCTATCTATCTGAAATGATTACATCCAACTCGACTGGAGGATCCGAGAATAGATGATTTCTAAGCAACTCAAGAAACCAGCACCAAGTTTTCTCACATTCGTTCTCAACCACTGCGAATTCAATGCACAACATATTATTGTTCCCGTCCAGTGCAGTTGCTATTAATAGCTATCTAGAATACTTTCCTTTCAAGAAAGTTGCATCAACCGTTAGCAATGGCCTCAAGGTTGTTTTGAAAGCTCTCGCAATAGGGCCAAACATCCATAATACTCTTTTGAAATCGTACCCACCCATAGGTCCGGGAATGTCACATGATCTTATTAGCACAACTATACTTTGCGGATTTATATATTCTATTTGCCTCCTGTAAGAAGGAAGTAAGCAGTAGGATTCATTTGAGTCACCATCTATTAAATCAATCAGAGCTTTACTTGCATGACCAAATACAATTTAGTAAATGTTATACAACACCAGCTTACATTGTGTTCCCGATCGCATGACATTTTATATTTTTGTGTGATCGTAATCCATACACGGTGCCTGGTCGTGTTTATGGTAACACGATATGGACATATGTCGCGTGGGTCATAACATGATATTGATGTACATCATGTGGTAACACGACATCAACTATAGTTTAAGCGTGTAAACCATAACACGCTAGACTAACGTATCATGACACTAAATCAACACTTCGTTTCTTCTCATGCATTACCTATGCGCCAACATTTCTTGTAGTTTGCAGTTATGCCTCAGTGCTTCGAAATATAACTTGTTATGCTCTTAGGTGTAATGTCCACAAAGTCTTTAAAGAGGCCATAACATTTTCTCGCTATCCAAAGGTGCGATGCTAGGGGATGGTCAGCTGACTTCCTTTGGGTTCCACATGAAAGAGTCGGCAGTAACCTTGTGACAGTCACATGATCTCCTATATTTGAAGCCCTTATGTACCAGTTACAAGATTCATTGGAGCACTTTGTGGCATACGTATTCCGGTTTTCATCCACAACACGATATGTGAAATTCGCCTTTATTGGTAAGTCAATCAAGACCCTCTTGAAATGCAACAGACTTAGAAAATGTGCACCCAATTTGAGAAGCTTCTGGTAATCCTTAGCTTGCAAGCTACCCGTCATTAGCTAGCTGTCATCAATATTCGGTTCTAACATGTTTAAATCATCGACAGTATCCCAATCTGCCTCTGCCTTAATGTTGACGTCACTGGGAACCTCGTTGTTTCCAAATTCTTCGTGGTTGGACATATTTCCATGTCAACTATATCATTATCGTACCACATATCCTCAGCCCACATATTTTCAACTTCTTCGCCTTGTCCACCGTTGTAATTACAAGGGTTGTATGGAGGTTCGTAGTTATCAAATAAAGTCCTTGTCCCATTCATCATTAGCGACAATTCCTCTGATCTATTCTAATTGACTTCTATTTCATGTCTATACTCGCTCGATCGGTGAAAGATGATTGGCATGGATTTGTTGAGTGCAAGTTTCCCGGTTCTCCCAATCTACATTGCACATTATCATGTTAAAAAGATGCAAAATCAGTCGACATCATGTATTCTGTTAACACGCAAACATTTCAAGACATGTTATCAAAACCACGACATGGATGCATGTCGTGTTATTATACCTATGATGCAACACATAATTGCTCCATTGCATGTGTATATCGTGTAATTACTAATACGATATATTACATGTCGTGTTTATATCTTTGCAAGATATGATTTACCCTTAACACGATATGTTCAATATCGTGGTCTTGAGTACATGAAATATACCAATTGTGTATAATCTAAAGATTCAATATTGTTTACCTGACAGTTTCAAAGGTGAACTGAGTTTCATTGAATCCAATATGAAATCCGACATTAGTGCTAGGATGAGCCATTACGACGGGTGATTTAGCTCTATTGACTGTCTGGTTCTTTTCAACAGAGGGTGATGGTGATTTATTATCGTTGTTGGGCTATTTCATCTCGGCATACAATGATAACACCTTATTCGCCATCTTATGAATGGAGAACACTGATTGAAGGTTCTCATTATCTTGTAATTCATATATCATGGATGATTGGGATGATAGAATTAAATACTTCAAATTAACATTACCATTGACGGAAAGTCATGCTTTGACTTGCACCAGCAGCTCACCGATGGATGAATGTTCATCAACCATGCCATTCCACCGATATACATGTCGTCATTGCCTAACTCTCCATTATAATGGATGCAAATACCAATCCTATCCATGTTCGGTGTGAAAGAATGATTTGTTTCTACAAAATGCAGTTTTTGGAGCACTCACACAGTGTCAGCGATCTCAAAAAACACTTTTTTCTTGTTCAACGACTCTCTCCGGAGAGTCACCACCGGTCAACTCCTGCCGGTGAGTTCCATTCACCACCAATGACTCCCAGCCCACCGGAACGGCGCATCACTGTTCCATTATGCATTTATTACTCTCCACATTAAAACCTGATATAGTGGAAACCTATGTGCATTTTGGTCCACAAATAGGTCATATGGCATTTCTTTTTAAAATCTAAGGAATATGGAATATTTCATTCTTTGGCCAAGCAATATAGAAAAAACTCTTCGGCATATGGTTTGGAGCTAATTCTTGTTGATGGAATGCCCTAAGAAGCAAGTCTAGCTACGTACAATAACTACAATGGTGGTTGGCATGTTGGAAATATGGCATGGGAATACTCTTGGGTGGCGTCATGCGAAGTCTTGTGGTGAGTCATTTGGGTAGAGGTGTAAAATTCCGATTTTATGCATCCCTCATGAGTGATTAACATATAAATAATACAATAACACAAGTATAAAGAATAAAACAATCTAAGATTCACTATAATTAATTAATAATCACAACATTGTTTGAAACCTATTGACCTTTAGAAGCCAAGCATTAAGGACGTGGCCAAAGTCCACCCACAAGACACATCCCTTTTATATAATCTCAATTCAATGTAGAAGAGAGAGGGATATTGTTACATGTTTGAAGATATGAACAAGATCACAATTCAACCTTATAGCATGGGATGAAAGAGATCGTCCTTAGAACCTCCTTTTTACGTGGCCAATAAACGAGAGAGTTAGCCTCTCTTGCTCTAAACGAGAGAGTTCACCTCTCTTGATCACTAGGAGAGAGAGAGAGGAGATGGGTGGCAGCGCAACCCAATCCAAGGGGAGCCATGGCCACACAATAGGACGAGAGAGGGAGCAAAGCCAAGGGGGAGAGGGGATGGCCTCTCTCTTTATGTCAATGGGAGAGAAAGGAAGTGAGAGATCAGGGGAGAGGGGGCTTAGAAGCCCCCTTTTATACTTAGGGCTTCCCCCTCATAATTGGGTTTAGGCTTAGGCCCAACAAGATTCTTCCATACAATTAGTCTCTAGCAGTGTCCCATTTATGTATGGGCTAGAGCCTACGAGCCCATAGAGGCAGTGCACATCCCTTATGGCCATGCCCATAGGGAAGCCATGTTGTGCTCGGTTTAGGCACAATCGGTACCTCACATGAATTACGTTAAGGAAGATAGAAAAGAGTAGGAAATAAGAAAGAAAGAACTGATTTCTTTTTCATAAGAAAAACATACAAAGAAGAAGATAACCCTTATAGGGAGTCACACCTCTCTCCTTGGGGATAGTGCAAGCTAGTGGGCCCGACTAATCAGCGGGGACACTAGCTGACCCGTTATACAGTACTACTATAATGTCCAATTTACTGCTAATCATTATAGAAGTATAAAATAAATAAATTAGCCTAATGCAAACAAATAAAGTAGCCTAAAGAGAACCCGGGTGAACGTGAACAACAAGCCAACCGTTAGAATATTTAAGCAAGTCACACATATGTTTAAGGGCCCACATAAGCAATGCATGCACACCTACTATATATATGTATATATATATATAAAGCAACTCAGGCCCACTTAAACTAGGTTGTCATGGGTCCACCTTATGTACTTAGACCCCTATAACCTTAACCGATTTACTTAGCCAGTTAATTAACCAATATATGTCGAGTCCATAACTTACTCCAATAAATACAAAACAAAAAAAACAATATGCACGACCAATACCAAAAATTAATTATTTTACCATGTCCAAAGAGTTAATTTTCCCCCGTTGATAAAGAACCTAATGGGTTCTACTGACGTGCTATTCATTACCAAGATAAGGAAAATTTGTAATCATGAATTCATGCCATTGAATGATAATAACTGTTCATGTGCCTACCATTATGTCATTGAATGAGTACAGATTGCATTCATGCCATTAAATGAGTACAAACATTTTGCTTTATGTTTAAAACCTACCCACCCACTTGAAGTTGTGGATAGCGTGACAAATGAAGGGAAACAGAAGGAGCCGGACAGTGACTGGAATATGCGTGGACGCAGTGCGCCGCCCGGCAAAGATGAGGAAGGACAGTGCCGGCTAGTGCATGTCTCCAAGTCCAAGCAGTTGCTCTATCATGTAACATGGCATAATTGGCTTTGGTTTTGAGCTATAATATTGATCATGTTCCACCAATGAAGTCAGTTTAGTACATGGACATAAAATGCTGTGTCCCTATATGTCTCTCCGTGTATCTAACTCTTTATTAAAGAACTACACCAACAATGCCCTTACAGAATTTTTATTTAGACTAATTAGGACACTTCGTAGCCAAAAAGACTAAATTAATCAGATCCTATTTAAAGGAAATTAGTAGAAAAAAAACATGTATTATACACATAAATATAAATTAAATTAAATTAGTTAAATTAAATTAAAAATAAATTATATATTGAACAAAGGTCTCTCTTATGTTATAGTTATAATGCATGACTTTGAGGATCATAGTAATCATTAATTATATACACAAGCTCTATATTAACTCATATGCACTTATAATAAATAATTATAAATTTAAATTTAATAGATTAAATATTATGTTATAGGTTAGCAAAGACAATAATGTCAAAAAACTTTATTATATATTGGCATAGATAATAGTGTCGAAGGAATTTGTATCATATAATATGTTATTTATATTTAGGACTAATTTATGGACATATCTCATTTGAGCACTTTGGGGGTATTCAAAGGTGTTAAAAATATACAAATATCAATATAATATATATAATATAAAAATATTATTAAGAAATATATGATACATGGGGTCTATTAAAAGTTCTTGAATACATAGCTATATAAGATCTTATTTGATAGAACTCGACAAGAGTTTTCTAACAATATTTTTAAAGTAAGAATCCAAATTTAAGAGTGTAAGATATAATATTATAAACTTAAAATTATAACTTAAAAAATAAGAATTATAATTCTAAAATATTTGAATTTTTAAGAATTAAAATAAGTTAAATATGAATAAATATGAATTAATGGTATAAAATATGAATCAAGCAATCGGATTTTAAAAATTCTATAAAATACCAATTTACTTTAGGGAAAATTATATAAATAATATTAAAAAAAATTATTTACCATTTTAAAATGGTTCGTTTTTGCTACTGTGACCTTGACCAGTGGTAGCTCTGCATGGCCTTTTTTTTAATTTTTTTTAGTTATTTCGTCCTTTAGAAGGACAAAATCATCCTGATTTTGTCTTTCTAAAGGACGAAACCGGGTCAAATTTTAAAACCCTTGACCCGATTTCGTCCTTTACAAGGACAAAATCAACTTAAGTCGATTTTGTCCTTCACCCCTTCGGCCCGGTAGACAAGAAGCAGATTTCGTCTGTTTAAAGGACGAAATCACCCTCCTTACAGAACCCGTCCGCGCTGCGTTCCACATTTTCTCCATCTCGACAATTCACTCCGCTGCTGTGACGATTTTTTTTGCTACGCCGCGATCTTGTCTGCCTTCTTGATTTGAATCCGCCCAGCTTTCATTGAGTCCACCCCAGCCTTAATTTCGCCTGCTCTTCCTTGTTTAACTTCTATTTTGAGTGCCACCTTGTTACCAAGCCGATTTAGGTATGCTTGTTTTGCCCTAATTTAAATATAAAAATTTGATACATTTAATCTAGTTAGGGAATTTTGTAATGTTAGTGTTATGTTAGATTTTAGTGATTTCAGTGATCTTCCTTGTTAGATTTTAGTGATTTTCTTGTGTTATGTTAGTTTTTAAAAATATTTTTGTATGCTGGTGATTTAAATTTGTTAGGAAGTTTTGTGCTATTACTTAAATGTCACTGATGCTAATGTGTACTAGTATGTACACCGTTGATCATAAAAAAAGGTAAAAAATAAATATAAGGGAAGTGAGACATTATTTGCGGAAAAAATAATGTTTTTAATTTTTTTTGCTAATTACTTATAATTAGAAGTATTTTTTAATTATAGGGATCGACACAAATTTTTTTAAATGATTAGTTTTCATCACCATCTTTCTCCTTTTATTTTATTGTACTATTTTATAAACTCATTATCTAAGCTTTATTACTCTTGTAAACACCAATATCATGCCACATCATTTCAAATTAAGGTAGAGCCCTCTGAGGCTTACCTCCTCTCCTTTAACAATGCTGACTTAAAATTTCTTCAATCACATGTTTCATGAGGCATTAGGAGCCTCATTAGAAGCACTTTTACTCTGGTCATACCAAAGTAAATAATTGATACTTCTAATTATTGTGGTACTACATCAAAAGACTAAAAGGAAGAGTTTGACTCACCTTTTTCCTTTCCATACTCATATTCGAGCATAACAGGAACTTCATGATCCCTTTTGTCAAAAATGAGTATTTTATGTCGTGTGACATTAGTGCCTTTTTTTACGGCTTATATGGTTTGTGACATTGCAAGTATGATCGCATCAATTGTGTAATTTTATTGATTAGGAAATTTGCTCATTAATATAAAGTCTTCATGATATGCATATGTACTTGGTAAATCTATTAGTTTCTATGTGTATATATTTTGAAAATATGTTGATTAGGGTTGATGTTAGTATTAGTTTGCTTAATCTAATATTAATTTAATTTATTGTTTATGAATTAATTGAATAGAAATGGCAGAAGAAATGGTTAGTTTTATAATTAACTATGACAGACGCATAGAAGGATTATTAATTAAGAAACCCTCTACATTTGATGAATTTGAGATACACGTAGCAAGCAAGGTTGGGTTGGATCGAAGAAGATGAAAAATTACTATCAAATGTAATATTCCGTCCTATGGATCAAGAATGATACTAATGTGCATAAATGATGATACATCAATGGCTTTTTATGTTTCACCACTCATGTGACAAAATTTCTTTCAAGTTATTTATCGAAAAAGAGGCCCGAGTGACTAGTGAAAGGCGGAGTAGTTCACATAGGAGCTCTCACAGAAGCTCACACAGGAGCTTGGATAGAAATGTGAACAATGAAGTCATATGCAAATGTCGGTTGACGACGAAGAAGAAGGAAATTTATCTATGACAGTAGCTTCAAATGAACGTCATAGGTCGCCTGCCCCTATTTACAGTAGAAGTGGACCTAATTGGAGGTAAGGTTGATTTAGTTGGGAATACGTTTTGAATCTGATTATCTTTTAATGAAAATACGTTTAGCTAAATTTTGAGATTTTGTGTGTAATATTGAAGGTCCATGACGCATACACGCGAGCCATTTAGCGTTCAAATGTCTCAAGGCGGTGCATGGTATGAAACTCAAAGTTCGATGGGCCTTCATTACCCCTACACTGATGTTGGTCATACCGATGCTGGACCATCTAATCAAAGGTGAAATATATATTTATAAATGAATTTAACTTTTTTAGGCTTATGAAATTTAATACATATGCGATGTTTATATGTAGGGGGGGATATGTCTACGGTGAAGATATTAATGAAAATGAGGATAATGAAGGTGAAGATAATATTGACGAAGTAAATGAAGAAGATTCTGACATGCATGTAGAAGGGGTTAGAGGTGAAGAAAGTGCTCAACAGATGGTTGACGGCGAAAGGTATGATGCGGCAGAAAATGCTATTGTTGGGAATGATATGAATGTAGATGTTGAAGACCCGCCATACTGTGAAGTGGAGTCACTTTATGCACACGTCACAGATGAGGAGATAGATGTGGCAGTTAATTCTACAATGGATATGGACCAACAAAATGAAGATGAGTTATATGTTGGCCGCATCTTTGAGAATAAAAAGCATTTATTACAGCCTTGCAGGAGTTCTCCATTCAAAATCATATCGAATACAAGGTTGTTTGAGCAAATTCGTCAGAGTATACAGTGAAGTGCATTGATAGCACTTGCCCTTGGAGAGTGCATGACTCAATAAAAAGGGGTGGTGGGTACTTTAAATTGAAGATGTACAAAGGTGACCACACATGTCAGAATGCCCAGCTTAGCACAGATCGTAGGCAGTGCAGTGCCTCCTTTATTTCTAAGGTCAAATGCCCGCTATCCAAGCTGAATTAACTCTCACACCAGGGGATATTATTCAAAGAATGAAGGAGAAGTATCATGTTCACAAATCTTATAAGAAAGCATGGGCAGCAAGGAATATGGCGATCAAGGCTATTTATGGAGATTGGGTAGAATCATATAAATTATTGCCAATGTACCGCTTAGAGGATGATGTTGTACCTCGTGCAGATGGTGGCACTTGTAGGAGATTTACATGGTTGTTTTGGGCATTTGGACCATCTATAGCGGGGTTTCGACATTGCATCCCTGTGATTGGTGTTGATGTCACTCACTTGTATAGCAGATACCCCAGTGCTCTTATGGTTGCAACGGCTATAGATGGAAATAATGGGTTATTTCCTCTTGCATTTGGGCTTGTCGGGAAGGAAGATGGAGAAAATTGGAAATGGTTTCTAATGGAACTGAGGGATCATGTACTGATGGGCATGACGAACATCGTCATTATTTCAGATTGACATAAAGGGCTTCAAAAGGCTGTGCCTGAAGTTCTTCCCGAGCCTATGTACCACCATCGTTATTGCATCTGTCACATAAAAGCAAATTTTAAGATAGAGTTCAAAAATGATACATTGACGGACTTGATTGGGGCAACACCTTGTGCACTCACAGTAGAAAAGTTTGATGCTAAAATAGAATTGATTGGTCAAGAGAGTCCTAGGGCAAAACATTCCTCTTTGGAGGAGAATTGCATCCTGCACAGTGGTCCCTTGCTCACGGTGGTTTTATGACATTTGGCATGACTACTACAAATATGGCTGAAAGTTTAAATAGCGTCTTGAAGGGGGCACTAGGTTTACCCATGCAGGCTTTAGTGTCAGCTATCTTTTATCGGCTCATAAAATTTTTTGTTAAATGATCTTCTGCCACCTCTGCCATGACCACCTCGTATACTCCTAGAGTGGAAGCTATATTGAGAGAGCAAACAAGAAAAATTAGGGAGTATATAGTTAATCGGATTAACAGCGGTCAGTACGAAGTGACGTCTATTCGTGGTCAGAAGGTTATGGTAAATGCGAGAATGCATACTTGTACATGCAACATCCCTCAGGTTTATGGTTATCTTTGCTCGCACCTTATCGTCGTGTGGGCAAAGCGGCGGGAGCCAATCCATGCATCACTATTTTACACATCTTCTACTTAAAAAAATGTGTACTCCGCAGAATTTTATTCTCCTCGTGGTCGGGAGTATTGGGAGAGGGATATACCTTTTGTGTTATACCCTCCGATAACAACAAGGCAACCCGGTCGCCCACGGTCAGTTCGCATTAGGAATACAATGGACCGTAGAATATGGAGAGAGATGGTAGAGGGGGATATAAATGCGGGAGGTGTAAACAAAGTGGGCACAATAGTAAATCATGTCAAAATCCTCATGTTGATTGGTATAAATATAATTAATCTATTTATTTACTCTTTATTTTAGGTATGAGCATATGTTCTTATTGAATAATGATGTGATCTTAATTCTCCGTCTGCAGATCATATGGATCATGTAGATCGATCTTACGGGCCAGGCCAGATCGATGATTCTGTACTTTCACAGCAAGAGACACATAGGTCGGCAGCTATTTGGAGAGGAGAGGTATGATAACTATTTTTTAAAAAAAATTATTTTTTTAGCTGATATAGTATGATGGGTTATAAATTATAAATTTATTATAGGACCCTGGGTGCCTTGAGTGCACCGAACACTTTATGTATCTCCGCCATTGGCCAGTGGATGATCGTGTGCTGCCCTATATTGAGAGAGCGGGATTTGGGCATTTTATTCATCTTAGATACGTCTGTCTCGATCGACCTTTATTGACGGCTCTTGTTGAGAGATGGACGAGGGAGACGCAGACGTTCCATTTGCCCTATGGAGAGATGTCCATCACTCTCATGGATGTGTCAGTTCTATTAGAACTTCGGATCGATGGTCATGCGGTGACGGGCACGATAGGAGGAGCTCATGGTGATATTTTAGTTAGACTCCTTAGTAGAACTCCTCCTTCTACATTTATGCGTGGTAGTTGAGTGAGCCTTCGATGGCTCTTACGGGAGTTTCGAGAGCTCCCAGCCGATGCTACGGATATAGTTATCGAGCAGCATGCACGAGCCTATCTTTTACATCTACTTGGAGCGACGATATTTGCTGATACGATGAGTAGCCATGCACATGTGGCCTATCTCTCCCTCCTTGAGGATTTCGACAAGGCGGGTGAGTATTCATGGGGCAGTGCCACTCTTGCGTTTTTATACCGAGAGTTAGGGAAAGCATGTCAGGCCATGACTTCAGGGATTGCAGGTTGTCTGATCCTTCTTCAGGTAAATAAATTTATAACTTTAAATATTTATATTTATGTATAATTATTTAATTTTATTTAATATGTTCACATTTTATAACATAGCTATGGTCGTGGGAGCATTTACACGTCAGACGACCAAGTGCTGAGATGGGTAGCTTAGCCGAGGGTGATCCATTAGGCGTGAGGTAGCCTTTATTTTTGTTTAAAACTTGAAAATTTTAGCATCGTTTTATATATATTTGTTGAACTCATTTTTTAAATATAACTCCTTAAGGTGGAATGTTCGGAGAAAGAGAACAGAAAATCCACAAGGAGTCCTTCGATTGTATAGAGGGGAGTTAGACCACCAGCGGCTATATCAGGTAATTTTAGTTATGTGTTGAACTATTTTTGTAGTGTTTATAAAACATATTGTTGTTCATTAAGTTAAGTTATCTTTATATATTGTATAGGTTATTTGGCAGCCGTACTCACTGGAAGTATTGGTTGTCTTACCTCCTCTATGTACTGACGGTCGAGACGTGTGGCTATCTCGAACTCCATTAATATGTTACGAGATAGTAGAGATATATGTGCCAGATCGGGTAATGCTCCAGTTTAACCTGGAGAAGGGGGTCCCACTGTCTCTTGTTGAGTATATCCACCGCATCACTCGACAGGGCCACCATATTACCGACTGGACATTACATCATGCGTCATATATCGCTCAATGGGAGGATAGGAGAGCCACTATTATTGGAGGGGAGATGGCTACGACATTGCGAGATGTTCATAGCGCATATATACAGTGGTATTTACCGATTACACGATGATATATTTTGCCCCGCGACGATATAGAGGAGATGACATGTCAGCCTAGGGGAGCGTCTGAGGCAGCTTTGGTAACTAGAACTTTGTTAATTAAGGCACATTATTTTTTTATATCTTATTAATTATTTATCTAACTTTTAAAATTTTTTTTGATAGCTTCGTCTAGCTCGACATACTCATACGCATTTGACTGACGCAATTAACACCTATACTTCGAGCAAAGACTTATTAGCAGCATGTCAGTCGGTGATTAGGGAGCATAATGATGTCATTCGTAGCTTGCCACTACTTCAGTCGGTGATTACGGATGTCTCTAGAGATTATCCTGTCCAGGAGGCCGCTCAGACACCGCCGATGCACTCTTCATTCCATGATATTCCATCGTCTTCAACAGCACATAGCTCTCCTCCTTGTTCATCATTTAGAGTCACTACACATGTAGCTCAGGCAGAGCCGATTTTATATTATAGACGACATCGGCCAACTCATGTTGAACCATCTATTACTTATGCGGAGCCGGAGCCAGAGCTAGAGCTAGAGCCACATCCCAAGCTAGAGCCAGAGGTAGAGCCACATCCCGAGCTGGAGCCACAGCTAGAGCCGGAATTGACAGATCATGAGGAGGAGATCATACAACACCGTCGAGGCCGAGGTCGAGGTCGAGGACGAGGTTGAGGCCATAGGAGATTGTGATATTTGCGTTGTTTTATGTTCTCCCCTTGTGTGTAATATATTTGATAAATATTTATAATAATGTTTATTTTTATTTAATGATGTTAATATGCATTGAATGTGTGAAATGAAATAGAACTTAGAATGGAATGTGTGGAATGAACAGGGACAGGGGTTAAATTTAGATTAAAATAGTTATTTTAAAAAAATTAACTTAATTTCGTCCTTTAAACGAAATCAGTGTAAAACTGATTTCGTCCTTTAAACGAACGAAATCAGTGTTATTCACCCAACCGAAAGCGCGAAATCGGTTAAGTGTGGTGATTTCGTCTATTAGAAGGACGAAATCGGGTCAAGGGTTTTAAAACTTGATCCGGTTTCGTCCTTTAGAAAGATGAAATCATCTTAAACCTGATTTCGTCCTTCTAAAGGACGAAATCGCTAAAAAAATTAAAAAAAAAAACTACGCAAGCGCCAGTCGGGCGGTTAGTATCTGCGTGGCAAAAACGAACACCATTTTATAATTTATTTCTTAAAATAATTTAAAATAATAAATAATTTTTTTAATATTATTTATATAAATTTTCTTTTACTTTATATTATAATATCATTAAATTCTCATTCCCCATTTGGAACGGTGATAGCGACAACACTTATGCCATGATTTGATGTTATCATCTACTGTCCTCAACCCAATAATTAAATATAAGTAAAACATAGTTCAATTTATTTACCATATATACCTAAATATTAATTTTCTTTAAATAAAAATCCACCTTTACCAATTGCCAAGGTAGGTCCCACATGCAATTCTCCGGACAAGATGGTTAGTAGGTGAAACTTTCAACGTTGCTTCCTTGCCTCTCTTATGTCATCTCCAAGCTCATTCTCCCAAAATAATCATCTCCTTATTTAAGTAAAGGAAATGTGGTATACGTTGACATTTTTTTTACTCGGTAAGAGGGCTTTTTCTACTCGATAAGATCGGGCAATAGCCCCAAATTCTATTGCAAAAGAAAGAGTTATAGAAATAGTCATAAAGATCAAAATTAAACTAAGATTACAAGTGTCATTGATGCTTTAATAAAGAAAAAGTAGACAAAAAGAAGATAATAACTTTGGGTGAGCTTCAACGTAAGATCTAAGTTCATCCGTAATTCTAGAAGGCAACGAGGTTTTATGGGTCTAAACTCTAGAGTCGTTGAAAAGTTCTCTTAATCCTTTCTCGCCATAGATAAGAAAGAGTAATATAGAAGTAGGATTTAACACTTACACTTGCATTGAGGCGGCTATGGAATAAGCATGAATTGTTGATAAAACATAGTTAATAAAAGAATGTTTTGGAATGCATAATTTATATGAAATAAAAATTTTCCAAGAAGGAAATAAAAAAAATTATTTTTCAATGAATTATAGGTAGAGACAACGGAAAATTTTTATGAATACGTATGAGTCCAAAAAAATAAAAGGGCCCCACTACTACGTATGCAAAACAATACTAGACGCCCATAGCTATCTAATAGATGTGAATGTGGTTTTTGTATTTATTTTAAAAGCCCTGAAAAGGTTATACACCAAGTATTTAATGGCAACCTGCCCTTTGTGGTTGTCGGTAGAGGTCGTCCTGATCGTTTACACCTATATCTGAGAATGTACGGGTTGCATCCATAAAAAGTGCGCAAGGATGCCCATTTGTGTAGGAGCCCCGGGATTACAAAACTAAATAAATAATATGCACGACCAATACCAAAAATTAATTATTTTACCGTGTTCAAAGAGTTAATTTTCCCCCGTTGATAAAGAACCTAATGGGTTCTACTGACGTGCTATTGATTACTAAGCTACGGAAAATTTGTAATCATGAATTTATGCCATTGAATGATAATATCTGATCATGTGCCTACCATTATGTCATTGAATGAGTACACATTGAATTCATGCTATTGAATGAATACAAACATCTTGCATTTTGTTTAAAACTTGCCATCCATTTGAAGTTGTGGATAGCGTGAAAAATGAAGGGAAACAGGAGGAGCCGGATAGTGACTGAAATATGCGTGGACGCAAGTGCGCCAGCTGGTAAAGATGGGGAAGAAAGACAGTGTCGCCTAGTGCATGTCTCCAAGTCCAAGCGTTTGCTCTACCCTGTAACCGGCTTTGGTTTTGAGCTATAATATTCATCATGTTCCACCGGAAGAAGTCAGTTTAGTACATGGACATAAAATGCTGTGTCCCCTATATGTCTCTCCGTGTATCTAACTCTTTATTAAAGAACTACACCAACAATTGCCCTTACAGAATCTTTATTTAGACTAATTAGGACACTTCGTAGCCAAAAAGACTAAATTAATCAAATCTTATTTAAAGGAAATTAGTAGAAAAAACACATGTATTATATATATAAATATAAATTAAATTAAATTAGTTAAATTAAATTATAAATAAAATATATATTGAACAAAGGTCTCTCTTATGCTATAGTTATAATGCATTACTTTGAGGATCATAATAATGATTAATTATATACACAAGCCCTATATTAACTCATATACACTTATAATAAATAATTATAAATTTAATTTTAATAAGTTAAATATTATGTCATAAGTTAACAAAGGCAATAATGTCAATAAAATTTGTTATAAATTAGCAAAGATAATAGCATTGATGGAATTTGTATCATATAATATATTATTTATATTTAGAACTAATTTATGGATATATCTCATTTGAGCACTTTGGGGGTTTCCAAAAGTGTTAAAAATATACAAATATGAATATAATATATATAATATAAAAAATATTATTAAAAAATATATTATATATGGGGTCTACAAAAAAGTTCTTGAGAACTTAGCTATATAAGATTTTATTTGATAGAACTTGATAAGAGTTTTCTAACAATACCTTAAACGTAAGAATCCAAATTTGAAAGTGTAAGATATAATATTATAAACTTAAAATTATAACTTAAAAAATAAGAATTATAATTCTAAAATATTTATATTTTTGGGAATTTAAATAAGTTAAATATGAATAAATATGAATTAATGGTATAAAATATGAATCAAATAGTTGGATTTTAAAAATTCTATAAAATATCAATTTACTTTATATTATAGTATAATTAAAATCTCATTCCCCATTTGGAATGGTGATAGCGAGAACGCTTATGCCGTCATTTGATGTTATCATGCGCTGTCCTCAACCCAATAATAATATACAAGTAAAACATGGTTCAATTTATTTACCATATATACCTAAATGCGTTTTCTTTTAATAAAAATCTTCCTTTGTGTCAATTGCTAAGGTAGGTCCCACATGCAATTCTCCGGACAAGATGGTTAGTAGGTGAAACTTTCAACGTTGCTTCCATGCCTCTCTTATGTCATCTTCAAGCTCATTCTCCCAAAATAATCATCTCCTTATTTAAGTAAAGGAAATGTGGTATACATTGACATTTTTTTTACTCAAAGAGGGCTTTTTTTACTCGATAAGATCGGGCAATAGCCCCAAATTCTATTGCAAAAGAGAGAGTTATAGAAATAGTCATAAAGACCAAAATTAAACTAAGATTACAAGTGTCATTAATGCTTTAATAAAGGAAAAGTAGACAAAAAGAATAGAATAACTTTGGGTGAGCTTCAACGTAAGATCTAAGTTCATCAGTAACTCTAGAAGGCAACGAGGTTTTATGGGTCTAAACTCTAGAGTCCTTTAAAATTTCTCTTAATCCTTTCTCGCCATAAATAAGAAAGAGTAATGTCGAAGTAGGATTTAACACTTACACTTGCATTAAGGCGGCTATGGAATAAGCATGATCGTTGATAAAAGAGAATTAATATAAATAAGTTGAATGTTGAGATCAAGTTTTTTAGAAATTGATAAAATAATCCACTTAAAATAGCTGCTATTGAAGAAAACATGTTAGATACGTTATTTTTGCAAAGGATGCACCTGACAAGAGCGATTTCATGCCTTTGAAAGTTGTCTATAGTTAATAAAACATTGTTAAATATGAATCTGGTAATAAAAGAATGTTTTGAGATGTAAAATTTATACCAAATAAAATTTTTCCATGAAGGAAATAAAAAATAATTATGTTTCAATGAATTATAGGTAGAGACAACGGAAAACTTTTATGAATACGTATGAGTCCAAAAAAATAACACGCCCATAGCTATCTAATAGACATGAATGCAATTTTTGTATTTATTTAAAAAGTCTTGAAATGGCAACTTCCCCTTGCTGTCGGTAGAGGTCGTCCTGATCGTTTACACTGTTAGTCCTGTATCTGACAATGTAGGGAAAGCATCCATGAAAAGTGTGCACGTATGGCCATGTGCTTAGACTGCCACGGAATTAAGGTGCCGCCAAAGTCGTCGTGATAAAAACATAGTAAAAGGTTTCATGTTTGTTTTTTTACAAAGAAAAGGTCAAACTAGAAAGAAGGAGATTGAACGTGACTGGTCGTAACTAAGGTTGAATGACAGGCCGGGGGAGGCAACTATATGGCTTGTGTATTTTTTTTTACTGATGAGAAATCTCCTACTCTCTTTTTTAACTACCCCATTTCTATTAAGCATATATATATATATATATATATATATATATATATATATATATATATATATATATATATATATATATATATGAAGTGGGCTGGATAAATTAAAGGGTAGAAGACTCTTCATCATTTCCTCAATTTTGTAGTCCAAGACTAATTTCACAGTCCAAGACTTATGCATTAGATGTATACGGACCGGTTATATAGCCCTTGGCTTTAATTAAAATTTTATTTACAGCTTTTCATAAGTCTGTTAGATTGGGTGGACTATAAAAGAAAAATGCATCTATTATTTAACACCTACTAACTCTTTTTTGTTACACAACTAATTATTACAAAGTAATGTCACGATAATATTGAAATCCGATATATGTTGGGCCATTGGATTGATATTTGATGGCGCATGATGTTCAAGCTCATACTAAACTCCGTGAGAAACCGGGTTCATATAAATAGCTCTCTATATACTCTCAATCTTCATCTTAAATTAATAGTTCTATTTAGCAAAAAAATTGTTCTAAATTAATAGCTCTATTTTCTTAAATTTAAGTAATTCTATACTTAAAAATGAATATCATAAGTTTATTTTTCTTTCTCTTAGATATGGGTTTTACTATTTTATAAAAATTACTATTTTTTTAAATGTAACTATTAACACAAGACAAAAAGAAAATATTACTTCATTGCACTGTAATTATAAATGTAGATATTTTATAAAGAAAAAAATAATTAAAATTTAGTTATATTTGACCCCCTTAAATAAAAATCCTCCATCCGCCATTGAATTGTATAGAACAAATTGCAAATGAAAGGAGGACCATGGTCTACTCTGATACCTTCCCATTAAATTAGCACAATTGGTAGCTGGACTGCTTATCTACTCCCTCCAAGATTCAAATATAGTAATCCCTCCATCTTATATCAATAGCTTCATTTGGAAAACAAGTTTTTTTCATATTAATTGCTCTATTTTCTTAAATTTAAGTAGTTTAGTACTTAAAATTAAAAGCTTATTTTTTTATATTTTTTATTAAATATTAAAACCCACATCTAAGAGAAGAGAAAATAAGCTTATTATACTCTTTTCTAAATATCAAATTATTTAAATAAAATAAAATAAAATTATTAATACAGAACAAACTATTTTACTAAATAGAGCTATTAATTTATAACGGAGAGAGTATAAGTGGTGGAAGATGCAATTAACTCATAGATGGTATGGACTGTTGGAAGCAACTTTCAAGAATATTAGGTAGTGGAGGGGGGGTGTTGTCATCACTGCCATTGTGGGGAAAAATTATCCAGTGGAACCGTTGTACTGGACACATGATAGATATGTGTTTTTAATAAGTGACATGTTTGATGAATTTGTACATGTTTAAAACTGAGTAAGATGCTACACAAATTTTGAATTACGTGTTGAAAAATGAAGGGACATATGCATAGTCATGTGGTAGAACGGATTCACTGGATACTTTCTCCATTGCGGGAGTGGAAGAAAATTATTTATTTTTAGTTTCAATTATTGGGGGAAGTGGGAGGAAAATGATGGGGGAAAGATAACGTAAATAAGTAGAGAATAATAGGAGATTCTTTACTCTTACTTTGGGAACATTGGAGTTTAGTGGGGTGCATATAGCCACGGTCTTTGAATAAAGGATCTATATATATCTCTCTCTCTAATTATAAGTAGGCTGAACATACGATGAATTAACATGCATTTTAACATCATAATTACCAATTAATGTAAATAATCGGTTTGCATATTTCAATGATAGCATCGAATAAACCTCCTCTCAAATGTAAATTTTTCTTTGAGAGGTACTCTAGGTTGGTCAAGGGGTGGTGAGGTTATAAGAAACAACAATGGTTGAGTTATCTTGCTACAACATCACACTTATGGCAAACCACTAATTTGGTTGCTTAAGATAAAGTTTTGATAAAGGGTCTTCGCTATACTATTTCTTTCAAGTTGATGCCTTTTAGAATTGTACTATAAACTTCTAGTTGATCTGATTTGTGGGACGGCCTCCATCCCTTGGCATATTAGAAACTATGTGGAGGAAGCTAAATTGTTATGTAGTTCCAATGTTATTTCTATACAACACATGAGAGAGGCTAACCGGTTTGCAGACTTTTTGGCAGTAGCTTCCATTTTATCTATGGTGTGTACACATTCTTTCCGAGTAGCCGACCCTGAGAGGCATTGTTGTGCTTGATGCATACCTACCTATTACTGACGCAACTAATTTCCCTTTTCATTTGAAAAAAAGGGTGGCAGGTTACCACTACAACAAAATGTACAATTAGCGACACAAGAATAAGCGTCGCTAAAAACCAATAATAGCGACATATAAAAAGTGTCGCCAATAATTTTACTGTTAGCAATGCTTAATATTAAACATCGCTAATAGTCATATATTAGTGACATATAATATTAATTGTCGCTAATAGAGAATCTATTATCGACGCATAAAAATATGCGTCGTTAATACAAAACATATTAGCAACGCTTTATATTATATGTCGCTATAAGTTATGTTATTAATTTATTTTAAAAAAAATTTAAAACTATTAGCGACGTATATATAAACGTCGCTAATACTATGGTGTATTAGCGATGCATAAATCTATACGTCGCTAATACAATAGTGTATTAGCGATGTATAGTAATATACATCGCTAATACACTATAGTATTAGTAACGCTGCTAATAGCTTTTTAAAAATTAAAAAAATTAAAATAGATAGTGAGAGTGAGGAGAGAGAGAGGGAAGAGAGAGAGGGGGTGAGGGAAGAGAGAGAGAGGAGAGAGAGAGGGGAGGAAAGTGAGAGAGGAGAGAGAGATATTATTTTTTTTAAAAAAGAATGTTAGCGACGTATACATATATACGTCACTAATACTACGGTGTATTAGCGGCATATATATGTATACGTCGCTAATACTATAGTGTATTAGCAACATATAGCCCTATACATAGTTAATACGCAATAGTATTAGCAACTTATGTAACTATATGTCGCTAATGGCTTTTTTAAATTTTAGCAACATATATATGTATAGCGACATATATATTAGCGATATATATATGTATACGTCACTAATACTATAGTGTATTAGCAACGTATAGCCCTATACGTAGCTAATACACAATATTAGCGACGTATGTAAATATATGTCGCTAATGGCTTTTTTAAATTTTAAAAAAATTATAATTAAAATAGATAGAGAGAGTGAAGAGAGAGAGTATAGGGAAGAGAGAGAGGGGGAGGGAAGAGAGAGAGGAAAGGGAAAAGAGAGAGAGAGAGAGAGGGAGAAAGGGGAGGGAAGAGAAGGAGAAAGGGGAGGGAAGAGAGGGAGAAAGGGGAGGGAAGAGAGGGAGAAAGGGGAGAGAGAGGGAAGAGAGAGGGAGAAAGGGGAGAGAGAGGGAGAGGGAAGAGAGGGAGAAAGGGGAGATAAGAGAGAGAGGGGAGGCAAGAGAAAGAGGGAAGAGAGAGAGGAGAGAGAGATAGGAGAGGGAAGAGAGAGTGAGGGGAGGGAAGAGAGGGAGAGAGAGTGAGGGAAGAGAGAGAAAGAGGGGAGGGAAGGGAAGAGAGAAACAGAGAGGGAAGAGAGGGGAGGGAAGAAAGAGAGGAGAGAGATATTAATTTTTTAAAAAAGAGTATTAGCGGCATATAGCCTTATATGTTGCTAATACACTATAGTATTAGCGATGCATGTAACTATACATCGCTAATGGCTTTTTTAACTTTTAAAAAAAATTAAATTAAAATAGATAGAGAGAGTGAGGAGAGAGAGGAGAGGGAAGAGAGAGAGAGGATAGGGAAGAGAGAGAGAGAGAGGGAGAGGGAGAGGGAAGAGAGAGAGGGGTAGGGAGAGACTGAGAGGAGGGGACAGAGAGAGGGTAGGGGAGAGAGAGTGTGGTGAGGAGAGAAACAAGAGAGAGAGGAGAGAGACTAGATCTCCTCTCTCTCCTCTCTTGTCACGCCTGAGGTTTTTCCTTACATTTAATTAAAAATCTTACAAATATTTTATTTCGAAATACAGATGTAAATTAAATGAACCAACAAAATTCAAAATTATATAAAAATAATTTATGTAAATTAATTCATCATACGACAAATTTGAAATTCTCAGGCGTGACTCGAAACGAAAACATATAAGTAAAACTCGTCATGGCCATGGTCTTTAAAAACAAATACATCACAGGCCTTTTTGAGTACAAGTTCTTCAACGGTATATTTCTGATTCATATATAGATACACAAGTCTAGAATATAATACATTTCTCTTACCTTAATCAATACATGTGATTGTGGCACTAAAATCTACAAAGCTTCATTACGATTTTGTTGCACTCCAGGTTGAGGAAGAATAGTCCACCACGGGGAATAGTCCAGTCCAAAAAGCTATCAATCAACTTGCAAAAGCCTCCAAATGAAGGGGCTAAAAAAATAGGGTGAGCATTTTCATACTCAGTAGGAAAAATACCCCGAATTGTTTGAGGTGTAAGTTGTATTTTGTTTTTAGTTTAGCAATTTCGGGGATGAAATTTCTGTAAGGGGGGGGAAGAATGCAATTAATTATATTTCTTGCTAAATGCATGAGTGGTCGTTATGTTTACTTAAAAAATTATGTTTACATGTTCTAAAGGTTATAAAATATGTGGTAAGGTGTATGTGAGGTGTCTAGTTCAGAACTACGAGTAGTTATACGTGTGCAGATGATGTGAGTAGGTTTGTTAAGTGACGATTAGTTTCGATGGATTAGAATTTTAGAGAAACGAGGCAGTCCTTGGGGTTTAGTAAATAGGCACATTAATGTTTGGGGCTTAGTTTTAAGCTTTTGATAAGCTTGCAAACCATAATGGTACCCGCATCACTTATAAGCTATAATTTCAACATAATTAAAGTATGTAGTTTGATAATAATAGTGAGTCCTTAGCTAGATTGACGGATTAAATTCCGTTTTAGTTGACAACTGATGGATTGTCAGTTTCACCTGTAAGATTAATGTAGTTCATACCTTTAGGGTGATGTATGTGTAAGTTAGGATTTTTTATGCTCTGTTGAGAGCTCCATAAGTTTTTTACCCAAGAGAGACATTGTAAGTTTTCTACCCAAGAGTAGCTTTGTAAGTTTTTCTGCCTTAATTGGCACTATTAGGCCTTTGTTGGCCCTATATGACCCAAGAGAGTGGGTATTTGCGCACTTAGGTAAGTAGTAATGGATTTACTCTTACCTGTTTGATCATGTGCCCCATGTACACCAGTGTACTTTGCCTTCAGAATCTTTTTAGCTCATAGGTTTCTCCTAGTAGCATTCCTTCCTTTCGACATTAGAGCTACTTGAGGTTTAATTAGTTCTATTTGTTGAGTGTAAGTGTAAGATAATAAACGTAAGACTATAAGTATCAGCAGTATGTATGTGAGAATAAGAGTATGATCAGATGTGATTTGTTATAAGTAACGTGGAAAGAAAATTTGTAAGTCTAGGAAGCTCAGAGGATTTGTAGTACTCTTGGTTGAGTTTTTATATTTATCTTCTCCTGGTTTATGGTGTGCTACTGTTTTGCAAAGCAGATTTGGTGTGAACTTTTAAGGTTCACTGATTTTGATTCTCCTACTGGGTATGAAAATACTCATGTTCTTTTTCTCTAATCCTCATACACTCCATAGACTTCCGTGGGGCCTAGTTTGAGAGCTGCTTAGCATTTGAGGATACACTTTTTGGACTGCAGGTCGATTTTTAATTCTATTGCTCCTTGATTAATTTATGCCATGATCTGTTGTAAATAAATTTTGAAGTACGTGTATTAAGTGAGGTGAGCGCTCTTACATGTATTATTTTGGACTTGTACATGGACTGTCTTATTACTTTTGACTATTATGGAACTTGTACTTAGCTACGCCTGGGAAAAATATATTGAAAGCCCATGGCCAAGGCAAATGTGTGTCTTTTGTTTGTTATTCACACCAGGGATGAATGGACTACAGGATTTGAATGATTTATTGTTATATTTTTGTTTCGAGTTGAAAAGAAAGTATTGAGATGGACTTGATGCAAATGAATGAGAATTATAAAAATATTTTACACAAATTTCGTGTTTTTGTCAATTTTCACCAATTTACAGCTGCTATATTGCAAAATTTTTATTTAAATTTCATAAAAATTATTTTGAAAACCCCGGGTGTGTCATCTCCTCCCTCTCTCTCCTTCTATCTCTTCTCTTTTCTCTCTCAACTCCTCCCTCTCTCTCTCATTTCTCTTTTCTCTCCTCTCCTCCCCTCCCTCTCTCTCTCCTCTTCTCTCTCTCTTTCTCTCCCTCCCTCCCTCTCTCTCTTCCTCTATCTCCCCTCCTCTCCCTCCTCTTCTCTCTCCCTTCCTCTCTCTCTTCCCTCCTCCCTCCCTCCCTCTCTCTCCTCCCTCCCTCTCTTTTCCCCATTTTTGCGACACTTCCAGCGGAAGCGTCGCAAGAACATTTGCGCGGGCGAAATTAGCCTGTGCGGCAAAATTTCCCTGCGGGTTCTCCTTCAATAAATCCCCCCCCCCCCACACTCTTCTGCTGCTGACCACTGCCGGCTACCTCGCACAGGAGATCGCCCCCCGGCTCCCCCCTCCACCCCTCGGCTCGCCTCTATCGCCAGAGATCCCCCCCGACCCATGGTCCCGGTTCCTCCCCTCCTCCAGTCTGTCTACCGGAGGAAGGGGCTGTGGGGGCCAGAATCCAGCTCCCCCATCACCCCCTCCCTTCTCTCCCCGGTGATCCCCCTCCTCCTCTTTGTTTTCTCCCTCCCCCCCCCCCCGACCCGTGCTTCCCATTCCCCCCTCCTTCGGTCAACAGACCGAAAGAAGGGGTTGTGGGGGCTGGAATCTAGCTCACTGCCGGATTTTGGCTCCCCCTCCACCCCTCTCCCCTCTCTCCCCAGTGATGCCCCTCCGCCTTTCTGTTCCCCCCTCCATGCTTCCGATTCCCCCTCTTGTCGATAGACCGGAGGAAGGGGCTATGGGGGCCGAGTCGGCTCCCCACCGGATTCCGGCACCGCACCCCCTCCTCCCTTCCTCCCCTCCCCCTCTCCCTTCCCCCCCCCTTCTCCCTTCCTCCCATCTACTTATTTCCATTCCCCCTCATTTGCCGCCACCGAAAGAGGGGTTGCCGGAATCCGATTCCCCACCCAGATTCCGGCACCTCGCCCCTTCATCCCCCTCCCATTCTACCTCCATCCCCTTCCATCCTCATTTCTCCCCCCGTCTTTCAATTCCTTCGCCCGAGGAGGGGGCTCCAACTGCCAGAAGCCGGTTCCCCGCTTGATTTCGGCACCCCACCCCTCCTCCCTCCCCCTCTCCTTTCCTCCCCCTCTCCCCTCTTCCCTCTTCCCTCTTCCCCCTCTCCCTCTCCCCTCCTCCCCCTCGCCCCCCCTTTCACTGCCTCCCCTCTCCACCCCCCACCCCCCCTCCTTTGATTTTCAGAGGCGGGGTGAAGGAGGGGGCCGGATTCTTGCTCCTTGCCATCCTCCGGCCCCCTCTCCCTTCCCCAGTGGGCCTACTGGGGATTTTTTTTTAAAAAATATGTCTTTAGCGATGCTTATAAAAGCATCACTAAAGCTCACTTATTGCATCGCTAATATTATATTATTAGCGACGCATTAAATAAGTTTTTTTTAAAATATTTATTTTATTAGCGACATATACTCAAACATCGCTAACAAAGACTTATTAGTGATGTATAGAGTTATATGTTGCTAATAAGTTTTTTATTTTTTTTAAAAAAAGGTTTTTTTATTAGCAACATATAGATAAATGTCACTAATAAGTAATTTTATTTTTTTTAAATTAGTTTTATTAGTAGTGAAGTATAAATAATGTTGTTAATAACTAATCATTAGCGACACTACAAAATAAGCATTATTAATAATTAATTAATAGCAATGTATATTATACGTCGCTAAATTATTAGCAACGTATAGATAAATGTTGCTATTATGAACTATTAGCGACGCTTTTTTATACGTCACTAATAGGCAATAGCGATGACACTTTTGCAACACATATAGCGATGTTTTTTATGTGTCACTAATAATCATTAGCCACGCTTATAGGACTATTAGCGACTCATAAATGCGTCACTAAAAGTCCTTTTTGTTGTAGTGTACGTAGACCCCTTACTAGTGCATCGGCACAAAAAATCAGATACAAAGGGCTCAACACCCTTGACGCTACTTAAGATCTACATCCCAAGCTCCACATCTCTGCCTTATTGATCAATCACTGATAAATCCTTTTAAGATGTTGGTATCTCAACAAGCATGGATAAGGAGAATATAGAAGATTGCAATTCACATGCCTTATTTGCAAGCTCGGGAAGTCAGCCTATTATTAGCCTCTATAAATATATTGAATAGAGATATCAGATCTTTACATGGACTGTTTAATTTCTGCTATTATGTGAAGAATGGACTAATGGATAAAATATTTGCCTGCAAACATAGATACCAATAGTGAGTCCGAATTATATGAGATTCTAAATTATTCTTTGTTTGGGAAAAATGCAGCACAGGGTACTATATTTTACTCCCTCTATCTTACATTAATAGCTTTATTTTGGCAAAAAAATTAGTTCCATATTAATAGCTCCATTTTGTTCAATTAAGGATTGAATACATAGTAGATCCACCTGAAGGGCGGAAGCCCATTAGGTGTAAATGGATCTTCAAAAAGAAACTTAAGGTAGATAGGTCAATAGATAAGTACAAAGTGAGATTAGTGACCAAAGGGATTACCTAAGTGTATAAGATAGACTTTAAAGAGACATACTCGCCTTTGTCAAGATTTGACTCAATCAAATATCTCTTAGCATGTGTTGCTTACTTTGATTTAGAACTATACCAAATAAATATAAAAATTGCATTCTTAAATGGAGATTTAGAGGATGAGATGTACATGGAACAACATGAGGATTTTATAGTTCCTGGAGAAGAACACAATGTGTGCAAGCTAATAAAATCATTGTATGACCTAAAATAATTTCTAAGGCAATGGTATTTTACTTTTAATAAGGTGATTAGTGAGTATGGGTTCATAGTGAATGAACATGATCATTGTGTCTATACCTTCTAGGATAGGACAAGGTATATGATATTGTCATTGTATGTAGATAACATACTCTTGATGGGAATGACTTAAGTATGATTATCAGTTTGAATGAATGACTCAAAACTCAGTTTGAGATGAATGACATAGGTGAGGCATCCTACATCCTTAAGATGAAAATTGACATAGATTGAAAGGCTAGAAAGCTTAGTATATCTAAAGAATCATACATAGAGAGTGTTTTCAAACATTTCAATGTCATTGGTTAGAAGACCATTGAGTCCCTATAAACAAAGGTACAATGTTGTATAAGAGTATGGCTCCTCAGACTAAGGAAGAAAGACTCTGGATGCAGCCAGTGCTATATGCACAAGCAATTGGCAGCTTGATGTATACCATGACCTATACGAGGCCTAATTTGAGTTTTGTGGTAGGCTTGTTGAGGCGGTATAAAGCAAACCCTGGACTTTAACATTGGGAAGCAGTGAAGAAGGTATTTCAGTACCTTTTAGGGTCTAAGAGTTTAAAACTCACTTATCAGGAAGAGAGTCTCTTATTGACTGGATATAGTGATTCAGACTATGAGGGGATCAATATGACAGGAAATCCACTACTGGATTTGTCTTCATGTTTGGAGGTGGGGTTATATTGTGGGGAAGGAAGAAACAAAAGAGTGTTTCTAAGTCTACGATTGATGCTGAGTTTTATGCATGCAGTATTACAGCTTCCCAAGCAATATGGATAAAGGAGTTTCTAGCAAGATTAACACTAGAAAACTAGACTGATGACCTTGTCCAAATTTATTGTGATAATTTGGCAACAGTATCAACACTTAAGAATGGGGAGATCAGTGCAAGGGGTAAGCACATTGAGGTGCATTACTATTTCATTTTTGACATGCTACAAAGGGGAAAAGTAACTCTTAGTCATATTCTTACCATTAAGATGTTGACAGATCCATTTACTAAGGCCTTAACGATGAATCTATTTTCTAAGCACACTCATAGTATTGGTATTTGATAGAACTAGCTCAAGTTGTTGTTAGACCATATGAGCTCTTCACCATAGTGGGGGATGTTGGACCATGGTATGGGCTTGGGCCCATTTTGGTCCACGTTGTTCGTGGTTCGGGTGAGCCTATATAGGCCACGGGGTCCAAGGTTAGTGTGGGCGGTAACGCAAACCCCACATGAACCATTGTGATACTAATTCTAATGGGACCTGCATTTGTCACACACACATGCACACTAGGCATGTGACTAGGATGTGCATTAGGCCCCCATCTTAGGATGTGGATTAACACGTTGTGGGGCCTAACT
This sequence comes from Saururus chinensis, assembly GCA_035235625.1. Taxonomy (NCBI): domain Eukaryota; kingdom Viridiplantae; phylum Streptophyta; class Magnoliopsida; order Piperales; family Saururaceae; genus Saururus; species Saururus chinensis. The sequence continues at coordinate 27,192,045 of CP141142.1, forward strand.
CACGAATTAAGTGTCGATGGTTGGATCCATGATTAACGAAGAGTTGACCCTATCGCGAACTTGGCTAGGTGTAGGAGGTCTAGGTCCCCATGGGTTCTGTGGAGTAGAGCCTGCTCTCATTGTATCAGACTCTCTAAGAAAAGCCCAAAAATTTCAACAAGAAGTCCATTGAATTAGGCCCACTTATGAAGCCCAATTAAGAGAGGATTAAGAAGGGTATTTAAGGGAGAATAAGTGAGGAGAAGCCCTAAGCATTAGGACCCCCTCACTTCTCCCCTCTTCCAATTCTACCCCCTTCCTCTCTCCATTGGTGCGGCCTCCACTCGGTTTTGGGAAAAACCTGCTGGCCACCCCCTCTCCTCTCCTCTCTTCCACTCCTTTGATGTGGCTTTTGAAGGAGATCACCCTCGTCACTGATTGGGGCTTCAAAGACAAGGTGGAGGACATCTTCCTTGCTAAGATTTCAAGCCAAGATCAAAGGTTAAGAGGGATGTACACATAAGAGGTAAAAACCTCATCCCTTGACTATTCGATTGTGCTTAATTGTAATTGGACTATCATGGGAGGGCTTGAGGATATGCTAGGGGCTGATCAGCCCAAGGTCAGCCCAAGGTTAGTGAGTTATTGTTCCTTAATTTTAATTTGAATATATTCATGATCTTGTTTGGATAGATTATTGCTTATATAAGTAGATTTGAATATTTCTTATATAATTAATCAATTAAAGAGGTGATTTTTATGCTCTGCGCCTCCTCCTTGGCCCAAGGACAGCCATGTTTTCACTGGCCAGCCACTCTATAGTATACACGATTGACATGTTGGTTTAACAAGTAGGAAGGCCACCACTATTATCACGTGATTAACATATACAAAATATAAGAGAAGAAAAAATAAGTTTATGGTACTTATTTTTAAGTACCCAACAACTTAAATTTTACATAATAAAGATATTAATGTAGAATAATTTTTTTCTCCAAATGAACACATTAGTTTAGGGCGGAGAGTACAAAACAATGCTAGATGCTCATCTCTATTTTATTAGAATACGGCTATTCACCCCCCAACATTCACTTAGGGCTCCCCAAATCAGAAAAATGTGGGTATTTTTTTTACTCAGCACCCCCCACCCTATACTTATGAGGCACCCCAGTCTGCAAAGAAAAAAAAATCATTTCATATCCCTTTCACTATGCTGAAGGTGCATGAATTTCTTGCCGGCGGCAAGAAGGTTGTCCACGCCGGAGTTCTACAAGGTAATGTCCCTCCCATCTTCCTCCTTGCCTATACGGTTCGTCCCTCCCAATTGCTTCTCCATGCATGAAAAGAACGAAGATTACAGGCGTTTCTCCCATTTTCTTCCCTGTAATGGTCGTCCCTCCCAATTACTGTGCATGCACTTAGAAATCACTGCTTCCCATCAAAATCAAAAAAATCCTTCATTTGGATGATTAATTAGCAAGTCATCTTTATTGATTTTTTGGGCATTCAACGATTAGAATTTGGGTTCACAGTGTGCCATGGCTAACTGAACTTTAACCTGCACGAAGTTTTCAAAGCGTCATTCCACCAGAACTCGTGACAGGGGCTACCACCCGCCATTACAAACTGATTTATACGGGGACTAAATGTCCCCATCAATTTCTTCCAAATATGTCCGCCAGAACTCATCCAAAAGGTTTAATGGATGCGAAAATCTTTTGGAAGTTGTTTGGCAGGGGGTAGCCCTTACCACATTCAATGCATTCATACAGGGATGTATGTCCCCGTAAAATTATTTTCAATTTGGTGGTGACCTCTCCCCGCAAGAATTTGTCCAGAAGCTTTTAAAACCCTCTAAAATCTTTTGGAAGTTATCTCGCGGGGGTACCCTCCGCCGAATTCAATGCATGTATATGGGGACATATGCCCCTGTAAGATTATTCTCAATTTGACGGTGACCTCTCCATATAAAAACTCGTCCAGAAGGTGAGACGAATAAACAAGACGGGCCTGGAGGGGAGGGGAGGAGACAGTACGGGAGGGGAGAGGAAGGGAGGGGAGGAGACAAGACAGGGGAGGGAGGGCACTTCACCGGAGGAGAGGGGAGGGGACTTCACCGGATGAGATAAAAATATGGGAGGGGAGGGGACTTCAGCGGAGGAGAGGGGATGGAGGGGAGAGGATTTCACCGGATGGGAGGGAATTTTACCGGAGGAGAGTGGACAGATATGGAGAAGACAAAGGTGGGGGGCACAGTCCGAATGGGGGGGTTGGGGGCGTACTGAGTAAAAATTAGTATTAAGTTGAGGGTGAGGTGTAAAGAAGTAAAAATAATAATTTATGTGGAGTGTACAAAGTGTGGGGGGCCCTTAGTGAATGTTGGGGTGGGGAATAGCCCCGTTCATTTTATTAATAAACTCATATTATTAACGGCAACGTCCCATTGCTGTCGTTAGAGTCAGTCCTGCCGGTTTATTTACTTGAATAACTCACAATGCCCGAAAGCATATCCTTGAAATGAACTGGCTGATGTTAACGTGCCATGTGCTCCCGAAGGCCACTCGTGCTTTTGGAAACTCGTACCGTACATTCTTGTTTTCTCGTAGAGGGCGATGTTCCCAGCAAGTGGGTGTAGTCATAAAGTGGGTTGAGGTTAAATGTTTATTTATCTTATCTTTACAAAGGAAATGCTAAAACTAGAAGAAGGGGAGATTGGAAGCCAATATCGTTAGACCAACCATCCAATCAAATAACTGGTAGACGGCTGCTTACTTAAATTGTAACTTAGACCGCCGTTGTACGTACAATACGTGAATAATTAGATGGTATGAGCTGTTGGACGCAAGAATATTAGGTGCTGGAGATTCTATTGCATATGCAAATGTGTTAGAAGAATTGAATCAACGTAATTCAAAGCAGTAAATAGAATATCCCACGATCTATTAGTTCGGCACCAAGCATATGTAGAAAAGTCACCGGACAGAAGCTTCTTGTCCTCCTGCATGCTATCCCTATAAAGGAGAGTTAGCTGTTCTTCCCTCAAACTACACATCTGCTAGAAGTTGGAGGCCAGCTTCTGCTCAACGCACAGTGACTCAGGAATGTGAGAATGACGAAGGTAAGCTTTCCATCCTAGTTCTTAATTCTCTCACATATGATCAAAGAGAGAGTTTTGTATCATATGTCACGGATTAATAGTGTAATTGACATAGCTTCACGAGAAGTCATTTGGTTTGTATTATATATAAAGTCATTTGTTTTAATGGTGGAGAGTTTTGGTTATCAACTTTAACGACATTGACATTTCTGTTCTCCAGAAGAAGATAGTGATCAAAATTGAAACGTGCATTTGCGACAAGCTCCGAAAAAAAGCTTTTGCGATTGCTGCCGCAGCATATGGTTTGCACCTAATTCTTAGATATTGATGGAATGCTTACACGTGATTGTGGAGAAAAAAAAATGGACGACCAATACCAGAAATCAATTAATTTACCGTGTCCAAAGAGTCAATTTCCCCCCGTTGATAAAGAATCTAATGGGTCCTGCTGAGGGGTTGTTCATTACTAAGCAAATTAAAGTTCTGTTTCATGATTTCAAGCCATTGAATGATAATATCTGCTCATGTGCCAAGTACATTTTGCATTATTTTTAACTTATCTGATCAGCCTATTATTTATTTGAAGGTGTGGAAAGCGTGACAAGTGATGGGAAAGACAAGGATCTGCTAACAGTGATTGGCATATGCGTGGACGCAGTGTGCCTGGTGGTAAAGTTGAGGAAGAAGATTGGGTGCACAGAACTTGTCAGTGTTGAGGAGGTGAAGTCGAAAGAAGAGAAGACACCAAATCATCCCACGAAGCCACCAAATCATCCCTTTTGTATGCCCTCACATCCCTCTTGTGTGCCACCACATTCCTCTTGCCCTCCACAGCTTTTCGCCTACGGGACTGTCTATGACCCAAGTCCAAGCTTTTGCTCAATCATGTGACATAATGGCTTTGGTTTTGAGCTATAATCCGTAATATTCATATTCCGCCGGTGAAAGTTAGTTTCATATATGGACATAAAATGCTTTCTATCCTGTCTCTGTCTCTCTTCATATACAAATAAATTGGCTGAATGTATCTGCATTAAACATGTTATCTTCTTATGGAGAAGACGTCGCTAACTCTTAATTAAAGAACTAAACTAACAATTACACTTACATAATCTTCATTTCGACTAATCAAGACACTTTGTTACTCCGATCTTATTTAAAGGAAATTAAAACCTCATTCCCTATTTGGAACTCACCTCCCAACACCAATGGGGACAACACTTTTACTGACAATGGTGATAATGCCTTCTACCATTTTCTGCCATGTCGACTGGGATTAATTAAATATAAGTATTCCCTCTATCCAATATTAATAGTTATATTTAAAAAAATATTAATTTTATTAAATAGTAAAATCTATATATAAGAAGAGAAAATAATTAAGCTTATGATACTCTTTTTTAAGTATACAATCACTTAAATTGAATAAAATAAAGTACTTGCCAAATAGAGCTTCAAATATAGGACTGACAGAGTACAAAAATATAGTTCAATCTAGAGGAATTGACCAAAGTAGACTCCTACTTTGGTCAATTAACCAAAATGTGAGCAAGTTTTTACTTTTTATCAAAGTAGACTTGCTCACGTGAGAACTTGTGCACGTGGGAGCATTTTTGACTGAAATACCCTCCCCAAATGTATACTCTTCCCGCTTCTTGGTGTCTACTCTCGCTCGGTTGTGTCTCCTTTCCGTCGGTCGCGACTGTTCATCTCCGTCACCACCATCACCTCTTGAAGAGCAAAGTAGACTGCCATTTCCGACTTCATCTTTCCGTTCGTTCCGCCCTCGCCGGAGAGCTTTTAGTCTTCTTAGCCGCATTCCCTTCCGGAGCCGTCATTCGCTCTCGCCTTCAATAACCTTATTGCCCTAATCTCGCCGTTGGCCATCTTGCCATTGCCCTCACCGCTCTCACTGCCCTCATCTCGGACTCCGCCATCTTCCCCTCGCCCTTATTGCCCTCGTCTCAGCGTCGCCAACGCCTGCAGTATGATATCTCGGCCTCACCCTCATCTGAAGGTATGATTTTTCTTATAAATTTGCTATTTTTTCTAATTTTAGTCATTGGATTTTGCTTGCATTTCCCATATGTAAGTGGTTAACAAATTTCCTCCAACAAAACTAGTTACAAATTGCTTGTTGTGATTAGTTCGTAATGATTAAATTTTGTATTTTTGTTTTGAGTAAGCATCAATTAGTCTCAAATTGACCGCCGAGAAGAAATTATGTTACATGTTACTATGAAATTACGAACTAAATAACTACAAAATTGAAAAAATATAAATTTAAATTAAATATACGTGGTTAAATAAAATTAAATAGAACTAAAATTAAATTAAATTTAAATTAAATTTTCTGGTTATTTGACATAAATATGTGGATAAGTGGAAAAACATGAAACACAATAATTGGAAAACTATAAAACTGAAAAACTATAACACTGGAAAACTACAAAACTGGATCATTGAATAATAAATAAAAAACATTCTCTTTATTTTATTTGAACATTGTCTTTATTAATATATTGATTATACAATATGTTTATATTCCCTTTTCATCTAACATATTTGTATAGGAAATATGTCTAAGTCTACCGAAAACTATAAAACTAGAAAACTGTAATACTAGAAAACTATAAAACTGGAAAACTAGAAAACCATAAAACTGGAAAACTATAAAACTAGAAAACTAGAAAAAGGGAAAACTGTAAAACTGGATCATTTATCATAAATAAAAAACATTCTCTTTATTTTATTTGAACATTGTGTTTATTAATATCTTGATTATACAATATGTTTATATTCCCTTTTCATCTAACATATTTGTATATGAAATATGTCTAAGTCTACCGAAAACTATAAAACTGGAAAACTGTAATACTAGAAAACTATAAAACTGGAAAATTATAAAACTAGAAAACGGGAAAACTGTAAAACTGGATCATTTATCATAAAGAAAAAACATTCTCTTTATTTTATTTGAACATTGTCTTTATTAATATCTTGATTATACAATATGTTTATATTCCATTTTCATTGTTTTTTAATCTAACATATTTGTATAGGAAATATGTCTAAGTCTGCAAGAAAAATAATGAAAAAGGGGAATCTGCCGAATAAGCTTTATGAAGGGGACCCTCAATGCAAGTCAAGTTATTATTATATTGGTAAATTAAAAGACCACTTTGACAGGCACAAAGTGTAGAAGAAGTTGTTTGATAGGACATGTTTTGGTAAGTTTATGGAATGTGAGGTTACGCGAAACATGTTCCCTGCCCAAGCCTTCCACCATCTCCTTAAGAGGCATAAGGGGGATTACCTATTCCAAGTAAATGAGAAGATGAGCATAAAGCTTTCCCCAAAGGAATTTTGTATGGTTAGTAGCCTAAAATTTGCTGACTCTACCCCTCCTCTCCCATAAGTGCCCAAATTCTTGAAGAAAGGTAGCCTGTTATTGCGAATATTTAGGAGGTCGAAGTTATTAATAAAGAAGGAGGAGTTGTTCCAGAAGATTACAGTATGTGAAAATGACAAGGATGCCGTAAAGTTGGCGGTAGTTCTTGTATTAGAAAGTTTATTGGTGGGTAGAGGGTGGAACAATAAGGTGGATAGGAGATACATGCAACTTGTAGATGACCTGGATGGTTTTGATGAGTATCTTTGGGGAAACCTTTGCTACTGGGACACATTGCTGGGTTTAGAGCAAGCTGCGAGGTCTATGGGCAATGTAAATTACAATGTCTATGGTTTTGTGCATGTTGTAATGGTAAGTTTTACTTATTTAATAAATTTCTTAAACTATTTTAGTAATTATCTGATGGAGAGTTATGTTTTAGGTGTGGGCAATGGAGAGGATTCTGTTGTTGGGGGATTGCTGTGCAAGCAAAACGAGGAGTACTTTTCCTCTGATATGTAGCTGGGCATTTTACAAGAAGCCCAAATTCAATTATCTTGAGGATTTGGTATTTACTGGGAAGGTATATACTAACTTTTCCTTCGTGTAGAATGACTTATGCTATACACATACATGGTACATTTACCGTGCGATATGTATTGATATGTAGGTAAAGGTTTTGAAGGCTATAACTGTACATGCGGAGGACAAAGAGTCAAAGGCACTTATTCATGAAGCTGCAAGTTTGAAGACCTTCTTGATGAATGAGAGAGTAACATTTACGTCATTTGTCAGTCTTCAAACAGCTTCTGATGGTGAGGATGTTGATGTGAAGTCTACCTCTGATGATGACTCTACACATGAACAGAATTCCTAAGAGGTGGCTCAATCTTTAGATGAAGATGTAGATGAGAATTTTATATTGAAATGCAGAGTGGCTGGGGAAACTTCTAATTGGAAGGAGGATAGAAAGGGGAAACATAGGGTGGGGGATGAGGGTTTGCATGCCACATTACAAGATATATTATCTTCCTTAAGAAGGATTGAAAATAAAGTATATAAATTGGAGTCAGAGGTTATGAGCAAGGCATCAAAGGAAAAGGTAAAAAGACTATAAGATTTATGCTTTCATTATAAATTTGCCAATTTTTATATTTGAATTAAAATGAGCTCGAATGATGTGTTTGTAGGTTCCTGTTGTTAAAGAAAAAGTTTCTTATCAAATGGATTGCGATTTGCCGCATGTTGATGAAGTAAGTACAGTGTAAAATTGTAATACTGTAAAACAGTTCTAATTTTTCTTTGCTATTTTTATGTAGAATGTGGTTAAAGAGATGAATGGAGAGGCGGAAAAGGTGGTGGATGTGGAGGATGAAGAGGATGATGATGAGGCTGAGGCTGAGGAGGAGGGGGAGGATGATGAAGAGGAGGAGGAGAAGGAAGAGGAGGATGAGGAGGAGGAGGAGGAGGGGAGGAGGAGGAGGCTGATGATAAAGAGGAGGATACGGAGGAGGATGAAGATAAGGTGGAAGAGAAGAAGGAGGTTGAAGCCAAAGATGAGGGTATGGAGGTGGATAAGGACAAAAAAGATCAGGAGGATGAGGAGGAGATGGAGGAGAAGGGTCAGGATGCAAAGGAGGAGGAGAACGGTTAGGATGCAAAGGAGGAGGAGAAGGGGGAGGAGGCAAAGGATGTTGGGCAGGAGGTGAAAAGGGAGGATGCAAAGGAGGATGTTGAGGAGGGTGAGAAGGAGAAGGGGGAGGAGGCAAAGGATGCTGGGCAGGACGTGAAAAGGGAGGATGCAAAGGAGGATGAGGAGGAGGGTGAGAAGGAGAAGGGGGAGGATGCAAAGGACGCTAGGAAGGAGGAGAATAGGGAGGATGCAAATGACAATGAGGAGGAGGGTGATAAGGAGAAGGGGGAGGAGGCTGGGAAGGAGTTGAATAGGGAGGATGCAAAGGAGGATGAGGAGGAGCCTGATAAGGAAAATGAGGAGGTGAAGGGCAAGGATGTAAAGGATGAGGAGGAGGGTGTCGTGGGGACTATTGTTGTCATTGAGGTACAGATAATTATTGTTAATTGAAGGTAGTTGCATATAACAAAAAGTAATATTTTTTCTTATCTTCTTATATAGGATGAAGAAGATGACAATAAGCCTTTGAGTCAGCATAAATTGGAAATGGCACCAGCGAGAAGGGTGAGGGCTAAGAGTAAATATCGAAAACCCCCCTACACAGACCCACAAAAAAAGGGCAAAAAAAGAAAGGCCACTGAGAAGGATATTGATATGTGGCCTGAACTCCTAAAGGTTGATACCTCTACCATGAAGAAGGTGAAGATCAATACATTGCTCATGCTAAGCGAGGCTGCCCGATTGGATTTTACTAACCCAGTTTCATTTGGGGCAATAGAGGAGGACATGTTAAATAAGTTTTCAGAGAAGGGTGCTAAGAAGTGAGTTCATTTGTTATTATTCCAAATGGAAATATTTTATTTTTAATACTATTTACTTCGCATTGTATTTGATTTGAGTGTTGGTATTTGTAATAAGCAGATATGCAGAACTTGGGGGCATTCTTATAACCCCAACATTATTGAAGGGTTTTACAAACCCTCGGAGATGGCTAGGAGATGAAGTATGTGTATTGATTTATCTCGTTTTCATAAACTTTTGTAAAGGATTAGGAAGGAATGTGCATTAATCTATTCTGTTTTTGTTTCTATATAGCACATTGATGCTTATGTGACACTCATGCGCAACAATGGGCCTCGATGGGTGAGGGACCAAGCATTCCACTTAGTTCATTTCTTGGTAAGTCATCATTTTTTTTAATACACTGAACTCTAAACTATGAAATTTATAACTATCAATATGATATTGGATAACTGTCAATCGGATAGTGGATAACTGCCAATAGGATAGTGGATAACTGCCAATCCGATAGTTGATAACTGTGAGGATGGAAGTTAATTTACTATGTGTTTGTAGAGATTGCTTGTGCGTGACTGCAAGGATGCACTAGATAAGTGGATGGTATTCAAAGATGCACATGGCACACTGCCAGAGTTAGAGGAATGGGCCAAGATGTGGACATCAATCCCAGACTCTTTGAAGAACTTGTTGAGTGTCAAAGGAAAACCATTTTCTGAATTTTCACATCATTACTTCCTACTCAATGTGAACAACAATCATTGGATTTTGGTGGTGCTTCGTATATGTGAAGGTGATATTCAGATTTTTGACCCTCTTTACTCAGGACAAGATTTGGAAAAGTATGGCACAAAGGTGGGCAAGCTACAGGTGCTTATACCTCTAATCCTCTATAAGTTTGGCATTTTAGAGTGCGCCAAATGGTGGACAATGGATATTGCGGAGGTAGTAGGTCACCCCAAACAGGTTGACTGTGATGACTGTGGGGTTCTTGTATGTTTATACATGTGGTATTTGTCACACCGATATGCTTTTGACTTCACTGGTGAAGATGTACGCCGGCTAAAGAAGTTACTTGCGTACTAGTTATGGACAAAAAAAGGGTTACGGTATGAATTTAGTCATTTATCATGAATTATTTTCCTCCCTTAACATTTAATTGAGGGCTTTACTAATGTAGCTGATGAACCCTTTTTTAGAGCATGACAATGGCCTTCCGGAGACATACAAGCAAGCATAGCCTTTGCCAAATATCCAAGCACAAACCCTGCGAAAATATTGTTCTTTTATGGTGTATTTAAAATATTTGCGACACATTCAGTTATTGTACTTTTATGGTGTATTCAAAATAGATATTGTTGTCTACATATGGTTAGTTTATGGTGTATTACAAATACGAACAACACATTTAGTTATTGTTTTTTTATGGTGTGTTCGGGTGGATGAAAAGGTTATTTTATGGTGTATTAAAAAATACGAATAACGCTTTAAGCTATTGTTCAGGAGGAGAATACTAGTAATAGGAATATTGTCTGCTTCGAACTGGAATACTTTTCGCTTGGAACTGTAAAACTGTCAACTGTCAACTGTCAACTATTAATTGGAAAACTATAAACCTTGAACATGAATACTGTCAGCTGTGAACTGGAATACTTTCTGCTTGGAACTGCAAAACTGTCAACTGTTAACTGGACAACTGGAATCGTCGAACATGAATACTGTCAGCTGTGAACTGGAAAACTGTCATGTACACAGTACACATGAAACACTTGGAAAGCCAATTTGTCTTCATACACCTTTATTTGAATGTAATGTAGATGTAATATAACTCATGTAGTTTTTTCACTTATACATGTCATATGATGAAGAAGAGGGTAAGTGCGGTAAAACAACACCATATATATTTGGGAGTTCCCAAAAGAGCGTCTCCATCGTATGACAACCCGACGGGAAAACACAACATCGTTCGTTAAGTCCAGGAAAATGACTTCATCTTGAGGTGGTTTTATCTCCAAAAAGGGTTGGTTGATCTTTCGACCTACTTTTGTTTGGGCATTTGTTTCCTTCTTCACGACTTTTCTCTGGCACATCTCAACGTACAGCTCCATATAGTCATTCTGTGCAGAAGATTCATTCATGTGATTTGGGATGATGAGAAATGTGTTACTAGATGAATAATGGTATTTTGGTTTGGTTATATATTGGTCATTATGTATTTTATGATAAATAGATTTCTAGCTATCTGGACAACTCACAACGGGAAACTGAAAAGTTGGAAGATTGGATAACTACAAAACTGGAAAAGTAGACAACTGGATTGCTGATATGATACGAGAAGAGCATGGAAAGGGATACACAAAGTTTGTTGTGTGTTTGGGATGTACATTGGGATGCAAGTTGTAGGAAATATAATTGCGACAATGTAGAATCAAAACTAATTGAAGTTCCATGCATGGTGACTTATGTTGCTCTCTTGGATATGTTGTACGAAGTGTGTCAATGGTCAAAGAAAGAGTACTTTTTAAAGTTAAGTTTCATATATCCTATTGCAGTGCCTGTTGACCTTCCACCTTCTCAAATAAATGACAATGAAACTCTATATTGCTTCCTTCGAGAGAATAAACTGAGGTCGAATGGAATACCATTGATGATAACTAAAGTTCGCAAAGAGAATATTACTGAACGGAATATTAGTGTCAAAGTGCCGAAATGGCACGAGGAGATGATAAGCAAATGTGCAAAGTGGAAGGTGAATATAGGAAGAAGTGGATCCATGTGGGAGGAGAAGGGCATATTTTCTAATGTACCATACAACACAACTGTCAATCTCAGTTGTGATAAAGATAAACTTCAAGTTCATGAGCTATTTCATTCGGAGGAGGAGAGTAGGATGAAGAAAACTCAAACATCCCGAATTGATATTGAGTCAAAAGCAACACTCGATGACATTGCAAGTGTAAAGGAAGAATTTGATATCGATTCAAGCATGAATGAATATGTCCCAAACACGAATATAGATGGATTTCAATTTGGGCAGGATCCTTATTATGTTTCACCATCAGCATATGAAGATGATCGTATAGGCGAGAAGAATAATGGTGCAGAAGACCATGATATGAGTGCTCTAACATCCGAAGATCAGCCTTGTAATGATCAAAGGTACAATCAATACTGTGAATCCAGATTTGTAAGTTTGTATTAAGTATGTATATGAATGAGACTATTAATACAAAATATATTGTGTAGATCAAATGGAAGCAACTGTAGTCAGCATCCGCCTATTGATGAAGATGTGGAAAACATACATAGTCCAAAAATATTAGTTCCAGTTCCAGTTGAAAGAAGGTAAGTTTGTTTTTTATTTTGGAAGTTTAAAAGTTTTGCAGTTTTACAGTGTGGCAGTTTTTCATATTGGCAGTTATATATAGTGTGGTAGTTTATTCTGCTTGGCAGTTATACAGTCTGGCAGTTTTTCAGCTTGACAGTTATACCGTTTTGGCCGTTTTTCAGTTTGGCAGTTTGGCAGTTTTTCTTTTGGCAGTGTTTCAATGTGTGGCGGTTATTCTTTTTGGCATGGTTTACTTTTGGTAGTTTATAGTTTAATAATTTGCATTTATAATTTTCAGGAAGAATAAGAGCTTGATACTTGTTGAAGAACCCCCAAGTTTGGTGCACAAAATGGACATTAGTGGGGAGGATCCCTATGTAAATAATGACTTTGGTGTTCAATTAGGGAAGGCCTTCTATGATCACGAATCGATAGAAATTGGTCAACAGTTCAAGGACAAAGCCATGCTTCAGCTTCACCTTCACAACATCACCATGTACACCAAGTTTTAGTTTAAGGTTATATATTCAAATAAATCAAGGTATGCAATCAGATGTGTTGTTGAGAATTGCCCATGGAGACTACATGCCTCAAGAATTAGTGGATGCTTCATGTTCAAAGTGAAGGAAATGAATTCAGTACATACATGTTCGAAGGCATTACTTGGTGGAGATCATTGTCAAGCAAAAAGTGGGATTATCGATGATGCTATATACAGTCGTATGGAGGGACGTGGGTCTTACACACCAGACGATATAAAAAAAGATATTAATGTCAAGTATGGAGTTTCCATAAGTTATCGTAAGGCTTGGAAGGCTAAAGAGGCAGTTGTGAAGAAGTTGAGGGGAACGTTTGAGGAGTCCTATGCGGACCTTCTAGCATATCTACACCAATTCGAAAGGATGAATCCAGGGACTACCACAAATATCCAATACGACATTAGAGACAAATCTTTCCAAAGGTGTTTTGTATCATTTGGTGTGTGCGTTGAGAATTTCAAGAGGCACATGCGTAAGGTAATTGCCATAGACGGCACACATTTAAAAGGATGGTACAGGGGAATCTTATTTGTGGCATTAACTTTGGATGGTGACAATCACTTGTACCCCATTGCGTTGGGGATAGGAGAACCGGAAAACAACGACTCATGGGAGTAGGTCCTTAAACTTCAAAAGCAAGTCCTGGGCCACATTGAAGGGCTGGTTATCATGTCTGACAGAAACCGTTCAATCATTTCACAGGTTTAAAAAGTATTTTCGGATTGTGTACATGGATATTGTGCTTATCATGTGTGGTCTAATATGCATGCAAAATTCCAAGTTCCAGGCCTCTCCCCCCACTTCTACATTGCAGCAAAGACAAATTGGCCATAGGTATTTGAAGAGCAAATGACCATCATACAACGGATTAATCCAGATGCTTACAAGTGGTTAGTGGATGTAGATGTAGCTAAATGGGCAAATGTACACTTTCCCGGGAAGAGGTATAATGTTGTGACATCTAATGGGTGCGAGAGTTTTAACTCCATGATTAAAGAGCATCGGGAATATCCAATTTTAGCCATATTAGAGGGTATACGCTTAAAGATGTAAGATATGTGGTATCAACGTATCACATATGCAGGGAAGTGGACTAGTGAATAAACCTTGTGGGCTAAAAATGAGATTGAGGCAATCAGTGCACATGAGTTTTATACGAAGTCATATCCTTATGATGATAAAGTTGATTTGGAAGGTAGGACATGCACCTGTGGGAAATTCCAGGCTATGAGTCTACCATGTGAACATGCACTGGCTGCATGCTCAAAAAGACACATTGATTATTATGCATATTGTTCACCATTTTACAGGGCTGATACATATAAGGAGGTTTACAAATGTGGCACATACCCTGTTCTACATAAAGGTCAATGGGAAACACCGGATTCTATCAGTGCAATTCAATTGAAGCCTCCGCATTCAAGGATTTTGGCCGGACAACCAAAGAAGAAGCGAATACTCTCACACAGAGAAGAAAAGAGAACAATGAAGTGTAGTAAATGTAAGGGGTTTGGCCATAGCAGGGCTACTTGTCAGTTCCCAGTTAGGCATCACGAGTGCAAAGACAATGAATAGAGTACTAGAATAGATATAGGCAAACCTCATGCAGTTAGAAATCATACAGGAAAGAGACCAGTCCCAGCAAAGAAGAAAAAACAATAACTCGTTGAAATGTGTTACATGTTTAGAGCAAAATGTATTTTTGTGGATATGAAAGGTGTCTAATGACAATTTTTTGTTTATATTACATTTGTTTGGTGGTTATCAGGTTTTTGTTCAGGTTTCCAGTAAATTGCTTGTTTTCAGTTTGATAGTTTCCCCGTTTCTGGTGTTCCAGTTGATAGTTTTCCAGTTACCAGCTGGCAATTACCCTGTTTCCGGTGTTACAGTTGACAATTTTCCCGTTTCCAATTTTCCCGTGTACCTTGTTGTCAATGTTGAACTTGTCGGATTTCCAGTTTCTAGCTAGGTCCGTAGATAGAAAATTTGCACATTCGTGTGATAGAAAATGGAAACGACGAAGACCTGATTTTCTTGTATTAGTATTTTTTATATAATATAAGACAACCATCTGAATATAATTCAAAAACATTGAACTGAGTTTTATGACAGCGAAGATAGTTCAAACACATTCAATTCTGTTTACATTGACGATAAATTTCATTATTCTACTTTGGTCACCGGGAGAGCTAAGCATAGATGCAGTCTAACTTTGGAGCTCCAGGAAGCCTAGACATGAGCTGAGCTCAGTTGTCATGCGATCTACGAGGGGGATCACAATAGGTGGGGCACGTCTCAACTGAGGACCTTCCTCACTAACGTCAGTGAGAATGGCCTATGCCAATTCCTGTTAGTGCAGCATAATTTTATGCTGCGCTGAGAGAAATTGTCATAGACCAATTAGCTGTCGTCCGTGAGGAAGATCCTTAGTTGAGACGTGCCCCACCTACTATGATCCCCCTCGTAGATCGCATGATAGCTGAGCTCAGCTCATGTCTAGGCTTCCTGGAGCTCCAAAGTTAGACTGCATCTATGCTTAGTTCTCTATCTTCGGAAGGGCGTTGCCATCCTCTTCATATAGCTTCTTCAGCAATTTCCCCTTTCTGATCGATTTTCTTTTCTGTAGCCTTTGACATTTCCTATACAAACACGTTAAATTAAAAATCAATCACACGGGAATATACATACTTTCTTATCCTAATGAAGCTCACTAATGCAGCTCTTTCTTATCCAGTTTTCCAGTTTTGTAGTTATTCAGTTCACAATTTCATATTAATATTTATCATACGTACTAATCACAATAAGCAATTTGAAAAAATGCTTTATTCTCAACAAAAAACTACCTTTTCAGTTATCCAGTTTTCCAATTTTATGATTTTCCAGTGTTATAGTTTTCCAGGTTTTATAGTTTTCCAGTTTTGTAGTTATTCAGTTCACAATTTCATATTAATATTTCTCATATGTACTAATCACTACAAGCAATTTGTAAAAATGCTTTATTCTCAACAAAAAACTACCTTTTCAATTATCCAGTTTTCCAGTTTTATAATTTTCCAGTGTTATAGTTTTCTAGGTTTTATAGTTTTCCAGTTTTGTAGTTATTTAGTTCACAGTTTCATATTAATATTTCTCATACATACTAATCACAACAAGCAATTTGAAAAAATGTTTTATTCTCAACAAAAAACTACCTTTTTAGTTATCCAATTTTCCAGTTTCATGACTTTCCAGTGTTATAGTTTTCCAATTTTGTAGTTATTCAATTCACAATTTCATATTAATATTTCTCATACGTACTAATCACAACAAGCAATTTGTAAAAGTGCTTTATTCTTAACAAAAAAACTACCTTTTCAGTTATCCAGTTTTCCAGTTTTATGATTTTCCAGTGTTATAGTTTCCAGGTTTTATAGTTTTCAAGTTTTGTAGTTATTCAGTTCACAATTTCATATTAATATTTCTCATACGTACTAATCACAACAAGCAATTTGAAAAAATGCTTTATTCTCAACAAAAAACTACCTTTTCAGTTATCCAGTTTTCCAGTTTTATGATTTTCCAGTGTTATAGTTTTCCAGGTTTTATAGTTTTCCAATTTTGTAGTTATTCAGTTCACAGTTTCATATTAATATTTCTCATACGTACTAATCACAACAAGCAATTTGTAAAAATGCTTTATTCTCAGCAAAAAACTATATTTTTATTATGTGACAGTCACAATAATATGGGAACTATAGGCACAAACCGAATAGCCGAAAGCATGAAAATTGTTCAATAGTCATTTCAATAATCATGTATGGGACATGGAGGCAAGATCCAATGACTCTCAACAGAAAATATATCAATTTTGTTTAAATTAAAAAAATACCTTCATATGAGGGCGAGATAAGGGTAGTCAGTTATCGAGGGCGAGTTGAGGCAGTGCAGGCGAGAGCGAGGCCAAGGTGAGGGCAGTGAGGGGGAGAGATGAAGTCGGAAATGACAAATCGGGCAGTGAGACAACTAGCTACTCTTCGGGAACTGGGTGTGGAGAGGGAGATGAACAACCGCTCTCCCGTAAGCGGCGGTGGAGAGGGAACCCTAAACAGCCGCTCTTCCGGTTTGGGTGGAGAGGGAGACGAACAACCGCTCTCCCAGAAGCGGCGGTGGAGAGGGAGACGAAGAGACGCCAATCACATAGGAGAAGTATACATTTGGGGAGGGTATTTCAGTCAAAAATACTCCCACATGCATAAGTTCTCACGTGAACAAGTCTACTTTGATAAAAAATAAAAACTTGCTCACATTTTAGTTAATTGACAAAAAAAAAATTTACTGTAGTCAATTCCTCTTGAATCTATTTATCATATACGCCTAACTGTCAGTTCAGCATGCACTTTTGCCAGGGAAGGTCGACATGCAATTTTCGAGGCAAGATCAAATCATTAGTAGGTGTGACTTTCAACGTTCCATTACTCGCTTTTATGTTCTCTACATGCTCTTCCTCCCGAACTTATCATCTCCTTATTTAAGTCAAGGAAATGTTGTATACACGACAAGTTTGATTAGCAAAGCAAGTTCCCCACTACTATAACGTATACAAAAGAATGCTGGATGCTCATCTCCATTTATTAATAGGTCAAGCCTTAGCAAGCAACGAATGCAATTTTTGTATTAGAAAAGTCTTCATGTCTAATGGAAGGTCTTACACTCTTATAATTAATGGCAACGTCCCCTCCTGTCGTTAGAATTTGTCCTGCTCATCTTACTCACACAACCCACACTGTATGAGAAGCCCTTGAAATAAACTCGAAAATGTGCACAAGGATACCAAGAAGGCCACTCAAGGGTGGAAACTCATACATAATTGCTCATAGAGGAATTTGTGCACCAACAAATTAACGTGTTGTGGTTATAAAGTAGTGAGAGGTTTCATGTTTGTTTATTTTATATTTACAAGGGAAAAGGTCTAAAGTAGAAGTAGGGAGATATATGGACGTCAATATGGTTACACCACAACGGAATCAGCGTTGAAAGATTTTGGAGCCAAGTATATACCTTAGGACTTGTCTACTATAACCATTTTTCATTACTAAGACTTACTAACTAACAATGAGAGGTTGGCACATCACTAAGGAAGTAGTAAGAGAGAAACTTGGGAACCGAATCTAACAATTCCCAACGTTCCCCCCTCCACATGTCCTTTGGTCATGCTACTTAGTTAGGAAAATATTTTTCAGGTTTTTTTAGGGCATGGATATATGAACCCCAATTTTTTTTTTCATAGCCCCTTTCTTGTTTATCTCATCTAAAGTCTTTATAATTTCTCATATAACCCTAAAAATTATGTAATTTTCCTTTCTTCACTTTACGCTAGTCTATCCATTCCTCACTTCATCTTCTCCAATGATAGTCCCACCTCATGTCACTGCATCGTCAGCTTGGTTCTAGCTTTGTCTCCTATGGGTGATGCCTCCCCTCTGCTCCTCCTACTCCTACTCCTTCATCTTGTCCTTTTTCTCCTCAGCAACCAACAACACAGGAGAGTTATTATGGCCAAAATTGCAGCCAATGAAGAATCTATAGTAAAGGTCAATCCAAATGACATAGAGAATTAAATTCACATAAGCCTTTTAGTGTCAAACATACTTACAATATGGAATGCCACATTAGGGTTTTTTAGACATGGTAGCCTCATCTAGGAGCTCCAACTAACCTAAATACTAGATAATTACAAATCCAACCTTGGTCTTTGTCTGATGCTTACCTCGCCTCACCAACAACATGATATAAGGGCTCACTAAGGCTTACAGATCCTAATGCCGAGATCTCAACTATCATGTTCATTGAAACCTCCTCTATTGCACTATATGGGACTAATCATCTATTAATGCTCTAGTCCATTTGAATCTCTCACAGGTCAAGGAAGCGATTCTATATAACTCTTCTCCTCAAAGAGCCAAAAGACCATGATCTTATTTTATATAATACCCTTCCATTCATCGTGGCTAAATGACCCACTTGAGGAGCTAATTGGGCATTAATAATCTCGATCCAATCATGTCAAATGCATCAACTCAGGGTGATTAAATCATCACATTACATGGTTCTATACACAAGCATTAGAGTTTATTAACCCTTACATGGTACAGACTTATTTAACATTTCATACACATAAAAAATCCTTGAAAATCATGCAGTTATATATAATTACTATATAGCTCATAACTTACTATGAATCAAAATTGAAATTTAAACCACAACGTAACATCGGCAACCTCTCCGACAAGTCAGCCAAACCACCGATGACCATCAATAGGTCCACCGACATGTCAAACCCTCACTAGCAATGGAATAGGTGGTCAAGTCCACCTCATTAACAAGTCGATAAGATCACCAATGCCCATAGGTAGATCCACTAACGTGTTGAATACTCACTGACAATGGCTGGTTAGGTCCATCTCATCGAGAGGTCAGTATGATCATTGATGCCTATCGGTAGATCCACCAACATATAGAACCCTAACCGACAGTGGCTTGGCTAGGTAAGCCCACTTCACTAATGCCTCACAGACGTGTTGGCCTCACTCCCGATGACTAGTTAACATGTATGGTATTGCATGCATGCATGAGTATTGTTCATCCTCTTCCTTTTGTCGGTGTAGTCATCGACATATCGATGACCTTGTCGATGATAAAAAATTTAAGAACAAAAACTCTTTTCTCATTTCAAACACTTTTCTTCAATTAAATCTAACAAAAAACATCTCAAAATAGAATACTAAGCCATTTGAGACACAACATGAACAATAAACTACTCATATTTTGAATTCACCATGAAAGCACCTTAAAACAAGGTATTCTAAACAAATTCAAGAGTACATGATCATTAAGAACTTAAAGAAAATCAAAAACTTAATTATTTTTCCCAAATTAAAGTATAGATTTCAATCCAACCTATTTCGACGCGAGGTTTTCTTCTCCCCACATGAACCACCTTCTTCTCAATCGACACCCAGACTTGAGTCTTCCAACATTATGACTCTTATGAGACTCCCTCTTCTATCCCAATTCTGGTTTTTACTCTAATTATATTGAAATAACTTCTTATGAAGTGTTGTAATGACAAAATTACCTTTTTTCTAAGATAACATATGCATGATGTTATCATCGGTAGACCATCGACGCACCAATGCCTGCCATCAGCGATAAACACAATTTTGTAGGTAACTCACCGGTGGTCACTGATAGTCAAAAATAGACTTTTTAATGTTTAGTACAATGAATGGATTTTCCTTTCTGATAATATGATATGTCAAAAAATTTATGCAAGTCTTAAGTATTTTCTAAAGTAGATTTGCACATATGTGAAATGTCACACATGTGGCAAGAAATAACTTAATATTTTCCCATTAGACTGCCTCCCTTCTGCCTTGTCTACCTCTAGCTCCAACTTCAGCTCCTCCTCCTCTACTTCCTCTTCCTCATGCTTTACTTCCTCCTTGTCTCCTCTACTTCCACCATTGCTACCCCCTACTCACCTCATCCTTTGTGTCCTTCTCCTTCTCTTACTCCCTTCCTCCTTTGCCTCCTCCTCTTCCTCCTCCTTCAAATTTGGTGGGACTAGCCACAAACTGGTCTTGGGACCATTTGAAAACTTTTTTTCTTTGTAAGTTCTAATCTTAATGTAACGCCCCAACTCGAGCGGGTATCCAAAAAATCTCTAATAAAAATTTTCTTCCTTAAACAAGGAATCATCATCTATGTACAAGAGGTATAACATTCATCTATGCACTACAGAGCTTCAAAGCTTCCTTGTATGTAGACTCAAGTTGTGACATTCATATACATACAATGAAGCTTCATAGTTTGTCGCATGTAAATCAGAATAAAACTTATAATTATAATTAATTTGGATTGGGATAACGTTGCCTTGCTGTTGGTTGCCTACGTACATATTGGATGGCATTCACAATATTATTCTAATACGATCGGTTTCAAACGTAGTTCTGCCTCACGGCTATTACATACATCAGGCATCATAAAATTATATACGTTAAAATATGTATATGCTTATATTCAAATACATCATTCGGAGTTAGATTGAAATCTCATAAATCATTAAGTCAGACAGAAATCTCATAAATCATCGGGGTCATCGGAGTCAAATAGAAATCTCATAAATTATTGAAATCAGACAGAAATCTTATAAATCATTGGAGTTAAACAAAAATCTCATAAATCATCGGAGTTAAACAGAAGCTAACAAATTAAGATAATTACATCTCACTCCATCACAGAGCTGAGCATAACATAATAGAGTAGATTGGATCACATCGGATCCCATCATATCATATTAGATTATATCAGATCATATTAGATTATATCATCATAACAGAGTATATCATATTAAAGCATATCAGACACTTTAGATCATATCATATAAAGCATAACAAAGCAATTCAAATAAGAACATATCATAATACATCAGTTCATAGCAAATTATATATCTTAGTATATTAATATCACTAATTAAGATGTGCATGCATATAAGTCATTTAACATCCTAAGTTAACTACTTAGGATGCATACATATTCGTATACTGATATTAGAACATAAGGTTAGAGATGCTTACTCCATGGAGATACTGGAAGTGGTGGCATTCAGAGTTGTTCATTTCTGCATAGCGTCCTCCTTTTAGGCCTGGAGGTGGCAGCCATAATCTCCTCTAGCTCTAGAACATCTTTCTCACTGCATTCGAAGGTGGCCGAATAATTTTTTCTTTAACCTGGCACACTTTACACTTCCCACATACGTAGGTGGCGAACATAACATCCCCTCGCTTGGAGACACTTCTTACTTTTCATGCTATGAGGCAACAAACATAACCTCCCCTTATCCGGAGATATTTTTCTCTTTATGTGCTTATAAACTAAGGCCAAAACCTCCCCTCTATCTGAGGATCTTTCACTGTGTGCCCCTTCAAGGGAGGACATAACCTCCTCTACTCCGGGTCACTTCTCTCATTGTGGCCCAACAACTGTGGATGGAACCCCCTATTGCTCTGGGTTATTTTTCTTTCTCTTTTGCTCGAGGACGATGAGCAAGGCCTCTTCTTGTCTTATGATGTTTCCTCCTCATATGGTATCTAAATCAAAGAACAGACCTTTTCATTATGTAGAATATACTCAATTTAGTTAAGAACGCCTCTTGAACGGACTAAACCAGACTTCGAATGATAAAAAACTGAGAAAACGAAGTTCTGATTCAAAAATACTTGAAAATGGCTATTTATAGGCCTCCAGTCGTGCCGAAACCGCGGCTTTGTTGGTTTCGAGCAGTGGTGCCCGCAATAACGCAAACGGCGGCCACGCATTACGAGCGCCACAGTCGTGTATACCACACACGTGTCACGCAAATGTCATGTTTATATATTGATAAGTATGAAATCTATATCTATTTTATATGCCTTTTTACCTTATTTGCTAGTATAGATTAGGTTAATTTAGTGTTATTTATAGTTTATTTAGATTAAAATAGATATTAGTATTTTAGTTTAATTATTAATGATTTTGTAGTTATTAGTTGTCTAGACATGTATTTAAATCAAGATGGAATTTTAGTTACTTTCTACATGTCTAAAGTATGATAGTTTATGTTTTGTAGGTAAAGTGCACTTATCGAAGTACTTGGACGATGTTTTGAATAGTTCAAAGTAGTCTTCACATGCTTTAAAGTGATTTGGATAACTTTTCGGAGTTATAAACAAGTTAGAAATTAATATGGACACGAAGGAAAGCTTAATGAACAGAATATGAACTGTCTAGATTGTAGAAACACTGTAGCTGATCGAATGGGGTCACTTACCGATCGATCGGGATAACGTGAATTCAGACAAAAAAATAGTGTAGCCGTTCGAACGGGCATGCAGGGCGTTCGAACGGCATAACGTGCAGTTTCCTACTTTGACCCAAATTTCAATCCTTTTCATATTGGATTTCTTCCTATGGAACTTATGCCTATAAAAAGACATATTTGGCTTAAAATTGGGGGATTCCAGTAGATTTTATGAAGAGAAAAAGGAAGAAGAAGATGAAAGAGAACTCAAAGCTTTCAATGGAGATTCAAGTGCTTTCTTCTATAATGGAAGGCTAGACTTTTCTTTTACTTAGGAGTTGATGAAGCTATGGATAAGTTTCAGTTTCTTTTGTTTTTAATTTAGATCTCAGTTGTGAATGATGACAATTGTATGATATGGATTTCCTTTTTAATGGAAGAGCTTTTAATGTTTATTCAAGTCTATGTTGATTTATTGTCTTGTAGATGATAGATTGATATGGTTTTGATATTTGCATCGATTCTAATTTCTGTGATTTAGATGAGATGGTCATACAATAGTTTTAATGTTCAGATAATTAATGACTTGGATGAGTTATACTAAGATTAGATGGGTCATGCCTATAACTAGTTTAGTATAGATGATTCGTGCTATTGTCGAAGATAGTTCATGTCATGGAAGTTAATTAATGATTCTTTTTGAAGTAATTCTAGCTTGTAGCTGAGAATACTTATTCATATTCACACTAGATTTAAATTAAAAGTTAAGGAATTGTTATGGTTCTATAGTAGATTCAATTTCCTAAGTAAATTCCATCAAATTAATCTCTTGCTTTTAAACTAGTTGATATCTTTCTTTTGCTTAATTTAAGTTTAAGTTTGTTTTAGTTTTTAATCAGTAAATTCCTCTTTAGATTTTGTGATAATTCATCTGTCCCTGAGGTTCGACAACCCTTAAATACTTATCCTAGTACAATAACCTTGTACACTTGTAAAGAGTTTAATTATAAACGATCATATATATATATATATATATATATATATATATATATATATATATATATATATATATATATATATATATATATATATGAATACTTATCTTTAAATGCGCATATCTTTCTACCCCGAACTCAGATTCGTATGTTCTTGGTACTGTTGACCTTATATCGACGAGCCCTTCAATACAAGCCCACTTAAATCTTTTTATAATGTTCTTTCCAAGTATGTCTCACCTATATTACACGTTTCTCGATGTCATGACTTTCACTCCTGACCTACGTTTCGCACGTTCTTCGATTTGTTACACTCGTTTCTTTAAGTTTTACACATATACAAAGGTTTCTACGTCTAAAACCCTTTAATATTTATCTAAAAATTATCTAATTACCTCTAACCCCTTAAGTTAAATGTAATTAGAAAAGCAGGGTGTTACATTCTTCCCCCCCCTTAAATGAATTGCGTCCTCGCAATTTACGAAAGAATACTCTTCGAAACATATCAAAATTAGAATAAATATCTAACAAAATCCAAAAATTAATTGGATAAGTAATCGTAAACAAAATTTAATAGATCATAATCGAATAAATCATATATAAACAAGATCCAATACTTAAATTAGATAAAATATTCATAAACAAAATCCGATAATTTATGATCGGATAAAATATGTTAAAAAAAATCCGATTATAAATTTAAAATCGGATAAATCATATCGTACAAAATCCGATACTTAATTGAGAGTCGAATAAATCATTATTCAGAACTTTGATACGTCATTCAAAGTCATAGACATATTGTTCTTTTAGAATTCGACAAATCAATCATTCATCAAAATCTGATAAATTATTCGTAAACAAAATCCGATAATTTGTTCAGAGTCGGATAAATCATTGTTCATAAATTCTGATATGTTATTCAAAATTTGACATATCATTTCTTTCACAATTCAATAAATCAATCATTCCATTAGAAAGCCGTGATACCTAACGGCTTACTCTCGTGCTCATGGGGCCACATAAACCTAAAGGATAAGAAGTTTCACATGATACTCCAAACATGTGCATGCCATAATTGATTATTTTTTTCGTGGGTATCCTTATTTAAATTCGTAATACCAATGGCTTACCCCCACACTCATTGGGTCACGAAGGCCAGAAGTATAGGAGCCTTCCCATGATGCTCCACACCTATGCACACCAGAATTGATTGTTTCTCTCGATAGGTATCCATAATCAATAGCTTTTGAGTTTTATACTAAATAACTATCCAGAGAGTCTGAAGACCCAAATTATCAAAAACATCATTGTCAAATCAAATTCAAAACAAACATTTCCGATTAAACCAACCCTCAAAATAAAAGTCTCTAAACCCTTACCGAATAGCTACGATTTGGGTTTTGTTGAGTGCACACGACATTTCCCTCATGGATGCTCTTGCATTCAGTGTCGAAACCATGTCACACTAGAAAGAATTATACTCCCTCCGTCCCATATTAAAAACTATATTTAAAAAAATAGTATTTTTTATTTAATGGTGAAACTCACATCCAGTGAAAGAAAAATAAGCTTATGATTCTCTTTTTTAAGTATTTAACAAAATAAAGCTATTAATATAGACTAAACTTTTTGCCAAATAGAGTTATTAATTTAGGATGGAGGGAATAGTGATCTTAGTTAAGATTGTCTAATGTAAGTGTATTCAGATTGTCCCCATGAAATGCATACTTGTTTGTCAGGTTTAGACATCTTAGCAACCGTATGTGAATGAAATTAACTGACATACTGGAATACTAAAACATGACTTATGTGTGTGCATGACATGAAATTTGTTTGAGACATTATTTTGGATTATTTCTTACTATGCATCAAAGTGTACAATAGGAATTCCCGTCTTCGTCATAAAGTCGTCAAATAATTCGTGATTAATCTACAAGGTTGTCGATTCACAGGTTTGGCTCATAATCGGCAGCTATTTGCTCAATTATGTGAATTTCCAAATATCTAGAAAAATATCACTCAAGTAAACCCAACTTTACTTAATTTCTTGCTTCTGCCTTTGTCCCTTCCAATTTTTCTTCACCCCTCACATTATGCCAACATTGTTAGTCTCCACCAGAAGTTGTACTATGTTGCTAGGGACATCGGACTATTGAGACATGGCAGCTAGGGTTTTTTTAGAGTTCAAACTTTATGGGGAAGAACGTGGCGCTAAAGAGTTAAGGAGGGGGATCTGACAATAGGGCTGGGAAAATCCAACCCAACCCATTTACCCGACTCGAACCCAACCCGCCTAACCCTACACCCGACCAGACTACTACAGATAGGGTCAGGGTGTGGGTTTAGGTTCTTAACCCATTTTCAATTTAGGGTCGGGTCGAACCCAACTACAAATAATAAAAAAACTTATTATTGTGTTGTTAGTCTATTGGACTTATTTATATTATTATTATGATATTTATTTAGTACATACTATGTTGAACCAGAGGTGCTTAAACACAAATTTGGGCATGAATAAGATGTTTGGAGCAAAGGTGTGATTACATATATTTTTCTTTGTGGTAGGCATCCATTTTGGGATTAGAGATGGTGTGTATCTTCAGGTGTGGCTAATTTCTATATAGTTAAATTTCTTTTCTATTATTCTTTTACGTGTGGTGATTGGAATAAAAATATGTCATATTTTGTTGTATTCATTACCCATTATCTCTCCTTCTATAAGACACATTACACACTAAACTCAACTCTATGTGAAAGGCCTGACAATCATAATAGGGAGCAAGTTAGGAACATGTAATCAGAGAAGTAGATATTAAAGCCCGATGAGGGACAATTTTAAGAGGAGAAAAATTGTAAACAAGTGTAACTGGCTGCTGAGGATGGTTGGGCTACGAGCGACCATAGAGAAGCATTTACATGAATTTTTGAATTAAGACATGCTAAATTGCATGATTCTCTCCGACCATCAAAGAAATGATGTTTAATCTGTTTTGTGTTTGTATGTGAGTTATCGAAAGCCAAGTGGGATTATCTTGAGTAAATAAACGTTGAAGATCTATTTTGTTATCCTTCTCTCAGAATGAAAGAAATGCAACACTACACTTCTAAGGTCTTCATTGATGGCTACTACAAAAACATATCAGCCACAAATCAGCCAAAGAACCAACATTACAAATTAATATTGTAATGTATCTAAATTTCTTTTATGTTTGGCATTTGCAAAAAGAAGATATATAATACGAGTCTAACAAAAAAAATTGAGGAAAAAAAGTAGGTTTACCCGCATACCCAACCCGACTCAAGTACGGTTAGGGTTTGGATTTTCGACCTGATTCAAAAATAGGGTCGGGTCATGACCAGACCCAATTTCAATGCGGCTCAAGGCCAACCCAACCTACCCGATTCCTAGCCCTATCTAACAAGTTTACTTTACATTGTGATCTCAAATCATGAGATTGGGCTTTCCCAAATGACGAAATAAAATTCATGGGCTTTCCAAATTGAAGTATGCATTTTCTTTTTTCCTTTTGTGAGCCAAGAAACGATCTGGGCTTGGAAAAGATGAGACTTTGGGTTTAATCACACCACGTTTTGGTGGGCCACCCAGATTTTTGAGATGTACACCACATTTAGTATTACATCATAGCTTTGTGTACATTTGAATTGTTCCAAATTTAATTCCAAATTTAAATTCATACCCTATGTATTCCAACTCACAAGTTTTGTTCATGTTTTAAAGACTTACAACGACCAGCAATTGGCAGAGGACACCCTCACAATGCAATATGTCAACCAGCCACAACATTGGATTTGGGGGAGGAGATCAATGTAGGATTTTGTTTGATAATTAGTAATGGCATTATTGAACTACATTCCTTTGTGCATGTAAAAAAATTTGCCCCAAAATTTTGGGTCATGAAACTAGGCAAAGTTTTTTTAGAGCATTTTATAAAAATATCCCTCAACTACTTCATATTCATGGAAATGTCACAAGCATTTGAGTATTTTTTGAAATAGCCCTTTATACATGTGAACACCTATAGATGTGGTGTCACAACCATGAATTTATAATTTTAATTTAGAGAAATAATTATTTTAATGATGTCATAATCTAACAAAGCAGCTATTAAGCTACCATCCAAGTTATAACTGCTGCTTTTTACACATACAATATCAAACTACTTATATTTAGTTTACATGGTACATGATAATCCATAAGTCAAAGTTGAGCTTACAAACCAAGTTTAGTCACAAGTACACCAATACTCCATCCGTCCCACATTAATACCTCTAATTATTTAAAAAAAAATGAACAAATTTTAGTCATTTTGTAAAACCAAATGGAGCTATTAATTTAGGATAGAGGGAGTACGATAAAAAAATGAATCACCGTGCCTACACCATTACAACACAATAAAGATATATACCTCACAGCAATCAACACTGCCACTCCCTCTCCTAGGATGCCATCAACCTCACCCAGAGTTACATGCACCATGACGATGCATGAATATATCGAAATATACTCAACACCAAAATTCATAATTAAATATAGAGGTAACATAACATGGTTAATTATTTAACCTAGCCCTACGTCAATGTCAATGCCAATTACCAATTACCCTCACCACCTTGATAATGATCAAGGTCTCTTAACAGTACTCCCAAGTCAGTTGCCAAATTACCACAAATCACTCATGTTATTGTTTTACTCCTCACATGCTTTTTCTTTAAACAATACCATTCCAAACCAAGCATCGTCATCTACCCCCTTTTAGGAGCCAACTACATACACAAATTTGTTCCAAGAGTTAAACTTAATACCCTTTGAACTAGCTTTGCCCACACAGTTCCATCATTCCTTAATCCATTCACAAAGATGAAGGTCATACCATGTTACTTATAGTCAAAAATATCAGGGTCTTTGGACCCCATGGAATCTTTTAAACAACCCACAACTAGGGCTGATCCTTGGCCAAATAGTCGACGGGCAAGGCTTGTCCATGTTTATGTCCACTAACAACTTGTCCGTCAGCATTTTGTCCATGGGCAAAGCCTCTTTTTTAGCGGACACGGCCTTGTCTATGGACATAGCCTCTTAGGCAATTAGATGAGGGCTAAAGTGGTTAGAGAAAATGAAAGCGGTGTTAATGACTTTAACTAAGTAGGGCAGCTAAGGTGATGATCTCTAGATTAAGTAATTTAGTATATAATAATAATTTTTAAACTTATATATGTCCTTTATTTGTAGTATTACTATTAGACAAATTAGTTCATTTTGAAAAATCAAATAGAACTATTGATATGGGAAAAAAGAAATATTTAATAACTAGCTTTAAAGAACTCAAATATAATATTAATATGATTGTATTTAAATTGTTAAAAATTTAAGTATAAGAAAATGATGTTTAAGAATAATTAGAGGAGACATTGTATTTAAAAGTTAACCGGACCTCAGACAAATGGCTGGACAAGGTCTTTATCCATGGCCAAGTCGAAAAATTGGCGGACAAAAGAATTCGGTAGGACACGGCCCAAATGTCGGACGACGAACATCCACGACCAACCCTACCCACAACCACACATGCACACTTGCCCTTTGGCAAGCGGCAACCTTCGGTCGATGGCTGCCCAACCAAATGAACTTTTGATCATTCGAAGATCATGTAAAAGACCTCTTATGGGTATCTACCATGAATTCCAAATCAATCCAATTCTAAGTAAAGCCTTTACCTCTACTCCACGTGTGGACCTTCCATCAGGTCAACACCCAATACAAAGACCATTCTTGGTCATCATCATACTTGCAAATTACCTCTTGGGTTTACACTACCCCAATCCATTCTTTCATTATTAGTATCATTCTCTTTGAGTGGAAACTAACCCATCTTCTCACAATTAGGGTTACACCATCATCTTACATCCAACCTCATGTTGGATCACATTGACACCTCGTCAACTCTAATTTCGATAGTTCATGTGGCTCTTTCTCCTCACTGTCCAACTGATCCCACAGAGTTCCCAACTCTTGCTGAGCAGCCTCTGGTTTGAGTCCACTTTCCTCAAGAATTTAACTCCAAGAAATCCTAACTAAGCTCCCTAAAGCTTCCCTTAAGGTTCCCACTACATCCAATGTATGCCCCCTTTTCCAGTTCATAATTTCAACTATCAACACACTAGCCGATAGGTCGCACCCATGTCGACCAGTCACCACATCCTACATGTCTAAGTCCACATTGGTGGTTCAGGAATTACTGTTTTATATCATTCGTATGTTCTATACACATCTAATCCACCATGAAACTCTTCTAGAGTCTCCACTAATCTCCAGAACGCTGTTTCCTTCTATATTTACCTTATTCACATAAGTTTCATTTTGATTACACCCACAAACCTAACCTACACCACTCACCTAAATACAAATCCGTGCATAGTACAATAATCTTAGTTGTAAACATGTAGAACATTTCATTTTTAATAATAGGTAATGATCCTACCTTGAACCTAATGGATCTTCTCACTTACACACCATCCTCTCCACAACCATACCACTATTTACCACCAAACTGAAAGCTAATCCTCCTTCCCAAAAAACATCTCCTATTGACTCCACCACCTCCAATGCATGAGAATAGGGTTTTCCCCGCCACTAGGTTCATATTTATACCTGAATTCATAGGAAGTGGTGCCACATATACAATAGTTACATGCACTTCAGCACCAAAAATTCCCGACATTAATATGTCGGACCTCATGTTGAGCCAATGGAAATGAATGGACAAGCAGTGTAATGATAAGTATCACCCAAAAAGCATCCCAACTTGCCGATATCAACTTCATTCGGGATTGTCATGTCAAATACCATGTATATATACCCCACAACAAATAAATATCCAATTTATCCCACCTCTATCCTTGAACAATGCCCTAAATTTTGTAGGATATCACATGTGACAGCAAATGTCTAAACTACCCTTCCAATTTCATTGTTTTTACTTCCTTCCCCTTTGCCACTGACTCCACCCCCTCCGGCACTGCCTCCAACTCTAGCTCCAACACCTCCACCTCCTTCTTCGTCACCTTCTCCTCCATCACCTCCTCCTCCTTTGTCTCCTCCCCTCCTCCACCTCCTCCTTATCCACCTCATCTTCCATCTTCTTTTCCTCCTCCTCCACCTCCTCCTCCTTTGTCACCTCCCCTCCTCCACCTCCTCCCCTCCTTATCCACCTCCTCTTCCATCTTCTTTTCGTCCTCCTAACTCCTTAGAATCTAGTGGGATGATCCACGAACCAGCAAACAAAACCAATTTAAAATTTGGGTTTTTCTCTTTACCAGCTCTAATATTAAAAAATAAAACCCATTAACATATTCAAGTACTTAAAACCAATAATGTATTTTTTTAACTTAATTCTAAGCTTTTTTCAACACTGAACAAATTTGGACTTCCATTATTATGCAGCTCATGATAACTAGCCATCAAGAGTCAACAATCAATAGTTGATTGCAAGATTAACCGTAGTAAAAGGGGAAGGAAGCCAACATACTGAGTAAATGTATCTTCCTCGATATATACACCTAACCATCTCAACCAATTAAATAGATAAACAAAAAAATTATGCAAGTTTAAATATATGCAAATGCGGATTGCCACAAGGCTTGTTTGGTTACAAAAGAGCTCAAAATCAATTAAAAATAAAACTCATTGTTATTTTTAAGTAATTGAATATGTTTATGTGCTCATTTTTCAAGATTGGAGCTTATAAAAGAAAAAAAACCATATTTTTAAATGGCACCCACTGGTACATGGCAAGAATTCAAATTTTTCCTGCCAAATGTTTACTTGGTGGAGCGAAAAGAAAAAAAGGGAGTAATTCAAATTTTTCGTGCCAAATGTGTGGGTGTTCACATGTGTGCACATTTTCAAAAATCCTTAAAAGTTGGTAACATTTCCAA
The DNA here is from genome assembly GCA_035235625.1 of Saururus chinensis. Taxonomy (NCBI): domain Eukaryota; kingdom Viridiplantae; phylum Streptophyta; class Magnoliopsida; order Piperales; family Saururaceae; genus Saururus; species Saururus chinensis. The sequence continues at coordinate 27,223,578 of CP141142.1, forward strand.
GAATAAACATAGTCAAAGGCCATTTTTTTTTAAAAAAAACACTTCTTTTCTCTTAAAAAACAATCAATAAATTCTACCTGCAAGCCTAAGAACCCGAGTTTTTGTTATCTAAAAAGACAATTAATAGATACTATTATACATACAATTGAAATATGAAATGACATACAGAAGAACAATTGAAGCATGCCTATGCACCTTCAGTGGGAAGGTGAGGCATGCATGAACACTTTACTCACCTAAAAGGCCAATGCAAGGTTCACAGCGTTGCCTTGAATACTGCTGGCATAAGTGAGTTCCAAGATGAATGTTCACAACCTCAAAACGAGTTACTAAGTGAATGGTTGCAGATGTATTTTTACTTACATTTTTTATGTACATCCTACAAGATTGTAATTAGAGGTAATTTCCGTCCCTAATATTTTTTGGAATGTACTTCTTTGACAAGAAGGAAATTGACGATACAGATAGGGCTTCAATTTCAAACTTTACTCCTTTCTGCAACATGGTTTCCAATTCATTCCTGTCACCATGCAATCCAATGAATGAATGAAAGGAAAATAAAGTTACAACACATGCTCATTTTTACAGGATCTAACCTCCAATGTAGCGCTTCTCGTTGTAGGTAGCATCTCAACAACATCAATTCAGTCTTCTTCTTATCTACATTGAACATTGTGCAGATCATTTTATGGGTTTTACATAAAACACGAGAATCAACAAGATAATAAAGACTGCCCAAGTAAGTTTTCAAAACAAATTCAAATTACCTAAATAGGAAAAGTTTTTATGACTAGATTACACATAATTAAGGAGAGGCTTCTTTAAATGCACCCACCACTTGGTATATTAATTTACGGGCACTTATAAAGAATACTTACAACCTTTAATACAAGACATTCATTTGTTCTTGCTTGGAAGATATGAACTTTGTAAGAGGTTTTAAATAACTGACAGGAGGTTCAACTGATTTGCTTAATGAGTCAATGCTACCAGCAGATATTTATGTTTTGATCTGGTTAAAAAATAAATATGGTGGCTACTACAATCTCACCTGCTGGTGTTAAAGAAAGAAGACATCTATCTGGAAGATTGTATTTCTCAGAGTCCAAGGGAAAAACTCCAAGCCAGTGTAAATTTGTGACTTGTAATTTTGTGTCATACGCCATTTTCTACACAAAAATTAGAGAATAATGTCCATGATATTACCAAAGCCCAAATTTTCTTTTTAGCAAGAAGCATTTGAAATGTTAGAGGTTTGTGGATAAACAAAGTGGTTAAAAAAGGGAACAATAGCTACCTAAGTAGGATTATTAAGAATGGACTGCAGAGAGAAACGAAATTCTAAAATGTTATGAGCAGACTGTCAAAAGGAGTGAAGTTTCAAAGCATCAAGAGAGAAAATATGAAAAGAACTACTCCCTCCATCCCACATTGATAGCTTCATTTGGTTTTTCAAAATGAACTAAATTTAGTTCATTTGGAAAAACCAAATGGTGCCATTAATGTGGGATGGAGGGAGTCATTTATATGAGTATAATAGATGAAAAAGATTGAAAATATGAAATATAAGAAACTGAATACCATCAGCAAAATAAGTAAAAACCCCCATGAAATAAATGCAATAAAGTGTACAAATTTGGTATTCAGGTGATGGAGATCTATGCTAGTGTAACTCTCACCATTGAACCAAAGCGATAGGTTGTCAATATGTCAAAGCCATGAGGATCACAATCTACTAGGCAGTAGGCTGGAATGTTAAGATGAGAAACAAGCAGCCGCAAAAATCTGGTAATGTGATGATTGATTAATGTCACTGTACAAAAGATTATCAAAATCTCCTTTCAAAAGGAAAAAACGTACATTCAGTTACCTTCTGGTGGAGACATCTGGATAACCTCTTCCCTACAAATACTTATATCAAGTACCAGTCATAAAGCTTTGTTTACGCTGAGGAATAAAGATTAGTTCTACCGTGATAACAATGCATCTATTGGCTTCACAATACCCATCATCTGATAACCTTTGAAAAACTGCTTAAGAATTCAGACAAAGGAGACCAGAGGGAACAGATGAGCAACCTATAACAACCAACCAGACAACTGAATGCATTCAAAAAATTATAATAATAAATACCTGTTTCCTTCTCCACAACTAATATGTATTCTGCTACACTAAAAATATCTATTCAAATGTCTCAAGTGAAACTTGAAATTTCTATTGTATAATGCATAAAGGAATATGCTAATTCTTAAAGAAATGAAATGAGATAGAAAATTGTTCATATTTTTTAGCGCATAATATATCACATAAGTTGTCTGCCTAGTTTCTGCAATATATTTCTGCTTTTCAAACCCTAACTTAATTTATTTCTAAAATGGGTAACTTCAATGTTCTATAAAGCACTCAAACTTACATAACAGTCATTTGCACATTGGAAAATATAATGAAGTTCACATTGTTTTCAAGATTAAAAAAAACGACATATCAATCTGCTTAATATAATTTTGCCATTTTTTCTAATATTCTTCATTGAGATTGGTTCCACATAATTGTAAAGGTGTGTCATGAAGATGATGATGTTGAATCTTCATCTCATTCTCCCCTCTAGAGGATTGCATCAGGAAGAGAATCCGGCATAAAAACTTGTTACTATGTTTCTTTACTTGAGTTTTGAACCATCAGTCCGATTTTGACAAGAGTCAATCATGGTATAGAACCCATATCACTGACTTAAGTAAATTTAAGGATACCTTCAACTTCTTCAGCACGAACTGGAATAGGATACCCCTGAAATGATAACTATTTTAGAAATCTCGTTGTATATTGTATAATCATCAACATTCTTACCTTATTAGGACGACGTATGCAATTAAGAGTCCTCCCTGCTTCCTGAAATCTTAACCACCCCATCACTAAACTGAAGTAGAAACAAAAAATCGAGAATTAATGGTACATAATTGAGTAACAAGAAGAAAAATAAAGTCAAACGCATAAAAAAATATAGGATAAATGTAAAACATACTATATAAGATTGCCAAAGTTATTGGAAATCCATACAAATAAATAGACTTTTACTTCAACATGTTTAATTTTTTTTAGTTTTATTTTCTGAACAATTTAACATTGTATTTCCAACATGCCATATGGAGCTCAATGCCAGACTTAAGAAAGAAATTTCATTAGATACAATGCTGATATAATGTTTCTCATGCTGAGGGAAGCAAGCTTAGGCTTATGAAGAGGACCCACCCACATCCAACAGATACCTGCACAGACAAGAAAGTAGAAGTATATGAATGACAGATCAAATATTTCATCATTGACAATTTATTCTCTGATCTGTGGATACTCTAGGATACTAATACACAAATATAAGTGCTAAACAATTACAGACCTTTGGGTATGGAGGTGGCTATAGCCCCACCAAATAATTATGGGTCAGTGATATTTGGGCATGTAGATTTTGTAGGACCATGTATAAATTTGAACTATTCAGTCAATTGGCCACAACATAGGCACACGCACACACAGAGGCACATGCATGAACACACAATCTCACACACAGAGGCACATGCATGCACACACACTCTCACACGCATACACATACACATGCATGCATGCACACTCTCGCTCACACACAAGACACACACATGCTGCACATTTAGACTATGATGACTGCATTCCAAAAGGAAAGATAATAATTGGGCTCCTTATCTTGTACAAAAATGGCACACCACATTTAGATGATGACTGCATTCCAAAAGGATGCAAATGTCATTGATAGCTCGATCTACAATTGCTTGTGCTGCAATGCAATGAAAATCAAATGAGTAGTTTGGGATGTTATGGGACAGATGATACGTATTAGCAAGTACTTAAATGAACTGTCATAAACTAAAGTAGAACAAGGGAGAAAAAGCTATTCAGAAAATAATTGAACGGGTGTGCTGTGGTTCCTTTTTAAATGGATTCAAGTGTCCACTCCAAGAAAGCAGCAGTAGAATTGGTAACCCGATCTTTTAGATTTTAAGCTGTCTCCATTTTCTGGGTCTGGATGCATGGAGAAGCCCTTAGGTGCTTGTGCTTACAAGTGCCACGTTTTTATATATGAAGCTATTCCAGGAGTTATTAGACATTCATATAGATATGTTAAATGCAGCATTAGATTGTGATTTTGTTATCATAAAAGTTATTCCTAAGGCATATGATGAAGCGACCTCTGTAGAAGACTTTCTGTCAGATACAGCCATGGGCATCCAGGGATATTTTTACAGAATTTATGCTGTCAAGACTCACAATTAGAATGAAGTACAGATAAACAGAGAAGAGAAGACACTAAAATGAAACCAGCATATAACAGACAAGTTAAATACAGAAACAGTGGAAAGTATTTGCATGCAGGATTAGATAATTAATCATTTGCCATGAAGCGGATAGAAAAGTGATAGAATTATTGAAGACTAGGGTTTTTGGAGAGAAGAAAGAGCTTACCTTAAATTGAATTAATGAAGAAGAATACTATGAAAAGACTTGACAAGCCTCCAAGTAGGTTTAGGGTCGCCAATTAAAGGAAAAAACATTACTGCCCTCACTTGAGGGAAGGGCTGACCAATCATATAATAAGAATAACCATAAAAGACTAATCTACCCTTTATAGATAGAACTATGCTACTAAAGACAACCAAAAGTACAAAGATGTGAGCAAATATACTCTCTAACAAAAAGAATATCCATATTGATGGAAAAAAGAGAACTTGGGTTTTAAGAGACAAGAAGAGCTTTGTATTCAAAATAATGAAGATATAACCAAAGTGGTCAGCCAATCTCTAATAGGCTTAGCGTCACCAATTACAAGACCACCCTCATATGAAGTACCCTACTAAATATTTAGGCAAAAGAGAAAATACTCCTCTAACACATTATGTTTTTTTAGTTTTTACATATTATCATTTTAAGGAATTCTGTATTTTCCAGGATGCAATGAAATTATTGACCTATTTGTTGCTTCCTTATATAGTTGGGGAAAGTTCAAAGCAAATATTTTATTACCAAAATGTATAACTTATGTACCTGAAAATACAGAAGGATGCATGTAATATATATCCCGTTTTGATAGGTGCTTATTTTTCTGTAGCAATTGCTGAACAATCTGTAGAACTTTCAACATAGCATCTGGAGAAGAGAAATAAAGTACAGGTCAATTTGAAGCAACAACCGTAACCAATTTAGTACCATAGTTTACAACTCAGCTTTTCAGAAACCATTTTAAAAGAACACATAATTTATATATAATACGAAGGACATACCCAGACGGCCTGCATGGCTTTCTTTTCCAAGAGTGATGACTTCTTTGCCAAAGGGTTGGTCTGATCCACAACCACTGGCGCCAATATACAGTCAAATCAGTTAAAATTCATGAAAATAAAAAAGAAATGCAACAAAATCCAGCCTAATTAATACCAATTCAAATAGTTCAACAAATAGCTCTTAAATTTCTATGATCCATTTTGTTGTTCCAATCTCACAATAAAACCCTAAACCCTGCAGTTACTTTAAGTATGCATTATTTGCTATCACTTTTTCACCAAGTAGTGAAGTAAGAGAGAAAGGAATATATTTCAAATCAAAAGCAGAAAAAACAGATTTAGAACAAAAATTCGGCAAAATACGATTCAACCTCAAATATCTAGCAATGTAGTTGACAAAGCAAAGCATAATACAATGTCATAAACCTGAAAACATCTAAAGACAACGTCAGTAAGCTATACTGATGTTTCCTACTCGGAGCTTCTTAGCTCAGCTTAACCATGATCAACAACCAGGATTCGTGCAGAAAAAAAAAAGTTCCGTAAGCAGAAATACTGAAAAAGAAAAATCAGAAAGAATATCTTAATTTCAGAAGCCTAATTAGTCAGATACCATCATGCTCCTAGGATACGAATTTCCAAATTTTAAATCATAAATGTTGGACTCAAAAAATCGACGATACAACCAGGTTGAAAACCTCAAATTTCATCTAGAAAACAACCACAGTTCATCACATTTGTATTGATTATTATCATTAAAGAGTCTTGTTAGCTCCAAAAAACTAAATTTGGCTACAACTCCCTGAAAACAAACAAAAATTCGACTCTTAATAAATATGACCCATAATAGAAGATTCCTGGCTTCTCATATACTTCCTCCATCCCATATTAATAGTTCTATTTCGAAAAATAGTAGTTTTTATTAAATGGTCAAACGCAGAGGAAAATAAGCTTATGATATTCTTTTTTCAGTACCCAATTACTTAATTGAACAAAATGGAGCTATCGAACAAACTTTTTTTCCCAAATGGAGCCATTAACTTAGAACGGAGGGAGTACTTTAACTCCTATTACCAGTTCCCAGCCGGATCAGAGCAGTAAGTCCGGTACCGATCCAGCAAGACGCAAGGAAGCTCCTGTCTGTTGCATATATTTTCCAACAAAAATCGGGTAAAATCTGCAACTCGAAAATCTCATGGGCATAAGCACTAAGCAAGGTAAAATTTGTAAGGATTTTGATTTTTATGCTAATTACAAAAAAATAAAGCTACTTCGAATTTTGAAGAGCAAATCCGAAGGCTTCGAGCTAGAAGAACTTCCCTCCATTTTTTCGTCAAGATTTCGCGCGCGCCACAGGAACTGCTCAAGACAAGCTTATGACTAATAGGAGTACCTCACACCGCTATAGATCCGAACCTCTTCATTGCCAGGCCCATGGCCCAGAAAGGGAAGGCCCACTAAATCCGGGTTCGCAAAAACAAAGCCCCATTTAGTTACGTGTCAATGAGCCAAGCTAGCAGAGCTTCTACTCTGATGGCTGGGGGTGGGAGGGGCCAGGGGCACTTTGTTGCACCAATCAAAAAAATTTATCGGTGCTTTATCACAATAATAAAAAATTTCATAAGTTATGGGGCCATGACCCCCTCTAGGCCCCCTAGCTTCGTCCTTGCTGAGGTTACATCTCGTCATTTGTCATTTTGCCTCTACCAACCTAAACCTAAAGCCATAAACTGTGTTATTACCTACAGTCCCTCGTCCACCTCAAAGAGGTTATCCAAGTAGCACCTCCAAGAGGCCATCTGGCTTGCACCTCCGGGAGGTCATCCTGCTTGCACCTCTGGGAGGCCACCTTGCTTCCACCTCTTCCCTCCAATCCCCCGTCCACCTCGTGCCTCCAGTCCCCCATCCGCCTCCTACCTTCCACCTCCCACCTCCAATCCCTCCTCTATAGATCCTCTCTTCATTGCCAGGCCCATGGCCTAGAAAGGGAAGGCCCACTAAATCTGGGTTACTAAAAAAAAAAGCACTATTTGGTTACGTGTTGATGAGCCAAAGTTAGCTGAGCTTCTACTCTGACGGGCTTTAGGGCCGGGGGGCACTTTGTTGCACCAATAAAAAAAAATTATAGGTGTTTTATCATAATAACTAAGGCTGAGCCTGTTTGCCCAGCTCGGGCCAAACCCGTATAAACCGATAACAACGGGCTATTATTGAGCTCTCATAAAATAAACCTGGCCCTGCGGTAAAAATAAACCAGGCTCATGCTTTACCACGGGGCCGGGTAAGTCCCACATTTCAATTTTAGCCCAGCCTAAGCCCGTATAAACCGACACAAACCGGCTATTATTAGGCTCTCATTAAATAAACCGGGGCCTTGCGATAGAAATAAACCCGGCTCGAGCTCTACGCGGGGCCTGATAAGTCCCGCTTTTTTATTTTTCTTCGCGCCTCTTAGACCCGAATCCACCTCCTTCGCCCGCCCGAGTTCCTCACCATTATCTGGTGCTCCGCTCCCAAATCCTTCGTTCCAATCTCTCAATCCGCCGCCGCAGGTGGAGGAATCCTAGATAGGCCCCGGCTCCGCATTCCCGCCGTCTCCTCCTCGTCGAGGAGGGCCGAACCAGCTCTGAAACGCGGGAAACGGCCGGCATTTGGCGAATCTTTCTCCGGCATTTCTGGAGGCTTGGGATTTCGTCCTGCATTGCGTTGCAAGCTCCCGTTTCGAAGTTTGGGGATGCGTCTGAGGCGGAATTTGCAGCGGTGAAGGGAATATGGAGCACTTGGATTTTTCTTTTCCTGTTGGCTTTTCTTCCGGTTTAGGGTTTATTGCTAGAATTTAGAGCTCAGGGATTGGTTGAGGCAATGATAGAAGCGGAATTGGTGGAGTGTGGATGATTGGAGGTAAAGCGGAACTGGCTATTTTGGTATCGCGCCTGTGATTTCCATCTGTGCATAGGAGGATTTTGTAACGCATTGAAAGGAAAGGGAAAAAGGAGCCACTTTTGTTCTATCTATTTCCACCTGAGCTGATCGAAGCAGCTGCTCTTTTTTGCAAGCTCACCATTTCGAATCTCTCAGCACGGTAATGGCATTCCCCTCTTCAGTTATTCCGATTGGTCTGAAAATTCTCGTCTCCTCTAGCCATTCCAATACTGTATTTGTGGCACGGAATATTAGCATGCTTGGACGAGACTGAACAAGAAAAGATGGACATAATCTGCTAAAATACAATTCTTGGTTGGTTCAACAGATTTCTGAAAGTTGTGTGCAGTGTAACTCAATACGTTTTGTCTCTCTTCATCCTTGCTTTGGTCATCACAAAGCAGTTTCAACAAAAAATTTTAATGAAAATCAAATTTTCAGACGGATTTGCAACTTGAAACAAAATAATTATCTAGGAGCTTCTCACTTTTGTTGGCCAAAAATATTACACATAATGTGAGGCATGTGGTCAGGTAATCTGATGTTTTTTACTGTGTGCGTGTGAATAAACAATGTGCAGGGAATATGTACGGATAAATTAGTAGATGTTCGGCGCTTGTTGGGCGTGAATAACGTCACCTGTGCCATTACTAGCTACTCCCTCTCTCACGAGGTAAGCATTTTTTTCTTGATGTTCTTGCTCTGTATAGTGCTGAGATGGTGTTGTTAGTTTTCTAACATTTCTTTTATGATAAGTTATACTCAATTTCTTGTACATGCTTCTTTTGATACATTGTTATAGTATATCAGGCTTGATTTTTTAAATTAATTTTTAGACACAAGTGCTAGTTTCTTCACAAATCTTCTGGCTGCGTTATTTTAATTTGAAATTATATTTGTTCTGTTAATTTTGTCCGCTTATAGTGGTTCTGAACTTTTTTTAATTTTATTTGTTTTATTCTAATGTTTAATCAAGGACTAAAATATATGCTATATTTTTTATATATTGCAGAATTTATAAATATGTTACAAAATATTGATAGTCACTCAATGGACGTTGAGGAATATGATGACGATGAGAATATATAGTTAAATGCACTATTACTATAACACTTAATTTATCCTTGTTGCTAACTATCTCATTCTCATTTGTAATTGTGGGAAGCTTTTGCCTTTGTTTACATATCCATGATTTAAGGTCAAAAGATCTGACTTTTGGGATTTGACTTCGTTATCAGTTCAGTCAAATTCCTTGTTTGTTCATTTTCTTATATATACTCTGCTTTCTCTCAGGGTACAAATTGCCAGCTTCAACTTTTGGAGACAATGAACCTCAGAGTGGCTGGCGAATATAAAAACTTTGGAGATGTTGCCTCTGGGTTGAGGGTATATGTAGAGCAATTGAAGGATAAAAATGGTAGATTTGACGAGTATGTTCAGCAAATTGATGTAATAGACCAACAAGTTTCCGAATTGGAAGCTGTAGTGTCAATGCTTGACAAATATGTTACTCTATTGGAATCGAAGGTCCAATCTGCTTATGGAAGTACCCTCACCTAGTTATATGAGATTTTTTGTGTATTTTTCATTACAGCAATATCATGGAAAGTGCCTTTCTCTTTTTGGCATGCTCAGGTTGCTGCTGTTTTTTTTTGTTTCTCTCGTCTGTTTATTTCTTCATTTCAAGTTCCATACAATGAGGTATGTTTTTCAGATTAGTGAACAAGGTATTTATTTTGGCTGAACCAACATTGACATTTTCTTCCCGCCCCTATCCACTCAGCTTTTGGAAATGCAAACGAGAAAGCAAACGAGCATTGGAATCTAACGGTTACCTTTTTGAGTTAATTTGAACAACTTTGGTAATTTGTTTCTGTTGTAGTTCAATTAAAAATCTATCAGATTAATATTCTGAAGATATTACCCTTGCACTTGAAATCACAAAATTGTATTAGACTATTGCTATTAGATCAACCTGGTACTTTATGGTTACATTCTGTATGCCCTTTTTCTTCTTTGCTGCTGAACTCACTTTTGACTCCTAAGAGTCTTAGCAGTATCTCATTGAAGGTTTTTTTATTCCCTTTGTGGAAAAATAAGATCATCCAGTAACTATATGGAATCTGGCATCACCAACTGTTGGGATTAGAATCTCCTGACCCTTTGATCGTACTCACTAAGATTTTTAGGCTTAGAAATTATGATCGCAGATCGGTAGCTTTATATTTTGGGTATCGATATAAAAGCATAATTTATTGTCTCTGCATTTATGATAAACAGGAAGATGAGCATAATTTATTGTCTCTGCATCAGCATTAATGCCCACATGAAATGCTTAATTTGAACTTTGAAATTAGTTGCTATTAAATCCACACTCATATCTCATGGCTTAAAATATTGGGTTTGAATTGTATATTTTTTAATAAAAAAAATTTTATTTTTTTTAAAAAATATTTTTTAATATCGTATTGATATGTATCGGTCATATCGATATAGTACAGCCGATACGTATCAGCTTTTGGTAACAATCAAAAATTTATTGATACATATCAGCCAATACGGTCTTTTATGTCTATAAGTGCGTTTTAAGTATTACATAGCATCTAAATCACCTTTGACCTTGTAACAATCGAAATTACACTATAGATTGACTCGTACCAATTTGATATATAGGAGCCAATTAAAAAATAACTACATTAGGCAAGGGAAATTGAAACCCCTTTAGAAAATGCATTAAGTAGGCCTAATCCATTGAGATTGTCTCATATCTAAATAGGATTTAAAATTTTATATTTATTTTTTGTTTAAAAAATAATAAAATAGTAATTTTTTTAATGAATATTTGACTCCAATAATCAAATTTTATGGTATATTCAAGTTACATCTTATTATGAGGCAAAAAATAACTCTTTTTAAGTTGAATGTAGTTATAGCCCGTTAAAGTTCACGACCATTTGCCTTTAAATGGGCTGTGAATAGTCGGGCTTAAGGGGCTCGGGCTCTAAAGCCCGATTACCAGCCCTAACAATAATAGAAAATTTCATAAGTTAGGGGGCCATGGTCCCCTCTAGCCCCCCTAGCTTCGTTCCTGTTGAGGTTACATCCGGTTTCGAGACGGTTCAAGGTATCGACTATCGACAAGTAGACTTTTATTTGAAAAAGGGTAATGTAAGCTTGGGTTCGTACGTATATTTTAAAACTCAGCTCGGATACCAATTTGTATTGGTATTCAAGCGAGTTCAATCATGTTTGACCAAAGGTCAACCAAACCTAGAGGTTAACTTGGTTATGCTTTTTATAATCGTCATTTGCCATTTCGCCTCTGCCAACCTAAACCTAAAGCCATAAACTGTGTTGCTGCCTATAGTCCCTCGTCCACCTCAAAGAGGTTATCCAGTTAGCGCCTCCAAGAGGCCATCTAGCTCACACCTCTGGGAGGCCATTCTACTTGCACCTCTGGGAGGCCACCTGGCTTCTGCCACTTGCCTCCAATCCCCTGTCCACCTCTTGCCTCCAGTCCCTCGTCTGCTTACCTCCTCCAGTCCCTCATTCACCTCCCGCCTCTAGTTCCCCTTCTGCCTTTAGGAGACCATCTGCCACGCTAACCTCCTCACCCAACTCTCCTCTCTGTTAGAGACTAAAGTCACCCTCTTCATCGTTCTATCTAGTGTCTTCTCCCTCTAATTCTTGGTCAGTCGCATCTGCCTCGAGATAGACCATCGCCAAGCCCCACCAAAATATTTGCCTTCAACCATCTCCTCCTCCACACCACCTCCCACCTCCTCCATCCCTTGTGTACCTCCTCTGCTATTCTAAGAAGCTTCAAGACGATGAGACCTCGTGGACCTCGCCACCCAAGCAAAGAAGATGGTGTTCCATATATATATATATATATATGGGCCGTGAGTAGCATGGGCCTGAGCTCACGGAGCCGGGCATGAGCCCAGGCTCACCTTAACTTTTCCCACATATATATATATATATATATATATATATATATATATATATATATATATATATATATATATATATATATATATATATATATATATATCTGAACATTAGGGATAAAGTATAAGTCTATTAACAGAATATTTTGATATAAAAAGTATATTTTTATCACTTGACATAATGTATATTTATATATATAAAAGAGAATTCATCAATATAAATAACACCAACTCTTCTTATCAAGAATGGATGAGGAACCTTAAAGATTGACAAGTGAATAAAATACTAGACATATATATATATATATATCCTCATAGTGACCATTCTTATTAAATGAACACCAATAAATGGCCTCACACTTGGTAACCATCCAAGTTAATCTGAATTTTTTATTTTAATTAATACAAAACATGGCTTTTTATTTTCAAATAATTTTTTTATTTTCTTTATTGCTTTTGGGTTTCTAATGGGGTCCACATGTGGGAACACACTAACAGTTGGACCTAGCCAAGGCCCCCTGCAGCATCGGGAAATCCAGATCCAGGTGACGTAAGACCTAGTTGCAATTTCATTTCAATTTCCCAAGGCCTTCCCCCTCCTCCCTCCCCTCCCTTGTGGCTAGGCTTTTTTTTTCACAACCCGGACTGGCTCGGTTGTCCAAGTCACTGGTTTGACCAGCCAGGCTAGAGTGATGCACTCAGGTAAACTCTGCCCTATAACCCAACCCAAACGACTAGGCTCTGATTTTTTACTGGGCCCGGTTGAACCAATCAGGCCAGCCCCAATTTTAAAACACAGGTTCACGCACGACTGCATAAAGTTGTCAAGTCCTGATCTGATGGCACCCATTAAAAGAGAGAGTGGACATGAGATTCAAACCAACCCACGTACCACTGAGTAATGTATGTAGTAGGATCAAAATTTGATGGCACATGATGCTTGGGCTCACACAATCACATGTGAGCCCGGGCTTATATAAATAAGACTTTGCTTATCTTATATTCCCTCTATGTTTTTTGTGTTAATGAGTCATGTCTACGTTCATAGGACTTAATTAAAGGGTTTGGGCAATATGCCTTATAGAGCATCATATTCTACCGCCAATTACCTCAAACATGTATAATGCCCACACGTCATACACACCAAGTAGATCATGATATAATCCCATGTGGGCGGCCAATTAAGTGGGGGTTTTGAAATTATCTAAAGTTTTAAAAACATCCCAAATTAATTGTGTATTTAATGTTATCCTTCTCATAGTAATTAGTAGATGGATTAAAATTTTTGATAAATTTGTTTCATTAAATATCACATTTTTAAAAATATGAACAATTAATATTGGATGAATGAGTATATATTCCATGTTATAAGTATATTTTAATTATTAAAATCTTTATTTTTTAAACCATAAAATAACGAGATATATACTTTTGTACTTAAATTATAACAACCAAATGTGCAATAAAAAAGAAATAATTCGGCTATGTTCTAAATATATTATGGAGAAATCTAGTATGTGTTGCAAAGCAGTGCATGATTTACCATTGGTGGCACCATAATTGGAAAAGGAAGTTGGGGTTGAGGCCTTCAGGGTAGAGTGGGGCAAGCGTGGGGCAAAGCATTGTCACTATCTTGAAGGGCATTGTTCTCATAGTAGTGAGGGTTGGTACCGTATACTATGCATCAATTTAAGCATGTTTAGCCACCCAAAAATCAATTTTATTAGATTGTCAACCCCCAAATGACCAATCTAATACAAATCACTTAATTAACTTGATTGATATTTATGTTTCAAATATGCACAAACAATACACACCCTAAATCGTATATTGCTCATCAAATAAATAAATAAAATCACAAACAAACAAGATACATGATTTTTTATGTGGAAAATACAAACTATGGAAAAACTATGGGACTTTTCATGCCACATAACTTTTGCACTATAAAATAAGTTTGAGTACTAGATCACATTTTTTCTAGTACAACTACTATCCAACGATCTACTCAATTACTTTGACTCCACCTCATGCAATACCAATCTCCATGGCATGTTCTTCATTTCTTCTATTCATTCACGGGTGCACGATCTCCTTGGATGTCCACCAAGTCAATCAAAGAATAACTTCAACAATTTGAACTCACTCAATGAGAAAAGTCAAGTTTTTATCATAGGGTTTCAAGTTAGTCTCTCTATACAATCTTCAAAACATCATGAAGAGAACTCACAAAATGATTACTAACTCAAGAAAGTATATGATCAATAGAAAACAATCATTGTATCAAAAGAGACTCTCAAAAGAGAAATATGAGGAAAAAGATATACTAGACTTGAAACTAGGGCTCTTTAGGAATGAAGGCAGCTTCTCTCATTAATATTATTCGTAGAAAACTAGTATTTATAGTGTAGAAGATTATAAGTAGAAATTTTACCTTATTAGGAATCAAATCAAACTAAATTAGAAAACATCTTTGGTAGGGCAATTCATGGGTCGATCGATTTACTTGAATAGATTGCAGAGAATAGCATATCATGGATTTTGCATAACACTAGGACAATCAATCAGGTGATTGATCTAACTGTTGATTTTTTACTTGTGCTTCAAATAAATGTCTAACTTGTTTTGTGTGATACCTGTAATTTCTATGAGGAATTTATATGTTATTATTCACTATTCATCCTCATAGTTATTTTGTGACTTATGTGTTAGAAGGCTTTGTGTTCTTTGAATTGACAAACCCCTTTGGTAAATAAAAGATTATTAAGTGATAAACTTAGGAAAGTATCATCGATGATAAACATGAAGTTTGATTAATTTTATTTTAGAGAAAAAAATTCTTTTCACAAGCACTGACATGTCGGTGATCTATCGAAGAAACTATAATTCACTGGACACGTCAGTTTACTTACCATAAAGTATTAAAGACATTGTTAGCAACCTTTAATGTATCGATTATCTTAGATCAATTATACCGATTTGTTTTGGAACTGTATGTAAAAGCGGTTTCGAGTAGTTTCATGGGTAGTTATGCACTAGAACTTATGTTAGTGATAGAATAACTTCATCAAATTTTAATTCTATGATTACTAGAATATTATGGTTGGCCCAAAGGTGCACCAATTTTCTTCTAACAATTGAATTATTGAAGGATAATTAGAAAGTGCACTTAATTAGGTTGGAACGATGACCCAAAGGTGGTGAACTACTTAATGTGTGCACTTAGCTAATTATTCCTACAAGGTGATAGGTAACACCATAATAGTTGAATAACATAACATTATATTATTCCTAAAGGTATATCAAAGTTATATTGTTCATTATATATGTATTTTCTATGTGTTTGATTATGTCATATTCAAAGTACTAATATATTGAGCATCATTATTTAATTGTAGCATCAATTCTTATTTCTTTGCATTCACATGCTTCCTCCATTCTTATGCTCTATAGCCTTAATTTTTTATACTAGAAAGAGCAAGTCCAATTCAACCTTAGTGTTTTGGACCTTAATGTTGCACTTAGAACTGAAAACTTGTTGCTCGCAACTAGCAAGGCTGAAGCAAATGTATTATTTAATGCATGAGAAAGGTCCAACAGGTTAAGCCTCATGTTTATGCGAATGACAATTAAACATCATCAAGACCACACTCCTTCCAATTGAAAATGCCAAATAATTTCTAAAATAAAGTTGAAGAACATTTTAAGTTTGCAAATAAGTCCCTTGTAGGGACTTTCACGGCCAAGCTAATCATGATGGTTCTCGTGGTATGCATGAACACGTTCTTGAGATGACAAATTTGGTAGCACAACTTAACTCATTGTTGATGTTAGTGGATGAGTTCCTTCTTATCCAGTATATTTTAAATTCCTTACTAACTCAGTATGAGTCATGTCCAATTAACCACAACACCATGAAAGACAAGGACGGAGATAGAAAAATGTCACTAGGGGGGCCACTTTGTTGCACCAATGAGAAAAAGCCATTAATGCTTTATGGGCATAATAAGAATTTTTAATGGATTAGGGGGGCCATGGCCCCCTCTAGCCCCCCCTAGCTCCATCCCTGATGAAAGATAAGTGGAATGTGAATGACTAACAGGCTTGTGCAAGAGGCAAGGCTTAAGCACTAGAACATAACTCAGTCCACATGGTTTCTCAAGAGGTTAAAGACAAACAAAGAAAGTTCAAAAGCTCTAAAAGGAAGACTCCAACAACAAATGAAGCTATTTATATAAACAACAATCATCAGAAGGTAAGAGGTCGTAGAAAATTTGGCCACCTTTAAACAAATTGTCAGAAAAGGAAAGAATGGTTCCAAAAGAAATATATTGGGTCAATTCAATTTTTTGAATCTAACCTTACTACAGTTCCTTCTAATACTTGGGGGGTAGATTCATAAGCTACCACTCATATTTTCAACACTTTGTAGGAATTCCTTATGACTCGACCCACAAACATAAAGAAGAACTTCTTGTTCATGGGAAATTGGGACAAAATTCCCATTAAAGCTATTGACACTTATCATTTGTTCCTAGATAGTAGACATCATTTAGATTTGTTTGAAACTTTTTATGTTCCTTTAGTTTCTAGAAATCTAGTTTCTTTGTCAAAATTTGATGTTGATGGATATACTTTTAAGTTTGGGAATATATGTTTTAGCCTATTTAAGAATTCTTATTGTGTTGGTTCTGGTATTTTATGTGATGACTTACATAAATTCAATCGTGATGATTTTTTTGTTGCTTCCCTACTTTCTTGGCATACCTGAATTGGTGCTAATGTAGCTTTCTTAATGAATATTCCATAAACTTGTGGCATAGAAGATTGGGGTACATTTCCCTATATAGAATGGAGAGATTTATAGCATATGAGATTCTACATAATATTGATTTTATTGATTTCTGTGTGTGTGAGTAGATTGTACTAAAGGAAAATAAGCCAAACACACGAAGAAGGGTGCCACAAGGAGTAGGGAACCTCTTGAGATTGTCCATATAAAAATTTTTAGGCCTTTTGATGTTCCATCTTTGGGTAGAGAAAAATATTTTATCAACTTTATAGATGATTTTCATGTTAAGGTTATGTTTATTGGTTAAAGTATAAATCTCAAGTAGTGAACGCCATTGAGGTGTTCATTACTTAGGTTGAAAGACAATTAAACAAAAAGGTGAAAATTATAAGGTGTGATAGAGGTGGCGAATACTATAGGAAATATGATGAATTAGGGCAACACCCAAACCCATTTGCTAAACTTCTTGAAAGCAAAGACATTTGTGCTTAATCCACTATGTTAGGAACTCCTCAGCAAAAGGTGTGTGGCTAATTGGCAGAATTATACTCTTGTGGATATGGTCAGAAGTATAATGAGTAATTTTACTTTACCTTATCTATGTGGATGTATTCACTTAAGACTATTGTTTATTTGTTAAACAAGGTTCCAAATAAGGCAGAATCAAAGACTCCTTTTGAGTTGTGAACTAGAAAGAAACCCAATTTAAGACAACTACATATTTGTGGTTGTTCTACAGAGGTCAAATTTTATAATCCACATGAAAATAAATTAGATTCAAGGACAATCACTGGTTATTTTATCGATTACCTTGAAAAATTGAAAGGGTATAGGTTTTACTATTCTAACTATAGTACAAGAATTATTGAGATTGATAATGTCAGGTTCTTGGAAAATGGTCAAATCAGTGGGAGTGCTACAACTCAAAATGTTGTAATTAAAGAAGTTTGGGTGCATGTCCCATTACCCACAACTTCTAAACAAATTATTATTCTCATGATTGATGTATGTTATATTAATCAAGAATTACAAATTGATAAGCCACAATTTGTTCTTTCAATAGTTGAACAACATAATGACGTGGAACAACAAGATAATGTTCCACCCTTCCATAGTGAGATTGTCATCAATGATCAAATAGTAAAAGAACCACAATAGTCTTAAGAAGATATGAAAGGATAAGGAGACCAACTATTTTCAAAGATTATATGGTGTATCTATAAGAATCTAATTATGATATTTGAAAATCTAAAGATCTAGTTTCATTTTTATAAGCCATATAAAGTATAAATTTTGAAAAAATAATTGAAGCCATGAATAATGGGTTAAACTCAATGGCCCAAAATGAAGTATGGAAACTCATTGAATTGTCCAAAGGATACAAGAAAGTGAGTTGCAAATGGATCATTAAAACCAAACATGACTCAAAGGGCATTATAGAATGATATAAAGCTAGACTTATCGCAAAAGGATTTGCTCAAAAAGAAGGCTTTAATTATAAAGAGTCTTTCTCTCCAGTATTCAAGAATAACTCACTCAGAATTATTTTAGCATTGGTTGCTTATTATGATTTAGAGCTCCACCAAATAGATGTAAAAACATCTTTCTTAAATAGAAAATTAAATGAAGAATTCTTTATGGACCAACCTATAAGATTCTTCATTGTGGGAAAAGAGCATTTTGATTGCATATACTAAAAGGATCTAGGATTTGATCATTGGAAAGATGCAAAGAAAGTAATGAGGTACTTGCAAGGAACAAAAGATCACATGCTCATATATAGGAGGTCTAAAAATCTTGAGATCATTGGCTACTTAGATTCTAATTTTGCTCGATATGTTGATGATCGAAAGTCTATATTTGGCTACTTATGCTTATTGGAGGAGTCATATTATGGAAAAGTGGAAAAAAATCTATCATAGCTTCATCCACTATGAAAGCTAAATTTATGGTATGCTATGAAGCCACACTTCGTGCTTTATGGTTGTGGAACTTTATTTTAGGGCTTAAAATTGTTGACACTATTCACAGACCACTGAAAATTTATTTTAATAACTCTACAACATTATTTTCTCAAAGAACAATAAGTATTCTAAAGTAGTAAAGCACATAAAACTAAAGTTTTTTATTGTTAAAGAAGAAGTTCATAAACAAAGAGTGCTTACAGAACAAATTAGTACTAACCTTATGGTTACAAATCCATTAACAAAAGGATTCACCTCCAAAGACCTTTATTGAGCATGTCAATAGAATGAGTCTTGGAAATAATTGTAAATATTAACCAATGTGATGGATTGCACTTTATTTCTGAAGATAATTATGCTCTATTACACCTTTATATCAATAATAGAGTTTTTTATTCTCTTGTCTTAGTTATTATGTGCATCGATGTGAATGAATATATTTATGACAAGATTATTCTCAATTTATAGAGATATTATGTGGACTCTTATGATTTCCTCTTTTTGAACACTATATTAAACATGTTACTAATATTGTGGTACATGGAAGGGGCCATGTTGTTTAATGACATAGAACTGTCATGACTCATGTTAGTGGTTTGTTTAATCATAGAATTATGTAAGCAATTTGAATAGATAAATTGTGTACACATTATGTTGTCTTGTTATACCATTATGATTAATTATCCTTTGGGCCAAGTGGGAGAATGTTAGAAATGTTATTTGTTAGTTAAGCAGTTCTATATAATAATTAGGATAATTACAAGAATAACTGGGAAGTTGTAACCACTTGATGGAAGTGGTTACTTAAGGAAAAATTAGAGGAGAAGGTACTCTCTCCGTTCAACATAAGAGACCAGACGACATGTACTCCATTTGAAGAAGGAATTCATGATTAAGATAAGTGCAAGGGAGAGAAACCTCTCCCCAGGTGCTTCATTTGTTGAACATGGATTCAGGTATGTTCTGAACCTAAATAACTTAGTATATGCAAATATGATTTAGGATGATATTCAATCTTTCATGCTAACACCATTTTTTGGAAAGAATTGTCTAAGGATATCACTATACATCATCTCTCCTCACAAGATCAGACTACATATATTTTCACTAAACCACTATTTTCTACCAGGTTTCAACAACTTTGCTGCAAAGTTATGGTCATATCCTCCCCTGAGCTTAAGGATGGAAGATAGTGTACATGTATAAGTCTATGGTTAAGTACATAATTTTACTTTGAAATAAGGGTAGTTCGTTATTTAGTCGATAGACTTGTATTGTACAGTATAACGGTCAATTAATATATTCAGCTTGTACATATACAATATATATACCTTGTAATGTTCTTAGATGAATGCATGAGAAAATATTCTTTTGCTTCCACAACATTGAGTTCTTGGGACATCTCCCTCAATTGGAAGATATCCAACCAGCACAAATTACGCTAGATCAACAACTTATGTTTCTTTAGAATGTCGTTATTTAAACCTCACTTTTTCCCCTGTGTCCCCCATTACTTGTACACCCCACACTTAACTTATGAGATTTCTCACATCAACCCCGTTTCTAAAAATAATATTAGTTGTTGTGTTTAACTCAAGTGTACCCACCCTTCACCTCCCTCATGGTTTCAACCCTTAGCCCTCATTTGTCATTCCTCTTCCTCCTTCATGATGTCACCGCTAGCCATTGTCCAAGCTATCGAGGTCCTTTTCGCCACCACTGGAACCCTCTTGTTCTCTCAATCATCTTTGCTGCTATGAAACAATCTTCAACCACCACTCACCATCGACAATCCACGATGTCTTTCCAACCTCACAGGGAGAAAGGAAAGACTGCTAAATCAATCTTCCATTCGGCCAAGCCAGACTTGATGAAAAAAGGAAATAAAACCACTCCTGAGTCCTCCTTTAAAATTCCCCCGACTTCTTGAGTTCCTTCTATGTGGAGTGGAGAAAGGCCTTTGGCTCCCACTGCTGGCCACCTTCGCTGTCCCATCTTTCCCTCTGCCTTTCCACTCCCCAACCTTGCCTCGGACAAGCCGCACCTCCATGCCTGGGCTTGTCACTAGATAACAACAGCTTACCATTTGAGAATTTATATCTGTTTCTATTTCATTTGTCTATCAGGCGCTCACCTCACACTCATCTACTGTCAGCCCCATGCCTTTGCCACTTTAAGAAAAAGGTAGTCTTTCACTCCGCCTTTCTATCTATTTATGGGTAGTCATCTTTTCCTCCTATCACTTAGATATTTTTTATGGAGAAATTTTTTCTTTTATTATGTGCATAGTTGATGTTTGTCAAAATGCTTAAGGTCAAATTTTAGTGCTCATGTTTTATATTATGTACTAATTGTTTATGCATTTATTAGTGGAATGTCAAAATGCTTAAATAATGGTAAACTGGGATTTGTATGAGTGTTGATAAGTGCTAATTTAAATGGAATTTGATTTGAGTGCTGATTTAACTTTAAATTATCTGTATTTAGGAATTAAGGGTTTTTTAGGTTTAAGGGTGTGATTTATAAAGCACTAGTTGTGTCATTTTTAATGTTAGCTTTATATAAAACTTAAAACTTATCATCAATAATATAGGGATTTAATGAGTGCTTATTGTGGATTTTGTTAGACTTGATAGATGAGTTGAGGTTTGTTGGCCATTACAATGTGCTGACTTTCATGCATGACCATGTCCTTTTTCTTTGTAGTCCTTTTAATGTGGTCTATTTATACTTTTCTTTGTAGTTCTTTCTGATGTTTCTAATTTTTCTTTATATACGATGTAGTTTCTCATTTGCCATTCACCATTTATGAGGGGTAAAACATGATGGGGTTTGGGTAATGATCAGTACTGGGATTTAGTACCATGTTAAATTCATAACTTTAAGAGGCTGACAGGGTTATTGGGCTATTGAGGCTCAGTTGATAAATTGTATTTGATTGTTATATTTGTCAATGATGCTTCATTCGTATATTCACTAATGTTGAGGCTAACATTTGGTTTTAATTTCCATACACTAGATGATGAGGCCACACCCAACCACATCATACAGGAGACCGGGAGCTGAAACAAAAGACGGAGATGTTGGTGAAGATGTACTTGGAGATGTTGAATTAGAAGTAAATGTGCATGCACAAGAACAAAGACAAGAAATTGGTTAAGAAACTAATGTCGTTGAGGGAAAACAAGAGCATGGTCATGCAGGGGAGGAGGAAGAAGAAGAAATTGAAGGGCAAATAGTGGAGGATGAAACTTTTCCTTTCCCAATAGGGTTTCTAAATAGGCATAGTGACGAAAAATAGACACAATGTTAAGATGGATTCTTTTGAACTTTTGGTGTATTAGTTGATTAAAAAATATTTGTGCTTTGTAGAGACATTGTTATTTTAGATGCCTTAGTGCTTCTCTTGTAATGGTAGTGTGAAAACATTAGACAAGTGAGCATTAGATGGATAATTGTTGTGATATTCTATGTGGGGCAAATTGTCAAAACATTAAACATGCAAGCATTAGAATGATAATTGTTGTAACATTAGGCAGGGAAGTTGCCATCTTGGTAATTGTTAGATAATTGTTGTGCTACCAAAAAGAAGGACCTTTCTTACTGTGTTGAATAATTGTTGTGAATTCCTTGTATCTTTTCTTGAAGCAGGGGCTTTTATTTGTCGACTATTGTACATGTTTCTATACCTGGGTTTTATAGGTTTCATGATGGTAGAAATAGGAGCCATGCAAGAGTTAACCTCCAGATGTTTCAGAAAGTAGTTAACCTTCTTAACACTAATTTGGGCTGAGTTAGGAGAATGAGTAGAACTCAGCCAAATACTCCCTGAAAATTCTTGTCACAACATAGACAACTTCATATAATTACTATCTATGCTTTAGTAGGGGGTGCCCCTCGCCACAACACATGCAGTAAGTTCACAGTTATTGTCTTCACTTTGGAGGGTGGTGCCCCCCGCCAATTGTAGGGCATATATGGGGCCATCCTTGCCCTTGTCTATTGCTTCAATAGTTGGCGGAGGGTGCTCCCCGCCACAACACAAACAGTAACTCCATGAAGTTACTATTTTTGCTTTGGCAGGGGGTGCCCCCCGCCAATTATAACATAAATAGATGGGGGAATCTTCACCCCCATCTATTGCTTCAATATTCGGTGGGGGTTTCCCCCGCCACAACACACATAGTTACTGTCTTCGCGTTGGCAGGGGGTGCCCCTGCCACAACTCAGACAATAACTTTGTGAAGTTATTGTCTTTGCTTTGGCAGGGGGTGCCCCCCGCCAATTATAGCATAAATAGATGGGGGAATCTTCACCCTTGTCTATTGCTTCAATATTCGGTGGGGGGTTCCCCCCGCCACAACACACAGAGTTACTATCTTCAGTTGGCGGGGGGTGCCCCTGCCACAACTCAGACATTAACTTTGTAAAGTTATTGTCTTTGCTTTTGTGGGGGGGTGCCTCCTATCAATTATAGCATACATAGATGGGGGAATCCTCGCCCCCGTCTATTGCCTCAATATTTGGCGGGGGGTTTCCCCCACCACACCACATTGTCTTCGTGTTGGCGGGGGTGCCCCCTATCACAACACAGACAATAACTCTTTGAAGTTACTGCCTTTCTTATATGAGGGCTCAACGTTTTGGTCGTTTGAGCTTTTCTAGCCTCTACTAGAGCTTTTTAATCGTCGTCAGAGTTATATCACCATATGCCAAATTCCATATTAGGGATGGAGAAATGGAAGAAAATGAATGGTCACCGGAGCTACAGTGCGTGCCAGCTGCTATAGTGCTCGTTGGCTGCTTTGATTTGGCCTGAAGGAGAAGGAAGAGATGTAAGAATATTTTCGGTTAAATGATGGAGGAAGGAAGAGTACGCTATATGGGGGAAGGAAGAGTAAGTTAATCAGGAATAAGTGGGGTTTTGAAGTAAAAAAAAACTAATTTTTTGCTTTTGTTTGGGGGACATTAGGAAAAAAGTGGGGTCTGAATAGCCATATTCTTCTATTTTATAATGTCAACATCACGCACCATGTGCCAAAGGAAAGAATTCTTCCAATGTTATCTTGCACAGAAACAAAACATAAATTACAAGTGAATTTTGTTTCATGGCTGGTATTCTGTTAAGAAATAAACTTAAACAAGCATAAAAATGTGTCAAAAATAAAAGGATGTGCTCTTCGGACCTTAAATCTCGTCTAGTTCAATTTACATTTCATATGGTAAAATTCCTGAATTGCTATCTTGCTTCATCTAATAAAAGAAAATGAAAAACAAACCAGATTAATTAGCGATCAGAACACTCAGTCAGACCCTGTATTTGATGCCAAAAATGATAAGTCTTTTTAACCAAAAGATAAAGCAGAGAGAAATTAGCATTTTTTGTGAAGATGGAAATTGATAATCAATACTAACTCAAGACTTGATAAATCTCATTTCCTACGCAAAGGACTCCTGCTCAGTAACCTGTACACGATTCCACACACAAGTTGTAAAGTTAATCCAAATCTACTGAAACACAAGGAAGGAAAAGAAAGCATACCTGTTGGTTCATAGGAAAGCCAGGGTCATCACAGTACGTGCCATTCTCACTTCGTTCAGCAAATTGGTGGGATAACCTCAAAGCCTTGGGATCACCCTTTCATGATTGAAAATTGACAACCCTGATCCAATAAATAATATATGAATCCAATGAAATTAAATTTGTGGTCAGAAAGGTGTAAATATCTTAAAGATGGGTAGTGCCCGCCCACCTTGGGTACACACTTACGGTGGACATCTAAGGTGTGGATGTATACAGATTCATATAGGCGATAGATATTTATTGACTATGTTAATGGGATAGGCCGGCTTAGAGAGGAGCTTTTCCTATTTTTCACTAACAATGAGTCTAGCATAAGCTATGCATGAAGCTCGTTTATCCATAAAATTGATGATGCACACATTAATACACATGCTAACGTATGTTAGCGTCGTGTGCGCAATTGATCTCAATTATATTATCAATGGTTCCCCGTGTGCAGCTTCTGCTGGGCTCATTCTCACGTAAGAACATGAAAAACTCTTCCCGACGAAAGAAAAGTAGTGAACTACCTCATCCTAACTTTAACAATCTTGTACCAATGGTAACCAAGGTTTGGACGAGAATAGAGACTACGTACCTCCATCTGCTCCATATATGCACCAATCGCCCATCTGAAGAACAAAATGAATCGAGTGAATCAGTAGTACTCAAGAAGATAAGAAACAACATGAACACAATTTAGAAAATATGAAAAATCCATTCAATTACTTGTCTGTATAGTCTCAGGTAAAGCATGAGCGGCTGAATGTAGTCTTGGAATCCTAAGGAGGCCAGCGCCCACAACAGGTCCTCCCCGCTAATGGTCTTCCTCTTATCCCGCTGACACCTCTCGCTCGCCCTTTAATACATTCACAACCAAGTCAGCCAAATTCTCAACGGCATTTGCAAACTGCATTAAAATTAGCACATTCTGATCTGGGGATATATAACTTGACAGATACATACATACAATTAAGCAGTGGATGAGAAGTCTCGCACCCTCCTTATTTTAGCTAGCCTACCACATTTAACACAGGGATCGTAGATATCTACAGTCTGTGTATAGGCAGGGTGGGCTGGCTCATAGAGCTTATCCTTAACCAGTTAGACTATGTTGTAATATTACAATGAGTCATAAACACAAAAAAATTGAACATTAAGACAAATACTGATAAGTAGTCTATAGACATTAGACATCAACTACGATTTAGACTTCTGTAAAAAAAAATTAACCATTTAGACTCAAAATTGTATGATATCAGAAGAGAGAGCGGAAAAGATATGAAAGAGGAGGACTCGCTGGTGACGAAGCCGATAAATTCCAAGACACAGTCTTGCATGGACTCCTTGGCGTCTCTGCCGATCTTGCCATTGCTGGGGATGGCTTTCCTCATCATCCTCCCTATGTTGGCTATGGGTAGATACATCCAGTCGTTGTCCCTCGCCCTTGGCTTCCCGGATTTCTCCATGGACTGAAACCAACAGGTTTATTTGTAATGGGACCGCTAATTACAATGGAGATAAGCTCTCTACCTCCGTTGTTGCTTTCTTTCTTTGCTGGAGATACTAACTACCGGCTGCTGGCTATAGTAGTAAGGCTTCCAACACACTCAAATATTGTGGGGTCAAGAGGAAGTACTGCAACGGCAGAATGGATGCCGAGTACTCTACTTATTACAGCTCTTACAGTTGACTCCAAAAATACGATGGAATAACGTGGTGAATCGGTTCCAATTGGTAACATTTATCCGTGCCGGAAAGGACACCGTCGACCACCTGGCTTGTGGGTCCCCCAAATCAGACCTCGGTGTTGTGGGCCTATTTTATATCCGGATCAGTTATAGGGAAGAGTTTTTTTATCCTCCGCACTCAGCATGAGCCGAGTGTAAGGAACTCATGGGAGGCATTCAGTTCCATGATCGATGGCGCATAAGATAGCACATGTTAGCACAAGTATTACATGTGCTAACGTACACAACCCTGTGCGTCATCGATCTTAGAAATGAACGCCTCCCAGGCATACCTTATGCTCGGCTTACATTGAGCGTAGAGCATAAAAAATGCTTGCCAGTTATAGGGGGGACTAGGGATGGCCTGGAAAACTCGGCCGATTCGACTTCACTTAAGTTAGGGTTAGAGTGCGGGTTTGACAATTTTAACTGTTTGAAAAAAGATAAACTAATTAAAAATCCTAAACAATGGTTTATTATGTCTCTTATTTCTTTATTTTTCTATATTGCTCCTTTGTATTGTTATACCCTTAGCCATTGAATAAGCGAAGACAACTTCTCAGCCTTGGTGTGTGGACAAGTAAGGTATGCATGTTTTAGGGCAAGTGTGCAAAACATTAAGAGTGTTGGAGCATTGGGATATAGATACTAAGTCTTACTCGGAAAGACTTAATGGGGGGCTGGGCGCCGTCAACATAGGGGAGACCTATGCATATTGGACTGATTAAGGAAGACCCTACTTGGAGTAGGATTCAGATGTAAGTTTGAGTTTGTGGGCACATGAGGTCAGCTATACATGGACGTACAAACAACAGGTTTTGAGTGATGGAAGGCCAATGTGCTCATTGAAGAAGGATTTGCTGGTTGTTGGTTATGGTAAGTGTCCTAGCACTACTAGAAGTATACTTGGTGGTCTAGTACAAGTGGCAAATCCCGTGACAGAGTTATAAGCAATTGGGACTGCTCAAGATAGTCAAATCCTAGCAAAACAAAGACTTCATACAAGAGGAGATGCAACTAAAATGTTGCTGAGGCAAGAGACATGCGGGCTCAAGACTTCGATATAGAGTAGGAGGCCTAAAGGCAAATGGATGAGATGAGACTCTTGAAGGAGGGGATAGGTTGTTTCCTAGCTGGGTTGAGACTCTGATAGTTGTCTTGGGTGAGACTATGTACAAGTTTCCTATTTGTAATCAGCATGGCCACTTGTGTGATGAATTGTAACAAGGTTGAGCAAATTCTACTAGTACTAGGAGTCCCTAAACCTTCTCCCCTATATAAAGGGCAGGTTGGTTGTTTGAAGGGGCATTCAGGAAAGGGCGGATTAAAGAGAACAAGATTGTAATAAGCAAGATTGCTAAGACGATGAGTTGGCCAAGGGTCAAGGGTACATGTGGAGAGCTATTCCTTGGGTTTGGGAGCATGGTAGAGGGTCTTGTTCAGTGTAATCTTAAGCACGGGTCGCTAAATAAAAGGTTTTAGGTTAGAACCTGTCAAGCCCCGGCGCCCACCCAACCCAAACCGGATCGAGGGGCCAGTCAAAGCACACGGGGGCAACTAAATTGCATTGCGGAAGACTTTAACCCCTTAATCAATGTTTAACACAAATATGGAATCACACACATTCAGTCCTTTGAGCGAGAGTAATAAGGTAAAAAAAAGAGGATAAAAACTTTGAAATAAATCCTCAAACGTAACCCACATGCTTAACATCTTGAGCTGACACGTGGCTCGAGTTAGAAAATCTGAGATAAGTCTAAAAGCATCATGTATACACGAGTATAAAACATAATCATCCATACAATATGTTATATAAAGATAATAGCATAAATTAGAAGACAAAACAATGTCTGAAGGAATCCACGCTTAGTCCCATGCATATCCCGATCGTCCCTCAAATAGGGAATTCTAATTAATTGCATGTCACGCCATGCAGCCCCAAAATAAAATACAGAAAGAGGGGTGAGTAAAACTCAGTAAGGTTTGAAATACAGTTATATTAATCAAAAAATTACCACTACATAGTGGCATGGTAATTCAGATCCACATTTCACCTAATATTCTCATTTTCGATTAATTCCCTTACCATACCCCTACTTACCCATTAGTAATTATCTTACATACAAGTATCTCATACATACTAATCATGGCATGAATAATCACAATATGACATAAAATTATATGAACAGTGTCACTAATCCCACATTCAGATCATGTGTAAATATCATGTATACTTGCATGAGAAGTGTCTCTAACACACCTTTCATATCATGCATATCCATCACATAACCCTACATAATAGTGTCTTAAACACATATAATCACATAATGCAGATTCATATCATTCATCTATAAATCATTCACCCTGCACTATAAGTATCTCAATCACACTATCCTAAATCATGCATAATAAATCATATCCACATGTGTAACATAATCTCAATTATCCCTACACAACTTGTGTAACCTAGGCATTATATTATCTCATACACATGCATTATCAATAAATGGTAAATGTTTTCATCATGGAGAAAAATACAATCTTACCACCCGCTCTAAACGTGGTTCGATTTCCTAACTTGAAACCTAGGGCATTGCTTGCTCTTGACACAGTCTGAATTCCATACAGAAACCTGAACTATTTGGGGTAATCAACCTCTCTGCTCGCCCTAGACGATCCAAAAGGAAGGTCTGAATTCCTTACGGAAACCTAGAGCAGTCTGCTCCCCCTAGACAGTCCTAGCCGGGAATATCTGAATTCCTTAAGGAAACTTAGAGAAGTGTGTTCACCCTGGACATCTTTGTGGTAGGAGAGTCGGAATCCCACGCGGGGAACCTAGAACATGTGGTAGCTAGTGCACAAAGGTATACTACTCTGGATTCTCAGGGTCCAGGTTTGGCTGTCTCAAGCAATTCTCAACCACATCAAAATGACTCACTCAACCCAGGGAGGATCCATGTTCCAATCAGGAACTCAAATCCAAATCATGTCCTTTTAGACCAACCAATTTTCGATTAAGCCAATGATTGGTTAATTCGGCATGTAATCTCACATCATTGCATCCAATCATTCAACCTCGGCTAAATCTCAATAAGTCTTATTCAAAAATCTATTTCTTGATGCATGCAACATGGTACATATGTGGGCAAGGTATACATGAATCCTAATTCATAATAAGTGCTCTCATTATCCCTCATGCATCCTTTATAATCATAATACTAAACATCATTGTCATCTTTACCCCACATGTGTGTACATGGTAAAAATATTTAATTCTAAGCATATGAACATACCTTATAATTAACTCATCATCATACTACACATGCACCTTAACATCTAATCATGGTTCTAACTAAAATCAGAGGTAAAAACCATCAATCAAGTAAAGTGTAACCACATGCTAAATATATGCAAGCATATCCACACCACACTTAAATCTAGACCTAGCACTATTATTTACCCATAATTTAATCACATTATATTAAAACATATTAGTTCATTAGCATGCTATAATCCAGTTGAAATCATGCTTAAAATATAAAGAATCATCCAATCATAGATTTAAAATAAGTAATCCTAACATGTGTAGCCAACATGCAATTTCACATAATACATAAATATTCTTCACAACTTTAACATCAATAATATTCCCTTCTAGTGGCTCATTCTTGCTCAAATTACTCCTCATGAATATTAAAAATAGTATTTAAGAGTAAAAATATGAAAAGAAGAAAAATAATCAAAATGACGCCATAATGTATTTTTCTAGTTCGTTTTCCCCACTTTAAGTTCAAAATTGAAACTTCACAAACACTTCATAAATCATCAAATAACATCTCCAAATCATTATAATCCAATCCATGTTTCAAGAACATTAAATCTAGTCATTACTAAACATAAACTCTAAGAACTTTTATTAAAAATCAAACATTTCTCAAATCACCATTAAAACTCATAATCATGGAACCCATTCTAAAACCACATCAAAATTGAAATCCAAATCACCGCAATGTTTGAGACTAAAACACTTACCTTTTAACATGTTCTAGATTCTAAATGACTCTTTAAATTCCTTCAAAACCTACCCAAAAATATGATTTTTATTAATACTTCTCAAATCCAATTTTAAAACATCTAAAACTTTCAAGAACAAGTAGATCTAGGGGAAACCTAAAAATAAAATTCAAAACATTAGGTTTTTAAATAGAAACCCAAATCAGTAGTTTTTGAGTGAAAATTAAGATTGATTCAAAGGAAAGGAAGATATTTAAAAGATTTAAGCAAAACCCTAATGGATTAATGAAATATTAAGAAAAAATTATACTTTAATCTCCTTTCTATTTTAGGAAAATGGGGATTATGCTCCTAACACCAGGTTTCAGCCCTTTCCCAATTGGGAAAGTGGCTGGTTCTTTCCTTTTATAGTAAAGGGTGGGGTAGACCTAATTAACTAATGAGGTACAAATACAATTTTATACTAAAAATGGTAAAACTTGCTTATTTGAAACCCAATTTGATGTTCAAAAAATTTAAAATAATTACCTAGGGTCTTAGATTTTAGGGTTATTTAGGACTAAAAATTTTAATTTCGTCCATGGGGCACACGGTGGGTCCCGCCAACCCTAACTTTTCGGGAAAAGAAGTGAAAATTTCAAAATTTCCAAAAAAATTCTAAAAGACTTAAAATAACATAAAATCTTGAAATGTGAAGAAAATTTTGGTTAAAACCTTTGTTAATCACTTTAAATTTGATAATAGTCAAAATCGATCAAAATTGACATTAAACCACACAACAACAATTAAAACGAATAAAATAAACTGGTTCAAGTTCAGGGATCTTACAGAACCTCTTTTTTGTACGTGTTTATTACAAAAAGCTTGGTGAAAGTAAGACAATTAGGCAAGTGGTTGCTCGGTGCAACTAATACATCAAGGGACAAATTCACATACCCAAGTTTGTTCCCATGACAATTGGTTCTAGTGGGATCTTGACGTTGAATTTCAAATAGAATTTTGTTGGGCATGGGAAGAAGAGTGACAAGTCATACACTAAGGAGGAAAAAATGGTGGCAAGGACAAGAGCACCGAGCAATCAGGTAGGCTGAACAAAGGTGCTGACTATTTCATATGGAATGGACCTTACTGTGCAAGGCACTACCCAGAGAAAGAAAGGTTGGATGCAATTGACAATAGGTTTTGCTCAAGATAGAATGTAGTTGTGCATACTAAAGAAGGCATAGCTGGTTGTTGGTTTATTGGTAAGTCTCCTAGCACGATTAGGAGTGTGATCAATGACCTAGTGCAAGTGGGAATCTTTGTGATATAGTTGTATGCAAGCGGGACAAAACAAGATAGTCAATTCCTAGCAAAACAAGGACTCCATGAGAGAGATGAATTCAGCGAGGATGTTGTTGATGCAAGAGGCATGCGAGCAAAGGAATTTGTGTCACACACCTAGATTTTCAAACTCATTTCTCATAAATCAAACAACAGAAAGAAATTTTAAACTTTTTAATCAAAACTTTCTATAAGATATATCGGGGAATGATCCATTCATTTTTAGAAATATAGTTATATTCAAATCAAAATACTACATTAAACAAGATCAAACCACATCACAAACGAAGAGGATCCAGCCCGAGAAGATATCATAGATACATAACACAACCACGAAAGTAAATTGCACTCACATGCCTAAGTGAAATATACATATGCTAGAATTTAATTAATAAAGTCAAGAATCCTAAATTAAACTATGAAGTAATTAGCTATCCTTTCCAAGCATCAAGATCCCAACTTGATCATTTGTCCTGTGAACTAGCATCACAAGGATGCTAAGTATACAAATAGACCCAGTGAAATGGATAAACAAGAACCAAATTAACGACACATATAATTCAAGAGCATAATACAAATTTACCATGATCATTATTACATGCACCACATTAAGTAAGACATAAGGATAGAAGTGAAGAATAATATAAAAAACATACCCATATACATAAAACTTATGAGTCATTTTTCTGCACCAAGTATATATCACCAAGGTTCTCTACGATACAGTGGCCACGTCTAGGAGTCCATCTCCTTCACTAGATTATGAACTACTCACAATCAAAATTAATTCTTCTAAATCCTATGCACCCAATCCACACTAAGGGTTATAAGGCCTCATAGATCCAAGTGGTCGAGATCTCAACTAAAATGATCATCAAAGTATCTTATATTGCACTGCACATGACCAATCATCTTTTAGTCCTTTAGTCTATTTGAACTTAACTCTCAAGCCAGGGGAACACCACACTTACAAAGCCGAAAGACCATGATTCTTTTTTATAGCATGCCCTTCCGTCTACATGGATAATGACTCACTTTAGGGGCCAACTATACACTAAGATCCCTTCTCCTTAAGTGTCAAATATCAATAGCCTAGGGCACGATAAAAAACAAAGATTCATACACATAAATGACCACATTTACTCATACATCAACATGCTCACCATCACATATACATGCAACCATATGCACTGAAAATCACATCATTATAATATTTAATCATAGTATATATAACTTCATAACTTATGTTTCATCATAATGTGACTTCACTCGGAAGACTCTTGCTCCATCAGTTTCTCTATAACACAGTAACCATGTTTAAGAGTACAGCCTCGCCTCACTAGAACATAAACTATTCACCAATGACCTCAAGTATTTTTAGGCGTGCCTGCTCTATCTACCCATGAAGCTAAGGCCCATAGGGGCTTATAGACCCAAGTGGTTGAGATCCTGACTTTCATGATTATCGGAGCCTCCTATCCTTAGAGTGCCGGAAGACTTTAGTCCTATTTTATATTAAACTTTTTTTGTATGTGGATAAAGACTCACTTTAGGAGCCAAACCGACACAATGATCCTCTTGTCCTTAAGTGCCTTGATCCACTAGTCTTGGGGTGTGATCTAGTACAAGGATTCTTCACATATAAGAGCATGTATACCCAAACAACCATCAATCACAACATCACATATCCATGCACTCTTGTGCATATAATTTCATGGTATTATATTACTTAACATTAGCTTATATCATCTCATATATAAAAAAATCATATTATCTCATTTGCATGCACTCATGCATAGAATTTCATGTTATTATATTACTTAATAATAGTTTATGTCAAGTAACAACTCATGCAGAAAATGCCCAATACACGCTTAATGTCGGTTACATTTCGGCAAGGTCACCTATGCCCATTGGTAACCCACCAACATGTCGATTAATGTAACATATCTATGCATATCATGCATTAAATATCATGTTATTATATCTAATAAAAATAGCCTAACACATATAGCATTCTTATTAAAATAACCTAAAACCAACTTGTTGTTGGTGGACTCATCAATGTGTCGGCTAAGTCATTGATGACCATTGGTAACTTGTTTATGCTTCAAACCCTTGCCGACAATGAGATGATAAGGATAACCATCCGCATTAACACCTCACCAATGCATCATTCTCACTACCAGTGACCCTCGGGTAACACACTGACGTGTCAATTCTCATCTATATCATCACTATCATCTACTCAGTTACATTGGCAATGTTACCAACATGTCATTAAACATGCTGATGGTCCAAAAGAAATAATAGCAATTATCCTAACTTCTCAAAATCACTCCATATCATAATCTTCTCCACACATAACCTACTCATAATAACAGATGTTGATTCTTACTATCAATTGATCACTAAACATGAGAAAAACATGATATCATAACATAATCATGACAAAATCTTAGAAATTATCCTTTACATATTTTCATGTCATGCAAGTAATCAAAACATATTTCATACATTCACTTCAACACCAAAACATAGAATCAAGGTTTACAATCTAGCATAAAATCATGATTTCTCAATATTTCCATGACATGAATTCACAAAGAATCCTATTTTAATACTTTCATATCCAATGATTTCATAATTCAAATCATACATGTTATGTGCAACGATCAATCGTTCAACTTGTTATTTTATTATTTTGCCCTTTTACCCTAAAACATTATGAAACCTCTAAAATCACTTATGAAACTTCTCCAAGTGAATTTGTATGCAAACGTGATTCGAATAAGCTTCAAAAACATTCAACATTTTTCAGTCTTCTTTCTTGATTAATAAGAACATGTCTACTCTTATTTTTCAAGTTTTGGGTAGAAGCACTGCAGTTAGATTACTAGTTGTGTGGTGTGACCCATCCATAAAAGGGTGGACTTGCATATACGAGTTTGTCCCCATGACACCTACCATTTTGGGCAGCCCTAACTTCTAAATTATCAAAGATTGTTTATAGAAGCATAAAGGGATAGTAGTTTAAGTATTTCATAGGACTCCAAATAATAGAAAAGAAGCTAATATTTTCTACCCATGAGTTCCTTTTATGCAGTAATGAAGAAGACTAACTAAATTTTTATGAAGGACATAATCAATTGTCTCAATTTCCAATCTAAATTCTTTCTTTACTTAGCCCATAATTCATGAAATACTTATAGAATAAAATCATTTGTGGAAAAATAGTAGGGTTACTTGTATACCTGACCAAACCTAACCTAGTAGGGTTAGACTTTGCATTTTGAACTGATTAGGACTTGCATTTTTAAGTAGGGATCAAGGCTGACCCAACCCAACCGACCCTTTTCCTACCTCTACTTAGGACTTGGAAAAAAGAAAAATGACCCTTATACCCCCAGAATATTTATAAAATTGTACTTACACCCTTTGATGTTTTAAAAATTATACATGATCCTACCATTAACAAACCAGTAATGACTATTTTAAAGTGTTAAAAATACCCTCATTCACTTACCTATTAAGGGGGCCATGTCCAATGGGGAGCATGTCTGATAGAATGGGTAAAAGAAGGGGTGTCTTTTGGTAGTTAAGTGAATAAGGGTATAAATATCATTAAAAAATAATGTGATTGGTTTTATTAACATGAGGCATGCATATGCAAATTCTTTCCACTTCATGCACACCCACTCCTCTGGGTGTTTTTATCGGAAAGCCCTACCCATTCATTTTTACATCCACAACTTTGGCTGACTGCTTAACCTCATTCATCTATGGTGTGAGAGTGCTCAATCAGTGAGCTATTACATAAATTTTCAAGGGTGGCTACTTCTAGGCTAACCTCATGACCAAGGATATGTGGAACTTGTATATCCAAAATAAAATTTTTACCTATACAATGTTATCTAGGGATAACCAATAGGTTGCGCATCACACTGATATGAACGGTGTACTCAAATTGTGGAGCCCAATACAGAGTCCACAGATTACACATCAGTGGTCATACATGAGCCCACGGTTTATCCTGTGAATCAAGTAATATGTTGTAGCGTCACTTTTTTCAAAATACAATTATGAATAGTTTGATATACAATCTTGTATTATCTTATAGGTAAAAACTTCCAGGCTTAGTAGTTTTCTTTCAAATAAAAGGATATAACATAAATAGACATGAGGTTCTAAGGAACGATAGAATGTGTTTATGTCTTGAGTAACAAATTAAAAAGACAATTATGCACACAAGAAGACATACTTGTGTTAGGAAATGACCCAAACTAATGTAGAAGAAAATTACTAAATTGGTAAATTCCATGATGAAAGCATAAGAACAATTTGTAACAGATCAATCAAGAATCATATAATGGCACAATGTCTCATGATTCGGAAATGAGCTTTGAAGTAAAAAATTTTAAGATTGAAGATTCAAGTGATTTCAACAATTTGAATCTACATATGAATTCTTTTGAAGAAGCATGTGATCTAGGGATCAATTAGATATTTTATATCAATTTTGTCTTTTGAGTTAATTTCATATCTTTATAGAATGTCAAAAAGAGCCAAAGTTTGTTTTTAACTAAAATTCAAAATTTTGGTCAATTCATACATTTGACCAAATCTTCAACCTATTATTTCTCAAAAGTCTAGAACTTTTAGTTCAAAGATTTGACTTCCTTTGCAGTTTAAAATTCTCTACTCGAAGGTTCAGCCAAATGTATCCAAAGGAACTCAAATGTTCAACCAATAATGGACTTAAATTGAACCTTTTGTTTTCAAGTCCAATTGTGATCAAACTATTCAAGAGAAAAAGAACCTCTATAAATAGGATATTCCTATGTCCTTTCTCATAGAGAGAGCTATTCTTAAAGTTAGAAAACTATAGAGGTATTTTCTTATTTTTCTCAAAGCTTTTAGTCTCTGGGTTTTTTATGAACTTTTTTGATTCAATATTGTTTTTCATGATTGCTCTATTATTTTCAATCAATCAAACTTCAATGAGTGTTTGGGCAGCCTTATCAAGTTTGAAATGAGAGATTCTTCATAACCATAAAAGTGATACACTTTTACCAAACCTAGTTTGAGTGTTTAATTACTTGAGTCTTCTCTAGAGGATTCCGGAGATGATCATGCAGATTGCATAAGGTTGAATATTAGATACAATGGACTCAAGTCAAGGATTTGGAGATTGAAGAGTGAAGTGAAGAGCATCATCTAACATGTCAAGGAATTGGTTGAATTGCAGGTGATTGTGAAGTTTAATGCCCGGATGCAGTCCCATAGTTTTTCCTAGATGAGTTTTCCATGTAAAAACTTTGTGTGTTGTATGATTGCATGTTTAATTTTCTATGCTCCAAGCAGTGACAAGCTAGGTCATTGATTTTCTGGTTAGCTAATTGATAAGTTATCTTAAAAGAAAAATTGATTTGGTTATTTTGTAAAGATTTTAACCGAGATCATACTCAGTGAGTATGCTTGATGCGATGCACCTATTTCAAAAGCCTTCAACTACCTCCATCCCCTCTTATCCTGCTTCATCTCTACTAATCCACTAAACTAGTCATCCCCTGCCTTGGCCACCCAGCCCCATCTACCTCCAACTTTGCCTGTCTACTCCTCCTTTTCATCCTCCTTTTCTTCCTTCCCAAAATTCAATAGGATAGGCCACAAAAGCCGTCAAGCCATTTAAAACTTTGATAATTTCTATACAAGAAACAATCTTAAATAATGAACTCATTAATATCTTCAACTACTTAAATTCATCACTGAGTTTAATATGCATAGTTAATACTTAATATGCATGGATAATACAAAGGCAACTTGAAAGTTAACAATTGTCGGTTAGCAGTTGACAGTTGGTTGTAGTAAAATGTGCAATAACTCAACATACAACTATAAATCTGTAACACAAAAAAAAGCTCGAGGTAATTTTTGGAATATTTGGTTTCATTTTAGGAAGTTAAATGAATTTTTACTTTGTAGACAAACCCTCTCCATATGTCTAGAAGCATGTCTAGGTGGTCCTCGATAGGATCTTCGATGCATCGAGGAATACAAACAGATTGTCGAGATAAGACAAAAAAACTTGAAGATACCTTTCTGCGTGAGAAGGGTTTCCTTACCTCTCTATATATAACTCATCAGTGCCCCAAAGCTTAACTTTTATGCTTCCCCCATCTACTTCCTAAACTTTTAGAGGGAGATTTTGAGAGACTTTGGATCAAAGAATAAAGAAAAACTTATTAGTCAGAGGGATATTAGCTAGAAGACTAATCCCTCTTAGGTAGGATCATTTTCTTTCAATAATCCATGAGTTTGGATGCCCAAAATATGATTCAAAAGTTTTAGAAAGATGGTATGATGCTTGTTTGGGCAAAAATGGTAGATCCTATGGCATATGATTCAAAGATGTGTTTTTACATGATTTAATGGTGTTTTGGTGGCCAAGATATGCTTATAATCCTTAAGGAATGTTTTGGGTGCAAATTTATATTGCATGGATTTTGAAGTCAATTGTAGTCCTCGAGAACTGACTCTGAAGTGCTTTAACAACCCTTTGACGGGCATTGGTGCTTGTCAAAGTTGAATATCCATCGACATATAGCTGGTGGAGAGGCTGTCGAAGTGAAATATTAGGGAGATTTTGATGAAAATAGTGGGGTTATGAAAGAAAAATAGTGTCATTGCTCCTTTGGGAGGGCTGACCACCACAAGAGCCTATGCTCTTTTGAATTGGAGGAGGTGAGGGCTGGGGAAAATTGGGGGGAAATGTAAGGAGGAAATGGGGAAAGGGGAGGAGAGGGAGGGAAGTTAGTGTCCCACAAACACGCACCTCTGTCTATGCACTTCAAGAGTTTTCCACGCCTTGCTAATGTGGCACTTTCTCATTGTGACTCATGTTGAGCTCATTATTTTAGAGAGCATAAAAAATCTTCCACATATAACCTATTATCAGATGGGGGATAAATCATTTACTCCTAGAGTGCCTTCCATGAGTTACTCTACTTCATGCAGATCCACAACAAATGCTAATGTTCGTGAGCTTAAAGTGAGAGTAAATTCTATGTGGTACTACTGCCAGAGTACCAAATAATTTCTCAAGGTGGGGAGTTTAGATCATGTAAAAAATCCTATGTTGCATGAGAGACAAATGTGCAAGCAGTCTGTTGCGAGCGGCCTTAGCATTTATGGAAATAAAGTTATCTACAAATAGTTTCAAAAGGTTCTCAATCTATCAATACATACACAGAAATTTGAAAATTTCCTTAGTGAATTTTGTCTCAAAGCGCTTTCATTATACTTGAACAGTTAACCTACAGAGATGGTAATAAAAAGGCCAAAATAATGGCTGCTTGTGTTAGATTCTGTCAGCTTGAATTATTAGAATTGTATTTGTGTATAGAAGACGGGCAGAACTAAAATTTTTGCCTAAAAGTTGATTCTAAGTCTTTTCGAACCAAAATCGACCAAAGTCACCAAATCACCTCATAAAGTGATTCTATCTATTCCGCCTCGTGGCCCCCATTTCAAAAATAATTTTCAATGGTTACCTCTTATATCAATTTAAACCTTAAAAATTGTGTCATATAGGTGGGGCCAAATTTAAAAATTCAAAATTACCTACCCTTGCGGGATCTTCTTTAATAGAGCTCAAATTTAAGAGCATAATTGTACCAAGAACATTCATATTTGAATTCGGGAGAGAAAGTTATATTAGTTTAAAATTTTAAAATTTGATTTGATGCGACATTCAAAATTATTCTAAAAAATTTTATTACCAAGCATATTTCCATGATGCAATGAATTTTTAGAATTAATTCTTAAAAACTCCAAATTCAATTTCTAAATAATCCAACACCCAAACAACCCCTAAAGCTACCACTCTGGTAGGCATTGTTATATTGTCATCAAAATACAAGTCCCACATTTAACATGGAAAAGTAAACTTCCTTCAACAACATCACTTAATTTGTTGAAGCCTCTGAGCAACTTCTTTCATCATGGGTCTTTCCTCTTTCCTCACATTGATGCACCTTTTTGCAAGCTCAACACATGAAATCACTTGATCCATCGTTCCCTATTTCAATATGGAGGTATCCAAAACTTGGTCAACAAATCTTTTCTCCACTGATAAAATGAAATATTTTACCGTAGTAACTTCATCACCCTTATGTGTTCTAATCTGCCAAGGCCTCTTTCTAGTTAGAAGTTCAACTAAAACCACACCAAAGTTGTATACATCAGCTTTCTCAGATACT
The DNA here is from genome assembly GCA_035235625.1 of Saururus chinensis. NCBI lineage: Eukaryota > Viridiplantae > Streptophyta > Magnoliopsida > Piperales > Saururaceae > Saururus > Saururus chinensis. Next base: position 27,263,403 of record CP141142.1, read on the forward strand.
TCAAATTTAGTAAGGCATTCTGGAGCGCTATAATGCTGATCCCTGCAGCATGTGATAAAACATATGATTCACCCCAGGGAATTGACATAGATAAGCCAAATTTAGCAACTTTTGTAGCATAATTTTCATCTAGTAGAACATTTGAAGATTCTATGAATATATGGATGATGGGGTTGATACCAGCCAAATGAAGATATGAAAGTGCTTCAACAACTTCTGTTGTAATTCTTAAGCGACATTTCCATAGAATTAGGGTATTTTGCCCCACATTATGGAGAGACTTCAACCTAACTAAAGGGCCACGCAATATGAGATACATCCCCGGGTAGAGTGAGACGTGTGATTGTGTTAGTGTTATATTTCATTCTGTGGTAGAGCGAGATGTGTGATTGTGATAGTGTTATGCTCGGCTCTATGATCAAGTGAGATGTGTGTTTCTGCTAATTTATTGGCTTTTGTGTGACCCTAATTAAATATTCGAATATATGTATTTTATCGTATGTATTTTTGTATTGTCTGATGTATGTAATAGCCATTAGGCAAAACTACATTCGAATCCAATTATCTTGGAATAACATCATGGATGTTATTCAATATGTATGTAGGCAACAAACGGCAAGGCAACGTTGGCCGGATCCAAATTAGATATAAAATTAGGTTTGTTCTGGTATATGCACAACATAGCGCTGAAGTTTCGTAGCGTATAGAGGAACGTAATGATTCGCACTCAAAGTCTCCTGCTCCTTGTTTTGTTTTACCGGAATATGGGTCCTCCAATTGTGAACCCTCTACTTGGGTTGGTTTCCGGGTTGGAGGGTTACAATTAGACTTTGGACTTTAAGTCCTAAGAAGATTATTAGTTTTTGACACATTGTCTACATGTGGAACAACCTTCATAGTGTGCATGAGTTCTTTACCTTTGACAAATTTAATGACACCCTTGGAACTAGTAAATTTTATTCTCTAAACCCTAGTCCTTGTTTGTCACTATTATCTTGTCTCATATACAAAATTTTGTCTAACTTCTCTTGCACTAAAGTAAAAGTTTTCAATTTTTCTTGAAAAGTCTTTAATTCAATATCTTGATCTTCAATCTTCTTCAAAGAAGCTTTATTTGTCTCTACTCTTTCATGAACTTTATTCATTAAGAATTTTATCTTATCTAAAAGATTAATTTTCTCATATTTAAAAGCATTAACATATTCACTAATAGACACAACATCTTCTAAAGATCTAGATTTTCTCCTCTCTTTCTTAAGTTCACTTTTTAAAGTTTGAACTTCTTTCTCTAGTTCTTCTTTATCTTTAGCCAATTGAATTTTTTTTTATAAAAATAGATTGACAATTTTCTCTAACTTCTAGCATTTTTTACTTAATTCAATGGCTTGTCTAAAAAGACTTTCAAAATCCAAATCCTTGTTATCACTAGAAGAATAAGAACTAGACATAATGAATCAAATAAACACAAGTAAACAAATTTAACAAAACCCACCTTTTAGGGAAAGCAAGCAAGATTAGGCAAAATAGTAAAGCAATATCATGGCAAATTTGATAAATATAAAGTAGCAAAATAAATACTTTCAATGATTAACCCTCAGCTACCAATTGAGAGTTTAATAGCCATCTAATCGACCTAGTGGATCACTAAATAGCTTTTGAAACTAGGACTTTCAACAAGTAAGAATTAAGAGTTCTAGCCTCTTTACGTATAAGTTTTTTATCAAGTGAAATCGATAAAAACCAAATATTCACTCAATCTCACTCCCAAAATATTAATCAATCAACCATCAAATCAGTCAACTCATAAACACAAAAATTTACATGGAAAACCTGAGCTGGTGAAAAAATGACGACATGGACACAAGACTTTACATGGACACAAGCAAACCACCAACTTGGTTTAGACTCTAACACAAGCTCCTCTTATTTAGATCATTGTTACTAGCAATCAAGTCTTCTCCTTAAGCACTAGAAACTTTCTCATCTTTTCCTTGTCTCTATCTCCTTCTAGTCTTCAACAATCACTTCTTATTGTCTTGACTTTGGCCTTGTGGAAGTCTTCAATCTTCTATTGAAGACATGCTACAACTTTTCTTCAAATAGTCTATGTATAAGCTTCTTTAGTTGTAGATTACCTTCTTCAATTCACCATAGATCTTTAATACAAATCTCAAGTGAATTCTCTTTGAAAAATAATAAGCAAAGGTGTAAACCCTCTTTTTCTTTTCTCCTCTAGGTTTTCCTTTCTCCAATTTTGTGATTTCCTAACCCTTATATAGCCCATTAAGTTGGTATAGAACTGTACTTGAATAACAAATAAAATATAAATCTAAAGGTTTTAATTCAAGTAAATTGTTCTTGAAATAATTGATCATTTTAAACAACAATTGATCAGTCACTATTTCTAATGTGAACAATTATTTAATTGATCAATTGATTGTGAGCTTGATCGATAGATAACTCGCAGCTTAATTTTGCACAGGGCTAGATACATGAGTGATCAATGGTTTACTCCGTTGTTATTTGCAGTGATTGATCGGTCTATTTTTTTAAATTTTTACCCTTTTTACCCTAAATCCTTTTGAAACATCTACGATCAATTTTTAACCTTTTTCCAAGTGATTTATGTATATTAATGTGATTTGAATAAGCTTCAAAACTCTTCATATTCTTTAATCTTCCACCTTGATCAACTGCTCATATTTTTCAAGTCTATCAATTCCAAATCTGTCTAAACAACAACAATGTTAAATTAGATTCTAAGATTTATTGCATATATATGGTTTCTTGACATAATTTTCACAAAAAAATCAGCCAATGAACTAGACATATGACTCATATGTTATTATATGTATCATTCTCTCTATTAAGGTATGTTTGACCACTAATCATGTTATTTTTTGGCTTAAAAGAAGATTAATTTTATTATACCTTAAGAGTTGAATTAATAAAAAAATAAAAACAAAGTCAATTGCAAAAACATGCAAAAGCTACACTAATGTTTTTTGTATTTTTAATCATATTCTAATTTTTTTTATTTTTTTAGTTAAAACTTCTGAATTAAAGACATGAAAACAAAGCAAAATGTGATAAAAAATAAAATATGTGTGTCCAAAAATCGAAAGAATTAAATCATGGATAAATATCTAAATCTCTTTATTTAGAGATGAAAAACTCTTTAGCTTTGCTTAGCCAATATATCCTAAGGCAATTTAAGGTGCTCTTCCCTGCTTTTCCTAATTGATAATTCAATACTTGAAAATTAATCTTTCTCACCCATACTCTCTTCATCTTATTTTCATAAACTTGGTGGGGTAACTTATGGGTCATATGGGTTGAGCGTTTCTTCTCCTTCCTCTTTGAACTAGGTTTGAAAGGATGATTCTTTGGAGACTCTCTTCTAATATGAGAATCAATATGACATATGTCACACACACACACACACACACACACACACACACACTCACAATACTAGAACCTATCCTCACTCCTTTTCCTTTTAACCTAGGTGGCTTGAGCACTATCCTAGGGTATTTATCACTCTCTTTGGCCTTCATAAAGATAGTAGGTTTTTCTAAGGGGTAGTCAAGTAATTCTTAATACCCAAACCCATCTTGTTGGTTTGTCTAATGCTCAACATGGTTTTCAACTTCTTCCCACTCTCAAATCCATCTAATTTCTCTTTAGAGGATATAAGTTCTCTTTTGAGAGCACTAGACTTCTCTTTCCCATTCTCAAGGTCTTTCTTAAAGTTACTCACTTCTCTCTCAAGTTAGATGTTCAACTCTACTAACCTATTTGCCTCTTGATAAGATAAGATTAATTCATCATCTTTTTTTTTTCAACTCTCTCAAGGATTTTAGTTTTCCTAGTCAGCATTAAGAATTATTGGAGGGACCCTTTGTTCTCATTAGAATCAAAAGCTAGACTCTGAGTTCTCTTCAAGAGAGGTATACTCATGAGACTCTTCTCTAAAACTATTTTCTTTCACACTTGTATGGAAGACAATATAGTTACATATCTCATCTTCATAAGAAGAACTCTTGTCATAGTAAGTTGCTTAAAGCACCTAGCACAAAATAAGAAGTTAAGGCCACCTACCATTCATTCTTGAATTTGAATAGAGTCACAGCTAGCAGTCAAAGCCTTATTTTATTCCTAGGTTTACTAGCAAAGGACAGAACCTCCCCTTGCACCGGGACATAATCTCCTTTTGGGCTCAGAAGCTACGAATGAAGCCTCCCTTTGCACTGGAACAAATTCTCCTTCCAGATTTGAAGTGGCAACAGACACATTTTCTCCTTGAATTGGGATATTTCCTCCTTTTGGACTAAAAGTAGTGGACAAAGCCTCCCCTTATTAGGGGACTTTAGAGTAGCTAACTCGAAAAATGGACCCCTCTACAATGTAGAGCACGAATTAGCTATGATCAATTTTTGAACGGAGAAAATTAGGTGAGAAACGGCTTAGAAACAAGGGTTTAAAGCTTTTGAGAAGGGCAAAAATTAGAAGAGGGAGAGGAGAAAGGGGTGAGAACCCCCCTACCTCTCCTTTTATAGGGAGACACCACCGTTGGATGCGCGGCATGTCGTGTGCATCCAATGGTCAATCCTCGGCCATATTTCAGGTTGCCATTTGGTAAGCCACAGGCTAGCCAGCCACCACGGGAGGTTTAGGTTCACACTTGCCACAATAGGTTGCTGGCGTAAATGCTAATTGACGCAAAAACTTTTTAACCAATAATTCAAAATGCAACATCTCCTTACCTCTAACTAAGATTCGTGCATTCTTCATGCCATTGACTCAATTTGGTGAACTCTTCTAAACAAGACCACACAAGGGTATGCTTTATCACAAATATAAAGTGGGCCCCACATGTGACATGTTTATTGAGGCCATAGCCTATGATATTGGTGTCTGATTTATACATTATTGAGATGGATACGTTCATCTCTTAGAGCCCTTCAAACAACCTTAAAGCTCATTTGAATGAATCACTCTCAAAATATTCTAATTTTAAGAAAATACATCTATTGGGCCCTAAAACTCGCTTGTGGGCTCAAACGTTCAAAATTTCAAAATATTAATATTTCGAAGTGTTACACCATCATCTCTTTTTTATTATCTATAAATAAGAAACTACTAGGAAGATTAAAAACAAAGTATTTAGTCTTCTACTACAAGGAGAAACAAAATAAATAGATGTATAAAACTAAGCCCAACTGGTGAAGAGGAAGTTGTCGAGGATATTGTTGGGATGGAGGGGAGACACAAGAGCTTTTTCTCTGCCCGCCTGCATTTCCTAGTTGTTCGATGATGAACTAAGTGGAGTGGATATTGATGTCCTTTCCTATCCCAGCTTAAGTCTAATTTGGTAAATACTAAAAAATTATTCACAATTTGGGTATATGTCTATTTAGTCAATTGCTAGTAAAAAAAATCATTGTGTTTACTTTTTGTGGATAATAAGTACATGTTTGGAGAAATAGAATTGTTCTTTGAAAAAATAAATAAACCTGACACATTTAGCATATAACGTACTGAACCTGATCAGCCCTAAGATCTATCAAATGGGCCCTTTGATGTGAATAAAATATATCATATTTATACCTCTCAAATTAGTTTGTTAACACTATTTCTTGATTTGTTTAGTAATACTTGAGTACTATTTTGTTTCGTAGGGCTTATAGCACACTCTTTAAGAAAATCAATTTGAATATACTTATAAAAAAAGAAATTTAAAATCTTGATTGGTTGGATATGTGTAACATGAGGGATAAATCATAATTAAAAGAAGAGTTAGATTGGGTGGCCACTTTGTTTTACGTATGCAATTTTTTTGGGCCAACCAACTGCATGGCTCATTAATTTTATAACTTAATGGGCTGCTAACGAATACTTTGTTTGTGCAGAAAATAGGAAAAGCTCATGCCCATCTAACTTGACCACAAGTTGAGTTCTTTTGTCTAGAAAATTTGGACGACAATCTGGACATTCTAACAATAGAAAGTGAATCGGTTTGCTAGATGGTAATGCAGTGAATCATAGTTCCAATCTCAAATTTTGAATGATGAAATGGAAAGACAGAGTGGACTGAATGGAAAGCTACAAGGTTGTAGGTTAATTCAAGCAAGTAGGAGGAGACGTATAGCTTTAAGAGCATATGGTGGTATATGAATCTCATTCACCAAGATATGAAGCAAATCTTTAATAGAAGATGTGTATTCTTAATTCCATATTAAGGCTAGAAGAGGCTTAGAAATTGAGTGGTTCAGTAGGCTAAAGAGAGCATCTACAACTGGACAACCTTCTTACAGCCTCTCCCAATTTCGTTCCCTCTTGTTTTGCTTTTACTTTTGTTTTTTATGGCTTTCTAAGCTTTTTAGTTAAGACTAGGGATGAAGCTTGTACTCGATGTTCAATGGCTATTTTGTTTTAAGTAAGTTCTTTATTCTTTTAAATTAATTTTATATATTTAAGGAGTTCATAATCTACATAATTATTTGATTCGGTATTGATGAAAGACATACTGAATGCTTATAATTCCATGTGATTATATACTTAATGATTTCGCATAGTAAACAATCAATTAATATTGTTCTATTTCAGATTTCTTTATGAGTTAAATTTTTCGATTGAGATGAATTTTTATTCGATCTTAATTGAGTTATCATTTAAATCAAATATGCATTAGAGATTTATTACAAGTAGATTTTCGATGCCTTGACATTTTCTCTTTGATTGTCCCTTATTTCCTATTTTACCTTCATTCTCTATTTTTTTCATAATAGTTTTCTTTATTGTACAAGGCTTTCCCTATGGATTGACCTTGTCTATTACAATTGGCAAGTAAAAAAAATCTGAATTTGACTACTCCATAGTCTTGATTGAGACATAACAACACCCTTCCATCCAAAGACTCCTAATCCTAACTAGCAAGAGCAATACACTCAACAACACCGGAAAGTAGGGCTACCAATGGAATGATATGGTTACAGAATAACCTATTTCATTACCATAATCATTTCCTAAATATTTATCCATAACCATTCCTTCCACTAACAATTGGCCGGTTGATCAGATAACCATTATAAGTTATATTTATTTAAATGTGCTAAAAAAGGCTAAAATAAATATTTTTTATTCACTTAATTAGATATTACTAAGGTAACAAACTGACATTATTATTACATTTGTTTATAGTTATTACAATAAATTATAAGGATTAAACATGAAACATAAATTGATACATATATTAGGCATATACCTAATAAAAGTACTTATTTTCTAATAGTTCTTTCTTATCATATGAATCCAACTCCAAAACATCCATCCATTGCCTATTTTAGAAGAATCCCAAATGTGAGAAGAATGACAATTGCCTTCTCAAAGCCAAGTGTCTTGTAGGGAAGAATGAGACCAACCACATGCAGTGATGTACATCATCCATTTGTCTCTTTGAAGCAATGTTTAAAAACCCAGCCCAAACCCTAACCCAAATTAGTTGCTGCATGGAGTCAACCCAAGTTGATCGGATGATGATATTATCACCTGAAAAATTTAAATGTCCCCCCACATTTTAGAATAAAATTTACTTAAACCTTTTCAAAATTTCACTTAAACCTGTTTAGTCATTCAAAATGTGTTGATTCTAACCTATTTCAATAAGTAAATCATCGTTCCAAAATTTGCAATCTCATATACAAATATGGTCTGTAACGTAATCATGATTCCAACCAACATATACCAAAACTCAAAATAAACCACCTACACCACCCATTTAAAGTTAAGCCAGCTAACACTCAAACCGAGCTAGTTTCAGATAGGCCAAGCAAGAGTTTAGTTCTATTAGCCCAAGTTCGAGCTTTAAGTTGAGCTAACTTGAGTGTAGCCTCAAGCAGAATAGAGTTGGCGCAACAATCCTACATCAAACCCACCAATCATTTCACAAACAAATAGTCTATAAGTTTAATTATAAAAAATAAAAAAAACATTCATGTGTTTGAGTTATCAAAATGGAATTTAAACTAGGGGTTTTTGGCTCTAACTACACGAAAAGTCATTAATTTGACATTAATTCTTAAATTTTTATTAAGACAAAAATACCCCTTCATTATTGTTTATCTACTTATATTTCATTTTCTTATAATCTTACGGCCCAACTCTCTTGCGTCAAACATTGTATTCTCAATACCATTGTCATCTTGTGCTTGTAGACCTCCATATTTTGGCGGTAGATCTATATACTATTTCTTCAACTTCGGTCCAAAAATGCATCTCAATTCTATCCATTTTATATTAGACCACAATTCTTTTTGACGTCAACCAGATCATAGAAAATGGAGGTTCAATTTCAACATTTGTAGCTGAGCCCACACTACCTTCCGCTCAACAACTTTACCATTAGCACAATTCTGAGTCCTGCCCCATTGTGACTCATTGACATTGGGCCTCTGGCAGCATCCACCACTTGATCTCCATTCAATAAGGTTGGGAAGATGGACTGGACTGTGGACTCTGAGCAAGTGTCAATGTTGCAACTTCCCTATGCTAATAGGATTTGAGCAACAAGTTACATCCTTTTGGCCTCCAACAAAAACAGGAAGAAAGTAACTTTCCCTATGGGGAAAACCAATGGCCAATGCCCAAGTTCTCGGCGTAGATGCCTAAATTATTTTTCAAGGGGGAATAAAGGCAACAGATGAAATTTAATTCACAATGTTATTCACACCCAATGGTAAGTGGAGGAAGACGACAATAAATATTTATTCACTTTATTATATACAAAGAGAGTAATTTACTCTTTTTGTTCTATACAAAGAGAGTAAATATTTACTATCTTTATTAGGAGGGAGACGCCAAAGCTATTATAGACAGAGAGGGAGATGGAGGAGGAGACATGAAGCATGGAGTAAAGATTTGAACCAAAGAAGAAAGGGAGCAACGATTTAGATGGAAGAAAAAGCAATCTGAATGGAGGAAGAAAAGAAAGAAGAAAAAGGGGAGGGGGACGTAGTGGAGGAACGTGGTAGAGGAAGCGTCGGAGCTACTATGGACAGAGAGGGAGATAGAGGATAAAGAGGCCTATAACATAGAGAAGAGATCTGGACTAAGGAAGAAAAAAGAAAAAAAGGGAGGAGGATGCTGTGGAGGAGGGTATGGCGGAGGAGGGTGGAGCGGCAGACGTTGAGATAGAGGAGGGTGTGATGGCAGAAGTGTCGGAGTTGTTGTGGCGGAGATCAAGATAGAGGAGAAAGAGGCCTAGAGTATGAAGAAGTAATTTATACTAAGAAATAAAAGAAACAACAGCTAGGATCTTGAAGGTGGAAGAAAAAATAGGAGAAACATAAGGAAAAAGGAGGAAGAAGGGAAGATTCTGGTTGAAGGTAGAAAGAAGAAGAAGAGGAAACATAAGGAAGAAGAAAAAGGGGTAAAGTTGTCAAAAAAATAAAATCATGTGACCTTGAAATAGATTTGACAAACTTTTCATACCTCTTATCAAATAAAGCCTACTCATAAGAGTAAGTGCCAATTTTTTCTTTAAACTAACATAATAGCTAAAAAATATTTTATACAGTGTCTGTATAGTTACTTAAGATTCTATCACATATAATTAAAGATGAACCCTGACATAATAAGATTAGAGAAATTAGACAAAACAATCAAATGGGAAACATCGAAGAAAAGTGAATTTAAGAAAATATAAAATATAAATTATAAGTGGATATTTTCTATCAAAAAAATATAGTTAGATATAAAATGTTCAAAAAAGCAAATCTGTAAGGACTCTCATTTCTAAACCAGTTTTCATTTTTTTTTTATTATCGGTTATTGCTTAGTCAACTTATTTTCTTATTAATTTGGTGGTTTCATAAATAAATGATGTTTATAATATTTTTAATCAAAATCAACTTTATAATTAGTAATTTTTAGGTGATTTTAGTCAAATGTAAATTTTTGGGATTTTTCTGAATTTTTGCTATTTTGTTCGAAAATTATGATTTGGCGGGACCCCTGTAGGCCCCACCGTCGAAATTTTGATTTTTGGACCGAATGAACCTAGACATCAACACAAGGCCTTATAAAAGTTTTCATAATTTTTTTAGGTTTTATTAGTACTTAAATAACTAAATTACCCATTTTTAGCTTATTTTTTTGTTCATACCCCACAATTTACCTATACACACTCCAAAACTTACTATAAAAGGCCAGACCTAAGCCATTTCTATTTTGGGAATAGGCTAAGAAGGAGAGCTTAGGCCTAATCCCTAATTAGGCCATGATTAGAAGGTGTTTAAGGTAAGTCCCTTCTAATTAAGCACCAAATCCTAGCTTTCCTCTTAATCCCTCTTAGATCTACCATTTCCCCTTGTTTTGATTCATTTTTAAACATCAAAACTACTAATTTATATCTTTACTTCAAACCGTAGCTCTAAAAATCCGATTTTTATGTTCAACAAGCCATAGATCTAAGTTTTTAATTAGGGTTTTCTGTGTTAAATCGGTTTTAATGGAGTTTAATTCAAACTCTATGTCTTTGTAAGGTTTTCAAAAAGGGTGACCATTAAATCCAAGCCTAATCAAGGGATAAGGTAATAGACTTTCGAAATTTCAGTCTTCCTATAGTAAAACTCTTGATTTTGTGGTTTGTTTTGAATGGATTTACTTGATTTAGTGTTTTAATGACATGATTAGTAAATGATAATTTTTAATCTTGATTTCATAGGGTTTCATCTTATTATGATGTAGATTAGCTTTCTGGAAGTTATGGTGGAATTTTATTGGCATTTATGTTGTTAGACAGAGATTTTAAGGTTTATCAATGGTGTTTCGGTTTGAAAATTTAAAATGAAGAAGAAGGTTGATTCTGCCTTGTTGGCATTCGAACGGCCCTCCTGGGCATTTGAACGGTAATACTGTCAGTTCGACAGATTTCCTGTTTAGCTGATCGAATGGCCCTCCCGGGCGTTCGAACAGCTACACAGCAGATTTTTTTGTATTAGGTGCATGATATTTATTTCGGTGATTCTACTTTAATATGCCAATTTCATATGAATGTGGGATGTTTTGAGTTATAATATGCTACTGTAAGGGCATACCATTGAGGTTATGAAGTTGAGATATATATTTAGAGTTATGTGGAATGACTTATGGTTGGAGGTATGATGTTGGTATTGCCATCTTGAAGTTATGAATGGTTGATTCTCTATGGTTAAGTATATTTTCAGTAGAGCTACAACCTACTAATGGACTGATATGTCATATTAGGATGTGGTTAATTGATGTGTGAATGTTAGTGAATGTCATGGCTTAAGGATGAAGTGAATGATCATATATGTGTTTAGCTTGTGGTTGAGCTTTGATTTGAGTTATGATCTCAATGATTCTTCTCCTATGATTTCCGCTGGAATTCATGATTAGATGTTAATTCACATGTGTAGTGTGGTAGTGAGTTAATTTTAAGCATGTTGATATGCATTGAGTGAAATGCTTCTACTAGGTACACACACATGTGGGGTTTAATGATGATGTTGAAACTTGATATTATAATTATAAATGATGCATTAGGGGCTGATGAGAGCACTTATCATGAATTAGGATTCATGTATGTCTTTCCCACGTATATACCATGTTGCATACATCATGAAAATGAATTTCCAATTGAGGCTTTATCGAAGTTAATCGAATTTGATCGATTAGATGCAATGTGGTGAAATTGCGTGCCGGATTGATCAGTCATGACTTAATCGAAAATTGATTGGTCTAAAAGGACATGCTTTGATTTGAGTTCCTATGTGGAACTAGTGCACTCCCCGGGTTGAGTCTAGAGAAATGGAATTATGTGGGGGCGAGTTGTGTACTTGTCTTGCGCATTTGAGAATTATTATTATGAGTATCATTTGGACCCTGAGAATCCAGTGTGGTATGCCATGTGCACCCGCTACCACATGTTCTAGGGTTCCCTGTGTAGGAATTCGGGTTCTCCCCTCTGCAGGAGATGTCCCTGGGCGAACACCCCTGCTCTAGATTCTCTGTGTGAGAATGGGACATCCTTGGCCAGGATTGTCCAGGGTGAGCAGCTTTAGGTATTGACAGGTATTGACAACCCTGAACTTCTTAAATTCTTGTGTAGAATTTTGGACCATAACACGCCTTCGTGGCCTTATCTATGTTCCCGTCAGTGTGACGCTAAATTGTGATTACTCCTTGATGGAGGTTGATATGATGTGATGTATGATTGGATATGTATGTTAGAGATACATTTCATGCAGGTTGATATGATATGATGCATGATTGGATATGTATGTTAGAGATACATTTCATGCATGTTGATATGATGTTGATGCATGATTTGATATATATGTGACAAATACATTTCATGCAGGTTGAGATGATGTTGAGGTATGATTTGATATGTATGTTAGAGATACATTTCATACAGGTTGATATGATGTGAATGGCACTATGTGGATTATACACTATGATGCAGGTTCAAGTGATGTGTATGTGCGATCAGAAAATGTTACATCCTGTCAATCTTTGGTTTGAATAATGATATTGTTATGTAGTCATGTTGCCGATGCTAATAGTATATTAGAAAAACCATTGCTGAGTTTGTTTAAACTCACCCCTCTTTATTGTGTTTTACTTTAGGGCTGCGTGGCGCGACACACAGACGGACAAGATCTCCTCTTTGAGGAAATGTCGGAAACGACTTGGATGTGATCGTGGAGACTCTTATGTGACTTATTTTCCTTAGTTTATGCTTTATGTTTAGAACCTTTGTGTATGGTTCTCTGTTAGATTTATGTTACTTTATATAGTTGTGTTGTCTAAGACCTATTTTAGAGCTAGTGTGGGCTATGGTTGACTAAGCTTGTGGGTTTGCGACTAGTCGTTTATTTTGAGTTAAGCGACTCTCTTTCTTTTCTACTTATTTATTCTTGCTCAATGTGGTGTGCATACTCCATATTTCTGTTAGGTTGCCCGTATTTAGGGTTAAGTCTTCAGCTAAACCGTATCTCAATTTTCCCTCGTCGCCCCCCGTGCTTGACCAGCCCCCGGACCGGGTTCGGCTCGAGTCGGGCAGCGTCGGGGCATGACAAAATCAACTTCCAAGTAGAAGCTTGTAATACCCATTATAAATAATTATAAATAGTTAAATTAATTCAATAAACATTTAGGATTTGAATGATAACTTCTATTGAGTAAATCAAATGACATAAAAATTATTATAAAACACCATAAGTTAATCTTTTTTGAAATTAAACTACTTAAGACTAATGAGTATAATATATATATATATATATATATATATATATATATATATATATATATATATATATATATATATATATATATTTTAAATATGACAAATGGGTAACCAATAAATATATATAAATTTTTTACCATCTATTTAGATAATAGTCGGATAAAATTATCTTTTTATTTATATGTTCAATAAATTTAATTATACTTTTTAATTTTTTAATAATACAAATGAGACTATAAAAGCACTATTAGCGGCCCTTCGGGAGAGTACATTTTATCGAAAAGAGAACGCTCATTTTTTTAAGAAAATACTATATAACATTCTTACACATTAAAACTTCACTTTATCAATTAATAAGTGGGACCTAATTATTGTCACACCATTAAGTCGACCCTATTTATGTCCTACTCATAGAGAATAATGAAGTGAATTTTTGCCGTGTGAATATTTACGTCGCAATAGCATGACTCTTTTTTTAATTAGAATTTCATAATAGCATGACTCTTTTCTGCAATGCTTTCCACCTGCTCGAACAAACCTGCAACTTCAATCCCCATCTCCCACCCAACTCGGGAATGCAAGAATAGATTAACTTAAACCTCAAGACCCGTCTCCCCCATGGATCCGATTTGAGTTACTGAAAGGCATGTCAAGCACATTAGAAATCTCTAGTGTTGATAGTGCATCTCTTGCCCGAACAAACAACAGACGGTAGATTTGTCTTAACTCTTAATATCTGTGAATTGGATGATTTGCTTCCCTGTTTTCCCTTTTGTTTCTTTTTGTTGGACCATAGTATGGGCTCGTCCCGGTCTGGTCCAATGGTGTCGCAGTCCGGGTGAGCCGGTATGGGCTACGGGGTCCAAGGGTGGTGGGGGCGGTCGCGCTGACCCCACTGGTACCTTCGTTACACATAATTCGAGGGGGACCCATATATATCACACACGTACACTAGACATACATCTAGTTGTACATTTACACATTGTGGGGCCCAGATGCGCGAATTGTGTGATGAAGGTGGGACCTGTGTGATTAGTGAGGGGTCAACCCTGTCGCGGGCTTGGCCGTGTGTAGGGGGTCCAGGCCTCTGCGGGCTCTGTGTGACAAAGCCCGCTCTTGTTGTGATTAAGCCTCTATGTTAAACCCATTAGAATTAAGCATTAAAGCCAGTATAATCTCAGCCCATTTGTTTCAAGCTCGCCATTTATGGAAGGTAGGGAGAGAGGGAATAATGGAGAGAATAAGGGAGAATATTCTCTCTTATTCAAGGAATGGGGCGTCCCCCTCTTTTGTGGATCTGATTTGAGAATTAGACTTTACTTCTCCCTCTTCTTCTTCCCCCTCTCATCTCTCTACCTTGTCCTCTCTCCCAAAACCAGTCCGCCCCTCCCTCTCTTGTTTGAGTGCGGCCTGCGCGGGTTTTTTCAAGGAGAGTCTCTCCTTTGCTGGGAAGAGGAGGTTGTAGAAGGGCTGAAGAAAAGAGGCTGTTGTGCTGAGAATTCCTTCACTCCAAACAAGGGTTTGTTAAGAATCATCACAAAAAGGTATTATCTTAATCTATTCTTATTGATCTTGTTATTGATGCGAGAAGGCTGAATTTGAGGGCGTGCTAGGGCTCGATCAAGCCCAGGTCAGTTTGTATCAATCCATGTTGATTATTTTTCCTTTAATTGAATGTTAAATATGCATGTATATTGCTAATTGATGTTAGACATTGCATGTATTATGTAGATCTTTCATAAAGATTGAATTTTTATGTGCGCCACCTCTCCCACCATTTCTTCCACTGCTGGCCGGCCACTCTACACTTTTGAAATAGAAGATCTAGCACTTCATAAGTATAACATGGTTTTGATCGTTTCTGCCTGCAGAGTATTATTTCTTGTGTTTTTATGATGCCAATATATCAAATTGATATAATTTCGAACCATTTGTTTATGATTGATTATCTTTTGATTCATTCCTGAAGTTTTGTTGTCTAGCAGCAGCTGGGTGGCGATTTGTATCATTGGCCTTGGTCGTTACTTCTTATTAACGTATATGAATGTCATGATCAGAACGGTATGAAAGGAGAAGCATTTTATTGTGCCGTAATTTTTCTGTTCTTGAATTCCTCTCTAAAGAGTTCAGAATTTCCATTGGGAAAACTCCATTTTTTGGCATTACGTTAAGGTTGCAAACCTTACCTTTATCCTAATTCTTTTTCAATTTTAATTAGGATGTACTAGAATGTTTGATTTTAACCTGATAACGTCACTGACAAAATAAGGGTACTCCAGCATATGTTTACTTATTTGATGAGTTTCTAGTTCATTCTACTTTTTACAACTAGTTGAGCTGCATTTCATATGTCATGTGTTGATTTGGATGTTGGATCATGATTTCTTTCTTTTTTATTCCAAAAACTTCCCCTAAGAAAGAGTTGCAGGTCATGCAATATTGAACAAAATTGGTTCATCTCTCAATAAAGCTTCATAGTATTATGAGGCCTCTTGTTTTTGTCTTTAACTCAAAACATTCCTGTTAAGTTCTTAACAGAGTTTAGTTTATTATCTGATGCTGATTGACGCAAGTAAGGCAATAACAACAGTTTTGTAATTATTATTCACCTTTCTCTCCTGAACAACGCTGCTTTATAACACATCAAAATTTGTATCTCTCTTTCATGCTTAATATATGGATCTGATATTTTATAATTGCCCGTATAGGCTTCAATAATGGCTGATGATGACACGAAAAAGCCCTTGCTCTCGGACCTAGTGGACCTGCCAAACCACCCAAAGCAGAAACTGCCAAATATGAAAGGAAGATATCGCCGTTGCAAAAGTGCTCCAATCGCTTGTCTTCAATATTTTCAGAAGGAATTTTGGAGAAAATACACCCAACACTGACACAATTAATTCTTTTGTTAGCCATTTATCTTGGAATAGGCACTCTTTGCTTCTACTCAGTGAGAAACCAAATTAAAGGGAGCAAAACAAATGGAATCCTTGATGCAATATATTTCTGTATTGTCACAATGACTACAGTTGGCTATGGAGATCTTGTGCCCAACAGCGTTGCCACAAAACTGCTTGCTTGTGTGTTTGTGTTCAGTTGCATGGCTCTTATTGGAATGATACTAAGCAAAGCAGCAGATTATCTAGTAGAAAAGCAAGAGATTTTGTTTGTTAAAGCCCTTAACATTAGTAGAAGAGTTGGTCCAACACAGATTGTTAGAGAAATAGAAACAAACAGAGTGAAGTACAAATTCATTATGGTCACCACAGTTCTAGTTGTGCTAATGGTAACGGGTACCGGTTTTCTGTCTGAAGTTGAGAACTTAAACCTTGTGGACTCATTCTACTGTGTCTGTTCCACAATAACAACACTGGGCTATGGGGATAAGAGCTTTTCAACTCGAGGGGGTAGAATTTTTGCTATGTTTTGGATATTGGCGAGCACAATATCTTTGGCTCAGTTCTTCTTCTACATGGCGGAGCTGAATACTGAAAAACGGCAACACTCTTTGGCCAAATGGGTTCTCACTAGAAAGATGACAAATGAGGATCTTGAAGCTGCAGATTTTGATGATGATGGGGTTGTGAGGTAAAACCAATCTCCTGACTTCTCTTATCTGTTTTATTAGTGAATGGTTGATAGTGTTCTTTTGGTGTCTAAGATGTGTCTTAGTTTCTAGTCAGCTTACACTACAAGAAAATGGGGTATTAGCGACGCTCTCTAAAGCGTCGCTAATACTTATGAAAGCGTCGCTAAAGATTATTTATGACGCATATTTACCGTCACAATAAGCATCGCAAATAGTCCAGTCGCTACTACTTACTAATGACAAAAAATAAAAACCGTCGCTAATAGTACTTTTAGCGACGCTTAGTTAAATCGTTGCTAATATATGTTTATTAGCGACGTTTGAGATACCGTCGCTACAATGTTATACATTCGCGATGGTTAGATATCTGTCACTAATGAAAAGTATTCGCGACAATGTGTAACCGTCGCTAAAAACATTATTTGCGACGATTTAAATTACCGTCGCGACTAATTTTTGTATTAGCGACATTTAATTAATTTTTTTATAAACATTTACAATAGCGACGCTCAGTGAAAGCGTCGCTAATAGAGTTTTTAGCGACGGTTTTGTAATGTCGCTATTGAATAAAAGGAAAATAGAATAATAGCGACGCTCCAGAAGTGTCGCTAATAGTAGTTTTAGCGACAGTGTGTTAACGTCACTATTGAATAATAGAATACTAGCGACGCACTAAAAGCATCACAAATAGTATTTTTAGTGACAGTTTGGGAGCGTCGCTAATGAACAAAAATTTAAAAATAAATAAATAATAAGATGTTAAATAGAAATAAAGATTTCTTTTTTCATGTTCTTCCTACAAATCAGAGTCATATGAGCTGGGAGCATCAATATGTATATGATCAGTTTTTCATGACACTCAAATAAGTCTTGAGCAACAACTCTGTTTGTATTAGCATCTGTGTGCTTGCCTCCAAAAATCCTTGCCATGCTAAAGTCTGAAATTTTTGGGTTCATTTCACCATCTAACAATATGTTGCTTGCTTTCAGGTCTCGGTGGATTTTTTTTAATCTTGAGTATCTATGTAGATAGAGAAGGCCTTGAGCAATTCCTTCAATAATGCTGCAATACATCTTCCAGTCTAAGTAGTGCCTTCTGGATTGGATCTAATTATCAGTAGAAAGAATTTTGAATTAATAAAACAGGGTTTTCAGTTGTACCTAACAAATACTTGAAACATATAGGGGTTGCAATCACCAATCTTTCTCTTTGCCAAGGCCACAGACTTTTTTTCACATGTGGTGATCTCTCTCAAACCTCTCTTTGCAGCATATTCACATGCCAAAAGCTGATTGGCCAAAAGCTAATAAGAACTACCACTAAAATGCAAAAAAGGGTTGCTTTGGCAAAAACATTCAACTGTCTAATGCACTATATAGGAACTGCATTCATATAGTAAGGATGATGGCTGGCAAACTAGAACCGCATACAGTAAAAAAAAAGATATGGGAACTGCATTCTTCATCACTATTAAATCACTTTCAAATGAACAATCCTTATCCGTGTATGATTGACTTTATGGATTGTGAACTGTGATTACTTGATATTCGACTGACTTTGGTTGAATTTCTCTGCAATTGTCATGACCATAAATTGTTTGATAAGAAGTCCATATATAGATGGTATTTTTACTACAGCCACTGATAAAGGAAATGGGTGTGTCCATCATTACACAGATATAATTTTGAGCACTTTACTTTATGAGTAACATCTTAAAAATTAATAAGGGGCCTAACATTCATCTTCCGACTCTTGACAGTCCAAATCCTGCCAAGTCTAGCGGCAGGACTAATCACATAAAAATTCCTAGCAAAAAAAGAAGTCTAAATAATAGCCTAAAATCCATAATCTACAAAAAAAATAGGAACTCCAAAGCAAGACCAGTAAAAAAGATATGAAGCACATGAAGATAATCTAACTACCTCATTGATCAACTAAAAACTACATGAGAATTGATGGTGTCTGGTAGAACATTTTCATCGGCCCTTAAAGCAACACAGTTATGACGAGTTTGCATCTCGTGACAGGACAATGAACCAGCAGCCACACTGGCAACAACCTCATGAACTTCATCCATTTTAAGTGGACTTGACAAGCTTGTCATACAATCAACATCAGCATTGGCTTCTATTGAAGATACATTGTCAGGCACGGACTCCATAGGTCAAGGGTAGAGGTACAAATCTCCCTTTCACAAGGCAAACCAGTTGAAAGATCCTTTTGGAAGATCCTTTCCCTAAAAGTGTTGCCCATTTCAACATTATTTGTTTCAGGAAACCACCATATATCATAAGCTTAACCTCTTAGAAGTTACATACATGATAATTTAAACTAAATTTAGAGGTATGAGTTTGAAAGTGTACCCAGCTCAGAGCTGTCTACGCATAAGTAGAGAGACTGACCACGAGTAGAATTGTCTCGCATATAGATCACTTCTCTATCCTAAACCAAGCATGTTGAGTTAGTAGTGTCACTCACATTGGCAAATGCATACGCTACACAAGAACAGTTGCTTTGGCAACGGGCTTCACATTCTCCCATACTTGATTCCATTAATGATATTGGCTGATCAGGCACTACCATCCCCCTCCATCTTGAAAAATCCATCTCCTCCCTTTTCACAATCCAACACCCTTTTCCTCACACAGCCAGCAGACCAATTCCCTTTGTCCCATTGCTCCTGATTCTCAGGCACATGCCCTTTCAAGCACGAACAATCCCATTCTGACCCCCTTGCTATATAGTAACCAAATGGCCCACAAGAGTTATACCGATCACAATTGTTACTAGGCAACCACCACCCAAGATCCCATCTCTGAGAATCCTTTTGCCATGAAAGCTGCTGAATTTGACCAGAATCAGTTATCACAAACCTGGCCTGGATCGAATTTGTCTGATAGAGTAATTGTCATATAGATCTCTTGGTCATTAGCTACCACGGTCATGTATGTTACAAAATTAGGGCTCTGGGCCAAGCCACTAAACATGCCCCCATCCGAGACACCACTTCTCTAAGTAGCGATCAGAACCTTTCCACATGATCAGCTGCACAAGATGTAAAAATTGGAAAAAATTCATAAATCATCAACTGTTCCTCAGGAAGAACTCCTTGCATGGATCCCTACTGAGCTCTTTTAATAGCAATTAGCTGCCCATCAGGAAGAACTCCCCTGTAGACCTGTCAAAATGAAACAAATGCTTATTACCATAAAGATGAATGACCATGATCAAATTCTTTTTTTTCTATGTTCCTAAAATGGATTAAGTATGCACTGAGCTGAAAATTAATGACTGCTACTAGTATATAAATTATTAAATCAAATAATAATTTAATTATATTATATATTTAATTGATTAACTATTTCATAATTTATATTTCTTAATTTGTAAGTAGGAACAACATACACAATATTCTTCTAACATAAGTTGAGAGATTAAGTCAAATGTCTTAGTACAAATGTATAAAAACTAGTTAGCATTTACTTACACGTTATAACATATACGTCTATTAGCCAAATTATCATCGATAAATTAATAAAACTAGTTCCAAATGTGCAAATAAGTCGTATGCCTTCATTACAATATTAGTAAAGCTTTTTATATTTATGTTAATATAATTTAACATTAGAGTTATATTTTGCACATTAATTTTATTTTATTTTATTATATATTAAATGTATATAAAAGAAATTATTTTTAATATATTAAATAAAGTATTCTATAATATATATTATTTTATGTATAAGGAGGAATTATACCATGATCTTCCTCTAACATAAGTCGAGATATTAAGCTGATTGTCTGGGCCCAATTCCAAAAAAATATTTCTTTAATCATGTTATAACACTTCCTATTTTAACCTATTTCCTTGATAAAAAATGCTTAAAATTTTATTTTGTAACTAGAGTTTGGGTAAATACTATCCATAGAAGGCGATATCAATATGGACCACAAAATTGATAATTATGCGTCAAAATTAAATGTTTCAGTAAATATATAAAGAAAATAACTATTAATAATGGATTTGCAAAGCGTCACTACAAGTTGGCTTGTGACGCTATTTAAAAAAGTTACTACAAGTATCATTAAGTAGTGACGCTTTCCATAAAGCATCACTAAATGTATCTTTTGTAGCGATGCGTCATAAAATTGTCACTAATAGTTATTTTTTTTAATTTTAAAAAAATTAAAATATAACTTATAGCGACGCTTTGATAAAGCGTCGTTACAAAACTAACTTGTAGCAACGATTTACTATAAGCGTCATGAATAAGTCAACTTGTAGCAACGTTTTCTGTGAAGCGTCGCTAATAAGTCGACTTGTAGCGACGCTTTATGTACAGCGTCGCTAATAAGCCGACTTTTAGCGGCGCTTTATGTACAACGTCGCTAATAATGTACTTGTAGAGATGCTTACTATAAAGTGTCACTAATAAAGCCTACTTGTAGCGACGCTTTACTAAAAGTGTCTCTAATAATATATTTGTAGTGATATATATTATTAGTGACGCTTTGAGGAAAGCATCGGTAAAAGTATAATTTAGTTGCAACGCTTTACTAAGTGTCAAAAATGATAGTTTTTAGCGACGCTTTTAAATGCATCGTTAATAAAAACATCGTTAATACCTAGTTTTGTTGTAGTGTTACTAGTCAGAATCTAGTTATGGAAAACTATACCAGACAACTTGTTCACACTTAAATGTTGGTTCTTAGGAATAGGCAGTTTGACAAGAAAACAGCTCCTCTTACATTGAAACAATAATAAAACTTAGGTTCATATGAATTTGATCTCTTATGCATTTTGAATATTGTGTATCTTGACATGACATTTGATTTCAAGTCTCAATCCGACTGCTGGTTCCTAACCCATATCGAAGAAGTTGTTTTGCATTAACCGTACACATGCTAAGAACCCATGTACAACACATATTTTCCTGTTTGAACAACTTTGCACCATTACGTAATTAGCCAGTTGTTTGCTTTCCTAAAAGGCTTTCCAGTATTTGTTTTTAGGGAAAACTGCATAGATGGCACAGAGTGTAAGATCTAACCCAGCAAGAAAGCACTTTTGTTGAAGTACTTCGAGGGCAACTGACAGTGATCTTAGAAAAGTTATAGAAGGGTATAATATTCATAAATGCCTAAAATGCCCTTTGCTTCCTCTTTCTATTTCTCCAACTCCTGCAACTGCATTTTCTTCCTTCTTCTCCGACTCCTTCGCACTATCTCACCTCTTTGTCTTCCTGCTGCTTTAACTCCACCAACACTTCTTCCTCCTCACGCAAGGGCTACAGGTCAGCATTTATATAAGCAAGAGGGAGATGGAGGCTGCAGTGGCCATGGAGCCTACATTTGTAGAGGACGGTGATGGTAGAGGGATGTGTTGGGATTGTCTTTGTTAGGTGTGGCAGAAGTGTGCCAACAGGTGATGGAAAATTGATGACGACAGTGAGGTAAGAGTAATGGTCAAGGATTCCAGTCTCAGTCTTGACCGCCATCTTGGGTGGCCAAAAATCTGAGATCTCACCGAAGAGAAAGGAAGAAAAAGATAAAGGAGGAAGAGGACAAGAAAAAGGAAGAGGAGGTAGAAGGAGGAGGTGGAAGAGGAGAAGGAAAAGAAGAAAAAGAAGAAAAAGAAGAAGTGTCCCTAACTGGGTAATCTTTATAAAAGGCAACAATTTTCTAATGCTCCCTGTCAGCTGGCCTCAATCTTCTGGGCTGCCTGTTGTTGTAAAATTATAACTTTTTTATCCCTTGGTGTTAGGGTTTCTTTCTTTTAAAGGACTGAGCCGAGAAATGAGAAATTGAATCAAATCGAAACCAGTTCCTTCTTACATTAAAGGTCTGACCCACAAAAAAGTGAACTGGACAATTAAAAATTGCTGGTTTGCAGTTTGTTTTTTGACTAATGAAGAGAGCTTTGCAGAAACCCAACTGCTATGAAAAAATACACAACTGGATGGCCTCTGGAAGCCACATGGCCAGATCTGGGCATAATAGCCACTGAACATTGCCGACAACCATATCGGAAACAAGTTTGGTTGGCAGCGTCATTTAGTGACATTCTTTCTCGGCAAGATCCATTCCATGCAAAAAAACTCTCGAACACATATGAAGATTTGAAATCTCAGCAAGATGTCGTCAAGACTGTAAACCGTGGCCATGGTAGTGCCTTAGAGAAGTGTCAAATTGATGATGTCTTATAAAAGTGGGTAAATAGATGATAATTATTATAAAAGTGTTGAAATAGATGATAAATGCCTTACAAAAATGTCAAAATAGATGATAAGCATCAATAAGTGTCTTGGAAAAGTGTCAAAACAGATATAAGTGTCTTAAAAAAGTGTTGAAATATATGGTAAGTATATTGCAAAAGTCAAAACAGATTATAGGCATCCTAGAAAAGTGTTGCAATAGATGATAGAGAAAATTATCATCTCCTTCTTTGACCCGAAGAAAATTTTCAAAATCTCTTTTGAATGTTATAAACAATTTTAACATGACAAAGTTACCGCCAGGATTTACCCTCCCCAATCAGGTTTAGTTTTAAGGGTTTTTTTTTCTGGGAAAAAAATCACCTTTCTCCTTCGAAAGCCGGTGCTGCAGAACCTGGATGTGGCTAGGGGCAGCGTGCAGGCTGCTGTCTGGCCATGGCTAGGCCACCAGTGCCTTAGCTGTCCATGGCTTGGCAGCTGCAAAAGGGCATAAGGGCGGTGGCGCTGGTTTGGCGTCAACTAGCATTTCATTTTTGGGAGAGGGTAGTGGTTTAAAATCTTGATTTGAACTGGATAATTTGGCCTTTTGTCATTTTTCAATAGTGTTCTCGGAAAGGAGTATTTCAATAACATACCAAATCTTATTGTCCTTATTTAATAAAACCCTAGATGATAAAGATATTAGAAAACATAAGTGCCATGAAGAAGTTTTTCAATACACAAGAAAGTCTAAGAATATACAAATGCTATAAAGAGCAATGTCATAACTCACTTCAAAAATCACACAGCATCACCCACTCCATGCCACTAACCCATGATGGAGATGCATACAGTAGGTTATGGAGAGTGGTTTTTGCAGTGAGGTCTAGAATTTCTCCTCTATAACGAGTCATACAAAAAATTGTAGGACACAAAGTCAAGAATGAGTAATTTACCACCCCCTGCCAACCAATCCCCTCTGCACGGCTAGTGGATATCCACCATTTGTATAGTATATACAACTGTGTTCAGGAAATAAAAAGGTGGTTGGTAAATAATTGGGCCCCCTTGTTATGGGCCTTGAGAGTTATATTAGAAAATTGCATATTTGTGGTTGAACAACTCCAATGGAATGGCTAAGAAAAAAAACCACAAAAAACTCTCTCACTAGAGATTTTTTCAAACATTTTCTTAAATTTAAATAATTTTTTTTTACAATATAATGACTGTATTTTAAAAAAATTAATAAAATCTCAAATACGTGAAGATATTTTTTATAAATTTGTCATACATAAATCTTTCCGTCTTAAACATTCCAAATTATCATGGCTCGAAAATCAAACATTATGTGCAAATTGAAATAAACACAAGTAAATGTCATGGTTATCAGCTTATACAAAAAGATATCTCAATGCACTATGGAGTGCAAGTCCTATAAACACTCTCACCTCATATAATATATATGTGAACATAATGATACATTAGGTTGTGGCAAAATAATAAATGACTTATATTGAGTTAAGGTCAACCTAGAGTTAGCAAAGATCGTTCTGCCAACGAAAGCAAGAGGCCAACCTAGGAAGTTCTTGTTCTAGGACATGTAAAAGTATGTGGAATAACTAGGGGGAAATAAACATTTTTATACTTAGTACGAGATTTTTAAAAGTTTAATATCTGTCTAGAAGAAAATAGTGGATTATTAGATTACCCCTAGTTCGACTAAAGATAAAAACTATAAATTCTAGCCTTGATGCATGTGAATGTTTTACTAAAGTGAATAAATAAATTTAATTATTAAATATTATTTATGATCAATAAATTATCAAATCACATATATAAACTATACAATCACACAAAGATTAAACGTGGAAAATCTAAACTTGAGTAAAAATTTACAGTAGCCTCAATCTAAAGGTTAGATCAATACACTAGAATAATATAGAAGTTACAAGAGTCAAAACAACTAACTAACCTTAAGATTTAACACAAATATTTTTTGTTTAATCTTTTCTTATTGATAATATTGGACTTCAACTCTTCCTCATCTGAATAATTAAAGTTTCCTTCTTCATGTTTTAATATATGCTTTATTCTTCTAGCAACTTAACTAAGGATTCTTGCCATACTTGTTGATTTATTCTTTCTGATTTTTTTTGCGAAATTTTCTCTTCTTAGTTTTGCGTTAACATGAATTAACTATTGATTACCTTGTTAAATTCCTATGAATTCTTAAGGAATGCAATGTAAAAATAATTCTTATTTTTTTAATATTTTTTAGGTTTTTATCTCTTCAATTTTCTTACTTCTTATCTTTTATATAGGTCTCCAAAACTAACTAGCAATTGGACTTTGAAAATGAAAGAAATTTTATCCGAAAGCTTTTTTAGGGCCTGATCGTTTATAATTAAACTCTTTATAAGTTTACAAGGTAATTGTGTTAGGATAAGTATTTAAGGGTTGTCAAACCTCAGGGACGGATGAATTATTACTAAATCTAAGAGAGAAATTTGTTGATTAAAAACTAAAAAGAACTTAAAATTAAAATTAAGCAAAAGAAATAATCACTAAATTAAAGGTAAGAGATTAATATGATGCAATTTACTTAAAAAATTGAATCCACTATAAAACCATAATAATTTATTAACTTTTAATCTAAATTTAATGTGAATATAAGCAAGTATTCTCAGCTACAAGCTAAAATTACTTGAAAAAATTATTAATTAAATTCATGGGATTAACTATCTTCGACAATAACATGAAATATCTATATTAAACTAGCTATAAGCATGACTCGTCTAATCTTAGTATAACTCATTCAATTCATTAATTGTCTCAACATTAAAACTATTGCATGACCATCTTATCTAAATAACAGAAATTAGAATCGATGAAAATATCAAAACCACATCAATCTATCATCTACAAGACAATAAATCAACATAGACTTGAATAAACTTAAAATCTCTTCTATTAAAAAGAAAATTTTTAGCATACAATTGTCATCATTTACAACTGAGATCTAAATTAAAAAGAATAGAAACTAAAATTTATGTATAGCCTTATCAACTCCTAAGTAAAAAAAAGTCTAGCCTTCCATTGTAGAAGGAAGCTCTTGAATCTCTATTAAAAGTTTTGAGTTCTCTTCCATCTTCTTCTTTTTTCTCTTCAAAAAATCTACTTCAATCCTTTAATTTCGAGCCAAATATATTTTTATATAAGCATAAGAGCCATAGGAAGAAGTTTAATATGAAAAAAATTAAAAATTAGTTTAAACTAGGAAATTGTGTGTTATCCCATCGATCGCCTTTCATGCCCGTTCGATCTCCTATATTGAATTTGTCTTCAAAATTACATTTAGCCATTTGATACTTAAAATACCTTGTTCGATCAGATACACTGTTTATGCAATCTATATAGTTTTTTAGGTAGTCCAATTTCTGTTCATTAAACTCTTTATTTTATGTCCATATTAGTTTTCTAACTTGTTTATAACTCCAAAAAGTTGTTCAAATCACTTTAAAGCATATCAAGACTATTTTTAATTATTCCAAACATCGTCTAAGTACCTCGATAAGCATATTTTACCTGCAAAATATAAAATTTTATATTTTAGACATGTAGAATGTAATTAAAATCCCAACTTGATTCTAAATACATATCTAAACTACTAATAATTTTTAAAATTAATTAATAATTAAACTAAAATATTAATAACTATATTTATCTAAAAAAACTATAACTGACACTAAATTAACCTAATTTATACTAGAAAATAAGATAAAAAGACATATAAAATAAATATATATTTCATACTTAAGAAATACCCTCAAACCTATATTTTGCTAGTTCTCGAGTAAAACAAAAACAAAACAAAATAACTAATCTAGAAAGATAAATAATTGCCACTTTCGTAGGGAATCATGATTGTATTTAGCATATGCGATAAGCCTTTAAACCCTTAGGTGTCCCTAGTTGGACGAGTTATGTCTCGTGAGGGTTTGTAGTAATGATACCCATAAACATCTAAAGTTAATAAAAAAAATAAAATAAAATAAGAAAAAAAAATTCTAAAAACAATATTCTCTTAAAAATTAACTATTTTTAAAAAGAACAAACCACAAATACTTGAAACAAGTATACAATTTCGATCTGATCATTTTCAAGTAAGGAATAATCTATTTTATAACCCCATTTTATAAATTATTATGCAACTATATATATACATTTTAAAAACATAAAGTATAGAAATTTTGTAGTTATACAATTTTATTGTTTATTAACAAGCATATCTTTTGTGACCCATTAACCAAGCTCATTAAAGTTCACTAATTCAAAAATATAACAATGACAATCTTTTATCCTTAACATCTCATAATAAAGCCTCATTTAATAGCCTTCAAATTTCATTTAAATTAAGGAAATAAGAGCATAATATACCTCAAAATATGACTTGTGCAATACATAGATCTATTAAGTTTTTTAAATAGTCTATGTAACAAGCGTTAGGCTAGTGTTCCTAATCCGGTTGGCTTAAGGCACTAAGTATTGAAACACCTCTCAGATTGAATAACTCGAACTATAAAGGTTAAAGAACGAAGCAAGTCATAAAAAAATTTATCTCAACTTTTCACCTTTTAATGCGATCCCTTATACTTGCCTATGCACAAGGTTCGATTACTCAATAAAAAGAGAAACGAACCTTTACTTTTTTTCATTCAATTTATATATTTTTTTTCAACTTTTTTTTTCATTCTACACTTATCCCAAAAAAAATTTCAAATAAAAGCTAAACATAAAGATTTATCATAAAACATTAAAAATTACTCAATTGTTATGTTTTTTTAAAAAATATGCTTAGTTAAAGATATCCCACTAAGATTTCAAGTAATAAATCAAAAAATTATATTCTAACAAGTTTTAAGTGTGTGAAATGTGATTTAAAAATATAAGAACAATTATCTAAGATAAAGAATATAAAATAGAAATTACTCATTTAATCATTTTCATAACCTAATTAATTACTTGAAAAAAATCATGCTATAAAACTTACTTAAAAGAAAAGAAAAACAAAAACAAAAAATACTCTAAAACATCCTAAAAGAAAAATGACTTTTTACACCCTCAAACCTAAATTGAACATTGTCCTCAATGTTAAAAAATATATATACTACAATGACAAGAATAAGTAAGAGAGAGAAAAAAGATATTACCTGAAAGAATAACTAATTCACTAATCTAAAAGTGAAGTACATAGGATTGGAGAAAAAAAATAAATATAAGTTATGAGTATTCCGTCAAACATAAAGTATTATATCCCATAAAATAAGGAAAACTATAATGAGAAGAAAAAAAAATAAAGTTGAGGAAAATAATTAAATAAAACCTAAATGAAGCAAAGAAAATAAACAAAAGGAAGGAAAATAAATATATAAAAAACATGGGTTATCTCCGAAGAAGCTCTAAGTTTATTATCTTTAGCCAGACATTGCTAACATTCTCAAATATATTAGGGCGACTGGTAGATATTAACATTAACTCTTCTCTTAAGTCTCTAAAAAGATGGTGCAGAAAACTTAGAAGACATGACTTGATTAAGGGCTGATGGTATACAAGATGGACTTTTATCATAAACATCAAACCTAAAGTTATCTACTATAAGATATTCAGCATTAGAAGTTGCAAGCAAATGGTTAGACACATTAAAAATATTTAGTTGCACTTTCATGTTCCCAAAAGTCATCTCCATTAGCCCGTCCAACAATTTATGCATGCACTAGCTGTGGCAAGGAATGAACGATCGAGAATGATAGGAATCTGATATGTGGAGTTGGCACCGGTCTCCATATCTAAGACAATAAAATTAATAGGGAAAAAGAACCGGTCAACCTTCACTAAGACATCCTCAATGACTCCTTGAGGCTTACGTACAAAACGGTCGGCCAGCTGCAAGGTAGCTGATGTAGGCTGCACTTCACCTAACTTTAGTTTCTCATACACCGAGTAAGGGAGTAGATTGACATTTACACCAAGGTCAAGGAGGGCTCTATGGATGGAGTGATCACCTATGACACAAAAAATAGTGGGCACTCCAAGGTCCTTATAATTAGGTAGGGTGTCAAACTTCAAAAGAGAGCTAATTTGCTCAGTGAGAAAGACCTTCTTAGGCACATGAGTATTAGATTTACACTTTTGTGTGCATAGGTCTTTGAGGAATTTAACATAAGTAGGGACTTGCTTAATGACATCTAAGAGGGGAATATTAATTTTGATTTGTTTGAAAGTATCAAGAATCTCATCTGTCATAACCGTGCTCTTTCTAAATAGTAGGGCCATGTTAAGACATTGAGGAAAATGTATCTTAAGGATAAGATCCCTTAGAAGTGGTCTTTGATTGTAGCTTTGAGGAATGGGAAGGAGAAACTGAGTTCTTTGCATTTGGCTCACTCTCTAATTTATGAGAAGCTCATTAGGGGCTGTCCTCTCTAACTTCTCACTCCTATTATCTGTCATTGGTATCCCCCCAACATTCTTGTCAACAATTCTCCAACTCCTAAGGGTCATTATGGAATTTACTTGTTTATTAGAAGGAAGAGCTCCCTCTACCCGAAATTGACCTTTAGGGATTTGTAGAGGTTGACTTGGCAACGTCCTCATCTCTTACTTATTGATAGCATTAGCTAGTTGTCCAATTTGAGCTTCTAACTTTGCTATAGATTGGGTGTGGGAGTAGAGAAGTTGGGATGGAGATTGAAGGCCTTGCAGGGCACTTAAGACCTTTTCTTCAAAACTTGAAATCCTATTGGGTTGGACATACAGAGGTTGCACTTGAGGTTGGTGGATAAGGGTTGGTAAGACTTAGAATAATTGCCTAGGGGGTTGGTTGCCCACAACCCCTTGGTTTTGTGCCTTCCAGGAAAAGTTAGGATGATTCCTCTACCCAGGGTTATATGTGTTTGAAAATAAATTATTCTCAGCCCTAGGGAAGGATTGAGTGACATTCACATAATCTTAGATAAGTTCAAGAAATTGAGATGTAGATGGACACTTCATGATAGTTGGGTTGGGCTAAGGCATATTGTGCATGTTTCTTGAGTGAAGGGAGTGGGTTGATGAGTTAAAGCCATAAGAAGGTATAACTTCATAGTCAAAGTATCAACTTTGGAGGAGAGGTCTAATGGATTTTTGACTTCTCAACTATAAGATAGAATTACTTTAGCAATAATTATTAATTAAATTCATAGCATAAACTATCTTCGACAATAGCACGAATTATCTATACTAAACTTGCTATAGGCATGACTCGCATAATCTGAGTATAACTCATCCAATTCATTAATTATCTGAATATTAAAATTATTACATGACCATCTCATCTAAATAACATAAATTAATCGATTAAAATCTCAGAACCACATCAATCTATCATCTATAAGATAATAAATCAACATAGACTTGAATAAACATTAAAAGCTCTTCCATTAAAACAGAAATCTTTATCATACAATTGTCATTATTCACAACTGAGATCTAAATTAAAAAGAATAGAAATTAAAAGTTATATATAGCTTCATCAACTCCTAAGTAAAAGAAAAGTCTAGCCTTCCATTGCAGAAGGAAGCTCTTCAATCTCCATTAAAAGCTTTGAGTTCTCTTTCATCTTCTTCTTTTTTTTCTTTAGAAAATCTATTTGAATCTCTTAATTTCGAGCGAAATATGTCTTTATATAGGCATAAGAGTCATACGAAGAAGTTTAATACAAAAAGGATTAAAAATTAGTTTAAACTAGAAAACCGCGTGTTGTCCCGATCAATCGCTTTGCATGCTTGTTCAATCTCCTGTACTGAATTTGTCTTCAAAATTATGTTTAGCCATTTGATACTTAAAATGCCCCGTTCAATCAGATACACTGTTTATGCAGTCTGGATAGTTTGTTTGGACAATCCAATTTTTGTTCATTAAGCTCTTTCTTTCATGTCCATATTAGTTTCCTAACTTGTTTATAACTCCAAAAAGTTGTCCAAATCACTTTAAAGCATGTCAACACTATTTTTCATTATTCCAAACATCGTCTAAGTACTTCGATAAGCACATTTTGGCTATAAAATATTAAATATCATATTTTAGACATGTAGAATGTAATTAAAATCCCAACTTGATTCTAAATACATGCCTAAACTACTAATAGCTTCTAAAATTAATTAATAATTAAACTAAAATATTAATAACTATCTTAATCTAAATAAACCATAACTAATACTAAATTAACCTCATATATACTAGCAAATAAGGTAAAATAATATATAAAATAGATATATATTTCATACTTATCAGGCCACTAAAACTACTAGTAATCAATCGTTTACTATTTTCTTAACAGAACTTATTAAGTGATTGACCTATAGTCAAGCCGATCCATCAATAAATTCTCAAATTTATTTTACAAATGACTGATTCAGGTACTGATCGATCGTTTCTAAGGGCAATCGTTCAATTATTTAATTCCTTACTATTGTTCATTAGCGAACAATCGATTCAATTAATACACTTTATCAATGATTAATCGATGATATTGTTGAATGATAATTTTTTCCTTTGTACGCTAAAACTTTCTAAAATTTTTGAAATCACTTCTGAAACTTCTCCAAGTAATTTTGGTATGATAATGTAAACTAAATAAGCATCTTAACCCATCAACATCCTTTAGTCTTCAGTTTTTATCCATAAGAACACATATGTTCCCATTTTTTAAGTCCATCACTTCCAATCCTAATTCGATCACAATTACATCTAATTAGATTTTAAGTTTATTTAGATGCTCAAGGTTTTGACATAATTTTGATAAAGAAATTATCTAATTTACCTAACATATTATGTATATGTTTTAATAAGTTCTAACAAGTAAACTTCGTAAGTCCAAACATAGTTGTATTAATGAAGCATTACATTAACATGAAGCAGATAAATAAATCAAAGTCTCACATAACACCATACCCATACTCATACATATACCAATGTACTTGTACTCATACCATCTTACTATATAGTCTTACACTTAAAGTTTTACTAACGTAATCTTGCTCATACAGTCTTGTTTATACAAACATGCTCATACTATCTATCTCATACTCATACAGTCTTGCTCACATAGTTGTCCTTATATAGTCTTGTTCATATTCATACAATCTTATTCGTAATCTTACAATCTTACTTATACTTATATAGCCTTACTCATACTCGTGCAATCTTACTCTTACTTCTACAATCATACTTTTACTTGTATAGTTTTACTCTTACTCATATTGTTTTACTCATACACTTACTATCGACGACTGGAGCCAGTTTAACAAGATAATCAACTCTAACGTCGATTGGGAGGAGGTGGCAGAGCTATGGATAAGAGGTGGTGGCTGAAAAAGGAAGTGGTGGTGATGATCATTGCCAAAAAAAATAAAAAAAGGTTAGCAGGTTGTGCATGGGCAGAAGGGCCAGATTCGAGGCTAGCGGCAGTGACCCTCGTTGTTGTCATGCCAAGGTAAGCCAGACGGAGGCTAGCAAGATGGCTAGCTGCAGCGGTAGAAAAGAGAAAAGGGCTGAGGGGCAGGTGGGGCTGAATTTGGAGCAGGCTAGTGACAGCAAGCCCCACCATCACCATGGTGAGGCAAGTAAGAGACTAGTTGGTGGTGGTAGCTGTAAAAGGGAGAAAGGATGGGAGGAGGGGGGGTCTGGCATCTCACACAAGTCGAGTGTGGACAAGTGCTCCCGATCTAGTTTTTTGCTTTTTTTTCTTCCTTTTTGTCGTTTTCTCTATTTTTTGTTTTTCACGTTGACCTCTTTTGTGGTGTCTCGAGGGCTACTTCTTGCAACTAGCCCCACACTTGAGCCCATGCACATGAATATTGGGATGAAACAGAAAAAACAGATATGCCCAAATGCCAAATTTTCCCATTGAAAAAGGACTAGAAATATAAAAAATTACCAAAATAATAGCAGAAAATTAGTATTATCATAGATGTCAAATGCTAAACCTGGCAGCTAAAGCCTTAATAGAGAGAAAAATATTTATTGACGTTAAGGTTCATACATGATGATCCTACTTCATTATATATGAACCTTTACATCAATGTGGCATTACTCATAGAAAAACCTCCAATTTGTTTATGCTTCTGAGTTTTTTGTGATAAACCAGAAATGACTTTGCTGCAACATGATTGGTAGAGGAGAAAATTTACACAAGTGCTCAAGAAGCAAATTATCTCACTACCGGAAGTAACCTCAGCAACTTTCTGGCCAAACTGATTGCTAGAGAACATATATGGTATGTGTATTATGATTGGCTAAATTTCGATGATCAAAATTATGTTCATTTGCTTGTGTATTTAAGTCTTATACAATTTGATTTCTTGTATTTCTGCCACTGCTTGAACCCGGGAAGTTTGTATGTTCAGCCTTTGACAGTGCTCCAATAGTTAGCGAACTGAAAATCAGGTTATTAAATGCTTGACTATCACTAAGTGAACGAGACTTAGTTGGCATGTCAATAATTACAGCATGAATCTTATTAGCTGAGTTTTCTTTTGTTTTTTTTCCTCCGCATTCACCATTCTGATGATCTAGAAATAGTGTGTTGATGGTCTCTCTTCGCACTTAGTTATATACTCAATGTGCCTATGTATTGTTACCTTTCTATGATGCACACTTACTTTTATACTCAAATGTTGATGCTTTTATGAAATTTGTATTTTTGCTTTCAAGAAGTCCAAGTTGTTTTAGGCGTGATTAAAATATTTGAGCAACAAAATCTCAAGAAGCAAAGAGTAGAAAATAGATACCATGATGCACTGCTCTCTTCTGCAGACAAGCCACTGGAAACAGAGCTAGCAGGGCCTTCATTTGTAGGCTTTGTCTTCAAATTTGTAGCTTCTGTCGTTGAGAGTTCATTTGGGCAACAAAACTTCAGTTTAACATGAAGTTTCCTCATGCCCTCACCTCCCTAGAAGTTTCTCAACCATGTCATCCTCCAATCTCCAGTATAGTAAGGTTGTGGCTAAGAAACTTCATTATCTGTACATGTGCCTGACACCATTCCACATTCCACCCAAATTTCAATAAGAACAAAGTTTAACTATGAAGTCACAATTGATGCTAACTTCCATGGCTTAGTTTGTAGCTTCTTCAAGATTTGAAATGTTTTGTGTTCTCTATTATTTGACTGCATTTCAAGATCAAACCAATCTAGATGAATATGTCATTTAATGTGCAATTTTAGAATCTCATAGGCTAGTGCTAAGTGGTGATAACCCAGTTTTTTTTTATTGTTTTATTTGACTTCTTGAACTGGGTTTCTATATTGCTATTACTTGATTTACTTATCTTGATGAGAGTATACGTAGAGGAAGGATTCTACTATTTTTCTGGTGCTCTTATTTCTATCAGTTGTCAAGTTTAGAAAATAAAATTGAAACCACATTTGCTGGTCATTAGAGCCCCGACAATCCTTCTAGAACTGCTCTCACAGTGGGCGCCCCTTGGCAGATTACAAAATATCATACGATGAGCGCCCACCGAGAGCATAGAGGGTATGTATTGAAGCCCCAGGATACCTTTTGGAACAACTCTCTCAATGGGCACCCCCCAACAGAAAATAATATTTTATATGGTAGGTGCCTACCATATAAAACGTCGAGACTATTGAATTCTATTAATCAATCGTAGTTCAGTTCAGCCCAACTGTGCATTACGAAGCATACTGGTTTTCTGAGCTGAGAAAATTGTTCAACTAAACAGCTGCTAATATAGAATTCAGATTGGGGACATATTAAATCCACAGTCAAATATCAAAGCTTAGTATTTAATACTTATTTCCTTATTATTTTGTAATAAATCTTCACTCAAATTTATGACTTTTTCATTGTTACGTATGAATTTACAGATCATTACTGAGAGATGAGGCCAACAAATTAAAATTTAGAGAGAAAAGGTCAAGTACATAATTGAGATGATGAAACGAGGCAGAGGATCGAGCATCGAAATTTAAAGTAGATGATCCATGATGTGCCTTTTTTTTACTTTTTCATCTTGAGGAGATGACATGATCTTGCTTAATACTACTCCATCGGAAGTGTACAAAATTATAAACATTGATTATAATACAGAGTAGCGAATGAAAACTATCCTTTTTCTACTCCATCTCTATAAGATGTGACCGAACATAGACAATTTGATTCAGCAATATATGAAATAGAAGACAACTTAGCACATACTAGCAGAAATCCTGTGGCCACTGCCATGACGCACACATGCGAAGATTAATCACGCCACTCAATAAACCCAGCTTCCATCAATAAGAATACTAAAAAAACTACAATAAGGATACTACATTTTTGTTATCAAGTTCCACGTTTCGCCAGTGGCATGTATCAATCCAAGGAATTACTTTCATGAAATATTTTAGTCTTCCATCAGTTGTAGAAGAATGCAAAACAGTTTAGGCAAATTAATGTTTTCAATTTCAACTCTATTAGACTGGTTTAGAAACGTCGCCAATCTTCAGTCGGCACTTTGACTTCCCTGCTTCCAACAATCAACCTCCACTCAGGGAAAAAATGAACCTTCCATGCCACAAAGTAACAAAAACCAGCAGAGAAAAGATTCTAAATAAACCATACATCAATGAATTACAAATTTTGCATCACCATTCGTGTGCCACAGTTCTCATGCAATGTGATATGTCCATATGCCTGCATGAAAAGCAAAATTGTAAAGCGATTGGCTATTGTTATAATGAATGGTTTAAAATAAATTTTTAACAACGATCATTTTGGTTAAAGAACCTGCTAAGATATTGACAGCGTCACCACCAAATCTGTATAGAAGATATTAATCTTACTGCTCAATATATCTATAGAAGTATTAGGGTGGCAAATTTCCCAAAGATAACAGAATATACTGGGAAGGAAATCTCACAGAAGCTCCAAGCCTGCCCGATACCCTTTCACAGATGTTAAAACTGGAAGGTAAGCCCCAACAGTGCAAACCCTATAAATGACAAACTATGCATATTAATATTAAACAAAGAATACTAATGATAACTAAAATTCTCCTTCATAAGGGTGTGTGTGCATGTCCGATACAAATAGAGGAATACTCATTGTTAGTTCATTATTACATTTCCACAAAACTTTGACAATTTCGATGAATATATATAAACATTATAATGCATAACACACCAATAAGGTTGACACTAAAGAAAGGAAGCATTTAACCATGACGGATTACATACATTTGTCGTGAATGATAATTGATCCATGCTATAGAAGGGAAGGCATTTCAGATTCAAGAATGAGACACAATAAATTAAATCAGAGAGAAAAAAGGCATTTGAAGAACTTGAGAAAGTTTCTTACGACCAACATATCTACCAAAATGATTCTACACATAAAGCAAATGGGTCCTGGACCTACATATAAATTCCATGATTTCTTCAATTACTGATGCATCAATTGAACTCAACTCAATTACAACATACATTAGAAAATACAAAGCTTAGATCTTAGAGCTTAAAGCTAATGCTTAGATTTTTAGGAGCTGAGCTACAATTTTGAATTTCAACACAAATTAAGCTTCATATCTCTCAAACACCAACTACAATCCACTACTGCTTGAAACAATTGAGAAAAAAGAACTAATACAACTTTTGAAACAAATCCTACAAATATAATTCAACTAATTAAGAAGAATCAAATTACAAAACAAGATTAAAAATCTGAGAATTTCAAGGTTTGACCTGCTCAATAAACAAAAACAAAGGCCAGCTCCACCAGATCAAAAGGTTAAAACCAAATAGTATGGTAACCTTCGCTGGCTGGCCAAGCGTCATCCAGCCCTCGGATAGATCCGGTCCCGGCTATGCCTGCTTTCCCTTCACCACACCTGGCCAAGAACGGGAAAGGCCATCTAGACCTATACCAGATGTAGCCAAGAACCAAAAAATTCAGTCTGCCGTATGCGGCCTTCACGAATCCGGGTAGAAACCAAAAAAAAAAGGGAGAAAGAGACAGCCTAGCTAAAGGAAGAATTGGAGCTACAACCGAGAATACCTAGCGGGAGGGAGCAGCAGAGTGCCGCTGGGCAAGAGGTGAAAAGTCGGCGAGGAAAGGCGGATTGTGGGGGGCGAGAGGCATGGGGCTTTGAGTTTGGAGGGGTCCTTGATTGAAGGAAGTGCCACTGAAGAGAGGAGATCAAGTGCGATTTTTTAGCATACAAGGCTGCTGCCAATGATGGTGAAGAGATATAGATTAAGGAAATGGTGATGAGGAAAAGGAGCAGGTTTGAACCAACCGACCATTGGAATTGATGAGAGGTATTTTTGCCGCCGACGAGGGTCATGAGAGGTTATGACATCCGAAACTGGAGGGGAAGAACGAGAGGTAACCGACCGGGGAAGAGGAAGAAAAGGAAGTAGGGTAGAATTTAATGGGGTATACAATGAATAATTTGAAGGGGTAATAAAATAAAATAAAATAAAATTTTTAACTCCGGGTATACTGAAAAATTATTTTAAATTAATACGGGGTAAAAAAGTAGCGGAGTACGGAGAGGCATTTGGGGTTCTTAAAACTAAAAAAACAGTATGCACGACCAATACAAAACATTAATTATTTTACCGTGTCCAAGGAGTTAAATTTCCCCAGTTGATAAAGAACCTAGTGGGTTCTACTGGCGTGCTATTCATTACTAAGCTAATGAAAATTTGTAATCAGATCCTAAAGGAAATTAGTAGAAAAAACACATGTATTATGCACATAAATATAAATTAAATTAAATTAAAAATAAAATATATATTGAACAAAAGTCTCTCTTATGCTATAGTTATAATGCATTACTTTGGGGATCATAATGATCATTAATTATATATACAAGCTCTATATTAACTCATATACACTTATAATAAATAATTATAAATTCAAATTTAATAGGTTAAATATTATATCATAGGTTGACAAAGGTAATAGTGTCAAAAAATTTTGTTATAAATTGACAAAGATAATAATGTCGAAGAACTTTGTATCATAGAACATGTTATTCATATTTAGGACTAATTAAAGGACATATCTCATTTGAGCACTTCGGGGGTTTCCAAAGGTATTAAAAATATACAAATATGAATATAATATAAAAAATATTATTAAGAAATATATTATATATGGGGTCTACAAAAAAGTTCTAGAGAACATAGTTATATAAAATCTTATTTGATAGAGCTCGACAAGAACTTTCTAACAATACTTTAAAAGCAAAAATCCGAATTCGAGAGTGTAAGATATAATATTATAAATTTAAAATTATAACTTAAAAAATAAGAAATATAATTCTAAAATCTTTGACTTTTTACTGTAAATGTGAGTATCATTGAAATATACGACAACGAACCATCCTAAAAATGGTTTTAGGGTTTGAGTCATCAAGCGCATGAAAGTGCTAAGTGCGTTGGATAGCCCAAATGGCATAACTAACTATTTATAAAGTTCTTCTCTGAGTCTTGAATGAAGTTTTTCGTTTATCTCCGGGCAGAATGCATATTTGATGATATCTACTGTACAAATCAATCTTTAAAAATACTGCTGAGCCACCTAGATAATCTAAGCATATCATCCCACCGTGGTATGGGAAACCGATAATGAACTGTAATTTTATTAATCGCCATACTGTCAATACACATGCGCCAACTGCAGTCTGTTTTGAGCGCCAACAGTGCTAGAATAGCACATGGACTGATGCTCTCCTGAATTAAGCCATTCTTCAGTAACTCTTCAACTTTGATCTTTGAATATTTTGTGTTCAGAGGCCATACCATAACAAGACAAATTAGGAAGTGATGTGGAACCAAGTCAATTTGGTTTAGATATTTGCATGTTATAATGCTGGAGAGCTTTTGGTAATCAACTTTAACGACATTTGCAGTTAGATATGTTGTGCAGAAGATGGTAATGATGGTTGAAATGAATTTCGACAGTCGCCGGACCAAAGCTTTTCATATTACTGCCGCGGCAGATGAATTCTTGTTGATGGAATGCTTACGTGCACATGTGATTGAGGCACTAAGAAGCAAGTCTAGCTACGTACAATAACTACAATAGTGGTTGGCATGATGGAAATATGGCATGGGAATACTGTTGGGTGGTGT
Source organism: Saururus chinensis (assembly GCA_035235625.1). Classification (NCBI taxonomy): domain Eukaryota; kingdom Viridiplantae; phylum Streptophyta; class Magnoliopsida; order Piperales; family Saururaceae; genus Saururus; species Saururus chinensis. Next base: position 27,302,643 of record CP141142.1, read on the forward strand.
CATGGGGAGCCTTGTGACGAGTCATTTGGGTAGAGGTGCAAAGTTCCTATTTTATGTATCCCTCATGATCAACAAATATCACAAGTATAAATAGTACAATATCACAAGTATAAAGAATAGAACAATCCAAGATTCCCTATAATTAATTAATAATCACAGCATGGTTTGAAACCTATTGACCTTTAGAAGCCTAACATTAAGGACGTGGCCAAAGTCCACCCACAAGAAAACACATCCCTTTTATATAATCTCAATTCAATGTAGAAGAGAGGGATATTATTACCTCTTTGAAGATATGAACGAGATTACAGTTTAACCTTACAGCATGGGATGAAAGAGATGGTTCTTAGAACCTCCTTTTTACATAGCTAATAACCTACTTGCATGCTGCCGAAGGTGCTCTAAATGAGGGAGAGTTAGCCTCTAGTGATCACCCGGAGAGAGAGAGAGGAGATGGGTAGCAGCTCAACCCGATCCAAGGGGAGCCATGGCCACACAATAGGATGAGAGAGTGAGCATAACCAAGGGGGAGAGGGGCTGGCTTCTCTCTTTATGCCAATGGGAGAGAAAGGAAGTGAGAGATCGGGGGAGAGGGGGCTTAGAAGCCCCCTTTTTTACTTAGGGCTTCCCCCTCAAAATTGGGTCTGGGCTTAGGCTGAACAAGATTCTTCCAGATAATTATTCTCTAGCAGAGTCCCATTCATGTATGAGCTTGAGCCTACAAGCTCATAGAGGTGGTGCACATCCCCTATGGCCATGCCCATTGGGAAGTCATGTTGTGGCTGGTTTAGGTACAATCGATACCTCGCGGGAATCACGTTAGGGAAGATAGAAGAGAGTAGGAAAGAACTTATTTCTATTACATAAGAAAAATATAGAAAGAAGAAAAAGACCCTTATAGGGAGCCGTGCCTCTCTCCTTAGGTATCGTGCTAGCTAGTGGGCCCGACTAATCAGCGGGACACTAGCTAGCCTATTACACACTACTAGCATAATGTCCAAGTTACTACTAATTATTACATAAGCATAAAATAAATAAAGTAACCTAATACAATCAAATAAAGTAGACTAAAGAGAGCCCGGGTAAACGTACAGAAAAAGCTAACCTTTAGAATATTTAAACAAGTCTCACATTAAGTCACACATATATGTTTGAGGGCCCACATAAAAAATGAATATACACCTAATATATATATATATATATATATATATATATATATATATATATATATATATATATATATACAACTCAGGCCCACTAAAATTACACCCTATGTACTTAGACCCCTATAACCTTAACCGGTTTACTTAGCCAATTAATTAACGAATATAGGCCGAGTCTATAACTTACTTTAATAAATACAAAACTAAAAACACAATATGCACAACCAATACCAAAAATTAATTATTTTACCGTGTCCAAAGAGTTAATTTTCCCTCGTTGATGAAGAACCTAATGGGTTCTACTGACGTGATATTCATTACTATGCTAATGAAAATTTGTAATCATGAATTCATGCCATTGAATGATAATATCTGTTCCTGTGCCTACATAATAACATCTTGCATTATGTTTAAAGCCTACCATCCATTTGAAGTTGTGGATAGCGTGAAAAATGAAGGGAAACAGGAGGAGCCGGACAGTGACTGAAATATGCGTGGACGCAAGTGCGTCAGCTATCAAAGATGAGGAAGGAGGACAGTGTCGCCTAGTGCCTGTCTCCAAGTCCAAGCATTTACTCTATCATGTAACATGACATGACCAGTTTTGGTTTTGAGCTATAATATTGATCATGTTCCACCAGTGAAGTCAGTTTCGTACATGGACATAAAATGCTCTGTCCCCTATATGTCTCTCCCAGTATCTAATTAGCTCTTTATTAAAGAACGACACCAACAATTGCCCTTACAGAATCTTTTTTTAGACTTATTAGGACACTTCGTTGCCAAAAAGACTAAATTACTTGGATTCTATTTAAAGGAAATTAGTATAAAAAATACATGTATTATGTACTTAAATATAAATTGAATAATGTAAAATAAATTAAATTTAAAATAAAAAATATATATTAAACAAAAGTCTCTCTTCTGCTATAATTTTAATGCATTACTTTGAGGATCATAATGATCATTAATTATATACACAAGTTCAATATTAACCCATATACACTTATAATGAATAATTATAAATTTAAATTTAATAGGTTAAATATTATATCATAAGTTGGCAAAGCTAATTATGTCAAAAAAATTTGTTATAAATTGGCAAAGTTAATAGTGTCGAAGGACTTTGTATCATAGAACATATTATTCATATTTAGGACTAATTTAGGGACATATTTTAGTTGAGCACTTGGGAGGTTTCCAAAGGTATTAAAAATAAACAAATATGAATTTAATATATATAATATAAAAAATATTACTAAGAAATATATTATATATGGGGTCTAAAAAAAAATTCTTGAGAACATAGTTATATAAGATCTTATTTGATAGAATTCGACAACATCTTTCTATCAATACCTTAAACGCAAGAACCTGAATTTAAGAGTGTAAGATATAATCTTATAAACTTAAGATTATAACTTAAAAAATAAGAATTATAATTCTAAAATCTTTGACTTTTTGGAAATTAAAATAAGTTAAATATGAGTAAGTATGAATTAATGGTATAAAATTTGGATCAAACAATTTGATTTTAAAAATTCTATAAAATACCAATTTACTTTAAAATCTCATTCCCCATTCGGAATGGTGGAGAAAGCCCTAGCCTCTCGACTCTCTCATCCTCTCTTCGCTCTCTCTTCCCTCTCTCTTCTTTCTGTCTCTCTCTTTTCTCTCCTCCCTCTTTTATTATATATTATATTTTAAAATCAATCAAAAAATTAAAATAAAATATTTTTGAGATGCATAGAAAAATGTGTTGCTAGTACCCTAGATAGTAGCGATGCATATGCATGTGCGTCACTACTACCTAGGGTACTAGTGTCGCAATTTCTTAGGCATCACTACTATATATTTATTATAATTTGTATTTAATTTAAAATATATTTTATAATAAAAAATTCTCATAAAAATCTAAATTAATTTCTCCCCTCTCCTCTCCTCTCCTCTCTCTCCTCTCTCATCCTCCTTCTCTCTACCCTCTTTCTCTCTCCTCTCACTCTACCCTCTTTCTCTCTCCTCTCTCTACCCTATTTCTCTCTCTCCTCTCTCTCTCTACCATATTTCTCTCTCTCTCTCTATCTACTCTCACTCTCTATTCTCAATTTTTCTTAAGCATCGCTAAAGGTTATTTTTCTTAAGCATCGCTAAAGGTTATTTGCGACATAAACCGGACCTTCCTCGGGATGTCAAAGAACAACCCTGGGAGGTATAGAAACCGGACCTTCCACCTTAGGTCGTGGCTCAAGTTTGTGATGTGCCGGTTGTGAGGGGACCTGCATACCAACTGGAGATTTTGGAACAACCCCTGAAGGGACCCAAACGAGTAAAAATCAGAGTGAAGCGGAAAGCTTCTCCTGGCCCTCCCGTTGTACCTCATGCGCAATGGAAGTTGAGGTCCACCACAGTTGAACCAACTGCTCAAGGTTAGGAGCCTGTGAAGAAAGTTGCAGCTCAAGTATCGAAGAAGCCGAAGCATTTCAGTAGCTACATTGATGAGAAGCTAGCAAAGTCTGGATACATTCACTAGCCTTGAAAGCCTGGTGATGAACTACCTCTAGCTTTGGTCCCTGGCCCAAGCATTATCCGTCAGGCACATCCAAAGTCTCCCACCCCGGAACCAGTAGCCCCAATCGCAGTCTCCAATGAAAGCACTATATTGGATACTCCTCCAGTAGATGCGAACGTAATGTAGAGTATCCACAATGTTGAAGATATCGAAGAAGATACTGCAACTAAGACGAACAAGGAGGAGACAAGTTTGCTGCCGAAGGACTATCTTGACACAGAGTTGGTGTTCCACCTGGAGGTTTAGGTTCTAGCAGTTAAGGAAATTATCACGGAATTTCTGTCGAACCCATACAAATCGTGACTTGTAGAGACACTCCTCTACACCGACTACCTATCTTTATTAAAGCAAGAGTGCATAACGAATGAGGTAATATCAATAATTGCTCATACGTTTTAAGCTCTATCATGTTATCAATCAAACAACTAAATCTCTTATGTAGATTACAATGAATTATCATTTTATTGATTACACGACATAGGATCATATCATTGGTTTTCATATACACTAACTATCGACTTGTAATTGTTGAAGTAAAACTAGCGTGTGAATTCATACACGACTTGTAAATGTGTCGTGTGATCGTAAACATGGTATAGTCACTAATCGTGTAAAGTCATATGATGATCAGTAACCTATAGTGTCATTACTAACACATATGGTATTGTGTAGGTCATTGATGTCTTCTTCCAACTCCTAGATGAATGAAATATGAGAAATCCATGCAGGTACCCCAACTATTTTTTTGGCAAGTTCGCTATTCAGCACTACTTTAATGTTGGCACGGTGGAAGGGCTGGCGAAGGAGGGCAAACTCTCTGGAATATTGTTGAGAGGCCTAAATGTTAACATGGAAAGCGGCTTCATTCCTATATACATCAAAGGCCACTTTCTCTTGCTTATTGTCCGCTGCATGGAGAAGCGATTTAGGTGGTACAATCCTCTAAAAGGTGATCACATTCACCACTTTGCCGAGGTGGACAGTGTCAAGAAACATGTTGCCAATGGAATGGAGAAGACACTTAAGATAAAGGGGGCTCGGACGTGGCCACTAACTAAGATCAATAAATGCCTGTACTAGGAAACAAATGAAGATTGTGATTTGTTCATCATGTACTACGTAGCAAACTGGTAGGGGGTGTCATTCAGCTAGATTTTAGCCAGCTCGAGATAACAGGCTTGGTCAGGCTGATGATATGCACTGCTATACTTCAGGCCTGAATCGAAGAGGAATTTGATCTGAATACAAATGAATTGTAAAAAGACCAATTATTTTGTAATTAATTATTGTGACCAATTATTTTGTAATTAATGACTGTACCAATCATTTTGTAATTAATTACTGTACCAATTATTTTGTACTTAGTTGTTGTACGAATGTCAAATGGCATATAATCGATCAAATGATTTCTATCAATATCATGTATTCAATAGCGCGAAACGGTAGTGCACATATATCCAATCATATTCTAGTTCTCACGATTGCCTATTAGGTTGTGTTATCTCATACATGCCAACTCATATTAGGTCATGTTATTGTTTACTTCACATCTTGTATTAGGACATCTGCGATGTTGTGTAATCAACCAAACAAAAAAGACACATGTCGTTGGTCATAACCCAAATCAAATATGGTGCTTTGGGCATAATGCATCGGGAATTGGATCGGTACAATCATGTCATTGTCATGCATTTGAACACACGTTGTTGCCAATATTGTGTAAGCAACGGACACCCTTGACTGCAAAATTTATCATCCATTTATATTATTGTGTAATTAGTAACACGTACCTGCTTTAGGTCGTGTTGTTGATTACACGATACACATATACAACATACCCTATTATATCATATTGTGTTTTAGGAACACGTTAATTACATATTTCGTGTTGATTAAAACACGATGCATATATAGAAAATTTCAGTTGAAGAAAGGAGGTGGAAAAGGTAAGCCTGATCATGTAATTAGTAACACGTAAACCCTTTTGGTCGTGTTGTCGCTGACACGATACACATATACACTATACCCTACATACAACATATCATGTTTTTAGGAACATTTTAGTTACATATTTCGTGTTTTTAGAAACACATTAATTACATATTTTGTGTTTTTATGAGCACATTAATTACTTATTTCGTGTTAATCGACCTCCTTCAGCTTGTCGTTGGGACCAATATTGATAGTTTGTTAGAAAGCAAAAAATAGTCACAATATTATTCTCAATATAAGGGAAAGACAACGGTCAATGGGAGGAAATATATAATTGTTATTAATTTATTACATCCAAAAAACTAATCTTTACATAACTTTAAAAACACAAAGAAAATAACAATCTATCTAGTCGCCAACGATCAGTTGGCGTGCGATCTTCTTGGAGACTCTCGAACCCATGCAATGGATCATTAGAGACATTAATATATCGTCATCTAGCAAACCCTGCCCACCATCAGATATAGGTGAGGACTGTATCCGATGGCAAACCGATTCACCAGCCGTCGCTAAAGCAATCTCCTGAATGACCCTTCTCCGCGAAGAACCAGTGAGTGAGTGTTCTGTAAACCTTAAATTACCGTGTATCTAATAGGGCGCAAATGCTATGGATCATTGGAGAAATTGATATATTGTCGTCTAGTGAATCATGCCCATGATTGGATATAGGTGGTGACCGTATCCGATGGTGGGCCAATTCACCAGCCGCCGCTACAGCAATATCCCGAATGATATGTCTTCGCGAAGAACATCATCATGAGAAAGTCAATGCTAAATCGCCGCCTAGCAAACCATGCCCACCATCGGATATAGGTGAGGACCGTATCCGATGGCGGACCGATTCACGAGCTACCGCTAAAGCAAGCTCTGCAAAGAACCAATGAGTGAGCATTCTGCAAACCCTAACCCTAATATATATATATATATATATATATATATATAGGTAGGGTGAGATAGTTACAAACCACCAACTTATTGAAGGTATTGATGCCTCGGGAATAATACCTCAGCAATTGGAACATTATGAACATGGAATTGTCGTGGGTTCAAACACACGATGTGACCAATGTCGTGTAAGTGAAGGACACTTTGACATTGTGTAAGCAAAGGACACTTTGACATCATGTAAGTGAAGGACACTTTCACATCATGTAAGCAAAAAAGACACTTTAACATCGTGTACACAAAGGACACTTTGACATAAGAATTAATAATTAATATATATTATCGTGTAATTAGTAACACATAATCCCTTTTGGTCATGTTGTCGCTTACATGATACACATATACATTATACCCTATGTACAACATGTCATGTGTTTAGGAACATGTTAATTACATATTTTGGGTTGATTATAACATGATGCATATACAAAAAGTTTCAACTAAAGAATGGACATGGAAAAGGTAAACCTGATCGATGCTCTCCCTCCTTGCGCCGTTTGCGTACACTATAATTCGACCTCCTTCGGCTTGTCTTTGGGACATCTGCCACATTGGGGGGGCCCTCCTTGTGCACTGGTACATCGTTTGCAGTTGTGACCCAATTAACCACATGTTCCACTTTTTCGTAGGGCTTTGAGAGGTGGTCGTGACTCTATTCGATTTTTTCGTGGACACCCCCGCTGCTTTTGAGGGATAGGTGGGCTAGATGTAGGCATAACTCCAGCTAGTGCCCATTGGTACGGATCCTTCGTTGGGTGTAAGGGCTCACAATAGGTCAATTTATACATTTCAGTAGAGTACCATCTTTCACAGTACTCAAACACATTGAAGTGTTTATTATCGATTGCTGCGATTGCATGCTTCCATGGTAGACCCAGATGTTGAAACTTTCCACATGTGCAGGTACGATCAACTAGGTTTACCACATCCTGTGAAGAAAAGATTGTGAGTAAGAGAGCATGATAAATGAATTTATCGTGTTCTCAAGTACACGATGTGTCTTACAATCATTATGTAAAACACATCGACTTACATGTTCAAGGACAATAACATGTGTAACCTAACACGATATGAATCCCTAATGCACAAATGAGCACAAGCTATGTACATCGCCACATTAATGCAATGTACCCGGTGATGTAGTGAATTAACCTAGAATTCATATAGTGACATAGGCAATACAATCACATTCCTTGCTTCTTCTCGCCTATTTTTGTTGTGTTTTTGGGCAAATGGGGTTAACTCTTCCATCATATTATGTCCGTCCATCCGACATTTTTCAAATAATGCGTTTTGTGCTCCCTCATGTGCTCAATTAAACGCATTATAGGCATCGATCTGACTTTTTTGAACATTGCATTTGCACTTTTAGACCTATTGGAGCTGAGTATCCCATATCTTTTCTTTGGAAATGATACGTTTGCCCAGTGATTCAAACCTATCTTATTTAGCCAAGCATATGCTTTTGGATTATGTTCTTTAATGTTGTTTATTGTTTTATCGTACACATTTTGTCTGAACATTTCAGCTGCAACATGGTGCTAATTTTTTAGGTAGTTGCCCTTGAATCTGTCTAGCATATTTGCTGCCCTGTGACAGATGCAATACTCGTGGTGTGTATATGGGAAAAACTTCTTCACAGCATTTGTCAATCCCGTCTATCTATCTGAAACGATTGCATCCAACTCAGCTGGAGGATTAGAGAATAGATGATTTCTAAGCATTTCAAGAAACCAGCACCAAGTTTTCTCACATTTGTTCTCAACCACTGCAAATGCAACACACAACATATTATTATTCCCGTCCAATGTAGTTGCTATCAATAGCTGTATAGGATACTTTCCTTTCAAGAAGGTTGCATCAACCGTTAGCAATGACCTCAAGGTTGTTTTGAATCACAACGGGGCCAAACATCCAGAATATTCTTTTGAAATCGTACCCACCGTAGGTCCGGGAATGTCATATGATCTCATTGGCACAACTACACTTCCCAGATTTATATATTCTATCTACCTCTCGTAAGAAGGAAGTAAGCAGTAGGATTCGTCTGAGTCACCATGTTTAAATTAGTCAGAGCTTTACTTGCATGACCAAATACAATTTAGTAAATGTTATACGACACCAGCTTACATCATGTTCCCGATCGCACAACATTTTATGTTTTTGTGTGATCGGAATCCATACACGAGCTTGGACATGTTTATGGTAGCACGATATTGACGTATGTCGTGTGGGTAATAACATGATATTGACGTACGTCGTGTGGTAACACGATATCAACTATAGTTTAAGTGTGTAAACGATAACACACTAGACTAACATATCATGACACTAAATCAACACTTCGTTTCTTCTCATGCATTACCTGTGCACTAGCATTTCTTGTAGTTCGCATTTATGTCCCAGTGCTTTGAAATATAACTTGTTATGCTCTTTAGTGTAATGTCCACAGAGTCTTTAAAGAGGCCATAACATTTTCTCGCTATCCAAAGGTGCAATGCTAGGGGATGGCCAGTTGAGTTCCTTTGGGTTCCGCATGAATGAGTTGGCACTAACCTCATGACAGTCACATGATTTCCTATATTTGAAGCCCTTATGTACCAGTTACAAGATTCATTGGAACACTTTGTGGCATACGTATTCCGATTTTCAACAACAACATGATATGTGAAATTTGCCTTTATTGCTAAGTCGATCAAGACCCTCTTGAAATGCAAAAGACTTAGAAAATGTGCACCCAATTCAAGGATCTTCTAATAATCCTTAGCTTGTAAGCTACCCGTCATTAGTTGGCCTTCATCAATATTCAGTTCCAACATGTTTAAATCATCGACGGTATCCCAATCTGCCTTAGCCTCAACATCGACGTTACTGGGAACCTCGCTGTTTCCAAATTCTTCATGGTCGGACATACTTTCCATGTCAACTATATCATTATCGTACCATAGATCCTCAGCCCACATATTTTCAATTTCTTCGCCTTATCCACCGTCGTAATTACAAGGGTTGTATAAAGGTTCATAGTTATCAAATGAAGTCCTTGTCCCACCTATCATTGGTGACAATTCCTATGATCTATTCTGATTGACTTCTATTTCAGATTCTGTACTTGCTGGATTGGTGAAAGATGATTGACATGGATTTGTTGAGGGCAAGTTTCCCGATTCTCCCAATCTACATTGCACATTATCGTGTTAAAAAAATACAAAATTAGTCGACATCGTGTATTCTGTTAACACGCAAACATTTAAAGACGTCTTATCGAAACCACAACACGGATGCATGTCGTGTTATAATATCTATGATGAAACACATAATTGCTCTATCGCATGTGTATATCATGTAATTACTAATACGATATATTACAGGTCGTGTTTATAACTTCCCACGGTATGATTTACCCTTAACACGATATGTTCAATATTGTGGTCTAAAAATTCAATATTGTTACCTGACAGTTTCAAAGGTGAACTGAGTTTCATTAAATCTGGTATGAAATCCGACATTAGTGCTGGGATGAGCTATTACGGTGGGTGATTCATCTCTATTGATTGTATCATTCCTTTTAACGGAGGGTGATGGTGATTTATCACCGTTGTTGGGCTGTTTCATCTTGGCATACAACGATAACACTTCCTTATTCACCTTCTTATGAATGGAGAACATTGATTGAAGGTCCTCATCGTCTTGTAATTCATATATCATGGATGATTGGGATGATGGAATTAAATACTTCAAACTAACATTACCATTGACGGAAAGTCGTGCTTTGACTTGCCCCAGCAGCTCGCCAAAGCTCACTGACAGATGAATGTTCATCAACCATACCATTTACCGATATACATGTTGTCATTGCCTTATAATAGATGCAAATACCGATCCTATCCATGTTCGGTGTGAAAGAATGATTTGTTTATGTGAAATGTAGCTTTTGGAGCACTCACATAGTGTCTGCGCTCTCAAAAAACACTTTTTTCTTGTTCATCGACTCTCGCCGGTGAGTCACCGCCAGTCAGCTCCCGCCGGTGAGTTCCGTCCACAGCCGATGACTCCTAGTCTACCAGAATGGTGCAGCACTATTCCGATGTGCATTTATTACTATGAACCTTTAAAACATGATATAGTGGAAACCTAAGGGTATTTTGGTCCACAACCAGGTCATATGGCATTTCCGTTTAAAATCTAGGTAATATGGAATATTTCATTCTTTGGCCAGGCAATATGGGAAAAACTCTTTAAGTAAAGGAAATGTGGTATACATTGAGATTTTTTTTACTTGGTAAGAGGGCTTTTTTTACTCGATAAGATCGGGCAATAGCCCCAAATTCTATTGCACAAGAGAGAGTTATAGAAATAGTCATAAAGACCAAAATTAAACGAAGATTACAAGTGTCATTGATGCTTTAAGAAATGAAAAGTAGACAAAAAGAAGAGAAGAACTTTGGGTGAGCTTCAACGTAAGATCCAAGTTCATCAGTAATTCTAGAAGGCAAGGAGGTTTTATGGGTCTAAACTCTAAAGTCCTTGAAAAGTTCTCTTAATCCTTTCTCCCCATAAATAAGAAAGAGTAATGCAGAAGTAGGATTTAACACTTATACTTGCATTAAGGCGGCTATGGAATAAGCATGAATTGTTGATAAAAGAGAATTAATATAAATAAGTCAAATGTAGAGATCAAGTTTTTTAGAAATTGATAAAATAATCCACTTGAAATAGCTGCAATTGAAGAAAACATGTTAGATACATCACTACAACAAAATGGAGTATGAGCGATGCATATATTAGCAACACTTCGCTAAAAATAACTATTTGCGACGTATAGAAAAGTGTCGCAAAAAATTGAACTATTAGTGACTCATTTTCATATGCGTCGCTAATAGTTATATATTAGCGACACTTAGCTTAAAGCGTCGCTAATATTAATCCTATTAGCGACACTTTATTATAAGCATCGTTAATAGTTCCTCTTTTTGCGATGCTTCATATAACCGTCGCTAATAGATACATATTTTTTTAAAAAAAGAAAAAAATATAACTATTAGCAACGCTTTTCATAAGCATCGCTAATAGCTTTCTCAATAGAAACGCAAATATACAAGCGTTGCTAATAGTGCTACTAGCGTCACTAATAGTATTGAATTAAAAATAAAAAAATATAAAATTTAAATTAGTAGCGACGCTTGTCAATATGGGTCGCAAATACTATTTCTAATAGCAAAGTTTGTTAACAAGCATCGCTAATACCTTTATTAATTTATTTTATTTTATAAATAAATATTTAAAAATTATAATAAACTTTTTAAAAATAATATATTTTATTCAATATTTACTATTTGTATATATAATAAATAAATATTAAATTTTTAATAAAAACTAGTGTTAATAATTCACTATTTATATATAATATATTTTATTTGTTAAATTTTATTATTAATTTTAAAATATAATTTATAATAAAAGAGAGAGTGCATTGAGAGAGAGAGGGAGAGTGAGGAGAGAGAGAATCTGAGGAGAGAGAGAGACAGAGGAGAGAGAGGGAGGAGAGTGATAGAGACAGAGGAGAGATAGAGAGGGAGGAGAGAGAGATAGGAGAGAAAGAGAGGAGAGAGGAAGAGAGAGGGGAAGGGGAGAAAGAGAGTAGAGAGAGGAGAGAGGGAGAGATAGAGGAGAGAGAGAAAGAGAGGGGAAGGGGAGAGAGACGAGAAAGAGGGAGGGAGGAGAGAGAGAGGGAGGGAGAAGAGAGAGAGGAGAGAGAAGGAGGAGAAAGAGGAGATTTTTTTATTTGTTTTATATTTTTAATTAAAAATTAATAAAAAAATAAAAAAGGAAACATGTATTAGCGATGTATAGACACATACATCGCTAATATCTTTGAGTATTAGTGACATATACTTCTATACATCGCAAATACTCACATGTATTAGCAACGTATAGGTCTATACGTCGCTAATACTCCAAGGTATTAACATCATATATGCCTATTAATAAAAAATAAAAAAGGAAACATGTATTAGCGATGTATAGACACATACATCGCTAATATCTTTGAGTATTAGTGACATATACTTCTATACATCACAAATACTCACACGTATTAGCGACATATAGGTCTATACGTCGCTAATACTCAAAGGTATTAGCAACATATATGCCTATACGTCGCTAATACATGTTTATTTTTTGCTTAGTTTTTTAAAAAACTATATAAAATAGAGAGAGGGGGAGAGAGAGAGGAGTGAGGGAGAGAGAGAGAATGAGGGAGGGTGAGAGAGGGGAGAGAGAGAGAGGAGAGAGGGAGGAGAGAGAGATGTAGGGAGAGAGGGTAGAGAGAGAGAAGAGGGAGGAGAGAGAGGAGAGGGAGGAGAGAGATGAAATTTTTTTATATTTATTTTATGTTTTTTATTTAAAATTAAATAAAAAAAGAAACATGTATTAGCAATGTATATAATTATACATCGCTAATACTAACATGTATTAGCGACGTATATACGTCGCTAATACTGACATGTATTAGCGACGTATAGTTCTAGACGTCGCTAATACTGACATGTATTAGCGACGTATAGGCCTAGACGTCACTAATACATGTTGATTTTTTAATTAATTTTTTAAAAAAATATATAAAATAGAGAGAGGGGGAGAGAGAGAAAGAGGGAGGAGAGAGGGAGAGAGCGGAGAGATAGGGAGAGAGAGAGGGGAGGGAGGAGAGAGAGATGGAGAGATAGTGGGAGAGGGAGGAGAGAGAGAAGGGAGAGAGAAGGAGAGGGAGGGTAGATAGAAGAGGGAAGAGAGAGAGAGTGGGGGGAAAGAGAGAGGGTAGAGAGAGAAGGGAGAGAGAGAGGAGAGAGGGATAAAGAGGAGAGAAGGAGAGAAAGGGAAGAGAGAGAAGGGAGAGAGAGAGGGAAGGGAGGAGAGAGAGAAGGGAGAGAGAGAAGATGGTGGAGGGAGGGAGGAGAGAGAGAGGTAGAGAGAGAAGAGAGAGGGCGGAGAGAGAGGAGATAGGGAGAGAGAGGAGAGGGAAGAGAGAGAGGTAGAGAGAGAGGAGAGAGTGAGATGGGAGAGAGAGAGAGAGAGAGAGAGAATGGAGAGAGAGGGTAGAGAGAGAGAGAGAGAGAGAGGGGAGAGAGAGTGGGTAGAGAGAGAAGGGAGAGAGAGGGGAGGGAGGAGAGAGAGAGAGGAGATAGGGAGAGAGAGGAGAGGGTAGAGAGAGAGGGGAGGGAGGACAGATAGAGAGGAGATAAGGAGAGAGAGGGGAGAGAGAGAAGGAAGAGAGAGAAAAGAGGGTGGAGGGAGGGAGGAGAGAGAGAGAGAGAGAGAGAGGAGATAAGGAGAGAGAGGGGAGAGAGGGAAGGGAGAGTGAGAAAAGTGGGTGGAGGGAGGGAAAAGAGAAAGAGGTAGAGAGAGAAGAGAGAGGGACGAGAGATGAGATTGGGAGAGAGAGGAAAGGGAAGAGAGAGAGAGAGGGGGAGAAGGGAGAGTGAGAGAGAAGAGGATGGAGGGAGGGAGGAGGAAAGAGAGAGGAGATAGGGAGGTGAGAGAGAGTTGATAGGGAGAGAGAGGAGAGGGGAGAGGGGAGAGGGGAGAGGGGAGAGGGGAGAGAGAGGGTAGAGAGAGAAGGGAGAGAGAGAGGAGAGGGTGGAGGGAGGGAGGAGAGAGAGGGTAGAGAGAGAAGAGGGGCGAGGTGAGAGAGAGGAGTGAGAGGAGGGGGAAGAGAGAGAGAGGAGAGGGCGGAGGGAGGCAGGGAGGAGAGAGAGGGTAGAGAGAGAAGAGGGGGGAGGTGAGAGAGAGGAGCGAGAGGAGAGGGAAGAGAGAGAGAGAGGGGAGGGAAGAGAGAGATCAAAAGGGGAGGGGATATGAATTTCTTTTTAAAAAAATAGGAGTACCAGCGACGTATAAAATGTATGTCGCTAATACAATATAGTATGAGTGACACATATACTTATACATCGTTGATATTATGTTGTATTAGCGATGCAAAACTTATACGTCGTTGTTATTTTGTATTAGCAATGCCAACTGTGGGTATCACTAATGTAATTTAAAAAATAAAAACTATTGCAGGCAAAACTTCGCCCCGCTCCTATAAATTTACCCGGGCCCCTCACCCATCTCTGCGCTGCCCCATTTTCTCTATCCCTCTGCTCCGGTCCCCCCTCCCTCCCCCTACTCCAGCCACCCTATCGCCTACCGCCGCATCTCCTAGCCGCCCGCTGCCGCGCCGCCCATCCGCCCATAGCTTGCCGTTGTCCGCCGCCCTCCCACTCCTCCGGTCGCCCCTCCCCCTTCTCCACCCTGCCCCATTCCCCCTCTCGCTCTGCTCTGGTCCCCCCTCCCTCCCCCTGCTCTGGCTACAACATCTCCCCCGCCGCCCGCCCCTCCCTCTCGCCCCCTTCCCCTCCCCTTGTTGGCCTCCACATTCCCCCCCTCCCTCCCCATGCTCTAGTGCCACCCCAACTCCAATCCGCCGCCACCCAATCCCCTCCCTCTCCGCCCCCTTCTCCTCCCCTTGTTGGCCCCTGCGCTCCCCCCTCCCTCCCTCCCCCAGCTCCAATCCCCCTCCCTCCCTCCCCCAGCTCCAATCCCCCCTCCCCTTGCTCTAGTCCCCCCTCCCTCCCCTTGCTCTAGTCACCACCCCTCCCCAGTCCTCTCCCACCCCCTCCTCTCCCTGAGCTGGCCCCCCTCCCACCTGATGCCCATCATTCCAAACTGGGTACTGACCCGGTTTGGTGGCTTTTTTTATTATTTAATTTTTTTTAGCTACGCTCAATACGAGCATCGCTAATAGATTTTTTTATTCATATACTATTAGCGACGCATTTACCAAGTGTCGCTAATAGTGTTAAATTATTTTTAAATTTATAAATAAATTTTTTTAATATTTTATAAAATATTCTTTAAAATATTATATACATTAGCGATGCTTATATAAGCATCGTTACTAATTATTTATTTAATTTATTTTAAAAAAATAATATTTTTAAAAAAATTTAAAATATTTTTTTAGCGACGCTTAATAAATGTCACTAAATACTATATTATTAGCGACGCTTAATCAAAAGCGTCGCTAATACCATACTAATAGTGCCACTTAGTAAATGTCACTGATACTATATTTTTAGCGACGCTTGATTTAAGCGTCGCTAATATGTAATAGCGACGATACTTTTATCAACGCATGTAGTGATGTTTTATATGTATCGCTAATAACTATTAGCGACACTTACAGTACTATTAACGACGCTTGTCGCTAATAGTAAATTTTATTGTAGTGCATTATTTTTGCAAAGGATGCACCTATATATTGACAAGAGCAATTTCATGCCTTTGAAAATTATCTATAGTTAATAAAACATTGTTAAATATGAATCTGGTAATAAAAGAATGTTTTGAAATGTAAAATTTATACTAAATGAAATTTTTCTAAGAAGGCAATATAAAATAAGTATTTTTCAATGAATTATAGGTAGAGATAACAGAAGTTTTTTATTCATACGTATGAGTTCAAAAAAATAACAAGGCCCCACTACTACAACTTATGCAAAACAATACTAGACGCCCATAGCTATCTAATAGACGTGAATGCCATTTTTGTATTTATTTAAAAAGTCTTGAAAATGTTATACACCATGTATTTAATGGCAACTTCCCCCTGTTGTCGGTAGAGGTCGTCCTGATAATTTACACTGTTAGTCCTTTATCTGACAATGTACGCGATGCATCCATGAATGCCCATGCCCACGTGCTTAGGAGGCCAGGGTATTAGGGTGCCACCAAAGTCGTTGTAATAAAAAAATAGTAAAAGGTTTCATGTTTGTTTATTTTATTTTTACAAAGAAAAGGTTAAAACTAGATGGAAGGAGATTGAACGTGATTGGTCGAAACTAATGTTGAATGACAGGTCGGAGGAGGCAACTATATGGCTTGTATATTTTTTTTGAAAAATGTTTAAATTACGTAAAAAAACGTACGTAAAAAGCTTACTTCATCTTTCCATCACTATTGATGAAATAAGCTTTTGACGTATGTTTTTTAATGTCACAATAACATTACTTATTTTTTTTTATTGATGAGAAGTCTCCTACTCTCTTTTTTAACTACCCCACTTCTATTTTTATTTAAGTCTGTTGGGTTGGGTGGTCTATAAATGAAAAGTGCATCTATTATTTAACACCTACTGACTCTCTTTTGTTACACCATTAATTATTACAAAGTTATGTCATGATCAAATTAAAATCCGATATATGATGGGCCATTGGATTGATATTTGATGATGCATGATGTTCAAGCTCATACTAGACTCCGTGAGAGACTGGCTTCATATAAATAGCTCTCTTTATATACTCTAAATCTTCATCTAAAATTAATAGTTTAATTTATTAAAAAAATTGTTACATATTAATAGCTTCATTTTTTTAAATTTAAGTGGTTCTATACTTAAAAATGAGTATTATAAATTTATTTTTCTTTTTCTTAGATATGGGTTTTACTATTCTATAAAAATTATTAATTTTTAAATATAATTATTAACACAAGACAAAAAGAAAATATACTTCATTACACTTTAATTATAAATGTAGATATTTTATAATAAAAAATAATTAAATTTAATTATATTTGACCCCCTTAACTAAAAATCCTTCATCAGCCATTGAATTGACCATGGTCCACTGAAACACCTTCCCATTAATCCATTGAATTGACCATGGTCCACTCTAACACCTCCTCATTAAATTTGAACAATTGGTAGTTGGACTGCTTTATTTACTCACTCCAAGATTTAAAAATGGTACTCCCTCTATCATATATCAATAGCTTCATTTGGAAGAAGAAAAGTTTGTATCGAATTAATTGCTCTATTTTCTTAAATTTAAGTAGTTTAATACTTAAAAAAGAATATTATAAGCTTATTTTTTCATATTTTTTATTGAATATTAAAACTCATATCTAAGAAAATAGAAAATAAGCTTATAATACTTTTTTTAAAATAAAATTATTAATATAAAATAAATTTTTTTACTAAATAAGCTATTAATTTATGACAGAGAGAATATAAGTGGGGCAAGACGCAATTAACTCATAGATGATATGAACTGTTGGATGCAACTTTGAAGAATATTAGGTGGCGGAGATTCATTGTGCATGTTAAACGTGCTAGAAGGATTGAATCAACGTAATTCAAAGCAGTAGAACATTCCACTATCGATACTTTTGGCACCAAGTCTACGTTGGGAAGCAGCTTCTGCTATCTCCTATAAAGTAGAAGCTGTTCTTCCATCAAACCGCACATCAGCTAGACGAACAAGACTCGAGAGTGTTCAGTATGACGAACGTAAGCCTTCTCTTATAGGGAAAGTCATTTCGTTTGGATTTCATGTTATAATTGTGATAGTTTTGGTAATTAATTTTAACGACATTAATATCCATGTTGTGCAGAAGAAGAAGATAGTGATGAAGGTTCAAATGAATTGCGATAAGTGCCGGAAAAAGGCGTTGAAGGTTGCTGCCGGAGTAAAAGGTTTGCACCAACCTTTAAACTCCTTCGTCCCTCATTTCTTAATTACGTACCCTAACTCTATCTACTAAATTCTCTTGTCTCCCATACAAAAAATTATATACCATACCCCTTTACCCCCCACATTCTGCTTTCTTTCTTCACTCCCGTTGCCAGCATCACCACGAGTGACACCTCCTCCTTCTCAACCACGACCACGACCAACAATACAGCAAGTCAAGTCGCCACTGCTCACAGCCGGATCTGGTAGTTGCGGCTAGGCATGGCAAGGTGGAGGTGAGGCCACGGCAGCCGGATCTGCCACCTTTGGCCTCGCCCAGAGGAGGCGAGGCCTAACCAAGTTGGGCTTGGCCAAGCAGAATTGAGGCCAAGTCAGGCCTGACTAGGCATAGTCGAGGCAAGGCCACCTTGAGCCTGATTAGGCGAAGTCGAGGCCAGCCCATCCTCGGCCTGGCTAGGCAGAGGCGCTGCCGAGCTTCCTCCTCCTAGCCATGCTAAGGTGGCATATAAAATTTGGCCTCCTTTGTCCAGCTAAGATGAAGTAGCTTGTGCCAGATTTGGTTGCCGGCATGGCCACAACTAGCTGCCGCGCTAGCCGCAAATTAAGAAAAATAAAGAGTGGAGAGAGGGAGGGTCGTCATCACTGCCATTGCGGGAGTGGAAAAAAATTATTTATTTTTGGTTTCAATTGTTGGGGAAAGTGGGAGGAAAATAATGGGGGAAAGATAAAGGACATAAGTAGAAAATAAATAGAAGAATTTTTTACTCTTACTTTGGGGACATCGGAGTGTAGAGTGGTCTAAAGCACGGTGGGATGGGGGTGGCGTACCAATCAAAAATTAATCTTTATAATTAATCTATAAGGAATCATGTATAAACCTCAAATCAATTAGTAATAAATCATATCCCAATCATAGATCATGCAAATAAGAATATAAAGAGGGACAAGAGTATACTGGCCTAGGTGTTCCAGCCCTTGCACGCTCTTGAATCAACCAATTATCTCACCACAATCACAAACAACAAGTAAGGGATTAAGGGGAATACTTTTATGTGTTGATCTCTCACAAACCAATGCTTGGATTGAAGAAAACTCAGCAAGAATAGCCCCTTGAATCAACCACCACGTCCCAATCAATGGAGAAGTCTTTCTCCTTGTCTTGTTCACCAATGGAGTAAGAGAGGAGAGGTAGAACGGGTGTCCAGCAAGGGATTCCTCCCATACAAGTGCAGGCCTAACCAAGGGGGAAGAAGGGGGGGTGGCTAGATTGGGAGAGAAGAGGGAAGAAAGGAGGGGGGCGGACTGCTCTAGGGCATCCCCTCCTCTCCCATGCTTCCTCCTTTTATATCTCTTACCTTCCTTTCTTATGCAGGCCTATAAGTGGACTATTTTGATTTGGGCTTTCTTGCTTCAATCCTTATGGTTCAACTTGAGGGTCATATACAACGGCAGTGAGCTCTATCTCTCAGAGCCCACGGAGGCCTACACCCACTGCACACAGCCAAGCCCACGACATGGTCGACCCCTCACTAACCACGGGTCTCACCCTTGACACATAATTCATGCATCTGGGCCTCACAATGTGTTAATGTATAACCTAGTTAAATGCTTAGTGTGCGTGTGTGATGTCAGCAGGTCCCAATATAATTAGTGTAACAAAGGCATATATGAGGTTAGCATGACCGCCCCCACCACCCTTGGACCCCGTAGCCCGTACTGGCTCATCCAGACTGCGACAACGTTGGACCAAACAGGGCCCAAGCCCATACCATGGTCCAACGTGGAGTTCAGTGGGGTGTATATAGTCATGGTCTTTAAATAAAGGATATCTCTCTCTCTCTAATAAGTAGGCTGAATATGCGATGAATTAACATACATGTTGACATCTTACCAATTAATGTAAATAATCGGTTTTGCATATTTCAATGATAGCATTGAATAAACCTCCTCCCAAATGTAAATTTTTCTTCAAGAGGTACTCTTGGTCGGTCAAGGGGTGGTGAGGTTATAAGAAACGACAATGGTTGAGTTATCTTGCTACAACATCACACGTATGGCAAACCACTAATATGGTTGCTTAAGCTAAAGTTTTGATAAAGGGTCTTCGTTATGCTATTTGTTTCAAGTTGATGCCTTTTAGAATTGGACTCTAAACTTCTAGTTGATCTAATTTGTGGGACGGCCTCCATCCCTTGGCATATTAGAAACTATGTGGAGGAAGCTAACTTGTTATGTAGCTCCAATGCTATTTCTATACAACACATGAGAGAGGCTAACCGGTTTGCAGACTTTTTGGTAGTAGCTTCCATTTTATCTATGGTGTGTACACATTCCTTTAGAGTAGCAGACCCTGAGAGACATTGTTGTGCTTGACGTGTACCTACCTAATGTTGACGCAACTAATTTCTCTTTTCATTTGAAAAATGTAGAATGGCCATATTAGTGGAAGCATGGTGGGATGGGGGTGACGCACCAATAAAAAATCAGCCTTTAAAATAATCTACAAAGAATCATGCATAATACTCAAATCTATTAGCAATAAACCTTCATCCAATCATAGATCATGCAATTAATAATACAAAGATGGACAATAGCATATTGACCTGGGCGTTCCAGCCCTTGCACACCCTTGAAAAGATCAACCCTTACTTCTCAATTACAAGACAACAAATCAAGAGATTAAGGGTTACCTTCATGTGTTGATCCCTCACAAACCAATGCTTGGATTTAAGAAATCACAACAAGAACAACACCTTGAATCATTCACCATGTCCCAAACAATGGAGAAGCCTTTCTCCTTGATCTTGCTCGCCAAAGGAGTGAGAAAGGAGAGGTAGGAGGGGCGGCCCGCAAGGGATTCCTCCCAAAGTAGTGTAGACCAAACCACACAAGAGGAGAGGGGCGGCTGATTGGGAGAGAAGAGGGAAGAAAGGAGGGGGGAGGACTGCTCCCTACTAGGGCATCAGCACAAAAAATTAGATGCAAAGGACTCAACGCCCTTGACGCTACTTAGGATCTACATCCCAAGCTCCACATCTCTGCTTTATTGATCAATCGCTGATAATTCCTTTAAGATGTTGGTATCTCAACAAGCATGGATAAGGAGAATACAGAAGATTGCAGTTCACATGCCTTGTTTGTAAGCTCGGGAAGTTAGCCATATTATTAGCTTCTATAAATATATTGAATAGAGATATCAGATCTTTACATCGACTATTCAATTTCTGCTATTACGTGAAGAATGGACTAATGGATAAAATATTTGCCTACAAACATAGATACCAATAGTGAGTCTGAATTATATGAGATTCTAAATTATCCTTTGTTTGGGAAAAATACAATACAGGGTACTATATTTTACTCCCTCTATCTTACATTAATAGCTTTATTTTGGCCAAAAAATTAGTTCCATATTAATAGCTCCATTTTGTTCAATTTAAGGATTGAATACATAATGGATCCACCTGAAGGGAGGAAGCCTATTGGGTGTAAATGGATCTTCAAAAAGAAGCTTAAAGTAGATAGGTCAATAGATAAGTACAAAGCAAGATTAGTTGTCAAAGGGTTTACCCAGGTGTATGGGATAGGCTTTAAAGAGACATACTCGCCTGTGTCAAGATTTGACTTAATCAGATGTTTCTTAACATGTGTTGTTTATTTTGATTTAGAGCTACACTAAATAAATGTAAAGATTGCATTCCTAAATGGAGATTTAGAGGAGGAGATTTACATAGAACAATATGAGGGTTTTGTAGTTCCTGGAGAGGAACATAAGGTGTGCAAGCTAATAAAATTATTGTATGGCCTAAAATAATTTCCAAGGCAATGACACTTTACTTTTCATAAGGTGATTAGTGGGTATGGGTTTATAGTGAATGAGCACGATCATTGTGTCTATACCTTCTAGGATGGGACTGGGTATATGATATTGTCATTGTATGTAGATAACATACTCTTGATGGGGAATGACTTAAGTATGATTATCAATTTGAAGGAATGACTCAAAACCCAGTTTGAGATGAATGACATGGGTGAGGCATCCTACGTCCTTAGGATGAAAATTAACATAGATCGAAAGGCTAGAAAACTTAGTATATCTAAAGAATCATACATAGAGAGTGTTCTCAAATGCTTCAATGTCATTAGTTAGAAGATCACTGATTCCCTATATACAAATGTACAATGTTGTATAAGAGTACGACTCCTCAGACTAAGGAAGAAAGACTCCGGATGGAGCAAGTGTTATATGCACAGGCTATTAGTAGCTTGATGACCATGACTTGTACGAGGCCTAATTTGAGTTTTGTGGTAGGCTTGCTAAGGTGATACAAAGCAAACCCTAGACTTTAACATTGGGAAGCAGTGAAGAAGGTATTTCAATACCTTTTAGGGTCTAAGAGTTTAAAACTCACTTATCAGGAAGAGAGTCTCTCATTGACTAGATATAGTGATTCAGACTATGTAGGGGATCAATATGATAGGAAATCCACTACCGGATTTGTCTTCATGTTTGGAAGCGGGGCTATATTGTGGGCAAGTAAGAAACAGAAGAGTGTTTCTAAGTCTACAATGGATGCTGAGTTTTATACATGCAGTATTGCAGCTTCGCAGACAATATGGATAAAAGAGTTTTTAGCAAGATTAAGGCTAAAAAACTAGACTGAAATTCTTATCCAAATTTATTGTGAAAATCTAGCAACAATGTTAACACTTAAGAATGAGGAGATCAGTGTCAGGGGTAAGCACATTGAGGTGCATCACTATTTCAAATTTGACATGCTATAGAGGGGAAAAATAACTCTTAGTCATATTCTTACTATTGAGATATTGGCGGATCCGTTCACTAAGGCCTTAACAACGAATCTATTTTCTAAGCATGCTCATAGTATTGGTATTTGACAGGATTAACCAAGTCGTTGTTTGACCATATGAGCCCTTCACCCATAGTGGGGGATGTTGGACTAGGGTATGGGCTTGGGCCCATTTTGGTTCACACTGTTCGTAGTTCGAGTGAACCGGTACAGGCCATGGGGTCCAAGGTTAGTGGGGGTGGTCGTACCGACCCCACATGAACCATTGTGATACTAATTCTAATGGGACCTGCATTCATCACATGCATGCACACACTAGGAATGTGACTAAGATGTGCATTAGGCTCCCTTCTTAGGAAGCCCAATTAAGAGAGGATTATGAATGGTATTTAAGAGAGAATAAGAGAGGAGAAGCCCTAAGCATTAGGACCCCCTCACTTCTCCTCTCTCCCAATTCAGCCCCCTTCCTCTCTCCCTTGGTGCGGCCTCCCCTTGGTTTTGGGAAAAACCTGCTGGCCACCCCCACCCCCTCTTGTCTCCTCTCTTCCACTCATTTGATGTGGCTTTTGAAAAAGATCACCCTCCTCATTGATTGGGGCTTCAAAGACAAGGTGGAGGATGTCTTCCTTGCTAAGATTTCAAGCCAAGATGAAAGGTTAAGAGGGATCTACACATAAGAGGTAAAAACCTCATCCCTTGATTATTCAATTGTGCTCAACTATAATTGGACGATCATGTGAAGGCTTGAGGACATGCTAGGGGCTTATCAACCCAAGGTCAATGAGTTACTGTTCCTTAATTTTAATTTGAATATATGCATGCTCTTGTTTGGATAGATTATTGCTTATGTAAGTGGATTTGCATGTTTTTTGTGTAATTAATAAATTAAAGAGGTGATTTTCATGCTCTGCGCCTCCCCCTTGCCCAAGGACCACCACGTTTTTGCTAGCCAGCTACTCTACAATATACATGATTGACGTGTTTGTTTAACAAGTAGGAAGGCCACCACTATTATAACGTGATTAGCATATGTTGAGTATAAGAGAAGAAAAAATAAGTTTATGGTACTTTTTTTTAGTACTCAACCACTTAAATTTTACAAATAAATATATTAATATAGAATAATTTTTTTCCCAAATAAACACATTAATTTAGGGCAGAGAGAGTACAAAGCAATGCATCTCCATTTTATTAATACACTCACATTATTAATGCCAACGTCCCATTGCTATCGTTGGAATCAGTCCTGCACGTTTATTTACTTGAATTACTCACAACGTACAAGAAGCATATCCTTGAAATGAACTGGCTGATGGAAACGTGCACAAGGATGCCATGTGCTCCCATGGCCACTCAAGCTTTTGGAAACTTGTACCGCACATTATTGTTCTCTCATAGAGGGCGATGTGCCCAGCAAGTGGGTGTAGTCATAAAATAGGTAGAGGTTAAATGTTTGTTTATATTATCTTTACAAAGGAAAGGCTAAACCTAGAAGAAGGGAAGACTGGAAGTCAATATTGTTACACCAACCATCCAATCAAATTAGTCCAACTGGTAGATGGCTGCTTACTTAAATTGTAACTTATAACACCGTCGTATGTACAACACGTGCATAATAGATGGTATGGGCTGTTGGACGCAATAATATTAAGTGCTGGAGATTCCATTGCATGAGCAGTTGTGCAAATGTGTTAGAAGAATTGAATCAATGTCATTCAAAGCAGTACATAGAACATCCCACGATCTATAAGTTCGGCACCTAGCATATGTAGGGAAGTAGCTAGACATAAGCTTCTTGTCCTCCTGCATGCTATCCCTATAAAGGAGAGTTAGTTGTTCTTCCCTCAAACTACACATTTGCTAGAAGTTGGAGGCTAGCTTTTTCTCAATGCACAGTGGTTCAAGAGTGCGAGAATTGTTAGGTTGCACAATGGAAGCTTGGTGGTGAGTTCGACTTGTGGTTGTGCAAAAAAATTTACCTTTATATCTCTCTTAAACAATTTATATTCATTTACACATAAACACATATATAAGCAGTAGAACAAATTTCAATAACTTTAAACTTGCATGAATTAAAACAAGAATTAATTACTACTGACCTTTAGGGGTTGAGCCCCAAGGACGTGGCCAATCACCTAGAAGCACGCACAATCACTTATTTATTTTAAGTATAAATATGGGAAATTAGAATTACTTCTTTAATTGATGAATCTCTTCTCTTCCAAATAAGATAAACCCCTTTATTCCTTAGCCAAATTGCTGGGATAATTTAGCTTCAATGAGGCTGATCACCACTTATCAAAGAGAAGATGAGAGTAGTAATTCTCTAAATTTTTGCTTCGGAAAACGGGAAGACTGGTGAACTTTCTCCTATTGGCAACAAGAGAGAACAAGCGAAGGATGGTGGCTAGATGGAGTAAGAGAATGAAGAAGAAGAAGGTTTGCTACGGTTGCCTTTTCTTTACTTTTCCTTCTCAGGTTTTTTCCGTTGTTGAGAAAGAGATAATCATCTCACTCTTTGATCCGTTGTTTCTTTTTTATATAACTAAATTTTCCCACGTTCCTATCGTCACTTGAATTAGAATATGGGGTCCACTTATTTTCCTCCTCCTCACGTATCTCTCAAACCAGACTCTTTCTTCCGGTTTATGTGGGTACGTCTCCCACAAACCTAACATCCCCCACTTGGGTGAAGTGCCCACGGACCAAATAGTAATTTGTGCACCTAGTTTTGTCTTAGGCTAGGCAAAAATATTCATACTGAACTCCACAGGAGCTGACACCTTAGCCCTGTCGAAGTCCTATACTATGAACAAGACATACAAATTGATCCGTTGTTAAGGCCTTTGTTAACGGATCTACCAACATCTCATAAATAGGAATATGGCTTACTATTAACTTTCTTTTCTGTAGCAAGTCAAACACAAAGTAGTAATGTACTTCAATGTGTTTACCTCTGGTGCCGATTTCTCAATTTTTAAGTATCGACACAGTAGCTAGATTACAAAAAATATCTAGACAAGAGAATCAACCCAGCTCTTTAGCCTAAGCTAGGTTAGAAAGTCTTTAATCAATAATGCTTCTAAAGCTGCTAAATTGCATGCTTAAAATTCAGCTTCGATTGTTGAATTTGCTATGCTCTTTTGCTTCTTACTAGCCCAAGCTCTAGCACTGCTTCCAAATATGAAGACATTACTAGCAGTGGATTTCCTGTCATCTGGGTCCCGACATAGTCTGAATCACTATACCCAGCTAATAACAGTTCCTCAGCCTTATAGGTGAGTTTCATACCCTTAGTTCCCAAGAGTACCTAAAAAATCCATTCATTAATTGCCAGTGAGCCATACCTGGGTTTGCTTGGTATCTATTAAAGAGCCCTACAACATAGCTCAAATTAGGTTGAGTACAGGTCATGACATACATTAAGCTGCCAATAGCTTGTGCATAAGGCATTGACTCCATTTTGAGTCTATCCTCATTATAGGATGATGTCTTACTTTTAAATAAAGTTGTACCCTTATAGATATGAGACTCTATTGCTTTCCAACCAATCACACTGAAGCGTTTCAAAATGTTTTCTATGTATGATTCTTGAGATATACTAAGCAACCTTGCTTTTTTAATTTTGTCAATCTTCATACCTAGTATGTAAGAGGCCTCACCCATGTCTTTCATTTCAAATTGGGTCTTAAGGTACTCCTTTAGACTGACTATTAAGCTCAAGTTATTTCCCATCAAAAGGATATTATCTACATAGAGATAGAGAGTAACATAAATCTATTTTCATCCTTGATGGAGTAGACACAATGATCATATTCATTTGTTATAAACTAATACTCACTAATCACCTTGTGAAAAGTGAAGTACCATAGCCTAGGAGACCGTTTAAGACTATATAAAGACTTTATGAGTTTGCACACATTGTGTTCCTCTCCAGGAACAATAAAACTCTCAAGTTGGTCCATATAAATTTCCTCCTCTAAATCACCATTTAAAAAGGCAGTCTTTACATTCATTTGGTGCAACTCTAAGTCTAATTGTGTCATTATATCTAATAAGCACCTAATAGATATAAATATAGTCACAGGTGAATAGGTTTCCTTAAAGTAAATTCCCCTGATTTGGTTAAAACCTTTAGATACAATTCTTATCTTATATTTATCTATAGACCCATCTACCTTGAGCTTTGAATTGAAGATCCTCTTACAGCCAATAGGCTTTCTTTCACGAGGCAACTCAACCACTTCTTAGACTTGCTTCTTCATAATAGAATCAATTTCCTCTTAAATAACTAATTGTTATTCCTTAGAATATGGACTGACCATTTCCTACTCATAGGTTAAAGGATCATCAGATAAAGGTTCATTTATTATTACTTCATCCTCTCCTAACATAGCATAGAAGTCCCGCAACAAGGTTAATGGTCTTCTATCTCTCATCTCCCTTATTTTAGACATTGCCCTAGGTTCAGATCCTATAACCACCTCTGTAGAAGTAGTAGTATTTTGTTTTTTCTCTACTTTAAACAGTTCTATTCTTTTGCGAGGAATTTTAGGGTCTAAGTCTTCTTCTAGGAAATAGGCATCCCTATATTCAATAACCCCCACTGTCCCATCAATATGGTGCGCTACAAACCTGTACCCCTTAGAGTGTTCACTGTACCCTATAAAGTTACACTTTATTGTTTTAAGCTCAATTTTACTTCTATGTTGGTCAAGCATTTTTACATGTCCCTTAGAGTACCCCCACACTCTAAGATGACCTAAGTTTGGACATCAACATGTCCATAACTCATAAGGTATTCTGTTGATAGCCTTAGAGGGTACACAGTTAAACGCATACATAGCGGTGTCTAATGCCTCACCCCAAAAATTTATTCATAGTTCTGAGTGGATTAACATGGATCTAACTATATCTAAGAGAGTTCTGTTTCTCCTTTTAGCAACTCCATTTTGCTGAGGAGTATAGGGTAGGGTGTATTGGTTGATTATTCTTTGGTGAAATAGTCCTTAAACTCATAAGAGGTGCATTCTCCACTTCTATCTATTCTTAGGAGTATAATTAACCAACCTAATTGAGTCTCTACTTCAGCCTTGAATTCTTTGAATTTCTTAAAGGCTTCAGACTTATGCTTTAGGAGGTATATATAACCAAACCTAGAGTAATCATTTATGAATATAATAAAATACACCATCCCTCTATGGGTTTGTACATTCATTGGCCCACATATATATGAGTGAATGACCTCTAAAAGATCTGTGGCACGCTTACCCTTTGGGAAGGGTTGCCTATTCATTTTCCTTGCTAAACAGTCTTCACACACAGGCATATCCCTAGATAACTTAGGGAGGAGTCCAATGTTGGACATTCTATGTAATTTGTTAACATGCACATGACAAAGCCTTAAGTACCACATCAAAGAATCAACATCAGACAAACATACCATATAATCAAACTTAGCTACTGCATTAATAGAAGAGTCATCTACTACATCTAATTTAAATAAACCATCACAAAAAGAAGCAGTAAATAAAATCTTATTATTGTTGCCAATTGTTGCCTTTGACCCCTTAAATATAGTCTCAAACTCCTTGCATGTGAGGAGGGGAGTTAAGATAAGATTCCTCATAATGGTAGGGGCAAAGAGGAAATCTGTCAGCACCAAGTTCATCCCCTGAGGAATAGGGATTTTGTAGGTACCTGTAGCAGTCACATCACAAAATGTGTTTTTCCCCTCATAGATCTTGTGTTGCCCTAAACACAGATCAATAATCCTGTCACCCTAGTTATGGCCACATGCTTAGTGATTGCAAAATTCAGCCACCGGCTCTTCTCATTCGAGTCAGCAATCATAACCTTTGAGATCATGCAAATGATATATTTTCTTTTTTGATTTCCTTGCTTCTAGCTCCCTAATCCCTATTAGGCTAGTTGTTCTTAAAGTGCCCCATCTAGCCACATTTAAAACAAGCCCATTTGGGTTTGTTGTCATTGTTGCTCATTCCACCACCTTGGGGTTTTTTGCCCCTTCTCTTAAAGTTCTTCCTTTGACTTGACCACTACCTCCTCTACCTCTCTTAGAGCCACCATGCTAGGAAAGGTTGGCAGATGCACTCAGAGCACTCACATTGTTCCTCCTCTCCTACTCCAAGCTAAGTTTGGCAGTGAGGTCATTTAGTGTGAGTTTTTTTATCAGAGATGTTCGATGCAACAACCACACTCTCCCAAGACTTAGGGAGGCTATTCATAATAGTTAAAACTTGGATACCCTTATTTATGAGGTTCTCAAAAATCTCCAGATCACTTATAATGATGGACATGGAGTTAATGTGCTCAAGCACATTATCTCCTTCCCTGATGCGACTGTTCTGATAATGCCTCCGCAACATCCTGATATGAGCCTCTGTGTGCTCTCCATACCGCCTAGCTACTGCCTCCATCATTTCCTTGATAATCTTATGCTTTTCAGAAAGCATCTCAATGATTGGCTCCATGAATGTAAGGATGGTAGTCCTTGCTTTGGCATCTTCCTCCTTAAACATTTCACAAGCTCTCTTTGACCCTGAGTGAAGGAGTATGTAAGTGGGTCCACACATTGGTCCAAACATGGGCCATGTTATCTAGGAAAAAAATATGTCTAATCCTTCTCTTCCAGGTGAGATAGTTAGTGGAGTTGAGTTTTTCAATTTTGCTTAGCTCACTAGCAACTATATGAGATAACATAACACAAAAAAAATATGCATGTCTACAATTTACAGAGGTAAACAAGGCAATAAGTAGGTAAATAAATAAAACTGCTAACTAATTTAGATGGATATAAAAGGAGTAGGACTCTATTTAATCTCAATAGTAAGCAAGTTTGCTTCCAACAATAATCTTGGTGTACGTGGGTGTAAATAGAGTGAATTTACTATTTTACCCTTATACAGGGTTATCTATAACAATAATTCACTCAATCAATCAAGTAAGCAATATATATATATATACTTACTATTCTAAACAAGCAATAAAAAGAAGTAGACTTTATAATTTATAAATAAAGATAACATATACTTCTATCCAGACAAAATTATAAATTATGTGAAGTTACTGAACTACCCTTGGGCTAGTTAAGCACAATCACATAGAACAATTGTGCACTTTATATCATGCATCAATTACTTCACATATGACATTAGGCATGTAATCACTTCCAAACAATATATGAATAAGCCTCAACAATTGAATTGAGCAAGGTAAATTTACTATGATGCCCTTGAAATCAAGTCTTACAAAATAAGTCTTTTTATGGAAAAATCTAATTATAGAATAAATCTATAAACCAAATTCACTAAATAAATATTAATTTCAGCTAATTAGGGTCCTAACAAACTAAGGAAAAATGCTAAGAAAATTCAATTCAAGTTTGGGCGAATTTGGTCCAAATTGACCAAAATACCCTTGATTTTGGTGATAGCGTTTGATATGCTTCTAAAGATCCGATTATGTTCATATTTGATAAAGGCCTACCTTAGACAAAAACCAAAAATCCTATTCAAACACAATTTCAAGTACTATCTTTTTTATATAGATATAGCAAACCCTAAACATAGCCTTCTTAGGGACGACAAGGGGCAAAAAGGTAATTTCTAGCATGAACTAGAGCTCTGATACCATTGTTGGGTGGCACAGCAGAAGCTTGGTGGTGAGCCTGGCGTGTAGATATGCAAAAAAATTTACCTTTATGTCCCTCTCAAATAATTTACATGCATTTATACATAAACACATATATAAGCAGTAGAATAAATTCTAATAATTTAAATTTGCATGAATTAAAGCAAAAAATTAATTACTATTGACTTTTAGTGGTTGTGCCCCAAGGAAGTGGCCAATCACCAAGAAGCACGCATAACCTCTTATATATTTTAAATATAATTATGGGGAATTAGAATTGCCTCTTTAATTAATGAATCTTTTTTCTTCCAATTAAGAGAAGCCCCTTTATTCCTTAGCTAAATTACTGGGATAATTTAGGTTGAATGGGGCTGAACACCACTTATCAAAGAGAAGATGAGAGTAGTAATTCTCTCAATTTTTGCTTTAGAGAATGAAGAACACCAGTGAACTTTCTTCTATTGGCGGCAAGAGAGAATGAGAAAAGGATGGTGGCTAGTCGGACTAAGAGAATGAAGAAGAAGGTTTGCTATGGCGGCCTTTTTCTTCACTTTTCCTTCTCTGATTTTTTCTGTCATTGAGAAAGAGATAATCATCTCACTCTTTGATCCGTTGCCGTTCCCATCCTCACTTGAATTAGAATGTGGGGCCCACTTATTTTCCTCCTCTCACGTATCTCTCAAGCCGAACTCTTTCTCCCCGTTTATGTGGGTACGTTGCCCACAAACCCAACAAGAATGACAAAGGTAAGCTTTCCATCGTAGTTCTTAATTCTTACATATGATCAAAGAGAGAATTTTGTATCATATATCACGGATTAAGAGTGTAATTGACATAGCTTCACGAGAAGTCATTTGGTTTGTATTATATATGAAGTCATTTGTTCTAACGGTGGAGAGTTTTGGTAATCAACTTAAAGGACATTGACATTTCTATTCTCCAAAGAAGATAGTGATGAAAATTCCAATGATCAATTGGGACAAGCGCCGAAAAAGAACTTTTGAGATTGCTGCCGCAGCAGATGGTTTGCACCTAATTGTTTGATATTGATGGAATGCTTACACGTGATTGAGGAGAAAAAAAAAATGGACGACCAATACCAGAAATCAATTAATTTACCGTGGCCAAAGAGTCAATTTTCCCCCCTTGATAAAGAATCTAATGGGTCCTGCTGATGGGTTGTTCATTACTAAGCAAATAAAAGTTCTGCTATCATGATTTCATGCCATTGAATGATAATATCTGCTCATGTGCCTTAGTACATTTTGCATTATTTTTAACTTATCTGATCAGCCTATTATTTATTTGAAGGTGTGGATAGCGTGACAAATGAAGGGAAAGAGATGGAGCTGCTAATAGTGACTGGCATATGCGTGGACGCGGTGCGCCTGGCGTCAAAGATGAGGAAGAAGGTTGGGTGTACAGAACCTGTCAGTGTTGAGGAGGTGAAGCCAAAAGTAGAGAAGCCAGAGGTGAAGCCAAAAGTAGATAAGCCAGAGGTGAAGCCACCATGCCCTCCACGTCCATCATGCCCTCCATGTGTGCCACCATGCCCTCCATGTCCATGTCCACAGCTTGTCGCCTACGGGACTGTCTATGACCCAAGTCCAAGCATTTGCTCAATCATGTGACATAACATAACGGCTTTGGTTTTGAGCTATACTCCGTAATATTCATTTTATGTTTCATATATGGACATAAAATGCTTTCTATCACGTCTCTGTCTCTTCGTATCAATTAAATTGGCTGAATGTATCTCTATTAAATATGTTAGCTTCTTATCGAGAAGACGTCGCTAACTCTTAATTAAAGAACTAAACTAACAATTACACTTACATAATTTTCATTTAGACTAATCAAGACACTTCGTTACTCCGAACGTATTTAAAGGAAATCAAAACCTCATTCCCTCTTTGGAACTCACCTCCCAACACCAATGGGGATAATGCTTTTACTGACAATGGTGATAATGCCTTCTACCATTTTCCGCCATGTTGACTGCGATTAATTAAATATAAGTATTCCCTCTATCTAATATTAATAGTTATATTTATAAAAATATTTAGTTTTATTGAACAGTGAAACCCATATATAAGAAAAGAAAACAATTATGTTTATAATACTCTTTTTTAAATAGACAATTACTTAAATTGAATAAAATAAAATACTTGCCAAATGGAGCTTTTAATATAGGACCGAAAGAGTACAAAAATATAGTTCAATCTATTTACAATATACGCCTAAATGTCGTGCAATTTGTGCCAGGGTATGTCGACATGCAATTTTCCAGGCAAGATCAGATCATTAGTAGGTGTGACTTTCGACGTTCTATTACTCGCTTCTATGCTGTCTACATGCTCTTTCTCCCGAACTTATCATCTCCTTATTTAAGTCAAGGAAATGTTGTATACACTGACGGAGCAAGTAGCAAGTTTTCCACTACTATAACGTATACAAAAGAATGCTGGATGCTCATCTCCATTTATTAATAGGTCAAGCCTTAGCAAACAATGAATACAATTTTTGTATTAGAAAAGTCTTCACGTCTAATCGTAGTCTTACACTCTTATAATTAATGGCAATGTCCCCTCCTGTCGTTAGAATTTGTCCTACTCGTCTTACTCGCGCAACCTACACTGTATGAGAAGCCCTTGAAATAAACTCGAAAATGTGCACAAGGATGCCAAGAACGCCCCTCAGGGTTGGAAACTCGTACATAATTGCTCATAGAGGGGGATGTGCACCAAGAAATTAACTTATTGTGGTTATAAAGTAGTGAGAGGTTTCATGTTTGTTTATTTTATATTTACAAGGAAAAAGGTCTAAACTAGAAGTAGGGAAATATATGGACATCAATATGGTTACACCGTGACGGAATCAGCATTGAAAGATACTGGAGCCAAGTACATACCTTAGGTTTCTTGATCTTGTCTATTATAACCATTTTTCATGACTTAAACTTAGTAACTAACAATGAAAAGTTCGCACATCACCAAGGAAGTAGTAAGAGAGAAACTTGGGAACCGAATATAATAGTTCCCAAGGTTCCCCCCTCCACGTCCTTTGGTCATGCATTATGGCCATGCTACATAGTCAGGGAAACATTTTTCAAGTATTTTTGGGGCATGGATACATGAACCTCAATTTGTTTTATAGCCCATTTCTTGTTTATCTAATCTAAAGTCTTTAAAATTTCTCATATAACCCTAAAAATTATCTAATTTTCCTTTCTTCACTTTACTCTAGTCTATCCATTCCTCACATCATCTTCTCCGGTGCTAGTACCACCATTCTAGTCCCACCTCACGTCACTACATCGTAGGCTTGGTTCTAGCTTTGTCTCCTTCAGATGGTGCCTCCCATTTCCACATCCTACTCCTATACTCTTTCTTCGTCTTTTTTTCTCCTCAGCAATTAACAACACAGGAAAGTTATTGCAGCCAGAGTTGCAGCCAATAGAGAATCTATAGTAAGGTCAATATAAATGACATAATTAAATTCCCATAAGCCTTTCAGTGTCAAACATACTTACAATATGGAATGCCACATTAGAGTATTTTAGATACGGTAGCCTCGTCTAGGAGCTCCTACTCAATGAGATACTGGATAATTACAAATCCAATCTTTATCTTTGTCTGAAGCTTACCTCACCTCACCCACAACATGATATAAGGGCTCACTAGGGTTTACAAATCCTAATGCCAAGATCTCAACTATCATAATCATTGAAACCTCCTCTATTGAGCTATATGGGATTAATCATCTTTTAATGCTCTAGTCCACTTGAACTTTTTTCACGTCAGGGAAGGGATTCTATATAACTCTTATCCATAGAGAGCCAAAAGACCATGATCTTATTATATATAATACCCTTCCATTTATCGTGGCCAAATGACCCCTTGAGGAGCCAATTAGGCATTAAGAATCTTGATCCATTTATGTCAAATGTATCAATTTTGGGGTGATTAAATCATCACATTACATGGTTCTGTACACATGCATTAGGGTTTATTAACCCTTACATGGTACAGACTTATTTTACATTTCGTACACATAAGCAATCCTTGAAAATCATGCAGTTATATACAATTACTATATAGCTCATAACTTACTATGAATCAAAATTAAAATTTAAACCACAAGGCACCATTGGTAACCTCTCCGACAAGTCGACCAAACCACCGATGACCATCGGTAGGTCCACCAACATGTCAAATCCTCACAAACAATGGAATAGGTGGTCAAGTCCACCTCATCGACAAGTCGATAAGATCACCAATGCCCATCGGTAGATCCACTGACATATTGAACCCTAACCGACAGCAGGCTAGGTAAGCCCACATCACTGATGCCTCACATACGTGTTGACCTCACTGCCGATGACCAGTCAGCATGTATGGTACTGCATGCATACATGAGTATTGTGCATCCTCTTCCTTTTGTCGGTGCAGTCATCGACATATTGATGACCTTGCCGATGATCGAAAATTTAAGAACAAAAACTTTTTTCTCATTTCAAACACCTTTCTTCAATTATCTAAGAGAAAACATCTCAAAATAGAATATTAAGCCATTTGAGACACAACATGTACAATAAACTTCTCATATTTTGAGTTCATCATGAAAGCACCTTAAAACAAGGTATTCTATGAAATAAAAAAAATTCAAGAGTACATAATCATTAAGAACTTAAAGAAAATCTGAAACTTAATTATTTTTCATAAATTAAAGTACAGATTTTAATCCAACCTATTTCAATGAGAGGTTTTCTTCTCCCCATGTGAATCTTATTCTCAATTGACACCCAAACTTGAGTCTTCCAACATTATAACTATTCTGAGACTCCCTCTTCTATCCCAATTCTGGTTTTTACTCTAATTATATTGAAATAACTTCTTATGAAGTGTTGTAACGACAAAACTACCTTTTTTATAAGATAACTGATACATAATGTTATCATCAGTAGACCATCGACGTATCAATGCTTGTTGTCAATGACAAACACAATTTTGTAGGTAAATCACTGGTGGCCACTGATAGTAAAAAATAGACTATTTAATTTTTAGTACAATTAATGGATTTTCCTTTCTGATAACATGAGGTGTCAAAAAATTTATGCTAGTCTTAAAGTATCTTCTAAAGTAGACTTGCACATATGTGAAATGTTACACATGTAGCAAGAAATAACTTAATATTTTCCCATTGTAATGCCTCCCTTCTGCCTTGTTTGCCTCTAGCCCCAACTTCAGCTCCTCTTCCTCTACTTCCTTTTCCTCACGCTTTGCTTCCTCCATGCCTCCTCTACCTCCACCATCGCTGCCCCTTGCTTCACCTCATCCTTTGTGTCCTTCTCCATCTCTTACTCCCTTCCTCCTTTCCCTTCTCCTCTTCCTCCTCATTCGAATTTGGTGGGACTAGCCACAAACTAGTCTTAGAACCACTTGAAAACTTTTTTTCTTTGTAAGTTCTAATCTTAATGTAATGCCCCGACCCGAGTTGGAGTCTAAAAAATCTCTAATAAAAATTTTCTTCCTTAAACAATGAATCATCATTTGTGTACAAGAGATATAGCGTTCATCTACGTACTATGGAGATTCAAAGCTTCCTCATATGTAGACTCATGTTATGAAGTTCATATACACATAACAAAGCTTCATAGTTCATCTCATGTAAATCAAAATAAAACTTATAATTATAATTAATTTGGATCGGGCCAACGTTGCTTTGTCGTTGGTTGCCTACATATGTATTGGATAACATTCACAATATTATTCCAATACAATCGGATCCGAATATAGTTCTATCTAATGACTATTACATACCTCAAATATCATAAAATGATATATGTTAAAATACATATATACTTATATTTAAATATATTATTAGGAGTTAGATTGAAATCTCATAAATCATTAAGTCAAATAGAAATCTCATAAATCATTGAAGTCATCAGAATAAAACATAACTCTTCTTCTTGATCTTTTGTGGTTTTTATACCTAGAACTCTTGAATAAACAGTTCTTTTTTATCCTCCATCTATCCAAAATATTTCTTGTCTTTATTTTTCTTTTTAATCTTTATATTATCCGGTTAGATATAGTCTTCATTCAATGCTAATTGAGATAACATGACAATTAAAAACATCATTAGATATTACAATAACCCTTAATACCTTAGTATTTTATTATATTATTTTCTTAACTCTTTATTACCTTAATACTTTTCTACTTTTCTCTCTTAATCTTTCTTTACTTCTCTTATTTTGTAATCATTGTGATAGTCACACAATAACAATCCTTATGAATTTGACCTTATAAGACTACATCCACTTGTGCACTTACAAGTAATATAACCCTAAGTTTTGGCTCAATTTGATGAATTAATAGTTTAGGTGTAACACTTAGCAATTCCACATGCGGGTGTTACACTAAAAAAATGAACTCATAAACTTCTTCAACAATTTCACAAGAAAAAGTTTTTATTTTTACATGATTCTGAGTTTTTTCATGCACAAATAAATCTCCAACTTCTATTCAAGCAAGAAGTTTTCGTTCATCAAACTGTTAACATTTAAACAATATAATATGAGGGAAACATGGAAAATAATTCATATTGATGATGTTATTCAAGTTTATTAGTAAGCTATAGTTTTATATTGTACTTTACTAATTGGTTTAGGCAAGCCTTAAGGCTAATCAATGTTGATTTAATTATTTGAGTAGGAACGTAGATAAATGGATGTGGCTATGTGCTTTAGGTGAGCTCTGCATGGCCAATACTTAAAAATTGCCTAATCTTGTACATTAGGATTATACAATAAGAAAACACTTTCTAATACCTCATCCTCGTCTCTGTTGTCCTCCCATTTCCTCCACCTCGCCACCTACACACTGGCATTAGTAACGAGGCATGCATTTTGCCCTTAATCGTCTAATTCTCCCTCATACATGCCTTTGCATCCCGCCTAGCAAACACATCAATTGAAAGTTGACAATTGTCCAATTGTCAACTACTTGCACTTTTACTTCAATGCTGACAACTCTTGTGTTTATAAACCCCTTTTATTCGCATTTATAAACCCCTTGTATTTTGCAAGAGTCACAAATATTAAGAATATTTGTTATGTTTATGCATAAGTGCGGCAAAACATCTTAGCTTTTGCGACGCTTGTATATTAGCATTTATTTTATTTTTTAATTTAAAATTATCTTATCTCTCTCCGTTCTTACTCTTCTCTCTCCTCTCTATCTTGTCTCCCTCCCTCTCTCCTCTCTCTATCTTGTCTTCCTCTCTTTCTCACTCTCTCCCCTCTCCTCTCCTCTCACTCCATCCTCTCTCTCTCATGTCTTCTCTTTTTCTCTTCTCTCCCTCTCTCCTCTCTCTCTCTCTCTTTCCTCTCCCTCTCTCTCTTCTATCTTCTCCTCACTCTCTCTCATTCTTCTCTCTCTCCTCTCTATTCTCTCTCTTCTATCTTCTCCTCCCAATCTCTCATTCTTCTCTCCCTCCTCTCTCTTCTCTATTCTCTCTCTTCTCCCTCGCTATTCTCTCCTCTCTCTCACGCGTGTTCGCAAATATGTAGTGTATTTGCTAGATGCGTCGGAAATATCTTTTATTTTATTTTTATTATTTTTTTAAAAATAATATATAATTTAAAATCTTAAAATTTTAAATTAAATTCCCAGGCTCTCTCCCTTCTCCTCCTCCCATTGTAGTGCATCAACCCTCCCACTCGCCCTATTTTGGTATGTGTCGAATTCCTTATATTTGTGTCTACAATATTTCTATGTTCTCTCTCTCTCTCTCTCTCTCTCTCTCTCTTTTCTCCTTTCTTTCTCCTCTCTCCTCTCTTCTCTCTTTTCTCTATTCTCTCTCCTCTCTTCTCTTTGTCTTCTATCTTCTCTCTCTCCCCTGTCTTCTCTCTCTTTCCTCCTCTCTATCTCACAAGCATCAGCATAATCCCTGACTCTAACGAGGAATGGGGAGAAAGCAGAAGAATTTAATTTAGATTTTAAATTTTTTTATTATATATTAAAAATAATATAAATAAAATAAAATAAAATATATTTACGATGCATACTCATATGCATCGTAAATACCTTGCCTCCTATCACAAATACCTTTTATATTTTTTATTTTTTTAAAATATAATATATAATAAAAAATTAAAAAATTAAATTAAATTATCTTGCTCTCTCCTCTTTCTGCCAAAATCTGATGTCCTTCCTCCTTGCTCTATTTTGGTATCGAATTTATAATATTTGCATCTACTCTGTTTTTGTCTTATCCTTCTCTCACACTCTCTCCCCCTCTCTTCTCTCTATTTCTCCTCTCCCTTCTCTCCCTCTCTCACTTGTCTTCTCTAACTCTTCTCTCTCCCTCCCTCTCTCTCCTCTCTCTCACGCGCATTAGCGTGAGCTCCAGCTCTTAAGAGGTGAGGGAGAAAGCAGAGGAATTTAACTTAATTTTTTTAGGATATTTATATATATCATATATTAAAACTAATATAAATAAAATATATTTCTGAGGCATAGGATTATACGTTGCAAATACTCAAGGTGTTTGTGATGCTTATTTCTATCTGTCGCAAATATCTTTTATTTTATTTTTATTATTTTTAAAATATAATATATAATAAAAATCTCAAAAAAATTAAATTGCATTCGTTTGTTCCTTCCCCTCACCACTTCTACAGACCAAAATCAGATGACCTCCTACTCTTCCTAATTTGGTCCATATCGAATTTCTTATATTCGCATATACTTTATCTATCTCTCTTCTCTTTCTTTCTCTCTCTCTCTATCTTTCCCTCTCTCTCCCCCATCTTCTCTCTCCAAGTTTTTTCTTGTCTTCTGTCTCTCCCCCTCTCCTCTCTTCTCTTCACTCTATCTCTCTCCTCTCTCTCCCTCTCTTTCCTCTCTCTCACGCGCATGAGCATGATCCCCGGCTCAAAGGAGGAGAGGGAAAAAAGTAGAGGAATTTAGTTTTTATAATTTTTTATTACATATTATATCAAAAATATATAACTAAAATCAAATAAAAAATATTTAAGATGTGAGGGAAGGTATTTCCGACACATATGATAATGTGTTGTAAATACCTTGCCTCGCGCTGTAAACATATTTTATTTTATTTATATTATTTTTAATATATAATATATAATAAAAATTTTAAATTAAATTCACTTGCTCTCTAGCTCCCCTCTCCTTCTCCTCCCACTAGAGTCCAACGACCCTCCCACTCGCCTATTTTGGTATGTGTTGAATTTGTTATATTTGCATCTACTCTGTGTCTCTCTCCCTTTCTCTATTCTTTCTCTCTTACCTTTATCTTCTCTCTCTCTTCTTTTTCTCTCCCTCTCTCTCCTCTCTCTCATGTCAGCATGAGCCCCACTCTAAAGAAGAGAAAGGAGAAAGTAGGAGAATTTAATTAAATTTTTTTATATTTATTTATTATATATTATATATTAAAATAATAAATATATTATAAAATATAATGTAATTGTGCAGCTTGATGATATGCCTAGCAAATAAGTTTTTTTTTAAAAAAATACTTTATTGGTGACATTTATTATCAAGCTTCACAAATAGTTATTTTTTGAAACACATAAAACATTGCATAAAGTAATTTTGAGCGATGCTTGATAATAAGTGTCGTAAATAAAATAAGCTTTTCAAATCTTTTTTACTATTTACGATATATTTTTAAAAGAGTTGAAAATAGTGAAAAGTAATAATTTAAAACTTATTTTATTTGTGACGCTTATTATTAAGCTTCGTAAATAGTTATTTTCTTGTGGCGTTCATTTAAGCGTCACAAAAAGTATTTTTTAGCAACATTTTTGTATTGCATGATGGCTAATAATATTTTTTTTTGTAGTGTAAGATTTTTTTGTGTAGGAGAGCTTGGAATCTTGTAAAAATAAAACTTTTTTATATATAATTAAAGATGTTTATGATTTTTTTAAGATTGAAGCTTACAAAGAAAAAATAGGTTTTTAAATGGCTCTATGTCTGGTTCACAGTCACTGTAAGTTGCTTCGGGAAGGACGAGGAGGCAAAAGATTACGGAGGGAGATGAGAAGAAGAAGAAGAAGAAGAAGAAGAATTATCTGTAGAAAATTAGAGAAGGAGAGTAAAAGGCAAATGAGCTAGAGGGAAGGTAATTTGGTAAGACAAAAGACATCAAGTGGAAGAAGGCCAGGGAGGAAGGGGGGCCAATTAACTTAGTTTTCATTGAACGAGACTATGT
This sequence comes from Saururus chinensis, assembly GCA_035235625.1. Taxonomy (NCBI): domain Eukaryota; kingdom Viridiplantae; phylum Streptophyta; class Magnoliopsida; order Piperales; family Saururaceae; genus Saururus; species Saururus chinensis. The sequence continues at coordinate 27,343,537 of CP141142.1, forward strand.
TGAAAAATATTGAAGACTTGCATACATTTTGTATTTTACTAGGTAGACTTTGTCTATTAAAGTTTTATAGAAATCAAACTACACGTTGAGAACTTGCAGTTTCCTGCGTGACCGCAACTTGGGACCTCAGGTTTTAAAGTAGACCAGGTAGGACAACCCCAGCCTGCCTGGTCTTGAACTAACCGCGTTTCCAGAAGCAGCGACCAAGGACAATTGATTAGCTAAGCTCGACCAAGGACGCCCAGTATGAACCAGCGGGTCCATCCTTCCTATTGTGGATGGGACATGGGATCCAGATGCAGCTACATTTTGTCCACACAATAATTGATTAGCTAACTTCTGTTATTACAGTCAGTTTCCGTCCCAATCACCTTAATAACTCTTATAGTTTATGCTCAACTAAGAATATGAATTGAGATCATCTTCAACCCAGAAATGCTCAAGTGGTAAAAATAATATTATTATTTATCTATTTAACAACTTGACATCTAAATCAAATTTTAACCATAAAATTCAAATATAAGAGAACAATCAAATCCTCGAGAAATGATGATTTAAAAATAAATAAATAAAAAAGGTGAAAAGAGAAGATTAAAATAAATAAAACATATCTTCAAAAGGGCACACAAAAAATGGAGTCCCAACTGAAATTACGCCCCAATTAGAAGCTTATAAGTCCTGGACTTCAATAAGCTCCACGACGTATGTCAACAGGTTTTGGTTTAAATACCATTTTTTTAGAACTGGGTTCGTGTCTGGGTCAAAACCAGACCCAGAACCTGTTACTTTTATGAGAAGCACGGGGGAGAGAATTCCTCATCCTCCCCGAGCCCTAATTTCAGTAGGAGAAGGGAGAAGCTCCCTCTCCCAACAAAATGATCTTCTCCCCTCTCCCCTTACATCCCACTCACTCCTCTCAACACATCTCTCTCTTCTCTCCTTACACCTAACTCGCCCTAGATCCTCCTCTCTCGCCCCATCCTCCCCTTCCTCGGACTCTGGCGGGCAGCAGCATGCAGAGACTTCTCGTGGCCAATGTCGACTTTGGGGGTGAAAACAGGACAACGAGAGGGCTTTGCTGCAAGGGGGAGACAGAAAAGGTAGTCTTTTTGGGTTAATTTCGTTATCCCTTTTTCTTTAGACCCATCCTCTCTTTTCTCCTAATTCAAAACCACTGTTCACAGCAGGTTTATGGGCAAGAGAAATGCCCAGAACCATGTCCTCTCTTCCTATGCATTAGCTATTTTAAATTCATTGTGTTCATAGCCGTTGCCATGCCCCGGCACCCGCCCAACCCAAGCTGAACCCGGTCCAAGGGACGGTTGAAGCACGCGGCGACATAGTGTTAAATTGCGAAAAACTTGACCACTCTAACGAGTACAACACACACGAAGTAATGCACTACTTTATCTTTGTGCAAGAGAAATAAGTAAAAGTATAAAAGACATTAACTCTAAATTAGTCCTCAAGTCTCAACCCACAAACTTACAACACCGACAAACGTAGATCAACTCATACAGTCATAAACAAGTTTAAAGCCACAAAGACAAATAGAGTACGGGATAAAGTCATCTAAATATGAAGTTCTAGTAAAGAGGCTCCCATGCCTACACTACAACAAAAAGGACTATTAGCGACAAAATTATGCGTCACTAATAGTCTCATAAGCATTGCTACTGACTATTAGTGACGTATAATAAACGTTACTAAAAGCATAAAAAAAAGTATCGTCACTATTACCTATTAGCGACGTATACCAAAAAACGTCGATAATAACACATATTAGCCACGTATAATATACGTCGCTAATAATAACTTATTAGCGACATATATTATCTAGCATCGCTAATGCTAATCTATTAACGACGTTTTCCTTACGTAGCTAAAAGAAAACTAGTTTTTTTAAAAATTTAAAAAATAAATTATTAGTGACGTATATACATAAGCGTCGCTAATAAGGAATTATTAGCGATGTTTATTTATACGTTGCTAATATAAAAAATAAAAAATATATTTATTAGTGACATATATGGAAAGCGTCGCTAATAATGAATTATTAGCGACGCTCTATATACGTTGCTAATAAAATTAAAAAGTTAAAAAAATTTAAAATTAAATCAAATTTATAATAATTATTGTTAGCGACACTAAAAAAGTGTCAATACTAATAAAAAACAACGCTTTGTAAGTGTCACTAATACTATATTTTATTTTTAAAAAAAAATCCCCGGTGGACCTAGTGGCCCGCCAGGGAAGGGAGGGGGGGCGCTTGGGGATAGGGGGAGGTGCCGGGGGAGAGGGGAGCCAAATGGGGGAGGAGGGGCACTGGGGGACAGGGGGGCCGGCAGGGGGGAGGGGGGGCTATAACACCATGTGTTCCATTTACGATTAACCAAGAGGGTTATGGGTAATTAGGTAATTTTAGTTAAATTTTAAAGGGTTTTAAGAAATGAAATTCCCGTATTTGGTTAGAGCTCAAAGTAATGAGCACAATGAATCAAAGAATACTCAAAACAGAGGTTGGGAACTAAAGTTACGACCTCGGGAAGCATGCCACATGGGTGGAACCCACTTTAAAAGTACAAGATAACCTACCCATGTGGGGTCTAGTTTTGAAGAGCTCGTCGTACGAGTCCATCGGTACCAAGATCGTGCAATTCCGACTTGGGGATAAAAAGTTATTACATTTTGAAGTTGAGATTGTATTTGAATGAAATAATAATAAAATATTTAAGAAAGGACAAAATAGCTGATGTCAGCCAGCCGAGCCATGTCAGCGCGATGCGGGGCCCGCATGATAGCGCGGCTGACCGGGCGACACACGTAGGATGCGCGGCGAGTGCGCACCGCGCACGTCACATGCACTGACCTTCATTTCGGCCCAATCAAAATGCGCCACATGGCACAACCACGTGCATGCGTATTCCACTTTCTCCCGTTCACTCGCACGCCATCCATTATAAATAGTCATTTCAATTCATTCTTCTGGAGGGGGTTTCTAGAGTCATTCTACGTCTGTTTCCTTCTGTTCAAGAGGCATTCCTAGCTAATTCGAGGGTGTTCAACACAATTGAAGCATTTATTCTTTGAGATAGCAATGCTATATAATGGAAATGTACCGGGGCAAGGAGAGGTTTTGTTCACTGCCTACGGGTGCAAAATAGGTGAAGTATCTTCGGATGAGGGGAGACTCCCACATTTTCTCATCTTTTGTTCTTCGTTTCTCACTCATTTTAAGTCTGATTCGAGTCGTTCAAGAGGCGTTCCTAGCTAATTTGAGGGTGATCAACGCAATGGAAGCGTCCATTCCTCAAGTTAACAGTGCTATATAGGGGAAACATCCCGGGGGCGAGGGGAGGTTCTGTCCGATGCCTACGGGCGCGGGAAGGGAAAAGTGTCTCCGGGCAAGGGGAGGTTCTGCCCATCGCCTATGGGCGCGGGAAGGGAAAACTGTCTCCGGGCAAGGGGAGGTTTTGCTCGCCGCCTACAGGCGCGGGAAGGGAAAAGTGTTCCTGGGTTAAGGGGAGGTTCTATCCGTAGCTTACGGGCACGGAAAGAGAAAGTATTCCGGAGTTAGAGGAGGTTCTGCCCACCATCTTCGGACCTGAAATGAAAGACGCTATGAGGAAACGAGCAATTTTAAACGTCATCACTTCTGAAACTGCAGGGGAGTAAGCTTTTCTGATCTTCTAATTTAATATAAGTTATATGCATGCATTTCTTAATTAGTAATATACTAATTATGATATATACTTTGTTATGGTATGATATATGCTTACATGTTTCTATTCGATATACTTTAATATATTCTGTGGTGATCCGAATTACACTAAAATGCTATATTGTGATATGATATACTCCTATATGATATGATGTGATAAGTATGGTCGGATGAAATATGATATTATCTGATAGGATTTGATATGATCCAACATGCTCTGTTGAGTGTTCTGCTCCGCTCTATGATAGATTGAAATATGTGGTTTTACTCACCTACATGAGATGTGTATTTCACTGCTTTATTGACTTCCGTTTGACTCCGATGATTTATAAGATTTCCGTCTGATTCTGAATTAATTATTCGGATATAAAGTATACATATTTTATCGTATATGATTTTCTGATGTCTGATGAATGTAGTAGCCATTAGGCAGAACTACGTTTGGATCCGATTGTATGGGAATAACGTCAGAGATGGTATCCAATATGTACATAGGCAACCAATGATTAAATAACGTTGGCCCGATCCAAATTAGTTATAAAATTAAGTTTGTTCTTATCTATGCACAACAGAATGTTAAAGCTCTGTAGTGCATGGATGAACGTTATGACTCTCGCACTCAGAGTAGGTAGCTCCTGGTCAATCGGTTTTAATTTTTCTGCTTTATTTATTACACTCGGATTCTGTCACCCCCGGTCCAGGTCGGGTTTTCCGGGTCGGGGCGTTACAGGTGCGTTGGGGGAGAGGGGGCCCTGGGTGGGGGGTGGTTGGGGGAGACAGGGACGGCTGGGGATGGGGAATGCTCGGGAAGAGGGGGGGCGCTGGGTAGAGGGTGGCTGGCTAGGGGAGGGAGGGCAACTGGAGGTGAGGGGGGTCAGCTGGGGAGAGGGGGCCGGCTGGGGGAGGGGGGCATTGGGGGAGGGGGGGCGGCTGGGGGGGAAGGGGTCTAGCTGGGGAGAGTGGGGGCAGGCAAGGCGACAAGGTGGCGGGCGGCAAGGAGGCCAGACGACGGGCAGCAAGGTGGCGGGGAAGCAGGCGGCAAAGCGGTTGGGAGAGAGGGGGGTTGGGTTTTTATAAGGCGTGAATTTCGCCAGCGGGCAGTTTGATATTTTTTTTAAAATAGCAACGCTTTTAAAGAGCGTCGCTATTAATGAGCTGTAGAGACGTATAACTATATACATCGCTACTAATAACCTTATTTAGCGACGCTTATTCATAAGCATCGCTAAAGATTACTGTTTTCTATTTTCTCCTCCTCTCTCTATTTCTCTCCTCCCCTCTCTCTCCTCCCTCCCCTCTCTCTCTCCTCCCTCCTCTCTCTCTCCTCCCCTCTCTCTCTCAACACCCTCCTCTCTCCCCCCTCTCTCTTCCCTCATTCTCTCTCCTCTCTCTCCCCCTCTCTCTCCTCCCTCTCTAAACCTTCTCTCTCTCTACCCTCTCTCCCTCTCCCTCTCTCGTCCCTATCTCTCTCCTCTCTCTCATCTCTCTCTCTCCTCTCCCTCCCCTTCCTCTCTCTCTTCCTCTCTCTCCTCTCCCTCTCCCCTTCCCCTTTCTCGTTAATTTAAATTTAAAATTTTAAAAAAATATGTAGTAGCGACGCATAGCCATATGGGTCGCTACTATTAAGGGTAGTAGTGACACATAGTTCTATGCTTCGGTACTACCTATTTTTTTATTTTTTTAAAAAATAATTTTTCATTAATGTTTTTTCTCCCTCCTGCTCTATCTCTCTCCTCCCTCTCTCCACCTTCTTCTCTCTCTCTACCCTCTCACACCTCTCTCCTCCCTTCCCTCTCTCTCCCCCTCCCCTCTCTCTCTCTACACCCTCCTTTCTCTCCCGCCTCTCTCTCCTCCCTCTCTACACCTTCTTCTCTCTCTCTACCCTCTCTCCCTCTCCCTCTCTCCTCCCTATCTCTCTCCTCCCCTCCCCTCCCTCCCTCTCTCCTCCCCTCCCCTCCCCTCCCCTCCCTCCCTCCCTCTCTCCTCTCTCCTCTCTCCTCTCCTCTCCCTCCCCTTCCCTCTCTCTTTCTCTCTCTCTCCTCTCAATCTCCCCTTCCCCTCTCTCTTTCATTTAAATTTAGAATTTAAAAAAAATATGAAGAAGCAACACATAGCCATATGTGTCACTAGAATTAAGGGTAGTAGTGATGCATATGAACATGCGTCCCTACTACCTTTTTTTTAATTTTTTATTTTTTTAAAAAATTATTTTTAATTAATATTTTTCTCCCTCCCACTCTATCTCTCTCTCCTCCCTCTCTCCACCTTCTTCTCTCTCTCTACCCTCTCTCCCTCTCCCTTTCCCTCTCCCCTCTTTCCTCCCTATCACTCTCCTCTCTCCTCTCTCCTCCCTCCCTCTCACCTCTCTCCTCCCTCCCCTATCTCTCTCTCTCCTCCCTCCTCTCTCTCTACACCCTCCTCTCTCTCCCCCTCTCTCTCCTCCCTCTCTCCACCTTGTTCTCTCTCTCTACCATCTCTCCCTCCCCCCTCCCTCCCCCCTCTCCTCTCCCTCCCCTTCCCCTCTCTCTCTTTCTCTCTCTCCTCTCCCTCTCCCCATCCCATCTCTCTTTCATTTAAATTTAAAATTTAAAAAAAAAGGTAGTAGTGACGCATAGCCATATGCGTCACTACTATTAAGGGTAGTAGCCACGCATAGGAGCATGCGTCACCACTACTGTTAGGTTGTAGCGACACATACGTCTATGCGTCGCTACTACCTATTTCTTTAATTTTTAATTTCTTTAAAAATAATTTCTAATTACTGTTTTTTCTCCCTCCCACTCTATCTCTCTCTCCTCCCTCTCTCCACCTTCTCATCTCTCTCTCTACCCTCTGTCCCTCTCCCTCTCTCCTCCCTATCACTCTTCTCTCTTCTCTCTCCTCTCTCCTCTCTCCCTCTCTATTCTCTCCTCCCTCCCCCTCTCTCTATCCTCCCTCCCTCTCTCTCTCCCTCCCCCCTTCCCCTCACTCTTTCTTTCTCTCATCTCCTTCTCCCCTTCCCCTCTCTCTTTCATTTAAATTTAAAATTTTAAAAAATAGGTAGTAGTGACGCATAGTTTTATGCATCGCTACTACCTATTTTTTTAAATTTTTTAAAATTTTTAATTAATTTTTTCCCTCCCACTCTCTACCCTCTCTCCACCTTCTCTCTCTACCCTCTCTCTCCCTCTCTCTCTCCTCCCTCCTCTCTCTCTCCTCCCTCCTCCCTCTCTCTCTCTTCCCTCTCTCTCCTTTCTCTCCCCTCCCTCTACTCTCTCTCTCCTCCCTCTACCCTCCCTCTACTCTCTCTCTTCCCTCTCTCTCCTCTCACTCTCACCCCTCTCTCTTCCCTCCCCCTTCTCTCTCCCCTTCCCCTCTCTTTTTCATTTAAATTTAAAATTTAAAAACATATGTAGTAGCAACACATAGCCATATGTGTCGCTACTATTGAGGGTAGTAGCGATGCATATGAACATGCGTCGCTACTACTGTTAGGTAGTAGTGATGCGTAGTTCTATGCATTGTTACTACCTATTTTTTTAGAAAAATTAAAAATAATTTTTAAATAATTTTTCTTCTCCCTCCCACTGTATCTCTCTATCCTCCCTCTCTCTACCTTCTTCTCTCTCTCTCTCTCTACCCTATCTACCCTCTCTCCTCCCTCTCTCTCCTCTTCTCTCTCTCCTCTCTATCTCTCTCCTCCCTCTCTCTCATCTCTCTGTCCTCCCTCTATGTATCTCCTCTCTCTCCCTATCTCTCACTCTCCTCTCTTTTTCTCTCTCTCTCCTATCTCTCTCTCTCCTCCCTCTCTGTCTTTCCTCTCTCTCTCCTCCCTCCCTCTGATCTCTCATCCCCTCTCTCTCTTCTCTCTCCTCACTCTCACTCTCTCTCTCAATGCACTCTCTTCACTCTCTATTTTATTATAAATTATATTTTAATCTTAATAATAAAATTTAACAAATAAAATATATTATATATAAATAGTGAATTATTAACACTAGTTTTTATTGAAAATTTAATATTTATTTATTGTATATACAAATAGTAAATATTGAATAAAACATATTATATTTAAAAAATTTATTATATTTTTTTAATATTTATTTATTAAATAAAATAAATTAATAAAGCTATTAGCGACGCTTGTTAACAAAGGTCGCTATTAGAAATAGTATTTGCGATGCTTATTAACAAGCGTTGCTACTAATTTAAAATTTGTATTTTTTTATTTTCAATTCAAGACTATTAGGGACGCTTTTCTATGTGTCACTAATAGTAGTACTATTAGCGACGCTTGTATATATGCGTCGCTATTGAGAAAGCTATTAGCGACACTTATGAAAAGCGTCACTAATAGTTATTTTTTTTCTTTTTTGTTTACAGTATGAAGCTATTAGCGACGGTTATATGAAGCATTGCAAATAGAGGAACTATTAACGACGCTTATAGTAAAGTATCGGTAATAGGATTAGTATTAGCAACGCTTTAAGATAAGCATCGCTAATATATAACTATTAGCGACGTATATGAAAATACGTCGCTAATAGTTCAATTTTTTGCAACGTTTTTTTATAAGTTGCATATACTTATTTTTAGCGATGTTTAGCTAAGCGTCACTTATATATGTGTCGCTAATACTCTATTTTGTTGTAGTGCTACACCCGATTATCATCCACATGTGCCTCATAAAGAGGGACCTAATCGTTTGCATGTTACGCCATGCAACCCCAAAACAGAAAACACAGAGAAAACGGGGTGAGTATAAAACTCAATAAGGTTTTGAATGCTAAAATGATAGATCAGAAAACAACCATGACATTCTACATAGTCTATCACATCTATATGTCATGCATTATCTCATTTTTGATTACTTTCCCTTTTTTTAACCATACTTACCCATAAGTAATTATCCAACTTGAAACATCTCAAACACACTATTGATAGCAAGAATAATCACATTATAACATAAACATCCAACCTGCATAAAAAGTGTCTCTATCACTCCATGCATATTTATCCTGCATGACAAGTGTCTCACACACACTACACATATCCATGCATGTTCATAAATAATCATCTTGCATAAAAAGTGTCTCAAACACACAAGCATATCATGCATATCCATTACAATTCAACCTGCGTGAGAAATGTATTTAACACACAATCACATCATGCATATCTATAACTATTTAACTTACATGAGAAATGTCTCTAATACATAATTACATCATACATAATTCATAACATTTCAGCCTGCATGAGAAGTATCTCTAACACATAATCACATTATGCATATCTAAAAATATTTATCCTGCATGCAAAGTGTCTTTAACACATTATCACAACCATGCATATCGATAAATTAACCCTGCTTAATTAGCTGAAACTTAAACAATCCCTGCTCACTCCAAATAATCTCCGATTAGAAAGTCTAAAGGAATTACATTGTTTGGGTAAATTCCATAACGGGGAATATTACCCTCTAAAAAGCCGGTACACTGAGCTAAACTACCCTGGATTCTCAGGGACTAGATGGTCTCAATAGTTTTGTCTCTTTATAGCATTGTCGCTCTTCTCAACCTGAGGAGGAACACCTGTCCTCGAGGGATGTAAAACCCCGTTTTTAAAACCAAATCGATAAGCCTGTGATCAATTAACACGGCAAGCAATATTACACAATTGCATCCAATCGATCAACCACTGCTAATCTTGATAAAATATCATTCGTAAATCCATCTTATGATACATGCAACATAGTACATATGTGAGCAATAACTACATGAATTCTAATTCATGAAATGTGCTCAGGTCCAAGCTGTGTGTGGACTTTGTCCCCCCCTTCATCTTGTCGGCAGGCAGGCGTTATACAATACATAGCATTGGGGTGCTATGATTCAGTTCCAGCCTTCTCACATTGCGTTTGCTTTTAAATTTAATTAGTTTCCATTATGTTATGTATCCTGTAACAACTTAGTATATATTCTCCCACTCATGTATAGCTAACTAACTTTTCAGAAAGGAAATCTCTCTTTGATGTAATCATACATATCCAGTAATTCTTGTACTTAAAGGAAATCCAAATCACCCTGCTAGGCAGCGGGTTACAACTTTACAATGAAACTGTGAGCATTGTTTATAGACTATGGTTTTAAGGCATAGACATGATTTCCAGACGAAGGTAAGATAGTTTGAAACGGACCTGAGGCTTGCAAACATATGGACTGGGGGTTGGATAGGCAGGGCATGTAAGTTAGTGTCACGAGGACAAAGTAGGGGCTGAGGGGCTAACAGTGATCTACTAGAAGTGCATGGTGAATTTACTATCCTTTTGTTGAGTTAGTCGTGCTTAACTTGAACTGAGATTAGACCACAAGTTGGGGTCAATGGGAAGCAAACCACTAGATGAGTTTTGCCCAACAAGGTGACCGGGCTTGGTAAAGCATTCTGGGTTGCATTGGCCGCACATGTCGATGTTGCTGATCAGCTGTGTCTGTTCTTTTCTCCTTAAAACCCTTATCAAGTTAGTGGTGATGACGTAAGCCTTTGATTTGTGCACAAACACGTAACCTTCCCCTAGCTTGCAGTGGGATGAAGTGAACGGTGTGTGAAGATGGACTAAAGATAATTGCACGTGTGTGCAAATAAATGACCCTGGGAGATATATATTCTCTTTGTTTTAAATTAATAGTTTTATTTGGTAAAAAAATTTGTTCTATGTAATTGGGCATAAACTTATTTTTCCTTCTCATAGATGTGGGTTTCGCTATTCAATATATTTTGACAAAAAAAATTATTCCATATTAATAGCTTCATTTGGTTCAATTTAAGTGATTGTGTACTTTTAAAAAATATTATAAGCTTATTTTTCTTTCTCTTAGATATAGGTTTCACAATTTAATAAAAATTACTATTTTTCTAAATATAGCTATTAATATAGGATGGAGGGAGTACTATTTTTCAAATAAAGCTATTAATATAAGACGTAGAAAGTATATGACTATAAAGAAGACCTTCTCCTCATGGTCTTGGACTCATAATTGTGTATTATAGTGGAATAATACATGTTAGGACCTCATGCATGAGGCCGGACCTGAGTGAGGAAGATCTATAAAACAAGTGATAGTTTCGAGGAAGATCTATCAAGCATGTGATAGTTTCGGTCTATTTTCATTAAAAGTTCATGTCTAGGACTTAAATCATGATTATATGCTAATTGGTAAGTTTAGCATTTGTTTCTATGAGTGTGAATTCATGTAACATGTTGCAATATGATGACAATTAACGGTCGTTCATGTTGTATTCATGTTGGATATCATGAGAAACTGCATAAGAGTTGCTCGCTATGATATATGTCCTGTAATTATATGTCATGTGTTTGATTCTTGTGAGGTTTAAGATAGGGTGGAACTGTGCATAATAATTAAGCAAGATAACAAGCAAAACTTGAGTATGGGAATTGCAAAGATTAAAAAGAAAAATATCCCTAAGGAGAAGGTGAAGTCCACTAAATTGAATTAATTAGTACCATAAGGGCGACTTCAGTGCCATGGAGAGGATCAAGTTTGGTTGGATGATTATGTTATATTCTTAATTAGATTAGTCCTTAAATTATCTTATTTGATTTTACTTTTTTAGATTTGTCTATTTCTCACTTTGGTTAGGATTAGTCTTGTTTACCTTCTTTTAGTATGATTACTATTTTACTTTTCTATAAATTGTATTATTCAACCCATTCTAATGCAGAGAATAGAAATCAATTAGTTTTTATTTAATTTTCTACTCTAATTGTCCTCTTATCTCTTATTTTGCTTATTATCCCTGTGTAGAACCCCTTGGTCTAAACCATTGGTAGTTGAAGGCCGTTTTGCTCCTTGTATACCCACCCTCCTTCTGCCATGAGCCAATCATACTAGAAGAGCCTGCTGCCTCAGCCAAGTCTGATGCATGATGTTGTAGCACCTCTCACGACCACGGAGTCTTCATCCCTCCATGACGTGCCCGTTACAGACTTTCCCCCTCTCGCCTTCATGCTCGCATATAACAATTGGAAACTCAAGTAAAATTAGTAATTTTAGAGCTTACCGATGTGAAGACATCCATTATCACCTCCAGAGACAAGCACAACCGCCGTTTTGAAGCACATAGTGCAGACATTGCCCGGAGCTTCGATGATGTTATGAGCTCGATTTCTTCCCTTGTGGATATCATTTGTGGGATTTAGGTGCATTTACCAATGTCGTCTGATGCTTTGTCCTCAGCGGCACTCACCACACCATCAGCATCTTAGCCGTAGCCAGATGCCTCCATGTTATCATCTGTCGGTTTCACCAGCCTTGTTGGAATTTTGTTGGCGGCCAAGTCACCTCCTTTCTGCCCACTTCTCTTCCACCGATGTTGTTCCCAACCCCGATTGCCACACGTTCCTCTCTGGCTAGTCCAAATCCGGCACTTGCGCCCTTGATCCCGGCCAGATCCACCTCATCTGCTTTGGATCCGGCAGCCACGCCACCATTCCCATCTAGATCCGCCCCTTTTGTCTCGGATCCAACCATCGCACAGACGTCACTGGCCAGCTCCACCCAGGTTGCTGCCTTTCCCCTGTCCTATTTTCTACCAGAGTAGTTCCTCACTCCGCCTGCCGGCAGCTCATCTACGGCACCACAATTTCCGCTATATACGTCCTCCTCTGCCATCAGCCACCCATCTCCTCCAAACCCGGTGGATGCACATTGGACTTCAGCCACATCCGGCCCATCTGTGCCTAACCTGGCTGCTACGCCTTCATTCCTGGCCAGAACCGCCCACTCCGCCTAGGATCCAGCCGTCGCACCTTCATTTCCATCCCGTTCTGCCCTTGAAGCTGCCTCCTCCGGCCGTTTTGCCCCCACTATGCCCCCTGCACAGACTCCCTTGCTCACGCCATCACTTCTCTATTTGCCAGTTTCTCACCATCCGTCGGCCATCTCTGCAACTCTGTCCGCTGCAACGCCGCCAGCCGTTTTGTCCATGGACACCTCCCTCCCACCCTCTCCACGCAATTTACTCTACAAATGGATTCTCCACATACGATATTCTTTGAGTTAAAATTTATCATGGCTTCCAATCAAGCTGAGAGCAACTACCATTACCACGAGGTTATGGATGCCTTAGCCTCACTCACACTTGCCATCAACTCATTATAGTTGTGTTTGTCCAAGCATTTGAGTGCCTCTTCCTCAATTGCAATCACTAGCCAAACTGCCCCTTTCCACTGCAGGACATGTCTTCCCCACCATATGTTGCTTTCTCGTTGATGTCGGCCACCCAACATGGGGATCAATCTATCATTTTGGCCCTGAAACCCTCTGACATTGACAACAAACCCACTTCTATGGATGACCCATTTGTGAAAAGAAGCACAACTGCCTTCAAAAACACAGCCTACTGTTGTAAAGTACACAGCAATGCTTGATCACAAGCAAACATCTGCTTGAGCTCTGCTGCCATGCCTTGGTTAACTTTTATACCAATTGTTTGCAACCGCTCCCCACACTCTTATTTATACATATTTCAAGCATAGCATTGGTGGGCCCAAGTGCATAATTTCATTAATGTTACAAGCGTCAACGACCACCTCAAGGTGGAATGTTATGACCTGCCTAAGGGTCGGGTCCAGCCTTTATAATTTATTAGAATTATGATAAGATTCCTAAATTAGACTAGATTAGATTATATTCCTATTTGAGGTTAGATTTGATTCCTATTATAATTCCTAAAAGCTATACTTCTTATTTAGTTAGAATTAGATTAAAGATTATCTCCTAGTTCTATTAATATTAGTTTAGATTTTCTCTATATATTGTGGAATTTAGAGAATATTAATAATTCAGAAGTAAGAAATCAGAATCAAGTTAAGTTAGTTATTTTATTTCAGTTATTTTTAGTTATCTCTTATCTTTTTTATCTTTTTATTTTAATTTCGCTTGTGTAGACCATCGGTCTACATCAGATTACCAGAATGAGATTGTGGATTAGAAATTATAAGTCATTGAGAGAAAATGATGTTCAATAATTTGCTTGTATACATAGTTTGCCCATTTTTTAACAGCTTGAACTTTTGAGACAACATAGTTTCTAACATGATATTAGAGACAAGAGGTCCTAGTTTCTATCCTTAGCCCTAGTTATGCAAGCATGCATTTGTATATGTTAAATCATGTTTCTAATATATGATACCATGTAAAATGTAATAATTTGAATGCCAGAAGCAAAGTAGGATGAGAGCAACCCTTAGAATAAAAGTCTCTAAGCTCTTACCAAATAGCTACGGTTTGGGTTTTGTTGAGTGCACACAACATTTCCCTCATGGATGCTCTCGCATTCAGTGTCAAAACCATGTCACAGTAGAAAGAATTATATTCTCTCCGTCCCATATTAAAAACTATATTTGAAAAAAATAGTGATTTTTATTTAATGGTGAAACTCACATCTAGTGAAGGAAAAATAAGCTTATGATTCTTTTTTTTAAGTATTTAACAAAATAAAGCTATTAATATAGACTACATTTTTGACAAATATAGTTATTAATTTAGGACGGTGGGAGTAGTGATCTTAGTTAAGATTGTCTAATGCAAGTGTATTCAGATTGTCCCCATAAAATGCATACTTGTTTGTCAAGTTTTGACATCTTAGCAACCGTATGTGAATGAAATTAACTATAACATACTGGAATACTAAAACATGACTTATGTGTGTGCACGACATGAAATTTATTTGAGACATTATTTTGGATTATTTCTTATTTCTTACTGGGCATCAAAGCATACAATAGGAATTCCCGTCTTCATCATAAAGTCGTTGAATAATTCGTGATTAATCTGCAAGATTGCTGATTCACAGGTTTGGCTCATAATTCGGCAGCAATTTGGTCAATTATGTGAATATCTAAATATCCAAAAAAATCTCAAACTTTACTTAATTTCTTGCTTCTTCCTCTCTGTCCCTTCCAATTTTTCTTCAGCCCTCACATTATGCCAACATTGTTAGTCTCCACCAAAAGTTGTACTATGTTGCTAGGGATGGCGGACCATTGAGACATGGCAGCTCAGGCTTTTTTAGAGTTTAAATTTATGGGGAAGAACGTGGAGCTAAAGAGTCAAGGAGGGGGATCTTGCAATAGGGCTAGCAAAATCCTACTTGAGCCATTTACCCGACTCAAACCCAACCTGCCTAACCTTGCACCTGACCAGACTACTACAAATAATGTCAGGGTGCGGGTTTAGGTTCTTAACCCATTTTTGATTTATAGTTAGGTAAAACTTGACTTTTACTTGATTACGAATAATAAAAAACCTATTATTGTGTTGTTAGTCTATTGGACTTATTTATACTATTATTATGGAGTTTGTTTAGTGCATACTATGTTCAACCACTGGTGTTTAAACACAAATTTGGGCATGAATAAGATGTTTGGAGCATAAGTGTGATCACACAGATTTTCTTTGTGGTAGGCATCTATTTTGGCATAACGGAGGATGTGTATCTTCAAGGTGCAGTTAATTTCTATGTAGTTAATTTTTTTTTCTATTATTCTTTTAGGTGTGGTGATTGGAATGAAAATATGTCATGTTTTGTTGTATTCATTACCCATCCTCTCTCCTTCGGTAGAACACATTACACACTAGACTCAGCTATGTGTGAAAGGCCTGATAGTCATAATAGGGAGCAAGTTAGGAACATACAATCAGAGAGGCAGATATTAAAGTTTGATGAGGGATAGTTTTTAGAGGAGAAAAATTATAAACAAGTGTTATTGGCTGCTGAGGATGGTTGGGCTGCGTGCAACCATAGAGAAGCAATTATAGGAATTTATGAATTAAGACATGTTGAATCGTATGATTCTCTCTGGCCATCAAAGAAATGGTGTTTAACTGTTTTGTGTTTGTATGTGAGTTATTGAAAGCCAATAGGCTGATCTTAAGTAAATAAATGTTCAAGGTCTATTTTGTTATCCTTTTCTCATACTGGAAGAAATGCAACACTACACTTCTAAGGTCTTTGTTGGTGGCTACTACAAAAATGTGCTAGCCACAAATTAGTCAAAGAACTAAACATTACAAATTAATATTGTAATGTATTTAATTTTTTTTTGTATTTGGCCTTTGCAAAAAGAAAATATATAATACGAGTCTAAAAAAAAAATTGAGGAAAAAAAGTAGGGTTACCCTCATTCCCGACCCGACTCAAGTAGGGTTAGGGTTTGGATTTTTGACCCGATTTAAAAATAGGGTCGGGTTATGACCCGACCCAATTTCAATGCGACTCAAGGCCAACCAACCTTACCCGATTTCCAGCCCTATCTGGCAAGTTTACTTTACATTGTGATCTTAAATCATGAGATTGGGCTTTCCCAAATGACTAATTAAAATTGGTGGGCTTTCCAAATTGAAGTATGCATTTTCTTTTTCCTTTCGTGAGCCAATAAACGATCTGGGCTAGGAAAAGATGAGACTTTGAGTTTAATCACACCATGTTTTGGTGGGCCACCCAGATTTTGAGATGTACACCACATATAGTATTACATCTTAGCTTTGAGTACATTTGATTTGTTCCTAATTTAGTTCAAACTTTAAATTCATACCCTGTGTATTACAACACACAAGTTTCATTCAAGTTTTAAAGACTTGCAACGACCAGCAGTTGGCAGAGCACACCCTAACAATGCAATATGTCAACCGAACACAACCTTGGATTTGGGTGAGGAGATCAATGTAGGATTTTGTTTGATAATTAGTATTGGCGTTATTGAGCTACATTCCTTTGTGCATCTAAAAAATTTGCCCCAAAATTTTGGGTCATGAAACTAGGCAAAGTTTTTTTAGAGCATTTTATAAAAATAGCTTTCAACTACTTCATATTCATGGAAATGTCACCAACATTTGAGTAATTTTGGAAATAGCCCTTTATACATGTGAACCCTATAGATGTGGTGTCACAACCATGAATTTTTAATTTTATTTTAGAAATTCATTTGAGTATAGAGAAATAATTATTTTAATGATGTCTTAATCTAACAAAGCAGCTATGAAGCTACCATCCAGGTTATAACTGCTGCATTTTACACATACAATATCAAACTACTTATATTTAGTTTACATGGTACATGATAATCCATAAGTCAAAGTCAAGCTTACAAACCAAGTTTAGTCATAAGTACACAAATACTCCCTCCGTCCCACATTAATAGCTCTAATTATTTTTTTTAAAATGAATAAATTTTAGTAATTTTGTAAAAACAAATGGAGCTATTAATTTGGGACAGAGGGAGTACGATAAAAAAATGACACCACCGTGCATGCACCACTACAATACGGTAAAGATATAAACTCACGACAGTCAACACTACCACTCCCTCTCCCAGGATGCCATCAACCTCACCCAGAGTTACATGCACCACGACGATGCATGAGTATATTGAAATATACTCAAAAAACTAAAATTTATAATTAAATATATAGGTAACATGACATCGTTAATTTTTTAACCAACCCTAAGTCAATGCCAATTACCAATTACCCTCACCACCTAGATAATGATCAAGGTTTCCTAACATTACTCCCATGTTTCCAAATTACCACAATTCACTCATGTTATTGTTTTACTCCTCACGTGTTTTTTTTTAAACAATACCATTCCAAACCAAGCATCGTCATCTACTCCCTTTTAGGTGCCAACTACATACACAAATTTGTTCCAAGAGTTAAACCTAATACCCTTTGTGCTAGCTTTTCCCACACAGTTCCATCATTCCTTAACCCATTGACAAAGATGAAGGTCATACCATGCTACTTATAGACAAAAGAATCAGGGTCTCTGGACCCCATGGAATCTTTCAGACAACCCACAACCACACATGCACACTTTCCCTTTGGCAAGCGGCAACCCTCGGTCGATGGCTGCCCAACCGAATGGACTTTTGATCATTCGAAGATCATGTAAAAGACCTCTTATGGGTGTCTACCACCAATTCCAAATCAATCCAATTCTAAGTAAAGCCTTTACCTCTACTCCATGTGTGGACCTTCCATCAGGTCAACACCCAATACAAAGACCATTCTTGGTCATCATCATACAGGAAAATTACCTATTGGGTTTACACTACCCCAATCCATTCTTTCATTAGTAGTATCACTCTCTTTGAGTGGAAACTAACTCATCTTCCCATAATTAGGGTTACACCATCATCTTATGAGGTTGAGATATAACTCATTTCCTCCATCTCAATTAAATTTATCATTGTTCTTGTCGATACATCATTGACATGTCCAACCACATGTTAATGATCTTCTAACACTATAACCGACCCATCCAACCTCATGTTGGATCACATTGACACCTCATCGACTCTCATGTTGATAGTTCATGTGGCTCTTTCTTCTCACTGCCCAACTAATCCCGCAGAGTTCGCAACTCTTGTTGAGTAGCCTTTGGTATCAATCCACTTTCATCAAGAATTTAACTCCAAGAAATCCTAACTAAGCTCCCTAAAGCTTCCCTAAGGTTTCCACTAGATCCCATGTATGCCCTCTTTTCCAGTTCATAATTTCAACTATCAACACACTAGCCGATAGGTTGCATCCATGTCAACCAGTCACCACCATCAATCCTACATGTCCAAGTCCACATTGGCGGTTTAGGAATTATTGTTTTATATCATTCGTATGTTCTATACACATCTAATCCATCATGAAACTCTTCTACAGTCTCCACTGATCTCCAGAACCCTGTTTCTCTCTATATTTACCTTAGTCGCATAAGTTTCATTTTGATTACACCCCCAAACCTAACCTACACCACTCACCTAAAGACTAATCCTTGCATAGTACAATAATCTTTGTTGTAAACATGTAGAACCTTTCATTTTTAGTAATAGGTAGTGATCCTACCTTGAACTTACTAGATCTTCTCACTTACACACCATCCTCTCCACAACTGTACCACTATTTACCACCAAATTGAAAGCTAATCCTATAATGCCTGAGATTTTTCATCACATTTTCTTTTAGATTTACGGAAATTTTTTCCAATATAACGACTGTAAATTGGAAAAAAATGATGAATACGAAACCTGTGAAAGTAGTTTTATAATTTAAAACATCACACACTAGGTTTTTCCCACACAAATGTTTACTTATTCAATGAAACATTGTATGGCCAAACCAAACATCCTTAGGCGCTACTCAAAAACAAACATACGAATAAATTACTATGATCATAGACTTTAAATACAAATCTCTCTCAGGCATCCTTGAGTGCAAGTCCCATAACATTCCACATTCTAATCCAAATCACAACTCCATAAAGCATAAACACTTTAATCCTCATCTCACTCAATATAAGAGAATGTGGAACAAATAATACTCGCATTGAGTCAAAAATATACCTGAGTCAAAGGGAATCAAACCATCATGGAAATGATCATCCATCTCCAGGAGCTCCCAGACACAAACCTACAAAAGTCACCCAAACAACGGCACTAAAAAATAGGGTAATGAGTATTTTCATAATCAGTTAGAAAATACCCAGTAGGGGAGTTCTAAATAGTGAACTCAGTAAGTCCATACATAGATGCGTTCATGCAACTCAAACATGAAGCAAACAGACATATAATAATCATGAACATATGCATACAATCATGCCAAATGCATACCATCAAACCAACTTTACACATACACTCTTAATTAGGGTCTTACAAACTTACTCATACAATCATACGCTTACTCATACAATCATACGCTTACTCATATAACTTACACATACTTGTACAACCTTACTCATATAATTTTACTTATACAACCTTACTCGTACAATCTTACTCGAATGACCTTACTCATAACACCTTACACTTACAGTCTTGCTCAGAAACATACGCTTATAGTCTTTCTCAGAATCGTACTCTTACAATCATAATCTTATTGTTGTGCTCAGAATCATATTCTTACAACTGTACTCAAAATCATACACTTCCTTAGAAACATACATACTCACTTGTATAGTCCTACGCATACTATCGACCACTGAAGCTTATTACAACTAATAAGCTCCAGCGTTGAAATGGAAAAGAATGTCACTAGGGAGTAACTAGATGTCATGGACTTTTCCGAAGGCAAGCACACAAATGCTCATGGGGCACAAAATCAAATAGGTAAGAGCAGCTCCATGATACTACTTACTGAGTGTGCAAACATAAATGCCTACACTCTAGGGGTCTTATAGTGCCAATGCCACTCTTGGATAGAAATCATACAATGTCACTCTTTGGCAAAATCATACAGTGCTACTGTTGGGTAGGAATCATACAATGCTCTCAATAGAGAATCAAACATCTGGGTTTAATTCAATACACAGACCAAATAAAAAACATACATCACTCTCAATAGAGCATCAGACATCTGGTGATCTATGCAGCACACAGACAATATGCCGCAGGATAAACATCATGGCAAAACATGAGAAATGCTCAATCAACTCATTATCGGCTAGCTCAAACATGAAACTTAATCCATTGAACCCTCAAGTCTCAAACTCACAACCCTATCAATAACTTTACTTATAATTTAAGTTTAAATTAAGTAAATTATGTTGTACAATTATGTAAGAATTGAATTCATTTTTGTTTAAATGCTTTTTTGTGGTTTAATATTAATTTTGTTTGGTTTGGGACAATTTTATAACTTTGAGTATTTTATAAAGGTTTTAATCAAAACTAACTTCACAATTATTAGTTGTAAGTGATTTTGGGTCAAACCTGAATTTTTTGAATTTATCTAATTTTTTACCAATTTTAAAAAAATTAGGGTTTGGCAGGACCCCCTGTGGGCCCTACCAACAAAATTGATATTTTTAGACCAAATTGACCTAATCGTTAAAACAAGCTTATATAAAAAAATTTAGAATTTTTTCGGATTTAATTAGTGCTCAAATCATCAAAATATCGATTTTTAGTTAGAATTTCTATTTATACCCCACTAGTTCATTTGGTATACCCCAAGCCCTACTATAAATATAAAGGGCTGAGCCATTCCCCATTTGGAAATAGGCTGGGAGAGGACGATTAAGGCCTAATTTTCCAATTAGGCCTGAATTAGAAAGGGATTAAGATATATTTTTCTTTAATCAAGCAAAACCCTAGGTTTGCTTTTAATCCATTCTTAATCTTGACTTTAATCACTGTTTTAATCCATTTTGAAAGCATAATACTACTATTTTACCTCTCTTCTCAAAGTCTTAATCTTCAAAATCTCGTTTTTAGGCTTCTAAAACCCTAGATCTAATGTTTACTTTTGAGTTTTCAAAGCTAAATAGAGATTAGTTGTATGTTACCTTAAAATCATTTTTTTGGATGGCGTTGGATGAGATTGATGGTTCATTCCGACCCAAATCAACAAAGAAAGGTTAATGGATTCTTCAATCTCAACTTTGGGTGGTAAAAATCTTATTTTTTATGATTTTATTTAAATGGGATGTACTTGATTAGGACTCTAATGGTGGGTTTAATAAATGCTAATCTTTTACTTCGATTTTTTAGGGTTTTGCTTTAGAATGGTTTAGATTAGTATTTTGGAAGGTTTGATGAGTTTTTTATAGTGTTTGAGGCCATGGATGGAAGTTTTAAGGTATTTTTATGGTGTTACGGTTTTGATTTTTGAAATGAAGACGAAGGTCAAAACTGCTTTGCTGGCGATTGAACGGCCTACTAGGCCGATCGATCAACAACACTACATTTTTGTCAGATTTTTAGTTTATCCGATTGAACGGCCTTGCAGGGAGATCGAACGGCTACACGACAGTTTTGCTATTTTTGAAACTTATGCACATTTTACTGTTTTAATCTATTTAATGATTTTTAATGGTTATGGAAGGTGTATTATGTTGAAATTAGGCTACTAAAGGTGTGAAATTGATGATGGAAGGTTATGGATTATGTTTAGGTGTTGTCATGTGGTATTATATTATATGTTGATAATTATGCATGTTGATATTAAAACAACATGAACCCTTGAATGCTAGAATTCTTGTGATTAGAATATGTTCCAGTAGGGATATTATATGAAAAATGGTGAGATATGTTCTCTTATAATGATGATGGTTTATGGGTAATTGATGTGATCATGTTGTGGCTTAATGTGTAGAAAAATCATGTTTGTGGGAGTGAATGTTCAATTTCACGTTGATGGATTTAAGCTTTATGGTGGATTTTGCTTTGATTTCAGTTGGGAATCATTGTTTTGAATGTGTTTAAGCATGCATATATTGTTTTATGAGGTTATGTTAAGCATTGGTTATGTGCTTAGATATGCATGAACACACACACATATAGGGAATCTACTATGAAATTATTGTTAATTATGCTTTGATTATGATGTATGAGGGGACTGATTCGGAGCACGTTCCATGTGTTGGAACCCATGTATATCTGCTCATGGATGTATTATGCTATCATGCATCATTGATTAGTATTCATGGACAAAATTTTACCGATGTTTAACTGGAATTAATTGATTGTATGCAATGGTTGAGTTGAGTGAAATTGAGTTATGTGGGAACTAGTTGTGTACTTGTCTTGCGGATGAGATTAGTTGTTGAGATTATCTGGACACTGATAATCTAGCTAGTTTGTCCAAGTGCACCGGCTTACCAGGTATTGTTACTTGGGACTTCGCTCTTGACATGCAGGGTTGCTCGGGAGTTTAGGCTTGATGGGCAGGAGTTGCTTGAAGGCTTTGACCTTGAGGAGTAGGGGTTGCTCAAAGGCTTTGGCCTTGAAGAGTAAGGGTTGCTCAAAGGCTTTTGGCTTTGAGGAGTAGGGGTTGCTCGAAGGCATTGGCCTTGAGGAGCAAGGGTTACTCGAAGGCTTTGGCCTTGAGGAGCAGGGGTTGCTTGAAGTTGTTGGCCTTGAGGAGCAGGGGTTGCTCAAAGGCTTTGGCCTTGAGGAGTAGGGGTTACTCGAAGGCGTTGGCCTTGAGGAGCAGGGGTTGCTCGAAGGCTTTGGCCTTGATGAACATGGGTTGCTCGAAGGCATTGGCCTTGAGGAGCAGACATTGCTCAAAGGCATTGGCCTTGAGGAGCAGAGGTTGCTCAAAGGTGTTGGCCTTGAGGAGCATGTCTATTTGGTATGGGTTTGCTCGAGGGCTTCAGCCTTGAAGAGTAGGTTTATTCTCTTTGTGTGTGGACTTGCATGTTAGACTAGTGTGTGAATGACATTTATACATGCATGATGAATGGGGATGATAATTCATGATCTAAAATGTATGTTAGAAATACATCTCATGCAGGTTTATATGATGTTGAATGCATGGTTTAATTGTATGTTAGAGATACATCTCATGCTGGTTTATGTGAAACAAATGCATGATCAGAAAGTGTGTGATTGACACACTATTATGCAGGTTTATGCGATATGAATGCATGATCAGAAAAGGATGTGAAAGACACTTCCTATGTGATTTATGGGTTTATCATGCTTGATTTGAGTAGATATGAACAAATACCTATGTGGCATGCACATTAGGTTATAACTTGAATATTTATGGCTTGACTTGATAGGTATATCTTATGCAAGCTAATTATTATGTTTATGGTTAAATAAGGGTTTTAGCTAGTAAATGATCAGAAAGTGGTATAGCATGTTATTTTGGATCTAAATTGCTACATTGTCATGTCGTCATGTTTTCTGATTATTATAGTTGTATTGAAACCATTATTGAGTTTTTATACTCACCCCATTTTCCTTGTTTTGTTTTGGGGTTGCATGGCATGACATGTAGTCGGACATGATCCTTTTTATTAGGAAAGATCGGGGAGAGCTTAGGAAAAGGAGTGGAGGCCACTAGATTTTGCATCTCTCTCATTACTTTGTTTCAATGTTAGAACCCTTGTGGAGTGGTTCTTGTTTTCAGACTTGTGTTATATTATATATTTAGTTTTGTTTGAGACCTTGTTTTGGAGCTAAGTGTGTAGGCTATGGATTATTAGTATGTAGGTTTGAGATTTGTGGTTTAATTTAGAGTTTAGGTAACTCTTTTGGTTCTACCTATTTATTCTTCCTCAAAGTAGTGCGGAACTCCATTAATAAGACCGCCCGTGGTAAGGGCATAAGTCTTCTGCTATTTCTTTAACTGTTTTCAATACCGTTGCCCCCATGCACTGGATAGGCCCTTGGACCGGGTTCGGCTCGGGTCGGGTAGTGTTGGGGCGTGACAAATTATGCCACCAAAAACTCTTAAACATATAGTAGTCCACTGATCAAATCAAAGATGAGCCCGATCCGAAACCCTAGTTCATCAGGGCAGCAGACTTCACTTAACCTGTCTATATCATGATTATAACTCACTATACATCATAACCTTGCATAATCATACAATCTCCGCCATCCACCTTATGACCAAAGCATCTTACTTAGCATCATCAAACTGAGCTCCTCATAGCAGATCCCTGTTATCACCCTCTTACTTAATATCTCACTTATTATGCATAATTTTTACTTCATAATTTATATGTTATGCTTATATAATTATGCATCACTCTTATTGTCTGATAATCCCCCAACCTACGCTCCAAACTAAACCAATCCATTCCAATCCTCGCCCGTGAAACTTACATTCTCTGTCTTCTGTTATACGCTTACACATCCGCATTCAACTCTATACCAAATCCTTTGTCACCTCTTACCATCCATCGCCCATCCATCTGCCCCCACACACACTTACACATCTCCATTGCACATGCGTATAGCCATCACACATACGTATGTCCATCACACATACTTACGTACACATACTTTCATACATAGCTTATTAACATACTCGCTAGCCATCACTAGCACACACATAATCTACATACATAAAAACATACTCGCTAGCCATCACTAGCACACACATAATCCATATACGTAGAAACATACTCGCTAGCCATCACTAGCACACACATAATCTATATACGTAGAAACATACTCGCTAGCCATCACTAGCACATACATAATTCAATCATACTTACAACCCACATACATGTCATATTCATTTTAGCATAATTTATCCTCTTACCTCATGCAAACGGATCATGATTTAACATCCAAAGTGTTGAATCATAGAATGCTATCATGCTATTACACATTCAAAGAATACTATTATAAATTTCCGAGTTCAAAGCTCCCCTACCTCGTAATCATGGCGTTTGATGGCGAGCACACGACGGTGGAGGACTTGGCAGCCAAAAGCATTGCCAAGTTGAGAGAGTTGTTGTCCTGAGGGTTTAGGAAGCGCCAGAAGACTCACGGCCAAACGGGGTGACACAAACCAACATGGCAAAATCTGCAATCAATGGCGGCATGCTAGGGCGGCCGGGAGAAATCTCATGCCAACAGAAATGGCAAGTGCGACCTAAAGTCAAGGTGTACTAACTAAAGGTCGGTCAACTGTTGAGAAGTACTTGGTTGGCCGCAAGATGTCAAAATCGGCTATGGACAGCACCCAACGGCATCGATTTTGCGTCAACAAGGGCCCACATGAGGATGGATGGAGTGGGGTGATGCTCAAGGACATAGGAGAGGTGGAGGAGGGCTCTGGTGTCAACTCTATTCGGTGGCAGAGCCAGGTAATGGTTAGGTGGCACGAATGAGGTGCCTAGACCCTAGACCGCACAGGCGGCTACATGCACATGCAGCCTAAAGGGACGGCGGAGAGGGCTGGACGAAGATCGCCCAAGGCTCGAAAGGGTAGTAGGGCCATGCCCAAGGGTTATGATCAATAAAGACAATCTTTGTCATTGTCGTGTCGAGGTAGGCCGACTAGAGGCCAATGAGTGTCCAGCGGTGGTAAGATGGTAAGAGGGCAAAACATGGCACTCTCAATAGAGCGGTCAAACACATCATTGGCAGAGAGGGAGCCTGGCCCATGCTGAAAGATGAGGGGTGGTGCCGCACTAGGACGGCCAACCATCTCGAGGCTAAGACCTGCCAAACTAAGGTGGTCCAAAGGGTGTTCAGCTTCAACGGACGCTACGGTGGCCCAAAACAGTGAAAAACCCTATGGACATAGGGAGGACCATAGGGTTACCGGTGGTGCTGGCCAACGCCGCCATGGCCATAGCGGCCAGGAGGAGCTATCTCCGGCTAGAGGTGATGGCCAAAGGCAGTGGCAACACGCTAGATAAACAACATAGAGAGGAGGAGAAAGACCTATTTTTGCAGACCAAACTGAGCAACTGGGAGAGAGACGGATCTGGTTCCAATGGAATGGAGAGGATGGAGGCTGAATCGGGCTGGGTGGAAGCATCTACCGTCATTGCCAGGCCGGGGAGAAGCCGGACAAAGGACCAGTCGGACAAGTTTGGCGTCCAACTGGCGGCAGTAGTCGCAACATCCAAAATGGATAGAGATGGGAAAATAGGGGACAGGAAGGGAAGGATAGTAAGGCAGTAGAAAACATAGGCGAAAGGGGAGGAACCCATGGACACTGACCAAGAGAAGCCGAGTTGGGTACGGCCATCCCCAGCCGTTGCCAGGCCGGGAAGGAAACTACAACGGCTGATCAGCCATCGGCGGCCATCACCAATGGCGGTACAGTCCAAACAGAGAGGGGGAGATACTCATCGAAGCAAAGGCAGAGCTGAGCTAGGGCCTGTTGAGCCGGGCTAGGGGGCGGCCCTGGGGGGCGGCCTCACCGTCGCTAGGTCATGACCAGGCCAAGGTCGGCCGGTGGCCAGCTGATGCGCCGCCTTCGGCTCAAACAGATGAGAGGGGGGAGGTGCTCTATTTTGAATGTTTCTAGAAGCGCGATCCGATCTTTTTTTCTCACTTATCACATCTCTTGTTTCCTTTTCTTTCTCTATTTTTTGCGCCACAAGCACACGTCTAGGCCCGTGGCCTATGATTGAACCCCACACCCGACTCTACGGGTATGAATACTAAGGCCAAATACTCTAAAATGTCACATTTTTCCGCTAAAAATGAGCAAAAAATTAACAAAAAAAATCACAAAAAATCATAATAAAATTTGGGACATTATAAATCCTCCTTCCCAAAAAACATCAATTTTTGTCTCCACCACCTCCAACACATGAGAATAGGCTTTTCCCTGCCACTAGGTTCATATTTATACTTGAATTGATCGGAAGTGCACATATACAATAGTTACATGCACTTTAGCACCAAAATTTCCCGAGATTAATATGTCAGACCTCATGTTGAGCCAATCGAAATGAATGGACAAGCAGTGTAATGATAAGTATCACCCAAAAGGATTCCGACCTACCGGTATCAACTTCATTCAAGATTGTCATGTCAAATACCATGTATATATACCCCACAAAAAATAAATCTCCAATTTATCCCACATCTATCCTTGAAAAATACCCTAAATTTTCTAGGATATCACATGTGACAACAAATGTCTAAACTACCCTTCCCATTTCTTTGTTTTTACTTCCTTCCCCTTTGCCCTTGGCTCTGCCCCCTCTGGCACTGCCTCCAACTCTAGCTCCAACACCTCCACCTCCTTCGTCACCTCCTCCTCCTTTGTCTTCTCCCCTCCTCCACCTCCTCCTCCCATCCTTATCCACCTCCTCTTCCATCTTCTTCTACTCCTCCACCACCTCCTCTTCCGTCTTCTTCTCCTCCTCCACCACCTACTCCTCATTCGCCTCTTCCTTACTCCTTAGAATTTGGTGGGACGAGCCACGAACCAGTCGACATAACCAATTTAAAATTTGGATTTTTCTCTTTACCAGCTCTAATATTAAAAAATAAACCCATAAACATATTGAAGTACTTAAAACCAATAATGTATTTTTTTTAATTTAATTCTAAGCTTTTTTCAACACTAAATAATTTTGGACTTCCATTATTATGCAGCTCACAATAACTAGCCATCAAGAGTCAATGCAAGATTAACCATAGTAAAAGGGGAAGGAAGCCAACATAATGAGTAAATGTACCTTCCCCGCTCTCTTGTAAATATACACTTAACCATCTCAACAAATTAAATAGATAAACAAAAAAATTATGCAAGTTTAAATATATGCAACTGTGGATTGCCACAAGGCTTGTTTGGTTACAAGAGAGCTCAAAATCAATTAAAAAATAAAACTCATTGTTATTTTTAAGTAATTGAATATGTTTATGGATTCATTTTTCAACATTGGAGCTTATAAAAGAAAAAAAATAAAATTTTAAACGGCACCCACTAGTACATGGCACAAATTCGAGAAAGAGGCAACAGGATACAAAGTAATAGGTGGAGCCGGATGAAATGGAAAAGAGGAGGTGGAGGAGACAGAGGTAGAGGAGGGGAGGAAGAAGAGGGGAGCTAACGGAGTTGGTGGAAGGGGAGGGGAGGCAGAGGTACAAGAGCTAGAAGTTGAGGTATTGTAGCCAAATGTGCTAAGTTAGAGGTAGCGCCAAGGGTAGAGGGGGCAATGGGGAAGGGCATTTTGTTTACTTGGTTGGTGGAGCAAAAAGAAAAAAAGAAAGGGAGTAATTCAAAATTTTCCTGCCAAATGTGTGGGTGTTCACATTTTCAAAAATCCTTAAAAGTTGGTGACATTTCCAAGAATAAACATAGTCGAAATGCCATTTTTTTTAAAAAAGACACTTCTTTTATCTTAAAAACAATCAATATATTCTACCTACAAGCCTAAGAACCAAGTGTTTTTTTATCTAAAAAGACAATTAATAGATACTATTTTACATACAATTGAAATATGAAATGGCATACTGAAGCACAATTGAAGCATGCCTATGCACCTTCAGTGGGAAGGTGAGGCGTGCCTGAACACTTTACTCACCTAAAAGGCCAATGCAAGGTTCACAGCGTTGCCTTGAATACTGCTGGCATAAGTGAGTTCCAAGATGAATGTTTGCAACCTCGAAACGAGTTACTAAGTGAATGGTTGCAGACATATTTTTACTGACATTTTTTTATGTACATCCTACAAAATTGTAATTAGAGGTAATTTCCATCCCTAATATTTGTTGGAATGTACTTCTTTGACAAGAAGGAAATTGACGATACAGATGGGGCTTCAATTTCAAACTTTACTCCTTTCTGCAAAATGATTTCCAATTCATTCCTGTCACCATGCAATCCAATGAATGAATGAAAAGAAACTAAAGTTACAACACATGCTCATTTTGACAGGATCTAACCTCCAATGTGGCGCTTCTCTTTGTAGGTAGCATCTCAACAACATCAATTCAGTCTTCTTCTTATCTATATTGAACATTGTGCAGATCATTTTATGGGTTTTATACAAAACACAAGAATCAACAAGATAGTAAAGACTGCCCAAGTAAGTTTTCAAAACAAATTCAAATTACCTAAATAGGAAAAGTTTTTATGTCTAGATTACACATAATTAAGAAGAGGCTTCTTTCAATACACCCACCACTTGGTATATTAATTTACGGGCACTTATAAAGAATACTTACAACCTTTAATACAAGACATTCATTTGTTTTTGCTTGGAAGATATGAACTTTGTAAAAGGTTTTAAATAACTGACAGGAGGTTCAACTGATTTGCTTA
Source organism: Saururus chinensis (assembly GCA_035235625.1). Lineage (NCBI taxonomy): Eukaryota > Viridiplantae > Streptophyta > Magnoliopsida > Piperales > Saururaceae > Saururus > Saururus chinensis. Next base: position 27,372,796 of record CP141142.1, read on the forward strand.
ATGAGTCAATGCTACCAGCAGATATTTATGTTTTGATCTGGTTAAAAAATAAATATGGCGGCTACTACAATCTCACCCGCTGGTGTTAAAGAAAGAAGACAGTCCGAGGGAAAAACTCCTAGCCAGTGTAAATTTGTGACTTGTAATTTTGTGTCATACGCCATTTTCTGCACAAAAATTAGAGAATAATGTCCATGATATTACCAAAGCCCAAATTGTTTTTTAGCAAGAAGCAGTTGAAATGCTAGAGGTTTGTGGATAACCAAAGTGGTTAAAAAAGGGAACAATAGCTACCTAAGTAGGATTATTAAGAATGAACTGCAGAGAGAAACGAAATTCTAAATTGTTATGAGCAGACTGTCAAAAGGAGTGAAGTTTCAAAGCATCAAAAGAGAAAATATGAAAAGAACTTCTCCCTCCATCCCACATTGATAGCTTCATTTGGTTTTTCTATTAGTTCATTTTGAAAAACCAATGGTGCTATTAATGTGGGATGGAGTCATTTATATGAGTATAATATATGAAAAAGATTGAAAAATATGAAATATAAGAAACTGAATACCGTCAGCAAAATACGTAAAAACCCCCATGAAATAAATGCAATAAAGTGTACAAATTTGGTATTCTGGTGATGGAGATCTATGCTAGTGTAACTCTCACCATTGAACCAAAGCGATAGGTTGTCAATATGTCAAAGCCATGAGGATCACAATCTACTAGGGAGTAGGCTGGGATGTAAAAATGAGAAACAAGCAGCCGCAAAAATCTGGTAATGTGATGATTGATTAACAGCACTGCACAAAAGATTATCAAAATCTCCTTTCAAAAGGAAAAAAACGTACATTCAGTTACCTTCTGGTGGAGACATCTGGATAACCTCTTCCCTACAAATACTTATATCAAGTACCAGTCATAAAGCTTTGTTTACACTGAGGAATAAAGATTAGTTCTACCGTGATAACAATGCATCTATTGGCTTCACAATACCCATCATCTGATAAACGTTGAAAAACTGCTTAAGAATTCAGACAAAGGAGACCAGAGGGAACAGATGAGCAACCTATAACAACCAACCAGACAACTGAATGCATTCAAAAAATTATAATAATAAATACCTGTTTCCTTCTCCAAGACTAATATGTATTCTGCTACACTAAAAAAATCTATTCAAATGTCTCAAGTGAAACTTGAAATTTCTATTGTATAATGCATAAAGGAGTATGCTAATTCTTAAAGAAATGAGATGAGATAGAAAATTTTACATAGTCATTTGCACATTGGAAAAACATAATGAAGTTCATATGTTTTCAAGATTAAAGAAAACGACATATCAATCTGCTTAATAAAATTTTATTTGCCATTTTTTCCAATATTCTTCATTGAGATTGGTTCCACATAATTGTAATGGTGTGTCATAAAGATGTTGATGTTGAATCTTCATCTCATTCTCCCCTCTAGAGGATTGCATCAGGAAGAGAATCCGGCATAAAAACTTGTTATTATGTTTCTTTACATGAGTTTTGAACCATCAGTCCGATTTTGACAAGAGTCAATCATGGTACAGAACCCATATACTGACCCTTAATAGCTGGGATAAGGCGTATGATAATGATTTGTCATTGAGATTGGTTAATGAATTGCAAAGGTATTGAATGAACAAAACTAACTGACAGGATTTCCACTTTCAACAATACTAATAGTTTTAGACTACCAACAAGTACATTCCTTATCTCATCTTCCCTTTGTTATTGATTACAAGAGAACTAAGAAAATAACAAAGTGATCGTTTACCAAAAAATAAATGGCATTGCTAATATGAAAAAGGAAAATTATCATTTCTTATATGTTAAATGCTATTTTAATCATTTTTCCAAGGTTATGATTTATAATTTGTAATATAACCCTACATTTCATATCTTCATATAAGAAACAAATGTAGCTTATAGGTTATACTGCTTAAGTAAATTTAAGGATACCTTCAACTTCTTCAGCACGAACTGGAATAGGATACCCCTGAAATGATAACTATTTTAGAAATCTCGTTGTATATTGTATAATCATCAACATTCTTACCTTATTAGGATGACGTATGCAATTAAGAGTCCTCCCTGCTTCCTGAAATCTTAACCACCCCATCAATAAGCTGAAGTAGAAACAAAAAATCAAAAATTAATGATACATAATTGAGTAACAAGAAGAAAAATAAAGTCAAAAGCATAAAAATAAAGGATAAATATAAAACTTACTATATAAGATTGCCAAAGTTATTGAAAATCCATACAAATAAATAGACTTGAACTTCAACATGTTTAATTTGTTTTAGTTTTATTTTCTGAACAATTTAACATTGTATTTCCAACACGCCATTGTTGGGTGGCACAGCGGAAGCTTCGTGGTAGAGCCCGGCCTTGTAGATGTGCAAAAAATATCACCTTTGTGTCCCTCTCAATCAAATTATATACATATACACATAAACACAAATAAGCAGTAGTAAATCCAAGTATCAATGAATTAATATAAATTAAAGTAAGGATAAAATACTACTGACCTTTAGGAGCTGAGCCCCAAGGACGCGCCCAAACACCCAGAAGAATGCACGACCTTTTATATATATCAAATATAAATGGGGGAATTAGAATTACCTCTTTATTTGATGAATCTCTTCTCTTCCTATCAAGAGAAAACCCCCTTATTCCTTAGCCAAATTACTGGGATAATTTGGCTTGAATGAGGCTTTGCTCTAGTTGGGTTGAATGTGAAGAGAGAAGGGAGAATTGTCTGGTTTTTCTTCCTGTAGAGAAGAAAACAAGCCAAAGCACTTTTTGTATTTCCGTCCGGGAGAGAGGAAAAAGAAGCGTAGCCTCTTTTCTGTCTTTTGTTGTATAAAAGAGAAGACAAGATTTTCGTTTTTTCTTGGTCCTCAATAAAGTGGAAGCAGTTTTTATAACTGTCCACGAAATTATCCTTGTCAAGATAGGACTTGGTCAATCCTATCTTGACAAAGCCTCTCCTCTCACGTTTCTCTCAACTAGAACCGGACTCTCCCGATTTAAGTGGGTACGACGCCCACATCCTAACATCCCCCACTTGGGTGAAGTGCCCACGAACTAGACAGCAACTTGTGCACCTAGTTCTGTCTTAGTCTAACTTGTAGGCAAAAAATGTCCATACTAAACTCCACAGGAGCTGGCGCCCTAGCCCTGTCGAAGTCCTATACTATGAACATGATGTACAAAGTGATCCGTTGTTAAAGCCTTAGTTAACGGATCTGCCAACATCTCAGAAGTAGAAAGATGATTTACTACCAACTTTCCTTTCTGTAGCATGTCAAACACAAAGTAGTAATTTACTTCAATGTGTTTACCTCTGGCGCTGATTTCTCCATTTTTAAGTGTCGACACAGTAGCCAGATTATCACAAAACATCTAGACAGGAGAATCAACCCAGCTCTCTAGCCTAAGTCTGGCTAGAAAGTCTTTAATCCACACTGCTTCTAAAGCTGCTAAACTGCATGCATAAAATTAAGCTTCCATGGTTGACTTTGCTACCCTCTTTTGCTTTTTACTAGCCCAAGCTATAGCACTGCCTCCAAACATGAAGACATAACTAGTAGTGGATTTCCTGTCATCTGGGTCCCCAGCATAGTCTGAATCACTATACCCAGCCAATGACAGTTCCTCAGCCTGATAGGTGAGTTTCATACCTTTGGTTCCCAGGAGGTACCTAAAAACTCGCTTCACTGCTTGCCAATGAGCCATACCTAGGCTTGCCTGGTATCTACTCAAGAGCCCTACAACATAGCTCAAATCAAGTCGAGTACAGGTCATGACATACATTAAGCTGCCAATAGCCTGTGCATAAGGCACTGACTCCATTTTGAGTCTATCGTTGTTAGAGGATGGTGCCGGACTTTTAGATAAAGTTGTACCCTTATAGATAGGAGACTCTATTACTTTCCAACCAATCACACCGAAGCGTTTCAAGACGCTTTCTATGTATGATTCTTGAGATATACTAAGCAGCCTTGTTTTTCTATCTCTGTCAATCTTCATACCGAGTATGTAAGAGGCCTCACCCATGTCTTTCATTTCAAACTGGGTCTTGAGGTACTCCTTTAGACTGACTATTAAGCTCAAGTCATTTCTCATCAAAAGGATATCATCTACATATAGAGAGAGTAAGATAAATCTACTTTCATCCTTAAAGGAGTAGACACAATGATCACATTCATTTGCTATGAACCCATACTCACTAATCACTTTGTGAAAAGTGAAGTGCCATAGCCTAGGAGACTGTTTAAGGCCATATAAAGACTTTATGAGTTTGCACAACTTGTGTTCCTCTCCAGGAACAACAAAACCCTCAGGTTGTTCCGTGTAAATCTCCTCCTCTAAATCACCATTTATGAAGGCAGTCTTTACATCCATTTGGTGCAACTCTAAATCTAACTGTGACACTATAGCCAATAAACACCTAATAGATGTAAATATAGTCACAGGTGGATAGGTTTCCTTAAAGTCAATTCCCCTGACTTGGTTGAAACCTTTAGCTACCAGTCTTGCTTTTATATTTATCTATAGACCCATCTGCCTTGAGTTTTTTCTTGAAAATCCACTTATAGCCAATAGGCTTTCTTTCACTGGGCAAGTCAACAACTTCCCATACTTGGTTTTTCATAATGGAATCCATTTCCTCTTAAATAGCTGATTGTCATTCCTTGGAATCTGGACTATCCATTGCCTTCTCATAGGTTAAGGGATCATCAGATAAAGGTTCATCTATTGTTACTTTATCCTCTCCTAACATGGCATAGAAGTCCCGCAACAAGGTCGAGGGTCTTCTATCTCTCACCTCTCTTACTTCAGATACTCCCCTAGGTTCAGATCCTATAACCACCTCTGTAGAAGTAGTAGTGTTTTGCTCTTTCTCTACTTCAAATAGTTCTACTCTTTTACTAGGAATTTTAGGGTTAAGTCTTCTTCTAGGAAATAAGCATCCCTAGATTCAATGACCCCCACTGTCCCATCAGCATGGTGCACTACAAACCTGTACCCCTTAGAGTGTTCACTGTACCCTATAAAGTTACACTTTATTGTTTTAGGGTCTAGTTTGCTTCTATGTTGGTCAGACATTTTTACATGTGCCTTAGACCCCCATACTCTAAGATGACCTAAGTCTGGACATCTGCCTGTCCATAACTCATAAGGTGTTCTCTTGACAACCTTAGTAGGTACACGGTTAAGCACATACACAGTGGTGTCTAATGCCTCACCCCAAAAATTTACTCCTAGTTCTGAGTGGTTTAACATGGATCTAACCATATCTAAGAGGGTCTGTTTCTCCTTTCAGCAACTCTATTTTGCTGAGGAGTATAGGGCAGAGTGTATTGGTGTATAATTCCTAGGTTGGTGAAATAGTCCTTAAACTCATCAGAGGTGTATTCTCCACCTCTGTCCGTTCTTAGGACTTTAATTAACCGACCTAATTGAGTCTCTACTTCAGCCTTGAATTCTTTGAATTTCTCAAAGGCTTCAGACTTTCGCTTTAGGAGGTATATAAAACCAAACCTAGAGTAGTTATCTATGAATGTAATAAAATACACCATCCCTCTATGGGTTTGTACATTCATAAGCCCACATATGTCTGAGTGAACGACCTCTAAAAGGTCTGTGGCACGCTTACCCTTTGGGAAGGGCTGCCTATTCATTTTGCCTGCCAAGCAGTCTTCACACACACGCATATCCCTAGACAACTTAGGGAGGAGTCCAATGTTGGACATTCTATGTAATTTATTAACATGCACATGACAAAGCCTCAAGTGCCACATCAAAGAATCAACATCAGACAAACACACCACATAATCAAACTTGGCTACTGCATTAATTAAAGAGTCATCTGCTACATCTAACTTAAATAAACCATCAACAAAAGAAGCAGTAAATAAAATTTTATTGTTCTTGCCAACTGTTGCCTTTAACCCTTTAAACCTAGTCTCAAACCCCTTGCTAGTGAGGAGGGGAATTGAGATAAGATTCCTTTTAATGGTAGGGGCAAAGAGGACATCTGTCAGCACCAAGTTCATCCCCTAAGGAAGAGGGATCCTGTAGGTGCCTGTAGCAGTCACATCACAATATGTGTTATTCCCCATGTAGATCTTGTGCTGCCCTAGAGATAGATTAGCCATCCTGTCACCCCTAGTCATAGCCACATGCTTAGTGGCTGCAGAATCCAGCCACCAGCTCTTCTCATTGGAGTCAGCAATCATAACTTCTGAGATCATGCAAATGATATCTTTCCCTTTCTGATTTGCCTTGCTTCTAACTCCCTGATCCCCATTAGGGCAGTTGTTTTTAAAATGACCCATCTGGCCACATTTAAATCAAGCCCCTTTGGGTTTGTTGTCATTGTTGCCCTTTCCACCACCTTGGGGTTTCTTGCCCTTTCTCTTGAAGTTCTTCTTCCTCTGACCTTGACCACCACCTTCTCTACCTTTCTTAGAGCCAGCATGCTGGGCAAGGTTGGTAGATGCACTCAGAGCACTCACATGGTTCCTCCTCTCCTGCTCTAAGCCAAGCTTGGCAGTTAGATCATCCAATGTAAGTTTCTTATCAGATATGTTTAATGTAACAACCACACTCTCCCAAGACCTAGGGAGGCCATTCAGAATAATTGAAACTTGGATCCCCTCATTTATGGGGTTCTCAAGGATCTCCAGATCACTTGCAATGATGGACATGGAGTTAATGTGGTCAAGCACATTATTTCCTTCCCTCATGCGACTGTTTTGATGACGGGTCTGCAACATCCTAATATGTGCCTCTGTGTGCTCTCCATACCGCCTAGCTACTGCCTCCATCATTTCCTTGGCGGTCTTATGCTTTTCAAAAAGCATTTCAATGTTTGGCTCCATGAATGTAAGGAGGGTAGTCCTTGCTTTGACATCTTCCTCCTTAAACTTTTCATAAGCTCTCTTCTGAGCCTGAGTGGAGGAATCTATAAGCGGGTCTGCATACTGGTCTAAAACATGGGCCAGATTATCTAGGAAAAGAATATGTCTGATCCTCCTCTTCCAGGTGAGGTAGTTGGTGGAGTTGAGCTTTTCAGTTTTGCTTAGCTCACTAGCAACCATATGGGATGCCATGGAATAAACAAAAATTGTCTACAAAGGTAAACAAGGGAATAAATAGGCAAATAAATAATACTGCTAACTTATTTAGATGGATATAAAAGGAGGAGGACTCTATCTAATCTCAACAGCAAGCAAGTTCACTCCCAAGAATAATCTTGGTGTGTGTGGGTGAAAATAGAGTGAATTACTATTTTACCCTTATACAGGGTTATTTATAACAATAATCCACTCAATTAGACAAATAAGCAATGTATGTGTGCTTACTATGCTAAACAAGCAATGAAAGGGAGTGAACTTTATAAATAAAGATAATATACACTTCTGTCCTGAAAACAAAAGTGTGATTTGTGTGAAGTTACTAAACTACCCTTGGGCTAGTTAAGTACAATTAATCACATACAACAATTGTGCACTTTATATCATGCATCAATTACTTCACACAAGAGATTATGCATGTAATCACCTCTAAACAGCATATAAAATAAGCATCAATAATAGAATTCAGCAAGGTGAATTTCCTATAATGCCCTTAAAATCAAGTTTTACAAAATAAGTCTCTTTTAGGGCAAAATCTATTTATAGAATAAATCTATAATCCAAATTCACCAAAACAATGATAATTTCAGCCAATTAGGGTGCTAAAGAACCCAGTAAAAATACTGAAAAAATTTAATTCGAATTCGGACGAATTTGGTCCAAATTGACCAAAATACCCCTGATCTTTATGTCAGCGTTTGGCATGCTTCCCAAAATCCAAATAATCTCAAATTTGGTAGAGGCCTACTTTAGACAGTAAATAAAAATCTTATTCAGACTGAATTTCAATTACTATCTTTATGAGAGAGATATAGCAATCCCTAGCCCTAGCCTTATTAGGGATGGCAAGGGGCAAAAAGGTAATTTTCAGCACCAAATCCACGAACCAGTGCTCCGATACCACTGTTGGGTGGCACAGCAGAAGCTTCGTGGTAGAGCTTGACCTTGTGGATGTGCAAAAAATATCACCTTTGTGTCCCACTCAATCAAATTACATGCATATACACATAAACACAAATAAGTAGTAGTAAATCCAAGTATCAATGAATTAATATAAATTAAAGTAAGGATAAAATACTACTAACCTTTAGAGGCTGAGCCCAAGGACGCGCCCAAACACCCAGAAGAATGCACGACCTTTTATATATATCAAATATAAATGGGGGAATTAGAATTACCTCTTTATTTGATAAATCTCTTTTCTTCCTATCAAGAGAAAACCCCCTTATTCCTTAGCCAAATTACTGGGATAATTTGGCTTGAATGAAGCTTTGCTCTAGTTGGGTTGAATGTGAAGAGAGAAAGGAGGATTCTCTAGTTTTTCTTCCTGTAGAGAAGAAAACAAGCCAAAGCACTTTTTGTATTTCCGTCCGGGAGAGAGGAAAAAGAAGCGCAGCCTCTTTTCTGTCTTTTGTTGTGTAAAAGAGAAGCCCAGATTTTCATTTTTTGTTGGTCCTCAATAAAGTGGAAGCGGTTTTTATAACTGTCCACGAAATTATCCCTGTCAAGATAGGACTTGGTCAATCCTATCTTGACAAAGCCTCTCCTCTCACGTTTCTCTCAACCGGAACCGGACTCTCCCGGTTTAAGTGGGTAGGACGCCCACATCCTAACAGCCATATGGAGCTCAATGCCAGACTTAAGAAAGAGATTTCATTAGATACAATGCTGATATAATCTTTCTCATGCTGAGGGAAGCAAGCTTAGGCTTATGAAGAGGACCCACCCACATCCAACGGATACCTGCACAGACAAGCAAGTAGAAGTATATATATGGCAGATCAAATATTTCATCCTTGACAATTCATTCTCTGATCGGTGGATACTCTAGGATACTAATGCACAAATATAAGTGCTAAAAAATTACAGACCCTTGGGATATGGAGGTGGCTATAGCCCCACAAAATAATTATGGGTGAGTGATATTTAGGCATGCAGATTTTGTAGGACCATGTATAAATTTGAACTTTTCAGTCAATTGGCCACAACATAGGCACACGCACACACAGAGGCACATGCACGCACACACAATCTCACACACAGAGGCACATGCACGCACACACACTCTTACACACATACACATACACATACACATGCACGCACGCACACACATGCATGCACGCTCTCACTCACACGCATGCACACGCAAGACATACACATGCTGCACATTTAGACTATGATGACTGCATTCCAAAACGAAAGATAATAATCGGGCTCCTTATCTTGTACAAAATTGGCGCACCACATTTAGATGATGACGGCTGCATTTCAAAAGGATGCAAATGTCATTGATAGCTCGATCTACAATTGCTTTTGCTGCAATGCAATGAAAATCAAAAGAGTAGTTGGGGATGTTATGGGACAGATGATACGTATTAGCAAGTACTTAAATGAACTGTCATAAACTAACGTAGAACAAGGGAGAAAAAGCTATTCAGAAAATAATTGAAAGAACGGGTATGCTGTGGTTCCCTTTTAAATGGATTCAAGTGTCCACTCTAAGAAAGCAGCAGTAGAATTGGTAACCCGATCTTTTAGGTTTTAAGCTATCTCCATTTTCTGGGTCTGGATGCACGGAGAAGCCCTTAGGTGCTTGTGATTACAAGTGCCACGTTTTTATAAATGCAGCTATTCCAGGAGTTATTAGACATTCATATAGATATGTTAAATGCAGCATTAGATTGTGATTTTGTTATCATAAAAATTATTCCTAAGGCATATGATGAAGCGACCTCCGTAGAAGACCTTCTGTCAGATACAGCCATGGGCATCCAGGGATATTTTTACAGAATTTATGCTGTCCAGGCTCACAATTAGAATGAAGTACAGATAAACAGAGAAGAGAAGACACTAAAATGAAACCAGCATATAACAGACAAGTTAAATACAGAAACAGTAGAATATATTTGCATGCAGGATTAGATAATTAATCATTTGCCATGAAGCGGATAGAAAAGTGATAATATTATTGAAGACTAGGGTTTTTGGAGAGAAGAAAGGGCTTCCCTTGAATTGAATTAATGAAGAAGAATGCTATAAAAAGACTTGACCAGCCTCCAAGTAGGTTTAGGATCGCCAATTAAATGAAAAGGCATTACTGCCCTCACTTGAGGGAAGGGCTGACCAATCATATAATAAGAATAACCATAAAAGATTAATCTACCCCTTATAGATAGAACTATGCTACTAAAGACAACCAAAAGTACAAAGATGTGAGCAAATATACTCTCTAACGAAAAGAATATCGATATTGATGGGAAAAAGAGAACTTGGGTTTTAAGAGACAAGAAGAGCTTTGTATTCAAAATAATGAAGAAGACATAACCAAAGTAGTCAGCCAGTCTCTAATAGACTTAGGATCACCAATTACAAGAAAAGACTCATATGCCCTCACTCATATGAAAGACTAAACCACCCTCATATAAAGTACCCTACTTATGTTTTTTTAGTTTTTGCGTATTATCATTTTAAGGAATTCCGTATTTTCCAGGATGCATTGAAATTATTAACCTATTTGTTGCTTCCTTATCTAGTTACGGAAAGTTCAAAGCAAATATTTTATTACCAAAATGTATAACTTATGTACCTGAAAATACAGAAGGATGCATGTAATATATATCCCGTTTTGATAGGTGCTTATTTTGCTGTAGCAATTGCTGAACAATCAGTAGAACTTTCAACATAGCATCTGGAGAAGAGAAATAAAGTAATAACAGGTCAATTTGAAGCAAAAACCGTAACCAATTTAGTACCATAGTTTACAAATCAGCGTTTCAGAAACCACTTTAGAAGAACACATAATCTATATATAATACGAAGGACATACCCAGACGGCATGCATGGCTTTCTTTTCCAAGATAGATGACTTCTTTGCCGAAGGGTTGGTCTGATCCACAACCACTGGCGCCAATATACAGTCAAATCAGTTAAAATTCATGAAAATAAAAAAGCAATGCAACGAAATCCAGCCTAATTAATACCAAGTCAAATAGTTCAACAAATAGCTCGTAAATTTCTATGATCAATTTTGTTGTTCCAATCTCACAATAAAACCCTAAACCCTGCAGTTACTTTAAGTATGCATTATTTGCTATCACTTTTTCACCAAGTAGTAAAGTAAGATAGAAAGAAATATATTTCAAATCAAAAGCAGGAAACACAGATTTAGAACAGAAATTCGGTAAAAGATGACTCAACCTCAAATATCTAGCAATGAAGTTGATAAAGCAAACCATAATACAGTGTCATAAACCTGCAAACATCTAAAGACAACTTCAGTAAGCTATACTGACGTTTCATACTTGGAGCTTCTTAGCTCAGCTTAACCATCGTGCAGGAAAAAAAAAGTTCCTTAAGCAGAAATACTGAAAAAGAAAGAACAGAAAGAATATCTTAATTTCAGAAGCCTAATTAGTCAGATACCATCATGCTCCTAGGATACGACTTTTCAAATTTTAAATCATAAATGTTGAACTGGATAAATCCACGATACAACTAGGTTGAAAACCTCAAATTTCATCTAGAAAACAACCACAGTTCATCACATTTTTATTGATTATTATCATTAAAGAGTATTGTTAGCTCCAAAAAACTAAATTTGGCTACAACTCCCTAAAAACAAACAAAAATTCGACTCTTAATAAATATGACCCATAATAAAAGATTCCTGGCTTCTCATATACTCCCTCCATTCCATAATAATAGTTCTATTTCGAAAAATAGCAGTTTTTATTAAATGGTGAAACGCACATCTAAGAGAAAGGAAAATAAGCTTATGATATTCTTTTTCAAGTACCCAATCACTTAAATTGAACAAAATGGAGCTATGGAACAAACTTTTTGACAAATGGCGCTATTAACTTAGAGCTAGAAGAACTTCCCTCCATTTTTCGCGTCAAGATTTCGCACGCGCCATAGGAACTGCTCAAGACAAGCTTATGACTAATAGGAGTACCTCACACCACTATAGATCCGAACTCCTTCATTGCCAGGCCCATGGCCCAGAAAGGGAAGGCCCACTAATTCCGGGTTCCAAAAAAAAAAGCTCTATTTGGTTACGTGTCGATGAGCCAAGCTTGTAATATCCCTAATTTTTTTAGGTTTTAAAAATTAAATACGTAGAAAATAAGGTATTTGATCTATTGACATTCTTAGTATAATAACTGCCTCTCTAAATAGAATTTGTGGCTGAAACTAATTCTAATAGAAAGTACACGAACATAGCTTCAAAACGCCACCAAGAACGTGTAAATCAGAGTTCAGACGAGGGAAATACGATTGTTCAAAGTTAAATATATCATATGAGGCCCATTTACCAAAATTGGACGCATGAATTGTCCATTTAAGTCATTATACGGGCCCGATCAATTAGTATTTCGAAATTGTGTTTTTAGGGCCCAATTTAGTTGCTGAATTGAGGAGATTTTGACCTAATTTCTCATGGGATTAGGAGCACTAATCCCATGCCTACAAAAAGAAATAATTAAGGCTTTTTGGGGGGATATTGGGTGGATCGTTAAAAAAAGGAGTAGGAACGATTATTAGAATTTTCCGGCGAGACTCTGACGAGGCATTGGTGGCGGTGGATCAACATCAACTCGGCCACGAAGGTAGGATTTCAGGTTGCGATTATTATGGATTTTGTTAACTGATTTGTATGAAAATTATACTAATTTCTGCCAATATTTATGCAAATACTGTTCACGTAATTATGTGAACAGTACTTTGATTTTTCTAGTCGCCGGAACAGTGGTTAGAAGGGGCTGTGTGGAAGCTTTGGCTCTGGCCGCGGTGGCCCTAGCTTTGACCATAGCAACCCTGGCTCTGGTGGCCTTAGCAGTGGCAGATTCACCTGCCGCTGTGCAGGCTGCTGGTTGTTTAAAAAAAAAGGGGCAGCGCATAGCCCTTGGCCGCACTGGCCTAGGCCCCACTGGCCTTGGCCACAGCGACCCAGGCTGTACTGGCCTTAGCCGCTGCTGCCGCATGCAGTAAAATAAAATAAAAAAATAGGGTGACTTTGGCCCCTGCCGGCCACTAGGTGGTGGCAAGGACCAGGCCAATTGTGATCGTTGCCTAGCTGCGATCCAATGGACCCCAGCCCACCATCCAACCATGGTGGCTAGTGGCAGCGCTGCCAAAGGTGAATACACCTCTGGCCGGATGCGGGGAAGATGACCCGCATTGCGGGACGTCGACCCAAACCGACCCATCCCAGGTCGGTTTAAAAAAAAAGGGGGATCAAACCGGGTCCGGTTCAGTGGGGGTAAAATGTCAAAAATATTCTAGAAAAATACTAAAAGACCCTAAGAAGTGTGGAAGTATCCTGACTAAGTTTTAGGCTCGGAAAAAATCTCAGGGATTGTAAAATGACCCTTTTACCCTTATAGTTAAATTGTCATATGAAAACCACTTTCCTTACTTCAGGGCTCCGGTTCAATGGCCTATGAATGATCTTAAAAATTGGGAAATTTCTCAGTGAGAGTGTAATGGGTAGCTTAAATTTAGGATAATCTACAAGGTGGCAAAAAATCCCAGTATGTAGATAATTGACTGTTCTACCCCTAGGGTTAAGTGAAAATGATTAATTGAACTGGGGTCGGTTCAAGGGGTTTACGACCCCGTTACATGGTAAGAAAATTTCCCCGGGTTCATAATGTTAAGGTGTAACCCTGAGATTAGTTTTGGACCCATTGAGGTTTAGGGACGCCTTGAACAAAAAGATAGAAATACCCTTATGAGTGGACCGGCTTGCAATTGTGTGGATTTTATTAACGGGCCAATGTGATACTAAAACCTTTTGAGAGGTTAATGTCTTTCCCGAGAGCAGAGAGGACCTTATCCAATGTTGGATAAATACCTTAATATCCTTGGGTGCATATGATCACCTTTTAAAGAGATTTAATAAGTAAACCCAAGGAGGGTTAGGGCACGTAATCTCGAACAATTCTAATATCATTATTGAATTTAGTTATTGATATTATGATTTAGTTAGACCTATGTGGTTCTTATTGCTATGTTATTTATTATTTCGATATTTGCTATTGGTGATGTGATAGTAATTTATCACTATCTTAAGATTAATTTATTAGGTGGATAGCTTTGGATTGGGTGAGAACACCTAATGAAGATAAAAACTAAAATACATCAGAGGGGTCTGGGACAAGTTCATATAGTGAACAAAGCCTTTGACCTGACGATTTGCCTTTGTTGACGAACCGATGGTAGTTTCGAGTTTTAAACCCTAGTCTAGAAGGGACTAATAGGGTTTGGGATAGTCATTTAGAATCCTAGCTTATAGATGAGCAAGATAGGGTTTAGAATAGTTTCCTGAGTTTTAGCTACATTGAAGAGCCGCCGATTTGACCGTGTAGTTGCACCTCCCCATTGGAGGGAGCTCTGCGTGAACCAAGCTTGCCACAGATCTATTAAGGATCTTTTAGTGTACACGCAATTGATTAGCTGACATCCTGCTTGGTTGGCTTTTCCTGCTACTTATGTTCAGGTGCAGTTGTGGGCCATGCCCTTCCACTCTGGTCAGGTCCTTCGTGGGCTATGAGGGGTGATGGTACTTCCTAGTGGATTACATGGTGTTTCGCCATGGATTCACCTTTGTGGGTGGTCTATGATGAGTTTATCATTTGTCACTTATGTTGACATCTGATGAGTCCGTCTGCTAGTGGGATTAGACAGAGATATTAATTATCAAATAATGGTTTGAGAGATAATTCATAACGTCGTTTGATATTGCTTGTTTAATTAGAACAAGTGGAACTATTAAATGACTTGCATAAAATGTAGGTTGCTTTAAAATACTTAAGCATTGCATGTGTGATGTTTTGCTTCTTAGAATAATATAGTTTTTAGGCAGACTATGTTTGGATCCGATCTTGTTGAAAACATTGGAGATGTTGTTTGATAAGTACGTAGGCAACTAACATCAAGTGATGTTGGCCCGATCTGAAAAATATTAAATTTTACTTTTGTTCTTCTGAAATGCTCTTCCAAGGGGAGGAAAAATCATGGGTGCTTTATCACAATAATAGAAATTTTCATATGTTAGGGGGCCATGGCCCCCTCTAGCCCCCCTAGCTTTGTCCCTACTAAGGCAACATCTAGTTTCGAGCCTGGGCAAGCCTGTTCAAGGTATCAACTATTGACAAGATAGACTTTTATTTGAAAAAGGCTAATGTAAGCCTAGGTATGTGCGTATGTTTTAAAACTCGGCTGGATACCAACTCGGATTGGTATTCAGGCGAGTTCAATCATGTTTGACCAAAGGCCAACTAAACCTGGAGGTTAACTCGGTTATGCTTCTTATAATCGTCATTTGCCATTTCACCTCTGCCAACCTAAACCTAAAGCCATAAACTATGTTACTGCCTATAGTCCCTCGTCCACCTCAAAGAGGTTATCCAACTAGTGCCTCTGAGAGGCTATTTGGCTCGCACCTCCTAGAGGCCATCCTACTTGCACCTCTGGGAGGCCACTTGGCTTCAGCGTCTTGCCTCCAATCCCCCATCCGCCTCTCGCCTCCTGCCTCCAGTCCCTCATTTGCTTCCATCCTCCAGTCCCTCATTCACCTCCTGCCTCTAGTTCCCCTTCTGCCTTTAGGAGACCATCTGCCATGCTGACCTCCTCACCCAACTCTCCTCTTTGTCGTACACTAAAGCCACCCTCTTCATCGTTCTATCTAGTGTCTTCTCCCTCTAATTCTTGGTCTGTCTCATTTGCCTTGAGATAGCCCATCGTTGAGCCCCACCAAAATATTCGCCTTCAACCGTCTCCTCCTCCACACCACCTCCCACCTCCTCCATCCCTTGTGTACCTCCTCCGCTATTCTAAGAAGCTTCAAGACGACGAGACCTCATGGACCTTGCCACCCACGCAAACAAGGTGTTCAATATATATGATCATCACTTAGGGATAAAGCATAACGCAAATAACAGAATATTTAGAGATAAAAAAGTATACTTTTATCACTTGACATAATGTATATTTATAGATATAAAAGAGAATTCATCAATATGAATAAAACTAAGTCTTCTTCACTCTTCTTATCAAGAATGGATAGTGAACCTTAAGATTGACAAGTGAATGAAAGGACTAGACATATATATAGCCTCATGGTGACCTTCTTATTAAATGGACATCAAACACACCCCTTCATAACCAACCAAGTTAATCCCAATTTTTTTATTTTACTAACAGTTGGACCTAGCCAAGGTCCCCTGCAACATCAGAAAATCCAGATCAGGGCAACGTCAAGACCTAGTTGCAATTTCATTTCGATTTCCGAAGGCCTTCCCCCTCCTCCCTTGCGGATAGGCTTTTTTTTTCACAACCCAGACTGGCTCGGTTGTCCAAGTCACTGGTTTGACCAGCTAGGCTAGAGTGATGCACTCAGGTCAACTCTGCCCTATAACCCAACCCTAATGACTAGGCTCTGATTTTTTACTGGGCCTGGTTAAACCAATCAGGCCAGCCCTAGTTTTAAAACATAGGTTCACACACGAACACATAGGTTATCAAGTCTTGATCTGATGCCACCCATTAAAAGAGAGAGTGGACATGAGATTCAAACCCACCTACCACTAAGTAATGTGTGCAGTAGGATCAAAATTTGATGGCACATGATGCTTGGGCTCACACAATTGCATGTGAGCCGAGGTTTATCTTATATTCCCTCTAATATTTTTGTTAACAAGTCATGTCTACGTTCATAGGACTCGATTAGAAGGGTTTGGGCAATATGCATCATAGAGGATCATATTCTACCGCCAATTACATCAAACGTGTATAAGGCCCACACATCATACACACCAAGTAGATCATGATATAATCCCATGTGGGTGGCCAATGAAGTGGGAGTTTTGAAATTATCTAAAGTTTTAAAAACATCCCAAATTAATTGTGTATTATATGTTATCCTTCTCATACTAATTAGTAGATGGATTAAAATTTTTGATAAATTTGTTTCATTAAATATCACTTTTTTTAAAATATGAACAATTAATATTGGATGAATGAGTATATACTCCATGTTATAAGTATATTTTAATTATTAAAATATTTATTTTTTAAACCATAAAATAACATGATATATACTTTTGTACAAAAAATATAACAACCAAATGTACAATAAAAAAGAAATAACTCGGCTATGTTCTAAATATATTATGGAGATATCTAGTACGTGTTGCAAAGCAGTGCATGATTTACCATTGGTGACACCGTAGTTGGGGTTGAGGCCTTTAGGGTAGAGTGGAGCAAGTGTGGGGCATAAGCATTGTCCCCATCTTGAAGGGCTTTGTTCTCATAGTAGTGAGGGTTGTACGGTATACTAGGCATCAATTTAAGCATGTTTATCCACCCAAAAATCAATTTTATTAGATTGTCAACCCCCAAATGAGCAATCTAATACAAATCACTTAATTAACTTGATTGATATTTATGTTTCAAATATGCACAAACAATATACACCCTAAATCGTATATTGCTCATCAAATAAACAAATAAAATCACAAACAAACAAGATACATGATTTTTTATGTGGAAAACCCAAACTATGGAAAAACCATAAGACTTTTCATGCCACATAAATTTTGCACTATAAAATAAGTTTGAGTACTAGATCACCTTTTTTTTTAGTACAACTACTACCCAACGATCTACTCAATTACTTTGACTCCACTTCATGCAATACCAATCTCCATGGCATGTTCTTCATATCTTCTATTCATTCACGGGTGCACGATCTCCTTGGATGTCCACCAAGTCAATCAAAGAATAACTTCAACAATTTGAACTCACTCAATGAGACAAGTCAAGTTTTTATCATAGGGTTTCAAGTCAGTCCCTCTATACAATATTCAAAACATCATGAATAGAACTCACAAAATAATTACAGACTCAAGAAAGTATATGATCAATGGAAAACAATCATTATATCAAAAGAGACTCTACAAAGAGAAATATGAGGAAGAAGACATACTAGACTTAAAACTAGGGCTCTTTAGGAATGAAGGCAACTTTCTCATTAATATTATTCGTAGAAAACTAGTATTTATAGTGTAGAAGATTATAAGTAGAAATTTTACCTTATCAGGAATCAAATCAAACTAAATTAGAAAACTTCTCTGGTAGGGCAATTGATGGGCTGATCGATTTACTTGAATAGATTGCAAAGAATAGCATATCATGGATTCTTCATAACACTAGGGCAATCAATCAGGTGATTGATCTAATTGCAGATTTTTTACTTGTGTTTCAAATAAATGTCTAACTTGTTTTGTGTGATACCCATAATTTCTATGAGGAATTTATATGTTACTTATTATTCACTATTCATCCTCATAGTTATTTTGTGACTTATGTGTTAGAAGGCTTTGTGTTCTTTGAATCGACGAACCTCTTTGATAAATATAAGATTATTGAGTGATAAACTTAGGAAAGTATTATTGATGATAAACATGAAGTTTGATTAATTTTATTTTAGAGAAAAAAGTTCTTTTTGCAAGCACCGACATGTCGGTGATCTACCGATGAAACTATAATTCACTAGACACGTCAATTTACTTATCATAAAGTATTGAAGACATTGTTAGCAACCTTCAATGTATCAATTATCTTAGATCAATTATGTTGATTGGTTTTGGAACTGCACGTAAAAGCGGTTTCAAATAGTTTCATGGGTAGTTATGCACTAGAACTTATGTTAGTGATAGAATAACTTCAGCAAATTTTAATTCTTTGATTACTAGAATATTATGGTTGGCCAAAAGGTGCACCACTTTTCTTCTAATCATTGAATTATTGGAGGATAATTAGAGAGTGCACTTAATTAGGTTTGAATGATGACCCAAAGGTGGTGAACTACTTAATGAGTGCACTTAGCTAATTATTCTTACAAGGTAATAGGAAACACCATAATAGTTGAATATCATAACATTAGATTATTCCCAAAGGCAGATCAAAGTTATATTGTTCATTATATATGTATTTTCTATGTGTTTGATTATGTCATATTCAAAGCACTAATGTATTGAGCATCATTATTTAATTGCAGCATCAATTCCTATTTCTTTGCATTCACATGCTTCTTCCATTCCTATGCTCTATGGCCTTAATTTTTTAAATTAGAAAGAGCAAGTCTAGTTCAACCTTAGTATTTTGGACCTTAATGTAGCACTTAGAACTGAAAACCTATTGCTCTTATTGCAACTAGCAGTGCTGAAGAAAATGTATTATTTAATGCATGAGAAAGGTCCAACAGGGTAAGCCTCATGTTTATGCGAATGATAATAAAAAACATCATCAAGATCAAACTCCCTCCAACTGTAAATGCCAAATAATTTCTGAAATAAAGTTGAAGAACATTTTAAGTTTGCAAATAAGTCCCTTGTAGGGAGTCTCATGGCCAAGATAACCATGATATTTCTCATGGTATGCATGAACACGTTCTTGAGATGACAAATTTGGTAGCACAACTAAACTCATAGTTCATGTCAGTGGATGAGTTTTTTCTTATCCACTTTATTTTAAATTCTTTACTACCTTAGTATGGGTCATTTCCAATTAACAACAACACCATGAAAGATAAGTGGAATGTGAATGACTAATAGGCTTATGCAAGAGTTAAGGCTTAAGCACTAGAACATAACTCAGTTCACATGGTTTCTCAAAAGGTTCAAGGCAAACAAAGAAAGTTCAAAAGCTCGAAAAGGAAAACTCCAACAAAAATGAAGCTACTCATAAAAACAACAAGCATCAAAAGGTAAGAGGCCGTAGAAAATTTGGCCACCTTTAAACAAATTGTCAGAAAAGGAAAGAATGGTTCCAAAAGAAATGTATTGAGTCAATTCAACTTTTTGAATCTAACCTTACTACAGTTCCTTCTAATACTTGGTGGGTAGATTCATGAGCTACCACTCATATTTTCAACACTTTGCATGAATTCCTTATGACCCTACCCACAAACATAAAGAAGAACTTCCTTATGACCGGACCCACAAACATAAAGAAGAATATTCTGTTCATGGGAAATCTGGACAAAATTCCCATTAAAGCTATTGACACTTATCATTTGTTCCTAGATAGTGGACATCATTTAGATTTGTTTGTAACTTTTTATGTTCCTTTAGTTTCTAGGAATCTAGTTTCTTTGTCGAAACTTGATGTTGATGGATATACTTTTAAGTTTGGGAATAGATGTTTTAGCCTATTTAAGAATTTTTCTTGTATTGGTTTTGGTATTTTATGTGATGACTTACATAAATTCAATATTGATTATTTTTTTGTTGCTTCACTAATTTCTTGGAATACTTGAATTGGTGCTAAATGTAACTTTCTTAATGAATATTCCACAAACTTGTGGCATAGAAGATTGGAAAGATTAGTAACATATGAGATTCTACATAATCTTGATTTTACTGATCTCAGTGTATGTGAGTGGATTGTACTGAAGGAAAATAAGCCAAAAACATGAAGAAGAGTGCCACAAGGAGTAGGGAACCTCTTGGGATTGTCCATACAGAATACTATAGGATATATGATGAATCAGGGCAACACCCAAACCCATTTGCTAAACTTCTTGAATGCAAAGACATTTGTGCTCAATACACTACATTAGGAATGCCTCAACAAAATGATGCGGCTAAAAGGCCGAATCGTACTCTGATGGATATGGCTAGAAGTATGATGAGTAATTTTACTTTACCTTATCTATGTGGATGTATTCACTTAAGACTATTATTTATTTGTTAAAAAAGGTTCCTAATAAGGTAGATTCAAAGACTCCTTTTGAGTTGTGAACTAGAAAGAAACTCAATTTAAGACACCTACATATTTGTGGTTGTTCTACATAGGTCAAATTTTATAATCCACATGAAAATAAATTAGATTCAAGGACAATCACTGGTTATTTTATCAGTTACATTGAAAAATCGAAATGGTATAGGTTTTACTATCCTAACTATAATACAAGAATTATTGAGATTGATAATGTCAGGTTCATGGAAAATGGTCAAATCAGTGGGAGTGCTACAACTCAAAAAGTGGTAATTAAAGAAGTTATGGTGCATGTCCCATTACCCATAACTTCTAAACAAATTATTATTCCCATGATTGATGTATGCTATATCAATCAAGAATGACAAATTAATGAGCCACAACTTATTCTTCCAATTGTTGAACAACATAATGACGTGCAACAACAAGATAATGTTCTACCCCTCCATAGTGAGATTGTCATCAATGATCAAATAGTAAAAGAACCACAATGGTCTTAAGAAGATATGAAAGGATAAGGAAACTAACTATTTTTAAAGAATATATGGTTTATCTATAAGAATCTAATTATGATATTGGAATGTCTAAAGATCTAGTTTCATTTTTACAAGCCATATAAACTATTTGAAAAATGATTGAAGCCATGAATAATGAGTTAAACTCAATGGCCCAAAATGAAGTATGAAAATTCGTTGAATTGTCCAAAGGATATAAGAAAGTGGGTTGCAAATAGATCTTTAAGACCAAGTGTAACTCAAAGGACAATATAGAATGATATAAAATATAGACTTATCGCCAAATGATTTGCTCAAGAAGAAGGCTTTGATTATAAAGAGTTTTTTTCTCCAGTACTCAAGAATAACTCACTCATAATTATTTTAGCATTCATCTCCAATATTCAAGAATAACTAACTCATAATTATTTTAGCATTGGTTGCTTATTATGATTTAGAGCTCCACCAAATAGATATGAAAACCACTTTCTTAAATAGAAAATTAAATGAAGAAGTCTATATGGACTAACCTATAGGATTCTCCACTGAAGGAAAAAAGCATTTAGATTGCATATACTAAAAGGATGTAGGATTTGATCATTGAAAAGATGCAAAGAAAGTAACGAAGTACTTGCAAGGAACAGAAGATCACATGCTCATATATTGGAAGTCTAAAAATCTTGAGGTCATTGGCTACTTAGATTCTAATTTTGCTCGATGTGTTGATGATTGAAAGTCCATATTTGGCTATTTATGCTTGTTGGAGGAGCCATATCATGAAAAAGTGGAAAAAAATCTATCGTAGCTTCATCTACTATGAAAGCTAAATTTGTGGTATGCTATGAAGCCACACTTCATGCATTATGGTTGTGGAACTTTATTTCAGGACTTCAAATTATTGACACTATTCACAGACCGTTGGAAATTCATTGTGATAACTCCACAATAGTTATTTTCTCAAAGAACAATAAGTATTTTAAAGGAGCAAAGCACATGAAACTAAAGTTTCTTATTGTTAAAGAAGAAGTTCATAAACAAAGAGTGCTTACAATGCAAATTAGTGCTAACCTTATGGTTACAAATCCATTAACAAAAGGATTCAACTTCAAAGACCTTTATTGAGCATGTCAATAGAATGGGCCTTGGAAATAATTGTAAATATTAACCAATGTGATGGATTGCGCTTTATTTATGAAGATAATTATATTGTATTACACTTTTTTATCAATAATAGAGTTTTTTATACTCGTGTCTTAGTTATTATGTGCATCGATGTGAATGAATATATTTATGAAAAGATTATTCTCAATTTATAGAGATATTATGTGGACTTATGATTTCCTCTTTTTGAACGCTATATTAAACAGGCTACTAATATTGTGGTACATGGAAGGGGCCATGTTGTTTAATGACATAGAACTGCCATAACTCATGTTAGTGGTTTGTTTAATTATGGAATTATGTAACCAATTTGAATAGATAAATTGTGTACACCTTATGTTGTCTTGTTATACCATTATGATTAATTATCATTTGGGCCAAGTGGGAGAATGCTAGAAATCTTATTGGTTAGTTAAGCGGCCCTACATAATAGTTAGGATAAATACAAGAATAATTGTGAAGTTGTAGCCACTTGATGGAAGTGGTTAAGAAAAAATTAGAAGAGAAGATTCTCTCTCCGCCCAACACATGAGACTAGATGACACGTACTCCATCTGAAGAAGGAATTCATGATTAAGACAAGTGCAAGGGAGAGAAACCTCTCCCAAGGTGCTTCATTTGTTGATCATGGATTCAGGTATGTTCTGAACCTAAATAACTCGGTATATACAAATATGATTTAGGATGATATTCAATCTTTCATGCTAACACCATTTTGCTCGAGAAAGAATTGTCTAAGGATATGACTATACATTATCTCTCTACATAAGATCAGACTACATATATTTTCACTAAACCACTATTTTCTACAACAACTTTGCTCCAAAGTTATAGTCATATCCTCCCCTAAGATTAAGGATGGCAAATAGTGTACATGTATAAGTCTGTGGTTGAGTACATAATTTTATTTTGAAATAAGGGTAGTTTGTTATTCCGTCAATAGATTTGTATTGTACAGTATAAGGGTCAATTAATATATTCAACTTGTACCTATATAATATATATACCTTGTAATGTTCTTAGATGAATGCACGAGAAAAGATTCTTTTGCTTCCACAACATTGAATTCCTGGGACCTCTCCCTCAATTGGAAGATATCCAACCAGCACGAATTACGTTGCATTAGCAACTTATGTTTCTTTAGAATGTGGTGATTTAAGCCTCACTTTTTTCCCTGTGTCCCCCATTACTTGTACACCCCACACTTAACTTATGAGATTGCTGACATTAAGCCCATTTCTAAAAAAAATTAGTTGTTGTGTTTAACTCAAGTGTACCTGCCCATCACCTCCCTCACAGTTTCAACCCTTAGCCCCCTTTAGCCCTCATCTATCATTCCTCTTCCCCCTTCATGATGCCACCGCCAGCCGATGTCCACACTATCAAGGTCCTTTTTGCCACCACCGGAACCCTCTTGTTCTCTCAATTGCCTCTGCTGTGACGAATCAATCTACGACCACCGCCTACCATTGACCATCGATGATGTCTTTGCGACCTGACAGGGAGAAAGAAAAGACCACTAAATCAATCTTCCATTCGGCCAAGCCAGACGTGATGAAAAAATGTTCCTTTCCCAATAGGGTTTCTAAATAGGCATAGTGACGAAAAATAGACACAATGTTAAGATAGATTCTTTGAACTTTTGGTGTATTAGTTGATTGAAAAATATTTGTGCTTTGTAGATACATTGTTATTTTAGATGCCTTAGTGCTTCTCTTGTAATGGTAGTGTGAAAACATTAGACAAGGTAGCGTTAGATGGATAATTGTTGTGACATTCTATGTGGGGCAAATTGTCAAAACATTAAACATGTAAGCATTAGAATGATAATTGTTGTGACATTAGGCAGGGAAGTTGTCATCCCGGTAATTGTTAGATAATTGTTGTGCTACCGGAGAGAAAGACCTTTCTAGTAGTGTTGCATAATTGTTGTGAATTTCTTGTATCTTTTCTTGAAGCAGGGGCTTTTATTTGTTGACTGTTACACATGTTTCTATACCTGGGTTTTATAGGTTTCACGATGGTAGAAACAGGAGCCATGCAAGAGTTAACCTCCAAGTTTCAGAAAGTAGTTAACCTTCTTAACGCTAATTTGGGCAAGTTAGGACAATGAGTAGAACTCGGCCAAATACTCCATGAAAATTATTGTCACAACACGGACAACTTCATATAGTTATTGTCTATGCTTTAGTAGGGGGTGCCCCCCGCCACAACACAGGCAATAACTTCACAGTTATTGTCTTCGCTTTAGCAGGTGGTGCCCCCCGCCAATTGTGGGACATATACGGGGCCATCCTCACCCCCGTTTATTGCTTCAATAGTTGGTGGAGGGTGCTCACCACCACAACACAAACAGTAACTCCGTGAAGTTATTGTCTTTACTTTGGCAGGGGGCGCCCCCCGCCAATTATAGCATAAATAGATGGGGGAATCCTCACCCCCGTCTATTGCTTCAATATTCGGTGGGGGGTCCCCCTGCCACAGCACACATAGTTACTATCTTCTCGTTGGCGGGGGTGCCCCTGCAACAACTCAAACAACAACTTTGTGAAGTTACGGTCTTTGCTTTGGTGGGGGGCGCCTCCCACAAATTATAGCATACATAGATGTGGGAATCCTTGCCCCTGTCTATTGCTTCAATATTCGGAGGGGGGTTTCCCCCACCACAACACATTGTTTTCGTGTTGGCGGGGGGTGCCCCCTGCCACAACACAGACAATAACTCTGTGAAGTTATTGCCTTTGTTATATGAAGGGCTCAACTTTTTGGTCGCTGGAGTTTTTCTTGCCTCCACCGGAGCTTTTTAATCGTTGACAGAGTTATATCACCATATGCCAAATTCCATAATAGGAGAAATGGAAGAAATAAATGGTCACCGGAGCTACAGTGCAAGCTAGCTACTATAATGCTCGCTGACAGCTTTGATATGGCCTGAAGGAGAAGGAAGAGATGTAAGAATATTTTTGTTTATAAGTCATGGAAGAAGGAAGAGTAAGCTAAAGGGGGGAAGGAAGAGTAAGTTAATAGGGAATAAGTGGGGTATTGAAGTAAAAAAAACTAATTTTTTGTTTTTGCTTAGGGGACAGGGAAAAAAGTGGAATCTAAATAGCCACATTCTTCTATTTTATAATGTCAACATCACGGACCATGTGCCAAAGGAAAGAATTCTTCCAATGTTATCTTGCACAGAAACAAAACATAAATTACAAGTGAATTTTGTTTCGTGGCTGGTATTCTGTTAAGAAATAAACTTAAACAAGCATAAAAATGTGTCGAAAATAAAAGGATGTGCTCTTTGGACCTTAAATCTCGTCTAGTTCAATTTACATTTCATCTGGTAAAATTTCTAAATTGCTATCTTGCTTCCTCTAATAAAAAAAAATGAAAAACAAACAAGATTAATTAAACGATCAGAACACTCAGTCAGACCCTGTATTTGATGCCAAAAATGATAGTCTTTTTAACCAAAAGATAAAGCAGAGAGAAATTAGCATTTTTTGTGAAGATGGAAATTGATAGTCAATACTAACTCGAGACTGGATAAATCTCATTTCCAACGCAAAGGACTCCTGCTCAGAAACCTGCACACGATTCTACACACAAGTTGTAAAGTTAATCCAAATCTACTGAAACACATGGAAGGGAAAAGAAAGCAGACCTGTTGATTCCTAGGAAAGCCAGGGTCAACGCAGTATGTGCCATTCTCACTTCGTTCAGCTAATTGGTAGGGTAACCTCAAAGCCTTGGGATCACCCTTTCATGATTGAAAATTGACAACCCAGATCCAATAAATAATATATGAATCCAATAAAATTAAATTTATGGTCAGAAAGGTGTAAATATGTCAAAGATGAGTAGTTTACTACCCCTGTTTTAGCCCGCCCACCTTGGGTACACACTTACGGTGGATATGTAAGGTGTGGATATTTACAGATTCATATAGCCGATTGATATTATTGCCTGTGTTGATGGGATAGGCTGGCTTAGAGGGAGGAGTTTTTCCTATTTTTCATTAACAATGAGTCTAGCATAAGCTACTCATGAGACTTGTTTATCTACAAGATCGATGATGCACACATTAAGATACATGCTAGTGCACGTTAATGTCGTGTGCGTAATTAATCTTAATTATATTATCGATGGTTCCCTCTGCGCAACTTATGCTGGGCTCATTCTAAAAAAGACTCTTCTGGCTAAAAAAAGGTAGTGAACTACTCATCGTAACTTTAACAATCTTGTACCAATGGTAACCAAGGTTTGCACGAGAACAGAGGCTGCGTACCTCCATCTGTTCC
Source organism: Saururus chinensis (assembly GCA_035235625.1). Lineage (NCBI taxonomy): Eukaryota > Viridiplantae > Streptophyta > Magnoliopsida > Piperales > Saururaceae > Saururus > Saururus chinensis. The sequence continues at coordinate 27,399,696 of CP141142.1, forward strand.
ATATATACACCAATCGCCCATCATGAAGAACAAAATCAATCAAATGAATCAGTAGTACTCAAGAAAATAAGAAACAACACGAACAATATGAAAAATCCATTCAATTACTTGTCTGTATAGTCGCAGGTAAAGGATGAGCGGCAGAATGTAGTCTTGGAATCCTAAGGTGGCCATCGCCCTCTCGGTTTCTTGCCATCTATAGCAGGCTTAATGGTTGGAAACATTTTGTTTTGGATAAATGAATGGGCGCTGATGTTGACGAAGGGGTAGTGTCCAACTCTAGCAATAGGCTTTCTGCTTAGGATCTTAGACTACTTATGGTGGGGGTGATTGGGTCTTTAACTGGATGTAAATTTTGAATTGGTCCAAACGCTCTCTAACAACATCGCTTGGCTTTATTTGCTCCTAGTAGCAGTACTTTGCTACATCTTTTACATCTTAGCTATGCTTTATATTTTCAGTAGCGAGCAGAGCAGTGTGTGTGTGGGTCATGGCGTCTCTTCTCATTCAAAGCTCCAAATTTATTTGATAACTGTTTATTCTCCCGCTGACACCTCTCGCTCGCCCTTCAATACATTCACAACCAAGTCAGCCAAATTCTCAACGGCATTTGCAAACAGCATTAAGCAGTGGATGAGAAGTCTCCCACCCTCCTATTTTAGGTAGCCTACCACATTTAACACAGTAATCGTAGATATCTACAGTCTGTGTATAAGCAGGGTGGGCTGGCTAACAGAGCTTATCGTTAACCAGTTAGACTATGTTGTAATATTACAATGAGTTATAAACACAAAAAAATTAAACATTCAGAATGTGACATTATAGATTAAGACAAATACTGATACGTAGTCTATAGACATTAGACAGCAATTACGATTTAGACTTCTGTAAAAATCATTAACCATTTAGACTCAAAATTGTATGATATCAGAAGAGATAGCGGAACAGATATGAAAGAGGAGGACTCGCTGGTGACGAAGCCGATAAATTCCAAGACACAGTCATGCATGGACTCCTTGGCGTCTCTGCCGATCTTGCCATGGCTGGGGATGGCTTTCCTCATCATCCTCCCTATGTTGGCTATGGGTAGATACATCCAGTCGTTGTCCCTCGCCCTTGGCTTCCCAGATTTCTCCATGGACTGAAACCAACAGGTTTATTTGTAATGGGACCGCTAATTACAATGGAGATAAGCTCTCTCTACCTCCGTTGTTGCTTTCTTTCTTTGATGGAGATACTAACTACCGGCTGCTGGCTATAGTAGTAAGGCTTCCAACACAGTCAAATATTGTGGGGTCAAGAGGAAGTACTGCAACGGCAGAATGGATGCCGAGTACTCTATTTTTTACAGCTCTTACAGTTGACTGCAGGAATATGATGGAATAACGTGGTGAATCGGTTCCAATTGGTACATTTATCCGTGCTGGAAAGGAAACCCTCGGCCGCCTGCCTTCTGGGTCCCCAAATCAGACCTCGACGTTGTGGGCTTATTTTATATTTGGATTAGACATAGGGAAGAGTTTTTTATGCTCCGTGCTCCGCATGAGCCGAGTGAAGCATGCTATAATTCTGTTGAAATTATGCTTAAAATAGAAGGAATCATCCAATCATAGATTTAAAATAAGTAATCCTAACATGTGTAGCCAACATACAATTTTACATAATACATAAATATTCTTCATAAATTTCAACATCAATAACATTTACTTCCAGTGGCTTGCTCAAATTACTCAAATGAACATTAGAAATGATATTTAAGAGTAAAAACATGAAAAGAAGAAAAAGAATCAAAACGACGCCATAATGTAATTTTCTAGTTCGCCTTCACCACTTTAAATTCAAAATCGAAACTTCACATACACTTCATAAATCATCAAATCTCCAAATCATTATAATCCAATCTATGTTTCAAGAACATCAAATTTAGCCATTACTAACCATAAACCCCAAGAAATTTCATTAAAAATCAAACATTTCTCAAATCACCATTAAAGCTCATAATCGTGGAACCCATTCCAAAACCACATCGAAACTTAAGTCTAAATCACCGAAATTTTTGAGACTAAAACACTTACCTTTTAACAAGTTTTATATTGTAAATGGCTCTTTAAATTCCTTCAAAACCTACCCAAAAATATGATTTTTATTAATGCTTCTCAAATCCGATTTTAAAACATCTAAAACCTTCAAGAACAAGCAGATCTAGGGTTCATGAAACTTAAAAATAAAATTCCAAATATTAGGTTTTGAAATAGAAACCCAAATCAGTAGTTTTTAAGTGAAAATCAAGATTGATTCAAAAGAAAGGAAGTTATTTAAAAGATTTAAGAAAAACCCTAAAGGATTAATAATATATTAAGCAAAATCATACCTTAATTTTTTGGGAAAATAAGTAAAAATTTCAAATTTTCTAAAAAACTTCTCAATGACTTAAATTAATGTAAAATCTTAAAATGTGAAGAAATTTTTGGTTAAAACCTTTATTAACCACTTTAATTTTGAAAATAGTCAAAATCGATTAGAATTGACATTAAACCACACAACAATAATTAAATCGAATAAAATAAACCAGTTCAAGTTCAGGGATCTTACAGAACCTCTTTTTCGTACATGTTTATTACAAAAAGCTTGGTGAAAGCAAGGCAATTAGGCAAGTGGTTTTCCTGTGCAACTAATACATCAAGGGACAAATTCCTATACACAAGTTTGTTTCCATGACAATTAGTTCCATTGGGATCTTGATGTTGAATTTCAAACACATAGGTAAGGACAAGAACACCGAGCAATAAGGCAGGTTGAACAAAGGTGCTGACTATTTCATATGCAATGGACCTTACTATGCAAGGCACTACCCAGAGAAAGAAAGGTTAGATGCAATTGACAATAGGTTTTGCTCGAGATAGAAGGTAGTTGTGCACACTAAAGAAGGCATAGCTGGTTGTTGGTTTATTGGTAAGTATCCTAGCATGATTAAGAGTGTGATCTATGACCTAGTGCAAGTGGGAATCTTGGTGATGCAGTTGTATGCAAGCGAGACAAAACAAGATAGTCAAATCCTAGCAAAACAAGGACTCCATGAGAGATGAATTCAGCCAGGATGTTGTTGATGCAAGACACATGCGAGCAAAGGAGTTTGTGTCACACACCAAGATTTTCAAACTCATTTCTCATAAATCAAACAGCAGAAAGAAATTTTAAACTTTTTTATCAAAACTTTCTATAAGATATATCGGGGAATGTTCCATTCAATTTTAGAAATATAGTTATATTCAAATTAGAATACTACATTAAACAAGATCAAACCACATCACAAACTAAGAGGGTCCAGCCTGAGAAGATATCATAGATACATAACATACAACCATGAAAGTAATTGGCACTCACATGCCTAAAGTCAAATATACATATACTAGAATTTAATTAATAAAGTCAAGAATCCTAAATTAAACTATGAAGTAATTAGTTATCCTTTCCAAGCATCAAGATTCCAACCTGATCATTTGTCCTGTGAACCAACATCACAAAGATGCTAAGTATACAAATAGACCCAGTGAAATGGATAAACAAGAACCAAATTAACGACACATATAATTCAAGAGCATAATACAAATTTACCATGATCATTATTACATGCACCACATTAAGTAAGACATAAGGATAGAAGTGAACTATAATATAAAAAACATACCCATATACATAAAACTTATGAGTCAATTTTCTGCACCAAGTATATATCACCAAGGTTCTCTACGATACCGTGGCCACGTCTAGGAATCCATCTCCTTCACTAGACTATGAACTACTCACAACTAAAATTACTTCTTCTAAATCCTACACACCTTATCCACACTAAGGGCTATAAGGGCTCCAAGTGGTCGAGATCTCAACTAAAATGATCATCGAAGTATCTTATATTGCACTGCACATGACCAAACATCTTTTAGTCCTCTAGTCTATTTGAACTTAACTCTCAAGCCAGGGGAACACCACACTTACAAAGCCGAAAGACTATGATTCTTTTTTATAGCATGCCTTTCCGTCTGCATGGCTAATGACTCACTTTAGGGGCCAACTATACACTAAGATCCCTTTTCCTTAAGTGTCAAATATCAATAGCCTAGGGTACGATAAAAACAAAGATTCATACACATAAATTACCACATTTACTCATACATCAACATGCTCACCATCAGATATACATGCAACCATATGCACTGAAAATCACATCATTATAATATTTAATAATAGTACATATAACCTCATAATTTATGTTTCATCATAACATGACTTCACTCGGAAGACTCTTGCTCCATCAGTTTCTCTATAACATAGTAACCATGTCTAAGAGTACAGTCTCGTCTCACTAGACCATAAATTACTCACCACTGGCCTCAAGTATTTTCAGGCATGCTTATTCTATCTACCCATGAAGCTAAGGCCCATAGGGGCTCATGGACCTAAGAGGTTGAGATCCTGACTTCCATGATCATCGGAGCCTCCCATATTGTATTACATAGGACCAATCATCTTTTAATCCTCTAGTCCATTCGAACACATCTCCTTGGCCAGGGAAGTGGCTCTATACAACTCCTATCCTGAGGGAGCCGGAAGACCTTGGTCCTATTTCATATTAAACTTTTTTTGTATGTGGATAAAGACTCACTTGAGGAGCCAAACCAACACAATGATCCTCTTGTCCTTAAGTGTCTTTATCCAATAGTCTTGGGGTGTGATCTAGTATACGGATTCTTCACATATAAGAGAACGTATACCCAAACAATCGTCAATCACAACATCACATATCCGTGCACTCTTGTGCATATAATTCCATGGTATTATATTACTTAACAATAACTTATATCATCTCATATATGAACAATCATATTATCTCATTTACATGCACTCATGCATAGAATTTCATGTTATTATATTACTTAATAATAGTTTATGTCAAGTAACAACTCATGCATAAAATGCCCAATACTTGCTTAATGTCGGTAGACTCACTGAAATTTCGGCAAGGTCACCTACGCCCATTATTAACTCACCGACATGTCGATTAATGTAGCATATTTATGCATATCATGCATTAAAGATCATGTTATTATATCTAACAATAATAGCCTAACACATATAGCATTCTTATTAAAATGACCTAAAACTAACTTGTTGTTGGTGGACTCATCAATGTGTCGGCTAAGTCATTGATGACCATTGGTAACTCATTTATGCATCAAACCCTTGCCGACAATGAGATGACAAGGATAACCATCCGCATTAACGCCTCACCAATGCATCATTCTCACTACTAGTGACCCTCAGGTAACACACCAACGTGTCAATGCTCATCTATATCATCACTATCATCTACTCAGTTACATTGGCAATGTTACCGACGTGTCGTTGAACATGCCGATGGTCCAAAAGAAATAACAGCAATTATCCTAACTTCTCAAAATCACTCCATGCCATAATGTTTTCCACACATAACCTTCTCATAATAACAAATGTTGATTCTTACTATCAATTGATCACTAAACATGATAAAAACATGATATCATGACAAAATCTTAGAAATTATCTTTTACATATTTTTATGTCATGTAAGTAATCAAAACATATTTCATACATGCACTTCGACACCAAAACATAGAATCAACATTTACAATCTAGCATAAAATCATGATTCCTCAATATTTCCATTTACATGATTTCACAAAGAATCCTATTTTAATACTTTTATATCCAATGATTTCATAATTCAAATTGTACATGTTATATGTAGTGATCGATCGTTCAACTTGACATTTTACTATTATGCCCTTTTACCCTAAAAACTTCTAAAAACTCTAAAATCACTTATTAAACTTCTCCAAGTAATTTTTGTATGCGAATGTGATTTGAATAAGCTTCAAAAACCATCAACATTTTTCTGTCTTCTTTCTTGATTAATAAGAACATATCTACTCTTATTTTTCAAGTTTTGGGTAAAAGCCTAATTAAATTACTAGTGTGTGGTGTGACCTGTCCATAAAAGGGTGGATTTGCCTTATACGAGTTTGTCCCCATGACACCTACCATTTTGGGCAGCCCTAACTTATAAATTATCAAAGATTGTTTATAGAAGCATAAAGGGATAGTAGTTTAAGTATTTCATAGGACTCCAAATAATAGAAAAGAAGCTAATATTTTCTACCAATGAGTTCCTTTTATGCAGTAATGAAGAAGACTAACTAAATTTTTATGATGGACATAATCAATTGTCTCAATTTCCAATCTAAATTCTTTCTTTACTTATAGAATAAAATCATTTATGGAAAAATAGTAGGGTTACTTGCATACCCGACCAAACCTAACCTAGTAGGGTTAGACTTTACATTTTGATCCCATTAGGACTTGCATTTTTAAGTAGGGATCAAGGCTGACCCAACCCAACCGATCCTTTTCCTACCTCTTCTTAGGACTTGGAAAAAAGAAAAATTACACTTATACCCCCAAAATATTTATAAAATTGTACTTACACACTATGATGTTTTAAAAATTATACATGATCCTACCTTTAACAAACCAGTAATGACTATTTAAAAGTGTGAAAAATACCCTCATTCACTTACCTATTAAGGGGGCCGGCCATGTCCAATGGGGAGCATGTCTGATAGAATGAGTAAAAGAAGGGGTGCCTTTTGGTAGTTAAGTGAATAAGGGTATATATATCATTAAAAAATAATATGATTGGTTTTATTAACATGAGGCATGTATATGCAAATTCTTTCCACTTCATGCACACCCAACCCTATGGGTGTTTTTATCTAAGTCGGAATGCCCTACCCATTCATTTTTGCATCCACAACTTTGGCCGACTACTTAATCTCATTCATCTCTGGAGTGAGAGTGCTCAATCAGTGAGCTATTACATAATTTTTCAAGGGTGGCTACTTCTAGGCTAACCTCATGACCAAGGATATGTGGAACTTGTATATCCAAAATACATTTTTTACCTATACAATGTTATCCAGGGATAACCAATAGGTTGTGCATCACACTGATATGAATGGTGTACTCAAATTGTGGAGCCCAATACGGAGTCTACAAATTACACATCAGTGGTCATACATGAGCCCATGGTTCATCCTATGAATCGAGTAATATGTTGTAGCATCGCTTTTTTCAAAATACAATTCTGAATAGTTTGACATACAATCTTGTATTATCTTATGGGTAAAAACTTCTAGGCTTAGTAGTTTTCTTTCAAATAAAAGGATTTAACATAAATAGACATGAGGTTCTAAGGAATACTAGAATGTGTTTATGTCTTGAGTAACAAATTTAAAAGACAATTATGCACACAAGAAGACATACATGTGTTAGGAAATGACCCAAACTAATGTAGAAGAAAATTACTAAATTGGTAAATTCCATGATGAAAGCATAAGAACAATTTGTAACAGATCAATCAAGAATCATATAATGGTACAATATCTCATGATTCGGAAATGAGCTTTGAAGTAAAAAATTTTAAGATTGAAGATTCAAGTGATTTCAACAATTTGAAGCTGCATATGAAATCTTTTGAAGAAGCATGTGATCTAGGGATCAATTAGATATTTTAGGTCAATTTTGTCTTTTGAGTTCATTTCATATCTTTATAGAATGTCAAAAAGAGCCAAAGTTTGTTTTTAACTGAAATTCAAAATTTTGGTCAATTCATAAATTTGACCAAATCTGCGACCTATTATATCTCGCAGTTTAAAATTCTTTACTCGAAGGTTCAACCAAATGTATCCAAAGGAACTCAAATGTTCAACCAATAATAGACTTAAATTGAACTTTTCGTTTTTGAGTCCAATTGTGATCAAACTATTCAAGAGAAAAAGAACCTCTATAAATAGGATATTCCTATGTCCTTTCTCATAGAGAGAGCTATTCTTAAGGTTAGAAAACTATAGAGGTATTTTCTTATTTTTCTCAAAGCTTTTAGTCTCTGGGTTTTTCATAAACTCTTTTGATTCAATTTTGTTTTTCATGATTGCTCTACTATTTTCAATCAATCAAACTTCAATGAGTGTTTTGGCAGCCTTATCAAGTTTGAAATGAGAGATTCTTCATAACTATAAAAGTGATACACTTTTACCAAACCTAGTTTGAGTGTTTAATTACTGGAAAGTTATTGAGTCTTCTCTAGAGGATTCCGGAGATGATCATGCAGATTGCATAAGGTTGAATATTAGATACAATGGACTCAAGTCAAGGATTTGGAGATTGAAGAGTGAAGTGAAGAACATCATCTAACATGTCAAGGAATTGGTTGAATTGAAGGTGATTGTGAGGTTTAATGCCCGGATGCAGTCCCATAGTTTTTCCTTGATGGGTTTTCCATGTAAAAACTTTGTGTGTTGTATGATTGCATGTTTAATTTTCTGTGCTCCAAGCAGTGACATGCTAGGTCATTGATTTTCTGGTTAGTTAAGTGATAAGTTATCTTAAAGATAAATTGATTAGGTTATTTTGTGAAGATTTTAACCGAGATCATACTCAGTGAGCATGCTTGATGCGATGCACCCATTTCAAAAGCCTTCAACTACCTCTATCCCCTCTTGTCCTGCTTCATCTCTACTAATCCACTAAACTAGTCATGCCCTGCCTTGGCCACCCAACCCCATCTGCCTCCAACTCTGCCTGTCTGCTCCTCCTTTTCTTCCTTCCCAAAATTCAATAGGATAGACCACAAAAGCCGTTGTGCCATTTAAAACTTTGATAATTTCTATACAAGAAACAATCTTAAATAATGAACTCATAAATATCTTCAACTACTTAAATTCATCAATGAGTTTAATATGCATAGTTAATACTTAATATGCATAGATAATACAGAGGCAACTTGAAAGTTAACAATTGTCGGTTAGCAGTTGACAATTGGTTGTAGTAAAATGTGCAATAACTCAACATACAACTTAAATTTGTAACACAAGAAAAAGCTCAAGGTAATTTTTGGAATATTTGGTTTCATTTTAGGAAGTTAAAAGAAATTTTGCTTTGTAGACAAACCCTCTCCATATGTCTAGAAGCATGTCTAGGTGGTCCTCGATAGGATCTTTGATGCATCGAGGAATACAGACAAATTGTAGAGATAAGCCAAAAAAACTTGAAGATACATTTCTATGTGAGAAGGGTTTCCTTACCTCTATATATATGACTCATCAGGGCCCCAAAGCTTAACTTTTATGCTTCCCCATCTACTTCCTAAACTTTTAGATGGAGATTTTGAGAGACTTTGGATAAAAGAATAAGGAAAAACTCATTAGTCAAAGGGATATTAGCTAGAAGACTAATCCCTCTTAGGTAGGATCATTTTCTTTCAATAATCCATGAGTTTGGATGCCCAAAATATGATTCAAAAGTTTTAGAAAGATGGTATGAGGCTTGTTTGGGCTAAAATGGTAGATCCTATGGCATATGATTCAAAGATGTGTTTTTACATGATTTAATGGTGTTTTGGTGGCCAAGATATGCTTATTATCCTTAAGGAATGTTTTGGGTGCAAATTTATGTTTTATGGATTTTGAAGTTAATTGCAGTCCTCGAGAACTGACTCTGAAATGCTTTAACGACCCTATGATGGGCAGTGGTGCTTGTCAAAGTTGAATATCCATGGACATATGGCTGGTGGAGAGGCTGTCGAAGTGAAATATTAGGGAGATTTTGATGAAAATAATGGGGTGTTGAAAGGAAAAGAGTGTCATTGCTCCTTTGGGAGGGCTGAGCACCACAAGAGCCTATGCTCTTTTGAATTGGAGGAGGTGAGGGCCGAGGAAATTTTGGGGGAAATGTAAGGAGGTAATGGGGAAAGGGGCTGAGAGGGAGGGAAGTTAGTGTCCCACAAACACACACCTTTGTCTATGCACTTCAAGAGTTTTCCACGCCTTGATAATGTGGCACTTTCTCATTTGTGACTCATGTTGAGCTCATTCTTTTAGAGAGCATAAAAAAAATCTTCCCCGTATAACCTATTATCAGATGGGGGATAAATCAATTACTCCCGGAGTGCCTTCCGTGAGTTACTCTACTTTACGCAGATCCACAAAACATGTGCTAATGTTCCTGAGCTTAAAGTGAGAGTAAATCCTATGTGGTACTACTGCCAGAGTACCAAATAATTTCTTGAGGTGGGGAGTTTATATCATGTAAAAAATCCTATGTTGCATGAGAGACAAATGTGCAAGTGGTCCGTTGCGAGCGGCATTAGCATTTCTAGAAATAAAGTTATCTATAAATGGTTTTGAAAGGTTCTCGATTTATCAATACATACGCAAAAATTTGAAAATTTCCTTAGTGAATTTTGTCTCAAAGCGCTTTCATTATATGTAGGAACAATTAACCTACAGAGATGGTAATAAAAAGGCCAAAATAAGGGTCTTCTTGTGTTAGATTCTGTCAACTTGAATTATTAGAATTGTATTTGTGTATAGAAGATGGGCAGAACTAAAGTTTTTGCCTAAAAGTTGATTCTAAGTCATTTCGAACCAAAATCGATCAAAATCACCAAATCACCTCATAAAGTGATTCTATCTATTCTGCCTCCTAGCCCCCATTTCAAAAATTATTTTCAATGGTTACCTCTTATATCGATTTGAACCTTAAAATTGTGTCGTATAGGTGGGGCCAAATTTAAAATTTCAAAATTACCTACCCTTGTGGGATCTTGTTTAATAGAGCTCGAATTTAAGAGTATAATAGTACCAAGAATGTACATTTCCAAATTCGGGAGGGAAAGTTATATTAGTTTAAAATTTTAAAATTCGATTTGATGCGACATTCAAAATTATTCTAAAAAATTTCATTACCAAGCATAATTTCCATGATGCAGTGAATTTTTAGAATTAATTCCTAAAAACTCCAAATTCAATTTCTAAATAATCCAATACCCAAACAACCCCTAAAGCTACCACTCAGGTAGGCATTGTTATATTGTCATCAAAATACAAGTCCCACATTCAACATGGAAAGTGAACTTCCTTCAACAACATCACTTAATTTGTTGACGCCTATGAGCAACTTCTTTCATCATGGGCCTTTCCTCTTTCCTCACATTGATTCACCTTTTTGCAACCTCAACACATGAAAGCACTTGATCCATCGTTCCCTCTTTTAATATGGAGGTATCCAAAACTTGGTCAACAAATCTTTCCTCCACAGATAAAATGAAATATTTTACCCTAGTAAATTCATCGCCCTTGTGTATTCTAATCTGCCAAGGCCTCTTTCTAGTTAGAAGTTCAACTAAAACCACACCAAAGCTGTATACATCAGCTTTCTCAGATACTTCAAATTCAGTAAGGCATTCTGGAGCATTGTAGATGCTGACCCCTATAGCATCTAATAAAACATATGATTCACCCCAGGGAATTGACACAAACAAACCAAAATTAGCAACTTTTGCAGCATAATTTTCATCTAGTAGAACATTTGAAGCTTCTATGAATCTATGGATGATGGGGTTGATACAAGCCATATGAAGATATGAAAGTGCTTCAACAACTTCTGTTGCAATTCTTAAACGACATTTCCACAGAATTAGGGTATTTTGCCCCACATTATGGAGAGACTTCATCCTCTACTGAAGGGCCACGTAGTATGAGATACATCCCCGAATAGAGCGAGACATGTGATTGTGTTAGTGTTATATTCTACTCTGTGGTAGAGTGAGATGTGTGATTGTGACAGTGTTATGCTCGGCTCTGTGATCAAGCGAGATCTATGTTTCTGCTAATTTATTAGCTTTCGTATGACCAAATTAAATATTCGAATATATGTATTTTATTGTATGTGTTTTTGTATTGTCTAATGTATGTAATAGCCATTAGAAAAAACTATATTTGGATTTTATCATCTTGGAATAACATCGTGGATGTTATTTAATACGTACGTAGGCAACAAACGGCAAGGCAACATTGGCCTGATACAAGTTAGATATAAAATTAGGTTTGTTCTGATATATGCACCACGGAGCGCTGAAATTTCGTAGCATATAGAGGAACGTGATGATTCTCGCACTCAGAGTCTCCCACTTTTGGTTTTTTTTTTATTTTTGGGGAACCCGGAATACGGGTCCTCCAATTGTGAACCTTCTTCTTGGGTTGGTTTCCGGGTTGGGGGGTTACAATTAGACTTTGGACTTTAAGTCCTAAGAAGATTATTAGTTTTTGACACATTATCTACATGTGGAACAACCTTCATAGTGTGCATGAGTTCTTTATCTTTAACAAATTTAATGACACCCTTTGAACTAGTAAATTTTATTCTCTAAACCCTAGTCCTAGTTTATCACTATTATCTTGTCTCATATACAAAATTTTGTCCAACTTCTTTTGCACTAAAGTGAAAGTTTTCAATTTTTCTTGAGAAGTCTTTAATTCAATCTCTAGATCTTTAATCTTCTTCAAAGAAGCTTTATTTGTCTCTACTCTTTCATGAACTTTATTCTTTAAGAATTTTATCTTATCTAAAAGATTAATTTTCTCATATTTAAAAGCATTAACTTCTTCACTAATAGACACAGTATCTTCTAAAGATCTAGATTTTTTTTCTCTTTCTCAAGTTCACTTTTCAAAGTTTGAATTTCTTTCTCTAGTTCTTCTTTATCTTTAGCCAATTGAATTTTATTTTTATAAAAATAGATTCAATTGTATCCACATTAACATTGACAATTTTCTCTAACTTTTGGCATTTTTTACTTAATTCAATGGCTTGTCTAAAAGACTTTCAAAATCCAAATCTTCATTATCACTAGAAGAATAAGAACTAGACATAATGAATCGAATAAGTACAAGTAAATAAATTTAACAAAACACACCTTTTAGGGAAAGCAAGGAAGATAAAGAAAAATAGTAAAACAATATCATGACAAATTTGATTAATATAAAGTAGCAAAATAATTACTTTCAATGATAAATCCTCAGCTACCAATTAAGAGTTTAATAGTCATCTAATCGACCTAGTGGATCACTAAATAGCTCTTGAAACTAGGACTTTCAAAAAGTAAGAATTAAGAGTTCTAGCCTCTTTACGTATAACTTTTTTATCAAGTGAAATTGATAAAAACCAAATATTCACTCAATCTCACTCCCAAAATATTAATCAATCAACCATCAATCAATCCACTCATGAACACATCAATTTACATGGAAAACCTGAGTTGGTGAAAAAATGACGACAATTCCAAAGGAACCAAATAAATGCACTAAAAACCAAGGCTTTACATGGACACAAGCAAACCACCAACTTGGTTTAAACTCTAACACAATCTCCTCTTATTTAGATCATTTTTACTGGCATTCAAGTCTTCTCCTTAAGTACTAGAAACTTTCTCATCCTTTCCTTGTCTCTATCTCCTTCTAGTCTTCAACAATCACTTCTTGTTGTCTTGACTTTGGCCTTGTGGAAATCTTCATTCTTCCATTGAAGACATGCTGCAACTTCTCTTCGAATAGTCCATGTATAAACTCCTTTAGTTGTAGATTACCTTCTTTAATTCACCATAGATCTTTAATACAAACCTCAAGTAAATTCTCCTTTGAAAAATAATAAGCAAATGTGTAAACCCTCTTTCTCTTTTCTCCTCTAGGTTTTCCTTTCTCCAATTTTGTGATTTCCTAACCCTTATATAACCCATTAAGTTGGTTTAGAACTGTACTTGAATAACAAATGAAATATAAATCTAAAGATCTTAATTCAAGTAAACTATTCTTAAATAATTGATCGATTGATTGTGAGCTTGATCGATAGATAACTCGCGGCTTAATTTTGCATAGGCTAGATACACGAGTGATCAATAGTTCACTCCTTCGTTATTTGCAGCAATTGATCGGTCTATTTTTTTAAATTTTTACCCTTTTTACCCTAAATCCTTCTTAAACATCTATAATCAATTTTTAACCTTTTCCAAGTGATTTATGTATATAAATGTGATTTGAATAAGCTTCAAAACTCTTCATATTCTTCAATCTTCCACTTGAACAACTGCTCCTATTTTTCAAGTCTATCAATTCTAAATCTGTCTCAACCACAACAATGTTAAATTAGATTTTAAGACTTATTACATATATATGGTTTCTTGACAAAATTTTGACAAAGAAATCAGCCAATAAACTAGACATATGACTCATATGTTCTTACATGTATCCTTCTCTCTGTTAAGGTATGTTTGACCACTAATCATGTTATTTTTTAGCTTAAAAGAAGATTAATTTCATTATACCTTAAGAGTTGAATTAAAAAAAATTAAAAAAAAAGTCAGTTGCAAAAACATGCAAAAGCTACACTAATGTTTTTTTGTATTTTTAATCATATTCCAATTTTTTTTGTTTTTTTAGTTCAAACTTCTTAATTAAAGACATGAAAATAAAGCAAAATGTGATAACAAATAAATTATGTGTGTCCAAAAATCAAAAGAATTAAATCATGGATAAATATCTAAATCTCTTTATTTAGAGATGAAAACACTTTAGCTCTACTTAGCCAACATATCCTAAGGCAATTTAAGGTGTTCTTCCTTGCTTTTCCTAATTGATAATTCAATACTTGAAAATCAATCTTTCTCACCCACACTCTCTTCATCCTATTTTCATAAACTTGGTGGGGTAACTTATGGGTCATATGGGTCGAGTGTTTCTTCTCCTTCCTCTTTGAACTAAGCTTGAAAAGATGATTCTTTGGACACTCACTTCTAATATGAGAATCAATATGACATATGCCACACACACTCACAATATTAGAACTTATCCTCACTCCTTTTCCTTTTAACGTAGGTGGCTTGAGCACTATCTTAGGGTATTTATCACTCTCTTTAGCCTTCACAAATATAGTAGGTTTTTCTAAGGGGTAGTCAAGAAATTCTTAATATCTAAACCCATCTTGTTGGTTTGTCTAATGCTCAACATAGTTTCCAACTTCTTCCCACTCTTAAATCCATCTAATTTCTCTTTAGAGGATATAAGTTCTCTTTTGAGAGCACTAGACTTCTCTTTCCCATTCTCAATGTCTTTCTTAAGGTTACTCACTTCTCTCTCAAGTTAGATGTTCAACTCTACTAACCTATTTGCCTCTTAATAAGATAAGACCAATTCATCATCTTTTTTTATTCAACTCTCTCAAGGATTTTGGTTTTCCTAGTCAACATTAAGAATTATTGCAGGGACCCTTTGTTCTCATCAGAATCAAAAGCTACACTCTGAGCTCTCTTCAAGAGAGGTGGACTCATGAGACTCTTCTCTAAAACTATCTTCTTTCACACTTGTATGGAAGACAATATAGTTACACATCTCATCTTCATAAGAAGAACTCTTGTTATAGTAAGTTGCTTAAAGCACCTAGCACAAAATAACAAGTTAAGGCCACCTACCCTTCATTCTTGAATTTGAACAGAGTCATAGCTAGTAGTCGGAGCCTTATCTTATTCCCAGGTTTAAGAGCGACGGACAAAACCTGCCCTTGGACAGGGACATAATCTCCTTCTAGGCTCAGAAGCTGCGAATGAAGTCTCCCCTTGCAATGAGACAAATTCTCCTTCCGGATTGAAGTGGTGGACATAATTTCTCCTTGAACTGGGATATTTCCTCTTTCTGGCCTAAAAGTGGTGGACGAAGCCTCCCCTTACCAGGGGTCATTCCCCCACTTTAGAGTAGCTAACTAAAAAAATAGACCCCTCTACAGTGTAGAGAATGAATTAGCTATAATTGATTCTTGAACAGAGAAAATTGGGTGAGAAATGGATTAGAAACAAGGGTTTAAAGCTTTAGAGAAGGGCAAAAATTAGAAGAGGGAGAGGAGAAAGGGGTGAAGCTAATTGGAACCCCCTTACCTCTCCTTTTATAGGGAGACACCATCGTTGGATGTGTGGCATGTGGTGTGCATCCAACGGTCAATCCTTGGCCATATTTTAGGTTTCCATTTGGTAAGCCACAGGTTAGCCAGCCGCCACGGTAGGTTTAGGTTCACACTTGCCACAACAGGTTGCTGGCGTTAATACTAGCTAACGAAAAAACTTTTTAACCAATAATTCAAAATGCAACATCTCCTTACCTCTAACTAAGATTCGTGCATTCTTCATGCTGTTAGACTCAATTTGGCGAACTCTTCTAAACAAGACCAAACAAGGGTATGCTTTATCACAAATATAAAGTGGGCCCCACATGTGACATATTTATTGAGGCCATAGCCTATGATCTCGATGTCTGATTTACTCACTATTGAGCTGGATACGTTAATCTCTTAGATCCCTTCAAACAACCTTAATGCTCATTTGAATGAATCACGCTCAAAATATTCTAATTTTAAGAAAACAAGATCTATTGGGCCCTAAAACTCGCTTGCGGGTTCAAACGTTCAAATTTTCAAAATATTAATATTTTGGAGCGTTACACCATCATCTCTTTTTTATTATCTATAAATAAGAAACTACTGGGAAGATTAAATACAAAGTATTTAGTTTTGTATTACAAGGAGAAAGAAAATAAATAGATGTATAAAACTAAGCCCAACTAGTGAAGAGGAAGTTGTCAAGGATATTGTTGGGATGGAGGGGAGACACAAGAGCTTTTTCTCTTCCCGCCTGCATTTCCTAGTTGTTTGATGATGAACTAAGTGGAGAGGATATTGATATCCTTTCCTAGCCTAGTTTAAGTCTAATTTGGTAAATACTAAAAAATTATTCACAATTAGGGTATATGTTTATTTAGTCAATTGCTAGTAAAAAAATATCATCATTTTTACTTTTTGCAGATAATAAGTACATGTTTGGAGAAATAGCATTATTCTTTGCAAAAATGAATAAACTAGACGCATTTAGCATATAACATACTGAACCTGGTCAGCCCTAAAATCTATCAAATGGGCCCTTTGATGTGAATAAAATATATCATATTTATACCTCTCGAATTAGTTTGTTAAGACTATTATTTGATCTATTTAGTAATACTTGAGTACTATTTTGTTTCATAGGGCTTATAACACATTCTTTAAGAAAATAGTTTTAAATATACATATTAACAAAGAAATTTAAAATCTTGATTGGTTGGATATGTTTAACATGAGGGATGAATCATAATTAAGAAAAGAGTTAGATTGGGTGGCCACTTTGTTTTACGTATGCAATTTTGTTGGACCATCCAACATGCATGGCTCATTGAGTTGGGCATACGTTGGTTAATTTTATAACTTAATGAGCTGCTAGCGAATACTTTGTTTGTGCAGGAAATAGGAAAAGCTCAGGCCCACTAACTTGACCAGAAGTTTTGAGTTCTTTTGTCCAGAAAATTTGGACGACAATCTGGGCATTCTGACAATAGAAAGTGGATCGGCTTGCTAGATGGTAATGCAGTGAATCATAGTTCTACTCTCAAATTTTGAATGATGAAATGGAAAGACATAGTGGACTGAATGGAAAGCTACAAGGTTGTGGGTTAATTTAAGCAAGTAGGAGGAGACATATTGCTTTAAGAGCATATGATAGTATATGAATCTCATTCACCAAGATATGAAGCAAATCTTTAATTGAAGATGTGTATTCTTAATTCCATATTAAGGCTAGAAGAGGCTTAGAAATTGAGTGGTTCAGTAGGCTAAGGAGAGCATCTTCAACTAGACAACCTTCTCACAGCCTCTCCCAATTTCGTTCCCTCTTGTTTTGCTTTTACTTTTGTTTTTTATGGCTTTCTAAGCTTTCTTAGTTAAAGCTAGGGATGAAGATTGTACTCGATGTTCAATGGCTATTTTGTTTTAAGTAAGTTCATTATTATTTTAAATTAATTTTACATATTGAAGGAGTTCATAATCTATATAATTATTTGATTTGGCGTTGATGAAAGACATACTCAACGCTTATAACTCCGTGTGATTATATACTTAATGTTTTCGCATAGTAAACAATCAATTAATATTTGTTCCATTTCATATTTCTTTAAGAGCTAAAATTTTCGATTGAGATGAATTTTTATTCGATCTTAATTGAGTTATCATTTGAATCAAATATATATTTGAGATTTATTACAAGTAGATTTTCGATACCTTGATATTTTCTCTTTAATTGTCCCTTATTTCCTATTTTACCTTCATTCTCTATTTTTTTCATAATCATTTTCTTTGTTGTACAAAGCTTTCCCTATGGATTGACCTTGTCTACTACAATTGACAAGTAAAAAAAATCTGAATTTGACTACTTCACAGTTTAGGTTTAGACATAACAACACCCTTCCATCCAAAGACTCCTGATCCTAACTAGCAAGAGAAATCCACGCAACAACACTAGATAGTAGGGCTACCAATGGAACGATATGGTTACAGTATAACCTATTTCATTACCATAACCATTTCCCAAATCTTTATCCATAATCGTTCAATTAAGTAAATAGTATAGGTATTTCCATAACCATTCCTTCTACTAATAATTGGCCAGTTGATCAGATAATCATTATCCGTTATATTTATTTAAATGTGCTAAAAAAGGCTAAAATAAATATTTTTTATTCACTTAATTAGATATTACTAAGGTAAAAAACTAACATTATTATTACACTTGTTTATAGTTATTACAATAAATTATAAGGATTAAACATGAAACGTAAATTGAAACATATATTAGGCATATACCTAATAAAAGTACTTATTTTCTAATAATTCTTTGTTATCATATGAGTCCAACTCCAAAATATCCATCCACTACCTATTTCAGAAGAATCCTAAATGTGAGAAGAATGACAATTGCCTTCTCACAGCCAGGTGTCTTGTAGGCAAGAATGAGACCAACCACATGTAGTGATTACATCATCCATTTGTCTCTTTGAAGTGTTTAAACTCAGCCCAAACCCTAACCCAAATTAGTTGCAGGACAAAGGTCAACTAAAAAATTTAAATGTCCCCTCATATTTTAGAAAAAAATTTACTTAAACCTTTTTAAAATTTCACTTAAACCTGTTTAGTCATTCAAAATGTGTTGATTCCAAATCATCGTTCCAAATTTTGCAATCTCGTATACAAATATGGTTTGTAACGTAATCATGATTCCAACCAACATATACCAAAACTCAAAATAAATCACCTACACCACTCATTTAAAGTTAAGCCAGCTAACACTCAAACCAAGCCAGCTTCAAATAGGTCAAGCAAGAGTTTAGTTCTATTAGCCCAAGTTCGAGCTTTGAGTTGAGCTAACTTGAGTCTAGCCTCAAGCGGAATAAAGTTGGCTCAATAATCCTACTTCAAACCCACCAATCATTTCACAAACAAATAGTCTATAAGTTTAATTATAAAAAATAAAAAAAACATTCATGTGTTTGAGTTATCAAAATGGAATTTAAACTAGGGGTTTTTGGCTCTAACTACAAGAAAAGTCATTAATTTGACATTAATTCTTAAATTTTTATTAAGACAAAACTACCCCATTCATTATTATTTATCTACTTTTATTTCATTTTCTTATAATCCTACAGCCCAACGCTCTTGCCTCAAACATTGTATTCTCAATACTATTGTCATCTTGTGCTTCTAGACCTCCATATTTTGGCTGTAGATCTATATACTATTTCTTCAACTTTGGTCCAAAAATGCATCTCAATTCTATCCATTTTATATTAGACTACAATTCTTATTGACGCGAACCAGATCACAGAAAATGGAGGTTCAATTTCAATATTTGTGGCTAAGCCCACACTGTCTTCTGCTCAACAACTTTACCATTAGCACAATTCTGAGTTCTGCCCCGTTGTGACTCGTCGACATTGGGCCTCTGGCAGCATCCGCCACTTGAGCTCCATTCAATAATGTTGGGAAGACGGACAGGACTGTGGACTTTGAGCAAGTGTTAATGTCGCAACTTCCCCATGCTAATAGGATTTGAGCAGCAAGTTACATCCTTTTGGCCTCCAACAAAAACAGGAAGAAAGTAACTTTCCCTTTGGGGAAAACCAATGGCCAATGCCCAAGCTCTCGGCATAGATGCCTAAATTATTTTTCAAGGGGGGATAAATGCAAGAGATGAAATTCAATTCACAATGTTATTCACACCCAATGATAAGTGGAGGAAGACAACAATAAATATTTATTCACTTTATTATATACAAAGAGAGTAATTTACTCTTTTTGTTATATACAAAGAGAGTAAATATTTACTATCTGTATAAGGAGGGAGACGCCAAAGCTATTGTAGACAGAGAGGGAGACGGAGGAAGAGACATGAAGCATGGAGTAAAGATTTGAACCGAGGAAGAAAGGGAGCAACGATTTAGATGGAAGAAGAAGCGATCTGGATGGAGGAAGAAAAGAAAGAAGAAAAAGGGGAGGAGGACACAATGGAGGAACGTAGTAGAGGAAGCGCTTGAGCTACTATGGATAGAGAGGGAGACGGAGGAGAAAGAAACCTAGAACATAGAGCAGAGATTTGGACTAAGGAAGAAAAAAGAAAAAAAAAGGAGGACGTTGTGGAGGAGGGTATGGCGGAGGAGGGTGGAGCGGAGGACGGCGCGATAGAGGAGGGTGAGGCGGCGGAAGTGCCGGAGTTGCTGTGGGCGAAGATCAAGATAGAGGAGAAAGACGCCTAGAGTACGAAGAAGCAATATGTACTAAGAAAGAAAAGAAACAACAACTAGAATCTCAAAGGTGGAAGAAAAAAGAGGAGAAACATAAGGAAAAAGGAGGAGGAAGCGAAGATTTTGGTTGAAGGTAGAAAGAAGAAGAAGTGGAAAATGTAAGGAAGAAGAAAGAGGGGTAAATTTGTCAAAAAAATAAAATCATGTGACCTTGAAATAGATTTGACAAACTTATCAGACCTCCCATCAAATAAAGCCTACTCATAAGAGTAGGCGCCAGTTTTTTTTTAAACTAACATGAGAGCTAAAAAGTATTTTTATACAGTGTGTGTGTAGCTAGTTAAGATTCTATCACATATAATTTAAGATGAACCCTGACATAATAAGATTAGAGAAATTAGATAAAACAATCAAATAGGAAACATCGAAGCAAAGTGAGTTTAACAAAATATAAAATATAAATTACAAGTGGATATTTTTTATAAAAAAAATATAGTTAAATATAAAATGTTCAAAAAGGCAAATCAACTTCTAAGTAGAAGCTTATAATACCTATAATAAATAATTATAAATAGTTAAATTAATTAAATAAATATTTGAGATTTGAATGATATATTCTATTGAGTAAGTTAGATGACATGAAAATTATTGTAAAAGATCATAAGTTAATCTTTTTGAAAATTAAACTATTTAAGACTAATAAGTATAATATATATATATATATATATATATATATATATATATATATATATATATATATATATATATATATATATATATATATATATATATATATATATATATATATATGACAAATAGGTAATAAATAAATATGTATAATTTTTTTATTTTCTATTAAGATAATAGTTGAATAAAATTATCTTCTTATTTACTTATCAAATAAACTTAATTATACTTTTTAATTTCTTAATAGTACAAATGAGACGATAAATGCACTATTAGCTTTACTAGAGTAAATTTTATAAAAAAAAACTCTTTTTTTTAAAAAAAATGTTTTAACAATGTAAATATTTATACGTAAAAAGTTTACTTTATCATTTTTACACAGTTAATAAGTGAAACATAATTATTGTCACACCGTTGATAAGTAGACCCTATTTATTTTTTTAGGTCCTGCTGATAGAGAATAATGAAGTGAATTTTTGCGGTATGAATATTTACGTCGCAATAGTTTTTTTTAATTAGAACTTCGCATGTCTACCAGGGTCCAGACTTTTCTGCAATGCTTTCCACCTGCCAGCACATGCCCGAACAAACTTGCAGCTTCAATAACAGATTAACTTAAACCTCAAGACCCGTCTCCCCCATGGATCGGATTTGAGTTACTGAAAGGCATGTCAAGCGCATTAGAAATCTCTAGTGTCGATTACTCATCTTCTTTCTCTCGTCTCTGCGAGCTCCTTGTAGACGGTAGATTTGTCTTAACTCTTAATATCTGTGAATTGGATGATTTGCTTCCCTGTTTTCCCTTTTGTTTCTTTTGAAATAGAAGATCTAGCACTTCATAACTATAACATGGTTTTGATCGATTCTGCTTGCAGAGTATTATTTCTTTTGTTTTTATGATGTCAATATATCAAATTGATATAATTTCGAACCATTTGTTTATGATTATCTTTTGAATCATTCCTGAAGTTTTGGTGTCTAGCAGTAGCAGGGTGGCGATTTGTATCGTTGGCCTTGGTCCTTACTTCTTATTAACGTATATGAATGTCATGATCAGAACGGTATGGAAAGAGAAGCATTTTATTGTGCCGTAATTTTTCTGTTCTTGAATTCCTCTCTAAAGAGTTCAGAATTTCCATTTCCATTGGAAAAACTCCATTTTTTGGCATTACGTTAAGGTTGCAAACCTTACCTTTATCCTAATTCATTTTCAATTTTAATTAGGATGTACTAGAATGTTTGATTTTAACCTGATAACGTCACTGACAAAATAAGGGTACTCCAGCATATGTTTACTTATTTGATGAGTTTCTAGTTCATTCTACTTTTTACAACTAGTTGAGCTGCATTCCATATGTCATGTGTTGATTTGGATGTTGGATCTTATGATATGATTTCTTTCTTTTTTATTCCAAAAACTTCCCCTAAGAAAGAGTTGCAGGTCATGCAATATTGAACAAAATTGGTTCGTCTCTCAATAAAGCTTCATAGTATTATGAGGCCTCTTGTTTTTTTCTTTAACTCAAAACATTCCTGTTAAGTTCTTAACAGAGTTTTGTTTATTATCTGATGATGATTGATGCAAGTAAGGCAATAACAACAGTTTTGTATTTATTATTCACCTTTCTTCTTTCCTGAACAACGCTGCTTTTTAACACATCAAATTTTGTATCTCTCTTTCATGCCTAATATATGGATCTGATATTTTATAATTGCCCGTATAGGCTTCAATAATGGCTGATGATGACACAAAAAAGCCCTTGCTCTCGGACCTAGTGGACCTGCCAAACCACCCAAAGCAGAAACTGCCAAATATGAAAGGAAGATATCGCCGTTGCAAAAGTGCTCCAGCAAAAGATGGTATCCCACCAGAAAAGAGCCAGGGTCGCTTGTCTTCTAGATTTTCAGAAGGAATTTTGGAGAAAATACACCCAACACTGAGACAAGTAATTCTTTTATTAGCCATTTATCTTGGAATAGGCACTCTTTGCTTCTACTCAGTGAGAAACCAAATTAAAGGGAACAAAACAAATGGAGTCCTTGATGCAATATATTTCTGTATTGTCACAATGACTACAGTTGGCTATGGAGATCTTGTGCCCAACAGTGTTGCCACAAAACTGCTCGCTTGTCTGTTTGTGTTCAGTGGCATGGCTGTTATTGGAATGATACTAAGCAAATCAGCAGATTATCTAGTAGAAATGCAAGAGATTTTGTTTGTTAAAGCCCTTAACATTAGTAGAAGAGTTGGTCCAACACAGATTGTTAGAGAAATAGAAACAAACAGAGTGAAGTACAAATTCATTATGGTCACCACAGTTCTAGTTGTGCTAATTGTAATGGGTACCGGTTTTCTGTCTGAAGTTGAGAACTTAAACCTTGTGCACTCATTCTACTGTGTCTGTTCCACAATAACAACACTGGGCTATGGGGATAAGAGCTTTTCAACTCGAGGGGGTAGAATTTTTGCTATTTTTTGGATATTGGCAAGCACAATATCTTTGGCGCAGTTCTTCTTCTACATGGCGGAACTGAATACTGAAAAACGGCAACACTCTTTGGCCAAATGGGTTCTCACTAGAAAGATGACAGATGAGGATCTTGAAGCTGCAGATTTTGATGATGATGGGGTTGTAAGGTAAAACCAAACTCCTGACTTCTCTTATCTGTGTTATTAGTGAAAGGTTGATAGTGTTCTTTTGGTGTCTAAGATGTGTCTTAGTTTCTAGTCAGCTTACTGGTCAGAATCTGGTTATGGAAATCTATACCAGACAACTTGTTCACACTTAAATGTTGGTTCTTAGGAATAGGCAGTTTCACAAGAAAACAGCTCCTCTTACATTGAAACAATAATAAAACTTAGGTTCATATGAATTTGATCTCTTATGCATTTTGAATATTTTGCATCTTGACATGACATTTAATTTCAAGTCTCAATCCGACTGCTGGTTCCTAACCCATATCGAAGAAGTTGTTTTGCATTAACCATACACATGCTAAGAACCCATGTACAACACATATTTTCCTGTTTGGACAACTTTGCACCATTACGTAATTAGCCAGTTGTTTGCTTTCCTAAAAGGCTTGCCAGTACTTGTTTTTAGGGAAAACTGCATAGATGGCACAGAGTGTAAGATCTAACCCAGCAAGAAAGCACTTTTGTTGAAGTACTTCGAGGGCAAGTGACAGTGATCTTAGAAAAGTTATAGACGGGCATTATATTCATAAATGCCTAAATGCCCTTTGCTTCCTCTTTCTATTTCTCCAACTCCTGCAACTGCATTTTCTTCCTTCTTCTCCGACTCCTCCTCACTATCTCACCTCTTTGTCTTCCTGCTACTTTAACTCCACCTACACTTCCTCCTCCTCACGCGAGGGCTACAGGTCAGCATTTATACAAGCAAGGAGGGAGATGGAGGCTGCAGTGGCCATGGAGCCCACATTTGTAGAGGATGGGATGTTAGAGGAATGTGTTGGGATTGTCTTTGTTAGGTGTGGCAGAAGTGTGCCAACAGGTGATGGGAAATTGATGAGGACAGTGAGGTAAGAGTAATGGTCAAGGATTCCAGTCTCAGTCTTGACTGCCATCTTGGGTGGCCAAAAATCTGAGATCTCACCGAAATCAAGAAAGGAAGAAAAAGATAGAGGAAGAGGACAAGAAAAAGGAAGAGGAGGTAGAAGAAGGAGGTGGAAGAGGAGAAGGAAGAGAAGGAAGAGAAGGAAAAGAAGAAGTGTCCCTAACTGGGTAATCTTTATTAAAGGCAACAATCTTCTAATGCTCCCTGTCAGCTGGCCTCAATCTTCTTGGCTGCCTGTTGTTTTAAAATTATAACTTTTTTATCCCTTGGTGTTAGGGCATTGGATTCCTTCTTACATTAAAGGTCTGACCCACAAAAAAGTGAACTGGACAATTAAAAATTGCTGGTTTGCAGTTTGTTTTTTGACTAATGAAGAGAGCTTTGCAGAAACCCAACTGCTATGAAAAAATACACAACTGGATGGCCTCTGGAAGCCACACGGCCAGATCTGGGCACAATAGACACTGAACATTGCCGACAACCATATCAGAAACAAGTTTGGTTGGCAGCATCATTTAGTGACATTCTTTCTCGGCAAGATCCATTCCATGCAAAAAAAATTTCGAACACATACCAAGATTTGAAATCTCAGCAAGATGTCGTCAAGACTGTAAACTGCGGCCATGGTAGTGCCTTAGAGAAGTGTCAAATAGATGATGTCTTAGAAAAGTAGGTAAATAGATGATAATTATTATAAAAGTGTTGAAATAGATGATAAATGCCTTATAAAAATGTCAAAATAGATGATAAGCATCAATAAGTGTCTTGGAAAAGTGTCAAAACAGATATAAGTGTCTTAAAAAAGTGTTGAAATAGATGGTAAGTATATTACAAAAGTCAAAGCAGATTATGGGCATCCTAGAAAAGTGTTGCAATAGATGATAGAGAAAATTGTCATCTCCTTCTTTGACCGGAAGAAAATTTTCAAAATCTCTTTTGAATGTCAAGTTTATTGTGTATCTCATTATAACCAATTTTAACATGACAAAGTTACAGCCAGGATTTACCCTCCCCAATCAGGTTTAGTTTTATGGTTTTTTTTTGGGGAAAAAAATCACCTTTCTCCTTCAAAAGCCGCTGCTGCAGAACCTGGATGTGGCTAGGGGCAGAGTGCAGGCTGCTGTCTGGCCATGGCTAGGCCACCAGTGCCTTAGCTGTCCATGGCTTGGCAGCTGCAAAAGGGCAAAAGGGCGGTGGCACTGGTTTGGCGTCAACTAGAATTTCATTTTTGGGAGAGGGTAGTGTTTTAAAATTTTGATTTGAAACTGGATAATTTGGCCTTTCGTCATTTTTCAATAGTGTACTCGGAAAGGAGCATTTCAATAATATACCCAACCTTATTGTCCTTATTTAATAAAACCCTAGATGATAAAGATCTTAGAAAACATAAGTGCCATGAAGAAGTTTTTCAATACACAAGAAAGTCTAAGAATATACAAATGCTATAAAGAGCAATGCCATACCTCACTTCAAAAATCACACAGCATCACCCACTCCATGCCACTAACCCATGGTGGAGATGCATACAATAGGTTGTGGAGAGTGGTTTTTGCAGTGAGGTCTAGCATTTCTCCTCTATAACAAGTCATACAAAATAGTGTAGGACACAAAGTCAAGAATGAGTAATTTGCAACCTATCCCCTCTGCACAGCTAGTGGATATCCACCATTTGTATAGTATATACAACTGTGTTCAGGGGGTGGGCATGCTAAAGAGGGGGGGTGGTGAACTACTCATCCAAAAATCAAAGAAGGTACAAAATCTGTAAATTTTGTAAATGGAGTCCAAAAAAAATCAAAATTTCTCCATCACCATACATATGCACGGGCTTTGCCTTGATGACTCCACACCCAATTGGAGAACGACCCCCATACATATGCACAGGCTTTGCCCACAGAGTTCCATCATCAGCAGAGCTTCCAAAAATTGAAGGAAGAACGATGGTGAAGGTAAAAAACATGCAAGGGCATTTTAGTCAGAACATAATTTATAGCGACTTATAAAACTTGTCTGACTAGTATAATACTTCTTAAAGGTGGGGTGTTGACCAGTGAGAACTTGCCCTCTCTCTAGTTTGCCCTTGTTTTTATGATTTATTGATCCATAGAAGCAAGTGTCATCGAAATTACCCCTCTAGGCGCAATTCCATTATTCAACAATTACAGGGCTTGGATTGGACAGAGGAGAAACAATGATTTAACTGTAAAATTGCACAGAGAACAGGCACATTATATATCAGCATTGACTAGTTTAAGCACTCTAGTTTGATTTTTTTTGTTGTTATTCATAATTTTCCACCTTTTAATCACCAATATTCTTTGGTGTTACCTCTTCAGTGCTGCTGAATTTTTAGTTTTCAAGCTTAAAGAGATGGGAAAGATTAGCCCAGAAGACATAGCACCCATAATGGAGGAGTTTGAGGAACTGGATGTAGATCAGTCGGGAACATTAACAACGTCTGACATAGCTCTGGCCCAGACCTTGCGACCCGGAAGCTAAGCACAAGAAATTTATTAGTCTTTCTTTTCATTCTTCCTTTTTCTTCCCTTGTTTTGATCTAGGGTGTCCTTCTTTAAACTCTTTTTTTTTCACACGAAGGAAAAATTACAGGCAACCATAGAGTCCAACTTAATATAGATTTAATGACAGCTCAACCACTTTATCATGACAAGTATTGTAAGTCTCATCTTGCGCGATTCATAATGTGCCAATTTAAATATAGTCACTCCTGAAGAACCAGTCTGCACAATGCTCGTACTTATTCATGTTGTAAGGATGGGATGACCCCTATTTTAGCTATGTCAATTGAGAAAGAAAACATACAGCCCTTTAATTTTGTGGTTTTTCATATAGGCAAGTCTTTGTCCCTTCTACGAAGTGCTTGCTTCCTTTTGGTCATCGTTGTCCAAGGAATCAGCTTTATGGAGTTGTCTTTATTTTAAGCCCCTAAAAGCCTAGGTGTGACTACCGGGATTTTTAGGAACTTTTAAATTATCGAAAATTTTCATGCAGCCTAGATGGGTTGGACCAGGCATAAGACCTCGTGGACATGAGACCCAAGGCCCAATAAGAAGTGGCACCAATTTCTTGAGATAGAGTATTTCTTGCACCAACCACGATTCTCAAACATTTCGTTCTGACCTGGGGATTAATCTTCATATGGGATGCATTCTAGCTTTTGGTTTTGAAGGAATTGTAGCTCGTTATGGAGCCACAGGCAAGTAATATTGGAATCAGGGTGGTAGGGGAGAGAAATTAGGGTGATCGGGGAGAAATTGAGAGTGAAAGGAGCTACAGTAAGTAATGGATAAATTAGGGTTATAGGGGAAGAACTGAGAGTAAAAAGGGTGAGCAAAAATGAAGGGAGGAAAGGAGATAGATAATAGAGAATTAAGTCAATTATTAAATAATAGATGAGGAGTTGACATTCCTCTTATTTCATCCAGCTCACACTTTTAACACAATTGATAAATATTCACTATTTATATATATTAGGCCGGTGGATATCTACCGATGGTATAAAAGTGGGATGAACTGGATAAAGTAAGGTGTAACAGACTTCTTATCTTTAAATAATTTTTATTATTTATAAATTATTATAATAATAAGATAGAAGACCCATTCATAAAGAAGTATTTTCTATGCTCTCTATTGACAAGGCGCCCAGTGTAAAGTGTATAAGAATGCATGGGAGCCTTCATCTACACTAGCGCATATTTGACATCATTTATGTACATTGCCAATCTCAAATATCAAGGGTTCCCTTGTATTCTTTATGTTGGGCTCATTGTTAATAGAGAGTAATAAAAATACTTCTTATTTATATAATATTTTACATTTATAGAGTTAGGTCATTAATCATTTTATTAATTCTATAATTAAAAATTCTAATAAAACAAATATTACCTACTAAAGATTAACATAACTAGGAAAGTAAAGTATTAAGCTAACCTATAACTGGGTAGTTGGTAGATGATTGGGCTTCCTTATTATCGGCCCTTAGAGTCATATAGAAAAGTTTTAGATTTGTTATTGCACGAATCCAATGGAATAGCTAAGAAAAAAGTACACAGGACTCTCCTTGATTGGACAGACAAATGTAAAACCTGGTAGTTAAAGCCTTAATAGAAAAGGAAAAATGGTTTAGCCACATTAAGGTCTATATGTGATGAACTTATTTCATTATTTAAACGCTGTTGATTGATGGGACAAAAGCCCAATTTATGGAGATGCTATATATCTTTTTCTTAATTCTAACTCAATTGAAAATTCTAATAAAAACAGCTACTATTAACTAAATTATTACAAGATACGAAAGTATAAGACCTATTCGAAGTTAATTTCATAGAGAGGCATCCGGTAAATGATTGGGCCCCCTTGTTATGGACCTTGAGAGTTATATTAGAAAGTTGCATATTTGTGGTTGAACAACTCCAATGGAATGGCTAAAAAAAAACCACAAAAAACTTTCACTAGAGATTTTTTTAAATATTTTTTTTAATCTAAACTATTTTTTTACAATATAATGACTATATTTTAAGAAAAATTAATAAAATCTCGAACATGTGAAGATATTTTTTATAAATTTGTCATACATAAATCTTTTCGACTTAAACATTCCAAATTATCGTGGCTCGAAAATCAAACATTATGTGCGAATTGAAACAAATACAAGTAAATATCATAGTTATGAGCTTACACAAAAAGATATCTCAATGCACTACGGAGTGCAAGTTCCATAATATATATATATATATATATATATATATATATATATATATATATATATATATATATATATATATATATATATATATATATATATATATATATATATATATATATATATATATAAAATTCTTACCTCATGTAATATATATATATGAACATAATGATACATTACGTTGTGGCGAAATAATAAATAACTTATATCGAGTTTAAGGTCAACCGAGAGTTAGCAAAGATCGTTCTGCCCTGCCCACGAAAGCAAGAGGCCAACCTAAGAAGTTCTTGTTCTAGGACATGTAAAAGCCTGTGGAATAACTAGGGGGAAATCAGCATTTTTATACTTAGTACAAGAGTTTTAAAAGTTTAATATCTGTCTAGAAGAAAATAGTGGATTATTAGATTACCCATAGTTCGACTAAAGATATTTTAGCCTTGATGCACGTGAATGTGTTATTAAAGTGAATAAATAAACTTAATTATTAAATATTATTTATTATCAATAAATTATTAAATTACATATACAAACTATACAATCACATAAAGATTTAACATGAAAAATTTAAACTTGGGTAAAAATTTACAGTAGCTTCAATCCAAAGGGTAGATCAATATACTAGAATAATATATAAGTTACAAGAGTCAAAACAACTAACAAATCTTAAGATTTAACACAAATATTTTTTGTTTAATCTTTTCTTATTGATAATATTGGACTTCAACTCTTCTTCATTTGAATAATTAAAGTTTCCTTCTTCGTGTTTTAATATATGTTTTATTCTTTTAGCAACTTAACTAAGAATTATTTCTATGCTTGTTGATTTACCTCTTAAGATTCTTTAACTCTTTAGAAAAACTTTGCTCACTCTTCTTTCTGATTTTTTTTGTAAAATTTTCTCTTCTTAGTTGTGCATTAGCATGAATTAACCATTAATTACCTCATTAAATTCTTGTGAATTCTTAAGGAATGCAAAGTAAAAAGGATTTTTATTTTTTTAATATTTTTTAGGTTTTCATCTCTTGAATTTTGTTACTTATCTTTTATATAGGTCTCTAAAACTAATTAGTATTTGGACTTTGAAAAGGAAAGAAATTTAATCCAAAAGTTTTTTTAGGGCCTGATTTTTTATAATTAAATTATTTAAAAGTGTATAAGGTAATGGTAGTAGGATAAGTATTTAAGGGTTGTCGAATCTTACAGACGGATGAATTGTTACTAAATCTAAGAGAGAAATTTGTTGATTAAAAATAAAAAAGAACTTAAAATTAAAATTAAGTAAAATAAATAATCACTAAATTAAAAGTAAGAGATTAATATGATGAAATTTACATAAGAAATTTAATCCAGTATAAAATCATAATAATTTCTGAACTTTTAATATAAATTTAGTGTGAATGTAAACAAGTATTATCAGCTACAAGCTAGAATTACTTTAGAAATAATTATTAATTAAATTCATGGCATGATGTATCTTCGACAATAATACGAATTATCTATACTAAACTAGCTGGCATTATTTATCTAATCTTAGTATAACTCATCTGATTTATTAATTATCTGAATATTAAAATATTGCATAACTATCTCATCTAAATAATAGAAATTATAATTAATAAAAATATTAAAACTACATCAATCTATCATCTACAAGACAATAAATCAACATAGACTTGAATAAATATTAAAACTCTTCCATTAAAAAGAAAATATTTATCATATAATTATCATCATTCACAACTAATATCTAAATTAAAAAAAATAAAAAATAAAATTTATCTATAGTTTTATCAACTCCTAAGTAAAAGAGAAGTCTAGTCTTCCATTATAAGAGGAAGCTCTTGAATCTCCATTAAAAGCTTTTAGTTCTTTTCCATCTTCTTATTTTTTCTGTTCAGAAAATCTACTTAAATCCATTAATTTCGAGCCAAACATGTCTTTATATAGGCATAAGAACCGTAGGAAAAAAATTAATACGAAAAGAATTAAAAATTGGTTTAAATTAGAAAATTGTACATTATTTCGATCGATCGTCCTGCATGCCTATTCGATCTCCTGTATTGAATTTGTCTTCAAAATCACATTTAGCCGTTTAATACTTAAAATGCCTCATTCGATTAGATACATTGTTTCTGCAATGTAGACAGTTTTTCTGGATAATCGAATTTCTGTTCATTAAGCTCTTTCTTGCATGTCCATATTAGTTTTCAATGTGTTTATAACTTCAAAAAGTTGTCCAAATCACTTTAAAGTATGTCAAGATTATTTTTAACTATTCTAAACATTATCAAAGTACCTCTATAAACGCACTTTGCTTATAAAATATAAAATATCATATTTTAGACATGTAGAATGTAATTAAAATCCCAACTTGATTCTAAATATATGCTTAAACTACTAATAACTTCTAAAATTAATTAATAATAAAATTAAAATATTAATAGTTATCTTAATGTAAATAAACCATAACTAACACTAAATTAACTTAATTTATACTAGAAAATAAGATAAATATATATATATATATATATATATATATATATATATATTTAACAAATACCCCCAAACCTATATTTTGTTAGTTCTCGAGTGAACTAAAAAAAAATAAAACAACTAATCTAGAAAAATAAATAAATATTACTTTCGTTGAAAATCACGATTGCATTTAGCATATGAAACAAGCCTTTAAACCCCTAAGTGTCCCTAGTTAGACGAGTTGTATCTCGTGAGGGTTTGCAGTAATGATACCCATAAACATTTAAAATGAATAAAATAAATAAAATAAAATAAGAAAACAAAAATTCTGAAAACATTACTGTCACGACCCGGATTTTTAAAAGTATTTTTAAATAGCTCGAATGGTAGGTAAATTTTTTTTTTCTTTAAATACAAAACAAACCCTTCGATTAAATATCCAGGTCATGATAACTGGGGTTCACAAATACGAATATCAAATCATATGATATTATTTAACATCTAAAAATTCATAAAGACCAGCTCATCCATCTAAGTACAAGTCTGTCACCCGTCTGAAAATAAATAACAAGTTGACTCTCACGCTTAAGGTACACTTACGTATCGGAGTTTCAAAAATGCGGAAACCTCTTGAGATCGCCTGCCTTGGTCTCACTTGTCGTTGCCTGGAGAATCTGCAATAAAGCAAACCAAACAACAACCACAACCATAACCACAATGGAGCATCTCCGCCTTCAGGAGAAGAGCTTCTAATGGACAAAAGGTTTTATTAGTATTTTTCGGATCGGGCCAACATCATACGATGTTAGTTACCTACGTACACATCAGACAACATCTCCAATGTTTCCAACAAGATCGGATCCAAACGTAGTTATGCCTAAAAATTACACTATACTAAGTAGCATAGCATCACCCATGCAATGATTAAGTATTTTCAAGCAACCTACATTTTATGCAAGTTCTTAATCGTTCCACTTGTTCTAATTAAACAAGCAATATCAATCAATGTTATTAATTATTTCTCGAACCATTGTTCGATAATTAATATTCCTGTCTAATCCCAAAGACAGACATACACATCAGATGTCAACCTAAGTGACAAATGATAAGAAACACCCTGGAATCCACCAGGCCCCTGGAATCCACCAGGAAGTGCCATCTCCCAACCTAGCCCATAAGGACCTGACCGGAGTGGAAGGGCATGGCCCACAACTGCACCTGAACAGAAGTGGTCAGAGACGCCAACCAAGCAGGATGTCAGCGACCCTAATTGTGTGTACACTAAAAGATCCTCAATAGATCTGCGGTGAGCCCGGCTCACAAAGAACTCCCTCCAATGGGGAGGTGCAACTACACGGTCAAATCAGCGGCTCCTCAATAGAGCTAAAACTTAGGAAACCATTCTGAACCCTATCTTGCTCATCTATAAGCCAGGATTCCGAATGACTATCCCAAACCCTATTAGTCCCTTCTAGACTAAGGTTTACAACTCGAGACATGCCATCAGTTCATCAACCAAGGCAAATTGTTAGGTCAAAGGCTTTGTTCACTGTATGAACTAGTCCCAGACCCCTCTGAGGTATTTTAGTCTTTATCTTGATCAGGTGTTTTTGCCCAATCCAAAGCTATCAAACCCCAAACAATTATTCTTTCAATAATTTAAAGATAGTGATAAATTACTATCACAACATCAATATCATAAATCGAAACAAAGAATAACATAAACCATAAGAACTACACAGGTCTAAGCATATCATAATATCAATAATCAAAATCAACAATGATATTATAATTACTCGAGCTCTCATGCCCTAACCCTCCATGGGTTAACTGATTAAATCTTTATTAAACATATCGAAATGCACCTAAGGGCATTAGAGTAATTATCCAACATTGGATACAGTCCTCTCTGCACTCGGGTAAGTCTTTAACTCTCAAAATGTTTCAGTATTACATTGGCCTGTTAATAGCATCCATGCGAATACGGGCCAGTTTGCATAGGGGTAGTTCTGTCATTTGGTTTAAGGCCTTAATGATATCCAATGGGTTTAAAATTCAACTCAAGGGTACTACTGGCCTTCATGGACTCTGTGTAATTTTCTTGGCGTGTAACGGGGTCATGAACTCCTTGAACCGACCCAGGTTTGCTTAACGGTTTACTATAAACCCTAAGGACAAAAGGGTCAATTATCCACTTACTGGGATTTTTTCTCACTAAGTGGTTTGGCCTATAATTAGTTTACGCATTAAACTATCACTAAGAATTTTTCCACTTTTTAGATCAACTCATAGGCCTTTGAACCGGAGCCTCTAAATCAAGTAAGTGATTTTCACACGATAACTTACCTACCAAGGGTAAAAAGGTCATTTCATAATCTCTGGGATTTTTTCCCAAGCTGAAACTCGGTCAGAATAATCCCAAATCTCTCCAGATCCAATAATAATTTTCTAGGATTTGTTTGACACAATTAACCCCCTGAACCGGACCCGGTTCAGGGAATATGAATTATGTTTTTTTTTTTAAACATGACTGGACCGGATCGGGTTTGGTTACCCGACCCGATCCAGGGAGCAGACGACCCGCGAGGGTCGTCTTCCCCGCGACCGGCCAGAGGCTGAACGGCCTCTGGCGGCGCCGCTTTTCCCCCCAGGCGTCCCGGCGGGCGAGGCCGAGGCAGGTCGGACCGCCGTCGCCCGGCGAATCCGACGGACTCGGCCTTGACTCCGTCCGGTGGCTGGCCGGAGACAAAGCGGCCACTTTTTATTTCTCTTTTTTTTTTTAATCCACCGGAGGCGCTGCGATGGCAGGCCGCCACGGCCGGCCGATGGGCCTGGCCTGACCGGATCGCCACCTTCCGGCGATCCCGTCTAGCCAGGACCCGACTCCGGCCGGAGCTGTGCCAAGCCGCCGCACAGATCCTTTTCTTTTTTCTCAAGCAGAGATCCGGCGGTCTGCGCAGCGGCAATCCGCCACCGCCTCAGCCGCCGGAGCCCAGGCCGCCGCGGCCAAAGCGAGGGCCGCCGCGTCCCGGGTCAAGCCGCTACTGTTCCAGCGACGGGAATCAATTACTGTTCACACAATTACGTGAATAGTAATTGCAGAGACCAATATAATTTTTATTAAGATTAATTCAAACATCTCTATCGCTCTCAAATCGAAATTTTACCTCTACGGTCGAGTTGTTGTCGATCCACCATTGCCAATGCTTCGCCAGAGTCTCACCGGAAAATTTCTTCCTTTCCGTCAAAAGCTCCCCCAATCGGGCAAAAAGACCCCCCCAAAAAAACTCCCTTTCTATTAGCCCTAATTTGCCTTTTATAGACATAGGATTATGGCTTTTAATCCCATGAGAAATTAGGTCTCAAAAACCCAATTTCGGAACAGTAATTAATTGGGCCCGTATCGCAACTTAAACGGGCAGTTCGCGCGTTTAATTTGGGTAAACGGGTCCTGCACAATATGTTCAACTTCAAATGGTCGTTTCTCCCTCATCCGGACTCCGATTCACGCGTTCTTGGTGGCGTTTCGAAGATCTTTCCGTCTACTTTCCAATAGAATTAGTTTCAGCCCCAAATTCTATCTAGGGAGAAAGTTATTCTAATAAAAATGTCAATAGGTCAAATACCATAATTTTTATGTATTTAAATTTTGAAACTCGGGAAAATTAGGGATATTACAATTACTCTTAAAAACATAACTATTTTTTTAAAAAATCAACCACAAATACTTGAAAAAAGTATACAATTTCGATCAGATCATTTTCAAGTAAGGAATAATACATTCTATAACCCCATCTTAGAAATAATTGTGCTAACTACATATATACATTTTAAAAACATAAAGTATAGAAACTTTGTAGTCATACAATTTTATTCTTTATTAGCAAGCATATGTTATGTGACCCATTAACAAATCTTATTAAAGTTCATTAACTCAAAAATATAACAATGACAATCTTTCATCCTTAACATCTCATAATAAAGCCTCATGTAATAGCCTTCAAATTTTATTTAAATTAAGAAAATAAGACCATAATATACCTCAAAATATGACTTGTGCAATACTTAGTTTAAATAAGCTTTCTAAATAATCTATGTAACAAGCGGTAGGTTAGTGTCCCTAATCCAGTTGACTCAAGGCACTAGGTGTTGAAACACCCCTCAGGCTTAATAACTCGAACTATAAAAGCTACAAAACTAAGCTAGTCATAAAAGAATTTATCTAAACTTTTCACCTTTGGATGCAATCCCTTATACTTGCCTAGGCACAAGGTTCAGTTACTCAATAAAAAGAGAAACAAACCTTTACTTTTTTTTTCATTCAATCTATTTTTTTTTCTAACTTTTTTTGTCATTTTTTTTCATTCTACACTTATCCCAAAAAAAATTTTAAATAAAAGCTAAACATAAGATTTATCATAAAACATTAAAAATCACTCAATTGTCATGTTTTTAAAAAAATATGTTTAGTTAAATATATCCGATTAAGATTTCAAGTAATAAATCATCAAATTATATTCTTACAAGTTTCAAGTGTGTGAAATGTGATTTAAAAATATAAGCACAATTATCTAAGATAAAGAATATAAAATAGAAATTACTCACTTAATTATTTTTATCACTTAATTAATTACTTAAATTTTTTCATAAAATTGATCTCTTTAAAAATAAATATATGCTTTTAAAAAAAATATAAGTGATAAAACCCACTTAAAAGTAAAGAAAATAAAATAAATAACAAAAAATACTCTAAAATATCCTAAAAGAAAAATAACTTTCTATACCCTCAAATCTAAATTAAATATTGTTATCAATGTTAAAAAAAATATATACTACAATGACAAGAATAAGTAAGAGAGGGGAAAAAAGATATTACCTGAAAGTATAACTAATTCACTAATCTAAAAGTGAAGTACATAAGATTGGAGAAAAGAAATAAGTATAAGCGATGACCCTCCCCCCAAACCTAAAGTATTATATCCCATAAAAGAAGAAAAATTATATTGAGAAGAAAAAAAATAAAGGCTGAGAAAAATAATTAAATAAAACCTAAATGAAGCAAAAAAATAAACAAAGAAAAAAATATATATTAAAAACATGGGTTGCCTCCCAAGAAGAACTAAGTTTATTATCTTTAGCTAGACATTGCCAGCATTCTCAAATATATCAGGGTGACTGGTAGATATTAACATTGACTCTTCTTTTAAGTCTCTAAAAAGATAATGCAAAAATCTTAGAAGACATGACTTGATTATAGGCTGATGCTACAAAAGATGGACCTCTATCATAATCATCAAACCTAAAATTGTTTACCATAAGATATTCAGCATTAGAAGTTGCAAGAAAATAGTTAGACACATAAAAAATATTTAGTTGCACTTTCATGTTTCCAAAAGTCATCTCCATTACCCTCATCCAACAATTTATGCATGTATTAACTGTGACAAGGAATGAACAACCTAGAATAATAGGAATCTGATATGTGGAGTTGACACCGGTCTCCATATCTAAGACAATAAAATTAACAGGAAAAAAGAACCGGTTAACATTCACTAAGACATCCTCAATGACTCTTTGAGGCTTATACACAGAACGGTCGGCTAGCTGCAAGGTAACTGATGTAGGCTGCAATTCACCTAATCCTAGTTTCTTATACACCTAGTAAGGGAGTAGATTGACATTTGCACCAATGTTAAGGAGGGCTCTATAGATGGAGTGATCATTTATGACACAAAAACTAGTGGGCACTTCAGGGCCCTTATACTTAGGTGGGGTGTCAAACTACAAAAGAGAGCTAATTTGCACGGTGAGAAAGACCTTCTTAGGCATATGAGTCCTAGATTTACGCTTTTGAGTACATAAGTCTTTAAAGAATTTAACATAAGTAGGGACTTGCTTAATAATATCTAAGAGGGGAAAATTAATTTTGACTTGTTTGAAAGTTTCAAAAATCTCATCCGTCATAGCCGCGCTCTTTCAAAATGATTGGGTCATGTCAAGATACTGAGGAAAATGTGCTTTAGGGATATAAGATCAATCAGAAGTGGTCTTAAATTGTAGCTCTGAGGAAGGGGAAGGAAAAATTGACTTCTTTGCATTTGGCTTACTCTCTAATTCACGAAGGGCTCATTAGGGGCTACTTTCTCTAACTCCTCACTCATATTATCTGTCATTGGTGCCCCCATAACATTTTTGTCAACAATTCTCCCACACCTAAGGGTCATTATGAAATTAACTTATTCATTAAAAGGAGGAGCTCCATTTACCCGAAATTGACCTTTAGAGTTTTGTAGAGGTTGACTTGGCAACGACTCTATCTCTCTCTTATTGATAGCATTGGCTAGTTGTCCAATTTGGGCTTCTAACTTTGTTATAAATTGTGTGAGAGTGGAGGAGTTGGGATTGAGATTGAAGGCCTTGTAGGGCACTCAAGTCCTTTTCATCAAAACTCGGACTCCTATTGGGTTGGGCACTTGAGGTTGGTCGATAGGGGCTGGTAGGACTTAGAATGGTTGCTTAGGGGGTTGGTTGCCCATAACCCCCCTTAGTTTTGTACTGATAAATATGAAATATATATCTATTTTATTTGCCTTTTTACCTTATTTGCTAGTATAGATTAGGTTAATTTAGTTTTAGTTATGATTTATCTAGATTAAGATAGTTATTAATATTTTAATTTAATTATTAATTAATTTTAGAAATTATTAGTAGTTTAGGTATGTATTTAAATCAAGTTAGAATTTAGTTATATTCTACATGTCTAAAGTATGATATTTTATATTTTGTAGGTAAAGTGCGTTTATTGAGGTACTTTAATGATGTTTGGAATAATTCAAAATAGTCTTGACATGTTTTAAAGTGATTTGAACAACTTTTCAGAGTTATAAAGAAGTTGGAAATTAATATAGGCATGAAGAAAAGTTTAATAAACAGAAATATGGACTGTCTAGATTGCAGAAACAGTGTAGCCGTTCGAACGGGGTGTTTGATGTATCAAACGGGATAATGTGAATTCGAACAAAAATGTTGTATAGGTGTTTGAATGGGCATGCAGGGCGTTCGAACGGGATAACGCGCAGTTTCCTAGTTTTAGTCAATTTTTAATCCTTTTCATATTAAACTTCTGTCTCCGGCTCTTATGCTTATATAAAGACATATTTGGCTTGAAATTGAGGGATTCCAGTAGATTTTATGAAGAAAAAAAGGAAGAAGAAGATGAAAGAGAACACAAAGCTTTTAATGGAGATTAAAGTTCTTTCTTCTACCATAGAAGGCTAAATTTTTCTTTTACTTAGGAGTAGATGAAGCTATAGATATGTTTCAGTTTCTTTTCTTTTTAATTTAAATTTTAGTTATGAATGATGACAATTGTATGATAAATTTTTTTTTTCATGGAAGAGTTTTTCATATTTATTTAAATCTATGTTGATTTATTGTCTTGTAGATGATAAATTGATGTGGTTTTAATATTTGCATCAATTCTAATTTCTGTGATGTAGATGAGATGGTCATATAATAGTTTTAATGTTCAGATAATTAATGACTTAGATGAGTTATACTAAGATTAGACAAATCATGCCTAAAGCTAGTTTAGTGTAGATGATCCGTGCTATTGTCGAAGATAGTTCATACAATGAAATTTAATTAATGATTCTTTCTAAAGTTATTCTAGCTTGTAGCTGAGAATACTTGCTCATATTCACACTAGATTTAGGTTAAAAGTTAATGAATTGTTATTGTTCTATAGTGGATTCGATTTTATAAGTAATTTTCATCATATTAATCTCTTGTTTTTGAACTAGTTGATTCATTTCCTTTGCTTAATTAAAGTTTAAGTTTGTTTTAGTTTTTAATCAGCAAATTCCTCTTTAGATTTAGTAATAATCAATCTGTCTCTGAGGTTCGACAACCCTTAAATACTTATCCTAGTACAATTACCTTGTACACTTATAAAGGGTTTAATTATAAACGATCATGTACCCGCTAGGAAAAGTTAGGATGATTCCTCCACCTAGGGTTATATGTGTTTTAAAATGAATTATTCTCAGCCTTAGGGAAGGATTGGGTGACATTCACATGATCTTAGAAAAGCTCAAGAAATTGAGATGTAGATGGATACTCCATGATAGTATGGGCTGGGTTAAGGCATATTGTGCATGCTTTTTAAGTGAAGGGAGTGGGTTGATGAGTTAAAGTCATAAGAAGGTCTACCTTCTTACTCAGTATCAACTTTGGAGTTGTCTAATTAGTTTTTGACTTCATACAAGCCACCCCTAGAGGGGGCATTGTTTAAGGTAGATAATTCACTCTCATTTATATTCAACTTAGCATGTTGAAGAGAATTTTCAGTCAAGTCTTCAAAAAGTTTTCATGCCTTATTTTTATTTTTTAACAAAAAGATACCCTCACAACTTGCATCAACAAGATGGAGGTTTTGTTCAGTAAGATCCTCATGAAAATGTTGCACTAATTATCACTTAGGGACAGTATGATGAGAACACTTCCTAAAAAAGTCTTCAAGTCTATCCCAACTCTCATAGAACTATTTAGTGAAAAGTTGAGCAAAAGTAGTTATGACGTTTCTCATTTAGTTGGTCTTATTTATGGGGAAGTACTTTTTGAAGAACTCTTGTTGCATTTGGGCCCATGTAGTGATAGTGTTTGACTCTAATGAGTGGAACTATTTTTTTGCCTTATCTTTCAATATGAAACGGAAAAACCGAAGTTTAACGGCCTCATCGGTTGAATTTGAGAGCTTAAAAGTTGTACATAATTCTAAGAAGTCATTTATGTGCCTATACGAGTTTTCATTATTAAGCCCATAAAAAGATAGAAGCATTTGAATGACATTGGGCTTAATTTCATAATTTTAAGCAGCGATCGCTAGCAACCTAATACATGAAGGGGAGATGTACTCATTGGGAGTCTAATACTCCCTTAGAGTTTTGAGTGCTGCATCTACTAACTGATGTTCACCTATGATGGGGGTAGAAGTAGTGTGGGAGGAGGAATTGGTGGGAGAGTTTGGGGGTGTAGGGATGTAGGTCGAGGGCAACTTAGCTCTCTTAGATGCCTGCTTATGCTCAGGGTCGAATGGTACTAATCGAGGGAGTAAGGAGAGATGACTATGCATACACCACTAATACACCACATAATTTTAAATGTAAAAAGGGGAAGAATAAGCAAAAACTAAGAAGAAAAAAATAAAAAATAAAGAGAAAAAATTCTTGCAAACTGAAGAGAAATATTATGCTTGTCGATGTCCACTTGTGGCCATAAGTGTAGAGAGCACAGTCTTCAACTCAACTTATAAGATCAAATTGAAAGAAGGTAAAAAACTAAGAAGTAACCTAAAAACTAAAGTAATTGAAACTAAAGTATCTAGAATTATCCTAGTATTAATTTAGTAATAAATAAACACCGTCCCCGGCAACGGTGCCAAAAACTTAATCGTTTATAATTAAACCTTTCGCAAGTGTACAATATAATTGTGCTAAGATAAGTATTTAAGGGTTGTTAAACCTTAGGGACATGTGAATTATTACTAATCTAAGAGAGGATTTTGTTAATTAAAAACTAAAAAGAACATAAAATTAAAATTAAGCAAATGAAATAATCACTAAATTAAAAACAAGAGATTAATATGATGGAATTTACTTAGAAAATTGAATCCATTATAGAACTATAATAATTTTTTAACTTTTAATCTAAATTTAGTGTGAATATGAACAAGTATTCTCAGCCACAAGCTAGAATTACTTAAAAAATAATCATTAATTAAATTTATGGCATGAACTATCTTCGACAATAGCATGAATCATCTACACTAAACTAGCTATAGGCATGACTCATCTAATTTTAGTATAAATCATCCAATTTATTAATTATTTGAACATTAAAACTATTACATAATCATTTCATCTAAATAACATAAATTAGAATCGATGAAAATATCAAAAACCACATCAATCTATCATCTATAAGACAATAAATCAACCTAAAGTTGAATAAACATTAAAAGGTCATACATTAAAAAAAATATATTTATCATACAATTATAATCATTCATAACTGAGATCTAAATTAAAAAGAATAGAAACTAAAAATTATATATAACTTTATCAACTCTTAAGTAAAAGAAAAGTCTTGCCGTCATTGTAGAAGGAAGCTTTTGAATATCCATTAAAAACTTTGAGTTCTCTTCCATCTTCTTTTTCTTTTTTTTTTTCAGAAAATCTACTTAAATCCTTCAATTTCGAGCCAAACATGTCTTTATATAAGCGTAAGAGTCATAAGAAAAAATTTAATACGAAAAAGATTAAAAATTAGTTTAAACAAAGAAACTACGCATTATCCTGATCAATCGCCCTGCATGAACGTTCGATCTCCTATACTGAATTTATCTTCAAAATTACGTTTAGCCGTTTGATACTTAAAATGCCCTGTTTGATCGGCTACACTGTTTCTACAATATTGACAGTTTTTCTGGATAGTCTAATTTCTGTTCATTAAGCTTTTTCTTTCATGTCCATATTAGTTTCCTAACTTGTTTATAACTTTAAAAAGTTGTCCAAATTACTTTAAAGCATGTCAATACTATTCTAAATTATTCCAAACATCGTCTAAGTTCCTCGATAAGAGCATTGTGCCTACAAAATATAAAAATCATATTTTAGACATGTAAAATATAATTAAAATCCCAACTTGATTCTAAATATATGCAAAAACTACTAATAACTTCTAAAATTAATTAATAATCAAACTAAAATGTTAATAACTATCTTAATATAAATAAACCGTAACTAATACTAAATTAACCTAATATATACTAGCAAATAAGGTAAAAAGGCATATAAAATAAATATATATTTCATACTTATTAGGCCACTAAAACTACTAGTAATCGATCGTTCACTATTTTCTTAACACAACTTATTAAGCGATCAACATATAGTCAAGCCGATCCATCAATAAATTCTTAGATTTATTTTACAAATGACTGATTCAAGTACTGATTGATCATTTTCAAGGGTAATCGATCGTTTCCATGGGCAATTGATCGTTTCCAAGGGCAATCAATTGATTCTTTAATTCCTTACTATTGTTCATTTGCGAACAATCGATTCAATTAATACACTTTATCAGTGATTAATCGATGATA
Organism: Saururus chinensis; assembly: GCA_035235625.1. Classification (NCBI taxonomy): domain Eukaryota; kingdom Viridiplantae; phylum Streptophyta; class Magnoliopsida; order Piperales; family Saururaceae; genus Saururus; species Saururus chinensis. The sequence goes on from CP141142.1 coordinate 27,442,896, forward strand.
TTGTTGAATGATAATTTTGCCCTTTGTACCCTAAAACTTTCTAAAACTATTGAAATAACTTCTTAAACTTCTTCAAGTAATTTTGGTATGATAATGTAAACTAAATAAGCCTCTTAACCCATCAACATCTTTTAGTCTTCAGTCTTCATCTATAAGAACACATATGTTCCCAATTTTTAAGTCCGTTACTTCCAATCCTGACTCAATCACAATTACATCTAATTAGATTTTAAGTTTATTTAGATGCTCAAGGTTTCTAACATAATTTTGATAAAAAAATTATCTAATTCACCTAACGTATTATATATATGTTCTAATAAGTTCTAACAAGTAAACTTCATAAGTCCAGACATTGTTGCATTGATGAAGCATTAACATGAAGTAGATAAATAAACTAAAGTCTCACATAACAACATACCCATACTCATGCATATACCAATGTACTCGTACTCATACCATCTTACTATATAGTCTTACACTTAAAGTTTTACTAACGTAGTCTTTCTCATACAGTCTTGTTCATACAAACATGCTCATACTATCTATCTCATACTCATATAGTCTTGCTCACATAGTTGTGCTTATACAGTCTTGTTCACATTCATACAATCTTATTCATAATCTTACAATCTTACTTATACTTATATAGCCTTACTCATTCTCATGCAATCTTACTCTTACTTATACAATCATACTTTTACTTGTATAGTTTTACTCTTACTCATATTGTTTTATTCATACACTTACTATCGACGACTGAAGCTAGTGTAACAAGATAATCAACTCTAACATTGATTGGGAGGAAGTGGCAGAGCTATGGCTAAGAGGTGGTGGCTAAAAAAGGAAGTGGTGGTGATGATCATTGCCAAAAAAAATAAAAAAAGGTTAGCGGGTTGTGTATGGGCAGAAGGGCCAGATTCGAGGCTAGGGCAGTGACCCTTGTTGTCATCATGCCAAGGTAAGCTAGACGGAGGCTAGCAAGATGGCTGGCTGCGGCGGTAGAAAAGAGAAAAGGGCTGAGGGGCAGGTGGAGCTGAATTGGGGCAGAGCAGGCTAGTGACAGCAAGCCCCACCATCACCATGGTGAGGCAAGTAAGAGACCAGTTGGTGGTGGTAGCTGCAGAAGGGAGAAAGGATGGGAGGAGGGGGGGGTCTGGTGTCTCACACAAGTCGAGCGTGGACAAGTGCTCCCGATCTACTTTTTTTTTTCTCTCTTTTTGTCTTTTTTTTTCTTTCTAGTTTTTGTTTTTCATGTCAACATCTTTTGTGGTGTCTCAAGGCGTACTTCTTGCAACTAGCCCCACACCTGACCCTATGCACATGAATATTGGGATGAAACAGAAAAATCAGATATGCCTAAATGCCAAATTTTCCCATTGAAAAAGGACTAGAAATATAAAAAATTACCAAAATAATAGCAAAATATTAGTATTATTATAGACTCTCCTTGATTGAGTTGTCAAATGCTAAACCTGGTTCCAAAAGCCTTAAAAGAGAGAAAAATATTTTATTGACATTAAGGTTCATACATGATGATCCTACTTCATTATATATGAACCTTTACATCAATGTGGCATTACTCATAGAAAACCCTCCAATTTGTTTATGCTTCTGAGTTTTTTGTGATAAACCAGAAATGACTTTGCTGCAACATGATTGGTAGAGGAGAAAATTTACACAAGTGCTCAAGAAGCAAATTATCTCACTACCGGAAGCAACCTCAACAACTTTCTGGCCAAACTGATTGCTAGAGAATATATATGGTATATGTATTATAATTGGCTAAATTTCAATGATCAAAATTATGTTCATTCGTGTGTGTATTTAAGTATTATAAAATTTGATTAGATTAGTGATTAATTGAGTCAAATTTGGAATAAAAAGACTTGAACAATTTAAACATATGTGTTTTGATCAGGAAGACTTAATCAAAGCTATTGAAGTTTGAAAAGTAAAAAGTAAAAATCATGCACACAAGTCACGAACACATGTTTTTTTGTAGAAAATACCTTATGTGAGTGCTACGAAAAGAATTGATGAAAAAGGAGAAAAATTACAACTAAGTTCAAAAGAGATCGATTGTCTTTAACTAGCAATAAATTGGGCTTGAATGAGTTTTGACATTTTTTTACATAACATTGAATGATTGATCATTCAAGTGAATAGATCAACCTGGAGTGAGTTTTTTTAAGTGCAAAGTTGTAAACAATTAATTATACTATTGAAACAATCAATTTGGCTAGGGTTTTGGAATTGAACAGGAAATGATTGGTCGCGATATAGAATGATCGATTGGATTGGCATGGTTTTTTTCTGGTTAGGTTTCCACGTGAGAAACTTCTTGTGTAGATTTTGTGCTTTAATTTCTTCCTTAGTAGCAATTCTATTTTTTTGCACAAGAGGCCACATTTTGTAGCTCTCTATGTTTTGGTTTTGGGTTAGAATCATTGTGGTGACCCTCTAGATTGAAAGGTACTAAACTCATAAGTGGTTGTTCAGGTTTCTACAATGTTTAGACCAATTTTTAATTGAATACTTGCTACTAAAATTAGGTCTGTTCACATAATATATTGGTCTCTCTCTTGCATGGCTTATTTGCTTATTTGATTCTCAATTCTGAATTTCAATATGAATGAGCATAGCGACTTCAGAAATCCTATAAATCGATCTCCTCTATTTGATTGTTAAAATTTTTTCAATTGAAAAAATCAAATGAGAGTCTTCATTCATGTCCTCGATCGTAACTCATGGAAGGTGGGTGGTAAAGGAATGGAATCCCTTAATGACTAAGGATAAGGATGAGAACAATATTTTCAAGGTGGATTGTGAGTAGGTTGATACTAAGTGAAAAATGACAAATTATAATAGTAATGCACGTAATGTTTTGTTTAATGTTGTTGAAAAGAGCCAACATAGACTCATATTTAATAGTTCTCCAGCAAAAGTAAAATGGGACCATTTGGTAAAATACAATAAGGTACCAGTGTCATCAAGGTTTCTAGGCTCCATATGTTTACTCTTGAATTTTAGAACATTATGATGAGTGAAGATAAATCCATTACCGAATATTATGCAAAATTGTCTAACACAGTTAAATACTTGTGATCAATTAGATGAATCGATAATAGATCATCTAGTTATGAAAAAAATACTTCGGTCACTTAATAGTAAATCTAAAATCAAGGTGGCTGCTATAAACGAATCTAAGAAAACTTTCACCTTAGATATAAAAGAACCATTTTGGAACATATTTTTGAAATAGTTTTCCCCAGCCGGGCCACTTCTCTCTCTCTTCGGGGCAAAAGGGTGGCAGAAAGAGCCTTCTCTTGCCCCAGGCTGTTCCCCCTTTTATGGATGCCAACTTAAGGAATGAAACATGTCATTGCGTAGACTACTATCGAATTATTTTGGAAAGCCTTTTGAACGGATGAAAAAAGACTTAAAACGAGCCAAAAAACTCTCCCTAAAGTTGGAATTAGATTCTAATTTATACAGGAATACTCGAGATCGTACAAAATGACACAAAACATGCATGTCCCACAAGTTATGCGCCTGCATGGCATGCTACGCACTGACACAAGCAGCTGCGACACACGACTCTAGTGATTCGCGTGGGAAACCAAATGCCGGCCCGTCCTACAGAAGTGCGGGCCAACGCGTAGTGCCGCATCGAGTTCTGGGCGACTCGGCTGACACCAGACGCTGGCTTTAGCTTTGACGCAAGCTAATTCGTCTTTTTTTCATTTTTTAAATATATTTTCCTTATTATTTTAATCCAAAAATATCCAAATTTCAAAATATGATAACTTCCTACCTCAAAGTTAGAATTGTGCATTCTTGATACCGATTAACTCATATCAACGTGCCCTTTGAAACTAGACTAGAAATGGGTAGGTTATCCCACACTTTTTAAGTGGTTTATGCCCATGTAGCATGCTTCCCGAGGTCATAACTTTCCTCCCGACCTCCGTTTCTCGTGTCCATCAATTCGTTATGCTCGTTACTTTGAGCTCTACCTATATGTGGGGATTTCATCTCTTGAAACCCCTTAGAAATTTTTTAAAATTATAGAATTACCCTTAACCCCTCGGGTTAAGTGTAACCAAAAAACAGGTCGTTACATTAGGAATCACTTTGGCATCTGTCTTCGTGGATAAGATGATCCACCACATGCTATGGAAGTACCGTCACATAGCGTATGCAACAAACCAATGTTAAGCACTTCTCTCACAAATGACAGTGACAAAAGCCATTAAAAGGTTATACATAAAGCAAATTTTAGTGTTTTATAAGAAATCCTATTGAAGACAACCCGTCCATTTAAACAGACGCATCCGCCCCTTAATAGACACATTTTGATGGAATGAAAATCGGACCCATTTTGGGTTAAGAGAAACCAAATAAATTTGTCTCCCAAAGATATTTAACTTGTTGACCCAACCTGACTCGACCTGGCCGGCCATGTGTGCGAACCTAGCCAAGCTGATCGGCTAGTAGTAGTCGTGGCACACGGGTTAGCCCACCTAGGTGCATGGGTCCAATATGTAACTCCTCCACAAAAGTGGGGTAGCCCAATGGCCTAACTGAAAAGGCTAAATTTATATCTTATATAGTAACACTATCACTATTTTCTAGGCAAGGTGGTTCACAACCTTCAACCAATTCACATGTGTGATTCTCATTTACTTATAATTGGGCTTGGGCTCAATACCCAAATGGGCTTATCTCATATACCCACTTTTAACAAAACTCACGTAGGTGATGTGGCATATCCTACGTAGTCCCCTTCTACTATTCATCCTCTCGGCCATAACGACGGGGTGGCTATCAAGCCGCTTGGAGCAGTAGACTACGGCGCACCCTGCAATAGTCCCTCTAGCTACCTCCACCACCCTCCACCTCATGGGCAAGGGCGACTCATTGGAGAGGAGCCATTGCTCCACCCAGCACACAACCCTTGTTTTCCTTGTCCACTTGCTCTGCCCTTCGCTCCTATGAAAATGTCCTTATCTCAGGGATTTTCCACAAACACCACTTCCATTGCTTACACACAGACTTGGTAGCCATTGATCCATCGTTACCCATAGGCTGAGCTGAATCAATGCCTTGTACCCACAAGTATTGCTACTATGTTGAACACTAAGACCAGACCCTCCCACAATTGCCCATTCCGTTTCCCCCAGACATGACAACCTACCAACTCCTCCATGAAATCGACACTGGGCTGAGTGAGGTCATCTACAAAGCTGCCACCTACCTCTGTTTAGGGGCGGCTAGAGCTTTATGCAGCTTAGGCTGGTACCTAAGGCCCCACAAAAGGCAAGGCCCCCAATAGCCATAATCAAGCAATAGGTATTAAAAAATTATTTATTTGACAATGATCCAAAGAGTTTAACTAGGATTGTTACTTTTTTTTATATCATCTTGCATATTTATTCTACTTCATAGACTTCTATGTATAGCTTTTCCAAAAACCCCCAAATAAATCACCAAACAAGAAAAAATCACTTACCATATATTACTTTGTTTTAACATAAAATCATCCATATATACACAACACCCAATGGACACCTATTAAGTATTATTTCATTTTTCACATTTTATATATCACACCTTTAGCCTTAGGCTAAATTAGTTTTTTTTATACTAAACATTTAAAAAGAGCTCTTCCTACACAACTCTCTCATATTTTTCTTAATTTTCAATATTCAAAATATCACTCTCATTTCTTTCTCCCCAACAATGAGCAGTCTTGATTCTTGAGGTTATTTTTTTTCATGTTCTAAAATAAAATTGATATTCTTTTTAACTTAATATTTGAAATTTTATTTTATACTATTCTTACTTCTTAGCAAAGTTTCAATTATGACAGTATTTGTAAGTTATTAAATATTTTTATAATTTGAAAACAACTTTTGAAACAAGGAAAAATTATTGTACCGAGGCAAATCTAGCCACGCATGTGCCTAATCAAGCAGGGTATGTGGACAATTCAAATATGTCTTCTCATTGAGTAACACATATCATTGGATTGGATTGATATCTAAAAGCACATTATGCGCCAGGTGCAAGCCCTAGTAAATGAATTAACATATTAATGGAGCCAATTCAAATGTTATCTCTTGAAAATGATACATTAGCAAGGGGATGTCAAGCTCATGTTGCAGTTGCAAGAGGATTAGGGTGTTGCAGCCCTAATTATAAATTGATAGCAAGCTGTGCTACTAGTATATAACACAAAGTCCCTAAGTACAATTTGATAGCCAAGGGAACCCCTAATGTAAGGGACAAGCCCCTAGCCATGTTTTAACTACGGGCTATGATGCACTAGCCCGACTATGGCTGCATTGTGGGCTCGATATCTCCTATTAGAAAAACTTGAATATAACAATTTAATCAATAATTTTTTATCTCATTGTATAAAAAGAATAAATTTAAAATAAATTAATTTTATTAATATATTAATATTATATCAAAGATAAAAATAGCAAACTTAAAATCTCGCCAGCGGCTCTAATTTTCTTAAGCTAGCCCTCCCTTTGCTGCGGATGATTTCTTCCAAGCAAGTTCAAGGGAGGAAAATTTTTTGCTTTTTGGTGATATGTAGAAATGCTGCCACAATTTCAACAGCACTGCCCGCATATGTAATGTCATTGGAGAGAAGAGACAATAATGCTCCGCATTCACTAGAAGCATGGGTTTGAGCTAGGAGAGATGGGGAAGGAAAGCTGCCCTGTACTTTTGCGGGGGTCAGACGATCGAGGGTCCAGTTTGAAACTGGAGCTAAGGGGATGTGGTTGGTGTTGAAGGAGAAGGCCGAGGCAGATGTTGGGTGAAGGGGAACCAAAAACAAAACACAAGGTCAAGTTTGTAGGGTGGCCGAATTTCCATTTCCACCATCAAATTCGAATTCTGATTTACTGCAAACAAACAAGTTCTAGAATTTTCCAAGTCGTGTTTACGATTTTCACAAAAATTCAAATATGAGAGTACAACTGGCATGGCCAAATCAAAAGAAAATCAAATATAAGAAAGTAAGAATGAATACTAATCTGTCATGCTCCAAGCCTAGATCGCAAGATTGACACAAAGATCCGGAAGACACATTTCCACCTCCGAATTCTTCGGACAGAGACAAAAATCTCTCTATGATTCAGTCACTCCTTTATCTTCCATCCCCCTTTATAAAACTCAGCCTTTTCTATTCTAAAATAAACCTCCAGTGTAAAGACCAAACTGCCCTTCTTTAAATAGAAAAACACCACCAATATAAATTAGAGACGATTGTTTGAACATGATGTTTAAACGCTATTACACAACTACATTAGTTTTCCCCACCCACTTAAAGAAGCACCACCTCGAGTGAGCAGTTTGACAACAGTAGCTTCAAGGGGAAAATATTCAAAAAGATCAGCAACATTGATGGTTTTTGAAATAGCCATATCAGGGAGCAAATCAACATTGAAGAGTGTTGATTTGACTTTCTATGAGGTTTGTGTCATGGGAATATAGACAAAAAATACTTTCTCTAAATTATCCCCTTACAGGAAGATTGAGTGCCTTGCTCTTGTCTGCAAGACGTTTAGGGGCTAGTCAATGTCCCCTCCCTTGGAGGTGCATGCTATTTTGTCACTTTTATTGATAATGCTTCATGAAAGATGTGGGTTTATTTTTGTAGATAGAAATATGATGTATTTTATGCTTTTGTCAAATGAAAATTGCTTGCTGAGAAAGAGTATGACTAATGTTGAAGTGCCTCAAATTAGTCAATGATGACAAGTACTATGACAGAGAATTCTAGCCCTTTTGTGAAAAGCATAAAATTCACAAGTTACTAACCACACCGATGCAACTAGCCCAAATAGAATGATGTTGATGAGAGGATGAACTAGACTCTTCTGAAGAGGGCATGCAACATGCAACTCCAATGTGGCCTGTCACCCATGTTTTGGACTTATACTATTGATGTTGCAGAGTATTTAATCCATAGGTCCCCAACCTATGCCTTGGATGGAGGGCTTCTTGAGCAAGCATGAACAAAATAGGAAGTTTCATTTAACTATTTACAGGTGTTTGGTTGTGCATTTTGTATTCACATTGGGAAGAAAATAGAGGCAAGTTAGAGTCTAATCCAATAAGTGTTATTGTCTTAGTTATGGTGGTGATAACTTTGGGTATAGGCTATGAGATCTAGTCTAAAAGAAGGTGATCCAAAGCATAGATGTGGTGTTCTATGAGACTGAACTCTATAAGCATTGCCAAGTTCATTAAAAGGGGAAAGAAGTTGAGAAAGAATTTGCTGAACTTGATGCTAACCAGACATCTAGTACTCCCCTTTTAGATGCTAAGGATGTTGGTGCTTAGGGGACTAGAACGTCTTATAGCTATGATGACAAAATGATGAGCAAGTTTATAAGATAGAGTATGCTCCAACGGTCCCACTATAGATGCTGTTAGGGTGTACCACTTCTAGACATAGGCAAAAATTATCTTTGATCTATCTCTAGGTGTGCAGAGACAAAGTTTCAATCACAACCTAAGTTATATGTTCCTTATAGAAAGTAGTGAGCCTGAAAGCTTTGATAAAGCATGTAGGATAGATATTTTGGTTGAGTGAGAGTATGCCATGGACGATGAGATAGACTCATTGATGTCCAATCAAACATGGGAATTGGTTGAGTTATATGAGGATAAGAAAGCCTAGCAAAACAAGTGGGTCTACAGGCTAAAAGAGGAATCAGATGGTAATAAGGGGTTCAAGGCTAGACTGGTAGTCAAGGGCTTTGGAAAGAGGTATAAAGTTGATTACATAGAGGTTTTTGCTCCAATTGTCAGGATTGCTACCATCAAAATAGTGTTCTCTTATAACAGTAGATCTTCATCTAGAGTAGCTACATGTGAAGACATCTTTTCTACATGATAACTTAGAGGAAAAAATTTATATGCACTAGTCCCAAAGGTTATGTGATGAAAGGTAAAGAGGACATGATATACAGATTCTCTAAGAGTTTGTATGGTCTAAAACAAGTTCCAAGACAGTGGTACTGTAATTATAATAGTTTCATGTAGGATATTGGATGTTATATATGTCACTATGATCACTATTATTATTACGGGAAGTTAGGATCATTATACATTATATTGCTACTCTTTGTTATGACATGTTAATTACAACAGTTGATTTAAATGAGATTGATAATATCAAGAAACAACTATCTTAGAAATTTGCCATGAATGAATTAGGACCACTGAATTATATTATTGGTATAAGAATTTCTAGAGATAGAAAGTAGAAAGAGTTGAGGTTATTTAAGATAGACTATGCAGAAAAGGTTATGATGAAATTCAACATGCAAGATGCTAAACCAATAGGTACACCCCTATCATCCCATTTTAGGCTCTCTTAGGAATAGTCTCTCAAGACTCATGAGGAGAAAGCTCACATGCACAATATTTTATATGCCTGAGCTGTAAGGCACCATCACCATCGTCACCACTATCACCACCACTACCACCTCCACCACCATGACTAACTCTACCACCACTATCATAATTGGTGGATTCGAGTTTCAATTTTCTCTAACATCATTTGTGCAACCAAACAGTGAGTTTTTTTTAAGAATCTCTTAGTTTCTCTATCACCAGGACTCACTTTCTCTTTATCTTTTCCTTTCTCCTGATTTCCACCAATCCAAATAGACCCTTAGAAAGAAGGTGAAGTTCGTAGAGATTGTGAGCGTCACATTTGCGGCAGCCAAGAAGATGGATCATGAAGGTGAGAAAAGTGGAGAGACACCAAAAGGCAAGGGCAAGCAGATGGGCATTGCCAATAGAGAAGTCTAGCTGCCCATTGTTCCCTACCCACCACTGTATGTGTATGTGGTGCAAGAGAGGTACCCTGTACTCTCCTCTATCATGTGAGGAGATTTGATTATTTTCGTAAGCATGAGAAATCGGTTAACTATAGAGATAAGAGTAATAAGGAAGAGTTTTTCATGCTCATCACTAATGACCCCAACCTAAGCTACGCATGAGAGTCATTCATCAACGAGAAAGCAGTTCATCCACAAGATTATTGACATTAATGTGTGCAAATATATACATCATCGATCTTAAATATCAATGACTTCTCATGTATAATTTATGCTAGGCTCATTGTTAAAGGGGAGCATAAAAAACTCATCTGAGTAATAAATATGTACTATATAGTACTATGACTTTTCTACTAGTTTTCATGACTAAGGTTAGGCGACCAATAATGAGAGGCTGCCACATTACCCACAATTGGTGAGAGAGAGACTTTGGAAGTAGATCCAATACTTCTCATGTTCCCCACTCTACATGGCCTTTGGCCATGTAATCTATCTAGGGAAACATTTTTCTATAGTACTAGTTTGTTATGAGGAGGGGGACATATGTATCATGGCTTGATGTATAATTTAGCCTTCATGTATCATGGCTCAATGCATAATTTAGCACTTACATGTGAGTAGTTTTTCGTGATGCATCTGAAGCCATTTTAGGGATGCACGAATGTGACCACTCCCGAGCATTGTTAGCCACTCGGCATGAGTAAAAAGTAGAATTTGATGCATTTATATATATGTATGGTATGGAGTAGGCCCCTTCTCTCTCTCTCTCTATTAAGGCTGTAAAGCTTAGTTGATGCTTGATAAATAAAAAGGCCTAATACAGTGCAAATAAAGATTTTAATACAATAGACTTGGGCACCTCTACAGGCTGAAGCCACCCCACAATACATATTTTACCTTATTAGCATATCTAATTATGTGAGGAAAAATATTTTTTAGACCAGTTTTTTATGATCAATTGTGTGACCAACCAATATGGGGCTCCAGACATGGTACATAAGGGGGCTGGTCATAGATTCCCCCCTTATGTACCATGTCCAGAGTCCCATGTGGGCTGGTCATAGAGAGCTCCAATCATGGAAACAGGTCATGCTAGATAGAGAGCTCCAATCATGGAAACAGGTCATGCTAGATGCAGAGGATTGCTTATTTCTCCCTTGATGAGAAGGGTTCTTACTTTTAGATAAGGCTAGTAATATGGCTACATAAAATTTCACCAATCAGTAAAAAATCCCATACATCATAATATCATAATTACATATCAATCAAACAATGTATGTATGCATATGGAAAGTTTGATGCATCTTACCATTTATCGTGAGAAGTGCAATCTCAAGAAGAGTTTTGATCAGTCACTACAAAAAAAATGGCTACATCGATGGATGTAAGTCATCACTATTGATACTTGTAGCCGTAGGGGTGGCAATGGGCCGGCTAGGGCCCAGCTCGGCTCTGTAGCCCACTTAGAGGGGCCCAAGGGTGGGACCAGCCTATCCTGTTAGGCCCTCACTGCCTTTTTTTTAAAAAGCCAGTCGGGCTTTGCATGGCCCCTGCATTGGTTGTGCTCACCTTGGCCGTGTGGCAACACCTCCGCTGGCTATGGCTCCACCTGGCCATGCGATGTAGCCCTAGCCATGTGGAGGCTACCCACCCCTCCACCAGTGCGACCTCCCTCTGGTCGTGTAGCCCCCTCCAACCTAACCCAAGAGGACTTTGACCGAGCCCATCTCCTTAAAAACCCAGGTCAGGCCATTGCTATCAATCCTATCACAACCGTCGCTAAAACTAATAGCGATGTCAACTTTTTTAAGTCAACACAACTAGCAAAATCTGCATCTATGTATCCAACCAGCTATTAATCCAGTCATTGATAATTTTAGCGATGATCCAATGGACTTTCATCAATGGTTGTAGCCACCCTAAAAAAATTCTGCCACTGTCTTCTTTGCATCATTAGCAATAGTTATATAGGAATTTAGCGATGGCTAAATTGTCATAAAATGTCTAAATACAGTGATAGTTGTATTGAATATTGCTAAAACTTCTTTGTTAGTGACAATTTTAACAGTCGTAAAAGGACTAGATGGTTGTTGGTTAGTTACATAGGTCGACATTAAAACTATTTACAAAGATAATCATATCCACTTACAATGATTGTTGTAACCATCATTGATGCTTTTATTTTTTAAAAAAAATATTTATTATTTTTTAGCAACAGATATACCATCATTGTTGATTATATTTTTTTAAAATATAATACTAATTTTACAAATAATTTAAACCTGATAACAAAGTTGAATGTATAAAAATAAGGCTATTCTTCATAAACTTCTATTTATCTTTAAACCAATATTATGTACAATATGAAACCATTGCAAAAAGTTGGCACGCCTTTGCAATCCAAGTCCCAAGCCCATTTCCCCCTCCACTTTCCTCTCATAGTCCTTGTCTTGCCGAGATTTTTACACAAATTTTCCTTAAAATTTCATGAATGTTTTTGTAATATAACTTTTGTAAATAGTAAAAATTTTAAAAATTTGAAACTTGTGAAAATATTTTTCATACATAAGTTTTTGAACTAATAATTTGTCAAATAGTCATATAGCCAAACCAAACAATCTTAGGAGTGCATCGAATACAAAACATGAAAATTAAATACCACGACCATGGGCTTAAATGAAAATACCCCAGGCGTCTCTGAGTCCAAATCCCAAAACACTCTAAAGTATAAATCATATACAAGTCCAAAAACATATAAACATATGTACTCTCATCTCACTCAATACAACAATTATCCAAATCCCAAAACACTCTAAAGTATAAATCATATACAAGTCCAAAAAAATATAAACATATGTACTCTCATCTCACTCAATACAACAATTATCAAATTAATACATTAGGTTAGGGAAGAAACAAAAGACATATTGAGTCAAAAGTACACTAAAAGTTTAAAAATATAAGTCCTTCAATAACAACTCGAGTCTAATCAAAAGAACTCTCAATCAAGGACCTGCAAAAGCCTCAAAAACATATGAGGCTAATAGAAAGAAAAATGAGTATTTTCATACTCAATAGGAGAGTTCTAATTAGTGAACTCTGTAAGTTCAAACATAGGTGCTTTCGTAGAACATCAACATGAAATAGGATAGCATAAAGAAATCAAAGACTCACAATATCATAAGCTCATACATATTAGTTTACAAAACATTCTTACCCATACTTGTACACTTATTGCCTTACTTGTGCCATCATAATTAAATATGTATGCTTATAGTCTTGCTCAAAGGGTCTTACACTTAATCTTACTTAGAAGCTTACAAACTTACTCTTACTCAAAATTTTACACTTACTATTAACAACTAGAGCTTATTACAATTTAATCAGCTCGAACCTTGAAGGAAAGAAATGCCACTAGGCATCACCTTGGGCTCTGGGGAGTAACTAGACACTGTGGACTTTTTCGAAGGTAAGACAAACATATACTCATAGGACATAGGATCAAACAAGTAATAGCAAATCCATGATACTACTAACCTTAGTGCACAAACACCCACTCTTTGGGCCCATATAGTGCCAACTAAGGGCAAAAACTATACAATGCTACTTTTGTGCGAAAACATATCACTCTAAATAGAGCATTAAATATCTAGGCTTAAATCTAACACTAAGACAACATCTCACAGGATAAACACCATGGTGGGACATGAGAAATGCTCAACTGATAATTTACCAACTATCTCAAACATGAAACTTAATTCACCTAACCCATAGGGTCATACTTATGATCTTACACTTACAGACTTACACTTATAGCCGCCAACTAGAGCCAATTAAAGCACTAATTGACTCTAGCCCCATAAAGAATGAATGCCAGTAGGGCATCACGTTAACCTTCAGGGAGGATTCTATACGCCATAGAATTTTTTGAAGGTAAGGTATACCTGTGCTCACGGGGCACAAGATCAATTAGGTAAGAGTAGATCCATGATATTATTTACTTAAGCATGCAAATGTCCACTCTCTACGGCCGTATAGTGCCAACTAAGGGCAAAAATCTTACAGTTTTACTCTTGGGCCAAAACTTATGATGCCACTCTTGGGCAGAAAACTTATGGTGCTCTTAAAAGAGCGGTAGACGTTTGTGCTTAATCACAACATCAAGACAATACCTCGAACGGTAAGTGCTATGTCAGTCTCACAACAACACAACCGATTGCACATCGACTAGCAACAGGATACAAAACTCAATCTATGAGAAATAACCAAAGCCTCACTCTCTTACTATTAATTTTCTTGGTTCCAATGTGTTTAAGATTATAATACAAACATTATGCTAGTACAATTATGCTATGAAATCTTACTATCTTACATTCATCCTGTTAAACTCTAAGCCCTAATCTGTCTACTCACAAAACCCTGAAGTCTTCTGCTCATTGTACTAATATCCGATCCAATCCAATTAGTAATTTTGCACCTTAAAGTTTTCTATTTGTCAATCCAATATTCGATCCAATCCCAAGTAACCCTAGCCCGTCACACATGCATATCAATAAAAAGCATGTAAGCACCCTAAAACCCAAGTTGATAAAGGAAGTAAGAACACCTTAGATTGCCGTAGGATAGGTTGGCGATGACTAAGGAGTTTGTCATCTTTAAGTAAAGAGATTGCTTTGATTATCCATAATTTAATTATTTTGATCCTTTGGACAAGACATATTTTAGTTTTCATATAATTTATGCTTTGTTTTCATGTCTTTTATTCATAGGTTTTAAATAAAAAATTGATTATATAATAAAAACACAAAAAAAATAGTGTAATTTTTGCTTTTCTTGCAATTTACTTTAGTTTTATTTTTTATTTGTTCAACTCTTGAGACTTAAAGTAAATAATTTTTTTAAGTTGAAATGATTTGTGGTCAATATACCTTAATGAAGAAAAGCATATGCTAAAGAGAGTGAATATCAATTCTTTTTACTTGATGTTGCAATTTTTTGTTTTAAAATGTGCATATATCATGTATAGACTCGAATTAAATTTATGAATGGAGATCAAGAGAGAATTCTTATATATAAGTTGATTAGGTGTTTGAATTCTAATGGAGTTTAAGTGATCAAATTATACAAACTAAAGTTAGATTTCTATTTAGAATTCATGAAAGAAAATTATATTTAATATGATTTAATGATTGTAAGTTTTAATTACTTCAATATCTTTTAATCAATAGAATTGCTATTTTAAAGATGATGGGAAGGGCTACCTACTTAGACCGGCCTAGGCTAATGTGAAGCTCCGATTTGGTTGACATCAAGAAAAAAAAATTATGATGTAAGTTGAGATGATTCAGAAAAACCAAGCCCTATAAAAATGAATTGAGGAAAAAACAGCCATCCATACAATTTTCTATCTCTTCCCATACCAAAAGCAATCAGTTGATTAGTTTTATTTCTATGTAGTCATCCAAACTCAATTCTACACCACTTAGCTTCACGAATCACGAAACCTTTTCTCTGATCAAACAATTGTAATCAACACCTTTATGTAAATTGTCTTGTCTAAACCTATAGAACCAGCAACATTTGAGAATTTCTTTATTCATGAAGTGGTATTTCTTTGACGCCGTAGCTACATCATGGATGACTTCCTACATACAATAGGATAACTACACTTGCTTTTGAGAAAGAGGGAGGGGACTATGTTAACTCGGAGAGCCAATTGAAGCTTAAAAAATAAAGTTTATATGTTGAAAGTGCAACGTAAAACTCAATAAATATGTTAACAATATATAGGAATTATCTTTGGCAAATGAAGATCACAGCTTTGTCTGGATGAAGTGGGAGATCATCTTTTAAAGGGGCTAGAAATAGTGCAACAATCTTTGGGGAAGACTCAACTTATCAGGGATCGATTGCAAACTGCTTAGAGTAGACAAAAGAGTTAAGCAGACACCTATCGAAGAGAGCTAAAATTTTAAGTGGGAGATCATGTTTTTCTAAAGATTTCGCCATTAAAATGTATGATGAGATTTGGCAAAAAAGGGAAATTATCTCTTACGTTCATTAGACCTTTTAATGTATTAAAGCTGATTGGAGCAATGGCGTATCATGTGTCTTTACTGCTACAATTTTCTAACATTCATGAGGTGTCCTATGTTTCTCTTTTGCAAAAGTATGAACCATATACATCCCATGTTCTCAGCTTTGAGCCGTTGGAGCTAAGGAACTATCTTATGTACATTAAGATGCTGGTGCAGATCTTAGACAGAAAGGAGACGATGCTTCATTCAATTTGTTAAAATTATTTGGTGGAATCACAACACAAAGGAAACAACCTGGGAGCAGGATGATGAAGTCAAGGAAAAGTACCCTCATCTCATTACTGTTAGGTAGTTGCGAATTTTGATGACAGAAATACTATAAGGTGGGTAGGATGTAAGATCCAACAATTCTTGCTTTCTAATTGTATTATTTATGGCTAACTTGTAAAAATTTTAAGGAGTTTGACCCTTAAACCTTACAAGTTAAATAACTCTCTAAATAGGTTGAATTTAAGGCTGAAACTTATATGGTTAGAAACTAGATATAAAGAGTTTCGAAACACCACTAAGAAGATGCAAATCGGAGTTCTAATGAATGAGATATAGTTTGCTGAAGTTGTACTAGTTACAACATATTAAATTACCCGATTTAGACCTAAAATTTAATATATTTTTCCTTGGCCTTTTAGGACCACTTAAATTAAGTTTAGTATCTCAAATCCTGCGAAGATTAGGAATCCTAATTCATCCCTCTATAAATAGGTATTTAGAGTCCTAATTAGAGAGTTTTTGAGTTTTTTTAGATCTTGGTTAGAAATTGGTCTCTTTCTTGGAGGATGGACTATATATATTTTTCAATTGATAAATTTAAAGATATATTACCTCAAAAGATGAGTGCAAAATACTCCCTCCGTCCCATAATAATTTTTATTGAATGGTTATATTCTTTGCTAGAAAATAGAAAATAAGCTTCTAGGATATTTTTTTAAGTATCTGCACACTTAAAGTATACCTAATGTATCTACAAATATAGAACAAATATTTTTTTGTAAATGTAGCTATTAAAATTGGACAAAGGGAGTATATTACAACATCATAAATCCCTTCTCCTTATTAGATTAATGAAATTAAAATCACCTAAAAAATAAAATAAAGAAAGGAAAAAAGAAAAAAAGAAACATAACAACAAGATATCTTAATTGGAATTTTTTATTTTCCTGATGCAACCTTTTTGGTATTTGAGAAGAATTTGCCGATTTATCAATGAACTTCAACAAGGTAACAATGTAGACTATGTAATCTATCAGATGAGATCCGAATTGCCTTATGGTTGACTCACATCAATTAATTTATCAAAAGATTGAAATCATTAGAGCAAGATCCATGTTGACCTGACCTTATGGGGACCATCCAGTCAATACTTAACGTGAGTAGAGTTCAACTAGGCAGCTGCAACCAATGAGATAATGTGAACAAAAGAATACAACATAAGGAAGCTTCAGAGAGGACTCAATTTCTACATCAACAGGACCCGTTGCTGATGGAAACGTGCACAATGGGTACATGTGCTTCAAAATCGGATCGGAAACTAGCAACTTGCATATACCAAAAAAACAAGAAAAAACTGACGTCTGCTCCTGTGAGCAGGCTTTACCGTGGGTATATATGACAACTTTGTGAATTATCTATAAAATCTATACAAATTATAATTTTGGACAAATTTATCTTTCTATTTTTTTTCTCCCCTCTTTTTTTTCCTTTGTCCCCTCCAGCAGAGTTTTTTTTCCCTTTCTTCTCTTATGTGTCCTCTATTTTTTAGACTTTTTTTCCTTTGTTTCTCCGATGTCTCCTTTGTTGCCGAGTCTCTTTGCTTTGTGGTATTTTATTATCTCATCGCACAGTGTCCTCAGATCTCCTAGGCTCCGATCTAGTCGCCAGGTTAGATGGGTGACTAAATTTATCCAACCCCACCGGGGGAAGAAATTGATGGGGTCAAACCAAGATAGTAGTGCCTAAGTCTCAGCCAGAACCTTCTCCATACGGGACCTGCTTTCAGCCTCCTCTCAGAACCGCCTCCTAGAAGACACCCGGTAGAGCATGTCATTGGCCAGCCTGAAGATTAGCTTGCTCATGTTGGTCCCTGACCCGTTCCTGCTTGATAGAATGGCCAACATCTGCTCAACCTCCTCATGCCTAACTTGGAGGAAGGACACCACTTGTTTGGCATTGAGGAGCTCCGAGACATAGATCTGGGAATATGGGGTCGGCTTGTGAAGACCTGATATTGGGTCTGGAGGACCTCCCGTGCTAGGTGTGGGGAGGAGACAACAAGGGTCGAGACGTGGCCCAGCTAAAGGCAGAGGATGGAGCCTAGCTTCTCTACCAATCGGGCTAGGGCAATGTAGGGTAAGTCCAAGAGGAAGTGATGTATATAATAAAAACGGTAAATATTTACTCAGTTTGTTATGTAGAAAGAGAGTAATTTATTCTCTTTGTATATAACAAAGTGACTAAATATTTACAGTTTCCACTAATGAATTCCAAGCAAGAAAAGGAAAAGACGAGAAGGATTGCCTAAACGTCTAGGCTTTAGAACAAACTTTGTTGTCTTTTTTTATGAAATAGGTGTTTTAGGTTCTTACCAGTAGAGTTTAGTTAGTGTGTTTTGGACATTTGGAACAAAGATGATTTGCGGTCTAGTTTTCTGCTCGATTCCAAGGATGACAACAACGGAGAGCAATGCCTAATTCGTCCAAACCTTGTATCGATTCCTTTGATGTGAGGCACTCAAGGTCCCTGGTGCTCAAATACAAGACTACGAGACATCATAATTTTTCTGCTATTAAAGCACCCATCGGTAGTCGAGTTTAGAGCATCTTTATCATCCGACTGATTGGGGAGTGGAGCAAAGGGATTTTGGGGGCATTTTTATCTGAATACATATTTTAGAGTTTATATTAGTGTTATGTAATTATGCTTACAGTAATGAAAACTAGTAAAAGATAATTTAGAAAAATATTTTTTTAATCTTTTATAAAAAAACCCCTTGAAAAAGACAATGTGTCCTATTCAAACGAACGTATATGCCTGTTAACGAACACATTTAGGTCCCAATCCGACTTGGCCGGGGCATGCGTGCAAACCAAACAAAGCTAAACAACTGGACGACAGCTGCGGCGCGTGCGTGTGTGTGGGTTAGCAAGCCTAGTTGCATGGGTTCAGCATGTGTCTACCTCACAAAAGTGGGGTAGCCCAAACGCTAAACTTATGCCTTATATAACAACATCTTCACCATTTCCTAGGCAATGTAAGTCTATGTATAACCTTCAACTAATTCACAAGTGTGTTCTCATTCTCATGAAAGTGGGTTTTGACTCACTTTCTAACAATAATTATGAAAGTTATGGTGATTAACTTTAACGACATTAATATTTATATTGTACAAAAGAAGACAGTGACGAAGGTCCAAATGAATTGCAATTAGTACCAAAAAAAGGCATTGAGGTTGCTGTCAAAGCAGAAGGTATACATCTAATTAGATTTTCCTCATGTAATGGTGTTATGACTCACTCTAGGGGTTGGGTCCATTAAACTTAGGATTTAATTATTGTTATTAAGAGTAGTTTAGTATAATTAGAACTTTATTCGTATTGGGCTTAGGATAATGTTAGAATTCTATTCTAATTAGAAGTTTTATTAGCATTAGGATTAGGAGGCTTAATTGCCTATAAATATGTAGGGACTATGTCCTATTTCAATAATTCATAAATCAGAATCAAGTTAATTTATTTAAATTTTATCGTTCAATTCTTTTCAGTTATTTTTCTTACCTTTTTATCTTTAACTTACCTTATGTAGACATCTGTCTACATCAAATGGTTATGTACACATGTGATTCATGTACATACACATGATGAAGGTAACCCATCTAATTAAGTTTTCAAAGCTCAACAAGAGTTTGATCACTTGATAGGCTATGTCTTCCAAATTCCTTTGACGAAATTTATTGAGTGTGTTTTATTTTGAGATTTTCTCTTTATATGTACCTCATTAATAATACTCTTTCTGCCCCATTATATTTAGAAAATAGTATTTTTTATAAAATGGTGAAAGTCACATCTAAGAGAAGGTAAAATAAGTTTATGATACTCTTTTTTAAGTACCAAAACACTCAAATTGAACAAAATAGAGCTATTAATATGGAACAAACTTTTTGGCCAAATGGATCTATTAATATCAAATAGAGGGATGGACTTATTTTTTATTAATTAATAATTAAGTTAACACTTAAAGTAGGATTCTAGTTAATTACAAAAGTGTCATTAGCCTCATAGGTTTTATATAGATTATAGACATATATGGGTGCGAGGCAATACTTTTTCCTATTATTATTTTGAGCTTGCTTTTATGTATTAGAAGTAAAGAAAGGTTTTTCTCTTTCAATATCCTCTCTTAGCATTATATAGATAATAAACCATTCGACGTAAATTGTGTATAAGGGGGTTGATGTACAGACGGGCGGAAGTACTAGTAAGGCATAACCAAACTGAGGGGTGGCGTGCTAGGCTGGGACGCCCTATCATCATCGCCGGGCTGAGGTGAAACCCCTTGTGGCTGGCCAGCCGGCGGCGGCAGTAGCCTAAGGACCCACACAGCTGGGTTGTTTGGTTCGGGTGGAAGGGGAAGGGGTGGTGCAGGGGTCGAAGACAAGGTCAAAGATGGCCAGGTAGGGAGAGGAAGGCATGGGGAGGAAGGTTCCGGCCAATCATGGGATGGAGGGGTGGTGGCCAATTGGAATGGCCGATTGAGGTGATGAAACAGTCGTTCGATGGCCAAAATCATTTTGGCATTGTGAGTAATCGGGAAAAGTACCGACATCTAGCAGAGAAGTAAGGAGAGCATGGCAAAGGCCCTGGCTAGAACGTATGGGGTCCTGGCGGCCGGACAAAGCTAAGTTTAGTGGAGGGTGGCAGCAAACGGTGATGAAATAACTCTCTGGCAGCCCAAAAACAATTTAGATGGTGAGAAAACCCGATGGAAAGATTGGTACCTCGTGAAAGAGAGAGTAGAGGGTGGCGGAAGTCGTATCCAGCACCACCGAACTCGTGGGGGCAAGGCGAAGTGGATTCCGGTTAGAAGTGATGGAGTTTGGCGATGGAGGAGGCATGACATGTTAGGTCCCTGCACACACCACCTTTGACCCAAACCCTGTCTAATGAGGAAGCGGTACGCGGCGTGACAAAGTTAAGTGGAAATATGGAAGTCTTAACCCATCCATAGGTGAAAGACACATCAAAGTGAGTGCACAATCCCTTTATGCAA
This sequence comes from Saururus chinensis, assembly GCA_035235625.1. Lineage (NCBI taxonomy): Eukaryota > Viridiplantae > Streptophyta > Magnoliopsida > Piperales > Saururaceae > Saururus > Saururus chinensis. Next base: position 27,464,128 of record CP141142.1, read on the forward strand.
AAACACATAGAGGAAATAAATGGGAATAATTAAAAATCTTAGTCCACACATACCCACATCATCTAGTTAACATATAATAATAAGCCTTAAGAGCTAAACAAGTATAAGCCAACAATGGCTAAACATAATGTGACATAAAGTCAAATATGAGATCAACACGACATAAATCCAATCTAACATAGTTCCAAGCAACTATAACCCGTCTCAATGAACGTGGTCATCCTTATGCTCAACGTGGAGTCTATCCAAGTACCTGCACGACACAACATGCAGCCCCAAAACAAAACCATGAACAAAGAGGGGCAAGCTTAGTTTAGTAAGGGTTTTATTACGAAATATAAACTCATAAAAGCATCACATGCATTCTCAATCTAAACAAGCATTATATAACCATTCTCTAAACATGTTCATCATGAGATAATCACATTCCATATACATAAATTCATGTCACCGGTCCATTATGTTGTAAATTTCACATATTCATGTAACCTGTGAATCATAATGTAAAACACATTCTATAAACACATATTCATGCCACATGTACATCATAATATAACTCACATTCTATAAACACATATTTATGCCACATGTACATCATGATATAAAATACATTCCATAAACATATAATCATGCTTCCTACACATCATTGGTTCACCTATAGTTCATAAAACATATCACATAATTTGTAATCATATGAATCTCATTATAACATTCACATCCAACATTAATCAATGCTCAATAATCACATCTTGCATAATCATATCTCAATATGCACATTCACCCTTCATAATCAAGTGTATAAAACATATCTTATCCTACATGTTAATGCAAAACCATTTCATAATCACATGTGCAACATAAACATCATTGTTCCTACACAACCTATGTCAATAAGTATTATATTTTATACACATGCAATAACCATTAGGTAAATGTTTCACAATTTAGAAAAATAATCAAACCCACTTGCCCAGATTAATCCCTTGTGGGGAAGGTTCGAATTTCTAAAAAAAAATATTAGAGTGGTTCGAGTAAATTCCCTAATAGGGGAAGTACCCCTTGCTCACCCATGACAATCTTTGCAGGGAAGGTCTAAATTCTTACAAAGGAAAATTAGAGCAGGTACTGCTCATTGAGGAGAATCCTTGCAGTAAAAGTTCGAATTCCTAAAAAAAAAACTAGAACAGCATGGTAAGCCGGTGCACAAGGGCATATAATCCTGAATTCTCATGATCGAGATAATACATCAATTTAACTCATATAGAAACTATACTCATCTCAACCGGGGAGGCAACACGTCCTCAAAGGAATATAGAATGAAAACCCTGTCCTTTCGGAAGAAAAACTGATTCGATAAGCCTCTAAGCGACTAATTTAGCAACCAATGACATCCAATTGCTTCCAATCAATTAATTACGACTAATCATGATTAATCATCATTTATAATCATTTTTATGATGTATACAACATTATACATATATGAGTAAATGCTAAATATTAAATAAGTACAAGCATAGGTAAACATACTCTAATCAGTCTATATGTGTGAGAAACATGGTCCATTTATGTCAAATAAAATCATATAAGCTTATGAAATTGTGGAAGATGAATCATCTATAATAAATATTATATGTGTAAGCATCCATAATTTATCATAGTCATATCCTAATGGAATTATGGAGTAAATACAAAGAAAAAATCAAAATATAGATTCAAAATAAGTATAGCATCATGTTAAACCTAGACAAGTATAGTTATATCCATGCTTGAGCTAAATCATAATTCAAAGAGGGTTTACATGTATGATAATGATATTATAGGTAAGTATAACTCAACATAGTAAAAAAGACTTAGATTTTCGAGAAGAGAATAAGAAATGACTAAAAATCTACAAAATACACCAAAATCACAAAACCGAAGTGCAGCCATTCAAACGCCTTGGTAGGCCCTGGCAGTTCGAATGGATGTTAGACTGTTTTATCAATCGGAACAGTTCACTTTTCTGGTTTATCTTCAACGTTCCAAATTCAAACCGAAAACATTGCAAAATTCCGTATAAATTTAAAAATTATATCATGTAATTAAAATATAAACCTAGAAGATGATGAATCTAATCATTTTCATGCATAATCATAAGAAAATAACCATAAATTGCATGATTTTAACAAATCGTCATTAAACCACAAAATGAAGCAATAACTAAAATAAACCTAAAATCATGTATTCCAATGACGAAAACCACATAAGGGAAAAATCCCTTACCTCTAACAAGCTTTTGAATCCATAAAAGGACTTCAATCCTCAAGATATCCTACCCCAAATTTATGGTTTTAGTTAGAACCTAATTAAAATTAGCTAATAAACTCAAACCAACTTGAAAATAATTAGATCTAAGATATTCTTAGGTTAAAAATGAAAATTACCTAATTAAGGTTCTAAATTTAAATTAAAAAGAAGATTTTTAGTGACATAAAATTAAGAATCAAGTTAGGGAAATGAAGATAGGAGTGATTAAGACCAAAATCGAAATATTATGAATGATTATGGGAAGAAAACACAACTTAATATAAGTTTCTCTTTTGGGAAATGCAGGTATAACACTTCCTCCCATCTAATACAACCCTTCCCCATTGAACAAATAAGCCAGGGTTTTCCTTAAATAATAAGGGTTTTGGGCTAGATAAATAAGTTAGGGTTTTCCTTAAGATTATTTTTTTACTCAAAAATAAATTTAATTAAACCCAAACCTACTGAAATAAAATAATTGGAGATTAGATGCTCAAATGGGTTGCACGCCGTCCAACATGGATGTGGGACCCATGACAGAGTCCGTGCCCTTAATCGAAAAAAAGGATAAAATACCATTAAATTGATAAAAATTGGATAAATTAAGTTTGACACTAAAACTTATAAATATGAAATTAAACTTTATCTAATTCATAATTAACTAGCCCATAACCCTAAAAATCAAATCAAACTGGCAAACAAGTAAAACCATACAAATTCACACAATAAAAAAGAATTAAAATAAAATATAATTAGAGATCTTACATGGCAGAGTGACCAGAAACTATCTCAGATTTCTCCTCTATATTTTTGGACGTTCTAGAATAGGTTTGGACATTCTCAAACGTTCAGAACATTTCATAATTTATATATATGTATGTATATATGTATATATATATATATATATATATATATATATATATATATTCCACTAACACTTTTTACGCATCGTTCACTTCTTTATGCGTTGTACCTCAAATTTTGTACCGAAAGTGCGTGTTATGGCCCATGGCCTGCAACTAAACGCCAGCCCAACTCTATAGTATAATACTAAGGTAAAAAATGTAAGTACAAATATGCCAAAACATCATATTTTTCTTCCGAAAGTGATTAAAAAAATTGTAAAAAATTACAAAAACACATTAAAAAATCAGGGACATTGCACCCAACTCTAAAGAACCCCGACTTCGGCCTATTCTAATTTGGCATTTGATGTTAATTTTTGATGATATAGTTTGGTGAGACTTGGAGGGTTTCAGCTGTTTTGGTATAGTTTTGTCACACTTGGAGAGTTTCAGTTATTATACTTAAAAGCATGAGACACTTATACATACATTTACAGGCTTTTTCCTTGTAGACATAAATATTTCATGCAACCTTTTGAATCTTTGTCAAGTCTATAAAATTTTCTTTAATTTGTCAAATCTATGAAATTTGTGTTTTATGGAAAGTTTTGGTTATATACAAGGAAATGCCTTTAAAATGGTTTGTCTATGTTCTACTTTACTTTGTGGAATGTTATAATGCTACCTCTATCTCGTATTGGTAGCCCTACTTGAGTCAATTTAAGTGATTATTTCACAAGAAGACTATAACAGAATAACATGTGATACGAGAAAAGTTCTAACTACAACTATGTGGAACCAGATTATCAGATTTCATTACGAAGATTGGAGAATAACACTAATCAAAATCAATTAAAATTTAGAAAATAGTAATTCATGTTCATATTGACCCAAAATACTTTTATGTGGACCAAATATTGTTGAAGTGATTAGAATTTGACAAGGGCCATCAAAGATGAATATTTTATGGGTCGAGGGTCCATTTTGACAATCATGCTAGGAAGAATATACACATAACTAAAAGTTGAACATAATTTTATGTCTATTTGATAACCAACTGATGAACTATTGGTGGGCTTTGAAGAGATGGCAACCATTGCAAGTCCGTTATTTAGACACATAAAATACATAAAATTAAAACATAGTGTGTCACTTAATGATAAGAAAAGGTTGTTGTTCTTCGGGGAAAAGAAAAGGATATGCAAAAACTAATATTTTAAGAGAAAGCTCCCCATACCTTTGCATAGAAGTTAGTAAGCTTCACAAGATGTATTTATCAATGAGTTCTTGCATTAAAGTGCTTTCTCAAGATTGTGGAATAAGAAGGTGTTGGTTTTTGGCTAGGATTTAGTTCGACGTTGAGGATTTGTTGTTTCGAAAAATGTTTCACCACAGTTAGAAGGTGAAGTGACTACTTGGCCAATTTAAACGATGGGTTTTATTAACATTCCATTTTACATGGGTCTCAGACTCTAGAGTTTTTGTCGAGCTCAGTTGCACCAATGGTTTTGTGTTTTGTTCCTAATGAGTCTGATTCAAGTACAAAGCCCCGTAAGAGAGTAATGATGGCAAGGGGAGGATAAGAGGAGCAATGAACCACTTAGATGATCATCTGTTGTTAAAAAAATAGAAGTTGCTTGAAATTTGTTTTCATTTTTTAGGCCAAACGTATACTAAAACAAAGAAAAAAATGTCTTAGGTAACTATTTTAAAATCAATTTATTTAAATTTTCTATATAAATTGGACATTCATATTTACTCAAAGTAAATTACTTATAAATAAAAATAAATAATGAAAATAATAATCCATACAACATACATACTATTTGTTACAAAATATATCTATACTAAACAAAAACATACCCCAAGAGCAGACTTATTGCCATAAGTAACCTAGTTAATATAAACGAACACAATTGGTCAAAATTTGCCATGAACAAAACTGCTTGCTACCATTTGTAGCTTTATCTACAAGTTGCTTGAGTACTATTCAAACTTTATTATATTCAATTATAACTTCAATAAGTTGTATAAATTAATTTGTTTGAAAATTTTAAAATAGATTACCACTATTTTACTTTCTTTCTTTTTTTAAAACATTATTTTTTATGTAACCCTATTGTTTTTACAAGTCTATTGACAAACGAGTTTTTATGTCCTTTTGCACCTGCAATATTCCTAGTATGTATAAAAAATATTTTTTTGAAAAAAAAGTGTAAAAATAACAGTTCAATCTATTTACCATATATTACTAAATGCCAAAATTCTTTTACTAATAATCTCGTTTGTGAGAGGGTTGGTTCGACAAGCAATTCCTCGCAATTTTATCATCTCCTTATTTCAGTCAAGCAAATGTTGTATACATTGATGAGTTGGTTTAACAAGTACCAAGGCCCCCACTAGTGTAACTTTATTAGTGTATACTAAAAAATTCCCAATGCTCATCTCCATTTATTTATATGCTTGTACAATTATTGGCAACGTCCCCTTGCTGCCAAAAAAGGTATCACAATGTACGAGATGTGTGTCCTTGAAATGAACTTGCTGATGGAAACATGCACATAGGGCTTTGGAGGGAAGAGTTTTGCATGCTCTCACTAACAATGAATCTAGTATAAGCCACACATGGGAGCCTTTGATATTTAACATCAATGGCGCACATGCTAGCGCACGTTAGTGTCAATGTGTTAACGTATGCACCATCAATCTTGTGGATGAAGGGTTCCTGTGGGTTGCTTATGCTAGGCTCATTATTGTTGGACCTATCTTCATGTGGACCCATTGTTTGGATTCTCTCCTCATGTGGTGACACATCACTTAGCCTACTTTGGGTTTAGGTGAGATTGAGTGAGTGAATGGGCTTTTTGGTAATAAGGCCAGTCTTCTTAAAATAATTTTTTTTTGTTTGAGAAAGAAAGGAGTAGAGCCAAAGACATGGAGGGAAACTTTAGAGAGCAAGAAAGTGGGTTTCTTGGAGGAAGAAGGAGAAGGAAAAGAAGAAGTTTTTTAAGCTTAAGAAGACAAATCAAGGTGATTTGTGTTGGTAACTCTTTCTTATTTTTTATTTCTGTTTCCACCTTCGGATGAGATATCTCCATTGATTGTGAAGAGGGTATTGATCCTTAATTGTTTTATTTTTACAATGCAGAGTATATCTCCATTATTGATATAAAATTGGTCTATATAGACCTTGTGAATATAACCATTTTTTGGGCAATAAAACCTCGTGAATATAATGTGTTCATGTGTTTATTGAATTGCCTCATGGAAAAACTTGCTTTGTGGGTGTGTTAACTTGCATATTCTACACTTTGGGAAGTGTAAAAGTACTTTGTCCGTAAAAAGTTGTTCTTTCTTATGTTTCTTGGCTAGCACAAAAGAGGAAAAGTGGCATAATTTTATCAACAATTGTAAGTGAGGAGCAGGAAAAGCTCTTCCCTGACTAGAATACATAGAGGGTAACTCGTCATTTATGTGCAATTGTCCTCTTACATATCATATTCAGAGTCATATATGAAATAATAAGTCTATTTGCACCCCATTAAACCCTAAGTACCCCATTTTAGTAAAACTTCCCATATGGCTTTTTACTATTTAAGACCCCAAAAACCCCATTAATTGTTTCTCCCCCCTCTTACCCTAAATCAAAATAAGCTCAGACATCCTACTCCAACTCTGGTGAACATAGTAGACCTCTGGTGATGACAATTGAGCGACTTAGACAAAGAATTGCGACTGTGGCCAATTCAAATTGGTCACATTCACAAAAGTCTAACTGGGACCGTTTTTTGCCGTGATTTTAGAGGTTGTGAACAGAAGAACAGGCTGCCTCCAGTGCTTTCTAGCCACAAGCAGAACTATTGTGGTTGTTTTTGGTTGTGTTCTCCAAGGTCGTGGTAGGAGTGGCTAAGAGCCAGGCCTCTAGCCGGAGGAGGTCACTAGTGAGTTGTCGACAACAACTCTGGAGAAAAAGGAGACAGGAGTAGAGTCTAAATAAATATAAATACCATATAATATAAAGTATATATTAAAAAATTTTAAAATTTAAAAGAGGTAAATGAGAAATGAGGTACAGATGGGATGTATAGGGTACTAAAAAATGCATTCTTTGCAAAATTGTCATGAAGTTTGTACTCATGCATTATTGGATAAGAAACTCTGCAAAGTTGTTATAGTCATGAAATAATAAGGTGCATCTGTTGATATGTTTAAAAACAATAAATGAATTTCAATGAAGGGTTGTACCTTTTGGTGAAGGGTTGCATCCCTTAGTTTTTGTGACCTTCATTTATATTACTCCTCTTGGTGAAAGGTGTCCCTTAAATATTGTGCATGGGTTGCAACCATTGGGAATGGTTGCATCCCTTCAGTTGTGATGAGACACCTCTTCATAATGAGATATACCTCTTCACTTCACACCCCTTAGGAGTTTATAAATAGAAACCATGCTTGGGCAATTGCACATTGGTACAGACACAGAAGAGAATCCACACTACAATTTTTCCTTCTCTTGTATTCTCCTTTTTCTTTTGTGTTTTCAAACACAAATTTCAACCACATTCTTATGTCATTTGAAATCAAATGTTTGTGACCATGATTACTAAAATCATCATGTTAGACTCCAACACAGTGGGTGCTATAGTCCATATTTGTAAAGAAAGTTCCTTTTTGAGGATTATGTTCAGGAGATTGATAGCAAGGAAGTTGAAATGGGGAACAAAAAGTGAGTTAAAGTCATGAGAAAAGGAGTTATCGATACATCCGAAAAAAATTGATTCTCAACAATGTATTCCATATTCCTGATATGACAAAGAACCATGTGTCCACTAACATACTATGCAAGAAAGGATTTAAATTGTGTTTGAATCTAACAAAATTATTTTGTCAAAGAATGGAATTTTCGTGTGAAAGGGCTACTCTTGTAATGGGATGTTTAAATTCAGTTTGAATGAAAATAAAGTTAATGTTGCTTACCTTGTGGACTCTTTTGATCTATGGCATGGTAGATTAGGATATTTGAATTCCAATCTATGAATGATATGAGAAAATCAAGGCTAATTTCTTATAATCATAATTATAGTCATAAATGTGAGACATGCATTCAATCCAAAATGACAAAGAAACTTTTCCAAAAGTTAACATAAGTTCTAAAATTTTGGATATGATTCATTTAGATATTTTTGAATTAAATAGTGTTTTAACTCACAGTGAATGAAAGTTTTTCATTACTTTTATTGATGATTTCTCAATATTTACTTGTGTTTATCTTTTGAAAACAAAAGCTGAGGCTTTTTCTATGTTCAATATTTTCAAATTAGAGGATGAAAATCAAATAGGAAATAAAATCAAAGTTCTTTGTGGTGATCAAGGCGGAAAATATTTGTCAAATGAGTTATCAAACTTTTGTGAAGAATTTGGCATCATTCATCAATTGACTGCACCATATACACCACAACAAAATGGTTTAGCAGAAACGACAACTTGTACACTTGTAGAAATCGTGAATTCCATGTTCCATGCAAAGTTACCATTTAATCATTGGGGAGAAGCTTTGATGACTGCTTGTCATGTGCATAATCGGATTTATTCATGCAAGACTCATAAAAGTCTATATGAATTATGGAGGAGAAGAAAATCGAGTTGATCATATCTCAAAGTGTGAGGGTGTGTGGCTTATTCTAGGGTCCCTAATCCTAAAAAGACCAAGTTAGGTCCAAGAGCCTTGAGATGTGTTTTTGTAGGATACACCATGCATAGCAAGTCCTAAAGATTATTAGACTTAAAATCTAATGTGATTGTTGAATCAAAAGATGTAGAGTTTCTAGAAACGACTTTTATTTTAAATTCTAAATGTCAAGACCCTCAAAGGTTGGAAGTAGATAAGTTTACTGAAATTGAGAAGGTTTCTAACCCTTTAAGTTTGCTTAGAATGTGTTTAACGCTTAGAAAAGAAAAATCACTTAATCCAAACTTCATATCCCCGACGCACATCGTTTTTCTAATAGAAGGAGATAGAAAGTATGTTATTAACCTATTGCCCATGACTCTTAATTTAGAGGAAGATCCTAAGACTTATAGTGAAGCTATGACCTCTAGAGATTCCGTCTTTTGATAAGAAGTCATTAATGATGAGATGAACTCCATAATGTCCAATAACACTTGAGTCTTAGTAGACTTACCTCCGGGTTCAAAACCTATTAGTTGCAAATGAGTATTTAAAAGAAAATACAATCGTGATGGTTCATTGTGCACTTGTAAAGCCATATTAGTTGCAAAAGGTTATAAACAAAAAGAAGGGATTAATTATTTTGACACTTATGCTCCTGTTGCTAGAAGTACTCCCATTAGAATATTATTTGCATTAGCATCCATATTTAAATTACACATTCATCAAATGAACACTAAAACTACATTTTTAAATGGTGACCTTGATAAAGAAGTGTACATAGAACAACCAGAAGGATTTGTCCTTCCAGGTAATGAAAGCATAGTGTGCAAATTAGTGAAGTCTCTGTATGGACTTAAACAAGCAACCAAATAATGGCATAAAAATTTTGATGCTGTCATTTTATCTAGTGGATTTACGCATAATAGTGCTAATAAATGCATTTGTACTAAGTCTACTAATGATTATTTTGTGATTGTGTGCTTGTATGTTGATGACGTTGATTTTGAGTACCAACATGTTTGGTGTGATGAGCCCAAGAGGTATCTAACTTCTAATTTTAAAATGAAAGACTTGGGAGAAGTTGATACCATCTTAGGGATAAAAGTGACAAAGCATAGTGGGGGTTATACTTTAAAATAGTCACATTACATTGAGAAAATTTTATCTAAATTCAATCACCTTGGATTTAATGAATTCAAAACCCCTTTTTGATTCTAGTGTCACCTTATATAAAAATATTAGATGAGCAATGACACAAATTAAATATTCATGTGCAATTGGTAGTTTAATATATGTTATGCATTTTACTAGACCTGATATTGAATTTAGAGTTTATAAATTGAGTAGGTACACTAGTAATCCTAGTGTTGAATACTGGAAGGCAATTGTTAATTTTTTTGGTTATTTAAAACATACCAAAGACTATAAAATATATTATAATGAATATTCGGTAGTACTTGAGGGGTACTTTGATGCAAATTGGGTGACACAAACAAGAGATAACATGTCAACCTCGGGATGGGTTTTTACCCTAAGAGAAAGTATTATTTCTTGGGGTTCAAAGAAACAAACATGTATCTCACACTCAACCATGGAATCCAAGTTTATTGCCTTGGCTGTAGTAGGGAAAGAGGCTGAGTGGATTAAGAACTTATTGCGTGACATTAAGTTATGGCCTAATCCAGTGTCACCTATTTCAATAAATTGTGATAATGAGGCTACTTTGGCGAGAGCTTATAGTAATACTTATAATGGCAAGTCGAGATATATTAGTCTAAGATATGAGTATGTCAAACAATTGATACGAGAAGGTATCATAAATATAATATATGTAAATGCAGGTAAGAATTTGGTAGATCCTCTTACTAAAGGGCTTTTCAAGGAGTTAGTAAGAATGACAACTTTAGAGATGAGGCTGAAACCCTCAAAAAGTCAACAATGATGTAACCCAACCTAATGCTAGTTTGCCACTTGTCTAATGGTTTAATTGGTAAGAACAAGTCATTGCATTAGCTGATTAGCACTAGAACTTTGGGCCCCATGTGAAATCATTAGTGTTGACCATTACAGATTAAAAGTTGAGTTTAACTCTTAATAAAGTTCGAGTGAACATGTTTAGTAACGGAGACAGAGGAACTTCAACTATGGAAACATAGAAGTGGTGCCACTTCTCATGGAAGGTAAGGATTTACTTCGATGATTGTTCTCCAAAACTAGGCAAGCACATGCATGGCCATAATAGTGCTAAGCGAGTATGTCGAACTTCTCAATGAGACTAGATGTTTTTTTTGTGTATGAGGCTACCGGTTTTGGTATCTAGAATACTTGGTTTAATGCATAGCACATCAATTACTTTTACTAACTTTGTAGCCCTTGTACTAATTGAAGTTTTAATCTTAAGACACCTTGTAGGCGAAATAATGTTAATAACGTTGTCAGCTGAAATTTGTCATTTCTTATTTTTAAAAATTGAGGGATTATTGATATTTTTTAAAACAATAAATAAATTTTAATTAAGGGTTGTACCTTTTGGTGAAGGGTTGCATCCCTTAGTTTTTGTGACCTTCATTTATATTTCATCTCTTGGTGAAAGGTATCCCTTGAATATTGTACATGGGTTGCAACCATTTGGAATGGTTGTATCCCTTCGGTTATGATGAGACACCTCTTCATAAAGGGACATACCTCTTCACTTCGCACCCCTTAGGAGTCCATAAATAGAGACCCAAGCCTAGGCAATTGAACGTTGGTACAGACACATAAGAGAATCCACACTACAATTTTTGATTCTCTTGTGTTCTCCTTTTTCTCTTGTGTTTTTCCTCATGTTTTCAAACACAAATTTCAACCACATTCTTATACAATTTCAAGGAGGGTTCAAGGAGAATTTTTCAACATTGTTGGTTGCAATTTCTCAAAGGCTCTGTTGTATCCTATGAGGAAGTTCGTTGTGTAGCCCATCAGTAATTTGGATCTATCTAAGGGGGACAAATAATTCCTTAAAGAAAATTGTACTTGTACAGGTCTTAGAGCCTGAAAGCTTTGTGTTCATCTGTCTTTCATTGGTAAGTTGTTGAATCTATCTCTAACCGCCGTCCGTTGTAAAGATCAACCATCATCCTCTAACGACAACTTCTATAGATCTGAATCCTACCCCTTGCTGCTACCAATAGTTTCATGTTTGTTTATTTTATTTTTACAAAGAAAAGGTAACCAACCATCCCATCAAATTAGTCCAACTGGCAGATGACTACATATTTATAATTTGATCGCCGTTGTACAATACTTGAATGATAGATGATATTGGCGGTTGGATACCATAATATTGGGTGTTGGAGATTCGATTGCATGTGCAAATGCAACTTAATCCAAATTCGTACATAGAACATCCCGAGATGTACAAATTCAGCACCAAGCATTTGTATGGAAGTAGTTTTGCTACGCATCCTGATGTCATTTGATCGTAGAAGAAAGAAATGTTCACTTCATAAATTAACAAACAAAAGGAATGGACTAAAAGTATCAACTAACAAAACAAAACGATATGGAAACACACCAGACCCACCCCGAATCCACGAGGCAATGATGGAGATGTAGCTCCAATATTCACAGAGAACTCTGTAACTAAAGTTTTTCCAGAACTGACTTCTGATCGTTTATAATTAAACCCTTTGCAAGTGTACAAGGTAATTGTACTAGGATAAGTATTTAAGGGTTGTCGAACCTCAGGGACGGATGGATTATCACTAAATCTAAAAAGGAATTTGCTGATTACAAACTAAAAACAACTTAAACTTAAATTAAGCAAAAGAAAGAAATCAAATAGTTTAAAAGCAAGAGATTAATTTGATAGAATTTACTTAGGAAATTGAATCCACTATAGAACCATAACAATTCCTTAACTCTTAATCTAAATCTAGTGTGAACATGAACAAGTATTCTCAGCTACAAGCTAGAATTACTTCAAAAAGAATCATTAATTAACTTCCATGGCATGAACTATCTTCGACAATAGCACGGATCATCTACACTAAACTAGCTATAGGCATGACCCGTCTAATCTTAGTATAACTCATCCAAGTCATTAATTATCTGAACATTAAAACTATTGTATGAACATCTCATCTAAATCACAGAAATTAGAATCGATGCAAATATCAAAACCATATCAATCTATCATCTACAAGACAATAAATCAACATAGACTTGAATAAACATGAAAAGCTCTTCCTTAAAAAGGAAATCCATATCATACAATTGTCATCATTCACAACTGAGATCTAAATTAAAAAGAAAAGAAACTGAAACTTATCTATAGCTTCATCAACTCCTAAGTAAAAGAATAGTCTAGCCTTCCATTGTAGAAGAAAGCACTTGAATCTCCATTAGAAGCTTTGAATTCTCTTCCATCTTCTTCTTCCTTTTTCTCCTCTTAAAATCTACTGGAATCCCCCCAATTCTAAGCCAAATATGTCTTTTTATAGGCATAAGTTCCGTAGGAAGAAGTCCAATATGAAAAGGATTGAAATTTGGGTCAAACTAGGAAACTGCACGTTATGCCGCTCGATCGCCCTGCATGCCCGATCGATCGGCTACACTGTATTTTCATCTGAATTCACGTTATCCCGATCGATCGCCCTGCATGCCCGATCGATCGGCTACAGTGTTTCTGTTTTCCTGGACTCTGTTCATTAAGCTTTCCTTCATGTCCATATTAATTTCTAACTTGTTCATAACTCCGAAAAGTTGTCCAAATCACTTTAAAGCATGTGAAGACTATTTTTAATCATTTTAAACATCGTCCAAGTACTTCGATAAGCGCACTTTACCTACAAAACATAAAATATCATACTTTAGACATGTATAAAGTAACTAAAATTCCATCTTGATTTAAATACATGTCTAAACAACTAATAACAACAAAATTATTCATAATTAAACTAAAATACTAATATCTATCTTAATCTAAATAAACCATAATTAACTCTAAATTAACCTAATTTATACTAGCAAATAAGGTAAAAAGGCATATAAAATAGATATAGATTTCATACTTATCAAATACCCCCAAACCTATATTTTGCTAGTCCTCGAGCAAAACAAAAATAAAATAAAACAACTAATCTAAAAAAAATAAAAATAAATAAAAGCCACTTTCGTAAGGAATCACGATTGCATTTAGCGTATGCAACAAGCCTTTAAACCCCTAGGTGTCCCTAGTTGTACGAGTTGTGTCTCGTGAGGGTTTGCAGTAATGATACCCACAAACATCAAAACCTACGAAAAATAAAACAAACAAACAAAAAAATAAAAATTTGAAAAAACAATCTTCTCTTAAAAACACATAACTATTTTTAAAAAGAACCAACCACAAATACTTGAAACAAGTAAACAATTAAGATCTGATCACTTTCAAGTAAGGAATAATCCATTCTATAACCTCATCTTAGAAATAATTGTGCAACTACATATATACATTTCAAAAACATAAAGTGTAGAAACTTTGTAGTCATACAATTTCATTCTTTATTAACAAGCATATCTTATGTGACCCATTAACCAAGCTCATTAAAGTTCACTAACTCAAAAATATAACAATGATAATCTTTCATCTTTAACATCTCATAATAAACCTTCATGTAATAGCCATCAAATTCAATTAAATTCAGGGAATAAGAGCATAATATACTTCAAAATATGACTTGTGCAATACTTAGTTCTATTAAGCTTTCTAAATAGTCCATGTAACAAGCGTTAGGCCAGTGTCCCTAATCCAGTTGGCTCAAGGCACTAGGTGTTGAAACACCCCTCAGGCTTAATAACTCGAACTATAAAGGCTACAGAACTAAGTAAGTCATAAAAGAAGTTATCTCAACTTTTCACCTTTTGACGCGATCCCTTATACTTGCCTAGGCACAAGGTCCGGTTACTCAGTAAAAAGAGAAACAAACCTTTTTTTTTCTTTTTTTTTTCATTATCATTTTTTTTTCATTCAATCTATTTTTTTTTCATCTTTTTTTTTCATTCTTTTTTTTTTAATTTTTTTTTCTATACACACTTATCCCATTTTTTTTTTCAAATAAAAGCTAAGCATAAAAATCTATCATAAAATATTAAAAATTACTCAATTGCCAAGTTTTCAAAAATATATGCTTAGTTAAAGATATCCCACTAAGATTACAAGTAATAAATCATAAAATTATATTCCTACAAGTTTCATGTGTGTGGAATGTGATTTAAAAATATAAGCACAATTATCCAAGATAATGAAAATAAAATAGAAATTACTCACTTAATCATTTTCATCACTTAATTAATTACTTGAACTTTCTTCATGAAATTGATCTCTTTAAAAACAAACATATACTTTTAAAAGAAAATAAGCGATAAAACCCACTTAAAAGTAAAGAAAACAAAAGAAAAATAAAAAATACTCTAAAACATCCTAAAAGAAAAATAAGAAATAAAAATATCTTTCTACACCCCCAAACCTAAATTAAACATTGTCCTCAATGTTAAAGAAAATATATACTACAATGACAAGAATAAGTAAGAGAGGGAAAAGAAAGATATCACCTGAAAGCATAACTAATCCACTAGTCTGAAAAGTGAAGTACATAGGATTGGAGAAAAGAAATAAATATAAGTGATGAGCATTTCCCCAAACCTAAAGTATTATATCCCATAAAAAAAACTATAATATGAAAAAAAACTGAGAAAATAAGTAAATAAAGCCTAAATGAAGCAAAGAAAATAAACAAAAGGAAAAAATATATATCAAAAACATGGGTTGCCTCCCAAGAAGCGCTAAGTTTATTGTCTTCAGCCAGACATTGCCAACATTCTCAAATATATCAGGGCGGCTGGTAGATATTAGCATTGGCTCTTCTCTTAAGTCTCCAAAAAGATGATGTAGAAAAATTAGAAGGCACGACTTGATTATAAGCTGATGCTACAAAAGATGGACCTCTATCATAAGCATCAAATCTAAAATTGTCTACCATAAAACATTCAGCATTAGAAGTTGCAGGCAAATGGTTAGACACATCAAAAATATTTAGGTGCACTTTCATGTTCCCAAAAGTCATCTCCATTACCCCCGTCCTACAATTTATGCATGCATTAGCTGTGGCAAGGAATGGACGACCTAGAATGATAGGAATCTGATATGTGGGGTTGGCACCGGTTTCTATATCTAAGACAATAAAATCAACAGGGAAAAAGAACCGGTCAACCTTCACTAAGACATCCTCAATGACTCCTCGAGGCTTACGTACAGAATGGTCGGCTAGTTGCAAGGTAACTGATGTAGGCTGCAATTCACCTAACCCTAGTTTCTCATACACCGAGTAAGGGAGTAGATTGACACTCGCACCAAGGTCAAGGAGGGCTCTATGGATGGAGTGATCACCTATGACACAAGAAATAGTGGGTACTCCAGGGTCCTTATATTTAGGTGGGGTGTCAAACTTCAAAAGTGAGCTAACTTGTTCGGTGAGAAAGACCTTCTTAGACACATGAGTCTTAGATTTACGCTTTTGAGTGCATAGGTCTTTAAGGAACTTAGCATAAGCAGGGACTTTCTTAATGGCATCTAAGAGGGGGAGATTAATTTTGACTTGTTTGAAAGTCTCAAGAATCTCATCAGTCCTAGCTGTGCTCTTTCTAAATGGTGGGGCCATGTCAAGACACTGAGGAAAAGGTGCCCTAGGGATATAAGATCCATCGGAAGAGGTCTTCGACTGTGGCTCTAAGGAAGGGGAAGGAGAGACTGACTCCTTCTCATGTGACGTACTAACTTCTACTTTAGGTTCATTAGGGGCTGCCCTCTCTAACTCCTCACTCCTATCATTTGTCACTGGTGTCCCCCCAACACTCTTGTCAATAATCCTCCCACTCCTGAGGGTCATTATGGAATTAACTTGTGCATTAGAGGGAGGAGCTCCCTCTACCTGAAATTGACCTTTAGGGTTTGGTAGGGGTTGACTTGGCAATGTCCCCATATCTCTCTTGTTAATAACGTTAGCTAGTTGTCCAATTTGGGCTTCTAACTTTGCTATAGATTGTGTGTGAGAGTGGAGAAGTTGGGATTCAGATTGAAGGCCTTGCAAGGTACTCAAGACCTTTTCTTCAAAACTTGGACTCCTATTGGGTTGGACATATGGAGGTTGCACTTGAGGTTGGTGGATATGGGCTGGTGGGACTTGGAATGGGTGCCTAGGGGGTGGGTTACCCATAACCCCTTGGTTTTGTGTCTGCCAAGAAAAGTTAGGATGATTCCTCCACCCAAGGTTATATGTATTTGAAAATGGATTGTTATCAGCCCTAGGGAAGGATTGGGTGAAATTTACATGGTCTTGGACAAGCTCAGGAAATTGAGAGGCAGAGGGGCACTCAATGATAGTATGGGCTGGGCTAAGGCATATTGTGCATGCATCTTGAGTGAAGGGAGTGGGCTGATGGGTTGAAGTCATAAGGAGGTCAAGTTTCCTACTCAAAGTATCAACTTTGGAGGAGAGGTCTAATGGGTTTTTGACTTCATACAAGCCACCCCTAGAGGGGGCATTGTTTAAGGTAGATAATCCACTCTCATTTCTATTCAACGCAGCATGTTGAAGAGAATTTTTACTCAAGTCCTCAAAAAGTTTCCATGCCTCATTTTCATTTTTTAGCAAAAAGGTACCCCCACAACTTGCATCAACAAGATGACGGTTTTGTTCAGTAAGACCCTCATAAAAACGTTGCACTAATTGCCACTTAGGGACAGCATGATGAGGACACCTCCTAAGAAGGTCCTTAAGTCTATCCCAACTCTCATGGAACTGTTCAGTGGGAAGCTGGGCAAAAGTGGTTATGGCCTTTCTCATTTGGTTGGTCTTACCTATGGGGAAATATTTTTTAAGGAACTCTTGTTGCATTTGGGCCCATGTTATGATAGTGTTTGGCTCTAATGAGTGAAGCCATTCCTTAGCCTTATCTTTCAATGTGAAAGGAAAAAGGCGAAGTTTAACAGCCTCATCGGTTAAATTTGAGAGCTTAAAAGTTGTGCATAGTTCTAAGAAGTCATCTAGGTGCCTATACGGGTTTTCATTATTAAGCCCATAAAAGGATGGAAGCATTTGAATGACATTGGGCTTAATCTCATAATTTTGGGCAGCGACCGCTGGCAACCTAATGCATGAAGGAGAGGTGTACTCATTGGGAGTGTAATACTCCCTTAGAGCTTTAAGTGGTGCATCTACTAACTGATGTTCATCCATGATGAGGCTAGAAGTAGTGTGGGAGGAGGAATTGGTAGGTGAGTTTGGGGGTGTAGGGATGTAGGTCGAGGGCAACTCAGCTCTCCTAGACGTCCGCTCAGGCTCAGGGTCAAATGGTACTAATCGGGGGAGTAAGGAGCGACGACCACGCATACACCACAAACACACCACACAATTTTAAGTATAAAAAGGGGAAGAATAAGCAAAAACTAACTAAGAAAAGAACTAAAAATAAAGGGAGAAGGATCTTGCAAACCGAAGAGAAGCACTATGCTTGTCGATGTCCACTTGTGGCCACAAGTGTAGAGAGCACGATTTTCAACTCAGCCTACAAGATCAAATTAACAAAAGGTAAGAAACTAAAAATTAACCTAAAAACTAAAGTAAACTGAATCTAAATTAGATAGAATTATCCTAATACTAATTTAGTAACAAATCAACACTGTCCCCGGCAACGGCGCCAAAAACTTGATCGTTTATAATTAAACCCTTTGCAAGTGTACAAGGTAATTGTACTAGGATAAGTATTTAAGGGTTGTCGAACCTCAGGGACGGATGGATTATCACTAAATCTAAAAAGGAATTTGCTGATTACAAACTAAAAACAACTTAAACTTAAATTAAGCAAAAGAAAGAAATCAAATAGTTTAAAAGCAAGAGATTAATTTGATAGAATTTACTTAGGAAATTGAATCCACTATAGAACCATAACAATTCCTTAACTCTTAATCTAAATCTAGTGTGAACATGAACAAGTATTCTCAGCTACAAGCTAGAATTACTTCAAAAAGAATCATTAATTAACTTCCATGGCATGAACTATCTTCGACAATAGCACGGATCATCTACACTAAACTAGCTATAGGCATGACCCGTCTAATCTTAGTATAACTCATCCAAGTCATTAATTATCTGAACATTAAAACTATTGTATGAACATCTCATCTAAATCACAGAAATTAGAATCGATGCAAATATCAAAACCATATCAATCTATCATCTACAAGACAATAAATCAACATAGACTTGAATAAACATGAAAAGCTCTTCCTTAAAAAGGAAATCCATATCATACAATTGTCATCATTCACAACTGAGATCTAAATTAAAAAGAAAAGAAACTGAAACTTATCTATAGCTTCATCAACTCCTAAGTAAAAGAATAGTCTAGCCTTCCATTGTAGAAGAAAGCACTTGAATCTCCATTAGAAGCTTTGAATTCTCTTCCATCTTCTTCTTCCTTTTTCTCCTCTTAAAATCTACTGGAATCCACCCAATTCTAAGCCAAATATGTCTTTTTATAGGCATAAGTTCCGTAGGAAGAAGTCCAATATGAAAAGGATTGAAATTTGGGTCAAACTAGGAAACTGCACGTTATGCCGCTCGATCGCCCTGCATGCCCGATCGATCGGCTACACTGTATTTTCATCTGAATTCACGTTATCCCGATCGATCGCCCTGCATGCCCGATCGATCGGCTACAGTGTTTCTGTTTTCCTGGACTCTGTTCATTAAGCTTTCCTTCATGTCCATATTAATTTCTAACTTGTTCATAACTCCGAAAAGTTGTCCAAATCACTTTAAAGCATGTGAAGACTATTTTTAATCATTTTAAACATCGTCCAAGTACTTCGATAAGCGCACTTTACCTACAAAACATAAAATATCATACTTTAGACATGTATAAAGTAACTAAAATTCCATCTTGATTTAAATACATGTCTAAACAACTAATAACAACAAAATTATTCATAATTAAACTAAAATACTAATATCTATCTTAATCTAAATAAACCATAATTAACTCTAAATTAACCTAATCTATACTAGCAAATAAGGTAAAAAGGCATATAAAATAGATATAGATTTCATACTTATCAACTTCCCACATACATGATGACCCCTTTGAATATCCTAGCACCATTTACAAGTAAATTCCTTATTTACCCTTGCAACAATTTAACAGTGACATGCACTCTCATAGAGATAGAGATGGAATACAGCTGCTTGATATGATGCCTCAACCAACACGTTTGGAAGTAGAATATATAGCTTGCATCAAGCCCTTCTCCTTCGACAAAGCTTGTCCTCGATCGTAAAAAAAATCAAATCAGATAATGCCTGATGAAGATGGACATCACCCAATCTGCTAAACACAACCCAAACAAGCTGAGAAAGCCCAAAGAACTATATTCCAGTCAATCTCTCCACATCTCAGCCAATCATCCCCATCCTCTCCAATCCAACTAATATAGTCTTCAAAGACAAGAATCACACGGCAAGCCACATAGCAGACTTCACTTGTAATGATAACCAACTCCACAATATGAATACTGCCCACCCTATTAAACTGAGCTCGTCATAGAACTTGCATAATGGAGACGGACAATCTAGGGTGTAAATCCACAATATTGGCATTATTATTTATATGACACACAATAGGATACGAGCCAATTTTTTTAATGAAGTTTAGAATGCACCATTACCTTGTCGCCAACATTAAAAAGTTGTTCATGCCGATGACGATTCGCTTGATCCCGATAAGAAGCATTAGATGCTTGAAGATGTTCTTGCACTTCCTGATGAAGAGTAGAGAACTTCTGGAAAGTATAGACTGCACTGACACTTTCCCCTGGCAAGAGTGGGGAAGGTATTAAACTAAAAGTATGACGAGGAAGGCAACCGTATACAATCTCAAATGGACATATGCCTGTAGAACGGTTCATTGTGGAGTTGAAAGCAATTCAGCCCGAGGAAGACAGAGATTCCATCGCTTCGGTGTAGTTCCCACAAGACAGCAAAGTAGGTTACCTAATGATCGATTAAATGACCTCAGTCTACCCATTAGTCTGTGGGTGGCAAGTGCTACTAAACTACAAAGAAGTACTTAATATTTTCCATAATGTGCCCCAAAAATGGCTAAGGAAGCAACTGTCATGATCAGAAGTAATTGTCTTTGGAACTCCATGAAGACTAACAATGTCTTTGAAGAAGAGTAAAGCAACATGGGTTGCATCAGTGTTTTTTTTACAAGGAAGAAAATGGGTCATTTTAGAAAATCTGTCGGCGACTACAAAGATAGAATTGACACCATGTTGAGTGCGTGGTAACCCAAGAACAAAGTCCATTGATATATCTTCCCATGGCTGAGAAGGAATAGGAAGAGGGTTGTAGAGACTGATATTCTGAGTTGTTCCATTTGCTTGCTGACAAGTAAGACAATGCTAAACATATTTACTAACATCCCACTTAATATAAGGCCAAAAGAACCTTTCTCGAATGAGGGCTTCTGTTTTATCATGCGCAAAGTGGCCAACTAAACCTCCAGCATGGAATTCCTAGTTCAATTGATGACGGAGAGAGCAAATAGGAATACACAGAAAATTGCCTTTATATAGAAAACCTTCAATGATTCGAAAGTTAGTAAAAGGATTTGAACTCTCTTGACAAGTTGTCCATTGCTAATGATGATCCTTATCAGTAGCATATAACTCTTTGATGCAATCAAACCCCAACACTTCTGCTCGAAAGATAGATAGAAGAGTAACGCACCGACTTAATGCATCGGCTACCTTATTCAAAGAACCTGACCTGTGTTTAATAACAAGGAATACTCTTGCAAATCGGCTATCCATCGAGCATGCATTCTATTCACTTTAATTTAATTAAATAGAAATTGAAGAGATTGATGGTCACCGTGCAACACAAATTCAGCATGTAAGAGATATTGCTGCCAGTGTTTAAGAGCTTGAATGATGGCATATAGTTCTAATGCATAAGCTAACCACTTAGTGCATGCCTCACCAAGTTTCTCGCCATAGAATGCAATCGACCTTCTTGAGTTGCACCCACACCAATGCTTGAAGCATCACATTCAATCACAAATACTTTTTGAAAATCAAGGGAAGAAAGTACATGAGCTGAAGTCAACTTATCTTTGAGAGTATCAAAGCTATGCTAAGTTGTAGCAGTTCATTGGAAGTGATATTTTTCATACACTCTGTCAATGGAGCTGCAATAGAACTGAAATTACGCACAAAGCATCTATAAAAAGATGCCAAACCATGGAAGCTTTGAAGATTAGCAACATTTTGAGGAACTGGCCACTCTATGATAGCTTTAATTTTTTATTCATTTACACTGATTCCTTGGGAAGTTACAACATAAGCCAAAAACACTAACTGCTTTCATAGAAAAGTGCACTTCTTCAAGTTCACATACAAAGTACTAGACTGCAACACTTCAAAAACTGCTAAAAGATGCTATAAATGTTCAGATGCATTCTTACTGTAAATGAGAATATCATCGAAATATACGACAACAAACTGTCCTAAAAGTGGCTTTAGGGTTTGAGTCATCAAGCGCATGAAAGTGTTAGGTGCGTTAGACAGCCCAAAGGGCATAACCAACCATTCATAAGTCCTTCTCGAGTCTTGAATGTGGTTTTCCTTTCATCTCTCAACCGAATGCGGATTTGATGATAGCCACTGCACAAATCAATATTTGAAAACACTGTTGAGCCACCCAAATGATCTAGCATATCATCCAACTGTGGTATGGGAAACTGATAACGGACTATGATTTTATTAATCGCCTGATTATCAATACACATGCGGCAGCTGCTGTCTTTTTTGTGCACCAACAGTGCTAGAACAACGCATGGACTGATGCTCTCCTGAATTAAGCCCTTATTATGTAACTCTTCAACTTGATCTTGTAATATTTTGTGTTCATCTAGCGTCATATGATAATGAGAAAAATTAGGAAGTTATGCACCAGGAACCAAGTCAATTTGATGTTGTATATTGTGAAGAAGAGACAGTCTAATGGGTAAATCATCTGACATTATACTCTTGAATTCATCCAGTAAATGTTGTAGTCTTTGAAAACACTTTGTCAGCAATTTTCGGCAAAGTCTCAGCATGTCCAGGAAGAAGAATAACTGTAATACCATTGTGAAGAAATGTATATGTGTTGTACATGCCACTATGTTGAGCATTCACATCAAACTGCCATGATCGACCAAGTAAAAGGCGACAAGCAGTCATCTCTACGACATCACATAAAATTTCTAAACAATATAACTAACCTATAGAGAATGGAACCCTACACTGTTCAGTTACTTTGGTGTCACCCACTTCTCTGATCCAACCAAGGGAATAAGGCTTAGGATGAGGAATAGTAGATAGTTGAAGCTTTTTTACTGCATCCTTAGAAAGTATGTGCTTACTACTTCTACTATCCACTACAAGTCCAGGGAACAGTTCACTATTTCTTTCGTTTGAAAAATATTGTGCCTTTGTGACAAATGTTGTTGTTTGGGAGTAAATAATAATTTTCAAAAGACGATGCCCAAACGATGAGTATCACAATCCAAACCTCCATCTTCTTCAACTCATTCCACTAGAATTTCCTCATCATGATCCACACTTTCAGCTTCACTGACTTCAAATTGACAGTGATAAGTTGTGTTACTTTCCGAAGTGCACACTCACTAGATTTATGGCCTGGTTGTTTGCACTTGTAACATTTTATGGGTAGTGGAACTGCATAAGGATTTTCTCTTGAACTACTAGCAGCATTAGAAATTTTTTGAGGAAATTTAACTGTTCCATTCTTCCAATTCTTACTACTAGAAGTATCAAAGGTAGGATTCTTCAGGTTGACAGAGGTAGTAACTGGTGTAATAGGCTTAACTTCATAGACATTCCTAGTTCCTTGCTTTTCAAAATGTATTTCTGCTGCTCTGACTACCATTTGAATTGCATCATTAAGAGTATAAAGAGGCTAAATAGTAACTCAAATCATGAATATTGGGGTGTAAACCTCAAATAAACTATACCTCTGCATTTCAGTTTCATCCAAATTATTTTTTGCTAATAGCCAATTGAATTCAGACAGATATTCACGCACACTCCTATTTCCTTGTCGACACTGTTGATTTTGATGAAAAAGCAATGTTGAAAATCACCTGGAAGAAATCTTGGCCGTAATAACTGTCTCATCTTCTGCCATGTCCTAACTGGACGCTTGCCTTGTCAAACCCTGCCAACTTGTAATTGATCCCACCAAGCAACACCTGATTTCAACTTGTATGCAACTAATTTTACCTTTTTATCCTTAGGAACTTCCACGAATTTAAAGAATTTTTCAACTTTATATTGCCAATCTAAGAAATCCTCTATATGTAATTGACCATTGAAAGGTAGAAGATCAGCTTTAAATTTGTAATTTTCCTGGTTCAACGGTTCCATTCTTCATCTCTGTAGCAAAATACCATCGAGCTCCTCATCACTAGAATCGTCGTTCAACTGTGGAACAACTGAGAATGGAGCAGTGCCCTTTTTTGGAGCAGATGGTGGTAGAATGAAGGGTCACCGGCCAACTTCCTGATTTTGCGGATCTGGTATGGTAGAACCCGAAATTTGTGGACACTGTAAATTTACATATGAAGGATTTCTAGTAGAAGCTGTTGATTTGGAAATCGAGTAAACCGAGCTCTGATACCAAAATAATGTTGTTCGATCATAGAAGAAAGAACTGTTCACTACACAGATTGACAAACAAAAGGAACGGACTAAAAGTATCAACTAACAAAACAAAACAATCTGGACTAAAAGTATCAACTAACAAAACAAAACAATCTGGAAACACACCAGACCACCCCGAATCCACGAGGCAATGATGGAGATGCAGCCCCAATATAATGCCAATCTGGACTAAAAGTATCAAATCTGTAACAGAAGTTTTTCCAGAAAGAACTGACTTCCCACATACACGATGACTCCTTTGAATACCCTAACCCCATTTACAAGTAAATTCCTTATTTACTCATCCAACAATTTAACAACGACATGCACTCTCATAGAGATAGAGATGGAATACAGCTGCATGATATAATGCCTCAACCAACACGTTTGGAAGTAGAATATGTCCCTGTGAAGGAGATGATCTTCTTCCCTCAAACTACGCATCTGCTAGAAGTTGGAGGCAGCTTTTGCTGGACGTATGTACAAAGACAATGCTGTCAGAATGACGGTGGTAAGCCTTCCTTCCTAGTTATTAATTCTTACATACGAAAGTGTGGACTCTGTATTATATAGAACGTGTCTATATGCACCTTAATAATCGCTTCAATACCCCATTAAACATCTTGATGAATATTTAAGTGAAATAAGGCAATGAGGAGATTATTAAGGTGCATATAAACGTTTATAGTCTATAAGAAGTTATTTGGTTTAGATATTTGCATGTTATAATGCTGGAGAGCTTTTGGTAATCAACTTTAACAACATTTGAGACAGATATGTTGTGCAGAAGATAGTAATGATGGTTGAAATGAATTTCGACAGTCGCCGGAAAGCTTTTCATATTACTGCCGCGGCAGATGGTTTGGAGCTAATTCTTGTTGATGGAATGCTTACGTGCACATGTGATTGAGTAGAAGCAAGTCTAGCTACGTACAATAACTACAATAGTGGTTGGCATGATAGAAATATGGCATGGGAAGACTATGGGTGGCGTCATGGAAGCCTTGTGGTGAGTCGTTTGGGTAGAGATGCAAAATTCCGATTTTATGTATCCCTCATGAGCGATTAACATATAAATAATACTCTAAACGAGGGAGAGTTAGCCTCTCTTGATCACCAGGAGAGAAAGAGGAGATGGGTGGCAGCTCAACCCAATCCAAGGGAAGCCATGGACAAGCAATAGGACGAGAGAGGGAGCAAAACCAAGGGGGAGAGGGGCTGGCCTCTTTCTTTATGCCAATGGGAGAAAAAGAAAGCGAGAGATCGGGGCAGAGGGGGCCTAGAAGCTCTCTTTTATACTTAGGGCTTCCCCCTTATAATTGGGTTTAGGCTTAGGCCTAACAAGATTCTTCTATACAATTGTTCTCTAGCAGTATCCCATTCATGTATGGTCTAGAGCGTACAAGCCCATAGAGGCGGTGCATATCCCTTATGGCCATGCCCATAGGGAAGCCATGTTGTACCTAGTTTAGGCACAATCGGTATCTCGCACGAATCGCGTTAAGGAAGGTATATGAGAGTAGGAAAGAAGAAAGAAAGAACTTATTTCTATTGCATAAGAAAACATAAAAAGAAGAAGATAACCCTTATAAGGAGTCGCGCCTTTCTCCTTGGGGATCGTGCCAACTAGTGAGCCCGACTAATCACGGGGACACTAGCTGGCCTGTTACACACTACTACTATGATGTCATTGCTAATTATTACAGAAGTATAAAATAAATAAAAAAGCATAATGCGAACAAATAAAGTAGCCTAAAGAGAGCTCTAGTAAACGTACATAATAAGCCAACCCTTAGAATATTTAAGCAAGGCCCACATTAAGTCCCAGAGATATGTTTGAGGGCCCACGTAAGCAATACATGCACACCTAAAATTAGTGAATATATAAGTGCAACTCATGCTCACTAAAATTAAAATTAGGTGATATGTGTAGGAGGTTGTGGGTCCACCCTATGTACTTAAGGCCCTATAACCTTAACTGGTTTACTTAGCCAGTTAATTAACAATATTGGCCGAGTCCATAACTTACTCCAATAAATACAAACTCAAAAAACAATATGCACGACCAATACCAAAAAATAATTATTTTACGGTGTCCAAAGAGTTAATTTTCCCCCGTTAATAAAGAACCTAATGGGTTCTACTGACGTGCTATTCATTGCTAAGCTAATGAAAATTTGTAATCATGAATTCATGCCATTGAATGATAATATCTGTTCATGTGCCTACCATTATGCATTGCATGAGTACAAACATTTTGCATTATGTTTAAAGCCTACCATCCACTTGAAGTTGTGGATAGCGTGATAATGAAAGGAAACAGATGGAGCCGAACATTTACTGGCAATACACCAGCTGGCAAAGATGATGAATGATGGACAGTGTCGCCTAGTGCATGTCTCCAAGTCCAAGTATTTGCTTTATCATGTAACAATGACATAACCGGCTTTGGTTTTGAGCTATAAGTTTCCACCAGTGAAGTCTGTTTCGTACATGGACATAAAATGCTCCGTCCCCTATTATGTCTCTCCGTGTATCTAGCTCTTTTTTAAAGAATTACACCAAC
The DNA here is from genome assembly GCA_035235625.1 of Saururus chinensis. Lineage (NCBI taxonomy): Eukaryota > Viridiplantae > Streptophyta > Magnoliopsida > Piperales > Saururaceae > Saururus > Saururus chinensis. The sequence goes on from CP141142.1 coordinate 27,491,283, forward strand.
AAAACAGAATCTTTATTTAGACTTGTTAGGACACTTTTTTGCCAAAAAGACTAAATTACTAGGATCTTATTTAAAGAAAATTAGTAATATATATATATATATATATATATATATACTTAAATATAAATTAAATAATGCAAAATAAAGAGAAAATTATATAAATAATAATTAAAAAAAATTATTATTTTAAATCATATTACTTAAAGTGGTGTTCTTTTTTGTCACGTAGATGTCAGCCAAGCAGCTGGCGTCAGCGTAATTTTTTTTTCTTCAGTTGATTTCGTCCTTTAAAAGGACAAAATTAAGTTTAAGCAGATTTCGTCCTTCTAAAGGACAAAATCGCCACACTTAACACATTTTGGCCGAAGACGATTTTGTCATTTAGAAGGACAAAATCCTCTTAAGTTGATTTTGTCATTCTAAACGATAAAATCATCTTCATTTATTCGTCCCCTCCGCCTTCAATTAATTTCTGTTTTTACGCCTTTACTTGATCGTTCTTCAAGACGTTTCGCCCGCCGCTGTGTCTATCTACTTCCGTCGTCCAGCCCGCCGCCATGTCCTGTCTCCTCCGCCCCGCAGCCGGTCTCGTCTCCTCCACCTCGCTGTCGGTCCCGTCTCCTCTGCCCTGCCGCTGGTCCCATCTCCTTTACCCCGCCGCCAGTCCCATCTCCTCCGCCCTACCGTCATTCCCGTCGTCTGTCCTAATTTTGGGTTTTCCTATTGCGTTAGATCCGCCCCGCCGTTGTGCTCGATCCCATCCTCTGGTACCCTAATTTCCTCTAAATCTAATAGCCTTTATGAGTTTGCATTTTGGGAGTTTTTTTTGTCTGTTTACCTTGTGTTTTATATTTTGTTTAGCTAGCAGAGGTTTATTTCTGTTGCTGGGGCCGGATTGGGTTTGCTTTGTTCGTACGTTCTCAGATGGAATTTAGACTCACAAGTCCTTTTTATGCTTCTATTTTAAACTTCTTTTGTAGATATATTTAGGTTGTTGTGAATCGATTATTTCCGCTTGATGATGCTCCACCTGCTCCATTATTGTTTGTTGTGGTATTTTATGCCTCTACTGACTGGTATTTTAATGGGATTCAATAGCTTATAAGTGGCTACTTGTCTTGCTCTTTGTCTTTCAATCTTATGTGGGTCTAATGCTTCATAGTTTTTCATTTTGATGATAAAATATAGGTATTTCATAGGCTTAACTGTGATTCGTGAGTATTGAATTTCTACTCCAGTTTATTTAAAATCAATGCCTAATTTAATAGAGAATATGAGTTAGTAATAGTTTGGATAGGGTAGATGTTAGTAGTAGTTTAATATTTTTATCAATAGGGTAAGTGTAATATTTGAAGAAGTGTATGGGAATATTTGTTATCTTGTTTGGATAAGAGAAGAAATATGTGATAAAATGTATGATTATTACTCGTTGATATATGAGGCAATTGCTTAATCTAATTTTAGCCTGTTAGTTTTGAGACAATTGCTTAATCTAATATTAATTTAATATATTATTTATGAATTAAGTGAATAGAGATGGAAGAAGAAATGGTTAGTTTTTTACTTACCTATGACGGATGCACAGAAGGATTATTAATTAAGAAACCGTCTACATATGATGAATTTGAGATGCAAGTAGCAAGCAAGCTTGGGTGGGATCAAAGAAGATGAAAAATTACTATCAAATGTAATATTACATCGTATAGATCGAGAATGATATTAATATGCATAAATGATGATGCATCAATGAGTTTTATGTTTCACCACGTGCATCACGTAATTTCTTTTGAGTTATTTCTTGAAAAGAGGTCTGAGTGCCTAGTGAAAGGTGAAGTAGTTCACATCAGAGCTCGCATAGGAGCTCACACAGGAGCTCGGATAGAAATGTGAACAATGAAACACGTATGCAAATGCCGGTGGATGACGAAGAATAAGGAAATTTATCTATGACAATAGCTTCAAATGAATGTCATAGGTCGTCTGCCCCTATTTACGATGGCAGTGGACCTAATTGGAAGTAAGGTTTATTAAGTTGTGAATACGTTTTGAATCTTATAATTATTAATAAAATATGTTTAGCTAAATTTTGAATTTTGTATGTAATATGGAAGGTCCACAACGCATGCACACGAGCCATTTAGAATTCAAATGTCTCAAGGCGGTGCATCGTATGAAACTCAAAGTTCGATAAGTATTCATTACCCCTACACATATGTTAGTCGTACCGATGTTGGACCATCCAATCAAAGGTGAAATATATATTCATAAATGAATATAACTTTTTTAGGCATATGAAATTTAATACATATGCAATGTTTATATGTAGGAGGGCATATGCTAAACGATCTTCTGCTGCATCTGCCATGGCCACCGCGTATACTCCAGAGTGGAAGCGATATTGAGAGAGCAAACAAGAAAAATTGGGGAGTATTCCGTTAATAGGATCAACAGGGGTTAGTACGAAGTGACGTCAATTCGTGCCCGGAAGGTTATGGTAAATGTAGCGATGCATACTTGTACATGCAACATCCCTCAAGTTTATGGCTATCCTTGCTCGCACCTTATCGCCGTGTGGGCAAAGCGACAGGAGCCGATTCGGGCATCACTATTTTGCACATCTTCTACTTATAAAAATGTGTACTCAATAGAATTTTATTCTCCTTGTGGTCGGGAGTATTGGGAGAGGGATATACCTTTTGTGTTATACCCTCAGATAGCAACACGGCAACCCGGTCGCCCATGGTCTATTCGTATTAGGAATACAATTGACTGTAGAACTATGGAGAGAGATAGTAGAGGAGGATATAAATGCGGGAGGTATAAACAAAGTGGGCACAATAGTAAATCATGTAGAAACCTTCCTGTTGATTAGTAAACATATAATCAATCTCTTTATTTATTCTCTATTTTAGGTATGAGTATATGTTCCTTACAACTAATGATATGATCTCAATTTTTCGTAGATCATATGGATCATGTAGAGCCTTGTTACGGGCCAGGCCCGATTGATGCTTCTTTACTCGCATAGCAGGAGTCACATAGGTCGGCTACTATTTGGAGAGGAGAGGTATGATAACTCTTTTTTAAAAAAAAATTATTTTTTTGGACAATATAGTATGGTAGGTTATAATTTTAAAATTTATTATAGGACCCGGGTGCCTTGAGTGCACCAAACATTTTAAATATCTCCGCCATTGGCCCGTAGATGAGCGTATGTTACCCTATATCAAGCGAGCAGGATTCTAGCATTTCATTCATCTATAGTACGTTCATCTCAATCGGCCTTTATTAATAGCTTTTGTTGAGAGATGGAGGAGGGAGGCACAGATGTTTCATTTGTCATATGGAGAGATGTCCATCACTCATGGATGTTGCAGTTCTATTAGGATTTCGCATCGATGGACATCTAGTGATAGGCATGACAGGATGAGCTCATGTGGATATATTAGTTAGACTCCTTGGTAGAGCTCCTCCTACTACAGTGATACGTGGTAGCCGAATGAGCCTACGATGGCTCTTGTAGGAGTTTTGAGAGCTCCCAGCCGATGCTATGGAGATAGTTATCGAATAGCATAAACGGGCCTATCTATTACATTTACTTGGAGCCATGATATTTGCGGATACCATGAGCAGCCATATACATGTGTCCTATCTCTCCCTCCTTGAGGACTTCAACATGGTAGGTACCTATTTATGGGGCAGTGCTACTCTTGCATTTTTATACTGAGAGTTAGGGAAAGCATGCCAGGCCATGGCCTCGGGGATTGCGGGCTATCTGATCCTTCTTCACTTAAATAATTGCATAATTTTCAATACTATTTTGGGCACGTATAATTCTTTAATTTTATTTAATATTTGTTATCATATTTTCTGACATAGCTATGGTTGTGGGAGCATTTACACATCGGACGACCAAGTGTTGAGATTGGTCACTTAGTCGAGGGTACTCCATTAGGAGCAAGGTAGGCTGTATTTATGTGTAACACTTACTTTTTTTAGCAACATTTTATGTACATATGATGAACTCATTTTTTAAATTTAACTTCTTAAGGTGGAATGTTCAGAAAAAGAGAACTAAAAATCCACAAGAAGTCCTCTGATTATATAGAGGGGTGTTAGACCACCAGCAGCCATATTAGGTAATTTTATTTTCGTGTTGAACTTTTTTTGTAATAATTATAAAAAATTTGGTCGTTATTTAAACTAAATTATCTTTATATATTGTATAGGTTATTTGGCAGCCTACTCACTGGAAATGTTGACTGTGTTACCTCCTCTATGTACTGACAGTCGAGAGGTGTGGCTATCTCATACTCCATTAATATGTTACAAGATTGTAGAGATGTATGTGCCAGATCGGGTAATGCTCCAGTTTAACCTAGTGCAAGGGGTCCCACCGTCTACCGTGGAGTTTGTCCTTCGCATCACTCGACAGGGCCGTTATATTACCGACTGGACTTTACATCATGCGTCATATATCGCTCGATGGGAGGATAGGAGAGCCACTATTACCAGAGGGGAGATGGCTACGACAATGCAAGATGTTCATAGTGCTTATATGCAGTGGTATTTACCGATTACACGATGATATATTTTACCACGCAATGATGTAGAGGAGATGACATATCAGTCTAGGGCGTATGAGGCAGCTCTGGTAAGTACAACTTTGTTAATTAAGGCATATATTATTTTCTTATTAATTATTTATCTAATATTTAATTTATTTTTTTGTAGCTTCGTCTAGTTCGACGTACGCATGTACATTTGACTAATGCAATTAACAACTACACTTTGGGCAAGGACTTATTAGCAGCATGTCAGTCGGTGATTAGGGAGTCTGATGATGTCATTCGTAGCTTGCCACTGCTTCAATCGGTGATTACAGATGTTCATAGAGATTATCCTATCGACAAGGTCACTCAGACACAACCGATGCATTCTTCATTCCCTAATATTTCATCTTCATCAGTAGCGCATAGCTCTCCTCAAGGTTTGTCATTTCCGGTCACTGCACTTGTAGCTCAGTCAGGTCCGATTTTATATTATAGACGACATCGGCCAGCTCGTGTTGAACTATCTATTACTTATTCTGAGTCGGAGCAAAAGCTAGAGCCACATACCGAGCCGGAGCCACAGCCAGAGCTAGAGGCAAATCATGAGGAGGAGCTCATATAGCACCCTCGAGGACGAAGTCAAGGTCAAGGACGTAGGAGATTATGACATTAACTTTTTTATATGTTTATTTTAAACTAAATATATTTTTGACTTGTGATGTAATATATTTGATAAACATTTCTATTTTATGCTTGTCTATGATGTACTTTAATGTTATATTTGTTATGCATGGAATGGGTGGAATGAATGTAATTGTGTATGTATTGAATCATTGAACATGGACAGGTAATAACGTTAGTTTAAAATATATATTTTTTAATCAGTATAATTACGAACCAAACTCCGAAATATACTAAGTGTGGCGATTTCATCGTTTAGAATGACGAAATCAGCTTGAGTTTCATCCTACTAAACGACGAAATTTGGTCAAGTCGTAAACCGATTTCGTCCTTTAGAAGGACAAAATCAGCTTAAACCCGATTTGTCCTTTAGAAGGACGAAATTAACTAAAAGATTAAAAAAAAAACCATGCAGGCGCAAGCTGCTTGGCTAGCGCCTGCATGGCAAAAAGGAACACTACTTTGGCAAATATTTTCCAAAGTGGTCTAAAATGGTAATTAATTTTACATAGGTTAAATATTATGTCTTATATTATATATATATATATATATATATATATATATATATATATATATATATATTAAACAAAAGTATCTCTTCTGCTATAATTATAATGCATTACTTTGAGGATCATAATGATCATTAATTATATACACAAGCTCTATATTAACCCATATACACTTATAATAAATAATTGTAAATTTAAATTTAATAGGTTAAATATTATGTCATAGGCTGGCAAAGGTAATAGTGTCAAAAAACTTTGTTAGAAATTGGCAAAGATAATAGTGTCGAAGGACTTTGTATAATAGAACATGTTTTTCATATTTAGGACTAATTTAGGGACATATTTCATTTGAGCACTTCGTGGGTTTCCAAAGGAATTAAAAGTATACAAATATGAATATAATATATAATATAAAAAATATTATTAAAAAATATATTATATATGGGGTCTACAAAAATATTTTAGAGAACATAGTTATATAAGATCATATATGATAGAGCTCAACAAGAGCTTTCTAACAATACCTTAAACGCAAGAATCCGAATTTGAGAGTGTAAGATATAATATTATAAACTCAAAATTATAAGTTAAAAAATAAGAATTATAAATCTAAAATCTTTGACTTTTTACCGTAAATGTGATTATCATTGAAATATATGACAACGAACTATCCTAAAAATGGTTTTAGGGTATGAGTCATCAAGGGCATAAAAGTGTTAAGTGTGTTGGACACCCAAAAGACATAACCAACCATTCATAAAGTCCTTCGAGTCTTGAATGAGGTTTTCCATTCATCTCCAAGCTAAATGAGGATTTGATGATATCCACTATGCAAATCAATCTTCAAAAACATTATTGAGCGACCAAAATAATCTAGCATATCATCCAACTGTGGTATGAAAATCCGATAAACTGTAATTTTATTAATCGCCTAACTGTCAATACACATGCGCCAACTGCCATTTTTTTTAGGCGCCAATAGTGCTGAAACAGCTCATCGACTTACGCTCTCCTGAATTAAGCCCTTCTTCAGTAACTCTTCAACTTGATCTTGTAATATTTTGTGTTCAGCTGGGTTATTAGATAATAAGACAAATTAGGAAGTAATGTGCCAGGAACCAAGTCAATTTGGTTTAGATATTTACATGTTATAATGCTGGTGTGTTTTGGTAATCAACTTTAAGGACATTTGTAGTTAGATATGTTGTGCAGAAGATAGTAATGATGGTTGAAATGAATTTCGACAGTCGCCGGACCAAAGCTTTTCATATTACTGCCGCGGCAGATGGTTTGGAGCTAATTCTTGTTGATGGAATGCTTACGTGGACATGTAATTGAGGCACTAAGAAGCAAGTCTAGCTACGTACAATAACTACAATAGTGGCTGGCATGATGGAAATATGGCATGGGAATACTGTTGGGTGGCGTTATGGGAAACCTTGTGTGAGTCGTTTGGGTAGACGTGCAAAATTCCGATTTTATGTATCCCTCATGAGCGATTTACATATAACTAATACAATAACACAAGAATAGAACAATCTAAGATTCACTATAATTAATTAATAATCAGAACATTGTTTGAAACCTATTGACCTTTAGAAGCCAAGCGTTAAGGACGTGGCCAAACTCCACCCACAAGAAAACACACCCCTTCTATATAATCTCAATTCAATGTACAAGAGAGGGATATTGTTACCTCTTTGAAGATATGAACGAGATCACAGTTCAACCGTATAGCATGAGATGAGAGAGAACGTCTCTAAAACCTCCTTTTTACATGGTCAATAACCTACATGTATGCTGCCCAAGGTGCTCTAAACAAGGGAGAGTTAGCCTCTCTTGATCACCAGGAGAGAGAGAGGAGATGGGTGTGGCAGCTCAACCCAATCCAAGGGGAGCCATGGACAAGTAATAGGACGAGAGAGGGAGCAAAACCAAGGGGGAGAGGGGCTGGCCTCTCTCTTTATGCCAATGGGAGAGAAAGAAAGTGAGAGATTGGGGGAGAGGGGGCTTAGAAGCCCGCTTTTATACTAAGGGCTTCCCCCTCATAATTGGGTTTAGGCTTAGGACCAACAAGATTCTTCAAGACAATTGTTCTCTAGCAGTGTCCCATTCATGTATGGACTTGAGCCTACGAGCCTATAGAGGCAATGCACATCCCTTATGGTCATACCCAAAGGGAAGCGATGTTGTGCCCGGTTTAGACACAATCGGTACCTTGCACGAATCACGTTAATAAAGATAGAAGAGAGTAAGAAAGAAGAGGGAAATAACTGATTTCTATTGCATAAGAAAAACATAGAAAGAAGAAGACTACCCTTATAGGGAGTTGCGCCTCTCTCCTTGGGGATTGTGCCAGCTAGTGGGCCCAACTAATCAGCGGGGATACTAGCTGGCCCGTTACACTACTAATATAATGTCCAAGTTACTATTAACTATTATAGAAGCATAAAATAAATAAAGTAGCCTAATACGAACAAATAAAGTAGCCTAAAGAGAGCCAGGGTGAACGTGAACAACAAGCTAACCCTTAGAATATTTAAGCAAGTCACACATATATGTTTGAGAGCCCACATAAGCCATGCATGCACACCTACTATATATATATATATATATATATATATATATATATATATATATATATATATATATATATATATATATATATATATATATATATATATATATATATATATATATATATATATATATATACATATGGAAAAAGTTTATATGAGCCGGGGCTCATATAAATCTACGTGAGCCCGGGCTCTATGGGCCGTCAGTTACATCTGGAGGCCCATAATAATCATGGGTTTAACTAATGAGTATAGCTCATAAGTATTATGAGCCGTCGGATGTAAATCCGATGGCCCATAAAGCACGGGCTCACATAGGTTTATATAAGCCCAGGCTCATATAAACGGGCCTCTCTCTCTCTCTCTCTCTCTCTCTCTCTCTCTCTCTCTCTCTCTCTCTCTCTCTCTCTCTCTCTCTCTCTCTCTCTCTCTCTCTCTCTCTCTCTCTCTCTCTATATATATATATATATATATATATATATATATATATATATATATATAGATAATATAGGTGAGTATATACATGCAACTCAGGCCCACTAAAATTAGGTGATATGTGTAGGAGGTTGTGGGTGCACCCTATGTACTTAGACCCCTATAACCATAATCGATTTACTTAGCCAGTTAATTAACCAATATAGGCCAAGTCCATGACTTACTCCAATAAATACAAGAAAGCGGCTATATACAACCCCAAATACCCCTTTGTACCCCGTTTGAGATAAAAAATTGGTTAAATTAAAGTTTTTCCAGTACCCCATATGCCCCCCAAGAAATTTCTCATCTAATTACCCCAAATAAACCTACATAACAATGTAAATGACGTATCCTCTCCTCATCTCCTGCGGTCGGAGTTCCCCCCGGTGAAGCTTTGGAAAGCAAGTAATTTTTGTTTCTGATCTCATTCCAAAGGTGGCATATAATATCAGATGCATGGAGGAAGTTCCAATTTGAAGTTCCTGATTACATGGCGCCAAGAAAAACCAGAAACCAATATTTTGATTGCATGCACCCTGAAAAATACAAAAAATTTTGGAAGAACTTGTAGGAATTCTTTTCACCATTGATTATGTATTCACATTCACTATTTTGCTCTTGTTTTTTGAGAAAGTTCTTAGCTTTTATGGAAATGGGTGTGGTCCTAGCATATGTTATCCGGTTCTTGAATATGTGTCATGTTCTTGATCAATTGTTGATGCTCACAATGATTTTTGATGAATGATAAGAAGCTCTGTGTAATTTCTGATGATGATAAAATGTTGATGCTTTTATGAACTCTAATAGTTTTTATTAACTCATATGTTAAATGATAAGAAGCTCTGTGAATGAAAGAAGTTATGTCAAATGTTTGACAAAACTGGAGCTTACTTCCAATCCGTCAGATATCAGCTTTCTGTGTATTTCTGCCACTGCTTCAACCCAGGAAGCTTGTATGTTCAGCCTTTGACAGTGCTCCAATAGTTAGCGAACTGAAAATCAGGTTATTAAAAGCTTAACTATCACTCTGTGAATGAGACTTAATTGGCATGTCAATAATTACAACATGGATCTTATCAGCTGAGTTTTCTTTGGTTTTTTTTCCTCCTCATTCACCATTCTGATGATCTAGAAATAGTGTGTTGACGGTCTCTCTTTGCACTTAATTATATACTCAATATGCCTCTATGTTGTTACCTTTCTATGATGCACACTTACTTTTATACTCAAAATGTTGATGTTTTTATGAAATTTGTGTTTTTGCTTTCAAGAATTCCAAGTTGTTTTAGGCGTGATTAAAGTATTCGTGCAACAGAATCTCAAGAAGCAAAGAGTAGAAAATAGATACCATGAGGCACTGCTCTCTTCTACGGACCAGCTGCCGGAAAACAGAGCCGGCAGGGCCTTTATTTGTAGGCTCTGTCTTCAAATTTGTAGCTTCTGTCGTTGAGAGTTCATTTGGGCAACAAAACTTCAGTTTAACATGAAGCATCCTCATGCCATCACCTTGCTGGAAGCTTCTCAACCATGTTATCTTCCAATCTCCAGTATACTATGGTTGTGGCTTAAAAACTTCATTATTTGTACATGTGCCTGACACCATTCCACATTCTACCCAAATTTCAATAAGAACATAGTTTAACTATGAAGTCACAAAGGACGCTAACTTCCATGGCTTAGTTTGTAGTTTCTTCAAGATTTGAAATGTTTTGTGTTCTCTCTTATATGACTGTATTTTAAGATCAAGCCAATCTAGATGAATGTCATTTAATGAGCACTTTCAGAATCTCGTAGGCTAGTGCTAAGTGGTGATAACCCAATTTTTTTTATTGTTTTATTTGACTTCTTGAACTGGGTTTCTATATTGCTATTACTTGATTTACTTGACTTGATGAGAGTAAACGTAGAGGAAGGATTCTACTATTATTTCTGGTGCTCTTGTTTCTATCAGTTGTCAGGTTTAGAAAATAAAATTGAACCCACATATGTTGGTCATTAAGAAAGATATGTGCAGTTGCTATTGCCTATTGCATGGATAAGTTTAAATATTGTTCATATTATACCTTCTAGAATGGCTCTCATGGTGGGTGTCCCCCAACAGATTACAATGTATCATTCGGTGGGCACCCATCGAAAGAGCATAATGCCTGCATTCAAGCCCAACAATCTTTATGGAACTTCTCTCATGGTGGGCGCCCCCCGATGGATTTCAAAGTAACATATTGTGGGCGCCCACCGAGAGAGCAGATGACCTGCATTGGAGTCCCTGCAATCTTTTTGGAACTGTTCTCACGATGGTGCCCCTCAACAAACTACAAAGTACCATACAGTGGGCGCCCACTGTAATAGCAGATGACTTGCATTGGAGCCCCGGGAATCCTTCTCGAACTGCTCACACAGTGGCTGCCCCCGACAGATTACAAAGTATCATACAATGTGTGCCCATCGAGGGAGTGGATGACTTGCAATGGAGCCCTGACAATCCTTCTAGAACTACTCTCACGGTGTGTGCACCCCAGTAGATTGCAAAGTATTATATAGTGGGAGCCAACTAAGAGAGCAGCTTTCCTACATTGGAGACTGACAATCTATCTGGAATTGCTCATATGGTGGGTGCCCCCTAACAGATTTCAAAGTATCATACAGTGGGCACCCATTGAGTGAGCAGATGATTTGCATTGGAAACCTTGGGAATCATTCTAGAGCTGCTCTCACGATGGGCACCCCCCGATAGATTAGAAAGCATCATACAGTGGGCGCCCACCGAGAGAGCAGATGACATGCATTGGAAGCCGAGAATCATTTGGAATAGCTTCCACGATAGGTGCCCCCCCATAAAATACAAAATATCACACAATAAGCGCCCACCGAGAGCGTAGAGGGTATGTATTAGAACCCCAAGATACCTTTTGGAGCAGCTCTCTTGAATGGGCACCCCCCAACAGAAAATAATATTTTATATGGTAGGTGCCCACCATATAAAATGTCGAGACTATTGAATTCTATTAACCAGACGTAGTTCAGTTCAGCCCAACTCTGCGTTACGAAGCATACTGGTTTTCTGAGCTGAGAAAATTGATCAACTAAACAGCTGCTAATAAAGAATTCAGATTGGGGACATATTAAATCCGTCAAGTACATAATTGAGACGATGAAACAAGGCAGAGGATCGAGCATTGAAATTTATAGTAGATTATCCATGATGTGCCATTTTTTTACTTTTTAATCTTGAGGAGATGACATGATCTTGCTTGATACTACTCCATCGGAAGTGTACAAAATTATGAACATTGATTATAATGCAGAGTGGCAAATAAAAACTATCCTTTTTCTAATCCATCTCTGTAAGATGTGGCCGAACATAGACAATTTGATTCAGCAATATATGAAATAGAAGACAACTTAGCGCATACAAGCAGAAATCCTGTGGTCACTGCCATGATGCACACATGCGAAGATTAATCATGCCACTCAGTAAACCCAGCTTCCATCAATAAGAATACTTAAAAAACTACAGTAAGGATACCAAATTTTTTTATCAAGGCCAATGGCATGTATCAATCCAAGGAATTACTTTCATGAAATACTTTAGTCTTCCATCATTTGTAGAAGAATGCAAAACAGTTTAGGCAAATTAATGTTTCCCATTTCAACTCTATTAGACTGGTTTAGAAACGTCGCCAATCTTCAGTCCGGCACTTTGACTTGCCTGCTTCCAACAATCAACCTCCACTGAGGGAAAAAATGAACCTTCCATGCCACAAAGTAACAAAAACCAGTATAGAAAAGATTCTAAATGAACCATACATCAATGAATTACAAATTTTGCATCACCATTCGTGTGCCACAGTTCTCATGCAATGTGATATGTCCATATGCCTGCATAAAAGGCAAAATTGTAAAGCGATTGGCTACTGTTATAATGAATAGTTCAAAATAATTTTTTAACAATGATCATTTTGGTTAAGAACCAGCTAAGATATTGACAGCGTCCCCACCAAATCTGTATAGAAGATATTAATCTTACTGCTCAATATATCTATAGAAGTATTAGGGTGGCAAATTTCCCAAAGGTAGCAGAATATACTGGGAAGGAAATCTCACAGAAGCTCCAAGCCTGCCCGATACCCTTTCACAGATGTTAAAACTGGAAGGTAAGCCCCAACAGTGCAAACCCTATAAATGACAAAATATGCATATTAATATTAAATAAAGAATACTAATGATAATTAAAATTCTCCTTCATAAATAAAAAGTAGGATAACACTAGAAAAGGATAGAAGATTTTGAAATCTAAGGGTGTGTATGCATGTCGGATACAAATAAAGGAATACTCATTGTTAGTTCATTATTACATTTCCACAAAACTTTGACAATTTCGATAAATATATGTAAACATTATAATGCATAACACACCAATAAGGTTGACGCTAAAAGAAAGGAAGCGTTTAAGCACGACGGATTACATACTTTTGTCCTGAATGATAATTGATCCATGTTATAGAAGGGAAGGCATTTTAGATTCAAGAATGAGACACAATAAATTAAATCAGTAAAAAAAATGCATTTGAAGAACTTGAGAAGTTTCTTAGGACCAACATATCTACCAAAATGATTCTAAACATAAAGCAAATGGGTCCCAGACCTACATATAAATGCCATGATATCTTCAATTACCGATACATAAATTGAACTCAACTTAATTACAACATACATTAGAAAATACAAAGCTTAGGTCATAGAGCTTAAAGCTCATGTTTAGATTTTTAGGAGATGAGCTACAATTTTGAATTTCAACACAAATTAAGCTTCATATCTCTCGAACAACAACTACAATCAACTACTGCTTCAACAATTAAGAAAAGAGAACTAATACAACTTTTGAAACAAATTCTACAAATATAATTCAACAAACTAAGAAGAATCAAATTACAAAACAAGATTAAAAATCTGAGAATTTTGAGGTTTGACCTGCTCAATAAACAAAAACGAAGGCCAGCTCCACTAGATCTAAAGGTTAAAACCAAATAGTAAGGTTACCTTCGTTGTCCAGCCAAGCGGCATCCAGCCCTCGGACAGATCCGGTCCTGCTTTCCCTTCACCACACTTGGCCAAGAACGGGAAAGGCCATCTGCCCCTATACCAGATCTGGCCAAGAATCGGAAAATTCAGTCTGCTATACGGGGCCTTCACAAATCTGGGTAGAAACCAAAAAAAAAATTTAAGGGAGAGAGAGACAGCCTAGCTAAAGGAAGAATTGGAGCTACGACCGAGAATACCTAGCGGGAGGGAGCAGCAAAGCGCCGCTGGGCAAGAGGTGGAAAGTCGGCAAGGAAAGGGGGATCACGGGGGGTGAGAGGCGTGGGTCTTTGAGTCTGGAGGGGTCCTCAATTGAAGGAAGTGATAGTGAAGAGAGGATATCAAGTGCAATTTTTTAGTATACAAGGCGGCCACCAATGATGGTGATCAAGAGATATAGATTAAGGAAATGGTGATGAGGAAAAGGAGCAGGTTTGAACCAACTGACCATTGGAATTGATGAGAGGTATTTTTGCCGCCGACGAGGGTTATGAGAGGTTATGGCATCTGAAACTAGAGGGGAAGAACGAGAGGTAACCGACCGGCGAAGAGGAAGAAGAGGAAGTAGGGTAGAAATTAATGGGGTATACAGTGAATAATTTGAAGGGGTGATAAAATTAAATTAAATTAAAATTTTAACTTGGGGTATATTGAGAAATTACTTTAAATCAATAGGGGGTAAAAAAGTAACGGAGTACGGAGGGGTATTTGGGGGTGTAGATATGCACGGCCAATACCAAAAATTAATTATTTTACCGTGTCCAAAGAGTTAATTTTCCCCCGTTGATAAAGAACCTAATGGGTTCTACTGGCGTGCTATTCATTACTAAGCTAATGAAAATTTGTAATCATGAATTCATGCCATTGAATGATAATATCTGTTCATGTGCCTACCATTATGTCATTGAATGAGTACACATTGAATTCATGCCACTGAATGAGTACAAACATTTTGCATTATGTTTAAAGCCTACCATCCATTTGAAGTTGTGGATAAGGTGACAAATGAAGGTAGCCGGATATTGACTGGAATATGCGTGGACGCGGTGCGCCGGCTGGCAAAGATGAGGAAGAAGGACAGTGTCGCCTAGTGCCTGTCTCCAAGGCCAAGCATTTGCTCTATCATGTAACTTGACATAACCGGCTTTGGTTTTGACCTGTAATATTGATCATGTTCTGCCAGTGAAGTCAGTTTCGTACATGGACATAAAATGCTCTGTTCCCTATATGTCTCTCCCTGTATCTAACCCTTTATTAAAGAACTACACCAACCATTGCCCTTACAGAATCTTTATTTAGACTAATTAGGACACTTCGTTGCCAAAATGACTAAATTACTGTACAATCCTCTGCATTTCAGTTTTATCGGAATTATTTCCTGCTGATAGCCAACTGAATTCAGACAGACATTCACGCACACTCCTTTTTCCTTATCGGCACTGTTGATATTGATGAAAAAGCAATTGTTAATCTTGCCCGTAATAACTGTCTCATCTTCCGCCATGTCCTAACTGGACGCTTGCCTTGTCGAACCCTGCCAACTTGTAATTGATCCCACCAAGCAGCAGTACCCGATTTCAACTTGTACGCAACTAATTTTACTTTTTTATCCTCAGGAACTTCTACGAATTCAAAGAATTTTTCAACTTTATATTGCCAATCTAAGAAATCCTCTATATGTAATTGACCGTTGAAAGGTAGAAGATCAGCTTTAAACCTGTAATTTTCCTGGTTCAGCAGTTCCATTCTTCATCTCTGTAGCTCCTCATCGCTAGAATCGTCGTTCAACTGTGGAACAACTGAGAATGGAGCAGTGCCCTTTTATGAAGCAGATGGTGGTAGAATAAAGGGTCGCCGGCCAACTTCCTGATTTTGCGGATCTAGTACTGTTGGGTGGCGTCATGGAATTCTTGTGGTGAGTCGTTTGGGTAGAGGTGCAAAATTCCGATTTTATGTATCCCTCACGAGCGATTAACATATAATTAATACAATAACACAAGTATAAAGAATAGAACAATCTAAGATTAATTATAATTAATTAATAATCATAGCATTGTTTCAAACCTATTGACCTTTAGAAGCCGAGCATTAAGGACGTGGCCAAAGTTCACCCACAAGAAAACACATCCCTTTTATATAATTTCAATTCAATGTAGAAGAGAGACGGATATTGTTACCTCTTTGAATATGTGAATGAGATCACCACTACAACAAATTGTAGTATTAGCGACGCATAAAAAACGTCATTAAATGCATCAATAAAACTACAATCGCTACTGCTTATTAGCGATGCTTACAATAGTATAACATTAACAATGTATAAATAAATATCACTAAATACATTACTATTAGCGACGTATATTTATGTGTCGCTAATAATAGATTTTTAAAAAAAAATAAAATAATAAAAATAATTTGCCAAAAAATAGAATAAATTTTTTTTTTCTATTAGCCCCTTCCTCTATTCTGTCAATCGGAGGAGGGGGGAACGAGGAGGGGAGGGAGGAGGGAATAGGCAGGCGGAGGGGAGGGGGGAACCGGAATCCGGGGGTGAGAAGGGGGAACCTGGGAGGGGAAGAGGGCAGAGCAAACCAGGGTGGGGGAGCAGGGATCGCTGCGGAGAGAAGGGAGGGGGAGTTGGAATCCGGCCCCCTTCTCCCTCCCGCTCCCCCTCCCTCCCTGGCTCTGCCCCTCCTTTAAAAATCGAGTGGAAGGAGGGGGTGGGGGACTGGAGGATGGCGGGGTGCCCGAATCCGGCCCCCACCCCCCTCTCTTCCCGGCTCCACCCCATCCTTCCCCTCCACCGAAAATCAGAGGGGAAGGAGGGTGGAAGGGTGGAGCCAAGGTGAGAGCGGGGGGGGAACTGGGGAGGGGAAGGGGGGCGGAGCGGAGCGGGGTGGCCGGGGGCGGACGTGGGACGGAAGAGGGCTGCTGTGGTGCAGTGGGGTGAAAAGGTGGCTGGCATGCGAGGGTGGACACGCGGCTAGGGTGCAACGGAGGCAAAGGTGGGCTGGGGTGCAGCAGGGCGGACGGGTGGCTGGGATGGTGGGGCGGACAGTACACGGCGGTGGGGGGAACCAAGGAGCGGAAGAGAGATGAAAATCCTGCACGGGCAAATATATAGCTTGTGTGGGTGATTTTGCTCACACAATCGAAATTTTGCCCCGCGCAAGCACTTTTCGGAAGCCCATTTTATTTTTTACGACGCTTAGAAAGCATCGAAAATAAACGTATTTGCAACGCTTTATCTAAGAGTAGGAAAAAGTTATTTTTTAATTAATTTTTAAATACAAATATAAAACAAAAAAAATAAAAAATTTCCTCTCTCTCTACCCTCTCTCCTCCGTCCTCTCTTTCTCCTCCCTCTCTCCACGCACTTCTCTCTCTCCTCCCTCTCTCCAGCCACTTCTCTCTCTCCTCCCTCTCTCTCTCCACCCTCTTATCTCTCTCCTCTCTCCTCTCTCTCCTCCCTCCTCTCTCTCTCCTCCCAATCTCCACCCTCTTCTCTCTCCCTCCCTCTCTCTCCTCCCTCTTCTCTCTCCCTCCCTCTCTCTCCTCCCTCTTCTCTCTCTCCCTCTCTCCTCTCTCTCCTCCATCTCACTCTCCCTCTCTTCCCCCTCTCTCTATATCCTCTTTATTTTATTTTTTATTTAAAAATTAATAAATAATAAATAAATAAATAAAAATGTATTAGCAATGCATAGGGATATAAGTTGATAATACTAAGGGTATTAGCGACGTATATGCTATACATAGCTAATACTCAAAGCTATGAACGACGTATATGCCTATACGTCGTTAATACATAAAAGTACGAGCGACATATAGGCCTATACATCGCTAATACTATGAGGTATTAGCAACATATATTTATATACTTCATTAATATATTTTTATTTTTTAATTAATTTTTAAATAAAAAACATAAAACAAATAATTAAAAAAATTTCCCCCCTCTCCTCTCTATCTCTCTTGCTCTCCTCCCTCTCTCCACCCTCTTCTCTCTCTCCTCTCTCTCTCCACTCTGCTCTCTCTCTCACCTCCCTCTTCTCTCTCTCCTTTCTCCCCCTCTCTCCTTCCTCTTCTCTCTCTCCTGTCTCTATACCCTCTCTCTCCTCCCTCTCTCCACCCTCTTCTCTCTCTCCCGCTCTCTCTCCTCCCTATCTCTCTCTTTCCGCCCTCCCTCTCTCTCCTCCTCCTCTCTCACCTCCCTCTCTCTCTCCTCCTTCTCTCTCACCTCACTCTCTCATCTCCCCCTCTCTCTCTCCATGAACTCTCTCTTTTATTATAAATTATATATTAAAATTTAAGAAATAAAATATATTATTTATAAATAGTGAAAGTTTAATCTAGTATTAACACTAGTTTTTATTAAAAATTTAATATTTATTTATTATATATACAAATATCAAATATTAAATAAAATATATTATATTTAAGAAGTTTATTATAATTTTTTTAATATTTATTTATTAAATAACATTAATTAATAAAGCTATTAGTTACGCTTGTCAACAAATGTTGCTATTAGAAATGGTATTTGCGATGTTTATTTAAAAGCATCGCTAATAATTCAATTTTTTTATTTTTTTATTTTTAATCAATAACTATTAGTGACACTTTTGTAGGCGTCGCTAATAGCAGCACTATTAGTGATGCTTGTGAATAAGCGTCTACGAAAGCTATTGCAATGCTTCAAAAACGTGTCACTAATAGTTATGTTTTTTTCTTTTTTTATTTAAATTATATATCTTTGAGTGACGGTTGTGTAAAGCGTCGCAAATAGATGAACTATTAGCGACGCTTACGAAAATGCGTCGTTGATATTTCTTTTTTTTGTGACACTTTTTCATTCATCGCAAATAGTTATTTTTAGCGACGCTTAGCTTTGCGTCACTAATACCACATTTTGTTGTAGTGTGCAATTCAACCTTATAACATGGGATGAAAGAAATCATCCTTAGAACCTCCTTTTAACATGGCCAATAACCTACATGCATGCTGCCCAAGGTGCTCTAAACGAGGGAGAGTTAGCCTCTCTTGATCACCAAGAGAGAGAGAGGAGATGGGTGGCAACTCAACCCGATCCAAGGGGAGCCATGGACAAGCAATAGGATGAGAGAGGGAGCAAAACCAAGTGGGAGAGGGCTGGCCTCTCTCTTTATGCCAATGGGAGAGAAAGGAAGTGAGGGATTGGGGGAGAGGGGGCTTAGAAGCCCCTTTTTATACTTAGGGCTTCCCCATCATAATTGGGTTTAGGCTTAGGCCCAACAAGATTCTTCCAAACAATTGTTCTCTAGCAATGTCCCATTCATGTATGGGCTAGAGCCTACAAGTCCATAGAGGCGGCGCACACCCTTATGGCCATGCCCATAGGGAAGCCATGTTGTGCCCGGTTTAGGCACAATTAGTACCTCGCACAAATCACGTTAAGGAAGATAGAAGAGAGTAGGAAAGGACTTATTTCTATTGCATAAGAAAAACATAGATAGAAGAAGAAGACCCTTATATCTAGTGCCAGCTAGTGGGCTCGACTAATCAGCAGGGACACTAGCCGGCTTGTTGCACACTACTACTATAATGTCCAAGTTACTGCTAATTATTATAAAAGTATAAAATAAATAAAGTACCTTAATGCAAACAAATAAAGTAGCCTAAAGAGAGCCCGGGTAAACGTGCATAATAAGCCAACCCTTAGAATATTTAAGCAAGTCCCACATTAAGTCAAACATATATGTTTGAGGGCCCACATATGCAATACATGCACACCTACTATCTATCTATCTATCTATCTATCTATCTATATATATATATATATATATATATATATATATATATATATATATATATATATATATATATATATATATATATATATATATATATATATATATATATATATATATATATATATATATATATATATATATATATATATATATATATATATATAAGTGAGTATATACATGCAACTCAGGCCCACTAAAATTAGGTGATATGTGTAGGAGGTCGTGGGTCCACCCTATGTACTTTGACCATATAACCTTAACTGGTTTACTTAGCCAGTTAATTAACCAATATAGGCCGAGTCCATAACTTACTCCAATAAATACAAAACTAAAAACACAATATGCACAACCAATACCAAAAATTAATTATTTTGCGGTGTCCAAAGAGTTAATTTTCCCTCGTTGATGAAGAACCTAATGGGTTCTACTGACGTGCTATTCATTACTAAGCTAATGAAAATTTGTAATCATGAATTCATGCCATTGAATGATAATATCTGTTCATGTGCCTACCATTATGTCATTGAATGAGTACAAACATTTTGCATTATGTTTAAAGCCTACCATCCATTTGAAGTTGTGGATAGCGTGACAAATGAAAGGAAACAGAAGGAACCGAACATTGACAGGAATATGCGTGGACGCAGTGCGCCAGCTGGCAAAGATGAGGAAGAAGGACAGTGTCGCCTAGTGAATTAGGGGTGTTCACGGACGTCCAACGTCCATTTGTCCGTCTGTGTCTGCGTCCATAAATACATAGAGCGGATAATTTTTTTAGTCCGGGGCGGATACGGACACGAACACAGACCATTAAATTTGTCCGTCCTTGTAGGTGACTGCAGATGTGGACAAACTGTTGTCCGTGTCCGCGGACATCCGTGTCCACCACCTAATTGAAAAATTGGATTACGATTATATTAAGTACTTGATAGTTATAGTTGACTTAATTACAAAGAAGAGTTTGTTTTTGTTATAATTGTGATAAGAATTTTAAAATTTTAGTATTGTTTAATTATGGGTGAATTTTTATTTATTTTAGCATTTTGTATATGTATTTTTTAGGTAAAAATATAAATACAGACCTTATGTAGCATGTTAGGACAGTTCTAACATGCTACATAGGGACTGTACATGTAAAAATATAAATACAGACCTTATGTAGCATGTTAGGACAGTCCTAACATGATACATAAGGTTCGTTCATGTAAAAATATAAATATAGACCTTATGTAGCATGTTAGGACAGTTCTAACATGCTACATAAGGACTGTACATGTAAAATAGGGATTTGGCTTAATTGTCCATTTCTGTCCGTGTCCGTCCGTGTCTGTGATGGACGGACTTGGACAATAGATGCTGCGGATATTAGCGGACAACACTTAGCTAATTGGCGGACAGACGCAGACATACCTTTGTCCGCGTCCGTATTTATCCGTGAACACCCCTATAGTGAATGTCCCAAAGTCCAAGCATTTGCTCTGTCATGTAACAATGATATAACCGGCTTTGGTTTTTAGCTATAATGTTACACCATTGAAGTCAGTTTTACATGTACATAAAATGCTCTGTCCCCTATATGTCTCTCCGTGTATCTAACTCTTTATTACAAAACTACACCAACAATTGCCCGTACAGAATCTTTATTTAGACTAATTAGGACACATTGTTGCCAAAAAGACTAAATTACTCAGATCCTATTTAAAGGAAATTAGTAAAAAAATACATGTATTATGTACATAAAAATAAATTAAATAATGTAAAATAAATTAAATTAAAAATTAAAAATATATATATATTAAATAAGCTATAGTTATAATGCATTACTTTGAGGATCATAATGATAATTAATTATATACACTAGCTCTATATTAACGCATATACACTTATAATAAATAATTATAAACTCAAATTTCATAGGTTAAATATTGTATCATAGGTTGACAAACGTAATAGTGTCAAAAAAATTTGTTATAAATTGGCAAAGATAATAGTGTCGAAGGACTTTGTATAATAGAACATGTTTTTCATATTTAGGACTAATTTAGGGACATATTTCATTTGAGCACTTCAGGGGTTTCCAAAGGTATTAAAAATATACAACTATGAATATAATATATATAAGATAAAAAATATTATTAAGAAATATAGTATGTATGGGGTCTACAAAAAAATTCGATAGAACATAGTTATATAATATCTTATTTGATAGAGCTCAACAAGAGCTTTCTAACAATACCTTAAACGCAAGAATCTGAACGAACCAGTTCCAATTTGAAGTTCCTGATTACATGGCGCCAAGAAAAACCAGAAACCAGTGAATATTTTGATTGCATGCTCCGAGAAAAATATAGAAAATTTTGGAAGAACTTGTAGGAATTCTTTTCACCATTGATTAGGTATTCGCATTCACTATTTTGCTCTTGTTTTTTGAGAAAGTTCTTAGCTTTTATGGAAATGGGTGTGGTCATAGCATATGTTATTCAGTTCTTCAATATTGGTCATGTTCTTAATTAATTGTTGATACTCACAATGATTTTTGATGAATGATAAGAAGCTCTGTGTAATTTCTGTTGATGCTTTTACAAATTCTAATAGCTTTATGAACTCATATGTTGAATGATAAGAAGCTCTGTGAATGATGAGAAGTTATATCAATTGTTTGATAGAACTGGAATGTACTTCCAATCCATCGAATATCAGCTTTTTGTGTATTTCTGCCACTGCATGAACCGGGGAAGTTTGTATGTTCAGCCTTTGACAGTGCTCCAATAGTTAGCAAACTGAAAATCAGGTTATTAAAAGTTTGACTATTACTCTGTGAATGAGACTTAATTGGCATGTCAATAATTACAGCACGGATCTTATAAGCTGAGTTTTCTTTGTTTTTTTTTCCTCCTCATTCACCATTCTGATGATCTAGAAATAGTGTGTTGACATCATGCCAATTGGGTCTCTCTTCGCACTTAGTTATACACTCTATATGCCTCTGTGTTGATTCCTTTCTACGATGCACACTTACTTTTATACTCAAATGTTGATGCTTTTATGAAATTTGTGTTTTTGCTTTCAAGAATTCCAAGTTGTTTTAGGCGTGATTAAAGTATTCGTGCAACAGAATCTCAAGAAGCAAAGAGTAGAAAATAGATACCATGAGGCGCTGCTCTCTTCTGCGGACCAGCTGCCGGAAAACAGAGCCAGCAGGGCCTTTATTTGTAGGCTTTGTCTTCAAATTTGTAGCTTCTGTCGTTGAGAGTTCATTTGGGCAACAAAACTTCAGTTTAACATGAAGCATCCTCATGCCGTCACCTCGCTGGAAGTTTCTCAACCATGTTATCTTCCAATCTCCAGTATACTATGGTTGTGGCTTAAACACTTCATTATTTGTACATGTGCCTGACACCATTCCACATTCTACCCAAATTTCAATAAGAACATAGTTTAACTATGAAGTCACAAAGGACGCTAACTTCCATGGCTTAGTTTGTAGCTTCTTCAAGATTTGAAATGTTTTGTGTTCTCTCTTATTTGACTGCATTTCAAGATCAAGCCAATCTAGATGAATATGTGCACTTTCAGAATCTCATAGGCTAGTGCTAAGTGGTGATCACCCAGTTTTTTTCTGATTGTTTTACTTGACAAGATGAGAGTAAATGTAGAGGAAGGATTCTACTATTTTTTGGTGCTCTTGTTTCTATCAGCTGTCAGGTTTAGAAAATAAAATTGAAGCCACATATGCTTGTCGTTAAGAAAGATCTGTGCAGTTGCTATTGCTTATTGCATGGATAAGTTTAAATATTGTTCATATTATACATTCTGGAACAGCTCTCACGGTGGGTGCCCCCCCAACGGATTACAATGTATCATTCGGTGGGTGCCCATCAAAAGAGCATATGGCCTGCATTCGAGCCCAACAATCTTTCTGGAACTACTCTCACGGTGGGCGCCCCCGACGGATTTCAAAGTAACATACAGTGGGCACCCACCGAGAGAGCAGATGACCTGCACTGGAGCCCCTGCAATCCTTTTGGAACTGCTCTCACGATGGGCGCCTCCCGACAAATTACAAAGTACCATACAGTGGGCGCCCACCGTGATATTAAATAACTTGCATTGGATCCTCGAGAATTCTTCTCAAACTGCTCACACTGTGGCCGCCCCTGACAGATTACAAAGTATCATACGGTGCGTGCCCACCAAGAGAGCGGATGACCTGCAATGGACCCCTGACAATTCTTCTGGAACTGCTCTCACAGTGGGTGCACCCCAGTAGATTACAAAGTATTATACAGTGGGAGCCCACCGAGAGAGCAGCTTTCCTGCATTGGAGACCGACAATCTATCTAGAACTGCTCTCACGGTGGGTGCCCCCTAACAGATTTCAAAGTATCATACAGTGGGCACCTAGCAAGAGATCAGATGGTTTGCATTGGAAACCTAGGGATTCCTTCTAGAGTTGCTTTCACTAGGGCGACCCCCCCCCCCCGCTCGACATATTACAAAATATCATACGGTGGGCGCCCACCAAGAGACCAGATGGACTACAATGGAGGCCCGACAATCCTTCTGGAACTGCTCTCACGGTAGGCACCCCCCAGAAAATTACAAAGTATCATACGGTGGGAGCCCATCAAGAGAGCAGATTGCCTGCATTAGAGCCCCATCAAACCTTCTGGGACTGCTCTCACGGTGGTCGCCCCTTGGCGGATTACAAAGTATCATACGGTGGGCGCCCACCGAGAGAGCAGATGGCATGCATTGGAGCCCGGGAATCTTTTAGAACAGCTTTCACGATAGGCACCCCCCGACAAAATACAAAGTATCATACGATGAGTGCCCACCGAGAGCGTAGAGGGTATGCATTGGAGCCCCAGGATACCTTCTAGTACAGCTCTCTCAATGGGCACCCCCCAACAGAAAATAATATTTTATATGGTAGGTGCCCACCATATAAAACGTCGAGACTATTGAATTCTATTAATCAGACGTAGTTCAGTTCAGCCCAACTCTGCATTACGAAGCATACTGGTTTTCTGAGCTGAGAAAATTGTTCAACTAAACAGCTTCTAATATAGAATTCAGATTGGGGGCATATTAAATCCTCACTCAAATGTCAAAGCATAGTATTTAATACTTATTTTCTTATTATTTTGTAATAAATCTTCACTCAAATTTATAACTTTTTCATTGTTACCTATGAATTTACAGATCATTACTGAGAGATGAGGCCAACAAAATAAAATTTAGAGAGAAAAGGTCAAGTACATAATTGAGACGATGAAACGAGGCAGAGGATCGAGCATCAAAATTTAAAATGGATGATCCATGATGTGCCTTTTTTTTACTTTTTAATCTCGACGAGATGACATGATCTTGCTTGATACTACTCCATCAGGAGTGTACAAAATTATGAACATTGATTATAATACAGAGTGGCAAATAAAAACTATCCTTTTTCTAATCCATCTCTGTAAGATGTGGCCAAATATAGACGATTTGATTCAGCAATATATGAAATAGAAGACAACTTAGCGTATACAAACAGAAATCCTGTGGTCACTGCCATGATGCACACATGCGAAGATTAATCACGCCACTCAACAAACCCAGCTTCCATCAATAAGAATACTAAAAAAACTACAATAAGGATACTAAATTTTTTTTATCAAGTTCCACGTTTCACCAATGGTATGTATCAATCCAAGGAATTACTTTCATTAAATACTTTAGTCTTCCATCAACTGTAGAAGAATGCAAAACAGTTTAGGAAAATTAATGTTTTCAATTTCAACTCTATTAGACTGGTTTAGAAACGTCGCCAATCTTCAGTCGGCACTTTGACTTGCCTGCTTCCAACAATCAACCTCTACTCAGGGAAAAAATGAGCCTTCCATGACACAAACTAACAAAAACCAGTAGAGAAAAGATTCTAAATGAACCACACATCAATGAATTACAAATTTTGCATCATCATTCGTGTGCCACAGTTCTCATGCAATGTGATATGTCCATATGCCCGCATAAAAAGCAAAATCGTAAAGCGATTGGCTATTGTTATAATGAATAGTTTAAAATAAATTTTTAACAATTATCATATTGGTTAAAGAACCTGCTAAGATATTGACAGCGTCACCACCAAATCTGTATAGAAGATATTAATCTTACTGCTCAATATATCTATAGAAGTATTAGGGTGGCAAATTTCCCAAAGGTAGCAGAATATACTGGGAAGGAAATCTCACAGAAGCTCCAAGCCTGCCCGATACCCTTTCACAGATGTTAAAACTAGAAGGTAAGCCCCAACAGTGCAAACCCTATAAATGACAAACTATGCATATTTACATTAAACAAAGAATACTAATGATAATTAAAATTCTCCTTCATAAATAAAAAGTAGGATAACACTAGAAAAGCAGAGAAGATTTTGAAATCTAAGGGTGTGTATGCATGTTCGATACAAATAAAGGAATACTCATTGTTAGTTCATTATTACAGCTCCACAAAACTTTGACAATTTTGATGAATATATGTAAACACTATAATGCATAACACACCAATAAGGTTGACGCTAAAGAAAGGAAGCATTTAACCACGACGGATTACATACTTTTGTCGTGAATGATAATTGATCCATGCTATAGAAGGGAAGGCATTTCAGATTCAAGATGAGACAATAATTTAAATAAGTAAAAAAATGCATTTGAAGAACTTGAGAAAGTTTCTTCCGACCAATATATCTACCAAAATGATTCTACACATAAAGCAAATGGGTCCCGGACCTACATATAAATGCCATGATTTTTTCAATTACTGATACATCAATTGAACTCAACTCAATTACAACATACACTACAACAAAATAGAGTATTAGTGAGCTAAGCGTCGCTAAAAAAAACTATTTACAGCGTATAAAAAAGCATCACAAAAAATTGAACTATTAGCGACGCATTTTCATATGCTTCACTAATAGTTATATATTACCAACGGTTGCTTAAAGCATCGCTAATACTAATCCTATTAGTGACACTTTATTATAAGCATTGTTAATAGTTCCTCTATTTGCAACGCTTCATATAACCATCACTAAAAGATACATATTTTAAATACAAAGAAAGAAAAAAATATAATTATCAGCGACGTTTTTCATAAGCGTCGCTAATAGCTTTCCAATAGCGATGCATATATAAAAGCGTCACTAGTAGTGCTATTAGCGACGCTTACAAAAGCGTCACTAATAGTATTAAATTAAAAATACAAAATACAAAATTTAAATTAGTAGCGACACTTATCAATAAGCATCACAAATACTATTTCTAATAGCAACGTTTGTTAACAATCGCCGCTAATAGCTTTGTTAATTTATTTTTATTTAATAAATAAATATTAAAAAATTATAATAAAATTTTTAAATATAATATATTTTATTCAATATTTACTATTTATATATAATAAATAAATATTAAATTTTCAATAAAAACTAGTGTTAATAATTAACTATTTATATATAATATATTTTATTTGTTAAATTTTATTATTAATTTTAAAATATAATGTATAATAAAAGAGAGAGTGAAGAGAGTGCATTGAGAGTGAGTAAGACTGAGGAGAGAGAGACAAAGGAGAGAGAGGAGAGTGGGTGACAGAGAGAGGGAGGAGAGAGAGGGAGGGAGGAGAGAGAGAGATAGGAGAGAGAGAGTAGAGAGAGAGGGTGGAGAGAGGGAGTAGAGAGAGGAGACAGGGAGGAGAGAGGGAGCAGAGAGGGAGAGGGAGAGAGAGAAGAAGGTGGAGAGAAGGAGGAGAGAGAGAGATAGAGTGGGAGGGATAAAAAAATTTCATTAAAAATTATTTTTTTAAAAAAATAAAAAATTTAAAAAAATAGGTAGTAGTGATGCATAGAACTATGCTTCTATGCATCACTATTACCTAATAGTAGTAGTGACCCATGATCATCGTAGTGATGCATATGGCTATGCGTCGCTACTACCTATTTTTTAAATAAAAAATTGAATGAAAGAGAGAGGGGAAGGGGAGAGAAAGAGAGGAGAGAGAGGAGAGAGGGTAGAGAGAGAAGGGAGAGAAAGAAGGGAGAGAGAGAGGAGAGAGAGGGAGGGAGGAGAGAGGAGAGAGAGGGGAAGGGGAGAGGGAAGATAGGAGAGAGAGAGGGAAGGGAGGAGAGAGAGATAGAGAGAGGAGGGTGGAGAGAGGAGAGAGAGGGAGGTGAGAGAGAGAGAGGAGAGAGAGATATAGGGAGAGAGGGTAGAGAGAGAGAAGAGGGTGGAGAGAGGGAGGAGAGAGAGGAATTTTTTTTATTTGTTTTATATTTTTTATTAATAAATTAACTAAAAAAATAAAAATAAACATGTATTAGCGACATATAGACATATACATCACTAATATTTTTTAGTATTAGCGACGTATACTCCTATATGTCGCTAATACGTCACGTATTAGCGACGTATAGTTCTATACATCACTAATACTCAAAGGTCATGTTTATTTTTTAATTAATTTTTAATATATATATATAATAGAGAGAGGGGGGAGAGAAAGAGGAGTGAAAGAGGAGGAGTGAGGGAGAGAGAGAAAGAGGGAAGAGAGAGATAGGGTGAGAGAGAGGGAGAGAGTGATAGGGTGAGAGATAGGAGAGAGAGGGAGAGAGGAGAGAGGAAAATTTTTTATATTTGTTTTATATTTTTCAGTTAAAAATTAATTTAAAAAAAGAAACATGTTTTGCTGACGTATATAATTATGCATGTTTATTTTTTAATTAATTTTAAAAAAATATATACATAATAGAGAGAGGGGGGAGAGAGGAGGAGAGAGGGAGAGAGAAAAAGAGGGAGGAGAGAGAGAGGGAGGTGAGAAGGAGAGAGAGAGGGAGGGAGGAGTGAGAGAAGAGGGAGGAGAGAGAGATGAGAGAGAGAGGGAGGAGAGAGAGATGAGAGAGAGAGGGAGGAGAGAGAGATGAGAGAGAGATGAGAGAGAGAGAGGGAGGAGAGAGAGGGAGGAGAGAGAGATGAGAGAGAGAGCGGGAGGAGAGAGAGGGGAGGTACAAGAGAGAGAGAGGAGAGAGAGAAGGGAGAGAATGGGGAGAGAGAGAGGGGAGAGAGAGAAGGGAGAGAGAGAAGAGGGCGGAGGGAGGAGAGAGAGAGGAAATTTTATTAATTTTTTTATTTTTTATTTAAAAATTGATAATTAAATAAAAAGGTATTTGTGACGTATAATCATGTACGTCGCTAATATTTTTTAGTATTAGCGATGTATATACATATACATCGCTAATATGTGTGAGTATTAGCGATGTATACGCCTATATGTCGGTAATACCCTTAGTATTAGCGACATATATTCGTCACTAATATATTTTTTTCATTATTTTTTAAATAAAAAATATAAAATAGAGAGGGGGGAGTGAGAGAGGAGAGGGGGAGATAGAGGGAGGAGAGAGACGGGAGAGGGAGAGGAGAGAGAGATAGGGGATAGAGAAAGATGGTAGAGAGAGAAGGGAGAGAGAAGAGGGTGGAGGGAGGGAGGAGAGAGAGAATATGAGGAGAGAAGGGGATCGAAGAGTGGGAGGAGAGAGACAGAGATAGAGGAGAGACAGAGGAGAGACAGAGAGGGAGGAGAGAGAGAGGAGCGAGAGAGGAGAGAGAGAGAAAGAGAGAGAGGAGAGAGAGAGAAAGAGAGAGAGGGAGGGAGGAGAGAGGAGAGAGGGGAATGGGAGAGAGAGGGAAGGGAGGAGAGAGAGAGGGAGTAGAAAGAGAGGGATGATAGAGAGGAGGGTGAGAGAGAGAGAGAGGAGGGTGGAGAAAGAGGAGAGAGGACAGAGAGGGAGGTGAGAGGGAGAGAGAGAGAGGAGGGAAAGGGAGGTGAGAGGGAGAGGATTTTTTTTATTTTATATTTTTAATTAAAAATTAGTTAAAAATGAAAAAGAAACATGTATTAGCGACATATAGACACATATGTCGCTAATATCTTTGAGTATTAGCGACATATACTTCTATACGTCGCTAATACTCACATGTCTTAGCAACATATAGGTCTATACGTCGCTAATACTCAAAGGTATTAGTGATGTATATGCCTATACGTTAGTAATACATGTTTATTTTTTGATTATTTTTTAAAACACTATATAAAATAGAGAGAGGGGGAGAGAGAGAGGAGTGAGGGAGAGAGAGAAAGAGGGAAGAGAGAGATAGGGTGAGAGAGAGGATAGGGAGAGAGGGAGAGAGAGAGAGGAGAGAGAGATGTAGGGAGAGAGGGTACAGAGACAGAGAAGAGGGAGGAGATAGAGATGAGAGAAGGAGGAGAAAGAGGAGAGAGGGAAGAGAGAGAGGAAATTTTTTTATATTTTTTATTTAAAAATTAATTAAAAAAAGAAACATGTATTAGTGACATATATAATTATACGTCGCTAATACTAATAGTATTAGTGACGTATACTCCTATACGTCACTAATAGGTCTATACGTCGCTAATACATGTTTCTTTTTTAATTCATTTTTAAAAATATATATAAAATAGAGAGAGAGAGAAAGAGGGAGAGAGCGAGGAGATAGGGAGAGAGAGGGGAGAGGGAGGAGAGAGAGAGGGTGGAGAGAAGGAAGGGAGGGAAGAGAGAGAGGGGTGAGAGAGAGAGTAGAGAGGGTGAGGAGAGAGAGGGAAGAGAGAGGGGAGGGAGGAGAGAGAGGGGACAGAGAATGGAGAGAGAGGGTAGAGTGGAGAGTGAAAGAGAGAGGGAGAGAGAGAGTAGAGAGAGAAAGGAGAGAGAGGAGAGAGAGAAGGGAGAGAGAGGGGGAGAGCGAGGGCAGAGAGAGAGGGTAAAGAGAGAAGGGAGAGAGAGAGGAGAGAGAGAGGGTAGAGAGAGAAGGGAGAGAGAGAGGGGAGAGAGGAGAGAGAGAGGGGAGGGAGGAGAGGAGATAGGGAGGGAGAGAGAGAGAAGAGGGTGGAGGGAGGGAGGAGAGAGAGGTAGAGAGAGAAGAGAGAGAGAGGAGAGAGAGTGGAGATAGGAAGAGAGGAGGGGAAGAGAGAGAGGGAGAGAGAAAGAGTAAAGAGAAGGGAGAGAGAGAGAGAAGGGTGGAGGGAGGGAGGAGAGAGTGGAGATAGGGAGGAGAGAGAGAGAGAGGAGATAGGGTGAGAGAGAAAGAAGAGAGAGAGAGAGAGAGAGGAGGGTGGAGGGAGGGAGGAGAGAGAGGAGATAGGGAGAGAGAGGAGAGGGGAGAGAGAGAAAGAAGAGAGAGAGAGAGGAGGGTGGAGGGAGGGAGGAGAGAGAGGAGATAGGGAGAGAGAGGAGAGGGGAGAGAGAGAAGGGAGAGAGAGAGAACGGGGTGGAGGGAGGGAGGAGAGAGAGGGTAGAGAGAGAAGAGAGAGAGAGGGGAGAGAGAGGATATAGGGAGCGAGAGGAGAGGGAAGAGAGAGAGAGGGAAGGGGATATGAATTTCTTTTTTTAAAAAAATAGGAGTATTAGCAAAGTATAAAATGTACGTTGCTAATACAATATAGTATTAGCGACACATATTCTTATACGGCGCTAATACTATGTTGTATTAGCGATGTAGAACTTATATGTCATTGTTATTTTGTATAAGCGATGCCCACTGTGAGCATCGCTAATGTAATTTTTTTAAAAAAATTATTATCGCTGGCAAAATTCTACCCGCGTGCGGAAATTTCTTGTGTGGGCAAATTTTTTCCCATTCCTATAAATTTACCCAGCCCCCTCCCCCTTTTTTCCCCCCACCGCCCGTTGCCGCCTGCCACCTTGCCACCCCGTCCTCCGGCCCCCCACCCCCTTCATTGCCCCCTCCTCATTCTTTTTGCTACCCGTCGTCTGTTGTCGCCCACCGTCGCGTCTCCCCTCCGCCCACGGTCTCTCTCCCTCTGCTCCGGTCCCCCTCCCTTCCCCTACTCCAGCCGCCCTGTCGCCCGCCGCCGTGTCTCCCAGCTGCCCGCCGCCGCGCCGCCCCTCCGCCCACGGCTTGCAGTCATCCGCCGCCCTCCCACTCCTCCAGTCCCCCCTCCTCCTTCACCACCCTGCCCCATTCCCCCCTCTCCCTCTACTCCGGTCCCCCTCCCTCCCCCTGCTTTGGCCGCCGCATCTCCTCACCGCCGCCTAGTCCCCTCCCTCTCCGCCCCCTTCCCCTGTTAGCCCTCGCACTCCCCCTCCCTCCCCGTGCTCCAGTCCCCCTTCCTTTGTTGGCCCCCAACCCCCGCCCCAGCTTCCCCCTCCCTCCCCATGCTCCAATCCCCCGCACCCCCTTCGCCCCCCTCCCTCCCCTTGCTCCAGTCCCCCCTCCCTCCCCCTGCTCTAGTCCCCCACCCCTTCCCCTCCTCCTCCCGCCCCTCCTCCCCCCCCCACCGACCCCCTCCCCCACGATGCCCATTGTTCCAAACCAGGTGCTAACCCGGTTTGGTGGCTTTTTTTATTATTATTTTTTTAGCGACAATGAATATGAGCATTGCTAATAGATTTTTTTATTTTTTTATTAATGTACTATTAGCAACGCATTTACCAAGTGTCGCTTATAGTTAAATTATTTTTTAATTTATAAATTATTTTTTTAATATATTTTTAAATATTATATACATTAGCGACGCTTACATAAGCATCATTACTAATTATTTATTTAATTTATTTTAAAAAATTATATTTAAAAAAATTTTAAATATTTTTTATTAGCTATGCTTAATAAACGTCGCTATTATTATATTATTAGCGACGCTTAATCAAAAGCGTCGCTAATATAATACTAATAGCGACGTTTAGTAAATGTCGCTAATACTATACTTTTAGCGACACTTAATCAAAAGTGTCGCTAATATGATACTTTTGGGTATTAGCGATGCTTATATAAGCGTCGCAATAAAATCCGTCACTACAAAGTGTTAATAACGACATATTAAAAAATATCACAAAAAAAAACTAATATTAGCGACGCATAATATTATGCATCGCTAATGGTAGCCTATTAGCTCCGCATAAGTAAAAATGTCGCTAATACATAACCTTTTAGCGACGCTTAAGTTCACATGTCGCTAATACTTAGGTTATTAGCGATGCTTGCATAAGCGTTGCTAAAAGATATATCTATTCATTTTTTTTAAAAAAAATTTAAAACTATTAATGACTCATTTTTCCAAATGTCGCTAATACATTCAACAATAGCGACATTTATAAATAAGCGTCGCTAATATTTATCAATTTTAATTAAAAAAATAAAAAATTATGAACTAATAGCGATGTATAGATATACGTCGCTACTACTTGATAGTAGTAGAGACATATGTAACTACGCGTCGCTATAACACTTGGTAGTAGCGATGCATAGTTACATGCGTCGCTAATACCTATTTTTTAAATAAAAAATATGACAAAGAGACAGGGGGGTGAGAGAGAGGAGAGGGAGTTGAGAGAGAGGAGTGAGAGGGAGGAGAGAGGGAGAGGGAGGAGAGATAGAGGTGAGGAGGAGAGAGAGAGGAGGAGTGGAGAGCGTGAGAGAGAGAGGGAGGGAGGAGGGAGGGAGAAAAAATTATTTTAAAAAATAAAAAAATTTAAAAAAATAAGAGAGAGGGAGGAGAGAGAGAGGGGAGGGAGGAGAGAGAGAAGGGAGAGAGAGAGGGAGAGGGTTGAGAGAGAGAAGGAGGTGAGAGGGAGAGAGAGGGAGGAGGGGAGAGAGTGAGAGTGAGAGTGAGAGAGAGGGGAGGGAGGAGAGAGGAGAGGGGAGGGAGGAGAGAGAGAAGGAGAAGGGAGGAGAGAGAGAGGGAGAAGGGAGGAGAGAGAGATGGGAGAGAGGGGGGAAGGAGGAGAGAGAGAGAGAGAGAAGGGAGAGAGGGCGGAGGGAAGAGAGAGAGAGATTTTATTTTGTTGTTGTTTTTAAATTTTTATAATTTTTTTTATTTAAAAAAATAAAAAAAAATTAGTTTAAAATAAAATACTAATAGCGACGTATAGGATTATACGTCACAATTAGTACCTGTATTAGCGACGTATATGATTTTACGTCGCTAATACAGGTACTAATAGCGACATATAATCATATACATCGCTATTAGTATTTTATTTTAAATTTATTTTTTTATTTTTTAAAATTTATTTTAAAAAATTTTGAAATTAGAGGAGAGAGAGGGGGAGGGAAGAGAGAAAAAGGGTGGAGAGAGGGAGGAGAGAGAGGGGGAGAGAGAGGGAGAAGGGAGAGAGGGGGAGGGAGGAGAGAGAGGGGAAGGGAGGAGAGAACATAGAGAGAGGGTAGAGAGAGATAGAGGAGAGAGAGATAGAGGAAGGAGAGAGAGAGGATAGAGAGAGAGGAATGGAGGAGAGAGAAAGAAATGGAGGAGAGAGGGGGGAGTTTTAAAAAATACTATTAGCGACGCTCAAAACTGATCGTCGCGATTAGAGCAATTAGTGGCGACATTTCTTATGCAACGTCGCTAATAGATTTTTAAAAAATTAAAATGTTGATAAATTTCATATTACAATTATTAGCGACGCTCAACAATGATAATATTAACGCCACATGATCTGAAACGACACTAATATGAATATTAGTAGCGACATTCGTGAAATAACGTCGCTAAAATATTTATTATTAGCGACGCTCTACTCAAGCGTCACTAATATTAGCATTATTAGCGATGCCAAAATTCTAGCATCGGTCATGCTCGTCATTTGAAGCGTCGCTAGATGTTTTCAGCGGGCAGAAATTCGCCTGTGCGAGAAAATTTCGTGGTGGGCGTGAAATTTCGCACTCTGGCGAAGTTTTGCCCGTGCGTTTCTTCGCCCCTGCATTTATAAAAGACCTGCTGCCTCCCCTCGCCGTCGTCGTCGCCCTCGCTCTCTCTTCTCCTCACCATCTCTCCGCCCAATTCACCCGCCCTCGAGCTGTCTCCCTCAAGTCGAACTCCTGCAAGCTGGACGACGGAGGAATGATCGTTTATCATTAAACCTTTTGCAAATGTACAAGGTAATTGTACTAGGATAAGTATTTAAGGGTTGTCGAACCTCAGGGACGGATGAATTATCACTAAATCTAAAGAGGAATTTGCTGATTAAAAACTAAAAAGAACTTAAAAAAATTAAGTAAAGAAAGTATCAATTAAATTAAAAGCAAGAAATTAATATGATGGAAATTACTTAGGAAATCGAATCCACTATAGAACCATAACAATTCTTTAACTTTTAATCTAAATCTAGTATGAATATGAACAAGTATTCTTAGCTACAAGCTAGAATTACTTCAGAAAAAATCATTAATTAAACTCCATGGCATGAACTATCTTCGACAATAGCACGAATCATTTACACTAAACTAGATATATGCATGACCCGTCTAATCTTAGTATAGCTCATCCAAGTCATTAATTATCTGAACATTAAAACTATTATATGACCATCTCATCTAAATCAAAGAAATTAGAATTGATGCAAATATCAAAACCACATCAATCTATCATCTACAAGACAATAAATCAACATAGACTTGAATAAACATTTAAAGCTCTTCCATTAAAAAGGAAATCTTTATCATACAATTGTCATCATTAACAACTGAGATCTAAATTAAAAAGAAAAGAAACTGAAACTTATCTATAGCTTCATCAACTCCTAAGTAAAAGAAAAGTCTAGCCTTCCATTGTAGAAGAAAGCACTTGAATCTCTAGTAAAAACTTTGAGTTCTCTTCCATCTTCTTCTTCCTTTTTCTCTTCATAAAATCTACTGGAATCCTCCAATTTCGAGCCAAATATGTCTTTATATAGGCATAAGAACCGTAGGAAGAAGCTGTATATGAAAAGGACTCAAAATTGGCTGAAACAAGGAAACTGCGCGTTATCCCATTCAAACGCCCTGCCTGCCCGTTCAAACGGCTACAGTGTTTCTGCAATCTGGACAGTTCTTTCTGGACAGTCCATATTCTATTCATTAAGCTTTTCTTCATGACCATATTAGTTTCCAACTTGTTTATAACTCCAAAAAGTTGTCCAAACATCGTCCAAGTACCTCGATAAGCGCACTTTACCTACAAAACATAAAAATATCACATTTTAGACATGTAGAATATAACTAAAATTCTAACTTGATTTAAATGCATATCTAAACTACTAATAACTACAAAATTATTAATAATTAAACTAAAGTACTAATATCTATTTTAATCTAAATAAACTATAACTAACACTAAATTAACCTAATCTATACTAGCAAATAAGATAAAAAGGGATATAAAATAAATATATATTTCATACTTATCAAGGAAGTAGAAGCTATTCTGGAGGCTGGGAGCCGCGGGCTCACCAGACGAGAGGTTGAAGACAACACCAACTGCATCCGCACCCCGCACCCCACTCCCTGCGCCCTGCAACCGCTCCCGGCGCCAGCGCCCCGCTCCTGATTCTGGCGCCAGCGCCCCACTCCCGATCCTGGCGCCTGTGTCCCGCTCCCAATCTAGCCGCCCGTGCCCAGATCCCGCTCCTGATCCCTGCACCTGCACCCTGCTCCCACTCCCACTCCCGCTCCTGATCCCGGTGCCCGCTCCTTGTGCCGCGATCCTGCTCCCCTTGCGTCGCGGCGAGAGGTTGAAGACGACCCTCGCAGGCGGGTCATCCCAGACTGGCCCACGCGGGTCGGCCCAAACCGGCCCACACGGGTCGTTACTGACCCGCGCCGCGGGTCGCTTCTGACCCGGCCCAAACCGGGGAAATTTAAAAAAAAAATTAAGCCACAAATTTTTTTTTAGCGGCGCTCCTCAAAAGCATCGCTAAAAGTTTTTTTATTTTTTTATTTATAAATCAATTTTTTTCATAATTTTTAAAATAATTAAATCAATTAGCAACGCTTACGAAAACGTCGCTAATATTATCCATTAGCGACATTTACTAATAAGCGTCGCTAATAATTATTTATTTTTTAAAATAATAAAATTTTAAATTTTATTTTTTAGCAACGTTTATAAACGTCTAATACTATAATATTAGCGACGCTTAGGAAAAAACGTCGTTAATATTGTACAAATAGTGACATTTATAAACGTCGCTAATAGTATCTTTTTGCGACGTTTGAAGTAAGCGTCGCTAATATGTAGTAACGATGGCAATTTTATCGACGCATTTTTATACGTCGCTAATAACTATTAGCAACGTTTAAATGCGTCGCTAATAGTTAATTTTGTTGTAGTGACTATACTTTTAGCAACGCATAATTTAAGCGTCGCTAATATGAAATAGCGACGGCATTTTTATCAAAGCATGTAGCGACGCTTTATATGCGTCACTAATAGTAAATTTTGTTGTAGTGCGTTATTTTTGCAAAGTATGCACCTATATATTAACAAGAGCAATTTCATGCCTTTGAAAGTTATCTATAGTTAATAAAACATTGTTAAATATGAATCTGGTAATAAAAGAATGTTTTGAAATGTAAAATTTATACCAAATAAATTTTTTCTAAGAAGGAACTAAAAAATAAGTATTTTTCAATGAATTATAGGTCGAGATAACGGAAAATTTTTATGAGTACGTATGAGTTCAAACAAATAACAAGGCCCCACTACTACAACGTATGCAAAACAATACTAGACGCCCATAGCTATCTAATAGACGTGAATGCGATTTTTGTATTTATTTAAAAAGTCTTAAAAAGGTTATACACCAAGTATTTAATGGCAACTTCCCTTGTTGTCGGTAGAGGTACTCCTGATGGTTTACACTGTTAGTCCTGTATCTGACAATGTATGGAAAGCATCCATGAATGCCCATGCCCGGGTGCTTAGTAGGCCAGGGTATTAGGGTGCCACCAAAGTCGTTGTAATAAAAAAATAGTAAAAGGTTTCATGTTGGTTTATTTTATTTTTACGAAGAAAAGGTCAAAACTAGATGGAACGAGATTGAACGTGATTGGTGGAAACTAAGGTTGAATGACAGATTGGGGGAGGCAACTATATGGCTTGTATATGTTTTTTTTACTGATGAGAAGTCTCCTACTCTCTTTTTTAACTACCCTACTTTTATTTTTATTTACAGCTTTTCATGAGTCTGTTGGGTTGGGTGGACTATAAATGAAAAGTGCATGTATGACTCTTTTGTCACACAACTTATTATTAGAAAGTAATGTCATGATCAAATTGAAATCCGATATATGATGGGCCACTGGATTGATATTTGATGGCGCCTGATGTCAACCTCATACTAGACTCGGTGAGAGACCGGCTTCGTATAAATAGCTCTCTCTATATACTCTCAATCTTCATCCTAAATTAATAGTTTTATTTAACAAAAAAATTATTATATATTAATAGTTTTATTTTTTTAAATTTAAGTAGTTCTATACTTAAAAATAAGTATTATAAGTTTATTTTTCTTTTTTTTAAATATGAGTTTTACTATTCTATAAAAATTATTATTTTTTAAATGTAACTATTAATACAAGATAAAAAGAGAATATTACTTCGTTGCACTTTAATTATAAATGTAGATATTTTATAATAAAAAAATATTTAAAATTTAATTATATTTGACACCTTTAACTAAAAATCCTTCATCCGCCATTGAATTGACCATGGTCCACTCAAACACCTTCCCATTAATCCATTGAATTGACCATGGTCCACTCTAACACCTTCTCATTAAATTTGAACAATTGGTAGTTGGACTGCTTTATTTACTCATTTCAAGATTTAAAAATAGTACTCCCTCCATCTTATATCAATAGCTTCATTTGGAAGAAAAAAAATGTGTATCCAATTGATTGCTCTATTTTCTTAAATTTAAGTAGTTTAGTACTTAAAAAAGAATATTATAAGCTTATTTCTTCATATTTTTTATTGAATATTAAAACCCACATCTAAAAAAAGAGAAAATAAGTTTATGACACTTTTTTTTAAATAAAATTATTAATACAGGATAAATTTTTTTACTAAATAGAGCTCTTAATTTATGAGAGAATATAAGTGGGGCAAGACGCAATTAACTCATAGATGGTATGGACTGTTGGATGCAACTTTGAAGAATATTAGGTGACGGAGATTCATTGTGCATGTTAAACGTGTTAGAAGGATTGGATCAACGTAATTCAAAGCAGTAGAACATTCCACTATCGATACTTTTGGCACCAAGTCGACGTTGGGAAGCAGCTTCTGCTATCTCCTATAAAGTAGAAGCTGTTCTTCCATCAAACTGCACATCAGCTAGACGAACAAGACTCGAGAGTGTTCAGTATGACGAACGTAAGCCTTCTCTTCTAGGGAATTCTTAGTTCTTACATATGAAAGTGAGGATTCTGTATTATATATCGTGGATTAATGTCGATCTGTTAGGGACATGGAAAGTCATTCCGTTTGGATTTCATGTTATAATTGTGATAGTTTTGGTAATTAATTTTAACGACATTAATATCCATGTTGTGCAGAAGAAGAAGATAGTGATGAAGGTTCAAATGGATTGCGATAAGTGCCGGAAAAAGGCGTTGAAGGTTGCTGCCGGAGTAAAAGGTTTGCACCAACCTTTAAACTCCGTCGTCCCTCATTTCTTAATTACGTACCCTAACTCTTATCTACTAAATTCTCTTATCTCCCATACAAAAAAGTATATACCATACCCCTTTACCCCCCACATTCTGCTTTCTTTCTTCACTCCCGTTGCCAGCATCACCACGAGTGACACCTCCTCCTTCTCAACCACGACCACGACCACGACCAACAATACAGCAAGTCAAGTCGCCACTGCTCACAGCTGGATCTGGTAGTTTCGGCTAGGCATGGCAAGGTGAGGCCACGGAAGCCGGATCTGCCACCTTTGGCCTCGCCCCGAGGCCTAACCAAGTCGGGCTTGGCCAAGCAGAATTGAGGCCAAGTCAGGCCTGACTAGGCATAGTCGAGGCGAGGCCACCTTGAGCCTGATTAGGCGAAGTCGAGGCCAGCCCATCCTCGGCCTGGCTAGGCAGAGGCGCTGCCAAGCCTCCTCCTCCTAACCATGCTAAGGTGGCATATAAAGTTTGGCCTCCTTTGTCTAGCTAAGATGAGGTAGCTAGTGCCAGATTTGGTTGCTGGCATGGCCACAACTAGCTGCCGCTAGCCGCGAATTAAGAAAAACAAAGAGTGGAGAGGGGGAGTGTCGTCATCACTGCCATTGCGGGAGTGGAAAAAAATTTATTTATTTTTGGTTTCAATTATTGGGGGAAGTGGGACGAAAATAATGGGAGAGAATAAATAGGAGATTTTTTTACTCTTACTTTAGGGACATAGGAGTATAGAGTGGCCGGACTAGCGAAAGTACGGTAGGATGGGTGTGGCACACTAATCAAAAATTAATCTTTAAGGGGATTAAGGGGAATACTTTTATGTATTAATCCCTCACAAACCAATGCTTATATTGAAGAAAACTCAACAAGAATAGCCCCTTGAATCGACCACCATATCCCAATCAATGGAGAAGCCTTTCTCCTTGATCTTGCTTGCCAATGGAGTGAGAGAGAAGAGGTAGAAGGGGCGGCCAGCAAGGGATTCCTCCCAACAAGTGCAGGCCGAACCAAGGGATGGGGGGCTACATTGGGAGAAATGAGGGATGGAAGGAGGGGGGCGGACTGCTCTAGGGCATCCCCTCCTCTCCCATGCTTCCCACTTTTATATCCCTTAACTTCTTTTCTTATTCAGGCCTATAAGTGGGATATTATGATTTGGGCTTTCCTGCTTCATTCCTTCCGGTTCAACTTGAGGGTGATACATAATGGGAGCAAGCACTATCTCTCAAAGCCCGCAAAGGCCTGGACCCCCTGCACACAGCCAAGCTTGCGACAGGGTCGACCCCTCGCTAACTACGGGTCCCATCCTTGACACATAATTTGCGCGTCTGGGCCCCACAACATGTTAATGCACTACCTAGTCAAATGCTTAGTGTGCGTGTATGACGTCGGCGGGTCCCAATAGAATTAGTGTAACGAATGCATATGTAGGGTCAGCGAGACCACTCCCACCACCCTTGGACCCCGTAGCTCCTACCGGCACACCCGGACAGCGACAATGTTGAACCAAACCAAGCCCGAGCCCATACCATGGTCCAACACGGAGTTTAGTGGGGTGCATATAGCCCGGTCTTTAAATAAAGGATATATCTCTCTCTATAATAAGTAGGCTGAATATGTGATGAATTAACATGCATGTTGACATCTTACCAATTAATGTAAATAATCAGTTTTGCATATTTCAATGATAGCATCGAATAAACCTCCTCCCAAATGTAAATTTTTCTTCGAGAGGTACTCTAGGTCGGTCAAGCAATGGTGAGATTATAAGAAACGACAATGGTTGAGTTGTCTTGCTACAACATCACACTTATGGCAAACCACTAATATGGTTTCTTAAGCTAAAGTTTTGATAAAGGGTCTTCGTTATGCTATTTCTTTCAAGTTGATGCCTTTTAGAATTGGACTCTAAACTTCGAGTTGATCTGATTTGTGGGACAGCCTCCATCCCTTGCCATATTAGAAACTATGTGGAGGAACCTAATTAAATTGTTTTGTAGCTCCAATGCTATTTCTATACAACACATGAGAGAGGCTAACTGGTTCACAGACTTTTTGGCAGTGGCTTTCATTTTATCTATGGTGCGTACACATTCCTTCATAGTAGCAGACCCTGAGAGGCATTGTTGTGCTTGACGTGTACCTACCTATTGTTGACGCAATTAATTTTCCTTTTCATTTGAAAAATGTCGAGTGGCTGGATTAGCGAAAGCACGGTGGGATGGGGGTGATGCACCAATCAAAAATTAGCCTTTAAAATAATTTACAAAGAATCATGCATAATACTCAAATCAATTACCAATAAACCTTTATCCAATCATAGATCATGCAATTAAGAATACAAAGAGGGACAATAGCATACTGACCTGGGCATTCCAGCCCTTGCACGCCCTTGAAAAGATCAGCCCTTACTTCTCAATCACAAGAAAACAAGTCAAGAGATTAGGGGTTACCGTTATGTGTTGATCCCTCACAAACCAAAGCTTGGAGTTAACAAATCACAGAAAGAACAACCCCTTGAATCAATCACCACGTCCCAAACAATGGAGAAGCCTTTCTCCTTGATCTTGATCGCCAAAGGAGTGAGAGAGGAGAGGTAGGAGGGGCAGCCAACAAGGGATTCCTCCCAAAGTAGTGCAGGCCAAACCACACAAGAGTAGAGGGGCGGCTGATTGGGAGAGAGGAGGGAAGAAAGGAGGGGGGCGGACTGCTCTAGGGCATGCCCTCTCTCCTATGCTTTCTCTTTTATACCCCCTTCATTTCCTCTCTTGAATGGGCCTATATGTGGGTTGTTCTTAATTGCTCTATCTTTTGTGTTTCTTCCGGTTCAACTTGAAGGTCATACACAATAGGAGTAGGCTCTGTCTCTCAGAGCCCGCGGAGGCCTGGACCCCCTGCACACTGCCAAGCCC
This sequence comes from Saururus chinensis, assembly GCA_035235625.1. NCBI lineage: Eukaryota > Viridiplantae > Streptophyta > Magnoliopsida > Piperales > Saururaceae > Saururus > Saururus chinensis. Next base: position 27,533,370 of record CP141142.1, read on the forward strand.
GCTACAAGGTCGACCCCTCCCTAACTACGGGTCCCACCCTTCATATATAATTTGCATGTCTAGACCCCACAATGTGTGAATGCATGACCTAGTCGAATGCATAGTGTGCATGTGTGACGTTGGCGGGTCCTAATCGAATTAGTGTAACGAAGGCACATGTGAGGTCGGCATGACCGCCCCCACCACCCTTGGACAACGTGGCCCGTACCGGCTCACCCAGACTATGACAACATTGGACCGAAACTGGCCCGAGCCCATACCTTGGTCCAACAAAAAAAAGGTGGTGGGTTACGTAGACCCCCTACTAGTGCATTAGCACAAAAAATCAGATACAAAGGACTCAACGCCCCTGACGCTACTTAGGATCTACATCCGAAGCTCCACATCTCTGCTTTATTGATCAATCGCTGATAATTCCTTTAAGATGTTGGTATCTCAACAAGCATGGATAAGGAGAATATAGAAGATTGTAGTTCACACGCCTTGTTTGCAAGCTCGGGAAGTCAGCCATATTATTAGCCTCTGTAAATATATTGACTAGAGATATCATACCTTTACATTGACTATTCAATTTTTGCTATTATGTGAAGAATGGACCAATGGATAAAATATTTGCCTACAAACATAGATACCAATAGTGAGTCTGAATTATATGAGATTCTCAATTATCCTTTGTTTGGGAAAAATACAACACAGGGTACTATATTTTACTCCCTCTATCTTACATTAATAGCTTTATTTTGGCCAGAAAAATAGTTCCATATTAATAGGTCCATTTTATTCAATTTAAGGATTGAATACATAGTGGATCCACCTGAAGGGAGGAAGCCCATTGGGTGTAAAGGATCTTCAAAAAGAAGCTTAAGGTAGATAGGTCAATAGATAAGTACAAAGCGAGATCAGTTGCCAAAGGGTTTACCCAAGTATATGGGATAGACTTTAAAGAGACATACCCGTCTGTGTCAAGATTTGACTCAATTAGATGTCTCTTAGCATATGTTGCTTACTTTGATTTAGAGCTACGCCAAATCAATGTAAAGATCGTCTTCCTAAATGGAGATTTAGAGGATGAGATTTACATAGAACAACATGAGGGTTTTGTAGTTCCTAGAGATTAACACAAGGTGTGCAAGCTGATAAAATCATTGTATAGCCTAAAACAATTTCCAATGCAATGGTACTTTACTTTTCATAAGGTGATTATTGAATATGGGTTCATAGTGAATGAGCACAATCATTGTATCTATACCTTCCGGGATGGGACTAGGTATATGATATTGTCATTGTATGTAGATAACATACTCTTCATGGGGAATGACTTAAGTATGATTATCAGTTTGAAGGAATAACTCAAAACCTAGTTTAAGATGAATGACATGGATGAGGCATATTACATCCTTAGGATGAAAATTAATATAAATCGAAAGGCTAGAAAACTTAGTATATCTAAAGAATCATACATAGAGAGTGTTTTCAAACACTTCAATGTCATTGGTTAGAAGACCATTGAGTCCCTATGTACAAATTTACAATGTTGTATAAGAGTATGGCTCCTCAGACTAAGCAAAAAAGACTCCGAATGGAGACAATGCTATATGCACATGCTATTAGCAGCTTAATGTATATCATGACCCGTACGAGGCCTAATTTGAGTTTTGTAGTAGGCTTGCTGAGGCAGTACAAAGCGAACCCTAGACTTTAACATCAGGAAGCAGTAAAAAAGGTATTTCGGTACCTTTTAGGGTCTAAGAGTTTAAAACTCACTTATCAGGAAGAGAGTCTATCATCGACCAGATATAGTGATTCAGAGTATGTAGGGGATCAATATGACAAAAAATCCACTACAGATTTGTCTTCATGTTTGGAGGCGGGGATATATTGTGGGCAGGCAAGAAATAGAATAGTGTTTCTAAGTCTACAATAGATACTGAGTTTTATGCATGCAATATTGCAGCTTCCCAAACAATATAGATAAAAGAGTTTTTAGCAAGATTGAGGCTAGAAAATTGGACTGAAGCTCCTGTCCAAATTTATTGTGATAATCTGGCAACTGTGCCAACACTTAAGAATGGGGAGATCAGTGCCTGGGGTGGGTAAGCACATTAAGGTGCATTACTATTTCATTTCCAACATGCTACAGAGGGTAAAAGTAACTCTTAGTCATATTCATACTATGGAGATGTTGGCAGATATGTTCACTAAGGCTTTAACGATGAATCTATTTTCTAAGCATGCTCATAGTATTGGTATTCGACAGGACTAGCTCAAGTCGTTATTAGACTAAATGAGCTCTTCACCCATAGTGGGGGATGTTGGACAAGGGTATAGGCTTGGGCCCATTTTATCCACATTGTTAGTGGTTCAAGTGAGCCAGTACAGGCCACGGGGTCCAAGGTTAGTGGGGGCGGTCGTGCCGACCCCAAATGAACCATCATGATACTAATTCTAATAGGACCCATATTCGTCACACACACACGCACACTAGGAATGTGACTAAGATGTGCATTAGGCCCCCCTCTTAGGAAGCCCAATTAAGAAGGGATTAAGAAGGGTATTTAAGGGAGAATAAGATAGGAGAAGCCCTAAGCATTGGGACCCCCTCACTTCTCCTCTCTCCCAATTCTTCCCCCTTCCTCTCTCCCTTCATGTGGCCTCCCCTTGGTTTTGGGAAAAACCTTCTGACCACCCCTTCTTGTCTCCTCTCTTCCACTCTTTTGAAGGAGATCACCCTTCTCGCTGATTGGGGCTTCAAAGACAAGGTGGAGGATGTCTTCCTTGCTAAGATTTCAAGCCAAGATGACGGGTTAAGAGGGATCTACACATAAGAGGTAAAAACCTCATCCCTTGATTATTCAATTGTGCTCAATTGGAATTGGACGATCATGTGAAGGCTTGAGGACATGCTAAGGGCTTATCAGCCCAAGGTCAATGAGTTATTGTGCCTTAATTTTAATTTGAATATATGCATGCTCTTGTTTGGATAGATTATTGTTTATGTAAGTGGATTTGCATGTTTCTTGTGTAATTAATAAATTAAAGAGGTGATTTTTATGTTCTGCGCCTCCCCCTTGGCCCAAGGATCACCATGTTTTTGCTAGCTAGCTACTTTACAGTATACATGATTGTCGTGTTGGTTTAACCAGTAGGAAGGCCACCACTATTAAAATGTGATTAACATATACGGAGTATAAGAGAAGAAAAAATAAGTTTATAGAACTTTTTTTAAGTACCCAACCACTTAAATTTTACAAAATAAAGATATTAATATAGAATAATTTTTTCCCCAAATGAACACATTAATTTACGGCGGAGAGAGTACAAAACAATGCTGGATGCTCATCTCCATTTTATTAATACACTCATATTATTAATGGCAACATCCCATTGTTGTCATTAGAGTCAGTCCTGCCCGTTTATTTACTTGTATAACTCACAACGTACAAGAAGCATATCCTTGAAATGAATTGGCTAATGAAAACGTGCACAAGGATGCCATGTGCTTCCAAGGCCACTCAAGCTTTTAGAAACTCGTATCGTACATTATTGTTCTCTCATAGAGAGCGATGTGCCCAACAAGTGGGTGTAGTCATAAAATAGGTAGAGGTTAAACGTTTGTTTATATTATCTTTACAAAGGAAAGGCTAAACCTAGAAGAAGGGGAGACTGGAAGTCAATATCGTTAGACCAACCATCCAATCAAATTAGTCCAACTGGTAGACGGTTCCTTACTTAAATTATAACTTATAACGCCATCATATGTACAATACGTGAATAATAGATGGTATGGGCTGTTGGACGCAATATTATTAGGTGCTGGAGATTCCATTGCATGTGCAATTGTGCAAATGTTTTAGAAGAATTGAATCAACGTCATTCAAAGTAGTACATAGAACATCCCACGATCTATAAGTTCGGCACCAAGCATATGTAGGGAAGTAGCCGGACAGAAGCTTCTTGTCCTCCTCCATGCTATCCCTATAAAGGAGAGTTAGTTGTTCTTCCCTCAAACTACACATGTGCTAGAAGTTGGAGGCTAGCTTCTGCTCAATGCACAATGGCTCAAGAGTGTGAGAATTGTTAGGTGGTGCAATGGAAGCTTGGTGGTGAGCTTGACTTGTGGATGTGCAAAAAATTTACCTTTATATCTCTCTCAAACAATTTATATTCATTTACACAAACACAAGAATTAATTACTACTGACCTTTAGGGGCTAAGCCCTAAGGACGTGGCCAATCACCCAGAAGCACGCACGACCTCTTATTTATTTTAAGTATAAATATGGGAAATTAGAATTACTTCTTTAATTGATAAATCTCTTCTCTTCCAACTAAGAGAAACCCCTTTATTCCTTAGCCAAATTGCTGGGATAATTTAGCTTGAATGAGGTTAATCACCACTTATCAAAGAAGAGATGAGAGTAGTAATTCTCTCAATTTTTGCTTCGAAGAACGAAGAAGTCCGGTGAACTTTCTTCTATTGGTGGCAAGAGAGAACAAGTAGAGGATGGTGGCAAGCAGTCTTCACACACAGGCATATCCCTAGATAACTTCGGGAGGAGTCCAATGTTAGACATTTTGTATAATTTACTAGCATGTACATGACAAAGCCTTAAGTGTCACATCAAAGAATCAACATCAAACAAATACACCACATAATCAAACTTAGCTATTACATTAATAGAAGAGTCATCTGCTACATCTAATTTAAATAAACCATCACAAAAAGAAGTAGTAAATAAAATCTTATTATTCTTGTCAATTGCTACCTTTGACCCCTTAAATGTAGTCTCAAACTCCTTGCTAGTGAGGAGGGGAATTGAGATAAGATTCCTCATAATGGTAGGGGCAAAGAGGACATCTGTCAGCACTAAGTTCATCCCCTAAGGAAGAGGGGTCTTGTAGGTACTTGTATCAGTCACATCACAAAATGTGTTAGTCCCCTTGTAGATTTTATGTTGCCCTAAACACAGATCAGTCATCCTGTCACCCCTGACAGCCACATACTTAGTGACTGCAAAATTCAGCCACCAGCTCTTCTCATTGGAGTCAACAATCATAACCTCTGAGAACATGCAAATAATATCTTTCCCTTTCTAATTTCCTTACTTTCAGCTCCCTAATCCCTATTAGGGCAATTGTTCTTAAAGTGGCCCATCTAGCCGCATGTAAAACAAGCCCCTTTGGGTTTGTTGTCATTGTTGTCTTTTCCATCACCTTGGGTTTTTTTGCCCCTTCTCTTAAAGTTCTTCCTTTGACCTTGACCACCACCTCCTCCACCTCTCTTACAGACACCATGCTAGGAAAGGTTGGCAGATGCACTCAGAGCACTCACATGGTTCCTCTTCTCCTACTCTAAGCTAAGCTTGACAGTGAGGTCATCTAGTGTGAATTTTTTTATCATAGATGTTCAATGCAACAACTACTCTTCCAAGACTTAAGGAGGCTATTTAGAACAGGTGAAACTTTAATACCCTCATTTCTAAGGTTCTCAAGAATCTCCAGATCACTTGCAATGATGGACATGGAGTTAATGTGCTCAAGCACATTATCTCCTTCTCTCATGCAACTGTTTTGATAACGGCTCTGCAACATCTTAATATGAGCCTCTATGTGTTCTCCATACCGCCTAGCTACTACCTTCATCATTTCCTTGACAGTCTTATGCTTTTCAAAAAGCATCTCAATGTTTGGCTCCATGAATGTAAGGATGGTAGTCCTTGCTTTGGCATCTTCATCCTTAAACTTTTCATAAGCTCTCTTCTAACCCTGAGTGGAGGAGTCTGTAAGCGGGTCCACATACTGGTCCAAAACATGGGCCATGTTATCTAGGAAAAGAATATGTTTGATCCTCCTCTTAGAGGTGAGATAGTTGGTGGATTTGAGCTTTTCAGTTTTGCTTAGCTCACTAGCAACCATACGAGACGCCATGACACAAAAGAAAATATGTATGTCTATAATTTACAGAGGTAAGCAAGGCAATAAGTAGGTAAATAAATAAAACTGCTAACTAATTTAGATGGATATAAAATGAGTAGGACTCTATTTAATCTCAATAGCAAGCAAGTTCACTCCCAACAATAATCTTGGTGTGCGTGGCTGCAAATAGAGTGAATTTACTATTTTACCCTTATACATAGTTATCTGTAATAATAATTCACTCAATCAATCAAGTAAGTAAGTAATATATATATATATGCTTACTATGCTAAACAAGCAATAAAAAGAAGTGAACTTCATATATAAAGATAACATATACTTATGTCTAGACAAAAGTGTGAATTATGTGAAGTTACTGAACTACCCTTGGGCTAGTTAAGCACAATCGCATACAACAATTGTGCACTTTATATCATGCATCAATTACTTCACACATGAGATTAGACATGTAATCACTTCCAAACAATATGTGAATAAGCCCCAACAATTGAATTGAGCAAGGTAAATTTACTATGATGCCCTTGAAATCAAGTCTTACAAAATAAGTATTTTTTATGAAAAAATCTAACTATAAGATAAATCTATAAAACCAAATTCACTAAATAAATATTAATTTCAGCCAATTAGGGTCCTAATGAACCCAGGAAAAGTGCTAAAAAAATTCAATTTAAATTCTGGCGAATTTGGTCCAAATGTACCAAAATACCCTTGATCTTGATGACAGCGTTTGGCATGCTTCTTGAGATCCGATTATGCTCATATTTGGTAGAGACCTACTTTAGATAGAAACTAAAAATCCTATTCAAACGGAATTTCAATTACTACCTTTTTGATATAGATATAGCAAACCCTAAACATAGCCTTCTCAGGGATGACAAGGGCAAAAAGGTAATTTTTAGCACCCAATCCATGAACCAGAGCTCTAATGCCATTATTAGGTGGCACAGTAGAAGCTTGGTGTTGAACCTGGATTGTGGATGTGTAAAAAAATTTACCTTTATGTCCCCCTCTCAAACAATTTACATGCATTTACACATAAACACACATATAAGCAGTAGAATAAATTCTACTTTAAATTTGGATGAATTAAAGTAAAAAATTAATTACTATTAACTAATAGTGGCTAAGCCAAAGGACGTGGCCAATCACCCAGAAGCATGCACAACCTTTTATTTATTTTAAGTATAAATATGGGGAATTAGAATTACCTTTTTAATTAATGAATCTTTTCTCTTCCAATTAAGAGAAACAATTTTATTCCTTAACTAAATTACTGAGATAATTTAGCTTGAATAGGGTTGATCACCACTTATCAAAGAGAAGATGAGAGTAGTAATTATCTCAATTTTTTCTTTAGAGAACGAAGAAGACCGGTGAACTTTCTTCTATTGGCGGCAAGAGAGAATGAGCGGAGGATGGCAACTAGCCGAACTAAGAGAATGAAGAAGAAGAAGGTTTGCTACGGCTGCCTTTTCTTCACTTCTCCTCTCGTTTTTTCCGTTGTTGAGAAAGAGATAATCATTTCTTTGATCCGTTGTTTTTTTTTTATATAACTAATTTTGCCCACGTTCCTATCCTCACTTAGAATTAGAATGTGGGGCCCACTTATTTTCCTCCTCTTACGTACCTCTCAAGCCGAACTCTTTCTCCCCATTTATGTGGGTACGTTGCCCACAAACCCAACAAGAATGACAAAGGTAAGCTTTCCATCCTAGTTCTTAATTCTTACATATGATCAAAGAGAGAATTTTGTATCATATATCACGGATTAATAGTGTAATTGACATAGCTTCACGAGAAGTCATTTGGTTTGCATTATATATGAAGTCATTTGTTTTAATGATGGTGGAGAGTTTTGGTAATCAACTTTAACGACATTGACATTTCTGTTCTCCAAGAAGAAGATAGTGATGAAAATTCAAATGATCAATTGGGACAAGCGCCGAAAAAAAACTTTTGAGATTGCTGCCGCAGCAGATGGTTTGCACCTAATTCTTTGATATTGATGGAATGCTTACACGTGATTGAGGAGAAAAAAAATATGGACGACCAATACCAGAAATCAATTAATTTACCGTGGCCAAAGAGTCAATTTTCCTCCTTTGATAAAGAATCTAATGGGTCCTGCTGATGGGTTGTTCATTACTAAGCAAATAAAAGTTCTGTTATCATGATTTCATGCCATTGAATGATAATATCTGCTCATGTGCCTCAGTACATTTAGCATTATTTTTAACTTATCTGATCAGCCTATTATTTATTTGAAGGTGTGGATAGCGTGACAAATGAAGGGAAAGAGAAGGAGCTGCTAACAGTGACTGGCATATGCGTGGACGCAGTGCTCCTGGTGTTAAAGATGAGGAAGAGGGTTGGGTTCACAGAACTTGTCAGTGTTGAGGAGGTGAAGCCAAAAGAAGAGAAGAAAGTGGAGAAGAAAGAGGAGACTGTGGTATATCCCTATTATGTGCCACCATGCCCTCCATGTCCACAGCTTGTCGCCTACGGGACTGTCTATGACCCAAGTCCAAGCATTTGCTCAATCATGTGACATAACATAACTGCTTTGGTTTTGAGCTATACTCCGTAATATTCATATCCCACAAGTGAAAGTCAGTTTCATATATGGACATAAAATGCTTTCTATCCTGTCTCTGTCTCTTCGTATAAAATAAATTGGCTAAATGTATCTGTATTAAACAATATGTTAGCTTCTTATCGAGAAGATGTCGCTAACTCTTAATTAACGAACTAAACTAACAGTTACACTTACATAATCTTCTTTTAGACTAATCAAGACACTTCGTTACTCCGATCTTATTTAAAGGAAATTAAAACCTCATTCCCTATTTGGAACTCACCTCCCAAAACCAATGGGGACAACGCTTTTATTGACAATGGTGATAATGCCTTCTACCATTTTCGGCCATGTTGACTGTGATTAATTAAATATAAGTATTCCCTCTATTCAATATTAATAGTTATATTTAAAAGAATATTAATTTTATTAAATGGTGAAACCCATTTATAAGAAGAGAAATGATACTCTTTTTTAAGTACACAACAACTTAAATTGAATAAAATAAAGTAGTCACCAAACTGAGCTTTTAATATAGGACCGAGAGAGTACAAAAATGATAGTTCTATCTATTTGCCATATACGCCTAGATGTCAGTTCAGCATGCAATTTGTGCCAGGGTAGGTCGAGATGCAATTTTCCAGGGAAGATCAGATCATTAGTAGGTCTATAGGTGTGACTTTCGACGTTCCATTACTCGCTTTTATGCTGTCTACATGCTCTTCCTCCCGAACTTATCATCTCCTTAATTAAGTCAAGGAAATGTTGTATACACTGACGAGTTTGATTAGCAAGTAGCAAGTTCCCCACTACTATAACGTATACAAAAGAATGCTGGATGCTCATCTCCATTTATTAATAGGTCAAGCCTTAGCAAACAATGAATGCAATTTTTGTATTAGAATAGTCTTCACGTCTAATGGTGGGTCTTACACTCTTATAATTAATCGCAACGTCCCCTCCTGTCGTTAGAATTTGTCTTGCTCGTCTTACTCGCACAACCTACACTGTATGAGAAGCCCTTGAAATAAACTCGAAAATGTGCACAAGGATGCCAAAAAGGCCACTCAAGGTTGGAAACTCCTACAGAATTGCTCATAGAGGGGGATGTGCACCAACAAATTAACTCGTGGTTATAAAGTAGTGAGAGGTTTCATGTTTGTTTATTTTATATTTACAAGGAAAAAGGTCTAAACTAGAAGTAGGGAGATATATGGACGTCAATATGGTTACACCATGACGGAATCAGCGTTGAAAGATACTAGAGCCAAGTATATATACCTTAGGTTTCTTGAACTTGTCTACTATAACCATTTTTCATGACTAAGACTTAGTAACTAACAATGAGAGAATGGCACATCACCAGGGAAGTAGTAAAAGAGAAACTTGGGAACCGAATCTAACAGTTCCCAAGATTACCCCTCCACGTGTCCTTTGGTCATGCAACATAGTTGGGGAAACATTTTTCAAGTTTTTTTAGGGGATAGATACACTACAACAAAAGGGACTATTAGCGATACATAGTCTACTAAATGTCGCTAATGAGTCATTAGCAACGTATAATAAACATCGAAAAAAGTGTCGTCGTTATTGTATATTTGCGACATATAACAAATGTCACTAATATGACACTTTAGCGACATATATCAAAGCGACGCTAATAATTAAATATGTGTTGCTAATACTTAATTATTAGTGACTCTTATTTTTAAGCGTCGCTAATGATAACTATTAGCGATGTTTTATATGCATCACTAATAGAATATCCATTTTTTAAAAAATGAAAATAATTTATTAACGACGTATAGAAATGTGTCGCTAAAAAAACAGTTATTAGCGACGCTTTTCTATACGTCACTAATTGATTAAAGTTTTTAAAAAAATTTCAAAGCGTTGCTAATATTATAATATTAAAAAAATTTAAATGTAATAACCGCGCTTTTAAACCATCACTAATTCATTTTAAAATATTTAAAAAAATTAGCAATGCGTCACTAAAGAGGAATTTTTTAAAAAAATCCCAGGTGGGCCACCTGCGGGCCCACCAACAAAGGGAGAGGGGGTCCAGAGTAGGGGGAGCGAGGGGAAGAGAGGGGGAGCAGGGGGTTCGGAGCAAGGGGGAGGGGGAAGCAGGGGGGTCCGGCGGGGAGGGGAGGGGGAGGAGGGGGTCCGAGCAAGGGGGAAGGACTGTGAGGACGGCGGTGGCATGCAGCCGTCCTCCGGCACCCCACCGCACTCCTTGGCTCTGCCCCCTCCCTCCCCCCACACCCTCCTCTAAAAATCAAAGGGAGAGAAGGAGGGTGGGGGCGGAGCACGGGGAGCGGGACGACGGCGTTGGCAATGCCGTCATCCCAGTCCCAGCCCCCCTACCAGTCCCCGCTCTCCTTGGCTACCGCCCCCTCCTCTGAAAAAAAGGGGGGGACTGGAGTAGGGAAGGGGAGAGGGGATGCCGGCAGTGACATCCTCCAGCCCTCCTCTCCCCTGCTCCGACCATCCTCACTCTGGCAGAATAGGGGGAGTGGTCCGGAGCAAAGGGGGAGGGAGGAGGAGGAGGGGGACCAGGGGTGAGGCGGGGGGGGACCGGGGTGGGAATTTATAAGCAGGCAAAATTTCGCCCTCATTATTTTAAAAAATATATATAATTAACGACGTTCACAGTAAGCATCGCTATTACAATGTATTTGCGACGTTTAAGATATACGCCACGAATATATTATTGTATTCGCGATGCATACACATATACATTACTAATACAATGTAGTATTAGCGACATATACATGTATATGTCGCTAATACTTTTTTTAAAAAAAATCATATCCCCTCCGCTCTCTCTCTCTCTTCCCTCCCCTCTCTCTCTCTTCTCTCTCCTCTCTCTTCTCCTCTCTCTCTTCTCTCTCCTCTCTTTCTCTCCCTCTCTCTCCTCTCACCTCCCTCCCTCTCTCTCTCCTCCCTCCCTCCCCCTCTTTCTCCCTTCTCTCTCCCTACTCTCTCTCTCCCTTCTCTCTCCCTACTCTCTCTCTCCCTTCTCTCTCCCTACTCTCTCTCTCCTCACTCTCCGCCCTCCCTCCCTCTCTCTCCTCTCTCTCTCTCCTCACTCTCCGCCCTCCACCCCTCCCTCCCTCTCTCTCTCTCCTCCCTCCCTCCCTCCCCCTCTCTCCTCCAATTTCAATTTTTTTATTTTTAAAAATTAATTTTTTTAAAAAATCATATCCCCTCCCCTCTCTCTCTCTTCCCTCCCCTCTCCTCTCTCTCTCTTCCCACCCCTCTCTCTTCCCTCTCCTCTCTCTTCTCTCTCCCTACATACTATCCCTCCTCTAATTTAAATTTTTTATGATTTTTATTCTTTAACATTTATTTAAAAAATTAAAAAAAATTATATTAGCAACGCATAAAACTATACGTCGCTAATACGTAACGTATTAGTGATGTATAATTTTATATGTTATTAATACATATACTAATAACGACGTGTAATTTTATTAGTATGTATTTTTATTTTAATTTTTTATTTAATAAAATTAATAATTTTAAAAAAAAATTAAAATAAAATTACTCTCCCTCTCCTCGCTCTTTTCCCTCCCTCTCCTCTATCTCTCCCCTCTCTCTCCTCTCTTTCCCCTCTCTCTCCTCTTCCTCTCTCCATCTTATTCCTCTCTCTTTCTTCCCTCTCCTCTATCTCTCTTCCCTCCCCTCTCTCTCTTTCCTCCCCTCTCTCTTCCCTCTCCTCTTCTCTCTTCCCTCCCCTCTCTCTCTCTTCCCTCTCCTATCTCTCTCCTCTCTTGTTACACACTATCTATCTTCTAATTTCAATTTTTTAAGATTTTTTATTCTTCAAAATTAATTTTAAAAAATAAAAACAGAATTAAAAGAAATCATATTAGCGACGTAGACATATTAGTGATGTATAGTTTTATACGTCGTTAATACATATACTAATAGCGACATATAAAACTATACGTTGCTATTAGTATGTATTTTAATTTTAATTTTTAATTTTAAAAATAAAAAATTAATAATTTTTAAAATAAAATTAAAATAAAATGACTCTCTTTGCTCTCTCTTCCCTGCACTCTCTTTCCCCTCTCTCTCCTCTCTTTCCCCTCTCTCTCCTCTTTCCCCTCTCTCTCTCTATCTCTCTCCCCTTCCTCTCTCCGACTTCTTCCTCTCTCTCTTCCCTCCCTCTCCTCTCTCTCTCCCCTCCCCTCTCTCTCTCTCCCTCTCCTCTCTCTCTCCCTCTCTTCTCCTCCTCTCTCCCCTCTCTCTATCTCTCTCCTCTTCCTCTCACCATCTTATTCATCTCTCTCTCTTCCTCCCCTCTCTCTCTTCGCTCTCCTCTCTCTCTTCCTCCCCTCTCTCTCTTCCCTCTCCTCTCTCTCTTCCCTCCCCTCTCTCTCTCTTCCCTCTCCTATCTCTCTCCTCTCTTCCTACACACTCTGTCTCCTGTAATTTTAATTTTTTAAGATTTTTTATTCTTTAAAATTAATTTTAAAAAATAAAAAAAGAATTAAAAGAAATCATATTAGTGACATATACGTCGCTAATATGTCACATATTAGCAACGTATAGTTTTATACGTCGCTAATACATATACTAATTGCGACGTATAAAAATATACGTCGCTATTAGTATGTATTTTAATTTTATTTTTTTATTTTAAAAATAAAAAAATTAATAATTTTTTTTAAATCAAAATAAAATTACTCTCCCTCTCCTCTCTCTCTTCCCTCCCCCCTCTCTCCCTCTCTCTCTCTTCCCTCCCCTCTCTCTTCCCTCCCCTCTCTCTTCCCTCTCCTCTCTCTCTTCCCTCCCCTCTCTCTCTCTTCCCTCTCCTCTCTTTCTCTTTTCCCTCCCCTCTCTCTCTCTTCCCACTCCTCTCTCCCTATACACTATCTCTCCTCTAATTTCAATTTTTAAGATTTTTTATTCTTTAAAATTAAATTTAAAAAATAAAATTAAAATTAAAAGAAATCATATTAGCGACGTATAAATTTATACATCGCTAATACGCCAATTATTGGCAACATATTTTCTTATATGTCGCTATTAGTATGTATCTTATATTATATTTTTTTATTTTAAAAATAAACAAATAAAGTAGAATTACTGTCCCTCTCATCTCTCTCTCTCCCCCTCCTCTCTTTCTCTCCCTCCCCCCTCCCCTCTCACTATCTCTCTCCTCTCTCACTCTATCTCTCCCTCTCTCCTCTCCCTCTCCTCTCTCTCCCCCTCTCCTCTCTCTCTCCTCTAATTTTAATTTTTTATGATTTTTTATTTTTTAGTTTTATTATAATTAATAAGTATTAGCGAAGCGTCGCTGATAGCAGATCTATTAGCGACACTTAAAATAAGCGTTGCTAATTGTTATAAATTTTTTATTTAAAATATATATCTTTTAGCGACGTTGGGATAAAGCATCACAAATAGATCAACTATTACTGATGCTTATAATAAAACGTCGTTAATATCTCATGTATTAGCGACGTATATGTGTATGTGTCACTAATAGTTAACTTTATTGTGACGCTTATATATACGTTACAAATAGTTGTTTTTAGCGACACTAACGCTAATACTACATTTTGTTTTAGTGATATATGAACCCCAATTTTTGTTATAGCCCATTTCTTGTTTATCTCATCTAAAGTCTTTAGAATTTCTCATATAACCTTAAAAATTATGTAATTTTCCTTTCTTCACTTTACTCTAGTCTATCCATTCTCACTTCATCTTCTCTGGTGCTAGTGCCATCATTCTTGTCGCACCTCACATCACTGCATCGTCGGCTTGGTTCTAGCTTTGTCTCCTTCGGGTGGTGCCTTCCCTCTCCACCTCCTACTCCTTCGTCTTTTTTTCTCCTCAACAATCGACAATACAGGAGAGTTATTGCAGCCAATAGAGAATCTATAGTAAAGGTCAATATAAATGATAGAGAATTAAATTCACATAAGCCTTTCGTTGTCAAACATACTTACAATATGGAATGCCACATTAGAGTATTTTAGACACGGTAGCCTCATCTAGGAGCTCCTACTCAATGAGATACTGGATAATTACAAATCCAACCTTGGTCTTTGTCTGAAGCTTACCTCGCCTCACCCACAACATGATATAAGGGCTCACTAGGGCTTACAGATCCTAATGCCGAGATCTCAACTATCATAATCATTGAAACCTCATCTATTGCGCTATATGAGACTAATCATCTTTTAATGCTCTAGTCCATTTGAACTTTTTCCAGGTCAAGGAAGCGATTCTATATAACTCTTATTCTTAGAGAGCCAAAAGACAATGATCTTATTTTATACAATACCCTTCCGTTCATCATGGCCAAATGACCCACTTGAGGAGCCAATTAGGCATTAAGAATCTCGATCCATTCATGTCAAATGTATCAATTCAGGGGTGATTAAATCATCACATTACTTGGTTCTGTACACATGCATTAGGGGTGATTAAATCATCACTTATTTTACATTTTGTACACATAAAAAATCCTTGAAAATCATGCAGTTATATATAATTACTATATAGCTCATAACCTACTATGAATCAAAATTAAAATTTAAACCACAAGGCACCATCGGTAACCTCTCCGACAAGTCGGCCAAACCACCGATGACCATCGATAGGTCCACCGACATGTCAAATCCTCACTAACAATGGAATATGTGGTCAAGTCCACCTCATTGACAAGTTGATAAGATCACCAATGCCCATCGGTAGATCTACTGACATGTCGAATACTGACCGACAATGTTATGTCTGGTTAGGTCCATCTCACTGAGAGGTCGGTATGATCATTGATGCCTATCGGTAGATCCACCGAGATATCGAACCCTAACGGACAGTGGGTTGGCTAGGTATGCCCACATCACTGATGCCTCACATACGTGTTGACCTCACTGCCAATGACCAGTCAACATGTATGGTACTGCATGCATGCATGAGTATTGTTCATCATCTTCCTTTTGTCAGTGCAGTCATCGACATATCGATGACCTTGCCGATGATCAAAAATTTTAGAACAAAAACTCTTTTCTCATTTCAAACATTTTTTCTTCAATTAAACTAACTAAAAACATCTCAAAATAGAATATTAAGCCATTTGAGACACAACATGAACAATCAACTTCTCATATTTTGAGTTCACCATGAAAGCACCTTAAAACAAGGTATTCTATAAAATAAAAAAAATTCAAGAGTACATGATCATTAAGAACTTAAAGAAAATCAAAACTTATTTTTTTTTCTTAAATTAAAATACGGATTTCAATCCAACCTATTTCGATGAGAGGTTTTCCTCTCCCCACGTGAATCTACTTCTCAATAGACACCCAGACTTGAGTCTTCCAACATTATAACTCTTCTGCGACTCCGTCTTCTATCCCAATTCTGGTTTTTACTCTAATTATATTGAAATGACTTCTTATGAAGTGTTGTAACAACAAAACTACTTTTTTATAAGATAACTGATGCATGATGTTATCATTGGTAGGCCATCGACTTATCAATGCTTTCCATCAATGACAAACACAATTTTGTAGGTAAATCACTGGTGATCACTGAAAGTCAAAAATAGACTATTTAATTTTTAGTACAATTAATGGATTTTCCTTTCTAATAACATGACGTGTCAAAAAATTTATGCAAGTCTTAATTATTTTCTAAAGTAGACTTGCACATATGTGAAATGTCACACATGTGGCAACAAATAACTTAATATTTTCCCATTGGACTGCCTCCCTTCTTCCTTGTTTGTCTCTAAAACCAACTTCAGCTCCTCCTCCTCTACTTCCTCTTCCTCATGCTTTGCTTCCTCCTTGCCTCCTCTACCTCCTCCATCGATGTCCCTTGCTTCACCTCATCCTTTGTGTCCTTCTCCGTCTCCTACTCCCTTCCTCCTTTCCCTCCTCCTCTTTATCTTCCTCCTCCTTTGAATTTGGTGGGACTAGCCACAAACTAGTCTTGGAACCATTTGAAAAGTTTTTCTCTTTGTAAGTTCTAATCTTAATGTAATGCCCCGACCCAAGCCGGGGTCCAAAAAATCTCTAATAAAAATTTTCTTCCTGAAACAATAAATCATCATCTGTGTGCGAAAGGTATAACGTTCATCTACACACTACGAAGCTTCAAAGCTTCCTCATACGTAGACTCGAGTTGTGACATTCATATACACGTAACAAAGCTTCATAGTTTGTCGCATGTAAATCAGAATAAAACTTATAATTATAATTAATCTGGATTGGGCCAACGTTGCCTTGTCGTTGGTTGCCTACATATATATTGGATAACATTTACAATATTATTCCAATATAATCAAATCTGAACGTAGTTCTGCCTGATGGCTATTACATACATCAGGCATCATAAAATCATATACATTAAAATACATATATACTTATATTGAAATACATCATTCGGAGTTAGATTGAAATCTCATAAATCATTAAGTCAGATAGAAATCTCATAAATTATTAAAATCAGACAGAAATATCATAAATCATTGGAGTTAAATGGAAATCGCATACATCGTCAGAGTTAAATGGAAATCACATAAATCGTCAAAGTTAAACGGAAGCTAACAAATTAACATAATTACATCTTTCTCCAATACAGAGTGGAGCATAACTTAATAGAGTAGATTGGATTACATCGGATCCCATCAGATCAAATTTAAAATCGGATAAATCATATCGTACAAAATTCGCTACTTAACTCAGAGTCGAATAAATCATTATTCAGAATTTTGATACGTCATTCAAAGTCAAACATATTGTTGTTTCAAAATTCGACAAATCAATCATTCATCAAGATCTGATAAATCGTTCGTAAACAAAATCCAATAATTAGTTTAGAGATAGATAAATCATTGTTTAGAAATTCTAATATTCAAAATCAGATATATTGTTTCTTTCAAAATTCAATAAGAGAGTCGTGATACCTAACAGTTTACTCCCGCGCTTATGGGGACACGAAAGCCAAAAAGATAAGAGCTTTCCCATTATGCTCTGAACCTGTGCGTGCCATAACCAATTATTTCTCTAGGTAGGTATCCTTATTTAAATCCGTGATACCGAATTTCTTACCCCCGCATTCATGGGGCCACGGAGGCTGTAAGGATAGGAGTCTTCCCATGATGCTCAACACCTGTGTACGTCAGAACTGATTGTTTCTCTCGGTAGGTATCCAGAATCGATAGCTTTAGAGTTTTTTACTAAATAACTATCTAGAGAGTCTGAAGACCCAAATTATCAAAAACTTCATCGTCAAATCAAATTTAGAACAAACATTTTCAATTAAACCATATTTGAAATCGAATTTCATTTAAATACACAAGTGGAATCAACCTACACATCCTGTAATTCTTGTACTTGAGGAAATCCAAATCACCCTGCTAGGCAGCGGGTTACAACTATACACCGAAACTGTGAGCTTGTTTATAGACTATGGTTTTAGGGCATGGACATGATTTCCAGACAAAGGTAAGATAGTTTGGAATGGACCTGAGGCGTGCAAACATATGGACTAGGGGGTTGGATAGGCAGGGCATGTGAGTTAGTGTCACGAGGACAAAGTAGGGCCTGAGGGGCTAACAGTCATCTACTAGAAGTGCATGGTGAATATACTATCCTTTTGTTGAGTTAGTAGTGCTTAACTTTCCCCTAGCTAGCGGTGGGATGAAGTGAACGGTGTGTGAAGATGGACTAAAGATAATTGCACGTGTGTGCAAATAAATGACCGTGGGAGATATATATTCTCTTTGTCTTAAATTAATTGTTTTATTTGGTAAAAAAATTTGTTCTATGTAATTGGGTATAAACTTATTTTCTATTCTCATAGATGTGGGTTTCACTATTCAATATAAACCACTCATTTTGTCCTAAATTAATACCTCTATTTTGATAAAAAAAATTATTCCATATTAATAGCTCCATTTAGTTCAATTTAAGTGAGTGGGTACTTAAAAAGCTTATTTTTTTTCTCTTAGATGTGGGTTTCACAATTTAATAAAAATTACTATTTTTCTAAAAATAGTTATTAATATAAGATGGAGAGAGTACTATTTTTTCAAATAAAACTATTAATATAAGACATAGGAAGTACATATATGACTATGACGAAGACCTTCTCCTCATGGTCTTGGATTCATACCTGTGTATTATAGTAGAATAATACATGTTAGGACCTCATGCATGAGGCCGGACCTGAGTGAGGAACATCTATAAAACAAGTGATAGTTTCAAGGAAGATCTATAAAACAAGTGATAGTTTAGGTCTATTTTCATTAAAAGTTCATGTCTACGACTTAAATTGTGATTATATGCTAATTGGTGAGTTTAGCATTTGTTTCTATGAGTGTGAATTCATGTAACATGTTGCAGTATGATAACAATTAACGGTCTTTCATGTTGTATTCATGTTGGATATCATGAGAAACTGCATAAGAGTTGCTCGCTATGATTTATGTCCTGTAATTATATGTCATCTGTTTGATTCTGGTGAGGTTTAAGATAGGGTGGAACTGTGCATAATAATTAAGCAAGATAACAAGCGAAACTTAGAGAATGGGAATTGCAAAGATTAAAAAGAAAAGCATCCCTAAGGAGAAGGCGAAGTCCACTGAATTGAATTAATTAGTACCAAAAGGGCGACTTCAGTGCCATGGTGAGGATCAAGTTTGGTTGGATGATTATGTTATATTCTTAATTAGATTAGTCTTTAAATTATCTTATTTGATTTTACTTTCTTAGATTAGTCTATTTCTCACTTTGGTTAGGATTAGTCTTGTTTACCTAGTATAATTACTATTTTATTTTTCTATAAATTGTATTATTCAACCCATTCATCAATAAGTTTTTATTTAATTTTCTACTCTAATCCTCCTCTTTTCTCCCATTTTCCTTATTATCCTTATGTAGAACCCTTTGGTCTAAACCATTGGTAGTTGAAGGCCGTTTTGCTCCTTGTATACCTACCCTCCTTCTGCCATGAGTCAATCACACTAGAAGAGCCCTCTGCGTCAGCTAAGTTTGATGCACGATGTTGCACCACCTCTCAAGACCACGGAGTCTTCATCCCTCCGTGATATGCCCGTTACGAACACTTCCCCCACTCTCCTTCACACTCGCATACAGCAATTGGAAACTCAAGTACAATCAGTAATTTTAGAGCTCACCGATGTGAAGAGATCCATTATCACCTCCAAAGATGAGCACAACTGCCGTTTTGAAGCACAGGTGCTTTGATGATGTTATGAGCTCGATTTCTTCCCTTGTGGATATCATTCGTGAGCTTTGGATGCATTTACCAATGTCGTCTGATGCTTTGTCCTCAACGGCACTCACATCATCTGCATCTTGGCCGTCGCCAAACGCCTCCATGCTGTCATCTGTAGGTTTCGCCAACCTTGTTGGAATTTTGTTGGCGGCCAAGTCACTGTCTTTCTGCCCGCTTCAGTTCCTCCGACGTCTTTCCCAGCCCTGATCGCCACCCGTTCCTCTCCGGCTAGTCTAGATGCGGCACCTGTGCCCTTGATCCCGGCCAGATCCACCTCATCTGCTCTGGATCCAGCGGCTGCGTCACCATTCCCGTCTAGATCCACCCCTTTTGTCTCGGATCCAGCCGTCGCACAGACATCACCGGCCAGCTCCACCCAAGTTACTGCCTTTCCCCTGCCTTATTTTCTACCAGAGTAGTTCCTCACTCCGCCCTCCAACGGCTCATCTACTGCACCACATTCCGCCACATACATCCTCCTCTACCATCGATCACCCATCTCCTCCAAACCCGGTGGCTGCACATTGGACTCCAGCCACATCCAGCCCATCCGCGCCTGATCTGGCTGCTACGCCTTCATTCCTGGCCAGAACCGCCCACTCCGCCCAAGATCCAGCCGTCACACCTTCGTTTCCGTCCAGCTATGCCCTTGAAGCCGCCTCCTCCGGCCGTTTTGCCCCCACTATGGCCCCTGCACAGACTCCCTTGGCCCCGCCATCAATTCTTTTTTTGCCAGTTTCTCACCATCTGTCGGCCATCTCTACAACTCCATCCACTACAATGCCGCCAACCGTTTCACATGGACACCTCTCTCCCACCCTCTCCCCGCAATTTAATCTACAAATGGATTCTCCACGTACGATATTCTCTGAGTTCAAATTTATCATGATTTCCCATCAAGCTGAGAGAAACTACTATTTCGACAAGATTATGGATGCATTAGCCACGCTTACAATCACCATCAACTCATTATAGTTGTGTTTGTCCAAGCATTTGAGTGCCTCTTCTTCAATTGCAATTACTAGCCATACCACCCTTATCTACTGCAGGGCATGTCTTCCCCGCCATGTGTTGCTTTCTCCTTGCTATCAGCCACCCGACATGCATATCATTCTATCATTTTGGCCCAAAAACCCTCTCTCGTTGACAAAAAACCTACTTCTATGGAGGACCCATTTGTGAAAAAGCATCACAACTGCCTTCAAAAACACAACAATGCATGATCACAAGCCGGCTCTACTGCCATGCCACGGTCAACTTCTATACCAATTGTTTGGAATAGCTCCCCACACTCTTATTCATGCATATTTCAAGCATAGCATTGGTGGGCCCAATGCATAATTTTATTGGTGTTACAAGCGTCAATGACCGCCTCGAGGTGGAATGTTATGACCTGCCCTAGAGGTCGGGTCCAACCTTTATAATTCATTAAAATTAGGATAAGATTCCTAAATTAGACTAAATTAGATTATATTCTTATTTTAGGCTACATTTGATTCCTATTATAATTCTTAAAATCTATACTCCTTATTTAGTTAGAATTAGATTAAAGATTATTTCCTAGTTCTATTAAGGTTAGTTTAGATTTTTTCTATATATTTTGTAATTCAAAGAATATTAGTAATTCAGAAATCAGAATCAAGTTAAGTTAGTTATTTTATTTCAGTTATTTTTAGTTATCTCTTATCTTTTTTATCTTTTTATTTTAATTTCGCTTGTGTAGGCCATCAGTCTACATCATATTACCAGAAGGAGATTGCGGATTAGAAATTATAAGTCATTGAGAGAAAATGATGTTCAATAATTTATTTGTATACATAGTTTGTCCATTTTTTAACAGCTTGAACTTTTGAGCTAATGTAGTTTCTAACATGATATTAGAGCCAAGAGGTCCTAGTTTCTATCCTTAGCCCTAGTTCTGTATTATCTGCACATGCAACCATGCATTTGTATATGTTAAATCATGTTTCTAATATATGATACCAAGTAAAATGTAATAATTTGAATGTCAGAAGCAAAGTAGGATGAGGGCAACCCTTAGAATAAAAGTCTCTAAACTCTTACTGAATAGCTACGATTTGGGTTTTGTTGAGTGCACATGGCATTCCCCTCATGGATGCTCTCGCATTCAGTGTCAAAACCATGTCACAATAGAAAGAATTATACTCCCTCTGTCCTATATTAAAAACTATATTTGAAAAAAATAATGATTTTTATTTAATGGTGAAACTCACATCTAGTGAAGGAAAAATAAGCTTATGATTCTCTTTTTTAAGTATTTAGCAAAATAAAGCATTAATGTAGACTAAACATTTTTGCCAAATAGAGTTATTAATTTAGGACGGAGGGAGTAGTGATCTTAGTTAAGATTGTCTAATGTAAGTGTATTCATATTGTCCCCATAAAATGCATACTTGTTTGTCAAGTTTTGACATCTTAGCAACTGTATGTGAATGAAATTAACTATGACATACTGGAATACTAAAACATGACTTATGTGTGTGCATAACATGAAATTTATTTGAGACATTATTTAGGATTATTTCTTACTGGGCATCAAAGCGTACAATAGGAAATCCCGTCTTCATCATAAAGTCATCGAATAATTCGTGATTAATCTGCAAGGTTGCCAATTCACAGCTTTGGCTCATAATTCGGCAGCTATTTGGTCAATTATGTGAATTTCCATGTATCCAGAAAAATCTCAAACTTTACTTAGTTTCTTGCTTCTTCCTCTCTGTCCCTTCTAATTTTTCTTCAGCCCTCACATTATGCCAACATTGTTAGTCTCCACCAGAAGTTGTACTATGTTGCTAGGGACGGCGGAGCATTGAGACATGGCAACTAGGGTTTTTTTAGAGTTCAAAATTTATGGGGAAGAACGTGGAGCTAAAGAGTCGAGGAGGGGGATCTTGCAATAGGGCTGGCAAAATCCAACCCGACCCATTTACCCAACTCGAACCCAATCCGCCTAACCCTACACCCAACCAGACTACTACAAGTAAGGTCAAGGTGCGGGTTTAGGTTCTTAACCCGTTTTTTATTTACGGTTAGGTCAAACTTAACTTTTACCCAACTATAAATAATAAAAAATCTATTACTGTGTTGTTAATCTATTGGACTTATTTATACTATTATTATGGAGTTTGTTCAGTGTATACTATGTTGAACTAGAAGTGCTTAAACACAAATTTAGGCATGCATAAGATGTTTGGAGCATAGGTGTGATCACACATATATTTTGCTTTGTGGTAGGCATCCATTTTGGAATAACAGAGGATGTGTATCTTCAAGGTGCGGTTCATTTCTATATAGTTAATTTTTTTCTATTATTCTTTTAGGAGTGGTGATTGGAATGAAAATATGTCATATTTTGTTGTATTCATTATCCATCCTCTCTCCTTCGGTAGAACACATTACACACTAGACTCAACTCTGTGTGAAAGACCTAATAGTCATAATAAGGAGCAGGTTAGGTACATATAATCAAAGAGGCGGATATTAAAGCTCAATGAGAGATAGTTTTCAAATGAGAAAAATTGTAAATAAGTGTCACTGACTGCTGAGGATGGTTGGGCTGCAAGCAACCATAGAGAAGCAGTTACAGAAATTTTGGAATTAAGACATGTTGAATTGTATGATTCTCTCTAACCATCAAAGAAATAGTATTAAATCTGTTTTGTGCTTGTATGTGAGTTATCGAAATCCAAGTAGGCTGATCTTAAGTAAATAAATGTTGAAGGTCTGTTTTGTTATTCTTTTCTCATAATGGAAGAAATGCAACACTACACTTCTAAGGTCTTCATTGGTGGCTACTACAAAAACATGTTAGCGACAAATCAGCCAAAGAACCAAACATTACAAATTAATATTGTAATGTATTTATATTTCTTTTATGTTTGGCCTTTGCAAAAAAAAAAAAATGAGTCTAACAAAAAAAATTGAGGAAAAAAAGTAAGGTTACCCGCATTCCCGACCCGACTCAAGAAGGGTTAAGGTTTGGATTTTCGACCTGATTTAAAAATAGGGTCGGGTTATGACCCGACCCAATTTCAATGTGACTCAAGGCCAACCCAACCCGACCTGACCCAATTCCCAGCCCTATCTGGCAAGTTTACTTTACATTGTGATCTCAAATCATGAGATTGGGCTTTCCCAAATGACTAAATAAAATTTGTGGGCTTTCCAAATTGAAGTATGCATTTTCTTTTTCCTTTCGTGAGCCAATAAACGATATGGGCATAGAAATGATGAGACTTTGGGTTTAATCACACCACGTTTTGGTGGGCCACCCAGATTATGAGATGTACACCACATATAGTATTACATCTTAGCTTTGTGTACATTTGATTTCTTCCCAATTTAATTCCAAATTTAAATTCATACCCAGTGTATTCCAACGCACAAGTTTCGTTCAAGTTTTAAAGACAGTTAGCAAAGGACACCCTGACAATGCAATATGTCGACCGGCCACAACCTTGGATTTGGGTGAGGAGATCAATGTAGGATTTTGTTTGATAATTAGTAATGGCGTTATTAACTACATTCCTTTGTGCATATAGAAAAATTTGCCCCAAAATTTTGTGTCATGAAACTAGGCAAAGTTTTTTCAGAGCATTTTATAAAAATAGCCCTCAACTACTTCATATTCATGGAAATGTCACCAACATTTGAGTAATTTTGGAAATAGCCCTTTATACATGTGAACCCCTATAGATGTGGTGTCATAGCCATGAATTTTTAATTTTATTTTAGAAATTCATCTGAGTATAGAGAAATAATTAGTTTAATGATGTCATAATCTAACAAAGCAGCTATTAAGCTATCATCCAGGTTATAACTACTGCATTTTACACATACAATATCAAACTACTTATATTTAGTTTACATGGTACATAATAATCCATAAGTCAAAGTCGAGCTCACAAACCAAGTTTAGTCACAAGTACACAAATACTCCCTCCATCCCACATTAATAGCTCTAATTTTTACAAAAAAATTAATAAATTTTAGTCATTTTGTAAAACCAAATGGAGCTATTAATTTGGGATAGAGGGAGTACAATAAAAAAATGACACCACTGTGCATACACCACTACAACACAGCAAAGATATACCTCGCGGCATTCAACACTACCACTCCCTCTCCCAGGATGCCATCAACCTCACCCAGAGTTACATGCACCACGATGATGCATGAGTATATCGAAATATACTAAAAAAAAACCAAAATTTATAATTAAATATAGAGGTAACATAACATGGTTAATTATTTAACCCAACCCTACATCAATGCCAATTACCAATTACCCTCACGACCTTGATAATGATCAAGGTTTCCTAACATTACTCCCAAGTTGCCAAATGACCACAATTCACTCAAGTTATTGTTTTACTCCTCACATGCTTTTTCTTTAAACAATACCATTCCAAACCAAGCATCGTCATCTACTCACTTTTAGGAGCCAACTACATACACAAGTTTGTTCCAAGAGTTAAACCTAATACCCTTTGTACTAGCTTTGTCCACACAGTTCCATCATTCCTTAACCCATTGACAAAGATGAAGGTTGTACCATGCTACTTATAGACCCCATGGAATCTTTCAGACAACCCACAACCACACATGCACACTTTCCATTTGGCAAACGGCAACACTGGTCTATGGCTGACCAACCGAATGAAATTTTGATCATTTGAAGATCATGTAAAAGACCTCTTATGGGTATCAACCGCCAATTCCAAATCAATCCAATTCTAAGTAAAGCCTTTACCTCTACTCCACATGTGGACCTTCCATCGGGTCAACTCCTAATACAAAGACCATTCTTGGTCATCATCATACAGGCAAATTACCTCTTGGGTTTACACTACCCCGATCCATTCCTTCATTATTAGTATCACTCTCTTTGAGTGGAAACTAACTCATCTTCCCATAATTAGGGTTACACCATCATCTTATGAGGTTGAGATATAACTCATTTCCTCCATCTCGATTAAATTTATCATTGTTGTTGTCCACATCATTGACATGTCCAACCACATGTAAAAGATCTCTTAACATTGTTACCGACCCATCCAACCTCATGTTGGATCACATTGACACCTTGTCGACTCTCATGTTGATAGTTCATGTGGCTCTTTCTTCTCACTGTCCAACTAATCCCACAAAGTTCCCAACTCTTGTTGAGTAGCCTCCAGTCTCAGTCCACTTTCCTCAAGAATTTAACTCCTAGAAATCCTAACTAAGCTCCCTAAGGCTTCCCTAAGGTTCCCACTACATCCCACGTATGCCCCCTTTTCCAGTTCATAATTTCAACTATCAACACACTAGCCGATAGGTCGCATCCATGTCGACGAGTCACCACCATCAATCCTACATGTCCAAGTCCACGTTGGTGGTTCAGGAATTATTGTTTTATATCATTCGTATGTTCTATACATATCTAATCCACCATGAAACTCTTCTAGAGTCTCCACTGATCTCCAAAATGTTGTTTCCCTCTATATTTTCCCTATATTTACCTTACTCGCATAAATTTCATTTTGATTACACCCCCAAACCAAACCTACACCACTCACCTAAAGACTAATCCTTGCATAGTACAATAATCTTTGTTGTAAACATGTAGAACCTTTCATTTTTAATAATAGGTAGTGATCCTACCATGAACCTACTAGATCCTCTCACTTACACACCATCCTCTCCACAACCGTACCACTATTTATCACCAAACTGAAAGCTCATTTTGTAACGCCTAAGATTTTTTATCACATTTTCTTTAAAATTTACAAAAAAAATTTGCAATATAACAACTGTGAATCGGGAAAAATAACGAACATGAAACCTGGGAAAGCAGTTTTATAATTTAAAACATCACACATTAGGTTTTTCCCATGCAAATCTATTCAATCAAACATCATACGACCAAACTAAACATCCTTAGGCGCTACTCAAAAATAAACATACGAATAAATTGTTATGATCATAAACTTTTAATACAAATCTCTACTAGGCATCCCTGAGTGCAAGTCCCATAACAGTTCACATTTTAATCCAAATTACAAGTCTAGAAAGCATAAACACTTTAATCCTCATCTCACCCAATATAAGAGATTGTGGAATAAATAATACTCGCAGTGAGTGAAAGATATACCTGAGTCAAAGAGAATCAAACCATCGCGAAAACGATCATCCATCTTTAAGAGCTCCCAGACACAAACCTGCAAAAGCCTCCCAAACAACGGGGCTAAAAAATAGGGTAATGAGTATTTTCATAATTAGTAGGAAAATACCCAATAGGGGAGTTCTAAACAATAAACTCAATAAGTCCATACATAGATGCGTTCATGCAACTCAAACATGAAGCAGACATACATATAATAATCATGAACATATGCATACAATCATGCCAAATGCATACCATCAAACCAACCTTACACATACACTCTTAATCAGAGTCTTATAAACTTACTCATACAATCATACGCTTACTCATATAATTTACACATATTTGTACAACCTTACTCATACAATTTTACTCGTACGACTTTACTCATACAATCTTACTCGTGCAACGTTACACTTATAGTCTTGCTCAGAAACATACGCTTATAGTCTTTCTCAGAATCATACTCTTACAATCTTACTCGGGATTATACTCTTACAGTCATGCTCAGAATCATATTCTTACAGTCATGCTCAAAATCATACACTTACTCAGAAACATACATACTCACTTGTATAGTCGTACACATACTATCAACCACTGAAGCTTATTATAACTAATAAGCTCCAATGTCGAAATGGAAATAAATGTCACTAGGGCATCACCTTAATATCTAGGGAGTGATTAGACGTCATGGACTTTTCTTAAAGCAAGTATATCAATGCTCATGGGGCACAAAATCAAACAGGTAAGAGCAGTTCTATGATACTACTTATCGAGTACGCAAATATAAACGCCCACACATAAGGGACCATATATTGCCCACACTCTAAGTGTCTTATAGTGTCAGTGCCACTCTTTGACAGAAATCATACAGTGTCACTTTGGTAGAATCATACAGTGTCACTCTTGGGCAATAATCATACAACGCTCTCATACAGACCAAATAAAAAACATACATCGCTCTCAATAGAACATCAATCGCCCGGTGCTCTATATAGCACACAAACAATATCCCACATGATAAACACTATCGCAAGACATAAAAAATACTCATCCAACTCATTATTGGCTAGCTCAAACACGAAATTTAATCCATCGAATTCTCAGGTCTCAAACTCACAACGCTATCATTAGCTTCGCTTATAATTTAAGTTTAAATTAAGTAAATTATGTGGTACAATTATGTCACTAAAAACTCTCAAATATACAGTACTCCACAGATCAAATCGAAGATGAGCTTGATCCAAAACCCTAGTTCATCAAGGCAGCAAACTTCACTTAACCCGTCCATATCATGATCATAACTCACTGTACATCATAACCTTACATAATCATATAATCTCCGCCATCCACCTTATGGCCAAAACATCTTACTCAGCATCATCAAACTAAGCCTCCTCATAGCAAATCCCCGTTATCACCCTCTTACTTAATATCTCACTTATTATGCTAACTTTTCACTTCATATTTTATATATTATGTTTGTATAATTATGCATCACTCTTACTATATGATAATCCCCCTACCTACGCTCCAAACTAAACCAATCCATTCCAATCCTTACCCATGAAACTTACATTCTCTATCTTTTGTCATATGCTTACACATACATATTCAACTCTATACCAAATCCTTTGTCACCTCTTACCATTCATCACCCATCCATCTGCCCCCCCCCACACACACATATTCATTTTACATACATAGAAACATATTCGCTAGCCATCACTAGCACACACATAATCCACATACATAAAAACGTACTCGCTAGCCATCACTAGCATATACATACTTCAAACATACTTACAACCCACATTCATGTCATATTCATTTTAACATAGCATAATTTATTCTCTTACCTCATGCAAACGAATCATGATTTAACATCCAAAGCGTTAAAACATACAATCCTATCATGCTACTACACATTCAAAGAATATTATTATAAAATTTCGAGTTCAAAGCTCCCCTACCTCTTAATCATGGCATTTGATAGCAAACACACGATAGTGGCGGACTTGGTGGCCAAAAGTATTGCCAAGTTGAGAGAGTTGTTGTCCCAAGGGTTTAGGAAGTGCCTGAAGACTCACGGCCAAATGGGGTGACACAAACCAACGTGGCAAAATCCGCTATCAACGGTGGCATGCTAGGGCGTCCGGGAGAAAGGTCGTCCCAACAGAAATGGCATGTGCGACCAGAAGTCGAGGTGTACTCACTGAAGGTCGGTCGGCTGCTGAGAAGTACTCGGCCGGCCGCAAGATGTCGAAATCGATCGTGGACAGCACCCAACACATCGATTTTGCGTCAACAAGGGCCCACATGAGGGCTAATGGCGTGGGGCGATGCTCAAGGACATAGGAGAGGTAGAGGAGGGCTTTGGTGTCAACTCTAATCGATGGCAGAGCCAGCCGATGGTCAGGCGGCGCCAATGAGGTGCTAAACCCTAAACTGCACGCGCGGCTACATGCACATGCGGCCTAAAGGGGTGGGGGAGAAGGCTAGATGGAGATCACCCAAGGCTCGGAAGGGGCAATAGGGCCATGCCCAACGATGGTGACCAATAAAGACAATCTTTGTCATTGTCGTGCAGAGGTAGGCCGACTAGAGGCCAATGAGTGTCCAGTGGAGGTAGGATGGTAAAAGGGCAAAACATGGCGCTCTCTATAGTGCGGTCAAACACATAATCAACAGAGGGGGAGCCTGGCTCATGCCAAAAGAGGAGGGGCGGTGCCACGCTAGGGTGGCCAACCATCTCCAAGATGAGACTCGCCAAACTAAGGTGGTCTAAAGGGTGTTCGGCTTCGAATGACTCTACGGTGACCCAAAACAGCGAAAAATCCTAGGGACATAGGGAGTATCATAGGGTTACCGGCAGCGCTGGCCAGCACTGCCATGGCCGTAGCGGCTAGGAGGAGCTATCTCCGGCTAGAAGTGACGGCCAAAGGCAGTGGCGACACACTAGATAGACAACATAGAGAGGAGGAGAAAGGCCCTATTTTTGCAGACCGAACTGAGCAACCCGGCGATAGACTAATCTAGTTCCAGAGGAATGGAGAGGACGGAGGCTGAATTGGGCTGGGTGGAAGCATCTACCGTCGTTGCTAGGCTGAGGAGAAAC
Organism: Saururus chinensis; assembly: GCA_035235625.1. Classification (NCBI taxonomy): domain Eukaryota; kingdom Viridiplantae; phylum Streptophyta; class Magnoliopsida; order Piperales; family Saururaceae; genus Saururus; species Saururus chinensis. The sequence continues at coordinate 27,563,447 of CP141142.1, forward strand.
CAGACAAAGGACCAGTCGGTCATGTCCGGTGTCCGACTGGAGGCGATAGTCACAATGTCCAAAACGGACAAAGAAGGAAAAATAGGGGACAAGAAGGGAAGGAAGCGAGGGAAGCCAAAGCAGGTAGAGCTGGGCCGAGTGGGGTGGCCCCCTGATTTTGCCAGACCAAGGAGGAGCAAGACGGAGGTCCGATCGGTTGTGGCTCGCTACCGGTGACCATTGTTTAATCAAAAAAGTAAGGCGGCAGAAAACATAGGCGAAAGGTGAGGAAGTCATGGAGACGGACTAGGAGAAGCCAGGCCGGGTACGGCCATCGCCGGGCAGGGAAGGAGCCTACGGTGGCTGATCAGCCACTGTCAGCCATCACCGGCAGTGGTACAGTCCAAACAGAGAGGGGGAGATGCTCATCAAAGCAAAGGCAGAGTCGAGCTAAGGCCTGTCGAGCCGGGCTAGGGCGGCCCTGGGGAGGTGGCCTTGCCGTTGCCAAGTCATGACCAGGCCAAGGTCGGCCAGTGGCCAGTTGATGAGCTGCCTCCGGCTCAGACAGATGAGAGGGGGAAGGTGTTCTGTTCTGAATGTTTCTAGGAGCCTGATCCGATCTTTTTTTCTCACTTATCACATCTCTTGCTATTTCCTTTTCTTTCTCTCTTTTTTGCCCCACAAGCCCGCGTCCAAGTGCGTGGCCTACGACTGAACCCCACACCCGACTGTATGGGTACAAATATTGAGGCCAAATACTCCGAAGCATCGCATATTTTTGCCAAAATTGAGCAGAAAAATCACAAAAAATCATAATAAAATCTAGGACATTATAAATCCTCCTTCCCATAAAACATCTCCTCTTGACTCCACCACCTCCAATGCATGAGAATAGGTTTTCCCCTGCCACTAGGTTCATATTTATACTTAATTGATCAGAATGTGGCACATATACAATAGTTACATGCACTTCAGCACCAAAATTTTCCAACATTAATATGTCAGACCTCATGTTGAGCCAATGGAAATGAATGGACAAGCAGTGTAATGATAAGTATCACCCAAAAGTATTCCAACCTACCGATATCAACTTCATTCAGGATTGTCATGTCAAATACCATGTATATATACCCCACAACAAATAAATCTCCAATTTATCCCATATCTATCCTTGAAAAATACCCTAAAATTTCTAGGATGCCACATGCGACAGCAAATGTCTAAACTACCCTTCCCATTTCTTTGTTTTTACTTCCTTCCCCTCTGACACTACCTCCAACTCTAGCTCCAACACCTCCACCTCCTTCTTCGTCACCTCCTCCTCCTTTGTCTTCTCCCCTCCTCCACCTCCTCCCCACCTTATCCACATCCTCTTCCATCTTATTCTCCTCCTTCGCCTCTTCCTTACTCCTTAGAATCTGGTGGGATGAGCCACGAACCAGCCGGCAAAAACAATTTAAAATTTGGATTTTTCTCTTTACTAGCTCTAATATTAAAAAATAAACCATAAACATATTCAAGTACTTAAAACCAATAATGTAATTTTTAACTTAATTCTAAGCTTTTTTAAACACTAAATAATTTTGGACTTCCAATATTATGCAGCTCATGATAACTAGCCATCAAGAGTCAAGAATCAATAGTTGATTGCAAGATTAACCATAGTAAAAGGGGAAGGAAGCCAACATACTGAGTAAATGTATCTTCCCCGATATATACACTTAACCATCTCAACAAATTAAATAGGTAAACAAAAGAATTATGCAAGTTTAAATATATGCAACTGTAGATTGCCACAAGGCTTGTTTGGTTACAAAGCTCAAAATCAATTAAAAATAAAATTCATTGTTATTTTTAAGTAATTGAATATGTTTATGGGCTCATTTTTCAAGATTAGAGCTTATAAAAATAAAATTTAAATGGCACCCACTGGTACATGGCACGAATTCGAGAAAGAGGTAACAGGATACAAAGTAGTAGGTGGAGCACGATGAAAAGGAAAGGAGGTGGAGGAGACAGAGGTAGAGGAGGGGAGGAAGAAGAGGGGAGCTAACAGAGTTGATGGAAGGGGAGGGTAGGCAGAGGTACAAGAGCTAGAAGTTGAGGTATTGTAGCCAGATGTGTTAAGTCAGAGGTAGGGCCAAACGTAGAGGGGGCAATGGGGAAGGGAATTTTGTTTACTTGGTTGGTGGAGAAAAAAGAAAAAAAAAAGGGAGTAATTCAAATTTTTCCTCCCAATTGTGTGGGTGTTCACATGTGTGCACATTTTCAAAAATCCTTATAAGTTGGTGACATTTCCAAGAATAAACGTAGTTTCAAAAATAAAAGAAAGCACTTTTTTATCTTAAAAAACAATTAATATATTCTACCAGCAAGCCTAAGAACCGATTGTTTTTTTATCCAAAAAGACAATTAATAGATACTATTTTACATACAATTGAAATATGAAATGACATACTGAAGCACAATTGAAGCATGCCTATGCACCTTCAGTGGGAAGGTGAGGCGTGCCTGAGCACTTTACTCACCTAAAAGGCCAATGCAAGGTTCACAGAGTTGCCTTCAATACTGCTGGCATAAGTGAGTTCCAAGATGAATGTTTGCAACCTCGAAACGAGTTACTAAGTGAATGGTTGCAGACGTTTTTTTACTGACATTTTTTATGTGCATCCTACAAAATTGTAATTAGAGGTAATTTCCGTCCCTAATATTTGTTGGAATGTACTTCTTTGACAAGAAGGAAATTGACGATACAGATAGGGCTTCAATTTCAAACTTTACTCCTTTCTGCAACATGATTTCCAATTCATTCCTGTCACCATGCAATCCATTGAATGAATGAAAAGAAAATAAAGTTACAACACATGCTCATTTTTACAGGATCTAACCTCCAATGTGGCGCTTCTCGTTGTAGGTAGCATCTCAACAACATCAATTCAGTCTTCTTCTTATCTATATTGAACATTGTGTAGATCATTTTATGAGTTTTATACAAAACACAAGAATCAACAAGATAATAAAGACTGCCCAAGTAAATTTTCAAAACAAATTCAAATTACCTAAATAGGAAAAGTTTTTATGTCTAGATTACACATAGTTAGGAAGAGGCTTCTTTCAATACACCCACCACTTGGTATATTAATTTACGGGCACTTATAAAGAATACTTACAACCTTTAATACCAGACATTCATTTGTTCTTGCTTGGAAGATATGAACTTTGTAAGAGGTTTTAAATAACTAACAGGAGGTTCAACTGATTTGCTTAATGAGTCAATGCTACCAGCAGATATTTATGTTTTGATCTGGTTAAAAAATAAATATGGCGGCTACTACAATCTCACCTGCTGGTGTTAAAGAAAGAAGACATCTATCTGGAAGATTGTATTTCTCAGAGTCCGAGGGAAAAACTCCAAGCCAGTGTAAATTTCTGACTTGTAATTTTGTGTCATACGCCATTTTCTACACAAAAATTAGAGAATGATGTCCATGATATTACCAAAGCTCAAATTTTTTTTTAGCAAGAAGCAGTTGAAATGTTAGAGGTTTGTGGATAACCAAAGTGGTTAAAAAAGGGAACAATAGCTACCTAAGTAGGATTATTAAGAATGGATTGCAGAGAGAAACGAAATTCTAAATTGTTATGAGCAGACTGTCAAAAGGAGTGAAGTTTCAAAGCATCAAAAGAGAAAATATGAGAAGAACTACTCCCTCCATCCCACATTGATAGCTTCATTTGGTTTTTCGAAATGAACTAAATTTAGTTCATTTTGAAAAACCAATGGTGCTATTAATGTGGGATGGAGGGAGTCATTTATATGAGTATAATATATGAAAAAGATTGAAAATATGAAATATAAGAAACTGAATACCGTCAGCAAAATACGTGAAAACCCCCACGAAATAAATGCAATAAAGTGTACAAATTTGGTATTCTGGTGGTGGAGATCTATGCTAGTGTAACTCTCACCATTGAACCAAAGCGATAGGTTGTCAATATGTCAAAGCCATGAGGATCACAATCTACTAGGCAGTAGGCTGGAATGTTAAGATGAGAAACAAGCAGCCGCAAAAATCTGGTATTGTGATGATTGATTAACGTCACTGTACAAAAGATTATCAAAATCTCCTTTCAAAAGGAAAAAAACGTACATTCAGTTACCTTCTGGTGGAGACATCTGGATAACCTCTTCCCTACAAATACTTATATCAAGTACCAGTCATAAAGCTTTGTTTTCACTGAGGAATAAAGATTAGTTCTACCGTGATAACAATGCATCTATTGGCTTCACAATACCCATCATCTGATAAACGTTGAAAAACTGCTTAAGAATTCAGACAAAGGAGACCAGAGGGAACAGATGAGCAATCTATAACAACCAACCAGACGACTGAATGCATTCAAAAAATTATAATAATAAATACCTGTTTCCTTCTCCACGACTAATATGTATTCTGCTACACTAAAAATATCTATTCAAATATCTCAAGTGAAACTTGAAATTTCTATTGTATAATGCATAAAGGAGTATGCTAATTCTTAAAGAAATGAAATGAGATAGAAAATTGTTCATATTTTTTAGCGCATAATATATCATATAAGTTGTCTGCCTAGTTTCTGCAATATATTTCGCTTTTCAAACCCTAACTTAATTTATTTCTAAAATGGGGAACTTCAATATTCTATAAAGCACTCAAACTTACATAACAGTCATTTGCACATTGGAAAACATAATGAAGTTCATATTGTTTTCAAGATTAAAAAAAACGACATATCAATCTGCTTAATAAAATTTTATTTGCCATTTTTTCCAATATTCTTCATTGAGATTGGTTCCACATAATTGTAATGGTGTGTCATAAAGATGACGATGTTGAATCTTCATCTCATTCTCCCCTCTAGAGGATTGCATCAGGAAGAGAATCCGGCATAAAAACTTGTTATTATGTTTCTTTACATGAATTTTGAACCATTAGTCCGATTTTGACAAGAGTCAATCATGGTATAGAACCCATATCACTGACCCTTAATAGCTGGGATAAGGCATATGATAATGATTTGTCATTGAGATTGGTTAATGAATTGCAAAGGTATTGAATGAACAAAAGTAACTTCAAATATGACAGGATTTCCACTTTCAACAATACTAATAGTTTTAGACTACCAACAAGTACATTCCTTATCTCATCTACCATTTGTTATTGATTACAAGAGAAATAAGAAAATAACAAAGTGATCGTTTAGCAAAAAAATAAATGGCATTGCTAAATATGAAAAAGGAAAATTATCAATTCTTATATGTTAAATGCTATTTTAATCATTTTTCCAAGGTCATGATTTATAATTTGGAATATAACCCTACATTTCATATCTTCATATAAGAAACAAATGTAGCTTATAGGTTATACTGCTTAAGTAAATTTAAGGATACCTTCAACTTCTTCAGCACGAACTGGAATAGGATACCCCTGAAATGATAACTATTTTAGAAATCTCGTTATATATTGTATAATCATCAACATTCTTACCTTATTAGGATGACGTATGCAATTAAGAGTCCTCCCTGCTTCCTGAAATCTTAACCACCCCATCACTAAGCTGAAGTAGAAACAAAAAATCAAGAATTAATGGTACATAATTGAGTAACAAGAAGAAAAATAAAGTCAAAAGCATAAAAATAAAGGATAAATATAAAACTTACTATATAAGATTGCCAAAGTTATTGAAAATCCATACAAATAAATAGACTTGAACATCAACATGTTTAATTTGTTTTAGTTTTATTTTCTGAACAATTTAACATTGTATTTCCAACATGCCATATGGAGCTCAATGCCAGACTTAAGAAAGAGATTTCATTAGATACAATGCTGATATAATCTTTCTCATGCTGAGGGAAGCAAGCTTAGGCTTATGAAGAGGACCCACCCACATCCAACGGATACCTGCACAGACAAGCAAGTAGAAGTATATGAATGGAAGATCAAATATTTCATCCTTGACAATTTATTCTCTGATCTGTGGATACTCTAGGATACTAATGCACAAATATAAGTGCTAAAAAATTACAGACCCTTGGGTATGGAGGTGGCTATAGCCCCACAAAATAATTATGGGTCAGTGATATTTAGGCATGCAGATTTTGTAGGACCAAGTATAAATTTGAACTTGTCAGTCAATTGGCCACAACATAGGCACACGCACGCACAAAGGCACATGCACGAACACACAATCTCACACACAGAGGCACATGCATGCACACACTCTCACACACATACACATGCATGCATGCACGCTCTCACTCACACACATGCACACACAAGACACACACATGCTGCACATTTAGACTATGATGACTGCATTCCAAAAGGAAAGATAATAATCGGGCTCCTTATCTTGTACAAAAATGGCGCACCACATTTAGATGATGACGACTGCATTCCAAAAGGATGCAAATGTCATTGATAGCTCGATCTACAATTGCTTGTGCTGCAATGCAATGAAAATCAAATGAGTAGTTTGGGATGTTATGGGACAGATGATACGTATTAGCAAGTACTTAAATGAACTGTCATAAACTAACGTAGAACAAGGGAGAAAAAGCTATTCAGAAAATAATTGAAAGAACGGGTATGCTGTGGTTCGCTTTTAAATGGATTCAAGTGTCCACTCCAAGAAAGCAGCAGTAGAATTGGTAACCCGATCTTTTAGATTTTAAGCTATCTCCATTTTCTGGGTCTGGATGCATGGAGAAGCCCTTAGGTGCTTGTGATTACAAGTGCCACGTTTTTATAAATGCAGCTATTCCAGGAGTTATTAGACATTCATATAGATATGTTAAATGCAGCATTAGATTGTGATTTTGTTATCATAAAAGTTATTCCTAAGGCATATGATGAAGCGACCTCCGTAGAAGACTTTCTGTCAGATACAGCCATGGGCATCCAGGGATATTTTTACAGAATTTATGCTGTCCAGGCTCACAATTAGAATGAAGTACAGATAAACAGAGTAGAGAAGACACTAAAATGAAACCAGCATATAACAGACAAGTTAAATACAGAAACAGTGGAAAATATTTGCATGCAGGATTAGATAATTAATCATTTGCCATGAAGTGGATAGAAAAGTGATAGAATTATTGAAGACTAGGGTTTTTGGAGAGAAGAAAGAGCTGCCCTTGAATTGAATTAATGAAGAAGAATACTATAAAAAGACTTGATCAGCCTCCAAGTAGGTTTAGGGTCGCCAATTAAAGGAAAAGGCATTACTGCCCTCACTTGAGGGAAGGGCTGACCAATCATATAATAAGAATAACCATAAAAGACTAATCTACCCCTATAGATAGAACTATGCTACTAAAGACAACCAAAAGTAAAAGATGTGAGCAAATATACTCTCTAACAAAAAGAATATCCATATTGATGGAAAAAAGAGAACTTGGGTTTTAAGAGACAAGAAGAGCTTTGTATTCAAAATAATGAAGAAGATATAACTAAAGTGGTCAGCCAGTCTCTAATAGGCTTAGGATCACCAATTACAAGAAAAGACTCATATGCCCTCACTCATATGAAAGACTAAACCGCCCTCATATAAAGTACCCTACTAAATATTTAGGCAAAAGAGAAAATACTCCTCTAACACATTATGTTTTTTTAGTTTTTACATATTATCATTTTAAGGAATTCCATCTTTTCCAGGATGCATTGAAATTATTAACCTATTTGTTGCTTCCTTATCTAGTTAGGGAAAGTTCAAAGCAAATATTTTATCACCAAAATGTATAACTTATGTACCGGAAAATACAGAAGGATGCATGTAATATATATCCCGTTTTGATAGGTGCTTATTTTTCTGTAGCAATTGCTGAACAATCTGTAGAACTTTCAACATAGCATCTGGAGAAGAGAAATAAAGTACAGGTCAATTTGAAGCAACAACCGTAACCAATTTAGTACCATAGTTTACAACTCAGCTTTTCAGAAACCATTTTAAAAGAACACATAATTTATATATAATACGAAGGACATACCCAGACGGCATGCATGGCTTTCTTTTCCAAGAGAGATGACTTCTTTGCCAAAGGGTTGGTCTGATCCACAACCACTGGCGCCAATATACAGTCAAATCAGTTAAAATTCATGAAAATAAAAAAGAAATGCAACAAAATCCAGCTAATTAATACCAATTCAAATAGTTCAACAAATAGCTCTTAAATTTCTATGATCCATTTTGTTGTTCCAATCTCACAATAAAACCCTAAACCCTGCAGTTACTTTAAGTACGTATTATTTGCTATCACTTTTTCACCAAGTAGTAAAGTAAGAGAGAAAGGAATATATTTCAAATCAAAAGCAGAAAAAACAGATTTAGAACAGAAATTCGGCAAAATACGATTCAACCTCAAATATCTAGCAATGAAGTTGACAAAGCAAAGCATAATACAATGTCATAAACTTGCAAACATCTAAAGACAACGTCAGTAAGCTATACTGATGTTTCCTACTTGGAGCTTCTTAGCTCAGCTTAACCATGATCAACAACCAGGATTCGTGCAGAAAAAAAAAGTTCCGTAAGCAGAAATACTGAAAAATAAAAATCAGAAAGAATATCTTAATTTCAGAAGCCTAATTAGTCAGATACCATCATGCTCCTAGGATACGAATTTTCAAATTTTAAATCATAAATGTTGAACTGCATAAATCCACGATACAACCAGGTTGAAAACCTCAAATTTCATCTAGAAAACAACCACAGTTCATCACATTTGTATTGATTATTATCATTAAAGAGTCTTGTTAGCTCCAAAAAACTAAATTTGGCTACAACTCCTTGAAAACAAACAAAAATTCGACTCTTAATAAATATAACCCAAAATAGAAGATTCCTGGCTTCTCATATACTTCCTCCATCCCATATTAATAGTTCTATTTCGAAAAATAGTAGTTTTTATTAAATGGTCAAACGCAGAGGAAAATAAGCTTATGATATTCTTTTTTCAGTACCCAATTACTTAATTGAACAAAATGGATCTATGGAACAAACTTTTTTTCCCAAATGGAGCTATTAACTTAGAACGGAGGGAGTACTTTAATTCCTATTACCAGTTCCCAGCCGGATCAGAGCAGTAAGTCCGGTACCGATCCAGCAAGACGCAAGGGAGCTCCTGTCTGTTGCATATATTTTCCAACAAATATCGGGTAAAATCTGCAACTCGAAAAATATCATGGGCATAAGCATTAAGCAAGGTAAAATATGTAAGGATTTTTATTTTTATGCTAATTACAAAAAAAAAAAGCTACTTCGAATTTTGAAGAGCAAATCCGAAGGCTTCGAGCTAGAAGAACTTCCCTCCATTTTTCGCGTCAAGATTTCGCGCGCGCCACAGGAACTGCTCAAGACAAGGTTATGACTAATAGGAGTACCTCACACCGCTATAGATCCGAACCTCTTCATTGCCAGGCCCATGGCCCATGGCCCAGTCGCCCAGAAAGGGAAGGCCCACTAAATCCGGGTTCCCAAATTAAAGCCCCATTTGGTTACGTGTCGATGAGCCAAGCTAGCCGAGCTTCTACTCTAACGGGGCACTTTGTTGCACCAATGGAAAAAATTATGGGTGCTTTATCACAATAATAGAAAATTTTATAAGTTAGGGGGTCATGGCCCCCTCTAGGCCCCCTAGCTTCGTCCCTACGGAGGCTACATCTGGTTTCGAGCCAGGTCAAGTTAAAACTCGGCTTGGATACCAACTCAGATTGGTATTCGGGCGAGTTCAATCATGTTTGACCAAAGGCCAACCAAACCTGGATGTAAACTCGGTTATGCTTCTTATAATCATCATTTGTCATTTCGCCTCTGCCAACCTAAACCTAAAGCCATAAATTGTGTTGCTGCCCACAGTCCCTCGTCCACCTCAAAGAGATTATCCAAGTAGTGCCTCCGAGAGGCCATCTAGCTCGCACCTCCATGAGGCCATCCTACTTGCACCTCTAGGAGGCCACCTAGCTTCCACCTCTTGCCTCCAATCCCCCGTCCACCTCCTGCCTCCAGTCCCCCATCCGCCTCCTGCCTTGTGCCTCCAGTCCCTCCTCTGCTTCCCTCCTCTAGTTCCTCATTCACCTCCCGCCTCTAGTTCCCCTTCTACCTTTAGGAGACCATCTCTATGCCAACCCCCTCACCCAACTCTCCTCTCTGTCAGACACTAAAGCCACCCTCTTCATCATTCTATCTAGTGTCTTCTCCCTCTAATTCTTGGTCTATCGAGTCTGCCTCAAGATAGCCCATCACCGAGCCCCGCCCAAATATTCTCCTTCAACCGTCTCCTCCTCCACACCACTTCCCACCTCCTCCATCCCTTGTGTACCTCCTCCACTATTCTAAGAAGCTTCAAGACAACGAGACCTTATGGACCTTGCCACCCATGCAAAGAAGATGGTGTTCGATATATAATCATCACTTAGGGATAAAGCATAAAGCAAATAACATAATATTTAGAGATAAAAAGTATACTTTTATCACTTGACATAATGTATATTTATAAATATAAACGAGAATTCATCAATATGAATAACACCAAGTCTTCTTCACTCTTCTTATCAAGAATGGATAGGGAACCTTAAGATTGACAAGTAAATGAAAGGATTAAACATATATAGCCTCATGGTGACCCTTCTTATTAAATGGATACCAATAAATGGCCATACACACACCCCTTCGTAACCAACCAAGTTAATCCCAATTTTTTATTTTAATTAATACAAAACATGACTTTTCATTTTCAAATAAATTTTTTATTTTCTTTATTGCTTTTGGGTTTCTAATGGGGTCCACATGTGGGGACACACTAATAGTTGGACCTAGCCAAGGCCCCCTGTAGCATCGGGAAATCCAAATCTAGGCGACGTCAAGACCTAGTTGCAATTTCATTTCGATTTCCCAAGGCCTTCCCCCTCCTCCCTCTCCTCCCTTGTAGCCAGGGTTTTTTTACACAACCCAGACTGACTTGGTTGTCCAAGTCACTGGGCCCGGTTGAACCAATCAGACCGGCCCTAGTTTTAAAACACAGGTTGTGAACAGGACTGCATAAGTTGTCAAGTCTTGATCTGAATGCATCCATTAAAAGAGAGAGTGGACCTGAGATTCAAACCCACCTACCATTGAGTAATGTGTGTAGCAGGATCAAAATTTGATGGCATATGATGCTTGGGTTCACACAATCGCATGTGAGCACAGGCTTATATAAATAAGACTCTGTTTATCTTATATCCCCTCTATTTTTTTTGTTAACGAGTCATGTCTACGTTCATAGGACTCGATTAGAAGGGTTTGGGGAATATGCCTCATAGAGCATCATATTCTACCGCCAATTACCTCAAACATGTATGCCCACACTTCATACACACCAAGTAGATCATGATATAATCCCATGTGGGTGGCCAATGAAGTGGGGCTTTTGAAATTATCTAAAATTTTAAAAACATCCCAAATTAATTGTGTATTTTATGTTATCCTTCTCATAGTAATTAGTAGATGGATTAAAATTTTTGATAAATTCGTTTCATTAAATATCACATTTTTTAAAATCTGAACAATTAATATTGAATGAATGAGTATATATTCCATGTTATAAGTATATTTTAATTATTAAAATCTTTATTTTTAAACCATATATATATATATATATATATATATATATATATATATATATATATATATATATATATATATATATATATATATATATATATATATATATATATATATATATATATATATATATATATATATATATATACTTTTGTCCAAAAATTATAACAACCAAATGTACAATAAAAAAGAAATAATTCGGCTATGTTCTAAATATATTACGGAGAAATCTAGTACTTGTTACAAAGCAGTGCATGATTTACCATTGATGGCACCATAATTGGAAAAGGAAGTTGGGTTGAGGCCTTCAAGGTAGAGTGGGGCAAGCATAGGGCATAAGCATTGTCCCTATCTTGAAGGACATTGTTCTCATAGTAGTGAGGGTTGGCACCGTATACTAGGCATCAATTTAACATGTTTAGCCACCCAAAAATCAATTTTATTAGATTGTCAACCCCCAAATGACCAATCTAATACAAATCACTTAATTAGCTTGATTGATATTTATGTTTCAAATATGCACAAACAATATGCACCATGGGACTTTTCAAATAAACAAATAAAATCACAAACAAACAAGATACATGTTTTTTTATGTGGAAAACCCAAACGATGGAAAAACCATGGGACTTTTCATGCCACGTAAATTTTGCACTATAAAATAAGTTTGAGTACTAGATCATATTTTTTCTAGTACAACTACTATCCAACGATCTACTCAATTACTTTGACTCCACCTCATGCAATACCAATCTCCATGGCATGTTCTTCATATCTTCTATTCATTCACGGGCGCACGATCTCCTTGGATGTCCACCAAGTCATTCAAAGAATAACTTCAACAATTTGAACTCACTCAATGAGAAAAGTCAAGTTTTTATCATAGGGTTTCAAGTCAATCTCTCTATACAATCTTCAAAACATCATGAAGAGAACTCACAAAATGATTACTGACTTAAGAAAGTATATGATCAATATAAAACAATCATTATATCAAGAGAGACTCTCCAAAGAGAAATATGAGGAAGAAGATATACTAGACTTGAAACTAGGGCTCTTCAGGAATGAAGGCGGCTTCTCTCATTAATATTATTCATAGAAAACTAGTATTTATAGTGTAGAAGATTACAAGTGGAAATTTTACCTTATTAGGAATCAAATCAAACTAAATTAGAAAACATCTCTGGTAGGGCAATTCATGGGTCGATCGATTTACTTGAATAGATTGCAGAGAATAGCATATCATGGATTCTGCATAACACTAGGGCAATCAATCAGGTGATTGATCTAACTGTTGATTTTTTACTTGTGCTTCAAATAAATGTCTAACTTGTTTTGTGTGATACCTGTAATTTCTATGAGGAATTTATATGTTATTATTCACTGTTCATCCTCATAGTTATTTTGTGACTTATGTGTTAGAAGGCTTTGTGTTCTTTGAATTGACAAACCCCTTTGGTAAATATAAAATTATTGAGTGATAAACTTAGGAAAGTATCATTGATGATAAACATGAAGTTTGATTAATTTTATTTTAGAGAAAAAATTTATTTTCACAAGCACTGACATGTCGCTGATGTACCGATGAAACTATAATTCATTGGACATGTCAATTTATTTACCATAAAGTATTGAAGACATTGTTCGCAACCTTCAATGTATCGATTATCTTAGATCAATTATACCGATTTGTTTTGGAACTGCACGTAAAAGCGGTTTCAAGTAGTTTCATGGGTAGTTATGCACTAGAACTTATGTTAGTGATAGAATAACTTCATCAAATTTTAATTCTATGATTACTAGAATATTATGGTTGGCCCAAAGGTGCACCACTTTTCTTCTAACAATTGAATTATTGAAGGATAATTAGAAAGTGCACTTAATTAGGTTGGAACGATGACCCAAAGGTGGTGAACTACTTAATGTGTGCACTTAGCTAATTATTCCTACAAGGTGATAGGGAACACCATAATAGTTGAATAGCATAACATTTAGATTATACACAAAAGTAGATCAAAATTATACTGTTCATTATATATGTATTTTCTATGTGTTTAATTATGTCATATTCATAGCACTAATGTATTGAGCATCATTATTTAATTGCAGCATCAATTTATATTTCTTTGCATTCACATGCTTCCTCCATTCCTATGCTCCATGGCCTTAATGTTTTAGACTAGAAAGAGCAAGTCCAATTCAACCTTAGTGTTTTGGACCTTAATGTAGCACTTAGAATTGAAAACATGTTGCTCTTATTGCAACTAGTAGCGCTAAAGAAAATATATTATTTAATGCATGAGAAAGGTCCAACATGTTAAGCCTCATGTTTATGTGAATGACAATTAAAAACATCATCAAGACCACACTCCCTCCAACTAAAAATGACAAATAAATTCTGAAATAAAGTTGAAGAACATTTTAAGTTTGCATATAAGCCCCTTGTAGGGCCTCTCACGGCCAAGCTAACCATGATAGTTCTCGTGGTATGTATGAAAACGTTGATGACAAATTTGGTAGCACAACTTAACTTATTGTTGATGTCAGTGGATGAGTTCTTTCTTATCCAGTTCATTTTAAATTCCTTACTACCTCAGTATGGGTCATTTCCAATTAACTACAACACCATGAAAGATAAGTGGAATGTGAATGACTAACAGGCTTGTGCAAGAGGCAAGGCTTTAGCACTAGAACATAACTCAATCCATATGGTTTCTTAAGAGGTTAAAGGCAAACAAAGAAAGTTCAAAATCTCTAAAAGGAAGAGTCCAACAACAAATGAAGCTACTCGGAAAAACAACAATCATCAGAAGGTAAGAGGCCGTAGAAAATTTGGTCACCTTTAAACAAATTGTCAAAAAAGGAAAGAATGGTTCCAAAAAAAAGGTATTGAGTCAATTTAATTTTTTGAATATAACCTTACTATAGTTCCTTCTAATACATGGTGGGTAGATTCATGGGCTACCACTTATATTTTCAACACTTTGCAGGAATTCCTTATGACCCGACCCACAAACATAAAGAAGAACTTCCTGTTCATGGGAAATCGGGACAAAATTCCCATTAAAGCTATTGGCACTTATCATTTGTTCCTAGATAGTGGACATCATTTAGATTTGTTTGAAACTTTTTATGTTCCTTTAATTTCTAAGAATCTAGTTTCTTTGTCGAAACTTGATGTTGATGGATATACTTCTAAGTTTAGGAATAGATGTTTTAGCCTATTTAAGAATTCCTCTTATGTTGGTTCTGGTATTTTATGTGATGACTTACATAAATTCAATCTTGATGATTTTTTTGTTGCTTCACTTCTTTCTTGGCATACTTGAATTGTTGCTAAATGTAGTTTTCTTAATGAATACTCCACAAACTTGTGGCATAGAAGATTGGGGTACATTTCCCTAGAAAGAATGGAGAGATTAGTACCATATGAGATTCTACATAATCTTGATTTTACTGATCTCAGTGTGTGTGAGCGGATTCTACTAAAGGAAAATAAGCCAAACACACGAAGAAGGGTGCCACAAGGAGTAGGGAACCTCTTGAGATTGTCCATACATAAATTTTTGGGCCTTTTGATGTTCCATCTTTTGGCAGAGAAAATTATTTTATCAACTTTATAGATACTTTTCATGTTAAGGTTATGTTTATTTGTTAAAGTATAAATCTCAAGTAGTGAACACCATTGAGGTATTCATTACTTAGGTTGAAAGACAATTAGACAAAAATGTGAAAATTGTAAGGTCTGATAGAGGTGGCGAATATTATAGGAGATATGATGAATCAGGCCAACACCCAAACCCATTTGCTAAAGTTCTTGAAAGCAAAGATATTTGTGCTCAATACACTATGTTAGGAATGTCTCGACATAATGGTGTGGCTAAAAGGTGGAAACGTATTCTTATGAATATGGTTAGAAGTATGATGAGTAATTTTACTTTACCTTATCTATGTGAATGTATTTACTTAAGACTATTGTTTATTTGTTAAACAAGGTTCCTAAAAAGGTATATTCAAAGACTCCTTTTGAGTTGTGAACTGGAAAGAAACTCAATTTAAGACACCTACATATTTGTGGTTGTTCTACAGAGGTTAAATTTTATAATCCACATGAAAATAAATTAGATTCAAGGACAATCACTCGTTATTTTATCGGTTACCTTGAAAAATTGAAAGGGTATAGGTTTAACTATCTTAACTATAGTACAAGAATTATTGAGATTGACAATGTTAGGTTCTTGGAAAATGGTCAAATCAGTGAAAGTGCTACAACTCAAAATGTGGTAATTAAAGAAGTTAGGGTGCATGTCTCATTACCCATAACTTCTAAACAAATTATTATTTCCATAATTGATGTATGCTATGTCAATCAAGAATGACAAATTAATGAGCCACAACTTGTTCTTTCAATAGTTGAACAACATAATGACGCGGAGCAACAAGATAATGTTCCACCCCTCCATAGTGAGATTGTCGTCAATGATCAAATAGTAAAAGAACCACAATAGTCTTAAGAAGATATGAAAGGATAATGAGACCAACTATTTTCAAAGATTATATGGTTTATCTATAAGAATCTAATTATGATATTGGAACACCTACAGATCTAATTTCATTTTTACAAGCCTATAAAGTATAAATTTTAAAAAATGATTGAAGCCATGAATAATGAGTTAAACTCAATGGCCTAAAATGAAGTATGAAAACTCATTGAATTGTCCAAAAGATACAAGAAAGTGGGTTGCAAATAGATCTTTAAGACCAAGTGTGACTCAAAGGGAAATATAGAATGATATAAAGCTAGACTTATCGCCAAAGGATTTGCTAAAAAAGAAGGCTTTGATTATAAAGAGTATTTCTATCCAATATTCAAGAATAACTCACTCAAAATTATTTTAGCATTGGTTGTTTATTATGATTTAGAGCTCTACCAAATAGATGTGAAAATAACTTTCTTAAATAGAAAATTAAATGAAGAAGTGTATATGGACCAACCTATAGGATTCTCTATTGAAGAAAAAGAGCATTTAGATTGCATATACTAAAAGGATTTAGGATTTGATCATTGGAAAACTGCAAAGAAAGTAATGAGGTACTTGTAAGGAACAAAAGATTGCATGCTCATATATAGGAGGTCTAAAAATCTTGAGGTCATTGGCTACTTAGATTCTAATTTTGCTCGAGGTGTTGATGATCGAAAGTCCATATTTGGATTCTTATGCTTATTGGAGGAGCCATATCATGGGAAAGTAGAAAAAAATCTATCATAGCTTCATCCACTATGAAAGCTAGATTTGTGGTATGCTATGAAGCCATAATTCATGCTTTATGGTTGTGGAACTTTATTTCAGGGCTTAAAATTGTTGACAGTATTCACAGACCGCTGAAAAATCATTGTGATAACTCCACAACAATTATTTTCTTAAAGAACAATAAGTATTCTAAAGGAGTAAAGCACATGAAACTAAAGTTTCTTGTTGTTAAAGAAGAAGTTCATAAACAAAGAGTGCATAGAGAGAAAATTAGTACTAACCTTATGATTACAAATCCATTAACAAAAAGATTCACCTCCAAAGACCTTTATTGACCATGTCAATAGAATGGGTCTTGGAAATAATTGTAAATATTAACCAATGTGATAGATTGCGCTTTATTTATGAAGATAATTATGCTCTATTACACTTTTATATGAATAATAAAGTTTTTTATTCTCCTTTCTTAGTTATTATGTGCATCAATGTAAATGAATATATTTATGACAGGATTATTCTCAATTTATAGAGATATTATGTGGACTCTTATAATTTCCTCTTTTTGAACGCTATATTAAACAGGTTACTAATATTGCGGTACATGGAAGGGGCCATGTTGTTTAATGACATAAAACTGTCATGACTCATGTTAGTGGTTTGTTTAATCATAGAATTATGTAACCAATTTGAATAGATAAATTGTGTACACCTTATGTTGTCTTGTTATACCATTATGATTAATTATCATTTGGGCCAAGTGGGTGAATGTTAGAAATCTTATTGGTTAGTTAAGCAACCCTACATAATAATTAGGATAGTTACAAGAATAATTGGGAAGTTGTAACTACTTCCATCAAGTGGTTACTTAAGGAAAAATTAGAGGAGAAGGTTCTCTCTCTTCCCAACACAAGAGACCAGATGACATGTACTCCAAGAAGGAATTCATGATTAAGATAAGTGCAAGGGAGAGAAACCTCTCCCAAGGTGCTTCATTTATTGAACATGGATTCGGGTATGTTCTAAACCTAAATAACTCAGTATATGCAAATATGATTTAGGATGATATTCAATCTTTCATGCTAACACCATTTTGCTCAGGAAAGAATTGTCTAAGGATATCACTATACATCATCTCTCCTCACAAGTTCAAACTGCATATATTTTCACTAAACCACTATTTTCTACCAGGTTTCAACAACTTTGCTCCAAAGCTATGGTCATATCCTCCCCTGAGCTTAAGGATGGCAGATAGTGTACATGTATAAGTATGTGGTTGAGTACATAATTTTACTCTAAAATAAGGGTAGTTCGTTATTCAATCGATAGACTTGTATTGTATAGTATAATGGTCAATTAATATATTCAGCTTATACCTATACAATATATATACCTTGTAATGTTCTCATATGAATGCATGAGAAAAGATTCTTTCGCTTCCACAACATTGAGTTCTTGGGACCTCTCCCTCAATTGGAAGATATCCAACCAGCACGAATTACGTTGGATCAGCAACTTATGTATCTTTAGAATGTGGTTATTTAAACCTCACTTTTTTCCCTATGTCCCCCCTTACTTGTACACCCCACACTTAACTTATGAGATTGCTCACATTAATCTCGTTTCTAAAAATAATATCAGTTGTTGTGTTTAACTCAAGTATACCCGCCCTTCACCTCCCTCACGGTTTCAACCCTTAGCCCCCTCCCTCATTTGTCATTCCTCTTCCCCCTTCACGATGCCACCACCAGCTACTGTCCATGCTATCGAGGTCCTTTTCCCCACCACAGGAACCCTCTTGTTCTCTTAATTGTCTTTGCTACTGCGAATCAATCTACGACCACCGCCCACCATCGACCATCCACGATGTCTTTACAACCTGACAGGGAGAAAGGAAAGACCACTGAATCAATCTTCCATTCGGTTGGGACAGACGTGATGAAAAAATGAAATAAAACCACTCTCGAGTCCTCCTTCCCAATTCCCCCGACTTCTCGAGTCCCTTTTGTGTGGAGTGGAGAAAGGCCTTCTGCTCTCGCCGCTGGCTGCCTTTGCTGTCCCATCTTTCCCTCTGCCTTTCCACTCCTCAACCTTGACTCGGACAAGCCACACCTCCACGCCTAGGCTTGCCACTGGATAACAACGCCTTACCGTTTGAGAATTTACATATGTTTCTATTTCGTCCGTCTATCAGGCACTCACCCCTCACTCATCTGCTGTCAGCCCCATGCCTCTGCCACTTTAAGAAAAAGGTAGTCTTTCCCTCCGACTCTCTATCTATTTATGGGTAGTCATCTTTTCCTCCTATCACTTAGATATTTTTTATGGAGAAATTTTGTCTCTTATTATGTGCATAGTTGATGTTTGTCAAAATGCTTGGTGGTAGAAGTGATTTGTTTCATGTTAAACTTAATTGTCATTCATTTATACATTTTAGATGTTTGTCAAAATGCTTAAGGTCAAATTTTAGTGCTCATGTTTTATATTATGTACTAATCGTTTATGCATTTATTAGTGGAATGTTAAAATGCTTAAATAATGGTAAACTGGGATTTGTACGAGTGTTGATAAGTGCTGATTTAAATAGAAATTGATTTGAGTGCTGATTTAACTTTAAACTATTTGTATTTAGGAATTAAGGGTTTTTTAGGTTTAAGGGTGTGATTTACGATGCACTAGTTGTGTCATTTTTAAAGTTAGTTTTATATAAAACTTAAAACTTATCATCAATAATATAGGGATTTAATGAGTGCTGATTATGGATTTTGTTAGACTTGATAGATGAGTTGAGGTTTGTTGGCCATTACAATGTGCAGAATTTCATGCACAACCATGTCCTTTTTCTTTGCAGTCCTTTTAACGTGGTCTATTTATACTTTTCTTTGTAGTCCTTTCTTATGTTTCTTATTTTTCTTTATATACTATGTAGTTTCTTATTTTCCATTCACCATTTATCAAGGGTAAAACATGATGGGGTTTGAGTAATGATCAATACTAGGATTTGGTACCATGTTAAATTCATAACTTTAGGAGGTTGATGGGGTTATTGGGCTATTGAGGCTCAGTTGATAAATTGTATTTGATTGTTATATTTGTTAATGTTGCTTCATTCGTATATTCACTAATGTTGAGGCTAACCTTTGGTTTTAATTTCCATACACTAGATGATGAGGCCACACCCAACCACATCATGCAAGAGATGGGGAGCTTAAACAAAAGACGGAGATGCTGGTGAAGATGTACTTGGAGATGTTGAATTAGAAGTAAATGCACATGCACAAAAACAAAGACAAGAAATTGGTTAAGAAACTAATGTTGTTGAGGGAAAACAAGAGCATGGACATGTAGGGGAGGAGGAAGAAGAAGAAATTGAAGGGCAAATAGTGGAGGATGAAACTTTTCTTTTCCCAATAGGGTTTCTAAATAGGCATAGTGACAAAAAATAGACACAATGTTAAGATGGATTCTTTGAACTTTTGGTGTATTAGTTGATTAAAAAATATTTGTGCTTTGTAGAGACATTGTTATTTTAGATGCCTTAGTGCTTTTCTTGTAATGATAGTGTGAAAACATTAGACAAGGGAGCATTAGATGGATAATTGTTGTGACATTCTATGTGGGGCAAATTGTCAAAGCATTAAACATGCAAGCATTAGAATGATAATTGTTGTGACATTAGGCAGGGAAGTTGTCATCCTAGTAATTGTTCGATAATTGTTGTGCTACCCGAAAGAATGACCTTTCTAGTAGTGTTCAATAATTGTTGTGAATTTCTTGTATCTTTTCTTGAAGCAAGGGCTTTTATCTATCGACTGTTGCACACGTTTCTATACCTAGGTTTTATAGATTTCATGATGGTAGAAACAGAAGCCAATTATAGCATAAATGGATGGGGGAATCTTCACCCCTGTCTATTGCTTCAATATTCAATGGGGGGTTCCCCCCGCCACAACACACAAAGTTACTATCTTTGCTTTAGCGGGGGGTGCCTCCCACCAATTATAGCATACATAGATGGGGGAATCCTTGCCCCCGTCTATTGCTTCAATATTCAGCGGGGGGTTTCCCCCACCACAACACATTGTCTTCACGTTGGCGGGGGGGTGCCCCCTGCCACAACACAAACAATAACTCTGTGAAGTAACCGCCTTTGTTATATGAAGGGCTCAACTTTTTGGTCACTAGAGCTTTTCTAGCCTCCACCAGAGCCTCCACTAGAGCTTTTTAATTGTCACCGGAGTTATATCACCATATGCGATATTCCATATAGGGATGGAGAAATAGAAGAAAATGAATGGTTACCAGAGCTATAGTGCACGCCAGCTACTATAGTGCTCGCCGGTGGCTCTAATTTGGCCTGAAAGAGAAAGAAGAGATGTAAGAATATTTTAAGTTAAGTCATGGAGGAAGGAATAATAAGCTAAATGGGGGAAGGAAGAGTAAGTTAATAGGGAATAAGTAGGGTATTGAAGTAAAAAATACTAATTTTTTGCTTTTGCTTGGGGGACACAAGGGGAAAATGTGGGGTCTAAATAGCCACATTCTTCCATTTTATAATGTCAACATCACGGACCATGTGCCAAAGGAAAGAATTCTTCCAATGTTATCTTGCACAGAAACAAAACATAAATTACAAGTAAATTTGTTTCGTGGCTGGTATTCTGTTAAGAAATAAACTTAAACAAGCATAAAAATGTGTCAAAAATAAAAGGATGTGCTCTCCGGACCTTAAATCTCATCTAGTTCAATTTACATTTCATCTGGTAAAATTCCTGAATTGCTATCTTGCTTCATCTAATAAAAGAAAATGAAAAACAAACAAGATTAATTAGACGATCAGAACACTCAGTCAGACCCTGTATTTGATGCAAAAAATGATATGGTCTTTTTAACCAAAAGATAAAGCAGAGAGAAATTAGCATTTTTTGTGAAGATGGAAATTGATAATCAATACTAACTCAAGACTGGATAAATCTCATTTCCAACCCAAAGGACTCCTGCTCAGAAACCTGCACACGATTCCACACACAAGTTGTAAAGTTAATCCAAATCTACTGAAACACATGGAAGGGAAAAGAAAGCAGACCTGTTGATTCATAGGAAAGCCAGGGTCATCACAGTATGTGCCATTCTCACTTCGTTCAGCTAATTGGTAGGATAACCTCAAAGCCTTGGGATCACCCTTTCATGATTGAAAATTGACAACCCAGATCCAATAAATAATATATGAATCCAATAAAATTAAATTTATGGTTAGAAAGGTGTAAATATCTTAAAGATGAGTAGTTTACTGCCCCTGTTTTAGCCCGCCCACCTTGGGTACACACTTACGGTGGATATCTAAGGTGTGGATATATACAGATTCATATAGCGGATTGATATTTATTAACTGTGTTGATGGGATAGGCTGGCTTAGAGGGAGGAGTTTTTCCTATTTTTTACTAATAATGAGTTTAGCATAAGCTACGCATGAGACTCGTTTATCCACAAGATCGATGATGCACACATTAATATACATGCTAGTGCATGTTAACGTCGTGTGCACAATTAATCTCAATTATATTATCAATGGTTCCCTATGCGCAGCTTATGCTGGGCTCATTCCATAAAAGACTCTTCCGGCTAAAAAAAGGTAGTGAACTACTCATCCTAACTTTAACAATCTTGTACCAATCGTCACCAAGGTTTGCATGAGAACAGAGGCTGCGTACCTCCATCTGCTCCATATATGCACCAATCGCCCATCATGAAGAACAAAATGAATCAGTAGTACTTAAGAAAATAAGAAACAACATGAACACAATTTAGAAAATATGAAAAATCCATTCAATTACTTGTCTGTATAGTCGCAGGTAAAGGATGAGCGGCTGAATGTAGTCTTGGAATCCTAAGGAGGCCAGCGCCCACAACAGGTCCTCCCCACTAATGGTCTTCCTCTTCTCCCGCTGACACCTCTCGCTCGCCCTTCAATACGTTCACAACCAATTCAGCCAAATTCTCAACGGCATTTGCAAACTGCATTAAAATTAGCACATTCTGATCTGGGAATATATAACTTGACAGATACATATATTCCATAGGCTATAATTAAGCATGAGAAGTCTCTCACCCTCCTTATTTTAGCTAGCCTACCACATTTAACACAGTGATCGTAGATATCTACAGTCTGTGTATACGCAGGGTGGGCTAACTTATCCTTAATCAGTTGGACTATGTTGTAATATTATAATGATTTATAAACACAAAAAAATTAAACATTCAGAATGAGACATTATAGATTAAGACAAATACTGATACGTAGTCTATAGACATTAGATAGCAATTACGATTTAGACTTCTGTAAAAAAAATTAACCATTTAGACTCAAAATTGTATGATATCAGAAGAGATAGCGGAAAAGATATGAGAGAGGAGGACTCGCTGGTGACGAAGCCGATAAATTCCAAGGCACAGTCTTGCATGAACTCCTTGGCGTCTCTGCCGATCTTGCCATTGCTGGGGATGGCTTTCCTCATCATCCTCCCTATGTTGGCTATGGGTAGATACATCCAGTCGTTGTCCCTCGCCCTTGGCTTCCCGGATTTCTCCATGGACTGAAACCAACAGGTTTATTTGTAATGGGACCGCTAATTACAATGGAGATAAGCTCTCTCTACCTCCGTTGTTGCTTTCTTTCTTTGATGGAGATACTAACTACCGGCTGCTGGCTATAGTAGTAAGGCTTCCAGCACAGTCAAATATTGTGGGGTCACGAGGAATCTACTTTTTACAGCTCTTACAGTTGACTGCAGAAATAGGATGGAATAACGTGGTGGATCGGTTCCAACTGCCTTGTGGGTCCCCCAAATCAGACCTCGATGTTGTGGGCCTATTTTATATCCGGATCAGTTATAGGGGGGACCGGGGATGGCTGGGAAAACTCGGCCGATCCAACTTCACTGTTCAATTAGGGTTAGAGTGCGGTTTTGACAATTTTACCTGTTTGAAAAAAAGGGCCGCATAACCCTTACTCCTGACCCCAACTCATTAAACTAATTAAAAATCCTAAAACAATGGTTTATTACGTGTCTTATTTCTTTAGTTTTCTATATTGCTCTTTTGTATTGTTATACCCTTAGTCATTGAATAGGCGAAGACAACTTCTCAGCCTCGTGTGTGGACAAGTAATGTATGCATGTTTTAGGGCTAGTGTGCAAAACATCAACAGTGTTAGAGCATTGGGATATAGATTACTAAGTCCTACTCCGAAAGGCTTGATGGCAGGCTGGGCGCCATCAACATAGGGGGAGACCTATGAATATTGGACTGATAAAGGAAGACCCTACTTGGAGTAGGATTCAGATGTAAGTTTGAGTTTGTGGGCACATGCGGTCAGCCACGCATGGACGTACAAACAGCAGGTTTTGAGTGACGAAAGGCCACTGTGCACATTAAAGAAGGATTTGCTGGTTGTTGGTTATGGGTGTCCTAGCACAACTAGAAGTATACTTGGTGACCTAGTACAAGTGGAAAATCCTGTGACAAAAGTATAAGCAATTGGGACTACTCAAGATTGTCAAATCCTAGCAAAACAAGGACTTTATGCAAGAGGAGATGCAACTAGGATGTTGCTGAGGCAAGAGACATGCGGGCTCAAGACTTCAATCTAAAGTAGGAGGCCTAAAGGATAATGGACGAGGTGAGACTCTTGAAGGAGGGGATAGGTTGTTTCCTAGCTGGGTTGAGACTCCGATAGTTGTCTTGGGTGAGACTATGTGCAAGTTTCCTATTTGTAATCGGCATGGTCACTTGGGTGACGAATTGTAACAAGGTTGAGCAAATTCTAGTAGTACTAGGAGTTCCTAAACCTTCTCCCCTATATAAGGGGCAGGTTAGTTGTTTGAAGGGGCATATAGCAAAGGACAGATCAAAGAGAACAAGCTTGTAATAAGCAAGATTGCTAAGACGGCGAGTTGGCCAAGGGTCAAGGGTGCATGCGGAGAGCTATTCCTCGGGTTTGGGAGCTTCATTGTAATCTTAAGCATGGGTCACTAAATAAAAGGTTTTAGGTCAGAACCTGTCGCGCCCCGGCGCCCGCCCAACCCAAACCCGATCTAGGGGCCGGTCGAAGCACACGGGGGCGACTAAATGCATTGCGTAAGACTTTAACCCCTTAATCGGGTGTTTAACACAAATACGAAGTGCCACACCTTTAGTCTTTTGAGCATAAGTAATAAGGTAAAAGAAAAGAGGATAACAACTTTGAAATAAATCCTCAAACAGAACGCACATGCTTAATATCCTGAGCTGACATGTGGCTTGAATCAAAAAATCTGAGACAAGTCTAAAAACATCAGGTATACACGAGTATAAAACATAATCAACCATACAAGATGTTATATAAAGATAATAGCATAAATTAGAAGATAAAACAATGTTTGAAGGAATCCACGCCTACTCCCATACATATCCCGATCGTCCCTCATACAAGGAATCTTGATTAATTACATGTCATACCATGCAGCCCCAAAATAAAACACAAAAAGAGGGGTGAGTAAAACTCAGTAAGGATTGAAATACGGTAACATTAATCATAAAATTACCACAGCATAATAGCATGGTAATTTAGATCCACATTTCACCTAATATTCTCATTTCTGATTAATTCCCTTACAATACTACTATTTACCCATAAGTAATTATCCTGCATACAAGTATCTCATACATACTAATTATGGCATAAATAATCACAATATGGCATAAAATTGTATGAACACCGTCCTAATCCCACATTCAGATCATGTGTAAATATCATGTAAACCTGCATGAGTAGTGTCTCTAACACACCTTTTAGATCATGCACATCCATCACATAACCTTGCATAATAGTATCTCAAACACACATAATCACATAATGCGGATTCATATCATTCATTCATAAATCATTCACCTTGCACGATAAGTGTCTCAATCACACTATACTAAATCATGAATAATAAATCATATCCAATATGTAACATAATCTCAATTATCCCTACACAACTTGTGTAACCTGGGCATTTTATTATCTCATACACATGCATTATCAACAAATGGTGAATATTTTCATCATGGAGAGAAATACAATCACACCACCCACTTTAAACGTGGTCCGATTTCCTAACTAGAAACCTAGGGCATTGCCCGCTCTGGACACAGTCCGAATTCTTTACGGAAACCTTGGGTGTTTGGGGTAGTCAGCCTCTCTGCTTGCCCTAGAAGATCCAAAAGGAAGGTCTGAATTCCTTACGGAAACTTAGAGCAGTCTACTCGCCCTAGACAGTCCTAGTCGGGAATGTCTGAATTCCTTACTGAAACCTAGAGAAGTGTGTTCTCCCTGGACATCTCTACAATAGGAGAGTCCGAATCCCACGCGGGGAACCTAGAACACGTGGTAGTCAGTGCACAAAGGCATACCACTCTGGATTCTCAGGGTCCAGGTTTGACTGTCTCAAGAAATTCTCAACTGCATCAAAATAACTCATTCAACCCGGAGATGATCCATGTTCCAATTAGGAGCTCAAATTGAAATTATGTCCTTTTGGACCAACCAATTTTTTATCAAGCTAACAATTGGTTAATTCGGCACACAATTTCACATCATTGCATCCAATCAATCAACCTTAGCTAAATCTTGATAAAGTCTCATTCAAAAATTTGTTTTATGATGCATGCAACATGGTACATACGTGGGCAAGGCATACATGAATCCTAATTCATGATAAGTGCTCTCATCAATCCCTCATGCATCATTTATAATCATAATACTAAACACCATTGTAATCTTTCCCCTACATGTGTGTACATGGTAGAAATATTTAATTCTAAGCATATGAACATGCCTTGTAATTAACTCATCATCATACTACACATGAACCTTAACATCTAATCATGGTTCTAACTAAAATCAGAGGTGAAAACCATCAATCAAGTCAAGTGTAACCACATGCTAAACATATGTAAGCATATCCATACCACACTTAAATCTAGACCTAACACTATTATTTACCCATAATTTAACCACATTATATGAAGACATATTAGGTCATTAGCATGCTATAATCCTATTGGAATCATGCTTAAAACATAAGGAATCATCCAATCATAGATTTAAAATAAGCAATCCTAACATGTGTAGCCAACAACATGCAATTTCACATAATACATAAATATTCTTCATAACTTCCAACATCAATAACATTCCCTTCCAGTAGCTCATTCTTCCTCAAATTACTCCACATGAACGATATTTGAGAGTAAAAACATGAAAAGAAGCAAAAGAATCAAAATGACCAAAAACTGCAGTACAACAGTTCAATCCGTTTGCAGGGACGTTCGAACAGCTGACCATTTGATCAGCCTGCATGGTCATTTGAACTCCATAACATATTTTTCTAGTTCGTCTTTCCCACTTCGAATTCAAAATTGAAACTTTACATACACTTCATAAATCATAAAATAACATCCCCAAACATCATTATAATCCAATCCATGTTTCCATAACATCAAATATAGCAATTACTAACCATAAACCCTAAGAAATTTTATTAAAAATTAAACCTTTCTCAAATCACCATTAAAGCTCATAATCATGGAACCCATTCCAAAACCACATCAAAACTTAAATCCAAATCATCGCAATATTTCAGACTAAAATACTTACCTTCCAGGAAGTTCTTGATTCAAAAAGGCTCTTTAAACTTCTTCAAAACCAACCCAAAAATATGATTTTTATTAATACTTCTCAAATCTGATTTTAAAACATCTAAAACCTTCAAGAACAAGTAGATATCTAGGGTTCAAGAAGCTTAAAAATAAAATTCTGAACATTAGGTTTTTAAATAGAAACCCAAATCAGTAGTTTTTGAGAAAAAATTGAGATTGATTCAAAGGAAATGAAGATATTTAAAAGATTTAAGCAAAACCATAATGGATTAATGAAATATTCAGTAAAATCATACTTTAATCTCCTTTCTCCTTTAGGAAAATGGGGATTAGGCTCCTAACTCTAGGTCTGAGCTCTTTCCCATTTGGGAAAGTGGCTGGTCATTTCCTTTTATAGTAAAGGGTGGGGTAGACCTAATTAACTAATGGGGTACAAATATGATTTTATACAAATTGTCAAACTTGCTCATTTGAAACCCAATTTGATATCCAAAATTTTTGAAATAATTACCCAGGGTCTTAGATTAATGTTAGGGTTATTTAGGACTAAAAATCTCAATTTTGTCCGTGGGGCCCACGGTGGGTCCCGACAGCCCTAACTTTTCGGAAAAATAAGTGAAAATTTTAAAAATTCCAAAAAATTTCTCAATGACTTAAATTAACTTATAAACATGAAATGTGAAGAAATTTTTGGTTAGAACCTTTGTTAACCACTTTAGTTTTGAAAATAGTCAAAACTGATCAGAATTGACATTAAACCACACAACAACAATTAAATAGAATAAAATAAACCAGTTCAAGTTCAGGGATCTTATAAAACCTTTGTTTTGTATGTGTTTATTATAGAAAGCTTGGTGAAAGCAAGACAATTAGGCAAGTGGGAACCTTTGTTTGTTCCCATGATAGTTGGTTCCATTGGGGTCTTGACGTTGAATTTCAAACAGAATTTTGTTGGGCATGGGAAGAAAAGTTACAAGTCATCCACTAAGGAGGGAAAAAATGGTGGCAAGGACAAGAGCATCGAGCAATCAGGCAGGCTGAACAAAGGTGTTGACTATTTCATAAGCAATGGACCTTACTGTGCAAGGCACTACCCAGAGAAAGAAAGGTTGGACGCAATTGACAATAGGTTTTGCTCGAGATAGAAGGTAGTTGTGCACATTGAAGAAGGCATAGCTGGTTGTTGGTTTATTGGTAAGTGTCCTAGCATGATTAGGAGTGTGATCGATGACCTAGTGCAAGTGGGAATCTTGGTGATATAGTTGTATGCAAGCGGGACGAAACAAGATAGTCAAATCCTAGCAAAACAAGGACTCCATGAGAGAGATGAATTTAGGCAGGATGTTGTTGATGCAAGAGGCATGCAAGCAAAGGAGTTTGTGTTACACACCAAGATTTTCAAACTCATTTCTCATAAATCAAACAACAAAAAGAAATTTTAAACCTTTTTATCAAAACTTTCTATTAGATATTTTGGGGAATGATCCATTCATTTTTAGATATATAGTTATATTCAAATTAGACTACTACATTAAACAAGATCAAACCACATCACAAACTAAGAGGGTCCACCCCAAGAAGATATCATATATACATAACATACAACCACGAAAGTAATTGGCACTCACATGCCTAAAGTCAAATTGTAATATCCCTAATTTTCCTAGGTTTCAAAAATTAAATATGTGGAAAATAGGGTATTTGACCCATTGACATTCTTAGTAGAATAACTTCCTCCCTAGATGAAATTTATGGCTAAAATAAATTCTATTAGAAAGTAGACAGATAGAGCTTCGAAACGCCACCAAGAATGCACGAATCGGAGTTTGGATAAGGGAGATACAACTATTCAAATTTGAGCATATTGTATAGGGCCCGTTTACCCAATTTAGATGTATTTTTGGCCCATTTAAGTCGTCTTGCGAGCCCGGTTAATTAGAGTTCCGAAATTAATTTTTAGGTGCCTAATTAGGGTATCTAAGTAAGAAGGATTGGCTAAAATTCGAGAGGGATTAGGAACCTTAAACCCCATGCTTATAAAAGGCCTTCTTAGGGCATGATTTGGGAGGCTTGACCGATTGGAGGAGAGAAGGCGGTGAAAGGCGAAGCTCCGGCGAGGCTCTTGCGATAGTGGATCGACAACAAATCAGCGATTAAGGTACGATGATTATCATTATCTTCTATTGAAGATTAATAAAGAATTTATAGGATGAATTTGGATAAAAATTAGCTTTCTACAATTTGTAAATAATATGAAAAGTAATTTCAGTTTGGGAAAATTATTTAAATAATAATTAAAGAAAATTATTTACCAATTTGGACCACTTTGGGAATACTTTTTGCCACGCAGGCGCCAGCCAAGCAGCTGGCACATGCGTGGCTTTTTTTTAACTTTTTATATGATTTCGTCCTTTAGAATGACGAAATCAGGTTTAAGTTGATTTCGTCCTTCTAAAGGACGAAATCGGTTTATCAATTTATAAGACTTAACCCTATTTCGTTGTTTAGAAGGATGAAATAAGGTGATTTCGTCTTTCTAAACGACGAAATCACCAAACTTCCCTAGTTCGGCCATTAGAAGGATAAAATTACCTTATATTCACCTTATACGGTGATTTCATCATTCTAAACGACGAAATCACGTACTTTTGTAAGTCGAGAAGAACATCTCGATGATGCTGATACCCCCTCCAGGGGCGCCAGAGCTGTGGTTGAAATCCCGAAGAAGAAGTTGCAGATGTAGATGCGGAAACTACGGTTAGTGCCGACAACAAAGCAATTGTGCTCCTGGTTGAAGGAGAGGTGGAGGAAGGTGGGGAAGGAAGCTGCCTGGGTTTGGGTCGGGGTTGGTAAGATTAAGGCCGGGGCCATAGAGAGGTGAGGGGGAGGTGGGCATGGAGAGGCAGGGTCAGCTAGAGCATTAAAAGCTTGGTGTAAACTGTACTAGTTAAAAAATGAACTAAGGGCGGTGATTTCGTCGGTCAAAATGACAAAATCATGGAATATGCACACAACACTTCCTTTCCTACTCTACACCATGTTAAAATGATTGGATGTACAGTTTATTTTTTGTTGCCTTGGAAGGTCATGGCACAACCTCAATCAAAGGAGTGGAAAAAAATATTACAATGAACAGGATACTGCAATCATTGAAATTAAATAAAAAATACAAAGTATACAGGCAAGCTGGTGAGGTGCATTGTAATGAAAGAAAAAAAATAAAAAAAACCCTGATGAAGACCATGGATTGAAGAATGTAGAGTTGGTGAGGTGCACATATTGCCACACATATACCTAGCATTTTTTGTCTATTATTTTAATTGTTATAAACATTTATTTAATTATAGTTCTGAATTTACTTAAATTAAGTGTGTGTAGGGAATTGTGAGACCCTCTAAAAGTACTGCCAGAGATTATGGGGCCATATTTTAATAAGAAAGGAGCATGCCGGCAATTAAGTTGAAAGGATATTAATTAGAATGGAGTATGCCAGTGATTAAATTGAAATAAGTACTTGATTTTGGCAACTTCTTGATGAGAGATTGTTGTTGAAAGTATGTTCTATGTCAATGCTTCAAATAGGGAGTTGAAGAGAAACTAAGTGTGAAGTATGCTTCAAATGGACTGGCAATTTCGTCATTTAGAAAGACGAAATCGCCTTAAGTTGATTTCGTCCTTCTGAATGACAAAATTGAGTTAAGTGTTAAAACCGATAAACGGATTTCGTCCTTTAGAAGGACGAAATCAACTTACACGCAAGCGACAGCTGCTTGGCTGGCAACTGTATGGCAAAAAGTAATACCACTTTGGGAAAATTTTCCAAAGTGGTCCGAATTGGTAAATAATTTTTTAAATTATTATTTAAATAATTTTCCCTTTCAGTTTTGTTTTGTAATTTTTGCTTTTCTGTTCCCGCTAGCCAGCCTCCAATTGCCACCAACCAGCCAGTCCTTTCACTCTGGACCCCTCGATGGAGGGTGTGA
This sequence comes from Saururus chinensis, assembly GCA_035235625.1. Classification (NCBI taxonomy): domain Eukaryota; kingdom Viridiplantae; phylum Streptophyta; class Magnoliopsida; order Piperales; family Saururaceae; genus Saururus; species Saururus chinensis. The sequence continues at coordinate 27,594,987 of CP141142.1, forward strand.
CAGCCGTTTTTTTTTTCATATATCGTCATAATGTTCGACACGCTCGGCCCACACATGCGCGTCCGAACACGACGGCCGTCAATGCAGATCACAGTCACATATGTCTTATATTAATCATAGGCATACTACGGAGTTATAGCACAACAAAATATTATACGTGAGCTTAAAAGAAACTTTCACACAAGCCATGGACTTAGGTTTGTAGAGTTGATAGTTTACAAGCCTTACAAGTCTTTGGGCACATCATGCCCTTAAACTGCAGTCATATAAATATTTACATATTTTTCAAAATTAGAGAGCAGATAAAATATCTGAGAGACTATTCTTTCTTCACTTCCGCCCTCGCTGCATTACCTGCAGAATCTGGGGGTGGGTGAGTATTTTAAAATACTCAACAGGTTAATTTAAAATCTAACAGAGATGCTAAGCAGAAATCTCTTTGAAAACCCTACAACATTTTCTTTAGAAACCTTTATCACGATAAATTATGCAGAAAACACCGCGATTCCAAATCAAACCCAATCCACAAGCCGCGACACCCTACGGCCTACCCTCGGCGCTCATGGGGCAAACGAGGGCCACTTAGGGACAGAGCTTTCCCACGATGCTCTACCCTGTGCATGCCACTTGCCGATTATTTTTCTCGGCGGGCATCATCACTCTATGATTATTCCGGGTCTCAAGCCCATGAATTAATCATCACATCATTCAAATCATAGCAATATTCATGCTAAAACAGTTCATCACATAACATGTCTCACATAAATCAATCACTTAAGCTTAATCATGTTAAATCATGAGTAAAGAAGTTATACTAAGCACACGTTTAGAGTTTAAAGTCCCTTACTTTAACCCTTGGTTACAAATTCTTAACTGTGGAAGCACCGAATAAAGAAACCGACCCCACCACAGCGTCCAGAATATTCGATCCAGTAGGAAACGCCTTTTAAATCACTTGATTCGGACTTAAAATGGTTAAGAACGAAGAAAAATGGGTTTAGAAGTGGGAAACTGGAAAAAAAATGGGGCCGAATGCACTATTTAAAGGCGCGCGTGAGTGGGACCCACATGCGCCACATCGCGTGCGCTGGTCGCGCGTCACACGGATGCGACACGCGCGCGACTCGCATCATGCGTGCGTTTCCCGCGCCGCCAGGGCCCTGTCGCGCCGTTTGGCACAATGACGCGCGTAGCAATTGCGGCCGCGTCGTCGCGGGCCCGGCCCCGCGCTACACGGACCCGCCACGCGGGCCCTTGCGCGTCGTGCACCCGGCCCGAAGTCCCGCGGGCCCGGTCCACTCGGTGCCGGCTGACGCCAGTTGCTTGCGTCAGCCTCTCATTTTAATATTATTATTTTTATTATTTTTTTATAAAAAATCCAAAAGCTTTAAACGCGTATATCTTTATCTCCCGGACTCCGATTTACGCATTCTTGACACCGTTGGGCTCGTATCGACAAGCCCTACCAAACTAGACCCAACATGGGTAGGTTATCCCGCACTTCAATGTGGGTCTCACCCATATAGCACATTTCCTGAGGCTGTAACTTTCGGCCCTAGTGTCCAAATCGAGCGCTTCAAAAGCCGTTGCACTCACTTTTCCGCACTCTATCATAATCTAATAAGATTAAATATGTAACAAACTATAACTAATTAAAATAATGCTACAAACTCCAAAATTAACGTATTAGAAAACATACTGGAATTTCAGGGTTGTTATAAAGGGCCAAGCTCCGGCAAGCGGCAGCTGCTAAGTAGGCCACTATGCTGGTGAATAGAAAACAAAAAAACAAAAAAAAGGGTTCTGGCAGCGCTTTGGCAACGCCGGTCATGCTCATGTTAGCCGCGACCATGCCGACCATGGCCATGCAAGCCCTTGCCGTTCTGACCATGGACGAGCCGGTCGTGGCCGTGGTGGCATCAGAAGCCACCATCGCCGCACAGTTTTTTAAAAAAAGGGAACAAATAGGGGCATTTTGGCTACCGTCCTACCACCGGACTGCAGTGAGACCGACCTTGTCAGTTCCGCCCTGCTCCGGCTGTCTGGGGGCTGTGAGCCACCCACCCCTCCACCGCGATGGGGGGCGGTGCCACCAAAGGTTGAAAGGGCTCTGGCAGGTCGCGGGGAAGATGACCCAGCATCGCGGCAGGTCGTCTATGCTCCTTGGACCAGGTCGTGTAACCCGGTCCAATTCGGTCCGGCTCTTTAAAAAAAAAACCTACACTCTACCTGAACCTGGTCTGGTTCAGTGACATTGCATCCTCAGAAAAATTTGGAAAATATTATAAATGGCTATGAGCATATGCCGAGTGTCTTGACTAAGTTTCAGGTTTGGGGGAAATCTCCAAGTATGCTAAGTGACCAATTTACCCTTGTGAATGGACACAGACTAATAATGATTAGTGACCAGACTTCGAGGCTCCGGTTCAAGGTCTTATGAGTGGATTTGAAAATTGAGAAAAATCTGAATGAGATTTTAGTTTGTATCCTAAATTTTGACCAAGCCACAAGTTATGAAAAAAATGCAATAAATAGATAATTAACTATTTTACCCCTAGGGTTAAGGTAAGACAATTAATTGAACTGGGGTCAGTTTAAGGGGTTTACGACCCCGTTAAACAACAAGAAAATTACCTCGCGTTCATAACGTCAAGTTGTAACCGTGAGATTAGTTTTGGACCCATTGAGGTTTCGGGAAGCCTTGAACAAAAAGACAAAAATATCCTTATGAGTGGACCGGCCCACAATTGCGTGAATGAAAGCAACATGCCAATTTGATACTCAAACCTTTTGAGAGGTTAAAGACTGTCAGTAGAATAGATAGGGTCATGTTCGAGGTAAAATAATTACATTAATGCCCTCAAGTGCATTTAAGTTAGCCCAAGGAGGGTTAGGGCACGAGAGCTCGAGTAATTATAATATCATTATTGAATTTGATTATTGTTATTATGATCTGTTTGGACCTTTGTGGTTCTAATTGTTTATGTTGTTCATTGTTCTGATTTTTTATATTGATGTTTTGATAGTAACTTATCACTAGTTGAAGATTATTGAAAGAATAATTGTTTGGGTGGATAGCTTTGGATTGGGCGAGAACACCTAATCAAAATAAAGACTAAAATATCTCAGAGCGGTCTGGGACTAGTTCATTGAGTGAACAAAGCCTTTGACCTAACGATTAGCCTTGGTTGATGAACTGATGGTAGTTTCAAGTTTTAAAACCCTAGTCTAGAAGGGACTAATAGGGTTTGGGATAGTCATTCAAAATTTTGGCTTAATGATGAGCAAGATAGGGTTCATAATGATTTCCTAAGTTTTAGCTCTATTGAGGAGCCACTGATTTCACCGTGTAGTTGCATCTCCCCATTGGAAGGAGCTTTGCATGAGCCGGGCTCACCACAGATCTATTGAGGATCTTTTAGTGTACACACAATTAGATTAGCTGACATCCTGCTTGGTTGGTTTTTCCTGCCATTTATGTTCAAGTGCAGTTGTGGGTTATTCCCTTCCACTCTTGTCAGGTCCTTCGTAGGCTAGGAGGGGTGATGGTACTTCCTGGTGAATTTCAGGGGCCTGGTGGATTCCAGGGTGTTTCATCATGGATTTACCTTTGAGGTTGGTCTATGGTGAGTTTGTCATTTGTCACTTAGGTTGAAATCTAATGAGTATGTCTGTCATTGGGATTAGTCCGGGATATTAATTATTGAACAATGGTTCAAGAGATAATTAATAACATTGTCTGATATTGATTGTTTAATTAGAACAAGTGGAATGGTTAAAGAACTTGCATAAAATGTAGGTTGCTTTAAAATACTTAAGCATTGCATATGTGATGTTATGCTTCTTATTATAATGTAGTTTTAGGCAGAACTACATTTGGATCCAGTCTTGTTGAAAACATTGGAGATGTTGTCTGATGAGTACGTAGGCAATTAACATCGGGTGATGTTGGCTTAATCCGAAAAATATTAAATTTTGCTTTTGTTCTTTTGAAATACTCCTCCAAGAGGAGGAGATGTATGTTGCATGTTTGGTCTTCTTTGCTTGCAGGTTCTTTAGATGAGGACGTTGTGAGATCAAGACATCGGTGGGCGTTTGAGGCCGACATTGCACTAGTGGGATCTAGTTTCTTACTTCTGCAATCTTGTAAGTGATTGTAGTTACTAGCGTGAGAGCCAACTTTATTTGGTTATTTATTTTCGAAAAGATGACAGAATTGTACTTAGAGGGTTAACCTACGGTTTATCAAACTTTGACACATGTAATAATATCATATGTTTTGATATTTGTATTTGTGAACCCCAGTTATCACGACTTGGATATTTAATCGGATGATTTGTTTTGTGTTTAAGAAAGAAAGAAAATTTTATTTATCATGATTTATCACGTGTCCTTTATTTAAAAAGGGTTTTGAAAATCCGGGTCATGACACAAATATACATATGCTAGAATTTAATTAATAAGTTCAAGAATCCTACATCAAACTATGAAGTAATTAGTTATCCTTTCCGAGCATCAAGATCCCAACCCGATCATTTGTCCTGTGAACTAGCATCACAAGGATGCTAAGTATACAAATAGACCCAGTGAAATGGATAAACAAGAACCAAATTAACAATGACACATATAATTCAAGAGCATAATACAAATTTACCATGATCATTATTACATGCACCACATTAAGACATAAGGATAGAAGTGAACAATAATATAAAAATATACCCACATACATAAAACCTATGAGTCAATTTTCTGCACCAAGTATATATCACCAAGGTTCTCTACGATATGGTGGCCACGTCTAGGAGTCTATCTCCTTCAGTAGACTAGGAACTAGTCACAATCAAATTTAATTCTTCTAAATCCTACACACCCTATCTACACTAAGGGCTCGAGATCTCAACTAAAATGATCATCGAAGTATCTTATATTGCACTACACATGACCAATTGTCTTTTAGTCCTCTAGTCTATTTGAACTTAACTCTCAGGTCAGGGAAACAACTCTATATAACTCTCACACTTTCAAAGCTGAAAGACCATGATTCTTTTTTATAGCACGCTCTTCTATCTACATGGCTAATGACTCACTTTACGGGCCAACTATACACTAAGATCCCTTCTCCTTAAGTATCAAATATCAATAGCCTAGGGTACAATAAAAATCAAAGATTCATACACATAAACGACCACATTTACTCATACATCAACATGTTCACCATCACATATACATGCAACCACATGCACTAAAAATCAGATCATTATAATATTTAATAATTGCACATACAACCTCATAATTTATGTTTCATCATAATGTGATTTCACTCAGAAGACTCTTGCTCCATAAGTTTCTCTATAACACAGTAACCACATCCATGAGTACATCCTCTCCTCACTAGACCATGAACTACTCACCACTGACCTCAAGTATTTTAAGGCATTCCTACTCTATCCACCTATGAAGCTAAGGCCCATAGGGGCTCATGGACCCAAGTGGTTGAGATCCTGACTTTCATGATCATCGGAGCCTCCTGTATTGTGTTACACAGGACCAATCATCTTTTAATCCTCTAGTCCATTCGAACACATCTCCTTGGCCAGGGAAGTGGTTCTATACAACTCATATCCTTAGAGAGCCGGAAGACCTTGGTCCAATTTCATATTAAACTTTTTTTGTATGTGGCTAAAGACTCACTTGAGGAGCCAAACCGACACAATGATCCTCTTGTCCTTAAATGTCTTTATCCAATAGTCTTGGGTGTGATCTAGTACAAGGATTCTTCACATATAAGAGCACATAAACCCAAACAACCATAAATCACAACATCACATATCCATGCACTCTTGTGCATATAATTCCATGGTATTATACTACTTAACAATAGCTTATATCATCACATATATGAACAATCATATTATCTCATTTACATGCACTCATGCATAAAATTTCATGTTATTATATTACTTAATAATAATTTATGTCAAGTAGCAACTCATGTAGAAAATGCCCAATACTCGCTTAATGTCGGTAGACTCACTAACATTTCAGCAAGGTCACCTATGCCCATTAGTAACCCACCGACATGTCGATTAATGTAATATATTTATGCATATCATGCATTAAATATCATATTATTATATCTAATAATAATAGCTTAACACATATAGCATTCTTATTAAAATGACCTAAAACCAACTTGTTGTTGGTGGACTCATCAATGTGTCGGCTAAGTCATTGATGACCATTGATAACTCATTTATGCGTCAAACCCTTACCGACAATGAGATGACAAGGATAACCATCCTCATCAACGCCTCACCAATGCATCGTTCTCACTACCAGTGACCCTCAGGTAACACACCGATGTGTCAATGCTCATCAATATCATCACTATCATCTACTTAGTTGAATTGGCAATGTCACTGATGTGTCATTGAACACGCCGATGGTCCAAAAGAAATAACAGCAATTATCCTAACTTCAACTTCTCAAAATCACTCCATATCATAATCTTTTATACACATAACCTTCTCATAATAACAAATGTTGATCCTTACTATCAATTGATCACTAAACATAAGAAAAACATGATGTCATAACATAATCATGACAAAATCTTAGAAATTATCTTTTACATATTTTCATGTTATGCAAGTAATCAAAACATATTTCATACAATCACTTCAACACCAAAACATAGAATCAAGGTATACAATCTAGCATAAAATCATGATTCCTCAATATTTCAATGACATGAATTCACAAAAAATCTTAATTTAATAATTTCATATCCAATGATTTCATAATTCAAATCTTACATGTTATGTGCAATGATCGATCGTTCAACTTATCATTTTACTATTTTTCCCTTTTACCCTAAAACCTTCTGAATCCTCTAAAATCACTTATAAAACTTCTCCAAGTAATTTTTGTATGTGAATCTGATCTAAATAAGCTTAAAAAACCTTCAACACTTTTCAGTTTTCTTTCTTGATCAATAAGAACATGTCTATTCTTATTTTTCAAGATGGGTAAAAGCATTGAAGTTAGATTACTAGTTGTGTGGTGTGACCAATCCATAAAAGGGCGGATTTTCATATACGAGTTTGTCCCCATAACACCTACCGTTTTAGGCAGCCCTAATTTCTAAATTATCAAATATTGTTTATATAAGAATAAAGGGATAGTAGTTGAAGTATTTCATAGGACTCCAAATAATAGAAAAGAAGCCAATATTTTCTACTAATGAGTTCCTTTTATGCAGTAATGAAGAAGACTAACTAAATTTTTATGAAGGACATAATCAATTGTCTCAATTTCCAATCTAAATTCTTTCTTTACTTAGCCCATGCTAAGATAATTTATGAAATACTTATAGAATAAAATCATTTGTGGAAAAATAGTAGGGTTACTTGCATACCTGACCAAACCTAACCTAGTAGGGTTAGACTTTGCATTTTGAACCCATTAGGACTTGCATTTTTAAGTAGGGATCAAGGCTGACCCAACCCAACCAACCCTTTTCCTACCTCTACTTAGGACTTGGAAAAAAGAAAAATTACACTTATACCCCCAAAATATTTATAAAATTATACTTACACCCTATGATGTTTTAAAATTATGCATGATCCTACCATTAACAAACCAGTAATGACTATTTTAAAGTGTTAAAATACCCTCATTCACTTACCAATTAAGGGGGTCACGTCCAATGAGGAGCATGTCTGATAGAATAGGTAAAAGAAGGGGTCTTTTGGCAGTTAAGCGAATAAGGGTATATATATCATTAAAAAATAATATGATTGGTTTTATTAACATGAGGCATGTATATGCAAATTCTTGCCACTTCATGCACACCCACTCTTGTGGGTATTTTTATCTAAGTCGGAACGCCCTACCCATTCATTTTTACATCCACAACTTTGGCCGACTGCTTAACCTCATTCATCTCTAGAGTGAGAGTGCTCAATCAGTGAGCTATTACATAATTTTTCAAGAGATGCTACTTCTAGGCTAACCTCATGACCAAGGATATGTGGAACTTGTATATCCAAAATAAAAATTTTACCTATACAATGTTATCTAGGGATAACCAATAGGTTGTGCATCACACTGATATGAACGGTGTACTCAAATTGTGGAACCCAATACAGAGTCCACAGATTACACATCAGTGGTCATACATGAGCCCACGGTTCATCCTGTGAATCGAGTAATATGTTGTAGTGTCACTTTTTTCAAAATACAATTCTGAATAGTTTGACATACAACCTTGTATTATCTCATGGGTAAAAACTTCCAGGCTTTGTAGTTTTCTTTAAAATAAGAGGATTTAACATAAATAGACATGAGGTTCTAAGGAATGATAGAATGTGTTTATGTCTTGAGTAATGAATTAAAAAGACAATTATGTACACAAGAAGATATACATGTGGTAGGAAATGACCCAAACTAATGTAGAAGAAAATTACTAAATTGGTAAATTCCATGACGAAAGCACTAAGAAACAAATCAATCAAGAATCATATAATGGTACAGTGTCTCAGGATTCAGAAATGAGCTTTGAAGTAAAAAAATTTAAGATTGAAGATTCAAGTGATCTCAACAATTTGAAGCTGCATATGAATTCTTTTGAAGAAGCACGTGATCTAGGGATCAATTAGATATTTTAGGTCAATTTTGTCTTTTGTGTTAATTTCATATCTTTATAGAATGTCAAGAAGAGCCAAAGTTTGTTTTTAATTGAAATTCAAAATTTTGGTTAATTCATACATTTGACCAAATCTTCAACCTATTATTTCTCAAAAGTCTAGAACTTTTAGTTCGAAGATTTGACTTCCTTCGCAGTTTAAAATACTTTACTCGAAGGTTCAACCGAATGTATCCAAAGGAACTCAAATGTTCAACCAATAATAGACTTGAATTGAACTTTTGTTTTCGAGTCCAATTTTGATCAAACTATTCAAGAGAAAAAGAACCTCTATAAATAGGATATTCCTATGTCCTTTCTCATAGAGAGAGCTATTCTTAAGGTTAGAAGACTATAGAGGTATTTTCTTATTTTTCTAAAAGCTTTTATTCTCTAGGTTTTTCATAAACTCTTTTAATTCAATATTGTTTTTCATGATTGCTCTATTATTTTCAATCAATCAAACTTTAATGAGTGTTTTCGCAGCCTTATCAAGTTTGAAATGAGAGATTCTTCATAACTATAAAAGTGATACACTTTTACCAAACCTAGTTTGAGTGTTTAATTACTGGAAAGTAATTGAGTCTTCTCTAGAGGATTCTGGAGATGATCATGCAGATTGCATAAGGTTGAATATTAGATACGATGGACTCAAGTCATGGATTTGGAGATTGAAGAGTGAAGTGAAGAACATCATCTAACTTGTCAAGGAATTGGTTGAATTAAAGGTGATTGTGAAGTTTAATGCCCAGATGTAGTCCCATAGTTTTTCCTAGAAGGGTTTTCCATGTAAAAACTTTGTGTGTTGTATGATTGCATGTTTAATTTTCTATGTTCCAAGCAGTGACATGCTAGGTCATTGGTTTTCTAGTTAGTTAATTGATAAATTATCTTAAAGATAAAATGATTAGGTTATTTTGTGAAGATTTTAACCTAGATCATACTCAGTTGAGCATGCTTGATGTGACGCACCCATTTCAAAAACCTTCAACTACCTCCATCTCCTCTTGTCCTACTTCATCTCTACTAATCTACTAAACTAGTCATGCCCTACCTCGGCCGCCCAGCCCCATCTGCCTCCAACTCTGCTTGTCTCCTCCTCCTTTTCATCCTCCTCTTCTTCCTTCCCAAAATTCAGTAGGATAGGCGACAAAAGCCGTCGAGTCATTTAAAACTTTGATAATTTATATACAAGAAACAATCTTAAATAATGAACTCATAAATATCTTCAACTACTTAAAATCAACAATGAGTTTAATATGCATAGTTAATAGAGAGCTGGCAACTTGAAAGTTAATAATTGTTGGTTAGCAGTTGATAGTTGGTTGTAGTAAAATGTTCAATAACTCAACATACAACAGTAAATCTGTAACACAGGAAAAAGCTTGAGGTTGGTTTCATTTTAGGAAGTTAAAAGAAATTTTGCTTTGTAAACAAACCCCCTCCATATGTCTAGAAGCATGTCTAGGTGGTCTTTGATAGGATCTTCGATGCATCGAGGAATACAGACAGATTGTAAAGATAAGCCAAAAAAACTTCAAGACACCTTTCCGTGAGAGAAGGGTTTCCTTACCTCTATATATACAACTCATCAGCACCCCAAAGCTTAACTTTTATGCTTCTCCATCTACTCCCTAAACTTTTAGAGGGAGATTTTGAGAGACTTTGGATCGAAGAATAAAGAAAAACTCATTAGTCAGAGGGATGTTAGCTAGAAGACTAATCCCTTTTAGGTAGGATCATTTTCTTTCATTAATCCATGAGTTTGGATGCCCAAAATATGATTCAAAAGTTTTAGAAAGATGGTATGATGCTTGTTTGGGCTAAAATGGTAGATCCTATGGCATATGATTCAAAGATGTGTTTTTTTACATGATTTAATGGTGTTTTGGTGGCCAAGATATGCTTATAATCCTTAAGGAATGTTTTGGGTGCAAATTTATGTTTCGTCAATTTTGAAGTCAATTGCAGTCCTTGAGAACCGACTCCGAAGTGCTTTAACGGCCCTTTGACGGACAGTCAAAGTGAATATCCATGGACATATGGCTGGTATAGAGGCTGTCAAAGTGAAATATTAGGGAGATTTTGATGAAAATAATGGGGTTATGAAAGAAAAAGTGTCATTGCTCCTTTGGGAGGGCTGACCACCACAAGAGCCTATGCTCTTTTGAATTGGAGGAGGTGAGGGCTCGGGAAAATGTAAGGAGGTAATGGGGAAAGGGGAGGAGAGGGAGGGAAGTTAGTGTCCCACAAACACACACCTCTGTCTATGCACTTCAAGAGTTTTCCATGCCTTGCTAACGTGTCACTTTCTCATTTGTGACTCATGTTGAGCTCATTCTTTTAGGAAGCATAAAAAATTCTTCCCTGTATAACTTATTATCAGATGGGTGATAAATCATTTACTCCCAAAGTGCCTTCTACGATTTACTCTACTTTACGCAGATCCACAACACATGTGCTAATGTTCCTGAGCTTAAAGTGAGAGTAAATACTATGTGGTACTACTGCCAGAGTACTGAATAATTTCTCAAGGTGGGGAATTTAGATCATGTAAAAATCCTAAGTTGCATGAGAGACAAATGTGCAAGTGGTCCGTTGCGAGCGGCCTTAGCATTTTTGGAAATATAATTATCTGCAAATGGTTTCGAAAAGTTCTCGATTTATCAATACATACACAGAAATTTGAAAATTTCCTTAGTGAATTTTGTCTCAAAGCGCTTTTATTATACGTAGGAATAGTTGACCTACATAGATGGTAATAAAAAGGCCAAAATAAGGGGTTGCTTGTGTTGATTCTGTCAGCTTAAATTATTAGAATCATATTTGTGTATAAAAGACAAGTGGAACTAAAAAATTTGCCTAGAAGTTGATTTCAGTCATTTCAAACCAGAATCAACCAAAATCACCAAATCACCTCATAAAGTGATTCCATCAATTCCGCTCCCAACCCCCATTTCAAAAATTACAGATTTTGTTACTTTTTAATAATTACCTCTCATATTGATTTAACCTCAAAAATCATGTCATTTAGGTGGGGCTAAATTTAAAATTTCAAAATTATCTACCCTTGTGAGATCTTGTTCAATAAAGTTCAAATTTAAAAGCATAATAGTATCAAGAATATCCATATCCGAATTCGAGAGATACTGTTATATTAGTTTAACATTTTAAAATTAAGTTTGATGCGACTTCCGAAATTATTCTAAAATATGACATCCAAAATTATTCTAAAATATTTTATTACCAACCATAATTCCCATGATCCAGTAAATTTTTAGAATTAATTCCAAAAAACTCCAATTCACTTTCTAAATAATCCAACACCCAAACAACCCCTAAAGCTACCACTCAGGTAGGCATTATTATATTATCATCAAAATACAAGTCCCACATTCAACATGGAAAAGTGAACTTCCTTCAACAACATCACTTAATTTGTTGAAGCCTCTTAGCAACTTCTTTCATCGTGGGCCTTTCCTCTTTCTTCACATTGATGCACCTTTTTGCAAGCTCAACACATGAAATCACTTGATCCATCGTTTCCTCTTTCAATATGGAGGTATCCAAAACTTGGTCAACAAATCTTTCCTCCACAGATAAAATGAAATATTTTACCGTAGTAACTTCATCGCCCTTGTGTATTCTAATCTGCCAAGGGCACTTTCTAGTTAGAAGTTCAACTAAAACCACACCAAAGCTGTATACATCAGCTTTCTCAGTTACTTCAAATTCAGTAAGGCATTCTGGAGCACTATAAGCCATGCTGATCCCTGCAGCATCTGATAAAACATATGATTCACCCCAAGGAATTGACATACACAAACCAAAATTAGCAACTTTTGCAGCATAATTTTCATCTAGTAGAACATTTTCAGATTTTATGAATCTATGGACGATGCGGTTGATACCAGCCATATGAAGATATGAAAGTGCTTCAGCAACTTCTGTTGCAATTCTTAAGCGACATTTCCACGGAATTAGGGTATTTTGCCCCACATTATGGAGATAATTGTAGAGACTTCCATTGGGTAAATACTCATAAACCAACATGAGATCTTCAGATTCAAGGCAACAACCATATAACTTCACGATATTCTTATGGCTGACCTGTGACAGCATGACAATTTCATTGATGACAAATTTCTTTTTCCACTCATATCCACTGGTTCTTGCTATTTTCACAACAAATGTTCTATCTTTCTCTATTCCCTTATAGGCAGTAGATATGCTTCCCTGACCTAATATTCGGTTCACATTGTAATTTTCTGTAGCTGTTTCTAACACATTTGCAGAATAAATACGAATGGGATTGATTCTACTTCCACAAGAAGAGATTAGCTCCTCTAGTAGTTGAGCCCCCCGCCGGAGGAACCGTTGCTCCTGCTCCTTTTCCATGACCTCCACCGCCATCCTTGCCATGCAAAAACACTGTAAGTCCATCCATGTAAATCTAATTCCACAAATTAAATAATCTATGAAACAAAGTGTACTAATGCATCAAAAGCATATAAGAAAGTGTAGCAAGAGCAAAATGCATCAGTTTAATGAAAATTATTTTTGACAATTTGAGTTCAGACAATGGGCAATTGGAAGTCAGCATCCCGGGATTGATCATTGGCAAAAGTCACAGAATACTTTCATTGTACTTTGCTAGTAAACAAAAGAACAGACTTCTAAATTAGTGTTTTCTATTTAAAATTTTGGCTTGTCTCTAATCAGGGGGTTTCTTAATCCAACTCTGAAAGAGGATACCCACAAAATGCCATAGGACTAGAGGAAGCTAAATGGCAAGTAATTTCCTTTCACATGTGTAGTACAATAGCGGTTGAAATTTTTGGCCAAGAGTTCATGGAATGGTTCTTTTGTGCTTATTAGAAGATCACATATCCAATTAGAAAAGGTCAAATAGTCATTTAAAGGACCACCACCACCACAAGATCCGTACTATATCTTGTTCAATTTCCCTCACAGATTGATGTAAGAATTTAACTCCCACATCAAATGCTGTCTACAATGCCCATAGAATGGATTTGACTTTCACTATTGAAGTTGGCCAGGTCTATTTTAAGTTAATAGTGAGATCGCATGATATAACCAACATATAACATGTCATGTATCCAGAAGAAGCCTCCATTATATGGTCCAATCGTCTCAGACAAGCATAAGCAAGAGTTAGCGGTTCAGAATTCAGCCCATTTACTTGAGCAACTAACTTGCAGCTCAGCTGAATAACATGGCAACCAGATAGTCAGTTGTTACATGATCAGATTTTAAGATAAATGTTGGGGCCCCAAATAAAACACATCTGTTTTTTAGCAGCCAATTTTCCTTTTCAACGGTAATGAATAGAGAGAAACAGATTTGATATCTATTTTGCAAATATGAGTAGTAAATATAGAATGTTGCAGAACCATTAGGAAATGAAATTTGTACTACACATCTGAACGAATATCCATGGCAGGAGTGCAAGAGCCCAAATACCTTTGCAGCTGAAAAGTTAGAGACTTTCCCCCTTGCAATCTCTGACGGAAAGAGGGAGAAGAAAGGGCGACGTCAGGATCTGAGTATCCATTGCTGCCAGTGTTCGATTCAATGATGGATTGAGCCATTTTGATCGCGGATTCAACTATCGTCTTTGGTCATCGCGGCTGCGGTCTCATCTCTCTTACCAACTGGAAGGCCCACGCCAGAAACTTAATTAGAAACTTAATTTGTATTAGGACTTCGGGCCTGTTTGGAAGGAAAAGAAATGGCTTAAAAGCCTTACATGGCCTTCTCACCTAAATCGGAGGGTTTAGTTTTAAAGGCTCTTTTAAGTGGATTTAACATTTTCTACAATAAATTAATTTAAAAATCATTTTATTTTAAAAATTAAACTGATACCAAATTGGGCGTTTATATAAGTTGTCACCGGCCTCATTGATCTCAATGTTATACAAACTGACCTGAATATAGAACCGAATTGGCAGCTAAACTTGACCAACCAGTTTAACTTTAACTGGTGGGTTAGCCCAGATTGACCCTGTTGACATAAAAACCAACAAAAAACTCAATAAAAAAGTTGGGTAATATGACATTATGGTGGGTTAGTGAAATGATCCATCTGTCCCACATTAATAGCTTTATTTGGTAAAAAAAAAAATTCTTTCATATTGGTAGTTGTATTTTGTTCAATTTAAGTAGTTGGGCACTTAAAAAAGATTATCATAAACTTATTTTTCTTTCTCTAATATATAAGTTTTATCATTCAATTAAAATTACTCTATGTTAGAAAGTGGGTTAAGCATGGGGCTAAGGCCATTTTATGAAAAGTCTATGTAAATGGGCTTGTTAGGTATTGAGAACCCAATGTCACTTTTATGTGAATAAGAATCTAGTATGTCAAAGAGAGAGTGAATAGTCTCACATTGTCTAGAAGATGCAAATTGAGTTGATATACAAGGTATAAATTTATCTTTCAAGTTAGGCCTTTGGGCCACCCCGCTTTTGTGGGGGGCATACATGTTGAACTCATGCATATATGTGGGCTAACCCACATGTATGCTGCCGTCCTTCCAAGTTAGAGCGGTTGTATCTCTCAATACGTGGTTGTGTATATTTGAATAGGAGTGATTTCTTTTATATTCTATAAAATACTAGAAAATTATTTGTTCTACATAATCCTTGATTAGATTTTTCTTGCCATTTTTGTGAGACTAATTATACAATCTTTGGTTCGTTGCATGCACTGTGTGGCGGTGCTCCTACAAATGTGGTAGATTGAATTATCTTAGAAGATAGATGTTCAAGAGATCCTAAACACTGTTAGGGAGGCGTAAATTTGTCTCAAGGAAAGAGTGTTCAACATTTGATTCAATCTTTTTATTTTTGTAAGTTTTCCTATTCAAAATTACATCAAGGTACGAAAATAATACTCTCTATCCATTATTATTAGCTACATATTAAAAAATAATGGTTTTATTGAATAGTAAAACTCACATTTAAGAGAAAAAAATAAGTTTATGATACTCTTTTTTAAGTACCCAACCACTTAAATTTAACAAAATAGAGCTATTAAAACAAATATAAAACAATTTTTTTGGTCAAGTGGAGTTATTAATGTATGATGGAGGGAGTATTGTTTTTTTAAATGTAGTTATTAATATAGGATAGAAGTTTATTAGATTCATATCAATAACCTACTTTCACGGATTAGTGAGGGAAGAGTTTCCTATGCTCCCCTCTTTGACAATAAGCCTAGAGTAAGCTATGCATAAAAGCCATTAATATTTAATATCGATAGTATCAGTGACATTGACGCTAACTTGTACTAATGTATGTGTTACTGATCTTATGGATAAACGGTTTCCACGTGTAGCTTACATTGGGCTCATTGATAGAAGGAAGTATGAAAAACTCTTGGAATGTATGGTTCAAGTTCAAATTTCACCTCAAGTATGTACAATTCCCGCTATCTAGCTCTTGTTAACATGAAGCTATGGATAGGATTATTAGGGGTTGTTTAGGTTATGAATTTGATAAGATTCTAGCAATTCTGCCCCAATTTCGTCTCAAATAACTAGAGTTGTGGTTGGGTGCAAAAGGTAGATGAAATTAAAAAATTTGCCCAAAAATTGATTTTAGGTTGAATTGACCGGAATCACCGAATTACCTTGTTAGTGATTCCGTCGATTTCAGCTCCCAACCCATTATTTCAGAATAAAAGATGTCATTATTTTTCAATTATTACCCTTCGTATTGATTTGAGTTTCGAAAAGAATGTCATATAGACACGGTCGACTTTAAAAGTTTAAAATTACCTACCCATATTGGATCTTGTTTGACAGAGATCAAATTTAAAAGCACAACAGTACCAAAAACGTGCATATCCAAGTTCGAAAGAAATAATTATATTAATTTAAAGTTTTAAAAATAAGTTTCACGCGACATCAGAATTTATTTTAAAAATTTTCATTATCAACCATAATTCTCATTTTGGGTGAGCTATTAAAATTAATTTCAAAAAATTATTCTTCTTTTTCTAAAATATTCAACTCTTTAGAAGGTGAGGAATCAAATTCACAAGACAAATGGTACATATCATTGTAGTACCATTGTAAGAGAACAACCTTCTTCCATCCCAACCGGCAGAGGGACCCATTGTTTCTCACAATGCATTTGAGGCTCAACAAGCCTACCGATCATGCATTGCCTTCTTTTCTTCAGTCTGCCAAACCTACCCACCAAGTATTGCAGTTGTGTTTTCATTGGAAAATAATAATACATCTCTGCCTTGTTCTTTTTGCATTATTGTGAATACAAAATGGCAGGTTTCAAAAGTGGGTTCACCGTGGTCCTAAGAGTGACACAAGCTTGAAATTTTCTTTGAGCCTGCATTTCAAAAAATTGCTTGAAAGGAAAAAATTACCAAGAGATTTACTAGCTTCTTATCCTTCATGAACTATCACAAAGACAAGAAAATTTAATAATCGTCCATCCTGTAATAATTAAGCGTAGTCTTTAATTTTTTTAAATAAATTAAAACTAATTTATTTTGATAAATTAAATAGGACACTTAACTTGTGATAGACAGAGTATAAGTTAGATATTCAAAAACTAGGAAATGAAAGTCTCATGCTTTTTAGATAAAAAAAGACAAAACAAAATAAAAAAATAAAAGGTCAAATCTACAAGTTCAACACAATTACTCATATGTAATCTTCTCTCAGCTTTTGAAGTCTTATATTCTAATGAAGCTTAGAATTCTTTTCCAATCTCTATTCTGCGTACAAATTTAAAAACAATCAAGCTTGTTCAACTCTCTTGGTATCACCTTCCGTCAACTTTGGGGTTGTCTAGCCGGACTACGCTATATGAATTAATTTCGTAATAGTAGCGTTTTTTATACTCTATATTTAGTATGAGCCGAATGTAAGGAACACCTGGGAGGCATAAATTTTTAAGATCGACGGTATATACGGTAACGCACGTTAATGTAAATATTAATTATGCTAACATGTGCTATCATGTGCATCGTCAATCTTGAAAATCAACACTTCTCGAGCATTCTTTACGCTCAGCTTACACTCATAAGGGAGCATATAAAACGCTTTCTTTATTATAATCATATAGAGCTTATATACCATACTAGAATCTGTATGTGCTATGGTCATAAATCCAGTCAAGAAGAATATTTTGATTGTGCCGGTTGTGATTCTAGAAAGAGAAGCTCTGCCTTATCTCTAGAATCGAAAAACAGAGAGCTTTGAGATGGTGAGACTGGTTTATGTGCAAGTGTACGAGAGCCAACCCATGTTGAGCTTCTCTTCTCATCTGACTTCTTTCTCTGAAGTTCAATTCCTTTTCTACTGTCTACCCTTCCCCTAGTAATCGCTAATCTTCCCCCCCTTTGTAGACGCTTGCTGTTAGCACTTTGAAAGACCGGAAAGCAGGTTACTTGTGGTGGGTGGGGGTGGCGGGTAACTGGTAGGGCACTTGATGAAGATGGACCAATTCTTTATACTAGGTGCTCCTAGGTGAAGTATGGTTCACATACGGAACATTTTGGGCCCAGTTTTGGACTGGGCCTTGATAAGCAAATCGGTGACTCTCATATGCTACTTGGAAACACTCAAGACTTGCTTAAGAAAAGGAAAATGATACTGACCCAACGAATCCAAGGGCGGCGGCCGGAGCGTTAAGAAACTCCCTACCAGTCCACAAAAAGTCAAAGCACCTTTATATTATTATATATATAGCATATATATTAAATTATATAAAAAATATATTTAGTTAATAAAGCTTTAAAACATTGATCGGAAATAATATTTTTTTTATGTCTCATCCCCATTGTACTTCTTTATCTCACTCCTATAAAACCTAGACTTAACTAGTCTTGAAAAATCACAGTTCAACCACCCGACCAACCGTCATTTACTTTATTTTGTGACTTCAAATATTCCATTCCCCAAGTCCCAAAGGAAACCAACAGCATGCCTAACAAACACTTTATTTTATAACCATGGAATATTTTATCCCCAAAGGAAACCAGCTATATACCCTATAGTCACTTATTTTATTTTATGACCTTATAATATTCAATTTCTGAGTCCCAAAAGAAACTAACTATAGTTTTCCTTCTCATTTATTCCAATCGAGGCAACACTTCTTTTGTGCATATTATAAATGTCTAAGCCAACTCCTCCCCCATTTTGAACTATCTCAATTGTTAATTGTAAGGATGAAGACAACAATTTATCTCTTGTGCTCTCTCATTTTTCTTGAATTTGTCAAATACCAGTCGCATTAATTTTTTTTTATATTTTAATTTTTAAATTTTAGTTTTTATTATTTTTAAGTTATATTGCTCTTTTCTTAGGATTGTATCATAGTTTTATATTTCAAGGCCTTTGTTTTGTTTGTAAATATATAATAACGAATATGCCCAGTAGAAAATACAAATTTGGATATGAAAAACTTAGAAAAAAAAGTGCTTAATCATCTAATGCAATTATCGAAGGTATTTTATTTTAAGCTATTAGTTCATAATCATTTTTTTGTTTTCCTTTCCGACTAAGAAATTAAAGGGTAATTTAGAGAAGTTTACTCTTTATGACTCGTTTTCTCCAAGAAATACTTGTGGAGCCAATAGGAGGTAAAATTCTAAGCTCTAACCTCATTTTCGTTTTCTTAAGGGTCTGTTTGGATTGGTGAAAATCGGGAGAAAAGTAAAGAGAAAATAAATCTAGTTGAAAGAGAAACTAGGAGATTCTTAAATATATTTTATTATTTGGTTACACAAATGATGTTAGAGAAAATTGACGGTGACAGTGGTAATAGTAGCAGTGGTGGTAGTAGTGGCGTTAGTGGTGTCGATGGTAGCGACGACAGCTGTGGCAGTGGCAGTGGCAACGATGGAGGTAGCAGTGGTAGTGGTAGTGGTAGTGGTAGTGGTAGTAGTAGTAGTAGTGGCAGTAGTGGTAGCTGTGGTGGCGGCAGCGGCGACAGTAGCGTTGGCAGCTATGGTGGTAGTGGTGATGGTAGTAGTAGTGGCGGGGGTGGTATGGCAACGGTGACGATGACAGTATGGTGGTGGCTACACCGGTGGTGGTAGAGGCGGTGACAGTGATGATGGTGGTAGTAGCAACAAGACATAAATATTTAGTATGTTGATTTTCTCCCAAAATCCATGCATTAATGAGTGGAACATTTTTTGGCCAAATTTTCATCTATTTTCTCTCAGTTTTTACTTTAGTTTCTCTTTCCCCGTTGCATCAAACAATGAAAACTGTGGGATTTTAAGAAGATTTCTTTCTTTTCCCCTACTTTTCACCAATCCAAACAGATCTTCAGTATTTTCAATGTTGGAGTTATTTTATAAATAATTTATTTTTCAAATTATGCAAATTTCGAGGACGAAATCTTTGTTAGGGGAGTAGATTGTAACAAAATGGAATTTTCTAGTTTTGAAAATTCAATTTTTGGGCCCATAAGTGAGTTTTGGGCCCAATAAATATATTTTTTAATTTGAATCATTTTGAGCCTTATCCTTTGTAAGGAATTTTAAGGCGGATAGGGCTATGAGAGACAAATGTATCAAACCCAAGAACATGCTAATCGGATATCAAGGTCATAGGCTATGACCTCAATAAGCATGTGATCAATATACCCTACTTTAAAAATGCGAGATAATCTACCCTTGTGTAGTCTTGTTTCATAGGACTCATCAATATAAGTACAATGCTACCAAGAATATGTAAATCCAAGTTTAGGGTAGGGAGTTTTGGTTGTTTAAAGTTTTGAACACATATTTGAATTAAAAGAAAAAATATCAATTTTTTTAGAAAACTGACGTCAACGGCTACTTCAACACACTGACACCAACTACGCACCCTACCAATCAATTTGAGTGGTGTGCATATGGCAATCGTTCCTTATCTTCAAACCTTCTCTTCTTCGTTCTAAAGTCATTTCTAACCTGTTTTAGACTATTCAAACTGAAAACATAGCTAAATCGATGATGCTCTACACTATGAGAGGGTTTGTTTTGTGATATAACCTTTCTAGAGGGGGAAATGTCTCAAGGAAAGGGGAAGCTCATCCCGCCACTTCCCAGCCTGAAAGGAGAAATGGTTCCAGTGTAAGAGGAGGCTCTACTCACCGCTTTTGAACCTCTTTGAAAGAAGGTCCTTAGTGAAAGAAGAGGCTCCGTCTGCTATTACTTCTAAAAAATCTCAAGATTGTGAGGCTAGGTAGTCTTAATGATAATTCTGTGCTACAACTAGGCCTATGTTTTCGTAATTATTTCAAATCATAAATAAATATTTATTTAAAAAAAGAATATTATTTGGGTTAGGCAAATGCTAAAATAATAGTGTCTTGTTACACCTCAAAATGAGATTTATTGTGATACAAACTTTTGAATATTATTATATTATTTGAATAAAATTTTAAATAGTTTGGATGATCGGATTTGAATGGAAGTTCTTTGGTATGCGAATCGGGAATTATAGGAGTAATGACTCCTAAATATCGCCTATTGAGGCATATGACATGCTCATGAAATGAGATATCGTGGAAATATCCTTTTCATTTTGATCTCATTGCACCACAAGCACGAGTATATGCTACTTTGGCATTGACAACATTTTGTGAATGTTTCATTTATCCAATTTTTCATATACGAATAACATTAGGATTCTATGTGAGTTGTCAATGGTATTTTGATTTATTTCAAGTCAACTTTTGATGATTAATTATATGAACTATTAGAAGAATGTTTTTAAGTGTCTTTGATTATATTTTATGTTATAGAATGTTCATAGAATTTAATTATATCTACTAAGTATAAATATACTCACCCTGTCATACCCTAAATTTTTTCAATTCATTTTTAATGAAAAGTCAACTAAAACAAAATATTTAGAATCTCATATGTCAAATACTTCAACAAATATACTAATCTAGGGTGTGATTGTAACGACGTAGGCTGACCCAGGGTCCGAAATATTGGATTAATTTTTTCTTCCCTAAACGAGGAAGCATCTTCTGTGCACGAGAGCTATAACTTTTCACACACTACAAAGCTTCAAAGCTCCATCACGCATAGGCAAAAACAAAACTAATATTTATAACTAATTTTGATCTGGACAAAGTTGTCTTAACCTTGGTTACCTACTTACATATTGGATAACATCTACGATGTCATTCTAATATGACAGATCCCAACATAGTTCTGCTTAACAGCTAATACTTATATCCAATAAATTATTCAGAGATAAATAAAATTCTAATAAATCATCAGAGTTAAACGGAAGCTAATAATTTATCAGTGTCGAACATATCTTTCTTTTGTAGAGCAAAGCAGAGCAGAGTATATCAGAACATATTAGAACAGATTAAATCAGAGCAAAACATATATCTCATTCAACATCTTAAGTTAACTAATTAAGAAGCATATGCATTTATTTAAATGTGCATTAAAATTAGAAACACAGAAACACTTACTCCCTTGAGATTTCTAGAAGTAACAACATTTAGAGTTTCTCATTCCTTCAGGGCGTTCTCCATTGAGGTTCAGAGATGGAAGGTGGAGCCTCCTCTTACTCTGGAACATTTCTCTCTTTCTTGCTTAAAGGCAATGGACAAAATCTTCCCTTACTTGGGACATGCAATGGACAAAATCTTCCCTTACCTGGGACATTTCTCTCATTATGCCCAAAGACGACAAACGAAACCTCCCCGTACGTGGAGACATTTCACTCTGTGCATATGAAGGTGGTCGATTGAACATCTCCTTACTTGGGATGTCTCTCTCTTCACACGCCCGAAGGCAGTAGACAGAACCTCACTTTACCCAAGACACTTCTCTCTTTATGGCCCAACGGTGGAGGACAAAGCCTCCCCTTTCCTCGGGCCATTTTCTCCCTATATTATGCCTAACTCATGGAATGGACCCTCGATTAATCAAGAACGCCTTTTGAACGAAATACATTAGACTTAAAAATGACTTAGAAAAAGGAGGTAATGGGGTCTGGGGTTTAAAAGAACCCCCTCCCTTTTATAGGGTGTGGCACCGAATTGCCAAAAATGGCAGTGTGTCACATGCTTGATGCCTGCATAATGCTTGCACTCGTCGCGCGCTGTGTGGCCACGTCACACTGACTTTTCTTTTTCTTTTTAATTCTTTTCTATCTTCAAATTGTCATATCTTTCTACCCTAGACTCGGATTTGCACATTCTTCATATTGTTGATCTCTTATTGAAAAACCCTATGAAAATAGACTTCTCAAGGTAGGCTATCCCACACTTCTCAAGTGGGTTCTACCTATAAGATACATTTCCCGAGGTCATAACTTTTAATTCTTACCTCCGTTTCTTGTGTTCATCGACTTGACACTTGTTTCTTCAAGCTCTATCCACATAGGGTAGTTTCACTCTTCCATTTTGACTAATCTCCCTCCAAAAATTAATAATTATTCTAAACCCCTATGACAAATGGGGTATCACGTGACACTCGTTTTCAAACATATGAATAATCAAACCATTGTGTCTATAAATATAAGACTATTAAAATTACAACCAAATCTAACAAGGTCTTGCCTGTGTACATACTAATCTGCATGATACACAACCATACATAAGTGGTACTCTCGTGCCTATGTCTTCAAATTACACGCTAACTAAAGTTTATTATCTAGATCAGAAAATCCTACATAGAAGAACTAAGAGCTTCATGTCCTCTCTTAGCACAAGTGTCCCCCACCCGCTTATTCTTATGAATAACCTACATCAAAACAAATATTGAGTATGCAAATATACCTAGTGTGATGACTAAACAAGAACTATAATACTTTCAAGAATCGTTTCATAACAACATTCCAATAGAATGGGTATAGTAACCAACATAAATTCCATTTCAATGAGCATTATACTTGAAATCATCAAAAGCACAACAATTAAGCATGCATAAATATTCTTTCAAATATTACGCGACTCTCACTTAGAAGCCTCAAATTTTATAAGTGCAAGTTGAAGGTTTTCTATGACATGGTAGCCACGTTTAGAAGTATAGCTTTACCTCACTAGACTATGAACCACCTACATTTGGACTTCAAGTATTTTGAAGTCTACCCACCCCATCCACACTATGAATCTATGGTCTATGGCTCATAGACCCAAGTGGTTGATGCTCAAACTTCTATGTTTATTGAAACATCATGTTTTGCGTTGTACAGGACCAATCATATTTTAATACTCTAGTCTATTCGAACATGACACTAGGGTTAGGGAAATAGTTCAATATAAATCTAGTTCTTAGAGAGTTGGAAGACCTTGGTCTTATTTCATATCAAATCCTCTCCGTCTACATAGCTAAAAACTCACTTAAGGAGCCAAGGCACTAAGGATTTCTTCGACCTCAGATGCCAAAAGACACCCGTCTTGGGGTGTGTTCTAATACAAGGGTATTTACACACAAAGGTACATACACCCAATCATAATTAATCATATCATCACATATAATTCTAATTCATACATTAAATAACATGTTATTACTTCTTATGATAGTAGCCTAACATTCATAGAAATTCTTGCTAAAAATACCAAAAACTGACTTACTGTGGATAGACTCATTGATGTGTTGACCAAGTCACTAATGACCATTGGTAACTCATCGACATATCGAACCCATTGCCAACAGTGGGATGAATACGAAAATCATCTTCATTGATGTCTTCATCGACACATCGACATCACTACCAATGATCCATCAATGAGACATCAATTTACTGATAATGTTCAATCTTCTTCCCACATTTGTAGCATCGTCAACACATCGATGAATGTGTTGATGAATAGGATAATTTCATAATCATATGTTATCATAAAAAATAACTTTCTAAAATAAAATCTAATCATGCAAACAACTTCGAATCAATTATGAACTATCAATGAAGTGAATAGAAGGACATTTATCATCGTAACATGAGATATCCAAACAAGAGCCATAAACATCATGACAATAGAGTATATCATTCAACAATGGTCAAATCCAAATTCAACACATATACTAATCTTTCATTAGTCATCAACATGAATGTTTTGCTTTAGTAGTGTAGTTTGAGGTTAGAAATTAGACCTCTGATTAAACAATGAAGAGATCTCCACAAATTCAGTTCCTGCTTCCTTTGACTCTCCCTAACCCACTAATCTCCCTTAAAGTTGGAGAGTTAGTACCCTTTGGGTCAATGATTCGTCAAAGTTATTTATAAGGAAGTTTAGAAACTGAATTTTTGTGTGTAACCAACTCTAAAAACCATATGAAAGCGCTTCAATTGGAGTTTTGCAATCGTTGATAGGTTAGTTCTAGCATCATTGACGCATCGAACCCTACCAAAAGAAGAAATAAAGCTTCATCAGCGAGTTTGTCACCACATCAAACCTATCTGATAGAGGATTTACTGTCTCATTGGTAGGTTCATCGACATGTCAAACCTTGCAAACAATGAAAATACTATTTCACCGACAAGTTCATCGAGTATAGATGATCCATCAACGAAACACTGACCTTCAAAATAAATAAATAAATAAATAAATAATTTCCATATCCTCTTACTTATAATCATTACTACTTTCTTGAGTAATTTATTCCACAATTTTACAATTAAAAAGGTTCAAGAATTCTATTTGAAAATTATGGGTGTCACACACCCACCACCAAATATTACAGGTGTTAATGTAGGGATATATTTTAATGAAGACACCCTGTAGAACTTGAGGATCTATGTTTTTGTTGTGTTTTTGTCAAGTTTTTTTTATGTTATGTACATGTATATTATGCCAACTTTTGTCAGGACACACTAAGCCTTATTTTTAAAACTTTGTAATTTAAAAAATTAATAAAAGAGTTGCTCATCTGTACACAATTGATATTGGTCCCTTCTTTTGAATGTAAATTGATGGGATTTTGACTTTTAATTCCTTATGAAAAGTCGGGTCGTCATAGCTTGAAAGTTAAATTCCGAGTTCAAGTTGTGTAGAGTTGTTTTAGTTTGTGATCATTGTTTGGTTTTATAAAATGGTATATGAAAAATGTTTTCCTAACCACTTACCATGACCAGATTGTATGAAGAGTTTACTTGCTCCCTTCTATTAATGAGCTGAGTATTTTTCTGACCGCATGAGAGTTGTTCATCCATAAGATCGTTAGTGTCATTTGATCTTAAATATCAATGACTCTAATATGGAGCTTACGCTCAACTCATTGTTAGAACGAAGAAGAAAGAACTCTTCTCAAGTTGCATGACCAATGTACATGTGGATGGGAGAAACCTAGGATTTGGTGATTTTGTTCCCAAGTTTCTCTCTCACCACTTCTATGGTGATGTGGCAGCATCCCATTATTGGTCACCAAGCCTTGGCCATGGAAATTGGCCAGGCTAGACAAGTCCATGTTATATCGTGTTTAAAGTTACTTTGTTTCCCAACTAGTGTTCTTAGAAGATTTAGGTTTTAAAGTCATTTTACACCTCTTTCCTTATACAATTAGTGGCAAGTTATGTGCACTGACTATGACATATGATGAAGATCTGATGGCCATAAGTACTCTCTCTGTCTTAAATTAATAGCTCTATTAGTAAAAAGGTTTGTTCCATATTAATAACTATTTTTTAAAATTTAAGTGGTTGTGTACCTAAAAAAGAGTATCATAAGTTTATTTTTCCTTCTCTTACATGTGGGTTCACCATTCAATAAAAATTACTATTTTTTCAAATATAGATATTCATATAGGACATAAGGAATATTTTACTACAATAAAGTAATGTAATGTACACTATACTACTAATGCTGTTACAAACATAATTATGATATTATTATATATAGGTTATGTTACTAACCTATTTCTATAGTGTGCTATAAGCACTTTGCGCTGTACTACCAATGAAAGGTAAGCTTTCATGCTCTTATTCAAAAAGTTTTTTCTCAATGACATGCTATTATAAAACAATTAGCTAATAGATGAGGAGTTTGTTACCCCCTCTTTTAGCTAGCCTACAACCTTAACAGAATCAATAGATATCTACCATATATGTATTTTTAGATGATAGATATCTACCGACATGACAGAGGTAGCATCTAAGCAAAAATCATGTCATTCATTAGAACCCATAGCTCGATGGATATGCTCCATCACATACAGATCCTTCATGCTTGATGTTTATTAGAGTGTGAACTTTTGTCCAATGAAAGATAATTCAAACACATATATACAAACTCCATGGAAGCCAGGGCCTTAGTAAAATGGAAAAGAACAAATTTGATTCCATATGTTTGCTTCCTATTGGCAGAGCATGTCATAGTAGATGGGTAAAGAGTGGATTTAAAAAAATTCCGGGGACTACCGAATATTCATCTTAATGCATAAATTTGACAATTGTGGATGCTAATGTGAGTGAACCAAATCGAGAATTGCATGTGCCTAACACACTTTTTAGCTTGATGCACTTTATTTTATAAAGCAAAAGTGGAATTAATTAACATCTTGTCAATCATACAATATACGTAGGCATAATCAACTTCTATAATCTTTGCTAAGATTATCTTTGTTGATTAATCATAATCAGAAGTAGCCACTTATAATTGAATCTTGCCAAAATCATGTACTTTTCCCGGAAAGAGACGGCAAGAAATCCCGTTTCGATACGCATCGTATCGCCCGATACGCCCATCCAGAGTAACATTCCATTCATCGTCCCGTGCTTGACCGTTTCGGGGGGTTGCTTTTAAGGCAAGCCAGCTCCGCACAAAGGGCACGTGCGAGGTTCCTCCGCGGGGCCCACACGGAGAGCTCAGGCCGTTGTTAGGACAATTAAACTTTCCATTTCCGATAACGTTGGAGATCTCGGACTCGCTAATCGCCTCAGTTTCTCTTTTGTTTATTTAAAGTAAAAACCTAGAAACGACCCCGGATGCTAACCTGCGCCGGGGGAGGCTTAACCTGCGCATCCCCTGCTGTCATCCTCCCAATATTTATAATTTTCAAATTTTTTGTTTTTCATGTGCTGGGAATGGAAGATTTCCAAGGCAGCGGCCGGGGAGGGAGAAGAAATTCGGAAATTTCCGGTTTCTGTGTGAGATTGGTGGACGATAAATCCCTGCAAAGAGAGGGGCTGAGGGGCGGATGAGAGAGTCTTGCAGGGTGGATTTCTCCCTCTGGGTTTCTTGCTGGAGTTTTGGAGGTGCTTTGGGGCCAACGACGTGGTTGTGGAGGTGGTCAAGGTTCTCTGCTGAGATGGGTATGTCTATTTTTTGTTTTTGTTTTGTTGTTTCTCCTTGTTAATTGTTTCTCGTGGTTTGTCACATGTTGCTTCATTTTTGCTGGGGTGTTCTGTGATGGGGAGTGCTAGTTTGTGTTGTTTCTTGATTTTTTATGAGCTTCTGAGTAATTGGTTCTGTTGAGTGTTTCTTTGAATTTCTCATGTTGGTCTTGCGGATTTTCTCTCTATGGATTTCTGTTTTTATTTTTTGGTGCTTAGAATGTGTTCAGCCGATCTTTTCTTTTTTTTGGGGAGATTTTGTGGTTGCTAGTTTTGTTCTGTCTCATGTTCATGTGGGGGCTGGTCGTTTTCATAATAATAAAAAAAATTGTGTCATATGTTGTTTTCTTTTATCTGGTTACATTAGGTTTGGAATTGTTTTATTAACTTCGGTGATCTTTGTTTTCGTCACTAATTATTGATTCTGTTTATAGTTTTCTGTCTTTTATAATTTCAATTTTGAATGCTACGTTAATCTGATTGCTGTGTGAACTTGAAAATTTTCCTGCTTCTTATGTTATTTTTTCTGTTTCAGAGGCTTACTTGTGGTCTTCTTCATGGGACATGGACGATGAATATGAAAAATTTGTCAGAAGAATGAACTCACCGCGGTGCGTTGCAAATGCTCGACTTAATGCTGTATATAAGCAGTTTTTAAGGTCTTATCCGTTTGATGTCCCAAATGTCCAGTCATCTAATGCATTTATTGCTCTTTTTTTGGGTTTTAGGGTTGTAATTGATAACGAAGCTTGCAAGAATGCAACTGTTATTAGGGTATTAAAACTAAATCTTTCCTTTTTTTATCTCTTTCTTCATTTCTTTTAAAAAAATTGTCAATTGTATAGGATTCTCTGCCTCATTTTGTTTCCATTTGTGGAATAGGTTGACAGTGCAAACAAGCATGGCATACTTCTAGAGGTGATCCAAGTACTTACTGATCTGAATCTCATCATAACCAAGGCCTATATATCTTCAGATGGTGGTTGGTTCATGGATGGTATGAATTTCATTCATCCCTTGTTTGTGTTTTTTTTTGCAACTCTTTTTCTGCAATATTTTAAGGGTGTTTTTTCGGTTTTTTTTCAGTCTTTAATGTTACTGATCAAGATGGGAACAAACTTAGGGATGAAGAAATTTTGGACTACATTCGAAAGGTAAATTATTCTATTTATGGTTCATTATTGTTATCATTATTATTAGTCTATGCGTGTTTCCTTATTTTGTGAGTTCATGTACAGTCCATCGGTTCAGATTCTTTCTTCATGCCTCAACTAAGGTCAGTTGATCTTGAACGTACAACCAACTACACATCAATCGAACTGACGGGTACCGACAGACCGGGCTTGCTTTCTGAAATTTCTGCGGTTCTCACTGATCTGCAATGCAATGTGGTAAATGCTGAAGTCTGGACCCACAATGCTAGGGTAGCAGCCGTGATGCATGTCACAGATGAGGCTACCAATTCGTCTATTACAGACCCAGAGAGACTGTCTAAGATGAAGCAGCTTCTGTGTAATGTGCTTAGAGGAAATAACAAGACCAGAGGAGCCAAAACTGTTGTTTCGCTGGGGTCTACCCACACGGAGAGGAGGCTGCACCAAATGATGTTTGCGGATAGGGATTATGAGAGATCTGATCTTTATACTATGGACAACACTCCTCGGCCTGATGTGTCTGTGGACAATTTGTGTGCTAAGGATTATTCAGTAGTCACAATAAAGTGTAAAGATCGTCCAAAGCTTCTGTTTGATACAGTTTGTACTTTGACAGACATGCAATATGTGGTTTTCCATGCTAATGTGGATGCCGAGGGGCTTGAAGCTTATCAAGTACAGTGTGAACCTACTTATTTTTCTTATTTGTAAATGTACATTGCTAACATTGGTTATTTTGATCTGACTGTAAAATGTGTTTTTTCTTAAAGGAATACTATATTAGGCACATTGATGGTTCCCCTGTTAATTCAGAAGCTGAGAGGCAAAGAGTTATTCAATGTCTGGAAGCTGCAATAGAGAGACGAGTATCTGAGGTACAAACTAGACAAATTTTCCATGAAATCCCTTCTCTGTTTTGTTATCTGCTATTATATTCTGATGATTGCTGTAACTAAATTTGCCTTTGTACTCGAGAAAGATCTCAGAAATTTGCTCACTAAGAAGCTACCAATTATTTACGTAATATCATGCTAATTGTTCCAAAATAAATTGCAGGGTTTAAAATTGGAGCTTTGCACAAATGACCGAGTGGGTCTACTTTCTGATGTAACTCGAATTATCCGTGAGAATGGCCTATCAGTCACGAGAGCAGAGGTTACGACAAAAGCCAGTAAAGCAGTGAACACTTTCTATGTTCGTGATGCTGCGGGCAATCCTGTCGATGCCAAGATCATTGATTCTGTTAGACAGTCTATTGGTCATACGGTACTACAGGTTAAAGGTGATGCAGGATACACCAAATCACCTCCTCGAGAGTCTCCAACCAGATTTCTATTTGGCAGCCTATTCAAGGCAAAATCTCTGTACAGTTTTGGGTTGGTTAGACCGTAGTCTTCACTTCCACCTTTTAAATATTTGTACAAAATTTTGATTTTGTTTCAGTTACTCATGATCTCACACAAATAGGACTCCTAGGACACACAAAGGTAGCTAGCTGTACAGGCAATAGCAATGTTACTTCCAATGTTTCATGGGACCCTTATGTTGATGGGAATCATTTGAAAGGGTTAAGGGTCCGTGATTGTCACTGCCAACGGTTGGGCCGGCTCGGAGCTGTAAATATTGATGTGTAAATATGACTTCCACAGTTCAAAGTTATATTCTTGTGCAGATTCAGATTGGGCATCACGGCTTTCCACTACTGCGTCCATAATCCAAAGTATGCGAACCAGATTCAAAGTTATTTATCCTTTTCTTAGTTAAATATTTACATTTACCTGTTGCTGGTGGGTAGAATTGCCATGCTTCCCAAATTGTAGTTGAAGTAATCTAATGAAAATTTTCGTTGGAAGGAAAATTCAAACTCAATTTCGATGGAATTACTGATTTTATTTTATTTGTTATTTTGGCTCCCAACCTATGGTTTTGAAATTTTGGATTTTAGTATTTTTTAATTATTACCTTTTATATTAATATGAGCATCAAGAAATGTTTTTTTATGGGTAGGCTTTATATAAAAAGTTTAAAATAATTTATACATGTTCTTATTTGACGAGGCTCGTTAATACGAATAGAACAATTTTAAGAATATGCAGTTATGATAATGTTAAGCTTTAAAAATAAGTTAAAAGATTCATTTGAATTTATTCTAATTTTTTTTATTAATAACCTTTAATTCCAAAAAAAATTGATTCCGTTTTTACAAAATTTCACACCTAAACAGCCCTTTAACTAGGGGTGTTCACGGACGTCCAATGTCCGTTTGTCCGTCCGTGTCCGCGTCCATAAATACATAGAGCGGACAAATTTTTTGGTCTGGGGCGGACGCGGACACGGACACGGACCATTAAATTTGTCCACCCTTGTAGGTGCTTGCAGACGCGGACAAACTGTTGTCCGTGTCCGCGAACATCCGCGTCCGCCACCTAATTGAAAAATTGAATTATGGTTATATTAAGTACTTGATAGTTATAGTTGACTTAATTACAAAGAAGACTTTGTTTTTGTTATAATTGATAATAATAATTTTAAAATTTTAGTATTGTTTAATTATGGGTGATTTTTAACTTATTTTAGCATTTTATATATATATTTTTAAGGTAAAAATATAAATACAGACCTTATGTAGCATGTTAGGACAGTTCTAACATGCTACATAAGGACTGTATATGTAAAAATAAAAATTTGGCTTAATTGTCCGCGTCCGTCCATGTCCGTCTGTGTCCGTGACAGACGGACTTGGACAATAGATGCTACGGACATTAGCGGACACGAACGGACGCGGATAATACTTAGCTAATTGGCGGACGGACGCGGATATACCTCTATCCGCGTCAGTATTTGTCCGTGAACGCCCCTACCTTTAACTATATTGAGAAATCTATAATAAAAAAGCTGGCTGCCCCCAAGTTTTCAAACAGTACAAGATTACTTAATCTCTTCCCAGTTCGCAAATACTGGCTCTGCTCAGTTAAAACTTCGAACTTTGTTCAACATTTCGTTTGAGGAACGTGTGGACACAAGATCTGCTAGCGTTAGAAAAACGTAAAAGACATGGTCTAAGCTGCTAACTGATTTGACACTTTGAAATATGGAAAGAAACAGAAGAGCCTGATTGAAGGCTCGAATAACTCAGAAAATTGGAAACAGCCATAGACTTCAAGCACTTGGAAAGCACCAGCCCTTTTCTTCTGGCCACCGGCCAAACCTGGTGTGAACTCGGTTCACCGCCCCCAGTTGACCTTTGTTGAAAGCATGGTAGCGGTCATAACGTGGTAGGAGTTGTGCAGCTGTCCTGGTGGAAAAAGTTCAGTCTTCCTCCCAGTTGGAGAAAACTTTATGGTCTTCCTGAAGATGTCCGCAGACGTTCTCTAAGCCGTCGATCATAAGAATCGACGGCGCACACAAACCGATCAAAATTTTGCTTCAGCCTAACATCTGGTTGCCAAATTCGGATGCATCCACAAAGCTACCTCTGAGCAGGTTTTATTCTGGAAAGTGAACCTGTGATGTTAACAGAAGCCAGAAGCCAGGATGACCCACTGTGCAGGGCAAAAAATGGGAGCACTGCTCTGCATTAGACTAGTCCACATCAAGGCTTGAGTTTGTTCTTTATTTGAATTTTTCCTTTCAAATCCCTCAAGATACTTCTTATCTTTAGGTGGCGGAGTCCAGATTTGAACCTTCCGACCTGTGAGCGCAGTGGTCCTAACGCACTGAAAACTACTGGTTTGTTGGTTGGTGGCTGATTGGATTGGGTTTTTGTGACTTGTAGCTGTGGCACGACAGTGCTTCGGATCCGGACTTTTGGAGGGTTCCACCTAGTTATGAAGATTTTTTTTTAATGGAGAATCCTAGGAAAATTAATAAGTTCAATTAAAGTACTGACCCCCCATCCGAGTAAGGTTATAGTTACACTAGAATAAGATATATGAGTTTATTCTTGATTCATAAAACAATCGTCTCTTCGTCTCATATTAATAGCTTTATTAAAACAACTCTATTTTTTTTATTAATATTTTTATATAAAATTTTAAAATAAATTAAAATTTATATTTTAAAAAATTATATGGAATTATTTATGTGGGATGAAAGAGTAGGAATTTTCATTAAATTAGGAGACCCACATATAAGGCTACGAAAAATAGCATAGGGGATAATTTTTTAAGTACCCAATTACTTAAATTTTTAGTTAAATAGAGTTAGTGGGCAAAAAGAGTAAAGTATATACAAAAATATCTGTTATAATATATCCTAAATCATAAAACAATTATAACATAAAATATATGTATTTTTAAAATGCAAATACAAATTATTAAAAAGACAATGTTTAGATAAGCCTGGCTTGATGTGCAATTGCGTGAAGCTAGACCCTAAATTTGATAACTCGTGTTTAATAGTTATATTAAAAATAATAATTTTTATTAAAAAGTAAAATTTAAATTTAAAAAAAGAGAAAATAAACTTATAATATATTTTTTAAGATTTCAACTATTTAAATTGAACAATATAAAATTATTAATATAGGATATAATTTTTTAAAATACTTGCG
This sequence comes from Saururus chinensis, assembly GCA_035235625.1. Taxonomy (NCBI): domain Eukaryota; kingdom Viridiplantae; phylum Streptophyta; class Magnoliopsida; order Piperales; family Saururaceae; genus Saururus; species Saururus chinensis. The sequence goes on from CP141142.1 coordinate 27,628,680, forward strand.
GATTTCAAACGTCAAAATCATAAGCTAATTATGGGAAGAGAGGAAGTGGACCCCAAAGAATATCTTCAAACTTGGGCTTCTAGCTGATCGAAGGACGCACTTTATCTCGTTATCGGTATTCTTTGGCCTGGAAAGGCTCCAATGTATTATTTGTCCTTCAGTTTCATAAATGCATGTCACGGGACAGGGAATAGTGCCTCTTGGATCGATGCTTACTCATTTAGGTTTCCAAACCTTATCTTACTACAAATCATATCCTCTCAAGGATTGGTTGTTTAAGGAAAGTGTAATGGTAAACCTACGCCCTTTTATTTTTGAGAACTCAAGTATAACCATCAATTTACGAGGCAAATATTTTCAAAATATAGTGATGAGAAGAGCATGTAAGATGACATTTGTTAGTGCTATAAGTAAACATTGTATTCTCCGGTTTTGTGCTGTTAATTTCATGATCACTTATGTAAGACTTAGAAGTTAGGATAGAAGATATATAAAAGAAAAATTCCAGCATCAAGCTCAAGCTCAAAACTCAGTGCTGATTCGCCTTCAATTATATTCCTTTCACCGTTCAAAGATATACATTTTATTATCTTTTATCCCTTTGGTCGGCCCTAGGTACCCATATTTAATAGGTAAAACCCTTTGATCTATAGTGAATGGAAGTTCGAAAATTTCCTTCTTACCAACCAATCGGTTGACCCTTTGGTTCTGACCTACACGTAGTGGTACATCTAAACTAATAATACATTAAATTAAATTCAAATTTATTATTGTTTTAACTTGCAAGCGTATAAATTATTATCTCACTACAAGGGTGAACCTATAGGGATTGCCTTGGTATGATTTTAGAAACGATTAAAAGGTAAAAAAAATAAAGAAAAAAGGGTGATAATATATATAATATAAAAAAATAAGATAATAATTAAAAGGAGAAAATGCTAAGACATCGAAGTTATTTATAACATCTAAAGGTACACCAAAGTTATTTAACTTATCTCATTGGGGTTGAACAAATATTCCCTCTAATCGAAGGATTTTAACATTAGAACAAGTATTCTATGTATTAAAATAACAAACAACAAAGAGAAAAGAGCGGAAATAAATTTACATCACTTCTATTATCCAATAATTGAATTAAAAACCACTACATAATATGAAAGTAATATCCTTAAAATATTACAAAGTTCATCTAGCATTACCCAGAGGCTTAATAAGCCGTTACAAAAAAAAACATACCACAATAAATAAATAAATAAGAAAACTAGAAAAAAAAAGAGGAGAGCTGAGCACAGAAGAGAGGGCTTGGTGGTGGGGCTGATGCCCTAATCTCTTCAATTTGACTTTTTAAATAGTAGGAGGGGTGTCTCCACGGTTTTAAAAACTAGCTTGGCCTGACCAGTTAAACATGATTGAATCAGCTTTTTGGGCCAAGTCATTTCTCGATTACTTAGGTTCACCCAGTTGAACCGAATTTATGCTCAGTTGAACCGAAAAAACCCAGACCCAATCACCAATCCAAGGTGGTGGTCGGGTCGGTTTTAAAAACATTGGGCATTGCTTATACAAGCACCAATCAAATTGGCATTTTTTCCAGCTACGTGCTGCATAAACTCAGCTTCCTCCTATTTCTTTCTCTTCTCAGCAACATGTACAGTGGGTTTGCAACAATCACCAAGAGGATAGAGTAGTATATCTTCATTCTTAATTCTATTTCTAGCAATGACTAATTTCCTCTTAGCAGTCACCAAATAGCTTTTTTACCTTTTCAATTCGTCCTATCTTCCAGTATTCTACCATCAGCATATTTTTTCCTCCTTTCCTCTTTGAATCCAAGATGGCCACCTAAAATATTGTGAGCATCTTCTTAGTTTAGCTAGACAATGAGAAAATGCCATTTCCCTAAATCATAAGTGTAGTAACTGTCACAAATCAAACAAATCATCACATTGCTCCTAAAACTAGAACTTTAATCAAATTAAGAATTAAGAGAATCATGACTTCTATATGTTGCAAGAATTTGTATAATATAGACTTAAAATAAAATCTTAATGTAACCTATGATTAATTATCATAAATTATGGAAGTATTTACACAATAATTTTTTTGTGAAAATCCCTAACTAGAGTAAAAAACCACGACAACCTCAAATGGTTGAATTAATTAATGCATTAGATAACAAGAACTTACATGACCCAAGAACCACCGACCAACCTTAGACTCTATGCAAACAAAAGTATCTTTTCTTTGTTCAATCCTATTCGATGTTGGCTTTCTAGTTTCTCTCTTCATCAAAATCTTGAAGTTATCTTTCTATGTTTTCTATCTTCGTCTTCTTCTATAAGCACAATCAAAGTCACCTTCTTTAATTGATGATTCACCTTTAAGTCTCTTTAATCCTCCTTGATAAAGAAATATGCTCCAACTCCTCAAGCTGTGTGCAATGTGTTGATGTGAAATTTTCCTCAATTTTGCCTAATTAAATTGATTTTTAAAGTATGTAGCCAACAGAAAGCTCTAAACACTCAAATCCCAATAGGGTAGACTCACTAATTTCTCTCTATACTAACAATGACTTCCCCCATTTTTCTCCATATCTAAAACATCCCTTATATAGATAAGTAAGTCGATTTAGGTGTTGGACCTTGAATATGAATCAAATTCTACTCAAAATGATCTATTTTTGGAAACTGTGCAATGTAACGATCTATCTCTATAGTAATCAATTTAAAAAATAATACTCGATCAAATGCTATAATGCCCGATTGATTGGTGAATAGTATTGCTACAATAACATACTACAGGAACATGCTACATTACTAAAAAACATTTTTCCTAAATCAATCCTTTTCAATCTCAATGAATCACAGATGAACATTTTACATATTTATGTAATTTTTCACCCATTCTTTTCCCACACTCTCATATGACAAAACCCTTTATCCCAAATGTATGAATTTGATGTGTGTGTATATTTTTACCTGTCAAGAAACCTCTTAAGTCGCATGATCTACTTCATCTTCACTATGTGGTCTTGAGCAACAACTAATCCATCCTATGACTCAAATTACACATCAATTTGGCATTGTTTTATAAAAAAAAATAAGCCAATATAAGATATATGTGCACATATGTCCTTACAAATCAATCAACAACTAGCATTTGTTTTGTGTTGGAGTTTCCACTGTCACCATCGTCAATGGTAAACTAATTTGCACCTTATGGCCTAGAATCACGTTTGAGTAGCTAAGTTGTGTTGGACCAATTCCACTTGAACTAAAGTCCTCATTAATGCTTATATAGCCCATTTAACTAACAAGTCCAAATAACCTAACCAAGTGAAAATAAACTCTATGATGCCAAGAATTAACATAAAATTAAAGCAATAGTGCAACAATTGAAGCTTTAATTTAACAAAAAATTTATACATCAAATTCCTCACGACTACCATATTTCTAGTCTATAAAAATCAATGAGTTTGAAAAAAAAGGAACCCAAGAAAGAGTTGCCACTTTTGCAAACGACATTTAGCACCAACAAGCTGTTAAACTCTAGCTTGCACTAGTAGATGAGTTATGTTTCATGAAGGTTTGCAGTGAATATAACATACCCAAAAAATTCATAAACTCTTGAGTTGCATCCAAAGTAGTACTAAGTTTTATGTCATCAGCTCATTACGTGACTTGTAGGCCTATGAAGGTGCAATAGATCTTGAATTTGGTTTTATTTACTTGACTGCAAGACAACTGTATGGTTTATTCATGTTATGCTAAATAAATGGCCCATAGTTAAGGGTGGAGATCATGTAATGGCGTGGATCATGGGACCCTACCAATAGTGGGCACTACCTAGCCAAGGGGCAGTTTTATAAGTGTATGGATGAGGCCACTTTGAGGATTATGAAAGACCATGACCTTTTCCCTCTTCTCCTTCTTCTTCCAAGCTCTTCTCTCCTGCCTATGAAGCCTAGGTACCTTGTATGCCACCTTGGGATACAACAGAGTGACAATGCTATCAACTTAAATTGTGGAATTAGAGTATAAGATAATAATTATAAAGCAAGACCAAAAACCCCTTCATTCTCATTTAGGAAACATCAAAGCTTTGTAATTAATTTTAAAATTCCAAAGCATTGGTTTTCATAGATTACGCATTCAAAAATATTCATGAGATTCCAAACTATTTAATTTCTATATAGAGGAACTTTAAAAACAATGTGTTAGTGAGTGCATGTGAAATTTTGACAAAAATAAGTAGAATTAGTTTTCTAACGTAGGGTGCTATTCTACTCACTAAGAGGTGCTTAGATAGCCAAAAGAACCAATTTAATACTTAGCTACCAATCCAAGATAACAAGTAGGTTGGATGTCTACTATAATTCCTTGTGGGCTTTATATGTGATATTCTAGCTTGCTCACGTTACTACAACAATGACATTCACTCTTATCTTACAAAAGGAAGCACTATTGCAGAATTTCTTTTGACATTATGTCCAACATATATTTTTAAAAAATTTCACTTCTTTTCCTTTAGTTTTTTTTTGATAGGCAACCCTTTTTGAAGTATCCATCCTAATTTACTAGTTGCTTTCTAAAATGAAAATACTCTAGTTTTTTTCTTCTTTCTTAGCTAAGTAAGTAAATAGGGAAGTCAAAGTTCATTGGACTTGGTGTCTCCTAACATCTAGAAAAATATTAGAGCAACAACTACTAAATTTAACTTCAACTTTAGAAATTAACTAAGTGTGAGTGACAATTTTAAATCTAACATTAGGTTCATTTTCTTCATGAAAGTTAATAGAAATGACTCATCATAAAAATTATTTTATAAAATAACTAACTGCCATCATTATCTAGACCTTAAAGCAAGCAAGAAGGATACCAAAAAAGTATAAAGCTTATCTTAGTTAATACTTTTATTTTTTTTTCAAAACCACCCCTCATCTCAAAATGAAACCCTATCCTCTATGTTTGATTTTTTAAATTTTTTTATTTTTTGAGAAATAAAGGAAAAAAACTAAACAAATAAGTGATAATAAAAAGATGAACCCTCACAAATAGGATCTTCTAGAGTTTTGGTCACAACTTCTGTTACAAAATGTTCCAAAAATTGTCCATTGACCATAAAATGTTATCCTTATTTGGGTTTTCAATCTCAATGGTTCCATAAGAATAAACAACTTTTATAATGAAAGGACATGTCCAACAACATCTCAATTTTCCACAAAAAAGATGGAGTTTTGAATTATACAAAAGAATTTTTTGAGAAGGTTCAAAAGATTTATAAAATATGTTCTTATCATGAAAAGCCTTCAATTTTTCCTCATAAATTATATCAGTCCCATAAGTATCCCATTATATTTGTAAAATATGTTCTTATCATGAAACCTTTATTTTTTCTTCATAAATTATAGTGTTCTTATGTCATGAATTGGTGAGAGTTTAATATCCAACTAGATGGCGATAATAGATTGCTAGATTGTTCCTAACCCTAGTCCTATAGCAAGTAAGAAATTAAAAGAAGTAGCCTCTATGCAATGGAATTTGTTTTGAAGCGGAATAAATAAATCATAATATCTATTCACCTTTCATGATCAATCAAACCATTAAATTAAGCATGAACACCACACAATCACACGAGGATTTTTACATGGAAGCCCAAACTCGGAAAAAAACCACGGAAGCTGCAACCAAGGCTAAATCAATGCATTGGAATGATATAGAACTTACAAGACACAAAATAACCAACCTCTAGACTTGACACAATCTCCTTTGTTCAACTTTTTTCATTATTGGCCTTTAATTCTTCCTTCTTGAATTCTTGAAGTTTCCCTCTTTGTTTTATGTTCTTTGTCTTCTTCTAGCAACTGAGCAAAGACTCTTTCTTATTCTTGATTTACCACTTAAGATTCTTCAACCCCCTTTAAAGAATTTTGCTAACTCTCCTCTTGTATTTGTTGTGTAAAATCTTATCACTTTAGTTGTGCATCACTATGAATTCACCATGAACAATATCTTCAAGCTTTTTGTGAATTCTCTAGAAAAACAATGTATTAACTTCAACTAGGAATGAATTCTCTTTCGGAAAGACTTATCTTAGGTAACTAAAACTACTAGTGATCGATCATTCCAAACAATAATCGATTGTTCATGGTTTCCTTAGGGCACGATATCGCTAGTGATCGATCTGTCATTAGGGATATCGATCGATAAACTCTCAGCTTCATTTAACAAAGGGCCAATTAGATGTTGATTGATCATTTACTATTGTGGACCGGTGTCCACAATGACCTAGCAGCCAGGGAAGGGGAAGGGAGATGCACAAGATGGCCGAGAAAGGGGAGAGGGAGCGACATGGCCACCATGAAGGATGGAAAGGCAGAAGGGAGAAGACAAGAGAGGTAGATAATATTGTTCATTCACTTCTTAGATTAGGGCATAACCCTTACACTTAAATAGAATAATTCATAGGCTCACTAACAGGGGCCTAAGGCTTAACAACTTAATTAAAAGAAAAGTACTAATAACCCTAATTAACCTATTGAAAAAATGCCCTTATTAAACAATAACATAGTTAAAGCCTATCCCACCAGCATGTGGGCCCCAGTGGTAGACCCTTAAGACAAGTTACATTGCACCATGCTTCGCTTGCACATCACCTCATCCTCGAGGTAGCCTAAAACTCATAGCATCATGCCCACCACAGCTCTGTTGTGAACAGCCGGTCCATAACTGTTCAAAGACAACATTTACTCCTATGTACTGTCCAATGATCAATCGATGATAGTATTCAAAGGCAATTTTACCCTTTTCACCCTAAATCCTTTTGAAACCTTCAAAATCGCTTCTGAAACTTGTCCAACTGACTTTTGTATGAGAATGTATAAGTAATAAACTTTGTAAAGCGTCAACATCCTTTAGTATTCAGTCTTGACCAATAAGAACATTTCTACTCCTATTTTTCAAGGCTATTAATTCCATACTTGAGTCAGCCACAACTACATTTAATCATATTTCGAAGACTAATTAGATGCTCATGATTTTTAACAGTTTTGACAAAAAAAATTGGCCAATTAGCATTGCATATGACACATATGTTCTTTCAATCTCCCCATTTGGCTATTTTGTGACAAAATACAACAAGATTGAAAATAAAAAATAAGAAATACAACCCAAGACATAGTGCATTGACTTTAGATTTGTATATATTACTTGACAACAGTAGACTTAACATAGATACATTGGAATTGATCTTGAAAAGCCTTGTATAATCTTGCACCTATCCTACACACTTAAAATCAAAGTAGTTTCTATAGTATTGTCCAAGTAAGTATGAAAATAAGCATTTTAATTTTAATTAATCATGTCTCCCCCTTTTTGACACAAATAGATAAAAAGTGAATCAATAATCAATGAAAATACTCAATTAAGCACAAATAGGCCATAAATAATGTACCCATCACCATAAGACATGAAAATAAATAATCCATAAAGTAAAAATGTACCCATCACATATCCATCTCATAATTAGTTTCAAAATACATTTGAATGTCAAATGAAACATAAACTAAAGTAAAACAAGTATAAGAACAAGAATACATGAAGTGATAAAAAAATAACATCAAGCATTTCTAGTATCATCATCCACATTAGACTACTCCCCCTTACTCTCAACTTGTGGAAATTTGTCGCGAAGCATTCATCTGATGTCTACAAGACCTTGACATACCTCATCTCTGAATGCAATGAACTCTGCATACATCACATGTTGATCTGTCTGAATCTATTGGGTTGGCTCATCTGTTGGCATATGCTGCTCCTCTACTCTATACTTTACTAAGTAAGAAATTAAGAAATCTAGTCTCTATGTGCAAGAGTTTGTTTTCAAGTTGAATAAACAAACTATAATATCTAAACTCATTTCATGATCAATAAAACCATTAAATCAAGCATGCACCACACAATCACACAAAGATTTTTATGTGGAAAACCCAAACTTGAAAAAAACCACGACAACCCCAACCAAAGCTAAATTAATGCACTGAAATAATATAGAACTTACATGACATAAAAAAACAAACCACTAGACTCGATACAAACCCTTTGTACAATCATCTTCATTGTTGGCATTCAATTCTTCCTCCTTAAATCCTTGAATCTTTCCTTCTTCGTGTTTTGTTCTTCATCTTCATCTTCTAGCATCTCAAGCAATGAAACCCTCTTTGTTTATTGATTTGTCTCTTGAGATTTTTTAGCTCCCTTTGAAGAATTTTGATGACTCTCCTCTTGTATTTACAATATAAAATCTTATCACTTTAGTTATGCATCACTATGAATTCACCATGAGCAATGTCTTCAAGCTTTCATGAATTCACCAGGAAAACAATGTATAAAGGACTCTCCTTTCTTGTCCAAAAATTTTTAGGTTTTTTCTCTTCAATTTCATCATACCTAAGCCTTTATATAGGTTTCTAAGTTGAACAAGCTCTTTGACTTCAACTAGGATTGAATTCTCTTTTGGAAAGACTTATCTTGGGTAACTAAAACTACTAGCGATTGATCGTTCTAAACTATGATCAATTGTTCGGTATTTTCTTAGGGCACAATACCACTTGTGATTGATTGGCCATTAGGGTAATCGATCGATAAACTCTTGACTTTATTTAACAAAGGTATGATTTAGGTGCCAATAAATCTTTTACTCCTATGTATTGTCTCGCAATCGATCGATGACACCATTCAAATACAATTTTACCCTTTTTGCCCTAAATCCATCTGAAACTTGTCCAAGAGACTGTTGTATGAGAATGTGCACTTAATAAACTTTGTAAACCATTAGCATCCTTTACTCTTTACTCTTGATGCATAAGAACACGTCTATTCCTATTTTTCAAGTCCATCAATTCCAAACCTGATTTGATCACAACTACATCTATTTAGATTTCTAAGATTACATACTTAAGGTTTCTGCTATGGTTTTGACAAACGAAATTAGCCAATTAACATTACATATGACACATATGTTCTTTCAATTGGGTACTTTTCGTAATAAAAACAATGTCATGAATATGTAATTTTGAGTTAGTTTATGTCCGAAGATTGGATTCTAAAGATGGGGCTAAAGGAAGACTCAAATCCGTGTTTGGTTAGGTAAAAACATGCACATACATCACATTCACACAATTGATGGTAAAAGAGACCATATGTGAAAGAATGGGGAGAGAATTAGTGGTTTTTCAAGTGAAAGATAAAAATCTGGTCAGATCAATCAATCGCCAGATATGAAAGATTGATCAATTTTGAATTGTAACGAAACTCCAAAACAATGTTGATTGATTGATTGCTTCATGTAATGATCGATGGGTGCCTAAAAACACTCCTTTGTTAAATGAAACTGAGTGTTTATTGATTGGTTGTGGGATTGGAAGATTGATCATTTGAAGAGTTGTAGTTTTATAGGAATAGGGATCGATCAATTGCTCTATGGAATGCTCCATTGATGGAGAGCAGAGTTGCCTAATTTAAGCTTTTCAAGTTTGAGTTAGGTTCTAAGTTGGAGTCATATTCCTTTTGAGATGGGGGGAGTCTATAAAAAGGGATATGAATGTGATGAAAAAGAAAGAGTGAAGGTTTCAAAAATTAGATAGCTTGTGTGGATTTGCTCTAATGGAGTTTTGAAAGAATTAATCTTCTAGAGTGATAAAGTTTATACCTTAATCAAAAGAGTGATTCAAGGTAAGATGAGTGCACACCTCCAGATAGTACCTCTGGACTTGCACATAATTCATTTTTCAGGATTATCTTATCTTATGGAAGGTCCAGCCATGGGTACCTATTGGTGTTGACCTTCAATGGAAGATCATATCCCATTTCCACAACTGCCAATTATAAGACGTGAAGGATATTTATGGGCATCCAAGCAAATGAGTGCAAGTTTTCTTTGGCGTAGGATTAAGCGGGTTGTCCAACACTATGTTGCCACCTATTACACTTGCTAGCATGCCAAAGCTATCACATCGATACCAGCTAGCCTCATTCATCTCTTACCCATCCTCTAGAAGGTGTGGGTAGACATTTCGATGGCCTTTGTGAAGCTCTACCAACTATCCAAGGCAAGAAGATGATTACAAACATTGTGGATAGGCTGTCCAAATATGCCCATAGCTGTGCATTGGGCCATCCCTAAACCACAAAGAGCGTCATTGATTCTATTCAGGAGGTAGACAAGCTCCATTGCATGCCTTAAACGACCGGATAATTGTTTTAGATCGAGATTGGGTGTTTATGACCTAGTCTTAGAAGGAGGTCTTTAGCCTTCACGACATGCCCCTCCACATGAGCATCGCATACCACCCTAGATTGATGGCCAGACAGAGGTGGTTAACCACTTCTTATAGCAATACCTTCATTTTTTTTTCAGATGATTAGCCCTACCATTAGTCACAGCTTTTTCCATGGGCGGAACGGTGGTATAACATAGTCTTCAATACTCTACTAGCTTCACACCCTTTCACGTGGTGTATGACAAACCTCATCCGACCATTCTTGCCTATGTCAAGCAGAGGTCTTATTGTGGAAAAAGTGGATCAACTTCTCCAAACTCGAGAAGAGATCCTCAGACAACTCAAGTGCAACAAGTAGTTCTATGACCAATGATGGATGGATAGGGAGTTCCAGGTGGATGACTGCGTCTATGTGATAATTCTACCTTAGCACCATACCTCCCTTCATCAACTGGCTTATTTGAAGCTCACCCATTGCTTCCATGGCCCTTCCTCGGTGCTTGAAAGGGTTGGGCTGGTTGCCAATTGCTTGGACTTGCCTACAAGCACTCTTGTCCACTTGATGTTACATGTGTCCCAACTCTGTCGAGACACAGATGAGCCCTCCAACTCTAATGCCACTACTCTCTTCAGTTGTTCTTCCTAACTTGGTACCATTATTGTTGTGAACAAATGGCAGGCTTGACGATCATGCTAAAATGTCACAGAGTTGCTAGTCACTTGGCGTGGCCACCCAATTGAGGAGGCCACCTGGGAGTTAGAGGATGAATTTTTTCTTTTCTTTCCTTCTTGGTTGCCTTGAGGTCAAGTCAAAAGCAGAGCATGGTGGAGTGTTGTGTCCCACCACTATCCCTTATGTTGTAGGTCCAGTAGGCCTTTGAAGGTGAGGTAGATCTTTATTTCAGTCTAATTATTGTTTGACAACTATAGGCTTATTTATGTTTAGTAGGAGGCCCATGATTAATGGTGATGATTGTGTAATGGAAGGGGTCACAGGCCCGTTGAAGGTGGGGTTTGCTAGCTTGAGGCAGATCCAACATACTAATGGATGAGTATATGTACTTGGCACTGAGCCACTTCCCTATGCAAAAATATATTATTCTCCTTCTTCAGCACCTCCATCACTCTCTTCTTCCTCTTGAATGCCTAGTGTGTTTCTCCTTGGAACACATCAAATATTCAGTGAGAACATGATCAAATGATAGGGGTTCTCTTCAATGGTGGTTTTGTTCAAATCTAAAACACAAGAATAATGGAGATGGTGGAAGAAGACAGATAAGCAAAGGAGAAGAAGGAGAGAAGGAGAAAGAGGGAGAGGGGAGACAAGTTGAGAGAGAGAGCAAGAAGAGTTGAATGAAATAGAGAGGAGAGAGAGAGACATAGGGTGGGTGGGTGTAAATAGGGAAGTTCCCTATCTAGGATGGTAACTTCATTTCCTCTCTTGGACTATTTCGAAGCTTATCAAATTGGATCAATTCAGAATCCAATCAAATTAAATCAGTTTAAAGCAGGAATTATCCTCAAACAAAGCTTGGAGGACATGCCAACGGGCTTGCCCAATAGGTTCCATGTACCCATTTATTCGATTTCAATCAAACAAAACCAAAAAAAATTAAATAAATTCCAGACAAATTTCTAAAAATAATAGAAAATCAAGGGTGTTACACTTAACTCTTTTTCTAATCTTATGTTCAACATGGACACAATGTTGGACTCATGAGAAAGACTCTAAATCTTCTCATCTCTCTTTCTCACTTCCCTCTCGAGTCTCCTATTTGTTTTATTCAACTTCATGAACTATTGAAACAACTTTGTTGCTCATCCTCAAATTCATCAATAGAAGAAGACTCATAGTCTAATTCCACTAAATTTGACTCATGTGAGCCTCTACTATAACCATCCTATTCTAAACTAACATAAACTGCACTATAGTTACACATTTCAACCTATTGTTCAAATGAACTATCATCAGATAAAGTTGTGTGGAGTAGTTTCCCTTCCTTCTTATTTAGATCTATTAATTTCCTAGGTTTCTCATCAGAAGAACTATCATCATGCTTATTAGGGCATTCTAAAGCAAAATGACTTAATTTGTCTCAGTTATAGCATCTCATAATCTTCTTTTCATATTTTCTAGCTCTCTCACTCTTCTTTGTTTGCCTATGTTTACCTAAGGTCTGGCCTTTTCTAACACCCTTCCCAAAGTTAGTTTGCTTAAGGAATATCTTAAATTCTTTATTAAAAGTGAAAGTCTTTCATCTTTACTAGAATTTTCAAAAGTTTCCTCATCTACAGTATTCATGACCTTATTTCGCCTATAAGTCTTTCTGCAATAGTTTAATGTATTTTTCCCTTGTTTTTTTCAAAGACTTCCCTATTTTACTCATATGATTCCTCTTATATTTTAGAAGTTGTTAGGTTTCCAATTAGTTGTTCAATGTCTAAAGTGTCTATTTTCTTAGATACATTAATTAGCCACCATAATTTTAAACTTACTATTCAAGGACCTAAGAATCATTTGAATTGCTAAGTGATCCACATTGGGTTCAACTAATTGATCAAATATGTTAACAATATCATAAAACTTAGCATAATATTCAGAGATTGACTCATCTTCACTCATCATTATGTTCTCAAACTCTATGAGCATTTAAAGTTTAGAGATTTTAACGGCTTCTATGCCTTCATTGTATTTCACGAATCTATCTCTAAAATGCCCCAAATTGTCCATCACATTTTCTTAAATTTCACTAAATTTTTTTTGCAACATAACGGCTATAAATCAAGAAAAATGATGAAATACAAAACTTGTTAAAACAATTTATAATTTAAAACATCACACATTAATTTTTCCCATACCAATTTTTGCTCATTCAATTAAATATCAAACAGCCAAACCAAACATCCTTTGGCACTACTCGAAAACATCGTACGAAATAAATTGATATGATCCTATACTCATAATACAAATCTCTCCCAGTCATCCTTGAGTACAAGTCCCATAATAGTCCATAGTCTAATCCAAATTATAAGTCCATAAAGCATAAACACCTTATTTCTCATCTCACCCAATACATCAAATCGTGACACAAAATAATACTCGTAGTGAGTCAAGGATATACCCGAGTTAAAGTTAATCAATCCACCCACGGGAAGAAGTGTCCATCTTCAGGTGAAGTCTGTCACAAACTTGCAAAAGCCTCTCGACGATTGGGGCTAAAAAATAGGGTAAATGAGTATTTTCATGCTTAGTACAAAAATACCTAATAGGGAGTTCTAAGTAATGAACTTAGTAAGTCCATACATAGATGCATTCATACAACTCAAACATGAAGTATGCATGCATATGATAATCATGCACATATGCATACAATCATGCCAAATACATACCATCAAACCAATCTTACACATACTTGTACGACCATACTCATACAATTTTACTTGTATGACCTTACTCATACAATCTTACTTGTATGACCTTACTCATACAATCTTACTCATACAATCTTATTCATACGACCTTACTCGTATAATTTTACTTGTACGACCTTACTCATACAACCTTACTCTTACAATCTTACTCAGAAACATATGCTTACTTATAAACATACATACTTACTCACTCATACAGTCGTACATATACTATCAACCATTAAAGTTCAATACAATTAATAAGCTCTAGCATTGAAATGGAAAGGAATGTCATTGACGCATTACCTTAACCTTCGGGGAGTGACTAGGCGCCTTGGACTTTTCCAAAGGTAAGGCACACCAATGCTCATGTGGGATAGGACCAAACAGGTAAGAGCAATTCCAGATACTACTTACCTGAGCACACAAACATAAATGCCCACACTTTAGGGGCAATACAAACACCCACACATTAGGGGTCCTATAGTGCCAATTCAAGATGGAATCATGCAATGCCACTCTTGGGCTAGAATCTAATAGTGCCACTCTTGGGCAAAAATCATACAATATCACTCTTGGGAAAAATCATACAATGCTCTCAATAGAGCATCAAACGTCTGGGCTTAATATAGAATGCAAACAAAATAAAAAATATACATCGCTCTCAATAGAGCATCAGACGTCTAGGGCTCAAATACAACACACAGATAATACGAAAGTTAATCCATTGTACCCTCAAGTCTCAAACTCACAAGGCTAACATTAGCTTTGCATATAATTCAAGTTTGAATTAAGTAAGTTATGCGATACAATTATTCCATAAAAACTCTTCTATCTTATAGTCTTTCATAGACCAATCCAAAGCTAAATCAGTTAAAAAATCCAAGTTTGTTAGGCCAGCAAACTTCACTTAACACATCCATCTCATAATCATAACTCATCACCAAACATATTCTTACATATATATACAATTTTTTCCATCCACCTTATGGCCAAAGCGTCTTACTCAAACATCATCAAACTAGGTTCCTTAGAGCTAACCCCAGTTATCACCCTCTTATTATACATCACTTATTATGCTTATTGTTCACTTCATAATCTATACGTTATGCTTGTACAATGATGCAACACACTTATTGTTTGACAATCCCCAAACATACACTCTGATCCAAACTAATCCACTACAATCCTCGCCCATTAAACTTACATCCTCCATCTTCCGTCATACAGTTACACATCCACATCCAAATCCATACCAAACCCTCTGTCAGCTCTTACCGTCCATCGCCCAAACATCAACCCTCACACACACATATCCATCACACTGGCATATAGCCGTCATACATATGTCCATCGCACACATGTATAACATGCACATACTTGCATACATAGCTTATTATTAGACCCTTAACTGCTTGACTAGCTAAAGGGGGCCACCAGCCCCCCTTGGCGATGGACAGCCAAGGACGCCCATGAGCACTTGGAGCAAGTGCACAACTTTGGGTAATAGCGTTGGAACATTGGCACCACATTGGGTGCATCGGATTAGCATAGCGGAGCATGGTGAGATAAGTCTTAGCACGGGTTGGACGCCACCACCAGATAGGGACGAACTCCTATCATGTCTGAAACTCATCCATTGAGATTTGGCTTCCTAGTCTGAGTAGGAGAAGGACTTGGTTTTCTAGTCCTACTAGGAGAAGGACACAATGGCAGGCTCGCCGCCATCAACTTGAGATGGTTCCTAAACACGGTTGGACTCTTGTGGACAACTCTTACTTGGAGTAGGAGATGCATGGGAAAGGTTGCTGGTTCAGACTGAAGGTTCCTAGCATGACTAGGAGTCATGCCTGTAAGATTTGTAACCTTAATCCGGTTTATTTTAATTAATTTTGTTGCTACTATGTGGTTTTAGTGTTAATTTGACCGTTTGTCTTGTTTTGGGATTAAAGATGGTTAACGATGGTTTTAGTAAATGTTTTCTTTCTTTTATTAGTTTTTATGTTAAATTTAGTTTATCCAAATTTTTCTAGAAATTTTAGATTTTTATGTAATTTTCTAAAAAATTAGGGCACGAGTCCCGCCATGAGCCCCACATTCGTAATTTGGGTGATGGGTCCCACTAAACCATAAACCTAATTTATTTTATTATTAAAATGTTTTAAATTTTTAAAACTTCATTTTAGACCTTAAATGAGCAATACCTATTTTTAGTGCAAAATTTTATTCATACCCGAATTTCTAATTTGTATACCCCCTAAACTTACGATAAATAAAAAATCCCAGCTCCATTCCCATTTGGAAAGGGCTGAGATCTAGAGGTTGAGAAGCCCTAATCCCCATTCCATAAGAGGAAAGTACAATTGAAGGATTTGAAGAGATACAAGCTTCGATTTCGAACTAAGGTCTCATTGAAGGTAAGGGTTCTTCTTCCAAAATGGGTCTATATTTTGGATTTAAAGTTTGGAGAGGTCTTATCTGGGTTTTACTTGATACTGAGCTTTAATGGTGGTTTGTATAAAGCTTGATCTTTCTAATGATTTCCTTGTATTTTAGTTGATTAATGACTAGATCTACATTTTTTGAGCTTATATTTCAATATTGTGATGATTGGAAGTGAGATTTGAATGTTTATGTCGACTTTGTGTATTTTTGGTTTTTGGGTTTGCAAGGTTGAAGACGAATAAGAGATATTATGTAGGCGTTCAAACAGCCCTATAGGCCAATCGAATGCCAAGCGTTTGACTGCCCCTTTGGCCGACCGAACGGCCAAACAACACTTTTGCCATTTCAAGTATTTTTGTTCATTTTTATGTTCTTCTTAAATCTCATTATTATGATTATGATGAGTGATTTTTATTTGGAAATGCTACCGTGAGGACATCAATATTATCTTGAAGGTTATGATGTGGTTCAAATATGAAGTTAGTTTACATGTTACTGAATTTAAGCACGTTATTATTCTTAACCTAAATTCATGTTGAGTGATTATCCATGTCTTACTTAGGATTCCAGCAAGTTTGAAGTATGAGAAAGGACTTGTGTGCTTTTACATATCATGCTAAATTATGGTTGAATTGCATTTCCATGTCTAGCTTATGTGTAGTAATGAGTATGCTTACCTAAGTCTAGCATAAGGTTGTAATTGACTTGAACTTGTGTTCTTTGGACTTTTCACTGGTTTTTACCATGATTTTAGTAAGGAGGAGCCATGATTAAATTATGAGATTATGTGTGTAGTTTGACGATGGTTTGTTCATAATGCATATGTTTATGCTTAGAATTGGACACCATCACTATGTGCACACACTTGTGGGATTAATTGTGGTAATCATTTGATACATATGGATTAGGAATGATGCATATATGGCTGATGGTAACACATCTCATGAATTAGAATTCACGTAGTGTTGGTCATGCATGTACCATGTTGCATGCATCACAAAAAGGGTTTTATGAATGAGATTAACTGAGATTAGCTGTGATTGATTGATTGGATGCAATTGGTGATGTTGCTTGTTGGATTAATCGATCAATGACTTTTTCAATTTGGTTTTACATCCGAAAGGATGGAGTTTTATGTCCAAAAGGATGGGGTTTTACATCCCTCGATGACGGGTTTTCTTCCCTGGGTTGAGAAGTGTGGCAATGCTATAAGGAGACCAAACTATTGAGACCATCTAGACCCTGAGAATCTAGGTTGGTGTAGCCGAGTGCACTGGCTTATTAGGGGGTATCTTCCTCGTTTGGGATTTTGCCCAAACTGCGCAATTCCTTCAGACTTTCTAATCGGGGATTGTCCGGAGTGAGTAGGGACTGTTTATGCTTTGGCTAAATAAACAAGGTTATTTTATATGTGCATGATTATGTTAGTGTGTTTGAGACACTCACATTCAGGATGAATGTTTATGATTTGAGTATGGATATGCATAATTATGTTAGCGTGTTTGAGATACTGACATACAAGATGAATGCTTATGATTGAGTATGGATATGCATGATTATGTTAGTGTGTTTGAGACACTAACATGCAAGATGAATACTTATGATTATGGATATGCATGATTATGTTAGTGTGATTGAGACACTCTCATGCAGGATGGTTGTGTGCAATAAGGATGGATCATGAATAAGATGAGATTGTGATATGTTATGGAGGTTGGTTGTACCATTGAGAATGAATCATGAATAAGATGATGTAATGATATGCCATGTGGAATGGTATGCAGGAGATATGCTTATGATGTTATGAGCATGTGTATGTGAAGGATATTCATAATATCTGCACAGGATTTGCAATGGTCCCAAGATGAATGGGCGTTATATGTGATGGATTGTATGTGAGATATTTATAATGATTTCAAATTTATTCTTTTGAAACACAAAACTTTGCTGAGTATTCTTTTACTCACCCCTCTTTTCATGTTTTCTATTTTGGGGTTGCATGGTGCAACATGCAGATGGCCAGGATTCCCTCTATGAGGAATGATTGGTAGGCAGTCTGGAGTAGGAGAAGGGGCGTAGAGGCCCTATGTATCTTGCTTGTCTATGTAGCTTACTATTTGGAGTTTTATGTCTTGATGATTATGTTATATACTTTGTTCACTATGTTGGCTTAGACTCATGTTGACTTTTTATTTAAGCCATGAGGGGGCATAATGACATATGGATGTAGGTACTTGTTTGAGGACTAATTTTTGGTTCCGTTGTCTTTTATTTTCCTTATTTCTCTCGTACAAAGTATTTAGGTGCACCAATCTATGTTGTGTCACTTGTTTAAGGGGTTAAGTCTTCCTCTAGTTCAATCTTTCATCGCCCCCATGCATGCCAACCTTTCCTTGGACCGGCTTCGGCTTGGGTTGGGCGGGTGCAGGGGTGTGACAGTGCTAGAGGCCTTATGCAAGTGGGAAACATGGACAAGGAATTGTGCACAAGTCGGATTGCTCAAGATGGACAAATCGTAATAGGAGAAGGACTCTACGTGAGAAGTGGACGCAGCCAAGACTCTACTGAGACGGGAAGGCATGCGAGTAGAGGACTTCGAGCTAGAGTAGGAGTCTGGAGAAAGGCTAGATAAGGTGGGATACTTGAAGGAGGGCTCATCTGGGTTCCTTGCTGAGTTAGAACTCTGAAGATGTAGTTTTGGGTAGTACTGTGAGTTGTTTTCCTATTTGTATTGGGTAGGGACTATTGGGATCCAAATTTGTAACTAAGGTTGGTCTAGTCCTAGTGGTACGAGGCTTCCTGACCCTCCCCCTAAATAAGGACGCATGCAACACCTTGAGAGAGGGAGAGACTCATTGTAATCAGCATATGGAGGGCTGTGGGCATGAGCAGATCCAGCCAACCTTGGTGGGTTCAGCCAAGGGGTGAATGTAAGATCCCTGATCTTAAACCGGTTTTCGTTTCACTTTAATTATCGGTTATCGTGAGGTTAACGTATTTTCTGATTTATTCAGTGGTTTCGTAAATAAATAGTGTTTATGATGGTTTTAAACAAAATCAACTTTAAGATTAGTAGTTTTAAGTGATTTTTAATCAAATGTGAATTTTTGGGATTTTTCTGAATTTTCACAAAATTTCCAAAAATTAGGGTTTTGGCGGGACCCCTGTGGGCCCCACCGTCAAAATTTTGATTTTGTGTGAAATGGACCTAGATATCTACTTAAGCCCATACAAAAATTTTCAGAATTTTATTAGACTCAATTAATGCTCAAATTTGTAAAATACCCATTTTTAGCCTACTTTTTCTATTTACACCCCACAACTTACCCATACACACCCCAACTCTTACTATAAAAGGCCAAACCTGAGCCATTCCCATTTTGGGAATAGGTTGAGGAGGAGAGGTCAGGCCTAATCCCCAATTAGGCCCGGATTAGAAGGTATTTAAGGTAAGCCTACTCTAATTAAGCACTAAACCCTACATTTCTTCTTAATCTCTTCTAAATCTACCATTTCCCCTTTATTTCAATTCGTTTTTGGAATCAAAACTACTGATTTGTATTTTTACTACAAACCCTAACTCTCAAAATCAGATTTTTATGTTCAACAAGCCCTAGATCTAAGTTTTTAATTAGGGTTTTCTTTGGTAAATCGATTTTAATGGAGTTTAATTCAAACTCTATGCTTTTGTAAGGTTTTCAAGAAGGGTGACCATCAAATCCAAGCTTAATCAAGGGATAAGGTAATGGGCTTTCGAAATTTCAGTTTGTCTATGGTAAAACACTTGATTTTGTGGTTTGTTTTGAATGAAATTACTTGATTTAGTACTTTAATGGCATGATTAGTAAATGATAATCTTTAATCCTGATTTCATAGGGTTTTATCTTGTTATGATGTGGATTAGCATTCTAGAAGGTATTGTGAAGTTTTAATGTCATTTGAGTTGTAAGATGGAGATTTTAAGATTTATTAATGGAGTTTCGGGTTGGAAATTTGAAATGAAGAAGATGACCAAAACTGCTTTGTTGGCGTTAGAACGGCCCTACAGGGTGTTCGAATGGCAACACTACAATTTTGGCATTTTTCCTGTTTAGCCGATCGAACGGCTGTGCAGGGCGTTCGAACAGCTACACTGCAGGATTTGACAATTTTATGTATATTGCTTATTTCGACATATCTACTTCAAAATATCATTTTTATGTTTATGTGGAGTGTTTTGATCTATAATAAGCTACTTGAAGAGCATTTTATTGATGTTAGAAGTTGTGGTATATATATTTAGAGTTATGTGGAATGGCTTGTGGTTGGATATATGATGTTAGAATTGCCATCTTGAAGTTATGAGTGGTTGATTCTCTATGGTCAAGTATATTTTCAGTAGAGTTACAACATACTAATGGATTGATATGTCATGATAAGATGTGGTTAATTGATGTGTGAATGTTAGTGAATGTCATGGCTCAAGGATGAAGTGAATGATCTTATATGTGTTTAGCTTATGGTTGAGCTTTGATTTGAGTTATGATTTCAATGATTCTTCACCTATGATTTCCGCTAGAATTCATGATTAGATGTTAATTCACATGTGTAGTGTGGTAGTGAGTTAATTTCAAGCACGTTGATATGCATTAGTGAAGTGCTTTTACTAGGTACACACACATGTGGGGTTTAATGATGATGTTGAAGCTTAATATTATAATTATGAATGATGCATTAGGGGCTGATGAGAGTACTTACCATGAATTAGGATTCATGTATGCCTTGCCCACGTATGTACCATGTTGCATGCATCATAAAAATGGATTTCCAATTGAGGCTTTATCTAGATTAATTGAATGTGATCGAGTGGATGCAATGTGGTGAATTTGTGTACCGGATTAATCGGTCATGGCTTAATCGAAACTTGATTGGTCCGAAAGGACATGTTTTGATTTGAATTCCTTCGTGGAACAAGTGCACTCCCCGGGTTGAGTCTAGTTAAATGAAGTTAAGTAGGGATGAGTTGTGTACTTGTCTTGCGGATTGAGATTATTTATGATTCGCTAGACCCTGAGAATCCAGCTGGTTTGTCCAAGTGCACCGGCTTACTAGGTGTTGTTTCTTGGGACTTTAGTCTTGACAAGCAGGGTTGCCCGGGAGTTTAGACTTGATGGGCAGGAGTTGCTCGAAGGCGTTGGCCTTGAGGAGCAGGAGTTGCTCAAAGGCGTTGGCCTTGAGGAGCAGGAGTTGCTCGAAGGTTTTGACCTTGAAGAGCATGTCTATTTGACAAGAGTTGCTCGAAGGTGTTGACCTTAAAGAGCATGTTTATTTGATAAGTGTTTGCTCGAGGGCTCCGGCCTTGAAGAGCAGGTTTATTCTCTATGTGTATGGACTTGCATGATGGACTAGTGTGTGTATGTGACACTTATACATGCATGGTGAATGAGAATGATGTGATGCATGATTGAATGTGTATGTTAGAGATACATTTCATGCAGGTTGATATGATGTGATGCATGGTTGGATATGTATGTTAGAGATACATTTCATGCAGGATGATATGAGGTTGAGGCATGATGGAATATGTATGTTAGAGATACATTCATGCAGGTTGAGATGATGTGATGCATGATGGAATATATATCTTAGAGATACATTCATGCAGGTTGTTATGATGTGATGCATGAGGGAATATGTATGTTAGAGATACATTCATACAGGTTGATTATGATATGATGCATGATGGAATATGTATGTTAGAAATACATTTCATGCAGAGTGTTATGATGAGAATGACATTATGTGGATTATGCACTATGATGCAGTTTTAGGTGATGTGCATGTGTTATCAGAAAATGATGCACTTTGCCAATCTTTGATCTGAGTGATTATATTGTTATGCTATCGTATTTTCAATGTTGATAGTGATATTAAAAACCATTGCTGAGTTTGTTAAACTCACCCCTCTTTCTTGTGTTTTGTTTTGGGGCTGTGTGGTACGACACGCAGATGGACAGGATCTCCTCTTTGAGGAAAGGTCGGAGATGACTTGGATGTGATCGTGGAGATTGTTGTGTGACTTACTTTCCTTTGGTTTTATGCTTCTTGTTTAGAACTTTTGTGTAGGGTTCTCGTTTGTTTTGGATTATGTCACATTTTACAGTTGTGTTGCTTAAGACTTATTTTGAGTCAGTATGGGCTATAGTTGACTAAGCATGTGGGTTTGAGATTAGTTGTTTACTTTGTGATAAGCAACTCTCTTTCTGTTCTTCTTATTTACTCTTGCTCAAAGGAATGTGCGTACTCCGTATTTCTGTTAGATTGCCCGTATTTAGGGTTAAGTCTTCCGCTAAACCATTTCTCAATCTTCCCTTCGTCGCCCCCGTGCGCTTGATCGGCCCTTGGAGCGGGTTCGGCTTGGGTCGGGCATCGCCGGGGCGTGACAATGAATCTAGCCAAGGGAGCGAGCCAAAGAGTTCTTTGTCAGCACATAGTGGATACTTGGGCTGGGAGCGAGGTCGAAGCCTTGTTCCACTATATTAGAAAGCATTGAGTTGCTAAGAATAAAGTTTTGGGGGCATTGCCTCTTTTTCCTTTGATTTCCTGTGTTGTGCTTGCACTTATCGTGCATCCACATTGGGTGAAGCTAGAGAGGGCAAGTTGGATGCTGGTTGTTTGGCGTAACTAGGCCATCAAAAGGGCAAATTGGCATACACTAGTTTGTCCCTGTGACACTTACCAACATACTCGCTAGCCATCACTAGCACACACATAAACCACATACATAGCTTACCAACATACTTGCTAGCCATCACTAGAATACACATATACCACATACATAAAAATACTTACAGCTCACATGCATGTCATATGCATTTCAACATGGCATAATTAATCCTCTTACATCATGCAAACGTATCATGATTTAACATCCAATCATCAAATCTCAATCATCCTAGCATGCTTCTACACATTCAAAGCTTCCCTACCTAGTAATCCATGATGTTTAATGGGGAGCACACGATGGTGGCGGCATCAATGGCGGAGTTGGTGGCCAGAAGCACTGCCAAGCTAAGAGAGTTGTTGTCGTGAGGGTTTAGGAAGCGCCGAAAATATTCACAACCAAATGGAGTGACACAAATCAATGCAGCAAAATCTGCAATAGATGGCGGAACACTAGGGCGGCTATGGGAAAGGTCGTGCTAATAGAAATGGCAAGTAGGACCAAAAGTCGAGATAGACTAATTCAAGGTCGGTCGGTGGCTGAGAAGTACTCGGCCGGCCATAAGACATTGAAATCGATTGTAGACAACACCGAACGGCAGAGATTTTGCGTCATCAAGGGCCCGCAAAAGGGCGGAGGGCGTGGAGCTTCACTTGAGGACATAGGAGAGGTGGAGGAGGGCTATGGTGGTCAACTCAAATGGTGATGAAGCTATCTGATGGTCAAAAGGCGCAAATGTGGCACCTAAACCCTAAATCACACATGCAACTACATGCACAAGTAGCCACTTGCACACATGGCAAAGAGGACCATTTGAGGGGAAGAGGGTTGGGGAGTGGTGGCCCAAGGCTTACAAAAGGTCACAGAGCTAGGGCCAGGATGTGGTGGCCAATAATTGCCACCCACAACCAAAATAATTGGTGCAGGCTGCTATGCATTTCACATGTAAAAGGGCGAAGGGGTATCTCAAGGTCAAGTAAAGGTCCAGAGGCAAGGCCATGAGGCTGTCGTCATACCAAGGTTGACAAGCTGAAATGGCTTACAGCTACAACAACATGGCCCTCTGATAGACCAGTTCGCATTGCGAACACAGACAAAATAACCAGGGAAGTACCCAACAATTGTACAATAAAGGCTGGTAGGTGATGGTGGCAACTCTGTCTAGTGACATTGTATTCATGGGAGCCGGGTTGGGGTAGTGGTTGTGCTGTTGGCTGGCTATGTGGCTGGCCCGATGGAGGCTGGCCAGAGGCCATTGGCCCACGCCTATGCCACCTCATACAAAGAACAAAAAGTGGGAGAGGGTGTACCGGCAAGGCAGTCGGGTGAGGTAGCCAACAAAATTATATAGGTAGCAGGGCTAAGCAGGGGTGGTGGCCCTCCCTTTGTCAGCCCATGGCCTACTAAAAGGAAATGGATAGGAGGTAGCATGACAACAAAAAAATTCCTACGGCCAAATTCGTTTTGGCATAGTGAGAAACTGGGAAAAATACCAGTAGCTGGTGGAGGAGTAAGGAGGGCATCGCGGTGGCCCTGGCTGGCACCTATGGGGTCCTAGCGGCTAGATGAAGCTATGTCTAGTAAAGGGCTACAATAAACGGCAGTGAAATAGCCCTCTGGCAGCCTAAAAACAAATTTAGATGGTGAGAAAAATCGAGGAAAATACCAGTACCTCGTGGAGGAGCGAGGAGATGGTGGCGGTGGCAGCTCCAGCACTAACGGGCTCATGACGACAAGGTAAAGTGGATTTCGGAAAGAAGCGGCAAATCCAACGATGGAGAATTCATGGTGGAGTGACAGAAAACTCTCTCGGGTTTCTTCTCCATCTTTCTGGGCGTTCTTGGAAGGATCTGGTCATGGCTTGTTGAGTTATAGCTTGCCTTCCTTTTATAATATATATACCATCTTACACATTATTCCACTTGCTTATGTGTTGTACCTCCAAAATTTGCGCCAAAAGTGCACATCAAGGCCTAAAGCTTGCAACTAAGCCCCACACCTAACTCTGCAGGTATAATATTGAGGTCAATTATGCAAATATAAATACGCCAAAGTGTGACATTTTCCTGCAAAAATGATAAAAAAAATAGCATGAAAAATACAAAAAAATTATTGAAAAATCAGGGACATTACAATCTCCTGCCACCTTTAATGAAATATAATATGAAATGAGTCTATGTACACTGTTCCCAATGGCATTGAAAAGTGCACTAAATGCCTTACTGTTATAGTTAGTCATTTTCTACTACGACTCATCCCATTCAGATTCAACTTTAAATATATCATTCTCATCTTTGTCCATGGTCATGGATGGATTCCATTCTTTAATCACAACCATTTATGTGTTACCATCCAAGACTTGGATAAAGACTCTCATCTAATTTTTCCACTAAGAGTAATTTTGATTATCAAACAAAGGATGATTCAAGGATTACCCAAATCGTAATGCTCATTCATATTTCAATTTGTCATTTAAACACAAAGCCAGAAAATCACCCAAGTAAGAGAGGGACTAAAATTATGCACTTTGTTAGGAAGCAACCAAGCAAAAAGAATCAAAATCAATCAAAACACCTTAGCTACCAATTTAGAGTTTAATACTATTCAATTTGTTAAGGGTCATCACAATGCCTCTAATCTAAATACCTAAAAAGGTAAAAAAAATTTAGCATGTCGCCTTGTATCATAGGAAATGAATCTATTAATTAGCGAATAATAACCAAGAAATCACACAAAGATATTTTATATGGAAACCCAACAGGAAAAACCACACGGTCACTCTAGGTCATTTGATCCAATGCACTATGAAGATTTTAGATTTTATAAGTTACCAACTCCCAACCTAGAAGTTCACTCTCCAAATGAATTACACACCAAAGTCGTTGATTCTTTCTATCAATTTTATCTAAGTCCCCTTCCTCACTAACATAATCTCCTCTTCAGATCCTTTGTTGATCCTTGTTGAAGCTTTAATCAAAGTATGGTCTTGATGAAGCTCCTCAATATTCTTTGAGTGTGTTGCAGTTGTGACTCTTCAGCAAATCTCTAAATTCTCTTCTAGGTGATGAGAATGAATTTTTCTCATAGGCTTTATTTTTTCTCTAAAAAAATATTTCCTTCTTTTTTCCAATTCATCATTCCAAGGTCCTTATATAGTACTTTATGTCAGTTTAGATCTTTGGGTTATACTATATAACACACTGATCATGTATTGTCTTAAATCAAGCAACCACATCTTTGACTGATCTATCTCTCCACAGGGTGATCAACTGTTCCCTATTTTGTTCACTATTCTAGACTCGATGAATTTGACTACAATTGATTTATTCCACTGGGAGATTGATCATGCAATCTTCTAGAAAAAATCTCCCCTTTTTATCAAGCCCGATCAATTGTTGTTCAAAGATGATTATCACTTTTTAACAATATTATGATTTTTGTCCTTTTTGTTCCATTACCAATCCAACACTCAAATGAGATATTTCCTATGAAAATCCTAAGTGTTTGTGCATGTGTGTGAGAGAGAGATTTTTACCTTTCTATCTTCAACATCTAATTACTTGAATAAAGTCTTCAACCTTGAAACTTTAGAAAACGCATGCTCCTATTTTTCAAGATAATCAATTCCAAATCTAACTCGACATATCAAAATATAGCTAGTTATAACACATATTGTACATATGTTCTAACAATTTTATTGGACCCTTTCCTCCTTCTATAGGATATCTTTATATCTTGGTAGTCATTGACTATGTGTCTACATGGATTGAGGCTATTCCATGCAAGACTAAAGATCATAAAGTTGTGCAATTTTGAAAAGAATTTTTTTTTTCCAAGTATGGAACACCTAAAGCCATTATGAGTGATCAAGTTACACACTTTTGCAAAAGGTCTTTAAAGCCTTGATGAAAAAGTATGGAATTACTATCACGCTTGAGGTTTTTTTAACACATTTTCTTAAAAATTCACTAAATTATTTTGCAATATAACAATTATAAATCGAAAAAATTGACAAAATCCAAAACTTGTAAAAACAATTTTTATATCTTTGATTCGTCATACATAAATTTTCCTACATAATTTTTTTGAAATCATTATACATCCAAACCAAACATCTTTAGGCATGAATAAAAAATAAAAAAATACAAAATAAAATGTCATAGACATGGGTTTTGAAATCCACACAACGCAATATCAATATGATTATCAAGTAGGCTATCCATTTACCAGAATTCTTGTCAAGAAATGCACTAGACGCAATATAGTTGTGTCATATTGAGACTTCTTAGACTCATGATCACTATCATTATCATCTCAGCTAACCTACAAAACCTGGCTAGGTCTTGGCTTGACTCTTTATTTGTTGGGAAATCCATTGACCATGGCCTTGATATTTGGAGCATTGAATTGCTAAAGGATACTTGTTCTATTTCTCTACAAAATAATTTTGTCTTTCATGTGTCTTTGGTCTATGAGATAAATTACTCTTCTTACTCTTTTTTTTATTTTTTAAAATTATTTATCCAATATATAAAGTTCCTCATCATTTTCTAAGTTAGGGTCATTTTTCATGGAGGATCTCAACACCATCCCCATTCCTTTGAAGCTTGATTTTTGGCTTGAAGGCATGGTAGCTCATTGTCAAGTTTTGTAAGTTATCTATTCAACTCCAATTTTTCTAGCTCCAAACCAGCCCAAATGTTTTGGAGGGATTTGATCATAGCATTGAAGAGATCAGCTTCAATTATCTTATTCCTTAGATTCTCTTCATACATTCTTATTAATTCTTCTTTTGACTTAATAGTTTCTCCCAACTTCTGGTTGTCCTTTTAAAGCTTTTCAACAACATTTTGCATTTTTCTCAGTCTTTCCAACTCCCTTTCATGTTCTTCTAGACTATTTTCAAAATTTGATCTCTGATTGAGAATTTTGCCAGCTTCAACACTTTGATCATTAATTGTTTTTTGTAAAACAAGAACTTCCAACTCAAGAGATGCTACTTGTCTCATGTACTTGTCATTGCTAATTACACGAGTTGCACAATGTCCTTTTAACATGTCTTTGCCTTTAATCAAGGCTTCATTTTCTTTTTCTAAAGTTTCAATTCTAGCCTTAATAATCTCAATCTCTTCTCTCAGCCCTTGATTCTTACTCTCTAGAATGTTGTTTATCTCTAGAAAATTCTTTGATGTATTAATCATTTTCTCGAACATTGCTTTCAGTGCTATTCTCACTTCAGCACATGTCTCACTTATGGGATAAAGCATAGAATTAGGTTAGTAGGAGAAGAAGGTGACAATGAAAAAGGTACAAATGTGTGTGATATAGTGCAAGAGGTAAAATATCAACATGATTATAAAGTAAGCTATCACTATTAAAGAAATTCCCATCTCTAGAGATGCATAGAAGGTAAAATAGCTATAAGTGTCATCGTGAGACTTCTCAACTCTTAACCATTGTCACTATCATTCTAGCTAACTTGCAATACTTGACTAGTTCTAGCTGTGAGTCTTTCTTTGTTGGGTGATTCATTGGCTATGTGTTCATCACCTTGGCATTTGAAGCATTGAATTGCATAAGGAACCTTGTTTAATTTTTCAACACACTTATTTTATGTGTAATATGACTTTGGTCTATTAGATAAATGCAATGCTTGATATTTTCCACATATTTTCTTAAATTCACAAATTATTTTTGCAACATAATGGTTGTAGATCAGAGAAATGATGAATATGAAACTTGTAAAGGTAGTTTTATAATTTAAAACATCACACATCCATTTTCCCTTTTTTTTTTCTTTCAATCAAGCATAATATGGCCAAACCAAAAGTCCTCAAGTGCTACTCAAAGACAAATATATGAAATAAATTGCTATGATCACAGATTTTAAATACAAATCTCTCCCTGACATCCCTTAGTACAATTCTTATTAATAGTCCATAGTCTGATCCAAAGTACAAGTCCAAAAAGTATAAACACCATTATTTCTCATCTCACCCAATACATTAAATTGTGGCACAAATAATGATAAAGACTCTCGATGAGCCAAGGTATACTTGAGCCAAAGGAAATCAATCCACCCACGGAAACAAGTGCCCATCTTTAGGAGCCCTTCGTCACAAATATGCAAAAGCCTCTCAAACATTGGGGCTAAAAAAAGGAAAACAAGTATTTTTATATATAGTAGGAAAATACTCAGCAAGGGAGTTCTAAATACTGAACTTAGTAAGTCCATACATAGATGCGTTCATGCAATTCAAACATGAAGCATAAAGCATACAAATCACAACAAAGTTGCGTAATATAACAATCATGCACAACATATATTATCTTGCCATTTTACCTCTCTTACACATGCTCTTACACTCAGTGTCTTACTCATACCGTCTTACTCAAACTCTTACTTTTGCAGTCTTCCTAAAAAATATGCACTTACAGTCTTGTTTAAAAACATATGCTTATAGTCTTGCTAAGAAGCACGTGCTTACAGTCTTGCTCAAAAGCATACTCTTCGGTCTTACTCAGAACATACTCTTATAGTCTTACTCGAAATCTTACAATTATAGTTTTGCTCAAAATCTTACAACTTATTCAGAAACATACAAACTCATACAGTCATACATACACTATCGGCTACTAAAGCTTATTACAATTAATAAGCTCCAACGTCGAAAAGGAAAGGAATGCCACTAGGGAATAACCTCAACCTCCAAGAAGGGACTAGATGTCATGGACTTTCTCGAAGACAAGACATACCTATGCTCATAGGGTACATGATCAAACAGGTATGAACTGTTCCATGATACTACTTACTTGAGCGCACAAACACCCATAGTCTAGGGGCCATACATGTAACACCCCAACCTGAAAACTAACCCGGACCAGGGGTTCGAAAAGAATTGGAGTAAATTAAAATTTCATAAAAATTGAAACAAGATCAACCAAGAGCGCCAGACTCTGAGTGCAAGAGTTGTAACGTTCCTCTATGTACTATAGAGCTCTAATTCTTCGTTGTGCGTAGGCCATAACAAATATAATATTATAACTAATTTGGATCAGGCCAACGTTGCCTTACCATTGGTTAGCTACATACGTATTGGATAATATTTACAGTATTATTCCAATACGATCGAATCTAAATCTAGTTTTGCCTAATGGCTATTATATGCATCAAACATTATCAAATCATATATGTTAAAATACGTATATTTTTACATCCAAATAATTATTCGGAGTCAGAAGGAAATCTCTTAAATCATCAAAGTTGAACGGAAGCGAACAAATCAGTAGAATCACACCTCTCACAAAGGTGAATAGAACACTAGCAAAATCATACATGCCACTCTATCACAGGGCAAAGCATAACACACAATAGAACATATTGGATCATATTAGATCTCATTAGACCATATCAGATTTCATCCGACCATAATAGATCATATCAAATCAGATTGGTGCATATTAGATCAAAACAGGACATTTCATAGGAAATCAAATCTAAGCAGAGCATATTAAAGTAGATCGAATCAGAACATATCATAATCTATCAGATCATAACAAATCAAAAATCTTAATTAATATATTAATATTACTAATTAAGATACGCATTCATATAAATTGAAGTAAATTGGAAAGTCATAAATGCTTACTCTCCTGTAGTTTCAAAAGTTGTGGCGTTCAGAGTTGCTCATTTCTTTTGGGCATCCTCCCCTTCAGGCTTAGAGTCAGCGGGTAGAACCTTCTCTCTCTTCAGAACATCTTTCTCATTGCATCCAAAGATGGTGAACATCACATCTCTTTAACCCAGGACATTCTTCTCTTTGTGGCCTGAAGGCGACAGACATAACTTCCCTCAGGGACACTTTGCACTTTTCGCGCTCGAAAGCGGCAGACATAATATCCCTTACCCGGAAATGCTTCTCTCTTTATGTGCCCGTAGGCTATAGATAAACCTTCCCCTTACCCAGAGATGCTTCTCTCTTTATGTGCTCGTAGGCAACATGTAGACCTTCCCCTTACCGGAAGACACTTCTCTCTTTATGTGCCCGTAGACTACAGAAGGAAACCCTTTAACCCGGGGATGTTTCTCTCACTATGTGGCCCTTTGGTGGTGGACGAGACCTCACCTACTCTAGGCCACTTCATTCATTGTGGCCTGACGACGGAGGACGAAGCCCAATCTTGCTCTGGCCCATTTTTCTTACTTCGAGGCTTGAGGGTAATGGCCAGAGCCTCCTCTTGTATCAAGACATTCCCCTGTTATATTATCGCCAACTCGAGGAATGGATGCTTCTATTGGGTAAAACACCCTCAAATTAGCAAAAAATGCCTTTTGAACGGACAAAAAAAGACTCAGAATGACCCAGGAAACTCTCCCGAAAGATTGTGTAGAATGGATGCTTCAATTGGGTAGAACACCCTCAAATTAGCTAAGAATGCCTTTTGAAGGGACAAAAACAGACTCGGAATGACCCTGAAAACTCTTCCAGAAGATTGAGTAGAAATCGGAATTTATAGGAGTACTTGCATGCAGATGAAACAACGAACACAACTCATCGCATGTGCGTGATGTGGCACCACGGCCGTGCGCGTCAGTGCAATGCAAGCAGCGCATGCGGCGATGCCGCGGCTTGGCTCTGGTTGATGTCATCTATTTTGTCCTTTCTTTATTATTTTATTACTATTTCACTCAAATACAATTCCAACTTCAAAATGCAATAACTTCCTACCCCAACGTCAGAATTGTGCGACTTGTATTGACAAGCCCTTTGAAACTCAACCCCACATGGGTAGGTTATTCCGTACATTTTATGTGGGTCCCGCCCATCTGGCACATTACTTAGGTCATAACTTTCACTCCCGACTTCTGTTTCGCGTGTTCTTTGAATCATTAAGCTCGTTACTTAAAGCTCTACCCATAAATGGAAATTTTGTCCATTGAAGTCCCCTAAAAATTACATAATTACCCCTAACCATTCGGTTAAATGTAATCAGAACATGGGGTGTTAGAATACAATGCCAACTAAGGGCAGAATCATATAGTGTCATTCTTGGGCCATAATCATATAGTGCCACTCTTTAGCAAAATCATACATTGACAACTAAGAGAAGAAACATACAATGCTCTTAATAGAGCATCAAATGTGTGGGCTTAATACAGTACACAGACAAAATTGAAACATACATTGCTCTCAACTGAGCATAAGATGTCTGGTCATAAATACAACACATAGATAACATCCCGCATGATAAATATCATGGCAAGACATGAGAAATGGTCAACTGGCTCATTATTAGCTAGCTCAAACACAAAAATTAATTCATTGAAACCCTTGTGTCTCAAACTCACAATGCTATATGATGCACTAAAATAATGTTCAATTAAATGTTTTCAAATCTTGAATTGTAATCCTATTTTGTGTTAATTCATTACTTATTTAGGATATTTATATTTTAAATAGGTGAGTTGGACCTGCATTTTGTTTACATGTCCAAACGAGCTTCGATATGATCAAAGTGGAAAAGGAAGTTAAGACCAACTACCTAAAGCTATTCAGGGGTAAAAAATGGGCTCTTAATGGTCTAAACATGCATGGAATGGTCGAACACAACCCCATGACTATTTGATAATCACTAAAGTAGAACTTAAGGATTTAAGATAGTACTATGGATTAGAAGTCTGTCACACCCTACTTTATCCAGCTCATCCCACTTTTATATAGTCAGTAGATATTGTAAAGCCCTAGCATCCGCCTTACCCGACCCAAACCCAGTCCAAGGGACGGTCGAAGCACACGGGGGCAACGAAGTAATGACTTACAGAAGAGTTGACCCCTCTAATGGGTACAACACACATGGAGTGACACACCACTTTATCTTTGTACAAAAGAAATAAGTAAAAATATAAAGGACATCAAATCTAAATTAATCCTCAACTTTCAAACCCACAATCTTATAACACTGAGCCATCAAACATGGCTCGAGTCATAATGTCATAAACAAGTCTAAAACTACAATGGCTGATATTGTATGAGACAAAGTCAATCCCACATGAAGGTCTAACAAAACAACATAATAAATCAGCAAAGATAGTAAGATCTCTAGGCTCTCACGTCTACTCTCAATCATCATCCACATGCACCTCATAAAGATGGACCTGATCGTCTTCATATCGCACCATACAGCCCTAAAACAAAAAACGTAGAGAAAAGGGGGTGAGTATAAAACTTAGCAAGGTTTTTAACATTGAAATGATAAATCAGAAAACATCATGGCATTCTACATAGTATATCATATCAACATATCGTATATTATCTCATTTCTGATTACTTTCCCATTTCTTAACCATACTTACCCATAAGTAATTATCTTGCTTGAAAGTATCTCAAACACACCATCCATAGCATGAATAATCACATTATAACATAAACATCCATCCTGCATGAAGAGTGTCTTTAGCACACCATACATTTTCATGTATATCCATTCTCCTTCATAAACATTCATCCTGCATGACAAGTGTTTCAAACACACTATACATATCCATGTGTATCCATAAACATTCAACCTACATGAGAAGTGTCTCTAACACACTATCACAACCATGCATATCGATAAATCAACCCTACTTAATCGGCCGAAGCTTAAGCAGTCCCTGCTCACTCCAGACAATCCCTGATTGGAAAGTCTGAAGGAATTACGTAGTTTGGGTAAATTTCCTAATGAGGAAGATTACCCCTGGTAAGCCGGTGCACTTGGCTACACCAGCCTGGATTCTCAGGGTCCAGATGGTCTCAATAATTTTGGTCTCCTTATAGAATTGCCGCTCTTCTGAACCCAGGGAGGAAAACCCATCCTCAAGGAATGTAAAACCCCCGTCCTTTCATACATAAAACCGAATTAATAAGCCTCCAATCAATTAACCCAACAAGCAATATCACACAATTGCATCAAATCGATCAACCATGATTAATCTCGATAAAATCTCATTTGTAAATCTGTATTATGATGCGTGCAACATTGTACATATGTGAGCAATAACTACATGAATCCTAATTCATGAAATGTGCTGCAATTAGCCATATATGCATCATTTCTAATCATAACTGTCTAATAATTACCATAATTACCCCCACATGTGTGTATGCATGGTAGTAGCATTCACTCCTAAGCATAGGGATATGCATTGTGAATAACCCATCGACATACTACACACATGCTATTATAATGTAATCATGGTTCCTCCTTTACTGAAATCATGGGTGAAAACCATTAAAAAAAACTAATACAAGTTGAATCCCACTTCATGTTAGACTTAAGGTAAACATACTCATACTACGCTTAAGTTAGACATGGAACTATAATTCACCCAAAATTTAAATCATATTATGTGGCTGCATACAAATCCGTTCTCATGCTGTAAACTTGCTAAAAATCTTAAGCAAAACATGAAGAATCACTCAACATGAATTTAGGATAGAAATCATAACATGCTAAACCAAATAACATGTAATCCACTTCACACTTGAACATCATCATAGCTCTCAACATAATATTCATATTCTAACAGTAGCATTTCCAAGTATAAATCACTCATCATGATCATAATAAATGGTATTTAAGAAGAAAAGTATGAAAATGAGTAAAATAACCAAAATGACCAAAATTGCCATGTTGGTGTTCAAATGTAGGGCTGTTCGAACACCAGAACTACAGTTTTGGATTGTCTTCTTCTTTTCGAACTCAAAGCCAAAAATACACATATCCGACTTAAAACTTCAAATCTCACTTCCAAACATCATTATAATGAAATCTAAGCTTAAAAAATGGTAAATCTTGTCAGTTATCAACTAAGACACAAAGAAATCATAAGAAAGATTAAACTTTACATAACCAACCATTAAAGCTCAACTTTATGCAAACCCATGTAAACCTTCACCAAACTTCAAATCCAAAAACATAAATCTATTTTGGAAGAAAACCCTTACCTTTAGTGAGTTTTTTGGTCTAAAATCGACGCTCCAACCTCTTCAAATTCATACCCACATTATAGTTTTATTAATATATGTATAAATCCGATTAATAAAGCCTAAATCACTTGAAAACTTGTAGATCTAGGGCTTGTTTAGTTTCAAAACAAAAATCTCTCATTAGAGGTTTAAAATAGAGATTAAAATCAGAAACTTTAGTGGTAAAAATCAAGATTTAACTTTGGAAGATATGAAATTTAGAAAGTTTAGGTAAAACCCTAGGTGATTAATGGAAAATCAGGGCTAATCCTTGCCTTAATCGAACTTTCCTCTTATAGAATGGGGATTAGGGCCTCTTAACTTCCATAATCCAACCCTTCCCAAATAGGAATGAGGTTGTGCCTTTCTATTTATTGTAAGTCAAGGGGTTTACCTAATAGGATTTTGGGGTACAAATATAATTTAACACCAAAAATGGGTAATTTGTTTATTTTGAGTCCAAAATGAAGTTTAAACATTTTAAAACACTTAATTACTAAAATAAGATATTTTTAGGGTCTTATAAGACCAATCATCCCAATTTACGAATGTGGGGCCCATGGTGGAACCCATGCCTAACTTTTTGAAAAAATTGTCAAAAATTTCAGAAAAAATTGAATTAACTTATTTTAATATAAAAACCATCAAAATGAAGAAATTTATGATTAAAACCATAGTTAACCACCTTAAATCCCAAAACAAGTCAAAACTGACCAAATTTAACACTAAACCACAAAATATTAACAAAACATATTAAATAAACCGGTTTAGGGTTTAGAGATCTTATAGATATCCACCAACCCAATATATACAGATGGTGGATATTTACTGACTGTGTTAAGGAGGTGTGCTAGATAAAGTAGGGGGTGACAGTAATAGTCTTCATAGATGATTCTCCTATCTTTCTTTCCTTTTTTGATTCTCAATTATGGCTCAAAAGCTTCTTTTCCAATTTTCATTTTGTAGATGAGGCAACTGGCATCTAGTATTGCATCTCTTTTGCCATTGCCTTTGAAGTCATGGAGACAAACTAGAATAGATTTGGTATCCTTTGAATGACAATCTATACTAAAAAAGCATGAGAATGAAGACTAATTGAAGTGGAAGAAGAGATGTAAAGAAAAAGATCTCTGTTTTCCCAACAAAAAAGAGCTATGCACAACTTCTATAAATAAAGGTTTCTACTCAAGTTTTGTACTTTGCCGAATTGTGAAAACATGATATGCTTGAATTTTGGAAAATAGGACAAAATTTCTAGTGAACTATGTTTTGGAGACAAAACCATTTCAAAATTGAAAATGCTCCCAAACACGCGATAAGAAATTGGGAAGAAACTAAGTCACTTATAATGTGAAAAGAGTAGCATAATAATGTATGCAATAATGGATTTAATGTATTAACCATTGTATTAAAAGTTCTTGTGTTTAATTATAGCTGTTGATCATGATGAGTATATTTCAATGTACTCATGCATCCTAGTGGTGCAGGTTCTTGAAGGTGAATTTTGCAGTAGTCAGGTGCTAGTGTTGGATGAGAAGGTGAGCTCGACTCTAGTAAGGAATATGGTCCCTTTTGTAGTGTAGTGATGTAGGCACAGGTGATGCTATTTCATTTATAATATTTGTATGTTTATGACATGACTTGGCTTGTAAAAACGATTTTGGCTCATGAAATAGTATTCATCATATACATTATATATGGTTTGCTAGTGAAAAATAGGAATCTCAGCATGGGTAGTAGCCTAATCTCTACTTTGTTTTGTGGTTGCATCATTAAAACTATTTATTTGCTTCTTTTCACTTCTCTGAATTCCAAAAATAAATTTAAAGATCCCAGATTGTGATAGGTCCACCGTAATTTGTTAAATTAAATTTTGGTATAATATTTTCAAGTATTAGCGTGACTTTCTTAGTTTTCCACTTCTGCTAGAGTGCCCTAACACATATTTGCATCACTTCACTAACCAAATTATTGTATCAAATTTAACAATAAAAAAATGGTACCAAACTATATTAAAATACCAATAGAAGGATAGTACAACTCTCTAAGAAGGATCAAAGAATTGCTGAAGTTTTTATATGCTTTGAGCACACTTTAAACACATAAATCTATTACAAGTATTTTTGTTTTTCTTTTATGAATTTGTTCAATTGTTCTTACATTCCTTTAAGCCTACCAGTTGCGATTGAAGTGAATAGATCCACCGATTGTTCTATGTTTGAAGATAACAAAATTCATCTTATTCTCAAAATATGTTAGGATAGCCAGAAAAGGCCTACCATCTTTTAAATTTGATTTCAAATTATTTTATTACGATTAAAGTTATATATGCTTTTGAGGTTCCCTTTAGGATAATGATATTCTTACAATAAAAACAACAACAAAAAACTTATAGGTGAGTTTTTGTTGGACTTAAGAAGCGGGCTCACACAAAGTTCACTTGGGCTCACTTATCCAATCCAATCTAAACTCATGTATGAGTTTTTTATGTGAAAATATCATTTTCCTTCTCTTTATATCATTTTTTTATAATATCGAAGGTGATATATATTATGAAGAGGTAAAATGGGGTATATGAATATTAAATACAACTATGGACAGTAGGACATGCTCACATTCATCAAAGTTACATGGAAATGCAGCTTTTATTTTTTTTGTATTTTGATGATATTATAACAAATGTATATGCACAATTTTCAATTATAAATTTTTATGTCTAATTATATTTTTCAATAAATATTATAATAATTTATTATTTTAAAATTTTCTATGTATGCTAAGATGTTTGAAACTCGTATAAGAAAATCTTGGTTTTTGTTTCCTTGCGATGGCCAAGAAGGCGGGGCATGCCCCAACTCGAGAGGAAGAGTTTTTCATGCTCCCTCCTCGCCATGAGCCCAACGTAAGGAACATCAAGAGACCATTCTTTTTTAAGATTGACGGCGCACACACTAGCACACATTAGCAATAGTGATACTGCCGCTAACATGTCTTAGCATGTGCACCGTCAATCTAATGGATGAACGACCCGTAGGTATTCTGGCTTCATGGTGAATGAGGAGCATTAAGGGTCTATTTAGATTGGTGGAAAGGAAGGAGATATTTTAAAAATCCCTAAGTTTTTACTATTTGGTGCAACAGGGATGAGAAACTAGAGTGAAAACTAGGAGAAAGGTGGTGGAAAATTGGCCTCAAAACTTTCCACCTGTTAATCTATGGATTTTAGGGAAAAAATCTACATATAAAAGATGTCTTCAATAATCCTAGTGTCGACCTTGTCGCCGCCACTACCACCATTGCCACCACTGTCACAACCGCCACCACTGCTGCCACCTCTACCACCACTATGAGAGTTTGATATCTATCCATCGACCTAGCGGATCTCTAAATTGCTACTAAAACTAGTCATTTGACAAGTAATAATTAAGAGTTCTAGTCTCTATGTTTAGAAATTTTTTATAGAAAAAATAATAAAAACCTTATGACTATGCACATTCATGATCAAGCTACCAAGCAATAAAATCATAAAGCATGCAAGATCATGCAAAGATTTTTTATGTGAAAACCCCATCTACGGTAAAAAATCACAGTAGCCTCACAAAGCCAAATCAATACATTAGCAAATAAGAACTTACAAGTCTCAACAACAACCAACCAACATCTTGACTTACACAAATGGAAACGACATTTCTTTGTTCACTTTTCTTTGTTACTGGCCTTTAATTTTCTCCCTCTATTGAATCCTTGAAGTTTTCCCTCTTCGTATTTCATCTAGTTTTCTTCTACAAACTCAATCAAAGACTCCTTATCATTCCTTGATGAAGAACTTTGTTGCAACTTTTCAAGCTCTTGTGTATGTTGTGTTGTGAATTTCTTCTCACTTTTGGCTAATTGAATTGATCTTCAAAGCATGTAGCCAAAGAAAGCTCTATCAAAACTCAATAGAGTAGGCTTCCATCCTCTTTTCCCACATCTAAAACACGTCTTATATAGATAACTAAGTCGGTTTAGGTGTTAAGCCTTGAATATGAATAAAATTCAACTCAAAATGGCCTATTTTGGGAAACTATAAGCTCCAACAATCAATCCTATAGTAACAGATTGATCACCCATCGTCTCGGCCTAATTTTTTAAATCCTACTATAGCAGCTGATCTAATCAATCACTACAGTAATCGATTGATTGATGAACAATTTTGCTATAATACTACTACAATAATTTGCTACAATGTTACTACAGTATGCAATTCAAAATGATTCCAAATTAATCCCTTTTTTATCACAATTAATCTTAAATAAAAATTTTACATACTTAATGCAATATTTCACTCATTTTTTTTCTCTCAGTCTAATATGATAAGCCATTTATCATAAGTGAATGTAATATGTGTGCATTATTTTACATGTGAAAACACTTCTTAGTCTTCTTGTTTGCTTCATCTTCATTATGTGATCTTGAATAGGAAATATTCTATCCTATAATTCAAATTACACATTAATTTGGCATTGTTTTGTTTATCGAAATAAGCCAATACACTAAGTATGATCACATATATTCTTATACACAACCACCATCACTGTCGACGCCACTACCATCCTCCTTATCACCACCACCGCTGTTGCCACCACTGTCATCGCCACCTCCACCCTGCCACTACCACCGTTGCCACCACCACCATTGCCATAGCTACAGCCACCATCATCACTGTTGCCACCTTTGCTGCCACTATTACCCCCATCACCATGGCTACCTCTACCACCACTACCACCATTAATGAATTTAAGTTTCAATTTTCTATATCAACATTAGTACAAATAAAAATAATTTTTTTTTAGAAATCTCATAGTTTCTTTTTCACTTAGATTCACTTTCTTTTTTCTCTTTCCCTTTCTCTCGGGTTTCCACCAATCTAAATAGACCCTTAAAACTTTTCCGGTCGGATGACACAATAATAATGATCAGTACCACAACATATTATAGG
This sequence comes from Saururus chinensis, assembly GCA_035235625.1. Taxonomy (NCBI): domain Eukaryota; kingdom Viridiplantae; phylum Streptophyta; class Magnoliopsida; order Piperales; family Saururaceae; genus Saururus; species Saururus chinensis. Next base: position 27,668,507 of record CP141142.1, read on the forward strand.
CGCATACCAATATTAGTAGTTATGAATATTATCATGAGAAATTGATCAAAATGGCTCTATAATACACAAAATATCTCAAACTTTTAAGTAATACACATTATGGCCCTATGCACATGTAAACCTCCACATATGTAATATGAATTATCTAAAAAACCTCCACATATGTAATGTGAATTATCTAAAATGCCCCTTTTCTCATTTTCTTCCTTTTAACTTCACCAAGTCATTATTTCTCATTTTCACCAAGTCGGGCTTCAACTCCACCACCACCAGCTCCATTGCCTCTACCATCAACTTCGTCATCTTAACTACTAGCTTTGTTTAATCCAATTTCGTCTTCACCTTCTCCACCACCATCACCTTTTCTTCCTCCCTCCTTTTGCGACCTCTTCCTCTTCTTTTTCCTTCTCTCCTCCCCCTCCTCTCTTTACTACCTCGGTCACCTCCTTCTTGTTGGAATCTAATAAGACCGGTTATATACTAGCTCATGGAGTGATTACAAATTTGATTTTTTTTATTTATAAGCTTAAATCTTAAAAAAATAAACCCATAAATATGTTAAATTACTCAAAACCAAAAGTAAGTTTTATTTGTACTTGATTATGAGCTTTTTCTAAAATTCATTCTTAGTTTTGAATAGTTTAATATGTTTATGAGTTTATTTTTTAAAATTTAAATTTGTAGAAAAAAAAATTAAAATTTTAATCACCCTATTAACTACTTTATAACTGGTCTTGTTACATTCTGATAAGGAAGAAGAAGAAGAGGAAGAGGAAGCGACTGATGAAAAAAAGGGGAGGAGAGGAAGAAAATGAAGAAGAAGAAAGAATAGAGAAGAAAAAGAAGTGGTAGAATAAATGAATAAGAGAAGGTGACGGTGGCTAAGGAAGTGAAGACGGAACAACATAAATGAAGTAGACGGTGGAGGCAATACAATTGGTTGCGGAGGAGATGTAACTTGTGGGAGAGGTGGTAGAGCCCGTGGTAAAAGGTGGTAAAACTAAAGCCATATCCGGTAGAAATGAGAAATTCTCAGTAATAGGGTGAAGTTAAAATGAAAAAAATAAAAAAATACGCGTTTTAGATAATTTATGTTTAAAAAGGCCATTTCGTGTATATTGTACTTGAAAGTTTACGATCTTACTCGGCCATTGAAATCTACTTCTATAAGGCCTCTATACTGAAATTAATTTTTTTAACCATGTTCCGCGCTCCGAACGAACGTCGAAAAGCCACAGAGACCTTCGTGCTCGGCCGTTAGTTCAGCTCGTGCGTCGTCTTTGTCCCTAGACTAGATGTCCGCAGCATCATGGCTGTCACCATCACCAAAACTCTGCCCAAAGCCCTGAAATCGAGGACCCTTTCTGTCCTAACGAGCAGATGCCCAAATCGAGTGCCTCCTTATGGTAGAAACTTTTCCGCATTATCAACTTCATCTCGATCCCAAGGTTCGTTTCCCTCACTCCTTTTGATGCTTGGATCACTTTTTGTTTTGGCTTTCATTGGATCATTCTTATTGTTCATATTTATTTTGAATTGTTTTTCTAGGCTATTTAATTTGGTTGGGTTATTGAAATTTTTTATTTTGATATGCCTGGTGTGGGTTGCTTTTCTGATACAGAGAAAGTGAGTAGCAGATGGTCAAAATGGTTCCTTTTTCTTCCTGGGGCCATCACCTTCGGTCTTGGTACTTGGCAAATTCTCAGAAGACAGGAAAAGGTTTGTCATTTTATTTCTTTTATTGGGTTTTCTGGGAGTTTCTTTCAGTATGCTCCATTTTTGCACGAAGAATTGAACTTATCTCTAAGATCAGCGTATATGCATATTTCTTGGCTATTTCAATGTTCTCTATATACTATTAACAATGGTTTTGCTGAGGTAGATGCAAATGTTCAAAGCTTCCTTTATAAATATTAAAATGCATTATTTGGGATTTCAGGGTTCTTTATACTGTTTTTTAGTATCCCTCTAAGTGTTTACTGATTTCTGAATTAGGTTATACTAGCAAAATTGCATGTGCATATGCACGTGATACACCCCATAGTTAAGATGATTGAATATGTGAATGAGGTTCAGGCTGAAACCTCCGAAAAACAAAATATCCGTATCTTACAACCGTACCAGAATCACTTACAAGCCAATACAAATCACACATGCTCGGCTTCAACAGATACTACACCCGGAATCACTCCTTATAAAATTTGATGAGCTATCAATTTTTCTTATTTGATGGAATTTCATTCTTGCTGTGATAAAGCCAACTTTCTATGATTTGAGATGAGTGCAAGGTTAGTATAGGATTAAAGATGCAAGTCATTATTTGTTTTAAGGGTAGTATGGCAATAAATAAAAATCTATCGCATCCCAAAATCCTGCTTCTCGCTTTTAATAGTAGTATGATTCAATTAGTCCAGTTATTAGTATCCCAAATTTTTTGAAATTTCCATACAAACAGATACCTCTAAGCTTAATAGTATGAAATGCTAACTATTTGTCCATATGTTCTAACTTTCGAAGTTTGTTCATGCTACAAAAATGCAAATGTTGATAATATTATTTTCTAAATTTTTGAATTTGATCCAATGCAGACCCTTATCTTTGTCATTTCTTTTTTATCTGTCATTTGACTGTTTTTTTTTATAATTCTTATGAGTTTTCGTTGAACAGATACAAATGTTGGAATACAGAATGAAGAGGTTGGAAATGGATCCTATTATCTGGAACGACAAAGATTCTTCTAGTATAGATTTTGATTCCTTGGAGTTCAGAAAGGTGTTGTGCAAAGGTTTTTTTGATGAAAGCAAGTCCATCTTTGTGGGTCCTAGATCTAGGAGCATTTCTGGTGTAACTGAGAATGGATACTTCATCATCACACCTTTTATGCCTGTTAAAAACGTGCCAGACAGGTATCAACCATTGGCGTAGATCTTCATGACATTCTATTGAGCATGCTACATAGTCAATTTTTGTGCGACAGGCCCTTCGCTTAGTTGTAATTTTTACATTGCTTCAATTTGATATTTAGTTAAAAGATAATATATATTGCTCATTTGCTTGCTTACCACTATTCTGTTCCACACTTCTAGTCACCAATTTGTTAAGAAATTTTTTGTCAGTGTGCAGTCACCTATTCTTGTTAATAGAGGATGGGTACCACGTAGCTGGAGAGACAAATTTTTAGGAAATTTACATTGTGATAACGTGGTTTTAAATGCAACACCAGTTGCTAACAATGAGAAAAAGCAAAGGCCATGGTGGCAATTCTGGTCAAAGAAATCTGAAGCCGCTCAGGTTACTTCCCCTCATTTTTTAAAATTTGTACGTGAACTTTTTTTAATCAGTTCAAAAATTCAATAAAATTTTCGTTGGAATCAGGACAAGGTACCTGATATCATTCCTGTAGAAGTTAGTGGTGTGGTTCGTGAAAGCGAAAAGCCAAGCATCTTTGTTCCTGCAAATGATTCAACTTCTGGTCAGTGGTTTTATGTGGATGTTCCAGAGATTTCTCGAGCCTGTGGTCTTCCTGCAAACACTCTTTATATTGAAGATATCAATGAAAATGTTAGTGCAAGCCAGCTGTATCCTGTCCCAAAAGATGTCAATACGTTAATCCGCTACTCAGTTATGCCGCAGGACCATCTAAATTATACAATAACCTGGTATGCATTTATTTCTTGTTAAAATATGATGTTTTGAGTGACATTGTGTTGTACCATTTGTTTTTTTCCTGAATGTTTTTCTCTGGTAATTGAGCCTCTGCTTAACTTGCTAATTTAAAGCAACATGAAACTAAGTAGGTTGTTATATATATACACTTAATTGTAAATTAAATCCATTACTTTTGATAAGCTCCAGATCTTATCTTATTTGAGTTGTTTTGCTTACTGACGTGACACTTCTTGATACTTTTATTTGTTTGGGCACTCTGCTTGTAATTTTTGCTTCTTTTGTGAATCTTGGAGTTTGTAAGGCTTGAATGTAAATAAGCTCAGCTAGCTAGTTTTCTTTTTGTGTAATTAAAATAATCATTGGAAGAACTATGAAGTATTGAACCCGTATCTTTTTGTGACCAGTATAAGAACAATTAGTGGAAAGATGAAGGAGTTTCCCATCATAATGTCTACATCAAGAGTTAGCCTTCATCATGTATCTTCTGCTTTAGTGATTGAGGAGCTAAGTAGACATATTAAAGATAGGGACCTGTGATGCATACTTGTTTTGGATGACAGTTTTAGTTGACGGGTGAAGGACTGTTAAATGCAAAGTGTGAAGTATGAAGGGAAGCCTTAGAATTAATTGAAGTCAACTTTAGAGAAGGTTGAGCAATGGGTGCCCTTTGTGATAGATGGATAAGAAGCACCAAGATGTGAGCAATTTGGCTAGTTAGCCTCAATTATCCATAAGGGAGGAAATATAGATAATGATGTAATGCATCATATAACTGCAGGATGGTCAAAGTTGAGAGCCAATACAGGTGTGTTGTGTGATAAGTACACTTCAATTAGGGAAATGAAAATTCTAGAGGAAAACATGATGACCAACAATACTCTATTGAGCGGAGTGTTAGGCCCCAAAGAAAAGACATATGGATAAATTGAATGTAACTGAAATTAGGACACTAAGGTGGACGTGTGATATAACTTGAAGAGATCGAATTAGAATTGACTATTTAGAGAGAATGTAGGGGTTGTATCCTCAAGGGACAAGCTTTGAGAGATTAGGTTGCATTCTTATGAGCATATACAAGAAAGAACGGGTGATGTCACTGTAAGAAGTTAGAGGAATATACAAGTTGAACATGCCACAAGTGGGAGAGGAAGACCTAAGAGGATTCTCAATGAAGTTAATAAGAAAAGATATGACTGTGCTATCTCTTACAAAAGAGCTAGTTAAAACAAGCAATGGTTGGGGTGCAAGATCTTGTGGGAGACCCCAAATTGTTGGGAAAAAGCATTGCCTGATTATGGTTATGGATTAAAATAATAATAGATGCATAATATTCTTGAACAGTCTAATTACACCAAGGTTCTATCTTGGCTAGATCTTGATGAGATCTTTGTCTTGTCGACTGGTGATGCAACTTCTTTAGGAAACAACTGCGTTCAAGATACTCCAAGATCCTTTTTATGTTCTTTCTTAGATGCTATTTGTTGTGAACTTTCCTTTAACTATGATTAGATTATCTATCTGTGTTGTTTTATATTATCTGATGCATGGGTTTGTTGAGCTGCAGTGTTCCATAGCATGTATGGGCTATACTAGTATCAGATAGGGGTGAGATGAGTGGGGATTGCAAATTAGTCTCAAAATATACTTCTACCGAATTTGGATCCATTTGGATATGTGAGTGCCCGGCACCTTATAAAGTCTCAACATCTTAATGAAAGGCTGAGATTGCATGATTTAAATATAGGTCATACTAGATGAAGGTAGCACAGGGAGAATTGAAAGAGGACTATAAAAAATGGTGTATATGGGCAGAGGACCATAAAAATTGCTGTACCACAAAAGGATGGTTCTACCAGATGAAAGTGATACCAGGGAGAGTTGAAAGACGACTATTAAAAATGGTGTGTATTGAAGAGGACCATAAAAAATTGTGTACCACAAAATTTGGGTTTAATTTGATGTGTGGGGTCCCTTGACGGTACCATGAAGAATGTCAGCTGTTGAAATAGGGACTGACACTTAACATGATGCAATTGGTGAGTCCACACTTCATTGAGTTTGCAAAATTTACAGTTCAATGACCCTCGTGATTTGGCACAAATCTTCCTAGTCCCCTCTTTCCTTTCAACTGGGGCCTAGAATGTAGGGGAAGAGTTTTTGGTCCTCCTATTTGTTGTCCGCCGGGATATCATCCACCGGGTAGGAGCCGATCCTCCAGGAGGACCAAAAACTCTTACCAACATGGGCACCATTTTGCTTCTTGCACCGGTAGCCCACCAGATTGTACTGCTGCATAGTAGTATGCATATATATATATATATACACATTGCAAAGTGTCAAGTATTAGTATGTAATTTAGAGTAAAAACATATGATAAATGTGCATATAATGGTAAGTTTTGGAAATACTTTGATCTAGAAGATCACAAATGTCTACTGAGATCTTGATGAGATCACTTATTTTTTGGCAACTGATATCTCAATGCGTTCCAAGGTGGCCAACATGCATCTCCTAGTTTTCCTAAGTTGGCATCCCTAACTGTTAGACCAATGTTTTGTCATTCTCTTTAGATCTTCACTGCATTAATTTGGATCTTATGTTAGTTTGCTGACTAGCTTATTAGGAGATTTTAGCTTAGCTCTCATTTATGACATTTAGAAGTTATCCAAGTGATATGGAATTTCTATGAAAGGGTTTATATAAGTCTGATATACAACATACAAGGAGTAGCAATCACACGATGTAGCTCCTTGTGGAGATAGGAGGCAAGGAGATAATACTAGGGAAAGCTGGATGAAAGGGCTTGGGGAAATAAATAGAAAGGGGAGAAGTATTGACAAAGAGGAAGGGCTTGAAAAAAAACCTATGAACTGTATTGTGTAACTTCCGAAAAATCACATAGTGGACTTGTGCTTTCGGCTGATGCCCTACATATATAGATTAGGCAAAGCCTGTTCCAACTATTATCAGAATTCCTATTTCTAGTAACTTAGCAAACTGTAATAGAACTAGGAAATTAAGTCATAATGCTAAGCCAACTCAAGATTGGCCCCCCTGTTGTGGGCCATAAGGGTCATATCATACACTTGACATTTGCTAATGTAAAACTTATAGATATAACCTCTCGCACAATGGGACTTTTTATTGTCATGAATGTTTTTGTTGCTATAAATGTTGGAACATAAATCACGATTAAAAGACATATTGAGACAGAAAATATGAAGAGATTTTGTGTAGTTTTTAAGTTAGATGAGAATGTGTAAAATTTGAAAATAGATTTAAGAAATGAGAAATTGAAGAAAAACTGGTAGAAATGGCTTGGGCATGTACTATAGAGATCATCTACGTGACCTGCAAAGAAATGTGATGACAAATTGGATGTTCCAGAATATGAGACAAAGGTTGAAGTAGACTTAGAAGAGTTAGTGATAAAATACGTGACAAATTGGTATTATTAAGGGAGCCAGGTCTGTGCTGCAATTTAAATGGCTGGGATCGCTTTTCGGTTTTGACCCACAGATCCCTGCCTACACTTTTGGAACCTCTCTCACAACTGGAAGAGATTGAACCAACTCAATTAGGCTGGCCCCAATTCTATTTTTATTTTCTATGTTCAGTTTTTGCCTTCTTTTGCCCCTAAGTCATGCACAAGGAACATGGAGATGGAAATATGTCAATTTTTAACAGAATGAGCTCTGTGTTATGCAATTTGGATTTTAAGGGGAAGTCTCAGCATTTTTTTTTTTTGTTCGATGAAATGCACAAGTGTACTCAATCAGTTCATGCTTGAACCCAAGTAGCTATTGTTTCCATTCCGAAGCTGAGTCAAAATCAATCAATGAGTATATGATGATCTATTGGATGTCAAGTATATTAAAAAATAATTTGTTGTTGACTAAGCATTCTTAGTTCAGACTGTTTATTTCCAGCAACATCCCCTGTTTTTATCCTTCACCACATCAGATCAGTTGAAGTCACTCCACTAGGAAGTGGGCAATCTCACTGATGGAAATAATCTACCAGAGTTGTCTCGTGAGAGTAGGCACTCAATTGGAGTCCATTTGATGAAGAATCTGAAACTGGCAATGATTTTTGATGGACCTATGATTTACTAAGGGCTTTCAGGAGCAAGGTATGATCGATGGCAAAGGGCTATATGGAGATTGCTTTCTTTGTAGTTTGACAAGCATAAGAGGGCATACCAGGCAACAAGAATGAGTCATAATTGTGAGAGGGCAAGATGAAAGCTTGTGGCCGACACACGTGACAGACTAGTTAAAATGATCAAAACTGCTGGAACACATGCGTATTCATAGGGCTAACAGAGAGGACTCCCAACGTAAACTATTCAAATATAAATTAGTAAGTACCACAGGCATTCAACTATGAAATAAAAGTTGAAGCATTTTGGCTTTTCTAGTGCTTGAACAGTGCAAGTAAAGGCGACCACCTTCAAATTGATGTTATGTTGATAGTTTCGTGGAACTTACGGGCCTTTGGACTTTGCATGAAAATTGGGGAATAAGGTTCTCTTCAGGCTCTTAAACCCTTTGAACCGGTTCAACTTGTTCATTGTTTTTTTATCGACACACTCTTTGTATTCATTTGAAATCATAAATTTCTGATAATAAATACATTTTTGTGCATAAGAAATCTCCTAACAAGGTCCCATGGTCCCCAAATTAAATTTGCAAAAAATGAATCTCCACTATTCGAGGAGCATTTCTCCACTATGAGGGTTTGGTATCAAATGAAGGTGGAAGATTTTCTTGTTCCTTGGTGAAGATGAGCAAAGCTGCATAAGAGGTCTTTAACAACATTTCTACTGCTCTATGCAGCATGGCTATTTCTTCTTGGATATTATCTCTTCTCATGTCCTTGATCCCGGTAGTGGGACTGTTGCAAATGATATGCAGAAATGAAGGAATCTGACTGTAAACTCATGCAACCATCTGAATATCAAGTATCACTAGAGTTTTTAAGAATAAGGGTAAATTCAAAGGCAATCGAATAAATGAAGCAAGCTTCATGCTGTGTTCTTCAAGGACAAGTTATAGTAGACAACAGAAAGAGTGATAAAGTGAAGGGTAAGGGAGCTAAGAGCTACTAATCATATGGAGAAAATGATTGGACAAATCTCCAAGCGATTGCGTTAAGCATACAGGTGCAATCAGGGACAAAACGAACATGATAGAGGATGATAAACTGTTCTACTTCATGCCGGGTTTGCAAACATGGGTACAAAATGATGTACGAAGAAGGGAAGTGGAGGACCTCATTGCAGTGGCAAATAACATGGCAGACTTCAAACAAAATTTTGTCTTGCAAGGGAAGAAGGGTGACAAATCATTCTCTAAGGAGGGTGGCAAGGACAAGGGCAATGAGTAATTAGGTAGGCCGAACAAAGGTGTAAGTTGTTTCATATGCAATGGGCCACAATGTGCTAAGGAGTGCCTAAAGAGAGAAAGGTTAAATGTTATTGTTGTTGCTGAAGACGCAAGGCTGAGTATGAAGACTTAGCTTGGTTGGCCCCTTTACAATGCATGGGTGCATTCAGGTGCTCCATTCCTCTTCAAAGGGGGTTGATGTGGGTCATTGAAAGGACTTGCACTTTGGGGAGTGGTTCTCCCAAGGACTTAGTTGATTGGAGCAGCCAAGAGGGTGCATTATTGGAGCAATTTGCAATCTATGTAAGCAGCAGGTGTTGTTAAGAAAGATTAAGGTTGATGTGGAGTCTTTGCCCAAGACATCTTTATACTTACCCATTGTGTGATGGGAAGAATTGGCTACTTGCTTGATGGGTTCAAACAAGGCGGATGCTTAAAATATTTAATTGGGGCACCTAAAAAGTACGAGGTTCGACGAGGGTGTGAAAGGCATCAAGTGGGGGAGGCTTGTTAGAACTTTAGACGCTGAATAGGCATGGGGGCCAAACAACTTTTTAGCCTTGGTGTGCAAACAAGCAAGGCATACACCCTTTGAGCCAAGGGTGCAAAGGTTTGGTAGAATGGAGCATTGGTGAACAGATTTTTAAGTCCTACTCGGAGTGGGACTCGATGGTGGGCTAGGTGCTATCAACATAGGGGGAGGTCCTATGCACGTTGAACTGATGTGGGAAGACTCCTACTTAGAGTAGGATTTGAATGCAGGGTCAGATTTGTGGACAAATGTGGGCAGCTATGCCTATACGTATGAATAGCGGGCTTTTCACAAGACAGATGGCTAATGTGCACGCTGAAGAAGGCTTGATTGGTTGCTAGTTCATTAGAAAGTGTCCTAGTACAACTAAGAGTATGCTCAGAGGCCTAGTGCAAGTGGGAAACCTTATCACAAAGTTGTATGCAAGTAACACTGGTTAAGATAACAAAATCCTATTAAAACAAGGACTTCATGTGAGAAGATGATGTAGCCAAGACTCCATATAGTGTTTTGGGTGGGATTGTGTGTAAGTCTTCTAGTTGTAATGGGTAATGTTACTTGAGTGATGAATTGTAATAAGGACAAAAGAGTTTTAGTAGTATTAGGCTTCCTTGACTCCTCTCGTCTATATAAGAGGTGGATGGGCTGATTGAGAAAGTGACCAATAAGGGAAAACACTTCTAAGGTGGGTTGTGAGTATTGAGGGTGAGTTGGGCAGGCTTGACTTCACTAAGAGGTGTTGTCCTATGTAAGTGCATGTTGTTTCTTGGGTTTGGAAGTGAGCATGGGGTGTTGAATAAGAGGATTTGGGGCATAGCCTCTTTTTCTTATCTCTTTCTTGCGTGTGTTTGTTACGAAAAATCGGGTGAAAGTAAGGCGGTAAGGTTACTGGTTGCGGGGTTTGACCATGCCATCATGGGGTAGATTCCCATCCCGCCATCAAGTCCCACTTCAAGTAGGACCTAGAAATCTATACAAGACTACATGAAGGAGTTTATGTCGAAGGATAACAAGTTGTTCTACTTCATACCAGGTTTGCAAATATGGGCACAAAACGAGTTACAAAAAAGGATAATGGAGGACCTTCTTGCAACCATTGTAGTAGCAAACAACTTGGTAGACATCAAATAGAATTCCCTTAGGTAAGGGAAGAGGTGTGACAAGTGAGCTGTTAAGAAGGTCAGCAAGGGTAGAAATAGTGGCAAGGACAAGGGTAGCAAGCAGTTAGGTAAACTGAACTAACAGGGACAAACTTGAGGATGGGAATTTGCCCCGTGATGTCCTAATTGCATCGGGCAACCAATAGCCTTACCGCATTGCTTTTACCCACCTTTTTGTAACCAACACGCATGGAAGAGATAGGTAAAAGAGGTTCTATACCCAAAACCTTTTATTAAGCAACCTGTGCTTGAGATTACAATGAACAAGGCCCACTACTTACTCCCAAACTGAAAAAACAACTTGCACTTGCACGGGATAACACTTCTTGGCGAAGTCAAGGTTTGCCCAACTTACCCTCAACACTTATAACCCTCCTTAAAATTGTTTCCCTTTACTGACTGCCCTTTGAATCAGCTCATCTGCCAATTATATAGAGGAGAGAGTCCAGGGAAGCGTAGTACTACTAGAACTCTTTTATCTCTATTACAATTCGTTACCAAAGTGACCCTACCCATTACAAATAGGAAACCTACTCACAGTCTCACCTAGGACAGCTATCCTAAGTCCCAACCTAGCTAGACAATAGCATGCGCCATTCTTCAAGTCCTACTTCGTCCAGTAGCCTTCAGGTCTCTTACTCAAGCTTGAAGTCCTCAGCTCGCATGTTTCTGGTCTCAACAAAGTTTTGGTTGTATCCACCTCTTACATGGAGTCATTTTTTCACTAGGATTTGGTTGTCTTGAGCAGTCCTGCTTGTATACAACTCTGTCATTGGGTTTTCCCACTTGTACTAGGCCTTTGAGCGCACTCCTAGTCATGCTAGGATACTTTCTAACGAACTAGCAACCAGCCAAGCCTTCTTCAGCATGCACATCAGCTGTCCGTTTTGCTTAAAACCAGTTGTTTGCGAGTCTTGGCATGGCTAGCCGCATGTACCGACCAATCCGGCCCCACATCTAAATCCTACTCCAAGTAAGAGTCTTCCCTCATTAGTCCAAGGTGCATATCCCCCTATGCTGATAGTGCCTGGCCCCCATCGAGTCATACTCTGATTAGGACTTGGAATTTGTCTGCCAATGCTTTGCAATGTCAAAGCTTTGAAAGATGTCAATTTCTACTTCATGTCGAGCTTGCAAACATGGGCATAAAACGAGTTATGGATAAGGGAAGTGGAAGACCTTCCTGCAACCAGCGCAGCAGTGGGCAACTTAGCAGACTTCAAAAAGAATTTTGTTGGACAAGGGAAGAAGGGCAACAAGTCATCTGCTAAGGAGGGCAATAAGGGAAAAAACAATGGCAAAGACAAGGCAGCGAGCAGTTAGGCAGGCCAAACAAAGGCTTCAAAAAGAATTTTGCCAGACAAGGGAAGAAGGACAACAAGTCATCTGCTAAGGAGGGCAATAAGGGCGAAAACAATGGCAAAGACAAGGCAACGAGCAGTTAGGCAGGCCAAACAAAGGTTTTGAATGTTTTATATGCAATGAGTTGCACCATGCTAAGGAAAACGATATTTACAAAAGAAAACTTACACTAAATACTCACTTGGGTTTTAACGGGACAAAACAAGTGAGTCCAAGTGAACTTTATGTAAGGCTCACATGTTTTGTCCAATTAAAACCTAAGTATAAGTTTTTGGTGTGTGACTATCACTACCCTCATGCTTAAGGAGTGCCCAAAGAAAGAAACGTTGAATGATATTGTTGTTGTAGAAGAGAAGGCTGAGTTTAATACTGAAGACTTAGTCCGGTTGGCCCCTTTACAGCTCGTGGGGTGCATAAGATCTTCAATTGGGGCACATGGGAAGTACGGTCGACGAGGGTGTCGAAGGTTTCAAGTAGAGGAAGCTTGTTAGACTCGAGCTGCTGAATATGCTAAGGAGTCAGATTGCACGTAAGCCTTGCTGTGCGGACAACCAAGGCATACCGCCCTTTGGGGCAAGGGTTCAAAGCTTCGGCAGTGAAGAGCGATGGCAGATAGATTTTCAAGTCTTACTCGGAGTGGGACTTGATGGCAGGTTGGGTGCCATCAGCACAGGGGGAGACTAGACACCTATGCATGTTGGACTCAACTGCAACTTCCCCTCAATTACCTGCATCGAAGGACTCAACACTTAAATGCACCCATACGCTCTAAAGGGCCCAACCAGACTATGCCTTTTGTATTGAACTCAGCCTTGTCCTCTTCTGCAACAACAATTGCATTTACCTTTGATTTTTGACGACTACAATTGCCAAGTATTTGCATGCTGCACCAATGACACACCCCATGGCCACTACGACCAACCAAGTGTTTGCTTTGGCTAAAAACTCTACTCAAGTGTTCCATGTTTGTTGATGACGCTAACCATCTGTGTACTTGCGCATTGCACCTACAGCCTGCCCCTTGGCTACCTCGCGCAACCAAGTCTTTATTTTGTTTGGCTGAAGTCTCCCCTTCAGCCAGATTTATTGATGACTCCATCCATATAGGAACCTTGCTCACTGCCCCAACAACATGCTTCTTGGCTTCCTCATCCAGCCAAGTTTGGAATTGCTTTGGCCAAAGACTCCCATTCAGTCTGGTTTGTTGTTGATGATTCCGGCCATTTGTGAACCTGCACACTGCACCGGCAAAATGCCCCCTTGGTTGCCTTGCCCGGCCAAGTCTAAAATTTCTTGACCAAAAACTCCCCTTTGGCATGATCTTTTTGTTAACAACTCTAGTTGTCTATGAACCTGTGAACTGCACTAATAGAATGCACTTGGCTGCCACCAAACAGCGAAGTATTTGGGAGGACCATCTCCCCTAGTGCAAGTTCATTCAAGGACCTGCACCCAACCATGTTGCTGAATTTGGATTTTTCTTCAGTATGGTGCACAATATCTCCTAGCGTCGCAGCACCTTCATCTGCCCACCTAGTCTGCCAAAGATCTCGCAAACACCTTCAACTTTCTCGCTCTGAACCCGTCCAAGAGCCCTCAAACTCCTTCAGCAATCCTGGCAGTGGAACCAACTACCACAGGGACAAACTCTAGGATGGGAATTTGCCCCGTGATTTTGTGGTCATATCGTGCAACTACTTCAATGCCTTGCTTTCACCCAACTTTTCGCTCACCAACGCATAAGAAAGAGATAGATAAAAAGGCTCCGCCCTAAAACTTTCGATTCAGCAATCGGTGCTTGCAATTACAACGAACTCTACCTTGCTCCCAAACAGAAGGAACACCCTTGCACTCACACCAAACTACACCCTACGAGGTCTGGCCTTGCCTAACTTGCCCACAACTTTCAGCTCTCCAAGAATTGATTTTAATGAAGCTCTGGGTGCCGCCTCAACTAGCCATTCGCCCCCTTATATAAGAAAGGGTGTAGGGAAGCTAGTACTACTAGAATTCCTTTGTCCATGTTACAATTCATCTTCCAAGTGACCCTGCCCATTACAACTAGGAAATTTGCACACAATCCCACCTAAGACAACTATTCGGAGTCCCAACCCAGCTAGGAAACATGCGTTTTCCTTCAAGAGTCTTGCATTATCTAACAGCCTTCAGGCCTCCTACTCTGACTCAAAGTCCTCAGCTCGAATGCCTCTTACCTCAACAAAGTCTTGTCTATGTCCATCTCTTGTATGGAGTCCTTGTTCTGTTTGGATTTGGTTATCTTGAGGAGTCTTGTTTGCATTCAACTCTGTTACTAAGTTTCCCACTTGCACTAGGCCACATAGCACACTCCTGGTTGGGCTAGGACATTTGTCAATGAATTTGCAACTAGCCAAGCCTTCTTCAGCGTTCTCACTAGCCATCCGTCTTGTGCAAAGCCCATTACGTGTTCATCTGGGCGTGGCTGCCTGCATGTGCTTATGAATAGGCCTTGCATCTGTCTCCTACTCCAAAATAGAAGTCTTCTTGCATCTGTCTAATGTGTATAGGACTCCCCTTATGCTGATAGCGCCCAACTCGCCATTGTGTTCTACTCTAAGTAGGACATGGAAATCTGTCTGCCAGCATGCCAATGATGTTGATGTTTTGCATACTTGCCCCGAAGTGTGTATGTGTTGGCTGTCTGCACAATCAGGTTGAGAAGCTGTTATGTCTTCATTAGTTGTCTTGGGGTGCCATCGATTTATGTTATATGTTTCATTTTTAAGAGGTAATGCTTAATTTATATGTTACTCCCACGAGCTGGATTAGTCACTCTTGTGGCTACGCAAGTGATTAAAATGGTTTAATTTGTTTTTAAATTTAAAATTGTATGTTCTTTGATGTCAGTTCATTTATCCAAACATTTGAAGTTACGCTTTGGCATGTATTGACTATAAGATTTGTTTCAGGTATTCCCTGTCTGCTGCCGTTACGTTTATGGCTATGAAAAGGTTAAAAGCGAAGAACAGGTTTTCTGCCATAAATCAGAGAGTTGCGGAGCACCCAAATCCCTGATACATAGAGCGTTAAGAGAACTCTCATCTTCTAATCACATTTTGGCCATCAATTCAGCAGATTGTTAAGCGTCCTTATATGTCATTTACTATTTATGAAATACTTTTCTATAGAACCACCTTTAATATTCTTAGCAAATTTGGTCTAATTTTAGTCATTCTTTTGTTGAGCTTTTTTTTTAAATAAATTTGTTAAGAGTGTTTTTTCGCGGTTCTGGAGCCTTGGCTAGGAGTTAGCAAATCATAGTTCGCATGCTTCCGAGTCGTCGTATATATGTAGACTCTCTCTCTTTCTGATAAAACTCTTAGGGTCGGTTAGGGGTTCTGTAAAAAATAAATTTCCGTGAATGTACTTTTTGCCCGGTAAAAGCTTTACTGAAAATGCTTTTCCTTTAATAAGTTGTTAGGGGTTAGCCTGAAAATCCCCTTAAAAAAAACACTGTTTTGCCCCTTTTAGGGGTAAGGGTATCAAAAGGGTTGTGTTAAATCAGGCGGGGTGGACCTCAATCCTAACTTTAAAAGGGTCAGATATTGACTGGACCTTCATAATTAAAAGGTTTGAATATGAAAATTTTAATTTTATTTAGGTCAAATTGGGTAGGGTTGGATTATGTGGGTAATAAAATGTTACTTTAATAATTACATATGTTTTACATTTTCATCAAACATTAAGTGACTTGTGCTTTTTTTTTTAGGTATAGACAATATCTTAAGCTTTAAAATTGGCATTTGAAGAAGGTAATTCAACAACGAGAAAATAGATCTTCACAAGTTACAAATTAGGGTAGACCTCAGAAAATAACAAGTCTCCAAAACGGGTATACCAGGTTTAGACTGATTGGTCAGGGTAACCTTACCCTATCTTTATATTAATAGGGTCTATGTTTTTGTCCATAACCCTCACCCTTATATTGTAGGGTTTGGTAAATGGGTCTTGTCTAAGTTTTGATAGCCTAATTAGGGACTTCTAAAAATATGGTAAACAAATTTATTTCGAAGTTCTTGAAAAAGTGGTAAAAAATTACCTAGGAAATCTACAAAAGAAGGAACAAGCAAGTGGAAAAGACTTTATTATGATAATATTACGAGATGACATCCATTAAGACCAATAAAATTTTGTAAGAATCTCATTATTATGCGTTCAATGCATACGAAGGTGAATGTGGGGGCAGGCGGGTTTTAATCACCCGTTGACCCCTTATCTGATGCAAGCAGTCAAATTATGCTGCAGAGACATATTTTTCAATATGCAACCCAACATTCTATTTTATAAAATTAAACTAGTTCAAAATATTTGCCTAGGCATTAGGGGGTTGCAATTGACGCCTCCAAACTTCAAAAAAATTTCAAACTTGGTACTAAAAAGGCATGTTAAAATTATGTACAGTATGAAAGCGTAATATTCACCCGCTTCATAGCTTTAGACCACTTTCAAATTTCCAAATATGTACACTACGAAAGAGAAAGATGAACTCTCCTAATCGAACATGGTTACATTCTTCCTGGTGAGGATGATTTCTACTCTAAAGTGAAGATGATACTTGAGGACAAACTTGAATGCAAAAAAGGTGTCAGGCTTGGGCACCGGTGTGGTGCTGGCCAAGGTTGTCCAACACTAAATCAAAGACAATATTCCATGAGGAGTTTCCTCCTTGTTGTCAGGTACATATAGTTAAATAATTTATCATTTATACAAGTGCTCCATGATCCTTGTACTTCACAAGAGCCCAAGAGTCGTGGTTTTTCTCCTTGTCCGTTGTCCACCAAGTCGTTCACCCTCAGGCATAGGAGATATCTTGTTGCGTTCACCTTGACTTCATGCACTAGACATACCCGATCGACATTTGATGAGATATGTTTTAATTGTACTTAAGTCAATTTTGTTAAGACATAGCTAATATGACTAATTTTTAGTGTCATTCCTTTTTCAAATTTGACACGAGATGACCAAGATTATTTTAGATTTTTAGTGCATTTCATTTAGCAAAAACAAAATATACCAAGGATGACTTTAATTTGCAGTTTTTTCTTTTTGCTAATTTGGACATAACATGACCGGGATTAATTTAAATTTAGAGTATTATTTCTTTAACTAATTTGTACATAACATAACTAGGATGATTTCAAATTTGCAATAACTTTTAGCCAATTTGAATATGACATGGCTAGGATGGCTTTAAATTTGGAGTGCCCTTTCTAAGTCAATTTAGATATTGCATGGCCAGAATGATTTTGAATTTTGCATACACAAGAATACTAAAACATTTTGCAAGGAGTTCATTAAATTTATTACATTAAAGAAATGCTTACCTTTAGTGAGAATTTCTTCATATGCTTTGTACTCCAAAGTTGAGATTTTCAATTTCTTCCATGAGAAGTTGTTTGTCTTAGGAGTGTGGTCATTCTATCAAAAGAAATTAAACGAATTTGGAAGCATCCCTATGCAGGGTATTTCCTCATTTTCTTTGTTCAATTAATCTTTTTTTTTGGGCGGGGGGGGGGCGGGGGGGGGGGCTGAACTTGCAAAAAGGTTTGCTCAATCAAAGTATTGAAGAGTGTGTAGAACTCCCTAAAAGATCACTTGTTTGCCCTTTTCTTTTTCTGTTATGCAAGTGCATCCTTTCGGTCCTACTATGATAATATACTTTTGAGTCTTTTCTGTTAATGTACTCATGTTCCCAACTCGCACTCCAATTTCCAAATGGCAAGAGGCTGAAGGGATTAAAGGACGCGCATGCAAACAGTTGAAGGACGATAATTCCTTCTAGAGCGATTCTCAATCGATGGTAGCTACGGTTCCCATTATAGTGCTCTTATAAATCACTATCCTTAGAATGTTGGCATTAAGGAGGACTTTGTTGCCAGTGTTGGCAAAAGCTGGGACATGGACTAAGAAGAGCTGCCTTTAAGTTAGGGTGGCTTGTCTATCAACTCCAATAGCGTCATCACCACTTGTTGCTCGGTTGAAACCAAGACTGGTAGTATGACACATGAAGTTGACCAATTGAAGGGCTATGGTTTGCATGTTATGGATGTCAATTTATTGAGCAAGTGATTTCCCAAACCATATTGCATTGGACTTGGAGTTGTCGTAAAGGTAAGAGCTCAAGCTGAATCATACGAAATGATCAATCATACAAAATTAGGTAGGGGTGGCCATAATGCGGGTGGCCCGCAGGCTAGTTGGCTGGCCCAACCCACAGCCCGGTTCAACTGCTGAGGGGAATTTAACCGTTTCTTCACCCTTTTCACTATTATTTAAGAGTCTCTTTCTCTTCTTCTCACCTCTCATACTCTCAAGTTTTAAGCTCTTAATCACTTTAATTTTTATTTTTAATTAAAATTTAAAATTAAGCTCTCACACTCTCAAGTCTCAAGATTAAAGAATCAAGTTCTCAATTCTTAAGTTTTCTCCTCCTCCATCAAGTGAGCAACCGGCAACTCAACTAAACTATCAAACATCAAGGTAAATAAATTTGATTTAATAACTTAATTTTTAGTTTAATTTACCTCTTTTTTTCTTAGTATTTGTTGTTGTTTTAAAGAATATAGCATCCCAATCAATTTACAATGCCTCTTCTTCCTTAATCACCCACCTAAGTCCAACTGCCAATTTTTTCTAAAGGAGGAATTCCCGACATAAACAAAGTCGACTATGAAGGAATTCCACCAATGCCTTTGATGATTGGGGAGAAAAAAATCGTCAACCCTCCTTTGTGTGGAACTATATGAAGAAAATTAGGGTAGACGACCCTAACAAATAACTCCTAAAAACCAAATGCAACTATTATAAAAATGTTTAAAGCATGGAAACCATGGGAGAAGGGGGTACAAGACATCTTCTTCGACATGTTAGATCATGCTCTAACAAGCATGGATGGAAGGACCCCAAACAAGCACAATTAAGTGTCATGAGCGCTTCTTCTACCTCTCTTAGTACTTTTATTTTTAATCAAGATACAAATATGAGGGAGCTTGTGAAGTATGTTGTGCACACTGAGCAACCCTTCTTC
This sequence comes from Saururus chinensis, assembly GCA_035235625.1. NCBI lineage: Eukaryota > Viridiplantae > Streptophyta > Magnoliopsida > Piperales > Saururaceae > Saururus > Saururus chinensis. Next base: position 27,687,683 of record CP141142.1, read on the forward strand.
TTTGCTGATGACTCCAAGTTTGAGACATGTGAGAGAAGCTCTCAACTTGGCCTTCAACAAAATCCCATGCAACACTATGAAGAGAGATATTTTTAAGCTACACGAGGAGTACAAGGTAGAGCTTATAAAAACCCTACAAACAATTCTAGGTAATATTGTTTTGACTTTTGATATTTGGACTAGTATCTAAGATATTAGCTATGCATGTGTTACTGCACATTTTATTGATAAATCATGGAGATTAAATAAGAGAATAATTTATTTTAACATTATAGAATTTTCTCATTCCACTTCAATTATTGAAAAATCATGGATGTATGTTTTAAATGAATATTTAATTAAAGATAAAATTATGTCTATTACTTTAGATAATGCTTCTAATAATAATTTAATGGTAGAACTTTTAGAATCTCATTGTGATCACATTAGTGCAGTATAATCATGTATATTTCATATTAGATGTGCATGTTACATAATTAATTTATTTGCCCAAGATGGTTTAAACCTCATATTCAATTAATTAAACCTCATATTATTTGTTTAAGATGTGGTTGAACCTCATATTCAATTAATTAAAAATACTTTGTTATATATCACCTCTACATAGATAAGGAATTTGAAATGAGTATGGAAGGTTTATTGACTTATTTTTTTGGTTTACAGGTACAACAAATTGATTCTAGAATTTTCAACTCACAATCAAAGTTTGCTAAAGAATTGGTGAAGAAATTTGGACTTCAAGATGCAAAAAATGTCAAGACACCTATGTCTCATTTTGTCAAGTTCAGTAAATATGTTTTAGGTAAATCTAATAAGCAAACTTTGTATAAAAGTATGATTGATAGTCATTTGTACTTAACTTCTAGTTGCCATATATTTGCTGAAGTGTAGGAGTATGAACTAGATATTAAGTTGATCTTAAAGAATCCCACGTGATTGCTCTTAAGAGAATAATAAAATATGTGAGTAGTTCTACAGGATATGGTTTATGGTTTCTATTTAATACTACTTTTTAACTAGTAAGATATTCAATGCTGACTGGACAAAGAATGTAGATGATAGAAAGAGTACCTCTGGTATAAGTTTTTATATAGGAAATTGTTTAATCTCTTAAAATAGTAAAAAGTAAAATTGTGTTTCTCTATCAACTACAGAAGCTGAATATATAGATGTTGTTTGTGGTTGTCCTTAATTAATGTGGATGAAAAAATGTATTTTCATTATGGAATATGTCATGACAAAATGACTTTATATTGTGATAATCTAAGTTTGATTAAAATTTCATAAAATCCTATTCAACATTCTTGTATAAACATATTGGTATTAGACATCATTTTGTTTAAAATTTGGTTGAGAATTAATTTGTTAACTTATAAATATTTTAATAGTTTTAATTTACTGATATTTTCACAAAACCTTTGGATTTCAATAGGTTTATTAACCTTAGAAAAGTCATCAGACTTGCTTGCCTAAAGTAATTTCACAAGACATTTTTGTCTCTTGTTTTGCATGAAAATTTTTTGGGATGTTAAACACACCTAACTATTTCTTTAAAAAAAATTTCAATTTAGTGTGATTTACTTGGTTTAGTACTTGGTTGATTTATTTTAAAAAAAAAGTTCAGACAAACAATAAAAAAATTGTGTTTGCAAGCATATAACCGACATATCATGTAAAATATACTTGAATTATGAAGTATTCCACATAGTAGGTCACATATGTAATGCATGAAAAATACAATCTTGAGCCAAAAGGACTAATTGAATATCAATTCAGTAGAGTTTTAATATTCATAATAATACTTTATGCATTGTTAATTTAGTAAAATATTTAGCACTCACTATAGGAATTTAATATTATCTATCGGGTTAAATATATAATATGGTTGATTTACTTCTCAACTCTAAAACTACAAGGTAGTATAAGGTAGTTAAGAGGTTTAGATTTCTTTGAATGTTGGATGAAATTTGATATGTTTATATTTTATAATAAACACTTGATGTAAACATTGTCATAAATAGTTCTCATAAATATGATGGAGAGGTTGCCTACATGAAAAATCTTATGTTAGTGTGAAAGATACCATCCCTTTGACATTAGAAAAAGCTTAGAATAGAATAATAAATAGAGCAAGGCCACGAGAACTAAGAAAAATCCATTGAATGCCCAATAATAGGAAAATGAAAAAGCCAAAACTTAAAAATAGACAAAAAGTCTAGAGAATGATAACAACATAAATTGAATTCTATATCAATGCTTGTATCTCTTTCTTATTTAATGTAAATTAATGATTAAACAGAATGCGAGTATGGGCCAAGTTTATTGACAAACTCATTTATCAAAGTAGTGGAAGAGAAAATTTATATCTTGATGATTGTTTTGAATAATTATGGTATAACCTTTGACTTGAAGTAAATTTTTTTTGCATCTTCTCTTATTATGAGGCTTTGAACTTGAAATTCTGATTCTTTGGTTAAGTAACTAGTGAGATTATGTTATGCTCTTGTGGGATATATATGGTGTGTTATTATGAAATTTGGATAATATTTTCACAATTGATACCACTACATGGTAAAAAACACACTTTGTTTTCAATAAAGTTTTTATCCAATTCTACTAAAATTGTTTCTAGATGTGGTTTCAAATTGGTTTACAAGTTTGTTCTCTATGTTTTTTCTTCTTTACCATGATTTTCTTTTGTCTATTTGTGAAAAAAAGGAGAGAAATTTTGGTTAGAGAAAACCTTAAATCTTGAGGGTAGAAAACTAACAGAGAGTGTAGGAAAAGCTAAAAAAGAGCTTGAAAAGAAGACCTTATGATTTATTGATAAATAAAGAGAATTTTTTTTATGTGGTTATTGAACAATATTATATGATATGTTCTAATTTGTAATGTGGAGGTTGATTACAAGTTAAAGACCACCACAATAAGATTTGAGAATTATAGATTAAAGGGGAGAGTCATTGTTAAATAATCTATCTAAATATTAATATGCACTATGGAGTTGTAATTTTTTATTTTTTAGATGATGGGTTGAGTGTTTTGTCCTAAAATAGACAAATGGGGAGATTATAAGGACATAAGTGTCCTTATGTTATGTATTGGTTTATTTATGTGATCAAAATAATATCATTGATGTGTAATTTTAAGTTACTTTATATCTAAAAATGGGGTAAAAAGGAATACTTAAGTCCTTGTTTTTGTCAAGTAAAAACATCTACACACATCACATTCACCTATTTTAGGGTAAAAGATACGTGAAAGAAGGGTGAGGATTAGAGGTTTTTATATTGCAAAATAAAAAATCTAGTCAGAATGATCGATTGTTGATGAACTATTGAAAAATATCCGAAAACTATAAGAGCGATAGATCACTTCTGTGAATGATCGATCAACACCCAAAAACACTCTTTGTTAAATGAAGTTAATAGTTTATTGATTGATTTTTGGGTCAACAGATACATTGATGGAAGAGTCATGAGGTAAAGGATTGGACATGATGGAGAGAAGACCTAAAAAACTTAGAGAACTTGTGTGGAGTTGCGCTCATGAGGTTTTGAGAAAGTTTTCTTCTAAAGTTTAAAAATCTCTACCTAAATTAAAAAGAGTGATTAGAGGTGATAAGAGAACACAAAAACACAAGTGGGACAAGGTGTTTGCTAAATATTGTTGTTGAGAAGATCAAGGATTGGAAGATTCATTCCAAATGGAGGAGATGAAAAATCTACTTTGATAAAAGAGCAAAAAGAGGATAAAATCAAGCATGCCGATAAACAATCAAGTGGTTGATTCAGAATTAAAGAGTAGTGTGGAGAACCAGCCATTTGAAGAAAAATCAGTCTTTTGCCATTGTAATTGGTAATTGTGTAATCTTAGATTTACATAGTGCATAATTAATTTGGACAGTGTCTTGGGGTTTTTCTGTAATTGGGTTTCAATGTAAAAATTCTTGTGTATTTGTTTGATGACTTGGTTACCAAATTTTTGTTAGAACACATTGGAATTAGGCATGCTAATTTGGACAAAATATTTGATTATTTTCTTTAGAAAGGGGGAAGATAAATCTTGTAACTTAATTATGAGTTATAGGCACTTTATTTTTGTCCATTTATCTATGCCACACACGTAGTTCACAAACCAACAATGTCTTGTCAACACCTACGTAGGTTAAACATAGTCAAGATGATGAGGGTTAATAAAACCTGTAGGTTGTTTGAAAGACTTCCTCTTCTACGTATTCATTTAGAAAAACACTTTTGACATCTATTTGATATACTTTGAATTTTAAATGATAATTCATAGCAAGAAGTAATTTAATAGATTAACTTTAGCAGCATGAACAAAAGTTTCATCAAATCACTTCCTTCTACCTTTATAGCCTTGAGCAATAAATCTTGTTTTATTTCCTACCACATTACCTTGTTCATTTGTCTTGTTATTATAAATCCACTTTGTACCTATGACATTGTATTATTTAAGTCTAGGAATAAGGAACCATATATCAATCTTAGTAAATTAATCTAGTTCCTCTTGCATTGTATTAATCTAATTTTTATGTTGAAGTGCTTCATTAATTTTCTTTGGTTCTATAAAAGATACATAACAAGAAATTTTTATTTGTTCTTCCAATTGATGTCTTGTTTTCACTCCTTCATTGATGTCACTAATCATATTTGTTTAAGGATGGTCTTTTTGAACCTAATTAGGTACTTGGCTAACTTGAACTTGTGGTTCTTGCTCTTCTTCATGAGCTTCAACATCATTTATATCATCATCATGAACATCCACATGTTCCTGTTCTTTTTTATCTCTATCACTAAACACATTTGCGGAATCATCATAATCATAGCAATCATCAATTCTTTGCTTTCCTTTTCCATGTTAAATGTTTTGAGTTTTAATTTGTTTCATCATTTATAACTACATTAAAGGACTCCGTGACAGTTTGAGTTCTTTTGTTAAAAATCATGTATCCCTATTTGTCAAAGAATATCTAAGGAAAATTTCATCATCACTTTTACTATCAAATTTTTCTAGGGCTTCTCTATCTTTTAAGATCCGACTAGGGCTTCCAAAGACTAAAAAGTTTGATAATGGTTTTTTACCTCTCCACAACTAATAAGGTGCCAAACAGGGCTTCTAAAGACTCTAAAAAGTTTGATAATGGTTTTTTACCTCTCCACAACTAATAAGGTGTTTAGACTGTACTAGGTCTCAAATAGACTATACTGAAGGTGTATGTTGCAGTGTTCATAGCTTCTGCCTACCAAATGCTTTTCATTTAGCTTTACCTAGTCATGTCTTGAATAGTCTTATTCTTTCTTTCAACTATTTCATTTTTTTGTGGAATTTTAGGGGCGGAGAACTAATGATGAATTTTATATTTGTCACAAAACTCTTTGGACCTAAAGTTAGTGAATTCACCACCTTTGTCACTTCTAATATTGTGAATGTGTAGGCCACTTGTTTTTTGTATGGTAAGGACAATTATTTTGAATGTGTCAAAAAAATCTAGCTTCTCTCTAAGAAAATCTACTTAAGTAAACCTTGATAAGTCATCCACCATCATGAGGATGGACTTTTTACCACCCAAACTAGTTGTTTTCATTGGTCTCATAATGTCCATGTGTATCAACTCTAATGGTATTTCAATTCTCACTTGTTTCAATTTTTTATGATGGGATTTTGACTATTTACCTTTCTGACAAGCACCATATACAAAGTTTTCAGGAGTTATCATAACAAGGTCACCTATAATGATCTCTTCCTTTGTTATTTTTGTTAAATCTCTAAAATTCACATGTCATAACCTTTGATACCACAAGTCTTATCAACCAAGGACAAGTTTGTAAAATAAACAAGATCTAGTAAATAACAATTATTATAAGCTCTTAAACCTTTTACACAAATCATTCTAGATTTGTCAATGATATAACAAGCCTTCTTTGAAAACTTCATTGTAAAACCAGAGTGACATATTTGACTAATGCTTAAGAGACTAGCTTTCAAACCACTAACATACAAGGTATTAGCAAAATCAGGTAATCTAGAAACTTTCAATGTGCCTACCCATCTATTTTTATGGTACTTTCATATCAAAATGTAACTTTGATATCATAGTTCTCTACCAAATTAATAAACATAGATTTGTTATTGGTCATGCGCTTTGAACATCAACTATCTGAGTACCACATGTTAGAATGTTCAGTTTTAATGGCGGTGTGCACTATATAACATTTTACTTCTTTTTTTACACAAATTGTTTTTGTTTTCACAAATTTTTGAAGATCTCTCAAGTTTTTATTATGTTTTGCATTCTTAAGAGTTTTTGCATTAACTTTTTGTTCTTTTTTGTGATTACCATTATGGGAAAACTTAAGAGAGTCTCTTAGTGAATCATGTGTGTCAGCCCTATGTCCAAGATTTTAAACTTTTGTCTTATGTTCCCTTAAGTTTCTCCCCATCAATGAGATTTATCTAAGCAAATCAATTTTAGCATTATCACTAACACTTTGTAGTATCTTAACTAATTTGTTCTTGTTTGGCTCAAATTTAGTCACAAGTTCATTCTTTAGCAATTGTTTTCCTACCAAAAGTTGAAAAGTTGAAGTACTACCTTCATTATCATACAAATTTATAGCCTTAACAAATTTAGTGCTTCCTAGGAAACTTTGTATTCTTATGTTCCACATACCCTAAATCATTCTTGTCACTTCCATATTGTCCACAAGAGAGAAGTTTATCAAGTTTTTCTTGCCATTGACATACTCTTTCAATTTTAAATTAGATGTTTTCATATATTCTTCAAAATTTTCAATTTTCTCAAGTAATTCAAGATTTTTTGTATTACATAAGTATTTGTTATGCACAAGTTGAGAATTCTCATGTTTCATAGCACAAAAGTTTGCTCTATGCATTTTCAATTTATAAAAAATATGATTATTCTTGCCACAAAAAAAAATTGAAACAAATAAAGACAAGCTAAACATGTTTTAGAATTCCATGGCAATAGAAAGCACAATTCAATACTAGACAAATCTTAAAAATATTCAAATAACCTCAGCTACCACTTGTTGGTTTGCTAACTATGTGTGTGGCATAGACTGATAGAGAAACATAAAGTGTCTCTAACTTACAATTAATGTTATGCCCCAACTTTTTCGATTAACTTAAAAGTTGGAATTTCGTAAAATTTGTAAGCAAAGAGAGCCTAGATCAATTGTGTATAAATAAGAAACTCTTAAGAGTATTAAAGTACAAAAGTACAAAATTTCAAAAGTTAGGGCGATGCACACCATGAAATCATTTCAACATAAATATACAATGCATACAAAAATATTGTTAAACAAAATCCGGCGTATCGGCCCATTTTTCCACAGCAGGGGAATGATAAATCATATAACAAATTCATAACTCAGAATTTAAAGTCAAACCATTTGCATAGCTTAAAACAAATACATTTCATTCACAGAATGTTGTCAATACTAAAACAATATACACCCGTGCTCCTGGGGCAATAGGATCTGAAGAAGAGGGGTTTTCCCATTATATTCTAACTCCTGAGCGTGCTAAAAGCCTCATTAGGTAGCATCTAAGAGTAATAAACTCCGATAGTTCTTGGGTTGCATGCTCAAGAACTACCCATCAAATTCCAAATTTTTAAAATGAAAGGAATAATCAAATGATATTCAAATAATTAGTGATAAAAATATGATTTAGAACCACCTACTCTCGTGAGGCCTTCGCTCTTTGTCTGCTTAAGTGCAGCAGGCGGAAATTCCTCTTGCACTTAGATAATCTCCTTGTCCAGCTTGGGTAGAACCTCCCCTAGCACTAAGATAATCTCCTTGTTTGGCTTGACCTTCCCTAGTGGTAGGACGATCTCTGCTTCTGGCCCGAGAGTGGTAGACAAGGCCTCTTCTTGCCCCTGGCCATTCACCCCTTTTAGAGATGCTAACTTGAAAAATGGATCCCCGCGATGTAGGGCATCCTTGAATTAGTTAGAATGAGTTTTTGAATGGAAGGAAAAGGGCAAGAAATGGCTTAGAAACTCATGTTAAATGCATAGAAATGGGAATAAAATAGAGAAAATGGTAGGAGAAAGGAGCTAGGGGCGACCCCTCTCCTTGTATAGATGAAAGTCCTCGTTGGATGCGCACCATGTGGCGCATATTCAATCATCAACCCATAGCCATACCGTGGGTTGTCTTGCCTCGATGCGGTAGGCCATGTCCTGCCACATTGTGGCAGGTGAGAGCTGGCGTTCTGGTGTCAGCTTGTAAAACTTCATAATTTGCTACCCTAATCGGATTCGTGTGTTCTTCATTCTGTGGGCTCGTATCGAGGAGCCCTTCGAAACAAGACCATAGAAGGGCATGTTTCCCCGTGAATGCAACCTAGGTCCAGACCATGGCACACTTAACGAGGCCATAGCCCATAACTCAAGTGTCAAAATTTTGCTTTCTTGGGCCTGCTACAATTATCTCTCTGAGCCCTATGAACGATCTATTAGGTTAAAAAAGGAGATTGAGGCTAAAATAATGTCAATTTGATACACAAAGCTTGTTGGACCAAAAACTTAAAATAAGTTCAAAGGTTTATTTTTAAAAAAAATTCAGGGTGTTACAATTAAGTTACAAGATTTATCTTCCTTTTTTTTTTAATCATAGATTTTGTTCAAATTAATGTAATGGGAATTTGCAATTAAATCAGCAAGCAAACACATAAGAATTTTTATATGTAAACCTAACTAAGGGAAAACCACATGACTACAAAATTACCAATTACAAAGACAAAAAGACCCAATTTTCTTCAAACTACTGGTCCTCTACGCCAATCTTAAATTCTAAAGCAACCACTATTTGGTTGTTTATAGGTCATAGCTTGATCTTTTCCTCTTTGTGCTATTAAATCAAAGTATATCTTTCATCTTGGAATAAATCTTCTATTCTCCTTGATCTTCTCAATAATAATCTTCAACAAACACCATACCTCATATGTGTTTTTGTGCTCTTATCTCACCTCTAATCATTTATTTTTAATTTAGGTAGAAACTTTCTCACTCTAGAAAATTAATTCTCTCAAAACTCTATTAGAGAAACTCTACACAAGCACTCTAAGTTTTCTAGGTCTTCTCTCCTATCTTCATCACATCCCAATCCCTTTATATAGACTCCCATGTCTTAAAAGGAATATGACTCTAACTAGGAATCCAAATCAAATGAGAAAAGTTTAATTTAAGCAACTCTGCACTCAATCAAGTGATCATTCCACAGGGTGACTGATCGATTCCTATTCCTTTCCCTTATGACTCTTCCATCAATCGACCCTCATCGATAAACTCTCGGCTTTGTTTAACAAAAAGTGTTTTATGAATTACACATTGGGAGTAAGTGACTCAGAAGTGTAGTCATGGTAATGGAATATTTATCTTCTTGTGCTTTTGTGCATGATTATATATGTTATGGTTTGTTTTTATTCTTATGTCTTACAATCAATGAAATGATGTTCATGTTGGTTTGTTGGACAATGTGTGTGGCACAAATAAACTAAGAAAATAAAGTGCCTCTAACTCTCAATTACTTTACAAGATTTATTTTTCCCTTTAAACAAAATAAACCATTTTTTTTTCAATTTAACATTCCTAATTCCAATGTGTTTTAACGAGAAATTTGCAATCAAATTAGCAAATAATTCATACAAGAATTTTTACATTTTAACCCAACTAGGGAAAAAGGATAGGATACTCCACCTATATCATCTATGCACTATGTAAATTTTAGATTACATAATTATTGATTACATAGACAAAAGACTCATTTTTCTTCAACTGGTTGGTTCTTTGCACCACTCTTAAATTTTAAATCAACCACTCCTTGGTAGTTTATCGATCATAGCTTGATATTCTTCTCTTTTGTTCTTACTTGATCAAAATAGATCTTTCATTTCCCCCTTAGAATAAATCTTCTATTTACTTGATCTTCTCAATAACAAGTTTTAGGAAACACCATGTGTTTTGTGTATTAATCTCACCTCTAATCACTCTTTTTGATTTATGAAAAAAAATTTCTTATTCTAAAAGACAACTCTTTCAAAAGTCCATGAAAGAGACTCCACACAAGTTTTTCAGGTTTTCTTGGTATTTTTATCATGTTTCAACCCCTTCTTATAGATTCGCAAACCCTAAAGAAAAAAGTATATAATTTGGAATTGTAATCTTGCAAAGTCGAATCCATAAGGATTGCCTTTGCATGACTATAACAATGATTACAAAATTGAAGGAGTAAAGAAAAATTAAGAGGGAGAGTAGAAAAGTATTGAGGTAATAAAAGTTTTTAGATGAAATTCAATAATATAAAACACTTAGGCATTAAGGATCATTGCAACATATAGTAATGTTCTTCATTTATTATGTTATTTCAGTTAGAATCGAATGAATATTTTATTTAACCGGAACATATGAACATTTAAAGCAAAAACAATGATAGAGAATACTTTGGATGGATGAAGGATTAAAAGAATTATTTCTTTAAGAATTTTATGTATCAAAACCACAAAAGATAAGGAAAGAGTGTCTTCAAGCATCTTGTGTATTACAATTACAACAAAATAAGAAGAAGAATATTAAATAGACATCACTTCAAATAACTAATATTTACTTGAAATCATTAATGAAACATGAATAGAACTCCATCATATTGTTGCTAATCATCTTTAATCACCTCTACAAAAGATGAGAAGAAAAATAAGAGAAGAGAGCTCCAACAAGGAGGGGATGATGATTCTCCCACATCCACAACTCTTTTTATATGAGTAGAAGGGGTTGCTTGAAAGGGGAAGGTACAATCATATCAATTGATTGCTTTTTGATTAATTGTTTGATTGGTTGCTTCTTTGGCAATGATTAGATTCTAAATAAATCAATAGTTTATTATGTAAATAAGAATTTTTTACTTTTTCTATAATTGTCCAATCAGCCTCGTCATCTTTCCTTATATATATATCAATCATAATAACTAAAAAGATCCTCCATGTGCTGCCCTCTGGTTAATTGACTATTTGTCTATTTGTATGTTAGATTTGACCCATATATCTTTAGAATTATAAATTTCAATAAGAAATAATGATTGTAGCTAGGAAAATCTTCTTTCTAATCACACTAAAATCATATAAATAGGAATTTTCTATAGAAAGATATGACTTAAATACTAAAGTCGTATCAATATGTCTAAATTAGCTCCTTACCAAATTTGGTTCTCTTGATGCAAATATAAAATTGAATGGGTCTACGTGGTTATAATAGACCATTACATGCATGTTTAAACCATTAAGAACTCATTCTTAAACCACTGAATAGCTTTAGGTAGTTGATTTCACTTCCTCTTCTACTTAGATCTTGTCAAGGCTTATTTGGATATGTAAACACAATAGAGGTCCAACTCACCTATTCAAAATATAAATGCCCCAAATAAGTAATAAATTAACACAAAATAGAATTACAATTCAAGATTTGAAAATACTTAATTTAACATTATTTTAGTGCATCAAATCCCCCCCCCCCCCAACTAGCATATTGCTAGTCTCTAACAATCTATGCATTTGAAACAAGAAATAATTAAAAACAAAATGTGAAAGCATGCCACTTTTATAACCCATCGTTACTATAATTAGTGGATGAGTTGTGTCTTGTGAGGGTTTGTAGTGAATATACTCACAAAATTCAAAAATTCATGGGTTGCCTCTTATGACGAGCTAAGTTTTACACCTTTAGCCAAACGGAACATAGAAGAGAAGAAAAAAAATATGAGTGACAATGTTATTAAGTTAAGTTGATGAAGTAAAGACTAAGATAATAACTATAAAGCAAAACCAAAGAACCCCTTCATCCCCACTTAGAAAACATCAAACTTTACAATTAACTCTAAAATACTCAAGCACTAATTTTCATTGATTAAATTTTTAAAAAATATTCATGAAAGTCCAAACCATTAAATATCTATGTAGATAAACTTTTAAAACAATGTGTTAGTGAGCCAAGGTAAACTTTTGACAAGATAATTAGAGGATCAGTCTCCTAACATAAATAGCAAAAAGAACCAATTGCAAACTTAGAAACCTCTCTGAGATAAAAAGCGATTTGAATGTTTGCTTTAATTCCTCGTGGGCTTTATCTATGATATTCCAGTGTGTTTGTGTTTTTACAACAATGGCTTCGCCCTATTTTACAAAAGAAAACATCATTTTAAAACTTTATTTTTTTCCCTTTTTTTATATGATCTCCATCTGTAATGCCCGAGATTTTTCACCCATTTTCCTTAAAATTCACGGAATTTTTTTTTTTTGCAATATAACGTCTGTAAATCGGAGGAAAAATGACGAAACCAAAACCTGATAAAACAGTTTATAATTTAAAACACTAAACATCCACATACGGTCAATCATTGTACGGCCAAAGCAAATATCATTAGGCGCTACTCGAAAACACACATACGAATAAATTTGCTATGATCATAGACTTTTAAATACAAATCACTTCCAGACATCCCTGAGTACAAGTCCCATAACAGTCCACCGACTGATCCAAATGAAAGTCCAGAATAAACATCATGATGTCTCGTCTCACCCAATACAGGAGATCGTGGCACAAATAACTCGCAAAGAGTCAAGCAGATACCTAAGTCAACGGGAATCAATCCACCGTTGAAACGAGCGTCCATCTCCAGGAGCTCTCCGCACAACCTGCAAAACCTCCCGTACAATGGGGCTAAAAATAGTAGGGTGAGGATTTTCATACTCAGTAGAAAAATACCCAGTAGGGGAAATCCCAAACGGTGAACTCCAAGTTCAGAAATCATGCGTCATGCAACACAAACATGAAGCAGTCAACACAATATAATCATAACATGCTCAAACGCATACGATCATACCAAAGGCACCATCGTGCCACAGACATACCGAAGGCACCATCGTGCCAAAATCATACTGTCCAATCAACTTACACAAACACCCTTATCCAGGGTCATACAAACTTACTCGTACCACTGTACGCATACTCATACAACATACACATACTTGTACGACCTTACTCGTACAATCATATGCTTACTCATACAGCTTACACATACATGTACGACCTTACTCGTACAATCAGACTCATACAACCTTACTCGTACAATCTGCACAAAATCATACTTACTGTCTTACTCAGAAACATATTCTCACAATCGTACTCTTACTCTTACAGTCGTGCTCATACTCATACGCTTACAGTCCTGCTCATACACACTCTTACAGTCCTACTCATACACACTCTTATAGTCTTACTCATACTCATACACTTACAGTCCTGCTCATACACATACAGTCGTACTCACACTCGTACAGTCGTACTCATACACAATCGTACACATATCAACGACCACTAAAGCTCATTACAACTAATAGGCTCCAGCGTCGAAAAGGAAAAGAATGCCACTGGGGCAACACCTTAACCTCCAAGGAGTGACTAGACGCCATGGACTTTTCCGAAGGTAAGGCACACCAATGCTCATGGGGCACTGGATCAAATAGGTAAGAGTAGATCCATGATACTACTTACCTGAGCGCGCAAACATAAACACCCACACATAAGGGGTCATACAGTTGCCCACCATAATGGGTCTTATAGTGCCATAGAATCGCCCACCATAATGGGTCTTATAGTGCCAGAGAATTGCCCACCATAATGGGTCTTATAGTGCCAGAGAATCGCCCACCATAATGGGTCTTATAGTGCCATTGCCACTCTTGGGCAAAAAACATACAGTGCCACTTGGGCAGAAACATACAGTGCCACTCTTGGGCAGAATCATACAACGCTCTCAACAGAGCATCAAACGTCTGGGCTTACACAGCACACAGACCAAATCAGAAACATACGTCGCTCTCAATAGAGCATCAGACGTCTGGGCTTCATACAGCACGCAGACAAAGTCAGAAACGTACATCACTCTCAACAGAGCATCAAACGTCTGGGCTTATACAGCACACAGACCAAATCAGAAACAACGTCGCTCTCAGCAGAGCATCAGACGTCCGATGCCCTATACAGCACACAGACAACATCCCGCAGGATAAACACCATGGCAAGACATGATAAATGCTCGGCCGACTCATTAGCGGCAAGCTCAAACACGGAACTTAATCCGTCGAACCCTCATGTCTCAAACTCACAACGCTATCATTAGCTGTGCTTATAATTCAAGTTTGAATTAAGTACATTATGCGGTACAATTATGCCACACAACTCACAGTCCTCGACTGGTCAAACTGAAGCTGAGCCCGATCCGAAACCCAAGTTCATCAGGGCAGCAGACTTCACTTACCCGTCCACATCATGGACAAAACTCATCGTACACCAAACCCTTACAGTCTTACACTTCGCCATCCATCTTATGGCCAAAACCTCTTACACTGACATCCTCAAATAACGCTCCTCAAAGCCAACCCAGTTGTCGCCCTCTTACTTATATCTTCACTTATTATACTTACTTTTCACTTCATAATATGTACGTTATGCTTGTACAATTATAAACACTCTTATTGTCTGACAGTTACCCACCATACCATCCAACCCGAACCGATCCATTCTAATCCTTGCCCGTCATACTCATATCCTCTACCATACGCTTACACAACTGTATCCAAATCCAGACAAAGCCTCTGTCACCTCTTACTGTCCATCGCCCATACCTCTGCCCACATACACTTACACACATCCAAAGCATAGGCAAAATGCCATCATACATACGTATGTCTCACACATACGTATAACATACACATACGGTCATACATACATAACTTACAAACATGCACGCTAGCCATCACTAGCACATGCATACACACGTCAAACATGCACGCTAGCCATCACTAGCACATGCATCCATCAAACGTACACGCTAGTCATCACTAGCACATGCACACACATTCATACATACTTCAAACATGCACGCTAGCCATCACTAGCTCATGCATACATCAACATATACGCTAGTCATCACTAGCACATGCATAATTCATACGTAGCATACTGACATATTTGCTAGCCATTGCCAGCGCATACATAATCCACATCCATAAAACGTGCATACATCTCATGCATATCAATCATACCATACAATCATGCTTACACGCACATCATGCAATCGGATCGTTACTTACATCCAAGCATGGAATCATACAATCCTAGCATGTTGCTACTCATTCAAAGCATGCTTCATGAAATTACGAGTTCAAAGCTCCCCTACCTCGTAATCATGACGTTCGATGGCGAGCACACGACGGTGGCGGCGTCGGCGGCGGAGTTGGTGGTCAAAACCGTTGTCTGGCTGAGAGAGCTGCTATCCCGAGGATTTTAGGATGCGCCGGAACTATCACGGCCAAACAGAGTGTTAGAAATCAATGCGGTAAAACCCGCGATCCACGGCGGCACACTAGGCCGGCCGGGAGAAATATCGTGCCAACATAAGTGGCGGTGCGACCAGATGTCGAGGGTGTACACTCTAAAGATTGGCCGGTGGCTAAAACGTGCTTAGCCGGCCACAAAGACGTCGAAATCGGCCGTGGACAGCACCCAACGGCGACGATTTTGGTCAACAAAGGCCCACATATGGGCGGAGAGGGTGGGGCAACGCTCGAGAATCAAAGGAGAGGTGGAGGATGGCTCTAGTGATCAACTCCACTCGGTGGCAAAGCCAACCGATGATTAGGTGGCACGAATGCGGCGCCTAAACCCAGAAGTACACGCGTGGCTACATGCGCACGCGGCCCAAAGGGCAGGGGAGAGGGCTGAACGGAGACGACCCAAGGCCCACAAAAGCCAACAAGGCTAAGGCCCTTAGCTGTGGCCAATCTAAGCGGCAACATCGCCGATCGCCACCCACAACCAATACTCATGGTGCGGCGGCTGTGCATCTCGCACGGTAGAGAGCAGGGGGAGGGTTCAACGTCGAGCAAAGGCTATGAGGCCGTCACTGGCCAAGGCCTGAGCAGGTGAACTCGTCCACCTTCGGTCACAGTAAGACATACAAATTCTTGCCCGAGGCCGTTCGGTACCAACGGCATAAAATGGGCAAGAAGGGTCAACGGCACACCTGCCGGTAAGGCGGAACTAGCTACAGCTACGGGCCGCAAGGCTGAACAAGGCCCAGAGGGGTGGCCCATTGGCATCATCGGGCTGGGGCGGAGCCGAACTAAGGTCCACCAAATCAAATCCGGCGTCCGACTGATAACGTCAGTCACAACGTCCAAAACGGACGTAGACCAAAAATAGGGGACGACCGGGGAAAACCCATAAGGGCGGAGCGGCCATGGGGTCGGAGGCTAATCGGTCCAGGTGGGTGGGGCCGTCCCTGGGCCATCGCCAGGCCGGGGCGGAGCCCACGGTGGTCATGTCACCCTCACCCACCAACGATGGCGGTGCCAGCCCAACGGAACTAATCGGACGGGGTGGAGCATAGGACGGCAGAGGGGATGGAACTGGGCTGGGTAGGGTGGTCCGCTGCCTTCGCCGGAGCAAGGCGAGGCTGGGGGAAGGCCAAATCGGCCACAAAACACCGCCGGCAGCCACTGTTTGCCCAAATAGTCCGTCGGCGGAACAGTGCAGAGAGGGGGAAAAGAGATGGGGCGGCGGTGCCGAGGCTCACCGGGCCGGGAGGGGTGTCCACCCGCCGTCGCCGGGCCAGGGCGGAGCCGTGGCCGGCCGGTCGGGCCGTACCGGCCCGTGGCGGCGGTGGAACGGCGTGAAACAGTGGGGGCGGAAAATAGGGCAGCAGAGAGAAAGGGAGCGGGACGGCGAAGCTGAGGCCGTCCGGGGCCGGGGGGAGTGTCCTCCCGCCGTCGCCGGCCCATGGCGGAGCCGTGGGCGGCCGGCCGGCCCTCGCCGGCCCACGGCGGCGGCGGAATCGCACAAAACAGAGAAAGGGGGCTCACCGGGGGAGGAGGCAGCGTGGCCGTGGGGGCCGGGACGGTGGCTCCCCTGCCGTCGCACGGCCGAGGCGGAGCTAGTGCGGCGGCCCACTGGCCCACCGGCGGCCGGTGGCCGGCGGGGACAGAGAAGCAGACGGGAAGGGGGGGGGCGGCCACTGTTCATCGCCCAGGTTCTGGATCAGGCGATGCCGACCCGATCCACATTTTCCTTTTTACTTTTTTTTCTTTTTTCTTTTTCCAAACGTATCCCCAACGCGCGTTAACCCACTGGTTACTCGTCGAACCTCCAAAATTTGCGCCATAAGCGCACAACGAGGCCCGTGGCCCACACCTAAGCCCCACACCCGACTCTACGGGTATAAATACAGAGAAAAGACACAAATACACATACGCTGAAACGTCACATTTTCCTGCCAAAAATGACCAGAAAAATGACAGAAAAATCCCAGAAAATTGTAGAAAAATCAGGGACCTTACACCATCACTTTTTTTTTGCTCCCTTTCTTTTTTTCTTTTTCTTTTTTTTATAAGCAAACCTTTTTGAAGTATCCAGTGTAATTCACTAGTTGCTTTCCATAATGATAATAATCCACTAATTTTTGTACAAGGTTTGTTCAATAGATTTATGTGAAGCATCTTTACTTAAATTAACAAAAGGAGGCACAAGTTTCTTGGCATGTTTTGCATCTTGACGTCCAAATTTCTTCACAAGATCTTTAGCAAACTTGGATTGTGAGATAAAGATTTCATAATTAGTTTATTGTACTTGCAAACCAAGAAAATAAGTTAGAAAACTTCCATATTTCAAATTTTTTGCCCATCTCTTTTACAAAACCTTTAGCAAGCCTATCATTTTTGGAACTAATCATCCACATAGATTTGTGTTACTACAACATGATTTCCATACTTCATTACAAACAATGTCTTGTCAATAACTCCACTTGTGTAATTTTACTCTATCAGATATTTTTTGTCAACCTATCATACCATTCTTGGAGCTTGTTTCAATCTATACAAAGCTTTCTTTAATTTGTACACAATCAGGATGATGAGGGTTAATAACCTTTAGTTGTTCGACATAGACTTCCTCTTTCAAGTATTCATTCAGAAAAGAGTTTTTGATATCTATTTGATAACCTTTAAATTTAAATGACGTCATAACAAGAAGCAATGTAATAGATTAAGTCTAGCAACAGGAGCAAAATTTTAATCAAAATCACTGCTTTCTACTTGTATAAAGCCTTGAACAAGCAATCTTGCTTCGTTTCTTACCACATTACCTTGTTCATCTATTTTGTTCTTGTAAATCAACTTTGTACATATGACATTACATTGCTTAGATCTAGGGACAAAAAATCGTACATCATTCCTTGTAAATTGTCCTAGTTCCTCTTGTATTGCATTTATCCAATTCTCATACAGAAGAGCTTCATCAATCTTCTTTGGTTAAATAAAAGATACATAACAAGAAACTTTTATTCGTTCTTCAAATTGATGTCTTGTTCTCACTTCTTCATTGATGTCACTAATCACATTGGTTTTAGAATGATCTTTTGAAGCCCAATTAGGTACTTGACCAATTTAAACTTATGGTTCTTTCTCTTCTTATTGAATTTCAATTTCATAAATATGATCCTCATGAACTTCCACTCACTTTTGTTCTTTACCATCTGCATTACTAAACACATTAGTTAAAACATCAAAATCATACCAATCATCAACTTTTTGTTGTCCGTTCCAATGTTGACTATTTTGTGTTTCAAAATTTTGAAAATAAGTCACAACCACATTAAAAGACTCCTAACAATTTGAGTTCTTTTGTTGCAAACCTGGTATGCCCTACTTGTCAAAGAATATCCAAGAAAAATTCTATTATCACTTTTTTTATCAAATTTTTCTAAAGCTTCCATATCTTTTAAGATATAACAAGGACTTCCAAAAAATCTAAAGTATTTGATAGTGGGTTTTACACCTCTCCACAACTCATAAGGGGTTTACATTGTGCCAGGTTTTAAGAAGACTCTATTGAGGGTGTAAGCAGCAGTGCTTACAACTTTTGCCCAAAAATGTTTAAGCAAATTCTTCTCATTTAGCATAACCCTAGCCATTTCTTGAATAATCTTATTCTTTCTTTTATCCCATTTTATTGAATAGTTTTATAGGCTGAGAACTCATGATGAATTCTTTATTTATCACAAAATTCTTTAAAAGTAAAGTTAGTAAATTCACTAACTCTGTCACTCGTAATGTTTTGGATTTTTAGACCACTTTTGTTTTGTATGATAAGATGAATTGTTTTGGATTTTTCAATAACATCATACATCTTTCTTAGAAAATCTACCCAAGTGAATCTTGATAGGTCATCCATCATCACTAAGATGTACTTTTTACTACCTTAACTAGCTATTTACATTGGTCCTATAAGGTCCATGTGTATCAACTCTAATGGTCTTTTAGTTCTCATATGTTTCAACTTTTTATGATGAGATTTTGATTATTTACCCATTTGATAAGCACCACATACAAAGTTTACAAGGGTTTACAAAATAGGAGTGCATCTAATGGTCCCTTCCTTTGTTACTTTTATTAAATCACTAAAATTCACATTCTCTAATCTTTGATGCTATAAGTAAGTATTATCAAGCAAAGACAAGTTTACAAAATAAACAAGATGAAGCAAATAACAATTATCTTGTGCTCTTAAGCCTTTCACACAAGTCATCCTAGTTTGTTGATGACATAACAAGCTTTCTTTGTAAATTTGACAACAAAACTGGAGTTACAATTTTGACTAATGCTCAAAAGATTAGCTTTCAAACCCATCACATAAAAAACATTGTCAAAATCAGGCAATCCAACAACTTTCAAAGTAACTATCTCATATATTTTTAGGGTACTTCCTTTTTCAAAGTAACTTTATCATCATATTTCTCTACCACATTAGTAAACTTAAATTTGTCATTAGTCATGTGTTCTGAACATCCACTATCTAGGTACCATATGTTAGAATGTGGAGTTTTTATGGCAGTGTGTACTGCAAGACATTTCACATCCTCTTTATTCACCTAAATTGTTTTAGTTTTCACAAATTCTTAAATTTCACTCAGATTTTTATCATGTTTAAAGTTCTCAAGAGTTTTTGTATTCAACTTTTGTTCTTTCTTTGAACAACATTATGAGCAAACTTAAGAGGAAAACTTAGCGAATTATGTGTATAATCTCTATGTCCAAGATTTTGAACTTTTGCACTAAGTTTCCTTATGCTTCTCCCTATCCATGAGATTTTTTAAAGCAAGTCAATTTTAACATTGTTTCTCACAAATTGTTGCTTCCTCAATAATTTTTTCTTGTTTAACTCAATTTTAGTTACTAGATCAATCTTAATCAATTGTGTTCCAACCAAAAGTTTAGAATTTAAAGTACTAGCATCATGATCATTCAAATCTTTAGCCTTAACAAATTTAGTATTTCTTAGAGAATTTGTTTTCTTTTGTCCCATATACCCTAAACCACTTTTGTGACATCCAAATTGATCAAATGAGAGAATTTTATCAAGTTTTTCTTTACATTGGACAAACTCTTTCAATTTAGAATTTGAAGTTTTCAATTCTTTTTCCAAGAATTTAATTTTCACAAGTAACTCAATATTTTTTATCTTATATAAAGATATGTCATGCATAATTTGAGAATTCTCATGTTCCATAGAACAAAATTTTGCTCTAAACATCTTTAATTCATCAATAACAAGATAATTCCTAGCCACAACAAAATTTGACCGAAATAAAGATAAGCTAAGCATGTTTTTCAATTCCATGACAACCGAAATCAAAGTTTAAAATATCCCCAGCTACCACTTGTTGATTTGTGGGACTATATGTGTGGCATAAACAAAACAAAAAAATAAAGTGCCTCTAACTCCTAATTAAGTTACAATATTTATTTCCCCCTTTAAACAAAATAAACCTAGAATTTGTTCAATTTAACATCCCTAATTCCAATGTGTTTTAACGAGAAATTTGTAATAAAAAAATTAGCAAATAAAACACACAAGAATTTTTATATGGAAACCCATCTAGGAAAAACCAGAGGACACTTCTTCTATATCAACTATGCACTATGTAAACTTAAGATTACAGAATTACCGATTATATAAACAAAACTTTTTTTTCTTCAAACTAGCTCGTTCTTCACACCAGTCTTGAATTCTAAATCAAGTACTCCTTGTTTGTTTATCGTTCATAGCTTAATCTCCTTCTTTTTGGTACTCTCTTTTATCTTTCATCTCCCCTTTGAATGAATCTTCTATTCACTTGATTTTCTCAGTAACACGCTTCAGCAAACACTATGTGTTTTGTGCTCTAATCTCACTTCTAATCACTCTTTTTTATTTATGGTAAAAAATTTTTTAATCTAGAAGACAACTCTCTCAAAACTCCATTAAAGAGACTCCACACAAGCACTATAAGTTTTCTAGGTCTTCTCTCTTCCTTTATCATGTTTCAATCCCTTTGTGTAGATTCATAGACCCTAAATGTAATAGGTCTATAATTTAGAATTATAACCAAACTATAAAATCTTAAATTTGGCAACTAATCGCTCTAACGATTGATCATTTCAACAAGGCGATCAATCACTCTCTATATTTTTCTTCACAACTCTTCAGATGATCGATTGCTTCAATAGGTAGATTGATCGTAACTCTTGGCTTTATTTTACATAGTGATTTTAGGTGCCAATTGTTCACTTTGAAGAATAGTTCAATCATTCTGTCAATTTTCCATTTCTCGTTATTTAAATCTCCAATCTTCATCATGCTTTCACCTAAGGTTTCTTTAACACTAAAGTGTGTCAATGTGATGTGAGCATGTACTTTCACCTGACAAAAATACGTATTTGAGTTTTCTTTTCATTCCACCTTCATAAATCCATCATTAAATTATGAACTTGACTCAAAATACACATTTTATGACATTGTTCTAACCACGACAATAAGTCAATACATGACATAATGACACTTATGTTTTTACATATCATGATATAGTTATATAATGTTATTAAATTACAATTGTTTTGTTAATACTTGGTTTTTGTTTAGCTATCTAACTGGTTATATTCATATATTCATCATCTGTGTGATGCAGGTTCCTTGTAGGATTAAAACTATTTTAGGACTTTAGATGCATGGTAAGGATCATGTTGTTAGGTCACTTAACATGTTTACTGTTTTCTTACTTTAAGGTAGATAATTTAAGGCACGTGAATACCAATTTGTTTGTATCTGTGCATGTCAAGATATTTAGACATATGCTTGGGCAAGACCCTGTACAATTTAAGATATGATTTGACCTAGATTACTATTGTACTTTGATTAACATTTGTATTTTCAAAAAATGATTGGCTCATACCCCAAGATAACTTGTCAAATGTTTGACAAAGAGTTTAAAATTTTTGTTTTTGCTATTTTATTCATAAAAGTTATTTTAAAAATCTTAGGCTTAACATTAAGTCTGCTAGGGTTCTAGAGTTATAGTAAGAAATAAGTTGATATCATATTGACTTAAAATAAGTAATTATGTTATAGACCAATCGATTGTTCAATATGACGATTTATCATTCCCTATTTTGTTCACAACCCTAGTGGATCCTATCAATAATTCCCTCTTCTTGACCCGATGAATTTGATTCCAATCAATCTTTCAATTCAGTCTTATGTTATCCCAACACTTAAATAATGTATTTTTATGAAAATCCTAAGTGTTTGTGCATGTATATGTGAAGTTTACCTTTCTTGTCTTCAAAGCTCATTCACCATGTTTAAGTCTTCTACCTTGAATATTTACAACACTTATGCTCGGATTTTTCAAATCAATTAATTCCAAATCTGACTTGATACACCACTAACCTAGTCGGACTCCTAAAACTTAAAAACAAACATAAAATAGACATAGTTTTCATCATCCAAATAAAGTCAATTATAAGGCATATGCCTCATATGTTCTAACATGCTCCACCTTTGGCTATTTCATTGATTTTCACATGTACAAAAATCTTTACTTGACTCTTTTAGACTTATTAAGACTATCTTGATTTTATCTTTAAAAGCCTTCAACTTGTGCTTAAGTTGCACACTTAAACAAAAAATATTTGTAAAAAGCTACTCAATAAGTGTTAACTAAGCAAAATCACATGATTTTCCATAATTAGTTCTCCCCCTTTTGTGAGAAATAGTCAAAACGTGAACCAGAAGTATAGAAAACAAATATTAAATAACGAGAACTCAAGTAAATAATCAGAATGACATAAAAAATATATACAATAACATCTATATGTCTAAAAAATATCAGTTTCAAGATACATAGGATAATCCAGTAAAATATATACGATGAACTAAAACAAAGCCTGATAACAATAACAAAAATACATGAAAACAATCACCATGTCCTCATCAGATGAAGGAACAAGTTGTGTGCCAAAATAAGGGTGTGATGCCCCACCTATGGGTCCATTTGGTGGCTTAGTAGTAGGTTCATTAGTTTTTGCTTATTAATTAGATTGTCTTTAGTTGATTATGAGTAATGGGCTTTAGGTTTATTGTCAGTAGGCCCATTAGGAGATCTATGTATTGTAGGGGCTATGCCCTAATCTTGATTAATGAAGAATTAATCATAGTTTTAGTCCTTTATTTTGCCTCATTTTCCTCTTTTGTTAGGTTGCCAAGCCAATGTGGCTGACATACCACATAATTGGTATTAAAGCCTTGTGGCCTGTGCTACTACACATCCTCAGCTGCCTAACTCCTGGCCACCATGGCCATGACCCCAAGGACAGTTAGGGAGGAGATTGGTTAGCTTCTAGCTGACCACCTCTCCTCCAGGCCACAACATAGTGTCACTAGCTAACCAGTTGGGGACAACCGGTAGGCTTTCGATGCAAATGTGCTCGATGAGCATGTTCTAGTCCTTCCCTTCTGTGGAAGCCTCCAAAGGCATGAGCTTTCCCAACCAACCACCAGTGTTTGACCATTCATTGCCTAGATTTCCACTCTTGTTGGGCCTCCGCCTCCAGTCACCAACAAGAAATCATTGGTGCTTTATCAGTATCAATTCCTCCCAGTACCCCTGTTGCACTATCAGTTGTAGAATAGTCTAGGATTCAACCTTGTACCCCATTTTCTTTCTAGGAAATACCAAGCTTTGAGCTACATAGTTTGATCCACCCCAACCATTCCACTACTATGCAATTCCACTAGCAGTTATGCAAACGTCATTGGTTCGGACGCCCATCTATAAATGGAGTTGCGGAGGGGATTGTCAGTGTAATTGCTTCATATAGCAGTGGTCTCATTCTAAACCTTGGACAGAGCTGCCGCTTGTGCAAATTGAGCTACCACCGCTGACACCACAATGGGTCATTTTCCACTTCCTCGGTCTTGCTATGCATCAGCCATTCAATGCCCCATGGATCAATGATGGAGATCCTGGAGGTGATGATCACGAAGCCCTCTATCCGACTGTTGCAGACGTATGTCACATTCTAGTGGTATGACAATAACTGATTTTCTCGATCATCGCCTTGCCATTGTCATGAGGCAACTTTAACCCCACAGTGGCATTCCCAATTGAAAGTTAAATATCCATCTAATCAACCTAGTGGATCACCACATTGCCCCTAGATTAATTCTTAGAAAGATAAAGACTACGAGATATGACCTCATTCAACAGGTATTTCAATTAAGTAATGGAAATGATAAAACTAAATCTATATTTTTTATGATTAATCCACCAACAATCAAACCATATATCATGCAAAGCAAATAAGCACACACACAATTTCTATGTGGAAAACCCCAACTAGGGTAAAAAATCACGATCACCATTATTGACCTAAATTCAATGCCCTAGATAGCAAGACACTACATAGGCACAAGCAAACCACCAACCTTTGTTGTTGACTCAAACCTAAAAACCCCTTTTGCTTAAATCTCCAACAAAACTCCTCTAGTTGGTGGCCTTCAAGCCTTCTCCTCAAGCTTTGAATTTTTTCTTCTACTTGCTTTGTCTTTGTTCTCTTCTAGCCTCCAAAACAAGCTCTTCTTGTTCTTTGACTTTAGCCTTGATTGTCTTTGACTCTTCTTTGAAGATTTCTGCAAGTCCTCTTTGTTTTTGGTGTGTGTAAGACTCTTCTCTTTGTTGTGTGTCTCAAGGAATCATCAAAAACATAAGTGTGAAGCTCCAAGATGTTCTCCTCTTGGAATACTATGGACAAGGATCTCTCCTTTATTCTCTATGAATTTTTAGTTTTTCCTCTCTTCACTTTTGTGGTTACCTAGCCTTTAAATAGTTCATTAAGCCGGTTTAGGTGTTTGACTCCAATTAGGACTAAATTCTCTTTTGGAATAATTAAACTAGGTAAGTAACTCACACAACAATTAGTCATTTGACACAAGCCAATTTGGGTAGCGATTAATTGATTGGCTCAATATAAATTGCAACGATCCTTCTATGGTACATTAAAATTCCCATTTTGCCTTAATTCCATATAAAACTCCCAAATTCATGTAATTCACTCATTCTCAGCTAATCTAAGTGAATTGTGTATGTGAGTGTATGCAAATTTACCACTTAACTTCAACACTCTGCTTAGTCTTCAACATTGATCGATAAGAACATGTCTTCTCCTATTTTTCAAGTCAATCAATTCCAAATTCGACTTGACCACAATTAAATCTAGTCAGATTCCTATGATGAAAAATATACATAAAGTTTCAACATTGTTTTGATCATTGAAATTAGCCTATCAGAATACATACAACTACCTCGCCTTCATCTTGAATACTGAACTACCTCGAGCCACAACATGGGAAGGCGATGCTAGGGTTTGCTCATTTGGAGCTCTACGCAGATGATGGGAAATCAATGTGTTTCTAAGCCAAAGCCACCCACTTTCATTTCACCATAGAGCCCATGCAGGTCTAAGTCAGATTCTTCCACCCTCTTTGCATAGCAACACCTAGAGGTTTTTCTCTAACGGATCTGGTTTGGTCTGCTTCCTATCTTTGTTTGCACTCCCTCATATACTCCCTCCAAGCCACATATTGCAACAAAAATGGATTTCTTAGGTTCAGCATCCGGATGTTGTGAGCCATAGCCCATGTATTGTTGATCACCAAAGGCCTAGTGTAGTTCAAGGTTGTTTCTGCACTATGACCTCATGTGTCGATTCCTATCCTCAACACCAGTTTGACCTTGTTGCTGATGATGTCTGATGACTTGTGTGGTCCATGTCAGTCATCCTATTGTTCCTTTAGTGATGGATTGCTCATTGGGGACCTTCGCAAATAGTCCAATGTTGTCCTGTGACTAACAAGGTGTGCCTCTTCCCTTGCTCTGCCGCCACCATCATCTGTAGTCGTCCTTGCCAATAGTAGGATACCTTGCCCTCGAATCCCATGTTTGTTGCGTTCACTGTCTCACAAGGCTTTCTTCCCAACCACCATCCATCGACTTTATTTCTTGCATGTTTCTTCTAGCTTCTTCACATGTTTTTTCTAGCACTGGTCACATTACCATGCATCCTCACTACTATCTCTTCCACAATTCCAGACTAGTTGTTCACAATGGATCTATGGCAGGCCCAATGCTAGGAGATTTTGGGTCACTTCAAGGGTGAGATGATGTGCAAGCGAAATGTGGTGGAATGTTATATCCCAAAATAAAGGTGTGATGCCCCCACCTATGGGCTACAATTGGTGGATTAGTAGTAGGTCCATTAGTATTTGCTTATTAATTAGATTGTCTTTAGTTGATTATGAATAATGGTCTTTAGGTTAATTGTTAGGAGGCCTATTTGGAGATCTATATATTGAAGGGGCTATGGACCAATCTCAATTAGTGAAGAATTAATCATAGTTTTAGTCTTTGTCTTTTCTCCTTTTCCTCTTTTTTTTGGCTACCAAGCCAATGTGATTAACGGACTACATTAGAACATAGTCTGGTAATCTATGAACCATGTAATGTGTGCAATTATGATGCTGGTAAAGTTCTCTTGAATCTCCATAAGTTCTCCATATGTAACTTGTCTGTGGGGATCCTCAAAATCATAATCCTCTGGTGAACATCTGTGACAACATTGTGGTCTCTCCTATGTATCCTGATCCTCTCCATCCTAAAATATATCTCCACTATGAGACCTCATGCGATGAAATATTTCAGACTTAGAAAACTCAGCCCTAGGAATTTGCATGCCCTGAGTAGAAAATCATGGAGAGGATGTGTGGAAACACCAACATCTCATGTATATGGGGGTCATCGAATATGATGGAATGATGTGTCTAGGCTCCTCCCTCTGTCTCTACCCTGTAGATAACAAGTAATCATGCTATCGTCTGGAATCTCAAAAACCTCGTACAATTGGTATCTAATGGGGGCACTATCTAAACCCAACACATCATCCACAATGTCAGGTGCGACTTCCATTCAAGTCATTAGAACTCACCAACCCAGAGTATAGAAATCATTGATAAAACTAACAGATCATATACATGTAGACTTGGGTTGGTGTCATAGAAATCATTGATAGATACTCTCTCCACTAAGGATTTCTAGCTATACAACAAATATACTCCGTATGCATCTTAAAAATTATGGGCCACTCAAATCTAATGGATCTAATCCGTTGTTGCTCTCCTTGTGTATCATATGACGATGAACAAGATGTGCTCGCCTGAGAACCACAAGCTCTCCCCTAGCCATCTAAAATTCACTAATTTTCTAAGGATAAGGATACTTTTGGCAATAAAATAAATAATTAAAGCATCTAGAAAATTTTCAGATTTTTGTAAAAATTTTGCCATAAATTTGAATTTATGAAATTGTCCATGGCAGAAATTTTTGTCACATAATTGCATCAAATTTTAGTATGTTTAGATATGAACATCCTAAACAAGTTTTACAACTACAACAATTATAAATTTACCCTAGAATTGCATGAATTTTAAATTTTCACAAAATACAAGTTTTAAAAAATTCAACTTGAAAAATCACTGGCAACTCAATGTTTTATTAATAGAATGTGTGTGCAAATCAACGGGAATATAATTTGAAGCATAACAAAGAATCCTAATAGTTCAAAATTTATTGAAATCCACTTGAAAAGCCCTGAGAAACCATAAATTTGGGAATAGGGCACAAACCTTAAAATCTGGGGATTCAGTGAAATCTCATGGAAAACATGTTGAATCAATCAAAATATGCTCAAAATCACCTTTAGCATGAAAAAGTGGAACCTCCACTTGAGTGTAGAGGCCAATGTGGCTAAAATGAGGTGTGAAATATTTTCAAATGTGCTGGCACAGCCATTCAGCTTCGAACTACCCACCAAGTGATTGATTGCTTGATAGTTGCAATAAATAGGTTTTGAGCAAATTTTGAAAAAATTCCAGAAATTTCTAGGGAAAAAACAACTAATGACAACTAAATTACTCAAATAGGAGCAGTATAACTCAAATTAAAAATAAAACAAACACACAAAATAATGATGTTGAGCTCATTGTAAAATTTGTCAATTATACTTATGCAACCAAGGACTTATAATTTAATGTTCTTCTCCCATGATTAGTCAACTCTTTAATTTTTGAATTTAAAAATTTTCTTCTTCGTTTTAACATTTTAATTCTCCTTATTCAATTTTTGAAAAAAACATTAATTAAACTCTTATCTCTTCCAATTATAAAAGTTTAATGACCATTCTTATTCGAAGAATACAAATTCATCTAGACTTTGGCAAAGTGAAAGTTTTCATTTTTTGACTCGCATAGCCAGATTCTATTTAAATCAAATTTTCTAGAAAGAAATAAAAATTTTCAAAACTATTTGGCCATGCCTTTTTCAAATAATGACTTTTTTCATTTTCAATGGCATTGGCTTTTTATAATTCCACTCAACTTGCACCATACATTTTTTTTATTTTTATATGTCATTTTTCCTTATGTCAATCGGATGGAAACTTTCACAATAGCTTAAGACATCCTAAATAGCCTTTCTCCATCAAATTAATGAGGACAACTTTTTTCAAAAAACATAAAATTTACATGAGTAATTACTATGAATTTCAACCTTTAAAAATCTAAATAGAAGTCTAGCAAGTACCTCTAATTTAGATGACTTAAAGACTCTACTAGAATATGAACTCCTAAGTGTTCAAGTGCTCCTTAGTATTTAAGTGTCAAAGACTTTTCAATTGAATTTTACACTTGAAATTGATTTGACTTGTTTATGATATGTACAAGATTTTCAAAAATAGATAATTGCAGCATCAAGTTCAAGAAAACAAAAATGATCTTTACTCCCCTTGGTGCATTCCTCTCTAAGTTAAAGAATATAGAGCACTCATCATATTGTTTTTAGCTTAATTGTGAATCAACAATTTTTAGACCTTGAGTTGAACATTCAAAAACCACAAAATAAAATTTTGAAATCAAATCACTAACTGATTTTTTTATTATCTATTGAGCCTTTTTTATATTCTTAATCAAAACCTATGAAAGAAAACAATCATGTAAAATAAAACAAAGAAATCAAACAAAAAAAAACATGAAATATGTCCCAAATGATCAAAAGAATCAAAACATGGAAAAACAATCACAATCTCTATTTTGTGAGTCCCCCCCCCCCACCCCACCCCACCCCCCCAACCTTGCCTAGCCATCCAATTTATACACAAGCTAAGGGGCCTTGCTTATATTTCCTAATTGATCCTTCAAATATTGAAGTTCAGTCATAATTTACATCTTTCTAATTTTTTATCAAAGACGATGTACAACCTAGACCTCACCATCCTAAGGGTCTTACTTTCTCTTTCTTCTAAGGGTCTTCTTGAGAAAGTGGTTATTGGGGCACTCATGTCTAGTGTGGTTATTTTTATGACAGACGTCACAAATTAGTATAACATTAGAAATAATCTTTAAGGGCTTCCTTCCTATAGACTTTTGTGGGTAAGCACAACCTTGGGTGTGTGGACACTCTCCTCAACCCTCACAAAGATTGTATGCTTGACACTTTATGTGTGTTTTTGTAGTTCAAAACCTAAGACTCTCTTATCTCTTTGACCAGTACTAATCAAACTGTCAAGACATTTTCTCCTACTTTTGAAGCCTCTAATTTCTCCTTGGTGGACTTGAGTTCTGTAAGTACCGTATTTTTTTTTTAAAAAAAATAGAACCCAGTCCGGGTCTGAGTTACTCAGACCCAGACCATTTTCTTATGAATTTACGGGGGAGAGAGATCCTCACACTCCCCCAGCCCTAGTTACAGTAGGAGAAGGGAGAAGATCCCCTCTCCCACTTGATTGATCCTCCCCCTCTCTTCTTGTGTTTCTCCTCCTCTCTCAACCCATCTCTCCCTCATCTCTCTTCTCTCCCTTCCCTCCTTGCACACAACTTGCCCCATCTTGCCCTTTTCTCTCTCAAATCGGTGGGCAGCAGTGTTGGGAGGTTATCGGCGGGCTGAGGTAGTCGGCGACGATTTTGGAGGCAAGGGTTGGGTGGCTAGAGGGCTTGGTTGCAGGGGATAGACAAAAAGGCAAGTTTTTTGGGTGAAATTTTGTATTTCTCTCCCTGATTTGGGTTAACCCTTTTCCCCAAATTCAAAATTACTATTCACAACAGATTTTTGGGGGAGAAAAATACCCAAAACCAAGTCCCCTCCTTATACCTTAGAGAGGAGCATTAGCTTTTAGATGTTAGGTGTTGGTATAGGCCAAGGTGAGGACCCTCACATATAACATGGGTTGTTTCCATAGCATGAATCATTATGTTTGCCTTGAGGTGATATATACATGTGAAATTAATTTGAGTATGCATGCTTTGTTAAAAATTATTTAACACATGTTCTATTGAGAATTATTTTATTTCATGTCCCACTCAATTTGTTTAGTGTACATCTTACTCAAAATTCCCTTATTTATGTTTCCATGGTTGTGTGATTATTCATATATGCAAAAACATTAATTTGTTAATGTAGAGGATCTAGTGCTTTCATTTAATTACTCATGATTCTTGTTTTAGTAATACACCATGTGAACTTTATACATTTTGGGTTCTGGTCTTTCTTTTGGGGATGCGTTGAGGGTGATAGATTCTATTGACAGTTTAAGGTTTTGCTCATGCTCCAATTATGTCCAGCAATAGGTGTGGTTGGGTGGGAATTTTGATGAAGGTTTCCTTCTCAATTTATCTCGTCAGTGGTGGGTTGATTTGGATAAATGCTACTAATTATTTGTTATCCTTCCCATGTTTTATTTCCTAGTTCCAGTGGTTATTCTTGCATACTATATTTCCAACATTATGTGATAAGTGCATATGGGTCAACTTGTGAGTTGTGAGGAAATGATTGAATGCAAAATAAATTTTCTTAAGTTACATACATGCTATTATAGGTTTATTGTGAAATTTTCTTTATGATTGTGATTTGTATGACTCCACTATTGGTGTTGTATTGTATTTTTTTTATTCCCTTGTTGGACATAGGAACATATGGGGAAAATTTTATTTAAGTGGGTTGATATTGTGAGTATGTTTCTGAGTGATCCCAAGTACTTTCTTTCGCATAAGATCAACTTCTTCTCAAGTATTAAGAGACAAGAAAATTGATAAATTGAACAAGCTTTACTTCAATACTTGATATGTGGTTGATTTCAATAGTTCTATGCTCAAATATCATTTCTCTACCATATTTATATGTATGAGATTTTGCTGAGATTATGGAACCTGATGAGGTTAAAAAGTGAAGGAAATTGATAGCATATACATGAATTGGATCAGGTGTATTCATTTGAATCTTTTATTGACTAGTTATGTGGTGATATTATGATGAGTTTTCTAGTTGTAAGTGACATATTGTTTGATCTCTTTAAGGGCATGTGAGAGGAACTTTATGAATAAATGGTAGATCAAGGATTAAGAACCAACCTAAGAGTGAGAAGTTGACAAGGGGAGTTAAGGTCAAGGTGTAGTGCCTTAACTTCAGGAGCAAAATAATAATTTTATCCAGGTGCCACGTAGGGATGAGGGTGGACCCCAGCCTTTGGCAGTTTCCTCCCGGTTTTCCCGGGTCATACTGAGTGCACACAGATGACCACCCACGGTGCCTTTGCACCGACGCAATTCATAGATCACATAACTAATTTTCTAGGTGATATAGAGAATGGGCTGTGTTTGTGAACTACAAAATATGATGCATACGGTGATTATGTAAGCATATGACATGATGGATGATCATGTAAATGTTAAGTTAAATGGTGATGTATATATGATGACTATGTGTACACAAATGACTCATGAATCCTTATAATGGCCCTTCATAGATTCTGAGGCGCATTAATTTCTCATTTCTCTACAAAGGCATTTGAAGTAAGATGTCATTTTTTTCACCTTCAAAGGTTTTGTTAAATGACAGCTTCAAAATATAAGGTAAAATGTCATTTCATTTCCCCACAAAGGTGCAATAAATGCTCTCTTTTCCCCCACAAAGGAAATTTTTTACCAAAATTGCCCTTAGGATATAACATTACACAAAATGTTTTATATTTTCACATAAAACATAGAATCACCCAATGCACATATAAACCTCCCCACATGTTCTTAATTATATAAAATATTTCCTTTGATTGTCTTCTTTATAATTTCACCAACCCACTACTTTTCATTTCCAGTAACTCTGGCTTCGACTCTACCGCCTCCGCCACTTACTCCACCACTTATGTTATCGATTCCACAACCTCTTCCACTAACTTCGCCATCTTTGCTATGGACTCTGCTTGATCCAACTTCATCTTCACCTCCTTCTCCACCGTTGCCTTCTCTCCTCCCCTCGTTTGCCACTTCCTCTTTTTTTTCCCCTCTCCTCTCCTCCCCCTCCCCCTCCTTCTCCCTTCATCCCTCCTCTCCTCTTCTCCTCCTCTCTCTCCTTCTCTTCTTCCCCTCCTCTCTATCCTTCTCTTCTTCCCCAACTCTCTATCCTCCTCCCCTTTTACTTCTTTGTTGCCTCTTCTTCCTCCCTCCTGGAATCTAACAAGACTAGTCACAAACTAGTTGGTGGAGTTATTAAGAATTTATTTATTTTTCTACAAGCTTAAATCATAAAAAATGGACCCATAACCATGTTAAACTACATAAAATTAGAAGTGGGTTTTATTTTTACTTGATTATGAGCTTTTTCTACTGTTATGCAAAACGTCATATTGACAGTTGACAATCAACAAGCAGATTTATTATAATAAAAGGAATATAAAAACATAATGAGTTACAATATCTCTGTAAGTTTTTATAATGAACTACATTAACAAACTAATTAGATAAAATGAAAACTAAAGTAAATTTTAAGCATACGAATGTCGATATCGACAGTCGAATATCTAAGTTGTCAATTTTCACACATTAGTAAAAGGTTGCCAGTACGGGAGAAGAAGGTGGTCTCCATTATTAGATTTTATAATAATTGATAGTCAGAACATTAGATAGTTGAGAGTCAATAGTCGCATGTTTAAAATTTACTTTAGTTTTTATTTCATTTATTTAGTTTATTCAAATAGCTCATTGTAAATACTTAGGGAGATATTATCACTCATAATGTTATTTTATATCTCTTTTATTACAATAAATTTGATCGTCGACTATTGATTGTCAATTGTTAACCACAAGTACAAAGTTAATCTTAGCATTAGAAAAAGCTCAATATTAAGTAAAAATAAAACTCATTCATGGTTTTGAGTAGTTTAACATATTTATAGGTTTATTTTTTTAAATTTGAGCTTATAAAGAAAAAAAATAAATTCCTAATAGCTCTGTTGGCTAGTTTGTGATCGCTTTTGTTAAATTTTGGGAGGGAAGAAAAAGAGACAACCGAGGAGGAAAATTGGAGGGGGAGGGGGAGGGGAGGAGGAGGAGGAGGAGGAGGAGGAGAGGAGGAAAAGGAAGGGGAGGAGGAGAGGAGGGATGGAGGAGGAGGAGAGGAGGAAAAGGAAGGGGAGGAGGAGAGGAGGGATGGAGGAGGAAGAGGAAGGGGAGGAGAGGAGGAAAAGGAGGAAGAGGAGGAGGAGGAGGTGGTGGTAGAAGAGGGGAAGTGGAGAAGACAATAGTGGAGGAAGATGTGTAGACAAAGTTGGATAAAGCGGAGTTGGTGATGAAGACAATAAAATTGGCGGTGGAAGTAACATAATCAATGGTGGAGGTGGTAGATTTGGTGATACTAGTGTCAAAGTTGAAGCTAAATGTAATGGAAATGAGAAATAAAATAGTGAATTGGTAAAGTGATAAAAAGGAAAATTAAAAGATGGTATTTTAGTCCATTTATATTACATATAAGAAGGTTTCTATATACATAAAGTTACTTTATGTATTACATAATAATTGAAGGCCTTTTATATATACATTTTTTTTCTTTCCCCGCTAAGGCCCATCGAATCTGATGAGATTTATGGACAGCCGCCGGGTTGACCATAAAAGAACCCGGCTCATAAAAACCAGGCCGAGTGAGTATAATTTGGAGGGAACAAGTGCGGCGGTATGCCCTAGGACTCCGTCACGGTGGTTTACGCCTAACAACGACGGTGACGACGACTGCGTCGGCGACGGCGACGGCAACTGCGGGTAGAACGGCTCGTCATAACGCTTTCTCTCCTGGTATGAGGCACACGTCTCTTGTCAACACCCTGATTAATTGTTCATTACAGTGTTTTCTTATTGGGAATGAACTGCAATGATGTTATTCGAAATACCCTGCGAGATATTCTGTGTTTGGGTCTTTCCATGATTTAATAGGTTTTTTGCAACTTTTTTTTTGTTTTGCATCGTTTGGGCAAGACAAACATGGGAAATAGTAAGATAAAATTAGGTTGGAATTTAGGGACGTTGACTTTGTTTCACAATCGTTGATTATTTCTGCTGTGTGCTTCAAATTCTCCTTTTTGTTCATTATCTATTGCAAAGACTTGTTTTTATTTTGCTGGACTCAAATTTATGTTTTGACTATCACTTCTCCGAAGAATTTTCAATTCCCTCTGATTATATGAATTTAAGTTGAGTAGAAGTGATTATTTGGATACTTATATGTAAGGGAGGGGTACAACATTTAGATCATTCTAATGTTTGGGAAGATTGTGGTTCTTGGGTTCATACGGCTGTAATGGTCAATGGGAAGTCTGAGCTATGACAAGAAGATGAGAGTATGCCTGATCTTGTGTAGCACAACTACCCTTTAGGAAGTTAAAGGAATCAGAAATTCACGCTCTATCTTGTGAGTACCAACCCTTGAATCTCTGGCAAACTTGTGCGCAGCTTCATTACCGACTCTCCTCAAATGGCTAAAAGAGTAGCTAGAGCATTTCTCCATAAAGTTGTAGGCTTCTTTAACAAAGCGGACCACCCAGGAGAACTCTAGCTTCCTATCCTTGAATCCTTCAATATAGATGTACAGTCTCCTTTGAACATGATATTATTGATTCCCAGCTCCACAACCAGTATTATAGCTTGGACAAGTAACAATGCTTGGACATCCTGAGCATCTCCTGGTTGAGACACTTTTGAACTTTTGCAAGCAACAACACTGCCCCTGATGTCGTTATACAAATTCCCAACCCTGTACAATTCAGGGAGCTGAATATTGCACCATTAACATTTGCCTTCAGAAAACCTGGAAGATGCAGCTTCCAACGACAACTGGGGTATAGCTTATCTTCTTCTGCATCCATATTCTTACTAAGTCTGAATAGGTTTCTGCGCTCCTCTGCCTATCTAGCTAGTGGTATGGTGCTTTTCCTCAATCTGACTTCGTTTCTGTGTGACCAGAAGCACCAGGTAGTTGTGGCCACCATCTCCAACTCTGCACCATCGCACTTGGAGACAAGATAATGGATTACATCAAGGGTGTTAACGAAATGATGGATCTGCAAAACAGAAAACTAGTATGCCTGAGTCCAAACCTCCTGCTCCTATTCACATTTTTATAATATGTGAACTGTGTCTTCCAACTCCCTTCCACTGAGAAAACACTCCCCATCAAGGTGGATACCTTTTTTATCAGATTGACTTTGGTAGGAAGGATGCCTTTAGCGAGCTGCCAAGTGAAATTTTTTAATTTTGCAGGAATGTCTAGAGCCCAAATTCTTTTCCAACTTTTCCTCTCCCTTTCCCTATGTAATCGCCCTCCATACCTTTCTTCAAAGTGTTGCTCCATCAGCATATGGTGAGCACTCTTGATGGAGAACGTCAGAGCTGTTACAAAACCAGATCACAATGTCTTCCGGGAGGATTGGGCATAAGTTCAGGATGGTGGCTTGATCCATAGACAGAAAGACTTCTGCTACCGGCTGGGCATTCCAACACATGGAAGCTGAACTGAACCAGCCCTAGACTCAGCGTCAGATCCAGATTGTCTCCTTATGATGTATATATGAGCTCTTGAACTCTGGCAGCCTCCTGAAGAAACCACCTTATAAGTGATGGGAGAAGGCATACATTTATCTTCTCATTCCCCACCCTCCATCTAATATCCTTTTCCAAGACCTCTCTCTCTCTCTCTGCCAAGATGATCCTCCATGCATAGAAGGAGTTACTTTTTTTTCTTTTCCTTCAAAAAACAATACTCCTTAAAATATTCGGATTTGAAAACCTTGGCATAGAGAGCTGAGGGTTTTTAATTAGTCTCCCTCCTTGCTTTCCCAAAAAAACAAGGTTGAAGGCTTTTAGGTCCCGAAATCCTAGCCCTCCTTCCACTTTGGAATGCTCAATTTCTCCCATTTTATCCTACTAACTTTTTCTCTTAATCTTTTTTACCCCACCAAAATCTTGTAATGTTTGGTTTTATGAGTAAATTACACTTAACCCACAACTTGTATTGCCAAAATGCACATAATATTTTTTGTTTTAAAATCTATGTATCCCTTATTTGTTAAATTTTATTGATACAAAAAGGACAGTTAAAACAGAATTATTACCGTTGTTAAGGTAATATGCAGGGGTTCATACATTTCTACCAGCAAAAAATTTATGCAGCCCCTTGATTCTCCAACATAAGGGAAAGAGGGGGGGGGGGGAGCTGGAATAGAGAGGAAGAGACTACCAAAACTTACACAAAACTTACATTATTTCTGAATTGGCAATTATTTGCTAGTACAATGTGTAAGACCCATATAAATATGCATAAACTAGCCTACTTCAGATAGAAATTACTTAACTATGAAATCAAATAAACTTAGCAACTGACCTTTAATTTCCATAAGTGCTCAATTAAACTTAACTAAATTAGGAAAGCAATAAATATATGAAACTACGTTGCTACTCTTGAAGAGGAAGTCGATGGATAGATGGGGCCCCCATTGGTGGCCCATATGGTTCTTCATAACATTCCACCATTGCTTGTCCTTGTCCTCTTGGCTGCAGGATGATGTATAACTTCTCTGGTGGTTGAGCAGCAATACGCTGTTTCTCACCGTCAAGGGTAAAAGTAAGCTACATCTGATCAAAATTGTGATCCACCTTACCTAGGGTATGCAATTAATCAATGCCGAGAACTGCAACTGCTACCTTCAAAGGAAGAAAGTAGAAATCCTCACTAATAGTGATACCCCGAGCAAATAATGCTGCACCTAGGCAAAAGCCCATGCAACACAGTTTGGCGTCATCACCAAATTGAATGGAGAGGAATATGAAATGTTCAGCCTTAACTTTTGTGCAACCATCTTGTTGAGTAAGAAGTGAGTGCTCTCTCTGTCAACCAACACAATTGTAATAGAATCCCTTGGAGCATTTGCCATTCATTTCAGCTTGAGATAGCTTTTATAATTGGAATTGTGGTAGTGGACGATGTGGTATGTGTAGGAGAGCCTAAAGAGGATGGCAGTGTTAGAAGTCAAAGGAGATGTCTCTGATTATTTCTTTTTCCTCACAAGTTCGGGTGACATGAATATCTTAAATTAAAGTATGAAGATTGAGTGTCCAACTCATTGGTGATGTCGTCTCGCGGCCTACTGATAAATGTTCCGACCAATGCATCTTCATGCAAATGGAAAATCTGATTGGCTAGCTTCTCAAATTCATCCACAAAGTCTTGGACGGTAGTCTTTAGTGTACCTGAGAAAGTAACTTGTTGAATTTTAGATATGTAGAAGGCCCAAAGCAAACAAGCAATGCATGTTGCATATCATCTCATGTGGCATGAGTGTTGTGACGAAGATAATGGTCGAGCTATTGTAATGTGCGACCCTCTATGTGGAACAAAGTCATAAATCTTTTTAGACTGAGGAATACGGGGAATCAAAAGAAACGTTAGCCATGCGAGACTCAGTCGTCCAATTCGTCACCTTTGAATATTGGAAAGGTGAGTTTAGAGGTTCTTGCTTGGACATGCCCCTTGGCTGCATCATCATGGGGTTGCTCATCAAATGTGCGGCCATGTCCCCAATGGTGATAATCATCATGCTCATGATAAATATAGTCATTGTGGAAGAGATTGTCCACACCATGTAGGCCATCCTCTTCATTTCAAGATCACAGGGTTGCAATTGCTATTAGGGAACCGGGGGTAGCCCAGATTGAGGAACAACAATGGGCTATTGTTACTCATGGTGGAGGGCGGCCCAAGGCCTGAACGATAACAAGGGATTGCTGGGCTTGAGACAGGGGTGCCAATGAAGGCCCAGAAGTAGCTTGAGAACCCATTGGACCTGCAGGACCTGTCTGACCTGTGAAGAAGCCCGTGCGCAGGTCAGAAGTTGGTGGAAAGACTTGTGGGTAATAGGTGTGCAGACCCGAAACTTG
This sequence comes from Saururus chinensis, assembly GCA_035235625.1. Classification (NCBI taxonomy): domain Eukaryota; kingdom Viridiplantae; phylum Streptophyta; class Magnoliopsida; order Piperales; family Saururaceae; genus Saururus; species Saururus chinensis. The sequence goes on from CP141142.1 coordinate 27,726,459, forward strand.
TGGGTTTGATAATTTATGGTTGTGGGTCCCATTGGCACCCATATAAGGGCATCCTATGTGAAATGGGAGCCCTAGTCCTGTTTGGACAATAGGGTGAGAGAAGGAGGTACTAGGCGGAAGAAACAGGAGGCTGGTGCCTGGCAGTGTGCTAAGCTGGCCAGGTGCTAAAGAGTGGTTGGTGTTGGCCCCTAGGGTGGAGGAAAGTTTAATTTTGGTGGCGGTGCGATGACCAGGCCTGGGACCAGAGTGGTTGCTGATGATGCTGTGAGCTGTCCAGAAATTGGAGGGGAACTGGATGGAAGAGACTGCCCATATGGTGGTGGATAGGCTGAAGCTTGACCAGACGATGGAGGAAGGCCAAGTAGATGGCCTAAATCTGCTGTGCCCAAAAGCGGTGGAGGTTGGCCAGATGTGACAATGACTGAGAAGAACTTTTTGCCATGGTGGAAGGCAATTCCTTTGGCCTCATGGCTGAAAAGCACTGCACTGGTGAGGTGAAAGGCATGGCAACATTTCGCCCATGGTTTGAAAAGTGGCTGGTGGTAGGGCGGCAGGTAATAGCTGCACAAATGTACCAAAAAGGAGGTTCAGAGCAATTGTGGCAACAAGGGGCTGTATGTGCACCAGTATGGCTGATAACAGGATGGAGGCGGCTGCCTGTGAGGACACCTGCAGCGACGAAGAAGAATTACCTGCTGGATAGCTGAACAGAGGTGGTCCTCCGGAATCTGTCTGCGAAATGGGGTCTGCGAATAGCTCTGGGTGCATGACGTTAATCTGGCCAGTCAGCAGCCTATTTGGTTCAACAATTTCCTGCTGCACCGCCTGTACTCTAGAAGCTAGAGGCATTGGCTGCTAACTGCTGGTTAAGCTTGGCAGGCATCCTGATCATTTTGCCATAGTGGCAGGGCAGATGAAGTGGCCGTTTCAGATGCCAACTTGGCCCTTTTTTTGTTGTATACAAGTTCTGGACACCATGGGCGGAAGTTGCAGGAAAGACCAAACTTGATACCAATGTTGTAGCCTGGTGGCTACAAGGGAAACTTCAATGTAGTGGAAAGGGGAGAGAGAGCTAGAAGTGAGTGGAAGAGACTAACTAAACTAGCATAATTTCTGAATTCTCAATAAGTGCTTCATTAAATTTAGTTAAACTAGGAAAGCAATAAATCTAGGGAACTATGTTGCTACTCTTGAAGAGGAAGTTGGTGGATAGGTGGGGGGCCCCATTGGTGGCCCACACGGTTCATAATAACAAATTTACAAGAAATGAAGTTATTTTTGGTTGCTAATTGAAATTTTTTGACTGAGTTAATATTTATGGTTGTTCGTTTTAAATAGAGGGAACAAATGACCTTTTACCTATTAATTTAATGATGTTAACTAGCAGATAGGGCTGTGTATTGATAATTAACATGTCATTTGTCATGGCAATTCTTGTTATCAACAAATCGTTTTGAATGGGCCTTACTATGTTGAGTGAGGGTGGGACTAAAAAGAATTGGTAGCAAATCATGGGGATCATGGTCCTTTGACACTTCGGCCTGTTTTGATATGTGAGACCCATTTATCTCAGTGTGGGATTAATGGGGTATGTATATTTTAGCATTTGTTCAAGTTTTTTCAATATCAAGCATAAGGAAAGTGGGAAATTAAGTTATGCCACGATGTATGCATTGTTTTCAATGTAAAAGGGATGGGGTAATTTGCGATGATCTAGGATGTGCATGTTTGGATCACAGTCATGGGTTCCAAGTCAAGATCTCGGCCTTGATAAGTAAACTGAGAAACGAGATTGTGTAGAGATGATGTTTACCCCATTTTGAAGATCTTGGAGAGATCTTGGTATTCTCAGTGTGATTGTGGCAATCTTGACAAAATTTCGGTTTTTGGTGACCAAGATCTTTTTACCTGATTTATTCAAGATCACTTTTTTTTTTTTTGACCGGCTGAGACAAGATCGAGATCCAAGATTATGAACTTTGGTCAAGTCAGAGACGGAACTACATTGTGATTCTGGGGGGCCATGCCCCACCCCCAACACACCCCACCCATTATATTCTTTTTTTTTTTACATATGGTACATGGTCCTCTTTGCTTTCTGCCAGCATCATCTTAGAGTAATACTCAAATAAATGGAACAGGGACTTCAGGACTGCCATAATCCTACTGATGGATTTGGTTGTGACTAGTTAGTGATATGAAATCACATCAACCATAGCATGGTAAATCGTCCTTCCCTGTTTTTTTTACTGCCAAGGTAAACTATCCTTCCTTCTTATTCTGCAGTCATTTCTAAAGAATGACAAATGAAAAGTGTCAGTTGGCGAAAAAGAAAAAGAAATTAAAAGAATGCTGCTTCTTAGGGTTCCTTTTTCTAATATGATGAGCATGTCTTCTACTACTACGTCTTGTTTAAAAAAGAAATCACCTCCCTCCACTACAAATAGGACATTTAGCTGTGCACTCCACTAATATTAGGTACGGTGTTTTTTCAACAACTTTATAGTGGAGATGGTTAGAAAATTTTTTATTCATTTCTTCCCCGACAAACACATACACACATACAATCCTGGTTACATCCCCAGTCAAAGTGTTGACCATAGAAACTTATGAACATGCTTATCAGATTGGATGTGTTTCTTCTTTTTTGTTTGGTGTCTTTTGATATTTAGGTCAAAATTGACTTATTGTTAGCTAGTTATCTAGTTGATCATCAAGATGATAAACTAATAAATTTGTCTTATTTGATATGTTATTCATGTATTTTTTTGTTGTTGTTGCTGATTTTTCCTTCTCTTTCATTGCTTGATTTCTGTTTCCTTTTGTATCCTGCTTGGACATTGTATTGCATTAATTTAAATCGTATTCTTAATGCATGACAGATTGCATCTTCTCAGTTCTTTACAACACAGAAAGAGAAACATGAGAAAGCAATGAACACTGCTAGTCTTTGATAGAGGACAATTTTAAAGTCAGAGAAGTGCACATACTTCATTTATATTTCAATGATCTTGTTAAGTTGGGTTTAATAACACGGAAGTGAAGAAAATGTCTAGGGGTCAGTTCCAGTCAAGATCCCGTTTTGGAAGGCCTCCCATGGGAAGGTGCAAGCGTGGTAAATCCATTCTGGTTGATGTCATTGATGTTGACCATTCTGAGTCCAGCGATGAGGTTCTTATTGACGTTCCAGGAAGTTCATATCATAGATACAATGGCTCCAAAACATCAAAAAGAGATAGAAAAGCTAATAATGGGATACATGTTATAAGCATTGTTGATGAAGAGGACCATGATGATCTAGATAGTGATGCCTCTTCAGGCAAGAGGAATTGCTCAAATTTGAATCAGTCACATATTACTGAAGAATTGGATGGAAAGGACTGTCAAATTTTAGAAGGAAGAAGTTCCAAGAATAAATTTCCAAACGGCTTTGGCACTTGTCATGAAAGTGGACCTTGCAGAAGCCATTATGGTTTATACATGAACTCTGACAGTAGCTCTTTTGAAAGTGATGGTTCTGATTGTGAGGTAATGGAAGATTTTTCTGGTAAAATTCGTGAACAGTGGGAGAAAGCTGCATTTAGAAGACAAAAATTTGAGGATCAAACCAGTGCTTCCGATCCTAATCCTTGTTCAGCTAGATCTTATAGTCACAAGAATATTTCTGCACAAACTAGTGGGGGCAGTTTGCATTCAGATATATCTGCTCAGTCCAGTTCGAGTGATAGATTTGAAGAAAAGATGGATTTCTACAGAAATTTGGAAGATCCTTTTGTTAAATTGGATAGGGCCAATAGCCCATTAGAGAATATATATGGAACGGAACAGGGTAGTTATGATGCAGTTCAGGCTGATATAAATCGTCTGTTAAAGGAGATGCTTTCTGACAGAATACCATCCCCTGAAAATTTATCTAGTTCTAAATTTTCTTGTTATGATAACAAACAAGATTCTACTGTAAAAGCAGCACATTTGTTTCATGTTAATAATGAATCAGGTTCTTCTAGAGAAACACAGGCTGGCTTTGAAAAAGTTCCCAACAAGAAGAATGTAGTGGAAGAACCTGTGTCCAGTGCGAAAATTGATGAGAAAGGGGAGGCTGGTGATGGACCACAGAATGAAGGAATGTATTACGACTCTAGTACTGGTAATGGTAGCAACAGTGTTCCCTCCCAAAACAAGGTAGAAGTGATTAATTGTCGGAAGGCTCAGGTAAACACTGGGGATATATGTCTTGAAAAGGAGGAGCTTGTTCGGGAAGAACAGATGATTCACCAGGGTATTATTTCTGATCAAAAAGTAAAGGCAGATAAACAGTCGGATAATTTAGCTGAAGTTAATGCCAAACGCACTACTTTTGAGCAAAGAGACCTTTCAGCCTCAAAGGAAGCATCCTTGGTTCACAATGAAACTGTTCTTTTGAATCAAGCATTTAACTCTGGAGAAAGATGCTCTGGGGAACCATTTGCTGGGAATGGGAACGTGGGTACTGTACAGAATGATTTAATTGGTGGGCGGGAAAAACTCAAGGAGACTGAGGAATATAGGCGTGCTGAAGAAGAAGAGTGGGCTTCTAGGCAACTACAATTACAAATTCAGGTTTGGAACAGCTGTTACTGACATGTTCTTTATCTTAGTTGTAGTTTTAAACACAGAATTGCATAGATAAGAGTAATGCATGGTCACTTAAGAATTGCTATTTCACTGCGTTTATTGAAGCTATAGGTGCATTTGGTGGTTACATTTCAGTGCCTAACCTGTTATGCTGTAAGAATTTGTGTACCAATTTAGAAAAAAATACCTAATCAACATGTTTCCAATGGACCTGGTCATCAACACATAGTTCTGCGACTGTTTCTGTCGGTGGCATTTGCAAAGTAAGTTTCTGTTTTCTTTTAACTAGGTATAGAATGTGTTGAGCAGTCTAACTGAAGCTGATGTCTTTAAGAGGTTATTCGTAGTGATTATTATCTGGTCACTGACAGGTTGTGTATGTGTTCACACATAATATAAATGTTATTATTTCGATTTATAATCCCAGATTTAAGGAACTTATTGTCACCTGGTAAGAAGGATGGAAGGGGTCCATGTAAATGGTCAAAGAAGGAGAGGATGAGCTAAGAGAACTTGGGTGGAATTAATAAGAAAGGATTTGAGTGCTCTCTCTTACAAAAGAGTTAGGCACAAAATAAGCTAGAATGGAGGTGTAAGATCCATGCCACTGACCTTAAATTGTTGGGAAAAGGCGCTACTTGATTGTGATGTATTTGGTTAGGGTTTAAGGAACTTCTGTTTGTCTTTGTTGTTTAAGATGGAAATTAAAAAATTGTGTCATAGTAGTTTTACCTATTATTGCAAAGAACATTTGTTATTTGCAAGGCCGCTTTTGATAATAGGAAGATTAATGTTTCAGTTTGGACAATTTTGCTTGGTACATATGTGTTAATTTAGTGTATTCTTGTGCCATCTATGTACGGATATATATGAGATAGTACAAACTCATATTAGTTAAGAAATAAATCCTTTATGCAGGTCTGCTGTAAGATGAATTAATATGTTCTTGCTGATGTAAAATTATTTGTCTTTTCAGGCTGAAGAAGCTCAACGGTTACGAAAAAGGAAAAAGGCTGAAACTTTGCGTTTGCTTGATATGGAGAGAAGGCAGAAGCAGCGTGTGGAAGAAATGCGTGAAACACAGAAAAAGGTTTCCATAGTCTTGATCTTTCTCTTTTCACTATACGTTGATGCTGTCTATATCCATAAAAGTTTCAATGCTACAGGTCAATTGAATGATACTTATGGTGTCCATTGAACTTTTTTGATGATGATGGTTACTTTGGGCTTTATGAAATCCCTACTTTGCTTGTGCCTTAGCAACAAATGAGATTGAGATCATGTAGCTTGGCCCAAACTTGATTTGAGTTTTCTTATGAATCATGTTTTTGTTGATAATTGTGTATTTATGTTGCTTATTGCTTTTACTCCAGGATGAGGAGACCATTAATTTGAAAGAGCAGCTCCGGGTTAAAATTAGAAAAGAGCTTGCAATACTAGAGGTGAAATACAGGGACATGGCTTCATTACTGCGTGTCCTAGGTATACCTGTTGGAGGCGGTTTCTGTCCATCGCCAAGTGAGGTTGTCCTTGTTATTTTTTCTCTCTTTTGGCATATGGTTGTTGGTCTTCTTGTATTAATATGCAATGTAATTTAGCCTCAAATGACTGAAGGGATTATAATATCTGTACTGACTTTTCGATATTTGTCTGTGCTTGTGTGTGTCCTATATCCATATTTCATCTTTAACTGAAGAAAAAATAAAAAACCATTTACTTGACCTTTTCTAATATAAACTTATCAAAAAGTATGCTATTCTGGATCAGTGTATTATTAAACGTAAGGATGATAGTGCATACTGATCTTTTACCTTAATTGTTATCTTTCCTTCCCATTTTGGACATAATTATATTTAAAGAGGGACAAACTTAAGGGATTGTTTTATTTTTTGTCATTCATTGACTATTGGTGATATATGTCTGTGTTTCATTATTTACTAATAAACATAACAACATTGAAGAAACTTTTCTGATCTGTCAAATTGCTTGCTGTTAGATGAGGGTTTAACATTGTTGAAGGACGGTTGTGTGTATAGATGTTTTTGCTAAACTTTTTTGTCATGGCTTCGCATTTTGGACATAATCATGATTAAATAGGGAGAAACTTGCTAACGTTACACATTTGAATGAGCCTATTTGGTTTCGTTGTTGTTGACAGGTCAATGCAGCATACAAAAAGGCATTGCTAAAATTCCATCCAGATCGCACATCGAGTTCGAATGTCCAGCTGCAGGTTGAATCAGAAGAGAAATTCAAGCTAATCACCCGTTTGAGGGAAAAATTTCTGCTCACAGCATAATTTGATCGAGTAGGAAGTTCTATTCAATTCTTTTTGCAGTTTATGAACCACAACACTAATAGGTGTTGTGCTTTTTCAAGTGGAAGCCTTTGTAATTAATTCATTGCTTCATGTATGTATTTTCAAGTTTTCTAAACAGGTGTGGTATATCATGTATAGATGTGGATGGATTAGTACATAGTTATTTTTGTTACTTTCCAAGATTTTAATTTAGGACCGTAAAAGTCATATTCATACATGCATCATTGACCGGATTATCTGAGACACCAGGAGCAGTTAATATGTTATTTAATTAACTGGTTGTCAGATTCACTTCCTCCATTGCACTTTATGTAATACTGACTACAGAAAATTTACAAAAACGTTGCGTTGCCAAAATTATCAGCTGCTAATTGTTGTAAGTATCTGGTTTCATGACTATTGTGCATCCAAAGAAAATTCAGTGGAACGTCCAAGTCACTTGTGGGGTGATATATTGCAGTTGTAAACTATTTTTAAAAATTTGGTATTAGGCTACGCGCTGATTTTGATTAATGAAGGTTTGTTTTTGGTAGCAAAATGCTCTCTTAAGGGGAAAGGATACAGGTCTCTCTTAATGAAAAGTAGATCACGGGAGCCTATGAACAGATAATCACAAGAACAGACATGACATTCTGCAACATAACTAACAAACATATGACACAACCACAACATAATTCAGTTTAACATTACATTTCGTAAGCTATAAATTATACACAAATTTTGAAGAAATTGATACTAATCAACGACTAGTGAACGGTGGAACAATGTTCACTGCTTCCTGAGTTTACAAACAGGAAGCATAAAAAGCTTATATGATAGTTATTCTTAGAGCAACACAAATCAGTAAAAGATGAACAATGTGCCTTTCGCTGAATCGAACTGATGGACTAAGGTGATTTCTCCTTTGATGCAGGAGCCAGAGGGACACCTGGAAACATGGGGCCTGGATTAGGGAATGGAAATGGAAGGAATGGATATGAAAACACTGGTGGAGGTGAGGGCACTGGAGGGGCAGGCACTGCGGAGGAAAATGGAACTGGAGGGAAGTTGTAGAAGGGAGGCTGCAGTGGGTCAGAGTGCAGTACTGGAGGTGGTGGGGTCAGAAACGGGTTGGATCCAATTGTGATTGGAGGCAATGGTAAGAAGGGCAGTGGTGTGCCTATGACTATGGCCAGGTCATTTTCTTTTGCATCTGATGATGAAAGTGTGGTCTTAGTTCGAAAGGCTGCAAGACTTGGTTTCTGGTAGCACAAGTCTGGTTGTTCAAGAGGTTTGAATGTGAAGAAACCGGCGGAGAAGACATAAACTCCTTGCTTCCTGGACCTGAGCTTGAGGTTGGCTGAGGCCGTTGTGGAGGCAACAGAACAAGAAGGCTCACTGCTGTTGACTAGCTGAACTGAACATCTCCTTATGTTGTTGGCGTGCTTTGCAATTCTAAAAGGCAAGTGAACTTCAAATTCGCCTCGTCTGTTGGTCTTTGCTTCCTTCGTAAATCCGGCTCTTCCTCCTGGATCTTTGCATTCTACTGCAACAGAAGCTCCTACAAGAGAGCAGAGAATTCTCAGTTAACTGTGACAAAAGAGAACAGAGAAATTCAATAATCCCAAGGGAATGTCAAACAGTCATTGAGATTTGTGAAGTCTAACACAGCATTGAAGATGGTCTTTCATAAAAAATGTAATAGAAACCTTGTATGAAGTAGCTTGTCTTTGTGAATTTTCTCTGAGAGCATGTGTCACAATATACTGTGCCCACCGCCATGGCAGATGGAAGTCTAGTCCCATGATTAGCAGCGGAATTCTGGAAGAGAAGAACCCAAGTAGAGAGTAGTAGCCACAGGGTCCTCATCCTGCCCACCTCCCTTGGACTCTTCAGCAAGGAGACACTACACTAGTTGGCTTTATATTGCCCAAAACTTGGGCACAGTTAATATTCTTCATCTTTCTACGGTTAACAGTTGGTAAGTCGTATTTCTTTTACATGTGACGTACTTCCCCCCTAGTGCAGTAAGAGGATAGCAGGCATTCTTGCTTTGCACCAGTTGAGCTTCTTTATGTCATTCATGCAGAAACAGCCTAACTTGTAAGAAAAAGTAGCGAATGACAGCTTTCTATATACTCTGTATGACATATCCTTTTATCCCATACGGAATACTTCAATAAATTGGGACTTCTCTTGTGCCTCGGCAGAAAGGAAGAAGGACGAACAAGGCAAATGGGACCCAGCTAATTCACGGGACGAGTTAGCTAGCCACAAATGTGGACGGTCAAAAGCTTTTAGGATTTGGAAGTAAAATATTGGGTAAACTGCAGTTGGATGAGTAGTTTGCCACCCTTGTTTTAATTAGCCACTCCTACACACTGACGGTCTTTCTGGTATACAGGGACAGTGACCCCATCCCCTATACCTTCATATAGTTCCCATCTCCTAACCTCTGAAATTTACATGGTTTATACATTTCAGCAAATATAAATTATAATCCTGTCCTTCCTTCCTTTCCTCCATCCAAACTAAAGACCAACACTTCCTCTCTCTTTCTCTTTGTTTCCTCATTAAATATAAAACACTGCATACTGGTTGGCTGAGATATGTTACATTTATTTTTCGAAACTTGATCTTCAACCAATTTAGTTTTAGATGTCTCTTTAGGCCAAAGCCCTTCTTATGTTAGATTACAATGGTCTCAAGTGTCATGTATAACAGAACAAGATAAGAAAACAAATCTTATCTTCTGATGACACCTTTTTAGATAAAACAATCAGTTTATTTTTTTGGGCATGGTTTTAATTTTCGTGTGTTGCTCGAATGAAACAAACAAAAGTTATTTACTAGAATGATCATTGAGGCATAAGTCTCTTCCTTTAAGTGTGCCCCCATAGATTTTGTCTCCAAGCATAACAACTGAGGAAAAGATGGCAACGACCACCTAGTTATGTTGTATATGATTTATACTTGAGATTGCTAAGGAAGTTGTGCATGGGTCTATTTTAGAAATTTACATTTTTAATATATTTGATTTTAAAATTTATGTTTTAACAAATTTGCATTTTAGAAAAATAGTAAAGAGTGAACATGCTCAACCGAAAGCAAAACTCTTTTGATTAAACAAAGCAAAAATGCTATATAACGCATGAGCTCAATATCCCAACACGTAACAAGTCCTATTGAGACAGGACTATCAGACCAACCAATGTCGAATGTCAGCTCGCCAACATCACAGACTCTTGTCTAGTTCACAGTCTGCAACTCCATCTCAGCCATCTGATAAGGACAACATGACAAGAAAGATAAGGACATGGTAAAGAAAATATAAAGGTGCCGAAACCACCTTCATATGGTAGGGCAAGGTGTCAAGTGAACTTTTTTAATAGATACTCTCAACGCTAAAGCACCCTCGATTTTTTTGAATCTTTAGTTAATTTTAAACTGATTAGGTGTAGAATTGGGTAAGCGGGCATGTAAATTTTAGTTAATTTTAAACCGATTAGGTGTAGAATTGGGTAAGCGGGTATGCGAATTTGAGTTGGGCAAGACAAAACCCTGGGCACGTCCTTTGGCATGTCTAACAGACAATGTATGATGCCAAGTTTGAGGAACGACTCAAATTGATTGGATTTGATTTGCACTCTCTTATGGTGGATTTTGATTTGATTTGGAATAAGATTGGAAATAGTCCAAAAAGAGAGGGAGTTGTCTAAACTAGGACTCTCCCCTACTTAGACACCCCCCCCCCCCTCACCCCCCAATTTGACTGCCATTTTCTCCTCTATCTCTCTTCTTTTTTCACTTCGTTGACCCCCTCTCTCTAGTTCTTTTATCTTCTTCTCTCTTCTCCCCCTTGTTCCCCTCTTGTTTCTCCATCTTTATCCATTGTTCTTTTGAGAAAAAATTGTTGGAAAGCCCTAGACAGTTGGATTCTCCATCATTAAAGCACCATATTGAGGAGTTCCTTCAACTTGCAAGCCACACAAGGGTATGATTTAAAGGTTATAATTTGCATCAAAGTTAAGGGAATGGATTCACTTTGCTCTCAAATTTCTTATGGGTAAAATTCTATTTGTTAGTTATCGATAATAAAATACCTGATTGATTTGGAGTCTTTGTCATCAAGTTATGGTATTTTTATTTTGACCACTCAAGTTTTCTTAAATTGGGCAATAATTTCCAGAAATATGAATTAATTACTTTTTGTAATCATATTGATTCCATAATTTATTTTCATGTTAGTAACTCTCTAAGTTGAATCTGGTTAAAATTTCATGACAATTTGATGTTAGGAAGTATTTTCCCAAAATTTGATTTTATGGATACCTTGTTTCCAACATATTTTTCCTCCATTTGAATATGTCACAGGGTGGGAATGAGTTATGCATGTTAAGTAACAAGATTGAAAAATTGGTAAGCTTTATGTATGCTTGCAGGCCACAAAGGAATTTGTACATAAATAATCCAAAGTAGCTCAAGAGGATTTTGGAGGCACGGTATGTAATGTCTTTAAGGCTGCTGCTGAATGCATATGGGAAGTCAAGGATGCATCCTCTTGGGTAAAAAAGTGTCTAGGTAAAGGGGAAGTTTAATATCTCTTTTTGTAAATTTGCAATATGATTTATGTTTTTGAGGCGGTAATGCTTCATGATTACTTTGTTGTTGGTTTATTCAGGCTTATGATTATGTTTTCAAAACATGAGTTGTGAATCATGGGTAGTTTTTCTTCTGCATTGACTTGTCACCACTTATACTTGTACACATAGATGCCTTCAAATATGTTGATGTATAGTGTTCCCGAGATTTTTAAACTCATTTTTATATATAAAATAGCAGAAACAAAAAAATTTAAATTTTTGTGTCAAACATTCGACAATTTATCTCAGGGTATGAACCAACCATTTTTCAAACATACAATACTAAATCATAGTACAATAATAATCCAAGTTAAATCATATATTAAATCACATAGGATCTTGCCCGAGTACATGTCTGAATATTTTGATATGCACAAATACAAACAAATTGGCACTCACATGCCTAAAATCGTTTACCTTAAAGTAAGAAGACATTAAACATGCCAAGTGGCTTAGCAACATCTTCCTTGTGGTACATTCAAAGGCCTAAAGTAACTTTAACCTTACAAGGAACTTGCATCACACAGATGCAGATTATACAAATATACCAAGTGGGATGGTTAAATAAGTACTACATAATAACCATGCACATGATTACACTACATCATCACAAAATCATCAATTATCATATTCAATAGAAAATATCAACATCACCACACATAAGTGGGGTAGACATAGCATCATCAACACGTGAGTAATATAAGCATAACATTCACAAATGCATTTTTTATAATTTTCTAATTATAACATGACCTCACTTAGGAGTCTTTCGCTCCATAAATGTAAGTCATAAGGTTCTCTATGACATGGTAGCCACGTCTCGGAGTATAGCCTCGCCTTACTAGACCATGAACTACTCACCAATGACCTCAAGTACTTTGAGGCATGTCCACTCTATCTACTCCATGAAGCTAAGGCTCATAAGGGTTCATGGACCCAAGTGGTTAAGTTTTGACTCCCATCGAAACCTCCTATATTGCACTATACGGGACTAGTCATATTTTAATGCTCTAGTCCATTCGAACATGACTCTTGGGCCAGGGAAGCGGTTCTACATAACTCTAATCCTTAGAGAGCCAAAAGACTTTGGTCCTATTTCATACCAAACCTACATGACTAAAGATTTACTTGAGGAGCTAAGGCATTGAGGCTTCCTCCAACCTCATATGCCAAACGACATTAGTCATGGGATGCAATCCATTACAAAGATATTCACACATAAGGGTACATACACCCAATCGATATTCACACATCACCACATATATTCTCAATTCATGCATGAAATAACATGCTATTACTTTTTATAATAATAGCTTAATATTCATAGCAATCTTTGCTAAAAATACCCAAAATTGACTTGTTGTTTGTAGATCATCGACATGTTGACCAAGTCACTGATGAACATTTGTAACTCATTGACATATCGAACCATGTTGAGAGTGGAATGGCAAGGACAACCATTCTTATCGACACCACACTGACGCGTCGACCTCACTGCCGGTAACAAGCTAATGTGTCTATGGTCATCAATGTGGATTTTCACACACAATGGTACATATACATATACTTATAAAATTCATCACATCATTACATATAATTGTGGATTCTGCATTCAATGTCAAGTTATTATATTTTATAATAATAGTCTAACACATAACATTCATAGCTAACTTTTTCCCAAAAATAAACTTACTGTCAGTAAACTCATCGATGTGTCGACTAAGTCACCGATAACCATTGGTAACTCATTGTCGTGTCAAACCCTTGTTGACAGTGGGATGGCAAGAATAACCATCCTCATTGATGCATCGACCTCATTGCTAGTGACCCCTTAGTGCTCATGCTATTAGCACTGTCATCTCCTCCATGTCATCGGCGACATCATCGATGCGTCGATGAACATGCCAATGGTCAGGAAGAAATAATATAAATTATCCCTACTTCCCAAAATCACTCCATATCATGACATATTATAATACTTCACACACATGACTTTCCCATAATGACAAATGATAATAATCCTTACTATTAATTGATCATTAAATATGAGAAAAACATAATAGCATAATGTAATCATGACAAAATCTCAAAAATTATCCTTTACATGCTTTCATATCATGTAAGTAATCAAAACATGTCTCATACATTTACTTCAAAACCAAAGCATAGAATCAAGGTTTGCAATCCAAAATAAGATCATGATTCATCAACATTACCATGATTGAATTCACAAAGAATCATATTTCATGTTTTCAAAGATAATGATTTCATAATTCAAATTATACATGCATATTCTAAGTTAAATCACAGTACAAGGTTAGCAATCTGGCCTATTTAATTGTGCTAAAATCCTCCCTCACGTGCAATGGCTACCAATCCCCGTAGAAAAATACTCCCTCCTTGGTTTCTCTTGATTTGGAGAACCCTTAATCTTTTCCTTCTTAATTTGGAGAGGTTTTTAGAAGAGAAAATGTGTCTAAAAGCTTAAAAAGTCACTTAAAAATTAAACGGGATGGAATTCTAGTGTAAAACTGTCAAAGTGGGTGTTTTTTAGTGAAACTGCAAAGCTGCCCGTAACCATCGACAAGGTCATTGACTCGTCTATGGACTCGCTGATAGTTACTTTTGACAACACTAAGTCACAACTTCAAATGGTCATAACTTTCTCATATGAGCTCTAATTAATGAATTCTTTATGGCGTTATGAAGATATTTTTGTCTAATTTCTAATCACACAATTTCATATTAAAACTCATTCTGTAATAAAATTTATAATCTTATGAATGATTAACCATCAAATCTACAGGCGTCTACAAGTCATGATTGCACCTCAAGTCTAATTTTAGGTAATCATAACTCCTTCATCTGAACTTTGATTTATGCATTCTTAGATGTGTTTCAAAGCTATGTCTATCTAGTTTCTATTTTAAAGTTTCACACTTAAACTCAATCCACATAATAACTTATTGTATTTTGAATGACCCAATGTTAAATTCACTATTTTCCATATATGCTCGAAAATTTCCTTGATGTTTCATTTATGATAACTTCTTTATCAGAGCTTCGATTTGCACACTTTTAGAAGGTCTACGAAGCACTTTCTGTCTACCATTCAATAATAAAATTTTATATCCAAAGTCCATGTATAGAGGAAGTTATTATACTAAGACAACCTTAAGGTCAAACTCGCTTATATCCACGTGGCCAAGTATAGGGAATTTAGAAAATTCTCAAGTGTTACATTGAGAGCAAGTAGAATGAACACCTTGTCATTGTGAGATATGGGTAGTTGCAGTAGAGACTTGTTAGTAGTTATTTATTTCTAGATGAAGTAATAATTTGCCACATGGTAATGCATTTGGCAAGATATTTGGTACTCATAGATTGTGAGCTATTTTGATTTTGAGTAATGCTACTTAAATGACTATTTTCCTTATGTGGACCACACTATGCATTGATATTGCAACCTTATTGTGGGTCGAGACCGTGCTCTTGGGGACCCTTGGGTCAGGGTTGTGACAATTCTAACACAAGGAAATGCGCATAAATAAATCTTGCAATCAAAACTTTTTAGATTGTATTCGAGGTTGGAGCATCCTCTGAATCCAAGTGGCATAAAAAAATTAAATGTTCTTCAGTTTTTTACTCATTTCCTAGTAAAATGTAGGAAAAACATGTCTTGTTCTTTCTTTAAGAATATGCACTACAAGCATGATATAAGGGATATAATTTGAATTTTCTAGCAAACATCAAATCTAGACATAAAGGGAAACCATGAGCATAGTTGGTAAGTAAAGAGCTCAGATCCGAGAACCGCTCATTCAAAAAGTCTTGACATAAAATAATTGTAACATATAAATTGTGTCATCCTCATAAATGATTTTTTCTCCTTAAAACAAAAAAAGAATAAGTTGATAAATTCTACAATTTCTAATGTGAATAGAAAAAAGTTAAACTACAAAAACTACATATACTAAATAACCTCACTTCTTGGTTTATGGAGTAGAGGGATTTTGGAAAAGAATAAAAAGATTAGCAATTATCACTTGATTATGAAATTTTGAGTAGCACAATATGTTATATATCACTTGCACAAGATCCCACCTTTGGGAATCGCAGTCCCAAAAACTTCCACTTCAAAATGGAAAATAAAAGAAGTTAGAAAAAAAACTTCCACTTCAATAAAAATTACCTAGCACACCTATGAAAATATTGGACCATCTTCATCTCTTTCAACAGGTGTATTCACACCTAATTCAAATGAATAATTTAACAAAGTATCCAAAAAAGGCAATGTCAAAAAGATAATGGATAGAAAGGTTGGCCAATTGGCTATCTACCTAAGAACTTTTTTCCCCTATTAAGTGGCCAAATTTAGTGGCACCTTAAACATCAAGCATAGAAAAATAAAAGAACTTGGAGCAGTTCCTTAACAACTTAAGCATACATACTAATCCAAAATAAACAACAATCATACACATGCTAGTATATTTATTTCACTTTGTCGCATTTAGATAAAATCTAGCTCATGGTCAAAGGAAATATACAATTATCATTAGTTAAAGAAGAAACAAAAAATTTACTTTGCAAGATGTGAGATCATCACATATCTAGGTAAACTATAAGGTGACAAAGAGAGCTCTTTCCAACATTAAATGAAGATGTGAAGGCAATGCAATCAAACTTGAATGAGAACATCATTGTATGGTATTTATTGCACATTATTATAAAAACCAAATTGAGTACCAATAAATTTATGCCTAAAAGCCAAGATAGTGAGATCAACCCAAAAAAAAGTCAAGATAGTGAGAATCAATTTTGAAACAAGATAAAATACTATTCTTATAATTATTTCACTACTTACCAAAACAGGGTTGATATATAAGCTAGGAAGTGTATATGCATGGGAAAATATATGATGATATAAGAATGAGGATGCCTAGTAGCACAAGCTAGATTTCTTCTATAAGAATATTTCTACACCAAAATCCTAACTTTTTTGCCTTGGCCGTCATAATCACTACTCCCCCTTTGGTGTTGGCAGCTGAAGGAAAGGAAGACAAACCTCACTCAATCTACATGTCTTTAAGCCTTAATAGTTCTCAAGTTGCTAATTTTTTTTGCTAATATTAAAATTTTCTCCTAATCTCTAATTACCCAAATCATGAACCTTTTGTCTAGCTTTCAAACACCATAATACTCAAAAAAGTTCTTTTTAGTAATGTATGTGCAAGTTTAGTACATGTGAACACTTACTCGGAAAACCAACAAACATGTTCATCAAATTAGAATACATAAGAGGCATAAGAAATATACCATTGTATTTCCAAGGTGAGATAGTGCAATCAAAGGAAATTCCTCTAATAAGTGCAAAATTTTAAAATTACTTCAAATATTTTTTGATTCAAAAATTGAGCAAAAAATGTTTTTCCCACATTGTGGGTATAGACTTTGTCCAAAGTGATTCAATATTTACTTTGGATGATCTCCAGACTTAGGAAATTTTTTTCTTGTTTTCATGTTTGAGTGATTTTGGAGTGTTTGTACTTTATTTGTTAAGATAGGACTCAACCAAACCTTTAGAGACACTAGTAAACCTGACCCATCATGCCCCAAGTCATCATCCTTGAAGTAGGTACAAAGGGTATGGTCTGTTAAAAAATGGATCATACCAAAAAAATTTCTAAATATTTTCCTTTTTAAAAGATATGATGTAACATTTTTAATAAGATGCAGTGGAGAAATCAATTTATCAATGAAAAACTTCAGCCACCACTTATGAGTTTAATATCTATCTAGAAGAATATAGCAGATCACTAGATTACCTCTAGTTTGATTATCTAATAACAATAAAGACTACGAGTTCCAACCTCAATGCACAGGAATTTGTTTTTAAAGTAGAAATAAAAAAATCATAATGACTATGTGCATTCATGATCAAGTTGTCAAGAGATCAAACAATACATGCAAACCACGAAAGGATTTAACATAGAAAACACACACTCAGGTAAAAAAACCACAATAGCCTTAATCAAAGGCTCAACCAATGTATTATAATGATTTTATCATTACGACACTCAAAAACAACCAACCAAACTTAAGACTTGACACAAACTCCTCCATTTCAATATTCTCTTGTTGTTGGCCTTCAAGTTTTTACTTCCTTGTTGAACTCTTGAAGCTTTCACTCTTCATGTCATTGATCTTTGTCTTCTTCTTCTTCTAGCAACTCAAACAAGAACTCATTCCTTTCTTATTGATCTACCTCTTGAGATTTTTCAACTCCTTTGAAGAAGTTTACTTACTCTTCTCTTTGAAATTTTTGTCTGAAATCTTCTATTTAGTTGTGCATCAGCATCATGAACTCACCATTGATATTCTCTTCAAACTCTTTTGAAAATTCTCTAGGAAAACAATATGAAAAGGTATTTTCTTTCTTTTCTAATTTTTTTTTAGGTTTTTCTCTTTTCAATTTCGTCACTTTTTATCCTTTATATAGGTCTCCAAAATGATCCGCGCCCCCACCAGCTCCTGGTGTTCGAACTAGTCATTAATGGTAGGCTTCATAGGTACCCTTTAAGTATGCATTACGAACACTTTCATTTTTAGCGTCTCATCTTTTCTAGATAAGCTAATCAATGGTCCAACTACAAAACTTCTTCTTTTTCATTACTTCCATGGTTGTGCCTCGGGGTACGACAACACCCGTACTATTGAATTTCAATAAGGAAAGAAATCCAATATTGAAAAGCTTGTTTAGGGTAACTAAAATTGCTAACGATCAATCATTTCAAATAGTGATCAATTGTTCATTGTAATCTGAATACACAATTCCTTGAGCAATCAATTATCCACAAAGTGATTGATTGATTAACTCTCAGCTTCGTTTTACAAAGGATTGATTCAGGTGCCATCAATTTCATGCAAATGTTCATTAGCAATTGATCGATTCAATGAAAATATTATTTTAGCAATCGATCAATAATGTTGTTTAATAATAGTTTTGTCATTTTTACCCTAAAACCTTTGAAGTCAATTCTGATACATCTCCAAGTCATTTTGGTATGAGAATGTGAACCGAATAAGTTTCATAACCCATCAACATCCTTTAGTATCCAGTCTTGAGCCATAAGAACATGTCTGCTCCTATTTTTCAACTTCATCAATTCCAAACTTGACTTGACCACAACTATATCTAATTAGATTTTAAGACTAATTACATACTCAAGGTTTCTAATATACTTTTGACAAAGAAATTAACCAATAAACCTAACTATGACACATATGTTCTAACAGTTATGATGTTTGAAATCATGAGTTAGCAAATATGAATATCTTACTTATTTTATTTTTGATGATGAAGATTACAATTGGGTATGATTGTATTGTTGTTATATTGATGTAATAAAATTATGTGCATTATTATTACGTAGTACTTATTTAGCCATCTCACTGGGTATATTCGTATACTTACTGATGCACTGAAATAATATTTAATAAAATATTTTCAAATTTCTATTTGTAATCCTATTTTGTGTTAATTCATTACTGATTTGGGCTATTTATGTTTTGAATAAGTTAGTTGGACCTTAATTGAATTTACATGTCTAAACAGGCTTCAACAAGATACAACTGGAAGAGGAAGCTAAGCCCAACTACCCAAAGCTATTTAAAAGTCAAGAATGGGCTCATAATGGTCTAACATGCATGGAATGGTCGAACACAACCTTGTGGACCCATTTGATTTGAGATTTGTATGAATAGAACTAAATTATGAAAGAAGTTGATTCGGATAGATTGACACAGCCTTAGTATTTCGATCATATCTTTTTATGTATAATTCGGATTGATACGATTCTGGTGGCAATGGAAAGAAGACTTCCGTGGCTACAAGTGTTATTTCAGGAAGAAATTCCAAATTCCGAAGATATAGGGGTCGAATCAGGCAATTAATTAGGATAAAATCTGGAGATATGATTTGATTTTACCCTTTGAAGCAACCCTTTCTTTTCCTATAAATAGAGGGGTAGACGTGATAGATGGGGCATTCTTTCCTCTTTAGAGCTCTCTTCTCCTATTTCCTTCTTTTATTTTGCATCTTTGTTTTTAGTTTTATTGTAATGGCTTTCTAAATCTCTCAAGCTAAGGCTAGGAATGAAGCTTGTACTTGATGTTTAATGGATACTTTGATTCAAGTAAGTTCTTTATCATTTTAAATTGATGTTTCATATTTAAAGAGTTTATAATCTATACAATTATTTGATTCAGCGTTGACGAAAGGCACGTTGAATGCTTATAATTCCCTGTGATTATATACTTAATGCTTTCACGTAGTAAACAATCAATTACTATTGTTTTATTTCAAAGTTCTTTAAAAGATAAATTTTCCGATTAAGATAAATTTTCATTTGATCTTGATTGAGTTATCATTTGAATGAAGTAAACATTAGAGATTTATTGCAAGTGGATTTTTGATGCCTTAACACTTTCTCTTTGAATTGTCTCTTATCATCTATTTCACTTTTCTTCTCTATTCGATTCTCTTCGTAATAGTTTTCTGTGTCACACAAGGCTTTCCCTGTGGATCGACCTTGTTTACTATAGTTGACAAGTAAAAAAAAAAGAAATCTGAACTAGACTCCTTCATAGTCTTAGTTTGGACGTAACACTTACTATCCTCGTGATGCAAGTTAGCTAAAAGAGTAGCCAGATTAGGATAGGTAGAACAGAAAGGACTTCTTATCTTATGTTATGTAGTAAGACTTTTAGTGTGATGTGAATTTTAAACATAGGCATCTGAGTGCTATTTACTTATGATTGTATGTATAGTAGATTCTTGGTATGTACTCGAGAAAGACCTTGTGTGATTTGACCTTGTTCTAATTATGGATATGATAGTTTGAATATTCTTATGTTAAAAAATAAGTGTCACCCCAAGTATAATTTTGTCGTTGATTGACAAAAAGATGTTTTGAAAAAAAATTGTTTTATGTGATTTTATTGTGATAATGAGTTTTAAAAATCCTAGGATGTGACAATAATCATATGGGATCTCATTTGAAAGAGCTCGTCGAGAGCTTTTTAACAATACTAAGATTGCAAGAAACCAAGTTCGGGAGTGCAAGATATAATATTGTAAATTTAAAATTAATATAATTTAAAAATAGGGATTAAATTCTAATATCTTTGAATTTTTGGGGATTAGGATGGGTCAAATAGGGGTAAAATAGGGATTAATGGTATAAAACATGGGTCAAATAGTCCAAATTTGAAAGTTTGATAATACACTAATTTGCTTTATATTATAAAATATTATTATTTATATCTTTTATTATTTTTGTTGTATTGTGTTTGTTAACAAATTATGACTTCTCATTAACAATGATATAAAAGAATTATTATAATGATATATTATTAGTTATAATATTTTTTAATATATATCAAAAGTTCAACTCGCATTTTAATGAGTACCATTGTTTTAAAAACTAGACAAAACTAGCTAGTTCAACCAGGTCTAATCGGACCCAGCTAGACTGTGCGATTTTACTGGGTTTTGAAATTGGTCAGATTTAGTGGAAATCGATCAACTAGGTGAATCGATGGTCTGTTAGCCCAACCTGGATCAATTTAGCCGGGTTTTAAAAAAAAACTTTTCTCATGAAAATTGGTCCCGACTCCTCCTTCCTAGTTCCCACGATTCTTGTCTGCTTGCAGAGTGAAGAAGGGCTAAAGGCTCCTGCCGTCTGCACCCTCCCTCAGTCCCTCCCCCCATCCAAAGCTAGAGGTCCCACCTCCACCAGTTAGGCACTAAGCCCTTGCTCATCTGATGTCAGCCCTGTGCCTCTACCACTCTATGAAAAGAATTTCCCTATGCCTCTCTATTTGTCTATAAGTCTTCATCTTTTCCTCCTATCACTTATATATTTTTTTACCAAAGAAATTTTATCTTTTATTATGTGCATAGTTGATGTTTGTCAAAATGCTTAATAACAGAGGTGATTTGTTACATGTTAAATTTAAGTGCCATTCATTTATGCATTTGATTTGTGACTTAGTAGATGTTTGACAAAATGATTAAGGTTAAATTTAAGTGCTCATGTTTTATATTATGCACTGATCGTTTATGCATTTATTAGTGAAATGTTAACCCAATTTAAAAATTATAAATTGGGATTTATATGTGTTGATAAGTGCTGATTTAAATAGAATTTGATACTCCAATTTTTTTGTTCCAAACATTCTTATTTTGTTCCTCTATTCGTGCTGTTATGATTTTACATGTTAAGTTTAATTTCACAGCAAAGTAAAAAAGAAGTATTTTTTGTCTGAACTTGAAGACAAATTCAAGGTTTCATTCGTGTGAACTTCATGTGTGTCCACCCAGGAAAGGTAGTACCAATTGAAACAAG
Source organism: Saururus chinensis (assembly GCA_035235625.1). Lineage (NCBI taxonomy): Eukaryota > Viridiplantae > Streptophyta > Magnoliopsida > Piperales > Saururaceae > Saururus > Saururus chinensis. The sequence continues at coordinate 27,748,424 of CP141142.1, forward strand.
TATATAAGCCCAAATGCCTGTGGCCCATTCTGAGCCCGTCTAAATTTTAGGCTGGGCTAAAATTTTAACATTAGCTCCGGGCCCAAGCCGGGCTTTAAAATTTATTATTTTCTTTTGGGCTGGGCCTGGGTTTGGGCCTACCCCGCGGATGCCCAGCCTGCTACTCGTGACATCAGTCTGTACCCGGTCCTTAAAACTGCCATCAATACCATAGGGTAAAATGGACATGGTAAAGAAAGTGGGACACATGGTAAATAAAATGGACACATGGTAAAGAAAGTGGGACACATTGTAAGGAAACAGCGTACCGCCCATAGAAAATTATAATGCGCCTGAAAAGTCGTTAAAGCTGACTTGCTTACCTTAAAATAGAATAAAATGTTAGAAAAAGGTGGCCAACTCCATGAAAATACAGCCAAACCATGCTGGACTCACCTTTTGACTATTAAATTAACTATTTACCATGCCAATTTTAATTAGCTTAATTAAATATCCCAAAAAATAACAGTACATCTTTCCTGAGCAGCTGAATCGTGCATTTGATGGATTTCAGCAAGAACTCGCACCCAAGCAGTAGATTTATTATATAAATAAGAATCTTCCAGTTTATCCTGCCTGCTTTCTTCAAAGGTATTCCCCTTCCCTATTCACATCGATTCCACCCTCTTTTGGATTTTGGTTTGGTATGTGGTGAGTTTTCTTGATTTGGGTTTTGCTTGTGGGTTTTGGATCTTGTATGGCTCCCCAGATGGCGTGATCTGCCTCTGTATGGAAGATCGTTGTTTATTTGTTTTTTCATCTCTTCTTGAAGGGGTTTTTGTTTTTTGTCTTGCATAAAGGCTTTTTTTTTCTAATTTTGTAGTTCTTTTAGATCTGTTGCAGAAGCAATCACCTGCAATCTCTGTTCACCGGTTTCTTCAAAATCGTCAAGTTAGCAATGCTTTCAGGGTTTCGAGTCTCTTCACCTCCTCTGTTTTTTCGCTAATAAACTTTGACCGGAAGTTTGTTTTGCTTTTAAGCGTTATATATGTGTTTCTGCCTTCTGAATTCAATTTCTTCTGTGAAAGTTTCTATGGAGATCGATTGATCGGTTGTTAATTTTCAGGTGTTTTCACCATGGCTTCAGTAAACGAGAATGCGCCAAGTTGGGCTGACCAGTGGGGGGCCGGGGGAACGGCGACGGCGGAGGACGGCAAAGTCAAAACGGAGACCAAAGACAGCAGCAGCAACAGCAAGAAGATGGCGGCAGATGTGAAGGCCGCCGCGACCGCGGGGCTGGGCAAGGCCAAGGCAGCGGCCACGGTCGGAGCGCAGAAGGTAAAGGCCGGAACCTCTGTCGGAATCAAATGGATGAAATCCCAATATCAGAAGCGCAGCTCCAAGTAGTGAAATCGCTGCATTTTGCATTTAATTTCTCTGTTCTCTGACTCCATATACTTTTTCCCTTTTTATTTTCCTTGTTTCAGTTCCTATCTCTTTTTTCTTTTTTGCCTTATTCAGCTTCTGAAATTTATTCAATTAGTAGATGGTTAAAGTCCTTTTATCAAAAATAAATCCGATCCACTTAAAATTTGCAAGTGCCGATCAACCATTAAGGGGCTGTTTTTTAAAAACTTTATGTAAAATTTAATTGTATTTGTTTTATTTAACCCCTTTTTTAAAAATTACCAATTATTTTTAAACAGTTATCTCTTTTATTGATTTGAGTCTTAAAAAACTTCTTTTATCGATTTGGGTCTTAAGAATCGTATTTTATAAATAAAGTATATTTTAAAATTATCTAATTTATAAAATTTTATTTGATAAAATTTAAATTTAAGAGCATAATAATAATAAGAATATGCAAATCCGAATTTAAAAGATAATTATATTAATTTAAAATTTTAAAATTAAGTTTAATATAATATTTAAATTTATTCTAAAAAAATTAGTTATTAATTGTAATTTACATTTAGCGGTAAATTTTTAAAATTATTTTTGAAAAATTTTACTTTCGTTTCAAAAAATTTAAGACTCAAAGAGCCTCTTAAACCAACAAATTTGCCCTTTAAACCAAAGATTAAAGGAACCGGGGGATATAAAGGGACGAGACAAAGTTTCCCTCAGTTCTGACATGCCGGAACAGCAAATACCGATTTGATATACAACATTAACGCCTTCAAGTTTTTAGAAGAGCACACAAATATTTCTGGAAACCTTACTGGGCCAGAACTTCAAAGAGAAAGGAAAATTGAAAGGGAAGGGGCAAAATAATTTTTTTTAAGGGGTGAACTGTAATTTCAATATCTTGGTTACCCACGCTCCCTGTATCACAGCAACACTATCCCCTATATGTTCACTCACGCTCCCCATTTGTTCTTCAAAGGAATTATCTAATTAGCTGCCTTATGGAGGAGGCCTTTTCATCTCTTTCCACCACAATGATATGCTATGTTCTCTCCAAAGAATATCCTCTCTAGCATAGAGAGCCACAGGGAGATTAAATTTTATCATTGAGTGCATTCTACCCAAGAATCCTCTTGCTAGTTTTCCGGATGGCCATAGACCCCACACGTGACCTTCCACTTATGCTAAAAAGTAGGGGTTTTAAGCATTAGCTACAGAAAAAATATTAATTTGATATTATTTTTAAAATATATATTTAGACAAAAAAACTCTTAAATCCTTTCGCTCGACTCCCCAATTAGCTAGATAATGAAGACACTCCGAACTTGATTATTGATGGGTGGTTTAATAACAAAAAAATTATAATATTTCGTAGTTTTATGTTTAAGCACCGAGGATCTCGAGCACCTTCACATGAAAGGAATCGATATACGGGCAAGACGAGTGAGGCATTGCTCTCCATTGTTGTTATCCTCGGAATCAAATAAAAAGCGAGCTAACAAATTGTCGTTGTCGTCACCCCCTAAAATATCCTCGTCCTAGAACACCTATTTCGATTTTATTGAATCAATAGAACCCAATTTGTCATTCTCTCTCTCTAAGCCCCCCTTCATCATTTTCAAAATACCCAAAACAAACCAACTAAAATTTACCAGCAGGAACCAAAATTAACCATTTCATCAAACAAAACAACAAAGTAGCATGTAAAGGGAGGTTCTTGAGCTCCAATTATAAATCAGCCAAAAAAATTTATATAAAAACTAACTACAGAAAATTTATAAAAAAGGGTTAAATATTAAGACATACAAATTCACCTGTATCCATTCATTTCTGGATTGTTCTAATGCCTAGACCTTTAGGTAATCCGCTTGGTCTTGTATTGCTTAGAATTTATCAATAGAAACCATAAATATTGACTCACTTTGTTATATATATAAAAAGTAATTTATTCTTTTTATATATAACAAAGTGATATATAAAGAGAGTAAATTACTCTTTGTATATATAACAAAGTGAGTAAATATTTATTATTTTATTATATACATCACTTCCCTCTTGGACTTACCCCACATTGCTATGACCCAGTTAGCGGAGAAGCTAGACCTCATCCTCCGCCTCCAGTTGGGCCACGTCTTGACCCTCATTGTCTCCTCCCCACGCCTAGCGCTGGTCCTCCGGACCCAAGACCAGGTCTTCACAAGCAGGCAACATATTTCAAAATCTATGCCTTGGAGCTTGTGGCGACCGCTAGAAATAATACACGTCATAATTCTTGTAATTATTATTTAGTTCGGCACATGCGACATTGCATATGGAACTGAACGTGACGGTCCGCCGTACAAACATAAGTCAGCCTAACACATAAGAATTTTGGAGTTGACGCACAGCTAAAAGATATAACGTAGTCGAAAATTAGAATTCAGTCCGTAGTACACTGTATGTAGAATGTTCATATTACAGAATTACAAAATTCAACCAAGTTTAAAAACATAATATTACAGAGGTAGAAAAGTAAAAGAGACTAAACAGAGAATTCTTTGGTTGACCCCTTCCGGTTGGTTTTACTACCTGCAGATTCTGTGGGTGGGTGAGTATTTTTATACCCAGTAGGTAGGATTAAAATCTAATCTAATGCTAAGTGACAGATAGTAATAATTTTTGCATAACTGATTCGGAAACCAATTCAGAAAATGCCGGTTCGTTCGATGACGAGAAATCCAGAGCCGTGATACCGAGCGGCATTCCTCCGACGCTCATGGGGCAACCGGAAGCTCAGAAGGCAGGAGTTTTCCCATGATACTCTATACCTATATGCACGTGCCTAATACCGATATTTCCTTCGGTAGGTATCCAGAAAATATTGTTCTAGGTATAACCCTAGAACTCCCCAGAAAACACATATATCATGCCCTGATGTACATAAAATATTTCTTTTTGAAAACGTAAGAAGAGACATACGATTGACTAAAAACGATCCATAAAGAAACAAAGTATACACATAGAGCATAAATTTAGAGTTTAAGACTCCCTACCTTAAAATTGGAGTAGAACTTTCGTGCTTGTAGAAGGCTTGTATTGAAAATCTGGTCCCGTCACAGCGTCCGGCACAGTCGATTTAGTTAGGAACGCTTTTTGAACGGGTTGAAACGGACTTTAAACGGCTTAGAACGGAAGGTCAGAAGCTTTGACTGGAGGTGAAAGTGAATGGTAAAAAATGAAATGACGGCGTATTTATAGGGAAGGTGGACCGGACGATGCGCGACGCGTGTCCGCCACGCGTCACGCGGCCGAACTGCACGCCGCGCAATCCCGCGCCGCAACGCAGACCTAACACGCGGGTTATGCGTGTCACGCGGTCCGGCCGTGGACGGCGCGTGGTCCGCGCGGGCCGCGCGGTTCCACGCGTTGCGCGGTACACCATGCGGACAAACCGCGCGACGCCACCTCGGGCGGTCAAACTGCGTGACGCCACGTCGGGCGGTCAAACCGCGCGACGTCGCGCGTCGCGCGGTAAAATCCCGACTGATGCAAGCATTGCGTCAGCCGTTAATAAAATATTATTTTCCTTTTTTTTTCTTTTTCAAAACTTAAAATAGCCATAACTTTTTACCTATATTTCGAAATTATACGTTCTTGGTACCAATGGACTCGTATCGATGAGCCCTTCGAAACAAGACCACTCAAGGATAGGTTTTACAGTAGTTTCATCGTGGGCCCGCTAATGATGCACGCTTCCACGATCGCTACATACGGTCACTATCTCCGAATCAAGTGTTTCAAAAATCTTTAAGTTCGGTTTTTAAAGTTCTACAACATTCATTTAGGTCCTGAAAGCAAAATAACGTTCTAATAATATATAAAAATTCTAATAGTAAAATTTACCTCGGATCTGGGTTGTCACATTCTTCCCTCCTTATAAGAATTTCATCCTCGAAATTAAACTTGCTATTCATTAAAAAGCTCAGGATATTTCTTTACCATTTCACTTTCCAATTCCCACATGGCTTCTTCTGACGAATGGTGTTGCCATAACACTTTGACTAATGGAATCCTTTTTGTCCTCAAGATTTGTTCTTTTCGATCTAATATTCTGACAAGCTTCTCTTCAAATGTCAAATCAGGTTCCAAGGTAATCATTGTTTGATCTAAATCGTGAGAAGGGTCTTGTATATACTTGCGAAGCATGGATACATGAAATACATTATGGACCTTGTCCAACTGAGGGGGTAATGCCAATCTGTAAGCTACTGGTCCTATTTTGTCAAGAATTTCAAATGGTCCCACAAATCGAGGACTTAGCTTTCCTCTCATCCCAAATCTCATAACTCCTCTAGTTGGTGATACCTTCAGCAGCACAAGCTCACCTTCGCGGAAGTCGAGGTCTTTTCTTCTTTGATCAGCATAGCTCTTTTGACGACTTTGTGCGGTCTCTAATCGACTTCGTATAAGCTTCACTTTACTCACACATTGTTGTAAGAGTTCTGATTTTACTAATTTTCCTTCCCCAACTTCACTCCAACAAGTTGGGGATCGACAGGGTCGTCCATAAAGAGCTTCATATGGTGCCATACCAATGCTGGAATGATAACTATTATTATAAGAAAATTCAATTAGTGGCAAGTGTTCATCCCAGTTACCTTTCCAATCTATGGCACATGCCCGCAACATGTCTTCTAGTATCTAAATAGTTCGTTTAGACTGACCATCAGTTTGCGGATGGAATGTTGTACTTAATCTGAGACTTGTTCCCAATTCTTCTTGAAGTCTCATCCAAAAATGTGAAGTGAACCGGCTGTCTCGATCTGAAATGATCGACAAGGGTACACCATGCCGACTCACAATTTCTTTTATATACATTTTGGCCAAGACATTCAATGTCTGAGATTTCTTTAAACGAAGAAAATGGGAACTCTTAGTAAGTCTATCCACTATAACCCAAATGGATTCATGGCTGGCCGATGTCTTGGGTAAGCCTGAAACAAAATCCATAGAAATGTGCTCCCATTTCCATTCTGGAATTTCAATAGGATGAAGAATACCTGATGGTTTCTGACATTCTGCTTTAACTTGCTGACAAGTTAGGCATTTAGAGACAAATTCTCCAATGTCCCTTTTCATCCCTTTCCACCAAAAACTTCTTTTGAGATCCTGGTACATTTTTGTTCCTCCTGGGTGGATGGTATATTGAGACCTATGAGCTTCATGCAGCAATTCTTGTTTTAATTCTGGTACTGCAGGGACTACTAGTCGTGCTTTAAATCTTATGCCATCATTAGCATGTTTATTAAAATCAGGCTTACCTAAGAAGGTTTGTATTTCTGTATCCTCCTTTTGTGCCTCCAAAATGCGCTCGATCAATTTCGATTTTATCTCCAGATTAGCTATGATTACCTTTTTGGTTCCTGATTGTAATTGAGGTTGTAAATCTATTATCTCTTCCATCAACCTCCATTCCTTTATCAACATTTGAGCTACCATTCCTGTGGTCTTCCTACTCAAGGCATCAACTACTACATTGGCTTTTCCCGGGTGATATTGAATAGAGAAGTCATAATCATTCAAGTATTCAATCCATCGTCTTTGCCTTAAATTTAAATCCCTTTGAGAGAAAATGTACTTCAGACTCTGATGATCTGTAAAAACTTCAAATTTCTCTCCATATAAATAATGTCTCCATAGTTTTACGGCAAAAACTACTGCTGCCAATTCAAGATCGTGGATGGGGTAATTACCTTCATGTTTCTTTAATTGTCTTGAAGCATAGGCTATCACATTCTCATTCTGCATCAAGACACATCCAAGACCCATTCTTGAGGCATCACTATAAATTATAAACCCTCCACTACCAGTTGGTAAGGATAAAACTGGGGTGGTGGTTAATCTTTGTTTCAACTCTTGAAATGCCTTCTCACATTCCTCATTCCACAAAAACCGCACTCCTTTTCTGGTTAGCTTTGTTAAAGGTAAAGCTATCTTCGAGAAGTTTTGGATAAATCTTCGATAGTAACCAGCAAGTCCTAAGAAACTTCTAATTTCTGTAACAGTTTTGGGCCTCTCCCACTTTAATACTGCTTCGATCTTGGTAGGGTCTACTAATATTCCATTGTTAGAGATGACATGACCCAAGAATACAACCTTACTCAGCCAAAATTCACACTTACTTAACTTAGCATATAGCTGATGATCTCTCAAGGTTTGAAGAACTATTTGTAAGTGTGCTTGGTGTTCTTCAAGAGTGGAAGAATAGACTAATATGTCATCAACAAAAACAATCACGAATTTATCCAAATAAGGTCGAAAAACTCGGTTCATAAGATCCATGAATGCTGCAGGAGCATTCGTCAATTCGAATGGCATCACTATAAATTCATAGTGTCCATAGCGGGTACGAAATGCTGTTTTTGGAATATCTTCATCCCGTATTCTCAACTGATGATATCCAGATCTTAAATCTATTTTTGAGAAAACTTTTGCTTCTTGTAATTGATCAAACAAATCATCTATTCTGGGTAAAGGATACTTATTTTTAATAGTTACCGAGTTAAGCATTCTATAGTCTATGCACAGTCTTAATGATCCATCTTTTTTCCTGACAAAAAGGACTGGAGCTCCCCAAGGTGAGACACTCGGTCGGATGAATCCTTTGCTCAATAGTTCTTGCAATTGATTCTTTAATTCCTTTAGTTCTGCAGGAGCCATTCTATAGGGTGCCTTGGAGATAGGTTTTGTATCTGTCATTAAATCAATGTTAAAGTCTATCTCTCTCTTTGGTGGTACCCCTGGAAGATCTTCAAGAAACACATCTGAAAAGTTCCTTATAACTTCAATATCCTCTATCTTGGGAGAAGATGATTCTTCCAAGATTATATTTGCAAGATACGCTTGACACCCTCTAGATATCAAGTGTTGTGCCTTTACAGCAGAAATAAGGCATACTCCTGAAGGTTCTCTATTTCAATGGAAGGTATATTCCTCTCCTTGATTATTGAATATTACCTTCTTTTTCTTACATTCCACCAATGCTTCATTATCAGCTAACCAATCCATTCCTAAGATGACATCGTAATCGTTCATACTTAAGAGTATCAAGTTAGCCTTCCATTTATGGTTGTCATAGATTATGGACACATCTTGTATAAAATTTTGAGCTATAATAGTTTTTCCTACAGGAGTTGACACTTCTAAGATATATCCTAGTTCCATAACTGGATAATCTGTACTTAAAACAAAATCGCAGGATATAAAAGAATGTGTTGATCCTGGATCTATTAGAACTTTAGCAACTTTATCCAAAATTAGAAGTGTACCTTGTATAACTCCTGCTGAAGTTTGAGCTTCTTTCGTAGTAATAGCAAACACTCGCCCCTGAGCCTTTGGTTTTTGCTCCGGTTTGATCTCTTCTTTGATTTTCTTTTTGGGGCAATCCTTGATCTGGTGTCCAGGGTCCCCACATGCGAAGCAACGTCTCTCAGTGAGGTAACAGATCCCCAATGGATGAAATCGGTTGCATTTGGAGCATTTTTCTAATTTCCTCTCTTTTTGGTTTTGGGGCGGTGGTCTAGAGGTTCTTTGAAATTTTTGGTTATTGAATTAATTAGAGGCTGTAAATTTTCTCTTTCGATCTTCCATTCGGCTCCCTTGTCCACGATCCTTTTTCTCTGCTAAGAATTCTTGATATTCTTGTTCCAATAGTGAAGCTAATTCCACAGCTTTAGCCAAAGTAGTGGGTTGAAATCCTACTATTCGACTGCGAAGCCCGTTATGTAACCCTCTAACAAATTTTCGGGCTCTCTTTAACTTTGTTGAGCAAATCTCAGGAGCGAAGCGTTGTAGTTGGACGAATTTGTTTTCATACTGAAAGACGGTCATATTACCTTGTTGCAAATCCAGAAATTCTTTTTCTTTCTTCTCTTGAACATGAGGCGGAAAATATTTGTTGTATAATACTTCTCTGAATTCTTCCCACTTGATATTTCCTCTATTTGGAAAGAAATTCCGTTCTGCTGATGGCCACCAAAAAGCTGCTTCTCCTGTCATAGCGAAAGTGGCTACATCCACTTTCCTATCTTCTGGAACTTTTAATGCCTTAAAAATTCGTTCGACTTCGAACGTCCACTTTTCAGCAGCCTCTGGTCCATCTACTCCAGAAAATTCCGGAGCGATTTTCTTAAAATGCTCAAGCAGATTATCCTTCTCGTTATGACTACTTTCGATCAATTCCCTAGAGTTACTTAAATGATTAGGGCTGGGTTGGAGTCCTTGAGTCTGTAAATGTTGAGTCATCCTTTGAATCATCAGGTCAAGGAAAGTATCCATGTTATTTTCGGGTACTGCTGCGTCTTGAGTAGTATTTTTGGCTTGGGCTGAATCGTTAGACAGTTGTACTTCTTTGTCAGAAGACATTTTGGGCAGATCGTAATAACCTTAAATTCACAAGAAATTTTTGTAAACTAGAAGTGTATATATATATAACCATTCTCGTATTTACATTTGTACAGAAGAAGTGTATAGAACACACTTGAAAAGCCAAAAGACTCTAGTCACATCAAGCAACAAACGTACAAAAGAAGTGTATTGACTACACTTGAAAAGCCAAAAGACTCTATCTACGTCACGCGACAAACGTTCAAAAGAAGTGTATTGACTACACTTGAGAAAGCACCCAAAAGAATGTTTAAGCGCAAACTACACATTCAGGTGTTCAAGGGAAAAATTTCTTATAAGGGCATTGGAAGAAGTAATGTCCGTCTTTCTCGCAGATAGGGCATAGTTCAGACAGTGGCAATGTGTACCATGGGTACTGACAGAAGTGATGCCCTCTCTGCTCGCATAGCACACAGACATCTGGTAGTTGGTCTGTGTACCATACTACTCCTTTTCCCCTATCTCCCCATTGCACACTCTCCGCTTTTGCCATTTCTTCCGCTTCCGGGGGTAAGACATTCAGATCAATGTCTCTCATAGGGTTATACACCCCTTCTCCCCTAATCACATTTTCCCCTCCTTGGACGTCCATCAACTGCTCTTCGCCCACATTCTCAACTATCTCACCCTCCTCCTGAATGTCAATCATCATGCTGTTCCAGAAGTATTCATCATCCATTGGATCTACTTTCAATGCTCCTTCTTCTACCTGATCTTCCTCTAATGGGTCCTCCTCCACAGGGTCTTCCTCTTCAGATAGGTCCTCCTCCACCGGGTCCTCTTCTAACAGATTCTCCTCCAACGGGTCCTCCTCCGCAGGGTCCTCCTCAGATATGCCCTCCTCCACCGGGTCCTCTTCTAACGGGTTCTCTTCCAACGGGTACTCCTCCACAGGGTCCTCCTCCTCCCCAGATATGTCCTCCTCCATGAGGTCCTCTTCTAATGGCTCATCCTCTTCTGATGTGTCCTCAATTTCAACGGTTGTGTTAGAAATGTTTAGTTCCTCGTCTACAGAGAGAGGTGTGTCAGGAATATTAACTATTTCCTGAACATCGTCGCTATTCTGGGGAAAGGCGGTGGTAATGTCTGAATTGTTTGAGGATTCCGCCATACTGTGATTCTTTTTGTCTTTTCTCGGTGGTGGTTTTCGGGCTGACATGTGATATAAAGATCCCGAAATAAGTTTCATTTTCGATTTTCCCATTAACTGAACTAATATTTTAAAACATATCACTGCATAAGAAAGCATTAAATATAATTACTACATTATTATCTAAGAAAAACAAATATTAACTGTTCTACGAACAATGGAGTCACGTGCTCCGATACCAAGTGTGGCGACCGCTAGAAATAATACACGTCATAATTCTTGTAATTATTATTTAGTTCGGCACATGCGACATTGCATATGGAACCGAACGTGACGGTCCGTCGTACAAACATAAGTCAGCCTAACACATAAGAATTTTGGAGTTGACGCACAACTAAAAGATATAACGTAGTCAAAAATTAGAATTCAGTCCGTAGTACACTGTATGTAGAATGTTCATATTACAGAATTACAAAAGTCAACCAAGTCTAAAAACATAATATTACAGAGGTAGAAAAGTAAAAGAGACTAAACAGAGAATTCTTCGGTTGACCCCTCCCGGTTGGTTTTACTACCTGCAGATTCTGTGGGTGGGTGAGTATTTTTATACCCAGTAGGTAGGATTAAAATCTAATCTAATGCTAAGTGACAGATAGTAATAATTTTTGCATAACTGATTCGGAAACCAATTCAGAAAATGCCGGTTTGTCCGATGACGAGAAATCCAGAGCCGTGATACCGAGCGGCGTTCCTCCGACGCTCATGGGGCAACCGGAAGCTCAGAAGGCAGGAGTTTTCCCATGATACTCTATACCTATATGCACGTGCCTAATACCGATATTTCCTTCGGTAGGTATCCAGAAAATATTGTTCTAGGTATAACCCTAGAACTCCCCAGAAAACACATATATCATGCCCTGATGTACATAAAATATTTCTTTTTGAAAACGTAAGAAGAGACATACGATTGACTAAAAACGATCCATAAAGAAACAAACTATACACGTAGAGCATAAATTTAGAGTTTAAGACTCCCTACCTTAAAATTGGAGTAGAACTTTCGTGCTTGTAGAAGGCTTGTATTGAAAATCTGGCACCGTCACAGCGTCCGGCACAGTCGATTTAGTTAGGAACGCTTTTTGAACGGGTTGAAACGGACTTAAAACGGCTTAGAACGGAGGGTCAGAAGCTTTGACTGGAGGTGAAAGTGAATGGTAAAAAATGAAATGGCGGCGTATTTATAGGGAAGGTGGACCGGATGATGCGCGACGCGTGTCCGCCACGCGTTGCGCGGTGGAACTACGTGCTGCGCGATCCTGCGCCGCAACGCGGAACCCGACACGCGGGTTCCGCGTGTCGCGCGGTCCGGCCGCGGATGGTGCGTGGTCCGCGCGGGCCGCGCGGTTCCACGCGCCACGCGGTACACCGCGCGGTCGAACCGCACGACGCCACATCGCGCATCGTGCGGTAAAATCCCGGCTGACGCAAGCATTGCGTCAGCCGTTAATAAAATATTATTTTCCTTTGTTTTTTCTTTTTTAAAACTTAAAATAGCCATAACTTTTTACCTATATTTCGGAATTATACGTTCTTGGTACCGACGGACTCGTATCGACGAGCCCTTCGAAACAAGACCACTCAAGGATAGGTTTTACCGTAGTTTCATCGTGGGCCCGCTAATGATGCACGCTTCCACGATCGCTACATACGGTCACTATCTTCGAATCAAGTGTTTCAAAAATCTTTAAGTTCGGTTTTTTAAGTTCTACAACATTTATTTAGGTCCTGAAAGCAAAATAACATTCTAATAATATATAAAAATTCTAATAGTAAAATTTACCTCGGATCTGGGTTGTCATAGAGCTCCTCAGCACCAAGCGAGTGGTGTCCTTCCTCCAAGTCAGGCACAAGGAGGTCGAGCAGATGTTGACTATTGTGTCAGGTAGGTACGGGTCAAAGACCAACATGAGTAAGCTATTATTCGTGCTGGCCAACGATGTGCTCTGCCAGGTGTCTTCTAGGAGGCAGGTCCGAGAGGAGGCTGAAGGCAGTCCGATACGGTCGAGGTCCTAACTAAGACTTAGGTACTGCTATCCTAGTTCAGCCTCGACAATTTCTTCCCCAAGTAGGGTTAGAAAAATTCAATCACCCATTTTACTTGGTGACTAGACTAGAATATGAGAAATCTGAGGACAATGTACTGATAATAAAAGAATACGAGGTAAAAAGACTTGGTAGTAGAGGAAACTCAAGGAAAAAAAGAGAAAGATTGAAAAAAGAGGAGACATAAGAGATGAAAGAGAAAAAAGGTTTACCCAGCGGAAGAGTCATCCTATAAAAAAAAAAAAAAGAAAAAAAAAAAAATTAGTCTAAAAATATAATTTATGTGAATTTTATAGACAATTCACATAGTTGTCCGTCAGGAAAAGTAAAGGCTGCTCTGCCCACGAAAAGTAAAGTCATGCCTTGCTCATTGAACCTTGTTTTAGACAGAAATAAGATTTTGGGAAGATTCTCCAAAACCACATCTTGAAGACTCCAAACTGCCGAGGGGGTCCCCAACTCCAGCCACGCCCCACTGCCGCTTCACAGTTGGGAGCTTGCCCTCCTTCCAGCTTTGATTTCTTCCCTTCCCACAATTGATGGCGAGCACTCGCCTTCCCTCCTTTGAATGAAGGTAGTGGTTCTCTTCAAAGTCACCATCTGCAATCTCATTCTCTTCCTAGCTTGTGGCCACCTTGTTTAGGGGTTTGGGTGAGATTCATTATAGTTGAATCAGATGAACCCTTGCAAATCCCAGAGGCCAGATGGAACGCCAGCCTCTTGTATCCAAGATATTGGATCATTGTTGGGAAGGATGTTAAGAGTGTGGTCATGCAGTGTCTCCGTTATGGTTTCGACCCATTGGAGCTGGACAGATCCCATATTCCAAGAGTTAACAAGCCAAAGAAGATGGCAGAATTTAAGCCAATAAGCCTTTGCCGGGTAGTTTATGAAATTGTGGCTAAAGTATTGACTGTAGAATTAAGAGGGTGTTGCCGTTCAGATAGTCAAACTGCATTTGTTACTGGGAAATATGAATTGCTTATGAAACTCTCCGCTTTATTAATGTTGGACACCAACAAAAGGCATATGATCGAGTGGAGAGGCTGTTTTTTGAAGCCATCATATTGAAGTTAGGTTTCGATACCTTGTGGGTTAAGTTGGTGATGTCTTGTATGACTTTTGTGTCTTATTAAACTTGGCTTCTTCTTTTGCACCAATGCAAAAGACGAGGCTAAGAGGCACTTTAGTGGTGGCCGAGATTTGGAATCATGAGAGGTACTTGGGTCAGCCCTCATAGGTTAGGAGAGCCAAGATTAGACACTTTTCTAAGGTCTGAGGGACCGGATTTCGCTAACTTCACCAATGAAATGAAAGGAGAAACTACTCTCTCAGGCTAGAAGGGAGATCTTATTCAAATCAACAACTCAGGTTATCCTGATATATTTAGGCATTGTTGGGGGCAAAATATCACATTATATGAAAAGGATTTTACCTCTGAGTGCAAAATATTATATTATATGAATTTTTTTTAGGGGTCATTTGAATATTGACTTAATTTAGTAGCAAATTTAATTTAGTAGTGAATTAATTAAAAAAACTCATTGCCTAATGTGAATTATGTTTGGTAAGAGAATTTGTTAGAATAAATTTAGATGTCGCGTTAAACCCAAATTTAAAATTTTAAACTAATATAACTCTCTCTTTCGAACTCGGATATGTACGTTCTTTATATCATTATACTTCTAAATTCGAACTCTATCAAATAAGATCCCATAAGGGTAGGTAATTTTTAACTTTAAAAGTATGCGCTACTTATATAACACATTTTTCGATGCTCAAATCGATATGAAAAATAACTGTTAAAAAATAATAAAATCTGTAATTTTTAAAATGGGGACTAGGAGACTAAATCGACTGAATCACCTCATGTGATTCAGGCCGATTCAGGCTTAAAATGACCTGAATCTAACTTTAGTACTAATTTTTTAATTCTGCGCAGCTTCTACACATAAATAAGATTCTAAAAATTCAGTATTGAATTGAGGCTGAATTGACTGAATATTTTGATGATTCAGTACCCAAACCACTTACTCTAATCCTCTTTATGAGCAGAGTTTGTTCCTTTCTTTTAGACCGTGTTATCAAACGTGCCTTTAATGTGTATTTTCAAAATCCCTAAAGCCACTTGGTCAGCTATGAAAAGCATGGTTTCAAATTTTTGGTGGGGGCAAAGAAAGGATGAAAGGGAAGGTCTGAGCTAGACATTATTATGCAAGCCTAAACAAGTGCTTCAAGGATATGCACCTGTTTAATTAATATCAAATTTTGGCAAAACAAGTCTGGCACTTCATCAATACTCAAAATTCCCTATGTTGTAGAGTCCTTAGAATCAAAGTTTTCAAGAGCTATCAATTTTTTCGCATGGATGAGCATTATGGATGGTAGAGAGCTTCTGCCGAAAGGAGTCTATCGAAGGTGACATCTGATGAAAACATTAGGACTTGCGTGGATCTATGGCTGCCTTTTTCAAGCACTTATCGCTTTATCTCCCAATGGGGAACTATGATCCTTTGTCCTAAGTCAATGAGCTAATAGATCCAGCATCAAGTCTTTGGAATGAAGCTAGTTGGATCTGCATCCCTATTTTATGATGCAAACAGAATTTTGGAGATTTTTCAGCCCGGGTAGAAAGCAAATGATGAACTGGCTGGGCTGGGCAACGGGAATAGTGTTTTCTTGGTAAGTGGCGGAGGGTACGTTGGAAGAGAAACAAGGGGGAGGCAGCTCGTATATAGAAGGAAATTAAGGATTGCCTAGAATGCCATATGGAGAATTAAAGCCCTAGCTAAGATTAAAGCCTTTGTAAGGAAGGAATGCAATGACATCCTCCCTAGCAAGTGTTTTCTTAATCGTAGACATATTATCCAAGAGAATGTGTGTGAGGCTTGTGGTGAAGAACTAGAGGATGTCATTCATCCGCTTTGCACATGTAAAGAAGTTTGGGAGGCTTGGGTTCGGGACACGCTTCCCCGGTCCTTTTCATCCGTTGCAGGCCATTATAACTTTTAAAGTCATCCTCTCTGGACATCATTAATTTTAGAGTCTAATTAAAGACAGCTTGGGATCACGCAAGCCGAGATGTTAATTAAAGGGTATTTAAACCCTAAGTAATACAAGTCATCAGACTTAGATTTGATGGCTTGCAGAACCTAATTGCGTGCTCCCCAATTCACCTAAATTTTTACCTTTATTTTATTAATAAGTTTATTTTATTAATAGAAAATTTGGTGAAGTTGACATGTTGGTGGTGTTCGCAATTACTTTGGCCATATGGTTTAATCACAAATCACTTTTATAGGGTGAACCAATGAGGGAAGCCGAGGAATTAATGCTCTAAACTACTTAGAACTTGTCTATAAAGTCAAGTGGCGGTGGCCGGGAGGTTTCAAATTTTGTGACATGCTCAGTATGGTCCCCTCCCCTACTTAGTCTTTGCAAAAGTTAATTTTGATGGGGCAATGTTTTCTGAAAGTGTGGGGTCTGCATTAGATACTCCCATGGAAGTATAGTGGCATGCCAGTGGAATCAAGGGGAGGGTATGGGCCACAGGGGTGGTGCATGAAGAAAAATTGTCATAGATGCAATGAGAATACATAGATTCATAAGCAATAATCATATATATAAGGTAATTAATCAATTAGAATTAAAACAAAATAGTAGTACAAATTGTCCTATGAGACTGATCAGCCCTAGGATGCCTTGATCTTTTACTACGACACCTAATAGATTAATTGAATAGCAATTTAATTAAATTAAAAGAGGAATACCTTGATTATGTGTAGATCTCTCACAATCATATGCAATAGATTGTATATCTCTCTTGTTGGAGTGCCTTAGCCGCATGACTACCAAAACAATCACCACACAATGGAGGTCAACGAGAGAGGGAGAGAGGGGCAGCCAGCCCTCTTCTTGTTTCTCTTTGTACAACACACCAAGGGGAGAGGGAGAGTGGAGGGGGTGATGGGGAGAGAGGGGAGAAAGAGGGGGAGCGAACCACTTAGGGCTTCCCCTCTTTTGGCTTTTCTATTTATACTCTCTCTCCTACTTTGGCTTAAGTTAACGAGCCTACAATTTGGGCTCTACATGATTAAACTAGAGGGTTTGACATAATGGAAGTAGGTTATGTTTCTTAGTCCACTGAGGCTTAAACCCCTGCATGCAACCATGATCACGATAGGGTCGATTCTTTGCTAACCAGTGTCTGACCATAGACACTTATTCTAGAGTTAGGCCCCACAAAGTGAATATGCACACCCTAATCACATATTGTGTGTGTGTGTTAGATGTGGGTCCTATGTCAATATGTGTCATGATGGTTCTTGTGGGGTTGGTGCGACTGCGCTCACCTTCGTTGGCCCATACCGGCTCACCCAATCAGAGAACAAGGGTGGATCATATAGGCCTAAGCCCGTATTGTGGTCCAACATCCTCCACTATGGGTAAACAACGACTAGCACTAGTCTTGTTGAAGACCGATGCTATGAGCGTGTCATGTAAATAGATCTATCATTAAGGCTTTAGTGAATAGATCCTCCAACATCTTAATAGTAGGAATATGACTTACAATCATTTTTCCTCTTTGTAGCATATCGAATATATAGTAGTAATGCACTTGAATGTGCTTACCTCTAACATGAATCTCTTCATTTTTAAGTGTTGATTGTTGCCAGATCACCACAATAAATCTTGTAAGGAGTATAAATCCAATTTTCTAGTCCCGATCTAGCTAGAAATACCGTTATCGACACTGCCTTGGAAGCTACTTGTCATGCCCCGGCGATGCCCGATCCGAGCCGAACCCAGTCCAGGGGCCGGTCAAGCGCGTGGGGGCGACGAGGGGAAATTGAAAAACGGTTTAGCAGAAGACTTAACTCTAAATACGGGCGATCTAACAGAATTATGGAGTACACACATTCCTTTGAGTAAGAGTAAATAAGTAGAAAAGAAAGATAGTCACTTAATTCAAAATAAACGACTAGCCTCAAACCCACATGCTTAGTCAACCATAGCCCACAATGGCTCAAAAATAGGTCTTAAGCAACACAACTGTATAAAGTAACATAAATCTAATAGAGAATCATACACAAAGGTTCTAAACATAAAGCATAAACCAAGGAAAATAAGTCACATAAGAGTCTCCACGATCACATCCAAATCGTCTCCGATCTTTCCTCAAAGAGGAGATCTTGTCCGTCTACGTGTCGCACCACGCAGCCCCAAAGCAAAAACACAAGAAAGAGGGGTGAGTTTAACAAACTCAACAATGGTTTTTAATATAAATATCATCATCGGAAATACGATAGCATAACAATAAAATCATTCAGATCAAAGATTGACAAGATGTATCATTTTCTAATCACACATACACATCACCTAAACCTGCATCATAGTGTATATTTCACATAGTGTCATTCACATTGTATCAACTTACATGAAATGTATCTCTAACACTCATAAAATCATGCCTCAACATCACATCCTCCTGCACGAAATGTACCTCTAACATACATATCATATCATGCATTACATCATATCAACCTACATGAAATGTATCTCTAACATACATATCCAACCATGCATCAACATTCTCATTCACCATGCATGTATAAGTGTCACACACACACACACACTAGTCCAACATGCAAGTCCATACACATAGAGAATAAACCTGCTCTTCAAGGTTAACGCCTTCGAGCAACTCCTGCTTATCAAGACACGAAGTCTTAAGCAACTCCTGCTTATCAAGACCGAAGTCCCAAGCAATTCCTGCTTATCAAGACCAAAGTCTCAAGCAACTCCTGCTTATCAAGACACGAAGTCTCAAGCAACTCCTGCTCCTCAAGGCCAACGCTCTCGAGCAACTCTTGCTTATCAAGACACGGAGTCTCAAGCAACTATTGCTTATCAAGACTGAAGTCCCAAGCAACTCCTGCTTATCAAGACCGAAGTCCCAAGCAACTCCTACTTATCAAGACCGAAGTCTCAAGCAACTCTTGCTTATCAAGATACGAAGTCTCAAGCAACTCCTGCTTATCAAGACCGAAGTCCCAAGCAACAATACCTGGTAAACCGATGCACTCAGACAAACCAACTGGATTCTTAGGGTCCAGATAATCATAATAATCTCAATCCACAAGATAAGTACAAAACTCGTCCCTACATAACTCCATTTAACTAGACTCAACCTAGGGAGTGCACATGTTCCACATAGGAACTCAAATCGAAAACATGTCCTTTCGGACCAACCAAGTTTTGATTAATTCATCGAGCGATTAATCCGGCAAGCAATCTCAACCATTGCATACAACCGATCAATTCCAATTAACCAACGGTAAAACCTCGTTCATGAAGTTCGATCCATGATGCATGATGTCATGAGATTAAACCAAACATAAACCGTAAATTCCATTTAACTAGACTCAACTTGACTCAGACTGTGCACGTAAAAATACCTCTATGTCGACTCTAGTCCTCACGTCCCATACCATGAGTATTCGTGACGCCATAGAAGCAAATTTAACTAAGCATTAGCGCAACGAACCTTAGAGCTATCCATCGACATAATGCGTCCCATACCGTAAGTGTCTAATGGTTTCTCTTTGGTTGTTCCACACAACCGATCAATTCTAATTAACCAACGGTAAAACCTCAATTGGAAATACATTTTCATGATGCATGAAACATGGCACATATGTGGGCAAAGCATACATGAATTCTAATTCATTATAGGTGCTCTCATCAGCCTTTCATGCATAATTCATAATCATAATAGCAAACTTCATCATCATCATTAAACCCCACATGTGTGTGTGCACATAGTAGAAGCACTTCACTCAATGAATATCAACATGCTTGTAATTCACTCACCATCACACTACACATGAGCATTAACATCTAATCATGAATTCCAGCAGAAATCATAGGAGAAGAATTATTAAAATCGTAACTCAAATCAAAGCTTAACCACAAGCTAAACACATATAAGATCATTCACTTCATCCTTGAGCCATGATATTCACTAACATTCACACATCAATTAACCACATCTTATCATGACATATCAGTCCATTAGTATGTTGTAGCCCTACTAAAAATATACTCAACCATAGAGAATCAACCACTCATAACTTCAAGATGGCAATTCCAACATCATATATCCAACCATAAGCCATTCCACATAACTCTAAATATATATACCACAACCTCAAAACATCAATTGTATACCCTTCCAGTAGCATATTATAGCTCAAAACACTCCACATAAACATAAAAATAATATTTTGGAGTAGATATGTCAAAATAAACAACATACATAAAATAGTCAAATTCTGCAGTGTAGTCATTCGAACGCCCTACAGGGCCGTTTAATCAGCTAAACAGGAAAAATGCCAAAACTTTAGTGTTGTCATTCAAACGCCCTGCATGGCCGTTCAAATGGCAACAAGGCAGATTCAATGTTCTTTCTTTCGCATTTTCAAACTAAAACTCCATTAATAAATCTTAAAATCTCCATATAACAACCTAAATGCCATTAAAAGTCCACCATAACTTCCAGAATGCTGATCCACATCATAACAAGATAAAACCCTATGAAATCGGGATCAAAAATTACCATTTACTAATCATGTCATTAAAGCACTAAATCAAGTAAATCCATTCAAGACAAACCACAAAATCAAGAGTTTTACCATAAGAAGACTGAAATTTCGAAAGTCCATTACCTTATCCCTTGATTAGGCTTGTATTTGATGGTCACCCTTCTTGAAAACCTTACAAAGACATAGAGTTTGAATTAAACTCCATTAAAACCTATTTAACATAGAAAACCCTAATTAAAAACTTAGATCTAGGGCTTGTTGAACATAAAAATCGGATTTTGAGAGCTAGGGTTTGTAGTAAAGATGCAAATTAGTAGTTTTAATATTTAAAAATAAATCAAAACAATGGGGAAATGGTAGATCTAGAAGAGATTAAGATAAAAGCTAGGTTTTGGTGCTTAATTAGAAAAGGCTTACCTTAAATACCTTCTAATCTGGGCCTAATTGGGGATTAGTCCTGACCTCTCCTTCCCAGCCTATTCCCAAAATGGGAAATGACTCAGGTTTACCTTTTATAATATGGTTTGGGTTGTGTAAGGGTAAATTGTGAGGTATGAATAGAAAAATAGGCTAAAAATGAGTATTTTACAAATTTGAGCAGTAATTAAATATGAGAAAATTCTAAAATTTTTTATATAAGCTTAAGTTGATGTCTTGGTTCATTTGACACAAAAACCAAAATTTTCACAATGGGGCCCACAGGTAGGGCTGGGAAAATCCAACCTGACCCAAACCCGACTCGCTTAACCCTGCACCCGACCCGACTACAGGTAGGGTTAGGGTTTAGGTTCTTGACCCATTTTAAATTTAGGGTCGGGTTGTACCCGACCCGCACAACCCAACCAACCCAACTTTTACCCGACTACAAATAATAAAGAACTTTATTATTATAGTGTTGGTCTATTGGACTTGTTTATATTATTATTATAGTATTTGTTTAGTATATATTATGTTGAACTAGAGGTGTTTAAACATAGATTTGAGCATGAATTAGTTGTTTGGAGCATAGGTGTGATCACATATATTTTGCTTTGTAGTAGACATCCATTTTGGGATAACAGACGATGATATCTTCAAAATGTGGTTAATTTATATATAGTTTAATTTATTTTCTGTTATTCTTTTAGGTGTGGTGAATAGAATGAAAATATGTCATATTTTGTTGTATTCATTACTCATCATCTCTTCTTCAAAAGGATGCATCGCACACTAAATTTAGCTCTCTGTTGAATGTCTGACATTCATAATAGGGAATAGGTTAGGAACATGTATCCAGATAGGCGGATAATAGAGCTTGATGAGGGACAGTTTTTG
Source organism: Saururus chinensis (assembly GCA_035235625.1). Lineage (NCBI taxonomy): Eukaryota > Viridiplantae > Streptophyta > Magnoliopsida > Piperales > Saururaceae > Saururus > Saururus chinensis. Next base: position 27,770,345 of record CP141142.1, read on the forward strand.
GAGGAGAAAAATTGTAATCAAGTGTCATGAGCAGTCATATATAAGTAGTTACTGGAATTTTGAAATTAAGACATGCTGAATATCGAAAGCCAAGTAGGCTGATCATGAGTAAATAAACATTGAAGGTCTATTTTGTTATCATTCTCTTAGAATGGATGAAATGCAACATTATACCTCTAAAGTCTTCGTTGATGGCTACTACAAAAAATGTATCTACAAATTAGCCAAAGAACCAAACATTTTAAATTAATATTGTAATATATTTAATTTAATTTGTGTTTGCCCTTTGCATAGAGAGAAGGTATATAATATGAGTCTAACAAAAAAATTGTGAAAAAAAGTAGGGTTACCCGCATACCCGACCCGACCCGACTCAAGTAGGGTTAGGGTTTGGATTTTTGACCCAATTTAAAAATAGGGTCGGGTCACGACCCGACCCGATTTCCATGAGGGTCAAGGCCAACCCGACCCGACCTAATTCCCGGCCCTACCCACAGGGGTCCCGCCAAAACCCTAATTTTTGGAAAAATAGTAAAAATTCCAAAAATTCCAAAATTTCACATTTGATTCAAAATCACTTAAAACTACTAATCATAAAGTTAATTTTGATTAAAAACATCATATACACCATTTATCTTTGAAACCACTGAATAAATCAGAAAACGTGTTAACCTCACAATAACCGATAATTAAAGTGAAATGAAAACCGGTTTAAGATCATAGATCTTAAACTACTATACTGCATGCATAAAACCCAACTTTCATCATAGGCTTAGAAATACTTTTTTGTTTCTTATTTGCCCACGATATAGCCTTGCCTCAAAACATAAAGACAAATTTGGCAGTGGATTTTCTGTCATTTGGATGCCCCACAGAGTCCGAATCACTACATCGAACTAATTACAAACTTTCTACTTGATAAGTGAGTTTTAGTTTCTTAGACCCTAGAATGTACCAGAATACCCTTTTCATTGCTTGCCAATGTTGAAGTCTAGGTCTACTTGGTAGCAGCTTAGCAAGCCTACCACAAAACTCAAATCAATTCTAGTACAAGTCATGATATACATTAAGCACCAATATCTTGTGTATATGGCACTAACTCCATTTGGAGTTTTATCTTCCTATGTGAGAGGAGCCATACTCTTAGACAACATAGTGCCCTTGTATATAGGGGATTTAATAGTCTTCCAACTAATGACATTGAAGTGTTTGAGAACACTTTATATGTATGATTGTTGAGATATATTTAGCTTCTCAGCCTTTCTATCATTCTCAATTTTTAACCAAGGATGTAGGATGCCTCACCCATGTCTTTCATCACATACTGGGTTTTGAGACATTATTTTAAATTAACAATCATACTTAAGTCATTCCCCAATCAAAAACATGTAATCTACATAAAGTGAAAACATCATATACCTAGTCCCATTCCTGAAGGTATAAACACAATGATAATGTTCATTAGCTATGAACCCATATTCACTAATCACCTTTTGAAAAGTGAAGTACTATGATACCCCATTTTTTTATTTTGTTAAATGTGAGGGGTTGAGAATAATTATTTTTTTAAAGAAAGATTAGTCGAAATGGAAGAGTAAAATTATCTTGTGTCGATAGAGCTTGTAGAAAAGAACGTAAGAGTCGAAGAAAGCAAGGAATAGAGGTCTGGAGTGAAAGTTATGACATTGGGAAGCGTATTTTATAGGCGAGACCCACTTAAAAAGAGCATTATAGGTACCTTGAGTAGTCTAGTTTAGTAGGGCATATCGTTATGAGCTCAACAGTACCAAAAATGCGAGAATCCGAGTCTAAGGTAAAAAGATACTAGCATTCGAAGATAGAAACAAAAGTTAAAAAAAAAATTGTGTGGCATGCCAACAGCATGTGTCGTTGTGGTGCCACTATGTGCTCTATAGCATAGCCAAAATTGGTAGTTGACACCAAAATTGGTGGTGTGGCACTGCCATTTGAGTAGTGTTGCACCTTATAAATAGTGGTGGGAGATTTTGGAGACCTCGACCCATCTTCTCTAGTTTCTGAGTCATTCTAAGTCCAATTTAGTTCGCTTAAAAGATGTTCTTTACTAAATTGAGAGTGCTCTACGCAATGGAAGGTTCTTTCCTTGAGTTAGACACTTTAGAGGGGAAAATGGCTTAGGGAAATAGGAGGCTTCTTCCTTTGCTATCGGGCCATAAATAAAGATGTGTCCAAGGTAAGGGGAGATTTTGTCCACTGCCTTTGGACAAGTAGAGTGAAAAGCATATCTGGATTAGGGGAGGTTCTGTTAGCCTCTTAAGGGTGTAGAAAGAGAGACACATTTTCGGATTAAGGGAGGTTCTATTTGTCAGTTTTAATCAGGAAAGGAAGACACATAGAGTCACCTCCCGTCATTTTCTAATGTGAAGGGGAGGATGCCCTGAAGGAAGGAAAAACTCCTAATGCCGCTACTTCTGGAAATCTCATAGGAGTAAGCATTTTTTATGTTCTGATTTTAATACATATTCGAATAAATGCATGTGTATCTTAAGTAGTTAACTTAAGATATTGAATGATATATATGCTTTGATCTAATATGCTCTAATATGTTCTACTTTATTCTGTGAAAGAAAGAATTGTTTCTCCGATGATTTATCAGCTTCCATATGACTCCAATGATTTTATTAGATTTCTGTCCAACACCAAATGTTTTATCGGATTATAAGTATATAAAATATATGATTTTATACTGTTTGATGCATGCATTAGCTATTAGAGAGAACTACATTCAGATCAGATCATATTTAAATAACATTGGATATGTTATTCAATACATAAGCAACCAACAACATGACAATGTTAGCCCGATCCAAAATATTTATAAAATATAGGTTTGTTCTTGTCTATGCAATACAAAGCTTTAAAGCTCCTTAGTGCATAGAGGAACGTTGCTTTCTTGTTCAAGGAAGGAAAATGTTAATCTTTGATTTTTGGACCTCGGGTCAGCCCAGGTTGTTACAAATGGTGTCGGAGCTTTGATCTATCTGTGAGAGATTAATGCTTTATTAAAGATGTTGATTTAATATGAATTTTGATTTCAAATTTGAAATAATTTGAAATTTATGTTTTGAATATGTTGCAAAGATAGTTTTCTAAAGTTATTTTTGAGTGAATTCGATTTTGTACTATTTATATTTTGAGATTTAATTTTGAATGGCCTGTAATTTTAAATTTTGTTCGAATTTAAAACAAATTTATTTTAAAAAGATGGTAGAATTTATGAAGAAAAATCACCAAACACCATGGCATGGGACACGAGGCATTAGTAAACCGCTCTAAGGCTAAATATGCTAGTGGATTTGATATGGAATTTAATTTCAAATCCTATGTATTTTAAAAATTAATTTAAAATTTAGTAAATTTATTTGAATCGTATGTGAAATTACTAAGACGAACCCATCAAACACCCATTGTATGAGATATAAAGTGTTAGTGGATAGCATCGATGTTGATTCCACTAGTATATTGGGTCGAATTTAGATTTTGAGTCTAGTTAAATCTGAAATATTTATTCTAAATTTGTTTTAAAAAATGAAGTTTTTCGATGTTTTGAGTCTTTGGACCCTTTGGATAATTATTTGGTATAGAGCCCACAAATAATTATTATTTTTAAAGGGAGATTAATCAAAGTGGAAGAGTGAAACTATCCTATGTGGATATAGCTCAAAGAAACAAGTGTAACGAGTCAAAAAATGTGAGAAATAGAGTTGAGGAGTGAAAGTTATGACTTTTGGAAACATGTCTTATAGGCAAGACCCACTTGGAAATAGTGGGATAACCTACCTTTAGCAGTCTAGTTTCGTAGGGCTCATCGATATGAGCTTTACAACATCAAGAACTCGTGAATCCGAGTCTAAGGTAAAAAGATACGGGTGTTGGAAGATTGAAACAAAAGTTTAAAAAAATAAAAAAATATACCATTTAGCTAATGAAATGGTTATGGATAAAGTTATGAGAAAGGATTATGGTAATGGAAGAAGTCATGGTATTACCATATCATTCTATTGATACCTTTACTTCTTGCTTTCAATTGTTCATCTATTGTTGGTTGCAACTACTATGTTGCATCAAGCACAACTATCCAGGTATGTTTGGTACTCCCCACTCCCAGTTGTCACTCCTTGGTGCCCGCTTGACCTGTGCCAAACCCTGTCAAAGGGCCGGTCGAAGCACACGAGGGCGACTAAATTGCATTATGGAAGACTTTAACACTTTAAAATGGGTATTTAACAAAAACATGGAGTCGCGCACCTTTAGTCCTTTATACAAGAGAAATAAGGAAAAATAAAAGAGGATAACAACACTTAAATAAATCCTCACTCTCAACCTACGTACATAACATCCTGAGCCGACATGTGGCTTGAATAAGAAAATCTTAGACAAGTTTAAAAACATCAAATAAACATGAGTCTGGAGCATAATCATCCATACAAAGTGTTCTATGATCATGATAGCATAAATCAAAAGACAAAATAACATCTAAAGGCATCACCACCTAGTCCCACGTATATCCCAGTTGTCCTCATACAAGGAATCCTTATCGACTACATGCCCTGCCATGCAGGCCCAAAACACAACACAGAAAGATGAGTGAGTAAAACTCAGTATGGTTTGAAATACGGTACCAATAATTAGAAAACAACCACAACACATCAACATGATAATTCAGATCTAAATTTCACCTAATATTCCCATTTCTAATTAATTCCCTTATCATACCCCTATTTACCCATAAGTAATTATCTTACATACAAGTATCTCATACATACCAATCATGAAATTATTATCACAATATGGCATAAAATCCATCCTGCATAATAAGTAATTCTCACTCAATCACATCATGCATAAACATCATATATAACATGCATGAATAGTGTCTTTAACAGACATTCAGATCATACGTAATAAACTATTCTCCTTCATAACATTCAACTTGCATAACACGTGCCCCCAATACGTAATCACATAATTCATATTCATATCATTCATCTATAGATCATTCACACTGCACGATAAGAGTCTTAATCACACGATACTAAATCATGCATAATAAATTATATTCACATGTCACATAATTTCAATTATCCCAACACAACCTATGTAACTTAGACATAATATTATCTCATACACATGCATGATTAATAAATGGTGAATATCTCCATTAGGGAGAGAAATACAATAATGTTACAAAGGCTGGGCATAGTCCGATTCCTACAAAGGAAACATAAAGTGTTCGGGGCAGTTAGCCCCTAAGTCTGCTCGCCCAGGACAATCCTGGCAAAGGGTGTCTGAATCTCACACAGAGAACCTAGAGCAGGTGTGTTCGCCCTATATATCTCTTGCAGCGGGAAGAGTTCGAATTCTGACATAGGGAAACCTATAACACGTGGTAGCCAGTGCACGAAGACGTACTACTCTGGATTCTCAGGCTCTAGATGATTATCTTAAGAAATCTCAGCCACATTATAAGTACACAACTCGTGACCATTCAACTTAACTCAGATTGGCTCAACTCGGGGAGTATCCATGTTCTACATAGGAACTTAAATTAAAACCAGGTCCTTTCGGACTAACCAATTTCTAATAAGCCAACGATCGATTAATCCAGCACGCAATCTCACATCATTGCATCCAATTGATCAAGCACGGTTAATCTCGTTAAAGTCTCATTCAAAAATTTATTTTATGATGCATGTAACATGGTACATACGTGGCCAAGGCATACATGAATCCTAATTCATGATAAATGCTCTCATTAGCCTCTCATACATCACTTATAATCATAATATCATACATCATCATAATCATTCCCCACATGTATGTGTACATCTTAGAAATATTCAACTCTAAGCATAATAACATGCCTTGTAAATAACTCATCATTATACCACACATGCTCCTTAACATCAAATAATTGTTCCTAACGGAAATCATGAGTGAAAACCATCAATCAAGTCAAGTGTAACATTATGCTAAACCTATGTAAGTATATTCACACCACACTTGAATCTAGTTATGACACCATCAATCACCCATAATTTAATCACATTATATGAAGACATACCAGTTCGTTCAATCATGGATTTAAGATAAGCAATACTAACACGTGTAGCCAAAGCACTTACCTTCAGCAAGCTTTCTCACTCGAAATGGCTCCTCTAACTCCTTCATAAGCTACCCATCACATGATTTTTACCAATACCTTCACAAGATTTTGGTCCTCCAAAATTTGTAAAGGTCAGCGTTGAATAGGTTGGGATACTTCAATCTGATCTCATCTTCCCTCTCCTAAGTGGCCTCCTCAATCTTGTGATTGTGCCATAACAACTTCACGAGTGGGATCACCTTTTGCTGGAGAATCTTCTCCTTCCGTTTTAGGATCTGAACGGGTGTCCCTACATAGGAAAGATCCTCCTGTAGCTACAATGGCTTGAAGTCCAATACGTGCATCGGGTCTGACTAGTACTTCCAAAGAAGTGATATGTGAAACATGTTATGGATGTTGGCAAGCCGAGGTGGCAAAGCAACACGGTAGGCCATCACACCAACTCGCTCCAAGACCTCAAACAGTCTGATAAACCCAGGAGACAACTTGCCCCATTGGCCAAACCGAACTACAACACGGGATGGAGAGTTCTTAAGAAATACATTATCACCAACATTAAACTCCAACTTTCACTGTCGTCTGTCAGCATAGCTCTTTTGCCGACTCTGCACCGTTTTCAACCTCTCCCGAATAAGTTAGATCTTCTCCACTAATTGTTGCACCATATTAGGATTGGTAAGAAGATGTTCCCCGACCTCACTCCAACAAAGGGGAGACCGACATGGATGCCCATAGTGTGCCTCAAATTGCCCTTTCAGTCAAGTATACACACCCGAAGCATGTCCTTAATTGTTTGGATAATCCACATTGATTGCCCATCGGTCTAAGGATGGTAGGCTGAGCTAAGATGCAATGATGTGCCCAAGGCTCCCTGAAAACTCTGCTAAAATCGGGAAGTAAAGCGAGGATCATGGTAAAAAATAATAGACACCGGAATACCATGCAACCGTACAACCTCCTTCATCTACAAGGCAACTAGCATATCAAGTGAAGTAGTCATCCTTATCGCAATAAAGTGCGCGGACTTGGTGAGTCGATCAATGTTGACCCACATAGTGTCGTTATCACTTACCTATCTAGGAAGTCTGAAAACAAAGTCCATAGCCACATTCTCCTACTTCCACTTCAGGATAGGAAGGGGTTGTAGCAAACCACCTAGATGATGATGTTCCGCCTTGACTCGTTGGCAAACAAGGCATTTGGACATGAAAGAAGCAATGTCCCTCTTCATACCACTCCACCAAAATACACTCTAAGTTGTTGAGATGCAAAAGTCACCACTCTCTTGTGCTGCATAAGAACACAACCCAAACCACGAAGTGAAGCATCACTATAAACCACATAACCACCACTTCTGGAAGGCAAGGTCAAAACCGGAGCTGAAGTCAATCTCTTTTTCAACTCTTGTAAGCTTTCTTCACACGCTTGATTCCACTCAAACTTCTCATTCTTCCTAGTCAACTTACTCATAGGGCTTGCAATGCCAAAAAAAGCCCTCAATGAACCAACGGTAGTACCCAGTAACTCCTAAGAAGCTGCGAACCTCCGTTGCGCTCTTCAGTTGCTCCCATTTCAACACGGCTTCGACTTTTGAAGGATCAACTGCTACATTGTCTTTCAATATAATATGACCAAAAAAATGCACCTTCTTGAGCCAAAATTCACATTTGTCAAGCTTCGCAAAGAGCTGATGCTCCTGTAAAATTTGCAAAATAATTCTCAAATGTGCTTCATGTTTTTTCTCATTGGCCAAATAGATCAGAATATCATCCACAAATATAATCACAAATCGATTCAGATAAGGCTAGAAGACTCGGTTCATCAGGGTGTATTGGTGAGACCAAAAGGCATCACTAGGAACTCATAATGCCAATGTTGGGATGGAATGCCGTCTTTGACACATCATCTAGATGGATCCAAAGTTGGTGATAACCCGATCTTAGATTGATCTTAGAGAAGAACCGTGCTTGCTGCAATTGATCAAATAAATTGTCAATCCTAGGTAAAGGGTACTTGTTTTTTATAGTTACCTAATTGAGCATTAAGTAGTCGATGCACAACCAAGGAGAGCCATCCTTCTTCTATACAAACAAGACCGACTCCCCAAGGAGATGCACTTGGTCTGATGTAACCCTTATCCATTAGGCCTTGCAGCTGAGCCTTGAGCTCCATGAGTTCAGTTGGAGTTATACGATAAGGAGCTTTAGAAATAGGATTAGTGCCTAGAATGATATTGATATAGAACTATATCTCCCTCTCTAGTGGCAAACTCGATAAGTCACTAGGGAAGACATCAGAAAACTTCGCTACAACTCGAACGAAATCCAAAGAAGGTAACTCTGAGTTCATTCCCAAGACACTTGCAAGGAAAGCCTTGCATCCCTTATCAATCTACTTCTTGGCTTGCGATAAAGATACCAAGAACTTGCCACTAGGATGCTTAACCCCTTGAAAGATAAAAGGCTTAGCTCCTGGCAAATCGAACATCACCTTTCTCCCTCGACAATCCACATGCACATGATACTTAGACATCATATCTATGCCAAAAATTACATCAAAATCAACCATCAACAATATAGTCAAGTCAACATGCAACACATGCCCATCAATCACCATAGAAACCATCTCAATATACTCCTCATGAGCAAATGAACAGATATCAATTTATGATCAAATGAACCGATAAGCCAACGTTTGATTAATCTGACACACAATCTCACATCATTAAATCTAAATGATCAACCACGGCTAATCTTGTTAAAGTCTCATTCGAAAATCCATTTCATGATGCATGTAACATGGTATATACATGGGCAAGGCATACATGAATCCTAATTCATTATAAGTGCTCTCATCAGCCCCTCATGCATCATTTATAATCATAATACTATACATCATCATAATCGTTCCCCCACATGTGTGTGTATATAGTAGAAACATTCAACTCTAAGCATAATAACATGCCTTGTAAATAACTCATCATCATACCACACATGCTTCTTAACATCTAATCATGGTTCCTAAATGAAGTCATGAGTGAAAATTATTAGAAACCATCAATTAAGTCAAGTGTAACATTATGCTAAACCTATGCTAGCATATTCATACCACACTTGAATCTAGTCATGGCACCATCAATCACCTATAATTTAATCACATTATATGAAGACATACTAGTTCATTATCATGCTATAATCTTGCTGGAATCATGCTTAAAACATAAGGAATCATTAAATCATGGATTCAAGATAAGCAATACTAACATGTATAGCCAACAACATGCAATTTTATATAATACTTAAATACTCTTCATAATTTCTAAAATTAATAGCATACCCTTCCAGTAGCTCATTCTAACTCAAATTACTTAGCATGAATATAAGAAATGATACTTAAGTATAAAAATAGGAAGATGAGCCAAAATACACAAAACAATCGAATTTGTTGTGTTGGCATTCGAACACCCTGCAGGGCCATTCAAACTGCTGGTTGCTCGAACAGTTGGCTATTCGATCGGCCTACATGGTCTTTCAATCGCCATAACGACAGTTCCTAGTTTGTCTTCCCTACTTCAAAATCAAAATCGAAACTTCATATACAAATCTTAAACTACCAAATCACACTTCCAAACATCATAATAATCGAATCCATGCTTAGAGAACATCAATTCTAGCCATTACTAAACAAAAACCCTAAGAAATCTCATCAAAGATTACTCCTTTCTCAAATTACCATTAAAGCTCACAATCATGGAACCTATTTCAAAACCCTATCAAAACTTAAATCTGAATCACAACAACATTTGAGATCAAAACGCTTACCTTCAACAAGCTTTCTCACTCGAAATGACTCCTCTAACTCCTTTAAAACCTACCCAACACATGATTTTTATCCATACCTTCACACAAATCGATTTAAAAACACCTAAATCCTTTAAAACTAGTATATCTAGGGTTCAAAGACCTAAAAATGAAATTTTCATCATTAGGTTTTGAATAGAAACCTAAATCAATAATCTTTTAGTTAAAATCGAGATTAATCCAAAGCAAATGAAGGGATTTGAAATATTTAAGAAAAACCCTATTAGATTAATGAAACATTAAGCAAATTCATACCTTAATCTCTTTGTCTTTTAGGAAAATGGGGATTAGGCTCTTAAGCTCCAGGTCTCAACCATTTTCTAATTGTGAAAGTGGTTGAGCTTTTCATTTTATAGTAAATGGTGGGGAAAACCTAATTAATTAGTGGGGTACAAATATGATTTACTACTAAAAATAGATAAACTTGTTTATTTAAACCTAAATTAAAGTTTGAACATTTTGAAATAATTTTTTTATGTCTTAGGTTAATGTTAGGGTCATTTAAGACTAATAATCCCAAATTCACACGTGGGGCCCACGGTGGGTCCCACCCCCTAACTTTTTGAAAAAATAGTGAAAATTTTAAAAATTCTAAAAAAAATTTAAATGACTTAAATTAAATTAAAAACCTTAAATATGAAAAAAAAATGGTTAAAACCTTTGTTAACTACTTTAATTTTGAAAATTATCAAAACTTATTAGAATTAGCATTAAACCACACCAAAAGTAATTAAATAGAATAAAATAAACAGGTTCAAGTTTAAGGATCATACACCAGTACCCCATCCCTCTATTCCTTCACCTATAGGTCCTTTGGCATTGCTGCCACTACACCTTCTATTCTCCTCCTCCCTCTCCACTAGAGCTCCCCTACTCTTCTTAGATTTGGTTGATTAATGCCCCTCTGGATTTGCTAGTCTTCCCATCCCCATGGACTTTTAAAGTTAAAATTTTATGTGGTCTTGCTCAATAATCCTCAGTGCAAGCCAAGGATCAGAATTTTTATCGGTGTAGTGGTGGCTTGTAAATCCATGAGGGTGGTTCTAGTGAATTATGCTCAAGATACAGAAAGTCTAACCCTCTTGTGTCATGGAGACAAACTTTTAGCCGAGAATCTACCTTGTAATGACCTTGTCACATTGCACAACCAGTAGCCTACTCGCTTAGCTTTCACTCAATTTTCTCAATACAAGACATAGGAAAAAGAAGTTTTGCCTCAATTATTTGACCATCTTGAGCAATCCATTTGCATGCAACTATTGTGATTAGGGTTTCCTACTTTCACTAGACTTCTATCCACACTCTTACTTTGTAACGTTCGGGAATTTTCTAAATTCCTGAAGTCTTACACGTGGAAATTAAGGTGTAGGACCCCTTGATCTTCCCATGGTAATAACTTAATAATCTATGGGAATTGGTGGCTAAAATATATATGGATGGAAAGTAGACAGAAAGAGCTTCGAAACGCCACCAAGAACGCACGAATCGGAGTCCGGATGAGGGAGAAACGACCGATTGAAGTTGAATATATCGTGCAATACCCGTCTACCTGAATTGAACGTGCGAATTGTCCGTTTAAGTCACTATATGGGCCCGATCAATTAGCATTCCGAATTTGTATTTTTGGGGCTCAATTTGGTTGCTAAATTAAAGAGGTTTTAACCCAAATTCTCATGGGATTAGGGCTCCTAATCCCATGCCTATAAAAGGAGAATTAGGGCTAATAGAAGGGGTCAGTCGTTTTGCCTGATTGGGGGAGCTTTTTGGCCGGTGAAGGAAAGTGAATTTCCAGCGAGACTCCGGCGAGGCATTAGCGATAGTGGATCGACAACAACTCGACTTGGAGGTAAGATTTCGAATTGACACTGACGAAGACGTCGTTAATTAATTTTATTGAAAGTTATAGGGATTTCTGCAAATTTCTGCAAATACTATTCACGTGATTAGTGAACAGTACTTTCAATCACTAGAATCATTGTAGAAAAGGGAGCCACTGGCCCTCGTAGTGGTGACCATGGCTCCGGCCATGGAAGCCCAGACTCCGGCGGCCTTGGTGGCGGTAGTGAAACTGCCGCTGCAGGCCGTCTGGTAGTCGTGCGAGAAAAAAAAAATAGACAGCGAGACATTGTCGCTAGCCGTACTGGTCGAGGCCGTGCCGCCCCAGGCCATGACGACCCTGGACGCACTGACCTGGGCTACGCTGGCTCCAGCTGAGGCGGCATCGCCGCTTGTTAAAAAAAAAGGGCGAGCTTTTTGGCCGCCGACTGGACACCGGACAGCAGCGGGACTGGCCTTGTCGGTTCCGCCGTGCTCTGGCGATCAGGGGCCTGTGTGCCACCCATACCTCCGCCGCAGGGGTGGCAGTGCCACCAGAGGCCAAAATGCCTCTAGCCGAACGCGGGGAAGACGACCCGCGTTGCAGGTCGTCGACCCAAACCTACCCGGTCCGGGTCGGTTCAAAAAAAAAGAAGAGAGAAGGGAGTGAACTGGGTCCAGTTTAGGGGGCTAAAAGTGTCAAATAAATTCTATAAAAATAGTCATGTATCTGGAGAGATTTGGGATTATTCTTACCAAGTTTCAGATAAGGAAAAAATCCCAGAGACTATAAAATATCCTTTTTACCCCTATTAGTTAATTATCGTATAATATTAACTTACCTGAGTTCGGGGCTCCGGTTCAGGGGCCTATGAGTTGATCTAAAAAGTGGGGAAATTCTCAGTGATAGTTTAATGTGTAAAATAATTATTGACCAAACCATTTAGTGAGTAAAAATCCCAGTGAGTGGAAAATTGACCTTTTTTCCCCTAGGTTTAATATTAAATTATTAAATAAACCTGGGTCGGTTCAAGGGGTTCATGACCCTGTCACATGCCAGAAAATTACACAGGGTCCATGAAGTCAAGTAGTACCCTTGAGTTTAATTTTGGTCCTATTGGATGTCATTAAGGCCTTAAACCAAATGACAGAAGTACCCCTTTGCAAATTGGCCCGTATTCGTGTGGATGTTGTTCACAAGCCAATGTGATACTGAAATCTTTTAAGAGGTTAAAGACTTACCTGAGTGCAGAGATGACTGTAGCCAATGTTAGATAATTACGCTAATGCCCTTAGGTGCATTACGACTAGTTTCACAAAGATTAATAAGATAACCCAAGGAGGGTTAGGGCACAAGAGCTCGAATGATTTTTATATCATTAATGAATTCTATTATTGATATTATGATATGCTTGGACCTGTGTAGTTCTGATGGTTTATGTTGTTCTTTGTTTCAATTTTTGATATTAATGTTGTGATAGTAATTTATCACTAGTTGAAAATTATTGAAAGAATAATTATTTGGGGTTTGATAGCTTTGGATTTGGTAAGAACACCCAATCAAGATAAAGACTAAAATACCTCAGAGGGGTCTGGGACTAGTTCATAAAGTGAATAAAGCCTTTGACCTGACGATTTACCTTGGTTGATGAACTGATGGCATGTCTCGAGTTGTAAACCTTAGTCTAAAAGGGACTAATAGGGTTTGGGATAGTCATTCGGAATCCTGGCTTATAGATGAGTAAGATAGGGTTCAAAATAATTTCCTGAGTTTTAGCTCTATTGAGGAGCCGCTGATGTGACCGTATAGTTGCACCTCCCCATTGGAGGGAGTTCTTTGTGAGCTGGGCTCACTGCAGATCTATTGAGGATCTTTTAGTGTACATGCAATTAGGGTCGCTGGCATCCTGCTTGGTTGGCGTCTCTGACCACTTCTGTTCAGGTGCAGTTGTGGGCCATGCCCTTCCACTCCGGTCAGGTCCTTATGGGCTAGGTTGGGAGATGGCACTTCCTGGTGGATTCTAGGATATTTTGTTGTCATTTGTCACTTAGGTTGACATCTGATGAGTCTGTCTGTCATTGGGATTAGACAGGGATATTAATTATCGAACAATGGTTCGAAAAATAATTAATAACATTGATTGATATTGCTTGTTTAATTAGAACGAGTGGAACGCTTAAAGGACTTGCATAAAATGTAGGTTGCTTGAAAATACTTAAGCATTGCATGTGTGATGCTATGCTTCTTAGTATAGTGTAGTATTAGACAGAACTACGTCTGGATCCGATCTTGTTGGAAACATTGGAGATGTTGTCTGATGAGTACGTAGGCAACTAACATTGAGTGATGTTGGCCCGATCTAAAAAATATTAATAAAACCTTTTGTCCTTTGGAAGCTCTTCTCCTGAAAGCGGAGAGATTCCATTGTTGTTATTGTGGTTGTTTCGTTTGGTTTGTTGCAGATTCTCCAGGCGATGAAAAGTGAGACCAAGGCAGGCGAGCACAAGAGGTTTTCGTGTTTCTGCAACTCCGGTACGTAAGTGTATCTTAAGTGTGAGAGTCAACTTGCTATTTATTTTCAGACGGGTGACAGACTTGTACTTAGATGGATAGGTTGGTCTTTATGAATTTTCAGACGTTAAATAATATCATATGATTTGATATTCGTATTTGTGAACCCTAGTTATCATGACCTGGATATTTAATCGAAGGGTTTGTTTTGTATTTAAAGAAAAAAATTCTCGCTACTTACCGTTCGTGCTATTTAAAAATGCTTTTAAAAATTCGGGTCATGACAGGAAAGGATCAAACGCATTACTCTGACCAGAAATAGAGTATCAGTTTCAAGAGAAACAACAGCTTCAGGGATATGCAAAGACAAATAGGGGAAGCGATGAACAAATTTGCTTGGGTGGTCATATGGCGATCCTAGAACGGAATAGCAACAAGGAGCCTGGTAGGAAAGAAGATGCAACCGGATTGAAGGGGGCGAGCTCAATCACTGAACCCAGAAGCACAAAGGAGTCTTTGAAGTGGAGGGACAGAGGAGTCGGCGAGGTTGGAGTCGAAGACGCATTGATGGTCACCCAATCGGCGCTGGAGATTCGCAAGAAGGACTGTGAGAATCCTCCTCATCGGCGATTGATAAGCTCTTGGAAGACATTCCTGAGCAGGACGACTAGAAGAAGGTGATAGTTACCATGACCGAAGCTGCTATTTCTCGTGAAACTGAAACTCTATTTCAGTTTCTGGCAGGACTCCTCCCATCTATGCCATTTGTTTTCCTTCGTGCAGCGGGGCTTCCTGAACTCGGACTAGATGCTCTAGTCGGATGGTGGCTAGACCCGAGAGGTGGTGCAGCTATTTAGGAGGATGATGGCAGGAGGGTAAGCAAATTACCCGAGCCAAAGTTCCACAAAATGAACCTCAATTTCAATCAGTGTTTTATTTCTATAGTAATTTTTAACAAAAAAATTATTTTGTGTTAGAGGCGGAAGAGAGATCGGGATTACCTTTTTAATAAAAATAACGAAATTTAAAAATAAAACTATTAATATAGGACAGAGGGAGTACATCGATTTCATTGAATACGTTTTTATCTGTGTCAAGCCCCGACTTTGTAATGTAGGTCAAACTTTGGCCAATTCAGAGAATTTTAATGATCATGGCCAGAGACGCATCCCATGATGTGAACCTTCTTGCTGAATAATGATAGAATATAATTAACAAGAAACCACAGGCTTTGTACGGGCTTTTTCGTAGTGGCGAGCGGTCAAGTGTGCGGGTAAAAGTGAAGAAATGTAGCATCTCTCTGTTTTTTTTTTTTCTAGATACGTTCCATTTTGCACAGATATACCTTGTAAACAACGGGAGAAACCCAAAAAAAAACAACAAATCTATTCACAAAATAGAAAAGATATTTGCTTCTCCATGCTTGTTTCTTACTTGGAGGCTGAATTATAAGTTCACTTGTGGGAAAACAAATTTGATGGACAAATAATCTTAGAGTAGACATAGAAGTTTTTAGTTGAAAAGCATGAGCATGCATTTCTTTTGTCCGCTGAGTGCATGTGTCCACCAGAGTAGCTAACAAACGCAAACACACTGTAGTAAAGGTTTGATGCAAACAGGGATAAACGCGGACAGTGAAACACATTTTGGCGAACTGACAGAGACAACCCTCAACCTTTCTTTGTTTTTAAGAATCTTTTACAGCTTATAATTAGAGCTAATTAGTGATTATTGTGTGATATACAGCCACAATGGACCTAGGTCCGGAGTTTGGAAAAAGATGTGGCTTTATTGGTGAGGGAAGTTTAGGCATATTGAAAATGTTTTCTTAACCCGTTCCTAGACAAGATTTCGTGTCCTTGGTATATAGCGATCCCAACATGATATATGCAGGTTTAACATAAAACATTGCTTTTGGGTGACCATGCTAGGACCCGTAATGTAAGTATATACCATGTTGGCCTCTATGTGTCATGATAGGACCTTTATGTACCACATCATGCCCTGTAGGCATGAGTCGCATGACACGTCCGAGGATCTTTATGGGCATTTAATGGAGCTATTGCACCCGCTGGATGCACATTGGCTCGGCTAGAGGCGGCCATTAACCTGTTCAATGGCACCTGATACCAATGAAGTTGCTAACTGTATCGATTAAAAAACAACAGTTGCTAAACTTTGCAAATCAGACACTGACAAGTCTTAGATATCTCACTACGCGTCGTTTGGATGACGCTTTCTACCAGCTTTCTGCCCGCTTTTAGCAGTTCCGAGGGGAGTGAGTTCTATTCCCAGAGTTCTCTCTAACACAGTGATTCCCCTTCTCAAGAAACATGCCGTCTTGATATACTTCCACTTTTTTACAAAAAAAAATTTCATGTAAAGAGACTAAAACATGAATTTCTCTGCCTAGTGATGACCAAAAAAATGAGACCCCTATTTTGGGGGTAATTACCCAAAATTCCACAAATTTCTGTACTATGCAGACGGATGGCAGATGACAGCCTTACAGGATAATTCACCATCAACAGCCCAAAGGCCAGCATCTTCAAGTTTTTGCTGCATCAGAACCAAATCCTGATCGTGAGGCCAGAAAACCAACTTCCTCCCACCCATTAAAGAAGTTTCATTCGCATAAATTCCTGCCATATTCACGCCAAAGCTTCTCTCATCAACCCTATTGACAACCAAACCCTTCTCTTCCAGACATTTTGATAAGAAAACGCCAAAATGCTTAATGTCTTGAAGGTGGGTTTTTTGGCCAATAACAGTTTCTACAGTAGATGCAACTTTATGAATAAAATGATCGATCCAAATTTTTTTCAACAAGTCTGAACCCTTGACAAATAAAAACTCCATGGTTGTTGCAGTGATGAAATCAGAGGGAAGATCAATAAAGGGATCTTCCACTGGAACAAAATTTCCATCAATAATCCAAGAATTAAAGCCTAAATCCAGAGAACTTTTTATCAAAAAAGCCTTGATGAAAATCTCCTTTATAAGCTTGGTTTTCAGTTCTTGAATGTCAGTCAATTTATGGGACGTAATATCTGTAATCAGATGTTCTGCATCAATGACAGAATACCCCCTCCGAGCAAGGTCGAAAAGAAACTCAGGATTTGCACCAAGCAGAACAAAGTTCTGAATATTCAGCCTCTCAAAATGGCAAAGTAAATTCCTCACAACTTTCTTAGAAGTCCTATATACGCTGACATATATTATGGTTTTCTGTTTCTGCACGGAGTTAATGACATATCTGAGTTCAGCAATGCGCTTTACTATCCTATTCGGAATCACTTCCCTGAAGCAGAAATCATACCATTTTAAATCTCCAAGAGGTTGCAACTTCCAATGGTCAAAATCTAGAGAGCTTTCTTCAATTAATTGTGAATCTGGACCAGCTGTCTTTCCATAGTTTACGCCAGGATCTCTATGGGAAACACTTAGGGCCCTTTCATGCAAGAAATGGGTATAAATATTATAATATCCACGAGAATGAATAAATTTAATGAACCAAGGGGTCCATATCCTGTCACCCATTTTCTTGTACCATCCTGTTGTAACCTGCCAACAAAATAATTGTAAACAAAACGAAATAGATTTCTGACACTTGAAAGAAAGAATTAAAGATGCAAAAGATATTGGAGGACATTGGATACTCCACAAAGGATAAACTAAAGAATGAAAGAGAAAAATTACCATGCCTTGTAGTATTGGTTTGATGCTTTTGGCTTTATGAATGTCATACCATATTCGAAATTCCTTCCATGGCTTTGGAAAGAGAAGCTGACCCCATGTGCCAACCATTTGATACAAGAATAGGTGAGTATCACTATCCAGCTGCAATTTGTTTCCATGTTTACCTGTGATTGGTAAGATAATAAATTAAGAGCCTCATTGACAATAACTATCTAATATTGCAGAAGCTGTAAAAATCACATCTATGTAGAGATGAAAAATTATAATATGCATCACTGAAATTATGATGGTTTTCAAGACCTTTTGGTAAATCCTAAAGAAGCGTACAAATAAACACAAATGATATGTTTTACAGAGGGACAATTGCAAACCATGAATTTAAAACAACCATACATATATATAATTTAAAATAAGTGTATGGACATACAAAGCAATTTCTAGCTGAGAATGAAAATTGAACTTTTAGCAAGACTATTACTTCAGTAAAAGGAACAATATGTGTACTTGCTGTCATTAAAAGCTTCCGTTAATCACTCTGAAACTCGCCAAGCAAACTAACATCATATTTCCGGAATATGAGTTTCTGAGTACCTATGAGCAAAAATCCTTTTTCACACACACACACACAACCTGCTAACAGTTTATGTAAAATGGGTCCTATGATGTTAGGTGGGGGACCTAGGGGGATTGGTGGCAAATCATGAAGGCTGCAGCCATGGAAAATTTGGCACTGTGGAACCCAATTATTGTAGCATATTATTTTTCGACCTCATATTAGCAAGTTTCTTTTATAGGCTAGACTCACACACCCTCTCTGCTATAGGCCAATGGGATACGACCCCTAGGACCTTTCCTTACAACCCAGGAAAGATCCAACCTGCAACGTTAACATTAACAAGTTACCCTCTAAGTGGGGGCCATGATATTAGGTGGGGTTAGGATCAAGTGGGATTGTTGGGAAATCATGAGGGTTGTGGTCCTAAGAAAATCTGACCCACTTTGACATGTGGACAAAACTATTATTTTCAGCCTATAGAGGGTACCCACATGACCACCCAAGTTTGATGCTCCATCATCTTTGCCAATCCCGTTTTAATGACCTCAATCACACGTCACATGACCCCCTGTAAAGCCCACAGATTAAAAGAGTTAACAGAAAAGTTACCACTTAACATTAATATATGTAATTAAAGGTTGTAAAGTTTGAAGATACCTAGATTCTGCACTTAAAATGGCCTAAAAAGTTGAATTTAAACTCACTAGAGATGGGCTGCTTATAAGATGACCTAAGAGACATTATTCCTTCTTTAATACAAATTGTTGGAAATTATGGAATCCTCAAATTCTACTGAACGTTCATAGAACCTACTAAACTAATGCCACTCCAAAAGAATATTACTAGGTGACATCTCAATCTGGAGATGTTCATTGAAGCTTATGATTATAAGAGCACCCCAAAAACATCAGAAAATTCTTGGAACCGTAATTCATTCCAATGATCTGCAATTGCTATTATAAATACTTGTTAATGAAATTAAAAAATTATTTAAAACTAACCAAATCATGAAGAAGACATTCCACTCCATCTTCCCTAAACGACTCTAAAGGAGCATCCTACTCGTACCGCTGTCTTTCATGGTCTGATTAAGATTGACTTGGGGCAGACTAAGTTGTATAAAGAAGGAGAATATCAAGCACATAGGTGATCATTTCAATTCCAGACAAAAAACCAATACAGTTGTACAAGTGCCCACTGTATATCATCAAACATGAAAACAGATAAGTGAACAATAAAGCATCATATCTAACGACCTCACCTGCAACAAATCTTGCCCGCTGTAAAGATGCGCCATAGATTGACGGACTATAATTACTTGGTTCGTAGTAGTAACGCAAAATTAAAGTTCTCAGGAAGCGATAATAGAGCGGGGAGACCTCCAAATCATCCTCCACCACGAACACAAACTCGTCATCTGAGCTCGGCCACCACGCCTCCAACCACTGGGCCTGCAGACCCACATTGCGCGATCGGTAATGCACAAGCTTTTCCCCAAACCCCCACGAAAACCCGTCCACAAAATCCAAAATTCTGTGCGACTCTTCAATCTTCTCTTCCAAGATCCGGGAATCATTAATAGGATCGAATTCCCTAAAGTGGTCAACGTAGATATGAAGGTTCACACGATACCCGCCATAATCTGCGTTGGCCAGGGAACGGAGGCAACGGGAGAGGGAGGTGATGCGATCATAGGCTAGGAGCTTGACGGTAAAAGTGAAATTCTGGGAGGAGGGCCGCACATGGGCCAAGCGAGGTACGACTTCGTAAGGGAGATCGGAAGCTGGAAGGATCGAATTTGGAAGAGAGGAGTGGTAGTAAGAGTAGAGAAATAGGGCAAAGAGGGAGAGGAGGAAGAAGGGATAGACTTTGGCTTTGGGAGGCATTTGGGGATGCTGCAGGGGACTAGAGTTGCTGGACTGTGAAATCGGTCATTGATGGTGGCCGAAGAGCTTCAGACTTCGTAGAACACGCCAACAGGAGGGACATCGACTGACCCGCATTTCATTTCATCAAGAGAGTGGCAAAAGGGCAGGGCCGGCAGGAAGAGAAACAGGTCATGTCCACTCTTCTCACAGGCTTTTCATCGAACAGATGGTGAGCTTGCAGATGCATTCGTATTGTTAGATCGCTAGACAATATTACTGCCATGCAGATGCCACGAAGGTGAACCAGAGGGACAACGACGAGATGGCGTTAGAGACGCGGGGAGTGTGGAGAGCTATGGGCTTTTGTGACTAGCTTGTCGGCTGGTATTGCCTTGAGCGACGGTGGGAGGGACCGTGTGAGGAGCGTCAGATCGTGAAGAGCTGAGGACAGAGGACGGCCAGTTATGACTCGCGCGACCTGTGGACCACAGGTTCCAAGAGGTGGGGGACCCAGATCATTTTGTGGAAAGAGTTCTTCGTGCTTCCGTGGCAACGAGTTCAGCACAAGATATATATATAAACAAGCCTTTGATATTTGAAATTAATAGCTTATATATTAGTACTAATATTACTGGTATTAATATGCACTAATATATACGTTATTGATCTCTTAGATTCAGAGTTGCTATGCGTATCTTACGCTGGGCTTATTGTTAAAGTGGAATATTTAAAAGCACTTCTCATATATTAATTATTTGACCGTATCCACCATTCTTATAAGATTAGGGCTAAAATCAGGTCGAATTGGGTGGGGCGGGAGCTAGGCTCTTGCCCTAAGCCCATTAGCTTATTTTGTGGCCTTAGCTTAGCTCCAACCCTCCCCTAAGCGAGTTTGGGCTAGGTTACATGTTTTTTTACTTTTTGTATCAAGGCTCCACCTTAAGATTGACCCAAACAAATTTTGGCTCTAATTCGCACTTTTACGTACTCAGTAGGGTTGTGAGGCCTTGAAAGTTTTGCCCTCATATACAAGCCTTGTATAAAAGGGCAATTTTGTAGATAAAGATGGGCTATTTTCATATCACATGGATTTCTTCATAATGTTACATATTGCCTACATATAGGCCAAAATGCCCCTTAATTATTTTCCTCCTTTCTTCCTCTTTCCCTTCTCTTTCCTCCAGCGACCTTAGCACCAAAAACTAGGGTTTTTCCCACCAAGGAGGATGCCTTCCCATTCATCTATCACCTATCCCAGATGAGTTCTCATGGACCTCCCACCTCTCTAAAAGTGTCTTGTGATATATTTCTTCATTGGTGACATGTGAGTGAGGTCTAACCTAAGAAAGGCTTAAGCAAGGCCCTAAACCCTAAAGAGTGGAACTTTCAGAGTTATCACAAAACTCCCTCCTCACCTATTCTATCTTGTGACAAATTTTGGGCCTCCAGGACCCAAAAAGGCATGGTGAGTCACAAGGTGTAGTGACCAAAAGAAACTTGAGCAAGACCCTAAACTAGAGAGAGCAACATTTGGTTTTATTTTACTCTAGGATGTCTACAAGAAAGAAATGTCTTATTTTTTTAAAAGTTAAATGATATTATTGTTATATAAGGCTCAAAAATATTATCTTAGATGAAATTTTATTCTCTTTTGAATTCTAAATAGAAAGCTAGCAAAAGATCCTCTAATTTAATCATTAAGACTTCACTAGAATCCATACGCCAAAGTTGACTTATGTTTAAGAATTCTCTCTTGATTTTCATACGTATAAGTGACTTAAATCTTAACATGATGTGTGCAAATTTTTAAAATAGAAAATTACAACATCAAATAAAAGAAAATCAAATTTATTTTTACTCTCTTTGGTGTATCATTCTCTTTGTTGAGGTATGTTTAACCACTAATCATATTACTTTCAGTTTAAAAGAAAATTAATTTTGTTTTGTCCTAACTACTGAACTAATAAAAAATAAAATCAAAGCCAATTGCAAAAACAAGTAAAAGCTACACTAAATTTTTATGTTTTTTTATTATATTTTATTTTTTTTTTCAATTCAAACCTATGAATTAAAGACATGAAAACAAAGAAAAAAGTGATAAAAAAAATTAAAACAAGTGTGTCCAAAAGATCGAAAGAATAAAATTATGGACAAAAATTGAATCTCTTTATTTAGAGATGACAAACTCCTTAGGTTTGCCTAGCCAACCATCCTAAGGCAATCTAAGGTATTTTTTCTTATTTTTTCTAATTGATACTTCAATGCTTAAATATTAATCTTCTTCACCTACACTTTTTTTATCTTCTTTTTATAAACTTGGTGGGGTAACTTAGGGGTCACATAGGTAGTGTATTTTTTCACATTCTTCTTTGACCTAAGTTTCAAAGGATGATTCTTTGGACACTCTTTTATAATATGTGAATCACTATGACATATGCCACATAGACCCACAATACTAAAACCTATCCTCGCTTTTTTCTATTTTGACTTAGGTGGGTTGGGCACTATCTTAGGGTGTTTGTCACTCCCTTTAGCCTTCACAAAGATAGTAGGCTTTGCTAAAGGGATTGTCAAACAATTCTTAAAACCTAAACTCATCTTGTTGGTTTGATCAATGCTCAATGTGGTTTTCAACTTCTTCTTCCCACTCTAAAATCTATCTAATTTCTCTTTATATAGTATAAGTTCTCTATTGAGAACACTAGACTTATCTTTCTCATTCTCAAGATCTTTCTTGAGGTCATTCATTTCTCTCTCAAGTTTGAAGTTCAACTCAACTAACCTATTTGCTTCATAAGAAGATAAGACTAACTCATCATCTTTCTTTTACAAATCTCTCTCAAGGCTTTTAGTTTTCTTAGAAAAAACTAAGAATTATTAGAGAAATCCCTTGTACTCATCAGAATCAAAGTCAAACTTTGAGTTATCTTCAAGAGAAGTAGACTCATGAGACTTTTCTTTAGAACTATCTTCCTTTACACTTACATGGAAGATAATATAATTACACATCTCATTTTTATCATAATAACTCTCGTAAGAGTAAGTTGCTTAAAGTACTTTACCCACTTTTTATCTGAAGAATTTTCAGGATTATTTTTTGGACAATGAACACCAAAATGACCTAACTTATTACGTTCAAAACACTTCATATTCTTCTTGTCTTGTTTGTTTTGCCTCTTATTTTTCCTATCCCCTTGTCTCTTCACTGAATTTTGACCTTTATTCCCAAACCTAAAGTTTTGAGATTTCATAAATTTCTTGAAATTTTTGGCTAACAAGAGCACTAATTCTTCAACATCCTCAAATTATTCATATTCTCCTAAGGTGTTCAAAGTTTTATTCTTTTTTAAAGTGCTCTTACATGCTTTTAGGAAGTTTTGTTTTCCCTTGAAATTTTCAAACAATTCTTTCTTATTTTCATAAGATTCTTCTAACATCTCAAAAGTCCTAATTTTCTCAAACAACTCCTCAATGACCAAGGTATCTATATTTTTAGATTTATTAATTGTTATCATCTTAATTTTAATCTTGAAGGACGAGGACTTTTATAGTTTTTTCACAACTAGGTAATTAGGAATAGGCTCCGCTAATTGATCATAACTATGCCCAATATCTTAACATAATATTTAAAATATAGTTTTATCTTCACTCATTCTCACATTTTCAAATTTAATGATAAACATCTACAACCTAGGCACTTTAACAGCTTTAGTTTCCTCATTATACTTTACAAGTTTTTCCCATGCAACCTTAGCAGATGTGCACTTTGAGATTAACTTATGTTGTGACTTTCCTAGAGCATTGAACAATGTACTAAGGGAATTTGTGTTTTGATTTACATGTTTTGTTTCATTTTCTTCTCATTCACTCTCATCTTTTACAATTGAATTTCTATCTGTCTTTGGTCATTAGAGGATTCCAACCTTTAATTATTACTTTTTAAGCATTGTCATCAAGCACTTAAATAATAGTTCTCATCATATATATTCTTCAAATATGCAAAGTTTTGACCTTCAAATAATGGTAGACGATTCATAGGATTACTCAAATTCCATTCTGATCATATTCTCCCAATATGCAAAGTTTTTTAAGTCTATCAATTCCAAACATAACTCGACCACAACTACTAATTAGTTTTTCAAGACTAATTACATATTCAAGGTTTTTGACATAGTTTCGTCAAATAAAATTAGCCAATTAACATTACATATGACACATATGTTCTTACAAGGCTAAAATGAGACAGTCCCCAAAGCCTTTTGATAGCTCTACCAAAACCTTGATGTAAAATGAGAATTGCGTTAAGCATTTCTTGGTCATCATATGGCTTTTGGACCCTATCCTGAGTGTGTGACCTTATCGTATGTATGACTACCTCGTCAATAGGACCCCCTACTAGATAGGGTATGTGGATAAGCTAGAATCTCATGGGTGTGGCCATGAATGAATGTTGCCATCCTACCAAAGATAATAAAGGGTAGATTGAGCTCAATGTTGGGCTTGAAAATAGATACAATATCTTGTCCATTGCCCGATCTACTCTCTCCTTTTGAGCACTTTAAATGTCATACTTAGCTATGATATGCAAAAGTCTAAAGTTGGGAGACATGGAATGAGCCTGGATCGCTGTGTCAAGCATGCGTCCTCTCTCCAAACTTGTTAGTAATCTAGAAAGACACCCACTATATGTCGGATAATGAATATCTCGACACTCCACATCTATGGCTCTTGTGATATTCTCAAGTGAAACTCATACTGACATACCACTAATCATGGCTATGGGAATGTGCTTGTCCTCCTATAATGGTGAATGTCACTATCTAACTAGATGAGGGTATACTAGTGTCTGGGATGTGGAGATAGTATGGAAGTATAATACTCAATGCTCTCTATCAAATATTCAATTGAGAGTAGGATGCAAGGGTATATAGACTACTGAGCACTCAAATATAAGTAGTCTTGCAATATCGGGCTATGAAGAACCACTCGACTCATCTACATCAAGGACGGGCTTCTTCCCTTCGAGATACTCTTCTTTTTACCCTTCTAAGATTTAAAAGGAAATCTTAGGGTTAAAATATAGACTATGAAGTAAAGTAACAATTAAAGCTCCTAGCAAATTTCACAATTTTTAAAATTAAGAAAATTCGATCAAATTTTTAAATTCCCAAACTACCCTTAGAAGAATGTTTTGATTGATCCCAAATTTTAACACAAGGTAGTTCTCAATGAGTAGAAAAAGTTTTATAAGTACACCGACAACCAATTCTCAACATAAATCACAAATTTCAAAATCCACAATTTTAGGCATTTAATGAAGAACCAAAAACAAAATCTTTGAAAACTCAAAATTTAATGGATGAAATGATGTGAAAATTGAAAGGATTGTAGATATAGATATTGTAAACATTCCTATCATTTCAAAGTCATTGTAATCAACATGAAAAACTCTAAAGATAAAAAATTTAGTTTCGGTTCTTACATTGTCCGAGAGTGAAAACTCCAAATCGATGCAAAAAAAAGTGTAAGATTGAGCAAATCTGCCCAAAACCACCTTCCTTAGTAGGCTTCCCCATGGGTTTTGGAGTGAAATGAGACATCAACCAATTTTAAACTATTCATTTAGGAATGAACTGTCAAAACTAGCAATCGATCGCAAGTGAGAGCGATTGATTATCCTGAATTTTATTTTAATTTTTTTTTCAAAATTTTAGACAATTCCAAAATAATCACAATAAAAAGATCATTGGCAACTAAAATCACATCAATTTAACCTATAGAACTCAAAATAAATTTAAAACACTCAAAGTAACATATGTTGAACTCTTTTTTAATAATTTTAATTAATTTGACTCTAAATCTAAGTGCATCCACAAATTATGGTTAGTTATACCTTGCCTTAGATTAGTTTTCTCCATTGGTTAGTGGTTTTCAATTCTTATGTCTTTATTTTAATATTTTATTAAATTTTTTGAAGAAACCACCAATGTTAAACTCTTGTCTCCTTCACTAATGAATTTCTTAAGGTCTTTTATATTCAAAAGAGATGAATTTATTCAGACTCTATTAAAGACATAATTTTCATTTGTTGACTTACTTTAACTACAGTATATTCACATAATTTTTTAAAAAGAATAGAAAAATAAACTCATAATTAATTTTTCCTTGTTTTTTTTAGTTATGATATTTCTCCTCAATTCATTTTTCTAGGGGGTGTTTTCTTAATCCTCCTAGCTTGCTTTATTTTTATTTTTTTCATTCCTTGCCACATTTTTTTATTTTTTTTAAGTGGATGAGAGCTTTCACACTATCCTAGGCTAACCTAAGTAGGTAACCCTTCCCCATCACCTTTCGAGGATAATTCCTTTGTTCAAAAAGATAAAGTAATAAATTACACATTTGAATACTTATTACAGATAATTTGTTACCATTAAATCATAGATAGAAGTCTAGCTAAGTTCCTCTAATTTTGATGACTATGACACCACTTGGATCTACACAACTAAGTCATCTTAAGTTTAAGAATTTTCTTTTAATTTCCACTCTTGAAATTGACTCAAGTTTAACATGATGTGTGCAAATTAAAAATAAAAAAATAATTTCATCATCAAACAAAAGAAAATCAAATAGATGTTCACTTTCCTTGGTACATTTTTCTTTTAGTTAAATCATGTTAACCACACATCATGGTGTTTTAGCTTAAGAGATAGTTAATGACCTTTAATTTCAAGAGCTGAACATATTAAAAAACTACAAAAATTGTCAATGAAACTCAAAAGTAACAACAATTTTTTTTTTGTGTTTTATGAAAATTTTTCATTGAAAAATGGAGGTCAATTCATGGGATTTCCCAAGTCCCCATGTTCAAACATGTTGTTTGAAGTTGTCATTCTCTCACTTATCAAGGAAAACATATTCAAACAACTATTTTAACCCAACAAAGTAGAGATTTTTATCTATTCAAAAGTAAGATAAACAAAGAAAGCACAAATCAAGGAAAATCTAGCAAGAAACAATCAATTCTATAACTAGAAAAGAAGAAATTTCAGATTATAAGCAAATTAACCACTATCAAGAAAATCTAAGAATGATTGAGCAAGTCTAGCACAATGCAATCAAATCAAGCAAGCATATCATGATAAATTTCATTATAAAACTCATTTATTGGATCTTAATACTCAGTTACCACTTGAAAGTTTAGTATTCGACAAAACCCCTAAATTTGATCACCACATTGCTTCTAAAATTAGTACTTGAAATCATGTAAGGATTAAGAGTGATGGCTATAAGAACACAAGTCATATAATTAGCTTGTTGGCTAATTTCTTTGTCAAAGTTGTGTCCTAAAACCATATGTATGTTAGAAGTCTTAAAGTCTAATTTGAGGTTGTTGT
Source organism: Saururus chinensis (assembly GCA_035235625.1). Taxonomy (NCBI): domain Eukaryota; kingdom Viridiplantae; phylum Streptophyta; class Magnoliopsida; order Piperales; family Saururaceae; genus Saururus; species Saururus chinensis. The sequence continues at coordinate 27,798,194 of CP141142.1, forward strand.
GGTTAAGTTAGATTTGGAATTGATAGACTTGAAAAATGAGAGTAAATATGTTCTTTTTCATCAAGGTGAAGACTAAAGAATGTAAAGAGTTTTGAAGCATATCCAGGTCACATTGACACTCATAAATTATTTGGAAAAGGTTAAGAAGTGATTATAGAGGTTTTATAAGGTTTTTATGTAAAAAAGGCAAAATTATAATTTATCAGCCATAATGATCAATCGTTGCATATAACTATTGAATAGAACAATCAAACACTAGAACATAATTTCCAAAGATAGATGAATCTATCGATTGCTCTAATAAATGATTGATCACTTCATGTTACATCCTTGTGCAAAATAAAGCCAAAAGTTATCGATCGATCGATTGCTCTTACAACCAATTGATCGATTGAAGAATCGTGCACATTGAAAATAGTGACCTATTGATTGTTGTTTCAAATGATCGATCATTTGAAGAATAGTTTACCTAATCTAAGACATTCTTATTTCTATTTTATTCCTTATTCAAGTACAAGTTTTTAAACGACTTATTGGGCTATATAAAGGTTATGAAATCATGAAATTGGAGAGAGGAAAACCTAGAGGAGAAAAGAGAAAAGAGGGTTTACACATTTGATAATTGTTTTCCAAAGGAGAATTCACTTGAGCTTTGTATTAAAAATCTATGGTGAATTGAAGAAGACAATCCACAACTATAGAAGCTGATACATATTGTATTTAAAAAGGAGTTACAATATGTCTTCAATGGGTGATTGAAGATTTTGACAAGGCCAAAGTCAAGGCAACAATAGGAGAATGTCGAAGACTAGAAGCAGATAATGACAAAGCAAGGAGGAGAAAGTTTCAAGTGTTTTGAGAATACTTGAATGCCAATAACAACAATATAAAAAAGAGGATCTTGTATTAGAGTTTAAATAAGGTTGGTAATTGCTTGTGTCCATATAAAATATGTATTTTGGTATATTGATTTGGTTCCTTTAGAATGGCCATGGTTTTTTCCCTGAGTTTGGGGTTTTTTACATAAATTATTGTGTCTATATGTGGATTGCTTAATGGTTGATTCATTGATAATTCGAGAGTGAGATTGAGTGATCAATTAGGTTTTAATCGTTTTTACTTAATAAAATATTTTGCGCAAAAAGGCTAAAACTTTTAACTCTTACTTGTTGAAAGTACTAATTTTAAGAACAATCTAGTGATCCGCTAGGTCGATCAAATGAATATTAAACTCTCAATGGCCTCTTTTTAATGCATGAATTTGTATAGAGAAGATAACATGTAATCTACACAATCATACAAGTATTAACACAAAGAATTTTTACATAAAAAAACCCAACTATGGTGTAAAACCATGGCAACTCTTCTCAGCCAAATCAATGCACTAGCAAGAAAGAACTTACAAGACCCAAATAACAACCAACAAACCTCTAGTCAATCGACACAAATGAAAACACTTTTCTTTGTTCATCCCACTTCGTTGTTGGCCTTTAAGTTTCTCCCTCGGTTGAAACCTTGGAAGCTTTTCCTCCTTGTGTTTTGTCTTCATCTTCTTCTAGTTCCTCAATCAATGACTCTTTCTTTGATTGTTGATTCTCCTTTAGTTTCTTCAATCCTCCTTTGAAGAAGTTGCCACACTTCCTCAAGATGTGTATGTGAAGTGGTTGTGTATTCACTCTTTAATCATTCACTAATATGAATTTTTCCTAAAAACTATGGTGAGCCTAGGAAAACTCTTAACAAGTTCTCTCCATTTTTTTCTTCTCAAATAATGGTTTTCATATTTGTTATTTTGTCCATACTTATGGCTTTCATAGAGTCTTAAGTTGGTTAGGGTTAAAGGAATTCAACTTGCAAATAACTCTATTCCAGAATCCTAAACTAGATAATTTTTTTACCGAAAGATTGATCATTTCAACAACTGATCGATCATTCACCTATTCAATTTGAATGAAATTCCAAAATTATTGATCATTTACCCATGCAATAGATACTATGATCCCTCCGATGGAAAATAAGAAAACTATGCCTCTAAATGATCTATCCTTCAAACGGTGTGTTAGAAAATGATTGATCACTTATGAACAATTTTTCAATTTTGAACCATCATTTACCAAAAATCCTAAGATCACTTCTAAGGATTATTTCTACTTGAATCTAAGTGATTTTTGTACATGTGTGTATCATAGCTTTAGACCTTGACACTCAATGTAGTCTTCAACCTTGAACTTTCAGAATGCATGTGCTCCTATTTTTCATGTACTTCTTTTTAAATCTGATTCGACCACAACACTAATCTAATCATACCTTAAGACTAACACCGTACATTATATTATGACATATTTTTATCAATCGAAATCAGCCAATTACAATACAAATGTCATCATATATTCTAACATGATCGATCGCACTATTGAAATGATACAATTGTCATAATTAAGTCAATGCAAGATATGTTTCTTTCTCACTATAACTTTAATATCCTATGAGAATTTATTATCCGAGAAAACCTCTAATTTGAATCACCACATCGCTCCTACAACTAGTACTTGAAATTAAGTAAGAAATAAGAGATATGACCTCTTCATAATGTGTAGGAATTTATATATCGAAAACTATTATGGAATCCTAATCAAATTGTAGAATGAATCTATCAAACAATCACCACAAGCATGCACACAATCACACACTAATTTTTAACACGAAAAATCCAAACTAAAAAACCATGACAACCATTCTCTAGGTTGAATTAATGCACTATTAGTAAGCAAAACCTTTTTACAAGATTATATGAACAACCATCAACTTCTAGAGACTCTAACTCAAACAAAATTCCTTTCTTTGTTTAGACCTCTTCCTTTGTTGCTAGCCCTCAAGTTTCCATTGAACCATTGAAGCTTTTCTCTTCATGTACTTAGCTCTTCAATGAAAACTTCTTTTTTATTATTGAGTCACCTTGAATATTATTCAATCCTTTTTTATTAAGAATATGCTACTCCTCCTCAAGCTCTTGTGTGTGAAAAAGAGATTGTGTACCACTATTTTCAATTTCTCTCATCCATAAGAATTTCTCTAAAAACATTTATGGTGATTCAAGGAAAATTTAAGATAAAGTGCCTCCCTCTTTCTTCTCTCAATAATTTTCATCTCTTCAAATTCATCCAAGTCTAGGCTTTTTATAGAGCCCAAGTAAGTTAGGGTTAAAGCAAACCCAAGTTGAAAATGACTCTATTCTAGAACCCTAAACAAGGTAATTAAAATTGCTAGAGATCAATCGCTCACTAGTTTAGTTTAAACAAAACACCTAATTGATCAATCTTTTGACAAGACAATTGAGTAGCCTTTGTTCTGACTAAAATATGAAAATTAGTCGCCAAAAGATTGATTTTTGCAAATAATATGTTCAAGGGTGATTGATCCTTTATGAACAATTTTTATGATTTTGTCCTCTTTTTACCAAAACTTCCATAATAACTTTTAATAATTATTTCTACTTAAGTCTAAGTGATTTGTATATGCGAGTGTGTGTATCATACCTTTAACCTCTAATAGTCAATGCAGTATTCAACCTTGAACCTCTAGAATGTGTTCACTCTTATTTTCCATGTCTTTCAATTCCAAATATGATTCAATTATCGTACATGAAGTTTGGACATAGTTTTGTTCATCAAAATCGGCTAATGGCAATACATATGTCATTATATATTCTAGCAATCTCCCCCATTGGGTATTTCGTGATAAAACACTACAAGTATGAAAAAAAAACTAACAGTTTAATGCATTGACTTTCACTTGTACAAACTTTATACTTTGACTCAACTTAAACCATTTTAGAATTGATCTTGAAAAGCCCTGAAACTTATACTTAACCTTCACACTTAACAAAATATTTTTGCATAGTACTATTCAATTAAATATGAAGTAAAGTCTTGCTTTTCAATAATCATTCTTTCCCGTTTTAACACAAATTGGCAAAAAGTGAATCAATAATTAAAGAAAATATTCAATGTAGCTCAAAAGTCAAGTAAGTAATAGCAAAGACATGAAAATAATAATCAATAAGCATTACATGCCTCAACATGTGTTCAAGCTAAACAACACATTTTCATGATACATAAGAATAAACAAAAAGATATATATCATGAACTACTTACGGTCTTAAGAAGAAATACATCTCCAAAAGTAAAAAAAGAATCAAGCAGTAGTATCATATGAAAGGATCTATCCTAGATAAGTTGTCAAAGCTCAGCAAAACCATGTTGAATGATATTTATTATCTCTGAACTAATTGCCATCAAATATGCATACATAGCCGGCCAGAATCATCACCATCTAATTTGCACCTCTGTGCATGTCTCTACTCCAGGGTAGCATCGTTAGGCATTTCCTCATCAACATGTGCCTCCTAGACTTGGTCTCTAGAGTGAGAAATATCTACCAAACTATTGACTCATCTATAGGTTCCATGCCAATCATTGTGGGCTCGGTCTGTGTCACTCTCACTCTTTGAGATAAGAAAATTGTACACAAGATGTAAGGATATGAAAGCATCTCATGTGTATGCCCATGCAGAAAGGTCATCATCTGCCAAAATATGATGGAAGGTAGATCGAGCTCTAACCCTGGCTTTGAAAGTAGATACAAAATTTGCACCATCGTCCTATCAACCCTCTCCTTATGAGCACTCCAAATGTTGTACTGAGCTATGACATGCAAGAGTTTAAAGTTAGGGGTCATGGAATGAGTCTGAATAGTTGTGTTAAGTGAGCGACCTCTCCCCAAGCATGTAAGTCATAACCTGATGACATTGTCTTCCGAAAACACATATCCACAATACAGAGGATAGCACATCTCTTGTCGCTCTACATCTATGGCTATCACAATGATATAAGGAGTCACATGAACTATAGTCCTACAAACTATGCCTAACAATGACTCATTTCCCTCCTCCTACAATTAAGAATATGACTCACACTAATTGAGTGTAGATGGGGGTCTAAGAAGTGAAAATCGTTTGGAAAAGGTCATCCAATAATCTCTGTCCCCAATCCAATCCACGGAGGTTTGAAGAGGCACATATACTAAATATGTCTCACAATGAATAGATCTCACTCTCTTTGGAGCTGCTTACAAACTCTTGTGGTCACCAGAGGTAGGGACAATCTTTGTCCCTTTCAACTCAGTTTTCTATGTTGACTCATCTAAAAATTTTAAAAAATAATTCATATGGCTAAGGTAGAATCTAGGCAACAAAGATAAACAATAAAGAACACCTTGGAATTTTAAAAAAATTGAAAATAAGAAAAATCACCCAACATATAAAATTACTACAATAACCCTAAAGAAAAATTGTATCTTGAAAAATCTCAAATTTTGTTACAAGGTAGATCTTAATAAGTAAAACACAATTTATAACTAAACTTATAGGCCATTCACAAAATAAATTCATGAAAGATCCCTAATTTTGGGCGGTTTTCAAAGAGGCAAAAGTAAAATCTTTGAAAACTCACATTTTAATGAATGAAATTGCATGGAAATTAAGAGAACTGTAGATCGAGCTTGGCTAATCATTTATATCATTGGAAATCATTGAAAACAGCTTGCCAATCGTTAAAAATTGAAAATTTTGGTTCAAGTCATACCTTGGCCGTGAAGAAAAATGAGAAATTGATGAGGAAATTTGGTGTAATTTTGCTCAAAATGGTGCAAAATTTCCTTCTGCCACCTTGAACTTCATTTTCTAAGAGTTTAGAGTTGAAATGAGGGGTTATGAGTAGGGTTGCAAGTAATATGGGTTGGCAGCAAATTTGTAGGCTTGGGCCTTAAAATATTGACTTTGGACCAGACTAGGCCTAAATTTAGCCCGTTAAAATTAGGGATGAGCCCCGGCAAATTTTTTTTTAAAGCCCATTAAACTTAGGAACGGGTCCAGGTAGAAAAAACTTAAAAGCTTGGCCCAGCCCATAAAACTTAATGATGTCATGTGGTATTCTAGTACATATTTATTCCGTTAAGAATATGAAAAGAGCAGTTATCATGTTCAATCTTCATGCACACTTGGCTAAGTGCTACTAAACATAATAAGATCAATAAAAAGGAGGATTTTCATTGTTTATACATATGGTGACTTTCGGTTTTGGTACCCAATATATTTTACCTTTCTTAGAGGTTTTTTGGAAGACATGTTTCGCTTAGCTACTACAGGAAACAAATAATGACATATTGTTGACTACCTATGATGTTGATGCTAATAATTTAGACATATTTGTGTTTCAAGGGTAAAAATATTTTATGTTGATGAGTGTATGGGCAAAGTTTAGATCTTTTATGAAGATATCTCTTGCATTATAGGTTTACTGACATTCTGAACTAGTGGTGTTCATGGACAGACAAGGAGGTGTCCATGCCCATTTGCTACATTAGACACTTTGTCCACATCCGTCCATGTCCATGTCGGACATGTACGACGCTATGTCCATGTTTGTACCCCATTGTCTATGGTAGACACAAACGGACATGAACATTAAACTAGTATTTCCCTTCTCAATGTCCTCCTTGCTATCAACTTATTTTTACCATGTTACTAAAGGCGTGAAAAAAATTGCATATAACAAATTTAAGGACCGACCAAGCTGCAACATACACACAACAGCTTGCGGAACCATTTTTCTTGGGGGGGGGGGGGTATGCAAATTTGTGTTTGCTTATGTTGTTCTAATTTCCTTAAATGAAGGTATTTTAACAAGTAAACATACCAATGATAATAATTTCCAAGTCTATGGAGAAAAAGAATGTTCCCAGAACCCAGCAATGAAATGTGAGGAAAATACCCTCTTTGAGAAGCCTTAGGTTACCTTCTCAATATGACTGCACTATGAAGAAGTCTACTTTACCAAACATTAGATACCCATCAGCCATCAACAAAATTTAACACTTCAATAGTAGACATCACAAGATAGTAAAAGGAAAAAAAAATGCCTCAATCTAGGTCATAAAACTACATCCAGGTTTTCCTCCCCACCCAAATTTGATTCAATTGTTCTTCACTTTTTTTTTGGAAGAACACCCCTTCCTCAGCCCAATTCACAGTGGTAAAAGAATAAAAAACAAGACGAGCAAAATTGCACAAATCACAACCTTCACTCTACATCACAATCACAGGCTGGAGTATTTTAAGTACACAACTCATTTATCTGAATCTAATTATTCAAAAGAACCTAAATATGTAAGGAGTGATCTATTATTTAGAATGATCAAATCAAATCAAACCACAAATTTTGTGAAAATAAATCATGCCAACACCAATTTTCAAACATACAAAACTGAGCCACGGCCATTAAAGAAGAAGTTGTGCTTGTCAATGTGATAGCTTTTGTAGATATGAAATGATTTTCTTTTGGTTCAAAAGAGCACTTGGCACACTAAATGAGGGCTTAGATATTACAGACTTACACAAATCTTACGACAAGATAATGCACTGATTGCGAATTAGCATATTTGCCACTCACTTGGCAGCTATAAGTGGTCCAATGATCAAAGCCCTAGTCAACAAACAGTCATTATTAGTTGGTACCTCTCAATATGTTCATGCAAACAAAATTCCTAGTCATGCAAAAAAAACAAGCAAACAGAATCCCTATTTCATATAGTGCTCTTGTCAGAATCTTTTGAGTGAGAAAATCAAGTCACCATTCCCTGAAAATGAAAGCAAATTTGATATCTTGAGAAGGAATGTCATTAAAGCAGTGAAAAAAATTGCATATAACAAATTGGTTGTGATTGTTTTAGAAAAAAACTGCATATAACAAATGGGTTGCATTACAGAACAAACATGACTTTTTTCACTAATAAGTTTTAGAAAAGACTTCAAATTGGTTGTAGTGGACCCAAAGTCGCCAATTGCTCGTGAAGAACTCTCAGCAAAGTTTGAATCTAATCTCTAGCCCTGAAATAAAGGGAATATATACAATAAAATTGAGAACTACATAAAAATGACGTGGCAACTTTTATGATAAAAAAGATGAATATCAACTTCAATATAAGAACATTTCATGATAGAACTAATGTAAATCTAAGAAATTAAGCAAGAAGATGCCAAACAAGAAAATCAAGATGATTCCATGGGACTGATTCTTAAGCAACTAAGCTTCAACTTCATCTTCATCTTCATCTTCTAAGATCATCTAAAAAATGTTTAAATCAATAACTTGTTTACCCTCAAATACCTTCGATGATACACCTTCATAACAAATCATAAAACAACACAAGTTACTCTTCTAAGTATAAAAACCACATAAGTATATTAAATAATTTTAAAAAATTACCTTCAAACTTAGTCTTCAACCAACTTCGTGCACATATTAACTTTTGCACCATCTCCATGCTTATTCGTTTCCTTAATTTCCACACATATTAAATGTTAACTCCTATGCCACACTAGATAAAGGAATAGCTAAGATATCCCGTGACATTTTTGACAAGTTGGAATATTTTGGAGCAAACTTTTTCCACCAAGCCAATACATTAAAAGTATTACAAAAAGGATCTTTTAGAATCGGTTCTTCCAAATACAACTCATATTCAACTTTTGATATTTGGCTTGATGAGCTATCTTCCATATACTTATGAAACCTACTCCAAAAAGTGGCACTACATCCACTACTAGGGAATGAATACCTCTCACTACTAATAGACGATTGACTACTTGCAACTATACCATCAAAATGACTTGATCTCAGTACCTATGAAACATATTCATCAAAAAGTTTTCTCAAAGCATCATGAACTTTATTAACTTTATTTGACCAAGTTGTTCACCATAGATCATATTAAAATAACACTCAACCGCTTTCATTTTCAATCTAGGATCTAAAATGGAAGCTATTGCCAAATGAGTATCACTCTGATATTTCTCAAATTTCATAACTATCTTAGTTGCCATGGATGAAATGAATGTACTTCTATCAATGTTCCCTTTATTCAATAAGATATTCAACTCATAAATTCTACCAAAAAAATGTTTAAAGTAGGATATTTGGTGCCGGAGAAAATCTCAGTTAATTTATAAAACACTTTTACGCAGTTATTAACCATCCTCACATTTTCCCACTCTTGTATCAAAGGCTCAAAAGTATATTGAGAATCTATCGATACCATACGAGAAAAAAAATCCTTAAACACTAAAGTAGCATCAAGCATCATATATGTTGAGTTCTATCTAGCAGGAACATTGAAAACCAATTTCTTTTTTGGAGCCTTAAGTTGTTCGACATGCTTGTAGAAATTTTGTGATCTTTGAGGAGAAGTTTTCACATACCTCACACTCTCACATATATTTTCCACAATTTATCGAATCATATCCAATCCATCTTGAACAATCAAGTTCAGAATATGTATGGTTCAACGCATATGAAAAAACTCACCATTATATACAAGAAATCCCCTATAGAATATATCATATTTCAACTCATGAGCCGCGACAACATTGGCATTACAATTGTCCAAGACAATACTAAATAGTTTCCTTTCAATGTTCTATTCAACACATTTTTTATAAAGAATTTTAGCAATGCATTCACTGGTATGACTGATTCAACTTTGCAAAAGCTAAGCACTTGACTTTTTAACCTCCAGTCCTCATCAATGTAATGTGCCATCAAAACAATATAGGAAATAGTTTGGATAGAAGTCCATGTGTCACTTGTTGTACTAATTTGGCTCTCAAACTTCTCTAATGCATCAAGTGTCTCCTTTTCACTATCATAAATTTTAGAACTTTCCCTTCTAATGGTCGTATGACTCACAAACTTAAATTGTGGCTGTAAATGACTAACCCATTTCCTCAAGGCAACGTGATTCACAATATTAAAACGATATTCATGCAAGATAATGGCCTCACAAAGCTCTCTTCTACTTCTTTCTTGGTTAAATGTGAAAGTCTCAATTGAACAACTCCCATCATTTTTTTTCTCCCCCAATACTAAAATTTTGTTGCCCTTTAACTTGAGACTTCCTCTTTTCTTCTTTGTATTTAGCACAATCCCTCTTCAAGTGCCTTTTCATTGGGTTGGTAACTTGCTTTTTAGTATTTCCTGTTACATGCTTAGAACAATAATTACAAATAGCAATTTGTTTCCCATTTTTATCCACATCCTTCTGAAAACATTTCCACCGTTTAGATGTGAGTCTCCTTGTTAGTTCTGATTTATTAGGTGTTGTTTTACTCCTTTTTGAAGAGACATAATTTGATTCTAATCCTTTTTTAGATGGTGCATCATCACTGGACACAATCACACTTGACACAACCATATTTTCAATTGAAGCTTGAGTAGTAGTTGGAGCATTTTGCTCCACTGTCAATGACCCTTTGCCCTTTATGGTTAGACATTATTACTAAACAAATAACAATAACAAATTATGAATAGGAAATCTCACAAAATAAAGAAATATAAATGAACCTAATAAATTAAATATCTATTTGCATGAAAAAGATGATGACATAGCTATAAAGAATAATGCTACTTTTTTAATTAGTAGGATCAAAAAATCAAGAGAACACAATTTAACAAGAACTCCATTCAACCAATGTGTTCGTTGTTGCCCTTAATCAACATATGCTTTGAGGAGGATAGAGACACTTAAATACCCAATTAATAAATCAATCAAACTCATTGTCTAAATATCACAATCTCCTTGGCGATGACTAGCAAGCAGGGAAGACAACTTGTGCTATGTATGGTTATTGCTCAGGACTTTCACAAGCTCATTTGTTGGGTTGTCTGTGAATGTTTATCATCTAAATCAAGTAGAGTAGGATATCTACTAATCAAATATACTAAACAAACTTAAGTACTTTTAAGCAATCATATTAAAAGCATCACCCATGCAAAATATTTGTAGTTCGCATCATGGATTTTATCCTCCCATGGCATATGTTCTACACGGCCAAAAAATTATATGTATTCCATTCTATTCTTATGGATGCCACATGATAAGTTGTTTTTTTTTTCACATAAATTGTAAATCTATAAGGAGCTAGAAAAATGGCCAAATAAATAAGAAGAACACAATCAAAATCAGAACTATCAAGCAATTTGCTCCTCATTGTCAGTTACATGCAATGTTTTTGTGATGTTATCCATCACGTAGTGACAATTTTCAATCAAGAGAAATTATATTATTCTCATCTAGTTCTAGCTTCACCATTGAAAATTATATTCATTGTACTTATATAGCACCCAATATCTACCACACACATGGAAATACAGTTGAAGTATATTGTTTATGGTCTGATGATGCCATAAACATACTTTTAAGTATAACTTACATCCAAATTTTATTGTAAAACTAAAATGTGTGATCAATTTGGAAAAGAAAAACAAAGGCAAATATTATGTAGACAAAAGCAGAATGTAGAGAAAGTAAGAGAAGTATCACGACATAACCATAATAGATAAGCAACATTGGGGCAGAACTACAACACAAGATAGTTACAAAATAAAAATGGAAAGGCATCAACTTAAGCCACCAAGCTGAAGAAAGAGGAGTATAAGAAAAGAACTTCATTATAAGGAAAAGATACAAGTAGATCACTCAATAAAAAAAGTTCTTTCTATCACTAGGCACAAGGATGAGCCGAAAGAAAATGATTGAATTAGAATCAAGGGAAAATGTAAGCAGGATTTCCCATCTCCAATTAAATATATAGGTTGAACCTTGGAAAGGAAATGAAGATATTATGTTTTGTCATAGGTGAGAAAAATACTTTTTGTCCACTTTAAAACCTTCAAACCCATGGCCAAAAGTTGGGACAGCAAAGACAATGAAGAAATAGAGGACAAGGTGGGCGGCCACAACTCAACAATGATACGTAATAGCTTATCCTTGCGGGCGGCTGTGATCCACCTCTTGCAATGCTGATGGAGAAGATGGAGAATAGAGAAGCCCTGATTTTGCTCGTTGGTCGTGTGCTTGTGAGTTGAGAGCAAAGGTGCAGAGGCCAAACACAGGGCAATGTCGAAGACAAAAGATGGGAGAAAATCCAGTGGGATTGGGAGGGTGGAGCAACAGATGAAATTAAGAGGCATGATTTTAGGGTAATCATATTAGAGATGTGGATGCGGACGTCCGTGGACAAAGACAACAGTTTGTCATCATCAGCAGACCATTATAAGGATAGACATATTTAATAGTCCATGTACATGTCTGTATCTGCTTGAGACAAAAAAATTTGTATACCCTATTTACTAATGGATGTAGACATGGACGAACAAATGGACAATGGATGTCCGTGTACACCCCTCTTTTGAACCTATAAATCTCTTTGCAACATGTCCCTTTTAACTGACTTTTCATGTCCTCGAAAACTTATATCTTTCATGAATGGATAATATGCATTGTATTGCAGTTACTAGACAATTACACCTATAGTATATGCTTCCTTCTCTTTTAGACTCATCGTTAAAAGAGAAGTATGGGTAAAATGTTAGAAGTTAGAAAAAAAACTTATATCATATCTCTTTGTGCCCAAAAGCCCATGGCCTATCCTGAGCGTGCCTAAATTTTGGGCCAGACCAAATTTTTGTCCCTAGCTCCTAGCTTGGCCCAAGTCTTGGAATTTTTTTTAAGGTTGGCCGTGGGCCTACTGCTGGCTCGTTAGGGCCTAGCTCACTTGCAACCATATTTATGAGGCTTTGAGCATTTTTAAAATCAAAGGTTCATGCAACATAACTAAAACTAGATATCAATCGCTTTTGAATTTTTTAATATATAGTTTTTAAATTTCATTTTTTTGAAAAATTCAAAATAAATTCCTAAATTAAAAAACAATTAGTTTCAATTGAAATCACAATAATTCACCCAATATAACTCAAAAAATAAAAACAAAACACTCAAAATAGCATATGTTGAGCTCTTTTGTTAAATATTATTAATTTGACACTTAATCTAGGTGCATCCACAAATTATGGTCAGTTATACCTTGCCTTAGATTGGTTTTCTCTATTGGTTCATGATTTTTAATCTTTTTGTCTTTATTTTAACATTTTAATTCTCTTTTATTAATTTTTAAAGAAATTACTAATGTTTAACGTTGTCTCTTTCATTCATGAATTTCTTAAGGTCTTTCTTCTTTGTAAAAAAAAGCAAAATTGTTGAGACTATAGCAAAGACATAGTTCTCATTTTTTATTCACTTTAGGTAGAATCCATTGGCATTATTTTCTAAAAAAAATAGGAAAATAAGCTCATAAGGGCTTGAAAATATTTCAAAATCTTCTAAAATTTCTATATGTTAATAGCATCTATGAAAGTTTATGTAAAAATGTGAGCCTAATGTGAGACTAAAGTGAGACAAGGGTTTATGGAATCAGTTTACGATGTGTGTGGTAAATTTCCTAATAAGCACATGCTATGTGGAAATGTTACCAAAATTTTATGGTGAAGAGTAGACATGCAATTGAAAGTATAAAAATTAGAACATGTCCATATGCCGAATAAAACTTATTTGGACGGAGACCTTAGTTCCCTGTCAAATTTTGCATATTTTGGTAGTGACCACCCCCCGCCAGAAACCATCCAAAAGTTTTTTAGATGAGCAGCAAGGTGAGGAAGAGAGGGGAAAAGATTGTGGAAAAGGATCCACAAGCGATGGGGAAGAAGGAAAATAGTTGGGGAAGAGGAGCCACAAGTGACGGTGGAGATGGAAGAGCTCACATTGGAGGGGGAAGATTGGGAATGGGGCAATGAAAGAGGAGAGATAGAGTTAAAAAGAATAGTGGGGGTTGGGGGGTATTTAGTAATTTGTTTAATTTTTTGGGGTGTGTAATGTATAGGGGGGGCCGCTTGAGCATAATCTAGGGGGAAATAGCCGTGATCTAAATATTATTTCATGTCCATATTCCAAATGGAAGTTACTCAAACATGGGCAAAAACTTTAGTTATTGACATAGGACAATTTATGTGTGTCGGTCTCAATGAGCTTTTGACCCTTGCAAACATGCTTCAATTTGAACCATTATATAGTCATAGACATATATACAATATGACTATATACCATAGAAATTTGAAAGGAAAACTCATATGGAAAGCATTTCAAATCAATTAACCAAATAAATAAATATGCAGTTCAAATCAAATAGTGTTTGATGTGTTTCATGCAAATTCAAAGTATATTAAGGGTCTGTTTAGATTGGTGGAAACGGGGAGAAAGGGAAAGAGAAAGTGAATCCAAGTGAAAGAGAAACTAGGAGATTCCTAAATATTTTTCATTGTTTGGTTACACAAATGATGTTAGAGAAAATTGACAGTCACAGTTGTGGTAGCGGCAGTGGTAGTAGCGGTGGTGGTGGTAGTGGCGGTGGTGGTAGCGGTAATGGTGGTGGTGGTTGTGGTGGGGCGGTTGTAGTGGTGGCGGCGGTGGTAGTGGCAACAGTGACATTGGTGGTGGTGGCGACGGCCATGGCAGTGGTGGTGGTGGCGGCAGCGGCAGTGGTAATGTGATGCATTGAAATAATGTTCAATAAAATATTTTCAAATTTAAAATTACAATCCTATTTTGTGTTAAGTCATTGCTTATTTAGGCTATTTTTGTTTTGAATATGTTAGTTGGACCTTAATTGAGTTTACATGTCTAAACAGGATCCAACTGGAAGAGGAAGTGAAGCCCAACTACCCAAAGCTATTTAAAAGTCAAGAATGGGCTCTTAATGGTTTAAACATACATAGAATGGTTGAACACAAGCTTATGGACACGTTAGATTTGAGATTTGCATCAAGAGAACTAAATTAGGAAAGAAGCTGATTCGGATAGATTGACACAGCCTTAGTATTTTAACCATATCTCTCTATGTATAACTCAGATTGATACAATTCTGGAGGCATTGGAAAGAAGACTTCCGTGGCTACAATAGTTATTTCAAGAAGAAATTCATAATTCCAAAGATTATGGGTCGAATTTAGCATGTAAAGGAACATCTAGTTAACTAACCCGAGACTAGCACATGGAGAATCTTTTCATTGATTATGATTGATACACATAAGGAAAGACAATGAGGTTGATGAGCTAACTAAAGGAAGATTCAAAGATACTTATTTGTTAAATAAATCATTGATTTATGTGATTCATTTAGAATCTAATCATTACCAAAGAAGCAACCAATCATGCAATCAATCAAGATGCAATCTAGAGATATGATTTCACTTTCCTCTTTGAATCAACCCCTTCTATTCTTATAAATAGAGGGGTGGACGTGATAGAGGCATCATCTCCTCCTCTTTCGAGCTCTCTTCTCCTATTTTTCTTTTCTTTTTTTGTATTTTTGTTTTTAGTTTTATTGTAATAGCTTTCTAAGCTCTCAAGCTAAGGCTAGAGGTGATTTGTAACAATCTA
This sequence comes from Saururus chinensis, assembly GCA_035235625.1. NCBI lineage: Eukaryota > Viridiplantae > Streptophyta > Magnoliopsida > Piperales > Saururaceae > Saururus > Saururus chinensis. The sequence goes on from CP141142.1 coordinate 27,813,581, forward strand.
ATAGAGTTCTATTCATGTTTCATCAATGGTTTCAAGTAAGTGTTGGTTATTTGAAGTGATATTTATTTAATATTATTCTCCTTCTTGTTTCTTTGTGATTTGGATACATAAGATGCTTGAAGGCTCTTCTTCTTGATCTTTTGTGATTTGGATACCTAGAACTCTTGAAGAAACAACTATTTTTATCTTTTATCTATCTAAAGCATTTTCTATCTTTATTTTTAATTTCAATGTTCATATCTTCCTGTTAGATAGAATTTTCATTCGATTCTAACTAAGATAACATGACACATGAAGAACATCATTAGATGTTATAATGACCCTTAATGCCTTAGTGTTTTCTCTTCTTCATTTCTTAACTCGTTATTCCCTCAATACTCTTCTACTCTTTCTTAGTTTTTCTTTCCTCTACTTTTTTGTAATAATTTTCTTTGTTGCACAAGGCTTTCCCTGTGGATCGACCTTGTCTACTACATTGGCAAGTAAAACAAATCTAAATTTGACTTCTTCATAGTTTTGTTTTAGACGTAACAATATGGTGGCAGTGACATTGGTGGTGGTGGCGGCGATAGTGGTGGTGGTGGTGGCAGCGGCGGTGGTGGCGATGGTGGTGGTGGTGGCTGCGATAGTGGTGGTGGCGGTGGCAAAGGTGGTGGCTGCGATGGTGGTGGCAACGGTGGTGGTGGTGGTAGCTGCAATGGTGGTGGCGGTGGTGGTAGCGGCGGCGGTGGCGACAGTGGCAGTGATGGTGGTGGTGGCGGCGATGGTGGCAGTGGTGGTGGTAGTAGCAATAAGACATAAGTTAGTACAATGATTTTCTCCCAAAATCCATGGGTTGATGGGTGGAAAATTTTTGGGCCAAATTTTCATCCATTTTCTCTCACTTTTCACTTTAGTTTGTCTTTCCCCGTTGCACCAAATAATGGAAGCTGGGAGATTTTAAGAAGATTCCTTTCCTTTCCCCCGATTTCCACCAATCCAAACAGACCCTAAATGAGTGTATGAAAGAATGCAGAAGCATACCAAATTTCTTGGAGATACAAATTAATGCAAGAGTTTTTTCCATATTGCCAGGCCGAAGAATAGAAAATTTCATATTCCCTAAATTTTAAACAGAAATGCCATAAAACCTGGACTAACACGATATAATGTAAAATTTGGACAAAAATACCCCTGACTGAAGATAAGGTTTTATATCGTGTAAAATCCTCACTAAGTCGCATTCATTGGCATACGACTTTAGATGCCAGTGATTCCTCTAATTAAAAAATCTTTTCCAATTGAAAAGTCCTCTGATTGAGCAGCATTCACATGGCATGAGAGGAGATTTTGCGATATATCTGACCAGACATTGAAGATTAGGGTTTTTTTGTTTTGGAACAAGTTTGCGAAAAACCCTTTGGCGTTAGTTTTGGAACGAGTGTTTTTTGTAAGTTGATTTTGAAACTGTACACCCCTAAGCAAGTTTCGGCTGTGTAGTGAGGTTCTGTTTGCAACAATCCCGGTAAAGGAGTAAACTTTGTAGAACAACAGCGGCCGAACGAGGGGTAAATCCGGCTTGGAGAACATTAGCAGCTGTTTCGTGGTAAGGCCTTTACCAAAATCTACATTGGATATTTGTATGCTTGATTTTTGATTTGGCGTGTATGAGAGCACACAACATAGGCAATCGAAGCAGACTATCGGTTGGTCAGAAAGATGATAAGTCATATATAGTGTGCTCGATAAGACGCTGACAACACAATATTCAACCATTATGATATCGTGTATGAGAGTTCCCCTTATTGTATATTCAATAACACAATAGATATATTTATCGTATAAATAGAAGTTAGTTAGATAATGTGAATCGACACAACTATTGATTATGGTCAAGACCCATTGTTGATATACATATATTTATCCAATTTTGCAAACGTAAAGTTAGAGTATTACATCAAATGGCAGAGTCACTGAAAGCACCAGAAGAGAATCTATGAGAAAAGACCGGGTCTGGGAATGGGTAGTTTCCTCCATTTAGCCAAGGTGCAAGAGGTGGCCTGGATTTACCCAACTTTTGAGCGACATGGAGAAGGCCGATAAACTTGACCCGACCGACGAAAAGGCGAGGAAGAAGATTTTAGCTCATCACCGGATGAGGAAGTGGTATGAAGAAGTCTTCATGCGGCTGAAGCCAGACTCCCAATTTATTATGTGAATCACATTGATTGCTGAAGAGGCATACTTGATGGATGGCCAAAGGGCGACCCTGAAGGCTAAGAAGGCCGCAAGCAGATTTTTTGACCAATGAGACCCGTCCACACCCTCCATGGCGAGACGTCGGGGCATGTACATTCCAGCCAGGATGTCATTGAATCATTTGTCTTGCCAATTGATGTCATGACCGAAATTTGTGATGTTGTTTTAGAGAAGGCTGTTCTCTATGTTGAGCGGGGATGGAACATGGAGTGAGTTGAAGCTGTACTTCAGTGTGCTAAGAACGATCTGGAGGTGGCAACTAGCCTCATAGAACATATGCAACCCCCTGAGGAACCGGAGACAAAATAGCCACATGAACCCCCTCAACTAGAAGACACCCATGCATCAACCAATCCTCCAAGAACCGAAGGATCGTTGTCGGTTCAAGTAAAGGCAAGAGCTTCAAAATCTAGAGAAGCTCGCCAACCATCTGCCCCCGAAGATCAACCAGTACCTGTCCCTTAGCCAGTAGATGAGGGATTCATTTTGAGTAAGTACTACATTTTACTATATCGTGTTCGAATGGGGATATTCATATAATCGAGTACATGATATTTTCAATGGTCGCGCTTTAAGAAAGACAATTTCGTTGTGGTATTGTGATCAATCACACGATCATGGAACTAGACATTTGTTAAGAAAACAATATGGTTGTGGTCATGTGATCGTTAACACGATTTGTCTATTTCTTGTTTTTTTGTCAACACGATATGGATCTTCAACATCATGTAAGTTACAACATGATCGGCGTGCATATCGTTTATTGACTAATGCGATCGCTTACTTCTTAAATGTAGAGAAAAGGTAGCCGTAAACTGCCTCCAAAATGAAGAAGAAGACTAGTTTGAAGTTGCAAAGGACCGTGATAACTAAATTTTTAACAAAACTAAATGCAGAATTCCTAGAACAACCTGGGAAGTCAAAGACCAACCCCAAGCTATCCCAAAACAACCCCTAGCTGTCGACCATCGTGTCATGACTAACACATTGTGTTTGCTGTAGGTGATAAATGTCTTCTTCCAACTTCTTGATGAACGCAATTTGAGATATCCAAGCAGGTACCCCAAATATTTTTTCAGCAAGTTCACCATTCAGCACTATTTTAATGTTAGATCGGCTGAAGGGCCGGCGGAGAAGGAGGGCAAACTCACTGGCATATTGTCGAGAGGCTTGAATGTTAACACAGAGAGCAGTTTCATTCCTATCTACATCACAAGCCACTCTCTCTTGCTTATTGTCCACTGCAGGGAGAAGTGGTTTAGATGGTACAACCCTCTAAAGGGTGACCACAACCACCACTTTGCAGTGGTGAACAGTGTCAGGAAACATGTTGCAAATGGAATGTAGAAGGTCCTTAAGATAAAGGGTGCAAGGCAGTGGCTAATGACTAAGATCACCAAATGCCCGTATCAGAAAACAAATGAAGATTGTGGTTTGTACCTCATGTACTACATAACAAAGTTGGCAGGGGGCATCATTCAGCCTGATTTTAGACAACTAGAGATAACAGGCTTGGTCAGGCCTCAGATCTGCACTGCTATTCTTCCGGCCCGAATCAACTATGAATTTGATCCGGAGGCAGATGAATTGTAATTAGAAAATAGACTTTTTTCATGACACAATTAACTGACAAACATCAACCGATCAAGTATAATAGTTCTCACAATAGCCGCTTAGGTCATGTTATCACATACACGGCATCTACTATGTATGATTGTATGAATAGCGTGTTTTTACATGAAGTAGCAGTCAATCGTGTTAGTAAGCATACGATCGTAGCGTTAATACTTGTAGACACACGACAATTATGATATCGTGTATGCGAACAAATGTTATGTACCAATGTCGTGTTACAAAAAAGGAGATAATGAAGAAAACTTCAACTGATCATATGATCGTTCTCATGATCAATATCATATGATCCTATGATTAGTGAAGAACATGAGTGTGTATATGATCTCCCTGCACAGTCCTCAGATATACTGCAATACATCGAGGGAGGACCAATTAGATTAGATGCGACTAAACATTCACGACATTGATATATCGTCTAATAGTGAATTGTGCCCACCATCGGATATTGGTGAGGACCATATCCGATTGGGGGTCGATTCACCATCCGGAGCTAAAGCAATCTCCCAAATGATTCGTCTCGGTGCCAAACACATGCTGGCTGAGCCCGAACCCTAACCCTAATATATAGTGAGCTAGGATCAAGAATCTTCATATGACACCGAACCGACATGCTAGGTGGCCTGAACCTAATGGTTTTGCCGCACGAGAATCTTCTATTGTCCCTGAACCAATAGGCTCAGCAGCCCAAACTAGAAGGTTTGGCTCGTACCAATAGGTTCAGTGAGCTTGTCCTCCTTTTGTGTATCCAAACATACAACCAATATATCTTTTGTTTGTTTGAACATACGCCCAATATATCTATCGTAGTTCTAGTAAGAACACGAGTTACACGCCAGTCATCTATCTTAACCGATGACCTAATGTTTTGTCGTATGTTTTCATAGCGGTATAAAATCTATTGGAATACAACACTAAATGGGAATAAACAAAGTTGTTATTAATATTTTTTTCTGTACTAAATATTTACAAAATACACATAAAATAATAAGATAACGATCTGGACAACCACTTCGGAGGATGTCGATGATCGATATGTTGCAAATGCAACGGATTGTTCGAGACATTGATATATCGCCGTCTAGTGAATCATGCCCACCATTGGATATAGGTGAGGACCATATCCAATGGAGGGGCGATTCACCAGCCGTTGCTAAAGCAATCTCCTAAATGATCCGTCTCTGCGAAGAACATCACTGTGCGAGCCTATTCTCCCTGTCCACAATCAAAATGCTCTGTCTCGGTGCTAGCAATACAGACTCCCGGACCTGGCAATACAGATGTGACGGAACATTCGTGACATTGAAATAACACCAGTGGATGAACCCGTTCCTACCATTGGTTGGGGAGGACCGCTTATAATGGGTGACGGGATCACCAAATGGTGTGATACCAATGCCCTTGAGATTCCGTCGAGGTGCAGTCGATCTGTCTAGTCTTTATCTTGTCATCCTCTCAAATTCGGTATGCCCGGGGGTCATCGTTATATTTATAGGCAAGGTGGTAGCCCCAGATGTTGAAACTGTCCACATGTGCAGGTACGATCAACCTAGTTTATCACATCCTGTGAAGAAAATATCGTGAGTATGAGCTCATGATTAACAAAGCTATCATGTCATCAATTACAAGACATATCATATGATCATTACGTTAATCATATTGACTTACACAAAAAATGAAAATAATGTGTACACACTAACACGATATGAACAACTCACATATAACGCTATGTACATTGCCCTATGAATGAAATGTACCTGGTGATATAGTGAGTTAACCTAGAATTCATACATTGAAACAAGCAATACAATCACATTCCTTGCTTCTTCTCGCCTATTTTCGATGTGTTTGTAGGCAAATGGGGTTTACTCTTCGATCATATTCTGTCCGTCCATCCGACATTTTTCAAATAATTTCGTCGCGTGCTCCCTTGTGTGCTTAATTAACCGAGTTATAGGCATCAATATGGCTTTTTTGAACATTGCATTGACACTTTCAGACTTGTTTGAGTTGAGGGTCCCATATCTTTTCCCTAGATATGCAACATTGACCCAGTGCTCCGAACCTATCTTATTTAGCCAAGCATATGCTTCAGGATTATGTTCTTTAATGTTGTTTGTTGTTTCATCATACACATTATGTCTGAAAGTTTCAGCTGCAACATGGAGCTGGTTCTTTAGGTAGTTGTCCTTGTGATGTGCCCGATGAAGGCACAATCAGTATCAAGGAGTATTCACATAGTGAAAGGGAAGAAGCAAGGAAGAAAGGGGAAAAGTTTTGGTAAATTCAATAGCATACTATTAAACAAGAAAGGATCGCCCCATATAGGCCGATCCGATTCCCTAGGTGAACACGCCAGTTAGTGGTTCAGATAACCCGGGCCACTAACTAAACCAATATAATTTTACATCCAAATACCAAACCAAAGCAAATACTAAACTATTACAATAATAAATAGTTCAATGCAACTACGTAAAAGCAATAAAGTAGAGTATGGGGGAGTCCTCTGATAGACTGGTTGAGACTGGTCATCGTGCACAACACTCCACCATGCTTCCGCTATTTGCCTTGTCCTCAAGGCGACCAAGCTGGAAAGAGAGTCATAAACTCATCCTCATGCATCCACGTAGAGTCCTCCAACGGCTGCCCCTGCCAAGAAATCAAGACCTCAGTAATAATGCGACCAGAGCGATGAACCCGACACTTCTCAAGCACCGAAGCAGGGACAAGGTCGGACGACGGAACTGGGCCCAGCAGGGGAGGAGGAGGAGCACCCACAGCCAATGACATGTCACCCACAAATCACCGCAAACGGGACACATGAAAGACAGGGTGAACCAAAGAGTCAGAGGGCAAGGCCAGGTGGTAGGTGATGAGACCAACACATTCCTCAATAACATATGGATCATGGAAACGGGGAGCAAGCTTGGAGTTCTCAGGCTGAAACAAGGAGGTCTGTCGATGAGGGAGAACCGACACATAAACCAAATCACCCACTACATACTCGCGATCAGTATGGCGACGATCATAAATCTGCTTCATCTGGTTCTGGGCAGATGACAAATTCTCCTTTAGCTGACGTAAGACCTCATCATATGTCTGTAACATATAGTCCACCTCTACCACAGAAGAACAGTGAGATACATATGATAATACCATTGGTGCGAACGGCCATAGAGCACCTCAAACGGAGAGAACCCAGTGCACGTATGATAGGCAGTATTATAAGACCACTCGGCCCATGGAAGAAGCTAAAGCCATTGGCAGGGCTGTGTCATAGTAAAGCATCGAAGATACTACTCCAGGCAATGGTTAACCACCTCAGTCTGCCCATTTGTCTGGGGGTGATAAGCAGTGCTCATATGGAGAGACAACCCCTATAAAGTGAAAAACTCCTGCCAGAACTGCAAAAGGAAGATCTGATCATGGTAAAAAATAATCGTGCAGGACATACCGTGAAGTCGGGCCACCTCACGAACATAGAGCTCAGCTATAGTCTTGGTGGTAAAGGGATGGCCCAGCGCACAGAAATGAGCATATTTGGACAGCCTGCCCACCACAACCATAATAACGGACTTACCCTACACCACGGGCAAAGCCTCCACAAAATCCATCGAAATGTCATCCCAAACCTTATCTAGAATAGGCAAGGGCTGCAACAAACCGGTGGGTGAGGTCGTGGTCACTTTAGCCCATTGACAAACATCACAAGCGGCCACGTAGTCATGGACAATCCGACGTATGCCCTACCACAGGAAGCTCTGGCTGACCCGTTTGTAGGTGCGGAAGGCACCCTCGTGACCAGCCACATGAGTGTCATGGAAATGCAAAAGGATGCGGCGGCGGAGGTCAGCAACATCGGGAACCCACAGGCGGTCCTTTCTGAAGAGAAGGTCATCCCGCCACACAAAGAAGGGCCGGCCAGCAAGGTCGGTCTGGAGGGTGGCAATCACATCCAGCGTCCAAGAATCCACACCATAGGCCTGCCATAACTCCTCAATAAAGGGGCAAGATAGAGTGTAGATAGCCAAGCAAGAGCCCAGTGTCGGATTGCGAGAGAGCGTTGATCGTTTATAATTAAACCCTTTGCAAGTGTACAAGGTAATTGTACTAGGATAAGTATTTAAGGGTTGTCGAACCTCAGGGACGGATGGGTTATTACTAAATCTAAAGAGGAATTTGCTAATTTAAAATCTAAAAACAACTTAAACTTTAATTAAGCAAAAGAAAGGAATCAACTAGTTTAAAATAAGAGATTAATTTGATGGAAATTACTTAGGAAATTAAATCCACTATAAAACCATAACAATTCCTTAACTTTTAATCTAAATCTAGTGTGAACATGAACAAGTATTCTCAGCTACAAGCTAGAATTACTTCAAAAAGAATCATTAATTAACTTCCATGGCATGAACTATCTTCGACAATAGCACGGATCATCTACACTAAACTAGCTATAGGCATGACCCGTCTAATCTTAGTATAACTCATCCAAGTCATTAATTATCTGAACATTAAAACTATTGTATGACCATCTCATCTAAATCACAGAAATTAGAATCGATGCAAATATCAAAACCATATCAATCTATCATCTACAAGACAATAAATCAACATAGACTTGAATAAACATTAAAAGCTCTTCCATTAAAAAGGAAATCCATATCATACAATTGTCATCATTCACAACTGAGATCTAAATTAAAAAGAAAAGAAACTGAAACTTATCTATAGCTTCATCAACTCCTAAGTAAAAGAAAAGTCTAGCCTTCCATGGTAGAAGAAAGCACTTGAATCTCCATTGAAAGCTTTGAGTTCTCTTCCATCTTCTTCTTCCTTTTTCTCTGAAGAAAATCTACTAGAATCCCCTAATTCTAAGCCAAATATGTCTTTTTATAGGCATAAGTTCCGTAGGAAGAAGTCCAATATGAAAAGGATTGGAATTTGGGTGAAACAAGGAAACTGCACGTTATGCCGATCGATCTCCTTGCATGCCCGATCGATCGGATACACTGTATTTTCATCTGAATTCACGTTATCCCGATCGATCGGTAAGTGACCCCGATCGATCGGCTACAGTGTTTCTGTTTTCCCGGACTGTTCATATTCTGTTCATTAAGCTTTCCTTCGTGTCCATATTAATTTCTAACTTGTTCATAACTCCGAAAAGTTGTCCAAATCACTTTAAAGCATGTGAAGACTATTTTTGATCATTTCAAACATCGTTCAAGTACTTTGATAAGCGCACTTTACCTACAAAACATAAAATACCATATTTTAGACATGTAGAATATAATTAAAATTTCATCTTGATTTAAATACATGTCTAAACAATTAATAACTACAAAATCATTAATAATTAAACTAAAATACTAATATCTATCTTAATCTAAATAAACCATAATGAACTCTAAATTAACCTAATCTATACTAGCAAATAAGGTAAAAAGGCATATAAAATAGATATAGATTTCATACTTATCAAGCGCGTCGGCCACGATGTTCTCAGACCCTTTCTTGTACATGACCTCGTAGTCGTATCCCAGTAACTTGCTTACCCACCACTGCTGAGAGGGAATAGACACTCGTTCCAAAAAGTACTTCAGTGGCTGGTGATTGGTACGAATCAGGAACTGGCGACCAAGTAAGTAAGGATGCCACTTGTCAACTGCGAGGATGATAGCTAACATCTCCTTCTCATACACTGACAGGGATAGGGAGCGGCCAGCCAAGGCTTTACTGAAATAAGCAATAGGGCGCTCGTTCTACAAAAGAACTACCCCCAAGCCTACCTCTGAAACGTCTATCTCCACCACAAATGGTCGGTTGAAGTCGTGTAATAGCAGAACTCGCCATAGCCTGCTTAAGCCCCTCAAATGCCGTTTGGGCATCCTCAGTCCAAACAAAAGCCCCCTTCTTAAGCAGCTCTGTAAGGGGGCGAGCCAACTTGCCATACCGATTGATGAACCAGCAATAATAACATGTAAGGCTCAGAAAACCCTTGAGTGCCCGAACACATGTGGGTGGTGGCCAAGAGGGCATGGCGGCCACCTTGGCTGGGACAGTAGAACACCGTTCCTCGAGATAATATGGCCCAAATAATCAACCTGTGGGCTGCGAAAGGAACATTTTGAATGCTTCAGGAATAAGGAGTTAGCTCACAAGATAGAAAAGACTGACCTAAGATGCGTCAAGTGCTCTACCCAAGATCTGTTATACACCAAGATGTCATCAAAGAAGACGAATATAGCGACACAGGAACGACCAAAAAATATCATTCATGAGGCACTGGAAGGTGGAGGGGGCATTGGTTAGCCCAAATGGCATCACGAGGAACTCGAAATGGCCATCATGAGTCTGGAATGCTGTCTTGTGTACATTCATAAGCTGCACCCAAATCTAGTGATATCCTGAATGTAGGTCGAGCTTACTAAAGACTGTGGCACCTGTTAGCTCATCCAACAGCTCCTCAATCACTAGTATGGGGTATTTGTCTTTGACGGTGATTGCATTCAAAGCATGATAGTCAACACAGAACCGCTACGAACCATCCTTCTTGTGAACCAGTAGTACCAGGGATGAGTACGAACTCGTACTAGGACGAATGATCCCAGACTGAAGCATGTCCACTACAAGCCATTCAATCTCATATTTCTATATGTGAGGATAACGGTAAGGGCGGACATTGGCTGGGGCCGCCCCTGGAATGATAGGACTCTAATGGTCATGAGGCCGGACGGGAGGAAGACCCTACGGCTCTGCGAACAAGTCCTGATGGTCGGCCAACAACTCCTAGAGATCTGAAGGTATCTCATCCTAAGCCACCCCAATAGTGGCACGCTGCTGCAAGAGAAGTCCTTGGGGAGCGAACCAGAAGAAGGAGCTCACAGGGAGAAGGGTGCCCGGCCATGAGCCTTCGATCCAAACCCGCTGCTCGTTGAGCTCAAAATCCATCACCATGTCTCGGAAGTTCCAAACCACATCACCAAGCTCCTGCAGCCACTGCACGCCCAACACCACATCCACCCCCTTTGTAGGCAGCAAGAATAGGTCGGTAACAAACATGTGGCCCTAGACAGAGAGCATAACCTGAGCACAAACCCCTGCACTCTGGAGATGCTTGTCATTGTCAATCAGCACATCAAATGGTTTAGAGTTCAATACAAAACAACCCAGCCAATGGGCTACCTTGTCGTTAATAAAGTTATGAGTAGACCCACTGTCGATCAAGATAGCCACCTGCTCCCGCTTAAGGTAACCTTGTACTCACATTGTATGTGGAGTGAATGCCCCCGAAAATGCATGGACTGAAATTTTGGGCAGCACGTCCTCTGGGGAAAACGAATCAACTCCGGCCCCTCCTTCACTATCCTCTTCTACCTCCTCCGCGAGAAGGCTGCCCTTAACAGAATAGTGGTGCCCGGGAACAAACTTCTCGTCACAGCGAAAGCACAACCCCTTTGATCAGCACTCTTCCATCTGGGCTGGAGTAAGGCGTCAGACAATCTGGTTGGCCGGTGCGGCTTGATGGCTAGGACGGCCTGCTGTCGGGTTGCTAGTGGTCGCCACCAGTGGGTTGGCGCTTAGGACAGGCCAGGGCATAGGTCCAAGTCGCTCACCTCTGCTCTACCTAGTCAGCTTCTCTTCCTCGATGCGGGCATGGCGCACGACGTCCCTCATGCTTGCACAAGGGAAGTGGCTCATTTCCTCAGAGATTCCAGGCTTTAGACCACACTTGAATGTGCCCACCAAGGCATCCACCGGCCAATCAGGGAGTCGGTTGGCTACCTTCATGAACTCTGTATAGTATGCATGGACGGTGGTGGTCTGGCGCAAGGTGGAAAACATCTCATTGAAGTCTTGGAATTCATTCGGCCCAAATTGAATGTAGAGCTCGTCGGAGAAGGCTGCCCAGGTGGGGTAGCGCACCATTTTTTCGAAACTCTAGAACCAAACTGAAGCGTCCCCATCGAGGTGGAAGGCAGTGATGCGCAGACATTCAGCCTCAGAATGTGTCCCTTGGTAGGTGAAGAACTTTTCTGCCTTGTACAGCCATTCCACAAGATCATCATCACTATTATAGCGGGGAAACTGTAGGTGAGCCAAACGGGGTTCAGCCCCCCTCGTTGTCCACCACGATTCCCAGGACACTCATCCCACTCCTCCTCTACGTCATGGAACTGATTTGGAGGGGGTGGCATCATAGGGACATTTTCTCGAACACCTGGTGTGCCTCGCATGTCCCAGGCCTAGCGTCTCCCCTCTAGCTCTTGATTGCCATTGCCAAATTGCATCGGACCTAGGAAGACCCTCGCGTCGATGTCTGCCGGTGCTGGGGGGCCGGGGAGGGTCGGTTCGGGGGGCTATGACAGCTAGCTCCACTCTTGGACAGCAGGGGGCAGCCTAGTTAGGATGGGTGCTATGCGTTCAGCCTGGAACTGTGCAGTGACCTCGCCCTTTGCCTCCATACTTGTCAGATGCACGTTCATGCCCTGCAACGCATCCATGATCTCGGACAGAGTGAGTTCGCCAGCTGCCGTAGGAACGTCCTTTTGGCTGTCCGCAAACGCTGAGGCAAGAACCTCCTTCTCTGGAGGAACCTCGGGAACAGTGGCAACTTACTTACCTCGAGCCATGGCCGGGGATCATAAACGCTCTGATACCAATGATGTCCCCGGTAAAGGCACAATTAGTATGAAGGAGTATTCATGCAATGAAAGGGAAGAAGCGAGGAAGAAAGGGGAGAAGTCTAGGTAAATTCAATAGCATACTATCAAACAAGAAAGGATCACCCCATATAGGGGATGACCAGTCCCCTAGGGAACCGTGCCAACCCAAACCAGGCTGGTCCAGTTCCCTAGGTGAACACGCCAATTAGTGATTCGGCTAGCCCGGGCCACTAACTGAACCAATACAGTTTTACATTCAAATACCAAACCAAAACAAATACTAAACTATTACAATAATAAATAGTTCAATGCAACTACGTAAAAGTAATAAAGTAGAGTCTGGGGGAGTCCTCTGATAGACTGGTCAAGACTGGTCATCGTGCACAACACCTTGAATATGTCCAACATATTTGCTGCCATGTGATGGATGCAATATCTGTGGTGTGTAGATGGGAAAAATTGCTTAACAACATTTTCCAATCCCTTTTGTCTATGAGATATGATGGTATCCAACTCGGTTGGAGGATCAAAAAATAGATGATTTCAAAGCAACTCAAGAAACTAGCACCATATTTTCTCCCACTCGTTCTCAATCACTGTAAATGCAACACACAACATATTATTGTTCATGTCTAGTGCAATTGCTATCAATAGCTGTTTAGGATATTTTCCTTTCAAGAAAGTTGCATCTACTGTTAGCAACGGCCTCAGTATTGTTATAAAAGCTCTCGTAATGGGACGAAACATCCAAAATACTCTTTTGACACCTATAGGTCCCGGAATATCACATGATCTCACTAAAACAATTACACTTCCCAGATTTATATATTATATCTGCCTTCCGTAAGCAGGAAGTATGCGGTAGGATTCGTCTAGGTCCCCATCTATTAAATCAGTCAGTGGTTTACCTGCACGACTGAATACGCTTGAGTAAAGGTTATACGACAATGCTTACATCGTGTTCCCGATCACACGACATTGTTTGGAATCCATGCATGATGACTGATTGTGTTCATGTTAACACAATATTTACGTATATCGTGTGAGCGCAAAATGCGACTGTAGTATAAGAGTGTAAACGATAACATACTAGACTAACATATTGTGGCACTAAATCAACACTTCGATTAGTCTCATACATTAGCTGCACGCCAGCATTTCTTGTAGTTCGCAGTTATGCCCCAGTGTTTCGAAATATAACTTGCTATGCTCTTAGGTGTAATGTCCACTAAGTCTTTAAACATGCCATAACATTTTCACGCAATCCAAAGGTGTGATGTTAGGGGATGGTTAGTTGACTTCCTTTGGGTTCCACATGAATGATTCAGCACTAACCTCGTGATAATCACATGATTTCCTATATTTGAAGCCCTTATGTACCAGTTACAAGAATGATTGGAGCACTTTGCGGCATACGTATTCCTGTTTTCATCCACAACACAGTATGTAAAATTCGCCTTTATTGCTAAGTCGATCTAGACCCTCTTGAAATGCAACAGGCTAAGAAAATGTGCACCCAATTCGAGGGGCTTCTGGTAATCCTTAGCTTGCAAACTGCTCGTCATTAGCTGGTCTTCACCAATATTTAGTTCCAACATGTTTAAATCATTGACTATATCCCAATCTGCCTCTGCCTCAATGTCAACGTTACTGGGAACCTCGCTGTTTCCAAATTCTTTGTGGTCAGACATACTATCCATGCCAACTATATCATTATCGTATCACTAATCCTCACCCCACATATTTTCAACTTCTTCGCCTTCTTCACCGTCGTAATTACAAGGGATGTATGGAGGTTTGTAGTTATCAAATGAAGTCTTTGTCCCACCCATCGTTGGCGACAATTCTTCTGATCTATTATGATTGACTTCTATTTCAGGTTCTGTACTCATTGGATTGGTGAAAGAAGATTGACATAGATTTGTTGAGGGCAAGTTTCCCGGTTCTCCCAATCTGCATTGCTTATTACCATGTTAAAAAAATGCGACATTAGTTGACATCATGTATTCGGTTAACACGCTTACAATTCCAAACGTGTTAGCGAAACCACGACATGAATGCATGTCGTGTTATTATATCTACGCTAAAACTCATAATTGTTATATCACATGTGTATGTTGTATAATTACTAATACGATATATTACACATCGTGTTTATTTCTTCACATGATATAATTTTAACTTAACACGATATGGTCGATATATTGGTCTCGAGTACATGAAAGGGTTCAATTGCGTATACTCTAAAGATTCATTGTTACCTGACAGTTTCAAATGTGAACTCTTATTTGCCTTCTTATGAATGGAGAACACTGATTGGAGGTCCTCATTGTCTTGTAATTCATATATCATGGATGATTGGGATGATGGAATTAAATACTTCAAACTGACATTACCATTGATGAAAAGTTGTGCTTTGACTTGCCCAAGTAGCTTTTCGAAGCTCAGCAATGGATGAATGTTTATCAACCATGCCATTCCACCAATATACACATCATCATTGCCTACCTCTCCATTATAATAGATGCAAATACCGATCCTATCCATGATCGGTATAAAATAAGGATCAATTCTGCAAAATGCAGCCTTTTGAGCACTCACATAGCATATGCGGTGTCAAAAAAATGCTTTTTTCTTGTTCATTGACGCTCGCTGAGGAGTCATTGCCGATCACCTCTCACCGGCGACTTCTGTTCTCTACTAATGACTCCCAGCACATCGGAACGGCGCAACATTATTTTGATGTTCATTTATTACTCTCTACTTTATAACATATGATATAGTGGAAACCTAAGGGCAGTTTTGTCCATAAACAAGTCATATGGCATTTCCTTTTAAAATCCAGGGAATATGGAATTTTCCATTCTTTGACCAAGCAATATGGAAAAAACTCTTAATGCAAATGAAATGATTGTTTGGAAGACTATCAAATAAGTGTTTGAAGTGTTTCATGCAAATTCAAATTTAATCAAATGAGAATTTGAAAAGATGCAGAAGCATACCACATTTTATGGAGATGCAAATTAATGCAAATGAAATGAGTGTTAGGAAGACTATACTTGTTCTTTTGAAATTACTCACTATAAACACATGAACAAGTTAAAGTGCACATGTGTATATATAATAGGTGTGTGTGTATGTGAAAAGATAATTTCACTAAGAGTTGTTGAGGGCGATACCAAGGAGAATAGAAAGAGCATCATGAAAATGGGGGACTATAAATTTTGTGCCCATTTGGACTTGTGAACCTTTTCAATCGTGACACTTCAATCTCACCATTAAATAAATGATTGAGACTACATTATCTAAAAGGTCCCTTGAGGTATAAGATAGGTGAGTACCTAATTAAGATTTAATGATCACCTTTGATGATGGGGGTTCTACTGAGTTTTGGGTCATTCCAATGGAAGTATTTTTCACGCTCCACTCTGACATTGAGCCAGTATAAGGTATGCATGGGAGCTGTTCATCTATGAGATCAATGGTACACATGCTAGCACATGTTAGTGTAAGTGATACTTATGCTAACGTGTACGTCATAGATTTAAAATATCAACGATTCCCATGTGTACCTTATGCTAAGCTCATTGTCAGAAGGAAGCATAGAAAACTCTTCTAATTCCAATGTGTGGGCCTATCTATTTAGCTGCATCAAAATATAGTTGTTGATCTAGGATTAAAACTTTGACAAACCTTAATGGTAGGTCCCACTCATCAATAGAGGCATAAATATTCATTCATCACATATCAAAGATATTAAGATTTTAATTAATGCCAATTAAATGAGTATTTGAAAGACTATATTTGTTATATTAAAATTAATCAATTTAAACTCATTAACAGGTTAATGTTTCTGCATATACATATTTTCAAATCAAAATCAATGCATCTATGCATATTCTCACCATTTATTATTGTTAAAAGATAAACTTATAATGATAATGGCATTGTTAAATGATTTTAACACATGGAGATCAAATCATTGACTTTAACATATTTAAAATCAAAAAGTTAAAATTTTAGCAAATTGAAATCACATCCTTATTAAACTTCATACAATAAACACATTTGGTAGTTGACTTTAATTTGCTCTATATTAAATAATTAAATAAAATTGGATAAAGTGAATCAAATAATCATATGGTTTGATTATATAAGCAATGAAGCAATCAAGAAACTTCAAATAAATATTACTTAAATTTACTTTAAAGAATCATTATCCCAACAAAATATTAAATCATTTAATACAAAGGGATTTCAAAATCTTCGAACTTAAAAAATAGCAAATTAAGCTCAAGTTCAAATATTTTTTAAGATGATATAAGAGTTACAACTCAATGTCTAAGCAATACTCTTCATCAATAATCACAGCCATATCATGAACCTTCCGTAGCAAATAATTAGATAGAAATTATTGAAGCAATGAATCATAAACAATTAAATACATTAATCAAAAATCTTGCATGACTCAAAGTTAAGGTAAAAGACATTATTCCAAAGATTTTTTCTTTGAATTTCATGTTATTTCATAATTGTTAACTAGTTCAAATAGGCTTCAAAGGAATTATCTTTTTGTATGGATTTAAACAATGATGAATAACAACTTAATAGTCAAACATGGACTTGGTTAATGATTCAACCTCATATTATGATGGTGCATAACTCTTTAATCATGAATCACTCTTTGAGTTGCACATGGTGCCCTAGATCAAGATTAAGATGAACAAAGGCTATGAGATGTGTGAACCTTTGTACATAAGGGATTTCTGACTAGCAAAAGGTATACGACTTTTATACAGCTTTCTGACTTTTTGAATTAGGAGACAATGGAAAATAAATCTAAACAAAACATTTATCAACCACACATATGGAGACATTAATCTTTAGCATTAAAACACAGTCATTGTCCACAAACAAAACACTCTTGTAACCTGTATGTCATTGATGGCGTTGATAGTCTTTCCCAACATAAAATAACTTATACTCTAAACCTAATTACATATTAATATAAAATAATTACCTTAATATCATAGATGTTACATCGGGAGCCGGGGAAGGCAAGACAAAAATAACAACCATATAGGTGGGAGACTATGAAGTGCAAGAAAGAAGGTTTGAGAGAGTTCGATTATCTTTGTGATACTTGTGCTAACGTGTACGTCATAGATTTAAAATATCAACGGTTCCCATATGTACCTTATGCTAAGCTCCTTGTCAAAGGGAAACATGGAAAACTCTTCTAATTCTAATGAGTGGGCCTATCTATTTTGCTGCATCAAAATATAGTTGTTGATCTAGGATTAAAACTTTGACAAACCTTAATGGTAGGTCCCATTCATCAATAGAGGCATAAATATTCATTCATCACATATGAAAGATATTAAGATTTTAATTAATGCCAGTTAAATGAGTATTTGAAAGACTATACTTGTTATGTTGAAATTAATCAATTTAAACTCATTAACAAGTTAATGTTTCTGCATATACATATTTTCAAATCAAAAGCAATGCATCTATGCATATTCTCACCATTTATTATTGTTAAAAGATAAACTTATAATGATAATGACATTGTTAAATGATTTTAACACATGGAGATCAAATCATTGACTTTAACATATTCAAACTTTATATAATGTGGTATTTAATGACATATTTAATATTTAAAATCAAAAAGTTAAAATGTTAGCAAATTGAAATCACATCCTTATTAAACTTCATACAATAAACACATTTGGTAGCTGACTTTAATTTGCTCTGTATTAAATAATTAAATAAAATTGGATAAAGTGAATCAAATAATCATATGGTTTGATTATATAAGCAATGAAGCAATCAAGAAACATCAAATAAATATTACTTGAATTTACTTTAAAGAGTCATTATCCGAACAAAATATTAAATCATTTAATACAAGGAGATTTCAAAATCTTCAAACTTAAAAAAGAGCAAATTAAGCTCAAGTTCAAATATTTTTTAAGATGATATAAGAGTTATCAACTCAATGTCTAAGCAATACTCTTCATCAATAATCATAGTCATATCATGAACCTTCCATAGCAAATAATTAGATAGAAATTATTGAAGCAATGAATCATAAACAATTAAATACATCAATCATAAATCTTGCATGACTCATAGTTAAGGTAAAAGACATTATTCCAAAGTTTTTTCTTTGAATTTCATGTTATTTCAAAATTGTTAACTAGTTCAAATAGTCTTCAAAGGAATTATCTTTTTGTATGGATTTAAACAATGATAAATAACAACTTAATAGTCAAACATGGACTTGGTTAATGATTCAACCTTATATTATGATGGTTCATAGCTCTTTAATCATGTGTCACTCTTTGAGTTGCACATGGTGCCCTAGATCAAGATGAACAAAGGCTATGAGATGTGTGAACCTTTGTACGCAAGGGATTTCTGACTAGCAAAAGGTATACGACTTTTATACAGCTTTCTGACTTTTTGAATTAGGAGACAATGGTAAATAAATCTAAACAAAGCATTTATCAACCACACATATGGAGACATTAATCTTTAGCATTGAAACCCCACAAACCCTATTATCATGCTTAACATTCATCTTCATGATTTAGATCGTAATCAATTTGAGGTTTAACAATTCAAACTTATTATTAAATCTTAAATATAGAACCATAAATTCATGTCCATTGTTTAACCCACAAAACATAATATCATGCTTAATATTCTCCTTTATAATTTAGATTATAATTAGTTTGAGGTTTATTAATTCAACCCTATTTTTATGTGTTAATTATCATCTTTGCAAAATTCATTCCCTCCCCTAATTTCTTTTCTGGTTCTCGCTCATCCTTATTCTTCTCTCTCCTAACAGTGGTCAATTTTTCGAAGGAATCAAAGCCTTAGGGCATTAAGAGGTATCTATACTAAGAAATAAACTAAATTTTGGTACATAATCATTACTCATATAATTTCCACTTTTAATGGCATAATTGCTACAACCGTCCATGCGTTGGTGGTTATATCAATGAAATACAAAAATTCCACCAGCACTTCATTAACACAGGCAATGTCCAAAGACAAAATACTCTTGTAACCTGCATGTCATTGATGATATTGACCGTCTTTCCCAACATAAAATAAATTATATTATAAACTTAATTACATATTAATATAAATAATTATTTTAATATCATAGATGTTACATCAGGAGCCGGGGAAGGCAAGACAAAAATAACAACTATATAGGTGGGAGACTATGAAGTGCAAAAAAGAAGGTTTGAGAGAGTTCGATAACCTTTGTCAATCAGTTTTAGAATTTGAAGACGTGGAGGTTAAAAGGCCTTTGGGTATGATCTCAGAGGTTAGTTGTAAATATTCAAAAGATAAAAAATATTTAAAACTAGCATAAAGTTCGGGGGGGGGTGGAGACATTTGATGGCACCATGAATTAGAAAACAGGGTGTGCTGTGTGCACTTGTTTGATGTTGGACCCCCCATGCTCCCTCTTAGATCTTGCAAATTGCAACCATTGCCGCCAGCAACACAACATAAACAGCAGTCAACGAATTAGATTCACCGGAAAGAGGCCCAAACTCCATGAAACTTGTTCTTCCCCACCTTCTCACTCCCTCCAGCTTGACAATCACACTTCTACGCAGAGCCCCCTCCCTTCTCCAATTTTGGTCAAACAAAAAGGCGGATTCGTTCCTTCTATTCCCCGCCAAATCCTCTTATCTCTTAAATGTCCTTCATACCTGTTGTCAGACAATCAAAGCCATCTGGATTCTCGACGCCCCTTCGTTCCGGCAGCTTTATTTTGAAGAGGTAAAAAACACAACGCTAGTAGAAGCAGTACTGGGGCAGCGGCTGGAAACCAGCCAAGATCCGATTGTGGGAGGCGTTCCTGCTCTGCAGGTTGAAGAGATTTGGTGGGTCATTGGTATTTTGGCGGACTGATATCGGAAAGAAGCGATGCGGCGTCGGGCAGCCGACTTCAGGCGCCCGGTGCGGCCGAGGATATCAAGATGGATCATGGGGCTTCTTGGGCTGTTTTTGGTTGTGGGGTTGGTCCTCTTTGTTCTTCACCACCAGCATCAAGAGCTAACTTCCATTCGGGTATGATAGGGAGATGGAACTGAATTCTCATTTCTATTATATGCATATTGTTGATTGATTGCTTTTGAGTTTTTTGTCATCTTCATATTATTTGATCCAAGCTACTACTGAACAGTCTGTATGGCGGATTTATACACGATTAGGATTTGTCAGTTAGCGTCCGTGAGGAAATTGCTGCATTTATGACGTGAAACGTTCTCTATGTTCATGATTAAATTTAACAGCTATGCATTTGATAGGTGTTTTTACCGGGTTATCCATCAACCTATGTTTAATCAAGTTGAGTGATTATTTGTAATGGAGAAACCCATGGCGGGTTTCCCCTGTATAAAGTCAGTGAGGTGGCAAGTCCCTCAAAATTTCTTAAGTGAATCATCCTCACCTTCTTGAATAAAGTAGTATTACGAAGAATCCAGTGACACGAATGAATGATGCTTGCTTTCTAAGCTGATAAATCTTTTGTCATTCATGATTTCTCAAGGAATGCTTGGAACAAAATTAAGTAAATTAAGAGCCATATGCAAATGATGGTATGTGGATGTAGCCTTTTATAAGGGTAAAATCGATCATGAATGAAGTTGATTATTACAGTAGTCTACTTTTCACTTATCCTGAGATCTATTGTTTTTCTTCCTTTAGAGAAAATAGTATATCCATATGTTAAATTATTGTTTTTCTGAGATAGATTGCAAAACTCAGAGAACTTACTATACAAACTGTAATTGCCACGCTAATATGCAGTTTGGGACAAACAATTCTACCTCCCCATGTTTATGTTGCATCAGTTGCCTGACTCAGGTCCATCTGGCTCTTTAGGTTGATAGTACTTCTGGGG
Source organism: Saururus chinensis (assembly GCA_035235625.1). Lineage (NCBI taxonomy): Eukaryota > Viridiplantae > Streptophyta > Magnoliopsida > Piperales > Saururaceae > Saururus > Saururus chinensis. Next base: position 27,835,061 of record CP141142.1, read on the forward strand.
TCAAACCATAGGCATTGCACGTGGCCTAAGGTCGAAGGCTCCTAAGATAAAAAAGTCTACTCTCTTTGATAAGCATTTATTGTAGCGGATGAGCTATTCATATTGTAGAAGGGTCTCTGTCTGAGCAATTTGTAGGGGCCATTGGATGTAGGTGCCTACTGCCTAACATCTAAAGATGATAGGATAACTACACTTTTACGCTGATAAAAAAAATTTAATGTATTTCTTCTCTGTGAAAGAAAAAGAAGCTCTTCTTTCAGAGCCAATGTTGAGTGTGTTGCTTTTTGCATAAATTGTGAAAGTTTATTAGCTATCAATTGTAGAATTGCAAGTTAATTGCCCAGTTAGGACTTAGGAGTGAGATGAATTTGTATGGTGTTTTAATTTATTATGATCAGAAAAACAAGGGTTTTTCAGCTACATGGTTGAATGTTTATGTTAAACTCAACATAATTGATAGCATAAAGACCTTATTCAGAGCTTTGCAAGGTAGTAAGACATATGTAAAGTATAATTAGAGCTTTACCGTTAGTTAAAACCCCTGATAGCTGAGCGTGCGCACATGGTTCTTTTGAGTTGGGCGGTGTACCTTTTACTAAGTGTTTCAGTGCCACATGGCACACGGTTATATACAGAACTGACTTCTTAAGAAAAGCTTTCATGCAAGCATTTATCCCATTCAAAAGGATGCAAAATATGAACTGTAGTCATTATGACTAGAAGGCTGAGAGAGTCTGTTTTTTATTTTTTATTTTTGATATTGAGAACTGTCCGGATCCTTAGGATTTAACTAGAATGGGCAGAAAAAAGGGCCTCTATGAGCACCATGTTCTACCGCAAATCCCCTCAGGCATAGACAACTCTCACACATCATATCCCTGTGGGTGGCCAATGGAGTGGCAGTCAAACTCAGGTTCTCCACTTCTTCAGGTGTGGTCTGGACATTTCACCAAGACTTTGTTGATTTCCTAAGAGTATGCTTTACTTGATAGGTTCTTGTTTGAGTTAAGTGAAGATGGATTAGCATATTGCTATCTTATTTTCATATGAAGAACAGTATCAAATGCGAATATCATGACCAAGCCATAATTGTGCTTGAGACCATCCTGATTTGGTCTGCTTTTGTTGCTGAGCGAGTTTGAGTTCTGTTGGATGAAATTGGTGTTATGAAAGAAATAATTATGTGATACCCACATTTTGCTGAGTCAAGCTGAAACCTTCTTAAGCTGACCTCTTTCACTGGCACATGTACATTTTGAATTACATTTTTCCTTCTGTCCTTTAAGATAGATTTTAGACAACAATTTCTGATGCTTGTAGCCCAATGATTTAAAATGCCTCAAATCTTTCTTGCAAGGTATTTACTAGTGGTAAGATTCTTTGGCTGCTTTGTGGACATAAGATTAAGGAGCCAAGTATGTATTCTTAAGATTTTATTATTCTAGTGTTTAATTTAGTAAAATTGTTACAAGATTGTGAAAAATTATTAATAGCAATGTAGATAGTGTAAGAAACGCTTGGAATGGAGACAGATTTGTGATAATTAAGCTTTGAAGGTCCAGTTTTTTTGTTTTGGCACATATGAAGGTCCAGATACTTGTGCTGGTTATACTGGTTCATTCAGAGATATAGTAAAAAAAGCTTCAACTTGAAGAAGTCAACAAAGACTTACTTGAAGCTGGAGTGGAAATTGAATTAAGAAGAATAAGAATACCAAAATAATGGAAGGCAAGTCCTTTTTCTTTTTGATATTTGAGGATTGAGGATGCAGGCCTACAATAGGCCTGAATGGCTGTGCAGAATTTATGCTCTCTACCGCAAATAAGGATTTGACGATGATTTTGGTCTTCGCGGATGCACCTTTTTTTAGCACATTTTTTTGTCCCTTTGAAATACTAGGAAATGGTTGTGTAATCTAAAAACAATTTGCTAGTGGGATTACAGATTTTTTTGTAGATGATAGATACTCAATGTGTGAGAAAATCTTGTGTATGGGATGGTTACACTTTTAAACGCCCTGTTTTTGCTAAGATTCCTTTATTGCATATGCTATCTATGAAGGTATTTATCCTGGGTCTGTCGTTTCAAATATTACTCCCTCAAGTCTAGTGAAAGGCACCAGCTATCTGGTTCCATATGCGTTGTTTTTTCTCAGCATGAACAATATTATATGCCATTCATAAAAAGAGAGAGAGAGAGAGAGGGACTTTACTTACTTTTGGATGTTCTCACTTCTTCTGGTTGAAGTAATGTTTCAAATACAGCTGCAACTCTGACTGTCAATATTTTATAAGCATGCTTAATTTTAATCTGACATGTACTAGATTCAAGAATATATAAATTATTGAAAGATGCACTCAATAAAGGTTCATGGATGGCCTTAGAATATTGTAACCCAGAAAATTTACTTACCCTGGGTACTCCAAGTGAGAACCCAAGTCTGGCACAATCCAAATATACACAGCTTTCACATGAAGGATTTGCGGAACCTTAGTACAAAGAATAAGGCATTATGCTACAAGTTCTTACTGGACCACAATCAAATATTAATTAATATATGGAAATAGAATTGTGAAATTCTAAAATTACATTATTGGATTCTGAGTCAGCATTTCATACACACTAACTTTTGGAGAGGGCTTATGAAAGGGGTGTTTAAGTCTTTGCTAACCAGCATGTATCCAAAATGACGCTAAACATGACTCTTTTAATTTTTAAACAAGTTGACGGAGATATTGTTATTGTTTTGTCCAAACCATTTATTATTTTATTTCTTGTTTGGCTAGGATATGTTCTGATTCGTTACTGAAACTGATTCCTGGAGCAGTGCATTTTCTACAATGCTTTTTAGTCGTCAAATTGTTAGCTTCTAAATATGTATAACTATCAGTATATTTCCTTCTTTAACCATTCAGACGAACAATGTCCTTAATGCCTTTCCTTTTTATTCGACAGGACCCTAGATTGACAATGAAGGAGGACGTTCCACATGTGAAAACAAACTTTACGGAAGAACTCATAAGTGCCTCTTCCTTTGCAAGACAACTAAGTGACCAGATTACGCTAGCGAAAGCTTATGTGGTAATAGCAAAAGAACATAACAACCTTCAGCTTGCATGGGAGCTAAGTTCCCAAATTAGAAGTAGCCAACTACTACTCTCTAAAGCAGCCATGAGAGGTACTCCCATTACGCTCTCTGAATGCGAGCCAATAGTTAGCCAACTGTCTTCTTTAATATATAAGGCCCAAGATTCCCATTATGACATATCAACAACAATAGTGACTTTAAAATCTCATGTCCAAGCTTTAGAAGAGCGAGCAAATGCTGCCACAGTGCAAAGCACTGTCTTTGGGCAGTTTGCTGCTGAATCCATTCCCAAGAGCCTCAACTGCTTGAACATCAAATTGACAGTGGACTGGCTGCAAAGATCTGAGCTACAAGAACTTTCACTAGAGCTAGAAAATTCTCCTCGCCTTGTGGACAACAACCTTTACCACTTTTGTATCTTTTCATGCAATACATTGGCAGCCTCTGCTGTGGTTAACTCTACAGTATCCAATGTTGAACATCCCAAACAGCTGGTCTTCCATATAGTCACTGATGGGATAAATTATCGTGCTATGCAATCTTGGTTTCTCTCAAATGATTTTAGAGGTTCTGCTATAGAAGTCCAAAATGTTGAAGCTTTCACTTGGTTAAACTCATCCTACTCCCCTGTAATGAAACAGCTACAGTCTCAGGATTTGAAGACAGAACCGAAATTTAGGAACCCAAAGTACTTATATTTGTTGAACCACTTACGATTTTACATACCAGAAATTTATCCCTTCCTAGAGAAGGTGGTTTTCTTAGATGATGATGTGGTAGTTCAGAAGGACTTGACTCCTCTTTTCTCATTGGATTTACATGGGAATGTAAATGGAGCTGTGGAGACCTGTTTTGAGGCATTTCATCGGTATTACAAGTATCTCAACTTTTCTAACCCCATCATTAGCTCAAACTTTGATCCTCAGGCTTGTGGATGGGCCTTTGGGATGAATGTATTTGATCTTATGGCTTGGAAAAAGGCTAATGTGACAGGCCGATATCACTATTGGCAAGAACAAAATTCTGAGCGAATGTTTTTTAGACTGGGCACACTTCCGCCAGGCCTCCTTGCATTTCATGGTCTTACAGAACCACTTGATAGGAGATGGCATGTGTTGGGTTTGGGGTATGACCCTAGCATTGACGAGCGTCTTATAGAAACAGCAGCAGTTTTACACTACAATGGAAACATGAAGCCCTGGTTAAAGCTGGCTATTGGAAGATATAAACCTCTGTGGAACCAATACATAAACCAGACTCACCCCTTTCTGCAAGATTGCCTCCTCCTATGATACTCATCAGCCTATGATTCAGCTATATCTTTCAGGTCTAAATTCAAAACAGCAGTTCAATCATGAACTACTTTTTTGCCAATTCTTTTGAAAGCGGAAAACAACTTGTTATACAATTAGGCAGCAATGAAAGCTTGTATTTATCAAGCAGGTTCACATACTTCTCCGTCGGGAAGGTGTAGATTATATTCTTTGGCTGGCAGCAACTTTTCATAATAATATGCTTGGTTTAAACGGATATACAAAGGCCTATATTTTCCATCTGGTAGTTTGGGCCAGATATGTTTTGTCAGTTATTTAAGAAACATTTGTATTGTGCCCTTTTTTAATTCTGGGCTTCATCTATCAATTGAGTAGTTTGTACTTTGAACTCAGATTGTTGGTGCTCGTCGTTAATGTGGGGGCGCCATTTTTGTTTCTTTGGGTCCACTAACAAACACAAATATTCTAAAGGAAAACAGTGTGATTTGACGCATTAAGCCTGCATAAAGTTTTAGCAAGCATCTCTAAAGGAAACCTAAGTTTTCTACCCAACTAGGCAAAACTATAGAGAAGTTTTCTTGCCATCTTCAGCTTTGCAGTAAGGTACCAAGATCCAGGGCTCATGGAGGTTTAACTGCGGCACAAAGACAACAAAAGCGTCATACCCTTCATCTGCAAAAGACATTCAAGAGACACATGGGAAAAATAGGTTTCAGATGCTACTGCAGCAAAAAAGTGGATGCAAATAACCGGACCAACTCGCGGTTATGACAAGTTGGGTACTTCAGTAACATTTATAATTCTCTTGATCTTTTTTCTTGTACATTTTACGCATGCCAATGTGAATAATAAATACTTCTTTAGAATGGAAAATATTCCATAATAGTAAATGTTGTTTCTCTGCTAATCATACTATTATTTAAAGCAAATTAGGTCACTATTAAATTTTCATTTTTGGACTATTATACTCATATTTTAACCTTTAATTCTTATTTTACCAATATTTTATATCTTTATATTCTTTAATATAAGTTTGGATTAGTATATGATTGGAGGATATTTTACTAAAATTTTTTACTTGTGTGCTAGGTGTTTATGTAATATTATAGGAAAGTATGACATCGACCTTATATTTTAGGTTTTGTTGATTTTAACTTTGTAATATTATATTTTGTATTGCCGAATTCAAAGTTGCGTATTCTTAGGGCTTGTTTGTTTGAGTAAGCATATGAAAAGCCTGTTATAAGCCTACTTATAAGGCTCTTTGTTTCAAGCTTACTTCTCAGTTGATTAAGCTGAAAAATAAGCCTAGGTTATTTATTTTGGCCAAACAGTCAGATGGGTTTAGCCAGCTGATTTTGCTGAAAACCTATCATGATTTTCCCTGAAGACGCCATCTTCCATCCCCCGCCGCCTTACCCTCTTCCATCTTTTGCCTACCTTCTTCTACCATCGCAATCTCGAGCGACTACAACCCGACCATTGTTGAAACTTTTTCCCATTTCTACTAGATTTCTCTATTGTTGAAGCCCTTTTCCATTTCGACTTCTTCTTCTACTTTTGTTGTCTATTTCTCATCGGATTGAAGCTCTCTCTGGTTAGTCTTCTATCTTTCTAGCATCTTACCAGCGGATCTCTTCGGCATCTCTTTGGTTTCGGCTGCTCTAGCTCTCAGATCTCTATTTCCGTTTGGGACAGGAACCACCCTGATAATCTTTCCCAAGGCAAGTCACTTCAATCTAAGTTAATATTTTTAGTTTCTGTTTCTTTTTTAAAAAAAAACAGCAACTTCTAAGTTAATATATTCAGTTTCTATTTTTTTCGAAAAAAAACTATAATAAATATCTATATCAACGAGTTCTCTTTTAGATTTAGTAATTAATTCATCTATTTATGAGGTTTGATAACCTTTAAATACTTATTGTAATATAATTACCTTATACACTTGCATAGGGATTAATTCTAAATAATCAAAGACCCCCACCCCCCTACCAACTTTACAACTATTGATACTCATCCCCAATACCAAATTTCAATTTTGTCTATTGCATTACTCCTATTATTGCACTGTTTTGCATCATTTCCCATCACCAGGAGAAAGCTCATCTACGAGCATAAAAAGCTAAGGGAGGACTACAAGGTAATACATAGTCAAATAGAATAATAGTGTTATGTTATTAGTAGTAGTATGTACACACGCAAAGCACTTGAGATTTTGAAAGAACATCCAAGTAATGTAGCCCGTGAACCAAATACAAAGATATGAGTGTGGCAATGGTTCCTCAAACCAAAGCAATGAATAACGTGGAGGAACTATATGACCAACAATAAACGAAATGCCATCAATACCAAAAGAACTTTGTAAGCTTGTCTCAAAAGCTTTAGAAAAATTTGTACGAATACCAATGGTTAGCACATTCATGTAAGAGTCACCAAAGTCCGAGTAGGGTGGAGGTTCCTCAAACCAAGTGACAATGAAGAAAAATTTCAAGATATGCTGTAATATTGATTTCAATATACCCCTAAAAATGTCAAAGTGAAAGTATCCACTTCACATGTAGAGTGACCTTTTGTGCCATAGCCTTCTAAAGTCCCTCTGTTTTATGTAATCTCATGACTGGACACTCGTCAACTACATTGGATGACAAAGTGCAACTTTTACTAGTTTAGAGATATCCTGGAAACAACCTTCCTACAACCAATCTGGGAACAATGTGAAGAACATAATTTTTGTTGTAGGTGTTACCATTTGCATGTCTAGGAGGGAGCGTTTTATTTCTTTTTCACTGAGCATCTCTGTTAGCCATGGTATAACGTGTTCTACTAATTCCGGAGACATCACATAATTTGTTATGAAGAAATTCTTTTTACCTTTTGCAACTAAATTGCTTCCATGCAAGGGGATGCGTATGGACTCCCTCATCAAGAAAATGGATCTATATGATGTCCATTATGTGGCCAGTATATAGAGAAAGATCAATATTAGGGATTATAATGCCAACTATGTTGTGAAGAATGTAGGCTTCAACAATAAGCTTCAATTTCTCACAATAAATTGACAATATAACACATTCGCTCCCTCAACAACCTGGCTTGGTTTGAAACTACTTGTTGTTTCTTCAAATTGACAGGTTTAACTACCTTCAACTCCATATTGAGAGTTTAATAACCAACTAGAGGGTAGTAGTGGATCACAAGATTGCTCTTCAAACTTGTACTTTGTAGAAGTAAGAATAAGGAGTTCTAGCCTTTATGTGCAGGAATTTATACTAAACAATGAAAATAAACTAACTATGCATAAACTATAAAACTATCAAGTATTCATTCAATCCAAGCATACAAACAACACAATAATAAACAAATATTTAACATGAAAAACCCAACTTGGGTGAACAACTTCACAAGGCCAAACCAATACACTAGTAAGCAAAAACTTATAAGACACTATGAACAATGAACTTGTACTTTGTAAAAGTAAGAATTAGGAGTTCTAACCTTTATGTGCAGGAATTTATACTAAGCAATGAAAATGAACTAACTACGCATAAACTATAAAACTATCAAGTATTCATTCAATCCAACCATACAAACAACACAATAATAAATAAATATTTAACATGAAAAACCCAACTTGGGTGAACAACTTCACAAGGCCAAACCAATATACTAGTAAGCAAAAACTTATAAGACACTATGAACAATGAACTAATGTCTAGAGACTCTACACAAACGAAATTCATTTCTTTGTTTAGTCTTCTTCATTATTAACCTTCAATTCTTTTCCTTTGAATCTTTAAAGCTTTCTTTCTTCGTGTTCCATTCTTCATCTTCTTCTAGCAACACAATCAAAGACTCCTTCAATTATTGATTCACCTTTGAGATTCTTTAACTCTTTTGAAGAATTTGTTGTCTCTCCTCTTTTGTTTACTACATGAGAATTTTCTCTTTCAATTGTGTGCCTATCTTCATTAATCCACCATTAACATGTGCATAGAGCTTTTTGGTGATCTCTAAAGAAAAACAATGATGAAGGACCTCTCCATTCTTCTCTATTACTTTGTAGGTTTTTTTCTCTTCAAATTTGTAGTTCTCTATCCTTTACATGGGTATTTAAGTCAATTTGAGATTTTGACTCCAACTAGGAATAAAATTTTTTCCATAAAGATTTAAACTAGGTGACTAAAACTGCTAGCGATCAATCGTAATAATGATCAATCATTCACTATTTCTTTAGTGCATGACTCTTAGAATAATTAATTGGTCATTAGGGTGATCGATCGATAAACTTTTGGCTTCATTTTACAAAAGACTATTTTAGGTGCTGATTGATCATTTGTTGAAGCAATCGATCGATTCAACATTGTTTTGTGCTATAGTTCATAATTAATCGATTTATTTGTCCTATGTATGTTGCAACGATCAATCAATGACATAGTCAATTTGCAATAGCCCCTTTTTACTCTAATTCGGTCTGAAACTTCCAAAATCACTTTCAAAGCTTTTCGAGGTGACTTTTGTATGAGAGTGCATGCTCAATGAACCTCATTTACCTTCAACACTCTTTAGTCTTTAGCCTTGATCCATAAGAACATATAATATTTTTCATATTCATCAATTCCAAACTAGACTCAACCGCAACTAAATCTACTCATATTTCTATGACTAATTATATACACAAAGTTTTGATATAGTTTTGATTAACAAAATTAGCGAAATATAATATATATGCCTCTTGTTCTTTCAATCTCGCTCTTTGGCTATTTCGTAATAAAATACTACTAGATTAAAAATCAAATAAAAAATATAACTCATGACTTAGTGCATTGACTTGCAATTTATACATATGAATTGACAACACTAAGACTTAACACAAAAATTTAGAATTGATCTTGAAAAGCGTTGTATAAATCTGTACTTATCCTGCACACTTATGAACAAAATTATTTTCATAGTATTGTCTAAATAAATATAAAAATAAGTATTTTTATTTTTATTAATCATTACTCCCTTTTTTTTACACAAATAGGCAAAAAGTGAATCAATAATTAACAAAAATACTTAACTAAGGAAAATCATGCCATAAATATCACTATAGGACGTGAAAATAACCAAACATAAGGAGAAACATGTCCATCATATATCCAGTAACATCATCAATTTGAAAATACATCCCAAAGTCACAAGAAATATAAAATGAACTAAAACAAGTGTCATTACAAGAATACGTAAAAAACCAATACACACATCAAACATCTCCACCATCATCAACATTAGAATTCTCCCCCTCACCCCCTCATTGTTTGCATGTGATAATCTATCTCTAAGCATCCTCCTTATGTCGAAAAAACTTTGACGCATCCCATCTCTCAAAGTAATAAACTCTCACTACAACAAAAATGATTATTAACGATGTATTTATGCGTCGCTAATGCCTATTAGCGATGCATAACAAGTGTCACCATAAATGTTAAAAAAAGTACAGTTGCCACTACTATTTAGTGATGCTTACACAAAAATGTCACTAATAATGCAATATTAGCAACGCTTATATTTACACCTCTATCAACCTTTTTTGCGACGCATATACGAGCGTCACTAGTATTAAAATATTTTTAAAAAACTTAGAAGTTATTATCAACTATTAATTTTGTGAAATTGAAAAATAAAATATAGTTATTAGCGACACATAAAGATTTTTTATTGACGCTTTAAAAACGTCGCTAATATAAATTGATAAAAAAAATGTAGCGACGCTTTCAAAGCATTGCTACATATACTAAATAATTTTAAAAAATCATTGGCTTTGGCCGATTGTGGCCAAAGCAGAGAAGAAGGGAGAGGGGGAGAAGAAGAGGCAGGGGGCAGGCTCCGGCCGATGGCGGCTAGAGTGGAGAAGAAGGGAGAGGGGAAGAAGGGGGGAGGCTCTGGCCGATGGCGACGGGAATGGAGAAGAAGGGAGATGGGGAGAAGAAGGGGAGGGCTCCGGCTGCCTCCGGCCGGAGCAAGGAGGGGGAAGCGGGGGGCTGCGGCGGCGGAGTGCAGCCGGATCATGGAGGGGGAGACGGGCGGTGGCAGGGCGCGGCCAAAGCAGAGAACAAAGGGGGAGGGGGAGGAAACTGGCGACGTAGGTGAGAGGACACGGGGGTTAAATAACCGCACGGGTGAAATTTTTGCCTACGCGGTAAAAATTTCGCCAGCGACGGCAAAAATTTCTCCCCCATGGGCAAAAAAGTTAGTGTATTAGTAATGCATAAACTAAGCGTCGCTAATACACTAGCTAGTAGTGACGCATAATGTATGCATTGTTAATATTGTAGGCTATTAGCAACACATACAGTATGCGTCGCTACTAATAAATTTTTTATTTTTTTAAAATTTCTCTCTCTCTCCTTCTCTCATCCCCTCTTTCTCTCTCTCTCCTCCCTCCTCTCTCACCCTCTCTCTTTCTCCTCACCCTCTCTCTTTCTCTCTCCCCCTCTCTCTCCTCCCTCCTCTCTCTCTCTCTCTCTCTCTCTCTCTCTCTTCTCTCTCTCCCCTTTTTCTCACTCATTTATCTCTCCTCCCTCTCTCTTTTAGCTCCCTTCTCTATCTCCTCTCTCCTTTTTCTCTCTTTTTATTTAATTTTTTTTAAAAATTTAGGGTAGTAGCGATGCATAACCGTATGCATGGCTACTACACAAGGTAGAGGCATTGCATACTGGTATACATCGCTACTATACTCATGTAGTAGAGACGCATATGGTTATGCGTCACTACTAGATATTTTTTTATTTTTAAAATTTTTTAAAAATAATTTATAATTAAAATTTTTTCTCTCTTCTTTCTCTCTAACCTCTTTCCTCTCTTCCTCTCTCTCTTCTCTCTTTCTCCTCATCCTCTCTCTCCTCTCATCCCTCTCTCATCTCTTTCTCTCTCTTCTCTCTCCTCATCCACTCTCTCCCCTCTTTCTCTCTCTCTCTCCCTCTCTCTTCTCTCTTCTCTCTCTCCCCTCTTTCTCACTCTTCTCCCTCTCTATCTCTCTCTCTCCTCTCTCTCCCTTTTTTCTCTCTTTTTTTTAAAAAAATATATAGTAGTGAAGTATACGGTTATGCATTGCTACTACATATCTTTTTATTTTTTAAAAATTTTAAAAATAATTTATAATTAATTTTTTTTCCTCCCCTCTTTTTCTCTCTTCTCTCTCTCTACCCTCTCTCCTCTCTTTCTCTCTCTTCCCTCTCTCTCTATCCTCTCTCTCTCCTCACCCTCTCTCCCCTCACCCCATCTCTCACTCCTCACTCTTCTCTCTCTCTCTCCCTCCTCTTTCTCTCTCTCCTCACACACTCTCACTCTCCCCCTCTTTTTCTCTCTTCTCTTTCTCCCCTCTTTCTCTCCCTTCTCTTTCTCCTCTCTTCCTCTCTCTTCTCTCTCTCCTCACACTCTCTCCCCTCACCCTGTCTCTTACTCCCCTCTTTCTCTCCCTTCTTTCTCTCTCCCTCATCCTCTCTCTCTCCTCACCCTCTCTTCCCTCTTTCTCTCTCCCCACACCCCGTCTCTCACTCTTCTCTCTTCTATCTTTCCTCTCTCTCTCTCTTCTCTCTCTCTCCTCATCCCCTCTCATCCTCTCTCTCTCCTCACCCCTCTCTTTTCTCTCTCTCCTCACCACCTCTCTTTTCTCTCACTCCTCACCCCCTCTCTTTTCTCTCACTCCTCACCCCTCTCTCCTCATCCTCTCTCTCCTCACCCTTTATTTCTCTACTCTCTTTCTCCTCACTCCCTCTCTTCTCTCTCTCTCGCTCCTCTCTCTTGCTCTCTTCACTCTCTCTCTTTTATTATAAATCATATTTTAAAATTAATAAAAAAAATTAAGAAATAAAATATATTATATATAAATAGTGAAGTTTAATCTATTGTTGGCACTACCTTTTATTGAAAATTTAATATTTATTTATTATACATACAAATAGTAAATATTGAATAAAATATATTATATTTAAGAAGTTTATTTTAATTATTTTAATATTTATTTATTATATACTTATTTATTAATTAAAAGTAATTAATAAAACTAATAACAACGCTTATAAACAAGCGTCACTATTAGCAATGCTATTTGTGACGCACGTTTAAAAGCGTCGCTAATAGTTCTAAATTTTTAATTTTTAATTTTAAATTTATTACTATTAACAACTCTTTCTTGCAAGCGTCGCTATCATTAAAACTATTAGTGACACTTTACAAAAAGCGTCACTAATAGTTATGTTTTTTTAAACAAATAGCTTTTAGTTCCACTTGTTTTATGCGTTGCTAATAGTGATCTAATTAGCGACGCTTTGTCTTAAACGTCGGTAATAATTGTAGTAATAGTGACGCTTACTATCAACTGTCGCTATTATATAACTATTAGCGACAGTTAATTAAAAGCATTGCTAATATTTAATTTTTTTGCAACGCTTAATTATACATCGCAAGTATCAGTTTTTAGTGACGCTTCTGTTTACGTTGCTAATGATACATTTTGTTGTAGTGCCTACATACATAACTAGTATGTTTGAATGATCTAAATGTATCTGCGATGCATCTGCTGGCAATTGATGCTCCTCTTATTTAGCTTCCTCGTGTCCCCTAGTACGAGACATCATGCGTCTAACAATTGTGTCCCCTAGTACGAGACATGATGCGTCTAACAATTGTAGCACCAATAGGTCTGATAAGTATGAAATCTATATCTATTTTATATGTCTTTTTACCATATGTGCTAGTATAGATTAGGTTAATTTAGTGTTATTTATGATTTATTTAGAGTAAGATAGATATTAGTATTTTAGTTTAATTATTAATGATTTTGTAGTTATTAGTTGTTTAGACATATATTTAAATCAAGTTGGAATTTTAATTATATTCTACATGTCTAAAATATGGTATTTTATATTTTGTAGGTAAAGTGCGCTTATCAAAGTACTTGGACGATGTTTGAAATGATTAAAAATAGTCTCCACATGCTTTAAAGTGATTTGGACAACTTTTCGGAGTTATAAACAAGTTGGAAATTAATATGGACACGAAGGAAAGCTTAATGAACTAAATATGAACTGTTCAGGAAAACTGTCCAGATTGCAGGAACACTGTAGCTGATCGAACGGGGTCACTTACTGATCGATCGGGATAACGTAAATTCAGACAAAAATACAGTTCAAGCGATTGATCGGGCATGCAGGGCGATCGATCGACATAACGTGCAGTTTCCTTGTTTGACCCAAATTTCAATCCTTTTCATATTGGACTTCTTCCTACAGAACTTATGCCTATAAAAAGACATATTTAGCTTAAAATTGGGGGATGCAAGCAGATTTTGTAAAGAGAAAAAGGAAGAAAAAGATGGAAGAGAACTCAAAGCTTTTAATGGAGATTCAAGTGCTTTTTTCTACAATGGAAAGGTAGACTTTTCTTTTACTTAGGAGTTGATGAAGCTATAGATAAGTTTCAGTTTCTTTTCTTTTTAATTTAGATCTCAGTTGTGAATGATGACAATTGTATGATATGAATTTTCTTTTTAATAGAAGAGCTTTTAATATTTATTCAAGTCTATGTTGATTTATTGTCTTGTAGATGATATAGATTGATATGGTTTTGATATTTTTATCGATTCTAATTTCTGTGATTTAGATGAGATGGTCATACAATAGTTTTAATGTTCCGATAATTAATGACTTGGATGAGTTATATTAAGATTAGACGGGTCATGCCTATAGCTAGTTTAGTGTAGATGATTCGTGCTATTGTCGAAGATAGTTTATGCCATGGAAGTTAATTAATAATTTTTTTTGAAGTAATTCTAGCTTGTAGCTGAGAATACTTGTTCATATTCACACTAGATTTAGATTAAAAGTTAACGAATTGTTATGGTTTTATAGTGGATTCAATTTCCTAAGTAAATTCCATCATATTAATCTCTTGCTTTTAAACTAGCTGATTTCTTTCTTTTACTTAATTTAAGTTTAAGTTTATTTTAGTTTATAATCAGTAAATTTCTCTTTAGATTTAGTGATAATCCATCCGTCCCTGAGGTTCGACAACCCTTAAATACTTATCCTAGTACAATTACCTTGTACACTTGCAAAGGGTTTAATTATAAACGATCAAGGACCAATCCCAACCATAGTTGGCTACAAAGGTAAATATCTTACATAGAATGTAAGGATATTACCAAGGTAAAAATCCTAAGAAGGCACAACTCTTAGAGTGATCTATTGGTCATTAGGGTGATTGATCGAATAGAAAGAATGATGTCACTTTCTTAGATATTAACGAGCCACAATGTAAACCTATCTGCTAGAAACGGAAGTCCCTGCTTTGCAGTTGATGGAAGAACATGTTCGACAGGTGATGGAACTTGCAAAATGAATTTTGTTGATGAAAAAAGAATGGTTGAATTCAACTCTAACAAAGCCACTCCACGGTCCAATTTCAAATTTGCATCAACTATACCAACAAATTCAGTATTGTAAGATATAGATCACAATGGTTCACTCCTTTCTAACTATAAGTTCATTTGACTATGATGAGAGATTGATCATGACATAGTTATTGTAGAAATTTTTTCATTGTCACCATCTTCCATCAAATATGAAAATGAACATTCTTCTATGGGATACCAAAATTTCGGAATTACTTCATCAATCCTCACTGAACTTTCCTTTGGTGTGAGATCTTCAAGCAAAGGTGTGTTGATGCAAATGGATTTTTAAGGGACCTCGCTGAACTTTGCTCACTGTTGTTCATCCACAATCTTTTAAACACTGACATCAAATTGGTTATTCCATTGTCTTGCCAACCAAAAGTCTATGTCAACCATTCATCAATCAGCTTTACAACTATTAGGAAAATGATATTTTCACTTTAAAAATACATTTAAAACTCACATACGAGTTTTGATTAGCCTCGATAAGTGAGTCCATGTGAACTTTGTGTGGGATCCACTTGTGAAGTCGAATCAAAACTCTTATGTGAGTTTTTGTGGGTGTTTTTATTGTGGGAACATCACTATCCCAACTATTAATACTCATCCCCAATACAAAATTCCAATTTTCTCCTTCACATTACTTATGTTGCTGCTCTACTCTACATCATTTGTCCCCGAATGTGTCCTGTATTTTTTAATCAAACACCCATACACAATTGAATTACAATTCAATTAGAGAAGAAAAGAAGATTACCTTGTCAAACTATGTAATGATCCCTCAAATCCTCAAATATAGATTTGTAGAATCTGTGCAGTAGTGCCCCAAAGCCCTCTTTTGAAGATCCACTTCTTTTCTCTTGGCGGCATGCTTCCCAAGGCGAGATCCACTTGAGGAAGAAGGGAGGGGCAGACAACCCCTCTACCTTGCTGGTCCGTGGTCAAGAGAAGAGACAGAGAGGATAGGGGTTGCATGGGGGAGGAGAGGGGTAGGGCTCTCATCTTTTCTCAATCCTTATAGTCCTATCATAAAATAGGCTTTAGAATAGATCCTACTACTTAAGTCTATGCGGATTAACTGAGGGTCAATTACAATGGGTACAAGCTTAGTTTTATATAGCCCACTGAGGCCTAAGCCCCTCCACATGACCATACTCAAGATAGGGTCAACCCCTTGTTAACTATGCAGGTCCCATCACTGACATGCGTACAAGGTTAGGACCGAACAATGTGAATATGCATACCCTAGTTGCATGCTTAATACGTGTGTGTATCTCGAAGGTAGGTCCTATAAAGAATATGTGTCTAGGTGGTTCTTGTGGTGTCGGTCTACCGCCCCCATTGTCCTTGGACCTTGCTGCCTGCATTGGCTCACCTAAATGAAAATAAGCAGGACAATGTAGGAAGACTCTATAGGCCCAAACCCATGCCGAGGACCAACAGTCTTTCGGTAATAAGTCGTCACTCCCGGCCCCTAGAGTAGCCTTGACACAACGAACAGCTCTTGATTGAGCCTTGACGCCAAGGCAGTCCCATTCCAGGTAGAGGAAATAGCATGTGCTGCTCCTGGGGAGTATGGACGTTGGGGAGGCGTTTCCGTCTTCAGACAATATGGCATTGTGTTGCTTCCGATAATACCGTCTCCTTCTTCTGTTCTCGGGCATAAAATGACATGCAACCACCAATCCACGGCCTAACTACCTCTGCCTGCTGCGGTTTCATCACCCATGCAGCACCTTTTTCACCAGTCACCACCGCCTGCACTGCATCCTGATCCCTAATCAGAACCTCCCACACTACATGTTGATGAGTCTCCGCCACCGTGACCTCATCCTTTGCCCACTGCTCCTCCTCCCGCGTCAGGCCAGATCACTACGTTCTGACTAATCTTCACATCTGGCTGTCATCCCAACTGAACTGGTTCTACTGGGGGTTCGAATCCTGGTCCAGTCAGCCAAAGCTGAAAGCCCCATTTTGTTGTTCTCTGGGTCCTGTTTTGCCTTCACAGGACCGCCGTCATCACCTCTGTTTAAGGCAGCCTCAGCTAGCTACCCAGTTTCTTCCAGCAGCTATCTTGAAGGGATGATCATTCTTCCTGCAACGTATTATCCCTCCCCATCGTAGACTGTCTCCACTTCACCCTCCACGAGTGGGGACTTTAGCACGGGAGTGCCTCCCTACCTAAAAGGCTGATACATGCTACTCTTATCAGGGGCTGCCACGGCTTCTTCCGGCTTTCCTGCCACTGCGGGGTGTTGTTTGTTGGGTACCTTCGCCGACAATAGAGGATTGTACTCGTCGGGCCTCTTTCCTTGCTCACTTACCACTGTCATCGTAGCCATAGCATAGAGAAAGAAAATTTTCCGTTTCTCACTTACAATGAGCGGAGCCTAAGTTATGTGAGGAAACAATGTTATTGACGTTAACATGAACTAACATATCATGGCTCTTTATGCGTAACTTATAATAGACTTATTGTTAGAGGGAAACATGAAAACCTCTTCCTAACATAAAAGTCTTGCTCTTAAATTTTGTGTCGATTTTGTTGTCTGCCTCACAAGGCTCTACTTCTTTTTAACCATCGTCCACCAACTCTATCGCATGTTGAGTCTTATCATAAAGTGATTGATGGATAAAACCTTAACCTAATTTTGTAAAGGATTTATTTTACCAAGGCAATCGACCGCTGCACGTATCCCTTTGTAATTTAAAGGTAAAAAATTGTTCCTATGTGAATTGTTTTAGTATCTCTTCCTTTGAGATGTCTTTTCTACATGTTTATAATAAATATAAAAAAGTGCGTATGTTTTAGCACAAGAGCTTTATGTGTTTTCTCAAAATTGGAACTAACTCTTTCACAAAAGCTTCAAGGAGAGAATATAGGGATTCTTCACTTTTGCTGAGGGCAGATTCCATAAGATATGATTATTTTGGGAGGTGAGTTTGCTTGAGAACCCCAAAGCAATTTGGTTTACCAAAGGGGGTAAATATTTCCTTGAGAAAAGTTGCACTATACACAATTCAAAGCAATTTTTTGTATATATATTCTTCTACAAAATCAGATTGTTCAATGTAAAGCTTCTAATAATATTAAAGAAATATCATTGTTCCTTCATTAGGCACCAAGTTTACTTTGTCGAAGATCATGAACCAAGATTTTGTCAAATTGGATTACTTTGATACTTCAAATTACCCTCGTTGGGTGGACAAGATGAAATTTCTCCATACAATGCTTAATTTTTTTCACATCTTTAATCTTAATCTGAAATCTATTATAGCCCCCACAAGTGAAGACTCAAAAAAACTAATTGTAGAGTAGAAGAAGTGGGAGGAAGATGAACTTCTTTGCCACGGTCATATTTTCAACACGGTATTGAATTGCTTTTTCAATACTTACACAAAGAAGAAGACAGTGTGTGTTAAAATTCAAATATGAAGTGGAAGAACAAGGTATGAATAAGTACTTAATTTGTATGTATTTTAAATATCAAATGGTTGACAACAAGCCTATACTTGACCAATGTCATGATTTGGAATAAATTATCAACCAATTGAGTGCTTTAGAGATAAAATTCCCCGCGAGTTTTCAAGTAGGAGCAATTATAGCATAACTTCCATCTTCGTGAAAAGAATTTACTCCACAAATTAGAGAATTTTATTCTAGAGCAAATCCAATGAAATCTGTGTATTGAATAAGAGTCTAAGTTGAGTGACAAAAAGGAGAAGTTTTTCTATGATCTAACAGCCAATTATGTGGAGACCAATAATTTCAATCCCAAAACGAGGAAATTCCAACAAAGCTAATAACTCTAACATGAATAGCAACAAGATAAAGAAGGCAACTTGCTTCATTTATGGTGAAAAGGGGCATTTCCCTCGAGTGCAAAGAGAGAACAACTAATTCTAGCATTAACACTGCTAACAATGTAAAAAAAAGTAAGGATTTTGTGGCTATGATTACAGAGGTAAACATGGCAAATTCCAATGAGCGTTAGTGGCTTGATTCAAGTGTCACAATCCATGTGTACAATGACAAATCCTTTTATAAAGATTACATTAAAGTGATAGGTAGCCAAGAGGTTCAAATGGGGAACGAAATTCGAATTCAAGTCGTTGGCAAGAGAGTTGAACTCAACTTCACTTCCATGAAAAAAACTCACCTTGACTAATTTGCTTCTTGTTCCCGACATAAGGAAGAATTTAGTCTCAGGATACAATCTATGTAAGAAAGGCTTCAAAGTTGTACTTGAATCAGTAATTTTATGTTGTCTAAGAATGGGGAACTCTTGGACAAGGGATATTTATGTAACGGGATATTTAAGCTTTGGATTAATGATGAAATCAATATATTAGCCTTTTCTTATATTGTTGATTCATGTGATTTGTGGCATGATAGATGAGGTCATACAAATTTTTGGTATTTACAAAAGATGCAAAAATTAGGTTTGATTTCATTCTAGAGTTTTTAAAAGCACAAATATGAAGTTTGAATAAAATCTAAAATAACCTAAAAGACTTTTCCAATGGCTTTATGGAGTTCTAAGATGTTAGATTTAATCCATTCATATGTTTGTGAACACATTAAAAAAATAATTTTAGAGACAGTCGCGAACCATCGCAATAGTCGATATGGAAGAATCTATACATGAAATTTTAATAAATTTGAAAGAAATTGTATTGAGAACTAATTTGTATGGGACTCTTGACACATCCATTTGCATCAGGGGTCCTATATATTTAATTGCACAAGATATCATCTTACCACCTTCTGTTGAAATAGTTAATGCTATATAACATATAGCTAACTTAATAGAATCGATTCATTTGTATATTGAATTACTAATCAAGAGGGACCGCAAATATCGTATGAAAACCCCCAATAACTATCAAGATGGAAGTTATCCTATAGATGTTGTATTCATGCTTGTTCGAAATGCAAATCATTCTTATGGGAATGGGAATGAAAAACAAGTGATACTTTTTCTCGAAATATGGACAAATGGAAGTTTATACCTTAAGGAAGTACTTTACGAAGCTTCCAATAATTTGTTTGATTGATTTATTTTTTATTTTTGACTGGATGGGACACCAAACAAAGGCCTTTGCTGAGGCATTTTCTCTACCCCTTCTTACCCCTCCCACATGTGTTATGAATAGAACCTTGACAACAACCTAATATGATATACTTCGATGGAATTGCCAGTTGCCTTGTAAAGTCTAGAGTAGTCAAGTGGTCTCAGTTCCATTGGTACAAGTTCATCCAATCTGTCAACTAACTAGAATGCAATACATATAACCATGTGTCTTCTATTAAATTAGTCAATTTGGTCTGATTAGATAGTCCAACCCATATTCAAATTTGAAATTTCATACGAATAATATTCGGAAGAAGTTGAATTGTCTTTCACATTTAAATTTGTGGAGTTTGTTTTACTTCATATGAGTTTAGTAACCAACGTACATGAACATGACAGATTTAGAAATAAGAAAAAAATGTATCAAGGAAGTCAACTAGCTCCCTCCCATACATCTCACTCTCATACATAGAAAATCACAAATATTAAAAAGAACACATTCCATAAATGGTCCTATAAATGTCTTTGCAAAGAAGATTATATATAAATAGAATATAAACATAAACAAAAATCTTCATTCATACAAACACAGAAAATACTCTAGAGTTCGAGTAGACATCATTGTGGTACCATGCATTTTTTAGGTCTCTTGACATAACAAAACTATTAGCCTTAACCAAGTGGCCTCTCTCTTTATCCATTACAAGACCATAAAATAACTTATGTCTCCCGTGGAAGTCATCGTGGCATATATTATAAACGAAGTATTTTTCATCATAAAAAACATATAAAACCCAAATTTGTTTTTAAAAACTACCATATTAGGATCAAATTTGAGTCCATCAACTGGAAAGCTCATGCTATTTATTTTTGTAATAAATAATATATAATTTTGCATTTATGACAAAATACATTTGTTACAAAATACCTTTTTAAATTATATATGTGGTATTTGTAACAAAAATTAATCATCCCAAAAGGACAAAATATATTAGCCACAAACAAATTTTGTTGCAATATATGCTTCTAATAGTATATTATGTAACTACAATAAATAATTGTCTAAAAAATGTATACATGAATATTTGGGACAAACAAAAAATTTGGTGACAAAAATAAATCCTAAGATAGCTAGGTGTGTCATGGGTCACTCTATCTTTGCTTCATGGGTTACTCTAATCTCTTCTTCCAACTGCTCTCGAGCTGTTAAAAAAACTACAAGGTGTCTAAGAAGGAGCTTATGCACTAGAATTGATATAAGCAATACAATTTAATTCATAGACAAATAACCTCATCAAATAAATCAATTGTGTTAAGAAGAATCCGACTTTGAAACGTGTGCTTTCTTAATTTGCTCTTCATTTTCTTTTTCCTTTTTAAATGCATGGAACAAATGCACAGTCATTGATAATCCGTATGTATAGTGAAAAAAACACTTTCATTGTACTCACGAGGTGAAGAATGCCTTGGTCAGTTAAGAATTCCCCACTTCTCTTCTATATAGATTTGCACAAGAAATTTATATTGCATCATTTTGTTGATTTCTATAACTAAATGGAGTTCATGTTACTTTCTGTTCACACACAA
This sequence comes from Saururus chinensis, assembly GCA_035235625.1. NCBI lineage: Eukaryota > Viridiplantae > Streptophyta > Magnoliopsida > Piperales > Saururaceae > Saururus > Saururus chinensis. The sequence continues at coordinate 27,856,523 of CP141142.1, forward strand.
ACACAACTTCCAGACAAAAAAAGGCCCCTTTTTGTTATCTGTCATTTTCTTTTTGAAAGAGTCATCATCCATATATAGAATGTAAACCTAACTACAATTGTGAGTCCCAAAAAATAAAGCATCACAGTAACTAAATCCTAGCATGGCCCAAAAATTAAATTTGCGCCAGCCAAACCAAGTAGAGTGAAGTAAGAATACATGAATGAAAATGAAGAACAACTGCCCAAAACGGGATGCATCTCAGCAACGGAAAGCATGAGGTAAAGCATAGCTAGAACCATTCCTATAAACAAGCATAGCCAAGAAAAATCCCAATAGGAAAAATGATAACAGATAAAGCACTTACAAAATTGCTTCAAAATTTAGTCAATTGTGATGCAGCGGAGGTCAGACAGAGGATTTGACCAAAGGTGATACAGCGGGCGTCGGAAGATGGCTGAAGGCGATACCAGGAATTTGGAACAATGTGATGCAACTGGGTCGATCGGAAGAAGGCTACAGGAGATTTGGGAATTAAGGTGATGCATAGGTCGGAGGCCAAATCAAGCAAAGGAAGGCGCGCAGATGAGGGGGCTCATTAAAGATCCTCGTGGATACCAGCGGGCAGAGTGGACGATTGGCGGGAAAGGAAAACGCGCCTTGATTTGGTAATTTCTCTATTTTTTTGATTATTAATATTTGGTAGTGTCTTTTCTTATAAATATTAATTTGGATCCACTAAGTATGGGCCCAATTTTATAACATCAATACAAGTGGGTCCATACAATTTATATAATTATTTTTTTAAAATATAGTGTTCTATAATTATGCACTTAGATAAACATGTATAAATTTCTTCATAATAATTCTTCAATTCATATTAGATATCTTATTTAGTTTCAAAATAAACTAATTTTATAGAACTTAATATGGGATAGAGGGAATAATAATTTGTACAGGACGAAGGAAGTAATAGTCCATGGTTCTAAAATGAATTAATTTTAAATCACTCGTATCAATTAATTAATATAGCCTTCCATGGTTTGATTATGCTTTCAATGAAGTATTATAATGATATGTTATTTGTTATAATTTTTTTTATGTGTATCAAAGGGTTTACAACTGTTTCGGCACGTACCACGCATATTATCGGCGCAATTTAATATTTTATCCCTAAATACCTTTGATTAAGAACTTCCACACTCAAATTTATTTGTTGCAAATACCCTTTCAATAAATTTGATTATTATCATAAAATATATATGTATATATTTTTTGATACGATTAATCTAGGTTGTTGCAAATGACTTCCAAATTTTGATTTAAAAATATCTACATAAATATTTATTAAAATCTATTGCGACAACAATCATATTAGGTTGCAAAAACATTCAATTTGTTGCAATGGAAAATGATGCATTGCAAAAAGTCAATTATGCTTGCGACAAACACAATGTTTTGTAGCAAAAGATGTACTTATTTGCAACATCACATTTGTTTTGTTGCAAAAAGAACTATCACTTTGCAAGCACAAAGCTCTATTGTAACAAAGATCAACAATCATTGCAAAAAATTACTATAAGCGACATAGGTGTCATTGTGGCAAAAATTTTATCCCAAAAAGTCTATCTATTAGCGACAAAATAAAGAATTCGTTGCAAAAAACCTTACATTTTTCAAAATCATAGAGTTACTGCAACATTTTAAAAAAATTGTTGCAAAAGCTCACTATTAACAACAAAATTATTTACGTTGCAAACAAATTTGTTGCAAATGGTTATTTTTGTTGTAGTGAAACCAACATACACATATAACTTATTAATAATAATTTAAAGTTCAAAAAATGTTGTGTTAATAATGAAAATATGAAAGTAACATATTTGAAGCTCTATAAGTAATTGTATACAAAGGCCTACAAGCCATTTTCATCCTATGCACTCATTTAGACAACATGTGACCCACTTTATGAGTTTTAGTTAGAAAAAGAATGAAAATGCCTTACGTACCCCCCCCCCCCCCCAAAGCACCAAGTCATTGAGTTCTCCATTCCAATTTTCCCGTCTTTCCTATGCCCTTCTCCATTTTTGCACTTGTTTTCTCTCTTTTTTTGAAGAATTTCAAGTTCTTATTTTTGCTTACGGAAAGCATTAATCTGTGGAAGGTTCAAGCCCTTTCTCAGGGTGTAGCTCAAAAAGGTTTAGAGAGTGTAGCTCAAAAAGGTTTAGAGAATGTTGGCCTGTAGTATCTTGGAGGGGATAATGATGTTAAATCATCTATAAAGATTAAACCTCTCCTTTAAGAAAGCAAGCCGAACCAAGTCTCAACCCTATAAATTTGAGTACATCTGGTTGATTTGCAGCGATTTGTGTAGCAAAGAAGAACGAACTTTTGATTATATTTTGATTCTCCATCAAGGTGACATCTACACTTTATTTTACACATTGGTACCAATAAAATAGTTTGCAAACATAGCATGGGAGGGAATAGATGACTAGATATTTTTTGTGTCCTTGCTGAACTTAGGAAACGTAAATAGAGTACCCAACTGCAGTAGAGTTTGAAAGATTAACAAAAGAAAAGTATGCCCCAGCTCCTTAGGAATAAATCACAACCAATCAAGATCATCATCGAAGGAAAAAAAGGCTTTACCATTAGTTAATGGTACATGATTTATTCAAGTGGTAGAATAGGAATAGCAAATGCTGGAACACAAAAGAGCATAAGTGAGAATTACCTAAAGGATAAACTTATCTAGAAAATTAAACATTAAAAACTTGGACAAATCAGGAACATTTGGATATAAATGAAGTGAATTTACCATCCTAGAGTGAAAAACTCTACACACCAAACAGAGCAAAGCACCAAACAGCATAGAGTGAAAACACCAAACAGGGCAAAGCATAAGGTCCCTGAAACAAGTAGCCAAAGTAAGCTCATTTATGATCCTAGAAGCACTTCATTTCCAGCGCAAATACAGAGAAATGACTCTGAAATGAGAATAAAAGCAGAAACCAAAACAAAAAGGGGCAAAGAAAAAGAACATGCACCAGTGGTCTTCACAAACCCAGAAGGAACAAGCCTTGATTCTAACACATAGAGCATTGATTCATCCAATTCCACATCTCCCTTCGTCCCCAAACCCGCTAACCTGCGTGAAAGGAACCTCCAAGCCATTGTGGATCATGACAAATGGGCTTGATTTTTATCAGCTGCCATATAGGAAATCACACGTGGAGGATGTGCAAAACTTTCAGTGAGAAGAGGGGGAAAGGTGGGGGGAAGTTGTGGGGGCGAGTGGAGAGGGAAGGGCGGGCAAGAGGTGGGGGGAAAGAGTGAGGGCACAGGGAGTTATTGGAGGGATCATCATTGACAGCTGACTAGGCTCGTCACTGATGATATTATGAGCGACGACCACTTGATAAGATTTTCTATGATAGTAAAATATGTTGCGCATCATAGAAACTTGATCAAGAGGAATTAGCCATCGCTATTGATCTATGAAAATTGACAACTAGGTTTTATTTGTCATCAAAGATGGCTAAAAGAAGTCGTTGCAGAAAATGACCAATAGTGATGACTACCAGAGCTAGTCGTCGCAAATAAGCACTCCTAGAGATGGCCATTTAAGCCATTGTTATTGTTGTCTTCATTCTTGTTAATAGTTTTTCAGTGACTTAACATTCTTTTTAACAAGTGGCAGTAAAAAGTACTTTATTATTTTTATCAATGATTTTTTAAAATTTACTTATGTATACCTTTTGACAGTGAAATATGAGGCTTTTGATATGTTCAAAGTTTTCAAATCTGAAGTTGAAAACCAAGTTGGAAAGAAAATTAAAATTCTTCACTCTGATAATGGAGGATAGTATATTTCATATGAAATTTTAAGGTTTTGTAAAGAAAATAGAATTATTTATGAGGTAACTACACCCTATACACTTAACAAAATGGTTTAGATGATAAGAAAAATAGTACGTTAATTGAGATGGTGAATTTCATGATTTTGCATGCAAACATACCTTTGAACTTGTGGGGTAAAGCTTTATTGACTGCATATCATGTGAAACCGGATTCTACTTAAGAAATTACCTTAAACTTCATATGAAATATGGAGGAGATGGAAGCTGAATTTGGCATACCTAAAAGTGTGGGGGATGTGGCTTACTATAGGGTCCCTGATTCTTAAAGGACCAAGTTGGGTCATAGAACTATTACATGTGTATTTGTAGGATATGTTGAAAATAATAAGTCCTACATATTATTTGATTTGGAGTCAAATATAATTGTTCAATCTAGAGATGTTGAATTTATGGAAAAGAATTTTATTGGGGATTCTAAATGACAAGGCCAACAAATTCAATATCCACAAAGGATTGAAGTCGATAACTCTATTGAAATCGAGATGGTTCTTGAACCTTTATTTGAATTAGAAGGAGTACGAGGGTCTAGATTGGAAAAAATGCTTCCTCAAAATTTTATATCATTGGATCATATTGTGCTTGTAGTAGAAGTTGATAGAGATCATGTTTTCAATAAAATACTGATTGTTCTCAATGTGGAGGATGATCCTAGGACCTATAAAGAGTCAATGACTTCTCAAGATTCTTTTTTTTGGAAGGAAGCTATTGATGATAAGATGGACACCATAATTCTAATAACAAATGGGTCTAAGTTAGTTGGGTGTAAATGGGTATTTAAGAGAAAATATAATTCCAGTGGTACGACATGTACCTTTAAAGCTAGATTAGTAGCTAAATGTTTTACGTAAGAAGAAGAGATTAATTATTTTGATACTCATGCTCCTGTAGTGTGTCTCATTTCTATTAGAATATTGTTTTCATTAACTTCCATATTTAAACTTACCATACACCAAATTGATGTTAAAAGTACATTTTTAAGTGGAGATCTCGTTGAGGAGATCTACATAGAACAACTGGAATGTCTTGTGCTTCCTGGTCAAGAGAAGAAAAGATGCAAACTTGTGAAGTCCTTATATGAAAAAAAACAAATACCTAAACAATGATGTGAGAAGTTTGATTCAGTCATTCTATCAAGTGGATTTAAGCATAACTACGGTAACAAGTGTATTTATACCAAGTCTAATAATGCCTATTTCATGGTGGTGTATGTCGATGACATATTGATTATGAGTATCAACATGGCGGGGGTGACTGAAACTAATGAGTATTTGACTTCTAACTTCAAGATGAAGGATTTGGGTGAAGTTGGTATAATTTTAGGTATCAAAGTGACAATGCACAGTTGGGGGGGGGGGGGGGGGTAAGCTTTGAATCATTCATATTATATTCAAAAAATTCTTACAAAATTCAACCGTCTTGGATTTAGAGATTTTGAAACCCCGTGTGATAATAGTGTTACCTTAAATGTGAATACTAGAAGATAACCTGTCTAATTAGAATTTTCCAGTGCAATTGGTATTGTGATGTATGTCATGTATTGCACTTGGTCAGACATCACATATGTTATTTGCAAATTGAGTAGGTACATAAGCAATATCAGTGGTGAGCATTGGAAGAGTCTTTGATTATCTAAAACATACTAAGGACATAAGTTTTGTTACAGAGATTATCCAATTGTCCTTGAGTGATATACAGATGCAAGTTGGATGACTAGAGTTAGGGATAATAAATTTACCTTGGGATGAGTTTTTACTTTAGGAGGTGGAGTTGTATCTTGGGCTTTTAAGAAACAAACCATTATCTCCTATTCAACTATGAAATTTAAATTCATTGCCTTAGCTACGATGGGCAAAGAAGCTGAAAGGATTAGAAACTTGTTGTTGGACATCAAGTTATTTCCTAGTCCAATGCCACAAATATTTATCAATTGCAATAGTGAGGCTACTGTAGCTCGGGCTTACAGTAGTGTATATAATGATAAGTCTATACATATTAGTCTTAGACGCATGTGAGGCAATTGATATAAGATGGCGTCATTATACTTGCCAATATGAAGTCAAGTAAAAACTTGGTTGGTTCACTTACTAAAGGTCTTCCGCAGGATGTAGTGAGAGTGATAACTTTGGAGATGAGGCTGAAACCCTTGTTGAGTTTGGTCAACAGTGATAGTAGCCTAACTAAGTCCTAGTTCTACCACTCATGTAAAGTTCAATAGGTAAGAACAAGTTGTTGTTTTGACTAAAATACTGGCATAAGAGCTCCATGTATGTGTTTGCTAGTTTTGTGAACTCCTTTAAGGAATTCTTTGTGAATGTCACTTGTGAAGGTTGAGTTTTAAGTTCTTAATGATGTTCAAGTAATATGTCTGAGTGATAGAGATATATGAGAACTTCACTTATGGAGCATAGAAGTGGTGCTGCTTCTTATGGAAAGAAAGAGTTATTTCCAAGAATGTCTTCCGAGAACTTGGACAATACATGGCCAAATAAGTGTTGAGCATGCGATTCGTTCTATTTATAGAGGCTTGATGTTTTGCTGTGTTCGGAACTACCAGCTTTATATCTAGAGTGGGTGGTTCAATGACAGCGGTATATGATAAACTTTTACTTACCTTTGTAATTCTTGTACTAATTGGAGGTTCAATTCGAAAGAAACCTTCTTGTATTCACTAAAGTGCCAATGGATTTTTTAGTTTGTTTTGTATTAATTTTTATGATAAAAAGTGGGAGATTGTTGAGTTTTTATCATAAAGTGATTGATCAATGTATGAACCGATCGATCGATAAAGACTCAGCCTAATTTTGTAAAGGATTTATTTTACTAGTGATTGATTGGTTTTTTGAACCGATCAAATGATCGGTGAATCAAATTTATACTTTTCTAACATGAGCGATTGCTATATGGAGTGATCGATCATTGCATATATCCCTTTGTGATTTAAGAGTAAAAAACATTCCTTTGTGAAGGGTTTTAGTGTCTCTTCATTTGTGTTGTCTTTTTTATGTGTTTATACATAAATATACAAAGTGTGTTTGTTTTAGTACAAGAATATTGTGTGTTTAATCAAAATTGGAAATAGCCAACTATTTTATGAAAGCCTCAAAGAGAGAATAAGGGGATTTTTCACTTTTGTTGAGTGTAAATTCTATAAGGCTCTGATTATCCTGAGAAGAGAGTTTGCTTGAAAACTACACAACAATTTGTTTTACAAAAGGGGCAAATATTACCTTAAGGAAAGCTACACTATACGCGATTTAGAGTCGTTCTTTGTATATTCTTCTTCAAATTCAGATTGTTTAATGTACGGTTTCTAATACCGCCCATTTCACTCACACCGGTTACACTGTCTATGTCACCTAGTCCAACTTGGCCATGTTTTTGCTAGCCTCTTACCATGTTGTTTCAAGCACTTAGACACATTGTCTTGCATCCTCACAATCTTCTCATCTACAGTTCTGGACCTCTAGACCAACTATTCATAGAGAACCTTTGGTGGGCCAGTGCAAAGAGATTCCTTCGCAAAACTTGAAGCCACATAGAGCAGGAGAAGTTTTGCTCAAAACAACCGAGTTCTCCTCTTATGGCTTTTTCTCTTTTTTATACCTTATTTTTAGGGGTGGGGAGCAACTTAGGAGGGAGAGAGGCATGCTGGGGATGGAGATTGGGTACACCGTCAAGGATTTGGGGGAAGGCTCTGGACAAGATAAATTATGCAAATGTAGGAGGTGTCGATTGCAAAATGGAAGCAATCCACTGGGAAGCCACCATTTGCAAATCTGGAAGTGGGGAAGAAAATGGAAGAAAAAGGAAGTGCAATAATTGATTGAGCGGCATTTTTGACAAAAGATTTCAAATTTGGCAGTGGCAAGCATGTAATAATGTTGTTTTCTCTGAAAAGTTAAAAAATACTAATAGCAATTTCCCCATAAAGTTGCAGTTAAATGAAGATTTTGATATAAAAACTGCAATCAAGGGACGACTTGAACCTCTTTTGAAATCAAACAATTATAAGTGAATATTTTTCAAATTTTCAATGTGGATGATGCAAAATAACCCAAAAATAGAATCCACAAGGTATCTGACCAATAGGGTCTATAAATACTCCCTCCATCTTAAATTAATTAACCAAAAAGTTTGCTTTATATTAATAACTTTATTTTATTTAATTTAAGTACTTGAGTGAGCGACGGCCGTTCTACTCAGGCACTCGATAACTAAGGCTGACTTTCATCCCTACTCGATGGGTGGGTCTTGCAGTCAAGCTCCCTTCTGCCTTTGCACTCGAGGGCCATATCATAAGTTTATTTTTACTTTACTTAGAAATAAGTTTCACCCTTTAATAAAAAATATTTATTTCTAAATGTAGCTATTAATATGGGATGGAGAGTAGTAAACTTAATTCAAAATAATTATTTATACAATCAAATTTAAATCCTAGTGTAATAAAAAATTCTAGTGATTATGAGTTAAAGAATTGTTTTAAAGCAAGGATTAACCATAGAACCCCTACTAAAAATCTGAAATAGCTAAACCACCTTTGGGCGTCTTGTTTATAAAATCTAGATTTTTTAAAAGAGATGTTACATCATCAATTGATAGTGTCCGCTCATCAATTCACTGATTGGGTTGACAATGCATGTCTTGTTAGATTAGAGAGAGAGAGAGTTAGCTTTGCTTGATGTTTAAGATTAGCATTACAAATCTACTTTTACTCTTCGTTCCAGAACCAATTCACTGATTGTCGCAATTCTGGAAGTGGAGAAGAAAACCAGAGAAAAAAAGAAGTGCGATCATTGATGGAGGGGCATTTTTGTCATAAAAAAAATCAAATTTGGCGGCAGCAAACTTGTAATCACGCTGTCCTGTTCGGAAAATTGCAGAAACAGTAACAGTAGCTTCCCCCTAGAGCTTTAATTAAATGGAAATTTTGATATAAGAACCTATTTTCTAAATAATGTGGCTATTCAAACCCCACTTTATTCCCCACGTCTTTTTTACCTTACCAACTTTTATTAAAAATTTTTATATCCCTTTTTTTACTCCACTTTTGTTCTTTTCTATTTTCTTCTCCTTCTCTGTCACCGGTGCCCCTCTTTCGGCATCAGCACTAATGCTGGCGACCTCCACGATGAGTGGCCACAACGGTTGGTCGTGGCCACACTAATTGCCGGTGGCTAAATCCGCTGGCCCGGTGCTTATGCAGTGACCACAAATAGATTTAGCCATCGCCGCATGAGGCACTAGCCAGCGACTAGATCTAGGCACTGGCCTGTTGCTCGTGCAGCTGGCGTCCATGGCCAGATTTGGCTATGGCCTCTGGCCGCCGGAGGGAAGATTTGACCATGGCTGCCGGCGGCTCCTAGCCTTCTGCTTGAGTGGCCGGCGTCCACGGTCATATCTGATCGTGGCCTCAGGCCACCAAACTATCTATCCTATGTGTCGCTAGAGTTGAAGTCGTTGGAGTTAAAATCGCAGGAAGAAACGGGGGAGAGTGAAAAAAATAATGTCTTGAGGGAAGGATGAGTAAAACATGGGGAATAAAGTAAAAAAAAATTGCTTTTTACACTTTTTTGGGGACATGGGAAAAAAAAAGCGTCTAAATAGCATCGTTCTTTTCCGAAATTAAATAATTAAAATAGAAGATTTTCCAAAATGGCAAGATTCATAAAAAACAAAAGACCGTACCCACAAGGATTCAGAACTATGATTCATAAAATACAAAAGACCGCACCCACAAGGATTCAGAACAATCCGGTGTACAATCCACTTGCGTCGATTTAAAAAAATAGCGATTTAATTCGAAATAATCTTTTATGCTGTCAGATTAGTATCCTAGGGGTTGAGTTAAAAATCTATTTGAAATAAGGTTTAATTACAAGTAATGTAAAATCAGAACCCCAAATCAAAATCTGAAAACCTAAACCACCCATGGGCATCGCATATATAAAATTTGGATTATTTAAAAGATGCAGCATCAATTAGAACAGAAAGATTGATAGTATCCACCCATCATGCAAGTACGGCTAACAGTCACAAACAATTCACTGATGGGGTGATAATGCTTAGTCTTGCGTGTGTGTGTGTGAGAGAGAGAGAGAGACTGATGGAGTGATAATGCTAGTCTTTTGTGTGTGTGTGTGAGAGAGAGAGAGAGAGACAGAGATTAGCATTTCAAGTCTACTTTTACTCTTCGTTTTAGAATCAATTTACTGATGGGGGGATAATGCAATTCTTGTTAGAAATAGGCAGGAGAGACAGAGAGAATTCAGCCTTGCTTGATGTTTAACAAACAGCTAGCTAATTAGCAATTCAAATGTACTTTTACCCTTCGTTCCAGAATATCATTTTATTATTTCATTCACAATCATCGTTCTTATAATTTTTACAAATCGGCACTAGAGGTATTTACAGTAAATGGCCGGTATGTGTGAATGCATCTTGTCACTTTTCTAAGTGGCCAGTAGCTTCATCGTGCTTTACTTCACTGCAAAAAAAAGATAAAATTTGAAATTTATTAAAAAACTTGAGAACCAACCAAAAAAGCTTTTAGCGCACACTTGGGATCTGAAACACAAACGGCATACCTTGTATAGCATGTGTTTCTGCTCCTTTGCTTGTTGTCCTTGATTTAGTTGATACCATTTCTTTTTCTCTGGATGTAGCTTCTCTCTTTAACTTCTTTACCTCAGCTTCCTTGGCCTTCGTCAGAGCATCAATCTTCTTTTTAAGAATCTGCATGTGGCAACCACACTCCAACGAGTGAGAGAGAGAGGATGTTCAATCCTTGTAGCCATTTTTACTACAGTTTCATATGCTTCAAAGTCTATAGAGATACTTCCATTTAAAATCAAGAAGAGCTGGAAGCTGGGCTAGATTGCATCCTTAACACACTATGTTAACTTCAGATAAACATTTCCAAATATTCTCGAACAGCTTACAACCACTAGCACTGAATTCCCTGCTCTGGTAAAGACCTAACTACATACCTTGATATCGTTATCCTTGGCATCCAGTTTTCCGTCTTTCTCCTTGCATGTTTTCCTTAGACTAATCACTTCCCTTTGTAGAGTGTCATACATAAAACCAGAAACATAATCTGCATTTTCAGACTCCAAACTCTCCTTACCCAGTGGACCATTGGCGCCAGAAGAGTTAATGTCAGTTTCATCCTTGCTGGATACCTCCTTATGAATTAAATCACCCTCGTTCATCATATTAGTACCAGATGCCCACAAGTTTTTTCTCGTCATGTTTTCTCCTGAACCATATTTTGTATTTAGGCTGTTCACTTTTCTGAATAGTCCGGCGGAATTGGCGGCATGAAGAGCCACATTTGGCTGCAACAGAGAGAATTTGCTACTAGCAAGACAGGCTCTAGGTTGAGATGTTGATCTCTTTATGGGTCCTATGTTGTTCGGTAGAAATCCCAACACATTGTTTGGATTTTCTGCTTGTTCTAACTTAGGAGACACATTAGGGCTTGCTGAGGAACCTAATGCGTGCTTCAGACCTTCCTCTAATACTCTCAACCTTTTTCGCAGTTTATCCTGAAATAGAAATGAAGCTAATGAGAAATTGGAAGAAAAAGTATTGACTTAATTAAATGAACGAGCAACTTTTTTCTAAAGGATTTAGATATTTATGTACGTAGGTATGTCCTTAACATTGTGAAATTTCCTTTCAATTGATATTAGACCCGTATACATTATTGGCCAAAGCTGGCAGTACATTTAGGAGACTCCTATCCTTCAAAATGAATAGCTGAACAACCAAAACAAAAGGTCAGTAGATTATAATTTCATTCTCATACTTTGAGTTGAGCTTCAGCCTTCACTGATCTCTCACTGGCAGCCAATTTTTCCTTCAACCGTTGTAACTCTCCCTGCAGAGACGTTAAGGTTTTTCAATATTATATCCATATTCTATAATATCTTGATCATATGATAACACAATCTTTTACATATAATAACTAGATCAACTAATCAATAAAAAAACAAAAGAAAAAAAAATCTCAATCAATATCAATTTTCATAAGGAAGATTACCTGCAAGTACTTCCGCCCTTCCAACCACTGTTTAACAGGCATGACTTTTTCACTATCATCCTTCCAATCATTTGCTACAACTGTCGCAACTCGATTTGCAGAAACTTTGACTCTAGCAAGCTCTCTTTCAAGAGACCTACGCTCTTCCTGATGATTGTCCCTCAGTAAGTTCAGACCTTCCTATTATTTAGTTTTAGGATACAAAAGAAGTCATAACATATAAAAGAAAGAGTGATGCTTCACTTTTAGTTCTGATATCTGTCGTTGGAAATCACGGATTGCATTGGCTGCTGTACCACTAGACAAAATAGATTCTTCAAGTTCTTGGATAGTATGGCTCAATTTCTCAACCTCAGACACCTTTTGACGATGAACTTTGTCAAGAATTCTGTATTCTTCCTGCAATTTTTGGGAACCATTGGGTTGAAAATGTATGCGGCAAGTACTAACGGATACAGAGTGAGTACCCACCTGGTATATCTCAATTTGTCTCTTCAATTCAAAGTTATGGTTTTGAAGTTCATCTACTATCACTGCCCTTTCCATGGCAGTTTTCAAGATATCATTTGCTTCAACAAGAGCAGCCTCTTTTGATTTATTGAGGCGCTCCAAAGCCTTATTATCCTCTTGAAGCATTGCCACCTACAAGAAATAGTGGTTCAATTGAGCGATTGTATTGTGCTACATTCAAAGATATTCAATTATATTTTCCAAATTATGAATCTCCTCACTTGATTTTTGTACATTTTAATATCAGCTTCCAGTGGTGCAATTACAGCATCAATAGGAATAGAGTCATCATCATTTTGTGTTGCATGAATCCTTCTTAGAGCTGCTTCTGCTGCGAATTGAGCAGCCACTGCCTCCTTCTTCTCATCGATTAATTTCTTGATTTCAAGATTCTGCACTTCATATGATACATATGAGTTCATAGAATTTCACTTAACCAAACTGACAACTTAAGGACATGAGTGAAATTAAAATCACCCTTTGCTCAAGTAGAATTTCGGTTAGTTGCAGCTTCTCCTTCACCTTATTCAGTTCATTATTTAGCTGGAATAGGTATGAAAACACAGAATGTGAAGGCCCCCCAAAAAATCGTTCATCAGAAAAGAGAATGCAAGACATTGTCAAAATTGTAAACAGAGGATCGGTTCCCAATATTAGTTTCTAGCAAAAACAGTGTCTTTGCTTCATATAGACCACATAGATCTCACCTGTTTTACTGCTTTCTCTTTTAGATGCTCCTCAACTTTTAAAGTCTTGATTACACCTTGTGTTGCAGCAATCTCTCTATCCTTCTCTGTGAGACAATGGACAATATCACAGATTAATAGTAAAAGAGAGGTTAAATTAGAGACAGAATTTCAGTTCACACTTACGGAAGCATAACCTTATATCCTTTGTGAGTCACAATTCTGCTTGCACTTTCTTTCTATCTTTATTGATCGGGAGAACATTTTGTTGTGATGACTGTTATATATGGAATTATTGTCGCAAAGAAGAATGAAGAGCAGCATGTCACTTTTTTTTTATATAGATAAGAACTCGTACATCCTTCACACACTATGCCATGGGGTTTAACCCCACGACCTCTCCCCAGAGGCGGAGAGATCCAACCAGCACAATAATGGCTGGATCAGCAAGAGTGGCATAACACTTGCCATTTAATATATAGCAAATAGCTATTGAGACTTCATTTCTACTCAATTTGCCCCAGCTACTTAAGAAGCACTACAAGTAATCTGTGATCACACGCCATAGATAGTTACAGAATGAACAGTTTCATTTGATCATGTAATAAACAGAATGAAACAAGAATGTCATAGACACAAACATAATATCAGTGACTCAAGAAAAAGATATATGCAGTCCGGATAAAACGAAGTTGAGGCACTAGATTATGTCACATATCTTAGAACAAGGCAAACTAAATTGATGAAGAATACGCAACTTTACTTGTGACAGCAGCATAAAAGAACATGAGAAACACAAAACAGAGTACTAAGCTACTTATAATTACGCAATATATATATATATATATATATATATATATATATATATATATATATATATACATACATATATATAGTAAGTTACTTATTATCCAGTGCTTTTCAAGCTTCAAAAAACATTGCAAGCACAATATCTAATGCTATTTCGGAATCTGAATGTAAAGAGTGCCAAGAACATGGATATATGAAAACAAAAGCAAAGATATACACCTCTAAGCTGATTCTGCAATCTGTTAAGCTCCAACACAATTGGGTCTGTTGAAGGAGAAAAATATGAACCCATCGCACTAAATTCCTCTGCGCCAACCATGTTTTTCTCTCCCTGCAACTCTTGTGCCCAATGAAATAAACCCCCACACCAACCACAAATTCAACTTTCCCACAGCACGGGATGAGTATCTTATAGACGATAGCCATTATCTGAAGGGAAGCCGGCCCTTGATTAGTGGGAGATAGGCTTCCCTTGCTGAGAAGCAAAAACTAAAAGACCAGTCCGGATCAGATGGAGCCGGCTAGCCGGTAATCTTTGACAGCAACCCTTTATGCCCTTCTCCACAGAATCCACTTCTAGTTATGTCATATCCGAATGGGGCATTATTGAACTGCAGGAACAATCGTCCTCACTGACACATTTTTCCGCGGATCTTGCTCAAGAAGGTTGGCTTTTTATTTAAAAAGAAGAACTATCGAAAGCCAACTACTTTGATGGAATGCGGGGTCAAATCATGTCAATTCTCGCAGCAGGGAGGATGACGCACAGATATGGTTTGTTGAGGTAATCAGGTGCAACTGAAGCTAAACTAGTCTAGGTAGGTTCCTGAAGGCCACCAAAATCATATTCATATGATCAGACTAATCTAAATATTGAATCTGTCGGCACTCCAAACATATAAAATTTTAGCCGGTGGAGATGATCAGTTTTTTTAGCTTGTATAGCCAGAGCTAAGAGCTGCATTGAGCTCTAGCTTGAGAGGCTCAGACCTTGAACTGACGCCTCCAGCTCAGATCATAATGATCTCACAAATAACAATAGTCACCGATCACAATTTTAGTGTATTAAAGTTGAGTTTTTAATAGCTCTAATTTTCCCTAGTAAAGACACATATATTAAAAGGATTTTATCCCTTAAAAGGATAATTTAGGGGCTAAATATTCTCTTGATCTCTCAAATTTTATTGTAAGGAAAGATTAAAATACCCCTCCTTTACAAAAGCCCTTTCCCCAAATAGAACAAACCCATTGTTTATAGATAGGCATTTTACGCTATTGAAGGTTCAGAGTTTAATATTTGCCTAATTGACCTAGTAGATAACTAGATTTCTTTTAAAACTAAGTACCTTTAACAAGTAAGACTTAATAGTTCTAGCCTATTTGTGTAGAAATTTTTGGTAAGCAAAAATGATTAAAACCTAATATTAACTCAATCTCACTCTTAAAATATCAATTAATCAACTATCAATCATTCTACACATGAATATAATAATTTACATGAAAAACCTTAACTAAGGTAAAAAACTGTGACATTTTCAAAGGAACTAAATTAATGCACTAGAAACTAAGACTTTACGTAAATACAAACAAACCCTACCAATCTTGTTTAGACTCTAACATAAGTTCCTCTTATTTATATCATTGTTGCTGGCCTTCTAGTCTTCTCCTTAAGCAATTGAAACTTTCTCCTCATTGCCTTGTTTATGTCTCCTTCTATCTTTTATTAAGCACCTCTTATTATCTTGACTTTGACCTTGTGAAAATCTTCAATCTTCTATTAAAGACATGCTGCAACTCTTCTTTGAATACTCTGTATGTATAAGCTCATTTAGTTATAGATTATCTTATTTAATTCACCAGAGTTCTTTAATACAAAGCTCAAGTAAATTCTCCTTTGAAAAATAATAAACAAAAGTATAAACCTTCTTTCTCTTTCCTCCTCTAAGTTTTGCTCTCTAGAATTTCATGATCATATCCCTTATATAGGTCATTAAGTTGGTTTAGGGCTTGTATTTGAATAAGAAATGAAATTAAAATTAGATAGTCTTAAATTAGGTAAACTATACTTAAAACAATTGATTGCTATAAACAGTGATCGATCAGTTACTGTTTTTAATATGCACAATTCTTCAATCAATCAATTAATTTCGAGAGTGATCAATCGATAACTCTTGGTTTTATTTTATATAGGGCTAAATCGACAGGCGATTGATCGTTTTCTCCTTCACATTTTATAGTGATTGATCGTTTTGCCTATATTTTGATATTTTTGCCATTTTTATTCTAAATTATTCTGAAACCTCTGTCATCACTTTTTAACCTTTTATATGTGATTTATATATGCCAATATAATATGAATAAGCTTCAAAACTTTTCACATTATTCAGTCTTCCACATTGATCAATAAGCATACGTATGCTCCTGTTTTTCAAGTTTGTTAATTCCAAATCCGAGTCTACTATAACGACCTCAAAAAAAATTCTAAGACTCATTACATATATATGGTTTTTTGACATAATTTTGATAAAAAAATTAATTAATAAATTAAACATATGACTCATATATTTTTACGAAGGTTATCAAAGCCATTGGAAGTAATCAGACTATCGTTGGTGGTCACCGTACTTAACTAAACCTATTGGATTTAGCCAAATTACCATTGCAGCTCACCTAAGTTTGTTGTATCAAATATGAAGTTTGTCGAAATGTACCAAACCACCTCATAGTCATAGAGTAAAGATGTCATATACCCAAATTTTTAGATTTATTTTTCACAAAACATCATAGCGGAAAACAATATTGTCGTCATTAAATCAAAACATTCGTTGAGATATCTTGAGGTGTGAGTCACTTGCTTTTCAATCATATGATTATCAAGTCAGTATACATAAACATTTATCAAATCATAGCATAAAATAAAATAGGTCTCACCTAAGTACATGGCTATAACCATAATAGATACCAACATAAATAAATTGTCACCCGTGTGCCTACAATCATCCATACAAGTCAAAGTATCAACATAAAGATAAAGGAAATCCTACATAATATATGACCTGTGAAACAAATGTCATTGTCACGCACACCAAATCTTTCTAGAAGCTTACTCTTTCTGAGTACCTACATCATAAAGATATTGAGTATATTATATATTCAATTAGATGGCTAAATAAGAACTACAACAATTTAACATTGAAATAAACAAACTAGTAATCACATCTCAAGATCAACCATTAATATAAAGTTAAAAAGATCACTAAAGTTGTGGCAACATCGAAGATATCTCCATGACTCCTCAAAATGTGTACCACACCACAAAGTAGCTTTAAACTCTTCATTTAGATTGTAGTTTGCTTCATCCACTCTATGAAACTAAGGCCCACAAGGGCACATAGGCCCAAGTCATTTATATTTTTTACTTTTCATGATTATTGAGAACTCCTTTGTTTTGTTGTATTGGAGTCATGCTTCTTTTGAAGCTATAGTTCAAACCTACTCCCATGCCTTGGGGAGAGGATCTACAAACAATAAAATCTAAAGCCTTGGAAAGTTAGAAACTAATGATCATTTTTTATACCATAAATTTCTTCTATGTAGCTAAAAGGACCAATTTCGGAGTTGTAATTGACACTAGGCCCTCATATCCATAAGCGTTATACACAATGTTTTTAAGTCTCAACCTGTTGGTATATCCTATCCTAGGGTTTACTTACCCCTTATTCACTTACACATTTCCATCATGTGTGTTTAAAGTATGCTTTCATTCATTATGCAAGTAAATTTTACAAATATACACCTCATTAATAGTAAAATAATGGTAAAAATTTTACTTTGAAAACATGAATGGAAATGTCACTAGTTGTCACATTGACGTATTATTGTCATTGTTATTGGTCATCGACGTGTCAATTATCTTCTGACAGTGAGTAGACTACAATAAGTAAGATTTTTTGACATAGTTACTAACGTGTCAGTTCCATTGCCGATGCCCAGTGTAATACCAACTCACCCCTATGTGTCAATGTCAATAACTATTCACTTCTCCAAATGATCGACATCATTATTGTCATGTCGACGGTTAGAGAAAAAAATAAAACTTAGCTATTGCCTTTTAAAAAAACATTCAAATAAAACTCCTGTACAAATGAAATTTCTATTTCTAATGTTTTTAAAACTCATATAATAATAACAGCCTAAAATTATGATTTTTAATCATCATTTACCACCATGAACAAAACATCATCCCAAATAACATATTTTCGATCATAGGTTCAAATGGTAAAAGTAACCCGTAATGCCTAAATCATGCTTATTTTCAAGACTAAAGAATACAATTAGATCAAGATAAGTAATCCAACCTTTCTCCTTCGTATACCTACTGAGTTCCTAGAATTCTACCTTTTTCTGCCCTTTCTGATTTTTGTCACACAATTGGTCTCCCTTTTTTACTAAAATTCAATTTTCAAAGAGACGAGGGACTTAGGGCATCAAAATGATATTTATATGAGGGAGAAATAATTAAATTTGGTATGTAATCATCCAATTTGAGTGGTTTTTATCCCTATTGGCAAAATTGTCTCGTGTATATGTGTCATTGCCCACTTACAATAAAAATGGTTACTTTATCGACATGCTCAATAGCATATCGATGATGGTGTCGATGACTTCTAGCAGAAAAAGATTAAATCAATTTGAAATTCAATACTTTTAATATGTAAAAACTTCTCTTAATTTGTGCTTGTCACATCCTTCCCTCCTTTAGAGAAATTTCGTGCCCAAAACTTTAAGTAGATAGTTTGAGGAACAAATGTGGGTAAACTTTCTTCAATTCCTCTTCCACCTCCTAGGTCATTTCTTCCTATATTTGGCTTCTCTAAAGCACTTTAACCATGAGAAGACTTTATTTCTCAAGGTTCTAATTTTTCTATCTAAAATCCAAACAGGTTGTTCTTTATGGGTCAAATCAGATTGTAGTTCTATACAATACATTATTAACATGGTTTGGATCAAGGATTTACTTCCTTATCATAGAAACGTGAAATACACATGTACTTCCACCAAATATGGAGGTAAAGTTAATTGCTGGTTGTTGGTCCATATTTTCTAATATCTCAAAAGGTGTAACAAAATGTGGACTCAACTTTCCTTTCTTCCCAAACCTCATTACACCTTTAGTGTATAAGCATTTTAGAAAGAGATGATCCCCCACTTCAAATTTTAATTCCCTCCACTGAAGATTTGGTGATTTTGATATGTGAGAAGTTTCTCTTTAATTCTATGAATTTTCTTAACACACTGAATCAACAACTACAACTGTTCCTTGAGTAATTGATGCTCACCCACTTCATTCCAACTCAGAGGTGATCCACTTTGGTGTCCATACAAAGCTTCATAGGGTGTCATTAGGATACTCAAATGGTAGTTATTGTTATCAAAGAATTGAATAAGTGGCATGAATTCATCGCAGGTTTCTTTTCATTCAAGTACTCAAGCCCAAAGCATATCCTTCAATGTTTAAATGGTACATTGAAATTGACCATTGATTTGAGGATGAAAAATTATGTCGACCTTCATTTTTGCACTCAAAGCCCTTTTGGATAGTTTTCCAATATCTTGAAATGAACTTGGGGTCTCTATTAGATATCTAAAAATTAATAAGGTACAAAGAAGTAATAATGAGAATAATAATGCTCAAAATGTCCAAGTTAAAACTTTACGTGATTATTTGTAACCTAAAAGGACTAGTACCCCTTCTTGTATTACATTTCCTTCAAATATGGGCACTTTTGAGATAAAGCCGGGTGTAATTCAATTACTACCCAAAGTTCATGGTTTAGATTTAGAAAGTCCATATTTGCACTTGAAAGAATTTGAGGAGGTATGTACTACATTACACAATCAAAATGTTTCAATGGATGTTATTAGCTTAAAACTTTTTCGGTTTTCCTTGAAAGAAAAACAAAAAATTGGTTCAATGCTTTGAAACCAAGTTTTATTGGGACTTGGCAAGAAATGCAACGTGAGTTTTTGAAAAAGTTTTTTCCTAATCATTGGACCAATACTTTAAGAAGAAATATTTCTAAATTTTCTCAAAAAGAAAATGAAACATTTTTTCAATGTTGGGAACATTTTAAAGATCTTTTACTTATGTGTCTGCACCATGGTTATGAACTTTGGCGGACTGTGAGTATTTTTTATCAAAGAATGATTTCTCAAATGTGTGAGTATGTAGAAATGATGTGTAATGGTAAATTTTTAGAAAAAGAGCCGAAGGAAGCTAGGGACTACCTTGATTGGTTGGTAGAAAAAGCCTAGTCATGGACTGATTCTAGTCAGGTAGAAAAATCTGGAAAGTCCAAGCCGAATATGCCAAACAAGGGAGGGATGTACACTCTTAGGGAAGAGGATGTTGTTAATACCAAAATTGCTAGTCTAACTAGAAAAATTGAAGCTTTGCAATGCAAACAAATTGAAGCAAAGACACAAAGTATTTGTGGTATTTGTTAAACAAGTGGATACTTGACACAAGACTGTTCAACAATCCCTGCCTTTCAAGAAGTGTTACACAGCCAAGTACATGCCATGAACACTTACAAGAGGCCATTTTCTTCTCCCTATTCAGAAACATACAATCCAAACTGGAGAAATTATCCCAACTTTAGTTGGAAAAATGAATCTAACGTGCAGGTACCTCCCTCATCTTCAGCATATGTGCCACCGCATAAGAAGTCACTTGAGGACACCTTACAAATGTTTATGCAAGGCCAAGCAACCATCAATAGTCAAACAATGCAGGCCATAAATTATTTGAAGGCTTCAATGACTCAATTGACCACAAGCTTGAGCACACAATAAAAAAGGAGTTTTCCTTATCAACCTCAACCTAATCCAAAAGGTCAGAAAGTACAATCTTTAAATTCTCCAGAGAATGTCAACTTAGTCACCACCTTGAGAAATGGAAAGGTCATAAACAAAGATACTTCAAAGAAGGTGCTCAACCTGAGGAGGAGTCTTTGAATTATGAAAAACGTGATAAAGTTGACACCTCTAAGAACTCTAAAAATGTTTCTCCAATTCTTGCTCCTTTTCCTCAAAGGCTGAATTCTTCTTCTTCTAAAATGGTTTCTTATTCTGAAATCCTAGAAATTTTCAAACAAGTAAAAATTAATATCCCTCTCTTGGATGCCATCAAACAAATTCCATCACATGCAAAAATTTTGAAGGATCTTTGTACAATTAAACATAAATTATATTGTAAGGTCCCTGATTTTTCTACGATTTTCTGGGATTTTTCTGCCATTTTTCTGGTCATTTTCGGCAGGAAAATGTGATGTTTCAGCGTATGGGTATTTGTGTCTTTTCCCCATATTTATACCCGTAGAGTCGGGTGTGGGGCTTAGTCGCAGGCCACGGGCCTCGCTGCGCGCTTACGGCGCGAATTTTGGAGGTTCGGCGCGTAACTAGTGAGTTAACGCGCATTGGGGACGTAGATGTAAAAATTAAAAAGTTTAACTATACATATCTTCCTCCCCGTCGGTTTTCACAGAACCGACTTCCAGAAATTTTTTTGACGTCCAGTGAGTTTTTGAGAAAACCCGAGGGCATATCCGGTCGCTCCGTTCTCCCTCCTCCGTCGTCGGATTCCATTGATTCTTGTCAGGATCCGCTTTGCCTCACCGCCACGAGTCCGTAGGTACCGGCCATGACCGCCGCCACGGCCTCTTCGCTCCTCCACGAGGTACCGAACCTTTTTTCAGGTTTTCTCTCCTTCAATCCCGTTTTTGCACTGTGGGTGTACGATTTTGACATCGTTTGCGGCCGCTCTCAACTAGACTTATGTTTAGTTGGCCGCTAGGAACCCATAGACACTGGCTGGAGCCGCCGCCATGCTTTTTTTCGCTCCGTGGTGAGCTACCGATCTTTTGGTCGGGTTTTTGTTACTATTCACATCTCACTGTCCGTGGGATGTTTTGGACGCCGGTGTGTTTCCGGTCGTTGTCCGGCCACCGGATGGGCTCTGTCCAGCCTACCTCGACCCAGTGTCGGTAGGGGGTTGCCGTTTCCGACCCCGCCTCGCCCCTATTGCCTTGCTCCGCCCGATTAGACGCTTTGGGTGCGTCTCGGGTCGTTGCCATTGGCGAGTTATGGGCCATTTGGCCGTCGTGGGCTCTACCCCGGCTCGGCGACAGTGAGGGTCAGCCCCACTTGGCCTAATTATATTACCGCTCGGAATGGGCCGCTTGTCATTTGCCCTATACCGAGCGAGATGCACAGCCGCCGCACCATGGGTTTTGGTTGTGGGTGGCGATCGGCGATGTCGCCGCTTTGATTGGCCACAGCTAAGGGCCTTGGCCCTGTTGGCTTTTGTGGGCCTTGGGTCGCCCCCTTTCAGCCCTCTCCCCCGCCCTTTGGGTCGCGTGTGCATGTGGCCACGCGTGTACTTCTGGGTTTAGGCGCCGCATTTGTGCCGCCTAACCATCGGTTGGCTTTGCCACCGAGTGGAGTTGACCACTAGAGCTGTCCTCCACCTCTCCTTTGTTCTCGAGCGTTGCCCCACGCTCTCCGCCCGTATGTGGGCCTTTGTTGACCGAAATCGCCGCCGTTGGGTGCTGTCCACGGCCGATTTCGACGTCTTTGTGGCCGGCTGAGCACGTTTTAGCCACCGGCCGATCTTCAGTGTACACCATCGACTTTGGGTCGCACCGCCACATATGTTGGCTTGACATTTCTCCCGGCCACCCTGGTGTGCCGCCGTGGATCGCGGGTTTTACCGCTTTGAGTTCTGACACTCTGTTTGGCCGTGATAGTTCCGGCGCATCCTAAAATCCTCGGGACAGCAGCTCTCTCAGCTAGGCAACGGTTTGACCGCCAACTCCGCCGCCGACGCTGCCACCGTCGTGTGCTCGCCATCGAACGCCATGATTACGAGGTAGGGGAGTTTTGAACTCGTAAATTCATGAAGCATGCTTTGAATGAGTAGCAGCATGCTAGGATTGTATGATTCCATGCTTGGATGTTAAGTAACGATCCGATTGCATGAGGTGCGTGTAAGCATGATTGTATGGTATGATTGATATGCATGAGATGTATGCATGTTTTATGGATGTGGATTATGTATGCGCTGGCGATGGCTAGCAAATATGTCAGTATGCTATGTATGGGTTATGCATGTGCTAGTGATGGCTAGCGTGCATGTTTGAAGTATGTAAGAATGTGTGTGCACGTGCTAGAGATGACTAGCGTGTACGTTTGATGTATGCATGTGCTAGTGATGGCTAGCGTGCACGTTTGATGTGTGTATGCATGTGCCAGTGATGGCTAGCATGCATGTTTGTAAGTTATGTATGTATGACCGTATGTGTATGTTGTACGTATGTGTGAGACATACGTATGTATGATGGCTTTTGCCTATGCTTTGGATGTGCGTATGTGTTTGTGGGCAGAGGTATGGGCGATGGACAGTAAGAGGTGACAGAAGCTCTGTCTGAATTTGGATGCGGTTGTGTAAGCGTATGACAGAGGATATGAGTATGACAGGCAAGGATTAGAATAGATCAGTTTGGGGTGGATTGTGTGTTGGGCATTTGTCAGACAGTAAGAGTGTTCATAATTGTACAAGCATAACGTACAGATTATGAAGTGAAAAGTAAGTATAATAAGTGAGATATAAGTAAGAGGGCGACAACTGGGTTGGCTCTGAGGAGCGTTATTTGAGATGTCAGTGTAAGCTGATTTAGCCATAAGATGGATGGCGAAGTGTGTAAGACTGTAAGGATTTTGGTGTACGATGAGTTTGGTCCATGATGTGGACGGGTAAGTGAAGTCTGCTGCCTTGACGAACTGGGGTTTCGATCGGGCTCAGCTTCAGTTTGACCATTCGAGGACTGTGAGTTTGTGTGGCATAATTGTACCGCATAATATACTTAATTCAAACTGAAATTATAAGCACAGCTAATGATAGCGTTGTGAGTTTGAGACCTGAGGGTTCGACGGATTAAGTTCCGTGTTTGAGCTGGCCGCTGATGAGTTGGCCGAGCGTTTATCATGTCTTGCCATGGTGTTTATCCTGCGGGATGTTGTCTGTGTGCTATGTAGAGCACCGGACGTCTGATGCTCTGCTGAGAGCGGTGTTGTTTCTGATTTGGTCTGCGTGCTGTATAAGCCCAGACGTTTGATGCTCTGTTGAGAGCGATGTACCTTTCTGACTTTGTCTGCGTGCTGTATGAAGCCCAGACGTCTGATGCTCTGTTGAGAGCGATGTACGTTTCTGATTTGGTCTGTGTGCTGTGTAAGCCCAGACGTTTGATGCTCTATTGAGAGCGTTGTATGTTTCAGCCCAAGAGTGGCATTGTACGTTTCTGCCCAAGTGGCACTGTATGTTTTCTGCCCAAGAGTGGCAATGGCACTATAAGACCCATTATGGTGGGCAATTCTCTGGCACTATAAGACCCATTATGGTGGGCGATTCTATGGCACTATAAGACCCATTATGGTGGGCAACTGTATGACCCCTTATGTGTGGGTGTTTATGTTTGCGCGCTCAGGTAAGTAGTATCATGGATCTACTCTTACCTATTTGATCCAGTGCCCCATGAGCATTGGTGTGCCTTACCTTCGGAAAAGTCCATGGCGTCTAGTCACTCCCCGGAGGTTAAGGTGTTGCCCCAGTGGCATTCTTTTCCATTTCGACGCTGGAGCTTATTAGTTGTAATGAGCTTCAGTGGTCGTTGATATGTGTACGATTATGAGTACGACTGTATGAGTGTGAGTACGATTGTATGTGTATGAGCAGGACTGTAAGTGTATGAGTATGAGTAAGACTGTAAGCGTATGAGTATGAGTAAGACTGTAAGCGTATGAGTATGAGTAAGACTGTAAGCGTATGAGTATGAGTAAGACTGTAAGCGTATGAGTATGAGCACGACTGTAAGAGTATGAGTACGATTGTGAGAATATGGTTCTGAGTAAGACAGTAAGTATGATTTTGTGCAGACTGTACGAGTGAGGTCGTACGAGTCTGATTGTACGAGTAAGGTCGTACATGTATGTATGTGTAAGCTGTATGAGTGAGCATACGATTGTACGAGTAAGGTCGTACAAGTATGCGTATGCTGTATGAGTATGCGTACGGTGGTACAAGTAAATTGTATGACCCTGGATAAGGGTGTTTGTGTAAGTTGTTTGGATAGTATGATTCTGGCACGATGGTGCCTTTGGTATGATTTTGGCATGTTGATGCCTTGATATGTCTGTGGCACGATGGTGCCTTTGATATGATCGTTTGTGTATGTGCACGATATGATTATATTATGTTGACTGCTTCATGTTTGAGTTGCATGATGCATGCGTTTTTGAACTTGGAGTTCACCGTTGGGATTTCCCCTACTGGGTATTTTCCTACTGAGTATGAAAATACTCACCCTACTATTTTTTAGCCCCGTTGTACGGGAGGTTTTGCAGGTTGTGCGGAGAGCTCCTGGTGATGGACGCTCGTTTCAACGGTGGATTGATTCCCGTTGACTCAGGTATCTGCTTGACTCTCTGCGAGTTTATTTGTGCCACGATCTCCTGTATTGGGTGAAATGAGAACATAAGATGTTTATTCTGGACTTTCATTTGGATCAGTCAGTGGACTGTTATGGGACTTGTACTCAGGGATGCCTGGGAGAGTGATTTGTATTTAAAAGTCTATGATCATAGCAAATTTATTCGTACGTGTGTTTTCGAGTAGCGCCTGATGATATTTGCTTTGGCCGTACGATGATTGACCGTATGTGGATGTTTAATGTTTTAAATTATAAACTGTTTTATCAGGTTTTGGTTTCGTCATTTTTCCTCCGATTTACAGACGTTATATTGAAAAAATTTTCCGTGAATTTTAAGGAAAATGTGTGAAAAATCTCGGGCGTTACATATATGTACAAAGAAGGCTTTTTAATGGAACAAGTGAGCTCAATTTTGCAACACAATACCCTACCCAAATATAAGGATCCAGGTTATCCAACCATATCCTGTGTAATTGGGAACTTTTGAATTGAAAAGGCTTTGCTTGATTTTGGGGCGAGTGTAAATCTTTTACCCTTTTCTGTTTATGAGCAATTAGGTCTAGCGGATTTGAAACCCACCAACATAACACTTCAACTTGCTGACCGCTCAATCAAAAGGCCAAGAGGAATAGTGGAAGATGTCCTTGTTCAAGTGGACAAATTCTATTCACTGGTAGACTTCATTGTTTTAGACACACAACCAGTTTCAATTGCATCTTCTCAAATTCATGTGATTTTGGGTCATCCATTTTTTGCTACATCAAATGCTCTTATTCATTGTAGAAGTGGTGTAATGAATTTATCTTTTGGTAATATGACATTGGAATTGAATATTTTCATTGCTTGCAGGCAATCGGGAGATGATGATGAGGACGTGCATGAAGTGAATCTTTTAGAAAGTCTTGTTGATGACATGGATATTATTTCTTCATTTTCTAATCCTCTTGAAGCTTGTCTTTTTTATTTTAAATTTGGTAATGATGCTATAATAAATGATGCAAATGTCTTACTGGAGTCAACTCCATTGTTAGATACCAATAGGTGGAAGGCTCGCTTTGAGGAGTTACCTCCTAATAGCACTCCTCTCCCCTCAAGTGTCCAACCACCCAAGTTAGATTTGAAACCCCTTCCTACTGAACTTAAATATGCTTATCTTGGTGAGGGAGAGACATTTCTAGTTATTGTCTCTTCAAAGTTAGATAATGAGCAAGAGCACATGTTGCTCAAAGATTATAGGAAATTGAATTCCATCATTTAGAAAGACCACTTCCCCTTGCCGTTCATGGACCAAATCCTAGAGAGGGTGGTCGGTCATAAATTTTATTATTTTCTAAATGGTTTTTCAAGATATAGTCAAATTGAGATTGCACTTGAAGATCAAGAAAAAATAACCTTTACATGTCCATTTGGTACCTTTGCATATTGAAGGATACTGTTTGGATTATGTAATTGTAACACCCTGACCCAAACCGGGGCCCAGAAATTCTTTAATAAAAAATTTTCTTCCTTAAACAAGGAATCACCATCTGTGTGCGAAAGATACAACTTTCATCTACGCACTACGGAGCTTCAAGATTTCCATGTATGTAGACTTAGGTTGTAACGTTCATTTACACACGATGAAGCATCATCATTCGTCGCGTGTAAATTAGAATAAAACTTATAATTATAATTAATTTGGATCGGGCCAATGTTGCCTTACCATTGGTTGCCTACGTATGTATTGGATAACATTCACAATATTATTCCAATATGATTGGGTCTGAACGTAGTTTTGCCTAATGGCTATTACATACATAAAGCATCACAAAATCATATGCGTTAAAATACAAATATACGAATATCAAATTGAAATCATACTAAAATTTGTAATGTATCGAAGTGAAGCGGAAGTTAATAAATCAACGAAATCGCACATCTCGCTCTACCACGTAGCGGGATCAAACACATTTACACATCTCACTCTATCACTGAGCCGAGACCGAACATAACATATATCTCGCTCTATCACTGAGCTGAGATTGATCACATCACCCGTCTCACTCTATCATGAGCCGGGACCGGACGCACATGCCAAACATCTCGGTCTACCCTAGGGCAAGACGGAACATAAATAGGTAACATCAAAACATAGTAGATCAAAACACAAAATATCGTAGCAGGGAACATATTCTAATTTAGCACATGCATTCTATAATTTAAAAGGGAGGTTAGAAACGCTTACTCCCATGATGCCTCACAAGATAGAGGCATTCAGGGTTGCTTGTTCCTTATTAGCATCCTCCCCTTCTTATCTAGCAGCAATCGATAGACCCTCCTCTAGCTTAGAGATGTCTCTCTTACTGGGTGTCTCTTTGGTGGAGGACAGAGCCTCCCTTACGTTGGATCGCTTCTCTCATTGTGGCCTAGTAATGGTGGACATAACCCCGTCTTGTTCTTGGCCATTTTTCTTTCTCTGGTGCTCAAGGACAACGAGTATGGCCTCTTCTTGTCTAGGGGTGTTTTCTCCTCATATGATCGCCAACTCAGAGAACAAACCCCTCTATTGCATAGAGCACGCTTGATTTACTTAAGAACACCTCTTGATGAGGCTTGATCGGACTCAGAACACTCAGAAACAGATAAAATGAAGTTCTCCAGTGCTCGAGGACAACGGGCATGACTCTCTTTATCTTGGGGTGTTTCCTCCTTATATGGTATCTAATTTGAAGAAAGGACCACTCCATTGCATAGAGCATGCTCGATTTAGTCAAGAACGCCTCTTGAATGAACTAAATCGGAGTTAGGACACTTAGAAATAGAGAAAACAAAATTTGTCGGTGCTCGAGGACAACGGGTAGAACTTCTCATTCTCTTGGGGCATTTCCTCCTTATATGGCTTTCAACTCAAAGAAAGGACCCCTTCATTGCATAGAGCATGCTTGATTTACTTAAGAACGGCTCTTGAACTGTAACGCCCGAGATTTTTCATCACATTTTCTTAAAATTCAAAGAAAATTTTGGCAATATAATGGCTATAAATCGGAGGAAAATGACGAAATCAAAACTTGTGAAATTAGTTTATAATTTAAAACACTAAACATCAATTTTCCCATCCAAAATTTATCCTTATTCGATCAAACATCATATGACCAAAGCAAATATCCTCAAGCGCTACTCGAAAATAAACATACAACTAAATTATTATGATCATGGATTTTTAAATATAAATAACTGCCAAGCATCCCGAGTACAAGTCCCATAAATAGTCCATTGTTTGATCCAAACTAAAAGTCCAGATTACATACACTTTAAATCTTATCTCACCCAATACATCATATCATGACATAAAAAGATACTCACATTGAGTCAAGGTTATACCTGAATCAAAGAGGAAACAATCCTTCACAGAAACAAGCATCCATCCCCAGGAGCTCTCCAACACAACCTGCAAAAGCCTCCCAAACAACAGGGCTAAAAAAGTAGGGTAATGAGTATTTTCATACTCAGTAGGAAAATACCCAGTAAGGGAATCCTAAACAGTGAACTCAATAAGTTCATAAAATACATGCATTCATGCAACTCAAACATGAAGCAGTCAACGTAATATAATCATATACATATGCTTATAATAATGCTAAGCACACCAAGGAAAGCAAACTTATACAACACCCTTAATCAGGGTCTTACAACTTATACCATTATACGTATACTCAATACCTTACACATACTTGTACGACCTTACTCGTACAATCTTACACTTACAGTCCTCTCAGAATCATATACTTACAGTTGTGCTCAGAAACTTACACTTACATTCTTACTCAGAATCATCGTCTTATAGTTGTGCCCATACTCATACTCATACTTGTACTCATACAACTTACAATCGTACTCATACTATCGACCATTGAAGCTCATTACAATTAATAAGCTCCAACATTGAAAAAGAAAAGAATGCCACTGGGGAATCACCTTAACCTCTGGGGAGTGACTAGATGTCATGGACTTTTCCGAAGGCAAGGCACACTTATGCTCATGGGGCACAGGATCAAATAGGTAAGAGTAGATCCATGATACTACTTACCTGAGTGCGTAAATATACTCCCACACCTAAGGGGTTATACAATTTCCCACACATAAGGGGTCTTATAGTGCCATATAATTGCCCACCATTATAGGTCTTATAGTGCCAGTGCCACTCTTGGGCAGAAATCATACAGTGCATCTTAGGCAGAATCATACAATGCCACTCTTGGGCAGGAATCATACAACGCTTTCAACATAGCATCAAATGTCTGGGCTTAATACAACACATAGACCAAATCGAAAACGTACATACAGTTGCTCTCAACAGAGCATTAGACGTCTGGTGCTCCATATAGCACACAGACAGCATCCCGCAGGATAAACACTATGGCAAGACACAAGAAATGCTCAGCCTACTCAATATTGGCTAGCTCAAACATAAAACTTAATCCATCGAACCCTCAGGTCTCAAACTCACAACGCTATTATTAGCTTTCTCATAATTCAAGTTTGAATTAAATATATTATGAGGTACAATTATGCCACATAAACTCACAGTCCTTGATTGATCAAACCAAAGCTGAGCCCAATCGAAACCCTAGTTCGTCAAGGCAGCAGACATCACCTATTTGTCCATATCATGATCAATTCACTGTACATCAAATCCTTACATAATTATATAGTCTCCGCCATCCACCTTATGGCCAAAACATCTTACACATACATCATCACACTGAGCTCCTCATAGTAGATCCCCGTTATTACTTTCTTACTTAATACCTTACTTATTATGCTTACTTTTCACTTCATAATCTATACGTTATGCTTGTACAATTATGCACGCTCTTACTGTCTAATAAATCTCCATAAGGCTCCAGGCCTAAGTCCTCTTACTTACCGAACCCTTGACGTCGCTCCAAACCAAACCAATCCAATCTGCTCAAATCCTCGCCTGTCAAACTTACATCCACCGTCTTTTATCACATGCTTACACATCCAAATCTACATCCAACTTCATACCAACCCTCTGTCATCTCTTATCGTTCATCGCACGAACTTCTGCCCACACACAGCCCACATACGTAATTAGCTCACAATCACTAGCCATCACTAGCATGTCCAAAAAATACATACATAGCATACTAACATATTCGCTAGCAATCACTAGTGCATACATATTTTGCATACATAAGACATGCTTACAACTCACATACATATATGTATCTCAACATGGCATAATTCATTATCTTACATCATGCAAATAGGCCATGATTTAATATCCAAAACATGGAATCATATAATCCTAGCATGCTACTACTCATTCAAAGCATGCTATCATGAAATTACGAGTTCAAAGCTCCCCTACCTCGTAATCATGATGTTTGATGGCAAGCATACAACGGTGGTGGTGTCGGTGGCGGAGTTGGCGGTCAAAACCATTGTTAAGTTGATAGATCTGCTGTCCCGAGGGTTTAAGACAAGTCGGGAGTATTCATGGCCAGACGGGGTGTCAGAAGTCAATGCGAAAAATCTGTGATCCACGGTAGCACACTACGGGAAACCGGGAAAAAGGTCGTGCCAACAAGTGGCAGGTGCGACCGAAGGTCCAAATGTACACACTAAAATTGAATTGGCGGTTGAAAAAGACTCAACCGGTCACAAGACGTCAAAATTGGCCATGGACAGCACCCAACAACATTGATTTTGTGTTTACAAGGGCCCACATAAGGGTGGAGGGCATGGGGTGACACTCAAGGATGAAGGAGAGGTGGAGAACTCTGGTGGTCAAATCCAAATGATGGCAGAGCCATTCAACTATCAGGCGGCACCAAAGTGGCACCAAAACCTTAAACTCCACACGCGGCTACTTGCACACGCGGCCAAATGGAGGGGGAGAGGGATAGATAGAGGCGGTCCAAGGTTCATAAGGGTCCGACAGGGCTAAGGCCCTAGTGGTGACCAATCAAAACGGCGACATCACCGATCACCACCCACACCCGAAACAATAGGTGTGGGCGGATGTACATCTCATATGGCATAGGACAGGGAAATGGTTCAGGGTCGAGCAAAGGCCATGAGGCCGTCATTGGCCAAGGCCTATGTAAGTGAACTCATCCATGTTCAGTCAAGATAGGCCATACAGAATCTTTGTTAGAGGCCGTTTGGTACCGATGGAGTAAAATGGGCAAGAGGGGTCAACGGGCAGACATGCCAGTGAGGCGGAACTAGTTTGAGGCTATAAGCCATAGGAAGGAACTAGGGTCAAACAAGGTCCAACTGGCCAAAGGTGAGGACCACTCATAGTCATCGGGCCACAGTGAAATGACCGGAATCTGGCCATTAATGGTAGCCAGGGATGCACCCAAAAAGGGCATATGGCTCATACAAACAGGGGAATGCAGAAGGGCAGTGGAGCTGGAACAGCCTAGGTAGGGCCATTCCTGGCTGAATCTAGGCTAAACCCAAGGTGGCAGGAGCAGGGCGGGGCTAGGCGGAGGCAGCTACATCAGTGTTGTTGGGCCGAAGGTAGCCGACCATAAGCTTGCCGGAGTCTTGCTTCAACCGGCGAGGTCACAATTTCCGTCAAACCAAAAACAGGGAAGAGGGACAGACCTGGGGAAACCAGCACAGGTGGAGCAGCAGTGGGGGGTGTCAGAGCTGGCTAGGGAATAGCTCTGCTATCGCCAGCCCTAGGCTGGCCGACCGGATGCGAGCTCTCTCCGGAGCAGCCTCAATTTCCGTCATGGACAGAAATGGGGGAGGATGGAAGTGTTTGGCCGGATGAAAGAGGAAGAATGGAGGCGGTACCGGGCAAGGACGGGGTCCACAGCCTTCGCTGGACAAAGGAGGTCTAGACTGAGTCTGGCTGGGGCATCCAATGGCGGCCAAAGCAGGCTGGCGAGCTCGATGGAAGGGGGCTGAAAAATAGGGGCAGAGGGGAATATGAGGATGGGGTGGCAAAGCGGAGGCTGTTGGGGCTGGGAGGGGTGTCCTCCCGCTATCACCAGCCTAAGGCGGAGCCGTGGGGGGCCGACTGGCCCTCACTGGCTCATGGCGGCAGCTCAAAATCAAAATACAATGAGAGAGAGGGCTAACCGGGGGAGGAGGAAGAAGCTAGCTGGGGGCCGATGGGACTGGCCAGGGTGGTGGCCCTGCTGTCGCAGGCCTGTGGTTGGCCGGACAAAGGCTAGGTGGAGCCCACCGGCCACCGCCGGTGCCACCACAGCACAAGACAGAGAGAAATGGGGAAATAGGGAAGGAGCGCACGGGGGGGGGGGGGGGAATCAGGTTGAGGTGGCGTTGGGAGGCGGCCTGGCCGTTGCCTAGCTGTCATCAAGCAGAGGTCAGTCGGTAGCCTGCCAGTAGTGCTCCTCCAACGAATAGATGAGAGAGGGGGGGTCATGTTCAAGAGTTTTCTGGATCGGGCTCAACCTGTCACGCCCCGGCGATGCCCGACCCGAGCCGAACCCGGTCCAAGGGCTGGTCAAGCGCGCGGGGGCGACGAAGTGAAATTGAGAAACGATTCTAGCGGAAGACTTAATCCCTAACCACGGGCGATTAACAGCAACACGGAGTGCGCACAATCCTTTGAGCAAGAGTAAATAAAAAGGGAAAGAAAAGGTGTTGCTTAACACAAAGTAAACAACAATCTCAAACCCACAAGCTTAGTTTAAGTAAAGCCCACACCGGCTCAAAATAAGTCAAAAGCAAACATAACTGTAACATGTGACATAAATCCACAACAAAGAACCCTACACATAGGTTCTAACATAAAACATGAAACAAAATGAAGGAAAGTCACGCAACGATCTCCATCATCACACCCAAGCTACCTCTGACCTTTCCTCAAAGAGGCAATCCTGTCCGTCTGCGTGTCGCACCACGCAGCCCCAAATCAAAACACAAAAGAGGGGTGAGTTTTAACACTCAGCAATGGTTTTAATATCACTAACAACGTTGAAAATACGGTAGCATGGTGATATAGTCTTTCAAAAACAACGATGTACAAGGTGTATCACTTTCTGATCACATATTTACATCACTTATACACTGCATAACATCATAACTCAAACATGTAGGGATGTATCTCTAGCATACCAATTTCCACATGCATTCACATCATAACCAATCCCGCATGGACGTATCTCTAACATACGTATTCCCACATGCATAATGTCATCACAACCAATCCCGCATGGATGTATCTCTAGCATACATATTCCCACATGCATTTTATCATCAAAATCAACATGCATGGATGTATCTCTAACATACATATTCCCACATGCATTTTATCATCAAAATCAACATGCATGGATGTATCTCTAACATACATATTCCCACATGCATAATGTTATCACAATCAACCTCCATCAAGGAGTAATCACACATTAACGTCACACAGACGGGAGCATAGACAAGGCCACGAAGGCGTGTCATGGTACAAAATTCTACACAAGAATTCAAGAAAGATCGGGGTTGTCAATCCCTAATACTGCTCGCCCTGGACGATCCTGGCCAAGGATGTCCCATTCTCACACAGAGAATCTAGAGCAGGGGTGTTCGCCCAGGGACATCTCCTGCGGAGGGAAGAGCCCGAGTTCTCACACAGAGAACCCTAGAACACGTGGTAGCGGGGTGCACACGGCATACCACACTGGATTCTCAGGGTCCAGATGACACACATAAAAATATTCTCACATGTCCGCAAGACAAGTACACAACTCGTCCCCACATCATTCCATTAAACAAGACTCAACCCGGGGAGTGCACTCGTTCCACACAGGAACTCCAAATCGTTCCACACAGGAACTTCAAATCGTTCCACACAGGAACTTCAAATCGTTCCACACAGGAACTTCAAATCAAAATATGTCCTTTCGGACCAATCAACTTGCGATTAATCCACGACCGATAAACCCGGCACACAATTCCATCACATTGCATCCAATCGGTCAAATTCGATTAATCACGATGAAGTCTCAATTGGAAATCCATTTTCATGATGCGTGCAGCATGGTACATGCGTGGGCAAAGCATACATGAACCCTAATCATGATAAGTGCTCTCACCAGCCCCTAATGCATCATTCATAATCACGATATTAAGCTTCAACATCATCATTTAACCCCCACATGTGTGTGTGTAACTAGTAGAAGCCTTTCACATAATGCATATTAACATGCTTGAAAATCAACTCACTACCACACCACACATGTGAATTTCTACCTAAACATGAATTCCAGCGGAAATCATAGTAGAAGAATCGTTGAAATCTTAGCTAAATGCAAAACTCAACCACAAAGGCTAAACATCTATAACATCACTCATTTCATCATTGAGTCATGGCAATCACCAACATTCACACACCATTAATCACAATTTATCATGACAAATCAGTCCAACAATGATTGTAGTCCTACTAAAAATATATGCTTATCCAAAGGGAACCAACCGTTCATAATTTCAAGATAACGATTCCAACATCATGCCACAAAACATAAGTCGTCCCACCATCTCTAAGCATATGTCTCAACTCTATAAACTCAATAGCATGCATTTCCAGTAGCCTAACATAGCTTAAAACACTCCACATTCATATAAAATTGGCAAGCTAAAGTGGAATCATCAAAATAGGCATCATATACACAACATACAATTTCCTGTGTAGCCGATCGATCGCCCTTCAGGCCGTTTGATCGGTTACACGCAAGATTTTGAAATTTTCAGTTCAGCCGATCGATCGCCCTGCAAGGCCGATCGATCGCCAACACGGCAGAACAATCATCTTCTTCCTTTCGCAAATCCAAACCGAAACACCATAAATAACACTTCAAATCCACATCTAACACCCTAATCATCATCAAAAGTCCTCCTTGACTTCCAGAATATCAAACCAAACCATAATAATGCAAAACCCTAAGAAATCGGGATTAAATAATTCCATTTTCTAATCTTACCATTAACACACTAAATCAAGCAAACCATTTCGAAATAAGCCAAAAATGAAGAGTTTTACCATGGATAAACAGAGATTTTGAAGACCCATTACCTCAGCACTTGATTAAGCTCGGATTGAAGAGTCACCCTTCTTGAAATCCTTTAAAATACAATGAGTTTGAATTAAACACCAATGGAAATCGATTTACTTAAGAAATCCCTAATTAAATCTTAGATCTAGGGCTTGTTGGTAGTAAAAATCGAATTTTGAATGTTAGGGTTTGTAGTAAAACACAAATCAGTAGCTTTTGATGGTCAAAAACGAATTGAATAAAGGGGAAAATGGTAGATTTAGAAGAATTTAAGAGAAAAGTCATAGATTAGTTCTTAATTAGAGCAAACTTACCTTAATCGGCTTCTAATTCGGGCCTAAGTGGGGATTAGGCCAGACCTCTTTCCTTAGCCTATTCCCAAAAATGGAAATGGCTCAGGTTTGCCCTTTTATAGTAAGGGTTGGGGTAGGCATAGGTAAGTTTTGGGGTGTAAATATGAAAAGTAGGCTAAAAGTGGTTATTTTGCAAATTTAAGCACGAATTAAGCCTAATAAAATTCTGAAAATTTTTGTGTGACCTTAAGTATATGTCTAGGGTCATTTGACATAAAAATAAAATTTTCGACCGTGGGGCCCACAGGGGTCCCGCCAAAACCCTAATTTTTGGGAAAATAGTGAAAATTCCGAAAAATCTCAAAAATTCACATTTGGTTTAAAATCACTTAAAACCACTAATGTTAAAGTAAATTTTGGTTAAAACCATCACAAACTCTATTTATTTACAAAATCACCGAATAAGATCAGAAAACACGTAAATCTCACGATAATCAATAATTAAAGAAAACCAAAACCGGTTTAAAGATGAGGGGCGTTGAAACCGTGGCACCGCATCGTTAAATTCAGCTGCACAGTTGTTTAGATGGTAGTGCCATGGATTACGAGGGGCACCCTCATTTTGGCATGCCCATAGTTTTGAGGGTGTGCACGTCCGCCCCGCGACGTACGACACACGCCTTCTTGTGTTTTAAAAACAAAATTTCAAATGCGTAGAACTTCTTACCCCGGATTCAGATTCATGCGTTCTTGGTACCATTAGACTTGTATTGACTAGCCCTTTGATACTAGTCCACTTAAAGTAGTATAACATGCTCTTTCAAATAGGTCCCACCTATATTACAAGTTTCCCAAGGTCGTAATGTTTGCTCCTGACCTCTGTTTCGCGCACTCTTTAATTCGTTATGCTCGTTTCTTTGAGTTCTATCATATACGGAGGTTTTAACCTTTGAAACTCTCTATAACTTATTTAAAAAATCAACTAATCATCCCTAACCCCTTGGTTAGACATAATCAGAAAAGTAGGGTATTACAGTAATGCTCTTGCCACATTTGAAAGGTGAATGAATCTTTAGTGACATGGTGGAGCGATTTTTGGAAGTTTTTATGGATGTCTTCTCTATTTTTGGTGATTCTTGTGATGTTTGTCTTGATAACTTGGGAAATGTTTTGGTGAGATGTGAAGAGAAAAATATGGTTTTAAATTGTGAAAGGTATCATTTTATGGTTACTACTAGAATAGTACTTGGTCACATTGTTTCTATGCAGGGAATTCAAGTGGACAAGGCAAAAATTGAATTGATTGCTAATTTGCCTAGTCGAAGGTCCATAAAAGATTTTAGGTCCTTTCTGGGGCATGCCGATTTTTATAGAAGATTTATTAATAATTTTAGGGTAATATCTAGACCATTGTGTAATCTTCTATTTAAGGAACATTCTTTTGAGTGGTCGGACACATGTAAAGAAGCTTTCACAAAGCTTAAGAATATGTTAGTCTCCACACCCATCATGCAGCCTCCGGATTGGACCCTTCACTTTAAAATTATGTGTGATGCAAATGATTATTCCGTTGGGGCTGTTCTAGGCCAGAGAAAAGATAAGAAACCTTGCTTAATTCATTATGCAAGTAGAACTTAAATAGTGTCCAAATGAACTACTCTACCACTAAAAAAGAACTTATTGCAATCGTTTTTGCCCTTGACAAATTTAGATCCTATTTGTTTGGCACTCAGATTATTATTTTTATTGGTCATGCAACTTTGAAGTACCTTTTGAGCAAACAAGATACAAAGCCCATATTGCCTCGGTAGATACTCCTACTCCAAGAGTTTGATCTCACAATCAAAGAAAAGAATGGAGTAGAGAATGTGGTGGCAGATCATCTTTCAAGATTGGAATTTTCTAATTCTTCAAAAAACTTTCCTATCCATGACACATTCCCCAAGGAGCCATCTTACATCTTCCATGGTATGCTAGCATTGCCAACTACTTGGTGACAGGTAAAGTTCCCCATCATTGGTCTAACCAAGAAAAAAATTGATTCTTCACTGAGGTGAAGCATTTCCTTTGGGATGACCCCTATCTCTTTAAGTATTGTTTGGATCAAATAATAAGTAGATGTGTGCCTGATTGTGAACAAGTATCATCTCTTTTTGTCATTCTTAAGCATGCGATGGTCACTTCTTCTCCAAAAAGACCACTACTAAAATTTTGCAATGTGGTTTTCACTGGCCAACTCTTTTTAAAGATGTTCATGAATTTTGCAAAGCTTGTGAACAGTGTCAAAAGTTGGGTGCCATATCTCGTCAAAATAGGATGCCTCTTAACCCCATATTGGTTATTGAGATTTTTGATAGTTGGGGCATTGATTTCATGGGACATTTTCTTTCTTCTTTTGGCTATGTTTACATTTTAGTTTTCATTGATTATGTTTCCAAGTGGATTGAGGTGGTTCCAAGCAAAACCAATGACCACAAAGTCGTTGTGAGCTTTTTAAAAGAAAATATATTTTCAAGGTTTGGAACGCCTCGAGCTATCAAAAGTGATGGGGGTCACATTTTTGCAATAAGCCTTTCGAGGCTTTGATGAAGAAGTATGAGATCACTCATAAAGTAGCTACCCCCTATCACCCACAAATAAGTGGACAAGTTGAGATTTATAATTGGGAAATTAAAAATATTTTACAAAAAATGGTAAATCCAAATGGTAAAGATTGCTCTTTGCGGCTAACCGATGCTCTTTAGGCTTATCGTACCACTTTTAAGACCCCAATTTGAATGTCTCCTTACCGTTTGATTTTTGAAAAAGTTTGTCACTTGCCTCTGGAATTGGAACATAGGGCGTATTGGGTAATCAAAGCTTTGAATTTTAATTTTGACAATGCATGATTAAATAAAAAATGCAAATCAATGAGTTAGAGGAAATTCAACGTGATGCTTATGAGAGTTCAAAAAATTTTAACGAGAGAATGAAGGTTTTTCATGATAAAAATATTTTACAAAAAACTTTTGAGCCATTTTAAAATTTTATTGTACAACTCTAGGCTTCATCTCTTTCTAGGAAAATAAGATCATGTTGGTCCGGTCCCTTCATAGTAAAAACGGTTTATCCTTATGGGATTGTCGAAATGAGAATCAAGTAAACGGTGATATTTTTAAAGTAAATGGACAACATTTGAAAGCATTTGTGGTAAATTTTACTCAGGAGATTGAGTCTACTCCTTTGGAGGATCCTCTCTATGGGTTTGATTTTTGTTCTTTTCTAACAAAATAAATAAAAAATAAAAAAACCTTTTTTTCAAACATTGAGGACAATGTTTCATTTGGGTTGGGTGGTGAGTTTTGATAATTTTTGTCAATAGTATTAATTGTGATAACCTTCATCCTTTCTTGGTATTCTTCCTCTTTACTTTGATCTCTAGATAATGATGGCACTTGGATATTTGAAATAAAACTTTCCTTTTGTGATAAGTCTTTACAATTAACTTTTATGAAGAGGATCTTCGAAACTAATGTTGGTTTTCAAAATTTCACTCACACTTGACTAATTTTTGGAGTTGAAGTTGAATTATGTGGTTGTTGCTCTAATACTCACCCTAAATGTTAAGAGACACCAAATCCAATGAACTTTAACCTCCTTGTTCACTTGGCTGGCTGGAAAAGAAGAAAAAAATAGTAGATTATTATTGTTATGGAAAGCAACCAATGAATTAGACCGAGTACTTTGAAAAGGGCCGCCTAATGAAAAAAAGAAAGGAAGTAAAAAAAAAGTGATGGACATCATATAAAAAAAAACAAAGTTGCTAAATAATGATTCATTTTGTAAGATAAGGCGAAGCCATTATTATAACAATGCAAGCACACTGGAATATCACAGGTGAAGTCCATGAGGTATTAAAGTGAACATCCAAACCACTTGTTATCTTGTACAGGTTGCTAAGTTTCAAATTAGTTCTTTTGGCTATCTAAACATCTCTTGGTGAGTAGAAGAGCATACTACTTTAGTAGACTAATCTTCTAATTATCTTGTCAAAATTTTACAATGACTCACTAACACATTGTTTCAAAAGTTCATCTACATAGAAATTTAATGGTTTAGACTTTTGTGAATATATTTTTTTATACCTAATCTATGAAAACTAGTGCTTGAGCATTTTAGAGTTAATTATAAAGTTTGATGTTTGCTAAATGGGGATGAAGGGGTTCTTTGGTCTTGCTTTACAATTATTATCTTAGTCTTTACTTCCTCAATGCTACTTTTTAGCATTATCACTCATATTGTTTTTTTTCTCTTCTTCTTTGCTTTGTTTAGTTGAAAATATAAAACTTAGCACTACTTGGGAGGCAACCCATGAGTTTTTGAATTTTGTGGGTATATTCACTACAAACCCTTATGAGGCATAACTCG
Source organism: Saururus chinensis (assembly GCA_035235625.1). Lineage (NCBI taxonomy): Eukaryota > Viridiplantae > Streptophyta > Magnoliopsida > Piperales > Saururaceae > Saururus > Saururus chinensis. The sequence continues at coordinate 27,896,758 of CP141142.1, forward strand.
TCCACTAGCACAAGTTAGGGGTTTAACGGCTTGCTACATGTGCTAAATGTAGTCGTCATGGCCGACAAAAGTAGCATGTTTTCTTGTTTTCTTTTTAATTATTTTTCTTTTTAAATGCATAGAATACTAGAGAGTAGCAATATGCTGGTTGGGGGGTATTTGATGCATTGGAATAATGTTCAATTAGATGTTTTGAAATATTAAATTACAATCCTATTTTGTGTTAATTATCTATTTATTTGGGCTATTTATATTTTGAATAGGTGAGTTAGACCTCTGTTGTGTTTACATGTCCAAATAGGCTTTGATAGGTTCCAAGTAGAAGAGGAAGTGAAGCCCAACTACTTAAAGTTATTTAAGGATCAAGAATGAGCTCTCAATGGTCTAAGAATGCATTGAATGGTCGAACAGAACCTTGTGGACCTGTTAGATTTCATATTTACAAGAGAACCAAATTTGAGAAGAAGCTAATTCAGACAGATTGACATAGCCTTAATATTTTGGTTATATCTTTCTATGTATAATTCAGATTATATGATTCGGGTGGAATTAGAAATAAAACTTTTGTGGCAACAATCACTATGTCAGGAGGAAATTCATAATTACAAAGATATATGGGTCAAATCTGACATGAAAAAGGATAACTAGTTAATTAACCTAAGGCCAACATATGGAGGATCTTTTCACTGGTTGTGATTGATGTACATAAGGAAAGATAATGAGGCTAATTGGAGAACTAAAAGAAGACTAAGATATACTTATTTGATAAATAAATTATTAATTTATTTGATTGATTTATAATCTAATCATTGTCAAAGAAGCAACCAATCAAACAATCAATCAGGATGTAATCAAGGGATATGATTGGACCTTCCTTTTGAAGCAACCCCTTCTACTATAAATAGAGGGGTGGATGTGGGAGAGGCATCATCTCCTCCTCTTTGGAGTTCTCTTCTCTTCTTTTGTAGCTTTTGTCTTTAGTTTTATTGTAATGGCTTTCTAAGCTTCTTAGTTAAGGCTAGGGATGAAGCATGTACTAAATATTTAATGACTATTTTGATTCAAGTAAGTTTTTTATCATTTTAAATTAATTTTACATATTTAAGGAGTTCATAATCTATATAATTATTTTATTCAGCATTAACGAAAGGCATGCCGAATGCTTATAATTCCTTGTGATTATATACTTAATATATTTGCATAGTCAAGTCAATATTGTTCTATTTCAAAGCTCTTAGAGAGTTAAAATTTCTGATTGAGATGAATTTCCATTGAATCTTAATTGAGTTATCATTTGAATCAAATATACATTAGAGATTGATTACAAGTGGATTTTCAATGCCTTCACATTTTCTCTTTGATTGTCCCTTATTCCCTACTTTACCTTCATTCTCTATTTTTTTTGTAATCATTTTCTTTGTTGCACAAGGCTTTCCCCGTGGTTCGACCTTGTCTACCACAATTGGCAAGTTAAACAAATCTAAATTTAACTACTTCATAGTCTTGGTTTGGACGTAACAACACAAATATTATATGAGAATTTTCTCTTCCCACCAATCCTTGGAACATAAACACTTGTTCCCCATGTATTTGCAAACTTACCCTTTTATGCTTACAATCCAATAATGCATTGTAAATAGACAATCGATCTATTCCCAAAATCACATCATAATCTATCAATTCAAGAATTAAGAGATCAACTAGTAGCCTTTTTCATCCAAAATCTATAGGGATATATCACACATGTATTAATTTACCAAAATTGTTTTCCTAGTGGTGTAATTAAACTACAAAAGGTATGTCAAAATGACTCAATAGGGTATTCTATACCCTGCACAAAAACTTGTGAAATGAAAGAATGTGGAGCTCACAAATAAGATAATATTCTAGTAAGTTGGTCAAGTACAAGAATTGTGCCATCCAAACACTGAGTTATTCCTAACATCATCTATAGTCATAGAGAAAACTTGAGCACTTGTCTTCTTCCTATTCTCCTCATCTGGTTCCACTTTGGCTTTTGAGGACAATATCTAGCAATATGTCCGGGTTGCTTATAGGTTTAACAAAGTAGAATCTTCCCTCTATATGTTTTCCCTAAATAGTTTTGACCATAGAGATGGCATTCCTAATTCCCAATGGTTTGCAAAAACTCCTCATTTGCTTACAAGGTTTGTTATCCCCATTGATACCACCTCTGGGCCTCTTGTTGTCTCCATCTTTGTTAAAAGTTTTAGATGATTCAGAATTCTTTGAGGTCATTAAAGGTCATGCAAAGTCTTCTTTCATTATAGAGGCTTGAGCCATAACATCCGCGAAGGAAGTAGGTCTCATAGAGAGCACCTTTCATTTGAGTTTGTTCTTCAAACCCCAAATAAAAAGCTCCACCTTCTTTTCTTTGGTAGGCACTACATATTGATCAAACCCCTATAGTTGGATGATTTTATTTTCATACTTCCCTACCATCACATCCTTTTGCTGAAGATCTAAGAACTCCATCTCTTTTTGCCTACGTATGTGTGGAGAAGAATATTGCTTGAAAAGACATTCAAGAACTCTTCCCAAGAAATGTTCTCTTTGTTTTTAGAGAGTGATTCATTTACCATCTTTCACAAAAAATGAGCATCACATACCATAATAAATGTAGTCATGTTCACCTCTTTGTGGGGTTTAATGGATATTGCTCCAAAAGTATTCTCCACTTTCTCTACCCACTTCTCTACCTCGTTGGGGTCATCATCCAAGGTGAACATTGTTGTCAATTTCTTGAACCTCTACAAAGTGGCTGAATTCACATTCTTATTTTCTTCTTTTTTCCTTAGTTTTGTAACAAGTAAGTTCTATCTGTGCCTAAAGTTATGTAAACAGCTTGTGTTTAAGTTTACATAGCATGAGCCATGTTTTGAAACATGTTCAACATCTCTGATGGAGTCAAAATATTCTTATATACAATAACTCTAGGTGATGATGATGCACCGGGACTATTCCCATGATTTGTTGGTTGCACCCGTACTCCTTTTGCTAACAATAGGGTAACAACACTAGTGGCAGAAACATCAACATTAGTAGTGGATGCATCTCTGATATCTTTTCTGCTATGCTATCATTAGCTATATATCATGATTCCAAACATGTAGATGCATTGACCTTGTCTATGATACTAAATTGTTACACCCAAAAATTTTCAAATGCAATTATAAACAAACATCACAACCAAAAATTATCGTTATAAAATCAAAACATCCACCAAGATATATAGGGCTATGAACCACTTTCTTTTTGAAAATACAATTATTAAATCAAAGTACATATAAACTACTATCAAACCATAGCATAAAATAAAACAAGTTTGGCTTAAGTACATGTCTAGAAACCATAGTACACACCAATGTAAATAAATTGACACTTATATACCTACAATCATCTATACAAGATTAAGTGTCAACATAAAGATAAGTACATACTATATGGCTTGAAACAAATGTCCTCGCCATGCACACCAAATCCTTTTAGAAGCTTACTCCTTCTGAGTACCTACATCATAGAGATGCTAAGTATATTGTATACCTAGTGGGATGGTTAAACAAAAACTTCATCAATTTAACATTAAAATAAGAAAACTAGTAGTCACCTATCAAGATCAACCATTAATACAAAGTAAAGAGGTTTAGTAAAGTTGTGGCAACATCAAGGAGATCTCCATGACTCCTCGAAATGTGTACTCCACAAAGTAGCTTTTAGACTCTTGCTGAAGACTATAGCCTACTTCATCCACTTTATTAAACTAAGGCCCAAAGGGGCTCATGGACAAAATTGGTTGAGATTCTCTACTTTCAATGGTAATGAGAACTCTTTCATTTTGCTGCATTAGAGTCATACTTCTTTTAAAGCTATAACTTGTTCAAATCAACTCCCAAGCCTCGGGGAGAGGATTTACAAAAAGTAAACTCCAAAGCATTTGGGAGGTTGAAATCCATTATCCTTTTTTATACCATGAATATTCTCTATGTGGCTAAAATGACCCATTTTTGGAGCCCTAATCGACACTAGGCTCTCATGTTCATAAGTGTCATATACAATGATCTAAGGTCTCTATAATTTTGGTATGCCCAAACTTAAGTTTTACTTAACCCTTATTCACACACATTTTCATCATGTATTTTGATATTTACTTATGTGTCATTAGTACCTAGTGTGCTAGTGACACATATTCTTATGCATGGCTACTACCTCGTCTATTAGCGAAGATTAAGAGAGAAAAGAGAGAGGAGGGAGAGAAGAGAGAGAGAGAAGAGAGAGGAGAGAGAGGAAGATGAGAGAGATGAGAGAAAGAGGAGGAGAGTAGAGAGAGGGAGGAATTTAATTTTGATTTTTTTAGATTAATAAAATAAAATGTATTATCAACCCATAGGAATTCGCATATCTAATAACCTAGGTATTAACAATGCATATAATTATACATCGGTAATACATATGGTATTAACGACACTATTTCATAAGCGCCCCTAATATTTTTATTTTATTTTTAAAATATAATATATAATTAAAAAATCTCCAAAAAATAAAATTAAAATTTGCAACTCTCTCCTCTCTTATCCTTAGAGCTGGGGTTCACATTGATGCGCATGGGAGAGAGAGGAGAGAGAGATCAAAAAGTTGAGAGAGGGGAGAGAGTGAAGAGAGAGAAGGGAGAGATTGGAGAGAGAGAAGAGAGAAAAGAGGGGAAAGAGAGAAAGAGGAGAGAGGAGAGAGAGGAGATCAGAGAAGAGAGAGAGAATGAGGTGAGAAAAGAGAGAGTAGACAGATGGGGAATTTAATTAGATTTTTTTAGATTTTTTATTAAATATTATATTTTTAAAATAATAAAAAAGTAATAAAATAAAATATATTAACGAAGTATAGGAATTTACGTTGCTAATAACCTAGATATTAGCGATGCATACAACTATACATCGCTAATCCTGAGGTATTAGCAATGTTATTTTCTAAGTGTCGCTAATACATTTATTTTATTTATTTTATTATTTTTAAAATATAATACATAATAAAAAAATAAAAAATAAATTTAAATTTCCCTAATCTCTCCCCTCTTATCCTTGGAGCTAGGGCTTATTTACAATGCTTCCTAAGCATCACATGACATACATTTTTTACTCAGTCGCGCGGGCGAAAATTTCATCGACAGTGATGATTGAAATATATTCGACTGCAGAGGCAAAATTCGCCCACACAATCTTATCTTCTCTTCTACCTTCCGCCCTTTCTCCCTCTCAAACCGCTACCACCACCAACACTTTCCTTTCCCTCTCCATTCACCTTTGTGGCTCCGTTCCCGTGGCTGCTTGCCAATCGCTGCACCTCCATCTCTCCCATCAGCCTCTCACGTGCTCAAGCTGCTGTGTTTTGACACCCTAAAAACTCTCCTCTTTCCCTAGACCTTCTACCCTCCTCCGCCGACACCTTCGAGCCCGAGCTCGCTGAGGCAGTCATGAAGCTGATGCTTGACCTGCTCTGCCGCACCGGCTCGACACTTATCCTTAACGCATACCCCTTATTTGCCTACGCTGCCAACGCCAACGTCATCTCCTTCGACATTCGTCTCCTCTTCCGCCTAGACCACCACCTTGCGCCACAGGCCATCACCACCGGATCTCTCCCCTCAACTCCTTCTTTCCACCCTCCTTTGTTCCATCCTTGCCTCTCCCCGCCATCTGTGCGCTGCACCCCAATTTGCCGCCCGTGTGTCCCCCGCCGAGCGTACCTGTCCCCACCAGCCCCCCATGCGCCCAGCTGCCCCCACCATCCCCCAGCTACCCCACGCCACCCCGGTATGCCCATGCCGCACCCCCCTCCTCCGGGCGGCACCTCTGGCACCCCCATTGCCCCCCTCGCCCTCACCCCCCAGCCGCCTCGGTGCGCCCTTGCCACCCGTGAGCCTCCAGCCACCCCCAGCTCCAAGTGAGCCCCCAGCTTCCCACAAGATCTCGTGCGTCCCCAGCTGCCCCCACTACATGTGCGCCTCCAGCCCTCCCCCTTGCTCCCTCCCCATTGAGGAAGTTATCAGTCGCTTCCTCGGTGCGCTGCCTTTCACCCCCTGCTCCCTCACCACTGCCGAAGGGGGCTCCGACCACTTGCTCAGTTGTGGGGGGAGAAGTAATGCCCCACCCCCGGTGTAGGAGGAAGAGGAGAATGGTGGCACCGAATTTTGGCACTGCCACACCCCTGCCTACGCCTCCACGCAGTTCCCCTCCCTCCCGGCTTTGGAGGAGGATGAGGAGAAGAGCGGCACTGCCCCTCTCTTCCCCTCCTCCCCCTCCCCACCCCCGCCTACCCTCTCCTCTATTCCCTCGCTCTCGTTCACGCAGCCCCCCTCCCTCCTGGCAACTGAGGAAGAGGAGCAGAGCGGTGCCGCTCCTCTCTTCCCCTCCTTCTTACCCCTTCCTCTTCCAATCGTTGGAGGACGGGCTCCGACTGGAGTCAGGATCCCTGACTTCAACGCCCATCCCCGAAATCCTACCTCTGGTGAGATTTTATTTTTTTAATTTTTTTATATTAGCAACGCTTTTGTAAGCGTCACTATTAACCATTTCTATTAGTTTTATTAGTGACACTTAATAAAGCGTTGCTAATAGCTATTTTTAATAATTTTTTAAAAAGAATTTTTTATTAGGGATGCTTTTATTAGTGCCATTAATAAATATTTTTAATATTTTTTAATTTTTTATTAGCGACACTTTAAAAAGTATTACTAATAACTCTTTTTATTGGTTTTTTTATTTTTTTTATTAGTGGTGTGTTTTCAAAGTGTCGCTAATGATTATTTTCAATTAATTTTTTTTATTATGGACGCTTTCATAAGGGTCAGTAATAATTTTTTATTATTTTAATTATTAGCAACAAATAGACAAGCACCGCTAGTAAGGCATTTTTATTTTTTTAAAATTTTTATATTAGGGACGCTTTATGAAGCGTCACTAATGGTTAATTATTAGTGACGGCTAGAATTAAGCATTGCAAATAATTAACTATTAGCAACGCTTCATAAAGTGTCGAAAAAGTAAAATAATTAGTGACGCAAAAACAAATGTCACTAATAGTAGATATTTTGTCATAAGCGCCGTTAATGAGCAATAGCGACTCTATTTTTATTGATGTATTTAAATGACTATTAGTGATGCTTAAAAGCATCGCTAATAATCATTTTTGTTGTAGTGAGGGTAATTAAACCTAGCGTTCATGCCCTAGCCATGGCCAACAAGAGGCAGGTAGGGGTAAAATTGAAACTTTTTGGCATCTCCTCCACCAAACTGGATCTCCAATACCACTGTTAGGTGGCGTTAGTAGAATCTTGTTGGTGAGCCTATCCGATGGAGGTGCCAAAATCCTATTTTTCTCAATCGAGGATGTAGACCAAATGCAAATTATGCATAAAACGTACAAATATAAGCAATAATCCGAACAATAATCCACTTTGTAGGGAGGAGAAGAGAGATCGTCTCACGAAAACCTCCTCATAGCGTGCACAAAACATTGTTCTTGCACCTCCACCAATGGGCAGGGAACCGAATAAGGTAGTGTCACATGTCCCAATATGTGTGAGAAAGAATGGATGGAGATTCCTCTCTTAGCAACAAAAGAAGACAACAAGGAATGGCTGCAGCGGCAGCTCAACCCAAGGGAGAGTGGAGCCACAACCAATGTGTTTGCTGGGGGGGTGGGGGGAGTGCGAGATGAAGAGAGGGTCCTTATGGCCTAAGTAGTTTGCTCCTCCTCCTAGTTGGGCTCAGACTCCAAGCCCAAGAGGACTCTTCAACATGGGTTTCCTGGTGGTGTTTTAATTAAGGATGTGGGCTCAACCCCGTAGAGGCTTAGTACACCCCTTATGGCCATGTCCATAGATGTCATATAGGTCTTGCTGCAAGTCGTGTACATACGACTCCAAGATGTAAGCATGTCCGAGCACAAATGTGTGACAATAGGTTAGAGATCATGGGTCTACGCCTACGTACCTTGACCCTTATGAACTTGTACGGGTTCACCCTACTAGATGTCACACGTACGAACTTGTACCGGTTCACCCTACTGGATTTCACACGTAAACCAATATGGGCTGAACCGACAAAGCTTTCATGATTATTAACGGCAATGTGGGATTGCGTCATTCTTAAACTATATGAGGGAACGTAGTGATGCACTAAATTTTTTTAAGAAATAAAGAAGTGTATTGATACCAAGTAAAATTACGAAACATCAAATAAATCGTTCAAACCTCATTAGAGCTAATTGAATCCATTCAAAACATTGCCCTCAGTTACGAGAACAACTATCAAGTTTATTTTTATCTTAGCCATCATTTTTGCACCACTAATTTGACTCTGGTGTTGTCTTCTTCAACCCGGTACTGCTCTACTATGCCTAAATGTGACATCAGTAGCCATACAAGAGTGAGAAGCTCCCCCCCTGAGCTAAGTTGCTGGGCATGGTTGTACCCACGACAGTGACTCGCAGCATAAGACATCATCTCCACCCACACATGACTGATTATGTTCCATTCAATTTCAGGCCCTCTGATGCCTTGCAGCTGAGTGGCAAGCCTAGCAGCTTTGTATAGGACAGACTTATTTTTACCTTTTACAACAGGTACGTCCAGCACACTGCGTTTCTCAAGCAAGGTCTTGGAGCATTTGCCTTCATTGGATTCCTCATCCTTGATGAAATAGTTGACCTCATCACAAGTATCTCTGAACCTGATGTCCCCAATTCCTGCACCCACCATGTCTGGAAGGTTCACCAGAAGGTACACCATGTAGTCTGAAATGCGTTTGCTCAAAGAAGAGGGTCCAGGCGGAGGAGGTGGGTGGGTCGGGTCCTCGGCATAATAGCACAAATCGGTGGCAATGTGCCATACTAGGACACTTTCATCAAATTCTCCCTCTAGGCTCCAACCCAAGGCCCCACTGTATCCAAACTTCTGCAGCGTCCACTGCCCTCTGTGCCTGTAAAGTGTCTTGTATTCGCTTGGGTCATTGCAGTTGATCACATCGTCCTTGAGCTCCTTGCAAATGAAGTCACTGAGATCTGGTGTGACAGATATGAATTTGGTGCAGTAATACTTGTCCCATGATTCCTTCATTTTGAAAATCCGCAAGATTGTCTTCCATATACTGATCTGTGATCGATCCGCTATGCAAAACCGTATTAAATTGTACTGCCCGATTACATTAGACCACCTTGCTCTTCTGGGTGAATGGAAGAAGAAGAAGGCTCTCTTGAAGACAGCCAAAAATCGGTCACATTTGAGGCGTATCAGCCGAACCAGGGTCAGGTCCGAGAAGATCATCATGCTGAACGCATATGCCTCTATTATGAGAGCTCCACAAAGCAGAATGTAGCTTATAATCACATCAGCTGGATCATAACCATTCTTCTTTGTATCAAAGAGAAACAAAGCAAGGGCAATTATGATGGAAACAAAACTAGTGAGACGGAAAATGTAGCCCCTTGGGGAATGAACTATTACTGCCTTGGTAAAGAGCACTTCATAGAAGAAATTGAGCTCTACTCCAATGATTTTGAAAATCTGATCAGAAGATCTCTTGAAGAAGAACCTCTGGCTCTCGCGCAGCTCGTCGTAGCTCAAGATAAGATCCACGATGAGCCGCTGGAATGTCTGGAAGAATCGATAGGCTTCGGCTAGCACCATCTCCTCACTGATGCTTTCTTCTCTGGTATCTAATGGCAACTCAGGCTCGGGATCAAATTGCTCAAGCTCTAAGCTTGTTGGAATCCCACCGCTGGAGAATGCGTAAAATTTCTCCACCAGGTTGAAGTAATTGGTGCTGTCATCTTTTCTTGCAAGCTGGGCATCTTTGAAGTGGTCCTTGCTTGCATATCTTAATGCCCATATTCTTTCCCCATACTTGATCACCCCAGCCAAGAAGACAAAGCAAGCAGGAGCCACAAGTCTAATTGTGGTCAAGCAACGGATGAATGAATAAATGGCAAGAATGACTTGGGCTGCGAGAGTGAGCAAATGCCTCTTCCAAAGCTCGTTGTCTTCCAGAGAGAATGCAGTGATGGTGTCCGGACCACCAAGGTGTAATAATAGGAATGGCGACCAGAAGCCTAGGAGATCGTTGTTGTCCTTCTTGCTAGAACCAGTCTCATCTTCTGTGTCCGAAACATGGCCTAGAGCAAATACGGCCATGCTATCTGCTAGCAAGTAAGCCACCCAGAGAGTGATACCCCGTAGGAAGCTTCTACTGCGCTTCCTGTTACTGGCCAAGAGGATGAGGATTATCTGTATGGAGAGGCTGACTAGAATGGCGGACCTCAGCTCAAATTTACTCCATATGTTCTTCAGTTTCTCTGGGAATACCTCCATTAATGTCGCCCTCATTTTGATGCTGTGCATGCACGATTCTTTGAACAAGTTACTCACCCATAAAATTTACTAAACTAACTTATTTCATAAAAAGTTAGTTTATAACTAAGTGCTGGAAGTTCTAAACAATATACTTGTTTCTTTACAGCCATGTATTTTTTTCCACTAAGAAGATCGTATCTTTATTTACATTCCCATATGCTGCTTTCAATAATTTTTTAGGAAACGGTTTCAAGTTTTTGCTCCCTTACATAATTCTTAATCTTATACTCCCTCCCTCCGGAAATAAGTGTCTGTATTAGATAACAAAAATGCATTTTGGTACCAGATGGAGGAAGTCACTACCTTAAACCTTAAGACTTGAGACAATATGAATGTACTCTCTCCATCGGGTAATAAGTGTCTCACTTAGAAAACAAAAATGTACAAAAATCAGTTTATTTTGGTTTTCTAATCCAAACACTTGTTAGGAAACGAAGGGAGTATATCTTAAGTTTGGTTGCCCATAAAAAGGAAAAACCTACGAAACTGTTTATATATCACTTTAGTCTAAACAATATAGGTGTTAGTTCATCTTAATCAATTTAGATTAGAAAGAAAAAAACACATTAAGCACAATGTATAACATAAGTATTAATGATCTATGAGTATAAATAGAACTATGCCACACTCTTTTCAAATGAACGTATCATTTAATTTGCAATTAAAAAGGGGCCAGTAAAAAGATTACTCATAGACTTGAGTTGTATCTTACTATTGTTAGTGCAGCGCAGCAGCTGAGAATTTGCTTCCAATCAATCCAAGTTTAGATTTGGCAAGACCTTCAACGAGATAATTTTTCAAGGCTTCGGTAGAATGAGAGTCCCGCCAGTATAGATGTGACATAGCCGCATCTTAAGTGCAAAGAAGCAGAAGCATGCCCAAGAAAAAGAGCGTTACTTTCACTTTTGGTCACATGAAGCAAGGAATTTTCATGAGTTTGGCCACTTCTTTAAGTCTAAGTCATTCACATTGTAGATTGCGAGATGGTGAAGGGCAGTAGTGGCCATGGGCTATCCTGGCCCATGAAATTTTGTGCTTTCCTTGTTAGGTGCGACTAGGTGGTTCCCCTGAAAGTTTTCATAGATGACTTAATTTGGCCCTCTTAAACATTTGAATGGCTCTTGTCGCTCGAAAGTATTTATAATGCTTCATTTTGACAATAAGCCTAGGGTAATAAACACCTTTCATTTATGTGACTGATGATGTACAAGCTAGCTTATATTTGATCCAATGGTACTCATTCTAATGTGCTCTAAGGTATATGGAGTTGACCTTAAATACCAAGGGCTTACATGTGTTCCTTATGCTAGACTCATTGCCAAAGGGGAATATAAAAATTTTTTCCCCATCAATGACTATCACCTCCATGGATGCATTTTGTATTTTCCATCATAAGTTGTGCATGGGAGCCCTTCATCCATGAAATCAGTAGATTACGAGCTAACACATGTTACTTACGCTAACGTGTGTTAAAACATGCACCATCTAATCTTAAATACCAAGGCCTCCTATGTGCAGCTTACATTAGGTGCATTGTCAATGGAGAGCATGCAAAATGCTTCCCACCTCCGTACTCACAACAAGGCAATGACATTTCTTTGATTCTAAGCTGCCTAAATACTGATGTCATAAATATAAAAGAACGTACTTTTCCATTTTTTTATAGGATGTACTTCTCCATTTTACACGTAAACCATTGCCATTCCTCAATGAGTCAATCCTCATAGTGAAGTAATGACAAGTAAGTTTATTAAAGAAGGAATACATTATGGACCTTTGGATCCAAGGGTTCGGTTATATTAAGGATTGAAAGAGGCAAATTCAGACGTAAGGAGGGGGTCATTTGATGAAAAGGAAGTAGGGGGAGGCGAAATGGGCTTGGGAGTTCTGACACAAAGTCGGGGGTCACTTTCAATTTAGTTCGATTTGGTAAAATTCTGATTTTATTTAAAAAATGGCAAAATATCGGCATCCTAAATGATGCAAGAGCATAAAATGAGAAGTGTTAAAATTGGATGAAGAAACGAACTGGTTCAGGCATTTGATAGAGGGTATAATCATCAATCACTAAAAAAGAAACAAATGGGTGGCCACGATTAAAACAAGCAAGGGTGTGATTGTCATTTTAATATGGTTGTTACTTCGGTACTCTATCTTCAACCTCTGAACGAAAGAATTAACAAGGAAAATGGCAGATTAACATCGAAGATTCAAGAAGCAATAATCCATATCATCAAGTCCAGCCCAACAGCAATTTTGTTACCACAACAACAGCTTGACAACAGAGGTATAAAAGAGGAGAGAAATGAAAGAAAGGACAACTTTTGGATTTCGAAATTCCAGCTAAAAGTCAGAAAGTAGAGCTCCATCTTGCTTTTGTGAAACTAGATCTGGGAGAGATCTATGCAGTGTCTATACGAGAGATCCTCAAGCTCGTGGTTGAAGCTTCTATGCTCCCAAGCTTTGGAGTAGAACTCTTTCTGAGAGCTAAGTGAAGCTCGTTTATTTTTGTTTTGTTCTGTTCATCAATTAGAAATTCTATTTGAAAATTGTGTTGAAAATTTCTAGAATCTGAGAAGTGAAATTCTGTAATTCGATATGAGTTCAAGGAATGACTTTATGTTGTTATCAAATTTGTCAACTTCTCTTTGGTTGTTCAAATTGTCTTCAAATTCTAAAATTGTGGTTCAATTTTTGAAGTGTAAAATTTAAACATTCGGAGTAATTTGGTTGATTGTTTAAAATTGAATATCGACTACATCATTTGGTATCAAAGCGGTGTTGATTATGGGAATATAAACAAATCATGCCTGAGAATGTAGAGGAAGAAGGTCTTAGCATGCAACAAATGTTCGCTCGAATGTTACAATTGCAGCAACAAGCTCTATAGGTTCAGCTATAGAATCATGCACAACTCATGCAAGTTATGCCACCACCATTTCAAATGAATCCTCCACAAATGCAAATACCAATACACAATGCATTTGATGAATATGATTCTAAAGATGAAGATGAATTTGAAAATGTTTATCAGCTTGACTGAAGAGGTGAGTCTCAAAAACCTTCTTTTGATGGAAATTTACATGTAGAGGCATTTTTGGATTGGATCTATAAGATCAAAAATTTCTTTAACTACATGTATATTGATGAGACTCAGAGGGTGAAATTAGTGGTCTTAAATTGAAAGGTAGAGCTACGACTTGGTGGTTTCAATTGCAATATAACATAACCAGGTTTGGTAAAAGACCAATTAGTTCATAAAGGAGAATGAAAAGGCTCCTAAAGATTGGATTTCTTCCAGTTGGCTATAATGAGTTCTTATTTCAACAATTTCAAAACTGTTGGCAGGGAAAAAGAAATGTCAAGCAATATGTGTCTGAATTTATGAGGTTGTCAACAGTGAATGATTTAGATGAATTAGAATTTCAGTTGGTTTCAAGGTTTTTTAGTGGTTTGAAGCATAAATTCCATGCCAGATTTATTTCACAACTAGTAAATACTTTAAATGAAGCTATTCAGATAGCTTATTGGTTGGAAATGCAGTTTGAAAGGCAAATTGACAGGAATTTTAGTGTTGTTAAGATTCCAAAAGTTTTAGTTCTTAATCAGAAAGCCAATTCAGTTTGTATTGACCTAATGAAAGGAAAATTTGTCACAGCTGAAAGGGAGAAACCTCCACTGAACTTTAGTAATTCAATTGACAAATTCGAGGACATTCAGGAAAATCTGAAAGCTAAGAATAAGAAACTGGATGACTTAGAAAAATTAGAGGATCAACTGAAAATTAGGGATTCAAATTCAGAAAGTGAAAGTGAGGACGTGGAATATTCCCAGAAAACTGGACAACAAGCAGTTGTTCCTAACATTTGTGTCAAATTGGAGAGTGAATTTTCTGTTGAATTGCCATTCAAAAATGAAAAGTCAATGGAAGCAAATTTATCATTTCCTATCAGTGTTGACACTAGCAGAACTATAAAAGTTGAATTAGAAGTTTTCAATTCATTTCTCTATTAGTGATTGGCATTTGTTTTGGAAAGTTCTGATACAAATACTGCCAAAACCACCATGGTTGAATTTGCACAAAGGTATGTGTTATAAATGCCATTTGCTTGTAGAAAATATGGCAGTAAAACTAGCTGTTTGTTTGGAAAATGAAATAATTTCAGCCTGGTACAAGTATGTACAAGTGATACAAATGAAAGGCAGTAACTATTTAGTTTCAGTTGGCTCAATCTGAAAGCTCTTTCGCAGGGAAAATATATCTCAGCAAATTATTTAGTGCAACCAATCCTAAATTTTAATCAGTGCATTCAAGGTGTTCGACAGTACGCCAAACATATTCAAAAGTTGTTAACTCATCTAGGAGTGGAAGAAATAGAAATATATTTGGTAGCTCAAAGTTTTAATGAAATATATTTTAATTTCTCATAGTTAATGGGATATCATTCAGTTTATGGTAATAGCTCAGTTCTTGAGTTGAATGTGCAAACTGAGTTTACATTTGAACATTGGAAGTTAAAGAAACATGAAGTAGTTAACTTCTTTTTAAAACTTGTGGAATATGAAAACGAGAGCATGGTCATTGATTATTTACCATCAAATCTTCTAGGAGAAAATGTGGTAAAACAGTTCAACATGCTAAAAATCTATAAAGAAAATGAATTAGATCAGAAATAGAAAGAAGAAGGTTGATAGCCAGATTTATATCTTTACTGCTCTGGATTTTGTGTTGAGTTTTATTTGAAGCCTTGGTCATTGGATATGAACAACATTGGATTTGATTTCAAATCTATGATTTTTGTGTCCAAGTTTGTGGCACAACCCATTCATACAACAAAGTTTGTTAAAGACAGTTTAAGCTTGGAAAATTCTAGAGAATTATTTTTGAGTTAAATTGTGGATATTTGCTTCTTGTTGAGTACAAACAATACCTGAGTCATGTCAATGAGTTTGTAGACATCCAACTTCTAAGGCATATTGATATGTCTGATATTGACCAGCAAATTGGAGAGATAGAACTGAAGAAATTATTGGTACTTTATAAGTTGGATGAATTTACAGAAGAGAAAATATTAGCAGAAATGCTAAATGAAACTTCGCAGCAAGTTAAACAATTAGTGAAAGAAATAATAGAAACAATGCAAATATCTAATGCTATGGTGGCAAGGATATCACCTACTTAGAACATATTCTCTGATCTGGGAAGAAACTTAAAAATGCTTATGCTGAAGATTGTGATAGAAACAGAAATACAACTATTTAGGTGGTGATATAGTTGAAGTTTTGGACTTGTAGAAAATTAGATATGAAGCTGTATTAGTACAGAATGAAGACACAACCAAGTTAAAGGAAATTCAAGAGACTAAAATAACTCAAGAATTGATAAAGTTTGAGCAGGAACTCTCTGCCTTCAAAATGAATTCAAAATGGCTGACGTGAGGAATTTGAAAGAGCAGAATGATTGCATTGTGACTATGAAAACTATCATGCCTTCATCAGTTGTGACACACTTAGCAAAATTCATTATTAATTGTGGAAGCTATTCAGTGCGAATTATGCTAATAGATTTCAAAATAGCAAAGCAAAGTGTCGAAGTTAATTTTAAAATTTCTAGACAGAATTTAAGATTGAAAGCAGTCATATCAATTTCTTTGAAGGAATTGAAAATGCAAATGGGCAAGTGGAATCCTCAGATATTACTCCCTAACAGTAAAGATTTTGCTCAAGATGGTAAATGGAAATCATCCTGGATGGTACAAGAAAACTTATTTACTTGTTCCAGTAAGTTTGTTAATCCTACGTATTGAATTAGCTGCAAACAATATGCTATCAAAATTGGAATTTTATTTTGATAGTACTATTCCTATGTTTGGAATGGAATTAAAGATTGATGAGTTCGATCGTGCTGCTCTAGAATCTTCTTTGGTCACAGTCAACAATATCACTCTTATCCTGGATATTCTTTGGTTTCCATATATGCATCACTAGGTTTTACTTAAAGCTGATCTCATGATTCTTGTAAAAATTAGAATTCAGAAAGAAAATCATTACATGATTACTTTGCATATGAGAATCTTTCTCTAGGCTTTTGTCTCAAAAGTATTTCCAGTTGAAACACCTGCTTGGCCTTACAAAGAATTACAGTTGTTAGTTCATCAAAGTATTGTACTGTGGTTTGAAGAGCCTCCACCAACTTAGTTTTATGTAGTCAGTTCCTATTTTAGACCTTAATTCATTTTAAGCTCGAGGTCGAGCTTCTTTTGGGAGGGATGCTAAGATGCAGGAGCATAAAATGAGAAGTGTTAAAATTGGATGAAGAAATGATCTAGTTCAGGCATTTGATCAAACACTTAAAACCAGTTTTAACAATAGAGGGTATAATCATCAATCAGTAATGCAGAAATGAATGGGGTGGCCATGATTAAAACAAGCAAGGGTGCGATGGTCATTTTAATATGTTTGTTACATTCGGTACTCTATCTTGAACCTCTAAAAGAAAGGATTAACAGGGAAAATGGCAGATTAACATCAAAGATTCGAGAAGCAATAATCCATGTCATCAAGTCCAGCTCAGCAGCAATTTTGTTACTGTAGCAACAACTTGAAAATGGAGGTATAAAAGAGGAGAGAAGTGAAAGAAAGGACGAATTTTGAATTTTGAAATTCCAAATGAAAGCCAAAAGGCTGGGAGAGATCTGTACATGACTATGCAAGAGATCCTCAAGCTTGTGGCTGAAGCGTCTACACTCCCAAGCTTCGGAGTAGAACTCTTTCTGAGAGCTAAGTGAAGCTCGTTTATTTCTGTTCTATTCTGTTCATCAATTCAAAATTATGTTTGAAAATTGTGTTGAAAATTTCTAGAATCTGAGAAGTGAAATTCTGTAATTCGATATGAGTTCAAGGAATGACTTTATGCTGTTATCGAATTTGTCAACTTCTCTTTGATTGTTCAGATTGTCTTCGAATTTTGAAATTGTGGTTCAATTTTTGAAGTGTAGAATTTAAACATCCGGAGTAATTTGGTTGATTGTTTAAAATTGAATATCGACTACATCACTAAAATATAGGGAATGTGAAAGGATTCATTGTGAATCTAAGAATTTTGTCCATGTTTGCTTTGTGGTAGTTCTGCATCCACTTATGAAGGTATAAATTTGAGTGCTTGGACAAGTAATCTTTGGTTTCGCTCTTAGGCTTAAAATTACAAATAGAATATTTTGGGCTTCAGTACCGCATTGATTAATGAAGGAAACATACCAAATAGTCAAAATAGTCGCCAACTTTATGATTATTTGGAAAAATCTTTGAATTGCTCGATTAATCGGGCAAACATTCTGCAAGGGTCCAAATTAACAATTTCGCCAAATATTCGGCAACATGAAGGGTCAATAATCAACTACAAGAACCTGACGAGCAAAAAAGTGTGAGAAAGAGATATAGCCCGTGGCATGATGAACACTAACTTTGAAATGAAATTTGACGCCTATAGTTTTTCGCCAATCCATTCCCAAGGCACAATCAACCTTTGTTGTTGAACTTGTGTTGCACTACCACAAGTTCATTCTGAACTTAAAGAGGGATTCTGGAGGAAACCCACTTCATAAAGATTCGAGAGAAAACCCAATAGAGAAAGATATATTGGAGGATAAAGTGGACAAGGCAAAGTTTCTAAGGCTTGCCCTAAGGAATGCCTATTTATTTGAAGGGCAACATAATGATAATGATTTGCCTATTCAATATAATGACATTGATAATGAGCAAGTATCTACATTTGCATTGATATTTTGACATGTTCCTAATTTTTAAAACTATTTTTCATAAAAATATTTGCCTTCAATTGAAAATGTATAATACACTCCCCTTTATACCAAGTAGCAAATGAAATTATATTATGCATTCACAAAACATTTAAATATCAAAGTGGGGATGTGAGAACCATCTCTTTCACAAACACATGTTGTGATAACATTATAAATAATCATCTAAATATCTAGAGTATTAAAATATTTAACAGGATCCACAACTAGGTACTTGTCTGCTATATATATACAAACTAATAAAAATATTAATGACACCCTCTAATGCCTAAACATCAAATTTAGAAGGAAAATAAATCATTAAATTGAAGGTGGGCTCTCCTCTACAACTACAACTTTTCCCTTACCTCTAAGGTCTTCTTTCTAGGGGACTCGAACCACAAAGGATACTATGTATATGGGTATACTTGGTGGAATTGCAATCCATGGGATTCCAATCCAAAAGAAAATAAATAGTTCGATAAAAATACTAAGAGAAAATATGTTGTTATTATCAATTCATATGAGATAGAGATCCAAATTGATACATACCTTTTTGTGATAAGTATACTTACAACGTAGGACTACACTTCAGGGTTCACTAGACACGACAAACTCATCTAGGAGTTCCCAGTTAACTAGATATTGGACTACCACAAATTTGACCTCAGTATTTTCCTCAAGCATGCCCGACCCCATCTATGACATGAAGGGCTCATGGACCCAAGTGCTAAGATCGTGACTATCAAGATCATCAAAATCCCCTATGTTGCGTTGTGTGGGATCAATCATCTTTTTATGCTCTAATCCATTCAAAGCTGCCTCCTGGGTCAAGGGAGAGGCACTATACACCTCCCATCCTTAGAGAGCCAGAAGACCATGATCCTTTTCTATACCATACCCTTCCATTCTTCATGGCTAAATGACTCACTTGAGGAGCCAATAAGGCACGAGGAATCTCAAACCTTTTACCAATTTCTTAAGAGTTTACTAGCCCTTAGTGCTTACTCAAAATTCCATACACATCACAAAATCCTCAAAAATGCAATTATATGTAATTGCAACATAACTTGTTCCTTGCTATAAAACACACTAAATTTTTTTTATTATGAGGTACCATCAGTAACCTCACCAACAGGTTTACTTGGTCACCACTAACCATTAATAGACCTATTAACATGTTGAACCCTCATCAACAGTGGGATGGCTAGTTAAACCCACCTCACAGAATAGTTGGCAAGATTACCAATGACCATTAGTAGATCCACAAACATGCCAAACCCTCATAGACAGTGAGTTGACTAGATAAGCACACCTCACTGATGCATGTCCCTCACTGCCGATGACCAATCAACATGCATGGATCTGTAATAACATAAGTGTCCTTATGACATGTATTAACTTATTTACGTGATCAAAAAAATGCAAGGAATGAGTGTAATTTTTAGTTAGTTTTAGTACGAAGATTGATGTTTGATGATGAAGATAAAAAAATAATCAAATCCATGTTTCGATAAGTAAAAACACGCGCACACATCACATTCACACACCTTAGGGTAAAAGAGATATTAGGTAAAATGATTGTGAGAGTTGGAGGTTGTTTGATTAAAAAACATTGATTTTTTGTTCAGAGTGATCAATTGCTCAAAAACACCAATTTATCGGCCTTGACTATAGCAAGGTTGTCTGAAAAATTATTAACGGATCGATTAATTGGATTAAATGATTGAACGACGGGCTAAAAATATATATCGAAAGTTTAACCGAGATGAAATTGATCAATTGTTTGGTTAGTTCATCAGTCAATGTGAGGATTTGATTGAAGGAAATAGCGAATTGATCGATCGCTCTGTAGAACAATTGATCAATGGAAGGTAGAATTGCCTAAATTAGGCTTTCTGGTTTGATTTAGATTCCTAGTTTAAAAAAAATCACTTTGAGACTTTGGGAGTCTATAAAAAGGGCTATGAACATGAGGAGAGTAGAAAAAAAGGCTTAGAAAACTTAGAGAACTTATGTGGAGTTGTTTTAATGGTTTTTAGAGAATTAGTCCTCTAGATTGTGGTTTTTGTCTACCATAATCAAAAGATTGATTAAAGGTGAGATAAGTGCACAAAAACACATGAGGCATGGTGTTTGATGAAGATTAGTTACTAGTTAGATGCACTTTACTTTTCTCAGTTTGTATCTGCCACATACATTAATCACAAACCAATAAGTAATAGCTGAGGTTATTTGAGTATTTTTTAGATTATTCTAGTATTTTTTAGATTTGATTGTGCTTTTGGTTGCCATGTAATTCAAAACCATGCTTAGTTTATCTCAATTTATTTAAAATTTTGTTGTTGCTAGGAATAATAATTTTTTTTATTAATTGAAGGTGCTTAGGGCTAAATTTTGTGTTATGGAACATAACAGTTCTCAACTTGTGCATGAAAAATCTAACAAAAATCTTGAATTGCTTGTGAAAATTAAAAAATTAGAAGAAGAATTGAAAACTTCTAATTCAAAATTGAAAGTGTTTGTTAAAGGCAAGGAAAAACTAGATAAAACTATCTCTTTTGAACAATTTGGAAGTGACAAAAGTGGTTTAGGGTATGTGGGACAATAAAAACTAGGATGAACTAAATTTATTAAGGCTATTGTATAATAATGATGCTAGTACCTCAAATTCTAAATCTTTAGTTTAAAAACAATTCCATAAGAAGGAACTAGTGACTAACTTTTAGTCTATCATAAATAAATTAGTGAATAAGTCATAAATTGTGAGAGATGATGTTAAATTTGACTTGCATCGATAAATCACATGGATGGGTAGAAACTAACGGGAACTTAGTGCAAAGGTTCAAAATCTTGAACATTAGGCATATACACATGATTCACTAAGAAACTCTCATAAGTCTACTCATAATGGTTATCACAAGAATGAACAAAGGATTAATGCAAAAACACTTTGGGAAATAAAAACATTATTAAAACTCGAGTGATCTTCAAGAGTTTTTGAAAACAAAATAATTTGTGTAAAGAAAGATGAGGTGAAATGCAGTGTAATACACACTGCCAAGAAAACTCAACATTTTAACATGTGGTATTTAGATAGTAGTTGTTCAAAACACATGACTAATGACAAATCTAGGTTTACTAACTTAGTAGAGAAATATGATAGCAAAGTTACCTTTGGACATTGAAGTACCATAAAAATAGATGGGATAGGCACACTAATAGTTTTTGGATTGCTTGACTTTGATAATGCTTTGTATATAAGAGGTTCGAAAGCTAATCTTTTATGCTCTAGTCAAATTTGTGATGAAGGGTTTATTGTAAAGTTTACAATGAAAGCTTGTTATATCATTGATAAATCTGAAATGACTTATGTTAAAGGTTTAAGTGCTCATAATAATTAATATTTAGTTGATCCGATTTACTTTGGAAACTTGTCCTTGCTTGATAATACTTGTGGCATCAAATATTAGGATATGTGAATACCATATATTTGGCAAAAATAATGAAGAATAAGATCATTAGAGGTGCCCAAATTTTAAAAATTCCTAAAAGATTTGTATGTGGTGATTTTCAAAAGGGTAAATAATCAAAATCCCATTATAAAAAACTGAAACATGTGAGAACTAAGAGACCATTGGAGTTGATACACATAGACCTCATTGGGCTAATGCAAATAGCTAGTCTAGGTGGTAAAAGTACATTTTGGTGATGATAGATGACTTATCAAGATTCACTTGGATAAATTTTTTTAGAGAGAAGTCAGTTGCTTTTGAAGCATTTAAAACTATTTGACTTACCGTACAAAATAAAAGTGGCCTAAATATCAAAGCATTACAAGTGATATATGAGGTGAATTATTGACTTTTGATTTAAAACTTTTAATGAAAATTTTGGAATTTACCATTTCTCATCCCCTAAAACACCTCAACAAAATGTAATAGCTAAAAGGAAAAATAGGACAATTTGGGAGATGACTAAGGTGATATTTAATGAGAAGAATTAAATAAAATATTTTTGGGAAGAAGCTATAAACTCTGCTACATACACTCTTAATAGAGTTTATATAAAGACTAATATAGTCCAAACATCTTATGAGTTGTGGAGAGGTGATAAACCCACTGTCAAATACTTTAGAGTCTTTGGAAGTCCTTATCGCATCTTCAAAGATAGAGAAACCTTAGTAAAATTTGATAGGAAGAGTGATGATGAGATTTTTGTTGGAGATTTAGGGCAACAAAAGAACTCAAACTATTATGGAGTAATCTAATGTTGTTGTGAATGATGCAAAAATCATTTAGGATAAAAAAGTTCAAAATGAGAAAGAAAAAAAAGTTGATAATTGTTATGTTTAAGGTGATTCACCTAATAATTTTAGTGATGTAAATAAAAAAGAACATGTACAGGTGTGTGACAACCCTGATTTTTGGTACGTTTCTTAAAACTAATAATAGAATTTTAATATATTATATTGATAGAGTACTATTTTGTATTTAGTACCTAAAGAGTTATGGTAGAACTCTAAAAGACGAACATCATGGCTTTTGAATCATTTAAATCTGACATCAAAGCCTTAAGTATTGATCGTGGGAAGTGTGCTTCATGGGTGGCACCCAAGGTAAAACTATGGTAAAACCTATCCTTTAGTGGTCTTGTTTTGAAGGGCTTGTAGATACGAGTCCATCGGTACCAAGAACACGTAATTATGATTTATGGTTAAAAAGTTATCTCATTTTTAAATTTGGAAATGGAAAGAAAAAAATATTATTTAATGGTCGGCTGATGCAAGCAATGCATTAGCCAACGCTGAACCACAACATGATGCCACGGTGCGGCATCACATGGCTTAACTATGCCACATGGCATTGCACAATTCGAACACACGACATGAGTCATCCGAGCTGCACATGGGACCTGCGTGTTGCGTCCTGCAGTAACACGCAAAATCGTGCGCCAAGCGCGGTGCCAACATGTGACACGTGTTGGACACGCGTCACGCACTGGCTGGTCATCCCAACTATAAAATCCCTCACATTTTTTACAACATTTCAATTCTACCACGTGTCAAAACTTCTAAGCCTCTGTTCTGAGTCATTCTAAGTTCAAATGAGGGCGTTCAAAAGGCGTTTTCTACTAAATCGATTGTGCCAGATGTTGTGACGGGGCGAATTTTTCTAATTGAGCTCTCTAGAACCACGAATTTTCTACCAAAAGCTAGGGTAGAGGGTCTTAAATTCTAGCTTATGCTCTTCTCGTATCATTGAAATTTTATGCATTGTTTTTACTCTATCATGCTTATTTGCTTGAGTTTCTGAAAAATATTGTGTGCTATGTGTTACCTACATCGAATTATGTGATGGTACGTGTATTTTCTAGATAGTTCTGGGATTAAACCTAGAATTGCCATGTTTTATCGAGATACCTTTTGAGGAAAATAATCGATATCGGACACGCGCACATAGGTGTGGGGTGTAATGGGTAAACTCCTAGCCTTGTGAGCTTCCTACTGTCCTTTGAGCATTGGGTGGAACACCATTCGGTATCATGGGTTTGGATTTATCATCATTAGACAAACCAGTGTTTTCTGAAATTATTTTTGAATTTGTTGCTACCATAAATTTTGTCCTAAGAAATATTATTATCGTCATGAGTATTTTTACTTAGCATTAAATTAGATTTTAATTTCACCTACTAAGTATAAAAAATACTCACCCACCTCCAGACTTTGTAGGTAGTGAAATCAAATCAGAGGTGAATTCCATGTAATTTCTTGAATGTTTTCACTAAATTTTGTAATAATGTGACTTTTATGTAAAGGCTTGTTATGCCTATATTTTTGTGATCTGACTGCTCTATGAATGGTGTACCTGAAATATGTCCTAATTTGTTGATGTTTTGCTAAACCATTAATCATTGTATTATATAAAATTTTGGCTGTGCATCAACACCAATTTTACTATAATTTATGATATTTTATGTGTCGTTAATATAGTATGATGCGTACTGACGGCCGCCACGTTCGATTTTATGTGTGATATTAACACGTGCTGAGCGGAATAATAATTCTATGTATTATGTTATATATTATTTAATAGTGTCACATTTGGTATCGGAGCTCACGATTTTACCATTAGTAGAGCAGCCAATTTCATTAGTCACATAAATACATAATATTGATATTTGATGATTTTTCTGATGCTATGCTATGCTTTGTTTTGAATTGATAATTCAATTAATGGGAAACTAAAAAATGAAACTCATCTTGGGCTCTTTATATCATATGTCACCCCAAAAACTATTGTTACCATCAGGAAATGATAAGAAGAGTAGCTGTATGGCAGAGTCCTCAAATATTTTAGAAATCACCACTGTCCTTCCTCAAAATGGTGATGAAGTCCATGAAGTAGTAAATATTCCCGACACACCTCCCTCGGTAGTTGAAGTATTGGAAATTATAAATATTTCTGACTCAACCTTTGAAGTTGAAGAAGAGGATCCAGAAGAGGAAGACCCGTCGGAAGAAGAAGACTTGTCGGAAGAAGAAGACCCGTCGGAGGAAGAAGATCCGTTGGAGGAAGACCCGTCAGAAGAGAACCTACCACCCAAGGTTGGGCCACCTAAGGAAGACCCATCAGACATAGACCAAGCCAAGGAATAACCGTTGGAGGAGGATCCAGCCGACAATGAATATTTTTGGACAAAAATGTTCATCAACATCTAAGAAGAGAGAGAGATGATAGAAAACCTAGGTGGGGATGAGAGGATGGAAAACCCTGATGGGGATGAAAGGATTGAGAACCCAGGTGAGGGTGAGGGGATAGACAACCTTGTTAGAAACTTTGACTTAAATATCCTACCCCTTGAAGCAGAAGAAACAGAAGTTGAGTGAGCTCGATGAGGTAAGGGTAAGGGAATAATGTGGTATACTTACCAATTACCAGAAATATGTATGTTACGTGAGCAGAGAGGGCATTACTATTGTCAGTGCCCATGGTACATTGAACCATTGCTGGAATTGTGTCCTTTTTGTATGCAGGATGGGCACTACTTCTTCCAATGCCCATTTAGAAAAAAATTCCCTTAAAACGTCTCTTTCAACCTTTAGAAAAGATGTGTGTGTTTTGTATAGTTGAGTCTTATGGTAAAATAGTTGTCTTGTCAAGTGTTGTCAATACACTTCTTTTCTATGATGTAAATCGAGTCTTTTGGCATGACAAGTGTAGCAGATACACTTCTTTTGTATAATGTAAATATGTATGAAATGGTTATAAATATATACTATTAGCTTACAAAAATTTCTTGTGAATGCAAGGTTACAATCTACTAGCTCCCTAAAATGTCTTTTGATAAGGAAGTACATTGTTTGAAGCCAAAAATGCTGCTCAGCAGGTAGCAACACCTGAAAATCATATGGACAATTTTCTTGACCTATTGATTCAAAGAATGACTCAGCATTTGTAGACTCAAAGGTTTCAGCCCATCCCTAACCGCTAAAGTAACTCTAGGGAACTGACTGAAAATAGTCATAGTGAGAAAGATAACTTGCTTGAGCGATTTAAGAAAATTGCTCCTGAGTTTTGTGGAGATGATGGATTAGAAGATGCCAAGAAGTGGATGTTCAAAGTTTAGAGGGTATTTAATTCACTTAAAGTCCCTAAAGATAGGAAAGTGGATGTAGCCACTTTCGCTGTGATAGGAGAAGTGGCTTTTTGATGGCCATCTGCTGAGAGAAACTTCTTCCCCAATAAAGGAAATATCAAGTGGGAAGAATTCAGAGAAGTATTGTACAACAAATGTTTCCCTCCTCATGTTCAGGAAAAGAAAGAGAAAGGATTTTTGGATCGCCAACAGGGAAATATGATAGTCTTTCAGTATGAAAACAAATTTGTTCAGTTACAACGCTTTACTCCTGAAATTCGCTCCACCAAGTTAAAGAAAGCCCAAAATATTGTTACATGTTTGAATAATGGACTTGGTAGTTGAATAGTAGGATTTCAACCTACTACTTTGGCTAAAGCCATAGAGCTAGCCTTGCTATTGGAGCAAGAGTATCAGGAATTCTTGGCAAAGAGAAAAGATCGTGGGCAAGGTAGCAAAACTGAAAACCAAAAGAAAAAACCGATTTTCTCAAAACTGACCAATAGCCAAAAATTTCGAAGGATCTCTGGACCTTCATCCCAAAACCAAAGAGAGAAAAGACTACAAAATTGTTCCAAATGTAACCGATTCCATACATCGGGAATCTGTTACTTCTCAGAGAAATGATGTTTCGTGTGTGGGGATCCTGGACACCAGATCAAAGAATGCGCCAATAAGAAGAACCAAGAGGAAACCAGGCTGGAGCAAAAGCTAAGGACTCAAGGGCGAGTGCATGTGATTACTGCAGAAGAAGCTCAAACTTCAGCAGAAGTTATACAAGGTACACTTATGATCTTGGATAAGATTCCTAAAGTTTTAATAGATCCAAGATCGACCCACTCTTATATATCCTATGATTTTGCTTTAAGTACGGATTATCCAATTATTGAATTATGATATATCTTAAAAGCGTCAATTCCTGTTGGAAAAACTTTTATAGCTCAAAACTTTCTACAAGAAGTATCCATAGAAAATCAAAAGTGGAAAGCTAACCATATACTCTTAAGTATGACAAACTATGATGTCATATTAGGAATGAATTGATTAGCAGACAATGAAGCCTTAGTAGATTGTAAAAAGAAAAGAGTTATGTTTAGTAAACAAGGAGAAGAAAAATTTACCTTTTATGGAAACAAAGATCCTTTAGTGGTAGCTATCATTTCTGCTGTGAAAGCACAACAAATGATAACCAAGGGGTGTCTACCTTGTGAGTGTAATTTCAAAGGAATCTCCATCTTCCAAGATAGAAGATATTGAGATAATAAAGGATTTTCTGGATATCTTTCCTGATGATCTTCCGGGGGTACCACCAAAGAGAGAAATATATTTTCATATTGATTTATTACTTGGAACAAAATCTATCTCAAAAGAACAGTATCGTATGGTTCCTACAAAATTAAAAGAATTAAAGAGTCAATTGCAGGATTATTAAACAAATGGTTTATCAGATCGAGTGTCTCACCCTGGGGAGCTCTAGTCCTTTTTGTTAGCAAAAAGGATGGATCTTTGATACTATGTATAGACTATAGGATGCTTAACTCGATAACTATAAAAAATAAGTATCCTTTGTCCCGGATAGATGATTTGATTAAGATCAGGATATCATCAATTGAGAATATGAGATGAGGATATTTAAAAAACAACTTTTTGTACTTATTATGGCCACTACAAATTTTTAGTGATGCCATTTTGATTGACGAATGCCCTTGCAGCATTCGTGGATCTTATGAATCGAGTCTTTTGTCTTTATTTGGATAAATTTGTGATTGTATTCATCGATGACATATTGATCTACTCTACAAACCGAAAAGAACGTCGAGAACATTTATAGATAGTTCTTCAATCCCTAAGAAATGATTAGTTATATGCTAAGTTGAGTAAGTGTTAGTTTTGGTAGGAACAAGTTGTCTTTTTGGGTCATATTATTTCTAAAAATAGAATATTAGTTGACCCTGCTAAAATTGAAGTAGTTATGAAGTGGGAAAGGCCTAAAACTGTTACAGAAATTAGAAGTTTCTTAGGACTTGTTGGTTACTACCAAAGATTTTCAAGTATAGCTTTACCCTTAACAAAGCTAATCGGAAAGGAAGTGAGGTTTATAAGGGATGAGGAATGTGAAAAAGTATTTTAGGAGTTGAAGCAAAGACTAACCATTGCTCGAGTATTATCTTTACCATCCAATAATGGAGGATTTGTCATTTCCAGTGATGCCTCAAGAATAGGTCTTGGATGTATTTTGATGCAGAGTGAGAAGATAATAGCTTATACTTCAAGACAATTAAAGAAGAAAGAAGGTAATTTCCCCATCCATGATCTTGGATTGGCAACAATAATTTTTGCCTTCAAAATTTGGAGACATTATTTATATGGAGAGAAATTTGAAGTTTTTTTAGATCAACAGAGTCTGAAATATATTTTCTCTCAAAGTGATCTTAGCTTAAGGCAAAGATGATGGATTGAATACCTTAATTATTATGATTTCTTTATCCAATACCACTCAGGAAAAGCCAATGTAGTGGCCGATGCCCTGAGTAGAAAGACCACAGGGAAGGTAGCTCAGATATTGGTAAAGGAATGAAGATTGGTGGAAGAAGTAATCAGTATGCAAACTAGAATACAATCAAAAAACAAAAATGCTTTATAGATAATCTTGAGGTGAAATCTGAACTAGTTGAGCACATTCTGAAAGCTCAGAAAGACGATGTAGAAATACAAAACCTCTTAGACAAGTCTGATTGTTGTAAGGACTTTAATGATGTAATAAGATTTAGAGAAAGATTGGTAGTCCCAGCAGTATCGGATTTAAAATATGAGCTATTACATGAAGCACATAGGTCTCAGTATACTATCCATCCAGAAGGAACAAAAATGTATCAAGACTTAAAAAGGAATTTTTGGTGAAATGGGATGAAGAGGGACATAGGAGAGTTTGTCCCTAAATGCCTAACTTGTCAGCAAGTTAAAGCAGAGCATTAGAAACCATCAGGTGCTCTTCAACCTATTGAAATCCTAGAATGGAAATGGGAATGCATTTTCATCGATTTTGTTTCAGGCTTACCTAGAACTTCATCCGGTCATGAATCTATTTGGGTTATAGTGGATAGACTTACTAAAAGTGCTCATTTTCTTCCCCTAAAGAAGACACAAACATTGATTGCTTTGGCTAGAATGTATATAAATGAAATTGTGAGTCGACATGGAGTACGATTATCGATCATTTCAGATCGAGACAATCCATTCACTTCACACTTTTGGCAGAGACTTCAAGAAGAATTAGGTACTAATCTTAGATTTAGTACAACATTCCATCCACAGACCGATGGTTAGTTTGAAAGAACTATTCAAACATTGGAAGATATTTTGAGGGCGTGTGTCATAGATTGAAAGGGTAACTGGGATGAGCACTTGCCATTGATTGAATTTTCTTATAATAATAGTTATCATTCTAGTATAGGCATGGCACCATATGAGGCTCTTTATGGTCATCCTTGTCGATCCCCAACTTGTTGGAATGAAGTTGGGGGAAGAAAGTTAGTGAAGTTAGAGCTCTTACAGAAGTGTGCTGATAAGGTAAGGCTTATCAAGACTAACTTAGTGATAGCTCAGAGTCATCAAAAGAGCTATGCCTATCAAAGAAGGAAAGACCTCGATTTTTTCATAGATGATCAAGTACTGCTTAAGGTTTCACCAACTCAAGGAGTTACGAGGTTTGGGGTTAAAGGAAAACTAAGTCCACGATTTGTAGGACCATTTGAAATTCTGGATAAAGTGGGGCCAGTGGCTTATAGATTGGCTTTGCCCACTTAGCTAGACAATGTCCATAATGTGTTTCATGTGTCGATGTTTCTCAAATATGTACAAGATCCATCTCATGTCCTGGATCAGGCAATGGTCACCTTAGAACCTAATTAACATTTGATGAAAAATGAGTTATAATTTTGGATCGAAAGGAGCAAATTTTAAGGACAAAAAGAATTCAATTAGTAAAAGTACTATGGAAGCACCATTCCTCTAAAGAAGCAACATGGGAATTAGAAGGTGCAATGGTGAAGAAATATCCGAAACAATTTGAGGATTAGTGAGTTTAATTTCGAGGACGAAATTTCCTTGAGGGAAGATTGTGACAACCCTAATTTTTTATATGTTTCTTAAAACTAATAATAGAATTTTAATATATTTTATTGATAGAGTACTATTTTGAATTTAGTATTTAATGAGTTGTAGCAGAACTCTAAAAGACGAACAACATGGCTTTTGAATCATTTAAATCGGACATCGGAGCCATAAGTATTGATCGTGGGATGCATGCTTCATGGGCGGGACCCACAATAAAATGCGGTAAAACCAATCCTTTAGGGTTTTGTTTTGAAGGGCTTGTCAATACGAGTCCATTGGTAGCAAGAACATGTAACTCCTATTTATGGTTAAAAGGTTATGTCATTTTTAAATTTGGAAACGAAAAGAAAAATAATATTATGTCTTGGTCGACTGACGCAAGCATTGCATTAGTTGACGCTGAGTTGAGATGTGGCACCACGGCGCAGTGTCACAATGCTCAACCGTGCGATGTGGCATTGCATGGTTTGATCGTACAATGCGTGGGACCTGCTTGTCGGGTCCAGTAACGCGCTAAACTGCACGCGACACCTCATGCCACATGCAGTTCCGAGTGGAGAACTATGCTACATGCGGTGCCAACGCATGGCATGTGTTGGACACTCGCCGCACACCACGTTGTTCTTCCCAGCTATAAAATCCTTCACATTTTCTTACAACATTTCAATTCTACCACATGTTAAAACTTCTGACACTCTATTCTGAGTCATTGTAAGTCCAAATGAGGCCATTCAAAAGACGTTTCCTAGTAAATTGACTATGTCGGTCATTGTGATGGGGCTAGTTTTTCGGTTTGAGCTCTCTACAACCACAAATTTTCTACCCAAACCATAGGTAGAGGGTATTATGCTCTAGCTTAGCCTATGCTTGTATCATTGAATATTTATGCACTGTTTGTACTCTATCATGATTATTTGCTTGAGTTTATGAAAATTGCTATACATGTGCTATGTTTTACCTGCATTGAGTTATGTCATGGTATGTGTATTTTCTAGATAGTTCTGGGATTAAACCTAGAATTGTCATGTTTTATCTAAATACCTACCAAGGAAAATAATCAGTATCTGGCATGCTCACATAGGTGTGGAGTGTCATGAGTAAACTCCTAGCCCTCTAAGCTTCCCCATTGTCCCATGAGTGTTGGGAGGAACGTCATTTGGTATCACAGCTTTGGATTTATCGTCATCAGACAAACCAATGTTTTATGAAATTATTTCTGAATTTGTTGTTGTCATAAATTATGTTCTAACGAATATTATTACCGTCATGAGTATTTCTACTTAGCATGAAATTAGATTTTCATTCCACCTACTAAGTATAAAAATTACTAACCCAACTCCACACTCTACAGGTTGTGAAATCAAATCAGAGGTGAAGGCTTAAGAATTTTTTGTGTAATTTCTTGAATGCTTTTGCTAAATTTTGTAATAATGTGACTTTATGTAAAAGCTTGCTATGCCTATATTTTTGTCATCCGACACTTTACGAATGGTGTACTAGGAATATGTCCTAATTTGTCGATGTTTTGTTAAACAATGAATTATTGTATTATATAAAATTTTGGTTGTGCATCGACTCTAGTTTTACTATAATTTTTGATATTTTATGTGTCACTATTATGGGATGATGCATACTTACAGCCACCATGTTTGGTCTCACGTGTGATATTAGCACGTGCCAAGCGAAATAATAATTCTGCATATTATATTATATATTATTTAATGGCAGTCAACAGAAGGCAGAAGTTTATGGTGATGATCATAAGGAACCACAAGTTCAACCTAGTTGTACTTAATTGGGTTAAAAAAAATCATCTTGTAACCAATGTGATTAGTGATGTCAATGATAGAGTGAGAACAAGACATTAGTTGGAAGAATAAATAAAATTTTCTTGTTATGTGTCACTTGTAGAACCAAAGAACATTGATGGAGCACTTTAGATGAAAATTAGATTAATGCAATACAGAAGGAATTAGGTCAATATTGAAGGAATGATGTTTGGTTTCTTATTACAAGACCTAAATAATGCAATGTGATAGATACAAAATGGATTTACAAGAACAAGCTAGATGAACAAGGTAATGTGGTTAGAAACAAAGCCAAATTAGTTGCTAAAGGATACACACAGGTAGAAGGCATTGATTTTGTTGAATCATTTACTCATGTTGTTAAACTTGAATCTATTAGACTTCTTCTTGTTATGGCTTGTCATTTAAAATTCAAGGTATATCAAATGGATTTCAAGAGTGCTTTTCTAAATAGAAACTTGAAAAAATAATTTTATACCGAACAACCTAAGGGTTTTGTTGATCCTCACCATCCTGATTATGTGTATTAGTTGAAGAAAACTTTGTTTGGCTTAAACTGTCTCCAAGAGCATGATATGATAGATTGACACAATATTTGACAAAGTAAGACTATACAAGAGGAGTTGTTGATAATACATTATTCATCAAGAATTTTGGAAAGTATGTGGTGATGGCACATATATGTGGATAACATTATTTTTGGATCTACAAATGATAAGCTTGCTAAATCATTTGCAAAAGAGATGAGTAAGGAGTTTGAAATGAGTATGAAAGGTTTACTAACTTATTTTCTTTGTTTATAGGTATAACAAACTAATTTAGGAATCTTCATTTCACAATCAAAGTTTGGAAAAGATCTTTTGAAGAAATTCAAACTGCAAGATTCAACACATGCCAAGATACTAATGTCCCCATCCTTTACGTTAAGAAAGGATGCTTTAGGTAAATCAATTTAGCAATCTTTTATATACACATGATAGGTAGTCTCTTGTACTTAATTGCTAGTCACCCAAATATTTGCTTAAGTGTAGGAGTATATACTAGGATCAAGCTAATCCTAAAGCATTACACATGATTGTCTCAAAAAGAATAATAAAATATGAGTAGATCTACAAGATATGGCTTATGGTACCCATTTGGCACTACTTCAAAACTAGTATGATATTCAAAATGTTGATTGGGTTGGGAATGTTGATGATAGGAAGAGTACCATGGGAGGTTGTTTTTATGTAAAAAGCTGTTGAATTTCTCAGGATAGGAATAAGCAAATATGTGTTTCTTTATCAATTGAAGAAGCTGAATATATAGCTATTGGTAGTGGTTGTACATAACTAATGTGGATGAAAAGAATGTTAATTGATTATGAAATCTATTATTCTAATTGAAAATCCTTATGGACATAAAATACAACAAAAACTATTTTTTAATTACTTTGTGGTAGTTTCTTTTGTTGATTTTTTTGTGAAAAAGAGAAGTGAAGAAAAATAATAATAAGTTTTGCATTTTCAAGCATATATCATAAATATGATGAGGAAAACACTTGACTCGTGAAGTATTGCACATAGTGTGTCACATATGTTATGCACATTGAATACAATCTTAAGTTAAGAGGACTAATTAAATATCAATTGAATAGAGTTTTAAGATTCATAATAACACTTTATGCACTGTTGATTTACTGAAAGACTTAGACTCATTATGGTAATTCAAGATCATTCATCAAGTTAAATGTATAATATGGTTGATTTACTTCTCGACTACTATGAGGTCGTATAAGATAGTTGAGCAATTTGGAATCCTTTGTAATTTGAATGAGATTTGGCATGTTTATGTGTTATTTGAATATTTTATGTAGACATTATTAAAAATAAGTCTCATAAAGATGATGGAGAGGGATACTCACATATGTTAGTTTAAAAGCTATCATCCCTTTGACATTGAAAAAGGCATAAAATAAAAAAAATTCAGTACAAGGACTTGAGAATTAAGAAAAAACATATGAAAATTGAAAATATGAAAAGAAAGAAAAAACCAAATTATTAAAAAAATTAAAGGGCAAACAGAATGACAACAAAAAGAAATAGAAATGTGTATAGGTGCCTATAACTTTCACTTATGTACATCAATGATCAACTAGAATGCAACCATGGGTCAAGTTTCTCGATGAGCTCATTTGCCAAAGTAGTGGAAGAGAACAATTATTTTTTAGTCGAGTGGCTAATGAGATTATGTTATGCTTATGTGAGAAACACATAGTGTGTTATTATGAAATATGGATAGTATATTTGCACTTGATATTATTATAAGATCAAAACACTTTGATTTTAGTAGAATTTTTTTCCAAGAGAATTGATTCTCCTATGATTTGATTCTTGATGTTGTTTTAAAACGTTTTGTAAGTTTTTTTCTTGATTCTTGTTTTCTTTGCCTCAGTTTTGTTGTGTCTATTTGTGACAAAAAGAGGGAAAAATTTTGGGCTACGAATTTCTTAGGGAAAACCATTAAAATCTTGTGGAAAGATGGCTAAAAGAGATTTTCTCAGTTTGTGTATGCCACATACATTAATAAAAAATCAATAGGTTCCGCATGAATGCATGGGTCACTATTCATCCCCTCTTTCTCCCAATTCTAGATTTTACTCTATTTATATTGAGATAACTACTTATGGAGTCTTTTAATTGCAAAACTACCACATTTTTCGAGATAATGTCTGATGCATGTAGTTATTATCAGCAAACCATTGATGCATTGAGGCCTGCTAGCAGTAACATTGCACTTTATCATCAGTAGCCCACTGATGTATCATTGTCTTGCGGATGATTAAAAATAAACTTTAAATTAAATAAAAAGAAATAACTTTCCTCTTGAAAACATGAGGTGCCACATATTTCCTCTTTATAGACATTCTCCAATGAAACAAATTTGTGAGTTCACTATAAGTAGGCAAATCATTGTCACTATTTTGCCCATTATCCTTCTCTTTTCTTTGTCTATATTGTTTGGCAAAATGCCCAACTTTGCCACAAACAAAGAAAACATTTTTCTTCTTGTCCTTTTAAATTCTTCCATTACGCCTATTCAAGCTATTGTTGTTCATGTTCTTTTTAAAGTATTTAAATTTATTGTTGTCAATTATGTTTGCATGTCCATTGTTTTGGATTGACGAACTTTCAACAAGTTTTTTCTTCTCCTTATTGCCTCTCTTCAATTTTTATTGCTATAATAAGGTCATCCATGGTCATTGCTTACATCTTGTCTTTAAGAATAATTTGAAAATCACTCCATGAAAGGGGCAATTTGTTTACAAGGGTGGGTACTTGCAACCTTTCATTAATTGGAGTTCCTTTCCCAACAATCTTGGCCACAATATTTTGAACTTCAACTATTTGATTGTAGATTAATTTATGATCTACCATCTTGTAGTCCAAGTACACCCCCATTACATACTTTTCTACCCCAACATGTTTATCTCAAGTTTCTTCTTTAAGGCATTCCACAATTCTTTAGCATTAGGAAACGTAAAATGCAGATCATATAATTCATCACATAAAGAAGTCAAATTTGTCCATGGCAAAGATCATCATCTTATTTACACTTCATGTTACAAGTTGATTTAGCAAGTTCCAACTCACTCGCTTTGTCTTCAATTGGATTGGTTGAAACATAAAAGATCTTTAGGGTGAAAAGCCAAACTTCATTTTGTTTTGCCACCTCTTAAAATATTTTCCTTCAAACTTATTTGGTTTTGTACTTTTGTCCATACCTATGATAATAGTCAAGCCAAAAAGTGCATTTTAAATTGTTGGAACAATATACAAATAAGGAAGGAATAAGGATAAAGATAGAAAACACTACAAAAGAGAAGACTTTGAGCTATGAAATCTTTTTGCTCACAATTAACATCATCCCTAAAAGTTAACTTTTGAGACAGATTTTCAAATTCGTCACAATCGGTTTAGCTTTTGAAAAAGACGACCCCATTTCCACCAAAAAATGAAACTTGTGGAAAACAATATACAAGTAATACAAATAAACTAGGTCAATCTAATGGTCTCATATGTTAGAATCTTATGCTAATTTTATGTTATTTCATATTTAATTTGGTTTTGTTTTTTGATTAGGTTAAACAAAATTGTACATGAACTTGGGTATTTAGGCTTTTAATTGGCCATGATATATTTGGGACATGAATAGCGTAGAGTAGAAAGAAGCTTCTTGTTATAATATATGGGAATTTCCTGATTTTCCAATAGTGGGCCCATGGAAATCAGGAAGTTTGCCCCTTTGACCTTCTTATTTGAATAAACTTCTATACAAATTAAATTTATGGTTAAGATCTATTAGAAAGTATGCAGGAAGTGCTTTGAAATGACACCAAGAATGTGTAAATTAGAGCTTAGATGAGGAAGACATGATCATTCAAAGTTGAAGATGATGTGTACCATTTACCATAATTAAAAGCTCAATTCGGCCATTTATTTCTGTCTGTGGGACTAGTTAAATAACTTGATGAAAAGTTACTTTAAGGGCCCAATTAAGTTGCCCAATAGGGGCATTTTTTGCCCAAATTATTAGGGAATTAGGAACCCTAAACCCATGATTATAAGAACCCAACTAGGGCTTCCTTAGGGGGGTGGTTTTAGGAGAGGAAGCCACTATGCTGAGAGAAGGAGCCGCCGAAGAGTTTTCTAGCTAGCATGGCCGGCGATGAAGGTCGGAAGAGCGAGCACGAAGACTAGAGTCTTAACGTGGTAAGATTATACAATACCTTGGATCTTTGCACGTGATTTATGTCTATTACTGTATGAATTGTGCATTATATGGGGATTTGAGATGAAAAAACTGCACTTGTATGCATTTTATTTACTATTTAGGTTTTGGGTGGACAAAGGAGGGTGATGTCACCCAATAGCTAAAAAGCAAGCTAACAGAGTTGATGTCAGACTCATCTTTCGACAGACAAGCTAGGCGGAGGGTGTATTGCAAAGTGTCATCCCTCTCCTAATTCTTCTCCAGCTATTGCATCATGCAATGCACACTCACTCAAATTTGCCCAAGAGTGGCAAACGAGTTGGTCTAGTGGGCCTTAGTTGTGATGGCCTTGGCCACATATCAAGGAGGCATTGTTTAATGAACAAACGTTTTTGGCCCTTGGCCAGTCATAGGAGAAAGGCTGGGCTAGGACCGTTAGAATCATTGCTTGGCTGCAATCTGGCTAGGCCTTTTGGACCAAGCCATATGATGGAAAAATCCAAATAACTTGTTAAATGCCCAATTTGCCCATAGGTTAGGGTGTGAATGAATGAGAGAACCAAGGTTGGTTCAAGGGGTTCATGTCCCTATAAAATGCTACAAACATTAACAATGGTCCATGACGTCAATGGACCCTGACATCAATTTTGAACCCATTAGAGTTTAGGAAGACATTGAACAAAATTATATAAATACTCATATGAGCTAATCGGCTCGTGAATAGATTTATGGGCCAATTTGAGAGTGAAACCTCTTGAGAAGTTAAGGACTTGAAATTGAAGAAAGGAGAGGACTGTACCCCATGTGAAATGATTATCTCAATGCCCTTATGGGCAATCTAACTCATTTTCATAAAGATAGATACCCCTAACCCTAACCTGAGGAGATTTGGGGCATGAGAGCATGAGGCTTTCTAGTGTCATAATTGAGTTTAGGCCTTAATAAACTAATCCTTGAGACCTATGTGGGCTTGCATTAATTATAATTTTATTTTCTTTAATGCTTTCAATTGATGTTGTGAGAGTAATTAATCACTAGGCTAAAATTAATAAAAGATTAGTCAATGGAGGCTAGATAGCTTTGGATTGGGCAACAATAAATAATTAAGATAAAGACTAAAATACCCTCAAAGGCATCTGAGACCAATTCATTAAATAGGCCCCTTGACATGGCAATTTGCCTTGGTTAATGAATATAGGGCATTTTTGAGTTGTAACCCTTGTCTCAGAGATAGTTATTCAGAATACTTACTTGTGAATGAGCATTGATAAACTTAGGGATAGTTATTCAGAGCTCGTTGGTAGCACGATAGGATTCATGATGGTTATTCATAGTCTTAGCTTTTCAATTGGCTATTGATTTAGTTGTCTATTTCCACCACCCAATGGTGGGAGCTTTGGGTGAACCAAACTTACAACTGAACTTCATCAGATGATTTAGGGTATACATAGTTGGAGTTGGCTGATATCCTACTTGGTTGGCTTCTCCCGCCACTTCTGTCTAGAAACAATCATGGGCCTAACCCATCTTCTTTATCTAGGTCCTTCGGGGCTAGGTTGGGTGATGATAGTTCTTGGTGGATTCTAGAGATACTATTATGGTGCCCTTTCAAGGATGGTACATTGTAGTTTTATCACCTATCACTAGGATGACATGTGATGTGTTTGTTTATTTTTGGGATTAGACGAGGTTAGTAATTATTGAAAAAAAGTTTGTGTGATAATTAATAAAATTACTTGATATTGATTGTTGATTTTTACAAGTGATACAACTAAAGGACTTGCATAATATCTATGCTGGTTTAAAATACTTAAACAATGCATGTTTGATACTATGTTTCTTGAGATATTATTAGTTTCAAGGCAAAATTACATCTGGATCTGCTCTTGTTGCTACTAATATTAGAGATATTTTTCAATAAGTACATAGGCAACTAACATCCTAGTGATGTTGTCCTGATTAGTAATATTAATTAATCTATTTGTTCTTTTGGGAACTCCCCTCCTCAGGAAGGAGATGTTCTATTGTTTGGTGTTATTAGTTGTAGGTTCTTCAGGCGACGACTAGTGAGACTAGGATCATTAGTGCAGGATTGAGGATGACATTGCATTAATTAGATCTAGTTTCTTATTTCTACAATTTTATAAGCAATTACATTTATTGGCATGAGAGCCAACTGTACATAATTATTTATTTACAAATTTGTGACAGACTTGTACTTAAATGGATAGCCTACTATTTATGGATTTTTGAGATGTCTAGTAATAGCATATGTTTTGATATTCATATTTGTGGATTCCATTTATCATAACCTTGAATTTATTTTATATTTAAGAAAAGAAAAAATTCCACGTGAATTGTTGTGTAGTATCTTAAAAAGGGACTTTGAAAATCCCACCCACTCTTGGATTTTACACTCTTCCCACGTAAAGTGATTTTAAAATGGAAAGGAAGTGGAAGTCTTTCTACATGAAAACCCAATCAAGGAAAAAGCATGCGACCAGCAAATGTCAATTTAGCAATGCACTATAACCTTAACTTTACAAACTCAAACATTACAAATTCTAGAACTCCCTTCTACACTCTTCACGGCTATCAAAGTCCTTTTTGATACTTACAAACCTCGTCTAATTCTCCTCTTTTAGTACACTTTTCTCCTTTTTTATGAAGCTTGTATCGAAGTCTATCTTGACCATGTTCCATCTTTATTGCCAATCTTCAACAACCTGTCGAACCTTGAGTATAATGATGATCCTATGATTGTGTAGTTCTCTTAACTCACAACTCTCTTAATTCATGGAACAACCATGAATCAAGTACTCATTTCTCTTTTGATAAACTCTATCAAAACATAAAAGTGTGAAGGATTTTCTATAAAAAATCATTCAATTTTTCTATGCAAAAATAACTTTCTCTAATCCTTCAATTCTCTAAAAAAATATTCCTCTCTCTTCAAATTTGTCAACTTAGTGTATTTAAATAGGAGTATAATTTGCTCCCCATGTTTGTGTTTTTGCAAGAAACAAACTCTTTTCAGAAGTCCTAAATTTGGAAATTTGTGCGATGTCCGATTGATTGCTATGATGGCCGATTGATCACCCTACTAGACTCCGTAAACTACTCACAAATCACTCACCAATCGATCACTACACCTATGATGATTGATCCCAAAACGTTTTTCTTTTGCCTTCCATCCTACCAACCATTCTAGTAGGAAACCAATTGATCACATACAAGTTGGACAACATAAATTGAATTTTCCTTAATATGATCAAAACTGATCAATTGCTATTGAACATTTGATTGATCACTCTAGAAAAAAATTTAAATATAAGTGATTCATGTCTCACTTCACTATACTTGACTCCTATATTGTTCATTTTACCCTTAGTGAAGTGAGTGTGTGTGGTTTCATATAAAATCTTCCAACCACTCTTTGAATTTTCCACCTTGAATCCTTAAAGCATCCTATATTCTAATTTTTCAAGTCTTTCAATTCCAAAAGATTGACTTGACTAATCACCAATCACTCCATCTTTTAAAATTCAATAACACACATAAAGTGATACAAAGACAATTTGTTCAACAAAATACAAGAAAGACATTACATATATCCCATATATCATAACTAATTTTTTTTCAAATGTCTCTTGATGTAAAATATAAATATATAATTACAAAAGTTAACTTGAACAATGGTATTACGAATCATAGAATCTTGATCCGATCATGAGCATTAATAGAGCCGGCAGGAGGAGACTCAAACGCTCTTGCCTCCTAGCAAGTGATGCCACCACATTGGTTTTTGCCAACCTTGAACTTGTTAGTATCTAAGAAATTGTAAACCAAAATTGACCCACCCCAAAATTGTTAAAAGCGAACACGACACATTTGAATTTCTAGAGTTAATTTTATATTAAAAACATTTAATTATCAAAAAATACAAAATTTTAAATAGTTATTTGGTCTTTATATATTTACCAAATAAATTTTTAAGAATTATTATGAAAATAGAAAGATAAATAAATGGAAAATTAATATTAATAGCTTTCACTAGGTCGGGGAGGGCTTGGCCATCTAGTTTTCTTGAGATGATTGATTTGGCTAGTCCACAACGACATGATTGATTTAACCATTGATGGAGTGACTTGGGTCAATTATGTTCTATTGGGTTAGGAAAGTCATTTAATAGGCCAAGTATTAAGTTTTCACTAGTAAAGGGTTTGTTTGGATTGGTGGAAAGTAGGGAAAAAGAAATGAATCTTTTTAAAAATCCCCCAGTTTTTACGCTTTGGTGCAACAGGGAAAGAGAAACTAGACTAAAAACTGAGAGAAAATGAATGCAAAATTTGCCCCAAAACTTTTTAGTCATCAACCCATGGATTTTGGGATGTACCAAAGACTTATGTCTAGTTGCCACCACAACCACTGCCACCACCACCACCACCACTACTGCCACCACAAACACCTTTGCTACGGCCACCCTTGCTACCACCGCCACCACCCTCACCACTGTCGCCACCGCCCACTACCCTCACTAGTGCCACCACCACTGTAACCATCACTGCCACCTCCACCACCACCCTCGCCACCATTGTTATCGTCACCACCTTTACCACTGTCACCATCACCACTACCAGTGTCACTACCACCACTACCACAATTAGTGGATTAAAGTTTCAATTTTCTCTAACATCATTTGTGCAACCAAACAATAAAAAATCTTTAAGAATCTCCTAGTTTCTCTTTCATCTAGATTCACTTTCTCTTTTTCTTTCCCTTTCTCCCAGTTTCCACCAATCCAAACAAACCCAAAATGTTTAGCCAAGGAGAATCAAATTCATGACTTGGGATTACATTTACTAGGAAGCAACATGTATTTAATAACATGAATACCTCTAACATTTAATAGACTTAGGCTAGACTGGCCTGACCCACTAGTTGAATGCAATTGGACTAGGCCAACCACCAATCCAACTCATTGCCCAGATTAATTTCATCAACATTGCTTTTAATACATGGACGTGATGGTGTTTTGAGCACCTTCTCCCCCCAGTCTATATCTAATTTCATGTTCTTATCAATCAATAACATTGGAAACTTATGTTGCCGAACATTATTACCTATAAAAGTGCTCTCTACACAATCTTTTATGATGACTACTATCATATGTGTGTTTGATCTTATGATTAAGTGTCGAGCATGTCTATTTTTAGGTAAACTAAATGAAATATTTTTTCTTGTTGTGTACTTTTTTGGATTTGCAACGTTTCATATATAATTTTAATATACAATTTTTACATTAAACCATTTATAAGCACCTAGAACACGGTTGTGTGCATGTAGAGAGTGCTTGAGAATGGACAATTTTTGTTGTACAACCCATATTACTATGGATTAGGCAGGTTTCGATCTACACATATGTCCCGCATTACACGCGTACCATTGGATGATCCAACAATACGTGATGTCCCATGCGCATGGCAAGGCTCAAGTGTGAGCCAACATGCAATCTTTCCTTCCACTGCTCTTCATCCACAACCATAGGGCTCCCCACCTCTATGCCAGTATCCTCCTTCCATCCACGGTGTCACTCCATTGCTATCAGAACTCCCCACCTTGCCGCCAGCATCCTCCTTCCTTCCAGAGCATTGGCTCCACTACAATCATGCTCTCCACCTTGACCCCCCCCCCCCCTCCCCCTTTTCCTCAAGTTTTTAGTCCATTCAATTTTCTTCTCCCTAGCTAACAAATGCTCCTCATTGCAAGCAGGTTACTCCATCAACTCATCCTCGGGTAAAAAACCACTGTAGTTCCAACAAGGAACCAAATCAATACATTAGTAGTAAGCAAGATAATTACATTACACAAGCAAACCACCAACCTTTGTTTTGACTCACACAAACTCCTTTTGTTTAGATCTCTACAAATTTTTGTCGTTGCTGGCCTTCATACATTTTTCCTTAAGCACTTGAAACTTTTCTTCCGCCTTCCTTTTTTCATACCTTTCATTTTCTTCCGCCTTGCTTTGTCGTTGCTCCTCTTATTGTATTGACTTTGGCCTTGTGGAATCTTCAATCTCCCATCGAAAAATTTGCTACAACTCCTTGTTGAAAGTTCTATGTGAAAACTCTTCTTTAAGTTGTGGAATAGCTTTATGAATTCACCATTGATCTTTTATTCAAAACTCAATGTGAATTCGCTTAGAAAATAATATGCAAAGGTCTCTCCCTTCTTCTCCAATTTTTTATAGGTTTTCCACTCTCGAAATTCATCACTTCCTATCCTTTATATAGGTCTCCAAAATGATTATAGTGTTTGACTTTAAGAAGGAAATAAATGGAATCCAGAATGACTTAATTAGGGCAACTAGAACTGTTAGTAATCAATCATTTCAGACAATGATCGATCATTCACTATTTTCTGAACACACGATACCATGAGCAATCAATAGGTCTACAAAGTGATAAATCAATAAACTCTCATATTTGTTTTATACAGGGTTGATTCAGGTGTCGATCGATCATTCTCTTCTTCATATTGTCCAATAATCGATCGATGCGACTATTTAATTACAGTTTTATATTTTTTGCCCTAAAACCTCTTAAATCACTTCTGAAACTTCTCTAAGTGATTTTAGTATGCAAATATGATCTAAGTAACCTTCAAAAACCATCAACATCCTTTAGTCTTCTGTCTTGATTCATAAGTACATGTCTACTCTTATTTTTCAAGTCCATTAATTTCAAATTTGACTCGACCACAACTACATCTAATTAAATTTTAAGAATAAGTACATACTCAAGGTTTTTGACATAATTTTAAAACATAAATTAGCCAATAAACAACATATGACACATATATTCTTATAGATTGTTCGTCTAAATGATAGCTTGTATTCTATTTTAGTGTTGAATTTGGTTAGACTCAAACTACATGGATGTAGTTTACTTAATGAATGTTGATTGATGAATCAGATTGATGATGTTCGTCAGACATACTTCTTTAAAAGGCAATCTTTAGCAATGGGTGATCTTCCATTGATGGTAGCGAAACTATAAAAAGGAGCAAACTTTGAATAGTGTGTAAGTCATGAAATGTTCTACTCTTTTCTCTTCTTATTTCCATAATGTACACAAAGGAAAAATTTAGTGCAGAAGTGGTTTTCTTTTTAATAATTTCTATGATATGAGGGACACCAATTTGTGAGGTATCTTGCTTTTTTTTTTTAACTGAAGGGTTGGAACGTTATATGATTTAGGTTGACAAATGTTGTTGCTTAGTACTTAGTCTTTACTTTGCTATCGGATTTTACACAAATTTGTTATTTGTGGCTATGCCTCTCTTTTCATTGACCTTCCATTTTCTTAAAGTTGTGGCCTTTTGTTGCACTTCTGTAACAAGGATCCCTAGATTGGTTATCGTCAATACCGTTTATTCTTATCTTATTATTTGTTAGTTGTACTCAAATTGTAGTTAGGAGTTCTCTCATAATTTCGTTCTTTGTTTGTAAATGTTCCCATGCACTAATTTAAGGCAACATTTTGAGGATAGAAAGAAGTTCATTTTTGCATATTCCCACTAATTTCATGAATTTCAGTTAAGAGGACAACTCTACATGATCTTCCTCTCCATCTCAGACATTTTTTTATTCACAACGAATTCCAAATTTGGGCTTTAAATTTATGTGGATCAAGCAATAGATTTAATGTTTAATTGAATCTTATGATTTTTTATGTATGTTCTGCCCAGAACTTTCATCATATAGATTACATTCACAATTTTATGTTATTTTGTTTTTGTAGTTTTACTCTCTCATGTCCGTTTTGTATTCTAAATTATCAAATCCTAGGTTCTGCACATGAAATTCAGAATCATTTCCCAATTATGTGATCATCCTTAAGCTAGGATCATCTTTGTACATTGTTTGTG
The DNA here is from genome assembly GCA_035235625.1 of Saururus chinensis. Classification (NCBI taxonomy): domain Eukaryota; kingdom Viridiplantae; phylum Streptophyta; class Magnoliopsida; order Piperales; family Saururaceae; genus Saururus; species Saururus chinensis. The sequence goes on from CP141142.1 coordinate 27,941,223, forward strand.
TCAAATATTTGAAATAAGGTTTTCAGAGTTTTGAATTCATGGAGTTTGATTGGGAACAAATCAAGTTATACCCTAGGAATTAATTAAGGATCCAAGTAATGAGTTCTTAGGTTGAACACTTGATAGTGCGATTTTAATTTAATCATGTAGTAATCCTTTATGTGCTAAATCATCATTTGCTTAAAAGATTGATGCATTGGGCAATTTAGGGAGTAGCTTCATTCACCGTGTGGCATTTCACCTACAGTAGGTATTGATTGGATGATCGATGAATTTGCTGTTATTATAATAGGTAGATCAATCAGCCTCATAAAATTTAAATTACTTTGGACTATTATTTAATTTGCTGTTATTTGAGGTGAGTCATAGATCATGTGTTTTTTGAATTCATCTTAACATATCTTTATGATTAGTTTGATTTTGTTGAAATCATTTGAGTCTTCACATTTTTATGTGTCAAAATGTCATCAAGCTCATCTCGAATCTTAACAGGTGATTGTTGTCTAAAATTCACCCTTTTTCTCCAAGGGATATATTCTATTTCAGTGTTTAATTTGGTTAGACTCAAATTGCATGTATGAAGTTATTGAATGAATGTTAATTAGTGAATCAAATTGACAAAGTTTATAAGACATACTTTCTTAAAAGGCAGTCTTGTGGTCAAAAGGTGAATTTTCTCATAACAGTCCAAAGTGGAGAGTTCAAAAGCATTATTTTTGTGAAGTTATGAGCTTTCTCTCTACACATGCTCTATATAATATAGGTTTTTTAGGTAGAATTTAGATGGTTGTGATGACAATGTTGTCCATAAGGCATTGGTTTTCAAATACATCTTAATCGATGACTAGTTTGGAAATGAAAGGCTTCCTTGTGTAATCATTTATCAAATTTAGTTCATGTTTGTTGGCCTAAAGGTTTGGCTAAATGAGAACCAATTTTAGAATGAGATCAATTCTAGTTGTTTGCTTTTCTTATTTAACCCGGTTGAAAACTTTCCTATTCATTGAATGAGCATATAGAAATTTGCATATAGTTCAATTATGATTGCATGCATTTTGTATCCAAAACTTGGATTAATTGTGATATTTTATACTTATATTCTTTAGATATGGTCTGAACAAACGCTGACCAACTTGTCTGCTGCATATTGAAGTTTAGTTCATGTCTTTTGAATTTAAAAGAATTCATGTTATTAACTTGAAAAGTGTGCTTTTGTGCTTGATCATTGACGCTAATTGGATTAGTTACTTTGGAAAATTCAGTTTGATACTAATTACATCTAGTGACGTTTAACTATTTTCATTGTTGATTTTCTTTTATCAACTGAGTAACTTTGTGTGATGTTTAACTAAGTAACTTTGAGCAATTTTCAACTGAGTGGCTTTGAGTAATGTTTTAGGCTGGTTTATGTTAAAAATAGCTTCTAGTTTAGTCTTACTGCATTTAGTTCACATTCTACTCCAATATCATTAATAATTTTTCCTAAATGTTTGTTTCAAGGTCTTAGCTTAATATAATTTCCTATCTCACACTTTACCTCAGTGTTTTTAAAAACTAAAAGAGGAAAAGATGGACATTGTGTGCGCTCATTATATGTGCATGTTTATCATACCAAATGTGATGTCATATTCTAATTTATACAAAAAACTTAATGACACTGAATGGTCATTAAGAAGCTGATTTTGACTTCATTTTTTCATCTTATTTGTTCACATTTTTTTTGTAATGTCTATTTGTTATGTGGAAAGTTTACATGTAGTAGAGTGTTTGTCCAACTTAAAATTGGCTCAAGTAATTTACATGTAAATAATACAAACTAAGTCATCTTTTTTTCCAAACAAAAAAAATTGTTAATACATTTAGCGCATGATAATGAGTCCTTTTTACGATGTTATGGTCAAAACGCATATGGGCTGAATCCCCCATCTCCAAAGTTCTTCGTGGAAATGTATCATATGTAGTTTCACGTACCTCCTAGGATTTTATTAAAAATGTATAGTACATTAGAGGTAACTTTAGTCTCCACTTTAACACCTAAAATTATAATAGTATTGGTTTAACTGAATTTTAACATTAGACTTTGCCTCCTTAACTACCAATCATTGATTAGAATTGAGCATAGATTATTTTTAGATAGGTATTTACCTTTTGTAGTTTTTTTCTCAGTTTTATGTTGACATTTGAATGCATAAACCATTGTTTCTTATAATTTGAAGGTTTCTATGGATAGAAGTTAAATACAACTTAAAAATAGGGTGTTTAGAGAATATATTAGAGGACTAGAAGATTTCATAGAAGTTGCACGACATCATACAAATGTAAGTACTAAATTTTGTTGTCTGTGCCAAAAATGCAAGAATGTGTTCTATAGAGATGTAGAAGAGGTTCATTATGAATTGTATGACAATAGGATAAAGGGAACATATACCCAATGGTATTTCCGTGGTGAAACTTTTGAAGAACGAATGTTGGAGGAGGATGATGAAATTGAAGGCAATGAAGGTAGAGATGAAAATACCATGCAAGAAACTATTGGAGTCATGAAAGCAAGAACATTTAAGGATACAAATGAAAATGGAACATACAACATGCATGAGACACATGTGCAGGGCCTTGCACATGGCAAGATCCCTACATCACTGACTCAACATATATACGCAGTTGATATTAAGAGTGCCAATATAAGGGCTGAGGCATATGAAAAAAGAGTAGAAGCCTTCGTTATTGAGATGCATGAACATAGAACAACAATGGAAGTCTGGGATGTTGAGTTCCTTTCTAAACAAGTTAAATTTGAGGCAATGGTGCAACGACTCTCACAATAAGGTTCCATGGGTTAGGTAGGAAACCTTGAGCTACCTTGATAATACTATGATTATAAGTCCACTCATATTTTTTATAGTTCATCACTATTTTTACTCTTTCAAGAAAATAAATTTCAAATCTGTTAAGCATCATATGTGATAGCCTATTATTCATCAGGAGGGAATCATGTTCATGAAGTTTCATGTACTTTTGCATGTAAAAAGCTCAGAGTGAGTGTCTGTCAGCTTCTATGGAAAATGATACAGAAAGTTAATAGTTGTGAAGAAAGGTTATTCAGGTAAGGGTTGTAATCTTTAGGGTGTTATAGGTTTTAGAGCTTGTTCTCTTCATTTTTTTTGTTGACAACGATATTTGACCAATGTAATCATCATTTTTGTTTGGATCTTGCAAAACATTATCCATTGGTAGATAAAGTGCATATGATATTTCTTTGGTTTAAATTGTGAAGTGCTTTTATGTATTGCTACTGTTGAAGTTGATGATAGGTTGTGTTTATTCAATACAATTATTTGACCATTTATTCATTTTCAATTTGAGGAAAGCCATATCTTTTTTTTTTATCAAGGTCATCTATCATCTTTAATGTGCTTCAACAAGTCATATGCAAAGGTTTTTCATTATGTTGACCTCAACATCTAAGGCCCACTCTCGTTAGGCACGAGACATGATATTTCAAGTGTAAGCTTTATATTGTGTTTTATTCATGTTTCTTGAATTTTTGAAGAAATACCATATCCTCATTTTCACTAATATTTATACATGAAACTTATGTTCAATTTATTTTATATGCTTGATTAAGTTTCATAAGTAGTAATCTGCCACTTGCTTCGAACAATGAGGACACATGCAACATTACAGTTTGGATCAGTAGGTATTGCATTATAGTCTTCTTTATCTTTACTCTTTTTGTTTTTCATATTTATGATTCAACCATGGAATGTGATGTCACTTTTGGTTATGTTGGTTTTAGTTGGATCTTAATGAGATTCAGTAAAAGCAAAATTTCCTAATGAATCATCTACATATTGAATACATTTTGCCTAACAAGTAGAAAACTTTGTTAATGGAATAAAAAATAAGAAAACACTAAGATTTGTGTTTAAAAAAATTACTTATCCATTATTATTTTTTATCTGAGGTTGTACGCTTTCATATCCATAGTTATATTGAATTTAAAATCTTTAGAAACAAGAAATATGATAAAAGCCAACATTTTATATTTACAATAGAAATTCTAACAATAACTCAGAATTCCAACAATAAATCATTCCATAAATATTTCAAAAGCTTTAGATGCTAAAATATAAGGTTGTAATTTCTTATGCATTCACTTAATAAATTCGAGCAAGGAGGAGAAGGGGGATGTGGAGGCCGTGGGGGAGGGGAGGTAGAGCCACTATTCCTGACACTGCTTGCACTACCGTCATGGTTGAAGAAGTAGTTTTTTTAGATGGGGTAATAAGTGAGAAATATTTGGGGGATACTATTTGTTGCAGTAAAAACAAAAATTGTTGAATGGAACAGTGGCTACCCAAACTAGTGCTCACCACTCAGTGTAGGGATAATGCCTTTAGCATTTATAAGACTCATAGTTACAAATTATATGGCATTGGATGGAAGAACTAAACCTTATTTGGCTTTATTTTTTCCAAGCCACATGGGCAGATTTGTATCTATTATCCAAAGCTGCACTCAATGGAGGACTCAATACTTTTGTCTTCACCTTCTATAGGCAATCTATTGCCAACCTTGTGAGACTTCAAGATAACTAGCAGTTGAGAGGCAAATAGTAAAACAATTAATGGGTTTCTTCAATTTTGTTCTTAAATCCTAATGTTGAAAACATGTGACACATAGGGACCACATTCTTCAACTATCATTTAAAATATTGACCAAGATCTTATGCATACAATTAATAAATTCATCCCTCAATCAATTTTTATGTTCGGATCAATTAACATGCCAATCCCTTTTTCTAACTTAAACCAACAGTACTTTAATTGGGCACATGCTAGAAAAATCCAATGCCAACATGATCATCTGACCCCAGGGCCACAACATAGATTTGTCCCTACTTGAAATGATATATGTAAAAACAGGGAAAGGAAAGGTGACACTTTCTTCTAATGCAATTGCAATTTTAACAAAGCTACAAACTAGGATAGATTTGGACCAGCTGAATAATACAATGAAGGTGGATGTGCAGGTATTTGTTGCTTTTGCTAATGGTTGAAGTCACAACTAGTGGCACAATTTTCACTAATACTTTCTATCCAGGGATCCATTGAGGCCATTAGACATGCAATTCAATTACTTCTTCAAGAAATTTGACATTAAAATTGTTGCTGCAAGTAGTAGGTGATGCATATAAGGCAAGTGAAGGAGATGGTTAAAGAAGTATAGTTTCTGGATACAAATATTGGGAACATGATTGTCTTCAAAGTTAAAGATAATTGTTGAATCATTCTCATTCTCTGCTAATACATTGTCAAATGAAAACTATTGTACTGGTTAATGTCTTATTATGTCTATGAATACGCATAGTTAAAGAGTAGTGACAAGGTCAAACTGAATAAAACCGGGAAATGCTTGTTCATAAATCTTTATTAAAAAATATATGTTGATAAAGTGAAAAAAATTGTAAAATATTCTTAGTAAACTTTAATTGGATTTTGAATGACAAATATGGCTATTGATTAAAAATACTTGTCCTAAGTATACGAACCCTTACTAATAACTTTCTAAGTTAGTATTCGTTACTTACTAGTGTTCACTATATTACCAAGTAACTAAGTACTCGTTAGCTTTTTTTCTATGTTTATCTAGATAATGCATTTTCTAGTTGAAGTATATAAAGGAATGTTAAATAGCATTTCCTCTCGTATTCCTCATAAGCTACAAAATAGCTAGAATATGAAATTACAAGAAAGTTTCCTACTATTATCTTGTATTATATGTGTGGCGAGGAACTACCATAATACTCTATTGCCTCATATGGTTAAGCTTAAATATGGAAGATGTTTTGAGCTTAAATATGGATGAATTGTATCAAATCACTTTAACATGATATCAAGAATTTTGTGATGTCATTTTAACTTTGTATAAATTATAGGCTGGAATAGGCTTTCTAGCTATATACATTATTGCTAGTGGATTCTCACTTTTTGCTTTATATGATTTATCGCTTTACACTTTCTAAGTCATGGATTCCTTTTAGGTATTGTACTCATACTTTTCATCTGGTTGAGTAATTATATGGGACTATGTGGGTTGATCTCAATCACCATTATTGCCCATAATTCCTTGTTGGTGAGGTTGCCTCATCATTTCCCTTCTATGATATATGGAAGGCCCTAATTACCAATTTGTGCTTCCTATGGAATAATAGGTTTTAAATGTGGTTGGCCACAACGTTGAGGAGTAACATGTGGTATTGTAGTTCAGATGATGATTTTGAGTTGATAAGTGAAAGCAAACAAATAGAGATCACTTTCTTTAAATGTCCTTCAATTTTGTAAAAACAAGTATACCAGAATTTCCCAAATAATGTATCGCCTTTGACTTTAAGTCATTGTATCTCATAGGGACATGTTGCTTCAAGTTCTATTCTCAAAGTCATTATGCTCCATTGGAACTAAAAATATTTTTATTCAAAAAACTGTGTTTAACTTATTAGTACAATTGTATATTTGACATATCAATCATAACATGTGTTTTTTGACTAGTTATATTAAGAATATTAAACACAAGTAATTTTAGGTTCTGCTTGGGAAAAAATTAATGATAGCTCTTTTCACCCGCGGCTATTGAAATTTGATTGTTGTTATTCTAAGATTTAGCATCATATGTTTCTTTTCTTGATTTGATAATTTTTACATACCATAAATATTTGAGAAGTCAAAGCGCACATAGTCCATTATAACAAGATTTCACTTTGTTCATTGTAATATTTTCCACTACTTATACCTTTTCTCTTTTTTATAGGCCAAAATCTTTAGAAAATGAGTTATTAGTTACCTAAAGAGAGTTCATTCATTTTAGGTTTTTCATTCATTGTGAAATTTTTTGTCAATTTTTTTACTAGGTTTTTAGCACAACTAAAAAACTGTCACAAACTTTTGAACCTTAGATCAATAATTTTTTTCCAAAATAGCAAGGCATATAATTTTCGATACAAAATATTGGACATGTGTCAATGGTCAAAGAAAAATAAGAAGTGTATTGTCAACACACTATTGACATATCCACAAACAATAATAGAAAGGTTCATTTGAAATAGTCTAAAGAATAAATCATTTTTAAGTATTTTTCTAACTTAAAATTCAAACGAGATGGCTGAGTGAATTAGAATGGGAAGTCGGTCCAAGATGGGTCATTAACATCTCTCTCTTTCTCTAGAAATGTTTAAGTGCAATTTATGATCGATTTATCAGTAAATTTTCTTATTATATAAAATAAATATCAAACATGGGCTACTAAAATCTCCCCCTACATGCACTCTCTCTCTCTTATTTTATTTACCAATTGTTTAAGTTCAATTTATGGTTGATTTATCAACAAAATTTCTTATTATCAACAGGAAATATGATATAGATTTTAATACAATTTTTTTTTGACAAATACTTGAATTAAAAGGTTTTGGAGCCACACACATATACACATCATGTCTAGAAATTGTTTGAATTATGAACATTTTTTATGCTATCTTTGGGTATCATGATGATGAAGTAAAAATGTTAAAACTCAAAACTCAAACAAAACTTAATTGTTTTGAAATTAATAAGCTCATAAGCTCTAAGGAGTCAAATTGATGTATGTGTCATAATTATTCATAGAAAATAAAATTATATAGAATTGTAAAGGAAGTTTGTCTACATTTCAATTTTATATGCTCCATATGTTCCACATTAAGTGTCCTATTTATTTTTCAAAAATAAACTAGAATAGGATACTAAATATGAGACAGAGGTAGTATATAATGTACTAAATAAATAAACACAAAACAAAGAATATTGATAAAATATTTGTCTTTAGGATATTGGATTTTCAGTTAGATTAGGATCAGCTTCAATGATGCATGTACTTAATAGTTTAATTAACTAGATAAAAAACTTAAATATTTTAGTTAGTTTTTAATATTCCCTTCATCCCATATTATGTGTTATACTTAGAAAAGGTGTATATTTTGTGTAATGTAAGAACATCTTAGATCACAAAAAAAATCTATAGTTGTTCAAAGTTAGCTTCCCTTACTCTTGCTAGTATGGGAAGAAACATATTAGAAGCTTTATATTTAGTAGGTGCATAGTAAGTAGGATAATTAATGTGGGATAAGTATTATTTTAAAATAAGACACTTAATATGGGTGGTGGGAGTTATTTTTGGCAAGAAATATAGTTTTGGGTGACTATTGTATGCTAGCATGCATTCCAAGACAATTGAAAGTAATTAAAGAACACGCAATTCTACCATCTTCACATGTTTGGCACTACAATGACACACAGGGTTAGCAGCCATGTAAGTAGTGTTTATGTCGCACACTAAAATTTTCAAATTCAATTTTTACAAAGTATCACACTGAAAAAACAACATTATGGTTGATACATTGAAACATTAGACAAGATATTTTGGGGTGCGATTTGCTTATTTTTTTAACATGCAATTATCAAATGACTGTACATATTAACGGTCTTCAAACCAGCATAAATAAATTGTCATTCACATTCCAACAACCATCCACAGTAGTCTTAAGTATCAAAACAAAAGAAATTTTACATACTATGTTACCTGAAATGAACATCCTATCTATGAACACATAACCTTCTAGGACCTTACTCCTCCTGAGAAACTACATCACAAGAATGTTGAGTATATTATATACCAAGTGGGGATGGATAAACAAGATTCAAAACAATTTAATAAGGAATTAAACAAGTAGCAATCATATCTCATGTTCAACCATAATCATAATGTAATAAGGTTTACTAAGTCTATAGCAACATCAAGGAGTTCTTCATGAGTCCTTTAAATATATACCACTCCACAAAGAAGCTTCAGACACTTGTTGAATATTGTTACCCTCTATCCACACCATGAAGATAAGACCCACAAGTAGGGGTGTTACAAGATGAGTCAAGCCAAGTGTTGGGCTTTCTTGGCTTGCATTTGAACTATTCATGCTCAACTCGAGCTCAGCTCAATGCTCGAAAGTTATAGAGCGAACTCGGCTTGAACTAAAAAGCTGAAGCTCGGCACAAGCTTATATTGAACTTTAATATGTAAATCACAAGCCCATGCTCGACTTGGGCTTGGCCTGGGCTCAAACAATAAAAAGGTAAAAAAATCTATCTCTAAAGTCATATTTTTAGTATTAAAAAATAATAAACATCCTTCAACAAGTATAACTACTTCAACTTGAATAGTTCAGCACATTCAGTAATTGAGAAGAAAAGTATAATGAATAAGTTTTAGTTATATAAACTCCAAAAAGGCACAATTACCATTTTACATGCTTTTCATATGTATTAATCAGAAAAATATACAAACAAAAGAAACCCAATTAAAGATCTTTGGTATGCCTCAAAAAATTCTAAAGTACATGCACAAAAACAAACAATAAATGAAGGTAGGTGAAATGAAGATGATGATAACTTCTTGCATATGGATGTTCAAGAAAGAGTAATGGATGAGTAGACAATTGTGCCACAATGATTGTAGCCATTTTTGCTTTTTTTTATAAATCTTGTTCTTGGGTTGACTTTGAAGTTATGATGTTATGTTATCTTCTCAATCCTTAGTTTTTGTTTTAAACTTTGGAAAAGTTCTTGGATAACTTAGTGTAATATCATAGTAAAATTAATATATTTAGGTATATTTGTATATTTTATTTAGTAATTTTTTTATGATATTTGTGAATATCAAACACATCACATTTGTAGTGTGTGTGTTTATGTATCCTTTGTCCCAATGAATAGCTTCATTTGGTTTTCCAAAGCAAATAGAGATATTAATGTGGAACAAATAGAGTATATCAGTATTTCTGTAAAAAAAAATTACTTTTAAAAACAACTTATCCTATGTAGAAATTATATATCCATTACAATTTAGTTAAGATATATATATCATATATTATACATATATGATAAATAACATTGCTACATATGTGTGATTACAATTCTTATATATATACTCCCTTTGTTATACATTCATAGCTCCATTTAGTTTTCAAAATGGACTAATTTTAGTTCATTTTGAAAAATCAAAGAGGCATTAATGTAGGACTGAGAAACTATGCCATAAATACATACTTAAATTAATAATTATGTCTATATAATATATACATATATATGTATTATTTATTTTATATGTACATTATTTATATACAATTTCAAAATAATATTGAGCTTAGGCTTGAGATAACTAAGGTCAGTTCAAGTTTTATTCGAGCCAAGCCGAGTCTAGCAAGGGTATGCTTGAATTCAATCAGAGCTCTAGTTGAGTTTGAGTCGAGCCTAGTTTATGTCGAGATTAGTTCGAGCCGAGCTAGTTTGCTTGACAAACATGCTTAACTTGTTAACATCCCTACCCACAAGGGCTCACGGACCCAAGTAGTCGAGATTCTCCATGTTCCATGATTATCAAGACCACCTTTGTTGTGTTGCCCTTGAGTTATGCTTCTTTTAAAGCTACAACTCGTTTGAACAAACCCCCAATTCTCTGGTAAAAGATCTACAAAGAATAAACTCTCAAGTCATGGGGAACCAGAAACCTAGCATGATCCTTATTCTTTTACCATGAATCTCCTCTACATGGCTAAAAAGACCCGCTTTTGGTGCCCAGACCGACACTAGGTTCATATGGCTTTAAGTGTCATACACAATGGTTTCAAGATTCTGGTTTCAAGATTCTACTCTCGGTATGCCTAAAAGTAGGGTTTACTTAACATTATTCATACACATATTTTCATCATGTGTTTTAATATATACTTGCATTCATTATATAAGTCAAATACACCAATATAGTGGTAAAAACATAGTAAACTCGCCTTGAAATGTAAGTGTTGTCAATTGTCCCATTGATGTGTCGACATCATGATCAACTGGTAAACCTTCACTAGTCTACTGGCGAGTGAAGGCTTGGTTATTGTAGATCATCCAAAATCGACTGTGCACACATTAATGCACAAATCTTCCACAAAAATTTAATTTTGTGTGAGACTTGTGTGCTAGTAGGTGCAACATCAATTTTCTGTGATTGACATTTGGAAAACCATCACTACCTACTATGTTGGTGAAGGTTCACTAGCTAATTACAACTCAACATGTTGGTGTCAGTGTCGATGGCCGTCAACACCACCATCGATATGTTCATATCTAATGTAGTGTGGTGATCTTCAACTTATAATTATTCTGCACATTACAAATAAGAACATACCTGCATAATATTATTCTAAAAAATAACTAAATATAAAATTTTAATGTTCAAGTACTTGTGACATATGACATTTAAGTTCCATTATTTCTTTTTTACACTTAACAAATTAGTCACATACTCTCCCCCTTTTTGTCAGAAATAGACAAAGGTAAGAAAAGAACCATGTTGAAAAAATACAAGTTAAACAAACACATCAAAAATTCAAATTAAGAAGAATCATGTCAATATGACTCTTAGACACAAAAAATATAATCAATCACGTCTTTGTCTAATCAAAATCATTAGTTTTCATGTAACATTCATCTCCAAAGGAATGAACAATAAAGACTCTACTTCAATAAACTCATCATATGCGATGGTATCCGTCTTATTCATTTAAGACATTCTACAAACAATCATCAATCTAGAAATAAATACAAACATGTAGAAACATCCTACAATTTGATAAAAGATTTACTACTCATAAAATTGTGAAATCATTAAAGTCTCATTTGATAGCAACAATCTTAGAGTTGCCGTGAATTTTTAAAAGCTGTTTCAAAGCATGTTTTGAAAAACAACATTCCTAAAATAATGAAAATTTACATCACCCTTAAAATTCTTTTGGTTCACCAAGTTCCAAGTTACATCAAAATTTTTTAATGTTTTTAACTCAAGGTTTAATCAATAATAATTTATAAAAACAATGTGAAATCAAAGACAGCGAAATCAAAAACATGTTGAACACTCTTGTTAAATTTTAATAATTCAACCCATAATCTAAGTGCATCCATAGATTATGGTCAATTATACTTTTCCTTAGATTAGTATGCTCTATTTGTTTGTGATTTTAAGTCCTCATTTCTTCATTTTAATGTTTTAATTCTCTTTTATTAAATTTTTGAATAAACTACTAATGTTTATCTCTTGTCTCCTTCACTCATGAATCTCTCAAGGTCCTTCTTATCAAAAGAGACAAATTTTTTCGAACTCTAATAAAGACATATTTCTCATTTGTTGACTCACTTAAGCTAAAACTTATGTATATTGTCTTCTAATAAGAAAGAAAAGTAAAAGCTCAATAAAGATATGTTCATGCCTTTTTCTTAGTTATGTTATTTTCCCTCAATTCATTTTTCTTGGGCTTAGTTTTTTTTGAATCCTCTATACTTGCATCATTTACCTTTTTTCATTCTTTTCCATCCATCGTTTTCCATGTGAAGCGAATAGAAGCTTTACACTAACTTAGGCCGACCAAAGTAGGTAGCCCTTCCTATCATCTTTACGAGTACAATTCTATTACCAAAAGTATTGAAGTACATAAGACTCTAAATCATTGAATTATAAATAGAAATCTAGTTTTAGTTCCTCTAATTTGATCACTAATACCCCACTATAATTCAAACTCATAGGTCAACTTATGTCAAAGAATTCTCTACTGATTTTTAATAATGAAATTCACTTTAGTTTAACATGATGTGTGCAAGTTTTAAAAATAAAGAATTAAAACATCAAGCAAAATCAAGTCAAATTAATCTTTACTCCCCATGGTGCATCCCTTTCTTAGTTAAGGTACATTAACCACACATCATGGTGTTTTCAGCTTAAGAGCAAATTAATGATCTTTAATTCAAGAGCTTGAACACAAATTAAAAACAAAACAAAGCAAATTGCAAAATAAGAAAAAATTACACTAATTTTTTTGTGTTTTTTATCATTATTTTTTGTTTTTTCATTTAATTCAAAACCTATGAATAAAAAGACATGAAAACAAAGCAAAATGCAATAAAACAAACAAACATGAATGCCCAAATGATAGAAACAATTAAACTATGGACACAAATTAGAATCTCTTAGAAATTTGAGACTCCTTAGCCTTGCCTAGCCATACAATCCTAAGGCAACCTAAGGTAATCTTACTCCCCCTATCAACTTGGGATTTAAAGTTCTCTAAGACATCTTTTCTAATCTAAATTTGTAATGTTTTTTATCTATTTTATTAAGTTACTCTCTTAGGTGGGGAAGTGTGTGGAGAGTACTTCTTGACACAAATTTTTTATATTCTTGGTTCATTATCTAGAGAGTTCATACGGGTTCTTGTTGACTTCTTAGGTAATCTATTCAAGTTAAAAGACACTTGATTTTTCGTAGTGTTGGATTTGTTCATGACTTGTTTACTAAGGTATTTTAGGTTGTACTTCATAGCTTGAATTTGTTTAATTAAGGAAGACTAATGATTTTATCTCTTGTGATGTCTCTTCCTATATTTAATTACTTTTATTCCTAGGAATTTCTTCTAGTTTTGTCATGTGATCATCTTTCCTAGGGTACATGGGTTCTTTAGCTTTGACAAATTTAGTTACACTATTAGACTTTGTGGAATTAGTCTAATTAAATTGTAGTCCTCTTTTATCACTACCATTCTTTCCCATGTACAAAATTTTGTCCAACTTCTCTTGCCCTAAAGTAAAAGATTTCAATTTTTCTTGAGAAATTTTTAATTTATTCCCTAGATCTTAAATCTTCTCCAAAGCAGCCTTATTTATCTTTACTCTTTCATGAACTTCATTCTCTAAGAAATTTAGCTTGTCTAAAATATTATTTTTCTCATATTTAAAGGCATTAACTTCCTCATTAGTAGACACAAGTTTATCTCCTAAAGATCTAAATTTTCTTCTTTCTTTCTCAAGTTCAATTCTCACAGTTTGAACCACTTTCTCTATTAATTCCTTATCTTTAACCAATTGAAATTTGTCAATAAAAATAGATTTAATTGTCTCCTTATTCAATTTAACAATTTTCTCTAACTTCTTATATTTTTTCTCAATTCAAGGGTTTGTCTAAAATAACTTTCAACATCAAAATTCTCATCATCACCATAAGAACAAGAATTATACATGATGAACCAACTAAGACCAAGTAAATAAGTTCAAACAAACACACCAAATCACCAAAAATACGTCTTTTGGAAAATAGAGCAAGTCTAGGAGGAATTTATCAACACAAACACAACCAACTTGATATATGCAAGCAAAACTTAATAGATAGCATGAATTAAAATTCTCAGCTACCACATGAGAATTTAATATCTGTCTAAAGCTAGTACTTCGACAAGTAAGAATTAAGTGTTTTGGACTCTATGCACAAATTTTTTTCTAGAGCGGAAACAATAAAAACCTAATAACGATGCACATTCATGATTAGTCTATCAATAGTCAAACCATAAAACATGCAAGATCACACAAGAATTTAACGTGGAAACCCCAAACTAGGGTAAAAACCCACAACAGTAACTCAATGACTAAATCAATGCACTACTAAGCAAGACATTACATCGACAAGCAAACCACCAATGTTTGTTGTAAACACTAACCTAAAACTCCTTTTTGCATTGATCTCCAATAAATTCTTTTCGTTGCTGGCCTTCACTTCTCCCTAAAATACTTGAAACTTTTCTTCTACTTACTTTGTCTTTGTTTCCTTCTGGCCTCCTCAAACAAGCTCCTCATGTTCCTTGACTTTAGCCTTTAGTTCTTCAATCTCCCATTGAAGATTTGCTACAAATCCTCAAGCTTTTGCATGTGTTGTGTTCTCAAAGACTTTTGTTTTGGCTAATTGAATTGATCTTCAAAGCATGTGGCCATTAGAAAGCTCTTTACTCTCAAAAACCCAATAGAGTAGACTCGCCAATCTCTCTCTAAGCTAACAATAGCTTCCCTCCTCTTTTCCCACGTCAAAAACACCCCTTATATAGATAACTAAGTTAGTTTAGTGTTAGACCTTGAATATGAATCAAATTTAGCATGGAAAGGCCTATTTTCAAAAATTACGGGCTCCATCGATCAATTGCTACCATAACTGATCGATTGCCAACTAGGAAGCTTTATTTTGTGAAATTTTTGAAATCTACTACAGTAACCGATCAATCACTACTCTTCATCGATCTATCATTGCTAAAGTGTTGGTACAATGCCAAAATTCAAAAATCTTTGTGATTAATCCCAATTAATTTGAATTGAAAATTTTACATACCTATGCAGTTTTTCACTCATTATTTTCTCACACTCTAATATGATAAGCCCTTTATCCTAGGCATGTGATCCAATGTGTATGTGTGTTTTTACTTGCAAAAATACTTTTGAGTCTTCTGATATGCTTCATCTTTACCATGTGATCTTGAAGAGTAAATTACACATCAATTTAACATTGCTTTGTTCACCAAATTAAGCCAATACAATACATATGGACCTTATGTTCTTACACGCTTGCCAAATGGCAAGGTCGCGTCTATGCATTAGGGAAACAAGGCCTTAGGGATATAGGATCCCTCATGGGTGGACTTGGACAATGGTGGTAAAAGCGGGGAAGGTGGAACAAACTCTTTCTCATGTGGTGCACTCACTTCCACTTGAGGCTCATTAGGGGTGACCCTCTCTAGCTCCTCACTCCTATCGTCTCTTACAAATGTATTCCCAACCTTGTTGTCAACGAGCCTCCTACTCCTAAGTGTCGTTATAGACTGAACTATTCATTAGAGGGATGAGCTCACTCTACCTGAAATTGAACTTTAGGGTTTCGTAGAGGTTGACTAGACAAAGTCCCCATCTCTCTCTTGTTAATAGCATTGGCTCTTTGACCAATTTGGGCTTCTAGTTGTGCGATGGACTGAGTATGAAAGTGAAGGATTTGGGAATGAGATTGTAGCTCTTTTAATGCAGTCAAGACCTTCTCTTCAAAACTCAAATCCCGACTAGGTTGGGCATAAGGGGATTGGACTTGGGGTTGATACACATGGGCTAATGGCACTTGAGGTTGATGGTAAGGGGTTGGTTGAACTTGAAAGGGTGGCCTAAGGGGTTGGTTACCACTTGCCCCTTGGTTAGGGTTCCTCTAAGAGAAGTTAGGATGATTCCTTCACCCCAAGGTTATATGTGTATAAAAATGGATTGTTCTTAGCCCTAGGGAAGGATTGAATGATATCCACGTGATCTTGAACAAGATTAGGGAATTGAGAGGCGGAAGGGCAGGTAAGGACTATATAGGCTGGGCTAAGGCTTATTGCACATGTATCTTGAGTGAAGAGAGAGGGTTGATGGGTTGAAGTCATAAAGAGTTCCATCTTCTTTCTCAAAGTATCAACTTTAGAAAAGAAGTCTAATGGGTTTTTGACTTCATACAAGCCCCTAGCGGGGGCATTGTTCAAGATGGATGGTCTGCTCTCATTTCTTTGCTATGTAGTATGTTGGAGGGAATCCACACTCAAGTCCTCAAAAATTTTCTACGCCTCATTTTTATTTTTTTATTGAAAATGTACCCCCACAATGTACGTCAACAAGGTGGTGGTCCTATTCGGTAAGACCCTCAGAATTGTTGCAGTAATTGTCACTTAGGGACATCATGATGGGGACACCTCCTAAGAATGTCTTTAAGTTTGTCCCAACTCTTATGGAACTGTTTGGTGGGAAGTTGGCCAAAAGTAGTTATGGCTTTTCTCATTTGGTTAGTCTTGCCTATGGGGAAATACTTTTTGAGGAACTCTTGTTGCATTTGTGCCGATGTTGTGATTGTGTCTAGTTCTAATGAGTGGAGTCATTCTTTAGCCTTATCTTTTAATGTGTAAGGGAAAAGCCGAAGTATAACGGCCTCATCGGTCAAGTTAAAGAGCTTGAATGTCGTGCATAATTACAAGAAGTCATCTAGGTCTATACAAATCTTCATTGTTAAGCCCACAAAAAGATGGGAGCGTCTAAATGACATTGGGCTTAATGTCATTGTCTTGAGTGGCGACCGCCGGCAACCTAATGCATGAAGGAGATGTGTATTCATTGTGAGAGAAATACTCCCTTAAGGTTTTGAGAGGTGTATCTACTAATTGATGTTCAACCATGCTGATGGTAGAAGGGGCAGGAGCAGTAGGGGCGGAAGTGGTGGGAGAGTGGGTAGAGAAGAAGGTGGAGGGCAAATTAGCTCTCCTAGTTGTATGCTTGGACTTAGATTAAAGAGGTGCTAATAGGGGGAGCAAGGAGCAATGACCATGCATTCACCACAAGCATTCTACACAATTTGAATCATAAAAAGTAAAAGCTGACTAAAGGAAAAATACTAAAAATAAAGAGAGGAGAAGGTCTTGCAAACCGAATGGAAGAACTATGCTTGCTGGTGTCACGTTGCAACCACAAGAGTAGAGTGCACGATCTTTAACCCAACCGATAAGATCACAATAAAAGAAAGTAACTAACAATTAACCTAAAAAGTAGAGTAAAATAAAACCAAAACTAACAAGAACTATCCCAATGAAAAATGTAGTAGCAGTTCGACACCGTCCTCAACAATGGCTCCAAAAAACTTCATTGTTTATAATTACAAGTGTACAAAGTACTTGTACTAGGGTAAGTATTTAAGGGTTTTTGAACCTCAGGGATAGATGAATTATTTACTAAATCTAAAAGAGAATTCATTCATTGTAAACTAAAAGAACTTAAACTACAATTAATCCAAAGAAATAATCAACTAGATTAAACAAAATAGAGCAATATAATGACAATTACTTAGGAAATTAAATCCACTCTAGAGTCATATCAATTCCTTAGCCTTTAATCTAAATCGACTGTGAATATGAACAAGTATTCTCAGCTACAAGCTAGAATTATTTTAAAAAGAATCATTAATTAACTGCATGAACAATTTTGGCAATAACATGAATCATCAACACTAAACTAAACTATAGGCATGACTCATCTAATCTTAGTATAACTCATCCTATTCATTAATCATATGTACATCAAAACTATTATATGACCATCTCATGTAATAGAAATTAGAATAATGTAAATCTCAAAACCATATAAATATATCATCTATAATAAAATAAATCAACATAGAATTGAATAAATATAAAAACTCTTCCATTAAAAATAAAATCTTTGTCATACAATTGTCATCATTCATAACTAAGATCAAAATTAAAAAGAAAAATAAATTAAAACTAATATATAGTTTCATCACTTCCTAAGTAAAAGAAAAACCTAGCTTGCATGATAAAAGAAGTTCTTAAATCTCCATTCGAAACTTTAATTGCTCCTCCATCTTCTTCTACCTTTTCTCATTAGAAAATTAATTAAAATCCATCAATTTCGAGCCCCATATGATTTTATATAGGCATTAGAGTTATAAAAGGAAGTCCAATTAGAAAAGAACTCAAAACATATTTAAAATAGGAAACTGCCATTAAGCCGATCAATCGCCCTAAGTGCCCAATTGATGGGGTACACAATTTTTGCAATCTTGATGAATCTATTTAATTTCTTGTCCAGTTTCTGTTTAGAAAGTATGCCTATTCATTGGATAGTCCATATTCCTGTCCAATTTTCTGCTATGTTTATTATGATATTTTGTTTGCGTTCATATTAATTTCTAACGTGTTTATAATTCCAGAAAGTTGTCCAAATCATTTTAAAGCATGTCAAGAGTGTTGTTAATTGTTCTGCATATCATCCATGGGTCTTGATAAGCATGCCTTACCGACAAAATATAAAAATCGCATTTTAGACATGTGGTACATAAATAAAATCTCATCTTGATTTAAATACACACCTAAACTACTAATAGCGCCCAAATTAATTAATAATTAAATACATATTAATATCTATCTTAATATAAATAAGCCCTAAATTAATCTAATACTACACTACCAAATAAGGTAAAAAGGCATATAAAATAAATATATTTTACGCATATCAAGCATTAGTCTCACTCTCGATGCCCAGCTCAATACTGACACACCTCCTACATGTCGATGTCAATAACTGTTCATCTTCCCCTTATTCTTGACACCTTGATCGACATGTTGACAAATAGATCGCTGAATAGACTAGAAGAATGAAAGTTTTTGTTCTGGTGCTTAATTCACTCCCCTTTTGAAAACTATTCAAGTACAACCTCTGTATACATAAAACTTCAATTTTAATAGCATTTGGATCCCACATAATATGTAACAACATAAATCATGATATAATCCATTGTTCTGCCATCACTAACAAAACACCAATCCATATGACATATTTCTACGCAAGATCATGGTTCAAAAATTGATAGTAACTCATGCTTCTTAAAACTTGCTTCTTTTAAATCTAAAAAAACACATTTGATTTGAGATTAGCAATCTGACCTTTCTCCTATGTAGGCTAAATGTAGGGTTCTTAGAATTTGGCCTATTTTTGCCTTGTTCTTTGGTTTTTTACTTTCCCTAGGTCCCTTTATTGACTAGAATTTAGTTTTCGAAAAGAATATGGTCTTAGGGCATAAAACGGTATTTATATGAAGGAGAAATAATTGACTCTCGTAAATAACTTGCATCGATACATCATTAACCCTGCTGATGAATACTAGAATTGGTGTTTCCACAAACTCAGTTTTGCCTACAATACAATTGCTAATCATCAATGCACTCACCGACAAGTCAGTGATGATACCGATGATTTATATTGAAGCATTTTGAAATTTATTTTAAATTTAATATTTTTAATATGTAAAAATATATTTAAATTTATGGGTGTAACAGTGTGTGTCAAACAAATGGTGGGAGCATGACAAAGACTAAGACCAAGCTCATGTAGAAGATGCTTGAGCCGTATAAGTTCAGCTGTTGTGAGAGCAAACAAGCCACACGCAAGATTTTGCAATTGATTGAGAAATTGTGTTCCTAGCAATCTGAGAGATAATGTTATCTACAAGATAAACACAGAAACCAAAACATTCATCATCAAGGGCTCCTATGCACTCCTTACTCTGGTTTCACTGTCAAAGTGGAGCATTAAAAACTCTACTCTTTGAGCCGACTGGCAGGGGAAAGAGATGGGCTTGATGATATTGACCTGTTGAAGGAGATTGACAATGTATTTGGTAAGGGAAAAATGCAAGTTCGGCCCATGGAAAGTAGCTTAGACGCCCAAGGATGTAGTGCAATAACCAAGATCCTATAGTGCAAAATGAGAACAACTCTTTTTTATGTTAGTTGAGGAAATGATGGGAGCTTCCTATAATATTATGTCATTAAGCCTGTAAACAATATGTGTGGCATCCCTATAGATAAAAGGTGAAGTGTCCAAAGTAGACCCATAAAATCCCAATGATAAAAGGAGGGGAAAATAATATTAAAAATTATATTTACCGAAATAGTGTAGAGAGGAAAATAATTACTAAAATGGTGTTCATTTTGGCCACATGCTAGCCAAGTGCTTGCGCCTACCTAGCTTTTTTTTTAAATGAAGATTTTGTCTTTGAGAAGGACAAAATCATTTTTAAGTTGATTTCATCTTTCTAAAAGACGAAATCCTCTTTAGGATGATTTCATCCTTCACAAGGAAGAAATTACCTCACTTGGAATTTTTTTGGCTGAAGGTTTATGTCAATTGAAGGTTTAAGTGGGCTAAAGGATGAAGTCTACCCACAAGGTTAAGTGGGCTAAAGATTTCATCCTTCCAAAGGACGAATTCTTCCTTTTGGGTAGCTTTCATCCTTCAAAAGGACGAAATCTACTTAAAGGAGATTTCGTCCTTCCTAAGGACAAAATCTCCTATATTGGCATTTTTATGGCTAAAGTTGGAGTTTAAACTAATTTTATCCTTGTAAATGACAAAATTAAATTAATTAATTTTTTTAAGATTCATTGAACCCAAAAGCAACCCCTGTATAATCATAATATGTAGCATACTAATATCCACACAACCAACATATTGATCACATGAATATCTACACATTGAGTGATTAGAAAGTCTATAAAATATGCCCGACAACCCTTGGGTGAAATTGTAATTGTGGCAAATGGCGGAGCTGGGCGAAATCAAACAGACACACACTCATGCCGGATGGCGTCACTTAGCGAAAACAATCACTAGCACCGGAACTGGTGAAGGGGGAAAAATGAAGAACGGTAAGGAGAGGAACTGGCAAGTGAGTAAGTAGCCTGAGGATTTCATCCTTCAAAAGGACAAAATTTACCTTTAAATGGATTTCGAAATCCACTTAAACCTTCAGCCGAAAAAAACCCGAGTAAGGTTATTTCGTCTTTGTGAAGGGTGAAATCATCCTAAAGAGGATTTTATCATTCCCAAGGACAAAATTAACTTAAAATCTGATTTTTTCCTTTCGAAGGATAAAATCTTTAAAAAATTTTAAAAAAAAGGCCACGTAGCCACCAACGCTTGGCTGGCGCCTACGTGGCCAAAATGATACCATTTTGATAAATATTATCATTTTTTCATTATTTCGGTAAATATTTTCTTTAATATTATTTATATAATTTTCCCCAAAAGGAGGCCAAAAGGCATCAAAACCACGCATTTGGGGCTTTCTTAAGCCCTTATAATGACTTGTGAAGGTTGCACATGTGGTTTGGGAACTAGTTATGATCTCTCAGGGGACTACTACGTATAGACCTCCTCTCTTGGAATCCATTGAGAAATATGTTTTGGATGTCAAAGTGGCGTATGGGCCACCCAAGAGAAAGAAAAACAGTGAGGTCCATCTGTATAATGGTGGGTTTGACAATTGAGATGAATATCTCACCATAATCCTGACTAGGCTATTTAGAAATGCCCTTTGCAACAAGCCTTATCTTATAGTATTATTGGTTCCATTGGACTGCCTTTTGTGCTTAAACATCTACTTACAATCAATACTTGGAATCAATAATGTTCATGTTGGTAGGTGGGGGAAAGACCATGTGCCATCCAATAAGAGAGAAATAAATTTTGTTATACATCGCAGAAGGCCATTGAGGGGATTGTACAGCTTGAGAATAGCAAATGGGTTCATTAGGTGAGGCCAAGGTGATGGTAAGGCAAAGTCGGTTGAGGGTAGTAAGGAAGGGTTTTGGGTTTAGGTGTCTTTCATAGAGGATGCGTAGCAAGGTGGCCAAGCGATCAGTAAGGGGGTGGAACAGCCATGGAAGCGGGTGAGGGAATGGGTTGGGAAGTTATGGCCATCTCAGAAGGGTCTAGACCTGATTCTGATGTTTCTGGTGAGGGAGGGCCAGGGGTGTGCCGTTGATAGAAGACAGGAGGGAGACAGTGTATAGGTGGGACTGGGAGGAAATTGAGGTGATGGGCTTGGAGAAGGGACAAGCGGAGGTAGAGACAAGGGTACTAGGAGCTGGATATAGGGGTAGTGTGGTTAGGAGACATCAATGATAAATGGAAATTGAGCCTCACCAAAGATCACATGGCATGACGAGCTCTCTTTGAATGTGGACTCACTTGTATCCGTTGTAAGAAGGTTGCTATCCAAAAAATACATATTTTATGGACATGTATTTTAACTTATCAGAGTTGTAGGGCCAGAGGTAAGGTTAACACACATACTCAAAGGTGCAGAGCATGGGATAATCTGACGAAGTTGTAAACAAGAATTACCATGATCATTTTTTATGCACCACTTTTTTAAAGGATGCCGGCTGATGAGATAGACAACCATACGAAAGGCCAAGTCCCAAAAGGACGTAGGAAAATGGCTGTGAGCCATCATGGTGAAGTCAATCTCAACCGTGTGCCTATTCTTCTTTTCAATAATGCCATTTTGTTGAGGCATGCAAGTACGACTAAGGCGATGTTGGATTACATTAGAACTAAGAAAGAGGCGAAATGAGTTAAAAATAAATTCACCACGACCATTAGTTTGTAAATTTTGATGCAATGCTCAATATGTTTTATACAAAAGTGCTGAATTCGACAAAGATGCAAAACACATCGAATTTCGTCATAATGGGAAAAACCTATCCTGCCCCGATACACCGCCTTACCCAAACTCAGTCTAAGAGGGTGAGGTATGGAGCAATAAAGTTGAAGACTAACCTAACGGGGTCTTAATTGAAGTATATATCACATGACCTTTGTACAAAAGTAAATAACCCAAGAAAAAAGAGATAAAAATTAAGTCTCACTTAGGCATAATCACACTCACATCAACACATAAAATAATTAGTCAAAGTGCTAAGGCTACATCATGTCTAAAGCCAACAAAAGCTACAATAAGTCTAAACCCTCTCAAGGCTGTCCAAAGTATAAAAAGTAGTAAGGTTTAACATCCACATAATACAGGACATAAATTTAAAATAACCTAATCATCTAGCCCTTCATCTTATGATGCACACCCATCCTATTGTTCAACATGTACTCCATCTAGAGCACCAACATGGCACAACATACAACACCAAAATAAAACCACAAACAAAAGAGGTATGAGCTTAGCTCAGTAAGGGTTTTAAAATAAAACATAAGCTTACCATAACAACAAATGCATTCTTCCTATAGAAATTACTTTAAACATATTTCACATATTCATTATCTACAACTGTGCATCATAGGCTAAATAACATTCCATAATCACATGTACACCACCTATACATTATGGCATATTCATATATCATAAACACACATACACAACATGTACATCCATTCCAATCTCATGGTTCATTCACATCCTTCATGAATCAACATTCACATTTACCCTGCATAATCGTGTATCAAACTATATTTCATCCTGCATGTTCAAGCATAATCATTCCATATGCATTCTATGTAAATATAAGCATCATTGTCTCTATATAACCTATGTCAATGAGTATTATAATTCATACACATGCATAAATATCATGGTGAATGTCTCACAATAGAGAAAACAATCCTACTTATAATGGCCGAAGAGCGCACATGCAGACCTGCTTACATGGGAGCTCAAAAAAAGAAGTCTGAATTCCTAGAAAGAAAAACTAGAATAATTTGGGTAAATCCCGACTAGGAAATTACCCATGGTAAGCTGGTGCATAAGGATAAACCAGCCTGGATTCTCAAGTCTAGAAAGACTCATCAATTTAACTCATTTTAGTATTCAGCTCTTCTCACTTGGGGAGGAAACCTGACCTTAAAAGGACATAAAACCCGGTCCTTCCGGACATAAAACCGATTTGATAAATCTCCAATGCCATTAATCCAAAAAACTCTGACATTCAATCATGGAAGGTAGTGTCAATACGGATGACAGTATCGATGATCATAGATACGTGTACGCACCGATGATACGCTTGGTACATGCTGAAACGAGCATAAACCCTTTTATAAACATAAAAAAATATTATAACTAATATTATATCATTATAATACTTATTTTATAACATAATAGACTATATAATACCATATCAACCAATACGAGTACTCTAAAAATAGTTCATTTAGAACCACATATTATTAAGCTCTCCGTCCCATACAAATTATTGCTCATTCTTTCCCATATAAAATGCTCTAAAATTAGTTTATTTTAAAAATAAATAATATGCTTAATATGAGTATAAGTTATATGCTTAAAGAAATATATATTTGTGGAGCACTATATGTAAAAAAATAATGATATAAATTGCATGGACCTACTCGTATTGATCTCATATAACTTTAAAAATATTATTTTTAATATAATAAAAATTTAAACTTTCTAGGTTTGGATTGTGTTTTTATTTTTAAGAAAAAATTCAAAAAAAAATTTTCAAAATTTTTTTAATTAAAAAATATTTTTTTGAACTAAAAAATTATTTTTTAAATAGAGTATCGATATTTAGTGTAATATTTTTAAATAATACCGTATCGATACGGCCGATACAAATCGATATTTAGTGTGGGGGGCGTATCGGCCCCCGTACCCGTATTGGTCTCCACCAATACGGGTACGTATCGGTTGATACGGGGCCGTATCAGTCGATACGGGGTCGTATCGACCAATACAGCCTTCCATGCATTCAATCAATTAATCACAGTTAAATATGTGTAATATTTTCTTATAAGTCATTTTCATAATGCATGTGACATGATACATACGTGGGTATTATTTAATAGATGCAAGTATAGGTAATCATACTTTAATCAATCCTAATATGCATTAAACATAGTCAATTTGTGATAAAGAAGGTCTTGTAAACATGGATACAAGATACATTCATGGACATGTTCTTAATTGACCTAAAACATGTGAAACATGAATCATTTGTAATTCAAAATAACATGTACAAGTGTTCATACTCTCCCATAATCATAAGCAGTTGGTGTCATGAAGTAAAGATAATGAAATAGTCAAAATACGGATTTAAATCGAGTAGAGCATCATGCTAAGCTTAACATGTATAATCATCTTCAGAATTAACTAAAACACATCCAAGAAGGTTCATATATAATTAAAGTGACACGTATAAGTATCCGTAGCTCAACATGGCCAATATTCAATATGGCCGTTCGAACGGGCTTGCAGGCCATTTGAATGGCCAATCAGCCCGTTCGAATAGCTAATCTAGTTCACTCTAGTTCGTCTTCTTCCAATCAAAAACCGAACCAAAATCATTCCTTCTATATAAATTCCCAAAATATCATGAAACATCATATAATCATTACCTAAACCTAAAACATTATAGAACTAACATTTTTCATGCTTAAATATACAAAAACAACATTAAATCATATATTTTAAGGAATCACCATAAGTCAATAAGAAGCTTCAAAAACATAAATAACCCACAATCATGGTGTTACAAGCTAGAAGATAACTTAAATGAAAAACCCTTACCTCTAATCAGCTTATGAACCCTTGAATGATCTCCAAGCTCAAAAGACCCTACCCAAAAATTAGGTTTTTTGTTAGTCCTAATTAAAACCTAACTTCTTCCACTAAACTAGATTCAAATCAACATGGAAATGATAAATTCAAGACTTCCTTAGGTTAAAAAAAATCACATAGATTAGTCTTCTAAATTGGGATTCAAAAGGTAAACTTGCTGGAAATAAACTAAGAATCCTAATAGTAGAGGTGAAGGATGAGATGATCAAAACAAATCGAATGGATTAAGGTGTGATTAGAGAAACATCTTACCTTCAGATGGGTTTCTCATTTGGAGTGGGGGTAGAACCCTAGCTATTCTCCAAATCACAACCCTTCCTTAAATGGGAATGGGATAGGGTTTTTCCTTTTATAGTAAGTGACTAGTTGGCTAAAAATTGTTGGGCTAGAAAATAGGTGAATGGGCCCTAAGTGATCCTATAAGCGTACTTTTGACTCCAAAAACAAATTTATTCACACACAAGCCCACTTAAAGAAATCAATAAAAGGTCGGCAACCAAAAACATTAGCACACCTTTCGATAAAGATATGGGTCACACGGTAGGGCCTACTTCTTTGATCAAGGGATTTAAATAAAAACATAACCATAAATAGATAGAAATGTGGTAGATTAAGCTAGACAATAACATCCTAAATTAAAATAAAAATTAAACCATAAGAAATTTATAATTAAACTAACCCATTGCCCAAGAAAATCAAATCAAACTAAAACCAACAACTTCACACAAATAAAAAATGTATTAAATTTGAAGATTTTGCAAAACCTATGTGAAACGACTAAAGCAATCCACAAAGGAAACATAAAACCTCTATCCATTAACAAAGAGGACAAGTGAATGTTCCCACATATTGGCATAAACAAGCTCAAGCGATTGTGATGCCTTTGAAAGAGAGGGTTGTCGATAGTTGCATAGGTGAAATTGTAAGACATGGTTGCAACAAAAATCGTGGGGAGTTATTCAGTCATGAATTCTTGAGACAGTTGCATCCTATTTAAATGGAGAGGATATCAGAATTTTGGATATGTGAGAGTCTCCGTGGAGTCCAAACGAGAGTGGAATGCTTCTGACTTGAAGTGTAGGATTTAAGCCAGGAAGGAGAATCAATGTGGACTCAAGGTTGGATTGCTAAC
Source organism: Saururus chinensis (assembly GCA_035235625.1). Lineage (NCBI taxonomy): Eukaryota > Viridiplantae > Streptophyta > Magnoliopsida > Piperales > Saururaceae > Saururus > Saururus chinensis. Next base: position 27,968,245 of record CP141142.1, read on the forward strand.
CTTATTACCATTTGATGGTTTGAATGCTTGTTTGATTATTGATGATTTTTGGGCACATGCATGGTTGTTTACTGGAGTGTTTTACTATGTTCTAAGCATTAATGACAATTTAGTTGCATGCTGATCACATGGCTTCTTTTAATGTTTAAACTGTAAGAATTTTAGTTTATATACGGAAATTATCATGATTTTCAGAAGGGAATGATTAGGGAATGAGTTTAATCCATGTTTAATTTCCTTCCAGATCATCAACATAGTTTCTGGCACGTTGGTGGTTGGAAGAACATGAACAATTGTCATGCCCCCAATTTTTACAAACATTTTTCAAGAAATTTTTTCCTTTACTTAAAAATTTATAAAGCACTCCCCTTCACAGTTTGCAGTAGAAAAAATCATATTATGCATTCAAAGAACCTTGAAATATAAAATTGGGGACATTAAAACCATCTTTTCACAAAACACATCTTGTGATATCATGATAAACAATCATCTAAATATCTAAAGTATTAAAATATTCACCAGACCTAGAGTTGAGTACTTGTCTGCTACAAGTGTACAAGTTAATAAAAAGATAAATGACACCCTTTTGTGTCTAAAATCAAACCTATAAGAGAAATAAATAATCAAACTGGTAGGTTCTGCTTTATATCTACGACCTTCCCTTTATATCTAAAGCCTTCACCCGAGGGAACTTGCACCACAAAGAATGCTAATTATATGAGTATACTCAGTGGAATTTCAATGTCAAGTATACTTACAACATGAAAGTCCACAATAAGGTTATCTAGATATGGTAGCCCAATCTAAGAGTTCCCACTCGACTAGATATTGGATTACTACAAATTTAACCTCAGTCTTTGCCTAAAGCCTGCCCCACCTCATCCACGACATAAAATAAGGGCTCATGGACCTTAGTGGTGAATCCCAACTATGTCATGATCATCAAAATCTCCTGTATTGCACTATGTAGGACCAGTCATCATTTTATGCTCTAGTGCATTTGAATTTAAGTCCCAGGCTGGGGAAGTAGCTCTATATAACTCCCATCTTAGAGAATTAAAAGACCATGATTCTATTTTATACCATATCCTTTCATTCTTCATGGTAAAATGACACACTTGAGGAGCCAATAAGGCACTAGGAAGAATTTTCCAAATATTGGCCACATGGAAATAAGTGAGTTTGACCCATAGGTCTTCTTGGTATAACAACTACCTTTATTCATGAAGTTTATATATGTAATTTCATTATTAAAAAAGAGACATAAATAGCTTCGTAGAGATTCTAAGAGCTCGCAAATTGATGCTCAGATGAGGAAGTTATGATAGATGTAACATGAAAGAAGGTTTGGACTACATGTGTAAAACAACGATTTGACATTTGGGTATTCTAAGTACGACAACTTATCTTGTGGTTTAAATTTAAGGTGAAACTTTTTGGATAGAAAACTAGTTAGAATAGATTTAAAACACCTCTAATATTGTACAAATTGGAGTTTGGATGAAGGACTTATGATCATCCGAAGTTGGATACGAGGTGCTGTCAATGACTTGCAAACACCTGATGACCCTCGATTATTGTTATTATTATAACTTCATCTATAGAATTTTCTTTTATTCAAAATTTTGATGTTAAAAAGTAGACATAAATATCTTCATAACACAAATAAGAGCTCATTAATCAGAGTTCATATAAGGAAGTTATAATCATCCAAAGTTGGGACTTAGTAATGCCAACAGTTACTATTGGCAAACCATAGACGTGTCGATAGGTACCGATGGTTATAGGTAGTTTTGTGATTTTGGTAAAAAAATCTACCAAGTTTGACAATTTTAAACAAGAATTTCATCCCCTTTCCCTTATAAGTGATGTTTGAGGACCTCAGATTTCATTCTTCATGGAAAAACTTATCAAAATAAAGAAGGAGAAGATCAAGGGCTCTCCAAATTATGAGAAATCGATGGAGTAATTGTCTATGGGGATTGATCGGCCTCGGACTTTAGGAAGGATTTTTATGTTTGTTGATTTATAACTTGAGATTCTTCAACTCCTTTTGAAGAATTTTTTTGGCCCTCCTCTTGTATTTATTCTATGAAATCTTCTCACTTCAATTGTGTATTACAATGAATTCACCTTGAACAATTTTTTCAAGCTTTTTATGAATTTTCTAGGAAAAAATAGGTAAAGGAGTCTCCTTTCTTCTCCAATATTTTCTAGGTTTTCATCTTTACAAATTTGTCATATTTAAGCCTTTATAAAGATTTTTATGTCAAATTAGCTCTTTGATTTGAATCAAGATGACTTTTCTTCCGGAAAGGATTATCTTAGGTAACTAAAACTACTAGCAATTGATCATTCCAAATAGCAATCCATTGTTTAATGTTTTCTTAGGGCACGATACTGCTAGCGATCGATTGGTCATTAGGGCAATCGATCGATAAACTCTAAGTTTCGTTTAGCAAATAGTTGATTTAGGTGTCAATCGATTGTTTATCCCTATGTATTGTCTAGTGATTGATCGATGTAGCAACCCAATGACAGTTTTCCCCTTTTTACCCTAAATCTTCTTGAAACCTTCAAAATCACTTCTAAAATTTTTCCAAGTGACTTTTGTATGAGAATGTGATCTTAATAAACTTATTTAACCATCAATATTCTTCAGTCGTCAATCTTAATCCATAAGACCACGTCTGCTCCTATTTTTCAAGTCCATCAATTCCAAACCTGACTCAACCACAACTAAAGGGTTCTAACATATTTTTTATTAATGAAATTAGCCAATTAACATTACATATGACACATGTTCTTTCACACCTCACCAACAACTCAGCTAGATCACCGATGCCATTGGTAGATTCACCAACTTGTCAAAATCTCACCGATGCATCTACCTCACTGCCGATGACTAGTCAACATGAATAATGTTGCATGCATGTGTTGTTAAATTTTAAATGTTTACTCACAAGCGCACAAATCTATAGTAGACAAGTGACTAAATTGTGTCTTGATACCACATACACTTGAAGTTGGACAATAAAACTTTAATTTAATTGAGTCTAACCCTAATCTAATTGACGAATTATCAACCAACTACCTATTTTAAAAACCCCAAAACAAGTAAGAATGAAAAGCAAAGTAAACAAAAACATTAAGGTTACCAAAACTACAAAAAACAAGTGATCGAATCCAAAGTTAAATCTATGAAGTACTAAATTAACAAGAATCAAGCCTCTAAGAATCAATTTAAACTAAGAAAACAATATCAAACGATCCAAATATCCAATTAACCAAACTACTTAGGCATAGGATTCTGCACAAATTAATTTGTATAGAGTCATGTCCATTATTGTTATTTCAATTTTCAAACTATCTCATAACACATTAGAATTCAATTTTATGTATTACTGAATATATCATTGTTAAGCATATTTTCAAGAGTAGAAATTATGTTCTCCTTTGCTTAATAAGATTAAAATTAAGTCTATAATTGTATCCAAAAAATGCAAATCACAATTAATACCCAATCCTAATTCAAGAGTTAAAAATCCAAGTAACTAACTAATAAAAACTACCTCAAATCATAAGAAGAACATGATTAATCTTATATTCATGATAGATTTTATCAATTGAAAATAGGTAGAATAATCAAACACTAAAACACTAAAGCAAATCGAACAACTCTCATGATCATGAATTCATTCCAATTAACATGGTTTCATCCTAGCCTTAGATGAAAAATGTAGTTACTCCATAATCTAAGAACTGAAACCATGATCTACATTAATTTTAGTGAAAAGAAATTTATAAGTTTGGAAGAAAATAAAAAATTCCAGATTACTACAGGACTGATGAACAGTAACTTTGGGCTCAAACTTTTTTCTAACCAATTTTGGAGGATGGAATGAATGCTTTTTCACTAATTCGTCTTCCTATTCCTTAGCTCAGTTCTAAAATTCTTTGCTTTTCCGAATTTATCAATTTTGGGCAACAACTTTATTTCGTGTTTAAGCTTCAATTTTGACCATAATGGATCCACTTTCTATTAATTATCCCTTAATTTTCCTTCTCTTTCTTACTTCTCAATCCTTTACTTTCTCTTCACTTTCCTTTCTTTGGATTATTTCCTTTTGCTCAGTTTTTACTGTTCATATGAACAATTGCGAACTGAACTCTAAACTTCTTGCTGCTAATTTCTGGACATCGATTGAAATGTATTGCGAACCTGCTACTTCCTTTTTAAAGTCTTGGCTTTGCTTTTAAAGGCATGGGAATAATTGGAAAGGAGGTCCTTCTCATGCTTCTAGGAAAGATCTCTTCTCTACAAAAATTTGTTGGATGCCTTATTTGGATTGGTTATTCTTTCCTTTATTTGGCCTTTCAATATTTCTCTTCTCAGCTTTCCCTTTTCTTGTTAAGAACCTTTGCCAGCATAACTTTCCTCCCATCTTCCATGAAGGTAATGATCCAAAATTAATCAATTATGGTGAAGACATCAGGCATTTCCTTTTTGTGATTCATTTCCAAAGATAGCTGCAAAGCATCATAGGTGGAATCATCATTGCAAAGACTATGGATGGCAATATTGTCAGTAAGAATGTTGAGCTAACGAATTCCACCACCATATAAGAACAAATGAGTCATATGTCAAGTTAATTAGCTAATTTCTTTGTCAAAATTACATCTAGAAACCTTAGGGGTGTACTTAGTATTAACATCTAATTAGATGTTGTTGTGGTCGAGTCAAATTTGAAATTAACATATTAGAAACATAGGATCAGACATGTTCTTATGCTAAAGACAAAAGACTAAAGAATATTGAAGGCTTTTTAAGTTTATTTAGATCACATTCTCATACAAAAATTACTTGGAGAAGTTTTAGAAGTGATTTTAGGGATTTTAGAGAGTTTTAGGGTAAAAATGGCAAAACTATAAATTCTATAGATGGAACAATCGATCGCTGGAAATAAGGCTGATGAAAATGTTTGATCGAGAACTTGATTTGACCCTGTGTAAAATAAAGCTGAGAGTTATCGATTGATCACTTGAAGTAACATGCAATAAACAAGCAGTAAACGATCAAACGATTGATTGCTTGCAGGACTAGTTACCCTAATTAAGCCATTCCAAATTTAATTTATTTCCTTGTTAAAGCTAGAGACATAAATCGTTTAGAGAGCTATATAAGGGATAAGAAGTCAAAAATTTTGAGAAAGGAAAGCCTAGAGGAGATTGAAGAAGGGTTTATACCTATTGTATATCCTATTCCAAAGGGAATTAACATGAAGTTTTATGTTGAAGATCAATGGTGAATTTATGAAGTTATTCCACAACTAAGAAGATATTTCACACATAAGTTTCAAAGAGGAGTTGTAGTATATCTTCAATGGGAGATTGAAGATTCCAAGAGGCCAAATTTAAAACAATAAGAGGAGCTTGTTGAACGCTAGAAGAAGACAAAGACAGAGACAAAGCAAGAAAGAAGAAGCAGTTTCAAGTGCTTGAGGAAGAAGACTTGAAGATTAGCAACAATAAAGATTTTCGGAGATCTAAACAAGAGAAGTTTATTAGAGTTAAAGCAAAAGTTGGTGGTTTGCTTGTGCAATAGTCAAAACAACGGTTCCTTCGGAACTCTCATAGTCTTTTACCCGAGTTTGGGTCTTTTATGTTAAATTGTTATGTGTTCATGTGTGGATTGAATGTTTGTGGCTTGATTGGTTGATACATCATGCATGCACTGTGAAAGAATATTTATTATTTCTGCTATAGAAGAAAATTTTGTGCAAAGAAGCTAGAAATTGTAGTCTTTATCTTTGTTAATTAATTAGACTAGGGGCAATCTAGTGACCCACTAGATTAGTAGACGGATATTAAACTTACACATCCATCTCATGAAGCAAAGAAACCACAACATAGAATGATCATCTAACTGGAGGCCTCCCTTGTCGCAAACATTCCAACGCATATTTGAATACGAAAATTTTCCCAAATCATTTGTAAGCGTGGTGAGAGTCTTGTAATTATCTCACACATCATCCATGTGCATTGAGAAGCTCATCATATATCCTTATAAAACATAAAATGTCACATTTTAGACATGTAGTATATAAATAAAATCTCAAGTTGATTCAAATACAAGCCTAAAATACTAATATCACCCGATTTAATTAATAATAAAAATAAATTACTAATATATATCTTAACATAAATAAACCCTAATTAACCTAATCCAACAATATCAAATAAAGTAAAATGACATAAAATCAATAAACAACAAGTGTATCATCATGCACGAGGTACGACCATCTTCTTCCTTTCATTAGTATAGTCACCGATGCATCAACGACCCCACCGATGATTGGGGAAATGTGATTGAGTTTTCACTTTCCATCGGTAGCCCACTATTCATCAGTGGCAGACGCGCCATTGGTGGCATCAACAAGATGGATTTCCTTAGCCTATCCATTGTCCGTAATGGTTTAATGCATCAACGGGATGCCAGTGGTTATCACCATGGTGCATCCGTTCATGAATTTCAAGATACATTCTTCCTTATTATATGCTATTTATGATATATATAATGGCATGGTTTTCATGTATGATGGATGTGTGAATGCATGATAATCTATACATGTATGATATTGGGGTAAGTAAACCCTATGCAAGTGTGAATCCCTTGCAAAGGATAAATACCATTGACCATTGCATTCAACAGTCAAGGACAAATGATTTTAGTATTAGGTTAGCCCCAAAAGTGAGGCATCTCAGCCATGTAGAGGAGAGTCACGATATGAAAAAAGACCATGGGTTTCTAGCACTCCAAAAGTGGGAGATCTTTTGTAAAATCGCTCCCTTGGCCCCAGAGTTAGGTTCGAACATATTATAGCATAAAAAGATAAATGGTCAAGCACAGTGCAATAGAGAAGATTTCAATGATCATGGACATTGAGATATCTAAGCCTTTGATTCCTGAGCCATTGTGGGCCTTTGCATCATGGTGTGGACGGAGTTGGGCATTAGCTTCCACAAAAGTCTGAAGCTAAGTGTTGTTGTAGTTCATATTCTAGTGAGGTGTGATTATACTCTTAGATGTGACCATCGGGTCTGTGAACCTTGTGTTCTTTTCTTTTTGTCTAGATGTGACTTCGAAAGATTGAAAGTTATGATTGTCTTGACATAATTTTTGTTTTATTCTTTTATTTGTTATTGTGGTTCTTTTTTTAGTTATCCAATTGGGTATATTTGTATAAATATCTGTTGTGGTACAGGTCGATATCATTTGCACTCAAGGTCAAGAAGGTCATAAAGTGGACTCCTCTTGTTGTTTATGTTTCTCTTTCTCTTCTAGGAATTCTTATTAGGTACGTGAATTTGGTATTTACTTCTTTTATTAATCATAGATGAGGATTGATAGACAAGTGCCCAACAAACGAGCCTATAGTTCTTTTTTTATTACATATTTGATGATGTAAAAATTATATTACTCTCATACCAGATGATTGTCAACAATTATTACAAGTGCTTACTATTTTAATTATTTTGATGTATCAAGCTCAAGTTTTCTTGCATATCTTTCCAAAAGAAAATATAAAAGTGCATGTGACATTTTAGTCAACATGTTGAGATATGCTCTCCTAGTAGGCAAATTGGTCGAAGATAATCAACAGAAGAAAGGCCTTGCCAATTTGGCTAGTGGCATTGCCAATTTGACACACCAAGTGGTTGGAGGGGTCCAGTCAGATCTTTGAGAGAAAGAGCCAAAGTTCTAACCACAACTATAACACCCCATTTTTTTCAATAAAAATATAAAATTTTATTAACCATAGGCAAGCTATCGACATGTTGGTAAAAAGCATAGTTCGACAAGTCACCGATGTTTCAGTGAAACCATACAAGGCAATTATGAGTAAAACATGTGGAATTACGCAATTCTAACCCTAGGAGGCAGTTACTAGGGCTGCCAACGGTACCCGCTTTACCGTTCTACTGACTGTATTGTACCATTAAGAAGTTAAATGGTACGGTTAAATTTATTTGATGGGTAAATAAGAGGATAATTTTATCCGACCATTATCTTAATGGAAGGTAATGGAAAAAGTTCTTCCATACCCGTTTATCCATTACCCATTTATCATATTTTAAAATTATATATATATATATATATATATATATATATATATATATATATATGTATATATACTCATTAGTTTTAAGTGGTTTAATCTCAAAATAGATTGACTTATAATCTTTTACAATAATTTTCATGTCATGATTCACCATGGTGATTTATTGAACAAAATATATCATTCAAATCCAAATATATATTGAATGTATTTAACTACTTACAACTATTTATTATAGTTATTACAAGCTACTACTTAGAAGATAATTTGCTCTTTCTAACATTTCATATCTAATTGTATTTTTTAATAAAAAATATTTATTTATAATTTATAGTTTATATTCTCTTAAACTCACTTTGCTTTGATGTTTTCCATGAGGTTGTTTTGTCCAATTTTAATGTCTTATTAGGTCACAATTCATCTTTAATGATATGTGATAAAACACGAGTCTTTTTTTTATAGCTACATAGACGCTTTGTACAAATTATTTTTGCAATTCTCATGTTAATTTAGATTCCATTTTGATAACTCAAACACATGAGTCTTTTTTTTGTTTTTTATAATTAAACTTGTGGAATGTTTTTTTGTGCAAGGAAATAATTATTGAGTTTGGAGTAGGATTGCTCAGTCAGCTCTATTCTACTCGAGGTTAGACTCAAGTTAGCTCAAATCAAAGCTTGAACTTAGGCTAATAGAACCAAACTCTTATTTAGCCCATCTTGAATAGCTTGGTTTGAGTGTTAGTTGGCTTAACTTTGAATAAGTGGTTTATTTTGGGTTCTAATGTGTTGGTTGGAATCATGATTATGTTACAAATCATGTTTGTATATGAGATTGAAAATTTAAAATGATTTAGTTATTGAAATACGTTGGAATCAATAAGTTTTGAATGACCAAACATGTTTAAGTGAAACTTTGAATAAGTTAAAGTGAAACTTTATCTAAAATATGGGGAACCATTTTAAATTTTTTAGGCAATGATGTCATTATCCGGTCAACCCGGGTTGACTTAGCCCAGCCCAATGTTTTAAAAATCGGCCCGCCCATTGACCCGAATTAGTTATCGGGCCGGGTTAATTGGGTTCAACTGCGGGTCAATCTGGGTTGACCCAATTTTCTCATATATTAGATTAAATAGAAAGTTAGGTACAATATTCACACAAAATCATTGTAACTCAGTTGGTAGAGTGTAAATGCTATTTTTATCATGACCTGGGTTTGAATCCTAGCGTGGAGAAAAAAAATTTTGGAGCAATGTAAAACAAATAAATATTAAAATAAAAATGTGTATATACAAAGTTGTTGCAGGCCGTTGGGTTAGGCTTGCTAATGGGCTCTCACTGAATGTGAGTTCGAAAAACGTCTCCAACATAAAAAAAATTCATGAGAGTATTAAACCAGTCTGACCCAAGCAGCGGGTTGGCAGTTCAACTAGCCGGGTCATGTTGACCTGGTCGGGTTAACTTAACCCGTTAAAGTAGATGAACCGGCCCAATTTATCAACTAGGTCTTATTGAGCCCTGTCCGACCAGCTGGGCTAGGCCGAGCTAGTTTTTAAAACATTGGCCCAACCACTAATCTAGGTAAGGGTCCTGACTGGCTTTTAAAACATCGCTTCAAAAAGAGACCAATGGATAATGCGCATCACTACATATCGTCTCATCCTTGCCTTTAATACACCTTTAAAGACGGCTGACTATGAGAAGGCAATCATTATTCTCACATTGGGATTCTTCTCAAGCATGTAGTAGATGGATGTCTGAAGCTAGACTCATATAATAGGAAATAATTATTAAAAAATAAGTAGTTTTATTATAGATATATACCTAATATATGTATCTATTTATGTTTCATGTTTAATCTTTACAATTTATTTAAAATAACTATAAATAATAGTAGTAATGATGTTAGTTTTTTACCTTACTAATATCTAATTAAGTGAATAAAAAAATTTTATTTTAGCCTTTTTTAGCACATTTTAAAAAATTCAATGTATAATGGTTATCCAATTAACCAGCCGATTATTAGTGGAAGGAACGGTTATGGAAGTACCTATACCGTTTACTTAATGGAATGGTTATGGAGAAAGATTTGAGAAATGGTTATGGTAATGGAAAAGGTTATACCATAACCGTATAGTTCCGTTGGCAGCCCTAGCGGTTACACTCTGTATAAATGGCACAAATCAAAGGATTTTGGAGAGATTAGTGATAAAAAAGAATTCGAGGAGAGAGACTTAGGTCAAGAGGGCCGATGTACCAATGGAAAGGAAAAACACTTGGTTGGAGGTAAGATTGCTAGCCTTGAAACTGTGTGCTTATTGGATTGCTTGTTCTTAGTCAGAAATCATGTTTTGGTGAACTGATATGAAGCATGCCTTAGATGTTATGGTTTATTTCAATGATTTTAAATTAATGTTGGTAAGCATGATTTATATATATTAATGAGTAGCAATTATTGTTTAAATTAAATTTTTCATGGTTACAGATGTTGTGGTTATATGATGTAATGCCTTTGGTTGAAATACACCTTAAATGTAAGGGCAAAACTTGAACTGAGGGTCAAAGATTTGGTAATAATTTTTTTTACAATCAACTAGATCATCATCTATGTGCAAGAGTTGTAACAACCTTCTGACACTGTAATGCTTCACTGCACACTCCCTTTCGTCAAGGCTTGGGGAAAGACTAAACAATAATGGAACATCTCCTTTCTGCGGAGGAGAGTTTCTAAAAAGAATACAAAAATTAATTTTTCTTATTATCATTATTTTTATTTGGATAGGCTAACATCGTCAAGGTGGTAGTTGCCTAAGTACTTATTGAATAACATCTCTAATGTTAATCCAATAAGATCATATACAAATGTAGTTTTAACTAGCAGCTAACACTATTTTATAAAGCATAGCATTAGACATGCAATATTTATGTATTTTCAGCTAAAGATACACTCATATGTCAAAGTCAATGTAGAAAATACAACTCGAAAAATCAAAGACTATGACAAATCAGATGAATACTTCATCTATAGAATTTGAAAAATTATTCACAATATGGGTTAAATCATTCATTCATAGAATCCAATAAATTATTCACAAAATTGGATAAATCATTCATTTACATAATTTCATCAATATAGAAGCGGTGTACACCCGTGCTCATGGGGTGACAAGATCATAAGGAAAGCGATCTTCCAATAATACCCCAATCCCAATCACACCATATGCTTCAATAGGTGGTATCTTTGAGTTATAATTCCAATAGTTCCTAGTTTACTTACTAAAGAGATACCCTTCAAAACTGAAAGTCCTAACACAAAGAGTCCAAAGACCCAAAACACAGGGAGTCTGAGGACCCAACCACAGAGAGTCTGAAGACCCAAAACAGATGAAAAACTCGTCAAATGATCATAAGCCATTCAAAATCCTTTTAAACAATGCATTCATGCATAATTTTAAACATATATAAGTCAACTATGTTTTAGTAAATATCATGCAATTTCAAAAACATATACTCATGTAATTATGTAAGCATCAAAACTATAAGGCCACATACCTCAAGGACCACATCCTTTTCTCCTTCTTAATCCATTTGGCATGATCCCCAGCCTACAGTCGACACCGATCACGATATGCCACCCCCATGTCGATTTCATCAATTTATGTCAGCCTCTTTGGTTTAATTGCAACTTCTATCGACATGTGTCAACAGCCATCTAGCACTTCCCCAATTATGCCCTATGTTGCACTCACCCAAGAATATGAATGAAATTTCCTCAACATCATCCTTTGTGGACTCCCTGAGACATGTCCATCAACATTTCCTTTCCCCCTAGAATGTCTCCCTTGGAGTTTCCCCCTGTCACTATCCCCGAACTTTTCCTTTTCCTCGAGACTTTTCCCTTTTTAAAGTATTTATCTCAAAAAAATGACCCTCCTACTACATAGAACACCCTTAAATTAGCTAGGATCACTTTTTGAACATGCTCAAATGGATTTAAAATGGCCTCACAATGTGGAAAATAGGTTTGGGATATTGGTAAAGGGTTATATACGACTAGAGGGGTGTGTGTGAGCTATGAAAACTTGCCCCTGTTTAAAAGTGCAACCGTCTGACTACATCACGTGTCCATTGTGTGCACATGTTGGTGAGCCATGTGCAGCGTGGTGCTGCATGGCATGATGCATATTGTGCATCTCACTAAGCTTGCACTAGAATCAGCCTTTCGATGCCTATCTGCTCGCATCAGCCTCAATTTTTATATAATTTTTTTCCTGAAACTCATTCAAAACTTATAATGATCATAACACTCTACCCTAAATTCCGATTTATGTGTTCTTAGTACCATTGGGCTCATATCAATGATACCTACAAAATGACATGGTTAAGTTTCATAGAAGAGTTTAGCCACCAAGTTTGGGTATCTCTACTTTTCAAGTTGGCTCCACCCATATGACACTTTTTTCGAGGACAAAATTTTAGCTCTTGATCTCTATTTTTTTTGTTCTTCAACTTGTTAAATTCATTTTTTTGAGTTCAATCAATGGATTGAAGCTTCATTATATCATTCATATAAATCTTCTTCTAAAATTTGAATATTATACTTATCCCCTCACATTAAACCTTATCGGGGAATAGAGTGTTACAGATGATTTTACAAAGGGTAATTAATTGATCACTAGAACAATAATTGTGTTTCTTATACTCGACCACCGATGTGATGATTTACAAGTTGATGATGGCATCAATAGTTGGAAGAAGATGAACAATATTAGCATAGACTCGCAGGGATGCATTTGCATTAATCTGGGCATCAATAGTGAGACTATTGTGTAAGTGACAATGTTGGCAAATAAGACTCTCTTAGGGGCTGTTTGTATACTGAATTTCTGTAAGATTCTGTTGATTCTACCCTAATTCCGGCTTGAATTATTGGAATCATGTTTGTGTGTTGAAGGTGGGCGGAATTAAAAATTCAGCCCCGAAATTGACGAAGCCATTTTGAGCCAGAATCGGCCGGAATCACCGAATCACCTCATGAGGTGATTCTGTCGATTCCAGCTCCCATCCCCCATTTTGAAAATTATAGATTCCGTTATTTTTCAACAGTTACCTCTCATATCTATTTGAGCCTCAAAAAATGTGTCATATAGGTAGGGCCCATTTTAAAAGTTCAAAATTACCTACCTTTGTGGGATCTTGTTTGATAGAGCTCAAATTTAGGAGCGTAATAATACCAAAAATGTGCATATTTCAGTTCGGGAGAGAGAGTCATATTAGTTTAAAGTTTTAAATTTTGGTTTGATGTGATATCCGAATTTATTCTAAAAAATTTCATTGCCAACCGTAATTCACATTCGACGATGAATTTTTAGAATTAATTCCCAAAAAAATCTACTTTCATTTCTAAAAAATTCAACACCCAAAGAGCCCCTTAATCTACTTAATGTCAATAGTGGTTCGACAGGTCGATGATGGTGTTGATGGCCACGACACCTAATCCGTCACATCGATGGGTCAACCATCGGTTTAGGATTTTTTAGTGAGGTTTTTACTAATGCTTGCACTACTTATGAGATGTATAATAGCGCAATTTACTTGCATGATAGATGTTAGTAAATATTGATATACATATAGAAATACATGTATGATTGTGGGGTAAGTAAACTCAATGTTTGATCCTTGTATTGAATAACTATTTATATGACAAGGACAAATGGGCCTAGTATTTGTTGATCTCCAGAAGCATCTTCGTTAGCCACATAGAGGTGGTTCATGGTAGAAAATAGGACCATGACTTCCAACTCACCTTTAGCTTGGGATTTCTGTCTATTGATTCTCGCCTAACAGCCTAAGAGTTGATTCAAATAGGTTATAACATTAAAACATACATCACTAGAATGCAATAAGACAAAAGGAGGTCTTAGTAATCATAGACCATTGAGAATCTTGACCATTTGCATTTAAGAGCCCAAGTGGGCCTTAGTTTCATGGTATGGATAAAGCGGGTGATAGTCTTCAGCAAAAGTATGAACCTACTTCATGGTGTGGTATACATTTCAAGGAGTTGTAGAGATATCTTTGATGTTGCCACAAAATTTAGTGTCCCAATGTCTTTTAATTTATTTGATAAGTTTAATTTAGAGCATGAAAGGTAATAAATAGTTTTATTCTTTTGTTAACTTACTTTAGTTATTGTTTAGCCATTTAACTAGTTAAACAATATACTCAACACCCTTGTGGTGCATGTATTATGTTGCAAGTGGAAGACATTTGCAACTAGGGTAGGAAAGGATGCAGAGTTGAGAAAATAACTTCATAGGTTTCTTTCTAATTTTTGATAAAAGTAAAAAATTCTAAGCACAAGAGTGTGCCAATTATTTCAACTTGTTTCTTGAAAGATCTATTAACATACAAGTGCCCAACTAGTAATCCTATCTTTTTCTTGATTTTGACTTAACTAATTAGCCATATAATTATTATGATAACTCAATAGCATTGGTTTGTGCAAACGGTTCCCCATTCCCTCAAGAGTTTCTAAGTCATGAATTGCTAGCCAAATTTTAAGAAATGTTACTCTTTTGTTGTATCTATTCTAAAGCATCATGCTTTTTTTCTATATTTTCAAAAAGGAAAAATATTTGAATGTGAAAATTAAGGGCGTGACAAAACAACCAAGTCATTGCCACAACGATTGTAATGGCCACTTGAGTTGCTTCCATCCCATGTGGGTAGTGTTGCTGTTATTGAAATTCGCACTACAACCCAGAGCATTGGAACTATTATTGCCAAAGTGAGAAGCATAATTGGCAAAAGCACTAGTCAAATCAAGGTTGGAGAGTTGAGAGGACAGCTCGACACAATACTCATGTGTTTATATGAGAAGGCTATGGAGGTCCTCCAAATTTCTTTGTGAAGTAATTGACATAGCAAATGGTTCATATTCTTAAGGCCAAAGCCACAAAGTAAATAAAGTATACCATCTTAAGGAGTTACGAGTTGAGTAGTCGTAGCTAGGTGGTTGGCTAATCTCTTGGCCTTCCTGAGATAGTGAGTCATTGAAACTAGGGGTGTCAATAGGTAGGGTATTGGTTGGGTAAGGTTTTACCCACATCCATACCCACTTCCAAAAATTTTACCCATACCCTACCCATTACCCATTTCTTCATTCATTACCCATACCCTACCCACTACCCATTACCCATCGGGTAAATGGGCGGGTAACAGATCAATAAGCAATAAATAATAATAAATATTATATAATAAATTATCATAAATTATTTATATTTTTAAAAGCCTATCTAATGTATCACAAGTTCAATCTAATAAGGACATGAGCAATATTGCATGAACAAACCTTGCATTTTATACAAAAAAATAATATAATAAGAATCTGACACCTTATATATACATATAAAAAAATCAAGACTTTAAAGTAATTTTTATTACTCCAAAGTCCTTCGATCATCATACGAAAATGCTACAAGATACAAGACTAATCTTGTTAAATATATAAACCTTACTCTTTCGATCAACTATAACAAAGTAAAAACTAAATACTTATCAAAACCAAAAAACATGACATCAAAAACTAAAAATAAAATTCTCACTGCTTACTCAACAGAAAATCCCCTCACTTATCATTCACTTGCATATTACAATTCATCGAGGATAAAAATTATATTTGCTCTTCAAGATATACATTTTATGCAACAAGCATAACGTAAGAAGACACAAAAGATTGACCACATTCTCTTATGTTTCTTAATTATAAGTTTGCATTATAAATTTATATATATTTCTTAAAAGCCTATCCAATGTTTCACAATGAAAGTACAAAATGTTTCATATGCAAGACATTCTCCTTAGGTAACATATGCAACTATGTCTTTATATATGATTCATGTAACGGGTAATGGGTTACTGGTATGGATAAGGGGTTACCCATACCCTACCTACATAATAAATGGGCGGGTAAAATTACCCACTTATTTACCCATTACCCATTTACCAATTACCCGCCCACAAATTTCGGATCAGGCGAGCAGGTGAGGTGGGTAAATGGTTACCCATTGATAGCCCTAATTGAAACATCCCAAAATTTAGGTAATTTTGTTTAATTTAAGTGTGCATGTTTAGTTATTTATTTTTAGTTATTATATTTATTAAATATTAGTAGAAATGCTCATGCATGATGTAGGTTCTTTGCTAGACTCAGGGTAACATAGTAGACTCTAAACTAGTTGATTCTCAGACATTTTAGTTTTGGTTTGTAATAAGGAACATAGTTGCCAATTGACTATTTTATGTTATTTTATTTTTGTTAGTGTATCACATTTTATTTGGCTATTTATTATGATATTTTGTAATGTGATTGGTGTAAAAAATGTTGCACCCTAGGTTTTGTCCAAATATTAAAAAAAATAATCAACTCCTATTTTCGAAACCCTGGGTGTTACAATCACAGAGAGAACCCTTTTTCAAAATCTGCCATTGAAACTGCAATTGAAGAATCCGAGTTTGTGAGCACAGAGTCTAGAGACGCGTCAAGGTAGCCACATAGCAACGACTGTGATGAAAGCACCCCATACATGCCTAAGGGCAACATTAGAAAAAATATCTCAGATTCAACTTTGAATAATTTGATCAACCCGGTACAAAGTAGTATGTGCAGGGCTGGGATGAACAATGGGACAACCACTTGTCAGCCATAAGCATGGGTGGCGCAAGGATAGAACTATCAATGTAATTACCAAAAAACAGGATAGAACCACCAATGTAGCTAACACATTCTAACTACGGATGACAGAGGGGAACTGGGATTTCTACAAAAGAACATTTGTATCCAGTTTATATAGGTGTCATAATGATTTGAGTATAGGAAAGTAATAAGTATGACAACGAAAATTAATACAAGTGTGAAAAACTAGTAAGGCTGGGCCAATTGGCTGCAAAGAGGAGGAGCTGTTGTCTGTGAATAGAAAATATTGTCGGATTCTATAAGATAAATCATTTTAGGCATGTTAACCAGCAACCTAGGAGTAGAAATTGATGACTTTTGAGTGTGGCTGCTAGCAAAGAGATCAGAAATAAGGATTTGTGAAGGAAATTGGAAAGGAGAGGTGCTGGTTGTTCGTGATGCTTGAAGAGATGGATATGCAAGGCAGAGGCGGCAGGAGTTAATGCCATCTACTGTGCCAACAAGTTTTTTTTTTTTAATAAGCATAACTTTACTGATTAAACATAAAAACAATACATAAATAGCCCGTTAAATACAACAAAAAAAGACGACAGGAAACTACGACAACTTAAACACTAAAATACAAGAAATATGACATCTTTAACACTGACCATACACGCACAAAGGAGAACAATAATTACGTGAACCATCGCTATTATAACGGACTTGCTAGTACAAATCCCAAGGGATGTCTCATTCATGTACATACCCTCTAAGTGTGCCCCATCCTTCCCCAAATAATTTGGGTAGAGGTACAGTGTGTATGTGGTTGCCCATCATCTCTGTTGAGGGTATGCATGCACCATCCTTGGTATTCGTCTCTATTTCTTCAATTTGTGATATCTTGGTTGGGACTCTCTTTTCTACTTGCATATTAGTGGTGGCATTCTTAGGAAGTTATCGGCATCTTGCTGACATGCATGAGACATCCCTTGTGATTTGTACTAGCAAGTCCATTATAATATTGATGGTTCACATAATTTTTGTTCTCCTTGGTGCTTGTATGCTCAGTGTTAAAGATGTCATATTTCTTGTTTTTTAGTGTTTAAGTTGTCGTAGTTCCTTGTCGTCTTTTTTGTGTTGTATTTAACAGGTTATTTATGTATTGATTTTATGTTTAGTAAGTAAAGTTACACTTGTTAAGGATGGGGCACACTTAGAGGGCCAACACAAGGACCTCTACTCTGGTCCTTGTGAGCAAGGACTAAAGGCACGTCCATAGTGGAGATGGTCACCAAGTGGAAAAAATTTCTTACCCAAAGTAGCACTTGTGCTTGCCTAAATTAATGGTAGAACTTGTGCTTAGTAGTGGAAGAAAAGGAAACACATGACCAAACAAATAAACCTGACAAAGGAAGCCATGCAAAACAAGGCAAACGAAAAAGGTGGATAACATAGACTCAACTAAGATGGGAAAAGGAACATGAAAAGGAAAAGGCAAACGAAAAAGGTGGATAACATAGACTCAACTAAGATGGGAAAAGGAACATGAAAAGGAAAGGATGGTCATGAGGGGCTGGGAACACTGGTGGAGGGGGTGAACAAATATTGAGGAGAAGAAAAAACACACCTTGATAAACAACCAAAGTAAAGGACATACAGAACATGATAAAGGACAAAGGAAATTAAAATGAACGTAAGGCAAGGGCAAAAGATAGATTGAAATGAACATAGTCAAAAGAGAAAAGGATAATGAGGAAAAGAAGATGAGCAAAGAGGGGAAGAAAGCTCTGGTTGAGGGAAGTGAACTCAAAGGCTAGAAATTGGGGAAATAGAAGGAGTGATAGGCAAGGTGAGGTTGGGGAGACAAGTAGGAGAAGAAAAATGGTGCTAGTGTTGGACCAGGGTGTGGCTCGGGCCCATTTTGGTCCATGTTGTTCACGGGCCAGGTCAGCCAATACAAGCCACGGGGTCCAAGGTTATTGGGGGTAGTTGCGTCAACCCCACATGAGCCATCGTGACATAAATTCTAATGGGACTCGCATTCGTCACACACACATACTAGGCATGTGACTAGGGTATACATTAACACGTTGTGAGGCTTCACTCACAAATTAAATGTTGATAGTCGGACCCGCAACTAGTGAGGGATCAACCTTGTAAAGGGCTTGGCCATGTGCTGGGAGTCTAGGCCCCTGCAGGCTCTGAGGAGCAGAGCCCGCTCCCGTTATGTCAAACCCTCTTAGTATAACCGAAAAATTCAACAAGATGTCCAACTTATGAAGCCCATCTAAGAAGCCCACTTAAAAAGTTACGAGGAGGGGTATAAAAGGGATAGAAGAGGGAGAGGAGGAACCCTAGTTGGTGTGTGATGCCTCCCTCTCCTCTCCCTTCTCCCAATCCGCCCCCTCTCCCTATTTGGTTCCGCCTCCTCTCTTGGTGTTGGAGATACTTCTTTGCTAGCCGCCCCTCTCCTTCTCCTCTAATCCTTTCCTTGGTGCATTGTGCATGGTGCAAGAGAGGAAGACTCTTGTTTGCTGGTTGAGGCTTCAAGGACAAGCTTTGGATCATCCCCTTGCTGTGCTTTCAATCCAAGAGAACGGTGGTAGAGGGATCTACACATAAAGAGGTAAAATCTCATCCTTTGGTTATTCAATTTTGTATCAATTGAGATCGGACACCTGTGTGAAGGCTAGAGCACGTTCAGGGGTTGATCAGCCCAAGGTCAGTCCGTATTTACTCAAGTATTTTGATTTGATTATTTGCATGCCCTTGATTACATGTTTTATTGATTATATAATTACATGTTTATACCTCTTATGTAGTTATCGATAAAAAAATAGTCAAGCCTCGATGCTAGACCACCCAGCCCCGAGGTTAGGGGCAAGCCTCGATGCTGCCTTGCTGATGCCCAAGACTTCCTTCCATGATCGCCCCAAAGTCACCAGGAGAAACTTGCAGCCTCTCCAATAGTTTTTGTCAACCCACGCCAATTATACACAATCAGTGAATATTTGTCATCTGAAAATACATGGACAAGGGATTTGATCTGAATATACATGGACAACGGATTTCTAAGGACCGTATTAAGGGGGTGCAGTAGCTAACAAGGGGGGTGGAGAAAATTTTTTTTTATGGGGACAGTACCAGCTTTGTTATTTCTGTAGTAGAGCTGGAGTGGAGTCAATGCAAGAACACCTGATTCAGGAAGCTTTCAAGTGGCTGGATCAGTTTAGGCTTGTAACCTTTGCGCATGTGCTTAGAAAATGGCTATGGGGTGCCTCATCACTTTGACCCTGTTATCCCAAATCAGAAGAACAAGATTCTAATGTTTTTCGTTTGGCATGAACATTCATAAGTGCCACTTGGCCTTGACAGGACGCATAGTCAATGCTCATTTAAAATCTTTAAAATTCAAAGAGAAACTCTTTCATATACAAAGATCGACTAACAAAGGAAAAATTAAGATTTTTCCCAGATAAGTACTAAATTAAATGCAAGGATAATCTTTTATGGTGAGTTTTTGATGGATCCCACAGCAATGTCAATCTCAATCAAATTATCCTCCTCATTAATCTCTGAGAAGAGCTCCTTAAGTCCATGTTGATCTGATATAGATTCATGGAGAAAGTCCTGCAAGTTTGGCAAGAATGCTGCCATGTTTGTATCTCCAGATTCCATGTGGTGCCCACTTTGGAGAGCAATCTCAATAAGACTCTCTTCGTCAGAAATTGATTCCTCAGAGCTTGCTGGCACCTGACCCATATTGTATGGAATGCACCAGTCGTCCTCGGAGTCACCACTGCTATAAGAGAAATCATCAATACTTTTAGTGTCTAAATCGACAATGTCTGATCCCACGAGAGTGTTCTTGTTCAGCTGACACACATCACCATCTGATTCAAGAAACTTCTCTAAATCCACCAACTCGCCGTCCCTTTTCTGAAGGGATCCTCCATATGTCCTAACAAAAGTTCCCGGGGGCAAGGAAGATCCCTTCAAAATCTTTCCTTTGTTCGAGAAGTTTACAAGTAAAGAAACAGTCGACAAAATCAGAACACAGAACGTAACAGCCATGGAGAATGGAACACAACCTGAAAGAAAGGAAATGATCGAGAGAAGGATACCGAAGAAAAGAACAAGCTGCTTGAAGAGAATCAGACAGCCCATTTTAGATACTGTATGATCTGACCCAAATCTTTTAGAACAGAGTAGATAAAGATTTGCTTTGGTCACAAATGTTTCAGATGGAATGGTTCATGGGAATGTCAATAATTGTTGCATAATTCATTTTCACAAGGCAAAAGAAAGAAGAAGATAGAAAGAAGCCAGCCGGAAGCAAGTACCGTTTCATCAAGAAACTAGAAAGGCACAAGCACATGTAAATCAGAGAAAGAAATGTATCCAAACGGAAATTGCATCCAAATTCGTTGTTTACTTCTCTTCACTCTTTCCAATTTCCCTTCCTCCTGAAAAGCTGTACTTTGATTCCTTCTGTTATCTGCAACCGACTACATGTTGAAAGAATCAAAAACTCCATCTAGCTTGGAAACTCGAAAAGCCATGTGCTCCTTACCTTTTCTCTTTGTCGTTAGTCGCCGTGGAAACGAGGCGAATGGTCTCTGAATGTTGCACGAAAGAGAACTGCACTTGGACGAAGGCTGTTTCATGAAGCACAGACTAGGGATGACTCCTACCAGTTTAGTGGAAACCATTTCAGGCCACTACTCATAGTTTCTGCTTTTATTGATAGAATGTATCCATATGGACTCAAATGATCTCCCTTATTACCCTGTTTCATTAAAATATTTTTTAAGAGGGTTTATGGGCTGCAAAAATTATTGGGGTGCATATAGATACGTTCATATTGGTTATCTGCCCGCTGTCAAGTTCTAGGAAGGATCAATTCAGCTAACAGAGAAGTGGGAAATAGTCTAGTAAACGGGTCAAATTCACTTCTCATTTCATTTGCACTATTTGTTTAGGCATGCAGGGGTATCATGGACGTTCTTAGTCCAATTGTATTTAAGTATATATATGTATTTAATTAGGGTCGACATTTCTTTATCACTACGACAAATATGAAGGCTAACACCAAACGATATTTTAATAGTGGCTGTAGACATAGACATATAGTTGCCTATGTTCCCAGACATACACTTATCTATAAATGATAACATGCATCTTCGCCAAATAAAAAAATATAGATGAGTACTCATGTACTATGCTATTAGGCCAAACATAGTACATAACTATAGATAAAAGTAAGTAGTAAAAATAGGGATCCAATATCTAAACTTTCTACTTAGTTACAAATAATAATATTAGTTACAAATAATAATATTAATTAGTTTTTTTAGTACAGATGTTGATAAACCTATACCACTTTTTTTTTAATAAAACCTTATATAAGTTTTGATTGGAAAAAAAAATAATCTCAAATAACAACAGGAGGACCCACTTTTTTGTTTAATTAAAATATGTTGTAGAGTTTCGTTGGGCAAAAAAGTGTAGGAAAATCATTATCCTGTCAGGACATCTGTGTTTTTCGAATGTCCTCGGACAGAATTGAACAAAATATGTTGCAGACCAGACCAGAGGGGACACGAACAAAAGGGTATGTATGTAGTGGACGTACACTGACAGCCCTTTTGTACACGCCTGATTATATCCGTAAACACCCCCATTCGCACGCCAGTAATAAAGAGGCTCAACAATAAATCTGCCTTTCTTTAAAGGAAAATGCTTAACCTAAATAAATTCAGCCATAAACGTTTTCTAAAGAAAATCATCTACAATGTTACCCACGATAGAAGTTCCCTTGAATTATACCTGGATACAATAAAAATTCGCATGAATTTCCTTGAATTAGAGTTCTGACATTAATTTACTCTGGTCATTCAAACGCAGTTAAATTATATAAACTCTATTTGACGCTAGCGAAGGGTAAGAAATTTTTCTTGTGAAACAGTAAAATAACCCGAAACCCTTGTTTGAATTTGACATCATCAATAGCTTTTTGTGTCTGTAGTTTGGGTGCCCTAATCATTAAGGGGAGGATGACTTTATATTCTTTTTGCCTCACACTAAATGGAAGTAATCCTTGATTCATTATTACTTACGTTTTAAGCCTGCACACGAAATTATATCTTTTCCATAGTGGAGTCAAGCCCTTTTCGGTTAGTGTTTATCTACACACAAAAAAAAAAAGAAAAAAAGCCCTTTACGGTTAAGGGTTGAAATTTTTCTGTGATGGCCTTTTTATACCCAATTCCGCATGCAGTCGGACCTGAATTTTCACTACCGTTGTATGGCCTGAAATTTGTTTCAGGTCACCCCATCCATTTGTTGTGTATTGGCCCTAACTTGTGCTGAGTGCAATTACATGTACAAGGGATATTTATGGAGTATGCACCCATCGAGGGTCCTTAGTTCCTCCCTCCATTTCTTCTTAAAAGAGATGTGATACATAAGGACCTTCATAATCAAGACGTCAAACCATGTGTAAGTAGTTAAAATCAAATCCTAGTTCAAATTGGTATATGTAAAGTGAGGATTTATTTGATATAAAGCAATTTCTATTTGTAGTCATATTTGGGATTGGCATATCTTTTAAAGTAGAAAACTAAATCTCCCCCTGAAAAAACTAAATCAAAGCTGGATACACTGAGAAGGTGTACAAAGTAAAAAGTGTTACAAGTCAGCTTTTCTCCTATAAAATATGACCTAGATTCTAATCATACAACCACTATCAAATAAATGTACGAACATTCATGAGCACATATGAATAAGATCAGGGTATGATGAATTTCACATTTAATAACTTAAATAAAATGTTCATACCAACATTTATAATTTTATGGAAAAATCAATAAAGTTGAGAAACTATTAAAACACACCTAGTGTAGGGAGAAGTACAAGATTTGGCTTCATTTCGGTAGGGGCCTATTTCGGTTTGATTTGGAAAATTTTGGAGAAATTTGAGAAAAATTTAGCCGAGGGGGCTACAGGATAGTTGAAGTTTCAAGGAGGTCAAGGGAGCTTGACAAGATCTTAAATTGGTACTGTAAGATGCAAAAATTAACTAATTAATGAAACCCTCAACCCAAAAATGAATTAAATAATGAAACCCCCATCCTAATAGAGCCAAGCCAAACTGGCATAAAAAACAACAAAAAGAGTTATGTCGAACCCAAATCGGTGATAAATTTTGGGTAAACGTTTTTTGCCAAAGGTCTATTTCTACATTTTGCATAGAATTTTGTCAAAATTGGCCGAACTTTGTCACTATGACCCCTAGATGGGCACTTGGTACTAATTGAAACAAAGAGTTTTTTCCCATATTACCTAGCTCAAGACACAAATATCTCATATTTTCTAAATTTTAACACTTAATCTCATGTGACCTGGTTTAGGACAATACTCTTAGGTCATAAATGAACTCGTACCCAAATTCTTATCTCATTATTGAATCATGAAAGGAGCCAGGGAGCTTCGTTCTAGTGGGGAGTTATTATTGGTGGCAAATTACTGACTATGGCTCACTGGAAGCAAATTACCGATGGTGACTCGTCGACGAGTGGCTGAAGGAGGTAAAAACCCTCATTTTTTCAATTTTCTTCCGCAGAATTTCCCAATCAAAAAAATTCATCCTTACTAGGCATTAGTGGCCCATCCTCTCACCTAATGAACAAAGTGACTCATAATATAATGTGGCTCATATTACATCAACAATAACAGGATTTGTCAATAATACATTTTATTGATTATACGATATGCATCATATTGTGTTAACGATAATACAATATGTTCTTTGTGCTAGCGACCCATAATAAAATTTGGTTCATGTTACATATATGATAACACAACATGTCAGCAATACGTGTTATTAATAATATGATATGCTCCATATCGCATATACAATAACACAATATTAACCATATCGTGTTAACGATACTACGATATGTGTTTATTGAGCTGACAACAAATAATAGGATATCCTCCATATCACATATACATAACATGATATTCGTCGTATAGTGTTAACAATAACATGATATGTGTTATTTGAGCTGACAACCCATTATACGATATCCTATATATTGCATATATGTTAACACGATATTCACCATATCATGTTAACGATAACATGACGATGATTCTTTTAGCTTGACAACCCATAATACGATATCCTTCATATTTCATATATGATAACACGATGTTCACCATATCATATTAATGATAACATGATATGTGTTCTTTAGCCAGCGACCCATAATACGATATGCACCATATCCCATATACAATAACATGATATTCACAATATAGTGTTAACAATAACACAACATGTGTTTTCTTTGAGCGAGCGACCCATAATATGATATCCTTCATATCGTATACAAGATAACACAACATGTCAATAATACATGTTATTGATAATAAAATATGATCCATATCATATATAAGGTAACATGATATGCATTCTTTTTGTGTTTTAAAAAACATGACATTCACGACATTTGCAAATATGTGTTATTGATACAAGTGTTCATCAAGTCAGGGATGAAAGCCTCTAAAATTGTGTACATGCTTACATAAGATGTTCTACACAATAAAACTTGCATACAAAAAACATACTAGAGTCCCTATTTACACAGTAGGGTAGGTGGCTATCATGACTATTCTACAGTGTCCTTCTTTAGCATCCACATGCCTCTCCATTTTTATATAGCATTGTTCTCACTGGATAGTCCCCCATGATTCCTTTTTTGCGTTGCTGGTGTCATCATGCTCTCCTTTGTAGGGATAAGTAGTTTATGTGGTTAGAAATTTTTAGACAAAAATCAGAGAAGAGCGATCACTTATAAAGTGAGGGAAGTCAACAATCACTAGACAAAAATCAGAATTCGCTCTTGAAGGGAATTACCGTGTGAAAATCACAAATCGTCACTCAGCTCTGATCGCCTATTTGCTTATTCATCGTAGCGAGTAGTTTGGACAACTTTAAACCCTAACCCTTGCTGCAGGGGTATTTTGGTCCAATTTTTTAAAAATATCATGTAAACTCAAGTTCTATAGAATATTTTTTACAAAACCAAGGAATATAGAGTATATGCATCTTAGGCCACCTAATATGGAAAAATCTCTTAAACAAAAAACACTAAGACTTACAAACAACTATTCATTACCAAAACATGGTTTTTAAATCTATACTTTGGTGGAGAATTCATACAATCATCACTAGAACAAGTATATGCCTCCAAATTATAACTTATGGAATAGTTGAGCTCAGCCGACAGATCATGACCCACTGGCATAGGAGGGTAGTGGGTTTGAATCACGCAACAGATATGTGCGTGCCCAATGCATATCAATGGGACTATAACTTAAGCCACCAAGGGTAAAAAACATAATTTCCACCTTAATGTTTTCAAAAAACACAAAAATTTTAGGTGGTTTATGAGGTTAGAAAAAGTACTTTCAACTCGAATTTCATATAGATCTCCATGCAACCAACATGCTTGAATTATTAGATCATCATATGCAAACCACGAATCTATGCAAGAATTTGTCATAAATTTATTAAATCATTAAATATGATGATATTTGATAAAAACTCGTCAAAGATAGTGGTAAACATGCTATAAAATTGTCAAGGAGATATCTGTTCTAGAACATGATTAAAGGGAGTCATACTTTCAGCAATTGGCCTAATTAAATTACTTTCCCTTATTATGTAGTTAGTTTCAAAACATTCATAAAAAATACTAAATAGTAACACCAAAAAATTAGAAAATGTGAGCACAATCTATCTATTGCATGGAGCATCATTTGGTAAATGCTTCAATAACTTTGTAGATTAAGAAAATATGAAAAAAAATCATAAAGTTTTAATCATGATTAGAAAGACTAATCCTATTTAAATCAATTCAACCATCAATCTACTTCAAACAACAACATAATAAAACTCAGTAAAGGTGCCATAACATAATGCATAATAATAAGGTTTTGATAAGACACTCTTATTGAAGGTCTTGATAGTTTACACTATGGTGTTATATAGATAGTTGAGGAGCCTCCTTATAACTATTTTGCATCGTATCAAGCATGCCCTGCAGAGTATTGATCTAGATTGAAAATTATCACAAACTAACCAAATCAATTTAAATACATAGCAATTTTTCTTAAGAAGTAAAAAACCCCTAAATTGTGCAAATAAATAAAATGATGAAAACAAAAAATGCACATGATTTTTACATGGAATACCCAATGAGGAAAAAACCACGGGGCCTGGCCAAGTCTTGAATACACTATGAAAATTAGAATTATAAATTCATTCATGATTACACACAAAATAAATCATCACGTACGCCAAATTCTCAATGACTAGCGCCTAAAGTATATGATCTTTAATTGTCAACAATTCATTGAAGGTTTGAAAGTAGGTACAGCCATGGTGTAATCAACCTCTCGACTTCAAACTCTTAAAAGAACAAATAGAAACTCTCTCTTAGAAGTATGAGTAGATTCAGAGCATAACAATAGTTCATTGGATTTTCTCTCAAGCAAGGAAGCATATAGAAAATAACCCAAGTAGAGAGAAAAAGAAGAAACAAAAAAATTTTCAATAATAAATTACTCTTATAAGACTATATATATATATATATATATATATATATATATATATATATATATATATATATATATATATATATATAATCATATTAGGGAAGTCCTTTCCTTTCTATGAGGTCAAACTTGCACATAGCTTTGACATCGAATGTTCACACATTTACGATCATGCCTTAAACATTGAAAACATACTACAACAAGAAGCTATTCCTAGTTGCATGCTTGATCTCCGAGCTTTGTTGCTTTCATGTCTTTAAGTTGAGCGTTTGAGTACTACAAGTCGAGCATTTGAGTGCAATGTAACTTCAATATGAATCTTGAATTCTTTAGCTCAATTTTTATTTTTTAAATTCTGGGGTGATGTTGCAAATGATAAAAAATAACCTATATAATGTTGTCATTGATTTCCGAATCTCATGATGCTTTTTCATGACATTCTTGCTTCAAAGTGACTTAAATTTTTAAGCTCTACACCTTCTTCAATGTATAAATGCAAAGCTAATCTTCTTACTGATAATACACCTCATGTTTTTAATTAAAGACATATTATTACATCATTCTTTCTAAATTTTAAACTATTTTTTTGTCATGAGAATTGCCCACACAATTTATCTTCCTTTAGATTATCCCATTTGGCTATTCGGTGACAAAACACCTTACATTATATTACTTCAATATGACTTTTGGTACTTTAGCAATGTAAATCCCCCTAAGTATTATAAACTTGTAAATTGCATACCAAAAAATAAAGACTATATGCAAATTAGTATGTATTGGTAATAAAGTAAACACAATAATACAATGCACACTAAAGTTCAAACCTCAAAGCTAATCAAATTTTCACTAAAAACATATTAATATGTCTTTTCTCGCATAAAATGTCTTCTCCACATTTTGTCACAAATTGACAAAGGTAAAATACAAAATGAAAATAAGAGAAGAAGAAGAAACGTAATGTGTGGAACTCAAAATATTTCTTAATCATGAAGTAATCAAGATACTAAGAGGTTGTTTGTGTGTTTAATGTTTTAGAAATGAAAGTAGAAGTGGAAGAAGAAATTTTCAATAATTCACCACTGAGTCATAATTACGTTTGGTACTTGAAGTTTTTATAATAAATTTGGATATTACGTCAAACCCATTTTTAAAACATTAAACTAATATAACTCTCTCTCCTAAAGTCTGATATGCACATTCTTGGTACTATTCTACTCCGAAATTCAAGTCCTATCAAACAAGATCCCACAATAGTAGGTAATTTTAAACTTTTAAAGTGGACCCCACCTATTTAGCACACTTTTCGAGGCTCAAATAAATTTAAAAAATAATAGAATCTATAATTATGAAACGGGGGGCTCGGAGCTAGAATGAGGTGATTCTAACTCAAAATGACTTGGAATAACTTTCAGATGGAATTTCTAATTTCGCCCACCTTTTGCACCCAAACATGATTCCAATAATAAGAACTGAAATTGGGGCGATCAATAATCAAATAAGTAAATCTACTTGTCTGAGTTGTCCATTTAACCAACTATAACATAATTACTTAAAACATCATATTAGTACCAAATGTTTAAGAAGCCAGTGCATACTAGTTAAAAATTGTGAGCCTCTCAAGATATAATCAAAGAAGAGAATAAAGTGTGATTCGAGAAACAAAAATTTCCCCTTCAATATAGACTTATATGTACAAGAAATACAAAGTGTTGAGAGTTTCACTTTGAGAATAACAAAATGCTTTATCTTTAAAATAGAATAATTGATTCATCAATTAAATTTTTATAGATGTCAATATTTAAGATGCTTCAATATATTTTGATATGTTCATCTTGTCCATGCCTTTTTCTTATCCTGCTATTTCCATGCATTTTTCTAGGGCTCTGGATTTTACTATTCCTCTTTGACATTCTCATGTTGTTTTTGAATTGTAATTGTCTTTTTCTAGTATCAAATGAATGGTGGCTTTCACTCTAAATGGTTTGTCCGAAGTAGATTTCAATCATCTTTATGGGGACTTTAAAAAACATATTCATTCTCTTTTAAACTTGTAGAGATCAAAGACAATTCAAGTTGAAAAGCATAAAGCTAGGATAATAAAGTCTAGCATTCAACGGTTCTCTTTGAAATCAATGATTGTTACAAAGTATTCTAAACTTCGACTATTACTATACAGGCTAGTTTGTGCAAACTATGCTTAAAAATATTGTTCAAAATAAATGACTAAGATGATGAAAATAGAAAATTAGTCAATATTTGAGAAATAGATTGCTGGTAGAGTTATCAACTAATGATTATCAATTTATGCCTCATCTTAACATAAAAAAGAAAAAAATTATTGGTTTCATTTATAGTAAAGTAAAAAATAAACGTAACATAACCATAAGAAAAATAATAATAAAGCTAGTGTTCAAAGTAGATGACACCGATGGATTTTCTCTAGTGAATGAATTTATGAGAATCCATAGGTTTTGTGAAAAAATTAGCTGATTGATTTTTAGTTAATATATGTTGAAGATTTATAAAAACTTGCAGTGAAAAATATGAATAATTTCATCATAAATTCAAATCTCATATAAAGAATAACTTTATTGTGACTTCCTAGTTTTTTCCAAAATATGAATATCAAACAAGGTACATACTATCTATTATCAAACCATTCATAAAAGAAATAGGTCTTGCCCAAGTACATGTCCTAAACACATAATATACATACCTATATTAACAAATTAGCACTCATGTTCCTATGGTCATAGAAACATTCTAGGAGTTCAACTAAGAATACTAAGAAAAATCCTACACTTGCTAAGAAGTCTAATTATCACCCTTGCTTCTCACCCCCAAGCCTTCTACCTACTTAACTTTTTAGGAGAAGTTATATCAGAAGGATGCTGATTATATGAATATACCCAGTAGGATAGCTAAACAATATAATTATATTTTATACATCATAAACAATCATCATGTAAATACAAGTCAAAATAAAGAATTACCTTAACATTGTGGTAACACATAGGAGTCCAACCACACTCACTAAAGTGCTTACCGTACAAAGTCTCTAAGACACGGTAGCCACATCTAGGTGTCGAACCATCCACACTAGATTATGATCTACTACAACTCGACTTCATATTTTTCCTTAAGAAAACACTCAACTTCATCCAGGCCATGAAGCAAAGGTCTATAAGGGCTCATGGACCCAAGTGGTCGAGATCTCGATTTCCATGATCATCAAAGCCTCTTGTATTGCATTGTTCTAGATCATTCAACTTTTTATGCTATGATTAGTTCAAACCTAACTCCCAGGCTAGGGAAGCATCCTTACAAACAACATCTCACTCTTGGATAGCTTGAAAACCATGATCCTTTTTCAACCATACTTTTCCTCTATGTGACTAAAATAACTCACTTTTGGAGCCAACCAGACTCTAGGATCCTTTATCCTTAAGTGTCAAATGCATTGGTTGAGGGGTGTCTATCCATTACAAGGATTCACACATGTATAGGGTTTACTTACCCCAATATCATACATGTATAACTTAACATGCATTCACACATTCATCATGCATGAAAATCATGCTATTACTTATCTTATAAAAATCACATACTTTATTAGAAAGCATGCTTGAATTTTATGAATTAATGCACCATCAATGACCTCACTAACATGTTGGCCAAGATGTTAGTGACCACTGGCATTCCATTGATGCGTTGAATCCTTACCGATAGTGGATAGGTTGTAGGAATCTATCTTGATTTGATGTCACAACTAATACATCAATCACATTGCCAGTGACCATATTAACACCAACATGGTATAATGTATCAATGTTGGTACTGTTCATCTTCCTCCAACCTTCAATGTGGTCATCGATGTATCGGAAACTATGTGTACGATTAGGAATAGAACAAACAAAGATCGTTCCAGTTTGGGAAACACTCCCATACACAATATGATTTCTACATCACTTGAACCAAAGGGCTTTGGATCTGCTATGAAGCACTCTCACCATAACCGATAAGAGTGCCAATAAAAAATTCCTACGATATCTCATTTACAATGTTAGTGAACTAGGTTTTAAAACCACTATTTTTTAAAACTCTTTGGTTCAACTAGAAATTGAAATGGATTTTCTACAAACACAAAACGACATCTCCTCATTCCTCCAATGTCCTCCTATCTTCCTCTGCCCCCCTAATCGCCCCCAAAGTCCCCCATCTAGAGCCCCTTAATCACCGAAGCCAGAGGAGGTGGACCTCATGTTGCCATCGCCTCCCAGGAGAGACAAGTTGGAGGTTCCTCAGCCCCCCCCCCCCTCATCTCCTCCTAATCCACAACCTCCTGATTCCGCCTCTACAACCCATGGGTTGTGGTAGTTGTGGCCCTCACAACAACGCCCCCAGAGAGAGTCGAACCGATGGAGCTAACATGGTGGCTCTCACGACCTCACACATGCATCATTTGTTGGAACTCCAGGCCCTATTCCTTCACCCCCTCATCACTCCCTAATCCACAGATTTTGACAATGGTGGCTCCCATGTCACTGCCCTAGAGAGACGAGTCGGAGCTGTAGGCCCTATGACTAGAACATCCAATTCTCACGATGTGGACCTGACCTCAGATTGCCACTACTTGCTAGAATTGGCCAGCTCAACATCAAGGAGCTTAAGGACACATATGAGGACAAGCACTTTGTCCATCTTGTCATGGAGTTGTGTGCCGGCGGCAAGCTCTTCGACCGGATCATAACCAAGGGCCACTACACAGAGAGAGCTGCAACTTCTCTATTGAGGCAAAGCCATTATGCATATTGTTTGCGCCTTCCACTCTTTGGGCATCATTCACGAGGATCTCAAGATGAAGAACTTTATTTTGTTGAACAAGTCAGACGATGTACCTCTCAAGTCCACTGATTTTTGGCTTTTCGTGTTCTTTAAACAAGGTCATCATTCTATTGATCCTAGTAATGAGAAGATTTCTTTCTATCTAGTTTTAAACAAATAATCAGGATTTTGATTGACATGAAAAAAAAAAGTGTTTAGGGACATAGTGGGTATGGCCGCCAAAGGTACCTGTTATATCATCTGTATTCATACCATTAACAAGTTAACTAGTATGGTTAAATTTATTCGATAAGTAAATAAGAAGATAATTTTATCCTACCATTATCTAAATGGAAGATAATGGAAAAGGTTCTTCCATACCCGTTTGTCATATTTAAAAATTATAAATATATTATACCCAATAGTCTTAAGTGGTTTAATTTTAAAAGAGATTGGCTTATGGTCTTTTACAATAATTTTTATGTCATGATTCATCACTATGTTTTACTCAATGAAAGATGTCTTTTAAATCTCAAATATTTATTGAATTAATTTAACTACTTGCAACTATTCATTATAGTTGCTACAAACTACAACTGTGAAGATGATTAGCTATTTCTAGCATTTCATTTCTAATTGCAATTTTTTACAAAAAAATATCCACTTGCAACTTGTATTTAATATTTTTTTATATTCAATTTTCTTCAATGTTATTTCCCATTTGGTTCGTTTGTCTAATTTATCTGGTCTCATTAGGTCAGGTTTCATCTTTAATCATATGTGTTGAATCTTAACTGGCTATAGAGACACTTTGTGCAAAATATTTTTTGTAGTTCTCATATTAGTTTTAATTTTATTTTAATAATTCAAACATATGAGTATTTTTTTGTTTTTTTGTAATTAAACTTATGGTGTGTTTGTTTGTGCAAGGAAATGATTGGTGGGTTTGGAGTAGGATTGCTGAGCTAACTCAATTTTGTTCAATGCTAAACTCAAGTTAGCTCAAATCAAAACTCAAACTTAGGCTAAACTCTTGTTTGGCACATCTCAAACTGACTTGGTTTGAGTGTTATCTAGCTTAACTTTGAGTGAGTGGTCTAGGTAGTTTATTTTGAGATTTGATATATGTTTGTTAGAATCATTATTATGTATAAATCATATTTGTATATGTTAGATTGAAAATTTTGGAATGATGATTTATTCATGGAAGTAGGTTGGAATGACCAAGCAGGTTTAAGTGAAAATTTGAACAAATTCAAGTTAATTTTTTTCTAAAATATGAGAGGACTCTTTTAAATTATTTTAGGTGATGATGCATCATCTGGTCAACCCAGGTTGATGCAACCTAGCCACATCTGGGTTAGGGTGTGGGCCTTTAAAATAATGATTCAAAGAGAAACTAATTGATGATGTACATCACTACATGTGGTCTCATTCTCGCTTGCAAGACACCTTTGAAGACATTTGGCTATGATAAGGTAATGGTCATTCTTCTCACACTTGAGATTCTTCTGAAACAAGGAATGGGGAGATGTTTTGGAGTTGGATTCATGTAATAGGAAATCATTATTAGAAAACAATGAGTTGTATTAAGTATATGCCTAATATATGTCTCCATTTACGTTTCATGCTTGATCCTCACAATTTATATGTAACAACTATAAACAACAATAGTAATGATGTTAGTTTTTTACCTTAGTAATATCTGATTTAAATATAAAATATTTATTTTAACCTTTTTATCACATTTAAAAAAATACAAGGGATAATGGTTATTCGATTAACCGACTAATTACTTAGTAGAAGAAATGGTTATGGAAGTACCTATATCATTTACTTAACAGAACGGTTATGGATAAAGATTTGGGAAATAGCTATGGTAATGGAATAGGTTAGACTGTAAGAGTATCATTCTATTAGTAGCCCTAATAGTGGATAGTTCATATTACATAGCACCTGAATTTCTTCCATTTTGGGCTAGTAAATCTTGCTTCCTTACTCCAATAGATAATATTAACAATGTATAGCATTGAAAAAAACAAAAGATTGTAATGCATATAATTTTTTCATTTTTTTTTGGTTTGGCAGAATCGGAACATGGCATTTTCAATGCAATTTTGCAAGGTCATATTAACTTAGCAAGTGATCCTTGGTCATCCATTTTACCTAGATCTCAGTAGAGGTTGAGAGCATTCCAAGTGTTAAGTAAGCATGAAAGATTTTTTATCTTCTTATCAACGTTGGCTATCATGATGATTCTCAGCCTCTCATTATAGTTTTTAGGAATGCAGGATTAGTTTTCTTTACATGGAACTTTCTGTTGCTTTTGTCATTTGAAATGAAGATGATGATTTTTACTATTTCTATTGTAGATTCACTTGTGTTTTTGCTTCTCAGATCATCCTTGGATTAAAGAAGATGGAGATGCACTTGATACTCCTCATGAGAATGTTGTGCTTGACATGCTCAAATAGTTTAGAGCAATGAACAAATTTAAGAAAGTTCTCTATGAGTATGTACATATTCTTCTACATGCCTTTCATGTAATTATCGATATGATAAACCTGACTCCTTGCTTATAGGTGATAGCCGGATGTTTATGAGAAGAAGAAATCATGGGTTTGAAGTCCACCTTCAAGAACCTGAACACTGACAAATCACACTTGGACCACCCTCTCTGCCTCTGCCACCATCAATATTTGGTAACTCCGTCATCACTGATATCTTGCCATGTAGGAAATCCTTACATTGTTGATTTTTTTAAGTCTTTGGAATATTGTTGATGCATCATGATTGTTGATTCTTGGTCAAAAACTTCCTGTCTAGAAGTAGCTAATGCATCTCAATTGTTATATATCTTTTTACCTATTGGTAAAAGAAACTCTTTGGCATACAAAAAATAATTCTTTTTACCTATTTGATAGCACCTTGTGTGGATGAGTTTTTTGTATGTGTCTTTGCAAAGAAGCAATTGGTCTTGTATTATATTATGACACAATATTTCTATAATGAAGTAGATTTTTGTCCGGTTCCATGTGGAAAAGTTTAAACTTTTGGTGAAGAGAATTTTATGATTTTGGAGAGGTTCCATCTTGACTAGTTAAAGAGAATCATTTTCTTGTCTGGGAATGTTTCCTCTTTTTTGTCCATCATTTATTTTGACAAATATGATGTGTTTAGTTTGGTTTGGTATTTTTGTTTGCAAATTGAACTAAGACGATCTGGATCTTTGTTTTCTTACTTGGAAATATACATAAATTGATTTTTGTTAGTCCTCTCAGTTGCTTTCCATTCAGCTCATGTTGCATGATTTGTTTGTTAATAGTGTGTCGGTCTCTTGTTGGTGTTATAGGAACTTGTTGATCCATTTCAGCATTGTGACATTGTGACCACAACTACCGACAAGAGTATGAGGGGGGTTAGAGCTAGTATGATCTTCTATAGGAATGGCCCCAAGCCACCCAAGAAGGGCAAGTTGAAGGATGTTGTGTACGTCTTAGAAAACAATATCAACTTTGTTGTTTTCCCATCCCTTCAAGGAGGGGACACACAATCACCATATTGGTGCATTGGTAGTTGCCCTCAAACAAGTGATGACTCCCTATTTTAAGGCCTATGCTAAGAAGGTTAGGGCAATGCAGTTTCCCTTGGAAACTATATGATGGTGAAGGATACAATCTTATCATGGATGGGACTGAGAATCATCTCGTTCTATTGGATATTTGGCAGAAGATATAGAAATTTTACTTGTCAGAAGCAATGACTTAATGTGATAGTTGCCAGCATCTTCAAGTTAGATTTTATCTTTTATCATTTTCATATTTGATTGATGGTGCTCTTTAGTTTATGATGTCAGGTTTATGTTCATTTAATGTCCTGCTATTTTGAAGAACTGTTGTAACTTACACTTATTTTCTTCTCTGATCTATTTTTTTTCTTCTCATTTTCCTCTAGTAACAGAAATTTGCTCATGTTTGCAGTAGAATGCTATTGTGCACATAAGTTACCACCCTTTTCGGCACAAGATATGGTTGCACAAGTGTGGTCTACTACTTAGCGTTACTTTTCATCGGTGGGAAGTAGGTCTTATGAGGGAGCCACATATGACGCCTATGTAATGCATGTTTATATTGTAGAAATTTTTGTTTCATATGACAACTTTGATATTCATGTTTATATCGTAGAACTTTTTGTTTCAGCAATACAAGTGATGCTTCGTAGATGTATTCATCCTTAATTCTAAGATGTACTAATGAATTTTTATTTAGCCGCACGTTGAGCATTTAAGTGGTTCAGAATGTTTATTGTAAGGAAAGATATTAACAAATGAGATCCTTATGGTGAAGTAGAATTTTAGTGAAGACACATTGATAATTGATACTAACCCAATTGCTCATAGTTGTTCCAGAAGCAATTATGATAACCAGAATATTTACATGTCATTTTTTTTGCAAGAACTCTGTAGGGATTGAAATACAACTATAGTGGCGCTTCAATCATCTGGCTAGAAAATTATTGTACCTAGTAGCCTATTAAAGATCATTTTTTTTATTTCTTCATACTAGAATGGAAAAATTGTTTCATTTCTATGGAAAAAAAATGAAGGTTAAAGAAATAGAGAACAAGAAATTTAGCATATTATTGGCATGTGGCTAAATATGAGGGTACAATCTTGAGTTGTGTTAAACCTTGAAGCAAATGGAGGATATACAAGTTCTCAAGTAAACAAACACAAGATGCATGCACACTGGAAAGAAAATACACAACCAATTATATTAAATCAGCACAAGGACATTTGCTTTATAGCCATAGCAGTTGATACATAGCAAATTATTAGATTTTATGATCTACTTTCCCTATACATTTTCTATTTCTTCAATTTTCAAACCATACAACTTTTGGCCCCCAAAGCTAATGTCCACCCAGTACCTCCTACTCCAACCAGCACAAAGCGTTTTATAGCAAGTGGAGAAGCATTAAACACCTCTTCCTCATGTCTTTTCTATGTAAAATTTGATATAAGCTATTGTTAAATTCAGCAAAAAATAGATAAATCTCTTTTGACAACTACTAGGGTCATATATAATACTACTCCCTCCACCCCACATTAATAGCTCCAATTTGTTTTCCAAAATGAACTACCATGGAGCTATTAATGTGGGGTGGAGAGAGTGTAGAATTTGATGGTAATTAAATAACTGTCACAGCATAAAGTATTAGGTTCAGATTATGACTTACTCAAATTCTACAATTTGATATATTGCATCTACAAGCTTGATAACCATATGAGCTAAACAATTGGTTCTTGTTTCCAGAGGAGGATTCTTCACCACTTGAGTTCTTTTATCTTCAACTCTTTAACCTTCTTTCGAATAACTAAAGCTCCACATCCTAATTATACCATCCTTTTCCATTTCCATCCTCTTCAAATGCTAAAGCCAATTTTTACACTATAATCATTGAAGAATTTGCAAGTTGCCTCCTTTGTTTCAAACTCCATCGCAATTTTTGGTACTCATTCATTTACATCATCAAAATCTAATTTACAACAAGAAGAATTAACTTGGGTCCCCATTTTAATGTCATTGTGCTCGTCACCATCATCATGCCCATCACTTGGAACACTTGACCCCTCACCCCTATACATAAGTCTATAAAATTATTATAAAGATAGGGGAATATTATGAAGATTGAAACTAAGACCTTTTACTAGTGTTTAATAGAATACTATAGCTTTAGAAGACATGTTTTTGGCAACATGTTTCACCATTTATTTATTCAAACCAAGGCTGACAAGCTGATACCAAGCCAAAGCCAGTTATGTATAGACAATCTAGTAGACAATAAAACAAAAGTAAGAGAAACAAAGAACAAAAGCCATAGGGCATTTCTTTTTTGGCAAAAATCAACAGAACAACAAAATCGGAGCACATACTTACCAATTACCAGTTCAAAATTGACAATAAAAATAAAATGCAGAATAAGGGCTAACAATAGAGCACACAACTTTTTGGAACACACAGATACCAAACAGCAACATAGAAGTGATAATTAAAAAAATGTACCATCACTAATATATGCACACAAAATTCAGTTTGCTACAATAAAAAATATTAGTATTGATATGGTAATGTGAACATGCTTCTAACACATATGCTTCAAAATACATGGCCGATTCTTCATGACACACACAACTAGTTCTCTCGATTAAAAATTCCCCAACAAGTTAAGTATCACATAAGTCAATCAGAAAATTAAGAAAAAGATAGCTATGTAAACATCCAACATTGTTAAAAATGATACATGTATATATTAAACAACCAACGTCATTAAAAAGGTAACAATGTAAATAGCCAATCGCATAGAAGATAGTAAAAAATAAATCATATAAAATAAAGTAAAAGCCAATAAATTATAGAACATAAAGTAAAGTAAGTGTGGAAGTGTATCCCTTTCAAAGAAGGTGAGTTGTAAACTTATGTACATGGTCAACTTGAGCCTCAACCAATACCGTTTCAACCAAAATAGCCTTTTTTTGTTCCAAATCACACATTTCTTGTGGTAAGCAAAAGATTTTCATTCATTGTTACTTGCTTCCCACTCACTGTCATAAAATAACAATCATAAATCCATTCATCTATCTCCTAATAGCGAAACAACACTTTCTATTAACTCGAAATTAGTGAATCAGCAAAGAGACCATGCAGGGAGATAAAGTGAATGAATATTGGTAGGAAAGGAGTATGGAATACCCAGAAACAAGTGTCCCCTTTGGATCCACTGTGAAGCACCTCGTAGGCGTTGGCGATGGAGGTGAGGCCAGCATCAAAGAGCTGGACATTCTAGTTATAGGACCCAGAGCTCCGTCAAATGATGCTTGTGCAAGGATATGAGAGAGAGCCACCATGTCTGCTCCTCCAACTCTACTTCTTAGGTACTCCGAACACTACAACAAAATGTAGTATTAGCAATGCAAAACCAAGCATCACTTAAAACAACTACTTGCGACGCATAAACAAAAATTAATTATTAGCGACGCATTTTCTTATACATCACTAATAGTCATTTATTAGCAATGCTTAGTGTAAACCGTTGCTAATACTAATCATATTAGCGGCACTTTATTATAAATGTTGCTAATAGTTCCTCTATTTACGATGCTTTACACAAATGTTGCTAAAAGATATATCTTTTAAATAAAATAAATAAATCATAACTATTAGCCACACTTTTTTTAAGCATTTATAATGGTTGTCACAATAGCGACACTTTTGGAAAAGCATCACTAATAGTTATGATTTAAAAATAAATTATTAGCAATGCTTTTAAACAAGCATCACAAATAGCATTAATAATAGCAACGCTTGTAAACAAGTGTTGCTAATAACTTTATTAATTTATTTTATTTAATAAATAATAATTAAATATTAAAAAATTGAAAATAAACTTCCTAAATATAATATATTTATTCAATATTTAATATTTGTGTATATAATAAATAAATATTAAATTTTCAATAAAAAGTAGTATTAATAATAGATTAAACTTTCACTATTTATATATAATATATTTATTTCTTAATTTTTTTTAAAAATTTTAAAATATTATTTTTTAATAAAAGAGAAAGTGCATGGAGAGAGAGAAGGTGAGGAGAGAGAGGGATCGACAAGAGAGAGAGAGAGGGGGGAGGTGAGAGAGTTAGGTGAGAGAGAGAGAAAGGGAAGAGTGAGATGGAGAGAGGGTGTGGAGAGAGAGAGGGAGGAGAAGAGAGAGGGAGGGGGAGAGAGAGGAGAGAGAGGGAGAGAGAGAAGAGAGGGAGGGTGAGAGAGAGGAGAGAGTGGGTGAGGAGAGAGAGTAGAGATGGAAAATTTTAATTTTAATTTTTTTATATTTTTATTTAAAAATTAATTAAATAAATATATAAATAAATAAGTATTAGCGACGCATATAGATATGTGTCACGAATACTCTTATTATTAACGACATATAGAACTATATGTCACTAATACCATAGGTAATAACGACGCATATAGAGACAGGGGAGGGGGAGAGAGAGTAGAGAGATGGAGGAGAGCGAGAAGGAGGAGAGAGGGTAGAGAGAGAGGGAGGAGAGAGGGAGAGAGAGGGAGGGAGAGGGAGAGGAGAGAGTGATAAGGTGGAGAGAGTAGAGACGAGAGAAAGTAGAGGGAGTGGTGAGGAGAGTGAGTAGAGAGGGAAATTTTTAATTTTTTTATATTTTTTTATTTAAAAATTAATTAATAAATAAAAACGTATTACCGACGCATATAGATATGCGTCACTAATACTCTTGTTATTAGTATGGATAGGAATATACATTACTAATACCCTTAGTATTAGTGACATATATTCCTATGCATTGGTAATAATATAGGTAATAGCAACACATATTCCTATACATCGCTATTACTTTATAATTTATTATATTAATTTTAAAATTTATAGAGAAAAAAAATTGAGAGGATATAGAGAGGAGAGGGGGAAGAGAGAGGGAGGGAGAGAGAAGAGAAGAGAGAGAGAGGGAGGAGAGAAAGGAGAGAGAGGGAGCAGAGAGAAGGTGAGGAGAGGGAGAAAAGAGAGAGAAAGAGGAGATAGAGGGAAGAGAGAGGAGATGGAGGAGAGAGGGTAGAGAGAGAAAGGGAGGAGAGAGGGTAGAGGGAGAAGAAAGAGAGGGACGAGAGAGAATGAGAGGAGAGGGAGAAAAGAGAGAAAGAGGAGAGAGGGAGAGAGGAAAAAGGGAGTTAGAGGAGAGGGGTAGAGAGAGAAAGGGAGGAGAGAGAATGAGAGGAGAGGGAGAAAAGTCGCTCACTGCCCTCTTGCTACTATGCTCCTCATGCCTATCCACCTAGACTGCTCTCCCCCCGTCCCTACTGCTGGGACCCCCCTCCAGCATATCTCACATCTCACGGTCGAGGGCGTGGTGGCCCCTGTCGAGCCTTCTCACCATGCTAGATATGTGCCGGTACGAGCGACGGGGCCTTCAAATGCTAGGAACGCTACAACAGCAACCTCCCTGGACTGTCAAAGGCCTCTGTAATGGTTATGATTGGCCGCTCAATCAAGTTATGTTGTGCCATCTGAATGGCTCCGTGACAATGGCGTTTGTAACCATGCTACTTCTGATCCTCGACACCTCGCCACCCACAACCCGTTCCCCATATCCGATCACATCCACATAGGTAACGGGCAACCCCTTCTCGTCACATGTACAGGGAGCTGGACTCTCCCCCTCCCTTCCTCTCCCTCATGCTTAACCACATTCTTCACCCGCCATTTCTCATAATCTCCTCTCTCACCACAAATTTGGCTTAGGCAATGACTATACACTAACTTTTACCTTGTCTTTGGTGTCTATCTCAAATAATAGATCCAAACGTGTTATCTACCATGGTTACTATCAAAATGGCGTCTACCCCATCACCAATTGCCTACATTACCACCTCCATCTCCACCGATTTATGGCATCAACATCTTGGCCATCTATCTCCCACCACCTTTAATTTAGTTATTTCTTAATTTTCACCTTTTGTCTCTCGAATGAAAACCCTTACATGCAATAGTTGTCATATTAGCAAATCTTACAAATTACATTTTCCCCTCTCCCAAAGCAGCCCAACTCGTCGCATTGAACTCATCCACTCAAATGTTTGGTGCCTGGCCCCTGTTGGCTCTTTCTTGGGCTATCACTACAATGTCCTCTTCATTGACAACCTTACCCGCTACATCTAGATCTACCCTCTTAAAGCCAAATATTACATCTTCACTGGCATCCTCATATTTCAAACCATGGTAAAAAATTCCCTCAACCACCACATCACCACCTTTCACTCCGATAATGGTCGCAAGTATGTTAACTCTCACTTTTCCTCCCACTTCACAGCTTATGATATCACCTACCAATTCTCTTTCCCACATACCTCCAAACAAAATGGTGTAGTCGAGAGAAAACACTATTGCATCATTGAGATAACTATCACCCTTCTCACCGCAGCCCACATGCCTACCTCCTACTGGGCTAAGGCCACATGCATGACTACCTACCTCATCAATCGCCTTCCCACTCCCACCCTATACAACCAATCCCCCAACCAACTTCTCCATTCCTCCCCACCTAATTACTCCCTCCTCAAAAACATT
This sequence comes from Saururus chinensis, assembly GCA_035235625.1. NCBI lineage: Eukaryota > Viridiplantae > Streptophyta > Magnoliopsida > Piperales > Saururaceae > Saururus > Saururus chinensis. The sequence goes on from CP141142.1 coordinate 28,010,652, forward strand.
GGTTGCACATGTTACCCCTAGCTCCACCCCTACTTCCACCACAAACTTGAACCTCGCTCCCTCCTATGTGTCTTTATCGGTTATTGTCCTACCACTAAAGGTTATTGCTGCCTTGATCTGTCTACCCACTGTGTCTACATTTCCCGCCATGTTTGCTTCCTTGAACATGACTTCCCCTTCCTCACCTCCCCCACCCCTCCATCCTTCACCCCATCCCCTCCCACCCACCTCCCTTCTTCAAACTCTCCTCCCTCCCTCACTCCTCTCCAATCTCTTTTTCCTCTCACACATCTTCATAGCCTTCCTTCCACCCACTCCACTCCCTCCCCCAAGTCCACTCCCTTCCCCTCCCTCGGGCCCTCCCCACTCCTCCCTCCCCCATACTCCCAGCTCACACCACCTCTTCTCACCCACACTCTTCCTCCCTCCCATCCCATGATCACCCGAAGCAAATCTGGCATCACCAAACCCCACATTCCTCTCTCTCTCTCTCTATTGTCTCTATATCTCCCCTCCAAATTGAGCTCACCTCATTCCGCCTTGCCTCCCAACACCCAGAGTGGCATGATGACATGCATGCTGAATTTGACACACTCCTTCACCAACAAACCTTGAACCTTGTCCCCCCACCCTCCCACTCCAATGCCATTGGTTGTTGTTGGACCTATAAAGTCAAGCGGCAACCTGATGGGTCCATTTCCCACTATAAAGCTAGTCTAGTGGCTAAAGGCATCCATCAAGAGGAAAGTCATGACCATCACGTGACCTTTAGTCCTGTCGACAAACCCTACATCATTCGCATCGTCCTTAGTCTTGTCCTCACCAACTCTTGGCTCATGAAACATCTCTAATGCCTTTCTCTATGGTACTCTGAGGAACTCTACATGGAAGAACCCCCCAGCTTCCTTAACCCAGCCCTCGCTAACCATGTATATCACCTCCACAAAGCCATATATGGCCTCAAGCATGCGCCCCGTCAATAGTACGCAAAACTCACCGCCCACCTCACCTCCCTTGGCTTCACTTATTGTCATGCCAACACCTTTCTTTTCCTTCACAAACTTGGGCCACAAGTCACCATCCTCATCATTTATGTTGATGACATCCTCATCACAAGGGCCTCCCCCCATCCACACAGTCATTCACCTACTCAATCAACCCTTTGCCATTAAAGACTTGGGGGAACTCCATCACTTCCTCGGCGGCGTTGAGTTCACCAATACCCCTCAAAGCCTTTTCCTCTCACATACTTAATATGCCCTTGATATCTTCCAACGAGCTTCCATGACTGATTGCAAGCCTGCCCCTGCATCCATCAGGTATTGGAGCCCCCCGCCACCCATAATGACCCACCCTTCTCCCCTCCTTCTATAATAGCATTGTTGGGGCCCTCTAATACCTCACTGCAACCTGTCTAGACATAACCTACACTATGAACTATGTCTGCCAACACATGCACGACCCATAGGTGGTTCCAGGTGCCGCTGTCAAATGGATCCTCTACTTCCTCAAAGGCACCACCTCTTTTTTCATCCTCCTCCGCCCCAATGATTTCACACTCCATGCATACTTCGACTCCGATTGGGCTAGTGATCCTCTTGACCTCCTCTCTATCACTGGCTATTGCCTCTACATGGATCCTAACCCCATCGTCTGGAAGTCCAAGAAACAAGACATGATTGCTCACTCCTCTACAGAAGCAAAATATTGGGTCCTCTCCTCCACAGCCATAGAGCTTGCATGGGTCTCCTAGAGCTAATCCTTTCTCAGGATCCCCTTGCCCTCCCTCCCCACACTCTAGTGCGACAAGCAATCCACCATTGCTCTCACCGCCAATCCAGTCTTCCATGCCCAAACCAAGCATATCAAGATTGTTCATCACTACATTCATGAATAGGTCTTCGTTGACAAAGTCCTTCATGTACCCTCCAAGGACCAAATTGTAGACATCTTCACCAAGCCTCTCTCCATCCTACATTTCTCTAAACTTCAATCCAAGCTCACGACTCATTGCCTGCCATGAGCTTGCCGGAGGGTATTAAGACACCTGACCACCTTAGTCACGCATCATCATACACTTGTCACCATCCTATACGTCCTCTTGCAAATTTCTCAAGGTTTGTCCCCTAGAGATTCTAGAACTTCCCATTGTGAGGTTATATATTGTATAGTGACCACACCATCAAATACATCATTTTTATTCTCTTTATAGAGTGATTCTGTTTGATATGCCATTTCTAAATGTTATGATCATTGTTGTTTACAACCAATTTGCTATAGAAAGTATTATATCATTAAAATTGATGTCCCTGAAACTTTATTTGTGGCTGAATAACTAATGGTCCCTTGTTGGTATTTTGCCAAATAATTTTAAATTCAGTATATATGTTGTGACTTTTTTTTAATTAGTTGTGCACACTGATATATTTATCAATATGGGAGGTATAAATGATATTGGACAAACACTTTTTGAACTGATAGGGACTTATGCAGCACTATGCAAAACTGCCGATATTGCATTATGTTCAAAAAATTTCCTGGATTACCCATATAAGTGGAAATCTCACAACCATTTGCAACCATTCTTTCCATTGTTCATGTATCTCAAGATGGATAAATTCTTCTTTTCCATTTTTATTCTTTGTGTGAAAATTGATCATAGGTTGTGTAAAAACATAGTCCACTCAATATACTATAGATGTCATGAACCTGGCCACTTCACAAGGGTTTCCTCCCTTTGTCTTCTATGTGAGGAATTGATAATATACTATTGACTAACTAGAATAAAGCCAATAGTGGGTGAGGTTGTTCTATGATTTCGTTGCTTTTATGAGGTTTGGGGATTTGCATGGTTGAATGGTTTGGAATCAAAGCAAAAATTGACGATCTTGTAAAAATATAAGTTTCCTTATGTCATGTATTGACTTATTTCTATTGTCAAAACAGTGTAATTGATATATATTTTTGAGTCGGGTTAAGTATGAAGACTGAGCTTTAAAGGTGGAGCAAAAGGAAGACTCATATTTGAATTTTCATTAGGTAAAAGCATACACACACGTCACATTTATACGCTTTAGGGTAAAAGAGACCTTAGGTAAAAGAATAGTGAGGATTGAAGATTTTATATTAAAAAAATAAAAAATTTAGTTACAATGACTGATCAATGATGAATTGTAGAAAAATCTTTGAAATTTATAAGAGCGATTGATCGCTTCTATAAATGTCAATCAACACCTTAAAACACTATTTGTTAAATGAAGCCAAAAGTTTATTAATTGATCGTTGGGTCCATTGACTGATCGATGAAAGAGTCATGTGTAAGAGGAATAGGGATTGATTGATCATCCTATGGAATGATCAATCAATTGAGTGCAGAGTTGCCCAAATAAACTTTTTCGCTTTGATTTAGATTCCTAATTAGAGTCATATTCATTTTGAAACATGGGAGTATATAAAATAGATTGAGATGCCATGAAGAAAAAAGAGAAGGCCTACAAAATTTAGAGAGCTTATGTAGAGTTCCTCTAATGGAATTTTGAGAGAATTTGTCTTCTAAAGTGAGAAAATCTCTACCTAAATAAAAATGAGTGCTTAAAGGTGATATAAGAGCACAAAAACACATGTGAGGCATGATGTTTGCTGAAGATAGTTGCTGAGAAGATTAAGAAGATGTTGTGCACGATGACCAGACTCGACCAGTTTCACGAAGGACTAGTGCTTAGGCTTTACTTTATTATTTTCATAGTTGCATTGGATGATTTGCTATTGTAATAGTTAGTATTATGGATATTTGGATGTAATTTGGGTTGGTTCAGTTAGTGGCCCACATTAGCTGAACCACTAACTGGCATGCGTTCCTAGGGAATTGGGCCGGCCTTGGGTTGGGTTGGCGCAACTCCCTAGGGGACTAGTCATCCCCTATATGGGGCGATCCTCTCTATTTTCACAGTTATGCAATTACAGAATTCTAGTTTCTCCCCTTTCTTCATTTCTTCTTCCCTTTCATTGTGTAATTCTCCTAGATATCGATCATGCCTGCATCGGGCACATCATTGGTATCGGAGCTTTACGATTCTGGGACATGGCTTGAGGTAAACAATCTGCTGGTGTTTCCAAGGTTAATCTGGAGAAGGAGGTGCTAGCGTTAGCGCCAGCTTTTGTGGACAGCCCGAAGGCCGATCCTCCTGCAACAGCCAGCGATATTAAGCTTGACAAAATCATGGCAGCGCTGGAGGTATTGACATCATATATGGCGAGCACGGTTAAGGGTGAAGTCTCAGGGCGCACAACGCCCATCCTGCCAGGGTTGCCTCTTGCTGTCTTGGAGAAGGGTGGTCCATCCCATCCCCCTGAGCCAACCTTCTCCTGTCCTCCAGTACCCATGGATATCGATACAAAAGTCTTCCCTGGCGCAGCGCGACCCGGCCCTGGCATCCCAGCGCCAGATGGGCGACGCCAGACCTAGGACATGCGAGGCACACTAGGTGTTCGAGAAAATGCCCCTATGATGCCATCCCCCACAATCAGTTCTAGGATGCAGAGGATGAGTGGGACGACTATCTAGAGCCTCGCGGCAGGGCCCGAGGGGGGGTTGAACCTCGCCTTGCTCGTTTATAGTTTCCCCACTATAATGGTGATGATGATCCTATGGAATGGCTGTATAAAGCAGAGAAGTTTTTCTCTTACCAGGGAATGCACGCCGAGGTTGAGCGTCTGCGCATCGCTGCCTTTCACTTGGATGGCGACGCATCAGTCTAGTTCCAAAACTTTGAGAAAGAAGTGTGCTACCCCACCTGAGCAGCCTTCTCCGACGAGATCTGCATCCAATTTGGGCCGAATGAATTTCAGGACTTCAATGAGATGTTGTCCACCTTGCACCAGACCACCATCATTCGTGCATATTATACAGACTTCCTGACTGGCCGATGGCTGCCTTGGTGGGCACGTTCAAACATGGGTTGAAGCCAGAAATCTTAGAGGAAATGCGCCATGTCCCTTGCGCCAGCATGCAGGAAGTGGTGCGTCATGCCTGCATCGAAAAAGAGAAAGTGAACCAGCAGTGTAGGGGGGACGGCTGGGACCTCCACCCCAGTCTGTACTGAGCTCTAATCCGGTGGTGGCTTCCCCCACCAGTACGGCCAATGGCTGCCGGGTCAACCGGCCGCAGTTTCTACTCTGATTGTCCTGCGTCTCACCCCCGCCCAAATGGACGAACGCCGAGCCAAGGGGTTGTGCCTTCGCTGTGATGAGAAATTTGTTCCCAGACACCGATGTGCTGTTAAGGGCAGCTTGCTTGTGGAGGAGATGGACGATGACTTGGACAACCAGGCCGGTAGTGAATCCTTGATCTAAGAGAGCATGCAGCCCGAAATTTCAGTTTATGCATTTTCAGGAACATTGACAACATGCACCATGTGAGTGCAAGGATTCCTTAAAAGGGAACAGGTAGCTATTTTGATCGATAGTGGTTCCACTCATAATTTTATTAACGATAAGGTAGCTCATTGACTAAGGTGTTTGGTGTCGGACTCAAAACCATTTGATGTGTTGATTGGCGATGGCAAGCATCTCCGGAGTGCCAGTGTGTGCGCTCAGATTACCCTCTTGATTCAGGGTAACACATTTGTTACTGACCTTTTCTTGCTACCCACAAAGGGGGCGGATGTCGTCTTGGGAGTACAGTGGCTGTAGGAACTGGGTGATGTGGTGTGGAATTTTCGGGATATGGTGATGGAATTCGAGCTTAATGGGCAGCAAGTTCAATTAGAGGGGTCACGGTCTGGCACTCTTCTTTTGGCCCAGGACATGAGCTCCTTCTTCCGGTTTGCTCCTTAGGGACTTCTTTTGCAGCAACGTGTTATTATGGGCGTCTCACAGGAACAGATACCATTTGATTTGCAGGTGCTGCTGACCGAACATGAGGATTTGTTTTCAGAACAGCAGGGACTTCCTCCCATCAAACCTCATGACCATCAGATTTCCATTATTCCAGGGGCAGCACCAACCAATGTCCGCCCATACCGTTACCATCACATACATACATCGGAGATAGAACGGCTGGTGGCGGACATGCTTCAGTCCAGAATCATTCGTCCTAGTACGAGCTCTTATTCGTCTCCTGTGCTGTTGGTTTGCAAGAAAGATCGTTCATGGCGGTTTTGTGTTGACTACCGTGCTTTGAACGCCATCATCGTCAAAGACAAGTATCCCATTCCTGTGATTGAAGAGCTGTTGGATGAATTGACAAGTGCCAACGTCTTTAGTAAGCTCGATCTTCGTTCTAGCTATCACCAGATTTGTGTGCAGCCTTAGGATGTGCACAAGACCGCATTCCGGACTCACGATGGCCATTTCAAGTTTTTGGTGATGCCTTTTGGATTGACCAATGCTCCCTCCACGTTTTAGTCTCTCATGAATGATATTTTTTGGCCCTTTCTTCATCGCTATATATTGGTTTTCTTTGATGACATATTGGTGTACAGTTGATCGTGGGACGAACACTTGACGCATCTCAGGTCGGTCTTTTCTATTTTGCATGCTAACTCCCTATTTCTGAAGCGTTCAAAGTGTTCCTTTGGCAGCCCACATGATGAGTATTTGGATCACATTATCTCCAAGCATGGTGTTGCTATTGATCCGGCCAAAGTGGCTACTAAGCTATCTTGGCCGACTCCATCCTGTGTCTGGGCACTCAGGGGCTTTCTTGGCTTTACAGGTTATTATAGTCGGTTTATCCATCGGTACGGCGAGTTGTCTTGTCCTCTTACAAAACTATTGAAGAAGGGGGCATTCGCATGGTCACCAGCGGCCCAAACAGCCTTTGAGGGGCTCAAGCAGGCGATGGTGTATGCCCCGGTCTTACTCTTACCAGATTTTAGTCGGCTGTTTGTGGTGGAGACGGATGTGTCAGAGAAGGGCTCGGGCACTGTCCTATTGCAGGATGACCGCCCTATATCTTATTTTAGTAAGGCTCTAGCTGGTCACTCCTTGTCTATGTCAGTGTATGAGAAGGAAATGTTGCTATCATCCTTGTCGTTGCCAAATGGCATCTGTATTTATTGGGTCGTCGCTTTCAGATATGTACCGACCACCAACCGTTGAAATATTTTTTGGATCAACGTGTGTCTACTCTGGCTCAGCAGAGGTGGGTGAGCAAGTTGCTTGGCTATGACTACGAGTTAGTGTACAAAAAGGGGTCAGAAAATATCATCGCTGATGCACTCTCTTGTAGTCTAGCCCCGAGCTCCTGCTTCGCATTCTCCACCCTTTCTTGCCCATTTATTGAGGAGCTCCAGCAGGCCTATGATTGGATTCATGGACACAGGAGGTTATTGCCACCCTTTAGGCCGACCCAGCAGCCCGACCTTTCTTTGTGTGGCGGGATGGTCTTCTCTTCTGGAAAGACCGTTTGTGGGTTCCCGATGTTTATGATCTCCGCCACCGTATCATGTCGCATTTCCATGACACTCCTGTGGCTGGTCACGAGGGGTCCTTCCGTACATATAAAAGGGTTGGCCAGAGTTTCTTGTGGCAGGGCGTCCATCGTGCCGTCCATGATTATGTCGCTGCTGGTGATGTTTGTCAGAGGGCTAAGGCCACGACAACCTCCCAGTCGGGTTGTTATAGCCCTTGCCTATTCCCGAGAAGGTTTGGGAGGACATTTCGATGGATTTCGTGGAGGCTTTGCCTGTGGTATAGGGTAAGTCCGTCATCATGGTTGTGGTGGACAGATTGTCTAAGTATGCTCATTTCTGCGCATTAGGCCATCCCTTCACCGCTAAGACTGTTGCTAAGCTCTTTGTTCGTGAGGTGGCGTGCCTACATGGTATGCCGCGTATGATTGTATCTGACCGGGACTAGGTATTTCTCTCGTAGTTTTGGTAGGATTTTTTCATGTTGCAGGGATCTTCTTTACATATGAGCACCGCTTATCATCCTCAGACAGATGGACAGACGGAGGTGGTTAACCGTTGCCTGGAGCAGTATCTCTACTACTTCACTATGATGCAGCCCCGTTGGTGGCTTCAGCTCCTTCCCTGGGCTGAGTGGTCTTATAATACGGCATATCACACGAGCATTGGATTCACCCCATTTGAGGTGCTCTATGGTCATTCGCCGCCGACTGTCTTATCTTATGTGCCCAATCGTTCATCCGTTGCTGAGGTGGATTATATGTTGCAGACACGTGATGAGGTCTTACGCCAGCGTAAAGAGAATTTGTCGACTACTCAGAATAGGATGAAGCAGGTTTATGATCATCGTCATACAAATCGGGAATTTGTTGTTGGTGACTTGGTCTATGGCTCGGTCCTTCCTCAGTGCCAGACCTCTCTGTTTCAGCCTGTGCACTCCAATCTTGCTCCCCGCTTCCATGGTCTGTATGTTATTGAGGCGCATGTTGGACCGGTGGCCTACCGCCTGACTCTACCTCTTGATTCTTTAGTTCATCCTGTGTTTCATGTCTCTCGTCCGTGACATTTTGTGGGTGATGCATCCTTAGCAGTGGGCGCTCCTCCTCCTCCCCTGCTGGGGCCGGCTGTGCCAGATGATCATGTCCCTGCTGTTGTCCTGCAGAAGTGTCAGGTTCAACGCTTTGGGCATATTATCACTGAGGTCTTGCTTTCTTGGCAGGGTCAGCCTCTCAAGGATGCCACGTGGATGCCTGAAGATGATTTTCTGGCTCATTTCCCAGCTTGGTCGCCTTGAGGACAAGGTGAATGGCAGAAGCATGGTGGAGTATTGTGCACGATAACCAGACTCGACTAGTTTCGCGAAGGACTAGTGCTTAGGCTTTACTTCATTATTTTCATAGTTGCATTGGATGATTTGCTATTGTAATAGTTAGTATTATGGATATTTGGATGTAATTTGGGTTAGTTCAGTTAGTGGCCCACGTTAGCTGAACCACTAACTGGCATGCGTTCTTAGGAAATTGGGCCAGCCTTGGGTTGGGTTGGTGCGACTCCCTAGGGGACTAGTCGTCCCCTATATGGGGCGATCCTCTCTATTTTCACAGTTATGCAATTACAGAATTCTAGTTTCTCCCCTTTCTTCATTACTTCTTCCCTTTCATTGCGTAATTCTCCTAGATATCGATCGTGCCTACATCGGGCGTATCAGAAGAATAGGGGAATCATTCTAAAGGTGGAGTTGAAAGATTTTTATATATCAAAGAGAAAAAAGAAGAGAAGATCATGCTATGGCCCACAAACAATTAAGAAGTTGTTGATTCAAAATTCAAAAGTGGTGTAAAGAATAAGTCATTTAAAGAAAAGAAAATGACTCTTTTGTCTTTGTAATCAGTAATTTTGTAATCTCAGGTTTACATAATGTATAGTTAATCTAAACAGAGTGCCTTGGAGTTTTTCTTTTTTTTTTGTAAAAATTCTTTTGTGTTGCTTGCTGATTTGAATGCAAAATTTTCATTAGAATACATTAGAATTAGGCGCATTTGTTTGAAAAAAGGGAAAGTAAATTTTGTAACTTAATTACAAGTTAGAGGTACTTTATTTTTTATGATTTATTTATGCCACATGCATAGTTCAGGAAACAACATATACCATTCAGATTTCAAACATGGGTTGACGAGACTGAAGAGCCAATCAAACTAACTACTTTCTTCTCTTCTTTGTTTTTTATGACCTTTTTTCTTGGCTTCTCCTCTAAAAATACCAAAATTGATGATTTGGTGGTTTATTATCAGTAGGGGTGTTAACGAGCCGAGCTGAGCCGAGTATTAGGCTGTTTCGGCTCGAGCTCGAACTACTAAAGCTTGGCTCGAGCTCAGCTCGAAGCTCAAATAAACTCAAACTTTTCAGCTCGAGCTCGGCTCGATTTAGAAATCCAAAGTTTGGCTCGAGCTCGAGCTCGAGCTCGAACTTGAATAAGTGAATCATAAGCCTTGGCTCGAACTAGGCTCGAACTAAAAAAATAAAAATAATCTATATATAAATATAAAGTATATAAAGTATCACATATGCTAATATACTTTTAGTATTAAATATTAATTAATATACTTCAACAAGTATTATGAAAGAAGAAAACTATGACAAATAAATTTTAGTTACATATGCTAAAAAAGGCAACATTATTATTTCTCTCTCTTTATGTACATATAATCACTAAAAAAGATGTAAAAAATAAAAAAATGATTTAGGCAACATTGTCATCTACTTTTTTGTGTTTTCTTTTCTTTACATACTTATAAATCACTAATAAAAAAGTTATTCTATAATCTTAGTGTGCCTCTAAAAAAATTCTGAAGTACATGTAAAAAGATATACATTTTGTAAGATGAAGATAATCCCAATGTCATGCTTCAACTTTTAAAAGAATATTTAATCATTCTTTTCTAAACTAAGGTTGGTCCACAAATGTTATGCTTCTTATATCGTAATATGATGGTGTATGACATTTATACTCACATAGTCGTGAGTGAGCCTTGACTCATATAAACGGGTCTCATATATCAATATGATACATAGTATTAGTATATAAATATGTGATTATATGCCATTTTATATATTCCATTCATCTTAGATTAATAACTCAATTAAAATTTTCAAAATGAACTAATCAAATAGAGCTATTAATCTAAGAATGGAGGGAGTATGTTATAAATATGTATTTAAATTAACAATTATATTTATATAAAATATGCATATATATACATTATTTATATATAATTTTAAAATTATATTCGAGTTCGAGCTCGAGGTCGAGTCGAGTAGTATCGAGTTTTAGTTTTATTCGAGCCGAGCCAAATCGAGTAGGGGTCGGCTCAAGCTCAACTCGAACTTATTCGAGCTTAAATCAAGTTCGAGTCTAGCCTAATTCGAGTCGAGTTTAACTCGAGCCGAGCTTAACCAAGCCGAATTTGCTAACGAGCTAGCTCGACTCATTTACAGCCCTAATTATCAGTTGAATTACTCCTTTGTGAATAAAATTGCCTAGAAGAAGTTCAATTAATGGGCTTGCTTAGCACCTAACCTTTTTGAACACAACATATTTAATATTGTCTTGGACTATAAAATCTCTTAGAAAAATTATTTCTTGCCCCTAGAGGACATTTTTGCCTTGGTGATATGTATTATGGTTTACTTATTGATATTATTATACAAGCTAAGCATACTAAATTGATATATTAAGTCAATTAAATTAGATGCCATTTGAATGTCTTTATTGGTTATTACTGTTTTCATTATTTTTTAATTAATTTTTTTAAAAAAGATAAAATTTTAAAATTAAAACTATAATGCGATTCAGCTAATTCACCTTAAATTCAGATAAATTACAAAATAAACTTTTTAACTAATTCAGTTTACTTTTCAAATCAAGATTCAAACGGACAAACGTACTGAAACGAGAAACGGGAGCAGCGAGATTCATCAATACGGCTGGCCCCGACACCAAAACTCGCGGAGTTCCAGAAAGCATGAAATCAAGAACGACAAAAAAATAAGTCAAAATTAACGGAGGTAGGCGGAGATTTCGCAATATGTTTACGAAACAGCGAATCTAACGATGGTCGTGTGAAGGAAGAGGTCCCCCAACAACGCAACAACCCTCTCCAGTCCAACGCCTTCATCAAGCAGTCGTCTCTTCCTAATCGGGAACCGCGGTGGTGCCGGTGGAAGAGGAGCGAAAGGATGGTGGCGAAGGTGACGGTGAGGGGGCGATACGAGTGCGGGAGCAAGAGCAGCGCCGTCGCCTCCCTCGCCTTCAACGCCGGAGACGGCGTGAAACTCCGCGCCTCTCTTACCGACGCCTCCGTCGTCGACGGCCCTTCCTTTGAGGGCGTTGCCCTCGCCCTCGAGAAGCCCGGCGCCTTCATCCTCTCCTACGACGTCCCTAGACAGGTCGTTTTTTCCATGATTTGGCTTTATTGTCGTTGGTGGCTCCGCCCGGGCCCTACCTCCGGCGTCGGGACTCTAGTCTAATCATCTAGGCCTAGGGTTTTCGATTGTTTGGATTTTCTCTGTTGGTTTGATATTGTTTAGTCCTTTATTCTTGTACATTCATGGCTTCCTGCTTTTTTGTTTTTCTCATTCTTTCTTCTCTCTGGTTTCAGGATGTTCGATTTCAGTTTATAAACACGATTAGGGTGGCAGAAAAGCCACTTCACCTGACCTATGCCCATGCTCGCAAAGACAACCGGACCACATTGGATGGGACCTTTGTGTTTGATCCATCAAACAAGATTTCTGCGAATTATGCATTTGGATCTGGAAACTGCAAGGTCAAGTATACATACATTCACGGTGAGGGGTCGCGAATATTTGAGCCTTGCTATGACTTCTCCAAGAATGCGTGGGATTTTTCCGTTTCGCAGAAGGTGTTTGAGGATGATGTGCTAAAAGCTTCTTACCAGACATCGTCCAAGGTTTTGAATCTTGACTGGATGAAAAATTCTAACGTTTCTGGTTCCTTCAAGGTAGGGAAGATTCTCTCTCTCTCTCTCTATTATTTGAATATCTGTTTCATAGTGATAGGGGAAATAAGAAGGTTCTTTGATCTGAACAAATTGCTTAGTTAGTTTTGTCCAATATTGCTACCAAGAACAATTAGATGAGGTACCACCTTAAACAGATTAATAGGTAAGCAATTGAATCATATAAGAATGATTATGTTGCCCTAGGGAAGGTATTCAACTTCTCATATTTGACTAAGATGCAAAGTTTTTGTAAATTTCATGATGTCCGTTCAACCCATCCATCTGTAGTATGGACCCCTCCCTGAAGGATGATCTTAAGGTTCAACAAAATTCGATTACCTCATTAAAACAAAATGATTATGCCTGATTTCTTTTAAAGATGTTGTAATTCCTTAAGATTACAAGCTGAATAGTGTATAGAAAATATGGATGAAAGGGGAGATTAATCAGATGAAGAGGAGTAGGAGAAACTCAGCTTCGCTCTTGTAAAACACTATTCACATACTACAGTAGCAATGATGCCATAAGCCCTTTTATAGTTTTACACTTACCCAATTACAACTCTTCGTCAAACTAGGAATCTTAAATTTTTTAAAATAGAATTATCTTACATTAGGAAAGTCCTAGCAACTTTAGAATATCCAACCCAAACTTGTTGATAGAAAAGGGAAAGGGCAATAACATTCCAGTATTCTACCAATGCTTCCACTCCACCGTGTCCTTGAGGTGGTCTTCTTTTCATGTGCCACAAGAGATAGGCCCACCAAGGTTCTGCTCAAAACTTCAGGCAATGTTAAGGCAGCAGCAGTGGTAAATCTGCCTAAATTAGTTATGGTAGAGCCCTGGATAAGACAAGTACTTTGTAGCTGGCGAACAATTTGGTGAATGTAGACTATAGGTGGAAAACAATGCTATGTTAAAGAAAAGTTTATTGCCTCACTGAGATGCATGGTCCCAATTGGCCGTCAGAGCACCATCACAGCCACCATGAGGACAACCATTGGTAGACAGGGGCAGAAGCATCCTCAGACACTGCTTTCAGTGTAAATGAGAAAGCGTTCAGGGCAAAGAAACCGCGGTTAGAGGGGCATAACGCTTTTGTTGGTGATGTCGGATGGAAGCTGCCCCAATGATTGCCACTAAGGAAGGGGTTTGGGGGATTTTTTTGGAGTAATTTGTGCACTGCACACCCTGTTTCTTTGAATCGTTAGAGAAACGATGGAGAACGATGGGGTTGCTGAAATAAGACAAGAGCATGGGGTTGCCCCTGGATCAGTGAGGTGTCAAGCGGCCATGGCAGCGGCAGTCTTGACGTTGGCAGTGATGTTAGCGGAGGATTAAACATCGAAGTTGCTGCACCTCGGGAAGACAAAGGACTTTCGACCGGATTTCTTCGTGTTCTGCATGCTCTTCTTGGCATTGCTGCGCACATTCTCCCCGGTGGTGAAGGCTTTTGTCATCTCATTGCTTCCATTCAGCATGCACCTCTTCATCATATCGCTTCCATTTTGCACGCAACACATCATCTTGTAACTATAGTATAGCATAAGGAATAAGGTGCAACTAATCTGGCGGCAAAGGTGGAGGAAGGGTAGGAGAAATGACTAAGGCATTGCCCACATACTTTTAGAGCCGTGAAATATGAAAGACAAGATGGATGTGGGACTTTGGAGGCAATTGCAGATGATATATAACATTACTAATTCGTTCAATGACAGGATAGGGGCATGGAAGCGATGAGAAAGCTTTGCACTACCCGGTTGATATACAAATGTCTGGTAGTATGGTTGAAAGCGAAGATAAACCAAGTTTCCAACTTGAAACTCTTGATCTTGGTGGCCATGATCAAAAACCTGTTTCATACAATTCTGGGTGGCCACCAAATGCAAGCGAATCTGGCAGAGGATCTCATTTCTTGTTAGCAATGCATTGTTTAGCTCATTGACAGGAGCACGCAAGGTAAGATAGCGCAACATGGTGTGAAGAAGTTGCCCATAGACAACCTAGAATGGTGTAAAACCTGCAGCAATGTGATAAGCTATATCATATTACCACTTTGCCAAATGCAAAAAGGAAAACGAAGTCTTAGGTTGGTTGCTGGGAAAACACCAAAGGTATTGCTCCAAGCATTTGTTAACAAACTTTGCTTGCCCATAAGTATGGGTATGATAAGCTGAACTTATGCAAAAGCTAGTCCCCAACAATTTAAAAAATTTCTGCCAAAACTTTGATAAGAAGTCCTTATCCCATGTTGGCGCGCAATATCACGAACAAATACTTCAGCATTTGATCGGGCAGTATAAGAATGAGAAAGAGCACAAAAGTGGGCATATTAAAATATCTGATCAACAACCATAAGAACAACCGATTTCCCCTTCACTACCGGTAAAGCTTTGACAAAATCCATCGAAATATCCTCCCATATATGCTCAAGAATATGGCAAGGCTAAAATAAGCCACATGGCATAGTGGTGTCCGCCTTTGCACGCTGACAAACATCATGCATTAGACCATGCCAAGCAAAACTCTAGGACACCCCCTTGTAGGTGCGAAAAATATCCTCATGACTAGTGACAAGTATACAATGGTAATGTTGAAGGATATCACGCCGCAATTGCTCATCCTTGGGAACAGTGGGGCTTTTGGAAACAACCACATTCTAATGGTGGCAGCCCAGGCTGGTGGGGAACAACTTTCTTTGTATCGTTAGAAAGCTAAGTAACCATCGAGGTTTGGCATAAAGTGTTTGCATATGTTGAGCCTTTCCATCGAATCATTCATTGTCTTCTTGAATCTAATTACCATATCATCCATCTTAAGCATAGACATTTGTTTGACCCTTAATAGGATGGCCTTTGCTTGCTCGATCTCAATCACAAGTGGTGGTTGTGTCTTAGGTGTCTTAGGAGGAAGTGGAGTTAAGAAATCATTGGTCTGAATTTTGAATACACATTAAGGATTGCTTTGATAACAATGTTGTGAACCCTAGGTTAAGCAAGGGATTTGGGGACAAAATTGAATGTGATTTAGATGATGTGGAAGGCGGGACCATGAGTGGAATGGTTAGGGTTTAGGAAGGAGAATTAGTTTGAATGGGAAAATCGAAGACATTAGAGTAGGCATGATCAAATTGAGCAGTCTAAGGCGAAAGGAGGAAGTAGAAAGGTAAGAAAAAGGAGAAGTGGTTGTATTGTATTCAGCCACGTGACCAAATTTTATATTTATAATATAAGCGATTAGTAATTACTAGCAGCAAATATTGACTTATGGACAATCATAATTCTTCACTTATGGACAGCTGCGGACATTGACTTGTGGGACACCTTTTACAAGTGCTAATTTAGACTACTACAAATGTTGACTTATGGACAGTTGGAATTATTGACTTGTGTACACTTGCAAACATTGACTTTTAAACAACTGTTACAATCAGTAATTTATAACTTATGGACCCTAACATATAATTATTTTCTACATTTCTCCTCAAGCTGACCATTGATTTCATATATGGCCAGCTTGGACATGATCAGATCATATGTTCATTGTGGCAATGCCTCAGTCAACACAATTAGTAAACTGATTTTTGAATGAAGTGTAGGTATTTGAGGTTTCTTTGTTGACACTCTGTTTTTGAAGAAAATGGCAATCGACCTCAATATGTCTGGCACTCATGAAATACTTGATTGTTAGACGTGTGGATAGTAAGTAGCCTGATTATCAATCACATAGAAGCGGGGCTATGAAAAAAATAATTTCAACCACTTCATCTCACAAATGATCAAAGACATAACCTGTATTCTACATTTGCACTAAAATGAGCAACCACATTTTTTTTGCTTCTCCACATGACAAGGTGGCTACAAAAAGGATACTATAGCCATGGATATAACACAGATCAGCCCAATCGGCATCTAGAAACAATCTGATTGCATAAATGAAGTCTATGTTTTTGGCATAAAAGTCCCTGGCCAAGACATTTATTATAAATATTGATGTATCTCCATTGGCAGGACTTAAAGAACGGCTCCAATGGAAATTGGAGAGTCAAACAAAGTTAAAGGTTTTTAGCAAAATACAGTTACCACTCATATGATCATTGGCACCTGAATCAATAAGCTAACCCGTACAATGAGATATGAAAGCTGAGCAGCAGCAGAACAAGATGGTGTAGCTTCATGTTAGGGTCCGCAAGTCCATAGTATGGACCCTAATATATAGCACTTTTCTAACACAGCAGAGATGGAAGGGATAAAGGGGATGAGCCAATGAGTACTACTCAGTTCAGTTCTATTCATTGACTAACTGAAATTTTGGGCGCTCTTGCATTAAATGGAAGAACTTAATGGGCCTAACTAACTAACCAACTAGAAGCTCACTAATCAAAATTAATGGAGATTACAAATATTCTTATTTACCTAATTACTACTGACTCTGTAATCATTACATAAACAAATAATTAAGGGTAAATAGCACTTACAACCCTTGCATTATGCTGAGAATGCACATTTACCCCCTGCATTATGAAAACCTGCACATAACCCCCTAGTGCAGTGGACCCCCTAGTGCGGTGCTTTTTTTTTCAAATTCCTCTTTTACCCCTTTTCTTTCGCCTTCCTTGTTATTTGATTGTGGGTCCCACCTTCACCCATCTTCCCAGCTTGACAAGACTCTTCCTCCTCACCCAATCATGGACTTCACTAGTTTTCCTCATCAACCCTCAAAACTTATTTGCAGCCCATCATCCTCATGTAGCCTCATATATATAACATAATTAGTTGGCTCGTTTAATGATTTCCACTAATCTCCAGCAGCTAACAAGACTCACTTCAGACTCAGCAGAGGGAGAACATATTTTCTAAAGTAGAAATCCTGGTTGGCATTGCCACATCATTATAACTTGCCTCATTACATATTTACACACTATCCATGTAAATCTAACATGCTAACTTTCCCAAATGTATCAACCAGTGTCATCATTGCTCTTAGAGTCTTGTTTGGGGAGTCATTATTGAACTTCAGTCTCTCCCGAACCCCATGAGGCATTTTTGCTTTCTGATAGGCTATAATAAGCAAATAAAATGGTTGTGCCCATCCTACATAACCAGTTTGTCTTCTGTTCTCAAAAATATTCTTGGCATTATGGATGCCTATTGTAGACGGTTTTGTCTTCAATGGGTTTGAAGGCGAGGCAGTGGGGTTGTGAGGGCTTGAGAAGTGAGCCGAATAAGTGGGACGGAGAGAAATGAAGGGAATAAGGGTAATAGATGAAAGGAAGAGAGAGAGGCAGAGGTAATTAACTAAACTACTCTATTAATCTCTGAATAATTCTCCAATGAAAGGCAGAAGCCATTACATTGATATATATAGGCATAAGCCTTCACTGACCGTAATTTAAGTAGGAATTGTAATTTGAAAAGAAACTACCCTAATTGAAACATAATAAAATTAGGATTTTAAAGGTCTATTCTAAGCTAACTAAAGAGAGACAGCAGGTGAAAGTATGTGGGCATAAGCCTTCACTAACTTTAATTTAAGTAGGAATTGTAATTCGAAAAGAAACTACCCTAATTGAAACATAATAAAATTAGGATTTTAAAGGCCTATACTAAAGAGAGGCAGTAGGAAGTACATGGGCTGCTTAAGGGTAATAACACTCCACAACTGCTTATGCCTGGCCTTGTCCTCAGGGCTGCGAAGTATCAATGCTCTCATCAACTAGGAGTAGCTGGAGGACCCATGCATGTACTTCAATTGTGGCCATTGAATGATGTGGAGTTTATTTGGAGGTTGGGCAGTAAGTCGACACTTAGACTGCATTTATCTTAAAGCTCATCTGCATAAGGTGAAAGTTTTATTTGACTTTGCATAAGTTATGCTACCAATCCATGCTAAATAGAACATCTACGCCCTTGATATGTAGGGTGTAAAAATCATCGTGGATGATGAGGCCTTGAGAAAGCATAGGTGCATTGTGACACACGGCCATACTGCATAGCTTAATGCCATCTCCAACCATAACATCACAGGTGGAACAATATAAAATTTGCAAGCCTAGCTCATTATCAATGACATCATTAATGAAGCTCTGGGTGCTACTTGAATCAATGAGAACCATGACACTTCTTTTCTATCTTGCCATTGTTACACATTGTGTTAGGAGCAGTGCCACCTTTATAGGCATGATAAGAGAAGTAGGGTCAACGTCATTCTCCAAGGCGGCTAGATTTGGGTCAAACTCAGCCACGGGGCCTATAGAATCCACTAGTTCATGTGCCTCATCAGCCACTTAAATATAGAGGGTCTTGTATCAGTGTTCAGGGGTGTGCCTTCTATCACAATTATAACATAGCCCCTTAGAGCAGTATGCATCCATTTCAAACTCGAACAAATTTTTGATAGGAATTGTAGAAGTTGAAGCACTAGGAATAGAAGTCTTTCCCAAACTAGCGGGCTGGCTGTTAGAGGAAGGCTGGGGGAACCGTTGAGCACGCTATTGATGTTGAATTTGCACTTGACACATGCATACCACATGGATTGTCTCAGTCCATGTATGTCGCTTGAAAATATGTAACATAGTTTGCAAGCTGGGTTTCAGGCCACCAAGAAGAGTACATATCAAAGAAGCTTCAGGCCAGATGTACAAACTATTAGACAACTCTTTAAATTCATCTGGATAATTTTAATGGTGGGAGTCAGGTGGACACTGGATAGACGGAGATTGTAATCATTGTAATATGTAGGCCCAAAGCGATCAAGGAGTGCTGGCTCCATGTCATCCCATTTAGCATGTGGATTGTGTGAGAGGAAGTGCTCTAGCCACTGCAATGCGTAAACCTTCCATCTGAAAGGAAATAAGGTCAATATGCTTTTGGGATTGAATATGGTGGAAGTGGAAAAACCTCTTGGAGCGTTAATAGCCTGCAGCGCAAGGCTGGTTTAGCAAATCCAGTGGTTGTTTATGTCGGTGCTCTTGTAGATGGCCATGAAAAACCTGCATGAGAAGAAGCATGAGGGGGGCAAACCAGGTCCATTTCGGGAAAGAAACAAGTCAGGAGCAAAACTGGAGTGCAAAGCCATGGCCAGGTAGGCCCGAGATTTTGGTCCACCCAGACCTGCTTGAGATGCACAAACCATGTCTTTCATCTCCTTCATGTGGGTGTCCTAATTGCTCTTGAGTTTCGCCAGCAAGGGGCAGCTGTCTGAACAAGAGCAGCTTCATTGGGGGCAACAGCCGGCCAAATCATGGAACGGCAAAGCCGTTGTAATTGCGCCTGTTGAAATGAATTTAACTTGTGGGCTGGGTGAGTGGAAGCTCAGATTTGCATGGGGCCTGCTGGGTAGTGGCAATCTGGGAGGCAGAAGGGCTTGATCCCACCTAGACGTTGCAGGCAGAGGGCTAGGCCAGGAGGCTGGTGAGAAGACCCTACTGCCGTGGAATCGAACACAGCTGCACATGCTCTTGGCCGTGTGCGGAGTTGGCCGTATGGGGCTGAAAGGGTGAGGATCAGGGAGAGAGCGGAAGAATTGGATGAGTGCAGAAGGCCGGCTGCATATGTAGGGCTTGAACTGGAGGTTGGCAAGGACAAAGCACTGGCCGGTGCTGATGAAGACAACCCCAGAACTCGTGCTTGGGAAAGCGGCTGGGCTGTGGTGCCCTGAGGCAGCAGGTCAGCTGGCTGTCGGAAGGCGGATGGTTGGCAAGCTACTGGACAGAGGTGGACGGGGAGTTGCATTAGCTGGTGATTGCAATGTGGGACTCCTGATGGGACTCCCCAGCAGCAGTGATCTCCTGCTGCAACTGCATGCCGCCACCGAGGGTGTCTGCGAAGCTCTGGAAATGCTCCACCCGACTATTTTTATCGGCCTTCCGCTTGACGACTTGTGCTTCGAATTTTTGCTGAAGTTTGAAGGACTGTGCCTCCAATTTCAAGTGAAGTTTGGCGACATGTGTTTGAATCTTTGACATAGCGGTGTAGGACATTTAGACCTTGGAATTGGAGTCAGGTTTCTTCTGGCATAATGTCATGGTGGTGTTGAAGTGTTGGCAAGGAAAGGTGCTGGCCCCAGTTCCAGTGTTAGATGGTTTGCCTAGCATATTTGAAGGCAAGGCAGTGGGGTTGTTGTGAGGCTTAAGAAGTGAGACGAATTAGAGGGATAGAAAGAAACAAAGGGAACAAGTGGAAGAGACGAGGGGAAGAGAGAGAGTCAGAGGTAATTATATAAACTCTTCTGTTAATCTCTGAATAATTCTCCAATGAAGAGGCAGAAGCCTTCAATAACCCAATCTAAGTAGGATTTGTAATTTGAAAGAAAACTACACTCATTGAAACATAATCTAACTAGGAATTTAAAGACATATTCTAAGCTAACTAAAGAGAGGCTGGTGGTGGAAATTTGCGGGCCCCCTAAGGGTCATAACACACCATGTTTTGCATAATGATTTAGATGCAATGTAAGAGTTGTACAAGGGCTGCATGTTTTTCTTCTCTACAGCCTTTTCGCCCTCCCAATTTCCAAATGTATAGATTTTTTCGGTGCATCATAAGTGGCATGCCTTAGAGGACACTCTGTTTCTAACATCTTCAACAGATTCTCCCTCTTGCTAAACACCTTGTGATCAGCAATTATAGACCCTCTATAGGGTAGCATAATATTTGGGGTTTGCCTTCATTTGTCTTCATCATCTCAAATACCTGCTCCATTTTTATGTGATCCACCTTACTCCAATTTTAGCTAAAGAATATTGCTGCTCCAAGATTTATTGTGTTGCATTCTCAGTGTCTTGTCCTTCTGCATTACTCTCTTGAGGGGGCTCTTAATCCGAATAACCATCTCCTAACTTATCGTCTCTTTACACTTAGAAAACAGGGTCCGCATATCCCAATTGAATTTCCAAAAATTCGCATAGTATAAACCTTCTGTAGATGATTTCTCACATTTACATGTTCACACTTGTGTTTACCCAATTGTGTTGCCAAGCACTTATGTCATCCGGAAAGTAGTGAAGTCCATGGTTCGGCTAAGTGGGAAAGAGTGTGCAGGTTTCCATAATGCAGGGGTTTATGTGCATTTTCATCATAATTCAGGGGGTGTAAGTGCTATTTACCCAATAATTAATTACACAAATCGTATTCAATGGTCCACCATAATGGGCCATAACACTAATAGATTTTTTGTTTTCTAAGCTAAGTTTACAAATCTTAGCAATTTGTAAGGAATCATTTTTCACACTACTTTCTCTTAATTTGATTTCCCTACTTAATTTTAGATGTAATTTCGTGTAACCCATTTAACAGCTGTCCATGTATTCCACAGATTTCTGCATCTCTGAATTTGGCTGAGGAGCTTAAAGTACCAAAAATTACTGCTGAGAGCACATGGAATTTTGACATGTAGTTTTTTTGTGGGAAACTCAATTGCATTTGTTATATTATGTCGACTAATATGCTATCATTTCCTTGGGAAAGTTATTGTTATTCTTGTTGATCTTGATGTTGCTGCAAAGAAGTACCTCTTAGAGAATGAGGTTTTACTGTGTTTAGTTTTTGCTCTTCTTTCATAAAAATAGGCAACTTATTGTTTGAGGATGGTTTAGGAAATGTATGTCGCAACAGATTCTGGTGTCATTTAAAAAACAAAAGAAGAGCGAAAATCTTCTTTGCATTTTCAGACAGGTGAAGACTACTGAAGGCCATCAACGTGATGCAACATTTCTGAAAAGAAAGAGAAAATGGATGCCTTTAGGTTATTGTGATCTGCTTTGAATCTTACCAATGTTCCTCGAGTAAGCGAACAAAGGCATTCAGAATCAAGGGTTTGAGCTTGAAACAGAAGATGTGCCAGGAATATCTATATTGGACTCAATTTTGTTGAGTTTGTTCATCCAAATTGAGGCCATGCATTTGCTGGAGCTGGTGTTAGGTATCCCATTTAGGTACAGAACGTTTAGAATAGCATCTTATATTATGTAAATTACTTTGGTTCTTATTAGATATAACATTTCTTGATATCTGATTTTTCTCACGCAAATTGTAAAAATCTTTAATACGTAAAATCTCATAGTACCATGTGTACTGAGCAACTTTCGTTTAGTCACTCTGCAATTTCCTGTCCGAATTTGTGGTGTGGTACCTTCTGAACTGCGATAAAATATTATTTCAAAGCGGATACGACTGTCCTTTTGATTCCTTCACAACTAACAAACCACTTACAAAATGTTACTATGAAGGGCTTGTAGCCCTTTTAAATTATAAGGAATATTCTTCATGGATTTTCAATTGGATTTTGGATCTTTTTATGACTATTATCAAATTTTTAATAACCCAAATAATAGTTGTTGGGATAGGTTGGGATTTATAAGCAGGATGATAAGTTGCTACTCAACGTGTCTTAAGGACTCGTCAAGAGTGACCTTCAGCAGGCAAAGATTAGTGCGTTGACTTGTTGAAGGATGCTAATGGACTTCAAAAGATATCTTATTTTACTTGGAAGGTTTCCTCATGCTATAAAAACACTCCACATCCAAAACCAAAACTCTAATCAAGTGGAGTGATATATGTAGTTTTTATCTATTTTGTATGTTTATTTACCTTATTTATTAGTATATGATCAAGTTAATTTAATTCATTAGAGTTTGTGTGTTAAGATAGAAATTAGTAGGGTGATTTAATTATTAATTAATTTGGGCAATATTAAATGTTTAGGCATATATTTGAATAAAGTTGAAATTTTATTTGTCTTACACACCTAAAATATGACCGTTTATGTTTTGTAGGTAAGACACGCATCTCAAAGTACGCAGATGATATTCAAAAAAATATATTACACTCTTAACACACTTACAAGTGGTTTGGACAACTTTTCAGTGATGTGGGCATGTTAGAAACATATATAGAGATGAACGGAAGAGCTTAATGAACATAGAAGAAAACTGAACACTAATATGGACTGTCTAGTGAATAGAGTCTTCTTCCTAAACGAGTTCTTGGACAGTTAACTGGACAAAAATGTCCATATTGCAAGGGTGATGGTTTTGGTTGAAATTAAGTGCTAATTTGAGCAAATAAATTGGGCGTTTCAAAGCCCATTTCAATTAAATCAATGAAAAACATTTTAGCATTGTCAAATTGAAGAATTATGACTCGTCTATGAAGAAAATTGAAAGTTTTCTTTAGCTCCTATTAGACACTTTGAACCAGCACTTTGAAGCTTCAAATTAAGGAAGAAAAGGCCTAATTAATGCTAGATTGATTGGTTTAATTCATTAGATCAAGGTGAGTTAATTTCTAGTTGAAAGGTTGTAGTTTTATGGTTGTGAGGTGGTGTCATGTTCATGTGGAGGTCAGATCCGCCATTAATGGATGTCACTAGAGCTTTATAGCATCAAGTACGGGTTGTGTGGTCATGGAAGAGCTTTCTCATTGGTTGAAGATCATGATGAGTCTTGAGAATAGGATGATTACACATGCCAAATCAGAGAGCATTAAAGAAGGAATGGATAGAGAAGGTGCATTTGCACAAGAGAGAAAAAAGAAAGGAAAATTAAGAGGAGAAAAGTGATTTGCAAGGGTCTAAAAAAGGAATTAAATAAGGAGTTTTTTCCATATTGCCTGGCCAAAGAATGAAAATTTTCATATTCCCTGGATTTTAAATGGAAATGCCATATGACCTATTTATGGACCAAACTGCCCTTAGGTTTCCACTATATCATATTTTAAAGTAGAGAGTAATAAATGAACACCGGAACAATGCTGCACCGTTCTGGTGTGCTGGGAGTCATCGTCGGCGAATAGAACTCGCCAGTGGGAGTTGATAGGCGGTGACTCACCGGCGAGCATCGATGAACAAGAAAAAAATATTTTTTGACATCGCAGACGCTGTGTGATGCTCCAAAGGTTACATTTTGCATAAACGATCCTTCTTTTACACCAATCATGGATAGGATCAGTATTTACATCCATTATAACATAGAGGTAGGCAATGACGACGTGTATATTGGTGGAATGACACAGTTGATGAACATTCATCTGTCAGCGAGCTTTGGTGAGCTACTGGTGCAAGTCAAAGCACGATTTTCTGTCAATGGTAATGTCAGTTTGAAGTATTTAATTTCATCCTCTTAGTCATCTATGATATATGAATTACAAGATGATGAGGACCTCCAATAAGTATTCTCCATTCATAAGAAGGCGAATAAGGAGGTGTTATCATTGTATGCCAAGATGAAAAAGCCCGACAATGGTGATAAATCACCATCATCCTCCATAGAAAGGAACCAAACAGTCAATAGAGCTGAATCACCTGTTGTAATGGCTCATCCCAACTCTAATGTCGGAATTTATACCAGATTCAATGAAACTCAGTTCACCTTTGAAACTGTCAGGTAACAATGAATCTTTAGATTATACGCAATTGGAATCTTTCGTGTACTTGAGACCACGATATTGAACATATCATGTTAAGGTTAAATCATATCGTGTGAGGAAATAAACATGACATGTAATATATCACATTAGTAATTACACGACATACCCATGCAATATAGCAATTATGAGTTGTAACGTAGATATAATAACATGACATGCATTCATGTCGTAGTTTCGATAACACGTTTTGAAATGTAAGCGTGTTAATAGAATACACAATGTCGACTGATGTCGCATTTTTTTAATAGATAATGTGCAATGTAGATTGGGAGAACCGGGAAATTTGCCCTCAACAAATCCATGTCAATCTTCTTTCACCAATCCAATGAGTATAAACCTGAAATAGAAGACAATTAGAATAGATTAGAGGAATTGTCGCCAGTGATGGGTGGGACAAGGACTTCTTTGATAACTACGAACCTCTATACAACCCTTGTAATTACGATGGTGGAGAAGGCAAAGAAGATGAAAATATGTGGGGTGAGGATAAGTGGTACGATAATGATATAGTTGGCATGGAAAGTATGTCTGACCACAAAGAATTTAGAAACAACGAGGTTCCCAATAACGTTGACGTTGAGGCGGGGCGGATTGGGATACAGTCGATGATTTAAACCTGTAAAAACTGAATATTGGTGAAGGCCAGCTAATGTTGGGTAGTTTGCAGGCTAAGGATTACCAGAAGCTCCTTGAATTGGGTGCATGTTTTCTAAGCCTATTGCATTTCAAGAGGGTCTTGATTGACATAGCAATAAAGGTGAATTTCAAATATCGTGTTATGGATGAAAACTGAAATACGTACACCGTAAAGTACTCCAATGATTCTTGTAACTGGTACATAAGGGCTTCAAATATAGGTGATCATGTGACTATCACGAAGTTACTGTCGACTCATTCATGTGGAATACAAAGGAAGTCAACTGACCATCCCCTAGCATCGCACCTTTGGATAGCGAGAAAATATTATGGCATGTTTAAAGACTCAGTGGACATTACACCTAAGAGCATAGCAAGTTATATTTCGAAGCATTGAGGCATAACTGTGAACTACAAGAAATGCTAGCACACAAGTGATGCATGAGAATAATCGAAGTGTTGATTTAGTGTCACGATATGTTAGTCTAGTGTGTTATCATTTACACACTTAAACTATAGTCGGAATTTGCACTCACATGACATAAATCAATATTGTGTTAACATAAACATGACCAGTCATTGTGTATGGATTCCGATTACACGAAAACATAAATTGTCGTGCGATTGGGAACACGATGTAAGCCGCTATTGTATAACCTTTACTAAATTGTCTTCAGTCATAGAGGTAAAGCTCTGACCGATTTAATAGATGGGGACCCAGATGAATCCTACTGCTTACATCCTACTTACAGGAGGTTGACAAAATATATAAATATGGGAAGTGTACTTGTGCCAGTGAGGTCATGTGATATTCTCGGACCTATGGGTAGGTACGATTTCAAAAGAGTATTCTGGCTGTTTAGCCCCGTTGCAAGGGCTTTCAGAACAACACTGAGGCTGTTGCTAACGGTTGATGTAACTTTCTTGAAAGGAAAGTATCCTCGACAATTATTGATAGCAACTTCACTAGACGGGAACAATAATATAGTTTGTGTTGCATTTGCAGTGGTCGAGAACTAGTGCTAGAAAACTTGGTGTTGGTTTCTTGAGTTGCTTAGAAATAATCTATTCTTTGATCCTCCAGCCGAGTTGGATACAATCATTTCTGATAGACAAAAGGGATTGGCAAATGCTATGAAGAAGTTTTTCCCATCTACACACCACAAATATTGCATCTGTCACATGGCAGCAAATATGCTCGACAGATTCAATGACAACTACCTAAAGAATCAGCTCCATGTTGTAGCCGAAACATTCAGATAAAATGTATACGATGAAACAATAAACAACATTAAAAAACATAATCCATAAGCATATGCTTGGCTAAATAAGATAGGTTCGGAGCACTGGGCCAATGTATCATTTCTAGGGAAAAGATATGGGACCCTAATCTCAAATAGGTATGAAAGTGCAAATGCAATGTTCAAAAAAGCTAGATTGATGCCTATAAATTGTTTAATTGAGCACATGAGGGAGCACACAACTACATTATTTGAAAAACGTCGAATGGATGGACAGAATATGATGGAAGAGTTAACCCCATTTGCCCCAAAACACATCGAAAATAGGCTAGAATAAGCAAGGAATGTGATTGTATTGCCTGTGTCAATGTATGAATTCCAGGTTAACTCGCTATATCACCAGGTACATTGCATTCATACGGCGATGTACATAGCGTGTGTTCGTTTGTGCATGAGGGCTTCATATCGTGTTAGTTTAAACACATTATTTTCAGTTATCGTGTAAGTAGATACTATTTACGTAATGAGCATATGATACAACGTGTAATCGAGGACACGATAGAGTCATTTATCGTGCACTCATACTCACAATATTTTCTTCACAGAATATGGTAAACTTGGTTGATCGTACTTGAACATGTGGAAAGTTTCAAGATCTGGGTCTACCATGTAAGCATGCAATCACAGTAATCTATAATAGACATCTCTATGTGTCTGAGTACTGCGAAAGATGGTACTCTACTGAAATGTATAAACTCGCCTATCGAGAGACCTTACACCCAACGAAGGATAGGCACTAGTGGGCAACAGCTAGAGTTATGCCTACATTCAGCCCACCTATCCCACAAAAGCAGCAGGGGCATCCACAAAAAAATCGGATAGAGTCACAACCACCTCTCGAAGCCCCACGAAAATGTGAAACATGCATTTAGTTGGGTCACAACCGCAAATGATGTACCAGCGCACAAGGGGGGGCCTCCCAATGTGGCAGATGTCCCAACGACAAGCTGAAGAAGGTCGAATAATAGAGTACGCAAACGGCGTAAGGAAGGGGAGCGTCGACCAGGCTTACCTTTTCCACCCCCGTTCTTTCGTTGAAATTTTTGTATATGCATTGTGTTATCAACATGTAATATGTAATTACCATGTTCCTATAAACATGAAATGTTGTACATAGGGTATACTATATATTTGTATCGTGTAATCGACAACATGACCAAACGGGTTATGTGTTTCAAATTACACGATAAAATCAATCGCTTATAAATTCTTTTGTCAAGAGTGTCCATTGCTTACACGATATTGGTCATATCGTGTGTTCAAACACACGACAATTTCATGATAATAACGACCCAATTCCCGATGCATCATTCCCGAAGAAACTCCTTAATGTCCGCTGCTTCAATTCCTTCCATAACTCGGGGGTTTGTAACTCTCTCACCTTGCCTATATATATTAGGGTTCGGGTTTGTAGAATGCTCACCCACTGAAGGTCGGCGCCAAGACGGATTATTCCAAAGATTGCTTTTGCGCCTGATGGTGTATCTTACCCCTGTTAGATACGATACTTACCTGCATCTAGGGGGGAAGAACGTGATTAGGCATTATTGCAATGTCTCAAATGGTCCGTCCCATTGCATCTGACTGAAACACAATGAGATCCTGTTGTATTATAGTATATCTGAGGAGTTTGCAGGGAGATCGCTCGCATAGTGATGTTCTTTGCAGAGACGGGTCATACGGGGGATTGCTGCAACGACGGCTGGTGAATCGGCCCTCCATCGGATATGACCCTCACCTATATCTGATGGAGGGCAAGATTCGCTAGACGATGATATATCAATGTCTCCAATGATCCGTCGCATTCACGCCCTATCTGTCATCAACATACTCTGCAGTGGTCGTCAAGAACATTATTTTATTTTGTTATCCATTTGAACATGTGATGTGAATAATAGTATTTTTGATGTCATGAACTAAGTTTTTGTAAATTAAAATAGAAGTAATAGTTATTGATTTTTAATCCAAACAAACCAATGGAGTAATTATATGTAGGTCGTCCGTTTTGATAGACGACTAATGCACCAATCATCTTCATAATAGCACGCATTAAAATGTATCATTTGATAGGACAAATGATAGGATTTACTTTGTGTCATATATACAATAGCACGACCTAAGCGACTATCATCAGATTGGTGAGACGATATGCGGAAGTATTCTGCTAATCGCATGTTGCGGGACACGACATTGTACATATCATTTGATCGAAAGCACGACAACATCAAGGACCAGGTGTTTCCAAGTATGTATGATGAGATCGTATGCTTACTAATACATAAGCAAATGAATCATATGCTAAAACACACGAATAATTGCACCATCATGTAAAAACATGATATCCATAGAAGACCCCATTTAAACGATAACATGACCTCAATGAGTATCGTGAAGTCGATAATACGATAGGATGAACATTAAGCGAGTATCGTGAACAATGACATGACTATGATACATTTCGGGTTTCCAATTAAATTCCCGAGGATTCAGTTCCTGAAGAGTCAGCACATTGAATGTTATTCTACTGAAATTCCCGAAGAGTAACTCCCGAAGAATTAGCTCAATTTATGGAGTTTCAATAACTTCCATAACCCGATGCTTTAGAACAATCCCATCCTGCCTATAAATATAACGGTGACCCATGGGCATACCAAATGCTAGAGGAGGATGCGAAAGAGAGGAGGTTTGACTACGCCTCGAAGGAACCTTTGTGACATTGCTATCTCACCATTGTCTGATAACGTAACCCGTTATGCGTAGTTGTGTTTAGTGAGTGATGTAATTTCAATGTTGTGGATGTTTCGTTGTATCTATATAACCTGGTCCGATAGTCCGCAAGGAGATCTGACATGGAGATCGCTCACCCCATGCTATTCTGCGTGTCAACAAATCATACGAGAGATTACTTTAGCAGCTGCTGGTGAATCGGCTCTCCATCGGATACGGTCCCCACATATATCTGATAGGGGGCATGATTCACTAGACGACGATATATCAATGCCTCGAATGATTCATCACAGTCGCACCCTATCTATCTTCAACATCCATTGCGACTGTCTTCCAAGCAGTTATCTTTGTTTTTTGCAAAAGAATAATTATTTTTTGATGTATTGGACCAATGTTATATAATGAAAGTATTAGTTATAAATTTGTTTGTTTGCATCAGAATATTACTTAAATTAATTTGTTTTTTTCCTCATGTGGTTTGTGAATAATGGTATTTCTGATAACACGATCTAAACTATTATCGTAAGATTGATGATACGATGACCAACAAGTTATTCCAAATAATACGTCGTCGGTTCGAATACACGACATAGGTAACTATCATATTCTCGATTACAAGATAGAATCATCGGCCATATGTGTCACTCATGTTCTTATTAGCAAAACGTGACATATATTTAGCGTATGCTCGGTCACATGACAAATATAGTGGCCGTCTGTTCAGTTACACGAAATGAGGGCAAGATCACTGAACCTAATGGTTCGGGTCAAACTTGTAGTGCGGCCCGAACCTTATCATTTGGGCCACCAAGCCTATCAGTTCAGGGACGATAGAACATTCTCGTGCAGCAAAACTGTTGTGCTCGCTTCTATCTCACTATATATTAGGGTTAGGGTTCGGACTCGGCTAGCATGTGTTCAGTGACGAGACGGATCATTCGGGAGATTGCTTTAGTGGTGGCTGGTGAATCGGCCCTCCATCGGATACCGTCCTCACATATATCCGACGATGGGCATGATTCACTAGACTGCAATATATCAATGCCTCAAATGATCCGTCACAGTCACGCTGTATCGGTGGAGTGTACATGGAGATCATAGACATACTCATGTTCTTCACAGAGATGGATCATATGAGAGATTGCTTTACGGTGGTTGGTGAATCGGCCATCCATCGGATATGGTATTCATCTATATCCGACGACGGGCTTGGTTCACTAGATGGCGATATATCAATGTCTCCAACGATCTGTCACTTTTGCGACATATTGGTCATCAACATCCTCTGAAGTGGCAGTTAAGAACGTTATTTGATTTGGTTTATTGTTTGAAACTTTCCTGTGACCATCCTCATTCGCGACATCATTTGGTCATCGGTTAGGATAAACGACATCCATTGATATTGTTTGTTTGATTACACGACATCATAGACATCCTAATAGGAGATGTCTTGTATGCGATAACACGACCTAATACGAGATGGTGTGTATGCAATAACATGACCTAATAGAAGATCGTGAGAACTATTATACGATCGGATATACGTGTACTTCCGTTTCGCGCTTTCGATGACACGACATTGGTAGAGATCATTTGATCGAATATACGCCATCTGGCTTGTAAATACAAACATGATAACAACAATTATTTCTGTTCCAGTGGATAATAATAAAATAAGGGGTCAAAAAATAAGAAATTTGTCAGTTAATTGCAGAGTGAAAAAAGTCTATTGGCTAATTACAATTCATCTGTATCCGGATCGAATTCCTTGTCGATTCGGGCCTGAAGAATAGCAACATAGATCTGCGGTTTGATCAAGCCCGTTATCTCGAGTTGTCTAAAATCAGGCTGAAGGACCCCCCTGCCAGCTTCGCTACATAGTACATGAGGTACAAACCACAATTTTCATTTGTTTCCTAGTATGGGTATTTGTTGATCTTAGTCATTGGCCACTGCCGAGCACCCTTTATCTTAAGGGCTTTCTCCATCCCATTGGAAACATGTTTCCTGACACTGTTCACTGCTGCAAAGTGGTGACTGTGGTCTCCCTTTAAAGGATTGTACCAACTAAATCGCTTCTCACTGCAGCGGACAATAAGCAAGAGAAGGTGGCATGTGACGTAGATAGGAATGAAATAGCTCTCCGTGTTAACATTCAGGCCTCTCAACAATATGCCTACGAGTTTGCCCTCTTCCTCCGCCGGCTCTTCGGCCGTGCCAACGTTAAAATAGTGCTGAATGGAGAACTTGCCGAAAAAAAAGTTGGGGTACCTGCCTGGATTTCTCAAATTTCATTCATCAAGAAGTTGAAAGAAGATGTCTATGACCTACACAAAACCAAACATGTTAGTAATGACATGATAGTCGACAGATCGTGACATCTTTTACACGATAATTGATTATATCGTATGAACAATAACACGACGCATTTTCAAGTCGTGTATTAATTAACATGCTAGTTTTAC
Organism: Saururus chinensis; assembly: GCA_035235625.1. Classification (NCBI taxonomy): domain Eukaryota; kingdom Viridiplantae; phylum Streptophyta; class Magnoliopsida; order Piperales; family Saururaceae; genus Saururus; species Saururus chinensis. Next base: position 28,042,639 of record CP141142.1, read on the forward strand.
TTCAACCATTATAGTCGAAACTTAGCGTATTAGGAAAACAACGATATGAGGATAGGTCGTGTAATCGATAAAATGATAACTAATTGTACATCTTCATCAGTTATTCAATCATTTGATTGATAACACGATAGAGGTTAAAATGTATGAGCAATAAGATGATATTACCTCATTCGTTATGCACTCCTTTAACAGAGATAGGTAGTCAGTGTAGAGGAGTGTTGCTATGGGCCACGCCTTTTATGGGTTCGACAGAAATTCCATGATAATGTCCTTATGTACCTCCTTCTGAAGCTCCATGTGGAACACCAAGTGTGTGTCATGATAGTCCTTTGGCTACAGACTGAGCTCCTCCTTATTTGCAGTATCCTCCTTATTCATCTTATTCACAGTATCATCTTCGACCTCTACCACATTGTGGATACTCTCCATTACTTTTGCATCTACTGGAGGAGTATCCGATAAAGTGCTACCACTAGAGCCGGTGTTTGAGACTGCTAGTTCCGAGGTGGGAGACTTTGGATGTGCCAGAAGGATAATGCATGGGCCAGGGACCGATGCTAGAGGAACTTCGTCACCAAGCTTTGCAGGCTGGGCAATGTGTCCAAACTTGGCTAACTTCTCATCAATGCAGCTGCTGAAACGCTTCGGCTTCTTCTAGCCCTGAGCAGAGACTTTCTTCACTGCCTCATCACCTTGCGCAGGTGATTCAACGATGGTGTACCTCAACTTTAGTGGCACATGTGGTAAGAAGGGAGCGTCAGGAGCAGCTTTTCGCTTGAATCTAACTTTTATTGCTTGTTTTGGAACTGCTCCTTTATTTGCTTCCTAGGGTGCTTCTGGTCCCTCCTAGGGTTATTCTGGCCGCTCCAGTTGTTCTGCCGGTCCCTCAAAGGGTTGTTCCGACCCATCACAGACTTGAGCCATGACCTCCAGGGAAGGTCTAGTTCCACAACCTCTCGTGGTTTTTCTTTGACATCCTGGGGTCGTTGTTCGACCTCGTGGGGTGGTTCCACGACCTCCCATGGTTGTTCCATGAATTCTACATTTAGGTTCATTAAAAATCTAGTTATTACGGTCCTTTGCAACTTTGGACTAGTCTTCTTCTTCAGATTGGTGGCAGCGTGTAGTTGTCATTTCTCTGTATTTAAGAAGTAAGCAATCATGTTAGTAAACAAACAATATGCACGCCAATCGTCTTTTACCGAACATGATGAAACTACATATTGTATTGATGGAAAAACAAAAAAGAGGACTAATCGTGCTAACAATCACACAACCAAAACCAGATTGTTTTCAGAAGTAACGGTTGTTTCAATGATTGTGTGATTGATGACATGACCATAACGATAATCGTCTTTCTGATAGACCGGACTGTTTAGTCTATCATGTACTTAATTACACGAATATCCCCTAATGAAACACGATACATTAAAATATTGTACTTACTCAAAATGAATCTCTCATCCACCAGTTGAGGGATAGGTACTGATTGATCTTCGGGGGCAGATAGTTGGAGAGCTTCTCTAGATTTTGAAGCTCTTGCCTTTAAATGAATCGACAACGATCCTTCGGTTCTTGGAGGAGGGGTTGATGCTTGGGTGACATCCGATTGAGGTGGTTCATGCGGTTGTTCTATCTCCAATTCCTCGGGGGGCTGCATTTATTCTATGAGGCTAGTTGCCACCTCAAAATTGTTCTTAACACGCTGGAGTGCAGCTTCAACTCTCTCCATGTTCCATCCCCGCTCACCTTAGAGAATAGCCTTCTCCAAAACAACATCACAAGTTCCCATCATGACATCAACTGGCATGATGAATGATTCAATGACATCCTGGCCAGAATATACATGCCCCAATGTCTCGCAGTGGAGGGCATGGGCAGGTCTCATTTGCCAAAAATTTTGTGTACCCACCTTCTTAGCCTTCGGGGTCGCCTATTGGCCATCCATCAAGTGCACCTCTTCAGTAATTGGTGTGATTTGTATTATAATTTGTGAGTCTGGCTTCAGCCGCATGAAGACTTCCTCGTACCATTTCCTCATTTAGTGATGAGCTTGAATCTTCTTCCTTCCCTTTTCGTCGGCAGGGTCAAGTTTATCGGCCTTCTCCACATCGCTCAAAAGTTGGGTAAATCCGAGCCACCTCTTGCACCTCGGGCTGTATGGAGGACCACTGGGAGCCCATATGGTGGTGTGCTCATAAAACCATACCTGGCAGACAAAACAAAAGAAAATGGTTAGTAGTGTAAATGGTCAGTATCGTAAGCATGACAAATTAGTCGTGTTACTTGTAACAAGCTTGGAGCCACATCGTGATTCCAATAACACAATACTTACCCACCGTGTAATGACCAATCCAAGATATTACACTTAGTCATGTTACCAAGATCACGATAGGTCTACGTGCATGTTATATGTCGTATGTCCGATAACACAATTGACTTGGTATCGTGTGAGTGATACGGTGATATACATGTGTGTGTAAACATATTGTGTCATTAGAGAGACTCTAATGGTCTTTAGCGTGGTATATAACATATGAGCATTACCTGGAGCACTAATGAAGCCCCAACAAGAATTCTAGCCGTGGCAGAATGCTTATCCTATCTACTCATATTGTTCCGGTGGGCTGCTGATACGCCTCTCATCGACATATAATGTATGGCACCAACCCAATTGTACCCATGACCGACAGGTCATCTATGTAATCACATAGATCTGGGGATATGGTTTTGTTGCTCTGTGTGAATAACATGAGGACACCCATGTGCACGATAGCCAACTGTGCTAGCTCCTCGTCTGAAACAATCCTTGTTTCGGCAACCACTTCTTTCAACATTTATTCAACTCCTATCTTCTCCGTTCACTTCCCTTAGAAGAACTTCTTGTAGAATTTCCCCTTGCCTTGGGCAGCCTTCCCCTCGCTATTTTCTAGTTTACATAGGTTCCCTTTTCTCCTCAAACCCGTGATCATAGCCACTTCATAAACATTAAGTGGTAGTCTTTTGCCCCTTATGTTGAAGACCTCTTGTGAGTCGTCCCAACACTCACCAATGAGAACATCCAACAGCGGCTTGGAGATGATGATGGGCTCACAATCATATACTGGGTAGAACCCAATCTCCACAAATATGGCCTTACATCCCAGACATGAATCTACAAGGTCTTTTGATAGACGCAGTCCAGTGGGGAAACTATTCGTTCCCAGACCTGGCCTTCACCCATAGATTCTCTTCTTCTTCTCTTCTGCTGTCTTAACTGACTCCACCATTTGATGTAATACTCTAACTTTACATCTGTAAAATTGGATAAATATATGTAAATCAACAATCGGTCGTGACCATCATCAATAGTCGCATCGATTCACATTATCTAACTAACTTCTAGTTATATGATAAGTATATCGATCATGTGCTCGAACATACGCTAAGAGGAACTCTCATACACGATATCATAATGGTTGAACATCGTGTTTCCAACATCTTATCGAACACATGATATATGACTCATCGTATTTCTAACCCAACGATAGTATGCTTCGACTACCTATGTCGTGTGCTCTCATACACGCCAAATAAAAAATCGTACATACAAATATCCAAGAGGCCTTACCACGAAATCACCGCTGTTGTTCTCCAAGATGGATTAACCACTTGTTTGGCTGAAAAAGTTTACTCCTTTATTGGGATCACCACAAATGGAACCTCGCTACAAAGAAGAACTAGCTTTGGGGTGTACAATTTCAAACTCAACTTGCAAAAAAACTCGTTCCAAAACTAATGTTGGAGTGTTCTTTGCACAATCGTTTCAGAACAAAAAAAATCCTATTCTTCAATGTCTAGTTGGATACGTCGAAAAATTTTCTCTCACGCCACGTGAACTCAGCTCAATCAAAGGACTTTCCAATTGGAATGGAGTTTTCAATCGGAATGGCCTTTTCAATCGGAGGAATCGCCAGCATTTGAAGTTATATGCCAAGGAATGCGACTTAGTGAGGGTTTTACACGATATAAAACCCTCTCTCCGGTCAGGAGTATTTTAGTCCAAAATCAACCTTATAGCATGTTATTCTAGGTTTTATGGCATTTTCATTTAAAATCTAGGGAATGTGGAATTTTTCATTCTTCGGCCAGGCAATATGGAAAAAACTCTTAAATAAGGGCAGCTTTTCTATGGATGGAATAGAGCATAGAAGGAAACTAAGTGCTATCTAGAAGTTATAAAATTAGAGAACCAAATTTCAGCAAATAGAGCTAAGAAGAACAGAATGAAACAGTGAAGAATCACTCAATTCCATCCACAAAAATAGGTAGAAAGAGAGCTTGAAAGTTTACAATTAAAGTCCAGGATGAAGGAGCAAAGCAGAGAACCATTGAAGGAAATTTATATCGTGGTAGTATTCATGCTAGAGGTTGAAGATGATTACTGTTCATCAATACTGTAGTAGTTCAGAAATTTTTGAATTTTTTTTATTTTCTTCCATAGTTGTAAGTTTATTTCCACTTAATTTAATGAGGATTATGGTTTTAATTTTTAGGTTAATGAGTAGCAAAGTTTTTCATGTAAGGCAAGTATGAAGCCTTATTAATTTATATAGATTAATGATCATGAGAGTTGATTAAATTTCTTTTACATGTGCTTCAATGTTTGGTTGTTCTACCAATTTTCAATTGATAAACTCTATCTTGGATATAAGATTAATCATGTTCTTCTTATGATTTGAGGTAGTTTTTATTAGTACGTTGCTTGGATTTTTAACTCTTAAATTAGTGTTGGGTATTAATTGTGATTTGCATCTTGTGGACGATTATGGAATTAATCTTAATCATATTAAGAAAAGGAGAACATAATTTTTACTCTTGAAAATATGTTTAATGATGCTATTTTCCATAATACATGGGATTGAATTCTAATGTGTTATGAGATAGTATGAAAATTGAATCAATAATCATGGACATGACTCTTTACAAATTAATTCGTGTGGATTCTCATGCCTTAGCAGTTTGGTTAATTAGATATTCTAATTGTTTGATATTGCCTTCCTAGTCTAAAATGATTCTTAGAGTTTTGATTCTTGTTAGTTTTTAGATCTAATTTTGAATTTTATTGCTTATTTTTTATAGTATTGGTAACTTTACTTTTTTTGTTTACTTCATTTTTTATTCTTATTTATTTTAGGGTTTTTAAAGTAGGCGATTAATTAGATTAGGGTTTACTTGACTTAGATTAAAATTAAATTTTCTAATTTCAAGTCTATGAGGGATTGATCTCGCTTTGCAAATTATACTTCGGTACGATTTGTGCGCTTACGAGTAAATAATTAAAATTTAACAACATGGAGGTACCTAAAGTTGATGGAGATGAGGATTTTGGAGGATTCGTGCTATTTCAAGAGGGAAAACCGTGGTCTTTTTGAGGTAGGGTCACTCCCTATCAATAGATCTTGAGTTCCTTTGCTTCAATCAAAATGATAAAAATCCCATGTGGTTAGAAGTTCGAGTAAATTGGTGAATTTTGATTATTTTAATCCTTTATATATATATATAGAGAGAGAGAGATGATGACAAAAATAGGACAGTCCTAGGATCCATGATGTGGTGTAGGAGGCATGTATCCGGATTGCCATGGTGGCAAGTGCTCCGGTAGCCTCCTACACCACATCATGGATCCTAGGACTGCCCTATTTTTGTCATCATCTCCATCCACTTGTCATTCTCTACTTGTACCTCATTCTTTTGTACTCTCCTTAAAAAGGGAAATGCATGTATGTATATATTGTTGTATACAACAATACAAAATATTCTTTTGACATTTGTTATTGTGGTATCAAGAGCCTCTGCCTAACGGCTTGATTTTTTTTCTAGCACAGTACCAGTCTATCCGCATCATCTCTTTTCTTTTCTCCCTTTTCTCCCCTTCCCGTCACCTTTTTTTTGCTTTCCCAGTTGGGTTGCCCGCCCCAGCCTCCTCTTTGCCCTCCTCCTCACCGGCCTTCCTTTTTCCTGTCGGCCTACCCCCTCTTCGCCTACCTCCCGCTTCCGATAGCCTCCCCAGTTTCCCCAGTTTCCATGGACCCGCCAGCCTCCTCTTCTGACCCTTCACTCTTCTCCGGCTGGCTGCCTCCCCCACCACTGCCCTATGCTCCATAAAAGTCCTCCCCTTTTGCCCCTCCTCGCTCCTGCTCGCCGCCATGCCCCTACCGATGGTCAGCTCCGGTCCTCTTCCCCACTGTTGTTGCTCCGATGTTCTCTCTGCCCTCTGGCCACCCTTTGTCAGCGCAGCTCCGTGCGCTTCGGCCTCCATCCGTCATCCCAGTCAGCCTCCAACCCTCTTTAGTCTCTCACGCCTCCTCTCTACCCTCCCTGCTAACCTTCCCTCACCCTGCTCCAAAAAATCTCTCCTCTTTTTGTCATGCCCCGGCTCCTACCCGATTTGTGCGCTTCCATCTGAAGATTGAATAAAGGCCATCATCCAATTTTTCCAATAAAAGAAGTTTTAATCATCGAATAAGGGTGGTCTATTTATGGGAATGCCTAAATTTCTGTATTTAGCCATACTAGTCACGCCTCTGCACTAGCCTAACCCGAGCCGTACCCGGTCCAAGGGATGCTCGAAGTGCACGGGGGCAACAAATTGTTAAACTGTGGAAGACTTCACCCCTCTAGCAGGTTGACTACACATACGAAGTAGCGCACCTTTAAGCCTTTTTGCAAGAGAAATAAGAAAAGTATAAAATGACTTTAAAACATAAAAAAGTCCCCAAGTCTCAACCCACATACTTAGTATCTTGATCCGACAAACATGGCTCAAATTAGTAAGTCATGAACAGGTCTAAAACCACAAGGCTTACAAGAGTCTGGAACAAGATCAACCGTATGTAATGTTCTAACATCAAGGAAAAGTAAATCAGAAAATATAGCAGTCTTGAGGCATCCATGCCTACTCCAAAGCACTCCCCAACGGTTCCTCATACAGAGGATCCTGATCAACTGCATGTCACACCATGCAGCCCCAAAATAGAAAAAAGAAAGTAAGGTGAGTATAAACTCAATAAGGTTTTGAATACGGAAACGATAAATCAAAAAACAACCAAGGCATATCAACATGGTCTATGAGATCTACATATCATATAGTATCCCATTTCTAGTTACTTTCCTTAGTATAATCATACTTACTCATAAGTAATTATCCTGCTTGCAAATAACTCAAACATACAATTCATAGCATGAATGATCACATTATAACATAAACATCCATCCTACATCACACATGTCTCCAACACACAATCACATCATGCATATCCATTACATTAACCTGAATGAGGAGTGCCTCTAAACACACAATCACATCATGCATATTCATCACATTTAACCTGCATGAGAAGTGTCTCTACCACATAATCATATCATGCATAATTATCACATTTAACCTGCATGAGAAGTTTCTCTACCACACAATCATATCATGCATATTCATCACATTTAACCTGTATGAGAAGTGTCTCTACCACACAATCATATCATGCATAATTACTCTCATCCACAATCATTCACCCTCAATGAGATGTGCCTCTAACGCACTGAGCAAATCAATAATGGTGAATGTTTCAAAAAACAGAGAGAATAAACCTACTCCTCAAGGCCGAAGCCCTAGAGCAATCCCATAACAAATAGACCTGCTCCTCAAGGCTAAAGCCTTCGAGCAACCCTAGCCCATCAAGACTAAACTCTCAAGCAGTCCTGCTTGTCAAGACTGAAGTCCCAAGCAACAATACGTGGTAAGCTGATGCACTCGGACAAACCAACCTAGATTCTCAGGGTCCAGATAATCTCAATAGTTTGGTCTCCTTATAGCATTGCCACTCTTCACAACCCGGGGAGGAACACCCATCCTCAAGGGACGTAAAACCCCATCCTTTCGCACAAAAAATGGAATCAATAAGCCTCCAATCGATTAACGTGATAAGCAATATCACCCAATTGCATCAGATCGATCAACACGGCTAATCTTGATAAAATCTCATTCGTAAATCCATCTCATGATGCATATACCATGGTACATATGTGAGAAATCTCTACATGAATCCTAATTCATGGAATGTGTTCCCATCAGCCATAAATGCATCATTTCTAATCACAAGCATCAGCAATCACCATAATTACCCCCACATGTGTGTATACATGGTAGAAATATTCAATTCTAAGCAAATGGACATGCATTATAAACATCCCATTAACATACTAAACACATGCTATTTAACATTTAATCATGACTCCTTACTGAAATCATGAGTGAAAGCCATCGAAAAACACATTTCAAATCAAGTGAAATCTCATGCTAGACTTAAGTAAGCATATTCATTACCACACTTAAAGCTAGACATGACACCATTATTCACCCATAATTCAAGCATAATATGTGAAGGCAAGCAAATCCATTCTCATGCTATAAACTTGCTCGAATCATATTCAAAGTATGTGAAATCATTCAACATGGATTCAAGACAAGAATTTATAACATGTTTAAATGCATATCATGTAATTCACATAAAACTTAAACATTCATCATAGCTTCCAACATCAAATTCATACCCTTCTAGTAGCTCATCCTAGCATAAATTATTCATCATGAACATAAGAAATGGTACTTAATAATAGAAATGAGCAAAATAGACAAAAATCACAAAAGTGCAGTGTTGGCGTTCAAACACCCTACCAGGCCATTCGAACGACTGACCTTTTGATCAACCTACATGGCCATTCGAACTCCAGAACAAAAGTTCTAGTTCGTCTTCTCCATTATGAATTCAAAAGTGAAAATACACATATATATCTTAAACCTTCAAATCCAACTCCCAAATTTCAATATAATAAAATCCAAGTTTAGGAAATGGTAAATCTAGTCATTTACAACCAAAAACACTGAGAAATCATAAGAAAGATTAAGCTTTTCTAAATTCGCCATTAAAGCTCAACTCTACAAAAACTCATATAAAACTCCATCAAACATCAAATCTAAAATCACAGATCTATTTAGGACAAAATCCCTTACCTTCAGTGATTTTCTTCACTTGAAATTGTTGCTCCAACCCCTCCAAATCCTACCCACAAAAGGGTTTTGTTAATACTTGCATAAATCCGATTAAAAATGCCTAAATCTCTTGAAAACTTGTAGATCTAGGGTTTATTGAGTACAAAAACGAAATTCCTTTCATAAGGGTTTGAAATAGAGATTGCAATCAGTAGCTTTATGGGTAGAAATTAAGATTAAACCTTGGCAAAAGAAGAGATTTAAAAAGTTTAGGAGAAACCCTAAGAAATTAGTGAAAGATTAAGCTAATTTTTACCTTAATCACCTTTCATTTTTTGGAAATGGGGATTAGGGCCTCCTAACCTCCAGATTCCAGCCATTCCCAAATGGGAAAGTGGCTGTGCCTTTCTATTTATAGTAGGCTTTGGGGCAAACCTTACAAATAGGTGGGGTATAAGTAAAATTTAATACTAAAAATGGAACACTTGCTTATTTTAAGGCCAAATTGATGTCTAAAAATTTTGAAACATTTATTTACTGTCATAAGGTGTCTTTGGGTTATTTTGGACCTATCATCCATTTTTGCATGTGGGGCCCACATAGGGTTGGTAATCGGGTTGGGCTCGGGCAACCCGAGCCCGTTAAGCCCAACTACTCACAACCTATTTAAAAGCAAACGGTCATGAACTGGTATCGGGATCTTAACAGGCTATAACTACATTTAACTTAAAAAGAGTTATTTTGGGCCTCATAATGAGACGTAACTTGACTATAGGGTAAATTTTGATTATTCGGGTCAAATATTCGCTGGGAATTCCTATTCTAGTATTTTTTAAATGAAAGACAAATATAAACTCCTAAATCCCATTTAGATATGAAACCACCTCAATGGATCAAACCTACTTAATGCATTTTCTAAAGGGGTTTCAATTTCCCTTGCCTAATGTAGTTATTGTTTCGTGTTTTTTTAATTGGTCTCAAAAATACTTGGATTGGATTGGGAGTCACCTGGGTCTTTTAGTATCCAAGTTTCCTGGGGCTGCATATAAACTATAGGGACCTTGATTTAGGCCAAAATGAGGTAGGCGGGGCAAGTTACTCCAAAGTGAAAATAGGACCATTTATACACCTCAATCCAAGAAGTTTATTTGTTTTAATGCAGCCTTTTGAGACCCAGAGTAGAGCCTAGGCTCACATAAAACGTACAAGTCCTCACCCCCTAATTTTTTGGGAAAAAATAGTCAAAAATTTTAGAAAAATTTGTATTGACTTAAATTAATATAAAAACTATCACAGTGAAGAAATTTTGATTGAAACCATTGTTAACCACCTTAAATTCAAAAATAAGTCAAAACTGATTAAAGTTAACATTAAAATACACAATAATTACTAAATCAAATAAAATGAACCGGTTGAGTTTAGGGATCTTACACTTTTTACCACACCTCCCCTTTGCCCGTTGGTGCGTTCTCACTGGCGTTCTGCTCCCATTCTGCCCGAGCTCCCTTCCATCCAAATGGCTCTCCATGACCTCCCCATATCATTCCATAGCCTCTTCTGCCTTGGCCCCTAGTTCTCCCTCCCCACCGCCTTCCTTTGCCCTCGACGAGATCTTTGCTCTCATACTGGCAGTTGTGAGGTTCCTCAGCTCCTACCTTCTTCAGCTTGTCATGGTGTCTACCTTCTTCAGCTTGTCATGGTGTGTTGTTACTCCACCACCTTCCTCATTTGGCGGATCCTAGTTCGTGACCTCCTTGAGGACTACAACATGATGGGGTTTGACGGTTCCACCCCGTTCCCTGCTATCGGCGACCTTGCAGCCCGTCAAACCACCATCTAGTGGCTCTGTATCAATCGGGTGCTCCTCACTGTTGTTTGTACCACCATCTCTCCTCCGTTGCTCGACTACTTCATCCAACTTGAGTCTGCCGCCACTCTTTGGACCACCGTTGAAGATTGCTTCCCCTCCACCTCCCCAGCTCACATCCTCAACGTGAAGGAATACCTTTCAGCCCACGTCCAAGGCAACGGCATCATGATGGCATATATCGACGGCCTCAAAGCTTACGCGGATCAACTTGCTGAGGTAGGTGCTCCCATCTCCAATCTTGACCTCATCCACAAGACGTTAAACGGCCTCTCCGGTGGTACTTCATCTTCTCTACTGCCCTCCACACTCACGGCATCTCCAGTCCCCTCTCGGAGCTTTGGACCCTTCACCTCACCAAGGAAGCCACCCTCTCTCATGCCCCCGCTGCCCCCACTGTGGGCTTTCCCCCGGTGTTGTTACGTCCAAACTAAGACTATAAAGTAGTCTAATTCAGATTCATTTTACTTGCCAACTATAGTAAACAAGGTCGATCCACAGGGAAAGCCTTGTGCAACAAAGAAAATTGTTACAAAAAAGTAGAGGGAAGAAAAATTAAGATAGAAAAAGTAGAAGAGTATTGAGGCAATAAGGAGTCAAGAAATCAAGATGAGAAAACTCTAAGGCATTAAGGATCATTGTAGCATCTAACGATGTTCTTCATGTATCATGTTATCTCAGTTAGAATCGAATGAAAATTCTATCTAATTGGAAGATATGAATATTAAAATTGAAATGAAAGATAGAAAATATTTTGGATAATGAAGGATAAAAATAATTGTCTCTTAAAGATTTCTATGTATCCAAATCACAAAAGATCAAAAAGGAGAGCCTTCAAGCATCTTATGTATCCAAATCACAAAGAAACAAGAAGAAGAACAATATTAAATAAACATCACTTCAAATAAATAATACTTACTTGAAACAATTGATGAAACATGAATAGAACTCCATTAGATTGTTACAAATCACCTCTAGCCTTAGCTTGAGAGCTTAGAAAGCCATTATAATAAAACTAAAAACAAAAATACAAAAGAAGAGAAGAAAAATAGGAGAAGAGAGCTCCAAAGAGGAGGGGATGATCCATCTATCACGTCCACCCCTCTATTTATAGGAATAGAAGGGGTCGCTTCAAAGGGGAAAGTCAAATCATATCTCCAGATTGTATCCTGATTGATTGCCTATTGGTTGTTTCTTTGGCAATGATTAGATTCTAAATAAATCACATTAATCAATGATTTATTTAGCAAATAAGTATATTTGAATATTCATTTAGATATCTAATCAGCCTCATTGTCTTTCCTTATATGTATCAATTACAACCAATGAAAAGATTCTCCATGTGCTGGCCTTGGGTTAGTTTACTAGCTGTCCGTTTGCATGCCAAAGTCGACCCATAAATCTTTGGAATTTGGAATTTATTCCTGAAATAACAAATATATCCACGGAAGTCTTCTTTCCAATGCCACTAGAATCGTATCAATCCGAATTATACAGTGAAAGATATGGTTGAAATACTAAGGCTGTGTCAATCTGTCCGAATCAGCTTCTTTCCTAATTTAGTTCTCATGATGCAAATCTCAAATCCAACGGGTCGACAAGGTTATGTTCGACCATTCCATACATGTTTAGACCATTAAAAGCCCATTATTGACTTTTAAATAGCTTTGGGTAGTTGGGCTTCACTTCCTCTTCCAGTTGGATCCTGTTGAAGCCTGTTTAGACATGTAAACTCAATTAAGGTCCAATTAACTTATTCAAAACATAAATAGCCCAAATCAGCAATGACATAACATAAAATAGGATTTCAATTTGAAATTTGAAAAGATTTTATTGAACATTATTTCAGTGCATCACCCGGCGATGGACCTCACCACCCTCTAGTCATGGCGTCCCTCTCTTCCGGCCAGCAGAGCTCCTCCCAACTCCTATGGTGCTGCCCTTAGCTCCCCCTATGGGCCTTTGCTTGCCGGCTCCTATGAACTGCTCCCAGCTCCTCTTGGTGGCCTCCCGGCTGCTGCCTTTGCCGGCCCAGGGGCTGCCATTGTCTCTTGCTGGGGGTCCTATCCTTGCTCTTTCTGCCTCGTATGGGGGGGTGCTGCCCGGGGCCTTGTCCCCACCCCCACCGGTCGTGGTGGCTCTGCTAGTAGTCGTTGGTGCTTAGGTCCTGACGGTCATGGGCCTTGACCCACTTGCTAGATTTGCGATGGGACAAACCACTCCACCAAGTCATGTTGGGAGCACTACTCCAGCACCAGCGGCTCCACCTCCGGTGCCCTTGCCCTCTCCGCCGGCGCATCCTCCTCCTCGATGGCTCCTACCGAGTGACTTCTTGATAGCGGCGCCTTGGACCACGTGATGGCTGATCTTGGTAACCTCTTCCTCCACGTGTCTCACCTGATGTCCAACCATGTCAACACTGGTAATGGTGTGGCTTTGCGCATCTCGTCCATGGGTCACACCACCCTTCACCTCGACTCCTCTAACCTTACTCCTAAAAATGTTTTACATACCCCGTCTATCTCTCATAATCTTCTTTCCGTTCATAAATTCGCTATTCATAATAATTGTTCCCTGACCTTTTATGTCTCTCATGTTACAATCTAGGACACTAGCTCTAGCACATACTATTTAGATGACCGTGCTGACATGGTGTCTATCTAGTGTCTTCCACCATCGCCATGTCTCCCACCGCCTTGCTTGCTTCCACCTCTTTCAACCTTTGGCATCATCGGCTCGGATATCTTTCCCTGTTATGTTTAATTTACTTGCTTCTACTTTATCTCCTTCAATAAAAAAAAATGTCATCCTAAGATTGTAATAGTTGTCTCACTAGTAAAGTGCACAAACTCCCCTTCTTGCTCTCCCAAAAGAGCACCTTGCACCCCCTTGAACTTGTCCACTCGGATGTTTGGGGTCCCTCTCCGGTCACATCCTTTCTTGGCATTTGCTACTACGTGATCTTCATCAATGACATCTCCTGTTACACTTGGCTTTAACCCCTTGAACTTAAATCCAACATCACTGAATGTTTTCGCCTCTTCCATGCCATGGATGAACGAACCCTCAAACAAACCCTTCACCCTCCGCACCGACAATGGCAGTGAATACCTCAACCACCACCTCTCTTCCTACCTCTCCTTTCATGGCATCTCCCACCAAACCTCTTGCTCCCACACTCTCGAACAAAATGGCACTGCTAAAAGAAAACACCAATAGATAATAGAAACTACCCTCACCCTCCTCTCCCACGCCAACATGCCTCTCTCCTATTGGGTGGATGCTACTTTCACTGCCACCTATCTTATCAGTCACCTTCCCTCTCTCTCCCCACAAAACCTCTCTTCCTATTAATTCCTCTTTCAAACACAACCCGTCTATTCCCACCTCAAAGCCTTTGGTTGTCGCTACTTCCCATGGATCCACCTTTACTCCTCCCATAAACTCTCCCCATGGGTCATCCCATGCATCTTTCTTGGTTATTGCCCTACCACAAAAGGATATTGTTGCCTTGATCCACTCTCTCATTGTGTCTACACCTCCCGCCACGTTTGCTTTCGAGAGGATGAGTTCCCCTACCACGACCACCGAAGAACTATACATGGAACAACCTCCCGGTTACATTGACATTGCTTAGGCCAACCATGTTTGCCGCCTCCACAAAGCCCTTTATAGCCTCAAACAAGCCCCTCGAGCTTGGCACCTTCGCCTTTCCTCTTACCTCCTCTCCCTTAGCTTCACCTCTTGTCATGCCGACATCTCCCTCTTCCTTCATACCCACAGCTCCCACATTACCATCCTTGTCCTCTATGTCGATGACATCCTCATCACCGGTAACCATCCCCCCTACATCCACAAAGTCATCTCCCTCCTAAGCTCCACCTTTGCCATCAAAGACCTCGGCAACCTCCACCACTTCCTTGGCATTGGAGTCACCCGCACCTCCAAAGGCATCTTCCTCTCCCAACCTCAATATGCCCTTGATACCCTTATATGGGCCTCCATGTCTCAATACAAAAGACCTCCCCCTGATCCTCATGACCCACCCTTTACTGACCCTTCCCACTGCAAAAGCATTGTTGGCACCTTATAATACCTCACCTCCACTCGTCCCAGCCCCTATGTCGTCAACTATTTATGCCAATATATGCACAACCCCTCCACCTCTCACTACATGGCCATCAAAAGAATCCTTTGCTACCACCAAGGTACCTTCACTCATGGGCTCCTCCTTCAACCTGGTGACTTCACCCTCTGTGTCTTCTCTAACTCCAATTGGGCTAGTGACCCCATCGATCGCCGATCCATCTCCAGCTACTACCTCTTCCTAGGTCCCAACCCCATCCTATGGAGGTCTAAGAAGCAAGATACGGTGGCCTGCTCCTCTACTGAAGCTAAATACTAGGCTCTCTCCTACATGACCACTGAGGTTACTTGGGCTCGCATGGTCCTCACCTTCCTTGGGAGTATCCATCCCCTCCACTCCTATCCTATGGTACGACAACAAGTCCGCAATTTCTCTCTCTGCCAACCCTATGTTCCATGCCCCGACTAAGCGCATCGAACTTAATCATCACTATGTTCATGAGCAGGTTTTAGCTGGCAAGATGGAAGTCCTACATACTCCCTCTGCTCAACAGGTGGCCGATGTCCTCACCATGCCTCTCTCCATCAAGTAGTTTTAACATTTACGCTCCAAACTCATGGTTCTATCCCCACCATGAGTTTGTCGGGGACTCTTAAGGCCACCTCGACACTTGCCACAATGGCAATTCGGATACATGCCTCCTATGCCACATTATGGATCCTAGAACTATCCTCTTCTTGCCATCTTCTCTATCCACTTGTCATTCTATGGTTGTACCTCATTCTTTTGTCCTTTTCGTAAAAGGGAATTGCATGTATCTATATATAGTTGTATACAACAATACAAATTATTCTTTTGCCATTTGTTATTATATATGTGTGTGTGTGTGTACGTTTATTTGTTTGTTGTAATATGATTATGTTGTAACCTTAGGAAATCATGGGAATTGAGTGAATGAAGAGAGAAGTCACTTTGAGTAAGAAATCAGTTGGCTTTAGCCAATTTTTTGAAGTTTGATAGGTAGCTCAACCTATCGAGGGACTTGTCAAACTAAAGTCAAAGTCAATGATTTCAAAGAATTTGGGTAAAGGATTTTCAAAGGTATTTACATGAGGGAGAAATAACTAAATTTTGGTCCATAATCGTCTAAAAAAACCGCTTGAAACTACTTCTATGCATAGTTTTGAGCCCGTTAGTGAGACTGGCCCAGAACACTGACACATCAACAGCTTGCCAACATCGCATCTACTACTTCTTTAGTGAAATGACAGATGTGTCAAACCTTATCGACAGTGGTCCAAAAGTTTACCAGTGAAGACATCAATGTTTCGATGCCTACTGACGTAAATGTAGGAACATATGTGCTCTTATGGCATGTATAGACTTAATTCTATGATCAAAACAATGTCATTAATGTGTAATTTAGAGTCAGTTTAAGTTTGAAGATTGATTTCTAAAGATGAAGTGAAAGGAAGACTCAAATCCGTATTTCATCAGGTACAAACATGCTCACACATCACGTTCACACACTTTAGGGTAAAAGAGACCTTAAGTGAATGAATTGGGAGAGTTGGATTTTTTAAGATGGAAAAAAATATGCTCAGAGTGATCAATCCCTTTGTAGAAAGATCGATCTATTATGAATAATAGAAAAATCTCTGGAACATGGAAGATCAATCACTTCAGTAAACGATTGATCGGCACCTAAAAATTCACTGTTGAAAATGAATCCAAGAGTTTATTGATCGATGGAAGAGTCACAGTCCTAAAGGAACATAGATCAATCAACCACCCTATACAATGAGATGGAGAACAAAGTTGCCTAATATAACCTTTTCCGGTTTGGTTTTGATTCCTAGTTTGAATCACATTCCTTTTGAGATAGGGGAGTCTATAAAAAGGGATAGGAATGTGATGTAAAAGAGAGAGAAGGCTTAGAAAAATTAGAAAGCTTGTGTGGAGTTGCTCTAATGGAGTTTTAAGAGAATTTATTTTTTATTGTGAAAAAGTGTCTACCTTATTCAAAAGTGTGATTAGAGATAAGATGAGAGCACATAAACATATGTGAGGCATATTGTTTGATGAAGATTGCTGCTGAGAAGATCAAGGAGAATAGAATATTCATTCCAAAGAAGGAGATGAAAAATCTACATTGATCGAAGAGCATAAGAGGAGGAGAAGATCAAACTATTGCTGGTAAATAACTAAGGAGTGGTTGATTCAGAATTTAAGAGTAGTGTGAAGAACCATCCGTTTGAAGAAAAATGAGCCATTGTTCTTTATAATTGGTAATTCTGTAATCTTATTGCATAGTGCATAGTTGATGTGGATAGAGTGTCCCATAGTTTTTTCCCTAGTTGGGCTTATACATAAAAATTCTTTTGTGCTCCTTGGAGATTTGATTGCAAATTCTTGTTAGAACACATTGGAATCAGGCACATTGAATTGAACAAAATTTGTGATTATTTTGTTTAAAAAGGTGAAGATATATCTTATTACTTAATTACGAATTAGAGATACTTTATTTTTTCTTGGTTTGTCTATGCCACACACATAGATTATAAACCACAAGTGGTAACTAAGGTTATTTAAATATTTTTAGATTATTTTAATATTTTTGAGGTTTCGATTGTGCTTTTGGTTGCCATAGAATTCAAACACATGTTTAGCTTGTCTTTATTCATTTTAAATTTTGTAGTGGCTAAAAATAATCATGCTTTTGATTATTTGAAAACTTCTAATTATAAACCGAAAGAGTTTGTTAAAGGAAAGGAAAAACTAAATAAAATTCTCTCTTTTGGAGAATTTGAGAGTGATAAAATTGTTTTAGGGTATGTGGGACATAAGAACACAAATTCCATAAGGCTAGAGAATTGAATAATAATGATGCTAGTATCTTAAATTTTAAACTTTTAGTTAGAAAACAATTGCTTAAGAAGGAACTAGTGACTAAATTTGAGCCTATAAAAAACAAATCTACGAAGAATCCACAATTTGTGAGAGATAATGTAAAAAGTTGACTTTCTTAGACAAATCACATGGATTGAGAAAAACTTAAGGGAACTTAGTACAAAAGTTCAAAATCTTGGACATGGGGCTCACTCACATGATTCACTAAGATACTCTAATAAGTTTGCTCATAATGGTTATCACAAGAAGGAGCAAATGTGTAATGCAACAACACTTGGGAATGAAAAACATGATAAGAAATTGAATGATCTTCAAAAGTTTATGAAAATAAAAATAATTTGGGTAAAGAAAGAGGATGTTAAATACCATGCAGTGCACACCGCCATGAAAACTCAACATTCTAACATGTGGTACCTAGTTAGTAGATATGTTCAAAACACATGACTAATAACAAATATAAATTTATTAATTTGGTAAGAAGTATGATGAAGAAGTTACCTTTAGAGATGGAAGTACCATAAAAATAGAAGAGATAGGCACATTAAAAGTTTCTGGATTACCCAATTTTGATAATGTTTTGTATGTGAGTGTTTTAAAGCTAATCTTTTAAGAATTAGTCAAATTTGTGATTCTAGATTTACTGTGAAGTCTACAAAGAAGGCATGCTATATCATTGATAATTCTGGAATGACTTGTATGAAAGGTTCAAGAGTTCATGATAATTGTATTTGTTTGATCCTGTTTATTTTGCAAACTTGTCCTTGCTTGATTATACTTACTTGTGGCATCAAAGATTAGGGCATGTGAATTTCAGATATTTAAAAAAATTAACAAAGAATAGGATCATTAGAGTTGCCCCTACCTTGAAAACTTTTGAAAACTTTGTATGTGGTGCTTGTCAGAAGGGTACACAGTCAAAATCCCATCATAAAAAACTAAAACATTTGAGAACTGAGAGACCATTGAAGTTTATACACGTCGACCTTAGGGGACCAATGCAAATAGCTAATTACGTGGTAACAAGTACATCTTGGTGATGGTGGATGACCTATCAAGATTCACTTTGGTAGCTTTTCTTGGAGAGAAGTCAGATGCATTTGAAGATTTAAAACAATTGTCCTTACCATTCAAAATAAGAGTGGCCTAAACATCAACACCATTATAACTGACAAAGGTGGTAAATTTGCAAACTATAGGTTTAAAGAGTTTTGTTCAAAAAATGGGATTCACCATGAGTTCTCAGCACCTAGAACCCCTCGATAAAATGGAGTAGCATAGAGGAAGACTATGACTATTCGAGAAATGATTAGGGTGCTACTTAATGAGAAGAATTTAGCATAACACTTTTGGGTAGAAGCTGTGAACACTGCCACATACACCCTTAATCGAGTTTATTTAAGGCATGGTATAGTTCAAATGCCTTATGAGTTCTAGAGAAGTGAAAAACTTATTGTCAAACACTTTAAAGTCTTTGGAAGCCCTTGTTACATCTTGAAAGATAGAGATACCTTAGGAAAATTTGTTAGTAAGAGTGATGATATAATTTTCTTTGGATATTCTTTGACAAGTAGGGTATACAAGGTTTTTATCAAAAGAACTCAAACTATTATCAAATCATCTAATGTGGTTGTGAATGATGCACAAATCTTTAAGGATCAAAAGAGTCAAAATGAGAAAGGAAAACAAAATGTTGTTGATTGTTATGATTTTGATGATTCACCTATTTTTTTTAGTAATGTAGATAAAAAAGAACAGGTACAGGTGGATGTCCATGATGATGATCATATACATGAATTTGAAGTTCATGAAGAAGAATAAGAATCTCAAGGTCAATCTTGTCAAGTACCTAATTGGGTTAAAAAAGACCATCTTGACACCAATGTGTTTGGCAACATAAATGAAGGAGTTAAAACAAGACATCATTTGTAGGAAACAAATATTTTTTCTTATTATATGTCTCTTATAGAACAAAAGAAAATAGTTGAAGCTCTTCAGGATGAAAATTGGATTAATGCAATGCAAAAGAAACTAGGTCAATTTATAAGGAATGATGTTTTGTTTCTTGTTTATATACCTAAACAAAGTAATGTGATAGGTACAAAGTGGGTTTACAAGAATGGTAATGTGGTAATAAACAAAGAAAGATTGGTTGCTCAAGGTTACACATAGGTAGAAGGGATTGATTTTGGTTAAACATTTGATCTTATTGCTAAACTTGAATCTATTATATTGCTTCTTGCCATGGCTTGTCATTTAAAATTCAAGGTATATCAAATGGATGTCAAAAGTACTTTTCTGAATAAAAATTTAAACGAGGAAGTTTATGTCAAAGAACCTAAGGGATTTTAGACTTACACCATCCTTATTATGTGTATAAATTGAAAAAAGCTTTGTAAAAGCAACCTCCAAGAGCATGGTATGACAGACTGATACAATATCTTACAAAGCAAGGTTATACAAGAGGTGGTGTTTACAAAATATTATTCATCAAGAAATTTGGAAAACATATGGTGATGGCACATATATATGTGGATAGCATCATTTTCAGATCTACAAATGACAAACTTGCTAAAAATTTTGCAAAGGAGATGAGTCAGAAATTTGAGATGAGTATCGAAGGTTTACAATCATATTTTCTTGGTTCACAGGAATGACAAAGTAATTCAGGAACCTTCATCTCACAATCAAAGTTTGCTAAAGAGCTAGTGAATAAATTTGGACTTCAAGATACAAAAAATGCTAAAACACAGATGTCTCCTTCTGTGAAGTTAAGCAAAGATGCTTCAAGTATTGGATGGGAAATGTAGATGATAGGAAGAGTACTTTAGGTTGTTTCTTTTATGTAGGAAATTATTTAGTTTTTTAGCATAGTAAAAAGTAAAATTGTATTTCTTTATCAACTACAAAAATCGAATATATAACTATTGGTATTGGTTGCACCAAATTAATGTGGATGATAAGAATGCTATTTTATTATGGACTATGTCTGGGCAAAATATCTATATATTGTAATAATTTAAGTTCAATTAAAATTTCACAAAATCATTACCAACATTTTTGTACTAATCAAATTGATATTAGACAACATTTTATTGAGATTTGGTTGAGGATTATATTTTTAACTTAGAACATATTTTAAGAGAGTTTCAATTGGCTGATATTTTCACAAAACCTTTGGATTCAAATAAATTCATTAACCTTAAGAAAGCCATTGGACTTGCTTGCCCAAAGTAGTTTTATAAGAGATTTTTGTCCCTTGTTTTTATTCTAAAATCTTTTAAGCCATCAAACATAACAAAAAAAATTAATTGTTTTTTAGAAGTTTTTGGTTTTTTGGTTTGATTTAGTTGTTTAGTGTTAGTTATTCATGTTTAAGCGACAAATGAGACAAACAAAAATAAGTTTCGTGTTTTCAAATATATAGTGGAATATCATGTGTAACACAGTTGAATTGTATTACATGTAGTGGGTCACACATATAATGCATGATGAGTACAATCTTAAGTCAAAAGGACTAATTGAATATCGATTGAGTAGAGTTTTAAGATTCATGATAATTATTTATGCAATGTTGATTTACTGAAAGGTTTAGCACTCACTATGGGTTTTAAAGATTATCTATTGGATTATATGTACAATATGATTGATTTACTTCTCAACTCCAATGTTATAAGGTAGTATAAGGTGGTTGAGCGGTTTAGATTCCTTTGCATGATAAATAAGATTTAGTATGTTTATATTTTCTTTAAACACTAGATGTAAACATTGTCATTAATAGTTCTTATAAAGATGATGAAGAGGGTTGCCTACATATGAAATTTGTGTTTAGGTGAAAACTACCATCCCCTTGACATTGAAAAATGCATAAATTGAAAAATTATATAGTGCATGGTCATGAGAATGAAGAAAAAGTCATTGAAAGCCCAAATATGAAAAGAAAGAAAAAAGGCAAATACTTGAAACATGCAAAATGCATAAAGAATGACAAAAACATAAATAGGATTTTGCATCATTGCTTGTATTTTTTACTTATTCAATATAAATCAATGATCAAATATAATACAAGCATGGGCCAAGTTTCTCGATGGAGTCATTTGCCAAAGTAGTAGCTGAGAATAATTATTTTTTACTATATTATCCATTGATATCCTAATAATTGTTTTGAATGATTATGATATAGTCTTGGATTCGAAGTTAAACACTTTTGCATCTTTTCTTATTATATGACTTGGAACTTGAAATTATGATTCTTTAGTTGAGTAGTTAATGAGATTATGTTATTCTAACGTGGGAAACACATAGTGTGTTAGTACGGAACTTGGATAGGATGTTCACAGATGACATTGCTACATGATGATCAACACATTTTGATTTCCATAAATTTTTTCAAAAAAATATTGATTCTCCTTAAATTGATTCTTAAGTTGTGGTTTTCAAATGATTAAAAAGGCTTTCTCTTATTTCTTGTCCTCTTTACCTTGATTTTATTTTGTCTATTTGTGACAAAAATAGGGACAAATTTGGGTCTTGGAAAATATTAAATCCTAAGGGTAGATAGATAACAAAGAGCTTGAAAAAGAAGATATTAGTTGAATTGATAGAAAGAGAAACTCTTTGATATGGTTACAACTTAATTAACCTTTTGCTAACTTGAACATTGAAATTCTATGTTTACTTGTTTATTAGAATTATAGTGTGCAGGTATGTTATAACTTGTGATGTGCAGGTTTAAGACCACTCCCCAATCAGATTTGAGTGTCATAGATTAAGGGTGAGAGATATTGTCATTGTCGGGTAGTCTGTCTAAATATGATTATGCAATATGGAGTTGTAATTTTTGTTTTTCAAATGATGAGTTGTAGTGTTTTGTTACGGAATAGCCAAATGGGGAAATTATAAGAACATGAGTATCCTTACGTCATCTATTGGCTTATTTCTGTAATCAAAACCCTGTCATTAATGTACAATTTAGAGTTAGTTTAAGTCTAAAGATTGATTTCTAAAGATGGAGTGAAAGGAAGACTCAAATTCGTGTTTCGTTAGGTAAAAATATGTACACACTTTAGGTTAAAATAGATCTTAAGTGAAAGAATTGGGAGAGTTGGAGGTTTTTAAGATGAAAAATAAAAAATATGCTCAGAGCGATTGATTGGTTATGAACTATAGAAAAATCTCTGGAAAATGGAAGATCGGTCGCTTATGTAAATGATTGATCAGCACCTAAAAATTCACTCTTGAAAATGAAGTTGAGAGTTTATCAAGCGATTGCATGATCAAAAGATCAATTGATGAAAAAGTTGTAGTTCTAGAGGAATAGAGATCGATCGATTGCCCTATGGAACGATCGATCGATGGAGCTTAGAGTTGCCTAATTTAACCATTTTTTGTTTGGTTTAAATTCCTAGTTGGAGTCATATTCCTTTTAAGATGAGGGATTCTATAAAAAGAGATAGGAACGTGATCAAAAAGAAGGAGAAAGCTTAGAAAAATTAGAGAGCTTGTGTGGAGTTGCTCTAATGGAGTTTTGAGAGAATTGGTCTTTTAGAGTGAGAAAGTGTCTACCTTAATTAAAAGAGTGATTAGAGGTGAGATAAGAGCATACAAACACATGTGAGGCATGTTGTTTGATAAAGATTGTTGCTATGTAGATCAAGGAGAATAAAAGATTCATTCCAAAGAAAAAGATTAAAGAGCTAAATTGATTGAAGAGCACAAAGAGGAGGAGAAGATAAAACTATTGCCAATAAATAGCCAAGGAGTGGTTGATTGAGAATTTAAAAGTGGTGTGAAAACCAACCATTTCAAGAAAAAAAGTCTTTGTTCTTTGTTATCGGTAATTTTGTAATATCAAATTTATATAGTGCATAGTTGATCTGGATGGAGTATCCCATGGTTTTTTCCAAGTTTTCTTTCCATGTAAAAATTCTTTTGTGTTTCTTGGTGATTTGATTGTAAATTCTCGTTAAAACACATTGGAATTTGGCACATTAAATTGAACAAAATCTGTGATTATTTTGTTTAAAAAGGGGAGATAAATCTTGTAGCTTAATTACGAGTTAGAGTCATTTTATTTTTCTTGGTTTGTTTACACCACACACATAGTTCACAAACCACAAGAAACTCTTTATTTTTTAAAAAATAAAATTTAAATTTATCATCATTGTTACTTTCCTAAGTTTATTACTCAGTAATTACTATCATTACCAAAGATGTTCGACAATGCCTCATATGTGTTATCATCGGAATTCAACACAAGAACATCAAGGTAAATCACACATATATCTACATTCAAGATCATCAAGAACCTGGAAAAAATCAAAGATCTACAATACTCTTCTTTATTTCAAACTTAAATTAATAATTAGTAAAGTACATAAAATTATCATATGAAAATCACAAGTGTCACATGATCGATCTATTGTTCCAAGCCAATCGATTGCTTATGAACAATTTGCCATTTTCCTCCTTTTCTTTTTCATTCTTTTTCGTACAATTAAATATGAAAAATACTCAATAAACCTAAGTGGGTGCAACTTTGTGTGTGTGTGTGTGTGATTTGTAGCTTAAGCTTCAGTCTTCAATAACTTAAGTCTTCCACCTTGAATTCTTGAAACATGTTTGCGCTAATTTTTCAAGTCTATTAATTCTAAATTTGACTTAATACCACAAACTAAATCAAACTTTTAAGACTCAAATACACACTTGAATGGACATAGTTTTGTTCTATGAAATAAATCCAATTACAACACATATGTTCTAACATAAAACACCTCATGTTCTTCTTGTCAATTTTGTTAGACCTATCCTTTTTTATCTAATTTTGTCTCCATCTCCCTGATGCTTGTCCTTGTTTCTCTACTTTTTAAATAAGAAAAATTTTGACCATCAAACAAAGGTAGTTGATTCATAGGATTTCCCAATTCCCCATGTTCACCCATATTGGAATTTAAATTATCCATATTAAATCAAGGAGAAATAAGGAATCTAACAAGAGATACAATTCAAGTAAGAAGAAACCTACTCCTAGCAATAAAGCACTAATCAATATCAACAAAAGCATGGAACTTTTAAACTTAATTGATAGCAATAAAAATGACAAAAATGTCTAATCATGACTTATTGTACTTCACAAGTTTGTTCCAAGCCACTTTAGTTGATGTACAATTAGAAAATAACCTATGTTGACTTTTTCCTACTGCATTAAATAATGCACTCAAGGCTTTGCTATTATGATCAGCTAATTTTAACTCAGTTTCATCCTAATCACACTCATGTTTTAGAATTTCTAATTCATCCTTGTCCTTAGTCATTAGAGGACTCCAACCCTTAATCACAACTTTCCATGTGTTTCCATCTAAAGCTTGAATAAAGGCCATCATCCAATTTTTCCAATAAACGAAGTTTTAATCATTGAATAAGGGTGGTCTATTAATGGGAATGCCTAAATCTCCGTATTTAGCCATACTTGTCATGCCCTGGCACTAGCCCAACCTGAGCTGAACCTGGTCCAAGGGACAGTTGAAGCACACGAGGGCAATAAATTGTTAAACTGCAGAAGACTTGACCCCTCTAGTGGGTAAACTACACATACAGAGTAGCACACCTTTACCATTTTTGTGCAAGAGAAAAATAAGTAAAAAAAAGAGGACTTTAACTCTGGAACAAATCCTCCATCTCAACCCACAACTTAGAATACTGAGCTGACAAACATGGCTCGAATCAGAAAGTTTTAAAAAGATCTAAAATCATAAGAGTTACACGAGTCTGAAATAAGATCCACCATACATGATGCTTTAATATCATAACAAAGTAAATTAGAAAACACAGCAAAGTCCAGAGGCATCCACACTTGTTCCCAAGCACTCCCTCATCGTTCCTTATACAAAGAATTTTGCTCGACTACATGTCGCCCCATGCAGTCTCAAAACAAAATACAAAAAGTAGGGTGAGTAAAACTCAATAAGGTTTTGGATATGGCAATGGTAAATCAGAAAACAACCACAACATATCAACATTGTCTTACAAATCTACATATCATATAACATCCCATTTGTGATTACTTTTATTACCATAACCATACTTAAACATAAGTGATTACCCTGCATACAATATCTCAAGCATACCATACATATTCATGCACAACTATTCTCCTTCATAATATTCAACCTACATGGCACATGTCTCCAACTCACATTCACATCATACATATCCATAACCATAATCCTGCATGAGAAGTGTCTCTACCACACAATCATATCATGCATATTCATCACATTTAATTTACATGAGAAGTGTCTCTATCACATAATCATATCATGCATATCCATAATCAATCAACCTGCATATTAAGTGTCTCTAGCACACAATCATAACCATGCAAGTCGATAAAACCACCATGATTAATCGGTCGAAGCATAAGCAGTCCCTGCTCACTCCAAACAATCCCCAATTGGAAAGTCAGAAAGAATTACACAGTTTGGGTAAATTCCCTAATGGGGAAGTATACCCCCTAGTAGGACGGTGCATGTGGCTATACTAGCCTGTATTTTCAAGGTCCAGATGGTATCAATAATTTTATCTCCTTATAGCATTGTCGCTCTTCTCAATCCAGGGTGGAGCATCTGTCCTCAAGGGATGTAAAACTGAATCGATAAGCCTTCGATTGATTAACCAAGAAAGCAATATCACACAATTGCATCCAATCGATCAACACGGCTAATCTTGATCAAATTCATAAATCCATCTCATGATGCATGCAACATGGTACATACGTGAGCAATCTCTACTTGAATTCAGGCTAGTTTAGCCGAGTACACTGGCTTACTAGGGGGTATTCTTCCCTATTAGGGAATTCACCCAAACTGTGAAATTCTTTAGACTTTTTGTTGGGGATTGTTTAGAGTGAGTAGGGCCTACTTATGCTTTAGCCGATTAAGCAAGGTTATTTTTATCGACTTGCATGGTTATGAATGTGTGTGCTAGAGACACTTTATATGCAGGTTGATACATGTGATTGTCACGACCCAAATTTTTAAAAGCCTTTTTAAATAGCATGAACAATAAGTCACGAGAAAAAAAAATTTCTTAAATACAAAATAAGCCATTCGATTAAATATCCAAGTCATGATAACTGGGGTTCACAAATACGAATATCAAATCATATGATATTATTATACGTTTTAAAATTCAATAAGAACAACTCATCCATCTAAGTACAAGTCTGTCATTCGTCTAAAAGTAAATAACTAAGTTGTCTGTCACGCGCTTGAAGAACTTGCAACCAACCAAACCAAATAACCACAACAACAACAACAACAGAACCTCTCCGCCCTCAGGAGAAGAGCTTCCAAAGGGGCAAAAGGTTTTATTAATATTTTTTGGATCGGGCCAACATTGCCCACTTTAGTTGCCTACGTACTCATCAGACAACAACTCCAATGTTTCCAACAAGATCATATCCAGATGTGGTTCTGCCTGAAAACTATACTATCCTAAGAAGCATAGCATCACACATGCAATGCTTAAGCATTTTCAATCAACCTACATTTTATGCAAGTTCTTTAATAGTTCCACTTGTCTAATTAACAAGCAATATCAAACAATGTAATTAATTATCTCACAACCCTTGTTCAATAATTAATACTATCAAATATGTATTCACTCGAAGATAACTCGCCCCTCGAGAAATCTCCAGATATAGGACTCTAATATTGGAGTAGACTGCTTAACAGCAGCTTGACCCGAATCCCCGGGGCTCTCAATAGCCTGCCACGAATTTAGAGAAGAGGATCCCAAATGTTCTCATGGACACAGATTGGTGAGAAGCACAAGCCTTCCATGATACTCATACAACTCCGCTTTCGCACATACTGTATGGTCCTAGGAAGACCTGCGGTAAAGACCCTCTGGTCAATACCCAAACCATCATGGAGATGAAGAAGCATATCGCAATCTCCACCATTCCTCAACCCTGGGATAAAAATGTCTTCTAAGACATTACTAATGTATCCATAGAAGCCTTAGGTCTTTATAACCATTGACGACCATTGATGCCCCCAACATCTGAAACTTAGACGCGATTATTTTTATCCAATCAAGCATTGACTTAACTACTTGGGTCCTCTTCACATCGTGAATCTTCCCAATAAATAGCTCACCCACTGAGCTATGACTCAAAGAACATCCTAAAACCACCCTCGGTTCATTAACCAAGGTAAAATTCTATGTCAGGGTCTCGTTCACTCCATGAAAAGGTCTCAAACCCTGTTGAGGGTATTTTAGTCTTTATTTTGATTAGATGTTCTCCCCCCAATCCAATAACATATATCTCTTCATTAGTCTTTATTAACCTTACGTTACTGATATAACTTAACGCATCAATAACAAAAGTATGCAGCAGATTAAGCAACATAAATAACATACAGACATACAAGTGCATAAATAATAAACGAAGGTCCATTACACTCATTCGCAGGGCTAGGGCTCAGTGAATTCAAGCCCAGAGTGTAAACAACTCTAATGAATTAAGCAAGTTACGTATATAATACTCTAGTTGATCCATGTACTGGGTTGCAAACATGTGTAATTCACTCCCTTAATCCTTGAGAATTAGGGTCCCTTGTTTCCCATGACACTGTGGCCTGACAAGGTCTTCGTGTCACTTATTGGTCACACCCCTTCCTTTTGAAGCCATTTAACATTACTATAACATACCCTAACACTTGGTAATTAGGTTATGAGTTTCGGCGAAAACAGAATATACTGCCCCTAAGGACATTAGGGTAATTCTACCACCTAGGTTATAGTACCCTCCCTTTGGTCATTTGGTCATCTCACTATCTTTTATTTATTTTAAGTCATTAACCTCTTAGAAGGCTCCACTCTCAAACTGACTCTTGCTTCCATTCGTATGAATGTGAGCCGGTCTACTCAAAGGGGTATTCCTGTTATTTTGTTCAAAGCCCTCCTTACATCTAATGGGTCTAAAATTGGGATCAAGGGTGCTACTTCGCTTCATGGACTCAGTGTAATTTTCCTGGCATATGATGGGGTCGTGAACCCCATGCATCGACCCAGGTCTGACTAACAATTTACCATAAACCCTAGGGACAAAACGGTCAATTATCCACTCACTGGGATTTTTCTTCACTATTTGGTTTGCTCTATACTTAGGGTACATATTAAGATCTTACTATAAATTTCTCCATTTTTAAAATCCACTCATAGGCCCCTGAACCGGAGCCTCTAGATCCGATAAGTGAATAACATATGGTAATTTAACTAAAAGGGGTAAAAGGGTCATTTTATAGCCTCTGTGATTTTTACCAGGCCTGAAACATGGTCATAATACTCCCACACCTCTCAAGGTCCATGCATAATTTTCTAGCATTTTTTTTACTCTTTTAACCCCCTGAACCGGACCTAGTTCACTACCCCTTCTTTTTTTAACCCGAACCGGGTCTTGAACCACATGGTTCAAGTCACCCAACCTGAACCCATGTAGACGACCCGCAACGTGGGTCATCTTCCCCATGTCTAGTGAGGACCCTTCAGCGGCATCTCCTGGGCTGCCACAGTGGGGCAACGGCTAAGACCGAAAGGATCGCTGCTTGGCAACGATCCCATCAAGCCTAGCCCTGCTGCTGCCCGACGTCTAGCAGGGGCTTCTCAAACTCTCCTGACGCTGCCCGCCAGAGGCTTAGCCTTTGGTAGCCATGGCGGGGTGGGAGGCTAGCCTCACTGGATAGCCGCCAGGCAGCCATCCCGTTGCATCAGGCTCTGCTGCTGCCCGGTGGCTAGCCAGAGCTGAAAGATCTTTGGTTTTTTTTGTTAAATGCCCCGGCAGCTTACACAGCGGCATCCGAATCTACCACCGCCAAGGCCTCGCCAGAGCAAGGGTCGCTGCAGCCAGAGCTAGGGATACCACAGCCAGGGCTAGTGCGGCCCCTTTCCGACGGTTGTTCTGGTGACAAGAAATCAAATTATTGTTCACATAATTATGTGAATAGTATTTGTAGAAATCAATATAATTTTAACTCAAATTAGTTAACAAATTCTCCATTAATCTCAACTCTAAATCTTACCTCTGAGGCCAAGTTGTTGTTGATCCATTGCCACTGAAGCCTCACCAAAAAATTTCATTGGCGGCTCTTCCTCACCTCAATGGTCCCCCCAAAGAGCCCTAATTATCACTTTATAAGCGTAGATATTAGAAACCCTAATCCCTCTAGGAGTTAGACCAAAAGTCCCCCAGTTGGGCCAATTAATTAGGCCCTTAAAATATAAATTCGAAATACTAATTAATTGGGCCTGTATAGCAACTTAAATGACCAATTTACGCATCCAATTTGGGTAAACGGGCCCTACGCGATATGTTCAACTTCGAACAGTCATATTTCCCTCATCCGAACTCCGATTTGCGCGCTCTTGGTGGTGTTTTGAAGCTCTTTCTATATACTTTTAATCCATATAAGATTCAACCATCACTTCCAACTAATGATCAAGTTATTATCATACAAAGGTCAAGGGGTCAAACACCCTAATTTCATGTTGTCGACTTCGGGAATTTAGAAAATTCCCGGATGTTATAGTGATATTTATGCATGATTTGAAATGTGTGTTGGTGACACTTCTCATGCAGGTTTATGTGATGTTTATGCATGGTCTGAATGTGTGGTATAGACACTTCTAATGCAGGTCTATATGAGATTTATGCATGATCTGAATGTGTGGTAGAGACACTTCTCATACAAGTTTATGTGATGTTTAGGCATTATCTAAATGTGTGGTAGAAACACTTCTAATGCAGGTTTATGTGAGATTTATGCATGATCTGAATGTGTGGTAGAGACATTTCTCATATAGGTTTATGTGATGTTTAGGCATTATCTGAATGTGTGGTATAGACACTTCTAATGCAGGTCTATATGAGATTTATGCATGATCTGAATGTGTGGTAGAGACACTTCTCATACAGGTTTATGTGATGTTTAGACATTATCTAAATGTGTGGTAGAGACACTTCTAATGTAGGTTTATGTGAGATTTATGCATGATCTGAATATGTGGTAGAAACACTTCTCATATAGGTTTATGTGATGTTTAGGCATTATCTGAATGTGTGGTAGAGATACTTCTAATGCAGGTTTATATGAGGTTTATGCATGATTTGAATGTGTGGTAGAGACACTTCTCATGCAGGTTCATGTGAGGTTTATGCATTATCTGAATGTGTGGTAGAGATACTTCTCATGCAGGTTATGTGATGTTTGTGCATGATCTAAATGTGTGGTAGAGTCACTTCTCATGCAGGTTATATTTGATGATTGTGCATAATGTGATTGAGTGAGAATCACTTATTATGCCGGATGAATGCTATACCATAATGTAATTATTTATGCCATGATTAGTATATATGAGATACTTATATGCAGGATACTTACTTATGGGTAAATAGGGGTATGATAAGTGGATTAATTAAAAATGGGAATATCATGTGAAATGTGGATCTAAATTACAATGTTGATGTGCCATTGTTGTTTTTTGATTAATATTACAGTATTTCAAGCATTATTGAGTTTTACTCGCCCCTCTTTCTGTGTTTTGTTTTGGGGCTGCATGGTACGACATGCAGTTGATCATGATTCTCTATATAAGAGACGAGCGGGATATTCGTAGGAGTAGGTGCAGATGCCTTAGTACTTTATTTTGTCTTCTAATTTATGCTATCATGATTATAGAACACTTTGTATAAATGATTATGTTTCAGACTCACATATATCTGATGCTTTTAGACTTGTTTAAGATTTTTCTGATTTGAGCCCTGTGTTTAGGCTCAGGATATGAAGTATGTGGGTTAAGTTTGAGGATTTATTTTAGAGATGTTATCATCTTTTATTTTACCTTATTTTTCTTGCACAAAAGACTAAAGGTGCGCAACTTCGTGTATATGTTAAATACCCAATTAAGGGTTAATGTCTTCCGCAGTATAAATTTGTCGCCCCCGTATGCTTCGACTGGCCCTTAGACTAGGTTCAGCTCAGGTGGGCGTTAGGGCATGACATCTCCAGTGCAAGGTTTAGTTGCGATAAGGGGTTGTTTGTGTACTGAATTTGTGTAAGATTTTATTAATTTTGCTCCAATTTTGGCTTGAATTATCAGAATAATATTTGTGTGTTAAAGGTGGGCTGAATTAAATATTTAATCCCGAAGTTGATTCCAAGCCATTTCGAGTCAGAATAATTGAATCATCTCACAAGGTAATTCTATCGATTTCGGCTCCCAACCCCTATTTTAAAAATTATAAATTCTATTATTTTTTAACGGTTACCACTTATATCGATTTGAGCCTCCAAAAATATGTCATATATGTAGGGCTTATTTTAAAAGTTTAAAATTAGCTGCTCTAATAGGATTTTATATAATAGAATTTAAATTTATGAGCGTAATACTACTAAGAATGTGCATATCCATGTTTAAAAGAGAGTTTTATATTAATTTAAAATTTTAAAATTAAATTTAATACAACATCCAAACTTATTCTAAATTTTTTTTACCAACTATAACTTATATTCGGAGGTGAATTTTTTAAAATAATTTTAAAATATTTCACTTCAAATTCCAGAGAAATCCAAACACTCAAAATAGCCCCAAAACTAACTTACGAGAACGGCCGTGGCCCGCTAGCAGTAGCAACACCATATTTATGACGTTAATATCATATTTATGACTTGAGCCCAAACCTCCATATTTTTTTTACCGTATCCGCAATTGCGAAAGAAAAGAAAACTTTTGTACATGCTACCGCCGTACTGCGGAATGCTATCAGCTGCAAAGTGCAAACATCCATTTCTTTCCCTCCTATCCAGATTGAGAATCAATTTCCTCCCCGTTGATGGCCTCGGTTCTTCCGGAGTCTTCGGTCTTTAGAATCGTCTCCTTTCCTTCTTCTGCTTCTTGTTCCTCTCAGAGCCTCAGGGAGACGAAGCCCATTTTCTCTCTTCCCTCGGCACCCCCTCTTAAGCTGCGCACCTGCTCAGCCTCGGGAGCTGCGGAAGGCCTTGAACTGGCTGAGGAAGAAACCTTGAGTCCGTCCAGTTCGACGACTGGAACACGAAACGTGCGTAAGGACCGGCGCAAGACCGTTCGAGTGGCGTGGGAGAAGCTGGTCCGATGGTCCCGATCTTGGCGATCGAAGGCCAAGACTGATGTCTTGGAGCGCACCAAGAAGGTTGAATATCTCCTATTTTTTTACGTTCAAGAATCTGGTTTGGAGAGTTTTGGTGTCTCTCGTAAGTAATGGGTCAGTAGAAGTGCTGGAAATGGCTCTTGTGTTTTTACTCGTAGGCATTATGTCGAACGGTTTGTTGATTATTTAGTTTGTGGCTTTCAGCTTTTTAAGCTGATTGCAGTTGGATAGAATCACACTTTATGCGCCTGAATTTTCTTATCAGTGTGTGCTTTTGGCTTATATAATCAGTAGTTGATAGTCATGCCAAGTTATAGTGGTTCCTAGTGATACTTAGTATAAGATTATTTTGGCGGTTTTTGATTATTAGCGGGATTTTAATCAATGGATTTAGTATTGTTGGAGCCTGGAACTGGAAGTGACTATTATCTTAATTTCAGAATAGTTTTTCAGGATCCAGTTAGTTGCAATGGACTGGATTGATGTTTGGCTTGTTTCTATCACTCATATATTATATTGATGAACGAAAAATTAAGAGCCATATTATTTGCAATAGCAACTTTTTGCTGTCATTATTGATATTTTCATAAGGTGAACATTCAGTGTATTTATGCTGACCTTTGTAGTGAAAATGATGATAACAGGCTTCCTTCATTAAGGGATAGTGAGCAATATGATGATGGTAGTTCTCTTATATTGGGGGCTACCTTGGAAGGGTCTGGTTGTCTTTCTTTCTTAAAACATGAGCAACTAATGCAACTATTTGAAAAGTAATTTTAATGCATCAAACTACCCAAGGCATGTAAATTTTGTCAATGGCATCTTAAAAACCAATTTAACCTTTATATTGTTGCTTTCAACAAAATTGTAAATATTCATCTACTAAAAATCATCTTACTTTTTGTAGAAAAAATTTCAAACTAATATCCATCAGTATTTGTTAAACGGCATGAAATGGTTGCCACTATTGTTCTAGTAAACAAGGGAATAGGTGTGCTCCAATCAAAATGAGTGTAAAAAGTGATGTCTTTATAAATCTCAGAGTGTTATGTATGACTACATATGTAAAGAAATGACAAGTAAAAATTTTTATACATATTTCATCAGTTCTCTCTCTCTCTCTCGTAATCATTCTCTCTTCAGCTATAAGTAGGATGCAGCTTCTTGAAATATGATTTGCATTGTTTTTATTAGGTTGTAGTTATCGGTGGTGGATCATTTGGAACAGCAATGGCTTCTCATGTCGCAGCTAATAAGGTTGAAATGGAGGTGAAAATGCTTGTACGTGATGTTGACATTTGCCACTCTATCAACAAGAACCACATTAACTGGTAAGAACCACAGTAATCGGTGACAAGTTTCTACCTGAACTATATTTATTGGATTGATACAACTCACACACCCTGCAACACACATGCTAGATTTCAACCCTGGGATTCCTCCCTTGGCAGGGAGAGGCTGATCAGGGCACCACTTGCTGGATTGGCTTCTACCAGACAATTAAGATCATCGCGGTTACCTTCTATAAATTAATTATTTTAAATTGGCTCTAAAAAATCAATTCTTTCATCTGGTTATGCTCTAAATTATTTGGGATTACATACAGGTTTTATGTATACGGCCATGTGCCTAATATCAGTTTGTTGTCAATCTATATTGGATGTCTCTATGTTGTGAATTTTTGCAGAATAAAGAATGTCTGAGATCCTATGTGATAGGTTAGTTGTATATCCTTTTAATGTTATTACCAATTTTTATTTTCAGCAAATATTTTCCAGATTATAAACTACCTGAAAATATTACTGCAACTATGGATGCGAAGACGGCTTTATTGGAAGCTGATTTTTGCTTTCATGCTGTTCCGGTGCAGGTAATTTTTAAGCTCAGTTTGCATCTTAATGTTTTGGTTATCCTAAGTATAGCCTGTGGAATTTAAAAATTTGCAAATATGCCGATCTTATCATTTGACAAAAGGTGCTTAAAGTTTTTTTATTTTGCTGCAGTTCAGTTCATCATTTCTTGGAGGCATTGCACAGTATGTAGATCCTAACTTGCCCTTCATCTCTCTTAGCAAGGGATTGGAGCTAAACACCCTAAGGATGATGTCTCAAGTCATTCCGCAGTCATTGGGAAACCCTCGTCAACCTTTTATTGCTCTATCTGGACCTTCATTCGCAGTGGAGTTGATGAAAAAGCTGCCTACAGGTCTTTTATTTAAACTTGACTGGAAAACTTAGCAGAAAAAGCATTTTATATGTTATATATATGTATGGGAACTGATTTATTGAGGAAACAAAATACTTCAGGTTTTATATTTGAGGACATTAAACAAAAAGCTTTCATTTTTTAGCTTGTGACATATGGTAAAGCTTTGAAATGAGATACATAATCCAAGGGAAAAATTGTTTGTTATGTTTGAGATTATGGGTTCCAAAAGGCTCAAACGACATATTTTAGGATTTATTGTTAATATCTATCATTAAATGTAGAAGCGAAATTTAGTTATCTTTGATTTAGATTTTGGAGAAATTTTATGTTGCTTGTCTTTATGACCCTGCAGCTATGGTGGTGGCTTCAAAAGATAAAAAACTGGCAAATGCTGCTCAACAACTAATAGCTTCTCAGCATTTAAGAATTAGCACTTCGAGGTTGAAAACTCTTTCCTCATATATTTTCCTACAAAGAAAGTAGCAACTCTACACCCCATCTGCTCCCCATCTGCTGATTAACAATTTAAAAATATGTTTTCAAGAAGTGTTAAAAAACGAAAGCAGAGGATGATGAACAGGAATATTAATTAGTTCCTGGTTTCAGTTCAATGTCCACTGAACTGTGCTTACCTTGAACAGGAGAGGAGCTGGGACATGATTGAATACTGCTAAACCAGCCAGTCTAGTTTTTAAAATGCTGTTTTCCTGGGCTTTGCTTTCTGCTCAATATTGAGAATAATTCACTTGAAGGTTCCTGTGGATAATGAGAGATAAATATGTCTGTTTTAGTATAAGCTGCAGTCCCATCTGTAATATATGATGCTCCAGTGATGTAATAGGGGTGGAAATAGCTGGTGCTTTAAAGAATGTGCTTGCGATAGCTGCAGGGATTGTGGAGGGGATGGATCTGGGGAACAATTGTATGGCAGCCCTTGTGGCACAAGGTTGTTCAGAAATAAGGTGGCTTGCAACAAAGGTCTCTCTCTCTCTCTTTCTCTCTCCCCCTTTTATATGTCTTTAAAAAATAACATCATCATCGTTGCTTGAGATCAGCAGCATGGATTCTGTATCATCATTCCCCTTTTTACATTCAAATAATGATATAAATGTGTTCATAAATTTACTGACAAAGTTTTATTTCAG
Organism: Saururus chinensis; assembly: GCA_035235625.1. NCBI lineage: Eukaryota > Viridiplantae > Streptophyta > Magnoliopsida > Piperales > Saururaceae > Saururus > Saururus chinensis. The sequence continues at coordinate 28,079,071 of CP141142.1, forward strand.
ATGCCCCTTTGTATGTGAACCTCTAACATGAGAAGAATGATGCCAAAACCCATCATCATTGTCATCATTGGCCATCCCCAATAGCTTTGGGTGGTTGTGAGATGATGGTTGTAGGAGAAGTATTGCTATGTGCATCGTCAAATGTGAAGCTATCACTAAAATAAGAACTTTTCTTTTCATGCAGAAGACGATTTCATGTAATTGTAAAAAAATGGCGTAAATAATTATTTTCTAAAATAAATTATTTCCTTAGAAAATGATTAATTTCTTTTAAAAAGTGAAAGTACTGCATGCAAGTGATGCCTACACCTCAGCAATTTTGACCTGCTATTTGAAGTTGGAGAGCATTGAAGCTAGCAGCCTGATGTGTTTGTAAGATATCTGACAGAGTTTTAAGTTAAATTGAGGAAGAAGAGGGAAGTGAGGGTTCAGATATATAGAGAATGAGGGTAGAAAGGATATAGAAAGTGAAGTGGAAGAATCTATAGTTGGAAGAAAGTGGGTTTGAGGCAGACAAGGAATAGATCAACTAAATTAGGGTTTTCGTTCACCATCACTTCTAGAAGCCTTATAATCTTTTAAATAGGCCAAAGAAAATCCTAATTACTAATTAAGTAATAAGTACCAATACCCCTCATCATGGATTGCCATCTTGGCAAGTTGTCACGAGATCTCGAATCTTGTCAATATGGTGTGATAAAACTTCTAGGATAGGCCGAGATCCTTTCCAATTTTCCTCTTATGTCATTTTTTCTTAAAATATTTCGTTAAAATCTTAAGGACCTCAGCTGAGATCCCCTACAATTTTCCTCTTATGTCATTCTTTTTCCGGAAACCTATCCATAAAATCTCAAGGGAGGATCCTAGCCGTGCGATAATCTCCAATTTTTGTCTTATGTCTATTTGTTATTTAAAAGAAAACCTTCATGAACTTATTAATAAAATGTATGTAATGTCTGACTGATGATTAATTTGTGACTTGGTATACTAATTTTTGTTTGTAATTCTAGATCTTGTTGAGATCTCTTCTTTTTTCTGATCGAAATTGACACCGAAACTGAGATGGCAGTCCATGTCCTACATAATGGTTCTCTAATGCAGTGCAGCAGAAACAGAAAGTAACTGCAAATATAAACACACAAAGAGAAATAGATAAATAACCGAAGCAATAGGTAGCTTCAGGTTCTGGTTAACCTTTAAACAATCTGGATTGTGATTGCAAAATTTGTGCCTTTACTGAAAGAATATTTCAGTACTAAGAAAACTCTACAATTCTCACCAAAAGGGGCTGATTACTGTTCCAGATAAAAAGTAATAGAGAAAAGAGGATGAGAACTTGAAGAAAATGAAGCCAAAGCATTCATTTTCTTGTTTTAAAGGATCTGAACTTTTGTTCTGGTGGATAATGTGTTTATAAAAGCATGTTTGCTGCCTCTGACCTTTGATAACTGGTAACTGTAGAAACTTTTTTCTCTTGCAGACTCAAGTAAGAAGACCCTAAAACGACCCTGACTAATTGACTTAAGGCAGTTTCTTCCTACCTTTAAAATAAAACTGGGAAGCTTGTAAAAAGACACCCTAAACACACAGGAAACCTAAATTTGACTTCAGAACTATGCTTTCTACATGTATGAGCTTCTGGAGATTTTGTGGCACACCTGACATCTTCTGAAAAGTAATGAAAATGCTACTTCATTCAGAAATTATCAAATTCCCCTTTGTATTTCAGAACTGTTATTTTGCCTTGGATCATTCATCCCAACTTCTTCCTTACTGAATATGTTTTGATTTTCTAAGAATGCTCATCAGAATCCATTAATGGTTCTACTTCCATGTCCTATAAAACTTGAAATGTCATTGCCCTATTGAATAACCCATCCTTCTTCAATCGAAATTGGATATAATTACTAACATACCCAATTGCCCTATTGAATAACCCATTATTCTTCAATCGAAATTGGATATAATTACTAACATACCCATTCTTCTTGGCTCCCATCATTCCACCCTTGGTATTGCATCACCTCAACCTCGAGGTAAGTCTTTGTAATTGCCAGGCCTTGGTCTTCAACATAGGCAAGCAATATTGGACATGATCCTTGCCTTGTCAGCATGCCAATTTAAGTTGATGACCTCCCAACATTATAAGGAAAAACCTTGTGCATTTGAGCTGACGATGCTTATGCAATCCTAAAAGTCACACGAAAATGCAAACTGAAACATTGTTGCAGTTTACTTTTTGCACCCGTAAAATGAGAGCATAGTGGGAGGCCTAGGGAGTGATAAGAAGGTGTGTAGAAGGGAAAACAAAATTCATAGAAGCCAATTATGATGGGAGACACAATTTTCAATTTTGGATGTTCTTCTAGGTCATCCTTTGCAGCTTTACCCTCTTATAATCACAAATTGCTTGTGCATTCAAGGTTGGTTGTTCAGACTTTCTTATTATCATGTGGTATATCGTTGAATCTTTTGTCATGATTAGAACTATATATTAGTCTCTTTAAAGTATGAAATTCAGGGAAGGTGATATTTTTTGTACTTGAGAAGTGAGAGAATAGTGGGGCGCCTTTGTAATGATTTGCCTAATACATAGAAGCCACTTATGATGGGTGACACACTGGGTCCTTTTCTTTTTGCTTTTTTATAATCCGAAACTGTTTACACATTCAAGCTTGCTTATCCAGACTTTCTTAATATCATATAGTATTCTTTTTTAAATCTCTTGTATGGAATGAGAACCATATGTTTATCTTTTTAAAGTGTGCACTTTCCAAGATGTTATGGTCCAACCATATTTCAGGCTCTAAACGAAATAGCCTAAGCTATGACCACCGGACCTCATAATTGTATTATGTTTTCTATCATGATTCGTATCTTAGAATGCAGCTATATTTATCTCTTAAACTGGGGCAGATTATTTGAAGTTACATTTGACAAGAGAGGATATAAAACAATTGAAAAAACCCACTTTATGTATATGGAAAACGTTCTGACCTGTTTCATGCTAAATTCAAGAACTTACATGCAAGCGGAATTATTTGGAGAATCTGAATCTTTTCTATACTTGTTATTGCTGGTGTTGGACCCATTTCTTGTCATTTGAGATTTACTGTTGTATTGATGTTTAAACCACAAATAATCTCACCAAGTTATTTTGATTTTTTTTTTCATTGAGATGATTTATAGATGCCCCATTCTCTCATCTACATAAATCTTTAATTCTACACTTCTATTTATTGTGCACTTTTATTTTTCTAATTAGTATCCTATATACTGCCTTTTGATTTTAAGATGGGTGCAAAGTCAACAACCCTTATGGGCTTATCCGGGTCGGGTGATATCATGCTTACGTGCTTTGTAAATCTCTCAAGAAACAAAACAGTTGGTGTTCGCCTTGGGTCTGGAGAAAACCTTGATGAAATTTTGAGCTCAATGACTCAGGTTCCATTTCTTTATTTAAATGTTCTAATCAATAGTAATGACATTCTAAAGGAAAAAGAGAATAAAAGAAGATATGAATCATATGTTAAGGAAAGCTGGTCTTTCATATTCAAATAAGATTTTCATCTGGTTCCTTGATCTTTTGTTTAGGTAGCTGAAGGTGTCTCAACAGCTGGAGCTGTTATTGCTTTGGCACAGAAGTACAAAGTAAAGATGCCTGTTTTGACAGCAGTTGCACGAATTATTGACAATGAGTTGACGCCTAGTAAGGCTGTTCGTGAACTCATGAGCCTTCCTCAGGTATTTTATCTTTTCTTTTCCTATTTAATTTATCTATTCCCCTTCGAAGCATAACAGTTGTGGGCAACAATGTCATAAGGGAATTGAGTGCTTTTTAAATACTTTTAAGGCTACTCATTTTAGCTGACAAGATGCCAATTATGCTGAAACACACTTGCTTCTGCTAAGAGCTGCTACATTTTGAAAGTCAGTGATGTCTGGCTTCTGATCAAATATTTGCTTCCACATGATTGTGATGAAATGCTACTACTTTTATTTTTTTAATTAATACATTAATTTTTCTTTCAATTGTACGAAACACACAAACATGGAGAAAATGCATTACGAATTTTCTTCGTTGATGGTAATCTTCTCATTGAAATCAAAACCTCATCAGAAGAGCCAATAAATTCATAGTGTCTGCGTGCAGCACTTAATTTAAGCTACTCAAAGGAAATATGAAAAGTCACCCTAAACGACGGTCCATATTTTCTTCATTTTCGTGTACATGAGCAGTTATTTGATCTGTCTTGAGATTTAAGTTTTGAATAGTTAGGGAACAGTGATTTTCCTTGCAGTAGAAAGAATGATCAGATTGTGCATCTTGGTGACTTATATTGTTGGCAATTGATGTAGGTAGAAGAAGTCTGAATTGCAGGGTCTAAGTGGGGATGCAAAATTATATCATGGTGAAGTGAAAATGGATCATGGTTGACTATAAGGGCCACACGAGGAGATTCATGTGTGAATTAAGAGCCAATCATGATTTAAAAGAGTGGTTGGCCTTTTTAACACTTTTTTTCCTGTACATTAAACACATGAGAATATTTTTTTAGTGAACAGGAGATATCGTAAGCAAAAACTAAACAAATTTATGTTGTTAGTACATGTCTTAAACAACCATCGTTACGAAAACATTTCTTATCCAAGTTAACCATGGCATGCTACATCAACATCAATGAGAACATTAAAAAACTGGAGAGTTTTTTCATCAAGGTTTTTGGTTAACATATTTGGGATCAAATAGGAGAGGATTTGCAATTTTTAATTTCTTGTTGCTTGCATTGTATTTTTTATTTGCAATGCAACTTTAATATGACAATAAGACATTGCTAATCAACAGAGCACTGCATTGAGTTGGATGTGGGTGACTTGGACTCCCAAGCCATGCTCTAATCTGATACGTCGGCATCTAATTAGGCAATTGTAACTTCACTTCTCTTATGCATATGAGTGTCAGGCTCCAATTTTCATCATTCATTAGTCCGTCTTCCTGTCATAAACAATGGTAAGCAAAGGATTAGCAAGCATCTAAAGAACATGCTTGGGAGTTGCGAAGCAACCTAAGTACCAAGTTTAGGATGATTTGGATTCCTTATCTACTGGGGCACATATAAAGGGAACCATGCCATGGGTGCTTCTACAATGGTTGCCATCATGTGTTTTTCGGTAACTTAAATGGTTTCCATCAACACATGAAATGCATCCTTACCCCATCCTTATTCCTTAGTGAGTGCCACCAATTTGTCTAAATTGATCTCAATCATTGATTAATGGCTCTGATTGTCCAATCAAAAAGAAGCAAACGTCTGAATGTATCATTTGGTCTTCTACACATATCATAAATGCTCACCGCCGGCCACATATGCCTTGGTTTTGCTTTCTAGTTCTACGGCTCTGATCTGCATATCTGCAATGTTTAATATATTTTTTTTCTTATTTTTTATTCCTATAGACTTTTCTGAAGGCATGATGCATCAATGTTCATGGGGCAGAGGATGAAATGGTAAGAGCTGTTTCATGATACTACTTACCTGAGTGCGTAAACATAAACACTCACACATAAGAGGTCATACAATGTGCTTATATTTTAGTTGTTTTATAGTTCTAGTGTCATTTTTGAAATCCATTTGTTTAAACTCTTTTAGTTGTGGATTGTATTTTTTAATTCGCTATAGATCTCCAACTTAAAGCTTCATGTGAATTCTCTTTGGAAAATAATATGCAAAGGTATAAACCATTTTTATCTAATCCCCTCTAAGTTTTTCTCTCTCAAATTTTGTGATTTCTTAACCCTTGTATAACTCTTTAAATCAGTTTAGGTCTTGGACTTGCATAAGGAAAAAATTGAAATCGGAATGTGTTAATTGGGGTAACTAGTCTTCAAAGCGATTGATCATTTCAAACAAAAATTAATTGTTCACTGTTTGTTTTGTACATGATACTTTAAGTGATTGATCGATTCATGGGTGCAATCAACCAATAACAATCGACTTTGTTTTGCATAGGGTGAAATCTGTTGCCAATCAATTATTTGGTTCTCCTTGTTTTGCAGTGATTGATCGTTCTACTTGTAATTTACTATTTTTTCTTTTTTATCCTAAAACCTTCTACAACCTTTGAAATCACTTCTGAAACTTCTCTAAGTAATATTTTAATGCGAATGTGATCTGAATATGCATAAAAAAACCATCAATATTCTTCAATATGGATCAATAAGAATACATTTACTCTCATTTTTTTAGTCTGTCAATTCCTAATCTAATTCGACCACAACAACCTTAAATTAGATTCTAAGACTTAATACATACACAATGTTTTTAGACATAATTTTGACATAGAAATCAGTTAATAAACTTGACATATGACTCATATGTTTTTACAAAAATAATTCAGAGTATAAATATAAAAAGAAAATATAACTAATTTTAATGATAACTAGGATTATACATTCAATATACAAAATCCTAAGGCAATAGCATAAGCATATGCCTTAAACTATGGAAGAAAATCTACAATAACTAAATATGAGATACTATCAATATTATATGAAGTTTTCTTAATGTTCTTTCATTTATTTACTCATGACTATTGCTTAGGAGAAACTTATGCCATGCTTAACAAACCTTTAGTTCTCTTCCTGCTGGCAATATAATTTATCCTGAGCACCTGTGTGACACAATCACATAGGGGATCTCAAAGGATTCCCAAAACAAAGCAAGGGTGAGTATAAACTTAGGTTTTGGAAAAACTCACAGAAACACCCAAATATATGATTCAATATTTAAATTAAATTCCTTAAGAAATCATTATATACATATATCTCAAAAGTACATCAAAAGCCATAAAAATTATATTAGTGTAATTTAATCTCAGCATTAAATCTAAAATATGTCTCAATATGATAGAAATCATAGCAACGAAAAATGCTTTTACCTATTACCTTATACTTGATGCATAAACCTGACATTCCAAATCGGAGATGCAAAAATAATACCCGGTCAAGTCGGTGCACATAGACATGATTACATGGACTCCAATTCTAAAAATCTCAATAATATAAACATATTAGTTATCTCAACCTGGGGAGGCAAAAATATACCCTTTTGGACAGAAAACCTTGCCCTTTTTGACATAAAGTCGATTTAATCAAACCCGATATGGCTAATCCAAAAGCTATAGAAAAGCCTTGGCTAACCACAATTGACTATAGTTCACAATTTATTTTCATGGTGCATGGAACATAGGGCACGATCACAGGTGCAACATAAGTAATCATATTATGTCATGTTAAAGTATAATTCAGTAGATGAGATCATATGGACTAAGATATGATACATGTGACATGAATTTATAAAGATAATCTCATATACGTACATGTATGCATGAGTAAGTCTAATGTTCATCAATCATTCTTAACCTATTATGTGTAAAAGAGCATTGCAAACATGAAGATAAATCCGCAAAATTTACATACAATTCATTCTTCATCAAAAAACATATTTAACCACATAAACAAGGTGTTAATGTAATAAACCACTCTTAAAATGAAAGTCCCTTACCTCCAAGGCAGAGAAACACTTCCAATCCTCCTAAATTAAAAAATCCCTAATCCAAATGATTAAGTTTTCCATTAGGCGTAAACATAACTATAATTATTCTACCAAATTAAGACTCGGTATACCGCTTTACCACCCAATGTGCATGTGTAAGATATGTTCAATTTTTCAAACAAATATATGCATTCATCACAATAGGCAAGTATAACATGGACTGCATAATCCTAAACATGAGTTCTATACAACATGAAGCACTCTTGATACATAGGATACATATCATAGATATAGTTGAATCATAACAAATGATGAGGCTTAACATTGATTCCCCAAAGATTATACACCCTCAAGCCCTAACCCCGAGTTTATAAGTTCTCATATTGATCTTAGTTATCCTAGGTTTATCTATATTATAATTATAAAGTTGAGACTTTAGTTGATATTATTATGTAGTAAGAGTTTATTAGGCCTCCCATGATAATAAGTTAAATGTTCATAACTTTAATTTCCCATTTAGGGTATTTTAGTCAATGTTATATTCTTAAACTCTTAGGGTCAAGGATTTCTAAGTATGTTGTCAACTAAACAATAAACTTAGTTTATCACTTACACATTAAACCAAAATCATAGATATAATTAAATAGGTCCAAACCTAAGGGTACTATCAGAATTGTTGTGATTTATTGAGTATTTCTAAGTATGTTGTTAACTAAGAAATAGTCTTAATTTTTCACTTAAGCATTAAGCCAAAATAATAAATATGGCTAATAGGTCCAAGCCTAAGGGTACTACCAAAATTGTTGTGATTTATTGACAACTCTATTAGGTATGAAATGTTAAATATAATTTCCTAAAAGATTCATAATGCTATAGTAAAATTATATTAAATTTTGCCATCAGAATTTCCTCTTGTAAGCTGAAATACACTATTATGGGTAAAAATATAATTTTATATACTTTTGTAGATTTGTGTTTGACTTGATACTTGGTATTGGTGTTAATTAGACTTATAGGGTCCTACCATAATTTTATTAGAAATTTTATAATATTTATGTATTTAGTGAACCGGGGTTAGCTTTGTATTGCAGTGTTAAATTTTCATTTTAATCACTGGACCTGACCGGCTAAACAATTACCCGTGCACCAGTTGTCTTCAACCTTTTGACTGAGAAAAACACTGATGCTCTGTTCTTCCCTTTCTCTTGCACTTCAATTTACAATATCCATGTAATAATACGGAGGAGAATAACCTTTTAATTGTCATGTACCATGCTTCCAAGTTCGGTCCTTGCCTAAAGAAACTAATAAATTATTCAATGAAAGATCTTCCACATCTCACTGTTCCCTGATGTACCTACTTAACCTCAGAACCTAGGAGAATTTAGACAATAGCCTAGACATCATTTTCTACTTAACAACGAGCATGGACAATGATTTAAAACATTAGATGTACCAACCCTCACAACCCACACTCTGTTTTACCAAGATCAGCACTGAACTATTGAACAGTATGAAACACGATGTCAAAAACTCCCACAGAATCTGAACGGCTATAACTCAAACCAATTAGACTATAACTTTAGAAGGAAATTCTTCTTACTTAGCAAAGGTTTTTGCAATGTGTAGTACAAATCAGACAAGCAATTTTCTGAACACGTTGGTGGTATGATAACTAGTAAGAATTGTAAACAGAGACGTCAAGAGTAGATTATGGTGAATGAGAATGGAATCTCCAGTGCCATCGTAGGATATCAAGCAATAACATATTGTGCACTTTACATTATAAAAATAAATTTAAACACACTGATTACAGTCATGGAAAGAACAAGTTTACAGAGATACTATTACCATGGAAATCACCTAGATTATGAAATGCATACCATGTGAATATGATTAAAAAATAAAACATCCCACAGTTTCTAGCAAGAGGGTGGGAACAACTTGAATACAACTGAATAGAAAATGTCTTACTTGATTGCATTAGATCGTAAAAAGGATAGCGAACTGTAGATGCTACAGTTGTTTGCGAATGAAAACCAATATCGTTTGCCCTCTATGGACGACTTCCTCTTTATCTGGATGTTTTTCTCAGGTGTACTCTCCTCCCTCCCTAACAGCTGGGTCTCCTATCTTTTATAAGAGGCTGTTCCCTCCTAATTTAGGACTATGGGAATTTTATCAAAATTCCTTTCTACACAAACTTTTTAACTAAGGTCAATCCTCTAATTTAAGTAAATTTTTTAATTAAAGTTAAAACAACCAAATAAAAAAATCGTAATTAATAATTAAATTCTGATTACAAGTGGGTCCTACATGTGTATGCCGGCTCATAATTTAAAATTCAGAATACTTTCAAAATAAATCTTTGAAAATCGTATCTCTTATTTGGCTTCTATTTTTTATGTTCTTAGTACCACTATAATAGGCTCAAAGTTTACTTTTTATTAAATAAATTTTATATTTAAAAAAGAGAAAAAATTAGTTAAATAAGATACTTAGGTCAAAAATATTAGTTGTTATAGTTGAGGTATTGCAAAACCAATTAAAAAGGTAGAGGTTCCACCCTGACAATGTACTTGTCAAGCTTTTCACGACCTTGGAATAAGGGAAAGTATTAAATTAGGGATTTAATTGACATTTAATGTCAACATAACTATTTATTTATAGTGGGCTTTAATTGGTATAAAATGTGAAGTCAACTATACATTTCTACTGTACTTACCATGGAAAATAGGGCTGCACAAAAAATTCGGACCGACTTGACCCGGGTGGAACCGACTCAAAATTGATTGGGTTCAAGGTGGGTCGGGTACTATCTCGGGTCGGGTTTGAACAAAAAAAACTCGAGAACCCGACTCAACCCGACCCCACATTATACATCACTATATGAACTTTAATCTCATTACTCGAATTGCTTTGGATTGGGCGTTATAATGTGGCTAACTCCATATAAATTTCTAATATGCCTAATACAATAGTTATTAAGAAACAATAGTTTATTATAAATAGCAATTCTTATTTTTTTATAAGCAAAAGGTTTAATAGTGCTATATGATTGTAAATTTGTTATTTGAATTGTTAGGTTTAGTAAAAAATTAATTTGACCCGGGTTTTATTTCGGGTTCTCGGATAGGGTCGGGTTTTATCTCGGGTCATGTTGGGTATAGGAATCTCGGGTTCTATCTTGGGTAGGGTCGGGTATAGGAATCTCGGGTAGAGTTGGGTACGGCATTACCCGACACTACCCTACCCAAGATGCAGCCCTAATAGAAAATAAATTTCACAAAATTTTAGGTTATGACAATGTGGTGGCTAAGGAGGCTAGGTCTAGGTCTGGATTATTTGCCTGAAGTAAGGAGCCCTAGTAGTGCGAGAATATGTTTAGGCATTGGAAAATAGCTCCATGTGATGAATGCAATGCTATGTTTGAATTGATGTAGGCATATGATGCATGCATGCATATGATTGAAGCTTTTATCAAATGCATCTAAATTGGTTTGCGGCCACTTCCATTAAATTTAAGGAAGGAGGAAGAGGACAAAGAGGATGGGTAGGAGGCAGAGGACAATGCAAAAGAGGAAGAGAGGAGGAGGTGGAGAAGGAGGATTAGGTAGAGGAGAAAGATGATGAGGGGAGGAGGAAACAAAGAAGGAGGAGGAGACGAAGAAGGAGGAGGTGGTGGAAGAGGTGTAAGCGGAAGTTGCTAGTGCTAGAGAAGAAGAAGCTCTTTTAGTGTGCAAAGGGAACTCACAACTAGTAATTGACAATTTGATAGTTGGCAACTTTAAACCCGCTTTGAAAGTTATCAGTTTGACAGTTGGCAGTAGAAAGATCTAAATTGAGTAAAAATAAATCTCAATTTTCTTTTCAAGTAGTTGGTGGTATTAATGGGTTCATTTTTAAGATTGACATTTATGAAGGAAAGAAATAAATCTTAAAATTTTTCCATAGCTAATTCACGATCATCTCGATGGATTTTGATCAGAAGAAGAATACGGAGGTCGGAAGGAGGAGATAAAGAAGGAGGATGAGAGGAAGAGGAGATGAAGATGGGGGAGGAATAGGGGAAGGCAAAGGCAAAGGAAAGAGGAAGCTAGGGTTGGAGGTAGAGGAGGAGGTAAGGAGGGCAATCAATATTGAAGCCAAAGGAGGAGGTGTAGAGGAGATGAAGGAGGGGGAAGGGTTTAGGGAGGAGGGGGTAAGGGGAGGAGGCAAAGGGGAATTGGATCCAGAGGTTGAGGAGGTAGAAGTGGAGGAGAGGAAAAAGAGGTAAACATGAAGTGAAGAAAGGGAACAGGGGTAATCAACTCAGCTCACATGTGCTCACGTCTATTTTGATAAATATTTAGAATACCTTTATATGCACCATAATAATTCCCTTACTATCCCGTTTCTTTCTTACCGCAAGTAAATTTTTTGAAATATCTCAAATGCACCCCAGGGTTGATGAATTTTTTTACTTGAGTACCTTTAATCTTTCTCAGTATGTACTCCAAGCCCCAAATCGCACATCAAACGCCATTCACATCTGCTCTGCCCTAGCGCCCAGCTCCTCTTCCTCTTACTCAACTTCGTTGGCCAGCAAATCTCACATCTCAAACGTTATTTGCATCAGCCCTGCTCTAGCCTCCCTCGCCCCTTGTCATGACCCTGAACTGGGGGTCACCCAAGGCAAGATCCCGATGCAAAACACATTGTCGCCCACATATGGACAACAGTCATTAAAGTAAAATTAGACAAAATTTTATAATAATCCAAAGAAAGTACTATAAATTAATTGTCTTGCCAAATAAATCACCCGGTGGCAGAATTATTAGTCATCCAAATTAATAAAATGACTTAGAGTTCTTATGCAACTGCCCAAGTCTCTCATAGACTAATGTTTATTAAAACGAAAGAGCTCGCATCTCCCGGCTAAGCATAAATATACTCTAAAGTATCTGTGTATATAAATACACATGTTGAAAAATTCATGCAAAAGAAAAACCACCTATGAGTTTATGCTAAGTAAGATAACACACAAATAATAAGTCATAAAATTATATTTTTAAAATAATATATATATATATATATATATATATATATATATATATATATATATATATATATATATATATATATATATATATATATATATAATTATATACTGTAATAAAAGTAAACATTGAAAGCATTCCGCCTTCTAAACAAACCTTCCGTAAACCTTAACTAGATTTACAAAAATTAACCATGTTCTTCAACTTTACAAGACACCCTTGTCCTAAGGAGCAATATCCTAGAGAGCACCATCCTAGACCACTCATATGCATGTGACACCGATCTTGAAGGTTATACATACCATGCCTCAAAAATCTACCTCAGCTTGCTTGGACCAATCTCGTACAATTTTCTTCATTTACTTTGGCATATATATATAATTTATCAATTTTCATCTTATTAACTAAATACGAATAATTGCATGCCCACCTCATAGAATATACTATGGTGGAAAAACATGTTAGAAAAACAAGTATATAACCTCAAAATTACATGCAAGTCAATTACTCATCTATGCGCAAAACTTCAAAACCTTAATTTTGACATTGTGACTTATTATGAAATTTTGGGAGATTTCATTTTAATGTCAAATGATCATGAATTTGAACCACAGTCAAATGAGAGAGTTATTGACATGAAATTAAATTATGGAGCCAAGTTGACTTACAAAAGTAATTAAATCACAATTTTGAAAATTAGTGCATAGTTTTGAAAAGTTGAGTAGGCAGAAATGAAATAGCCAAACTCGATGCTAAAGACTCCAAATTAATCAAGGATTTTTATGCTAGACATATAACTCGTTGATTTTACCCTCAAGAAAGTTGAGAGAAAAAAAAACACGATCTGAAGGTAGAAGACACGCTTGAACATGAAATCACATAACTATAAAATTCAACCCACATGTGTTATACAAAATCCAATAATTAAAGCTTAATTGAGAAAAATAAAAAAATTGATGGAATAATGAAGAAGAAAGAGGGAAACAAGGGGAAGAAGACAGAAGAAAGAGAAGATAGGGCAGAGGAGTCATCTAGAGAAAGAAAGAGGAGAAGAGGGCTGCGGGTCTAGAGAGTAGAGCACGGGGCTCATTTTTGGCAGGTGTCCTAGGTTGGGTAGACTTCAACCCTCTTTGGATTCCTTCTATACTTATCTATAATAAATCAGAATTAAATCAAAATCCACTGAGATGAGAGAGTCCAAATCAAATTCAACCATCTTAATATTATCTTTAACTTGGAACCCATGCATTGCATGGCTGACGGATCGGCGGACTTATTTGATGGGCATCTTGCTTAGCTCAAGTTTGCATACCCAATTACTATCTTTTCTTTATTTCTCATCTAATTGGACCAAATTTCACATAAATAATTTCTAAATTAAGGAAAAATCAAGGGTGTTACACCCCTTCCCTTCTAGTTGTCACCTCCTCTAGCTCCAGTTCAACTTCGTTTGTCAGTAAATCTCCTATCTCAAATACGATTTGCATCAACCCCACCCTAGTCTCCCTTCCCCCTTACCACCACGAAGTGCATTCGAGAAGACCTATAACTCATAACCCTTGGCATTTGTGAATTGATTGGGGCTCACTGCAAAGTACATTCTTAAAGAGCTATAACTGATGGCTCTCAACCTTGCTATGATAGACATCCACGGGAAAGGCATTGGTGAATTGGTGGGGTCTTGCACCGCAAAGTGCCGGAGATAATTTTGATTGCTTGAGGAGATTACAAACGCAACAAAATTTCAACCACCACCAACATGAATAGTATTGCTCGTCATATAGAAGGAAAAAAATTAGAGAAGAAAAAAAAAGAGGAGAGATTGGAGAAGAATAAAAAAAACTCACCTTAAACCAAAGGAACTGCATGTGATGATTTTGCTTGAGAAAAAGCAAAATGTAACAAGCATATATGCGTTCAAAAATTCAAAACTTCACACAACTTTCTCTAAGGGGGTCATCAAAAATAGCTGTTATAGATACTCAAAATAGAGACCCATTTGCCTATGTGGTTAAATAGAGACCCGAGAACTCTAACTATATATGCTAAAATTTTTATATTAATATTAAAAAAAGTTATAAAATAAAAAAATACAAAGAAAAGAAGGTGGGATAAATAAAAAAAAAAACAAATGGCATCTCTAAATAGAGCCTATTTTTACTCCGGCGGCCATTCCGTTGTAGTTAGACTGACCACGCGGGATACCAAATGGCTCTAAGTTTACTTGCTTTAATTCCTCTTAGAAAAAAAAGGCTCCGCTTACCCGCGGGCCAGGGAACAGCGCGTCGCTCATATATTTGCTTCGTGCCGCTCGGTCGAGCCGGTAACTCGTGTTGAGCAGTCTGCGCAATGTCGCCGCAAAATGAATCAGCTAAAATGCTCCGTTGCATTTAGAATAATCAAGATGTAGTCATCTGAACCTGGCTTGTGTTGGGATTACTTCCGCTATACGTATGAAGTGGAGTAATGCAAAAATCCCTCGTAAGATTGGACAAACACTCCATCCCATCCCTTCTTAAGGCCTCTGCAGCGAATTACAATTTGAGCTACGGCAGAAAGGTCCATGCAACCATCATCCAGATGGGTCTCCAATCCGACTGCTACATTGCCAGCGCCTTGATCAACTTGTACGTGAAATGTGGGTCCCTCTATGATGCCATCCAGGTGTTTGGTAATTGTTCTGACAGTGGATGCTCCTCAGGATGGGTTGATCTTACTCTCTGGAACACTATGATGAATGGGTATTTTCGGTGTGGCTTCAGGAGTGAGGCACTGTCTTTGTTCCGCAGGTTGCAGTTCTCAGCTGTGAGACCTGACGAGTTTTCTCTAAGCATCGTGCTTAATGCTTGTTCTGATGTCTCGGATGGTCTTTGGCGTGGGAAGGAGATCCACGCTTACATTATGAGGAATTGGTTTTTTTTTGGTAATGACTCGTTTTTGGGTGCAGCAATGATTGATGTGTATGCCAAATGGGGGAGACCTTTCGATGCATTGAAGGTGTTTGACAGGTTTGTTGAGAGAAGCGCTTTCATGTGGAATTCCATGATTAAAGGGTTCTGTCAAAATGGGTTTTGGAAGGAAGCTTTGAGGCTATTCTTGATGCTGAAAAATGTTGTCCTTGAAGTTGAACCTGCAACGTTTTCCATGGTAATGTCTGCATGTTTAGATGGAGAAGCTGTGGAGTTTGGTAAAGGGGTCCATTGTGATGTGATAAAACTGGGCTTTGAGTATGAACCTTACGTCCGCACTTCCCTTGTTACTATGTATTCGAAATTAGCGTCAGTTGAGGATGCATATAAAGTGTTCAATGAGGACCCTGAGAAAGGAGTTGAGTTGTGGAATGCAGTTTTATCTGCTTTTGTCTATAATGGGCATGTTGAGGATGCCATGGATTTGTATAGTCAGATGAGGTTAAGTGGCTTAAGACCCAATTCTTTCTCAATTTCCAACGTCTTAACTGCTTGTGGCATAATGGGTTTGTGTGATTTTGGAAAGAAACTTCATGGGGAAGTGTGCAAAAATCCATCTCAAAATAATGTGGCTGTTCAAAGTGCACTGTTGTCCATGTATGTGAAATGTGGAGAAATAGAAAATGCTTATTCAGTATTTGATATGTTTAAAGATAGAGATTTGGTATTCTGGGGCACCATGGTCATGGGCTTCTGTGATGAGGGTAAGATTTTAGAGGCCTTAGATTTGATCCAAGAGATGGAGGCAAAAGGATTCAAACCTGATTCTCATATCTGGGTAAATTTAATAGGTGCATGTGGGGACATGGAAAATGTACAAATGGGGTCTCAGATTCATGGGCTAGTGATCAAGAACGGATTTATAGATGACATTTTTGTAGGCTGTGCTCTGATAGATATGTACTCTAAATGTGGCTCACCAAAAGTGGCAAGTACTGTTTTCTCAGGCATGGCACATAAAAATCTGGTGGCCTGGAATTGCACAATGTTAAGCTATAGCCGAAATGGTCACCCAGACTTAGCAGTTGACCTCTTTGCTCAACTTTTAAATCATGACGTTGTTTTTGACTCTATCTCTATCACCACAGCACTTGCTGCAGTGTCTTCATTGGCAGTCTTAATGAAAGGAAGAGTTGTACATGGCATGTCTATCAGACATGGGATCATGCCTGATATCCATGTTGATAATGCTTTGATCGATGTATACGTCAAGTGTGGATGCCTACACTATGCAATGAGGATTTTTGACAGAATGTTATATAAAAATTTAGCTACATGGAATTCAATGATTTTAGGTGCTGGATCACATGGTTCTTGCTTAGAAGCACTTGCATTATTTGAGTGTATGCAAACAATGGGTGTTCAGCCAGATGAGATCACTTTCCTGGCATTACTCTCCTCTTGCAGCCATTCTGGTTTAGTGGAACAAGGTGTTAGACTTTTCGAATCAATGACACGGGAATTTAAAATAGTACCCCAAATGGAGCACTATGTTAACATGGTTGACTTGTGGGGGCGGTCTGGACAACTGAGTGAAGCTTACGTTTTCATCCAGAACATGCCAATTCTCCCAGACAGAAGTGTTTGGCTATGTTTGTTATCTAGTTGTAGAACATATGGTCATGTGAAACTTGGTGAAAAAGCTGCCAGGCGATTAGTACAATTAGAACCAGAGAGAAGTGGCAATTACATTCAGTTATTAAACATGTATGGAGAAGCTGGCTTAAGAGAACAAGAACTCAACTTGAGAGTGCTCATGAGAGAAAAAAGGCTGAAGAAAGTCCCTGGATGTAGTTGGGTTGAAGTAAAAGATGTGGTTCATACATTTTTCTCAGGGAACCCATCTTCTCCATTGTCTGTTGAGGTTATTAGTGTACTGAAGGATCTGGAAAAGAACATGGAAGAAAATCAGTGCAGCCAGACTATTCAAATTTAATGAGGAAATAAATTTAAGGAGGAAATTTGTTGAGATGGCCAAACCTGTTCATGGCTCAGTTCGTTCTCTCTTGGTATATAATTGACTCCACAGGTTAAAAACTGAAGCACTCAAAAGGTAAATAACTTTGCGTAAAGATGAAATTATACGAACTGGGATCCATGAAAACAGTATTTGTGGATTTTGTTTCTGTTTGTACTATGTATTCCCAGGAAGATTGAGACATTAGATTTGTAAGGTCTAGGACACTAAGAGGGCTCGAGCATATGCCAATGAACTGTATGCAATGTCCAGGATGGTATGAGTAATGCTATACCACTATGTTCGTCTGATGCGCACAATGTACTGCAGGTCCTACATTGGCCAAGGCATGGGACCTACATGGGGTATACACCATCAATGTATGTCCTACAAGAGTCGCCTGCTGCGAGCGGCTGTATTATTTTATGGATGGTATATATTGTTTGAAAATAGGTTAGCAAATGGATTTTTTGGGCTTACTGGGTTTGAGCCGAAGCCCGTTTCAAGTGAATGAGAAATTGCCTCCTTGTGAATTGGTTGAAGAATGGAATAATCCCATATCCAGAGAAGGAACTTAGATTGACCTTATATTCAAGCCCAAAGGGTCACCCCACTTTTGTGGGGAAGAGAAATCATACTGCTATGTAGCTTTGGGCTGGTCCAAACCACACATGCACATCACCTGTCTGGTTCGGTTCTCAGGCGCTTGGTCTGGATGGATGCATCCAAAGAGAACGGAGTTTTCACAATCTTGAAACAATCATTATTTTTTTGTGGGTCATCATCTTGAAACAATCACTATTTTTTTGTGTGATCATCTTCCAAAGGAACGGAGTAAAAACACTGTTGTAATTCACAGTGTGTGCAAATAAAGTGCTCCTTTGCATGCAAAAAGATAATTGTATACTGGAGGCATATGTTCAAGTGATCTTGAACACAGTAGGGACAACGTAAATGACATGTACAATATATGTTAAAAAACATGTATCCTCTAGTCATGTGATTATGACTTACACAAAACTTGTACACGATCTTTGAAATGATCAAAGGCAAGTATGGGTAAGAGATGCAATTACGGTGACCCCTATGAAACATGTGTTTTTTCAAAAAAGAGACATTGTTATTATTTTAAAGTGCACTTGATGTGCACTGAGTCTCTATAAGATGAGTTCAAATTGGAAAATTCGTATTCAAATTATATGTACGCTTTTAAGTATGAGCCAGTTGGAATTTTGGCGATGAGAGTTACTTCTAGATTGTTATCTTGCGTGCAGCAGAATATGGTTAGTTTGAGACACAAGTTAGTTGGATTGTTTTTGAGGGGTACAGAGTTGGTTGGATATTGATATAAGCCAGAAGTTGTGTCTCTAAAGCTTGAATATTGTTCAGCAAAGAATTAAGAACTGCTTTGTTGCAATTAATTATGTGGAGGTTTCAAAGAGCCACCGCCGGCAAACGTAGTGTTAGCAGGCTACCGGCGGATAGCGCATCCAATGGGCATAAGGTTAAAAAGGAACGAGATGCTGCAGAGTCTAAGGGAAGTGTCCATACAAAAATAGAAAAGAGAAGTTTGTCCAATGCAAGCAAGAATAAAGCGGTTATCATGCATCTTTCTCCACCAGTTGGCCAACTGAAGAGTACCCTTTATACAGCTCCTGAACATCACCAACTCTAATTCTTTTCTCATAAACTTGCTATAAATCCATGAACTGATTTATACTTTATTCTTGTATAAGGGGAGTGTATTTGTCAATGATATTTTCATGTAGACCTCACTGATCCATGGAGTTGCCAACCACTGTAGATACTTGTACGGAGGACAACTCCAGGGAAGGAACAAGATGCAGCTGGTTGGGGAGATTTGGGGACGAGCAGAGCTCCCTCTTTGACCAGTTCGAGAGAAGCTCCTTCGAGGTGCAGCTCAACCAGGCCATACTGCGCCGGAGTTTGACAGAGCCGCATGGCACCTGGTTTTCCTTTCCCCATTCCCCACCTTCCTTCATGAAAGTGCACAGACGAGAGTGGAGTGTGGCAAGGCTGCCGAGGGCGCTGAGGAAGGTGATGGAGCCAATCTGCGGCCGGATGGATGATAGGAGATCAGAAAAGGCTGCGAACGTCGCAGTTCCAGGCTTTCGAGCGCGCTTGGGCGATCTTTTGGCGCTAGATATGTAAATTTTACTTTCATGAATTGCCCAAAGAATTCGTTTGTTTGACTAATTTTCCGTATGTGTTTCCATTTGATTTTAAAAGACTACCATGATTGTCAAATGAACTTTAATGTGATTTTCTTCTGCATATTTATTTTCGTTTTTTAATGTCTTGCTTTTTTAGATGAAGAAACTCAGAGTCCTTGGTGAACCAGAAACAATGGCTTAAACTCCTGCGTACAAAGATTGTGACAAATTGCAATCCGTATGTGTACTACAGTGTTTAACGTCGATTCTGGGCCTTCAACAGCAAGTATAACTACTCAGCTGTTGAAGCTTCAACAGCGGACTTGAGTTCCATTTCAAGGAGAACAAATCGAAAATTCTGAGTAATTTAGGTAATCGTGAGAGGGAGGAGAGGACTCCATAGGAAGGATAAAGGGGGTGTTTGGCTACAAATTTACAATTAATTACTCTAAAGGGGGTGTTTTGACATAAGAGATTGCCCTCAAAAGTTATTAGCCACAATCATAATATTTATGAAAAATCTCTTCTTAGGAGATTGTTCTCACAAAGCTGATTTATTCTTTTTAATAGAACAACGATTTCCCGGGTATTGTGTAGAAGATTTGGGGAAATTGGATTTCTAAGGCCAAAATCTTATTTGCAAAACTGTGGATTTGTAGAGAAGCAAATGAATTCATATGTTGTAGGAATAGTGCATCCAAGCAGACTAGGAAAAAATCTTTCCCAAGCTCCACAATCCTATGCAGCTTAAGCATCCATCTTGACTTGACACATCTACATCTATAACATTATTTATATTAAAATAATACAAAAGTTTACTATAAATAATATAAGAAAAAAGACTATTAGCCATGCTTAAAATCGTCACTAACTGCTTATTAGTGACATAAATTAAAAAATGTTGGTAATAGTACTGATATTATCAACTCTTTTTCTCATGTCGCTAATAAGAAAAAACTTAAAAAATAATAAAAATAATTAGTAGTGTCACTTTTCATAGTGTCACTGATAAAAAATTTAAAAAGAATTAAAACAAAGTACTAGCGACGCTTTTCAAAACATCGTTAATATGTAAAAAAATATAAAAAAATAAGAAAAGTTGTAATTAGCATCGCTTTTGAAAGCATTGCTAATAACAATAATTTTTTTAAAAAAATATCCCGCCTTGATGGGAGGGGCATCAGAGTTCGGCGCCCCTCCTCCGATTAGGGCAAGGAGTTCTGCCCTCTAGCCAGAGAAGCCAGAGCCCCTCCTCCGACTAGAGGGAGGGGGTGGAAGATGAGGGTGGAGCCGGGGGGAGGGTGGGGGTTGGAATCCGGTGGGGAGCAAGAATCTTGCACCCAAAGTTTGTTTTTCCTGCGACTACAGTGGAGAGGGGGAAGAAATGGAAAACAGAGGGTGGGACGAAGTGAAGGGGGAGAGGGGGGGCATGAGCGGGGAGGGAGAGGGGGGGGGCATGAGCGGGGGAGGAAGAGGGGGTGGGATGCTAGAATCCGAAGGGAGGAACCACACTTTTGGTGCCCTGGAGAAAAATGTGTAGCCAGGAGGAAGGGAGAGAGGGTGGAAGCAACAGAGAGTGGGGAAAAACCAGTGACCATCGGCTTTGGCGTGAAACGTGATGGAGAGAGAAGTGTGCAACACAGGAGTGGAGGAGGGATATTTGAAGCACAGCCGTGCGAAATTTTGCCTGGTTGAATACAGTAAAATTTGCAGGCAATTTTTGCTGGCATCAATTCACTTTTGCCATGCTTTAAAAGTGTCACAAAATTATCTTTTAGCGATGTTTGGATTTAAACATTGCCATTAAACTGTTATTTGCGACATTTATTTCTAAGTGTCACTGTTAATAAAAAATAAAAAGGGGCCGAGGAAAAAAAGGAAGAAAGAAGAGAGAGAAATGAGGAGTGAGGAAAGAGAGAGAGGAGAAAAGAAATAGAGATGAAAGAGTAGAGAGGGGAGAGACATAGGAGAAAGAGAAGATAGAGAGAGAGGAGATACATAGGAGAAAGCGAGAGAGAGTAGAGAGAGGAAAGACATAGGAGAAAGAGAATAGCTATAGAGAGAGTGGAGAGAAAAGAGAGATGATAGAGGAGGGAGGAGGGAGGAGGGAGGGAGAGAGAGATAGAGAGAGGAGAAGAGAGAGGGAGAGAGAGGAAAATAGAAGGGAGAGAAAAGAGAGAGAGAGAGGAGAGGAAGAGAGAGAAAATGAGAGAGAGAGAGAGAAAGACTGAGGAGAGGTTGAGAGAAAAAAGAAAAGAGAGAGATATTTTTTATTATATATTAAATTTTTATAATAAGAAATGTAAAATAAAAAAAATGTATTAGTAGCGTATATAAATATATGCGGCTAAAACATCATGTATTAGCAATGCATATGACTGTATGTCTCTAATATGTAGGGTATTAGCGACAATACTTCTATGCATTGTTAATACCTTTTATTTAAATTTTTTTATTATATTCAAAATATAATATATAATAAAAATCTAAAAAAATTAAAATTAAATTCCTTCCCTCTCTTTCCTCTCTCTATCTTACCCCTCTCTCTTCTTTCTCTCTCCTCTCTATATCGTTTTCTCTCGCCTCTCTATCTTCTCTCTCTATTCTTTCTCTCTTCTCACTCGACTCTCTCTCTCTTCTCACTCTCTCTTCTCTCTCTCCTCCTCCCTCTCTCCTTCTTTTATCTTTCTCCCCTCTATCTCTCCTCTACCTCTCTCTCACGCGCATCAGTAGGAGCGCCAAGTCTGAAGAAGAGAGGTGAGAGAGTACTAAAATTTAATTCAATTCTTTTAATTTTTTATTATATATTATATTTTAAAATAATTTAAAATAAAATAAAATAAAAGTACTATTAGTGATGCATAGGAATATGTGTTGCTAATACACTTAGTATTTGCGATGCATAGGCATATGGGAGGCTAATACTTAGGGTATTAGTGACACATATTCCTATGCGTCACTAATATATTTTATTTTAATTCTTTTTATTAGTTTTTAAATATAATATATAGTAAAAAATCTAACAAATTAAAAATAAAAATTTTCCCTCTCTCTACACTCTTTCTCTTTCTCTCCTCTCCCTCTCTCCTCTCTCTATCTCCTTTTTTCGCTCCTCTCTCATTTCTCTCTTCTGTCTCTCCTCTCTCTACCCTCTTTCTCTCCCTCTCTCTCATCTCTTATCTCTCTCTTTTAGTATATGTTATATTTTAAAATTAATAAAAATAAATTAAAAGGTAATAGAGACGCATAGGAATATGCATTGCTATTACGTTTTAGTTTATTTTTATTAATTTTAAAATATTATATAAGAAATTTTTTTAAAAAATCTAAATTAAATTCTTTCCCCTCTATCACTCCTCTCTCTCCTCTTGTTTCTCCTCTCTCATTCTTCTCTCTCTCTCCTCTTGTTTCTCCTCTCTCATTCTCTCTCTCCTCTTACTATTTCTCTATCTACTCTCGCTTCTCTCTCTCCTCTCTATATCTCTCTCTTCACTCTTTCTCTCCTCTTTCTATCTTTCTTCTCTTCACTTCTCTCTTATCTCTCTTCTCACTTACACGTGTGAACATGAGCCCTAACTTGGAGGAGTTGCGAGAAAGTAGGAAATTTTAATAAATTAATTTATTTATTATATCAAAATAATAAATATTAATTAAAATATATTTTATTTGTGAAGCTATTTTCAAAAGAATTTTAATATTTATTATATTTATTATATATATTTAAATAAATATATTAAATAAAATAAAACTATTATACACATTTTTTAAAGCGTCACAAATAGTATTATTGTTAGCGACGCTTTTAAAAAATATCGCAAATAGTACTACTATTTGCAATGCTTTTTAAAAAGCATCACTAATAGTCTTAATATTTTTTAAAAATAACCTAATTTTATTTGAAAAAAAATTTTAAGTGTAGCTAATAGTATAACTATTAGCGACACTTTTATAAAAGCGTAGCTAAAATTACAACTATTTGCAATGCTTTTATGAAAGTGTTACAAATAGTTTCAAATTTTTTATTTTTTATACTTATAACTATTAGCAACGCTTTTATAAAAGCGTACTATTAGAAACACTTATTTAAAAGCATACTATTAGCGATGCCTTTTAAAAAGTGTCACTAATAATTATTTTATTTGTGACACTTTTATATGTGTCACAAATAGTAGTTTTTAGTGATGTTTTGTATTGTGTCACTAATAAAAACTTTGCTAATAGTTTTTTTTGTTGTAGTGACAGATAGAATGATTGATCTAAATATTAGAATATATTGTATTATACAAAATTTCACCAATTATTGTGTTATACTAGAAATGACTGTGCACATGTACCCATTGACTCACACGTGGCAGGAATTATTTAGTGTCCCTCCCCTATTTTTGGCCTTTTCATTTCATCTACCCATTACTTCTCCTTTGCCAATGGTTCCACTTACTTCACCTTTGCATTCACCTCCTCCTCTTCCCCTTCTGTACCACCACCTCTCCTCTGCAACCATCTCCTCCCCTACCCCTCCTCCTCCTTCTCCTCCTCATACTCCCCTTTTTCTCCTCCACTTTCCTCCTTGATTACCTCCTCTTCCTCCTTCCACTAGCCAAAATAGCTATTAAATTTTTTTCTCTATAAG
The DNA here is from genome assembly GCA_035235625.1 of Saururus chinensis. Classification (NCBI taxonomy): domain Eukaryota; kingdom Viridiplantae; phylum Streptophyta; class Magnoliopsida; order Piperales; family Saururaceae; genus Saururus; species Saururus chinensis. Next base: position 28,103,396 of record CP141142.1, read on the forward strand.
CTCAAATCTTAACAAAATGACACATAAACATGTTAAACTACTCAAAGCCAAGATTTTATTTTAACTTGATTTTGAGCTTTTTCCAATGCAAAACAGACTTCATATTAATAGTTGATAGCTAATAACTAACATGAATATTTATTGTAGTAAAGGGGCAAAAAGACAACATTCTAAGTGTCAATATTTCTGAATATTAATAATGAACCATATCAACAAACCAAATAGAATATTGACCATTGACTATCAACTTCTAGATATTGACTATCACATATTAGTGAAAGTAGTCGCCAGCACCGGAAAAGAACAATGTCTCTAGTAATCCAGAAGAGATAAGTCACTAGTGATGGACTTCATATCGTCCGGTTTGGAGACCTCCTTATCTAACGCTAGAAACTTTTTCTTCTTTAGAACCAATGGCTCTTTTTACTGATATGTGATAGTCGATAGTCGTGTGTTTAAAATTTATACTATTTTTCTATTTATCTATTTGATTTGTTGATATGGTTGATTATAAATATTGAGGGAGATATTGCCAATAAGAATATTGTCTTCCTAACCTTTTACAAGAAGAAATCCTCCAGTTTGCTACTAACTGTTGACTATCAAGGACCACTAAGAGGTTTGTTTAGAGTTAGAAAAACCTCATAATCATGTGAAAATAAAACTTAGTGTTGATTTTGAGTAGTTTAACACGTTTATGGGTATATTTTTAAAGATTTGATTTTGTTGAAAAAATAAATTTTTAATATCTCATTCAACTAATTTATGACCAGTTTTATTAGATTCCCGGAAAGAGGAAGAGGGGGCGATTGAAGAGGAGAAAGGGAGGAGGATGGCTGTAGAGAAGGTGGTGGCATAGGAGTGTTGGAGGAGGAGACAGTGAAAGATGAGGCAAAGGTGGAGGTAGAGGAAGCGGAGCTAGTGGTGAAGGCAGTAGACTTGTTGGCGGAGAGGTGGTTGAGTTTGAGCCAGAGCCTAGCGAAGTGAAAAGAAAGAACATAGTGGAAACACACTTTAAACAATTTTTTGTCATTTCTAATGTTATACAAAAATCAGTGACATTTTATGTAATATATATATCATAAAGACATAGATTGTCACAGACTAAACAAATGGCTATCTTTGTTTTATGCCACTAGTTCCACATAGCATGAATTCTTTGCACTTAAAAGCAAGGTATAATTACCACTAGTCCTATGCCATTTACATGGTGGTCAAATTATTATAGATAGGCTTTCATTAGTATCGTAAGTCCTTTTTTTTAACTAAAAATGACTTAATTACAAAATGTGACTGCCCACTTGCCTCATATTCCCTTTTTCTTCTTCTCCTCTTTCCTTATCCTCTTCCATGTCTTCAACCTTGCCAGCCATTGTTTTTGCCTCTACTGCATTTATGTGTCACTAATAGGTCCTTAAGCGCTGCTAGTGACTATTAGCGACACATAAAAAAGATTGCAATAAGCATTGCAAAAAGTATTGTTGTTATTGCCTATTAGCAATGCATAACAAAAAGTGTCGCTAATAGTGCCTAGTAGTGACATATATTTATATGACGCAAATAGAAAAAATTATTTAAAAAAATTAAAATTAACTTATTAGTGAAGCATAAATTTAAGCATTGCTAATAAATACTTATTAGCGATGTTTTTCTATGTGTTGCTAATAAAAAAATTAATTTCAAAAATATTAAAATTAACTTATTAGCGACACATAAATTTAAGTACAGCTAATAAATACTTATTACCAACATTTTTCTATGCATCGCTAATAGAATATATATTTTTTTAAAATACTTATTATATACACCACTAATAATATACTATTAGTGACGCTAATAAATAAGCTTTAAAGATAAATAAATGTGTCTGTTGAGGATGCATATAAAGTGTTTAATGAAGACCCTGAGAAAGGAGTTGAGTTGTGGAATGCAGTTTTATCTGCTTTTGTCTATAATGGGCATGTTGAGGATGCCATGGATTTGTATAGTCAGATGAGGTTAAGTGGCTTAAGACCCAATTCTTTCTCAATTTCCAACGTCTTAACTGTTTGTGGCATGATGGGTTTGTGTGATTTTGGAAAGAAACTTCATGGGGAAGTGTGCAAAAATCCATCTCAAAATAATGTGGCTGTTCAAAGTGCACTGTTATCCATGTATGTGAAATGTGGAGAAATAGAAAATGCTTATTCAGTATTTGATATATTTAAAAATAGAGATTTGGTATTCTGGGGAGCCATGGTCATGGGCTTCTGTGATAAGGGTAAGATTTTAGAGGCCTTAGATTGGATCCAAGAGAATGAGGCAAAAGGATTCAAACCTGATTCTCATATCTGGGTAAATTTAATAGGTGCATGTGGGGACATGGAAAATGTACAAATGGGGTCTCAGATTCATGGGTTAGTGATCAAGAACGGATTTATAGATGACATTTTTGTAGGCTGTGCTCTGATAGATATGTACTCTAAATGTGGCTCACCAAAAGTGGCAAGTACTGTTTTCTCAGGCATGGCACATAAAAATCTGGTGGCCTGGAATTGCACAATGGTAAGCTATAGCCGAAATGGTCACCCAGACTTAGCAGTTGACCTCTTTGCTCAACTTTTAAATCATGACGTTGTTTTTGACTCTATCTCTATCTTCACAGCTCTTGCTGCAGTGTCTTCATTGGCAGTCTTAATGAAGGGAAGAGTGTACATGGCATGTCTATCAGACATGGGATCATGCCTGATATCCATGTTAATAATGCATTAATCGATGTATACGTAAATGTGGATGCCTACACTATGCAAGGAGGATTTTTGACAGAATGTTATATAAAAATTTAGCTACATGGAATTCAATGATTTTAGGTGCTGGATCACATGGTTCTTGCTTAGAAGCACTTGCATTATTCGAGTGTATGCAAACAATGGGTGTTCAGCCAGATGAGATCACTTTCCTGGCATTACTCTCCTCTTGGAGCTATTCTGGTTTATTGGAACAAGGTGTTAGACTTTTTCAATCAATGAGACGGGAATTTAAAATAGTGCCCCAAATAGAGCACTACGTTAACATGGTTGACTTGTGTGGGCGGTCTGGACATCTAAGTGAAGCTTACGTTTTCATCCAGAACATGCCAATTCTCCCAGACAAAAGTGTTTGGCTATGTTTGTTATCTAGTTGTAGAACATATGGTCATGTGAAACTTGGTGAAATAGCTGCCAGGCGATTACTACAATTGGAACCAGAGAGAAGTGGCAATTATATTCAGTTATTAAACATGTATGGAGAAGCTGGCTTAAGAGCACAAGAACTCAACTTGAGAGTCCTCACGAGAGATAAACGGCTAAAGAAAGTCCCTGGGTGTAGTTGGGTTGAAGTAAAAGATGTGGTTCATACATTTTTCTCAGGGAACCCGTCTTCTCCATTGTCTGTTGAGATTATTAATGTAGCCAAACTATTCAAATTTAATGAGGAAATAAAATTAACTAGGAAATTTGTTGAGTCGGCCAGACCCATCCATAGCTCAGTTCATTTTCTTGTGGTATATACGTGACTGCACGGGTTCAAAACTGAAGCACTCAAAAGGTAAAGTACGATCTGGGCTCCATGAAAATAGTATTTATGGATTTTGTTTCTGTTAGTACTATGTATTACACCGGAGATTGAGACATTAGATTTCTAAGGTCTAAGACACTAAGCAGGCTAGAGCATATGCCTATGAACTATATGCAATGTCCTGGATGGTATGAGTATGCCAAGTCACTAAGTTCGTATGATGCGCACATGATATTGCGGGTCCTACTTTGGCCAAGGCATGGTTTTTACATGGGCTCTACGCCATCAATGTATGTCCTACAAGAGTCGCCTGCTGCAAGCGGGTGTATTATTTCAGGGATGGTACTTATTGTTCGAAAATAGGTTAGCAAATGGATTTATTGAGCGTATTGGGTTTGAGCCGAAACCCATTTCAAGTGAATGAGAAATTGCCTCCTTATGAATGAATGAATTGGTTGAAGAATGGAATAATCCCACGTCCAAAGTGAGAAGGAACTTAGATTGACCTTATAGAAGAGATCTTACATATATGTAGGTTTGGGCTGGGTCCAAACCACACATGCACACCACCTGTCTGGTTCGGTCCTCAGGCGCTTGGCCTGGATGGATGCATCCAAATGGAACAGAGTTTTCACAATCTTGAAACAATCATTATGTTTTTGTGTGTGATCATCTTTAACTGGATTTTTCTTTTGTCTCTCTATGAAGTGCTGCTTTGCATGCAAAAAGATCATTGTATACGGGGAGGCATATGTCTAAGTGATCTTCAACACAGTAGGGACAACGTAAATGACATGCACATTTTACCTTTGACTTTTTCGTATATCGGAAAAGCTCAGTCCAGGAATATATATTAAAAAACATGCATCCTTTACTCATGTGAATATGACTTAAGACAAAACTTGTACACGAACTTTGTAAGGCAAGTATGGGCAAAGTTAGTTGGATATTGATTTAAGAGAGAAGTTGCGTTTCTAAACCTTGGCAATTGTACAACAAAGAATAAGAACTGTTTTTTTCGAAGTAATTATGTGGAGGTTTCAAAGAGCCACCGCTGTCAAACGAAATGTTAGCAAGCCACCGGCGGATAGCACATCCAATGGGCACAAGGCAAAAAAGGAACGAGATGCTGCACAGCCGTTTTAAGTGAAGTGTCCATACAAAAATAGAAAAGAGAAGTTTGTCCATTGCAAGCAAGAATAAAGCGGTTGTCCTGCATCTTTCTTCACCAGTTAGCCAACTGAAGGGTACCCTTTATACAGCTCCTGAACACCCCCAACTATAATGTAGGCTGTCAACCTTCTACAAATGCAGTTCTTCTTTTCTCATAAAATTGCCATGAACCCATGAATTGATTGATACTTTATTCTTGTATAAGGGGAGTGTATTTGTCAATGATGTCTTCCTGTAGACCTCACTGATCCATGGAGTTGCCAACCCTGCAAATACTTGTACTGACAACAACAATGCCCGGGAAAGAACAAGATGCAGTTGGTTGGGGAGATTTGGGGACAAGGAGAGTGTAGAGTGGCTCGTGGCGGTCCCTAGGCCTCCAGGATGGCACACCAATTAAAATCAAATATTTACTCAATTATATATACAAACATACATATAATTGCAAATCAATAAGCAATATATTATCCGAATTAGAGCATGCAATTAATAAAAACGAAATTAGGGAACAAGCATGTACTAACCTTGGGCTAATCAGCCCCTAGCACACCATCCAATCTTCACACTATCATCCGATTGAAATAGAATACAATAGACTCAAGAAGAGAGATGGATTTTACCTTGTATGTATTGATCCCTCTACCACCTTGATCTTGGATGAAAAATTAGCAAGGAAGATGCCCCAAAGCCTCTAGGTTGACACCCAAATCAATGAGGAATGTAATCCTCTTTGTTTGCCTCGTCAAGAGAAGGAGAAGAGGGGATTAGAGGGGGCGGCCAGCGAATTTTTTCCCCAAAACTTGAGCGAGGTTACACCAAGGAGAGAGGAAGGGGGCGGATTGGGTGAGAGAGAAGAGAGGGGACTCACCAGCTGATTAGGGCTTCTCCTCTCCCTCTTCTCCCTTAAATACCCCTCACTAATCCATTTCTAATGGACTTCTAATTGGGCTTCTTCAATTGGGCTCTCCTGTAGAAATTTTAGCTTATTATTAGAGGGTCATACACAACGGGAGTGGGTTCTGTCTCTCAGAGCCCGCAGAGGCTTGGACCCCCTACACATGGCCAAGCCCGCGACATGGTCAACTCTTCGCAAACCACGGGTCCGACAACGTGTTAATGCACATCCTAATAATATACATAATGTGGTGTATAATAAATACGGGCCCCAATTAAATTAGTGTCATGATGGGTCATGTGGGGTCGGCGCGACCGCCCCCACCACCCTTAGACCCCGTAGCCCGTACCAACTCACCTGGACCGCGATTAATATGGACCAAAATGGGCCCGAGCTCATACCCTGGTCTAACACAGAGCTCTCTCTTTGATGAGTTCAAGCGGAGCTCCTTCGAGGTGCAGCTCACATGGTCATAATGCGCTGGTGCTTGACAGAGCCCCATGGCACCCGGTTTTCATGTAGACCTCACTGATCCATGGAGTTGCCAACCACTGCAGATACTTGTACAGACGACAACAACTCCAGGGAAGGAACAAGATGCAGCTGGTTGGGGAGATTTGGGGACGAGCATAGCTCCCTCTTTGACCAGTTCGAGAGGAGCTCCTTCGAGGTGCAGCTCAACCAGGCCATACTGCGCTGGTGTTTGACAGAGCTCCATGGCACCCGGTTTTCCTTTCCCCATTCGCCACCTTCCTTCATGAAAGTGCACAGACAAGAGGGGAGTGTGGCAAGGCTGCCGAGGGCACTGAGGAAGGTGATGGAGCCAATCTGTTGCTGGGATGGTGATAAGAGATCAGAAAAGGCTGTGAACGTGGCAGCTCCAAGCTTAAAAGCAGGCTTGGGAGATCTTTTGGCACCTGATATGTAAATTTGACATTCATGAATTGCCCACTGAATTTGTTTGTTTGACTAATTTTCCCTATGCTTTTCCATTTGTTTTTAAAAGACTACTGTGATTGCCCAAAGATTTTATTCTACATATTTATTTTCATTCTTTTAGGTCTTGCATTTTTAGATGAAGGAACTCAAAGTTATTGGTGAAGTTTAACTAGACGTTGATGATACACAATTGATGGCGCACACTCTAACATACAAAGATTGTGAAAAATTATACCCCTGTGAAGTACATTGTTTGACGTTGATTTTGGGCCTTCTAACAGCCAGTATAACTATTCCGCTGGTTAGCTTCAACAGTGGACTTGAGTGCCACTTTCGAGGAGACCAAATTAAAAACTTGAGTAATTTAGAAAATCATGAGAGAGAGGACATCCCTCCCATAGGAAGGATATGAGGGCGAGTTTGGCTACAATTTTGCATTTAATTACTTTGTAAGAGATTGTCCTCAAAAGTCATTAGCCACAATCATAACACTTCATGGAAAATATCTTCTTAGGAGATTGTTCTCACAAAGCTGATTTATGCATTTTTAATACAACAAAGATTTTCATGCATTGTATAGAAGATTTGGGGGGAAATGGATTTGTTAAGGCCAAAATCTTATTTGCAGAACCAAGGATTTGTAGGGAAGCAAATGAATTTATATGTAGGAATAGTGTATCCAAGCAAGATTAGTGACAAATCTTCCCAAGTCCTATGCAACTTCAGCATCCATCTTCCTGCATGAGCATCTACAACATTATTCATATTAAAATAATGCCAAAGTTTACTATAAGGATAGAGAGATTTACCAAAATCCCTAGAATATATTGTATTGTTCAAAATGTCACCAATTATTGTGTAATACTAGAAATGGCCTTGCACATATGTGAACACCTACATAGGGGCGGAGCCACATGAAAAAATACATGAGGTATATGTATTATAATTAGCTAATTTTGATAATTAAAATAATGTCTGAATTTCATGTATGTTTTTAGTTTTAAGAATCTTACTAGATATAGTTGTGGTCAAATCATATTTAGAATTGATTGACATGAAAAAGAGGAACAAAAGTGTCCTTATCGATCATGGTTAAAGATTAAGTTGAGTGTCAAAGGTAAAAGGTTTATTTGTAGATACTCATATACACAATTCACTTAGATTAGTTTAGAATAAGTGAATTAAGTAAATATGAAAGTTTTAGACTAAATTACGGTAAATTGGTAGATTTTACTATGCATCAATTGCTTCAAAATGAGCTAGAACAATCGATCAATTGTTACCTAATCAGACTTACTAAAATTAAGCAAAGATTTTATCTATCAATCACTCTTGTGATAGATCGATTGCTTGGAGAGTCATACCCTAATTAGAATAATGTTTGTGTTAGTTACCTAGATTAAGCCATTCCATAAGAGAATTCATTCTTAATTGAAGTATACTTATAAACTGACTTAATAGACTATATAAGGTCTATATAAACACGAAATTGAAGAGAGAAAAATCTAGAAATTGAAAAAGAAAAGAGGAAAGATCATGTTTATGCTTTAAGTCCATGTTAATAATGATTTCTTGAGAGACACACAACTAAAGAGATAGTCTTATACACACAAAATAAAAAAAGAGTTGCAACAATCTTCAATAGAAAATTGAAGAAATCAAGGCTAAAGTCAAAGAATAAGTTTGAGGAGGCTAGAAGGAGACAAAAATAAAGTAAGTAGAAAAAATGTTTCAAGGCTTGAGGAGGGAAGACATGATGGCTAGAAACAAAATGAGTTTGTGGAGATCTAAATAAAGAGGTTTTTAATTGACTTGAAAAATAGGTGCAGACATGCGCTTATCGATCAAGGTTAAAGGCTTAGAATGAATAAATTAAGTGAATATATAAGTTGCATACTTAATTAGTGTAAATTGGTAAATTTTACTAATCACAAATAGATTGTTTCAAAATGAACTAGAACAATCGATCGATCGATGAATAAGACTATGTAAAATTAGGTCGAGAGTTTATCGATCTATCACTCTCATAATAGATCACTCGCTTAGATAGTTATACCTATAGAATGTTGAATGATAGAATGTACTCTCAAACGATCAATTGATGTCTATGTTAGTTATCTAGTTTAAGCCATTTCATAAAAGAATTCATTCCTAAATGAAGTATAACTCATAAACTAACTTAATTGACTATATAAAGGCTAGCTAAACACAAAATTGGAGAGAGGAAAATTAAGAAATTAAAAGTGAAAAGAGGAGAGATGCTTTGTTCATAGTTTTCCAAAGGAGCTCATGTTTGTGCTTCAAGTTCATGTTAATGGTGATATCTTGAGAGACACACAACTAAAGAGAGAGTCTTACACACCAAATAAGAGAGGAGTCGCAACAATCTTCAATAGAAAATTGAAGAAATCAAGGCTAAAGTCAAAGAATAAGAGGACCTTATTTGAGGAGGCTAGATGGAGACAAAGACAAAGCAAGTAGAAGAAAAGCTTCAAGGCTTGAGAAGAGAAAACTTGAACGCCAGCAACAAAAATAGTTTGTGGAGATCTAAACAAAGAGGTTTTGGGTTAGAGTCTTAACAAAAGTTAGTGGTTTTCTTGTATTGATGTAATGTCTTGCCTACTAGTGCATTGATTTAGTCCTAAATCTATTGCTCTTTTTTTCTTACCCTATTTGGGGTTTTCCATGAAAAATTTGTGTGTTCTTTTGTGTACTTTACATATTGATGAGCATCATTAGGATTTCATAGATAATTAGGTCTAACTGACTAAAATACTTAATTTATATTCTTGTGTATAGAGCTTAGAACTCTTAATTTTTACTTTATCAAAATATGAGTTTTAGGAGCTATCTAGTAAACCACTAAGCAATGTAGACATATATTAAACTTTTAAGTGGTAGCTGAGGATTTTAGTTTAAATTTTTTTTTAATCATGTTATAAATCATGTTTTTCATGCTAGTGTGTGCCTATCTTACTTAATCCTTTTCATTTTTATGAAAAGTGTGTTTTTGGTGATTTTGTGTGCTTACTATAACTTATTTACTTGTGCTTGATTGATTTATCATGTCTAGTTTTTATTCTTTTAGTAATAATTTTGATTTTGATATTAAAAGTCTTTTTAGACAAGTTATTAAATCGAGCAAAAAGTGTAAGAAGTTAGAGAAGATTGTCAAATTGAATGACGAGATGATTAAATCAATTTCTATTGAAAAATTCAAATTTGTAAAGGATAAAGAATAAATAGCGAAAGATGTTCAAACCTTGATAAATAAACTAGAGAAAGAAATGAGAAAATGTTGGTCTTTAGAAGAAAAATTTGTATCAAAAGTAAAGAAGTTAATGCCTTCAAATATGAGAAAAACAATATTCTAGATAAAATAATTTTTTTGAAAATGAAGTTCATTAGAAATTTAATATAAATATATCATGTTTGAAAAAGATTGAAGATATAGGGAGTGAAGTGAAAATTTCTCAAGAAAAATTAAAATATTTAACTTTCAAGTAAGAAAATTTGACAAGATGTTGAACATAAAATAAAATTGTACTGATAAAAGAGGAGTAGGATTTAATAAGACTAATTACACAAAATCTAATAGTGTCACTAAATTTGTCAAAATTAAAGAACCTATGTACCTTAGGAAAGATGATCACATGACAAAAACAAAAAAAATTCCTAGGAATCAAAGTTTTAAGTTGAAATATAGAAAGAGACATCACAAGAGAGAAAATCATGTCTTCCTTAATTAGACAAATTAAAATTATGAAGTACAACCTAAAAAACCTTAGTAAACAAGTCATGAATAAATCAAACACTAAGAACAATTGAGTATCTTCTAACTTAAGTAGATTGCCTAAGAAGTCAAGAAAAAACTACATGAATTCTCAAGATAATGAATCAAGAATATAAAAAGAATTTAGGTTTAGAAGCATTCTCCACACACTTCTACCCCAAATAAGGGTACACAAGTTAACAGGAAAAAAAACTTGTAAATTAGGATTGGAAAAGATATTTTAGAGGATTTTAGATCTCAAGTTGATGTAGGAAGTAGGAACACCTTAAATTGCCTTATGATAGGTTGGCTGGGAAAGCTAAGCAGCTTGTTATTTCTAAGTAAAGAGATTGATTTGATTTTCTATAATTTAATTCTTTTAATCATTTGGACACATATTTTAGTTTTACTTTATTTTTCTTTGTCTTCATATCATTTCATACGTTTCAAATGAAAAAAAATAAAAAAATAAAATGTGATAAAAAAATGCAAAAAAATTGTGTAGCTTTTTGCTTGCTTCGCAATTTGTTTTGTTTTGTTTTGTTTTTGCTTTCAGCTCTTGAGACTAAAAGTAATTAATTTTTTTTAAGCTTAAAAATAATATGATTTGTAGTCAATGTAGCTTAACAAAGAGAAGTATATACAAAGGAGAGTGAAGATTAATTTAATTTGTTTTCCTTGAAGTTGTAATTTTCTATTTTTTAAAATATGTATACATCATATTGAGACTCATGTCAATTTTATGAATGAAGCTGAAAAGAGAATTCTTAGACAATAGTTGAATTAGGTATTTGGATTCTAGTGGAGTTTTAGTAATCAAATTAAATGAACTAAAGTTAGATTTCTCTTTAGGATTCAAAGAAAAAATATTTCTTGTAATATGCTTCTATGGTTGCAGGTTTTATTTTCTTCAAAATTTTATTCAAATGAATTGTCTCCGTAAAGATGATGGGAAAGACAAACTAATTTGGTCAGCTTCAGCTAGTGTGAATGTCACATCTGCTTGACATAAAGAAAAATGAGTGGAAAAGAAAGAAAAAAATTGAAAAAAATGAAAAACAATACAAGTTGAGAGGATTAGAAAAAGCTAAGCCCTAAAAAAGTTAGTTAATGAAAATTATTAACTTAGAAAAATGGGGGAGAAATGATTGATGAAATATTAAATGCTTATTTTCATGCTTACTTGAACACTGCAATACACTTATTTTTTGTAAGCATGGGGGATAAGTACATGTTTTAATAAGGCTTTTCAAGATCAATTCTAAAAGGTTTTAGTTGAGTCTAAGCATTGTTAAGTTATTTGTGTGTATAAGTTGAAGAAAAATTTATATGAATTAAAACTAGATCCAAGAGCATAGTATAATAGACTAACACAATATCTGACAAAGCAGGGTTATACAAGAGAAGGTGTTGACGAAACATTGTTTGTTAAGAAATATAGAAAGCATGTTGTGATGACATAAATTGATGTGGATGACATTATTTTTGGATCTACAAGTAATAAGTTTGTTAAAGCTTTTGTAAAAGAGATGAATAAAGAAGTTAAAATGAGTATGAAGGGTTTACTAACTTATTTTCTTAATTTGCAAGTATAACAAATAGATTCTATAATCTTTATCTCATAGTCTTAGTTTGCTAAAGAATTGGTGAAGAAGTTTGGACTACAAGAAGGAAAACATGTCAAGACACCTATGTCTCTTTTTGTTAAATTAAGGTTGCTTCAGGTAAATCAGTTGAACAAACTCTATATAGAAGCATGATTGGAAATCTTGTGTACTTACTTGCTAGTAGCCCAAATATTTGCTTAAGTGTAGGAGTATGTTCTAAATATCAAGCTAATCGCAAAGAATCCCACATGAATTCTATTAAGAGAGTAACAAAATATGTGAGTGGATTTATAGGATGTGCTTTATGGTTTCCATTTGACACTACTACTGAATTAGTATGATATTCTGATGTCGATTGGGTAGGAATTGTAGATAATAGGAAGAATACATTTATGTAGAAAATTGTTTAGTTTCTTGGCATAGTAAAAACCAAAATTGTGTTTCTTTATCAACTACAAAAGCTAAATATATAACTATTGGTAGTAGTTGTACTTAATTAATGTTGATGAAAAGAATGTTATTTCTAAGAAATTGACATAACGGTTGACATATGAAATCACTTTGTTTAACATGAAGCCAATAGTTAGCGATCGATCGGCTTGATGAAACGATCAGTCATTTGAAGATTTGTGTTGTAAAATACAAGGAACAACTGATCGCTCTATGGAAACGATTGATCGCTTACAATTTTTTGGTTTGCTTACAATTCCAAATTGGAGACCTTTTCCTTTTAGATTTTGTGAGTCTAAAAAAATGGATTGTAACGTGTGCAGGAAAAGAAAAGACTTAGAAGGACTTTGAGAGTTTGCGTGGAGTCTCTTTAATAAATTTTTGATAAAGTTGTCTTCTAAATTGTGAAAATCTCTGCTATAAATTAAAAAAAGTGATTAGAGGTGAGATTGGAGCACAAAACACTGTGTGTTTACTGAGGTTTGTTGCTAAGAAGAATAAGTAAACAGATGATTATTCAAAGAGGAGATGAAAGATCTATGTTGATAAAGAGAGCATAAAGGAGAAGAAGATCAAGCTATGACTAGTAAACAACCAAGGAGTGGTTAATTCATAATTCAAAACTGGTGTGAAGATCTGGCCAGTTTGAAGAAAAATGAGTTTTTTATCTATTTAATTAGTAATTTTGTTGTCTTAAGTTTACATAGTGCAAAGTTGATTTGGACAGAGTGTCTTGTGATTTTTTCCTAGTTCAATTTTTACGTAAAAATTCTTATATGCTTGGATTGCTGATTTGTTTGATAATTTATTATTAGAATACATTGGAATTAGGAACGTTTAATTGGTTAAATTCTAGGATTATGTTGCTTAAAGGGGAAAAATAAATCTACGTTTTCTTCTTAGAAGTTTTTGACACTTTGGTTTGTTTTAGTCTGTTTAGTGTTTGGATGATTTGTTTACAGAAAAGTTTAGAAAACAAAAAAAAAATTGGGTAATCAAACATATTGTTGACATATTGTTTGGAAACCCTTACAATTTGAATTATTGCACATAATGGGTCATACATGTAATGCATGATTAATACAATTTTAAGTGAAGAGGACCATTTGAATATTAATTGATTAGAGTTTTAAGATTCATGTTAATTATTTATACATTGATGATTAACTAAAAGACTTCGGGGTTGTTTGGATACAAATTATTGGTTGTAGAAAATTTTGATTTACCTTAATCTAATTTGTTAAATTCATCAATGAATCACTTTCATGTTTTGTAGTATATTATATAAATATGATTTGTAGATGCATTATGTGAATCTCCTCGGGAGGAAATTACTTGGGAAAGTGAAAATTAACCACAAATCTTCATGAATCTAACAATTCATCATGAATTTGATACATTTAAGAATTTTTACATCCAAACATAATTTAGAGGATTTATAGTTAGTCTTAAAAGAATCATGCAAAGGAATCTTCATCCAAATAGCCCCTTAATACTCACTATGGAAATTTGAGATCATATATCAAGTTAAATGTAAAATATGATTTATTTATTTCTCAACTCTTATGCTATAAGGTAATATAAGGTAGTTGAGCAGTTTAGATTCCCTTATATGATGGATGAGATTTGATATGTTTATCTTTTACTAACATGAGATATCTTGTGTTAGTGTAAAAGCTTTCATCCCCTTGACACTAAAAAATGCTTAGAATGATAGTGCAAGTCATGAGAATGACATAGAGAATAAAAACAACAGAAATAAATTTATGTATTATTGTTTGTATCTCTTCTTATTTAATGTGATTCAATGATCAAACAGAATGTAAGCATGGGCTAAGTTCTTAATGGACTCATTTACCAAAGTAGTAGAGGAAAATTATTTTTTACTATATTATCTGTTTATATTCTAATTATTATTTTGAATGATTATGGTATAGTGTTAGACTTAAAGTAAAACACTTTTACATCTCTTATTGTGAGGCTTGAAACTTGAAATTATGATTCTTTGGTCGAATAGCTAATAGGATTGTGTTATGCTAATGTGGGATACATATGGCGTGTTACTCTGAAACTTGGATAATATGTTCATAATTGATATTAGAACATGCTTAACTACACATATTGTTTTTCTATAATGTTTTATTTATTCTCCTAAAGTTGATGTTAGATGTGGTTTCAAATTGGTTCACAAGTTTGTCTCAATTTTTTTCCTTCTTTACCTCGATTTTTTTTCGTCTATTTGTAACAAATGGGGAAAATTTTTAGTTAGAGAAAACCTTAAATATTGAGATAGAAAGCTAAAAGAGAGCTTGAAAAAGAAAATCTAGGCTAAATTGATAAAAAAAAATTCTTGATTTCACTATAACTTGATTAATCTTTAAGTTACTTACTTGAAGTAAGTTTTGTATTTACTTGTTTCCTTGAACAATATTATATGGGCATGTTCTAGTTTGTGATATGCAGGCTGGTTACTAGTTGAAGACTACACCACAATACGAGAAGAGAGTTATAGTTTAAGGGGGAGAGTTATTGTTAGATAATTTGTTTAAATCTAATTATATACTATAGGGTTGTAATTCTTATTTTTCAAATGATGCATTGTAGTGTTTTTCATGAAATAGCTAAAGGGGGAAATGATAAAAACATAAGTTTCCTTATATCATGTATTGACTGATTTTTGTGATCAAAACAATGTCATTAATGTATATTTTGAGTTAATTTAATTCTGAAGATTCATTTTCGCAGGTGGAATGAAAGGAATACTCAAATTTGTGTTTTCAATAGGTAAAAATACACACACACATCACATTCACGAACTTAAGGTAAAAGATACCTTAGAAAAAGGAATGTTGAGGATAGGTTTGAATATTAAAAAATTAAAAATCTGGTCAGAATGATTGATCACCATAATGGAACAATTGATTGTTAATGAAATGTACTAGAATCTCCCAAAATTGTAAGAGCAATCAATCGCTTTTGTGAACGAACAATCAACACCTGAAAATACTCTTCGTTAAACAAAGACGAGAATTTATCGATCGATCGCTAGGTCGACTGATGAAAGAGTCATGAGGGAATGTAATAAGGATCAATTGATCGCCCTGTAGAATGATCAATCGATTGAGCGATAAGTTACCTAAATTAAATTTTTTCGGTTTGATTTGGATTCTTAGTTGGAGTCGTTCCCTTTTGGAACTTAGAAGTCTATATAAAGGGATTGGAACGTGATGAAGAGAATAGAGAAAACCTAGAAAGCTTGTGTGGAGTTGTTCTAATGGAGTTTCTTCTAGAGCGAGAAAAATCTCAACTTAAATAAAAAAGAGTGATTAGATGTGAGATGAGAATACAAAAACACATGTGAGACATAGTGTTTACTAAAGATAGATGCTAAGAAGATCAATAAAATAAAAGATTCATTTTGAAGGAGGAGATGAAAGATCTATTTTAATCAAATAGCATAAAAAAAAGACGATGAAGCTATGGCTAGTAAACAACCAAGGTGTAGTTGATTCAAAATTTAAGAGTGGTGTAGAGAACCAGCCGTTTGAAGAAAAAGAAGTCATTTGTCTTTGCAATTGGCAATTCTGTAATCTAGGTTTACATAGTGCATAGTTGATCTAGGCAGAGTGTCCTATGGTTTTTTCCCAAATGGGTTTCCAAGTAAAAATTCTTGTGTATTTGTTTTCTAATTTGATTGCAAACTTTTGCTAGAATACATTGAAATTAGGCACACTAATTTGAATAAAATCTGTAATTATTTTGTTTACAAAGGGGAAGATAAATCTTGTAACTTAATTGCGAGTTAGAGGCACTATATTTTTTTTGGTTTGTTTATGCCAACACAGTTCACAAACCAAAAACCTAGCCTTTATTGTTCCATTAAGTTAATTTATGAGTTTGACTTTAATTATGAATGGAATGCCGTCCGGAATGACTTAAACTAGGTAAGTGACAGACATAACAATTGATCAGGGCAGACAACGATCGATCATTCACTGTTCTAGTTAGAGTATGACTCTCCAAGTGATCGATCTTTCACGAGAGAGATTGATAGATAAACTTTCGGTCAAATTTTACACAGTCTCATTCAAGTGTTAATCAATCAATTAACCTAGCCCAATTTGCAGCAATTGATCGATGCATAGTAAAAATTTCTAATTTACTCTAATTCAATGTAATATTTCTAGATTCACTTAAATTTACTCTTCCTAAGTTAAATTCAATGAATTGTGTGTAAATAAACCTTTTACCTTTGACACTCAGTTAGTTTTCAACCTTGATCAATAAGAACATATCTACTCATATTTTTTAAGTCAATCTATTCTAAATTTGACTCAACTACAACTAAATTTTGTTAGATTCCTAAGAATAAAACATAATTAAGTTTAGATATTATTTTGATTATCAAAATTAGTCAATTACAACACATATGCCTCATATGTTCTTTTAAGAGCTGGATGAATGGTGGACTTTGTTGAGGCAAGAGGCATGCAAGCTTAGACTCAGAGTTGAAGTAGGAGGCCAAAAACATTTTGGACTAGGTGGGACTTTTGAAGGAGTGTGCAAGCTATTTCCTAGCTGGGTTGGACTCTAGATAAATGTCTTGGGTGGGCTTGTGTGCAAATTTCCTAGTTATAATGGGCAAGATCACTTAGGTGACAAATTGTAAGGATGACAAAGAGTTCTAGTAGTACTAGGCTTCCATGTACCCTCCCCCCTATATAAGGGGTGGATGGGTTGGTTGAGAGGGCATTCAACCAACGGGCATGTAAAAAATGAACAAGAAAGTTGAGAGGGCGAGTTGGCCATGGGTCAAGTTCACAAAGGGGTGATGTTATGTGGGTGTAGAGTTGTTCCTTGGGTTTGGGAGGAACGTAAAGGGCATTTTTTCATCGTAATTTCAAGAAAGAGCTGTTGGAAAGGTTTTGGGGTGGAGCCTCTTTTCCTATCTCTTTTATGTATATTTGTGTGCGAAACATTGGATGAAAGCAAGGCAAAGTGATGCAGTAAGTTTGTTGGTTGTGCGGTGTGATGAGGCCATCATGGGGAAGATGTGTATCTAATAGTTTGTCCTTGTGAAAGTTGGTTTCATTGTTGGGATCCCTAAAAGAGTTTGAGGACTCTTGGACAGGTTCAACACAAGAAAATTGAAGCTTTTCATTAGCATCCTACAAACCTTGTAGGTTGCTAGAGGCGAACGATTGTTGATCAATGGTATACTCAATGCTAACTCGTATGTTAGAGCTCGATGCAAAGGTGGATGTTATGGCTACAATGAATGTCACATTGGCGGAAGTCCAAACCTCCTTGCAGTAAATTTAGGACCACTTGGGTGCATTCGACCAACATGTGTCCATTTGGTCACTCTCCATGTGGACAAGTCATAGGAAGGTAGTTGTGCTTGAGGAATAGTATGAATCCTGACATTGGTCGTGGATGTGGTTGCAATAACAGACTTCCTTCGGCAGAAAATGAAGAAGGTTGCAAATGATGCAAAGGCAAAGTTCCAATAGTTGATGGATGAGGTGTTGGTGCTGAAGAGGGTAGTCATCAACACATCATCAATAGATGGTGGCGAAGGGTGTTCTTAGCATGTAGCTAAGAAGGCAAAGGTGCCTAAGTTGAAGGCATACTCGTGGACGTGAGGTGCTAAGGAGATTGACAACTACCTATTGAGACATAGAAAGCTATTTTAGGTTGATCTATATCACAGAGGAGGAGAAAACCACTATGGCAGCAATGTATCTTGAGGGGATGTAAATCTTTGGTGGTGGACACGGTAGGATAATGACATAACAGCAGGGAAACTAAGGATTGATAATAAGCAAAATTTACTTAGTCTTCAAGTTGGTGTCTAGTCTTTACACATCCATTTATGTCATCAATTATATTCGTCTTAGAGTGACCTTTCTAAACCCAATTTAGTACTTGAAATTGTTCCACCTGTGGTTCCACTTGTTCTTTATTAGGACATTGTTCCTCCACTTCTTCTTCCTGGCATGATTTTCTTCAACTTAAACTTCTTGAACCTAATTTTCATCATTGAAATTAGAAGGTGAAACATAAGTTTCATCAAAATGGTCATCGACCTTTTGTTTACCTTTCTCACTGCTTTGTTGTTGATTCTCAAATGCTTGCGCTTCATTGACAATAACATTAGAGGTTTCCATAATGGTCATAGTTCTTTTGCTGTACACCTTGTAAGATTTACTTGTCAAAGAGTAACCAAGGAAGATACCATCATAATTTTTACTGTCACACTTACTTAAAGCTTCTCTATCTCTCAAGATATGACAAGGATTCCCAAAGACTCTAAAATATTTGACACTTGATTTATTACCTATCCACATTTCGTAAAGAGTTTGCCTTGTTGTAAGTCTCACAGTAGACTCTGTTTAGGGTGTAAGTGGTAGTGCTCACAATTTTTGCCAAAAAAAGTTTAACCATGTCTTTCTTAATGACCATAACCCTAACCATTTTATGAATAGTCCTTTGTTTCCTCATAGTCACTCTATTTTGATGTGTAGTTTTAGGACCAAAGAACTCGTGATAAATCTCATATTTATCAAAAAAAAATCTTGAATCTAGAATATGAAAACTAATCAACCCTATCACTTCTAATGTCCTAAATTATCAACCTAGTTAAGTTTTGAATGGTCAAGGCAATGATTTTGAATGCTTCAAAATTATCAAACTTCTCTCTAAGGAAATCAACCCATGTGAATCTTGATAGATCCTTAACCACCACCAAGACCTAAGCTCGCAATTAGTGGCAGAAAAGAAAGATAGCCATTTGTTTAGTCTATGACAATCTATGTCTTTATGATAGATATATTACATAAAATGTCACTGATTTTTGTATAACATTAGAAATGACAACAAATTGTCTAAAGTGTGTTTCCAGTATGTTCTTTCTTTTCACTTTGCTAGGCTATGGCTCAAACTCAACCACCTCTTTGCCATCAACCCTACTGCCTTCACCACTAGCTCCGCTTCCTCTATCTCTACCTTTGCCTCCTCTTTCACTGTCTCCTCCTGCAACACTCCTATGCCACCTCCTTATCTACCACCATCCTCCTCCCTTTCTCCTCTTCAATCGCCTCCTCTTCCTCTTTCCAGGAATCTAACAAAACTGGTCATAAAGTAGTCAAATGAGATATTAAAAATTTATTTTTTTTAACAAAATGAAATCTTAAAAAATATACCCATAAACGTGTTAAACTACTCAAAATCAACACTAAGTTTTATTTTCATGTGATTCTGAGGTTTTTCTAACTCCGAACAAACCTCTTAGTGGTCCCTGACAATCAACAGTTAGTAGCAGACTGGAGGATTTCTTCTAGTAAAAGGCCTGAAAGACAACATTCTTATTGGCAATATCTCCCTCAATATTTATAATGAACCATACCAACAAACCAAATAGAAAAATAGTATAAATTTTAAACACACGACTGTCGACTATCACATATCAATAAAAGGAGCCATTGATTCTAAAGTAGAAAAAGGTTTTTAGTGTTAGATAATAAGGAGGTCTCCTGACCAGATGATATGAAGTCCATCACTAGTGACTTATCTCTTCTACGATACTAGAGACATTGTTCTTTTCTAGTATTGGCAACTACTTTTACTGATATGTGATAATCAATATTTAGAAGTTGATAGTCAATGGTCAATATTCTATTTGGTTTGTTGATATGGTTCATTATTAATATTAAGAGATATTGACACTTAGCATGTTGTCTTCTTGCCCCTTTACTACAATAAATTTGCATGTTAGTTATTAACTATCAACTGTTATTTTGAAGTATGTTTGGCATTGGAAAAAGCTCAAAATCAAGTTCAAATAAAATCTTGGTTTTGAGTAGTTTAGCATGTTTATGGGTCATTTTTTTAAGATTTGAGCTTGTAGAAAAAAAAAATTAATAGCTACTTTGGCTAGTTTGTGGCTAGTCATTTAGATTTTAGGAAGGAGGAAAAGGAGGCAATCAAGGAGGAAAAGCAGAGAAAGAGGGGAGTATGAGGAGGAGGAGAAGAAGAAGTTGGAGAGGGGGGAGGGGGAGGAGGTGGCTGCAGGGGAGAGGTGGTGGTACAAAAGGGGAAGAGGAGGAGGAGGAGGAGAATGCAAAGGTGAAGGAAGTGGAACCTGTGGTGGAGGTGGCAGCAGAGGCAATGCAGTTAGAGTCCAAGCCACTAGCAAAGG
Organism: Saururus chinensis; assembly: GCA_035235625.1. Taxonomy (NCBI): domain Eukaryota; kingdom Viridiplantae; phylum Streptophyta; class Magnoliopsida; order Piperales; family Saururaceae; genus Saururus; species Saururus chinensis. Next base: position 28,123,969 of record CP141142.1, read on the forward strand.
AGAAGTAATGGCTTGGTGAAATAAAAAGGCCAAAAATAAGGGAGGGTCACTTTAAATAATTCCTACCACGTGTGAGTCACATGGTACATGCGCACAAAGTTAATTCTAGTATAACACAATCATTGGTGAAATTTTGTATAATACAATATATTCTAGTGTTATTTTGATAAATCTCTCTATCTTTCACTACAACAAAAATAACTATTAGCAACACTTTTATTAATGACACAATACAAAGCATCACTAAAAACTACTATTTGCGACACATAAAAGTGTCGCAAATAAAATAATTATTAGTTTCGCATTTAAAAAGCATCACTAATAGTATTTTTTTCAATAAGTGTTGCTAATAGTACGCTTTTATAAAAGCATTGCTAATAGTTATAAGTATAAAAAATAAAAAAATTAAAACTCTTTGCGATGCTTTCTTAAAAGCATTGCAAATAGTTGTACTTTTAGCTACGATTTTATAAAAGTGTTGCTAATAGTCGTACTATTAGCTATGCTTAAAAAATTTGTCTAAAATAAAATTAGATCATTTTAAAAAAAATTAAGACTATTAGTAACACTTTTTAAAAAGCGTTGCAAATAGTAGTACTATTTGTGATGTTTTTTAAAAGCGTCACTAAAAGTATTACTATTTGCGATGGTTTTTAAAAAAATGTGTATAATAGTTTTATTTTATTTAATATATTTATTTAAATATATAATATATAATAAATAAATATTAAAATTCTTTTTATAAAAACTTCACAAATAAAATATATTTTAATTAATATTTATTATAATTAATTAATTAATTTAATTTTCCTATTTTCTGGCCACTCCTCAGAGTTGGGGCTCATGTTCACGCGTGTAAGTGAGAAAGAGAGACAGGTAGAGAGATATAAGAGTAGTGAAGAGAAGAAAGAGAGAAGAGAGAAAGAGGAGAGAATAGTGAAGAGAGGGATATAGAGAGGAGAGAGAGTGTGGAGAGAGAAGCGAGAGTAGATAGAGAAAAAGTGAGAGTGAGAGACAAGAGACGAGAGGAGAGAGAGAAGAAAAGAGAGAGAGAGAGAGGAGTGAAGAGGGGGGAATAATTTAATTTAGACTTTTTTGAAATTTTTTCTTATATATTATATTTTAAAATTAATAAAGATAAATAAAAACATAATAGTGATGCATATTCCTATGTGTCGCTATTATCTTTTAATTTATTTTTATTAATTTTAAAATATAATATATACTAAAAGAGAGAGATAAGAGAAGAGAGGGAGAGAAAGAGGGTAGAGAGAGGAGAGAAAGAAAGAGATAGAGAGAGGAGAGAGAGAGTGGGGCGAGAGAGAGATAAAAGAGAGAGGGGAGAGAGAAAGAAAGAGAGTGTAGAGAGAGGGAGAAATTTAATTTTAAAATTTTTAGATTTTTTATTATATATTATATTTAAAAACTAATAAAAAATAATTAAAATAGAATATATTAGTGAGGTATAGGAATATGCGTTACTAATATGCTAAATATTAGCCTCCCATATGTCTATGCGTTGCAAATACTAAGTATATTTTATTTTATTTTTTAATTATTTTAAAATATAATATATAATAAAATAATTAAAAAATTGAATTAAATTTCACTACACTCTCACCTCTCTTCTTCGGACTCGGTGCTCCTGCTGACTCATGTGAGAGAGAGAGAGGGAGAGGAGAGATAGAGGGAAGAGAAAGAAAGGAGAGAGAGGGAGGAGGAGAGATAAGAGAGAGTGAGAAGAGAGAGAGAGAGAGTAGAGTGAGAAGAGAGATAGTAGAGAGAGGACATAAAGAAGATAGAGAGGAGAGAGAGAGAGCAAAAGGAGAGGAGGAGAGAGGGAGAGAATAGGGGAGAGTAGAGAGAGAAGATAGAGAGGCAAAAGAAATCAATATAGAGAGGAGAGAGAGAGAAGAGAGGGGTAAGAGAGAGGGAAGGAATTTAATTTTAATTTTTTTAGATCTTTTTTATATATATTATATTTTGAATATAATAAAAATAATTAAAATAAAAAGTATTAACAATGCATAGGAGTATGTGTCACCAATACCCTACATATTAGAGACACGCACTCATATGATGTGTTAGCGACACATATTAATATGCACCATTAATATAATTTTTTTATTTTATATTTCTTATTATGAAAATTTAATATATAATAAAAAATCTCTCTCCTCTCTTCTCTTTTTTTCTCTCAGCCTCTCCTCACTCTTTTTCTCTCTTATTTTCTCTCTCTTCCTCTCCTCTCTCTTTATCCCCTCTCTCTTATCCTAACTCTCTCTCTCCTCTCTCTCTTCTCTTTTTTCTCTCTACCTCTCCTCTCTCTCTTTTCTCTCCCTTCTATTTTTCTCACTCTCTCTCCGCTCTTCTCTCTCTCCCTCTCTCTTCTCCTCTCTCTCTCCTCCATCCTCTCTCTTTTCTCACCTCTCTATTCTCTTTCTCCAGTGTCTTTCCTCTCTCTACTCTCTCTCTCTCTTTCTCCTATGTCTCTCCTCTCTCTAGTCTCTCCTCTCTCTTTCTTTACTCTCTCTATCTCTCTTCTCTCTCTCTTTCCTTTCTCTCTTTCCTCTTTTCTCTCTCTTTTCTTCCTCCCTCTCTTTTCCTCAATCTCTCTCTATTTTTTTTATTAACAACAATGTTTAGAAATAAACGCCGCGAATAATAGTTTAATGCCAATGTTTAAATGAAAATTCGCTAAAAGATGATTTTGTGACACTTTGAAAGTGTCGCGCAAAAGTGAATTGATGCTAGCCAAAATTGCCTGCAAATTATTCCGCATTCAGCTCGGCGAAATTTAGCCCGGTTGTGCTTCAAATAACCCCCTCCCTCCCCAACTCCTTATGTGCCCCACTCTTCTCCCTCCATCGTGTCTCTAGCCAAAGTCGACGGTCTTTGGTTCATCCCCACTCTTTGTTGCTTCCACCTTCTCTCCCTTCCTCCCAGCCGCACATTTTGATCCAGGGCGCCGAAGTGCGGATCTTCCCTCCAGATTCTGGCAGCCCACCCCCTCTTCCTCCCCCACTCACGCCCTCTCTCTCTCTCTCTCGCCCTCCCCTTTTGTCCCACCCTTTGTTTTCCCTTTCTTCCCCCTCTCCACTGTAGTAGCAGGAAGAGCCGGCTTCAGGTGCAAGTTTCTTGCTCCCTATTGGACTCCGATGCCCCTCCCATCAAGGTGGGACATTTTTTTTAAAAAATCATTGTTATTAGCAATGCTTTCAAAAGCGATCCTAATTACAACTTTTCTTATTTTTTATATTTTTTTACATATTATCGACGCTTTGATAAGTGTCGCTAGTACATTATTTTAATTCTTTTTAATTTATTTTTTATTAGTGACACTATGAAAAGTGTCACTACTAATTATTTTTTAAAGTTTTTTCTTATTAGTGACACGAGAAAAAGAGTCGCTAATATCAATACTATTAGCAACATTTTTTAATTTGCATCGCTAATAAGCAATTACGATGTGACTATTATCGTCACTTTTAGTGATGATTTTTAAGCATTGCTAATAGTCTTTTTTCTTGTATTATTTATAGTAAACTTTTGTATTATTTTAATATAAATAAGGTTATAGTTGCAGATGTGTGAAGATGGATGCTGAAGCTGCATAGGATTGTGGAGCTTGGGAAAGATTTTTCCCTAGTCTTGCTTGGATGCACTATCCCTACAACATTTGGATTCATTTGCTTCCCTACAAATCCACGGTTTTGCAAATAAGATTTTGGCCTTGGGAATCCAATTTCCCCAAATCTTCTACACCATACCTGGAAATCGTTTGTTCTATTAAAAATGCATAAATCAGCTTTGTGAGAACAATCTCCTAAGAAGAGATTTTTCATAAATATTATGATTGTGGCTAATGACTGTTGAGGGCAATCTCTTATGTCAAACACCCCCTTTAGAAAATTTGAGTGATTAATTGTAAATTTGTAGCCAAACACCCCCTTTATCCTTCTTATGGAGTCCTCTCCTCCCTCTCACGATTTCCTAAATTAGAATTTTCGATTTGTTCTCCTTGAAATGGAACTCAAGTCGGCTGTTGAAGCTTCACCAGCGGACTAGTTATACTTGCTGTTTAAGGCCGAGAATCACATTAAAGTTCATTTGACAATCATGGTAGTCTTTTAAAATCAAATAGAAACACATACGGAAAATTAGTCAAACAAACGAATTCTTTGGGCAATTCATGAATGTCAAATTTACATATCTAGCCCCAACAGATCGCCCAGGCGCGCTCGAAAGCCTGGAACTGCGACGTTCGCAGCCTTTTCTGATCTCCTATCATCCATCCGACGCAGATTGGCTCCATCACCTTCCTCAGCGCCCTCGGCAGCCTTGCCACACTCCCCTCTCGTCTGTGCACTTTCATGAAGGAAGGTGGGGAATGGGGAAAGGAAAAGCGGGTGCCATGGGGCTCTGTCAAACACCGGCGCAGTATGGCCTGGTTGAGCTGCACCTCGAAGGAGCTCCTCTCGAACTGGTCAAAAAGGGAGCTCTGCTCGTCCCCAAATCTCCCCAACCAGCTGCATCTTGTTCCTTCCCGGGCGTTGTTGTCCTCTGTACAAGTATTTTCAGTGGTTGGCACCTCCATGGATCGGTGAGGTTTACATGAAGACATCATTGACAAATACGCTCCCCTTATAAAAGAATAAAGTATCAATCAATTCATGGGTTGATGGCAATTTTATGAGAAAAGAAGAACTGTATTTTAGAAGGTTGGCAGCCTACATTATAGTTCGAGGTGTTCAGGAGCTGTATAAAGGGTACCCTTCAGTTGGCCAAATGGTGAAGAAAGATGCAGGACGACCGCTTTATTCTTGCTTGCAATGGACAAACTTCTCTTTTCTATTTTTGTACGGACAATTCAATTAGAACGGCTGTGCAGCATCTCGTTCCTTTTTTGCCTTATGCCCATTGGATGTGCTGTCCGCCGGTGGCTTGCTAACATTTCGTTTGACAGTGGTGGGTCTTTGAAACCTCCACATAATTACTTCGAAAAGAACAGTTCTTAATTCTTTGTTGTACAATTGTCAAGCTTTAGAAACAAAACTTCTCGCTTAAACCAATATCCAACTAACTTTGTACCCCCAAAAAATTCCAACTAATTAACTTGTGTCTCAAACTAAACATATTCTGCTGCACACAAGATAACAATTTGGAAGTAATTCCCCCCAAGCATCGCCAAAATTCCAACTGGCTCATACTTAAAAGAGTACATATAATTTGAATACGAATTCTCCAGTTTGAACTCATCTTATAGATAATCAGTGCACATCAAGTGCATTTTAAAATAATAACAATGTCTCTTTTATGAAATAACACATGTTTTATAGGCATCACCGTTATTGCATCTTTGCCCATACTTGACTTTGATCATTTCAAAGTTCGTGTACAAGTTTTGTGTAAGTCATAATCACATGAGTAAAGGATACATGTTTTTTTAACATATATTCCTGGACTGAGCTTTTCGGATTTGCGAAAAAGTCAAAGGTAAATTGTCCGTGTCATTTACGTAGTCCTTACTGTGTCCAAGATCACTTGGACATATGCCTCCTCGTATACAATGATCCTTTTGCACGCAAACAGCTCTTCATAGAGACACAAAAGAAAAATCCCCTTAAAGATACTAAAAAAAATGATTATTTTAAGTATGGAAGGCCGTATCGATATAGATGATACTATCAATGACCATAGATATGGCTATGCGTTAAGATATGCTTGGTACATACTAAAACTGGCATGAACTCTTAAAAAATATTATAACTAATAATATATCATTATAATAATTTTTTTAAAGCATCATAAGACCATAGAAGGCTGTATCGTTCTAAAATTAGTTTATTTTAGAACTATTCACTATTACTCCATCCGTCTTATAGAAACTATTACTCCCTCTTTTTCATATTAAGTAGTTTGAAATTAGTTATTTTAGAACCAAATAAGATGCTTAATATGAGTCACACTTAGATATTTAAGTAAATGAATACTTATGGAGCACTATATTTAGAAAGTATAATTATGTAAATTCTATGGACCCACCCGTATTGATCTTATATAAATTTTTTAAAAATATAAAAAAATATTGTCATCATTAAACCTTTGAAAAAAGTTGGGTTTGAAACGTGTTTTTGTTTTTAGGAAAAAAATTCAATATTTAAAAAAATATATAAATATTTTTTTTAAAAATAATAATAAATTAATATCGTATCAATATGTATCGATATGGTATGGGGCAATACGGCTGATACACACCAATTTTTACATGAGGGTGTACCACCTCTGTACCGTACTATTATCGGCTAATACGGCCTTCCATGGTTTCAAGATTATGAATACTCTTGTTCAATTTGGATACATTCATCTAGGCCAAGTGCCCGAGGACTAAACCATATAGGTGGTGTGCATGTGTGGTTTGGACCAGCCTAAACCTAGATAGATGTAAGATCTCTTTTCCCCACAAATGTGGGGTGCCCTTTGGGATTGAATATAAGGTCATTCTCAATTCCTTCTCACTTTGGATGTGAGATTATTCCATTCTTCTACCAATTCACAAGGAAGCAATTTCTCATTCACTTGAAATGGGTTTCGGCTCAAACCCAATAAGCCCAATAAATCTATTTGCTAACCTATATTTGAACACTAAATACCATCTGTGAAATAATATAGCCGCTCGAAGCATGCGACTCTGGTAGGACATATTTTGATGGTGTAGACCCCATGTATGAACCATGCCTTGGTAAATGTAGGACCCGCAATATCAATGTGCACATCATATGAGCTTAGTGAGTTAGCATACCCATACCATCCAGGAAATTGCATACAGTTCGAAATTTCATACAGTTCATAAGCATATGCTCTAGCCTGATTAGTGTCTTATACCTTAGAAATCTAATGTCTCAAGCTCTCATGTAACTCCTTGGTGTATTCTTTTCTTCATTAAAGTATGTTTGACTACTAATAATATTAGTTTTCAACTTAAAAGAAAATTAATTTTAATATGTCTCAAGAGCTGATCTAATAAAAAATCAAAACAAAGCCCATTCCAAACTTAAGCAAAAGCTACGTTTTTTTTATGGTTTTGATCATATGTCTTCTTTTTTAATTCAAAACCTATTAATTAAAGACATATAAAAATAAAGTAAAATACAGTTAAACCAAAATAAACATAAATGTCTAAATGATAGAAAGAAAAAATTAAACCATGGACATAAATTGGAATATCTTTACTTAAAGATGAAAACCTCCTTAACTTTGCCTAGCCAACCTATCCTAATGCAATCTAAAGTATTATTTCTTTCTTTTCCTAATTGATCATTCAAAGCTTGAAGATTAATCTTTTGTACTCACACTCTCTTCATCTTCTTTTCATATACTTGGTGGGGCAACTTAGGGGTGGTATGGATAATGTGCTTCATCTAATTCTTCTTTGACCTATATTTGAAAGGAAAATTCTTAGCACATTCTCTTCTAGTATGGGTCTTACTATAGTAAATGTCACACACACCCACAATAATAAAACTTATCCTTCCTCCTTTCCCTCTTAACCTAACTCGGTTTGGCACTATCTTTGGTTTTTTCACTCTCTTTTGCCTTCATAAAGATACTAGGTTTTATGAATGGGGTAGACAAGCAATTCATAAAACCTAAGTCAATGTTATTGGTTTGACCAATGTTAAACATAGTTTCCAACTTCTTCTTCTCACTCTTAAAACCATCTTATTTTTCTTTAGAGGACATGAGTTCTCTAATGAGATCATTATACTTGTCTTTCTCAATTTCTAGGTCTTCCTTAAGGTAATGAACTTCTCTCTCAAGTTTGTCATACAACTCTACTAACTTCTTTGCCTCTTGAGAAAACAAAACTAATTCATCCTCTTTCTTCTTCAACTTTTTCTTAAGGCTTTTGATTTTCTTAGTCAAGAATAAGAATTATTGGAGGCATTCTTTAATTTAATCAAAATCAACCTTAGACTTTGAGTTCCCTTCAAGAGAAGTAGACTCATGAGAATCTTCTGTCACACTTGCATAGAAGGTTGTCAAGTTACAAAGTTCATCGTCTTCTGAAGAACTCTTATAAGAGTAAGTTGCTTGAAGCACCTTGCCATTTTTCTTATAATCAATCCCCTTTGATTTCATAGGCTTATCATTAGAAGAATTATTAGAGGTAATGTTAGGATATTCAACAGCAAAGTGACCTAACTTACTACATTCAAAATATTTTAGATTTTTCTTGTCTTATTTAGTTTGCCTCTCATCTTTTTTATCTCTTTCTTTCTTCTCAGAAATTTGTCCCTTATTGTCAATTCTAAAGTTCTGAGTTTTCATGAATTTCTTGAAGTAGTTAGCTAATAAAAGCATTAGTTTTTCATCATCTTTAGACTCTTCAGATTCCTCTATGGTGTTTAAGACTTTGTTCTTCTTGGAAGTTCTTTTAGAAGCTTTTAGGGCATTTTATTTTTCCTTGGACTTTTCAAACAACTCTTTTTTATTTTCATATGACCCTTCTTGCATCTCAAAAGTTCTAAGGCTTATGGTCAACTCCTGAGTGTCTATATTTTTTTATATTCTTTAATAGTTGCCACCTAGTAGTGCCCCCAATTTTTTAATCTTTTCTAATGCTCGTTTCTAAGCCATTTGTCCCAATTCTCTCTGTTTAAAAACCGTTCTTAGCTAAGTCGAGGGCGCTCTACCTCATAGAGTGGTCCATTTTTTATTTTGCTACTCTAAAGGGGGGAAATGACCTAGGGTAAAGGGAGGCTTCGTCCATCGCTTTCAGGCTGGGAGGAAGAAAATGTCCTAGTTAAAGGGGAGACTCTGTCTTCCACTTCTAGTATAGAAGAAGAATTCTTCCCAGGGAAAGGGTAGGCTGCATCTTCTACTTCTGAGCCAGAAAGGAGATCTTTTCCAGGCGCAAGAGAAGGTTCCAACCATTGCTCCTAAGCCAAGGAATGAGACAAGGCCCCGACCACCATACGTTACTCCAGTCAATTTCAAGAACGAAGTGTAGGTAGTTTTAAACTCTAATTCTGTGCTATGACTATGTTGTACGAGTTTGTATTTCATTTATGAATAATTATTTAAAAAAAGATGGTATTTACTAGGGGTCTGACAAATGCTAAAATAATAGCATCTTGTATACCTCTTAATGGAATTTTACTGTGATATGAATTTTAAAATATTATTATTTGAATTACATTTATGAATAATTTTGACTGGATTTGAAGGGTAGTTATTTGGTATAAAACCCAAAAACTATAATCGGTTTTAAAGGGTAGCTACTTGGTATTAAGACCAAAAAGTTATCGAATTTATGACTCCTAGGTATTGCCTATTATGGCATGTGGCATGCCCATCAAGTGAGATATCATGGGAAGATCTCTTCAATTTTGATCCTGTTGCCCCACGAGCATGGGTGTATGTCACTCTGTTATATGCAGTATCTGGTGAATGATGATTTATCCAATTTTAAATTGTTTATCAGATTCTGCTTACGAATGATTTATATGAGTTTACTGGATTACGTGAAGAAATGTTTTATTTGACTTTTCATATAAGAAAGACGTTTGATTCTGTTAGTCGATAATATTATTTTGAGTCAATTTTTTAATATGAATTAGAAGAATATTTTATGTATTTTTGTTTATGCTTTATGTTTTAGCATACAATATAATTTAACTCCATCTACTGAGTATAATTATACTCACCCAACCCTAGATGCTGCAGGTCCAAACAAAGATGTTGATGTCAATGAAGATTGCATGTAGAACTTCGAAATATCTACACTTTAAATTTATTTCGTCAAGTCCTTTTGTTACGTATTAATTATGTATATTGTGCGACTTTGATTTTGCTAAGGCATGATTAACATTGTTTTGTAAAATTTTTGTAATTACGTAAATTAATAAATAGTTACTCTTCTGTACACGGGTGGTCTTGGCACATATCTTTTAATTTCAAATTTGTAGCACTCCAACCTAAATCTAATTGTAGGAAGGTGGATCTAGGCTGCATGTGGTGTGGCAGAGCGGTGGCATTTCATGGCGAAAGGGGCAAATGAGACGTGAACTGTCGGTGGTGGCCTCCTCCTGTCGTTGCTTGTCGTCTCATAGGAAAACGAAAGGGGGAAGGGTTTTTTCCTTCTGTGCAAGTGGAACGCAGTCGCATTCTCTTGATCCATTCAGCTCTTAAACTTTTTTTTTCTTTCAAAATGCCCTTCTTGGCATATTGTACCTCCAAATCACACACCGAAACCATCCCCCCTCACACCAAAGCCTCCCAGAAGCATGCTGAAGCCCCAAATTCATTCTGGAACATCCTCTTTCGCCCAAAGTGCTCCCACAAGTGTCGAAGCCTTCTTTTACATCCCAAAGCCAAAACTTACGTGTTGAAGCCACCACTAAATGCACTGAACTTTCCTTCCTCTTCTCGTTTCTCCTTCTTATTCATGCTAGAAACTTCTATAGCTCATCGAGGTGCACGGCCTATGACTAAGTCTGACACCCAACTCTATGTGTACGAATATTATAATAAATGCAAAAAATAAATACACCAAAGTGTCAAATTTCTCCTTCAAAAAATGAGCGGATAACTAGTAGAAAGGTTGTAGAAAATTACAAAAATCAAAGATGTTATAGTGTGGCTCATTTGGATCATGGATATAGCAGCTCACTCACTACAACAAAATGTAGTATTAGTGACGCAAAGTTAAGCGTAGCTAAAAATAACTACTTGCAACGAATGAAAAAGCGCCACAAAAAAATGAACTATTAGCGACACATTTTATTATGCGTCACTACTAGTCATATATTACTGACACTTAGTTTAAAGCGTCACTAATACTTATCATATTAGCGACACTTTATTATAAGTGCCGCTAATAGTTCCTCTATTTGCGACGCTTTACACAAACGTCGTTAAAAGATATATATTTTAAATAAAAAAACATGACTAGTAGTGACGCTTTGTTTAAGCGTTGCTAATGGCATTCGCAATAGCGACACTTTTTTTAAGTGTCGCTAATTGCTTTCGCAATAGCGACGCTTATTCAAAAGCGTCACTAACAGTGCTGCTATTAGCGACGCTTTTAAATAAGCGTCGCAAATACCATTGCTAATAGCGATGCTAGTTGACAAGCATTGCTAATAGCTTTATTAATTAATTTTATTTAATAAATAATAAATAAATATTAAAAAAATGATAATAAACTTCCTAAATATAAAATATTTTATTCATTATTTGCTATTTGTATATATAATAATTAAATATTAAATTTTCAATAAAAAGTATTGTTAATAACAGATTAAACTTTCACTATTTATATATAATATATTTTATTTTTTAAATTTTTTTGTTAATTTTAAAATATAATTTATAATAAAAGAGAGAGTGAAGAGAGTGCATGGAGAGAGAGAGTGAGGAGAGAGAGAAGGTGAGGAGAGAGAGGGATTGAAGAGAGAGAGTAGAGAGAGATGGGGAGGTGAGAGAGAGATAGAGAGAGAGGGAGGAATGAGAGATGGGGAGGTGAGAGAGAGATAGAGATAGAGGAAGGAAAGAGAGATGGGGAGGTGAGAGAGAGAAAGAGAGAGAGGGAGGAAAGAGAGATGGGGAGGTGAGAGAGAGAAAGAGAGAGAGGGAGGAGGGAGAGGGTGGAGAGAGAGGGAAAATTTTAATTATAATTTTTCATATTGTTTATTTTAAAATTAATTAAAAAAATAAATAAAAATATATTAGTGATGCATATATGTATACGTCACTAATATGTTTATTATTAGTGACATATAGGAAGATGCGTCTCTAATACCAAAAGGTGTTAGAGACGCATATTCCTATGTGTCGCTAATAACCTAGGTAATAGCAGCGTATATTTCTATGCATCGCTATTACCTAATAATTTGTTATTACAATTTTAAAATATGTTGAGAGAGAAAAAATAGAGAGGATATAGAGTAACAGGAGAGAGGGGGAGAGAGAGAGAGGAGAGAGGGAAGAGAGAGGGGGGAGAGGGGAAGAGAGAGAGAAGGAGGAGAAAGAGGGAAAATTTTAATTTTAATATTTTTTCTTTTAAAATTAATTTGAAAAATAAATAAAAATGTATTTGTAACGCATACACGTATGCGTTACTAATATGCTTATTATTACCGACATATAGGAATATACGTTGCTAATACCCTTGGTATTAGCGACGCATATTTCTATGTCTTGCTATTACCATATAATTTGCTATTATAATTTTAAAATATGTAGAGAGAGAAAAACTAGAGAGAGAGGAGAGAGGGAGGGAGAGAGAGGGGGACGGAGAGAGAGGGAGGAGAGAGAGGGAGGAGAGAGAGGGTGGAGAGAGAGGGAGGAGAAACAGAGGAGAAGAGAGGGAGGAGAAACAGAGGAGAAGAGAGGAGAGGGAGAGTGGGAGGAGAGAGAGAGGAGAAGAGAGGGAGGAGAAAGAGAGGAGAAGAGAGGGAGGAGAGAGGGAGAGGAGCGAGAAATTTTTAATTTTATTTTTTATATATTTTTTATTTTAAAATTAAATTAATAAATAAATAAATAAATAAAAATATATTAGTGACACATATATGTATGCGTCACTAATATGCTTATTATTAGCAATGTATAGGAATATACGACACTAATGCCCTTACCGACGCATATTCTTATGCATCGCTATTACCTTATAATTTGTTATTAGAATTTTAAAATATGTAGAGAGAGAAAAAATAGAGAGAGAGAGAGGAGAGAGGGGAGAGCGAGAGATGACAGAGGGAGGGAGAGAGAGAGACAGGGAGGAGAGAGTGAGTGAAGAAAAAGGGAAAATTTTAATTTTAATTTATATATATATTTAAAATAAATAAATAAAAATGCATCAGTGACACATATATGTATGCATCACTAATACGCTTATTATTAGCGACGTATAGGAATATATGTCGCTGATACCCTCCTATGTGTCACTAATAGCGACTTATATTCCTATGTGTCGCTATTACCTTATAATTTGTTATTATAATTTTAAAATATGTAGAGAGAGAAAAAATAGAGAGAGAGGAGAGAGGGGGAGAAAGAGAGGAGAGAGGGAGGGAGAGAGAGAGGGATGAGAGAGAGGGAGTAGAGAGAGGAGAGAGAGGGTGGAGAGAGAGAGGGAGGAGAGAGAGGAAGGGGAAAATTTTAATATTTTTTATTTTAAAATTAATTTAAAAAAGTAAATAAATAAAAATGTATTAGTAGTGCATATACATATGCGCCACTAATACGCTTATTATTAGCAACGTATAGGAAAGCATATTCCTATGTGTTGCTATTACATTATAATTTGTTATTATAATTTTAAAATATGTAGAGAAAAAAAATAGAGGAGAGAGGGGGAGAGAGAGTGGAGAGAGGGAGGGAGAGATAGGGGACGGGAGAGAGAGAGGAGAGAGAGAGAGGAGAGAGAGAGAGGGGTAGAGAGAGGGAGGAGAGAGAGTGGGTGGAGAGAGAGGGGGAGGAGAGAGAGAGAGGGAGTAGAGAGATAGGGAGAGGGAGAGAGAGGGAGTAGAGAGACAGGAGAGGGAGAGGGAGAGAGAGGAAGTAGAGAGATAGGGAGAGGGAGAGAGAGGGAGAGGGAGAGGGAGAGGGAGAGAGAGGGAGAGAGAGAGGGAGGAGAGAGAGGGAGGAGAGAGAGAGAGGGAGGAGAGAGAGGGAGGGAGAAGGAGGGAGGAGAGAGTAATAATATTTGCGATGTTTATGGATAAGCGTCATAAATAATACGGTTTTTGCGACACTTATTTTATAAGGGTCACAAATGAAAACTTTTGGCAACATTTTAGAAAATGACGCAAATATTAATATTATTGTGATGCTTTACAAACGTCGCTAAAAAGTAATTTTTGCAACGCTTAGATCAAGTGTTGCAAATGACTTTCATTTGCGACGCTCTATAAGCATTGTTAGAAAAGAAGGTGCGCACAATGCCCAGGGAGAAAATTTCGCCATCCCCCTCCTCTCCTCCCCCTGCCACCGTTTTCCCTCTTCCGCCGTTAGCCACCCGTCTTCTGCCGCCGTTTGCCGCTTGTCTGCCACCACTGCGCCTCTGTCAGCCCTACTTCACCATCGTCACTCCTCCCCTCCCGTGCCCCACCCTTTAGCTACCTTCCGCCGCCCCACTCTTATCTGGTCCCAGCCACCCCTCGTCCGCCCCAGGCCCTCTCTCCCTGGCCCTCAAAGTCCCGACCGGTCCTCCCCTCTTGTGCCCCACCCCTCATCCGGCTCCCGCATCCGGCCCTGGCCACCCCACTCCGCTCCGGTCCCGGCCACCTTGTGTCTGCCTCCGGCCCTCTCTCCTCGGCGCCCACAATCCCTAGCCTCCCTCCTCCCCCCTCTTCTCTCCCCGGGTCCACCCCCCTGGCCCCCTGCTTCGCCTTTTTTGTTTTAGAGGAGGGGGGCAGATCCGAGGGAGAGGGGGCAACGGGATGGAGGCTGGGACTGTGGGGGGCTAGATTCTGGCGGGGACCCGGAATCCATCCCTCTCCCCGGGTCCGCCCACCTCCTCCCCCACCTCTAATTTCTAGAGGAGGGGAAGGAGGGGGGCGGACCCGGGGAGAGAGGAAACAGAGGAGGGGGAGGAGGTGGGCGGACCCGGGAGAGAGGAGAGCGGCTGGCCACCCCCTCCCTCCCACTCCCCCTTTCTCCTTTCCTTCCGCTCCCCCCCTTGCCCTCAACCAATGAGGGGGGCGGAGGGAGAAGGGGGAGGACTAGATCCAACTCCCCACCGGAATCTGGCCACCGACCCCACCTCCTCCCTCTCCCCGGCTCCTGCTCTCATCTCCCCGGTCACCACACCCTCCGCCTATGTGCCCCAACCTCCCACCGGTGCCGGATTCGGCACTTTTGCCGGATTCCGGTGCCAGAATACTTTTAAAAATTTTTCTAATGTTTTTAGCAACGCTTATAAAAGCGTAACTAAATGCTTTTTTTTTTAATTCTTTTTTATGAAGTATAAAGGCGCTAATACACAATTTTTTTAAAAAAATATGTTTCTATTAACGATGCTTTCAAAACTAATTTTTATTCTTTTTGAATTTTTTTTTATTAGTGACACTTATATCTATGCATCGCTAATAAGTTGCTATTTTTTTTGAATAATTTTTTATATTAGCGACATGTAGTAAAGTATCGCTAATAATCAATTATTACTATGCATAGCTAATATTAAAAGTATTAATGATGTATGGATAAATGTCGCTAATGTGCACTATTAGCGATGCTTTACGTAAGTGTCGCTAATGAGCAATAGCAACTTGTGTTTTAGTGACGTAAGTAGCGACGCTTTGTAATCGTCGCTAGTAGTCATTAGCGACGTTTATACTATTATTAGCAACACTTATAAACGCCGCTAATAGTCTTTTTTGTTGTAGTGACTATATCATATGTGTGTGTGTGTGTGTGTGTGTGTGTGTGTGTGTGTGTGTGTGTGTGTGTGATTGTAGTTTAATTAATTTGAATTTTTTATGTTTTAATATAATTGTATCTCACTGAGTATATTCGATATACTCAACATCCTTGTAGTGCATTGATTGTGTTGCAGGCAAAAGACATGTGCAAATGTGGTAGGGAAGGACATAAAAGCTTACAAAATAATTTTAAGGTTTCTTTTTAAACTTTGATGATTGAATAATGTAAGCACAAAAGTGTGTCAATTATTGACTTGTGATCCAATTACCCCACTAGTGGGTCCAATTTTTTTTGTTACTTTACTCTAGTTAACTTAGTAACATAATTATTATGATAACTCAATTGCATTGTATGAACAAATGGTTATTCATACTCCGAAGAGTTTTCCAAGTCATAATTTGATAAGCAAACTTTTAGGCATTGCATTCCATGTATTCATTTTGTTGCATCATGTGAAAAAAAATATTTTGTATTTAAAATTTGGGAGTGTGACATTTTCTTATTAGATAATTACAGGCTAGTTCTCCACTTATATGTCTTACATGCTTTAATAGCTAGTTAAAATAAATTGAAATGGGATTAGGGGTAGAAAATAAGTTTTGTTATTGTTTTTTTGTGTTGTCTAATCATAAAAAATAGGATGGTGAGAACAAGGAGTCGGACTTGTTGGGTAGATGAGATCTTAGCTGCAGATGTCACAAGGATTATGAGGCAGCAAGTGGTAAATGCTCGTAGAAAACCTCAACCACCTCCTGAAGTGGTTGATATCAAAGAATTTGAAGACCAAGAGGAGGAAGAGGAAGTGGATCTTTAAGTGGAATAAGAAGTCTTGCCCTTGGATTGGGAAGTTCCGATGAATGAGGACGAGCAAAAGGATAGCTATAATAGTCATTGGAGTGGAGAATCCGGAGAATTCATGCCCGTTATTAATATATCAAGTGGTGAAGAACATGAGTCTGCATCATACAATGAACCAACTGCACTTTAGAATACAAAAGCTATAGCAATAGAGAAGTAACTTTTTGTAAACAAGAATAAGTAACTAAATGTTTTCTTTTACGTAGTATGATTTTTATGTTAATATAGGTGTGCGAAAGGTGGAATACATTAGAGAAGCCTAAAAATAACAATGATAATAAACTATAACTTTCGAGTACATGATATACCAATATATAAAAGTTTCAAAATATATGTACTCAACCTAAGAAAATAGAACTACAAGATAAACACTACTAACATGGAGGTGAAGGAGGAAAAGTAAGCTGCAGGAGGCCGCAATGCATACACATCTTCAGGTGCTCGTAATATTGCTATTTGGTACTTCTGAGTAGCTCACATGCATGCAAACTCCTGCGACGTCGAGCCCATAAACATGGACAACGCTAGTCTCAAATATTAGAACAATTGGCTGGAGGTTGATTTCCCTTTTTGACTCTTTTCACCGATAAGAGAAAGTGGGCTATTGTAATAAAAAAATAAGAGAAAGTTGGCATCACTTGTAAAATAATAAAAAATATATATATAAAGAAAGAAAGAGAAAATGGGCATCATTAAGGGTGGTGTGGAGTTTTAGTTTATGTCCTCCCAAATTTAGGTGTGACACCTTTATTTTTAAATTTTAAAAGATTTTTATTTGGTTTAAATCTCTTATTTTATTGGTTTGGGGTTTTTCGAATGCAGTATAAGATCAATTAGTAGAAGCTTAATTACTAATTAGAGATTGGTGTTATCATGTTAGAAATTGTTATTAATTTTCAAATCGTCTTTATACACACACGGCATGAAAGGAAATTTTAGCCTATTTAGCAAGTGGACCCCACTGCTTCGAAAGAAAAACTTCCAAGCGGGAGTCATGGATGGAAATTCCTTCCAGCGTTGTTGACTTCTGGCGATTGGCTTCAATCCTTCAAGAACTCAGATCTTCAGCATTATCATTTTACCATTTTAGATTCAGTCATGGGTCTGTTGGGGGATGCTGCTCTCACTGCCCTTTACGGATTTGTGTTTCAGGAGCTGCTTTCGATCCTCAAGGGGGATCTTGGTCTTCCTTTGGATATCAGTTCGGAGCTGAAAAAAGTGAATAGGAAGCTGTTACAAATTCAAGCTTTGCTCATCGATGCCGAAAGGAGGTACACTGAACCAGGTGTAAATATCTGGCAGGACGATCTGAGGGACTTGGCTTATGACATGGATGACATCATCGATGAGGTGAAGACCCGAAGATTGGAGCTGGAACGAGCGGCCAGAAATCAAGATGAGGTACGCAGCCTCTTATCCATTGCTTCAAACAGAGTGAAAAAACTCTGGAGTGATGTTGGGTTCAATAAAGCGCTCAAGCAAAAGATAAATGAGGTTTTGGCTCGGTTAGAGGAGGTTGAAAAATACGCAAATGAACTGGGGTTGAGAGGAAATTCTAGTGGATTACATGGTAGGGTGAGTCCAACTCGGCTTAGACCCGAAACAAGTCCCTCTGTAGATGAGACTGAGGTTTATGGTCGAGAGAAAGATAAAGAAAGCGTAATAGAGTTGCTATTTGCACCGGCCAGTGATCAAAATAAGAAAAATTATTCTGTGGTCTCCATCGTTGGTATGGGAGGAGTAGGAAAGACTACTCTTGCCCAATTGGTTTTCAACGATGAACGGGTTAAGTCAGAGTTTAATATGCGAAGTTGGGCATGCGTGTCTGACGTCTTCAATGTTGCCAAAGTGACCAAAGAATTGATAGAGTATTCCACTGGTCAAAATAATTGTTCAGATATGGCATTACCTGCGTTACAAAAACGCCTTGAAGAAGAGGTGAGCGGTAAGAAATTTCTCCTTGTGTTTGATGATATATGGACAGTGAAAGAATGTGATTGCATGAAAGCTCCGTTGAATCGTTGTGCAAAAGGAAGCATAATTCTTGTCACAACCCGGGACAAAGCAATTGCAATAGATCTTAGTAACACGCCACCTTATGAGTTAGGAACCCTTGATGAAGAGCAATGTTGGTCTTTGTTCAAAGATAAAGCTTTTCGAGATGTGTATGGGCATGCAGATGAGCACTTGTTCAAATTAGGAAAGGAAATTGTCAAAAAATGCAAAGGAGTTCCTTTGGCAGTCAAAGTACTGGGGGCCATGTTACAAGGTGCTGAGCCAGAAAGGTGGAAGGCTGTATTGAAAAATGAACTTTGGTCTTTGGAAAATGATGAGATATTCCCTGCCTTGAGGGTGAGTTATCACTATTTACCTTCTCCTTTAAAGTGTTGCTTTGAATACTTTTCCCTCTTTCCTACTGATTATTACTTTAACGAGGAAGAATTAGTTTTAATGTGGATTGGAGAAGGCTTTGTAGAGGCTAAAAAAGACAGACAGTTGGAGGACATCGGGAGGCAATACTTCAATGATTTAAAACGGAGATGTCTCATGCAAACAAATAACCAGATCCATGACCTTGCGCACAGCCTAGCCTGCGCTGTCTCAGGAGACATTTACTGTCGATTGTCAAGTGATAGGAGATCATGCAAGTCTTTGGAAAGGGCACGACATGCATCTCTTCTTGGCGAAGATGAGGAAATTGACTTTAGGGTCCTTGAAAAAGCTAAGGGCTTGCGCACGATACTGCAGTTCGGATATTTTTCTCATGGCCTAATGGATAAACTTTCAGGGTGGAGATTCTTACGTGTAGTGAAATTGCAGTTCACTAAAACATCAAAGCTGCGAAGTTTCATCAGTGATTTGAAGCATATGAGGTACCTTGATATCTCATTCAGTAAGGATATTATGGATCTCCTAGATGCAGTATGTGAACTCTATAATTTGCAATATCTAAATGTACACGGTTGTGGAATTCTTGAAAATATTCCAAAAGATGTGGGGAACCTCCTAAACCTACGGCACTTAGATCTTTCATGGACGAGAATTTCAAGTCTACCACAGTCGATATGTAAATTGCACAACTTGCAGGTGTTAAACCTCTGGTTCTGCAAGGGACTTACTCACTTACCAGAGGATATTGGGGACCTCATAAGCCTGCGGCACCTACATCTCTCAAGTACAAGAATTTCAAGTCTACCACAGTCGATATGTAAATTGTACAACTTGCAGGTGTTAAACCTCGAATTGTGCAAGGAACTTACTCGCTTACCAGAGAATATTGGGGACCTCTGCAGCCTGATGTCACTAAACATTCTTGGTACTAATATACGGAGTTTGCCAGATTCCATTGTAAAAGCCACTAATCTACAATATATTGATCCTGATAGAGATATAGGAGGCCTGCCGCCGTACTTTGGAAAGTTGACTAGTCTACAACGCATGGAGGTGTACCCCATTGGCAAGGAGATCGGGCAGGGAATTGGAGAGCTCAAAGACATGAACAACCTTAAAGGTGACCTTTTCATCTCTAATTTGGAGAATGTTGACAATGTGGAAGAGGCAAAATTGGCCAATTTGAAGAGCAAGAAGAACATTTCCGGTCTGGGATTTAAGTGGAGTCCCCTCCGTCCTGAAGCTGATGATAATGATAATAGTGTAGATGATGGTAGTGAAGATGATAATGATAGTTTGGTGGTGCGAGATGGAGAATTGGAGGCGAAGGTGCTGGAAGCTCTTGAGCCTCATCCATCGGCACTAACTGATTTGTCGTTTGAAAACTACAGCGGTGAGAGGTTTCCAAAGTGGATGTCAATGATGAGTTTTTCACTAAAAATACTAAAAATGAGAGGATTGGGCAGGATCAGAAAACTGGTGGACGTTGAACTTCCTTCACTAGAAACACTAGAGATTTATAAGTGGCCCAGGTTGAAGGAAATTTACATGTCCACTCCAAAGCTGATTCATTTGGAAGTGTCAGCATGCCAAGAGGTAACAAAAATATGTCTACTTCCGTCTATCCGAGATTCCAACTGCTATATCTCATCATGGATAGAACTCCCCCAACTAGAAAAAGTACAACTTGAAAAATGTCCCAGGTTGAAGGAAGTTTACATGGCACTTCCCGAGCTTACGTCTTTAGTAGTGGGCGATTGCAGAAAGTTAACCAAGCTCATACAAATTGGAAATGAGTTCCCGAAATCCCAATTGAGATTTAGAATCTTCAGCTGCGTCAATTTGAAGGATATTTCCATTAGTGCACATGTCGAAAAGCTGGACTTGAAGTCGCTGCCTTCCCTCACTTCTCTCCTTTATTCCAAGGCTTCCATGACTCAGGAATATGCTGGCTGCTCAAACAGAGGGTTGATTCCACAGTTTCCGGCGTTGCGGATTGAGGAGTGTGAGCAACTGAGGTCATTGGCAATTGATTCCACAGTTTCCCTTAAAATGCTCAAAATAAGTAACTGTGGAAAACTTGAGTCTCTGTTCCAACAACACCTTTCGGCATTGGAGGTGCTGTGGATTGAAGGGTGTGAGCAACTGAGGTATCTGCCCAAAGGCCTCTACAAATCCTCTCTGCAGAAGCTATATATTTATAACTGTCCTCAAGTAGAGGCCCGGCCAGACGATCAAGTACCTCCCAGCCTTCAACATCTGCATGTTTACTTCTGTCCCAAACTGGAGCAGCAGCTGCAAGATGAAGATAGAAGAGATTGGCTCGCTCTAGGGCGCTTCTCGGGCGCGTTTAGCGCCCTTATGAGTCGATTTTTATGTTCCATGTGGACAGAATGTGCTGAGTATCTCCCACTATCCAAGCAATGACTCTGCATGTGCCAGACATGGTATTCTCTAGTGTTTATTTCTGAATTTTTCTTTACAGCTTACTTTTCATATTTCCAATCGACAATAAACGTTGGCTTACCTCGCAGCTTGCCATGGAGCAGATTATGTCGATGAGCCATTCACAGCCTTGACAGCTCAAGAATCTGAGATGGTTTTTTCTTCTCGCCTTTTTCTTTTTGTCCCTTTCTTCGGTGCTGATTTTGTTTTTTTGTGGATTTTACGCGAGAAATTCTGAAACGAGTTTTGATTAATCTCTCTATTTTGCAGGATTGGTTGTGTTCATTACTGACTTTTTTTCTTTCTACTGTTTCCGTGTGTATTTTGCTCTGATGATTTCATTTCTTCTTCGACAGTGGGGTCCTGTGTTGCTCAGAACCCAGCTCTGGAGCAGAGCCTTCTGCTTTCTCACAGCATTAACTTCTGTGTTCAAGCCGAACTTTTTTTTCAGTTTTTTAAACTCATGCATTGCTGTTTTATGATCTCAATCTTCGTTTCTGGCTTGATTTCATGATCTAAATGAAGTCAAACTGTGGATGAGAGTCATGTGGAGAACGGTTCTAATTCATCTTTCTGTTGTTCCGGTATTTTGTTCTGTTATTTTTTATACAATAAATTAATCTGCCATTCAAGTTCACTGTATCTGCTATTTGAACTTTTGATTTGATTGTAGCAAATTTTGTTCCAAGTTTTCTTTGCAATCAATCTTCAACGTCTAATTTTTGGGCTTCTTTTTCTCCCACTGTAAGCCATTTGCTATTCGTAGACAATTTTTCTGACTCCAAGTGGCTTCAGTTGCTATTTACTTTTCATGGTAATCAGAAAATCTGAAACAGCCAAGAAAGATTTGTAAGCAAGCTTGCACGAATGCCCGAAAAATTCATAAATCTAAGTCACAGTCTACTCGATTCAATCATTTTATGCTCTACATTTCATCAATTCAAGTCGTCTCCATTTTTTCACATCTTGTTTTGTGATTTTACTACTACAGCTCCCCCTGCTCTTCTAATTTTGTTTAGACTTTTTCACCATAAATTATGTTCATTAACCATGAGATTAGCAAGTCACTAATGTCATTTGTATGCCCTGCAACTGTAGTAAGAGGTGTCGCCTCATACATCCGGCAGGCTGTCCCACTGCAGCAGCTGCAAGATGAAGATAGAATCATAGAAGAGATTGGCTCGCTCTACTGCACGGATAGGGCGATTAATGCTTGTACGAATCGATTTGTATGTTCCGTTCGGTCATAGTTTTCATCAGCATTAGTATCCAAGCAATGACACTAGATGTGCCAGACATGCTATTCTCTAATGTTTATTTATTTATTTTGTAGTGTTTATTTCTGAATTTTTCTTTGCAGCTCACCTTTCATAATTTCCAATCAACAATAAATGTCTTCTTACCATGAAGTTAAAAATATCAAAACCACCAATTGACACCCGTTAAGGCAGACATAAGTTTTTGGTTTCTCTAACAACATAGAATGAACAGACACTTCAAACTAACATGCCGGAATTCTATCTTTATTATTTCATTCATAGAGACTGAATTCACAATATGGGAAACAAGGGAGTATATGCACAAATTCAGACGTCAGATGGGTTCATCTTTCAGGAGAGGCAATAAAGTAGAATTTTTGGCAACGAAGCTGACTTACCATCTTCTCTTAGACTTTTTTTTTTCGAACTAGCCACGATGTTGCACAGTAGTTTTGTTGCTAATCATTCCAGCTCTGTTGTTGGCTGTTCTGGTTGTTGCTGGGTGGGAGAAAATAGGGAATGGAAGTTATCTATGGATTGCGAAGCCTCCTAATTTCCTCAAAAGAGACACTGCTATTGTCAGTATCATTCTTATGGAGGTAAATAGTGCTCAGATTCTCAGTCTACAATCAGGAGAATTCTGATATCAACTCGCTAATCGCTATATACCTGCCTAATTTTTTCGTACTAAATAGCCCGAGTATCAAAAAAAGTAGAATAAGTGTTTGAAAAACAGAAGAACAAGTGTTTCATTGTATATATCTACCATGAAGTATAAGAAACTCTAACAGAATTTCGGGCCTATTTTTTTTTGTACTGTTTGAACCAGACCATTATAATTCAACTGTGCTTCCTTAATTCATATATGCAATCTCATTGTCACGGTGAAACATTGATGGGTAACTCTACCTGTTTACCTTTTGCTTGTGGATTTAGTGTTCTACACTAATCAGTTCATCTATCTGAAGATAATTCCCAACTTTTTTCTTGGGACCCTGTCTACAACTCATCTTCTGTTATCAAATGAAACAAAGATTATAATTAAAACAATGGTCTTTTGAAGATAGTTTGTATTGTACTTGATATGCTTACTTGGGAATTTGATTTCTTTATTTTATAGTTAGTGGGTTCTACCTTGTCTGGACAAATAGGGTTGCCGTCCATGTTATTGGATTGAATGACTTTTGACAATTGGGCATGCTACCTGAGTAGAGCAAGTTATTGATACAGACTTTTTCATAGAAATTAACATTTTTTTTGGCCTACGTATGTTACTATGCTTCATTGTAGTATTGTAGTTAATTAGTTATCATATGCTTACTCTCCAATTTTCCTTCACTGTGATTATATAGAGCTCGTTCTCAACATAATCTTCAAATAGTAATACAGGAATGTCATTCTTACCTTATGTAATTAATGTCTGATTTCAGGGTAATGAGTTTTAGAAAGATTTAGAATGGATAAATGCACATCAAGTCTAGTTTATCCCCTTTCTGAATGGGAACTGGACTTGATGAGCACTTCACAAACAGCTAACATAATTTTACATCGCTAGTTATGTCTAGACCTTGATCATCTCACAATACATTAACCCTAAAGACTTGTCACTCAATCCTTATTTACTCTTAGACAAAGAGGTGCTCTAATACCAAAAACTTTCTCGTCACGCCCCGACACTGTCCGACCCGAATTGAACCTGGTCCAAGTGCCAGTTAGCACACGGGGGCGACAGAATTTAACTGGTTATCATATTGCGGAAGTCTTAGCCCCTCGAACGGGCGATTCACACAACGGAGTAGTGCACTTAATTTCCTTTGAGCAAGAGTAATAAAGATAACAAAGAGGATAATAAAACTGTCATAATCCTCACACAAACTGTTTAGAGCCTACACATGGCTTGAAATTAAGAAAGTTTAAACAAGTCTAAGAACATCAAATAAATGCGAGCATAATACATAATCCACCATATAATGTTCTCTAGTATCAATAATGAAAAGATCAGAAAATAAAACATCATCAGAATGCCACGAAGGCTAATCCCACGAGTACCCATGTTCTCCCTCATATAAGGTGTCATGCGCGTCTGCACGACGCACTGTGCAACCCCAAAACAAATCACAAAAGAAGGGTGAGTACAAAACTCAATAATGGTTTGAAAGCGGTAACATTAATAAAAAAATCATCACGACATAACATCATGACAGTTCAGATCCATAAATGATATGGTATACCCTTTTCTGATCATCCCCTTACTAAACCCCTACTTATCCATAAGTAAAAAATCTAACATGTATATAACACATATATCAAGTTAGGGCATACATGATCATGTCACAACTTAGCATTCATCCTGCATAGGTAGTGATCCTTATCCAATCAAAATTAAGCATAATAATACACATAATCCACAAGAGAAGTGACTCTCACACGCTTTCTGATCATGCAACCATATCATATAAACCTTCATGATAGTGTCTCATTTCACACCATTCAGATTATGCATTCATATCACGTAAACTTGCATGATAGTGTCTCAATCATACAATTTTGATTTTGCATTCATATCACATCCATTCCATAGCTCATTCACCTTGCATGATAAAAGTGTCAAACACATAATACACAATCATGCATAATCAATCATATTGACATGTGTCACATTATCCTTACACAACATGTGCAATCCAAGGTATAATATAATCTCATACACATGCATCATCAACAAATGGTGAATGTCTCCATCAAGGAGCGAATACAATCATTTCCACACAAGCGGGACATAGTCCGATTTTCACACAGGAAATATAAAGTGTCGGGGTAGTTAGCCCCTAAGTCTGCTAACCCTGGACAATCCTGACCAAGGAATATCCGAATCTCACACGAGAACTTAGAGCAGGTGTGTTCGCCCAGGAACATCTTTTGCGGTGGGAAGAGTCCAAATTTTACACAAGAAACCTAGAACACGTGGTAGCCAGTGCACAAAGGCATACCACTCTGGATTCTCAAAGTCCAGATGACTATTTAAAGAAATCTCAACTGTAAGATAAGTACACAACTCATCCGCATTCATCTCAACTCAATTCAGATCGACTCAACCCAGGGAGTATCCATGTTCCACACAGGAACTCAAATCAAAATCATGTCCTTTCGGACTAACCAAGTTCTGATTAAACCAACGATCAACAAATCCGACACGCAATCCACATCATTATATCCAATCAATCAATCACGGCTAAACATCTGTAAAGTCTCATTCATGAAGTCCGCTCTATGATAAATGCAACATGATACATACATGGGCAAGCTCTATGTGAATTCCAACACGTGGAATGAGCTCCGCATCAGTCCCCACATACATCATATTCGAGTCATAAACAACCATGATTTCATAATAAATTCCCCACATGTGTGTGTTCATACATTCCTAAGCACATGACCATGCTTTGACAATAGCTCACAAGGCAATACACACATGCTTTGATAAAATCTAAACATAGTTTTTAACTAAAATCATGGGGAAATCAATTCAAAACCATCATTTCAATCAAGTGAAGTCTAATGCTCAACTCTTACAAGCATATTTATTTAATCCACGCATGAAACTAGAACATAGTATCACCATTCACCCACAATTTATTCATATGATAAGAAGACACATTAGATCATTGCCATTAAATAACCTTGCTCGAAGCATGCTTAAACGTAAGAAAATCATCAACCATAGATTCAAGATAAATCATACTAACATGTCTAGCCATCAACATGTACTTCCATATATTACTTAAACATGCTCTATACTTCCCAACATAAATAGCATACCTCTCTAGTAGCTTGTCCTAACTCAAAACACTCCACATGAATATTAGAAATAATATTTGGGAGTAAATATAACAAAATAAGCATAGGGAATAAAATGCCTAAAATCTGCTATGTAGCCGATCGATCGGCTTGTAAGGCCATTCAATCGACTGGCCTTAAAATCAGCTTGCAATGTCATTTGGCTGATCGATCGACCTGTAAGGGCGATCAATCGCCATAATGGCAGATCTGGTTCGTCATCTCCATTTTAAAAACCAAACCGAGGCTCCATTAATCGAGCTTAAACCTTCAAATCAAGGTTCTAAACTTCATAAAAAACTAATCAAAACTTCCAGAATATTTAAACTACTCATTTTCAGTCAAAGCCCTAAGAAATTAATACAAAAGATTAGGTTTTTACTAATCTACCATTAAAGCACTAAACATAAAATCCATTCAAGAAAGCACATCAAGCTTGAGGACTAAACCCATTACCTTTCACCTCTTTTTGGGTCAGATTAGCTCCTTAATCTCCTTCGAAACCTACCCAAGAATGTGATTTTTGTTAATACCCACCTAAATCCGATTTAGAACTTGAAAATCATTGGAAAAATCTTAGATCTAGAGCTTTAGGGACTCAAAAATGAAAATTTGAAAGCTAGGGTTTGAAGTAGAGATTCAAATCAGTGACTTAATGGCTTGAAAAAGAGATTAACTAATGAGGAAAGATGAGATGAGAAGAAGTTTACAAAAAATCCTAATTATTAAGGAAAAATTAGGAAAATCTCACTTCAAATCACCTTCCACTTTGGGCTAATGGGATTAGGCCCCTTTATCACCTTGTAAGAATAATTAGCCAAGTACACAAATTAAGTCGGTTCACTACCTTTGGGTTAGCATTCCAACCTAACGAAGAGCACTTTCAAATTATTCTTTCTTAATTCAATAATTAATAGAAAAGTAGGAGAAATTTTTGAGTGTACGTCGCACACCCTGTTGGCCGTGTATTTCACCATTTACAAAATGACTCATCAACATTTATAACCGCTTGTTGTCCTGATGTCCCATAACTATGGTGATGAAGGTTAAAGAAGCTTTATAGAGCTTATTGTCGACATGCTAATTTTTGTCAATTTCTCCTCTCCACAACATTAGGTTTGATTTAACTCATCTCTATGACTTGTTGAATGGCCGTTAAAGCACTTTGAAATTGTTATGGGTTGGTTGCTATATCTAATGTTATATTAGACCTCACATGTCATCACGTTAACCCCAGATACATTATTTACTTATTACCCAGCGCTAAACTCCACCAACCCGCATTATAAACCCATAAACTCATTTCATTGTCTTCACTGGGCAAAACTCACATAAGGTTACAGTGACGTAGCAAACCAGAAAACAAAACTTCAATTTTCAGTCCTTAGGGCGCCATTGTACATCAAATTTCGGAAATCATTCCGCCGGATCAAGATGAAAAGTGGGTACGTTCCTTTTCTATTGATTCAATCACAATATACTACTTCTATAAATCATCCGAAATAGTACGAAATTCATAAAAAATCAAACTTTTTCATGCTACGAATTAGAAACAATTGTCTACATTAAGATTTTGTAACTCGGCTCCGATACCAATTGTAGACATGCATTTTCGTGAATGAATTAGATCATACAAAATGGATTTTCTATCTATTGTGTTTTCAAAGAAAAAGGCGTACCTGGTTCCATTTCGAATTGATGAATCTTCGTGGGATAGGTTTCTCTCCCTTACCCTTTCATTTTGACAATTTTCGATGGATTGGTCACCATCGGATTTTTCTTCGTTGGGTGGAAAGAGGACAATCTCCTCTAATTTATCTTCACGTAACTGCTTCCATCAAGTGGTTACAATGTTCTAATTAAGAACCAATTAGAAACAAGATAGATAATCTTATTATTATTTATTAGTTATCATGTTGGACCACATAACAGACAAATAAAATTGTTTACAATGAGGTCCACTAGCTATTTGAGTTCATTCAATGGCATTTAGTTTTGAATAGCTTGACTAGTGTAAGTATGATATATTGACCAATGAGTAGTTTCTTGTTAAATTTCATGGAAATTTTGAATTGGATAAAACTTTTCTACAACTACTTTCATGTTTAAGAAAATAACTCAAAGATAATATTTTCTGCAAAAAGACATTGGGTGGCTATGTTTGGCTCTTTTTGTGATAAGTTACTTTTTACTGAGAATTTATTTTAATCCCTTAAAGGAATTTACTCTTCAACCTGATTATTTTGTAAGCATGATTGTCAAAAGTACGTTTTTCCTTAACTTTTCATCATAAAACTTATGAAAGTAAATCCGTTTTATTGAAATTCGCAAGTACATATTATTGAACTAAAATTTATTTTTTATATTAGAATTACAATAACCACAATTGCTTTGAAGTGTTTTCCTTGAGAATACTGTCAAATTAATTTATCGAGATTTGGTTAGCTACCCTATGCATGATTATTACCACTAAAATCTTGTACAAAACCAGTATAAACTCTCTACCTTCAAGAATTGGGACCTCCAAATATGGGAAAATTTTCACCAAAATTACTATTTGCACCTAGGATGGTTCTCCACTAAAACATAGGACTTGCTATAGCCTGGTATATATAGTGTTGAACAGAGTTAAATTCTTTATAGCCTCCAAGATAGGCAAAAGTTGCACAAGTCATAACAAAGATAATGTTGAATCATACTACTGAACCTAAATTTTATTAATAAGTTTCATAAGTGCAAAACCACCAATTTTGTTTTAATTAAATCCAAAATTTCTAAATACATGACCATGTCTGGTTTGGAAATTTGATCTCTTTATAAACTGCTTCATTGACAATATTGTTTTCCTCATTTTTGGTAATTAGTGCACAAAGGCAAGTCAAATGATCAGGCATATCAACTATGGAAGTTGAATTCCCATCAAAGTTCAAATATGTGGCTGAACTCCTCTCCACACCTATTTCACCCAGCAAGAGAGTCTTAATTGGGAAGTCCATAACTGATTGACCAGCTTGTCCTTGTTCTATAGTTACTGCTAGAGCCTTGTTTCTGTCTTTGACAACTATTGCTAGGGCCTTGTTTCATTTTTGACAGGCAAGTTGCAAGTGATGAAGAACCTGGGCAACCACAAGATGTTAGTTGAATGTCGAAGCCAACAGATGAATGTAGGAATTATACTTGTGCCTTACTGTTCTCAACTTTGGGAGGTTAAAAAGGCAAAGAGAGTTCATTAACTTGAGCATTTAACTATGGAGTGATTCAGTGCAATGTAGCAGCAATAATGTAATGCAAGCATGATATCAAGACTAGTATGTAAGATGTTATTATGAAGAAACCATCCGGATTGTTTCAACTGGACTTTCAAAATTCTTAGTGCACATCTATTGCGCACTAGCATTGAGTTGATAAAAAATTATTTTCTTCTCATTGTAATTTGCTATGCTTGCCTTCCCTACCACAAATATGTAGCACTATTGTCCTTACATTTGTTGTTACATTGTGATGGTGAAGCCTTCTTTCTAATTTTTCCATCATTCTTGTAGTTAAACAACCATTATGGGCCCAAAGTTCATCCAGCCTCTTAAAAAGCAACTTATGTACATTAAGTGTAGGAGAAACTTGGAAAAAATGCTTCATTGAGGTACTAGCAATGTTGAGAAAATTTTAGACTATTCCAGAAGAAAAAATAGTTCTGCATGTTATTCATCATCCATTTTATACTCTTTGTTTATTTTATTATTCTACATTCTTAAGCAATATTTTGAAACTTTTTCTTGTTTTGTTATGACCAATTGAGTAACTGTCTCAACCATGGTTGCCACCTCACCGCGATCTCTATGTCGGGTGCTCTATTAAGACTCTAGACCATGTACAAGTATTTTGCAACTAAGTCATATTTTGTCATTTGATTATGAGACATAA
Source organism: Saururus chinensis (assembly GCA_035235625.1). NCBI lineage: Eukaryota > Viridiplantae > Streptophyta > Magnoliopsida > Piperales > Saururaceae > Saururus > Saururus chinensis. The sequence goes on from CP141142.1 coordinate 28,154,109, forward strand.
ATGTAAAGTTGTCCACAAATTTTTTTTTCTTAAATAAACTTGAATGTGGATGTTAATATGTATTAAAAAATAAAAGGCAATGGTATAACTAAGATTTAACAAAATCATAATTTGACAAAAAACAAATATATACATCTTTTATTTTTATGTGTAGAATACATGGTAGGCAACAAAATTGGCATAAAAATATCCGGTTCGCTTTACAAAAAGAGGGTAGGGTGCCTGTTGTTTCATTTAATTAAAGTTTTTATATATAGATTTGATTGAGGAATAAATATATACATAGATGATCAAATCTATGTATGGAAGAACTTTTTTATAATTATCTAGATGGTGAGATTATTTTACATGATCTATCAGATGTCTTTATCTCTTTGGTTGATTGAAATGAGACCGAGATCCAAGATGGTGAAGCATCATCTCAACTATTAGCACTCTTAGAAAAATAAGAAGGAAAGCTGAAGGAGAACCTAGTTTTTCATTTTTAAACTTTATTCTTCTTATAAATAATAGTTGTAAATGATTTTATACTAGTCTCATTTTTCTTCATGTTAGATTGTCAGCTTAATGCAAAAGAAACAAAATTTCATGTTTCCCTCTATTTTTGCTTTAGTGTTTTGCATTATATTGTTCATCAATATGAAGCTAATTACCAACCTTTTTTCTTGGAAACATGACAAATTGTTTGCCTTACAAAATTACGATTCTACAAATGGTTTTTTTACAACTCTGAAGCCATTAGTTTCATAAGAAAAAGCGAAACAAAAATTATTAGTGTCATTCCTACTCTTTATATAGTCAATGGTATCTACCATCTATGGACAAACAAGCAATGTGTCCATGTGATTATACTTGAAGCCATTTGACAATTAGACATGTTATATGAGAAGAACTAGTTCTTGATCTAGTTTGTTTATATATGTGGTTCACTCTTATTGCTCAATTTTGTTGTTCATTATTTATTATCATCTTAACTATCCATTTTCCCATCAAATGCAGTTATATGGGTCCCAAAAAATTACTCCTTACCTTGTTTTTCATGCAACCCATCTCAATTTCATATAATCTCTCAAGTTTACCCAAAATAAAAAAACATCTATCTCTCTCCTTTACCCCCTTCTTCCCCTACCTGCCCTTTCCCCAAAGCTACCACTGACACTACCTTGTTTCCTCTTCCTCCTTCTCTTCCGCCTCCTTTTATGAATATATGTGACATATGTATGTGTATTAGCTATATTTTAATTAACAAAACTAGGATCATTCATGTGTGTACTTAAGTCTTGTGAAGTATGAGTTGATTAGTGATGTATCAAGCTAGATTTGGAATTGAAGGACTTGAAAAATTGGAGCATATGTGCTTTGATGATTCAAGATTGAAGACTTATTCAAGTGATTTGATATTTATAGGAAATGATGTAAAAAATCACACACACACACACACACACACACACACACACACTATCATAAACACTTAGGTTTTTAATGATTCTATCATATGTGAGTGTTAAAAGATGAATGGAAGAAATTAAAAAGACAATAATCTCATAATTTGTTCATAAGCGATTGATTGTCCTTGAATAGTGATTGATCTATCTTGAATGAACTTAAATTTTTTTTTTTCAAAACATCAAACAATCGTTCATCCAGTTGATGTATCAATTGGTAAGAGTTTTGTCAAAGTCAAGAATAGTGCAAGATCGAACGGTTGTTAGGATTTTGTGAATAGAACCTAGTACAATTGATTGCTGACTTGATGGACAAGAGATACATCTGGCCTAGTGCATCTCCTTGGGTTGCACCGGTTCTCTTCGTTAGAAAGAAGAATGGTTCCCTTAGGATTTGCATTGATTACTGGATGTTGAATCAGGTCACAATCAAGAACAAGTATCCTTTGCCATGTATTGATGATTTATTTGATTAGTTGTAGTAAGCCAAAGTGTTCTTTAAGATTTATTTGAGGTTGGGTTACCATCAACTTCATATTCGACCCGAAGATGTGTCTAAAACTACTTTTAGGACACATTATGGGCATTATGAGTTCTTGGTTATGCTTTTTGGGCTTACCAATGCACGAACATCTTTTATGGACTTGACAAATATAGTCTTCAGGCCTTATTTGGATTGGGTTGTCATCATTTTTGTGGATAACATATTGATTTATTCAACTAGAAAGGAGGATCATGAAAAGTACTTGAGGATTGTCTTGCAAACTTTGAGAGACTATAAGTTCTATGAAAAGTTTGACAAGTGTGAACTTGGGTTAAGAGGAAGTGAAATTTTTAGGCCATATCATATCCAAGATGGTGTAGTGGTGGACCTAGTGATGCACTGAAATAATATTTAATAAAATGTTTTCAAATTTCTATTTGCAATCCTATTTTGTGTTAATTCATTGCTGATTTGGGCTATTTATATTTTGAATAAGTTAGTTGGACCTTAATTGAGTTTACATGTCTAAACAGGCTTCAACAAGATACAACTGGAAGAGGAAGTTAAGCCCAACTACCCAAAGCTATTTAAAAGTCAAGAATGGGCTCCTAATGGTCTAAACATGCATGGAATGGTCGAACACAACCTTGTGGACCCATTTGATTTGAGATTTGTATGAATAGAACTAAATTATGAAAGAAGTTGATTCGGATAGATTGACACAGCCTTAGTATTTAGATCATATCTTTTTATGTATAATTCGGATTGATACGATTTTAGTGGTAATGGAAAGAAGACTTCCGTGGCTACAAGTGTTATTTCAGGAAGAAATTCCAAATTCTGAAGATATATGGGTCCAATTAGGCAATCAATCAGGATAAAATTTAGAGATATGATTTGACTTTCCCCTTTGAAGCAACCCTTTCTTTTCCTATAAATAGAGGGGTGGACGTGATAGATGGGGCATTCTCTCCTCTTTGGAGCTCTCTTCTCCTATTTTCTTCTCTCATTTTGTAATTTTGTTTTTAGTTTCATTATAATGGCATTCTAAAGCTCTCAAGCTAAGGCTAGGAATGAAGCTTGTACTTGATGTTTAATAGATACTTTGATTCAAGTAAGTTCTTTATCATTTTAAATTGATGTTTCATATTTAAGGAGTTTATAATCTATATAATTATTTGATTCAGCGTTCATGAAAGGCACGCCGAATGCTTATAATTCCCTGTGATTATACACTTAATACTTTCACGTAGTAAACAATCAATTACTATTGTTCTATTTCAAAGTTCTTTAAAAGATATATTTTCCGATTGAGACAAATTTTCATTTGATCTTAATTGAGTTATCATTTGAATGAAGTATACATTAGAGATTTATTACAAGTGGATTTTTGATGCCTTAACACTTTCTCTTTGAATTGTCTCTTATTATCTATTTCACTTTTCTTCTCTATTCGATTCTTTTCATAATAGTTTTCTGTGTCACACAAGGCTTTCCCTGTGGATCGACCTTGTTTACTATAGTTGACAAGTAAAAAAAAAAGAAATCTGAACTAGACTCCTTCATAGTCTTAGTTTGGACGTAACACCACCTAGCTAAGGTGGAAATAGTTTTGTAGTAGGAGCTATCTATAAATGCTTTTGAAGTCCCGAGTATCCTAGCCCTTGTGGGATACTATCGGAGGTTCATCGAAAGTTTCTCTTGCATCGTGACTCCTATGACTAAGTTGATAAGGAAGAGTGAGAAGTTTGAATGGAGTAAAGCATGTGAGGAATGTTTTCAAGAGTTGAAGAAGAGGCTAACTTCAGCGCTGGTCTTAGCCTTATGTTTAGGGAGTAGAGGATTTGTTGTCTATAGTGATGCTTCGCAGAAAGGTTTAGGTTGTGTGTTGATAATAAAGTATAGGAAAGTGGTAGCTTATGCTTCTCATCAACTCAGAGTGCATAAGTGATACTACCCAATGCATGAAATAGAGTTAGCGTTAGTTGTCTTTATATTAAAGATTTTCCTTTATGTTGAAAAGTTTGAAGTGTTCGTGGACCACAAAAGTTTAAAGTATCTCTTCACACAAAGTGACATGAACATGAGGCAAAGAAGATAGTTGGAATTCCTAAAGAATTATGACTTCACAATTTCTTATCATCCAAGGAAAACTAATGTGGTGGTAAATGCGTTGAATAGGAAATTGGCAACTTCGGTAGCTTGCGTGTGTGTACAAGAAAGACTTTTGTAGGAAGAGATCATCAAGCTTAAACCGGAGATAACTTTGGAAGATACAAGCAAGTGGTTTGCTAATCTTTCCATAAGTTCCAATTTGGTGGATAAGGTGGTTGAAGAACAAAAGGGAGATGAAGTATCCAAGCAATGAAAGCTAAGTTGTAAGGGAAATTTGTTATTGACTTTGAAGAAAAAATTGATGGAAGCTTAACTTTTCATGGGTGGTTGTGTGTGCCGAATGCTCTAGAGTTGAGGGAGTGCATTCTTTCAGAGGCACATTACTCTAGGTTCTCCCATCCATCCAAGGGGAATTGAGACGTACCATGATGTAAAGCAGACATTTTGGTGGGGAGGAATGAAGAAAGTCATTGCCTCTTTTATGTCCAAGTATTTGATTTGTCAACAGGTAAAAGCAGAACATCGTCATCCAGGAGGTATGTTACAACCTCTACCTATTCTGAAGCAGAAGTGAGAGAATGTGGCTATGGACTTTGTTTCAAGGCTTCTTAGATCGTCAAGTGGCAATGACTCGATGTAGGTTATCATTGATCGATTCACGAAGTCTACACATTTCATTACTATGCGGATGACTATTTCCATGAACATGTTTGCAACGCTTTATGTAAAGGAGTTTGTTCAGTTACATGTGTTAGAACATATGTGTCATATGTTAGGTTAATTGGCTAATTTCTTTGTCAAAATTATGACAAAAGTCTTGAGTATGTAATTAGTCTTAAAATATGATTCGATGTAGTTGTGCCTGAGTCAGGTTTGAAATTAATAGACTTGAAAAATAGGCGCAAATGTGATCTTATAACTTAAGATTGAAGACTAAAGGATGTTGATGGATTATGAAGCTTATGTAAATCTCATTCTCATACAAAAAACACTTTGAGAAGTTTCAGAAGTGATTTCAAAGGTTTTATAAGGATTTAAGGTAAAAAGGGAAAACTGTTAATAAATAGTGTTATCAATCGATCACTGGACAATAAATAGTGTGAAACAATCAATTACTACTTGAATCACCCCTTTGTTAAACGAAGCCAAGAGTTTATCCATTGTTCGCTTCGTAGATCGATTGATTGCTCAAGGATTCATGGCTTAAGAAAATAGTGAATGATGAATCACTATTTGAAATGATCAATCATTAAATAGATTTAGTTGCTATAAAAAAGCTTTTAGATTAGAATTCTTTTCTTGTTAAAGTCAAAGTGCCAAATCATTGTGGAGACTTGTATAAAGGATAAGAAGTGACAAAATTGATAAGTGGAAAATCTAGAAATAATTAGAGAAGAAGGGACAGAACTTTGCTTATTGTTTTCCTTGAGAATTCATGAAGAGTTTGAAGAAAAGACCAATGGTGAACTTATGAAGCTAATGCATAACTAAAGAAGACATTTCACACAGAAGTTTCTAAGAGGGGTTGCAAAAAATCTTCAATGAGAGATTGAAAAACCCAAAGGTCAAAGTCAATAGAATAAGAGGAGCTTGTTGAAGGTTAAAAGAAGACAAAGCAAGGTGAAATTAAAGTTTCAATTGCTTGTGGGAGAAGACTTGAAGGCCAACAACGAAAAGAATTTGGGAGCCTAAAAAGGAGTTTGTTTTAGAGTCCAAACAAAGGTAGGTGGTTTGTTTGTGCTAATGTAATTATCCTACTTGCTAGTAGTGTATTGATTTGGTTCCTTGTAGGGACTGTCATGGTTTTTACCGATTTTGGGTTTTTCACATTAAATTATTATGTTATGTGTTGTTTACATGCTTTATGTTTTATGGTTTGATGATTCATTAATCGTGAGTGCACTTAGAAATTAGGTTTTTATTATTTTCGATGTATAAGAAAATTCTGCATAAAGATGTCATATCTCGTAGTCTTTATCTTTATTTAATAATTGGACTAGGGGCAATGTAGTGATGTGCTAGGTTAACTAGATAGTATTAAACTCGCAAGTGGTAGATGAGCATTCTTCATTGATAAATTGAGTTTTCTCCATAGTATCAATAAATTTTAGCATGTTAGTGCATCATTATCTTGCTTAATCTTCCTATATTTTGATTTCTAGTGCTTGATAACTTGTGCTATGGTTTGATTTCTCAATTTTGTCTAGTTTGCTTATTATACTTTTAGAATTACTTTCTAAACTTGCTGATTTGTGTGCCCTAGTTAGTTAGTTTGCTTCTCTTATTATTTTTCCTTGCTTTAATTGATTAAAGTTTGTTGCTTAGGTGATTTTTTGTTGGATTAATTTTAATAGCTGGTTCAAATAACTCAATGAATGAACATGGGGATTTGGGTAATCTGATGAATCGTCCACCCTTGTTTGATGGTCAAAATTTCTCATATTTGAAAAATAAGTTGAGAGCTTTTATTCAAGTGCTTGATGGGAATGCCTAGAAAGCGGTGATTAAAGGTTGGAATCCTCCAATTTTAAAGACGCAAATGAAAATTAAATATTAAAAGATGAAAGTGAATGTGATAAAAATAAAATAAAACTTGCAAATAAAAAATGTAAAGCCCTTACTGCATTGTTCAATGTCGTAGGAAAATTATAACATAAGCTATTTTTTAATTGCACATCTATTAAGAGATTGTGAAATATAATGAGGGAATTGAGGTTGTTAAAGTGTTTAGGCTACAGATGCTTACCCTTAAATTTGAAAACATGATAATAAGTAAAGATGAGACTATTTATGAATACTATGCAAAAAATTTAGACATAATAAACACATGTGATCAATGAGGGGAGCCATTACTTGATTCCTTTGTCGTGAGGAAACTATTAAGGTCCTTGTCCTCTAAATTCAAAAATAAGGTTACAACTATTAATGAATATAAAAAGATAAACCTTAGACATTAAGGAGTTGTTTGGGAACCTTAGGACTTTTGAGATGTAAGAAATGTCATATAAAAATAAGAAAGAGGTGTTTGAAAAAATCTAAGGGAAAACAAAATTTCCTAAAAGTATATAAGAGAACTTCCAAGAATAATAGTCTTAAACACCTTAGAAGAATCTGAAGAGTTTGAAGATGATGAAGAATTAATGCTTTTGTTTGCTAAAAACTTTTAAAATTCATTAAAACTAAGAACTTTAGGTTTGGAAATAAGAGTTAAAATTCTACGAAGAGACAAGGGGATCAGAGATATTAGAGGCCAAAAAACCAAAAAAAAAAAGAATTTGCAGTGTTTTGAATGTGGTAAGTTAGATCATTTTGCTGCTGATTGTCCTAAGAATGATTTTGACAATTTTTCTGATGATATGCCTAAGAAATCAAAGAGTGTTAATAACAAAAGAAAGGGAAAGATGCTTCAAGCAACTTACTCTGATGAGAGTTATTTTGAAGAAGATGAAATGTGTAATTATATAGCATTTCATGCAAGTGTGAAGGAAGATAGTTCTGAAGAAGTCTCATGAGTCCATTTCTTTTGAAGAGAACTCAAAGTTTGACTTTGATTTTGATGAATACAAAGTATTCTTCCAACAATTCTTAGCTTTGATTGAGAAAACAAAAAGTCTTGAGAGAGCGTTGAAAATAAAAGAGGATGAATTAGTTTTGTCTTATAAAGAGGCAAATAGGAGTTTAATGTCAAACTTGAGATAAAAGTGAGTGACCTTAAGAAAGACCAACAGTTTGAAAAAAAGAAGTATATTGCTCTCAATAGAAAGTTTATGTTCTCTAAAGAGAAATTAGATGGATTTAATAGTGGGAAGAAGAAGTTGGAAACCATATTGAGCATTAGTCAAACCAACAAGATGGGATTAGGATTTAGAAATTGCTTGACTACCCCCTTAGCAAAATCTATTATCTTTGTGAAGGCAAAAGAGGATAACAAAAACTCTAAGATAGTGCCCAACCCACCTAGGTAAAGAGTGAAAGGAGGAAGGATAGGTTCTAGTATTGTGTGTGTGTGTGGCATATGTCATATTGATTCCCATACTAGAAGACTGTCCCAAGAATTATCTTTTCAAAGTGAGGTCAAAGAAGATGGAGGAGAAACACACTACCCTTGTTACCCCTAAGTGCCCCTTTAAGTTTATAACAAGAAGATGAAGAGAGTGTGGGTGAAGAAGATTGATTTTCAAGCTTTGAATGATCAATTAAGAAGAACAAGGAAGAGCACCTTAGATTACCTTATAATATGTTGGCTAAGCAAAGCTAAGGAGTTTTTCATCTCAAAGCAAAGAGATTATGATTTTTGTCTATGGTTTAATCCTTTCGATCTTTTGGACATTCATATTTATAATTTTTATCACATTTTACTTTGTTTTTACATGTCTTTTAATTCATAGGTTTGAATTAAATATGATAAAAAATATACAAAAAATAGTGTATCTTTTGCTTGATGTTGCAATTGCCTTGGTTTTGGTTTTTCATTAGTTCAGCTCTTGAGACTTAAAATTAATTTACTTTTAAGCTGATAAGCAACATGATTAATTGTCAAACATACCTTAATGAAGAAAAGGACACACCAAGGAGAGTGCAGATCAATTTAATTTTCTTTTACTTGATGTTGTAATTATCTATTTTTGAAACTTGTTACACATCATGTTGAGACTCAAGTCACTTTTATGTATGAACATTTAAGAGAGAATTCTTAAACATATGTTGATTTAGGCATTTTGATTCTAGTGGAGTCTTAGTGATCACTTTAGAGGATCTTTGGCTTGATTTCTATTTATCATTCAAAAGAAAAGAAAATTTTATATAATATACTTTAATGATTATGAGTCTTATGTACTTCAATATCTTTAGGTAATAGAATTATCCCCATAAAGAAGATTGGGAAGGGCTACCTACTTAGGTCAACCTTCGCTAGTGTAAAACTTTCATATGCTTAACATCAAGAAAAAGGAATGAAAAAAAATAAATAATGCAAGTTGAGAGGATTCTGAAAAAGTCAAGCCTTAGGAAAATAATTTAAGGAAAAATAAGGCATGAGCATAATTTTATGAGATTTTGATTGTTTATCTTTTTAGGTAAATTATGTACACAGATTCTAGCTTAAGTGATTTAAAAAATGTAAACTTAATCTTTTCTAAGGTTTGAATAAATTTGTCTCAATTTAGTTATGAGTGATCCTGCGAGATTCAAGATTAAAAGTGTTAAATACATTCGTGGTTTTATTAAAAATTAATAAATGAGGATTAATGCGTCAAGAAAAAGACAAACACATAACAATAGAGTTGACTTATTGAAGGAAAAATATTAATGAACATAATATGTCCATGTACTTAGATTAAAAAAATTAATTAAAAAATTGTCAAAAGAAGTTCAACTCTACTCAAAATAAGAGGAGTAAAAAAAATAAAGAGGGAAAGTAGAAGAGTATTGAGGCAATAAAAGTATTAAGATGAAATTCAATAATATAAAACATCAAGGCATTAAGGATCATTGTAACATCTAGTGATGTTCTTCATGTGTTATGCAAACAAACCATTACAATAAAACTTAAAACAAAAGTTACAAAAGAAGAGAAGAAAAATAGTAGAAGAGAGCTCTAAAGAGGAGGCGATGATTTCTCTCCCATGTTCACCCATCTTTTTATAGGAGTAGAAGGGGTCACTTTAAATGGGAAAGTCCAATCATTTCCCTTGATTGTTTCTTAATTGATTGCTTCATTAGTTGCTTCTTTAGTAATGATTAGATTCTAAATTAATTAAATAAATTAAAGATTTATTTAGCAAATAAATATCAATTAGTCTTCTTATAGTTATCTAATCAGCCTTATTATCTTTCTTTATGTGTATCAATCACAACCATTGAAAAAATCCTCCATGTGTTGGCTTCAAAATAATGAATTTTGTCTTAAAATAATGATTGTAGCCGCACAAATTTTCTTTCTAATGCCACCAGAATCATATCAATCCAAATTTTATATAGAAAGATACGATATAAATACTAAGGTGATGTCAATCTGTCTAAATCAACTTCTTCACAAATTTGGTTCTCTTGATACAAATCTAAAATCACATGGATCGACAAAGTTTTGACTATTTTATACATGTTTAGATAATTGAGAAGCCATTCTTGACCCCTTAATAGTTGTAGGTAGTTGGGTTTCACTTCTTCTTCCACTTAGATCCTGTCCAAGCCTGTTTGGACATGTAAACACAACGAAAGTCACACTTATTCAAGATATAAATAGCCCAAATAAATAATAAAGTGACACAAAATATGATTATAATTTAAGATTTGAAGACATTTAATTCAACATTATTTTAGTACATCACCTTATATAGTCTATTAAGTCAGATTATGAGTTATACTTAAATTAGGAAAGAATTCTCTTCTGGAATTGCTAAATCTAGATAATTAAAATAGACATCAATCAATCATTTGACAGTATATTTTATCATAATTTTATTTTTTTGAAATAAAAAAATAAAATTAAAATAAATACTATTAGCTATGTATAATTTTATACGTTGCTATTAGTAAATGTATTACTGATGTATAAATTTATATGTCACTAATACATGATGTATTAGCGACGTATAATTTTATATGTCGCTAATATAATTTTCTTTATTTCTTTTTTATTTTTAAAAATTAATTTTAAAGAATAAAAAATCTTAAAAAATTTAAATTAGAGGAGAGAGAGAGGAGAGGGAGGAGATAGAGGTAGAGAGAGAGGAGAAAGGGAGAGAGAGGAGAGAGGAAGAGCGAGAGAAAGAGGGAGGAGAGAGAGAGGAGAGAGGAGGGGAGAGAGAGAGGGGAGATAGGGTAGAGATAGAGAGTAGAGGGTGGAGAGAGGGAGGAGAGAGAGAGGAGAGAGGGAGGAGAGAGAAGAATTTTTTTAATTTTATTTGTTGTAAAACTTTTATTTAAAAATTAATTAAAAATTTAAAAAAATATGTATTAGCGATGTATAGGCGTATACGTCGCTAATATGCTTAGTATTAGTGAAATATATTCCTAGATGTCGCTAATACTTATACTTATTAGCGACGTATAGAAATATACATCGCTAATACTAAGTGTATTAGCGACCTATTCTCATCTACGTCGCTAATATATTTTTCTTTTTTAATTATTTTTTTTAAAAATATATAAAATAGAGAGAGGGGGAGAGAGACAGAGGGAGGAGAGGGTGAGAGAGGGAAGAGAGAGAAGGGAGATAGGGAGAGAGAGGGTAGAGAGAGAAGGGAGAGAGAGGGGAGAGAGAGGGTAGAGAGAGAAAGAGGGAGGAGAGAAAGAGGGTGGAGGGAGGGGGAGAGAGGGTAGAGAGAGAAGAGAGAGGGAGGAGAGAGATATGAGATAGGGAGAAGAGGAGATGGGAGGGGAGATGAATTTTTTTAAAAAAAATAGGAGTATTGGCAACGTATAAAATATGCGTCATAATATAACATAGTATTAGTGACGTATATACTTATATGTCGCTAATACTATGTTGTATTAGCGACGTAGAGCTTATATGTCTCTGTTATTTTATATTAGCGATGCTCACTGTGAGCGTTGGTAATGCAATTTTTTTAAAAAAAATTAAATTTTTAGGCAAATTAATGCCTGTGCGGCGAATTTTTCGCGCAGGTGAAATTCCCCCGCGCGGTGAAATTTTGCTTGCGGATGAAATTTCTCCGCGCGTTTCTTATAAAGCCCCCCCCCCCCCCCCCCCGCGGACCCCTCTGCGCCCTGCCATCACCGCTTCCTCCTCCCCTCGCCCGCCCGCCTCGAACCCCACCCCTCCGATTCCCCCTCCTCCCTCCCACCCCCTTTGCCCTCTCGTGATTCACCCCGAACCCGGTATCCCCTCTCTGCTCTCCGCTGCCTCCTCCTCCCCTCACCCCGCCTTGCCCCGCACCCCACCCCCTCTGGTTCCCCCTCCTCCCTCCCGGTTCACCCTCCTCCCTTCGGTCCCCCTTTCCCCTGCATTACGTACCCCCACCTCTCGCCGCCTCCTCCTCCCCTCGCCCGCTTGCCCCGGACCCCACGCCCTCCGGTTCCCCATCCTCCCTCCCGGTCCCCCTTTCCCCTCTGTGACGCACCCCTACCTCCGCCAGCCCTCCCCGTCCGCCTTCCCTTCGCCTCCCCTTCAAGTTATCATAGAAGACAAATAAATATGCAACCTTCATTTAATATTAATAACTACATTTAGAAAACTAATGGTTTTCATTAAATGTTGAAACTCACATAGAGAAGGAAAAATAAGCTTATGATATTTTTTTAAAGCACCTAATATTTAAATTAAATAAATTAAAACTATTAATATAGAACAATTTTTTTTACCAAATGACGCTACTAATGTACTACAGAAGGAGTAGCATAATTTCCACGGATTAAATTTAAAATGAGAAAGTAAATTTGTACTTTAACTATGCCCCTATGAAATCTAAATATCCCCATGTAACTCTTGCAAGTTTATTAATTGACGTGACTTATTATTAGACTAGACCAAATTACAAACTAGACCAAATAACCACTAGAATTGGCCTGTTCTAAATTTATTTATTTATTGTGTTTTATTATGAAGAGGTTTTGGTGATTTTCTCTAACAATGAGTCCAATATAATAAATATTGATATTAACGTACGATGACAAATCTTTAACGATAAAGAGTTATTGTCAAGCATTAGCATGCTTGTTGATACGTTAGAGTTGATGTCAATGGAGTCAAAGTAAATGAAATAAAATATATAAACATAGAAGAATTATAATAAAGCCTAGAGAAGGTTATTTTGTCTAATTATTTACTATTTTTAATGTTTTTATGTTTTTAACACTTATTTTTACTTTTTTAAGCATAAGCCAATTAAAATATTGATGGGTATGAGATAAGAAGTATCATTAGATCTCAAAGATTTATAAGTTATCATAGAAGACAAATAAATATGCAACCTTCATTTAATATTAATAACTACATTTAGAAAACTAATGGTTTTCATTAAATGTTGAAACTCACATAGAGAAGGAAAAATAAGCTTATGATATTTTTTTAAAGCACCTAATATTTAAATTAAATAAATTAAAACTATTAATATGGAACAATTTTTTTTACCAAATGACGCTACTAATGTACTACAGAAGGAGTAGCATAATTTCCACGGATTAAATTTAAAATGAGAAAGTAAATTTGTACTTTAACTATGCCCCTATGAAATCTAAATATCCCCATGTAAGTCTTGCAAGTTTATTAATTGACGTGACTTATTATTAGACTAGACCAAATTACAAACTAGACCAAATAACCACTAGAATTGGCCTGTTCTAAATTTATTTATTTATTGTGTTTCATTATGAAGAGGTTTTGGTGATTTTCTCTAACAATGAGTCCAATATAATAAATATTGATATTAACGTACGATGACAAATCTTTAACGATAAAGAGTTATTGTCAAGCATTAAAAACAATTTCCTCCATTATAAGCTGCGTTTATATCATAGCATTTGGCATTATGGTAATGAATGTATACACCTGTATGGGCCGCCCCTCCCACGTGCCCCATGTGTGTCTGAAATTTACTATTCTAAGAAGCAGCTGATGTCAATTGTTTTATTTGACGTCCCCCCATTAATTCTATCTGGATCACGTGAACGCTGGTTGTTGGTTAGTTATTTAGACGTGATAACTTTATTGCCAACTTTCTTTGTCACTACATCACAGCATGTCAGCACGTCCAATATGATGAGGTCAATATGATGAGGTCATCCTCGTCTCATCCTTCCTAGATATCTTTTGTAAAGGAAAAGACCGGCCTACCACGTTGACGAAGAATTAGAAAACGCTAAAGAGGGGCTCCCCCCAGAAATTTGCAAGACGAATGCGAGGTGAGGATTCTGGATTGGGCGATGGTCAGAGGTAAAAAACATAACATAGGAAGGAGATTAGAGAAGTGGAGATTTTTATTCCATGCTTCAAGCTTTCCAAACTTAGCATATTCCTAAACAAGCTAAATTTATGTAAAAATCAAATCCTATTTTGAGCTATTCAATAAATAACCAATTAACTTCCTGAGCCAGCAAATACTGATTAAGCAAAATTCCTAAATAAATGGACTTCTAAATTTGAGAACTTCTACTCCAAGTCTTGATGCCTTGTATTAGACTCCTTGTTTTGAAAACAACTCATCCTTGAGTTTGGCATTGAGCTTTACAGAGGTTCTGGTGGAGGATGTGGCATCTACAATTTTTCTGTAATTAACAGAGGTTGAAAGCATTAGAGCATGAACCCTGCATGACTAAAAACTAGATTCAGATTTGATCTTGAAATGCCATGAATTTTATAAACCGAGTACAATTAAGGGAGATATAGCCCTTCAAAATTGATGCACTGTATAGGACCCGATTACCCAACTAAGCATACAAAAGTTGACCAATAGACCGAAACCTTGTGGGTCTAAGTATGCCAATTTTGGCAAATTGGATAGTTCAAATTAATAAGATTAAGACCCAATTTTGTGGTTCTAATTCCCCTAGTCGTGATTAGGTTGAGTGCGAGAACTTGACTAATTAAGAGCTAAAATTTAGGAGGATGAAGTCTGAACCCATCATAGGAATTTATTAACAATTTCTTACCCATACCTTCCTATTGTAGAAACTATACCTCTTTGGAAATGACTCAAAATTCTACAGGTTGACGACTGATATACATTTCCAAATTAACAATCCTATGTCTAAAAAAGGCATTCAATAAGCTCTAAAATTCAAAAGGTTTTGTTGGACGATTGTAAATTTTAGGGTATTGTCATTACATGGCGATAATCACTTTGTATTTCAGATTACAATTCACCAATTTCAAAATGTAGCATTAGTCATTAATAATTTATATGCACATTTCAAAATGTAGTGTTAGTTATTTGAGATTTTGCACATTTATTTTAGAAAATGACGTCACTCAATTAAGTTATGATTTCAAAATCCTAACATCTAAAATGCTAGTGAGCAACCAATTTATACATGGTATGTGTATTTCTAATTAGGACTTCACCCCCTTCATAATTGAAATTGATGACTTGCAGACAAGGTGACCTCCTTTCCCAACAAGCCCCATCTTTGAGCTCCATCTCCTACCTGTGCATGACCATCTCCCCCCTCCCCCTACCACCAAGCAAGCTATCACATGGACTAACTATTGAACCAACCCTGTGATGGCCTACTTGCGTCATGCAACCAGCAACCAAACACCTCGCTTTAACCCAAATATGATGCATGCCAAGCACAAGCAAGAGCACATAACAGAAAAAGTAAGGCCAAAAGGGTTTCACCCCAAGACCTTTATTTCACAGCAACTCTATTCTTTGAATTACAATAAACAAGGCACCAACCTTGCTCCCAAGCCCAAGGCATCATCCTACTCCAACAAAGCACCCCTTTGTCTTGCCCCCTTGGTTAATTTCACCCCAAGGCTGAACTCACCAAAGCTAGCTAAATTTGCCATTGTTCTTAGCTCTATTAGACTGATTACAAAGCTTTCGAATGCCCTCTCATGGTGTTGCATGCCCCCTGATATAGAGGAGGGCCAGGAAGCCTAGTAGTACTAGGATTAGTCAGCCCTTGTTACAAAATCATAATCTAGGCATCCCTACCCCTTACAAAATAGGAAACTAGTCCATGGTCCTGCCCAAAACCATCTATTTCGAGTCCTAACTTAACTAGTAACCTGGCTGAGCCCTTCCTTATGTGTCCTACCTCATCTAGCATGCCTTAGGCCTCCTACTCCAACTCCAAGTCCTCAACTCGCATGCCACTTCGTCTAAGTAGAGTCTTGGATATGTCCACCTCACTCATAGAGTCCTTGTCCCACTAGGAATCGGCCATCTTGAGCAGTCCTGCCAATGTCCAACTTGTTCACCACATTTCTTACTTACATAAAGCCTCCAAGATGACTCCTAGTTTCGCTAGGAACCTTAGGAACCTTCTAATCTCAACTCCTACTCCAAATAGGAGTTCTTTGAAAGAGTCCAACCAGCATAGGAACCATCCCAAGCCGATAGTGCCTAGCCCGCCATTGATACCCACTCCAAGTAGGATCCGGAAATCTATTTGGCAATGCACTGCCACCATCAAAACTCAATATACTCACCATAAAGCATGCTTCCGTTCGCTATCTACATGCCAAGGCTGAGAACTTGTCCATCCCTATGTCAATTCATTAGCTAAGGGACTAACATGCATCTCCCACTTAAAACCTTCAATGTCATTGTTGAACCCGTAACTTCCCAAGTGTATTGATTGAAGATCTTTAATGTTCCCTTGTTCTAACATAGCCAACTCTTCCTATCACACCACGACCAAGTCTAAAAGAAATAGTTTGGCCAAAATCCACTTTAGCCTTCACGTTTCCTGGTAGCACACCTTGCCTTAGTTGATTTCACACATCTTTAAACAAAGTGCTAGCTTGACTATCCACCCAGCCAAGTAAAGTGTTAGCCCGACCAAAGACTCCCCTTTTAGCTAGATGTGTTGTGAATGACTCCAACTCATAAACTTAGCAAGCGACACCAATAGTCCATCTCTTAGATAACTTACCCAGCCAAGTATGGGGAGACTGCTCACCCATGTGTCAGACTCATCAATGTCTTGAATTAGCCCTCTTTTCAAAGGACACCCAACATTTGAATTTTCCCAATGCTATGTAAAGCACTCATCTAGGCTAAGTCTTAATAATCAGACTCAGCCTTGTCCTCTTCAGCCATGAGTGCATTCAACTTTTCTTTCTTCGAGTATTCCCTTGCATGGTGCGGCCCATTGCATATAAAACAACCAACACCTTTTTTCGGCTTGCCACATTACTCGTTGCCCCAATCCTTGCCACCGTTTCTACCATTGCTGCCCTCCTTAGCGGATGACTTCTCATTCTTCTTCCCTTGCTTGGCATAATTCTTTTTGAAGAATGCCAAGCTATCAACCGCTGCAATGGCTGCGGAAGGTCCTCCACCTCCCTTCATCTCAACTCATTTTGTGCCTAAGTTTGCGAGTCAGACACGAAGTAGAAGAGCTTGTCATCCTCTGTCGTGTTCAGCGTAAGTGACTTAAACTCCTTCATGTAGTCCTAGACTGCCCTCATATGTTTGAGGTTCCTTAGCACTTTGGGGTAATCCAAGCATGTTTTGTGGAATGAATTTCTCATACAACTCCTTGAATATGTACCTTGTCTCAATCTTTGGCTGACCTACTACTTCATCATTACCCAGCCATGTCCACCACAAGGCTTTGCATCCCCTCGAGATACTCCACTGCTATAGTGATTTTCTCCTCTAGGATATCGATCATCTTAAAATAGTTTTCCATGTCCCACATATAGTTGCCAATCTCCTTGGTGCTTCATGTCCCTAAGTATGCCTTCAGCTCAGGTACCTTTGCCTTCTTTGCAGCTTGCTGAAATGAGCTCTCACCCCCATCTCTTGTAGGAGTGTTGATAATTGCCCTCTTCACTTGACAAATCATCCACCGACAATTTCATTTTTCACTGCCACATAGCTTGTTGCATCTACTACTTGAGGAAGTTTGTTGTCATAGCCACATTAGCAACTAATGTTGTGATATGGGCTACCCTTTAAACTGAGCTGCCTTCCAAAGACTTGTCAAGGTGGGGTGCAATTCAGAGGATGCGCACGTGCTAGTCAAAAGCTCCTACATACTGCGCAGGGAGGTTTGGATTTCAGCCAGCTTCCCATTTGATGTAGCTATCACATCTACTTTCACCTCAAGCTCAGCCATACGAGTCAACATAGAGCCTACCATGGATCAACAACTCTCCATCTTTAGAAAACCGCCAAGTATAGGGCCTTGACAAAAAACTTCAGCTATTTCACGCTGAGCCTATCAAAAGTCCTCGAAAACCTTCAAGGATCCCGACATTCGAACCAACTGTCATGGGGACTAACTAGCACACCCAAGTCTACCCCATGATGGCCCCATTGTGTTGTGTGACGAGTAGCCAAACACATCACTTTCACCTGAATATGATGCATGCCAAGCAAAATCACAATGCACGAAAAGTAAGGGAAATGGGCTCCGGCACAAAACCTTTCTTTCGCAGCAAGTCTATGCTTCGAATTACAATAAACAAGGTCGCAACCTTACTCTGAAACCGAAGGTATCACCAATTCTTTAACAAAGCACCCCTTTGTCTTGCCCCTTTGGCCAAATTTCTCCCCAATGCTAAACTCACCTAGGTTGGCTGAATTTGCCATTTCTCTCAACACTCTCTGACTAATTACGAAGTTTCTGAATGCCCTCTCAAGGTGCTACATGCCCCCTTACATAGAGGAACGTCAGGAAGCCTAGAACTACTAGGACTAGCCCACCCTTGTTACAAAATCTTAACCCAATTATCTTCCCCTTACAAATAGGAAATACACCCATAGTCCTAACTCAACTCGTAACTTAGCTGAACCCTCCTTCAAGTTTCCCACATCATCTAGTGTTGCTCGGGATTCCTACTCTGGCTCCAAGTCCTCAACTGGCATGCCACTTCATCTCCCTCATGTTCGGCTAGGAATCAACTGTCATTTGCAGTTCGTCGCATCCAACTTGTTGGCCATGTTTCCTACTTTCATAAGTCCTTTTAGAGGACTCCTAGTCGCGCTAGGAATCTTAGGAATGAATCATAAACCTTCCCATCTTAACTCTGACTCAAAGTAGGAGTTCTCAGAAAGTGTCCAACCTGCTTAGGTACCATCACAAGCTGATGCCACCCAACCTGCCATTGAATCCCACTCTAGTAAGACTAGGAAAACTATTTGCCAAGTCAGCATACTCGCCCTGAAGCATGTTTCCCTTAGTTATCTGCATGCTAAGGTTGAGAATTTAACCACCCCTTTGCCAATTCAGTAGCTAAGGGTCTAACACAAGCCTATGACTCCCTCCTCTGCTCCTCCACCTTCTCTCTCTCTACCCATAATGCCCTCCTCTAGTTCTATGCCTCGATTACAGCCAACATGCGTGACCCACTTGCCCTCCTCAGCCACATGTAGCAACGTCATCATCTTTTGCCCCTGACCTCTCCACTTCCACTTCCTCCTTGAGTACTCCTGTGCCCCTTGTTGCCAGCAATATATGCTTTTCTCTCCCTCATGTCATCTATGGGTTTCCCCCGAATTCAGTCACCCTCAACGTTATCATGTTCTCCCTGTGCAGTGTTGGCCTTCTTAACAAGGATGCGTAGCTAATGAAGTAATTCTACACTCACCACACCTTGCCAAATGAATTCATCTACAACTTCCTCATCTGCCACCTTTGCAAGGGCTGCTTGTCTATGACTGACATCAACTGCCTCATTGACGAGATGAAGAATGACTCTAGGTTAAAGACCAATTTTGTGACATACACAATTCTTATCAGCAAGGTATGCGACCAGAAGAATCTCTAGAATGCAATGAGGTAGGTTGACGAGTTGGCTTGGGCAGGATTGAAGCTGGATTGCTACTTGTACAATACTATGATGAAGGCTTATTGCGTGATGGGGGATTATAGCCAGACAATTGGAGTCTATAAAAAATTGAAGGAGACATGTATTGACCCTGATCTTGTGACTTGCAATATGCTTGTTTTTTAGCTATTGAAGGTGGTGGGCCAGTGAGGCAAGGAATATGAATTTGTTGGTGGAGAAGGGCTATTTTTGAAATGCAGCGATGTATGCTTTGTTGATAAACAAAACTGTTTTGGAAAGGCAAGGCGATGGGGGCATTGGAGCTGTGAAGGAGATGCAGGAGAAGGGGTGTGAACCGAATGAGTGCACTTACATTACGTTGCTTCATGGACTTTGCAAGGGGAAGATGATGGGTAAGGCAATGGAGCTGTTTGGGGGAATGAAGATGAATGGGATGAAGCTGGATGGTCTGCGCTATCCAAAATTGTCTTGTGCAGGGAGGTAAGAATTGTAGAGGTGTATTACATGTTTGATTATGTGAGGGAGAGTAAGCTTTTGATAGATGTTGTAGCTTACAATGCATTGGAAAGTTCACTGAAGTGGGTACAAGATGAATGATATGATCTTTAACAAGTTCGTCACTTCTTCGATATTTGACTATTGCATTCACCTTCAATATGCTCTGTTTGAACAAAACGTATGCAAAAAATGAAAATTGGATAATTAGTTTTGTTGGACACCTAGAACCTTGGAACTGAGTGTTATAAATCATTGCTACTATGCATCTCGGTTGTGGAAGTTTTTGTTTTTTATAGTAAGGTGTTATTGGAAGCTTCTTGTATATATCTATACTTTTAGAGCTTGATTTCTGACCAAATTTTATGGAAAAAACTAGCTGCATTTAGTAGAGGATTCTATTTTCAAATATCCTAATGTTCTGTTAGGTAGTAGCTTAATTTTTTAGTTATAAAACATATTCCATTATAGATTGTTTCGAATTATTGCCTCGGAGTCAGATGGGATTGGGATGATTGATGGTTCCTACATAATATCCATCACAATTAGAATAACAAATGTATTGCAAAAAAGTTATCATAACTGCTACATGTATTGAATGTCAGTCATATTAACCTCAAGGAGCCTTTCATATGTTGTATCTGAACTGATAGGGATGATTGTATTTTTTGGCCCACATAGTTTGTTGATGATATCAGTATAAAAGTAGTGAAGTGTTTGAAAATCTTGATTATGGAACTCAAATTAATGTCACTTACAACATGGTCAAGTTGAAAGGGGAATATGGAATTTGATGGAATGAGAATGATTAATGGCCATAGAATGTGGCCTAACTATTGCTGAAAACATCTAAATAGATGATGGTAGGAATTATGGTGGGGAAGGTGGTAGATAATACTCTTCTTGGCAAGACAACTTCTTGAGACATCATTTGACTCTCAATCTTCATGATGAGCCTATGCTTCTGCCGGTCAAGATTTTCTTGAGTTCTATTAGTCGGTGACACCAGGATTTGAACTAGTGAAAAAGAATTTGCAGTCCCCCGCCTTACCGCTCGGCCATGCCGCCAAAGCGATACAAACAAAATCAAGATTACGCATGACAGTGCTTGTACCTCCTTTACCTAGAGAAATACTTGTCTTTCCCTTGTGCATTGAACAAAATAAGATACATCATATTCTTTGGGCGATGCAGGGTGATGTTCAAGGGATGATGCTATTAGAAAATATGAGTCATTTGTCTAGTTTCTTGGCTGATTTCTTTGTCCAAATTATGTGAAGAAACTAAATATATGTAAGGTCTTAGAATTTTATTTGAGGTTTTCTAGCCGCATCAGATTTGGAATTGATGACTTGAAAAATAGGAACCGACGTGTTTTTTTATTAATTTAAGAAGTGATTTCATAGATTTTAGAGGCATAAAGAAAAAATGTAAAACATCAAGAAGAATGAGCGATCATTGCAAAATTATGAAGGAGAAATGATCAATTTGTGTGCCTTATGCAAAATGAAGCTGAGAGTTTTTGATTGATCACTCTAGTTGCCGATTGATCAATTGAAGAATTGTGCACATTAGAAATAATGACTGATTGATCGCTATTTAAAATTATCTATCATTTCAAGAATATTTTACCTAAATTAAGACCTTGATTTCCATTTCATTTCTTATTCAAATCACAAAATTAGATATAGGAAAACCTAGAGAAGAAAAAAGAAAAAAGGTTTACACTTTTACTTATTGTTTTCTAGAAGAGAATTAGCTTGAGTTTTGTTTTGAAGATCTATGGTAAATTGAAGAAGACAATCCACAACTAAATGAGCTAATATACAGAATATTCTAAGAGGAGTTACAACATATCTTTAATGGGAGATTGGAGATTTCACAAGGCCAAAGTTAAGGAAAAAAGAGGAGATCATTGGAAACTAGAAGTAAATAAAGATAAGGCAAGGTGGAGAAAGTTTCAAGTTCTTGGATAAAACTTGAAGGCTAACAAGAAAAATCTAAATAAGAGGATCTTGTGTTTTGATTCTAAACAAGGTTGGGAGACCAGAGCAAAGGGGAAAGAGAAAGGAGGGGGTGGGGGCAGGAGGACAAGGCGCTGTGGACGGCGCCGGGGAGAGGCGGAGGAGGCGGCGGGAAGGCAGTGACGGCAGAGCAGCGATGCAGTGGTTGGCGGCGGCGGTGGGGGAAAAATGGGGGAGGTGTAGGGCTGGGACTGGGGTGTTTTATAGGGAGCAGACAAAATTTCGCCCGCACGCGGAATTTCCCTGCGGGCATAATTTTGCCCGATATTAAAAAAAAATAAAAATAAATTAGCGACGCTCAGATTGAGCGTTGTTAATAATACCCTTAGTAGCAAAGTATAAGTTATATGTCGCTAATACATCGTTGTATTAGAGACGTATACCTTATACGTCGCGAATACTACTATATTAAAAAAAATATTCATATCCCCTCCCCTCTCTCTCCTCCCTCTCTCCTCTCTCTCCCTCTCCTCTCTCTCTACCCTCCCCCTCTCTCTGCCCTCTCTCTACCCTCTCTCTCTCCCTCTCTCTCTCCCCTCTCCTCTCTCTCCCTCCTCCCTCTCTCACTCCTCTCTCTCTTCCCTCTCCTCTCTCTCTTCCCTTTCCTCTGTCTCTCCCTCCTCCCTCTCTCTAGATCTCCCTATCTCTCTCCTCTCTCTATCTCTCCCTTCTTTAAAAAATAAAAATAATTAAATAAAAAAAATAATAACGACATATATATATCTACGTCGTTATTAATATAGGTATTAGCGACATATATCATTATGTGTCGCTAATACATTTACAAATAGCGACGTATATAAATATACGTCCTTATTACTATTTTATTTTAATTTTATTTTTTTATTTAAAAATTAATAAATTTTTTAAAAAAATTAAAATAAATTTCCTCTCTCTTCCCTCACCTCTCCCCTCTCTCTCCCTCTCTCTCCTCTCTCTTGTCCCTGCCCCCTCCCTCTCTCTTCCCTCCCCCTCCCTCTCTCTTCCCTCCCCTCTCCTCTCTCTCTCTTCCCTATCCTCTCTCCTCTCTCTCTTCCCTCCCCTCTCTCTCTTCCCTATCCTCTCTCTCTCTCCTCCCTCTCCTCTCTCTCCCTTCTCTCCCCTCTCCTCTCTCTCCCTTCTCTCCCCTCTCCTCTCTCTGTCCTGATCTCTCTCTCTCTCTTCCCTCCCCTCTATCTCTCTCTTCACTCTCCTCTCTCTACTATCTACCTACACATTATCTCTCCTCTAATTTCAAATTTTTAATATTTTTTCTTTAAATTAATTTTAAAAATAAAAAAATAATTAAATAAAAATACTAATTGCGATATATAAATATATACGTCGCTACTAGTACATGTATTAGCGACATATATAATGACGTATATAGCTATACGTTGCTATTAGTATTTTATTTTAATTATTTTTTTTATTTAAAAAAATTAATTTTTTTTTAAAAATAAAATAAAATTCCTCTCACCCTCCCTCTCTTCCCTCCCCTATCCCCTCTCTCTTCCCACCCCTCTCCTCTCTCTCTCTTCCCTATCCTCTCTCTCTCCACCCTTTCTCTCTCCTCCCTCTCCCTCTCTCTCTCTCCCTCTCACTTTTCCCTCCCCGTCCCTCTCTCTTCCCTCCCCTCTCTCTCTCTTCCCTCTCCTCTCTCTCCTATCTACCTACACACTATCTCTCCTCTAATTTTAAATTTTTAATAATTTTTTCTTTAAAATTAATTTTTAAAATAAAAAATAATTAAATAAAAATACTAATAACGACGTATAAATATATACATCGTTACTAGTACATGTATTAGCAACATATATATCTATACATCGCTAATACATGTACTAATAACGACGTATATAGCTATAAGTCGCTATTAGTATTTTATTTTAATTATTTTCTTTATTTTAAAAAATAAAAAATAAAAAATTTTAAAAAAAATCAAAAAAAATTCCTCTCATCCTCCCCTATCCTCTCTCTCTTCCCTCCCCTCTCCTCTCTCTCTTCCCTATCTTCTCTCTCTCCACCCTTTCTCTCTCCTCTCTCTCCTCCCTCTCTCTCCCTGATCTCTCTCTCCCCATCTCTCTTCCCTCCCCTCCCCTCTCTCTTCCCTCCCCTCTTTCTCTTCTCTCTCTCTCTTCCCTCCCCTCTCCTCTCTGTCTCTCTCTAGCTCTCTCCTCCCTATCCTCTCTCTCTCCACCCCCTCTCCTCTCTCTCTCCCTTCTCTCTCTCTCTCCCTCTCTCTTCCCTCCCCCCTCTCTCTCTCTTCCCCCCCCCCACCCCTCTCTCTCTTCCCTCTCCCTCCCTCTCTCTTCCCTCTCATCTCTCTCCTATATACCTACACACTATCTCTCATCTAATTTCAATTTTTTAATATTTTTTTAAAATTATTTTTTAAAATAAAAAATAATTAAATTAAGAGAGTGCATGCTAAAATGCGTCGCTATTAGTATTTTATTTTAATTATTTTTTATCTTAAAAAAAGTTAAGAAAAAATTTAAAATAATTAAAATAAAATATTAATAAAAATAGGTAATAGCGACGCATGTGACTATGCGTCGCTACTACCAAGGGTAATAGTGACGCATTTTAGCATGCGTCGCTACTACTATTAGGTAGTAGCGATGGATAGCATATGTGTCTCTATTAGTTCTTATTTTTTATTTTTTTTTAAAATTGAAAATTATTAGCGACACTCATTTTTAAATGTGGCTATTGTTGAGACTAGTAGTGACGTTTGTTAAAATATGTCATTAATAGTTTTAATTTTTTTTAAAAAAAATTAAAATATATATCTTTTAGTGACGTTTGTAAAAGTGTCTCTAATAATGTAAGTATTAGCGACACATAAATTAAAGCATCGCTAAAAGGTTACATATTAGCAACGTTTGCATTTATGCGTCGCTAAGAGACTACCATTAGCGACGCTTAGTATTATGCGTCGCTAATATTGTTATTTTTTGTGACGGTTTATTATATGTCGTTATTATCGCTTTTTTGCGACGCATAGTATTGTGATGCTTATATGAGCGTTGCTAATACCCAATTTTGTTGTAGTGTTCAATGCACTATGTCAAAGAGTTGAAATTTTGATTTAATTTTCATTCTTGTAGTGTTTTATAACAAAATAGTCAAAGCCGGAGATTGAAAGAATATATGAGGCATATGTAATTATAATTGGTAAATTTCGATGAACAAAATAATGTATAATCTTCATGTATGTGTTTATTCTTGTGAATTTGAATATATAGTTGTGGTCAATTCAGATTTGGAATTAATTGACTTAAAAAATAGGAGCAAACGTGCGCTTATCGATCAAGGTTAAAGGCTTAGAATGAATGAATTAAGTGAATATGTAAGTTTCAGACTAAATTAATGTAAATTGGTAAATTTTACTATTCACAAATAGATTGTATCAAAATGAACTAGAACAATCAATCGATCGACACCTGAATCAAATTGTGTAAAATTAGGTCGAGAGTTTATTGATCTATCACTCTCATAATAGATCACTTGCTTAGATATTTATACCTAATTAGAATATTTAATGATAGAATGCACTCTCAAATGATCGATTGATGTCTGTGTTAGTTATCTAGTTTAAGCCATTTCATAAAAGAATTCATTCCTAAATGAAGTATAACTCTTAAACCAACTTAATTGACTATATAAGGGCTAAGTAAACATAAAATTGGAGAGAGGAAAATTAAGAAAGTAAAAGAGAAAAGAGGAGAGATGCTTTGTTCATAGTTTTCCAAAGGAGATCATGTTTGTGCTTCAAGTTCATGTTAATGGTGATATCATGAGAGACACACAACTAAAGAGAGAGTCTTACACACCAAATCAAAGAGGAGTTGCAACAATATTCAATAGAGAATTGAAGAAATCAAGGCTAAAGTCAAAGAACAGGAGGATCTTATTGAGGAGGCTAGAAGGAGACAAAGACAAAGCAAGTAGAAGAAAAGTTTCAAGGCTTGAGGAGAAAAGACTTGAATGCTAGCAACAAAAGCAGTTTATGGAGATCTAAACAAAGAGATTTTGGGTTAGAGTTTTAACAAAGGTTAGTGGTTTGCTTGTGTCGAAGTAATGTTTTACTTACTAGTTCATTGATTTAGTCGTAAATCTACTATATTTTTTTAACCCTATTTGGAGTTTTCCATGAAAAAATCGTGTGTTCTTTCGTGTTCTTTACATGTTGATGAGCATCATTAGGATTTCATAGATAATTGGGTCTAGCTGACTAAAGCACTTAATTTAAATTCTTGCGCATAGAGCTTAGAACTCTTAATTTTTACTTTATCGAAGTATGAGTTTTAGGAGGAATCTAGTAAGCCACTAAGCAATGTAGACAGATATTAAACTTTTAAGTGGTAGCTAAGGATTTTAGTTTAAAATTTTCTTTTGAATCATGTAATAAATTGTGTTTTTCATGCTAGTGTGTGCCTATCTTACTTAATCCTTTTCATTTTTCTGAAAAGAGTGTTTTTGGTGATTTTGTGTGCTTACTAGAACTTATTTACTTGTGCTTGATTGATTTATCATGACCACTTCTTATTCTTCTATTAATAATTTAAATTTTGGTATTGAAAGTCTTTTGAGACAAGTCATTGAATCGAGCAAAAAGTGTAAGAAGTTAGAGAAGATTGTCAAATGAATGACTAGACGATTGAATCAATTTCTATTGAAAAATTCAAATTTGCAAAGGATAAAGAAGAAATAGTGAAAGATGTTTAAACCTTGAGAAATAAACTTGAGAAAGAAATGAGAAAATTTTGGTCTTTAGAAGAAAAATGTGTCAAAAGTGAAGACGTTAATGCCTTCAAATATGAGAAAACCAATATTCTAGATAAAATAATTTGTTTTAGAATGAAGTTCATTAGAAATTTAATATAAATATATCATGTTTGAAAAAGATTAAAGACATAGGGAGTGAAGTGAGAATTTCTGAAAAAAATTAAAATATTTAACTCTCAAGTAAGAAAATTTGACAAGATGTTGAACATAAAATAAAATTGTAGTGATAAAAGAGGAGTAAGATTTAATGAGACTAATTACACAAAATCGAATAGAGTAACTAAATTTGTCAAAGCTAAAGAACCTATGTACCTTAGGAAAGATGATCACATGACAAAACCAAATTTTTTTTCCTAGGAATCAAAGTTTTAAGTCGAAATATAGAAAGAGACATCACAAGAGAGAAAATCATGAGTCTTCCTTAATTAGACAAATTAAAATTATGAAGTACAACCTAAAACAACTTAGTAAATAAGTCTTGAATAAATCAAACACTAAGAAAAATTGAGTATCTTCTAACTTGAATAGATTGCCTAAGAAGTCAAGAAAAAATTACATGAATTCTCCTGATAATGAATCAAGAATATAAAAAAAAATTGGGTTAAGAATCATTCTCCACACACTTCCACACCAAATAAGGGTACATAAGACAATAGGAAAAAAAAACTTATAAATTTGGATTGGAAAAGATATTTTAGAGGATTTTAGATCACAAGTTCATGTAGGAAATAGGAACACCTTAAATTGCCTTATGATAGGTTGGCTAGTAAAGAGATTGATTTAATTTTCTATGATTTAATTCTTTTAATATTTTGGTCACATATTTTAGTTTTACTTCATTTTTCTTTGTCTTCATGTCATTTCATATGTTTCAAATGAAAAAAATTTAAAAATAAAATATGATAAAAAATACAAAAATATTGTGTAGCTTTTTGCTTGCTTTGCAATTTGTTTTGTTTTTGCGTTAAGCTCTTGAGACTAAAAGTAATTAATCTTCTTTTAAGCTTAAAAATAACATGATTTGTAGTCAATGTAGTTTAACGAAGAGAAGTATATACAAAGGAGAGTGAAGATTAATTTAATTTTTTTCCTTGAAGTTGTAATTTTTTGTTTTTTAAAATATGCATACATCATATTGAGACTCAAGTCAATTTTATGAATGAAGATGAAAAGAGAATTCTTAGATAGAAGTTGAATTAGGTATTTGGATTCTATTGGAGTTTTAGTAATCAAATTAAATGAAAGAATATTTCTTGTAATATGCTTCTATGGTTGTTGGTTTTTTTTTCTTTAAAATTTTATTCAAATTAATTATCTTCGTAAAGATGATGGGAAAGGCAATCTAATTTGGTCAGCTTCAGCTTGTGTGAAGCTTTCATCTACTTGACATAAAGAAAAATGAATGGAAAAGAAAGAACAAAATTGAAAAAAATAAAAAACAATACAAGTTGAGAGGATTAGAAAAAGTCAAGCCCTAAAATAGTTAGTTAACGAAAACTATTAACTTAGAAAAATGAGGGAGAAATGATTGATGAAAATTTTAATGCTTATTTTCATGCTTACTTGAACACTACAATACACTTATTTTCTGTAAGCGTGGGGGATACGTACTTGTTTTAATAAGGCTTTTAAAGATAAATTCTAAAAGGTCTTAGTTGAGTCTAAGCATTGTTAAGTTATATGTACAAGTTAACATCAATGCACATTGTTAAAGAGTTGAAATTTTTATTTGATTTTCATTTTTGTAATGTTTTATAACGAAATGGTCAAAGGGGGAGATTAAAAGAAGATATGAGTCATATGTATTATAATTAGTAAATTTCGATGATCGAAATAATGTTTAAACTTTATGTATGTGTTTATTCTTGGTAATTTGAATATATAGTTGTGGTCAAGTCGGATTTGAAATTGATTGATTTGAAAAATAGGATCAGATATGCTCTTATCAATCAAGGTTAAAGGCTTAGAATGAATGAATTAAGTGAATATGTAAGTTTCAAACTAAATTAGTGTAAATTTGTAAATTTTGCTATTCACAAATAGATTGCTACATAATGAACTAGAACAATCGATTGATCGACACCGGAATAAGACTATGTAAAATTAGGTCGAGAGTTTCTTGATCTATCACTCTCATGGTTGATCACTCATTTGGATAGTTATACCCAATTAGAATAGTGAACGATATAATGTACTGTCAAATGATCGATTGATATCTATGTTAGTTATCTAGATTAAGCCATTTCAGAAAAGAATTCATTCCTAATTGAAGTATAAATCATAAACAACTTAAATAACTATGTAAAGGCTAGGTAAACACAAAATTGGAGAGAGCAAAATCAAGAAATTGAAAGAGAAAAGAGGATAGATCCTTTGTTCATAGTTTTCCAAAGGAGATCATGGTTGTGCTTCAAGTTCATGTTAATAGTGATTTCTTGAGAGACACACAACTAAAGAGAGAGTCTTACACACCAAATCAAAATGAAGTTGCAACAATCTTCAATAGAGAATTGACGAAATCAAAGCTAAAGTTAAAGAACAAGAGGACCTTATTTGAGGAGGCTAGAAGGAAACAAAGACAAAGCAAGTAGAAGAAAATTTTGAAGGCTTGAGGAGAGAAGACTTGAACGCTAGCAACAAAATAAGTTTGTGGAGATCTAAAGAAAGAGGTTTTGGGTTAGAGTCTTAATAAAGGTTAGTGATTTGTTTGTGTCGATGTAATGTATTGCTTACTAGTGCATTGATTTGGTCGTTAATCTACTACTATGTTTTTATACCCTATTTGGAGTATTCCACATAAAAATCGTGCATTCTTTTGTGTGCTTTACATGTTGATGAGCATGATTAGGATTTCATAGACAATTGGGTCTAATTGATTAAAGTACTTAATTGGAATTCCTGCACATAGAGCTTAGAACTCATATATTTTACTTTATCGAAGTATTAATTTTAGGATCAATTTAGTGAACCACTAAGACATGTAGACAGATATGAAACTTTGAAGTGGTAGCTGAGGATTTTAGTTTAAAATTTTATTTTGAATTATGTTATCAATCATGTTTTTCATGCTTGTTTGTGCCTATCTTGCTTAATCTTTTTTACTCTTAAAAAAGTGTATTTTTTGTGATTTTATGTCTTTACTAGAACTTGTGTGTTTACTAGAACTTGTTTACTTGTGCTTAATTGATTTATCATGTGTAGTTCTTATTATTCTACTAATAATGAGGATTTTTATATTGATTGTCATTTTAGGCAAGTCGTTGAATTGAGTAAAAAATGTTAGATGTTAGAGAAGATTGTCAAATTGAATGATGAGACAATGCAATTAATTTTTATTAAAAACTTCAAATTATAAGACGATAAAGAAGAACTAAGAAGAAAAACTTGTGTCTAATAATGAAAGAAGTTAATACTTTCACATATGAGAGATTTAATATAAATATGTCATGTTTGAAGAATGTTGAAGATCTAAGGAGTGGAGTGAAAATTTCTCAAGAAAAATGAAAATATTATACTTTAGGGTAAAAAAAATTAGATAAGATGTTGAAAATGGGATAAGATTGTAGTGATAAATGAGGACTAAGATTTAACGAGACTAATTATACAATGTCTAATGGTGTCATTGAGTTTGTCAAAGGTAAATAACCTATGCACCTTAAGAGAGATAATCACATGAAAAAAGAAAAAGAATTCATTGGAATCAAAGTTTAAAATCTAAATATGGAAAAGACATCACAAGAGAGAAAATATTGAGCCTTCCTTAATTAAACAAATTAAAGTTATGAAGTACAACCTAAAACACCTTAGTAAACAAGTAATGAATAAATCCAACATTAAGAAAAATTGAGTATCTTCTAACTTGTGTAGATTGTCTAAGAAGTCAACAAAACTTACATTTATTTTAAAGATATTTGTAAGGAATCTCATTTCTAAACCGGTTTCGTTTCTTTTTAATTATCGGCTATTGCATGGTTAACTCATTTTCTTATTAATTCGGTGGTTTCGTAAATAAATGGTGTTTATGATAGTTTTAATCAAAATCAACTTTTTAATTAGTGTTTTTAAGTGATTTTGAATCAAATGTAAATTTTTTGGATTTTTTTGAATTTTTACTATTTTTCCAAAAATTAGGGTTTGGCGGGACCCCCTGTGGGCCCCACCGTCGAAATTTGGGTTTTCGGACCAGATGAACCCCGACATCAACACAAGACTTTACAAAAAAATTTATAATATTTTCAGGTTTTATTAGTGCTCAAATAACTAAATTACCCATTTAACCTATTTTTCTATCAATACCCCACAATTTACCAATACACCCCCCAAGAACTTACTATAAAAGGCTAGATCTGAGCCATTCCCATTTTGGGAATAGGCTGAGAATGAGAGGTTAGGCCTAATCCCCAATTAGGCCCAGATTAGAAGGTGTTTAAGGTAAGTCCATTCTAATTAAGCACCCAATCCTAGCTTTCTTCTTAATCCCTTCTAGATCTACCATTTCCCCTTTATTTTGATTTGTTTTTAAACATCAAAACTACTGATTTACATCTTTACTTCAAACCCTAGCTCTAAAAATCTGATTTTTATGTTCAACAAGCCATAGATCTAAATTTTTAATTAGGGTTTTCTATGTTAAATTGGTTTGAATGGAGTTTAATTCAAACTCTATATCTTTGTAAGGTTTTCAAGAAGGGTGACCATCAAATTCAAGCCTAATCAAGGGATAAGGTAATGGACTTTCGAAATTTCAGTCTTCCTATGGTAAAACTCTTGATTTAGTACTTTAATGACATGATTAGTAAATGGTAATCTTTAATCTTGATTTCATAGGGTTTTATCTTGTTATGATGTGAATTAGCATTCTGGAAGTTATGGTGGACTTTTAATGGCATTTAGGTTGTTAGATGGTGATTTTGAGTTTTATCAATGGAGTTTCGGTTTGAAAATTCGAAAGGAAGAAGAAGGTTGATTCTGCCTTGTTAGCATTCCAACGGCCCTCCTGGGCGTTCGAACGGCAACATTGTCAGTTCGACAGATTTCCAGTGTAGCCGATTGAACTGTCCTCCTGGGCGTTCAAATGGCTACACAACATATTTTATATTATTTGCATGATGTTTATTTCGGTGATTCTACTTTAATATGCCAATTTAATATGAATGTGGAGTATTTTAAGCTATAGTATGCTACTGGAATGACATACCATTGATGTTATGAAGTTGAGGTATATATTTAGATTTATGTGGATGACTTATGGTTAGAGGTGTGATGTTGGTATTGCCATCTTGAAGTTATGAATGATTGATTCTCTATGGTTAAGTATATTTTCAGTAGAGTTACAGCCTACTAACAGACTGATATGTCATGTTAGGTTGTGGTTAATTGATGTGTGAATATTAGTGAACTTCATGGCTTAGGGATGAAGTGAATGATCTTATATGTGTTTAGCTTGTGGTTGAGCTTTGATTTGAGTTATGATTTCAATGATTTCTTCTTCTATGATTTTTGCTGGAATTTATGATTAGATATTAATTCACATGTGTGGTGTAGTAGTGAGTTAATTTCAAGCATGTTGATATGCATTGAGTGAAGTGCTTCTACTAGGTACACACACATGTGGGGTTTAATGATGATGTTGAAGCTTGATATTATAATTATGAATGATGCATTAGGGGCAAATGAGAGCACTTATCATGAATTAGGATTCATGTATGTCTTGCCCACGTATGTACCATATTGCATGTATCATGAAAATGGATTTCCAATTGAGGCTTTATCGAGGTTAATCGAATTTGATTGATTGGATGCAATGTGGTGAAATTGCATGCCGGATTGATCGGTCGTGGCTTAATCGAAACTTGATTGGTCCGGAAGGACATGTTTTGATTTGAGTTCCTGTGTGGAATGAGTGCACTCCCCGGGTTGAGTCTAGAGAAATGGAACTATGTGGGGACGAGTTGTGTACTTGTCTTGCGGATTTGAGATTATTATTATGAGTGTCATTTGGACCCTGAGAATCCAGTGTGGTATGCCGTGTGCACCCGCTACCATGTGTTCTAGGGTTCCCTGTGTGGGAATTCAGGCTCTTCCTTCCGCAGAAGATGTCCCTGGGCAAACACCCCTGCTCTAGATTCTCTGTGTGAGAATGGAACATCCTTGGCCAGGACGTCCAAGGCGAGCAGCTTTAGGGATTGACATGACACACCTTCGTAGCCTTGTCTATGTTCCCATCTGTGTGACACTAAATTGTGATTACTCCTTGATGGAGGTTGATATGATGCATGGTTGAATATATATGTTAGAGATACATTTCATGCAGTTTGATATGATGTGATGCGTGATTGATATGTACGTTAGAGATACATTTCATGTAGGTTGATATGATGTGATGCATGGTTGGATATGTATGCTGGAGATACATTTCATGCAGGCTGATATGATGTGATGCATGATTGGATATGTATGTTAGAGATACAATTCATGCAAGTTGATATGATGTGATGCATGGTTGGATATGTATGTTAGAGATACATTTTATGCAGATTGATATGATATTGATGCATGATTGATATGTATATTAGAGATACATTTAATGCAGGTTGTTATGATGAGAATGGCACTATGTGGATTATACACTATGATGCATGTTTAGGTGATATGTCTGTGTGATCAGAAAATGATACATCTTGTAAATCTTTGATCTGAATGATTATTTTGCTATGCTATTGTATTTCCGATGATGATAGTTATGTTAAAAATCATTGCTGAGTTTGTTAAACTCACCCCTCTTTATTGTGTTTTGCTTTGGGGCTGCGTGGCACGACACGCAGACGGGCAGGATCTCCTCTTTGAGGAAAGATCGGAGACGACTTAGATGTGATCGTGGAGACTCTTATGTGACTTATTTTCCTTGGTTTATGCTTTATGTTTAGAACCTTTGTATATGGTTCTCTGTTGGATTTATGTTACTTCATACAGTTGTGTTGCTTAAGACCTATATTAGAGCCAGTGTGGGCTATGGTTGACTAAGCATGTGGGTTTGAGACTAGTTGTTTATTTTGAGTTAAACAACTCTCTTTCTTTTCTACTTGTTTACTCTTGCTCAAAGTGGTATGCATACTCAGTAATTCTGTTAAGTCGCCCGTTGTTAGGGTTAAGTCTTCTGGTAAATTATTTCTCAATTTTCCCTTGTCGCCCCTGCACGCTTGACCGGCCCTTGGACCGGGTTCGGCTCAGGTCGGGCAGTGTTGGGGCCTGACAATATTGATTCTAGAATTAAGAAAATTTGGGTCAAGAAACATCATCTACACACTTCCACACCAAATAAGGGTGCATAAGACAATAAGAAGAAAAACTTGTAAATTTGGATTAGAAAAAATGTTTTAGAGAACTTTAAATCTCAAGTTGATGAAGAAAATGATAACACCTCAAATTGCCTTAGGATAAGTTGGCTAGGTAAAGCTAAGGAACGTGTCATCTCTAAGTAAAGAGATTGATTTGATTGTCTATGTTTTAATTCTTTTCAATCTTCTTGACACACATATTTGTGTTTTACTTCATCTTGCTTTGTCTTCATGTCATTTCATGTGTTTTGAATTTAAAAAAAATTAAAAAATAAAATATGACAAAAAATGAAAAAAAATTTGTGTAATTTTTTGCTTGCTTTCCAATTTATTTTGTTTTATTTTTTATATGTTCAGCTCTTGAGACTAAAAGTAATTAATTTTCTTTTAAGCATAAAAACAACATGATTTGTAATAAATATACATGTACAACGAGAATGATACACAAAGGAGAGTGAAGATTAATTTGATTTTATTTTGCTTGATGTTGTAATTCTTTATTTTTTAAAATATGCACACATCAAAGTTAGTCTCAAAGTCAATTTTATAAATGAAGATAAAGAAAAAATTCTTAGACATGAGTTGATTAGGTGTTTAGATTCTAACAGAGTCTTAGTAAACAAATTAGAGGAACTAAAGCTAGATTTATATTTAGGATTTAAAGAAAGAAAATTTCTTGTAATATGCTTCAATGGTTGTAGGTTTTATTTTATTTAAAGGAATTGTCTTCATAAAGATAATAGGGAAGGGCTACCTCCTTAGGTCGGCTTAGGCTAGTGCAAAACTCTCATCTGCTTGACATAAAGAAAAATGAATAGAAAAAAGAATTAAAATAAAAAAAATGATACAAGTTGAGAGGATTTAGAAAAAGCCAAGGCCTATAAAATAAATTAAGGAAAACTATTAACTCAAGAAATGGAATAAGAATATTTATTTATGAGCTTCTAATTTTTTTAATTTTTAAACAAGAAAATATAGCTAAAGTAAGTCAAAAAATGGGAAAATTTTCTTTATTAGCCTCTTACCAAATTTGTCTCAATTGAATAAAAGTGATCTTGCGAGATTTATGATTAAAAGAGGCATGACTCAAAACATCAATGGCTTCTTATAAAATTAATAAAAAATAGTTAAAGTGTCAAAATGAAGAAATAATAATTAAAAGTTACATACTAATGGAGTTGACTAATTTAAGGTAAAGTATGAATGAACATTATCTATGGATGCAATTATATTAAAGGATAATTAATTAAAAATTGTTCGAAAAGAGCTCAACATTGCTTGTTTGCATATTTATTTTTATTTTTATTTTGAGTTCATGATCTCATATCGAATTTGTTTCAAAAGAATTGAAAGTATTTGACCATAAGAATGTATTATAATTTGTTTTTTGGATGTTTAAAAAATTATTGATTACGTAAAGAGTTTTAAAGCACATTTGTCAAAATGAATATTCCAATGTGAATAAATAGTTAATGAAACACATAAGTTAATGGATTATAAAACATGATCTGAGAATGATGAATGATATATTTTGTGACATGTTTTGATAATTGTTTATTTGTTAAAGCACATGTTCAAAATATTGTGAGTTATAAAATGCTTGTATGTCTTGATGATTTTTTACTTGACTGTTATACTTAGTTGGATTTTTTAGAAATTATTGATTTAATTTTTATATTTTTGTGTTAAAATGGTAGAGAAATGATTGATAAAAATCAAAGTACTTATTTTAATGCTTATTTGAACATTATTATACAATTATTTTATATGTACGGGATAAGTATAAGTTTTTACTTGTATAAGCGTTGAGTATAAGCATTGTTAATATGTACAAGTTAAAGTCAATGCATAATGTCAAAGTCTGTAATTTTATTTGATTTTTAATCTTGTAGTGTTTTATAATGAAAAAGCCAAAGTGGGAGATTAATAGAACATATGTGGCATATGTATTATAATTGGTAAACTTTAATGATTAAAACAATTCCTAAACTTCATGAATGTGTATATTCTTAGTAATTTGAATATATATAGTTGTGGTCAAGTCAGATTTCTAATCGATTAACTTAAAAAATATGAGCAGGCATGCTCTTATCGATCAAGGTTGAAGACTAAGTTGTGTGTCAAAGATAAATATTTTATCTGCACACACTCATAAGCACATTCACTTGGATTATCTTAGAATAAGTAAATTAAGTGAATATGGAAGTTTTAGATTGTATTAGTATAAATTGTTAAATATTACCATCCACAAATTGATTGTTGTAAAATAAACTAGAATAATCGATCGATGGACACCTGAATCAGACTATGTAAAATTAGGTTGAGAGTTTATTGATGATCAGTCTCATGATAGATTGTTCACTTGGAGAGTTATACACTAATTAGTATAGTGAATGATAAAATATATTGTCAAATGATTGATTGATATCTATTTTAGTTATCTAGATTTAACAATTCTAGAAGAGAATTCATTCCTAATTTAAGTATAACTTATAATCTGACTTAATAGATTATATAAGGTGATGCACTAAAATAATGTTGAATTAAATGTCCTCAAATCTTAAATTGTAATCATATTTTGTATCAATTCATTACTTATTTATGTTATTTATATCTTGAATAAGTAAGTGTGACTTTCGTTGTGTTTACATGTCCAAATAGGCTTTGACAGGATCTAAGTGGAAGAGGAAGTGAAGCCCAACTACCTAAAGCTATTAAAGGGTAAACAGGCTTTGACAGGATCTAAGTGGAAGAGGAAGTGAAGCCCAACTACATAAAGCTATTAAAGGGTCAAGAATGAGTTCTCAATGGTCTAAACATGTATAAAATGGTCGAAACTTTGTGGATCTATGTGATTTTAGATTTGCATCAAGAGAACCAAATTCGTAAAGAAGTTGATTTAGACATATTGACATCGCCTTAGTATTTATATCGTATCTTTCTATATAAAATTCAAATTGATATGATTCTTGTGGCATTAGAAAGAACATTTATGCGGCTACAATCATTATTTTAAGACAAAATTCATAATTTTGAAGCCAACACATGGAAGATCTTTTCAATGGTTGTGATTGATACACATAAGAAAAGATAATAAGGCTAATTAGATAACTATAAGAAGACTAAATGAAACTTATTTGCTCAATAAATCTTTAATTTATTTGATTGATTTAAAATCTAATCATTACTAAAGAAGCAATTAATCGAGCAATTAATTAAGAAACAATCAAGGGAAATGATTGGACCTTCCCATTTCAAGCTACCCCTTCTACTCCTATAAAAAATGGGTGAACGTGGGAGAGAAATCATCTCCTCCCCTTTAGAGCTCTCTTCTACTATTTTTCTTCTCTTCTTTTGTAACTTTTATTTTAAGTTTTATTGTAATGATTTGTTAAGCCCTCTAGATAAGGCTAGAGGTGATTTCTAACAATCTAATAGAATTCTATTAATATTTCATCAATGGTTTGAAGTAAGTATTAGTGATTTGAAGTGATGTTTATTTAATATTGTTGTTCTCCTTATTTTTTTGTGATTTTAATACATAAGATGTATGAAGGTTCTCTTTCTTGATCATTTTTTATTTTGAAACATATAACTTTGGAAGAAACTATTATTTTTACCCTTTATCTATCTAAAGTATTTCCTATCTTTTGTTTTCTTTTTTAATGTTCATATCTTCCGGTTAGATAGAATCTTCAATCAATTATAACTAAGATAGCATGACACATGAAGAACATCACTAGATATTACAATGATCCTTAATGCCTTAATATTTTATATTATTGAATTTCATCTTAATACTTTCATTGCCTCAATACTCTTCTACTTTCCCTCTTTATTTTTTTTACTCCTCTTATTTTGAGTAGAGTTGAACTTCTTTTAACAATTTTTTAATTAATTTTTTTAATTTAAGTACATCGACATATTATGTTCATTAATATTTTGCCTTCAATAAGTCAACTCTATTGTTATGTGTTTGCCTTTTGTTTGTCATATTAATCCTCTTTTATTAATTTTTAGAAAAACCATGAATGTATTTAACACTTTTAATCTTGAATCTTGTAGGATCACTCTTAACTAAATTGAGACAAATTTATTCAAACCTTAGAAAAGATTAAGTTTACATTTTTTAAATCACTTAAGCTAGAATCTGTGTACATGATTTACCTTAAAACATAAACAATCAAAATCTCATAAAATTATGCTCATGCCTTTTTTTTCCTTAAATTATTTTCCTAAGGCTTGACTTTTTTAGAATCCTCTCAACTTGCATCATTCATTTTTTTTCATTCATTTTTCTTGATGTTAAGCATATGAAAGTTTTACACTAGCCAAGGTTGACCTAAGTAGATAGCCCTTCCTAATCATCTTTATGGGGATAATTCTATTACCTAAAGATATTGAAGTACATAACACTCATAATCATTAAAGTATATTATATAAAATTTTTTTTTCTTTTGAATGATAAATAGAAATCAAGCTAAAGATCCTCTAAAGTGATCACTAAGACTCCATTAGAATCAAAATGCCTAAATCAACATATGTTTAAGAATTCTCTCTTAAATGTTCATACATAAAAGTGACTTGAGTCTCAACATGATGTGTAACAAATTTCAAACATAGATAATTACAACATCAAGTAAAAGAAAATCAAATTGATCTTCACTCTCAACAATTAATCATGTTGCTTATCAGCTTAAAAGTAAATTAATTTTAAGTCTCAAGAGCTAAACTAATCAAAAACCAAAACCAAGCCAATTGCAACATCAAGCAAAAGATACACTATTTTTTGTATATTTTTTATCATATTTAATTCAAACCTATGAATTAAAAGACATGTAAAAACAAAATAAAATGCGATAAAAACTACAAATATGAATGACCAAAAGATCAAAAGGATTCAACCGTAGACAAAAATCATAATCTCTTTACTTTGAGATGAAAAACTCCTTAGCTTTGCTTAGCCAACATATTTTAAGGTAATCTAAGGTGCTCTTCCTTGTTCTTCTTAATTGATCATTCAAAGCTTGAAAATCAATTTTCTTCACCCACATTCTCTTCATCTTCTTCTTATAAACTTGGTGGGGCACTTAGGGGTAACAAGGGTAGTGTGTTTCTCCTCCATCTTCTTTGACCTTACTTTGAAAACATAATTCTTGGGACAATCTTCTAGTATGGGAATCAATATGACATATGCCACACACACACACAATACTAGAACCTATCCTTACTCCTTTCACTCTTTACCTAGGTGGGTTGGGCACTATCTTAGTGTTTTTATTATTCTCTTTTGCCTTCACAAAGATAATGATTTTGCTAAGGGGGTAGTCAAGCAATTTCTAAATCCTAAGCCCATCTTGTTGGTTTGACTAATGCTCAATATGGTTTCCAACTTCTTCTCTCCACTATTTAATCCTTCTAATTTCTCTTTAGAGAACATAAATTTTCTATTGAGAGCAATATACTTCTTTTTTTCAATTTGTTGGTCTTTCTTAAGGTCACTCACTTTTATCTCAAGTTTGACATTCAACTCAACTAGCCTATTTGCCTCTTTAGAAGACAAAACTAATTCATCCTCTTTCATTTTCAACTCTCTCTCAAGACTTTTGGTTTTCTCAGTCAAAGCTAAAAATTATTGGAAGAATACTTTGTATTCATCAAAATCAAAGTCAGGCTTTAAGTTCTCTTCAAAAGAAATGGACTCATGAGATTTCTTCATAACTATCTTCCTTCACACTTGCATGAAAGGTTATATAATTACACATTTCATATTCTTCAAAAGAACTCTCATCAGAGTAAGTTGCTTGAAGCATCTTTCCCTTTCTTTTATTATTAACACTATTTGATTTCTTAGGCATATCATAAGAAAAATTGTCAAAATCATTGCTAGGACAATCAGCAGCAAAATGATCTAACTTACCACATTCAAAACACTGCAAATTCTTTTTTTTTTGTTGTTTTTTCAGCCTGTCATATCTCTTATCCCCTTGTCTCTTCATAGAATTTTAACTCTTATTTCCAAACCTAATGTTCTTAGTTTTAATGAATTTTTAGAAGTTTTTAGCAAACAAAAGCATTAACTCTTCATCATCTTCAAACTCTTCAAATTCTTCTAAGGTGTTTAAGACTTTATTATTCTTGGAAGTTCTCTTATATTCTTTTAGGAAATTTTGTTTTCCCTTGGATTTTTTCAAACACCTCTTTCTTATTTTTATATGACACTTCTTACATCTCAAAAGTCCTAAGGTTCACAAACAACTCCTTAATGTCTAAGATGTCTATCTTTTTATATTCATTAATAGTTGCCACCTTATTTTTGAATTTAGAGGATAAGGACCTTAATAGTTTCCTCACAACAAAGGAATCAAGTAAAGGCTCCCCTCATTGATCACATGTGTTTATTATGTCTAAAATTTTGGCATAGTATTCATAAATAGTCTCATCTTCACTCACTATTATGTTTTCAAATTTAAGGGCAAACATCTGTAGCCTAGACAATTTAACAACCTCAATTCCCTCATGATATTCCACAATCTTTTAATATATGTGCAATTAAAAATTAACTTATGTTGTAATTTTCTTACGAGATTGAACAATGTAGTAAGGGCTTTACATTTTTTATTTGCAAGTTTTATTTCATTTTTATCACATTCACTTTTATCTTTTGATATTTAATTTTTATTTGCGTCTTTAAAATTGGAGGATTCAAACCTTTAATCACTGCTTTCTAGGCAATCCCATCAAGCACTTGAATAAAAGCTCTCAACTTATTTTTCAAATATGAGAAATTTTTACCATCAAACAAGGGTGGACGATTCATCAGATTACCCAAATCCCCATGTTCATTCATTGAGTTATTTGAACTAGCTATTAAAATTAATCCAACAAAAAATCACCTAAGCAACAAACTTTAATCAATTAAAGCAAGGAAAAATAATAAGAGAAGCAAACTAACTAACTAGGGCACACAAATCAGCAAGTTTAGAAAGTAATTCTAAAAGTAAAATAAGCAAACTAGACAAAATTGAGAAATCAAACCATAGCATAAGTTATCAAGCACTAGAAATCAACATATAGGAAGATTAAGCAAGATAATGATGCACTAACATGCTCAAATTGATTGATACTATGGAGAAAACTCAATTTATCAATGAAGAACGCTCATCTACCACTTGCGAATTTAATACTGTATAGTTAACCTAGCACATCACCACATTGCCCCTAGTCCAATTATTAAATAAAGATAAAGACTACGAGATATGACATCTTTATGCAGAATTTTCTTATACATCAAAAATAATAAAAACCTAATTTCTAAGCGCACTCACGATTAATAAATCATCAAACCATAAACATAAAGCATGTAAACCACACATGACATAATAATTTAATGTAAAAAACCCAAAATCGGTAATACACTACTAGCAAGTAGGATAATTACATTGACACAAACAAACCACCAACCTTTGTTTGGACTCTAACATAAACTCCTTTTTAAGCTCCACAAATTCTTTTCATTAATGGCCTTCAAGTCTTCTCCCACAAGCAATTGAAACTTTAA
Source organism: Saururus chinensis (assembly GCA_035235625.1). Lineage (NCBI taxonomy): Eukaryota > Viridiplantae > Streptophyta > Magnoliopsida > Piperales > Saururaceae > Saururus > Saururus chinensis. Next base: position 28,195,773 of record CP141142.1, read on the forward strand.
TTTCACCTTGCTTTGTCTTCTTTTAACCTTCAACAAGCTCCTTTTATTCTATTGACTTTGGCCTTTGGGTTTTTCAATCTCTCATTAAAGATTTTTTGCAACCCTCTTAGAAACTTCTGTGTGAAATGTCTTCTTTAGTTGTGCATTAGCTTCATAAGTTCACCATTGGTCTTTTCTTCAAACTCATTATGAATTCTCAAGGAAAACAATAAGCAAAGTTATGCCCCTTCTTCTCTAATTATTTCTAGATTTTCCTCTTATCAATTTTGTCACTTCTTATCCTTTATACAGGTCTCCACAATGATTTGGCACTTCGACTTTAACAAGGAAAGAATTCTAATCTAAAAGTTTTTTTATGGCAACTAAATCTATTTAGTGATTGATCGTTTCAAATAGTGATTCATCATTCACTATATTCTTAAGCCATGACCCCTTCAGTGATCAATCGATCTACTAAGCGATCAATGGATAAGCTCTTGGCTTTGTTTAACAAAGGGCTGATTTAAGTGGTAATTGATTGTTTCACTCTGTTTATTGTCCAGTGATTGATTGATGACACTATTTATTAACAGTTTTTCCCTTTTTACCTTAAATCCTTATGAAACCTTTGAAATCACTTCTGAAACTACTTAAAGTGATTTTAGTATAAGAATGAGATTTACATAAGCTTCATAATCCATCAACATCCTTTAGTCTTCAATCTTAAGTTATAAGATCACATTTGCGCCTATTTTTCAAGTTCGTCAATTTCAAACCTGACTCGGCCACAACTACATCGAATCATATTTTAAGACTAATTACATACTCAAGACTTTTGTCATAATTTTGACAAAGAAATTAGCCAATTAACCTAACATATGATATATATGTTTTAACACATGTAACTGAACAAACTACTTTACATAAAACGTTGCAAACATGTTCAAGGAAATAGTCATCCTCATAGTAATGAAATGTGTAGACTTCGTGAATCGATCAATGATAACCTACATCGAGTCATTGCCACTTGACAATCTAAGAAGCCCTGAAACAAAGTCCATAGCCACATTCTCTCACTTCTACTTCAAAATAGGTAGAGGTTGTAACATGCATCTTGGATGACGATGTTCTGCTTTTACCTGCTGACAAATCAAATACTTGGACATAAAAGAGGCAATGACTTTCTTGATTCCTCCCCACCAAAATGTTTGCTTTACATCATGGTACATCTTAGTTCCCCTTGGGTGGATGGGAGAACCTAGAGTAATGTGCCTCCGAAAGAATGCACTCCCTCAACTCTAGAGCATTCGGCACACACAACCACCCACGAAAAGTTAAGCTTCCATCAATTCTTTCATCAATGTCAATAACAAATTTCCCTTACAACTTAGCTTTCATCGCTTGGATTCTTCATCTCCCTTTTGTTCTTCAACCACCTTATCCACCAAATTGGAACTTATGGAAAGATTAGCAAACCACTTGCTTGTATCTTCCAAAGTTATCTCCAGTTTAAGCTTGATGATCTCTTCCTACAAAAGTCATTCTTGTACACGCACACAAGCTACTAAAGTTGCCGATTTCCTACTCAATGTATCTACCACCACATTAGCTTTCCTTGGATGATCAGAAATTGTGAAGTCATAACTCTTTAGGAATTCCAACTATCTTCTTTGCCTCATGTTCATGTTGCTTTGTGTGAAGAGATACTTTAAACTTTTGTGGTCCACGAACACTTCAAACTTTTCATCATAAAAGAAAATCTTTAATATAAAACTAACGCTAACTCTATTTCATGCATTGGGTAGTGTCACTTATGCACTCTGAGTTGATGAGAAGCATAAGCTACCACTTTCCAATACTTTATTATCAACACACAACCTAAACCTTTCTACGAAGCATCACTATAGACAACAAATCCTCCACTCCTTGAACATAAGGCTAAGACCAATACTGAAGTTAGCCTCTTCTTCAACTCTTGAAAGCGTTCTTCACATGCTTTACTCCATTCAAACTTCTCACTCTTCCTTATCAACTTAGTCATAGGAGTCGTGATGCAAGAGAAACTTTCGATGAACCTCCGATAGTATCCCGCAAGGGCTAGGATACTCGGGACTTCAAAAGAATTTATAGATAGCTCCTACTACAAAACTATTTCCACCTTAGCTAGGTCCACCACTGCACCATCTTGGATATGATATGGCCTAAAAATTTCACTTCCTCTTAACCCAAGTTCACACTTGTCAACTTTTCATAGAACTTATGGTCTCTCAAAGTTTGCAAGACAATCCTCAAGTACTGTAAGGTCCCTGATTTTTCTACGATTTTCTGAGATTTTTCTGCTATTTTTCTGGTCATTTTCGGAAGGAAAATGTGACGCTACGCCATATTTGTATTTTCCTCCATATTTTTACCTGTAGGGCTTAGTCGTGGGCCGCGGGCCTCGCTGCGCGCTTACGGCGTGAATTTTGGAGGTTCGACGCATAACCAGTGAGTTAATGCGCGTTGAGTATACATTTGGAAAAATAAAAATAAAAGAAAAAAAAGAGGTCCTGGATGTGTGAAAAGTGCACCCCCCCTTTCCGTCTGTTCCTTGTGCCCGGCTGCCGCCGGTAGGCCGCAGGACACTGGCACAGGCTCCGCCCCGGCGGTGTGATGCAGAGGGGCCACTGCCCCAGCCGCCCATGGCCACGCCGCCTCCTCCCCCGGTTTGCCCTCTCTCCCATCTGTTTCATTTGTGCCGCCACCGCCGTGAGCCGGCGAGGGCCGGCCGGCCGCCCATGGTTCCGCCCTGGGCAGGCGACGGCGGGAGGACACCACTCCCGGCCCCAGAAGGCCTCTCCTCCGCCATTCCGCTCCATTCTTCCCCACTGCCCCTATTTTCTGCCACCCCTACAGTCGACCTCGCTGGCCGGCTTCCGCCGCCGTTGGATGGCCCGGCTATGCTTCATCCGGCCCGCCTTGGTCCAGCGACGGCGAGGAGCCACTCTTCCCGGCCCATTGGGCCTTTGCACCGCCGCCTCATCCCATTTCCCCTCTCTGCCCTGTTCCACTGGTTCACTATTTTGGGCAAACAATGGCCTCCAGTGATGATTCGTGGCCGACACGACCCCCATCAGCCTTGCCTTGCTCCGGCGAAGGCAGTGGACCACCCTACCCAGCCCGGTTCCATCTCCTCTGCCGTCCCCTACTCCGGCCAGTACGCTTTATCGTACGATTTTCTAGTGGACTGGCACCGCCATTGTTGGTAGGTGAGGGTGACTTGACCACCGTGGGCTCCGCCCCGGCCTGGCGATGGCCCAGGTACAGCCCACCCACCTGGACCGATTCAGCCTCCGCCCCCATGGCCGCTCCGCCCTTATGGGTTTTCCCTAGTCAGCCCCTCTGGGTTTGGCTTTTGACGCCATCGGCATTGGCCGGTAGTGGCCGAATGGCCACCGAGGATTCCGCCTCAGTCTAGTAACGACTAGAGACGGTCCCACCTTGCACGGTTTGATCACCTATGACACGTGCTCCTCCCTTTGGCCCACAACCCTAGCTATTCCGCTCACCGGCATGTGTGCCCGTTGACCCTTCTTGCCCATTTTACGTCGTTAGTACCAGACGGCCTCTGGCAAGAGTTTGTATGTCTTACCTTGACAGAAGGTGGACGAGTTCACCTGCATCGGCCTTGGCTAGTGACGGCCTCATGGCCTTTGCTCGACCATGAACCCTCCCCTTGCTCTCTGTCGTGCGAGATGCACAACTACCCGCACTATTAATTTTGGTTGTGGGTAGTGATCGACAATGTCGCCGCTTAGATTGGCCACAACTAGGGCCTTAGCCCTGTTGGCCATTTGTGGGCCTTGGGTCGTCTCCATTCAACCGTCTCCCCCGCCCTTTGGGCCACGTGTGCATGTGGCCACGCGAGTACTTCTAGGATTAGGCGCTGCTTATGCGTTGCCCGATCATCGGCTGGCTTTGCCACCGAGTGGAGTTGACACAGAGCCGTCCTCCACCTCTCCTTTGTTCTCGAGTATTACCCCACGCTCTCCGCCCTTATGTGGGCCCTTGATGACCGAAATCGTCGCTGTTGGATGCTGTCCACTGCTGATTTCTACGTCTTGTGGCCGACTGAGCACGTTTTAGCCACCGGCCAATCTTTAGAGTGTACACCCTCAACATCTAGTCACATCGCCATTCTTGTTGGCACGACATTTCTCCCGGCCGCCCTAGTGTGCCGCCGTGGATCGCGGGTTTTTCCGCATGGATTTCTAACACCCCGTTTGGCCATGACTAGTTCCGGCACATCCTAAAACCCTCGGGACAGCAGCTCTCTCATCCATGCAATGGTTTTGGCCGCCAACTCTGCCGCCGACATAGCCACCATCGTGTGCTCACCATCGAACGTCATGATTACGAGGTAGGGGAGCTTTGAACTTGTAAATTCATGATAGCATGCTTTGAATGAGTAGTAGCATGCTAGGATTGTATGATTCCATGCTTTGGATGTTAAGTAACGATTTGATTGCATGATGTACATGTAAGCACGATTATATGGTATGTTGAAATGCATATGACATGCATGTTGGCTGTAAGTACGTTGGATGTATGTATGCAGGTGCTAGTGATGGCTAGCATGCATGTTTAGAGTATGTTTGGATTATGCATGTGCTAGTGATGGCTAGCGTGCATGTTTGGAGTATGTATGAATTATGCATGTGCTAGTGATGGCTAGCGTGTATGTTTGACGTATGTATATATGCACTAGTGATGGCTAGTGAGCATGTTTGTAAGCTACGTATGTATGACCGTATGTGTATGTTATACGTATGTGTGACGACTATTTTGCCTATGATATGGTTATGTGTAAGTGTATGTGGGTAGAGGTATGGGCGATGGACAGTAAGAGGTGACAGAGGTTTGGTCTGGATTTGGATACGGTTGTGTAAGCGTATGACAGAGGACAGAGGATAAGAGTATGATGGGCAAGGATTAGAATGGATCGGTTTGGGTTGGATTGTATGTTGGGCGTTTATTAGACAATATGAGTGTGCATAATTGTACAAGCATAACGTACAGATTATGAAGTGAAAAGTAAGTATAATAAGTGAGATATAAGTAAGAGGGCGACAACTGGGTTAGCTCTGAGGAGCTTCATTTGATGAGGTTAGTGTAAGATGATTTGGCCATAAGATGGATGGCGAAGTATGTAAGACTGTAAGGGTTTGGTGTACGATGAGTTTTGTCCATGATGTGGACGGGTAAGTGAAGTTTGCTGCCTTGACGGACTAGGGTTTCGATTGGGCTCAGCTTCAGTTTGATTAGTCGTCGACTGTGAGTTTGTGTGGCATAATTGTACCACATAATATACTTAATTCAAACTTGAATTATAAGCACAACTAATGATAGCGTTGTGAGTTTGAGACCTGAGGGTTCGACGGATTAAGTTCCGTGTTTGAGCTGGCCGCTAATGAGTCGGCCGAGCATTTATCATGTCTTGCCATGGTGTTTATCCTGCGGGATGTTGTCTGCGTGCTGTATAGAGCACCAAACGTCTGATGCTCTGCTAAGAGCGACGTATGTTTCTATTTTGGTCTGCGTGCTATATAAGCCCAGACGTTTGATGCTCTGTTGAGAGCGATGTATGTTTTTGATTTGGTCTGTGTACTGTATAAGCCTAGACGTTTGATGCTCTGTTGAGAGCGTTGTATGATTCCACCCAAGAATGACACTATATGTTTTTGCCCAAGTGGCACTGTATGTTTTCTGCCCAAGAGTGGCAATGGCACTATAAGACCCATTATGGTGGGCGATTCTATGGCACTATAAGACCCATTATGGTGGGCGATTCTATGGCACTATAAGACCCATTATGGTGGGAGATTCTATGGCACTATAAGACCCATTATGGTGGGCGATTCTCTGGCACTATAAGACCCATTATGGTGGGCAACTGTATGACCCCTTATGTGTGAGTGTTTATGTTTGTGTGCTCAGGTAAGTAGTATCATGGATCTACTCTTACCTGTTTGATCCAGTGCCCCATGAGCATTGGTGTGCCTTACCTTCGGAAAAGTCCATGGCGTCTAGTCACTCCCCGGAGGTTAAGGTGTTGCCCCAGTGGCATTCTTTTCCTTTTCGACGCTGGAGCCTATTAGTTGTAATGAGCTTCAGTGGTCGTTGATATGTGTACGATTATGTGTATGAGCAGGACTGTAAGAGTGTGTATGAGTAGGACTGTAAGAGTGTGTATGAGCAGGACTGTAAGCGTATGAGTATGAGCACGATTGTAAGAGTATGGGTACGATTGTGAGAATATGTTTCTGAGTAAGACAGTAAGTGTGATTTCGTGTAAGTTGTATGAGTGAGCATATGATTGCACGAGTAAGGTCGTACAAGTATGCGTATATTGTATGAGTAAGCGTACGATGGTCGGAGTAAGTTTGTATGACCCTGGATAAGGGTGCTTGTGTAAGTTTGATTTGATAGTATGATTTTGGCACGATGGTGCCTTTGGTATGATTTTGGCACGATGGTGCATTTGGTATGTCTTTGGCACGATGGTGCATTTGGTATGTCTTTGGCACGATGGTGCATTTGGTATGTTTGTATGAGTTTGAGCACGATATTGATATGCTTCTGCTTCATGTTTGAGTTGTATGAACACATGTATTTTTGAACTTATTGAGTTCACCGTTTGGGATTTCCCCTACTGGGTATTTTCCTACTGAGTATGAAAATACTCACCACCCTACTTTTTAGCCCCTTTGTATGGGAGGTTTTGCAAGTTGTGCGGAGAGCTCCTGGAGATGGATGCTCATTTCAGCGGTGGATTGATTCCCGTTGACTCAGGTATATGCTTCACTCACGGTGAGTTTAATTGTGCCACGATCCGACGTATAGGGTGAGACGCGACGTTAAGATGTTTATTCTGGACTTTCATTTTGATAGTCTGTGGACTGTTATGGGACTTGCACTCAGGGATACCTGGAAGGGATTTGTATTTAAAGTCTATGATCATAGCAATTTATTCATATGTGTGTTTTCGAGTAGCACCTGATGATATTTGCTTTGGCTATACGATGTTTGACCATATGATGAAAACATTTAAATGGAAAATGGATGTTTACTGTTTTAAATTATAAAATGTTTATACAGGTTTTGATTTCATTATTTTTCCTCCGATTTACAGACATTATGTTGCAAAAATTTTCTGTGAATTTTAAGGAAAATGTGTGAAAAATCTCGGGCGTTACAAGTACTTTTCATGATCCTCCTTTCTAGTTGAATAAATCAATATGCTATCCACAAAAATGATGACAACCCAATCCAAATAAGGCCTGAAGACTATATTTATCAAGTCCATAAAAGATGTTGGTGCATTTGTAAGCCCAAAAAGCATAACCAAGAACTCATAATGCCCATAATGTGTCCTAAAAGTAGTTTTAGACACATCTTCGGGTCGAATATGAAGTTGATGGTAACCCAACCTCAAATAAATCTTAAAGAACACTTTGACTTACTACAACTAATCAAATAAATCATCAATACATGACCGAGGATACTTGTTCTTGATTGTGACCTGATTCAACATCCAGTAATCAATGCAAATCCTAAGGGAACCATTCTTCTTTCTAACGAAGAGAACCCGTGCAACCCAAGGAGATGCACTAGGCCAGATGTATCCCTTGTCCATCAAGTCAGTGATCAATTGTACTAGGTTCTACTCACAAAATCCTAACAACCGTTCGATCTTTCACTATTCTTGACTTTGACAAAACTCTTACCAATTGATACATCAACTGGATGAACGATAGTTTGATGTTTTGAAAAAAAAAAATTAAAGTTCATTCAAGATAGATCAATCACTATTCAAGGACAATCAATCGCTTATGAACAAATTATGAGATTATTGTCTTTTTAATTTCTTCCATTCATCTTTTAACACTCACATATGATAGAATCATTAAAAACCTAAGAGTTTATGATAGTGTGTGTGTGTGTGTGTGATTTTTTACATCTTTTCTTATAAATATCAAATCACTTGAATAAGTCTTCAATCTTGAATCTTTAAAGCACATATGCTCCAATTTTTCAAGTCCTTCAATTCCAAATCTAGCTTGATACATCACTAATCAACTCATACTTCACAAGACTTAAGTACACACATGAATGATCCTAGTTTTGTTAATTAAAATATAGCTAATACACATACATATGTCACATATATTCATAAAAGAAGGCGGAAGAGAAGGAGGAAGAGGAAACAAGGTAGTGTCAGTGGTAGCTTTGGGGAAAGGGCAGGTAGGGGAAGAAGGGGGTAAAGGAGAGAGATAGATGTTTTTTTTTGGGGTAAACTTGAGAGATTATATGAAATTGAGATGGGTTGCATGAAAAACAAGGTAAGGAGTAATTTTTTGGGACTCATATAACTACATTTGATGGGAAAATGGATAGTTAAGATGATAATAAATAATGAACAACAAAATTGAGCAATAAGAGTGAACCACATATATAAACAAACTAGATCAAGAACTAGTTCTTCTCATATAACATGTCTAATTGTCAAACGGCTTCAAGTATAATCACATGGACACATTGCTTGTTTGTCCATACATGGTAGATACCATTGACTATATAAAGAGTAGGAATGACACTAATAATTTTTGTTTTGCTTTTTCTTATGAAACTAATGGCTTCAGAGTTGTAAAAAACCATTTGTAGAATCGTAATTTTGTAAGGCAAACAATCTGTCATGTTTCCAAGAAAAAAGGTTGGCAATTAGCTTCATATTGATGAACAATATAATGCAAAACACTAAAGCAAAAACAGAGGGAAACATGAAATTTTGTTTCTTTTGCATTAAGCTGACAATCTAACATGAAGAAAAATGAGACTAGTATAAAATCAGATACAACTATTATTTATAAGAAGAATAAAGGTTAAAAATGAAAAACTAGGTTCTCCTTCAGCTTTCCTTCTTATTTTTCTAAGAGTACTAATAGTTGAGATGATGCTTCACCATCTTGGATCTCGGTCTCATTTTAGTCAACCAAAGAGATAGAGATATCTGATAGTTCATGTAAAATAATCTCACCATCTAGATAATTATAAAAAAGTTCTTCCACACATAGATTTGATCATCTATGTATATATTTATTCCTCAATCAAATCTATATATAAAAACTTTAATTAACTGAAACAACAGTTACCCTACCCTCTTTCTGTAAAGCGAACCGGATATTTTTATGCCAATTTTGTTGCCTACCATGTATTCTACACATAAAAATAAAAGATGTATATATCTATTTTTTGTCAAATTATGATTTTGTTAAATCTTAGTTATACCATTGCCTTTTATTTTTTAATACATATTAACATCCACATTCAAGTTTATTTAAGAAAAAAAAATGTAGACAACTTTACATTGATGTCTCATAATCAAATGACAAAATATGACTTAGTTGCAAAATACTTGTACATGGTCTGGAGTCTTAATAGAGCACCCGACATAGAGATCGCGGTGAGGTGGCAACCATGGTTGAGATAGTTACTCAATTGATCCTAACAAAACAATAAAAAGTTTCAAAATATTGCTTAAGAATGTAGAATAATAAAATAAACAAAGAGTAGAAAATGGATGATAAATAACATGCAGAACTATTTTTTCTTCTTGAATAGTCTAAAATTCTCTCAACATTGCTAGTACCTCAATGAAGCAATCTTTCCAAGTTTCTCCTACATTTAATGTACATAAGTTGCTTTTTAAGAGGCTAGATGAACTTTGGGCCCAAAATGGTTGTTTAACTACGAGAATGATGGAAAAATTAGAAAGAAGGCTTCACCATCACAATGTAACAACAAATGTAAGGACAATAGTGCTACATATTTGTGGTAGGGAAGGCAAGCATAGCAAATTACAATGAGAAGAGAATATTTTTTTATCAACTCAATGCTAGCGTGCAATAGATGTGCACTAATAACATCTTACATACTAGTCTTGATATCATGCTTGCATTACATCATTGCTGATACATTTCACTGAATCACTCCCAAGTTAAATGCCCAAGTTAATGAACTCTCTTTGCCTTTTTAACCTCCCAAAGTTGAGAATAGTAAGGCACAAGTATAATTCCTACATTCATCTGTTGGCTTTGACATTCAACTAACATCTTGTGGTTGCCCAGGTTCTGCATCACTTGCAACTTGCCTATCAAAAACAAAACAAGGCCCTAGCAATAGTTGCCGAAGGCGGAAACAAGGCTCTAGCATTAACTATAGAACAAGGACAAGCTGGTCAATCAGTTATGACTTCCCAATTAAGACTCTCTTGCTGGGCGAAATAGGTGTGGACAGGAGTTCAGCCACATATTTGAACTTTGATGGGAATTCAAATTCCATAGTTGATATGCCTGATCATTTGACTTGCCTTCATGCACTAATTACCAAAAAATGAGGAAAACAATATTGTCAATGAAGTGGTTTATAAAGAGATCAAATTTCCAAACCAGACATGGCCATGTATTTAGAAATTTTGGATTTAATTAAAACAAAATTGGTGGTTTTCCACTTATGAAACTTATAAATAAAATTTAGGTTCAGTAGTTTGATTCAACATTATCTTTGTTATGACTTGTGCAACTTTCGCCTATTTTGGAGGCTATAAAGAATTTAACTCTGTTCAACACTATATATACCAAGCTATAGCGAGTCCTATGTTTTAGTGGACAACCATCCTAGGTGCAAATAGTAATTTTGGTGAAAATTTTTCCATATATGGAGGTCCCGATTCTTGAAGGTAGAGAGTTTGTACTGGTTTTGTACAAGATTTTAGTGGTAATAATCATGCATAGGGTAGCTAACCAAATCTCGATAAATTAATTTGACAGTGTGCTCAAGGAAAATCACTTCAAAGCAATTGTGGTTATTGTAATTCTAATATAAAAAATAAATTTTAGTTCAATAATATGTATTTGCAAATTTCAATAAAACAAATTTACTTTCATAAGTTTTATGATGAAAAGTTAAGGAAAAACACACTTTTGACAATCATGCTTACAAAATAATCGGGTTGAAGAGTAAATTCCTTTAAGGGATTAAAATAAATTCTCCGTAAAAAGTAACTTATCACAAAAAGAGCCAAGCATAGCCACCCAATGTCTTTTTGCAGAAAATATTATCTTTGAGTTATTTTCTTAAACATGAAAGTAGTTGTGGAAAAGTTTTATCCAGTTCAAAATTTCCATGAAATTTAACAAGAAACTACTCATTGGTCAATATATCATACTTACACTAGTCAAGCTATTCAAAACTAAATGCCATTGAATGAACTCAAATAGCTAGTGGACCTCATTGTAAACAATTTTATTTGTCCGTTATGTGGTTCAACATGATAACTAATAAATAATAATAAGATTATCTATCTTGTTTCTAATTGGTTCTTAATTAGAACATTGTAACCACTTGATGGAAGCGGTTACGTGAAAATAAATTAGAGGAGATTGTCCTCTCTCCACCCAATGAAGAAAAATCCGATGGTGACCAATCCATCGAAAATCGTCAAAATGAAAGGGCAAGGGAGAGAAACCTATCCCACAAAGATTCTTCAATTCGAAATGGAACCAGGTATGCCTTTTTCTTTGAAAACATAGTAGATAGAAAATCCATTTTGTATGATCTAATTCATTCACAAAAATGCATGCCTACAATTGGTATCAAAGCCGAGTTATGAAATCTTAATGTAGACAATTGTTTCTAATTCGCAGCATGAAAAAGTTTGATTTTTTATGAATTTTGTACTATTTCCGGATGATTTATAGAAGTAGTATATTGTGATTGAATCAATAGAAAAGGAACGTACCCACTTTTCATCTTGATCTGGCGGAATGATTTCTGAAATTTGATGTGCAATGGCGCCCTAAGGACTGAAAACTAAAGTTTTGTTTTCTGGTTTGCTGCGTCACTGTAACCTTATGTGAGTTTTGCCCAGTGAAGACGATGAAATGAGTTTCCGGGTTTATAATGCGGGTTAGTGGAGTTGAGCGCTGGGTAATAAGTAAATAATGTATCTGGGGTTAACTTGATGACTTGTGAGGTCTAATATAACATTAGATATAGCAACCAGCCCATAACAATTTCAAAGTGCTTTAATGGCCATTCAACAAGTCATAGAGATGAGTTAAATCAAACCTAATGTTGTGGAGAGGAGAAATTGACAAAAATTGGCATGTCGACAGTAAGCTCTATAAAGCTTCTTTAACCTTCATCACCATAGTTATGGGACATCAGGGTAGCAAGCGGTTATAAATGTTGATGAGTCATTTTGTAAATAATGAAATACACGGCCAACAGGGTGTGCGACGCACACTCAAAAATTTCTCCTACTTTTCTATTAATTATTGAATTAAGAAAGAATAATTTGAAAGTGATATTCATTAGGTTGGAACGTTAACCCAAAGGTAGTGAACCGACTTAATGTGTGTACTTAGCTAATTATTCTTACAAGGTGATAAAGAGGCCTAATCCCCATTAGCCCGAAGTGGAAAGTGATTTGAGGTGAGATTTTCCTAATTTTTCCTTAATAATTAGGATTTTTCATAAACTTCTTCTAATCTCATCTTTCCTCATTAGTTAATCTCTTTTTCAAGCCATTAAGTCATTGATTTGCATCTCTACTTCAAACCCTAGCTTTCAAATTTTCATTTTTGAGTCCCTAAAGCTCTAGATCTAAGATTTTTCCAATGATTTTCAAGTTCTAAATCGGATTTAGGTGGGTATTAACAAAAATCACATTTTTGGGTAGGTTTCGGAGGAGATTAAGGAGCTAATCCAACCCAAAAAGAGGTGAAAGGTAATGGGTTTAGTCCTCAAGCTTGATGTGTTTCAAATCCTTGTTTATGATGTGTTTTCTTGAATGGATTTTATGTTTAGTGCTTTAATGGTAGATTAGTAAAAACCTAATCTTTTGTATTAATTTCTTAGGGCTTTGATTGAAAATGAGTAGTTTAAATATTCTGGAAGTTTTGATTAGTTTTTTATGAAGTTTAGAACCTTGATTTGAAGGTTTAAGCTCGATTAATGAAGTCTCGGTTTGGTTTTCAAAATGGAGAAGACAAACTAGATATGCCATTATGGCAATCGATCACCCATATAGGTCTATCGATCGGCCCAACGATATTGCAAGCTGATTTTAAGGCCATTCGATCGAACGGCCTTACAAGCCGATCGATGGGCTACACGACAGATTTTGGGCATTTTATTCCCTATGCTTATTTTGGTATATTTACTCCCAAATATTGTTTCTAATATTCATGTGGAGTGTTTTGAGTTAGGACAAGCTACTAGAGAGGTATGCTATTTATGTTGGGAACTATGGAGCATGTTTAAGTAATATATGAAAGTACATGTTGATGGCTAGACATGTTAGTATGATTTATCTTGAATCTATAGTTGATGACTTTCTTACGTTTAAGCATGCTTCGAGCAAGGTTATTTAATGACAATGATCTAATGTGTCTTCTTATCGTATGAATAAATTGTGGGTAAATGGTGATACTATGTTCTAGTTTCATGCGTGGATTAAATAAATATGCTTGTAGGAGTTGAGCATTAGACTTCACTTGATTGAAATGATGGTTTTGAATGGATTTCCCCATGATTTTAGTTAAAAACTATGTTTAAATTTTATCAAAGCATGTGTGTATTGCCTTGTGAGCTATTGTCAAAGCATGGTCATGTGCTTAAGAATGTATGACACACACATGTGGGGAATTTATTATGAAATCGTGGTTGTTATGACTCTAATATGATGTATGTGGAGACTGATGGGGAGGACATTCCACTTGTTGGAATTCACGTAGAGCTTTCCCATGTATGTATCATGTTGCATTTATCATAGAGCGGACTTCATGAATGAGACTTTACCAATGTTGATTGATCGATTGGATACAATAATGTGGATTGCGTGTTGGATTTGTTAATCGTTGGTTTAATCGGAACTTGACTGGTTCGAAAGGACATGATTTCGATTTGAGTTCCTGTGTAAAACATGGATACTCCCTAGGTTGAGTCGATCAGAATTGAGTTGAGATGAATGGGGATGAGTTGTGTACTTGTCTTGCGGTTGAGATTTCTTTAGATAGTCATCTGGACTCTGAGAATCCAGAGTGGTATACCTTTGTGCACCGGCTAGCACGTGTTCTAGGTTTCCTGTGTGGAATTTGGACTCTTCCCATCGAATAAGATATTCCAAGGCGAACACACCTGCTCTAGGTTCTCTGTGTGAGATTCGGACATTCCTTGGCCAAGATTGTCTAGGGCGAGCAGACTTAGGGGCTAACTACCCCGACACTTTATATTTCCTATGTGGAAATTAGACTATGTCCCGCTTGTGTGGAAATGATTGTATTCACTCCTTGATGGAGGCATTCACCATTTGTTGATGATGCATGTGTATGAGATTATATTATGCCCAGGAGCACAGGTTGTGTAGGGATACTGTGACACATGTCAATATGATTGATTATGCATGATTGTGTATTATGTATTTGACACGTTTATCATGCAGGGTGAATGAGCTATGGAATGGATGTAATATGAATGCATAATCAAAATCGTATTATTGAGACACTATCATGCAAGTTTATGTGATATGAATGCATAATCTGAATGGTGTGAAATGAGACACTATCATGCAGGTTTATGTGATATAGTTGCATGATCATAAAGCGTATGAGAGTCACTTCTCTTGCAGATTATGTGTATTATTATGCTTGATTTTGATTAGATAAGGATCACTACCTATGCAGGATGAATGCTAAGTTGTAACATGATCATGTATGCCCTAACTTGATATATGTGTTATATGCATGCTATATATTTTACTTATGGATAGGTAGGGGTTTAGTAAGGGGATGATCAGAAAATGGTATACCATGTCATTTATGGATCTAAATTGTCATGATGTTATGTCGTGATGATTTTTTTATTAATGTTACCGCTTTCAAACCATTATTGAGTTTTATACTCACCGCTCTTTTGTGATTTGTTTTAGGGTTGCACGGTGCGTTGTGTAGACGCGCAGGACACCTTATATGAGCGACAACATGGGTACTCGTGGGATTAGCCTTCGTGGCATTCTGATGATGTTTTATTTTCTGATCTTTTCTTTCTTGATACTAGAGAACATTATATGGTAGATTATGTATTATGCTCGCATTTATCTGTTGTTCTTAGACTTATCTAAACTTTCTTGATTTGAAGCCATGTGTAGGCTCTAAACAGTTTGTGTGAGGATTATGACAGTTTTATTATCCTCTTTGTTATCCTTATTACTCTTGCTCAAAGGACATTAGGTGCGCTACTCTATTATGTGAATCGCCCATTGAGAGGCTAAGACTTCCACAATACGATAACCCGTTAAATTCTGTCGCCCCCGTGTGCTAACTGGCACTTGGACCAGGTTCAGTTCTGTTCAGGTAGTGTTGGGGCGTGACAAGAATGTTTTTGGTATTGGAGCACCTCTTTATCTAAGAGTAAATAAGGATTAAATCTAAGAGTAAATAAGGATTGAGTGACAAGTCTTTAGGGTTAATATGTTGTGAGATGATCAAGGTCTAGACATAATTAGCGATATAAAATTCTGTTAGTTGTTTGTAAAGTGCTCATCAAGTCCAGTTCCCATTCAAAAATGGGATAAACTGGACTTGATGAGCATTTATCCATTCCAAATCTTTCTAAAACTCATTACCCTGAAATTAGACATTAATTACACAAGGTAAGAATGACATTCCTACATTACTATTTGAAGATTCTGTTGAGAACGAGCTCTATATAATCACAGTGAAGGAAAAATGGAGAGTAAGCATATGATAACTAATTAACTACAATACTACAATGAAGCATAGTAACATACGTAGGCCAAAAAAAAATGTTAATTTCTACGAAAAAGTCTGTATCAATAACTTGCTCTACTCAGGTAGCATGCCCAATTGTCAAAAGTCATTCAATCCAATAACATGGACGGCAACCCTATTTGTCCAGACAAGGTAGAACCCACGAACTATAAAATAAAGAAATGAAATTCCTAAGTAAGCATATCAAGTACAGTACAAACTTTCTTCAAAAGACCATTGTTTTAATTATAATCTTTGTTTCATTTGATAACAGAAGATGAGTTGTAGACAGGGTTCCAAGAAAAAAGTTGGGAATTATCTTCAGATAGATGAACTGATTAGTGTAGAACACTAAATCCACAAACAAAAGGTAAACAGGTAGAGTTACCCATCAATGTTTCACCGTGACAATGAGATTGCATATATGAATTAAGGAAGCAAAGTTGAATTATAATGGTCTGGTTCAAACAGTACAAAAAAAATTAGGCCCGAAATTCTGTTACAGAGTTTCTTATACTTCATGGTAGATATATACAATGAAACACTTGTTCTTCTGTTTGTCAAACACTTATTCTACTTTTTTGGATACTCGGGCTATTTAGAAAAATTAGGCAGGTATATAGCGATTAGCGAGTTGATATCAGAATTCTCCTGATTGTAGACTGAGAGTCTGAGCACTATTTACCTCCATAAGAATGATACTGACAATAGCAGTGTCTCTTTTGAGGAAATTAGGAGGCTTCGCAATCCACAGAGAACTTCCATTCCCTATTTTCTCCCACCCAGCAACAACCAGAACAGCCAGCAACAGAGCTGGAATGATTAGCAACAAAACTACTGTGCAACATCGTGGCTAGTTCGAAAAAAAAAAGTCTAAGAGAAGATGGTAAGTCAGCTTCGTTGCCAAAAATTCTACTTTATTGCCTCTCCTGAAAGATGAACCCATCTGACGTCTGAATTTGTGCATATACTCCCTTGTTTCCCATATTGTGAATTCAGTCTCTAGGAATGAAATAATAAAGATAGAATTCCGGCATGTTAGTTTGAAGTGTCTGTTCATTCTATGTTGTTAGAGAAACCAAAAACTTATGTCTGCCTTAACGGGTGTCAATTGGTGGTTTTGATATTTTTTACTTCATGGTAAGAAGACATTTATTGTTGATTGGAAATTATGAAAGGTGAGCTGCAAAGAAAAATTCAGAAATAAACACTAAAAAAAAATAAAATAAACATTAGAGAATAGCATGTCTGGCACATCCAGTGTCATTGCTTGGATACTAATGCTGATGAAAACTATGACTGAACGGAACATACAAATCGATTCGTACAAGCATTAATCGCCCTATCCACGCAGTAGAGCGAGCCAATCTCTTCTATGATTCTATCTTCATCTTGCAGCTGCTGCTGTGGGACAGCCTGCCGGACGTATGGGGCGATACCTCTTGCTACAGTTGCAGGCATACAAATTACTTGCTAATCGCATGGTTAATGAACAGAATTTATGGTGAAAAAGTCTAAACAAAATTAGAAGAGCAGGGGCAGCTGTGGTAGTAAAATCACAAAGCAAGATGAGAGAAAAAGGAGACGACTTGAATTGATGAAATATAGAGCATAAAATGATTGAATCGAGTAGACTATGACTTAGATTCATGAATTTTTTGGGCATTCGTGCAAGCCTGCTTATAAATCTTTCTGGGCTACTTCAGATTTTCTGATTACCATAAATAGCAACTGAAGCCACTTGGAGTCAGAAAAATTGTGTACGATGAGCAAATGGCTTACGGTGGGAGAAAAAGAAGCCCAAAAATTCGACCTTGAAGATTGATTGCAAAGAAAACTTGGATCAAAACTAGCTACAATCAAGTCAAAAGTTCAAATAGCAGACACAATGAACTTGAATGGCAGATTAATTTATTGTATAAAAATAACAGAACAAAATACCGGAACAACAGAAAGATGAAGTAGAACCGCTCTCCACATTTTAGATCATGACATCAAGCCAGAAACAAAGATTGAGATCATAAAACAGCAATGCATGAGTTTAAAAAGACTGAAAAAAAAGTTCGGCTTCAACACAGAAGTTAATGCTGTGAGAAAGCAGAAGACTCTGCTCCAGAGCTGGGTTCTGAGCAACACAGGACCCCACTGTCGAAGAAGAAATGAAATCACAGTAATGAACACAACCAATCCTGCAAAATAGAGAGATTAATCAAAACTCGTTTCAGAATTTCTCGCGTAAAATCCACAAAAAACAAAATCAGCACCGAAGAAAGGGACAAAAAGAAAAAGACGAGAAGAAAAAACCATCTCAGATTCTTGAGCTGTTAAGGCTGTGAATGGCTCATCGACATAATGGGCTCCATGACAAGCTGCGAGGTAAGCCAACGTTTATTGTCGATTGGAAATTATGAAAAGTAAGCTGTAAAGAAAAATTCAGAAATAAACACTACAGAATACCATGTCTGGCACATGCAGAGTCATTGCTTGGATAGTTTATTGGGGGAAATTACAGGGTCTGGGTTTTGTGAATTTTAGGCCTTTATGGAAACTCGAACCTAGTTTTTGATGTTCGCCACTTTGTCCAAATTAGTAGTTAAGATTTCAGGAGGTTAGATACGCGTTAATATGCTAAAATGGGCCTAGAGTTGGTCCCATGACTAGGGATTAAGGAGGGGGGCGGGGGCGTCCTCCCTTTAAAAGGCCCAAGGGCTCATATCTATCTAGTCATGTTTGCTACGGGTGCACAAGTACACAACGATGATAGATTGGGTATGCATTGAGAAGAAGGGAGTGGAACCTTTGATATACATTAGGCGTTATTGAAATTAACAAATTATCGTGAGAACAATGCATTGGAAAGCATACGAAGACAAAACAAAAGTTGTAATTGAACACAACATTATCAAGGAATCTACACATATTAATCAGCAAGAGCACCACCAAAACTACCAAAATGAAAAAGAAAAGAAGCCAATTAAAGAATTTTGGATAAGTTCAAAACTAGATGAATTTTGGATAATCCGGGTTAGTGGTTTGGTCAATCAACCATTAATATCGTATCGACCACCGTGACAGTAATATGTATTTTTCATACGGGTATGTATGTGTTGACTGATACACACCCATATCAATGGGTACAACCTTCCATGCATACAGTATATATTGTTGATCCAAAATCGGACATATTTATATTTCACCAAACTCGACTCCTGCAGATGTTGAAGGCTGGGAGAGAAGCACATTCTGTCCACATGGAACATAAAAATCGACTCATAAGGGCGCTAAACGCGCCCGAGAAGCGCCCTAGAGCGAGCCAATCTCTTCTATCTTCATCTTGCAGCTGCTGCTCCAGTTTGGGACAGAAGTAAACATGCAGATGTTGAAGGCTGCGAGGTACTTGATAGTCTGGCCGGGCCTCTACTTGAGGACAGTTATAAATATATAGCTTCTGCAGAGAGGATTTGTAGAGGCCTTTGGGCAGATACCTCTGTTGCTCACACCCTTCAATCCACAGCACCTCCAATGCCGAAAGGTGTTGTTGGAACAGAGACTCAAGTTTTCCACAGTTACTTATTTTGAGCATTTTTAGGGAGGGAGGCGGTGGCTCATTGATTGCCAATGACCTCAGTTGCTCACACTCCTCAATCCGCAACGCCGGAAACTGTGGAATCAACCCTCTGTTTGAGCAGCCAGCATATTCCTGAGCCATGGAAGCCTTGGAATAAAGGAGCGAAGTGAGGGAAGGCAGCGACTTCAAGTCCAGCTTTTCGACATGTGCACTAATGGAAATATCCTTCAAATTGACGCAGCTGAAGATGCTAAATCTCAATTCGGATTTCGGAGACTCATTTCCAATTTGTATGAGCTTGGTTAACTTTCTGCAATCGCCCACTACTAAAGACGTAAGCTCGGGAAGTGCCATGTAAACTTCCTTCAACCTGGGACATTTTTCAAGTTGTACCTTTTCTAGTTGGGGGAGTTTTATCCATGATGAGATATAACAGTTGGAATCTTCGATAGACGGAAGTAGACATATTTTTGTTACCTCTTGGCATGCTGACACTTCCAAATGAATCAGCTTTGGAGTGGACATATAAATTTCCTTCAACCTGGGCCACTTATAAATCTCTAGTGTTTCTAGTGAAGGAAGTTCAACGTCCACCAGTTTTCTGATCCTGCCCAATCCTCTCATTTTTAGTATTTTTAGTGAAAAACTCATAATTGACACCCACTTTGGAAACCTCTCACCGCTGTAGTTTTCAAACGACAAATCAGTTAGTGCCGATGGATGAGGCTCAAGAGCTTCCAGCACCTTCCCCTCCAGTTCTCCATCTCGCACAACCAAACTATCATTATCATCTTCACTACCATCATCTACACTAGTATCATTATCATCGGCTTCAGGACGGAGGGGACTCCACTTAAATCCCAGACCAGAAATGTTCTTCTTGCTCTTCAGATTGGCCAATTTTGCCTCTTCCACATTGTCAACATTCTCCAAATTAGAGATGAAAAGGTCACCTTTAAGGCTGTTCATGTCTTTGAGCTCTCTAATTCCCCGCCCGATCTCCTTGCCAATGGGGTACACCTCCAGGCGTTGTAGACTAGTCAACTTTCCGAAGTATGGCGGCAGGCCTCCTATATCTCTATCAGGATCAATATATTGTAGATTAGTGGTTTTTACAATAGAATCTGGCAAACTCCGTATATTAGTACCAAGAATGTTTAGTGACATCAGGCTGCAGAGGTCCCCAATATCCTCTGGTAAGCGAGTAAGTTCCTCGCACAACTCGAGGTTTAACACTCCAAGTTGTACAATTTACATATCGACTTTGGTAGACTTAAAATTCTCATACATGAGAGACGTAGGTGTCTCAGGCTTATGAGGTCCCCAATATCCTCTGGTAAGTAAGTCCTTTGCAGAACCAGAGGTTTAACACCTGCAAGTTGTACAATTTACATATCGACTGTGGTAGACTTGAAATTCTCGTCCATGAGAGATCTAAGTGCCGTAGGTTTAGGAGGTTCCCCACATCTCTTGGATTATTTTCAAGAATTCCACAACCGTGTACATTTAGATATTGCAAATTATAGAGTTCACATACTGCATCTAGGAGATCCATAATATCCTTACTGAATGAGATATCAAGGTACCTCATATGCTTCAAATCACTGATGAAACTTGGCAGCTTTGATGTTTTAGTGAACTGCAATTTCACTACACGTAAGAATCTCCACCCTGAAAGTTTATCCATTAGGCCATGAGAAAAATATCCGAACTGCAGTATCGTGCGCAAGCCCTTAGCTTTTTCAAGGACCCTAAAGTCAATTTCCTCATCTTCGCCAAGAAGAGATGCATGTCGTGCCCTTTCCAAAGACTTGCATGATCACCTATCACTTGACAATCGACAGTAAAAGTCTCCTGAGACAGCGCAGGCTAGGCTGTGCGCAAGGTCATGGATCTGGTTATTTGTTTGCATGAGACATCTCCGTTTTAAATCATTGAAGTATTGCCTCCCGATGTCCTCCAACTGTCTGTCTTTTTTAGCCTCTACAAGGCCTTCTCCAATCCACATTAAAACTAATTCTTCCTCGTTAAAGTAATAATCAGTAGGAAAGAGGGAAAAGTATTCAAAGCAACACTTTAAAGGAGAAGGTAAATAGTGATAACTCACTCTCAAGGCAGGGAATATCTCATCATTTTCCAAAGACCAAAGTTCATTTTTCAATACAGCCTTCCACCTTTCTGGCTCAGCACCTTGTAACATGGCCCCCAGTACTTTGACTGCCAAAGGAACTCCTTTGCATTTTTTGACAATTTCCTTTCCTAATTTGAACAAGTGCTCATCTGCATTCCCATACACATCTCGAAAAGCTTTATCTTTAAACAAAGACCAACATTGCTCTTCACCAAGGGTTCCTAACTCATAAGGTGGCGTGTTACTAAGATCTATTGCAATTGCTTTGTCCCGGGTTGTGACAAGAATTATGCTTCCTTTTGTACAACGATTCAACGGAGCTTTCATGTAATCCCATTCTTTCACTGTCCATATATCATCAAACACAAGGAGAAATTTCTTACCGCTCACCTCTTCTTCAAGGCGTTTTTGTAACGCAGGTAATGCCATGTCTGAACAATTATTTTGACCAGTGGAATACTCTATCAATTCTTTGGTCACTTTGGCAACATTGAAGACGTCAGACACGCATGCCCAACTTCGCATATTAAACTCTGACTTAACCCGGTCATCGTTGAAGACCAATTGGGCAATAGTAGTCTTTCCTACTCCTCCCATACCAACGATGGAGACCACAGAATAATTTTTCTTATTTTGATCACTGGCCGGTGCAAATAGCAACTCTATTACGCTTTCTTTATCTTTCTCTCGACCATAAACCTCAGTCTCATCTACGGAGGGACTTGTTTCGGGTCTAAGCCAAGTTGGACTCACCCTACCATGTAATCCACTAGAATTTCCTCTCAACCCCAGTTCATTTGCGTATTTTTCAACCTCCTCTAACCGAGCCAAAACCTCATTTATCTTTTGCTTGAGCGCTTTATTGAACCCAACATCACTCCAGAGTTTTTTCACTCTGTTTGAAGCAATGGATAAGAGGCTGCGTACCTCATCTTGATTTCTGGCCGCTCGTCATAAGCCATCGATGATGTCATCCATGTCATAAGCCAAGTCCCTGAGATCGTCCTGCCAGATATTCACACCTGGTTCAGTGTACCTCCTTTCGGCATCGATGAGCAAAGCTTGAACTTGTAACAGCTTCCTATTCACTTTTTTCAGCTCCGAACCGATATCCAAAGGAAGACCAAGATCCCCCTTGAGGATCGAAAGCAGCTCCTGAAACACAAATCCGTAAAGAGCAGTGAGAGCAGCATCCCCCAACAGACCCATGACTGAATCTAAAATGGTAAAATGATCAATGCTGAAGATCTGAGTTCTTGAAGGATTGAAGCCAATCGCCAGAAGTCAACAACGCTGGAAGGAATTTCCATCCATGACTCCCGCTTGGAAGTTTTTCTTTCGAAGCAGTGGGGTCCACTTGCTAAATAGGCTAAAATTTCCTTTCATGCCGTGTGTATAAAGACGATTTGAAAATTAATAACAATTTCTAACATGATAACACCAATCTCTAATTAGTAATTAAGCTTCTACTAATTGATCTTATACTGCATTGGAAAAACCCCAAACCAATAAAATAAGAGATTTAAACTAAATAAAAATCTTTTAAAATTTAAAAATAAAGGTATCACATTGGGAGGACATAAACTAAAACTCCACACCACCCTTAATGATGCCCATTTTCTCTTTCTTTCTTTATATTTTTCTTTATTATTTTACAAGTGATGCCAACTTTCTCTTATTTTTTTATTACAATAGCCCACTTTCTCTTATCGGTGGAAAGAGTCAAAAAGGGAAATCGACCTCAGCCAATTGTTCTAATATTTGAGACTAGCGTTGTCCATGTTTATGGGCTCGACGTCGCAGGAGTTTGCATGCATGTGAGCTACTCAGCAGTATCAAATAGCAATATTACGAGCACCTGAAGATGTGTATGCATTGCGGCCTCCTGCAGCTTACTTTTCCTCCTTTACCTCCATGTTAGTAGTGTTTATCTTGTAGTTCTATTTTCTTAGGTTGAGTACATATATTTTGAAACTTTTATATATTGGTATATCATGTACTCGAAAGTTATAGTTTATTATCATTGTTATTTTTAGGCTTCTCTAATGTAACACGTACATTTAGTTACATATTCTTGTTTACAAAAAGTAACTTCTCTATTGCTATAGCTTTTATATTCTAAAGTGCAGTTGGTTCATTGTATGATGCAGACTCATGTTCTTCACCACTTGATATATTAATAACAGGCACGAATTCTCCGGATTCTCCACTCCAATGACTATTGTAGCTATCCTTTTGCTCGTCCTCATTCATCAGAACTTCCCAATCCAAGGGCAAGACTTCTTATTCCACTTAAAGATCCACTTCCTCTTCCTCCTCTTGGTCTTCAAATTCTTTGATATCAACCACTTCAGGAGGTGGTTGAGGTTTTCTATGAGCATTTACCACTTGCTGCCTCATAATCCTTGTGACATCCGCAACAAAGATCTCATCTACCCAACAAGTCTGACTCCTTGTCCTCACCATCCTATTTTTTAAGATTAGACAACACAAAAAAACAATAACAAAACTTAGTTCTACCCCTAATCCCATTCCAATTTATTTTAACTAGCTATTAAAGCATGTAAGACATACAAGTGGACAACTAGTCTATAATTCTCTAATAAGAAAATGTCACACTCCCAAATTTTAAATACAAAATATTTTTTTGACATGATGCAACAGAATGAATACATGGAATGCAATGCCTAAAAATTTGCTTATCAAATTATGACTTGGAAAACTCTTTGGAGTATGAATAACCATTTGTTCATACAATGCAATTGAGTTATCATAATAATTACATTACTAATTTAACTAGAGTAAAGTAATAAAAAAGTCGGACCCACTAGTGGGGTAATTGTAAATCATTACATCATTCTGATCACAAGTCAATAATTGACACACTTTTGTGCTTACATTATTCAATCATCAAAGTTTAGAAAGAAACCTTAAAATTATTTTGTAAGCTTTTATGCCCTTCCCTACCCCATTTGCACATGTCTTTCGCCTGCAACACAATTAATGCATTACAAGGATGTTGAGTATATCAAATATACTCAATGAGATACAATTATATTAAAACATAAAAAGTTTAAATTAATTAAACTATAATCACACACACACACACACACAAATGATATAGTCACTACAACAAAAAAGACTATTAGCGACGTTTATAAGTGTCGCTAATAATAGTATAAACGTCACTAATAACTATTAACAACGATTACAAAGTGTCACTACTTACGTTGCTAAAATACGAGTTGTTATTGCTTATTAATGACACTTACGTAAAGCGTTGCTAATAGTGCGCATTAGCGACATTTATCAATACATCACTAATAATTTTAGTATTAGCTACTCATAGTAATAATTGATTATTAGCGATGCTTTACTACAAGTTGCTAATATAAAAAACTATTCAAAAAAACTAACAACTTATTAACAACACATAGATATAAGTGTCACTAATAAAAAAAATTTAAAAAGAATAAAAAATAGTTTTTAAAGCATCGTTAATAAAAAAACATATTTTAAAAAAATTTGTGTATTAGCGACGCTTTGTGAAGCGTTGCTAATACTTTATAAAAAAGATTTTTAAAAAAAAGCCTTTAGCTACGCTTTTATAAGCGTTACTAAAAACTTTAGAAAAAAATTTTAAAAAATTATGGCACCGGAATCAAGCGGAAGTGCCGAATCAGGTGCTGGTGGGAGGGTGGGGCATAGAGGCCGGGGGGGTGAATGGGGAGACGAGAGGGGGAGCCGGGGAGAGGGAGGAGGTGGGGTCAGTGGTTAGATTCTAGTGGGGAGCTGGATCCAGTCCTTCCCCTTCTCCCTCCGCCACCCTCATCTATTGAGGGCAATGGGGGTGAGCGGAAGGGAAGGAGAAAGGGGGGGAGGAGTGGGAGGGAGAGGGGTGGCTGTCTGCCCCCCTCCTTCAGAAAATAGAGGAGGGGGAGGAGGTGGGCGGACCCGGGGATAGAGGGGAATTCGGGAGGGAGGCCGGGGAGAGAGGGACGAATTTCGGGTCCCCATTGAATCCGGCACGCCACAGTCACGCTGCCCCCTCTCCCCCGGAACTATCCCCCTCCTCTGAAACATAAAAGGGGAAGCAGGGGGTGGACCCGGGGAGAGAAGAGGGGGGGAGGAGGGAGGCCAGGGAGAGAGGGCTAGAGGTGGACACAAAGTGGCTAGGACCGGATCGGAGTGGGGTGGCCGGGGCCAGAGCATATCAGGGTGGCTGGGGCCGGACACGGGAGGCAGACGAGGGGTGGGGCATGGGAGGGGAGGACTGGTCGGGACTATGAGGGCTTGGGGCAGACGAGGGGTGGCCGGGACCAGATAAGAGTGGGGTGGCAAAAGGCAACTAAGGGGTGGGGCACGGGAGGGGAGGAGTGATGGTGGTGAAGTAGGGCGGATGGAGGCGCAGTGGCAGCGGACAAGTGACAGACCGTGGTGGAAGATGGGCGTTGAATGGCGAAAGAGGGAAAACGTTGGCGGGGGAGGAAAGGAGGGGCGATGGCGCAAGGCAAAAATTTCTCCTTCAACATTGCGCGCACCTTGTTTTCTAACGACACTTACAATTGATCAAAGCGTTGCAAAAATTACTTTTTAGCAACGTTTATAAAGCATCGCAATAATTTTAATATTTGCAACGTTTTCATTTGCGATGCTTATAAAAATAAGCATCGCAAAAACCGTATTATTTGTGACGCCTATCCATAAACATAGCAAATATTATTACTCAATCCTATCTCTCTCCTCCCTCCCTCTCTCTCCTCCCCCTCTCTCTCTCCACCCTCTCTCTCTCCATCCACTCTCTCGCCTCCCTCTCTCTCTCTCCTCCCTCTCTCTCTCCTCCCTCTCTCTACCCCTCTCTCTCTCCTACCTCTCTCTCCTCTCTCTCTCCCCTCCCCTATCTCTTCCTCCTCTCCACTCTCTCTCCCCCTCTCTCCTCTATTTTTTTTCTCTACATATTTTAAAATTATAATGTAATATTGACACATAGGAATATGCGTCACTATTACCTAGATTATTATCAACACATAGGAATATGCGTCGCTAAGCCTAAGCGTATTAACAACATATATTCCTATATATTGCTAATAATAAGCGTATTAGTGGCGCATATGTATATATGTTACTAATATATTTTTATTTATTTACTTTTTACATTAAATTTAAAATAAAAATTATTTAAATGTCAAAATTTCCCCCCTCCTCTCTCTCTCCTCTCTCTCCTCCCTCTCTCTCTCCTCTCTCTCCTCCTTCTCTCTCCTCACTCTCCCTCTCTCTCATCCCTCTCTCTCTCCTACCTCTCTCTCTCCCACCCGCTCTCTCCTATCTCTCTCCTCCCTCTCTCCGGCCCCCTCTCTCTCCCTCTCTCCTCTCTCCCCCTCTCTTCTGTCTCTCTAGTTTTTCTCTCTCTACATGTTTTAAAATTATAATAGCAAATTATATGGTAATATGCATTACCTTGGTTATTAGCGACGCATATAAATATGCGTCGTTAATACCAAGGGTATTAGCAATGTATATTCCTATATGTCACTAATAATAAGCGTATTAGTAATGCATACGTATATGCGTTACTAATATATTTTTATTTATTTTTAAAATTAATTTTAAAATTAAAATTTTTCCTCTCTCTCCTCCCTCTCTCCTCTCTCTCTCCCTCCCCTCTCTTTTCTTCTCTCTCCCTCCCTCTCTCTCTCCTCTCTTCTCTCTCCTCCCGCTAAATCTCTCTTCTCTCTCTCCCCCCACCTCTCTCTCCTCTTCTCTCCCTCCCACTCTCTCTATCCTCTCTCCTCCCTCCCTCTCTCTTATCTCTCTCCTCCCCTCTCCCCCCTCTCTCCTCTCTCTCTCCCCCTCTCTCCTGTCACTCTATATCCTCTCTATTTTTTCTCTCATGACATATTTTAAAATAATAATAACAAATTATTAGGTAATAGCGGTGTATAAGTAATATCAACGCATAGGAATATACGCCATATTACCTAGGTTATTAGCGACACATAGGAATTTGTGTCTCTAACACATTTTGGTATTAGAGACACATATTTCTATATGTCGCTAATAATAAGCGTATTAGTGACGTATACATATATGTAAGGGTGCTAATGAGGCGAGTCGAACCGAGTTTCGAAGTTTTTGAACTCGAGCTCGATTTTGAAAGCTTGGTTTGAGCTCAGCTCGAGCTCGATCGAAAAGCTCAAAGCCTAGCTCGAGCTCGGTTCGATCAAGGAGTTCGAAACTCGATTCAAGCTCGAGCTCGAAAATACACCATTGTAGCTCAAACCTATGTTCGAATTGAGCTCGAATCCTAATTACAACCCAAATTATTTTTCCCTATAAAAAACTATATTAATTGAAAAAATCACATCAACATTAAAAAATAAAAAAGATTATTACAACTATAATTCCATTCTATTAAAGTTATAAATACATGCATACATATATATACACACACAAACGCATATACGTACGTGTGTGTGTGTGAGAGAGAAATAATCAA
Organism: Saururus chinensis; assembly: GCA_035235625.1. Classification (NCBI taxonomy): domain Eukaryota; kingdom Viridiplantae; phylum Streptophyta; class Magnoliopsida; order Piperales; family Saururaceae; genus Saururus; species Saururus chinensis. The sequence continues at coordinate 28,223,819 of CP141142.1, forward strand.
TTAGTGATCTAGTAGTTGCTAAGAGAAGTATAATCATACACACATAAGTTAAAGAGACCAATATGATTAGTTAAATTAAGAATATGCAAGTAAAATTACATATTTATATTTATTAAGATTAGAATAATTAAAGGTAGTATTTAAAAATTTAATAATACATATTAGAGAAATTTATTTAAATAATAATTTTTAAATAAATATTTACCAATTTAGACCACTTTGGGAAATATTTCCCAAAGTAGTGTTGATTTTTGTCACGCAGGCACCAGCCAAGCATTTGGCGCCCGCATGGCTTTTTTTAATCTTTTTATTTCATCCTTCTCAGTACTCCCCTCCCCTCCCCTCACACACACTCTCTCTTCACTCTCTCACCTCACACTCTCTCTCCTCTCTCTCTCTCTCCTCACACTCTCTCTCCTCACTCTCTCTTCACCCTCTCTCCTCTCTCTCTTCACTCTCTCCCCTCACACTCTCTCTCCTCACTCTCTCTCCTCTCTCTCTTCACTCTCTCTCCTCTTTCTTTCTACAATCTCTCTCTCTTCTATCTCTCCACTCTCTCTCTCTCCTCTCCTCTTTCTCTCTCTATTCATTCTCTTAAAGAGGAGAGAGAGAAGGGAGAGTGAATAGGGAGAAAGAGGAGAGAGAAAGAGTGGAAAGAGAGAGTAGAGAGAGAATATAGAGGAGATAGAAGAGAGAGTAAAGAGAGAGAGAGAGAGTGAAGAGAGAGAGAGTGGAGAGAGAGAGAGTGAAGAGGAGAGAGAGAAGGGGAGGGGAGAGAGGGAAATATTGATTTTTTTAGTACACAGTATTGATTTCGTCCTTCTAAAGGACGGAATAAAAAAAATCAAAAAAAGTCACGCAGGCGCCAGCCAGCATGGCAAAAAGCAACACCACTTTGGGAAATATGGTCTAAATTAGTAAATATTTTTTAAAAAAATATTATTTAAATAAATTTCCCTATATATTATATAGATGAATAGGGTATAATAGGAATAAAATAATTTTTCATACCTACATTCTCAATTTTATTAGTAGTAGGATTTATATTTATTTTAAATTTAATAACATGATATGGATATTATATACAATAATATATAATATATTACATACTATATATTAATGTATAGAGAAATTTATTTAAATAATAATTTTTCAAAACATATTTACCTATTTAGATCACTTTTTCCAAAGTGGTGTTGTTTTTTGCCACACAGGCGCTAGCCAAGCCTGCGTTGCTTTTTTTGAAATTTTTTTTTTATTTCGTCCTTTAGAATGACAAAATCAATGCTATGTATTAGTATTTCCCTCTCTCCCCTCCCCTCCTCTCTCTCTTCACTCTCTCCCCCCTCTTCTCTCCTCTTTCTTTCTCTCTCTCCTCTTTCCCTTTTCTCTCTCCTCTTTAAGACAATGAATAGAGAGAGAAAGAGGAGAGAGAGTGGAGTGAGAGAGTGAAGAGAGAGAAAGAGGAGACAGAGACCGTGACTAAAGAGAGAAAGAGGAGAGAAGAGAGAGAGAGAGAGAGTGGAGAGATAGAAGAGAGTGTAGAAAGAAAGAGGAGAGAGAATAGAGAGACTGAGAGGAGAGAGAGTGAAGAGAGAGAGAGGAGGGGAGGGGAGGGGAGAGAGAGAAGTACTGAAATCAGTACACAGTATTGATTTTGTCCTTCTAAAGGACAAATAAAAAAAATTTAAAAAAAACCACACAGGCACTAGCTGCTTGGCTGGTGCCTGCGTGGCAAAAAGCAACACCACTTTTGAAAAATATTTCCTAAAGTGATCTAAGTTGGTAAATATTTTTTAAAAAATTATTATTTAAATAAAGTTCCCTAATGTATATATAGTATATATTAGTACAAAATAACATAGAATATTATGGATACATGAAAGGTGAAAGGTAAAAAATTATATAATATAGGTATAATATATTAATATATAGCAAGTAATATATAACAAATCGAGTCGAGTTCGAGCCGAGCTTCGAGTCGATCTCGAGTCGATCTGATGAGGTTTCGAGTCGAGTCAATTCGAGCAGGACCATGTTCGAACTCGGCTCATTTACTTTTGAGTTCGAACCGAGCTCGAGTCAAGCTCTATTTGAGCCGAGCCAACTTCGAGTCGAACCGAGCCGAGCCAGTTCAGCTCGACGAGCTGGCTCGGCTCGTTAGCAGCCTTGCATCACTAATATTTTTTTATTTTTTTATTTTTTTAATTAATTTTAAAATAAATAATATGAAAAATTAAAATTTTCCCTCTCTCTCTCCTCCTCTCTCTCCACCCTCCTCCCTCTCTCTCCCCTCCCTCTCTCTTCCTCCCTCTCTCTCTTTCTCTCTCTCACCTCACTCTCTCACCTCCCCATCTCTACCACTCTCTCTCTCCTCTCTCTTCGATCCCTCTCTCTCCTCACTCTCTCTCTCCATACACTCTCTTCACTCTCTCTTTTATTATAAATTATATTTTAAAATTAACAAAAAAAATTTAAAATAAAATATATTATATATAAATAATAAAAGTTTAATCTGTTATTAACACTACTTTTTATTGAAAATTTAATATTTATTTATTATATATACAAATAGTAAATATTAAATAAAATATATTATATTTAGGAAGTTTATTATAATTTTTTAATATTTATTTATTATTTATTAAAAAAAATTAATTAATAAAGCTATTAGCAATGCTTGTCAACTAGCGTCACTATTATCAATGGTTTTGCGATGCTTATTTAAAAGTGTCGCTAACAATTCAATATATTTTTTTAATTCGTAACTATTAGTGACACTTAAAAAATAGCACCACTATTAGCGATGCTTTTGAATAAGCGTCGCTATTGCGAAAGCCATTAGTGACGCTTAAAAAAAGTGTCGCTAATAGTTATGTTTTTTTCTTTATTTATTTAAAATATATATCTTTTAGTGACATTTGTGTAAAGTGTCACAAATAGAGGAACTATTAGCGGCACTTATAATAAAGTGTCGCTAATATGATGAGTATTAGTGACGCTTTAAACTAAGTGTCAGTAATATATGACAAGTAGCGACGCATAATAAAATGCGTCGCTAATAATTCATTTTTTTGTGGCGCTTTTTCAATCGTTGCAAGTAGTTGTTTTTAGCTATGCTTAGATTTGTGTCGCTAATACTACATTTTGTTGTAGTGAGTGAGCTGCTATATCCATGATCCAAATGAGCTGCACTATAACATCTTTGATTTTTTGTAATTTTCTACAACTTTTCTACTATTTATCCGCTCATTTTCTAAAGGAGAAATTAGACACTTTGGTGTATTTATTTTTTGCATTTATTTTGATATTCATATACGTAGAGTTGGGTGTGGGACTTAGTCATAGGCCGTGCGCCTCGATGAGCTATAGAAGTTTATGGCATGAATAAGAAGGAGAAACGGGAAGAGGAAGGAAAGTTAGGTGCGTTCAGTGGTGGCTTCAACACATAAGTTTTGGCTTTGGGACGTAAAAGAAGACTTCAACACTTGTGGGAGCACTTTTGGGTGAAAGAGGATGTTCCAGAATGAATTCGGCGCTTCAGCATGCTTCTGGGAGGCTTTGGTGTGAGGGGGGATGGTTTCAGTGTGTCATTTGGAGGTACAATATGCCAAGGAACATTTGGATGTTCCTCCTTGATTGCCTCTTCTTCCTCCTTCCCAATATCTAAACGACTAGCCACAAACAAGCCAAAGTAGCTATTAATTTTTTTTCTCTACAAGCTCAAATCTTAAAAAAATGACCCATAAACGTGCTAAACTACTCAAAACCAAGATTTTATTTGAACTTGATTTTGAACTTTTTCCATTGCCAAACAGACTTCACAATAACAGTTGATAGTTAATAACTAACATGCAAATTTATTGTAGTAAAGGGGCAAGAAGACAGCATTCTAAGTGTCAATTCCTGTAAATATTAATAATGAACCATATCAACAAACCAAATAGAATATTGACCATTGACTATCAACTTCTAAATATTGATTATCACATATTAGTAAAAGTAGTCACCAACACCGGAAAAGAACAATGTCTCTAGTATCGTAGAAGAGATAAGTCACTAGTGATGGACTTCATATCATCTGGTCAGGAGACCTCCTTATTATCTAACACTAGAAACTTTTTTCTTCTTTAGCATCAATAGCTCCTTTTACTGAAATGTGATAGTCGATAGTGGTGTGTTTAAAATTTATACTATTTTTCTATTTATCTATTTGGTTTGTTGGTATGGTTCATTATTAATATTGAGGGAGATATTGCCAATAAGAATGTTGTCTTTCTGGCCTTTTACTAGAAGAAATCCTCCAGTCTGCTACTAACTGTTGACTATTAGGGACCACTAAGAGGTTTGTTTGGAGTTAGAAAAACCTCAGAATCACGTGAAAATAAAACTTAGTGTTGATTTTGAGTAGTTTAACATGTTTAGGGGTATATTTTTAAAGATTTAATTTTGTTAAAAAAATAAATTTTTAATTTCTCATTTGACTACTTTATGACCAGTTTTGTTAGATTCCTGGAAAGAGGAAGAGGAGGCGATTGAAGAGGAGAAAGGGAGGAGGATGACGGTAGAGAAGGAGGTGGCAAAGGAGTGTTGCAAGAGGAGATAGTGAAAGAGGAGGCAAAGGTGGAGATAGAGGAAGCAGAGCTAGTGGTGAAGGTAGTAGAGTTGATGGCAAAGAGGTGGTTGAGTTTGAGCCATAGCCTAGCAAAGTGAAAAGAAAGAACATAGTGGAAACACACTTTAGACAATTTGTTGTCGTTTCTAATGTTATACAAAAATCAGTGACATTTTATGTAATATATCTATCATAAAGACATAGATTGTCATAGACTAAACAAATGGCTATCTTTCTTTTATGCCACTAAATGCAAGCTTAGGTGGGAAAAAAGCACATCTTGGTGGTGGTTAATGATCTATCAAGATTCACATGGGTTGATTTCCTTAGAGAGAAGTTCGATAATTTTGAAGCATTCAAAATCATTGCCTTTACCATTCAAAACTTAACTAGGTTGATAATATAGGACATTAGAAGTGAGAGGGTTGATTAGTTTTCATATTCTAGATTCAAGATTTTTTTTGATAAATATTAGATTTATCACGAGTTCTTTGGTCCTAAAACTACACATCAAAATAAAGTGACTATGAGGAAACAAAGGACTACTCAGAAAATGGTTAGGGTTATGGTCATTAAGAAAGACATGGTTAAACTTTTTTTGGCAGAAATTGTGAACACTGTCACTTACTGTAATATCCCTAATTTTTCCGAGTTTCAAAATTTAAATATGTGGAAATTATGGTGTTTAACCTATTGACATTTTTATTAGAATAACTTTCACCCTAGATAGAATCTGGTGCTAAAGCTAATTCTATTGGAAAGTATACAAAAATAGCTTCGAAACGACACCAAGAACGCGTGAATTGGAGTCCGGATGAGGGAGAAACAACCATTTGAAGTTGAACATATCGTGCAAGACCCGTTTACCTGAAATGAATGTGCGAATTGTCTGTTTAAGTCATTGTTTGGGCCCGATAAATTAGCATTCCGAATTTGTGTTTTTAGGGCTCAATTTGGTTGCTAAATGGAAGAGGTTTTAACCCAAATTCTCATGGGATTAGGGCTCCTAATCCCATGCCTATAAAAGGAGAATTAGGGTTAATAGAAGGGGTTTTTTTTTTTGCCCGATTGGGGGAGCTTTTGACGGAAAGGAAGAAATTTTCCGGTGAGACTCCGGCGAATCATGGGCAATGGTGGATCGATAACAACTCGACCAAAGAGGTAAAATTTCAATTTGAGAGTGATAGAGATGTTTTAATTAATTTTAATAAAAATTATATTGATTTCTGCAATTACTGTTCACGTAATTGTGTGAACAGTAATTAATTCTTTTTCCGATGGCCAGAACAGTAACGGCCTAACCCGGGCTGCGACGGCCCTCGCTTTGACTGCGGCGGACTTGGCTCCGGCGGCTGAGGGGGGGCGGCGGATCGCCGCTGCACAGACCGCCGGATTTCTGCTTTAGGAAAAAAAAAGAAAGGGATCTGTTCGGCGGCTTGGCACAACTCCGGCCGGAGGCGGGTCCTAGCTGGACAGAATCGCCGGAAGGTGGCGATCCGGTCAGGCCAGGCCCATCGGACGGCCATGGCGGCCTGCCGTCGCAGCGCCTCCAGCGGATTTATAAAAAAAAAAAAAGAATAAAAGAGGCCGCTTTGTCCCCGGCCAGCCACCGGACGGAGGCAAGGCCGAGTCCGTCAGATTCGCCGGGCGACGGCGATCCGACTGGCCTCGGCCTCGCCTGCCGGGATGCCTGGGGGGAAAATGGCACCACCAGAGGCCATTCGGCCTCAGGCCGGTCGCGGGGAAGATGACCCTCGCAGGTCGTCTGCTCCCTGGACCGGGTCGAGTAACCAAACCCGATCCGGTCCGGTCCTGTTTAAAAAAAAACATGATTTATATTCCCTGAACCGGGTCCGGTTCAGGGGGTTAATTGTGTCAAACAAATCCTAGAAAATTATTATTGGACCTGGAGAGGTTTGGAATTATTCTGACCGAGTTTCAGCTTGGGGAAAAATCTCAGAGATTATGAAATGACCTTTTTACCCCTGGTAGTTATGTTATCGTGTGAAAATCCCTTACCTGATTTAGAGGCTCCGGTTCAAAGGCCTATGAGTTGATCTAAAAAGTGGAAAAATTCTCAGTGATAGTTTAATGTGTAAAATAATTATAGGCCAAACCACTTAGTGAGGAAAATCCCAGTGAGTGGTTAATTGACCATTTTACCCTTAGGGTTTATAGTAAACCGTTAAGACAACCTGGGTCGGTTCAAGGGGTTCATGACCCCGTCACATGCCAGGAAAATTACACAGGGTCCATGAAGTCAAGTAGTACCCTTGAGTTTAATTTTGGTCCCATTGGATGACATTAAAGCCTTAAACCAAATGATAGAACTACCCTTATGCAAACTGGCCTGCATTCGCGTGGATGTTGTTAATGGGCCAATATGATACTGAAACCTTTTGAGAGGTTAAAGACTTACCCAAGTGCTGAGAGGACTGTATCCTATGTTGGATAATTACTCTAATGCCCTTAGGTGCATTACGACCAGTTTTATAAAAATTTATTAAGATAACCCAAGGAGGGTTAGGGCACGAGAGCCCGAATAGTTCTTATATCCTTAATGAATTTTATTATTGATATTATGATTTGCTTGGACCTTTGCTAATCAAGATAAAGACTAAAATACCTCAGAGGGGTCTGGGACTAGTTCATACAGTGAACAAAGCCTTTGACCTGACGATTTGCCTTGGTTGATGAACCGATGACATGTCTCGAGTTGTAAACCTTAGTCTAGAAGAGACTAATAGGGTTTGGGATAGTCATTCGGAATCCTGGCTTATAGATGAGCAAGATAGGGTTCAGAATAGTTTCCTAAGTTTTAGCTCTATTGAGGAGCTGCTGATTTGACCATGTAGTTGCACCTCCCCATTAGAGGGAGTTCTTTGTGAGCCGGGCTCACCGCAGATCTATTGAGGATCTTTTAGTGTACACGCAATTAGGGTCGCTCACATCCTGCTTGGTTGGCGTCTTTGACCACTTCTGTTCAGGTGCAGTTGTGGGTCATGCCCTTCCACTCCGGTCAGGTCCTTATGGGCTAGGTTGGGAGATGGCACTTCCTGGTGGATTCTAGGGGCCTGGTGGATTCCAGGGTGTTTCTTATCATTTGTCACTTAGGTTGACATCTGATGTGTCTATCTGTCTTTGGGATTAGACGGGAATATTAATTATCGAACAATGGTTCGAGAAATAATTAATAACATTGATTGATAGTGCTTGTTTAATTAGAACAAGTGGAACGATTAAAGGACTTGCATAAAATGTAGGTTGCTTGAAAATACTTAAGCATTGCATGTGTGATGTCATGCTTCTTAGTATAGTGTAGTTTTTAGGCAGAACTACATTTGGATCCGATCTTGTTAGAAACATTGGAGATGTTGTCTGATGAGTACATAGGCAACTAACATCGGGTGATGTTGGCCCGATCCAAAAAATACTAATAAAATATTTTGTCCATTGGAAGCTCTTCTCCTAAAGGCGGAGATGCTCCATTGTAGTTGTGGTTGTTGTTTGGTTTGCTTTATTGCAGATTCTCTAGGCGATGACAAGTGAGACCAAGGCAGGCGAGCTCAAGAGGTTTCCGCATTTTTGAAACTCAGATACAAGTGTACCTTAAGCGTGAGAGTCAACTTGTTATTTATTTTCAGACGGGTGACAAACTTGTACTTAGATGGATGAGCTAGTCTTTATAAATTTTTAGATGTTAAATAATATCATATGATTTGATATTCGTATTTGTGAACCCCAGTTATCATGACCTGGATATTTAATTGAAAGGTTTGTTTTGAATTTAAAGAAAAAAAAAATTACCTACCGTTCGAGCTATTTAAAAATGCTTTTAAAAATCCGGGTTGTGACACTTACACCCTAAACAGAGTCTACTGTGAGACTTACGACAAGGCAAACTCTTTACGAAATGTGGACAGGTAATAAATCAAGTGTCAAATATTTTAGAGTCTTTGGGAATCCTTGTCATATCTTGAGAGATAGAGAAGCTTGAAGTAAGTGTGACAGTAAAAATTACGATGGTATCTTCCTTGGTTACTCTTTGACAAGTAAATCTTACAAGGTGTACAAGAAAAGAACTATGACCATTATGGAAACCTCTAATGTTATTGTCAATGAAGCGCAAGCATTTGAGAATCAACAACAAAGCAGTGAGAAAGGTAAACAAAAGGTCGATGACCATTTTGATGAAACTTATGTTTCACCTTCTATTTTCAATGATGAAAATTAGGTTCAAGAAGTTTAAGTTGAAGAAAATCATGTCAGGAAGAAGAAGTAGAAAAACAATGTCCTAATAAAGAACAAGGGGAACCACAGGTGGAACAATTTCAAGTACTAAATTGGGTTTAGAAAGGTCACTCTAAGACGAATATAATTGATGACATAAATGGATGTGTAAAGACTAGACACCAACTTGAAGACTAAGTAAATTTTGCTTATTATATGTTACTAATAGAGCCAAAGGAGATTGATGAAGCTATTTAGGATAAAATTTGGATACATAAAATGCAGGAGGAATTGGGACATAACACATTTAATTTTTGCCTAAAGAAAGCATTGTCCCTTGTTTTTGTTGAATTTTTTTTAAGATGCACTACATTTTTTTTCCTTGTGTTTGATGATTTATTTGTGAGTTATTTTTAGTATTTATGTTTTCTAATAAATAGCATAAGAATCGTGAACAACATAATTCACTCATGGAATTTTGAACATAGTAGGACACATATGCTATGCATAGTACTGAAATCTTAAGCCAAAAGGATTAATTGAAAATTAGAATAGCAAAGTTTTAAAATTCATAATAGTATTATTATATGTATTGCTGATTTTATATTATCTCAGTACTTACTTTGAGAATTCAAATCCTACAGCTGGGTTAAATGTATAGCACTGTGAATTTACTAGTAAACCCTGAAAACTATGAGGTATTATAAGGTAATTGAGTGGTTTGGATTTGTTGGCAAGTTGAATGAGATTTGATGTTTATATTTTACTTGAATATTTTATGTGAACATTTATAAAAAATGTAGTTCTCATAAAGATTATGGTGATGGTTACCTCTATGAGTCAGCTTGTGTTGGTGTGAAAGAAAAAATTATGAAAAATGTAAGGTTACGAGAGCTATAAAAAACCAAAAATAGCCCAATTATAAATGTCAAAAAAGCCAAAATTGAAACAGGTGGAAGGGCAAAATTGTAAATGCAAAATACAAGTTGTGTTGAAGCATTGATACTTGTTATTCATTCTAAATCTATATAAGTCAATTATCAAATTGTGAGCAAGTATAAGACAAGTTTATCGATGGACGTATGTTTAAGTAATTGAAAATTTTTACTATATTATTCATTGATATCCTAGAAAGAGTGTTTGAGTTATCATAATCAAGTTTTTGCCTTTATGCAAAATACATTGCATATCTTACTAACATGAGTTTTATTGCTTACATTTTTTATTCTTTAGTCAAGTGGCTGATGAATTATGTTATGCTCAAAGTGGGTTATACAGATTATGTAAAAATTACTAATGTATAATTGTGTTCATTCCTGATCTTGCTATATGATGTCAACGTAATTAATTTTTTAATAACTTTATCTTTCCTTGATTTTTGGAATATTTAATGTGGTTGAAAGATTCATTATGTTTTCTTCTCATTATTTATATTTTTCTTTCATCCTTCACTTAACTTTTGTCTATTCATGATAAAAAGGGGAAGAAATAGTTGAAAATAACTAGTCTAATTTAAGGAGAAAGATATATAACAAATAGTTTAAAAATTCATAGTTTACTTGTTTTGGACAATATTATGTGGGTATGTTTTTGTTTTATGATGTGCAGATTAAATATTACACCATATTAGTTTGTGTGAGTCATAGATTAAGTGGGGGAGAGTCATTGTGTAGTTAGATAATTTTTTTAAGTCTAATTTGTGCATTATATTTTTCATATTGATGAGTTGTAGTGTTTTGTCGTGAAATAGCTAAACGAGGAAATTATAACAACATATATGGTAATATGTATTGTAGTGGGTTATTTCAATGATCAAAATAATATCAAATGTTGTGTAATTTGATTTAGAGTATTGCTTAGTTAATGTTGGTGACTAAATGATGAAGATGAAGCAGATCATCAGACTAAAAAGATGTGTTTTGATAGGTAAAAATATGCACACATATCACACTCACATTATTAAGATGATAAGATTGTCATATAAGAGTGTGAAAAGTGTGGGAGACAAATGAATGAAAACTGTCAATCGCATAGGATCCATTAATCAACAGCCTTGAATATTGTTTGCAAGGTTTTCCTAGTAAATTGGAAGATCGATTGTTAGGTAGTGAGATCAATCAAATGCTAAAAGGAAGAAGTCTAGTAATCTGAACAATTGATCATTATCTAAAATGATCAATCGCACATAGATAGGAAAGACACTAGTAACCCAATCGATAGATGGTTTGCTTAAAAAGATCAATCAATTGTTCATTTGTGTTTTAATATAAGTGGGAACGATCGATCGCCCTATAGAACAATCAATTGCTTCAAAGCATAGTATCCTAAAATAGGCACTACAACAAAATGTAGTATTAGCAATGCATTTATTAGTGACACTTAAATAAGCGTCGCTAAAAATAACTATTTGTGACATATAACGAAACGTCGCAAAAATGAACTATTAGCGACCTCGCTAATACTAACCATATTAGCGATGTTTTATTATAAGTGTCACTAATAGTTCATGTATTTGTGATGCTTTATATAACCATTGCTAAAACAAATATATTTTAAATAAAAAAAGAAAAAATATATAACTATTAGTGATGCTTTTTTTAGGCGTTGCTAATAGCTTTTACAATAGTGATGGTTATTTAAAAGCGTCTCTAATAGTTATTAATTAAAAAAAATTAAATTTAAAATTATTAGTGATGCTTTTAATAAGTGTCGTAAATACCATTTCTAATAAGCTTTATTAATTAATTTTATTTTACAAATAAATATTAAAAAAATTATAATAAACTTCCTAAATATAATATATTTTATTTAATATTTATTATTTGTATATACAATAAATAAATATTAAATTTTAAATAAAAACTAATGTTAAGAATAGATTAAACTTTTACTATATTATATATAATATATTTCATTTTTTAAATTTTATTATTATTTTAAAAATATAATTTATAATAAAAGAGAGTGCATGGAGAGAGAGAGTGAGAGTGAGGAGAGAGAGGGATCGAAGATAGAGGGGGGCGGAGGTGGGAGAGTGAGGTGAGAGAGAGGAGGAGAGAGAGAGCAGAGAGAGGAGAGAGAAAAGAGAGGGGAGGTGAGAGAGGAGATAGAGGGTAGAGAGGGTGAGGAGAGAGAGAGGAGAGTTGTTTTGGTTTTTTTAATTTGTTTTATATTTTTAAAATAAAAAAATAAAATTAAAAATAATTTTTATTTCTTTTAATTCTTTTTTATTTTTGAAAATTAATTTTAAAGAAGAAAAAATCTTAAAAAATTTAAATTAGAGGGGAGAGAGAGGAGAGGGAGGAAAGAGAGGGGGAGAGAGAGATGAGAGGGGGAGAGAGAGGAGAGGGAGGAGAGAGAGGGGGGAGAGAGAAGAGAGGGGGAGAGAGAAGAGAGGGAGGAGAGAGAGAGGGGGGAGAGAGAGGAGAGGGAGGAGAGAGAGAGGAGGGAGGAGAGAGAGGGTGAGAGAGAGAGGATGGAGGAGAGAGAGAGAGGGTGGAGAGAGAGAGGAGGGAGGAGAGAGAGGAGGGTGGAGTGAGGGAAATGAATTTTATTTTATTTTTTTAAAATTATTAATTTTTTTAAATAAAAAATAAAATAAATATTATTAGCAACGTATAATTTTATTAAACATCTTTATAATCTATTATGCAAACCCGAACTTAAAACACACAAAGCATCGTTACAAATGATAATATATAAAAGCTATGTATACTAGTTAATTGGAAAATAGTGCCAAACCAGATGTAAAGGACGGCTTCGTATTTGGCCAGTAGTGAGTATATATGACAAAGAAGGTCATCACCGCGGTCAAGACAAATGCCACGATCCCTGCTCCAGGAGATATGGCCGACCACGGATTACTGAAATAATTACGCACCAAGTACGCTCTCGAGGTATGCCAACCATCATCACAATACTTGTTCACCTCTTGAAACATGGTCGATAGACTAGATTGACCATAATTTTATTTTATTTTTATTAAATGATAGGACCAGAGATGAGAGATATTAATAACTACATTGAAAAGATGAACTATAGTGAATAGACTAGAAAATATGTTTTGAATATTTTTTAAAATACTCAGCCACGTAAATAACGTCAAACTGATTTATTGCTATGCGATAAATTTTTTAAATAAAATAATTAATATAAGATAAAAATATAATTCAAATTAGACTAAGAGTCAATAAAAAAAGAATTAGACTAGATTTTTCGTAAGCCTCAAATTGGATCTCCATGGAATTGGTTAACATGTCAGCCACCTATCATGACCATAGAAGGCCACATCGGCCTATATGCACTCACCTATTATGATCATGGAAGGCCATATGGGCTGATACAGGTACGTATCGGCTGATACGTACCCGTATCAGCCAAGACCGATACGATACGAGGGGCGATACACCCCCGACATGAATCCACGCTATATTTTGGACATACTATATCAATACAGCCGATACATATCGATACACTGTTAAAAAATTATTATTTTTATTTAAAAATTATTATTTTTATTTAAAAAATATTTTTTATAAAAAAATTACAACTTTTTTTCATAAAAACGAAAACACAATTAAAACCCAATTTCTTTAAATGTTTATGTTTTTGTTATTTTAAAAATAATATTTTTAAAGTTATATGAGATGAATATATGTAGGTCTATGCAATTTACATAATTATTTTTTACATTTAGTGTTTCACAAATATATATTTAATTAAATATATAGCTTAGAATCATATTAAATATATTATTTATTTTTAAAATAAACTAATTTTAGAGCACTTAATATGAGAAAGAATGAACAATAATTTTTACGGGACAAAGAACATAATAGTGTATGGTTCCAAATGAACTAATTTTAGAATACCCGTATCTATTAATACGATATTTTTTGGTCTTATTATACTCCAAAAGAAGTATTGTAATGATATATTACTAATTATAATATTTTTTTCTATCTATAAAAGGGTTTATGCCCATTTCGGCGTGTACTCGTATTCATAGTCATCGAAACTATTATCTGTATCAATACTGCCTTCCATGATCATGACAACTGTACTAGTTTGCACCTCCCCGGCCCCCCCATAATTGTGGTTTATTTTTTGTCTGTTTTAAAAAACTAATCTTTTTCCTTTATGTGGGGCACCCATGCTTTTAGAAACGGTTTTGTAAGGTTCCGCAATTGAGAATTACATTTTTTGCAATCTTAGGGGGCACCCAACATATAAAAAAGGAAAAAGATAATTTTTTATTAGTGAAGCACTAATTAAAGAAAGGTCACCCTACTAGTCGAGAGAATAAAACAAAGAAAAATAAATAAAAAATTTGTTCTTTTCCTTACCTAGTTACAATTATACTTACACTCCTCAATTCTCTTTGGATACAATGTACACTATGAAGTATTTTGGTAGCAGTCAATAACACAATGACATAATACCATGTTTTGGCGTTGTTTGGTAGCGGTCATCACATATATCTTGCCAGCGATTTCCGTTGACCGCCGATGACTCTCAGCACACCAAAACGGTGTAACATTATTCCGGTATTCATTTATTATATGTTATAGAGGGATAGTAGAAACCTAAAAGCAGTTTTATCCCAATACAGGTCATATAATATTTGTATTTAAAATTTAAGGAATATGAAACTTACCATTATTCGGCTAGACAATATATAAAAAACTCTTAAAGAGATCACAGCTCATGTAAATTTATTACTGTTGTAGGTAGATTGCTTTTTTGTGTCCATTCTCAATGTCAGAGTTTATCTATATTTTACCTCATCAAACTTCTTTTCAAGGGTAGGGTAGAGATGTAATGATAAGTTTATAGTCTACTCAATGCTAGGTCCTTAATTTACTCTGTGCTACATTTGGAACAAATATGTGAAGGTGGCTACATTTAAAATATGTTCCTCTGGAGGGGATGTAGGAGTTTTTTTTAGTATATATAGCCACGTTCCATATTATGTTATGATTGGATTAACAAAGTACAATAACATTTAATACGCAAAGTAAACATCTTCATAATCTATTATGCGAACCCGCACTTAAAACACACAAAGCATCGTTACAAATGATAATATATAAAAGCTATGTATACTAGTTAATTGGAAAACAGTGCCAAACCAGATGTAAAGGACGGCTTCGTATTTGGCCGGTAGTAAGTATATATGACAAAGAAGGTCATCACCGCGGTCAAGACAAATGCCACAATCCCTGCTCCAAGAGATATGGCCGACCATGGACTACTGAAATAATTACGCACTAAGTACGCTCTCGAGGTATGCCAACCATTATCACAATACTTGTTCACCTCTTGAAACATGGTCAATAAGTCAGATTGACCCACGTTGATGCCAACTCCCTTGCCAAGGTTGTTGAAGAGAAGGGCCACTTCCTTGTCACTTCCAAGCCCATGGTCAAGGATCTTGCCTTGATAAAGTATTGCAACGTCATGACGCGTGTTGATGATGCAATCCATTAGAATGGCATAGCTTGTGAAACAGCTTTCAGACCTAGGATTTAACTGCTCAAATGCAATGAAGTTTCTCATTAAGGAGTTGGTAGAGTAAGAAATATAGATAGGTGGGATTTCCATGATCCCCTTGTGGAAGTTCACATGGAGGAAGGTTGTGGCAGCTTCATTCTTCTTGAACCTGACACCAGCTACTTGCAGCTCGGTTGCCGATGGTATTGATCGTGGCGGCTGCGGCGGGATTTCACCGGCAGAGGGTACATCATGTGGTCCCGGATGAGCATAAGAATGCCAGAAGGGAAGACAAGCTGGGCTATTTGAAGTGGATGGATTTGGAACTTGATACGGAGGTGATAGCTGTGTGTGGAGCAAGTGGAGAAGATGGCAAAACGAATTGTCCTTTGTAAGAGGAATGCCACTTTCCTTTGTGATGAAGAGATAGCTATAGAAATTGACAGCGATTTCAATAAGGGAAGATGAAGTGTGTTGGAAGATGAGATCAAATAAGCGTTGTAAGACAAAGAAAGGAAGCTGATTTTCAAGAAGTAGTAGGTCTTCTCTTACAAGAGGCAAAATCCAGGGCATCATCTGAATTGGGTCATCTTCTCTCGCCTCCTCGTTCTGCTTCTTGAAGATCTCAATCATGAAACAAGCATCAAGGAGCAACATCTCGGTATACTGCTCGCTTTCCAGCCTAATTTCATCTGAGTAGCAGCCTCTAGCTTGAGCCTCCATGGACTTGATTTCTTCGAGGCAATCTTCAAAGCTTATATTTGGACTTCGAGCGAGAAGATCACGCAGATAGCACCATTTGTACTTCTCCATTGCCTTGAGGCCACTCTCATCATGGTGGTAGGGGCCTATGGAGATGATCTGGGGATCAAATGCTCTTGGATCGCCCTGTCTGATGTTTGGTGGCACCCTGAAGATGGTGGGTGGTGCTTGGCTGGGCAGATCACTGCTAGTTGCCTCAAGCTTCTTCCTCATAGACTTTACCCATGTGTCATTGATGTCTACTATTAGACATCCAACTCCAACCTCTTGTGCCATTTTCCTCTTGTTAGGAACTTCGGAGGAAATGATTGATGCTGAATTTTGGCACGAATTTATAGGGTTAGAGACGAGGTCATAAATATTACTCATTCGGTCTTATATTAATAATTTTATTTTATTTTTATTAAATGGTAGGACCCACATATAAGAGATAATAATAACTACATTGAAAGGTTGGACTATAGTGATTAGACTAGAAAATATCTTTTGAATATTTTTTAAAATACTCAGCCACGTAAATAACTTCAAACTAATTTATTGCTATGCGATAAATTTTTTAAGTAAATCATTAATATAAGATAAAAATATAATTTAAAACAGACTGAGAGTCAATAAAAAAAAGAATTAGACTAGATTTTTCGTAAGCCTCAAACTGGATCTCCGTGGAATTGGTTAATATGTCAGTCACCTATCGTGACAACCGTACTAGTTTGCAGCTGGTTAATATGTTAGTCACCTATCATGATAACCGTACTAGTTTGCAGCCCCGTGACAATCGTACTAGTTTGCAGCCCCGTGACAATCGCCCCCCCCTCCCCCCAATAATTGTGGTTTATTTTTGGTCTGTTTAAAATAATTATTATTTTTCTTTACATGGGACACCCATGCTTTCAGAAACGGTTTTGTAAAGTCCCCCAATTGAGAATTACTTTTTTTGCAATCTTAGGGGGCACCCAAAGTATAAAAAAGAAAAAAAAAGGAAAAAGGTAATTTTTTATTAGTGAAGCACTAATTGAAGAAAGGTCACCCTATTAGTTGAGAGAATGAAACAAAGTAAAATAAATAACAAATTTGTACTTTTCCTTACCTAGTTACAATTATACTTTTACTCCTCATTTCTCTTTGGATACAATGAACACTATGAAGCATTTTGGTAGCAATCAACAACACAATGACAAAGTACCATGTTTTGGCGTTGTTTGGTAGCGGTCATCACACATGTCCCACCAGCAACTTTCGTTGGTTGCCAATGAATCTCAGCACACTAGAACGGCGAAACATTATCTGGTGTTCATTTATTATATATTATAGAGGGATAGTAAAAACGTAAAGGCAATTTTATCTAAATACAGGTCATATAATAATATTTGTATTTAAAATTTAGAAAAGAAAATTTTCATTATTCGGCTAGACAATATATAAAAACTCTTAAAGAAATCACAACTCATGTAAATTTATTAGTGTTATAGGTAGATTGCTTTTTTGTGTCCATTCTCGATGTGAGTTTATCCATATTTTACCTCATCCAACTTCTTTTCAAGGGTAGGGTAGAGATGTAATGATAAGTTCATAGTCTACTCAATGCTGGTCCTTAATTTACTCTATGCTACATTTGGAACAAATATGTGAAGATGAGTTGTAAACTTCCTTCAAATTGAGGGAAATGTTGGCCAGGGCATGGATAGCCTTCATGTCCCATCGTTGTGTTGAACACTTATTGATAGTACTGAGATGGTTGTCAAAGTCTTCCTCCTTCCACCGATGCTGCCACAACATGTCAGTAGTAATACCGGCAACTAGGAAAAAAATAACAGAGATTGTTCCAGTTTACCCAAGTCCCTCTAAATAGATATTATAAATCAATCTTCATACTATATACCACCATTATGGAAAACTATACTTGTACCAACATATAATAGTTATGAATTGAGAAACATGAACTCACATCACCAACATGGAAAAAAGATTAGAAATCGACCAAAATGTGCTTTTATACTCATTCACATCATCAATTTAGAACCATCAAATGGTAACAAGGCTAGTGGTCCAACCTTTTCTTCCACCAATATGCAAGGTTTCTAGAATTCAGCCTCTTCTCCTTGTCCTTCGGACCTTGATGAGCCCTAATCTTTCATTTTTTATTCAAAGTTAAAAAATCCAAAAGATTTGGTCAAGGGGTATCATAGGTGTTTGTAGGGAAGATAAAATAAACAAATTCTAATGCATAATCATATGTAAAATTGCAAATAACCACCCTGTACCACATTTTGCATCCGGCAACAAGCTACACCAATTTCACCGACATGTTGATGGTCTACTAATAGTAGAAATAGTATTTTGTTGACATAAGCACTGACATGCCGAAGCTATCCAATGGTAGCCTAGATTTCCACCAACATGGGCATCGACGTATCGTTACTTGCCAATAAAAAACTTTTTATTACTGAAACTCAGTACATTCATAGAAATAACTTCATTTTTCCTATTTAAAATTTATCATTGTTACTATTTTCCTAAGTTTAATACTGAGTAATATTATCTCCATCAGCATGCTTGTCGATACGTTAGAGTTGATGTCAATGGAGTCAAAGTAAATGAAATAAAATATATAAACATAGAAGAATTATAATAAAGCCTAGAGAAGGTTATTTTTGTCTAATTATTTACTATTATATGCTTTTAACACTTATTTTTACTTTTTTAAATATAAGCCAATTAAAATATTAATGGGTATGAGATAAGAAGTATCATTAGATCTCAAAGATTTGTAAATAATCAAAGAAGACAAATAAATATGCAACCTTCATTTAATATTAATAACTACATTTAGAAAACTAATGATTTTTATTGAATGTTGAAACTCATATAGAGAAGGAAAAATAAGCTTAGGATATTTTTTTAAATTACCCAATTATTTAAATTGAATAAATTAAAACTATTAATATGGAACAATTTTTTTTTACCAAATGACGCTACTAATATACTATAGAAGAAGTAGCATAATTTCCACGGATTAAATTTAAAATGAGAAAGTAAATTTGTACATTAACTATGTCCCCCTTAAATTTAAATATCCCCATGTAACTCTTGCAAGTTTATTAATTGAGGTGACTTATTATTAGACTAAACCAAATTACAAACTAGACCAAATAGCCACTAGAATTGGCCTGTTCTAAACTCTTTTGTTTATTGTGTTTCATTATGGAAGAGGTTTTCGTCCTTCTCTCTTAACAATGAGTCCAACATTAATAAATATTAATATTAACGTACGATGACAAATCTTTAAGGATAAAGAGTTATTGTCATGCATTAAAAACGATTTCCTCTATTTATTTATAAGCTGCGACTATATCATAGCATTTGGCATTGTGCTAATGCATGTATACGGCCCGCCCCTCCCACGTGCCCCATGTGTGCCTGAAATTTACCATTCTGATGTCAATTTTTTTATTTGACGTCCTCCTATTATTCTATCACGTCAACGCTGCTTGTTGGTTAGTTATTTAAATTTTAAACGTGACTACTCTATTGCCAACTTTCTTTGTCACTACATCACAGCATGTCAGCATTGACAATATGATGAAGTCATCCTCGTCTCATCCTTCCTAGATATCTTTTGTTTTTGGAAAAGACCGGCCTACCGCGTTGACGAAGAATTAGAAAACGCTAAGGTGGGGCTCCCCCCAGAAATTTGCAAGACGAATGCGAGGTGAGAATTCTGGACTGGGCGATGATCAGAGGTACAAAACATAACATAGGAAGGAGATTAGAGAAGTGGCGATTTTTATTCCATGCTTCAAGCTTTCTAAACTTAGTATATTCCTAAACAAGCTAAATTTATGTAAAAATCAAATCCTGTTTTGAGCTATTCAATAAATAACTAATTAACTTCCTGAGCCAGCAAATACTGATTAAGCAAAATTCCTAAATAAATGGACTTCTAAATTTGAGAACTTCTACGCCAAGTGTTGATGCCTTGTATTAGACTCCTTGTTTTGAAAACAACTCATCCTTGAGTTTGGCATTGAGCTTTGCAGAGGTTTTGGTGGAGGATGTGGCATCTACAATTTTTCTGTAATTAACATAGGTTGAAAACATTAGAGCATGAACCCTATATGACTAAAAACTAGATTCATATTTGATCTTAAAATGCCATGAATTTAATAAATGGAGTACAAGTAAGGGAGATATAACCTTTCAAAATTGATGCACTGTATAGGACCCAATTACCCAACTAAGCATACAAAAGTTGACCAATAGACCGAAACCCTGTGGGTCTCAGTATGTCAACTTTGGCAATTTGGATAGTTAAAATTAATAATATTAAGACCCAATTTTGTGTTTCTAATTCCCCTAGCTGTGATTAGGTTGAGTGCGAGAACTTGAATAATTAAGAAATAAAATTTAGGAGGATGAAGTTTGAACCCATCCTAGTAATTTATTAACAATTTCAAAACCATACCTTCCTATTGTAGAAACTATACCTCTTTGGAAATGACTCAAAATTCTACAAGTTGACGAGTAGTATACATTTCCAAATTAACAATCCTATGTCTAAAAAGGCATTAAATAAGCTCTAAAATTTAAAAGGTTTTGTTGGATGATTGTAAATTTTAGGGTATTGTCATTATATGGTCATTTTGTATTTCGGATTACAATTCACCAATTTTAAAATGTAGCATGAGTCATTAATAATTTATATGCACATTTCAAAATGTAGTGTTAGTTATTTGAGATTTTGCACATCTATTTTAGAATATGATGGTACTTAATTAACTTATGATTTCAAAATCCTAACATCTAAAATGCTAGTGAGTAACCAATTTATACATGGTATGTGTATTTTTAATTACGACTTCACCCCCTTCATAATTGAAATTGATGACTTGCTAGCAAGTTGACCTCCTTTCCCAACAAGCGCCGTCTCTGAGCTCCCTCTCCTACCTGTGCATGACCATCACCCCCCTCCCCCTACCACCAAGCAAGCTATCACGGGGACTAACTACTGAACCCAATTTTGCCATGTGATGGCCTACTTGTGTCCTGCAACCAGCAACCAAACGCCTCGCATTAACCCAAATATGATGCATGCTAAGCACAAGTAAGACCACAACACAGAAAAAGTAAGGCAAAAAGGGTTCCACCCCAAGACCTTTATTTCACAGCAACTCTATTCTTTGAATTACAATAAACAAGGCACCAACCTTGCTCCCAAACGCAAGGCATCATCCTACTCCAACAAAGCACCCCTTTGTCTTGCCCCCATGGCTAATTTCACCCCAAGGCAGAACTCACTATGGCTAGCTAAATTCACCATTGTTCTCAGCTCTCTTAGACTGATTACAAAGCTTTTGAATGCCCTCTCATGGTGTTGAATGCCCCCTTATATAGAGGAGGGCCGGGAAGCCCTTGTTACAAAATCATAATCCAAGTATCCCTACCCCTTACAAAATAGGAAACTAGTCCATGGTCCTACCCAAAACCCCAAAACCATCTCTTCCGAGTCTTAACTTAGCTAGTAACCTGGCTGAGGTCTCCTTTATGTGTCCTGCCTCATCTAGCATTTCTTGGGCCTCCTACTCCAACTCTAAGTCCTCAATTCGCATGACAGTTCATCTAAGCAAATTCTTGGATATGTCTACCTCATTCATAGAGTCCTTGTTCCACTAGGAATCGGCCATCTTGAGCAGTCCTGCCAATGTCCAACTTGTTTACCACATTTCTTACTTACATAAGGCCTCCGAGATGACTCCTATTTTGCTAGGAATCTTAGGAAGCTTCTCATCTCAACGCCTACTCCAAATAGGAGTTCTTTGAAAGAGTGCAACCAGCATAGGAACTACCCCAAGCAGATGGTGCCTAGCCCGCCATTGAATTCCACTCCAAGTAGGATTCGAAAATCTGTTTGGCAATGCACTGCCACTATCAAAACTAAATATACTCACCCTAAAGAATGCTTCCCTTTTCTATTTGCATGCCAAGGCTGAGAACTTGTCCACCCATATGTCAATTCATTAGCTAAGGGTTTAACATGCATCTCCCACTTAAAACCTTCAATGTCATTGTTGAAGTTGTAACTTCCCAAGTGTACCGATTGAAGATCTTTAATGTTCCCTTGTTCGAACTTGGCCAACTCTTCCTATCACACCATGGCCAAGTCTAAAAGAAATAGTTTGGCCAAAATCCACTTTAGCGTTCATGTTTCCTAGTAGCACACCCTGCTTTCATTGATTTCACACCATGTTTAAACAAAGTGCTAGCTTGACTATCCACCCAGCCAAGTAAAGTGTCAGCCTGACCAAAGACTCCCCTTTTAGCTAGATGTGTTGTGAACAACTCCAACTCATAAACTTAGCAAGCGACACCAATAGTCCATCTCTTAGATGACTTACCCAGCCAAGTATGGGGAGACTGCTCATCCATGTGTTAGACTCATCAATGTCTTGAATTAGTCCTCTTTTCAAAGGACACCCAACATTTGAATTCTCCCAAAGCTCTGTAAGGACTCATCCTGGCTCAGTCTTAATAATCAGACTCAGCCTTGTCCTCTTCAGCCACGAGCGCATTCAACTTCTCTTTCTTTGAGTATTCCCTTGCATGGTGCAGCCCATTACATATAAAACAACCAACACCTTCGTTCTGCATGCCACATTACTCTCTGCCCCAGTCCTTGCCACAGTTTCTGCTATTGCTGCCCTCCTTAGCGGATGACTTCTCATTCTTCTTCCCCTGCTTGGCATAATTCTTTTTGAAGAATGCTAAGCTATCAACCATTGCAATGGCCGCGGAAGGTCCACCTCTCTTCATCTCAACTCATTTTGTTCCTAAGTTTTCGAGTCATACATGAAGTAGAAGAGTTTGTCATCCTTCGTTATGTTTAGTGTAAGTGACTAAAACTCCTTCATGTAGTCTTAGACTTCCCTCATATGTTTGAGGTTTCTTAGCACATTGGGGCAATCCAAGCCATGTTTTGTGGAATGAATTGCTCATACAACTTCTTGAACATGTACTGTCTCAATCTTTGGCTGACCTACTGCTTCATCATCATCCAGCCTTGTCCACCACAAAGCTTTGCATCCCCTCGAGATACGCCACTGCTATAGTGATTTTCTCCTCTAGGTTATGGATCATCTTAAAATAGTTTTCCTTGTCCCACATATAGTTGCCAATCTCCTTGGTACCTCACGTCCCTAAGTACGCCTTTGGCTCAGGTACCTTTGCCTTCTTTGTAGCTTGCTGAAATGAGCTCTCACCCCCATCTCTTGGAGGAGTGTTGATAATTGCCCTCTTCAGTTGACAAATCATCCACCAACAATTTCATTTTTTGCTGCCACATAGCTTGTTGCTTCTACTACTTGGGGAAGTTTGTTGTCATAGCCACATTAGCAACTAACATTGTGATATGGCTACACTTTAAACTGAGCTACCTTCCAAAGACTTGTCAAGGTGGGGAGCAATTCAGAGGATGTGCACGTGCTAGTCAAAGGCTATCAAACACTCCTAAATACTGCACAGGGAGGTTTGGATTTCAGCCAACTTCCCATTTGATGTAGCTATCACATCTACCTTTGCCTCAAGCTCATCCAACAAGTCAACATAGAGCCTACCATGGATCAACAACTCTCCATCTTTAGAAAACCGCCAAGTATAGGACCTTGACAAAAAACTTCAGTCGTTTCGCATGGAGCCTATCAAAAGTCCTCAAAAACCCTCAAGGATCCAACTATCATGGGGACTAACTAGCGCACCCAAGTCTACCCCATGATGGCCCATTGTGTTGTGCAACCAGTAGCCAAGTGCATCACTTTCACTTGAATATGATACATGCCAAGCAAAATCACAATGCATGAAAAGTAAGGGAAATGGGCTCTGGCACAAAACATCTCTTTCGCAGCAAGTCTATGCTTCGAATTACAATAAACAAGGTGACAACCATACCTTGAAATCGAAGGAATCACCCTGCTTTAACAAAGCACCCCTTTGTCTTTGTCCCTTGGTGGAATTTCTCCCCAATGCTAAACTCACCTAGGTTGGCTGAATTCTCCATTTCTCTCAGCACTCTTTGACTAATTATGAAGTTTCTGAATGCCCTCTCAAGGTGCTACATTCCCCCTTATATAGAGGAAGGTCAGGAAGCCTAGAACTACTGGGACTGGCCCACCCTTTTTACAAAATCCTAACCCAATTATCTTCCCCTTACAAATAGGAAATACACCCATAGTCCTACCCAAAACCATCTCTTCAGAGTCCTAACTCAACTCGTAACTTATCTGAACCCTCCTTTAAGTGTCCTGCATCATCTAGTGTTGCTCGGGTCTCCAACTCTGGCTCCAAGTCCTCAACTGGCATGCCACTTCATCTCAACAGAGTCTTGGATGTGTCTACCTCTCATATAGAGCCCTTGTCCGGCTAGGAATTGGTTGTCATTTGCAGTTCGCTCACATCCAACTTATTGGCCATGTTTCCTACTTTCATAAGTCCTTTAAGAGGACTCCTAATTGCATAGGAATCTTAGGAATGAATCCTAAACTTTCCCATCTTGACTCTTACTTAAAGTAGTTCTCAGAAAGAGTCCAACATACTTAGGTACCGTCACAAGTTGATGCCACCCAACCTGCCATTGAATCCCACTCAAGTAAGACTAGGAAAACTATCTGCCAATGCACTGATGCCGCTGTCAGCATACTCGCACTGAAGCATGCTTCCCTTAGTTGTCTACATGCTAAGGTTAAGAACTTAACCACCCCTTTGCCAATTCAGTAGCTAAGGGTCTAAAACAAGCCTATGACTCCCTCCTCTCCTCCTTCGCCCTCTCTCTCTCTACCCATAATGCCCTCCTCTAGTCCTATGCCTCCATTACAGCCAACATGTGCGACCCACTTGCCCTCCTCAGCCACATGTAGCAACGTCATCATCTTTTGCCCCTAACCTCTCCACTTCCACTTCCTCCTTGAGTATTCCCCATTTCCTTGTTGCCAACAATATTTGCTTTTCTCTCCCTCATGTCATCTATGGGGTTTCCCCTGAATTCGATCACCCTCAACATTATCATGTTCTCCCTGTGCCGTCTTGGCCTTCTTAACAATGATGTGTAGCTAATGAAGTAACTCTACACTCCCCGCACCTTGCCAAATGAATTCATCTACAACTTCCTCATTTGCCACCTCTATAAGGGCTTCTTGTCCATGACTGACATCAACTACCTCATTGACGAGATGAAGAACGACGCTAGGTTAAATACCAATTTTGTGACATGCACAATTCTTATTAGCAAGGTATGCGACCAGAAGAATCTCTGGAATGCAATGAGGTAGATTGCCTTACCTTTCCAAAACATTTTGTTTATCAACAAAGTGTATGTCACTGCATTTGGAAAATGACCCTTCTCCACCATCAAACTCATATTCCTTTCCTCACTAGCTCACCACCTTCAATAACTCAAAAACAAGCATATTGCAAGTCACAAGATCAGGCTCAATACATGTCTCCTTCAATTTCTTATAGACACCAACTGTCTGGCTATGAAGGAGATGCAGGAGAAGGGGTGTGAACCGAATGAGTGCACTTACATTACCTTGCTTTATGGACTTTTCAAGGGGAAGCACATGGATAAGGCGATGGAGCTGTATGGGGGAATGAAGATGAATGGGATGAAGCTGGATGGTCTACGCTATCCAAAATTGTCTTGTGCAGGGAGGTAAGAATTGCAAAGGCGTATTACATGTTTGATTATGTGAGGGAGAGTAAGCTTTTGATAGATGTTGTAGCTTGCAATGCATTGGAAAGTTCACTGAAATGGGTGCAAAGGATGAAGGGATGAATGATATGATCTTTAACAGGTTCGTTTCTTCAATATTTAGCATCATTTAGTTCTTCACTTCTTTGATATTTGACTATTGCATTCACCTTCAATATGCACTGTTTGAATAAAATGTATGCAAAAAATGAAAATTGGATAATTAGTTTTGTTAGACACCTAGAACCTTGGAATTGAGTGTTATAAATCATTGCTGGTTGTGGAAGTCTTTGTTTTTTATAGTAAGGTGTTATTGGAAAATTTCTAATGTTCTGACCAAATTTTATGGAAAAAACTAGTTGCATTTAGTAGAGGATTCTATTTTCAAATATCCTAATGTTCTATTAGGTAGTAGCTTAATTTTTTAGTTATAAAACATATTCCATTATAGATTGCTTCGAATTATTGCCTCGGAGTCAGATGGGATTGGGATGATTGATGGTTCCTACATAATGTCCATCACAATTATAATAAAAAATGTATTGCAAAAAAGTTATCATAACTGCTAGATGTATTGAATGTTGGTCGTATTAACCTCAAGGAGCCTTTCATATGTTTTATTTGAACTAATAGGGATGATTGCATGTTTTGGCCCACATAGTTTGTTGATGATATCAGTATAAAAGCAGTGAAGTATTTGAAAATCTTGATTACGGAACTCAAATTAATGTCACTTACAACATGGTCAAGTTGAAAGGGGAATGTGGAATTTGATGGAATGAGAATGATTAATGGCCATAGAATGTGCCTAACTATTGTTGAAAACATCTAAATAGATGATGATAGGAATTTTGGTGGGGAAGGTGGTAGATAATACTCTTCTTGGCAAGACAACTTCTTGAGACATCATTTGAGTCTCAATCTTCATGAAAAGCCTATGCTTCTGCCGGTCAAGATTTTCTTGAATTCTATTAGTCGGGTGAAATATTCCATTTCTTTTATTTATCAGGCGACACCAGGATTTGAACTAGTGAAAATGAATTTGTAGTCCCCCACCTTACTGCTCGGCCATGCCGCCAAAACGATACAAACAAAATCAAGATTATGGATGACAGTGCTTGTACCTCCTTTACCTAGAGAGGATACTTGTCTTTCCCTTGTGCATTGAACAAAAAAAGATACATCATGTTCTTTGGGCGATGTAGGGTCATGTTCAAGGGATGATGCTATCAGAAAATATGAGTCATATGTCTAGTTTCTTGGTTGATTTCTCTATCCAAATTATGTCAAGAAACTAAATATGTAAGGTCTTAGAATCTTATTTGAGGTTTTCTAGCCGCTTCAGATTTGGAATTGATGATTTGAAAAATATGAACATAGGTGTTCTTATTAGTTTATGAAGTGATTTCAATCATTTTAGAGGGATAAAGAAAAAATGTAAAAAATCAAGCAGAATGAGCGATCATTACAAAATTATGAAGGAGAAATGATCAATTTGTGTTGATTCAGCCTTGTGCAAAATGAAGTTGAGAGTTTTCAATTGATCACTTTAGCTGTTGATTGATCAATTGAAGAATTGTGCACATTAGAAGTAGTGACTAATTGATCGCTATTTAAAACAATCTATCATTTCAAGAATATTTTACCTAAATTAAGACCTTATGATTTCCATTTCATTTCTAATTCAAATCACGAAATTAGAAATAGGAAAACCTAGAGAAGAAAAAAGGTTTACAATTTTGCTTATTGTTTTTGAGAGGAGAATTTGCTTGAGCTTTGTTTTGAAGATCTATGGTGAATTGAAGAAGACAATCCACTACTGAAGGAGCTAATATATAGAATATTCTATGAGGAGTTGCAACATATCTTTAATGGGAGATTGAAGATTTCACAAGGCCAAAGTTAAGGAACCAAGAGGAGATAGATAAGGCAAGGAGGAGAAAGTTTCAAGTTCTTAGATAAGACTTGAAGGCTAACAAGAAAAATCTAAATAAGAAAATCTTTTCTTTGGAGTCTAAACAAGATTGGTGGTTTGCTTGTCCACGTAAAGTGAGTTTTTAGTCATTGATTTGGCTCCTTTTGAACTACAGTGTTTTTTTACCATAGTTGGGTTTTTCCCATAAATTGTTGTTTCTATGTATGGTTTGATTGATTGATAATTCCAGTGGCCTTTGCCCATTTCCATGCGGGATGGACATCTTCCCTCCCCAATTGTTTTGGTTGTGAGTGGCGATTGGTGACATTGCCACTTCAATTAGCAACGACATCTCGACACTAGCTTTGTCACCTATTTTGGACTTTGGGCTGCCTCCGTCCAACCCTTACCCCCTCAGGTAGCCATTTATCGTTTGTGTAGATGGCCACACCTACGTTTCATGGTTTAGGCGCCACTTTTGCCCCGCTTGACTCCTATGGCTCTACCACCAACTGAACTTACCATCAGAGCCCTCCTCTACCTCTCCTTTGTTCACGAGCACATACACATGCCCAATCTTGTGGGGCATAGTCGACAAAAAAATTTCATTGTGGGTTGTTGTCAGAGGCCAATTTTGATGTCTTGCTACCAGTTGACTTCCATACACATGCACTACTTGTTGGCATTACCTTGCTCCTAATATCCCTAGTGCACTACTGTGGTTTGCATATTTTATCGCATTCACTTATGCCACCCTATTTGGACGATATAACTTTAGGTGCTTCCTAAACCTTGGGACAATAGCTTTGTTAACTAGGTGATGCTTTTGGCCTCCAACTCTAACTCCACCTCTACCACTACCACTACCACCATATTGTGTTCACTATCAAACTTCATGAATTATGAGGTAGGGGCTCTAAACAAATAATTTCATGATATCATGCTTTAAATATTTAGCAGCATGCCAAAATTGTATGATTTAATACTTTGGGTGTTATGTGATTTTTTAATTACATGATGTAAGAGTAAAAGCTGATAAATTATGGTATATTTGAAATTGCATAGGATATGCATGTAAGCTACAAGTAGATTTGACATATTGGAATATTGTGCTAGTGATGACAGTGAGTATGTTAGTAAGCAATGTGTTGACTTCAGTATGTGATGCATAAGTATGATAAATATATGTATATGTGTGGGGGAAGATATATGTGTGATGTATGATGAATGGTGGAAGATAGAGGGTATAAGTTTGACAAGGCGAGGATAAGAGTGGATGAGTTTGGTTTATATTAGAGTGTACATTAGGGTTCAATAAAGATGTGGATTGAGGGTTCGGTGCCTTACGGGAGACTGTCAAATAGTAAGAGTTCATAATATAATTTATAAGTATAACATACATATTATGAAGTGGAAAGTAAGAACAATAAGTAAGGTATAAGGAAGAGGGTAATAACGGGGGTTGGCTTTAAGGATCTATCAAGTGGATGGCAAAGAATGTAAGAATATGTAAGGATTTTTTGTATGCTGCCCTAATAAAATACGGTTTAGGAATGGGTTCAGCTTTTGATTGATCAATGAAAAATTGTAAGATTAAAAGTTTTTATGGCATAATTGTATTTGAATAAATTTCTTAATTCAAACTTGAATTATAAGCAAAGTTAATACGTAGCATTCTGAGTTTGAGGCTTAAGGGGTTCAACATATTAACTTCTACTTTTGAGCTAGCCAATAATGAGTCACCTGAGCATTTCTCATATCTTGGCACAATGTTTGTCTTGTGAGATGTTGTCTATGTGTTGCTATGTTGAGAGTGACATATTTTTTTATTTTGTCTTGGTTCTATATTGAGCATAGACATTTGATGCTCTATTGACAATGTTGTATGTTTTTTCTCTTAGTTGGTATTGTAAGATTCCAAACCAAGAGTGACATTGTATGACTTTTGCCCTTAGTTGACATATGGCCCTTTGTTTTCATTATACGGCTCTAGAGTGTGGGTATTTGTGTGCTTAGGTAAGTAGTATCATAAATTTACTCTTATGTGTTTGGTCCTTTGTCTTATGGGCATAGGTGTGTCTTGCCTTCGAAAAAGTTTATAGCATCTAGTAACTCCCCAAAGGTTAAGGTGATGATCCAATGACATTCATTTCTATTTCAACACTAGAACTTATTAATTATAGTGAGCTTTAGTAGTCAATAGTATGTGCATGACTATATGAGTAATTAAGTTTCTTAGTAAGTGTAATATTATGAGAAAGACTGTAAGTGTAAGATTCTGAGTAAGACTATAAGAGTATATTTTTGAGTAAGACTGTAAGAGTATATTTCTAAGCAAAAGTATAAGAGTAAGAATTTAAGTAAGATGGTAACAATGCTCTTAGTAAGACAGTAAGAATAAGGATTGTACAAATATGGCCGAAAGTGTAAGAGCAAGTGTAAGTGTAGGAGAAGTCCAAGAGAGGTAAGATGGTGTCTGGTTGTGTACAATTATTATATTATGCAACTTTGACGTGTTTGTATGTCTTTATGATTCATTTTTGAGTTACATGAATGCATTATGAACTTACTAAGTATGAAAATACTCATTTTTCTTCTTTTTAGCCCCAATGTTCGAGAGGCTTTTGTAGGTTTGTGACGGAGAGCTCTAGGTGATGGAAGCTTGTTTCCATGGGTGGATTGATTTCCACTAGTTCAAGTATATTTTTGACTCATTATGAGTATGTATCATTTTTGTCACAATTTGATGTATTGGGTGAGATGAAAATTAAGATCTCTATACTTTCTAGACATCTAATTTGGATTAGACTATGGACTGTTTATGGTACATGTACTCAAGGATGCTAAGGATAAATTTGTAATTAAAACCCATAATCATGGCAAGTTATTTTGTAAGTTCATTTTCAGAGCGCTTAAGAATGTTTGGTTTGGCCATATGATGTTTGATTGAAAATAAAATTTTTCTTGGAAAAATTGATGTGTGATGTTATAAATTATAACATGGCTTGTGTAGGTTCCATATTTTGTCACTTTTCTTGATTTATTGTCATCATATTGCAGAATTTTTTATTTAAATTTCAAGAAAATGTGTTAAAAATTCTCGGGTGATGCATCTATGGGTAGTAATGTCCATTAATTTGGATAGATTTGTCCGCTTCTTCTCAATCACCTCTAAGATGACTGAGTTTGTGGTAGTGACTAGTGATGATGGTGGTGGGACTGGGTAGCATGAACCTGCTCTTGCTACTGTGACGAAGAATACTATCATGGCTGCTACTATTGGGGCTATGCTTGCCATGGTGGGATGAGTCTAGGCTCATCCTTAGGCTACTTGCGACCTTGATGGCAAAGGAGAGGGCCAAGGTGTAGGTTTTGCACACCTCCACAAGTGAATGTGTTGAGACCAACACAAGGGAAAGAACCATCGAAACAAAAATTAAATCAGTGCCTTTCCAAGTTATTAGATAGTAGTTGAGATAGGTTTTTGCTCAAGGTTGGTGAATGAACTTATTGATCTATTGCATAAAAAAGAGGGCAGGCAAAATAGACGGTGGTAGTGGATGCAGTGAATGGCCATCACCATAAAAGCAGTTAGCTAGGTAGTATTCCATTTCTATGGATATATGTTATGGATGGAGATTTTGTGATAAACATGGAAGAGTGGATACATCTGAGAGGCAGGGAGAGCATTATGATCAACCCAGTTCATGTAACTGCCAAATAACTCACATGTGATAATCTCTCGATCATCAAGAGAGATAAAGAAAGACTGAGCCTCAAGAGTTGAGGTCACCTGAATCCCCATAATCTAACCGATCCGATGGACAATCATGTAGTGTAGAGTGCCTTTGATGGAGAGGTAGCACTCCAATCCTCCATATGTGAAGTCCTGCATGGCCCCATAGACTTCATGACCCTAAGATGATAGCTTCATCACCCTAGGAGAGTAAACCCTTTGTATGGACAGCAAAGTGTCTCTCCTATATGACGGCAAGATACTCATCATCTTGGGTGATGATCCGTCTCTCTACTATGGCTGTCCCCACCCTTGGTCCACACAGAAGATCCAGTTCACCTCATCAAACCATAGAGGGATGTAGATAGAAATGGAAGAGGCCATTGAGGAGGAGTCGGAGCTGTGAAGGCAAGATGAAGGAAGCTGATCATGAGGTAGATGATCCTACAATAGTGGTAGCAGGTTCCACTGCTATGGTAGGAGGTGTAGAAGTGGCTATCTTGATAGAAGGCAAAGAGGTAGCTACTATCTTGGCTAGTGCAAGAGTGACAACTGCCCTAGCTAAAGAAGATGGAGAAGTGGTGGCAGCCGGTGGAGATGTAGCAATAACCATCGATGGTGTAATGGAAGTGGTAGCGCGAGTGGCAAAAGTGGAGGCTACTCCTCAGGTAGGATGAGAGGTAGCAGGATGTGAACTTTGGCCTTTAACAAGCCTAGTCTTAGGACTAGAGATAGGTGGAGCAGTAATGGGCTTCATAGGTTAGGAGGACAAAGCACTACTCTTACTCCTCTTGGTGGGAGCCTCTCATGGTGCTTCTTGGGCCTTCGCCACTGTTTGGCGAGAAGCACCCTAGTGAATGAGAGGCTCCAGGTAATGTTCTGGCTCTAGTATAGAGCGTGAGAGGGAAGAGTCTCTTTCCCTTGAGTTCGTACTTCCCATTAGTTCTGGGGAATGCTCCAAGGAAGTAGGTGAGGAATTGGAGGGAGTAGCTAAGAAGAAAGACCTCTTGGTCCTCGGCATCTAAAAAGACAAGAAAAATTTAAAGTTGATGTGTAAATTTCTTTGTTAAACATTTGATGTGTAGTATCGGTGGCACATCAATGGATTGATTAACCTTCTAGTGGATGAAGCGGGTTACCATCAGTAACCCTTCAATGCAACTATGAACTCAATGATGGACTTGCTAGGATTCAGTCTATAATCCTACAGTGCATCAATGAACTCACCGACAGACATGTTAGGAATTTTTGTCAATAATCCTTCAATGTGCATTGAAGGTCACACTGAAGCTTTGTTAGTGACCATCTTCGTTTCGATGGCCTACCTATGGAAGCTTGTTAATCCAAAGAGATTTAGACGTCAGTTCAAAATGTCTCTATGGATGTGTCTAATTTTGGAAAGTGAGAGAAAAAAGAAGTTGGGTAGTCGTGTGTGACAATAGGGGAAAAATCCTTGTCAGGTACACATCGGTGACTTACCAAACCATGGGTGAGGCGGTAGGTCAATTGGTGCAATACAATGGTTTAAGATCTATAAAAAGAGGAGTTTTGCATGATATAACTTTGTAATTCTTGGATGATTGCAAAGCTTTTCCGGGATTTACAAGAGAGACGGAGTGAAAAAACCCTCCTAAATGCATTGTGAATAGTGCCATCAGAGAGAAATGGGTGATGATGGCGGGGATTCTTGCCTGAAGGATGCCAATTTCACATTAGAAGCAAAAAGAGGAGAGTTGTTGGGGAGTTTACGAAGGAATGGTGGAATTTTGGGAGGCAAGGCAGTGAATCATCTCCATCTCCACCAATGTCTAGGGTAAATACTAGGTGAAGGGAGGTGACACTTGAGTCATAGGACATGATTTTTTAAAACTAACTCTTAAATTGTTGACGTGCCAATGGATCCATCGACACATCGATAGGTTAGAAATTCAAAATTTTAAGATTTTCTTTCATCAAAATTTGATTACCAAATTGTTAATTTCTTCAAAATTTCGAAGACAAAATTCTTCTAAAGAGGGGCAGGATGTAATACCCCATATTTTCTGAATAAATTATTTTAATTTATTTTATATTTTAGACCATCGGTAACTATCGACATGTTAAATGAATTTGTCAATAGAATTTGAGACATTTCTATCGGTGGACTCATTGATGTGTCAATCAAGATGGTGATTGCATGGATGAAGTTAATCTAGAATATGAGGCAGCTCATTAGCTTTGGATTATGTGGGTAGTTATGATAGTATTTAATGCATAGAAACTACTTTATAATGAGAAAACAAGTCCAAGGGGAGACTTATGACTAGAGAAGAGAGCAATGTACAACAAATGGTGAATCGGGTTTTGGAAATTTGAGTGACTTGTGTGTCCAAAGTTTGACATTGGATCATGTACCGAACTTGAGATTTTACAAAATTGGTGTAGTTTTGGATTTTTTTCATGCTTATCATAACTCGTGTTGGATATATTGTTAATTGAAGTGAAATCCTTGAGTTTTACAATCTTCATAATCAAATTTATGGTTTGGGTCAATGATTCCTTCTTTTGGGATTCAAGAAGAATATGCACAAATATATTTTCTTGGAATTAATGAGGGCATTTATGCATGATTCTGATCGTCGGTGGAGTTACCAAAATGTTGGTGGTTGCATTGGTGAAAGGGGGAAGATGAACAATACTTATACATGCATACATTAGCAGACATGTTTTTGGTCATCAGCAGTGTGAATGATGCATTGATGAAGCGTCCGTGAGAATAGCAAAATAGTAGTATTCCACTATCGATAAGGTTTGATGTATTGGTGAACTCTCCGATGGTGATCAGTGAGGGCGCTGACCCATTTGTGAAGTTTCTTATAGAGGTTGGTATCTCTTATGTTAGCAATCAACATGTTGTTGAACAAAATTTTGGGAAGAAATAAGGAGATAACAGAGATGAGAGGCAAACTTATAAACAAGACAAGAAGAATATGAAATGTTTTTAATATGGTAAGTTAGGTCACTTTGTTGTTAATTATCCTAAGATTAACTCTGACAATTCTTCTAATGATAAGTCTAGGAAATCAAAGAGATTTGCTTAAAAGAAAAAGGGCATGGTGCTTTAAACAACTTACTCTGATGAGAATTCTTCAGAAGATGAACTTTTCAACTATATAGCCTTTTATGCAAGTGTGAAGGAAGATATTTTTAGAGAAGATTTTCATGAGTCCACTTCTCTTGAAGAGAACTTAAAGTCTAAGGTTTTGATGAATTTAAAGGATTCCTTAAATGAGTATTTTCCTAGTGAGCATGAACTACTCATTTTCCTATTTTTTTAGCCATGATGTTTAGGGAGGCTTTTACAGATTTGTGGCAGAGAGTTTCTGGATATGGCACTTGTTTCCATAAGAGAATTAAATTTTATGGGTTTTTTGTGCCACAATCTGATGTAATGGGTGAGATGAGAATTAAAGTGTATATAGTTTCTGGATTTGTAAGTTGGATTAAACTATGGGGTATTTATGGGACTTATATATAAGGATGCCTGGGAGAGATTTATATTTCAAGTCCATGATCATGCTAATTTCTTTCGTAAGTTTGTTTTTTAGTAGAAATTGGGAATGTTCAGTTTGGTCAACAATGTTTGATCAAAAAGAAAATTTTGTATGAAAAAAATTGATGTATATGACAATTAAAATTATCACCATTTTGTAAAGCCACAATGTCAAAATATTCAGGATTTGCTCAAGTGTGGTAATTGTTTGTCTAGTATTTGGGAAATTAAAATACAGTAATTGGAGCATGTTGTGGTCGTGGAGGGCTGTAGCATACCCTCAAGATGGAGGAAAGTAGCTTGGGAAAGGTGTTATGTGTGAAGACCATTGAGGCACTTAAGAGATGAGGGGGCACTATATGCCTCTATTGATATCCCATCCTTAACCACCTCAAACTATGGCAAGCAAGAGGGATAAAATCTCCCGTCAATGAGGGAGGGAAGTTAGGAGAAGGGTGGCGATTAGGGCACCAATGAAAGGATGGATGGATCGAGAAGGGCAGTGATTAGGGAGAAATCGGCGATCATCTGGAAAGGTTGATTTGGGGGTTAGGACATTAGACCGATTTGGGGGAAGAGAAGGGTGTAGGGGGTAACATTTTCAGCTGCATGCAATTGCAGCCATCCATTTGATTAGACTATTACAATTGTTTCTATTCAAGGTTATATAGGTAATCTAACATCCATAGATCAGCTTACCCTAATGCTACACCCAAACATGATTTTTGGCAAATCCTGTACAAAATCAACTTTCCCAATGTTGCATCCAAACAAGTTTTTTATTTCCCCACAATTGCTTTTCGAAAAATCCTGCTTTTGATTTCCCAACAATCAATATCCAAATGGACCATTTCATCCCCTTTGATGGCCGCCATTTTACAATGATATAATAAACATCATAATTCCATCTAACGTGTGTAAATGATACTCACGTGACTAAATGTGACAGCCATTGGTACACATAACACACAGAATTTACACATAATATCAAATTTAATATAAAATACATCAGAGTAATTGCATAGCCAAAACATTATATATATTAAGTTCATAGAGCATAGTAAAATTTATTTTATATGCCTTAGATGACCGTGCGTAGAGCTAATAGTTATACAAAAACTGAGGCATATCCTATATTTATATAGTAGTCACAAAATAACCTGAAACTATATTTAGAGCAGTAACAAGATTAATTAGCTAGAAAGCCCTTCCTCTTTTACCTCAGCTCCATTTTCAATAACTATAGAATCTAGGGGATGGGTGAGTATTTTTATACTTAGTAGGTCATGTTAATATCTAATGTAATGATAAACAAAAAATTCATGAAATAATCAAAAGCTTCATCTTTGCCTCAAAACAATAATTTCACAAAACAATTTAGAACCATAATATGAAGTTTTCGGTTATCTGATGATAATAAATTCAAAATCCATATATCGAACAGCTTCCCCCCAGCACTCATGAGGCAATAAAAAGCTCCGAAAGCAAGGAGCTTTCCCATGATGCTCCATACCCACGCATACACCATACCGATTATTTTTCTAGGTAGGTATCAAGGAGATATACTCCTATAGTTTTTAGACTTTATACCAAATAACTATAATTCCAATCAATTTACAATTATCCAGAAAATACACACACCAAAACATAAAGAAGTGCATGCAAAATATTTCACAGATATAACATTCCTCAAAAAATAAAGCAAATAAGCATAATTGAACTATAATAGTTTTAAAAAAATTTAGTCTATGGAAGAACACCAGTTTAGAGTTTTAGACTCCCTACCTTGAATTTAGAGTAAACTTTGGTTGAAAAAGGTTTCAAATAGCAAAACCGACCCATCACTGCATCTGGCACGCTCGATTTAACTGGAAATAGTTTGATGGACATAATTCGGAGTTACAACTGCTTAGAACAGAAGAAAAGAAGTTTAAGGAGTAGTAGAAGTGAAAAATTTTACTAGGGTAAAAGATCTGAGTTTGGAATTTAGAATTGAACCCGTGAATCATGAGAGTACATGAGACTTGTGTTATACACGTGTTGTGTGCCTGTGCAAACTCCTCAGAATGCACAGGTAGCACAAGCAACCTGCATGACATGGGGCCGCCATGCAACCTTGCCATGCCTACATCAGCCCCCCATAATTTTTTTTAATTTTCTTTTTAGTTCTAAAACTTCAAATGACAATATCTTTTTAACCACAAGTCATAATTGTGTGAATTTTGTACTGATGGACTCGTAGTGATAATCTCTTCAAACCGAGACTACTCATCGGTAGGTTATTCAATAGTTTTTTAGTAGGTCCTACCATGATGCACGCTTTTTGAGGCCATGACTCACGACCCCGATGTCTTATTCGAGTGATTCAAGGACCCTTGTCTTTTAGAGCTATACAACAAACCCTCAAAAACATTAATTAAAAAAATAATTTACTAAAAGCCCTATTATTGGTTTTAAAAGCTTATTGAAAATATCTGGGTTGTTACAATCTACTCCACTTTAGGAAATTTCTTCCACAAAATTGAACTTGTCAATTTTGACAACGTTCTTAATATTTCTTCAATATTTCACTTTCTAACTCCCACGTTGCTTCCTCAAAAGAATACTACTACCATAATACTTTTACAAATGAAATCGCTTTGTTCAAAGGACCTATTCCTTGCATTCTAAAATTTTGATTGGTTTCTCATCAAATGATAAATCAGGTTTTAGAGTGAGAGTTGTCTAAGGTGGTAAAGCCAATCTATAAGCCATTGGCCCACCTTGTCCAAGACTTCAAACAACCCTACAAAATAAGGACTTGGCTTCCCTTTTACACCGAATCTCATAACTCCCCAAGTTGGTAATGCTTTTTGTAGCACATAATCACCTACATAGAAATTGAGATCTTTCTTGATAAGCTTTACCCTATCAGCCCACTGCTACAAGAATTTTGACTTTAGTAACTTTCTCTCCTCCACTTCACTCCAACAATTGGTGATCGACAAGGTCAACCATAAAGAGCTTCATATAGTGCCATGCCTATATTGAAGTTATAGCTGTTATTATAGGTGAGTTGAATCAACGACAAGTGGTCATCTCAATTACCCCTCCAATCTATAGTGTGGACTTGTAGCGTATTTCTAATGTTTGAATAGTTCTTCTAGACTGACCATTTGTTTGTGGGTGGAAGGTTGTACTAATTATGAGATTAGTACCCAACTATTATTGAAGTCTGCCAAAAGTGTGAAGTGAATCAACTAACCCTATCTGAAATGATTGATAATGGTACACCATGTCGACTCACAATTTCCTTTACGTATATTCTCGCTAAGACATTTAACGATTGCGTCTTCTTTAGGGGAAGAAAATGTGCACTTTTGGTAAGTCGATCCACTATTATCCAAATAGATTCATGACCCAATGAAGTCTTGGGTGAGTCTGAGACAAAATCCATTGGGCTGTGCTCTGACTTCCATTCTAGAATTTCAATAGGTTGGAGGGTACCATATGGTCTTTGATGTTCATATTTAACTTGCTGAAAAGTTAAGCATCTAGAGACAAATCGCCTATGTCCCTTTTCAACCCATTCCACCAAAAATTCCTTTTTATATCTTGATACATTTTTTTCCTTCTATGTTGATGGTGTACTGAGACCTATGTGCTTTATATAACAAATCTTGTTCTAGTTCTGGCATTGTTGGAACCACCAATCTTCCTTTAAATCTTACCTCATCATTAGAGCCTTTATTGAAGTTAGGTTTGTCTAATAAAGTCTGTACTTTTGCATCCTATTTTTTAGCCTCCAAAATGGGTTTAACCAACTCGGATTTTACCTCTAAGTTTGCTACAAAAGCCTTTTTGTTTTTCAACTGTAACTTAGGTTGAATACTTATTACTTCTTCAATCAATCTCTATTCTTTTACTAGCATTTGAGCCACACTCCCTATGACTTTTCGACTTAAGGCATCGGCCATTACATTGGCATTTCCTGAATGACATTGAATAGAAAAATCATAATTATTAATGTACTCAATCCACCGTCTTTGTCTTAAGTTAATATCACTTTGAGAAAAAAAGTACTTCAGACTCAGGTGATCTGTAAAGATCTCCAATTTCTCTCCATGTTAGTAATGTCTCCAGATTTTTATGGCAAAACCTACTGCTTCCAATTCAAGATCATGAGTGGGGCAATTATCTTCATGCTTCTTTAGTTGTCTTCAAGCATATGCTATTACCTTCTCGTTCTGCATCAAAACACATATGAGGCCTTTTCTCAAAGCAACACTATATACGATAAATCCTCCAATGCCCGACAATAAAGTTAAGACTGGAGCGGTTGTTAACTTTTATTTTAACTCTTGAAATGAATTCTCACATACCTCATCCCATATAAACTTCACCCTTTTTGGTTAGTTTTGTCAAGTTTAATGCTATACTCGAAAATCCTAGGATAAACCTTTGGTAATAACTGGCATGCCCTAGAAAACTTCTTATTTTTGTGACAGTCTTTGGCGTTTCCCACCTTATTACTACCTCGATCTTGGCTGGGTCCACTTAGACTCTTTTTTATAAATAATGAGCCACAAAGACATCTTGTTCTAACCAGAATTCATCTCTACTCAACTTAGCATAGAGTAGATGATCACTTAAGGTTTGAAGAACTATATGTAAGTGTTCTCGATGTTCTTTTGGTTGTAGAGTAGACCAATATGTCATCAACAAACACAATTAAGAATTTATCCAAATAATTTCAAAAAACTTGATTCATCATATCCATAAATGTTATAGGAGCATTCGTCAATCCAAATGACATTACTAAAAATTCATAGTAGCTATATCAGATATGAACAATTTTCTTTGAAACATCTTTATCACGTATTCTCTGCTGATAGTATTCTAACCATAAATCAATCTTTGAGAACACTTTAGCTTCTTGTAGCTAATCAAAAAAATCATTGATCCTGGGTAAAGGATACTTATTCTTTATAGTTACAAAATTAAGCATCCTATAATATATAGATAATCTTAAGGATCCATCTTTTTTCCTTAGAAAGAGAATTGGAGCTCCCCAAGTTGTGAGACTAGGTCTGATAAATCGCTTATCTAGTAATTCCTTCAATCAACTCTTTATTTCCTTTAACTCTATAGGGGGCATATGATAGTGTGCCTTAAAGATGGGTTCTCTTCCGACACTACAACAAAACTGGGTATTAGCGACGCTTATATAAGCGTCGCAATACTATGCGTCGCTAATATATTCTAATTACGACATATAAAAAACCGTCGCAAAAAATACAACTATTAGCGACGCATAATATTAAGCGTCGCTAATAATAGTCTATTAGCGGCGCACAACTCCAAATGTCGCTAATACGTAATATTTTAGCGACGCTTGAATTTATGCGTCGCTAATACTTACGTTGTTAGTGACGCTTATAAAAGCGCCGCTAATAGATATATATATATATATATTTAATATAAATTTTAACACTATTAACAACGTATACTTACAAACGTCGCTAATAGTTTCAACAATAGCGACATTTAAATATGAGCGTCGCTAATAATTCTAAATTTAAAAAAAAAATAAAAAATAAGAACTAATAGCGACGTATATGCATATACGTCGCTACTATTACCTATTTTTATTAAAATTTTATTATTTTTTTATTTTTAAAAATTAAAAAAATTAATTTAAAATACTACTAGCGATGTATATAGTTATACGTCGCTATTAGTATTTTAAATTAATTTTTTATTTTTAAAATTAATTTTAAAAAATAAAAAATATTAAAAATTTAAAATTAGGGGAAAGATAGTGTGTAGGTAGATAGGAGAGGGAAGAGAGAGAGGGGAGGGAAAAGAGAGAGGGGAAGGAAGAGAGAGAGGGGAGGAAAGAGAGAGAGAGGGAGAGGGTGGAGAGAGAGAGGGAGGAGAGAGAGGGTGGAGAGAGAGAGAGAGAGGAGAGAGAAAGGGTGGAGAGAGAGCGGGGAGGGAAGGGAGAGAGAGGGGAGGAAAGAGAGAGGAGAGGGAAGAGGGAGAGAGGGAGAGGGTGGAGAGAGAGAGGAGATAGAAAGGGTGGAGAGAGAGGGAGGAGGGAAGAGAGAGAGAGACAGAGGGGAGGGGAGAGAGAGACGAGAGGAGAGGAGAGGAGAGGAGAGGGGGAGGGAAGAGAGAGAGAGGGAGGAGAGAGAGGACGGGGAAAGAGAGGAGAGGGAGAGAGAGGGAGGAGAGAGAGGAGGGGGAAAGAGAGGAGAGGGAGAGAGACAAAGAGGGGAGGGAGGAGAGAGGAGGGACAGAGGAGAGGAGGGAGAGAGAGTGAGTGATTTTATATTGTTGGTTTTTTAAAAAAAAATTAATTTTTTTTATTTAAAAAATAAAAAAATTAATTTAAAATAAAATACTAATTGCGACGTATAGGAATATACATCGCTATTAGTACACGTATTAGCCACATATATTATTATACGTCACTAATACACATACTACTAGCGACGTATACAAATATATGTTGCTATTAGTAATTTAAATTAATTTTTTTTATTTTTAAAATTAATTTTAAAAAATAAAAAAATCTCAAAAAAATTTAAAAAAAATTGAAGAGAGAGAGGGGAGGGAAGAGAGAGAGGAGAGAGAAAGGGTGGAGAGAGAGGGTAGAGAGGGAGGTTAGAGAGAGGGGTTAGAGAGAGAGGGCAGAGAGAGAGGTTAGAGAGAGGGGGAAGAGAGAGAAAATTTTTTAGCGACGGATTTGAGTAAACGTCGC
Source organism: Saururus chinensis (assembly GCA_035235625.1). NCBI lineage: Eukaryota > Viridiplantae > Streptophyta > Magnoliopsida > Piperales > Saururaceae > Saururus > Saururus chinensis. Next base: position 28,265,582 of record CP141142.1, read on the forward strand.
TAAAGTATATATTTAGTGACATACGGTCCTAGTGACCATCGCTAATAATTAAAGTTTTTTAAAAAAAACCCAAAAAATACCTGCGCGGGGAAATTTTGCGCTTGGGCGAAATTTCCCCGCGCTGTATAAATCCCCCCAGCCTCGTCCTTTGCATTTCACCCTTCGCCCATCTCCCGCTGCCCACCCCCGTGCAGCCCTTGTCGCACTGCCACATCGCTGCGCTGCCACGCCTTCGCCTTCACCACATTGCCATGTCGTCGCCTTCCCCCCCCTTAGCCTTTGCCCACCGTCCTCTGCCTCTGTTCCCCTCCCAGTCGCCCTTCTTCCGCCCCACCTCCCCCCTCCACAGGTACTGCCCCGTCGGCCTCCACCGCTGCGCAGCCAATCCGCCCTGCCGCTCAGCCACCTTCCGCCCCGTCGCTATTAGTATAGGGGAGGGAAGAGAGAGGGGATAGGGGAGGGAAGAGAGGGAGGGTGAGAGGAAATTTATTTTGATTTTTTAAAATTTTTTATTCATTTTTTTAATTTTTTAAAAAATAAAAAAAATTAATAAAATAAAATACTAATAGCGACATATAGAAATAAACGTCGCTATTAGTACGTGTATTAGCAACGTATAAATATATAAGTCGCTAATACCTATACTAATAGCGATGTATATTACTATACGTCGCTATTAGTATTTACTTTTTTTATTTTTTTATTTTCAAAATTAATTTTTAAAAATAAAAATTTATAAAAAATTGAAATTAGAGGAGAGAGGGGATAAAGAGAGAGGGAGGGAAAGAGAGGAGAGGGAGAGAGAAAGGAGAGAGGGAGGGAGGAGAGAGAGAGGAGATAGAGAGAGGAGAGAGGGAGGGAGGAGAGAGAGAGGAGATAGAGAGAGAGGAGAGAGGGAGGAGAGAGAGAGGCGAGAGGAGAGGGGGAGGGAGGAGAGAGAGAGAGAGGAGATACGGAGAGACAGTGGGAGAGAGAGAGGGGAGAGAGAAAGAGGGGTTAGGAAGAGAGAGAGGGGGAGAGAGAAAGAGGGGGGAGAGAGAGAGGGAGGAGAGAGGGGGAGAGAGAAGGAGGAGAGAGAGAGGAGAGGGGAGAGGAGGAGAGAGAGAGGAGAGGGGCGAGGGAGGAGAGAGAGAGAGGAGACGGGAGAGGAGGAGAGAGGGAGGAGAGGGAGAGAGGAGGAGAGGGGAGAGGAGGAGAGGGGAGAGGAGAGGGGGAGAGAGAGAAGAGAGAGGGGAGGGAGGAGAGAGAGAGGAGAGGGGAGAGGAGGAGAGAGAGAGGGGAGAGGAGAGGGGGGAGAGAGAGAGAAAGAGAGAGGGAGGGAGGAGAGAGTAAGAGTAGAGAGAGGGGGAGAGAGAGAGAGGAGATCAAGAGAGAGGGAAAAGAGGAGAGAGGAGGGAAGAGAGAGAGAGAAAGAGAGTGGAGGGAAAAGAGAGAAGAATATTTTTTTGATTTTTTTAATGTTTTTTAATTTTAAAATAAAAAAATAAAATTAAAAATTTGAAATTAGAAGAGAGGGGAGGGAAGAGAGAGCAGAGGGGAGGGAAGAGAGAGAGAGAGGGGAAGGAAGAGAGAGAGAGAGTGGAGGGATGAGAGGGAGAGAGGGGGGGGGAGGAGAGAGGAGAGCGGAGGGAAGAGAGAGAGAGGGGAAGGAAGAGAGAGAGAGAGGAGAGGGAATAGAGAGAGGTGGAGGGAGGAGAGAGAGAGGGAGGAAAGAGAGAGAGGAGGGATGAGAGGGAGGAGAGGGAAAGAGAGGAGAGGAGAGAGAGAGGGAAGAGAGGGAGGAGAGAGAGAGAGGAGGGAAGAGAGGGAGGAGAGAGAAAGAGAGGAGAGAGAAAGAGAGGAGAGGGAAGAGAGAGGAGAGGGGAAGGGAGAGAAAAGACTAAATTATTTGTGATGCTTAATATGCGTCTCAAATAGTCACCAATTACGACGTTTGTAACCAAACATCGCAATACGTAAAATATCTAGCGACGTTTAGCATAAATGTCGCAATAAGAAAATATTATAGCGACGTTTCTAATGAAACGTCGCAATAGGAATGTGTTTTAGCGACGTTTCCTTAGCAACGTCGCAATAAGCAGTGTTTTAGCGACGTTCCCCAGGATACGTTGCTAATACGAAATACCGCACGGGGAATTTTCGTTCTCCCGCGTGGTCAAAATAAAAATACAGTGGGGGTGATTTCGCCCATGCGGTTTTATCTCCACCTCCTCCACAGTTTTTCCACCCCGCCTTCGTCGTGCCTACATCCTTCCGCTGCCATCCCGTCTCTGCTGCCTCCAGCTCCTTCCGCCGCCATCCCGTATCCGCCGGCTTCTGCTCCTTCCTCCACCATCCCGTTTCGGCCCCGCGCCATGCCGCATTCCCACCGCCCCTCAGCGCCCAGCAGTCCCCGGCCCCGAGCATGGCATCCCTGGCCCCGAGCATGCTGTCCCCGCCCCGAGCATGTCGTCCCGGCCCTCGCTCGTCGTCCAGCGCCGCACATGCTGGCCCGCACTGCACCGTGCCTGCCTCTAGCCCCTTCCGCCACCGTCCTGACTCGGCCCCGCGTAATGCCATAGTCCCGCCGCTCCCCGCCATCCCGCCGTGCCCCGCTGCCGCTTTCCCGCCCCTAGCAGGCCGTCCCAGCCCACACCCGTTGTCTAGCCGCACGCCTGCCGTCTCTGTCCGCCCCGCGCAGCGGTGCACTTCACCCCGCGCACACGCTCGCTGCCCAGCCCCGAGCCCGCCATCCAGCCCCGAGCCCGCCACGACCCGGCGTTCCACTTCATGCCGGTGCCGCCGTCCAGCCACGACCCGGTGTTCCGCTCCGTGCCGGTGCCGCCGTCCCGCCATGACCAGGCCACTCCCTGTGCAGACGCAGCTCGCGTGGGGTGCAGTTACCCGCGACCCAGGTCACTGTTGACCCGGGTTAATCTTCCAAACCGGGTCACTCGAGTAGTGACCCGGTTTGGTAAATTTTTTTTTATTTAATTTTTTTAGCTACGCTGCATAGGAGCGTCGCTAATACAATTTTTATTTTTAAAATTTTTTAAATACTTTTAGCAACACATCTCTAAGCGTCGCTGATTATGATAAATTATTTTTTATTTTTAAGTAATTTTTTTATTATTTATTTAAATAATTAAATTTTTTTAAAAAGTAAAAAATATCTTTATTAGCGACGTATAATAAACATCGCTATTAGCATATTTAGCGATGGATATGAATAAGCGTCACTAATAATATACTAATAGCGACGTTTATTATACGTCGCTAATACATACTTTTAGTGACGCTTTTGAATATGCGTCGCTAATATGTAATAACGACGGCAGTTTTATCAACGTATTTAGCGACATTTTTTATACGTCGCTAATAATTATTAGCGACGTATAACAAGATATGTTTGACATCCTCAAGTATCAATTATCATGCCTTCACAATAGAAATGATATATACCCCTAAAGGATCTTGGTTTCCATGAAAACTAAAATTTTTATCTCTTTGCTTATGGAATATAATATTTTTCCTTTTACAATCTACTAAGGCCTTATTTTCAGCTAACCAATCCATTTCTAATATAACATCAAAGTCTGTCATACTGAAGAGTATAACATTAGCCTTCCATTCTTGGTTTTATAATGGTATAAACACATCTTGAAGAAATTTTTGGGTTATAAAAGTGTTTCCCATAGCAGTTGACACTTCTAAAATATATCATAGTTCCATAATGAGATAACTAGTACTTAAAGCAAAATCATTGGATATAAAAGAATGTGTCGATCCTACACCTATTAAAACTTTAGCAATTTTATTAAAAATTAGAAGTGTACCTTGTATAACTCTTATTTGTACCTTGTATAACGCTTATTGATGTTTGAGCTTCCTCTGTAGTGATGGCATAGATCCGGCCTTGAGCCTTAGGTTTTTGTTATGTCTTCTTTCCTCTTGGTTCTTCTTTTTAGGGCATTCTATAGTTTTATGCCTAAAATCCCCACATGCAAAGCATCACCTTTCATATTAGTAACAAAATCCTGATGGATAAAATTAATTACATTTGGAACATTTCTCTATTTTCTTCTCCCCTTGAGTCTGGGTTGGTGGTCCAAAGGTCTTCTAAAATTTTTTATTTGCATTCTGTGTAGGGAACATCACTTTCTTCTTCTGGCCTTCAATTTCAAAACTACTGCTTTGCTGCGGTCCTTTCGTTCTGCCAAAAACTCATGATATTCTTTCTCCATCAGAGAAGCCAATTCCATAGCTCTAGCAGGAGTAGTAGGTTGAAATCCTACTATTCTATTGTGGGGTCCATTATTCAAACTCTAACAAATTTCCAAGCTTTCTTTACCTTTGTAGGCCACACTTCAAGAATAAAGTGTTGTAGCTGCACGAATTCATTTTCATATTAAAATATTGTCATGTTTCTATGCTGATGGTCCAAGAATTATTTTTCTTTCTTTTCCTGAGCATAAGAGAAATACTTATTGTATAATACTTCTTTGAACTCTTCCTACTTGAAATTATCCTTATCAGGGAATAAATTTCTTTCTGCCAATGGCCACCAAAAGGATGTCTCTCCTGTCACTGCAAAAGTGTCTATGTCCACTTTCCTATTTTCAGGAACTTTCAATGCTTTAAAAATTCTTTCAACCTTAAATGTCCATTTCTCAGTTGCTTCTTGTCCATCTTCTCTTGAGAATTCTGGAGCAATTTTCTTAAATCGACCAAGCAAGTTATCTTTTTCACTATGACTGCTTTCAACCACATCTATAGAGTTGCTTAAGCAATTAGGGCTAGGTTGAAATCCTAGAGCCTTTAGATGTTGGGTCATTCTTCGAATTATTAGATCAAGGAAATAATCTATCTAATTTTCTGGTGCCCTTACACCCTGAACAAGGACATTCTCAACTTGGTTGGAATCATCTGTAATTATACTTTTTACCATTATTAGACGTCATTTTGGGGTGTTAATAGATTGTAACTACCTTGAAGTCACAAATTTTTTTTTAAACAAACAGTATTTGTTTTTAAACATTCCCTTACATATTCACATAAGTGCAAAAAAAGGTGTTTCAGACACACACACACATCAAAAATATTTACAAAGTGACTACACAACTTAAAAGCCAAAACACATGCACACATTTTATTTTTCAGGGTCAGAGAAAGCCTTTCAAAGAAAGATTTTCTTCATTGGGCATTGATAGAAGTAGTGCCCTCGATGTTCACAAAATAGGCATATCTCTAGTAGATGCTTTGTGTACAACATCAACCCTTTGCCCTTGTTAAGTCTTCAAGCCCTTTCTTCTTCCTCCTGCCGTTCCTCCTCCTCTTCTGAGGGTAACTCATTGAGGTCAAAGTTTTGTATAACATTTCCCCTTTCAAGTTATCCATCATCTTCTCTATGCATGGGTCTTTTTTGAACAATTCTCCCTCAGCTGGGTACTCCCAAGGAAGGTTCATCTCAGGTGGTTTGTCCATGATCAGGTCTCCCTCAAGGTAGTTCTCCTTGGTCGGGTTCTCCTTGAGGGGGTACTCCTCGGTCAATTCTTCCTCGAGGGGGTCCTCTTCAAATGAATCCACCTTGAGTGGGTCCTTCTCATGTGAACTTTCATCAGAAATCTAAATCAAGGTTGGCAAGTTAGAAATGTTTATCACTTCCTCTACATCATCATTATCACTTTGGCATAAAACAACATTTAGATTAGGTTCATTTGAAGCAGCTAAGGTTTTTGTCACGAAAGCTTCCATTGAAGTTCCACTTATTTTTTCTTCTTTTGCTTCAAACTAATCATTTAAGAAAACAATTTAGAAACTGAATTAGAGATTTCTAGTTTGTCTAATGATGATAAATCCAGAAGTCGTGATATCGAACGACATTCCCCCGAGCACTCATGGGGCATTGAGAGGCTAAAAAAGTTAGTAGCTTTCCCATGATCCCATGCATGTGCCATATCGATTATTTTTCTTAGTGGGTAATAAAGAGTCATGCTTCAATAGCTTTTGGACTTTATACCAAATAACTACCCTTCAAATCAGATCAGAATTATCCAGAAAATACACACACCAAAACATAAAGAGATGCACAGAAGACATTTCACAAATATAACATTCCAAAGAAAATAAACCAAATAAGTATAATTGAACAAAAATACTTTTTAAAAAATTAAGTCTGCAAGCATAGCATCAGTTTAGAGTTTCAGACTCCCTATCTTGAACATAGAGTACAATTTCATGGCTGAAAAAGGCTTCAAACAAAAAAATTGACCCCATTCTAAGTTAAAATGGCTTAGATTGGAAGAAAAGAAGTTAAAGGAGTGATAGAAGCGAAAAAATTCATTTCGTTAAAGGATCTGGGTTCGGAATTTATAGCTGAACCCATGAATCATGAAAGCTGAACTTGCAACACATGTTATGGACGCATCATGAGCGGTTTCACTGCATGAACTGAACGGAATGAGCATGTCATGCAGTCGCTCCGTGAGATGTAGGATCACCACGTGGCCCTGTGCACAACTGTATCAGCATCAAATGTAGCACACCACATTGCTAAAGCAATCCTTGCATCGGCCTGCATCAGACCCCATAAAAAATTGTTTTTTTAGTTCCAAAATTTCAAATGACAATATCTTTTCAACCATAAGTCAGAATCGTGTGATCTTAGTACTGATGAACACATATCAATAGGCCCTTTAAAACTAGCCCACTCATGAATAGGTTATCCTGTTGTTTGTTAGTGGGTCCTGCCCATGAGGCACACTTCTTGATTCCATAACTCACAGCTCTAATGTCCGATTCAAGTGATTTATGGGCCGTTACACTTATCTTTTAGAGCTCTACTACAAACCTTTAAAAAATTTATCTAAGATAATATTTTACTAATAAAATTTACTAAAAAATCTATCATTGGTTTTAAAAACACCGAAAAATCTAGGCTGTTACATCCTCCTTCTTAACTATGTAGAGTTTTGATGGAATAGGAGTCTAGGAGATGTTAAGAAAATCCGAAAATGTTAGCATCAACCTTGTACATTAACTGAAGGAAGAAAGTGAATCCCCATATGTAATTGTCAATCTCATACATTTTTTAATTTTATCACTTAAACTATTCAAACCATAAACATGTTGATGCCCGCATTGATGAAACCAAAATTCACTAGTGAATGGTCGTTGCGTCATCATTTTTTGATAGTAGCATCCAATATTTTGTCAACATTACCTTCGACATGCTGATGTCAACATCGACAAATTTTAAAAAAGTAGATGTGTTCTCTCTTTTTATTCACACAATATATGCAAAAATTACCTTAATGTCATTGTGTGTCACATCCTTCCCTCCTTATGTAGAGGCAAATATAGGTATGTAACATTATTTCCCTATTCTTGTAATGCCTAGGACATTTTAATAATGAATTTTTTAAAATTTGTGACCGTCAAAAAATTCACCAATGCTTATGTGAGTACATTGTTGAAACCAATAAAATCAGTTGCACTAAAACTATGGGTGGGTAGGGCAGTTAAAGGATGGTGGGTTCTATTATGCTCCTTAAAAAGTATAAATCCCACAAAATCAAGGATTTTCCTTGATCCAAAAGAATCTAGAGAGTCCTTCATAGAGTGAAAGACCATAGTCAAGTACTTTAATAGAGATTACAAAAAGATAAATATCGGCGGAGTGCATACTAATGGGCATGTCAAAAATGAAGAGCAGAAAAAGAATCCATTGGCAAAGCCTTATTTATTGGTAGGATATATAAATCTAAATGTTATTTTTCTAAGTTTTCATTTGAGAAAGACATGTATATAACACTTGTGACAATGCTATGTTAAGCATAATGTGTGTGTTCAAAAAATATTCTCCAAATTTCAAAAGATGCAAGTGTGGGTTGGTTTCAAAGATTTTTGACCAAGAATAACTTTATCATGTGTTAATTTATGATTTACAAATGTTTTGGTTAATCCATGGGTGTTTGTCCATTGTGGCAATGATTTGATACTATGCTATGATCACCAATGTCACCACATATGTGTCAGTGGGGTTTCATTGATAAGGAAAAGACAAACTATTCCTAGCTTCAACCTTCCAAAAGGCACATCATTATAGAAGACAATTCTCACTGTTGACAGAAACCAACATGTAGTTGAAAATGCTATTGGCCACAATGCTGACACCTACACATTGGTGGGATAACCGACTAGAGTTTGGTTTGTGCTTTTGAAATGATATTTTCTAGGGCCATCATTGGTCAACTATTTTCTCCACATATTAGGCCTTATACTACCTTTTCTTGGATAGGAAAGTAGGTCCCACTTGACAACTTTGACATTTAGTTTTCCTCATTCAATCATAAGTGGTCTAAGGTTTATAGGTGAAAAGAAAGTGATGTAAAAATGTCACTATCTTTTTTCATGCTCTCTCCTCGTCCTAAGCTGAGTGTAAGGAATACTTAGGGACCATTCAATTTCCAGATTAACAGTGCACATGCTAGTACATATTAGCTTCAGTGCACTAGTGTGTGTGTGTATCATAGATCTCATAGATGGTTGACCCTAAGGTGTTTCTTAAGTTGGGTACACAGTAAGTGAGGAGCATTAAAAACTTTTCCCATCTCTTTCCTTGCTATGAATGATTCAGTGCTATATGTTTTAAAACTTAGACCAGACTAACCTTTTAGACTAGGTTTAACCGAACCTCGTGTACAAGCCGGACTGGTCCTCCTCACTGGGCGGGTTAGTCCACTTAGATTAGAATGAGTGAAAAAAAAATGTTAAAGGCAGGATTTGAAGTGGACTAGACTCAACTAGCTACATAGAAGCACTAACCATCTCTACTGCATTAATTACATAGTATATATATTATTAACTTATATATTTAGTATAATTTTAATTAAAATTATGATGAAATTTTTTATGCAGGATTAAAAACAGAGCTTAGCCAACAATGTATGGTCGAGACGCTAACCATCTATATTAACTATTTTATTGTTATTTTATATTAATAATTAATATATTTTATATATTTTTGGAGTTTTACTGCTCATTCTCAATTCGGGCTCACCTACAGTTAAACCTGATTGAGCCCGGCCATTCAACCGGGTCAACGGCGGGCTGGGTTTTAAAACGTTGTCCGTTTCTTTTAGTGCCAAAAATAACTTTACTCGGCTCCCTCCCTCGCTCTCCCCTCGATTGCCCATGCCTTGTTGCGCGATTTTTGCCCCTGACGCCTCATCCTCATCCTCATCCTCATCCTCATCCCCATCTCCGATTCCTCCTCGTTCCTTTGCACTTCAATCTCATGGAAACATCTATTGCAAAGCGAAGTCGGATGCCATCTTATCTACGTTGTACAGAACTCAGGTAACATTTATACACTCCACAACGCGCTGTTTACATGGTAGCAAACTCCAGCAGTTGGGTTTTGCAAGAGTTACTGAATTAACTGGAAGAGGACCTTTCGGAGGTAAAATTTTGGGCACTGGTGAGGGAATTAGTGAATTGGGTGTTCTTAATAATGCCAAGGAGTTCATTGGATTGACAAATCAAGAGGCTGTTGGAGTTTCTGTTACAAGTACAGGAGATGAAAGGGTTGTTGATGAGGCAAGGAGGAAACCTGTTGGTTTTGCTGAGAAAGATTATGGGATGGGAATTGACCAGTCGGTAAAGCATTTACATAAGTTACCTGCTGAAGAACTATTAGAAATGTTCAATTTTTCTGGCGAGTTTCCTTCAATTTATGACTTCAACAATCTGCTTGCTGCTCTTGTCAAAGCTGGGAAACTTCAGTATGCTGTAAATTTGTTTCATGAATTATCATTTTACAGGTTGTCGCCTGATCCCAGAACATTTTCACTTATGGTCCGGTGTTTTTGTAAAAAGAATGAGCCAGACATGGCTACAATAATGTTGCATAACATGATGGAACTGGGGTGTTGTCCAAATGTTATAACTTTTACTGTTCTTATCGATTCATTTTGCAAAAAGGGGAAGTTGCAAAAAGCATTTGGACTACTCGAGACCATGAGTAAAATTGGTTGTGAACCTACTGTTTGGACCTACAATTGCTTGATTAAGGGATTGTGTTTTGTTGGTAGATTAGAGAAAGCCTTTAAATTATTGATTGAAATGAAAGAAGGGTTAAAAAAACCTGACATCTATACTTATACTTTGATGATGGATGGCTTTGGCAAGGTGGGCCGGTCGGATGAAGGGATGGAACTGCTGGAAGAGGCTATAACTATGGGTTTAAAGCCAACTGTGCAAACTTTCAACACTCTCTTCACAGGGTACTGTAAGGAAGGCAGGCCTTTGGAAGGGATTAAACTTCTGCACTTGATGGATGATCAGGGCTGTCGACCTGATTACATCAGCTACTGCACTTTGTTGCATGGTTTGTTAAAATGGAACCGAAGTCTGGCAGGATTAGAGGTTTATAAAGTGATGTCTGATGCTGGTTTTGTACCTAATGAAGAAATGATGAACACTCTTCTGAGAAGAGTTTGTAGAAAGTCGTTTGGTAACAGGAAATTGGTAGATTGTGTTGAGACACTTTGCCATAGGATGAAGGAAATTGGTTATAGTCTTAGTCCTTGTACGTACTGCTTTGTTATTGAAGCCTTTTCATGCAGAGGTCAGACCTACAAAGCTCTTAGCAAATTACATGAAATGGTAAGCCTGGGTTACACTCCAGAAAAAATCACTTTCAATTGTGTTATCCGGGCGCTTTGTAGTGAAGGGAAAGTTACTAAGGCATGGCTTGTCTTGATGCTTATGGTGGATAGAAGTGTAATACCAGATCAAATTTCATTTGGTTCTTTGGTTAGCAAGTTGAATCAGGAACGGAGGTGGTTGGATGCCTGTAAGGTGGATGGTTATGCATTAAAACTAGGTGTTTACCCTGTTTGGAAGGTAAGATCTGCTAGATGACGAAGTGATGTTGAAAATACTCAGGGAATCATAACAGGAAACATGTAAAAGAAAAAAAATCTGTAGTTGATTTCGTTTTTTATCTCTTCAGAAGATTGAAAACAATGAAATTCACATATCTAAGAGGCATTAACGGTGTATTTCTAGAGGCCAAATACTTGTACGTATTTATAATTTGGGGGCTTTTGTGTGGTCCGTTTAAGGCAGGTGTATTTGGTAAACTATAACTGCTTCAATTGTGAAGGAAAAGTGGTAGAAAATCTCTGGAAGTCTCCATCCATTCTTCTTCAGAAAAAAAATGAAGAGGAAAAAGATTCTTTAAGTCTTCAGCTCTGATATATCAAAAAGGTACTTCATGTTTCAAGTTATATTTTAAGAAATGTTTGGCTATGTATTGAGTTCTTAAAAGTACAAATTGACAATGGTGAAGTGTAGATCAGTGCAGGCATAACATGGTTATTTTAGTCAGAATGAGAGCAGGGGAGCAACTGTATGAAGGTGCTAGTATTGCGAAGGTAGAGATGTATTTTACCTTTTGTTTGCAATTATCACAACAACATATGATTCAAAGTTCAAGCATATCATTTTGGATTACATTTTTGGAGGCTTTTTAAAGGATAAGGAGCTTGCCACCCCCTACTTTATCCAGCCCACCCTCTTAACATAGTCGGTAAATATCCACCATCTGTATATATCAGGCTGGTGGATATCTACCGACTATATAAAAGTGGGGTGGGTGGGATAAAGTAAGGGGTCGCAAACTTCTCATCCCTTTTTAAATAACCTACAATAGTTGCTGTGATTATGTATTGGTCATACGGAAGTAGTCAATGTTTCCATGATTATGTATGGGAAATTTGTGATAATATGTACAGATGTTAAATTTGTGTTTGGAATACGGTGGATGTACTTGCTGCTGACCTAGTCATGGTGTTCCAATCTTGAAAAACCATTGAATTGGTGATTTAAAGTCAAAGGAAGGGTATTGGAATTACCTCTCCAATCTTATCTTACTAACATTCCTGGCAACGGGCTCCAATCAAGAAGATTACAATAATGTTACATTGATTACATTAATTACAGCAATCAAGGGAGGAAGACTCGGTCAATTAGTTGCATGATAGATTGATCGAGTGGATGACTATCTCTTCTTTCCATTTAGCAGTCTCAATCGGAAACTTGATGCAAGAGCAAATGACAGTCCACGATCTGGTGGAGGTGGATCATCAAGTATGCCTAACATCCCCCTTCTCCAAGATTAAGGTGGTTGAAGGCCAATATTAAGCTTGTCATTGAGCAATAAGAAGCATGGGGTATCCAAATATGTCTGCCAACATTCTAGTCCCCCTTCTCCAAGATTAAGGTGGTTGAAGGCCAATATTAAGCTTGTCATTGAGCAATAAGAAGCATGGGGTATCCAAATATGTCTGCCAACATTCTAGTGTTAGGCCCTGAAGTATGTATTTTGGTTGTCTGCATGCCAAGGCTGAGGAGTTATATGCCCCTTTCACGTATCTTTAGGCTAAGGGTCTAACAAGCCTTTCTCACTTGAAACCTTTGGCATCCATGTGGAATCCCTATCTTCTCAGGTGCCCCGATTAAAGATATTAAGCATCAACCTTATTTGAACCTGTCAAGTAAGTAGTCAACTCTTTCCATCATACCATAACTAAATAATAACATGTCTTGGCCAATGACTTCTTCAGCCTTCACCTTTGATGACAACAACCATTGCTCCAATAGTGTGCCCCTTTAGCTACTACAATAAGCCAAGTCCCTGGAAGAATCGATCCCCTAAGAGCAAGTCTTGCTTAAGAATCCACATCAACCTCCTTTACAGAGGATTCCAACACTGGAATTCACCCCACACCCTATGAAGGGTCAAATTGAACTAAGTCTTCAGGATCTGACTCAGCCTTGTTCTCTTCCACATTGACCATTGCATTCAACCTTTATTTCTTCAAGCAATCCTTAGCATGGTGTGACCCACTACGTATGAAATAGGTAGCACATTTGTTTGGCCTGCCTAACTGCGTGCTGCCCTCCTTAGCAAATAACATGTCGCTCTTCTTCCCTTGTCCAACAAAATTTTGTTTAAAGTCTGCCAAATTGTTCTCCACTATAATTGTTACAGGAAGGTTCTCCAACTCATCTTTGTACCTCATTTTGTGTCCATTTTTATAAGCCTAGCATAAAGTAGAACAACTTGTCATCCTCCGCCATATTTGTCACTTCCAGCATAAGTGATTGAAACTCTTTTACATAGTCTCAAACTCTACCCATTTATTTGAGTTTTTTCAACGCCTCCCTTGCAATACATGCTATGTGTTTACGAAGGAACTACAGGTGCAACTCCTTGAATGTGTATCACATCTCAATCCTTAGTTTACTTGCTGCTATATCATTATCCTACCGTGTCCACCACCAAAGATTTACATCCCCTCAAGATACATTGCTGCCATAGTGGCTTTCTCCTCCTCTGTGATATAGATCAACCTAAAATAGCTTTTGATGTCTCAATAGGTAGTTGTCATTCTCCTTGGCACCTCACGTCCACGAGTATGCCTTCAACTTAGGCACCTTTGCCTTCTTAGCTATATGCTAAGAACACCCTTCGCCACCATCTATTGATAATGTGTTGATGACTACCATCTTCAGAACCAACACTTCATCCATCAACTATTAGAACTTTGCCTGCATCATTTGCAACCTTCTTCATTCTCAGCCTAAGGAAGTTTGTTGTTGTAACCACATCCATGACCAATGTCAGGATTCATACTATTCCTCAAGAACAACTACCTTCTAGACTTGTCCACATGGAGAGTGACCAAATAGACACATGTTGGTCGAATGCACCCAAGTGGTCCTAAATTTACTGCAAGGAGGTTTGGACTTCAGCCAATGTGACATTCATTGTAGCCATAAGATCCACCTTTGCTTCGAGCTCTAACATACGAGTTAGCATCGAGTATACCATTGATCAACAATAGTTCGCCTCTAGCAACCTACAAGGTTTGTAGGATGCTGATGAAAAGCTTCAATTTTCTTGTGTTGAACCCATCAAAGAGTCCTCAAACTCCTTTAGGGATCCCAACAATGAAACCAACTTTCACAAGGACAAACTATTAGATACACATCTTCCCCATGATGGCCTCATCACACCGCACAACCAGCAAACTTACCGCATTGCTTTGCCTTGCTTTCATCCAATGTTTCGCACACAAATATACATAAAAGAGATAGGAAAAGAGGCTCCACCCCAAAACGTTTCCAACAACTCTTTCTTGAAATTACGATGAAAAAATGCCCTTTACATTCCTCCCAAACCCAAGGAACAACTCTACACCCACATAACATCACCCCTTTGTGAACTTGGCCCATGGCCAACTCGCCCTCTCAATTTTCTTGTTCATTTCTTACTCGCTCGTTGGTTGAATGCCCTCTCAACTTGCCCATCCACCCCTTATATAGGGGAGAGGGTACATGGAAGCCTAGTACTACTAGAACTCTTTGTCTTCCTTACAATTCGTCACCCAAGTGATCTTGCCCATTACAACTAGAAAATTTGTACACAAGCCCACCCAAGACATTTATCTAGAGTCCAACCCAGGTAGGAAATAGCTTGCACACTCCTTCAAAAGTTCCACCTAGTCCAAAATGTTTTTGGCCTCCTACTTTGACTCTAAGTCTAAGCTTGCATGCCTCTTGCCTCAACAAAGTCCGCCATTCATCCAGCTCTTGAAAGAACGTATGAGGCATATGTGTTGTAATTGACTAATTTTGATAATTAAAATAATATTTAAACTTAATTATATTTTATTCTTAGGAATCTAACAAAATTTAGTTGTAGTTGAGTCAAATTTGGAATTGATTGACTTAAAAAATATGAGTAGACATGTTCTTATTTATCAAGGTTGAAAACTAGCTGAGTGTCAAAGGTAAAAGGTTTATTTACACACAATTACATACACAATTCATTGAGTTTAACTTAGGAAGAGTAAATTTAAGTGAATTTAGAAGTATTACATTGAATTAGAGTAAATTGGAAATTTTCACTATGCATCGATCGATTGCTGCAAATTGGACTAGGTTAATTGATTGATCGACACCTGAATGAGACTATGTAAAATTTGACCGAAAGTTTATCTATCAATTAGTCTCGTGAAAGATCGGTCACTTGGAGAGGCATACTCTAACTAGAACAATGAATGATCGATCGTTGTTTGCCCCGATCAATTGTTATGTCTGTCACTTACCTAGATTAGGTCATTCCAGACGACATTCTATTCATAATTAACGTCAAGCTCATAAATTGACTTAATGGAACATATAAAGGCTAGGTTTTTGGTTTGTGAACTATGTGTTGGTATAGACAAACCGAAAAAAATATAGTGTCTCTAACTTGCAATGAAGTTACAAACTTTATCTTCCCCTTCTTAAATAAAAAAATTACAGATTTTGTTCAAATTAATGTGCCTAATTTTAATGTATTTTAACAAAAGTTTGCAATCAAATTAGAAAATAAATACACAAGAATTTTTACTTAGAAACCGATTTAGGGAAAAACCATAGTTCACTTTGCCCATATCAGCTATGCATTATGTAAACCTGAGATTACAGAATTGCCAATTGCAAAGACAATTGACTTCTTTTTCTTCAAACGGTTGGTTCTCCACACCACTCTTAAATTTTGAATCAACCACACCTTGGTTGTTTACTAGTCATAGCTTGATCGTCTCTTTTTTATGCTCTTTGATTAAAGTAGATCTTTCATCTCCTCCTTCAGAATGAATCTTTTATTCTCTTGATCTTTTTAGCAACAATCTTCAGTAAACACTGTCTCACATGTTTTTTTGTATTCTCATCTCACATCTAATCACTCTTTTTTATTTTAGTTGAGATTTCTCTCGCTCTAGAAGAAACTCCATTAGAACAACTCCACACAAGCTTCTAGGTTTTCTAGGTCTTCTCTATTCTCTTCATCATGTTCCAATCCCTTTACATAGACTTCTAAGTTCCAAAAGGAAATGACTCCAACTAAGAATCTAAATCAAACCGAAAAAATTTAATTTAGGTAACCTATTGCTCAATCGATTGATCATTCTACACGGCGATCAATTAATCCTTATTACATTCCCTCATGACTCTTTCATCAATCGATCCATCAACCTAGCAATCGATTGATAAATTATTGTCTTTGTTTAACAAAGAGTATTTTCAGGTGCTAATTGATTGTTCACAAAAGCGATTGATTGCTCTTACAATTTTGGGAGATTCTGGTACATTTCATCAACAATCGATTGTTCTATTATGGTGATCAATCATTCTGACCAGATTTTTAATTTTTTAATATTCAAACATATCCCTGACATTTCTTTTCCTAAGGTATTTTTTACCTTAAGTTTGTGAATGTGATGTGCGTGCATATTTTTACCTATTAAAAACACGAATTTGAGTATTCCTTTTATTCCACCTTTGAAAATGAATCTTCAGAATTAAATTGACTCAAAATACACATTAATGACATTGTTTTGATCACAAAAATCAGTCAATACGTAATATAAGGAAACTTATATTTTTACAATTTCCCCATTTGGCTATTTCATGAAAAATACTACAACGCGTCATTTGAAAAATAAAAATTACAACTCTATAATATATAATTAGATTTAAATAGATTGTTTAACAATAACTCTCCACCTTAAACTATAACTCTCTTATTGTATTGTGGTGTAGTCTTCAACTAGTAACTAGCTTGCATATCACAAACTAGAACATGCCCATATAATATTGTTCAAGGAAACAAGTAAATACATAACTTAAATATTCAAGTAAGTAACTTAAAGATTAATCAAGTCATAGTGAAATCAAGAATTTTTTCTTTTTATCAATTTATCCTAAATCTTCTTTTTCAAGCTCTCTTTTAGCTTTCTATCTCAATATTTAAGGTTTTCTCTAACTAAATTTTTTTCTTATTTGTCACAAATAGACAAAAAGAAATCAAGGTAAAAAAGGAGAATAAATAAAACATTATAGAAAACAATATGTGTAGTTAAGCATGTTCCAGTATCAATTATGAACATATTATCCAAGTTTCAGAGTAACACGCTATATGTATCCCACATTAGCATAACATAATCTCATTAGTTGTTCGACCAAAGAATCATAATTTCAAGTTTTAAGCCTCATAATAAGAGAAGATGTAAAAATATTTTACTTTAAGTTTAAGATTATACTATAATTATTCAAAACAATAATCAGAATATAAACAGATGATATAGTAAAAAATAATTTTCCTCCACTACTTTGGCAAATGAGTCCATCAAGAACTTAGCTCATGCTTGCATTCTATTTAATCATTAAATCACATTAAATAAGAAAAGATACAAACAATAATACATAACTTTATTTCTGTTGTTTTTATTCTCTATGTCATTCTCATGACCTTGCACTATCATTCTAAGCATTTTTTAGTGTCAAGGAGATGAAAGCTTTACACTAATATAAGATATCTCATATTAGTAAAAGATAAACATATCAAATCTCATCCATCATATAAGGGAATCTAAACCGCTCAACTACCTTATATTACCTTATAGCATAAGAGTTGAGAAATAAATCAATCATATTATACATTTAACTTGATATATGATCTCAAATTTTCATAGTGAGTATCAAGAGGCTATTTGGATGAAGATTCATTTGCATGATTCTTTTAAGACTAACCATAAATCCTCTAAATTATGTTTGGATGCAAAAATTCTTAAATATATCAAATTCATGATGAATTGTTAGATTCATGAAGATTTGTGGTTAATTTTCACTTTCCCAAGTAATTTCCTCCTGAGGAGATTCACATAATGCATCTACAAATCATATTTACATAATATACTACAAAGCATGAAAGTGATTCATTGATGAATTTAACAAATCAAATTAAGGTAAATCAAGATTTGCTACAACCAATAATCTGTATCCAAACAACCCCAAAGTTTTTTAGTTAATCATGAATGTATAAATAATTAACATTTATCTTAAAACTCTAATTAATTGATATTTAAATACTCCTCTTCACTTAATATTGTATTCATCATGCATTACATGTATGACCCATTATGTGTAATAATTCAAATTGTAAGGGTTTCCAAATAATATGTTAACTATATGTTTGATTGCCCTTTTTTTTGTTTTCTAAACTTTTCTGTAAACAAATCATCCAAACACTAAATAGACTAAAACAAACCAAACTGTCAAAAACTTCTAAGAAGAAAATGTAGATTTATTTTTCCCCTTTAAGCAACATAAACCTAGAATTTAACCAATTAAATGTTCCTAATTCCAATGTGTTCTAATAATAAATTGTCAAGCAAATAAGCAATCCAAGCATATAAGAATTTTTACGTAGAAACTGAACTAGGAAAAAATCATAAGACACTCTGTCCAAATCAACGTTGCACTATGTAAACTTAAGACTACAAAATTACCAATTACATAGATAAAAGACTCATTTTTCTTCAAATCGGCTAGATCTTCACATTAGTTTTGAATTATAAATTAACCACTCTTTGGTTGTTTACTGGCCATAGGGGTCATAGCTTGATCTTCTTCTCCTTTATGTTATCTTTATCAACATAGATCTTTCATCTTCTTTTTGAATGAATCTTCTGTTTACTTATTCTTCTTAGCAACAAACCTCAGTAAACACATAGTGTTTTGTGCTCCAATCTCACCTCTAATCACTTTTTTTAATTTATAGTAGAGATTTTCACAATTTAGAAGACAACTTTCTCAAAACTCAATTAAAGAGACTCCACACAAGCTCTTAAAGTCCTTCTAAGTCTTTTGTTTTCCTACATCATGTTCCAATCCTTTTTTTTAGACTCACAAAACCTAAAAGGAAATGGCCTCCAATTTGGAATTGTAAGCAAACCGAAAAATTGTAAGCGATCGATCGTTTCCATAGGGCGATCAGTTGTTCCCTGTATTTTACAACACAAGATCGATCGTTTCATCAAGCCGATCGATCGTTAACTATTGGCTTCATTTTAAACAAAGTGATTTCATATGTCAACCGTTTTATCAATTTCTCTAAAATAACATTCTTTTCATCAACATTAATTGAGTACAACCACTACCAATAGCTATATATTTAGCTTCTGTAGTTAATAAAGAAACATAATTTTGGTTTTTACTATGCCAAGAAACTAAACAATTTTTTATATAAAAGTATCCACTTAATGTTTTCTTCCTATAATCTACAATTTCTGCCCAATCAACATCAAAATATCATACTAATTCAGTAGTAGTGTCAAATGAAAACCATAAACCACATCCTACAAATCCACTCACATATTTCGTTACTCTCTTAATAGAATTCATGTGGGATTCTTTGCGATTAGCTTGATATTTAGAACATACTCCTACACTTAAGCAAATATCTGTGCTACTAGCAAGTATGTACACAAGATTTCCAATCATGCTTCTATATAAGTTTGTTCAACCGATTTACCTGAAGCAATCTTAATTTAACAAAAAGAGACATAGGTGTCTTAGCATGTTTTCTTTCTTGAAGTCCAAACTTCTTCACCAATTCTTTAGCAAACTTAGACTATGAGATAAAGATTCTAGAATCTATTTGTTGTACTTGCAAACTAAGAAAATAAGTTAGTAAACCCTTCATACTCATTTCAACTTCTTTACTCATCTCTTTTACAAAAGCTTTGACATATTATTTGTAGATCCAAAAATAATGTCATCCACATCAATTTATGTCATCACAACATGCTTTCTATATTTCTTAACAAATAGTATTTCGTCAACACTTTTTCTTATATAACCCTGCTTTGTCAGATATTGTGTCAATCTATCATACCATGTCCTTAGATTTAGTTTCAATCCATATAAATTTTTATTCAACTTATACACACAATCAAGATGATAAGGGTCAATAAACCCTTAGGTTGTTCGACATATAATTCATCTTTCAAGTTTCCATTCATAAAAGCATTCCATACATCTATTTAATATACCTTGAGTTTTAAATAGCAAGTCATAGCAAGAAGCAATCTAATAGATTTAAGTCTAGCAAAAAAAGTAAATGTTTCATCAAAATCAATGGCTTCTACCTAAGTGTAGCCTTGAGCAACCAATATTGCTTTGCATCGTATCACATTATGTTGTTCATCTATGTTGTTCTTATAAACCCACTTTCTTCCTATAACATTACATTGCTTAGGCCTAAAAACAAGAAACTAGACATCATGCCTAATGAATTCACCTAATTGCTAGTGCATTGCATTTACCCAATTTTTATCTTAAAGATCTTCATGAATTTTTTTGGTTTAATAATAAAAATATAACAAGAAAATTTTATGTGTTCTTCCAACTGATGTCTTGTTCTCCCTCCTTTAGTGATGTCACCAATCACATTAGTTTCTTGATGGTCTTTTTTAACCAATTTAGGTACTTGACCATCTTGAGCTTGTGATTCTTGCTTTTTTTCTTTAACTTCAGTTTCATAGATGTGATCAACATGAATCTCCACCTATGTCTATTCTTTATGATCCACATCACTAAACACGTTGAATCATTACAATTATAACAATTATCAAAATTTTGTTTTCTTTTCCTATATTCAATGTTTTGGTTTTCAAAAATTTGTGCATAATTCACAACCGTATTAAAAGATTCCATGACAATTTGAGTTATTTTGTTAAAAACCTTGTATGCCTTAATTGTCAAAAAAATTTAAAAAAAATTTTATCATCACTTTTACTATAAAAATTTCATAAGGCTTCCCTATCTTTTAAGATGTAACAAGGGCTTCAACAGACTCTAAAGTGTTCGGCATTAGGTTTTTTACCTCTCCATAGCTCATAAGGGGTTGGACTGTACTAGGTCTTAAATGGACTCCAACGAGGAGATATATTGTAGTGTTCATAGTTTCAACCAAAAAATATTTAGCAAAGTTTTTTTCATTTACTATAACACTAGTTATTTCCCAAATAGTCATATTCTTTCTTTTAGTTATTCCATTTTGTTGAGGAGTTTTATGGGCTAAAAACTCATGATGAATTTCATGTTTGTTATAGAACTCTTTGAACCTAAAGTTAGTGAATTCACCATATTTGTCACTTCTAATGTTCTGAATGTGTAGGTCACTTATGTTCTGTATAGAAAGGACAATTGTTTTGAATGTTTCAAAAGTATTTGACTTTTCTCTCAGAAAATCTATCCAAGTAAATCCACCCATACTAGCTATAGGTCATCCACACGTACTTTTTACCACCCATACTAGTTGTTTGTATTAGTCCCATAAGTCCATATGTATCAATTCTATTGGCTTCTCAGTTTTCACACGTTTTAATTTTTTATGATGGAATTTTGACTGTTTGCCCTTGTGACAAGCACCATATACAAAGGTTTTTGGAATTTCAAGGAGCACGAAAAATTATTCATTCCCTTTTTATTTTTGTCAAATCTTTGAAATTCACATGTCCTAACTTTTAATGTCACAAGTAAGTATCATCAAGCATAGACAAGTTTGTAAAATAAACATGATCAAGCAAATAACAATTATCATGAGCTCTTAAAACTTTCACATAAGTCATTCCAAATTTGTTAATAATATAATATGTCTTCATTGTAAATTTCACAGTAAAACTAGAGTCACAAATTTGATTAATGTTTAAAAGATTAGCTATAAAACCACTCACATACAAAGCATTATCAAAATTATGCAATCCAAAAAAAATTTCAAGTGCATGTTCCATCTATTTGTATGATACTTCCATCTCCAAATGTAACTTTACAGTTATACTTTTCTATCAAATTAGCAAACCTAGATTTTTCGTTAGTTATGTGCTTTGAACATCCACTATCTAGTACCATATATTAGAATGTTGAGTTTTTGTGGTAGTGTGCATTACATGACATTTCACACCCTCTTTCTTTACTCAAATTGTCTTGCTTTTCATAAATTCTTGAAGATCATCAACTTTTTATTGTGTTTTGCATTCTCAAGAGTATTTGCATTCACTTTTTGATCTTTCTTATAAAAACTATTATGAGAAAACTTATGAAAGTCTCTTTGTGATTCATGTGTGTGAGCCCTATGTCCAAGATTTTTAACTTTTACCCTAAGTTCCCTTAAGTTTTTTCTCATCTATGTCATTTATTTAAGCTAGTCAATTTTAATATTATCTCTCACAATTTGTAGTTTCTTTACTAATTTATTTTTGTTTGGCTCAAATTTAGTTAGTACTTCCTTTTTATGTAATTATTTTTCAATAAAAAGTTAAGAAGTTGAGGTAGTAGCTACATTATCATACAAATTTTTAGCCTAAAAAAATTTAGTTCTTCCTAGGAAATTTGTTTTCTTATGTCATACATACCCTAAACCATTTTTATTACATCTAAATTGACCACAACATAGAATCTTATCAAGTTTTTCTATGCCTTTGACAAACTTTCAGTTTTGAATTAGAAGTTTAATTCCTCTTTTAATTATTTATTTTTCTCAAATGATTAAAGGTTTTTATATTACATAAGAATTTGGCATCCACAAGTTGAGAATTCTCATGTTTAATAGACAAATTTTAGCTCTAAGCATCTTAAATTAATTAAAAAGCATGATTATTCCTTGCCACAACAAAATTTAAAAAAATAAAGATACAATAAGCATATTTTTCAATTCCATGAGAATCAAAAGAATAATCAAGCCTCAATCACAAAAGAAAATTTTTAAAAATACTCATATATCCTTAGCTACCACTTGTTGGTTTGTGAATTGTGTGTGTGGCAAAGACAAACCAAGAAAAAAAAAAGTCTCTAACTCACAATTAAGCTACAAGATTTATCTTCTCCTTTTCAAA
The DNA here is from genome assembly GCA_035235625.1 of Saururus chinensis. Classification (NCBI taxonomy): domain Eukaryota; kingdom Viridiplantae; phylum Streptophyta; class Magnoliopsida; order Piperales; family Saururaceae; genus Saururus; species Saururus chinensis. Next base: position 28,288,360 of record CP141142.1, read on the forward strand.
TAAAACAATCAATGATTTTATTCAAATTGATGTGCTCAATTCCAATGTGTTTTAACAAAAATTTGCATTCAAATCAGAAAATAAAATCACAAATTTTTTTATTTGGAAACCCAACTTGAAAAAAATCACAAGACACTTTATCCAAATCAACTATGCACTTATAAACCTAAGACTAAAGAAATACTGATTATAAAGACAAAATATTTTTCTTTCTTCAAATGGCCGGTTCTCCACACCAGTCTTGAATTCTAAATCAACCACTCCTTGGTTGTTTACTAGCGATAGCATAAGCTTCTCTTCTTTTATACTTTTTATCAATGTAAATATTTCATCTCCTCCTTCATAATGAATTTTCTATTCTCTTGATCTTCTAAGTAATAATCTTCAGCAAACACTATATCTCACATTTGTTTGTGTGCTCTCATTTCACTTCTAATTACTCATTTCTATCTAGGTAGAGATTTTTCTCACGGTAGAAGATAACTTTCTCAAAACCCCATTAGAGCATCTACATACAAGTTCTCAAAGTTTTCTAAGACTTTTCTACTCTCTCCATCATGTTTCAGTACCTTTATATTGACTCCCAAGTCCTAAAGGGAATATAACTCCAACTACGAAACCAAATTAAACTAGAAAAATATAATTTAAATTACCTATCGCTCAATTGGTTAATCATTTCATAAGGCAATCAATCAATCCCTATTCTTTTCCCTTATGACTCTTCCATCAATCAATCCATCAACCCAACAATCGATCAGTAAACTCTCAACTTTGTTTAACAAAGAGTGTTTTTGGGTGACAATCAATCATTGACAGAAGCGATCAATTGCACTTATAGTTTTGAAGATTCTGCTAAAGTTCATCAACGATCGATCATTCCATTTTGGCGATCGATCGTTCTAACTAGACATTTGATTTTTTAATATTAAAACCTCCAATCCTCACTATTCTTTCACCAAAGGTTTCTTGTACCCTATAGTGTGTGAATGTAATTTGTGTGCATATTTTTACCTATTGAAGATTCGAATTTGAGTATTCCTTTTGTTCCACCTTCATAAATCAATCTTTAGAGTTAAACTGACACAAAATATATATTAATAACATTATTTTTATCACAAAATAAGCCAATGTATGAGATAAGGATACATATGTTCATACATAAGTAAACATGAAATTGAAGAGATGAAAACCTAGAATTTGAGAGAGAAAAGAGGAAAAATCATTTGTTTATAGTTTTCCACAAGAGATCATCATTTTGATTCAAAGTTCATGTTGATAGTGATTCCTTGAGAGAGACACAACTAAAGAAAGAGTCTTTCACATATATAAACCTGAGATGAGTTGCAGCAAAGTTCATTGTAGGATTGAAAACTCAAGGTTAAAGTCATAAACAAGAACTTGTTTGAAGAGGTAGAAGGAGGCAAAGATAAAGAAAAGAGGATAGAAGTTCCAAGGCTTGAAGAAAAACTTGAAGGCCAGCAACAAATGAAGAAGGAGACCTAAACAAAAGTAGTTTGTTTTAGATTCTTCATAAGAGGTTGGTGGTTTGCTTATATCAATGTAAAGGTCTTACTCGATAGTGCATTGGTTTCGGTCGTTGAGAGGCTACAATGGTTTTTAACCTTGTTTGGTTTTTTACGTAAAAATTGTGCGTGTTCTTGTGTGTTTTGCTTGTTGATGGTTTGGTTCATGATGAGCATGATTATGAATGCTTAGAGATTAATTTTAATCGTTTTCATTGCTTAAGAAAAATTCGTATGCATAGAGGTTAAAACTCTTAATTGCTTACTTGTAAAAATACTAAGATTAGGAGCAATCTAGTAGTCCACTAAGCTATCTAGATAGATATTAAACTCTCAATTGGTAAATGAGGTTTTTTGTTCGAAATTTGCCTATAAATCATGTTTTACTCACTAGTGTGTGTTGATCTTACTTAGTCTTCCTAGTTTTTTATTCCTAAAGATATCTTGCTTATGTTAGGGTTTTCTCTTATAATTTGCTTGGTACTTATTTTTCTACTTAGAATTACTTGTAAAATTTGCTTATTTGTGTGCCCCAAGTTATGATTTTACTTTCTCTTAGAATCATATTTGCCTTGTGTGTTTTGAGTTAGTTGCTTTGGTGTTTTTGGTTTGTTTTAATCTTAATGGTTGCTTTGGTGTTTCAATAATCGAATGATTGATCATGGGGATGGACTTGGGAAATTCCATGAATCAACCACCTTTGTTTGATGGTCAAAACATTTCTTTTTGGAAGACTAGAATAAGAGCCTTTATTTAAACTCTTGATGACAATGTTTGGAAAGCTATTATTAAAGGTTGAAATCCTCTAATGACCAACACAAGGATGAAAATTAAATTTTAAAAGATGAGAGTCAATGGAATGAAAATGAAACTAAACTTGGTAATCAAAATAGAAAAGATCTTAGTGCATTATTCAATGTCATAGGAAAATATAAGCATAAGTTAATCTCTAATTATACTTCCACAAAAGTAGCATAGGAGAAACTTGTTAAATACACTGAGGAAATCGAAACTGTGAAGGTGTCTATGTTACAAATGCTCACACAACAGTTCAAGAACATCATAAATGAGTGAAGAAGTGACAATTTCTAAATATTATATTATAATATCGAACATTGTTAACGTATGTGATCAACAATGAGAGCCTATACCAGATTACCTTGTGATTAGGAAAATTTTAAGGTCCTTATCCTCTAAATTAGATGTTAAGGTGGATGTAATTAATGAATGCAAGAAAATTGATACCTTAGATATAGAGGAACTCAAAGGAAACTTTGAAACTTTGATATGCAAAAGAAGTCTTATGAGAATTTTTTTTTTTGAAAAATCAGAAGGAAAACAAATTTCCCTAAAAACAACTAAGAAAGCTTCCAAGAAGTCTGAAGTTTTGAATACCTTAGAAGAATCTGATGAAATGTGAGAGTTGAAAATAATAATAAAAAAACATATAACTAGAAGACATGAACAACTGGGGTCACAAACAGCCCTTGTCCGTAGTCGTCTGTGTTAGGGACATTTTAGTACAAACAGACACAACGATAGATGAATACCAGACAAATGGGCACCATTTATGCCTATAGCCCCTATATACTCTATAGTATATACCACTTTGTTCCAAATTAGGATATCAGATAGTGTAGGGACTTCACCAACATATTACAACTCATACTATAGGTTGTAGCTATCGTTTTTTAAGGCATGAATAATATATTAAAAGGGTTGTCAAGTTGCTTCTTAGGATGGAGAATAAATTTGTCTAGGCTACACCCACATTCCCAAAACAAGGTGACTTGCAGAGCCTAAAATCATAGGCCAAAGACATATTTCTTAGTAAAAAATGGGGCAATGTTGAACGCCCAACAATATGAAATGTCGGAGGGTCACTAGTGTGAACACAATTAACCCTATGACCACTCAATCAGCCAAACTTTGTTTTTCCATTTGAAATTTTGTATAAAGTGGGGCCAGTGGCTTATAGATTGGCTTTCCCCCCTCAGGTAGATAATGTTCATAATGTATTTCACGTATCTATGCTCCGAATGTATGTGTAAGACCCCTCTCATGTCTTGGATAAGACAACTCCCACCTTAGAACCTGATTTATCCTTTGAAGAAAAACCAATAAAAATTTTGAATCACAGGGAACAAATTCTTTGAACAAAAAGGTTCCATTGGTAAAAGTATTATGGCAGCACCATTCTTCCATGGAAGCAATGTGGGAGTTAGAAAGTGAAATGTAGAAGAAATATCTAGAGAACTATTTGAAGATTGATGAATTCAATTTCAAGGACAAAATTATCCTTAAGGGGGGGGGGGGGGGGGTAGATTATGACAACCCTAATTTTTCGGTAAGTTTTTAAAACTAATAATAGATTTTTTAATATATTTTTATTAGTAGAACATTGTTTTAAGTTAAGTGTCTAAAAAATTGCGGTAGAGCTCTGAAAGATGAGTACAACAGTCCTTGAATCACTTGAATTGGACATCGGGGCCGTAGGTAATGGCCTCGAGAAGCATGCTTCATGGGCTAAACCCACTGTAAAACTATGGTAAAACATGCCCATGAGTGGTCTTATTTCGAAGGGCTCGTCAATGTAAGTCCATCGGTACCAAGATTGAGCGACTTTGACTTACAGTTGAAAAGATATCATTGTTTGAAGTTTTAGAATGTGAAATAAATAAAAACATTATTATATATGGGAGACTGATGTAGTAATTCCATTGTTGATGCCGATGTGTGGGGCACATGGCGGCCCAGCATTGCGTGGGATGGGCGCACATTGCACTGCACGATGCTCACATTTTGCATGTCTGCGTGAAGGTCACACGTGCAACCCATGGTCCCCACGTGTCACGCATCCATTTTCCATCACCCACAGATTCGGCTATAAATTCCAAACTGTATCACTTACCCAATGAAAATCTTTCACCTCTGCCATGCCCTAACCTTCTTTTCTTCCATTCTAAGCCGTTTGAACTCCAAATTAAGCCATTCAATAATCGTTTCTAGTTAAATCAAGTGTGCTAGATGTGGTGGTAGGTTTGGTTTTTCTGTTGGAGATTTTTCAATTAAGAAATTACACTTCAAGTTCAAGATAGGGAATCTTAAGCTCTAAACTGATGCTCTGCCTATATAATCATTTTTTCTAAGCTATTCTTGTTCCATTATTTCTTTTTCTTGTTATTTTATGTAGAATATTATGTCGGTGAAATATTGTGCATACATTATTATACTGATTTGATTGAAGATAGTTATTTAGTTTAAAGACTAAAAACTATTAGAGCATTGCTCCTTGGTACCTACCGAGAAGAATAATCAGTATTGGCATGCGCATGGGCATGGAGCATTATGGGAAAGCTCCTAGCTTATTGAGCTGCATGATGCCCTATGATTACTGGAGGGAATGCCATTAGGTATCACGGCTATTAGATTTATCGTCATCAAACAAACCAATATTTTCTAATTCTATTCCTGAATATATTTTTGAAATATGTTTTTAGGCAAAAATAAAGTTTTTGATTATTTAATGAAGTTCTACTTAGCATTGCTTTAGAAATTAACATGACCTATTGAGTATAAAAGTACTCACCCACTCCCAAACTATACAGTGATTAATACTGGAGAAGAAGTAAAAGAAGAAGAATTGTTTAGCTAATTTATCTAAAAGAAGAAGAATTGGTGGCAAAATATGCATCAATTTTTGTATAACTAGGAGCTCTACACACAAAGTGATCTAAGGCATGTAAATTAAATTTTATTATAAACTGTGATATATATATATATATATATATATATATATATATATATATATATATATATATATATATATATATATCATGTTTTTGGCTATGCAATGGTTCCGATGTATTTATTCCAAAAATTATGATTCTATGTGTATTTTATGTTTGTTATATGAACTGATGGTCGTAACATTCGGTCACGTGAGTATAAATTACATGTATCGGACGAAGTTACAATGTTTATTATATCATTGTAAAATTGCGGCTGGCACAATAGTCATGTAATTATAAAAACCTTAACCCATCTTGTTGGTGTGACCAATGCTCAACATGGTCTCCAATCCACCTGATTTTTCTTTAGATGACATAAGTTCTCTATTGAGAACACCAAACTTCTCTTTCTCATTCACAAGGTCTTCTCAAGGTTAGTCACTTCTCTCTAAAGTTTGATGTTCAACTCTACTAACCTATTTACCTCTTAAGAAAATAAGACTACCTTATCATCTTTCTTTTTCAACTCTCTCAAGGCTTTTGGTCTTCATAGTTAAAACTAAGAATTGTTGAAGGAACCCTTCGTACTCATTAGAACTAAAGTTAGCCTTTGAGTTCTCTTCAAGATAAATGAACTCATAAGACTTTTCACCGAAACTATCTTCCTTCACACTTGCATAAAAGACAGTATAATTAAACATCTCTTCTTCACTAGAAGAACTCTCATCGGAGTAAGTTTCTTGAAGCACCTTGGCCTTTCTCTTATTGTCAAAACCCTTTGAATTATTAAGCTTGTCATAAAAAAATTCTTAGAATTATTGTTAGGACAATCAATAGCAAAATGACATAATTTACCACATTCAAAATATTTCATATTCTTCTTATCTTTTTTGTTTTACCTCTTGCCTTTCTTATCCCCTTGTCTGCTCCCAAAATTTTGACCCTTATTCTCAAACCTAAAGTTCCAAGATTTCATAAATTTCCTCAATTTTTTGGCTAACAAGAGCATTAATTCTTCATTATCCACAGATTCATTAGATTCTTCTAAGGTGTTTAATTTTTTTTCTTTTTTGAAGTTCTCTTAGATGCTTTTAGGGCAGTTTGTTTTTGCTTCAATTTTTTAAATAATTCTTTCTTATTTTCATAAGATTCTTCTTGTATCTAAAAGGTTCTATAGTTACAAACATGCTCCCCAATGTCTAATGTATCTATTTTTTTAAATTCATTAATTATTGTCATCTTAATTTTAAACTTGGAGGACAAAGACCTTAACAATTTTCTCACAACTTGGTAATCATGAATGGGCACCCCCAATTGATCACAAGTATTAATGATATTGGATATCTTAGCATAATGTACAAAAATCATTTCATCTTTACTCATGATCATATTTCCAAAATCAAGGGTAAGCATTTGTAACCTAGATACTTTGATAGCATCAGTTCCCTCATTATACTTTCAAAAGTTTTTCCAATGCAACCATAGCGGATGTGCAATTTGATATTAACTTATGTTGTGGCTTTCCTATGACATTAAACAACACGCTAAGGGTCTTACTATTTTAATTTTGAAGTTTTGTTTCATTTTCATCTCACTCACTCTCATCTTTTAAGATTGAATTTCTATCTTTGTCTTTGGTCATTGGAGGATTTTAACCTTTAATCACTGCTTTCGAAGCATTGCCATCACAAGATTAAATAAAACCACTCATCCTATTCTTCCAATATGAAACATTTTGACCATCAAACAATGGTGGATGACTCATAGGATTTCTCAAATCTCCATGTTCATCCATTGAATTATTTAACGCAACCATTGAGATAAAACAAACTTAAACCACCCAAGCAACAACTTTTAAGTACAAAAAGCACAGAGAAATATATAAGCAAGGAAAATAACTAATTAGGGCACACAACTCAGCAAGTTTAACAAGTAATTTTAAGAGAAAAACAAGTAAACCAAGAACAATTAAAAGATTAAACCTGAATACAAGATAAATAATTATAAATAAAAAAACTAGGAAGATTAAGCAAGCTTATTGTAGCATCCTCGATTTTTCTGTAAATTTTCTACATATTTCTACTATTTTATGCAATGTTCTGCAGTTTTTTGCATGTATTTTCGATGAAGAAATTTGACGCTTCAGCATATCCATATTTATAATATTCGTTGCTGTAAGAGTCGGGAGTGGTGTTTAGTCGTAGGTCATGTGTCACACCCCGGCGCTGCCCGACCCAAGCCAAACCCGGTCTAGGGGCTGGTCAAGCGCGTGGGGGCGACAAGGGGAATTGAGATACGGTTTAGCGGAACACTTAACCCTAAATATGGGTGACCTAACAGAATTACGGAGTATGCACACCACTTTGAGCAAGAGTAAATAAGTAGAAAAGAAAGAGAGTTGCTTAACTCAAAATAAACAACTAGTCTCAAACCCACATGCTTAGTCAACCATAGCCCACTCTTGCTCTAAAATAGGTCTTAGACAACACAACTGTATAAAGTAACATAAATCCAACAGAGAACCATACACAAAGGTTCTAAACATAAAGCATAAACGAAGGAAAATAAGTCACATAAGAGTCTCCACGATCACATCTAAGTCGTCTCCGATCTTTCCTCAAAGAGGAGATCCTGTCCATCTGCGTGTCGCGCCACGCAGCCCCAAAGCAAAACACAATAAAGAGGGGTGAGTTTAAACAAACTTAGCAATAATTTTTTTAATATACTATCAGCATCGGCAACACGACAGTATAACAATATAATCATTCAAATCAAATATTGGTAAGATGTAATATTTTCTAATCACACATATACATCACCTAAACATGCATCATAGTGTATAATCCACATAGTGCCATTCACATCATACCAACCTGCATGAAATGTATCTCTAACATACATATCAAATCATGCCTCAACATCATATCAACCTGCATGAAATGTATCTCTAACATACATATTCAACCATGAATCACATCATATCAACCTACATGAAATGTATCTCTAACATACAAATCAAATCATGCCTCAACATCATATCAACATGCATGAAATGTATCTCTAACATACATATCCAATCATGCATCACATCATATCAACCTCCATCAAGGAGTAATCACAATTTAGTGTCACACATATGGGAACACAGACAAGGCCACGAAGGTGTGTCATGGTCCAAAATTCTACACAAGAATTTAAGAATTCAGGGTTGTCAATCCTTAAAGCTGCTCGTCCTGGACGATCCTGGCCAAGGATGTCCCATTCTCACACAGAGAATCTAGAGCAGGGGTAGCGGGTGCACACAGCATACCACACTGGATTCTCAGGGTCCAAATGACACTCATAATAATAATCTCAAATCCGCAAGACTAGTACACAACTCATCCCCACATAATTCCATTTCTCTAGACTCAACCTAGGGAGTGTACACATTCCACACAGGAACTCAAATCAAAACATGTCCTTTCGGACCAATCAAGTTTCGATTAAGCCATGACCAATCAATCCGGCACGCAATTTCACCACATTGCATCCAATCGATCAAATTCAATTAACCTCGATAAAGCCTCAATTGGAAATTTATTTTCATGATGCATGCAACATGGTACATACATGGGCAAGACATACATGAATCCTAATTCATGATAAGTGCTCTCATTAGCCTCTAATGCATCATTCATAATTATAATATCAAGCTTCAACATCATCATTAAACCCCACATGTGTGTGTGTACCTAGTAGAAGTATTTCACTTAATGCATATCAACATACTTAAAATTAACTCACTACCACATTACACATGTGAATTAACATCTAAGCATGAATTCGAGCAAAAATCATAGGAGAAGAATCATTGAAATCATAACTCAAATCAAAGCTCAACCACAAGCTAAACACATATAAGATCTTTTACTTCATCCTTAAGCCATGATGTTCACTAACATTCACACATCAATTAACCACATCCTAACATGACATATCAGTCCGTTAGTAGGTTGTAGCTCTACTGAAAATATACTTAACCATAGAGAATTAACCATTCATAACTTCAAGATGACAATACCAACATCATACCTCCAACCATAAGTCATTCCACATAACTCTAAATATATATCTCAACTTCATAACCTCAATGGTATGCCTTTCCAGTAGCATACTATAGCTCAAAATACTCCACATTCATATGAAATTGGCATATTAAAGTAGAATCACCGAAATAAACATCATGCATCTAATACAAAAAATCTGTTGTGTAGCCGTTCGAATGCCCCGAAGGCCGTTCGATCAGCTAAACAAAAAAATTTTGAATTTACAGTATTGCCCTTCGAATGCCCAGGAGGGCCGTTCAATCAGCTAAACTAGAAATCTGTCGAACTGACAGTGTTGCTGTTCGAACGCCAAGGAAGGCCGTTTGAATGCCAACAAGGCAAAAATGACCTTCTTCATTTCGAATTTTAAAACCGAAACTCCCTTGTTAAACCTTAAAATCTCCATCCAACAACCTAAATGCCAATAAAATTCTACCATAACTTCCAGAAAGCTAATCTACATCATAACAAGATGAAACCCTATGAAATTGGGATTAAAGATTACCATTTACTAATCATGCCATTAAAGCACTAAATCAAGTAGATCCATTCAAAATAAACCGCAAAATCAAGAGTTTTACAATAAGAAAACTGAAATTTTGAAAGTCCATTACCTTATCCCTTGATTAGGCTTGGATTTGGTGGTCACCCTTCTTGAAATCCTTACAAAGACATAGAGTTTGAATTAAACTCCATTAAAACCGATTTGACATAGAAAACCCTAATTAAAAACTTAGATCTAGGGCTTGTTGAACATAAAAATCGGATTGTTAGAGCTAGGGTTTGAAGTAAAGATGCAAATCAGTAGTTTTGATGTTTAAAAATGAATCAAAACAAAAGGAGAAATGGTAGATTTAGAGGGGATTAAGAGAGAAGCTAAGATTTGGTACTTAATTATAAGGGACTTACCTTAAACACTTTCCAATCCGGGCCTAATTGGGGATTAGGCCTAACCTCTCCTTTCTCAGCCTATTCCCAAAATGGAAATGGTTCAAGTCTTTCCTTTTATAGTAAGTTTTTGGGGTGTGTATGGGTAAATTGTGGGGTATAAATAGAAAAATAGGCTAAAAAAAGGTAATTTAGTTATTTGAGCACTAAAAAAACTGGAAAAATTATGAAACTTTTTATAAGGGCTTGTGTTGATGTCTAGGTTAATTTGACACAAAAACCCAAATTTTGACGGTGGAGCCCACAGGGGTCCTGCCAAACCCTAATTTTTAAAAATAATAGTAAAAATTCAAAAAAATCCCAAAAATTCACATTTGACTCAAATCACTTAAAACCACTAATTGTAAAGTTGATTTTGATTAAAACTATCATAAACACTATTTATTTATGAAAGCACCTAATTAATAAGAAAATGAGTTAACCATGTAATAACCAATAATTAAAAAGAAATGAAAACCGATTTAAAATGAGAGTCCTTACATCATGGGCCTCGATGCACTAAAAAAAATTTTGGCAAAAAAATGGGAGAGAAAGTGATACAAATGAGATAGAAACAAAATAAAATGAAAAAAACTATTAGAAATTGGATCGGGCGCGCCTTAGCCCGCCCAATCTGGGAGGAAGAAGCCCCCTTCACTCTTCTAGGCCAGAGGTGGCACCGCCGCCGGCCACCAGATTCCACACGGCCAGCCTCAACCTGGCAATGCCACCGCCTCCCTGGCTTGGCCTCGCTGACAATTCTCTCATCTCTCCCCTCTTTTCCTTTTTAGGCCAACAAAGACACCTGACCGTGGTTTTCGCCCTGATTTGCTGCCACTGTCGGTTGCATGGCCTCCATTTCACTGCCCCAGCCAGTGTGACCTCCAGCTACAGCCTTCCCGGCCTCCCCGCCGCCTGCCACCGCTCTTTTCCCTCCTCCCCATTTCGGTCTATGAACTGCTATTTTTGCCCGATTTGCCATTGTCATCAATGACATGGCCGCCAGCCCTCCACTACAGCTCTGCCCTGGCCATGACCATCTCCTCACACCTCCATCCCGGCCTCCCAATCCTCCTCTACCGGCCTGAGGTAAGATTGGCTTTGTTCCTTTTTTTGTTTCGGTTTTCTGTTTGTTGCAACCTGTGGCTATGCCGCCGGTCACTAGCCACCATTGTCTGGCCTTTGACCTTTCCCCCAGCCCGGTGATGGCAAGGCTGCCACCTCCCTTAGCCCCCTTTGTCCTATTCCAAATGGGATCAACAATTCCCCCCTTATTTTTCCCGTTCATGTGCATTGCGAACCATGGTTGTGCTGCTGATCTTTGGCCACTACTGACTGGTCGTTGGCCTTCTCCTGGCCTGGCGATGTCAAGGCCGTCGCCCTAGACTAAAACGCCGCCTCCCCAGCCCATCACCACTCCTTCTGCTAGTTTTTGATCCAGTCATATATTTTCCTCTGCCTTTTTGGTTTTTTTTCTGTCTTTCTGTAGCTGGGAGTAACCGGAGGAGCTTCAACTCACCGTCACCGGCTCCATCTTGGGCCGACGATGGCAAGCAACCACCACTCATGCCTATTCTCCTCTCCTCTGGGCCCCATTGCTCCACTTAGTCTGAAACACCGAGACTTTGCCTTGTTTCAGTCTAGTGGTGTCGATTCACTGTCGCCAAATTCCTTATGAACTCTGATCGATATCCATCTAGCTTGCCGTAATATGCGATTGCTGGGTCACTGCCATAGTCTAAGTCTAGCCTCCGGCCCTGTCTGGCTATTCATGGCCCTGCGATGCATGTCTACCACCCCAACTCATCGCATTGTGGCCCAGTTAAATCGGTCTTCATTTCTTTAACAGGATGTTCTGTTGCCAACATCGGCTAGTGGACAGCTACAGATGTTGGCTTGACCCATTATTAGCAAGGGGCCACTGCTTCTGACCTCCTCTGCACATCTTCTGCACACGCCAGATGCCCCCAAACTCTGGGGTACGTCTTTGACTGCCGCTGATGAGCCTTACTCCAACTCAAGCCAATGTGCCCAACTTGATATTGCGCAAACATGGGCCACATGTTTGACCAACATGGGCTTTGCCCTGGTCCAGTGATGGAAAGGGCCAACATTTCTAACCCGATTCTACCTTTACACCCTGACTTTTGTTACACATGATCCAAAACCTATGGGAAAGAATTCCTGAATTCCGACTCTTCCAAGGGGAAGTAAAATTGTCTGCCATTAGACTCTGTCCATCGAAGGCTCTACCGATGTTGTGCCCATATTCTCCACCGTAAGCCGTGCTTGATGCATGATAGTCTGTACGAAGATTTGGTTGTGAGTAGCATTTAGAAATGACACCCCCTTTGTCTACCACCTACGCTGGGCTTTAGTGCCTCAACGTGTGTTTATGGAACAATTCCACTACTAGGCAATATGGTCGTTAAAGCCCTCCTCTATCTCTCCTATATCCATGAGTACGCAACCAAGCCCTCTGCTATGTTGTGAGGCTTTGACAATGCGAAATTGTTGCCCCTAGAGGTAGTCTGTGGTCTATTTTAACATTTGTGGCCAACAAGTGTTTTAAACCATTGGCCGACCTCCAATTAGTCACCCCCTATTCTGTGGTCGCTTTTGTCATCCCTAGTGGCATGAACTTGTGTCTGGTTGCCCTTGTTCGCCCAGTCTTATTCTTTTAGTGAAATTAATCTAACCTTATCGAGATTAATTCCCGCATCTCTGAAAATCCTCGGGATAACGACTCTCTCTGTGTGATGTTTCTAGCCGCCTATTCCACTATAGATGCCATCACTGTCGTTTGCTCGCCATCAAACTTACATGGATTACGAGGTAGGGGACCTTAAACTCGTAGTTTCATTATAACATGATTTGATTGTGTAGTAGCATGCTAGGAGTTTATAACTTAATGCTTTGCATGATAAATGTTGATCAAATGCGTATGTTTTATGCATGTGAATTGTGCATATGTTAGTGAAGACTAAGCGTATGATAGTAAGTTGTTATGATTCATATGTATGTGATCAGAGAGTATGATAGATCTTTGTTGTGGGCTGATGGTGTGTGTGGTCTATGGGCATGAGTACGGGCGTGTGATTGTAAGTTTGCAAAAGAGGTATTTCAAGGCTTATGATATGGAAATTACAACTATATGCCAGGAGAGGGAAGACTTATGAATGACAGGTGAAGGTTGGACTTGATGAGATTGGGGAATTGATTTGGATTGAGTCTGATGGTATGTTGAAGCAATGAGTTGGAGACTTCGAGGATGCAATAATTTAGAAGACTTAAGGTTCAGAGCATCTTGGGGGATTGTCAGTTAGGGAGCATTAATAACATAATTTTACACACATATTGTACATAATATCAATTATAACAGAAGAATAACGAGTAAGAAATTAGTAAGGGCTTGATGCCTTGATTTAGATCCAATGGGTTTCCTTGAGGAGGTCGAGTAAGATGACATGGCTCTAAGGTGAATGGTGGGGAATGTAAGGTCATAAGTAGATGAAAATAGGAATATGCAAGTATGGAGTTCGAGTTTGACAAGTAAGACTATGCAGATATTTGTAAGGTTGTAACTATAAGGGTGGGGGATGACCTTTGTGAATTAGAACTTCACAATGGGCGTATTTTTAGCTTTGTTGGCTGAAGAATGCAAGATGGAAGTAGTTCCGAACATAATTGTACATGCATAAGTTACTTAATATGAATTTGAATGGTAAGTAACCCTAATTTGATAACGTTGTGAGTTTGAAACTGAGGGTTTCGACTGATTAAGTTCCATTTTTGAGCCAATCGCTAAGTAATCGACTGAGCATCTTTCCTAGTCTAACCATGGTGTTATCCAATGGGATTTAGTCTTTGTGTTGTATTTCGCCCAGACATTTGATGCTCTATTAAGAGCGCTATAAGTTTCTGCCCTTCATGGGCACTGTATGTATTTCTGTCTACATATGGAATTGTATGTTCCGCCCAAGAGTGGCATTGTAAGATTCCTGCCTAAGAGTGGCACCATATATTTTCCATACTTAGTTGGCACTATATGGCCCTAGAGAGTGGGCATTTTCATACTCAAGGAAGCAGTATCATAGACCTACTCTTACCTATTTGATCATGTACCCCGTGAGCACATGTGTGCCTTACCTTCAAAAAAGTCCATGGTGTCTAGTTGCTCCCCAAAGGTTAAGGTGATGCCCCAGTGGCATTCCATTCCTTTCCGACATTGGTGCTTATTAATTATAATGAGCTTCAGTTGTCTATAATATGTGTACGATAGTAAGAGTAATTTATATATATTCGATTTTAAGTAAGTGTAAGTGTAAGATCCAGAGTAAGTGTAAGCTTCTAAGGAAGACAGTAAGAGTAAGAGTATGCTATAAGAGTAAGATGGTACGAGTATGTGAATACTATAAGTGTAAGTGTACAATTGTACTAGTAAGTTTGTAAGACTTTGATTCAAAATATAAATGTAAGTGTAAGAGTATGTTACAAGAGTAAGTATAAGTTCAGTCAGTACGATTGTATATATATAAGTTACTTTATTTATGTTGTATGTACTTCTTGCTTCATGTGTGGTTGCATGAATGTATCTATATATGAACTTGCGAAGCACATTAATTTATTTTCCCCTACTAGTTACTCACACTATTTTTTTAGCCCCATCGTCCGGAGGCTTTTGCAGGTCGATCGATAGCTTTTTGGAGTTGACTCTTTTCCCTGTGGCTGACTGTTCTTCCTCGACTTTGAGTACAATGGACTCGTAGTGAGGTTGTGTGGATTTTAGTGCCATGATCTCTTGTATTATTTAAGGTGAGGATTAAATGTATTATTTTTTGGACTTGCGTATGTATGCAAGATTCATTTTTCAGACTTTTAAAGTACTTGTATTCAGAAATGCCTTGGAAATTTTTGTTTTAAAGCCCATGGCCAATTAATTTTTGAAAATTGTTTTCAAACATTTTGAATTTTGTTGGTTCTTTTGATTTACATCTGTATTTTAAAATAAAATATTAGCAAAAATTTTAATTAAATATAAGGAAAAACCTTGGGCGTGATACTTATGATGCACTAGCATGCAAAAATATATTAATAGCATGAAGCCAACTCAATTCTTCAAAAAAATCCTCAGCTACAATTTGAGAGTTTAATATTCAACTAAATGCAAAAAGTAGATTGCTCCTAACCCTAATATTTTGGCAAGTAATTAAGAGTGCTCACTCTATGTGTAGGAATTTGTTTGGAAACGAAATAAACAAACCCTAATTTATATTCGTCATTCATGATTAATCAAACCATTAACCCAAGCATACACACCACACAATAACACAAGGATTTTTTATACAGAAAACCACCACTAGGATAAAAAACCATGGCAACCTCAACTAAGGCTAGATCTATTTACAAGAAATAAAACAAACAAACAACCTTTAGACTTGACACAAACTCCTTTGTTCAATCTTCTCTTGTTGTTAGCCTTCAATGCTTCCTCCTTGAATCCTTGAAGCTTTCCTTCTTCATGTTTTGTTCTTCGTCTTATTTTTCAAGCAACTCAAGTAAAGACTTCTTTTTTGTTTATTAATTAGCCTTTTGGAATTCTTCAATCACTCTCTGATAAAGAACTTTGCTAGCAATTCTCTTTTATTTGTTGTGTGAAATCTTCTCACTTTAGTTGTATATCATCATGAATTCACCATAGACAATTTCTTCAAGCTCTTTGTGAATTCTCTAATAAAAAAATATGTAAAGGACTCTCCTTTCCTTTTTAATATTTTGTAGTTTTCCTCTCTTTAAATTCATCATACCTAAGCAATTATATAGGTTTCCAAGTTGAATTAACTTTTTGACTTCAACTAAGAATGAATTCTCTTCCAGAAAGACTTATCATAGGTAACTAAAACTGCTAGGGGTCGATCATTCAAAACAGCGATTGATCGTTCACTGTTTTAATAGCACATGATATTGCTACTAATTGATCGGTCTATGAAGCGATAAATCGATAAACTCTCGGTTTTGTTTAACAAATGGTTGTTTCAGGTGCCGATTGATCTTTTTGATCTCTTTCATGCTATAGTTCATCAGCAATTGATTGATTAGATTAGTGTCTTTCTCCAGCAATCAATCAATGACATTAATTATGATAGTTTTACACTTTTTACCCTAAATTTGTTTGAAACCTCCAAAATCACTTCTGAAACTCTTCTAAATGACTTTTAATGAGAATGTGTACTTAATAAACCTCTTAAACTATCAACATTCATTAGTCTTCAATCTAGATCCATGAGAACACATTTTTTTCAATTTTTCAAGTCCACCAACTCCAAATCTAACTCGACTACAACTATATCTAATTAGATTTTTAAGACTAATTACATACTTGACATAGTTTTGAAGAAAAAAATAGTCAATTAACATAACATATGACACATATTTTTGTTTTCACATGTAATTTCAAGGGCCAATTGATCGGTTAGTCCTTTGTATGGTGCAGCGATTAATCATTGGTACAATAATTTATAGTTTTACCCTAACTCAGTCTGAAACTCCCAAATTCATTCATTCTAAGCTAATCTAAGTGATTGTATATGTGAGTGTGTTCAAACTAATCCATAATCTTCAACACTCTGTTTAGTCTCCAACCTTGATTGATAAGAACACATCTACTCCTATTTTTCATGTCAATCAATTCCAAATCCAACTTGACCATAGCTAAATCTGGTCATATTAGTAAGGCTAAAAACATACATGAACTTTTGACATAGTTTTGATGAATGAAATTAGCCAATTACAATACATACGCCTCGTATGTTCTTTTAAATTGATGTAGATGAAGTGCATGTTGATAGACAATGGAATACGTTAGGGCATCATGACTTTTCATTGTGATAATCTAAGTTCTATTTAAATTTTTAAAATCTAATTCAATATTCTTGTACTAAGCATACTGACATTAGACATCATTTTATTTGATATTTGGTTAAGGACAAAATTATTATCTTGGAACACAATTCAATAGAATTTTAATTAGCTGATTCATTTACAAAACCCTTGGTTTCATTAGTTTCATTAACATAATAAAAGCTATAGGGATCACTTACATGAAGTAATTTAAAAAAAAACCTTGTCCCTTGCTTTTATTGAAATTTTTTTTGAGACACAATACATTTATTTTTGCTCTGTATTTGTCTTTTATTTGTGAGTTGTTGTTAGACTTTGTATTTTCAAATAAATAGCATAAGAATCCTAAACAACACAATCGACTTGTGGAATTTTACATATAGTGGGACACATATATGCTATACATAGTACTAAAAATCTTAAGCAAAGAGGATTAATTGAAAAATAAGGGTAGTAAAGCTTTGAGATTCATGATAGTATAATATACTTTATTGATTTGATATTTACTTAGTACTCACACTGAGAATTCAAAACCTACATCCTAGTTAAATATGACGCAAATGGTGATTTGGATTCTTTTGCAAATTGAAAGAGATTTAATGTTCATGTTTTACTTGAATATCTTATGTAGACATTTATAAAAAGTATACTTTTCATAAAGATGGTAGAGAGGGATGCCTACATGAGTTGGCTTATGTTTGTGTGAAGGCTATCATCCCCTTGACACTAGAAAAAAAACTATAAATGAAAAATTATGAAAAGTGCAAGGTTTTAAGAACTATGAAAAACCCAAAAATAGCCCAATTATAAAAGTTGAGAAAGCAAAAAATTGATACTTGTTATTCATTTTTATATGAATCAATTATCAAACTATTAGCAAGTGTGCGCCAAGTATCTCAATGGACTCATTTGCCAAGTATTCAAAGGGAATAGGTATTTTTTACTATATTATCTATTGAGATCCCAGTAGGAGTGTTTTGAGTGATCATAATCAAGTTTTTGCCTTTATGTAAAACACCTTGGCATACCTTACTAACATGTGTTTTATTACTTACATTTCTGATATTTTAGCTGAGTAGCTAATAAGATTATGTTATGCAATGTGGGTTACACAAATTATGTAAAAATTACCCACGTATAATTGTGTTCATTCCTAATCTTGCTATATGATTTCAACATAATTAGTTTTTGAAGAACTTTGGCTTTCCTTGATTTTGGAATCTTTAATGTATTGAAAGATTTTCGATGTTTCTCTTCTATATTTCTTATCTTCTTCCATCCTTCATTTTACCTTTGTCTATTCATGATAAGAAGGGGGAGAAATAGTTAAAGATAACTAGTATGACTTAAGGGGACAAATAGCTAACATATAACTTAAAAATTCAGCGTTTACTTGTTTTGGATAGTATTATGCATGTATGTTCTTGTTTTGTGATATGCAGATCGAAGACCACACAACATTAGGATTTGTGAGTCATAGCCTAGGGGAGAGAGTCATTGTGTAGTTGGATAATTAGTTTTAGTCTTATTTATGCATTATAGACTTATAATTTTCTTTTTTCATAATATAGCCGAGGGCAAGATTGTAACAGATTAATGGTCATATGTATTGCATTAACTTATTTTGACGATCAAAATAGTATCAAATATTATACAATTTGAGTCAAGTATTTCTCGGTTGATGTTGAAGACCACATGATGAATATGAAGCAAAGTAGCATACTCAAAAGATGTGTTTTGACAGGGAAAAACATACACACATATCACACTCACACATGTGAGATAATGTAATTAGCATATTAGAGTATAAGAAAGAGTGTTGGAGACAAATGAATGAAAATTGCATTTTTGTTCATACACGATCAATCACATATGATCCATCGATAATTGACCTAGAATATTGTTCAAAAGGTTTTCCAGTAAGTTGGAAGATAGATTGCTAGGTGATGAAATCGGTTGGATACTGATAAGGAGTTCAGTACCCAGAACAATTGATCATCATCTAAGATGATTGATAGCGCATCGATTTGCAAGACGCTAGTAACCCACTCAATAGATCATTTTCTTAAAAAGATCAATCAACTGTACATTTGTGTTCTAACATAAAAGGAAACAGTCAATTGCATTATGGAATAATCAATCGTTTTAAAGCACAATTTTCTGAAATAGGCTATTCTGGGTAAAATTAGATGTTTATTCATGGCAACACTCCTTAATTGATTTTGGGGTCTATTAAAATGTGTTAATAACATGGAAAAGTGAGACAGGAAGGCTTCAAAAGCATAGAGAAATATAATGAAACTTCTCTAATGGTTGCCTAGGGAGTTGGTTACCCATAACCCCTTGGTTTTGTGTCTACCAAGAAAAGTTAGAATGATTCCTCCACCCAGGGTTATATGTGTTTGAAAATGGATTGTTCTCAGCCCTAGGAAAGGATTGGGTAGCATTCACATAGTCTTAGACAAGCTCAGGAAATTGAGAGGCAGATGGGCACTCAATGATAGTATGGGCTGGGCTAAGGCATATTGTGCATGCATCTTGAGTGGAGGGAGTGGGCTGATGGGTTGAAGTCATAAGAAGGTCCAACTTCCTACTTAAAGTATCAACTTTAGAGGAGAGATCTAATGGGTTTTTGACTTCATACAAGAGTGAAATAGCCTCCTTGATCAAGAAACCTTAACAATAAAAATCAAAAGAGTAATTTGAATTGAGTAAGAGCACAAAACACCTGAAGAAAATAAGTGATTGCATGGAGATTTGCTGAGAAGATGAAAGGGAAAAGGATCATTCATACTAGAGGGACTTGCAGTGAAGTTTTGGATCTATCAGAAGCAAAACAAGGTAGAGATAACCAACCTGATACAAGTAATGCTACAACAAAATGTATCATTAGCGACACAAATAAATGCATTGCTAAAAACTATTACTTGTGACTCATAAATAAGCATGGCAAGAAAATCACATATTAGTAACGCTTTCTATTAAGCATCACTAATAGTCATTTATTAGCGATACTTTATATTATGTGTTGCTAATACTAGAACTATTAGCGATGCTTTATAATAAGTGTCGCTAATTATATGACTATTATCAATGCTTATCACAAGCATCCTTAAAAGACATTTGTTTTAAAAAAAAGAAAAAAATTATTACTATTAGTCATGCTTTTTCTAAAGCGTGACTAATAGTTTTAACAATAGCGACGCTTGTTAGAAAGTGTTGCTAATAGCGATGCTATATAAAATTGTCACTAATAGTAAATTTAAAATAAAAAAATAAAATTTAGAACAATTAGCAATGCTTGTTTAAGTGTTACAAATAGCAGTGAGAATAACAATGATTGTTTACAAGTGTCATTATTAGCTTTTATAAATTAATTTTATTTAATAAATTAATATATAATAAATAAATTTTAAAAATTTTAAAATAAACTTCTTAAATATAATATATTTTATTCAATATTTAATATTTGTATATATATAATAAATAAATATTAAATTTTCAATAAAGGGTAGTGTCAAAATAGATTAAACTTTCAATATTTATATATAATATATTTTATTTATTAAAATTTATTATTAATTTTAAAATGTAATTTATAATAAAAGAGAGAGAGCAAGAGAGAGGAGAGAGAGAGAGGAGTGAGAATTAAAATTTTATTATAAATTATTTTAAAAAAAAAATTTAAAAATAAAAAAAAATATTCTTAGTAGCGACGCATAATAGTATGCATCGCTACTAACTAAGGGTAGTAGAGATGCATACATCTATGTGTCGCTACTAGCCTACCTTAGTAGTGATGCATACACTTATGCATCACTGCTAACTGGTGTAGTAGTGACACATAGCTTATAAGTTGCTAATAGTATTTTTATTTTTAAAAAATTTAATTTAAAAGAGATAGAGAAAGAGTGAGGAGAGAGCAAGGAGGCGAGAGAAGAGATAGAGAGAGAGGAGAGGAGAGAAGGGGGAGGAGATAGAGAGAGAGGAGGGAGGAGAGAGAGGGGGAGGGAGAGAGGAGAGGAGAGAGGAAGGAGAGACAGGAAGAAAGAGGGAAAGAGAGAGAGAGAGAAAAAGGGAGAGAGGAGGCAGAGAGAAGAAGAGAGAGCGAATAATGTATTATTAAAAAATTATTTTTTTAAAATAAAAAAATTTATTTTTAGCGATGCATAATGTATGCGTCGCTATGACACTAGTTATTAGGGACGTATACGTGTACACATCGCTAATAGCCTACTATAGCAGCTACGCATACTTTATGCATTGCTAATACAATTTTTTTCACCGGTGCTGGAAAATATTCAACTGTTCGGGCAAAAATTTTGCCCACGCAGTTAGTTAACCCCCCCTTTCGCCCCCATGTGGCGTTGGCCCCCTCCAATAGCCGCCCTCCCCTCCGCCAACCGCCCCCCCCTAGCCGACCCCCTCCTTTGCCGCTCACCCCCTCCCCCTTCTTTCTCTGCTCTGGCCACGCCCCGCCGCAGCCAGAGACCTCCCTCCGCCTTCTTCTACCTCTCTCCCTTCTTCTCCGCACCGGCCGCTATCAATTAATGCTTCCCCCCTCTCTCCATTCTTCTACCCCTCTCCCTTCTTCTCCGCTCCGGCTGCCACTGGCCAAAGCCTCCCCCCATCTTCTCCCCTTGCTTCTCCACTCTGGCCGCAATCAGCCGGTGCTTCCCCCTCCCCCTTCTTCTCCCCCCTCCCTTCTTCTTCGCTCCGGCTGCAATTAGCCAACACCTTCCCCCCCCGCCCCTCTTCTGTTCATTGGCCACAAACAGCGAGTGGGGTGGTTTTATTTAATTATTTTTTAAATTAGCAATGTTTTAAAAGTGTCGCTACTAATTTTTTATTTTTTACAAAAAAAATTATTTTTTATTAGCAATGCTTATATAAGCATCACTAATAATTATATTTTCTTTTTTAATTCCACAAAATTAATATTTGATAATAACTTCTATTTTTTAAAAAAATATTTAAATATTAGAGAAGCATAAAGAGCGTCGCTAATAATCTCTTATTTGCTATGCTCATTTATGCATCGTAAAAAAGGTTGATATTAGAGGCCCAAATATAAGCGTTGCTAATATTGCACTAATAGTAACATTTTTGTGTAAGCGTCGCTAAATAATAGTAGTGACTGGACTTTTTTCGACGCTTATGGTGATGCTTTGTATGCGTCGCTAATAGTTATTATCAATGCTTGTGGGACTATTAGTGACACATAAATGTGTCACTAATAGTCATTTTTGTTGTAGTGTAAATAACCAAGAGTAGTATAGGAGTTAGCCAAGTGATGAAAAGAATGGTTTTTTTCTATGTAAACCAATAACTCTATATTTGTGTTTACATAATACATATTTGCTCTGGAAAGAGGGTCCCATAGTTTTTCCCGATGAGGGTTTCCACATAAAAATTCTCTTTTGTCAATTACTGCTTTGATTTGCATGTTTTCACTAGATACATAGGAATTTGGTGCATAGTATACGTATTTTATTTTTATTTTGAGGAGGAAGATATAACTTATAATTAAGTTGTAAACTAGAGGCCTTTTATCTTTCTCAGTTTGTCCACACTTAAGAACAATAGTTAATGCACTTTGTAATTTTTATTGCATATATGTGTGTATAGTTGTACAGGGCTCACACGTGTCAGCATTAGATCGAGCATCATGATTGGCATAAACCAATCTACCCCTTGAGTTATGTGTGTTGTGGGATTTTGATCTGACAGCATGTGATGCACTGGTTCACGCAATCTCACATAAGCCCGAGCTCATATAAATGATGTTCATGGGAAAATTACATAATTGATGTTAAAACAATATATTTACCAAAATAACGGAGAGATAAAAATAATTACCAAAATGGTGTTCCTTTTTGCATGCAAGTACCACCCAAGCACTGGCACCTGCATGACTTTTTTTTAATCACTGATTTAGTCATTTCAATCAGTGATTTCGTCATTTGAAATGACGAAATCTTCATACTTCAAATTTTATCCTTCTAACTTTTGTCCTTTAGAAAGACGAAGTCGTCTGCTCCCGGTTCTTATAACATGACTTACATTTTTTTTTGGCTTTTATTCTAGGCCAGACCATCGAGGGAAGGGGGATTGGGCTCAGGAGGTGTTTGGAGAACCAAAGGGCTAGCAACCTCTCTTCTCCTGCGAAAATCCTGTGAACACTAATGAGTCGTCTCGCTATATCAAGTGTCCCTCCACCCTTTTCCTTTCTCTTCTTCCCTCTCCAAATTTAATCTTTGATTCTCTCCCTCAGTCAAGTCTTCGCCCAAATCCCCCGCTCAACAAAAAGTTAGAGAAGATTGAAGAGGTTAGACACCAAAATTTTGCCTCTTGCTCCATGGACAATGCAATAGCGGAAAAGCCCTTTCTTCTGCCATACCCTAGCCACTATTGCCACTCTTGCTAGCTCCAAAGAGGATGTTTTCTACCATTTTGAGTTGCAGCTACGGCGTTGGGGAGGTACATATTGCAAGAGCAACTTTAATTTCTCTTTGAACTTTGACGCAATGTTTAGTTTTCTTTTTTCTTTGAGATGTGTAATTGAGCATTTTTTTCTTGTTTCAAATCTATGTCAGTAAATAAATATTAGCTAAAATTGTGTTGGGCAATTCTTTTCTTCATAAAATTTTCACTCAAAGGGAAGTACTCTTCCAACAAAATTGTGTTTCTAACCTTTCTCCTTGATTTTCCTTTCTTTGCCTCTAATTTTTTTTCTCCTCTAACAGTTGCTTATGCTTCTATACATTTATCTTCCAGAGTTTATTTTATGTCTTTTCGTTTTTCTTTTAACTGAAAGGTAAAATTGGTTGATGATTTTGTTAAATCACTTTGCATACAAGTCCAAGAATGAAATTGTTTAAATTTTATAGCACATATTCTACATTGTAATGGACCATATAATTCTTACGCATATATTGTTATCTTCTTCTGAAATTGCTTCGGAAGAAGCTCAGTAACTCACTTCCACAAAGAAAGTGGCTAAATGAAATTTGTGGAACTTTCAACTTGGTCCCATTTGAAGTATTGCTAAATGTAAGGCACCACGTAATTGTGATTGCTAACCAGTTATTTTAATATTGTGGTTTTCCTTCAAATTTTTGGATGCAGCATAAGACAATTGATAGTGTTCTTGTATGAGGTGAGAAGCTCGACAACTTTGTTGACAAAAGTTCTAATCTGAGTGCTACTTCATAGGTATTTTGCAACACAATCTTCCATTTAATACTTGCCAATATAAGTGAAGTATTGATTTTAATCAATTTTGGCTACTTACTTAACATTATTGACAAACACTAGAAAAGTCTTCCATGTTGAAAACTAACCGAGTTGCAAGAGGAGATTTAGCTGAAACTTGACCCAGCAACTTTTTGTATTATATATTAGCTAATGTTGAAGATGTTTGTGACATAACCTACTAGGAGCATATTATATAGTATAGTGATATATGTCTTTTATAAGAGTTAATTTAAGTTATAATGCTTATACATGGTCCAAGTGCCTATGTGGGAAATTTGCAGGTACTTTTAGCTCCAATGCTAGAAGTAACTAGGAATTCTGAAAACACAGGACAGGAGCTAGTGTCTCTTCTAATATGGGTGTGTCTTAGTTGATGTAGTTTGTTTTCAATAATCTAAAATTGAAGTAGCCAATGAATAGTTTTTGATGGCATATTGTGATGTATGTATGATTTATATATTTTTTATGAATTAAAAGAATAGAGAAGGCGGAGAAATTGTTAGTTTTATGCTTCACCTTGAAGGGGTATTAGAGAAATTATTTATCAAGAACCCTTCTAATATATGATGAACTTGAGATGCAAGTGGCTAGCAAAGTTGGGTGGGATCAAAGGAGATAGAAAATTAATATAAAGTGTCACCTTCCAATATTTAGATGGAGATCAACTCTACTACATGTAGAGGATGAAGCTTCATTTAAACAAATGTGTCATCATTTGTCTCAAGTATGCATCTTCAAGCTAGTTCTCGAAAAAGAAGCTCAAGTTCTAAGTGAAGGACACAGTGTCAGTAGGAGCTATCAAAGAAATGTAAGTGGATGATAATGTAGATGATAATTTATCCATGACAATAGCTTCAAACGAACGCCATAGGTCATTTGCACCTATTGACAATGGAAGTGAACCCAGTTGGAGGTGAGGTTTCTTAAAAATTTTCTGTGTGAATCTTTTAATTGTTAATAAAAATTTTGAGATTAAAATTTTAATTTAGTGTGTAGTACGTGAGGTACACATCACATGCACATGAAACATTTAGTTTTGGAATGTCACAAGGCAATGCATGGTTTGGAACATAAACCTCGATGGGCATTCATTACCCCTACATAGGTATTGGCTTTACTGATGTTATATCATCCAATCCAAGGTGAAATATACATTTATAAATGAACATAATAATTTTATTTATTAAATAAGATTTTAGGTAATATAAAATTTTATACATGTATGCTATTTATGTGTAGGGGAGCCCATGTCCATGATGATGACATTGATATAAATGAGGCCAATGAAGGTGAAGAAAATATTGGTGAAGCTAGTGAGGATGAGTATGGTATGAATGAAGAAGGTGTTAGAGGTGAGGAAAGTGCTCAATAGATAGTTGACGGTGAGGGCGATGATGCGGTAAACAATTCAATTGCCGCAAATAACATGAATGCTAATTATGATGAGCCGTTGTGCTATGATAAGGAGGAACCAATCTATGCACATAGCACAGATGAGCAAATAAATGAGGAAGTCAATTAGGGAATGGATATGGAGCAACAGAATGAAGAAGAGTTATATGTTGGATGAATCTTTGAGTACATAGAGGAATTTATCATAGCTTTGAGGGAGTTTTCAATTAGGAATCATGTCCAATGTAAGGTTCTACGTGCAAATATGCTAGAATATATAGTTAATTACATTGATAATGCTTGCCTTTGGAGAGTTCATGGATCAATAAAGAGAGGTGTAGGGTACTTTAAATTGAAGATATATAGAGGTAAATGTCGAACTTAGCACTGATCATAGGCAGTGTAGTGCATCATTTGTTTGCAAGGTCATAATGCTTGTCATCCAAACTAAATTAATCTCTCACACCATGTGTTATTATTCAAAGAATGAAGAAGTGTCCACGTTAACATTTCTTATAAAAAGGCATGGGCAACAAAGAATACAGCCATAAAAGTCATTTATGGGGATTGGGCTAAATCATAAAAAATGTTGTCAATCTACCTCACTTCAATACAAGATGTGAATCCTGATACCATATATGAGTTGGAGTCTAATCAAGTGGATGGTGGCCCATGTCAGAGATTTAAGTAGATGTTTTGGGTAGTTGGGCTGTCTATAATGGGGTTTAGGCATTGCATCTTGGTGATTGGTGTTGATGTCCCTCATTTGTATGGTAGGTATCCTACCTAGATCTCTTATGGCAACAATGGCTACAGACGGGAATAAGGGGTTATTTCCTCTAGCATTCAGGATAGTATCAAAGGAAAATTACAAAAATTAGAAATGGTACTTAAGTCAATTGAGGGAGAAGGTACTTATGGATATGATACATGTCACAATCATCTCATATAGACATAAGGGGCTTCATAAGGTTGTGCTTAAAAATTTTCCCCTTCCATTCTTCTATAATCGATATTGCATCTATCACATAAAGATAATTTTTAAGAAGAAATTTAAAAATGATTCACTAATGGATTTGATTGGGGTAGCTGCATGTGTGCTAATAGTTGAACAATTTAAGGCTAAAATAGACTTGATTAGTAAGGAAAATCAAAGGGAAAAATAATTCATCATAAGAGAAAAATTACACCCTAATCAGTGGTCTCTTGCTCACGATGGCTTTAGAAGATTTGGAGTGATGAGTATAAATGTGGCAAAAATTTTGAATAGTGTCTTGAAGGGGTACAGGATTACCCATGCAGGCCTTAGTGCCAACTATTTTTTACCGAGTAGTAAAATTTATTAAACGATCTTGCGCTTTGGAGCCCATGGTCACCCCGTATACTCCTAGAGTGGAAGGGACTATAAGGAAACAAACAAATAAAATTGGGGAGTATATAGTTCAAAGGATCAACCACACCAATTACGAAGTGATGGCTATACATAGAAGGGAGTTAGTGATGAATGCAGCTCATCAAACTTGTACATATAATTACCCTCAACTCTACCAATATCCTTGCTCTCATCTTCTTGCTGTGTGAGGAAAGTGGTGACAACTTATACAACTAGGAGTATGTTATACATCTACTGCTTATAGAAATGTGTATGCAACATTTTACTCTCCTCTTGATCGAGATTTTTGGGAAAGAGATGTTCCTTATGTGTTATTACCCCCCAATAACAACAAGACAACCTGGTCGCCCATGATCTGTCCGCATTAGGAATACATGGACCATGTGACCATGGAGAGAGATGATAGAGCATGTTATAAGTGTGGGAGCTGCAAACAACCTGGGCATAATAGCAAAAGATGCACTAACCGTCTCGTTGATTGGTAAGCATACGATTAAACTATATAACATTTTATTTAAACTCCATTTTAGATATGACCATATGCTCCTGAAGTACTTATTACCTCGCTAATCTTATGGATCATATCAAGCCTTTTTATGGGTCAGGCTCCATGGATGAGTTTGTCCTTATTCAATAGGAGTCTCATAGGTTGGCATCCATTTAGTGAGGAGAGGCATTACATTTAACATGTTTTTTATTTAATTTGTTATGAAATGGTATGTTGGTTTATAATATTTTAACTTATTGTAGGACCCCGAGTACCTTGAGTATATGGAGCATTTTAGATACTTTCGACATTGGGAGATAGATGAGAGTATTCTACCATATATTGATCATGCTAGATTTGGACACTTCACCCATTTATAGTACCTTCGACTTGATAAGCCTTTACTCACAGCTCTCATTGAGAGATGGAGGAGGGAGACACAAACATTTCACTTACCTTATGGGGAGATGTCCATTACCTTATGGATTTGGCAATTCTTCTTGGACTTTGCATTGATGAACTTGCAGCGACAGACATATTTGTTTCATCTACTTGGTGTTATTATATTTGCTAATAACATTAGTAGCCATATGCATGTCACGTACCTCACCCTTATTGTAGATTTTAACATGGTGGGCACCTACGCATGGGGTAGTGCTACCCTTGCATACTTATATCGAGAGTTAGGGAAAGCTTGTCAGGCTATGACCTCGGGGATTGCTGACTGCCTGACCCTTCTTCAGGTAAAAGAATTTGTTGAACGTAATATATATTCTACACATATGAATACTTCTGGTTTTTAATATTTTGTTTATGATATTTTGTGACATAACTATGGTTGTGGGAGCATTTACATGTCGGTTAACCAACTATTGAGATGGGGCTAGCAGTAGAAGGTGCTCCATTAGGTGTCAGGTAAATATCTTTTTACATTGATATATTTTTAAGATAGTTTTATGTGAATGTTCTGAATTGATGCATTAAATTTGACTCCTTAAGGTGGAATGTTCGGAGGAAGAAAACCAAACAACCCCAATGAGTCCTCCGATTGTATAGAGGAGAGTTAGACCACCAGCGCCTTCATCAAGTAATTATATTTGATTATGTTACATATAATATAATGAATATAAGTTATGTAAGATTATTAAAAACTAATTATGCTTAAAAACTATGGAGGTTATTTGGCAACCATACTTGGATGAGGCATTGGTTGGGTTACCTCCTTTATGTATAGAGGGAATAGATGTTTAGTCATCGAAAAAGTCATTGATTTGTTTTGAGATTATGAGGATGCACATGTTTGATTCAGTGTTTTAAAAACCGGCCCGGCTATCGACCCGGAATGGTCGCCGGGCCGGTTCAAATGGGTTCAACCGCGGGTTAACCTAGGTTGACCCGTTTCTCAATATATTATATTAAATTTAAAGTCAGTCACATCTGTACATATAAAATCACCATAGCCCAGTGGATGAAAGCGAGTGTGGTCTCTCATTGGGCCTGGGTTCGAATCTCGCCTCTGTGAGGATTTTTTCTGAAGGCATTATACAGTTATAATATGTTTATATATAATAGAAATAGCCCACTGGGTAAGGCTTGAAGTTGTGCGTTGTTTGCGTGAGTTCGAATCCCATTGGGAAAATATTTTTAGTTTGGATTGTGAACCGGACTGACCCACCTGGCCGGGTTGGCGGTTCAACCGACCGGGTTATACTGACCCGGCCGGGTCAATACGACCCAGAAAAAAGGTGACCCGGCCCGTTTTATAGGCCAGGTCCGATTGAACCCGGTCCGACCGGCCGAGCCGGGCCGGGTTTTAAAACACTGGTTTGATTGTGTGATGCTCTAATTTGACTTAGAGTTAGATATTCCTCTTCATACAGTAGAGTTTATCCATCGAATTACTCGACACGGCCATCATATAAGTGACTTTCTAATGTAGATGTTTCATAAATTTTCTAATCACTCGATGTATGGCTATCCAGGTGTTATATATGTTGGTTTTATAGGAGTTGTTTCGGGGTTCAATAAATCTTAAAAAATATCAATCTTATTTGAAATTAGTATAAACCTCAATATTTAGTAAAGGAATGTGATTGCGCATAAGGACAAAATCATTCTTTTACAAGTATTCCATCCTTTAGAGATTTTATCCATCACAAAGACGAAATCTTTTTAATGATGATTTCGTCCTTGAAAAGGACGATTAGGAAGATTTCGTCCTTCATAAGGATAAATTTATAAAAAATGTTAAAAAATAACTACACAGGCACCAGCCTGGTTGTCGCTTGTGTGGCAAAAAGATACTATTTTGGTAATTATTTTTATCTCTCCAATATTTTGGTAAATATTTTTTAATATTATTTAACATATATATACATATAATTATTCTATATTAAAAAGGGAGAAGAGATATCTTTTCATTCTCGGCTCTTTTGCCCCAAAATTTATGTTTATACCAAGACTAAACAGTTCCTTCAAACAGTCAGTTTCTCACTTTCCGCAACCGGGTTCACGGTACCGCCGTTTATGTGTTCATAACGGCAGTAGTTCCCATCCTTAGTAATATAACGGTGGAAGGTGGTAACTCATGGACTTAGCAGACAAGGATAGAAACCCTTCAAGGTCTTCCTTCCTGTATGCAACTACACTGGTAGGGAAGGCAACCATAAGGTAATTTATAAAGCGGCGGCGACAGAGCTGTTTTCTCATATAGAGATGATCGATTTGGCTATAGAGTGTTTTTTCGACTACTGCTGGAAGCAACAATACTGCAAAATGGTGGCTCTGTGTAGAGGGAATAGGGAAGTAAATCAATGCCGTCTAAGTTGTTACCTCCGCCATCTGAGATGATTCTAACCGCTGCCAACAACAGTAGTATTGTATGTTGGCCACTTTGCACAGAGGAGTAAATGAGGAAGAAGAGAAAGGAAATAGAAAGGGTCGTAGGTTTTTTTATTTACCAAAGTTTTAGGGGAAGTAGATAAAACTTATGGGGGGAAAATGGAAGCAAAAAATTTGTATCCTTATGAGGGGATGTAGGAGCTTTTTGGAGTACATATAGCTCTACATTCTATATTATTTTATGATTTGATAAAAAAAAGTACATGAACATTTAATAGACAAAGGAAATATATTGACATTTTATTATGTGGACCCCCACTTAAAACACACAAATGCATAGTTACAAATGATCATATACTAATTAATTGGAAAATAGTGCCAAACCAGATGTAATGGACGGCTTCGTATTTGGCCGGTAGTAAGTATATATGCTAAAGAAGGTCATCGCCGCGGTCAAGACAAATGCCACAATAGCTGCTCCAAAAGATATGGCCGACCATGGACTACTGAAATAGTTACGCATGAAGTAGGCTCTCCAGGTATGCCAAACATCATCACAATACTTGTTCACCTCTTGAAACAAGTTTGATAAGTAATATTGACCCGTGTTTATGCCAACTCCCTTGCCAAGGTTGTTGAAGAGAAGGGCTACATCCTTGTCACTTCCAAGCCCATGGTCAATGATCTTGTATTGATTAAGTATTGCAACATCATTAGGCGTGCTGATGATGCAATCCATTAGAATGGCATAGCTTGTGAAACAGCTTTCACACCTAGGATGTAACTGCTCAAATGCAATAAAGTTTCTCATTAAGGAGTTGGTAGAGTGAGAGATGAAGAGAGGTGGGATTTCCATGATGCCGTTTTGGAAGTTGACATGGAGAAAGCTAGTGGCAGCTTCATTCTTCTTGAACCTGACACCGGCCACTTGCAGCTCGGTTGCCGGTGGTATTGATCGTGGCGGCTGTGGCAGGATTTCATTGGTAGAGGGTACATCAATTGGTCCCAGATGAACATAAGAATGCCGGAAGGGAAGACAACCTGGGCTAATTGAAGTGGATGGATTTGGAACTTGATATGGAGGTGATAGCTGTATGTGGAGCAAGTGGAGAAGATGATAGAACGAATTGGCCTCTGTTAGAGGAATGCCATTTTCCTTTGTGATGAAGAGATGGCCATAGAAATTGACAGCGATTTCAATAAGGGAAGATAAAGTTTGTTGGAAGATGAGATCAAATAAGCGTTGTAAGACAAAGAAAGGAAGCTGATTTTCAAAAAGTAATAGGTCTTCTCTTACGAGGGGCATAATCCAGGGCATCATCTGAATTGGGTCAGCTTCTCTCGCCACCTCTTTCTTCTTCTTGAAGATCTCAATCATGAAACAAGCATCAAGGAGCAACATCTCGGCAAAGTGATCGCTTTCCAGCCCAATTTCATCTGAGTAGCAGCCTCTAGCTTGATCCTCAATGGACTTGATTTCTTTGAGGCAATCTTCAAAGCTTATATATGGACTTCGAGCGAGAAGATCACGCAGATAGCTCCATTTGTACTTCTCCATGGCCTTGAGGTCTCTCTTGTCATGGTGGTAGGGGCCAATGGAGATGATCTTGGGATCAAATGCTGTTGAGTCTCCCTGTCTGATTCTTGGTGGCACCCTGAAGATGGTGGATGGTGCTTGGCTTGGCAGATCACTGCTAGTAGCTTCAAGCTTCTCCCTCATAGACTTTACCCATGTATCATTAATGTCTACTATCACACATCCCAATCCATTCTCTTGTGCCATTTCCCTCCTTTAGGAACTTCGCCCAGAAAATGCTTGGTGCTAAATTTTGGCATAAATTTATAAGGGTAGAGACGAGCTCATAAATATTACTCGCTCCGTCTTAAATTCATAATTTTATTTAATTTTTATTAAATAGTAGGACCCATAAATAAGATATATTAATAACTTCGTGTAATGGTGAGACCTAGTGAAGAGAATAAAAATGTCTTTTGAATATTTTTTATAATAATTAACCACTCAAATTGAGTCAAAACAAATTTATTAATATGAGATAAATTTTAAAATAAAATTATTAATATAAGACAAAAGCAGTAATTTAAATTAGAATAAGATTCAATAAAAAAAGAATTAGACTAGAATTTTTCGTATGCCTCAAAAAAGACCTCAATGCAATTGGGTAACGTGTTGGAATTCTTTAGTTTCTAAATCACGTGTTGGAAGTTTTGCGGCATCCTTTATAGACTTGTGGACAACCTCATAAATAATTGTACATATAAGTATTATCTTAAATTAAAATAGTTATAATCCACCTGTCTTTATTAGGCATGTAACTCATGTCTTATATTAATAGCTCCAAATTTCTAATGACGAAAGAGATAGAGATGCGTATTTTCTTTAATTAACATTTTTTTATTTTTTCTTCCTCCTTTCTCTTCTATTCATCTTTTACCCTTTAACCCGGTACTAACCGCCCTTGCCCAAACCCTATTGCCGTTACTCAGCTTTGACCACCACCACTTAGCCCCAATCGCCACCGCCACTTCCTCCTCATGGCCTATTTTGACCCCTCTTTTTGGTGGTTGAGAGGCGCTTAAATTTAGTTGAAGAACCGACCAGAGCCTGAGAAGAAGACTGCCACGGCGAGGTCCGGTTCAACTGTAGCTGGAGAGGCGACTGTTTTCTTCGGCTCTAACCAGAGAAGACAGTTTGCCTTCTCTAGTTCTTCTCTAGTTCTGTTGGATAAGATAGCCGGTCAGAGATAGAGAGGATGGCGGCTATCTCCTCTGACTACGACCAGATCAGTCGCCATCATCTTCTCCAGCTCCGATCAGTCGTCACCTTCTCCAGCTCCAACCAGCCAATGCCTTCTCACGCTCCGGCTAACTAACTATAACTTGGATCTATCCACCGACATTTCCTCTTCGTCATATATAAAATATATATATTTACGCCTTGTATTAGAAACACTGACAATCCATGGGAGCTTCAAAAGCGATCTAGCAAAGCTTGTCGGACTGCTTGCAGCAGTTCGTCTGTTGTCCAGCAAAGCTCTAGTGGCAATATCCCGTTGTGAATAAGTTAGCGCGTTAGTTGTCCGGTGCAGTTTGAGTAATCATTGATAGAAGGTTCGTCAAGCAGTGGTATTGTAGCCATTAAAACTCCCACAACGGTCAAGTGATGCTCAGATGAGCAGATGCTTCAGAGTAGTTCATGGGAGCTACGACGGTCATACCACAGAGCTCCGCCCGAATTCTTAGAGCAGTCCTTCGGCTGTTCAACAGAAACTGGCAAAATTGTCCGATGAAGTTCCGACGATTGTCTCGTGATGCTTGGATCGACGACTATTCGGTCGTACTCTGATAACGGTTTAGTGGCAGTCCATTCACGTTGTTAGCCTTAATTGAGTATAGCATTAAAAAAGTAGAATAGGAAAAAGCCTACAAAGGAATATTTTAATATTTTAGGTTTTTAGCACTTATGTTTACTATTTTTAACAAAAACCTAATTAAATTATTAATGGAGTGCTAACGGTATTTGACAAGACAAGAAGTAGGGTTAGATACTAAAAAGAGAATATTAGTTTCTTTTATATATATATATATATAATTCACTATTTAATAAAATTTATTATTTTTTAAATATGGCTATTCTTAGACAAAGGGAGTATTAGAAGGCAAATAAATATTACATTCAACATATTTAAAATAAGAGAGTATTATAAAAATTTGTTGGGCTTGATTTCTTGTCAATATGAACTTTGTCCCTATGAAATCTAAAAAGAAAATAATATTTTCATACTCTATTTTTTATAATATAAGTTTTATACCATCTTTTATTAGATACGGAGGGTACATTTATCATATCAGAATCACTTTCTTCTATCTAATTATAAATAATATAAATCTTATAATTTAAATACATAATGTCTAAAAATATTACTATTCTAATCTAAAAGTCCCGGCATTTCGTGCAAAAGTTTACAAGTTAACGCCGCCCAGTATTTGACTAGACCAAATGGCCACAAGGATTGGTTTCTTCTAAGATTCTTTATTTATGGAGGTTCATAATGGGCTGCGACGCTGCGTCTATATCAAGGTATTGTGGTGATGGATGTGTAGCTGGCCCCAGAACAGCATAAAACCGCCCATGTGCTCCATTTGCGTCTACAATAGAGATTTTAGGAAGCTGATATCAATTTTCAGATTTGACTTCCTCCACATTAATCCATTATACTAGCTGGACCATGTCAACCCTGTGTATTGGGTAGTGATTCAGACGTGACAACTTTATTGCCATTTGCAGCCTTCCTTCTCACTGCGCAGCAGGTCAGCAATGACAACATGATAAGGTCATCCTCGGTTCTTAGGTATCTTGTAAAGGAAAAGACTGGCCTACCACCGTTGACGAAGAACTAGATAAGAGTAAAGAGGGGCTCCAACCGGAATTTGTGAGACGAATCCGAGGTGAACGATCCTGGATTGGTCAAGTAGCGTAAAAGATGTGAAAACCATATTATAGGAAGGAGAATAGAGAAGCAGATATTCCTAAGCAAGCTAAACTTCCCAAGTACAAACAAATCCTGTTTTGAGTTGTTATTTAAATAACCAACTTCCTAAGCAAGCAAATCCTGATTAAGTAAAACTCCTAAATACATGGACTTCTAAATTTGAAAACTTCAACTCCAAGCATTGATGCCTAGTATCAGATTCCCTGGCTTGAAAACAACTTGTCCTTGAGTTTGGCATTGAGCTTGGCAGAGGTTTAGTAGAAGATGTGGAATCTACTTTATTCGATAATTAAAAAAGGTTGACGCTATTATTATAAGAAAACTCAACCAGCGGCAAATGTTGCTCCCAACTTCCTTTCCACTCAAGGATACAAGCCCGAAGTATGTCCTCAAGCGTCTGAATGGTCCTTTCGGACTGTCCGTCCGTCTGAGGATGGTAAGCGGAGCTAAGATGTAGAGATGTGCCCAAAGCACCCTGAAAGCTCTGCCAAAACCTCGAAGTGAACCGCGGGTCACGATCAGAGACAATAGATACTGGAATCCCATGTAACCGCACGATCTCCCTCAAATATAGAGCAGCCAAGACATCCAAAGGAGTAGTCATTCTAATCGCGAGGAAATGAGCGGACTTAGTAAGTCGATCAACAATCACCCAAACCGCATCATTACCACTCGGCGACCGTGGCAGTCCGGAAACGAAATCCATAGTGACGTGCTCCCACTTCCACCAAAATGTCCTCTTCACGTCGTGGTACATCTTCGTTCCTCCAGGATGGATAGAAAACTTAGAATGGTGTGCCTCCGATAGGATATGCTCTCTCAGCTCAACGGTGTTCGGCACACACCAACGACCCTTATACATCAAGCTTCCATCGGATCTTTCCTCAAAACCCAACACTGCCTTCTTCCTTAGCTTAGCCTTAAGAGCTAGAATCTCTTCATCACCCTTCTGAGCTTCGACCACGTCATCCACCACACTAGAGCTAATAGAGAGATTAGCAAACCAGCTCCGTGTGTCCTCCAAAGTCAACTCTGGCCTTAGCTCAATGGCATCCTCATAAAGGAGCCACTCATGAACTCGCATGCAAGCAACCGTAGTGGCTGATTTCCGACTCAAAGCATCCGCCACCACGTTCGCTTTGCCCGGATGATACGATATCGTGAAGTCATAATCCTTCAAGAATTCAAGCCACCTCCTTTGCCTCAAATTAAGATCTCGCGGAGTGAATAAGTACTTCAAGCTCTTGTGATCAGTGAATACCTCAAACTTCTCACCATAGAGATAGTGCCGCCAAATCTTCAATGCAAAGACTACGGCCGCTAACTCCAAGTCATGAGTGGGGTAATTCCGCTCGTGCACTCTAAGCTGTCGAGATGCATAAGCCACCACTCTCCCATGCTGCATGAGTACACAACCCAAGCCGCGAAGAGAAGCATCACTATAGACCACGAATCCGCCACTCCCGGAAGGCAAAGTTAGAACTGGAGCTGAAGTTAGCCTCTTCTTCAACTCTTGGAAACTCTCTTCACAAGCTGAGTTCCACTCGAACTTCTCATTCTTCCTTGTCAACTTAGTCATAGGGCTCGCAAGGCTAGAAAAACCCTCGATGAAACGGCGATAGTACCCGGCAAGTCCTAGGAAGCTGCGAACCTCCGATGCACTTTTCGGTTGCTCCCAATTCAACACGGCTTCAACTTTCGAGGGATCAACCGCTCTCGATATAACATGACCAAGGAAATGCACTTTCTTGAGCCAAAATTCACACTTGTCAAACTTCGCAAAGAGCATATGCTCCCGCAAAGTTCGCAAGACAATCCTCAAATGTGCTTCATGCTCTTCCTCATTGGCCGAATAGATCAGAATATCATCCACGAATATAATCACAAACCGATCAAGATAAGGCCGAAAGACTCGGTTCATCAAGTCCATAAATGAGGCAGGTGCATAGTAAGACCAAAAGGCATAACTAAGAACTCATAATGCCCATATCGGGTACGGAAAGCCGTCTTAGCAACATCATCAGGACGGATCCGAAGTTGGTGATAACCCGATCTCAAATCGATCTTAGAGAAAACCTGTGCCTGCTGCAACTGATCAAACAAATCATCAATTCTAGGTAAAGGGTACTTGTTCTTGATGGTTACCTGATTAAGCATTCGGTAGTCGATACACAACCGTAGAGAACCATCCTTCTTCCGAACAAATAAGACCGGCGCACCCCAAGGAGATACACTCGGCCTAATATACCCCTTACCCATAAGATCCTACAGCTGAGCCTTAAGCTCTTTAAGTTCGGCTGGAGCCATACGATAGGGAGCCTTAGAGATAGGAGTAGTGCCTGGAATAAGGTCAATGCAAAACTCTATCTCCCTCTCCGGTGGTAAACTCGCCAAGTCACTAGGGAAGACATCGGGAAATTCCGCCACAACACGAACGGAATCCAAAGAAGGTAACTCCATATTCAACCCCGTAACACTAGCAAGGAAAGCTTCGCATCCACTATCGATCCACTTCTTGGCTTTGAAGGAAAAGACCAAGAATTTGCCATTAGAACGCTTCAACCCTTGAAAGATAAAAGGCTTAGCTCCTGGCAACTCGAACTTCACACACCTCCTGCGACAGTCTACATACGCATGGAACTTGAACATCATATCCATGCCTAGGATCACATCAAAGTCAATCATCGGCAATATAATAAGATCCATATGTAGCACATGTCCACCGATCTCCATAGGAATCATCTCAACATACTTTTCCGCTCGAAGAGAGGATGAAGGTGTAGAAACACGTAAAGGAACATGCAACAACTTATAACAAGCATCCAACTCATGAGCAAAAAGAGGAGACACAAAAGAATAAGAGGAATCTAATCCGCCCTTGAAGCTAGGGGGATTAAGCTTCTTGAATCCCTCGAGTGAAAGAGACTCAGAACTGCTACCGCTCGCGTGCTTAGCCTGGAACACCTGTGTCAACCCTTCAATGGCGGTCAACACAATTATATAAAGGTAAAAGAAGGAAATAATTTTTTTTCAAAAAGAGAAGCAATCTAATAAAACAATTATATAAAGGTTACTTTATTTGCAAACTTACAGTTCATGCAGCAAAGTCATTTTTATACACTCATATTTCGCTATATCCTTTTAGGTCATATGTACGAAGACACAAAGAAATTTCCTCACCATGATCCTGCATAAATAGAAGTATAGAAAATAAAAAAATGTCATAAAAAATCAATAAAAGTATAGATGCCCCTTCAGAAGTGGCACTCCCAACGCCATGGACCCATTACCATTAGAGTGGATTCCATTTGGCTTACTAAAGCTATTACTTCTTTTTGGACTAGGTTTAGAGCCATACAATGCTTCCTTCTCCGTAAGTAGCAAATCCTGAAATTTCTTTTGATTCTGCACAAAATTCAAAAGGTAAGAATAGTTAGATAGAGGATTCAGAGGATTAAAATAGTTCGTCATATCACTCAAAAAATGAACATTAGAAGATAAATGTTAAGTCACAAGCAAATAAAATACATGGAATCTTTGTGATAGTTACTCGGGCTCATTTTGCACGCTTGAGGTTAACATGGGCCCCACGTCCAATATTATAGCAATTCTCATCCTGCACATTTACAAGACCTTTAAAATTTGGACTGATGAGTTGGAAAATACAATGAAACAAAATGTCTAATTATGTTTTCCTAAAAATACATCCATAGAAGGTAATTTTCTTTAATCATATGCACCTTTTGCCTTTCAAAGCATAATTCTTACTGCATACAGACAGCTTACTTACTTGGTTATACTCTTCAAGCCAACTTTCTTCCTCACATGCAACAGCCATTTCTCATACCTGTCTAATATATCTTTCTTGCTAAATGATTCTTCTTTTTCTTTCACTATCTATGTCTCAATTTTGGTGAAAATTTCAGAAGGATCCACGATACCTAAAATCAAGACATTTCAGAAAACAAACATCGTACTTGTTAATTTTGCAGCATATGAACCATAAATTCACACCTGAGTCAATGAGTGCATTGGTCTTCTTCAAATCTGTGCTCATGCCAGGCTCGATATGTGCCTTTCTACATATTTCTTCGAGTTCTGATCTTCTCTTCAGAACCAATTCCTTCAATCTGCTGGCTTTCAATTTTGACAGTCTTTCAACCTCAGCTGATACCTGTCAACATGTTTTTAAGGGAACACTGAAAAATTAAGTAATTTTTTGAACCTTAAGAGTAGAAAAGAGGAATAAATGAATCAAAGCAAACCTCTTCCATCATCTCCACTTAAAGTATGCCAAACCCAATAATTTCCTTTTCAGATGAGCCAAGGATGCTAACAACTCCGGCAAAACAAATCTTCTTGTCATCAGAAGAATCCATTAAGTTCCAAAGTTCAAGCATATAAGAAACTGTCTCTTTCAACTTTCCATTAATGGCAAAAGCTTAACAAATATGATATATGAAAAACATAAGAAAGAATAGGCAAATTACAGTAATATCTTACTTTTTGTTGTCTGTCCTTTTTTCCCACCGTCAATTGATGAATGGCTTGCGTTAGACCATTTAATGTATTATTGCTAATGTTTGTTGTTTTCCCATGCCAGTACTCACAATCTTCCCAAAATCCATCCCAAGAATGGCACAAAGGCGATGTATTTCATTTATGCATTCAAGAACTTCGTGAATGCAAAAACAAATCAGCAACCACTGAACTTACCAAATCGAGCTATTAATGCATGAAATGGCACATATGACCTTGAACATGATAGGAAAGTGACATCAATGGAATAGATAACTGAAAATAGCCATTGAACTTACCAAAACATAAGGAATGCCATAGAATTGATTTGATTTTTCCCAGTATCAAGCATACATCATCTGAAATTGAGAAAAATATTGTCAGTTAGATTACCTTCTTCGACGCTTGCTTTGATGCTATTTCATGAATGTAGAAAGGTGGCCTAGATTAATAGAACAGTACTATGCAATAAATTTCCACTACATATTACAACATATTAGATTCAAATAACTAAGAAAGAGCAAATGAGAACACTGCAAGAGAGCTAATTACCATAATCAACGCTTGCTTTGTTGCTCTTTCATGAATGCCATCAACATGTCCATTTGACTTTGAAGAGCAGAAAGTTGACTCCGTTGCTAAGATATCTAACTTTGTTGCTCAAATATCTGACTTTTTTGTTCCGCACACAAAGCTTTTTGAGGTTCTAACCTTTCTTGATATTCTCCCACCATCTCACCTGCTTGAGAGGCTGTTGTTTCTGCCATTTGGGCTCTTTGTGTAGCATCCTCAAGTTGTGAAGCCACGTCTTGCCTTGATGAGGGCAATAGGGCCACCTCACCCTTTCCAAGTCCATGGGTATAATATTTTTGCTCCCCTCTGCTAAACGCTATCTGGTCTAGTGTTTTTACAGGAGTACCATCGTCACTTAAAGCAACGTTGTCCACTTCCTTTATCATCTGACCCTGCAAGTACATATGTGCGCCAAGAAGTCATTAGAGGAAAATAAAATGAATTATAAGTTTGTGCTTAATACATGCATCTCATAGTACTACACATTTTAGGTCTTACATGCAACGCCCTAGCCTCATCGCTCACAAAGCCACCTTTCTTCCCTATTCTCATTGTCTTTTCACTGTATCATTCAATGGGAGATGCTAAATATTAATGCAACAAATAAATGATATTTCAAACACAATTACACAATACGTGACAAAAATTACCATCTCCTCCAAATAACAAACAAACGGTTTTGACCCCCCTCTATGTTGGACTTTCAATGCAGTTCTACCATTCTTTCCCACGTTACTTCTTTCCAACATTGAAAGCAAACATCAATCTTAATACATTTCCATATCATATTGGAAAATGATAAACAAAAAATATGCATATAAAGATGGAATAAATTATATACCTCAAATTTGTGAGAATCAAACCTATCACAAATTTTATCCCATGTTTCGGATGGAATTGCATCATAGGGATCAGCTTTCGCAGCAGCACAATTTGAATATTTTTGGTGTTGCTTGTGCATTTTATATTTAAAGTCTTTGAAACTCTTAGCAAAAATCTGATTCAATGACCTTGTAACATGATATGAGTCTCCTTTGACCTCAAATTGTTCCTATACAATTGTATGTAAACAAATAATTAAACAATATGTATGATAACAAAATAAGGAAATAAAAGGATAAATAAATTAATGCAAGAAATTTATCTTCAGCTTATTATGGAGTACCTCTCTCCTAGGCCATGGCACATGTCTCCAATCTGAAATGACTTCCCCATTTTCATTTATTAGCGGCACATTATATCTGCAGATGATCCCCGCCTCGCATGTCAATTTTGCACATTCAGCCGTAACTGTCCTCCATTTGGTAATGGGAATTTCGATACTCATTTTCCCCTTCTTTCTTACCAAATCATGTAAAGCTCTGTTAACCGCCTTACCATGGCCCCTTTTATGAGAAGATCCTATACAGACATCTAATATGTGTAAGTAATGTAAATGGACAATAACATAATATACGAATACACATAGTACCTGCATCAGTAGAAGAAGGTTCTGGTGTATGTGGGCACTCTTCATCCTCAGATTCATTACGTAAGTTTTGCTTCCCTCCTAAAGCCATACCTGTAAACATATTATTTAAGCAGCAGTCAGTAAGTAAATACGATATCACTACATTAAAAGTAGATGTCATGGAATAATGCAAATTTAACACATTAACTTCCAATTTGCAAAAGAAACTGCAATGGTAAAGCCTTGCGTTCTTAGGATGACCAGAATTGAAAATCACAGTAAGTTGATCAATCAACTTATCATGATCACTAATACCTCTGAACATTTAGAGGAAAAAAATACAAAATAGTCTCATAGACCAAAAATTGATAGGCATGAACATACAAATAATAATTTTGCAGAGTTTTTTCAATATTACCTGGCCTAAGATACAAATATTTCATATTCGCTGGTTTTATAAAACACATTCCATAGAACTTGGGTTACACGATTTTGGAAAAAAATGGACCAAAATACCCTTTCAACAAGGTTTGGGTTAAAAATCATGTAAATTAGTTGTGATGAAGCATAAACAAAGAGGAGATCGGAGCTTAGAGACAATTTGTGATTTTCGCCCGACAGTTTTCATCAACAACAAATTCTGATTTCTATTTGACGATTGTTGGCCTCCCTAACTTCATCAGCGATTGTTCTTCTATAATTTTCATCTAAAATTTTCTAACCACATAAACTATTTATCATTACAAAAGGATATCAAAATGATACTGTAACTCAAAAAATGAATCTTGATCGACTATCTAGGGAGAACATGGCTATATAAGAATAAAGAAGGATGTAAATGCCAAGGAAAGACATTGTAGAATAGCTATGATAGCCTCCTACCCTATTGTGCAAAGAGGCGCTCTAGTATGATTTTTTACATGCAAGTTTTACTATGTAGAACATCTTACGTAAGCATGTACACGATCTCAGAGGTTTTTATCCCTGACTTAATGAAAAAATGTATAAATAACAAATATTGGCGAATATTGTGTTATCAATAACACATTATGGTTGCATATCGTGTTATCGATAATACGCTATGGTTGCATATCGTGTTATCAATAATACGCTATAGCGAATATCGTATTATTGTATATGCGATATAGATAAAAATAAATAACACATCTTGTTGGCATATCGTGTTATCGATAATACGTTATAGCGAATATCGTGTTATTGACAATACGCTATGATGAATATCATATTATAGTATTTGTGATCTAGAGAAAAATAAATAACATGTCTTGTTGGCATATCGTGTTATCGATAACACGCTATGCCAACATATTGTGTTATCGATAACACACTTACAAATCTCATGTTATTGATAATACGCTATAGCAAATATCGTGTTATCGCTAACACGCTTTGGTGAATATTGTATTATCATATATGCGATATAGAGGATATCATTACATATTGTATTATCAATAGTACCATTGTTGGCATATCGTGTTATTAATTATACGTTATGGTGGTATATCGTGTTATCGATAATACGCTATGGTGGCATATCATGTTATCGATAATATGCTATAGCGAATATCGTGTTATTGTATATGCGATATAGAGAATATCATATCATGAGTTGTCGGCTCAAAAAATACATATCATATTATCAAAAATATGTTTTATTGACATATCGAGTTATCGTATATGCGATATGGATTAAGTGTTGGACACGTGCCATGCAGAGCGTGGTATTTTTGGTCAGTTTAATGAGAGCCATCCTCTCATTCTCGCATTCTCGAAAGTCTCGCGAGTCATGCAAAGTTGATGTACTCTACCCAATTTCATTCGGATTCGTTGTACTCCCAACAATCCTTTCTTTTTGCAGCATTCAATCCCCATTTGGCGCAAGTCTCCGGAGTTCTTCAATCCGTTCTAAATGCAACCCAATTTTTTAGATTGCCGGAGCATTCTATTTGTTGCAATTTAGCAAGCACTAAAGTGGCTTCCTTTGATTCCCCCTTTTCAACCAATTTTTGGATTAAAACCTGGAGGTGGCTCTGTTTTAGTTTGTTCTCTAGAACACAGGATTGGGAAGGAGAAATTTTTTACTTTCTATCGATCATCTTTAATTGGGTGATTTATTTTCAATATGTTGAGTGTTTTGATTTTGCTCATACAAATTTGTGTCATTGTCGGTAATTTTCACCAATAATGAGATAAGAGCTTGGGTGTAGGTTTAGGTTTGACCTAAGGGTATATTTGTCCTAAACCAGGTCATATGGGATTAAGTGTTAAAATCCAGGGAATATGGAATATTTGTATATCGAGCCAGGTAAGATAGAAAAAACTCCTAAAAAATTGATAGGCATGAACATACAAATAACAATTTTGCACAATCAATAAAATTAGGGCATAACTAAATTAAAACAAAACATAAGAAGCATGTTTTCTTCTTAATCGAAATGAAGCCGGATACAACTCTTACCAGAAAAAAAAAAACGTAACCCACAATTATAAACCA
Source organism: Saururus chinensis (assembly GCA_035235625.1). Taxonomy (NCBI): domain Eukaryota; kingdom Viridiplantae; phylum Streptophyta; class Magnoliopsida; order Piperales; family Saururaceae; genus Saururus; species Saururus chinensis. Next base: position 28,332,466 of record CP141142.1, read on the forward strand.
ATGCCTATCGAGTAGTTGAAATAAATGGTTAATTAACAAAATCTAATCAAGTAGTATGTGGCAAATTAAAGCAAAGAAGGCTGACAAACTACTACCCATATTAGGTTCAGTAAGTCTAGGTGGAAAGAGGATGAACTTATTTGCTAATAAGAGTGATTTGAAGGCTTACCTTTGTGAGAGGCACCTCCCCGTACTGTTTGCTAGAAAGGATTGGCTTTCTCAGCAACCTCAAACACCACACTTGGTGGAACTGGAGAGAAAAATGGGACAAGTCTCGTGAAGAAACATTGGGGCTCAATGAGTGCCATACACACACATAATAAACAACAAATACCAAATATTTTCCTGCCCAACTATGAGGAAATGATCCTGTCCTTAAAAATGTGCAATTTTCTAGGTAAAAACAACTTCTTCATACTCCAATTTATAATAAAGCAAAAAAATCTGCACGTCGCTATTAATATGTATTTTAATTTTTTATTTAAAAAATATAAAAATTAATTAAAAAATTTACAAAAAATTACCCTCCCCTCTTTGTCACTCTCCTCCCTCTCTCCCTCTCTCCTCTCCTCTCTCTCTCTCCCCCTCTCCTCTCCCTCTCCTCCTCTCCTCTCTATCCTCTCTCCCTACACACTATCTCTCCTCTAATTTCAAATTTTAAATATTTTTTATTCATTAAAATTTATTTCCAAATATTAAAAAAATTAAATGTTGCTAAGATATAATGTATTAGCGACGTATAATATTATACGTAGCTACAACATATACTAATAGTGACATATAAAACTATACGTCGCTATTAGTATGTATTTTAATTTCAATTTTTTATTAAAAAATATAAAAAATAATTAAAAATTTTACAAAAATCAAAATAAAATTACCCACCCCTCTCCCTCTCTTCCCCCATCTCTCCTCTCTCTCTCCCTCTCCACTCTCTATCCCTCTCCTCTCTCTCCTCCCTCTCCACTCTCTCTCCCTCTCCTCTCATTCTCCTCCTCTCCTCTCCCCTCCCTCTCTCTCCTCTCTCTCTTCTCCCTCTCCTCTCTCTCTCCATCTCTCTCTTCTCCCTCTCCTCTCTATCTCCATCTCTGTCTTCTCCCTCTCCTCTCTCTCTCCCTCTCCTCTCTCTCTCCCCCTCTCCTCTCTCTCCTCCGCTCCCTCTCTCCTCTCTCCTTACACACTATCTCTCCTCTAATTTCAATTTTTTAAGATTTGTTTTGTTAAAATTTATTTTAAAATATTAAAAAAATAAAAGAAATCATATTAGTGACGTATATAATCATATGTCGCTAATATATCACATATTAGTGACGTATAATATTATATGTCGCTAATACGTATACTAATAGTGACGTATAAAACTATACGTCACTATTAGTATGTAAATTAATATTAATTTTTTATTTAAAAATATTTAAAAATTTTACAAACAAATAATAAAATTTACCCTCTCCTCTCTCTCTCCCTCTCCTCTCTCTCTCCCTCTCCACTCTCTCCTAACTCTCCTCTCACTTTCCTCGTCTCCTCTCCCCCCCTCTCTCTCTCCCTCTCCTATCTCTCTCCTCTCCTCTCTCTCCTCCCTCTCCTCTCACTCTCCTCCTCTCCTCTCCTCTCCTCTCCCCCCCTTTCTCTCCCTCTCCTTTCTTTCCCTCTCCTCTCTCTCCTCTCTCTCCCTCTCCTCTCTCTCTCCCTCCTGTCTCTACTCCCTCCCTCCTCTCCTCTCCCCTCTCTCTCTCCCTCTCCCTCTCCTCTCTCTCTCCTCCTCTCCTCTCTATCCTCTCTCCCTACACACTATCTCTCCTCTAATTTCAAATATTCAAGATTTTTTATTGTTAAAATTTATTTTAAAATATTAAAAAAAATTTCTACGTTGCTAAGATATAACGTATTAGTGACGCATAATATTATACATCTCTATTACGTAAACTAATAGTGACATATAAAACTATACATTGCTATTAGTATATATTTTGATTTAAATTTTTTATTAACAAATATAAAAAATAATTAAAAAATTTACAAAAATAAAAATAAAATTACCCTCCCCTCTCCCTCTCTTCCCCCCTCTCTCCTCTCTCTCCCTCTCCACTCTCTCTCCCTCTCCTCTCTCTCTCCCTCTCCACTCTCTCTCCCTCTCCTCTCATTCTCCTCCTCTCCTCTCCCCTCCCTCTCTCTTGCCTCTCTCTGTCCCTCTCCTCTCTCTCTCCATCTCTCTCTTCTCCCTCTCCTCTCTCTCTCCATCTCTGTCTTCTCCCACTCCTCTCTCTCTCCCTCTCCTCTCTCTGTCCCCCTCTCCTCTCTCTCCTCCGCTCCTCTCTCTCCTTCCTCTCTCCTCTCTCCTTACACACTATCTCTCCTCTAATTTCAATTTTTTAAGATGTTTTTTCGTTAAAATTTATTTTAAAATATTAAAAAATAAAATAAATCATATTAGGGACGTATATAATCATATGTCGCTAATATATCACATATTAGTGACGTATAATATTATATGTCGCTATTATGTATACTAATAGTGACGTATAAAACTATACGTCGCTATTAGTATGTAAAATAATATTAATTTTTATTTAAAAATATAAAAATTATTTAAAATTTTTACAAAAATAAAATAAAATTTACCCTCGCCTCTCTCTCTCCCTCTCCTCTCTCTCTCCCTCTCCACTCTCTCCTCCCTCACCTCTCACTTTCCTCGTCTTCTCTCCCCTCCCCTCTCTCTCTCTCCCTCTCCTATCTCTCTCCTCTCCTCTCTCTCCTCCCTCTCCTCTCACTCTCCTCTCCTCTCCCCTTCCCTCTCTCTCCCTCTCCTTTCTTTCCCTCTCCTCTCTCTCGCCTCCTCTCTCTCTCCCTCTCCTCTCTCTCTCCCTCCTCTCTCTCTCCCTCTCCTCTCTCTCTCCCTCCTCTCTCTACTCCCTCCCTCCTCTCCTCTCCCCTCTCTCTCTCCCTCTCCCTCTCCTCTCTCTCTCCTCCTCTCCTCTCTATCCTCTCTCCCTACACACTATCTTTCCTCTAATTTCAAATTTTCAAGATTTTTTATTGTTAAAATTCATTTTAAAATATTAAAAACAATTTATAAGTTGCTAAGATATAACGTATTAGTGACGCATAATATTATACATCTCTATTACGTAAACTAATAGTGACATACAAAACTATACATTGCTATTAGTATGTATTTTTATTTAAATTTTTTATTAAAAAATATAAAAAATAATTAAAAAATTTACAAAAATCAAAATAAAATTACTCTCCCCTCTCCCTCTCTTCCCCCCTCTCTCCTCTCTCTCTCCCTCTCCACTCTCTCTCCCTCTCCTCTCTCTCCTCCCTCTCCACTCTCTCTCCCTCTCCTCTCCTCCTCTCCTCTCCCCTCCCTCTCTCTCCCCTCTCTCTCTCCCCTCCTCTCTCTCTCCATCTCTCTCTTCTCCCTCTCCTCTCTCTCTCCATCTCTCTCTTCTCCCTCTCCTCTCTCTCTCCCTCTCCTCTCTCTCTCGCCCTCTCCTCTCTCTCCTCCACTCCTCTCTCTCCTTCCTCTCTCCTCTCTCCTTACACACTATCTCTCCTCTAATTTCAATTTTTTAAGATGTTTTTTCGTTAAAATTTATTTTAAAATATTAAAAAATAAAATAAATCATATTAGGGACGTATATAATCATATGTCGCTAATATATCACATATTAGTGACGTATAATATTATATGTCGCTATTATGTATACTAATAGTGACGTATAAAACTATACGTCGCTATTAGTATGTAAAATAATATTAATTTTTATTTAAAAATATAAAAATTATTTAAAATTTTTACAAAAATAAAATAAAATTTACCCTCGCCTCTCTCTCTCCCTCTCCTCTCTCTCTCCCTCTCCACTCTCTCCTCCCTCACCTCTCACTTTCCTCGTCTTCTCTCCCCTCCCCTCTCTCTCTCTCCCTCTCCTATCTCTCTCCTCTCCTCTCTCTCCTCCCTCTCCTCTCACTCTCCTCTCCTCTCCCCTTCCCTCTCTCTCCCTCTCCTTTCTTTCCCTCTCCTCTCTCGCCTCCTCTCTCTCTCCCTCTCCTCTCTCTCTCCCTCCTCTCTCTCTCCCTCTCCTCTCTCTCTCCCTCCTCTCTCTACTCCCTCCCTCCTCTCCTCTCCCCTCTCTCTCTCCCTCTCCCTCTCCTCTCTCTCTCCTCCTCTCCTCTCTATCCTCTCTCCCTACACACTATCTTTCCTCTAATTTCAAATTTTCAAGATTTTTTATTGTTAAAATTCATTTTAAAATATTAAAAACAATTTATAAGTTGCTAAGATATAACGTATTAGTGACGCATAATATTATACATCTCTATTACGTAAACTAATAGTGACATACAAAACTATACATTGCTATTAGTATGTATTTTTATTTAAATTTTTTATTAAAAAATATAAAAAATAATTAAAAAATTTACAAAAATCAAAATAAAATTACTCTCCCCTCTCCCTCTCTTCCCCCCTCTCTCCTCTCTCTCTCCCTCTCCACTCTCTCTCCCTCTCCTCTCTCTCCTCCCTCTCCACTCTCTCTCCCTCTCCTCTCCTCCTCTCCTCTCCCCTCCCTCTCTCTCCCCTCTCTCTCTCCCCTCCTCTCTCTCTCCATCTCTCTCTTCTCCCTCTCCTCTCTCTCTCCATCTCTCTCTTCTCCCTCTCCTCTCTCTCTCCCTCTCCTCTCTCTCTCTCGCCCTCTCCTCTCTCTCCTCCACTCCTCTCTCTCCTTCCTCTCTCCTCTCTCCTTACACACTATCTCTCCTCTAATTTCAATTTTTTAAGATGTTTTTTCGTTAAAATTTATTTTAAAATATTAAAAAATAAAATAAATCATATTAGGGACGTATATAATCATATGTCGCTAATATATCACATATTAGTGACGTATAATATTATATGTCGCTATTATGTATACTAATAGTGACGTATAAAACTATACGTCGCTATTAGTATGTAAAATAATATTAATTTTTATTTAAAAATATAAAAATTATTTAAAATTTTTACAAAAATAAAATAAAATTTACCCTCGCCTCTCTCTCTCCCTCTCCTCTCTCTCTCCCTCTCCACTCTCTCCTCCCTCACCTCTCACTTTCCTCGTCTTCTCTCCCCTCCCCTCTCTCTCTCTCCCTCTCCTATCTCTCTCCTCTCCTCTCTCTCCTCCCTCTCCTCTCACTCTCCTCTCCTCTCCCCTTCCCTCTCTCTCTCCCTCTCCTTTCTTTCCCTCTCCTCTCTCGCCTCCTCTCTCTCTCCCTCTCCTCTCTCTCTCCCTCCTCTCTCTCTCCCTCTCCTCTCTCTCTCCCTCCTCTCTCTACTCCCTCCCTCCTCTCCTCTCCCCTCTCTCTCTCCCTCTCCCTCTCCTCTCTCTCTCCTCCTCTCCTCTCTATCCTCTCTCCCTACACACTATCTTTCCTCTAATTTCAAATTTTCAAGATTTTTTATTGTTAAAATTCATTTTAAAATATTAAAAACAATTTATAAGTTGCTAAGATATAACGTATTAGTGACGCATAATATTATACATCTCTATTACGTAAACTAATAGTGACATACAAAACTATACATTGCTATTAGTATGTATTTTTATTTAAATTTTTTATTAAAAAATATAAAAAATAATTAAAAAATTTACAAAAATCAAAATAAAATTACTCTCCCCTCTCCCTCTCTTCCCCCCTCTCTCCTCTCTCTCTCCCTCTCCACTCTCTCTCCCTCTCCTCTCTCTCCTCCCTCTGCACTCTCTCTCCCTCTCCTCTCCTCCTCTCCTCTCCCCTCCCTCTCTCTCCCCTCTCTCTCTCCCCTCCTCTCTCTCTCCATCTCTCTCTTCTCCCTCTCCTCTCTCTCTCCATCTCTCTCTTCTCCCTCTCCTCTCTCTCTCCCTCTCCTCTCTCTCTCGCCCTCTCCTCTCTCTCCTCCACTCCTCTCTCTCCTTCCTCTCTCCTCTCTCCTTACACACTATCTCTCCTCTAATTTCAATTTTTTAAGATGTTTTTTCGTTAAAATTTATTTTAAAATATTAAAAAAATAAAATAAATCATATTAGCGACGTATATAATCATATGTCGCTAATATATCACATATTAGTGACGTATAATATTATATGTCGCTATTATGTATACTAATAGTGACGTATAAAACTATACATCGCTATTAGTATGTAAAATAATATTAATTTTTATTTAAAAATATAAAAATTATTTAAAAATTTTACAAAAAAATAATAAAATTTACCCTCTCCTCTCTCTCTCCCTCTCCTCTCTCTCCCCCTCTCCACTCTCTCCTCCCTCTCCTCTCACTTTCCTCGTCTCCTCTCCCCTCCCCTCTCTCTCTCTCTCCCTCTCCTATCTCTCTCCTCTCCTCTCTCTCCTCCCTCTCCTCTCACTCTCCTCTCATCTCCCCTTCCCTCTCTCTCCCTCTCCTTTCTTTCCCTCTCCTCTCTCTCCTCCTCTCTCTCTCTCCCTCTCCTCTCTCTCTCCCTCCTCTCTCTACTCCCTCCCTCCTCTCCTCTCCCCTCTCTCTCTCCCTCTCCCTCTCCTCTCTCTCTCCTCTCTCTCCTCTCTCCCTACACACTATCTTTCCTCTAATTTCAAATTTTTAAGATTTTTTATTGTTAAAATTCATTTTAAAATATTAAAAACAATTTATAAGATGCTAAGATATAACGTATTAGTAACGCATAATATTATACGTCTCTATTACGTAAACTAATAGTGACATACAAAACTATACATTTCTATTAGTATGTATTTTGATTTAAATTTTTTATTAAAAAATAATTAAAAAATTTACAAAAATCAAAATAAAATTACTCTCCCCTCCCCTCTCTCTCCCTCTCCTTGTATACATCACTAATACACCGTAGTGTTGGCGACGTATACATATATACATCGCTAATACTCTTTAAAAAAATTTAATATCGCCCTCACCTCTCTCTTCCCTCCCCTCTCTCTCCTCTCTCCTATCTATTTTAATTTAATTCTTTTTAAAATTTAAAAAAGTCATTAGCGACGTATAGTTACATATGTAGCTAATATTATAGTGTATTAGCGATGTATACTACTATACGTCACTACTACACTATAATATTAGCGACATATATATGTAAACATCGCTAATACACTGTAGTATTAGCGATGTATACATGTATATGTCGCTAATACTCTTAAAAAAAATAAAATTAATATGCCCCCCTCTCTTCTGACCCCTCTCTCTTTCCTCTCTCTCTCTTCCCTTTCCTCTCTCTCCTCCCCCCTTCCCTATCCTCTCTCTCTATCTCATACCTCTCCTCTCTCTCTCTTTCATATCATCTCTCTCCTCACTCTATCTATTTTAATTTTAATTATTTTAAAATTTAAAAAAGCCAAAAGCAACGTATATTTACATACGCCGCAAATACTACGGTGTATTAACAACATATACGGCTATACGATGCTACTACACTATAGTATTAGCGACGTATACATATATACATCTCTAATATACTATAGTATTAGTGACATATACATGTTTATGTGACTAATACTCATTTTTTAAAAATAAAATTAATATCACCCTCTCTTCCCTCTCCTCTCCCTCTCTTCCCTACCCTCTCTCTCCTCTCTCTTTTCCCTCTCCCTCTCTCTATCTCTTCCCTCTCCTCTCTCTTTTCCCTCTCCCTCTCCTCTCTCTCTCCTCTCTCTCTTCCCTCCCCTCTCTCTCACTCATCCCTCTCCTCTCCCTCTCTCCCCTCCCCTCTCTCTCCTCTCTCTCTCTCCTCTCCCCTCTCTCTCTCCTCTCTCTCCCCTCTCTCTCTTCTCTCTCCTCTCTCTCTTCCCTCCCCCCCCCCTCTCTCTCTTCCCTCCCCTCTCTCTCTCTCTTCCCTCTCTCACTCTTCTGTTTCTCTCATCCCTCTCTCTTCCATTGGGACCCACTTTTAAATTACGGGTAAACTAGTTCATAAGTGGTCTAGACTTGTAGGGCTCGTCAATACGAACTCAACGGTACCAAGAACGCTCAAAACTGAGTTCGGGATGGGAGGTTACGTTTATTCGAAGTTTAAAAAAATATTTAAACTTGGTTCAGGGCATAGTGGCACGGATCGACGCAGCATGCGGCTCAGCCATGCGGTGCATGCCAAATGAGAATGTGCATTTGTCACACAATTCGTGATGAATGCACGTTCGTCACCGCGTGCGTGACGAATACTAGAACGGTGCTGGCGCCACCATTTCCGGTGGCGCACCAACCTCCCCTCCGTCTATAAATACTTACTCCGGCCTTTTTTTTTTCACCCAAGTTGAGTTCTTACCCATTTCACTATTTTCACTACTTCTGACCCATTTTAAGTCCGATTTACTAGATTGAAGACCCGTTTCCTACTAAATCGAGGGTGCTCTACACACGGAAGGGTTATTTTCCCGAGGTGACCTCTATAAAACCCAAAAAAACGTGTCCCTTTCCTAATCGTTCCCTTTCCTCTTTTATTGTTTCCAGATCATTTCAAAAACTTTTTAGCCCGTTCAAAAGTTGTACCACGCTAAATCGAAGGTATTCTATGTGTTGGGACCATTATTTTGCCGAATTTCCCACTCAAAGGTTAATATCTTAAAGAGAGACTCTCTTTATTCTACAAGGGGATTTCTCTATATTCTGCATGTGTTATAGGTAGGTAGCTTTAAATTCTAATCGTATGCCGAGATTTTGACTTTTCAAAGTTCTACTAAAGGTCTTCTTCTACTTTTCTGAAAAGAAACTCAAACTTTAAAAGCTTCTCTTCTTTTCCAAAATTTCTTCGAGTTTTGGGTATTTGTACCCTCTGGATAGTTCTTGGTTTCTCGAAACTAAGGATTATTATGATGATTCTGGATACCACCAAATTTGGCTCTAGTTCGCACAAGACTAGGATATCATGGGAAGACCCATTTCCTTTAGTCTCTCATTGCCCCATGAGCACAGGTGTAAGTTTTCTAGTATCGCGACATTTTGTGACAACATTTTCGGACTTTTATCATTTTCTGAATGATTTTAAAAGAAAGTTGGCACGATATTTTGTTACGTACATGAAGCTTTTTTTTAGAACTTAACTCAACCTACTGAGTATGAATTTACTCACCCACCCTAAGATTTTGTAGGTGTGTCACTTAAATCTGATAGAGTCGATGAAGAGCTTTCTTTAATTACAGTTTTTGTACTCCTTTTGTACTTTATGTAATATTTCTACTGACTGATGTATAAAGGCATGTTATGCCCAATTTTGGATATCTTTGTATAACACAAAGTGTATTGTAACTACTCTTTTAGTACATGGTGATCCTTGGAATTAGGAATTAAATTTTGTTATGTTATTCGATAAACCAAGGGGCGTTACAGCTGGTATCGAAGCCAAGGTTCTACTATCTACCAAAACGTAATTAAATCAGTCAATACAATTATTAGTATTTTACCGTTTGTTTTCCTTTTTGAAATTACTTAAATGAATTTTTTTTATGTGAACTTAAAATAGATGTCAATGCTCAAGCATAAGACGTATCTGTCGAGCAATCTATTTCATTCTACTGCTTGTAAATTGCCGCTTCCAATGGAAGGAAGTTGTGGCAAGAGTATGTGTGACAAGGGTAAAACACCCATCGACATTTTGGACTTAGGATTCTGAAGTCTCTTACGTCCCTAGTTCACTTGCAAATAGTGATGTGGACAAAATAATATTTATCTCGGACTTGCCTAGTTCAGGAGAAGAGTCTGAAGAAGACCCCTCCATGGAAGAGGAAGAAGGTGAAAATTCTGACAAAGATGACCTTGAGTATGAAAGGGACTTTGACCCAAATGAACTGCCCTCACCCAAGGTTGAATGGGTGGAAGAGCAACACATCCAGCGTCACCTCAATGGGAAGGAAACCGGAAGGCAGGGATGCCCAAGGGGTGCACCTTTTGTGGGCATATGACCAACTTTTTCTTTGAGTGTCCAAAAGCAAAAACTTTTCCTCCCTAAGAAAGTCTTAACTACTTAGAGAAGAAGGTTTGTAAAAATCTCGAATAAATAGTTTTGATGTGTGTAACAGTTTTGATGTGAGTTGTTATGTAAATAGTTAACTTAGTCTTTGGGTGATGTAAATAAACTGCAAGGTTGCTATGAAATAGGCTTATTTTTATCTAAAGATCTTGATGGTATCAATCCATGTTAAGATGACGCACATTAGTGGTAACGATGCCCAACCGGCAAGTAGCTCGACTCCACCAGAAGGTACTACGCTGGTCACTTTGACAACGGGGGATCCTCTGACACATTTCATGGATTTATTAATGCAAAGAATGACTAGACACCTTCAAGCTGAAGGATTCCAATCAAATCATTCTAATCATTCAACTAGTTCGGGAGAAAATATCCACGACGAAAAGAATAATTTGTTGGAACATTTTAGGAAGCTTGCACTAGCATTTACAGGGGATGACGACCCTGAGGCCGCTAAAAGTGGACCATTGAAGTCGAGCAGATTTTTAAAGCGATGAAGATCCCTGAAGATTGTATGGTACCACTAGCCACTTTCTCAATGACGGGCAAAGCTGATTTTTGGTGGCCTACTGCAGAAAGAAAATTTTTCCAGCTATTGATCATATTAAGTGGGAGGAATTTAAAGAAGTATTATATGATAAATATTTTCCTCACCACGTCCAAGAAAGAAAGGAGAAGGAGTTTTTAGACCTGCGGCAAGGAACTTTAATAGTGGTTCAGTACGAGAATAAATTTGTACAATTACAGCGTTTCACCCCAGACTTTTGTATGACTGAATTAAAGAAGACACAAAAGTTTGTGAGGGGACTAAACAATGGATTACGAAGCAGAATCATTGGTCATCAACCTATGACTTTTGTCATATTGGTAGAACTAGCCTCTATCCTGGAGTAGGACTACCAGGAGTTTGTGGTCGGACATAAACATCGAGGACAAAACAGTGGTTTCCTACCTAATGAAAGGAAAAGGAAGCTTACATTTAACAATAAGAATAATTGTAAGTTTCAAAAGCCATCAAAACCACCTTCACAATTAGGGGGAGAGAAGAAGTTAGAAAAATATTCTCAGTGTAATAGAATCCATCCAGATGACCTCTCTGTACTACCACCAGAAAGAGAAATAGATTTTTCTATTGAGTTGGTGTCAGGAACAAATTCTATCTCCAAGGCACCCTATCGCATGGCTCTTGCAGAGTTAAAAGAGTTAAAAAGTCAATTGCAGGAATTGCTAGAGAAAGGATTTTTCCAATCTAGTGTATCTCCTTGGGGAGCATTTGTCCTATTTGTGAAAAAGGGCGGGTCGTTGAGGTTATGCATTGACTATTGACTCCTCAATGCCGTCACCATAAAGATCAAGTATCCTTTGCCTTGTATAGATGACTTGTTCGATCAATTACAGACGGCCAAAGTTTTTTCCAAAATAGATCTGCAGTCGGGTTACCATCAGTTGAGGATTCAAGATGGGGATATCTCTAAAACAGCTTTCCTCACCGGGTATGACCACTATGAGTTTTTAGTGATGTCATTTGGATTAACAAATGCCCCGGCTACCTTCATGGATCTCATGAATAGAGTTTTTGGCCCTTTTTGGATAAGTTTGTAATTGTATTTGTCGATGTCATCCTCATCTACTCTAGTAGCTTAGAAGAACACCGAGTACATCTGCAGTAGTTCTGCAAACACTGAGGGATCATAAACTATACGCCAAGTTTAGCAAGTGCAAAGTTTGGATGGAACAAGTGGTCTTCTTAGGACATGTCATTTCAAAGAATGGGCTATTGGTGGACCCAACCAAGATAGAAGCAGTAATCAAATGGGAAAGGCCAAAGACGGTAAAAGAAATTTGGAGCTTCTTGGGCCTTGCTGGTTATTACCGAAGATTCATCCATGGATTTTCAAGCATTGCCTTGCCTCTGACAAAATTGAGAAAGAAAGGAGTAAACTTTTTTTGGGATGAGACTTGTGAAAAGAGTTTTCTAGAATTGAAGAAAAAATTAACGACTGCACCTATTTTGGCATTGCCAACTGGCAGTGGAGGATTTGTCGTGCACAACGATGCTTCTAAAAGAGGCTTAGGATGTATATTAATGCAAGACGGAAAAGTGATAGCATACGCTCACGACAAATAAAGAAACATGAAGGTAACTACCCTACTCATGATTTGGAATTAGTAGCGGTAGTTTTTGCACTATAAATATGGAGACACTATCTATATGGGGAAATGTTTGAAGTTTTCACTGATCATCAAAGTTTATAGTAAATATTTTCCCAAAGTTATCTCAATATGAGGCAAAGACGGTGGATTGAATATCTTAAGGATTGTGACTTTTCCATTAAGTATCACTTTGGAAAAGCCAATGTAGTAGCTGATGCTTTAAGTCGTATATCCGGGAGATTAGCATTCATGCTTATTAAGGAGTGGAAACTGTTGGAAGAAATAATAAGTTTCCACCCTGAATTACAGTATGGAAACAAGAAATCTTTCATTGCCATTCTAGAAGTAAAATCGGTGCTAGTTGAGCGTATTCTTGAAGGTTAGAAAGGTAATAAAGAAGTGCAAACTTTGCTCAAAAGATCTGACTTCATCCAAGGGTTTGATGGAGGTATTCAATTTCGAGGGTGATTAGTAATACCTAAAATACCTGAGCTAAGGGAAGACTTATTACATGAAGCACATCGGTTTCGATATACCATCCACCTAGGAGGAACAAAAATGTATCAAGATTTAAAAAGGAGTTTTTGGTGGAATGGGATGAAGAAGGATATAGGAGAATATATTTAAAGATGTTTAACTTGACAGCGAGTTAAAGCCAAACATCAAAAACCTTTGGGGTACCTTCAAACGATTCCCCGAGTGGAAGTGGGAACACATTACTATGGATTTTGTTTCAGCACTACCCAAGACTTCACAAGGCCATGAATCCATTTGGGTAATCATAGATCGACTCACAAAAAGTGCACATTTTCTTCCATTAAGAAAGAAGCAATCCTTAAATTCTTTGGCAAAATTATACGTGAAGGAAATTGTGAGTTGGCATGGAATACCACTATCGATCATCTCAAATCGAGATAGTCAATTTACCTCCAAGTTTTGGCAAGGAGTTCAAGAAGAATTAGGCACAAATATTAAGTTCAACACTATTTTCCACCCACAAACAGATGGACAATCAGAAAGAACTATTCAAACTTTGGAAGATATGTTATGGGAGTGCGCAATGGATTGGAAGAGTAATTGGGATGAACATTTACCTCTGGTCGAGTTTGCCTACAACAACAGCTATCATGGCAGCATAGGTATGGCACCCTATGAGACATTATGGATGACCTTGCCGATCGCTGACACATTGGAATGAAATAGGGGAACGAAGATTAATTAAGTCAGAACTTCTGCAACAGTGTGCAGATAGGTGAAACTTGTCAAGCATCGTCTAATCGCATCCAAGAGTCGTCAAAGGAGTTATGCTGATCAGAGACGAAAAGATATCAACTTTACCGTGGGAGATCAAGTATTATTAAAGGTTCCGCCAACCTATGGAGTCATGAGATCTGGAATTAAAGGCAAACTAAGTCCTCACTTCGTAGGGCCGTTTGAAATTTTGGACAAAGTAGGAGCAGTGGCTTACATATTAGCATTGCCTCCACAACTCGACAATGTCCATAACGTATATCACGTGTCCATGCTTAGGAAATGAATCTGAGACTCCTCACATGTTCTTGATCAGAGTTTAATCACTCTTAAGCTAGACTTATTGTTTTAAGAAAAACTAGTTAAAATTTTGGATCATAAGGAACAGATCTTGAGGACAAAAAGCATTCCTTTAGTCAAAGTGTTGTGGCAGTATCACTCTTCAGAAGGAGCCACATGGGAACTAGAAAGCAAAATGAAGAAGTATCCTTATTTATTCAGTGAGTGAATAATTCAAATTTCGAGGATGAAATTTCCTAAGGGGGGTAGATTGTAATGACCCTAATTTTCTGACACAACCTTTTTATAAAATTTATTATTTAAGAATTTCCAAAGTTTGGTTAGAGCTCATAGAGACAAGCGTAACAAGTCAAAAAATGCATAAATAAGAGGTTGGGAACAAAAGTTATAACCTCGGGAAGTGCACTATAAAAATTGGCGAGACCCACTTTGAAAATATAGGTAAACCAGTACATAAGTGGTCAAGTCTTGTAGGGATCATCAATACGAGCTCAACGGTACCAAGAACGCGCAAAACTGAGTTCGGGATGGGAGGTTATGTTTATTTTAAGTTTAAAAAACAATTTAAACTCTGCTCGGTGAAGCGCGGCGCAGCACACGGCTCAGCCGCGCGGTGTGTGCCAAATGTGCACACTATGCATGATGAACACGAGTGATGAACTCGTGTTTGCCATGCGATTCTTGACAAATGCACATTATTCATTGCGCGTGTGACGAACGCGTGTTTGTCACGCATGCGCCACCATTTTTGGCAGTGCCCACTGGAACAACGCCACCACCACCATTTCCAGTGGCGCACCACCCTCCCCTTCGCCTATAAATACTTACTCTTGCCAGTTTTTTTCACCCAAGTCCAATTCTTATCCATTTCACTGTTTTCACTGCTTTTGACCCATTTTAAGTCTGATTTACCTGATCTAAGACCCGTTTCCTACTAAATCGAGAGAGCTCTACACACTAGAAGGGTTATTTTCCCAAAGTAACCTCTCTAAAACCCAGAAAAATATGTCCCTTTCCTAATCGTTCCCTTTCTTCTTTTTACTATTTTTGGATCATTTCAAACCCTTTTTAGCCCATTCAAAGGTTGTACCCCACTAAATTGAAGGTGTTCTACGTGTTGGGACTGTTATTCTGCCGAATTTCCCACTCAAAGGCTAATATCTTAAAGAGGGACTTTCTTTATTCTATGAGGGGATTTCTTTATATTCTGCACGTGTTATAGGTAGGTAGTTTTAAATTCTAATTGTATGCTGAGATTTTGACTAGCCAAAGTTTTACTAAAGGTTTTCTTCTAGTTTTCTGAAAAGAAACTCTATCTTTAAAAGTTTCTCCTCTTGTCGAAAATTTCTCCGAGTTTTGGGTAATTGTACCCTTTGGATAGTTCTTGGTTTCTCGAAACTAAGGATTATTATGATGATTTTGGATACCGCCAAATTTGGCTCTAGCACTCACAGGACTAGGATATCATGGGAAAATTCATTTCCTTTAGTCTCTCGTTGCCCCATGAGCACGGGTGTAAGTCATCTGGTATCGTGACATTTTGTGACCGCGTTTTCGGACTTTTGTCATTTTCTAAATGATTTTAAAAGAAAGTTGGCACAATATTTTGTTACGTACAAGAAGCATTTTTTTAGAACTTAATTCAACCTATTGAGTATGAATTTACTCACCCACCCTCAGATTATGTAGGTCTGTCACTTAAATTTGATGGAGTTGACGAAGAGCTTTCTTAAATTACAGTTATGTACTCCTTTTGTACTTTATGTAATGTTTGTATTGAGTGATGTATAAAGGCATGTTATGCCCAATTTTGGATATCTTTGTATAATACAAAGTGTATTGTAATTACTCTTTTGGTACACGGTGATCCTTGGCATTAGGAATTAAATTTTGTTACTTTATTCGATAAACCGAGGGGCGTTATAATATGCATTGGTCAACAATGTTCTCCTTAAAACCAAATGAAGTAATAACATCGTTGAACTTCAAATACCACTACCGGGAAGGCTATTTTAGTCTAGATATTGACTTCTTGAGTCTACAAACTAGATGTCTTCCTTTATTAGAGGTGAATCCTCAAGATTCCCATTCAAGAATGTTGTCTTCACATCCATTTGATATAACTCTAAGTCAAAATGATCTACAAAGGCCAAATTAACTCTTAATGATTCCTTCGTAGAAACTGGAGAGAAGGTTTCTTTGTACTCAACACCATCTTTCTGAAGAAAACCTTTGGCTACAAGCCGGGCTTTATATCTACTAATGTTACCAAATGGATCTAATTTAGTCTTATAGACCCATATGCAGCCAAGAGTTCTGGCGCTTTGTGGTAACTCTATGAGATCCTAAACTTGATTATTAGTCATAGATTTCATCTCATCCCACATGGCATCATACTACTTGCTAAAATTATCTCTAGTCATGGCCTATGACTACGTAATAGGATTTTGAATGAGTTCAACATTCTCGTCAGACTCCTAGAGGTATACAACATAGTCAAAAGGGATTGCAGGTTCCTTACTCTTTGAGGACTGTCGAAGTCCTATTTGATCCACAGGTGGAGGTGCCTGTACAATGAGCTTCAACAACTTGTTCATGAGGGGGTGGTAGAGGAATGATAGGCTTTCTTGGAATCACCATTGTAATTAAACATGTGGTCCTCCACCGGATGTGGGTATAAAAATCGGAACCCGTATTTTCTCAAACATAATGTGTTTTAGGGAAATACTCCCACTGAAGTTATGCTCAAGAAAACATGCATTCTGTACTTTGACTATTGTAGGGGTGTGCGAGGGACAATAAAACTTATAACCCTTAGACCATTCTACATAGCCAATAAAAAAACCACCAACAGTCTTAGGGTCAAGCTTCTTCTCAAGTGGATTGTATACCCTAACCTCCACAGGACAACCCCAGATGTGTACATGATCTAAACAAGGTTTTTATCCATTCCATAGCTCAAAGGGTCTTTTAGGAATGACTTTAGATGGAACTTGATTTAAAATGTGCACAGTTGTCTTTAAGGCTTCACTCCACATATTGAGAGGAAGAGAGGAGTTGTTAATCATGCTCCTCACCATATCCATATAATTGCAATTCCTTCTTTCAGCCACACCATTTTGCTATGGTGTGTCTGATACTGTGTATTGTGCAATAATATCATGTTCCTTTAGGAACTGCGCAAATGGTCCAGGTTTTTGTCCACTCTTTGTGTACTTACCATAGTATTCCCCTCCCCTGTCTAATCTAACAATATTGATACTCATGCTAAGTTATTTCTCCACCTATTCCTTATAAATCTTAAAAGCATCAAATGCTTCAAACTTTTTATTTAAGAGATAAAGATACATGTATCAGGTATGATCATCTATAAAGGCAATGAAATACCTTTGACCATTTAGATAGGGTGTACTAAACGTCCACATATATAAATGTGTATGATGTCTAGTTTCTCACCATGTCTCTTAGCTCCCTTAGAAGATTTGTTAGTCTTCTTTCCCTTTATGCAGTCTATACATGTCTCAAGATTAGTAAAGTCTAAAGTTTTTAAAACTCCTCTTTCTAATTGCGGCCAATGGAGATATACCCAAACCTCCTATGCCATAATATAGGAGAATTCCTTTTAATAACACTACCTTGCACAAATATCATAGATTGTTCAAAGGAAACGTGCCAAGAGAGATAATATAATCCATCTATTAAGGAACAAAACTAATGGTAACTGAATCTTTAATAGTCAAAAATGAGGAATTCATAAACTGAAAATTAAAGCCATGAGGCACTAGTCTTGACATAGAAACCAAATTCTTTGAAAAACTCTGAATATAAAAAGTTCTCTTTAAATCTAAGGTGTATCCTGTATGAAGAATAAGACAATATGTTCCCACACCTTCAACGTTTGAAAACATCTTATTTCCGGAATAGATGTTGTGCTCCCCATCATTTGGTTTCCTTAGTTTGAGAAACCCCTGCATGACAGTAGAAACATGGATTGAAGAACCGGAATTAATTCACCATGTGTTAGTATGATGAGAATCAACATAATTAGATTCATAACACACAAAAGACATGAATTTACCACATTTATTGGCAAGCCACTTTTGATATTTAGGACAATCTTTCTTCATGTTTCATTTCTTCTAGCAAAAAAAGAATTTGGTTTGCTTGGTGATGCCAGTAGACTTCATTGGCACACCTTTACTAGCTTTCTTCTTTGCAGCACCATGATTTTCCTTCTTTTGTCCTTTATGAGAAACAAGATGGGCACTTTCTAGCTTCTCTTACTTAAGTCTCTCTTCTTCTTGGACACACATACTCAAAAGGTCATTGACTGATCATTGAGTGATATGTGTGCTAAAAGAAATCTTGAATGGCCCATATTGTGCGGGAAGGGAGTTCAAAATAAAGTGGACCGAAAAGGTATCATCAATCTTTATTTTCATGTTGCTTAACTAATTAGCAATATCACACATCTCCATGATATTCTCTCTCACCCCTTTGTCATCTGTTAGCCTTATGGATGACAACTTGGACATTAAGGTGCTGGCCAAGGCTTTATCAGAACTCTTGAATTGAGCTTCAATAACTTTCAAAAGTTCGTGAACTGTAGCACATTTTGGAATGGATCCCCTAATGCTTTTATTTATGTGAGGCTTCGTGAACATCATACTTAAGTAGTTAGACCTCTCCCACTTTCAAATAATGCTACATCACTTAGCGTACTATTATCCATAAGAGTGGTGGGTACATCCATACGAAACACCAAATCCAAGTCCATGCACCCTAATAGTAAAATAATATTTTCCTTCCAATCTGAAAAATTGTCCCCAAACAATAATGGGAGGTGTTGATTAGGGTCAAAAATAAAAGATGGATAAGTTGCAATAAAAGAATAAATACATGCAAATAATTAATAAGGGCAAGAAATAAAACTAAAGTATGAAATAGCTAATGCTAAAATCAAATAGTAAAATTTTGAACCTCCCTTTGGGCAAAGGTTGCTTCCTGCGATAACATTACTAAACTGTATAGAAACAAACAATCATTTTGTTTCATGATAAGGCTACTGGGTTATATGTAATATATTACAAGAAAATCCCACACCTTTAGGCCTAAGGGTACCCATGTTACAACATATAACCCTCAACCTTATCCTAATTATGTGACGCGAACTACCACCTGTCTTTGGGACTATGTAACACCTTGTGTTTCGATTACGTCTAACCGAAGGGATTAGGGGTAATTATGGAATTTTTTGTTAAATTTTAAGGGGTTTCAAGGGATTGAAGAACACGTGCAACAGAGGTTGAGAGCAAAAGTTATGACCTCAAAAATGTGTCATGGGATGAACCCACGAAAAAAGTGCAAAATAGCCTACCCATGTGAGGTCTAGTTTAGAATGGCTCATCGATGAGTCCATCGATACCAAGAATGCGCAATTCCGACTTCGGGGTAGGAAGTTATCACATTTTGAAGTTAAAATTGTATTTGATTAAAATAATAAAAAAACTGGAGAAAAGGATAGAATATATGATGTCAATAGCGCCAAGCCGTTCTGCACTACGCAATTGTGATTGTCTGCACGATGCAGGGCCTGTGTGATAGTGACATATGCCCGGCTTAGCCGAGCGCTTCTCATGCAATGCGTAGATGTGTGCATCACACGCATGCCATTCGTGTAAGTGGCATCACAGACGAGTGACATGTATTGCGTGCATGTGCGCGCATTTGGAGTTTCTCCCATATGCTCATGTGCCTTCTCCTATAAATTCGGATTTCCATCCAAACTTCTAGGAGAGTTTTTCTGGTTCGTTTGGAGTCCATTTTCGTCCATTCAAGAGGCATTCTTAGCTAATTAGTGTGTTTTATGCAATGGAAGCGTCTATTCCTCGAGTAGGCGACTATGTAAGGGGGCAATATCCTAGAGCAAGACGAGGCTATGCCCGTCACCCTCGAGCTACAAAGAAAGAAAAGTGGCCCAGAGCAAGAGGAGGCTTCATCCTCCATAGTATCAGACCACAATGAGGGAAGTGGCCCAGAGTAGGGGAGGCCCTGTCCCCCACCAAAGGGCCACGCAATGAGAGAGAAACATCCCCGTGTTAAGGGGAGATCTGTCTGTAGCCTACGAGCGGGGAAAGAAGAAAGTGTCTTTGGGTAAGGGGAAATTCTGCCCATCGCCTATGGGTACATAAAGAGAAGATTTTGTCCGCTACCTACGAGCACAAAAAGTGTAAAGTGTCCCCGGTTAGAGGAAAGAAATATCTTGGATTAAAGAGAGGTGATATTCGCCACCTTCAGATGCAATGAGAAAGATATTCCCAAGCAAAACGAGGTTCTGCCCATTGTCTCCAGACTTGAATGGGAGGACGCCCAAAGGAAACGAACAACTCCGAATGCCGTGAATTTCGAAACTATAGGGGAGTAAACATTTCTAACTTTCCGATCTAATTTGATTTACATGCATGTGTATCTTAATTAGTAATATTGCTATATATTATTTGCAATGCTATGATATAGTGTGTTTTTATATGCTTTTATCTAATATGATCTGATAAGCTCTACAATGCTTTGTTTAATCTAATATGATCCAACCTAATATGTTATGAAATAATATGATCTAATGGGATCTGATATATCTAATTTGCTTTGTTGTGTGTTCTACTCCGCTCTATGATAGAGTGAGAAGTGTCTGTCTACTGATTTATTGGCTTTCATTCGACTCCAATGATTTATGAAGTTTCCATCTGATTCTGGAGGATTTATTTGGAGATAAAGAAATACATATTTTAACGTATATGATTTTGTGGTGCTTGATCCACGTAATAGTTGTTAGGCAGAACTACGTTCGGATCCTATCGTATTGGAATAATATTGTAATGTTATCCAATACATACATAGGCAACCAACAACAAGCAACGTTGGCCTGATCAAAATTAGTTATAAAATAGGTTTGTTCTAGTTTGCGGGCAACGAAACACTAAAGCTCTCTAGTGCATAAAGGAACATTACTACTCTTGTACATAGAGTCCACCGCTCCTAGTTGATATGTTTTGGTTTTTATGAAAAATTAAATTACTCTGATTTTGTGTTCCGAACATTCCCGGTCCGGGTCGGTTTTCCAGATCGAGGTGTTATAGGCCAGATGATAATCATTGTCACATAATCAAATTTTGTTGACAACACAAGTGTTGTGTATGTGAATCTATGCACTTCATGGTTGCATTCTATATGATTTACACATTAAAAATAACTTAGAATGCTTTCGCCACTCCTAAGTCATCTCAATGGACGTAGGAACTTAATTTGTACTTATCACCATTTCATATAACAAAATGAATGCAAGTAACTATCAAACAATCAAAAAATATCCATACACAAAATTGACAAGGGCTTTTTTGTCAATTTTGTAATCGGGCTTTTGGAATTCAGCCAGGGGTTCCCATCATCACACAAGATAATTAAAAAATATAGTCCACAGTCCATGTATAGTCCTTCAAAAAAAGTTAAAAAAGTTGTACAATTCCTTGTGACTGCATCCACCTCCAAATGTGTTCCTTGAATTCTGGTGTCGCTTACAATATGTCTAATGTACACTCTCTCACAAACTTACAGAAGTGGTGTACACAACAATTTAAAAAAAATTAGTAAAACATACGATTGCAATTTAATCCCCTCGATAACCCATGACATTAATCAAGCCCTTAAAGGATAACTAAAACACGTCCACATGCAATCACACACACACACACACATAGATATATATATATATATATATATATATATATATATATATATATACATATATATGTTCTAGAAAAAAATTTAAGAGTTTTTGTTTGACCTAGAATAGACCAAACCGGGTCAATAAACCTGGTTTGGAAACGGGTTAGCACCTGACCGCAACCCGGGTCAGTGCAGACCCAAACCTAGCGCAGGTAGCGGGTCAAGACAACCTGCTTCTATGGGTAGTCTTCAACCTCTCGACATAGAGGTTGAAGACATCGGGCAGGGGAAGTTTCCTCACCCGCCATCGTCTGGTGAAGCCCGCCGGCATCCAGCCGTCAAAGAGATTTTTGCCCAACGGCGGTGACTTCAAAACCGACGGTAAAATGGACGACAGCAGCGCCAGTGAGGCCAAATCGAATACATACAATAAGAAGAGAGATCTGGCGGCTGTGCGCGATGCCCGATGGGAGCCCAGAAGGCCGAAAAACTTTCCACCCGATGGCGGAGGTTCTAGACCCGGCCTGAATAACCGACGACAACGTCTGGCGGTGGGCGATTCAAACCCAAAGAGTAAGACAATGATTCAAACGTTCCGGTGGCTTTTCGCAGCGGCGGTGTTGGACATATCCAAGTCACAATGGGACGATGGCCCTAGCCGATGCTTGACGGATCATGTGCCGACGATTGGAGAAATTTGAATAGTAAAAAAAATTCCAAACTTTAAGGCTGCTAGACTATTTTCTTGGCCCGAAAAATTTGGAAAATCCCGACAGCAACGCCCTTGGCCAACAATTCAGCAGTTGCCGACATATTCTGGTAATGCCGGCTAGAGCCCAATGCACAGCGGTGGTGGATCTGGCCGGCAGTCAGAAGTGCTGGTCGTCGTCATAGTTAACCATGTCTCTAATACCAATTGATGGAATAAAACACAATGGGATTAGGCTTACTTGTAGCAATTAGAGCCTGAACAAATCTTGATCTTCTTGATTATGTTTTTCCTCTGCTAATCTTCTACAAATCCTCACAATGTGTTTCTAGTTTAGAACTTGACTAAGAGTAATTCTCTCTTAAGGTACCATATTAGGATAGCTAATGGTGTATTTATAAAGAAACTAGGACACTATTGTTAAGAACCCTAGAATCCTAACCCTCCATCCAAAGGTCATGAAATGGTCCAAATTTGCTAATAAAACCACAACTTAATGAGTATTTTGACTCAGGCCCATTACCCAAATAGTTTTAAAAGCCTAAAAACTAGTGTCAATTAAGACATTTGTGCCACCTTATATTTTATTTAAAAAACAAGCCCAAGGGATTCATCTTAAACCTTTTAGTTATTTATTTAGATTGAACATAAACTATGCATCATTAAGGGGTTATTGATTAGTTTAAAAATATATCTTGGCAGCATAATAGCAAAATAATTTTTCTTTTAGCCATGTCTATGGTAAGGAGTTAGAAATGATGTTCACTGATAAGCACTATTGAAATAGTGAGTGCCAACCTCCATATAGATTCCAAAAATGGCTGAAAAAAATGCATATCCCAAATTCTCAGTTGACACAATAGAAAGCGGCAATTGACGAAGTCTATAAATTTCCCATAAGAAAAGCAAATCAACATGAACAACATGAGTGGTCTTAAAAACAATAAAATGCATCATCCTCGATACTCTTATCAACAAGTACAAAGATATCACCCAAACTTTATTGTATATGTTGCAAACGAAGAACAAAATCCATATTGATTGCTGGTCAAAGTTGCTTGGGTGCAACACCCAAGATTATGAGATGACGTCAAAGTAATTTGAGGAATAAATAGAACATTATTACAGTTTTTTAGTTCATTTAGAAAGTAAAGACTCCATTTCGATGTGTTGGAGTTGAGGGGTAGTACGTCGATAGATAGGCAGTGGACTTAAAATTTTTATCTTATTTCACCTATGAAACTGTAGAGTGGCCGGACCAGCGGAAGTGCAGTGGGAGGGGGTTGGCGCACCAATCAAAAAAAAATTCTTTAATTAATCTTCAACGAACACATGCATAGATCTATCATCAAGAAGCAATAATCATATTCCAATCATGAATCAGGTAAATAGGATAATCAAAACGAACAAATACCAGCATTCCAGCCCTTGTACGCCCTCCAAAATCAGTCCTTGCACGCCCAA
The DNA here is from genome assembly GCA_035235625.1 of Saururus chinensis. Classification (NCBI taxonomy): domain Eukaryota; kingdom Viridiplantae; phylum Streptophyta; class Magnoliopsida; order Piperales; family Saururaceae; genus Saururus; species Saururus chinensis. The sequence goes on from CP141142.1 coordinate 28,356,055, forward strand.
GCACAAGATCAATCAAGTAATGGATAAATGAGATTACCTATGTGTTGATCCCTCACAAACCAAGGCTTGGATGAAGGAAAATCACAGCAAGAACCAGCCCTTGAATTAGCCAACGAGATCCAGCCAAGGAGGAGAGTCTTCTCCCTCGTTCAGCCCGCCAAATAGATCAAGGAGAGGGGAGCAAAGGGGCAGCCAGCAGCAAGGTCTCCCCTTGCTTGTGCAAGTCGCACCAAAGAGAGAGGGGGGGCGGAAATTGGGAGAGCAGGAGAGGAGTGGGGCGGCCCTTGGCTTAGGGCACTCCTCATCTCTTTCTCTCTTTATATACTCCCTCCTTTCCTTATTTGGGTGAGTCTTATTTTGGGCTTTTCTTAATGGGCTTAATTGCTTAATTCCTTTCGGTTTCACTTGAGGTTCAAACACAATGCGAGCGGGCTATATTTCTCAGAGCCCGCAAAGGCCTGGAGCACCTATACATGGCCAAGCCCGCGATAGGGTCGACCCCTCGCTAACCATGGGTCCCACCCTCGACACCTAATTTGCGTGTTTGGGCCCCACAACATGTTAATGCACAACCTAGGTATATGCCTAGTATACGTGTGTGACATATACAGGTCCCAATTGAATTAGTGTAACAAAGGTACACGTGGGGTCAGCGCGACCGCCCCCCACCACCCTTGGACCCCGTGGCCCATACTAGTTCACCTTGACGTTGACAAGTTGGACCAAACTGGGCCCGAGCCCATACCATGGTCCAACAAAAACTTCTCTATGATGTGATATTTTAAATATTAAAATTTTAAAAACAATTAGTAGAAAAGATAATGGGAAAATTACTTAAATAATAATTTTAAAAAAAAATATTTACCAAAATAGCCTACTTTGGGAAAAAAAATTAATTATTATTTAAATAACTTTCCCAGAGATAATCAAAAATTTTATGTTGTTGACACAAGCTCCACCATGTTGACCATTTGAGCATTCAATGTCGACATGCCTAAAACCAACTTGCAAAGGTAATATTTATCTCCCGCGGTGCTTTCCAATGGGTTATATGGGTACATATAAATAGATGTTTATATGTGAGAAACTTTATTCTTAAGTATTTTGAGATGGTTTATGTAACGTCCCTAATTTTTTTAATATTTATGAAATTTTTATATTATATTTTAGATTTTTTTTATGAGAAAATTTGACATTTTAATATATTATTTTTTTATATTTTATTTCAGTATTCATACCTATAGAGTCAGGTATATGGCTTAGTTATTGCTGTTCATAGAGGTTTTCGGCGTGATAATGAAAGAAATTGGATGGGCAAAATGGAGAGAGAAAAAGAAAGAGAGAAAGAAAAAAGTACAAAAAAACAAATACAAGAAATGGCACAGTCGCGTCTTGACCAAAAAGTCAGGAACGGCCCCATATTTTTGGTCTTGTTGTGTCCATCCACCATTGCTAGATGTCCTAACTCTATCTATTTTAATTTAAACTTTTTTCAAATTTAAAAAAGTCATTAGTGATGTATAGTCACATACGTTGCTAATATTATAGTGTATTAGCGACATATAGGGCTATACGTCGCTACTACACTATAGTATTAGCAATATATATATATATATATATATATATATATATATATATATATATATATATATATATATATATATATATATATATATTGCTAATATACTGTAATATTAGCAATGTATACATGTATACGCTGCTAATACTATTTTTTTAAAAATAAAATTAATATCCCCACTCTCTTCCCTCTCCTCTCTCTCTCTTCCCTCCCCTCTCTCACTCTCTCTTCCCTCTCCTTTCCCTTTCTTCCCTCTCCTCTCTCTCTCTTCCCTCCCCTCTCTTTCTCTCTCTTCCCTCTCCTTTCCCTCTCTTCCCTCCCCTCTCTCACTCTTCCCTCCCCCTCTCTCCCGACTCTCTCTTCCCTCCCCCTCTCTCTCCTCTCTCTCTTCCCTCTCTCTCTTCCCTCTCCCCCTCTCTCTTCCCTCTCCTCTCTCTCTCTTTCTCTTCCCTCCCCTCTATTTCTCTCTTCCCTCCCCTCTCTCTCTTCCCTCTCTTCCCTCCCCTCTCTCTCTTCCCTCTCTTCCCTCCCCTCTCTCTCTTCCCTCGCCCCCTCTCTCTTCCCTCTCCTCTCTCTCTCTTTCTCTTCCCTCCCCTCTATTTCTCTCTTCCCTCCCCTCTATCTCTCTTCCCTATCCTCTCTTTCTTCCCTCTCATCTCTCTTCTCACTCTCTTTATCTATTATAATTTTAATTTTTTTAAAATCTTAAAAAGCCATTAGCGACATATTGTTACATATGTTGCTAATACTATGGTGTATTAGCGACGCATATAGTTATATTTCGCTTATACACTAATGTACTAGTGACATATAACTATATATGTCACTAATACACCATAGTATTAGCGACGTATATCTATGCTTCACTAATAGTTTTGAATTTTTTTAAAATAAATTAATAACATAACTTATAGCAATGTATAATATGAAGCGTCACTAATATATTTTGTATTAACAATGTATATTATTATGAGTCGGTAATAGATTCTCAATTAGCGACGCTTAATATTATGCGTCACTAATATATGACTATTAGCGACGTTTAATATTAAGCATTGTGAATAGTGAAATTATTGGCGACGCTTTTGTATATGTCGCTATTATTAGTTTTTAGCGACGTTTAATATTGGGTCGCTAATTGTACATTTTGTTGTAATGTCAGATGGGTCCTCCTCAAACAAATCTTCATCCAAAATCTCAACCAAGGTTGGCAAATTTGAAATACTTATTACTTCCTGGACATCATCATCCTCACTTTGGGATAAAATAACATTTAGACTAGGTTCATTTGAAGCTCCTAAAGTTTCTGCCTTTGAACTCGTTCCACTTCTTTTTGCTTCTCTTGACGGCAAGGGCATCTTTTTCGGTGGTCATGTGATACAGAGAGCATGAGATAAGTGTGATTTTTTTAGTTTCCCATCATCTGTCTTATAATTGTCAAAACAAAACATAACATTAGTAAAATCATCAAAATTACATATTAATTATTCGTGTGACTAATCATAACTATTTCTCTACAACAGTGAATCATGGGCTCTGATACCAAATGTGACGATTGCCAATTTACAATGATATAATAAAGTTCATAATTCTGTCCAATGTAAATTTTACTCACGTGACCGAACATTATGGCCTTGGGTGCATATAGCAAACATAAAATACACATAGCATCGTGTTTAAAATAAAATACATCAGAGTAATTGCACAGCTAAAACATTATATATATATAAATATAAATATATATATATATATATATATCCAGTTCACATAGCATAGTGAAAATTTATTTTACATGCCTCATATCATTGTATGTAGAGCTCATAGTTATACAAAAATTGAGGCATATTCTGCCTTTACATATTAGTCACAATAATTACAACCTATAACTAGAGCAGTAACCAGATAATTTAGCTAGAAAACTCTTCCTCTTTTACCTTTGCTCTGGTTTCAATCCTTGCAGAGTATAGGACTGGGTGAGTATTTTTATACTCAGTAGGTCGTGTTAATATCTAAAGTAATGCTTCATGAAATAATTGAAAACTTTATCCTTGCCTAAAAATATTTATTTCAAAAAAATATTCAGAAATAGAATCAGAAAATGTTTGTTCGTCTAATTATGATAAATCTAGAAGCTGTGATACCAAACAACATTCCCCTCGACAGTCATGGGGTATCGAGATGCTCACAAAGTGAGGAACTTTCCCATCATGCTCCACACCCATGTACGTACCATACCAATTATTTTTCTAGTGGGTATCCAGACATAATATGAAAATTACATATTTTATTCCAGAAGCACCCAAAACATGCATACACCAAATCATAAAGTAGCATATGCAAAACATTTAGCAGATCTAAGATTCCTCATAAAATAAACCAAATAAGCATAATGGAATAAGAATGGTTTAGCAAAATTAATTCTACTGGCAGAGCATCAGTTTAGAACTTAAGACTCCCTAACTTGAACTTGGAGTACAATTTTGTAGTTGAAAAAGGCCTCAAACAGAAAAATGAACCCCACCACCGCATCCAACACAATCGATTTAACTAGAAACAACTTTTGAATAGCTTAATTCAGAATTAAAATAGCTTAGAATGGAAGAAAAGAAGGTTACGACGTGGTAGAAGTAAAGAATTTTCATTGGGGTAAGAGATACGAGTTTGGAATTTATAGCCAAACCCCTAGATTACGTGAAACAGGCATATGATGCATGGATACCATGCGTCGAGCGCGTTTTCACCACACAAATGTGCAAAATGCATGCTTTACAAGGGCATCCGACGTGATGTATGGCTGCCACGCGGCCCCACCCATCCGCGTCAACAAGCATCTGCGTTGCTGGCGCAATTTTGCATCAGCCTATGTTAGCCCCCCATAAAAATATATTTATTATTTTTTTTCGAATTCTAAAATTTTAAACGATGATATCTTTTCAACCACGTCGGAATCATGCGATCTTGGTACCATGAACTTGTACTGCTCATATGTAGGTTATCTCATAGTTTTTCAATTAGTCTCACCCATGATGCATGCTTCTCGAGGTCATCGCTTACGGCCTCGATGTCCATTTCAAATGATTCAAGGACAGTTACCCTCATCTTTTAGAGCTCTACAACAAACCTTTTAAATTTTTTATCTCAAATAATATTTTACTAATAAAAATATACTAAAAACTCTATTATTAGTGTAAAAACTTACCAAAAATTTAGGGTTTGTTATATTAACTAACTAAAAATGAGTTAAAATATTGAGAGTGAGACAAGAAGGCTTAAAAAGCCTAGAGAAAAAGAGTGGAACTTCTCTAATGAATTCAAAAGTGAAATAGTCTCCTTGATCATGATAACTTAATGATAAAAAGCAAAAGAATTATTTCAGTTGAGTAAGAGTACAAAACACTTGAAGTTACTAAGTGTTTACTTGGAGATATGCTGAGAAGATCAAAGAGAAAATGATCATTAATACTAAAGGGACTTGCAGTGAATATATGATTTATTAGAAGTATAAGAAGGTGGAAAAAATTAAGTTGATGCAAGTAAACAACCAATAGTGGTGATACAAGAGTTTAGAGTGGTGTTGGTGCTAGCCGAGTGAAGAGAGAGAAGAGGGAGAGAGAAAGATAAGAGCGAGGAGAAGAGAGAGAGCAAGAGGGATAGAGACAAAGTGGAGAGAAATCAAGGGAGAGAGAGAGAAAAAGAGAAAGAAAAGAGAGAGAGAAAGAGGAGAGAGTAGAAATAAACTTCATTGGAAGCGCCACAACTATTAGAACTATTGGACTATTAGTCTCTCTCTCTCTTATATCTATTTCCTCTTTCCTCTCTCCTCTCACTCACTCTCTCTCTCTTCTCACTCACTCACTCTCTTTTCTCTCTCTACCCTCTCTCCTCTTGTTCTCTCTCTATCTTCTCTCTCTCCTCTCTCACTCTCTCTTCTCTCTCTTTCCTTTCTCTCTTCTCACGTCCCACCCTCTCTTCTCTTCTCCCTCTCTCTTCTTTCTCCTCTATCTATCTTCCCTCTCTCTCCTCTCCTCACTCTTCTCTCTCCTCTCTTCCCACCGTCTCTTCTCTCTCTCCCCCTCTCTTCGTTCTTTCTAGAGAGAGAAGGGGGAGAGAAAAGATAGAGAGTGATCAAGAGAAAATAAAGGGGAGAGAGATAAGGGAGAGAGTGGAGAGAGAGAATGAAGAGAGAGTGAGGAGAGAGAGAAGAGGGAAGAGAGGGTGGGAAGAGAGAGTTGAGAGAGAGAAGAGAAGAGGAAGAAAAGAGGGAGAGGGGAGAGAAAGAAGAGGAGAGAGAGAGTGGGTAGAGAGAGAGAAGCTTTAATTTTTTTAAAAAAAATATTATTTGTATCATTTAAATGAAAACGTTTGCAAACACCAAGCTATTTGCTCCATGAGTTATGTTTGATGTGGGATTTCGATATGACGGCAAGCGAGGGCTCACAAGTCTCAAGTAAGTTTGGGCTCATATAAATGGAGGTCATATATATAATTATATTATACTAAAAAAGGAGAAAAGAGTATATTTGATCTTTTTATTCTTGACCCTTTCTACTCCCAAAATTTATGTTTATACCAAAACAACACACTTCCTTCAAACTCTCAGTTTCCCACCAAACTGGGATGGTTTATATGTTCTTAACACGGCAGTAGTTCCCATCGTTAGGAATATAACAAGTGGTAACTCTTGGCATTAGCAGACAAGGGTAGAAACCCTTCAAGGACTTCATTTCTGTAACTACACTGGTAGGGGAGGCCACCTTAAGGTAATTTATAAAGTGGCGGCGACAGAGATGTTTTCTCATCTAGAGATGATCCAGTTATAGAGTGACAGGGGGAGGCCTCTAGAGATGATCCGTCATCACCAGAGTTTTTTTCGACTGCTGCCGGCAGCAACAATAAGGAAGAAGAGGGAGGGAATTGGGAAGGAGTTGCAATTTTTTCGTTTAGTTTCAAGATCTAGGAGAAGTAGATAAAACTTTTGGGGGAATAAAGGAGCGCTGAAGTAAGAAAAAAACTGTATAAAGAAATACATATAGCCGCATTCTATATTATTTTATGATTTAATTAACAAAATACATGAACACAAAGGAAACATATTGCCATTTTATTATGTGGACCCGCGCTTAAAACACACAAAGGCATCGTTACAAATGATCATAAAAGTTATTAATACTAATTAATTGGAAAACAGGGCCAAACCAGATGTAAAGGGCGGCTTCGTATTTGGCCGGTAGTAAGTATATATGACAAAGAAGGTCAACACCGCGGTCAAGACAAATGCCACAATCCCTGCTCCAAGAGATATGGCCGACCATGGACTACTGAAATAATTACGCACCAAGTACGCTCTCGAGGTATGCCAACCATTATCACAATACTTGTTCACCTCTTGAAACATGGTCGATAAGTCAGTTTGGCCCACGTTGATGCCAACTCCCTTGCCAAGGTTGTTGAAGAGAAGGGCCACTTCCTTGTCACTTCCAAGCCCATGGTCAAGGATCTTGTCTTGATAAAGGATTGCAACGTCCTCACGCGTGTTGATGATGCGATCCATTAGAATGGCATAGCTTGTGAAACAGCTTTCACACCTAGGATTTAACTGCTCAAATGCAATGAAGTTTCTCATTAAGGAGTTGGTAGAGTGAGAGATCAAGAGAGGTGGGATTTCCATGATCCCGTTTTGGAAGTTCACATGGAGAAAGCTTGTGGCAGCTTCATTCTTCTTGAATCTGACACCGGCCACTTGTAGCTCGGTTGCCGGTGGTATTGATCGTGGCGGCTGTGGCGGGATTTCACTGGCAGAGGGTACATCAATTGGTCCCGGATGAGCATAAGAATGCCAGAAGGGAAGACAACCTGGGCTATTTGAAGTGGATGGATTTGGAACTTGATACGGAGGTGATAGCTGTATGTGGAGCAAGTGGAGAAGATGATAGAACGAATTGGCCTCTGTTAGAGGAATGCCATTTTCCTTTGTGATGAAGAGATGGCTATAGAAATTGACAGCAATTTCAAGAAGGGAAGATGAAGTGTGTTGGAAGATGAGATCAAATAAACGTTGTAAGACAAAGAAAGGAAGCTGATTTTCAAGAAGTAGCAGGTCTTTGCTTACAAGAGGCATAATCCAGGGCATCATCTGAATTGGGTCATCTTCTTTCGCCACCTCTTTCTTCTTCTTGAAGATCTCAATCATGAAACAAGCATCAAGGAGCAGCATCTCGGCAAACTGCTCGCTTTCGAGCCCAATTTCATCTGAGTAGCTGCCTCTAGCTTGAGCCTCCATGGACTTGATTTCTTTGAGGCAATCTTCAAAGCTTATATGTGGACTTCGAGCGAGAAGATCACGCAGATAGCACCATTTGTACTTCTCCATGGCCTTGAGGCCTCTCTTGTCATGGTGGTAGGGGCCAATGGAGATTATCTTGGGATCAAATGCTGTTGGGTCGCCCTGTCTGATGCTTGGTGGCACCCTGAAGATGGTGGATGGTGCTTGGCTGGGCAGATCACTGCTAGTCGCCTCAAGCTTCTCCCTCATAGACATTACCCATGTATCATTAATGTCTACTATTACACATCCGAATCCATTCTCTCCTGCCATTTCCTCTTTTTAGGAACTTCTCCCAGAAAACGGTTGGTGCTAAGCATAAATTTATAAGGTTAGAAACGAGGTCATAAATATTACTAACTCCGTCTTATATTCATCATTTTATTTAATTTTTTTTAAAGAGTAGGACCCGTAAATAAGATATATTAATAACTCCATTATTGAATGGTGAGACCTTAGTGAAGAGAATAAAAGTATCTTTTGAACATTTTTTATAATACTTAACGACTTAAATTAAGTCAAACGAATTTATTAATATGAGATAATTTCTTAAAATAAAATTATTAATATAAGACAAAAGAAGTAATTTAAATTAGACTAAGATTCAATAAATAAAGACCTCAAATAGGACCTCAATGCAATTGGGTAAAGTGCTGGAGTTCTTTCGTGTTATCTTCAATTTAAAAGAGACCTACTAGTAAACACAGTAAAATATATATAAAATACTTAATAGTTGTAATCCACCTGTCTTTAGGCATCTAATGCAGGTTACTGACTCAAGTCGCCAGCTGTTTCAAACCAAAGAAGTGTTATTTTATCTTTTAAAAAAATTAATAATTAATAATTAGCTGCAATCAGAGAAGAAGAACTGTCGTCTGGAGTCGGAGTCGGAGAAGATAGCTGGTCAGAGCTAGAGAAGCTGCATGGTGACTATCTCCTCTGACTATGACCAGATCTAGTCAACTCTCTATCCATCATCTTTTCCAACTCCGATCAGTCGTCACCTTCTTCAGCTTCAACTAGCCAATGCCTTCTAAGGCCCCGTCTAGCTAACTATAACTTGGATCTATCCACCGACATTTTCTCTTGGTCATATATAAAATGCATATATTTATTCCTTGTACTAAAAATACTGACAATCCATGGGAGCTTCAAAAGCGATCTAGCGAAGCCTGTCGGACTGGTAGCGGCAGTTCGTCAGTTGTCCAGCAAAGCTTTGGTGGCAAACTCCAGTTGTGAACAAGTTAGACTTTGTGGTCCGGTGCAGTTTTAGTAATCATTCATAGGCGGTACGTCAACCAGTGGTATTGTAGCCACTAAAACTCCCACAACGGCCAAGTGATGCTCCGGTACAACGTATCAAAGGAGGCAGATAAGCAGGTGCTACACAGTAGTTCGTGGGAGCTATGACAGTCATACCACAGAGCTCCGCCGGAATTCGGAGAACAGTCCTTCGGCTGTTCAACAGAATCTAAAATTGTCCGATGAAGCTCCCACGATCGTCTCGTGTTGCTTCGACGACTATACAGTCGTACCGACAATATTTTAGTGTCAGTCCCCCGACGTTGTTGGCCTTAATTGAGTTGTGCATTAAAAAAGAAGACTAGGGCAATGACTAAGAGGGGTATATTTACCTATTTATTTATTAATTTTAACATTTTAGGTTTTTAGCACTTATTTTTACCATTTTTAATAAAAAACCAATTCAAATATCAAATGAGATTCGATAAGAAGTACCCCTACATCTCAAACATTTGTAAGTATTCTCTCTGTCTTAAATTAATAGTTTTATTTGAGTTTATATTGATAACTTCATTTTGTTAAATTTAAATAGTTGAGTACTTATAAAAAATTAGTATCAGCTTTTTTTCTCTTATATAAAGATTTCACCCTTCAATAAAAATTATTACTTTATTAAATGTAACTATATATTAATATGGGACATATGAAACATTATAGAAGGCAAATAAATATAATATATTTTCTATAGATTTAAAATAAGGGAATACTATAAAAAATTGTTCCACATGATTCTTGTCAATATGAACTTTGTCCCTCTGAAATTTAAAAGAAAATTGATATTTTTACACTATATTTTTTATATTAAATATTTTTTATCACTTTTAATTGAATAAAGAAGGTAAATATGAAAATCAATTTTTTATTTCATTATAAATAATATAAATTATATAATTCTTTTTAAAGGGAAAATTATTTAAATAATATTAAAAATTTACTAAAATAACGCACTTTTGGGAAATATTTCCCAAAGTGGTGTTACTTTTCTCCACATAGGTGTCAGCCAAGCGTTCGCGCATGCATGATTTTTTTTTAAAATTTTAATAGATTTCATCGTATGGAAGGACAAAATCATCTTTAAGTTAATTTCGTCCTTCCTAACGATGAAATCCCAATTCGTTTGGTAGGATTTTGTCCGTCATAAGGATGAAACCTATTTTGTCCTTTAGGAGGACAAAATGAGGTTTCCTCTCATTTCATCCTTTAGATTTTGTCCTTCTAAAGGACAAAATCACCTCACTTGTCTCAAGAAAAGGTCAGATTTCATCCTCAAATGACAAAATCTTATACAAATTTTTTTTTAGATAGCTTAGAACTGAAAATACCACTTGTCCCTCTATAATCCACACAACATCAAATTTCAAATATCATCCACACAACGTACAAATAAGCATAAGAAATAAATGTTTATAAAACATATAAATCTAACATCACATATGTTCATAAAATGCTTAGTTCAAAACAAACATATCACAATTCTAATTCACTCAATCTCTTCTACTCCTACGTCCTCGACCTCGGCCTTGACCTCGACCGCGATGGTGCTGTACTAACTTCTCATGGTCTGCCTGCTCCTGCTCCTCATGATCTGCTGCTCCTGTTCCTACTCCTCATGGTCCGCCTGCTCCGGCTCTGGCTCCACATAAGTAACAAATGGCTAAACATGAGGTGGGCGCTATCGTCTATAATATAGTATCAGATCTGACTGGGGTAAGCTACATATGGAGTAACCGAAAATGAACGTGGAAGAGAGCTAGGTGCTGCAGATGAAGATGGAATATCAGGGAATGGATCATTCCTCGGCTGTATATGAGCTACCTCGTCGATATGATAATGTCCATGAATGTTTGTAATTACCGACTGAAGGAGTGGCAATCTACTAAGCACATCATGATGTTGCCTGATCATTGACTAACATGATGTTAATAAAATCTCACCCGAAGTATAAGTGTTAACAGCTCTAGTCAAATTTGCCTCAGACGCACTAATCCAAGCTATATAAAAATTTAAATAAAAGTTAGATAAATAATAAATATGAAAGAAAAAATATTATTATAAAATTAATTACAATATACTTACCAAAGCTGCCTCAAACGCACCCCTAGGCTGATATGCCATCTCCTCTACATCATCCCGCGGTAAAATATATCGCCACGTAATAGATAAATACCACTACATATACAGGCTACGAACATTTTGCGATGTTGTAGCCATCTCCCCTCGGATAATAGTGGCTCTCCTATCATCCCTTTGAGCAATATATGTTGCATGATGTAGAGCCCAGTCGGTAATATGGTAGCCTTGTCGAGTGATGCGATGGACAAACTTTACGGTACAAGGTGGGACCTCTTGCTCCAAGTTAAACTGAAGCATCACATGATCCAGCACGTGCATCTCGGCAATCTCAAAATAGATGAGTGGCATTTGCGAGAGCCACACATCTCAACCCTTGGTATAGAGAGGAGGTAACTCAGCCAAAACCTACAGCAAGTACAGCTGCCAAATAACCTACACATTTTATAAAAATAATTAAGTTTTAATTACCTTACATATCTTATAATCATTGTATGAAATTTGATAATGAAATAAAATTACTTGATAAGGCCGTTGGTGGTCTAACTCTCCTCTATACAAACAGAAGACTCCTTGTGGATGTTCGGTTTTTCTCCTCTGAATATTCCACCTTAAGGAGTCAAATTTAGAATATGAGTTCAACATATCCAAATAAAAACATTACTAAAAAAAACTAAGTGTTAAAAATAAAAATAACCTACCTCGCTCCTAATGGAGCACCCTCAACTATGTGACACATTTGAATACTTGGTCGGCTGACGTGCAAATGCTCCCATGACCACAGCTGTGTCACAAAATATGATAAAAATTATTAAAACAATATGAAGTAATTATGCGTGTAAAAAATATTAACTTTAACAAATTCATTTACCTGAAGAAGGGTTAGACGGCCTGCAATCCCCAAGGTTATGGCCTTACATATTTTTCCTAACTCTTGGTATAAAAATGCAAGAGTGGCACTGCCTCATGCATAAGTGCTCTCCATGTCAAAGTCTATAAGGAGGGAGAGATAGGCAATATGTGCATGGCTACTTGTGTTATCCGCAAATATCGTAGCCCTAAGTAAATGTAATAAATATGCACATGCATGCTGCTCGATCATTATCTCTGTGGCATTCACTGGGAGCTAATGAAATTCACCTAAGAGTCACTTAAGGATCACTTGACTACCATGCATCACTGTAGTAGGAGGAGCTCTGCCAAGGAGCCTAACTAATAAATCCAAATGACCTCCTCCTGTCGTGCCTATCACAGCCTCTCCATCTATGCGAAGTCCTAGAAGAACTGCCACATCCATGAGAGTGATGGACATCTCCCATAAGGTAGGTGAAACGTCTGTGTCACCCTCCTCCATCTCTCGACAAGAGTTGTCAATAAAGACTGATCAAGATGAATGTACTATAGATGAATAAAATGTCCAAATCCTACTCGCTCCATATACGGTAGAATACGCTCATCTACGGGCTAATGGCAAAGATATAAAAAATGTTCGGTGCACTCAAAGTACTCAGGGACCTATAATAAATTTAAATATTATAACCTAGCGTAATATATAGTCTAAAAAATTAAAAAAATTTCATGAACAATTACAATACCTCTCATCGCCAAATAGAAGTCAACCTATGAGACTCCTACTAGACAATTACCATCTTATCAATAGGACCTGGCCGATAAAAAGAATCCATATGATCTGTGGAGAATTAAGATCTTTATGAACATATAGTCATATCTAAAATAGAAAATAAATAAAAAGACTAATTGTATGTTTACCAATCAACAGGACGGTAATTTCTACAGAATTTACTATTATGCCCAGTTTGTTTGGACCTCCCACATTTATACCCTCCTCTACCATCTCTCTCCATGCTCACATGGTCCATTGTATTCCTAATGCGAACAAATTGTGGGCAATCGGGTTGTCTTATTACTTTTGGAGGGAATAACACATAAAGTATATCTCTCTCCCAAAACTTTCGACCACAAGGAGAATAGAATTGTGCGAAGTACATATTTCTATAAGTGGTCAATGTGTAATAAAGTTCTGTTTGTATAAGCTCCAGCCGCTTTCCCCACACGGTAGTAAGGTGTGAACAAGGATACAAATAGACTTGAGGGAGATTGCATATACAAGTATGAAGAGCTGCATTCACCACAACCTTTCGACCACACATTTACATCACTTCATACTCGTTGCGGTTGATCCTATTAATTATATACTACCCAATACTTCTTGTTGGTTCTTTAATTAACCCTTCCACTCTAAGAATATACGGGGTGGCCATGGCTTCCGTAGTAGAAGATCGTTTCACGAAGAATTTTACTACCCAATAAAAAGTAGCTGATACTAAAGCCTGCATGGTTAATCCTTGTGCCCCCTTCAAGATGCTATTTAAACTTTCATCCATATTTGTATTCATCATGCCAAATCTTCTAAAACCATCGTGAGCAAGTAACCATTGTATAGGATACAATCCCTCTCTTAAGAGGAGTTGTTTTACCCTGGGACTCTCCTGACCAATCAAGTCCATTTTAGCAATAAACTGTTCTACTATCGGTGCACAGACTGCTACCCCCATCAAGTCCATCAGTGTATCATTTTTAAACTACTTCTAAATATTTGCCTTTATGTGATGGATGCAGTAACGATGGTAGCAGTATAGCTCGGGAAGAATTTATGGCACGGCCTTCTAAAGCCCCTTATGTCGATCTAAAATAACTATGACATTCATCATACCCATAAGTACATTATCCCTCAGTTCACTTAAGAACCATTTCCAATTTGTATAATCTTCTTTTGCTACTATCCCGAATGCTAGAGGAAATAACCCATTGTTTTAATTTGTAGCCGTTGCAGCCGTAAGAGCTCTGAGATACCGGCCATACAAGTGAGTCGAATCGACACCAATCACTGGGATGCAATGTTGAAACCCCACTATAGAAGACCCAAATGCCCAAAACATCTGCTTAAATCTCCTATAAAGGCTACATCTTCACCTCTTACTTCATCATACTCCAAGTTGTAGTAGGTACCGGGATTCGCTCCTTGCACCACCCTGAGGTACATTGGCAACAATTTGTATGATTCAACTCAATCCCCATAAATGGCCTTTATAGCCATACTCCTTACCGTCCATGCTTACTTTAAGAAATATCAACGTGGAACCTCTCCTTCATTCTTTGAATAATATCACCTGGTGTGAGAGTTAATTTAGCTTTGATGGCAAACATTATGATCTTCGAAACAAATGATGCACTACATTGCTTATTATTAGTGCTAAGTTGGGCATTCCAACATGTGTGGTCACCTCCATATGTCTTCAATTTAAAGTACCCTACACCCTTCTTCATTGATCTATGAACTTTCCAAGTGCAAGTATTATCAATGTACGTCACTGCATACTCTAACATATTTGCACATATAACCTTGTATTGGACATGATTCTTAATTGAAAACTCCTTCAAGGTTGTGACAAATGTCTCTTTACTCTCAAAGATGCACCCAACATATAACTCTTCTTTGTTTTCTTGGCCCATATCCATGGCATAATTTATTGCCGCATCTATTTCCTCATTTGTGATATGTGCATAGTGTGGTTCCTTCTCGTTATAGTATGACGGCTCTTCATCATCCACATTCATGTCATTTGTGGCAATTGTATTGTCTACTGCATCATCCCCCTCGCCGTTAACCTTCTGTTAGGTGCTTTCTTCACCTCTGACCCCTTCTTTATTCATGTCGTACTCTTCTTCACTTGCTTCATTAATATTATCTTCACTTTCATTAGCCTCACTTACATCAACATTTTCATCATGGACATAAGTGCCCCTACAAATGAACATTGCATATATATTCAATTCCATAGAACTTAACTCTTTTTTGAAAACCTAAAAATGTTATATTCGTTTATGAATATGTATTCACCTTATATTGTATGTAGAACACCTGTGTAGGGGTAATGAATGCCCATCGAGCTTTGATTTTTGAGACATTTGAAAGCTAAATGTCTCATGTGCATGCGATATGTACCTTCCACGTTACACACAAAATTCATAATTTAACATCCTAATTTTCATCGACAATTATAATATTCAAACAGATGACCTAGGTACACATCTTAATAAACCTTACATTCAATTAGGTCCACTTCCATCGTCAATAGGTGCAGACGACCTATGACAGTCATTTGATGCTACTGTCATTAATAAATTTCCTTCTTCTTCATCATCTACTATCATTTGCATATGCCTCCCATTGTTCACATTTCTTTCAGAGCTCCTATGAAAGCTCCTATGAGAGCTCCTGTGTGAACTACTTTGCCTTTTACTAGGCACTCGAGCCTCTTTTTCAAGAAATAGCTCGAAACAAATTATGTGAGGCGAATGGTGAAACATAAAACTCAATGATGCATCATCATTTATACATATTAGTCCTGATCTCGATCTAAATGTCAGAATATTACATTTTATAGTAATTTTTCATCTCATTCGATCCTACCCAACTCTACTAGCTACTTGCATCTCAAATTCATCATAAGTAGACAATTTCTTAATTAATAATTAATTTGTGCATCATTCATAGTAAAACATAAAACTAACCATTGTTTCTGCCATCTCTATTCACTTAATTCATAAACAATAAATTACATACATAATACATTAATCAATTACTTAAAAATAAATATTTTACTTAATGAAACATAAGATTAATCGAGCTTAATATAAAACCAGCAGTAAATAAATCAATTGCATACTATCTAAATTAGTTTTTTAAGATAAAAACTAGCATCATAATTCAAAAAAATAAATAAGAAATTTGGTTGGGGTAAATTGAATAATATATTAGATATATTAGCCGTTATATTTATACTACAAATCAGTACCCACAAATGAGTTGCTCCTACTTATTATCATAAACTATAAATACATCAAAAATTTCGACCTTGATTTCTTGCATTGCATGAAAGAAAATGATGTTTTTATATCAAAATTACACATAAAAAACTTACAATTATGATTATTCTAGATATGTGAACTTACATGAATTTTGTATAGGCCAACTAATAAAATCCAATGAAATTTTGTAAATATTTGTGTTGCGAGAATATCATCAAATTTTGGTTTTACCAAGCAAATTGCAATTTCAGACCATTTAAATAGAATACATCATAGAGTCACAAATCTGAATAGAGAACACAAACTTACAGTAGTTGCCTTTAACTTTGCACCAACAAATCGAGACAAATTTGATCTAAACATAAAATTCAACCAAATTCAAGGACGATAATAGCATGCAATCACTAAGAAAATAGTAGTCTTAAAAAATTCAGAACTCACATACCACCTCACATTGAAACCACATAGCTTATAAAAGGAAGGAAAACCCACAATGTAGAACTTAATACGATTGCCAATGAGCCACAATATTGTTCATCTAAAAGAGCAAAGAAAAAAATGCATGGTAAGAAGAGCTTTACCTAGTCACCCAAATAAAATGTCGGCGACACAGGACAACCACCACTAAATGCAAGGGTGAGATCTTTGAGACCAGCCGGATGTCCCCACCCAAGTTAGGTAGATTTGATGGAGGAATTGTGTGTGAGGACATTCGGACGATAGTTCTCTTTGGTTAGTGGCGGATCTGGGTGGAGCACGATGGGGGCAGAGAAAATTTTGAATGCAGCAGACAAACAGGAAGAGGAAGGTCGGGGAAATATAGAGCGGATTTCGTCGTTTAGAATGACAAAAGTTGATTTTGTCCTTCTAAAGGACGAAATCCGTTAAAACCCAGAGGCCGTGAGTGAGTTCAGGGGAGGGAACTAAGTAGAAGGCTGAAATTAACTTTAAGTTGATTTCATCATTTCAAATGACGAAATTCAATTAACGGTCAGGTGGATTTCATCCTTTAGAATGACGAAATCATCTCAAAGTTAATTTCGTCCTTCCGAAAAATAAAATTATAAATAATTTAAAAAATAGATACATAGGGGCAGTGCTTAACTAGTACCTACGTGAATAAAAAGAACACTACTTTAAAAAATATTTTCCAAAGTATATTATTTTAGTAATTAATTTTTTTAATATTATTTAAATAAATTTTCTTTTAAAAAAATATGTTACAAAAATATCACTACTTTAATTTAAAAATTCCTACATTTCGTGCTAAAATTTATAAGTAGACGCGCCTATCTAGACCAAATAGCCATCGGAGTTGGCCTCTTCTAAGGTTATTTATTTCTCGTGCCAACGCTGTGTCTATATCAAGACATTATGGTAATGCGTGTTTAGCCGGCCCCAGATCAGCCATGAAACCGCCCATGTGCTCCATTTGCGTCTGAAACATAGTATTCTAGGCAGTGATATCAATTTTCAGATTTGACATCATCCGCATTAATGCATTATACTAGCTGGACCACGTCAACCCTGCTTATTGGGTAGTGATTCAGACGTGACAACTTTATTGCCATTTGCAACCTGCCTTCTCACTACACACAGGTCAGCATTGAAAACATGATGAGGTCATCCTTGTCTCATCTTTCTTAGATATCTTGTAAAGGAAAAGATCGGTCTGCGCCATTCAATAAATTTATAAGACGAATGGGAGAGTGAAGATCCTGTATTGGGCAATGGTCAGCAGTATAACATAGGAGAATAAAGCAGAGATTTTTACTCCGTGTTTCAAGTTTTTTAAATTAAGTATATTCCTAAGCAAGCTAAACTCCCCGAGTAAAAATCAAATCCTGTTTTGAGTTATTCTTTAAGTAACCAACTTCCTAAGCAAGCAAATCCTGATTAAGTAAAATTCCTAAATGCATGGACTTATAAATTTGAGAACAACTCCATGCGTTGATGCCTTGTATCGATCAGACTCCCTGTGTTGAAAACAAACAATTCATCCTTGAGTTTGGCATTGAGCTTGGCAGAGGTTTAGGTGGAGGATGTGGAATCTACATTATTTCTATAATTAACAAAGGTTGAAGCATTTTGCAAGTAGGTCCTGTGACGATCTATGGTTTCTTACCTTTATTTACACTTAAATAAATAACATGATCTATAGTTATAGTCTGAGCATGAAACCTATATGACTAAAAAGTAGATTCAGATTTGATCGCAAAATGTCATGAACTCTATAAACGTTGTTCAATTGAGGAAGATGTGACCTTTCAAAACTTATGCATTTGTATAGGACTTGATTACCAAACTATGGGAAAGTTGACCAATAGACCAAACCATGTGGGCCCAACTATGGGAAAGAGAGAAAGAGGAGAGAGAGAGAGAAGGGGGAGAGAGAGTGAAGAGAGATAGAGGAGAGAGAGAGAGGAGAGAATGAAGAGAGATAGAGGGAAGAGAGAAGAGAGAGGAGACAAAAGAGAGAAGAGAGAAGAGAGAGAGAGGGGTTACCGGGGAGAGGGGGAGATTCTGGGAGACGGACAATGGAAGGGGGGGTGGCGGAAGGAGGAAGTGGGGGTGGGGGGGTATTTAAACATGGCAGGGCAAAAATTTCACCCAAGTTTTCTATTTGTGACACTTTTATGCTTTTTGCGACATTTGTATATAAACGTTGCAATGCCATTAGCGATGTTTGTATATAAATGACACTAAAAAAAGAGAGAAAAGGAAAAAGAGAGAAAGAGGAGAGAGAGAGAGGAGAGAGAGAGAAGAAAGAGATTAAAGAGAGAGAGGAGAGAGATAGAGGGAAGAGAGAGATGAGAGAGAGAAGAGAGAAAGAGAGGAGAGAAGAGAAGAGAGGGGGATAGAGAGAAGGGAGAACCGAGAAAAAAAGAGAGGTGAGAGGAGATAAAAGAGGAGGATGAGAGTGAAGAGAGAGAGAGGGTAGAGAGAGGAGAGACACGGGAGAGAGAAGGGAATGATTTAAAAATAAAGCCTATTTGCAACGTTCTTTATTGAGTGTCACAAATACTAATATTTATTATAAAATTTTTTATATTATTTGTAACGCTCAATAAAGAGTGTCACAAATAGGTATAGTAGTTGCGACTATTAACCATAAGCGTCGCAAATATTATAACTATTTGTGACGCTAGGCTTAATTGTTTTCAAAAATTTTCTTCTCTCTCCTCTCTCTCTACCCCTCTCTCTTTTCACTCTCTCTCCCTTTCTCTACCCTCTCTTTCTCTCTCCTCTCTCTCTTTGTCACTTCTCTCTTCTCTCCCTCTCTCATCCTCTCTTCTCTCTCTACCCTCTCTCTCTCTTCACTCTATCTCTCCACTCTTTCTCTACCTCTTTCTCTATCCTCTCATCCTCTTTTCTCCCTCTACTCTCTCTCCTCCCTGTCCTTTATTATATATTATATTTTCAATTTAATAAAAAAATTAAAATTAAATGTATTGGCAATGCTTTGAAAAATGTGTTGCTAGTACCCTAGGTAATAGTGACACAATTTCTTAAACGTTGCTAATTGATATTTTATTTTAATTTCTTTATTAATTTTAAAATATAATAATATACTAAAAAATCTAAATTAATTTCTCCCCCTCTATGTCTCCTCTCTCTCATCCTCTATTCTCTCTACCCTCTCTCTCTGCACTCTCTTTCTCTTCTCTCTCATCCTCTCTTCTCGCTCTTCACTCTCTCTCCTCTCTCATCCTCTGTTTTCTCTACCCTTTCTCTCTATTCTCTCTCTCCTTTATTATATATTATATTTTAAAATAAAAAATTAAAGTAAAATATAAAAAAATGTGTCGCTAGTACCCTAGGTAGTAGTGATACAATGACGCATATGCTATATGTGTCGCTACTACCAAGTACCAAGGGTACTAGCAATACAATTTCTTAAGTATCGCTAATGAATATTTTATTTTAATTTATTAATTAATTTAAAATATAATAAATTAATAAAAAATCTAAATTAATTTCTCCCCCCTCTATGTCTCCTCTTTCTCATCCTCTCTTCACTCTCTCTCCTCTCTCTTCTCTGTTTCTTCTTTCTTTCTCTCTCCCTCCCCTCTCACTTCTCTTTCTCTCTCTCTTCTATCACTCTTTTATTATATATTATGTTTTACAATCAATCACAAAATTAAAATAAAATGTATTACCAATGCATATGAAAATGTGTTGTAAGTACCTTAGGTAGTAGCGACACATGCGTGTGCATAACTACTACCTAGGGTACTAGTGATGCAATTTCTCAAGTGTCACTACTATATTTTATTTCAAAATTTTTTATTAATTTTAAGATATAATATAATAAAAAATTTCCCAAAAAATCTAAATTAATTACTCCCCTCTATCTCTTCTCTCTATCCTCTCCCTACCCTATTTCTCTCTCTCTTTCCTCTCTCTACCCTATTTCTCTCTCTCTCACTCTTCCTCTATCTATCCTATTTCTCTCTCTCATCTCACTCTCTCCACCATATTTCTCTCTCTCTCTCTCCTCTTGTCTCTCTCTCTCACTATCTACTCACTCTCTTCTCTCTCCACATTCTCTTCACTCTCTTTCTCATCTTTCTCTCTCTTCAATACTCTCTCTCTTCAATCTTTCTCCTTCTCTCTTCCCTCTCATGATCTGTCTCTTGCCTCTTTCTCTTCTCTCTTCACTCCTCTCTCTCCTCACTCTTTTTCTCTTTTATGTGTTAACGTGAGCCCCAGCTCTGAGGAGAAATAGGGATAAAGTAGGAGAATCTTAATAATTTATTTATTTATATATATTAGCAACACTTTTTCATAAGTGTCGATAATAGTAGTAATATTAGTGATGCTTCAAAAGTGTTGCTAATAGTCTTATTTTATTTTTTTTAAAATATTTTATTTTATTTGCGACACATTGTTTAAAGCGTCACTAATTGTACATGTAATAGGGATACTTTGATAAAAACATCACTATTATTAATAGTAATACTATTTTTTATGCTTTTAGCAAAAGAGTCAGAAATAGTTCTATTTTTTTTTAATTTATAACTAGTAGCGACTCTTATTTAAAGCATCGCAAATAGTATTGGTTTTTTAGATGTTTTTATAAAACTGCCGCTAATATTTGAACTATTTGCAACGCTTTGTAAAAAGCGTTACTAATAGATATAAATTTTGTGACGCTTTTATATGCATCACAAATACTAGTTTTTAACAACGCTTTAGATTGTGTTGGTAATAGTGATTTTTGTTGTAGTGTATATAAGACCCATTCATTTAACCTTATCAATTTTGAGTCACTGATTTAGGGTTAAAATTTTGACGGGCCATTATGAGTGGCTCCACTTATCAAAATCTACTAAAAATTCATATAGGGTCTACCTTCCTGATTTACTAGCCACTCTCATTGGTCCCATACTTGGCTTTGAGGGTGGTTCTACAAAAATGAGCCAACAAGAATCAACCTCACATAAGCTTGAGTGAGGTTGACCTTAAAGTAAGCTTTTTTTTATATATAAGGTTAACCTCACTCAAAGCTTCTGTGAGTTTGATTCATATAAGGTCAACCTCACTCAAGCTTCTATGAGGTTGATTCTTGTTGGCTCATTTTTGTAGAACCACCCTCAAAGGCAAGTATGAGACCCATGGGAGTGGGTAATAAATCATGAGGATAGGCCCTATATGAATTTTTAGTCAATTTTGATAAGTGGAACCCACTAATAAGACTAGACAAAATTTTAACCATAAATCAATGACTCAAAATCCATGAGGTTAAATGAATGGGTCTTATATATTAGAATTGTACTAAATTTGGTTGACCAACAATATTAAAGTGGAACTTTAATCCCAGTTGTTCCCACTCCTTTGTGTGACTTCCATGAATCCAAATTAACAATTATAACCTCAACCACTGATTTGAAAGCGAGATTGAATGGTGTGATGAAAGAGGCAAATTCTTCTCTCTTCCTTGCTATCCTTCAAGTGTCCCTTTAACCTTTAAAGCTTTTCTCCCCATGTTTCATCTTTATCTTCTTCTAATTCCTCAATGAAAACTTCTTTTAATTGTTCATTAGCCTTGAGTATTCTTCAATCCTCTTGATTAAGAATCCAATGCTCCTCAGCAAGGTCTCTTATGTCTGTAAAACAGTGATTGTGTAAACACTATTTTTAATATCTCTCACCTATAAGTTTTTCTTACAAAAACTATGGTGATACAAGGAAAATAAATACAAAGGTCTCCCTCCTTTTCTTCTCTTAATATTGATTTTCCTCTCTTCAATTTCATCCATACTTAGCCCTTTTATAGTCTTAAGTTGGTTAGGGTTAAAGGAACCGAAGTTGCAAATGGCTATTCTAGAATCTTAAACTAGCTAAGTACAACTACAAGCGATTGATTGTTACTGTTTCTATTGGAACGAAATACCCAATCGATGAGAGAGAGGAGAGAGAGAGAGGAGTGGAGAGAGAGAAAGAGAGAGAAGATGAGAGAGAGGGAGGGAGGAGAGAAAGAGAAAAATAAGAGAGAGAGAAAAGGGCAAAGAGAGAGAGAGGGAGGAGTGGAGAGAGAAAAGAGAAGAGAGAGAGAGGGAGAAGAGGAGAGGAGATCCGGTCTCTCCCCTCCCCTCTCTCTCCCCTCCTCTCACTCTCTCCCTACCTCCCTCTCTTCTCCTTCTCTCCTCTCTCCCCACTTCTCTCTCTCCTCTCTCCCCTCCTCTCTCTCTATACTTGTTTTATAAATTATAAGGTAATAACGAGGCATACAAATATATGTCACTAGTACTAAGGGTATTAGCGATGCATAATTCTATGCGTCCCTAATACCAATAGTATTAGGGACATATTCTTATGCGTCCTTAATACTAATAGTATTAATGACGCATATTTATATTCTTCGCAAATAGATTTCTTTTTTTTTATTAATTTTAAAATAAAAAATATATAAAAAAAAATGAAATTATATGTTTCTCTCTCCTCTCTCTCTTCCCTCCCCTCTCTCTCTCTATCTCTCTCCCATCTCTCTCTTCCCTCTCTCTCTTCCCTATCCTCTCTCTCCTCACTCTCTCTATATATTTTAATTTTAATTTTTGTAAAATTTAAATAAGCCATTAACGACGTATATGGCTATACGTCGCTACTACTAAACACCCTGACCCGAGCTAGGGCCCACAAAATCTCTAAGAAGAATTTTCTTTCCTTGAGCTAGGAATTTCATCTATGTGTGAGAGGTATAACGTTCATCTACGCACTACGGAGCTTCATAGCTTTTTTATACATAGACTCAGGTTGTAACAATCATATACACACAACAAAGCTTCATAGTTCGTCGCGTGTAAATCAGAATAAAACTTATTATTATTATTAATTTAGATCGGGCCAATGTTGCCTTGCCATTGTTCGCCTACGTACGTATTGCATATTATTCTAATACAATCGGATCTGAACGTAGTTCTGCATAACGGCTATTACATACATCAAGCAGCACAAAATCATATACATTAAAAATACATATATACTGATATTCAACCGAAATCATACTGAAATTTGTAATCTATCGGAGTTAAGCGGAAGTTAATAAATCAACGAAATTGCACATCTAGGTCTACCACAGAGCGGGATCAATCACATTCACACGTCTCACTCTATCACTGAGCCGAGGCCAAACATAACATACGTCTCACTTTATCACTGATATGAGACTGAGCACAACACCCGTCTTGCTCTATCACTGAGCTGAGACTAGACACACACACCACACATCTCACTCTACCCTAGAGCAAGATGGAACATAAATAGGTCATATCAAAACATAGTAAATCAGAACACAAAGTATCATGACATAGCACACAACCTAATTTAGCACATGCATTCTATAATTTAAAGGGATGTTAGAAACGCTTACTCCCCTGATGTCTCACAAGATAGCGGCATTCGGAGTTGATCGTTTCTTCTGGGCATCCTCTGCTTCTAATTTAGCGATAGCACACAGAGCCTCCCATGGCTTAAGGATGTCTCTCTTATTGGGTGGCTCTTTGGTGGAGGACAAAGCCTCCCCAACTCCGAATCGATTGTCTCATTGTGGCTTGGCAACTGCGTACAAAACCCCATCTTATTTGTGGCCCATTTTTCTTTCTCTGGTACTCAAGGATGACGAGTAGGGCCTCTCCTTATATCGGTGCGTTTCCTCCCCAAATAGACTTCAACTTGAAGAAATGACCCCTCCATTGCGTAGAGCACACTCAATTTAGTCAATAATGCCTCTTGAACAGACTAAATTGGAGTTAGGATGCTCGAAAATAGAGAAAAAGAAGTTTGTCGATGCTCGAGGACAACAGGCAAGACCTTTCCTTCTCTTGGGGAGTTTCCCCCTTATACGGTCTCCAACTCGAAGAAAGGACCCCTCCATTGCGTAGAGCACACTCTCCTTACTTTAGAACGGCCTTAATCGAACTCAAAATGCTCAGAAATAGAGGAAATGAAGTTCTATATGAAAAATGGAAGAAATGGGGTATTTATAGACCCTTGGCACGCCGAAACTGTGGCGTCGTTGTTTTCAGGTGGCGGCGCCCCCCGAAACACACTGCACGAGTCGCGCCAACGATTTTGCAGCGATGCCCACCGATTGTGGCATGCCCGCAGTTTCGCAAGAATGCGTCGCACCGCAGCAGTTGAGCGCGCTACACTGCACGCGTCCACCCCGCAACGCGACTCTCACCGTGTGTCACGCATGCCTGTTGTTCTCGTGCGCCATTTTTCTATATAAACTAATCTTCAAACACGCTAACTTCCTACCCCGGACTCGGTTTCACACGTTCTTGGTACCATTGGACTCGTATAGACGAGGCCATCGATTCTAGCCCACTTAAATCACTTTATCTCACTTTTTCAAGTGAGACCCGCCTAAATTATATGCTTCTAGAGGACGTAACTTTCGGTCCTAACCTCCGTTTTGCGTGTTCTTCGATTCTTTACGCTTGCTATTTCAAGCTTTACCAATGTACGAAGGTTTTAACCTCAAAAACCCTCTAAAATATATTCCAAAATTATTCAATTAGGCCTAACCCTTCAGGTTAGACATAATCGAAAAATAAGTTGTTACAACTACACTATAGTCTTAGCAACGTATATATGTATACGTCACTAATACACCGTAGTATTAGCGACATATACATGTATACATCATGAATACTCCTTTTTTTAAATAAAATTAATATCCCCCTCTTTCTCTTCCCTCCCCTCTCTCTCTCTTCCCTCTCCTCTCCCTCTCCCTCTCTTCCCTCCCCTCTCTCCCCCCTCCCCCCTCTCTCCTCTCTCCCCTTTCTCTCTCTCTTCTCTATCCTCTCACTCCTCACTCTCTCTATCTATTTTGATTTTAATTTTTTTTTAAATTTAAAAAAGTCATTAACGACGTAAACCGCCATACGTCACTACTACACTATAGTACTAGCGACATATATATGTATGCATCGCTAATACACCGTAGTATTAGCGACACATACATGTATATGTTGCTGATACTCTTTTAAAAAAAATAATATCCCCCACTCTCTCTCTTCCCTCCCCTCTCTCTCTCTTCACCCTCTTCCCTCTTCCCTCTCCTCTCCCTCTCTTCCCTCCCTCCCCCCCTCTCTCCTTTCTCTCTTCTCTCTCCTCTCTCTATCTATTTTAATTTTAATTTTTTTTAAAATTTAAAAACCATTAGCGACGTATAGTTACATACTTCGCTAATAATATAGTATTAGTGACACATATATGTATACGTAGCTAATACACCATAGTATTAGCGATGTATACATGTATATATCGCTAATACACTTTTTAAAAAAAAATTAATATCCCCATCTCCTCTCACTCTTTCATCCCTCTCCTCTCTTTCTCTTCCCTCCCCTCTCTCCCTCTATTTCCACTCCTCTCCCTCTCTTCCCTCACCTCTCTCCCTTCCCTCCCATCTCTCTCTCCTCTCTCTATCTTCCCTCTTCTGTCTCTCTCTTCCCTATCCTCTCTCTCCTCACTCTCTCTATCTATTTCAATTTAACTTTTTTTAAAATTTTAAAAAACCATTAGCGATGTATAGTTACATATGTCGCTAATACTATAGTGTGTTAGCATCATATACGACTATACATCACTAATACACTATAGTATTAGTGACATATATATACCGTAGTATTAGCAACGTATAAATGTATACATCGCTAATACTCTTTTTTTAATAAAAGAAAATTATTAACCCCCTCTCCTCTCTCCCTCTTCCCTCCCCCTCTCTCTCTTCCCTATCCCTCACTCTCTTCCCTCTCCTCTCTCTCTTCCCGCCCCTCTCTCTCTATCTTCGCTCTCCTCTCCCTCTCTTCCCTCCCCTCTCTCTCTCCTCACTCTCTCATCCCGCTCCTCTCTCTTCCCTCCCTCCCCTCCCTCTCTCTTTCTTTCCTCTCTCTCTCTTCACTCTCCTCTCTCTCTCTTCCATATCCTCTCTCTCCTCACTCTCTATATCTATTTTAATTTTAATTTTTTTAAAATTTAAAAAAATCATTAGTGACGTATAATTACATACATTGTTAATACTATAGTGTATTAGTGATGTATACTGCTATATGTCACTACTACACTATAGTAATAGCGACGTATATATGTAAATGTCGCCAATATACCATAGTATTAGCGATGTATACATGTATATGTCACTAATACCCTTTTTTTTAAATAAAATTAATATGTCCCCCTCTCTCTCTTCCCTCTCCATATCCTCTCTCTCCACTCCTCCCTCTCTCTTCTCCATCTCCCTCTTCCCTCCCCTCTCTCTTCTCCCTCTCTCTCTCTCCTCTCTTCCTTCCTTCTCCCTTTCCTCACTCTCTTCCCTTTCCTCACTCTCTTCCCTCACCTCTCTATTTCTTCCCTCTCCTCTCTCTCTTCCCTCCCCTCTCTCTCTCTCTCTCTCTCTCTCTCTCTTCCTTCCCTCTCCCTCTCTGTTTCTCTTCCCTCTCCTCTCACTCTCTTCCCTCACCTCTCTATTTCTTCCCTCTTCTCTGTCTCTTCCCTCCCCTCTCTCTCTTCCCTCTCCTCTCTCTCTTCCCTCCCCTTCCCTCTCTTACTCCTCTCTCTCTTCCGTCTCCTCTCTCTCTCTTCCCTCCCCTTCCCTCTCTCACTCCTCTCTCACTTCCCTCTCCTCTCTCTCTCTCTTCTCTCTCCTTCTCTCTCTCTTCCCTCCTCTCCTCTCTCTCTTCCTTCTCCTCTCTCTCACTTCCCTCCACTCTCTCTTCCCTCTTCTCTCTCTCTTCCGGATCCTCTCTCTCCTCACTCTATTTTAATTTTAAATTTTTAAAAATTTAAAATAGCCATTAGCTACGTAAAGCTACATACGCCGCTAATACTAAATTGTATTAGCAAAGTATACAGCTATACGACGCTACTACACTATAGTATTAGCGACATATATATGTATATGTCGCTAATACTATAGTTTATTAGCGAGGTATATGACTATACGTCACTAATATAATATACTATTAGCGACATATATACACCATAGTATTAGCGATGTATAAATGTATACATCGCTAATACTCTTTTTCTAATAAAATAAAATTAATATCCCCCTCTCCTCTCTCTGTTCCCTCCCCCCTCTATCATCCCTCTCCTCACCCTATCTTCCCTCCCCTCTCTCTCTCTATCTTCCCTCCCCTCTCTTCCCCTCTCTTTCATCCCTCTCCTCTCTCTCTCTTCCCTCTCCTCTCTCTCTTCCATATCCTCTCTCCCTTCCAAATCCTCTTTCTCCTCAATCTCTCTATCTATTTCAATTTTATTTTTTTAAAAATTTAAAAAGCCATTAGCAACGTATAGTTACATACCTCACTAATACTATAGTGTATTAGCGACATATACGGGTATATGTCACTACTACACTATAGTATTAGTGACGTATATATGTTAATGTCGCCAATACACCATAGTATTAGCGATGTATACATGTATATGTTACTAATACTCTTTGTTTTAAAAAAAATTAATATGCCCCCCCCTCTCTCTCTCTTCCCTCTCCATATCCTCTCTCTCTCTCTCCACTCCTCCCTCCCTCTTCTCCCTCTCTCTCTTCCCTCCCCCCTCTCTCTCTCCTCTCTCCCTTCCCTCCCCTCTCTCCCTTCCCTCTCCCTCTATCTCTTCCCTCTCCTCTCTCTCTATTCCCTCACCTCTCTCTTTCTTCCCTCTCCTCTCTCTATCTCTTCCCTCCCCTCTCTCTTTCCCATCCTCTCTCTCTTCCTCTCCTCTCACTCTTCCCTCTCCTCACTCTCTCTTCCCTCCCCCTCTCTCTCTTTCCCCCTCCTCTCCCTCTCTTCCCTCCCCCTCTCTCCCCTCTCTTTCTCCTCTCTCTTCCCTCCCCTCTCTTTCTCCTCTCTCTTCCCTCCCCTCTCTTTCTCCTCTCTCTTCCCTCCCCTCTCTTTCTCCTCTCTCTTCCCTCCCATCTGATCGTTTATAATTAAACCTTTTCTAAGTGTACAAGGTAATTGTACTAGGATAAGTATTTAAGGGTTGTTGAACCTCAGGGAAGGATGAATTATTACTAAATCTAAAGTGGAATTTGCTGATTGAAAACTAAAACAAACTTAAACTTTAATTAAGTAGAGGAAAGAAATTAACTAGTTTAAAACCAAGAGATTAATTTAATGAAATTTACTTACGAAATCGAATCCACTATAGAACCATAACAATTCCTTAACTTTTAATCTAAATCTAGTGTGAATATGAACAAGTATTCTCAGCTACAAGCTAGAATTACTTTAGAAAGAATCATTAATTAAATTCCATGGCATGAACTATCTTCGACAATAGCACGAATCATCTACACTAAATCTAGCTATAGGCATGACTCGTCTAATCTTAGTATAACTCATCCAAGTCATTAACTAACTGGACATTAAAACTATTGTATGACCATCTCATCTAAATCACAGAAATTAGAATTGATGAAAATATCAAAACTACATCAATCTATCATCTACAAGACAATAAATCAACATAGACTTGAATAAACATTAAAAGCTCTTCCATTAAAAAGAAAATCCATATAATACAATTGTCATCATTCACAACTGAGATCTAAATTAAAAAGAAAAGAAACTGAAACTTATCTATAGCTTCATCAACTCCTAAGTAAAAGATAAGTTTAGCCTTCCATTGTAGAAGAAAACACTTAAATCTCCATTAAAAGCTTTGGCTTCTCTTCCATCTTCTTCTTCCTTTTTCTCTTCATAAAATCTACTGGAATCCTCAAATTTTAAGCCAAATATGTCTTTTTATATGCATAAGTTCCGTAGGAAGAAGTTCAATATGAAAAGGATTGGAATTTGGGTCAAACGAGGAAACTGCATGTTATGCCGTTCGATCGCCCTGCATGCCCGTTCGAACGTTTGAATTGTATTTTTGTCTAAATTCACGTTATCGCGATCGAACACCCTGCAGCCTGTCCGATTGGCTACAGTGTTTCTGTTTTCCTGGACAGTTCATATTCTATTCATTAAGCTTTCCTTTGTGTCCGTATTAATTTCTAACTTGTTTATAGCTCCGTAAAGTTGTCCAAATCACTGTAAAGCATGTGAAGACTATTTTGAACTATTCAAAACATCGTCTAAGTACTTCGATAAGCGCACTTTACCTATAAAACGTAAAATATCATACTTTAGACATGTAGAATATAACTAAAATTTCAACTTGATTTAAATATATGTCTAAACAACTAATAACTACAAAATTATTAATAATTAAATTAAAATACTAATATCTATCTTAATCTAGATAAACCATAATTAACTCTAAATTAACCCAATCTATACTAGCAAATAAGGTAAAAAGGCATATAAAATAGATATATATTTCATACTTATCAAATACCCCCAAACCTATATTTTGCTAGTCCTCGAGCAAAATAAAAATAAAATAAAACAACTAATCTAAAAAAATAAATAAAAGGCACTTTCGTAGGGAATCACGATTGCATTTAGCGTATGCAACAAGCCTTTAAACCCCTAGGTGTCCCTAGTTGGACGAGTTGTGTCTCGTGAGGGTTTGCAGTAATGATACCCACAAACATCTAAACCTAAAAAATAAAAAAATAAAACAAGAAAACAAAATTTTGAAAAACAATCTTCTCTTAAAAACACATAACTATTTTTAAAAAGAACCAACCACAAATACTTGAAACAAGTAAACAATTAAGATCTGATCACTTTCAAGTAAGGAATAATCCATTCTATAACCCCATCTTAGAAATAATTGTGCAACTACATATATACATTTCAAAAACATAAAGTGTAGAAACTTTGTAGTCATACAATTTCATTCTTTATTAACAAGCATAGCTTATGTGACCCATTAACCAAGCTCATTAAAGTTCACTAACTCAAAAATATAACAATGACAATCTTTCATCTTTAACATCTCATAATAAACCTTCATGTAATAGCCTTCAAATTCCAATTAAATTCAGGAAATAAGAGCATAATATAGTTCAAAATATGACTTGTGCAATACTTAGTTCTATTAAACTTTCTAAATAGTCCATGTAACAAGCGTTAGGCCAGTGTCCCTAATCCAGTTGGCTCAATGCACTAGGTGTTGAAACACCCTCAGGCTTAATAACTCGAACTATAAAGTCTACAGAACCAAGCAAATCATAAAAGAATTTATCTCAACTTTTCACCTTTTGACGCGATCCCTTATACTTGCCTAGGCACAAGGTCCGGTTACTCAGTAAAAAGAGAAACAAACCCTTTTTTTTTCATTCAATCTATTTTTTTCAACTTTTTTTTTTCAATTTTTTTTTCATTCTTTACACACTTATCCCATTTTTTTCAAATAAAAGCTAAGCATAAAGATCTATCATAAAACATTAAAAATTACTCAATTGTCAAGTTTTTCAAAAATATGCTTAGTTAAAGATATCCCACTAAGATTACAAGTAATAAATCATAAAATTATATTTCTACAAGTTTCATGTGTGTGAAATGTGATTTAAAAATATAAGCACAATTATCCAAGATAATGAAAATAAAATAGAAATTACTTAATCATTTTCATGACTTAATTAATTACTTGAACTTTCTTCGTGAAATTGATCTCTTTAAAAATAGACATATACTTTTAAAAGAAAATAAGCGATAAAAACCACTTAAAAGAAAAGAAAACAAAAGAAAATACTGTAAAACATCCTAAAAGAAAAATAAGAAAGAAAAATATCTTTCTACACCCCCAAACCTAAACTAAACATTATCCTCAATGTTAATGAAAATATATACTACAATGACAAGAATAAGTAAGATAGAGAAAGAAAGATATCACCTGAAAGCAGAACTAATCCACTAATCTGAAAATGAAGTACATAGGATTGGAGAAAAGAAATAAATATAAGTGATGAGCATTCCCCCAAACCTAAAGTATTATATCCCATTAAAGAAGCAAAACTATAATGAGAGAAAAAAAAACTGAGAAAATAAGTAAATAAAACCTAAATGAAGCAAAGAAAATAAACAAAAGGAAAAGAAATATATCAAAAACATGGGTTGCCTCCCAAGAAGCGCTAAGTTTATTGTCTTTAGCCAGACATTGCCAACATTCTCAAATATATCAGGGCGACTGGTAGATATTAGCATTGGCTCTTCTTTTAAGTCTCCAAAAAGATAATGCAGAAAAATTAGAAGGCATGACTTGATTATGGGGTGATGCTACAAAAGATGGACCTCTATCATAAGCATCAAATCTAAAATTGTCTACCATAAAACATTCAACATTAGAAGTTGCAGGCAAATGGTTAGACACATCAAAAATATTTAGTTGCACTTTCATGTTCCCAAAAGTCATCTCCATTTCCCCCGTCCTACAATT
The DNA here is from genome assembly GCA_035235625.1 of Saururus chinensis. NCBI lineage: Eukaryota > Viridiplantae > Streptophyta > Magnoliopsida > Piperales > Saururaceae > Saururus > Saururus chinensis. The sequence goes on from CP141142.1 coordinate 28,388,064, forward strand.
TATGCATGCATTAGCTGTGGCAAGGAATGAACGACCTAGAATGATAGGAATCTGATATGTGGGGTTGGCACCAGTTTCCATATCTAAGACAATAAAATCAACAGGGAAAAAGAACCGGTCAACCTTCACTAAGACATCCTCAATGACTCCTCGAGGCTTACGCACAGAATGGTCGGCTAGCTGCAAGGTAACTGATGTAGGCTGCAATTCTCCTAACCCTAGTTGCTCATACATCGAGTAAGGGAGTAGATTGACACTCGCACCAAGGTCAAGGAGGGCTCTATGAATGGAGTGATCGCCTATGATACAAGAAATAGTGGGTACTCCAGGGTCCTTATACTTAGGTGGGGTGTCAACTTCAAAAGAGAGCTAACTTGCTCGGTGAAAAAGACCTTCTTAGACACATGGGTCTTGGATTTAAGCTTTTGAGTGCATAGGTCTTTGAGGAACTTAGCATAAGCAGGGACTTGCTTAATGGCATCTATGAGGGGGAGGTTAATTTTAACTTGTTTGAAAGTATCAAGAATCTCATCATTCCTAGCTGTGCTCTTTCTAAATGGTGGGGCCATGTCAAGACACTGAGGAAAGGGTGCCCTAGGGATATAAGATCCATCAGAAGTGGTATTAGACTGTGGCTCTGAGGAAGGGGAAGGAGATACAAACTCCTTCTCATGTGGTGCACTAACTTCTACTTGAGGTTCATTAGGGGCTGCCCCCTCTAACTCCTCACTCCTATCATCTGTCACTGGTGTTCCCCCAACACTCTTGTCAACAATCCTCCAACTCCTAAGGGTCATTATAGAATTAACTTGTTCATTAGAGGGAGGAGCTCCCTCTACCTAAAATTGACCTTTAGGGTTTGGTAGGGGTTGACTGGGCAACGTCCCCATCTCTCTCTTGTTAATAACATTAGCTAGTTGTCCAATTTGGGCTTCTAACTTTGCTATAGATTGTGTGTGAGAGTGAAGGAGTTGGGATTGAGATTGAATGCCTTGTAGGGCACTCAAGACCTTTTCTTCAAAGCTTGGACTCCTAATGGGTTGGACATATGGATGTTGCACTTGAGGTTGGTAGATAGGGGCTGGTGGGACTTGGAATGGGTGCCTAGGGGGTTGGTTACCCATAACCCCTTGATTTTGTGTCTGCCAAGAAACGTTAGGATGATTCCTCCACCCAGGGTTACATGTATTTGAAAATGGATTATTCTCAGCCCTATGGAAGGATTGGGTGGCATTTACATGGTCTTGGATAAGCTCAGGAAATTGAGATGCAGAGGGACACTCCATGATAGTATGGGCTGGGTTAAGGCATATTGTGCATGCATCTTGAGTGGAGGGAGTGGGCTGATGGGTTGAAGTCATAAGAAGGACCAACTTCCTACTTAAAGTATCAACTTTGGAGGAGAGGTCTAATGAGTTTTTGATTTCATACAAGCCACCCCTAGAGGGGGCATTGTTTAAGGTAGATAATTCACTCTCATTTCTATTCAACGCAGCGTGTTGAAGAGAATTTTCACTCAAGTCCTCAAAAAGTTTCCATGCCTCATTTTCATTTTTTAGCAAAAAGGTACCCCCACAACTTGCATCAACAAGATGATGGTTTTGTTCAGTAAGACCCTCATAAAAATGTTGTACTAATTGCCACTTAGGGACAGCATGATGAGGACACCTCCTAAGAAGGTCCTTAAGTCTATCCCAACTCTCATGGAACTGTTCAGTGGGAAGTTGGGCAAAAGTGGTTATGACCTTTATCATTTGGTTAGTCTTACCTATAGGGAAATACTTTTTAAGGAACTCTTGTTGCATTTGGGCCCATGTTGTGATAATGTTTGGCTCTAATGAGTGAAGCCATTCCTTAGCCTTATCTTTCAATGTGAAAGGAAAAAGGCGTAGTTTAACAGCTTCATCGGTTAAATTTGAGAGCTTAAAAGTTGTACATAGTTCTAAGAAGTCATCTAGGTGCCTATACAGGTTTTCATTATTAAGCCCATAAAAGGATGGGAGCATTTAAATGACATTGGGCTTAATTTCATAATTTTGAGCAGCAACCGCTGGCAACCTAATGCATGAAGGGGAGGTGTACTCATTGGGAGTGTAATACTCCCTTAGAGCTTTGAGTGGTGCATCTACTAACTGATTTTCAGCCATGATGGGGGAAGTAGTGTGGGTGGAGGAATTGGTGGGAGAGTTTGGGGGTGTAGGGATGTAGGTCGAGGGCAACTCAGCTCTCCTAGATGTCCGCTCAGGCTCAGGGTCAAATGCTACTAATCGAGGGAGTAAGGAGCGACGACCACGCATACACCACAAACACACCACACAATTTTAAGTGTAAAAAGAGAAAGAATAAGAAAAAAAACTAAGAAAAGAGAGAAAAATAAAGAGAAAAAAGGATCTTGCAAACCGAAGAGAAGCACTATGCTTGTCGATGTCCACTTGTGGCCACAAGTGTAGAGAGTACGATCTTCAACTTAGCCTACAAGATCAAATTAAAAGAAGGTAAGAAACTAAGAATTAACCTAAAAAATAAAGTAAACTGAATCTAAATTAGATATAATTATCCTAATACTAATTTAGTAACAAATCAACACCGTCCCCGGCAACGGCACCAAAAACTTGATGGTTTATAATTAAACCCTTTGCAAGTGTACAAGGTAATTGTACTATGATAAGTATTTAAGGGTTGTCGAACCTCAGGGACGGATGAATTATTACTAAATCTAAAGAGGAATTTGCTGATTGAAAACTAAAACAAACTTAAACTTTAATTAAGTAGAGGAAAGAAATTAACTAGTTTAAAACCAAGAGATTAATTTAATGAAATTTACTTACGAAATCGAATCCACTATAGAACCATAACAATTCCTTAACTTCTAATCTAAATCTAGTGTGAATATGAATAAGTATTCTCAGCTACAAGCTAGAATTACTTTAGAAAGAATCATTAATTAAATTCCATGGCATGAACTATCTTCGACAATAGCACGAATCATCTACACTAAATCTAGCTATAGGCATGACCCGTCTAATCTTAGTATAACTCATCTAAGTAATTAACTAACTGAACATTAAAACTATTGTATGACCATCTCATCTAAATCACAGAAATTAGAATTGATAAAAATATCAAAACTACATCAATCTATCATCTACAAAACAATAAATCAACATAGACTTGAATAAACATTAAAAGCTCTTCCATTAAAAAGGAAATCCATATCATACAATTGTCATCATTCACAACTGAGATTTAAATTAAAAAGAAAAGAAACTGAAACTTATCTATAGCTTCATCAACTCCGAAGTAAAAAATAAGTTTAGCCTTCCATTGTAGAAGAAAACACTTGAATCTCCATTAAAAGCTTTAACTTCTCTTCCATCTTCTTCTTCCTTTTTCTCTTCATAAAATCTACTGGAATCCTCAAATTTTAAGCCAAATATGTCTTTTTATATGCATAAGTTCCGTAGGAAGAAGTCCAATATGAAAAGGATTGGAATTTGGGTCAAACAAGGAAATTGCACGTTATGCCATTCGATCGCCCTGCATGCCCGTTCGAATGCTTGAACTGTATTTTTGTCTGAATTCACGTTATCCCGATTGAACGCCCTGCAGCCCGTTCGATCGGCTACAGTGTTTCTGTTTTCCTGGACAGTTCATATTCTGTTCATTAAGCTTTCATTTGTGTCCATATTAATTTCTAACTTGTTTATAGCTCTGAAAAGTTGTCCAAATCACTGTAAAGCATGTGAAGATTATTTTGAACTAATCAAAACATCGTCCAAGTACTTCGATAAGCACACTTTACCTATAAAACGTAAAATATCATACTTTAGACATGTAGAATATAACTAAAATTTCAACTTGGTTTAAATACATGTCTAAACAACTAATAACTACAAAATCATTAATAATTAAATTAAAATACTAATATATATCTTAATCTAGATAAACCATAATTAACTCTAAGTTAACCTAATCTATACTAGCAAATAATGTAAAAAGACATATAAAATAGATATATATTTCATACTTATCACCCTCTTGCTCTCCTCTCTTTCTCCTCACTCTCTCTTCCCTCCCCCTCTCTCTCTTCCCTCTCCTCTCCGTTTCTTCCCTCCCCTCTCCGTCTCTTCCCTCCCCTCTCTCTCTCCTCTCTTTCTCCTCTCTCTCTCCTCCCTCTCTTTCTCCTCTCTCTTCCCTCCCCTCTCTTCCCTCCCCTCTCTCTCCCCTCTTTCTCCTCTCTCTCTTCCCTCTCCTCTCTCTCTTCCCTCCCCTCTCTCTCTCTTCCCTCTCCTCTCTCTCTCTCTTCCCTCCCCCTCTCTTCCCTCCCCTTTCTCTCTTCCCTCTCCTCTCTCTTTTCCTTCTCCTCTCTCTCTTCCCTCTCCCCACTCTCTTCACTCTATCTATTTTAATTTAAATTTTTGAAAATTTTAAAAAGCCATTTGTGATGTATAGTTACATACGCCGCTAATACTATAGTGTATTAGCAACGTATACTGCCATACATCGCTACTACCGATGTATATGTATATGTCGCTAATACTCTTTTAAAAAAATTAATATCCCCCTCTCTCTCTTCCGTCCCCTCTCTTTGTTCCATCTCCCTCTCTCTTTGTTCCCTTTCCTCTCTCTCCTCACTCTCTTTATCCATTTTAATTCTATTCTTTTTTAAATTTAAAAAAGTCATTAGGGACGTATAGTTACATACGTTGCTAATACACCATAGTATTAGCAACGTATATCTATGCGTGGCTAATAGTTTTGAATTTTTTTTAAAATAAATTAATGACATAACTTATAATGATGTATAATATGAAGCATTCCTAATATGTTTTGTATCGCTAATATATGACTATTAGCGACGTTTAATATTAAGCGTCGCAAATAGTGAAATTATTGGCGACACTTTTGTATATGTCGCTATTATTAGTGTTTAGCAACATTTATTGTTGCGTCGCTAATTGTACATTTTGTTGTAGTGTCAGATGGGTCTTCCTCAAACAAATCTTCATCCAAAATCTCGACCAAGGTTGGCGAATTTGAAATACTTTACTTCCTCGACATCATCATCCTCACTTTGGGATAAAATAACATTTAGACTGGGTTCATTCGAAGCTCTTGAAGTTTCTACCTTTGATGTCGTTCCACTTCTTTTTTCTTCTCTTGACTGCAAGGGCATTTTTTTGGTGGTCATGTGATACAGAGAGCCTGAGATAAGTGTCGTTTTTTACTTTCCCATCAACTATCTTATAATTGTCAAAACATAACATAACATTAGTAAAATCACCAAAATTACATATTAATTATTTGTGTGACCAATCATAACTATTGCTCTACGACAGTGAATCTTAGGCTTTGATACCAATTGTGACGATTGCAAATTTACAATGATATAATAAAGTTCATAATTCTGTCCGACATGTGCAAATTATACTCACATGACCGAACGTTATGGCCTTGGGTGCATATAGCAAACATAAAATACACATAGCATCATATTTAAAATAAAATACTTCAGAGTAATTGCACAACTAGAACATTATATATATATATATATATATATATATATATATATATATATATATATATATCCAGTTCACTGAGCATAGTGAAAATTTATTTTACATGCCTCATATCATTGTATGTAGAGCTCATAGTTATACAAAAATTGAGGCATATTCTGCCTTTACATATTACTCACACTAATTACAACCTTTATCTGGAGTAGTAACAAGATAATTTAGCTAGAAAGCTCTTCCTCTTTTACCTCTACTCTTGTTTCAATCCCTGCAGAGTATAGGAGTGGGTGAGTATTTTTATACTCAGTAGGTCGTGTTAATATCTAAAGTAATGCTAAGCAGAAAATTCATGAAATAATTGAAAACTTTATCTTTGCCTAAAAATATTTATTTCAGAAAAATATTCAGAAATAGAATCTAAAAACGTTTGTTCATCTAATGATGATAAATCCAGAAGTCGTGATACCAAATAGTATTCCCCTCGACAGTCATGGGGTATCGAGATGCTCACAAAGTGAGGAACTTTCCCATCATGCTCCATACCTATGCACGCGCCATATCGATTATTTTTCTAGTGGGCATCCAAACATAATATGAAAATTACAAATTTTACTCCAGAAGTACCCAAAACGTGCATACACCAAATCATAAAGCAACATATGCAAAACATTTAGCATATCTAACATTCCTCATAAAATAAACCAAATAAGCATAATAAAATAAGAACAGTTTAGAAAAATTAATTTTATGGGCATAGCATCAATTTAGAACTTAAGACTCCCTAACTTGAACTTGGAGTACAATTTTGTAGTTGAAAAAGGCCTCAAACAAAAAAACTGACCCCACCACTGCATCCGACACAATCAATTTAGCTGGAAGCAACTTTTGAATGACTTAATTTAGAGTTAAAATGGCATAGAATGGAAGAAAAGAAGGTTACAACGTGGTAGAAGTAAAGAATTTTCATTGGGATAAGAGATACGAGTTCGGAATTTATAGCCAAACCCCTAGATTACGTGAAACAGGCGTAAGATGCATGGATACCATGATTCGAGCGCATTTTCACCATGTGAAAGCACAGAATGCATGCTTTACAAGGGAGTCCCACGCGATGCAGGGCTCCTATGAGGCCCCACTCATCCGCGTCAACAAGCATCCGCATTGCTGGCGCAATTTTTGCGTCAGCCTACGTTTGCCCCCCATAAAAATATATTTTTTATTTTATTTCAAATTCTAAAACTTTAAAAAATGATATCATTTCAACCATGTCGGAATCATGCAATTTTGGTACTATGAACTTGTACCGATGAGCCCTTCAAAACAAGACTACTCATGGGTAGGCTATTCCATAGTTTTTCAATGAGTCTCACCCATGATGCATCCTTCTTGAGGCCATCGCTTACGGCCTTGATGTCCATTTCAAATGATTCAAGGACAGTTACCCTCGTCTTTTAGAGCTCTACAACAAACCGCTAAAATTTTTATCTAAAATAATATTTTACTAATTAAAATATATTAAAAACTCTATTATTAGTTTAAAAACTTACCAAAAATTAGGGTTGTTACATTAACTGACTAAAAAGGGGTTAAAATAATGAGAATGAGACAAGAAGGCTTGAAAAACCTAGAGAAAAAGAGTGAAACTTCTATAATGAATTCAAAAGTGAAATAGGCTCCTTGATCATGATAACTTAATGATAAAAAGCAAAAGAGTGATTTCAGTTGAGTGAGAGTACAAAATACTTGAAGGAACTAAGTGTTTGCTTGGAGATATGCTGAGAAGAGCATAGAGAAAATGATTATTAATACTAAAGGGACTTGCAGTGAATATATGATTTATTAGAAGTAAAACAAGGTGGAGAAAACTAAACTGATGCAAGTAAACAACCAAGAGTGGTGATACAAGAGTTTAGAGTGGTGTTGGAGCTAGCTGAGTGAATAGAGAGAAGAGGGAGAGAGAAAGATAAGAGCGAGGAGAAGAGTGAGAGCGGGAGGGATAGAGACAAAGTGGAGTGAAATCAAGGGAGAGAGAGAAAAAAAAAGAGGGAGAGAGAGAAAGATGAGAGAGAGAGAGAGTAGAAAGAAACTTCATTGGAAGTGCCACAACTATTAGAACTATTGGACTATTACACACGCTCTCTCTCTCTCTTATATCTGTTTCCTCTTTCCTCTCACTCTCTCTCTCTCTCCCTCTTCTCTCTCATTCACTTTCTCCCTCTTCTCTCTCTCCTCTCACTCACTCTCTCCCTCTTCTCTCTCTCCTCTCACTCACTCTCTCCCTCTTCTCTCTCTCCTCTCACTCGCTCTCTCTTCTCTCTCTCCCCTCTCTCCTCTCGCTCTCTCTCTATCTTCTCTCTCTCCTCTCTCACTCTCTCTTCTCTCTTTTCTCTATCTCTTCCCTCTTCCCACCCTCTCTTTTCTCTCTCTTCCCTCTTCCCACCCTCTCTTCTCTTCTCTCTCTATCTTCTTTCTCCTCTATCTCTCTTCCCACTCTCTCCTCTCCTCACTCTTCTCTCTCTCCCCCTCTCTTCTCTCTTTGTTCTCTCTAGAGAGAGAGAAGGGGGATAGAAAAGATAGAGAGTGATCGAGAGAAAAGAGAGGGGAGAGAGAAAAGAGGGAAAGGGGAGAGAAAGAAGAGGAGAGAGGGAGAGGGTAGAGAGAGAAGCTTTAATTTTTTTTTAAAAATATTATTTGTGTCATTTAAATGAAAATGTTGCAAACACCAAGCTATTTGCGTCATGAGTTGTGTGATGTGGGATTTCGATACGACAGCAAGCAATGCTCCATGAGTTATGTGTGATGTGGGATTTCGATATCATGGCGAGCGATGTGCGGGCTCATGTAGTCTCAGAAAAAATTTTAGAAATAGACTCAACAAATGTCGGAATTACAAAAATAAGCAAGGTACTTCGATTTTGCACAATTAGACTTACGCATGTTACACTTTCCCACGTGTGTGCTTGAATTACCGATAATACCCTTAGGATGTATATATATAATGTGAAAAGCCCTCATGGGAGACGAAAAGACGAGGGAGCCGCCGTCAGCCTCTCCTCCTCCCCCGTATCCTCCTGCATTTTATCCTAGATACAGGAGTCGCCGTCCTCCTCCCCCATCTCAACCATCAGCTTCGAAAAGACCTGAGGGAGCCGCCGTCCGCCTCTCCTCCTCCCCCGTCTCCTCCAGTATTTTCTCCTAAATACGGGAGTCGCCGTCCTCCTCCCCCGTCTCAACCATCAGCTTCTCCTAGATACGAGAGCCGTCATCTGCTCCTTGTCATTTTGACATATGAAATCGTCTAGTCAAAGAAGGTCCCTCATCAGCTAAGATGGTGCACTTGCAGGATCGAACCCAGTTTGTTTGCTGTCGTAGGGTGATCAAAAAATGGCTACAAAGTGAAGACACATGGTGGGTTTGAGATGTGTAGTTTTTGAAATATTGCTTTGTTAGAGTCCGTTAAAAGCAGGGAAATTTGTGCTTGGTTTGATTTTCACTAACATAGGGGTGCAGATCTGGGGTCTTGTGACTTGGCTGAGTAATGTTAGTTTGTGGTGAAAAATAGATAGTTTTTGAAATGTTTAGTTATATGGTTTGTGCTAAAAAATATATGAGAGAAAAGGGATTCAATATTTGTTTTCTTTGTGTCTGGTTGTTTGCTACAATTTCCCATCAAATGGGCGGTTTGATTGTATCAATTCTGTTTGTAATGTATGGTTGTATTTCGATAGTTTATGATGGATTATGTTATTCCGGGGTTGTATAATAAACAAATTAAGGGTATAAGTAATGGATTATGTATTTTGCTTGTATGATTAACTAATGATTTGATATGATATCTAGTGAGGAGGAGACAAGTGGACCTAGTTTACATGGGTAGCACATAGTTAACTGATACATCATAACTATTGTCTGGTAGATGGTAGGAGGCTATTTTTTGTTGAAGTACATTGCGTGGTCATTAGATTTAAGCAAGATAGGTTGAAAAGGTTGGGTTTCATGATGTGATCAGATATCTAGCAAGGAGGGGATCATATGATCGATTTTTTATGGGCAAATCAAAGTTAACTGATGCAGCCTAGCTGTTGACTGGTATATGGTAGGATGGTTAACTTTGGCCTAGCTTATTTTGAGGTAATTAGATTCGAGGAAGATATGTGTAGAAGGTAGGTTTAAATGGTGTGATCTGATATCATGGGAGGAGGAGACCACATGACCTATAATATATGGTTAAAACAAAATTAACTGATCAAACAAGCTGTTGACTGGTAGATGGTAGGAGGTTTTTTGTTTTTTGAAGTACATTGTGTGGTAATTAGATTTGCTCAAGATGGGTTTACAATGTAGGTTTTAATGTTGTGATATGATATATAACGAGTAGTATACCATATGACCTAGTAGATGGAAGAAAATAAAGTAAACTAATACATCCTAACTGTTGACTGGTAGATGTTAAGAGGCTTATATTTTTGAAGTACATTGCGAGTTCATTAGATTTGTAATAGTTATGTTTACATATGGGTGGATAAATAAGAGTGTTATTAAGTAAATATGTCAACTTGATCTTCTGTGTTTGGTGCTTAGTTAGTATGCTTATAATATATTTTAATAGATGGAAAGTAAGTAAATAAATAATATGTTTTGTTGTTAGGGTAAGTAAGAAGAATATACGTAATTAGTTTTACTCATGACTATGATGTGATCTGATATCTAGCGAGGAGGAGACCATATAACCTAGTTTATATAGTTAAAACAAAGTTAACTAATGAATCCTAACTGTTGATTGGTAGATGGTAGGAGGTTTTTATTTTTCAAAGTACATTGTGTGGTCATTAGATTTGCGCAATTTGTGTTATACTATCATGAGTATGGTGTGATCTAACATTTATTGACGACAATACCGTATAACCTAGTTTATATGGTTAGAAGATAGTTAACTGATTTAGATTAATTGTTGACTGGTAGTTAACTGATTTCAACTAAATCTATCCCTTCACTTCATTGCAGTACACTTATATGTCCACCTCCCTTAGGCATGCAAGGGGCAGCAAAGGAGAAGCCAGAGCAGAGACTAAGTAGGTGGAGGCCAACATCGAGGTGCCAGACAGTTTCACAGTATATAGAGTGATTATGCTAGATCAAAAGATGAGATGTATTTGGAGAGCAAACATTCTGCACATAACACAGTTTCTTCATTAGGCGTTGGTGGTTGAAGGTGGAAGTATAAAACAATAATTATTATTGACTCAGACGATGAAGATGTTAAATTTAAGGTGGGAAACATAGATATGGTGTATACCATATCTATGTTCCTCACCTCAAATTTAACATCTTCATCGTGTGAGTCGATAGTAATTGTTGTTTTATACTTCCTCTTGCCACTAGCAACCTCCTAATGATTAAACTTTGTAATTTGCATGACTGATTGCTCTCCAAATCAACTACATTATTTGATCCAGAATAATCACTTGATATAATCAACAAAAGAAAAGGTCTGAACATATTGTCATATACTGCCAATATCGAATCATATGTTTCACATGATAGAGTTAATTATATTTTGTAAGAATATATGTAATTAGTTTTATTTAGGATGATGCGACCTTATGACTTAGAATATATATATGGTTAAAACAAAGTTAGCTGATACGGGCTACCTGCTGACTGGTAGATGTTAGTAGATTATTATTTGTTAAAGTACATTGTGTGTTCATTAGTTTTGAGCAAGATAGGTTTACATGGTAGGCTACAATCATGTGATATGATATTAGTGAGGACGAGACCAGTAAACCTAGAGTATATAGTTAAAAGAAAGTTAACTGATACTGGCTAACGGATGACTGGTCGATGGTAGCTAGCTGATATATTTCGAATTAAATTTTGGCTCATTAATTTTATTATTGATTTGAAGGGGCAGTGGAGGAAAAGCTAGAGCTGGATGATCAGGTCGTTGGAGTTGGACATTGAGGTGCCGACAAGCTTCATAGTGGATAGAGTGATTATGCTAGATAAAAAGATGGGATGGACTTGGAGAGCAATAATTCTACACATAACACAGTTTCTTTGTTAGGCAGTGGTGGTGGCATGCAGAAGAAGAAAACTATAATTATCATAGACTCAAAGTCTGAAGATGCTAAATCTAATGTGAGAAATGATATGTTATACAATCATGAAATAACTCAGTGATAGTATAACATAACGGTTCTCACCTTAGACTTAGCATCTTCAGACTTTGAGTTTATTATAATTATAGGTGCGTGCTTCTTTTTCTTGCCACCACCACCTCCTAATGATTAAACTTTGTAATGTACATGACTGATTGCTCTCCAATTTAGTTACATGTAATCACATACATCACATCATAGACTTAATTATATTTTGTATCTTCAGCATCACTTGGTCACGGTGGATAATGTATACCCAAATGTATTTAATGGTTAGAAAATGTCTTTGTATACAGTTTAGTTGATATTGTACAAGCGAATGTTTCACAGGGTTAGAATTGCCATAATTTATTGATTATAGTGAGTGGATTGGTGGAAATAGAAATAGTGTTTAATGCATTCATATACAATTTAGTTGTTCTTATAATCTTGATGATAAATATTATTTAGAAAATATAAAATGAAAAGCTACAGCTTCCCATAGACGTCATTAAAAACACAGATAGAGTTAAATAAATTCAATATCGATGGTCGGAAATGTTATTTTCGTTGGCTGGGGCACTTAAGAAAGAGTCATGTTAATATAAGCTTGGGTTCACGCACGCATGCGTCAGCCTCGGCTCTATGGGCAATCAAATATACATCTGATGGGGTATAATACTCATAAAAACGGGACTCATACAGCCCGGGCACACGCATGTGTGCATTAGCCAGGGTTCACATAAACGGTACTCAAATGGAAAAAGTTTATAGGAGCTTGGGCACATGCGCGTCTATGCGAGCCCGGGCTCGACGGCCAATCAGATGTACATCTGATGACCCATATTACTTACAAAAATGGGTCTGATATAGCCAAGGCAGATGCATGTGTGCGTTAGCCAGGGCTTATATAAACGGTACTCAAAAGGAACAATTTTATAGGAGCCTGGGCACACGCGCTTCTACGTGAGCCTGGGCTCCACGGCCAATAGGATGTACATCTGATGGCCCATAATACATAGGGCCATTTAAACCCTTTACTATTATGGGCCATCATATCTAAATTTGATTGCCCATAGAGCCTGAGCTCACGGAGATGCGCGTATGCCCGGGCTCTTATAAGCTTTTTCCTTTATAATATATGCATTTCGCTACATATTTCTATGGTATATCAAGAGAATCAAGAAACATCGCCACGTTTGAGATGTCCACACACGCACTGCATATAGCAAAAATGGGCCATACCTCGTCATAAATGTGAAAACCGTGAAAAACCCCTACACAGTTTCTTAACATCCGAAGGTTTCTTCCCGGGCTAACTGTTGAGGTATTCTCTTACAGCTCCATATTCTTGTCTCCCTACTGGCAGATCATGGGACTTAAATTAGCAGAAGGTGGATGTCGAAGAGCAGCCTCCCCATATGTACCCTAACTCATGGAGGAAGACACGCATAGTCGCATTTCTACCTAAAGGTGTCCCTACCGGAACAATGGTAATGTTGGATGTGGAGAATATGTTAATGTTTTTACTTGTGGATGAACTACTTCTTACCTGATATGCTTTGAAGATGAAACAAGAAAGGCAGCTAATTTTTCGGTGTGGAGAAGGTGGGTGAAAGCTTTAACTGATCCGGCTCAACTAATAACTGGTAGTGGCTGACATAGGTAACTCGTGGGTACACAAAATCTTGTCTTGTGGAGGTACTTATATGGGTGGGTGTGCCGCTTGTATAGTTGTAACACAGGAAGTAATGATTGAGGTTAAGAATCAAATTGATGCCCGTAAACACAAAGTTGTTTCAATTTTGTGACAGATAGCATTGATTGATAAGTATCAACTGATAACTGCAAGAGCCTAACTGACATAACTATAGGGTGTATTCAGATGGATACAGATGAGCAGCCTGTGTTATGTGTGTGGGGGGAAGAGTGGGATGCAAGTCGACACAAGTATGATTGCTCCAATGCCAAGTTAGATATCTTATTTTTTAGAAGCTCATTGGCGTATGAATCCTTGGTGCCCATGGTTTACAAATTAATAGGATGTTGTAGCAAGGAATACTCATTGAAGATGAGTTTTACATATCCTTTGACAATCCCCCTGGACGTACCTCCAACGAAAATATGTGATATTAGGACTCTTCGGTGTTTTCTGCGATATGCCAAGACTAGGCATAATGGTCTACCATTGATAATAACCAAAGTGCGACATGTGCATGTGTTCCAGGAATGTGAGCTGAATATTGATGTATCCAAAGCAAAGATTAACGAGTCGATTATTTTCAATGATGCCGAAGTGCATAGTAGACATGCAAATGTAGTGAAGCATAAGGTGGAAGTGAAGGAAGTAGGAATAAGGGATGCAATTGAAATCAATGATAATTTGGAAAGTGGTGCTTCGGATAGGGATATATTGTACATGAACACAATGGATTTTAGTGATGACCGGGAAGTAGATGACTTACTGCGTGAAGCCAGGGAGTTGGAGGCAAAGAAACCTCCTCCTATTTACGTAAATTTGCAATCCGATTCTGATGAAGAACTAGTAGATGTCCCCATTGCAAGGCATGAGGTGGATAAGGTGAACATCTCAAATTTTGAGGAGAATAAGGCCAACTCAAATGAGGGTAATGATGTCGGAGGAGCTAATGATGAAGAAAGTGGGCCAAACACGATGTATAACATTGATGAAGAAGATATCATCTACAATGGATGGCAAGAGCATCTTGAAGAAGACATTAAATGGGATAAATTTGAATTGCATGATTATGATGAGGATGTCTACATTGTCGGAGGAGATGATGACATTTGGTATGGAAATGGTCAAAATGCAATTGCCACAAGTACGGACGATGGAAGAGGTCTGCCTCCAAACTCAAATAAAGTGACGAACATTGACATGGCTGAAAGAAAGTGGTAAGAAGTATACAATCATTATTATTATCTATTTGTTTGCTAATTTATGAATATGTAGTAACAGTTTAGTGGTTTTAAATGCAGTGATGATGAAGTACCAACAAGAGCTAATGGAATAATGTCACTCATAAATGACGGAGATGGTGGTGGGAGGGGGAAAGCACCACCATCAAGTAGCATTTTTTAGAAAATTTCGGCACTAGAACAACTTCAAAGGTCATATCATAACTTACGTAGTTAGTTAACTGATTATGCCTAACTTATAACTGTTTGTCTCATTCTAATACCTATATAAATATAATCGTTTAATAGATTGGATGTGGAGGTGTGTGTGAACGAAGAGCACAACATGGATATGGAGGTTGATTTGTATGACTATGGCAAAGATCCAAAGGTTGTTCTACGTGGGCAAGAGTTTATGGATAAGGACTCTCTGAGGCTACATGTACACAAGTATGCTATGCATAATAACTTTGAGTTCAAGGTAAAATATTCAAATAAATCTCGATTCACAGTTGTGTGTAATGTGTTGAGATGTCCATGGAGGTTGCATGCTGCGATAACTAATAGGTGTAGTATCTTCAAAGTGAAAGCTATGAACAATGTTCATACATGTGAGAAACTAATATTTGGAGGAGATCATAAACAAGCAAAAGCGGATATTATTGCTGACTCAGTGGTGAAACGACTTAGGAAACATGTTGTTTATACTCCCAAGGATATTCAAGTTGATGTCGATTTGGAATATGGAGTTAAGATGAATTATTCGAAGGCATATAGGTTGAAGGTTGCGGCGTTTAACAAGATAAGAGGATCCTATGAGTCATCATATGCCGAGTTGGCTACATACTTATATGAGTTGGAGAAGGCAAATCCAGGCATCTCAATTGCTATCCAGTATGACTCATCGGATCTGACATTCGAGAGATGCTTTGTTTCCTTTGGAGCAGCTATGGAGAACTTCAAGAAGTACATGTGACGGGTTATATGTATAGATGGCACATTCTTGAACGGAAGGTACAAAGGGACTTGTTCGTGATATCTACATTGGATAGTGAGAACCATATATACCCAATTGCTTGTGCTATCGGAGAAGGAGAGGATAATGATGCATGGGGATGGGTCCTTGCACATTTGGAAACCCGACTTGGTTACTTGGAGGGCCTAGTGATGCTTTCTGATAGGCATAGATCAATCAAATCACAAGTAGCTCAAATGTTTCTATATGCTGCACATGAATATTGTGCATTTCACATATCTCAAAACATGTTTGCACATTTCAAAGACAGAGGTTTGAACAGTAACTTCTTCAAGGTGGCTAATGCATTTAGGCCAGAGACATATATGGAAGAAATGACCATCATTGAGGAGAAAAACCCCGAGGCCTACAAGTGGTTAACTAGAATTGATAAGTCACGATGGGTTAATGCTTACTTTCCATCACCCAGGAATAATATAGTCACATCCAACCCATGCAAAGTCTTTAATGGAATGCTTAGTGAGCAGCGACACTTCCACATTGTCATGATCATTGAGGTCATCCATTTGAAGGCTCAAGAGATGTAGTACAAGTGTGGATTGGAGGCACAATATTGGAAAGGATACTTGACTAAATATGTCGAAGCAAAGATTCAAAAGTGCAATAAAGCAGCTAGAGGGATGATGTGTTATCCCATAAGTGGCCCTAAGGTCTTAACTAGGTCTGAAAGAGGGGATGATCAAGTTGACCTTATAGCAAAAACTTGTACATGTGGAAAGTTTCAGCAAATGGAGTTGCCTTGTGAACATGCATTAGCAGCATGTGGCCACCGAAGACTAAATTATGTTGACTATTGCTCCCCATTCTACACAACGGAAACTTATAGGCAAATCTATAGTAAGGGAGTTTATCCGATACTCAAACATAAAAGATGGGAGACTCCTGAAGATGTGAAGAGACTTAAGTTGAGGCCTCCCATGGATAAGGCACGACTAGGCCGGATAAAGAAGAAGCAAATTCTATCTCGAGGTGAAGAAAAAAGGCGAGTACAATGTCGTACGTGCAAATAATATGGTCACTATCGCAATACTTGTACCGTGGTAATTGGAGAGAATCCGGTCAGGGGCCATACTCCTCATCCATCCACAGCTACACCCCCTTCTTCTCATGGCTAGCCCCCATCACCAACTCATGCTAACCAAAAGTTGTCAGCATCTATGCAAGCCCCACATGTAGTAGACAAGGTGGGTGGTAAAGAAATCAGGAAGAAGCATTATCCATGTCCAATCCAGTTTAAGATCAGCCATCTAACCCTAAAGGGGAAGAGAAAGAAGAAAATGAGACAAGTGGTTAAGCTCAATGCATGTACGCTTGAGGACAAATTGTGCAAGAGACCAATCGCAGTGGATAAAGTCTTACCATTGTCATTTGCTTGACCTTTATTTGGGAAACCTTTATTTCAAATTGGAGCACAATATTTTGGCAATTCAACCAGAAATTTCATGTGCTGAAACTTCATCTCTCAACGTGTTTTTGTTGTCTAAATTGTTATAAAGCAATACTTCAAGTACCAGTTTATAATAATAGTCTCCTTATTTATCCCCAAGCGAATTGGTTTAAGGTTTAGAAGCTGTAAAAAAAACCCAGTCAAGACATGCCTCCTGATTTGAGTTTTGTCCCAAAGGGATTCCATAGGCAAATCACCTGTTATCTGAACACATCAATTTTTATCAATGACACATCTTTATCTACTCAACAAACTTCTAAATGTATTGATTTTATTAATGACAAATCTTTAACTGCTCAACGTACTTAATTACTACACATGCACAATTTGGACCAAATCTAACCAATCAGGAACAATATCTCAACCCTAACGTACCATCAAATACCACAATGACCCTTGTCCATTATCATCTACAATTCTGATGTGTTATCAGAACAATGTCATTCAAAGAATATTGATTTTTCATCATTCAACATCAGCCAAAAACTATTCAAAACCATTAAATTACATTAGTCAATTACCAACACATATAACTTCAAGATTCACCTTCAACATTAAACAAACTGATATGCCTCCATAAATTATTCCTATAAACCATCAGTGAAACACAAACCAAATCACATAGTCAAGGACAAACACAATCAAGTTAAGCCACATCTACTAACAAGAAAATGGTCGTCATATGGAATTTTGTAGAATTTGGTATGCATCCCTATGTCTCATGATGCGCATGTCTTCTCCGGTAAAGCTAAATCGGTACCCATGCGACAGGTACCACAAATAAATGCATACGTAGACACCACAATCATTGTTGTTGATTTGTTGTGGGTGTCCAGTTATCTCTCTCACCAGGAGGCAAAAGGTAGCAGCTGCTGCATATCCCAATTTCAACAAAACTATTGGCAGAACATGTCTGAGAATAGCCAATTTCTTGTAGTACTGCTCTACCTCAATGCTAGAGTAATATGGGTCCATTATGTATAGGACATCCTTCCTCAAGTCCAGAAGAATGAGAGTCCAGTGGTTACCGTTTACATGAAGAGGGAAGTGGTGGACCTCATATTCCCAGAAGTCTTTTTCATTCACCTTCATCAACTTCAACATATTTGATGAAACTTCTAGCCATGCGTCTGCAACGGCGGCTCTGGAGACAGTTGCATCCTTTTCCTTCATCGATGCGTAAATGCTGAGGAGGGTAGATGCATCCATCCTCATAAGCTCCTGTAGAATTAGAAACAGATATCAGTCAAGTATTTGGCAGTTGTCAGATAAATATAATATTAAAAATAAATGAAGGCCTACCATAAAATGGACAAGATGGAAGGCTTGCTTATTAGTTGGGTTCCCAAGTGCCTTCTTTTACAATGCCAGCACATATGCATCAATATGCTATATCAGATGAATCGAGCATTGAATGAGTATTGTATATAATATCTATGAAAATTAGAATAACTATTATTGTGTACAACACAACCAACTACTACAAGTACAACTCAAATTCGCACATACATTATCCCAAAGCCACCTATGTTGCTGCATAATGGACCGTATAAACTCTGATGTCAGCTGGATTCCACCAATTGCCGCCGGCTGTTCAATTATGAATGCTCCGAATGTCAACACATATTTATGGCAATGAAAAATAAAATTAATCAATATGAAATGAAATGTGTATGTAACCTAGTACTACACTATAACTCACTCATATTTCCAACCCTTTCTAAGGCTCTTTCGAATGGTTTTTTCTTCTTCCGGTGTTAGGGTATGTGGTTTAGGACATGCCAACTCCAGCAAGGCTATCTCTGAGTGAGCAACGAGTCCACATATCTTGCTTCTGTGGACTTCTTGCCCTACTAGATTTTGTCCCTTAGGTGGGTTGGCAGTACCTAAATCTCCCTCATCTTCAATTTGATCCAATAAATGGTTCGCCAATTCAATGTTAGCCTTCCCATCTTCTTCTCCCTCGCATTGAACATCGTCATCATTTAAGGGCTCACCAATAGTCTCATCCTCTTCCACATCACTTGGGCCCCTCACCAACCTCCTCTTGCTTCTCCTTGGCGCCATATAAGGGGTCCTTACATATTTGCTGGCAGTCCTCTTCCTCCCATAGACATCGGGGGGCACAACCTCTTTGACTATTGGGGCATCACTCCCAATGTCGACCCCTGCCTCCCCAACTACCACACCAAATGCACCATCAAATGGGAGAACTACATCTACAACGATTTCCTTTGAAAAAATGCACGCATGAGTAGAAGTGCAAATCATAATATAAAAATATTAGGACAATATGCGGCAATAAAGAAAGAAACGTATAACATTGAGGCAAGAAAATCATGTCCTTCATCTAAAAAAAAAATTGCATTCACTAACCTGCGGACAAGAAGATTCATTGATGGGGTTTTCATGGGCTCCATCTTCATTAACATAATCATATCTAGCATCCTTCCCGTCCTAGTCAATATTAAATATTGTAAACCATACTATGATTATTGTCGAAGTACAAGAATAATAAAACTTAACACTAGTAAGAAGTTATAATAATTAATATACTGTAGCTAACTTCAAATGGGTCTGATGACCTCCCATTCATGGACAACAAAGCTGAAACATCTTGAGATAATTTGTCTACCTTGGCCTCCAACCGGTCGAATGCATCCTGTTTTAGCTGAATGAGGTCAATTGTGCTAGCAAGCTTGACTAATGTGTCCTTTATCTAGTCCAATTCGATATGCACATTTTGTCTTTCTGTAGCATGGGATTGTCTACTTCCATCTTGCCGCACCTCATCAACAAAAGAAACAATTGTTTCATGACCTCACCGAGGCTCCTCCTCCATATCCACTTCTATATGTTCCTCTGCCCCTTGCAGGGCACCACCAACGGGGACCTCAGATTTATCAAAAATTATCTGGTCCCCCTTAAGTAAATTCTTCAGCCTTGTGGCTGATTGGACAATCTCCTTATCAGATTCAGCTTGGGTCAACTCCAAGCGCCTGTGCACCAACACCTAAAAGACAAAATATATTCATTATTAGTCATCATATATGTCATTTGCAAATTATAAGTCATAGTAAGATGACAAATGACAATACATTACCTTCTCCCCACCGAAAATTGCTTTGTCAATTGCATCATAACTGGGCTTCTTATAGTTAGCCCAATTTAGCAATCTAGGATAAACATCTTGTACTCTTCTCACACATAAGTCCCCAAGCAGAGGAATCTTTTCCATTGCCCAAACCTGCATATTCAAACCATGGACATAAATGTGATAATCACATATGCAGCATAGTACATTAAAACCTCAATCAAAATACCCAAAAAAACGTACCAACAGTGCCAATACAAATCCATGCACAATGTAAATGGTTTTGGTTAGGGTCTTCCTTGCTTCCTCCAAGTCATGGAGGGTGTCCCAATATGCAATGTTAACCCATGGATATTAATCGAACTCCTCCACATCATCAGCCAACAAAAAAAATCGTCGGTCCACCTTATGCTCCCACCCTCTACCCACAATGAAAGAAGCCAACACCAATATGCGGGCAAACTTCACTACGTCTTCATTACTTTTGCTTATGATAATCTTTTGGTATATCTGCTCCTTCGTAATGTGAAGCCTCCCCTTGCCAAACACCCTACAAAGTAGGGAGTCCTTTCTCAAAACTTTTGGCACTATTGGAAGGGATGGGAGCACATCAACCATACGTAGACCGGTTACTTGAGCAAATTTGGTGGGTAACAACTTCATCGAATAGGCTTCCATCACTTGAAACCTATACTCTCCCTGATGCATTTTTATGATGTGGCGCAAGGCTTGAAGGGGGAATATGAACTTCTCTATGTCTAGATGCAAGTATTTGCCGAAACATGATCTTTCAAATAGTGTTGCTTGTCGTTTATGCTTATTGAAATATTCTTTGAGCCTCCGTATGTAAGCATATGTTGATTTGGGTTGAGGGTCGCCCTCATGGGCTCTACCCTTACCACTTTCCACTAGCTTGAAAATCACTTCGGCATTACTTGGTAGCTTCACCCTGCAATGTTTAACAACTCTAAATGGGCATTACTCTATATCTTCAAGCTGAGCAGGTCATAATTTGGCATTTAACCCACACGCACCACATACATATTGGCAAATATTTAAGTAAACAACACCTATTTTGCATCACACAATCAAAATTTGTAGTATATCAAACGCATGCACACTAAGCACCAAACACACAATATTAGTTTGACAATATAACTTGCATACACTCTCCGAAAAATCCTTATCTACACTTATATAAACCTCACTTAGTCAAATTAACATACCTCACAATGTAATATTAGTACAAAAATAATTATCAATTGTAATGCACTATCAGTTGACTATGTAAGAAAGTTATATCATAAGACATCAAGCCTAAAGCTGGCATAATGTACTTTACACAACAATAAAGGATGCCTAAAGTCTACTAGTCAACAGTTAGGCCCTATCAGTTAACCTTGTTTTAAGCATGCGTACTTGCTTAAATGGTCTACCCTTAATTTTTAGATTATCACATATCACAGAGAATGGTAAAAAAAGGTCACTAGTGAGCAAAGAATTTACAAATGTTGCCTAGCAACTACATTTTGACCCTTCATTAATTTTGCCACTTTGTTTTGCATTCCATAAAAGTCATCCATGTAAGCTAAGCCCCAAACACACATTATACAATCGAGAACATGAAAGACCCACACTCGTATAAATCTACACAAATATATACCTAACTATATCAAGTCTAAAGCCGGCACAATGTACTTTGCACAACAATAAAAGATGTCTAAAGCCTACCATTCAACAGTTAGGCCCTATCCGTTAACCTTGTTTTAAGCATGTGTACTTGCTTAAATGGTCTACCCTTGATTTTCATCATATCACATCACATATCATAGAGACTTAGTCTAGCAACTCAATTTCAATCCTCAAAGACTTTTGGCCCATGCTTCTATGGTTCTTCAGAGCCGTGACCACAAATTAAGCACCAAACACACAATCTACGTTTGACAAGATCAATCTACCCATGTATATACCAAACTATATAGAGTTTATTGACCACACAATTTATTTTCAAGATTAACCTATAATGTACCAGTCAACAGTTAGGCCATATCAGTTAAATTTGTCTGTAGCATACAATAATACTTCTATGGTCTCCCCCTTATTATTCATCATATCTCATATAACAAAGAACGGGTCCAACTTAACTAATATGTTATATTTTTCTTCTTTATCCTACCTACAATATTTTTTTCATCGGAGATTTCCTTTTCAAAATTTATCATGAGATCACATACTTCAAATATTTAAATCAAATTTATCTTACAACATTAGATGCACTAATCATAGCAGTACATACAACCAATTTACACACCTATTATGAATTTCATCACACAATCTCAATAAATTTCAAACCAAACCATATAATACAGCTAAACAAGATATTTGCTTCTTCAATTAACCATACAAAGTTGTAGGATCTCACATTGCCATTTATGTCGTCTTCTATTGATCAACGGATAGGGAGATTGGTCAGATGCCCAAGTGAAGAGGCAGAATGTAGATTAGGGCCAAACACCAAAATGCGGGATGCGGCTGGCTGGAAGAGAAGGACGGTGGGAATGGAGATTAGCAAAATGTCTTTGGAGGGGGGAAATGTGGCCGCAATGTATGTCTCCGGTTGTCAAACGACTGCTGCAGTGAGATCGCCGGAGTGGATAGCGAAGGATGGAACAAAATAGGAACTTTCTCTGCAATACCGGAGGAGCAAAAAATGTGGGACTAGATGACCGATAATGGAGAAGAAGAAGGTGATGGATGGTATATAAAAGACTAGATGAGGGGTTGCTGGAAGGGAATGCGATTCTTGTAACGGTCGAGAGCAGTCACGAGCACCGGAGGGGAAACCGAAATCTGAATTTGGGATGCAACCGGTGAAGTAGGGTGAAGTCTATTCATTTCCATTGCCCTAAGGGTATTATTGACAATTCAAACGCGTGTGTGGAAAAGTGGAACGTGGGTAAGTCTAATTGTACAAAATTGAAGTACTTGGCCTATTTTTGTAATTCCGACATTTGTTAAGTCCATTTCTAAAAAAATTTCGTAGTCTCAAGTAAGTTTGGGCTCATATAAATGGAGTTCATATATATAATTACATTATACTAAAAAAAGAGAAAAGAGTATGATTGATCTTTTCATTCTTGACCCTTCTACTCCCAAAATTTATGTTTATACCAAAACAACACACTTCCTTCAAACTCTCAGCTTCCCACCTAACCGGGACGGGATTCAGGGTGCCACCGTTTATATGTTCATAACACGGCAGTAGTTCCCATCGTTAGGAATATAACAAGTGGTAACTTTTGGCATTGGCAGACAAGGGTAGAAACCCTTCAAGCTCTTCGTTTCTGTAACTACACTGGTAGGGGAGGCCACCTTAAGGTAATTTATAAAGTGGCGGCGACAGAGATGTTTTCTCATCTAGAGATGATCCGGCTATAGAGTGACAATACTGCTCAATGGCGGCTCCATGTTGATGAGGGAATAGGGAAGAAGAGGGAGAGAATTAGGAAGGAGTTGCAATTTTTTCGTTTTGTTTCAAGATCTAGGAGAAGTAGATAAAACTTTTGGGGGAAGAATGGAGCGTTGAAGTAAGAAAAAAACTGTATAAAGAAATACATATAGCCACATTCTATATTATTTTATGATATAATTAACAAAATACATGAACACAAAGGAAACATATTGCCATTTTATTATGTGCACTTAAAACACACAAAGGCATCGTTACAAATGATCATAAAAGCTATTAAGACTAATTAATTGGAAAACAGGGCCAAACCAGATGTAAAGGACGGCTTCGTATTTGGCCGGTAGTAAGTATAGATGACAAAGAAGGTCATCACCACGGTCAAGACAAATGCCACAATCCCTGCTCCAAGAGATATGGCCGACCATGGACTACTGAAATAATTACGCACCAAGTACGCTCTCGAGGTATGCCAACCATTGTCACAATACTTGTTCACCTCTCGAAACATGGTCGATAAGTCTGATTGACCCACGTTGATGCCAACTCCCTTGCCAAGGCTGTTGAAGAGAAGGGCCACTTCCTTGTCACATCCAAGCCCATGGTCAAGGATCTTGTCTTGATAAAGTATTGCAACGTCCTTACGCGTGTTGATGATGCGATCCATTAGAATGGCATAGCTTGTGAAGCAGCTCTCACACCTAGGATTTAACTGCTCAAATGCAATGAAGTTTCTCATTAAGGAGTTGGTAGAGTGAGAGATGAAGAGAGGTGGGATTTCCATGATCCCGTTTAGGAAGTTCACATGGAGAAAGCTTGTGGCAGCTTCATTCTTCTTGAACCTGACACCGGCCACTTGCAGCTCGGTTGCCGGTGGTATTGATCGTGGCGGCTGTGGCGGGATTTCACTGGCAGAGGGTACATCAAGTGATCCCGGATGAGCATAAGAATGCCAGAAGGGAAGACAACCTGGGCTATTTGAAGTGGATGGATTTGGAACTTTATACGGAGGTGATAGCTGTATGTGGAGCAAGTGGAGTAGATGATAGAACGAATTGGCCTTTTTTAGAGGAATGCCATTTTCTTTTGGGATGAAGAGATGGCTATAGAAATTGACAGCAATTTCAAGAAGGGAAGATGAAGTGTCTTGGAAGATGAGATCAAATAAACGTTGTAAGACAAAGAAAGGAAGCTGATTTTCAAGAAGTAGTAGGTCTTCTCTTACAAGAGGCATAATCCAGGGCATCATCTGAATTGGGTCATCTTCTTTCGCCACCTCTTTCTTCTTTTTGAAGATCTCAATCATGAAACAAGCATCAAGGAGCAACATCTCCGTAAACTGGTCGCTTTCCAGCCCAATTTCATCTGAGTAGCAGCCTCTAGCTTGAGCCTCCATGGACTTGATTTTTTTGAGGCAATCTTCAAAGCTTATACGTGGACTTCGAGCGAGAAGATCACGCAGATAGCACCATTTGTACTTCTCCATGGCCTTGAGGCCTCTCTTGTCATGGTGGTAGGGGCCAATGGAGATGATCTTGGGATCAAATGCTGTTGGGTCGCCCTGTCTGATCCTTGGTGGCACCCTGATGATGGCGGATGGCGCTAGGCTGGGCAGATCACTGCTAGTCACCTCAAGCTTCTCCCTCATAGACATTACCCATGTATCATTAATGTCTATTACACATCCGAATCCATTCTCTCCTGCCATTTCCTCTCTTTAGGAACTTCTCCCTGAAAAAGGTTGGTGCTAAGCATAAATTTATAAGGTTAGAGACGAGGTCATAAATATTACTCACTCCGTCTTATATTCATAATTTTATTTAATTTTTATTAAACAGTAGGACCCGTAAATAAGAGATATTAATAACTCCATTATTGAATGGTGAGACCTTAGTGAAGAGGATAAAAAGTATTTTTGAACATTTTTTATAATACTTAACGACTTAAATTAAGTCAAACGAATTTATTAATATGAGATAATTTCTTAAAATAAAATTATTAATATAAGACAAAAGAAGTAATTTAAATTAGACTAAGATTCAATAAATAAAGACCTCAAATAGGACCTCAATGCATTTGGGCAAAGTGCTGGAGTTCTTTAGTGTCTAGATCACATGTTGGAAGTCTTGCGGCTTACTTTGTGGATACAACCTCGTACATAATAATTGTACATATAAGTATTATCTTCAATTGAAAAGAGACCTACTCAGTAAACATAGTAAAATATATATAAAATAGCTAATAGTTGTAATCCACCTGTCTTTAGGCATCTAATGCAGATTACTGACTCCAGTCGCCAGCTGTTTCATACCAAAGAAGTGTTATTTTATCTTTTAAAAAATTAATAATTTTTTTTCCAAAAGGCTAAGGAGATGTATATCTTCTTTAAATAACATTTTTCTTTTTTCTGTCTCCGTTCTCTTATATTCATCCGATAATTAACTTGGATTCTTTTACCCAAGTTACTCAGCTTTGATGTGTACTGACCACCATTGCTCAAATCCTATCGCCGTTACTCAGCTTTGAGTGCCTTCACTTGTACTTGACCACCACCACTTAGCCCCAATCGCCACCACCATTTAGTTGAAGAGCTCATTAGAGACTGAGAAGATGACTGCCACGGCGAGGTCCGGTTCAAATGTAGCTGGAGAGGCGATTGTCTTCTTTGGCTCTAACCAGAGAAGACAGTTTGCCTTCTCTTGTTCTGCCCAACTGGCTGCAATCGGAGAAGAACTGTCGTCTGGAGTCGGAGTCGGAGAAGATAGCCGGTCAGAGCTAGAGAAGATGCATGGTGACTCTCTCCTCTGACTATGACCAGATCTAGTCAACTCTCTATCCATCATCTTTTACAACTCTGATCAGTCGTCACCTTCTCCAGCTTCAACTAGCCAATGCCTTCTAACGCCCCGTCTATTTAACTATAACTCGGATCTATCCACCGACATTTTCTCTTCGTCATATATAAAATGCATATATTTATTCCTCGTACTAAAATTACTGAATCCATGGGAGCTTCAAAAACGATCTAGCGAAGCTTGTCGGACTGATTGCGACAGTTCGTCGGTTGTCCAGCAAAGCTTTGGTGGCAATCTCCCGTTGTGAACAAGTTAGACTTAGTGGTCCGGTGCAGTTTGAGTATCTTTATCTATTTATTTATTATTTTTAATATTTTAGGTTTTTAGCACTTATTTTTACCATTTTTAATGAAAAACCAATTCAAATATCAAATGAGATTCGATAAGATTTTGTACTTCTAAAAGATGAAATCACCGCACTTGTCTCAAGAAAAGTTCAGATTTTGTCTTTTGACAAATTTTTTTTTTAGATAGCTTAGAACTAAAAATACCACTTGTCCCTCTATAATCTACACAACATCAAATTTCAAATATCATCCGCACAACATCAAATATCATCCACACAACATACAAATAAATATAAGATATAAATGTTTATAAAACATATAAATTTAACATCACTTATGTTAATAAAATATTTAGTTCAAAACAAACTTATCACAATTCTAATTCACTCAATCTCTTCTACTCCTACGTCCTTGACCTTGGCCTTGACCCTGACCGCAACGGTGTTGTATTAGCTTCTCATGGTCTACCTGCTCCTGCTCCTGCTCCTGTTCTTACTCCTCATG
The DNA here is from genome assembly GCA_035235625.1 of Saururus chinensis. Taxonomy (NCBI): domain Eukaryota; kingdom Viridiplantae; phylum Streptophyta; class Magnoliopsida; order Piperales; family Saururaceae; genus Saururus; species Saururus chinensis. The sequence goes on from CP141142.1 coordinate 28,415,328, forward strand.
GTCTGCCTGATCCTCCTGCTCATGGTCCGCCTGCTCCGGCTCTAGCTCAGCATAAGTAACAGATGGCTCAACACGAGTTGGCCGCTATCGTCTATAATATAGTATCGGATCTGGCTCGGGGTAAGCTACATGTGGAGTGACCGAAAATGATGAACGTGGAGGAAAGCTAGGTCCTACATATGAAGATAGAATATCAGGGAATGGATCGTGCCTCAGCTGTGTATGAGCTGCCTTGTCGGTATGATAATGTCCATGAACATCTATAATCACCGACTGAAGGAGTGGCAAGCTACTAAGGACATCCTGATGTTGCTTGATCATCAACTGACCTGATGTTAATAAAATCTCACCATAAGTATAAGTGTTAACGGCATCAATCAAATTTGCCTCAGACGTGCTAATCCAAGCTATATAAAAATTAAAATAAAGTTAGATGAATAATAAATATGAAATAAAAAATATTATTAGAAAATTAATTACAATACACTTACCAAAGCTACCTCAGACGCACCCATAGGCTGATATGTCATCTCCTCTACATCATCGCGTGGTAAAATATATCGCCACGTAATGGATAAATACCATTGCATATACAGGCTATGATCATCTCGTGATGTTGTAGCCATCTCCCCTCTGATAATAGTGGCTCTCCCATCATCTCCTTGAGCGATATATGTTACATGATGTAGAGCCCAATTGGTAATATGGTAGCCTTGTCAAGTGATGCAATGGACAAACTATATGGTACGAGGTGGAACCTCTTGCTCTAAGTTAAACTGGAGCATCACATGATCCAACATGTACATCTCGACAATCTCAAAACAGATGAGTGGCATTTGCAAAAGCCAAACATCTTAACCCTTGGTATAGAGAGGAGGTAACTCAGCCAAAACCTACGGCAAGTATGGCTACCAAATAACCTACACATTTTACAAAGATAATTAAGTTTTAATTACCTTACATATCTTATAATCATTGTATGAAATTTGATAATGAAAGAAAATTACCTGATAAGCCAGCTGGTGGTCTAACTCTCCTCTATACAAACGTAGGACTCCTTATGGATGTTCGGTTTTTCTCCTCCAAACATTCCACCTTAAGGAATCAAATTTAAAACATGAGTTCAGCATATCCAAATAAAAACTTTACTAAAAAAATTAAGTGTTAAAAAAAAAACCTACCTCGCTCCTAATGGAGCAGCCTCGACCATGTGACGAATCTGAATACTTAGTCGGCTGACGTGAAAATGCTCTCACAACCACAGCTGTGTCTCAAAATATGATAAAAATTATTAAAAAATATGAAGTAATTATGCGTGTAAAAACTATTAACTTTAACAAATTCATTTACTTAAAGAAGGGTCAGACGGCCTGCAATCCCCGAGGTCATGGCCTGACATGCTTTCTCTAACTCTTGGTATAAAAATACAAGAGCGGCACTGCCCCATGCATAAGTGCCCTCCATGTCAAAGTCTGCAAGGAGGGAGAGATAGGCAATATGTACATGGCTACTTGTATTATCCGCAAATATCGTAGCCCCAAGTAAATGTAATAAATATGCACATGCATGCTGCTCGATCACTATCTCCGTGGTATCTACTAGGAACTCATGAAACTCACCTAAGAGTCATCGAAGAATCACTCGGCTACCATGCATCACTGTAGTAGGAGGAGCTCTGCCAAGGAGTCTAAGTAATAAACCAAATGACCTCCTCCTGTCGTGCCTATCATAGCCTCTTCATCTCTGCGAAGTCCAAGAAGAACTGCCACATCCATGAGAGTGATGGACATCTCCCCATAAGGTAGGTGAAACGTCTGTGTCACCCTCCTCCATCTCTTGACAAAAGTTGTCAACAAAGGCTGATCAAGACAACCGTACTATAGATAAATAAAATGTCCAAATCCTGCTCGCTCCATATATAGTAGAATACGCTCATATACGGGCTAATGACAAAGATATCAAAAATGTTCGGTGCACTCAAGGCACCCGAGGTCCTATAGTAAATTTAAATATTATAACCTAGCGTAATATATAGTCTAAAAAATTAAATAAATTTCATGAACAGTTACAATACCTCTCCTCGCCAAATAGAAGTCGACCTATGTGGCTCCTACTGGACAATTCCCGTCTCATCAATAGGGCCTGGCCCGTAAAAAGAATCCATATGATCTACAGAGAATTAAGATCTTTATGAACATATAGTCATATCTAAAATAGAAAATAAATAAAAAGACTAATTGTATGTTTACTAATCAACAGGAGGGTTTCTATAGGATTTACTATAATACCTAGTTTGTTTGGACCCTCATCTACCATCTCTCTACATGCTCACACGGTCCATTGTATTCCCAATGCGAACAAATCATGGGTGATCGGGTTGTCTTGTTGCTTTTGGAGGGAATAACACATAAAGTATATCTCTCTCCCAAAACTCCCAACCGCGAGGAGAATAGAATTGTGCGAAGTGCACATTTCTATAAGTGGTCGATGTGTAATAAAGTCCTGCTTGTATAGGCTCCTGCCGTTTTCCCCACACGACAATAAGGTGTGAGCAAAGATACAAATAGACTTGAGGGAGATTGCATGTACAAGTATGAAGAGCTGCATTCACCACAACCTTCTGACCATGCATTGACATCACTTCGCACTCATTGCGGTTGATCCTGTTAATTATATACTCCTCAATACTTCTTGTTTGTTCTCTAATTAACCCTTCCACACTGGGAGTATACGTAGTGGCCATGGAATCCACAGTAAAAGATCGTTTCACGAAGAATTTTACTATCCGATAAAAAGTAGCTGATACTAAAGCCTGCATAGGTAATCCTCGTGCACCCTTTAAGATGTTATCTAAACTTTCAGCCATATTTGTATTCATCATGCCAAATCTTCTAAAACCATCATGAGCAAGAGACCATTGTGTAGGATGCAATCCTTCTCCTAAGAGGAGTTATTTTGCCTTGGGACTCTCTTAACCAATCAAGTCCATTTTAGCATTAAACTGTTCTACTGTCAGTGCACAGGCTGCTACCCCAATCAAGTCCACCAGTGTATCATTTTTAAACTACTTCTTAAAATTTTCCTTTATGTGATGGATGCAGTAATGATGATAGCAGTATGGCTCGGGAAGAATCTATGGCACAGCCTTCTGAAGCCCCTTATGTCAATCTGAAATAAATACGACATTAGTCATACCCATAAGTATATTATCCCTCAGTTCACTTAAGAACCATTTCCAATTCGCATAATCTTTCTTTGCTACTATCCCAAATGTTAGAGGAAATAACTGATTGTTTCAGTCTGTAGGTGTTGCAACCAAAAGAGCTCCGGGATACCGGCTATACAAGTGAGTGGCATCGACACCGATCATCAGGATGCAATGTTGAAACCCTACTTTACACGGCCCAAATGCCCAAAACATCCACTTAAATCTCCTATAAAGGCCACCATCTTCACCTCTTACTTCATCATACTCCAAGTTGTAGTAGGTACCGGGATTCGCTCCTTGCACTACCCTAAGGTACATTGGTAACAATTTGTATGATTTAACCCAATCCCCATAAATGGCCTTTATGGCCATATTCCTTGCCACCCATGCTTTCTTTATGAAATATCAATGTAGAACCTCTCCTCCATTCTTTGAATAATATCACCTGGTCTAAGAGATAATTCAGCTTGGATGGTGGGCATTATGATCTTCGAAACAAATGATGCACTACACTGCCTATGATTAGTGCTAAGCTAGGCATTCCAACATGTGTGGTCACCTCCATATGTCTTCAATTTAAAGTACCCTACACCCTTCTTCATTGATCCATGAACTCTCCAAAGGCAAGTAGTATCAATGCATTTCACTGCATACTCTAACATATTTGTGTGTATAACCTTGTATTGGACATGAGTCTTAATTGAAAACTCCTTCAAGGTTGTGACAAATGCCTCTTTATCCTCAAAGATGCACCCAACATATAACTCTTCTTCATTTTGTTGGTCCATATCTATGGCATAATTAACCGTTGCTTCTATATCCTCATCTGTGATATGTGTATAGAGTGGCTCCTCCTCGTCATAGTATGGCAACTCTTCATCATCCACATTCATGCCATTTGTGGTAATTGCATTGTCTACCGCATCATCCCCCATGCCATCAACCTTCTATTAGGTGCTTTCTTCACCTCTGACCCCTTCTTCGTTCATGTCGTACTCTTCTTCACTTGCTTCACCAATATTATCTTCACCTTCATTAGCCTCATTTACATCAACATCTTCATCATGGACATAAGCGCCTCTACAAATGAACATTGTATATGTATTCAATTCCATATAACTTAACCCTTTCTTGAAAACCTAAAAATGTTATATTCGCTTATGAATATGTATTTCACCTTATATTGGATATCCTAGCCCAACACCTCTGTATTGGATGTTCCAGCATTGGTATGTCCAACACCTCTGTAGGGGTAATGAATGCCCATCCAACTTTGAGTTCCATACCATGCACCGCCTTGAGAAATTTGAAGGCTAAATGTCTCTTGTGCATGTGATGTGTACCTTCCACGTTACACACAAAATTCATAATTTATCATCCTAATTTTCATCGACAATTATAAGATTCAAACAGAAGACCTAAGTACACATCTTAATAAACCTTACCTTCAATTAGGTTCACATCCATTGTCAATAGGTGTAGGGGACCTATGACGGTCATTTGAAGCTACTGTCATCGATAAATTTCCTTCTTCTTCATCATCCACTGGCATTTGCATATGCCTCTCACTGTTCATATTTCTTTCAAAGCTCCTGTGAAAGCTCTTATGAGAGCTCCTTTGTGAACTACTGCGCCATTCACTAGGCATTCAGGCCTCTTTTTTGAGAAATAGTTTGAAACAAATTATGTGAGGCGAATGGTGAAACATAAAACTCAATGATGAATCATCATTTATACATATTAGTCCTAATCTCGATCCAAATGTTGAAAGATTACATTTTATGGTAATTTTTCATCTCATTCGATCCCACTCAACTCTGCTAGCTACTTGTATCTCAAATTCATCATAAGTAGATAATTTCTTAATTAAAAATCTATCTGTGCGTCCTTCATAGTGAAGCATAAAACTAACCATTGTTTCTGCCATCTCTATTCACTTAATTCATAAACAATAAATTACATAAATTATACATTAATTAATTACTTAAAAATAACTATTTTACTTAATGAAACATAAGATTAATCAAGCTTAATATAGAAACCAGCAGTAAATAAATCAATTGCATACTATCAAAATTAGCTTTTTAAAATAAAAACTAGCATCATAATTAAAAAAAATCTATTACACAAATAAGAAATTTAGTCTGGGTAAATTGAATAATATATTAGTTATTTTAGCCGTTATATTTATACTACAAATAAGTACCCACAAATGAGTCACTCCTAATTATCATAAACTATAAATGCATAAAAAATTTCCATCTCAATTTCTTCCATTGCATGAAAGAAAATGATGTTTTTATATCAAAACTACACATAAAAAACTTACAATTATGATTATTCTAGATATGTGAACTTCCATGAATTTTGTATAGGGTCAACTAATAAAATCCAATGAAATTTTGTAAATATTTTTGTTGTGAGAATATCATCAAATTTTGGTTTTACCAAGCAAATTGCAATTTCAGACCATTTAAATAGAATACATCATAGAGTCACAAGTCTTAACAGAGAACAGGGAATTACAGTAGCTGCGTTTAACTTTGCACCAACAAATCGAAACAAATTTGATCTAAACATAAAATTCAACCAAATTCAAGGACGAGAACAGCATGCAATCACTCAAAAAATAGCAGTCTTAAAAAATTCAGAACTCATGCACTACCTCACATTGAAACTACATAGCTTATAAAAAGAAGAAAAACCCACAATCTAGAACTCAATATGACTGCCAGTGAGCCACAATATTGTTCATCCAAAAGAGCAATCAAAAAAATGCATGGTAACAAGAGCTTTACCTAATCGCCCAAATAAAATGTCGGCAACACTGGACAACCACCACCAAATGCGAAGGTGTGATCTTTGAGCCAAGCCAGATGTCCCCACCCCAATTAGGTAGATTTTATGGAGGAATCGGGTGTGAGGACGGTTGGATGGCGGTTTCTCTTTGATCAATGGCGGATCTGGATGGAGCACAATGGGGGCAGAGAAAATTTCGACTGCAGTAAACGAACTGGAAGAGGAAGGTCGGGGAAATAGAGAGCGGATTTCGTCATTTAGAATGATGAAAGTTGATTTTGTCTTTCTAAAGGACAAAATCCGTTAAAAGCCAGAGGCCGTGATTGAGTTTAGGGGAGGGAGCTAAGTGGCAGGATTTCGTCATTTGAAATGACGAAATCAACGTTAAGTTGATTTTATCATTTCAAAGGACAAAATCTAATTAATGGTTGGGTGAATTTTATCCTTAGAAATGACGAAATCAACTTCTAAATAACAAAATTATAAATAATTTTAAAAAAAAATAACACAGGTGCAATGCTTAGTTGGCGCCTACGTAGATAAAAAGAACATTAATTTAAAAAATATTTTATAAAGTACATTATTTCTGTAATTAATTTTTTTAATATTATTTAAATAATTTTCTCTTAAAAAAATATGATACAAAAATATCACAACTCTAATTTAAAAATCCCTACATTTCGTGCTAAACTTATAAGTTGACGCGCCTATTATTATTTTTCGTGCCAACGCTGCGTCTATATCAAGGCATTGTGGTAATGCATGTTTAGCCGGCCCCACATCAGCCATGTGCTCCATTTGCGTCTGAAATATAAGTACTCTAGGCAGCTGATATCAATTTTCAGATTTGACTTCCTCCGCATTAATGCATTATAGTAGATGGACCATTTCAACCCTGCTTATTGGGTAGTGATTCAGACGTGACAACTTTATTGCCATTTGCAACCTGCCTTCTCACTACACAGCAGGTCAGCATTGAAAACATGACGAGGTCATCCTCGTCTCATTTTTCTTAGATATCTTGTAAAAAAAAAGACCGGTCTGCCCCATTGAATAAGTTTATAAGACGAATGGGAGGTGAGGATCCTGGATTGGGCGATGGTCAGTAGTATAACATAGGAGAATAGAGAAACAGAGATTTTTACTCCATGTTTCAAGTTTTTTAAATTAAGTATATTCCTAAGCAAGCTAAACTCCTCAAGTAAAAATCAAATCCTGTTTTGAGTTATTCTTTAAATAACCAACTTCCTAAGCAAGTAAATCCTGATTAAGGGTCCATTTGTTTGGTCTAATTCAGACCTAAATTTGAATAAGTTGTCGAAAAGCCACTTTTAAGTGACTTTTCAGTACATTTGTTTAGGTCTGAATTGAATTACTGAATCAGTCGTTGAATCAGATGTACGTTCAAAAGATCGAATCAACGATCAGACGAATTTCATTCACGCCTCTGAAAACCTAAAATGTGACCCCGACCTACGTCTCTCCTCTCCCGATCGCAACGGCAGCCAATTTCACTCCTGCCTCTACTTCCCGTCGGCCTCCGCTCCTTCCATCTGCTTTCCCCGAGTCGCATTCCCATGGCCGTCGCCCAACCACCTCCACTCGTCTGCCTTCACTCCGCTCATCTCTTCTGATTCCGGCAGTCAAGCTTCGGATTTCAGGATGCAGTAAGTATCGACAATTTGCTGTCATTACTCTTCTCACCCTGCTCCTCTCTTCGTCTCTTTTTTCCATTTCTTTTTTGTTTTTTGGGTGCGCTTTGGTTGATGCTTCTACCACCCCCATTTTGGTAGCCACCCTCCTCGTCCTCCCTCTCGTTCTCGTCATCATGTCTAGGCACCATTTTGGCCTAGCAAAAAGATTTTGTCATCTGATTCGTTTTTATTTTTTGATGGGATGTGGACAATTTGATTAAAACAGGGCTTTTGCGTTGTCTCCGGCGAGTCCCAATTTTCACCCAGCAACTGACCACATGAAAAACGGCTTTTTTGGGTGTTGTTCGCTTTCCAACGCTTGATATCCTCTGTTTTTAATCAAGGCTTTTGAGATTTCAGCTCTTCCTGGTGCCTAAACCGTAAGTCCGTTTTGCAAGTCTAATTTTGTTAGGTGTTTTTTATTTGGTCTTTAATTTTATTTATTTATATATTTATATAATTTATGTTGAATGAAAACAGAAAGTTCCTAAGTCAAGTAAATTCAAAAAAAGTGGAGTCCAGTACCCAGAATTAATGAGGGCTTTATTTGACAATACATTTGCCACCGGAGAGGCTGCATGGGCCCCTATGTCAGACCACCCAAGGCCAGTAGATTGTGTTGGCGAGTCTTCTAATATGGAAGCTATAAATTCAGCTAATCCAGAATCTAGAGATACATGAACTTCTAACTCTAGTAGAAAGAGGGCAAGAGACTCTTCGTGAAGTCTTGAAGATTGCATTAGAGATTTAATTTTGAAGATGGATGGTAGTTATTCTTGTCCATCTCCTAAAACGTGCAATGAAACATTGATGGAGATGGGACTTTCAAAGAATGATCCTCATGCCATGGCAGCAATGTGCCTTTTTACCTAGAAGAAAATGGTGAGAGAGCAATGGATATCCATTCAAGGCATGGACATAGAGGTGAAGTTAGAGTGGATCAAGAAAATGGCTATTAAATATGGCTATTGGAGCGAGTGATAAGCATTGACTAGATGTGTTTGTTATGGGAAGATTTGACTTCTTAGAACGTTTTGCATGTACTTTTCTCTTTTGAATACTTCTTGTGTATTTTTTTTCTTTAGAACTTATGTTTGTTGCGAGTGCTTGTTATGGTTTGTGGATTTGAGAAACAATGATTAATCTTAGATACTTTGGTGGCTATGTGAAAATAGAATTGAAATTAGCTTTGTGAAGAAATATATAATAATTTTTTTTAGTACAAATTAAAAAAAATATTTATTTTAAAATTTTTAAAAATTGAACATATTCAGATTTAGATTCAGATCCAGATCTGATTTAGATTCAAATTCAGTGTCAGATTCAGATTGTGAGCTTTTCAGAATTTTCCGTTAGCTTTTCAGATTCAGATTCAGACCAAACAAATGGACCCCAAGTAAAATTCCTAAATGCTTGGACTTCTAAATTTGAGAACAACTCCAAGCGTTGATGCCTTGTATCGATCAGACTCCCTGTCTTGAAAACAAACAACTCATCCTTGAGTTTGGCAGAGATTTAGGTGGAGGATGTGGAATCTACTTTTTTTCTATAATTAACAAAGGTTGAAGCATTTTGCATGTAGGTCCTGTGACGATCTATGGTTTCCTACCTTTATTTACTCTTAATTAAATAATATGATCTATAGTTATAGTTTGAGCATGAAACCTATATGACTAAAAAGTAGATTCAGATTTGATTGTAAAATGTCATGAACTCTATAAACGTTGTTCAATTGAAAAAGATGTGACCTTTCAAAACTTATGCATTGTATAGGACTTGATTACCCAACTATGGGAAAGTTGACCAAAAAACCAAACCATGTGGGCCCAAGTATGCCAATTTCGCGATACCATTAGTGACGTTTGTATATAAACAACGCTAAAAAAAGAGAGAAAAGAAAAACGAGAGAAAAAGGAGAGAGAGAAGGGGAAGAGAGAGAGGAGACAGAGAGAGGAGGGAGTGAAGAGAGATAGAGGGAAGAGAGAAGAGAGAGGATAAAGAAGAGAGAAGAGAGATGGGAAAGAAGAGAAAAAGAGAGAGGAGAGAGGAGAGAGAAAGAGAGGAGAGAGAGAAGAGGAGAGAGAGGGGAGTTACCGGGGAGAGGGGGGATTCTAGTAGACCGATAATGGGAGGGGGTGGTGGAAGGAGGAAGTGGGGGTGGGGGTGAAGGGTATTTAAACATGGCAAGGCAAAAATTTCGCCCAAGTTTTTTATTTGTGACACTTTTATGCTTTTTGTGATGTTTGTATATAAACGTTACAATACCATTAGCAACATTTGTATATAAACGATGCTAAAAAAAGAGAGAAAAGGAAAAAGAGAGAAAGAGGAGAGAGAGTGAAGAGAGATAGAGGGAAGAGAGAGGAGAGAGAGAGGGAAGAGAGAGAGAAGAGAAAGAGAGAGAAGAGAAGAGAGGGGGATAGAGAGAAGGGAGAACACAGAAAAAAAGAGAGGAGAGAGAGGAGAGAGGTGAGAGGAGATAAAAGAGGAGGATGAGAGTGAAGAGAGAGAGGAGAGAGATAGGAGAGAAAAGGGAATGATTTAAAAAACAAGCCTATTTGCGACAGTCTTTATTGAGTGTCACAAATACTAATTTTTATTATAAAAATTTTAATATTATTTGTGACCCTCAAGAAAGAGTGTCACAAATAGGTATAGGAGTTGCGACTATTAACCATAAGTGTCGCAAATATTATAACTATTTGTGACGCTATGCTTAAATTTTTTCAAAATTTTTCTTCTCTCTCCTCACTTTCTACCCCTCTCTTTTTACTCTCTCCCCCTTTCTCTACCCTCTCTTTCTCTTTCTCACTTCTCTTTTCTCTCTCTCCTCTCTCATTCTCTCTCTCTACCCTCTCTCTCTTCACTCTCTCTCTCCACTCTTTCTCTATCCTCTCATCCTTTTTTCTCTCTCTACTCTCTCTCCTTTCTCTCTTTTATCATATATTATATTTTAATATTAATAAAAAAATTAAAATAAAATGTATTGGCGATGCTTTGAAAAATGTGTTGCTAGTACCCTAGGTAATAGTAACACAATTTCTTAAACATTGCTAATTGATATTTTATTTTAATTTCTTTATTAATTTTAAAATATAATAATATAATAAAAAAAAATTAATTTCTCCCCCTCTATGTCTCCTCTCTCTCATCTTCTATTTTCTCTACCCTCTCTCTCTACACTCTCTTTCTCTTCTCTCTCATCCTCTGTTCTCTCTACCCTCTCTCTATTCTCTCTCTCTCTCCTTTATTATATATTATATTTTAAAATAAATAAAATAAAATAAAATATCAAAAAATGTGTCAGTCGTACCCTAGGTAGTAGCGAAGCATATGTATATGCATCGCTACTGCGAAGGGTACTAGCAATACAATTTCTTAAGCGTCGCTAATGAATATTTTATTTTAATTTTTTTATTAATTTAAAATATAATAAATTAATTTCTCCACCCTCTGTGCCTCCTCTCTCTCATCCTCTCTTCACTCTCGCTCCTCTCTCTTCTCTCTTTCTTCTTTCTTTCCCTCTCCGTCCCCTCTCACTTCTCTTTCTCTCTCTCTCCTCTCTCTCTTTTATTATATATTATATTTTACAATGAATCAAAAAATTAAAATAAAATGTATTAGCGATGCAAATAAAAATGTGTCCTCAGTACCCTAGGTGGTAGCGGCACATGCGTGTGCATAACTACTACTTAGGGTACTAGTGATGCAATTTCATAAGCACCACTACTATAATTTATTTCCATTTATTTTATTAATTTTAAGATATAATATAATAAAGAATTCCCAAAAAAATCTAAATTAATTTCTCCCCCTCTATCTCCTCTTTCTTTCTCTCTCTCCTCTCTATCATCTCTCTACCCTCTTTCTCTCTCTCTTTCCTCTCTCTACCCTATTTCTCTCTCTCTTACTCTTCCTCTATCTATCCTATTTCTCTTTCTCATCTCACTCTCGCTCTACCATATTTCTCTCTCTCTCCTCTTGCCCCTCTCTCTCACTATCTACTCTCACTCTCTCTTCTCCCTCTACTCTCTCTTCACTCTCTTTCTCATCTTTCTCTCCCTTCAATCTTTCTCACTCTCTCTACCCTCTCATGATCTGTCTCTCGCCTCTTTCTCTTCTCTCTTCACTCCTCTCTCTCCTCACTCTTTTTCTCTCTTACACGTGTTAATATGAGCCCCAGCTTTGAGGAGAAATGGGGATAAAGTAGGAGAATTTTAATAATTTATTTATTTATACATATTAGCAATACTTTTTTATAAGCGTCGGTAATAGTAGTAATATTAGCGACGCTTTTGAAAAAAGTGTCGTTAATAGTCTTAATTTATTTTCAAGAAAATGTTTTATTTTATTTGTGACACATTGTTTAAAGCGTCGCTAATTGTACACGTAATAGGGATACTTTGATAAAAACATCACTATTATTAATACTATTTTCGATGCTTTTAGAAAAAGCATCGCAAATAGATCTAAATTTTTTAAAAAAAATTTATAACTAGTAGCGACTCTTGTTTAAAGCATTGCAAATAGTATTAGTTTTTTAGATGCTTTTATAAAAGTGCCGCTAATAGTTGAACTATTCGCAATGCTTTGTAAAAAGTGTTACTAATAGATATAAATTTTGTGACGCTTTTATATGCATCACAAATACTAGTTTTTAACAACGCTTTGGATTGTGTCACTAATAGTCATTTTTGTTGTAGTGTACATAAGACCCATTCATTTAACCTCATCGATTTTGAGTCCCTGATTTAGGGTTAAAATTTTGACGGGCCATTATGAGTGGCGCCCACTTATCAAAATCTACTAAAAATTCATATAGGGTCTACCCTCCTGATTTACTACCTACTCTCATTGGTCCCATAATTGGCTTTGAGGGTGGTTCTACAAAAATGAGCCAACAAGAATCAACCTCACAGAAGCTTGGGTGAGGTTGACCTTATATGAGTCAACACTCAAGCTTCTGTGAGGTTGATTCTTGTTGCCTCATTTTTGTAGAACCACCCTCAAAGGCAAGTATGAGACCAATGGGAGTAGGTAATAAATCATGAGGATAGGCCCTGTATGAATTTTTAGTCAATTTTGATAAGTGGGACCCACTAATAAGACTAGGCAAAATTTTAACCCTAAATCAATGACTCAAAATCCATGAGGTTAAATGAATGGGTCTTACATATTAGAATTGCACTAAATTTAGTTGACCCACAATATTAAAGTGGATCTTTAATCCCAGTTGTTCCCACTCCTTTCTGTGACTTCCATGAATCCAAATTAACAATTATAACCTCAACCACTGATTTGAAAGCAAGATTGAATGGTGTGATGAAAGGGGCATTCTTCTCTCTTCCTTTTTGTTGCTAGCCTTCAAGTGTCCATTTAACCTTTGAAGCTTTTCTCCTCGTGCTTCATCTTTATCTTCTTCTAGTTCTTCAATGAAAACTTCTTTTAATTGTTGATCAGCCTTGAGTATTCTTCAATCCTCTTGATTAAGAATCAAATGCTCCTCCTCGAGGTCTCTTATGTCTGTAAAACAGTGATTGTGTAAACACTATTTTTAATATCTCACACCTATAAGTTTTTCTTACAAAAACTGTGGTGATACAAAGAAAATAAATACAAAGGTCATTCCCCTTTTCTTCTCTTAAATATTGATTTCCCTCTCTTCAATTTCATCCATACTTAGCCCTTTTATAATCTTAAGTTGGTTAGGGTTAAAGGAGCCTAAGTTGCAAATGACTATTCTAGAATCTTAAACTAGCTAAGTAAAACTACAAGCGATTGATTGTTACTGTTCCTATCGGAACGAAACACCCAATCGATGAGAGAGAGAGGAGAGAGAGGGAGGAGTGGAGAGAGAGAAAGAGAGAGAGGGGGAGGGAGGAGAGAGAGGAGAGAGGGAGAGAGAGAGAAAAAAGAGGGAGAGAAGAGGAGAGAGAGAGAAAAGAAAAAAGAAAAAAGAGAGAGAGAGATAGAAAAGGGAAAAGCGAGAGAGAGAGAGAGAGGAGTGGAGAGAGAAAAGAGAAGAGAGAGAGGGAGGAGAGGAGATCCGGTCTCTCTCCTCTCTTCTCTCCCCTCCCCTCTCTCTGCCCCCTCCTCTCACTCTCTCCTTACCTCCCTCTCCTCTCCCTCTCTCCTCTCTCCCCTCCTCTCTCTCTCTCCTCTCTCCCCTCCTCTCTCCCCTCATCTCTCTCTATACTTGTTTTATAAATTATAAGGTAATAGTGAGGCATACAAATATACGTAACTAGTACTAAGGGTATTAGCGACACATAATTCTATGTGTCCCTAATACTAATAGTATTAAAGACGCATATTTATATGTCACTATTAGATTTTTTTCTTATTAATTTTAAAATAAAAAATATGATAAAATCAAAATTATTTGTTTCTCTCTCCTCTCTCCCCTTCTCTCTTTCTCTCCCCTCTCTCTCTCCTCTCTCTCTCCCTCTCTTCTATCTCTCTCCCTCTCCTCTCTCTCTCTCTCTTCCCTCCCCTCTCGTTCTCTCTTCTCTCTCTCCCTCTCCTCTCTCTCTTCCCGCCCCTCTCTCTTCCCTCCCCTCTCTCTCCCCTCCCCTCTCTCTCTATCTCTCTCTTCCCTCTCCTCTTTCTCTTCCCTCTCCTCTCTCTCTTCCCTATCCTCTCTCTCCTCACTCTCTCTATATATTTTAATTTTATTTTTTTTAAAATTTAAAAAAGCCATTAGCGACGTATATGGCTATACATCGCTACTACTGCAATGCCCCAACCCGAGCCGGAGCCCACAAAATCTCTAATAAGAATTTTCTTTCCTTAAGCTGGGAATCATCATCTGTGTGCGAGAGGTACAATGTTCATCTACGCACTACGAAGCTTCATATCTTTCTTATATGTAGACTCAGTTTGTGACAATCATATACAAACAACGAAGCTTCATAGTTCGTCGCGTGTAAATCAAAAGAAAATTATTATTATAATTAATTTGGATCAGGCCAACGTTGTCGTGCCGTTGTTTGCCTACGTACGTATTGCATATTATTCCAATAAGATCGGATTTGAAAGTAGTTTTGCATAACGGCTATTACACACATCAGGTAGCACAAAATCGTATATGTTAAAAAATATGTATATAGTGATATTCAATCGAAATCATACTGAAATTCGTAATCTATCGGACTCAAGTGGAAGTTAATAAATCAACGGAATCACACATCTCGCTCTACCACAGAGCTAGATCAATCACATTCACATGTCTCACTCTATCATTGAGCCGAGACCGAACATAACATACGCCTCGCTTTATCACTGAGCTGCGACTGAGCACAACACCCGTCTTGCTCTATCACTGAGCCGAGACCAGACACACACACCACACATCTCCCTCTACCCTAGAGCAAGATAGAACATAAACAGGTCACATCAAAACATAGCAAATCAGAACACAAAGTGTCATGACATAGCACACATCCTAATTTAGCACATGCATTCTATAATTTAAATGGGATGTTAGAAATGCTTACTCCCCTGATGTCTCACAAGATAGCAGCATTCAGAGTTGAACGTTTCTTCTGGACATCCTCCCCTTTTGATTTAGCGATATCGGACAGAGCCTCCTATGGCTTAAGGATGTCTCTCTTACTGGGTGGCTCTTTGGTGGAGGACAGAGCCTCCCTGACTCCTGATCGATTCTCTCATTGTGACATGGCAACTGCGGATAGAACCCTGTCTTATTTGTAGCCCATTTTTCTTTCTCTGGTACTCGAGGATGATGAGTAGGGCCTCTTTTATATCGGGGTATTTCCTCCTCAAATAGTCTTCAACATGAAGAAATGACCCCTCCGTTGCATAGAGCACGCTCCATTTAGTCAAGAATGCCTCTTGAACGGATTAAATCAGAGTTAGGATGCTCATAAATAGAGAAAAAGTAGTTTACAATGCTCGAGGACAATGGGCAAGACCTCTCCTTCTCTTAGGGTGTTTCCTCCTTATAGAGTCTCCAACTCAAAAGAAAAGACCCCTCCGTTGCGTAGAGCACACTCGACTTACTTTAGAACGCCTCTTGAACGGCCTTAATCGGACTCAGAATGCTCAGAAATAGAGGAAATGAAGTTATATCAGAAAAACGGGAGAAATGGGGTATTTATAGACTCCCGGCGCGCCAAAACTGCGGCACAGCGGTGCCCCCCGAAACATGCTATGTGAATAGCACCCACAGTTTCACGGCGACACTCGCTGATTGCAGCACGCCCAAGGTTTTGTGGGAATGCATTGCGCCGTGGCAGTTGCACGTGCTACACTGCTTGCATCTGCCCCGCAATGAGAGTCTCACCACATGTCATGAGTGCCTGGCATAACTTCCAACCCCGGACTCAGTTTCACGCGTTCTTGGTACCGTTGTATAGTCGAGGTCTTCGATTCTAGCCCACTTAAATCACTTTATCTCACTCTTTTCAAGTGAGACCAGCCTAAATTATACACTTCTCGAGGATGTAACTTTTGGTCCCGACCTCTGTTTTGTGTGTTCTTTGATTCTTTATGCTCGCTATTTCAAGCTTTACCCATGTACGAAGGTTTTAACCTCTAAAAACCTCTAAACTTTATTCCAAAATTATTCAATTAGGCCTAACCCTTCAGGTTAGATGTAATCAAAAAACGAGTCGTTACAACTACACTATAGTATTAGCGATGTATATATATATACGTCACTAAGACACCATAGTATTAGCGACATATACATTTATACATCGCTAATACTCTATTTTTAAAAAGATATAATTAATATCCCCCTCGTTCTCTACCCTCCCCTCTCTCTCTTCCCTCTCCTCTCCCTCTCTTCCCTCCCCTTACTCATGCCTCCCCTCCTCTCTCCTCTCTCTCCTACCTCTCCCTCTCTCTCTCTCTTCCCTCTCCTTTCCCTCTCTTCCCCCCTCTCTCTCTTCCCTCCCCTCTCTCCTTCCAGTCTCCCCTCTCTCTCTTCCCTATCCTCTCACTCCTCACCCTCTCTATCTATTTTAATTTTAATTTTTTTTAAAATTTAAAAAAACCATTAACGATGTAAACCGCTATATGTCGCTACTACACTATAGTATTAGCGATGTACATATGTATGCATCGTTAATACACAATAGTATTAGCCACGCATACATGTATACGTCGCTAATACTCTTTTAAAAAAATAATATCCCCCTCTCTCTCTTCCCTCCCCTCTCTCTCTCCTCTCTCTCTTCCCTCTCCTCTCGCTCTCTTCCCTCCCCCCTCTCCCCTCTCTCTCTACCCTCCCCTCTCTCTCCTCTCTCTACCCTCCCCTCTCTCTCCTCTTTCTCTCTTCCCTCTCCCTGTCCCTCTCTTCTCTCTCCTCTCTCTCTCTTCTCTGTCCTCTCTCTCTTCCCACCCCCTCTCCTCTCTCTCTCTTCCCTCTCCTCTCTCTCTTCCCTCCCCTCTCTCTCTCTTCCCTCCCCTTTCTCTCTCTTCCCTATCATTTCTCTCTCTTCTATCGCTTCTCTCTCCTCACTCTCTATCTATTTTAATTTTAATTTTTAAAAAATTTAAAAAAGCCATTAGCTACGTATAGTTACATATGTCGCTAATAATATAGTGTTTAGCGACATATATGGCTATACGTCGCTAATACACTATAGTATTAGCGATGTATATATCTATACATATTTAATACACCATAGTATTAGCGATATATACATGCGTACGTCGCTAATACTCTTTTTTTTTAAAAAAATTAATATCCCCCTCTCCTCTCTCTCTCTCTCTTCCCTCCCCTCTCTCACTCTCCTCACTCTCTGTTCCCTCTCCTCTCTCGCTCTTCCCTCTCCTCTCTCTCTTCCCTCCCCTCTCTCCCTCTCTTCCCACTCCTCTTCCTCTCTTCCCTCCCCTCTCTCTCCTCTCTCCTCTTCTCTCTCCTCTCTCTCTTCCTTCCCCTCTCTCTCGTCTATCTTCTCTCCTCACTCTCTCTATATACTTCAATTTAACCTTTTTTAGAATTTAAAAAAGCCATTAGCGACGTATCGTTACATATGTTGCTAATACTATAGTGTGTTAGCGACGTATACGACTATACGTCAATAATACACTATAGTAGTAACGACATATATACATCATACTATTAGCGACGTATAAATGTATACAACGCTAATACTCCTTTATTTAATAAAATAAAATTAATATCCCCTCTCCTCTCTCTCTCTCTTCCCTCCCCTCTATCTTCCGTCTCCTCTCCCTCTCTTCCCTCCCCTCTCTCTCATCCCTCTCCTCTCTCTCTTCCCTCCCCTCCCTCTCTCTTTCTTCCCTCTCTCTCTCTCTCTTCCCTCTCCTCTCTCTCTCTCTTCCATATCCTCTCTTTTCCAAATCCTCTCTCTCCTCACTCTCTCTATCTATTTTAATTTTATTTTTTTTAAATTTAAAAAAGCCATTAGCGATGTATAGTTATGTACATCGCTAATACTATAGTGTATTAGCGACGTATACGGCAATATGTCACCACTACACTATAGTATTAGCGACGTATATATGTAAACATCGCCAATACACTATAGTATTAGCGATGTATACATGTAAACGTTGCTAATACTCTCTTTTTAAAAAAAAATTAATATGCCCCCCCTCTCTCTCTTCCCTCGCCATATCCTCTCTCTCTCCACTCCTCCCTCTCTCTTCTCCCTCTCTCTCTTCCCTCCCCTCTCTCTCTCCTCTCTGCTCTCTCCCTTCCCTCTTCCTATCTCTATCTCTTCCCTCTCCTCTCTCTCTCTTCCCTCTCCTCACTCTCTCTCCCCTCCCTCTACTCTCTCTTCCCTCCCCTCTCTCTCTCTTCCCTCTCTCTGTCTTCCCACTCCTCTCTCTTCCATATCCTCTCTCTCCTCACTCTATCTATTTTAATTCTAATTTTTTAAAAATTTAAAAAAGCCATTAGTAACGAATATGGCTATATGTCGATAATACACTTTAGTATTAGTGACATATATATGTATACGTCACTAATATTCTTTTTAAAATAAAATTAATATCCCCCTCTCTCTCTCTTCCCTCTTCCCTCTCCTCACTCACTCCCTCTCTTCCCTCTCCTCTCCTCTCCTCTCCTCTCCCTCTCTCCCTCTCCTCTCTCTCTTCCCTCTCCCTCTCTCTCTACCCTCCCCTCTCTCTCTTCTCTCCCCTCTCTCTTTTCCCTCCCCTCTCTCTCTTCCCTCCCCTCTCTCTTTTCCTCCCCTCTCTCTCTCCTCTCTCTCTTCTCTCTCCCTCTCTCTATCTCAATCTCTTCCCTCTCCTCTCTCCCTTCCCTCCCCCCTCTTTCTATTCACTCTCTCTCTCTTCACTCTATCTATTTTAATTATAATTTTTTCAAAATTTAAAAAAGCCATTAGCAATGTATAGTTACATGTGTTGCTAAAACTGTAGTGTATTAGGGACGTATATGGCTATATGTCGGTACTACACCATAGTATTAGCGATGTATATATATGTATATGTCACTAATACACAGTAGCATTAGCGACATATATATGTATACATTGGTAATACTCTTTTAAAAAAATTTAATATCCCCCTCTCTCTCTTCCCTCTCCTCTCTCTCTCTCTCCCCTTACCTCAAATAAATCTTCATCCAAAATTTCAACCAAGGTTGGCAAATTTGAAATACTTATTACTTCCTGGACATCATCAACCTCACTTTGGGATAAAATAACATTTAGACTAGGTTCATTCGAAGCTCCTGAAGTTTCTGCCTTTGATGTCGTTCCACTTCTTTTTTCTTCTCTTGACGATTGCCAATTTACAATGATATAATAAAGTGAATCTTAGCCTCTGATACCAAATGTGACGATTGCCAGTTTACAATGATATAATAAAGTTCATAATTCTATCCGACATATGTAAATTATACTCACTTGACCAAACGGCATGGCCTTGGGTGCATATAGCAAACATAAAATACACATAGCATCATATTTAAAATAAAATACATCGGAGTAATTGCACAGCCAAAACATTATATATATATATATATATATATATATATATATATATATATATATATATATACCAGTTCATTGAGCATAGTGAAAATTTATTTTACATGCCTCATATCACTGTATGTAGAGCTCATAGCTATAAAAAAATTGAGGCATATTCTGCCTTTACATATTAGTCACAATAATTACAACTTTTATCTGGAGTAGTAACCAGATAATTTAGCTAGAAAGCTCTTCCTCTTTTACCTCTCCTCTTGTTTCAATCCCTGCAGAGTATAGGAGTGGGTGAGTATTTTAATACTCAATAGGTCGTGTAAATATCTAAAGTAATGCTAAGCAGAAAATTCATGAAATAATTGAAAACTTTATCTTTGCCTAAAAATATTTATTTCAGAAAAATATTCAGAAATAGAATTAGACAACATTTGTTCATCTAATGATGATAAATATCCAAAAGCCGTGATACCAAACAACATTCCCCAGACAGTCATGGGGTATCGAGATGCTCACAAAATGAGGAACTTTCCCATCATGCTCCACACCCATGCACGCGCCATACCGATTATTTTTCTAGTGGGTATCCAGACATAATATGAAAATTACAGATTTTATTCTAGAAGTACCGAAAACGTGCATACCCCAAATCATAAAGCAACATATGCAAAACATTTGGCATATCTAACATTCCTCATAAAATAAAATAAATAAGCATAATAAAATAAGAAAAGTTTAGAAAAATTAATTCTATGGGCATAGCATTAGCTTAGAACTTAAGACTCCCTAACTTGAACTTGGAGTAAAATTCCGTAGTTGAAAAAGGCCTCAAACAAAAAAACCGATCCCACCACTGCATCCGACACAATTGATTTAGCTGGAAGCAACTTTTGAATGACTTAATTTGGAGTTAAAATGGCATAGAACGGAAGAAAGAAAGTTACGACGTGGTAGAAGTAAAGAATTTTCATTGGGATAAGAGATACGAGTTCGGAATTTATAGCCAAACCCCTGGATTATGTGACACAAGTGTACAATGCATGGATACCACGCGTCGAGCATGTTTTCACCGCGTGAATGCACAAAATGCATGCTTTATGAGGGCATCCCACATGATGCAGGGCTGCCATGCGGCCCCACCTATCTGCATTAGCAAGCATCTGCGTTGCTAGCACATTTTTTGCGTCAGCCTGCGTTAGCCCCCCATAAAAATATATTTTTTATTTTATTTCAAATTCTAAAACTTTAAACAAGGATATCTTTTCAACCACGTCAGAATCATGCAATCTTGGTACCATGAACTTGTATCGATGAGCCCTTCAAAACAAGATTACTCATAGGTAGGTTATCCCATAGTTTTTCAATGAGTCTCACCCATGATGCATGCTTCTCAAGGCCATCGCTTACGGCCTTGATGTCCATTTCAAATGATTCAAGGATAGTTACCCTCGTCAACAAACCTCTAAATTTTTTATCTAAAATAATATTTTACTAATAAAAATATACTAAAAACTCTATTATTAGTTTAAAAACTTACCAAAAAATCAGGGTTGTTACATTAACTGACTAAAAAGGGCTTAAAACATTGAGAGTGAGACAAGAAGGCTTGGAAAGCCCAGAGAAAAAAAGTGAAACTTCTATAATGAATTCAAAAGTGAAATAGGCTCCTTGATCATGATAACTTAATGATCAAAAACAAAAGAGTGATTTCAGTTGAGTGAGAGCACAAAACACTTAAAGGAACTAAGTGTTTCCTTGGAGATATGCTGAGAAGATCAAACTGAAAATGATTATTAATACTAAAGGGACTTACAGTGAATATATGATTTATCAGAAGTAAAACAAGGTGGAGAAAACTAAGCTGGTGCCAGTAAATAACCAAGAGTGGTGATACAAGAGTTTAGAGTGGTGTTGGAGCTAGCCGAGTGAAGAGAGAGAAGAGGGGGAGAGAAAGATAAGAGCGAGGAGAAGAGAGAGAGCGAGAGGGATAGAGATAAAGTGGAGCGAAATCAAGGGAGAGAGAGAAAAAAAAGAGAAAGAAAATAGGGAGAGAGAGAAAGAGGAGAGAGAGAGAGTAGAAAGAAACTTCATTGGAAGTGCCACAACTATTAGAACTATTGGACTATTACTCTCTCTTGTATCTCTTTCCTCTTTTCTCTCTCTTCTCTTCTCTCTCTCTTTTCTCTCTCTCCTCGCACTCACTCTCTCTCCCCTCTCTCCTCTCGCTCTCTCTCTCTATCTTCTCTCTCTCCTCTCTGACTCTCTCTTCTCTCTCTTTCCGCTCTCTCTTCCCTCATTCCACCCTCTTTTTTTTCTCTCTCTATCTTCTTTCTCCTCTATCTCTCTTCCCTCTCTCTCCTCTCCTCTCCTCACTCCTCTCTCTCTCCCCTCTCTTCTCTTCTCTCTTTGTTCTCTCTGGAGAGAGAGAAGGGGGAGAGAACAGATAGAGAGAAAAGATAGAGAGTGATCAAGAGAAAAGAGAGGGGAGAGAGATAAGGGAGAGAGTGGAGAGAGAGAAGAGAGAGAGAGAGAGAAGAGAGAGTGAGGAGAGAGATAGAAGAGAGGAGAGAGAGATAGAGATAATAGAGATAGAGAAGAGAGAGGTACAAAGAGATAAGAGAGAGGAGAGAGAAAAGAGAAAAGAGGGAAATGGGAGAGAAAGAAGAGGAGAGAGGGAGAGGGTAGAGAGAGAAGCTTTAATTTTTTTAAAAATATTATTTGTGTCATTTAAATGAAAATGTTGCAAACAGCATGCTATTTGCTCCATGAGTTGTGTGATGTGGGATTTCGATATGATGGCAAGCAGTGTACAGGCTCACATAGTCTCAAGTAAGTTTGGGCTCATATAAATAGAGCTCATATATAAATTTATATTATATTAAAAAAAAGGAGAAAAGAGTATGATTGATCTTTGGGAAAATTATTGAAATAATATTAAAAAAATAATAATTACCATTATAAACCACTTTGGGAAATATTTCCCAAAGTGGTGTTTGTTTTTGCCACGCAGGCTGGTGCCTACGTGGTTTTTTTTTAATTTTTGTAGTTGATTTCTTCGACGAAATCAGCTTAAGTCGATTTTGTCCTTCTAAAGGAGGAAATCACCACACTTAGCCGAATTCGCTCGTTTGCCCTGGTAAACAAGCCGATTTCGTCTGTTTAAAGGACGAAATCAGTTTAAAACTGATTTCGTCCTTTTAAAGGACAAAATCAAGTTCAGTTTTTTAAAATATCTATTTTAATCTAAATTTAACCCATGTCCCTGTTCATGCACTTCACACGTTCCATTCCACAAGTTCCATTTCATTTA
Organism: Saururus chinensis; assembly: GCA_035235625.1. NCBI lineage: Eukaryota > Viridiplantae > Streptophyta > Magnoliopsida > Piperales > Saururaceae > Saururus > Saururus chinensis. The sequence goes on from CP141142.1 coordinate 28,438,284, forward strand.
ACATATTTCATGCATATTGACATCATTGAATAAAAACAAACATCATTATAAATGTTTATCAAATATATTACACACAAGGGGAGAACATAAAATAACGCAAATATCACAATCTCCTACGTCCTCGACATCGGCCTCGACGGTGCTGTATGATCTCCTCCTCATGATCTGCCAGTTCTGGCTCTGGTTGTGGCTCCAGCTTGGGATGTGGCTCTACCTCTAGCTCTGGCTCCAGCTCCTCATAAGTAATAGATGGTTCAACACGAGGTGGCCGATGTCGTCTATGATATAAAATCGGCTCTGCCTGAGCTACATATGCAGTGACTCCAAAAGATGAACATGGAGGAGAGCTATGCGCTACTGATGACAATGGAATATAATGGAATGAAGAGTGCATCGGTGGTGTCTGAGTGGCCTTGTGGACAGGATAATCTCTAGAGACATCCGTAATCACTGACTGAAGTAGTAGCAAGCTACGAATGACATCATTATGCTCTCTAATCACCGACTGATGTGCTGCTAATAAGTCATCGCTCGAAGTGTAGGTGTTAATTGCGTCAGTCAAATGCGTATGAGTATGTCGAGCTAGACGAAGCTATAAAAAAAAATAAAAGTTAGATAAATAATTAATAAGAAATAAAGAAATAATATGCGCCTTAATTAACAAAGTTATACTTACCAAAGCTGCCTCAGACGCTCCCCTAGGCTGATATGTCATCTCCTCTATTTCGTCACGGGGCAAAATATATCGTTGTGCAATCAGTAAATACCACTGTATATATCCGCTATGCACATCTCGCGATGTTGTAGCCATCTCCCCTCCGATAATAGTAGCTCTCCTATCCTCCCATCGAGCAATATATGATGCATGATGTAATGTTCAGTCGGTAATATGGCGGCCCTGTCGAGTGATGCGATGGATATACTCAACATGAGACGGTGGGACCCCTTGCTCCAGGTTAAACTGGAGCATTACCCGATCTGGCACATACATCTCTACTATCTCGTAACTTATTAATAGAGTTCGAGATAGCCACACGTCTCAACCGTCAGTACATACAGGAGGTAAGGCAGCCAATACTTCCAGTGAGTACGACTGCCAAATAACCTATACAATATATAAAGATAATTTAGCTTAAATAACAACAATATGTTTTATAACACTACAAAAAAATTCAACACACAACTAAAATTACCTAATATAGCCGCTGGTGGTCCAACTCCCCTCTGTACAATCGAAGGACTCCTTGTGGATTTTCTGTTCTCTTTCTCCGAACATTCCACCTTAAGGAGTTATATTAAAAAATGAGTTCAACAAATGTATATAAAACAATGCTAAAATTTTCAAGTGTTAAACAAAAATAAAGCCTACCTAGCACCTAATGGAGCACCCTCGGCTAAGCGACCCATCTCAGCACTTGGTCATCCGACATGTAAATGCTCCCATGACCATAGCTAAGCTGGGCATTCCGACATGTGTGATCACCTTTATACGTCTTCAATTTAAAGTACCCTCCACCCCTTTTTATGGAGCCATAAACTCTCCACAGGCAAGTACTATCAATGCACTTCACTGTATACTCCGACAAATTTGTTCGTACAACCTTGTATTCGACATGATTTTGAATAGAAAACTCCTGCAAGGTTGTAACAAACACTTCTTTATTCTCAAAGATGCGGCCAACATATAACCCGTCTTCGTTTTGTTGGTCCATATCCATAGCATAATTAATTGCCGCATCTATCTCTTCATCTGTGATGTGTGCATATAGTGGCTCCACTTCATAATATGATGGCTCTTCCACATTCATATTATTTGCAGCAATAGTATTATCTACCGCATCATCTCCCTCACCGTCAACCATCTGTTGAGCGCTTTCTTCACCTCTAACCCCTTCTTCGTTCATGTCTGAATCTTCTCCACTTCCTTCATCAATATTATCTTCACCTTCGTTAGCCTCATTTTCATCAATATCTTCATCGTGGATATATGCCCCCCTACATATGAACATCACTTATGTATTATATTTCATATGACTAAAAATGTTACATTCATTTATGAATATAAATTTCACCTTTGATCAGATGGTCCAGCATCGGTATGACCAACATATGAGTAGGGGTAATGAATGCCCATCGAATTTTGAGTTCCATACAATGCACCGCCTTGAGACATTTGAAAACTAAATGGCTCATGTGCATGCGTTGTGAACCTTTCATGGTACACACAAAATTCAAAATTTAACTAAACATATTTAATTGATAATATAAAAGATTCAAAACGTCTTCACAACTTAATAACCCTTACCTCCAATTAGGTCCGCTTCCATAGTCAATAGGGGTAGACAACCTATGACGTTCATTTGAAGCTACTATCATAGATAAATTTTCTTCTTCTTCGTCGTCTGCCGGCATTTGCATATGCATTTCATTGTTCACATTTCTATCCGAGCTCCTGTGTGAGCTGCTGTGAGAGCTCCTATGCTAGCTTCTATGTGAACTACTTCACCTTTCACTAGGCACTCGGGCCTCTTTTTCAAGAAATAAGTCATAACAAATTATGTGACACGAAAGGTCAAACATAAAACTCATTGATGCATCATCATTTATACATATTTGTCTCGAATTCAATCCATATGTTGGAATAGCACATTTTATAGTGATTTTTCATCTTCTTCGATCCCACCCAGTCTTGCTAGCTACTTGCATCTCAAATTCATCATATGTAGATGATTTCTTAATTAATAATCCTTCTGTGCGTCCGTCATAGTTAAGTAAAAATCAAACCATTTCTTCTGTCATCTCTATTCACTTGATTCATAAACAATAAATTAAATTCATATTAAATTAAGTAATTGTCTCAAAACTAAGAGGCTAAGATTAGATTAAGTAATTGCCTCATATATCAACAAGCAATACTCATATACTTCTTCATATAAATCAAAAGGTTCTTCTTTCTAAGTGGAAAAACTCACTTTTTATGATTGGGGATGAAATCCTCATTTAAAGGATGCAACCCTTCGTTCAAAATTAAAAATAAAAATAAATTTATTTAATTAACTGTAAGACCAATTGATCGCCATTAATAGCAATTGATCATTTAAATGATCGTTTTTAAGGACTATATCTTGAAGGCCACCCTGTAATGCTATGAATGTCATGTTTTAATAATTATGTCCATAACTCGTTACTTCTGCGAAATCTCTTAAAAAAATAACTCCTAAACATACATTCAATACTATAACAATTGAATCTTTAAACACACAAACTATCTAAGATAAACTTACAAAATTTCCTAACAATTGAAACTTTAAGCACAGAATATCATTTTTAAAGACTAACATAACACAAGAAAATCACTATAATCTAACAATTAAATCATTAAGACATACATTACAGAACATTACAAAATTCCCTAACTAGATTAAACGTATCAAATTCTTATATTTAAACTAGGGCAAAACAAACATACCTAAATCGGCTTGGTGGCAGGGCGGCAATCAAAACAGAACTCAATCAAGGATGAGCAGACTCAATCAATGTTGGGGCGGACTCAATCAAGTCTGGGCAGATTCAATTCAGGCAAGGCGGACAAGATCGCGGCGGAGCGAACGAAATCGTCGACGGCGAAGTGGACTGTCGAGATGGAGAAAACACGAAATAGAAGGTAGGCGGGTTTTGATGAAATAGACAATTTCGACCTTTAAACGAATGAAATCGGTGTTGTTTACCAGGGCCAACGGGGCGAACGAGCGCATTCGGCTAAGTGTGGTGATTTCATCCTTTAGAAGGACGAAATTGGGTCAAGTGTTTTAAAACTTGACCCGATTTTGTCCTTTAGAAGGAATGACGAAATCATCTTAAACTTAATTCATCCTTCTAAAGAACAAAATCAACTAAAAAAATATAAAAAAAAAGCCACGCAGGCGCGCCTACATGCCAAAAACGAACACCACTTTGGAAAATATTTCCCAAAGTGGTTTATAATGGTAATTATTTTTTTTAATATTATTTCAATAATTTTCCCTTGATCTTTTCATTCATGACCCTTCTACTCCCAAAATTTATGTTTATACCAAAACAACACACTTCCTTCAAACTCTCAGTTTCCCACCAAACCGGGACCGGATTCAGGGTGCCACCGTTTATATGTTCATAACACAGCAGCAGTTCCCATCGTTAGGAATTTGAAAGGTGGTAACTCTTGGCATTAGCAGACAAGGGTAGAAACCCTTCAAGCTCTTCGTTTCTGTAACTACACTGGTAGGGGAGGCCACCTTAAGGTAATTTATGAAGTGGTGGCGACAGAGATGTTTTCTCATCTAGAGATGATCCGGCTATAGAGTGACAGGGGGAGGCCTCTAGAGATGATCCGTCATCACCAGAGGTTTTTTCGACTGCTGCCGGCAGCAACAATACTGCTCAATGGCGGCTCCATGTAGAGTAGGGAATTGGGAAGTAGATCAATGTCGTCTAAGATGTTTTCTCTGCCATCTGAGATGATTCTGACCGCTGCCAACAACAGTAGTATTGCTTGTTGGGGCTTTGCACAGAGGAGTAAATGAGGAAGAAGAGGGAAGACATAGAAAGAGTTGCAATTTTTTCGTTTTGTTTCAAGAAAAAAACTTTTGGGGGAAGAATGGAGCGCTGAAGTAAGAAAAAAACTGTATAAAGAAATACATATAACCACATTCTATATTATTTTATGATTTAATTAACAAAATACATGAACACAAACGAAACATATTGCCATTTTATTATGTGGACCCGCACATAAAACACACAAAGGCATCGTTACAAATGATCATAAAAGCTATTAAGACTAATTAATTGGAAAACAGGGCCAAACCAGATGTAAGGGACGGCTTCGTATTTGGCCGGTAGTAAGTATATATGACAAAGAAGGTCATCACCGCGGTCCAAGAGATATGGCCGACCATGGACTACTGAAATAATTACGCACCAAGTACGCTCCCGAGGTATGCCAACCATTATCACAATACTTGTTCACCTCTCGAAACATGGTCGATAAGTCAGATTGACCCACGTTGATGCCAACTCCCTTGCCAAGGCTGTTGAAGAGAAGGGCCACTTCCTTGTCACATCCAAGCCCATGGTCAAGGATCTTGCCTTGATAAAGTATTGCAACGTCCTTACGCGTGTTGATGATGCGATCCATTAGAATGGCATAGCTTGTGAAACAGCTCTCACACCTATGATTTAACTGCTCAAATGCAATGAAGTTTCTCATTAAGGAGTTGGTAGAGTGAGAGATGAAGAGAGGTGGGATTTCCATGATCCCGTTTTGGAAGTTCACATGGAGAAAGCTTGTGGCAGCTTCATTCTTCTTGAACCTGACACCGGCCACTTGCAGCTCGGTTGCCGGTGGTATTGATCGTGGTGGCTGTGGCGGAATTTCACTGGCGGAGGGTACATCAAGTGTTCCCGGATGAGCATAAGAATGCCAGAAGGGAAGACAACCTGGGCTATTTGAAGTGGATGGATTTGGAACTTGATACGGAGGTGATAGCTGTATGTGGAGCAAGTGGAGAAGATGATAGAACGAATTGGCCTTTTTTAGAGGAATGCCATTTTCCTTTGGGATGAAGAGATGGCTATAGAAATTGGCAGCAATTTCAAGAAGGGAAGATGAAGTGTGTCGGAAGATGAGATCAAATAAACGTTGTAAGACAAAGAAAGGAAGCTGATTTTCAAGAAGTAGTAGGTCTTCTCTTACAAGAGGCATAATCCAGGGCATCATCTGAATTGGGTCATCTTCTTTTGCCACCTCATTCTTCTTCTTGAAGATCTCAATCATGAAACAAGCATCAAGGAGCAACGTCTCTGTAAACTGGTCGCTTTCCAGCCCAATTTCACCTGAGTAGCAGCCTCTAGCTTGAGCCTCCATGGATTTCATTTTTTTGAGGCAATCTTCAAAGCTTATACGTGGACTTCGATCGAGAAGATCACGCAGATAGCACCATTTGTACTTCTCCATGGCCTTGAGGCCTCTCTTGTCATGGTGGAAGGGGCCAATGGAGATGATCTTGGGATCAAATGCTGTTGGGTCGCCCTATGTTAGCCCCTCCACTTTTCGCTTAGACAAGGGGGCGGCTACCCCCTATACTTGGCAGCGGACAGCCAAGTTAGCTTAGGTGACGGACTGCCCGAGCAGCCCCTTGGGCACTATTGGATGTTGGGAGCAGCGTTGGACCGTTTCCGGATGAGCACTCGCCTTGTGGAGCAGGCTCAGGCGGAGTCCCTGCGCGGGCAGGACTCCTAGTGGTGTGCTGGGCGCCACAACACCCTAGGGACGGACTCCTAGGAGCGCTAGGACAAAGGGAGGCAGCACAACCTGACTCCTAGTACAGATAGGAGAGGAGGTAGCAGACTTTCCTGGGACGGATGGACTCTAGAAGCTGATGGACGCTGGACTCCTAGTCGAAGTCAAAATCCTTCACAGGTTTCCTAAGTTGGCTGGGACGACCTTCACAGGTTTCCTAGGCTGGCTAGGATGACCATGGGCTGGGAGAGTTGGGACAGGGAGGGATGCTGTATTTTGGGTTGGTTTGTATTGTATTCCTAGTAGGACTCGGACTCGTATGCTGAGTCTATATAAGGGGGGAGGCTGGGGGTGACCAAGGCTATTCAGAAATCCAGGAATCCAGAGAGAAAGAGAGAGGATGAACCAGAGAGAAGGTGATCTCTCTCTGCCTGCAATCTGGCTGGTCAACCCTGCCCCTTCTCCCTGCCATTGTAACCGACGGATTGTGTTTACAAGCATTAGGCAGAGCCCCTTTGCACCAGAGAAGGTTGAGTAGGCTGTTTACTTGTTTTCCCCTGTGCATACGAGAGGGAAGGACGGAGAGTTGGCTGCTGGCTATGCGAGACAGTCAGGCCATTACAGGTGAGGACACTAGAGAAAGCTGTGTGCATGTGACAGTTGGTTCCATTACCGGGATATGAATGAACTAGGTACATTCTAGGTATACTTTTAGGGGACTTGATGACCCTAGAACCTAGGTTTCCTTGCTGAATCGGACAGCAAAGGAACCACCAGGACAGGCTCCATGCTTACACGCTTGACAGAGGTGGAAGCGAAGCTGGAAGCCCTGAAGTTGACCCCAGGGATGCTAGCTGAGGTCCAGGCTACAGTATTGTCTGTCCAGGATCGTATTGGAGCCTTTGACCAGCGTCTCTCCTTGCTGGAGATAGGTGCCCATGCGGATGAGGCCGGGGAGGGCACTTCCACCGGAGGTGCTGCCCGAGTAGCTGCGGACACCCTTGCTACAAAGGAGTACATGAGGGAAAAACTGCTAGATCTGAGGACCAAAACTGATGAGAAGGTGCAGGAATTGACGGACAAAATAGCCCTCCTTGAGCGTGCTGTTTTGAACTCATCGCCTGCAGGGTCAGAGGCAGAAACCAGATCCAAGGCAGGGCAGTCCATGAAAAAAGCGAAGGTGCCCGAACCAAAGTCCTACTTTAGTTCGCAAAGTGCTAAGGACATCAAAAACTTCGTTTGGGATATGGAGCAGTTCTTCGCGATCACACATACTGTGGACGAGGAGAAGGTTATGGTGACGAGTTTGTATCTCTCAGGAGATGCCAAACTTTGGTGGCAAACCAGGCTGGAAGATGACCCTGCTGCTGGGCATCCCCCTATCCAGACCTGGGCGTTGATGAAGAAGGAACTCAGGTAGCAGTTCCTCCCCACGTACACAGCATGGGTTGCACGAGAATCTCTCAGGAAGCTGAGGCAAACGGGAACAATCAGGGAGTACGTTAAACAATTTCAGTCCTTCCTCTTGGACATCAAACACATGACGGAGGAGGACAAGTTGTTCAACTTCCTAACCGGTCTCTAGAATTGGGCGCAGAACGAGTTGAGAAGGCAGAACATACGAGACCTCCCTTCAGCCATCACAGCGGCTGAAAGGCTGGTTGACTACAAGTCCGAACCAGCCACATAGAAACGAGACAAGGGGACCTCTTCCTCTAAGGGCGGACGCAGACGGAATGGTGGGAATGGTGAGGCACGCAAGAATGACTTTAAGGGCAAGCGCAGTGAACAGGCTGACTCTAACAAATCCAAGGGGATAGCCTACTTCATCTGCCAAGGTCCTCATCGTGCCAAAGTGTGCCCGAAGAGGGAGAAGTTGAATGATGTGGTTGTGGAGGATGACTCTTCTTCAGGAGAGGAGGTCACTGCCCGTATGAACCCCATGCAGATTGTGAGCGCTATCCGAAAGGAGAAGGCAGATCATGGCGGGCTGATATACGTTGAGGTCGTTCTGGATAGATAGCCAGTACGGGCGCTGGTTGACACAGGTGCATCCCACAATTTCCTTGCAGAGAAGTGTGTTAAAGCTTGGGGTCTGAAGACGGAGAAGGCACAAGCCCGGATTAAGGCAGTGAACTCAGAGGCAGCCCCTGTCCTAGGAGTTGTCCATGACTTGCCGGTGCGGATTAGTGATTGGACGGGCAGAGTGAACTTCACCGTTGTTCCCTTGGATGACTTCGCGTTGATCCTTGGGCTGGACTTCATGAGATTGGCTAGGGTGTCCGTGATGCCACACCTTAGGGGAATCCTCATCGGCGACAAGAGGATACCATGCTTTGTCGCTGAGAACAAAGGCGAGACAGAGGTGCAGGTTGTGTCTGCGCTTCAGCTGAAGAAAGGCCTTGAACAGGGCCATAAGACCTACTTGGTCATGATGGTGGAAGTTGAGAACACAGCCTGGGGCGTTCCAGAGAAGGTGGAAGAGTTGCTAAGCGAGTTTGCGGACGTGATGCCACCCGAGTTGCCGCAAACCCTCCCACCACGATGGGCTGTGGATCATGCGATTGAGTTGATTCTAGGGACTCGCCCTCCAGCCAGAGCCCCTTATCGCATGGCTCCACTAGAGTTAGCAGAGCTCCGAAAGCAGCTTGACGAGCTGTTGAAGGCGGGCTTTATCAGACCATCTAAGGCTCCCTTTGGAGCCCCAGTCCTCTTTCAGTGGAAGCAGGATGGTTCCATACGATTATGTGTGGACTATCAAGTGCTAAATCAAATTACTGTGAAGAACAAGTACCCAGTCCCTCTTGTGGCTAACTTGTTCGACCGCTTGGCGAAGGCTTCCTATTTCACCAAGCTGGATCTCAGGTCGGGTTATTGGCAGATACGTATAGCTGTGGGTGATGAAGCAAAGACAGCGATGGTGACACGCTATGGGCTGTTTGAGTTTCTGGTCATGCCCTTCGGCTTGACGAACGCACCAGCCACCTTTTGCACGTTGATGAACGATGTATTCAGACCCTACTTGGACCAGTTCCTGGGACGGATGGACTCTAGAAGCTGATGGACGCTGGACTCCTAGTCGAAGTCGGAATCCTCCACAGGTTTCCTAAGTTGGCTGGGACGACCTTCATAGGTTTCCTAGGCTGGCTAGGACGACCATGGGCTGGGAGAGTTGGGACAGGGAGGGATGCTGTATTTGGGGTTGGCTTGTATTGTATTCCTAGTGGGACTCAGACTCGTATGCTGAGTCTATATAAGGGGGAAGGCTGGGGGCGACCAAGGCTATTCAGAAATCTAGGAATCCAGAGAGAAAGAGAGAGGACGAACCAGAGAGAAGGTGATCTCTCTCTGGCTGCGATTTGGCTGGTCAGCCCCGCCCCTTCTCCCTGCCATTGTAACCGACGGATTGTGTTTACAAGCATTGGGCGGAGCCCCTTTGCACTAGTGAAGGTTGAGTAGGTTGTTTACTTGTTTTCTCCTACGCATACGAGAGGGAAGGACGGAGAGTTGGCTGCTGGCTGTGCGAGACAATCAGGCCATCATAGGTGAGGATGCTAAAGAAAGCTCTACGCCTGTGACACCCTGTCTGATGCTTGGTGGCACCCTGATGATGGCGGATGGCACTAGGCTGGGCAGATAACTGCTAGTCGCCTCAAGCTTCTCCCTCATAGACATTACCCATGTATCATTAATGTCTACTATTACACATCCGAATCCATTCTCTCCTGCCATTTCCTCTCTTTAGGAACTTCTCCCTGAAAAAGGTTGGTGCTAAGCATAAATTTATAAGGTTAGAGACGAGGTCATAAATATTACTCACTCCGTCTTATATTCATAATTTTATTTAATTTTTATTAAACAGTAGAACCGTAAATAAGAGATATTAATAACTCCATTATTGAATGGTGAGACCTTAGTGAAGAGGATAAAAAGTATCTTTTGAACATTTTTTATAATACTTAACGACTTAAATTAAGTCAAACGAATTTATTAATATGAGATAATTTCTTAAAATAAAATTATTAATATAAGACAAAAGAAGTAATTTAAATTAGACTAAGATTCAATAAATAAAGACCTCAAATAGGACCTCAATGCAATTGGGTAAAGTGCTGGAGTTCTTTAGTGTCTGGATCACATGTTGGAAGTCTTGCGGCTTCCTTTGTGGATACAACCTCGTACATAATAATTGTACATATAAGTATTATCTTCAATTGAAAAGAGACCCACTCAGTAAACATAGTAAAATATATATAATAGCTAATAGTTGTAATCCACCTGTCTTTAGGCATCTAATGCAGATTACTGACTCCAGTCGCCAGCTGTTTCATACCAAAGAAGTGTTATTTTATCTTTTAAAAAAATTAATAATATTTTTTCCAAAAGGCTAAGGAGATGTATATCTTCTTTAAATAACATTTTTCTTTTTTCTGTCTCCGTTCTGTTATATTCATCCGATAATTAACTTGGATTCTTACCAAGTTACTCAGGTTTGATGTGTACTGACCACCATTGCTCAAACCCTATCCCCGTTACTCAGCTTTGAGTGCCTTCACTTGTACTGGACCACCACCACTTAGCCCCAATCGCCACCACCATTTAGTTGAAGAGCCCATTAGGGACTGAGAAGATGACTGCCACGGCGAGGTCCGGTTCAAATGTAGCTGGAGAGGCGATTGTCTTCTTCGGCTCTAACCAGAGAAGACAGTTTGCCTTCTCTAGTTCTGCCCAACTGGTTGCAATCGGAGAAGAACTGTCGTCTGGAGTCGGAGTCGGAGAAGATAGCCGGTCAGAGCTAGAGAAGATGCATGGTGACTATCTCCTCTGACTATGACCAGATCTAGTCAACTCTCTATCCATCATCCTTTGCAACTCTGATCAGTCGTCACCTTCTCCAGCTTCAACTAGCTAGCCAATGCCTTCTAACGCCCCGTCTATTTAACTATAACTTGGATCTATCCACCGACATTTTCTCTTGGTCGTATATAAAATGCATATATTTATTCCTCGTACTAAAACTACTGAATCCATGGGAGCTTCAAAAACGATCTAGCGAAGCTTGTCGGACTGGTTGCGGCAGTTCGTCGGTTGTCCAGCAAAGCTTTGGTGGCAATCTCCCGTTGTGAACAAGTTAGACTTAGTGGTCCGGTGCAGTTTGAGTATCTTTATCTATTTATTTATTATTTTTAACATTTTAGGTTTTTAGCACTTATTTTTACCATTTTTAATAAAAAACCAATTCAAATATCAAATGAGATTTGATAAGAAGTACCCTTAGATCTTAAACATTAGTAAGTATTCTCTCTGTCTTAAATTAATAGTTCTATTTAAATTTTATATTAACAACTTCATTTTGTTAAATTTAAGTAATTGAGTACTTATAAAAGATTAGTATCAGCTTTTTTCTTTTCTCTTATATAAAGATTCTACCATTCAATAAAAATTATTACTTTCTTAAATGTAACTATATATTAATGTGGGACAGATGAAACATTATAGAAGGCAAATAAATATAATATATTTTCTATAGATTTAAAATAAGAGAATACTATAAAAAATTGTTCCACATGATTCTTGTCCATATGAACTTTGTCCCTCTGAAATTTAAAAGAAAATTGATATTTTTACACTATATTTTTTATATTAAAGGTATTTTACCACTTTTAATTAAATAAGGAAGGTAAATATAAAAGTTATTTTTTTATTTAATTATAAATAGTATAAAATATATAATTCTCTTTAAAGTGAAAATTAGTTAAATAATATTAAAAAAATTACCAAAATAACACACTTTGGGAAATATTTCCCTAAGTAATGTTACTTTTCTCCACTTAGGCGTTAGCCAAGCGCTAGCTCATGCGTGGCCTTTTTTTAAAATTTAAGTTGATTTCATCCTTCCGAATGACGAAATCTCAATTCGTTTGGTAGGATTTCGTCCATCATAAGGACAAAACCTCATTTTGTCCTTTAGAATGACGAAATCAGGTTTCCTCTGATTTTGTCCTTTAAATTTCATCCTTTTAAATGATGAAATCACCGCACTTGTATCAAGAAAATGTCATTTCGTCCTTTGAAAGGACGAAATCTGATACAATTTTTGTTAGATAGCTTAAAACTGAAAATACCACTTGTCCCTCTATAATCCACACAACATCAAATTTCAAATATCATTCACACAACATCAAATAAAATTCACACAACATACAAATAAGCATAAGATATAAATGTTTATAAAACATATAAATCTAACATCACATATATTCATAAAATGTTTAGTTCAAAACAAACATATCACAATTCTAATTTACTCAATCTCTTCTACTCATACATCCTCTACCTCGGCCTTGACCCTGACCACGACGGTGCTATACTAGCTCCTCTTGCTCCTCACGGTCTCCTGCTCCTACTCCTCATAGTCTGCCTGATCCTCCAGCTCATGGTCTGCCTACTCCAGCTCCGGCTCTAGCCTCGCATAAGTAACATATGGCTTACCACGAGCTAGCCACTGTTGTCTATATTATAGTATCAGATCTGGCTGGGGGTGAGCTACATGTGGAGCAACAGAAAATGATGAACGTGGAGGAGAGCTTGGTGATGCAAATGAAGATAGAATATCAGGGAATAGATCATCCCTCGGCAGTGTATGAGCTGCCTCATCGGTATGATAATGTCCATGAATGTTTGTAATCACTGACTGAAGGAGTGGCAAGCTACTAAGGACATCTTGATGTTGCCTGATCATCGACTAACATGATGTTAATAAAATCTCACCCGAAGTATAAGTATTGACGGCGTCAGTCAAATTTGCCACAAACGCACTAATCCAAGCTATATAAAAATTAAAATAAAAGTTAGATAAATAATAAATATGAAAGAAAAAAATATTATTAAAAAATTAATTACAATATACTTACCAAAGCTGCCTCAGACACACCCCTTGGCTGATATGTCATCTCCACTACGTCATCATGCAGTAAAATATACCATCGCGTAATGGGTAAATATCACTGCATATACAAGCTACGAACATCTCGCGATCTTGTAGCCATCTCCCATCGGATAATAGTGGCTCTCCTATCAGCCCCTTGAGCAATATATGTTGCATAATGTAGAGCCCAGTCGGTAATATAGCAGCTTTGTCGAGTGATGTGATGGATAAACTCTACTGTACGAGGTCATGGCCTAACATGTTTTCCCTAACTCTCGGTATAAAAATGCAAGTGGCACTACCCCATGCATAAGTGCCAGTCATGTCGAAGTCTGCAAGGAGGGAGAGATACGCAATATGTACATGGCTACTTGTGTTATCCGCAAATATTGTAGCCCCAAGTAAATGTAATAAATATGCACATGCATGCTACTCGATCACTATCTCCATGGCATCCACTCGGAGCTCATGAAACTCACCTAAGAGTCATCTAAGGATCACTCGGCTACCACGTATCACTGTAGTATGAGGAGCTCTGCCAAGGAGTCTAACTAATAAATCCAAATGACTTCCTCCTATCGTGCCTATCACAACCTCTCCATCTATGCGAAGTCATAGAAGAACTGCCACATCCATGAGAGTGATGGACATCTCCCCATAAGGTAGGTAAAACGTCTATGCCGGCCTCCTCCATCTCTCGATAAGAGCTGTCAATAAAGGTTGATTGAGACAAACATATTGTAGATGAATTAAATGTCCAAATTCTGCTCGCTCGATACAGTAGAATATGCTCATCTACAGGCCAATGAAAGAGATATCAAAAATGTTCAGTGCACTCAAGGCACCCAAGGTCTTATAATGAATTTAAATATTATAACCTAGCGTAATATATAGTGTAAAAAATTAAATAAATTTCATGAACAATTACAATACCTCCCTCGCCAAATATAAGTCGACCTGTGTGACTCCAACTCCAACTGGACAATTACCATCTCATCAATAGGGCCTAGCCCGTAAAAAGAATCCATATGATCTGTGGAGAATTAAGATCTTTAAGAACATATAGTTATATCTAAATTAGAAAATAAATAAAAAGACTAATTGTATGTTTACCAATCAACATGAGGGATTCTACATGATTTACTATTATTCCCAATTTGTTTGCACCTCCCACATTTAGACCCTCCTCTACCATCTCTCTCCATGCTCACACGGTCCATTGTATTCCTAATGCGAATAGATGGTGGGCAACCGGGTTGTCTTGTTGCTCTTAGAGGGAATAACACATAAGGTATATTTCTCTCCCAAAACTCCCGACCATGAGGAGAATAGAATTGTGCGGAGTACACATATCTATAAGCAGTCGATGTGTAATAAAGTCCTGCCTGTATAGGCTCCTGCCGCTTTCCCCACATGGCAATAAGGTGCGAGCAAGGATACAATAGACTTGAGGGAGATTGCATGTACAAATATGAAGAGCCGCATTCACCACAACCTTTCGGCCGCACATTGACATCACTTCGTACTTGTTGCAGTTGATCGTGTTAATTATATACTCCCCAATTCTTCTTGTTTGTTCTCTAATTAACCATTCCATTAAGGGAGTATATGGGGTGGCCATGGCATCTGTAGTAAAAGATCGTTTCACAAAGAATTTTATTACCCAGTAAAAAGTAGCTGATACTAAAGCCTTCATGGGTAATCGCCATACCACCTTCAAGATGCTATTTAAACTTTCAGCCATATTTGTAGTCATCATGCCAAATCTTTTAAAACCATTGTGAGCAAGAGGCCACTGTGTAGGATGCAATCCTTCTCCTAAGAGGAGTTGTTTTGCCCTGGGACTCTCCTGACCAATTAAGTCCATTTTAGCATTATACTATTCTACTGTCAGTGCACAAGATGCTACCCCAATTAAGTCTGTCAATGTATCATTCTTAAACTCCTTAAAATTTGCCTTTATGTGATGGATGCAGTAATGATGGTAGCAGTATGGCTCGAGAAGAATCTCTGACATGGCCTTTCGAAGCCCCTTATGTTGATCTAAAATAACTACGACAAATGTCATACCCATAAATACATTATCCCTCGGTTTACTTAAAAACCAATTCCAATTTGCATAATCTTCCTTTACTACTATCCCGAATGCTAGAGGAAATAACCCATTGTTTCAGTCTGTAGCCATTGCAACCATAAAAGCTCCTGGATACTTGTCATACAAGTGAGTGGCATCGACACTAATCACCGACATGCAATGTTGAAACCCTACTATAGACGGCCCAAATGCCCAAAGCATCCGCTTAAATCTCCTATAAAGGCCACCATCTTCACTTCTTACTTCATCATACTCCAAGTTGTAGTAGGTGTCAGGATTCGCTCCTTGCACTGCCCTAAGGTACATTGAAAACCATTTGTATGATTCAACTCAATCCCCATAAATGGCCTTTATGGCCACATTCCTTGCCGCCCATACTTTCTTTAAGAAATATCAACATGGAACCTCTCATTCATTCTTTGAATAATATCACCTGGTGTGAGAGTTAATTCAGCTTAGATGGTGGGCATTATGACCTTCGAAACAAATAATGCACTACACTGCCTATGATCAGTGCTAAGCTGGGCATTCCGACATGTGTGGTCACCTCCACACGTCTTTAATTTAAAGTGCCCCACACCCTTCTTCATTGATCCATGAACTCTTCAAGGGCAAGTACTATCAATACAGTTCACTATATACTCTAAGATATTTGTGCGTACAACCTTGTATTGGATATGATTCTTAATTGAAAACTCCTTCAAGGTTGTGACAAATGCCTCTTTATTCTCAAAGATGCACCCAACAAATAACTCTTCTTCGTTTTGTTGGTTCATATTCATGGCATAATTAACTATCGCGTCTATCTCCTCATCTATGATATGTGCATAGAGTGGCTCCTCCTCGTAATAGTATGGTGGCTCTTCATCATCCACATTCATGTCATTTGTGGCAATTGCATTGTCTACCGCATCATCCTCCTTTTCGTCAACCATTTGTTAAGCGTTTTCTTCACCTCTGACCCATTCTTCGTTCATGTTGTACTCTTCTTCACCTGCTTCACCAATATTATCTTCACCTTCATTGGCCTCATTTACATCAATATCTTCATCAAGGACATAAGCACCCCTACAAATGAACATCTCATATGTATTCAATTCCATATGACTTAACCTTTTCTTGAAAACCTAAAAATGTTATATTCATTTATGAATTTGTATTTCACCTTATATTGCATATTCTAGCATCAGTATGTCCAACACCTGTGTAGGGGTAATGAATACCTATCGAGCTTTGAGTTCCATACCATGCACCGCCTTGAGACATTTGAAGGCTAAATGTCTTATGTGCATGTGATGTGTACCTTCCACATTACACACAAAATTCATAATTTAACATCCTAATTTTCATCGACAATTATAAGATTCAAATAGACGACCTAGGTACACATCTGAATAAACCTTACATCCAATTAGGTCCACTTCCATCGTCAATAGATGCAGACGACCTATGATGGTCATTTGAAGCTATTGTCATCGATAAATTTCTTTCTTCTTCATCATCCACTTGCAATTGAATATGTCTTCCACTGTTCCCATTTCTTTTAGAGCTCCTATGTAAACTATTGTGCTTTTCACTAGGCACTCGAGCCTCTTTTTCGAGAAATAGCTCAAAACAAATTATGTGAGGCGAATGGTGAAACATAAAACTCAATGATACATCATCATTTGTACATATTAGTCCTTATCTCAATCCAAATGTCAGAATATTTCATTTTATAGTAATTTTTCATCTCATTCGATCCCACCCAACTCTGCTATCTACTTGCATCTCAAATTCATCATAAGTAGATAGCTTCTTAATTAATCATTCATTTGTGCGTACTTCATAGTGAAGCATAAAACTAACCATTGTTTCTGTCATCTCTATTCACTTTATTCATAAACAATAAATTATATAAATAATACATTAATTAATTACTTAAAAACAACTATTTTACTTAATGAAACATGAGATTAATCGAGCTTAATATAAAAACCACCAGTAAATAAATCAATTGCATACTATCAAAATTAGCTTTTAAGATAAAACCAGCATCATAATTCAAAAAAAAATTATTACACAAATAAGAAATTTAGCCGGGGTAAATTTAATAATATATTAGATATTTTAGCCGTTATATTTAAACTACAAATCAGTACCCCCAAATGAGTCGCTCCTACTTATTATCATAAACTATATATACATCAAAAATATCCACCTCGATTTCTTGCATTGCATGAAAGAAAATGATGTTTTTATATCAAAATTACACATAAAAACTTACAATTATGATTATTCTAGATAAGTGAACTTACGTGAACTTTGTATAGGGCCAACTAATAAAATCCAATGAAATTTTGTAAATATTTTTGTTGCGAGAATATCATTAAATTCTGGTTTTACCATGCAAATTGCAATTTCAGACCATTTAAATAGAATACGTCATAGAGTCACAAGTCAGAACAAAGAACTTAGACTTACAATAGCCGTGTTTAACTTTGCACCAACAAATTGAGACAAATTTGATCTAAACATAAAATTCAACCAAATTCAAGGACGAGAACAGCATGCAATCACTTAGAAAATAGTAGTCTTAAAAAATTCAGAACACACGCACCACCTCACATTGAAACTACATAGCTTATAAAAGGAAGGAAAACCCACAATCTAGAACTCAGTACGACTGCTAGTGAGCCACATTGTTCATCCAATAGAGCAAAGAAAAAAATGGTAACAAGAGTTTTACCTAATCGCCCAAATAAAATATTGGCGACGCTAGACAACCACCGCAAAATGCGAAGGTGAGATCTTTGAGCCCAACCGGATGTCCCCACCCCAATTAGGTAGATTTGATGGAGGAATCATGTGTGAGGATGGTTAGACGGCGGTTTCTCTTCGGTCAGTGGTCGATCTAGGTGGAGCACGATGGGGGCAGAGAAAATTTTGAATGCAGTAGATGAATGGGAAGAGGAAGGTCGGGGAAATAGAGAGCAGATTTCGTCGATTAGAATGACAAAAGTTGATTTGGTTTCGTCATTCTAAAGGACGAAATCTGTTAAAAGCCAGAGGCCATGAGTGAGTTCAAGGGAGGGAGCTAAGTGGTAGGATTTCGTACTTTGGAAAGATGAAATCCAATTAACAGTCGAGTGGATTTCGTCCTTTAGAATTACGAAATCATCTCAAAGTTGATTTCGTCTTTCTAAAGGACAAAATCATAAATAATTTTAAAAAAAGGTTACACATGGGCTAGCACTTGACTGACACCTACGTGGATAAAAAGAACATCACTTTAAAAAATATTTCCTAAAATATAATATTTTAATAATTATTTTTTTAATATTATTAAATAATTTTCTCTTTAAAAAATTATGATATAAAAATATCACTACTTTAATTTAAAAATCCCTACATTTCGTGCTAAGTTTATAAGTTGACGCGGCTGTTATTAGACTGGTCCAAATAGCCATCGGAGTTGGCCTCTTCTAAGGCTCTTTATTTTTCGTGCCAACGCTGCCTCGCATTGTGGTAATGCACGTTTAGCCGGCCCCCCCAGATCAGCATGAAACCGCCCATGTGCTCCATTTGCGTCTGAAAAATAGTACTCTAGGTAGCTGATATCAATTTTTAGATTTGCCTTCCTCCCCATTAATGCATTATACTAGGTGGACCATGTCAACCCTGCTTATTGGGTAGTGATTCAGACGTGACAACTTTATTGCCATTTGCAACCTGCCTTCTCACTACACAACAGGTCAGCATTGAAAACATGATGAGGTCATCATCTTTCTTAGATATCTTGTAAAGGAAAAGACCGGTCTGCCCCATTGAATAAATTTATAAGACGAATGGGAGGTGAGGATCCTGGATTGGAAGATGGTCAGTAGTATAACATAGGAGAATAGAGAAGCAGAGATTTTTACTCCATGTTTCAAGTTTTTTAAATTAAGTACATTCCTAAGCAAGCTAAACTCCCCAAGTAAAAATCAAATCCTGTTTTGAGCTATTTTTTAAATAACGAACTTCCTAAGCAAGCAAATCCTGATTAAGTAAAATTCCTAAATGCATGGACTTCTAAATATGAGAACAACTCCAAGCGTTGAGTTTGCCATTGAGCTTGGCAGAGGTTTAGGTGAGGTTTTGGTGGAAAATGTGGAATCTACATTTTTTCTATAATGAAGAAAGGTTGAAGCATTTGTTGTGCTCGATGAACATATTTTACTTTATTATTTTTATTTAGTTACATTGAACTATTTATTTATTATTGTAATACTTTAGTGTTTCGTATTATGTTAGTTTAGTTAGTGGCCCGGGCTAGCCGACCCACTAACTGGTATATTTCCTAGGGACCTAGGCCGGTTTGGTCCAAGTGGCATGGTTCCTTAGGGGACTGGCCGTCCCCTATATGGGGCGGCCCTCTCTTTTGTTTGAGGTTATGCAATTGAAAAACTCTGTGTTTTCTCCCCTTTCTTCCTTACTTCTCCCATTTTCTTGCATAGATCTCCTAGGTGCCGATTGTGCCTACACTAGGCACATCATTGGTATCGGAGCTCTTGCGATCCCCAGCCATGGCTCGTGGCAAACAAGTTGTTGTTCCAGAATTGCTTTCAGAGAAGGAGGTCCCTGATTCAACGTCAGCGGACAGCCCGAAGGCCAATTCAGCAACACTTGATGCCAAGCTGTCAGAGCTCATAGTGGCGATGCAAGCTTTCACTGCGGACATGGCCAGCATGAAAGCACAGCAGGCAGCCCACGCGCGACTCCTGGTAGGGTGCGTAGCGCCCATCCTACCTAAGCCTGTCGCTACTAGCCCAAAGAAGGGCGGGCCCTCACAGCCTCCAGAGTTGACCCTTCCCGACCTCCTAGCTCTGGCCAGCGTCGACATGGGGGTGTTCCCATACCCACGAGCTATGGCGCTGGCCAACCAATGATGGGAGGAAGATGCCAGACCTGGGACATGCGAGGCATGCTAGGTATTCGTGGAAATGCCCCTATGATGCCGCCCCCTCCAAATCAGTTACAAGACGCAGAAGAGGAGTGGGACGAGTATCCTAGGCATCGGGGGGGACAACAAGGGGGAGCTGAACCTCGCCTTGCTCGCCTTCAGTTTCCCTGCTACAATGGAGATGATGATCCGGTGGAATGGCTGTACAAGGCGAAAAAGTTCTTCGCCTACTAAGGGACGCACTCCGAGGCTGAGCGCTTGCGCATTGCAGCCTTTCACCTGGATGGAGACACGTCAGTTTGGTTCCAGAGCTTTGAGAAACAGGTGCGCTACCCTACCTGGGCAGCCTTTTGCGACAAACTGTGCATTCAGTTTGGGCCGAATGAGTTCCAGGATTTCAACGAGATACTTTCCTCCCTACACTAGACTACCACCGTTCATGCATACTATGCCGAGTTCATGAAGGTGGCCAACCGACTTCCAAATTGGCCGGTGGCCGCCTCGATGGGCACCTTCAAGCGCGGCCTCAAGCCCAAGATTTTAGAGGAGATGTGGCATTTTTCTTGTGCCAACATGCTGGATGTGGTGCACCATGCTTGCATCGAAGAGGAAAAGCTGGCTAAACAGCGCAGAGGAGGGTGGCTTGGACCTTTGGCTCGGTCTGCTCTCAGCGCCAATCCCTTGGCCATGCCCACCAGTAGCTCGGTGCCTGGCCGCCCCGACCAGCAGACCGCCCTAGCAGGTCCTATTGTGCGTCGCCTCACACCGGCCCAAATAGAGGAACGACGTTCGAAGGGGCTATGTTTTCGATGTGATGAGAAATTCATTCCCGGGCACCGATGTTCTGTCAAGGGTAGTCTTCTAGTGGAGGAGATTGATGATGATGGCGAGGGTATGGATGGCTCTGCATTGTTGGCAACTGAGGAGGTCTTACCCGAGATTTCAGTTCATGCTTTTTCAGGGGCTTTTACTCCTCGCACGATGCGAGTACAAAGTTACCTCAAGCGGCAATAGGTAGCTATCTTGATCGACAATGGTTCTACTCATAATTTTATTAACGACAAGGTAGCCCATCGGCTTGGTTGTTTTGTATCGGATTCAAAGCCATTTGACGTGTTAATTGGAGATGGCAAGCACCTCATGAGCAATGGGGTGTGTGCGCAGGTCACCTTGTCTGTCCAGGGCCACACATTCGTCACTGATCTCTTCCTACTGCCTACAAAAGGGGCGGACATTGTGTTAGGCATACAGTGCCTACAGGAGCTCGGTGATGTCGTGTAGAACTTTCGTGACATGTGGATGGATTTTGTGCTCCAGGGGCAGCGCATCCGGTTGGAAGTCTCTAGGCCGGGCACCCTCCTCTCAGCCCTTCCTTCGAGTACCCTTTTCCAGTTCGCCCCCCAAGGGCTCCTTTTGCAGAGCGTGCTACCCTTGAGGTGTCCCAGGACAGATTGCCGCTGGATATCCAGAAGTTACTAACTGCCCACTAGGACTTGTTCGCTAAGCCGCAGGGTCTTCCTCCTGCCCGCTCTCATGACAACTAGATTACTATCATACCTCGAGCAGCCCCGACCAATGTCCAACCTTATCGGTACCCACACATACAGAAGTTAGAGATTGAGCATCTCGTAGCGGACATGCTTCAAGCTGGGATCATCCGGCCTAGTACGAGTTCCTACTCATCGCCGGTGTTACTTGTGCGGA
Source organism: Saururus chinensis (assembly GCA_035235625.1). NCBI lineage: Eukaryota > Viridiplantae > Streptophyta > Magnoliopsida > Piperales > Saururaceae > Saururus > Saururus chinensis. The sequence continues at coordinate 28,460,215 of CP141142.1, forward strand.
AGAAGGACGGTACATGGCACTTCTGTGTAGACTACCGTGCCCTGAATGTCATCACTATCAAAGATAAATATCTCATTCCGTGATTGAGGAGTTGTTGGATGAGTTGATGGGCACCACCGTATTCAGTAAGCTCGACCTTCGTTCGGGTTACCATCAGATCCGGATGAAGGCCGACGATGTGCACAAGACCACCTTCCGGACTCATGACGGCCATTTTGAGTTCCTTGTTATGCCGTTTGGGTTGACCAATGCCTCCTCCACATTCTAGTGCCGCATGAACGACCTCTTCAGGCCATGCCTTCACCGCTATATATTGGTTTTCTTTGATGATATCTTGGTGTACAGCCGGTCATGGACAGAGCACTTGACACATCTCAGGTTGGTCTTCTCTATTCTATGAGACAATTCTTTATTTCTTAAATGTTCAAAGTGCACTTTTGGCAGTCAGCAGGTTGATTATTTAGGCCATATTATCTCAGGGGATGGTGTAGCCGTAGATCCAGCCAAGGTGGCCGCCATGCTGTCATGGCCCGCACCTCAGTGCATTCGGGCGCTCCGTGGTTTTCTGGGCCTCACTGGGTACTATCAGTGGTTCATTAGTCGATATGGGGAGTTGGCTCGGCCTCTGACAGAGCTGCTAAAAAAGGGGGCATTTGCTTGAACTGCAGCTGCTCAGGAGGCCTTTGATGGGCTAAAGCAGGCTATGGCCACTACCCCAGTCTTAATCTTGCCTGATTTCAGCTGCCCTTTTGTGGTCGAAATAGACACGTCAGATGCGGGGCTTGGGGCAGTTCTTTTACAAGACGAGCGTCCCATTGCCTATTTTAGCTAGGCTCTGGCTGGCCACTCCTTGTCCCTGTTTGTGTATGAAAAAGAAATGTTGGCCATCATCCTTGCTGTTACCAAGTGGCGGCCCTACTTATTGGGTTGTCGGTTCCTGATTCACACAAACCATCAGCCCCTGAAGTATTTCTTGGAACAACAGGTGTCCACTCCGTCTCAGCAGCGGTGGGTTAGCAAACTTCTGGGATATGATTATGAGGTCGTTTATAAGAAGGGTTCGGAGAACATAGTGGCCGACGCTCTCTCTCGCATCCCTTCCCCGGGCTCTTGCTTGGCCTTATCGACATTATCCTGTCCATTTATTGATGAGTTGAAGCAAGCCTACATTGATGATGCTTCAACGCAAGTCCTAATTGTTGCCCTCCAGACCGATCCTGCTACCCACCCATTCTATGCCTAGCGGGATGACCTCCGTTTTTGGAAGGACCATTTGTGGGTTCCCGATGTAGCTGATCTTCACCGCCGCATTATTTCTCATTTCCACGACTCTCCAGTGCCCGGTTATGAAGGGGCTTTCCGCACCTATAAGAGGGTCAGCCAGAGTTTCTTATAGTTGGGTATTCGCCGGGCTGTTCATGAGTATGTGGCAGCTTGTGATATTTGTTAGAGAGCCAAGGCAGCCACGACTTCTCCCTCCGGGTTGCTCCAACCCTTGCCTATTCTGGATAAGGTATGGGAGGATATCTCGATGGACTTTGTCGAGGCCTTGCCTCTGGTGCAAGGTAAGTCAGTGATAATGATTGTGATCGACTGCCTGTCAAAGTATGCTCATTTCTGTGCATTGGGCCATCCTTGCACCGCCAAGACCATGGCTGAACTTTATGTACAGGAAGTGGCGAAGCTTCATGGTATGCCTCACACTATTGTTTCTGATCGTGATCGCATATTCATTTCTCAGTTTTGGTGGGAGTTCTTTGCTTTACAGGGCACTTCGCTTCATATGAGCACTGCTTATCACCCGCAAACGGACAGTCAGACCGAAGTGGTTAATCGTTGTCTGGAGTAGTATATGCGGTGTTTCACCATGACACAGCCTCGCCGATGGCTTCAGCTTCTTCCATGGGCAGAATGGTCTTATAATACCGCCTATCATACGCATGCGGGCTTTACTCCTTTTGAGGTGTTGTATGGCCGTCCCCCACCAATGATTTTGTCTTATGTACCTCATCGCTCTTTTGTGGCTGAGGTGGACTAATGCTTCAGACTCGTGATGAGGACTTGCGTCAGCTCAAGACGAATTTAGTTGCTGCTCAGAATAGGATGAAACAGCTTTATGATGGCCGCCATACTGATCGGGAATTTCAAGTGGGTGACTTGGTTTATGTTTCTGTTTTGCCACAGCGCCAAACTTCTTTGTTTCAGCCGGAGCACTCCAAGCTCGCCCCCAGGTTCCATGGTCCCTATGCAGTGGCGGAGTGCATTGGTCCGGTCGCTTACCACCTTACTTTGCTGCCTGATTCCTTGGTTCATCCTGTTTTTCAAGTGTCCCGTCTTCGGCGGTTTGTGGGTGATAGGTCTTTGGCTGTGGGTGCTCCTCCTCCTCCCTTGATGGGCCTGGTTCCGCTGTCCGACCCTGCTCCTGTGTCTGTGCTTGAGAAACGCAGGGTCTGTCGCTCCGATCGCATTATTAATGAGGTCTTGATTTCGTGGTAGGGTCAGCCGTTGGAGGATTCTACGTGGATGTTTGAGGATGAGTTTTTGGCTCGTTTTCCAGCTTGGTCACCTTACAGACAAAGCGAATAGTAGAAGCATGGTGGAGTGTTGTGCTCGATGATCATACTCTACTTTATTATTTTTATTTAGTTGCATTGAACTATTTATTTATTATTGTAATAGTTTAGTGTTTCGTACTGTGTTGGTTCAGTTAGTGGCCCGGGCTAGCCGACCCACTAACTGGTATATTTCTTAGGGACCCAGGCCGGTTTGGTCCAAGTGGCACAGTTCCCTAGGGGACTGGTCGTCCCCTATATGGGGCAGCCCTCTCTTTTGTTTGAGGTTATACAATTGAAGAACTCTATGTTTTCTTCCCTTTCTTCCTTACTTCTCCCCTTTCCCTGTGTAGATCTCCTAGGTGTCGATTGTGCCTACACTGGGCACATCAATTTTGCAAGTAGGTCTTGTGACGATCTATGGTTTCTTACCTTTATTTACTCCTAAATAAATAACATGATCTATAGTTATAGTCTGAGCACGAAACCTATATGACTAAAAAGTAGATTCAGATTTGATCATAAAATGTCATGAACTCTCTAAACGTTGTTCAATTGAGGAAGATGTGACATTTCAAAACTTATGCATTGTATAGGACTTGATTACCCAACTATGGGAAAATTGACCAATAGACCAAACCATGTGGGCCCAAGTATGCCAATTACGCAATACCATTAGCGACGTTTGTGTATAAGCGATGCTAAAAAAAGATAGAAAAGAAAAAAGAGAGAAAGAGGAGAGATAGAGAAAGGGAAGAGAGAGAGAAGAGAAAGAGTGAAGAGAGAGAGAGGAGACAAAGAGAGGAGAGAGTAAAGAGAGATAGAGAGAAGAGACAGAGAGAGGAGAGAGAGGGAAGAGAGAAGAGAGAGGATAAAGAAGAGAGGAGAGAGGAGAGAGGGGAAAGAAGAGAAAAAGAGAGAGGAGAGAGAAAGAGAAGAGAGAGAAAGGAGAGAGAGGGGAGTTACCGGGGAGAGGGGGGAGATTCCGACAGACGGATAATGGGAGGGGGGGTGGCAAAAGGAGGAAGTGGGGGTGGGAGGTATTTAAACACGGCAAGGCAAAAATTTCGCCCAAGTTTTTTATTTGTGACACTTTTATGCTTTTTGCAATGTTTGTATATAACGTTGCAATACCATTAGCGATGTTTATATATAAACAATGCTAAAAAAAGAGAGAAAAGGAAAAAGAGAGAAAAAGGAGAGAGAGAGTTGAGAGAGAGAATAGAGAGAGGGAAGAGAGATAGAGGGAAGAGAGAGGAGAGAGAGATGGAAGAGAGAGATGAGAGAGAGAAAAGAAACAAAGAGAGGAGAGAAGAGAAGAGAGGGGGGATAGAGAGAATGGTGAATAGAGAAAAAAAGAGGAGAGAGGTGAGAGGAGATAAAAGAGGAGGATGAGAGTGAAGAGAGAGAGGGTAGAGAGAGAGGAGAGAGACTGGAGAGACAAGGGAATGATTTTTAAAAAAAGCCTATTTGTGAAGGTCTTTATTGAGTGTCACAAATACTAATATTTATTATAAAAAGTTTTATATTATTTGTGATGCTCAATAAAGAGTGTTGCAAATAGGTATAGTAGTTGCGACTATTAACTATAAGCGTCGCAAATATCATAACTATTTGTGATGCTAGGCTTAATTTTTTTCAAAATTTTTCTTCTCTCTCCTCATTCTCTACCCCTCTCTCTTTACTCTATTTCTACCTTTCTCTGCCCTCTCTCTCCTCTCTCTCTTTCTCACTTCTCTCATCCTCTCTTCTCTCTCTACCCTCTCTCTCTTCACTCTCTCTCCACTCTTTCTCTACCTCTTTCTCTATCATCTCATCCTCTTTTCTCTCTCTACTATCTCTCCTCTCTCTCCTTTATTATATATTATATTTTAAAATAAATAAAAAAATTAAAATAAAATGTATTGGCGATGCTTTGAAAAATGTGTTGCTAGTACCCTAGGTAATAGTGACACAATTTCTTAAACATTGCTAATTGATATTTTATTTTAATTTCTTTACTAATTTTAAAATATAATAATATAATAAAAAATCTAAATTAATTTCTCCCCCTCTATGTCTCCTCTCTCTCTCATCCTCTATTCTCGTTACTCTCTCTCTCTCTCTCTGCACTCTCTTTCTCTTCTCTCTCATCCTCTCTTCTTGCTTTTCACTCTCTCTCTCTCTTGCCTCTTATCCTTTGTTCTCTCTACCCTCTCTCTATTCTCTCTCTCTCTTTCATTATATATTATATTTTTAAAAAATAAAAAAATAAAGTAAAATATAAAAAAATATATCGCTAGTACCCTAGGTAGTAGTGACGCATATGCATATGCATCGCAACTACCAAGGGTTCTTGCAATACAATTTCTTAAGCGTCGCTAATGAAAATTTTATTTTATTTTTTTATTAATATAAAAATATAATAAATTAATAAAAAATCTAAATTAATTTCTCCCCCCTCTATGTCTCCTCTCTCTCATCCTCTCTTCACTCTCTCTCCTCTCTCTTCTCTCTTTCTTTCTCTCTCCCTCCCCTCTCACTTCTCTTTCTCTCTCTCCTATATCTCTTTTATTATATACTATATTTTATAATAAATTAAAAAATTAAAATAAAATATATTAGCGATGCATATAAAAGTGTGTCGTCGGTACCCTAGGTAGTAACAGCACATGCATGTACATAACTACTACCTAGGGTACTAGTGATGCAATTTCTTAAGAGTCACTACTATATTTTATTTCAATTTTTTTTATTAATTTTAAGATATAATATAATAAAAAATTCCCCAAAAAATCTAAATTAATTTCGCCCACTCTATCTCTTCTCTCTCTCCTCTCTTCCCTCTCTCCTCTCTCTCCTCTTTCTTTCTCTCTCTCCTCTCTCTACCCTCTTTCTCTCTCTTTCCTCTCTCTACCCTATTTCTCTCTCTCTCTCACTCTTCCTCTATTTATCCTATTTTTCTCTCTCATCTCACTCTCTCTCTACCATATTTATCTCTCTCTCTCCTCTTGTCACTTTCTCTCACTATCTACTCTCACTCTCTCTCCACTCTCTCTTCACTCACTTTCTCATCTTTCTCTCTCTTCAATACTCTCTCCAATCTTTCCCCCTCTCTTCCCTCTCATGATCTGTCTCTCGCCTCTTTCTCTTCTCTCTTCACTCCTCTCTCTCCTCACTCTTTTTCTCTCTTACACGTGTTAATGTGAGCCCCAGCTTTGAGGAGAAATCGGAATAAAGTAGGAGAATTTTAATAATTTATTTTTTTATATATATTAGCAACACTTTTTTATAAGCGTCGGTAATAGTAGTAATATTAGCGACGCTAATAGTCTTTATTTATTTTCAAAAAAATGTTTTATTTTATTTGCAACACATTGTTCAAAGCGTCGCTAATTGTATATGTAATAGGGATACTTTGATAAAAACATCACTATTATTAATACTATTTTCGATGCTTTTAGAAAAAGCATCGCGAATAATTCTTTTTTTTTAAAATTTATAACTAGTAGCGATTCTTGTTTAAAGCATCGCAAATAGTATTAATTTTTTAGATGCTTTTATAAAAGTGTCGCTAATAGTTGAACTATTCGCAATGCTTTGTAAAAAGCGTTACTAATAGATATAAATTTTGTGACACTTTTATATGCATCACAAATACTAGTTTTTAACAACGCTTTGGATTGTGTCACTAATATTCATTTTTGTTGTAGTGTACATAAGACCCATTCATTTAACCTCATCGATTTTGAGTCACTCATTTAGGGTTAAAATTTTGATGGGCCATTATGAGTGGCGCCCACTTATCAAAATCTATTAAAAATTCATATAGGGTCTACCCTCCTGATTTACTACCCACTCTCATTGGTCCCATACTTGGCTTTGAGGGTGGTTCTACAAAAATGAGCCAACAAGAATCAATCTCACAGAAGCTTGAGTAAGGTTGACCTTATAGTAAGCCTTTTTTTATATAAAAGGTTAACCTCACTCAAAGCTTCTGTGAGGTTGATTTATATAAGGTCAACCTCACTGAAGCTTCTATGAGGTTGATTCTTGTTGGGTCATTTTTGTAGAACCACCCTGAAAGGCAAGTATGAGACCAATGGGAGTGGGTAATAACTCAAGAGGATAGGCCCTATATGAATTTTTAATCAATTTTGATAAGTGGGACCCACTAATAAGACTAGACAAAAATTTAACCCTAAATCAATGACTCAAAATCCATGAGGTTAAATGAATGTGTCTTATATATTAGAATTGCACTAAATTTGGTTGATCCACAATATTAAAGTGGATCTTTAATCCCAGTTGTTCCCACTCCTTTGTGTGACTTCTTTGAATCCAAATTAACAATTATAACCTCGACCACTGATTTGAAAGCAAGATTGAATGGTGTGATGAAAGGGGCATTCTCTCTTCCTTTTTGTTGCTAACCTTCAAGTGTCCCTTAAATCTTTGAAGTTTTTCTCCTCATGTTTCATCTTTATCTTCTTCTAGTTCCTCAATGAAAACTTCTTTAAATTGTTGATTGGCCTTGAGTATTCTTCAATCCTCTTGATTAAGAATCAAATGCTCCTCCTCAAGGTCTCTTATGTCTGTAAAACAGTGATTGTGTAAACACTATTTTTAATATCTCCTACCTATAAGTTTTTCTTACAAAAACTATGGTGATACAAGGAAAATAAATACAAAGGTCTCTTTCCTTTTCTTCTCTTAAATATTGATTTCTCTCTCTTCAATTTCATCCATACTTAGCCCTTTTATAGTCTTAAGTTGGTTAGGGTTAAAGGAACCTTAGTTGCAAATGACTATTCTAGAATCTTAAACTAGCTAAGTAAAACTACAAGCAATTGATTGTTACTGTTTCTATCAGAACGAAATACCCAATCGATGAGAGAGAGAGGAGAGAGAGGGAGGAGTGGAGAGAGAGAAAGAGAGAAGAAGAGAGAGAGGGAGGAGTGGAGAGAGAAAAGAGAAGAGAGAGAGAGGGAGGGAGGAGAGGAGATCCGGTCTCTCTCCTCTCCTCTCTCCCCTAACTCTCTCCCCTCCCCTCTCTCTGTCCCCTCCTCTCACTCTCTCCCTACCTCCCCTCCTCTCCCTCTCTGCTCTCTCCCCTCCTCACTCTCTCCTCTCTCCCCTCCTCTCTCCCTCCTCTCTCCCATCCTCTCTCTATACTTATTTTATAAATTATAAGGCAATAGCGAGGCATACAAATATACGTCACTAGTACTAAGGATATTAGCGACGCATAATTCTATGCATCCCTAATACCAATAGTATTAGGGACACATTCTTATGCGTCCCTAATACTAATAATATTAATGACGCATATTTATATGTGTTACTAATAGATTTCTTTTTTTATTAATTTTAAAATAAAAAATATAAAAAATTTAAATTATATGTTTCTCTCTCCTCTCTCCCCTCCCTTTCTCTCTCCCTCTCCCCTCTCTCTCTCTCTTCTCTTTCTTCCCTCCCTCTCTCTCTTCCCTCTCCCTCTCTCTCATCTCTTTCTCTCCCTCTCCTCTCTCTCTCTTCCCTCTCCTCTTTCTCTCACTTCCCTCTCCACTCTCTCTCTTCCCTCCCCTCTCTCAATATCTCTCTCTTCCCTCTCTCTCTCTTCCCTCGCCTCTCTCTTCCCTATCCTATCTCTCCTCACTCTCTCTATATTTTAATTTTAATTTTTTTAAAATTTAAAAAGCGACATATATGGCTATACGTCACTACTACTGTAATGCCCTGACCCGAGCCGGGGCACACAAAATATCTAATAAGAATTTTCTTTCCTTAAGCTAGGAATCATCATCTATGTGTGAGAGGTACAACGTTCATCTATGCACTATGCAGCTTCATAGCTTTCTTATACGTAGACTGAGATTGTAACAATCATATACACACAACGAAGCTTCATAGTTCGTTGCCTATAAATTAGAATAAAATTTATTATTATAATTAATTTGGATCGGGCCAATGTTGCCTTGTTGTTGTTTGCCTACGTATGTATTGCATATTATTCCAATACTATCCGATCCGAACGTAGTTCTGCATAACGGCTATTACATACATCAAGCAGCACAAAATCATATACGTTAAAAATACATATATACTGATATTCAATCAAAATCATACTGAAATTTGTAATCTATCAGAGTCAAGCGGAAGTTAATAAATCAACAAAATCGCAAATCTCACTCTGCCATAGAGCGGGATCGATCACATTCACACGTCTCACTCTATCATTGAGCCGACACCGAACATAACATATGTCTCGCTATATCACTGAGCTAAGACTTAGCACAACACCTGTCTCACTCTATCACTGAGTCGAGACCAGACACACATACACCACACATCTCGCTCTACCCTAGAGCAAGACGGAACATAAACAAGTCACATCAAGACATAGCAAATCAGAACACAAAGTATCATGACATAGCACACAACATAATTTAGCACATGCATTCTATAATTTAAACGGTATGTTAGAAACGCTTACTCCCCTAATGTCTCACTAGATAGAGGCATTCGGAGTTGATCGTTTCTTCTGGGTGTCCTCCCCTTCTGATTTAGCGATAACGGACAAAGCCTCCTATGGCATAAGGATGTCTCTCTTACTAGGTGGCTCTTTGGTGGGGACAAAGCCTCCCCGACTCCGGATCGGTTCTCTTGTGACCCAGCAACTGCAAATAGAACCCCTTCTAATTCATGGCCCTTTTTTTTTCCCCGGTGCTAGAGGATGACAAGCAATGCCTCTCCTTATATTGGGGCATTTCCTTCTAAAATAGTCTACAACTCAAAGAAATGACCCCTCAATTGCATATCACACTTGATTTAGTCAAGAATGCCTCTTAAATGGACTAAATCGGAGTTAGGATGCTCAGAAATAGAAAAAAAAGAAGTTTGTCGCTGCTCATGGACAACGGGCAGGACCTCTCCTTCTCTTGGGGTGTTTCCTCCTTATACAGTCTCCAACTCAAAGAAAGGACCACTCCATTGCGTAGAGCACACTCGACTTAATTAAGAATGCCTCTTGAACGGTCTTAATCGGACTCAGAACGCACAGAAACAAAGGAAATGAAGTTATGTCAGAAAAATAGGAGAAATGGGGTATTTATAGACCCCTGGCACGCCAAAACTGCTGCACTGCTGTTTTCAGGCGGCCGCACCTTCCAAAACATGCTGTGCGAGTCATGCCCATAGTTTCACGGTGATGCCCGCCGATTGCGGCACGCCCGCAGTTTCGCGGGAATGCATCTCGCTGCAATAGTTGTAACGCCCCAACCCGCAAACCGGACCCGGACTGGGGGTTAGATCGGAAAGCATAATCAGAGTTCATAAAATTAGCGAAAAAATTAAAACCGTCTAACTAGGAGCTGCAGACTCTAAGTGCGAGAGTCATAACATACTTCTATGCACTACAAAGGTATAATGTTTTGTTGCGCATAGAACAGAACAAACCTAATTTTATAACTAATTTAGATCGGGCCAACGTTATTTTATCGTTGGTTGCCTATGTACATATTGGATACCATCTCTGACGTTATTCTAATATGATCGGATCCGAACGTAGTTCTGCCTAACGGCTACTACATTCATTAGACATCAGAAAATCATATACGATAAAATACATATACTTTATATCCGAATAATTAATTCGGAATCAGACGGAAATCTTATAAATCATTGAAGTCAAACAGAAGTCAATAAAGCAGTGAAATACACATCTCATGTAGGTGAGCAAAACCACACATTCCACTCCATCATGGAGCGGAGCATAACACACAACAGAGCATGTTGGATCATATCAGATCCTATCAAATAATATCATATTTCATCCGACCATACTGATCACATTAGACCGGAGTATATTAGATCACAATAGAGCATTTTAGTGTAATTCGGATCACCACATAATATATCATAGATCAAATAGAAACATATAAGCATATATCATACCATAACAATGTATATATCTTAATTAGTATATTACTAATTAAGATATGCATGCATATAACTTAATGTTAAATTAGAAGATCAGAAAAGTGTACTTCCCTGCAGTTTTGGAAGTGACGATGCTCGAAGTTGCTCGCTTCCTCAGAGCGTCTTTCCTTTTAGGTCTGAAGATTGTGGGCAGAACATCCTCTAACTCCGGAATACTTTCTCTTTTCGTGCTCGTAAACTACGAACAGAACCTCGCCTTAACCTGGGAACACTTTTTCCTTCCCGCATCCATGGGCGGTAGGCAGAACCTCCCCGTACCTGGAGATACTTTATCCTCACCACGCCGGAAGGCGATGGGAAGAACCTCCCCTTGCCTCTGGGATGTTTCCCTTAAATAACATTGCTAACTCGATGAATGGATGCTTCCATTACGTTGACCACCCTCAAATTTGCTAGGAATGCCTCTTGAACAACTCGAATCGGACTTAAAATGAGTAAGAACTGAAGAACAAAAGATAAGAAAATGTGGGAGAATCTCCCCTTACCTGGAGATATTTTACCTTTTTTGTGCTCGTAGGCGGTGGACAGGACCTCCCCTTGCCCCGGTACATTTCCCTTATCCGGCATTGCTAACTCAAAGAATGGACGCTTCCATTGCGTAGAACACCCTCGAATTAGTTAATAACGCTTTTTCAATGGAAGGAAACGGATGCAGAATGACTCCCAAAACTCCTCCGGAAGAATAAATAGAATGACTATTTATAGTGAATTGGCGTGCAAGCGAACGGTGGAATGGGAAAGACGCGCACTCGCGCTTGTGCCACATGGCACATTTTGGCGGGCACGCGAACGGTGGAATGGGAATTGCACGATCTTGGTACCAATGGACTCGTATCCACGAGCCCTTCAAAACTAGACCCACATGGGTAGGTTATCTTGCACTTTTTAAAGCGGGTCCCACCCATATGGCACGCTGTTGTGCATGATTGTGCATGATGATCATACTCTCTTTTATTAGTTTATTTGCATTGAACTATTTATTCATTATTGTAATACTTTATTGTTAGTATGTGTTGGTTCAGTTAGTGGCCCGGGCTAGCTGACCCACTAACTGGGTTATCTTGTAAGAATCGGACCGGTCTGATTCAGGTGGCCCGGTTCCCTAGGTGGTCATCTCCTATATGGGGCAGCCTTTGCTTTTGGTTGGAGTTTATGCAATTACAGAATTCCAGTTTCTCCCCTTTCTTCATTACTTCTCCCCTTTCCCTACATAATTCTCCTAGGTACCGATCGTGCCTGCATTGGGCACATCGTTGGTATCGGATTCAAAGCCCTTTGACGTGCTAATTGGAGATGGCAAGCACCTCAGGAGCAATGGGGTGTGTGCGCAGGTCACCTTGTCTGTCCAGGGACACTCATTTGTCACCGATCTCTTCCTGTTACCTACCAAAGGGGCGGACATTGTGTTGGGTGTACAGTGGCTATAGGAGCTCAGCGATGTCGTTTGGAACTTTCATAAGATGTGGATGGATTTTGAGCTCTAGGGGCAGCGCGTCCGGTTGGAAGGCTCTAGGCTGGGCACTCTCCTCTCCGCCCTTCCTTCGAGAACTTTGTTCAGGTTCGCCCCCCAAGGGCTCCTATTGCAGCAGCGTGCAACCCTTGAGGTGTCTCAGGACAGCATGCCGGCCGATCTCCAAGAGTTATTGACCAACCACCAGGACTTATTTGCTGAGCCGCAAGGTCTTCCTCTTGCCCGCTCTCATGACCATCAGATCACTATCACACCTGGAACAGCCCCGACCAATGTGCGACCTTATCGGTACCCACACATACAGAAGTCTGAGATTGAGCGACTGGTGGCAGATATGCTTCAGGCGGGGATTATCAAGCCCAGTACGAGTTCCTACTTGTCGCTGGTGTTACTCGTACAGAAGAAGGACGGTACATGGCATTTCTATGTTGACTACTGCGCCCTGAATGCCATCACAATTAAAGACAAATATCCCATTCCAGTGATTGAGAAGTTGTTGGATGAGTTGACAGGCGCCACAGTATTTAGTAAGCTCGACCTTCGTTCGGGTTATCATCAGATCTGAATGAAGGCCGACGATGTGCACAAGACTGCCTTCCGGACTCATGATGGCCATTTCGAGTTCCTTGTTATGCCATTTGGATTGACTAATGCCCCCTCCACATTCCAGTGCCTTATGAACGACCTCTTCCAACCCTTCCAGCACCGTTATATATTGGTATTCTTTGATGATACTCTGGTGTACAGCCGATCATGGACAGAGCACTTGACACACCTCAGGTCTGTCTTCTCTATTCTACGAGACAACTCTTTATTTCTTAAACATTCGAAGTGCTCTTTTGGCAATTAGCAGGTGGATTATTTAGGCCATATTATCTCGGGGAATGGTGTCGCCACCGATCCAGCCAAGGTGGCCGCCATGCTGTCATCTAGGTGCCTATACGGGTTTTCATTATTAAGCCCATAAAAGGACTGAAGCATTTGAATAACATTGGGTTTTTGACTTCATACAAGCCACCCTTAGAGGGGGCATTGTTCAAGGTAGATAATCTACTCTCATTTCTATGCAACGCAGCGTGTTGAAGAGAATTTTCACTCAAGTCCTCAAAAAGTTTCCATGCCTCATTTTCATTTTTTAACAAAAAGGTACCCCCACAACTTGCATCAAAAAGATGACGGTTTTGTTTAGTAAGACCCTTATAAAAATGTTGCACTAATTGCTACTTAGGGACAGCATGATGAAGACACTTCCTAAGAAGGTCCTTAAGTCTATCCCAACTCTCATGGAACTGTTCAGTGGGAAGTTGGGCAAAAGTAGTTATGGCCTTTCTCATTTGGTTGGTCTACCTATGGGGAAGTACTTTTTAAGGAACTCTTGTTGCATTTGGGTCCATGTTGTGATAATGTTTGGCTCTAATGAGTGAAGTCATTCCTTAGCCTTATCTTTCAATGTGAAAGGCAAAAGCCAAAGTTTAACAGCTTCATCGGTTAAATTTGAGAGCTTAAAAGTTGTGCAAATTTCCAAGAAGTCATCTAGGTGCCTATACGGGTTTTCATTATTAAGCCCATAAAAGGATGGAAACATTTGAATAACATTGGGCTTAATCTCATAATTTTGAGCAGCAACCGCTGGCAACCTAATGCATAAAGGAGAGGTGTACTCATTAGGAGTGTAATACTCCCTTAGAGCTTTGAGTGATGCATCTACTAACTGATGTTCAACCATGATGGGGGAAGTAGTGTGGGTGGAGGAATTGGTGAGAGAGTTTGGGGTGTAGGGATGTAGGTCGAGGGCAACTCAGCTCTCCTAGATGTCCACTCAGGCTCAGGGTCAAATGGTACTAATCGGGGGAGTAAGGAGCGACGACCACGCATACACCACAAACACACCACACAATTTTAAGTGTAAAAAAGGGAAAAATAAGCAAAAACTAACTAAGAAAAGAAATAAAAATAAAGAGAGAAAAGGATCTTGCAAACCGAAGAGAAACACTATGCTTGTCGATGTCCACTTGTGGCCACAAGTGTAGAGAGCATGATATTCAACTTAGCCTACAAGATCAAATTAAAAGAAGGTAAGAAATTAAGAATTAACTAAAAAACTAAAGTAAACTGAATCTAAATTAGATAAAATTATCCTAATACTAATTTAGTAACAAATCAACACCGTCCCAGGCAACGGGGCCAAAATCTTGATCGTTTATAATTAAACCCTTTGCAAGTGTACAAGGTAATTGTACTAGGATAAGTATTTAAGGGTTGTCGAACCTCAGGGACGGATGAATTATTATTAAATCTAAAGAGGAATTTTCTGATTAAAAACTAAAAACAACTTAAACTTAAATTAAGCAAAAGAAAGGAATCAACTAGTTTAAAAATAAGAGATTAATATGATGGAATTTACTTAGGAAATCGAATCCACTATAGAACCATAACAATTCCTTAACTTTTAATCTAAATCTAGTGTGAATATGAACAAGTATTCTTAGCTACAAGCTAGAATTACTTCAGAAAGAATCATTAATTAACTTCCATGGCATGAACTATCTTCGACAATAGCACGAATCATCTACACTAAACTAGCTATAGGCATGACCTGTCTAATCTTAGTATAACTCATCCAAGTCATTAATTATCTGAACATTAAAACTATTGTATGACCATCTCATCTAAATCACAGAAATTAGAATTGATGCAAATATCAAAACCATATCAATCTATCATCTACAAGACAATAAATCAACATAGATTTGAATAAACATGAAAAGCTCTTCCATTGAAAAGGAAATCTTTATCATACAATTGTCATCATTCACAACTGAGATCTAAATTAAAAAGAAAAGAAACTGAAACTTATCTATAGCTTCATCAACTCCTAAGTAAAAGAAAAGTCTAGCCTTCCATTGTAGAAGAAAGCATTTGAATCTCTATTAAAAGCTTTGGCTTCTCTTCCATCTTCTTCTTCCTTTTTCTCTTCCTAAAATCTACTGGAATCCTCTGGTTTCAAGCCAAATATATCTTTTTATAGGCATAAGATCCGTAGGAAGAAGTCCAATATGAAAATAATTGAAATTTGGGTCAAACAAGGAAACTGCGCATTATCCCGTTCGAACGCCCTGCATTCCCGTTCGAACGGCTACAATGTTTCTGCAATCTGAACAATTTTTCTAGACAGTCAATATTCTGTTCATTAAGCTCTTTCTTCATGTCCATATTAGTTTCCAACTTGTTTATAACTCCGAAAAGTTATCCAAATCACTTTAAAGCATGTCAAGACTATTTTGAACTATTTAAAACATCGTCCAAGTACCTCAATAAGCGCATTTTACCTACAAAACATAAAATATCATACTTTAGACATGTAGAATATAACTAAAATCTCAACTTTGTTTAAATACATATCTAAACTACTAATAACTATAAATTTATTAATAATTAAACTAAAATACTAATTTCTATCTTAATCTAAATAAACTATAACTAACTCTAAATTAACCTAATCTATACTAGAAAATAAGGTAAAAAGGCATATAATATATATATATATATATATATATATATATATATCATACTTATCAGGGGGCATTTGCTTGGATTGTGGCTGCTCAAGAGGCCTTCGATGGGCTGAAGCAGGCCATGGCCTCTGCCCCAGTCTTGATCCTGCTTGATTTCAGCCACCCTTTTGTGGTCGAGACGGATGCATTGGATGCGGGGCTGGGTGCGGTTCTCTTACAGGACGAGTGTCCCATCGCCTATTTCAGCAAGGCTCTGGCGGGCCGCTCCTTGTCCCTGTCCGTGTAAGAGAAGGAAATGCTGGCCATCATCCATGCGGTTACCAAGTGGCGACCTTACTTATTGTGTCGTCGGTTCCTGATTCGCACAGACCATCAGCCACTAAAGTATTTCTTGGAACAGCGGGTGTCAACTCCATCTCAACAGTGGTGGATCAATAAACTTCTAGGCTATGATTATGAGGTTGTTTATAAGAAGGGGTCGGAGAACACAGTGGCTGACGCTCTCTCTCGCATACCTTCCCTGGGTTCTTACTTGACCTTCTCCACGTTATCCTGTCTGTTTATTGACGAGTTGAAGCAGGCCTACATTGATGATGCTTCGACGCAGGCTCTGATCGCTGCCATCCAATTTGATCCTGCAGCCCGTCCATTTTATGCTTGGCGGGATGACCTCTTGTTTTGGAAGGACCGGTTGTGGGTTCTCAATGTCACTGATCTTCGCCGCCACATTATCTCTCATTTCCACGACTCTCCATTGGCCGGTCACGAGGGGACTTTCCACACCTATAAGAGGGTCAGCCAAAGTTTCTTATGGTTGGGGGTTCGTCGGGTCGTGCATGAGTATGTGACTGCTTGTGATACTTGTCAACAAGCCAAGGAAGCCATGACTTCTCCCGCCGGGTTGCTCCAACCCCTGCCAATTCCTGATAGGGTCTAGGAGGATATCTCGATGGACTTTGTTGAGGCCTTACCGTTGGTGCACAGCAAGTCAGTGATAATGGTGGTGGTCGACCGTCTGTCAAAGTATGTTCATTTTTGTGCATTGGGACATCCTTTCACTGCTAAGACCGTGGCTGACCTCTATGTACCGGAGGTGGCGAAGCTTCATGGTATGCCTCGCACTATTGTTTCTGATCGTGATCGTATATTCAGTTCTCAGTTTTGGCGGGAGTTCTTTGCTTTACAGGGAATTTCGCTTCATATGAGCACTGCTTATCACCCGCAGATAGACAGGCAGTTGGAAGTGGTTAATTGTTGTCTGGAGTAGTACCTACGGTGTTTTACGATGATGTAGCCTCGCCGCTGGCTTCAGCTTCTTCCATGGGCGGAATGGTCCTATAACACCGCATACCACACACGTGCGGGCTTCACTCCTTTTGAGGTGTTGTATGGCCGCCCCCCACCAACGATCCTGTCTTATGTCCCTCATCGCTCTTCTGTGGCTAAGGTGGACTATATTCTCCAAACTCGCGATGAGGTCTTGCATCAGCTGAAGATGAATTTGGTTGCGGCTCAAAATCGGATGACACAGCTCTATGATGGCCGCCACACTGATCGGGAGTTCCAAGTGGGTGACTTGGTTCATAGCGCCAAACTTTGTTTCAGCCCGAGCACTCCAAGCTCGCCCCCCGGTTCCATGGTCCCTATCCTGTGGAGGCGCGCATTGGTCTGGTTGCTTATCGCCTCACTTTGCCGCCTAACTCCTTGGTTCATCTTGTGTTTCATGTGTCCCGTCTTCGCAGGTTTGTAGGTGACCGGTCGTTAGCTGTGGGTGCTCCTCCTCTGCCCTTGATGGGTCCTGTTCCACCATCAGACCCGACTCCTACGTCTTTGCTTGAGAAAAGGCGTGTCCGTCGTTCGGGTCGCATTGTTACTGAGGTTTTGATTTCCTGGCAGGGTCAGCGATTGGAGGATGCTACATGGATGTTTGAGGATGAATTTTTGGCTCGTTATCCAGCATGGTCACCTTGCAGACAAGGCGAATAGTAGAAGCGTGGTGGAGTGTTGTGCACGATTGTGCACGATGATCATACTCTTTTTTATTAGTTTATTTGCATTGAACTATTTATTCATTATTGTAATACTTTATTGTTAGTACTGTGTTGGCTCAGTTAGTGGCCCGGGCTAGCCGACCCACTAACTGGGTTATCTTGTAAGAACTGGACCGGTCTGGTTCAGGTGGCCTGATTCCCTAGGTGGTCGTCTCCTATATGGGGCGGCCTTTACTTTTTGTTGGAGTTTATGCAATTACAAAATTCTAGTTTCTCCCCTTTCTTCATTACTTCTCCCTTTTCCCTGCGTAATTCTCCTAGGTACCAATCGTGCCTGCATCGGGCACATCACACGCTTCCCGAGGTTGTAACTTTTATTCCCAACCTCCGTTTTGCTTGTTCTTTGATTCGTTACACTCGTTACTCCAAGCTCTACCTGGATACGGGGATTTAACCTAATGAAACCCCGTACTATAGATCTCAAATTATAAAATTGCCCTTAACCCCCCGGGTTAAGCATAACCGGAGAAATGGGTCATTACAGTAGTTGCGCGCATTACACTGCACGCGTCCACCCTGCAACACGAGTCTCACCGCGTGTCATGAGCGCAATTTTTTTATATAAACTAATCTTCAAACGCGCATAACATCCAACCCCGGACTCGGTTTCACGCGTTCTTCATACCATTGGACTCGTATAGACGAGGTCTTTGATTCTAGCCAACTTCAATCATTTTATCTCACTCTTTTCAAGCGAGACCCACCTAAATTATATGCTTCTTGAGATTATAACTTTCGATCCCAACCTCCGTTTTGCGTGTTCTTCGATTCTTTACGCTAGCTATTTCAAGCTTTACCCATGTACGAAGGTTTTAACCTCTAAAAACCTCTAAAATTTATTTAAAAATTATTCAATTAGGCCTAATCCTTCAGGTTAGACGTAATCGAAAAATGAGTCATTACAACTACACTATAGTATTAGTGACGTATATATATACATCACTAATACACTATAGTATTAGCGACATATACATCTATACAATGCTAATACTCCTTTTTCTAAAAAAATAAAATTAATATCCCCCTCTTTCTCTTCCCTCCTATCTCTCTCTCTTCCCTCTCCTCTCCCTCTCTTCCCTCCCCTATCTCTCCTCTCTCTCTCTTCAATCTCCTCTCCCTCTCTCTTCCCTCCCCTCTCTCTGTCCTCTCTCCCCTCTCTCTCTCTTCCTTATCCTCTCACTCCTCACTCTCTCTATCTATTTTAATTTTAATTTTTTTAAAAATTTAAAAAATCCATTAATGACACAAACCGCTATACATCGTTACTACACTATAGTATAAGCGACATATATGTATGCATCGCTAATACAACGTCGTATTAGCGACACATACATATATACGTCACTAATACTCTTTTAAAAAAATAATATCCCCCACTCTCTCCCTTCCCTGCCCTCTCTCTCCTCTCTCTCTTCCCTCCCCTCTCTCTCCTCTCTTCCCTCCCCTCTCTCTCCTCTCTCTACCCTCCCCTCTCTCCTCTCTCTCTCTTCCCTCCCCACTCTCTCTTCCCTCCCCTCTCTCCCTCCCCTCTCTCTCCTCCCTCTCCTCTCTCTTCCCTCCCCTCTCTCCCCTCCCCTCTCTCTCTTCCCTCTCTCTCTTCCCTCCCCTTTCTCTATCTTCTCTCTCCTCTCTATCCTCACTCTCTCTATCTATTATAATTTTAATTTATCCCCCTCTCCTCTCTTTTCCCTCCCTTCTCTCTCTCCTCTCTCTCTTCCCTCTCCTCTCTTTCTCTTCCCTCCCCTCTCTCCCTCTCTTCCCACTCCTCTCCCTCTCTTCCCTCCCCTCTCTCTCTCTTCCCTCACCTCTCTCTTTTCCCTCCCCTCTCTCTCCTCTCTCTCTTCCCTCTCCTCTCTCTCCTCTCTCTCTCTATCTATTATAATTTAAATTTTTTTAAAATTTAAAAAAGCCATTAAGGACGTGTAGTTACATATGTTGCTAATACTATACTGTGTTAGTGAAATATACGACTATACATCACTAATACATTATTGTATTAGCGATGATATACACCATAGTATTAGCGATGTATAAATGTATACATCGCTAATACTCTTTTTTTAATAAAATAAAATTAATATCTCTCCACTCTCTCTCTTCCCTCCCCTCTCTCTATCTTCCCTCTCCTCTCCCTCTCTTCCCTCCCCTCTCTCTCTACCTTCCCTCTCCTCTCCCACTCTTCCCTCCCCTCTCTCTCTATCTTCCCTCTCCTCTCCCCATCTTCCCTCCCCTCTCTCTCCTCTCTCTCCTCCCTCCCCTTCCTCTCTCTCTCTTCCGTCCCCTCCCTCTCTCTCTTCCAAATCCTCTCTCTCCTCACTCTCACTTTATATTTTATTTTTATTTTTTAAAACATTTAAAAAAGCCATTAGCGACGTATAGCTACATACGTCACTAATACTATACTCTATTAGCAGCGTATACAGCTATACATCATACTATACTACAGTATTAGCGACGTATATATGTAAACATCGCCAATACATTGTAGTATTAGCGATATATACATGTATACATTGCTAATACTCTTTTTTTAAAATAAAATTAATATGCCTCCTCTCTCCTCTCTCCCTTCCCTCTCCCTCTATCTCTTCCCTCTCCTCTCTCTCTCTTCCCTCCCCTCTCTCTTTCCTCCCTCTCCTCTCTCTCTTCCCTCCCCTCACTCTCTCCCCTCCCCTCGCTCTTCCCTCTCCTCTCCCTCACTTCCCTCTCCTCTCACTCTTCCTTCTCCTCACTCTCTCTTCGCTCCCCTCTCTCTCTCTTCCCTCTCCTCTCACTCTTCCTTCTCCTCACTCTCTCTTTGCTCCCCGCTCTCTCTTCCCTCTCCTCTCCCTCTCTTCCCTCCCCTTTGTCTCTTCCCTCTCCTCTCCCTCTCTTCCCTCCCTCCTCTCTTCCCTCCCTCTCTCTCTCTCTCTCTCTCTCTCTCATCTCTCTCTCTTCCCTCCCCTCTCTCTTCCCTCTCTCTCTTCCCACTCCTCTCTCTTCCCTCCCCTCCCTCTTCCCTCTCTCTCTTCCCACTCCTCTCTCTTCCATATCCTCTCTCTCCTCACTCTATCTATTTTAATTTTAATTTTAAAAAAAATTTAAAAAGCCATTAGCAATGTATACATACGTCACTAATACTAAAGTGTATTAGCGACGTATATAGTTATACGTTGCTACTACACTATATTATTAACAACGTATATATATACATCGCTAATACTCTTTTTTTAAAAAAATAAAATTAATATCCCCCTCTCTCTTCCCTCTCCTCTCTCTCTTCCCCCCTCTCTCTTCCTCTCCTCTCCATCTCTTCCCTCCCCTCTCTCTCCTCTCTCTCTTCCCTCTCCCTCTCTCTCTTCCCTCTCCCTCTCTCTCTTCCCTCCCCTCTCTCTCCTCTCTCTCTCATCTCTCTCTCTTCCCTCCCCTCTCTCTTCCCTCTCTCTCTTCCCTCCCCTCTATCTTCCCTCTCTCTCTTCCCACTCCTCTCTCTTCCATATCCTCTCTCTCCTCACTCTATCTATTTTAATTTTAATTTTAAAAAAATTTTAAAAAGCCATTAGCAACGTATAGTTACATACATCACTAATACTAAAGTGTATTAGCGACGTATATAGCTATACGTTGCTACTACACTATATTATTAGCAACGTATATATGTATACATCGCTAATACTCTTTTTTTAAAAAAAATAAAATTAATATCCCCCTCTCTCTCCTCTCTCTCTCTTCCCTCTCCTCTCTCTCTTCCCCCTCTCTCTTCCCCCTCCTCTCCATCTCTTCCCTCCCCTCTCTCTCTCTCCTCTCTCTCTTCCCTCTCCCTCTCTCTATCTCTTCCCTCCCCTCTCTCTCTCTTCCCCCTCTCTCTTCCCTCTCCTCTCCATCTCTTCCCTCCCCTCTCTCTTCCCTCTCCCTCTCTCTCTTCCCTCTCCCTCTCTCTCTCTCCTCTCTCTCTTCCCTCTCCCTCTCTCTATCTCTTCCTTCTCCTCTCTCTCTTCCCTCCCCTCTCTCTCTCTCTTCCCTCTCCTCTCCCACTCTTCCCTCCCCTCTCTCTCTTCCCTCTCCTCTCCCACTCTTACCTCACCTATCTCTCTCTCTTCCCTCTCCTCTCCCACTCTTCCCTCCCCTCTCTCTCTTCCACTCTTCCCTCCCCTCTCTCTCTTTTCCCTCTCCCACTCTTCCCTCCCCTCTCTCTTCCCTCTCCCACTCTTCCCTCCCCTCTCTCTTCCCTCTCCCACTCTTCCCTCCCCTCTCTCTCTTCCCTCTCCCACTCTTCCCTCCCTCTCTCTTTTCCCTCTCCTCTCCCACTCTTCCCTCCCCTCTCTCTCTTCCCTCTTCCCACTCCTCTCTCTTCACTCTATGTATTTTAATTTTAATTTTTTTAAAATTTAAAAAAGCCATTACCGATGTATAGTTACATACGTCACTAATACCATAGTGTATGAGAGACGTATACGGCTATACGTCGCTACTACACTATAGTATAGCGACGTATATATGTATATGTCGCTAATACACCGTAGCATTAGCGACATATACATGTATATGTCGCTAATACTCTTTTAAAAAAAATTGATATCCCCCTCTCTCTTCCCTCTCCTCTCTCTCTCTTCTCTTCCCTCCCCTCTCTCTCCTCTCTCTTCCCTCTCCCTCTCTCTCTTCCCTCCCTTCTCTCTCCTTTCTCTCTTCCCTCCCCTCTCTCTCCTCTCTCCCCTCTCTCTCCCCTCTCTCTTCCTCCCCTCTCTCTCCCCTCTCTCTTCCTCCCCTCTCTCTCCTTTCTCTCTTCCCTCCCCTCTCTCTCCTCTCTCTCTTCCCTCCCCTCTCTCTCCTCTCTCTTCCCTCTCCTCTCTCTCTTCCTCCCCTCTCTCTCCTCTCTCTCTTCCCTCCCTTCTCTCTCCTTTCTCTCTTCCCTCCCCTCTCTCTCCTCTCTCTCTTCCCTCCCCTCTCTCTCTCCTCTCTCTCCTCTTTCTCTTCCCTCTCCCTCTCTCTTTGTTCCCTCTCATCTCTCTCCTCACTCTCTTTATCTATTTTAATTTTAATTTTTTTAAAGTTTAAAAAAGTCATTTCGATGTATAGTTACATACGTCGCTAATACTATAGTGTATTAGCAATGTATATAGTTATATGTCACTAATACACTATTGTATTAGCGACGTATATATTTATACGTCGCTAATACACCATAGTATTAGCAACATATATCTATGCGTCACTAATAGTTTTAAATTTTTTTAGAATAAATTAATAACATAACTTATAACGACGTATAATATGAAATGTTGCTAAAATGTTTTGTATTAACGATGTATATTATTATGCGTTGCTAATAGATTCTCTATTAGCGATGCTTAATATTATGTGTCGCTAATATATGACTATTAGCGACATTTAATATTAAGCGTCGCGAATAGTGAAATTATTGACGACACTTTTGTATATGTCGCTATTATTTGTTTTTAGCAACATCTATTATTGCATCGCTAATAAAAGCGTCGCTAATTGTACATTTTGTTGTAGTGTCAGATAGGTCTTCCTCAAACAAATCTTCATCCAAAATTTCGACCAAGGTTGGCGAATTTGAAATACTTATTACTTCTTGGATATCATCATCCTCACTTTGGGATAAAAGAACATTTAGACTAGCTTTATTCGAAGCTCTTGAAGTTTCTGCCTTTGATATCGTTCCACTTCTTTTTTCTTCTCTTGACAACAAGGGCATTTTTTTGGCGGTCATGTTATAGAGAGAGCCTGAGATAAGTGTCATTTTTTACTTTCCCATCAACTATCTTATAATTGTCAAAAAAAACATATAATTAATAAAATCACCAAAATTACATATTAATTATTCATATGACTAATCATAACTATTGCTCTACGACAGTGAAGATGATTGCCAATTTAAAATGATATAATAAAGTTCATAATTCTGTCACACATGTGTAAATTATATTCACGTGACCGAACGTTATGGCCTTGGGTGCATATAGCAAACATAAAATACACATAGCATCATATTTAAAATAAAATACATTGGAGTAATTGCATAGCCAAAACATTATCTATATATATATATATATATATATATATATATATATATATATATATATATATATATATATATATATATATATATATATATATATATATATATATATATATATATATATATATATCCAGTTCACTAAGCATAGTGAAAATTTATTTTACATGCCTCATATCACTGTATGTAGAGCTCATAGTTATACAAAAGTTGTGTCATATTCTGCATTTATATATTAGTCACAATAATTACAACCTTTATTTGGAGTAGTAACCAGATAATTTAGCTAGAAAGTTCTTCCTCTTTTACCTCTGCTCTTGTTTCCATCCCTACAGAGTATAGGAGTGGGTGAGTATTTTTATACTCAGTAGGTCGTGTTAATATCGAAAGTAATGCTAAGCAGAAAATTCATAAAATAATTGAACACTTTATCTTTGCCTAAAAATATTTATTTCAGAAAAATATTCAGAAATAGAATCAGAAAACGCTTGTTCATCCAATGATGATAAATCCAGAAGCCATGATACCAAATAGCATTCCCCTCGATAGTCATGGGGTATCGAGATCCTCACAAAGTGAGGAACTTTCCCATCATGCTCCACACCCATGCACACATCATACCGATTATTTTTCTAGTGGGTATCCAGACATAATATAAAATTACATATTTTATTCCCAACATACCCAAAACGTGCATACACCAAATCATAAAGCAAAGTATGCAAAACATTTAGCATATCTAACATTCCTCATAAAATAAACAAAATAAGCATAATAAAATAAGAACGGTTTAGAAAAATTAATTCTACTGGCATAGCATCAGTTTAGAACTTAAGACTCCCTAACTTGAACTTGGAGTACAATTTTGTAGTTGAAAAAGGCCTCAAACAGAAAACCGGATAAGAGATACGAGTTTGGAATTTATAGCCAAACCCTTGGATTATGTGAAACAGGCGTACGATGCATGGATACCATGCATCGAGCGCGTTTTCACCACGTGAATGCGTAGAATGCATGCTTTACAAGGGCATCCCATGTGATGCAGGGCTGCCATCCAGCCCCACCTGTCCGCGTCAGCAAGCATCCGTGTTGCTGGAGCAATTTTTGCATCAGCCTGCGTTAGCCCCCCATAAAAATATATTTTTTATTTTATTTCAAATTCTAAAACTTTAAACAACAATATCTTTTCAACCACATCAGAATCATGCGATCTTGGTACCATGAACTTGTACTGATGAGCCCTTCAAAACAAGACTACTCCTGGGCAGGTTATCCCATAGTTTTTCAATGAGTCTCACCCATGATGCATGCTTCTCGAGGCCATCGCTTACGGCCTCGATGTCCATTTCAAATGATTCAAGGACAGTTACCCTCATCTTTTAGAGCTCTACAACAAACCTCTAAAAATTTTATCTAAAATAATATTATACTAATAAAAATATACTAAAAACTCTATTATTAGTTTAAAAAGTTACCAAAAAATAAGGGTTGTTACATTAACTGACTAAAAAGGGGTTAAAACATTGAGAGTGAGACAAGAAGGCTTGAAAAGCCTAGAGAAAAAGAGTGAAACTTCTATAATGAATTTAAAAGTGAAATAGGCTCCTTGATCATGATAACTTAATGATAAAAAGTAAAAAAGTGATTTTAGTTGAGTGAGAGCACAAAACACTTGAAGGAACTTATTGCTTGCTTTGAGATATCCTGAGAAGAACAAAGAGAAAATGATTATTAATACTAAAGGGATTTGCGGTGAATATATGATTTATCAGAAGTCAAACAAGGTGGAGAAAACTAAGTTAATGCAAGTAAACACCAAGAGTGGTGATACAAGAGTTTAGAGTGGTGTTGGAGCTAACCAAGTGAAGAGAGAGAAGAGGGAGAGAGAAAGATAAGAAAGAGAGCGGGAGGGATAGAGACAAAGTGGAGAGAAATCAAAGAAGAGAGAGAAAAAAAAGAGAAAGAAAAGAGGGAGAGAGAGAAAAAGGAGAGTGAGAGTAGAAAGAAACTTCATTGGAAGTGCCGCAACTATTAGAACTATTAAACTATTACTCTCTCTCTCTCTCTTCTCTCACCTCATTCTCTCTCTCCTCTCACTCACTCTCTCTCTCTCTTCTCTCACCTCATTCTCTCTCTCCTCTCACTCACTTTCTCCCTCTTCTCTCTCCTCTCACTCACTCTCTCTTCTCTCTCTCCCCTCTCTCCTCTCGCTCTCTCTCTCTCTCTCTTCTCTCTCCTCTCTCACTCTCTCTTCTCTCTCTTTCCTCTCTCTCTTCCCTCTTCCCACCCTTTTTCTCTCTCTCTCTATCTTCTTTCTCCTTTATGTCTCTTCCCTCTCTCTCCTCTCCTCACTCTTCTCTCTCTCCTCTCTCTCTCCCCCTCTTTTCTCTTCTCTCTTTGTTCTCTCTGGAGAGAGAGAAGGGGGAGAGAACAGATAGAGAATGATCAAGAGAAAAGAGAGGGGAGAGAGATAAGGGAGAGAGTGAGGAGAGAGAGAAGAGAGAGAGGTACAAAGAGCTAAGAGAGAGGAGAGAGAAAAGAGGGAAAGGGGATAGAAAGATGATGAGAGAGGGAGAGGGTAGAGAAAGAAGCTTTAATTTTTAAAAAAAATATTATTTGTGTCATTTAAATGAAAATGTTGCAAACACCAAGCTATTTGCTCCATGAGTTATGTGTGATGTGTGATTTCGATATTGATACTCCATGAGTTATGTGTGCTGTGGGATTTCGATATGACAGCAAGCGATGTGCTGGCTCACGTAGTCTCAAGTAAGTTTGGGCTCATTTAAATGGAGCTCATATATATAATTATATTATACTAAAAAAGGAGAAAAGTATATGATTGATCTTTTCATTCTTGACCCTTCTACTCCCAAAATTTATGTTTATACCAAAACAACTCACTTCCTTCAAACTCTCAGTTTCCCACCAAACCGGGACGGGGTTCAGGGTGCCACCGTTTATAAGTTCATAACACGGCAGTAGTTCCCATTGTCAGGAATATAACAGAAGGTGGTAACTCTTGGCATTAGCAGACAAGGGTAGAAACCCTTCTAGCTCTTCGTTTCTGTAACTACACTGGTAGGGGAGGCCACCTTAAGGTAATTTATAAAGTGGCGGCGACAGAGATGTTTTCTCATCAAGAGATGATCCGGCTATAGAGTGACAGGGGGAGGCCTCTAGAGATGATCCGTCATCACCAGAGGTTTTTTCGACTGCTGCGGGCAGCAACAATACTGCTCAATGGCGGCTCCATGTAGAGGAGGGAATTGGGAAGTAGATCAATGTCGTCTAAGATGTTTTCTCTGCCATCTGAGATGATTCTGACCGCTGCCAACAACAGTAGTATTGCTTGTTGGGGCTTTGCACAGAGGAGTAAATGAGGAAGAAGAGGGAAGACAGAAAGAGTTGCAATTTTTTCGTTTTGTTTCAAGAAAAAAACTTTTGGGGGAAGAATGGAGCGCTGAAGTAAGAAAAAAACTGTATAAAGAAATACATATAGCCACATTCTATATTATTTTATGATATAATTAACAAAATACATGAACACAAAGGAAACATATTGCCATTTTATTATGTGCACTTAAAACACACAAAGGCATCGTTACAAATGATCATAAAAGCTATTAAGACTAATTAATTGGAAAACAGGGCCAAACCAGATGTAAAGGACGGCTTCGTATTTGGCCGGTAGTAAGTATAGATGACAAAGAAGGTCATCACCACGGTCAATACAAATGCCACAATCCCTGCTCCAAGAGATATGGCCGACCATGGACTACTGAAATAATTACGCACCAAGTACGCTCTCGAGGTATGCCAACCATTGTCACAATACTTGTTCACCTCTCGAAACATGGTCGATAAGTCTGATTGACCCACGTTGATGCCAACTCCCTTGCCAAGGCTGTTGAAGAGAAGGGCCACTTCCTTGTCACATCCAAGCCCATGGTCAAGGATCTTGTCTTGATAAAGTATTGCAACGTCCTTACGCGTGTTGATGATGCGATCCATTAGAATGGCATAGCTTGTGAAACAGCTCTCACACCTAGGATTTAACTGCTCAAATGCAATGAAGTTTCTCATTAAGGAGTTGGTAGAGTGAGAGATGAAGAGAGGTGGGATTTCCATGATCCCGTTTTGGAAGTTCACATGGAGAAAGCTTGTGGCAGCTTCATTCTTCTTGAACCTGACACCGGCCACTTGCAGCTCGGTTCCCGGTGGTATTGATCGTGGCGGCTCACTGGCAGAGGGTACATCAAGTGGTCCCGGATGAGCATAAGAATGCCGGAAAATAAGACAACCTGGGCTATTTGAAGTGGATGGATTTGGAACTTGATACGGAGGTGATAGCTGTATGTGGAGCAAGTGGAGTAGATGATAGAACGAATTGGCCTTTTTTAGAGGAATACCATTTTCCTTTGGGATGAAGAGATGGCTATAGAAATTGACAGCAATTTCAAGAAGGGAAGATGAAGTGTGTCGGAAGATGAGATCAAATAAACGTTGTAAGACAAAGAAAGGAAGCTGATTTTCAAGAAGTAGTAGGTCTTCTCTTACAAGAGGCATAATCCAGGGCATCATCTGAATTGGGTCATCTTCTTTCGCCACCTCATTCTTCTTCTTGAAGATCTCAATCATGAAACAAGCATCAAGGAGCAACATCTCCGTAAACTGGTCGCTTTCCAGCCCAATTTCATCTGAGTAGCAGCCTCTAGCTTGAGCCTCCATGGACTTGATTTTTTTGAGGCAATCTTCAAAGCTTATACGTGGACTTCGAGCGAGAAGATCACGCAGATAGCACCATTTGTACTTCTCCATGGCCTTGAGGCCTCTCTTGTCATGGTGGTAGGGGCCAATGGAGATGATCTTCGGATCAAATGCTGTTGGGTCGCCCTGTCTGATGCTTGGTGGCACCCTGAAGATGGCGGATGGCGCTAGGCTGGGCAGATCACTGCTAGTCGCCTCAAGCTTCTCCCTCATAGACATTACCCATGTATCATTAATGTCTACTATTACACATCCGAATCCATTCTCTCCTGCCATTTCCTCTCTTTAGGAACTTCTCCCTGAAAAAGGTTGGTGCTAAGCATAAATTTATAAGGTTAGAGACGAGGTCATAAATATTACTCACTCCGTCTTATATTCATAATTTTATTTAATTTTTATTAAATAGTAGGACCGGTAAATAAGATATATTAATAACTCCATTATTGAATGGTGAGACCTTAGTGAAGAGAATAATAAGTATCTTTTGAACATTTTTTATAATACTTAACGACTTAAATTAAGTCAAACGAATTTATTAATATGAGATAATTTTTTAAAATAAAATTATTAATATAAGACAAAAGAAGTAATTTAAATTAGACTAAGATTCAATAAATAAAGACCTCAAATAGGACCTCAATGCAATTGGGTAAAGTGCTGGAGTTCTTTAGTGTCTAGATCACATGTTGGAAGTCTTGCGGGTTGCGGCTTCCTTTGTAGATACAACCTCGTACATAATTGTACATATAAGTATTATCTTCAATTGAAAAGAGACCTACTCAGTAAACATAGTAAAATATATATAAAATACTTAATAGTTGTAATCCACCTGTCTTTAGGCATCTAATGCAGATTACCCAAGTTACTCAGCTTTGATGTGTACTGACCACCATTGCTCAAACCCTGTCGCCGTTACTCAGCTTTGAGTGCCTTCACTTGTACTTGACCACCACCACTTAGCCCCAATCGCCGCCGCCATTTAGTTGAAGAGCTCATTAGAGACTGAGAAGATGATTGCCACGGCGAGGTCCGGTTCAAATGTAGCTGGAGAGGCGATTGTCTTCTTCGGCTTTAACCAGAGAAGACAGTTTGCGTTCTCTAGTTCTGCCCAACTGGCTGCAATCGGAGAAGAACTGTCGTCTGGTGTCGGAGTCGGAGAAGATAGCCGGTCAGAGCTAGAGAAGATGCATGGTGACTATCTCCTCTGTCTATGACCAGATCTAGTCAACTCTCTATCCATCATCTTTTACAACTCCGATCAGTCGTCACCTTCTCCAGCATCAACTAGCCAATGCCTTCTAACGCATTGGCTAGTTATTTAACTATAACTTGGATCTATCCACCGACATTTTCTCTTGGTCATATATAAAATGCATATATTTATTCCTCGTACTAATGCATATAACTTGGATCTAGCGAAGCTTGTCGGACTGATTGCGGCAGTTCGTCCGTTGTCCAGCAAAGCTTTGGTGGCAATCTCCCGTTGTGAACAAGTTAGACTTAGGGTCCGTTTGTTTCAGCTGAATCTGAATCTGAAGAGTTATCTTAATTAGCTGAAAAGTTAATTATCTGATTTAACTGAATCTGAAACTGAATTAGCTAATCTGAAACTGAATCTGGAGCTGAATTAGCTGAATTTAAATCGGAATCGAGAGACGTTTATAAACTGGTTAGGACGTTCATAAATGATCAAAAACTGCAACTTGCATCTTCAATTTAAGCGTCAACGTGACAAAATTAACCTCAGTTAATTCTGGGATCCAACCAAACCTATGTAAGACTATTAATGATCGAGTGAAACAGATGGCTGGATCATAGACAATGGCATTCAACTGTGTTACAGAAATTGTACTCACCCTAGCCACCATCATGAAAATCACAGCAGAATCAGCAAAAAAATGCAGAATGGAGAAAACGAAAAGACCCAATTCGATAAGCAACTGGAATAAAAAAATCACACAAGAAATAATCAAATCAGAGCTAATCAAGCTGAAATCTACCTATTCAAGACAAGAAACTAGTTAATCAAGATTTCTCGGAAAACTTTGAGTGCACATCAAATTGTTCGATAATCAAACTAGTTATTGTATTAAGAGAAGAAACAAGACTTTCAGCAATAAGTGTTGCAAAGAATACAAGAAACATCTAAATGAGGCAAAGCAGCGTTATACCTATTGAATTGGAATGAAAATATGCTAATGAGACTGATCTGACAGCAAACCCATCAAACGCCATCAAAAGAGACGGTTGCAGAAGCAAGGAATTGATAGTGAGCAACACTTGGAATCGCTTTTCGTGCGACACCTACCACCTTGAACAAGAAACGATTTCTTAGATAAAAACTTGAAGCTACCAATTAAGGAACTGAACTTAAATTGGTGGTCATGCTCAAATTCAAATTGGCCTCATCTCTCTCTATAGCCTCACAAGAGACATACATGACACATCACAGAATGTTCATATCGATGAAAAAAAGGTAAAATATATATATGTTTATATAAGTAAGCAAAATGAAGACAAAACAATAATAGATTCTATCATTTTCTGAACAATAATAGATTCTTACAGAAAAATAATAAGTGGAGGTTGTAGCCCTGATATCATGCAGTCGTTGACATGGTTATTGTCCTAATTAAGAGTTAAATTTGATTGGCACTTCCCTAATTGCTCAAGCAACTGATTGGACCAAGTTTTCCAAAGTGCAGTTTAGTTCCTAAAATTTGTTCCCCTGTGTGCAGATTACCAATTCAACCAGTCATCCTAATGGGAAAAGGATGACACCCAGAACAAGAATGGAGTGATGTAAAATGGAGAAGAGGAGACTGTTGTAACAGCAAACCCCTTGCAGCCACGAGCAAAATCACCCTCCAAACCGGACTCAGACATCTACCCAACCACCAAGATGAAAGCAGAACAGAGGAAAGGAGGCGTTGTTATCTCTAGGTTGAACATGAACTGGGAACTACAATCAATGTTTTCATTTGGGTTGCTTCAACATTTAAAAAAAAACAATTTGACCATATTCTATCTAATCTTGTTATTTCTTTTTATAAATTTTTCAAAAATTCGTCTCATACAAAAACTTTTTACTTCTACCGAAAATCTTTTGAAAGGTTAGGAGTTTACAGAATAACTAAGATCTCAACCAAGAAACGAAAATTTTCACTCCAAGATTTTGATTAAGGATATCAAGGAATCATACAAACATCATCCCATGACAAGAAAAACGTTAAAATAAAATAGCAGGACAGCATAATAACATGGCCATGCTTCTTCTTGCTCAAAATTTATTTGATAGCAAAAGAGAAATAAAAGATTCCCATAAAGCTTAAATTTTACAAAATAATTCAGGCTTGCAACTTAGTTGTTCCAGGATTATATATATTTATTCTGATTACTATTTTTAAATGGTTTTTAAACGAAGATCTCGTTGAATAGTGTAGCGAAAATCAGAATCGTGGATAAAAATGACTGCTCCATTGAAAGAGCAGCAAAAACATGCTAGGAGGAAAAAAGAAAAACAAAAAACTGAAAGTGACGACCTTGGATCAGTGGAAATGAAGATGAGTGGGGATGGGATCGGAGCTTGGCGATGGGGCTTTCCTTCCTTCCTTGGCAGAGGAGTGGCTCTACGACGGTTCTTCTACTCCAGCTACTAAAATCTGGTAGTCACAAGGGAAGGAGGTCGCATGGCTGATGGCTTACCAATGTCTCCGTTCAAAGCCTATCCGAAGGCATAAAACAGTAGATGTCAATGAGCAGCGAGAAAAATTAGGGCCTTCGAGTGTTGAGTGACAAAAACAGTAGATTTGAGATCCGAAGGTGAGCTAGGCAAACCTGGGAAGATGCCTCAGAGATAATTTCTCAACGAGTGACAGAGGATGGAGAGCATATAAGGAGGGCAACAATGGGAGAGGACGGAGGAGGGTCTCGGTGAGTGACGGAGGTGCAGCGACAACCTCGGAGAGGAGAGGAATGGAGGGTGTGAGAGCAGGCAGAGAGGAGAGCCGGCGGTGAAATGGAACCACCGCTTCAGCTGGCAACAGTGATGGGCAGACGACCTCCTCGACCTCTTTCGAATTTCGAATTCAGCAAATCAGCCGCGCAAATGCATCTGATCCCCGGGTTATTAAATTACACGTAATCTGATTGTTTTGCTTAATCAGCCTAAAATTGAGCTCGTAACAAACAGTCTGATAAGCTGGCTTTTGGTTTGCTTTTAAGTGACTTAATTAGCTAAGACCTGATTAAGGTAAACAAACAGACCCTTAGTGGTCCGGTGCAGTTTGAGTATCTTTATCTACTTATTTATTATTTTTAACATTTTAGGTTTTTAGCACTTATTTTTACCATTTTTAATAAAAAACCAATTCAAATATCAAATGAGATTCGATAAAAAGTACCCTTAGATCTCAAACATTAGTAAGTATTTCTTAAATTAATAGTTCTATTTAAGTTTTATATTAATAACTTGATTTTGTTAAATTTAAGTAGTTGAGTACTTATAAAAGATTAGTATCAGCTTTTTTCTTTTCTCTTATATAAAGATTTCACCATTCAATAAAAATTATTACTTTTTTAAATGTAATTATATATTAATATGGGACAGATGAAACATTATAGAAGGCAAATAAATATAATATATTTTCTATAGATTTAAAATAAGGGAATACTATAAAAAATTATTCCACATGATTCTTGTCAATATGAACTTTGTCCCTCTGAAATTTAAAAGAAAATTGATATTTTTACACTATATTTTTTATATTAAAGGTTTTTTTACCACTTTTAATTAAATAGAGAAAGTAAATATAAAAAATATTTTTATTTAATTATAAATAATATAAAATATATAATTCTCTTTAAATAAAAATTTATTTAAATAATATTAAAAAAAATTACCAAAATAACGCACTTTGGGAAATATTTCCCTAAGTGGTGTTATTTTTCTCCACTTAGGCATCAGCCAAGCTCTAGCGCGTGCATGGCTTTTTTAAAAAAATTTAAGTTGATTTCGTCCTTCCGAACGATGAAATCCCAATTCATTTGGTAGGATTTCGTCTGTCGTAAGGACAAAAACCATATTTTGTCCTTTAGAATGACGAAATTAGTTTTCCTCTGATTTCGTCATTTAGATTTCGTCCTTCTAAAGGACGAAATCACCGCACTTGTCTCAAGAAAAGGTCAGATTTTGTCCTTTCAGATACAATTTTTTTTAGATAGCTTAGAACTGAAAATACCACTCGTCCCTCTATAATCTACACAACATCAAATTTCAAATATCATCTGCACAATATGAAATAAAATCCACCCAACATACAAATAAGCATAAGATATAAATGTTTATAAAACATATAAATCTAACATCACATATGTTCATAAAATGTTTAGTTCAAAACAAACATATCACAATTCTAATTCACTCAATCTCTTCTACTTTTATGTCCTCAACCTCG
Organism: Saururus chinensis; assembly: GCA_035235625.1. NCBI lineage: Eukaryota > Viridiplantae > Streptophyta > Magnoliopsida > Piperales > Saururaceae > Saururus > Saururus chinensis. Next base: position 28,494,029 of record CP141142.1, read on the forward strand.
GCCTTGACCCCAACCACGATGGTGTTGTACTAGCTCCTCTTGCTCCTCATGGTCTCCTGCACCTACTCCTCATGGTCTGCCTGATCCTCCAGCTCATGGTCCGCCTGCTCCAGCTTCGGCTCTGGATCTGCATAAGTAGCATATGGCTCAACACGAGCTAGCCACTGTTGTCTATAATATAGTATCAGATCTGGCTAGGGGTAAGCTACATGTGGAGTAATAGAAAATGATGAATGTAGAGGAGAGCTAGGTGCTACAAATGAAGATGGAATATCAGGGAATGGATCATGCCTCGGCAGTGTATGAGCTGCCTCATTGGTATGATAATGGCCATGAATGTTTGTAATCACCGACTGAAATAGAGGCAAGCAACTAAGGACATCCTGATGTTGCCTGATCATCGACTGACAAGATGTAAATAAAATCTCACCTAAAGTATAAGTGTTAATGGCGTCAGTCAAATTTGCCACAGACGTGCTAATCCAAGCTATATAAAAATTAAAATAAAAGTTAGATAAATAATAAATATGAAAGAAAAAAATATTATTAAAAAATTGATTACGATATACTTACCAAAGCTGCCTCAGATGCACCCCTAGGCCGATATGTCATCTCCTCTATGTCATTGTGCGGTAAAATATATCATCGTGTAATGGGTATACCACTGCATATACAGGCTACGAACATCTCGCGATGTTGTAGCCATCTCCCATCGGATAATAGTGGCTCTCCTATCATCCCCTTGAGGTGGGACCTCTTGCTCCAAGTTAAACTGGAGCATCAAATGATCTGGCACGTACTCAACAATCTCAAAATAGATGAGTGGCGTTCGCGAGAGCCACACATCTCAACTCTTGGTACATAAAGGAGGTAACTCAGCCAAAACCTTTGGCGAGTATAGCTGCCAAGTAACCTACACATTTTATAAAGATAATTAAGTTTTAATTACCTTAAATATCTTATAATCATTGTATGAAATTTGATAATGAAATAAAATTACCTGATAAGGCCGTTGGTGGTCTAACTCTCCTCTATACAAATGGAGGACTCCTTGTAGATGTTCGGTTTTTCTCCTCCAAACATTCCACCTTAAGGAGTCAAATTTAAAACATGAGTTCAGCATATCCAAATAAAAATATTACTAAAAAAATTAAGTGTTAAAAATAAAAATACCCTACCTCACTCCTAATGGAGCATCCTCGACTACGTGACACATCTGAATACTTGGTCGGTAGACGTGCAAATGCTCCCACGACCACAGCTATGTCACAAAATATGATAAAAATTATTAAAAAATTATGAAGTAATTATGTGTGTAAAAAATATTAACATCAACAAATTCATTTACCTGAAGAAGGGTCAGATAGCCTGCAATCCCTATGGTCATGGCCTGACACGCTTTCCCTAACTCTCAGTATAAAAATGCAAGAGTAGCACTGCTCCATGCATAAGTGCCCACCATGTCGAAGTCTGCAAGGAGAGAGATATATGCAATATGTACATGGCTACTTGTGTTATCCGCAAATATCGTAGCCCCAAGTAAATGTAATAAATATGCACATGCATGTTGCTCGATCACTATCTCCATGGAATCCGTTGGGAGCTCATGAAACTCACCTAAGAGTCATCTAAGGATCGCTCGGCTACCACGTATCATTGTAGTATGAGGAGCTCTGCCAAGGAGTCTAACTAATAAATCCAAATGTCCTCCTCCTGTCGTGCCTATGATAGCCTCTCCATCTATGCGAAGTCCTAGAAGAACTGCCACATCCATGAGAGTGATGGACATCTCCCCATAAGGTAGGTGAAACGTCTGTGTCGGCCTCCTCCATCTCTCGATAAGAGCTGTCATTAAAGGCTGATCAAGACGAACATATTGTAGATGAATAAAATGTCTGAATCCTGCTCGCTCGATATACCATAGAATAACGCTCATTTACAGGCCAATGGCAGCGATATTGAAAATGTTCAATGTACTCAAGGAACATGGGGTCCTATAATAAATTTAAATATTATAACCTAGTGTAAATGTGACGGCCGCCCATTTCTTTCCTTTATATAAATTTAATCGTCATAATGTTTGACACGCTCGGCCAACACATGTGCGTCTGAACACGACGGCCGTCAATGCAGATCACAGTCACAGATGCTTTATATTAATAATATGCATACCACGGAGTTATAGCACAACAAAATATTATTCATGCTCTTAATAAAATCTTTCACACAAGCCATGGACTTAGGTTCATAGAGTTGAAGTTTTACAAGGCTTACAAGTCTTCGGCCACATCATGCCCTTAAACTGCAGTCATATAAATATTACATATTTTCCAAAAATAGAGAGCAGATAAAATATCTAGGACACTACACTTCCTTCACTTTCGCCCTCGCTGCATTACCTGCAAAATCTGGGGGTGGGTGAGTATTTTAAAATACTCAGCAGGTTGATTTAAAATCTAATAGAGATGCTAAGCAGAAATTTCTTTGAAAACCCTACAACATTTTCTTTAGCAACCTTTATTGTGATAAATTATGCATAAAACAAAACGGTTCCAAATCACAACAAATCCACAAGCCGTGACACCCTACAGCCTACCCTCGATGCTCATGGGGCAAACGAGGGCCACTTAGGGACAGAGCTTTCCCACGATGCTCTACCCTGTGCGCGCCACTTGCCGATTTATTTTTCTCGGCGGGCATCATCACTCTATGATTATTCCAGGTTCTTAAGCCAATGAATTAATCATTACATTATTCAAAACATAGCAACATCCATGCTAAAATAGTTCATTACATAGCATGTCTTCCATAATCAGTCACATAAGCTTAATCATGTTAAATCATGCGTAAAGAAGGTATACTAAGCACACATTTAGAGTTTAAAGTCCCCTACCTTAAATCTTGGTTACAAATTTGTAACAAAAGAAGCCTCGAATAAAGAAACTGACTCTACCACAGCGTCCAAAACGTTCAATTCAGTAGGAAATGCCTTTTGAATCACTCGATTCAGACTTAAAACAGTTGAGAACGGACGAAAATAGGTTCAAAAGTGGAAAAACTGGAAACAACACAAAAAATAGGCCCGGGACCACTATTTATAGGCGCGCGCATGGGGGGCCCATGCGCACCACATCGCGCGCGCTTGTCACACTTCACACGGATGCAACACGTGCGAGACTCATATCGCGCGCATTTCCCGCGCTACCCGGGCCTCATCGCGCCGATCGGGGCGACGACATGCGGCAACCCACGTCGCAATCGCAGCGCGTGTCGTCGCGGGCCCTGGCAGCGCGTGATGCGGACCCGCCACACGCGCCCATTGCATGTTGCGCGCCCAGCCCGCAGGCCCGGGTCCACGTGGCACCAGTTGATGCTAGCCGTGTGCGTCAGCTTGCATCAACCTTTCTTTGTATAATATTTTAATTTAAAAAAACCGAAAACTTTAAACACGTGTATCTTATCTTCCGGACTCCAATTCACTCATTCTTGACACCGTTGGGCTCATATCGATGAGCCCTACCAAACTAGACCCCACATGGGTAGGTTATCCAGCACTTCTAAGGTGGGTCCCGCCCATTTGGCACCTTTCCCGAGGATGTAACTTTTGGCCCCGGTGTCCGAGTCAAGCGCTTTGAAAGCCATACACTCGTTTTTCTACACTCTACCATAATCTCATGAAAATTAAATATGTAACAAACTATAACTAATTAAAAGAATGCTACCAACTCCAAAATTAACTTATTAGAAAACGTACTGGAAATTCAGGTCGTTACAGTAATGTATAGTGTAAAAAAAAATATATTCATGAATAGTTACAATACCTCCCTTGCCAAATAGAAGTCGACCTATGTGACTGCAGTTAGACAATTACCGTCTCATCAATAGGGCCTGGCCCGTAAAAAGAATCCATATGATCTGTGGAGAATTAAAATCTTTATGAACATATAGTTATATCTAAAATAGAAAATAAATAAAAAGACTAATTGTATGTTTACCAATCAACATAAGGGTTTCTACAGGATTTACTATTATGTCCAATTTGTTTGCACCTCCTACATTTAGACCCTCCTCTACCATCTCTCTCCAAGCTCACACGGTCCATTGTATTCCTAATGCGAACAAATCGTGGGCAACTGGTTGTCTTGTTGCTCTTGGAGGGAATAACTAATCGTTTATAATTAAACCCTTTGCAAGTGTACAAGGTTATTGTACTAGGATAAGTATTTAAGGGTTGTCGAACCTCAGAGACGGATGAATTATTACTAAATCTAAAGAGGAATTTGCTTATTAAAAACTAAAAAGAACTTAAACTTAAATTAAGTAAAAGAAATGAATCAACTAGTTTAAAAGCAAGAGATTAATATAATAGAATTTACTTAGGAAATTGAATCCACTATAGAACCATAACAATTTCTTAACTTTTAATCTAAATCTAGTGTAAATATGAATAAGTATTCTCAGCTACAAGCTAGAATTACTTCAGAAATAATCATTAATTAAATTCATGGCATGAACTATCTTCGACAATAGCATGAATCATCTACACTAAACTAGCTATAGGCATGACTCGTCTAATCTTAGTATAACACATCCAATTCATTAATTATCTAAACATTAAAGCTATTGTATGAACAGCTCATCTAAATCACAGAAATTAAAATCGATGAAAATATCAAAACCATATCAATCTATCATCTACAAGACAATAAATCAACATAGACTTGAATAAACATTAAAAGCTCTTCCATTAAAAAGGAAATCCTTATCATACAATTGTCATCATTCACAACTAAGATCTAAATTAAAAAGAAAAGAAACTAAAACTTATCTATAGCTTCATCAACTCCTAAGTAAAAGAAAAGTATAGCCTTCCATTGTAGAAGAAAGCACTTGAATCTCCATTGAAAGCTTTGAGTTTTCTTCCATCTTCTTCTTCCTTTTTCTCTTCAGAAAATCTACTGGAATCCCCCAATTTCGAGCCACATAGGTCTTTATATAGGCATAAGAACCGGAGAAAGAAGTCCAATATAAAAAGGATTCAAAATTGGCTCAAACAAGGAAACTGCGCGTTATCCCGTTCGAACGCCCTTTATGCCCGTTCGAACTCCTATACTGTGTTTTTGTCTGAATTCACATTATCCCATTTGATACTTCAAACACCCCGTTCGAATAGCTACACTGTTTCTGCACTCTAAGTTTTTCTGGACAGTCCAATTTCTTGTTCATTAAGTTTTTCTTCATGTCCATATTAATTTCTAACATGTTTATAACTCCGAAAAGTTGTCCAAATCACTTTAAAGCATGTCAAGACTATTTTGAATTATTCCAAACATCATCCAAGTACCTTGATAAGTACAGACCTACAAAACATAAAATATCATACTTTAGACATGTAGAATATAACTAAAATTCCAACTTGATTTAAATACATATCTAAACTACTAATAACTACAAAATTATTAATAATTAAACTAAAATATTAATAACTATCTTAATCTAAATAAACTATAACTAACTCTAAATTAACCTAATCTATACTAACAAATAAGGTAAAAAAGTATATAAAATAGATATATATTTCATACTTATCAATAACACATAAGGTATATCTCTCTCTCAAAACTCCCGACCACGAGGAGAATAGAATTGTGCGGAGTACACATTTCTATAAGTAGTCAATGTGTAATAAAGTCCTACCTGTATAGGCTCCTGCTGCTTTCCCCACACAGCAATAAGGTGCAAGCAAGGATACAAATAGACTTGAGGGAGATTGCATGTACAAGTATGAAGAACTGCATTCACCACAACCTTTCGGCCATGCATTGACATCACTTCGTACTCATTGCAGTTGATCCTGTTAATTATATACTCCCCAATTCTTCTTGTTTGTTCTCTAATTAACCCTTCCACTCTGGGAGTATATGGGGAGGCCATGGCATCCGCAGTAGAAGATCGTTTCACGAAGAATTTTAGTACCTGAAAAAAAGTAGTTGATACTAAAGCCTGCATGGGTAATCCTCGTGCCCCCTTCAAGATGTTATTTAAACTTTTATCTATATCTGTAGTCATCATGCCAAAACTTCTAAAACCATCGTGAGCAAGAGACCACTGTGTAGGACGCAATCCTTCTCCTAAGAGGAGTTGTTTTGCCCTATGACTCTCCTGACCAATCAAGTCCATTTCAGCATTATACTATTCTACTGTCAATGCACAGGCTACTATCCCAAACAAGTCTGTCAATGTATCATTTTCAAACTCCTTAAAATTTGTCTTTATGCGATGGATGCAATAATGATGGTAGCAGTATGGCTCGGGAAGAATCTTTGGCACAGCCTTCCGAAGCCCCTTATGTCGATCTAAAATAATTGTGACATTTGTCATACCCATAAGTGCATTATCCCTCGGTTTACTTAAAAACCATTTCCAATTTGCATAATCTTCCTTTGCTACTATCCCGAATGCTAGAGGAAATAACCTATTGTTTTACTCTGTAGCCGTTGCAGCCATAAGAGCTTCGGGATACTAGTCATACAAGTGAGTGGCATCGACACCAATCATCGGCATGCAATGTTGAAACCCTATTATAGATGGGCCAAATGCCCAAAACATCTGCTTAAATCTCCTATAAAGGCCATCATCTTCACCTCTTACTTCATCATACTCCAAGTTGTAGTAGGTGTCGGGATTCGCTCCTTACACTACCCTGAGGTACATTAGAAACCATTTGTATGATTCAACCAATCCCCATAAATGGCTTTTATGGCCATATTCCTTTCCGCCCATGCTTTCTTTAAAAAATATCAACGTGGAACCTCTCCTTCATTCTTTGAATAATATCACTTGGTGTGAGAGTTAATTCAGCTTAGATAGCGGGTATTATGACCTTCGAAACAAATGATGCACTACACTACCTATGATCAGTGCTAAGCTGGGCATTCCGACATGTTTGATCACCTCCACATGTCTTCAATTTAAAGTACCCGACACCCTTCTTCATTGATCCATGAACTCTCAAAGGGCAAGTACTATCAATGCACTTCACTGTATACTCTAACATATTTGTGCGTATAACCTTGTATTGGATATGATTCTTAATTGAAAATTCCTTCAAGGTTGTGACAAATGCCTCTTTATTCTCAAAGATACACCCAACATATAACTCTTCTTCGTTTTGTTGGTCCATATCCATGACATAATTAACTGTCACATCTATCTCCTCATCTGTGATATGTGCATAGAGTGGCTCCTCATCATCATATTATGGTGGCTCTTCATCATCCACATTCATGTCATTTGTGGTAATTGCATTGTCTATCACATCATCCCCCTTGTTGTCAACCATCTATTAAGCGCTTTCTTCACCTCTAACTCATTCTTCGTTCATGTCATACTCTTCTTCACCTGCTTCACCAGTATTATCTTCACCTTCATTGGCCTCATTTACATCAACATCTTCATCATGGACATAAACGCCCCTACAAATGAACATCTCATATGTATTCAATTCCATATGCCTTAACCCTTTCTTGAAAACCTAAAAATGTTATATTCGTTTATGAATATGTATTTCACCTTATATTGGATGTTCCAACATCGGTATGTCCAACACCTGTGTAGGGGTAATGAATACCTATCAAGCTTTGAGTTTCATACCATGTACCACCTTGAGACATTTGAAGGCTAAATGTCTTACGTGCATGTGATGTGTACCTTCCACATTACACACAAAATTCATAATTTACCATCCCAATTTTCATCAACAATTATAAGATTCAAATAGATGACCGAGGTACACATCTAAATAAACCTCACCTCCAATTAGGTCCACTCCCATCGTCAATAGGTGCAAACGACCTATGATGGTCATTTGAAGTTACTATCATCGATAAATTTCCTTCTTCTTCATCATCCACTGGCATTTGAATATACCTTCCACTGTTCACATTTCTTTCAAAGCTCCTGTGAGAGCTCCTGTGTGAGCTCCTATGTAAACTATTGTGCCCTTCACTAGGCACTCTGGCCTCTTTTTTGAGAATAGCTTAAAATAAATTATGTGAGGCGAATGGTGAAACATAAAACTCAATTATGCATCATCATTTATACATATTAGTGCTTATCTCGATCCAAATGTTGGAATATTATATTTTATAGTAATTTTTTATCTCATTCGATCCCGCCCAACTCTGCTATCTACTTGCATTTCAAATTCATCATAAGTAGACGGTTTCTTAATTAATAATTCATTTGTGCGTCCTTCATAGTGAAGCATAAAACTAACCATTGTTTATGCCATCTCTATTCACTTAATTCATAAACAATAAATTACATAAATAATACATTAATTAATTACTTAAAAAAAACTATTTTACTTAATGAAACATGAGATTAATCTAGCTTAATATAAAAACCAGTAGTAAATAAATCAATTGCATACTATCAAAATTAGTTTTTAAGATAAAAACCAACATCATAATTCAAAAAAAAATTTATTACACAAATAAAAAATTTAGCCAAGGTAAATTGAATAATATATTAGATATTTTAGCCACTATATTTATACTACAAATCAGTACCCCCAAATGTGTTGCTCCTACTTATTATCATAAACTATAAATACATCAAAAATTTCCACCTCGATTTCTTGCATTGCATGAAAGAAAATGATGTTTTTATATCAAAATTACACATAAAAAACTTACAATTATGATTATTCTAGATAAGTGAACTTACATGAATTTTGTATAGGGCCAACTAATAAAACCCAATGAAATTTTGTAAATATTTTTGTTGCGAGAATATCATCAAATTCTGGTTTTACCATGCAAATTACAATTTTAGACCATTTAAATAGAATACGTCATAGAGTCACAAGTTTGAACAGAGAATAGAGACTTACAACATCCGTGTTTAACTTTGCACCAACAAATCAAGACAAATTTGATCTAAACATAAATTCAACCAAATTCAAGGACGAAAACAGCATGCAATCACTTAGAAAATAGCAGTCTTAAAAAATTTAGAACTCACACACCACCTCACATTGAAACTACATAGCTTATAAAAGGATGGAAAACCCACAATCTAGAACTCAATATGACTGCTAGTGAGCCACATTGTTCATCCAAAAGAGCAAAGAAAAAAATGGTAACAAGAGTTTTACCTTATCGCCCAAATAAAACGTTGGCGAAGCTATACAACCACCACCAAATGCGAAGGTGAGATATTTGAGCCCAGCTGGATGTCCCCGCTCTAGTTAGGTAGATTTGATGGAGGAATCGTGTGTGAGGACGGTGAGACGGTGGTTTCACTTTGGTCAGTGGTGGATCTGGGTGGAGCACGGTGGGGGCGGAGAAAATTTTGAATGCAGTAGACGAACGGGAAGAGGAAGGTCAGAGAAATAGAGAGTGGATTTCGTCATTCAACTTTCGTCATTCTAAAGGACGAAATTCGTTAAAAGCCAGAGGCCATGAGTGAGTTCAGGGGAGGGAGCTAAGTAGTAAGATTTCGTCCTTCCAAATAACGAAATCCAATTAATGGTCAAGTGGATTTCGTCCTTTAAAATGACAAAATTATCTTAAAGTTGATTTCGTCTTTCTAAAAGATAAAATTATAAATAATTTTTAAAAAAAATTACGTAGTGGCTAACACTTAACTGGCGCCTACATAGATAAAAAGAACATCACTTTAAAAAATATTTTCCAAAAATATATTATTTTAATAATTATTTTTTTAATATTATTTAAATAATTTTACCTTTAAAAAAATATAATACAAAAATATCACTACTTTAATTTAAAAATCCCTAGCTAAGTTTATAAGTTGACGCGTCTGTTATTAGACTAGTTCAAATAGCCATTGGAGTTGGCCTCTTCTAAGGTTCTTTATTTTTCGTGCCAACGCTGTGTCGCATTGTGGTAATGCATGTTTAGCCGGCCCCAGATCAGCCATGAAACCGCCCACGCGCTCCATTTGCGTCTGAAATATAGTACTACTCTAGGCAGTGATATCAATTTTCAGATTTGACTTCCCACGCACTAATGCATTATATTAGGTGGTCCATGTCAACCGTGCTTATTGGGTAGTGATTCAGACTTTGACAACTTTATTGCCATTTGCAACCTGCCTTCTCACTATACACAGGTCAGCATTGAAAACATGATGAGGTCATCCTTGTCTCATCTATCTTAGATATCTTGTAAAGGAAAAGACTGGCCTGCCCCATTGAATAAATTTATAAGACGAATGGGAGGTGAGGATCTTGGTTTGGGCGATGGTCAGTAGTATAACAAAGGAGAATAGAGAAGCAGAGATTTTTACTCCATGTTTCAAGTTTTTTAAATTAAGTATATTCCTAAGCAAGCTAAACTCCCCAAGTAAAAATCAAATCCTGTTTTGAGCTATTCTTTAAATAACCAACTTCCTAAGCAAGCAAATCCTGATTAAGTAAAATTCCTAAATGCATGGACTTCTAAATTTGAGAACAACTCCAAGCGTTGATGCCTTGTATCGATCAGACTCCCTGTCTTGAAAACAAACAACTCATCCTTGAGTTTGGCATTGAGCTTGGCAGAGGTTTAGGTGGAGGATGTGGATTCTACATTTTTTCTATAATTAACAAAGGTTGAAGCATTTTGCAAGTAGGTCCTGTGACGATCTATGGTTTCTTACCTTTATTTACTCTTAAATAAATAACATGATCTATAGTTATAGTCTGAGCATGAAACCTATATGACTAAAAAGTAGATTCAGATTTGATCGTAAAATGTCATGAATTCTTTAAACATTGTTCAATTGAGGAAGATGTGACCTTTCAAAACTTATGCATTGTATAGGACTTGATTACCCAACTATGGGAAAGTTGACCAATAGACCAAACCATGTGGGCCCAAGTATGCCAATTTCGCAATACCATTAGTGACGTTTGTATATAAACAATGCTAAAAAAAGAGAGAAAAGAAGAAAGAAAGAAAGAGGAAAGAGAGAAGGGGGAGAGAGAGAAGAGAGAGAGTGAAGAGAGATAGAGGGAAGAGAGAGAGGAGATAGAGAAAGGAGAGAGTGAAGAGAGATAGAGGGAGAAGAGAGAGGAAACAGAGAGAGGAGAGAGTGAAGAGAGATAGAGGGAGGAGAGAGAGGGAAAGAGAAGAGAGAGGATAAATAAGAGAGAAGAGAGAGGGGAAAGAAGAGAAAGAGAGAGAGGAGAGAGAAAGAGAAGAGAGAGAGAAAGAGAAGAGAAGAGAGAGAAAGAGAAGAGAGAGAGAGAAAGAGAGAGAGAGAAGAGAGAGGGTAGAGAGAGAGGGTAGAGAGAGAGGAGAGAGGCAGAGAGAAAGAGTGAAGAGATAGAGGGGTAGAAAGAGGAGAGAGGGGGGTTACCGGGGGAGAGGGGAGATTCCGGCAGACGGAGAATGGGAGGGGGGGTGGCGGAAGGAGGAAGTGGGGGTGGGGGTGGGGGTATTTAAACACAGCAAGGCAAAATTTTCTCTCAAAGTTTTGTATTTGTGACCTTTTATGCTTTTTGTGATGTTTGTATATAAACGTTGTAATACCATTAGCGACGTTTGTATATAAATGACACTAAAAAAAGAGAAAAAATGGAGAGAGAGGGGGGGAGGAGAGAGAGGGGAGAGAGAAGAGAGATAGAGGGAAGAGTGACAAGGAAGAGAGAGATGAGAGAGAGAAGAGAAAGAAAGAGAGGAGAGAAGAGAAGAGAGGGGGATAGTTAGAAGGGAGAACAGAGAAAAAGAGAGAGGAGAGAGAGAGGGTAGAGAGAGATGAGAGAGACCGGAGAGAAAAGTAAAAGATTAAAAAAAAGCCTATTTGTGACGCTCTTTATTGAGTGTCACAAATACTAATATTTATTATAAAAAGTTTTATATTATTTGTGCTGCTCAATAAAGAGTGTCGCAAATAGGTATAGTAGTTGCAATGTTTAAGCATAAGCATCGCAAATATTTTAACTATTTGCTATGCTAGGCTTAATTTTTTTCAAAAATTTTCTTCTCTCTCCTCACTCTCTACCCTTCTCTCTTTTCACTCTATCTTCCTTTCTCTACCCTCTCTCTCCTCTCTTCCCCTCTCTCTCCTCTCTCTTTCTCACTTCTCTCTTCTTTCTCTCCTCTCTCTTTCTCACTTCTCTCTTCTTTCTCTCCTCTCTCATCCTCTCTTCTCTCTCTACCCTCTCTCTCCACTCTTTCTCTAAGCATCGCAAATATTTTAACTATTTGCTATGCTAGGCTTAATTTTTTTCAAAAATTTTCTTCTCTCTCCTCACTCTCTACCCTTCTCTCTTTTCACTCTATCTTCCTTTCTCTACCCTCTCTCTCCTCTCTTCCCTCTCTCTCTCTCTCTCTTTCTCACTTCTCTCTTCTTTCTCTCCTCTCTCATCCTCTCTTCTCTCTCTACCCTCTCTCTCCACTCTTTCTCTAAGCATCGCAAATATTTTAACTATTTGCTATGCTAGGCTTAATTTTTTTCAAAAATTTTCTTCTCTCTCCTCACTCTCTACCCTTCTCTCTTTTCACTCTATCTTCCTTTCTCTACCCTCTTTCTCTCCACTCTTTCTCTACCTCTTTCTCTATCCTCTCATCCTCTTTTCTCTCTCTACTCTCTCTCCTTTATTATATATTATATTTTAAAATTAATAAAAAAATTAAAATAAAATGTATTGGAGATGCTTTGAAAAATGTGTTGCTAGTACTTTATGTAGTAGTGACACAATTTCTTAAACGTTACTAAATGATATTTTATTTAAATTTCTTTATTAATTTTAAAACATAATAAAAAAATTAAAAAATCTAAATTAATCTCTCCCCCTCTTTGTCTCCTCTCTCTCTCATCCTCTATTCTCTCTACCCACTCTCTTCCCTCTCTCTGCACTCTCTCTCTTCTCTCTCATCCTCTCTTCTCGCTCTTCACTCTTTCTCTCCTCTCTCATCCTCTATTCTCTCTACCCTCTTTCTCTATTCTCTCTCTCCTCTCTCTTTTATTATATATTATATTTTAAAATTAAAAAAAATTAAAGTAAAATATAAAAAAATGTGTCGTTAGTACCCTAGGTAGTAGCAACGCATATTCATATGTGTTGCTACTGCCAAGGGTACTAGCAATGTAATTTCTTAAGCGTCGCTAATGAATATTTTATTTTATTTTTTTATTAATTTAAAATATAATAAATTAATAAAAAAAATTAAATTAATTTCTCCCCCCTCTATGTGAGGTTGATTCTTGTTGGCTCATTTTTGTAGAACCACCCTCAAAGCCAAGTATGGGACCAATGAGAGTGGGTAGTAAATTAGGTGGGTAGACCCTATATGAATTTATAGTCAATTTTGATAAGTGGGACCCACTAATAATACTAGACAAATTTTTAACCCTAAATCAATAACTCAAAATCCATGAGGTTAAATGAATGGGTCTTATATATTAGAATTGCACTAAATTTGGTTGAACTACAATATTAAAGTGGATCTTTAAATCTCGTTGTTCCTACTCCTTTGTGTGACTTCCATGAATCCAAATTAATAATTATAACCTCAAGCACTGATTTGAAAGCGAGATTGAATGGTGTGATGAATGGGCATTCTTCTCTCTTCCTTTTTGTTACTAGCCTTCAAGTGTCCCTCAAACCTTTGAAGCTTTTCTCTTCATGCTTCATCTTTATCTTCTTCTAGTTCCTCAATTAAAACTTCTTTTAATTGTTGATTAGCCTTGAGTATTCTTCAATACTCTTGATTAAGAATCAAATGCTCCTCCTCAAGGTCTCTTATGTCTATAAAAAAGTGCTTGTGTAAACACTATTTTTAATATCTTTTACCTATAAGTTTTTCTTACAAAAACTATGGTGATACAAGGAAAATAATTGCAAAGGTCTCCCCCCTTTTCTTCTCTTAAATATTAATTTTTCTCTCTTCAATTTCATCCATATGTAGCCCTTTTATAGTCTTAAGTTGGTTAGGGTTAAAGGAACCTAAGTTGCAAATGACTATTCTAGAATCTTAAACTAGCTAAGTAAAACTACAAGCAATTGATTGTTATTCTTTCTATCTGAACGAAATCCCAATCGATGATTGGACCAATACAGTGCAATGCAGGAGGCTTCAATGATTACATTACTCATTATCTCAACCACTTGGGTTCATAAACCCTTATGGGTTTTAGCTTCATTGCATAAATGGGGCAGTCATGCTTTAAAAAAATATGTGGTCGAGTTTGTAGAGTAGATCATGGTATAGTGAGGAGATTGGTCTCCTCGATGTGGCTACTGTGTTGTAGAGATCCTTAATGATATGCACTTAGTTAGGGAAAGAAAGAGGAAGAGAAAGAAAGAGAGAGAGAGAGAGAGTGAATTTAGGATTCCCATAAGGCATTCAAAAAATATTATAGCTCTCTAACATATTAAGCAATCATATATGTATGCTTTGAATATCAATTTGTTATAAACAAAGTCGCTTGCCAAGGTGTTGTCGATCTGTTGAAAGACCATATGATTCAATCGGCATCAATAGGCAAGGTGAAAACAATCTATCAAACATGATAGAGTTCCAATCACTTCACTCGACTTTGCATGAGAGGGTGTGACCTGTAGAAATTTTACCAATATGAGAGTCAAATTCTGACTTCAAGGATTGACTTTATATGTCCCCTACACTTATAAATATGCATGAGGGACATCCCCAAGCCCTAGGGAAGGCCTATTATGAGGTACAATTGAGAATTTGAAAACCTAAAACTTTTCACGTCCTAGTTAATTGATTTATAAATTTTAATTGATTTAAGCTTTGATTCAATTGAGTTTAGTGTGTGATTCCTGATGCGTATTGAGAGATCAATATAAAGTAAATCACACATGCCACACAAAATTGCACATCATTCATTGAAATTTGTGTTTGAGACTCCTTTTTCCTCTTTTTACACTTCAAAACGAACCAAAATTTCCCCGAAATGAAATGACCCCTCACCGAAACAAACTAATATGCTGACTATGATCACATATAGCATTTTTGTAGAAAGACGAGCAAGGGTGTAGCTCATCGATAGCCTTATCTATAACAGCAAGTATTTAGCGAAGACAAAAGCAAATAGCTGATTTGCAATAGCACTTATGATTGATTACATGATAACTTGAACGGCTTCTTGCTTTCCAATTTTATCAAAAGGTACAATGATTTAACTGTTCGCATGTATGGTCATCCTTGACTTACAAAAATTGTAAGGTAACATCTCAATTCCAAAATAAAAGTGGTGCGTTAGATCCGTCAGTTAGCCGCTAGCTCTTCAATTGAAAGGTTCCATCAGAAGATGCGGACAAAAAACTCTTCTGTAAGCCATGCAATGGTATATTCTCGCTCAAAGAAGTGCTTGATCATCTATGCACGCCCAGTATAGGTTCCAGTTCTTGTATCTACTAATATTTCCTCACCTGTGTTTATGAATAATGGAACATTCACCACAGCACCAGTGTCAAGAGTTGCTGGCTTTGAACCACCTGCAATGAGATTGAACCCAAAAGAAAAATAATGGCAATTACTTAATTCAGTTAATTGCATTATATTCAGAATGCAGCCATGTGATGGAAAGACACTTCAAATTTCTGAAGTAGGAACTGCAATGCTTTGAATCTATGATTAATCATTAAAATACACAAAACCAATACCATTAGTTCTTCTGAACATCTAAGGAACGTAAATAGTTGTGCATAACAAACTTTCATATAATCGATATGCTAAAATAACTGAATTATATTCTGAAATTTTTACATGTATATTGTGACTGCACTTTTACAATAACATCAAACTACTTTCTCAGTTCTTTATATTCAACTGCTATCCAATTTTAATAAATTCCAAGCCTAAAAAGAAAGCTATCTTGAGTATAGAGCCATTGCAAAATAAAGAACATGTTCATAAGGAAAGCTTTCTTATTCCAAATAGCAATGATGATCTTCACTAATGCCTAATTTAACAATCAATTTTGATATAAGTATTGAATTATTTTTAACATGATCACAATAAGGAATACAGGGCTAGCAGGTTGGTCGGGGAAGTTCCTCCTATACCTCCTCAGTACAAGTAACTAAATTCGTCAGCTTAACACAGATGGTGTTTATGTAGATAAGATTCTAGGTGTATTGATTGACCAAGCATGAATTTTAAGAGCAACCAACATTAGCATTCGTTTTTAAACTACTTTGAATATGTTATGATATAAGATGCCACTGTCCTTTCATTTCATTTTACCAACAATTTTTCTCCTGAAGCCATGTATCAAGAATGAACATATGTTTACTTGACCAAAGGGGAGAAAACAGGGCATTGAAAACAAGGGGTCAACTGTCTAATCACTTGAATAATCATAGGACTAAACTGACAGGGGCACCACAAATAGGGACATTCTGAAGGCCACATTTCAAGAGGTATTTTTCCATCCCCTGAGTCTGAAACGAGACCTCATAACTGCATAAATAGGCAATCTTCAAAGTATTATCATAAAACTTACCATTATATACTTGTTCATACCTTCAGGACAAAACAATATGACAATCCATATGCACCAGCTTGCCATTAGTACCTCAATTTAAAGGCCAAGATCTAAATTCTTGCCAACAGGACTGTTTAGCTACGTTACTCAATGGACTTTGAATAATTGATAGGGGCAAAAGGATTGAATAGTGCAGAAATAATAACAGTATTACACTCATCAGTTAGTGAGTTGCGTGCAAGAGTACTACCCAAGCTCCAGCTTAAGGGGTTTAGGATGACATATAAGTAATTCTTGCTATTTTCTTGCCAAATGTTTTTTTTTGGCATTTTCTTGTTAAATATACCCAAAAGAATTCTAAATGCGTATGAAGAAATGTGTGTGTAAGGGATTTGGGAGGAATTACAGGTTTGACCTAAACCAAAAGAGGATTACCTTGTGCTGTGTCACCTCTGAGGCCAGGATCTACATCAACCACGACCAACTTAACTGTGATAGGAAGTTCAAAATCAATGACCTGCAGAAGGTTCATTGCTATAATCAAATTTGATGAAATCAGAATTTAAGATCCGCTTAAAAGACGTGTATCATAATGCAGATTATCAAATGATTGTAAATATTATTGTTCACGATTGGTAATTCCACAAACTAATAACATATCATTTCAACAACGATCTAGAACACAATCAGGATCAGGCCTGCTGAATCCACATAAACTCATATTGTGCAGCTCAAATGAACTTTAACAGGAAATATACCCGTCCATTCCAAAACAGCAAACTGCAATCCATTCCCTCCTTTAGCCATTTAGTCTTGTCACCAACATCAGCCTCATTTAAACGGATTTCCTCATAGGAAGACTGTAAAATAAAAAAGGAAAAATCATCAACTAGGATAAATGACTTCGTTTCCTACTTGATCTGCAAATACTTACACGCTGAACACTCATATCAGTAATATAGAAGGTAATTGATGCAGGAGTAGATAATAAGTTTGTTCATTAAAAACTTATGGCAACGCCAACTGCAAAGCCACATATGCTGACTCCAAGAATCCAAGGGAAAAAATGTCATTCTTAATTATCTAGGAACAACTTGTAAACCGAATATTTAAGATTTCTGTTAAAAAAAGTTAATCTGTGTCAAAAGGGCCATAAAAAATGAAACCAAGATTTAAGCATTACAATGTCCATATTTCAATTAAAGACAACAATGAATATCCTTGATTTTAACAAGTTTCAAGTACTGCCGCACGAAAAATATAAAACAATCTCACATTCTATCAGGCATGTAGTAGATGGGAAACATATATTGAAGATTATGAAGTATCCTTGATTTTTAACAAGTTCCAAGTACTGCTGCACAAAAAATAAACAATAGTCTCACATTCTGACAGGCGTGCAGTTGATGGGAAACAAATATTGAAGATTATGAAACATAAAAAGAGGAAAACCCACGTACCAAGTCCATGAACACAAACTGAGCACCATCTTTGTAAGTGAATTGTTTGGTTTCCTTTAGTATGTTTGCTTCAGCTATCTGTATAGCAGATACAACGAATTAGATAAAATAAATGTAAGAACGTCAATCAGTGTGCATAATTTCATTTTTCCGTACTTTGTAGCTAAACAGAAAGAATACTGGTTATATAGAAAAAGCTTCTACTTCAATATTTCAGCTGCATTGTGCAACAAAAAAAAAGGGAATTAATGTTAAAGGAAGAGTTTGCAGGACAAGACTTCTTAAATCCCAAAGAAATCACAATCGGTAGCATGAAAAATAAGTTGCAAAATATAATAAATCCCTTTACACTTTAAAAAGAGAGCTTCAAAATATAAAGTTCTTGATGCCTCTGAATGTTTTTGAAAAAATATGGAGAAATCCTGCATTTGTCATGCATTAAATGAAAAGCGGAGACACTTAAAAATATTTATCCTGATGACATGAAAAGCACTTAGAACAAATTTCATAAGTATTAAAGATGTTGCCTAAAGTCTAAAATTTAATAGGATAAATTATAGGCTTATTCTGTATTACGTATTGAATGGAAAAAACTACTCTATAGAAAATTATGTACTCCCTCCGTCCTAAATTAATAGCTCCATTTGACTTAATAGCTCCATTTTGTTCAACTCAAATGATTGGGTACTTAAAATAGAGTATCATAAGCTTATTTTCCCTTCTTTTAGAGGTGGGTTTCACCATTCAATAAAAACCACTATTTTTCCAAATGTTGCTCTTAATATAGGACGGAGGGAGTTTTATACATCCAAGTTTGGAAGAGCAATTTCAACCCAGTTTGGCTGGCAAATAAATAACACTATTAGAGCGGTTTTGGTAAAAGAAAGGATATATTGCAGCGCAGAAAGCATATGATATGATAAATTCTTCATAGAACCACGGTTGCCTAATTAAAAATACTTGCAACCGAGTGATTCTCATTCTCCCATTACAGATGTTGTAGAAAGTACAACTTAAAAGTTGAAAGTAGGATATTACCGTACTTCCAGCTCGAAAGGTTTTCTCAACTATATTGCCCGTCACATAATTGCGCATTTTGGTCCTCACAAAAGCTGCCCCTTTTCCAGGTTTAACATGAAGAAACTCTACACAAAACCACACAGGAACAAGAAATTAAATTGCAAAGTCATGAAAACATTATCTAACGAGTATTGTTTCAGATATTACATCTGCAGGAACTACACTACAAAAATATCTGATCACCGGGAGAAGTTCATTCACAGAGACACACAAGCAATATGAAGCTATGACCACACAACCTAAATGGAGATAAGCATGAAGACAACTCCCACAAAGGAAACGAAGAAAGACACTAAATTTCAAGAAATAAGGAAACAGGATATCTACACACTAAATTATACTAAAGTAACAACTATGAGAAATCAAGTAGAAGAAGTCTACGCACCCAGAACACGCCAAGGAACACCATCTACTTCAATGTTCGAGCCCACCTTGATATCGTTGCTGGAAAATGCAACAATCTCTGCACATACGGGAAAAATATGAATTATAAAAACAACCTAATAGGTGAAATGGAACACATAGGAAGTATCAGAGACCCATGTGGTAGGTATCTTTTACTTGGGAATCTGGAAAGAAGACGAGGCTTTGAGGTGGACAAGCGCACTGGAAGGAAAAGGCGTGTAGAAGGGAGAGAAAGCCATGAAGAGCGGAGGCAAGGCTGGGAGGAAAAGTGCTGGGATACGAGACCAGCCATCTGGAGTCTGGCCTCGACTTCAGAGAACGAAATTCCGCCAAAATTTTGAAGCTTTCAGAGGACCACGTTCATACTTGACAAAATGATAAGGCCTCTTTCGACCTTGGTTGGGAGAGTAACTCAGCATCTCCAACCGAGGACGCCGCCAAATCTCTCGACAGACGACATTAAAATACACACGGGCTCCACTCGGGTACCATTTTTTACTTCCAAAGAGTTACTCTTGCTTTGTACCTTAAATCTTGCTTTGTACCTTAAATGTTTGGGAAATTTATTAAAATAATAATTAAAAAAATAATAATTACTAAAATATATTATTTTGGGAAATATTTTTTAAAGTGATATTCGTTTTTGCCATGTTAGCGCCAGCCAAGCAATTGGTGCCAGCGTGGCTTTTTTTTATATATTTTTTAAGTTAATTTTGTCGTTTAGAACGACAAAATTTACTTGAATACGATTTCGTCGTTCTAAACGACGAAACCTTATATTACTTGACCCGGTTTCGTCATTCAAAACGACAAAATTAACTTAAGCTGATTTCGTCGTTCTGAACGACGAAACTACCACACTTGTGTTATTTCAAGCTCGGTCGTGGGAAGGACACTGATTTCATCGTTCTAAATGATGAAATCAAATTAATTTTTTTTAAAATTACTATTTAAAACTAATTTTATCACCTGTCCATGTTCATTCATTCAAAACACAAAACACATATAAATATGCACGACTTCATTCATTCCACCCATAACAAATATCACCATAACAAATATCACTATCACGAATATCACCATAACAAATATAAGTAAAGTACATTATATATGAGTAACAAATATAATACATCACAAGTAATATCATAATCTCCTACGTCCTCGTCCTCGTCCTCGTCCTCACCCTCGCCCTCATCCTCGACGGGGGTGTACGAGCTCCTCATGATCTACCTCTAGCTATGGCTCTAACTCTGGCTCCAACTGGGGCTCGGGCTCGGGCTCCGACTGGGGCTGGGGCTCCAGCTGCGACTCCATGTAAGGCTCCTGCTTGGGCTCCGGCTCAGCATAAGTAATAGATGGTACAATACGAGCTAGCCGATGTCGTCTATAATATAAAATCGGATCTGGCTGAGTGACATGTGTAGGGTCTGGAAATGATGAACCTGGAGGAGAGCTATATGCTGTTGATGATGATGGAATATCATGGCATGAAGAGTGCATCGGCTACGTCTGAGCGACCTCGTCGACAGGATAATCTCGATGAACATCCGTGATCACCGAATGAAGTAGTGGCAAGCTATGAAGGACATCATTAGACGATCTAATCACCGACTCACATGCTGCTGCTAAGTCCTCGCACGAAATACAGGTGACAAGTGCATCACTCAAATACGCATTAGTATGTCGAAGCTGACGAAGCTATAAAAAAATAAATTAAATATTAGATAAATAATTAAAACAAAATAAGAAAATAATATATGCCTTAATTAACAAAGTTGTACTTACTAGAGCTGCCTCAGATGCTCCCCTAGGCTGATATGTCATCTCCTCTACATCATCGCGCGGTAAAATATATCGTCGTGTAATCGGTAAATACCAGTGCATATAAGTACTACAAACATCTCGCAATGTCGTAGCTAGCTCCCCTCTAATAATAATAGCTCTCCTATCCTCCCATCGAGCAATATACGACACATGATATATAGCCCAGTCGGTAATATGGCGGCCCTGTCGAGTGATGCGATGGACAAACTCGACAGTAGAAGGTGGGACCCCTTGCTCCAGGTTAAACTGGAGCATTACACGATCTGGCACATACATCTCTATAATCTCATAACATATGAGAGGGGTTCAAGAAAGCCACACCTCTCGACCGTCAGTGCAGAGTGGAGGTATCACAGCGAACAAGTCTTCCGAGTACGGCTACCAAATAATCTATATAATATATATAGATAAGTTAGTTTAAATAACGACAAATTTTTTTAAAATCATTATATAAAAAAGTTCAACACGGTAATAAAATTACCTAGTATGGCCGCTGGTGGTCTAACTCCCCTCTATACAAACGGAGGACTCCTTGTGGATTTTCGGTTCTCTTCTTCCGAACATTCCACCTTAAGGAGTTAAATTTAAGAAATGAGTTCAGCATATGTTCATAAAACGTTGCATAAAAAGTAATGTGGTAAACATAAATACAACCTACCTTGCCCCTAATGGAGCACCCTCGACCAAGCGACCCAACTCAACAGTTGGTCGGCCGACGTGTAAGTGCTCCCACGACCATAACTATGTCATAAAATAGTGATAACAAATATTAGAATTAAAAAATTATATGTGACTAAAACTCCAAGTAAAGTTACACAATTATTTACCTGAAGAAGAGTCAGATAGCCCACAATCCCCGAGGTCATGGCCTGGCATGCCTTTCCTAACTCTCGATATAAGAATGCGAGAGTAGCACTGCCCCATTAATAAGTGCCAGCCATGTCAAAGTCGTGAAGGAGAGAGAGATACGAAACATGCACGTGGCTGCTTGTGGTATCCGCAAATATGGTGGCTCCAAGTAAATGCAATATATAGGCTCATGCATGCTGCTCGATAACTATCTCCGTAGCATCGGCTGGGAGCTCACGAAACTCCTGTAAGAGCCATCGTAGGCTCACTCGGCTACCATGCATCACTGTAGGAGGAGGAGCTCTACCAAGAAGTCTAACTAATATATCCATATGAGCTCCTCCTGTCGTGCCTGTCACCGAACGTCCATCAATACGGAGTCCTAATAGAACTGCCACATCCATGAGTGTGATGGACATCTCTCCATATGACAAGTGAAGCATCTGTGTCTCCCTCCTCCATCTCTCAACAAGAGCTGTCAATAGAGGCCAATTGAGATGAACATACTGTAGATGAATGAAATGGCCGAATCCCGCTCGCTCGAATAAGGTAATATACGCTCATCTATAGGCCAATGGCGGAGGTATTTAAAATGTTCGGTGCACTCAAGCACCCGGGGTCCTATAATAAATTTTAAAATTATAACATGTCGTATTATATCAACCAAAAAATAATAAAACAAATTTTAAAAAAAAGTTATCATACCTCTCCTCTCCAAATAGAAGCAAACCTATGTGACTCCTGCTCTATGAGTAAAGAAGCGTCACTCGGGCCTGGTCCGTAACAAGGCTCTGCATGATCCATATGATCTGTGGAAGATGAAGATCATATCATTAATCGTAAGGAATACATGTGTACGTAACTAAAAAATATAATAAATACAGAGGTTGATTATATGTTTACCAATCAACAAGAGGGTTTCTACATGATTTACTTTTATGCCCACTTTGTTTACACCTCCCGCATTTATATCCTCCTCTACCATCTCTTTCCATTGTTCTACGGTCCATGGTATTCCTAATGCGAACAGACCGTGGGCGACCAGGTTGCCTTGTTGCTATCGGTGGGTATAACACAAATGGTATATCCCTCTCCCAATACTCCCGACCACGAGGAGAATAAAATTCTGCGGAGTACACATTTCTATAAGTAGAAGATGTGTAAAATAATGATGCATTGATTGGCTCCTGCCGCTTTGCCCACACGGCGATAAGGTGCGAGCAAGGATAACCATAAACCTGAGGGATGTTGCATGTACAAGTATGCATCGCAGCATTTACCATAACCTTGCGGGCACAAATTGATGTCACTGCATCGACTCCTGTTGATCCTATTAACTATATACTCCCCAATTTTTCTTGTTTGCTCTCTCAATATGGCTTCCACTTTAGGAGTATATGGGGTGGCTATGGCAGAGGCGACAGAAGATCGTTTAACAAAAAATTTTATGAGCCGATAAAAGATAGCTAACACTAAAACCTGCATGGGTAACCCCCGTGCCCCCTTCAAGACGCTATTTAAACTTTCAGCCATATTTGTAGTCGTCATGCCAAATGTCATAAAACCACCGTGTGCAAGGGACCACTGTGCAGGATGCAATTCTCCTCCTAAGAGGAGATGTTTTGCCCTAGGACTCTCTTGACCAATCAAGTCCATTTTAGCATCAAACTTTTCTACTGTGAGTGCACAAGCTGCTGCCCCAATCAAGTCCGTTAGTGTATCATTTTTGAACTCCTTAAAATTTGCTTTTATGTGACGGATGCAATAACGATGGTGGTAATCCGGCTCTGGAAGAACCTCAGGCACTGCCTTCTGAAGCCCCTTATGTCGATCTGAAATAATGACGATGTTCGTCATGCCCATCAGTACATGATCCCTCAATTCCATTAGAAACCATTTCCAATTATCTCCGTCTTCCTTCCTGACAAGCCCGAATGCAAGAGGAAATAACCCATTATTTCCATCTATAGCCGTTGCAGCCATAAGAGCTCCAGGATATCTGCCATACAAGTGAGTGACATCAACGCCAATCACAGGGATGCAATGTCGAAACCCAGCTATAGACGACCCAAACGCCCAAAACAACCGTCTAAATCTCCTACAAGTCCACCATCTGCACGAGGTACTACATCATCCTCTAAGCGGTAGTAGGTGTCAGGATTGGCTTCTTCCACCACCCTTAGGTACATTGGCAACAATTTATACTATTCTACCCAATCTCCATAAATAGCCTTGATCGTCATATTCCTTGCTGCCCATGCTTTCTTATAAGATATGTCAACATGATACTTCTCCTTCATTCTTTGAATAATATCCCCTGGTGTGAGAGTTAATTCAGCTTGGATAGCGGGCATTATGACCTTCGAAATAAAGGAGGCACTGCACTGCCTATGATCTGTGCTAAGCTGGGCATTCCAACATGTGTGGTCACCTTTGTACGTCTTCAATTTAAAGAACCCACCACCCCTTTTGATTGAGCCATGCACTCTCCAAGGGCAAGTGCTATCAATGCACTTCACTGTATACTCCGCCGGATTGGTTCGTACAACCTTGTATTCGACATGATTTTGAATGGAAAACTCCTGCAAGGCTGTAACGAATGCTTCTTTATTCTCAAAGATGCGGCCAACGTATAACTCATCTTCGTTTTGTTGGTCCAAATCCATTGTAGAATTCACTACCGCATTTATCTCCTCATCTGTGATGTGTGCATAAAGTGGCTCCACTTCACAATACGGTGGCTCTTCATCATCTAGATTCATATCATTCCCAGCAATGGCATTGTCTACCGCATCATCCCCCTTGCCGTCAACCATCTGTTGAGCACTTTCTTCACCTCTAACCCCTTCTACATTTATATCAGAATCTTCTCCACTTACTTCGTCAATATTATCTTCACCTTCATTATCCTCATTTTCATCAATATCTTCACCGTAGACATATCCCCCCCTACATATAAACATCGCATATGTATTAAATTTCGTAAGCCTAAAAAAGTTGAATTCATTTATAAATATATATTTCACCTTTGATTAGATGGTCCAGCATCGGTATGACCAACATACGTGTAGGGGTAATGAAGGCCCATCGAACTTTGAGTTTCATACCATGCACCGCCTTGAGACATTTGAACGCTAAATGGCTCGTGTGCATGCGTCGTAGACCTTCCATATTACACACAAAATCTCAAAATTTAGCTAAACGTATTTTCATTAAAGGATAATAAGATTGAAAACGTATTCACAACTAAATCAACCCTTACCTCCAAGTAGGTCCACTTCCATCGTAAATAGGGGTAGACGACCTATGACGTTCATTTGAAGCTACTGTCATAGATAAATTTTCCTCTTCTTCGTCGTCCACCGGCACTTGCATATGACTTTCATTGTTCACATTTCTATCCCAGCTCCTTTTTGAGCTTCTGTGAGAGCTCCTATGTGAACTACTTCGCCTTTCACTAGTCACTCGGGCCTCTTTTTCGAGAAATAACTCGAAAGAAATTATGTGACGCAAGTGGTGAAACATAAAAGCCATTGATGAATCATCATTTATGTTCATTAGTATCATTCTCGATCCATAGGACGGAAGATTACATTTGATAGTAATTTTCCATCTTCTTCGATCCAACCCAACCTTACTTGCTACG
The DNA here is from genome assembly GCA_035235625.1 of Saururus chinensis. Taxonomy (NCBI): domain Eukaryota; kingdom Viridiplantae; phylum Streptophyta; class Magnoliopsida; order Piperales; family Saururaceae; genus Saururus; species Saururus chinensis. The sequence continues at coordinate 28,519,766 of CP141142.1, forward strand.
TGCATCTCAAATTCATCAAATGTAGACGGTTTCTTCATTAATAATCCTTCTATGCGTCCGTCGTAGTTAATGAAAAAACTAACCATTTCTTCTGCCATTTCTATTCAATTAATTCATAAATAATAAATAAAATTAATATTAGATTAAGCAAACTAATACTAATATCTACTCTAACAAATATATTTTAAAAATATATACGCATAGAAACTAATAACTTTACCAAGTATATAAGCATATCATTAATACTTTATATTAATGAGTAAATTTTCTAATTAATAAAATTAGACAATTGATGCAATAACGCATACAATGTCACAAATCATATAAGCTATAAAAAAAGCATGTTCAAAAACTCAAATCCTCCTCATTTTCCAAATTTTGAGAGACTTGGCATCTTAAAAAATAAAAACTCATTAATTAAAAATCCATCTCAATTCAATAATCTTAAACAAAAAACATACAAAACGACTGAGAACAATACCTATAAAACTAGGGCACAATAATGGTACAATTAAAACTTCAAATTTATTCAATATAGCATAGAAAAGATAAATTACTTCAATTTAACATATAAAAAATCATTTATAATGATTGAAAAAGAAGATAAAAAACAAAAAAAAGCAAAAAATCGCACCTGGAGCGGGCTGGACGTGGGCAGCGGACGGACTGGACGTGGGTGGCGGCGGCTCAATGGCGGCGACGGCGACGGCGGGGCTGGACGGCGGCGACGGGCTGGATGTCGGCAGAGGCAGGCGGTGGATCGCTCGACAGAGGCGGAGCCAAGTGGATTTCAACGAGGCGACTGGAGGTGGAGCGGATCGGGAAATATAAGCCCGATGATTTCGTCGTTCTGAACGACGAAATCAGTGTCCTTCCCATGACCGAGCCCGAAATAACACAAGTGTGGTAGTTTCGTTGTTCAGAACGACGAAATCAGCTTAAGTTGATTTCGTCGTTCTGAATGACGAAACCGGGTCAAGTAATATAAGGTTTCGTCGTTTAGAACGACGAAATCGTATTCAAGCCAATTTCGTCGTTCTAAACGACGAAATCAACTTAAAAAATAAATAAAAAAAGCCACTTGGGCGCCACCGCTTGGTGGCGCTGGCCAGCGTGGCAAAACGAACACCACTTTGGGAAATATTTCCCAAAGTGGTATATTTTGGTAATTATTATTTTTTAATTATTATTTTAATAAATTTTCCTTAAATGTTTTACTCTTTACATTTTAGTTATTATTTCTTAAAGTTTTGACCTTCTTTTAGTTGCATTTGACATCTATAGTTAGAGTTTATTTTTTATCAAATTGTTGCATGGGTAATTAGAGATGTTAATTTGAGCTGCTTGAATATTTCCAATGGCGCAATTTTTTTTGCCTTGAGATTTTTCATATTACTTGGATTAAGACATATGCCATATTCTTTGGTTTTATAAAAATATCCTATAAAACCTGGTTTTACAAAAACTTTTAGAAAAATTAGACCAAAATACTCCTACATCAAGGGTTAGGGGTTAAACTCATGTAAACCAATCACAACAACACATAAGTAAAGAGGCAATTAGAGCTTAGTGGTAATTTGTAATTTTTGCTCGATAATTTTCATCAATAGCGAATTTGAATTTCTATCGGGTGATTGTTGACCTCCCACACTTAATCAGCCATTGCTTTTCTGTAATTTTATCCAAAAATTTCTAACCACTTATCTCTAGGAGAGGATGACACCTACAACTCCAAAAAGGAATCATTGGGGACTATCTAGGGAGAACAAGGCTATATAAGAATAAAAAGAGATGTGGATGCTAAGGAAGTACATTATAGAATAGTCACTATGGCCTCCTATCCTATTGTGTAAAGAGGGACTCTATTATAGTTTTCAGTGTATAAATTTTATTGTATAGAATATCTTATGTAAAAATATACACGATCTTAGGCTCTCATCCCCGACTTGATGAACACTTGCATCAATAACATGTATTGGCAAATGTCATGAATGTTGTGTTTTTTAATACACATAAAGAATATTTTGTGTTTATATGAGATGTAGAGCATATTCTATTATCAATAACACGTATTATTAATATGTCGTGTTATCGTATGTGTGATATGAAGCATATCGTATTATGGGTCGCTGGCTCAAAAAACACACATATCATCTTATCATTCACTATATGGTGAATATTATGTTATTATATTTGTGATATGGAGCATATCGTATTATAGGTCGTTGATTCAAAGAACACATATTGTGTTATCGTTAACACTAGGGCTGCAAATATTAAGGGTCGGCCCGCTAGCCCGGCCCATAAATGTTCAGGATTTGGCCAAAAAAAACTTGAAACGGATCGGGCCGGGCCTCAATTTTAAAAGCCCAAAAAATTTAGGGCCAGGCTTGGGCCTAGGCCAAAAAATGGAAAAGCCCGGCCCAACCCGCAAAAGTAAAGCCCGTTACTCAAGCCCAATAGCCCAAGCCCATCTTTAACCCTTCATCTTCAGATCGCCTTCCAGTTCGCCCTCCAATCTTTAACCCTGATCGCTTTAGCTCTAATTCACCCTCCAATTATGCCGCTCTTCTCTTGAGTTTCCTCTCACCGGCTCTCTCAATTCCTAGTCTCTTACATCTCTCAATCTCTGAACTCTCTTGTCTCCTCTTGCCTCTCCAGTTTTCGCCGCATTGAACTCTTAGTATTCAGCTTTTAGTTCTCACTAGTCACTATCCCTTTCCAGCTCTCACTATTCCTAAATCGCCAATCGCCAATCGCCACCAATCACCGGATTCATCGCGTTGTCATTCGTGTTTAACTCTAAAATTTGTCACTCATCTTTAACCCTAAATTGCTTTGGCTACTCCATGTTGTTCCACCTCATAGTCCCAAATTGCAGCTGCGATTTGAGAGTCTCACAATCCCAAATTGCCGGTTGTCCGCCTCTCCCTTCTCAACCTACAGCCCGCCGGCCTGCTATGGTCCCATGGACTACAAAATCTGACAAACTATTGCTTGGCTCACTTTGGTGCAAACGTGGTCCGGTGGTCTTCGAATATCTCAATTCTTGACAAGAAAAATATTTTTTTCCCTTCTTATGTTCTTCATTTGGTTGATCTGTTGTATATGATTCGTATTTTTTAATTTGTACTTGTTTATTTAATTTGTACTAGTATGTATTCTTTAATTTGTATTTGTCTCTATTCTGTTCTTCTCTCTATTCTTTAATTTCTACATGTCTCTTCTTTCATTTGTACTTGTTCTTGTCTCTATTCTTTAATTTTTATTTGTCTTTATTCTATAATCTAATTTGTTCTTGTCTTTGTTCTATTTTTATCTCTTAGTGGGGAGCTACAATTGGGCTGGCACCATACATGATATGTTGATAAGAGGCATATCAGCAGCCCACCGGAACATCGTGAGCAGACAGGATGAGTGTTCCGCCATGGCTAGGATTCTTGTTGGGGCTTCATTAGTGCTCCAAGTAATGCTCATATGTTTTGTACCACGAGCAAGTCAACTGTCGTATGTCTACAAACACGATATGTTTACACACATATATATCGCCATATCGCTCACACGATATCAAGTCAATCGTGTTATCGGGAATACGATATATAACACGCACATAGACCTATCGTGTACGTGGGTACATGACTAAGTATAATATCATGTATAGGACATTACACAATGGTTATCCGGAACACGATGTGGCCTGAAAGCGTATTCTCAGTAACACGACTAAATTATCTTACTTATGCTTCTGATCATTTGCACTACTGAGCATTTTCTTTTGTATTGGCTGCCGGGTATGGTTTTATGAGAATACGTCCATATGGGCTCCCAGTGGTCCTCCATGCAACCCAAGGTGCAAGAGGTGACTTGGATTTACCCAACTTCTGAGCAATGTGGAGAAGGCCGATAAACTTGACCCGGCCGACAAAAAGGCCAAGAAGAAGATTCTAGCTCATCACCGGATGAGGTACGAGGAGGTCTTCATGCGGCTAAAGCTAGACTCGCAAATTATTACTCAAATCAAACCAATTGCCAGAGAGACACACTTGATGGATGGCCAAAGGGTGAAGGTCAATTCGTAAACTTTCCGGCCAATGAGACCCATTCACATCCTCCACGGCGAGACGTCAGGGTATGTACATTCCGGGCAGGATGTCATTGAATCATTTGTCTTGCCTGTTGATATCATGACTGGAATATGTGATACTGTTTTAGAGAAGGTTGTTCTCTACGGTGAGTGGGGATGGAACACAGAGCAAGTTGAAGCTGCACTCCAGCGTGTTAAGAACACCCTGGAGGTGGCAACTAGCCTCATAAAACATATGCAACCCCCTGAGGAACCGAAGACAGAACAGCCGCATGAACCCCTCAACCAGAAGTCCGTCATGCATCAACCCCTCCTCCAAGAAGCGAAGGATCATCATCAGTTCGTGTCAAATCAAGAGCTTCAAAATCCAAAGAAGCTCACCAACCATCTGCCCATGACACGAACTAGCTAAGGGACAAGTATTGGTTGATGTTCATGGGCAAATGGTTGGTCGTGTCATCAATCACACGATCGTTGAACTAGATGTTACTTCATAAAATAATCTGGTTGTGGTCGTGTTATCATTAGCATGATTAGTCCTGTATTTGTTTTTCCATCAATATGATATGGAGTTTTATTGTGTAAGGTAAAAGACGATTAGCATGCATATCATTTATTTACTAATGTGATTGCTTACTTCTTAAATACAGAGAAAAGGCAACCGCAAGCTGCCTCCAAAATGAAGTAGAAGACTGGTCCGAAGTTGCAAAGGACTATGATAACAAGATTTTTAACTAAACTAAATACAGAATTCCTGGAACAATCTCGGGCTATTGTGGAACAACCTCAGGAGGTCGAAGAACAACCCCATGAGGTCGTGGAACTAGACCTTCCCCGGGATGTAGAGGAACTAGAACAACCCCAGGAGGGATCGGAAGAACACCTGGAGGTATCGGAACAACCCTTGGAGGGACCAGAAGCACCCTAGGAAGAAAATAAAGAAGTAGTTCCGAAACAAGCAATAAAACTAAGATTCAAGCGGAAAGCTGGTCCTGCCGCTCCCTTCTTACCTTGTGTTCCTCGGAAGTCTAGGTCCACCACCGTTGAACTACCTGCTCAAGGTGAGGAGGTAGTTAAGAATGTCTCTGCTCAAGGCTCGAAGAAGTCGAAGCATTTTAGCGGCTATGTTGATGAGAAGTCAACCAAGTTTGGACACATTGCCCAAAATGCAAATCCTAGTGATGAAGTTCCTCTCACATCGGTCCCTGGCCCATACATTATCCGTCTGGCACATCAAAAGTGTCCCACCCCAGAACCAGTGGTCTCAAACATTGGCTCCAGTGGTAGCACTTTATAGGATACTCCTCCAGTTGATGCAGAAGTAGTGGAGAGTATTTGCAATGTGATAGAGGTCGAAGATGATACTACGAATAAGACAAAAAAGGAGGATATTGTAAATAAGGAGGAGCTTAGTCTGCGGCCAAAGGATTATCTTGACTAATAGTTGGTGTTCCACATGGAGCTTCAGAAGGAGGCAGATAAGGTTATCATGGAATTTCTGCCGAACCCATACAAGTCGTGGCCCATAGAAACTCTCCTCTACACCGACTACCTATCTCTATTAAAGTAGGAGTGCATAACGAATAAGGTAATATTGTTTCATTGCTCATACGTTTTTACCTCTATCGTGTTATCAATCAAATGATTGCATAAATGGCAAAATTGAAAAATTATTTATCGTTTTATCAATAACACGACCTGTGCTCATATCGTTGTTTTCATAATACGCTAAGTTTCAATTGTATGGTTGAAATAGAAATAGCGTGTTAATTAATACATGACTTGTTTTCATAGATGTCTTCTTCCAACTTCTTGATGAACACAATTTGAGAAATCCAGGTAGGTACCCCAACTATTTAATGTTGGCATGGCCGAAGGGCTGGCAGAGAAAGAGGGCAAATTTGCTGGCATATTGTTGAGAGGCCTAAATGTTAACACGGAGAGCAGTTTCATTCTTATCTACGTCACGGGCCACTTTCTCTTGCTTATTGTCCACTGCAGGGAGAAGCGATTTATATGGTACAATCCTCAAAAGGGTGACCACGGTCACCACTTTGCAGCGGTAGATAGTATCAAGAAACATGTTGCGAATGGAATGGAGAAGGTCCTTAAGATAAAGGGTGCTCGACAATGGCCAATGACTAAGATCGACAAATGCCCATACCAGGAAACAAATGCAGATTATGGTTTGTACCCATGTACTACATAGCGAAGCTTGCAGGGGGTGTCCTTTAGCCTGATTTTAGACAACTCGAGATAACAAGCTTGGTTAGGCCACAAATCTGTGCTGCTATTCTTTGGGCCCAAATCAACGAGGAATTTGATCTGGATGCAGATGAATTATATTTAGAAAATAGACTTTTTCCACGCTGCAATTAATTGACAAATTTCTTTTTTTTTGACCCCTTATTTTGTAATTATCCACTGGAATAGAAATACATGTTATCATGTTTATATTTACATGAAGTCACATTTAGCCAAGTGGCGTCTATTCAATCAAACGATATGTACCAATGTCATGTCACAAAAAGCGCGAAATGAAAGAAAAAATATATCTGATCGTATAATAGTTCTCATGATAGCCTATTAGTTCGTGTTATCGCATGCACACCATCTACTATGGTTGATTGTTAGTAAGAATATGATCGTAGCATTAATACTTGTAAAAGCATGTCCGATGATGATGCCATGTAATCAAACAAAACGATATTGACCGATGTCGTTTATCCGAACCAACGACCAATCGATCTCATGAACGAGGATGGTCATAGGACAATTTCAAACATAAAACCAAATAAAATAATGTTTTGGATGACCACGTCGGAGGATGTTGAAGACAGATATAGCGCGAATGCGACAGATCATTCGAGGTATTGATATATTGTTGTCTAATGAGTCGTCTCCTCTATCAGATATAGCTGATGATCGTATCTGATAGGGGAGCGATTCACTAGCTGCCGCTAAAGCAATCTCCTGAATGACCCGTCTCCACACAAAACATGAGTGTGTCCATGATCTCCCTGCACACTCCACCGACATGGTGTGACTGCGACAGATCATTTGAGATATTGGTGTATTGCTGTCTAGTGAATCATGCCTTCCGTCGGATATATGTGAGGATGGTATCTGATGGAGGCCAATTCACTAGCCGCTGCTAAAGCAATCTCCCGAATAATCCGTCTCGTCGCCAAACACACACTGGCTGAGCCTGACCCTAACCCTAATATATAGTGAGACAGGAGCGCGAAGGTTCATACAACACCAAACTGATTGGCTAGGTGGCCCAAACCTAATGGTTTGGCCGCACAAGAATGTTCTATCATCCCCGAACCGATAGGCTCGGCGGCCCAAACGAGCAGGTTCAAGCTGCACTAGCAGGTGTGGGCCAAATCATGAGGTTTGGTGAGCTTGCCCTCATTTCGTGTTACTGAACAGACAACCAATATATTTGTTGTGTGACTGAGCATACACTGAATATATCTCACGTAGTTCTAATAAGAACACGAGTTACACGTATGGCCGATGATTCTGTTGTGTAATCGACAAAATGATATCTACTGATGTCGTGTATTCAGACTGACGACATATTTTTTCGAATAACTTGGTGGTCATCATATCATCGATCTTACGATAGTAGCTTAGGTCGTGTTATCAGAAATACCAATATTTAGAAACCACATGAGGGAAAAAACAAATTAAGTTAAATAGTATTATGATGTGGTCAAACAAATTTATAACTAATACTTATCATTATATAACATTGGTCCAATACATCAACAAATAATTCTTTTAAAAAAAACAAAGATAATTGTTTGGATGACAATTGTGGAGGATGTAGATGACAGATAGGGCGCGAATGCGACGAATTATTCGAGGCATTGATATATCGCTGTCTAGTGAGTCGTCTCCTCTATCGGATATAGGTGATGGCTGTATTGATGGAGGAGTGATTCACCAGCCACCGCTAAAGCAATCTCCCGAATGATCTGTCTCCGCTTAGAACAACATTGTGCAAGAGATCTCCATGTCAGATCTCCTTGCAGACTACCAAACTAGGCTATACATATACGACGAAACATCCGCGAAATTGAAATTACACCATCACCAAACTCGTTCCTGTTATAAGCTGCCGCCATAGGACAGAGAAAACGGCTTATAATGGGTGACGGGATCATATAATGGTGCGATAGCAGTGCCTTGGAGGGGCCATCGAGGTGCAGTCGATCCGTCTTGTCTCCATCTAGTCCTCCTCTTGAATTCCCCATGGGTATGCCTATGGGTCACCGTTATATTTATAAGCAGGGTGGGAGGGTTACGAACCACCAGGTTATGGAAGTTATTGAAACTCTGAAAATTGAGCTGATTCTTCAAGAATTTAAGTAGAATAACATTCAATGTGATGACTCTTGGGGAACTGAATCCTCGGGAATTTAATTAGAAACCTGAAATGTATCACAGTCGTGTCATCGTTCACGATAGTCGCTTAATTTCATCCTATCGTATTATCGACTTCACGATACTAGCTTAGGTCGTGTTATCATAACGGGGTCTTCTATGGATATCATGTTTTTACATGATAGCGCAATCAATCGTGTGTTTTAACATACGATTTGTTTGCTTATGTGTTAGTAAGCATATGATCGTATCATACATACTTGGAGACACCTGGTCGTTGATGTTGTTGTGTATTCGATCAAACAATATGTATAATGTCATGTCTGAATACATGCTATTAGAAGAATACTTCAGCATAGCGTCTCACCGATCTGACGATAGTCACTTAGGTCATGCTATCATATATATGACATACAATATATCATATCATTTGTCCTATCAAATGATGCATTTAAATGCGTGTTATTACGAAGACGATTGGTGAGCTAGTCGTGTATCAAAACAGACGACCTACATATAATTACTCCATTGATTTATTTGGTTAAAAAATCAATAACTGTTACTTCTATTTTAATTTACACAACCTTAGTTCATGACATCAAAATATTATTATTCACATCACATGTTCAAACAAAAAACCAAATAAAATAACGTTCTAGACAACAACTGTAGAGGATGTTGATGACAGATAGGGCACGAATGCGACGGATCATTCGAGGTATTGATATATCGCCGTCTAGTGAGTCATTCCCGTCTGGTGAGGACCAATCAGATTCAATGGGACAGAACATTCCCAATATTGCCATAGCACCTGAATGTGTTCTTCCCACACCAGATGCAGTTGAGGACTATATATGATGGGGGAAGATTCACCATCAAGCACAAAAGCGTCTTTGCGCCAAACATCAGTGGGCAAGCGTTCTACAAACCATAACTATAACATATATAGGCAAGGTGAGAGGGTTGCGAACCGCCGGGTTATGGAAGTTACAACGGACATTGCGGTGATGCTTCAGGAATGATACATCGGAAATTGGGTTGATATTAGCATGCAATTATCATGTGCTCGAACACATGACATGACCAATATCATGTAATGAATGGAAACAAAACATTCGCAAAAGAATTTATAATCATTTGTTCTTATCTTGTAATTAGTAACACATCACCCCTTTTGTACATGTTTTCGATTACATGATAAAATCTATAGTATACCCTATATGTCACGCCCCGGTGATGCCCAACCCGAGCCGAACCCGGTCCAAGGGCCGGTCAAGCGCGAGGGGGCGACGAAGGGAAATTGAGAAAAGACTTAGCAGAAGACTTAACCCTAACCGCAGGCGATTTAACAAAACTACAGAGTACGCACAATCCTTTGAGCAAGAGTAAATAAGTAGAAAAGAAAGAGAGTTGCTTAATACAAAGTAAACAACTAGTCTCAAACCCACATGCTTAGTCAACTATAGCCCACACCGGCTCAAAATAAGTCTTAAGCAACATAACTGTGAAATGTGACATAAATCCAAAACAACAAAGAACCCTACACAAAGGTTCTAAACATAAAGTATAAAACCAAAGGAAATTAAGTCACACAACGATCTCCATGATCACATCCAAGTCATCTCCAACCTTTCCTCAAAGAGGAGATCATGTCTGTCTACGTGTCGCACCACGTAGCCCCAAGGCAAAACACAAGAAAGAGGGGTGAGTTTATCAAACTCAACAATGGTTTTTAATATCACTATCATCATCGAAAATACAATACCATAACAATATAATCATTCAGATCAAAGATTGACAAGGTGCATCATTTTCTGATCACAAATATACATCACCTAAACATGCATTATAGTGCATAATCTACATAGTGTCATTCTCATCATAACATCCTTCATGAAATGTTTCTCTAATATACATATTCCATCACGCATCACATCATAACACCTTGCATGAATATATCTCTAACATACATATTCAATCATGCTTCACATCATATCAATCTGCATGAGGTGTATCTCTAGCATACATATTCCATCATGCATCACATCATAACGACCTGCATGAATGCATCTCTAACATACATAGTCCATCATGCATCACATCATAACATCATGCATAAATGTATCTCTAACATACATATTCCATCACGCATCACATCATAACACCTTGCATGAATGTATCTCTAACATACATATTCCATCACGCATCACATCATAACACCTTACATGAAATGTATCTATAACATACATATTCTATCATACATCACATCATATAAGGAATGCCTCCCTCAAGGAGTAAAACACAATCATTTCTGCAAGTCTGGACGTGGTCCAAATTTCCTAATCGGAAACCTGGGGCATTGCCCGCTCAGGACACAGTCCGAATTCCATAAGAGAAACCAAGATGTAGGGGTAGTCAGCCCCTCTGTTCACTAAGGATAATCCACACGGGAAATCCAAATTCCCCAAAGGGAACCTAGAGCACGTCTGCTCGCTAAGGACAATTCAGGCCAAGAACGTCCAAATTCCACGTAGGGAACCTAGAGCAGAGTGTTCGCTAAGGACATCTCTGCAGTGGGGAGAGTGCAAATTCCCGCATTGGGAACCTAAAACATGTGGTAGCCAGTGCACGAAGGCATACCACTCTGGGTGCTCAGTGTCTAGATGTGACTATTCTCAATAAATAAATCTCAACCGCAACAAGTATACGGCTCGTCCTCATATAATCTCATTTTGACTCGACTCAACCCAGGGAGTGCACATGTTCCACACAGGAACTCAAATCCAAAGCATGTCCTTTCGAACCAATCAAGTTACGATTAAGCCACGACCGATCGATCCAGCACACAATTTCTCACATTGCATCCAATCGGTCAAATTCGATTAACCTCGATGAAGCATCAATTGGAAATCCATTTTCATGATGCATGCAGCATGGTATATACGTGGGCAAGGCATACATGAATCCTAATCCATTATAAGTGCTATCATCAGCCCCTAATGCATAATCACAATATCAAGCTTCAACATCATCATTTAACCCCCACATGTGTGTGTACCTAATAGAAGTACTTCACTCAGTGCATTTCAACATGCTTGAAATTAACTCACTACCACACTACACATGTGAATTAACATCTAATCATGAATTCCAGCGGAAATCATAGGAGAAGAATCGTTGAAATCATAACTCAAATCAAAACTCAACCACAAAGGCTAAACACATATAAGATCATTCATTTCATCCATAAGTCATGATATTCACTAATATTCATACATCAACTAACCACATTCTATTATGACAAATCAGTCCATTAATAGGTTGTAGTCCTATTGAAAATATGCTTAACCATAGCGGATCAACCATTCACAATTTTAAGATGACAATTCCAACATCATGCCACAAAACATAAGTCATTCCACAAAATCTCTAATCATATATCCCAACTTTATAACCTCAATAGCATGCATTTCTAGTAGCATAATATAACTTAAAACACTCCACATTCATATAAAATTGGCAAGTTAAAGTGGAATCATCGAAATAAATATCATGTGAATAACATAAAATTCTGTTGTGTAGCTGTTCGAACGCCCTGCAGCCGTTCGATCGGCTAAACGGGAAAATTTGAAATTTACAGTTTGGCCGTTCAAACGCCCAGCAAGCCATTCGATCAGCTAAACTGGAAAACTGTCGATCTAATAGTGTTGCCGTTCGAACGCCCAAAAGGGCCATTCGAACGCCAACAAGGCAGAACTGACCATCTTCTTCCTTTCGCAAATGCAAATTGAAACTTCATTGATAACACTTCAAATCATCATCTAACATCCTAAATACCATCAAAAGTCCTCCATGACTTCCAGAATGCTAAACCATATCATAATAAGATAAAACCCTATGAAATCGGGATTAAAGATTACCATTTTCTAATCATGTCATTAACACACCAAATCAAGTAATTCTATTCAAAATAGGCCACAAAATCAAGAGTTTTACCATAGACAAACTGAAAATTCAAAAGTCCATTACTTTATCCCTTGATTAAGCTTGGATTTGATGGTTACCCTTCTTGAAAACCTTACAAAAATATAGAGTTTGAATTAAACTCCATTAAAATCGATTTACCAAAGAAATCCCTAATTAAAACTTAGATCTAGGGCTTGTTGAACATAAAAATCAAATTTTGAAAGCTAGGGTTTGTAGTAAAATACAAATCAGTAGTTTTTGATGTCCAAAAATGAATTGAAACAAAGGAGAAATGGTAGATTTAGAAGAGATTAAGAAGGAAGCTAGGGTTTAGTGCTTAATTAGAGTAGGCTTACCTTAAACACCTTTTAATCCGGGCCTAATTGGGGATTAGGCCTGACCTCGCCTCTTCAGCCTATTTCCAAAAGTGGAAATGGCTCAGGTTTGGCCTTTTATAGTAAGGGTTGGGGTATATATGGGTAAGTTATGGGGTATAAATAGGAAAAGTAGGCTAAAAATGAGTATTTTACAAATTTGAGCACTAATTAAGTCTAAGAAAATTCTAAAAATTTGTGTATAACCTTAAGTAGATATCTGGGTTCATTTGGCCCAAAAACCAAAAATTCGACGGTGGGGCCCACAGGTCCCGCCAAAACCCTAATTTTTTGGAAAAATAGTGAAAATTCAAAAAAATCCCAAAAATTCACATTTAATTTAAAATCACTTAAAACCACTAATCTTAAAGTTTATTTTGGTTAAAACTATTATAAACACTATTTATTTATGAAACCACCGACTAAATCAGAAAACGCGTTAATAACCGATAATTAAAGAAAACCAAAAACCGGTTTAGAGATGAGGGTCCTTACACTATATACACATTTCGTATTTTTGGAAATTACATTAATTACATCTTACATGTTGATAACACGATGCATATACAAAAATTTTAGTTGAAGAACGGGGGTGGAAAAGGTAACCCTGATTGATGCTCTCCTTCCTTATGTCATTTGCATACTCTATTATTCAACCTCCTTCAACTTGTTGTTGGGACATCTTCTACATTGGGATGTCCCCCTTGTGCGATGGTACATCATTTGCGGTTGTGACCCAACTGACCCCATATTCCACATTTACGTGGAGCTTTGACAGGCAGTTGTGATTCTATCCGATTTTTTCGTGGACACCCCCACTGCTTCTGTGGGATAAGTGGGCTAAATGTAGGCATAACTCCAGCCAGTGCCCAATGGTGCCTATCCTTCATTGGGTGTAATGACTCTCGATAGGTCATTTTATACAATTCAGTAGAGTACCATCTTTCGCAATACTCAAGACACATTGAAGTGTCCATTATCGATTGTTGCAATTGCATGCTTACATGGTAGCCCCAAATATTGAAACTTTCCACATGTGTAGGTACGATCAACCAAGTTTACCACATCTTGTAAAGAAAATATCGTGAGTATGAGCATACGATAAATGACTTTGTCGTGTCATCGATTACATGAAGCAACATATGTTCGTTACGTAAATCGTATCCACTTACACGATAAATTAGCATAATGTGTACACACTAACTCAATAAATGAACATAACATGTAACATGCTATGTAAGTTGCCGTATGAACGAAATGTACCTAGAGATATAGCAAGTTAACGTGGAATTCATACATTGACACATGCAATACAATTACATTCGTTGCTTCTTCTCGCCTATGTTTGATGTGTTTGCGAGCAAATGGGGTTAACTCTTCCATCATATTCTGTCAGTCTATCTGACGTTTTTCAAATAATGTCATCGTGTGCTTCCTCATGTACTCAATTAACCGAGTTATAGACATTGATCTGGCTTTTTTGAACATTGCATTTGCACTTTTAGACCTATTTAAGCTGAGGGTCCCATATCTTTTCCCTGGAAATGAGACATTGGCCTAGTGCTCCGAACCTATCTTGTTTAGCCAAGCATATGCTTCCAGATTATGTTCTTTAATACTACTCATTGTTTCATCATATACATTCTGTCTGAAAGTTTCGGCTGCAACATGGAGCTAGTTCTTTAGGTGGTTGTCTTTGAATTTGTCTAGCATATTTGTTGCCACGTGATGGATGCAATATCTATGGTATGTAGATGGAAAAACTGCTTAACAACATTTTGCAAGCCCTTCTATCTATCAGAAATGATTTTATCAAACTCGGCTGGAGGATCAGATAATAGATGGTTTTTAAGCAACTCAAGAAACTAGCACTGTGTTTTCTCGCACTCGTTCTCAACCACTGCAAATGCAACACACAACATATTATTGTTCCCGTCTAGTGCAGTTGCTATCAATAGCTGTCCAGGATACTTTCATTTCAAGAAAGTTGTATCTATCGTTAGCAATGGCCTTAGTGTTGATCTGAAAGCTTTCGCAACGGGGCCAAACATCCAAAATACTCTTTTGAAATTGTACCCACCTATAGGTCTGAGAATATCAAATGATCTCACTTGAACAACTACACTTCCCAGATTTATATATTCTATCTGCCTTTTGTAAGTAAGAAGTATGCGGTAGGATTCATCTGGGTCCCCATCCGTTAAATTAGTCAGTGCTTTACCTGCACGACCGAATACAATTTAGTAAAGGTTATACGGCACTGGCTTACATTGTATTCCTAATCACACGACATTGTTTGTATTTGTGTGATTGAAATCCATGCACGATGACTGATCATGTTCATGTTAACATGACATTTAATGTTTGTTGTGAGAGCATTTAATGTGACTTTAGTATAAGCGTGTAAATGATAGCACGCTAGACTAACATATCGTGACACTAATCAACACTTTGATTATTCTCTTGCATTACTTGCTCACCAGCATTTATTGTAGTTCACAGTTATGCCCTAATGCTTCGAAATAAAACTTGCTATGCTCTTAGGTGTAATGTCCACTAAGTCTTTAAATATGCTATAACATTTTCTTGCAATCTAAAGGTACAATGTTAGGGGATGGTCAATTGACTTCCTTTGGGTTCCACATGAATGATTCGGCACTAACTTAGTGACATTCACATGTTCTCCTATATTTGAAGCCCTTATGTATTAGTTACAAGAATGATTGGAGCACTTTGCGGCGTATGTATTCTGGTTTTCATCCACAAACACAGTATGTGAAATTTGCCTTTATTGCTAAGTCAATCAAGACCCTCTTGAAATGCAACTGACTTAAAAAACGTGCACCTAATTCTAGGAGCTTCTTGTAATCCTTAGCTTGCAAACTACGCGTCATTAGCTAAACTTCACCAATATTCGGTTCCAACATGTTTAAATCATCTACTGTATCCCAATCTGCATCCGCCTTAACATCGACATTACTAGGAACCTCGCTGTTTCCAAATTCTTCGTGGTTAGACATACTTTCCATGCCAACTATATCATTATCGTACCATTGATCCTCACCCCACATATTTTTAACTTCTTTGCCTTCTTCACCATCATCATTACAAGGGCCATATGGAGGTTCATAGTTATCCAATGAAGTCCTTGTCCCACCCATCATTGGCGACAATTCCTCTAGTCTATTCTGATTGACTTCTATTTCAGGTTTTGTACTCGTTGGATTGGTGAAATAAGATTGACATGGATTTGTTGAGGGCAAGTTTCCCGGTTCTCCCAATCTGCATTGTACATTATCGTGTTAAAAAATTGCGACATCAGTCAACATTGTGTATTCGGTTAACACACTTACAATTGAAAGCATGTTATCAAAACCATGACATGAAAGCATGCCATGTTATAATAACTACGCTGCAACTCATAATTGATATATCGCATGCGTATGTTGTATAATTACTAATGTGATATATTACATGCCATATTTATTTCTTCACATGATATGATTTTATCTTAATATGATATGTTCAATATCGTGGTCTCGAGTACACAAAAAGTCCATTTGCGTATAATTTAAAGATTCATTGTTACCTGATAGTTTCAAATGTGAACTGTGTTTTGAATCCGATATGAAATACGACATTAGAGCTAGGCTGAGCCATTACGACTGATGATTTAGCTTTGTTGACTATCTAGTTCCTTTCTATGGATGGTGATTTATCACCATTATTGGTCTCTTTCATCTCGGCATATAATGATAACATCTCCTTATTTGCCTTCTTATGAATGGAGAACACTAATTGGAGGTCCTCATCATCTTATAATTCATATATCATGAATGATTGGAAGGATGAAATTAAATACTTAAAACTGACATTACCATTGATAAAAAGTTGTGCTTTGACTTGCCCCAGCAGCTTGCCGAAGGATGAAATTAAATACTTAAAACTGATATTACCATTGATGAAAAGTCGTGCTTTGACTTGCCCCAATAGCTTGTCGATGCTCACTGACGGATGAATGTTCATCAACTGTGTCATTCTATCAATATACACGCCATTATTGCCTACCTCTCCTTTATAATAGATGCAAATACTGATCCTATCCATGATCGGTGTAAAAGAAGGATCGATTATGTGAAATGCAGCCTTTAGAACACTCATACAATGTCTGGGTTGTCAAAAAATATTTTTTTCTTATTCATCGATACTCGTTGGGTAGTCACTACCAGTCACTTTCCTCGGTGACTTCCATTCACCGCCAATGTCTCTCAGCACACCAGAACGACACAATACTATTTCGGTATTTATTTATTACTCTTTACTTTAAAACATATAATATAGTGAAAACCTAAGGGTAATTTTGTCTATATATAAGTTTTATGACATTTGCCTTTAAAATCTAAGAAATATGGAATTTTCTATTCTTTGGCTAAGAAATATAGAAAAAACTCTTCTCTATATTATCCCTTCTAAGAAATCTATTTCATATGCACAAGCATGATTCCAGGCTTTGAGAGCCATTAGATCAGATCAAAATCCGACCATAAACACTCACGCTTATTAGGCGAAGCTATACTTAAAAGACGAGAAGTTTCCTATCGCCAACTTTATCTAGCCCACCCCTTTTAACAGAGGTAGATCCCCGTAGAAGGTGGGCTGAATAAAAAGTAAGGTGGGTTGGATAAAGTAGGGGTATTTAGAAGTGGCAAGTGACTAGAATACCCGCGCCATATGCCGTTATCTCCTAGATCTCCCCATCTCCCCGGCGGTAGACCAAAGCCCTTTTGTCCGAATCGCACAACGGAGAGCCCCAGACCATGGGCTCGCAGCAGGAGCTCGATCTGGTCCCCCCTCCTCGCCTCGACAACGGGATCGGCGCCCCCCAGATGGTCTTTAACAGAGACGGTGGCTTGCCTTTCTCCCGAGCGCAGCCACCGGATCGGTTCTTCCGGGACGAGTTCCGCCGCAGCGTCTACGACTCGCCTGGGCCTCGACCCGTTGCGCAGCGGCGGGAATGGAACGGAGAGGGGAGTAACGGGACTCCCAATGAGGAGGATGACGATGTTGACGACGAGGAGGATGAGGATGAGGACGAGGATGATGATGAGGAAGGGGATGAGGGTGACGGCGAGGTCGAAGGGCTGGTTGTGGCCGTGGGGCATGGGACAAAGAACCATCCTAACAGCAGTAGTAATAACAACAATAATAGCAGCGGTAGTGTACAGAGCAGCTCCGAGAAGATGCGCGTTGAGCAGGCAGCGAATTCACAGAAGCACCATCATTCGTTTGGTAGGTTTACAGCAGCATTTAAGTGTTCATATTTTGCCTGTAGTTTCCCCTTCTTTTGTTTCATTTGATGTTGATTATTGAGAGTAGAAGTCTGTTAGCTCTCTGCAGTGGAACTTATATGGTACAAAAGCAAATTTGTCGGCTTGTCATTGGCTGTTATTTGATGTTAACATTTGATATTAATTGTCTAGTACACTGTTTCAACAAGTTTGTTTCTTTCTCGGTTATGAATTCTGAACTTTCTTTTCATATACTGATACAAAAGTTGTGCCGAAAATTTTAATATTTTATATGAAGTTAGCCGTTGATATGAATTTCTCTCAGATAGGATTTATTTGGTATTGGTTCTTGACGCTAATGTATCTCCCAATAGGGTCTTTAATTTGGTCTATTGCTTATTATATATTATATCAATTTTGCTTAACAAGTTTTTCTAACTGACACATGCTGTACTGTATTCTATCAAACAAACTCTTTCACTCTGTCTTCAGATATTTATTTTTGTTCCACTAATATCAAGTAGCTTTGGGGAAACATACGACCTTCCAAAATCAATCTCTTTCTCTGAACATGTTTTTGTTGCAACTAGGATCAAGTAGGGGTTTGGAGAAAGATAGCAACATCGTTCACCCTGGGAACAATATAAGAGGTGTGCTTCATGAGCAGCAACATCAGCAACATCAGCAAGGACGCATGGGTCATTATGATAATGCCATCGCACTGTCAGACCAAGATATGTACTATGCACAGATGCTGCAGAATAATGATGGGTCTCTCCTGGCACAAAAGGAAACTGGGAGCGAGAATGGTTGTGGTTTTAGTGGGAGGAAGGATGTAGCATTGTATGTAGAATCAGGGGAGTCTTTGAAAGCAATTCTTTCAGATCCTATGACGTGAGTATTTGATGAATATGTTTTTATGCTTCTGAGTTTTTAGTGTCAACTTTGTGCCTTAGTTGTGTTCTCTAAATTACCTTGCTTATATGAATAGATATATAGTTGAGGCTTGTAAATAAATTGAGTTAATGCAGAAGGTTTCCTGTTTTACAATCTATGCTCTAAGGATTTGAAATCATTTAAGCCTTCGTATTTCTTTTTTCGGGTGGGGGTGAAGTAAGTAAAGAAGTGAGAAAATTCGATGTGGCAGTCTAGTTTATGTTTCCTTAGGATTGTAGAACATTTTTGTAAGCAGTTGCTTCCCTTGTTTGTTGCTTAATCAACTTTATTTGTGCAAGGAGAAAAGGTATAGATCTTTGTTTGACATATGCACTTTGAGTCAGGGAAATTTCTAATGGTTTTTTTATATGTATGATAGAATATGGATGAGTTAGGGGTTGCAGAAAACTCATGCAAAATCTTATTTACATGCATTAGGAGTTTTTGGATAGAGACTGGGAAATTTTTTTTTGGAAGGTCCAAAAACCAAGGGGAAAATAACCTAATTTTTCAGACCCTTGCTATTTGTGGAGATAATGTGTTAAAAAATGAGCAAAAAGAGTCTGGATAAAGCATGTTTTTGCCCCTCTTTAGTTTTGTCGAACCTTTTCCCACTGGTCTCTTCTCTCCCAGATCTTTTTGCACAACCCTTTTATCCCTAGCCTCTTACCACATTTGTTGTCTCTTACCACCTTCCATCTCTCTGTTTGTGCGGATCTTTTCTCATGTCTCAATCCTTACATCTTTCATACCACCTTAGCATTAACCTCTTATCTTTGCTGCCAGATTATCAAGCACCAAACTGCTGATCTCATCTCCTAAATTTAGTCTTCCTCTAGGTTCTAATTTCTTAGAACTTATCATTGTCTTCAGTTCTCTCTCTCTCTCTCTAGTTTTCCATAAATATATTATCTCTGTTGTAGTTTTTCGTTTTCATATGTTATGGGAAATTTGTTTGTTTTTTATGTTACTCAACCTTTCTACATTTTTCGTGATTTATTTAGTTCTGTAAAAACCCCTTATGATGAAAAACTAATGTTAGAAGGAACATTTTTGCAAAAAACTTTCCTTGTCTAGTCTATGCTAGCTTTTCCCAGTGGAATTATTATCCAAAACCTCTAGCTCACCCTATCTGTGCTGATATTGGAAAGGGAACATATTTATTTCTGCAAAATCTCAGCAAATGAGATATTTGTTTTGTAACATTGGGCAACCAAATCTTGATTTATCCTTGTATCCTTATATTCCTTGCTGCTTTTGGTTATCATGATTGCAAGCCATGCGATATTTTTGATAAGTAGGGCCTGTTGTTGATCGCTGCATCAGTAAGTAACCTGCCATTTGAAGAAATATATCTGTCTTTCTATTTTCCTCATCAGTCACAGAAAGATGCAAATTGTGTTCGGATTCTGAAACTGAGAAAGACGAGTTTTGAGATAGGACCAGACTAAGGAGGAGCCTTCTGGGGTTTTTGACTTTTGAAATTCTATTTTGGTGTATAATTGTTCTCTTTGGACGTTATGGACTTTGAATGCATGGAAAGTAAACATTGAATCAACAGAGAATGACACTGAAGACTTCTTAGGATTAACTTTTGCAGATGCTCACCAAATTGCCTTTTGTTTGACGTAACTGTGAATAAATTAGCAAGTTTGGAAACTACAATGTGTGTGAGCGCTGAAGAGGAAGAAATTGTTCTTTCATGTGTGGTCAGAACTATACCATTTTGTCTTTCAAGTGTAATCTGATGTTACTTGCTAGTTGGTGAAGTAACTTGATAAATTTATGAGTAAGCTGCAGGATAAATTTGTTCTTTTAGCCCTTTAGTTATTTTTTCTACTTTATTGTTTTTAAGATGTTTGAATTAATTCAGTGATGACTCTTGGGTCTTTGGATATGTAAACCTAATTAATGATGATGCTATGTTTTCTCCTATGTGATTGTTTTTCTTTACTATAAGCATTCAATTTTTTTTCTTCTTCTTTTGATTGTGTCATCTACGGCACGGTTGATATAGGTTATGCAATATATATACATCTAGATGATTTGATTTCTAACATGAATTCATTTTAAGTTGGAGTTTCTTTTGGCATGTCAATAAGTAGATGCTTTGTTTTTTGGTTTGCTAGAGGCATTCTCATGGATGATGCAATGATACTCCCTTGTGGACATTCTTTTGGAAATGGTGGAATAGAGCATATTATGAAAATGGTGGGTTCTATAAGTCCTGCATTTCCTTGCTTTTAACTTCTTAATCTTTTAGCACTGTAAACCTGATATGGCTATGAGTACTTTTTTGGCCTGGTTAGGGAGCTGACATAATGACAAGTGTGGAAGCTAAACTACTTTTTTCTAGATTAATTGTTGTTTTATAATTGAAGAACTTTCTTAAAAGCTTATAATGTGATCAATAACTTCTCTTATACTATAGCTGCTACTTGTAGAAAGACTGCTATAACACTTTGTAATGACATATAACAATGTTTCTACTTCCATATATTCTTGACACGAGCAGTTCTATTAGGGGTGTTTTGG
The DNA here is from genome assembly GCA_035235625.1 of Saururus chinensis. NCBI lineage: Eukaryota > Viridiplantae > Streptophyta > Magnoliopsida > Piperales > Saururaceae > Saururus > Saururus chinensis. Next base: position 28,541,344 of record CP141142.1, read on the forward strand.
TAATTTAGTTTTAAGTTATATAGACATCAATTTGTATTGAGAAAGTTATTTGAGGAGCTACATTTTGGAACATGAGTTTAATTAGGAGTTTGACTCATACTAGGAAATTACCTTAAGTAAGGTTGAGAGTAGTGGGGTGAGAGTTTATTCAATCAAATTAGGGGCCTATAGTGCAATAGAGTGGAGTAAAAAACGTTGAGTTTGGTTAATTGGTTCTTCCTCTAGTCATCTTCTTCGTCGGTTCCGCTTCTTTTTCTTCCCCTTCATCCTCGACACTCTTCCTTACTTTTCTTGGCCAACATTGATCTGCTGCAACAAGGACTGGTTTGTGGAATACTGTAGCATCTATAGTAACCGCGATGACCCTCTTTCATTTTTTATTTTGCTAAGATCCTTCTTCTATTTCAACTCATTATTACCCTTCCTAAAACAACCCTACATGACTTTTTACTAGAAGACACCATCTTCACCTATGGGCTGGAAAAGTCCAGGCAGAACACCTGTGTCTGCCATGGCCTGAGCTTCAATCCGTCAAGACTTATCTTATAATACCCTCACACTTGTGTCTTATAAAATCCATCATGTCCTGTACCAGACCCCAACTCACCTGATAATGCCTAAACCAATAGAACTTCCAAACTACCCAACATGGTTCCCCTGGCCCTTTTTTAGTTCCAATTTACCTTTAACCTTGATCAGGTCATAAATCCTTAATTAAATATAATAACTTGTATGAATTCATGTAGTGGATACCATTTGGGCCTACTCATCTTTTAAGCTTATTACTCTTGTTATTTATGCTTCATATATACTAGGCCTTTGGTAATGTTCATCTCCTCACGTTGCATGTGCAGAAGTCTTGTTATACATGTGGACACTCTGTTAAAGAAGAATCGGTGGCCCCAAATCTGGGTATGATACAGATTGTAGATGTATACCTTTCATAACGTTTCTACTTCATTGACAAATTCTTACTGTGAGTCTGTCTGGAGTCTTATATGCATTTGTTTCATAACTATTTACTACTTTTCTAACAAACTCTTGATGTAATTGTTGCGGTCATAATGATGTAATTTTGCACTTGTTGCAACCTTTCGCTTGTATTTTGGTGTGTTGTTCTTGAGAGCTATCATAGTGAAAATTATGTGACCTGTTAACACATCACATAGTGATCCTTGTTTTTCATCTACGCAGTTGGTCTTATTAATCTGTGTAACTTTTAAGAGATATATTGATCTTGCTAAAGTTGGCTGTGCATTTGGAAGACAATCCTAAATTTAAAGATTAAATGTTTCAATTTTGAGTCATATAAAGTGGCTGCTAATGCCCGTGCTGGGGTTGTCAATTGGCAAGGGGTTCTTGTGATGACACTTGAACAAAAAGCTTATCTGTTAATGCATTAGTAGAAAGGTGGTAAGTGATTAGGAATCAAAAAGTTATTGTTATGATAGCATTCTTATTTATTTTGATGATTTTCATATCGGTGTATATTCTGAAGGTTCTATGGAAAAGATAAAAAAATGATTAGAAAGACACTGTACACTAAATATTTTACATTTCTATTCATCAACAGTCTAATGGCAGATTTAAGAAACTGCAGTTTAGCACTATTTTGTCACTAATTGTTGTTATTTATGTAGTCTTTTGTAATCTGTAGTTGCCTCTGATTGTGTTTTCTCTTACTTTGGTACTGGTTTTTTTTCTTCTGCCACTTGTCGCCAGTTTTAACTTCCATTTTTCAGTTCTAAAAGTAATTGCATTTTATGGAATGTTCCTTCTATTTGTATTTTTACTGACAAATTTTACTCATGTCAAGTGTTAATGGGTCATGTTGTTTTGCAGCTCTTCGTTCTGCTGTCCAAGCATTTCGCAAGGAAGAAGAGTTACAATCTTCTTCTAGGGGTCCCAAGAGAAGAAGAGACAGATGTGATCAGGTTCACATTGTTTGGTACATTGATTCAGTGTATGATTACATCGTGTGGTTTGTGTACTTAATGTTTGCCTATTTACTTTCTATGATTTATGCAGGAAAATGGAAGCTATGGTGGTGACCCCTATCCAGTTGATTCTTCAAGGGGAAAAGGTGTTCAGTTTCCATTTGTTGTAACTGACAGGGTCATCATTAAGGTATTTTTTTCTTTGATTGTTGTACATTTTAAATGTTTTAACTTTAGGAAGTGTAATCTTGAGTAGTCTTGTCTCAGGGAAATAAACGAACCCCACAACGATTTGTTGGGCGTGAGGCTGTTGTGACAACACAATGCTTAAATGGATGGTGAGTGGCTCACTTATTATTTCCATTCATTGGTTTTGTCTTTCAAGGTGCTAATGTATGAATGCAATTTTTCCAAAAAAACAGTTCCCATTTGTGAATTGTGTCCTCCGTTTTGATGGTTGGTATGAGCTCCAAGATTTATATTTTGTAAAGTGATGACCTACCTATTATGAAAATGTCTGTATTTGCATTTTCTAGAGGACCTTTGTTTCTGCAATGAATAAAGGATATGAGGTGTTAGTACATACATTGGATCTGTTAATAGTTATTGTGGCTGTACCTGAAAGCTTTAGAATGCTCATACTTCTCTCTCTCTCTCTGGCATAAAAGTCCCCTTATGGGCTAATGACAATAACAAAGACGAGGAGATACACAACCTATAACATCCGCATATAATACATCATGAAGAAATGCAGGATGTTCAGCAAGCAACGCCATCTGCATACAAGTAAAGGCCTCTGCAACCAAGGAGGTTGCCTTACCAATAGTAGAAGCAATGACTGCCAGGAACACCCCATGATAATCACAAATGACCACCCCAATAGCTGCAGATTGATGAGGCCCACGTGAAGTTCCATCAAAATTGGTTGAAACCCAACCAGGAGAAAGGCACTTGCAGCAGATATATGACTCCATCTTATTCGTGTCCTTGCTGCATGTTGAGAAAAAGCTCCCGAGAGAAATCTGGATTCCTTCTGCATCAAATATACCTGCTCAATAATATTAGAAATAGACTTCCTTGCCATTATGAACATTATCATTATGACACTTCCATATTTGCCATATAACTTTCATGTATGTTGGCAAGAGATAAATTTTCATAATGCGAGCTGGATTGGAGTCTGATTAGAATTTGATATATTGATCCACAGAAGGGATAGATAGATCCATATGGAGTTGAGAGACTCTAAACCAAATGGCTCTGAAGAAGGGGCAGTATATTAGCAAATGTATAGTAGACTCAATATCTTGGGGGCAAAAGATACAGCGGTTGGAGGAAGTATGAAGTCTAGAGGCATAAATCTGTGTTGTTCACACTCCATTGGCGCACGCTTTCCAGGCGAACAATTTAACCCTCTGAGCAACAGACTGGTGCCAAATAGTAGCCAAATTTTTGCCTCAAGAGGAGGGAAATTGGCTTGAGAAACAAGATGACAAGTAGAGGCCTTGGTAAGTTTACCATTACGATTAAGTTTCCTAATAGGAGTATCATTATCTGCAATTCCAATTGGGATAGCCTTTATAATCTCAATCCAGTTAGCAGGCCAAATCTGAGATAAACTGTGAGATCTCATTGTTTGGAATTTTGATCAATCAAATCAGCTACATATGATTAATTTAGTGGGAATAAACGACTCTTGAATAGTAAAGCCAATTGTAGGAAGCCACAAATTATCTTTAATGAAAAGGTAATTACCAGTGGATATAGACCAGCCAAGTACTGTATATACTTATCAATTTGATATTAAAACTTCCAAACAGGTGAATCTTGAGCTTGAGGTTGTGGAGAAAATTAGATACCTGCAAATTCTTCTAATGCACTAGATTCACCCAGAAAGATGGAGCATTGGTGGTGACTTGCCACACTTTTTTTTTGGATAACTTGCCACACTTTCTTGAGCATAAAAGCAATGTTGAAATATTTAGCCCTCTTAAAATTTAACCCATTTTGTCTTTTAGATTTGCATAAATTATCCTAGCGAATGGCATGGATACTATTCTTGTCTTTGCTCCAACAAAAGAAATCCCTAGAGTTCCTGTCAATTTCCAGACAAACTGAAATGGGAATAGGGAGAGATGAGAAAGATGAACCGGCATTAAGTACTGAAGTATTTAAGGTAGCATGACAGGCTTGACTTAAAAGTTGTGCTTTCCATTTTGCCAAAACAAAATCAATTCTATTGAATAGGTTAGCACAATGTTTCTTCCTCAATTTACCATTAACCATGGGAACACCAAGATAGTTGTCAATACCAGCAGAATTGGAGATATCAAATTTACTTCTTAGGTGAGCTTTAGCCTGAGATGGAACATTAGGGCTAGACAGCAGACAGGATTTCTGCAAATTGAGTTTCAACCCAGCTGTGTGTCAATATTCCTGAAGTACAGTCTTCAGTTGCTCACATTCTTCGAATCTAGCATGAACAAAAAGCAGATGACCTACATGAAATGAGTTATTGAAGGAATAGTTGGAGCAATTTTGACACCATAAAATAAGTTGTCATTTACAGCCTTGAGAAGAGCGTTAGATAAAAGCTATTGTAAAATAATAATAAATAAATAAGGTGATAAAGGATCACCCTGCCATAATCCCCTTTGACGTATATGTGGAGGACCTGGGTTTCCATTCAACAAACACTCTGTAAGAAATTGATGTAACACAATGCAATATGGTTTTGACCCAATGCTCATGGAATCCCAAACATACCAACATTTGTGCAAGCAGAGGCGAATGCACTCTATCATAAGCCTTGGCAATATCCAATTTAAGAGCCAACTGTGGTTTGTAATTTTTAAGACATGTATTTTTTCTATTGCTTGACTGATACAAGATATGACGGAAGATTGTATCTTCCCCAATATATCAGATATATATGTGAAATCTGGAATATATATCAGATATTGGTGATATATCTGATCTGGGCCACCCTCACTTTTGACTGCCCTTCCAAGTACCTGGCAACAATGTTTGGACTCTCCAAATCCCTTTCAAGAATCTTCTTTGGCACCAACAACCAATGCACTATCATGTTCTCTATCTTATGTTCTTGTTTTTACTTTTAAGATTTATTTAGATATTCACCATCATGTTTTCCACTTAATCATTCATATTACCTTCAAGCTTGATCTTCTTTGTTATTCTTGATCTTGTTTTACACTTGATAAATGTAATTTATGTAAGTATATTGTGTTCACATGGTATTATGATTGTTTGAGATTAGTATTGGGGCTTTTAGATGTTAATATATGCTTAGATTAACAAGATACTTGTGAAAATATTTTTTGGGTAGCCATTTTTTTCCCCAATATCCCCAATATATCTCTGATATATCTTTGATAGATCATATCTTTAAGTCTCCAATATATCTCCAATTAAAGATATTGTGAACCATGGAGCCAACAACCCGCCTTCTTTTTTAATTCTGTTGACTTTTGTTTCATTGTATGGAATAATTCATGTGCCAAGAGAATGTTATCTTGAAGCAAAAGCCTATTGATGAGGATTAATTATCTTAGACATCAAAGGCCTCATTTTATTCACCAAAAGTCAAGATTTTACTTTATATGAAAAATTGCAGACTTTTTGGTCTAAATTGAGCAGCTTCCCTGGGATGATGAACTTTAGGTTTAAGCACCAAATAAGTCTGATTGATAGATTTAGAGAACTGCTCTTTTAAAAGGAAATCTTGAACAACTTGAATAACATGATCTCCAACTGTACACCAAATATTCCTGGAAAGCCGTCAGGACCCAGACTTTTGATGGCACCAAGCTGTTGGACAACGAAAACCTGCCACTTCAGGGTGTATGGGTTTGCTGTACAGATTCAGTGTAGCATTATCACTTTCCTATCAAGAAGCACAGCAGAATTTTGATAAGGTTTTTGAACGTATTATATTGAAGACAAGTAGTCTTGCAAAATATTGTGCATAACACTAACATCACTGTGGGAACCACCATGTGAATCTTGCAGACAAGAAATACTTTTAGATGCTCTTTGAATATCCTGTGATAGAAATGTTTTGTATTCAAATCACTTAAGTGAAGCCAATTAAGACAGGATTTTTGAGCCCATGCCTTTTCTTCACATCTCAATAAAAATGAATATTGGCGCTGTAATAACACCTGCTCCTACAACGTTGGATCACGGTAGTAGTGGATTTCGTTGGATGTCATGGTTGCACCCCTCTTGTTTAATACTGTTTTCTACAAAGCCAATGTGCTGGAAACTTCTTAAGATGACCCATGGATTGACGCAATTTGTGAGATAAAGTAATAGAGGAAGAGCGTTTATTTCTTTTGCTATTGATAAATGTTCTGATGTGTCCATGATGACCTTTTCTTCTTTTATTTATTGATTTATTTTTGCTCAGTAACTAGGCTTTTTCTTCTAATTGTGTCCTCTGTTTTGATGGTTGGTACATTACATGAACTCCAAATTTGTATTTCGTAAAGTGATGACCTACCTATGATGAAAAAGTTCTGTATTTGCATTTTCTGAAGGACCATTGTTTCCGCAATGATCAAAGGATGTGATGTGCTAGTACATACATTGGATCTGTTAATAGTTACTGTGGCCCATATTACTCTTGCTATTGACAAATGTTATATGTGTCAATGATGGCTTTGCTTTTATTTATTGATTTATTTTTGCTCGGTGAGTGGGAGCTTTTCATTTTTATTAAGTGCATATTTTTTGTTTTGTTTTGTGTATTTAAGTGTGAGCCTATACCTCTTTTCTAATTGATGTAGAGGAAACATGCTAGACAAGGTCCACATTTTCAAGTTGGGAGACCCTGTCCAGATACCAGAGTCATTGGGATTGGTAACTGATAATGATTCAGAAAAATGGGGGAAGTGTGGAACAAATTGTGCCTGAGTTTAAATTTGGCTGGTGTGTTAGGGCAGACTCAATTTTGGATATCCAGGCGGCCTGTGTTAAAGAACATGGTTAATTGAGGATGCAACAGGGGGGATTGGGATTTTTGAAGGTATGGTTGGGTAATAAAATTATACCAAGTAGTATTCTGTCATCAAGAAGGATCTTATAGATTTTTAAGGGATAGAGATTGTTTGGTTTTGACCAGGAATAGTTCAGGCAACTCAGTGGTGGAGGTTGCTTGATGTGAGAAGGGTTTGAAAATTGATAAATGTTCAGGTAAAAGAGAGAAAATAGAAACAAGGTAAATAGTACTAGAAGTGGACGGAAATAATACACAGAAGTTTTGACATGGATGAAACAGAAAATAGAAACAAGGTAAATAGTAATAGAAGTGGTTGGAAAGAATCCACAGAAGTTTTCAACTTGGATGAAACAGCTGTTATGTATCAGTATTCCCTGTGATCTCTTCGAATCTGTGAAGCACTTGAACAAGAAAAATTACCCAAAATTAATTATTTGATTCTTCTATGCAATGGATGCTAAGCTAGTGATCTACCTATTAAAGTCCCAGTTTAATCACTTGAACTACACACTTTTAGTTTCTTCTATTGAAACACGTACTTGCGAGCTCTTTTAATGCGTACTTGTAGAGTAATGGACATCTTCTAGGCCTTGTTGAAAGTTTTTCCGTTGGCGGTGCTTCTCAGAGAAGGCTAGCCCTGACGTACATTTTTTGCTGATGATGAAATAGTCTAGTGTTTGGTTTCCATGAAGCAATCAATGAATCTTGGCAAGGTAGAAAGTTGTAGTTGCCATTACTAACGTTAATGTAAGAGTTCAATTGTTTGGAATGATATGTGAAGCCCAAGATGAAGAGAAGAAAAGAAAAACTAGTGAAGCCCGTTCTGCCCATTTTAGTCAGCTCCGAGTGGAGCCTACCTAAACCTGGCTTCTTTTTATTTCACTCATGGCCTTTAGTGTAGAAGCTGACTACAGATCAAGACTTTACATTCCAACAACTTGCTCACATTTGCCTAGTCTAGGTGAATAGTCCACGCCTATCTATAAGTAGGCAGTAATGGAAGGGTTGCACGCTTGCCACTCCTCATAATGATGCATTAAAAGGCAGCCCCAAGCATGAGATATTATAAAATAAAAGATAAGATAACTCAACTTAATGTGCATGCTTTCAAAAAGGGATGTAGCCATCTTGTTATGTTCAGATTAGAGAAAAAATCAGTTGCATATCAGATTATGAGGAGGAACAGAATGAACAGACTTGCTGCTGCACAGCCTTCTGGTCAAACCATAGTATACAGAACCGACATCACATTCCAAGAGCTCATTTTGTTACCGGTAAACTCAGCTAAAAGGGAAAAATCCAATAGAGAGGTTGGCCCTTTGAGATCCACGGAAAAGTGCTTAAAGGAGTCTCTCAGAAGACAGATCCTCAGACAAAAACGAGTCTATCCAAGACCGAACCCAAAACAAAATTGATAATTAAAGAGAAACGAGATAAGCATGTATCTTATACCTCATAGCATTGCTATGAACATTTTCACTTTGAGGCTCAGTTTTTGTCTTTCTTCGTGCTTGCAGATCCTATCATATAATTTAATCTACATGAGGACCTATCCCCATGGTTGCTTTCATTGGAGATGCGATGACTGTGTGAAAGCACCTTATAGGAATCAACCTTCGTCACTATTTGCCCTTGCATCTCTAGGTACCACAACCATGCTGGAGTTTATCAAAATTTTGCATTAAGAGACTCCATTGGGGACTATGCACTGGTTTGTGGTGTGCTTGTAGGCTCATCCAACTTATTGCAATTCGTTTGAAACAATTACATCCAAATATTCATCTTAATTAAATAGCTCTGACTGTTTGAAATGCTGCTCATGGATATGGACAATAGTGAGGATGACGACCAACCGAGAAGGAGAAGGTATGATTATAAATGAGCATGATTCACAGCACAATGCCAACCAGAGCTATGGGGTCGTGTAGGCAATTGATCCTTAAACGGCTTAATTATCATGAAAGCTGAATCTGAAATTAAGCATAATCTCATGACTTTATCAAAGCCATAATAAGTTTATATGCACTAACTTATAACAATTCTACACACACACACACACACCCAGAGACAGAGAGCCATGTGCATCAGCATGAGCCTTGGCTGCATGGACCGTCAGATTTCAATTTGATGGTGCACATAACTCAAAGGGCAGGCAGGTTTGAATCATCACCTTCCCCTTTGCTTTGTCGGATTAAGATGTTGAGGCTCATCCTTGTGTGCAAGTCCGGGCTCATGCTGGTGAACATGAGCCCAGGCTCATACTTACTTTTTTCATATATATATGTGTGTGTATATAAAAGGTTTAATATGTGCCTCGGCATGCACCTATTGGTGCGCATTAAACTAGAGGGTGGGCGAGAGGTTCAAACCTGACTGCCCCCTGTTTTAACATACACTGACATATCAAGATCCTAAGGCCTATGGCGACCTGACAAGCGTGAGCTGGTGCGTATACTAACGGGACTCATATATATTGGAAATTTTCATAAAATAAAGAGCATGCTTGGATGTCTAGCTTGATTTGGCTCATGGGCCTTGGTCAATTTAAGTCAAATGCGCCTATAAATTTGTATAAAAGCAAAAACTGGCTATTGTTTAGTGATTATAGGGATCAATTACACTTGACAAGCAAACATCCTGGTCCCTTTTTTTTTGGGGGACAAAAATGTCCTAGTCCTTGATGCTCAGGCAGTGTCATCATTTCCATTAATTGAGGCAATATCTCATGTTACCTAATTTGCGAAACTCTCATTCTCAAATCGAACTCTCAAATATTATCACAAATTAGCTTGAACTCTCTGTATCATTTTTCCAAGTGACAAACTCTATGCACCAGCTCAAGCAACTCGGGCCCACAATTGCTGGTCTCCATCTCACCTTTCTCACTTGGATGACTAGATTGGATCACCCTCTGTTCCTTCGAGGTCATCCACTGACATGTTGCTTTACCAAAAGGTTTGGCCAACACTCCCCTGTGCTTGGGTGGACTTAGACTTAAAGGTGACCATTTTCATCACCTTCCTTCTTTAACTTTGTTTCACCAAGCACCAGCTATCATAAGTTGGAAAGAATGACTTCAAAACCATGCCAATGTTGGTCTGATGCTTGAGGGTGAACTGAAGTTGGAGAAGAATTCACCTAAAATGTCAGTGGTAATTGTCTTTGATTTCTTAGTCCAGTGGATGAGGGAAGGTGCTGACTGGTATTTTGTGCTAAGAAAGATGGAAGAGAATGGACTTACTGCTCAAAGGGATGGGAAGAGAAGGTGATCCAGTGGACTTGGAGAATAGTCAGTCACTTTTCAAAGCTGAGGTTGAAATCATACTGATTTGTAAGGGATAGAAATGGTTAAGACGGAGGTAGCAGGAAGGTGTCCGACTCTCAAACTGGGTTCCTTTGCAGAGGTGGTTGATGTGGCCTTATGTTTTTTATATTTTGCAATGAGTTAGTAATGATTTTATTATCATTAATTATCTGTAGTTTTAAATAGTTGTCATTAGGGTTAGTTTAAGCATATTTAAACTTGATAGAATAATTGAAGACTAGTGTTTTTTGGAGAGAAGAAAGAGCTTCCCTTGAATTAAATTAATGAAGTAGGGTGTTACAAGACATAACCAGCCTCTAAGTAGGCTTAGGGTTGCCAATTAAAGAAAAAGACACTATTGCCCTCACTTGAGTGAAGGACCGATGAATCATATAATAATAATAATGGTAGATTAATCTACCCCTTATACATAGAACAATGCTATTAAAGACAACCAAAAGTGCGAAGATACAAACAAATATACTCTAAGACCACGTTGAGAGTTTTCTCAATAAGAACTAGAAGCAGCTAACCATGTGAGACTTCATAAAGAAGTGAGCAAGTTGATGAGTAGAGGAAATACGAAGAAGTGTTAAGAGTTCCAACACTGACGTGGTGGCGCATGAAGTGGTAGTCAATCTCAATATGCTTTGTGCGCTCATGAAATACAGGGTTGTGTGCAATCTGAATGGCACTCTCATTGTCACCATACATAGGAGTAGAACGAGCAAGAGTAAACCTCATATCACCAAGAAGCCAATGAAGTCAAATAATCTCTGCCGCAATACTGCCATAGCCCTTTATTCAGCCTTAAGAGTAGAATGAGCAACACGATCCTACTTCTTACTCTTCCAAGCAATAAGAGAGTTGCCAAAGAAAGACAATAGCCAGCGGTGGATTTATGATCCACTACTTCACTAGCTAGTGGAGTAAGGGCATAAATTGGGATAAGAAGTGGAAGAGAGAAGCAAAATGGATTTCATGGTGCCCTGCACATTGTGCAAAATCCAAAGAATTGCGGCCTAATGAGGAGAGTGTGGAGTTAAAGAAAAATGACTGACAATGTACACGACATGCTAAATATTAGGTCTGGAACCATTGAGATTGACCAAAGGGCAAGCCACCTCTTGATAACGTGTGGGTAATCTAGAGCAGCACCTTCAGTGAAGTGTGAGTTTCAGGTTGACTTCTAAGGTACTATCAATAAGCCAAGAATTAGTCTACCCCAGAATGAGCAATGACCTCGGAAGCATACTTAGATTGAGAAAAAAGATATCCCTGTGGAGAAGAAGCAAGCTCAATACCCAAAAAAGAATGAAGGAAACTTAAATCCTTCATCTCTAAAAGTTCCTGAAGCTAAGCTTTGAGTGAAGAAACATTAACAAAATCATTATTAATAATAATCATGCCATCCATATATACTAATAAAATATTATGACTAATAGCAAAATCTCTGAAGAAAATAGTAGAGTTATGGGCACTACTAGTAAAACCCAACTATGACAAAGGAGTGGTGAACTTCTCAAACCCGGCTCAAGGTGCCTGTTTGAGGCCATAAAGAGTACATCGCAGGTAGCTTCATGTAAACCTCTTCAAGATCTCCATTGAAAAAAACAATTTTCACATCCATTTGATATAAGGGCCACTTACGGATGGAAGCAACAAAAATCAGAGTATGGACAATGGTCATCTTTACTACCGGAGCAAAAACCTCCTTATAGTCAACTCCCATACTCTTGAGAATATGCCTTGACAACCAGTTGTGTCTTATACTTTTCAAGAGTGCCATCAGACTTGGTCTTGATCTTATATACCCACTTAACCCAATTTCTGACTTATTAGAAGGGAGGGAAACCATATCCCAAGTACTAGTCTTATAGAGTGCATCGAGCTCTTCCTACTTGCCCTCTGCCAATGAGGATCAACAAATGCTTCTTTATAGGACTGAGGCTTATGATATGTGTGAAGAGCAATTAAGAAAGAATGGAAAGCGAAGGAATAAGAAGAGAAATCATACCAAGGAGAAGAACCTCCGTATGGCTGAGAAGAACCTAAAGACAAGTAGAATGGGAGGACGGCAAAGCAGGAGGCAGCCTAGCCAGTCGAGCACTGTGATGAACCATAGGGCATGTTGAGGGGTGTCAAAATTGGATGCATTCTTCCTGTGAATCTTGAGTGTTGTTTATTCGACGCGGATAAACCTGAGTTATCGGAGGATGCTCAGAACACAACTCATGCGCATCAAACTGACTAAAATCCTTGTAGGCAGTTGTAGGAAAAGTATCGATGACCACTATTTACTAATTTTTGGAGTTGCATCAAGAATAACATAATAGGAAAGAAGCTCCAAACAACACAACATGATGAGAAGGAAATAACCGATTGGACAAAGGATCGAAGCACTTGTAACCCTTGACCAATACCATAACCAAGAAACACACCGAGATCGGACAAACAGTTTTGTATGCTCTACTGCAGGAAGCAAAACATAACAAGTGCATCCAAAAACTCGTAAAGAAAGATAACTAATCAAGGTGTTAAAAAGGGACTCATATAGAGACTTGCAATGAAGAGGGTAGCACTTAATGAGATATGTAGCAGTTAGAAGTGCCTCCAAAAAATTGAAGGAACTTGCTCAGAATGTAAAAGAAAATGCATTGTCTTCATAATGTGGCGGTGCTTACGTTCGGCAACGTTGTTTTGTTCTAGCATGTAAGGGCAAGGCAACTGGTGAATAGTATTGTCACACGTCAGAACAGCTTGGTAAGCATGCGAAAGATATTCACAGCAAGAGTGAGAATAAATTTTTTTAATAGCAGCAGAAAATTGAGTGCGTATTGTGGGAACAAAAGCAATATAAATGGAAAGAAACTCAAAACGGTTGCGCATTAAATAAATCCATCAAAACCACGGACAATCATCAAAAACACGACCCAATAGCAAGACCCACCCTTCGTGGAAAGAGGTGCAGGCCCTCAAACATCAGAATGAATTAAGTCTAAAGGATGTGCTAACATAGATTCACATTTTATTACAAGGTAAAGCAATGAGCTTCAAAAGCTTACAATCATGACATGCATAAAGATTTGTAGCATTCATAGAACCTAAGACCCTCTTTGGCTCTAAAAACTTTAATCTAAACTGATAGATGACCTAATCTAGAATGTCATAAAACATAGATGATTTGGACCCTAGAATGAACTACAATTGAATGGGGAAGGTGCAACTCCTCTAAAATGTAGAGATCACCTGCTCTACAACCAGTCGCAATTTGTGTTCGTCTTGAGGTCCTGTGCAACACAACCAGAAGAAGAAAAAATAACATGGCGACCAAGGTTAGTGAGTTGGCTGCTAGATAAAATACTCAAAGCTAAAGGGACATGCAAAACATTAGAAATGGGCAAAGATGGGGACTGCACATTGCCCACACTAGGACATGGAATTGTCAGTGGTTGAACGAACAGATGAAAAGTCACAGGAAGGGTGACAATCAGTGAGATATGTCAAATTAGTAGTCATGTGATATGTGGCCCAGAATCTAATATCTAGATAGGAGCAATGATAACACCCTCATGAGACAAATGAAACTTGAATTTGTGGCAGACATGGAGTAGCAGGAGTACCCCAATAGACGTGTCAGATGAGAGCAGGTGTCGCATGGATCTCAACCCCTCTCCACGTTGAGGATGCAATTGATGTGGGAGTAGATGAATCAGATACCACAGGGTAGCCAACTGACGACCACCTGAGGAGTCTTGTCCTCGGCGTATCTGAAAGGGATGAGCAGGTCTATAAAAGGCATTTTGGGCAGTCTACCTTCTAATGTCCCTTCTCATGACAGTAATTGTGCTTATCATGTGTAATCTTTGGCTTTGGCTTATCTGAAACCTGAATAGAAGCATATGCAGTCGAGATGGTGGGAGAGACACTGAAGAGCCAGAAAGATTCAATCTAATTTCTTTAGCAGTCAATTGACTAACGGTTACCTCAATTGTAGGAAGAGTATTGTGTTGCAACATAGACACGCAACCCCTCAGAATCAGACCACAATGCTAACAAAAATTGTACCTACTGCTCTCTCTCTCTATGAGCCTAAAGCTTAGGATTAGTAGAAAACTTTTCAGGTTCCATCAGGGCCAATTGATCCCAAAGAACAGTCATAGTAGCATGAAATTCCTATATAGAATAATCACCTTAAGAAGCAGAATGAATTTCCATTTCTAACTAATAATAACAACGAGCATAATTGGGCTGGACATACAACAGCGCCATATAATCCAAAACTTGCTTAGCTGTTAACTTAGCCAACTGAACACCAATGGACGGATTTTCAGAGTTTAAACCAAGTCAATATTTTGTTTTCATTAGCTTCCCATTCATCCAACTCCAAGAAGTTTGACATCAGGACAAATCTTGGGTTCCAAAGCCCTGCCAGTAAATATACTTCCAAAGGCTTCTTCCTTTTAGAAAAGTGGACATAGCATAATTCCAGTAGTAGTTCGACCCACTCAAACGGTCACTGATAAAATGAGGATCAGATTTCTCAAACTGTGCTATAGGAATCCAAATAAAGCCAATAGTCTTCTCAGGGATTAGTAGGATTTACAGGTAAAAAACGAGCGTGGCCAAAAATATAAAAAAGGGGCAGAGTTTATAACTTGCACTCAACCATGTTTTGAAAACTCTGCTACAAGTCATTTACATCCGCAGACATGAGATCTCTTCCAATCTGATAGTGGCACTCACAAAAATAAGTGGTGTGTCAAAGACAAAGAAGGGCAGCGGCATTGGTGCAGACAAACAGACAAATAGTTGCATTCCCCCTTCAAAAGATGTAGATAAATGTATGTGCAGAATTTGCAGTCGAAGAACTAATTAGAGAGCCATGTCCTCACCTACCATGATAAAATGATTGAAGACTAGGGTTTCGGGAGAGAAAAAGAGCTTCCCTGAATTGAATTAATGAAGAAGTAAACTATTACTAGGCTCAACCAGCCTTTAAGTAAGCTTAGGGTTGCCAATTAAAAAAAAGATACTATTGCCCTCACTTAAGTGAAGGCCAGTCCAATCATATGTAATAAGAATTACAACGGGAGACTTTTCTACCCTTTATACATAGAGCTATGCTACTAAAGACGACCAAAAGTACAAAGCTACAAGCAAATATACTCTAACTAAATTCTTGTAAGCTTCAATTCAATTATATTTTTACCCATGTGTCTCTTCTCTTTCCCCTCTTTCTGTGTCTTCTTTCACCTTCAGTCTCCCTTCCTCTTCTCCTTCCCTACTCCCCCTCTCCCTCTCCTTTTCATTAGAAGCTTACATGTGTTTAAATATGCTTAAGCAAAATGTAATGACCATAGGTATTTTATGCTTAAAATAACTCCCTATTGATGATTATATCTATGTTAACTACATATAAAACAAACCCAAGGCACATCACCAGTTTGGCAAGATAAGCAAAGTTGGGAGAGTCTTAAAGGTTTAGTATCATCATCTATGTGAAATTTCTAAACACTATTAACATATATTTCTTGTAAAAAAAAGGTCTTCTTTCATTTCTATTTCTTATATTTTTGATGTCAAGAATGAAGTTTGCTTCTCTGATAACCTTTGTATCAGACTATTTTTAGCCATGGCTTAGTCTATTTTATAAAAATAATAAAAGAGCTCCTACTTTTGTAAGTACGTACACAATGGTCATGATTATCTGGAATAATATGAGGATTTAACTAGTTTGTAAGTTTTATCTTTCTCGCCTTCAATCCCATCTGGATTGTTTCATGTGAATTTTTTCTCAGCACTCTATTAAAAAATGTCATGATACATCTAACTAATGCAATTCTGAATCTGAATGAGCAATAAATCATAATGATCTGAAATTGACGTAAATTTAAGAATGAGTGGAAATGTTTCTTCATAATCAATTCCTCTTGTTGTGTAAATACTTCTAACAAAGGGGCCTTGCTTTTGCCTATGCGTCCATCAAGTTTTAGCATTTATGCATGTGTGTGCTGCTAAAACTTGCTGTATTAAAGCACTACAAACAAAGTGTGCTGCTGTTCCTTTTATTTATGTATGGGTCCATGTGCGCATACATATGCACAGGGTTTGCCATGTGTCCCGTGGCATTTGGCTTTTGCAAGGAACTAAATGTACAAAATGCTTAGGTAATGTGAGTATGGATGTTGTAGATCTAGTTTGTTCAGAGAATGTCTACCAATCAGTTTTTTAATCGTGTCTTTTACTTTTCATTTGGTTAAATTATGTCAACCGAAAAAAATGGGAATTGGATTGTTAATAGCTCTCAACAAATGCCTATGTTGTGTTAAACAATTTGCATTGCATGACAATTGTCATTATGATCATAATTGCACTTGCCGCAACTATTTGGATGAGTTTGGTTGATTAGTTTTGAACCTCACAAATCAGGCTGGTTTATTAGTTCTCATTAAACAAATGGTGGTGCCAACACTTGCTTACTAATTTCATTTTTTATTTTTTCATAATTTTTTCGAGATGTATTTATGACTTGTGGGAATTTCCTGCCCATTATACCGATCTGTGAACCTGATTTATGTTTATTTATGTTTGATGTGACATTATCTATTAATGCCTTTTTTAAAACTTTCTGCAGGTATGTGGTGAAGACATTGGATAACGCAGAAAGTGTGAAATTGCAATATCGCTCTCTAGCAAAGGTATCAGATAATCCGATCTCTAATGGAATTCCAAGTAAAACACCTCCTTCAAACTGGCTTTGAGGGAGTGATGGCTACATGGTTTTTTGTGGGGCTTATTTTGGTCTCAAAAGCTCTACATAGTTTTGGGTCTTGGCAATCGCCTTACTGATTGATTGTATTTTCTGAGGGTAGGTATAAAAGTCTGACGAGTTGTTTTGTATGTAAATAATTTGTTATCATAAGTATATTCAACTGAGTATTAGATGTCCCTGAAGAGACATATTTAACTGAGTATCAATGGAACGTGAAAATGGGCATTTCTTTGGCCGGTGAATGATTTGCTAATTTTGTGGTGTTGGCCTATTGAAGCTAGAACAAGTCTGTTTTTATCATTATTCATCCTTAGATCTTCTACAAGCATAGGATGAACGAAGAAGCGATGGGGTTCTTGTTAGAGTAAATTGGGAGATCAGGAAGCCATTGCTTAAGAAAGAAACACGTAAAGGAACCTTCACTTTTTGCACTCTATACTCAAGGAATGTGAACTCTTATATTTTTGTTATATAAGCCCATTAGGTTGTACACTTAAATCAATATTCTTGTTCTATATTAATAGCTTCATTGGTTTTTTTAAAATGAATTAATAGTTTATTTTGAAAAACCAAAGGGATAAGGGAAAATTATTAAAATAATATTAAAAATAATAATAATTACCATTATAAATTACTTTGGGAAATGTTTTTTAAAATAGTGTTTGTTTTTGCTACGCAGGCGGCAGCTAAGTAGTTGGCGCCTGTGTGTTTTTTTTAATTTTTTTAGTTGATTTCGTCCTTTAAAAGAACGAAATCAGGTTTAAGATGATTTTGTCCTTCTAAAGGACGAAATCGGATTTTTAAAATACTTGACCCGATTTTGTCCTTCTAAAGGACGAAATCGGATTTTTAAAACACTTGACCCGATTTTGTCATGTAGAAGGATGAAATCAACTTAAGTTGATTTCAGTTGATTTCTTCCTTCTAAAAGACGAAATTACCACACTTAACAGAATTCATTTGTTCGCCCTGGTTAATAAAGCCGATTTTGTTTGTTTAAAGGACAAAATTAGTTTAACACTGATTTCGTCCTTTTAAAGGACAAAATCAAGTTCACGCGTTCAATTTTTTTATAATTCACGCGTTCATGCAATTCACACGATCCATTCCACAAGTTTCATTTCATTTCACACATTTCATGCATATTGACATCATCGAATAAAAACAAACATCATTATAAATGTTTATCAAATATATTACACACAAGGGGAGAACATAAAACAACGCAAAGATCACAATTTCCTACGTCCTCGACCTTGGCCTCGACGGTGTTGTACGATCTCCTCTTCATGATCTGCCAGTTTCGGCTCTAGCTGTGGCTCCAGCTCGGGATGTGGCTCTACCTCTAGCTCTAGCTCCGGCTCCGCATAAGTAATAGATGGTTTAACACGAGTTGGCCGATGTTGTTTATGATATAAATTCGGCTCTGCCTGAGCTACATATGCAATACTCCAAATGATGAACATGGAGGAGAGCTATGCGATACTGATGACGATGGAATATCATGGAATGAAGAGTGCATTGGCGGTGTTTGAGCGGCCTCGTGGACAGGATACTCTAGAGACATCTGTAATCACTGACTGAAGTAGTGGCAAGCTACGAATGACATCATTATGCTCCTTAATCACCGGCTGACATGCTGCTAATAAGTCATCACTCGAAGTATAGGTGTTAATTGCGTCAGTCAAATGCGTATGAGTATGTCGAGCTAGACGAAGCTATCAAAAAAAAATTAAAAGTTAGATAAATAATTAATAAGAAATAAGAAAATAATATGTGCCTTAATTAATAAAGTTATACTTACCAAAGTTGCCTCAGACACTCCCCTAGGCTGATATATCATCTCCTCTATATCGTCGCGGGGCAAAATATATCGTCGTGTAATTGGTAAATACCATTGTATATATGCGCTATGCACATCTCGCGATGTCGTAGCCATCTCCCCTCCGATAATAGTGGCTCTCCTATCCTCCCATCGAGCGATATATGACGCATGATGTAATGTCCAGTCGGTAATATGGCGGCCCTGTCGAGTGATGCAATGGATATACTCAATAGGAGACGGTGGGACCCCTTGCTCTAGGTTAAACTGGAGCATTACCCGATCTGGCACATACATCTCTACTATCTCGTAGCATATTAATGGAGTTCAAGATAGCCACATGTCTCGACTGTCAGTACATAGAGGAGGTAAGGCAACCAATACTTCCAGTGAGTACGGCTGCCAAATAACCTATACAATATATAAAGATAATTTAGCTTAAATAACAACAATATATTTTATAAACACTACAAAAAAAATTCAACACAACTAAAATTACTTGATATAGCCTTTGATGGTAAGGATTCCTTGTGGATTTTTTGTTCTCTTTCTTCGAACATTCCACCTTCAGGAGTTATATTTAAAAAATGAATTCAACAAATGTATATAAAACAATGCTAAAATTTTCAAGCGTTAAACAAAAATAAAGCCTACCTCGCGCCTAATGGAGCACCCTCAGCTAAGCGACCCATCTCAGCACTTGGTCGTCCGACGTGTAAATGCTCCCACGACCATAGCTATGTCAGAAAATATGAACATATTAACTAAAATTAAAGAATCATACATGAAAAAAACTATTTACAGTTATAAATCCATTTACTTGAAGAAAGGTCAGGCAATCTGCAATCCCCGACGTCATGGCTTGACATGCTTTTCCTAACTCTCGGTATAAAAACGCAAGAGTGGCACTGCCCCATGAATACGCACCCGCCATGTCAAAATCCTCAAGGAGGGAGAGATAGGCCACATGTACATGGCTACTCGTGGTATATGCAAATATCGTCACTTCAAGTAGATGTAAAAGATAGGCTCATGCATGCTGCTCGATAACTATATCCGTAGCATCAGCTGGGAGCTTTCGAAACTCCTATAAAAGCCATCAAAGGCTCACTCAACTACCACGCATGAATGTAGCAGGAGGAGCTCTACCAAGGAGTATAACTAAAATATCACCATGAGCTCCTCCTATCGTGCCCATCACCGCATGACCATCGATGCGAAGTCCTAATAGAACTGCCACATCCTTGAAAGTGATGGACATCTCTCCATAGGGCAAATGGAACGTCTGCATCTCCCTCCTCCATCTTTCAACAAGAGCTGTCAATAAAGGCTGATCGAGACGTACATACCTAAGATGAATAAAATGCCCAAATCCCGCTCTCTCAATATAGGGTAGCACACGATCATCCACTGGCCAATGACGGAGATAAGTAAAGTATTCGGTGCACTTAAGGCTCCCAGGGTCCTATAATAAATTTAACATTTATAACCCATCATACTATATCGGCTAAAAAAATAAAAAAAATTAAAAAGAGTTATCATACCTCTCCTCTCTAAATAGCTGTTGACCTATGTGTCTCCTGCTGTGAAAGTACAGAATCATCAATCGGACCTGGCCCGTAAGATCGATCTGCATGATCCATATGATCTGCAAATAGAGAATTAAGATCACATCATTATTCATTAGGAACATATGCTCATACCTAAACTAGAGAGTAAATAAATAGATTAATTATATCTTTACCAATCAACAGGAGGATTTTGACATGATTTACTATTGTGCCCACTTTGTTTACACCTCCTGCATTTATATCCCCCTCTACTATCTCTCTCCATAGTTCTACGGTCCATTATATTCCTAATGTGAACTGATCGTGGGCGACCGGGTTGCCTTGTTGCTATCGGAGGGTATAACACAAAAGGTATATCCCTCTCCCAATATTCCCGACCACAAGGAGAAGAAAATTATGCTGCGTACACATTTTTATAAGTGGACGATGTGTAAAATAGTGATGCCTGTATCGGCTCCCACTGCTTTGCCCACACGGCGATAAGGTGAGTGCAAGGATAACCATAAACCTGAGAGATGTTGCATGTACAAGTATGCATTCTCGGATTTACCACAACCTTCCAGCCACAAATAGACGTCACTTCGTACTGACCGCTGTTAATCCGATTAACTATATACTCCCCAATTTTTCTTGTTTGTTCTCTCATTATCACTTCCACTTGAGGAATATACGGAGTGGCCATGGCAGATGCGGTAGACAATCGTTTAATGAAAAATTTTATGACCCGATAAAAAATAGCTGACACTAAAGCCTGCATGGGTAATCCTCGTGCCCCCTTCAAGACGCTATTTAAACTTTCGGCCATATTTGTAGTCGTCATACCAAACGTCCTAAAGCCCCCGTGGGCAAGGGACCACTGGGCAGGATGTCTCCTAAGAGGAGATGTTTTGCCCTAGGACTCTCTTGACCAATTAAGTCTATTTTAGCATCAAACTTTTATACTGTAAGTGTACAAGCTGTTGCCCCAATCAAGTCTGTCAGTGTATCATTTTTGAACTCCTTAAAACTGGCTTTTATATGACAGATGCAATAACGATGGCGGTACATTGGCTCGGGAAGAACCTTAGGCACGGCCTTTTGGAGCCCCTTATGTCGATTTGAATTAATGACGATGTCTATCATGCCCATTAGTACATGATCCCTCAGTTCCATTAAAAACCATTTCCAATTGTCTCCATCTTCCTTCCTGACAAGCCCGAATGCTAGAGGAAATAAACCATTGTTTCCATCTATAGCAGTTGCAGCCATAAGAGCACCAGGATATCTGCCATACAAGTGAGTAGCATCAACACCAATCACAAGGAGGCAATGTCAAAACCCCGTTATAGACGGCCCAAATGCCCCAAACAACCATTTAAATCTCCTACACATGCTACCATCTGCACAACGTACTTCATCATCCTCTAAGCGGTAGTAGGTGTCAAGATTCGCTTCTTGCACCGCCCTTAGGTACATTGGCAACAATTTGTATAATTCTACCCAATCCCCATAAATAGCCTTGATCACCATATTCCTTGCTACCCATGCTTTCTTATAAGATATGTCAACATGATACTTCTCCTTCATTCTTTGAATAATATCCCTTGGTGTGAGAGTTAATTCGGCTTTAATAGCGGGCATTATGACCTTCAAAATAAAGGAGGCACTACACTGCCTATGATCTGTGCTAAGCTGGGCATTCCGACATGTGTGATCACCTTTATACGTCTTCAATTTAAAGTACCCTCCACCCCTTTTTATGGAGCCATAAACTCTCCACAGGCAAGTACTATCAATGCACTTCACTGTATACTCCGACAAATTTGTTCGTACAACCTTGTATTCGACATGATTTTGAATAGAAAACTCTTGCAAGGTTGTAACAAATGCTTCTTTATTCTCAAAGATGTGGCCAACGTATAACCCGTCTTTGTTTTGTTGGTCCATATCCATGGCAGAATTAACTGCCGCATCTATCTCTTCATCTGTGATGTGTGCATATAGTGGCTCCACTTCATAATATGACTACTCTTCCACATTCATATTATTTGTGGCAATAGCATTATCTACCGCATCATCTCCCTCACCGTCAACCATCTGTTGAGCACTTTCTTCATCTCTAACCTCTTCTTTGTTCATGTCTGAATCTTCTCCACTTCCTTCGCCAATATTATCTTCACCTTCGTTAGCCTCATTTTCATCAATATCTTCATCGTGGACATATGCCCCCTACATATGAACATCGCTTATGTATTATATTTTATATGACTAAAAATGTTACATTCATTTATGAATATAAATTTCACCTTTGATCGGATGGTCTAGCATCGGTATGACCAACATATGAGTAGGGGTAATGAATGCCCATTGAACTTTGAGTTCCATACAATGCACCGCCTTGAGACATTTGAAAACCAAATGGCTCGTGTGCATGCGTTGTGAACCTTTCATGGTACACACAAAATTCAAAATTTAAGTAAACATATTTCATTGATAATATAAAAGATTCAAAATGTCTTCACAACTTAATAACCCTTACCTCCAATTAGGTCCGCTTCTATAGTCAATAGGGGTAGACGACCTATGACGTTCATTTGAAGCTACTGTCATAGATAAATTTTCTTCTTCTTCGTCGTCTGCCGGCATTTGCATATGCCTTTTATTGTTCACATTTCTATCTGAGCTCTTGTGTGAGCTGCTGTAAGAGCTCCTATGCAAGCTTCTATGTGAACTACTTCGCCTTTCACTAGGCACTCGGGCCTCTTTTTCATGAAATAAGTCATAACAAATTGTGACGCAAAAGGTTAAACATAAAACTCATTGATGCATCATTTATACATATTTGTGTAGAATTCAATCCATATGTTGGAATAGCACATTTTATAGTGATTTTTCATCTTCTTCGATCCCACCCAGTCTTGCTAGCTACTTGCATATCAAATTCATCATATGTAGATGGTTTCTTAATTAATAATCCTTTTGTGCGTCCGTCATAGTTAAGTAAAAATCTAACCATTTCTTCTGCCATCTCTATTCACTTGATTCACAAACAATAAATTAAATTCATATTAAATTAAGTAATTGTCTCAAAACTAAGAGGCTAAGATTAAATTAAGTAATTGCCTCATACATCAACAAGCGATACTCATATACTTCTTCATATAAATCAAAAGGTTCTTTTTTCTAAGTGGAAAAACTCACTATTTATGATTGGGGATGAAATCCTCATTTAAAGGATGCAACCCTTCGTTCAAAATTAAAAATAAACATAAATTTATTTAATTAACTATAAGACCAATTGATCGCCATTAACAGCAATTGATCATTTAAATGATCGTTTTTAAGGACTATATCTTGAAGGCGACCCTGTAATGCTACGAATGTCATGTTTTAATAATTATGTTCATAACTTGTTACTTCTGCGAAATCTCCTAAAAAAATAACTCCTAAACATACATTCAATACTATAACAATTGAATCTTTAAACACATAAAATTCCTAAGATAAACTTACAAAATTTCCTAACATTTGAAACTTTAAGCACACAATATCATTTTTAAAGACTAACATAACACAAGAAAATCATTAAAATCTAACAATTAAATCATTAAGACATACATTACAGAACATTACAAAATTCCTTAACTAGATTAAACGTATCAAATTCTTATATTTAAACTAGGGCAAAACAACATACCTAAATTGGCTTGGTGGCAGGGCGGCAATAAAAAAACAAAACTCAATCAAGGATGAGCGGACTCAATCAATGCTGGGGCGGACTCAATCAAGGCTGGGTGGATTCAAATCAGGCAAGGCGGACAAGATCGTGGAGGAGCGAATGAAATCGTCGGCGGCGGAGAGGACTGTAGGGACGGAAAAATGCAGAACAGAAGGTATGCGGGTTCTGATAAAATGGACGATTTTGTCCTTTAAATGGATGAAATTGGCTTAGTTTACTAGGGCCAACGGGACCAACGGGCGAATGAGGGCGAACGAGCGAATTCGGCTAAGTGTGGTGATTTCGTCCTTTAGAAGGACGAAATTGACTTAAGCCGATTTTGTTGGGTCAAGTGTTTTAAAAACCCGATTTCATCCTTTAGATGGACGAAATCATCTTAAACCTGATTTCGTCCTTCTAAAAGGAAGGACAAAATCAACTAAAAAAATTAAAAAAAAAGCCACGCAGGTGCCAGCTGCTTGGCTGGTGCTTGCATGGCAAAAACGAACACCACTTTGGAAAATATTTCCCAAAGTGGTTTAAAATGGTAATTATTTTTTTAAATATTATTTCAATAATTTTCCCAAGGGACAATGTGGGACAGAGGGAGTAATGAGACATATATTTATTTTTTATGATACTTTTCTTTATCTATGTAGTACTTGTGTATTCTTGTATTTTTTAGAATTTCTATATAGTTTTCTTTGTTATACCATAAAAACATAATTATGACTTGGCCCAGTCATCTAAGGGTCTCTTTAGTTTGTAGGAAAAAGAAAAAAATGTTACAACGAAAGAAAGGAAAAGAAATCTTATTTTGCATTCATGTTTGAAGAGAAAGAGAAACTAAGAATTAATTTTCTACTGTTTGTTTGGATTGACAGGAAATTCTTTATAGAAAATATGTGAAAAGCCCGTGATTGTATCGGTACTTCAATGTGATGGCACAACAAGATCAAGCTTAAATGCAACACTGATTTCTGAATTTTGCAAACAAGTTGCTAGCTTTTGACAAGAAAACCTAGTTAAAGCTCTACAATGGTAAGGCGACTAAAAATGGCTAACAAGATTAGTTGGCACCTATAGTAGGGGTGAAACTTTTATTGGCCGGCTTGTAAAATGCAGGTTACAACAAGAAATTTTTGTGCCTGGTTGTAAAATTTTTTGCTCACCTTAAATAGGGTTAGGGGCAAAACACTTGCAGACCCATTTGACCTATCTTCAAGTATAAAAAAGATTATTTTTTTTGTTGTTGATATTATCTCATAGGTATTTTAAGGAAGTTTAGGATAGTTTAAGCTTGTAACTTATCATGATTAGTTGAGAAGAACCTTGCCTAAAGGCTAATGGCATATGATCTTGTGCGCTATGCAATCAATTAGTGGGACCTTACCCAAATATTATAGTTTTATCTATTATTTTTTTAATAATATATATTAAAAAAATTAAAAGAAAAAAAGGTGTCTCGGCCCTGGCCAGGATAGGCTAGACTTTTGAAAGTCTACCTAGGGGCTAGAGGGCTAGGGTCAGGGCCCATCCTAGTTCCATTGTAGATAACTTCCTTCCTTGCACATTCACTTATAACCATGAATATCAAACTTGGTTCATCAAAGTAGTAGAATGTTTGTCTCAATTCTTGCAATATATGGAGAAAGATGAGTCTGTTAGAATATATGAGGCATAAATGTTGTAATTGGCTATATATCGATGATCAAATTATGTCCATTCATGTGTGTAATTTAAGCCTTTTAGAGTCTGATTAGATTAGTAATGTGTTAGAGTCATATTTGGAATTGCATGACTTAAAAATTATCACACACTTAGACATGTTCTAAAGTTTCAAGGTGGAAGACTTTATTAAAGTGATTGTGTATTGAAAACAAAAAGGTAAATATCACACACTTAGACACAAAGACTCAAGATTTTCGTAGAAAATATTTTATGAGTGTTGAACGATAATGGAGAAAAAATCACAAAAATTGCAAATATGTTCAAAACAATCGATCATATTTGACTAACGATTGATTGGGCTTGGATATGCTTTGAGGGTTTTTTCAAAAACTTGTATTTGACCTCGATCTTCCCAAACTCCACTGGTCATGCTTACTAGAAAATTTTTTATGGCTCCTCCCTAGTGGTTCCTCTAAAACAGCCATCATAGATGGCTATTTAATAATAATGATAATCAGGGTTCCTAATCCCTTGGGGAACTTAGCCAAAGTAGCCCCTAATAGGCTACCCAATTGGGCTCTTCAAAACTAAGTTGCCATTAAAATAAACTGGCCCCACATAGCTTAATAAATAGCTAATTTGCATGTCTAATTATGTAAATGGGCCTTGCACCATCTTCAACCTCAAATGGTTATATCTCCCTCATCCAAATTTTAATTCACTTTCTTAGTGGCTTTTTGAAGCTCTTTTCATCTATTTTCTAATAACACTAATCTCAACCTTAAACTCCATTAAATGAGAAAGTTATTGAACTAAAAATTTCAAATGGTTAAACTCACTAATTTTTGCATTGCCAAAATTTCAAATTAGGAAATCTCGTAACAATTTTGATATTTTCCATGTACATGGAAAATAATTTGTATTTAGGGTAAGGACAAGGATTGGGACCTAGTAACAGTGTTGTTAGAAAATCAACCTTGTAGAGCTTATAGTATGTTAGTAAACTCATACGGTATTGATAGGTCTAAAAAATGAGTGTAGCAAGCCAAAGAACAAATAAATTGAACATCAAGATCTTAAGTTATGGCCTCAAGAAGCATACCCTATGGGTGAGCCTTACTTGAAAAGTTCAAGATAACTTACCCATGTGGTCTTTAATTTATAGGGCTTGTCAATACAAGTGTATTAATACTAAGAACTCATGAATTTGAGTTCAGTAGTGAAAGTTACAGCCATTAGAATATTTGGAAATGAGTTAAAAGGGTTGATACCAGCATGCGTCAGCATGCCATGTGGCTCATGACATGTGTAGGCTGTGTAGCGCTACACAACATCACAACATGAGTCACAACATGCGCAATGTAGTGCAGGTATAAAATGGGGGTGGGGGGAACCTATTCTCTCCATAGATCTCCCTCTTTTGACCATTTACTCACCTCCTAAACGCTTTTTCCTCCCTTTGAGTTCATTCTATACCTATATGAGCTAATTTAAGGGATCTCTATGCAATGGGAGTGTCTATTTTGGAAGTTGAACACTTTAGATAGGGAAAAGTCCTAGGAAAAAGAGAATCTCTAGGAAAAGTCCCATGTAGAGGGGAGACTATATTAGACACCTCCAAAAACCTCAAAAGAGCAAGGGTAGGTGGTCGTTCATTCTATTTACATGCTAGTAATAGAACTTTTTTAAATGATTCTTCTTGACTTCTATTGATGTTTAGCCATAGAAAAACTTTGTTTTCAAATAGTGACATTACGGGTTGTAATGATGCTCAATTAGTGTCACTGCTTCCTACCTCCTAATGCAATGTTGTTTATACAAGTTTTAAAAGGTTTGTAAATGTTTTATACCCTTTAAATGAGTTTTTCTTATGGGTAATTCTTTGGTAGGAAAACCCAGAACTATCGGAGTTATCACTCCTACATACTGCCTAATGAAGCATATGACATGCTTAGGATTTGGCATATCATAGGAAAAGCCCTTTCCTTTTGCTCTTGCTGCCCTATGAGCAAGCATGTATGTTGTTTTAGTACTAGCAATATTTTGTAAATGATGTATTTGTCAAATTTTGTGAATTATTTATTAATTGAATATTAGTTTCCAAATCAACAATTTAAAATATTGATTACTTTTTCTTTAAGCGCTTTTATATATACAACTTTTATAAGGCATGTTAGCATAATATACTACTACCTACTAAGTATAAATATCATACCCACCCCTAAATGTTGCAGGTGTGGACATAAGGTTGGGATTGTCGCAAAAATGCCTTTTATATTATGAACGTCTACACTTCTGAATGCTTATAGTTTTTGTTATGCTCTAAATCAATGTATTTTTATGTTGACTAATGTGTAAGGCATTTTATGCAACTTTTGAGATTTTGTAATATAAAGCCTAGTTACTTGACTATGCCTAGTGGATCCTTGGAAAATTCTACATAAAATTGTGTTGTTTCGACTATTAAAAAAATTGTTAAAAAGTTAGGCTGTTCAATTGGTATAAGAGCCAAAGTTCTATAGTCTACAGGTCTGAAATTACACATCTTTGATATTGTTTTCATCACTGAAATGAGCAACGAATATACATATGACCAAATTATAAGACATGTATTGTCATATGTCAAGTATTGACTTATCTATGTGAACAAAAAACATTGTATGTGTGTAATTTTAAGTCATGATATGTCAAAAGATCAAATTATGAAGATGAAGCTTGAAGAAGACTCAAATCCATGTTTCAACAGGTAAACACATGCATAGACATCACACTCATTCACTTAAGGTTAAAAGAAATATTATTTAAGAGTGTAGTTAAGTGTTGGAGACTTTTTGAATGAAATTTTATAATTTTGTTCAAAGCGATCGATCGCTAGAACAAAGGATTGATCAGCCCTGAATATTTTACACATGGTTATTCGATATCATAACCAAAGATCAACAATTGTTTCAATTGATCACATGAAAGATTGCTCAATATTTTTAACCAAGAGGTTGAGCGTTCACCTCACCAAAGGATCGATAAATTTGAAAGTTCTGAATGGACAAAACTGGCAAGCAATTGATCA
Source organism: Saururus chinensis (assembly GCA_035235625.1). Lineage (NCBI taxonomy): Eukaryota > Viridiplantae > Streptophyta > Magnoliopsida > Piperales > Saururaceae > Saururus > Saururus chinensis. The sequence goes on from CP141142.1 coordinate 28,570,211, forward strand.
CTCTATCAAATGATTGATCATTTCAAGCAGAAGTTACTTAATTAGACTATTCCGGTAAAATTTATATTTCTAATTGGATAAAACTTCTTTTTTTGGCATGGAGGGTCTACAAAAAGGGGTTTAGAACATGAGAAAAGAATAGAGAAGGCTTAGAAAAATTTAGATAACAAAGGAGAGGATTCTCTACTAGCTTTTGAGGAGAATTAGTCTTCTAGCTCATGGGGTTTGTCTATCATAATCAAAAGAGATATGAGTGATGAGATTATAGCAAAAAAATACTTGTGTAGCAAGGTGTCTATTGACGATTATTGCTAAGAAGATTAAGTGGAAGGAGATTCATGCCAAGGAGAGAAGACATGAGAACTTGACCGTTCCAACCCACAAGGAGGTGTGAAGACCAATTTGAGGCTAGTAAACAACTAATGAATAGTTGATTCAAAGTTAGAGTGGTTTGAAGAACTAACCAATAAAGAAAAAAGAGTTGTTTTGTAAAGTTCTCTGTAATCTCAGGTTTACATAGTATGTAGTTACCATGGATAGAGTGTCCCATTGTTTTTCCCATTGAGGATTTCTACATAAACAATTTAGTGTACTTGCTGGGTGATTGTTTTTTTGTTTTTCATTAGAACACATTTGAATATTGTATGCTACTTAGGTAAAATCAAAAGCTTGATTTTTCTTTGTTTTAAAAGATGAGGATATACCTTGTAACTCGAATGAACACTTTATTCTCCTAGGTTTGTTTGCCACGCTTTATAATAAAAAACCCCCGTTTGTAGTTGAGAATTTTCTCTTATTTTGTATGGTTTTTTTATTTTGTTGTCTTGGGCTTTAAAAGAATGATTAGTTTGTCACTTTTTGTGTCTAATTTTATTGTAGTAAGGAATAATCATGTTTTTTTATGAATTAAAGTTGCTTAAATTGAAGTTTTGTGCCATGAAACATGAGAATTCAAACTTTTGCATGATAAATCTTTGTGTGATGATAAAAACCATGTGTTACTCTAGAAAATTGAGAAACTTATAGAAAACTTAAAGGTTTCTAATGCTAAATTGAGGGAGTTTGTTAAGGGCAAGGAAAAACTAGAAAAAAATCTCTCATTTGGACAATATGAGAATAATAAGAGTGATCTAGGGTATGTTAAACACACGAATTCTAATTCCTTAGGGTGCACTAAGTTTGTTAAAGGTAGCAAATTAGAGGTCAATGGTTCTCATTTTCTACTTCTAAATCCTTGGTTAGAACACAATTGCCTAAAAAAGAACTAGTGACTAAATTTGAACCTAGCAAACAAAAATTAGTGAAGAAGACTCAAAATTTGAAAGAGAACATTCGAAATAACTTGTTGAAACAAATAACATGGATGAGTAGAAGCCCATGAGAAATTAGTAAAACGGTTCAAAACCAAGGACATTGGGCTTACACATAAGATTCACTAAGAAATTCTCATAAGTGGAATATCCATAGTGCTCATCCCAAGAAGACTCCAAGTTGAATGTAAAAAAACGTGAAAAAAATGATTTTGTTAAAATTTCAAGTGTTCTTCAAGAGGTTGTGAAAACTTAAACAATTTGGGTGAAGATCGAAGACTTAAAATACAATGTTGTGCACACAATCATGAAACTTAATACTACAACATGTGGTGCCTAGATAGTGCTAGTTCAAAATACATTACTAATGTTAAATCTAGGTTCACACACTTGATAGAAAAACATGATGTGAGAGTTACTTTTGGAGATTGGAGTACAATAAAAATTAATGGGATAGGCACACTAAGAGTCTCTAGAATACCCGACTTTGACAATGTGTATATGTGAGTGGTTTGAAAGCTAATCTTTTGAGCATTAGTTAAATACATAATTTTGGATTTATTGTAAAATTCACAAAGAAAACATGCTTTATTATTGACAAATTGGAATGAAATGCATTAAAGGAATTGGAGCTCATGATAATTATTAATGTCTTAATTTGATATAGTTTACTAACTTGTCCTTGCTTAATAATATTATTTGTGACATCAAAGATTATGACATGCTAATTTTAGAGACTAGACTAAGATAATTAAAAATTGAATAATTAGAAGTGACCCAATCTTTAAGACTCCTGAAAACCTTGTATGTGGTGCTTGTCAAAATTGTAAACAATCAAAATTCCATCACAAGTTGGAACATGTTAGAAGTGAACAACTCTTCACATAGACCTTATTGAACCTATGCAAATGGTTAGCTTATGTGGGAAGAAGCACATCTTGGTGATGGTGGATGACCTATTAAGATTTAAATGAGTAGATTTCTTAAAGAAAAGTCAAATGCTTTTGAAGCATTTAAAAACATTGCCCTAACCATCCAAAACCTAAATTGCTTAAAAATCAAGTTCATTGGAAGTGGCAGAGATGGTGAATTATCAGACTTTAGATTTAAAGAGTTTTGTGAAACTTTTAGTATTCACTATGAGTTTTCAGCTCCAAAAACCCCACAGTAGGATGAAGTGGCTAAGATGAAAACATGACCATTCAAGAAATGGCTTGAGGGATGTTGAATGAGAATATGAGCATAGGCTATAAGCACTACAACACACACCCTAAATAGAGTCTATTTGAGACTAGACACTATCTAAACTCCATAATGAAGAAGACAAAAACTCACTATCAAACATTTCAGTCTTTTGGGGTCCATTTCACATCTTGGGAGGTAGAGAGGCCTTAGGAAAGTTTGACAACAAGAGTGATAATGAGATATTTTTTATATATTCTTTAGCAAGTAGGGCATATAGGGTGTTTAACAAAATAACTCAATTGGTGATAGTCCTCAAATTTCATCATGAATGATGCACAAATCTTTGAAAATTATCAATCCATAACGAGAAAGGAAATAAAAAATGAATGATTGCTGAGATGATTGTGATGCACCTAATGTATTTATAATGCAGAAAAAGAATAGATTCAGGTGGTGGAGCACAATGATGATCACATTCATAACCATGAGGAGCAGGAAGTTACACAAGATGATGAGAAAGAGCAAGTAGAACAACAAGTTAAACATGGTCAAGTACAAAACTAGATTTAGAAGGGTCATCCAGAATCCAATGTTATTGGAAGGTGCGAAGACAAGATAATAGTTTGAGGAACAAGTAAACCTTGCTTGCTGGGCATCTCTCACATAACTAAGAAGATAGATGAAGCCTTATAAGATGAAAATATGATCAATGTCATGCAAGAAGAATTAGGTCAATTCAAAAGGAATGCTTTATGGTACCTTGTTCTAAGACCTAAGGAATGAAATGTAATAGGGACAAAATGGATTTACAAGAACAAGATAGATGAACAAGGCAATGTGTAAGAGTATAAGAGTCATTATGTCGTATATTGGCTTATTGCCGTGATGAAAATAATGTCGTGAAATGTGTATTTCAAGTCAGGTTACAGTTTGAATTTTTGAAGGTGAGAATGACAAGAAAACTCAAATATGTGTTTTTGTTAGGTAAAAGCACGTACACACATCACATTCACACTTTAGGTAAAAGACCTTTGGTGAAGAGTGGTGAAGTTTTGATATTTAAATAGTCAAATATAAAAAAATTGATAGAACAATTGGTTCTGTAGAGCATTTGATCATCTTGTTGAAGCGATCGATTGGTCTGAAGAGTCATGAAGAAAAATACAGGAAGCAATTGATTGCCTTGTAGATATGATAGGTCACTGGAGCGGCAAGTTGCCTAAATTAAGATTTTTCGGTTTGGTTATGATTCCAAATTAGAGACTTTTTTCTTTTACAGTTTGTAAATTTATAAAAAGACGTTGGATCATAATGGAGGGAGAGAGAAGACCTAAAAAACATTGAGAACTTGTGTAGAATCTCTTCAATGGAGTTTTGAGAGAGTTGCCTTCTAAATTGAGAGAATCTCTACCATAAATAAAAAAAAGTGATTATATGGGAGATTAGAGCAGAAAATACTGTGTTTGGTAAGGATTGTTACTGAGAAGATCAAGTGAATAAAAGATTCATTACAAAGGGGAGATGAAAGATCTATATTGATCAAGAGAGTACAAAGGAGAAGAAGATCAAGTTATGGCTAGTAAACAACTAAAGAGTGGTTGATTTAGAAATCAAAGTGGTGTGATGAACTAGCCGATTTGAAGAAAAATGAGTCTTTTGTCTATATAATCGATAATTTTGTAGTCTTAAATTCACATAGTACATAGTTGATCTGGAGAGTGTCCCATGGTTTTTCCCTAGTTGTATTTCTATATAAAAATTATTGTGTATTTTGGTTACTGATTTGTTTGAGAATTTCTAGTTAGAATACATTGGAATTAGGAATGTTTAATTGGTTAAATTCTAGGTTTATTTTATTTAAAGTGGGAAAATAAATCCTGTAACTAATTGTAGAGTTAGAGTCACTTTATCTTCTCAATTTGTCTATGCCACACAAATAGTCCAACAAAGCAACACAATGTAGTCCGCAATAAAGCTCAATTGGTTGCTCAATTATACACATAGGTGGAAGGCATATATTTTGATGAAACTTTTGCTCCAGCTACTAGTCCATTAGGTTACTCCTTGCTATGACTTGTCGTTTAACATTCAAGGTGCATCATATAAATGTCAAGAGTGTCTTTTTGAATGGGAACTTGAATGAGGAGGTGTACGTAGAACAACCTAAAGAGTTTATTGATTATAACCATCCGCATTATATATACAAGTTGAATAAAGCTTTATATGGATTGGAATAAGCTCTAAGAGCATGGTATGAAAGGCTAACACAATATCTTACAAAGCAAGGATATACAAGAGGTGCAGTTATTGTAGCACTTTTCCTAAAAAAGTTTAGGAAGCATGTTCATGATGGCTCAAATCTATGTGGATGATATAATTTTTTGCTCCACCAACGACAACTTGGCCAAGTGCAAAGGAAATGAGTAAAGAGTTTGAAATGAGTATGTAAGGCTTGTTGACATATTTTCTTAGTTTGCAAGTATAACAAACAGAGTCAGGAATCTTCATATCACAATAAAGTTTGCAAGAGAGCTTATGAAGAAGTTTGGCCTTCAAGATGCAATACATGCCAAAACTCCTATGTCTTCCTCCATAATGTTAAGAAAGATGCCTCAGGCAAATCTATTAATCAAACAATGTATAGAAGCGTGACAGGTAGTCTCATGTATGTAACTGCTAGTTGCACATACATTTCACTCACTGTAGGTATTTATGTTATATATTACGTTGATCCTAAAGTGTTTTGCATAATGGCTATAAAACAAATTAAAAAATATGTGATTGGCTCTATGTGATGTGGCTAGTGTACCCATTTGACACTACTTTTGAATTAGTAGAGTACTTTGATGTAGACTGGGCAAAGAATGTAGATGATAGGAAAGGTATATCATGAGGATGTTTCTATGTAGGAAATTATATTGTATCTTGGCATGGAAAGAAACAAAATTGTGTCTCATTGTCAACTACTGAGGCTGAATACATCGCTACTGGAAGTGGTTGCACTCAATTAATGTGAAAGTAAAGAATGTCAATTGCCTATGGAATTTATCAGGGAACCATGACCATATATTGTAATAACCTAAGTTCAATTAAAATTTAAAAAAAAACTTGTTCAACACTCTCGAACTAAGAATATAGACATTAGACATTACTTTAGTTGAGATTTGGTAGAAGATAAAATAGTAAACTTATAACATATTTCAACTGAGTTTCAATTGGTTGATCTCTTCACAAAACCTTTGGATTTTAATAGTTCATTAACTTTGGAAAAGCCATTGTGATTTCTTACCAAGAGTAATTCCGCAAGAAAAATCATGTCCCTTGTTTTGAATGAAAATTTTCTAAAGACACAAAACAAAACATTTTTTTGTTTATTGAATAGCATGAATATCATAAATCACATAGTTGACTAGTGACATTTTGCACGGAGTGGGATCTTAAGACAAGATGACTAATTGTAAATCTTTTGAGTAAAGATTTAAGATTGATGGTTGTAATTTATGCACTTGACTTAGTACTCACTTTGAGAATTTAAAATCTTTTATAGAATTTAGTGTATAATAATGTTGATTTACTTGTAGACTCTAATGCTATGATGCAGTATAAGGCATTTGGGCGGTTCAGATTCCTTTGTAAACTAAATTAGATTTGATATGTTTAAATTAGAAACATTGTCAAAATAATTCTCATAATGGTGATGAAGAGGGCTGCCAACACGAGTTATTTCGTGTTAGTGTGAAAGCTACCATCCCCCAACATTGGAAAATGCATTGAATAAAAAATTAAAAAGTGCAAGGTTACAAGAACTAAGAAAAAGCTAAGCCCTAGAAAACAAATTGAATATTCAAAAAAATTCAAAAATTTAAAAATGAAAAAAGGGCAATATTAACAAGACACAAGTACATTGCATATATGTTATTCATTCTTATTTGTTGTAAATTAATGATCAAATAGTGAGAAGCATGGTCCAAGTTTCTCGACAAACTCATTTGCCAAGTAGTTGATGGGTATAGACATTTTTTATGTTATTATCCATTGATATATTAGTGTTGTTTTTTAATATTATTGGAATAGTTTTTTACTTGATGTAAAATACTTTGGCATATCCAACTATTATGAGTTTTAATGCTTATAATTTTGATTATTTAAGTCTAGTGGCTAATATGATTACGCTGTGCTTAATGTGGGATCAAATTGATTTGACAAATTTTATCGAATTGTTTATCTTCTTTCCTTTGCTTTGTCTTTATCTATTCATAACAAAAAGGAAGAAAGTGATCAAAACAATGTCGTATATGTGTGTAATTTTAAGTAATGCTATGTTTGAAGATCAGATTCTAAAGATGAAGCTTAAAGAATACTAAAATATGTATTTCAATAGGTAAACACACAAACACGCATCAAACTTATACACTTAAGGGTAAAAGAAATCTGATTTGAAAGTGTAGTTGAGTGTTGGAGACTTTTTAAATAAAATTTTACAATTTTGTTCAAAGTGATCAATCACCAAAATAAAGGATTGATAATTGATTACCTTGAATGTTTTACACAACGTTTGCTGAAATCATAACCGAACAGTAACATGTTGGATCTATTGATCGGTCACATAAAAGACTATTGAATATTTTTAACTGAGAGGTAGACCAATTGTTGCCTCACCAAAGGATCAATCAGTTTGAGCATCTTGAATGAACATAATTGGCAAGTGATTGATCGCTCTATCAAAGGATTGATCATTTCAAGTGGAAATTAACTAAATAAGACTATTCTTATTTGATTTAGATTCCTAGTTTGATGAAACTTCCTTTTTAGACATGGGGAGTCTATAAAAAGGATATAGAACATGAGAAGAGTAGAGAGAAGGTTTAGAAAAATTTAGAGAATGAAGGAGAAGATTATCTAATGACTTTTAGGGAGAATTAGTCATTTAGTCTTCTAACTTATGGGGTTTGTCTACCATAATCAAAAGAATGGTTTGTGGTGAGATTAAAGCAAAAAAGACATATGTGTGGCAAAGTAGCTATTGAAGATTGTTGCTGAGAAGATTAAGTGCAAGGAGATTCATGCTAAGGAGAGAATATATGAAGAACTTAATCATTCCAAAGGAAAACAATGTGTGATGACTAATTATATGTTAGTACACAACTAAGGAGTGGTTGATTCAAAGTTAGAGTGGTGTGAAGAACCAACCAATTAAAGAAAAATGAGTTTTTTTTAATAAACAGTAACTCTATAATTTCAAAGTTTAGATAGTGCATAGCTAGCATAGACAAAGTTTCCCATAGTTTTTCCCAGTTGAGGGTTTTCACATAATAATTCTAGCATGTTTGATTGGTTATTGTTTTTGTTTATTTTTCATTAGAACACATTGGAATAGTGTTGCACGCTTGGTTAGGTAAAATCAAAAGCTTGATTCTTTTTGTTATTAAAAGAGGAGGATATACCTTGTAGCTCGGATATGAGTTAGGAGTACTTTCTTCTTCTAGGTTTGTTTTGCACGCTTCATAGTTACAAACTAACACAAATATGTTCTTATAATCTCCCTCTTTGGCTATTTTGTAACAAAACACTATGAACCATCATTCTAAAAATGACAATGACAACTCTATAAAACATAATTTAGACTATGAAAGATTGTCCGACCAAAATATTTGACTCCTCCCTTAATTTATAACACACAAATCCTAATGTGATGTGGTCATCAACCTATTCTCAACTACACATCACAACAATAAATACACTTGCATAATACTATCCAGAACAAATAAATATAAATTTTAAATATTCAAATATTTATGAAATAGTTAGTAAATTAGTTTTCTCCCTAATATCTAATTATCTCACATATGTCCCCCTTGTTGTCTAGACAAAGGAAAAAAATAAAATCAATTGATAAAACAAAGTATATTCAACTACTTTAGAAAATAAGATTAAGAACAATCAAATTAAAAAAAAATGTGTTAAAAAATATATAGCAATGACATAAATAACACAATCTTTTGTTGAAAATTTCACAAGAAGTTTGACATGATAATAAAATAACATTTTTCTTTACATCTTGTCACTTTTAATTAGCCCTTTCTCTTTATTAAATGTTGACTTTTTTACATTTGTTATTATTTTCTAGTCAAGATTTGGCTTTTTTGAAGTTCTCTTTACCTTGCACCCTAAACTGATTTTTTATGGGTATATTTTTCTTTTTGCTAGTGTTAAGGGAATGGAAGCTTTCACACTAACATAGGGCATCCCTTGTAGGCAACTTTCTCTTATTTCTTTATGAGAACTTTACAAAATATTGTGTTTACAAAAGATATTCAATCATTCTTTAAACATAAATTCTTATTCAGTGTATATAGGAATTCAAGCTGCCTAACTACCTTGTAGTACATCATTGCTTCATGTTTTATATGTAAATTCATTGTGGTATACATTTAACCCGATAGTTTCTTGAGTGCGCAAAGTGAGTTCTAAAAACTAGCAAATTAAACAATACATATAATATTATCATGAAACTTAAAACCTATTTTAATGATATTAAAACAGTCCTCTTGGCTTAAGATCTTGAGCGTTATACATCACATTTGTGTGACACTATGTGTAATATTCACAACAAGTGCATTGTGTTGGTCATGATTCACATGCTATTTGCGAACACAATTTCAACAAAATCAACAAACCAAAAACACAAAGAAATTCAATAAATACAAGGGACTAGGGTTTTAATGAGAATCATTATGGGCAAGAAATCCCTACATCCTTCCAAAGATAAATATACTTATTGAAATGTAAGGAGTTTTGTGAACAATTTAGCAAGTTGAAATTCAATTGAAATGTATTCTAAATTCAATTTTTTATCCTCTACTAAATCTCAAATAAAATGATGTTTAATGTCGATATACTTAGTTCAAGAATGTTAGACAAGATTTTGAAAAATTTTAAGTGAACACATATTATCACAATAAAAAGTTTTCAAGCCCTAATGTATATTATAATTATCTAACATACATTTCATCTACATAAGTTGAGTACAACCACTTCCAACAACAATGTATTTCGCCTCGGTAGTGGATACGAAAAAATAATTCATCTTTTTACTATGCCAAGATATAAACAATTTCCTGCATATAAACATTCTTCTGATGTACTCTTTACAACATCTATTTGCCTGCCTATTAGAATCAGAATACCTAACTAATTCAACAATTGTATCAAGGGTACCACAAGTCATATCTTGTAGAGCCGCTCATATTTTTAATTTGTCTTCACAATAATTAAGTGAGACTCTTTAGGATCATCTTGATATCTAGAACATATCCCATCACCTAGAGTTATGCTTGGAAAACTAACAGTTAAAAACAAAAGACTATCTATCATACTCCTATAAAGGGTTTGATCAACTGACTCACTAGAGGTGTCTTTACTCAACTTAAGTTGAGGTAACATTGATGTTTTTTATGTTTAATATATTGCAATCCAAATTTCTTTAAAAGCTCTTTTGCAAATTTTGAGTGTGAGATGAAAATTTTAGCAATCGCCCGTTGTACCTACAAACCAAGAAATTAAATTAGCCTACCTTCCAAACACATCTAAAATTATTTGCTCATCTCTTTAGCAAAATCCTTGGCACGCTTATCATTTGTGGAAGCAAAAATAATGTCATTCATGTATATTTATGTCATCAATACATGTTTCCTGTGTCTCTTAATGAACAATGTCTTATCAACACCACCTAAAAAATATTATAGTTTTGTATAATACTGTGTAAGCTTCTCATATATGCTCTAGGAGCTTGTTTCATACGATACAAAGATTTCTGCAATTTGTACACATAGTCCAAATTATGTGGGTCTATAAAACCCTTAGGTTATTATGCATAATCTCTTAAGTTGTCATTAAGAAAAGTACTCTTAACATCCATATGATACACTTTGAATTTTAGAAGACATGCCATAGCAAGTAGAAGTTTAATAGACTTCAACTTTATTATAGAAGCAAATATCTCATCAAAATCTTATCCCTTCAATTTGTGTCTATCTTGAGTTACTAGCCTTGCTTTATTTTTGACAACTACACCCTTTTCATCAATTTTGTTCTTGTAGATTCATTTTTATCAATTACATTGCCTTCTTTTGGTCTTGGAACTAAGAAACAAACATCTTTTTTTTCAAATTGTCTCAGCTCTTCTTGCATTGTATTAACTCAGTTATCATTCTATAGTACTTCATCAATCTTCTTTGATTCATTAACACATAGCAAGCTAAGTTCACTTGATCTTCTAGTTGATTTCTACTCATAACACCATATAATGTTAGACTGAAGATGATCTTTTTACATTATGCTTGACACTTGATGTTGTCCTTTTTGTGGTACAACTCCATCACGTTGGTCATTAATAGAATGTATTATCATCATTATTCAAATCTTCATCAAAACCTACATCAGTAATCAAATGGGGTAAATCACAAACATCGGCAACATGAACATTATGGTTCTTACCATTCACTTCATGTTGTTAATTCTCAAACACTTGTGCATCATTCACAATGATATCAGAGAATTCCATCACACTTTAAGTTCTCTTGTTATACACTCTATAATCTCTAATTGTTAAGGAATAACCAAGGAATATGCCTTCATCTCTTTTACTATCAAACTTTCTGAGAGTCTCTATGTCTCTCAAGACATAACATGGACTCCCAAAGATTCTAAAATCTTTGAAACTTGATTTGCTTTCTTTCTTTAACTCATAAGGAGTTTTAATATTCCTAGGTCTCAAGTTGTCACACCCCGCCATACTCCCTTGACCTGAACCTGGTCCAAAGAGAGATGACGAAGGAACGACGAAGTGTAAAGCTAACCCAAAACTAAGCTAAATCGAAGTACACAATACCCTTTGTGCAAAAGCAATTAAAAGAAGATAAAAGAAATTAATTAAAGTCTATTAGTCATTTACGTACCCACATAAGTATCATAAAAACATAATAAGTCTCAAGCGTAAAAAAGGCAATAAACATATCTATGCCATTAAACAAGGCTTTCTACCCCTTACCTTTAAGAAGTTCTTAAGTCAAAATCGAAGCTCTACTCTTCAAGAATCCCTACCCAAAATTATGTTTTTGATTAATACTTAATCAAAATTGACTATTAAGCTTAAATAACCTTAAAAACAAGTAGATCTATGTTTTCCATTGATTAAAAGCAAAAACCTCTCTTTTAGGTCTGAAATTGAAACTATAAATAGTAGTTTTAAGAAGTAAATCAAGAATCCATTTGGGGGAAAATAAGAATAGGAGAGATTAAGGGAAAATTCGGAAGAATAGTGAAGATTAGGGTTTAAAACATACCTAAATTGGGTTTCCTCTTTGGGCAATGGGGATTAGGGTGCTACCTTGCCTCGTAGCACAACCCTTTCCCAATTGGGAAATGGGCTAGATCATTCCTATTATAGTAAGTTGTTGGGGTATAATACAAAATATTGGACTGTAAATACAATTATAACACCCTAAATGACAATTTAAGCTCATTTTAATGCTAAAAATGAGTTTAAAAATTCTGAAACTTATTAAAATAAAATAATTAAAGTTTATGTACATGTGGGACACTCACCATCCAATCGTGGACATGGGGCCCGCAATGGGGTCTACACCCTTAATTTATAAAAAATTTCCATAAAATCCCTAAAAATAGGATAAATTAAGTTTGATATTAAAACCCATAGAAATGAAATTAAAACCATCATTACCAACCTTTAGCCCAAAATTAAGTCAAACTGGCAAATTTAAGCAATATCACATAATAACACATAATTAAATCACAATTAAAGTGGTTTAAAGTTCGTGATCTTACAGAAGCTCCCATTCTCTTGACATAAAGCAAAAAAAATGAATGATGCAAGTTGAGAGGATTCATAATAAGCCAAACCCATTGAAAAAAATGAAATTGAAAAAAAAGTCATTATTTGAAAAAGGCATGGGCAGAATAGTTACTAGGAGTTTTTATTTATTTCCAGAAAAATTGGATGTAAATAGAATCTACCTAAGTGAATTAAAAATGAAAACTTTCATTTTGCTAGTCTAGATGAATTTGTCTCTATTGACTAAGGATGATCTTGAGGATTATATAATTGGAATAGATAAGAGTTAAAATTGATTGTTTCTTCAAAACTAAATAAAGAAATGAAGAAAAAATATAGAAATTCACACTCTAAGGAGCTAACTAGTCAAGGGAGAAGTGCATCATAGTATTAATCCTTGGTTGTCTAGAGATTAATTTCAAATTGACAAAATTTACACTAAGAGCTCAACATTAAATTTTTAGTAGCTTGTTTTATTTTTCATTTAAGTTCCACCGATCTGATTTTAACCCTAGAATTTATTGTGATTTTTTGGTCAAAATCAGATCGGTAGATCATTTGCTAGCCACATAGTTTGTGCCCAAACATTTGTTTCAAAAACGGCCGAGCCTCTTGTAATCTTCATTCACTTCCACACTTCAAGATAAGCTCCGAAGGGTGACCAGAAGGCAATTTCAAGCATTTTCCATATCAATTAGAGTGTGTTAGAACATCATTTCTTATTTTTTTATAATTGTTATAATTGAATAGATCTAAATTCCTTTCAGCTTTCACATGATTTTATTTGTAAAAACTTGAGTTTTCAATGATTTTTCATATGAACTTTTGGAAAACTAGCGTCTTTTTGAAAAAATTGAAATTTGTGTAAATCTAGGTTAAATCAGTAGTTGATGTAGATAGGAATATTACTTACTTTGTTGTTTTATACAACCTACGAAAATTTGAAACAATCCTGACACAATTTTTGCTCAAGGGTATTTTTGTAAATTCATAAATCTAGGCTAAAAAATTACAAAAAATTGAATTTTAGTATGTTTCATTTGCTTATCTTTATTCCTAGAATATTCTTAGCCATAGCTATTTCTTTTTTATTTAGATGGCTATAGGGAAAGCTACGGATTCACAAGCAAGAACATCAAACTCTAGGCCAAATAGACCTATTAGATTTGAGCAGTCGGTAGTGTATCATCACAGCATAGAGTATGTTGAGCGGCTTGATAGCATACCTGAGTGGTCATCATTTTTCACCACTACAACATATGTATTCCCACTTGTCCATCCATTCCTTATTAGGCACTTTTACTCCACCATGGAGATGCTAGAAGATGATACTATAATTGCATAGGTGAATAGGATGCCCATTGCAATCACTGCTAGAATTATAGAACATATTCTAGGATTAGATAGGATGCCGGTGACTTATCCCTTATTTGAGATGTATGGGATTCCTATTGACAACACTTTTACATGATATCCTTAGGGTATTCACATAGGGATATTCTTAGTTACATTTATCCCATTGACAATCCTATATTGGGTGCTTCATGTTATTTGTCAGTAGAAGGTGTTGTCATCTCTAAATGAATTAGTTGATCAGTCTATGGCACAACTCATATATTTGATGTCTACCTTCTTTCATCTTTGAGAGGATCTTTACATTTACACATGGTCATACTCATGAGATGCTCGTGCATCATCATAGAATTTCTAGAAATATTTGCCTCATAATCAATTAGGATTCCCAAAGGAGAGCCCTCATAGACAGACATGAGTCCTATGATGGCATTGTCATTAGGAGGGTGAGAGCTCATTCTAAATAGCAATCGGTTGAGGAGGAGATGCCTCAGGAGCAGCTAGCATAGGATGTAGAAGACAGACCACATCATCGCAGACAATCAGATGCTGCACTAGAGGATTATGATCTTGAAGATCCACATCCCACATCATGAATTCTAGAGACATTCATCAGCGTCATGATCATTTAGAGGCTATGATTAGTTGTATGCCTAGATATGATCCATCGTCTGATAATGAGGACATATGCTGCTTTCTTTATGTCATTTTGATGTTTTTTTTTCAAATTTTGATCAGTTCATGATATGTATTTGACGAGTTATTGTTATGTATCTTGAAACTAATATTTTTTGTGAGACATATGGGCGTTTATTGTATATATATTTTTGTCTTGATGGTTTTTCACTAGTCATATGTATTTAATGTTTTTTCTATATTTCTAGTTCACTTTTTGACTATTTCTGACAAAGGGTGGAGAAGAAATTATGGAAAATCATGCTCAATGTGCTTAGCTCATACATAATTGAGAAATGTTATACACACATTTTTTTAAGTGTGCAAATTAAGTACAGGTTCAAAAGGCTTTCAAGATCAATTCCAAATTGTCTTAGTGAGTTTTAGAGAGTCAAGTAAAGTGATTTTGTGCAAGTGAAAGTCAATGACTATATTGTCAAAGAGTTGTAATTTTTTATTTTGATAACTTAGAGTTTTTTCAAAATATAGCCAAAGGGGAAGGTTGTTAAAACATATGCAACATATGTTGTAATTGGCTTTATTTAGTTGAACAAATCTATTCATTTGAGTGTATAATGTAGTATTATAAGTTTGCTTTAGTTTGTATTATTAACTCAGGTTTGAAATTGATGAACTTGAAGAATTGGAGCAGATGTGTTTCAAGGATTCAAGGTGGAAGACTTGAATGATTGAATTTTGAATCTTAAGGTAAAAACTACACACACATGAAGCCACACACACTTAGGTTATTGAGTATTTTTTATATTTAAGTGTGAGAAAAAGAATAGAAAATAAAAGGAAGAAAAATAACAAATTATTCATAAGTGATCAATTAGCTTTGAACAAGAGATCAATTAGGAATGAATAAAGTTGGGATTTTATAGAATTAATTAACCAATAAAACATCTAGGTGTAATGATAGATCAAGAAAAGTCTAGTACAATGAACGATCGATCACCACACTCAATGGAACGATTAGTAAACCTCTATACCACAATTGATGGATCGAATGATTGAAAAAATAAAGGATTCTAAAGTTGTGAGAAATTCGTAAAGGGAGCAATCGATCACCCATGGAAGGATCAATTGATATATGAGCAGTTACTTGTTTTAAGTCAAACCAAGAACAATTTCTTTCGAAATAAAACATTGAAACCTTAGCTGGCTTAGAGAAGTATTTAAATGCTTTATTGTGACAAATTGGAGAAAAGTGAGGAGGATTTCAAGAGGAAAAAATACACTTTTATTCCTTCCAACCACCTTCGATTATATTGATAGAAAACAATTAAATGATGAGAGATTTGATTCATAAACAGCTTATGAATTGAATTGAGAGCATTGTGAAATCACATCACAACACACACACAATGATTTATTTAAGGCTTGTCAAGAATGACATTGATGGAGTTTCAACAACATTAATCATGAAAGATTTTTATTGAAGGCTATATTATTGAAGAAGATGAGATCAATCTCAAAGACAAAAACAGCAAGAAGGATTTTGGTGGCCAGCAACATCTAGAGAAGGGACTTCTTGTATAGGTAGAGGTTGGTAATCTTGAGTCTTGTAGGTTTTTAGCTTTGTCGTGTATTGATTCCAGCCTAAGGATAGGCTTATTGTGGCTTGCACCCTAATTTGGGTTTCCATATAAAAGTTACTTGTGGTGCTTTGTATGGCTGCTTGCTTATTGAATTGTGCTAGTTTTTCACTTCAATTTCTTGCACATCGAGGCCACATCTTGTAGTTCTTTGCCTTGGCAAGGTATTTGGACTAGAGGCACTTTGGTGACCCTCAAAGGGTGAAATGTATTAAAGTCTCAACTACTCTTCTCTCAAATCAATAAAGAAGCCACTCAATGCTCTCTCAAAATTTTTTAGACTTCCTCACTCTTATTGCCATGTCCAAACTACCCTTATAAAGACTTTCAAGTTAGTTTATGTGTTAGATTTTCATAGAAAATAAAATCCACATGGAATGTTCTATTTTAGGCAAAATTGGTGTCAAGCAATCAATCATTTCATAATACAATTGATCATTCATTGTTCTTGAGACTAAAACGTCAATCTTCGATTTATCTTTCCATAGGATGATTGGTCATTTGATGTTACAAAGAAACTCTTGAAGCACAATCAAGGGCAATCAATTGTTCTATTTTAGGTGATCAATTGCTGATGTACACTGTGACTCCTAAGATTTTTTAGGTATTTTATGTATTTAGGATGTTGGCTTTATTGCTTATTTTAATTTTAATTTTCTCTTTTATTGACATCAATACTAACATGTCGGTGATCATGTAGATAAAGATAATAAAGATGAGTTCAAAACTCAGGAAAGTAGTAGTAGTGACAAGTTTAAAATTGGCAAACATAAGTTCATTTGTAAGAATATATTGAGCTACTAAAATGAAGAAAATTCTTTTAGTAGACATCGATACTCTAGTGTTTGTGTCGGCAAAAACCTAAATATAGTAAGAAACATATGTGTTATATGTATTATATTGCCTTATTTTTGTGATCAAAATAATATCATATATGTGTAAATTTTGAGTCACAGTATTGTTAAAGATCAAGATGAAGCATAAAAGCAGACAATCAAGGTTTCAATAGGTAAAAAATGCACACACATCACATTCACACATGTTGAGATTAAAGGAACTTCATTTTATAGTGTAGTAGAGTGTTGGAGTGTAGTAGAGTTTTGGAAACATGTTGGACAAAAATTGTGCTTTTGTTCATGAGCAATCGATCTTGTATGACCAAATGTTGAATCGGCCTTTAATGTTGTTTACAAGGTTCTAAAAAATCTTAACCAAAATGATCACCATGTTTACAAATCGATCAGTACGCAAATTGGATGATTATAGTAGGTTAAACAATAGACCAATGGTTGGATGGATCGATCACATCATAATTAAACAGGGTGGTCGCTTTCTGGAAGGATAGTTTAGACTTTGGCAGATAGACTCCAATAACTTAATCTGTCAATCGGTTTAATTAAAAGATTGGTCGACAGACCAAGTGAGTTCAA
This sequence comes from Saururus chinensis, assembly GCA_035235625.1. Lineage (NCBI taxonomy): Eukaryota > Viridiplantae > Streptophyta > Magnoliopsida > Piperales > Saururaceae > Saururus > Saururus chinensis. The sequence goes on from CP141142.1 coordinate 28,587,615, forward strand.
ACATAATATAGAATGATCAATCACCCTGTAGAACAATTGATCACTTCAATGTGCGGTTCCTTGAAATAGGCTAATCCAATTAAAATTAGATTCCTATTAGAATTAGATTTCCTTAGCTAACTTAGGGAGCTATATAGTTGGTCTAAAAACATGGGGGAGAGAGAGGGGGAGGGAGGGAGAGGGAGACATGGAAAACCTAGAGAAAAAGGGTGAAATTTCTCTAATGAGTTTAAGAGTAAAATTGCCTCTTTGATCAATGTTCCTATCAGCCATAACAAAAAAGAATGATTTGAGTTAAGTGTGAGAGAACTAAAGACTTTTTGGAACTAAGTGTTTTTTAAGATTTTATTAGAAGATCAAAGGGAAAGGATGTTCATACTAAATGAACTTGCCATGAAAATTAGAATTTATCAGAAATTAAATAAGTTATGAGACCAAGCTGATGTAAGTAAAGAACTAAAGTTAGTGATTTCAGAGTTTAGAGTGGTGTGAAGAGCCAACCAAGTAAAGAAAAGAAGGACCTTTGTATTTGTAAACTAGTAACCATGTATCTCAGTTAGTGCATATTTGGTATGAACATAGTGTCTTGTGGTTTTTCACATGTTGAATTTTCACATAAAAAGTTATTGTGATTTGATTTATTCTTTGAATTGCATGATTTTGTGTTAAAAATAATTTGAGTTTTGACTTTTGTTTTCAACAAGAAGATACATCTTGTAACTTAATTGAGAGTTAGATGCACTTTATCCTTTTCGGTTTGTATCACATACTTCCCTCCATAAACCAACAATTACTTCTGTCGGCATGTATTGACATGTTGGTATGCATGTTGGCGCAGCCTGATTTCTACTATCAATAGCATACTATGTGTGGGTAGTGAACAAGTATCCCCAGTTACAAGCTAGAATTACTTTGGAAAAAATCATGAATTAAATCTACAACATGAACTATCTTCGACAATAGCACGAATCATCTACATTAAACTAAACTATCGGCATGACTCATTTAATCTTAGTATAGCTCATCCAATTCATTAATCATATGAATATTAAAACTATTGCATAACCAACTCATCCAAATCACAGAAATTAAAATCGATTTAAATATCAAAACAACATCAATATATCATCTACAAGATAATAAATCAACATAGATTTAAATAAATATGAAAAGCTCTTCCATTCAAAAGGAAATCTTTGTCATACAATTGTCATTAATTACTACTAAGATCCAAATAAAAAGAAAAAAAACTAAAACTTATCTATAACTTCATCAACTCCTAAGTAAAAAAAAAACCTAGCCTTGCATGGTAGAAGAAGACTCTTAAATCTCCATTAAAAGCTATGAATGCTTGTCAATCTTCTTCTCCTTTTTTTCTCCTTAGAAAATCAACTATATATCATTAATTTTGAGCCCCATATAGCTTTATATAAGCATAAGAGTAGTAGGAGGAAGTCTAATAGGAAATGGACTCAAAACTGGCCTAAAATAGGAAACTGCACATTATCCCTTTCGAATGGCTATACTATTTCTATAATCTAGACAATTCTATTAAGTTTCATATCTAGTTTTTGTTCGAGAAGCTAAGTATGTTCAATAGATAGTCCATATTCATGTCCAATTTTCTACTTTGTTCAATTAAGCTCTTTTGTTCATGTCCATATTAATTTCCAATGAATTTGTAACTCTGAAAAGTTGTCCAAATCATTTTAAACCTTGTAAAGAGTGTTTTCAAATGTTTTGCAGATTGTCCAAGGACCACAATAAGCGCACCTTACCTACAAAACATAAAAAATCACATTTTAGATATAATATATATATATATATATATAAAATCCCAACTTGATTCAATACATGCCTAAACTACTTATTGTAATATCCCATATTTTCCTTGGTTTCAAAAATTAAACACGTGGAAAATTGTATATTGACCCCTTGACCTTCTTAGTTAAATAAATTCTTAAATATGTGGAATTTGAGACTAAGAACAATGTGGTTAGAAATTATACAAAAATAGCATTGAAACGCCACTAAGACCACACAAATCGAAGTTCATATAAGGGAATTATGACCGTTCAAAGTTGAACATATCATGTAGGACTTGTTTACTCAATTTAATGTGTATTTGGGTCATTTAAGCCATTTTGCGGGCCCAGTTATTTAAAGTGACAGAACTTATTAAAATATAGAGAAAGTGGTCCACCTTGGCCCAACGTCTAAGGGGATTAGGGTTCTTAATCCCTATATTTATAAAAAGATCACTAGGGCTTATTTTTTAGGAGCTTTTGGCCTTAAGTGGGGGAGAGAGAGAGAAAGAAGAAGATCATTGAAGGAGTTTCCGGAGAGTACAATCAGGGACGAAGTTGGGGAGGAGGACCAAGCTCGAAGACCAGCGGTCGCAAGGTAAGAATGCAAAATAAACCAATTCTCCTTAAGCTTAATATTGAATTAATAGGGTGGGATGTATAGGTAAATTGTAGAGAGAAGAAGGTGTGTAAAAACAATTGACTAATTCTGCCCACCACTGGCTTACCAGGATTCCACCTCCCATACCCTTTCATCCTGACAGAAGTTCTATTGCATCGCACCAGAGGTGCATGGCCGCTGCCATGTCACCCCTCCCCCTTTTGATTCTATCAACATGGTCCGTCGTGGACCTATCTGAGGTAGCCTTGGCCGCGGTTTCTTCAGCCGTTAAACTGATAGAGATCGTTCGAAAAAAAAACCTTTGGCTCTCGTCGGCCACCGGACAGCGGCCGGGCCAAGGCCATTTGTTTGACCATGCATTGGCAATCTTAAAGTCGCGAGCTTGTCTCCCCATTGCCACTATCATCGGGTCGGATTTGGGTCTAGACCAGTCTACCTCCAATTTAGTGCCTTTTTCTTGTAAAAAAACTAGAAAAATTATTAATGGACCTTGAGAGGTGTTTGAGTATCTTTACAAAGTTTCAGGCTAGGGAAAAATATACAAAGCTATTAGATGATTTTTTACCCTTGTAGCTAAGTTGCACTTCACTTACCCAATTTAGGGGCTTTACAGTCTTATGAGTAGGTTTAAAAATTAAAAAACATTTAGTGATAGGTGTATGTGTAAACCTAATTATAGATTGATGCACAAACTGGGGGAAAATCCAAGTAAATATATAATTTACTACTTTACCCTTAGGGTTAAGGTAAAATTGTTAAATAAATTAGGGTTGATTCAAGGGATTTACGACTCCGTTAAATGATAAGAAAATTACCTGGGGTCCATAATGTCAAGGAGTACCCCTGAGATTAGTTTTGGACCTATTAGGGTTTAGGGAAGCCCTAAACACTCTAGACAGGTTCTTATGGGCTAGGTTGGGTTATGGCACTTCCTGGTAGATTTCAAGGCCACACTATGGATGGTTCTCTTTCGATGAAGGTCCATAATGGATGTATCATTTTTCACTTAGGTTGACATTTGATGAGTCTGTCTATTTTTGGGATTAGATAGGGATATTAACTATCGAACAATGGTTTGAGAGATAATTAATACAATTATTTGATATTGCTTGTTTAATTAGAACAAGTGGAATGATTAAAGGACTTACATAAAATGTAGGTTTGTTGAAAATACTTCAGCATTGCTTGTGTGATGCTATGCTTCTTGAGATATTGTAGTTTCTAGGCAGAACTACGTATGGATCAAATCTTGTTGGAAACATTAGAGATGTTGTTTGAAGAGTACATAGACAACTAACATCGGGTGATATTGGTTTGATCCAAAAAATATTAAATAATACTTATGTTCTTTTGGAATATCTCCTCCAAGGAGAGAAGATGTTTTGTTACTGTTTAGTCTTCTTTGGTGGCAAGTTCATTAAATTAGGAATAGTGAGATCAGGACGTCAACAGGCGATTAAGGACGACATTACACAAGTGGGATCTAGTTTCTTACTTTTGCAATTTTGTAAGTAATAATTACTAGTGTGAGATGACAGATGACAAACTTGTACTTAGAGGGTTAACCTGCTATTTATCAAATTTTGGCATATATAATAATATTATATATCTTGATATTCGTATTTGTGAACCCCAGTTATCATAATTTGGATATTTAATCAGATAATTTGTATTACAATTAAGAGAGAAAAAATATTATCATGATTTCTCGTGCGTCCTTTATTTAAAAGGATTTTAAAAATCCGAGTCGTGACACTTATATCACCCAAATTAAATAATAATTAAACTAAAATATTAATATCTATCTTAATATAAATAAACCATAATTAACCCTAAATTAACCTAATACTATATTAGTAATTAAGGTAAAAAGACATATAAAAGAAAAAATTATATATATAATATTAAAAATACCAAAATATTGAAGAAAAAAGTAATTACCAAAAATGGTGTTCCTTTTTGCCACACAAGTGCCAGCCATGCACTGGTGCCTACAAGGCATTTTTTCAAAAAATTTAGTGATTTTTGTCTTTCTAAATGACAAAAACAAAGGACAAATCACCATTAAATGGATAAAATTACCAATTTGTCCTTTGATTTGGAAGGAAAAAATCACCATTTGATGGTGACTTTGTCCTTTCAAAGGACGAAATCACCATCAAATCTGAGTTCATTCTTCTAAATGTCGAAATCACCCAAAAAAATGTTAAAAAAAAACCACGTAAGTGCCAGCGCATGGTTGGCACCTGTGTGGCAAAAAATAACACCATTTCAATTAATATTTTATTTTTTTATCATTATTGATAAAAAATTAGGAAAATTATTTAAATAATATTAAAAAAAATATTACTGATTTAGACAACTTTGGAAAATATTTCCCAAAATGGTGCTCCTTTTTGCCATGCAGGCGCCAGCCAACCAGCTGGCACCTGCATGGCTTTTTTTTTTGTTTTTTTAGTTGATTTCATCAAGTTGATTTCGTCCTTCTAAAGAATGAAACCGGGTCAAGTTATAATATTGTTGAACCGATTTCATCCTTTAGAAGGACGAAATCAACTTAAGCTGATTTTGTCCTTCTAACAGACAAAATCACGGCACTTAACCACTTTTGCAGTAAACGAAGCTGATTTCGTCTGTTTAAAGGACAAAATCACATATACATTGATTTCATCCTTTAGAAGGACGAAATCAAGTTGATTTTTTTTAAGATCTGTTTTAAACTAAATTTAACACTTGTCCCTGTTCATGCATTCCACACATTTCATTTCTTTCCACACATTTCATGCATACCAAAGACAACATTAAAGTTATTGACATCATCAAATAAAAATAAACATAAAATATAAATATTTATCAAATATATTACACACAATAGGAGAAAATATTTAGTTTAAAATAAACATAAAACAACGCAAATGTTACAATCTCTTACGTCCTCGACCTCATCCTCTACCTTGACCTCGGCCACGACGGTGTTGTGTGATTTCCTCCTCATGATCTGCCTGTTCCGGCTCTGGCTATGGCTCCAGCTTCGGATGTGGCTCCGGCTCCGAATGTGGCTCTAGCACTAGCTCCGGCTCCGCATAAGTAATAGATGGTTCAACATGAGCTGGCCGATGTCGTCTATGATATAAAATCGGCTCTGCCTGAGCTACATGTGCAGTGACTCTAAATGATGAACATGGAGGAGAGCTATGCGCTGCTGATGACGATGGAATATCATGGAATGAAGAGTGAGGAGGTTGTGTCTGAGCGGCCTCGTGGATAGGATAATATCTAGGGACATCCGTAATCACCGACTGAAGCAGTGGCAAGCTACGAATAACATCATCATGCTCCATAATCACCAACTGACATGCTGCTAATAAGTCTTCACTCGAAGTGTAGGTGTTAATTGCGTCAGTCAAATATGTATACGTATGTCAAGCTAGACGAAGCTATCAAAAAATAAATTAAAAATTAGATAAATAATTAATAAGAAATAAAAAAATAATATGTGCCTTAATTAACAAATTTATACTTACCAAAGCTGCCTCAGACGCTCCCCTAGGCTAATATGTCATCTCCTCTATATCATCGCGGGGCAAAATATATCGTCATGTAATTGGTAAATACCAATGTATATATGTGCTATGCACATCTCGCGATGTCGTAGCCATCTCCCCTCTAATAATAGTGGCTCTCCGATCCTCCCATCGAGTGATATATGATGCATGATGTAATGTCCAATCGGTAATATGGTGACCCTGTCGAGTTATGCGATGGATATACTCAACAGGAGACGGTGGGACCAATCAACAGGAGGATTTCTACATGCTCTACTATTGTGCCCACTTTGTTTACACCTCCCATATTTATATCGTCCTCTACCATCTCTCTCCATTGTTCTATGGTCCATTGTATTCCTAATACGAACAGACCGTGGGCGACTAGGTTGCCTTGTTGTTATCGGAGGGTACAACACAAAAGGTATATCCCTCTCCCAATACTCCCGCCCACGAGGAGAATTAAATTCTGTGGAGTACACATTTTTATATGTGGACGATGTGTAAAACAGTGATGCATGTATTGGCTCCCGCTGATGTGCCCACACGGCGATAATACGAGTGCAAGGATAACCATAAACCTGAGGGATGTTGCATGCACAAGTATGCATTCTCGCATTTACCATAACCTTCCGGCCACGAATAGACGTCACTTTGAATTGACCGTTGTTGATCCTATTAACTATATACTCCCCAATTTTTCTTGTTCGTTCTCTCATTATTGCTTCCACTCTAGGAATATACGGGGTAGCCATGGCAGATGCTGCAGACGATCATTTAACGAAGAATTTTATGACTCGATAAAAAATAGCTGACACTAAAGCCTACATGGTAATCCTTGCGCCCCCTTCAATATGCTATTTAAACTTTCAGCCATATTTGTAGTCGTCATGTCAAATGTCCTACAACCATCGTGGGCAAGGGACTACTATGCAGGATGCAATTCTCCCCCTAAGAGGAGATGTTTTGCCGTAGGACTCTCTTGACCAATAAAGTCCATTTTAGCATCAAACTTTTTGACTGTAAGTGCACAAGCTGCTGCCCCAATCAAGTCCGTCAGTGTATCATTTTTGAACTCCTTAAAATTGGCTTTTATGTGATGGATGCAATAACAATGGTGGTACAGAGGCTCGGGAAGAACATTAGGCACGGCTTTTTGAAGCCCCTTATGCCGATTTGAAATAATAACGATGTCCATCATGCCCATCAGTACATGATCCCTCAGTTCCATTAAGATCCATTTCCAATTGTCTCCATCTTCCTTCTCGACAAGCCCGAATGCTAGAGGAAATAACTCATTATTTCCATCTATAGCCGTTGCAGCCATAAGAGCACCAGGATATCTACCATACAAGTGAGTGGCATCAATACCAATCACAGGGATGCAATGTCGAAACCTTGCTATAGACGGCCCAAATGCCCAAAACAACTGTGTAAATCTCCTACAAGTGCCACCATCTGCACGAGGTACTACATCATCCTCTAAGCGGTAGTAGGTGTCAGGATTCGCTTCTTGCACCGCCCTTAGGTACATTGGCAACAATTTATATGATTCCACCCAATCCCCATATATAGCCTTGATCGCCATATTCCTTCCTGCCCATGCTTTCTTATAGGAAATGTCAACATGATACTTCTCCTTCATTCTTTGAATAATATCCCCCGATGTGAGAGTTAATTCGGCTTGGATAGCGGGCATTATGACCTTCAAAATAAAGGAGGCATTGCACTGCCTATGATCTAAGCTAAGCTAGGCATTCCGACATGTGTGGTCACCTTTGTACGTCTTTAATTTAAAGAACCCTCCACCCCTTTTTACTGAGCCATGAACTCTCCAAGGGCAAGTACTATCAATGCACTTCATTGTATACACTGAAAAATTTGTTCGTACAACCTTGTATTGGACATGATTTTGAATGGAATACTCCTTCAAGGCTATAACGAATGCTTCTTTATTCTCAAAGATGCGGCCAAGATATAACTCATCTTCATTTCGTTGGTCCATATCCATGGCAGAATTAACTGCTGCATCTATCTCCTCATTTGTGATATGTGCATAAAGTGGCTCCACTTCATAGTATGGCGGCTCTTCATCATCCACATTCATATCATTTACAGCAATAGCATTATCTACCGCATCATCCCCCTCACCGTTAACCATCTGTTGAGCGCTTTCTTCACCTCTAACCTCTTCTTCGTTCATATCTAAATCTTCTCCACTTACTTCACCACTATTATCTTCACCTTCATTAGCTTCATTTTTATCAATATCTTCATCGTGGACATATGCCCCCCTACATAAGAACATCACATATGTATTAAATTACATATGCCTAAAAATATTATATTCATCTATGGATATAAATTTTACTTTTGATTAGATGGTCCAGCATCGATATGACCAACATACGTGTAGGGGTAATAAATACCCATCGAACTTTGAGTTCCATACCATGCACCGCCTTAGGACATTTGAAAGCTAAATGGCTCGTGTGCATGTGTTGTAGACCTTCCATATTACACACAAATAAAATTCAAAATTTAGCATCATATATTTCATTAATAATTATAAGATTCAAAAATGATTTACAACTTAATAAACCTTACCTCCAATTCGGTCCACTTCCATCATAAATAGGGGCAGACGACCTATGATGCTCATTTAAAGCTACTGTCATAGATAAATTCTCTTCTTCTTCGTCGTCCATCGACATTTGCATATGCATTTCATTGTTCACATTTCTATCCGAGCTCCTGTGAGAGCTTATGTGAGAGCTCCTATGTGAACTACTTCGCATTTCACTAGTCACTCAGGCCTCTTTTTTGAGAAATAACTAGAAAGAAATTTTGTGACATGAGTGGTGAAACATAAAACCCATTGATATATCATCATTTATGCACATTAGTATCATTCTCGATCCATATGACGGAATATTATACTTTATAGTAATTTTCCATCTGTTTCGATCCAACCCAACCTTACTTGCTACGTGCATCTCAAATTCATCAAATGTAGACGGTTTCTTAATTAATAATCATTCTATGCGTCCGTCGTAGTTAATTAAAAAACTAACCATTTCTTCTGCCATCTCTATTCACTTAATTCATAAACAATAAATTAAAATAATATTAGATTAAGCAATCTCTCTATACCTATTGATAGAAATATTAAACTAAAGACTAACTAGTCCCTAAAGACTTTAGAAAATATTACTATGTTAATTTAATGAATCTAATTAGTACAAGTCTGGGCACACACAATCAAGGCCCTAACAATTAAATCATTAAACACACAAAATTCATAAGATGAACTAATAAAATTCCGTAACAACTTAATCTTTAAGCCTACAAAATCATTTTTTAGAACTAACATAACACAAGAAGATCATTTAAATCTAACAATTTAATCTTTAAGGCATACATTACAAAAAATTACAAAATTCACAGTCAATACCATAACAATTGAATCTTTAAGCACACAAAATTCCTAAGATGAACTAACAAAATTCGCTAACAATTAAATCTTTAAGAACACAAAATCATTTTTAAAGACTAACATAACACAAGAAGATCCCTAAAATCTAACAATTGAATATTTAAGGCATACATTACGAAAAATCACAAATTTCCCTTACAATATTAACTGTATCAAATCCCTAAATTAAAACTAGGGCAAAAAAATATTACCTTAACTGGCTTGGCAAACTCGGTGGCAAGGTGGCAGTCAAAAGAGTGCTCAATCAAGGCTAAGCAGACGAAATTACGTCGGAGCGGAAGGAATCTCAGCGGAGCGCACAAAATCGCGATGGAGCAGACTATCTGAGCACACAAAATTGCATCTGAAGACGAGAGGCAGAGTCGTTGAAGAAGACGATGATTTCGTCCTTTAAAAGGATGAAATCAACTTAAGTTGATTTCGTCTGTTTAACGGACAAAATCGGCTTCCGCTCTCCCCGTGATTTCGTCTGTTAGAATGACGAAATCAGCTTAATTTGATTTCGTCATTCTAAAGGACAAAATCGGTTCACCAATATTATAACTTGACCCGGTTTTGTCCTTTAGAAGGACAAAAAAAAAAAGCCATGCAAGCGCCAGCTGGTTGGCTAGCGCCTACATGGCAAAAAGGAACACCACTTTGGGAAATATTTCCCAAAGTGGTCCAAATCAATAATTTTTTTAATATTATTTAAATAATTTTCCCTAAAAAAATTCTTATATAAAATAGATATATTTCACACCTATCAAATACCCTCAAACCTATATTTTGCTAGTCCTCGAATAAAATAAAATAAAATAAAATAACTAATGTAGAAAAATAAATAAATGTCACTTTCTCAGGGAATCATAATGGCACTTAGCATATGCAACGCCTTTAAACCCCTAAGTGTCCCTAGTTGGATGAGTTGTATCTTATGAGGGTTTGTAGCAATGATACCCACAAATATCCAAGCCTAAGAAAAGAATTAAAACTAAACAAGAAAAAAATTATAAAAATAATTTTCTCTTAAAAACACATAATTATTTTTAAAAAGAACCATCCATGAATACTTAACACAAGTAATTAATTTTAATATGATCACTGTCAAGTAAGGAATCATTCATTTGATAACCTCATCTTGGAAATAATTATGCAACTACATATATACATTTCAAAAATAGTATAGCCATTCAAAAGGGGTAACATGGAGTTTCCTATTTTAGCCAATTTTGAGTCATTCTATCAAACTTCCTTCTATGACTCCTATGCTTATATAAAGCCATATGGGGCTCGAAATTAATTAAATATAGTGGATTTTCTAAAGAGTAAAAAGGGTGAAGAAGATGGAGAAATATTCAAAGCTTTTAATAGAAATTGAAGAGCCTTCTTCTACCATGCAGGGCTAGATTTTTCTTTTACTCAGGAGTTGATGAAGTTATAGATAAGTTTCAGTTTCTTTTTATTTTTTATTTAGATATTAGTTTTGATTAATGACAAGGATTTCCTTTTAAATGGAAGAGATTTTCATGTTCATTCAAATCTATGTTGATTTATTATCTTATAGATCGTAGATTGATGTTGTTTTGATATTTTTATCGATTCTAATTTTTTTGATTTAAATGAGATGTTCATGTAATGGTTGTAATGATCATATGATTTATAAATTGGATGAGTTCTACTAAGATTAGATAAGTCACACTTATAATTTAGTTTAGTGTAGATGATTTGTGCTATTGTCAAATATAGTTTATGCGATTGATTTAATTAGTAATTCTTTCTAAAGTAATTCTAGCTTATAGTTGAGAATACTTGTTTCATATTCATACTATATTTTAATTAAAGGTTAAAGAATTATTATGGTTCTATAGTGGATTTGATTTCCTAAGTAATTGCCATCATATTGCTCTCTTCCTTTTAATTTAGTTGATTATTTTTTTTGTTTAATTTAAGTTTTTCTTTTGAGTTTCAATAAGCAATGACTTCATCTCTTAGATTAAGTAATTAGTTCATCCATCCTTGAGGTTCGACAACCCTTAAATACCTATATCATACAATTACCTTGTACATTTGCAATGGGTTTAATTATAAACGATCAAGTTTTTAGCGCCATTTCCGAGGACAGTATCGAATTATTACTAAATTTGTAGTTAGAATAGTTATAGTTAGTTTTATTTTTAGTTTACTTTAGTTTTTAGGTTAATTTTTAGTTACTTAGTCTCTTTTATTTTGATCTTGTAGGTTGAGTTGAAGACTGTGCTATACACTTGTAGCCGCAAGGTGACATCGGCAAGTATAGTTCTTCTCTTAAAACTGTAATATCCTCTTCTCTCTTTATTTTTAGCTTCTTTTTCCCTTAGTTTTTTCTTATTCTTTCTCTTTTTACGCTTTATATTGTGTGGTGTGATTGTGGTGTATGCATGGTCGTTGCTCCCTGGTCCCCCTATTTGCACCACTTAACCCTGAGCTTGAGCGAATGCCTAGGAGAGCTAAGTTGCCATCAACTTTCATCCCTACCCACTCTCCCACCAATTCCACCACTTCTACCACATCTACCTCTACGTCTCCCACCACTCCCGCCATTACCATGGGTGAACATCAATTAGTAGATGCATCTCTCAAATCCCTATGAGTACACCTCTCCTTCATGCATTAGGTTCCCAACAGTCGCTACTCAAAATTACACAATTAAGCCAAATGTCATTCAAATGCTTTCATCTTTACATGGGCTTAATAATGAAAACTCGTATAAGCACCTAGATGATTTCTTGGAACTATGCACAACTTTCATGCTCTCTAACTTGTGTGATGAGGCCGTCGGACTTAGACTTTTTCCTTTCGCATTGAAAGATAAGGCTAAAGAATGACTCTACTCATTAGAACCATATATCATTACAACATGGGCAAAAATGCAACAAGAGTTCCTTAAAAAGTACTTCCCCATAGGCAAACCAACCAAGTGAGAAAGGCCATAACTATTTTTCCCCAACTTCCCACCGAACAGTTCCATTAGAGTTAGGATAGACTTAAGGACCTTCTTACGATGTGTCCCCATGATATTGTTCCTAAGTGTCAATTAGTGCAATGGGGGTCGTGCCAAACAAAACAGCCACCTTGTCAATGCAAGTTGTGGGGGTACTTTTTTATTAAAAAATGAAAATGAGGTGTGGGAACTTTTTGAGGATGTGAGTGAAAATTTTCTTCAACATGTTGTGTTGAATAGAAATGAGGGCATTGATAGGTAGGAGACTAGATCTCCTTACGACTTCAACCCATCATCCCGCGTCCCTCACTCATGATGCATGCATGATATGACTTAACCCCACCCATACTATCATGGAGTGCCCCTCTGTCTCTCAATTCCCTGATCTTGTCTAAGACCATGTAAATGTCACCCAATCCTCCCTAGGGCCGAAAATAATCTGTTTTCCAATACATAGAACCCTAGGTGGATGAATCACCCTATCTTTTTTTAGCAGAACATTAACCAAAGGGCAAGTGGTAACCAACCCTTTAGGCCACCCTTTCAAGTGCCACCGGCCATGTACCATCAATCCCATGTGCCATGAGCCTCTATCTATTAACCCCAAGCACAACCCCCATATGCCTAACCTAGTCAGATTCGAGTTTTGAAGAGAAGGTCTTAACTGCATTACAAGAGCTACAATCTCATTTTCAAATCCTTCACTCTCACACTTAGTCCATTACAAAGATAGAAGCCCAAATCAGTCAATTAGCAAATCCTATTAACAAGAGAGAGATGGGGACATTGCCAAGTCAACTTCTACAAAACCCTAAAAGTTAATTTCGGGTAGAGGGAGTTCTTCCTTTTAATGAAAAGTTCATTCCATAAGAATGGGAGGCTTGTTGATAATAAGTTTGGGGCTAAACCGGTGAGAGACGATAAGAGCGACGAGTTAGAGAGGATGGCCCCTAGTGAGCTAAAAAGATAGAGAGTGAGCCAAAAGTTAAGGAGTCTATATCTCCTACCCCTTCTTCAGAGCCACAATCAAAAACCACTTCTAAGGGATCCTATATCCCTAAGGCCCTATTTCCCCAATACTTAGATGTGGCACCACCATTTGGGAAGCACTCAAGTAGGATGGACGAAATTCTTGTAACTTTCAAACAAGTTAAGATTAATCTTCCCTTTCTCCAAGCTATCAAGCAAGTCCCTGTGTATGCTAAATTTCTTAAAGACCTTCTTACCTAGAAGCACAAATCTAGACCACATGTGTTTAAAAACGTCTTTCTCACTGAATAAGTCAACTCTTTATGGAAATATGGCCCACCACCTAAATTCAAGGTAAATTCAAGGACCTAGGAATCCCTACTATTTCTTATTTCAAGGTAAATTCAAGGACCTAGGGATTCCTAGGTCCTTGAATTTACCTTGAATTTAGGTGCATGGATTGTTATGTTCATTTATATGTGCATGGATTGTTATGCTCATTTACACAAATTGTGTAGGGATAATGGAGCTATGTTGCACATGTAGTTATGGCTTAATTTGCATAATATGAAGAACAATGTGTTTGAGACACTTGATATGTAGGGTCAATATTTTTGTTGAGAACTAGATTATAAATTATATGTTTATGTTGAAAAGTCATTCATATAAGATATAATTATGTGTATACATGATGATGTATGATTGATATGAGTTATGTGAAACCCGTGATCCGTAGGAGGCATGAGAATTTGATGATGAGATGTTATGGGATTATAGTATGATGTGCATATGACTTAAATATGTAATGATGTGTGATTTGAGAACATGTTCATGAGATATACTAGTGATAGTATGACTTACATATGGCATAAGTAGATGCATATGGATAGTAAATTATGACATAAATACACATGTTTATGTTGATATTATAGGATGAATGGGTATGATGGAGTATTTGCTTAATGAGTGTTTTGTGTTTATGTATGTGATGTCTATTTGAATTTACTTTATGTATTCAAAAACCCTTGTTGAGCTTGTAGCTCACCCCTCCTTGTTGGGTTTTGATTTTAGGGCTGCATGTCGTGCCATGTAGGGTGTCTAGATAGACTTTACGAGGAGCATATGGGTGATGATGTTGCTTAGGAGGGGTCGTTTGGTTATTTTGAGGTATTGTTGCTTATGTAGGATTTTGTATTATGACTTTCATCTATTTGGTTATACTTTACACTCTATTAATAGGTGTTAGCTTAAACTTTTATTAGTTGGTTTGGGCTTATACTCTTGTACTTGAGCCTTGTGAGGGCTATTTTAGATTAAGTATGTGGGTTGATGTGTAGAATAATTTTCATTTAATAATCATTTATTTTTCTCATTTCACTCTTGTACACAGTTGATGTGACTAACTACGTAGTGATTCACCCATGTTGGGGTTAAGTTTTTCGCAAACCAATAATACTTCATCGTGCAATGCTCCGTCTTCCCCTTGGACCGGGTTCGACTCAGGGTTAATATGTGCCAACGGTGACATATGTAGTGGCAAAGGTACTAAATATATTAATTGTTATTTTTAGTTACTTGTGTAATATAATATTATTATAATTATATTAGTTTACGCTATTGAGTATATGTAATATACTCGAAATCCTCTGTGGTGCAAATTATTTGTTTTGCAAGTGGGAAACCAAATCTAAGAAAATTATATAAATAATATTGAAATAACTGAGAGAAAAAATATTTACCAATATGGTGTTCCCTTTTGCCACACAGGCATCAATGGTTTTTTTTTTTAATTTTTCATGAAAAGGACAACATCAATATACTTTAAACTAATTTTGTCTTAACAAAATTAATATAATATATTAATTTCGTCCTTCTAAAGGACTCAATCAATAATGAATTCATTTTGTCCTCTCTCTTCTCTCTCTCTTCACTCTCTCTCCTTTTTCTCTCTCTATTCACTCTCTCTCACCTCTCTATCTCTTCACTCTCTCTCATGTCTCCCTCTTCACTCTCTCCCCTCTTTCTCTCTCTTCTCTCTCCTCTCTTTCTTCTTCTTCTCCCTATTTTCTTTCTCTCTCTTCTCTTTCTCCTCTCTTTTCTCTTCTAAAGGACAAAATCATTAATTTTTTTTTTTAAAAAACATAATGATTTCACCCTTTGCAAATTCTTTATAATTTATTTAAAATTTATTATTTTAATATATATTATATAATAAATAAGTAAAAAAATTTAAATTTAAATTTTCTATTTTCTCCTCATTCCTCAAAGCTAGGGCTCACACTCAAGTGCATAAGAGAGAGACAAGGAGAGAGAAAGAGAAAGAAGAGAGGAGAGAGAGAACAAAATGAATTCATTATTGATTTCATTCTTTTTAAATGATGAAATCAATACATTGTTTTGATTTTCTTATAATGTGAAGGAAAAAATTTATATTGATTTTGTCCTTTTAAAAGATAAAACCATATACAATTTTTTTTTAAAAAAAAACCACACAATCACCAATGCCTACCCAATGCCTACGTAGCAAAAAAGAACACAATATTGGTAAATATTTTTCTCTTTTTGTTATTAATATTATTTATATTATTTTCTCATTTAAAAATCATATACCTTAAATCCATATTGCCCAACGCACCCTATAACTCTGCAATTAAAATTTGTTCCCATATAATTTGATAATGACAACAGGCCACTAATTTAATATTTCTGAAACATTTACGAATAAGTCTCTGAAACGTATTAGTGTCCTTACTCTAAGCTAATACACAGGGACAAGACATCTAAAATTTCAAATCCAAAAACAAGTTAGTTTCCTGTTGACATCTTTGATATGAGGGCCCCCCAAAGGGGTTATGGAACCAAGGTAATTTGAGAAAGGAATGGCTAAAGTGGTAGCAATTTTTTGGACCACAAGTGCGTCTTGCCTCCATCTAAGAGTTTGAATTTAGAGTTACTAATATATGCTTGAGAGTTGAGATCACACTGTGATAAGTAGATTTGCCACCAATCCCTTGGTCCCACACCCACCCAACATGGGGCCCTACTTCGAAAATGCTGACAAGTAACAAACCTGGATTTATTATTGTAAGCTTATAATAAGTTCAATCGTATAATTTTTTCCAAGTCCCTACATTCTAAGCTCTATCTACTACTGTTGAAGCATCTGAAAGCAACCAGAGTTATCTGACTAATATCCCTTTGACTAATATCTGGCTTATATCCCACTAACTATGCAGTTCCATCAGGATTCAAATGCTTAGAAGATGCAATGAATCCTAGAAGCAAAAGTTATAAGATGACAACTAATAAGTTTTCTGTTTTCTATTTTATATACAAGTTATTTATAGTAGTTCTTCATATTTTTCACTCATATCTTCTATCTTCTTAGCTATTTCATTTCGTGAATGTTTCGTTGTCCAATAAGACATTAAGTTCATAACATAAGTAGAAAGAGAATGTCTTGCCATAGCTACAGCTCACTGCAGCTCTGGATTCTGGGTCGTCAGGTCATGGGCAGCCCAGGATCCAAAGTGGCAAGCTTTTTCCAAGTAGAAAATGATCGGCTGGTATTTGAATAACAACTAAACAAAAATGGTTACCCAGTTTAAACTTCAAACTGAGCCACGTTTGTCAAAATTTCACGTTAATTAAGAGCAAGGTTGAAAGCTTCACAACCTAATAAGATTCTTCATACGTAACTACAAGCATCTCGTTGTCTAATGTGGAGACAGTTCAGTCACAATGACCTGTTACCAGTATCAACGAGCATTGGCAAATCATATCTTGCTTGTGAGAACAATTGTACTAGATGTCATACCTATATTGCCATAACCAAAAAATTGGACATTCTTTTAAGGCATCGTCAAATTACCACTTATGAAGGTGGGAAATGTACAACAATACATCACAAACGACAGCTTCTACAACTTTTCATGCTGAAGATGGTTAGAGAAAAGGTCACTTTCTTTCAGAAGCTTCGACCAGTCACATCAATACAAAGCTAGGAAACCCCACTAACATTAACACCAATGTGAGGATGGTACAGACATTTAAGTTGTAAGAAGTTAAAAATTACTCCTCTCCCATATTAAGTGTCTGATTTATAAAAAGTGTAAACTTTATGCAAGGTGAGAAACACCTTGGACCACAAAAAGACTAAAATATACCCGAGCACCTTTTGAGGGAACAAAAAGTCAACATTTTCATAAATTTTCTAACTTATTCCCATGCTCCTACTATGGAATGAAGCATTTCAGAAGCTCCTTAATTGGTAGAAGAGAGGGAAATAGGACAATTAATGTGGGGCAAGTGTTTTTTTTACATGAGACACTTAATATGAGACAGAGAGAGTATAAAATTAGTAATACCATAGAACTCAGATACAACGTACATTCTCTGATGTCATAACCAAATTGCATGTTGAGTAGATGGAAGCAGCAGCTGCCCTAACTGCACATTCTTTCACCAACGCTTCTGCTTTATTAAATCTGTGGAAAGGAAAAAATTAAATGCGCTAACAACTAAACAAACATCAAATAACAGAACATATAAGCATTTATGACCACAAGAATGCTAATCAATTAAACAGCCAAAAATATTCCTAGCCAGTTGCCCAGTCCTACCTGAATTCTATACTTGAGCCAGGCTCTCTCAGACCACCAGGAACTTTTACAAATTGCAGACCGTGCTTACAATGCTCTTGCATCTCTTTTATTTGTTCCAATGAGATTTCCTAGACATGAAAACTTTTTACCTTTACATATTCCTGGAGGTGAGGCTTATAAATGAAACAAAATAATGACTGCACTGCTGACTAACTCACCAGATGCTTTCCCTCTTCGGATAATTCATTCTCCATCTGATTAAAAAGGGTTCTCCATCTTTCTATGTGCATGTCCAAGACATTTCCATTCTCTGCATCCTTCTCTTGGTTCGATGAATACTGCCTTGATAGCAAAGAAGGAAGTTCTCTCTGAATAACAGCTCGAACTCGCCTCCTACTCCTTCTTAATGCTGCCAAAAAGAGATTAAAATTTCAAAACATATTAAGCAAATAAAGCAGTACATTGCTATCAGTTTTATAATTTAATGTAACAGTAATGTGTCTAAGATAAATGGCAAGATAGTTACCAGCAAGGCGTCCTCTGATGTCCTGATGTAGAAGTTCCAACCACTGGGAAGCAACATTTGCAGCTATGGGAAACAATAAAGAATGTCATTAACAAGACAAAATCCACAAGCAATTTCTTACCAAATAGCTTCTGACCTACAGAATTTAACAATTCAAATTGCCAGAAGCTTATTAAAAAGAGTCGCTACCTTTTAAAGAAAGAGTCATGATACCATCTTGGCTAGCTAACTCTGCTGAAGATATGCAGCTTGCATTTTCGGATGCTGAGGATAATTTTAGTTTCAGTCTTTCGTCTCCACTTTCTGAGTTGTACTGGTAACCATGGGAAAAAATACCTTTAAACACACCCATATCAGATATATCTACTCCAACTTTGCTACTAGGGAAAGAAGGAATAGCCATTTTATTAGAAGAGGATGTGTCTCCCCTTGCTTGCAAAGCTTCTTGATCATATGAATAGTCACTAACCTTACTATTAGCTTCCTTATTATCTCTCTTTGACGGAACTGCAGATCTCTTCAAATTATGAAGATTGTTCTTTTCAGATTTCACAAGAGCTTCAATTATTGCATGTACCTGCTTACTGTTTCTGACATGATTTATGATCCCTGGATTTAGATCACTCAGAAGTCCACTTGGAGCTGCAATTCTTGTAAATCTATTGACTTGTTCTCTCTTTGCAAGCTCAATTTTCCTTTTAAAGGCGTCAGCTTTACTCTTCTTCAAACCTTGTGATTTTGGAACAGGTATTCCTCCATATGAATGAGAAAGAAAACCATTTTTCTTCATAGCATTCCAAGCTTTTAGTGATTCATTCTCTTCCAAGGGACCAGTGCAACTTCCACATTCTGAAGCTCCTTTAGATTTCACATTGTCCAAATTTTTGTATGGATATAAGGGATATGAGTCAAACATGTTTGGAGCATGTTCTGCATTAAGATCAATGTCAAGGTCCGATGAGCTTCTTACATTAAGATCAAGGCTTTTGTCAAATATTTTCAGTGAAGAGGATTTGCCAACATCACAATTGTATGATTCCGTGGAAACATGATTGGTATTTCTAGAAGAATGGCTGTTTTGCGTACTTATGGGCTCATGGGTAGGCTCAAACTTGCAAAAATTAGAAAGAGCAGCACTTCCTGAAAGAGGTTGTGCACTGTCTCCAGTAACTTCATGGTAAGCTCCACTAACTCCAGAAGTTAACCCTCCTGTACTGATTATGCTAATGTGAGTGGTAGTAGCATCCCCGGTTGAAGATTCTGGATGATGCATTACATTATCTGCACTCAAACGGTTGTTTAGTTTAAGATTAAAACCCTTCACAACTTTAAATCTCACACAGAAAATGACTCAGTTAACAAAGTGTGTAGACAAAAAGGACACTGCATTAAGCCCATGATGAAGAAAATACCCTAATTTTTGGTGCTGGAAGATTCTCCAACTAATACCTGATTACACCCATTGATTAAAGACAATCTAACAAAATGCAGAAGTTGAATCTATATAAAACCACATGATTTCTAATTGATAAAAATAAAAAAATATTGGTCTAAGAAAAGAAAATTACAAAAACGTGACAAAACATAACTCTGGCTGTCAGATTGTAAGTTTCCAGAATAAATCTAAAAGTCAAGTTTTATGGGGGTAGAAGTAGAAGGTATCAGAAACAGAAGAGTAGAAACATTTGGCAAAGAAGTGTCTAAATAAAGAACTTGACCAGAACCCCATAGGGGAAAACTTCACCCAAGAAAACATTAAATTGAGGCGTAATAACAGTTAAGAAAGTTTATAATTATGTGAATTAGGGGAACTTGCACATGGACTTAGCAGTCTAACAGAAAAATTGAAGTGTTTGTCAGTGACTCAGTTCATTTACCTTCATGACATGGGTAAATGCTGAAAGATTGATATCACTTAGAAGGATATATGATAAAGAGATTTTTAAAAAATGGCTCTGTAGCTGGAGAGTATTTTGTTGGAGATAAATAAGGAAAATACACAGGGGGAGGGGGGGGAGCATCACGAAACTTACCCACTATTACAAAAACCAATGTCCTAGAATGAAGGATACCTCTAGTAACCATACAAATATCCTAAGGAGATACATTCAAATCAATAGTCTTATATATTCTACAGATTATAACTTAAAGAATCCCAGGAGGAAATTTATTTTCAGGTAAGAACAAATGCCCATTAAGCTAAAGACTAGTTCGAGAGGATATTATAGGCAGTTGGACTCATAAACCTGAAAAGTATAGCTTTAGTACGGAATAAGAACTTGTTAAAAACAGAGAATTCACAGCAGAACACAATGTAAATTCTGTTACTTCCATTCACATGAAGATTAGAAAATTGAAATCTTCTAAATGAGATTTTTGCAATTCAATGTCACATAGTGCTATCTCATAACATAAGTACAGCTGGATTTTCCAACTATCATAACATACGAAGAAAGAAAATCCAGAGTGGCACGGCCATTTCAAAATCCACCATGTTTTTCATGCAGAATAAATGAACACCCTTCATAAACTAAATAAGTTGTGGATTAAAAACAAAATGCTAGATTTGAATGACTTATTAGAACATATCATGAGAAGGATAAAAGTATAGGTGTTCTATCAAAACCCTAAAGTCCTAGACCCACACATATAATTTCCTAAAATATGAACAAAATCATACAAAACACACCGTCCTCACGATGGAGGAAAATGAACGTCATAGATCACTTGCTCAAATGTACCGTGCAAAAATCACATGGGCCCCACAAATATATCACCTGGATAAGACCAGAGATGAAAGAAAAGCTGCCGAAAATAATTGCGCAGAAAAATCAAACCATTGGCAACACCCCTCTAAAATATTAAACCCCGTGAAATTAAAGCCTCATTTATAGCAACGGCTTACATGTTGCAGGGCTGTATGAAGAGGCCCAGATTTCCATGAGCCAAAATTTTCAGGTCACTTATTTGGATGCCCCACTTTCAATTCATTTGGGTCCTATAGGTTCTATAGCTGTGCACCCCGTCTAGTAGTAACATTGCTCGAAGGACATTTTCTGGTAGCTCTTTTTCAAATGATCATTTATTGCATTCTTGATAGTAAACACGAAAAACCTTACATTCGCAACAAGAACAGCATTCAAGTCTCAAATAAAAACAAGTAATTGAGACAACTCGTACACAAGCGAAAAACCAAAACATTTTACAAAAGGTTTACCTTCAGACAGAAGAATCGACTCCAGATCCCGCGTTTTGATCCGCTTGCGCATCGCCTCCAATCCACCTGCGGACTCCGGACAGCCCCGCTTCTCGCCCTGTCGTTCAAACACCAACAAAGTGGTCAAATTCCAAACTCGAAAGAAACACTAATCCTAGAAATCTCCAGGAATATAATGTCCATTTTGGCAGATCAAATAGCGTAAAGATCCAACCTTGGAAGGAGACCCGGGCAAACTCAGATCGACTGTGTCCATTTGGCAACAGTTTGCAGGAAACAAAGACCACCCAGTACCAGAATCCGAGAGGAAAAAAACAAAATAATCCGAAATATTCGAGAAAGGTCACCCAGATCTCAATCTGCCGGAGGCTTTTCCTCAAAATCGTGAAGGGAAGAAAAGGATGAGGCTCAGTGAACCAAAAAAAAAAAAAACGGTGACTGATCTAAACCAGATGCTTCTGTGAGCAGATTTGAACAGGGGAGAAGATGGCGCGCTTTTCCGATGGCATGGAGCATCCGGGAGAAGGAAGGGGAGCTTCGGAATTTGAATTCAAAACGGGGGCGATGGCCAAAGAGAGGTCGAGAAATGAGAGGGAAAACGGGGACGGCGCGCGGGACCGTGAGTTTTGTACCGCTGCGCGGAGGCTAGGAGCGTAGAGCCCAGGCCGGTCATTTCACCGTTTGGAGTTTGAGAACAACGGTTGAATGTTTTCAAAACCAACCCGGGGCCGGCAACCGAACCGAATCGGGGGGCCAGGCCATGCCCATGACTTAGAGACTAGGGCAACTAAATTTAATGAAGGGAAAATATTTAAATTATCCAAGTAATTTTTTATAGAGTTTGTCTAGCTAGCATTTGCAGCTTCAACGCTTACAAAGAAGCTCGTCATTATAAGACTCTCCGGGGTTAGCCAGCACTAAAACTATAGCATTAGATATATTTTTTTTTATAAAAAACTTCAAAGTGCCCTCTTTGTCAAAAGTTATATATGCAATTAGGGATACTACTTGGTTCAAGTAAATAGGAAAATTCGGCCTTACCTAACTTTCATAGGTTGAATTTGAGCTTCTATATTAAACTTGAATAACTATCCGGCTTGAGTTTGAATTTTTTGTAATCCAACCTAACCTGACCTAACTAATGTTATAAATATTAAATTTTTATATATTTTTATATTTTAATAATAACTATTTAAAAAATAATAGGCAAGATATAAAACTAAATAATTATTTAAAATATTATTTTTTATAATTAAGTATTTTAAAAATAATTAAAATATAAAATTTTATTCTAAATAGATTAGGTCAGGTTTAAGTTTGGCATATTCATGTGAGGCAGGTTTGGTTTACCTTGGGTTTGGGTTTGGGTTTGGGTTTGGAAAACCGGACCCAAACCCAACATAGTGTCATCACTATCTAAACTGCATCAACTACCATTATTGGCCCTTGATTCTTGAGTAAAAGACAAAAAATACCCTTAAGATTGGGCTTCCCTCTTCTTCCCGTTGTTCCCTACCTCTTCACTCTCCCCTGCTACTTCTCAGCTCCTAATGTCTCTATCCATTTCTTTGAGACCGGCAAGTTCTTTGAAAAGGACACCCCAATAAGAACTCAACCAAAATCCAACCCAACTAACAAGAAATTCTTTCTTTGCCTTTCTAATATAGAAAAAAATTTAAGTGATAATTGAATGTTGACATATTTTATGAACAAAACTATGTCAACTATGTGTGTAAGTTCAAATCTAGAAATATTGAGTCGATATTTGTGGTTTAGGCAAATCAAATCTTCTGAGTTAATACCTTGGAAAAGGGGTTGTTGAAGATTCAAAAGTAATCAAAGTTTTCAAGAGAAATTACAAGGTATGTTGATCACACACACTTCACTTACACTTGATTGAAGTACGAGGTTCCAGAAGTGACGAAGCAAACAAAAATTGGGACCTGGACGAAGAGTTTAAAAATGGAAGGTTGCAAGTGTGATCGATCCACATCGTCCTGAAAATATGTCAGAAGAACTTCAAGTGTTGATCATTCACCAAATGAACTGAGAGGAAGTTCTTGAAGAGTTGCTATGGTAGAGGACACTCGTCCGTGATCAATCTGTATCATTTGGCGGTTTCAAGAACATATCAATTTGAGTCCTACACAAAATGGATTCTTCCCAAACTGAGCATTCTAACTCAAACCAACTTAAGAGCCTATAAATACATACTTATACTCATGAGAGATAGAAACTTCTCATTGTTTTCAATTGAGAAACCCGAGGTTTCATAGTTTGAGAATAGCATTTTGTTCAAAAGGTCCATGCTTTTTCATTCTTTAATTTAACAAAACTTTGAGAACTTCGTGTTATTATTTTGAGTGCTTCTAATCATTATTTGCATGATAAATTAGATCACATGTATAAGAGTTTAATATTCATCTAATCGACCTAGCGGATCACTATATTGCTCCTAAAACTAGTACTTCGATAAGTAGGAATTAAGAGTTCTATCCTCTATACATATAATTTTTTTCTATAACAGAAATAATAATAACCTAATAACTAAGCGCATTGATGATCAAGTTATCAAGCAATCAAACTATAAAGTAAGTAAGATCACACAAAGATTTAACGTAGAAAACCCCAACTAGGGTAAAAAAACTACCACAACCGCATAAGGCCAAATCAATATACTAGCAAGTAAAAACCTACAAGACCCAAGAACAACCAACCAACCTCTTGATTTAACACAAACAAAAGTTTTTTCTTTGTTCAATTCTCTTTGTTATTGCCCTTAAGTTTTTCCCTTTGTCGAATTCTTGAAGCTTTCCTTCTTCATGTTCCATCTTAGTCTTCTTCTAGAGACCCAATCAAATATTTATTCTTCAATTGTTGATCTTCCTTTGAGTTTCTTTAATCACTCATTAATAAAAAACTTTGATACAACTCCCTAAACTCTTGTGTGTAGTGTTATGAATTCTTCTTCACTTCTAGCTAATTGAATTGATCTTCAAAGCATATAGACAAAGAAAAACTATATACTCTCAACACTCAATAGAACAGACTCACCAATTTCTCTCTATGCTAACAATGATTTCTCTTCTTTTTTCATGTCCAAAATACCTCTTATATAAATAACTAAGTCGATTTAGGTATTAGACTTTCAATAAGAATAAAATTCAACTCAGAATGACCTATTGTGGGAAACCATAGGCTCCAACAATCGATCGTTACATTAACCGATCGATCATCCATTGCATTGACCAAATTTTACAAAGAACTGCTATAGTAGTGGCTTATCAATCGCTATAGTAATTGATTGATGAACAATAATACTATAGTACTACTATAGTAGTTTTCTACATTATTGCTACAATACCAAAAATCAAAATTATTTTCTATTAATCCTGATTAATCTTAGATGAAAAATTTTACATACTTATGTAATTTTTTATTCATTTTTACTTATTTTTTTCCACACTCTAATATGATAAACTATTTATCCTAAGTATGTGAATGTGATGTTTACACATGTTTTTACTTGTGAAAACACTTCTGAGTCTTCTAATTTGCTTCATTTTCACCATGTGCTTGCCGAATGCATTAGGTACTAAGATGCATAGTCACGAAGTTATAGGTGAAAAATTAAAATGTTACTTTTTTTGTAGTTGCATTAAATAGTATGACACTACATAAAACAAGTAAACCACCAAGCTTTGTTGGTGACTCTAACCCAAAAACTTATTTTTGCTTAGATCTTCAACAAATTTCTTTTGTTCATAGCCTTCTTCAAGTCTTCTCCCTCAAGCACTTGAAACTTATCTTCTACTTGCTTTGTCTTTGTCTCCTTCTAGCCACAACAACAAGCTTCTCTTGTTTATTGAGTTTAGCTTTGATCTTTTTCAACTCCTTTGTAGATGTTGCTGCAACTCCTCTTTGATTTTGCTGCATGAAGCTCAAGATGATCTCATCTAGGAAAACAATGGAAAAGGAACTCTCTTCTCTTCTCTATGATTTTCTAGGATTTTCTCCCTTTAATTTCGTGATTCCCTAGCCTTTAAATAGTACACTAAGTTAGTTTAAGTGTTTGATTCCAATTAGGAATAAAATCTCTTCTGAAAAGGCTTAAAATAGGTAACTAGCATAGACAACGATGGATCGTTTGACACAACGATCAGTCTTTTACTATTTCAATTATAGTACGACATTGTGATCAATCGTTCAATACTGCGATTGATCAATAAACTCTTACCTTAATTTTATAGGCAAATTCAAGTGTCGTCAATCAATTGGTCTTGTATAATTTCCAGCGATTGATCGATGGTACAATATTTTACTATTTTACCCTAATTCGGTCAGAAACTCCCAAATTCATTTAATTCACTCATTCTAAGATATTCTAAGTAATTGTGTATGTAAGTGTGTGCAAATTAACCTTTTACCTTCACCATTGTTTAGTCTTCAAACTTGATTGATAAGAACACATATACTCCTATTTTTTAGGTCAATCAATTCTGAATCTGACTTAACCACAACTACATCTAGTTAAATTTGTAAGACTAAAAATGTACATGAAGTTTTGATATAGTTTTGATCATCAAAATTAATCAATTACAATACACATGTCTCATATATTCTTTCACAAAGGCCCTATATAAGTTTCAACAAACTCTTCTAAGCAACCTAGGTGTGATTTTTGTGTCACATTGTGAACATATGTGGCTATATGTATTGTATTGACTTATTTTGGTGAACAAAATAATGTCAAATTGATGTGCAATTTGAGTCATGCGACAGAATATTTGCTACTCAAGCCATCCCAGGCCTCTCCTTCCTCCAATTTCATATTCTCACCTACCCACCACTCCCTCGTGGCTTGTGCTTGCCTAGCCTCCTCTCCAACTATGGTCATGTCCTTTTCTTTACTTCTCAGCCTTTTCTTTTCTTTTCGACTTGGCTGCAGATTACCAGTCCTTCATTGGCATCAATTACGGCCAAGTCGCCAACAACCTCTCCTTGCCAAACCTGGTAACAAAGCTCCTCAAGTCGACCTCCATTGGCAAGGTTCACCTCTACAATGCTGATTTGGGTGCTAAAGCAAGCTTGCAAGCTCAACTTGACTATTGTTCGACTCTGCTCATATTTGAGCTCGAACTCGAAATTAGTCAAGCCACGCTCAATACACATATATTCGTTCTACTCAACTTGAAGCTCCAAAAAAACTTGCTTTCATAGTATTTATATATAGATTTCATGTCTTCCACATTTCAACTCCTTTCATAATATATATCATTTTTCACTTTTTCTCATGTACAAAATAAGTAAAATATATCACATGAGAAATAGTACCATTTTTTACTTCTATAAATTCAGTCTAATTAAAACATACATATAATACTATTGTCGTCATGTGTTAATAGTGTGAGATTAGAAAAATAAAATAAAATTAGTTTATTTAATTTTTTAATCCATAAGATGAGTATGAGCATGGTATAAATTGGTATGTGTTCGGAGTCACAATATTTACGTTTCTCTACTAAAATAATATGTTGTATAATGATATCATAAACACTGATTACAAAATCATATAAACACTAATTACAAAACTAAGCCACCTCACAAGCCAAAATAAATTAACTCGATTCGACTTGAGCTTGACTTGAAGTTCAAATTTCAAGCTGAAGCCAAATAAGCCCAAAGCTCAACTCTATTGCAGATTATCAGTCCTTCATCGACATCAACTATGGTCAAATCCCCAACAACCTCTTCCTGCCAAGCGTGACGGCAAAGCTCCTCAAGTCGACCTCCATTACCAAGGTTTGCCACTACAGTGCTGACTTGTAAGGGTGCTAAAGCAAGCTCGTACGCTTGGCTTGACTTGTGTTCAAGTCTGCTCAGCTCACATTCGAGCTCGAAGTTAGTCAAGCCAAACTCAATTATATCTATGTTTGTTCGACTCGACTCGAAGCTTAAAAAAAATTGCATTAATAGTATTTATATATAGATTTCATGTCTTCCACATTTCAACTCCTTTCATAATATGTGTTATTTTTCACTTTTTTCATGTACAAAATATGTAAGTAAAATATATTACATGAGCATTAGGACCATTTTTTGACTTCTATAAATTCAATCCAATTTAAACATACATTATAAAATTTCTATCATGTGTTAATAGTGTGAGATTAGAAAATTAAAATAAATTAAAATGAGTTTATTTGATTTTTTAATCTATACCTTGAGTATGAGCAAGGTATAAATTGGGTATGTCTTAGGAGTCACAAAATTTACATTTTTCTACTAAAATAATATATTATATAATGATATTATAAACACCAATTACAAAATCATATAAACATTGATTACAAAATCAAGCCAACTCGCAAGTCAAAACAAATCTACTCGATTTGACTCAAGCTCAACTAAAATTCAAAGTTGAAATTTCAAGCTCAAGCCGAATCAACCTAAAGCTTGACTCGACTAAAAATTAAACGTAAGATCTCTAATTTATTTCTTTTTTAATCATGTTAATTTGGTTGTTTGTTGGTTTGATTTGATTTTCTTGGGGTAATGATTTAGATTATTTATAATTTCTTTTTAAAGTTTAATTTTACTTTAGTTTAAAGTATTAGTGTCAAGCTTTATTCACCCAAATTTTTACCTATTTAAAGACATTTTTTTATTTTTTCTTGGTCAAAGGAGTAGGCCCCATCATGGGACCCACATTCGTGTGGGATGGTGTGCTACCCATTTTGGCCTCCAACCTTCTATTGATTTGTCAAAGTGTGTTTGGGTGTAATTGAATTCGTTTTTTAGTCAAAAGTGAACTTGATTGGTCACTTAGGACATTTTTATCAATTTCCTACCCCAACAATTCAATTTCTAACCCATAAGCTTTAATATTGTAACAACCCTCATTTTTCTATAATATTTCTACATTTTTTTGCTATTCTCTACAATATTCTACAGTTTTTTGCTCATATTTCTGATGGTAAAATTTAATGCTCTGGTGTATTCGTATTTGTAATATTGTAATCGTAAGAGTCGGGAGTGGTGTTTAATCATAGGTCATGGGCCTCAACACATCACAGAAATTTTTAGTGCGAAAATCGAATGGGACGTGTGAGAGGAGAAGCAGAAAGAAAGAAAGATAAAAAATAATAATATATATTTAGAAATGATCGGGCGTGTCTCAGTGCACCTGACCGTTTGTGAACAGTGAAAGGGGGAAGTCCCCTCTTCACTATGAGAGGCGGGAGGCGACGCCGCCGGTGGCCACCGGCTTTCCCCCGTCCGGCCTCGGCCTGGCGACATCGCCACATCCTCCTTGGCCTAGCCCCGCCGACCGCCGCCCTCTTCCTCCCCTTTTTCCCGTTTTTGGCCCGGTGACTATTTTTGAGAATTTTTGCCCAATCCACCGCCGTCCCCACTTGCATGGCTGCCAGCTCACCGCCATCGCTCCGTCCTAATGAGGATGACCTCCAGCCACCACCGTCCCGGCCTCCCCGCCCCTCTTGCTCCTCCGCTAGGTAAAAACTCCACCGCCTTACTTTTTGTTGTTCTGTCTGTGTTGTGGTCACCGGCCGTGTCTGCGATGGCCAGCCGCTGCCAAATGGCCTTTGTCCCCACCTCGGCCCGGTGGAGACAAGACCACCACCCCCAAACCGGATCACCATCTTCTCGGCCAACCACCTCTCCTTCCTCCATTTTCTGACCCGGTGAGATCATTTTTGCCCTTTTTGGTTCTTTTTGTTCTATCTTTCATTGGCTGAATAACCGGGAGAGCTTTGGCTCACCGTCGCCTGCTCCGTCTCAAGCCAACGACGGCAAGTAACCACCACTCATGCATTTTTCTCTTCCGCCCATTGCTCCGCTTAGTTCGAAACACAGTTTCATTCTAGTGGTGTCGATTTCACACCGTTAGACTTTAGATTAACACCAATCAGTGCCCACCCAGATTGTAGCGGTTTGTGATTACTAGATCACTGCCGTATTCTAAGTTCGACCCCTAGCCCCGTAGGCTGTTCATGGCCCTGCGATGCATGTCTACGCTCCAACTCGGTACACTGTCGCCCTAGTTAAATCAGGTCTCTTTGTTTCTCTTATTGGGTGTTCTGCTGCCCGGCATCGGCGAGCAGACAATTACGGATGTTGGCTTAACCATTATTAGCAAGGGGCCGCAGCTTCCGGACTCCTCTGCATGTCTTTTGCACACACTAGACGCCCTAAACTCTAGGGTACGTCTCTGACTATCACTGATGGGCCCCGCTCCAACCCGAGCCAATGTGTCCCACTTAATATTGTGTGGATTTGGGCTGCAGGTCTGACCAAAATGGGCTTTGCCCTGGCCCAGTGACGGAAAGGGCCAACACTTTTGGCCCGATGCTACCCTTGCACCCCCACTTTTGATACGCATGACCCAAAACCTACGAGAAAGTGTTCTCGAATTCTGATTCTTCCAAGGGGAAGTATTCTTGTAAGCCATTAGACTCAGCCCATCAAAGGCTTGACCGATGTCGTGCCCATATCCTCTGCTATAAGCCGTGCTTGTTGCATGATCGTCCGAACAATGTTTTGGTTGTGGGTGGCATTTAGAATTGTTGCCACCTTTGTCGGCCACACTCTCTGACACTAATGCTCTCAAGTTTGTTTATGGGGCCGCTGCTGGCGAATCTCACCCCTTTCGTGACCGATCTCCAATTAGTCACCTCCTATTGTGTGGTTGCTTTTGCCATCCTTAGTGGCACGACCTTGTGTCTGGTTGCCCTAGTGCGCCCAATCTTATGCTTTGAGTGAAATTAATCTAACCTTATCGAGATTAATTCCAGCATCTCTAAAAATCCTTAGGACAACAATGACTCTCTCAATGCGATGCTTTGGCCGCCTATTCTGCTATCGACACTGCCACCGTCGTTTGCTCGCCATCAAACTCACATGGATTACGAAGTAGGGGACCTTGAACTCATAATTTCATTATGACATGCTTTGATTGTGTAGTAGCATGCTAGGAGTTTATAATTTAATATTTTGCATGATTATGCTGATTAGAAAAGCATGTTGTATGTATGTGAATTGTGTGCGTACGTTAGTTAAGACTAAGGGCACATAGTAAGTTGCTATGAATCGTATGCATGTGACTAGAGTATGTGATCTTCGTTGTGGACTGGTGGTATGTGATTGATGGCATGAGAAGATGTGTTTGATTATAAGTTTGGTGAAGGGGTACTTCGTGGGCTATGAGGTGGAAACTGCGACTATATATTGGGTGAGGAAAGAAGGAAAATGGACAGGTGAAGGTTGGACTTGATGAGATTGGGGGATCGGTTTGGATTGAGTCTGATGGTGTATTTGAGCAACAAGATAAAGGCTTCGAGGATGTAAGGATTTAGAAGACTTAAGGTTAAGAGCATTTTGGGGGATTGTGAGTTAGTAAGAGGTAACAACATAATTGTACATACATAATATACGTAATATGAATTGTAACGAAACAATAATGTGTAAGGAATTAGTAAGGGTTTGATGACAGGACTTAGGTTTAAGGGTTTCACTCGAGGAGTTTGAGAAGGATAGTTTGGTTTTTAGGCGAATAGTGTAAGATGCAAAACTATAAGTATTCGATGGTAAGAGTGTGAGTATGGAATTCGAGTTTGACAAGTAAGACTATGTAGAGATTGGTAAGGTTGTAAGAGTAAGGGTGGGGGATGAGTTAAGTAAAGAATGCTACATTTGTGGACTGGAACCTCTGGATGGGCGTATTTCTAGCCTTGTTGGCTGGAGAATGTAAGACATAAGTCATTTCGAGCATAATTGTACATTCATAAATTACCTAATATAAACTTGAATGATAAGTAACCTTAATTTGATAATGTTGTGAGTTTGAGACTGAGGGTTTCAACGGATTAAGTTCCATTTTTGTGCCAGTTGATAAGTAATCGATTGAGCATCCTTCCTGGTCTAGGCATGGTGTTTTCCTGTGGGATTTAGTCTTGGTGCTATATTTTGGCCCAGACATTTGATGCTCTGTTGAGAGCGCTGTAAGTTTTCGCCCTTCATGGGCTCTGTATGTTTTTCGCCTATAGATGGCGCTGTATGTTTTGCCCAAGAGAGGCACTGTAAGATTCCTGCCCAAGAGTGGCACTGTATGTTTTTCCTGCCCTTAGTTGGCACTGTATGGCCCTAGAGAGTGGGCATTTGCGCGCTCAGGTAAGTAGTATCATGGATCTGCTTTTACCTGTTTGATCTAGTGCCCCATGAGCATAGGTGTGCCTTGCCTTCAGAAAAGTTCATGGTGTTTAGTTGTTCCCCGAAGGTTAAGGTGACGCCCAGTGGCATTCCCTTCCTTTCCAAAGCTAGAGCTCATTAATTGTAATGAGCTTTAGTTGTCGGTAGTATGTGTGCGACAGTAGGAGTAAGTTTATGAGTCTGAGTAAGTTGTACGAGTAAGTTTGTGAGACTTTGTTTCAGACGGTAAGCGTAAGTGTAAGTGTAAGCATAAGCATAAGCGTAAGTGTAAGTGTAAGCTTCTAAGGAAGATGTAAGAGTATATTTATGTGTAAGAGTAAGATTGTACGAGTAAGGTCATACAAGTGAGTTCGTACGAACAAGGTCGTACGAGTATGTGTATGTTGTAAATATAAGCATACGTTTGTACGAGTAAGTTGATAAGACTGATTCAGAGTGCAAGTGTAAGAGCATGATATATGAGTATGTGTAAGTTCGGCTTGTACAATAATTTGTATGTGTGAACATATTTATATTTCTTATTCTTTTTGCTTCATGTGTGATTGCATGGAAGCATCTATATATGAACTTACGGAGTTCATTGACTAATTTTTTCCCCTACTGGGTATTTTCCTACTGCGCATGAAAATACTCACCCTATCTTTTTAGCTCCTTCGCTTGGAGGCTTTTGCAGGTTCAATAGCTTCTTGGACTGGACTATTCCCCGTGGTGGACTATCCTTCCTCAACCTAGAATGCAGCGAAATTGTAGTGAGGCTTTGTAGATTTTAGTGCCACGATCTCATGTATTGATTAAGGTATGAGAAATGCACTATTTTCTGGACTTGTGTATCTATATATGAATCATAATACAGACTATTGAAGAACTTGTACTCAGAAAGGCTTGGGATATATTTGTTTTAAAAGACCATGGCCATGGCAAGTTTTACTTATATGTTTTCGTTTCAGGTCACGCCTGAGAATTTTAGTTTTGTTGTACGTTGAATTAAATTATGAAAACTGTTTTCACACGTTTTGAGTTTTGTTGATTAATTTGATTTACATCCGTATTTTAAAATAAATTATTCGTAAGATTTTTAATTAAATGTAAGGAAAAACCTTGGGCGTGACAAATATAAAAAGAAAAACCCTAGTCATTTGCTAAATGGGAAAGGGCTGAGAATAGGAGAGAGGCTAAGCTCTACCCCCATTTCCCAAAGGAAAAACATTTCTTAGGGTAAGGATTCACCCTTAATCTTTCAATCCTTTTCTTAATCATCTCAATCTTCACTTCTCCTATTTGCAATCATAGTTTCCTTCCATCAAAATCATGTTTTTGATTCCGATTTAGAACCCTAATTATGCTAATTTTGTTTTTAACCTAAGGAGGCCTTAGATCTATCTTTCCCAAGTTGATTTGAGTCTATGAGTTAGTTTTGATTAGGACTTACCAAAAGCCCTAATTTTTGGGTAGGATTTCTTGAGGTTGAAGCTTGTTCAAGGGATTCACAAGCTTGATAGATGTAAGGGGTTTTTACTTGAAATGTCATGGTTGTGGGTTTATTTGATCTTTTAATTCATCTTGATGGGTAATGATGATTTATTAAAAACATGTAATTTATGGTTGTTTTCGTATGATTAAGCATGAAAAATGTTAGATCCATCATGTTCTAGGCTTAGGTTTTCATCACATAACATTTTATGATGATGTGATAATTTATATATAATTTTGGAATTTTTTAGTTCAAATTTTGAGAGGTAGAAGATGAACAAGAAAAGTGAACTGTCTCGATCGATCGAACGGGCTGACAGACCATTCGAACGACTAGGCGTTTGAATGGGGTGACTAGCCGTTCAAATGACCAAACGGCAGTTTTGTGAAAATGGCTATTTTTTGTGAATTTTTGACAATTTCTTGTTCTTTTCTCATCATTCTAATTCTTCATGGCTATTTTGAGTTATGAATATTTATAATTGTCACCTTAATTACATATGAACCTTCTTTGGATGCGATCTAGCTTAGGAATGAAGATGACTATACTTGTCTAGGTTTTGCATGATGCCCTACTTGTTCTAAATCCGTATTTTGATGATTTCTTCTTCTTTACTTCATAATTCTTGAGAAGATATGAAAGCTTGCACATGTTAATTTGATTATAAATGAATCATGTACATGTGTTTTAGCTCAAATATGAACACGACCATGCATATATATATATATATATATATATATATATATATATATATATATATATATATATATATATATATATATATATATATATATATATATGATTTTATTTGTCACAAATGGACCATGTTTAATGCATATTAGGACTGATTAGAGTATGTTACATATGATTGCATTCATCAAGCATTTCTCATGTATGTATCATGTCGCATGCATCATGATAATCACTTGTAAGCAAAGAGTACTCATGTTTAACCGTAATTAATCAATTGGATGTTGTAGTTTTCCATATTAGTCACATCAGAGGTTTATCAAATCGGTTTTATGTCTTAAAGGATGGGCTTTTATGTTTCTTTGAAGTCGGGTTTCCTCCCCTGGTGAGAATAACAGAATTGATATAATGAGTTAAATTGATGAGTCTTTCTGGACATGAGAATCCACTCTGGTTTGTCTATGTGCATTGGCTTACTAAGGGGTACTTTCCATGTTAGGGATTTACCCAAACTGCTCTAGTATTCCTTTCTAGGAATTCAAACTTCCTTGTTAGGATTTTTAGGGCGAGCAGGTCTGCTTGTGCTTTGGCTAGGATAAGAAGGGTTGTTTTCTCTATTGTGAGACATTTGTCGGATTGTTTATGCATGTATATCGATTATAATGTTCATTGATACATTTTGTATAGGGACTATGATGCTTATGTTACCCATGATGCGTATAGAATGATTACACTTGAACATGCAAAATGGAATGTGGTTTGATACACTTGATTATGCATGGTGAATGTAAATATTGATACTTGCTTCATGGAGGATGTAAACGAATCATGAAACTTAAATAATTGCATAGGGTGTGCATGTGTGTTATGAATTATGAATATGATGCACATGTGGCATGAATGTGTATATAGAATGTGATTTATCTCATGATGCACAGGTGCTGAGAATTGATATGCAATGCATGTTTAAATTGACGTCTATGAGAAGAATGCATGCGGTTCCATCATGAACTTATATTTTATTTTAAAACCCTTACTGAGCTAAGTTCACTCTTCTTTTGTTTGTGGTTTTATTTTGGGGTTGTATGTTGTGTCATGGAGGTGCTCTGGATCGTCTTTAAGTTGAGCTTGAGGATGGGCATACTCCATGAGAGGGTGGGCTAGATGTTTGGGTTGTTTTAGAATTGTCATGTGATATGATGAGCTTAGACTTAACTTTATTTCATACTTTGGATAGCCTATAATGGCTTTAGAAATGTTGCAGCCTTAAGGCTTGAGACTATGTTTATTATAGATTTTTTGTGGGTGTTGTGTTGGACTAAAATGGTTAATTAATCTATGTTACCTTCTGTTATTTGTTTTTGCACAAAGGGCACATATTGTGTACTTCGATGAGAGCCCAAGATGGGTTAGTCTTCCACTTCATCATGCCGCATCCCACCTTCTAAGACTGGGTTTGGGTCAAGGGGGTGTGGCGGGGCATGACAAGTAAGTTTTTGGTATTAAAGCCCGACTTTTTCTAAAAGCAAATGAGGTTAAGGGATAATTCTTAATGACAATGGGGAGTGATGTAATAAAAGATTTAGACAATGTTAGCAATGTTGAATTCGGTAATAAAAGATTTAGACAATGTTAGCAATGTTGAATTCCGTTAGTTGTAGTCTTGTTGATTGCTTGTGTGATGTGTTGTTTGATTTTAGTGTTAGACCTTGTGATTTGATATCTAACTATTGTGTAGATGGCTGGAATGAATCACACAAGTGCAAATAAATAATGGAGCTGCTAGAGACCCGAGGGTGTGCTAATAATAATGGAGATGCTAGAGACCTGAGGGATTGCCTCTTGAGAGGGAGATTTAGTTCAATATTGATCTTCTTCTAGGCACAATTCCTATTTCTAAAGCTCCTTACCACATGGCTCCAACTGAATTGAAAGAGCTTAAGGCTCGACTATAAGACTTGATGGAGATGCACTATTCATAAGTTGGTAAAAAAGTTTTTTAACTAATTATAGATGTATTCCCTACCTTTGTCTATGCTTAGGACTTTAAGTGACCTTCCTAATTGAGTTTCTACTTCAACCTTAAATTCCTTGAATTTCTCAAAGGATTTGAATTTCTATTTTAGGAGGTACATGTAGTCATACCTAGAATAGTCATTGATGAAGGTAATAAAATATACCATTCCCTATGTGTTTGAGCATTCATAAGCCACAAATGTCTGAGTGTGTGTGTAGCGACCCAACTTTTTAAATACCTTAAAAGTCGGAATCCCTTAAATTCATAATTAAAAAGGGCCAAGATCAACCGTGTACAGAAGATCAACTTTTCAATTAATAAAAATAATTACAAAACTTACAAAATATACAAAACAAAGCTTAACATGCCCTAACAAAATCAAAGCAACACAAATTTACATAATTAATACATATAAAAAGAACTTGACAAAGTTAATCCAAAGCGTAGATCTTTCAAACTCTTACTAGCTATCTTCATTAATATCATCTTCTTCATTCATCCCTGCAGTGTCTTGGGGGTTGAGTATAATTATACTCGGTAGATATAATTAAATTATACTAATATGCTATAATATAAAATATAATAAAAGTTGAATAAAATAGTATTCTAATATTTCATGTAATTAATAATCAAAAGTAGACTTAAAATAACTTAAAAATATCTTTGTAGACTTAAACAGAATCCAAACATATTTCTTTTACGAAACGTCAAATAAAACAACCTTTCACATAATTTGATAAATTATTCACAAAACTAGATAAAATCACCATTCACATAATGTCACTGATATCAAAGCAACATACACTTGAGCTTGTGGGGCAACAAAATCTGAATGAAAGGGATATTCCCAAGATATCCCATTTAATGTGGGTGCCATATGCCTCAATAGGCAATATGTAGGAGTCATAACTCCGATAGTTTTTGGGTTTTATACCAAATAACTACCCTTCAAAACCGATAATAGTTTCTTGGCTTTATACTATTTAACTACCCTTTAAATTCTATCATTCCAAATCATTTGTAATGTAAATAATAATAATAATATTTCAAAGTATGTATCACGATCAAATCCCACTTCGAGGTGTACAAGATGCCATTATTTTAGTGTTCGTTTGGCCCTTAATAATATCCTTTTTCAAAATAATCATTTATGAAATATTTATAAAATCATATAGTCTAGCAGTAGCACAAAATTAAAATGTAGAACCACCTACCTTCTTTCTTTAGATTTTCTTCTGAAAAGCGGATGGCGGGCAAAACCTTCTCATATTATTAAGCTCAAGAGAGATAGGCTGAACCTCCCCTCACATTGAGACAACATATGCTTTCGGGCTCGGAAGCGGTGGGCAAAGTCCCCCCTTGCGATGGAACAAACTCTTCTTTCGGGATCGGAAGCAGGAAGAGGAACTTCCCCTAGCATTGGGACAATTTCTTCCTCTAGCTCGAAAGTGGTAGATGGAGCCTCCTCTTGTCCCGAGCCATTTCTCCCCTCAAAAAAAATGGACCCTTCTATGACTTAGCACTCCCTCAAATTAGCTAGGATTGCTCTATGAATAGTTAAAGTTGGGTGAGAAATGACCTAGAATGGGGGACAGAAGTTTTTGCCAATGGGTGAAAAACAAGAGAGAAGAGGAGAAATGGTTGACGGAAAATGGTCTCCCCCTCCCCTTTTATAGTGCTTTGTGGCCATTGGATGTGCACTGTGTGGCACACATCCAATGGCCTGACATGCCATTCGGGTAGCATGGTTGCAGGCCATGCCTGCCTGCGCATTGCATGGCCCATGCTGGCCATGATCCCATGCTGCCACAAGACAGCATGGCTGCTGCGTTAGTGCCGACTAACACAATCTTTTTTTTCAATTTAAAATAAAAAACTCAAATTGATGTAATCCCTTACCCTAAACTTTAATTTGTGCATTCTTGGTATTGTTGCGCTCGTATCAACAAGACCACACAATATTAATTTATCTAGCCAAATTAAAGTGGAGCCCGTCCATGACATGAGTCTTGAGGTCATAGCTTATGATCCTAGTGTCTAATTGACATGTTATTGATCTCAATACGTTCATCTCTCGGAGCCCTATAAATAACCTTAAAAGCTCCTTTAAACAAATTGAGCTCAGAATGTTCAAATTTAATAAATATAGTTGTTGGGCCCTAAAACTCAATATGGGCTAGAAATTAATATTTTTTTTTCAAATTCTCAAAAATTAGGGGTTGTTACAGTATGGGCTTTAAAAGGTTTGTGATACGGTTACCCTTCGAGAAGGGTTACCTCCTCATCTTGCCTATTAAGCAATCTTCATACACATGTAAGTCTCGAGACAGTTAATGTTGGACATCCTGTGTAATTTAATCACATGTACATGACATAGCCTTAAGTACCACAATAATGAATCAACATTATACAAACACACAATATAGTCAAACTTAGCTACTATATTAATTGAAGAGTCACCAACTACATCAAGTCTAAATAAGCCCTCACAAAATGATGTAGAAATTAAAACTTTATTGTCCTTGCCTACTATGGCCTTGTTCGCCTGGAACCTAGTCTCAAACCCCTTGCTAGTGAGAAGGAGAATTAAGATAGGGTTCCTTCTGATGGAAGAGGCAAACAAAATATTAGTAAGCACTAAGTTCATCCCTTAAGGAAGAGGGATCTTATAAGTGTTTGTAGCAGCTACATCATATTAGGTATTGGTCCCCATATAAATCTTATGTTGTTTTGGAGTCAAATATGCCATTTTGTCCTCCCCTGACCATAGCCACATGCTTGGTGGCTGCTGAGTAACTCTTTCCATTGGAGTATGCTACCAATGCCTAAGAAATTATACATATTGTGTCATTCCCTTTTTGATTTGCCTTGCTACCTATTCCTTGGTCATCATTAGGGCAATTGCTTTTGAAATGACCTATTTCACCACATTTAAAGAAATCTCCCTTGGGTTTGTTGATGTTGCTGGATTAATTAACACCTTGAGGATTTTCTCCCTTTTTCTTGACGTTTCTTTTCCTGGGTCCACCTTGACTACCACCTCCACCACCTCTCCTAGAGCTTTCATGCTCAGCAAGGTTGGAAGATGAACAACAGGCATTTACATGGTTCTTTCTTTGCTGCTTGAAGCCAAGCTTGACGGTGAGATCATTCAATGTGAGTTTTTTGTGAGAGATGTTTATAGCAATGACTACACTCTCCCAAGACTTAGGGAGACTATTTAAAATAGTAGACACTTAGACACCCTCATTAATACTTAAGTATCTCTAGATCATTGGCAATGATGAATATGAAGTTTATATACTCAAGCACATTATCTCATGCTTCCATCCTTATGTTGTGATATCTAGTCTGAAGCATCTTGATGTGAGCCTTTGTGTGCTCCCCATACTACCTAGCCACTACCTCCATCATGTCCCTAGCAGATTTATGTTTGTCAAAAAATGTTTCAATATTGGGCTCCATAAAGGTTAAGATAGTATTCTTTGCCTTTACATCCTCCTCTGTCAACTTGTCATAAGCTCTTTTTTGTGCAATAGTAGAGGAATCAACATATGGGTCCAGCACTTGGTCCAACATGTGGGCCAAGTTGTCTAGGAAGAGAATATGTCTAATCCTCCTTTTCTAGTGAGGCAGTTGTTACTATTAAGCATCTGTCTTGCTCAATTCACTTACAACTATTTGGATGTAATAGCGAAATAAGGAAGTATCTATTCATAAATTTTCAATATGGCAATAAGTAAGCAATATTATGTAATATTATGCAAAAAAAATTAAATGGTCTACAAGTGATGTGACTAACTAATTTCGGTAACTCAGATGTTCACTCTCATCCCAAAAACAAAGTAGTGTGTAGGGTGCCAAAACAATGTGTAAATTTATTACTATACCCTTAGCCTAGGGTTAAAGTGTTACAATTTACATACAATTATAGAGTAGTCTTCTAAATCAACATTTAATATGACTAATTATCATATATAATGAGTGAACAGAAAATTTCCATCCAACAAGAAGTTTTATCCAG
The DNA here is from genome assembly GCA_035235625.1 of Saururus chinensis. Lineage (NCBI taxonomy): Eukaryota > Viridiplantae > Streptophyta > Magnoliopsida > Piperales > Saururaceae > Saururus > Saururus chinensis. The sequence goes on from CP141142.1 coordinate 28,627,790, forward strand.
AAAACAAATAATAGATTATGTGAATTTACTAAAGTGCCCTTGTAAGTGGGATTTACTAAAAATTCACAAACAACACTTGTGCATTCAAATCGTATGCATCAAACACTCAATTATATCATAAATGAACAATAAATATCCTTGGACAAAAAGTATATAAGTCTCCAACAAAAGTTTCAGCCAGCCATAAATTACAACAATGCCACTCAAGGTTTGTTTAAGGTTAGGCTTATAAGGATGCAAAATTAGTTATAGAAAAAACCATATAATTACAAAATGCCCAAAATCAGCACTTTCTAGTCAATTAGGTTCTTGGTGAAACCTAGAAAAATTATGGCATAAATTAAACAAAAATTTGGAATTGTTGCTCATAATGACCAAAATACCCCTGATCTTGGCTTGAGCAATTGACATGTTTCCTGAAGCCAGATAAGTACCAAATTTTATGGATAAATACACAGAAACATGGTAAAGAATCTAATTTAAACAAAAAATTGGATTAGACATGTAGAGCAAGAAACTGAAAGCCCTTACAGTAGCCAACAAGGGAGCATCTAGGGACAAAATTGTAATTTCTCAGTGTCTTCTCTTCCAAACCAGAGCTTTGATTTTGGTACCACTATTGGGTGGTGTAGCTTGGTAATGAGCCCTTCTGGTGGAGGCGCAAAATTTTGGTTTTTGAGTCCCTTAAGTATGGATCACATGCACATCATATAGAAACAAGCATACGTAAGCAATAATCCCTAAATCTAAGATTAGTTAATAATTAATCATAAATATAATGAAGGACAAGCACGTAGTAATTACCTTTAGGGGCTGAGCCCCTAGGGTGTGGCCTTTGCATACCCAGTAGATCAACACACCCTTTTTGATCAAATCAACATAATAAATGGGGATGTATACATCTTTGTAGAAGTTTATGATCAAGATCACCACAACCTGTATAACATGGAGGAGAATAAAGTGCCTCACGAGAGCCTCCTCATAGCATGCACATGTTGTTGCTTGTCTACCTTCTTCAACTCACATGTAGCCCGAGACAAAGGCCACACATCCGCAAAGTGTGTGTGTGAGAGAGAGAGAGAGAGTGAGAGAGAGAGAGAGAGAGGATGAGTCACTTCCTTGATCACCAAAGCAAGATGCATGGAGGAATGGGAGGAAGCTCAACCCAAAGAGATGGGAGAAAGAGGGCGAGTGAGTGGAGAGAGGGGCTCTAAAGCCCTAAGTATGTCTCTTCTTCCTAGTTGGGCTAGGACTTAAGGCTCAACAAGTCTCATCTTTCATGGGCTTCCTAATAGTGTCTTGATCATGGTTATGAACTCAACCCTATGAGTCTATGGAGGCCCAACACACCCCCTCATGGCCATGCCCATAGGGGAGGAGGACAACCCCTTGAAAATTTATGTGGGTCCCGCTTTAGGCCTTGCACATGTTTGGGGCCCACACAATGTTTCTATGTATAAGTATCTATAATATGTGTGTGTGTGTGCGTGCGCATGTGTGTGTGCTCACATGTGTACGACTCAGGCCCACCAAACACATGTTATGATGTGTAATAGGCCATGTGTTCAGCCCCATGTATCTTGAACCCTACGAATTCAAACCAGTTTACCCTATCGATTCGGAATTCTCATGTGACCTATATGGGCCAAACCACATACATAATTCCGGCCAACAATTTTGCGCTATTATGTGGTTGTTATTGGCCTTTTTGTCGTAAAAAATAGAATCTAACTTTCACGCTTAATATAATACTCCATCTGTTTCACCTTAATAGCTCCATTTATTTTTTTAAAATAAATTTATGAGTAGTATGGATAAGTCATGAGTTGGTATCACTTGAGGGAAAATATTTTTTATGCTCCCTCTTCAACGTAAGCCGAGCATAAGGAACACCTAAAAAGTATCCATTTTTAACAAGGTGTGTTTGCAAGCTAGCGTGTAAGTCATCGATCTAAAAAATGATCAACAAGGAAGCGCTCGGCTCATTTCTTGTTGTTCATTTCTAAGAGCTTAATAACAATAAAACGTTCCAACTATTGTTTGCTTGTCTGTTTACAAAGTTTTTTTTTAAAAAAATTATGAGTCAGCGTCAAGCTTATTTGACTCTCTCCGCATCCAAGAGGCATTGGACCTTTGGTGAGTATACGCCAACTGTATAAACCAACTGCTTGACTCTTCAGCTTTCCTAGGGGTCGTAACCGTAATCATGATTAATCATCAGCTCAAGTCACAATCTTGGGAGAACTCAGGCCAAGCAAAGGAAATAATAGTACAGTTCAAGTAATCATCCTCAGTGCGCTTGCTTATCATCCGCTTTTCCACGGTTAGTTGCCAGGCAGTGTGGTTAGATCTTCTCATTTGATTATAAATCAAGGCTTTGTCAAAATGCTTTTTTGCCGGATATACTCCACCGGATGACGTACAAGCAGTATAATAAAAAGATCACCACCGTATTTGTAAAACTCATAGATCAATGGCTCTGCATGAGCCAGTCGGTCATGTATCCCGTAAAGATCTGAACGTCAGTGTATCACGGTTGAGATTGTATATCTCTGAAATGGACAAAGTAGGGATAGCAAGGGAAGGGAAATGGACACACTAGGGATAGCAAGGATTAAATTTAATGAAATGTGAAATAATGCTAGTACAGATTGTATATCTCTTTTTTGTTTTATAGATAACTAGTAAGAATGTACACATATTATGCTAGTAAATATAGATAAGATAAGATAAAATAAAATATATATTGAATAAATATCTCCTTTGAAAGAACATATGTGGAATATGTCATATAATTAGCTAATTTCATTAATCAAAAGTCAGAGGGGAGTATTAAAAATACCTCCTTGTTTTACTAGTGCATTGATTTGGCTTTGTGAGGCTGTCACGATGTTTTCCACGTTAAGTCTTCGTCTTTATATGTGGATTGCATGCTTGGATTGGTTGAACACGTTATAAGTTGATAGTTCATGCACAATTATATTGTTTCCGTTGTTAATTAGAAATTCATGCGCATAGAGGTTAGAATTTGTAGACTTTTTATCTTTCTAAGATAATTAGACTATGAGCAATTCAGTGATCCACTATTGCCATAGTTGGATATTAAATTCTCATCCTTTGTATTATAGTACATTGCTTTGAGGATCATAATGATTATTAGTTATATACACAAGCTCTATATTAACCCATGTGTACTCTAGTAGGCAACTATAAATTCAAATTTGATAGGTTAAATATTATTTCATAGGTTGGCGAAGACAATTGTGTCAAATGACTTTGTGTATGAAACACGTTATTCATATTCAGGATTAATTTGGTGGCGGATCTCATTTAATAGAGCTCTTTGTGGGTTTTCCAAAGGCATTTAAAATATGCAAATCCTAATATATATAATATATGTAAAAATATGAAAAATTTATTATTAAGAAGTTTGTTATATACGTGGGCCAATAAAAAAGTTTGAGAAAAAATTCTATTGTGGATCTCATTTGATAGAACTTGTCGAGAACTTTTTAAAGATACTAAAAATGCATAAATCCGAATTCAATAGTGCAATATATAATATTATAAAATTAGAATCAACATAACCTAAAAAATAGGGATTATGATTCTAATATCTTTAACTTTTTAGTGATTAGGATGGTTCAAAAAGTGGTAAAATAGGGATTAATAATTTAAATCATAGGTCAAATAATCTGAATTTGAAAATTCTATAATACACCAATTTACTTTTATTATACTATGATATACTCTTTTTCCTATATTAATTGTTTGGATTTAAAAAACTTATACCATATTAATTGTCCTATTTCATGTCATCCTTCTCATAGTAATAAGTGGATGTGGTAAGAAGAAGTTGTAGATAGAGCAAAAAGGTTAATGAATTGGCCTCCTTAAATATCACATTTCTTCAAATATGGACAATTAATATATGATAGAGGGAATTCAATTTTAACATTTAGTCTTATGATAGCTTGATATCATCTTAATAATTTGGTTTCTTATTCCTAACCTTTCATCCTTGACAAACACATCTCCTAAGGTTGCCAAAGAGTCACATACCAAAATAGGGATCTTTGTGTTATCTATTTACACAAAGCTATTATAAATTGAAGGCATAATATAGGTACCTTATACCAAAAGTTGGAACGAAAATGTTTTTCTAACCTCAGTGACCAGAGCTGCCCTGTGACCAACCTACATAGGGTTCTAATTATAGTACATAAAATGGCAGCTGCACATAGATGGCAAGTTACCTTTTATGTGCATATTCGTAGCTCTATGTGAGCTGGTCATGCGGCTCTCATCATGGAGGAGCCCAAACAGGGTAGACTTGTCCATTTTGAAATCTAGTTTGAAAGATATCAATGAAATGTCTACGTATAAAGTTGGTGATTTGTGGCTTTCATATACACGTTTATTTATAGAATATTTTTCTTGTACACATAATAAAATCATAACAAGGTAATCTTAGGATTGAAAGAAATATTGATGACCACTATGGAAAGCCCGTCCATGTTTTGGACTACAATAAAAGCTTTAAGCATTTCATATTATTTAGATTTTGGAAATCCTATCATTTTAGAAGTTACAGATCATTATTCCGTGTAAAAAAAAAGCTACATATCACACTTTGAGCATTGATTAGGTCCATGTTAAATCACTCTAAATTAGGAATCAATTTTTTGGGTGAGGCTTTAGACACCGCCGTGTGATAAGTATGAATTATATATCTATTTTATATGCCTTTTTACCTTATTTGCTTATATATATTAGGTTAATTTAGAGTTTGTTATGGTTTATCTAGATTAAGATAGTTATTAATATTTCAGTTTGATTATTAATTAATTTTAGAAGTTATTAGTAGTTTAGGCATGTATTTAAATCAAGTTGGGATTTTAATTGCATTCTACATGTCTAAAATATGATATTTTATATTTTATAGGTAAAGTGTGCTTATCGAGGTACTTGGACAATGATTGGAATAATTCAAAATAGTTTTGACATTCTTTAAAGTGATTTGGACAACTTTTCGAAGTTACAAACAAGTTAAAAATTAATATGGACATGAAGGGAAGAGCTTAATAAACAGAAAATGGACTATCTAGATTGCAGAAACAGTGTAGCCAATCGAATAGGGCATTTTTAGTATCAAACGGCTAAACATAATTTTGAATAAAAATACAGTACAGGCAATCGAACGGGCATGTAGGGCGATCGATCGGGATAACACGTAGTTTCCTAGTTTTAGCCAATTTTCAATCCTTTTCATATTGGACTTCTTTATCCGGCTCTTATGCCTATATAAAGATATATTTGGCTCGAAATTGGGTGATTCTAGTAGATTTTCTGGAGAGAAAAAGGAAGAAGAAGATTGAAGAGAACTCAAAGCTTTTAATAGAGATTAAAGTGTTTTCTTCTACAATAAAAGACTAGACTTTTCTTTTACTTAGGAGTTGATGAAACTATAGATAAGTTTCAGTTTTTTTCTTTTTAATTTAGATCTTAGTTGTGAATGATGACAATTATATGATAAGGATTTCCTTTTTAATGGAAGAGCTTTTAATGTTTATTCAAGTCTATGTTGATTTATTGTCTTGTAGATGATAGATTGATGTGGTTTTGATAATTACATCGATTCTAATTTCTGTGATTTAGATGAGATGGTCATGTAATAGTTTTAATATTCAGATAATTAATGAATTGGATGAGTTATACTAAGATTAGACGAGTCATACCTATAGCTAGTTTAGTGTAGATGATTCGTGCAATTGTCGAAGATAGTTCATGCCATGAATTTAATTAATGATTATTTCTGAAGTAATTCTAGCTTGTAGCTGAGAATACTTGTTTATATTCACACTAAATTTAGGTTAGAAGTTAAGGAATTGTTATGGTTTTATAGTGGATTCGATTTCCTATGTAAATTCCATCAAATTAATCTCTTGCTTTTAAACTAGTTGATTCCTTTCTTTTGCTTAATTTAAGTTCAAGTTCTTTCTAGTTTTTAATCAGCAAATTCCTCTTTAGATTTAGTAATAATTCATCCGTCCCTGAGGTTCGACAACCCTTAAATACTTATCCTAGTACAATTACCTTGTACACTTGCAAAGGGTTTAATTATAAACAATCACCGTGTACATCCTTAATAGTGTACCCATAAAGGTAGTCCAACGGACACCTTATGAGCTATGGAAGGGTCAACGCCTAAGCTTAGGACATGTTAGAGTGTGGGTGTCACAACCCATATTTTCAAAACCCTTTTCAATAAAGGACACAGGATAAATCATGAGGAAATTTTTTCTCTCTCTTAAATGCAAAACAAATCCTCCGATTAAATATCCAGGTCATGATAACTAAGGTTCACGAATACGAATATCAAAACATATGATATTATTACATGTGTAAAAATTTGATAAATAGTAGGTTAACCCTCTAAGTACAAGTTTGTCATTTGTTTGAAAATATATAACCAAGTAAAGCTGGCTCTCACGCGAGTAATTACAATTACTTACAAGATTGTAGAAGTAAGAAACTATATCCCACTAGTGCAATATCGTCCTCAATTGGCCATAGACGTCCTGATATTGCTAGTCCTCATCTATAGAACCTGCAACCAAGTAAGACCAAACAACAACAAAACATCTTCTACCTTTGGAGGAGCGTTTCCAAAAGAACAAAAGTATTAATTAATATTTTTAGATCGGGTCAACATCACCCAATGTTAGTTGCCTATGTACTCATTAGATAATAGATCTCCAATGTTTCCAACAAGATTGGATCCATATGTAGTTCTGTCTAAAAACTATAGTATCTTAACAAGCATAGCATCACACATGCAATACTTAATTATTTTTAACCAACCTACATTTTATGCAAGTCCTTTAATTGTTTCACTTATTCCAAATAAACAAGCAATATCAAACAATATTATTGATTATCTCTCGAACCATTGTTTGATAATTAATATCCTTGTCTAATCCCAAAGACAGATAGACTCATGAAATGTCAACCTAAGTGACAAATGATACAACCACTATAAACCATTCTCAAAAGGGAACCATCCATAGTGCGACCCTAGAATCCAACAAGAAGAGCTATAAACCCAACCTAGTTTATAAGGACATGACTGGAGTGGAAGGGCATAACCCACAACTACACCTAAACAGAAGTAGTGAAAAATCCAACTAAACAGGATGTCAATTAATCCAAATTTGTGTACACTCAACAATCGTCAATAGATCGGTGGTGAGCCCGACTCACGCAGAGCTCCCTCCAACGGGGAGGTGGAACTACATAGCCAAATCAATAGCTCCTCAATAGAGCGAAAACTTAGAAAAACTAGTCTGAACCTTATCGTGTTTATCAACAAGCAAAGATTTTGAATGACTATCCCAAACCCTATTAGTCCCATCTGGACTAGGGTTACAACTCAAACCTGCAATCGGTTCATAGAACAAGGCAAATCGTCAAGTCAAAGGCCATGTTCACTCTATGAACTAATCCCATACCCCTCTAAAGGTATTTTAGTATTTATCTTATTTAGGTATTCTCACCCAATCCAAAACTATCTAACCTTATTGATTAATCTTTCATTAATCTTAAGTTAGTGATAAATTACTACCACAACAACAATAGCAAACACTAAAGCAAATGAAAGCATAAATAATACAAACCCACACAGGTCTAAATGAATCATAATACCAAGGCCCAAAATCAATTAGAGTCAACAAATTCAAAGCATGTTCATAGGTAGCCAATAACCCTAGTTACTTATTCAAGTGCTAAACCAAAAATCATACATATAACTAAATTGGTTTAAACTTAAGGGTACTCTCAGAATTTTTATAATTTATTGACAATTCCGTTAGATCTAAAAATTTAAATATAAACTATTAAAAAATTCATAACACTATAGTAAAATTGGTAGATATTTATACTAATCAAAGCCTACTGAACCGTGGCCGGTTCAATAAGCTTATTAGAATTGACTTTCAATGGTAAAATTGAAATTGTACATTCTTACTTAGGATTTTGTTTCAAGCATAGAACATGGTATGGGTATTCATTAGGATTATAAGGACCTACCAAATTTTTCTAAAATTTGTACAATATTTATAGCTTGGTGAACTGGGTTCAAAATATATATTTGATTTTTAAAAACCAGACCAGATTAATTAAGGGGTTGTTTGGGTACTCAATTAATTCAGTAGCGAATTAATTCAAAAAATTCGCCATTGAATCTAAATTACGTTTGGTAAGAGAATTTGTTAGAATAAATTCAGATGTCGCGTCAAACCCAATTTTAAAACTTTAAACTAATATAACTCTGTCTATCGAACTCGGATATGCACGTTCTTCATACTATTATGCTTCTAAATTAAGCTCTATCAAACAAGATCCCACAAGGGTAGGTAATTTTGAACTTTCAAAGTAGGCCCTACCTATATGGCACATTTCCCGTCGCTCAAATCGATATAAAAGATAACCATGGAAAAATAATAGAATCTGTAATTTTTAAAACGGAGACTAGGAGACTGAATCGACTGAATCACCTCATGTTATTCAGGCCAATTTAGGCTTGAAACGGCCTGAATCAACTTGAGTACTGAATTTTTAATTCTGCGCAGCTTCTATACACAAACAGGATTCTAAAAATTCAGCACCAAATTGAGGCTGAATCATCTGAATCTTTGGACGATTCAGTACCCAAACAGCCCCTAAATCCGGTCCAAGGGGTCATCTTCCCCACTCATCACTCGCAGGGGAAAATGATCTCCTACTTTGTGACAAAACAATATAACCCTTGAAATTTGTTTAGAAGAATGCATATAAGAATTCATTGAGTATATCCATAATCACAGTTCTAGACTTCTTAGTTGCATTACCACACAACCATAAAATTCTTCTAAACCACGCATTAGAATTTTGACCAAAAGCATATACCAGTTCCAACCAAAAAAGAAATTTGATGTGAAGTTGGGACGACAAGTTATTCAAATCAGAAGATCATCGAAGTTATAAAACTATAAACTTACACCAATCCAACAAATACTGTCAACCATACCTATCTAAAGCAACAATCAATAAAAAGAGAACAATGAAACTTATCTAGATGTGAGGAATAAGTTGCAGCTTTATGTACGTGAGGAAGCCACATGACCTTGCCTATGTGGACTCGAATTCTGTCCATGAGGAAAAGAAATTAGTGCCCGTTAATGGGGGTACCGTATCTTGGGGTGGAGTTCAGCAGACGACAATGGCAAGCCCGGTCATCACACGGTGTGTCCTGGTCAGCCATCATCATGCACTGCTTTGATCTTCTATGCACACCTTAAGTATTCAGTGAACTTGATGTGGATGATTGGGTGATGGCATCTCTAGTCTTAGTGTTCTTCTCATACTTCAAATGGGTCTTAAAGTACTCAAGTGCATTCATATAAAGTAGGAAGACTTTTGCATAATTCCCCGCATTATCTTCCTGTAGCGTCTGCCTCACGCATTCTATTGATCGCTCCTTAAAATTGCTATACATGTTCATATCCAAATCAATTGCATAAAAATAGACCCTAGATGTATAAAGCTTCTCAAATTCTAGTGAAAACCCACAAATTATCCTTTTTTTCACTTCCTTGGTTGACAGCTTTGTGCTTATTGCGGTTGGGAGGGAGACACGGCTTCAAGGATCAAAGTTGATGATGAAAATAGTTCTCGAGCACTGGATCCATGGCCTATTCACTAATTTATCAGAGAATTTTCAACTATTGCCATTGCTTCTTTTCGGCGTGATTCTGGATTTGTCCTCTCATTCTCCATTGTTCTCTCCCTTCCCCCTAAGGGCTAAAAAAATTCCAAATAAGCCTTATGTGGCCTTTTCATAATCATGAGGATTAAGAACCTTAATCCTTGTAGAAGTGGGGCTAAGATTGACTAATTGGGCTATATTTTAATAATTCTCATTGCTCTAAATTCTGGGCCTAAAAAATGACTTAAACGGCCCAAATACATGTCTAAATCGGGTAAACAGGCCCTACATAATATGTTTAACTTTGAACTGTTATAACTCCTTCATCCGAACTCCGATCCATGCATTTCTTGTGGCTTTTCAAAGCTCTTTATGTTTACTTCCTAACCACATTGTCTCTTCATAAATTTCATTTATTTAGGAATTTATTCAACTAAGAAGCTCAGGGGGAAAAATACTATTTTCTACGTATTTAATTTTAAAAACTTAGAAATATCCGGGATATTACAGTGGAGGTCCAGGGCACACATAAAGGTACCTAACTATCATAGGTCTAAGCTGGATCCTAAGACCATACAATGTAATTTTATTGGTTGTTGTGATCACTCTAAGGGGCGTAGATTTTGGGTTCACCACACAAATGGAACAGTGGGGGTAATAGAGTCTAGAGACGCTTATTTCTTAGAATAAGAATTAAACCCCAAAATACCTAATAAACAGGTAGATTTATTCGAGATAGAAAAAGTAGCTGATCCTAGTACTACCCCTATGGAAGTAATTTGATCAGGTCAAAATCAAACAAACTAAAGGCATTGGGGGAAAGAAGACCTTCAACACAGTTGATGAACTTCTATACAATGCTAGGGAATACAATGTCACATTAGATGAATATGTTCTAGATGACCCAATAAACCTTAAGCAAGCTTTGAGTCTTCCAGACGCTCAAGAATGACATAATGCTATTCAAGAGGAAATGAATTCATTCCCAAAGAACAAGGTTTGGAAGATAGTGGATCAACCTAAAAGGCGGAAGCCCATAGGGTGTAAATGGATCTTAGAAAAGAAGCCTAAGTTAGATGGATCAATAGCCAAAGGGTTCACCCAAGTGTATGGGATGAACTTTAAAGAGACATACTTGCCTGTGTGAAGATTTGACTTAATTAAATGTCTCCTATTATGCATTGCTTACTTTGATTTAGAGCTACATCAAATAAATGTAAAGACTACCTTCCTAAATGGAAATTTAGAATTATATGGGAAAACCTTAGGGTTTTGTAGTTCCTTGAGAGGAACACAAGGTGTGCAAGCTAATAAAATCATTGTATGGCCTTAAACAATCTTTAAGGCAATGGTACTTCACCTTTCACAAGGTGATTAGTGAATATAGGTTCATAGTGAATGAACATGATCATTGTGTTTATACCTTCTAGGATGAGACAAAGTAAATGATGTTATCACTTTATATAAATGACATACTCTTGATGGGGAATGACTTAAGTATGATTGTCAGTCTGAAGGAATGACTCAAAATCCACTTTGAGATGAAAGACATGGGTGATGCATCTTACATCCTTGGGATGAAAATTGACAGGGATAGAAATGCTAGGAAGCTAAGTATATATCAAGAGTCATACATAGAAAATGTTCTCAAACACTTCAATGTTATTGGTTGGAAGACCATTGAATCCCCTATATACAAGGGTATCATGTTATCTAAGAGTATGACTCCTCGGACAGAGGAAGATAGACTTCGGATGGAGTCATTGCTATATGCACAGGCTATCGACAGCTTGATGTATGCCATGACCTGTACTAGACTTGATTTGAGTTTTATGGTAGGCTTACTGAGCCACTACCAAGCGGACCCTAGACTTCAACACTGGCAAACAGTGAAGAGGGTATTTCGGTACCTTCTAGGGACTAAGAATTTAAAACTCACTTATCAGGCAGAGAATCTGTCATTGATTGGATATAGTGATTCAAACTATGCAGAGGATTTAGATGACAGGAAGTCAACTGTCGGATTTGTCTTCATGTTTAGAGGTGGGGCTATATTGTGGGCAAGTAAGAAATAAAAGAGAGTTTCTAAGTGTATGGTGAAAGCTGAGTTTTATACATGCAGTATAGTAGCTTCTCATACAATATAGATAAAAGAATTTCTAGCTAGATTGGGGCTAGAAGACTGGACTAATGCTCCTGTCTAGATTTATTGTGATAATCTGGCAACCGTGTTGATACTTAAGAATGGGGAGATCAGTGCCACGGGTAAGTACATTGAAGTGCATTACTATTATATATTTGACATGCTACAGAGAGGAAAAGTGATTGAGTCATATTCCTACTACTGAGATGTTGGCAGATCTATTCACTAAGGCCTTAATTAACAATAGATCTATTTTCTCAGCACACTCATAACATTGGTCTTCGATAGGACTAGTGCAAGTCACTGTTGGACCATATGAACCCTTCACCCATAGTGGGGGATGTTTGACTAGGCTATGGGCTCGGGCCCATCTTGGTTCACTTTGTTCACGGTTCGGGTGAGCCGGTATGGGCCGCGGGGTCCAAGGATAGTGGGGGAGGTCACGCTGAACCCACATTAACTATCGCGACATGAATTCAATTGGGACCTACATCTGTCACACATGCACGCTAGGCATAGACTAGGGTGTGCATATTCACATTGTGGGACCTGACTCATGTATTAGTATCGTTAGTTGGGCCCATGGTTAGCGAAGAGTCAACCCTATTGCGGGCTTGGCCATGTGCAGGGGGTCCAGGCCCCCATAGGCTATGAGATGCAGAGCCCAGTAACGTTATGTCAGACCCTCTAAGATAGCCGGTGAAATCAAGTAGGAGGCCCGCTTAAGATAAGCCCACATAGTGTTATTGAGAGAGGACTATAAAAAGGAATAAGAGAGAGGAGGAAGCCCTAAGTCATTAGAGCAGCCTCCCCCTCCCCCTCTCTCTCCCGATCATGCCTCCTTCCTCTCTTGGTACGTGGTGCCCAAGTCCAAAGAGGAGGAAGGGGATTGGCCGCCCCCTCCTCTCCCTCTTGTGTGGTGCTCCTAGAAGGATCTTCATCCTTGGAGGAACGTGGCATCAAGGTAAGGGTTTGGGCTCTCATCCTCACTGATTTCACAATCCAAGAAGGGGTTTTGAGGGATCTACACAAGCACACAAGGTAATCTCCTTTCTTGTTTAATTGAATTGACGTTCAATTGTGTTCGGGCGTTGGACTGAAGGAGGAACATGTACGGGGGCTGATCAGCCCCAATGGTCAGTTTGTACCTCTCCCTAATTTCGTTTTTGATTCATGATCAGCCCCTTATACATGATTATTGCTTATGTATGTGTTTATCCCACCTTCACACTTCCCCTTTAACGCCCTTTTACACGAGTCCCTATTGTCATAAGCCAATTGCATAAACTTCATTGTGAGAGTTACTTCTGAAGATTCAGTTTTGACTTACTGGATGGAAAGGTCAGTTACTTAGCCAAGAAGGCCGATCTACCCTTATTACTGCTTCTTTGTCTGCTCTTCCAATCCATATTATGTTTGTACATAAACTTCCTATTGCAGTTATTGATGAACTGAATAGGATAGCTAGGCAATTCTTCTGGTCTCCAAATCAGTTATGCACTTTTCATCCTATCCGTTGGGATCATATTTGTCAACCTAAGTGTCAAGGAGGCTTGGGCATTTGGCGTTGTCGGATTATGAATGATGCTCTTCTCCTCAAGAAAGTTTGGGAGGTGATCTCTAATAAATATTCATTGTGAAAACAGGTTGTTAGACATAAATATTTGTCAAACCAAATGGGAGCCACTCCTAGACTTTGAAGCTCACACCTTCTCCCCTTGATGGTATTGCATGGCAGGTAGCATCAGGTAAATTTGTTTGTTTATTTCATGATCAATGGATTATCACTAGCAAAGTTCTTATTAATAATAATAATTATTGTCTACCTGATGATGCTATTGTCGATATTTTAATAGATAACAATGGAAAAAGAAATTTTAATCTTATTTCTTAGATATGTCAGGGTTAAACTATTATCAAAATCATGGCTAAGCCTTTTTATTCTGGTGAAGAGGATCAAATGACATGGAAATTTACTAATACATACTGCCTTTTACAGTGGCCTTTGCACATGCCTTTCTCACTTGATATGACATTTCACATGGTAGAGAATGGAACTATCTATGGCATATTAACCTTCCACATCGAGTCAAGTTGTTCTGTTTAGACTTTGTCAACGAGTTCTAATCCCCTGGTAAAGCTCACCAGGGATGCGGTGAAGCCATGAGAGCCAAGCATTCCAGTTTATCATGTGGTCTCAAGTGATATAAATTAGCATTTGAGAACGTCTTCTTTTTGTGATACTACGTAATAAACATACGTGGTTGGCTGTTATGAGTTCACGAGAGGCGTCCCTGGTGAAGCTTCACTAGAGGATTACAATTGCTTCGTCAAAAGGGCCTTCCTTATTGTATTTTGATTTAATATAAAACCAGGTCCAGCCGTTTTGTTTGACTTGGAATAAATCGGAACACGTTTTAGCTCGTGACAGTTATGATTAATCAGCCGGAGGAAATCAGTTGTTTTAGCTCATGACGGTTATGATAAACAAGCCGTTACAAGTTACATCTCTTCAAAATATCATCTGGGAATGATTTTCGAAGTGGGTCTTCTTCAAAAGAGAACATGTTTTTTCCACTATGGTCTTTTCTACTCTCTCTGAGAACACTCTGGAAAGTTTACTCCTTCTGCTCTCTTTGAATTTAGAGTCCAACATTGAGTAGTAGCATCGTCTCTAATTGATGTCCAGTCAGTTTGATTGGAAGTGCACCATTAAATAGACGGTGTGGTTCATTGTATCTCGGGAATAGAACGCAGTTGAACGCCTGTGCACAGAGGGCAGTGTATTTGTTTCAAGGACAGTGTGTAATGCGCCTCGAACCGGGTTTAAAGTCTATTCTCTCTAGTGTTTTATTTATATATTAGCAGATATATCAATGTGAGATTGTTTGCATGATAATTGAAAAATTGTATTCAATTTTCCTCTTTTATGTGACAACCCCAACAATCTTGAAACAAATAATTGATATTGTTGATTGAATACTACTGCAATTATGGGTGGTGACAAATCTTTGAAACCGGAGAAGTTTGATGGCCAAAATTTCATGAGATGGCAAACAAAGATGAAATTTTGGCTGACTCAATTGAATATTTTCTATGTGATTTCTGATGTTGTTGCTGATAAAATTGTGTCTTCGGAATCTAATAAGGCTACTAGTTCTTCTGATGTTGGCATCGCTAAGCCTCATGATAGTGATAAATTTAAACAAGATGATGAATTGTGCCATCGTCAAATTCTTGGTGTTTTGATCAATGAGTTGTATGCTCTGCATGTAAACACTAAATCTGCCAAAGAATTACGGGATAGTCTTGATAAAAAATTTGGAAAGGAGCATGAAGGGGAAGAAAAGTATGTTGCGGGCAAGTACTTTGACTATAAGATAGTTGACAACAAATCTATTAGAGACCAGGTAGTCGAAATTCAAAATTTGGTGGCTAAGATCATTGGGAAAGGCATTCCAGTTGCCGAGAGGCTCCAAGTTCCTACTCAAATCGACAAACTACCATCCTCATGGCAGGATTTCCAAATTAACATGAAGCACAAGAGGGACGCAATGTCCATTGATGACCTTATGGTGGCCATCTAAATTGAAGAGAAACACAAGGGTAAGATGAAAATCTTGCAAGGCTCTTCTTCTGTGGCCACTGATAGTGCTCAAGCTAATGTTGTGGAAGGGAAACTGAAGTTTTTTGGTAACAAGAAGAAGAACAAGAAGTTTAAGAATTAGCCTATAAAACCTAGTTCTAATATCCAAAATGACAAGAAGTTGAAGGTTTGCTGGGTTTGTGGGAAACCTAAACATTTTGCAAACAAGTGCAAAAGAAGAAAGGCCAGGACTAGAGTCATGGTGGGGCTGTATCTTCTACTTAGGCTAATATGGTTACTTCAGATGATATGTTAGTAATAACTAATTCTAAAATTAACTTGGCATGTGAACCTACCGATTGGTGGGTTGATACGGGGGCAATTATTCACATTGGTGTCGATGTTTCTTCTTTTTCTTTCTATCAGGAAGTAAATGATATGACAGTGACGATGGGGAACTCCTCTGTGGCTAGAGTTCATGGATTTGGAATTGTGGACATCCGGTTTACATTAGGGAACAAGTTGACTCTCCATAATGTGTTGCACGTGCCAAGTGTGAGGAAGAACCTTGTTAGTGGAGTACTTCTTAGTAGAGAGGGATATAAACTTGTGTTTGAGTCAAATAAAGTTGTAATAATTAGACATGGTACTTTTGTTGGTAAAGACTATGTGTGTGATGACTTCTTTAAATTAAATTTGGTTTCTTATAATAACTCTTTATTTCAAGTTGATGACTCTTTAATTTGTCATGTTGATTCTTTTGATATGTGGCATATGAGGCTAGGACATTTGAATTCACAGATAATTAAGAGAATGGTGAATCTTAATTTGATTCCAATATTGCATGTTGAATCTCTTGATAAATGTGAGGTTTGTATTCAAGCAAAACAACCTAGGAAACCATATAAATATGTTGATATATAGATCTACATGCTTGCTTGATTTAATCACTATGATATTTGTGAGTTGAATGGATTATTGACTTGGGGTGGTATGAGATATTTCATTACTTTTATTGATGATTACTCAAAATTTTATCATGTGTACTTGCTTAAGTTCAAAGATGAGGCTTTTGAGAAGTTTAAGACTTATAAGATGGAGGTTGAGAATCAAAATAAAAGGCAAATCAAGAGACTATGGTCTGATCGTGTTGGGGAGTATTGCTCTCTTGAATTTTGTAAATTTTGTGAAGATCAAGGAATAATACAAGAAATCACAACGCTTTTCTCTCCTCAATCTAATGGTGTGGCTGAAAGAAAAAATAGAAATTTTATAGACATGATAAATTCTATGCTTTCCTCTTCTGGTTTGCCAAAAAATCTATGGGGAGAAGCGATTCTTTTAGCATGTATAATCTTAAACCGTGTGCCTCATAAAAGATAAAATATATCCCCTTATGAATTAATGAAAGGAATAAAACCAAGTTTAAAGTTCATTAAGGTTTGTGGATGTCTTGCTAAAGTAAAAATCTCAAATGTGAAGATGGACAAGCTAGGTTCGAAAACTTATGATGCAATGTTTATTGGTTATGCACAAAATAGCAGAGCTTATCGGTTTTTAGTTATTAGTTCTGATAGGCAGGATTATGCTCCCAATACTATTAAGGAGTCCGATTATGCAACCTTCTTTGAGAATGTATTTCCTATGAAGGAAAAGAGTAAGGCTGTAGTACATAAAGAAGATGTTTCATCGTCTTCTATTCCCAGAATGGAAGATTCGGGAACCAATGTGGATGCAAGGAGATCTAAGAGAACCAGAATAGTGAAAAACTTTGGGGATGACTTTTACATTTTCATGGTGGTGAATGAGGATCCTTTGACTATTAATGAAGTTATGTCGTCTAGCGAAGCTTCTTTATAGAAGGAATCGGTACAGAGTGAGATGGATTCAATACTTGCACATGGGACGTCGGTTTTAACGAATTTACCTCCAGGGTTTAATCCAATTGGGTACAAGTGGATATTCAAAAGAAAATATTATCCTAATGGATCCATTGCAAAGTACAAAGCTAGATTAGTAGCTAAAGGATATAGTCAAAAGGAAGGTTAAGATTTCTTTGACACATATTCTCCTGTGGCCATGATAATATTGCATTGGCAACTCATTAAAACCTCGAGATCCATCAAATGGATGTAAAAATAACATTTTTAAATGGTGAATTAGAGGAAAAAATTTATATGGAGCAGCCTAAAGGTTTTGTAGTTCCTGCTGAAGAAAGAAAAATATGTAAATTAGTAAGATCTCTATGGTTTAAAACAGTCTCCTAAACAATGACATCAAAAGTTTGATGCTGTTCTTTCTAATAACTTTGTTGTATGTACCTCTGATAAATGTTTGTAGTGGAAGTTGTTTGATCACTCTTATGTAATGTTATGCTTGTATGTTGATGATATATTACTGTTTAGTGATAATGTGGATCATATTAATAAGGTTAAGGGTTTCCTTAATGAGAATTTTGATATGAAAGATTTGGGTCTTGCCAAGGTTATATTGAGCTTAAAGATTGATAGGACTTCTCAAGGAATAGTTGTGAGTCAATCACACTATGTGGAGAAGATTATAAAGAAGTATGAATACTTTGATAGAAAACCTATCAATACGCTATATGACGCAAGTGTAAGACTAAAGAAAAATTGTGGGGAAAGTGTGTCACAACATAGATATTCACAGCTGATAGGAAATTTGAGTTATCTATCTAACTGCAGCAGACAAGATATATCCTATGTTGTGGGAAGACTAAGTAGATACACTAAGAGCCCTAATGAATCTCATTGGACTGCTATTAAGAGAGTATTCAGATATTTGAAGGGAAGTATAAACTTTGGTTTACATTATTCCGAGTTTCTTGCTGTATTAGAAGGATACAATGATGCAAATTGGATATCAGATTCTGATGAAACCAAGGCTATTAGTGGTTATGTGTTTACACTATGTGGTGGGGAGGTTGCATAGAAATCTTCTAAACAAATAGTGATAACAAGGTCTACTATAGATGCTGAGTTAGTAGCTCTTGATAAAACTGGTGGAATAGGGGAATGACTTAGGGATCTTTTAATAGATCTACCCTGGTTGAATAAGCCAATTCCTGAAATATTGATTCACTGTGATAGCCAATCAGCTCTTGATAAGGTTAAGAGCAAGAATCATAATAAGAGGTCCTCCAGGCATATTGAACTAAGGTATAAAATCTTACGCAAGTTGACTACCTCAGGAGTCATTACCTTAAGTTTCATATGATCAGTGGATAATTTGGCTGATTCGTTTATAAAAGGGTTGTCGGAAGGGCAAATCCTTAACTCATCTAGGGGAATCGGGCTGAAAGCCTATGATTAAGTCATCGTTAGTAGCAACCCAATCTCTCTGCATGGAGATCCCACTACGAAGATTCAATGGGTAAAAACAAGCTGATGCATGACTTGGAGAGAACACAAATAAATATTGTATGCTCATTCTTGTGTTAAGATGAGAGTGCTCTTAATGCATATGAACCAGGTTGACGAAAGTCTTAATGAAGTTAAGGCTTATATAGCAGGGTATTGTTATGCATATTACCCTTGGACAGGTTGACGAAAGTCTTAATGAAGTCAAGGCTTGTATAGCAGGGTATTGTTATGCATATTACCCTTGGACAAGTTGACGAAAGTCTTAATGAAGTCAAGGCTTATATAGCAAGGTATTGTTATGCATATTACCCTTAGAGACTATCACCTATATGCGTGCCACTGAGGTCGCAGATAAAGAGAACGTGGGCTTGTTCTCTAACGTGCAACTCATGAATAGTATAAGGCACATGGCCATAACACGCTACCCTGAATGATCTCGAAAA
Source organism: Saururus chinensis (assembly GCA_035235625.1). NCBI lineage: Eukaryota > Viridiplantae > Streptophyta > Magnoliopsida > Piperales > Saururaceae > Saururus > Saururus chinensis. The sequence continues at coordinate 28,647,090 of CP141142.1, forward strand.
GGGAGTTACTCTAACTGTTAGGTTTGTCAAAGTCTTACTTTAAGGTTTAAGTTCAAGACTTAGTTTACTTCAAACTTGCGAGATGGCAGCTTACCAAATTAGGTGTAGGTTCAAACCCGCAAGGTACCTATCGTCGAAAACTTGGAATACTATTGATCAATGTCTCTTTCATGTGTCTAATAAATTTTTTTTGGACTAGTTTTATATCAATCATGGTGGGGATTGTTGTATTTTGATTTAATATAAAACCGAGCCCAACCATTTTGTTAGACTTGGAATAAACCGGAACGCGTTTTGGCTCGTGATGGTTATGATTAATCAGCCGGAGGAATATCAGCCATTTTGGCTCGTGACGGTTATGATAAACAAGCCGTTTTGACTTGATAAGTTGCATCTCTTCAAAATATCATCAGGGAATGATTTTCGAAGCGGGTCTTCTTCAAAAGAGAACAGGTTTTTTCCACTCCGGTCTTTTCTGCTCTCTCTCTGAGAACACTCTGGAAAGTTTACTCCTTTTGCTTTCTCTGAATTTGGAGTCCATCATTGAGCAGTAGCATTGCCTCTAATTGAGATCCAGTCAGTTTGATTGGAAGTGCACCATTAAACATATGGTGTGGTTCGTTGTATCTCGGGAACAGAATGCAGTTGAATGCCTGTGCACGGAGGGTGATGTATCTGTTTCAAGGACAGTGTGTAATGCACCTTAAACAGGGTTCAAATTCTTTTCTCTCTAGTATTTTATTTATATATTAGCAGATATATCAATGTGAGATTGTTTGCATGATAATTGAAAATTGTATTCAATTTGCCCTCTTTTATGTGACAACCCCAACATTCCTACTACGCATATTTATCCTTCATTATGTGCACTTTGTTCCTTTCACTAGGAAATTGCCCATTACATTTTTCTATCATGCCCTTTTATACACTGGCTCTGGTTAGAGTGTATGCAGTTCCATCTTCCTAATGATTCCGCCTTCAATTTTTGGTCTCTGTTGAGACTTCTTAAAAGCCTTGAGTAGAGTATGATGACTTTGCCTGATCGGTTTCGAGTTATGGCCCTTCATCTTAGGAAATCTTACAATATTCTTTGCTGGCTTGTTTGGAAAGCTCATAATGCAGCCATTTTTTATAATGCAGAACCTGGATAGAATACGGTTTAATACCAATGGCTCAATATAATGAAGCACTTACATATTCTCTATCATAGGAGCTGGAGACAAAAGCATATTCATACTCGTTTTCTCAGTTGGCAGCTTCCCCCTAGTGGTAAATATTGCCTTAATTTTGGGGGGAGCCTATAGTGCTGCTTCTAAATTATGTGCTATTGGAGCTGTTGTTAGAGACTTGAGGGTCACTTCATTACGTGACTAGCTGTTAACTTACCATTCCACTTAATTGTCTATACCTGCGGAAGGGTATGCTTGTCTACTTGGTGTGCGCCTATTGCCATATCTTAAGCTTCCTAAGGTAATTATTCAGGGTTCCACCTCTAACATCAGTTGGCGTTTGAAAGGTATATTGTGCTAGAAATATTAAGGGCTACGATGGAATTTGAGTCGTGCTCTACAGTCCACATTTATAGGGAATAAAACCAGGCAGCATACTATTTGGCAAACTTTGCTATGGCTGAATATTCATGCTACTGGTTTCGTTGCCCTCCTTTGCGACTTCTACCTATTTTGCATAGGAATGTTTCCAGCTGTTTTTTCTCTCGACAATTTCTTTACTAGTCGTTCCTTTTCACTTCTTCATTGTATAATAAAAAAGACATAACCTTTGATTTGAATTTGTACATGAAGTTACAGAGGGAGATCGGATGAAAATCATCAAATCCTTTAGCAATAAGACTTTTGGGAATTAAATGTGAGTAGTACTATTTACTGGCCGAAGAATGGTGCTTTGGTCAAAGAAGCCATTGATAGCTGCAGTAAGGTCCCAAAATGCAATGAAAAAACGTAAATAATTTTATTGGTCCTGTATGTGGTTCTACATGATAATTAATAGATAATTATAGGATTATCTATCTTATTTATGATTGGTTCTTAATGTGAACATTGTAACTGCTTCATGGAAGCGGTTACGTGAAGATAAAATAGAGGAGATGGTCCTCTCTCCGCCCAACAAAGAAAACTACGACGGTGACCGATCCATCTTAAAGAAAATCGTCAGAAAAAAGGGCAAGGGAGAGAAGCTTATCCTACGAAGATTCGTCAAATAGAAATGGAACCAGGTACGCAATTTACTTTATAAAATATAGTAGACAGAAAATCCATTATATATGATCTCTGATTCATTCATGAAAATGTATGCTTTCAATTGGTATCAGAGCCTATAATGAATTTCAAAATCTTAATGCAAACTACATGTGGTAGCTGAAACCAGCAGCATTGAAAATAAGGCATTATTTAATGCATGGGAAAGGTCTAACATGTTAAGTCTTATGTTCATACGAATGACAATTGCAAATAACATTATCTCCAACTGATAATGCCAAAGAATTTCTCAAAAAGGTTGAAGAACACTTTAAATATGCAAATAAGTCCTTTGCAGGGACTCTTATGGCTAAGCTGACCATGATGAAGTCACTACAATAAAATGGAGTATTAGCTCGCTAAAAATAACTATTTGTGATGTATAAAAAACGTCGCAAAAAATTAAACTATTAGCAATGCTTAGCTTAAAGCGTTGCTAATACTAATCATATTAGCGATGCTTTATTATAAGTGTCATTAATAGTTCCTCTATTTGTGACGCTTTATATAACTGTAGCTAAAATATACATATTTTAAATAAAAAAAGAAAAAAAATATAACTATTAGCGGTGTCGCTAATAGCTTTCTCAATAGCGACACATATACACAAGTGTCGCTAATAGTAGCACTATTAGCGATGCTTACAAAAGCGTCACTAATAGTATTTAAATAAAAATAAAAAAATACAAAATTTAAATTAGTAGTGACCATGTAAATAAGCATCACAAATACTATTTCTAATGGCAACGTTTGCTAACAAGCATCACTAATAGCTTTATTAATTGATTTTATTTAATAAATAAATATTAAAAAATTATAATATACTTTTTAAATATAATATATTTTATTCAATATTTACTATTTGTATATACAATAAATAAATATTAAATTTTTAATAAAAACTAGTGTTAATAATTTACTATTTATATATAATATATTTTATTAGTTAAATTTTATTATTAATTTTAAAATATAATTTATAATAAAAGAGAGAGTGAAGAGACTGCATTGAGAGAGAGAGTGAGGTGAGGAGAGAGAGAAGGTGAGATGAGAGAGGGATCAAAGAGAGAGAGGGGGAGGTGAGAGAGGGAGGGAGGAGAGATAGAGACAAAGAGGGAGGAGAGAGAGGGAAGGAGGAGAGAGAAGAGAGAGAGAGAAAGAGAGGAGAGAGAGAAGAGGGTGGAGAGATGGAGGAGAGAGGAGAGAGATAGGGAATGGGAGAGAGGATAGATAGAGAGAGGAGATAAAGAAGAAGGTGGAGAGAGGGGGAGAGAGAGAGGGAGAGAGAGGAGGGTGGAGAGAGGGAGGAGAGAGGAGAGAGGAGAGAAAGAGGGAGAAGAGAGGAGAGAGAGAGGGAGGAGAGAGATAGGGAGAGGGTAGAGAGAGAGAGGAGAGAGTGAAGAAGGTGGAGAGAGGGAGGAGAGAAAGATAGAGTGAGAGGGAGAGAAGAATTTAATTAAAAATTATTTTTTTAAAAAAAATTAAAAAAAAATTAAAAAATAGGTAGTAGCGATCCATAGAACTATGCATCACTACTACCTAATAGTAGTAGCGATGCATGATCATATGTGTCGCTACTACCTTTAATAGTAGCAATGCATATGGCTATGCGTTGCTACTACCTATTTTTTTTAAATAAATTGAATGAAAGAGAGCGGGGAAGGGGAGAGAGAGAAAGGAGAAAGAGAGAGGGGAAGGGGAGAGAGAGGGAGGGAGGGAGGAGAGAGAGGGAAGGGAGGTGAGAGGGAGGGTGGAGAGAGAGATAGAGAGAGAGGAGAGGGTGGAGAGAAGGGAGGAGAGAGAGAGAGGAGGGAGGAGAGAAAGGGGGAGAGAGATATATAGGGAGAGAGGGTACGTAGAGAGAGAGAAGAGGATGGAGAGAGGGAGGAGAGAGAGAGGAATTATTTTTTATTTTATTAGTTTTATATTTTTTATATATAAATTAATTAAAAAATAAAAAAAAACATGCATTAGCGACGTATAGGAGTATACTTCGCTAATACTAAGGGTATTAGCGACATATACTCTTATACTTTGCTAATACGTGTGAGCTGATATATAGGCCTATACATCGCTAATACTCAAAGGTAGTAGAGAGAGGGAGGAGAGAGAGAAGAGGGAGAGAGAGAGGGAGGAGAGAGAGGGAGGGAAGAGGAGGGAGAGAGAAGAGGGAGGGAAGAGGAGGGAGAGAGAAGAGGGAGGAAAGAGGGAGGAGAGAGAGAGGATAGAGCTAGAAGAGGGAGGAGAGAGAGGGAGAGAGCTAGAAGAGGGAGAGAGAGATAAGGAGGAGAGAGAAAGAGAGAGGAGAGAGAGGGAGGAGAGAGAGAGAGGGAGGTGAGAGAGGGAGAGAGAGTGGGAGGGAGGGAGGAGGGAGAGAGGGAGGAAAGAGGAGAGAGGGAGGAGAGAGAGAGGGAGGAGAGAGGAGAGGGTGGAGAGAGAGAGGGAGGTGAGAGAGAGAGAGAGGGAGCAGAGAGGAGAAGGTGGAGAGAGAGAGGGAGGTGAGAGAGAGAGAGAGGGAGGTGAGAGGAGAGGGTGGAGAGAGAGGGAGGTGAGAGAGAGAGGGAGGAGAGAGGAGATGGTGGAGACAGAGAGAGGGAGGTGAGAGGGAGAGAGAGAAAGAGGGAGGAGCAAGAGGGGGGTAATACGGTTTTTGCGATGCTTATTTATAAGCGTTGCCGATGAAAACTTATTACGACGTATTGTAAACGTTGCTAAAATTTAATGTTTGAGACGCTTAGAGGAAGTGTCGCAAATGACTTTTATTTGCGACGCTCTCTAAGCGTCGATAGAAAACATTGAGCGCATGCACGATGTAAAATGTTGTGCGTAGGGAAAAATTTTCACCCCATGCAGGCATATTTATATCACCCGTACGGATGATTTCGCTCGCGCGGGTGTTTTTCTTCAACACCCTTCTCCCTTCTCTCCTCCCCCCGCCGCCGTCTGCCATCTTCTGTCGTCTGCCGCCTATCCTCCACCGTCGTTAGCCGTTGCCCTTTCTCCGCTGCCATCAGCCATTTGGCCGCCGCCCATTCGCATCCGTCCGGCCACTTCACCCCCGCGTCTCCTCCCATCCCGTGCCCCACCCCTTAGCCACCATCCCGCGTCTGGCAGCGACCACCCCGATCCACTCCGTCCCTGGCAACCCCGCTCTGCTCCGATCCCGGCCACCCCACATCCACCCTCGGCCCTCTCTCCCCGGCGCTCATAGTTCCGGCCTCCCTCCTAGTTGCTCCTCCCCTCCTGTGCCCCACCCCATAGCGGCCTTCCACAACCTGCGTCCTGCACCAGCCACCCCGCATCCGCCTCTGGCCTTCTCTCCCCGATGCCCACAAGCCTGGCCTTCCTCCGCCTGCCCCCTCTCCCCGCATCCGCCTCCGGGCTCCCCCCTGCCCCCCGGGTCAGCCCCCTGGCCCCTTGCTTTCCCTTCTTGGTTTTAGAAGAGGGGGGGTCCGGGGAGGGGCTGTAGCGGGAGGGAGGCTCAGATTGTGGGGGGCCAGATTCCGGTTGTGACCTAGAATCCAGCCCTCTCTCCCCACCCTCCCTCCCGCTTTCCCCCAGCCTGCCCCCCCCTCCCTCCTCCTCCCACCTCCCCCCCTTCAACAGATGAGGGGGCGAGAGGGAGAAGGGGGGGACTGGATTCTGGCTCCCCACTGGAATCCGGCCACCCATTCCACCTCCTCCCTCTCCCCTGCTCGCGGTCACTACACCCCCCCTCTGTGCACCAACCTCCCACCGGCACCGGATCAGGCACTTCCGCTAAATTCTGGTGCAAGTTTTTTTAATTTTTTCTAAAGTTTTAGTGACGCTTATAAAAGCATCACTAACGATTTTTTTAATTTTTATTTTAATTTTATTAAATATTAGTGATGCTTAAGAAAGCGTCGCTAATACACAATTTTTTTAAATATGATTTTAATTAATGACACTTTAAAAATTATTTTTATTATATTTTTAAATTATTTTTTATTAGTGACGCATAAACAAACGTCGCTAATAAGTTGTTATTTATTTTTTTTAAATAATTTTTTATATTAGCGACGCTTAAGTATTATGCTTCATTAATAATTTATTATTAGCAACACTTTACTATACATCGCTAATACTAAAATTATTAGTGGCATATGAATACACTTGCTAATGTGCAATGTGCACTATTAGCGACGCTTTTTGTAAGTGTCACTAATGAGCAATAGCGACTCGTGTTTTAGCAACATAAGTAGCGATGCTTTTACTATTATTAGCGACGCTGATAAGTATCGCTAATATTCTTTTTTGTTGTAATGAGTATGATGGTTCTCGTGGTATGCATAAGCATGTTATTGAGATGAGGAATTTGGCAGCATAGCTTAAGTCATTGGGAATGTCAATGAATGAGTTCTTTCTTGTCCAGCTTGTTTTGAATTCCTTGCCACCTCATTATGGGCCATTTCAAATTAACAACAATACTATGAAAGATAAATGGAATGTAAATGAATTTGCCAATATGCTTGTGCAAGAGGAGTCAAGGCTTAAGGCACTGGAACAAAACTCAATCCACATGGTTTCTCAAGAGGTTAAATGCAAACAAAGGAAATTCAAAAGCTCTAAAGGGAAGGCTCCTAAAACGAATGATGTTGTCCATAGAGACAACAATCACCAGAAGGAAAGGGGCTTGAAGTTGTAGAAAATTTTGCTACTTTTAGAAAGATTGCAAGAAAAGAAAGGAATGGTTCCAAAAGAAAGGTATTGACTCAATTTATGTTTTTGAATCTAGCCTTATTGAAGTTCCTTCTAATACTTGGTGGATAGATTCAAGAGATACCATTAATGTTTTCAACACTTTGCATGGATTCCTTACAACCCGAACCACAAACCTAAAGGAGAACTTTCTGTTCATGGGAAATTGGGATAAAGTTCCCATTGAAGCCATTGGGACTTATCGGCTATTCCCAGATAATGGACATCACTTAGATTTATTAGAAATCCTTTACGTTCCTTCAATTTCTAGAAATCTAGTTTCATTATCGAGACTTGATGTTGATGGATACACATTTAAGTTTGGGAATAAGTGTTTTAGCCTATTTAAGAATGCCTTATGTGTTGGTGTTGGTATTTTATGTGATGGCATATATAAATTTGATCGTGATGATTATTTTTTTGCTTCACTACTTTCCCTGCATACTTATGTTGGTGCTAAACGTAGCTTTATTATTGAAAATTCCTCAAACTTGTGGCATAGAAGATTGTGACACATTTTATGAAAAAGAATAGAAAGATTAATAAAACATGGGATTCTTCATAATCTTGATTTTACTGATCTTGGTGTGTGTGTGGATTGTATTAAAGGAAAACAAACTAAACACACAAAGAAGGGTGCCAAAAGGAGTAAGGAGCCTCTTGAGATAGTCCATACAGATATTTGTGGGTCATTTGATGTTCTATCTTTTGGTAAAGAAAAATACTTTATCACCTTTATAGATTATTTTTCACGTTATGGTTATGTCTTTTTGTTAAATAATAAATCTTAAGTAGTGAATGTCGTTGAGGTATGCATTACTAAGGTTGGAAGACGATTAGACAGAAAGGTGAAAATCATAAGGTCTAATAGAGGTGGTGAATATTTTGGATGATATGATGAAGCAGGACAACACCAAGGTCCATTTGCTATACTTCTTGAAAGCAAAGGCATATGTGCTTAATACACTATGCCAGGAACGCCTTAGTAGAATGGTGTGGCTGAAAGGCGAAATCATACTTTTATGGATATGGTTAGAAATATGATAAGTAATTCCACTTTACCCTCATCTAGGTGGATGCATGCACTTAAAACTGCTATTTATTTGTTAAACAGGGTTCCTTGTAAGAACTCCTTTTGAGTTGTGGACTAGAAGGAAACCCAGTTTAAGATGCCTACATGTTTGGGGTTGTCCAGTAAAAGTGAGAATTTATAATCCACATAAAAAAATTTGGATTCAAGGACAATTAGTGGTTACTTTATTAGTTACCCTAAAAAATCCAAAGGGTATAGGTTTTACTATCCTAATCATAGTATAAGAATTGTTGAGACTGGTAATGCAAGATTCTTGAAAAATGGTGAAATTGGTGGGAGTGTTACAACTCAAAATATGGTAATTAAAGAAGTTAGGGTGCATGTCTCATTACCCATAACTTCTAAACAAATTATGGTTCATACGATTGATGTATGTCCTATCAATCAAGAACAACAAACTAATGAACCACAACTTGTTGGTCATTCAATAGTTGAACAACATGATGAAATGGAACAACAAGATAATATTCCAGCACTCCATAATGAGATTGTCATCGATGAACAAGTAGTAGATGAACCACAAATAGCCTTAAGAAAATTGAAAAGATCAGAAAACTAGCCATTTCTAATGATTATATGGTTATCTACAAAAATTTGATTATGATATTGGGACATCTGAAGATTTGGTTTCATTTTCACAAGCCATAGAAAGTATTAATTCTGATAAATGGATTGAAGCCATGAATGATGAGTTAAACTCAACGGCCCAAAATGAAGTGTAAGAACTCATTGAATTGCCCAAAAGATACAAGAAAGTGGGTTGCAAATGAATCTTAAAGGCCAAATGTGACTCAAAGGGTAATATAAAACGATATAAAGTTAGATTTGTAGCAAAATGATTTACTTAAAAAGAAGGTTTTGATTATAAGGAGACCTTTTTACCAGTATCCAAAAAGGACTCACTCAAAATTATTTTAGCATTGGTTGCTCATTATGATTTAAAGCTCCATCAAAATGGCTGTGAAAACAACTTTGTTAAATGGAAGTTTAGATTAAGAAGTCTATATGGACCAATCTAAAGGATTCTCCATTGAGGGCAAAGAACATTTAGTTTGCAAACTTAAGAAATCAATTTATGACTTAAGCAAGCTTCCCGATAATGGTACCTTAAGTTTGATGATACTATTACTTCCTTTGGATTTAAAGAAAACATCATTGATCGATGTAATTATCTAAAGGTTAGTGGGAGTAAGTTCATATTTTTGATTTTATATGTTGATGATATATTAATTGCAAGCAATGACCTTGAATTATTGTATAAAATCAATGACTTTATCTCTAAAATTTTTGAAATGAAAGATATGGGTGAGGCGAAATACATGATTAGAATAGAAATATTTCGGGATCATTCACGTGGATTATTGGGTTGTCTCAAAAAACCTATATATAAAAGATTTTAGAGAGATTTGGAATAGATAAGTGCTCATCAAGTCTAGTTACCATTCAGAAAGGGGATAAACTAAACCTTATGCAATGTCAAAAGAATGAATGGGCACAGAAAAAAATGAAGGGAATTCTTTATTTGTATGTAGTTGGAGGTTTAATGTATGCACAAACTTGTATAAGGCCATATATCAATTTTGCCATTGGTATGGTAGGAAGATATCAAAATCATCCAAGATTTGATCATTAGAAAGCTACAAAGAAAGTCATGAGATACTTGGAAGGAACAAAAGATCATATGCTCATATATAGAAGGTCTGAAAATCTTGAGGTCATTGGCTACTCAGATTCTGATTTTGCTGGATGTGTTGATGATAGAAAGTCTACATTTGGCTACTTATTCATGCTTGTTGGAGGAGCAATATCATGAAAAAGTGGAAATGAATCTATTGTAGCTTCATCCACTGTGGGGGCTGAATTTGTGGCATACTATGAAGCCACACTTCATACTTTATGGTTGCAAAATTTTATTTTAGGGCTTAGAATTATTGATACTATTCATAGACCACTGAAAATTTATTGTGATAACTCCGTAATAGTTATCTTCTCAAAGAATGACAAGTACTTTAAAGGAAAAAAGCACATAGAGTTAAAGTTTCTTATTGTTAAAGAAGTGTAGAAACAAAAAGTGCTTATAGAGCAAATTAGTACTAACCTTATGATCGTAGATCCATTAACAAAAAGATTACCTCCAGAGACCTTTATTGAACATGCCAATAGAATGGGTCTTGAAAATAATCCATGATTGTAAACATTTATCAATGTTATGGATTATGCTTTATTTATGATAATGATGCTCTATTACATTCTGATATCAATAAAGTGTTTCTAAGTCTCCTGTCTTAGTTACTATGTGCATCAATGTGAATGAATATATATTTGTGATAGGATTAGTCTCTATTTGTAGAGACATTATGTAGACTCTTATGATTTCCTCTTTTGAACACTATATTGAGCATATTTTTTAATATTGTGCTACATGGAAGGGACCATGTCGTTTAAGGATATAGAACCGCCATGACTCATATTATTGATTTATTTAATGATAATATTATGTAACTAATTTGAATAGATAATTGTGTACACCTTATGTTGTTTTGTTATACTATCATGATTAATTGTCATTCATACTAAGTGAGAGAATGTAAACAATTTTATTGGTCCTGTATGTGGTCCACATAATAATTAATAGATAATAATAAAATTATCTATCTTGTTTATGATTGGTTCTTAATGTGAACATTGTAACCGCTTGATGGAAGCGGTTATGTGAAGATAAAATAAAGGAGATGGTCCTCTCTCCGCCCAATGAAGAAAACTATGACGGTGACCGATCCATTTTAAGGAAAATCGTCATAATAAAGGGCAAAGGAGAGAAACCTATCCTATGAAGATTCATCAATTCGAAATAGAATCAAGTATGCAATTTACTTTATAAATTACTGTAGATAGAAAGTCCATTTTGTATGATCTTTGATTCATTCACAAAAATGCATGCTTTCAAAAAAATCCTTGGTGAATCCATCTGGACCAAAAGATTTGTTGTTGGGAGAACTCATAATAATAATTGCTTTAACCTCATCTTCAAGAATAGGCTGAAAGAGAGAATCGGCTTACCCTCACTCAGCTTACTAGACAAAGGATAGGCTGCCCATGAGTTGTAGGAGAGAAAATAATTCTGAAATAAGCTTCGGCCTCCTTACCAATGTCATCCGGCATGTTCAAGCATTGCCCATTGCCGTTAGTGACTTCATGGATAGAGTTTTTCATGCAATGAGATGTTACTGTCGCATGAAAACAACTTGCACATCTGCCACCTTCCTTCACCCAATAAGTGATTCGGGATTTAATTATTTCAACTTGCCCATTTAGTTTGACCAACGGCCTTTAATTTGAGGAATATAATTAATACTTGAACTGCAATTACGAGAGACCCAGTGTAATCTATTTTCTCTCTCATTTTTTATGTGTATGTATGAGTAAATTTACTTGTTTCCACTGTTGTTCGTACTTCGTGAGCTAATTCCACAAGTGGAGTTTGTGACATAATATGAATGCAGGGTACAATCTCGGGCCTGCAAGAAAAAAGCAGCTTTGAATGTGAGCTTTTACAGCTTATGAAATCTCTATTCTATGGTGCACTTCCTTAGTTTTGTCTATAGGACAAGCTGAGATTCATCTACAAAAATTAATTTTTTATTTCTAACCTTTGAACCTAGACAATAGCTATCTCTTAAGGTTGCTAAAGAGTCACATAGCAAAATAGGGATCTTAGTGTTGTGTATTTAACAAAGCTTGGAGAAATTGAAGGCATGAAACCGCAATCTGAACCCATGTGCATATTCAAAGTTCTTACTTGAGCTAGTTTCGAAGGTCACCGTGAGATGTTTTATACATGAACTTGGTAATTTACAGCTTTCCAAATGCAATTTTCTTATCATAGATTTTTTTTGTATATTAACATAAAATCATAACAAGATAATCAAACAAACAAGCAAAAGCTCATATTTATGATGTTCGGAAATGAAAGCAACAGATGTTTTAATATGGATTACATTGGGTGGCAGCCACGGAAGCCTCATGGTGAGCCATTGGAATGGAGGTGCAAAAATCACAATTTTAAATCTATCATAAGCAATTCACATGCAATTACACAAGAACACACTGCAATTACACATGAACACATACACACACACACACCCATATATATATTTTCTTAATTCAATCTATATATATATATATGTGAGATGGATTAAAGTTACCTCTTTGATTATTATATAAACAAGATCGCCACTCAATATATTGCATGGAGATGGAGAAATCGCCCTTTAGACTCCTCTTGATGTGGTCCAATACCTCCTTATACGCTGCCCAAGGTGCACCTAATAAGGGAGAAGAAGGCTATCTAGGTCACCACGTGAGAGAGGGAGAGGAGAGAAGGCCGGCAGCTGAACCCTCACCAAGGGGAATCGCGGCCAAGTGCACAAGAGGGCGAGAAAGGGAGCCCAAGAGAGGGAGAGGGGCTGCCTCTTTCCTTCATGTCAAAGGGGAGAGTGGGGCAGCTGAGAGGGTGGCATGGGAAGTGAGGGAGAGTGGGCTGGAAGACCCTTTTATAGTTAGGGCTTCTTCTTCCTAAGATGGGTTTGGGCCCAACTAGTCTCTTCCGGGCGGTTGTTCTCTAGTGGTCTCTAGTTCATGTGTATGGGCTTGAGTCTATGAGTCCATGGGGGCCATGCACATCCCTTATGACCATGTTTATGGGGAGGCCAACCTCTAAAATGTTCAAGTGGGTCCCACATCAGGTCCCACACTCGTTTAAGGGTTCACATAATATATGCAATCTAGGTGACAAGTTTAAGAGGTTGTGGATCCATCCCCACTTACCTAGTCCCCCTTGACCAACCAGATCACCCTAGCCGTGACCAATATGGGCCAAGCCCATAATTTGGCGAGTAGTACTATTCTGACGTGAAAAATCATACATCAAAATAGCACTTCATCATTTTTAATCCATTGATGTGTGGGGCTCATTATTTTTATAGGCCCCACATATCAAGGGTTTAAAAATGATGAAGTGGACTTTTGAAGTGTTTTTTTTCATGTCATCAAATCATTTTTCTAATTTAGTCCAACACAAACTAGGTATAAGCGTTTCATATTGTTTCGGCTCTGAGGATCTTACTATTATAAAAGTTGCGGATCATTATGACCCCTGACTAGGCTGAAGAGCTTCTAACTCAATAGATTCTGACATATTAAAATAATGGAATGAATTTCGGTCGGCAACAAGGTACATACTATTGATTTTTTATTTGTATATTTGTATTTAAATCCCAACAAGCTTATGCCTGTAACATTGTGAAAAATTAACATCATAGACCAGAAAAGTTATCTTAAGCTTTTTAGTGATCTACATCTTTTATCCAAATATCATTCATCGTCTTTGTAATGTTTTCTGTAATATGACTTTCATGTGGACTGTTCGAGCTCTTGGCATTAAGTACCACCAGCTTCTCACTCAAAATGTGACCACGAATGATGTAGATAATTAACATAATGCTCATGGTGACTCTAAGCATGAACATTTTAAAATCTCTTTCTTACTTTCATTAGTTTGACTAACATATTTGTCAATAGAAACCACCCAAAAAAAAATGTGGAGGCTCTCTTGGGTTGCCAAAAACTGTTGTTGCAAATGAGACGCAGCGATCAATCCAGTTGGATTATAAATATTAAAAGGGCCAGATGCCATGTGTATATTGACAAAAAAAAATAGTTGGGTGAAGAAACTTAAAATTTTCGGCTTAAAAAACATGCCAGTCAATTTTCCCACACATCTTATGTGCATATAAGGATATTAGATCTTCAGCGACTCTCTCATGAGGATCTGGGCGTATTGCGAAAAGTCTCCCACCAAGGCGCCTAGCTTTTACTCCCCCTCAAGGGCTTCTGTTGTACCACAATAATTTGAATGTGGACTCTTGAAGCTCTTGGGTAGGAGTAGATGGAAGTTGCCTTGATTTTCTTCTCTTCTACTGCTGTATACTGCTAATGCTCAATTTACTATGATTCTCTCGCCAGTGGATTTCTTCAATCTTCCTTTCGTTTGACATAGTTTCGTTTTGCCTTCTGTTCCCTGACAGCTTTTTATTGTTTGATGGTGTCTGAGAGGTTTGTTATACTGTTGTTCGTTGTGCTTCACATTTTTTGTGGGGAATGAGGCTGGAAAGAGGTCTATTGTGCAAGAACTGGTCAGCCAACTGTTGTTCTATGGGCCATATAACTTCACCAAATAGGTTGGGCAACTTGGGGAATTTTCTTTATGGATATGGCTATCCCTCAATTAAACTGCTTCCACTTTCGTTAGCTCGCAAGTAGAAAAGACCTTCATCATACTGCGACAAGAAGCCTGAGTGAGACCAAGAGAAATCCGTCCCAGTATCTCTCCTAGACTCTAAAATTTAACTACACAAGTTGGAGTCAGAGGAGCATCACTTTGAGGAAAGCCCATCACAGCATCAGAATTCCCGCTTAGAGAATGTAAGTAAATGATTTGAAATTGTTGGAATAGCTCTATACTATCAGTACAATGATTAAATTTGTTTCTGACATAAGGTATTGGTTTGTAATTGCAGATACCCTTTTTCTTAATAAAAAAAAGGAGATGATAATCTTTGAAATTGAAGGTTTGAAAACCCTTATACATACGTATCTATATGTTATAACTTGATCAGTGGAATGTAATTTCATGTACCTCTTTGCAGACATCAAAGCCAAGGCTGTTAATGCCACTTTTTTCATCCTTAATATCTAAACATGGTAACGCCTCTTTAATATTTTTGAGCCTATATTGTTAAGCCGGATCTTCACAGCACTACATGTAAGAGTGCATAGGGCAGAGCCAACTATGACTAGGATGCGACCTATCAACCTTGGAGTGGTTTGCTGGATGCTATCTCACCATCAGGGTGATGATCATGAGTTCAGGGAGCACATGATGCAGTTGAGGGAGCAGATTCAACTTTTGATGCACCACTACCTACTGATGATGATTGTTTAGTGACGATGGGGGAATTTTGACAATTTTAGGATGTACTTCAGCAAATATATGTCCTTGATCAGGTGATCCGATCACGATTTCCACGAGCTAACAGTGGGGGTGGGGGGCAGAGTGGAGATGATGATATAGTTGCAGATTGATTGTGATTATTTATTTTTATCATTTTTCATGTATTCCATCTGATTAAAACTTATTTAGTTTGATTATGTTTCATTATAATGATGAGATGTATTGTTGAAACTAATTTTATTATGGGATATGTGTTGGACATGTGTTGCTTTAATAGTTTAATTTTATTTCATGTCTATATCTAATGATTATAACTTGATGGAGCTTTTATTGGTTATTTTTATTAATTATGACTTTAACTTTTGTCTATTTATATTAAAAATGGGGGAAGTGATTAATGAAAATTAAAGTGCTTATCTTCCTAATTAATTGGACAGTGCTATGCGAATCAATTTGATTTGAAGTATGCAGGATAAGTACAGCTTTATACAAGGCTTTTTAAGTTCAATTCCAAATTTATAAGTTTAAGTCAATTGATGACTTTATGTTGATTCTTTGTAATGTCAAGTTATTTTGTACAATATAAAAGTCAATACACTATGACAAGAGTTGTAATTTTATTTTGATTTACAAGTGTGTAGTATTTTGGCAAGAAATAACTAAAGTGGGAGATTGTAAGAACATATGAGTCATATGTCTAGTTTATTGACTCATTTCTTTGTCAAAATTATGTCAAGAAACTATATATATGTAAAAGTCTTAGAATCTAATTTGAGGTTCTTATGGTTAAGTTAAATTTGGAATTAATAGACTTGAAAAATAGGAGCATAGGTGTTCCTATTGATCAAGGGGAAGACTAAAGAATGTGAAGAGTTTTGAAGCTTATTCAAATCATATTGACATACAAAGATTACTTGGAAAAGGTTAAGAAGTGATTCCATAGGTTTAAAAGGGATTTAGGTTAAAAAGGGAAAAAATATAAAAAAATCAAGCATAGCGATCGATCATTGCAAAATGTGAAGGATAAAACGATCGATCGTTTAATTCAGCCCTGTGCAAAATGAAGCTGAGAGTTATCGATTGATTGAAGAATAGTGCACATTAGAAATAGTGACCGATCAATCACTGTTTAAAATGATCTATCATTTCAAGAACAGTTTACCTAAATTAAGACCTTCTGATTTCCATTTCATCCATTATTTAAGTACAAGTCGTAAACCGATTTAATGAGCTATATAAGGGTTATGAAATTATAAAATTTGAAATAGGAAAACCAAGAGGAGAAAAGAGGGTTTACATTTTTTCTTATTGTTTTCCAAAGGAAAATTCACTTGAGCTTTATATTAAAGATCTATGGTGAATTGAAGAAGATAATCCATAACTAAAAAAATTGATACATAAAGTATTCAAAGAGGAGTTGTAACATGTCTTGAATGAGAGATTGAAGATTTTCACAAGGCAAAAGTCAAGACAACAAGTGAAGACTGTTGAAAACTAGGAAGAGATAGAGACAAGGCAAGGAAGAGAAATTTTCAAGTACTTGGAGAAGACTTGAAGGCCAATAAGAACGATCTAAACAAGTGGAGCTTGTGTTAGAGTCTAAATAAGGTTTGTGGTTTGCTAGTATCAATGTAAAGTTTGAGTTTTAGTGCATTGATTTGGTTCCTTTGGAACTACCGTAGATTTTTAAATTAATTGGGGTTTCATATGTAAATTATTGTGTCTATGTGTCGTTTGATTGATATTTGATTGAATGATAATTCGAGAGTGAAATAGAGAGAATAATTAGGTTTTTATTATTTTTGCTTAATTAAAAAATTATGTGTAAATAGGCTAGAAGTCTTAACTATTACTTGTTGAAAGTACTAGTTTTAAGAGCAATCTAGTGATTCGCTAGGTCGATTAGACAGATATTAAACTCTAATTAGAAACATGCACCCAATTGAAGTAAATTTTGGTAATCCTTTTCTTACAAACTACCAGTCATTACCTCGCTATCATCATGATTTGGTTATAACAAGTTGAGATCATCTACTATCTCCCACTCTACCTCGGCCTCAACGTCAATATTACAGGGTACTTCACTGTGTCTATATTCTTCATGGTCAGAGATACTTTCCATGTCAATTATGTTATTCTCATTCAATTGATCATCACCCCACACTTCTTTTAATTCTTGGCAACCGTAATTTTTAGGTCTATATGGGGGATTATAGTTATCAAATGAAGTCCTTATTGCACCCATTGTGGGTGACATTTCTTCAAATCTAGTATGAATGATTTCTGTAACATGTTTTGTAGGCATTAGAATGTTGTGAAATGTGTGACATGGATTCGTTGAGTTGAAATCTCTTAGTTCTCCCAATTTCCAATGGATATTAACATGTTAATTTATATGCGATATAACTCAACATCATGTATTCGGTTACATGCTTACAAATATTATCATGTTATCGATGGCATAATATTTATACAAGATGTGTTATTATATATACGCTAAAAATAAGTTGTGGTATATCACTTTTGTATTTTGCATCACTAGTTATGCAATAATACAAATATCGTGTTTTTGATGAACATGATATTCTTTTCGCTGAACATGATATTATAAATATCACGTGTTCGAGTATACGATAAAGTATAATATCATGTAATCTAAAATTCATTGTTACCTGACTGTTTCACAAGTGAATTGTGTATCATTAACTCCCGTATGCAATCCTCCATTCAAGTTGGGGTAAACTGATACCACCGGTGATTTATCTCTATTGACAGTTTGGTTCCCTTCTATTAATGATGATTTCCAATGGATATTAACGTGTTAATTTATATGCGATATAACTCAACATCATGTATTCGGTTACATGCTTACAAATATTATCATGTTATCGATGGCATAATATTTATACAAGACGTGTTATTATATATACGCTAAAAATAAGTTGTGGTATATCACTTTTGTATTTTGCATCACTAGTTATGCAATAATACAAATATCGTGTTTTTTATGAACATGATATTCTTTTTGCTGAACATGATATTATAAATATCACGTGTTCGAGTATACGATAAAGTATACTATCATGTAATCTAAAATTCATTGTTACCTGACTGTTTCACAAGTGAATTGTGTATCATTAACTCCCGTATGCAATCCTCCATTCAAGCTGGGGTAAACTGATACCACCGGTGATTTATCTCTATTGACAGTTTGGTTCCCTTCTATTAATGATGATTTGTCACTGTTGTCATGCTCTTTCATCTCTGCATACAATGATAACACCTCTTTATTTGCCTTCTAATAAATGAAAAACACAGATTGCAGGTCTTCATCGTCTTCTAATTTATATAGAATAGATGATTGCAAAGATGATATCAAATACTTCAAAGTCATATTACTATTGAAGACAAGTCTTTCTTTAACTTAAACCCACATTTTTGCCAAACCTCACCGACGGATGAATGTTCATCAACTGCACCCTTCCACCTACATACACGTCATCATTGCCTATCTCTCCATTGTAATGGATGCAAATACCAATCCTCTCTATTATGGTGGTTAAATGGTGATCAGATCTGCCAAAATGAAGCCTTTTTCACCCTAACCAACTTCTATCATGGAAAAAATGGGCTTTTATTGTCTCTGATGACTTGTTGGTGACTTGTCACTGGTCACCTCACATCGGCAAATTTTGACTTGCCACCGATCAATCCTGTCCATCAGAACAACATTGCATTGTTCCAATATTCATTTATGAGGATTTGTATGAGGATTGAATTCATTTTAAACCTAAGGCAGTTTCATCCTAAAGCAGGTAATATGGCATTTACTATTAAAAATCAGGGAATATGGAATATTGGCTTCTTCGGCCAAGTAATATGGAAAAAACTCTTTAGCATATGTAACATGATTCATTTTTCCTATGCAATTAGATGGAGAATGTCCACCATCTTTCTACAATATCTCTTCTATTTTGTTGTAAATTTTTATTCTCTTTTCTTTCGGTTTCTCTCTATACTTGCCCCTTTCCATATCTTTCTAATAAAATAGTAACTATCAAGAGACTTTAACATGCCCTTGGACATGTCAAAGTGACAACCTTATGATCTGTTGAGAGGCTTTCAAAATGAACTATGAACTCAATTAAGATTAAAATAATGAGATTATGAAAGAAAATGAGTCAATCCAAATTTATAGAAGGATAATTAGGAAAATATTGACCAAATTATGTAAGGATATCATGTTGATGAAATGGTTTATAGGCATCTTCAATTCTTCTATAGGCATTAGAATGGTTTTGGGAAGAGGCTTGATAATCCCTTGAACTTGTCAAATAGGGTGTTGATAGAACAACAAAATGAGAATCTAAAGAAGAATAAAATAGAAGAGAGCGAGGAACTTTGGGAGAATGATACGAAAGTAAGTAGGGTATAGTAGAGATTAATTATACTTGAGAGTGTGGGATTTTTTTAGCCTTCAACACAATGAAAAGATATGTCAGAGGGTGTTGGTAGATGCCTAGGTTCACTTTGACCGGGAGTTAGGCTTGTCGAAGAGGGTGTTGTCAGTGAGGTTGACAAAAAATAATAAATAAGTTAAATGACTGTAATGCATAAAAATAATGCAAGACCATAAGACATTTTTATAAGATAATGAGGGTATGCAAGAAAGAGATGTGATCTTTCTCTACGTAGATAACAAAAAATGACTAAATTACTCTAAAGTGAGAAAGCAAGTGGAGTCCATAGGGGATAGAGCAAATAATAAAATTACTAAGACAAGATATAATGTTGGGTTCTAATGTCGGGGAGCAAAACTCAAAAGGTAGCTTCCAGCCCAATCGAGGCAGAATATGTGGGGTGATTGAGAACCCAAGGTATAGTTAATAGGTCCAAATGGTAAGAGCGAATTTTAATAACAAGCTCAAGGACTAGGCCAGTGGGGGGTGACCCTTGGATGATAAGAACTCTAGGTTATGAGATAATGGTGAGGTATTGCCCCTAAAAAGGGATTATACTAGATGAAAATCAAACAATGTTACGAAAATAGTGAATCTGACCCTTGCATCTTCTCAATAGAATAATGTCCTATGTAGATGGTGTTTGGGTCTAAAGCTCTAGTTATAAAGTAGATATAAAGAGCCTCAAAATTCCACAAAAAATACATGAATAAGAGTTCAAACGAGGAAGTTATAGTCATTCAAAGTTAGACCTATCGCACTATTGCCAACCACCGATGCGACATCGACACATTGTTGGTCGCATTAGTGAAACTTAATTTTTACTGTCAGCAGGCATTGACATGTCTAAGGGGGTGCTGATCGTCTTGGTAGTTATACCAATGAACTCATAAACCACTCAATTTGATGGTGTGTAGCGAAATTGAGTTCTTTCTCCCTTATAATTACCTTTTGATGCCCCTTAGACTTCCATTTCTTCAAAAACTTCTCAAACTCAAGGTGGAGAAGATCAAGGGCAAGAAAAAACCAGACAAATTAAGGGAAGGAACAAATTTTGCATCAAATGACCATCAATGCATATGAAAAGGGATTTCTATTTTGCAAAAAAAGATTGAAATACCTCAAACTGATTATGATATATATATATATATATATATATATATATATATATATATATATATATATATATATATATATATATATATATATATATATATATATATATATATATACCTATGTTGGTTATATGAATTTAAGTTGAGATAGAATCATGTCAAAATAAATTTGAGTTTGAGCATTCACTCATACATCCAATCACACATTTGACTTAGAAAATAATTGCAACATGAACTTGTTTTATTCACATGTTAGATCTCCACCTTGCTATTGTCCTTAGAACTTTGGAACGAACAATATTATTACAGCCATATTTTAAGAAGAGAATTCTCGAACCTTTTAAATTAAAATATTGTATAATAATTACGCAAGAAAGTAATACTAATGATAAGAAGATATGGAAATTACTATTTAATTTGCAGATCAAGAGTTTTGTTGGTAAGGCACCAACATGTCGATGAACTACCGAAGTAGTATTTTCACTATTGGTGAGGTTTGACATGCCGATAAACCTATTGATGAGACAATAATTCCTCTATCAGTGAGGTTTGACATGTCAACAGACTCACCGATGAAACTATATTTTCTCTATTGGCAAGGTTCAAAGTGTCAATGACGCTAGAACTAGTCTACCCTAAAGCAGTTTCATATGGTTTTCAGAGTTGGTTAAGCATCAAAATTAAGTTTTTGGACTTCCTTATAAATACTTTTGAGGAATTATTGACCCAAAGGGTGGGGGCTCTTTGACTTTGGGGGAGAATAGCTGGTGAGGTCAAGTCAAGGTTTTGGAGTAGGAAGCAGGAACTAAATTTGTGGATATCTCTTCATAGTTTGATAAGAGGTCAGATTGCTAACCTAAAACTCTATTGCTAAAGCAAGAAATTCATGTTGATGAATTATGAGATATTAATATATGTGTTAAATTTAGATTTAACCATTGATGAAGGATATGCTATGTTGTTCATGATATTTACGAATCACGTATGGATATTTCTTGTTATGTTGATGAAAACCCATTTAATTTCTACATGTGATAGATAAGGATTAATTCAAAGTTGTTTACATGATTAGATTTGATTCCATATACTTATTTTGATGATGATACACGATTATGCATTTTTCCCATTCACCGGCACATTTGTCGACGTGTCGGTGATACTACAAATGTGGGAAGAAGAAGATTGAACAGTTCCAGCAAACCGATGGTACATCGGTGTCTTACCAGTGGATCACTGGCATTGATGTTGACATGCCGATGAAGACGTTTATAAGGATGATTTTACTATTCATTCCATTGTCGATGAGGCTGGGAGTTATGTAGAACCACTTCCCTGGCCTAGAGCATTAAAAGATGACTAGTCCCATGTAGCACAATGTAGGAGGTTTTGAAGATCATGAGAGCCAAAACTTCAACCACTTGGGTCCATGAACCCATGTGGGCCCTAGCTTCATGGCGTGGATGGAGCAAACAGACTTTAGAGTACCTGAGGTTCGAATGTATGTAGTATATAGTCTAGTGAGACGAGGTTGTACTCCTATATGTGATTACCATGTCATAGAGATCCCTTTAACTTTCACTTATGAAATTGGAAACTTCTGAGTGAGAGTCACATGATATTTGGAAGAATGTTTACTTGTTATGCTTTTATGATTCAAAGTATAATATTCCTTGAAATAGAATTCATGTTGGTTACTACACCCCATTTTTTTAGAACACTGTTGTGAAATAATTCTTGAAAATATTATAGTTCTTGTTTAGCCATCCCACTCAGTATATTTGTATACTATCTTTTTTTATGCAGGCTCTTTATAAGAATAACCAGGTGGGCACTCTTGTGCTAAGAGAGAACGTGAAGCTCTTAGTTCTATGTAGGAATTTCTAATCTTGATATTAAACTTTAGTTGATGTGTAATTTTAAGACATAGGCACGAGAGTGCCAATTACTTATAGTTGTGTGTATTATGCAAATTTGTATGTACTTTATCAAGACCCTGTGAGATTTGGTTATGATTTTATCATGTCTTATATATATAAAGATATGATGGTTTGATTATTCATATGTTTGAAAATGAGTGAGCTACACCTTGGATTAATATATTTGTCAAACGATTTGACAAATGAGTTTTCTAAAAAAATTGTTTCTGCTAATTTTTAATTTAAAAATAAATTAAAAAAATCTGGGGTGTGACAAACATTCAATTGAGCATTCAAGTGTAGAAAATTTTAAAAAAACTTCAACTCTTCAACTCAATTCTGAATTCTTAAAACTAATGCTAATCAACCAATGTTGAATCTTCTAACTTGAATCCGTGGTTGAGTTATAGATAACATACTTCTTTTTCCAAATCCATGTGTAGCTTAAATATGATAAATCTTCACTTGAACCATTCTTTTGAAAAATCTTTAACTCTTTAGGTTACATCTTCCAATATTTGAACAAACCTAATCCTTTGATTATAGACAGTTCTATTACATCATTTTAAGTTTGTTCAAAGTGCTTTTCTCATTGAATTTGTCAATTATACATATTTGACTTTATATGGTGGATATCCACCATCCTTGTTGAGGGTGAAGGCTTACTAAAAAGGGTGTGATGAATTACTCATCAAACATTCATTTAAAATTACCTTTTAAAATATGTTTCATAACTTTTTGGATGCCTAGTGTCATGACCTGAAATTTTAAAACCCTTTTTAAATAGCATGAACAATAAATCATGAGTAATTTTTTTCTTTTCTTAAAGACAAAGCCAATTGTCTAATTAATATACAGGTCTTGATAAATGAGTTTCACAAATATGAATATAAAAATATATAGTTACTGTACATCTCCAAAATCTATAAACAGTAGGCTATCCATCTAAATACAAGTTTGTCATCAATATGAAAATAAATAACAAGTTAGCACTCATGCAATTGATACAATTACTTACTACAATTGCATAAACAAGGAACTAAATTCCACACTTCTCGATTCTAGTCCCGTTAATCCTCTCCTTAAGAATCTGCAACCAACTAGAATCCAAAGAACAATGGACCATCTCCTCCCTCAAAAGGAGAGTTCCCAAAAGAACCAAAGGATTAACTACTATTATTCGGATTGGGCCAACATTGTCAAGATATTAGTTGCCTACATACTTATTGCCCTTGCAGTAGTTTGACCTGAATCCCCATGGCCCTCATGAGGCCACCACGAATTTGGAGACACATGTTCCAACTATGCTCATGGACACACATGGCGAGAAACACAATCCTTCCATGACACTCATGCAACTTTGCTTTTCGTATGTAGTATGGTCCAATGAAGACTTGTGTGAAACCCATGGTAAAGACTCTCTAGGTTAGTACCTAAACTACCGTGGCTATGAAGAAAGTGTACAAGTATCAGAATCTCCACCCCATGTGACATTAGGAGAAAAAGTCCTCAATGACAATAAAAATTACAACCCATGGAAGCCTAATGTCCAAATGACCAATGACTCCCAAATTCACTTCAAAATTAGATTCGATAAAATTTATCTAGTCAAGTATTAATCCAAACACTTGGGCCCTCTTTAAATCATGAATCAGGCCAAAAAAACAACTCATCCAATGATTCATGACTCAAAATAACAATCCGTAACCCCATAAGTCTCCGTGAGACTAAGGTAAAATTCCATAAATGACATTAGTTCATTAACCAAAGTAAGTTATTGGGCCAAGGCCTCTAATCGCTCCATGAATTGGTCCTAAGCCCCACTAAAAGTACTTTAGTCATTATCTTAATTAGGTGTTCTCCTCCAATCAAAATTCAACCAATCTCTTTTGATTGATCTTCTTTAATCTTAGTTTAGCAAAGCATTATCGACACATAAACTTCAAAAGCATGTACTAGAGTAAGTAAGCATAAATAATATGGGGCTCGCACAAGTCTCAATGAACAACCCTAATAGGGTTGAAGACTAGCAGTGATAAACAGAGGCCCATTGCACTCATTTCTAGGGCAAGGTCTTGACGAATTCAAGCCTAAGATGGAAAATGGTCCCTATGTACCATTTGAGGTACATATATTGTACCCCGATAATCCTATGTATTGTGTCATAGATATGTATACTATGGTGCCATCTAAAACCCTATGAATGAGGGTTCTCCCTTCTGTTTGATTATGCTTTGTAATATAGTGACCTGTAAAGGTCTTTGTATCACCTCTTGGTCATACCCCTTATATATAAAGACACTTACTATCATTATAGGGTGCCCTAACTCTCCTCTAGTTAGTAGTATCTATTTCTATTAAAAACCACATTATACTGCCTCTAAGGGCATTGAGGTAATTCTTTCATATTAGATATGGTCATCTCCTTTGGGTCATACATGTCACCTCACTCTTCTTCCTCTAATTTTGAGTCATTGCCCTCTCAAGAAGTTCCACTTTCAAACTGCCCATGATTCCATTCACGTGAATATAGGGATATTTTTATTATTTTGTTTAAGGTCTTCCTGAACTCCAATGGGTCTAGAACTAAGCTCAAGGGTACTCTTTGATGCTATGGAACTAAGGTAATTTTTATGGCCTTCTTCGAGGGCCATTAACCACTTCAACCAGCAACAGATCACTCACTATTTCACTCTCCAACCCTAAGGGAAAATTAGTTATTTAAATAATTATTGAGATTTTTACCCATCACATGGATTGGTCCATAATTAGGTACACCCTTACCCTTCATTGGAATTTCTTCATAATTTTTAACTCCACTTACAACCCCCAAAATAGCCTAAGTCAAGTAATTGAACTTCGAGTTACCTATAAGGGTAAATTCATCATTTTATAGCCTATGGGATTTTCCCAAAGATAAAACTTGATTAGAACACTCATCACAATCTCCAAATCCAATGGTACTTTTTCCAAATCTTTCTAACACTTATGCCCTCATGAACTGGATCCAGTTTGTTCATCCTCTTGTTTGTTTTTTTCTTATAAAAAATAGCTAAACTGGACCATCGGTTCAACAATATCTTTGATGCCCAGAAGGATATCGGAGGTGACTTAAATTTCCTCCAACATATGCTGGGTGGTGCTTGCAGAGCTTGTTGCACCATCCAGCCCTCCCCTAAAACTTCCTCTCTTTCTCTATTTCTTCTATGGACAAAGCAGCCACACACCTTGTCTTGATGATTAGTTCAACCAAAAACCAACAACTAGTGACCCAGGTTTCCACTGAGGTTACTGGGTGGCAATGATGGAGCTCATCGTGTCTCCATCTCCATCTAAAGAATTTGCTTTTGCAACAGAACTTCCTGGATAGAGCCTTGTTGGTGCTCTACCATCTCGACTCTATCACAAACCGTTGTTGGTAGCCCAACCTTGATGTTGCCAAATCATGCAAGCCACCACCCTTTGATAGGTGCGTACAATCATACTTTAAACAATGAGAGCTCATTACAATTTAATTAGCATAAGTGTCGAAGGAAAGGAATCCCACTAGGGTGTCACCTTAACCTCCGGGGAGCAAGTAGACGCTATGGACTTTTCCTAAGGCAAGGCACACCTATGCACAAGGGGCATAGGATCAAATAGGTAAAAGTAGACCATGATACTACTTACACAAGTGCGCAAATGTCCACACTCAGGGGGCCAAATAGTGCCAACTAAGGGCCATACAATGCCAAAACTTATAGTGCCACATATGGGCAGAATTGTATACTATCGGCTAAGGCAAAAACATACAGTGCTCTCAATAGAGCTGTAACACCCCGCTTTTCGATTACGTCTAACCAAGGGGGTTAGAGGTAATTAGTAATTTTTGTAATAAATTCTAGACAGTTTTAACTATCGAAACCTCCCTATTTGAGAAGAGCTCAAAGAAACGAGCGTAACAATTCAAAGAACGCGTGAAACGGAGGTCGGGACCGGAAGTTATGACTTTCGAGAAACGTGCAGTATAGGTAGGACCCACTTAGAAAAAGCATGAGTTATTGCTTTAAGTGGGTTGATATTGAAGGTCTCATCAATACTAGTCTAACGGTACCTAGAACGCGCAAATCCGAATCTGGGGTAAGGAGATACGCGCGTTTGAAGTTTATTTAAAAAAAATGAAAAGGAAATTAGGTGAGCCGGCGCACGACGCGCGCCCGCGTTACCGTAGGCACCGTGGTTCCGCGTGGGCTGCGGGTTTGCACGGCCATGACCCACATAATGCACTGGCATGAGCCGCGTGCGTTACAGTGGGCGCAGCCGCGGTTTCGGCGCGGCTCGGGGGTTATAAATACCCCTATTTTCCCCCTTTTTGAACCAGATTTTCCTTTCTTCTATTTCTGACCGTTCTGAGGCCAATTAAGGCTGTTCAAGACCCGTTTCCTACTAAATTGAGTATGCTCTACGCAATGGAGTGGTCCATTCTTTGAGTTGGAGAGCGTAAAATGAGGAAATGCCCCATGACAAAGAGAGGCTCTGCCCGTTACCTTCAAACATCGACCAACTTCCTTTTCTCTGTTTCTGGCCATCCTAACTCCGATTTAATCGATTCAAGAGGCGTTCTTGACTAAATCGAGTATGCTCTATGCGATGGAGGGTTCTGTTTTCTGAGTTGGTGATTGTATAAAGAGGAAACACCCTAAGACAAGGAAAGGTTCTACCCATACCGACCAACTTTGTTTTCCCTGTTTTTGGCCATCCCAACTCCGATTTAGTCGATTGAAGATGTGTTTTTGACTAAATCGAAGGTATTCTACTCAATGGAGAGTTCCATTTTTTGAGCTGATAATCTTATAAGGAGGAAATACCCCAAGACTAAGCAAGGCCCTGTCCAAACACCGAAACAAGAAAAAGAGACCCGGAGTAAGATGGGGTTCTGTCCGTAGATACCAATACCGTACGAATTATGATGGAAGTAAGCAATTTTGAACTTCCATTGTAATTATAGAACATGTGCTAAGTCATGATGTGTACTCATATGCCATGATGTGTACTTATATGCCATGATGTATGCTCATATGCCATGATGTGTCCTTATATGCCATGATGTATGCTTATATGCCATGATGTGTTCTCATATACCATGCTGTGTACTTATATGCCATGATGTATGCTTATATGCCATGATGTGTGCTCATATGCCATGATGTATACTTATATGCCTTGATATATGCCCATATGCCTTGATGTATGCTCATATGCCATGATGTGTACTTATATGCCATGATGCATGCTTATATGCCATGATGTGTGCTCATATGCCATGATGTGTGCTCATATGCCTTGATGTGTACTTATATGCCCTGATATATGCTCATATGCCTTGATGTATGCTCATATGCCATGATGTGTACTTATATGCAATGATGTGTACTTATATGCCATGATGTATGCTTATATGCCATGATGTGTGCTCATATGCCTAGATGTATACTTATATGCCATGATGTGTACTTATATGCCATGATGTATGCTCATATGCTATGATGTGTACTTATATGCCGTGATGTGTGCTCATATGCCATGATGTATACTTATATGCCTTGATGTATGCTCATATGCCATGATGTGTACTTATATGCCATGATGTGTGCTTATATGCCATATGTGTGCCTATATGCTATGATGTATGTAGTCTCGCTCTAGGGTAAAGCGAGAGGTGTAATATGCGTTTTCGGTCTCGGCTCAGTGATAGAGCGAGACGTGTATGTGTGGTTATGATCCCGCTCGGTGGTAGAGCGAGATGTATGTTTTTGGTTTATTAATTTCTGCTTGACTCCGATATATGATGAATTTTTGTAAATACCAATATATATATGTATTTTAACGTATATATTTTTGTGATGTATGATGTATGTACTAGTCGTTAGGTAGAACTACGTTCGGATCTGATCGTGTTGGAATAATATCCAATACGTACGTAGGCAACCAACGGCAAAGCAACGTTGGCCCGATCCAAATTAATGATAAATATATGTTTTGTTTTACACACGGCGAACTGTGAAGCTCTGTTGTGTGTATACGTTCGTTATAATCTGAGTCTACGTACAGGGAAGCCTTAAAGCTTCGTAGTGCGTAGACAAATGTTGTACCTCTCGCACACAAATGTTGATTCCTAGCTTAAGGAAAAGAAAAGAAAAATTTTCTATCAGTGATTTTGTGGGCCCGGCTCGGGTCAGGTCGCTACAAGAGCATCAAATGTCTGGGCTTAAATACAACACTAAGACAAGACTGACCAAACATACAAGGCTCTCAATGGAGCATTAGATGATTGGGATTATGTATAACACGAAGTCAACATCTCGTAGGATAACACCATGGCTAGACATAGAAAATGCACAATCGACTAACTAGCGGCTAGCACAAACACAGAGCTAAATCAGCTAAAACCCTTAGGTCTCAAATTCACAACGTTACATATTAGTTTTGCTTATGATTCAAGTTTGATTTACGTAAATTATGAATGTACAATTATGCCATGAAATCCTATAGTCTTACAGTCTTTCGCTAACCGATCCAAAGCTGAATCCATTCTAAAACTCTAGCCCGTCAAGGTAATATACTTCACTTAACCCATCCATCATAATCATACTCACCCTACAACATATCCATATGTTCTCCGCCATCCACCTTATGGCCACATCATCTTACTCAGAAATCATCAACCTAAGTCCCTCTAATCTAACTCCAATCATCAAACTATGTCTAAAACCTTATTAATCTTACGTTTTAATTCATAATATGTTCATTATGCTTGTATAATTATGCTGTCAAATCTTACTATCTTACAATCCTCCAAAGCCCTCCAAACCCTAAGTTTACTGACCAAACCCCCAAGTCTTCTTTAAATTGCTCCAACATTCCAACCTTGTTTTAACCTGTCAAACATATGCCCATTAACATCGAACAAGCCAATACAAATCCACACCAAAACCCACACATAACCGATCCAATAAAATTCACCATACATCACATCTAAGCCTTGCATACTCATTATTCCTCACACGTACACATATCCACCAAACGTACCTTCTACACACCCACAATTTATCACATACTTATGATGTGCCCGATGTAGGCACAATCGGTACCTAGAAGATCTATGTAGGGAAAGGGAAGAAGTAAGGAAGAAAGAAAGGGGAGAAACTGGAATAACTTCAATTGCATAACTTGAAAATAGAGAGGACCGCCCCATATAGGGGATGACCAGTCCCCTACGGAGTCATGCCAACCCAACCCAAGGTCAGCCCGGTTCCCTAGGAGAGCATGCCAGTTAGTGGTTTAGCTGTTTTACATCCTAATAACCAAACCAATGCAAATACTAAACTATTACAATAATAAATAGTTCAAAGCAACTAGGAAAGCAATAAAGTAAAGTCTGGGGGGGAGTCCTCTAAGAGACTGGCCGAGTTTGGTCATCGTGCACAATACTCCACCATGCTTCCACTATTCGCCTTGTCCTCAAGGCAGCCAAGCAGGAAAGCGAGCCATAAAATCATCCTCAGGCATCCACGTAGAGTCCTCAAGAGGGGCAGGAGCCAAGAAATCAAGACCTCAGTAATAATACAACCAAAGCGACAAACCCAATGCTTCTCAAGCACGGGAGCAGGGACAGGGTCCGCTAGTGAAACAGGTCCCATCAAGGGAGGAGGAGGAGCGCCCATCGCCAATGATTTATCACCCACAAAATACCGCAAACGGGACACATGAAACATAGGATGAACCAAGGAGTCAGGGGGCAAAGTCAGGCAGTATGCCACAGGACCAACATGCTCCTTAATAACATACGAACCATGAAAGCGGGGAGCAAGCTTAGAGTTCGTAGGTTGAAACAAGGAGAAGTGGCGATGAGGTAGGACCGACACATAGACCAAATCACCCACAGCATACTCACGATCAGTATGGAGACAATCATAAACCTGTTTCATCCTGTTTTGGGCAGCCGATAAATTCTCCTTAAGTTGGTGTAAGACCTCATCGTGCGTCTGCAACATATAATCCACCTCTGCTATAGACGAATGGTGGGGCACATAGGATAAGACGGTCAGCGGAGCCTGGCCATAGAGCACCTCAAACGGAGTGAATCCGGTGTGCGTATGATAAGCTGTATTATAGGACCACTCGGCCCATGGAAGGAACTAAAGCCACCAACGGGGATGCGTCATAGTAAAGTAGCGAAGATACTGCTCCAGGCAACGGTTAACCACCTCCGTCTGCCCATTCATCTAGGGGTGATAAGCAGTGCTGATATGGAGAGAGGACCCCTGTAGAGAAAAAAACTCATGCCAGAACTACAAGAGAAAAATCCAATCCCAGTCAGAAACAATTGTATGCAACATACCATGAAGTCGAGCCACCTCGCGAATAAAGAGCTCAGCAATAGTCTTAGCGGTGAAGGGATGGCCCAGAGCACAGAAATGAGCATACTTAGACAACCTGTCTACCACAACCATGATGACGGACTTACCCTGCACCATGGGCAAAGCCTCCACGAAGTCCATCGAAACATCCTCCCAAACCTTATTCGGGATAGGCAAGGGTTGCAACAACCCGGCAGGTGAGGTCGTGGTCACTTTAGCCCGCTGACAAACATCACAAGCAGCCACATAATCATGGACGGCTCGACGGATGCCCTGCCACAGGAAACTCTGGCTGACCCTTTTGTAGGTGCGGAAGGCACCCTCGTGACCAGCCAAAGGAGTGTCATGGAAGTGCGAAATTATACGGCGGCAGATATCAGTAACATCGGGAACCCACAGACGGTCCTTCCAGAAGAGAAGGCCATCCCGCCACACAAAGAAAGGTCGGGCTATAGGGTCAGTCTAAAGGGCGGCAATGACCTCCTATGTCCATGAATCCATACCATAGGCCTGCTGTAACTCCTCAATAAATGGGCAAGAAAGAGTGGAGAGCGCGAAGCAGGACCCCATGCCGGACTGCGAGAGAGCTCATTGGACACGATGTTTTTGGAACTCTTTTTGTACACTACCTCATAGTCACAGCCCAACAACTTGCTCACCCACTGCTGCTGAGAAGGAGTAGACACTTGTTCCAAGAAGTACTTCAGCGGTTGGTGATCGGTACGAATCAGAAATCGGCGACCCAATAAGTACAGACGCCACTTGGCAACGATGAGGATGATAGCCAACATTTCCTTCTCATACACTAACAATGCCAGGGAGAGACCAGCCAGAGCTTTATTGAAGTAAGAATAGGGTGCTCATCCTGTCAGAGAACTGCTCCCAAGGCCGCCTTCAATGCATCCGTCTCCACCACAAACGGCCGGCTGAAGTCCGATAAGAGCACAATCGGGGCAGAAGCCATAGCCTGTTTGGGCCTCGTCCGACCACACAAAAGCCCCCTTCTTTAATAGTTCTACAAGAGGGCGAGCCAACTCACCATACCGATTAATAAACCGGAGATAATAACCTGTAAGGCCCAGAAAGCCCCTGAGCACCCGGACACATGTGGGTGGCGGCCAAGAGAGCATGGTGGCCACCTTGGCCAGATCAGTAGCAACACCGTCTGAGAGATAATGTGGCCCAAATAATCAACCTGCGGGCTGCCAAAGGAACACTTCGAACGCTTCAGGAATAAGGAGTTAGTGCGCAAAATAGAAAAGACCGACCTTAGGTGTGTCAAGTGTTCTGTCCATGATATGTTGTACACCAATATGTCATCAAAGAAAACGAATATATATCGACGCAGAAAGGGCCTGAAGATATCATTCATGAGACACTGGAAGGTGGAGAGGGCGTTGGTCAACCCAAAAGGCATCACGAGGAACTCGAAATGGTCATCATGAGTCCGGAATGCGGTCCTATGCACGTCCCCAGGCTGCACACGAATCTGGTGATAGCCAGAATGCAGGTCAAGCTTACTAAAGACCCAGACACCTGTCAACTCGTCTAACAGTTCTTCTATCACTGGTATGGGGTATTTGTCTTTTACGGTGATGGCATTCAAAGCTCGATAGTCAACACAGAACCGCCATGACCCATCCTTCTTGTGAACCAACAACACTGGAGACGAATAAGAACTTGTACTAGGACGAATGACCCCGGACTGAAGCATATCCGCCACAAGCCTTTCTATCTCAGATTTCTGTATGTGAGGATAACAGTATGGGCGGACATTAGCTGGAGCCGTCCCTGGGATGATCGGAATCCGATGGTCATGAGGCCGGACGGGAGGAAGACCCTACGGCTCGGAGAACATATCCTGATGGTCGGCCAGTAGCTCCTGTAGATTGGAAGGCATCTCATCCTGTGACACCCCAATAGTGGCACACTGCTGCAAGAGAAGTCCTTGGGGAGCAAACTGGAAGAAGGTGCTCACGGCCTGGGCCGATAGAAGAGCGTTGGGCCGTGAACCTTCAAGCCGAACCTGCTGCCCATTAAGCTCGAATTCCATCACCATATCCCGGAAGTTCCAAACCACATCACCCAACTCCTACAGTCACTACACGCCCAATACGACATTCTCCCTCTTCGTGGACAGAAAGAAGAGGTCTGTAACAAACGTGTGGCTCTGGATCGAGAGTGTAACCTGAGCGTACACACCTGCACTCCTAAGATGCTTGCCGTCACCAATTAGCACATCAAATGGTTTTGAATCCGATACAAAACAACCTAGCCTATGGGCTACCTTGTCGTTAATAAAATTATGAGTAGACCCATTGTCAATCAAGATAGCTACCTACTCCCACTTAAGGTGTCCCTGTACCCGCATCGTGCATGGAGTGAATGCTCCCAAGAATGCATGAACTAAAATTTCGGGCAGCACGTCCTCTGAAAGCAATGGGTCAATTCTGGTTCTACTGTCCATGTCATCTTCTACCTCCTCCGCAAGAAGGCTGCCCTTAACAGCATAGTAGTGCCTAAGGACAAACTTCTCGTCACAGCAAAAACACAGCCCCTTTGACCGGCTTTCTTCCATCTGGGTGGGAGTGAGGCGTCAAACAATCTGATTGGGAGGTGCGGCCTGTTGGCCAGGGTGGCCATTTGCCGGATTGCTTGAGGAAGCCGCCATGGGATTGGTGCCCAAGACAGACCGAGGTGGAGGTTCCAGCCGCCCGCCCCTGTGCTGACTGGTCAGTTTCTCTTCCTCAATACGGGCATGATGCACAACGTCCCGCATGCTAGCACACAGAAAGTGGCGCATTTCCTCAGAGATTTTTGGCTTTAACCCACACTTGAACGTGCCCACCAAGGCGGCCACCGGCCATTCAAGTAGTCAGTTGGCTATCTTCATGAATTCTGTATAGTATGCACGAACGGTGGTGGTCTGGCGCAGGGTTGACAACATCTAGTTGAAGTCCTGAACTGAATGCAGAGCTTGTCGGAGAAGGCTGCCCAGGTGGGGTAGCGCACCTCTTTCTCAAAGCTCTGGAACCAAACTGATGCCTCTCCATCCAGGTGAAAGGCAGCTATGCGCAGGCACTCAGCCTCGGAGTGTGTTCCCTAGTAGGAGAAGAACTTTTCTGCCTTATACAGACAGCCATTCCACAGGATCATCATCACCATTATAGTGGGGAAACCGTAGGCGAGCAAGGTGAGGTTCAGCCCCACCTCGGGGTCCACCGCGAGGCCCTGGATACTCGTCCAACTCATCCTCTGCATCCCGAAACTGATTTGGAGGGGGCGGTATCATAGGGAAATTTTCTCAAACACCTAGTGTGCCTCACATGTCCTAGGCCTGGCATCTCCCATCTTACGCTTGAATGCCCGTGCCAAACCGCATCGAACCAAGGAAGGCTCTCGTGTCAATGTCCGCTGGCGCTGGAGGGCAAGGGAAAGCTGGCTCGGGGGGATGGGACTGACCACCCTTCTCCATGACAGCAAGAGGTGGCCCTGGTCGGATGGGCATTGCCCTTGGCTGCGCTCGCCATATATGTTTTTAGGACTTCCAACACAGCCATGATTTTGTCAAGCTTGAGATTGCTAGCTGTCGCAGGAGGATCGGCCTTTGGGCTGTCCATAGTTGCTGAAGCCGACACCTCCTTCTCCGGATTAACCTTGGGGACAACAGCAGCTTGCTTACCTCGAGCCATGGCCGGGGATCGTAAATGCTCCAATACCAATGATGTGCCCGATGTAGGGACAATCGGTACCTAGGAGATCTACGCAGGGAAAGGGAAGAAGTAAGGAAGAAAGGGGAGAAACTGGAATAACTTCAATTGCATAACTTGAAAATAGAGAGGATCGCCCCATATAGGGGATGACCAGTTCCCTACGGAGTTGTGCCAATCCAACCCAAGGCTGGCCCAATTCCCTAGGAGAGCATGCCACTTAGTGGTTCGGCTAGCCCGGACCACTAATTGAACCAACCTGTTTTACATCCCAATAACCAAACCAATGCAAATACTAAACTATTACAATAATAAATAGTTCAATGCAACTAGGAAAGCAATAAAGTGAAGTCTGGGGGGGAGTCCTTTGAGAGATTGGTCGAGTCTGGTCATCGTGCACAACAACTTACCACAATATTCAATAATCATTTTACTAACATACAAATGTATTCAATTATGAAAATCATACTCTTTATTTACATGCTTCTTATATGTATAATTAAACATACAATATTCCAATAGTTTCCCCCATACATCATGCAAACATATCATCATTTATCATCCAAAACATTAATCCTTCTTAATCTTAGCATGTTGCTAAACATTCAAAATATGCTATCATGAAACTATGATATCAAAGTTCCCTACTTCATAATCCACACAAGTTCGATGGCGAGCACACGACGGTGGTGGCGTTGTCGGTGGAGTTGGCGGCGAAAATCATCGCCTATTTGAGAGACTTGTTGATCTGATGATTTATTGAATGCTAGGGGTAATCTTGGCAAGATAGGAGGTGGGAAAAATTTATGCAGCAAAATCCGTGATCCGTGGCAGCACACTAGGAGCGGTCGAGAGAAGGGCCATGCCGAAAGAAGTGACAAGATGACCAAAAGGCTAACTAGAGTTTGACTGGTGGCTAAGAAGCACTTGGCTGGCCACGAGATGCCGAAATTGGCCATGGACAACACCCAACAACGACAATTTTACGTCATCGATGACCAACAAGAGGGATGGAGGGATGGTTAGGTGCTAAAAGACAGAGGAGGAGGTGGAGGAGGGCTCTTGTGGTAAAAGCTAGTCAGTGGCGGTGCTAGTCGATGGTTAGGTGGTGCAAAAGCAACACCTATACCTAAAACGCACACACAACACCATGCATGCATGGCCAAATGGTAAGAAGAGGGGGAAGGGAGATCTGAGACATGGACAAGGGAAGGGGGAGTTGATCCAACTAGTTTTAAAACCGAACTAGACCGGTTGATCCGACTGGGTTCAACCGGGCCCGTTGTAAAAAATTGGCATATTCAGCTTAATTTTTGGGTCAGTTTAACTTGTCCGGGTCAGCGTGTCCCGGCCGATTAAACCAGTGTTTCAGTCCGGTCCAATTCTTAAAAAAACAAAAAACAGAACTTACCGATTGCAATCGGTTCCGACCGCAATCAGGATTTGTTGGGACGAGCTCGACATCGGGACTGAGCAATTGGGGCGACTAGGAGCAGTGATCTTCTCCGGCAATTCATCCTCTCCTCATTCTGGTCTTAGCTGCTTCTGCCTCGACCGATCGCGATCCGGATTTTCTGGGAGGAACTCGTCGGAGGAGCTTGGCATCGGGACCGAGTGATTGGGGCAACTATGAGAGGTGATCTTCTTTGGCAATTCATCCTCTCCTCGTTCCGGACACAACCACCTCTACCTTGTCGCTATCCATCGGTCCATGGCCTGAAAGCAGGGAGGAGCTATGGGTGATTTGGGCCGGTGGCTTGTGATCGTCTCCGGCAAAAATATGGCGATTCATCCTCTCCACGTCCTAGCCACAACCACTATACGAACTCTTGTCTTAAAGCAGTTTGTATTCAATTTTATTTATTACTTAATGCTAATCGTGTGGTTTAAGCATTTTCTGATCGATTTTGGTGATTTTTGAAAATAAATGTGGTTTCCAAAGGTTTTTATCAAAACCAACTTCATATTCATTAGTTTTAAATGAATCCAAGCCATTTGTAAAATTTTGGTATTTTCTAATATTTTTCAAAAATTAGGGTTTGGCAGGACCCCTTATGGGCCCCACGGTTGAATTTTGGGTTTTTGGTCCAAAACATCCTAGACTTCAAAACAAGTTATTAGAAAAAAAATTGAATTTTTCTAGTCCTAATTTTAGTTTAAATGGCCAAATTTTCTAATTCTAGTTGAAAATTCTATTAACACCCCAAGTTTTAATTAGGTTTAGCCCATTCTTTTCTATAAAAGGAAAGGGCTAACCTCTTTCCCATTTGGGAAAGGGCTGAGCTAGGATATTTAGACCCATAAAGGAAGTGATTAGAGGTAAGATTTTCTTAATTCTTTCATAATAATTAGGGTTTTTTATAAACTTTCCCTAATCTCATCCGTCTCCGTTGATTCAATTCATTTTCAAGCCATTAAATCATTTATTTACACCTCTACTCCAAACCCTAGCTTTCGAAATCTTGTTTTTATGTCTCCAAAGCTCTAGATCGAGGATTTTTCTAATGATTTTAAAGTTTAAATCAGATTTAGATGAGTATTAACAAGAAAACTATATTTTTGGAAGGTTTCAGAGGTGATTGAGGAGCAAATCCAACTCCAAATAAGTGAAAGGTAATGAGTTTTATCTCAGCTTTCCTATGTTTGAAAAATCTCGATTTTTATGTGTTTTACTTAAATGGGTTTCTTGTTTACGGATTTAATGGTAGCTTAATAAAAAGTTAATCTTTTGCCTTAATTTCTTAGGGTTTTGGTTTGAAATATGTTGAGTTAGCATTCTGGAATGTTTGATTTAATTTTCTTAATATTTGAGGCTTGGATTAAAGTTTTAAGTTCCGTTAATGGTGTTTTCAGTTTGAATTTCGAAAGGAAGAAGAAGACTTCAATTTGCCTTGTTGGCGATCGATCGGGTCTAGTGGCAGATCGATCGAGCCGATCGAACGGTCTTCTAGGCCGATTGATTGGCTACACAGCTGATTTTGCCCTTTTGAGTTTTATGCCCATTTTAGTATTTTTACTCACAACTGATACTTCTAATATTTATTTGGAGTGTTTTGAGTTAGAATAAACTACTGGAAGGGTATGATAATTAGGTTGGGATTTATGAAGCATGCTTAATTTTTATGTGGAATTTCATGTTTATGGCTAGACATGTTAGCACAATGATCTCTTGAATCTATTTTGGAGAAATTCATATGTTTAAGAATGTTCCAGCAAGGTTATTGTATGACAATGATACAATATGTCATCTTAGAACATGTATGAATTGTGGGTGAATGGTGATATCATGTTCTAGCTTCATGTGTAGAATAATTATACTTGTAAGAGTTGAGCATTTTATTTCACATGAATGAAATGATGGTTTACGATAGATTTCACCATGATTTCAGTTGTTAACCATGATTAGATTCTTATCAAAGCATATGTGTATTGCCTTATGAGATATTATCAAAGCATAGTCATGTGCTTAGGAATGTATGAACACACACACGTGGGAAATTTATTATAAAACTGTAGTTGTTTATAATTTAAATATGATGTATGTAGGGACTAATGAGAGCACTTTCAATGTATTAGAATTTACGTAGTGATTGCTCACGAATGTATCATGTTTGTATGCATCATGAAGTTGATTTCGTGAATGAGACTTTACCAATGTTTAGCCGTGGTTGATCGATTAGAATGCAATGATGTGAGATTGTGTGCCGAATTAATCGATCATGGGCTTAATCAAAACTTGGTTAGTCCGAAAAGACATAATTTCGATTTGAGTTCCTGATTGGAACATGGATGCTCCCTAGGTTGAGTTGATGGATTTTGATGTGGTTGAGATTTATTTGATGTAGTCACATCTAAACCCTGAGAATCCAGAGTGGTACGCCATTGTGCACCGGCTCCACATGTTCTAGGTTCCCTGAGGAAATTAGACACTCCATGCCGTTGAGATGTCTAGGGTGAACAAACTGTTGTAGGTCTTCGTGAGGAGAACGAACATCCTTGTCCAGGACTGTTCAGGGCGAGCAGACCTGCTCTAGGTTTCTGAAAGGAAATCGGACTTCCCTTGTGGATTGTCCATGGCGAATAGTGCGGCTAACTACCCCAAACACCCTAGGTTTCCATTTGGAAATTGGATTGATGTCCTGGTTGGGTTAAGGCCCTAGGTTTCCATGTAGGAAATCGGACGATATCCAAAGCAGGTGATATGATTGTATTCCTCTCCATGATGGAGACATTCATCATTTGTTGATAATGCATGTGTATGTGATAAAATTTTGCCTAGATTACATAGGTTGTGTAGGGATATTTGCGATTATGTGACACATGTGGATACAATTTATTATGCATGATCTTGATATAGTGTGGTTTAGACACTTGTCGTGCAGGGTGAATGAGCTATGGAAAAGATGTGATATAAATGCATGATCTGAATCGTGTGATTGAGATATTATTATGCGGGTTTATGAGATATGAATGCATGATTTGAATTATGTGATGGGGACACTATTATGCAGGTTTATGAGATATGAATGCATGATCTGAAAGGTGTGATTGAGACACTATCACGCCGGTTTATGTGATATGGTTGCATGATCAGAAAGTGTGTGAAAGACACTTCTCAAGCGGTTTATGTGTGATATTATGCTTGATTTGATTAGATGTTAACTATTACCTATGCAGGATGGATGTTAAGTTATAACTTGATCATTTATGCCTTGACTTTGATAGGTGTTTCGTATGCATGCTAGCTCTTATGTTTATGGATAAATAGGGGTTTAGCAAGGGAATGATAAGAAAAGGGTATACCATGTCAATTATGGATCTAAATTGCTATGTCGTGATGGTTTTCTGATTATTGTCGCTGTATTCAAACCTTACTGAGTTTTACTCACCCCACTTTCTGTGTTTTTGTTTTGGGGCTACATGGTGCGACATGCAGTCAGGCAGGATCCTCTATATGAGGAACGGTCAGGGAGAGCATGGGATTAGGCGTGGATGCCTCTAGACTTTGTTATATTTTTTTCTGACTTACTTTGTTATGATAATAGAACATCATGTATGGTGGTTCTTGTTTCAGACTCGTGTATATCTTATGCTTTTAGATCTGTTTGAGACTTTGTGATTCGAGCCATGTGTGTTAGCTTATGATTTTAAGTATGTAGGTATAAGACTTGTGGACTAGTTCAGAGTTAAAGTCCTCTTTTGTTCTACTTATTACTCTTGCTCAAAGGACGTGAGGTGCTCAACTCCATAGTTGAAACGCCAGTATGAGAGGCTAAGTCTTTCGCAAATTCGATAATTCATTCAATTCTATCGCCCTCGCACACTGATCGGCCCTTCGATCGGGTTCGGTTCGGGTCTAGCGGAGCCGGGGCATGACAGCCACTCCTATGCGGTCACCATATATTTTCCTTTCTCTTCTTCCCTCCTAAACCTAATATTTGATTTTATACCTCTGTCAAGTCTCCATCAACCTAAATTGTAGGTAAAGGGCACCATACGAAATCTATATAATTGAGGTGATCTCAACATTTGGCCCCCGTTAGGCCTTAAATCCTATTCATTACTTACTACATTTGTTGCTTATCTTGAAGCCGGATTTGCTGATATTAATCATTTGTGTTTTATGCTTCAGATGACCTGAAAAACTCTCATCTGAAGGAGCTGGAGGGAGATCTAGAGCGGCTGATTCTCTGCAGAGCTGATTTGCTGGATTATGAGTCTTCATGAGGCCTTCAAAGGAAGTGAAGGCATTTTCCATGCTACTTCTCCCATTATAGATGATCTGATAATATGTTTTTTTTGCCTTTTTGTTTTTTCAGATTTATTTTTGTATTGGCTGTTTGGGAAAGTTGACTAGAAACAAAAAATTGAAGTGGAAGGAGGTAAATGATGGTGTAGGAACAAATGGTGGCTCCGGCGGTGGAAGGGATAAAGAACATGGTAAACAAGGCAGTCGAACCTGGAGTGCAGCGGGTGGTGTTCACTTCCTCCATTGGGGCCGTGTACATGGACCCCAACAAGAGCCCAGATGTTGTTATCGACAAGGGCTATTGGAGCAACCTTGAGTTCTGCATAAACACGAAGGTTGGTAATTTGGTCTTAATTACTTTCGCCGGAGGCATTTATGCAATGCAGTCAATCTTTATTACCCTGTTTTTTTCACTAGTGATGGCTTTTTTAGATTTGAAACTATGAATGTTTTATTATGTTTCTAATTATGTTAGAACTATGGGTTTGAATGAGTAGTGTAGGTTTAGATGTGGTTGGAATGAACAATATTTTGAATGGTCAAATAGGTTTAAGTGAGAGATTTTGAAACAGGTTTAACTAATTTTTTTTAGTATTACGGGAAAGCTCTTGCAATTTTTTTTAGGTGATGATGTCATCCTCAGGTCAACCCGGGTCAACCCACTGTTCAATTGGGTCGACCCAGCCTAACCACTAATTCGGGTCGGGTTTTAAAACATTGGATCCAACTAGAAGAGGCCCAGAATGGCTCTTGTTTTGCCCTCTGACGTTCGGATTGAACTAACATAAAAGGGTTACAGGGAAAAAGGAAAGGGCAGCCTGAATTTGGGCGGAGGAGGTCAAGCTAGGTTGGGTGGAGCTGGCCCTCACCGTAGCTTGGTTGAAGCCAAGCCCACAGCAGCCAGATGGTTAGAGGCTTGCCAATAGAAACACCACAGATCAAAGAAATAGAGAGAGGGGAGAGGTACCTGGTAAGGTCACGGCGCAACTGGCTTTGGGATGACTAGCTAGGCTAGGGCAGTGGCCCTCTACAGTCACCAGCCCAAGGTGAAGCCAGCCAAGAGGCCGGTTTGTCATGGCTAGACCGGTGGTGGTTTTTTTACTTTAGTGTGTGCAAGGGCGAAGATTGCATGGGACGTCGGCCTTGCCATCTCCAGACCTAGTCTGGTCAGATAGAGGTAGGTTGGAGGCCACTGGCTGACGCCATTTCCACCTCAATAAAAAACAGAAGGAGAGGGGGTGGATCTGAAAGAGGGCAGAAGGGAGGAAGGTGGGGCCAAAGCAAAGGCCCCCAGCCAGAGCCGGCAGCCTACGGCCAATGGCAATGGAAGGAAAGAGAATGGAAGCTAGGGGGTATGGTCCTTTTTGGATTGGGTGCCTTCCATGCCCGGTCTTATCCAATTTTTTTCCCTTTCTCCTCTTTCTCATTTTTCTTCCATTTTTTTTTCTCTTTTCGTGTTGGAAACTTCCGTTGCACGTCGAGGCCCACAGCTTGTGGCTAAGTCACACACCTGACTCTACGAGTATGAATACTAGGGTAAAATATGAAAAATCAATACACCAAAGTGTCAAATTTTTTCCCATAGAAAAATGAGCAAAACAATTACAAAAAAAATCAAGGACATTGCAAAAGGAGTCGAAGGTTGCTAAACAAGTCATGATCCTCTAAAAGGAAAGCACATATTGAATCCTAGTAGGGCTGAGACTTCCAATAGAGGTCTTGAGTGGGCTGTGAGCAGGTTTCTAAGTTGTATTTGGGTTAAGATTCCTATAAACTGACTTTGTAAAGGGTTGGCCGAGTTTTAGTACTATTAGTCTCAGGTTAGACCATGCACCCTATATGAGGGGCGGATGGTTGGTGTAGAGGGCATCAACTTGAGTATCCATAGGGGATAAAAGCTGAGAGACGAGTTGGGCAGAGGTTTGGTTCACAGTGAAGCGCAGAGGTTTGGTTCACAGTGAGGCAGTACTATGTGAATGCAATGTTATCTTTTGAGTTTGGGGAAAGGTAGAGAGCCTTGACTATTGTAATTGAGCAAAGAGTTAAAATATTTCAATTAGAAAAAAAAAAAAAAAGTTATTGGAATAAGCATTTTGGGGCACGGCCTAGAAAATTGTGGATGAAAGCTGAGCAAATAGCTTGCTGGTTGTAGAGTGCAACCATGCCATCACGAGGCAGATCCATAGTAAACAACTTCCTAAATAGGGAGGTGCATGGTAAAAAATGGACTTGTCTAGCCTAATTAGTTTTCTTGACCAAGCTCGATGATAAACAATGGGAAGATGCCACATCACCCATAGATGATGAGAGAATAACATAAGAACTAGATCTAACAATTCCCATGTTGCCCCCCTCCACATGTCCACTAGTCATTCAATCAAGTCATGCAAAACTGGTTAGGAAAACATTTCTAATAAAGTACCTATCCTACTTATATGTGAAAACTATAGGAATAAATTTGTATGCATATCCATAGCCTAAAAAGTTGATGGTTTTTTGCCCACACACACAAAAAGAAAACCTTAATGGTAGATAACTCGCCAGTTCAACTTGTTGTAAAAAAAAAAGAGAAAAAAGATGGGATGAGAAGGGGAAAATTACAAAAATAATGTTGAAAAAAAATCACCTAAATAATAAAGAGAGAAATTTATTTCCTAATATGGTGTTCTTTTTGGCCACGTAGGTGCCAGCCAGGTGCTGACGTCTACGTGGTTTTAAAAAATTTTATGAGTTTTGTCCTTTTTAAAGGACAAAACTAATTTTACACAGAATTTGTCATTCTAAAGGATGAAATTAGCTTACTTGTCCACAATGTATTGATTTTATTAAATTATCTAAATACTATTAAAAAAATATTTACCAAAATAGTGGAGAGAGAAAAATAATTACCAAAATGTTGTTCATTTTGGCCACGTAGGCGCCAACTAAGCACTGTGCCTACGTGGTTTTTTTTTGAAATTTTTTTTTGATTTCGTCTTTTAGAAGGACGAAAACAATAATGACCTGATTTTGTCCTATCCTCTCTCTCTTCACTCCCTCTCCCTCTCCTCTCTCTCTCTCTCCTCTTTCACTCTCTTCTCTCTCTATTCACTCTCTCCCTCCTCTCTCTATTTACACTCTCTTCTCTCTCTTTCGACCATATCTCTTCTTCTCTCCTATTTATCTTAGTTCTCTTTCTCTTCAATTCTAAATGATGAAATCATGAAAATTAAAAAAAACATATTAATTTCATCCTTCGCAAATACAATATATCTTATCTAAATTTTATTATTTTTATATATAATAAATAAATTATATTTCCCTACTTTCTCCCCTCTCTTCCTAAGAGCTTGGGCTCATGCTCACGTGCATGAGAGAGTGAGATAGGGAGAGAGAGAAAGAAAGAAGAGAGAAGAGAGAGTGAAGAGAGAGAAAGTGTAAGGAC
Organism: Saururus chinensis; assembly: GCA_035235625.1. Taxonomy (NCBI): domain Eukaryota; kingdom Viridiplantae; phylum Streptophyta; class Magnoliopsida; order Piperales; family Saururaceae; genus Saururus; species Saururus chinensis. Next base: position 28,690,942 of record CP141142.1, read on the forward strand.
CCTCATCTCTAAACCGGGTTTGATTTTTATTTAATTGTTGGTTATCATGAGATTTACGTGTTTTCTGATCTAGTCGATGATTTTGTGAATAAATAGTGTTTAAGATGGTTTTAACCAAAATCAACTTTAAGATTAGTGGTTTTAAGTGATTTTAAATCAAATGTGATTTTCTAGAATTTTTCTGAATTTTTACTATTTTTCCAAAAATTAGGGTTTTGGCGGGACCCCTGTGGGCCCCACTGTCAAAAATTTAATTTTTGGGTCAAATGAACCTAGACATCTACTTAAGGCCATACAAAAATTTTCAGAATTTTATTAGGCTTAATTAGTGCTTAAATTTGCAAAATACCTACTTTTAGCCTACTTTTCCTATTTACACCCCAAAACTTACCCATGCATACCCCAACCCTTACTATAAAAGGGCAAACCTGAGTCATTTCTATTTTTGGGAATAGGCTAAGGAAGGAGGTCTGGCCTAATCCCCACTTAGGCCCTGATTAGAAGCCGATTAAGGTAAGCCTATTCTAATCAAGCACTAAACCCTATTTTCTTCTTAATCTTTTCCAAATCTACTATTTTCCCCATGTTTCAATCTATTTTTGGACATCAAAAGTTACTGATTTGTGTTTTACTATAAACCCTAGCCTTCAAAATTCGATTTTTACAACCAACAAGCCCTAGATCTAAGATTTAATTAGGGATTTCTTTGGTAAATCGATTTGTTATGGAGTTTAATTCAAACTCAATGTGTTTTCAAGGATTTCAAGAAGGGTGACTCTCCAATCCGAGCTTAATCAAGTGTTGAGGTAACGGGTCCTCGAAATCTCAGTTTATCCATGGTAACATTCTTGATTTTTGGCTTATTTCGAATGGAGATTGCTTGATTTGGTGTGTTAATGGTAAGATTAGAAAATAGAATTATTTAATCTCGATTTCTTAGGGTTTTGCATTATTATAATATGATTTGATGTTCTGGAAGTCATTAAGGACTTTTGATGATGATTAGGGTGTTAGATGTGGATTTGAAGTGTTATCTTTGGTGTTTCGGTTTTGATTTGCAAAAGGAAGAAGATGACCAGTTCTGCCTTGTTGGCGTTCGAACGGCCCTCCTGGGCATTCGAACAGAAACACTGTCAGAATGACAGTTTTCCAATTCAGCCGATCGAACGGCCTGCTAGGCGTTCGAACGGCCAAACCGTGAATTTTAAATTTTTGCGTGTAACCGATTGAATGGCCTGAAGGGCTTTTGAACGGCTACACAGTAAATTGTATGTTGTGCATATGATATTTATTTTGATGATTCCACTTTAGCTTGCTAATTTCATATGAATGTGGAGTGTTTTAAGCTATATTATGCTACTGGAAATGCATGCTATTGAGGTTATAGAGTTGAGATATATGCTTAGAGATTTGGGGAATAACTTATGTTTTGGGCATGATGTTAGAATTGTCATCTTGAAATTATGAATGGTTGATTCCCTTTTGTTTAGCATATTTTTAGTAGAACTACAACCTATTATTGGACTGATTTGTCATGATAGAATGTGGTTAGTTGATGTGTGGATGTTGGTGAATGTCATGACTCAAGGATGACATGAATGATCTTATATGTGTTTAGCCTTTGTGGTTGAGTTTTCATTTGAGTTATGATTTCAATGATTTTTCTCCTATGATTTCCGCTGGAATTCATGTTTAGATGGTAATTCACATGTGTAGTGTGGTAGTGATTTAATTTCAAACATGTTGGCATGCATTGTGTGAAATGCTTCTACTAGTTACACACACATGTGGGGGTTAAATGATGATGTTAAGCTTGATATTGTGATTATGAATGATGCATTAGGGGCTGGTGAGAGCACTTATCATGGATTAGGATTTATATATGCTTTGCCCAAGTATGTACTATGCAGCATGCATCATGAAAATAGATTTCCAATTGAGGCTTCATCATGGTTAATCGAATTTGACCGATTGGATGCAATGTGATGAAATTGTGTGCCGGATTGATAGGTCGTGGATTAATCGCAAGTTGATTGGTCCAAAAGGACATATTTTGATTTGAGTTCCTGTGTGGAACGAGTGCACTCCCCGGGTTGAGTCTAATTAAATGGAATTATGTGGGGACAAGTTGTTTACTTGTCTTGCAGATTGTGAGATTGTTATTATGCGTGTCATCTGGACCCTAAGAATCCAGTGTGGTATGCTATGTGCACCCCGCTACCACGTGTTCTAGGGTTCTCTGTGTGAGAACTCAGGCTCTTCCCTCCGCAGGAGATGTCCCTGGGCGAACACCCCTGCTCTAGATTCTCTGTGTGAGAATGGGACATCCTTGGCTAGGATCGTCCAGGGTGAGCAGCATTAGGGATTGACAACCCCAATCTTTCTTGAATTCTTGTGTAGAATTTTGGACCTTGACACGCCTTTGTTGCCTTGTCTATGTCCCGTCTGTGTGACACCAACGTGTGATTACTCCTTGATGGAGGTTGTTATGATAAATGCATGTGGGAATATGTATGTTAGAGATACATCAATGCAAGTTAATGTTGATGTTATGCATGTAGAATATGTATGTTAGAGATACATCCATACAGGTTGATGTTGATGTTATGCATGTGGAATATGTATGTTAGAGATACATCCATGCAGGTTGATGTTGATGTTATGCATGTGGAATATGTATATTAGAGATACATTAATGCAGGTTGATGTTGTTGTTATGCTTGTGGAATATGTATGTTAGAGATACATCCATGCAGGTTGATGTTGATGTTATGCATGTGGGAATATGTATGTTAGAAATACATCTCATGCAGGGTGGTTATGATGAGAATGAAATTATGTGGATTATGCACTATGATGCAGTTTTAGGTGATGTGTATGTGTGATTAGAGAATGATGCACCATGTAAATCTTTGATCTAAATGATCTTATTACTATGCTATCGTATTTTCGATGTTGATAGTGATATTAAAAACCATTGCTGAGTTTGTTAAACTCACCCCTCTTTCTTGTGTTTTGATTTGGGGCTGCGTGGTGCGACACGCAGATGGACAGGATCTCCTCTTTGAGGAAAGGTCGAAGATGGCTTAGATGTGATCATGAAGATCGTTGTGTGACTTATCTTCTTTGGTTTTATGCTTTATGTTAGAACCTTTGTGTAGGGTTCTTTGTTTTGGATTATGTCATATTTTACAGTTATGTTGCTTAAGTCTTATTTTGAGCCAGTGTGGGCTAATTAACTAAGCATGTGGGTTTGAGATTAGTTGTTTACTTTGTGATAAGCAACACTCTTTCTTTCCCTTTTTATTTACTCTTGCTCAAAGGATTGTGCGTACTTCATAATTCTGTTAACCGCCCGTGGTTAGGGTTAAGTCTTCCGCTAAATCGTTTCTCAATTTCACTTCGTCGCCCCCGCGAGCTTGACCGGCCCTTGGACCCCAGCTCGGGTCGGGCATCGCCGGGGTGTGATAGAAAGAGGGGGGAGAGAGTGAAGAGAGAGAAAGAGGGGGGAGAGAGTGTGAGTGAAGAGAGAATGAAGAGACAGGAGAGATAGAGAAGAGAGAGGAGAGAGACAGAGAGATAGCCAAAAGAGAGGAGAGAGTGAATAGAGAGAGAAGTGAAAGAAAGAGGAGAGAGAGTTAAAAGAGAGAGGAGAGAGAGTGAAGAGAGTGAGGAGGGAGAGAGTGAATAGAGAGAGAAGAGAGAGAAAGTGGAGAGAGAGTGAAGAGAGAGATAGGAGAGAGAGAGAGATGAGAGGAGATAAGACAAAATTAGGTCATTATTTATTTCGTCATTTAAATATTTTTAACAACATTTAGGTAAATATTACGTAGCCAAAACGAACACCATTTAAGTAAATATTTTTCTCTCTCCACTATTTTGGTGAATAATTTTTTTTAACATTATATATAATTTTCCTTTCTTCTAAAAAACAAAATTAATACATTTGCCCATAATGTAATAATTTCGTTCTTCTAAAAATCAGTATACTTACCCATTATCTATTAATTTCATCATTCTAAAAGACGAAATCAGTACATTTGCCCACAATGATAGCATGCTAAGTATACTTCCTACAACATATTGATTTCGTCCTTGGACAAAATCTTTGTAAAATAAGTTTCACCCTTTTAAAAGATGAAACTCATAAGAAAATTTAAAAAACCACGTAAGCACCCGCACTTTGTCCAAGAAAAAATAACACCATATAAAGAATTAAGTTTCTCTCTACATTATTTAAGTAATTATTTTTGTTAATATTATTTATATAATTTTGGGAAATAACCTATTTTAGAAAATATTTTTGAAAGTGGTGTTGATTTTCGCCATGGAGGCACCAGCCAAGCGTTGTATGTTTGTTTTGAACTAAACATTTTATTAATATATGTGATGTTTGATTTATATATTTTATAAACATTTATATTTGTATGTTGTGTAGATGATAGTTGATCTAGATAAATTTGATGTTGTGTGGATGTTGAAACTTGATGTGTGGAATGTACATGGATAATGTTAATTTCAGTTGTAAGTTATTTTAAAAAAATTATGAATTAGATTTCGTCCTTTTAAAGGACAAAATTAGCTTTGAAGTGGGAATGAAGTAAATTGAAATTTACAAGGACCCTGAAGGATGAAATTAGGTTTTGTCCTTTAAAATGACAAAATCAATGAGGAGCTTATTTTGTCATTCTAAAGGACGAAATCATGTAATTTGTATAGATTTTGTCTTTTGGACGGATGAAATCAACTTAAAGATGATTTCGTCCCAGTTATAATGTTTTAAAAAAAGTCATCTCTCATATATTTTCCCAACCAAATACAAAGCCACCTGCTTTTAACTAAACATTGCACAATCACAAACTACATATTACATATACTCAATATCAAGAATATTTTTGTAACCTATATGCGGACTCTAATAATGCAATATTTCAAAAAATACACACCTCAAACCCGCCATGCTTCTTCACTTTGTGGCCATTTTCCGGTGACCCTGCCACGATAGACGAACTGGGTTCGATTGTGCCAATGCACGACCTAAGTGAATGAGGGGCCCTTTTCGACTGGACGGAGAGGATATGGAAAAGAGGAGGAGCTGAGGGCGGAAGATATCTAGAAGAAGACGATGGAGGAGGTAGGGGAGGAGGAGAGGAGTACGGTGGCTCCTGGAGAGGGAGCCACCGTTGTATCTTTTCGTCTCCCATGAAGGCTTTGGGCTTCATCTCTTTTTATATTGTCAAAGTGTATTATTGGCAATTCAAACGCGCATGTGGAAAAGTCGAATGTACGTAAGTCTAATTGTGCAAAATAGATTTACTTGGCCTAAATTTGTATTTCGGCCAACTGTGAGGTCTATTTCTAAAAAAATTTCAAGAAGGCAGAACATCAGTCCAACAGAGAGGTACATAACGAAATTAATACAACCAAAGTAAGAGCGCAGATTCTAAAAATATTATCAAGAAACCAACTTTAAAAGGGAATAAAAAACATGTCATGCAAAACTTTGCAAAAGAATTAACAGATACAATATATTACATAAAAAGAGTAAACCGGGCTGTTTTATTACAATATATTGGTTGTACATGGGGGGGACATAATGAGCCTTACCCCAAGAAAAGGATAAAAAAAAGGATTCAAGCAAAACTAATCTAAATTCTAGAAGAAGTTCATATCTTGGCTCGGCAGTTAGAGCAAGAATTCTTGTTCTCCAGCCATGGCAAAATACAATTGGAATGAAAGAGATGTTTGCATGGCATCCTGATGATTTCCTCCCCTTCCACAATGTCTTGTGTGCATATAGTACATGCACTCGAACAATCTTTACTCATGGCCGCCCCTCTCTCCAACGCCTGCACCGCACTCTTTGACGACGGGGTGACTGTGAACTCGGCCTCCTGAGCTGACTCCATCAAAGCAAGCTGTTCCAAGACCTCCTCATACACCCATATAGTGTCCACCATAAGCGTCACTTGAACCTCTGTGATACTGTTGTGCTTGACGTGGGCTTTCGCTGCAGAATCCCATATGCTACACACAGCTTCGGTCAGTTCACTGGCATTTCGCGGGGAGACCTCCCAAAGCTGCAGATCCTTGAAGATCTTGTCCTTGAGTTGCTCGTGCTGGAAGTAGACTTTTTTCTTGCCAAAAGCATTGTAGGGGCGCCAAGAGAAGGGGACAATAGTCCCTCGCGAAGAGTAAAAGCCCCACCTATCCTTGTAAATCAGGCAAAGATGGAGCACAAACTTGGCTTCCTTCACTTTGGCTTCCTTCACCTTTGACGAAGAATATTGAATCTCGCACTTCTGGATGCGATTCACCATGATGTCGTCCATCGAAGATTACAGATGAACCACCACCCTTGCAGATTGAAGATGTACTAAGGATCGGAGAAGCTGGGTTGCTATTTATTGAACGCTTCAGGCAGAAAGATTGGACGTAAGAAGAACGCAGAGATGGGAAGACTCAGGCCTGAAGTGGTGAAAGGTGGAAACTTGCCTATTTCGATCCATGTTATCAAAATGGAAGTTTCCCTGGATCTCGACTTAGTACGTGGTATGGGGTTGCGTCATATTTCAGGCGAGTGAGGATCGGCCCATGCTTGTTCTGTATCCAATCTCTGACTACCGTAGTGGCACTCCAAGACTATAGACCGCACTAATCTAATAGATCTATTCATATGTTGCTTTCCTTGTGTCCCTGATGACAAAGCATAATTGCTCGCATCCGAACCACTCACACAACCTCTAGCCATCTAAAGGTAGGAAATTTTCTAAGGCTAAAGATAAATTAGGAAATAAAATGATGATTAGAGCAACCAAAAATTTATCAAATGTTGAATAAAAAATTTGCCTAAATTTTCAATTTATGAAAATATCCCTAATAAAATTGTCACTCAATTGTTTAAAATTTCAGAATGTTATAGAGATTAGTATTCTAAACATGATTTACAACAAAACAATTATCAATTTTTCCTCTAATTGCATACTTTTCCAAAATTTCACAATAAGGTGAGATTTTGAAAGTGCATCTTGAAAAATTAGTGGAAAGTGCATGTTTAATGACAAAAACGTGTAAAAATTGAAAGGATTGCAAGTCTAAGCATAAGTAACAATTCTATTGGTTCAAAAAGCATGAAAATTGATTTGGAAAACCCAAAAAATCAAAAATTGAGAAAATATGACACGTACTTTAAATTTTGGGGATTTCTTGTACTTCTTGAATGAGCAAAATTCACACAAAAATGCCTTCAACAAGCAAACATCACTTTTTTTAGCATGACCTTGCTTCTGGTCGATAGCCCTTACGCACCATTGGGAACTGCAAATCATTTGGCCAGAGTGCAGTTAACCCTCATCTTGTCGTGATCACACGTTTCTTAAATCTTCTAGTCGGTAGCTCTCTCTACTAGGCGATGCCTTTGGCCACCGACTTAGCCACTGGCACCATCGTGTGCTTGTCATCAAACTCCATGGATTACAAAGTAGGGGATTTTAAACTTGTAATTTCATGATAGTATATTTTGAATGTTTAGTAGCATGCTAGGATTATAAAGGATGAATGTTGTGGTTGATCAATGATAATTTGTGTGTATAATGTATGAAGGGGAACTATTGTATTGGGTAAGATGAGAGTTAATTATGTTTGTATGTGTCTGGACTTGTATATTAAACTTTAGACTCAAACTGTTGTGGAACTTGTACTTAGAGAAGCCTGAGAAGTATTTGTTATTAATCCCTTGGTCATGGAAATTTGTTTTTATGATTTGTTTCAATTAATGTCTAAGAATGTTTGGTTTGGTCGTGTGATGATTTAAAAAAATATGTTGGAAAACAAATGTGTAAGGATTTAAATTTATATAAATCATTTTTAAAGATTTTAGATTTCTTTCTCAATTTACAGTCATTATATTGCAAAAAAAATCCATAAATTTTAAAGAAAATGTTTATAAAAATCTCTATATCACAACACAGGTGTATGGAATGGTGAAACTTGAGCATACAAGATGAATGAGGATTTTTATAATTGATCATGCAAGATGTGAATGGAATGATAATACTTGTTCATATAGGATGTGAATTGATTATGAAATATGAATAAATGTGTAGGTTGTGTGTATGTGATCATGAAATATGATAGAGATCATAATGCACATGTGTTGTTTAAGGATGTGCTAAACATTCCACCTTAAGGAGTCAAATTTAAAACATGAGTTCAACATATCTAAATAAAACCATGTTAAAAAAATTAAGTGTTAAAAATAAAAATACCCTACCTCTCTCCTAATGGAGCACCCTCAACTAAGTGGCCCATCTCAATAATTGGTCGGCCGACGTGTAAATTGTCACGCCCTAGCAATGCCCAACCTGAGCCGAACCTGGTCCAAGGGCCGGTCAAGCACGCGGGGGCAACGAAGAAAAATTGAGAAACGATTTAACGGAAGACTTAACCCTAACCACGAGCGATTAACAGAATTACGCAGTACACACAATCCTTTAAGCAAGAGTAAATAAGAAGGAAAGAAATAATGTTGCTTATCACAAAGTAGACAACTAAACTCAAACCCACATGCTTAGTTAACTATCCCACACTGGCTCAAAATAAGTCTTAAGCAAACATAACTGTAATATGTGACATCAATCCAAAACAAAGAACCCTACACAAAGGTTCTAACATAAAGCATAAAACCAAAGAAGATAAGTCACACAACGATCTCCATGATCACATCCAAGCCATCTCCGACCTTTCCTCAAAGAGGAGATCCTGTCCGTCTGTGTGTTGCACCATGTAGCCCCAAATCAAAACACAAGAAAGAGGGGTGAGTTTAATAAACTCAGCAATGATTTTTAATATCACTATCAACATCGAAAAGACGATAGCATAGCAATACGATCATTAAGATCAAAGATTTACATGGTGCATCATTTTCTGATCACACATACACATCACTTAAAACTGCATCATAGTGCATAATTCAAATAATGTCATTCTCATCATAACATCCTGCATGAAATGTATCTCTAACATACATATTCCATCTTGCATCACATCAAAATCAACCTGCATGGATGTATCTCTAACATACATATTCCCACATACATCATATAATAATCAACCTGCATGGATGTATCTCTAACATACATATTCCCACATGCATCATATCATAATCAACCTGCATGGATGTATCTCTAACATACATATTCCCACATGCATCATATCATAATTACCCTGTATCAAGGAGTAATCACAAATTTGGTGTCACACAGATGGGACATAGACAAAGCCACAAAAGTGTGTCATGGTCCAAAATTCTACATAAGAATTAAAGAAAGATCGGGGTTGTCAATCCCAAATGTTGCTCGCCCTGGACGATCCTGGCCAAGGATGTTCCATTCTCACACAGAGAATCTAGAGCAGGGGTGTTCGCCCAGGGACATCTCCTGCGGAGGGAAGAGCCCGAGTTCTCACACAGAGAACCCTAGAACACGTAGTAGCGGGTGCACATGGCATACCACACTGGATTCTCAGGGTCCAGATGACACTCATAATAACATTCTCACAATCCGCAAGACAAGTACACAACTCGTCCCCACATAATTCCATTCAATTAAACTCAACTCAGGGAGTGCACTCGTTCCACACAGGAACTCTAATCAAAACATGTCCTTTCGAACCAATCAACTTACGATTAATCCACGACCGATCAATCCGGCATACAATTTTTACCACATTGCATCCAATCGGTCAAATTCAATTAACCTCGATGAAGCCTCAATTGGAAATTCATTTTCATGATGCATGCAGCATGGTACATACGTAGGCAAGGCATACATAAATCCTAATCCATGATAAGTGCTCTCATCAGCCCCTAATGCATCATTCATAATCACAATGTCAAGCTTCAACATCATCCTTTAACCCCCACATGTGTGTGTAACTAGTAGAAGCAATTTACACAATGCATGCCAACATGCTTGAAATTAAACTCACTACCACACTACACATGTGAATTACCATCTAAACATGAATTCTAGCAGAAATCATAGGAGAAAAATCGTTGAAATCATAACTCAAATGAAAATTCAACCACAAAGGTTAAAAATATATAAGATCATTCATTTCATCCTTGAGTCATAGCATTCACCAACATCCACACATCAACTAACCACATTCTATCATGACAAATCAGTCCAATAATAGGTTGTAGTCCTACTGAAAATATGTTTAACCAAAGGAATCAACCATTCATAATTTCAAGATGACAATTCCAACATCATGCTACAAACCATAAGTCATTCCACAAACCTCTAAGCATATATCTCAACTCCATAACCTCAATAGCATGCCTTTCCAGTAGCATAACATAGCTTAAAATGCTCCACATTTATATAAAATTGGCAAGATAAAGTGGAATCATCGAAATAAACATCATGCATTAAAACACAATTTTGCTGTGTAGCCATTCAAACGCCCTTCAAGCCGTTCGATCGGCTAAACGGGAAAAATTCAAATTCACAGTTTGGCCGTTCGAACGCCAAGCAGTCCGTTCGATCGGCTGAACTGAAAAACTGACGTTCCGATAGTGTTGCCGTTCAAATGCCCAGAAGGCCGTTCGAACGCCAACAAGGCAGAACTGGTCATCTTCTTCCTTTCGCAAATCCAAACCAAAACATCATTGATAACATTTCAAATCAACATCTAACACCTTAATCATCATCAAAAGTCCTTCATGACTTCTAGAATGTTAAACCATATCATAATAATACAAAACCCTAAGAAATTGGGATTAAATATTTCTATTTTCTAATCATGTCATTAATACACTAAATGAAATAACTCCATTCGAAATAAGCCAAAAATCAAGAGTTTTACCATGGATAAACTGAAGTTTCGAAAATCCATTACCTTAGCACTTGATTAAGCTCGGTTTTGAGGGTCACCCTTCTTGAAACCTTCCAAAAACATAGAGTTTGGATTGAACTCCATTAAAAATCAATTTACCAAAGAAATCCCTAATTAAAACTTAGATCTAGGGCTTGTTGAACATAAAAATCAAAATTTGAAAGCTAGGGTTTGTAGAAAAACACAAATCAGTAGTTTTTGATATCCAAAAATGAATTGAAACAAGGGGGAAATGGTAGATTTGGAAGAGATTAAGAAGAAAGCTAGGGTTTAGTGTTTAATTAGAGTAGGCTTACCTTAATTGTCTTCTAATCCGGGCCTAATTGGGGATTAGGCTAGACCTCCCTCCTTAGCCTATTCCCAAAAATGGAAATGACTCAGGTTTGCCCTTTTATAGTAAGGGCTGGGGTATGCATGGGTAAGTTATGGGGTGTAAATAGGAAAAGTAAGCTAAAAATAGGTATTTTATAAATTTAGGCACTAATTAAGCCTAAGAAAATTCTAAAATTTTTTGCATGACCTTAAGTAGATATCTAGGTTCATTTGACACAAAAACTGAAATTTCGACGGTTGGGCCCACAGTGGTCCTGCCAAAACCCTAATTTTATAAAAAATAGTAAAAATTCAGAAAAATCCCAAAAATTCATATTTATTTTAAAATCACTAATCTTAAAGTTGATTAAAACCATCATAAATACTATTTATTTACGAAATCACCGAATAGATCAGAAAATGCATTAATCTCACGATAACCGATAATTAAAGAAAACAAAACCCGGTTTAGAGATGAGGGTCCTTACATAAATACTCCCATGACTATAGCTATCACAAAATATGATAAAAATTATTAAAAAATATGAAGAATTATGCATGTAAAATCAACTTGCACACCGGTGGCTCAAGCCGGCCCAAACAAAACGTATTTCGTCCTTTGGAAGGATGAAATCATCTTTGTTTTATTCACGTGCCAATTCTCCTCATGTGATGTCCTCAACCCCGCCATGCTTCTTCTCATGCGACGTCCCCAAATCCAACTCTGTCACGCCCTAAGAGTGCGCCGCTGTCCCAAAATTGTTGTTCTGTTGGCCTCCTCTCCTCCTCCTATCCACTTTCTCTCTCTTCATCTCCCTTGTCCGTCTCCACTCACTATCTTCACTGTCTGGAATCAGCTGCCTCCGGGAGAAATCACCACAAGGAAGTGCATAGCCTCCACTCTCCTCCATTCCTGCCTTGGACATTGACGCCTAGAGTGCCACCGGCAACGGAGATAGATAGATTCTATCATTTGATCCAGTGCCTCTGCCCCTTGGTATAAGGTACTCGATTGACTGTTAAATGTGCATTTCATTTTTTGATTTAAGATTTTTTTTTGAATTTCACACATAATTTTTAGATTTTGTTTATCTATTTATACAAAAAAAGATGAATTTTGCAGTGAAATTTGGTAGGCATGTATGGAGGATTGAGGAACTACCCTTATTCATGATTTTTTTTATAAATTTTGCACATGATTCTTAGATTTGTTTGTCTGCCTATAAAAAAAAGATGAATTTTGCAGTGAAATTTGGTAGGCATGTATGGAAAATTGACATGTTTATAATTTTTTATTGTTTCTACTTTTGCTATTGTGTTTAGTTCATTATAACAAGATTGGCATCAAATTTATGTCTTGTCTACTTTCTCTGCCAAGGACTTCAAATTCACTTTAATGGTGGAATTGAAGTATAAAGTAATCTTTTGTATAATTTTTGTTAAAGGGTGAAAATAGATGTGCATAGGGTGAGGGGTTTAGCTATTGGGTTCGGGTGGCTAGTTACAATCGGAAGTTTGAGAAATGGTAGTATTATGACATATTCCCTCTGACCTATATTAATAGCTACATTTTTTAGTTTATTTGAGAATACTTAAGGTAAATGCTTGTTGTTTTCTTATACTTGTAACTCGTCAATCTATCAATTGGATGTAGGTTTGCCTTGGATTTCTATTTGAATTTATTTTTTGTTCTGTTTAATATGGGGTGATGGGTGGCTGAAAGTGGGGCTGAGGGTGGAGGGGGATGGGGGAGGTAGGAGGAATAGGGAGGCCGGGAAGGGGGTTTGTTGGGAGAGGGGTTGGTTTTGGGTGGAGTCTGAAATGGTGATGAGGAAGAGGGAGGTTGGGAAGGAGGTATGGCGGGGAGAGGGGCTAGTGGTAGATGGGTGGAGGGAAGGGGGTGGGAAAATAAGTAATTTTTTTTGTGAATTATGATGCTAGTTTTTATCTTAAAAGCTGATTTTGATAGTATGCAATTGATTTATTTAATGCTAGTTTTTATATCAAGCTCAATTAATCTCATGTTTCATTAAGTAGTTATTTTGAGGTAATTGATGAATGCATTATTTATGTAATTTATTGTTTATGAATTAAGTGGATAGAGATGGCAAAATCAATGGTTAGTTTTATGCTTCACTATAAAGGATGCACAGGTGGATTATTAATTAAGAAAATGTCTACTTATGATGAATTTGAGATGCAAGTAGCTAGTAGAGTTGGGTGGGATCGAAGAAGATGAAAAATTAGTATAAAATGCAATATTTCGACATATGGATCGAGAATGGGACTGATATGTATAAATGATGATGCATCAATGAGTTTTATGTTTCACCATTTACCTCACATAATTTGTTTCGAGTTATTTCTCGAAAAAGAGGCCCGAGTGCCGAGTAAAAGGTGAAGTAGTTCACATAGGAGCTCACACAGAAGCTCTCACAAGAGCTCTAAAAGAAATATGAATAGTGGAAGGCATACGCAAATGTAAGTGGATGATGAAGAAGAAGGAAATTTATCGATGATAGTAGCTTCAAATGAACGTCATAGGTCGTCTGCACCTATTGATTATAGAAGTGGACCTAATTGGAGGTAAGGTTTATTAAGATGTGAATCTTGTTTTAATCTTATAATTGTCGAAGAAAATTAGGATGTTAAATTATGAATTTTGTGTGTAATGTAGAAGGTATACATCACATGCACATGAGTCATTTAGCCTTCAAATGTCTCAAGGTTGTGCATGGTATGGAACTCAAAGCTCGATGAGCATTCATTACCTCTACACAGGTGTTGGATATACTGATGTTGGACCATCAAATCAAAGGTGAAATACATATTCATAAACGAATATAACACTTTTAGGTTTTGAAGAGAGGGTTAAGTCATATGGAATTGAATACATATATGATGTTTATTTTGTAGGGGCGCTTATGTCCATGATGAAGATGTTGATGTAAATGAGGCCAATGAAGGTGAAGATAATATTGGCGAAGCAAGTGAAGAAGAGTACGGCATGAACGAAGAAGGGGTCATAGGTGAAGAAAGCACTCAATAGATGGTTAAGGCAAGGGGGATGATACGGTAGACAATGCAATTGTCACAAATGGCATGAATGTGGATGATGGAGAGCCACCATACTATGACGAGGAGGAGCCACTCTATGCACATATCACATATGAGAAGATAGATGCGGCAATTAATTATACCATGGATATGGACCAACAAAACGAAGAAGAGTTATATGTTGGGCGCATCTTTGATAGCCTTAAGACATTTGAAGGTCTCATGGCTGTCAAATACAAGGTTCTGTACACAAATATGTCAGAGTATATAATGAACTACATTGATAGTACTTGCCCTTGGAGAGTTCACGGCTTAATAAAGAAGGGTGTAGGGTACTTTAAATTAAAAACATATGGAGGTGATCACACATATAGGAATGCCCAGCTTACCACTAATCATAGACAGTGTAGTGCCTCATTTGTTTCGAAGGTCATAATGCCCGTCATCTAGGCCGAATTATCTCTCACACCAGGTGATATTATTCAAAGAATGAAGGAGAGGTTTCACGTTGACATATCTTATAAGAAATCATGGGCGGCAAGGAATATGGCCATAAAGCCCATTTATGGGGATTGGGTGGAATCATACATATTGTTGCCAATGTTCCTCAGGGCAGTGCAAGATGTGAATCTCGGCACCTACTACAACTTGGAGTATGATGAAGTAACTCGTGCAGATGGTGGCATGTGTAGGAGATTTAAGCATATGTTTTCGGCATTTGGGCCATCTATAGTGGGGTTCCAACATTGCATCCGGTGATTGGTGTCGATGCCACTCACTCGTATGGCCGGTATCCCGGAGCTCTTATGGCTGCAATAGCTACAGATGAAAATAATGGGTTATTTCCTCTAGCATTCCGGATAGTAGCAAAATAATATGGAAACAATTGGAAATGGTTCTTAAGTGAACTGAGGGATAATGTACTTATGGGCATGACGAATATCGTAGTTATTTCAGATCGACATAAGGGGCTTCAAAAGGTCATGTCTGAGGTTCTTCCTGAGCCATTTTGCTACCATTGTTATTGCATTCATCACATAAAGGCAAATTTTAAGGAGTTTAAAAATGATACACTGACAGACTTAATTGGGGCAGCAGCTTGTGCATTGACAGTGGAATAGTTTAATGCTAAAATTGACTTGATTGGTCAGGAGAGTCCTAGGGCAAAATAGCTCTTCTTAGGAGGAGAATTGCATCCTGCACAGTGGTCTCTTGCTCATGATGGTTTTAGAAGATTTGGCATGACGACTACAAATATGGCTGAAAGTTTAAATAGTGTCTTGAAGAGGGCACGAGGATTACCCATGAAGGCTTTAGTGTCAGCTACTTTTTATCAGGTAGTAAAATTCTTTGTTAAACAATTTTCTGCCTTGGATTCCATGGCCACCCTGTATACTCCCAGAGTGGAAGGGATAATGAGAGAACAAACAAGAAAAATTGGGGAGTGTATAGTTAACAGGATCAACCGCAATGAGTATGGAGTGGTGTCAATGTGTGGCCGGAAGGTTGTGGTGAATGCGGCTCTTCATGCTTGTACATGCAATCTCCCTCAAGTCTATTTGTATCCTTGCTCGCACCTTTCTGCCATGCGGGGAAAGTGGCGGGAGCCTATATAGGTAGGACTTTATTACACATCGACCGCTTATAAAAATGTGTACTTTGCACAATTCTATTCTCCTCGTGGTTAGGAGTTTTGGGAGAGAGATATACCTTATGTGTTATTCCCTCCAAGAGCAACAAGACAACCCAATCGCCCACGATTTGTTCGCATTAGGAATACAATGGACCGTGTGACCATGGAGAGAGAGATGGTAGAGCAGGGTATAAATGTGGGAGGTGCAAACAAAGTGGGCAAACTAGTAAATGATGTAGAAACCCTCCTATTGATTGGTAAACATACAATCAATCTTTTTATTTATTCTCTATTTTAGATATGACTATATGTTCTTAATGATCTTAATTCTCTACAGATCATATGGATCATGTGGAGCCTTTTTATAGGCCAGGCCCTATTGATGAGACAATACTTGTGCAGCAGGAGTCGTATAGGTCGACTTCTATTTGGCGAGGAGAGGTATTATAACTGTTCATGAAATTTGTTTCATTTTTTTAGACTATATATTATGATGGGTTATAATTTCTAAATTTATTATAGGACCCCGGGTGCCTTGAGTGCACCGAATATTTTAAATATCTCCACCATTGGCCCATAGATGAGCGTATTCTACCTTATATCGAGCGAGTGGGATTTGGACATTTTATTCATCTACACTACATTTGTCTCGATCAGCCTTTATTGACAACTCTCGTCAAGAGATGGAGGAGGGAGACAGATGTTTTACCTACCCTATGGGGAGATGTCCATCACTAACATGGATGTGACAATTCTTTTAAGACTTCGCATCGATGGAGAGGTTGTGACAGGCACAACTGGACTCCTTGGCAGATCTGCTCCTTAAGTAAGTTTCATGTGCTCCCAGCAGATGCCACAAAGATAGTTATAGAGCAACATGCACTGACATATTTATTACATTTACTTGGGGTTACGATATTTGCAGATAACATGTAGCTATGTACATGTTGCATATCTCTCCCTCCTCGTGGACTTTGACATGACATGCACTTATGCATGGGGCAGTGGCACTCTTGCATTTTTATATTGAGAGTTTGGGAAAGCATGTCAAGCCATGACCTTGGGGATTGTAGGATGTCTGACCCTTCTTCAGGTAAATGAATTCGTTAAAGTCAATATTTTTTACATGCATAATTACTTTGTATTTTTTAATAATTTTTATCATATTTTGTGATAGATATGGTTGTAGGAGCATTTACACATCGACCAACCAAGTATTGAGATGGGTCACTTAGTCAAGGGTTTTCCATTAGGAGCAAGGTAAGGTATTTTTAATTTTAACACTTAATTTTTTTAGCATGGTTTTATTTAGATATGATGAACTCATGTTTTAAATTTGACTCCTTAAGTTGGAATGTTCGGAAGAGAAAAACCGAAATCCACAAGGAGTCCTCCAGTTGTATAGAGGAGAGTTAGACCACTAGTGACCTTATTAGGTAATTTTATTTCATTATCAAATTCATACAATAATTATAAGATATGTAAGGTAATTAAAACTTAATCATCTTTATAAAATGTGTAGGTTGTTTGGCAGCCATACTCGCTGGAGGTTTTGGCTATGTTACCTCCTCTCTACACCAAGGGTTGAGATGTGTGGCTCTTGCAAATGCCACTTATCTGTTTTGAGATTATTGAGATGTACATGCCGGATCGTGTGATACTCCGGTTTAATTTAAAGCAAGAGGTTTGACCTCGTACCGTTGAGTTTGTCCATCGGATCACTTGACAAGGCCGTCATATTGCCAACTAGGCTATACATCATGCATCATATATCGCTCGATGGGATGATAAGAGAGCCACTATTATCCGAGGGGAGATGGCTACAACATCATGAGATGTTCGTAGCCAATATATGCAATGGTATTTACCCATTAAGTAGTGATATATTTTACCACACGATGATGTAGAGATGACATATCAGCATAGGGGTGATATCTTTGCTAATTATATAATAATATTTTCTTATTTCTCATTTAATATTTATCTAACTTTTATTTTAATTTTTATATAGCTTGGATAAGCGGGACATACACTCACAAATTTGATTGATGTCGTTAACACTTATACTTCAGGTGAAATTTTCTTAGCATCCTGTCAGTCAATGATCAGGCAACATCAGGATGTCCTTAGTAGCTTGCCACTCCTTCAGTCAGTGATTACAAATGTTCATCAGCATTATCATACCGACGAGGCAGCTCATACATAGCCGAGACACGAACCATTCGCTAATATTCCATCTTCATCTGTAGCACCTACCTCTCCTCCACGTTCATTATTTCTGGATACTCCACATGTAGCTTACCCCTGGCCAGATCCGATACTCTATTATGGACGACATCGGCCAGCTCGTGTTGAGCCATCGGTTACTTATGCGCAGCCAGAGCCAAAGCTAGAGCCAGAGCAAGCGGACCATGAGGAGCAGGTAGTCTATGAGTAGGAGGATTAGGCAAACCATAAGGAGTAGGAGGAGCTAGTATAGCACCGTCGGAGTCGAGGTCAAGGACGTAGGAGTAGAAGAGATTGAGTGTATTAGATTTATCATATGTTTGTTTTGAACTAAATATTTTAGTAATATATGTGATGCTTGATTTATATATTTTATATCTTCTGCTTGTTTGTATGTTGTGTAGATGATAGTTGATGTGGATAAATTTGATGTTGTGTGGATGTTGAAACTTGATGTGTGGAATGTACAGGGATAGGTGTTAATTTCAGTCGTAAGTTATCTTAAAAAAAAATATGAATCAGAATCAGCTTTGAAGCCGAAATGAAGTAAATTAAAATTGACAAGGAAGGACAAAACCTAAAGGACGAAATCAGTGGAGAGCTGAAAGGACGAAATCATGTAATTTGTATAGATTTCATTATTTGGACTGAAAAAATGAACTTTAAGATTAATTAAAATTTTAAAAAATAGCCATGTAAGGCGCGGCACTTCGCTTGCGCCTATGCAAAAATCAACATTATTTTTTAAAATATTTTTTAAGGGAAAATTATATAAATAATAATTAAAAAAATATTTACCATTTTAAACCACTTTGGGAAATATTTCCCAAAGTGGTGTTCCTTTTTGCCACGCAGGCACTAGCCAAGCAGCTGGCGCATGCCTGACTTTTTTTTAAAAATTTTAAGTTGATTTCATCGTTTAGAATGACGAAATTAGTTTTAAGCTGATTTTGTCCTTCTAAACAACAAAATCGGTTTAAGACCACTTGACCCGATTTCGTCATTCTGAAAGACGAAATCAGCTTCCTCCTGAACGACGAAATTGCCACACTTTTATATTTCGGCGTTCAGTTCGTGACGATGCTGATTTCATCGTTTAGAAGGACGAAATCTGCCCAAGTTCCCGTTGTCTGCTCTTTCTACTGCGCCAAATCTGCCCCGCCACCGTGCTTGTGGTACTCTAATTTCCTCTAATTCAAAATTTTAAGTGACATCTATGTTTGCTACATGTAGGCTCAGTCAAGAAGATAGATTTAAGTCTCATATTTTAACAGTAAGCTAAACACGAAGAAGGTATTCAATCTTTGTTTTTTAAAATTATTGCCTTAAAGTTGTGTTGTTTTACAACTATTTTAATTTCATTGATTAGGAAATTTGCTTATTAATTTAAAGTCTTCATGATATGCTTATATACTTGGAAAATCTGTTGGTTTCCATGCTTATATACTTGGAAAATATGTTGGTTACCATGCTTCTATACTCAAAAAAACTCTTGGTTTCATTTAAATATTGTTGTGGTATTTTATGCCTCTACTAATTCGGATTTTTATGGGATTCAATAGCTTATAAGCAGCTACTTGTCTTGTTCTTCGTCTTTCAATCTTATGTGGGTCTAATGCTTTATAGTTTTCTTTGTAATGATAAAATATAGGTATTTTATAAGTTTAACTGTGATTCGTGAGTATTGAATTTCTATTCCAGTTTATTTAAAATCAAAGCATAATTTAATAGAGAATATGAGTTAATAATAGTTTGGATAGGGTAGATGTCAGTAATAGTTTAATATTTTTATCAATATGGTAGATGTAATGTTTGAAGAAGTGTATGAGAATATTTGTTATCTTGTTTGGATAAGAGAAGAAACATGTGATAAAGTGTATGATTATTACTCGTTAATATAAGAGGCAATTAGTTAATCTAATTTTAGCCTCTTAGTTTTGAGACAATTGTTTAATCTAATATTAATTTAATCTATTGTTTATGAATTAAGTGAATAGAGATGGTAGAAGAAATGGTTAGTTTTATACTTACCTATGACGGATGCACAAAAGGATTATTAATTATAAAACTGTCTATATATGATGAATTTGAGATGCAAGTAGAAAGCAAGGTTGGGTGGGATAGAAGAAGATGGAAAATTACAATCAAATGTAATATTCCATCGTATAGTTAGAGAATGAAATTAATATGCATAAATGATGATGCATCAATGGGTTTTATGTTTCACCACTCGTGTCACGCAATTGCTTTTGAGTTATTTTTCGAAAAAGAGGCCCGAGTGCCTAGTGAAAGGCGAAGTAGTTCACATAGGAGCTCGCATAAGAGCTCACACAGGAGCTCGGATAGAAATGTGAACAACGAAAGGCATATGCAAATGTCGGTGGACGATGAAGAAGAAGGAAATTTATCTATGACAGTAGCTTCAAATGAACATCATAGGTTGCCTGCCCCTATTTACGATGGAAGTGGACCTAACTGGAGGTAAGGTTGATTTAGTTATGAATACGTTTTGAATCTTATAATTATTAATGAAAATATGTTTAGCTAAACTTTGAATTTTGTGTGTAATATGGAAGGTCCACAACGCATGCACACGAGTCATTTAGCGTTCAAATGTCTCAAGGTGGTGCATGGTATGAAACTCAAAGTTCGATGGGCATTCATTACCCTACACGTATGTTGGTCATGTCGATGTTGGACCATCCAATCAAAGGTGAAATATATATTCATAAATGAATATAACTTTTTTAGGCATATGAAATTTAATACATATGCGATGTTTATATGTAGGGGGGATATGTCCACGATGAAGATATTGATGAAAATGAGGCTAATGAAGGTGAAGATAATATTGACGAAGCAAGTGGAGAAGATTCTAACATGAATGAAGAAATGGTCAGAGGCGAAGAAAGCGCTCAACAGATGGTTGACGACGAGGGGGATGATGTGGTAGACAATGCTATTGCTGCAAATGATATGAACGCGGATGATGAAGAGCTGTCGTACTATGAAGTGGAGCTACTCTATGCACACATCACAGATGAGGAGATAGATGCGGCAGTTAATTCTACAATGGATATGGACCAACAAAACAAATATGAGTTATACGTTGGCTGCATCTTTGAGAATAAAGAAGCATTTGTTACAGTCTTGCAGGAGTTTTTCATTCAAAATCATGTCGAATACAAGGTTGTACGAACAAATTTGTCAGAGTATATAATGAAGTGCATTAATAGCACTTGCCCTTGGAGAGTGCATGGCTCAACAAAAAGGGGTGGTGGGTACATTAAATTGAAGACGTACAAAGGTGACCACACATGTCGAAATGTCTAGCTTAGCACAGATCATAGGCAATGCAGTGCCTCCTTTATTTCGAAGGTCATAATGCCCGCTATCCAAGCCAAATTAACTCTCACACGAGGGGATACTATTCAAAGAATAAAGGAGATGTATCATGTCGACATATCTTATAAGAAAACATGGGCAACAAGGAATATGGCGATCAAGGCTATTTATGGAGATTGGGTAGAATCATATAAATTATTGCCAATGTACTTAAGGGAGGTGCAAGAAGCAAATCCTAACACCTACTGCTGCTTAGAGGATGATGAAGTACACATGCAGATGGTGGCATATGTAGGAGATTTAAGTGGTTGTTTTGGGTATTTGGGTCGTCTATAGCAGGGTTTCGACATTGCATCCCTGTGATTGGTGTTGATGCCACTCACTTGTATGGCAAATACCCTGGTGCTCTTATGGCAGCAACGGCTACAGATGGAAACAATGGGTTATTTCCTCTTGCATTTGGGCTTGTCGGGAAGGAAGATGGAGACAATTGGAAATGGTTCTTAATGGAACTAAGGGATCATGTATTGATGGGCATGACGAACATTGTCATTATTTCAAATCGACATAAGGGGCTTCAGAAGGCCATGCTTGAGGTTCTTCCTGAGCCTCTGTACCACCATCATTAATGCATCCGTCACATAAAAGCAAATTTTAAGGAGTTCAAAAATGATACACTGACGGACTTGATTGGGGCAATAGCTTGTGCACTTACAATAGAAAAGTTTGATGCTAAAATGGACTTGATTGGTCAAGAGAGTCCTAGGGCAAAACATCTCCTCTTAGGCGGAGAATTGCATCTTGCACAGTGGTCCCTTGCCCACGGTGGTTTTATGACATTTGGCATGATGATTACAAATATGGCTAAAAGTTTAAATAGCATTTTGAAGGGGGCACAAGGATTACCCATGCAAGCGTTACTGTCAACTATCTTTTATCGAGTCATAAAATTTTTTGTTAAACAATCTTCTGTCGCCTCTGCCATGGCCACCCCGTAAACTCCCAGAGTTGAAGCGATATTGAGAGAGCAAACAAGAAAAATTGGAGAGTATATAGTTAATAGGATCAACAGGGGTCAGCACGAAGTGACATCAATTCGTGCCCGAAAGGTTATGGTAAATGTTGTGATGCATACTTGTACATGTAACATCCCTTAGGTTTATGGTTATCCTTACTCGCACCTTATCGCCATGAGGGCAAAGCAGCGAGAGCCAATCCAGGCATCACTATTTTACACATCTTCTACTTATAAAAATGTGTACTCCACAAAATTTTATTCTCCTCGTGGTCGGGAGTATTGGGAGAGGGATATACCTTTTGTGTTATACCCTCCGATAGCAACAAGGCAACCTGGTTGCCCACGGTCTGTTCGCATTAGGAATACAATGGACCACAGAACAATGGAGAGAGATGGTAGAGGAGGATATAAATGCGGGAGGTGTAAACAAAGTGGGCATAATAGTAAATCATGTAGAAACCCTATGGTTGATTGGTAAACATATAATCAATCTCTTTATTTATTCTATATTTTAGGTATGAGCATATATGTTTCTTACGATTAATGATATGATCTTAATTTTTCGCAAATCATATGGATCATGCAGAGCCTTGTTATGGGCCAGGCCCGAGTGACGCTTCTTTACTCGTATAGTAGGAGTCACATAGGTCTGTTGCTATTTGGAGAGAAGAGGTATGATACTTTTTAAAAAAAATTTGTTTCATTTTTTTGGACTATATAGTACGCTATGTTATAATATTAAAATTTATTATAGGACCCCGGGTGCCTTGAGTACACCGAACATTTTAAATATCTCCGCCATTAGCCCATAGATGAGTGTATGTTACCTTATATCGAGCAAGCGGGATTTGACCATTTCATTCATCTACAGTATGTCCGTCTCGATCGGCCTCTATTGACAGCTCTCGTTGAGAGATGGAGGAGAGAGACACAGACGTTTCATTTGTCATATGGAGAGATGTCCATCACTCTCATGGATGTGGCAGTTCTATTAGGACTTCGCATCAATGGACATCCTATGACAAACACGACAAGAGGAGCTCATATGGATATATTAGTTAGACTCCTTGATAGAGCTCCTCCTACTACAGCGATGTGTGGTAGCCAAGTGAGCCTACGATGGCTCTTACAGGAGTTTTCTAGAGCTCCCAACCGATGCTACGAAGATAGTTATCGAGTAGCATGCACGAGCCTATCTATTACATTTACTTGGAGCCACGATATTTGCAGATACCACGAGTAGCCACGTACATGTGTCATATCTCTCCCTCCTTGCGGACTTTGACATGGCTGGTACTTATTCATGGGGCAGTGCTACTCTTGCATTTTTATACCGAGAGTTAGGGAAAGCATGCAAGGCCATGACCTCGGGGATTACAGGATGTTTGACCCTTCTTCAGGTAAATAATTGCGTAACTTTAAATGGTATTTTGGTCATGTATAATTCTTTAATTTTAATATTTGTTATCATATTTTCTGACATAGTTATGGTCGTGGGAGCACTTACATATTGGACAACCAAGTGCTGAGATGGGTTGCTTAGTCGAGGGTGCTCCATTAGGGGCGAGGTAGGCTATATTTATGTTTAACACTTACATTTTTTAGCAACGTTATATGTACATATGCTGAACTTATTTTTTAAATTTAACTCCATAAGGTGGAATGTTCGGAAAATAAGAACCAAAAATCCACAAGGAGTCCTCCGATTGTACAGAGGGGAGTTAGACCACCAGCGGCCATATCAGGTAATTTTATTGCTGTGTTGAACTTTTTTTGTAATGATTTTAAAAAATTTTGTCGTTGTTTAAACTAAATTATCTTTATATATTGTATAGGTTATTTGGCAGCCATACTCAGAGGGCGTGTTGGCTGCGTTACCTCCTCTATGCACTGATGGTCGAGAGGTGTGGCTATCTCGAACTCCACTGATATGTTACAAGATTATAGAGATGTATGTGCTAGATCATGTAATCCTCCAGTTTAACTTGGAGCAAGGGGTCCCACCTTCTACGGTCAAGTTTGTCCATCGCATCACTTGATAGAGCCGCCATATTACCGACTGGACTTTACATTATGTGTCATATATTGCTCGATTGGAGGATAAGAGAGCCATTGTTATCAGAGGGAAGATGGCTACAACATTGCGAGATGTTCGTAGTGCTTATATGTAGTGGTATTTACCGATTACACGATAATATATTTTACCACGCGACAATGTAGAAGAGATGACATATTAACCTAGGGGACCGTCTGAGGCAACTCTAATAAGTACAACTTTGTTAATTAAGATATATATTATTTTTTTATTTCTTATTAATTATTTATCTAATATTTAATTTATTTTTTTATAGCTTCATCTAGTTCGACGTACGCATGCGCATTTGACTGATGCACTTATCACATATACTTCGTGCAAGGACTTTTCAGCATCATGTCAGTCGATGCTTAGAGAGCATGATGATGTCCTTTGTAGCTTGCCACTGCTTTAGTTGGTGATTACAAATGTTCATAGAGATTATCCTATCGACAAGGCCACTCAGACACAGCTGATACACTCTTCATTCCCCTGATATTCTATCTTCATCAGCAGTGTATAGCTCTCCTCTAGGTTCATCATTTTCGGTCACTGCACATGTAGCTCAGCCAAATCTGATTTTATATTATAGACGACATCAGCTAGCTCGTGTTGTACCATCTATTACTTATGCTAAGCAGGAGCCGGAGCCAGAGTCAAAGCCGCAATTGGAGCCCAAGCCAGAGCCACAACCAGAGCTAGAGGTAGATCATGAGGAACTCGTATAGCACCATCGAGGACAAGGACATAGGAGATTATGACATTACCTTTTTTATATGTTTATTTTAAACTAAACATTTATTTGATTTGTGATGTAATATATTTGATACTTGTCTATGATGTACTTTAATGTTATATTTGTTATACATAGAATGGGTGGAATGAATGCAATTGTGTATGTATTAAATGAATGAACAGGGACATGTAATAAAGTTAGTTTGAAATAGTTTTTTTTAAACAAATTAATTTGATTTTATCCATGGACGAAATCAAGTATTGTTACGAACCGAATATCGAAATGGCTTAAGTATGGCAATTTCATCATTTAGTAAGTTGATTTTGTTATTCTAAGCCATAAAATTGGGTTAAGCTTAAACCGATTTCATTATTTAGAAGGACAAAATTAATTTTATTGTTCTAAACGATAAAATTAACTTAAAAATTTTAAAAAATTTACGCAAATATGTATAGAAAAAATAAATATCACTTTAAAAATTAGTCTAAAATAATAAATATTTTTTTAATTATTATTTAAATAATTTTTCTAATAAACCTGGCAAAGAGCGATGAGCGGGTAACCCGAGGAGGGCTGTACCAGTCCCATTCCCGCCATTTTTCCTCTTCCGACTTCCGAATTTCGATAGACCACGCCGTAGGGCATTTGATCGGTCCTCATTTCCGTCACGAAGCCCGACGCCTAGAGCGACGGAGACGGCTACCGCATCGGCGACGGAAAAGGACGCGACGATCAACTCATCAACTCGTTCCTCCCCTGGTATGAGGATCACATCGTTCATTAAGAATCCGTATTCTATTCAATTTCCATTGCGGTTGCTTTTCTTCATGGAATGAACTGGAAGCATGTTTCGGGACAGCATCTGTTGCATTTGTCATTTTAGATGATTTTGAGTTTCGTTTTTGCATTCTCAATCGAGGAAAACATTGGAAGGAAGTCTAACTAGGGAGGGGATTGGGGACGCTGACCATATTTGTTCCTCAGTTCGATTGATGAGAAATTTTTTTTTTGGATCTATGATAATTTTTTCAGACCAGTTGAACATTTTGATGGCTGAATTGCCAATTTTCTGCATTTTGTCAAGTTACATATTGGAGATGGTGATGATGAGCTAGGTGGTATTTTATACTTGTTCTTTGGGTTTTGTGGCAGACGGTTGGAAGTTGAGGAAAGGAGAGAGCTGCTGTATGATATATCTATAATAACTGCATTTAGTAGTTTTTTTTAGTGGTTAGTTCTGGCGCAGATTGTCTGGAAACCTATCACTGCTTATAAATTTCGTCTTAATTGCTCTTTTCTTAAATTTTAAAGAAATTTGTCGAAATGCTGTTTCTTTTTGTTTTCCCTTTTACAAATTGTTTCTGTTTTGTTTCAGTGACATTGGATACCTGCTACAATGTTGCAATGGATGGGAGGATCACGGCGGAAAGTGACCACCGTAAGTGTCAATTTTATTTAACAAAAGTAATAAAAGTAATTCTTTTGTTTTAATAATTTGTTTTTTATGATGTTCCTGTGAAATGTTCTATAGAGCACAATTCAGGCATTTCAATGGTAGCTTTGTCCTTGGTAGTGTTGTGCATGTTTCATTGCACTTTTTTCAATCTATTGTAGAATGCAACTTAGGTGAGGTTTTAAACTATGCACTGGCCATTGAAGTTGTCCCAGATGGAGAAAACTTAATATCTGATTAATGAACTGTAACTAATTTATCTGGGAATTTGTTCTAATCACTAGTTTTTTTCAATTTAATGAAAGTTTGGATTAGGAAGAAATTAATATGTGTCTATCTTTGTAAATCATGTCAACAACTGAGTTTAGAAGTTTGAAATTTCTAGAAGTAAAAAATCATGAGTTCACTTGAGTGAGGTTTTAAACTATGCACTGGCCATTGAAGTTGTTCCTGATGGCGGAAAATTGACATCTGATTAATGAAATATAGCTAATTTATCCAGAGCTTGTTTATTCACTGTTTTTTTTTCAAATTAATGAAAGTTTGGATTAGGAAGAAACTAATATGTGTCTATCCTTGTAAATCTTGTCAACAATTGAGTTTAGATGTTTGCAATTTCTTGAAGTAAAAAATCATGAGTTCACTTTTCTGTTTGAGGTGTCGATTTATTTATTTTTTCCTGATGAGGTTGGGGAAGATGACACATCAATTCCAAAAAATAGCAAGTGGGAATGTAGTATGCATCTCTTTTCTGATAAGAGATCAAATTAGCAAGTGAGGTTGAATTTTGATATATTTTGCACTTTTTATTTGGTCCTGGTTTTTCATTTTCAATGTTGGAGATTTCCATGATCATCAATATGGTAGTCAAGGTTTTGCCTACCAATCAATTCTAATGGAATTTGGGCTCATCTCCACAACCTCCTCTTCATCAGTTGATAGCATTGGAAGATTTTAAACATTGATTGGGACATCATGTACTGGTTCGTTGTACAAAGCTACCTACAAGTTTATATTTTTGATACTATGTTTTTTAGCATAGTGAGTGTCATAATTGTTAGAGTATTTGCTCTCTTAGTTATGCAATGTATTTGGTGGTCTTTAATAGGGCAGTCCTATGTATAAGGGGTGGTTTAGTCAATCTTATGTAATAGTACTTTGTAATTGGTACCCTCCACTTAAGTGAGAGCAATAGGGTCTTTTACTGCTGTTGGCAGCCCCTAGCCTATTAGAGGTTGGTTGACCACCCTAGTTTGTATCTTCCTTTTTTCCTTTCGATGCAATAGACTATCTTCTTCTCCTCTCTCAGAACCCGAATTCTATCAATAATTTCAATAAGTTATTAAGGTTTATGATTGGATCTGCTATCTTCACTTAATCAGTATCCTATGCATTAGCTTATTCATCATTTGTGTAATTGTTCTGCAGCTTGTATATGACAATTTTGTGCAGTACTGCCTTTACCTCTAGATTTATATCTTTGTGACTGAATGATTTATTTTACACATGATATCATTTGCAATGGAGATAACCTCAGTCAAGAAAATCAACACAGAATAGGTAACTTACACTGACTTTCCTTCTACATAAGAAGCAATTGTCATACTCAATGACATGCTAAAATGTGTTTATTTTTATATTTTCTGCTGTTCTAGCATGTTACTGACCAAAATTGTCTGACTATAAACTCTTGAAGGCAAAAACAATACTTCGAACAAAGGAAAAGGCTACAGCAATCATTGGGGCTAGAGAGTTATGACCAGGGAAGAAGTAATTGTTCACAGTACAATGAAGAGCTTCGGTCACTGGATGTCTTAACATTGACCCATGGAGCAGCATCTTTTGATGGGCACAGTACATATGCTTCTGCAAAGGGTATTTAGTTCCCTGTGCTTTCTAAGATTTTCATAGTCTCTGTCTATATGCATATTTCTCTCATTTATTCTCTGTATTACCTGGAAATTCGTTTTCATGTTGTGATTAGTCTAGCTGCTGTCCACTAGCAACAGTTTCATAATGATCATCACCATAGGCCTTGTTTTTGCTATTTAAGGATGACAAATCTGTGATAGTAATAGCAAAAAAATGAGATAAAGTAAAGTTATCAAGGATTTGTCTTTCAATGCTAGAGGTTATTTCAACTCAGGTCTTGGAATGGAATATAGTTGTGACAAATATTGAACATTTGCAGCAAGATTGGGCTTGTTACCGTTATAAAACTAATTCTTTGCAGTGTTACAAGAGTTCTTTTTAACTAAAACAAGTGATGAAGATTTAATATGGTCAATTTGCCATCTCGTCTTTTCATCTTCTTTTGCAGTTTGATGATGGTCAACTTCTTCTAGAATTTCCTAGTTTCTTTTTGTTTTTTGTCAGCCTCTTCTTACATTATCGTCCTTTGAGTTTTATTGGTGTTTTGCGCACATTCTCAGAACAGCTTCTACACCATGGAACATCCTTCTAAATTCTAACCACCAATCAAATGGTCTTTTAATTATGTCACACCCCTGGCCTTCAAAACTTTCTGGCAGTAGTTTTATTGTGAACCTTTGACTTGCATTGCTTGCATTCCATTCTGACGCCATTATTAGTAAAATCACCTGGAAGCATACAATACAAAAGCATACTTGTAGAATGTTTAGACATACTTAAACAAATGATAATAAAAGGCTTATTACCAGATCAGTCTTCCTCATTTAGATTGTTCTTCTGAAGAAGACCATGCAATTAGGCTTAGAACTTTCAGTCCCTGAAAAGCATGTTATTGAAGATGGAAATAAGCATTGAGTAATCTAACTTAATGTCGGGCCAATCCTCACAATTCGGTAGTATGCATGCATTACTGAGGCAGAGGCAGATATAACTTAATGGGACTTTAGTTTTGCAAAACTCAAACATATGTGCAGAATTGCTAAATTTCGCCCCTTCATTTTTTACATAAATTTGCCTTTCACACATAGTCATGGAAAGCAGATTAAGTAAAGTGACTAGAATATTTGACAACCAATTTGGTCTTATGCCTGAAAGATAAAAAACTGAAGCAGTGCTTTTACTTAAGAAA
Organism: Saururus chinensis; assembly: GCA_035235625.1. Taxonomy (NCBI): domain Eukaryota; kingdom Viridiplantae; phylum Streptophyta; class Magnoliopsida; order Piperales; family Saururaceae; genus Saururus; species Saururus chinensis. Next base: position 28,720,756 of record CP141142.1, read on the forward strand.
TTGATGGAGTAGTTTTGGAAGAACACATATTGATTTTACTGATTTGCAGAGAACACATGATGCCAAGGACTATCATTTGGGAGGAGGTAAAGATATGAAAGAGTTGTAAAGAGGTATCTAAGTATTATGAAGGACACATCACATGGTGCAATGACTAGTGCAAGTACTATTTGTGGGGAGACTTAAGAATTTCAAAAAACTTATTTTGGATAGGCTTTAATGCCATTTGCATTTATAAAGAATGAATGAACAAGTCATATTGAAAAAGAGGTTTCTTGGTGTAACTTTTGGTTAGGATATAGTATTAAAAGATATGTCTATGGAAGGATTTATTAAGAAGTTGGACTTGTGGAGGGAAGCTTTAAAGAGTCTAAGGGTTTAGGATTAGTAGAACTAATACTGAATATGTAGAATGTAATTTTAGTACCAAGGTTGTTGTCATGGGGACAAACTCTTGGCTGAGAATCTGCCTCATGATGGTCTAACAGCACCCTACAACCAGCAGCCTACTCACCCAGCTTTCATCCAATCTTCACAACACAATTCATAGGAAAAAAGAGGCTTCACTCCAAAACCTTTATTCCAATGACTCTTTGCTCGAATTATAATGAACGAGGCTTTCTACCCTTCCCCCAAACCCAAGGAACAACCCCTACTCTCGCACAGGACTGCAACCCCACAAACTAGGCTGTACCCAACTTGCCTCACAACACTCTCTTATTGATTTTTTATTACAACCATTCAGCTAAATACCCTCTCAATCAGCCATCCGCCCCTTATATAGAGGGGAGTGTTATGAACCGTTATTTCCTTAGTTTATTAGTAGTTTCTTTATTTTCTTTGTAAGCCCGCCCATAAGGCTATTAGGTCTTTTGTTTAATTCCTGTTATAAGCCCATAAGGCTAGTTAGGAAAATAAGCAGGCCCATTACGGGCTAACAGGCTTAGCACCTTGATTGAGATTATGCAAATCAGTTAGCCCTAATCTCCTTCTCTCTCCCCGACGTGTCTCTCTCTCTCTCTGCCTTTCGTCCCTTCCCTGGTTCAACTCGAACCACTGGGAGAACCTCTCACTCTTCGTCCCTCATTCTCCCAGTTTTAGAACTCTGATTTCCACAGTTTATAACATTGGTATCAAAGCATTGGTCCTACGTTGGTAAACAACAATGGTGCAGACGAAGAGCATGATGGCCAAGGAACAACAAACCTCTGCAGAACTGTCCGCCCAAAGTTCCAATGGCACACCTATAATGCTTGGAGGAGCGATGTTGGATGGAGCCCTATTGCAGGTTTTCTTTGAACTGTTACAAGAATTTCGCCTTCTCAGATCAGAACAAGTGTCCTTTGAAAGATTAGCTAACCAGCCGGCCTGGGGTCCTTCCAGCGGACACCATCAGGTTGTGCTAAGAGAGGACGAGGTCGCTGCAGACCTCCGCCATGGTCTGTTGCCTCAGCCAGAGCGTCCTAGCCTTCCTCCACTGGCGGGCCAGGCTGCCATTGGTCAGCACGCACCTGCACCCCCACGTCCACCTCCCTTTGTAGCGGTGGACCTCCCTATGGATGGAAATGCATCCAGCCAGATTCCGGTGGGCGATGCTGCCTCTCACACACCAGCGGCTGCCAATCTTCATGGGGAGTCGTTACAGTGTGTTGGGAAATCAAAATCCCCACCTTGATGATCTCGGAGGGTTTCCGCAGGATGATGATTTGGGAAGTGCACCACGGATGGTAGAACCACATTTGGCATGCTTGCAATTTCCGAAATATACAGGGGATGACAACCCAATTGACTGGGTATACAGGGCTGAAATTTTTTTGCTTATCAGGCTACAATTGCAGATGTGGAGAAACTCCGGGTGGCTACTTTCCACTTGGAGGGTGATGCTCTTGTTTGGTTTCAATATTTCGAGCGGGAAGTACCTAATCCAACATGGCAGAAGTTCACATAAGAAATATGCGCACAGTTCGGCCCCAACACCTTCGCCAATTTTAATGAACTCTTATCATCCTTGTCCCAAATGACTACTGTGAGAGCCTATCAAATTGAGTTTATGAGGGTGGCTACTAGACTTCCGCACTAGACACAAAAGGCCTTGGTTGGGACATTCCGTCGTGGCCTCAAACTGGAGATTGCAGATGAGATCTGCCATTTTTCATGCCTTACCATTTATGACATTATTCTTCACGGTCAAATTCAGGAGAAATTGAATCATCAGCAGAATTTTAGACCAGTAGGGCTCCTCCAGAATTGACCCTGGGCACCTTCTCTTGGACCAGCAGGTCATAATTGTCAGCTGTTCGGTACTATTCCCAGTACTTCCATCCCTTTTTGCCGCTTATCTCAGGCTCAGATGGAGGAGAGATCGAAGGGGTTATATTTCAACTGTGACAAGCATTACACACCTGGTCAACATTGCAAAACCCCTCCTGCTTTTATTTTGGAGGAGGCTTGGGATGATGCCACGGGCTGGGAGCCACCGGTTCCTTCTAATGATTCAGATGTTTTGCTAGAGATTTCTCTACATGCTTTTTCTAGTATTTATACTCAGACGACGTGTGTTAAGGGCTTGCTTAAGCGGCAACAGGTGGTAGTGCTTATTGACAGTGGCAATACACATAATTTTATTAATGACCGGGTTGCACAGTGTTTAGTCTGCCATGTTTCAGATTCTACTCCCTGATGTGTTGATAGGAGATGGGAAGCACCTTCGTAGCACAGGCGTTTGTCTATGAGCTGAGTTATTCATTTAGGGCCATAATTTTGTTTTAGACCTTTACTTATTACCCACAAAGGGTGCTGACATTGTACTGGGCATTCAGTGGTTGCAAGAATTAGGGGATGTCACATGGAACTTCCGCCAAATGATCATGGAGTTCGATTTGGGAGGCCAACGTGTGCGCCTTCCGGGATCTACTCCGGGCACACTCCACTCTGCACAAGACCTCAGATCATTTTTTTGTTGCACTCATCAGGGTTTCTTGCTTCAGTTACTGGTCTAGTACTCCATAGATTCATCCGCAGTACCTACTAACCAAGCGGCTCTCTTGGCGGACTACTCTACCCTCTTTGCTGAGCCAACAAGATTGCCACCTATTAGGTCCACGACCACCATATCCCAATTAGGTCTGATGCCTCCCCAGTGAATGTTCAACCTTACAGGTACCCCCAAATCCAAAAGAATGAAATTGAGAAATTAGTCTCTAAAATGTTGGATGCAGGCATCATTCGCACTAACACTAGTTCCTATTCCTCCCCTATTTTGCTGGTTTGAAAGAAAGATGGGTCTTGGCGGTTTTGTGTAGATTATCGGTGCTTAATGTTATGACACTCAAGGATAAATTTCCCATTCGCATCATTGAAGAACTCTTAGATGAATTGGGCAGCTCACTATTTTTCTAAGCTGAATTTGTGTTATGGTTATCATCAGATTAGAATGCATCCGGCTAACATTCATAAGATGGCCTTCCGTACTCATGATGGACACTTTGAATTTTTGGTAATGCCCTTCGGCCTCACTAATACTCCTACTTTTCAGAGCCTTATGAACGAGGTGTTTCGCTCTTACTTGCGCCAGTTTGTATTAGTTTCTTTTGACGATATCTTGGTCTACAGTCCTACATGGAAGACCCACTTAACCCATCTCTGTTGTGTCTTTGCCCTTTTGGAGCAGCATTCCTTCTTCCTTAAGAGGTCCAAATGTGTTTTTGGCACTACTCAGGTGGATCATTTGGGGCATCTTATTACAAGAAAGAGAGTATCTACTAATCCGGCTAAGGTGGCTACTATGATGGAGTGGCCCATTCTGACATTTCCTAAGGCCTTATGGGGATTCTTGGGTCTCACTGGCTATTATTGTTGTTTCATTTCATAGTATGGGATTGTTGTTGCCCCACTCACAACCCTACTAAAAATGGGTTCCTTTCAGTGGTCTTCTGAGGCTCAAGCTGCTTTTGATACGCTTAAAGTGGCCATGTTGACAACCCCCGTCCTTGCATTACTGGATTTTAATCAGTCTTTTGTTTTGAGAAACATGCATCTGAGTTCGGATTGGGGGCCGTGCTTTTATAGTTTGGCTGCCCTATTGCCTTCTTCAACAAAGCACTTTCTGGGCGTTCCCTTTTATTGTTTGCTTGTGACCGGGAGATGTTAGCTATTGTTCATGCATTTACTAAGTGGTGCCCTTATTTATTGGTTTGACATTTTATTATCCGCACTGATCATCAGCCGTTGAAGTATATGTTGGAGCAACGCATCTCTACTCTGGCCTAGCAATGTTGGATTTCTAAACTTTTGGAGTGTGATTATGAGTTAGCTTATAAGAAGGGGTCTGACAATGTGGTGGCTGATGCTCTCTCCAGGCAATTTGCCACATCTCAGAATATGTCTTTCCCTTTCTGGACCAACTCCAACAGGCGTATTCTCAAGACCCAGAGGTCATGGCCTTCCTAGATCACTTACGAGCTTATCCTTCCTGTTTGCCCCCTTTTTGTTTTGTAGGGTGACTTAATATTTTGGAAGGATCGTCTATGGGTTCCGAATGATACTCAGCTCTGCATTGCCATACTCTCTCATTTCCATGATTCCCCATTTGCTGGACATGAAGGATCATTTCGTACCTACAAATAGGTGACTTAAATTTTTTTGTGGCAGGGTATATGCCGTGCAATTCATGATTATGTTGCATCTTGCGATGTTTGCTAGCGTGCCAAGGCTTCGTTTACGGCTCTTGCGGGGTTACTCCAACCCCTACCTATTCCTAAGCGCATATGGGAGGACGTTTCTATGGATATCATTGAAACTCTGCCATTGGTTCAAGGGAAATTCGTTATTATGGTCATGGTGGATCGGTTATCTAAATATGCTCATTTCAGCCCTCTAGGCCATCCCTTTATAGCTAAGGATGTGGCCGCGATCTATGTTCGTGATGTAGCAAAACTTCATGGTATGCTGCACACCATTCTCTTGGACCGTGAACGAATTCTTATTTCCCACTTTTGGCAGGAATTCTTTGCTCTCCAGGGAACCACCTTGCACATGAGTGCGGCTTACCACCCTTGGACGGATGGCCAGACAAAGGTGGTCAACAGATGGCTTGAGCAATATCTTCGTTGTTTTGTTGGCAACAACACCCACAAGTGGCTTCATTTTTTGCCTTGGACCAAGTATTCTTATAATACAGCTTTTCATACAGCTATAGGATTTACCCCCTTTCGGGTGGTGTATGGTCGAGATCCACCTAATATCCTGGCTTATGTTCCTCACCGAGCTGCCGTAGGGGAGGTTGACCATCTTCTTCATACTCATGATGAGTTATTGCATCAGCTCAAGCACAATTTGCAGACCGCTCAAAACCAGATGAAGCAAGTGTATGATGGTCATCATACAGATCGGGAATTTCTTGGTGACATAGTTTATGTCAGCTTCATGCCTCAGAGGCAATCCTCCTTATTTTAGCCTAAAAGTGCCAAGTTAGCTCATCGATTTCATGGTCCCTACTCTATTGTTGAGCATGTAGGTGTTGTTGCTTATCGTCTCCAGCTTCCAGCAGACTCTCAGATTCATCCCATTTTCCATGTTTCGCGCCTCCGCCGCTTTTTGGGTAATCCTTCACGAGTTGTGCAGTGTCCACCACCCCCGCATGTACTTCCTGAAGTTCCGTTGCCTGTTCCCTCTTCTATCATTGACACTTGTCGCATTCGTTGCTCTGGCCGTCTTGTGTCTGAGATTCTGGTTGCTTGGCAATCTCATTCCTTGGATGAGGCTTCATGGATGTCAGGGGATGACTTCTTTGTCAGTTTCCCAGATTTTGCGCCTTGAGGTCAAGGCAGTAGTGAAGCATGGCAATCTCCTTCTCTCTCCCCGACATCTCTCCCCTCTCTGCCTTTCGTCCCTTCCCTGGTTCAACTTGAACCAGTGGGAGAACCTCTCACTCTTCATCCCTCATTCTCCCAGTTTTAGAACTCTGATTTCCAGGGTTTATAACTGGAAGGGTCTAGTAAAGACTAGTACTACTAGAACTCTATTATCCCTTTACAAATTCGTCATATAGGAGTGCCATCCCTAGTACAACAAGGAAACCTACTCACATCCTACCCCAGACCTCTATCCGGAGTCCACACCCTGCTATTGATTCATCCTGCATCTAGCAACCTTCAAGCTCCTACTCCAACTCTAAGTCTTCAGCTCGCATGCCTCTTGCCTAAGGAAAGTCCGCCCTGCGTCCACCTCTCGCATGGGGTCCGAGTGCTACTAGGATTTGACCGTCTTGAGCATCATGTTCTCATGCAAACTTTGCCATCTGGTTTCCCACTTTCACTGGGCTTCCACACACACTCCTAGTCGTGCTAGGATCCTTGCCAATGATCAGCCAACCATGCCTTCATCATGTGCACACTAAGCCATCCATCTTGCACAAGCCACTACTTGCACGTCCGGGCGTGGCTACCCACATGTGCCCCCACTAATCCGGCTAGGGTATGATTCCTACAAGTAGTGTTTCCAACATCCATCCGGCTTGCACAGGACACCCCCTATGCTAATGGCACCCCGGCTACCATTGAGTCCTAGGAATAGGACTTCCGCAAACCTGCCTGCCCAACACACCAACATTGTTGCCGACATGAACACTTACCCCGGAATATGCATGCCTTGGCTGTTTGCTTGCCAAAGCCGAGGGACTGCGTGATCTCTACTCCTTTTAAGGGGTTGTGGGTGCAACAAGCATCCCCCACTTGAACCCTTTGATGCCTTTGTTGAACTCCCAACTTCCCAAGTGCCCCATTTGAAGATCTTAAGTATCTGCCTAGTAAGAACATGCTTTGGCGAAAGACTCCCCTTTAGCTTTCAATTTTGACAGTGCCTATTGCCTAAGCACTTGCACACTCTCCAACAATGCGGCCCCTTGGCTACTTTGATTGGCAAAGCCCTTGGGAGAAAAGATCCCCCTAAGTGCAAGTCCCGCTCATGAACCTGTGTCAATCCCCTTTGCAGAGGATTCTAGCAATTAAATGTATCCCATCTGCTGCAAAGAAGCCATTCGAACTAAGTCCTCCAGATTTGATTCAGCCTTGTCTTCTTCTGCAATAACAATTGCATTCAACTTTTCTTTCTTTGGGTAGTCCTTAGCACGGTGCGGCCAATGGCAAACGAAACAACCAACACACTTACTCATCTTGCCAGTGTGCTCTGTGCTGCCCTCCTTAGCAGATGACTTGTTGCCTTTCTTCCCTTGTTGAACAGAGTTCTACTTGAAGTTTGCCAAGCTGTCTGCCACTGCAATGGCTGTTAGAAGGTCTTCCATTTCCTGTCTCTGTAACTCTTTTTGCACCCATGTTTACAAGCCGACATAAAGTAGAACAACTTGTCATCCTCCATCATGTTTGTCACTCCCACGTAAGTGACTGAAACTCCTTCAAGTAGTCTTGGATTGTGCCTGTATGCTTGAAGTTTCTCAGCACCTCCCATGCATCTAGACCACGTTTTTAGGAAGGAACTGCACCCACAACTCCTTCTTGAACGTGTACCAAGTCTCAATATTTGGACACCCCACATTGCCGATCATTATTCAGTCGTGTTTGCCACCACAACTTTGAATCCCCCTTAAGATACATTGTTGGTGATTTTCTCCTTATCTAGGGTATGGATCAACTTGAAGTAGTTTTCCATATCCCATAAATAATTGTCAATCTCCTTGGGGTCTCTTGTACCTGAATACCATTTTTGTTCAGACACCTTTGCCTTCTTTGTTGTCTGTTGGGGTGACCTTTCTCTGCCACCCCTTGGGTTGTGTTGCTGACTTCTCTCTTCATGACCAACAACTCATCCATTAACTGTTGGAAGTTTGATGTTGTAGCCACATCCATGGCCAACGCTATGAATTGAGCCGCTTTACCTGCACAATTGCCTTCCCCTGACTCATGCACAAGTGGGGCAATCACTAGAATGGACAAACGCTAGTCAAAAGCACCCATGCACTCCTGTATTTGACACAAGGAAGCCTAGATTTTAACCAATGTGTCATTCGTCATAGACATTGAATTCACCTTGGCTTCCTGCTCCTACATCTGAGCATGGTTTGCAATATCTCAGATATATTTGTATCTGTCACTTTACAAATATAAGATCTTGGAAAAAAACAAATCTTTCTCAATATCTCAGATATATCTTAAAAATCTTAGATATATCTGAGATATTTAAGATATAGCACAGATATTCCCTGATATGTTTTACCTCTTCCAAGCCTCACCCTTGACTTTTTTCCTACTTGTGACCCCCCCTAGCCCCAGTCTCTTCCTCCTGTCATTTTTTACTTTGGCAGCAGGCCAGATCCAATATATTTCAGATATGACTTCACTCAGGCAGCAAGCCAAATGCACTCCATTAGCAGTCCATATCAAACATGTGACTGCAATCAATTTCATACATATGTGACTTCACCCTAGCAGCATGTTAGATGCAGTCTAAGTTTTATTTTGGTTAAACTTCTAAGTTTTATTTAGATGTACACCATCATGTTTTCCTTTTAATCATTGACATTTTCTTCAAACTTGTTGTTCTCGTTGATCATATTTTCTGCTTAATAAGTGTAATTTATATTAGTATAAGTGTCTTTACTTGGTGTTATGATTGTTTGAGATTAGTTTTAGGGCTTCTAGATGTCAAAACATGCTTAGGTTAACAAAGTACATGTGAAAACATCATATTTAGGTCACCTATATTTTTTTCCCAATATCTCCAATAAAAGATATTGCAAACCATGCATGTGAGTCAATATCATGTTGACCATCTCTCAGCAACACTCTGCCTTTAGCAACCCTCTAGGTCTCCAGGAACCCAATGAAATCCTTCAATTTCCCAAGCCGAGTCAATTTAAGAGCTCTCAAATTCCTTTGGATGCCTTGGCATTGGAACTAATTGTCATGCCAACAAACTCTTGGCTTAGAATTTGCCTCATGATGGCCTAGTTGCACTGCAAAACCAACAACCTACTCGTCCCAGCTTTCACCCAATTTTCTCAACACAACTTGTAGGAAAAAGAGGTTTCGACCAAAACCTTTATTTCCAGCATCTCTTTGCTCACATTGCAATGAACAAGGCCCTTTACTTTGCCTCCAAACCCAAGGAACAACCCTGCACTTGCACAGGACTGCACCCCCTACAAACTAGGCACTTTCCAACTCTCCTCACAGCACTCGCTTGTTGATTTTTTATTACAACCCTTTGGCTGAATGCCCTCTCAATCAGCCATCTGCCCCTTATATAGAAGGGAGGATGATTACTTCCATGGTGAATCTATAGGTTTAACCCCCAGTTAGTACTACTATAACTCTATTGTTCCTTTACAACTTCGTTGTACAAGTCCCTTCCCATGTACAGCCCACCCAAGATCTCTATCCGAAGTCCCTGCCCTGCTAGGATTCAGCATGTCCCCTCTTTTTAGAGTCCTTCCATCATCCAGCAGCCTTCAAGCTTCTAGTCCTCAGCTCACATGCCTCCTGCCTTTGCAAAGTCCACCCTACGTCTGCCTCTCGCATGGAGTCTGAGTGCCCCTAAGATTGGCCTGTCTTGAGCATCCTGTTCACATGTAGACTCTCCCACCGGGTTTCCCACATGCGATGGGCTTCCTTGCACACTCCTAGCCATGCTAGGATCCTTACCAACGATAAGCCAACCATGCCTTCTTCATGCTCACACCCAGCCATCCTTCTTGCACAAGTTGCTGCTTGTGCGTCTGGGCATCACTGCCTGCATGTGCTGCCACTAATCCAGCTAGGGTATGATTCTTACGCATAGTAGGGGTCTCTGACATCAGTCCATATTGCATAGGACGCCCTATGTGATGGTGCCTAACCCGCCATCAAGTCCTACTAGGAATAGGACTTCCACAAACTTGTCTGCTCAATGCACCAATGTTGCTACCAACTCACACACTTGCCCCTGTGCTATCAAGGGGTTGAGGGTCTAACTGTTGTTGATAATGAATAATTTGTTGCATCACATGGAGAAGAAAAACCTAAGCACAATCAATTTAAATATGTCGATTCAACTAACATATGCAATTATAAAAGTAAATGAAGTTGTTGCTGATGGAATTAGGACGGGATGGTGGAAATGGAAAGGAGCTTTATGGGGTGCTATGGTAGAAATGGAAAGGAGTTTTAGGTGGTGCTATGTGATTAGCACGTTCAACACATGGGTAAAAATTTATAGGCTGAGACCAATAATATTGTAGGTTGCAGAATGTTGAGCAACAAAGAAAGCTCATATAATCACACAGATGAGAATGTTTAGATTGATGAATGAGAAAACTACTCTCTCCATTCCATATTAAGTGTCGCATTTATAAAAAGTGTAAATTTTAAGGAATGTGAGAATCACCTTAGACCACATAAAGACAAAACTCTAACTTTAACTAACTTAGATTCTAGTAATTCTAGCTCTAACTTAGATTCCCATGCTCCTCCTATGGTAAGAAGCATACTAGAAGTTTTCTACTTGGTAGGAGTATGGGAAATGGGACACTTAATGGGGGACAAATGTTTTTTGAAATAAGACCCTTAGGATGGGACAAACGGAGTATTAAGGACTGTACTAGACATGACCATGGAGGAGGAACTTAGTGGTAGCATCAATCAGTAGTAAACTTAGAGCAAGTTAATTGAGATGATTTGGCTTGGTTGAAAGGAAATGACAAAGTGCACAGATTTAAAGGCCCCTAGAAGAAAATGAGGGTGATACAGGATTACATGGAAGGAACTAGTGAGAAAGGTAATGCATAGCTTGGATGTGGAAAAGGTCGAAGATAGGGGCTGAACGGTAGATCAAAATTCATTTTTTTGGCCCTCATCTCAACAGGATAAGGTGTCGATGATGATGATGACACTTGTCTTCATGCACATGGAAAAATGATTTTCTTTCCCCCTTAGATTAGCCTTTTTGCTTAAACAATTTTATATTACTCTCTATTTTCAAATTTCTTGAAATTTTCACTTTATCATGTTCCAGCAATCCCTCTTTACTTGTGCCCAGTGTTGCTGTGACGAACTTGACTATTTCATTTAATTTGGCATATCTGCTGTAGCTCATGTAGTTTGTTTTCTTCAATGGTTGGAGTTAAAATTAATGTTCTTGTTAGTTTGGATTTGAGATGTTTCAGAGTTGACTTTGTCCAAGGTTGAACTCCTATCTTGGCTCACATGTTTAAATTCTATTTGTAAATTTCCCCATGTTCTTGTCTTCACAAGTCCTTTTGTTTTTCACTCTCAAGCAACAGGTGACTTCTCTGCCCATAATACAAGAGTGTATAACTTGCCTTCGTTATCTTTTCCATCAGAAAGTGTTGGTACTGCTTCCATAGATCCTTGTGAATTAATTAAATCGAGTTAAGGCATCTTGCCCATGAATTATCTGTTTTAAAGTTGTCATTTTTGAAATGGGTTTTGTTATTGTTGGTTTCTGTCCAATATTTTCTCATTGGAACATGATTTCTGTTTAAGGAACTGGACCCAAATTGGTGAATTGTGAAGAGGAGGTTGTCTCATCAAGGAGGTAAACATCAGTATAGGGAGTGCATATATATGCTTGATTTTCTTTCACCTTTAATTTGACACTGTTGCTACCACAGATTGGGCTTTGCTGGTGGGTCCGGTGAAACATCCAGTGGGGTACATTCTTCCAATATCACTACTATCCAACAGGATGAAACGGAAATGTTAACTGAACAGCGTAGGTCCCTTTTGAATTGTTAATTTAAATGCTATTATTTATCATATCTGAAAAGCTTATATACAAGCATTGATGCTATTTACCTATCTTTTTCACATTTTTTGCATTTTCCTTGTTTCTGTGCTATCAGTTCTTTTGGTGATGTACAGGATATCACATTTTGATGGTTGGCATTTTTGTGCCTAACATGCATGTTCTAAATTTTCTTTTAAGTATTTTTTTTCATGTCACTCAACTTACTGCTAAACCAATATAGTTGTGAAAGTAAGATTTGTTATATTTGCTCGTGTATTATTTTGTTGTCATTACTGCATGTTTAAAATTTTCTTTTTTAGTGTTTTTTTTTCATGTCACTCAACTTGTTGCTAATTTTATATAGTTGTGAAAGTAAGATTTGTTAGAGTATTTCCTTGTGTATTATTTGGTTGTCATTATTGTTAGGTTTTACATTATAGAGGGTTGTATATTATATATTTTATTTTTTGCTTTCTTATTGGCTGACCCTTCTTTAAGTGATGAGTAGTATGGTACTCTTCTGTAATAGACGACCTAATGCCTATGAGAGCCTGGTCGACTCTAATTTTCATTCGATTGCTACTTCCATTGAATAGAACAGTTCTTTTTCCTCAAAAACCCTAATTCTGTTAAGATTTACCAGTATCATCTCCCAAGCTTAAAGTTTTTTGTGTCATGGACTTGTATGGCAATATAGTTGAAGTAGAGATGCTTAGGAAACTCAGAATGGTCCCTTGGCATATTTTTCTCCTCAGTATGGAAACAGTTACTCCCTTTCATACGTTCAAGCCTTTATTTTCAAATAAAAGGACCCTTATTGCTCTTTTTTATGTATTTCAATAGTTTAAGGATTTTAAGGATGAATTTATGGATATCTATAGTCGTATGAGGATCAGGATTGCAAGGTTGGTCTGGGGTATGAATCTTAGGTGTAGAGAGAAATTTTTTTTAAAGTATAAAAGAAAAATAAAAATTTGAATTTTTTTAGTTGGAGACTCGACCTCTATGTTTTTCTTCAATCATTTACTTTTTTGGTATTTCCTTTTTCCCCTTTTATGACATATAATATGCAAGTACATGGAAGCATCTTCAGTTTCTAATCAATAGGTAGTCTATTGCATAGTTACTCTCGACATGAAAGGTCCATATTACAGAAACAACTGTATTAAGGTGAGTGACCGAAGCCCCCCAAACAACAAATATCATTCTGTAACAAAAAATATAAGCTTTGAAAGTTTATTGAAGCACGCATGTTGAGATTCATGGATGCTAAAACTGGAGCAGCAAATTTTATCTTTGCGATATCTAGTTATGGGCAAGATCTCTAGATGAAATCACAGGGATATATGAAAGTTCTCTTTTTCAGTGACATATTGGCAGTGTCTCGCTAAATTTTTAATAATCACGCTGATAATAGGATTTTGCCTGCTGTATTTCTTAAATTTCAGCAGGATATAGCAAGGTCTTGGCGAGAAATTGACAGTTCTTTTCGTGTATCCAATGCAGATTTATTGGATCTGTAGAGTTATTATGTCTTTTTAATTATGTGGAGGCTGAAATCTTTATTATTATAGAATTCTAATTTCTTTAGAACATGTATATGCCATAATTTTTTCGTTAACTGTTTACCCTTAGTGGTAAATAGTCAAATAACGATGTGACAAGTCTTACATAACAAATATAAATGTTGTATAATCTCTTTGATCAAGCAGATTGTCTTTTATTAGATTTATTATCATTTTATAAATTTAGTAGTGTGTCCTCTTATGAGATTTTAAAAAAAGAAAAATCATATAGAGATTTGAGACAAACTACCAATTAGTATAAACATCATTCTTTTATTACAATTGTGATATAACATCTTTCTAATGGCATGCCTAGAAGGTATTCATTCTCTTGGTTATGTAACTGTCTTCCTCGACTTATTGCTGACATTGGGAAAAGATAAGTCAGTAGCATGTTGCAACATCTTTTAGCCATATTTTCTTCCATCTATCAAATTCTATATTTATAGCCTTATTGGCTAGTTTAGTGAAATCCACATCAACAACTAATCTTTCATGTAAACTTTTTAATTGTCACTCTCTATTTCTCTCTATACAATACTGGGGGGCTACACTTTACCCCTCCATTCTTGTGACTGACTCCTAACTGGATGAGCTATAAAATAAACCAGCTATGTTTGATTTGAATTCAAAGTAATACTTTAATTTGACTACTTCGGCTGTGATGGAATCTGCAGTTACCAGAAGCTTCATGATGGACTCAAAACAATACTTTTGCATCTATCTTCATTCTTTATTTACAGTTCTTATCAAGCTTAATATTAGCTAAAGTTTTTGTGTTAACTTTAATGTTACTTTGAACAAAATATATATTCATGTACTCTTTCTTTCCCATATAAATGGCTATATTTGGAAAAATATTGCTTTTTTATTGAATGGTGGGACTCACAGCTAGGAGAAAGGAATATAGCTTCCTAGAGGCTTTCTTAAATACGCAGCTACTTAAATTGAAACAAATAAGGCTATTAATGTGGGACAAACCATTTTTTTAAATGGACCTATTAATATGGGATTGTGGGAGTATTACAATTTGTTTTAAAATAAGCATTTGGTGAGATCTTGAATGAGATTCCCAATCTCTTTGAAGTCCTTTGAGAGCTCTTTTTACCAGATGACTGATGAGATCTTAGATGCCAAACCCTGGACTGGTGTTATGATTCAGGACAGCACGTTGTAGCAAAGGGAAGTGTGGAAATTTAGGAAATAAAATATTAAACTTTCCTTCCAAGATGCAACTTTTAGTAAGTAAGCTTCTAATTAAAGTAAAATTCTAAATAAATGGAGTAACATAAAACTCCATTTTTTGTTACTAGTGCTCTGCATCAATTTAGTTGTACACTTTATTCTCTATGAATGATGTACATGAGCATACTTGAAAGCCCACAGGATTAACAAATATAAATCGTGATTTTTTTGTGCGCGTGTGTTTGGGTACTGTATACTCTTATTAAGCAGTCTGGCTTATAATTTTTCCTTCAGCAGAGTTTTCAGTTCTTGAGTTGCTTGGTGATGATCGATTTCGTGAGACAGACAGAAAATCAAGAAAGGAGGCACACGTTTCATTTTCTGTAAAGGGTATGTGGATGTTTTATAATATGTTTTCTTGTGGCATTGTAGCCATGCTATGAAAATATATTGTCTATATAAACTCAAAGATATACATGCACATGATTTACAGTGTAAATGATTTATAAAGGTGGTTTAGTTTATGGACATATTACCAAAAAAGGAAAGAAAGGAGACTAATACACTTTTCACATATGGAAAAGAACATAATCACAAAATTCTAGTTATTTGATTATATTCAGGTGTTGGTCAGGTCTAGGTAAAGTGGGAATGGAAACCCCTGTTCATTCGCCAAATGATTCTGGCAGGTGAATAATTTGGATATTGTTTCATGAATTTTTAACCGTAAATTGCTGACTGCTTCATGCAATAGTAAGCATGATGAATGTAGTTTATATTGTTTATGTGTCATGTTGAAATTGAATGGGAAACGGGAAAGGCATTTATAGTTGAAAACATATTTGCAGATTTAATAAAAGCTCAATTGTAATAAAAACATGGTGGATTCTGAAGATGTGTTTATGTCAGTTCTATTAATTCTTCTCCTCATTAGGAATAAAACAGTGCATAATTTGAAGCATAATGTAGAGTAGTTTTCTTTGAAAAATAACCGAAGAAAAGCATAATTCACATATGAATCAAAACATCATGGTACTTTGTATTAACCTTGATAGTTGCAAATTCTAAATGTTGACAAATAACACGGAAAAAGAAGTTAAATCTGCTATTGTCTCCTCTAGTCCTATTTCGCTACGCAAGATATGCAGGAAAGACAAAGCAATGAACTCACTATGTACATGAGCTGCCAAATCATCAATTGCTATGATTGTGGTATATACCTAACTGTGTATGCATCTTGAAAGGTAATACACAGAGAGTTAGCTGTATTTAGGCTGTCCCGTAGTTACTGGAATAAATATTGAAGTAACATAAATATACATGACTACTGTCATAACATAAATACGTAAAATAATACTAAACTCAATAGCTGCTTTAACCTAAAACTGAACTTTTGTATGGATTATGTAGTGATCCAGTGGCTTGATGATTTGAATGACATGTTCCTAATCTTTGTAGGCATATAATAGGCAACTTGTCAAAAGAAATGAAAAGTACATTTTGATCATGAAGAATCATTTAACAGTTATCTTGTTTCCTTTGTTTTGTTTGTTACATTTATTGTCTTCTTGATGAACTCTTACTTTTCTATATGATCATTTGTATTAGAGTCTTGTTTGATGGTGGCTTCTCACCCTCAGTAGATAGGAAGATTCAGGCTGCTATGATGAAGCTAAAATGTGTTAAAGACATTGACTTTTGTGTTAAAAAGGTAATATTTACTGACAACTAGATATTGCTCTCAGTTGGAACTTATTAGAATCTTTTCTGCAGTTGAGAGGATGTAATTATTATCTATGGGCTTTGCTATTTAAATATATCAAGTATACCTTTTACTCTCTTCCTCTAAATATTGCTTTAAGAGTTGTACAGTTGTCCAAAGGGTGGGTTTCTTTACATTTTATTTTTTGGAAAGTCCTAGAATCATTTTGCAAAAATTGGGGAACCAAATTATTAAGTTGTTCTTGGCATCAATAATCAAATGGGTAGAAATTTTCTATTAGTATGATCTATGTCGATGTCATTGGTTCGATCCAATGTACCAAAACTGTATTTGAACAAATAGATAAAGGAGGTTCAACCAGTGAGTGGCCTCCTGAAGAGGTAGGTTAGGGGCTAAGAAGTTATACTTCTAGATTAATCAACTGTCACTTCATAAGAGATTTGGTGGAACCAATTTTTGAGTGGTTTATGATAATATTGGACTTACACAAGTTTTAGTAACATCGAGGGAATAATTAGCAGAGAGCAACAGAAAAGGGGATTCCTTTTGAAATGGGAGAATTTTTAACAGTTATTACTTCCATCCCTCTGATTAAATAATGAGAACCCGTAGTCAGCATTTGCAGTCTGCTATGTTGAGCAAACAACTGAACCAGAAGAACCATGTAACAAATTTTGTAGTCTCTTTTTGGATCTGTTTTAGACACCATGCTTAGTTCATGACCTGTTTAGATTGGGACAAACCAACTGACAAACCAAGCTTGTACTGGTTGATGCCTTTCTGGTTAAACCATAACTGTTTTTTCAAAAATGTTATTGAATCTATAGTAGTAGACTCCCTTACCTTCATAGAAGTAGTTCTTCAGGGTACAAATCGGATTGTACCCTGGAAAAAGGCACTACTTGATTATGATTATGATATGACCAGTATGATATATGTTATGGCTGTTCTTATAATTGGAAGGATTTTGCCATTTGTAGGATGGGATGGTACATGGAAACAGAAAATCTCTACGTGAAAAAGTGTTTGAAAGCCCAAAGTTGGTGGGAAATTCAAAAGTATTAAAGTACAATGATATGGGTTATACTGTGGTAGATTTATATGATCCACCAATTGATGATGTTCTGAGCGAGACACAGAAACTTCTCTGCAACAATGAAAGCAAAAGCTATCAGAGATGGAATGGTATTTTTCTTCTTTTCATGACCTTTTGGATTGTGAGGCTCACCAATCAGAATATACTTAGCTTTATTTGGACGATTTTTCACCTTGATTTTTTGAGAGACAAACAGCAAACATAGTCCAAGATTTATTACGATCATATTGCACAATATTAAGTAAATTAATAGAAGATCCAACTGTGTTTCAGATCAGGTTTGCAATGGCAGGAAATACTATGCTATATCATGGTGAAAGTGTAATCTGATGAATTGATTATATCAAAACTTTGTTCATTACAAAATTTATATTAAATCGTATTTGCAATAAGTCAAAATTTTCCTTATAATGAAGTTTGTCTTTATCTACTACTTGGAAATGGCAAGATGAAACTGTCAAAATATGTTGTCCGTATGTTTTATATTTTTATGGCTGGCTGAACTGAAGGAGCTATTTTTGTTGACTTAATTTCTGATTTTATAGAAACATGGTGGGCTCCACAATTAGGTCTTTCTTACTCCTTCCGTTCCACTTTAATAATCCACATTAGAAAGCCAAAATTGGGACTATGAAATTGGGACAGAGGGAAATTCCCATTGTTAATATGTGAAATTGTTTGGAGTGTGGGGCCCGTTTGTGGTTGTCTACACCTGTGCATCAGATTGTTTGCACCTTACATTTCTCATATATGATATGATAATATATGATTTAGAAAAAAGATTGTCCAAGCTTGTCTTTTTTTGTAGGCCTCATTACTCGTTGTAATAGAAATTGGCATAGGTAAATGATATCACACACCCATTTGGGCTATAAGACATCTAAATTGAGCTCATCCTCACATAAAAATGTATGCCTTCTTTTTGTCCCATATCAAAACGAATTATGCATATTTTGGAATTTTCAATAGCCATTGGGCTTCTATGTCAGGTGGTTCTGGTTTCCCATGTGAGGACTTCTTTGATGACACAAATGATGAGGTGTTATGGAAGAATCAGCCATTTGCTAGAGCAAAAAGGAACAAGAAATTTGATTATGGTTTTGAAGATACTTTTGCAGTCTCCAGCAGGTTTGTGTATATCAAACTTTCCTTTTTTGGTCTTTATCCTGACGGATGGTTTCATGAGTATACTGTTAAATTAATGCAGGCACCTAGACAGACATAAGAAATATGATGGTAAGACAGGTACTTCTATTTTATTATATTAGCTACATCTGTTTTCCATTTGGGATAAAAGAGGTGTGATTCACATTTAGGTTTATTAAAGTTTCCATTTCTGAAACTTGTTATTAGAAATTGGTGAATGCACAAGAATCATCCTGAAATTTCATTACTTTTTTTATCACCTTAATATCATCACCCTAGTATTTTAGAAGATTCATTGTCACACTTAAAAGTTTAGAGAGAATGTAATAGCAAAGTTCTTCTTACAGTTCTTGTCCTACCACTTTGTACATGATCAAGTACATCAATCGCACTCAACACATTTGACATTCCATTTTCATCCTATGTTTGTACTTTTGGGAGATCATAATTATTCTGCTTCCAAAAATTTGTAGTGTCCTTAAGATGACTCATCTCCATCGTCATGTAATCCCAATGGTATGGGGCCTGTTAGAGCGTGTTTGCTTGTGTAATTCTGTGTTTTTTTTTAATTTTTTGTTTGGTTATGAATGCTTATTTCATAAAAAATTTTAAAAAATAAACATTAATGATTACCTTATAATATAAAAGCTAACACTAAGGACTTAACCACTTAAACAAAAATACATGAGCAGATAGACTCTTAACAGGGTCGACGATACGGATTCTGCTCAGCCATTTAGCTCTGTTACGGACTCTTCTAATTTTCTCACTAGCTCTTTTGATGTTGGGCCATATTATAATTCTTTTAAAAGCCTCTGGTTACACGACCTTGTGACTGCTGTTGGCAATTTCCTTCTCACATGATTGTGGTCCTTCCAGTCAGGTTATTACTTATTATTAATTGGGGTTACCCATCCATTTGAACATTTTCATCTTTGCCACACTCAGTTATATTTATAGTCTTTCTTTGTTGCTCAACATCTTGTCAACTCTGCAGGTTTTACTGCTGTTTTCATACATTTTTCTTTTAATTCGTTAGGGATATGCCTATCTCTCTTAAGCTAGCTGCTTTTTGGGAAAATACTTGTGAACTATCTTTCTTAGATGCTTAATCAACTGCAACATCTGCTTGCTAGTTGTATGACATTAGTTGCAAACAAAAGGCGTCTTAGTTGCTTGAAAGCTTATACTATTAGGAAGGGACTAATCATTAACAGCTTTAACATTCCCCTGCATGTGGAGGAGCCAAGCAAACAAACACACATTTAAGGGATCCAGCAGAGAGGACTGTTTCCCCCAGAATCGGGCCCTTCTACCTCTAATACTGTGCTAGTTAATTACTTCACATAAAAGTTTAAGCTGTTACGGAAGGGACTTATTATTTACAGAGAAAAAGAGAAAGACAAGTAAAGCCTGCAAAAGAAAGGTTATGTGAATGAAAATTGTAACCTACTATTATTATAACTACTAAACATTAACAAACAGAAATCAAGCAGGAATTCATAGAGGGACTAGGACAAGTAATTTCTAACAACCAAAGAGAAATGAACCTGTTAGGTCTCAGCTAGTGGAAGATTATGAAACTATCCTTCTCCAGTGTTCTGAGTAAAAAACTGTTAAGAGGCTAGTTACGGTGCTATTATATTGTATGGCACATTGGTAGGAAGAGTACTAACCAAGACAGCCTTGGAATAGTGAGAAGTTTAATTCCGAATATTATTCCTTGGAAATGAAATTAGTCAATATAACTTAGAAGAAAACTACTTGGAATAATTATCTTTAGTGAGCCTGAGCTGATTGATTACAACTCTGACAATCACTTTCTTTATAAATGTTCTTGTCCAACCTTCTACTCCTGTTAGCATAATGACTAATAATCTTCATACTTTGATTCCTGTAGAATTCTATAGCTGCAGTTCTCTTGGGGCCACTGTTTAATTGTTTGAGGCCAACATTTGAATTAAAAAATTCTTATGAGCTTAGGGAATGACCTATATGTGTTATCAAAATATCAATGACTCAATTAGAAATAATGCTCAATTGTTAACTAGATTTCATGTAGAGCAACCCCTGCCCCCCATCCCCACCCCCACCAACTCTTTGTGAAAATTGCAACTAGACTCCATATACATAGTGTTAGAGTAATTGTTATTTTATTTCGCTTTAAGTCTTTAGTATTGTATTTCTCTTTATATAGGGTAGTTTAGTCATCTTATTGTATATATAATTTTAGATTGGTCCACCCATCACTCAAGTAAAAGCATATTAGTCCTTTTGTGTAGATGGCTTCCCTAAAGCCCATTAGAGGCAGGTCGACCTCCTGTTTCTTGTACAATTTCTCCCTTCAAGACAGTTGTTCATTTTCTTCTTCCCCTTTAAAACCCTAATTCTATCATGATAGCAAAGCCAGGAGGTCTTGGTTTAGATCCCTGCCCCTCACACATGAAGCACGTATATTGGTTAAAATCGTACATGCCCATGGAGGGGGGTGTTGGATAATTCGTCTCTGCATCTATCGATGTGGGCTGGCTTGGGCTTGATATACATCATTGGGTCGTTCCTTAATAGCTTGAGGGAACTTGGTTTTATGATTTTTGTGGATGATGACACATTTTTGCTGGGTTTATTTAATGAGACATTGTTCCGAATGATTTCTATTCACTGTGATTTTATTGCCATGGTTCGCACTTAGTTTCATGCTGTTATTAAAGTTTTTCATTTTGACTCGGGTGGAGATTATTTGCCTAAGGCTTTTCCGAATGTTCTGGCTCATGAGGGTCCGCTTCGCCAGTTATCTTGCTCTCATATGCCAGAACAGAATTGTGTTACTAAATGCAAACACCATCATATTTTGGAGACAATCACGCTCTCCTTCTTTCTGCTCAGGGACCCTCTTATTAATTGCATTCCTTCTTCACCGACTACAGGTGAGTCACCTTTGAATGTCTTCTCATGTTATGCCTGAGTATTTTGCTTTGCGAGTTTTTTTCGTGCTTGTTTTGTTTTACTTCCTATTTTTTAATGCACAAAACTGCCTTCTAGATCAAAATTGTGTGTTTCTTGGTTAAGAAGGGTTATTGGTATCATGACGATCTCTAATAGGTTTTATGTATCGTTCCATGTGGTTTTCTGGAGCGTGTTCTATTATACTATTCCTAATTGGGCTCCTTTTGCCTGACTTACTGTCTGAGGATTAGATTAGGTTGCTGATTTGTCCAATGCATTTGAGCATTTCTCCTGTTACCCAAGTCTATGAGTGCTGCGTCCTCCTATTACCCAAGTCTATTAGCTTCTAATGCATAGCAGCACTTAGGATTCAGGTGAGGAGTTGACCCCACATGTTGCTCCTTTCGATTCTTCCATGCTAGCACATGTCCTTTGGCACAGTGCACGCTTGTCTGGTTTGCTCCTGCTGTGGTGCTTCCCACTCCCAACTCTACTCCTTTGTCTCTTGGGTCTGCTCAGCCTCCTAATGTCTTTTGGTTCTTATTGTCAGCAGGCCTGACATTCAGCATGCTGTACATGTTGTGAGGCAGTTTGCTTCTGTTATTCGATCTATTCACTGGGCTACTGTTCTCCGTATTCTGCGCTATGTTTGGGGCACTTCACATCGCAGTTTGCCTCTTTCTTCTTCTGCAGATACTGTGCTGTGCGCATATTCTGATGTTAATTGGGCAGATGATGTGGTGGATTGTAAGTCTATTGGTTATTGACTCTTTTTAGGACTCTCTTATTCCTTGGAAGAGGAAGAAGCAAGATTGTGTTGCCCGGTCTACCACAGAGGCAGAGTATCTGACTATAGCTGCGTGGTGCGGAGGTTGTTTTGGCTTTCTTGGTTTCTAGTAGATTTGGGTGTGCATCTTACCAGTCCTACTCCTATGTATTGTGACAATATGAGTGCTATTCAAATTGCTCACAACTCAGTGTTTGATGTGCGTATGAAACACATTGAGATTGATTGTCATTTTGTGTGTTATCATCTTCAAGCTGGATTCTCACCCTTCCACACATTCAATCTTCTCTTCAGCGAGGGAATTTCTTCACCTGTCTCATACGGTTGGCCAATTTCATTTTCTGTTAGGCAAACTCTCAACGTTATCTATATCAATATTTTTTTGTTTGTTGGGGGGGAGGGGGAGGGGTATTTGCTCTCATTTATTTTTCTTGTCTTTAGTATTGTATTTCTCTTTATAGAGGGTAGTTAAGTCATCTTATTGTATTTTATTCTCTGATTGGCCCGCCCATCACCTAAGGTCAGATTAGTCCTGTATAGATGCCTGCCCTCAAGCCTCCAAGTTTTAGAGGCTGGTCAACCTCTTTTTTCTCGTACCACTTCTCCTTTCATTACAATAGTTTATCTTCTTCCTCTTCAAAACCTTCATTCTATCAGATAGCAGCAGCTCTTCTGCAAATTACAATTGCCCATTAGCCACTCCTTCCATCTCATGACTTTAATTCGCTGTACAACATCATCCCCTCGTGGCTGAATTTTACTATGATACAGCTAGGGTTTAACATAATGTGAGTCAAAATATATCAGGACTTGTTGTGGATGGCATATGAACTGGGTCTATTTGATAAGAACTAGAGGATACTGCTATGCACTAATTAGCTGTTTTAAAATTCAATGCTCGGGAAGGTCAATTTATTTGTTGAACTAGGTTGTCCATATTTTAAGAATAGATTTAAGTACAGATTGAAGCATTGGCTGGATTTAACGTGAGTGACGATATAAAGGAACTTGGTAAGTGGATGGCCTGACTTTCTGCAAGCATCTGAGCTTCGTCTGTAAAATGTGTCTAGCTGACATAAAACAGGATTTATCAGCTCTTTCAAACTTCAATAATCTGGAAGGTCACTTAAAGTTATGTGCTGCACTACATTGTCCATATTTTAAGAATGGATTTATGCCTTTTTGTTCTGGATCACCGTGCTAGGCCTACATTTTTTCTGGAACAATTTAAAACTATATAGCCTCTTTCATCTAAAGGTCTAGGAGTATTGGACTTAAATCTTTAAACCTAAATTATCTTTAAAGCACCTATCCATTCTAATTGATTTTTTCTCTCTCTAAGGCTCTGTTCCTGACCTCTGGCAAATGAAATTACCTGCTCAAAGTCTTCAGTGTAATGCAACAGAAGATTTTTATGATTTTGTTGTGGATGGAGAAAGGTATTCTGGATATATATTTGAATTGTCTATAATGCAGAATTAAGGTAACTTTAATGTTGATTACTACTTTCAATTGGGCAGGCATGGTTCAGCTTCTGAAATCCAGAATCATAAGAGTGTGGGCATAAGTCGGTATCCATTTTCTGCTTTTGGTCCTGAAATTGCCAGAGAAACCCTGAGTTTGAGGTAAAATATGGTGTTTTTTCAAATTGAACTTTTCAATTTTCTACAATCATCCCTATATTGCTTTTTGTCTGACTTGCTTTCTGTTTCGGTCAATACAGTGATGAATCATCATCCACTACAGGTTCGATATTGGATCTGTTGATGTACTTTCCTTTACTTGTAATCCCAAGAGTTGCTTATGGAAGCATATTCTCAAGTTCTATATTTTTCCAAGTGTGCTCTTCAATTTGAGGTGGTACATTCGGGTCCAAATTGAACAGAGCTTAATTCAGACTGACCAGTTAGACTTTTCTGTTTAAGTGAAATGTTGTATTTGTGCACATTCATGAGATAAGTTTGTATAATTTTGTTCCAGCTATGTACTGATTGTGAACTTGTCTAATCATTGCATAAAATAGAGGTGTAAAGGTAAAGATTGAAGGTATTGGAGTGTTGGAAGCTTAGTGAAGCAGCAGAAAAGAATTATATTTACAATAATTAGAAGTATTCACAAGGCTAAACAGAGATGCCAGTTAGTAAATTGCATCCTAGAAAAGCCAAAACAGCTCATTGGTTGTGTGAAAGTTAACCTATGTAGAGCAAAATTAGACATAATTCTTTTCTCAGACAAATGTCTTCACTAACAAGAATGATAAAACTTCAATAATTTCTTTGTTTTTGTTTTCAATGAGGTGCTTGCTTCTGTTCTCTTTATTTTTCTTTTTGGAATAATTACTGTATGCAGCGAGAAACAGCTGTGAAAAGAAATTTTGAGTCACTAATTCTTTATGTCATGAAATAATTATATAGTGAACAGTGTATCTATGATGAGCTCACACACAAAGTTGAAGCAGCTAAAATCAAGAAAGAAAAAACCTACTGGTGAGTGGTGAGCTTCAAGAAACCTATTATATATTTGTGATGAATCTTTTAGTGGCAACAAGATGGTTAACAAAATATTTAATTTGGCAGGGATTTATGACAGTGAACTGAACTGCTTTGGGTCTAAAGAATCTTTTGACATGGAAGAAGCCTCCAATATGCAGAGAGAACTGCAGCAGAGATTTGAGCACAAGTTTAATTCATTTGATTTTGATGCGGTCAGTAGTCCTCTTCATGAAACATCAATGCAAGAAGACCTGAGACATGTGGACTACATGTATTGGAATGCTGATGATCTTTTGGGCCCAAGCCTCAGTCCTAAAGTATGCCTTAGTGGGAAATCTTTTTGTATGACACCCAAATCCGGAGGTTCTGTACCTGTTGACCGGCTTCCCTCTGGTGGCTTCTTCATCCAAAAAGATCTATCAGAGGAATCAGCAAGACCCTTGCATCAACCAGATGTTCATCCTCTATCTTGTGTAGTGCATCCCAATACACAGATTGAAAATGAGCCAGAAATTTGCCCTAATATGAGTGGTAAAGATTTGAGAGGACTACAAAAAGAAACATTTACTGTGAAAAGTGACTCATCCATAGCAAATGGAAAAGCTGTAGATAGCTGCAGTGAGTGCGAACAGGAAGCAGAAAAAGAAAACAAGGATTTGGTTAACCACATCGGAACAAGGAAATCTCCAGAATGTGCAGATAATATGCTGGAGGCAGATTTCGAGAAGATTTCAAAAAATCTTGAGGGCTGTATTAAAGATAAGATGTAATGCATACTCTATTTGCTTGTTTTGTTCTTGAGCTTTTGGAAACGTTATGTCAATGATATATCTGAAATTGATTTTCCACTAATGAAACCTTTTACCTTCTTTCAGGAGTAATGATACAGGTGTTCCAGTACCTTTACATATGTCTAATAAAGGTTATATTTTTTGGAGGGTTGTTTTCTATACAAAATTTTCTATAAAGCATTTTTCTTTATACTGTCTTGCATGGATAGAGATAAACTCAATATATTACCTTTATTTTTCAGATGCAACGACAGAAAACTGTGTCGTAGGAGGAACAAATATCAACGGTAAAGTACATCCTGGTCGCGACCAATCTTACCAAGTGATACTTGAGCGCTGTTTTCTTCAGCTTCTGTGTGTGCAGAGGGTACTATCGGAAACCTCAACCCGTGGTTCTGAGAAAAAACAGAGTTAGATCGTGGAATCTACTCATCTGGTGCATATATTGTAACAATCTGATTCCAACAATCTTAATTTCCATCAATTTGACAATTTTTTTTTGTCATTACCATCTATTTGACTTACTGATCTTCATTGATTTTGGTTTACGTCCAATCTAAATAACATTTTCACACTATCGACTGCGCAATGAAATCTGAGTTTAGCAAGAGTAGAAACTGGTCGCATCCAACTGATGGCATGATCATACACTATTTTTTTGCGGGGGCTATGAATCAGATACTTGCATGGATAAAATGTACAAAGTATTAATCGTCGATTCCATTCTCAGCTCAGAGCGCACTTACCATGTTCGTAAGGCAGAGTGAATTGCATTTAGAGTAAGTACTATTGCGGATACGGCTCCTGACGATAAAAAAAGGAACTTACACGCCACTTATACTCACATTGTGCGCGCCCAGGGCTATGGATGCCACGTACTAACATTCGCTATAACCTGTGTCATATGATGCGGCAGCACGAGCAAGGTTTTTTAAAATGCAGCCTACATCGGTTTTTGTTAGCAATTATTAGAATGGTTGAATTTGGCATATACGCTTTCCAATGTAGGAATCAGCTTATAAAGCATCTACGCAAGAATACTATGGACACTGCTGTATCGAACATAACAAACTCCTGCTTACCCCAAATTGTGAAGTTATGACATTTTTTAGCTTGCTAAGCGTATCTCTCTCCCGTAGATTACCACCTCAATGTTCAATACCCTATTTACTCCATCATCCGGCATCGGTGTTGATACCCTTGGTGACCCACCTTCCTCCCTAGGTGGTGTTGCCTTCCTCGATGAAGCTTTTCCTTCCCCATATGATTCCTTGATTAGGAAAAATAAGAAGTTAGGAGGTAGGAAAGTAGATGAGATGGGGGATGAAGATATGCTTTTTTGCATAATTGGGGGAGGGAAAATTATATAAATAATATTAAAAATAATAATTACTAAAATAATAGAGAGAGAAAATATTTACCAATATAGTATTCATTTTTGCCACACAGGTGCCAGCTAGGCGCGGATACTTGCGTGATTTTTTTTAAAAAATTTCTTAATTTCATCCTTTAGAAAGATGGAATCAATAATGAACTAATTTGTCATCTCTTCTCTCTCTCCCCTCTCTCTCCTCTCTCTTTACTCTCTCTTCTCTCTCTATCTCCTCTTTCACTCTCTCCTCTCTTTTTCTTTCTCTCATCTCTTCTAAAGGATGAAATCATAAAATTAAAAAAAAACATATTGATTTCGTCCTTCACAAATAGATTATATTTTATTTTAAATTTATTATTTTAATATATAATAAAAAAATTAAATTGAATTTCCCTACTTTCTCCCCACACCTCCTTAGAGCTTAGGGCTAATGCTCACGCGCATGAGAGAGAGACAAGGAGAGGGAAAGAGAAAGAAAAGAGGAGAGTGGGAAAAGAGAAAGAGGAGAGAGAGAAGAAGAGAGATAGCTAAAAGAGAGTGAATATAGAGAGTAAAGAGAGAGATAGGAGAGATAGAGAGGAGAGTGTGAAGAGAGAGGAGATAGAGAGAAGAGAGAGGAGATAGAGAGAATAGAGAGAGAGAAAGAGGAGATAGAGAGGAGAGAGAGAAGAGAGGAAAAAATTAATTCATTATGGATTCGTTAGACGAAATCAATATACTTGACTAATTTCATCCTTAAGAAGTACAAAATCAGTTAAGTATAATAATTTCATCCTTTTGAAGGATGAAATTATAATTTTTCTTATAAAAAAAGTCACAACGCTAGTGCCCATGTGCCAAAAAAGAACACCATATTGGTAAATAATTTTCTCTCTCTATTATACAGGTAATAATTTTGAAAAATATTAATTATATAAATTTCCCATTGGGGAAGCAGATGAAATTATATGTACCTACTTCTACCAATTGGGCTAGGAAGCAAGTTCATTATGGGAGACGAAATGATAATGCATCCTAGAACAATTATGCTTCTCTAATAGGGGGAAGCAGGAAACAAGCCCTTGTCCTTCTTCCCAGCATCTCATGTGAGGTCCTCTCACTAGAATGGGTAGGGGCTGGGCCATGAAATGGGCCAGTTGGTGACTCAAGCAACTTAGGTGTCTGCCTAAGGCCCCACCAAGAAATAAGGGCTCAGATTGGTATTTCCATATGAGAGCTTGTTAAGTTTTTCATGCCCTCCATATATTATGGATAGATCATAATATATTCTTAAAGATACCAATGATCCTCCAAGATAAATCTTACATTTTTCATGTCATGTCATCTTAATTCTAAGAAAGTTATAAACTTTTAGAGTTTTTTCCATATTGCCTGGACAAATAACACAATATTCCATATTATTTGGATTTTACACAAATGCCATATTACATGCTTATGGATAAAACTGCCCTTAGGTTTTAAATAAACCCAGTACCCAACATATTACAATAAATGAACACTGGAAATAGTGCGGTATTGTTTCAGTGCACTGGGATTCATTAGCGGCCAACGAAAGTCATCGGTGGGAGGTGACGCACCGGCGAGATTCATTGTTAATTAAAAAATCATTTTTTGATACCCTAGAAGTTGTTGAGGGCTCCGAAGGCTTCATTTTGCGGATTTGTTCACCCTTTTACACCCATTATGGATAGGACTGGTATTTGCACACATTACAACAGAGATGTAGGAAATGATAGTGTGTATATAAGTGGAAATGCACATTTGATAAACATTGATCTAGTTGTGAGGTTTGGCGAGCTGCTACTTCAAGTTAAAGCATGAATTGCCGTCAATGGTATTGTGACTTTGAAGCATTTAATTCCATCTTCTCAATCATCCATGATATATGAACTACAAGACGATCAGTACTTGCAATTAGTGTTCTCCATTCAGAAGAAGGCAAATAAAGAGGTGTTATCATTGTATGCCTATATGAAAGAGCCTAACAACGGTGATAAATCACCATAAGTAGAAAGGAACCACACATTCAATAGAGCTAAATCACCGTTCGTGATGGCTCAGCCCAGCTCTAATTTTTAATTGTAGATGGGAGTCAATGATACACAATTACTTTTGAAACTGTCAGGTAACAATAAATTTTTAGATTACACGAGATCATTTTTTATCGTGTACTCAAGTACACAATATCAAACATATCGTGTTAATTTTAAAGCATATCGTGTGAAGAAAAAACACAATTTTTAATCTATTGCATAAGTAATGATGCGACATACATATGTGATATACCAATAATGATTTTCAGCGTAGATGTAATAACACGACATGTATTCCCATCATGTTATCACTAACACGATATGAATTGTAAGTGTGTAACTGAATACACGATGTCGAGTTATATCACATATTTATTAACACGTTAATATCCAATATAGATTGAGAGAACCGGGAAATTTGCCCTCAACAAATCCATGTCATCCTTCTTACAACAATTCAATGACTACATAACCTGTGATAGAAGTCAATCAGACTAGATTAGAAGAATTGTCGCCAATGATGAGTACAACAAGGACTTCATTTGATAACTATGAACCCCCATACAACCCTTGTAATTATGATAGTGAAGAATTTGAAGAAGCGTGGGGTGATGATCAGTGGAACGATAATGATATAGTTGATATGGAAAGTATGTCTAACCACAAAGAATTCAGAAACAACGAGGTCCCCAATAACTTTGATGTCAAGGCCGAGGTAGAGTGGGAGACAGTCGATGATCTCAACTTGTCGAAACTGAGTATTGGTGAAGGCGAGCGAATGACTGGTAGTTTGCAAGCAAAGGATGACGAAAAGCTCCTCAAATTGGGCGCATGTGTTTTTAAACCTATTGCATTTCAAGAGGGTGTTGATCAACTTAGCAATAAAGGCGAATTTCACTTACCATGTTGTGGATGAAAACAGGAATATGTATGCCAAAAGTGCTCTAATCATTCTTGTAACTGGTACATAAGGGCTTCAAATATAGGAAAGCATGTGACTATCACGAGGTTAGTGTCGAACCATTTGTGTGGAACTCAAAGGAAGTCAACTGACCATCCTCTAGCATCGTACCTTTGGAATGCAAGAAAATGTTATGGTCTATTTAAATATTTAGTGGTCATTACACCCAAGAGCATAGCAAGTTATATTTCGAAGCACTAGGGCATAACTGCGAACTACAAGAAATGTTGGTGCACAGGTAATATAAACTTAGGAGACTCCTTGAAGTGTGTTTCGTAACACGACTTTAAGGATGACATGTTACCGAGCACACGATAAGAATATAATCGAATTTTCTTATCACATGACTTAATTACATATCGTGTTAACATGAACATAGTGATTAATCAGTTCTAGTTTACGATATGATGACTACAAACGTTGTCATGTGATCGAGAACACGATGAATGCACTTATCGTAAAACCTTTATTAAATTGTTAACAACTTAATATTTGCTCGTGTAGGTAAAGCACTTACTGATTTAATAGATGACAAACCAAACAAAGCCCTTCACATACTTCATGCTTACGGAATTCAAATAGAATATATAATCCAGGAAGCATAGTTGTTCCAAGAAGATCATATGATATTCCCAGACCTATAGGGGGTACAATTTCAAAAGAGTATTTTGGATGTTTGGGCCTGTTGCCAAAGCGTTCAGAACAACATTGAGGCCAATTGCTAATGGTAAATGCAACTTCCTTGAAAGGAAAGTATCCTGGATAGCTATTAATAGCAATTGCACTGGACATGAACAATAATATGATATGTGTCACATTTGTAGTGGTTGAGAACGAGTGTGAGAAAACATGGTCTTGGTTACCTAAAGAACAAGCTCCATGTTGTAGCCGAAACTTTCAGACATGACTTGTATGATGAAATAATGAACAACATTAGAGAACATAAACTTGAAGCATTTAGTTGGCTAAAGAAGATAGGTTCAGAGCACTTGTCCAATGTCACATTTCCAGAAAAAAGATATGGAACCCTCAGCTCAAATAGGTATGAAAGTGCCAATGCAATGTTCAAAAAAGGCAAGTCGATGCTATAACTCGATTAATTGAGCATATAAGGGAGCACAAAATCGCATTATTTGATAAACATTGAACAGATGGACAAAATATGATTGAAGAGTTAACCCCATTTGCCTACAAACATATCAAAAATAGACAAGAAGAAGCAAGGAATGTGCATGTATTGCTTGTGTCAATGTATGAATTTTAGGTTAACTCGCTATATCACCAAGTACAATACATTTATACATTGTTGTCCATATCATGTGTATGTGTATATGTTTATTGTCCATATTATGTAAGTGTATAATATATACTTACACGATTGTATGGTTAGTGTTACGAGTCTTGTAACGGGTAACATGACATTGTTTATATATCGTGATTTCATTTACACGATATGTACTAAACAAGATGTCGTGAATCTTATTGAACGTAGCTACACATGTGGAAAGTTTTAGCTTCTAGGGCTACTATGTAAACAAGCATTCGAAGCAATTGATCATGGACACTTCTATGTGTCTGACTACTGCGAAAAATTGTACTCTATAGAAACATATAAATTGAAATATCGAGAGCTAGTATACCCAACAACAGATAGGCACCAATGGGCACTGATTTGAGTTTTGCCTACATTCAACCCACCTATCATGTCCACAAAAAAATCAGATAGTCACAACCAAAGGTCAAAGCCCCACAAAAATGTAGAGCATGCAGGCAGTTGGGTCACAACTACAAAACGATGTACTGTGCACAAGAGGAACCTCCAAATGTGGCATATAGTCCAACTACAAGCCGAAGGAGGGCGAATAAAAGAGTAGTAAAATGACATAAGGGGAGCATCGATCAGGGTTGCCTTTTCCACCACCTTTATTTAGCTGATGGATAAAAATGACAATGTACATTCATGGTCTTAGAAACATTATTTCTGGAAAGTGTTATGCTATGCTATACAATTGTGTATATGTATCGTGTTATCGATAGCACAAACCAATTAATTATCGTGAGGTCGGGAAGACGATAGTTTGATTTATTTGTCTGTAAACAATCTATATTGTATATATATCGTGTAAGCGGAAATATGCCTAAAGGGTTTACGTGTTACCAATTACACGCTAAGAAAAGAATTTAATGAATATTATATTTTTCTTGCAATACGTGTTACCAATTACACGATATTGGTAATGTTGTGTTATCAATAACATGACAATGGCGTTAAATAAACCACCCATTTCCAAAGAGTCACTCCAATTTACGGCGTCAACATTTCCCGAAGAGTTAATATAATTTCCGGTGTATCAATCATAAATCGGAATAAAAAATTTCGAGGAGTCATCTCTAATTTCCCCTACTTCCAATTCTAAATCGGCGATTATAAATTTTCACCTCCTGTTAGATCAAGTAACCATTCGGTGTCTACTGTCGAGAGTCTACTGGGAGAATGCTTTCCCAAGGAACTTCAGCACCGAGATGGATCAAACACCATTCGTCTCCATGAGCACATCATGTTGAGTCATCTGGGTGAAAATGCGGGAGCCATCGGGACATTTCAATAGCACCAAATCATGATTCATCACCCTTTGAGGCAGATGAGTAGACCCATGTGATCCTCACCAACCTCTAAGAAGGACGAGTCATAGTTTGACATTATTTTAATGTCACGAATGTCTAATCGCATTTTACCTGATGATTCAGCAAGTTGTGGTCATAGAGACAGATGGTGTACGATCTTCTATTTCTCAAAATTGCAATCAATGATAAGAATGTGGTCTACTGATGTATTTTTTTGGATGTTTTGTAATGGAGTTGAATGCAATATAGCACTATTTTGTAAAGGAATATATTAATAAAGATTATGTCTTTTTTTCCCAAGCGAAATTGTCTACAAGAACTGTTTAGGACAAAATCATCCTTATCGCATTTTCGGGGACACCACAGTTGTAAATATCGTCTAATCAAATACACAATAACGTGTTTACTAACACGATGTCAATGAAGATTGTGTGAATGATGAAATGACATAAACCCTCGTATGTTATTCCTTACATGATCTATTTATTTACTTATCTAAGTATTTTATTTTTGGGGACACCACAATTGTAAATATCACCTGTTCGGATACATGACAATATCAATAGGTGTGAGTTTACTTACATGATAATAATGAAGGTTGCGTGAATGATAAAATGACAAAAACCCTCGTGTATTATTCCTTACATGATCTATTTATTTACTTATCTAAGTAATTTGTTTTCGGGGACACCACAATTGTAAATATCGTCTAATCGGATACATGACAATAGCAATGGGTGTGGGTTTACTTACACAATGATAATGAAGGTTGTGTGAACAATGAAACGATATAAACCCTTGTGTGTTATTCCTTACATGATCTATTTATTTACTTGTCTAAGAATTTCGTTTTGCCAATGAGACGATATACACAACATTGTAATAATGATAACACGATAAAACATTAAATGAACGTTTTAATTTATGAAGTGTCACTCCGCTTCTGAAGAGTTGTTCTGTTTCCAATTCGAGGGCATAAAAAATGCTTATGTTTCCAATAATTGATGTTGGACTCCACTCGAATTGGCCATTTTAAATCTGGATCTCTGGTTAGACTGTCAAGATCAAGCTCGAGACTGATTGAACACCACTTGTCTCCGTGTGCACATCGTGGTCTACCATCCAGATAAAGAATAGGGTGATCTTGACTTTGGAATATAACCCGATCATGAATTCATCAATCCTAGCCAGCAGATGAGTAAACCTATGCAGTCTTATCTGTCTCTGGGGTTAACGGTTCATAATTTGGTGTTATTTCAATGTCCCGATTAACTGATGGCTAACAATGTTGTGGACATAGTGAGTTGGTGTATGGTCCTCTGTAAAATCTTTGCACATATTTTTCACTATTATATTGACTTTGTTTTATGACTCACTTGAAGGTGGTGGAAGACGAATTCTAGGAGACCGAGTGTGGAAGGGGAACACATGGTGGTGGATTGAGGGGTTTTTTTTAGTTCATTTTTATGATCTATAAAGGATATCGATGTAATGGACTACTGTTGTGTAAAGAAATATATTAATAAAAATTATATCTTTTCCCCATACTCATTTTTCTACAAGTATTTATTTTCTTCCATACAAGATCATCGTAATAATATGCCGATATTAGTATAGGCCGTCTGCTTAGACAAACAACTAACGTGACGATCGTATGCGTACTAACATGATATCAACATTGGTCGTATGATCGTACTCATGACTTAACGCTTCTTCGTGTAAGTACTAATATGATTGAGTATGCGTACATACGTCGTGCTATTAGTTACACGATGTAAGTCATTTCAAGTAGAGAATTACATGATATGGAATAAAAAATAGTTGTCAATTAATAAATTGTGTATTGTCACTAATAATTGAGTATTTACAATTTTTGTATTGTATGTGTCTCAATTGTAAACTGTCTATTGCCTAATTACAATTCATCCACATCTAGATCAAATTTCAAATCAATTTGGCCCTAAAGAATTGTTGCACATATATGAGGCCTGACCAAGTTTGTGATCACAGCTTGGGTAAAATCAGGTTGAAGGACTCCTTCGGCCAGCTTCACTATATAATGCATGACGAACACACCACAATCTTTGCTGGTTTCTTGATACGGGCATTTGTTGATCTTCGTCAGTGGCCGCTTTGTTTCCTAAAACATAACCCTCTCCATTTCATGGGCAACATGTTTCCTAATGTGGTCCACCTCTGCAAAGTGTTGGTTGTGGTCACTCTTTAGTAGGTTGTACCACCTAAACCTCTTCTCCCTATAGTGGATAATTAGCAAAAGAAACTGTCTAGTAACGTAGATTGGAATGAAACCACTCTCGGTGTTAATATTTAGCCTGCTCATCAAGATTCCAACGACTTTGGAGAGTCTGTCCTCTGGGCTGTGCTGAGTACCAATGTTTTAATAGTGCTGGATCACAAACTTCTTGAAAAAACAATTGGGGTAAAGGTTGGGATATCTCGCATTGCTCTCCTCTAGAAGTTGGCAAAAGACGTCGATGACCTAGAATCATGAACAAACCAATTGTGTTAGTCATAACATGATGATTGACTAGTCATGTCAATCACAATACGACATGTAAACATATCATGTACTTGATAACATGAGTCCGTCTATCGTCATGTAATCACAAACATGATAGTCATAAAATATAATATCATATGAAACTTAGTGTATTATTCATACAATGATATAAGGACATTTCATATTATCATTAAAGTGATAAATAGAAGTGACCTTTACCTCTTTTCATATATTGTGTGATTCATAACACGCTATTTAATAAAATGTATGATCTATAATACAATAGTACCTCGTTCGTTATGTTCTCCTCCCTTAGCTGAGACACGTAGTCAGTGTGGAGAAGTGTCACCATGGATGGTCTCCTGATCTTCAACTCTTTGAATCTCTATGTGGAACACCATCTTTATATCAAGTTAGTTGTGTGGCACCAAAGCGCCCTCCTCCTTGTTCTTTTGCTACTCAATATGCTCTTCTACGTCTATCACTTGTCAGACACTCTCTAGTAATTCCTCATCAACTGGTGGGGTATTTGATATAGTGTCACTGTTGTCGGTAGCATTTGAGCCCACCATTTCCAGGGTGGGAGATTTTGCCTATGGTGGAGGGGTAACATATGGGCTAAGGACAGATGCCAATGGAACTTCATCCTCTGGCTTTGCCTTCTGCGCTTCACTTTCCGTGCATCCCGACTTTGCTATCCTCTCTTCAATGTAGCTGCTGAGTGCTTTGGCTTCTTCGAGCCCTCAACAACCACCTTCTTAGCTGGCTCCTCACCCTTAGATACATGAGCTGGTGGATTAGGGATTGTGTACCTCGTCCTCCTGGGCACCGGAGGTAGGAGGGGTGCGATAGGGCCAACATCTGAAGCTTTTTGCTTCTTTATTGTCAACTTTATTTGCTTTGAAGGAACCACTTCTTTATTTTGAGTCTTCTTTGTGCTTTCCATTTCTTTTTCATCTCGGGATTGCTCTTTGACCTCTTGGCATTGTTCCTTGATCTCCCGGGATTGTTCCTTGATGTCTTGGGATTGAACAACTTCATTTATTATCTTGAGGAATCTTGTTATTATGGTCCTTTCAAAATTTGGACCCTTCTTTATTGGGGAGGCAGCTTTCAGCTCTCTTTTCTATGCATGATATACGAATCAAGTGTGTTGTAGATGACACAACGTGTCCCCCTATTGCATTGATAGAAATGCGTTGATATATACAATCGTGTTATTGATCACACAACCACTACCATATCATTTTCTTAGCTAATGCCTAAGTGTGTTTGCCTGTGATCGATTATACGATTATCCCCATACTAACACGATAACGGAAAATGTCATGTTTTTCAAATTGTACTTACACAAAATGAAATCCTCATCGACAGACTGAGGGACATGTAATCTTTGCTCTTAAAGAGTAGATCAGTGAACAACTTCTCTTGATTTAGAAGCTCTAGACTTGACCCGAACTGACAACTCTCCTTCGGGGATTGGCAAAGGGGTTGTTGCATGCAGGAGTTCCAGTTGAGGGGGTTCATGCAGCTACTCTATCTCTACGTCAGGTGGGGGTTGCATCTATTCTATTAGGCATGTTGCCACCTGCAGATCATTTTTAACTCGCTGGAGCGCAACTTGAACATTGTCAGTGCTCCAACCCCGCTAACCATACAAAATTGCCTTCTCCAAAACCATGTCACAAATCCCGGTCATGACATCTACTAGCATGACGAAGGATTGAATGATGTCTTGGCCAGACTAAAATTGCCCTGACGACTAGCCATGGTGGTCATGAATGGGTATTGTTGTCCTATGAATCGTGGTTTGGGTGCCCTCCTTCTTTGCCTTTGGGGCCACCCTTTGGCCATTGGTCAAGTGAGCCTCTTCGGCAATAGGAGCTATTTTGATAATAACTTGTGTATTTGGCATGAGACACATGAATACCTTCTCATATCACTTCCTCATCAAGTGATGAGCTAGTAGCTTCTTCCTTGCCTTTTTGTCGGCCATGTTAAGTTTTGTAGCCTTCTCTACGTTGGTCAACAGTTGAGTAAACCCAGGCCACTACTTGCACCTTGAGCTACATGGAGAACCACTTGGAGCCCATATAGAGGTATACTTAAAAAAACTACACCTAGTGGACAAGGAGAAACAAACTGGTCAGTAGTGCACAAATGTCATGTATGTCATGTCATGGATAACACACGTCACTCCATCATTGTGTTATCACTTAAACTGCTAGTCTATTATCATGTAATTCTATATACACGATAGAATACTAAATCATCTTGCCAATAACATGATAAGTATACTTGCATGTTATACATCGTGTTTTCATACACACGATACACATACTATCACATGATTAAGACAATGATATACATAAGTGATCTAAACATATCGTGTCATGAGTACTATGCTAATCGACCACATCATGTTATTGATAAGATGAGATTTACCTAGAGCACAAATGAATCCCCAAAGAGAATTCTAGCGGTGGCAGAGTGCTCATCCTGTCTATTCTTGATGTTTCAGTGGGCTGATGATATGCCTCAATTCAATATATCATGAACTGCCCCAGCCCAATTGTACCTCCCCACAAGTGTCAGGTCATCTATGAAATCACACAAAGATGGGGATATGTATCAGTTGCTCTGTGTGAATAAAATGAGGACCACCATGTGCACGATGGCCAACCATGCTAAGTCCTCATTGGAGACAATCCGGCTGTTGTCAGCCACTTCTTTCTATATTTCTTCAATTAGATTCTTCTCTGGCCGCTTCCTTGCTAAGAACTTCTTGAAGAATTACCCCTTGCCTTGGGCAGCCTTCCCCTTGCCACTTCCAACTTTAACGGGTTCCCTGTCGCAGTCAAACCCGTGATCAAGGTGACTACTTCCACCATAAATGGTAGTATTTTACCCCTAATGTTGAACACCTCTTGTGAGTGATCCCAGCACTCAACAATTATAACGACTAGGAGCGGCCTGGAGATATTGATTGGCTCGCAATCATATACCAGTAGAACTTAGTCTCCTCCAAGATTGCCTTGCATCCTGGCCTAGATTCGATAAGGTCTTTTGAAAGTCAAAATCTAGTGAGAAAACTATTCTTTCTCAGACCCAGTCTCCTCCCATAGATTATCTTCTTCTTGTCTTTTGATCCTTCACTGATTCCGCCATTTGCCTGTATTTTTCTAGCTTTTTGTCTACAAAATTATGTGTGTGTGTAAATCAACAATGGGTCGTGACCAAAATGAAGAGTCGCGTTGATTCACATTATGTAACTAACATGCATATATATGCTATATTTATATATCGTGTTATCGGATACATGATATGATGCCTCTCAGACATGATATATAGCACAACACTTGAATGTCATCTTTCACTTGTCATGTTATTAATGACACGTTATGTATGCTACGCATACCTAATATGAGGACATCTATATCAATTATTGTATTCTCAAACACACAATATATTACTTACCATATACTTGATCACACAATATGTTACTGTGATGATAAATTTAGTGCCTACTTTGTGTGTCCTATAACACGACATATCAAAAATTGTGCATACGAACATACAATATAGAGCTAGAGAAAGGCCTTACCACGAAATTTATCCAAGCCGGATTAACACCTCGGCTAGCCTATAATTTTCTCCAAAGTTCACTTCTTTGCCAGGATTGCGTTAGTATACAGCCCAACAAAACCTCACTTCACGGCCAAAACTTGCTTTGGGGTGGAAATTTTTGAAACCAGCTTTCAAAAACAAGAGAATCAGAACTCACGATGAAGTTTTTTCAAAATTTCCTTTTGGAAACAAGAAAAACCCAATTGTGCAGAAAATCGACTAGAGTTTTTCGAAATCGCTGATGGCATGGTTAGAAATCCGAACTCACACTGCATGTATGCTTGTGACTGCTCCGACTACCGAAATTGCCGGTGAGATGGATCGGAAATTGGAACCAAGGCTTATCATTGAGAAATCGCCGGTGTTTGAAGTCCTTTTTGTGTAAATGCGACTGTGTAAGGGTTTTACACGATATAAAACCCTAAAACCTGAACATGGGTATTTATGTCCAAAAATTTCCTTATATCATGTAAGTTTGGGTTTGTTGACATTTTTTTGGGAAATCCAATGAATATGGAATATTGTGTTCGTCTACTACATAATATGGAAAACACTCTATAAAGCCTAGAATTTTTTCCATATTACATGGCCAAAGAGTAAAATATTCTATAGTACCTAGTTTTGAACATTAAATACTGTATCACTTGCTTTAAGATAAAACTGCTCTTAGGTTTAAATAAAACCAATCCCCATACATATCCTCATAAATACACAATGGGCACCATTCCGGTGGAGAGGAAGGATCGGCGACAAGGTGGAGTTCATCAGTGGGAGATGATTATTGGCAACTCACTAGAGAGTCACCAGTGATGGTAAAAACAAGTTTTTGTACATGACAAAAGAGGTTTCAGGTAAAAAAGGCTTCATTTTGACCGATGCAATCACCCTTTAACCTACATAATGGAGAGGATTGATATTTACATCCAGTATAGTGGACAGGAGGCAATGATGGCGTGTATGTAGGTGGAAAGGCATAGTTGATGAATATTGATCCCTTGGTGAGATTCGGCGAGCTGCACGTACAAGTAAAAAAAAGACTTGCCATTAATGGTAATGTGACTTTGAAGAATTTGATTATATCTTCGCAATCATCCATTTTGTATGAATTAGAAGATGATGAAAACATGCAGTCAATGTTTTCCATTCATAAGAAGGTAAATAAAGAATCTTTATCATTGTATGTGGAGATGAACGGGCTTGTCAAAGGTAACAAATCACGATCAATGGAAAGGAGCTAGACTTTGAATAGAGATAAATCACCAGTGGTATCGGCTTACCCCAGCTTATGGGAGTTAACAATACACAATTAACTTGTTAAGCAGTTAGGTTAAATTTAATTTTATATTACATGACATTATACTTTATCGTGTACTTGAAAACACGATAATATTAATATCAATTTTAGTAAAAACATAATATTTATAACATAGCATAACTAATGATGCAAAATAAAAAAGCAATATCTCACATATTCTTGTTAGCGTAGAAACAATAACACAACTTACATGCATATTGTCCCATCAATAACATGATTAAATTTGTAAGCATGTAACAAAATGCACAATGCTAAGTTATATTGCATATTTATTAATACGTTAATGTCCATTGCAAATTGGGAGAACCTGAAGATTTCAACTCAACAAATCCATGTAGCACATCGTCCAACATTCTAATGTCTACAAAACCTATTACAAAAGTCATTCATACTAGATTTGAAGAAATTTCGCCAACAATGGGTGCGATAAAGACTACATTTGATAACTATGATCCCCCATACAACCCTAGAAATTATGATGGCCAAAAATTTGCAGAAATGTGGGGTGATGACAATTGGAATGACAATGATATAATTGGCATATAAATAATTCAAACATAGCGACGTACCCAGTAATATTGATGTTGAGGCTAAGGCTGAGTGGGAGATAGTCGATTATCTCAACCGTTTGGAACCAAATATTGATGAAGGTTCGATAATGACTAGCAGTTTGTAAGCAAAGGACTACCAAAATCTACTCCAATTGGGTGCACGTTTCAAAAGCCTGGTACATTTCAAGAGGGTATTGATCGACCTTGCAATAAAGTAGAATTTCAAATATTGGGTTGTAGGTGTGAACAAGAATGCATGCATTGCAAAGTGCTCTGACTAGTCTTGCAAGTGGTACATAAGTTTATCAAACATAGGAGATCATGTGATTGTAACAAGGTTAGTGTCTGACCATGCGTGTGGAATACAAAAAAAGTCAATTGACCACCCTTTAGCATCTCACCTTTAGATTGCGAGAAAATGTTACAACCCTTTTAAAGATTCTACAGACATTAAATAAAAAAGTATGGCTAAATATATTTTGAAGCACTTGGGTATAACTGTGAACAACAAATGTTGGCGTGTAGGTAAGGCACACTTATGATATTTATAGAGTCATGTTTACAAAAAAATGACTTAGTAACATGATGTGCTATCGGCAACAATAGTTGTCTTTTCATGTTACTCTGAACACGTTGCATATCAAGTCCAGTTTTATGAAAACACAAATAGCTATCCTTTTGTGTTATTGGGAACACGACTTGTTAACCTATCATGTAAGCAGTTTCAATATTAACTACATCAAATCATGTCATGCAAGTAAAGCATTGTGTGACTTAATCAATGAGGGCCTAGATGAATCCTATCGCATACTTTCTGCATACGAAATTAAGATAGAAATGATTAATCTAGGTAGTGCAGTAGTTCCAATCAAATCATGTGATATTCTTCAACCTATAGGTGCCTATGATTTTATAAGAGTATTTTGGATGTTTGGGCGAGTTGCAAGATCTTTTAGAACAACATTGAGGCCATTACTGACCATAGATGCGACTTTCTTGAAGGGAAAGTGTGACAACTACCATTTTCTATAATAATATAATTATAATATCCTTGTTCGACATATGTAAATTTCTATACATGTGACTGAACGTGATGGCCATCGATGCAAAACAATCACAAATATATCATTTCTCATTCTAATCAGTATCATAAAAATATAACGGAATTATTGCATAGACATAAATACTAACTAACATAGTCACCAGAACGTAAAATTATTGCACATGCCAAGTACCACTATGCTTAGAACTAATAGTTATACTGAGTTTACAAATCTCTAGGCACACCGTGCCATTAAACATCAGTCACATAAATAATTACAAAGAAATCTAATACAACAATCAGATAAATTATTCAAAAATCCCTTCCGCTTCCACCTCTTTCATTTCTAAAACACCTGCAGGATATGGGGGTGGGTGTGTATATTTATATTTATATTGAGTAGGCTGACTTAAAATTGAAAGTGGTGCTAAGCAGCAAACCTTCAACAACACTTATAATCCTTTCACACAATCTTTTATCCACGGTAAATCACCTAGAAAATCAGTTAGTTCATAAACAAATTAAATCCACAAGCTCAATTCACCTAGAAAATCAGTTAGTTCATAAACAAATTAAATCCACAAGCTCAATTCTGAATCACATCAAATCCGTAAGCTAAATTCTGAATCACATCAAATCTACAAGCTCAATTTTGAATCACATCAAATTCACTAGTCGTCATACCCAATGACTTATTTTCCTCATTATCATGGGGCAACGGGGATCACTTAGGGAAGCAGTTTTCCCATGATACTCCACCTTGTGTGCACCACTTGTCGATTATTTTTCTCTGCTGACATCAAAACACTATGATAATTCCTAGTTTTTCAGCCTAGGAACTACCCATTAGGTGCACATAACCAAAACACAAAGTAGCACGTACAAAATCAGTTCACAACAGAATAATTTTGCTTAAAACAAGTATCATCAATATACTTGTGCAAAATCATAATAACTTTCATAAAAATTTACACTAAGTATGTGTTTAGAGTTTAAAACCCCCTAACTCGCTCCCCCCACAAGTACGAAGATGACGCACCAGACTCCAAGAACTTTGACATCATGTTTCTAGGCCTTACAGATCTCAAACCGAAAAAATAACCCCACCATGATGTCTAGAAGGCTTGATTTAGGTAAGAACACCTCTTAAATACTTAAATTGAACTTAAAACATCTTAGAACGAGAGAGACAATGTTTGAGGAGTGTGGGAGAGAAGAAACTAGAAATATGAGGCTCACATGCCCTTAAATAAGAGTGTGAAGCGGTTCACTACGCGCATGGGGTCTAGCCCGTGCACGGTTAGCATGACGTGCACCATGCATCACGCATTGCATTAATGCGCATCATACATGCTGACGCATGTCCCGCTGGTGTCAGCACACTGACACTAGCTGACACAATAAATAGTATTTTTATTATTTCTTTCAAAATTTCAAAAACTTCAAATGAGTGTAACTTTTTATCCCGAATTCCTATTCACACGTTCTTGGTACCATTTGGCTCATATCAACAAGCCTTACAAAACTAGAAACCACTTTTCAAGTGGGTCTTACCCATATTACACGCTTTTTGAGGCCATAACTTTTGGGCCCGGTGTCCAATTCTAGCAGTTCAAGACC
This sequence comes from Saururus chinensis, assembly GCA_035235625.1. Lineage (NCBI taxonomy): Eukaryota > Viridiplantae > Streptophyta > Magnoliopsida > Piperales > Saururaceae > Saururus > Saururus chinensis. Next base: position 28,763,893 of record CP141142.1, read on the forward strand.
CGTTATACTCGTCTTTCAACGCTTTATCACATCATTACATAAACTCATAGAGTAGAAATCTTTAATTGATGAAACTCAATAAAAACTAGAATATAAGCATTATTAGAAGCAAAAAATCACATCCAAAAATCAGAGTTGTTACAAGATACCTTAAAGAAATTTCATCTTCAAAATTTAACCCTTCATTAACGGAAGTGGCTCTACCATAACACTTTCACCAATGGCATTTTTGTCCATTCAAAGAATTTATTAGAAGCTCAATAAAAACTAGAATATAAGCATTATTAGAAGCAAAAAATCACATCCAAAAATCAGAGTTGTTACAAGATACCTTAAAGAAATTTCATCTTCAAAATTTAACCCTTCATTAACGGAAGTGGCCTACCATAACACTTTCACCAATGGCATTTTTGTCCATTCAAAGAATTTACTCCTATTTTGCTCCCTATTATCCAAGGTTTTGATCATTTACTTTTCAATTGAAGAATCATATTCTAAAACAATCATAGCTTAATCCAAAACATTTGAAAATTCTCTTACAAACTTCTAAAACTTAAACCTATGAACCATATCAAGAACACCACTAGTTGTGGGGAAAGACCAATTTTAAAATAAACATAACTCTCAAGGTGAACTTCAACTCCTCATCTCTAGGTTTTCCCCTTAAAACTTAATCTTGTACCAACTTCCTTTGCATTACTCCCGACTTACAAAATCATTACCAGGTAATATATCTTTGGTTGTGCACATAGAAATATTTCTATGTCGACACTAGTACTCACATCCCATACAATGAGTACTTCACGACGCTACAGAATTAACTTCTACTATGATTAGTGCAATAGGGCTTGGAGCTATCCATTGAAATAATGCATCCCATACCACAAGTGTTGAATGGTTTCTCCTCAGCTATTCCACAACCCTGCTACAGGCTTACCTAAGAGTGTTTTCGATCCCAAAACTGAACATCCTCCACTAGATTAGAACTTTTCATATGATTTCAAACTTGTAGTTAGAAAATGTCTTCAATACAAGTTGTCATGTCCTTTATTTTTAAAACCCTTTTTAATAGCACAAACAATAAATCCCAAAGAAATTATTTTTGTTTTAATCCAAAATAAATTATTCAGTTAATTATTCATATCATAATAACAAGGGTTCGCTACTATGAATATCAAATCATATTCTAATATTACCTAACTCTAAATTCCATAATCAACAAATAATTTATCTAAGCAAAAGTCTATTATCAATAAAAACTAAGTTGGCTCTTATGTCCAAAATTCATTCACCGGTTATATCTCCCATCCATGGCACTTCTAATGTTTGAATGGTCCTCTCATATTGCTCATTTGTTTGCGAGTGGAAGGCTATAATGAAACTTAGGTTATACCTAACCTCTTCTGAAGTCCTTTCCAAAATTGAGAAGCAAATCAACTATCACGATCTGATAAAATCAACAATGACACTTTGTGTCGACTCAAGGTTTCCTTTATTTACATCTTTCCAAATAGCTTCATTACCTTACAATGTTCTAGGCAAGCCTGTAACAAAATCCATCGAAATGTGATCTCATTTCCACTTAAGATTTCAATCTATTGTAAGGTACTAGTTTTTTATGTTTAGCTTTAACGTGCTGGCAAGTTAAACACTTAGAGACATACTCTCCTATGTCTCTTTTCATCCCATTCCACCAAAAGTTCATTTTTCATGTCATGATACATCTTCGTTCCTCTTGGATGAATGATGTACTGAGATTTATGTGCTTCACACAAAAGATCTTGCCTTAGTTTGAGTACTACCGGAACCACTAATCTTTTTCAAAATCTTACTCTTCATCCATTAGAGTCTCTATCAAAGTCAGGACTACCTAGCAAAGCCTGCACATCTTAATCTTCTTTTTGAGTCTCCAGAATATGCTCATCTAATTCTGATTTTACTTCCAAGTTGGCCACAAAAGAACTATTGTTTTCCAAAAACAACTCAAGTTGAAAGATTATCACTTCTCCCATCAATTTTTGCTTCATCACCAGTATTTGAGAAATTCTCGGTTTTGCGACTCAATGTATTGGCCACCACCTTTTCTTTTCTTGAGTGGTAATTAATAAAAAAATCATAGTCCTTACAATATTCAATCCCCTAATTTTGTTTCCTGTTAAGATCACTTTGTCATTTTGCATCAGCACACATCCTAGGCCTATTCTAGAATCGTCACTAGATATGATGAATCCTCTACTATTAGTTGGCAAGGCTAAGACTAGTACTACGGTTAGCTTCCTTTTTAACTCTTGAAAACCATTCTCACATTCTTCATCCCACATCCTCACTATTTTGATCTTGGTTGGTTCTATTGATACTCTATCTTTTGAAATAATGTGACACCAGAAAATAATCTATTATGGCCAGAATTTACACTTACTCAGCTTAGCATATAACAATGGTCTCTCAGAGTTTGTAGAACTATCAATAAGTGTTTTTTTTTACTCTTAGTAGAATAGACTAAAATAGCATCAACCAAAAATAATCACAATTGAGTTTTAAAATCTCATTTTAGAGGTCTATAAAAGTTACAAGAGCAATTGTCAATCCAATGACAACTATAAAAATCCATAGTGGCCATATTGGGTACAAAAATATGTCTTTAAATTATCTTCATCCTGTACTCTTAATTGATGGTATTCAAACTTTAAATCTATTGTAGGGAATAGCTTGGCCTCTTGTAACTAATCCAACCAATCATCGATCAAGGTCAATAATACTTATTCTTTAAGGTAACATAATTAAGCATTTGATCATTTGTACATAATCTTAATTATTTGTTCTTCTTTCTTACTAACAGGACTTGAGCTCCTATGGGAGAAACACTAGGTCGATAAAAAAATCCTTTATCCAACAATTTATGTAATTAACTTTTTACTTTTTTTCATTTCACAGAAGTTATTTGGTAGGGTGCCTAAGAAATAAGACATACTCCTGGTAGTAAGTCAATATCTCTTCATAGTGATACCCCAAGAAGATCATCAAAAAACACATCAGGAAAAACCCTTATCACACCAATATTTTCTAATTTAGAAGTTAAAGGCTCTTCAGACATAACACTAGTAAGATACACATGACATCCTTTAGATATCAATCATTGAGTATTAATAGCAGCGATGGCAGGTGCCCTTGTATGTTCCTTATTTCCACTAAAGGTAAACTTTTTCTCTCCTTGCTTAAAGAACAAAAGTCTTTTCCTTTGACAGTCTACCAAGACTTCATTCTCAGCTAACTAATCTATTCCTGAAATGACATCAAAGTTTGTCATACCTAAGAGTATAAGGTTAGTCTCCCATTTTTTGTTTTCTATTGACATAGATACATATTGCATAATCTTCTGAGTTAGGAAAGTTTTCCCCTAGGAGTTAACACTTCTAATATATATCCTAGTTCTCTAATTGGACAACCAGTACTTAAAATAAATCATAGGATATATATGTGAATATAAAAATCCTAGATCTACTAAAACTTTAACAATCTTGTCCATGATTAGAAGTGTACTTTGTATAAATTCTATAGAAGTTTAAGCTTTAAGCATAGACTTGCCCTTGTGTCTCAGCTTTTGTTCTGTCTTTATCCCCCTTTGGTTCTTCTTCTTAGGGCATTTCTTAATCTTGTGTCCCCATTTGCTACAAGAAAAGCATAGTCCCTCAGAGTGATAACAAACTCCGGGTGGATGAAAGCGGTTGCACTTGGAACACTTTTTTGATTTCTTCCTCCCTTGAAATTGTGCCTGTGATCCAGAAAGTGTCTGAACTTTTTTAAAACTATTCTAGTTAGGAAATGTATATTTACTCTTTCTTTCTTCTATCTTAGACCTGTATCTCTACCTACGTTCCTTATGTTCCACTCGGAACTCTTGATATTCCTCATCCAACACAAAGGATAGTTCCATTGTCTTTGAAAGAGTAGTGGATTTAGGCTTGAATCCTTCCATCTGTAAGTACTGAGTCATTCTCTACATCATTAGATCGAAGAGGTTTGCTATTAGGTTTTCTGATGCTACTAATTCATGAGTCAAAACTTCAATGTGAGCTGGGTCCTACGGTACAAATAGATTGTAACAACCTTAAGTTCACAAAAAATTTTCAAGCAGACAATGATTATTTATAAATATTTCATACACACATACTAGAAGAGGTGTGTTTAAAACACGTGGCTCAAAAAAGTGGCATGCTTAAAACACACACCAAACACATAATCACAAAATAAGTTAAACCATATAGTTTAACTTAAAAGAGGAAACAAACTTTTAAACTCAACACACAACTTTTCAGGCTTGGGGCTTCTCAAGGTAAGTTTTTCCTTTGTGAGCACTTCAACGAAGTAGTGCTCCTCTTTCCACAGGAGACACATCTCCCATGTGAGCGCTCCGTGTACCACTTCAACCCCTTGCCCTTGTCATCTTTGAGCATCTTATTCCCTTTCCTCTTTCATAGGATGTAACTTACATGGGTCAAAGTTCCTCATAATATTTTCTCCCTCAAGGCTCTCTGTCTCTTCCTACCCATCCTCCTTGGAAGGTTCCTCCTTGGATGCATCCTCCTCATATGGTTCCTCCTCAGACTCCTTGATCATAATCAGGGAATCAAAAATGGTTATCACTTTGTGGACTTCACTATTCTAAGATGAGGAAGGTGAAGCAACAGTTTCAGACTCTTTTGAGGAGTCCAAAATTTCCACAATGATAGTTTTCTTTGAAGGTTGTCCTCTATTTCTCTCTACTCACGATAGCAAGGACAATTTTTCTAGCCATCAAGTTGTACAATGAGCTAGGGATATGTGTCTTCTTTGGCTTACTGGCCATCTATCTTATGTTTTCCAGAAAACAAGGAATTAGTCAAATCATAGGATATAAAATACTAATTATTTGTGTGACCAATTAAAACTATTGCTCTAGTAACAGTGAACCTTGGGCTTTGATACCAAATGTGACTACCGCTATTTTCTATCCTAATATAATATAATATCCTCATCCTACATGTGTAAATTTCTCGCATTTGACTGAATGTGATGACCGTTAGTGCAAAACAATCACAGATCTATCATTTCTCATTCTAATCATTATCGTAAAAATATAACATAGTTATATAACAACCATAAATATTGACTAAGATAGTCAACAGAATGTAAATTTATTACACATGCCAAGGACCATTGTGCGTAGAGCCGATAGTTATACTGAGGCACATTGTGCTGTTAAACATGTCACATAAATAATTACAAAGAAATCTAAGACAACAATGAGATAAATTACTCGAAAATCCCTTCTCCTTCTACCTTTGTCCTTGCTGAAACACCTGCAGCATATGGGGGTGGGTGAGTATATTTATACTCAATAGGTTGAGTTAAAATCTAAAGTGGTGCTAAGTAGCAAACCTACAAAAACCCTTGTATTCCTTGAACATAATCTTTTATCCATGGTAAATCACCTAGAAAATCAATTAGTTTAGAAACAAATTAAATCCACAAGCTCAATTCCGAATCACATAATATCCACAAGCACAATTCCGAATCACATCAAATCCACTAGCCATGATACCCAACGGCTTATTCCCCCTGTGCTCATGGGGAAATGGGGGTCACTTAGGGAAAGAGTTTTCCCATTATACTCCACCCTGTGCATGCTACTTCCCGATTATTTTTCTCAGGGCCATCAAAACACTATGGTAATTCCTGGTTATTAAGCCAGCGACTACCCATCAGGTGCACATAACCAAAAAAAAAATGGCACATACAAAATCAGTTCACAACATAACAACTTTCCTTAAAACAAGTCTCATCAATATACTTGTGCAAACACATTCATAAAAATTAACACTAAGTATGTGTTTAAAGTTTAAAACCCCCTACCTCACTTCCCGTGTGAGAACGAAGACGATGCACTTGACTCCATGAACTTGGATGTCATGTTTCAGGACCTTATAGGTCTCAAACTAGAAAAATAACCCCGTCATGACTCCAAACACGCTCAATTTATGTAAGAATGCCTTTTGAACAACTTGAATTGGGCTTAAAATGACTTATAATGAGAGAATGAAGTTTGAGGAGTGTGGGAGAGATGAAACTAGAAATCCAAAGCTCACATGCCCTAAAATAAGCATGTGAGGAAGTTTATGTGCGTCATGCATGTGTGGTACACATGCCAGCCACATCACATGTGTCTTCAATGTGCAGCGATGCATGCCGCGTGCACAACACGCAACGTGTTTAGGGGCCAGCCCATGCACAATCAGCGTGCCACGTGCCTCTTGTAACATGTGTGTCACGTTGACATGCCGATGTATGTTATGCTGGAATGAGCATGCTGATGCCAAATGATGCAATAAATAGTATTTTTATTATTTATTTTTAATTTTTTTAAAAAAACTTCAAATGAGCATAACTTTCTCTCCCAAACTCCGATTCATGTGTTCTTGGTACCTTTTGGCTCATGTCGACGAGCCCGACAAAACTATACGCTACATAGGTAGGTTATCTTGCACTTTTCAAGTGGGTCCTGCCCATGTGGCACTCTTCTCAAGGCCATTACGTTTGGTCTCAGTGTTCGATTTGAGCGGTTTAGAACCCATTACACTTGTCTTTCAATGCCTTATCACATCATTACAAAAACTTATTGAATAGAAATATTTTATTAATTAAAATTAATAAAAATTTGAATATAAGCATTATTAGAGGCAGAAAATCATATCCAAAAATCAGGGTTGTTACATAAAGTGTCCCGGTAAGCTATTGATAGCAACTGTACTAGATGGGAACAATAACATACTTTATGTCGCATTTGTTGTGGTCGAGAATGATTATGAGAAAATTAGGACCTAGTTTCTCTAATACACATGTACATGGAAACGCTTCTCTAAAAACCATTAGGGCCTATGGTATGAGACTAGGTAGTGGTGATGTTATTCCTATGTGTTGGTTAGGTTCAATATTTGGCAAGATCGGTATAGCTGAGTCACTCAAGTCGTGAGGTTGGCTATGTTGTTTCGATACATGTAATTTTAGTTAGCAAGCTTGTCATATGACAAATGTGTTGGGTATGGGGAATATCTTAACATGTAATTTTAGTTAGCAAGCTTGTCATATGACAAATGTGTTGGGTATGGGGAATATCTTAACATGTAAACAAGATAATAAGTAGGAATAATTTCGGTTATATACAAGATGATGGTTATAAATGGGATAAAATGATATCTCATAAATGATTAATTCTATATTGAGTGCACACTTGAGAAATTACTGAAATAGTCTAAGTGGATTTTGGAGGACTTTATGGTGTCATGACATGTAATGCCATTAGGACTAATGTCAGCTGTAGATGGGCAGTTCAATACAGACCCTTGATTTTATTTTTGTATATCATGATATGCATTTTACTTAAATATGTTTTAGGTTGAATGCTTCCAGTTTGTTTCAAAAATGCTCTCATAATGACATAGAGGTAGTCAAGATTAATTTCAAGGCATAGGTAGTTCATAACATTTCATTTCATGGCATATGTTATGCCCACTTCACTCAAGAATTTGGAATAAACTACATTCATGTGGTATGATGCATATAGTTTTGCATGAGCATGCTTAGGATGCATGTAGATTGCATTTTATTATTTTCTAGCATAGTAGTAGGTCAGCTTATTGAGATTTGGCTCATGGGTAGTTCACCACCATGCATATTTTTTAAGCATAGGTTTTTGCAATGACAATAGAAGATGGATGCATATGGTTCTTTGTTGTTCAGTGACCATGTATTTCAAACTCACAACTGCAGTTTCCTGTGATTTTTAATTATTTGTATTTATTTGGAAACAAATTTTATGTTGTAGTTTCTGAAAAATATCTAGGGAGCTAGGTCGTGACAAATCTATGAGGAAAAATTATTGCGATGTTTCTCCTTTATGTTCAAAATACTCAAAAGTGTTTCATTCATGTGAGAGTGTGTAAAATTTACCTTTGAATCAACCACTGTGTTCAATCTTCTACCATGCAATTCAAAACTCAGTAACTCCTCTTTTTCAAGTTAATCAATTCTACATCTAACTTTGATCACATCACTAATCTAATTAGATTCTACATACTTAAATACACACTTTTGGACTTACTTTTGATCATAAAATAGAGTCAATTATAAAACACCCCAATATGTTCTAACAAAGTGAAATTTGGATAAGTTTTTACCACTTACATAATTTTCCTACAATAGTTATCATTCTAGCATTGGCATGCCCCATTTGAAGCACTTTATGGTTACCTCTGTCAGTCCTCCACGAGTTGGAATGAAATTGGTGAGAGGCAAGTATTCAAGGAAGAATTGATAAGTTAATTGTTGAGAAAATCCAAAATATTAAACAAATGCTTCTTCCTGCTCAAAACTGTCAAAAGAAAAATGCCATTCAAAGAAGGAGGGATTTGGAATTTGAGGTGGGAGATCGTGTTTTTGAAAGTTTCACCGATCAAAGGGGTGATGAGATTTGGAAAGAAGGGAAAGTTGAGACCGCGATTTGTTGGGCCATTTGAAATTTTCGAAAGGATCCAACAGTTTATTGATCAACTTTGCTGCCTACCCTTGTTAATATACATGATGTTTACACACCTAAATCTACTTATGTGATTGATGTGACAAGTACTTCAACCTTATCTTACTCGTAAGGAGGAGCCGGTGCAAATATTGGATAGAAAGATTCGAACTTTAAGGAATAAAGAAATCCCTATGGTAAAGGTTCATTGGAAAAGGCAAGCTTGGGAAGAAATGATTTAAAATTTTGAAGTTGAGTTCAAGAAAGCCTATCCCCTTCCTATTTACTAGTGATTGATCAAATTTTGAGATCAAAATTTTTTTCAAGGAAGGATGTGAGACCCAGGATTTTCATGGAGTGTTTTGTATGTTTAATTATTTTGAATATCTTATTTTATTGATTTTATTTTATTTGATTTTGACTCCATTGATATCGACTCTAACATATCAGCGAACACATTGATGGAGATAATGTTCCTGAGTCCTAAACTCAAGAAAGTAGCAGCAGTGAAGTTCAAAATAGGGAAAAAGAAATTATTTCTAAGAATATTCTAAATTTCTAAAACAAAAAGTTAATATCAGCAAGCATTGACACGTAAGTGGAAATTTGGGCTATTGTCCGTAGGCCTTGATAGGCCAGCATTTTGCGTTGGCAAAGTGTAGTTTCTATTATTAGTTTTCCATCGACACATCAATGAGATCAATGCAATTTGTTGATGGGTTTGAAATTGTTGCACATGGTGGTTGTGTATGATTTTGGATGTGGTTATGTACTAGAATTTAGTTATTTTTCTCCCTAATAAATACCTTGGACCCCTCGTAACCCAAATCTTTTTGAATTTCTGACTGTTGACCCAATAAGGAGAAATTAGGGCACATCAAAGTTTAGAGCAAGAGGAGAAAAGGCTAGACTCTAGGGACCTTGCCACGATAAATACAAATAATTCATGATGTTATGGTTGATTTCTGAGATTTATGCCACGATCATGATGTTAGATCATGTTTTTCAATTCATGATGATTTTATCTTGGTGAAAGCATGATTTTTCATGATGGATTGGTGGTATGAAGTAATGATTGATCCATGTTATCTATTTTGAGAGAAGTGGGTTAACCAAAAAAGTCTATGTGATCTTCTTCCCAATCACCAGCACAACCATTGACACGTTGATGATGGTGTCAGTGGAAGGAGGAAGATGACAATACTAGCATCGATACACTAAGATGTGTTGGTGATAAACTAGTCACCGATAATAAGATTGATGCATAGGTGTGGTGTCAATGAAGTAGGCACTCACAATTAGCAATGGTTTGATGCATCAATGGCATGTCAAAGGTCATCGATGCCCTAGCCAACATGCCGGTGTGGTTACCGATGATATGTCAGTGTAGTTACCGATGGTACATCAATGTGGTTACCAATGATACATCAATACAGGGGATCCCAAGCATGATTTTCGATAAATGTTTATGCTATTTATAAGTATCATAATAGTATTATTTTCTTTGCATTTGGATACATAATTAGATGGTGTTGAGCATGTATTATATAAGGGCAAGTAAGCTCTAATGTATGTGTCCTTGTGATCGATAGTATTCTTGATCAGTGTATTTCAACACTTAAGGACCATAAATCATAGTATCTGGTTGCCTCCAAAAGTGTATCGTCTTAGCCACATAGATAGAAGGGTATGGTATGAAAATGATCATTTTCTTCCAACTCTCCAAAAGTGGAGAGTTATATGTAGAGCCATTCCCTGGCATAGTAGTTAGGTTTGAATAGAAATATGATTGTTCTAGTGCAACATAATACAAGAGGTTTGATTATCATGAAAGTCGAGATCTTGACCACTTTGCACTACAAAAAATTTGATTTTTAGTGATGGTTGCCAATTGTGGCTAAAAAGCACCTTGACTGTTGCTAAAGGTATTAGCGACGGTCAAGGCTCTATCACTGCCGAGTGCATCACAAATAATATTAGCGATAGCCGATTTAGTTTTTAGTGATGGGCATGGCTGTCGCTGAAAATCCATCCTACATGTCGTCGTTGAGTTTATAGCAATGTTGTATGAAGCTTTAGAGACGACTGTAGTTGTTGCTAATGTATATGTTTTCAGTGACGGCCACAAAAGCCGTCCTTCAAACTCAAATTTTAGCAATGCCCATTGTAGACCGTTGCCGATGCTCATTTTTATTTTTTTAAAATAATTCATTATATTTGCAGTGACGATTGTGGCTGTGGCTGTGGCTGTCACTAATGCTCACTTTTTTAAAAAATTATTATATTTTCAGTGATAGCCACAGTTGTGTTGCTGATCATAATTTAAAAAATATATATATACCTGCTTTTTTATTCTACTGCTTCCAACTGAGTGTTGCTAGGATCAAAATATCAAAAACCATGAGTGCATAATTTTTTGTATTCCAGCTCTTCACCCAAATAAAGTGTCAATGCTCCATCAGAGCAGCAGGAAAAATGAGACAAGGAGCACCTCCAAGCCCTCCGTCAAGTCCTGCATAAAATTTGATGTAAGAACCGGAGAAGAAGAGGAGGAAGTAAAGGAGATGAATTTATGATTCTACAATTAAAAATAAATTTTGGGCTCTAGTATAAAATGGTATTCACAGTACCGCACAAGTGCATTGAATTCTGGATGAAATTGTAGAAAACACCAAATGGGTCTGGCATTGAATTCTGGACAGCTACGTTGATCAAGCTTTTCCATGACTTTGTCTTCTCTTCCTTAACAAGCATACAATGTTAGAGTAAAGATTACCCATATATTCTTCTGCAAATAAATATGGGATGTCTGTTTGAGAACAAGTATACAGACTAGTAACTTTTCAGTAGTCCACGTTACTAAACGCTGTAAAGCAGAAAATTGTAAAGAAGAATATACAATCTTGGCTGCCATGCTGAAGGCCTCACGGTGAGGGATTTCTGGCTTTGCAGATTCGATTCTTTGTATCTCCTCCCTGCATCATGTCACTTCCTGTCAAGTGCTTCTACTTATATTTATCAAAAATCTGTAAAGCATTGGCTAAGAAATGTGTTTCCCTATTTAGTTACGAAGGTGAGTTAGCTGGATCAGTATAGTCCATAAATCTGGCTTGAAAGAAATGGGGAACTGTATACAAACATATGTTGACCAGTAGGCATATTATGTTGGTCAGATTGTTATCAAAATGGTCATGCAAAACTCATATGATTGCTCAGATGGAAAGAAAGCAAAAATCCATCATAATTAATGTTATAAGAACTAGATAACAATATTGGGATGTCAAAAACATGAGATAAACATGTTAGAAGCTTGTCAACTCGTCATCAGAAATAACTATTGTAGTAGTATAGTAGCAAAATAAAAAATACTCATGAGTTCTTGCTTCATGAATAGGTTGTAAGCAGATGGAAGAATATGTTTCTTCTCTGGTGTTGTTCCCAAACAATAGTAAGCGGAAAGTTACACTAAGAGAGAGAGAGAGAGAGATGATTCATAGTCCATACATTTCACAACAAAGAGTGCTTTCGGTTGCGTCTACTGGTTAGAAGTTGATGAAGATTCTTTGGTCGAGGGCTGGTTCATAGTCAGCGCTCAGTGCGCAAACCATAATTCACATATCAAAACAGCCCATGAGCAGAGTATTCAGTAGACCTATGAGAAGAAGTCCATAGCTCAGAGGTCCTGACAAGAGATTACATAACAAAGTCAAACATAGGTTGGAAATCACAAAGAACAGAAATAACAAGAGTTCTGACAGTGAAGAAGGATAAGTATAATTGTTCATCAACATTCAAAATTAAGCAAGGTCTAGAATACAACTCCGTATATGACCTCTTAATTTAGACAAAGCACAACAGGATCTTTTGCATAGCAGATATGCCTGAAGGACTTGTCCCACCAAGGAATCGGCAGTGTGGAGTCCAAGCGTATAGATCAACTAAACGAACATATCTGCTAAATCAAATGCATTAGTTTATTGTAATAGCTTAACTCATGCAAGGGTTTTTTTACTGAATTACTTGTCACCTCCATTCCCATTATCTATGGGACTGCCACCATAAAGGCTGCTAGGAATGGTACTTCCAATTAAAAAGTGCATCATATCTACTTCATGGCCTAGACAAGTCTTGCTAGTACATGTCTTATGATTCTCCACATCTACCCATCTATTTAGGAAGATCCCTATTAGATATTTTTAGAAAAAAATAAAAAGCAAACACCAATCACATTGTTATTATGAAAAGAAATCAAAGTTTGATATACTACAATGTGATAATATTGCACTTACATTATGGTAGGTGACATTTGTTACTTTCACTGCATTATCATGGAACAGACCCACTCAATTGTTTACTACCAAAATAACAGATAGAATATAAGGTAGCATATGTCAATTGGTAAAATTCCATACACTAAATATCCAAAAAGTTAGCTACCCCAAAACAATCTCATACTCCATCAACAGCAAATAGCCAATGTTAATTGAAACTATGATACTACAACACTGAAGATGAAATCATGGTTACATAGAAATGGACCTACTAGCCAGGTGGTATACATGTCCATGAAAGAAGGATTTAAAAGTTTGATTCTTCTACTTTTCCAATTGTTGTAATTGGGTCTAGGAAATACTAGAAATACAACACAATAGAGCAAATGATACAAAAATAGAGTATATGGAATTGATGGTGGCTGCTCAAGGAATTTCTACATAATTTCAATAGCATCACAACAAAGGGCATGAATGAGATCAAGGGCAGAAATTGAATACATCTGCATCACAATAAAACAACAAATGTTAATAGATAATCAACTCTCCTCTATGCATGTTTTCAAAAATTAATGTCAAGCAAAAGCTTTACAGAAAATCGAGTGAAGCTAATAACTTAGTACATCAAAGAGACTTTGTGGCGAACGCAAAAACAAAAATCTGAATTCCCAATCAAGACATCAACCAAGGAGATAAATTGACCAAGGAAAAAGAAGATCATCCAATGGTTCATCAACAAAAAACACACAAGATAACACAGTCCACAACGACAATCAAGCCAAACAGAAATAGGGAGCAATGACCAGCACTTTGATGCCATGGATAGTGCAGAATTGCAAGCTAGAGCCGAGGTCGATTGCTCCTGACGACAACATTTTGGTCCTCAAATTCGTAGAGGATGGAGGATTACTTGGAGATGAAGCTATGCTGGGGGCCGGAGACGTCGCCGTTGCAATCGTTGTGGAAGGAGAAGTTGAACTTGGCAAGGCGGTCCAAGAACCTGTAGGATACCTTGGGGGAGAAGATGGAGCTATTGTACTCGGAGGTCGCCTAGATTGTGGAGATCGGGAGGGAAATACTGAGCTCACTTGGGTCGAAGGAGGAGGCAGAGGGAAGATGGAAGGGCAGGGATAAGGTGGGGGGAAAGAGGGACGGGGAGAGGGAGGGCTGGGAAAGGATGGAGGGAAAGAGGGGCGGGGGGAAGGGGGGATCATTAGCAACTTCCAATTAGGACTGTCACTCAATCTTATAAGCGATGACCAGCCTGGCCATCCGGCCGCGTCGTTGATAATAATTTATTAGCGATAGCCATTCCTGATAGTCATCGCAAATAGTTTTATGTGACGGCCAAATGTATTAGTTATTGCAAAAAAACGTCATCAATAGCGACTACTAAATTTAGTTGTCGCTATTTCTTAATTGTGAGGGGGGAAATAAGCAAAAAGTGGAATTTTTGGGTCATGAGCAATAGCTATAATTAGTCATCGCATATTATGATCAATAATGATGGCTACAAGAGGTAGTTGTAGCTATTAGCAACAGTTCATCGAGTCGTTGCTATTGTTTTATCGTTGTTGATAATTTTTTTTGTAGTGTTGGTTCATGAGCATTAATGGGCGTTAACTTCATAGCATAGATGGGGCAGGCAAGATTCAAAAAACTAAAGTCGAATTTATGAGTACTTCATGGTCTAGTGAAGGTGATTGGACTCCTTAGATATGACTATCATTTCATAGAGACCTTTAGTGGAATGCACTTAGTGAGGGAGATGGATTTTTGAGTGTTGTTATAGTGCTAAAGCGATTATGCTCTTGCGATATTATTTAATTATGGTATTGTATTTACTTGATGAATACTTGTGTTGCATGAACATGATATTATATTGTTCTTCGAATTGTTGTTATATTGTCACTGCATATGGTTCTTGTTTATGTATGCCTATAGGCACATGAGTACCAATTTGTTAATATTTGTTGTATATTGTGTGATTTGGACATATACTCGGGTGAGACCTTGTTTGGGTTGTGATATGATTTAGCCTTGAATAATATGGTACTCTAATTTGAATATTATTGTTATGTTCTAAAAATGAGTGGTTCACACCCTAGGATAACTTGTCAAATTTTGACGAAAAAATTTTAAAAATATTTTCTATGATGAATTTATAGAAAAATGAGTTTAAAAATCTTAAGGCATGACACACAGTATCACAAGTACTTACGTTTTTAGCGAAAATACCTTATGTGAGTGTTAAAAAGAGAATGAATGAAAAATGATAAAAATCACAAGTATTTTGAGCAATCGATCATCATTGAACAATGAATGATTGGTCTTGAATGATATTTGAGATTTTCCCCTTAACATTAAAAGATCAATCATCCATAAGTGATCAGTTAAAATGAGTTTTATTAGGCCTATAATTGTGAACAATCTACTACACCATCAAAATGATTGATTGGCTTGCTAGGTTTGCTAATCGTACATTGAATAATTGATCAAGGAAAAGGAGAAAGTAGGTTGTTATTATTTAAGTGAGTTACTAGAGCTGAAGAGAAAGAAGAATAAGGCAAGGTATTTAGGTCATTAATTTTACACTACATAGGTGGCCTCTTATATATGCATAGGTTTATTTGGTGCATTATTCATATTATGCACACATTCTTGGCATTATGCATTTTATTTACATAAAATGGCTAAAAAAATAACTCCCTTCATCTTAATTAATAGCTATATTTAAAAAAATAGTAGTTTTATTGAACCATGAAACTTACATCTATAAGAAGGGGAAATAAACCTATAATACTCTTTTTTAAGTACCCACTCACTTAAATTAAATAAAATAAAGCTATTATCATGAAATAAATTTTTTTTACTAAATAGAGTTATTAATTTAAGACAAAATGAATATATTCTTAACAACATAAAATTACCTAATTAATGGTTTTTGGGTGGGTCTCCCACATTGGACCCACGCATCTTTGCGTGCATGCTGTGTTTCTGTGAGCGGCCTACAATAGCATCCGCACCACGCAAAATGTAATCTATGTCTGAACTCCTACCAATGCATGAAGCCTGGATTCTGCATGCATGGAAATATTTTGCACAGGAGAAACTTCTACCGCCTTCGGTGCACAGCTTTCCTTTGCTTTGCTTCGAATGCAAACACTAAATACCACATCCCCTGCATTCTACGTCTCCTCACTCCTCTCCTTTCCAGAAACACAATTCATATCATGTAATCACAGCCCTCTCTCCGTCAAAGCAAAACTTGACTGCAAAGAAATCCCAATTTTGTGCATGAGCAACAAAACAAAACTCAAAAGATTGGAGAGGAAGACAGCTATACACATGATGTAGCTTCAAGGATATTGCATGGACTGTGGAAACTGGGAAGTCGTAGTTAGAGACGTAAAAATGGGTGCAAGCCTCACATCACACACCTAAAAGTACTCCAGCTTGAACCTCTTCAAAAGACTTTCAAGACTTATGGGCCTTTGGATTAGTTAGTTGGCCTGGCTTGTTTGGAATTTTAAAATCCTGAATTCCAATCATTGCTATCATGGTTACAACTTTAGCGTTAATATATTATCAGCTTATCTTCAATTATATTACTCCCTCCTCTTTAAATTAATAGCTCTGATAAAAAAAATTTATTTTATATTAATAACTTTAGTATATTTAATTTAACTGATTAGATACTTAAAAAAATGTATCATTAGCTTATTTTCCTTTCTCTTAGATGTGAGTTTCACTATTAAAAAAATTTATAATTTTTTTAAGGGAAAATTATTAAAATAATTAAAAAAATTATTTACTAAAATATACAACTTTGGGAAATATTTCCCAAAGTAGTGTTCGTTTTTGCCACGCAGGCGCCAACCAAGCAACTTGCGCCAACATGGCTTTTTTTTTATTTTTTAAGTTGATTTCGTCGTTTAGAACGACGAAATTGGTTTGAATACGATTTCGTCGTTCTAAACAACGAAACCTTTTATTACTTGACCCGGTTTCGTCGTTCAGAATGACGAAATCAACTTAAGCTGATTTCGTCGTTCTAAACGATGAAACTACCACACTTGTCTAATTTTGGGCTCGGGCTGTAGAACAACACTGATTTCGTCATTCTAAACGACGAAATTAAATTCAGCTGATTTCGTCGTTCAGAACGACGAAATCAAATCAATTTTTTTTAAAAATTACTATTTAAAACTAATTTTATCACATGTCCCTGTTCATTTATTCAAAACACAGAACACAGATGTATCACTCATTCACTATCACGAATATCACCATAACAAATATAAGTAAAGTACATCATATACGAGTAACAAATATAATACATCACAAGTAATATCATAATCTCCTACGTCCTCGCCCTCGCCCTCGTCCTCGACGGTGGTGTACGAGCTCCTCATGATCTACCTCTGGCTGTGGCTCTAACTCTAGCTCCAACTGGGGCTGGGGCTCCAACTGGGGCTCGGGCTCGGGCTCCGGCTGCGACTCCATGTCAGGCTCCTGCTCGGGCTCCGGCTCAGCATAAGTAATTGATGGTACAATACGAGCTGTCCGATGTTGTCTATAATATAAAATAGGATCTGGCTGAGTGACATGTGTAGTGTTTGGAAATGATGAACCTGGAGGAGAACTATATGCTGCTGATGATGATGGAATATCAGGGCATGAAGAGTGCATCGGCTGCGTCTGAGTGGCCTCGTCGACAGGATAATCTCGATGAACATCCGTGATCACCGAATGAAGTAGTGGCAAGCTACGAAGGACATCATTAGACGATCTAATCACCGACTCACATGCTGCTGCTAAGTCCACGCGCGAAATACAGGTGACAAGTGCATCACTCAAATATGCATTAGTATGTTGAAGCTGACGAAGCTATAAAAAAATAAATTAAATGTTAGATAAATAATTAAAACAAAATAAGAAAATAATATATGCCTTAATTAACAAAGTTGTACTTACTAAACTGCCTCAGATGCTCCCCTAGGCTGATATGTCATCTCCTCTACATCATCGCGCGGTAAAATATATCGTCGTGTAATCGGTAAATACCAGTGCATATAAGTAGTACGAACATCTTGCAATGTCATAGTTAGCTCCCCTCTAATAATAGTGGATCTCCTATCCTCCCATCGAGCAATATACGACGCATGATATATAGCCCAGTCGGTAATATGGCGGCCCTGTAGAGTGATGCGATGGACAAACTCGACAGTAGAAGGTGGGACGCCTTGCTCCAGGTTAAACTGGAGCATTACACGATCTGGCACATACATCTCTATAATCTCATAACATATGAGAGGGGTTCGAGAAAGCCACACCTCTCGACCGTCAGTGCAGAGTGGAGGTATCACAGCGAACAAGTCCTCCGAGTATGGCTGCCAAATAATCTATATAATATATAAAGATAAGTTAGTTTAAATAACCACAAAATTTTTTAAAATCATTATATAAAAAAGTTCAACACGGTAATAAAATTACCTGGTATGGCCACTGGTGGTCTAACTCCCCTTTATACAAACGGAGGACTCCTTGTGGATTTTCGGTTCTCTTCTTCCGAACATTCCACCTTAAGGAGTTAAATTTAAGAAATGATTTCAGCATATGTTCATAAAACGTTGCTTAAAAAGTAATGTGGTAAACATAAATACAACCTACCTCGCCCCTAATGGAGCACCCTCGACCAAGCGACCCATCTCAGCAGTTGGTCGGCCGACGTGTAAGTGCTCCCACGACCATAACTATGTCATAAAATAGTGATAACAAATATTAGAATTAAAAAATTATACGTGACTAAATCTCCAAGTAAAGTTACACAATTATTTACCTGAAGAAGAGTCAGACAGCCCGCAATCCCCAAGGTCATGGCCTGGCATGCCTTTCCTAACTCTTGGTATAAAGATGCGAGAGTAGCACTGCCCCATGAATAAGTGCCAGCCATGTCAAAGTCTACAAGGAGAGAAAGATACGAAACATGCACGTGGCTGCTCGTGGTACCCTCAAATATGGTGGCTCCAAGTAAATGCAATATATAGGCTCATGCATGCTGCTCGATAACTATCTCTGTAGCATCGGCTGGGAGCTCACGAAACTCCTGTAAGAGCCATCATAGGCTCACTCGGCTACCACGCATCACTGTAGGAGGAGGAGCTCTACCAAGAAGTCTAACTAATATATCCATATGAGCTCCTCCTGTCGTGCCTGTCACCGGACGTCCATCAATATGGAGTCCTAATAGAACTGCCACATCCATGAGCGTGATGGACATCTCTCCATATGACAAATGAAACGTCTGTGTCTCCCTCCTCCATCTCTCAACAAGAGCTGTCAATAGAGGCCGATCGAGACGAATGTACTATAGATGAATGAAATAGCCGAATCCCGCTCGCTCAATATAAGGTAATATACGCTCATCTATAGGCCAATGGTGGAGATATTTAAAATGTTCAGTGCACTCAAGGCACCCGGGGTCCTACAATAAATTTTAAAATTATAACATGTCGTACTATATCAACCAAAAAACAATGAAACAAATTTTAAAAAAAGTTATCATACCTCTCCTCTCCAAATAGCAGTAGACCTATGTGACTCCTGCTCTACGAGTAAAGAAGCGTCACTCAGGCCTGGCACGTAACAAGGCTCTGCATGATCCATATGATCTGTGGAAGATGAAGATCATATCATTAATCGTAAGGAATACATGCGTACGTAACTAAAAAAATATAATAAATACAGAGGTTGATTATATGTTTACCAATCAATAGGAGGGTTTCTACATGATTTACTATTATGCCCACTTTGTTTACACCTCCCGCATTTATATCCTCCTCTACCATCTCTTTCCATTGTTTTGCTGTCCATGGTATTCCTAATGCAAACAAACCGTGGGCGACCGAGTTGCCTTGTTGCTATCGGTGGGTATAACACAAACGGTATATCCCTCTCCCAATACTCCCGACCACGAGGAGAATAAAATTCTGCGGAGTACACATTTCTATAAGTAGAAGATGTGTAAAACAGTAATGCATTGATTGGCTCCCGCCGCTTTGCCCACACGGCAATAAGGTGCAAGCAAGGATAACCATAAACCTAAGGGATGTTGCATATACAAGTATGCATCGCAGCATTTACCATAACCTTGCGGGCACGAATTGATGTCACTTCGTACTGACTCCTGTTGATCCTATTAACTATATACTCCCCAATTTTTCTTGTTTGCTCTCTCAATATGGCTTCCACTCTAGGAGTATATGGGGTGACTATGGCAGAGGCAGCAGAAGATCGTTTAACAAAAAATTTTATGAGCTGATAAAAGATAGCTGACACTAAAGCCTGCATGGGTAACCCTCGTGCCCCCTTCAAGACGCTATTTAAACTT
The DNA here is from genome assembly GCA_035235625.1 of Saururus chinensis. NCBI lineage: Eukaryota > Viridiplantae > Streptophyta > Magnoliopsida > Piperales > Saururaceae > Saururus > Saururus chinensis. The sequence continues at coordinate 28,784,108 of CP141142.1, forward strand.
TCAGCCATATTTGTAGTCGTCATGCCAAATGTCATAAAACCACCGTGTGCAAGGGACCGCTGTGCAGGATGCAATTCTCCTCCTAAGAGGAGATGTTTTGCCCTAGGACTCTCTTGACCAATCAAGTCCATTTTAGCATCAAACTTTTCTACTGTGAGTGCACAAGCTGTTGCCCCAATCAAGTCCGTCAGTGTATCATTTTTGAACTCCTTAAAATTTGCTTTTATGTGACGGATGCAATAACGATGGTGGTAATCCGGCTCTGGAAGAACACCAGGCACTACCTTCTGAAGCCTCTTATGTCGATATGAAATAATGACGATGTTCGTCATGCCCATCAGTACATGATCCCTCAATTCCATTAGAAACCATTTCCAATTGTCTCCGTCTTCCTTCCCGATAAGCCCGAATGCAAGAGAAAATAACCCATTATTTTCATCTGTAGCCGTTGCAGCCATAAGAGCACCAGGATATCTGCCATACAAGTGAGTGGCATCAACGCCAATCACAGGGATGCAATGTCGAAACCCAGCTATAGACGGCCCAAACGCCCAAAACAACCGTCTAAATCTCCTACAAGTGCCACCATCTGCACGAGGTACTACATCATCCTCTAAGCGGTAGTAGGTGTCAGGATTGGCTTCTTGCACCGCCCTTAGGTACATTGGCAACAATTTATACAATTCTACCCAATCTCCATAAATGGCCTTGATCGTCATATTCCTTGCTGCCCATGCTTTCTTATAAGATATGTCAACATGATACTTCTCCTTCATTCTTTGAATAATATCCCCTGGTGTGAGAGTTAATTCGGCTTGGATAGCGGACATTATGACCTTCGAAATAAAGGAGGCACTGCACTGCCTATGATCTGTGCTAAGCTGGGCATTCCGACATGTATGGTCACCTTTGTACGTCTTCAATTTAAAGGACCCACTACCCCTTTTGATTGAGCCATGCACTCTCCAAGGGCAAGTGCTATCAATGCACTTCACTGTATACTCTGCCGGATTTGTTTGTACAACCCTATATTCGACATGATTTTGAATAGAAAACTCCTGCAAGGCTGTAACGAATGCTTCTTTATTCTCAAAAATGCGGCCAACGTATAACTCATCTTCATTTTGTTGGTCCAAATCCATTGTAGAATTCACTGCCGCATCTATCTCCTCATCTGTGATGTGTGCATAAAGTGGCTCCACTTCATAGTACGGCGGCTCTTCATCATCTACATTTATATCATTCCCAGCAATGGCATTGTCTACCGCATCATCCCCCTCGCCGTCAACCATCTGTTGAACACTTTCTTCACCTCTAACCCCTTCTACATTCATATCAGAATCTTCTCCACTTACTTCGTCAATATTATCTTCACCTTCATTATCCTCATTTTCATCAATATCTTCACCGTAGACATATCCCCCCCTACATATAAACATCGCATATGTATTAAATTTCGTAAGCCTAAAAAAGTTGAATTCATTTATAAATATATATTTCACCTCTGATTAGATGGTCCAGCATCGGTATGACCAACATACGTGTAGGGGAAATGAAGGCCCATCGAACTTTGAGTTTCATACCATGCACCGCCTTGAGACATTTGAACGCTAAATGACTCGTGTGCATGCGTCGTAGACCTTCCATATTACACACAAAATCTCAAAATTTAGCTAAACGTATTTTTATTAAAGGATGATAAGATTGAAAACGTATTCACAACTAAATCAACCCTTACCTCCAAGTAGGTCCACTTCCATCGTAAATAGGGGCAGACAACCTATGACGTTCATTTGAAGCTACTGTCATAGATAAATTTCCTTCTTCTTCGTCGTCCACCAGCACTTGCATATGACTTTCATTGTTCACATTTCTATCCGAGCTCCTTTGTGAGCTTCTATGAGAGCTCCTATGTGAACTACTTCGCCTTTCACTAGTCACTCGGGCCTCTTTTTCGAGAAATAACTCAAAAGAAATTATGTGACGCGAGTGGTGAAACATAAAAGCCATTGATAAATCATCATTTATGTTCATTAGTATCATTCTCGATCCATAGGACGAAAGATTACATTTGATAGTAATTTTCCATCTTCTTCGATCCAACCCAACCTTACTTGCTACATGCATCTCAAATTCATCAAATGTAGACGGTTTCTTCATTAATAATCCTTCTATGCGTTCGTCGTAGTTAATGAAAAAACTAACCATTTCTTCTGCCATTTCTATTCAATCAATTCATAAATAATAAATTAAATTAATATTAGATTAAACAAACTAATACTAATATCTACCCTAACAAAAAAATATATTTTTAAAATATATACGCATAGAAACTAATAACTTTACCAAATATATAAGCATATCATTAATATTTTATATTAATGCATAAATTTTCTAATTAATATAATTACACAATTGATGCAATAACACATACAATGTCACAAATAATATAAAAACATGTTCAAAAACTCAAATCCTCCTCATTTTCCAAAATTTGAGAGACTTGTCATCTTAAAAAATAAAAACTCATTAATTAAAAATTCATCTCAATTAAATAATCTTAAACACAAAAAACACACAAAATGACTTAGAACAATACTTCTAAAACTAGGGCTCAATGACGGGACAATCAAAACTTCAAAATTTTTCGATGTAATATATAAAAGATAAATTTTTTCAATGTAACATACAAAAAATATATTACAACGATTGAAACAAAAGTAAATAAAAAAAAATAAAAGGACACGCACCAGAAAAATGAAACAGGAGCGGCTCGACGTGGGCAGTGGCGGGCTAGACCTAGGCGGCGGCGGACTGAGGTCAATGGCGGCGGGCTGGACGTCGGCGGCGAGAATGGCGGCGTCTGGATGTCGGCAAAAATGGCGGAGCGAAAAACTTCGGACTGGAATGCGACTGGTCTAGCCGGCGGCGGACTGAGGTCGGCGATGGCGGACTGAGGTTGGCGACAGCGGACTAAGGTCGGAGGCAGCGGACTGAGGTCGGCAGCGGCGAGAATGACGGCGTCCGAAAGTCGGCAGAAGCGGCAGAGCAAAAAACGGGTGACTGGAACGTGACTGGAGGCGGAGCGGAGTCGCGATTAAAACGACGATGATTTCGTCGTTCAGAACGACAATGATTTCATCGTTCAGAACGACGAAATCAACTTAAGTTGATTTCGTCGTTTAGAACGACGAAATCAGTGTTGTTCCACGGCCCGAGCCCGAAATTAGACAAGTGTGGTAGTTTTGTCGTTCAGAACGACGAAATCAGCTTAAGTTGATTTCGTCGTTCTGAACGACGAAACCGGGTCAAGTAGTAAAAGGTTTCATCGTTTAGAACAACGAAATCGTATTCAAATCAATTTCGTCGTTCTAAACGACGAAATCAACTTAAAAAATATTAAAAAAAAGTCACGCTGGCCCCAGCTGCTTGGCTGGCGCCTGCGTGGCAAAAACGAACACCACGTTGAAAAATATTTCCCAAAATAATATATTTTAGTAAATATTTTTTTAATTATTATTTTAATAATTTTTTTAAATATAACTATTAATATGAGATAAATAAAATATAAATTAATGATTAAGTATAAAATTATTGTTTACCTTAAATGCGTACGTGAAGCAACAACTGTCTTGAAAGAAGGGCAGGGCCCCATGTTTTGAAAATTGGGCTCCAAAGATCAACTGTTTAGTACCTTGAAGTAACTTCTTCACGTCAATTTGACGTATGTGTAGCTTTACTCTAAAATTTACCATTTTTAAAAACAATGCTAATTATCACAATTGAGATCTACCCGTCTCAGGTGAAACACCCATGTCCTTCCTAAGCACACAGCAAAAAATGAATTTTGAGAGTTTTTTTAAGCTTTTATAAATTTCAAAAATTACAGGAATTGTAATCAATTGTGCCAAAGTAGAGTGGAAGCGGGCACCACCTTTCGCAAACCTTAATTTCTGCCACTGTCATTGAATCTCAGTAGGGCCGGGGTTCACTTATGAAGCAATGGTGCAACTAAGCACTGCTACACTTAAATCCTATTAGTTTAACACGAACTGTTTTATGCACGAGGAATGCCGGCAATCCAATGTTCTACAATTGTGGAGCTAAATGACCATCCTAATCACCTCATTTTTTAAATTCAAGAGTTTTTTTTCCTATTTTTGACGACGTAAAACACATTGTTGTTATTATCAAAAAAATTTAAAAATATCCTTGTGAAAAAAAAAAAAAAGATTGAAAACAAAGTTATCCTTAACAAATTACTGATCGCTACTTTTCTGAAGTCATGAACCTCTTATATGCTTGAAAGGCTCTCTTTGGTAAATTTATAACTACATCCATGTGTAGTTTGTTCAAATATAATGTAAAAGTGGTTGCTTTTGAGTAATACTCTATATTTGTTCTAGAATACTCCTGTTACTTTACCGTATGCCCATGCATACATAGGAAGCATATGAGCCTTACAATTTGGATCACACGGCCCAGAATACTCAGGGGCAGGTGGATTTCATCACTCACCCATCCCCCTCATTTGACACAATTTTTTGTCAAATGAGGTTCTGACAACTCGTGATGCCCTGGGTGTATATTTTTCAGTATGTGACCTAACGCATATTAACTTTTTCTTTTGCTCTATGATACTTTATCTTATGTATTATATATTCCTTCCATCTCATAATAAGTATCTGAATTAAAAAAAAAGTTATTTTTATTTTTTAATTTATTTATAAATAATAAATGTGAGATGAACAAAGAAACTGTGAATGACATATTTATCATCTGTACTCTCTGGGAGTTAGGGCTTGCCCAAAAACTATCTGGTTTGTTGCAATTTCAGAGTCCTAAATTAGAACATAATTAGAAGCTAAGTTTTATGCTGTCTTAGTGTCTTGTCATTCGTCATTTTTTTTTTTTGGTAATGATATGACTATCAACCTGTTTTAATTGGTAAAGAAAGGGATTGGACATTGTGACATTGCTTTAAACTATGAAATCCCACTTTAATGAGGAGCTAATGCAATTAATCATTAAGGAGATTCTTCATTAACACAAATCAAGGATGAAAATCATGATCATACTATCTGCATGAAAAAGAAAAATATAATGAAGCCGAGACAAACATAGATAAATATGTAGCGTGATCATACTCATTAAAATTAAATATAAAAAAATAAATAAGATTGGGCTTACATCCATCATTATGAGCCATTGAATCAAGATTTGATAGTTAAGGGGGCAAAAATTAATATGCCTCTTGAGTTATTTATATTGTTAATAGCGTGTGATGTCTAAGGCTCACGCGCCACAGTGTGAACCCATTATCATATAAACATAATCAATTACATAATATACTTACTATTTAATTATTAAAATAATTCAATGCTCACATAAAATACAATTTAATTAAAAAATACTCTTATATACTCTTTCCGTTTTAAAATAAATATCTTATTTATTTTTTTAATTAAATTAAAATTAATTTATTTTAAAAAAAATACTTATTTTAAAACAGAAAAAATATTATTTAATTACTAAAAAGGTTCAAAACGGTTGAATAGCCAACTGAAGTGGGCCTCAGGTTGCTTCCTGCAGGCTGTTAAAGCACAAGAAAATGTCCAATCAATATTTCGCTACATAAAGGTAGTCATGGAGGGTGTACCTATGGTTCTAGCACAGGTGGAGAAAAGGTATATTGGATTTGGGGCCCACAAAATTGAAGCTCAAAATGAGGTGTGGGACTCAGTCTTCTATGCCATTTAGCTATATTCTTGTTGCACTTTATTTAAGCTGTCAAATTCAAGGGCATAAAAGTGGGGGTTCCACAAAATGCTTCAAATTTTTGTGGGTCCCATATCAGGTGGCTGTTTTTCTATACGTACCTACACAAAAAAGTAAACGTAAATTGTAGTTAATTTGCATAATATATTCAAATTTTGTTGTATCCACGTCATAACTTGTGGCTACTAATGCCATTAGGAACCAAATCGTACTCCATTTTTTGGGTACAATTTACATGTCTAGTTATATATACTCCCTTTGTCCCATAATAAATATCTTATTTGGTTTTTAAGGCCAATTGAGAAATTTATTATGGTCCAATTATACATGAATCCAACAATGACTTCCAAATTAACTAACTATACTTTTTGTTGTTTTATTTGATAGTTTTTCCACGTTGAGTTTTCTCACACAAAAGCCTAAACTTGTGAGAACATAGTTTTTAATTTACACAAAAATTTATTTTTTTGGTAAATTAAATTTAAGATTGACCAAAAATTTTGAAATGTCTAGGCCAGTATTTAAGCAACAATACTTTTTACTGTATCCCAAATTGTTAAACTATGGGACGTAGATACATCACAATTAAAGGTTGGCTGTGATAAAGAGCCACCAACCACTTTAATCAGATTGGTGATCCTTATCCTCCTAAAAACTTTGGGTGGCGACCCACATTGAATTGAATTTCATATTACACATGCGTCATAGAATATAAATTTCTACATGAACCATTTTAATTTGACCAAGTCAGAGACCCACAAAAGCCCTTGCACACAGCCACAAACAAAAGCAATCGGCCATATATTATGAACTTTAGTTTTTGCAATTCACTTGAAATAGTTTACAAAAAGTTTTTTGTTTTCATTCCGATTTCTTTGGAATGTAACACCCAACCTAATCCATATTTTAATAGGTTGAATCTGAGTTTTTAATTTGAACCCCAATAACTATTAAAGTTCAAGTCAAAGTTATAAATATTATTATTTTTATATAAAAATTTAGATAAGTATGGGTTCATACATTAAATACAGCAGCTCTTAGGGCTTAAATACCCTTGAGTAACATAGACCATCAATTTTAAATCGGACGGCCTACATAATATGAGCTCAAACACACTTATAGGGGTCTCATCTTTTATAATAAATTTTAAATATTTTTAATAAATAACTATTTAAAATTTATGTTTTATGATAGTTACGTGCCTTTTTTAATTTTATATTTTTTATCTTAAAGTAAATGTCCCATTTGGTTTTTAAAAATAAATTAAAATTAATTTATTTTAAGATAAAAAGAGTAAAGAAATAAAATAATTCATATTCTAAACAGGTCGAATTCGAAATTCGGTTTACCTATTAAGCCCTTTTATTTATATATATATATATATAGGGTCCTGTATAAAACAACTAACGTTTGACGGTGCTGTTAGATCGAGAATGCTGCAGTAGCCTGAGGAGGTCATTTCAAAAGACACAACTTTCTGTTCTGTTCACATAAATTTTTAGGAAGAAAATATTTTGTTATACTGAATTAGCGGTTAACACCAAAATTGACAATTGACATGTTTCTTACTAGCATGCTCTGAGCATTGACTCTTGCCTGAATTCCTCCTCTGTTTCTTACAAGTTACAACTCATCGCCCTCGCCCAGCTTCTCTCTTCTCCTCCCCTACTGTTCTCAACTGTCCCATCTTGCCTCTTGACCATTGGCCCAAGCTCAGCCTCCTTGTTCCATCGTTGCATGCCGTCTTCTTCCAGGTTTTCTCCTTGCCACATCTCTCTCTCTCTCTCTCATGTGGTGTTTGGGTTGTTGGATTCTTGTCCAGTCGATTGATCCCACCTTGCTTCTGGTGTTATAGGTTCAGTACATAGCATTTTTCATCTCTAAGATTGATGGGTTGTACATATTTTTGACTGTTGGTTTGTCCTCTTCATCCGGGTCTCGTGTATTATTGGAAGAAAAGTTCGCGGATGATCTTACGTTTATTGCCTCGCGTATGGTCTTGCCAAAATTTTCATCTTGTTTCTTGTGTGGCTTTGTTTTTTTCTGGTCAATTGCTTCTTCCTTTATTCTGTCATAACGAAGAAAAGTATATTTGACTGTTACTTTGTGTCGACAAGTTGGCCTAAGCTTTAATTTTGTCTGGCAAAATGTGAATCATTTGTTTTAGCCTTCCTGTAAATTGGGTATTGGCCGGTGTCATTAGATTTATTTACGAGTTGTGGGTTGTTTTGTTTGTTGGTATATTTTGTCTCCCCTCGTGGTAATATTTGAGCTTGCTTATCTTTGTTTTATGACTGACAGATTATGCCTTTCCCAGTTACAACTTGTTTAAGATGAGGGGGCCTATAGGGACATCACCTGGTCCTGCGGAGACCAGGCAACGGACATCTGGATCATTGTAAGCTTTGTATTGTTCCTGGTTTCTAATCATATTGAATGTTGATTTACCATATCTTTTGTCGTATGTAGACTATTTTCTTTCTTTTATTACCAATAATTTATGTAGTCTGTTAACCCAAATGGTGCTGACTCTAGTTTAGAGTAAAACGACATTCTTTTCTGTTTTTCTCCACACATTTTAGTGTCTGATGATTTTCCATCAAAAGGACAATTTAAACAAAACTAGTCCTCTTATCAGGAAGCAGGCATTCAGTTCCCTGATTAGAAGACTACTTTTGCTTGATGTTGTCAGTATGCGATTTATGTGATGTTTCATTCTCTACATTTTAGTACTAAAAATATCATTTTTAGAATTGGCCATGATTATGATAGTAAATAGGTCCATTAAATAGACTGGAGGATGTGATAAAGTATTAAGTAAAAAAACATATATAAGTGGATTTAGCAACTTCTTTGCCTTGGCTTTTTGTTACTCTACTTGTAAGCAAATTTGTCTAAATAAGTATAATTATGTAAGAAGTAAGTCAGCCTAGTGAGGAAATTTTGAAAACAAAAAACCCTGAGAAGAATGGTTTTATCTGCAGAAAAAGAATTCAGCATGATGTCTTTTCTCTTTGTGAACAATAAATAAATGTCCAATCATCTGCATAATGTGTAATCGGCTACATTTGGGGGCAGGCTGAATTTAGGTACACCCGTGCTTACCATACTTCGAGATGAGTGCAGTTTGCATGGTAGAGTTGAAAATAGATGATGAAATTGGAAAACTAGACTGTAGAAGTTGTTTCACGACTAAAACGGATAGTTTTAGTGCACTTTTTTCCTAAGATTTTATTGGCCTATTTCAAGTTTCAAGTTCATGATATATGAGTGCATACAATTGGTAGAAGATGAAAAAATGGCAAAAGGAAGCTCAATTTGCAACTTCTTCAAGAGTTGGGACCTCTGTTCCTTGGATCAGAACATTCTGATGAAGTTGACTGAACCCCTACGAGATTGGATGAACTATGCACGTCAAAACACAAGGTTTCAGTTTTGTAATTATTACATAGCTTGATAGTAGTGAACTTTAAATGAGTCTTCGAAACAATGTTGGTTTTAGCTTCTCAGTGCTGCTAGCCGTACATTTTGTATAATGACTGAGCAATCTATATGATGTAGTTCCATAATTAGATGATACTGATGGATTTTATTCCTTGCTGAAATAGGCAGTTTCCTAGCTGTCCATTATTCTTTTTATTTGGCTTCTTTGATTAGGCTAGTTTTACTCATTTAGATATCTTCTAATAGGAACTATCTTGTATCCTTTACTTATAAATATAGGCTGATTGTGGCAACAATACATCATGAAATCCCTCCAACTCTTCTTCTTTTCTTCTACATCTCCCCATCTTCTACAGAGTAGCAAAAGCCTGGGATTGTTGGATTTTGCTGAACTTCCCTTAATTAGGAGATTCTGGATTCTGCTGTATTACGATGTCTTACCATACCTAACAGTGTGTAGGATTATTTCCCTACCATAATTAGATGAAGCTGATGAAATTCCTCCAACTCTTCTTCTTTTCATCTACATCTTCTGTTCTTCTTCAATTTCTATCTTCTACAAATTATTTAGGTGTCAATAGGGTCAAAAAGTATTGCCTTGGTTCATGAACCTGAGCATAGTTTGTCAATAGCAAGAAAAGGCTTCTGTACCCTGATATAGCATGTGGTGGTGTTCCATCTTTTACCCTATGTGGCTGCTTCCCGCTGAATTCCAGCAATCTTCAGCCCCATCAAGAAGCTCAGGTGAATCCTTGAAGGGATTGCCCACCCACAATGGAAGAATAAATATAACTTGAGGCCGAATTGGTAAAGGTTTTTCATGACAGTAGAGTCAATGGAAAACATTGGTTTTTTCGGTCCCTTGTGAGCTGCCTCTTTCACTTCGTCATTGCAGAATTCCCACCAGCTTGATTAACTTGGTAATTGTCAGAGTGAACAGGCAATTGAGTTCACTCCTTTTTTCTCTGTCACTACAAAGTTTCTTCCTGCCATCTCCATTGGCCACTGTGGCCATTGTCTCTAGTGCCAGAGGCGACGTTCTTTTTGTTGCTCTCATGGTGCTCCTTGATGGTTGCATCTCGCCATCATACGTTAATGGCATGGTGTCCTGGTTGGAGAAGATGCTCCACCATTCAAACCCAACCTCTGCTATGAACATGACCAACTTAATCGCGGTGGCTGAAGTTGCAGCAGGGGAGATGATGCTCTGTACATAGAGGAGCAGGCCACATTGCCAGGCCTCCATTCTACTTCTGGCTGTGGCTGCCAATACCCACGACCTTGACTTCACATGCAAAGCAAATTTCTCTCTCATCTCATTTCTTCCACTCTGATTGACTGAATATGGCAGTTTCAAATCTCCATCCACTCTCTCTGAAGATCTTTGTGCTATGTCTCTTTAGTGTTCTCGTACATCTAGTGACGATGGTACCTTTGAAGTTGTTTTCGGTGTAGCCTTCAAATGAGCTTGAATTGAAGAATTACATTTTGGGCATTCTACTCAATGCGTTGCAGTCCCATGGTTGGAGCTCTTTGAGCTATTCAAGTGCATATCCCTTTTTCCCATACTACCCTTACGTGTAGAGAGAGGGAGGGAGGGAGAAGTACTTGTAAGGTCAAGGGTTTAGAATCATATAGTTAGTGGAATGTTGCAGGTTATGGTCAAGTCTAGAAATAGTCATAAATGTATCTTTTCTTGAGTCTTCTAAGTGTCTCTATAGATATGAATGTAAGCCTATGGGTAAAACAACCTTCACGTGCAATCAAACTTGAGTTCCTCTTTGTCAGAAGCCTCTCTCTTGAGTGTTGTGTGTTCTTCTTGTGAGTGCGTTCTTCTTCCTTGTGTGAGTTCTTTCCTATCTCTTGCATGAGTTCTAATTCTATTCCTTTTTCCTTGTGGATTCAAGGCTTTTCCATTAGCTTTTGTTGTGTCAAATCCCAGTAGAAAAATCCTGCTAGTGGAGGACTAAAGGATAATGACCCTTAGAGGTTGTGCTGTTAACAAAAGTTGTTGCAGGGGACTAGCCATGCATGAGGGCACCTCACAGAGGAAGAAGACAACCTGTTTTTTGTAGCAGCTTCTTACCAGATTTGCACAAGTCCATACCCAAATCCCATAATTTTAGGCCCGTCCAAACTTTACCCAAATTGGGATTCAACATATTCATCTTAAGCAGTTCTACCCTTCTACTCCATTTGGATGCCCATCAACTCCTAGACAGCGGCCTTTTCGTCTTCTCCAATCACAACATGACCTTCGAAGCTAAAGACATTACCTTCATTGACCTTTTCTCTTCCAGACTTAGGATGGTTCTCTTTCTTGTCGTTTCCTACCCTTGGCCTCCACCAAAAATGTTACTGACAAGAGACCATGAACCTTCTTGCACCAGTGTAACCACTCCTAAGTTCTTCATCTTCTCCAAAATCATGGTTACCTGTGCCATCATCGATCCACCATTTACTCTGCCATTTCCACCAACAACCTCACCAGCAGGAGCTTTTGATCGCCTTCCCTACAAATCTGACAGTGATTTCATCCTCCCCGTTGGCCTCAAACTCAATGAAGATCACTACAAGTTTAATGCAAGTGAACCCAGCTCAACCCACCTTCCCGACATTGTTTTACGACTCTTTCCTCATACTGGGTCTCAAGCAAATTTGTTGGATCATTCGGAGAACCAATGTTGGGTCCAAGCTCTGTGTGCCAAGGACACCATTCAATGGCCAAACTTTCTAAGTGTTGTCACTCCCACCTTGTCCCTTTGAACGATTTGTACATTTATAAGGTTTTCACGGTGACATCATTGTTTAAGCAACATGAATAGGAGTTTCTTTCTTGAACTCGAGTTCTTTTCAAGTGGAGGTAACTGATGTAGGACATGGGCAGCTTGAAGAAAGGTTTAGTAGTATCTAGTTAGTGGAATGTTCTAGGTCACATCCAGAGGTGCTTGTCAGGTCAAATGTCTAGAAGCATCTAATTAATGGGATGTTTTAGGTTATGGTCAAGTCTAGAAGTATTCATAAATGTAACCTTTTTGGAGTCTTCTAAGTGTCTCTGTAAATGTGTATGTAAGCCTATGGGCAAAGTAATCCTCACTTATAATCCATCTACATTTTAGTACTTGTGATAGTGTCTTCTCTCCCAAGTAAGCTCTATCTATCTTATTTTCTGGTGGGCTACTTTTGTGGATTCAAGGTTGTTTTTCCTATTGCTCATGATGCATCAGTATCTCTGGTTGATTTTTTAAAGGGCCAGCTTTTGTGGGACCAACATCAAAGGAAAGTATGGGACTGAAGGATATGTGGAAAATTATGGGGGTATGATAAGTTTGGTCCACTTTTGATGAGTGGGGCCTACCTAGTCATCGAGGGTGGTAAAAATTTCAACCCCACATCAATTAATAAAATTTGATGCGGTTAAATGGATGGATTTCACATAATGCAATGGCCCTGAATTTGGTAAACCCCAATTATCAATGGGGATGTGTAATTCCCAATTGGTCAGGCACTATCTTACACCTTTAGGGATCCACATTATAAAATGTCATCTTGACCCCCATTAGAAGGTGAGATTGAAATGCCGCAATGAAATGGCCCCAAATGTCCAAATAGGCTCAAAATGCAAAGGCCCCTATATCTTATGATGCTTTTTTTATTAATTCTGGACTTGAAATTCTCTCTCTCAAGAGTTACATTAGGTTGAGGGGTCGTTTGCATTCTGCTTTCCTGTCTGGGAAAACGGCTTTTAAAGGGTGGAATGGTGCATTTTGCTTCAATCTGGTTTGGATGGGTCATTTCATGCGCACAGGGCATTTCCACATAAAAAGCCTAGGAATGGCCTTTTAGGTTGGTCAATTCACCTTGAATTGACTAAAAAGCGTATTTATCAGGGAGGAGGATTCCCTGAGAAAGGTCTTTTCTGGGAATCTTGTGAAAATATCCTGCCACCCTTCTCAAAGTCAGTGTTAAATTGGTTTTTTGTCATTTCATATACTAAAAGCAAAAGCAATCTAAAAGCACATTTTCCCTTAAAAACTACTCCCTCCATCCAAAAATTAGTTCATTTTGAAAAACCAAATAGGACACTTATTTTGGGATGGTAGTTCATTTTGAAAAACCAGATAGGATACTTATTTTTTGACGGAGGGAGTGTTAAAAAGAGAGACCCGAACAAAATCCCATTTTGATGTTCTTTGAAGAAAGGATAATCATGTAAAAGTCCCTTTTATTTCCCTCCCAAAGTGCATATTACCATCATTATCTAATTAGTACTTCTGGTTCCATAAATGCAAACATCTGTTTTGTGTCTTGAAGTACTTTGTGTTCTCAAATAATCTTGGGGCAATTTTCTTGGTCTTGTTGCATAGAGCCATATGTATTCAGTTTTTGTTCCTTTGCAAGCCTTCCATGTTACTCTTAATATGAAAAGGGTTGAATGCTCTTTTTGTTCGGTACAGCTATGTTTGTCCTGTTGAAATATACTTTCCTTAACATCCATTGCTGTGAACGAGAATGTAATGTACCAATATCCTTTTATGGATTCAATTATACATTCATTTCTTTGGAGTACATTATTGTCTCTTTTTTCCCTGGTTATCTGAATTGCTAAATATAATTTTGTGTGTGGCATAGTGATGACACAAACAAAAGGAGGTCACAGAAAGGCAAAGATATCAAGGATGTGAATAGGTTCTTCTCCTCTGTCCAAGAAAGGAGTTCAAGCTGTCGTTTTTTTTCTTTGAAGTTAGTTCTTGTGATAATTGTACTTGGAACATTTCTTACTCTTCTTCATTCTCCGACTATATATCAGAATGAGCATCTAGCACACGCTACTTCTGGGTAATTTCTATTTCCTGCCTCTCTTTTGACTCACTTGAAACATGAAAGTGACCTTCGATACAAATGTGCTACATTAACTAGTTAACTTCCTCTAGTTATTGACAATTTTCTAAGAAATTCTTGTTAAATGATAAAAATTTGCATTGCTTCGTGTCTGGACAGTTGCCAATTTGCACAACCAAGAAATAGATTGCAATACCTTAACTTTACAGGAGGAGATCAATTAGACCTATGCATTTAGTACAACTTTTATGAACTGCTGGCAAGTTCAATATGACCCTGATCTGATAATTTATATGCACTTATGCATCATGAACATTTTATAGATTCAATGTATGTAATCTATAATTCTTTTCCATTTCTTAGTAACTATATAAGATTTGAACATTTTTGTTCATGGCTAACAAAAAATGTGTGCTAATAACTATAGTTTTGTATGACTATGTCACAGAAAACTTGATATAGTTTGAGTGCCCATAGATTGTTCTTCTGGTGCAAAACCAACCACAAACAGTGATAATGCAAGTGAAAATGAATCTGAGTACATTGGTGACTAATGCAGGTCAAGATTTGTTGACATGGGTTGGATATGGGAAAGACCAATTGTTGCAGATCCACGCTATGTATCAGATACAGTAATTGATTGGCATGTGATTTTGAAAATTGTTGAGCATGTGGGTGAGGAAAAGGAGGAGAAACTACAAATTGGTTTGCTAAATTTCAACGACCATGAGATTCGTCGTTGGCGGCAAGTGATGCCCTCTGCAGAATCTGTTGTTGTACATTTGGACTTTGCGAACTCAAGTCTCACGTGGGAAACTCTTTTTCCTGAGTGGATTGATGAAGAAGAGGAATCTGAAGTTCCAGTCTGTCCTTCTCTTCCTAATCCACATGTTATAAGAGTCTCACAGCTTGATCTTATTGCAGTGAAGCTCCCTTGTCGCCGCCGTAAACCTGGAAACTGGTCAAGAGATATTGCTCGTTTACATCTGCAGCTTGCTGCTGCTAAAGTTGCTGCTTCTGCAAAACATACACACCAAGTGCAGGTACTCTTTGTTACTGATTGCTTCCCGATTCCAAACCTCTTCCCATGCAAGGAACTTACATTTCATGAAGGAAACATGTGGCTGTACAAACCAAATTTGAGGACTATAAAGGAAAAGCTCAAGCTTCCAGTTGGGTCATGTGAACTATCAGTTCCTCTTAAAGTTAAAGGTGAGTTGTTGAACTTGCATCTATTTCTGGCCACCTGCATGCTGGATTCGCTAGCACATGATTCCATCAAAACTCATTTTTATAGTTAGTGAAGTCCATTAATAACCTGCATCTTATCTGCCAGCAGAGCGATCATACTTGGGAAGTGCACGCCGTGAAGCATATGCAACAATACTGCATTCAGCCTCTTTTTATGTGTGTGGGGCCATAACTGCAGCTCAGAGTATACGCCAATCTGGTTCCAAGAGGGACTTGGTAATTCTTGTGGATAAAACTATAAGTGATTATCATAGGGGAGGCCTTGAAGCAGCAGGATGGAAAGTTCGTACAATACAAAGGATCAGAAACCCGAAGGCTGAAAAGGATGCGTATAATGAGTGGAACTACAGCAAGTTCAGACTCTGGCAGTTAACTGACTACGACAAAATTATATTTATAGATGCTGATCTGCTCATCTTGAGAAATATTGATTTTCTTTTTGGAATGCCTGAGATATCGGCAACAGGAAATAATGCAACACTCTTCAACTCGGGAGTAATGGTGCTTGAGCCCTCTAACTGCACATTTCAACTGCTCATGGATCACATCAACGAAATTGAATCATACAATGGTGGGGACCAGGGATACTTGAATGAGATTTTTACATGGTGGCATCGCATACCTAAACATATGAATTTTTTGAAAAATTTCTGGGTTGGTGATGATGAGGAGAAGAAACAGGAAAAAATTCGTCTATTTGGAGCTGATCCTCCGGTTCTTTATGTTCTTCACTATCTAGGCAATAAGCCCTGGCTGTGCTTCAGGGACTATGACTGCAATTGGAATGTTGATATACTGCAGGAATTTGCTAGTGATGTAGCACATGCAAGGTGGTGGAAAGTGCATGACAAAATGCCTAAAAATCTGCAAAAGTTTTGTTTATTGAGAACAAAACAGAAGGCGCAGTTGGAGTGGGACAGAAGGCAGGCAGAGAAAGAAAACTATGCTGATGGACATTGGAAGAAAAACATAACCGATCCTCGACTCAAAACATGTTTTGAAGATTTCTGTTTCTGGGAGAGCATGTTGTGGCACTGGGGTGAAACCAACTGGACAGACAATGCAACTGTTCCTTTCAGTTCAAAAGTAATGACCAGGTCTCTCTCCAGTTTGTAGTTTAACTTCATTTATTTGTCCGCTAAATATAATAATGCAAAATTGAGTTTATTGTATACAAAATTTCAATGAAAACAGCATATCCGATTCATAATTCAAATGGTTTATTTTATTTTAGGGAACCAATTTCTATAGTGAGGCATCCGTAATTTAGAAGTTAGTCATTTCAAGTTCTTTTGTATATTGTAATTTGGATGTGTTCCTTTCTTTTTAGTATTCAAAACATTTGAATACAGTAGGTAAACCAACATTGAAGTCATAGCCTCATTTTAGTAGAATGCTTCATTGGTAAGGTCAATAGCTTCGTTCCTGTATGGTAGTTTAGTACCTTTGATTGGTCTGAATCATCAATGAGCGAGCGGCTTGTCACGGGGAAGTAAAGTAGACTATCTTTGATATGTGTTGAGACGCATATATGTGCGAAAATATTGTATATTAGGTATATATGTATTGTAGGATTTGCTTATAGTATTGCACATCATGTATGCATATGTTATAGGGAAGGTTTGCAATGTTGCGCTGAATGTACTCAACGATGTGCACACATAGTTTACTATGTTAGGGCACATGGTAGGCTAATATATTTTTATTATTAAGATGTCCCCTCCCCCTATATAGTGTTAGAGAGTCCTTTGGAGTATTTTGGGACCGTTTGATAAATTTATGAGGAACCATGCCCGTATAGCCACTTTGGATGCCACTTTAGCACAATAAAAAAAATCTTTTATACTATATATGGAGGACATGGTGAGATGAAATGATAAACTGTTTGTATGATGTCTAGCTTTACAACCGGCTATCTCGGATGACAACGAAGGCTTATTGTGATGATAATTATCTTGCCAGGAGCCCTCTCTGCTGGGAGATGAGGCTCTCCATCCTACGGGGTAGCCGTTCGGCTTTATAGCCGTATTGAAAAGAATGACCTTTACATGCACTTTGTTGAGCTAAATTGTTTGGATGTCCAAGTTGTCTAAGTTCCGTGCATCAGAAGGAGGTGTCCCCCTCTGACTAGCTCGCTTGAGAATTATCCTGGCACGTTCACACGTCCGCCCTGGGACAGGTTTGTTGCTTGTCTTCGTGGGCTAGATGTTTGGTCGAATGGTACGAGACTATGACCTTGACAAGAAAGGCTAACTTGTTTAACTATTTAGCCTTGTGAGTATCTCACAGTAGGTGTTTCCAGAGCGCCTCTGTGACAGATCGTAGTAAAGATTTGCATTCAAACTCCCACTAAGTTGCTAATGCAAATCTTGCTTTGCATTGCTCTCTTCATCTACGACCCATCCATTAACCAGTCAACTTGCTCTAGCTAGGGCTTCCTCTTCACCCTTTCTATGCCCCATCCTCATCGTCCTCCCTCTGACAACCTTTTTCTCTACCCTCTTGGCCTCATTTCCTCTTCTCCCAAAGCTTAGTACTTGTACAGCCGTAGGCTATCACTTTTCCTCGCACTGCCCAATTTCAACAATCCCATAACCCCCGCTAGGAAGTGCTGGCCACGAGACCTGATCAGGCTGGCCAGATCCTATTAACTATGTTAATTTCTATCCTCTTTTCTTCTTAGTCTATCCACCCTAGTCAAGAATCGCTGCACCCCAATATTCCCTCTTTTATTTTTGTCTACCTACCCAATTTCTTTATCCCTCTTCTAGGGTACTACTCGTTGCCATGTCATCAGCCTTGTTATTCCTACCTACGCATGTCTTATCACTATTATTGTTGCCACCACTACCTTCACTATTTACATCATCACCACTGCCATTTTTTATCCCTCATCTATGGTGCTGTGAATGGCCAAAGGCATCAACCTTGCCTCTCCCTCCCAGTGTCTATCCTCATAGCTACCACATCTGTCACCTCGTCATTGCCACCAATAGTGTTGTCACCACCACTACCTCCTTTATTTACATCACACCATGTCTCCCACTCCTCTATTAGTTGCCACCACTACTTCCTCTTCTACTGTTGTTGCTACCTTTATCACCACTACTTCTATTGCCATATACTTGTCGCCGCCTCCACCACCTTCCCAGTGCCACTTTAATATTACTCTTCGACACTGTTACCATTGTCACTGTCCCGACCACTACCACCTCATCATATCACAAGCACATGACATGGGTTGTGGTCAATGACATGGACATGTCATGGCCTCTAACTACGTCATAAACTAGCATTAAAGTAGCGAACTGTACAATAACTAGCATAGTCGTGCTTACATGGTTCGTGTTTGAAGGCCTAGAGTTCTTCATAGTCAACAATGTGCAACATCACTTTACTATGTGCACATTGTTGTGATTGTGGGTCTTCCTATTGGCCCAAATACAGTTTTGTATGCTCCTATCCCTCTTGTGGATATTTTAGTTAGCCTCAGTGGATGGGAATGCCCTCCCTGCTTCATGAACATATCCTCTCTACCGGGTGTATTACCAAATCTTTGTGCACAACCTCTACTCAAGGCAAGAGAACACCACCCAGTTGACTTCAAGGATGGAGGTGGTTATGCATTGGCTGGATACTGGTGTCCTTATTTGCCTTCCCTCTGTCATGCGCCATATAACCACCTATATGCTTCAACCTCAGGTGGCCGCTTGTCCTTTCAGGCATCTCATGAGACAATTAACCAGGATCTCAGGATCCAATTTGCTGAGGATAGTCCTCTTCGATTAGGGGTGGCAATTATGCCAGGCTGTTGACTCACAACCAGGTATATCTTAACTAGGTTAGTACTCACTCACTTATTTATTATTTACAATTTATCATTAACACATGTCCAAAATAATAAAAAATTATATTTAAACCATCTAAGAAATTGAAAATTCATTAGTCTTCTTTAAACTCTGCTTCTAACTTTGGAGTTTGTTCCTCTCTTCTGCATGTAGTCAATCCCTCAAGCAAACTCCTTGATTCTCCAATATTTTTTTTCCTACACTAAACACAAACTCTAAAGCTACCGTAGACACCAGAAGAGTTAGTATATCATGAGCTACCAAACTAAAACATCAAAGTTACTTATTTTTTCTTTAGCTAGAAAATTAATAATATTATTTTTAAATACATAAGTAATTCATTATTAGAAATACTAATGTATTTTTGTTTATTTCTACTAAGTAATAACGAAGAACGGTCATTTCTATGTAAAGGACCTGGAGCAGTAGTTCTACTACCATACATAGTTTCATTTGTATTGTATAAAGAATATAAGGTATTTTTAATATCTCCAGTGAAATTATTGTAATTCATATTCATATTAGTATATGTACCCTCTACTAATATTTGTACACTACTTAATCCTAGTATCCATAATTAGACAAACAAAAAAGTGTAGGAATTTCAGACTAATATTTATTATTTTTTATTTCCATTGGCCTCACAATCATATTAAATATATAATTATTTCTATATTCAAAAAATATAAGAGTGATATTATAAAAATGATTAATAAATAAAGAAGTATGATAATATATGTAAGATCATTGTTTGGTAACCTCATAAGATACATGCAAAAAAATCATAATAACCATTGTCATTGCACAATCTTGATCACATTAAAAACAACTAGGTTATCTTATCAGCACATGTTGTGCCCGATAATCAGATTCTACTTTATTTCTTTTAGTTCTACTGCTTTGAACTATTTATTATTGTAATAGTTTAGTTTGCTTTGGTTTGATTTGAATGTAAAATGATATTGGTTCAGTTAGTGGCCCAGACTAGCCGAACCACTAACTGGGTTATCTCATAGGAATCGAACCGGTCTGGTCCAAAGGGCCCGGTTCCCTAGGTGGTCATCTCCTATATGGGGTGACACTAGCTTTTGTTGGAGGTTATGCAATTAAGACAGTTCTAAACTTCTCCCCTTTCTTCTTGTTTTCCCCCCTTTCCCCTTCGTGAATCTCTTGATATCGGTTGTGTCCACTTCGGGCACAACATTGGTATTGGAGCATTTACGGTCCCCCAGCCATGGCTCGAGGTAAGCAAGCTGCCGTTGTACCTGAGATTCCTCCTGAGATGAAGGTGCCTACTCCGACGACCACAAACAGCCAAAAGGACACTTCTATGGCAGCCATAGAAACGGCTCTGTAAGAAATCAGGGCGGACTTGAAGGCCATGAACGTGCATCTGCAAAGTGTGGAGAGCGAAACCTCACCCACATGCATAGTGCCCATCCTGCCTGGACCCCCCTGCTGCCCTCGAGAAGGGTGGACCATCGCACCCCCCCGAACCAACTATTCCTGATTCCCCAGCACTGGCAGACATCGACGCGAGGGTTTTCACAAGTTGGGTGCGATTTTTCACTGGCAATCAAATGTTGGAGGAAAAACGCCAGGCCTGGGACAAACGAGGCACGCCGGGTGTTCGAGACAATGTCCCTATGATGCCGCCCCCTCCAAATCAGTACCATGACGCAGAGGAGGAGTGGGGCGAGTATCCCGGGTATCATGGTGGACAACCGGGAAGACTGTCGGCCTGGGACAGGCGCGGTCCACCCAATGTTCGAGAAAATGCCCATATGAGACCACCCCCTCCAAACCAGTTCATTGACGCAGAGGATGAGATGGATGAGTGCCCCGGGCATCTAGGAGGGCAACGAGGAGGGGCTGAACCCCGTTTGGCTCACCTGCAATTTCCCAGATATAATGGTGATGAGGATCCTGTTGAGTGGCTGTATAAGGCCGAAAAGTTCTTTTCCTACCAGGGCACGTAGTCAGAGGCTGAACGACTACGCATCACTACATTCCATCTAGACGGAGATGCTTTTGTATGGTTTCAGAGCTTTGAGAAGGAGATCTGCTACCCATCTTGGATAGCCTTCTCTGATGAGCTCTGTATTCAGTTTGGGCTGAATGAATTCCAAGACTTCAACGAAATGCTCTCTACCCTGCATCAGACCACCACCATTCTTGCCTATTACATGGAGTTTATGAAGGTGGCCAACCGCCTTCCGGATTGGCTGATGGCTGCCTTGGTGGGCACGTTCAAGCACGGCCTCAAGGCCAAGATTTCGAAGGAGATGCGGCATTTTCCTTGTGCTAACATGAGGGACGTAGTGCGCCATGCCCACATCAAGGAGGAAAAGCTAGCTAGGCAGCGCAAGGGAGGGCAGCTCGGGGCTTTACCATGGCCTGCTCTCAGCGTCAGTCCCTTAGCCACTCCTGGGCGTTCTGGCCAACAGGTCGCACCAGTAGGCCCTATTGTTCGGCATCTCACACCGGCTCAAATGGAGGAACGTCAAATTAAGGGGCTATGTTTTCATTGCAACGAGAAATTCGTTCCTGGGCACCGTTGTTCTGTCAAAGGCAGCCTTCTGGTGGAGGAAGTTGAGGAGGATGGAGAGGAAGTGCACAATGCTGACTCTTTGGCTATGGAAGATGTGTACCCTGAGATTTCTGTCCATGCCTTCTCAGGGGCATTTACTCCACGCACGATGCGAGTTCAGGGCTATCTCAAGCAGCAACAGGTGGCCATTCTGATTGATAGTGGGTCTACCCATAATTTCATCAACGACATGGTTGCTCATCGGTTAGGCTGTTTTGTCTCTGATTCGAAGCCATTTGACGTGCTGATTGGCGATGGGAAGCACCTTAGGAGCACCGGGGTGTGTGCACAGGTTACGCTCTCAGTTCAAGGTCATACATTCATCACTGACCTCTTCTTGCTGCCTACGAAGGGGGTGGATGTTGTGTTAGGTGTGCAGTAGTTGTAGGAGCTTGGAGATGTGGTTTGAAACTTCCGCGACATGGTGATGGACTTCGAGCTCCAGAGGCAGCGGCTTCGGCTTGAAGGCTCCTGGCCAGGCACTCTCCTATCCGCCCAGTCTTCGAGTTCCTTCTTCCGCTTTGCCCCCCAAGGGCTCCTTTTGCAGCAGCACGCCATCATTGCAATCCATTAGGATGACATGCCCCTGGACCTCCAAGAGTTATTGGCTGAACACGCAGACTTGTTCGCTGAGCCACAGGGTTTACCCCCCGTCCGACCTCACAACCATCAGATTCCAATCATCCCAGGCGCCAGCCAATTTTCGTCCGTATCGTTACCCTCACATCCATAAATCTGAGATTGAGCGCCTCGTTGCGGACATGCTTCAGTCTAGGATAATCCATCCTAGCACGAGTTCCTACTCCTCTCCAGTGCTCCTTGTTTGGAAGAAGGACAGTCCATGGCAGTTTTGTGTTGACTACCGCGCCCTTAATGCAATCACTGTCAAGGACAAATATCCCATTCCGGGATTGAGGAGTTGTTGGACGAGCTGACTGGTGCCACGGTCTTCAGTAAACTCGACCTTCATTCGGGTTACCATTAGATTCGGATGCAGCCCACTGATGTACATAAGACTGCCTTCCGGACTCATGATGGCCATTTTGAGTTCCTCGTCATGCCGTTTGGGCTGACCAATGCCCCCTCCACATTCCAAAGCTTGAATGAAGCCTTTTTTCACCCTGAGCAGCTTCCATCATGTAGAAAATTGGGTTTCCAGTGACTCACTAGTGAGTCACCATTGGTCACCCCCACCAGCAAATTTTGACTTACCATTGATCAATCCTCCCTACTGGAATGGTGTTGCACTGTTCTGATATACATTTGAGGATATGTATGGGGATTGGGTTTATTTAAAACCTATGAGCAGTTTCATCCTAAAACAAGTAATGTGGCATTTTTATTTAAAATCCATGAAATATGGAATATTGGCTTATTCGGCTAGGTAATATCAAAAAAACTATACCTTTTTTTAGTTAAAAAAAATATTTCCTAACTAGTCATGCATTATTAGTGAACGAACTCACAAATTTAATTAGGGAGGGATTTACATCCATATAGAATTCAAGAAAACAGAAAGTTTATAAAAACATACAACTTTATTATGTGGAGGAAGACCTCAATCTTGAACTCACATGAAAGAAGATTTGCTCGATCATCCCTATGCATGTGGCTCACAACTCCAACAAAACTAAAACTTACATAAACCTAGATGACTTTTATTAGCTGGCATGAAAGAGGGATCATGTACCCCTACAACTCCATGTCTGAGATCACACGCTGAACTGGTATTACTCAAGTCATAAAGCAAAAAACCAGTAAAGAACCTTCCATGACAAAGCAATCAGCTGATTGAAAAATGGCCTCCCATTAGCAATTGGGGTTCATAGGACTCCTTCCACTCATCCATATTTGGGAGAGGTGGTACAAGCTCACCATCATTAGCATAGCTGTCATGGGCATGAAGCTTTGCCTAGCATCCGCTCTCGTGATTGCCTGGCTGCACTGTGCAACCAACTATCAATTCTATTTGACCTTCCCACTCATATGTGCAAGCAATCAGTAACACAAAGCTGTCTCAGGAGCAAAGGGGGTCCACCCAATGCTATTATGTCTCAATCTATCAAAACACAAGGCAAAGAGAGAGCAAGGCTGATCAACCAGGTCGAACTCTCTCTTTCTAAAACTCTGGTTCGCTCTATATGATCTGTCATACCCCTACTCTCTCTCCCTTAAATAGGCCCAGCCAAAGCTGAGTCCTTGTGCTAGTAGAAGTTACATATCCCATTCATACAAGAGTTCCCTCCCTGACCAACTCTCTACCCATAGGCAGGCTGCCCCAGCCCAAATCAGGAAACCAAGTGTTGTATGTCTTCAACTAGGAATCCAGTGCCCTATTGCCTTCAAGAGTTCGGTCCTCTTAGGAAACTACTACCTTCAAGAGTTTGGTCCTCTTAGGAAACTGCTGCCTCAACTCCTACTCTAGCTAGAAGTGTGTGTGGCTAACTTGCATAGATGAGTCCTATCCGCCTTAGGAGTTCGTCCCTAAGTGCAAGTGGCGCTCAGCTCACCACTAGAGTCCTGCCCATGCAGGGACTCTACCTTAGCCTACTCCACAAGGCTAGTAATCCATCTAGAACTGCTCCAACATGCATTCGCACCCAATGGGCTTCCTTGGTTGTCTACTGCCAAGGTGGTTTGGCTGTCTGTCACCAAGCCTAAGGAGTAGCCGCCCCTTTTCTCTACGAGACTAATTGAGGGGCTAACAGGCCTCTCCCAACCAATTTGCATGACATCCTCGTCAAGGCTATGTACTCCATGACTTTGTCTTCAAACTTCCATAATGCGATGTCTCGCTCCTAGCTGTTCTCCAACCCCAGAAGTCCCTTCCACTTAACCCCGGAAGTCCCTTCCACTTAAAAAAGATAACATATTTTTTAATCGTATATAAACGATTTCACCAATGTGAAAAAAACAACTTGACATGTATTAAAATGTTTTGACATTTTAACAATGTCAAAACTTTTGACATTTATGTAAAAACATTTTAACATATATGCTAAAACATCTTGATATTTTGACTTGTCTAGTGAGCACCAAAATACATGACACCATAAATCTTAAATCGAATACATGTAGTTATAAGAGTAAATCTAAAAATATGTATTAGTATATACAACAATCTAGCATCTACAATCATCATTGTCTATAAGAGTGATTCCATACAAACATGGCAATAAGAACCATGCGCCGCCACAAAGTCCAACCTCTTCAACTTAAAATTATTCCTTTTATTAGAAATTTATTAACCAGTCAAAGATAATAAGAACTATATGTACAAGACAAAGAACATTCTGATTCGGCCAACAACTACAAGGAAGAAGCATGTCTCAATACATGCTTCCATGGATTCTTGATGAGCAAGCTTTGTGTCTTTAATTTATGGAAGAATGCATCGATACTTGCTTGTTCTATCCAGTTGTTGGCCAAAATATATGACCTTGTTGTCTTATACATATAATTATATATTTTTATTGTCTTCCACTCATAAACATCAATCTAAAGATAAGAAATTACTATAATCTCAAGTACCTATAGTATCTGCTTTTTAAACCATAAACTAAGTAAAAGTTCAATGACTTCACCCACCATAAAGTTTTCACAATTGTCTTAAATAATTTAACATTAGTGTAAAATAATTTAATATAATGTTAAATCATTTAAACGGTTCTAAATACTAAAATGGCAATGGTTAAATATTTAGACATTGTTGTCATATCATTTTAACATTAATATCTTAACAAAGTTATAATTTTGTCTACCGAATAATCAGAATGGTTTCACACAATATTAAATTATCTAAATAGTTTTAAACCCTAAATTAACAATTGTGTTAAAACGTTTGACTTAGTTGTCAAATTGTTTTAATATTATTATTTTAACAAAAAAGGAAAGGCAAATTATTTAAATAATATTTAAAAATAATAATTACTGAAATAACTCACTTTGGGAAATATTTCTTAAAGTGGTGTTACTTTTATCCATGTAGGCTCCAGCTAAGCGTTGGCGCTTGCATGGCTTTGATTTCGTCCTTCCAAAGGACAAAATCCCAATATGTTATGTCCCATTGATTTCGTCCTTCTAAATGACCAAATCACCAATCAAAAGGATGCAATGTCGAAACCCTACTATATACGACCCAAATGCCCAAAACAACCGCTTAAATCTCCTAAACATGCCACCATCTACACGAGTTACTTCATCATACTCCAAGTTATAGTAGGTTCCAGGATTCACATCTTGCACTGCCCTGGGGTACATTGGCAACAATTTATATAATTCCACCCAATCCCCATAAATGACCTTTATGGCCATATTCCTTGCTGCCCATTCTCACTTATAAGATATGTCAACGTGAAACCTCTCCTTCATTCTTTGAATAATATCACCTAGTGTGAGAGTTCATTTAGCTTGGATGGCGGGCATTATGACCTTCAGAACAAATAATGCACTACACTGCCTATGTTCAGTGCTAAGTTGGGCATTCCAACATGTGTGACCACCTCCATATGTCTTCAATTTAAAGTACAATACACTCTTCTTTATTGAGCCATGAACTCTATAAGGGCAAGTACTATCAATACACTTCACTGTATACTCTGACATATTTGTGCGTAGAACCTTGTATTCGACATGATTCTTAATTGAAAACTCCCTCAAGGTTGTAACAAATGCCTCTTTATTCTCAAGGATGCACCCAATATATAACTCTTCTTCGTTTTGTTGGTCCATATCTATGGCATAATTAACTACCGCATCTATCTCCTCATCTGTGATATGTGCATAGAGTAACTCCTCCTCATCATAGTATGGTGGCTCTTCATCATCCACATTCATGTCATTTGCAGCAATTATATTGTCCACCGCATCATCCCCCCTCCCCCTCACCATCAACCATCTGTCGAGCACTTTTTTCACCTCTGACCCCTTCTTCGTTCATGTAATACTCTTCTTCACTTGCTTCACCAGTATTATCTTCACTTTCATTGGCCTTATTTAAATCAACATCTTCATCATGGGCATAAGCACCCCTACAAATGAACATCGCATATGTATTGAATTCCATATGACTTAACCCTTTTTTTAAAGCCTAAAAATGTTATATTCGTTTATGAATATGTATTTCACCTTGGATTGGATAGTCCAACATTGGTATGTCCAACACCTGTGTAGGGGTAATGAATGCCCATTGAGTTTTAAGTTTCATACCATGCACCGCCTTGAGACATTTGAAGGCTAAATGACTTATGTACATGTGACGTGTACCTTCCACATTTCACACAAAAATCATAATTTAACATCCTAAATTTCATCGACAATTATAAGATTCACATCTTAATAAACCTTACCTCCAATTAGATCTACTTCCATCGTCAATAGGTGTTGACGACCTATGACATTCATTTGAAGCTACTACCATCGATAAATTTCCTTCTTATTCATTATTCACTCATATTTGCATATGCCTTCCACTGTTCACATTTCTTTCAGAGCTCATGTGAGAGCTCTCCTGTGGGAGCTCCTGTGAGAACTCATGTATGAACTACTATGCCTTTCACTAAGCACTCAGGCCTCTTTTTCGATAAATAGCCCGAAACAAATTATGTGAGGCGAATGGTGAAATATAAAACTCAATGATGCATCATCATTTATACATATTAGTCCCGCTCTCTATCCAAATGTTAGAATATTACACTTTATAGTAATTTTCCATCTTCTTCAATCCCACCCAACTTTGCTAGCTACTTGTATCTCAAATTCATCATAAGTAAATGGTTTCTTAATTAATAATTCATTTGTGCATCCTTCATAATGAATCATAAAACTAACCACTACTTGTGCCATCTCTATTCACTTAATTCATAAACAATTAAATTACATAAATAATGTATTCATCAATTGCCTCAAAATAACTACTTTACTTAATGAAACATGAGATAAATCGAGCTTAATATAAAAACTAGCAATAAATAAATTAATTGCATACTATCAAAATCAGTTTTTTAAGATAAAAACTAGCATCATAATTTAAAAAAATCACCTATTTTCCCGTCCCCTTCCCTCCACCCACCAACTGTCAACCCCTCTCCCCGCCACACCTCCTTCCCAACCTCCCTCTTCCTCATTACCATTTCAGACTCACCCAAAACCAGCCCCTCTCCCAGCAAACCACCTTCCTGGCCTCCTTATTCCCCCTCTACCCTCAACCCCACTTCCAGCCTCCCATCACCCCATACCAAATTCTTTCACTTGATTATTTAGCATTTCAACAATATATTATGAATAGAATGCATCGGTTGACCCTAAATCAAACGGAATAAAAAATCAATTCAAACAAAAATCCAAGGCAAACCTACATCCATTTGATAGATTGACAAGTTGCAAGTACAAGAAAACACCAAGCATTCACTGTCACAATCTTAATTTGAGCAGCCAAGATGGAAACAAAGATAACTATACATGATAATCAAGATAAAAAAGTTAGAGAAATCCCTCCACAAAGCAATTAACTTCAACATGTACAAACAAATTATTGGCAAGCAGTTCAGATGATGAACACATCAAAGTATAAAAAAATGCTCACCTAGATCTGACCAAACAACGGATCGCAGCTGGCGGATTTGGGAAAACAAATGAAGGAGATCACGGTAGATGGCAAAACGGCACACATGAAAAGGGCATGGCGAACGGATCTAGGCAGAGCACGGTGGCGATTTTGGGCACGGTGGCAAATTTGAGCATGGCGACACTCAGGAAAGGGGCATGGCGGCGAATTGGAGGACGTCGCATAAGATAAACTAGACGGGGAGTCTAGTTTAAAATGAAGATGATTATGTCCTTTGGAAGGATGAAATCACCTTAAGTTGCTTTTGTCCTTTGAAATGCCAAAATCTGTTGATTGTGGGCCACCCGTATGGGGAAGTGCAAGTATCTGTTGAGTGTGGGCCACCCGTATGGAAAGATGAAATCACCTTCCAAAGGATGAAATCACTTGAAATTTTTATGTATTTTGCCCTTTGGAAAGACGAAATCAACTTAAAGATGATTTTGTCCTTCCAAAGGACGAAATCAATTAAATTTTTTAAAAAAAACCACATAGGCACTAGCGTTTGGATAGTGCCTACGTGGATAAAAAGAACACCACTTTGGGAAATATTTCCCAAACTAGGTTATTTTAGTAATTATTTTTTTAGATATTATTTAAATATTTTTCCCAAAAAGAAACATCAAAAATTAAAATTAAAACATTTTATGTAAACGTGATACAAGAACAAAATCAAAATCACTATTTGCAATGCATCTGTCAAAATATTTTAAACCTAAAATTCAAAAGATTTCAAAAATAGTTCAAATTTTTTAGATAACTACATCAAAATAGTGTTTTAAAATCCAACCCGACCCTAGACCTGGAATAGTGGCCGGGCCAGTTCAACCTAGTTTAACTAAGGGTCAACCCGGGTTGACCCAGGTATATAAAAGGTTTCTTTCACCCTCCTCACCAAAACCCTAACAAATCATATTCCTGAAAGGTTTCGTCCATAGGAGATTTATGTTCTTTCAAAAAAAAATTACCATGGACGACCGTGGTATCCACCCCTCCACACCCCCCTTGAAGACTTCCTCGACTCCTCTGTCACTACCTCCCAGTGCATCTGACCTAGCTGCCAATGCTTCCCAACAACGATCTTGCCACCACCCGTCGGTGCCACCCCCATGTGTTAAAAGAGATCCCCCTCCCTCCCTCTCCTCTCCTCCCGTCCCTCCCCTCCCTCTCCTCCCCGCCGGTAGATTTTTTTTCACCTGGATTGGCCTGGTTGTCCGGATCACCAGTTTGATAAGCCGGGTTTGAGTAACCCATCTGAGTCTACATAGCCTAGCAACCCAGACAACTCGGCCTGAATTTTTGGCTGCCGATTGAACCCGGTCAAACCGGCTTGGCCGGTTAGGGTTTTAAAACACTGCATCAAAATCAAATAGTTCAAATATTTTAATTGCATTTGTCAAAATATTTTTACCCTAATGTGTAAATGGAAAATTATATAAATAATATTTTTTAAAAAATATTTACTTAAATAGTGTTCAGTTAAAAATATTTATCAAAATAGTGTTAATTTTAGCGCTTTCGTGGTTTTATTTTTAATTTTTGGTGAGGGAAGACAGAATTTGATTTTGTGTTTCCAAAGGATAAATCTGATTTCATCTTTCCAAATGATGGTTTTTGTCCTTTAAAGACATATTTCGTCCTTTGCAAGGACGAAATCTGATCATCCTTAAGGACAAAATCCTTTAATTTATTTATCCTCCCTCCTCTCTTCTCTATCTCTCTTCTCTCTCCTCTCTCCTATCTCTCTTCACTGTCTCTCTTATCTCTTTCTCATCTCTCTCTCTCATCTCTCTCTCTCACCACTCTCTCTTCATTCTCTCTCCTCTTTATCTATCTTCTTTCTCTCTCCTCTCTCTCTCTTTACTCTCTCTCTTTTCTCTCTCTTCTCTTTATCTCTCCCTCCTTACTCTCTCTTCTCTTTATCTCTCTTCTCTCTCTATTCACTCTCTCCTCTTTCTCTTTATATTTACTCTCTCTCCTTTTTCACTCTCTACCTAGCCTATGAGGAGAGATAGCTAAAAGAGAGATGTGAGAGAGTGAAGAGAGAGAGAAAGATAGTGAAGAGAAAGGGAAGATAGAGAGAGAAAGAAAGAAGAGAGAGAGTGATGAGACAGGGAAGAGAGAGAATAAGAGAGAAAATAACAAGAGAGAGGAGAGAGAAGAGAGAAGAAAGTGAAGAGATAGAGAGGAAGGTGGAATTTAAAAAGGAAAATTTATTAAAATAATAAAAATAAATAATTACCAAAATATACCACTTTGGGAAATATTTCCCAAAGTGGTGTTCGTTTTTGCCACGCTGGCGCCAGCGTGGCTTTTTTTTATATTTTTTAAGTTGATTTTGTTGTTTAGAACGACGAAATTAGCTTAAATACGATTTCGTTGTTCTAAACGACGAAACCTTATATTACTTGACCCGGTTTCGTCGTTTAGAATGACGAAATCAACTTAAGCTGATTTCGTCGTTCTGAACGACGAAACTACCACACTTGTGTTATTTCTATCCGATCGTGGGAAAGACACTGATTTCGTCATTCTAAACGACGAAATCAACTTAAATTGATTTCGTCGTTCTGAACGACGAAATCATCGTCGTTATATCCGCGACTCCGCTCCGCCTCCCGTCGCGTTCCAGTCTATTTTTGCTCCGCCGCTGCTGCCGATGTCCGGACGCTGCCAAACTCGCCTCCGCCGACCTCATTCCGCTGTCGCCGACTGCAGTCTGCCGCCGCCGACCTCAGTCCGCCGCCGCCTTTGCTCTAGCCCGCCGCTGCCCACGTCGAACCGCTCCCATTTCATTTTTTTGGTATGTGTTTTTATTTTTTTTTATTTACCTGTTTTTCAATTGTTGTAATATATTTTTTATATGTTACATTGAAAAAATATAGTTTTTGTATATTACATTGAAAAAATTTGAAGTTTTGAATGTCCTATCATTTAGCCCTAATTAGCCCTAATTTTAGAAGTATTGTTCTAAGTCATTGTGTGTGTTTTTTTGTTTAAGATTATTAAATTGAGATGGATTTTTAATTAATGAGTTTTTGTTTTTTAAGATGGCAAGTCTCTCAAATTTTGGTAAATAAGGAGGATTTGAGTTTTTGAACATGTTTTTATATGATATGTGACATTGTATGCGTTATTACATTAAATGTCTAATTTTATTAATTAGAAAATTTACTCATTAATATAAAGTATTAATGATATGCTTATATACTTGGTAAAGTTATTAGTTTCTATGCGTATATATTTTTAAAATATATTTATTAGAGTAGATATTAGTATTAGTTTGCTTAATCTAATATTAATTTTATTTATTATTTATGAATTAATTGAATAGAAATGGCAGAAGAAATGGTTAGTTTTTTCATTAACTACGACAGACGCATAGAAGGATTATTAATGAAGAAACCGTCTACATTTGATGAATTTGAGATGCACGTAGCAAGTAAGGTTGGGTTGGATCGAAGAAGATGGAAAATTACTATCAAATGTAATCTTTCGTCCTATGGATCGAGAATGATACTAATGAACATAAATGATGATTCATCAATGGCTTTTATGTTTCACCACTCGCGTCACATAATTTCTTTCGAGTTATTTCTCGAAAAAGAGGCTCGAGTGACTAGTGGAAGGCGAAGTAGTTCACATAGGAGCTCTCACAGAAGCTCACAAAGGAGCTCGGATAAAAATGTGAATAATAAAAGTCATATGCAAGTGCCGGTGGACGACGAAGAAGAGGGAAATGTATCTATGACAGTAGCTTCAAATGAACGTCATAGGTCGTCTGCCCCTATTTACGATGGAAGTGGACCTACTTGGAGGTAAGGGTTGATTTAGTTGTGAATACGTTTTCAATCTTATTATCCTTTAATGAAAATACGTTTAGCTAAATTTTGAGATTTTGTGTGTAATATGGAAGGTCTACGACGCATGCACACGAGCCATTTAGCATTCCAATGTCTCAAGGCGGTGCATGGTATGAAACTCAAAGTTCGATGGGCCTTCATTACCC
The DNA here is from genome assembly GCA_035235625.1 of Saururus chinensis. Taxonomy (NCBI): domain Eukaryota; kingdom Viridiplantae; phylum Streptophyta; class Magnoliopsida; order Piperales; family Saururaceae; genus Saururus; species Saururus chinensis. The sequence continues at coordinate 28,816,474 of CP141142.1, forward strand.
CTACACGTATGTTGGTCATACCGATGCTGGACCATCTAATCAGAGGTGAAATATATCTTTATAAATAAATTCAACTTTTTTAGGCTTACGAAATTTAATACATATGCGATGTTTATATGTAGGGGGGGATATGTCTACGGTGAAGATATTGATGAAAATGAGGATAATGAAGGTGAAGATAATATTGACGAAGTAAGTGGAGAAGATTCTGATATGAATGTAGAAGGGGTTAGAGGTGAAGAAAGTGCTCAATAGATGGTTGACGGCGAGGGGGATAATGCGGTAGACAATGCCATTGCTGGGAATGATATGAATGTAGATGATGAAGAGCCGTCGTACTGTGAAGTGGAGCCACTTTATGCACACATCACGTATGAGGAGATAGATGTTTGCGTTGAATTCTACAATGGATTTGGACCAACAAAACGAAGATGAGTTATACGTTGGCCGCATCTTTGAGAATAAAGAAGCATTCGTTACAGCCTTGTAGGAGTTTTCCATTCAAAATCATGTCGAATACAAGGTTGTACGAACAAATCCGGCGGAGTATACAGTGAAGTGCATTGATAGCACTTGCCCTTCGAGAGTGCATGGCTCAATCAAAAGGGGTGGTGGGTTCTTTAAATTGAAGACGTACAAAGGTGACCACACATGTCGGAATGCCCAGCTTAGCACAGATCATAGGCAGTGCAGTGCCTCCTTTATTTCGAAGGTCATAATGCCCGCTATCCAAGCCGAATTAACTCTCACACCAGGGGATATTATTCAAAGAATGAAGAAGTATCATGTTGACATATCTTATAAGAAAGCATGGGCAGCAAGGAATATGGCGATCAAGGCCATTTATGGAGATTGGGTTGAATCATATAAATTGTTGCCAATGTACCTAAGGGCGGTGCAAGAAGCCAATCCTGACACCTACTACCGCTTAGAGGATGATGTAGTACCTCGTGCAGATGGTGGCACTTGTAGGAGATTTAGACGGTTGTTTTGGGCCTTTGGGCCGCCTATCGCTGGGTTTCGACATTGCATCCCTGTGATTGGCGTTGATGCCACTCACTTGTATGGCAGATATCCTGGTGCTCTTATGGCTGCAACGGTTACAGATGGAAATAATGGGTTATTTCCTCTTGCATTCGGGCTTGTTGGGAAGGAAGACGGAGACAATTAGAAATGGTTTCTAATGGAATTGAGGGATCATGTACTAATGGGCATGACGAACATCGTCATTATTTCAGATCGACATAAGGGGCGTCAGAAGGCAGTGCTTGAGGTTCTTCCAGAGCCCGATTACCACCATCGTTATTGCATCTGTCACATAAAAGCAAATTTTAAGAAGGAGTTCAAAAATAATACACTGACGGACTTGATTGGGGCAGCAGCTTGTGCACTCACAATAGAAAAGTTTGATGCTAAAATGGACTTGATTGGTCAAGAGAGTCCTAGGGCAAAACATTTCCTCTTAGGAGGAGAATTGCATCTTGCACAGTGGTCCCTTGCACACGGTGGTTTTATGTCATTTGGCATGACGACTACAAATATGGCTGAAAGTTTAAATAGCGTCTTGAAGGGGGCACGAGGGTTACCCATGCAGGCTTTAGTGTCAGCTATCTTTTATCGGCTCATAAAATTTTTTGTTAAACGATCTTCTGCCGCCTCTGCCATAGTCACCCCATATACTCCTAGAGTGGAAGCCATATTGAGAGATGGAGGAGGGAGACACATACGTTTCATTTGTCATATGGAGAGATGTCCATCACGCTTATGGATGTGGCAGTTCTATTAGGACTCCGTATTGATGGACGTCCGGTGACAGGCACGACAGGAGGAGCTCATATGGATATATTACTTAGACTTCTTGGTAGAGCTCCTCCTCCTACAGTGATGCGTGGTAGCTGAGTGAGCCTACGATGGCTGTTACAGGAGTTTCGTGAGCTCCCAGCCGATGCTATAGAGATAGTTATTGAGCAGCATGCACGAGCCTATATATTGCATTTACTTGGAGCCACTATATTTGCGGATACCACGAGCAGCCACGTGCATGTTTCGTATTTCTCTCTCCTTCACGACTTTGACATGGCTGGCACTTATTCATGGGGCAGTGCTACTCTCGCATTCTTATACCGAGAGTTAGGAAAGGCATGCCGTGCCATGAGCTCGGGGATTGCGGGCTGTCTTACTCTTCTTCAGGTAAATAATTGTGTAACTTTACTTGGAGTTTTAGTCACGTATAATTTTTTATTTCTAATATTTGTTATCACTATTTTATGACATAGTTATGGTCGTGGGAGCACTTACACATCGGCCGACCAACTGCTGAGATGGGTCGCTTGGTCAAGGGTGCTCCATTAGGGGCGAGGTAGGTTGTATTTATGTTTACCACATTACTTTTTGTGCAACGCTTTATGAACATATGCTGAACTCATTTCTTAAATTTAACTCCTTAAGGTGGAATGTTCAGAAGAAGAGAACCGAAAATCCACAAGGAGTCCTCCGTTTATATAGAGGGGAGTTAGACCACCAGCGGCCATACAAGGTAATTTTATTGCCGTGTTGAACTTTTTTATATAATGATTTTAAAAAAGTTTGTCATTATTTAAACTAACTTATCTTTATATATTATATAGATTATTTGGCAGCCGTACTCGGAGGACTTGTTGGCTGTGATACCTCCACTCTGCACTGACGGTCGAGAGGTGTGGCTTTCTCGAACCCCTCTCATATGTTATGAGATTATAGAGATGTATGTGCCAGATCGTGTAATGCTCCAGTTTAACCTGGAGCAAGGGGTCCCACCTTCTACTGTCGAGTTTGTCCATCGCATCACTCGACAGGGCCGCCATATTACCGACTGGGCTATATATCATGCGTCGTATATTGCTCGATGGGAGGATAGGAGATCCACTATTATTAGAGGGGAGCTGGCTACGACATTGCGAGATGTTCGTAATACTTATATGCACTGGTATTTACCGATTACACGGCGATATATTTTACCGCGTGATGATGTAGAGGAGATGACATATCAGCCTAGGGGAGCATCCGAGGCAGCTCTAGTAAGTACAACTTTGTTAATTAAGGCATATATTATTTTCTTATTTTGTTTTAATTATTTATCTAATATTTAATTTATTTTTTTATAGCTTCGTCAGCTTCGACATACTAATGCGTATTTGAGTGATGCACTTGTCACCTGTATTTCGCGCGAGGACTTAGCAACAGCATGTGAGTTGATGATTAGATCGTCTAATGATGTCCTTCGTAGCTTGCCACTACTTTATTCGGTGATCACGGATGTTCATCGAGATTATCCTGTCGACGAGGCCGCTCAGACGCAGCCGATGCACTCTTCAGACCATGATATTCCATCATCATCAGCAGCATATAGCTCTCCTCCAGGTTCATCATTTCCAGATACTACACATGTCACTCAGCCAGATCCGATTTTATATTATAGACGACATCGGCCAGCTCGTATTGTACCATCTATTACTTATGCTGAGCCGGAGCCCGAGCAGGAGCCTGACATGGAGTCGCAGCCGGAGCCCCAGCCCGAGCCTGAGCCCCAGCCCCAGTCGGAGCCCAAGCCCGAGCCCCAGTTGGAGCCAGAGTTAGAGCCACATCCAGAGGTAGATCATGAGGAGCTCGTACACCCCGTCGAGGACAAGGGCGAGGGCGAGGACGAGGACGAGGACGTAGGAGATTATGATATTACTTGTGATGTATTATATTTGTTACTCGTATATGATGTACTTTACTTATATTTGTTATGGTGATATTCGTGATAGTGATATTTGTTATGGGTGGAATGAATGAAGTCGTGCATATTTATGTGTGTTTTGTGTTCTGTGTTTTGAATGAATGAACAGGGACAGGTGATAAAATTAGTTTTAAATAGTAATTTTAAAAAAATTTAAGTCAGTGTCTTTCCCACGATCGGATCGAAATAACACAAGTGTGGTAGTTTCGTCGTTTAGAACGACGAAATCAGTTTAAGTTGATTTCGTCGTTCTGAACGACGAAACCGGGTCAAGTAATATAAGGTTTCATCGTTTAGAACAACGAAATCGTATTCAAGCCAATTTCGTCGTTCTAAAAGACAAAATCAACTTAAAAAATATAAAAAAAAAGCCATGCTGACGCTACCGCTTGGTCAAGGCCAAATAAGTGGCAAAAACGAACACCACTTTGAAAAATATTTTCCAAAGTGGTATATTTTGATAATTATTTTTTTTTATTATTTTAATAAATTTTCCATTTAAAAACGACACCGGTATATATTTTTAATTAAACACTATTTAAATATATATTTTAAAAAAATATTATTTATATAATTTTTTGATGTTCAAACCACTTAACAACAGTATCAAAACCTTTTAAAAATAACATTATAATCAAACTCTTCACTAATGTTTAATCCCATCAGTCAAAATGTTTTAAACCTAAAATTCAAATGATTTGAAAAAAAAATCATTATACGGGAAGTTGATGAGATGCATCCCGTCATATTTGGCCTGTATGGTGTCAGTTGTATAGCAACCCTTGATGCTCCTTCATCATCCCAAGTGGCTCAAGTCGCCTACTCTCGTAATCATCCGTTCCCGCCATGCTGCCACCGTTGCCGCACGCACGTACGCGAGATGCCCCCACTCTCAACACATTGGCTACGATGATTTCCAGCTCTTTCAGCTTTTATCTGAGCAGAAATTTTGTCAGGCTCGAGAAATTCTCGATGGTATGCCACAGATGCCCGCCAATGTCATTACCTGGACTTCAATCCTTAGCCGATACGCTAAACAAGGCTCCATTGATGAAGCTCGGGCCCTGTTTGATATTATGCCTGATCGTAATATCGTTACATGGAATTCTATGCTCTCTGCTTATGTACGATCTGGGAATATTACAGAAGCTACTCATCTTTTTCGCTCCATGCCTGAGCGAAATGTGGTTTCCTACACTTGTATGTTGCATGGTCTTATGCGTGATGGAAGAATCAACGAAGCAAAGAGGCTTTTTGAAGTTATGCCTGAAAGAAATGTTGTCTCTCTTAATTCGATGATTTCTGGGCTGGTAAGGAATAATGAGTTAGATGAAGCAAGGAAAGTGTTTAATGTAATGACTGAGAGGAATGTTGTCTCTTGGAATGCAATCATTTCAGGTTATGTGGAGAATTTGAGAATGATTGAGGCTAGAAGCTTGTTTGATGAGATGGAATGCACTCCCAATGTGGTCACATGGACTACCTTAATTTCAGGGTACTGTCGGGTAGGAGATGTTAGCGAGGCATATAGCTTGTTTGCTAAAATGCCGGAAAAGAATGTTGTTTCTTGGACTGCAATGATTGGTGGATTGGTGTGGAATTGTTATTATGAAGAAGCATTGCAGCTATTTTCCATCATGATGGAGTTTGGCAAAGTTAAACCAAATAAGGAGACATTTATCTCTGTGTTCTATGCGTGTGCTGGTCTGGTATTTAATAGACTTGGTAAGCAACTACATGGTTATTTGATTGTAAACAGATTGGCACTTGATGACGAAGACGAGAAACTATTGAAAAGCTTGATCTATATGTACTCTAGATTTGGAATTATGGACACCTCTAGCTGCTTGTTTCATAAGTTGAGGAAATGTGATTCAATGCTGCTTAATTGTATGATCAATGGGTATGTTCAAGCTGGAATGTTAGGAAAAGCTAGGGATCTCTTTGATCAAGCTGATATCCGTGATGAAAAATCTTGGACTTCTATTGTTGCCGGATATTTTAATGAGGGGAATGTAGAAGAAGCCATGTTTCTCTTCGATCAAATGCCATTGAGAGATGCAATATCCTGGACTGTGGTGATTTCTGGGCTTGTTCAGAATGAGCTATTTTCAGATGCAATTCAGTTGTTTACTAGAATGAGGGCATTAGGTGTTACTGCTATTGAAAATACTTATTCTTCTCTACTGGGTGCCACTGGTGCAATGGCTTATCTTCAGCTTGGGCAGCAATTTCATTGCCAAGCATTGAAGTCACTGGGACATTTTGACACAGTTGTGTGTAATTCTCTTATTTCCATGTATGCCAAGTCTGGGGATTTAGATGAAGCCTATCGAATATTTAACACCATGACGAACTTTGACATTGTCACTTGGAACTCAATGATCGTTGGTTTATCCCACCATGGGCAAGCTAGTGAGGCACTTCAACTATTTCAAATGATGAAAAATACCAGGATTAGACCAAATTCCATCACATTTCTTGGTATTTTGTCTGCTTGTAGTCACAATGGGCTAATTGATGAAGCGTGGGATATTTTTAATTCCATGGCTAGAGAATTCTCCATCTCACCTGATGTTGGACATCAGGTGTGCATGATTGATCTTCTTGGTCGTGCAGGCAGGGTTATTGAAGCTGAAGACTTCGTTAGGAAACTGCCATTTGAACAGGAGCCTGCAGTTTGGGGGGCCTTGCTTGGTGTATGCGGTATTGGAGATAAAAATGTGCAGATTGGAAGATATGCAGCTCAAAAAATTTTTGAGCTCGACCCATATAATTCACCAGCACATGTTTTATTATGTAATATATGCGCTGCCAATGGTCAACACGGGGAAGAGAAAATGCTGAGGAAGGGCATGGGTGTGAAAGGTGTTAAAAAGTTTCCTGGCTGTAGTTGGATTTTGTTGAAGGGACAAGTGCATGTTTTCTTGTCCGCAGATATATCTCATCCAGAAAGTAACAAAATCTCTGCACTTCTATTTGGGGATTATCGGAAACACTAAGGCTCCTCTTAGGTAGAAGGCTTTTTTATGAGGTCAACTAAGGACTCAAAATAAATTCCCTTAGTTCCCTTTGTTAGCAACTACTTGGGCAAATGGATTATGCAGATAAGCTTGGGGTTTAAAGTGGAAAGGATCCAAAAAAGTTTCCCTTTAAGCAGTAGAGATCATGCAGGGGAAAAAACTACTTTGAGATCTCTAGTCTTCTCCCTTCTTTTATTTCCTCCCACACTCGTCTGCTTCTCCTCCCACATTTCTACTCCTTACATGCCAGGTACCCTTCTTTCTTGTTGTTCACATCCTGTCTGACCTGTCATCTCTCTCTCTTGTTCCCCTTGTTCTCTTCAGCCATTTTGATTTCTGCTTTCATTACTTTAGATTTGGAAATAAAGCATAGGCTTTTTTTTTTATTTAGGAAAAATCTAGCCTGCACTGCAACACAGGCTAGTTGTTAGTGTTGAATGGGACTGCTGCTGCCAAGATAGGCAACAACAAAATGGAGGCTGGGGCCAGTGCATAAGTTCCTCCCCCCGTGTTTTGAGGGGTGTGGGGAGGTGTAGCAGGCCAGGGTTTGGGGGAAAGGGGAGAAGGAGAAGGGTAGTAGAAGGCACGAGATACCTGATGAAATGTGCTAGATTCTTACAACTGTCTTAATGATTGTTAGACTTTTAAAATGATACTTGGAGTGTTATGAATATTGATATAATTAACCGTTTAGATGTTTTGTAAAAGAAACTGGAATTTTCATTTGGGGATGCACAATAGTGATTTGTAAAACTACCATATAATATGTGACATGTCTATTATCATAGCTCAGTAGGTAATACTGGATTACTATCCTTTCATTCAACTGCTAAGAAAACACTAGCTTAAATTTTCTATAGAATGTAAGGTTGTAGTTTCCTTGGACCTGGCCAAACGAGTGTGTGGGCTTGTCTAACTTTTCTTCTTATCTTTTGACAATGTGCATGGATTCTGCACTTGTGCAGTTTAACATGTGCATTTTTTGTGTGTTAAATTTCCAACTTCTTGTGCTTTCATTTGCCAAAATTATTATCATGAAGAATCTAATCAATTGAACCCATAATTGTTTAATATTTCTTGCTTTCTTATTATCTTCTGTAACAAGGATGATGCAATCAAGTGAATTTCATTTTTAAGCCTGGATAATTAGTTGATGGTAAACTGGACATGGTGAATTCATTGTGAATTAGACCTAAAAGAGTGTTGAGCCTGTTAAAAGAGAAGGGGACCTTGTGTCTTGGTACATTGATCTGGATAAGAAAGTTGAGGAACGTGGGCTGAGACCTCTAGTAGTATATGGCTTTTGGGGATCTATGGTAACTATAGTCTTAGGTGTTTGATCTTTTTATTCACTTTTATTTCATCAATTTCAGTTGACTTTTCTTTTAGATTCTTTTTCAACGTCACCTGACAAAGTACAAAATTCTGCCAAGTGTATACTGCATCTCTTTCCTAGTTGAGACAGGACTTGACCATAATTCTTGTTAGTTCAATTATAGATCATGGCAGTTTTATCTAGTTTTCCATGGAATTGTATGAGAAAGCACTTTATAAGGTTTGAGGAATCTTTTTTTAAACAGTTGAAGATATTAACCCATTTCTTATATCAATGTAATACCAATGTTTCATGTCTAGGTAAGTATTTGAAGCCATAGTTTCACTAATTAGGAATTTTATCCTACCCTAGCTAGTAATCTGGCTAGCATTTGGAGCTTGCATAGTTTCATGTCTCATTAAAAGAAAACTTTGATAAGATTTCATGTATGCATGACAAGGCCTTTATCATTATTATTATTGGTTTTTTTTTAAATCAAGCCTCGTTTATGTGTGCATTAAAAATTCATTTTTTTTTTATTTTAAAGAGAAAAAGAGATCTAACCAAATAGCTGTTCAGGTGTTGGAAATCTTGGTGATGTTTCTTTCAGCTATAACAGTTACAGTAAAATGAATCTTATGACAGCCCTTTTACCAGCTTTTCTTAATATGGTGTTTGGTGAATTTCCTGTGAGCAACTGAGTCCATTAATTGAAGCAGTTTTTTCTTACATCATACGAAATATAGTTTGAAGAAGCAAAATAAGTTAGGCATATTTTTTAATGAAATTCATGACTAGAAGACATTGTGGTGACAATTAAACAAGTGCATCTTCCGAGGATATGACATTTATCTTAACGTCTGTGGCCATTTCTTTCGTGTTTGCTAGAGAAAGAACATATCTTATAAATTTCTAAGGCTGCTCTCTTGTGACTGTATGGCAGGAGAATGTCGAAGAAAGTCATCAGTCACAAGAAATACAGAGGAAAAGGGACAACCTGTAATGTCTCCATTTTTATTTTCGATTTAGGAGATTTTAGCTTTGTATTTTGTTCCGGGTGAGCAGATAAGCACGTACACGAACTTGAGTTGGGTGAGACGCACATTGGGCGGATCTCTCGACCAGCTTTCCTAGTGGGTTGTGCTTGGATAAGATTTGATATGACTTATGTTGGTAAAATAAGATTGGATAGAGTTTCATTAGAGTTGGGAAGCTGCCCAACATAGGACTCCCTCTCTTTTTATAATGAACCCACACCCTCTCTCTCTCTTACAGCATTCTCTCCAATTCATCCCCTCTCTCTTTCTCGCCCCCTTGCTCCGCTCCTTCCCCTCTCTTGTTCCTCCAACCAATTCCATTCTTTCCATTGATTTGCTAGAGCCACCACTGAAGAACCATTAGAAACTCTGGACCCTTGAATTCTCTATCATTGGAGCACCATCTTAAAAAAAATTCTCAACTTGGGAGTCACAAAAAATAACTGTTTTGGGGCTTAGGATTGTCTCAAGGTAAGGGAAATTGGTTTTCTTTAATTTTGGTATATTTATGTTGATTTTTTATTTGGCACCTAAGTAGTATTAGTGCAAACTAGGGTTTTTGCAAGGAAGAGGCTTTTTGCATTAGGGTTTTCAGGATCTACTTGAGAGGTAAGTGATCCACACCCATTGATTCTTCGTGCTTATGTATGTTTTGAACTTGAATTTTTTAGTATGTTATATAGGGTTTTGCTCCCATGACAAAAATTGGAATTTTGTTAAAGCCTCAACTACTTACTGTTTGGGAAAAAGTTTTAGATGTTGTTATGGCTGATTTTAGTTCATCCTGATCATATTGAAGTATGATATGTCATGTTCCATTGAGTTCCTTTGCTGAAACTTTTGTTGAGCTTTGGGTAGAGTTTTCTTGTTTCCCAGTTTTTGCTTTCTCTCTGTACACTTGGAAAGGCCAGATTGGTTCGTGCCCTTCCAATTAGTATTTTGATGTGAATATTTTCTAATGTCTCAAGGACATCTTCATGTAATTCTGGTAAATTTTTCAGAGTTTATTTCTCAATGTTCCTTTCCTCAAAGTCTGTTTTCCCGGAACCCAATTTCGGCATGTTGGCACTATTTTGGGTTTCCGATATCATTATTGGAATTTTATTCATTTTTTTTAAATCATGAAATTTCTGAAGCTTTGTTGTCATGTCTATTTCCACTTCCTATTTTTGGGTATTTTTCTTGATAAATTTCGAATTATTAAAATTTCTGTAGTGCACGAGGGTTGGAATTCACAGTTTTTTTATTTCAAACTCGACATATTTTTAGCTTCCGAAATGTGTTCTTTCACTCCCAATTTTTTGTGAGTAGAATACTATGAGTTGTTTGTCTTTCATGAAATCCCAGTCCAATTTGGATGTTTATCACCAAGTTCTATTATTTGGTTCCAAAATGTTCAGGATTTCTTGTACTATGCAGTAATTTCTAGAATTCTAAAAAAATTATTTTTTGAAGTCATCTTGACTCATCAATTTAATTTCATGTCATGAGCTCATTCAACTGGCTTCTGTCTAAATTTCATGGTCATCTGATGTCTCTGAGTATGTTTCCTGAAAATTGAAATCAGCCACAAGATGAAAATCAGTGTTTTGTACTTTAGTGCATAGTTAGGTAATTTGTTTGCACGCCTACTTTGAGTTTGTTTATTTGTTTTCCAGCATGTTTCTCCACCATTTATATCTATAATGGGGTGGGAATGGGTTATATATGTTTGGGTAATAAGATGAAAATTGGTAAGTTTTATACTCCCTCCATCCTAAAATAAGTATCCTATTTGGTTTTCCAAAATGAACACTTATTTTAGGACTGGGAGTATATACCTTAGTGCCACAATGGAAATTATATGGAAACAGTTCAGAGCAGCTCAAGAGGACTTTAGAGGCATGCTATGTAATGCCTTCAAGGCTAGTGGTGTATGATGCGGCCACTTCGGTAAAGGTTGTCAAATATTAGTATATATTTGTAAATCTAGTCATTATTTACATATGTACTGTTTAGAAGGTGGAATGCCTTCATGTTTATTTTATTGTTGTTTATCTATTTATGAATGTTTTCGTCCATAAGTTTGTAGACATAGTGTGGGTGAATAATCTTACTGGGTGTAAAATCACGGGTGGTTTTCTTTTGCATGGATTTTTTACTAGTGTATTTGTACGCATAGATGCTTTGGAGTATGCATATTCTTAGTGTTGGGAGCCACAAGTGCATTTAGACACATAAACATTTGTCTCTGAGAGACATGGATAGTTGTAGTAGGAGAACTTTAGTTCTTTTATTATTCTGATTTATTGTAATAATTTTGTCAAGTTGGTAGACAATTAGTACTTATAGTAATTGTGAGATCATTTAGCATGACTAATTTTACCTTCATTTATTATTATCCTTATGTGAGCTACACTGTGTTACTCGTCACGATCTCTCAGCCGAGGGACCCTGGGGTTGGGGTTGTGACACAACCTAGTGGACCTACTTGAGATAAATTCATCTGCCTGTCAGCATTCATGAGACGAGAAAAATATGTAGTTACCAAAATTAACGAACCTAGAAATATTTGTTGTCTTTCTTACATGTCTTATATCTTCAATCACTTATCAATGTTTGTATTGCTGTCATGATCCTAATCTGATTTAGCATTTAGGATGGCATAGTATTCAACCCGTATTTGCTACTTTGTAACCTTTTCTCCATTCTTGAAATGAATGTTCCTCTTCTAGTTTGTGTAAGTTTGGCCTATTTTTAGAGTTCAGCTTTAGAAGCTACCACATATGAGTTGAGACCTTCTTCCCATTTGCAGCATCGTGCACAGCTGTCCCCTAGAGTTGGGAAAGCATTAGTACATTCTCAGATTTAGACCTTCGGGCGTACTGAGATTTGTACTCGTGAAGAGAGGATCATAACGGTATTAAGAATGCGAAAAACAAAGTTAGGAGCCAAAGTTACAATCCTACACCATTTTCCATCCTTAAAAATTGACAGTAAAACTGTTTTCCCTGTCCATCTTAGTCAAAGCCACAGTACACAGTTTAAACCATCTGTCAGACCAACAACGTATTGTCCCCACAGCCATGGGCCAGACCGACAACTTGCTGATTCTACGTCGATTGGGCCAACATCTCATTCAGTTGTAACTATGAGACCTGATGGAGCTCACATTTTCTTGTTTCTCTTCCGTTTCAGCTCATTCTTTTTGTGTTTCTCCCCTCTCTTTCACCCTAAAGGCCTACTTCCATGCCTTCCCTAGCCATCCTCTCCCTTCTACCACCTCATTCTCACCCTCCCCTCGGCCTTTTCCTATGAGCTGATGGCATTTTGAAACAAGATATCACTAGGGAAGGAGGAGAAGCCAACGCATTTCATGGAGACTATTGGAGATTTAATGCAACATTTTGGTCTAGTGAGGCATGATGTAACAAGAGAAACAAATAATAAATGCTAATTCACACACACTAAATTGCAACTTATGCTTTGAAAACATACATATAAAACATCATAAAAGTAAACTAGATGCATTTTACCTCGAAATAAATTTGAATAAATCAAATTACTGTGTTTTAAAGAAATATACAATCGATTTTTCACTTTTCTTAGCACCACCCTTGACCCAAGGGCTTGTAAACATGGACCACATGTATACATCTAGCATCAGTCCTGAGGGCATTCCCACGCCTCCAAAAGCCATCGGAAGCCCAATTTGACTATTTTTGTACTATTTTTTATTGTACACCGAGGCATAAATTTATTTACCAAATTTGGTATCTTGTTACCTAAACATACATAATTTCATTCCTACCACGTGGCATAACTACTGGTGGAAAATATGTTGTAAATACTAAAAATCAATAATAATTATTGCATGAGTAAATTGCTCATCTTCACACAAAAGCTCTAAACCCTGATTTTAGTGTTGTGATTAATTATGAATTTTGTAGAAAATGCTTAGAGATATCCATACGAGATTTTGAAAATGATCAATTTAACTAGTCAGTGGGTCCAGAATAAATTGAAAGTATAATCTGACACAAAAAACTATTTAATTTCAAATTCTAAAAATTGTGTGGTGCTAGAGATTTTGTACAATTGGATCTCAAAGAACATAAAAATGTGCCACAAACTCCAAATTAAATAGGAATTTTTATGATTAATTGAACTCATTGAATATTTCCCACAAAAAATTTAGGAACAATATGATCTGATTTGAATGCAAGAAGAATCTTGAAACACGAAACAATAGATCTACAATCCCAAATGTGGATTCTAGAAAATCTAATAATTCAAAATTAGCATAGAACAATCCCTAAAAATATAATATGAAACTAGACTCATTCATGAACATACAATAATCTTTGTTGGCCATTTTGACGAAGAAAAGACCCAAAAACAAAGTCTAAAAACTATAATAATGTCGACCGGCCAAAAGTAAACTCTAGAAAAGAATATCTTTTTGATTCGGATAAACTCAATCGAAATTCATGAAAATTTTACCAAATTGAGATGAAAGAGTTAGAACATCTTAGAGAAAATTAAGCCCAAAAAGACCATTGTAAGGGCTCGAATGAAATTGATTAATTCATATGTCCAACATAAATCAAGGTAAAGAATCTTGGAATAGAAGACTTACAAAATGCTTACAATTTCTATCATCAATGTACTACATGATATCAGCAACCACATGTATCATGAACATGAACATAGACTCCAAACTAGCCACCAAAATCATGGTAACAAAGTTTCAAATCAATCCAAAGCAATATTTCATAAGAATATATGTCAAAATCATAACTTTAAACGTATAGATCGAAACCCTAATCTTCATACTTTCAAACAACTATAAAAAGTCACCACATGATTGTAAATTAGAAAATGTGAATCACTTGTCTCTCAATTGAATCTAAGGAATTTAAAGAAAAGAAGAAAAGGAAGATCCTACCTTGATCAAACTTCTCCCTCTCCATTTACTTTTTCTCTCTCAACTCATCTCCCTCCCTCTTATTATCTCCTTTTCACTCTTCTTCCACTATCTCCATTGTTCTTGTTGTTCAATTTGATATTATGAAAATTGAACAACAATGAAAACCTTAATTCTCTTACCTTGAGACAACCCTAAGAGTCTTAAATAAGTCCTCTTGTTGGCATGCAAATTGAGGAAAATTCAGCTGGAAGATGGTCCAATAACAGGGGTTTTCCAAGGCTCTTTGATGGATCATCAATGGTGATTTCTTCAATTCTCAAGTAACAAGAACAATAGAGATAGTGGAAGAAGAGAGAAAAGGAGAAAATAAGAGAGAGGGAGATGAGTTGAGAGAGAAAAAGCAAATAGAGAGGGAGCAAACGACCTAAATAAAGAAGGGGGAAAGAGTCACAGGGCGAGTGGGGTGTAATAAGAGATGTGCCTTATCTTGGGCAACTTTCTTTCCCTTCTTGGACTCTTTTTAATCTTATCCAATTGAATTATCCCAACTTGGCACCCAAGCAGATCTTGACGGACGGGCCAGCAAGCTTATTTGATTAGCATCTTGCCCTAATAGGTTTTGCGTACATGTTCACATGATTTCCAACAAATGAAACAAGAAAATTTTTAAACAAAATCCTGAAAATTTTCTAAAAATCATTAAAATCAAGGGTATTATGGATCATTCACTTGCTTTGAGCACTACCACCTTGAAAATAGTTCACCCAATTGCTATGCGATCAATAGATGATTATTGTGTGATGGCTATCTACAAAACATTGTTTTTCTTCATTCCAAACACTTTCAAAGCCTCTTCTACTTGATCAAGACCCACTTTTACAACAATCTCCCACTTAAAAGATAGATCATGCTTCAATCATCGCCGAGAATCTCCCAAAAAAATTCACAGCTCTTTATAATTTTTATACGCATAAAAATATATTAAACTCATTTATTGGAACTCATAACTGATTAGATGACATAGTATTTGTTTTATTATACTCGTTTCTAGTAAGTAATTGTACCCCAAATCAACTTGCTGACAGTTGTTACATTCTAGCTACTGGTAGCTTCCAAAACATAAAAAATTGATTATGACTTTGTTCAGTAATGAAAAAAGAATCAAATGTGAAAATGGGTCAGTCTGGATTATCATGATGCATCATTGCAAATTAATTTAAGCAGACTCTGGAACTGGGTCTTCATGTCTCAATCGCAATCAAAGCAGCCTAATCAAATCGGAAGACCAATTTTAAAACATGAATA
Organism: Saururus chinensis; assembly: GCA_035235625.1. Lineage (NCBI taxonomy): Eukaryota > Viridiplantae > Streptophyta > Magnoliopsida > Piperales > Saururaceae > Saururus > Saururus chinensis. The sequence goes on from CP141142.1 coordinate 28,831,823, forward strand.
ATCAATCGATCCCAGCTAGTCAACTATGCTTACTGTTTAAATAGGTAAGGACAAGTCAATCCATGGTAGCCTTAAACTATTGTCACTAATAAGTCTTCTGCAAGGTACCAAAAAAACAAAGTTTCCTGAAAGGTATAAAGAAGCATATGACCCCTAATGACCATGTGGAAAACAGTCACTCGTCTAACACATAGTAAAAGAAATGCTGAAATGTACCATATGGGATTTAATATGTTGCATTTATTCTAAAGACGTGATAATGAATGGTAATTTAGTGATCTCGGACAGCTAATATAAAAGACTCGGCGAGGACAATTTTCTATAATCCAGGATCCCGTTTTTATAGATGGGTGACTTTGCAAATTGCTCTATATATCTAGCTATCTAGTACTTAGACAATGGCTTGCAGAACCAAATTGTATGGTGTTTTCCACCAAATGTAACTTCAACTGACCTTAACTATTGAATAAACAAGAACTACAACTGACCTAAAGGCTGAGTTTAAAAGAATATATTTAGATGTGCGCCTATGCAATGAACCCAATATGAACCCACCTAGTCTAATATGACGTGTGGCATATGAGAATGGCATGTGGCATAAGCCCCCCCTCTGTGACAGGGAGCTCATTTTGGGCTCATTGGAGAGTTTTAAAACATTGGTATGGAATTGAAGGTAAGCCCATGAAATGATCCATACCACTTCAATTGAACAAGATCATGTGGCTGTCAGACTCTAAGCGAGGCAAACTCAGGTTTCACATGTGATAAGGAGAATTACAACTAGATGTCATTAATGCACGCATGAAATGGTTGAAGAAAATCCTAACTTCTGAACTCCTAATGACCAAGTGGAAAAGATATTACTCCTAACATGAAGAAGCTAATCTATTTTGTAAGACGTGATGAGTGGTGGCAAATTATATTTACTAGACTTTGGACCAACTAAAGAGGATAACGAGATAATTATCCACTTATCCTAGATCCAAGTTAATTTTATAAGAGATTGAATTTCATTGTTGACCTACCAAGTCATCTCCAAAATTGTGAGAATGAAAAATTTTCTATTGTAGAACCAGACTGAAGATATGGGCTTCAAAGTGAGCCCACTTGACGACCCAACTCTGAGAGAAAATCTGGCATACAAGAGTAGCAAGCTCAGGAAGCATTCATTCGATCTAAACAAGGCAACAAAAGTGCAGGATATTTAAAGAGGAAGGCAAGCCCCATACTTCAGTAATGGCTGTGTCTGGTTGTTTCAGGGCTCAGGCGTGAGCATGAGTTAAAGGGGTTCCATTGCTGCAGAACATGTGAAAAGAGGACTGTGTGATACAGGTCGACAGTGCACTAGTGGGAGCAGAAGACATGGTTGGCTTAGAGGTGAGGTAGAAGCAAAGAAACGGTGAATGATGGTTGTTCCCGCATGACATGAGACTGCACAGAGGAGAGTAAATGTCTAGCATTAGGTAGTTTAGTTATCTGGAATATAGCCAGGGATGTGTGCTGCGGGGTTATATTTCTTGCTTGTATATAGCTTTCTTTCTTTTGTTTGTTTTTTTATTTTTTTGCTATAAGAAAATTTAACCAACCCAAACAAGGTCTTTACAAAGAGCGTCACTGTAAACACTTTGGCAACAAAAGCCCTTAAAATTGCTAATAGAGAAGATCTATGTGTCTGAGCCGGTGTTCTGCGTGCCGTCATATTGTCACCCCCCATCCCACAACCAACATGTTATATAGCCGAGTAAAAAATTCTAATACACTGGTGAAGCTTCTCCGTAGAGTCGCTCGTGATTTTTTACCTGTTGTGATGGCCCTAGAAAGATAGTGAACATGCTAGCGCATAAAATCTGTAGTTAAATTGTAATCTCCATAATTTTTGTGCACTTCCATGTATGCTATTAGTATGGGCCATCAATGAGGAACCAAATTTGGGGTTATGTATGTTTTAAACAAAATTATCCGTATCACTAAGCATACATATGATTCAAGTAAACATATAAGACACAACTAGCACATTAATCACGAACCAAATTTGGGGTTAGGCGTGAACCAGCCACATTAAAGTCTACATTGGCCGATTATGGCATGAATCAAAGGTGTAAATAAAAACATGCTCCCTCCATCTTATATTAATAGTTACATTTAAAAAAAAAATAATTTTAATTAAATAGTAAAATTCACATATAATAAAAAGGGTTATAAGCTTATCATAACTTTTTTTAAGTACTCAATCACTTAAATTTAATAAAATAAAATTATTAATGTAAAATAAATTAATGAAATAGAAATTGAGCCCATAGGTTTAAACATGCACCAAATGAATTTGAAGGTGAACCTTTGGTCCTCTACCTGATATCCAAGATATGGTCCACCATAGGAACCATGATTATAAGGATTGACAGCGCACAATTAGTACATATATGCGAACACATCATTTACAACAGCATGTGCAGGTCATTGTTTTTCATGATTTATGGCTCCTCCTGGATGTGCTGGCCATAAAGTTTTCCTATTTTCAGAGGAAAAAAAGTGTAAAATTTCTTTTTTTTACGATAATTAGGAAATTTTATGGGAAGCGCTAAAAAGGCTCTGGTTTTTGTTGTCGTAAGTGTTTCCATTTCAAGGTCCAATATCTTAGCTGTTCACGTACTTTTGGGTCTATTTATAGTGACTTCCAGATGCACGTCTCCCCTCCTCGCAAGTGGCCAACGGTAAAACCACATTAGATATCACAAAATTAAGGAAGAGTTTTTCATGTCCTTGATCATCCCCAAAGATGCTCATTTTTAAGATCGGCAGCGTAATTAATGTTAATGTGCATTAATATATGTATAGTTGATCTTATAAATGACCAAACCCTCGAGCAATCCTTACGCTAAACTCCGAGTAAGTGAGAACATTAAAAACCCTTTCCTTAATCAAAACTGCGATATTAGTGTGTGGCACAGGTTCTTTGTTTGTATCATCAAACACCTACCCCTCCATCCATGGAGAAATTTTGCAGTGCCGCCTGATGTGAGGAGTGAGGGGACACGGTGGGGGCCTCCCATACGTCGGCTACATGGACAAAGACTTAGAGGCAAACAGCAGCAGCAGTCTTCACTGTCATGATTGGTCAGGAAAAGATCCGTGAGTAGTTTTTGAAGAATATTTTCTTGCACAACTCAGCACGTGATTGGACTGACTGACATGATAGGCCCTCCCATTGCCTTTGTTTTTTGTCGCATAATTACATGATCAACCTGCATAATCTATAGTAAATTACTTCTACACACCTTTATTGATTGATTATTCCTAAGCAGCATTGAGCACCTTCGTTGTTTTTAATGGCCTTTTGGTGACCTTCTTGGATCTGACTCTGCTGATGGGAAAATCATCACTTAATGGGCATGATTTGGGCAATTGAATTGCAAGGATTTGGAGGTCATCTCACCTTTTAAGATTTACAGACATCAAGCATCAATGGCTTGGGTCCAGTGCAAAGACATTTTATAATAATAGTGAATGTTGGTGACAATGAAAGGCTTTGAGGTTGGCATGCTCTTTGGTTTTGGTTAATGATTGCAAATAGAGAAGTAGCTAATTTAGAGCCAGCTTTGATTAGAAAAAATCTTACAGGGAACTTGGCAATTATTGAGGTGCCCTGCACCCGTTTGCTTACAATTTTATATTCCCAACCCAATGACTTTCCACGTGAGGGAGCCTCTTGTACTGGGATGTGTACAACTCGTTGTCGGTGCAGGCACAGGGCGTCATTTTCTTATTGAATTTGTAGCAGTGTTAGGTTGCGTTCTTACACCCATTGGTCCATTGCAATGTACTGTCGGTGGGTTAACCATGTGTTTCAGTGGTACGTATCGATGTCAAAAAGGTCAATCACATCCCTTGTGAACGAAGTTCAAAAAGTAAAACCCACGCAAAAAGCTAGCACTGGTGTAGATAATTATGTTTATAAGAGCGGACAGCCTTGTCCTTGTTGTAATTTTTATTTTCCCTTTGTTGTTTTATTGTAGATGTTTGCATTAGACTTCCTTGCAATAATACTAAGGAGCATTTTTAATGTTTCACTTCTACATTCAGCCCACTGTAAAAAAATGTTTAAGAATCTTTTATCTGTGAAATTAACTGCATGCACACTAGCACATTAACATTATTAGTTTTGGTAATAACATGCTAACATGTGGACCGTCAATCTCAAATATTAAATAATTTTTATATATTTTTTATGTTAGACTTATTATTAGAAAGAAACATAAAAACTCTTCCCAATATTTGTACCTAAGTGCAAATACTTGTAGTACATCTGAATTTTTGGGTGCCTATTTTTTTTTTTCCTTCTTATGTATGAAGATCAATAAATATATATTTTTGGTATTGTAAATGGTAGACCCTATTAGAATATTATGTGTGTATGTACATGTACATAAATATATAAACAAGATTATACGACCATGGGGTCATGCACATACTCTCTAAGTTATATACCCCTTATTGAATCGAAATTATATATATATATATATATATATATATATATATATATATATATATATATATATATATATATATATATATATATATATATATATATATATATATATATAGTTAGTGTGTGTGTGTGTGTGTGTGTGTGAGAGAGAGAGAGAGAGAGAATTTATGGTAAATGATTTATATTTTAAATTAAAATATTTTCCATGTTAAGCCTTTATGTATTATTCTAAAAGCTCGGTCAGGCTAGACATATTCAATAAAAAATGATAAAAATGGGAACGAAAACAACAAGTATTAACTACTTAAATTCCCATTTATACCCAAGGGCAATTCTTTGGAGAAATTAGTTATCATTATGCCACAGAACTAGGAAAACATTTCTGGAAGGGTGAATGACAAATTACCCAAGTATTGTCGGTCGGCAAACAAATGTCTCTTTCGTCTACATACTGGAAATATATTAGCTAGTCAGACTATTGATTCTGGCTCTCGCTTCTGCTACAGTGAGCGGTCGTCGCCCATTTTACCACTTCTTTATTGCATAATCAATTGTTTATTTTGTTAATTAAGAGGAGATAAACAAGTGATGTAACAGGCTACCAAGCTCCAACAGTCACAATTAAACCTTCTCTAACCCACCCATTTTTTCATGTTGTATTAGGATATGACTCATGTGGTTGTTTCTGTAATGAAAATCACCTTAATTAAAGAAGAGAGAGAGAGAGTCAAGTATGGATGGTTCTCATGAGTCACATGTGACATGACCAAGTAAGAGAGGCGGTTTTCTCAGGCTGTGGTCCTACCGCGTAGAAGAGATGGAAAGACTTTCATACACGACAGCCGAATTGTAACCCCCTCTCCATGAGATTGAGAATGAGAGGCCAACCAGGCAGGTATTGTCTTCTACCACCAAACTAGTATAAAGACAAGCAGGGCAGGAAACACGAACAAAGAATTCGATTATTTTTATGGTATGGTAACGACTTAGTCTCCTTGTTTGAAAAGAGGCTTCTTCATACGAAAGAGGTAACTGGTCCCTTACACAAGCGAATGTCGGCGAGGCGAGTTAGAAACCAATCTGGGCAGGTTTGATGAATCATGGCAACCTATTGCCAAGGTATTTAGGTGACTTATGGCCTTCTAGCTAGTTAAGGGACTCCCCACGGACTTTGACGGTCTCTATGCAACTGGGCTTATCCCACATGGCTAAGATCTATGGGTTTGATCAGGCTCCAAGGGATCCTCTCTTGCTTATGCAATGCCGGCTATATTTTGTAGTAAACAATGAGTATTTTTTTAGATTAGCTTTTCACTGTATTTAATTCAATTTTTAGCTACACTCTTAAATAGAAAAATAAATAAATATTCCCTCTATCTCATATTAAATATTTTATTTAACAAAAATACTTGTCCTACATTATTTATCTTAATTTTTACTCTTCGACTAACTAAAAGTTTCTCATATTCTTCTTCTATGAGTAAGAAAAATATTAGAATTAGGGTTGTTAACAAACCGAGCTGGCTTGTTGAGTAGGCCCAGCTTGGCCCGAATTCAATTTAAGCTTGAATAGGCTCGAGCCGAGTTCTTCGACTCAATTCGGCTTGAATAAAACTCAAACTCGACTCTACTCAGCTTCAGCTCAAGCTCAAACTCGAACCCGAATATAATTTTAAAATCATATATAAATAATATATATAAAAAAATAATTAATATATATGTGAATATTTTATATAAATATAATTACTAATTTAAATATATATTTGTGACATACTCCCTCCATCCTAGATTGATAGCTTTCTTTGATTAGTTCATTTTGAAAAATTAAATGGAGTTATTAATCTAGGACAAAGGGAATATATAAAAAGATATACAATCACATATATGTACCAAAATTATGTATCATATATGATATATGAGACTCATTTATAAGAGTCAAACTTTACTCACGAATATGTAAGCCCTGACATTGTGCGCCCTCGGATTTCAATCTAACAACACACATAACTCTGGCAGCAGATTGGTTTCTATCCTCATACGCCCACGGATCTCGAGCTGATGGCCCATGATGCTTTGGCTCACCCTGACGTCCATGAGCCCAAACTCATATAAATTTTTTTCATAATATATATCCTCGTTAAATTATAATGATGTATAATTTTTATATATGATATATATTTTTTAAAAATAAAAAAATTAGAGACACAAACACTAACTATCCCAAATTAATAGCTCCAATTGGTTTTCCAAGATGAACTAAAATTAGTTCAATTGAAGAACCAAATAGAGCTATTAATATATGACGGAGGGTTAACATGATATCACACTATTATACCAAAAAATTCTTCAAAAATAAGCATGACACTAGGGGGACTAACCTTAGTTTACAAAAGTATGATTAGAATATTCTTTCAAAAGTTGAAGCATGACACAACGACAAGCCTCAACTTATAGAACATTTCTCTTTTTACATGTACTTGAAATTTTCTAGAGGCATACTCAGGCTAAAGAATAATTCTTTTATGAGTGATTTATAAGCATGTAAAAAAAATACGAAGAAGATGGTAATGCTACCTAAGTGAGTTTCTATTTTCTATATTTTTTTAGTGGTTATATACGCATAAAGAGAAGAAAATGGTAATGATATTTTTTTAGCATATGTAACTAAAACTCATTTGTTAAATTTTTTTTTTCTAGTGACTATAATAAAATTTTGAGGTGTAGTTGTAATACTTGTTGAAGTATATGTATTAATATTTAATACTGAAATCATCTTAGTATGTGTGATACTTCATACACTTTAGATTTATATATTTTATTTTTTTAGTTTGAGCCCAATTCAAGCCTAGGCTCATGATTTACTTATTGTAGTTTGAGTTCGAGCTTGAGCCAAACTTTGGATTTCTAATTTGAGCCGAGCTCAAGCTGAAATTTTCAAACTTGTTTGAGCTTCAAGCCGAGCTTCAACAGTTCAAGTTCAAGCCAAACAAGCCTTATACTCGGCTCAACTCAGCTCGTTAACACCCCTAATTAGAATCAAAGATAAAAAAGTATTTAGATTTTTTAGTCCTTTTATACCTAGAAATGTGTTGAGTTAATTACATTTTTTGTCTTTTTGTGAACTAAGGTGAAAACTCACCTTTGATAAAATTTACATTTTTTACAAATTTAGTACTTAATATGGGACAAAGGGAGAATATGATGATTGTTTTTTAAGGTTCAATTAATTTATGTTATCTTAAATTTGTGCATACATATGCTTTGAATTTTGTAGTCATTTTTGTATAGTATATTTATATTTGATGAGTAGTGCTATCACTGTAAGTTGCAGTTTACAACACTCGCATTAAATGTGCAAGACCCATACAGGCCCAAGCATAGGGCCTTATTGTAAGAATATATTATGTTATTTTAACTTATTTTCGTGAATAAAACAATGTCAATGTGATGTCATGTATTTTGAGTTATGAGTAGTGTAATCCATTTGACTCTCTAACCTTCTATTATTTTATTTCATTAGGTTTGAGTATAATTAAATTTATTTTTAAGCCAAAAAATAACTTTAATTAGGCTCTTAGGGCGTTTTGTCCAATTTTATAGCCCAACAGTTTATTTACCCAGCCCAAAACCCTTACTATTTAAGAAAACCCTGGCCTATTTGCCCAAATGGTGAAGGGCTGTGTTAGGAGGGAGGAAGTGATCTACCCTCATTTTCCAAAGAATAAACTTTGATTAAGGTGTGTTTTTTTGCCATAATAACCCTTAATCTTTTAATTTTGGTCTTCATCTTCATTTCTCCTATTTTGATTTTAACTTTTTTCCATAAAAAATTTTAATTTTAATTTTGATTTAGAACTAGGTTATTTTCGTTTTCAAACTAAGGATATCGTAGATCTACTTATTTTCTAGTTGATTTGAGCTTACTACTAATTTTAATTAGGTTTTAATAAAAATCCTAAGTTTGGGTAAGTTTTCTTGAAGATTAAAGTTTTTTCGTGGATTCAAAGGCTTCATAGAGGAAGGGAGTTTTTCTTTGTGTGGTTTTATTCATTGGAATGCATGGTGGTGGATTTATGAGTTCTTCCTTCATTTTGATGTTTAATAATGATTTGTTAAAAGTATATTATTTATGATTATTTTCTTGTGATTAAGCTTGAAAATGATTAGATCTTTCATGTTCTAGGGTTTGATTTTGATTATATGATGTTCTATGATGATTTTTGAATTTATATAGAATTTTAGAATATTTCAGTTGATGAACTAGAAAAGTAGACTATTCCAATAGATCGAATGAACAAACAGGGTGTTCGAATGGCTAGGCATTCGACTATTCCAATAGATCGAATGAACAAACAGGGTGTTCGAATGGCTAGGCATTCGAACTGCCTAATGTAAACGGCCTGATAAGGCGTTCGAACAGCAACACTAGAGTTTTGTGAGTTTGGCCTATTTTGTAGATTTTCGGCAATTTCTTGTTCTATTTTCATAAATTTAATTCTTTATGACAATGATAAGTTATAATTACCTATAAATGTTACTATAATTACATGTGAACCCTCTTTGAATTATGGTTTATCTTAAGCATGGATATGATTATACTTTTCTAGGTTTAACACGATATTATACTTGTCTTAAACCATTTCAAAATGTTCTTCATATTTACTCCATGATTCTAATAGGATATGACTATGATAAAATTGTGGATGCTTGCATATATAACATTGATTATAGGTTATTTGTGTTTCATATATTTTAGCCTAGGTATGAACACTACTACATAAGTACACTCTTTCATAGACATATGATTTTCTTTATACAAATGGATTATGTTTCATGCACATATAGACTGATTGGAGTATGTTTACTCATACTTGTGTTCATTTATCATTTGCTCATATATGTATCATGTTGCATGCATGTTGTAGATGATTTATAAATGAAGGTTAATTGTGATTAGCTGTGATTGACGATTTGATGCAATTGGATGTCGTTTTCCGATTAGCCACTTGGAGGTTTATCAAATAAGTTTTGCGTCTGAAAGGACAAGGTTAATAGGCTAAGGATGAGCTTTTAGTTAATAGGTTGTCGAGAATCCCCTACAAGCTACGCAATCGGTTAGTTGGAGTTGCGGTGGGAATTCCAGTTAATGTGGACAACATTCACAGCATTCGCTAGGATAAATATGATGGGCCTAAACAGAGGAATGACCCCGGCTCGTTTGATAATTTCATTGTGGAGGCATACTTCTCTATGCTAAATAAACATGTTTTGGATGGAAAAGGGTGGACGATAGGATGCAGAGGGTTCACATTTTTTACCTTCATTTTATAGTATGCGCCTAATTAATGCTCAATGTACTCCAATTTTGGTGTTTTGGCAGTTGTTAATTATCGTTGGACTACTGACTTATCCCTTCGTATTGTGCAGAATATTTGTTATCAAGAAAAATTAGATTATAAAAACTGATTGGCATAACAACCTAGCAAATATGCCAAGTATGACCCTAAAAGTAGTGAACTCACTATCTGATGCAAGTTCAACGCAATCTCCAATGTAAACCCTGGTGGATTCAGAACTGCCAAACAAAAGGTGTTTGTGTATGATAGCATAGGTAAACACATGAGGATTGTAACTGATGTGAAAACTTTTTTGCATTCAATGTGGAGGTAGGCAATGTATGTGTTTGATGAGGATATGCCAAAAGACTAGGTCAAGAAATGGAAGATTACACATGTGACAGTTCACAACTACAAGAGAATGGGGATGATTGTGGGGCATTTTGTTGCTACTACATATACAGGCTGATAATAGGAGCGAGCATCTAGTCTTTTGATGTGAAGAAGTTTAGGAAATAGATAACATAGGACATTGTGAGCTCCATGAATGTCTATAAGAGATTATAGATGAGGAGATGTTATGTGTTTGCTTTGATGAAACTTTAACAATGCTATGCAATTATGTTCTCACTTTGATGAACCATTTAAAATTAACAATAATTATGTTAACATGTGTTTTGATATGTAAATGTTAACCTTTTGTTGTGAAGAAGTTTTTTGTTGGATGTGAGTAACATATGTTTTGTTTATGGAGGTATCATGGTATTACATTATGCACAATATATCAGGATAGTCCCAATAAGGCAAAATGTAGACTATCAATTTAGTTGGATAGTTGTTTGCAATGGTTATTGCAATGGAGTTGTGATGGATTTATGATGGAGTTGTGTTGGTCATTGCGATGGATTTGTGAAGGAGTTGTGATGCATTGGTTATTGCGATGGAGTTGTGTTGGTTACAAGTGGTCTATCAAGGTAATGTGATGGAGTTGTGATAGATTTGTGAGATGGATTTGTGATGGCAATTTGAGGCTGTCATTCCCAATAAGGCCTCAAATATCAATGCCTAAATGGCTTGGATTTCAATAAGATATAAGTCTTACAACATAAATTGCCAAAAGTTTAATAATGGAAAGCTAAGAATTAAAATGAGAAATTATACAACCCACTCTTCTAAAGAAAGTTTATTGTCCAATGTCAAATGATTGACATCGTGCATGTCAAGCAATTGTGGCCTACACCATCGCCTACACCATCGCAATGAGTGCAATGAAATGGACGCACACTACACTTTTGCGATTCAATGAGCTTCTTATTTGGCCTCAATCTTGGCCTTTTTGTTTTAGGAAGGAGGTTGACTACATCTCCATTAGGTGCAATCGCTCTCACTAGTTTGTCATCGTGGGGTACGAGGAAGATAGTTTCCCCATAGGTGTTTTAATAACACTCCATCATCCAATAATCTCCCTAACAAAAAATGGTTGGTGTACCTCCCATTGTACAAATAGCAATGCAAGCATGTGGACATGGTAAACCCATTATTTGCCATTTGCAACAAGGGCAAGTGTGGTTAGCAAGGTCCATGGTATAATGTCCTTCCACCTCTACCACATGTTCATTTGCAATTAGGATACTAAGTGCCTGAGACTGGTTGATGATAGCATTGAGTTTGTCGGTGATTTCATGAATAAGATAGATTTCCCATTTTTCACAACATGTTCTAGCATCGTGCATCTTTGTCATTATCCTCATGCTAATGCCATCAATAAGGCCAATTAGTGGGTGCTCTCGCTATGCCTTCACCCAACTATTAAAGCTTTCAACTATGTTATTCAACAGTGCTCATACCTTTTACCTTGAAAGAGTGCATTACACTGGTGGTCAGGCTCGTTTATTATAACCTAATTATATGCATCCTCTTATGCTTGCCAGAGCTCAAGCAATGATTTCTCATACTCATGCATATCTATTGCATTTGCAACTGTGTGGATCATCTTTGCCACCTACATTTTACTCCCCACCACTATCTTCTTTTTTAATCCCCTATCCTTTAGGTTGTGTTCTAAGCAGCATGCACAATACCTGTAATAACCCTATTTTTCTAATATTTTATAAATTTTATTATTTTTTTAAGTCTAATTATAATTCGTTAAGATAAGCAAAAATACTAAAATTTGGAACCAGGAACACAAGTTATAGCCTCGGGAAGCGTGCCCTAGACTGGCAGGGCCCACTTCATAAATAGTGGAAAACTAGTCCATAAATGGCCTATTTTTGTAGGGCTCATGAATACGAGCCCAACGGTACCAAGAACGCACAAATCGGAGTTCGGGGTAAGAAGTTACGATTTTTTGAAAATTTTTTAAGAAAATAATAAAATAATCTCGGCGGCGCGGCGCGCGCCCACAGCGTGTGGCAGCGCCAGTGGGTGCCGCCCATTTTCGCGGCGGCTCAGGCAGGTGCCCACCAGAAAATTACCGCCCTCCACCTCTATTTAAGGCCATTCCGGCCAGTTCTTCTGCAAACTTCCCCTCTCATTGTTTTCTTCATTTCCGACCCATTTTAAGCCCGAATTACGTGATCCAAGACCCGTTTCCAACTAAGTCGAGGGTGCTCTACGCACCGGAAAGGTTATTTTCCCAAGGTGACCCCTCTAAGACCTCAAAAAATATGCCCCTTCTCTAAACTCTCCCTTTCATTTCTTTTACTGTTTCTGGACCATTTTACATCCGTTTCAGCCCGTTCAAAAGCCGTACCCCACTAAAGCGAGGGTGCTCTACTTGTTGGTACCATTATTTTGCCAAATTTTTTGCTCAAAGGAAGGATCTTCTACGAGGGAGTTCTCTTATACTTCGCTCGTGCTATAGGTAGGTAGCTTTAAACTCTAATCGTATGCCGAGATTTTGACTCACCGAAGTTTTGCTAAGAGTTTTCTGTTGCTTTTATAAAAACAAAGCTTTGTCTTTAAAATCATCTCCTCTTTTCAAAAATTTCTCTGAGTTTTGGGTAATCGTACCATCTGGATAGTTCTCGGTTCCTTGGAACTAAGAATTATTATGATTTTGGATACCGCCAAATTTGGCATCTGGCGTGCACAGGACTGGGATATCATGGGTAAATTCCTTTCCTTTCTGTCTCCCGTTGCCCCATGAGCGCGGGTGTAAGTCATCTAGTATTGCGACATTCTGTGATTGTGTTTTTCATATTTCTGAATGATTTTAAAAGAAAGAGGACATGATATTTTCTTACGTGCATGAAGCATATTCTTATAACTTAATTCAACCTACTGAGTATGAATTTACTCACCCACCCCCAGATTCTGCAGGTATATCACTCGAATCTGACTGAGTCGACGAAGGGTTTCCTTAATTTACAGTCTTGTACTATTGTTTTTGTACTTTATGTAAATTATTGTACTGACTGATGTATAAGGGCATGTGATGCCCAATTTTGGAAATCTTTGTATAATACAAAGTGTGTTGTAATTACTGTTTTAGTACATGGTGATCCTTGGCAATTGTAATTAAATTTTGTTACATTTTCAAAAAAATTGTTTTCTTTTATTTGAAAATATGAGGGAGGTTACAGTTCTATGAAATCCATTAGGAAATGTTGAGATGATATTGTTGATTAATCCCTTTTTCCTATTAGATACAAATGTAATTTGCCTCTCATGACCCACAACAACTCTAATAAATAAAGGAACCATGTCCAATTATCTTTATTCTTATTGTCTACAACACAATAAGCCATTGGAAAGATATGATCTCCACCATCAACTATACTTGCTACTAAGAGAGTTCCTTTTGCCTTCCTATTCAAGTGTGTTCCATAAAAAAATAGTAAGGGCTAACAATATCTAAACCCAAAAATAGATACATTCATTGAAATGAAGCAACACAAGAATCTTCTATCTAGGCTTACCTCATAGTGTTCAAAGCTTTTGGGGTTCATCATCATTGAGTTTATTACAATACCATGGTTATCATTGTAAGAATCCATGTAAATCCCATGTATATGGGTGACTGCTACCTCCTTCACACTCCACTACCTTTTGATATGTAATAGTTACACCATACTCTCGCCGTCTGTCCTTCGCCATGTCAGTTAGTGAATATGTATGTCTCTCTCATATGGTCTCCACTACCAACTTAGATAAGAGGCCTTGTGATGCATGAGGATGATACTTTCTCCCTATTCCCCCTCCATGAGTATGAGGATGAACATGTTGCTTCACTTGAAAATAACACATCTTCTGGTCCAATATGACATGTGGTTTACAACTACAACTAAGGCTTCCACAAATTTCTGTGACTCTTTATTTTCCATTCCTTTCTAATTCATACTTGAATTTTTTAGCAATAGAATATTGTTTTAATGTCTATATTGATCCTTAAACTGTTGCCCAACTCCTATGAAATTGTTCTCCCAAATACTCGAACACAGTACGATTACTTGTCTACTTTCACCTTAGGACCTTTCCTTCATCTCTAAGGCATTGTCATACACACTATCCTGTGCTGGCAATGTCCAATGCTGCGTCTCCTTTATCACCAATATCTTGCAGCATTCTCCACTGCAGCTGAACATATCCAACATCTCCATTAACCCCATATCAATAGCCACAATAACCTCCTCATCCAAGTCAGGGTATATGTATTTCAAATTGACATCCTCGTGAAACATTTTAAACAATTCTGCAATCCGTTGCACAAATGAACTGATATTATCTTCCTTTTCGGTGTAGTGTAAATAATTGACACCTCCTACTATCTTCAATTTAAAATTTGGGTTGCATTCATTAGTTCCCCCCATAGCACGCCAGTACTCCTATCTTTGATGGTGGATAATATACATGGATACAACAATATTACTTACTCATGTAATACAAATTTCTTTCCTATTCAACTACCAAACTAACTTGCATTCCCCTGCATCCCCTATACCGCCATTAGAATTTGTGATGCACCACATTATGTTATGAAGGACTTGCAATGCAAAACACTATTGTTTCGAAGGTAGTTGTAAACCTTGCGATGACAATTGCTAACCGCTTGTGATGGTAGTTGTGAACCACTTGCAATGGTAGTTATTGGCCATCGAAATTGTGATGATCTTGCATCGCAACTACATCTCAACTCCTTTCATCCCAACATCCCCTATACAGCCAAGTGAATTGTGATACAATGTAATTGCAATAGGTCGGCTATGTAGTTATAATGCTAGAGACTATTGTTGCAATGACATTTACTGGTCATTCCAATTAGGATGATCTTCCATTGCACTCATGACGCAACCCCATTGTAACTATGTCACAATCACATCTCAACTACTTCCCTTCCCAATATTTTGTAATCCGATTCTATCATGCTACTGCTTGTGAATTTTCCTTGAATCCTAAAGCATAATTCCATCATGGATGTGTACCTGCATTGTTCGATGGTCTAGCTTCAAGCTTATGGGCAACTTCAATTTCTTTTCAGCTACTAGCCGAGCTTTTAGTAGAGCTTTTTGGCCAGCTTCTAGCAGAGCCTCTGGCCATGCTTCTAGAGGAACATCTAGTCGAACTTCAGTCGTGACAGTGAGGAGGCAGATAGAATAAAGAGAGCAGGGAGCAGGGAGCCGCGATAGCTTGTGTACAACCTTCTAGCGGTGCTTCTAGGCAATCTTTTGGCGATGAGAAGTTGATAATGCAATAGAGAAATGTGAAAGGGGAGCTTTTGGGTGAGCCTTTGGTAGCACGTAGTTGAAGATGTAGCAGAGTTTCTGGACGACCTACACGAGTAACTAGAGATAAGGAAGACCTTATGATGTAAAGCAACCACCGGTGATTGGAGATGAGGAAGATGAGAAGGTGCAACCAATGCCATGACTGGAGATGAAGAAGATGAGCATGCGTAAAGCTGAGGGCGACCGAAGATGAGGAAGACAAGTGCACTGCATGAAGCCAAGGGTGAGAAGGGAAGTAGTGTCTTTTGAAAACATTTTATCTCATACCACACTTAACTATATTTACAATTTAGGCAGTGGCTTATTTTGAGCATAATTTCCTTCACCTATTGCAATCCGTAATTCCTTGTTCTATATATCCCCCACTTTCACCATTCCTATCCTTTGTTCTCTCCCCATCCCAAGCCTACGCTAAAGGTCCCCCCTCCCCCTTCTACCTTCCAAGTTCCAAGGTTGTTTTTTGTGTACGAATATTTCCATGTCCACTTACCAGATTTTATCTATAGGTTCTTTGTTTGTTGGTGGTTGTTTTTTATTTTTCCATCTTCAAACTAGGTGTGCCCCATTTGGTCTTGTGCCTAGTGGGTCGAGTCTGACAAGGGCCCAATTGTTAGTCTTTGTCTTTGTCTTGGGGTGTACCCCATCTCCTCTCTAAGCGAATGGGTTGAGGTCAAAGACGTGCAAGACTAACCCCATTGCTTCGGGCATGCCCCTCCTCAATCGCACTGGCATTGTTTTCCGGCACTATTGCTCTTGGTAGTAGTCTTTGGTAGGTCTACTTGTGGTCAATAGCGTGCAAGACTAACCCCATTTGCTTCAGGCGTGCACCTCACCACTTTGCTGTGCGTTCAATCACATAGGCGTTGTTCTCTGGTGATATTACTCTTGGTGGCTGAGGCAGTGGATTAAAGCTTCATGAGAGACATTGACATTAAAGTTATGACATGGTTTAATTTTATAGTTTCTGCTGGATGGACGGGCTTTATCTATGTACTCCCTCTGTTTCAAATTAATAGCTACACATAGTTTTTAAAAATAAACTAATTTAAAATTAATTTATTTTTAAAAATAAAATAAAATTATTAATATAGAAGAGAGAGAGTATAAGTCCAGGTGGTTCCAGGGCTCTTTTTTTGTGTTGTAGATGTTCCAAAGAGGACTCCTACGGTATAACTCCATTACATCTAATATAATCCTGTTCTAGAGAAAAAAAAATCACATCAATAAGAATTGAGAGACACGCAGAATTTGCGACTTTCCTAAATCATAATGCATTCCCCTGCAATTTGTCCTTGGAACTGTTCAGCATAATTAGAAATATTTGCACTCCATTTAAGTAGCTAGGTATGTTCAATCTTTATGATTGGTGGAAACACTTTTGGATCCGTTCTCTCAATTTATTCCCCAATTATACTTTCATAGCACATGGGAGCATATAGTTCCCATTTAGGGGTTCACACTTTATTTCTTCCATTTCCGCCAGCACTTCCCAAAGTTTTATAAAGGCAAAGAAAAGAGGGTTAACTTACTTGCTTTATTGTCTTTTAAATATATTAGAGAAGGATATATTGGCACTCTAACCACTTTTTCTTGTATACAAATACTTTTGGTTGTTTCCCCAACTAAAGCAGTCTACTTTTGGCGTTAACCACTCCACACGGAGTCAATAATATCCCTGGGTATTATACCCAAAGCACCATAGAAAGTCAGCAACATCACTACCTAATTGTTAAGTAATCACAGTTGTTATGTCACATACATCACATGTCATTTGAGGATATAAGGGCTACTAGTATTGGCTACTAGCATTCGGACATGATACATAATACAACATTTTATTCAATTAAATCTGTCTTTGATTGGGATCAAGAAATCCCCAGAAAGGAACGCGTAAACCCCACTCTACCGAATTTGTAGATGTCTGAAGTTTTTATCTAGCTGCTCCATTGTATATCCCTTTAGTTGAGACGTCAATGTATATACAAAGTCAAGATATCAAAGAAAATATATATACATGAAAGCATCAAACAGGTCGACTTGTCATCAATACAGGGGAAGAAAGACTTCTTGGCAGCTATTATTATTAAAATATTTGTATCCATCATTCTTATCCCTATTTTCATATAAATATAACCTTTCCTCAGCAACCATAAGTTTTGTCCATTTTTTTTATAAAAAAAAATATAGAAAACCAAAATATATAAACTACTAAAATGATTCTCGAAAGTTTAAAACCTTAGGACCAAAATGCATATGACGATTATTACCAAGTATGTCATAAAGGCTAAGCACCTTTTTGGAGCACCGGGGCCAGGGTCTTGTTGAGTTTTTTCTCCTACCCCGGCTGGGAATTCTTGATCTCGGCTTCAATCCTATGCATTTCATCTACTCGTCTGAGAACTATGCAACAGAAGATCTGCTTCTCTATCTGAAAGTTTCATATTTACTTTTACTGGCCTTCAATCAATTAGACCCTCTTGGGTCCTTACCCTCTTTTTGGGTGTAGTTATTCATTTTGACTCCTCACCACGCTTCAGAGTTTCACCTAGTTTACCCTAACCATTACACTTCTCATATAGAATTAGTCTCTTAAAATTTTAAGTTACTTAGCTTAGAATTAAGGCGGTGACTCCTATTCAGCTTAGTTCGGTTCAAATTGGGTTTAACTCGTGTTCGGTTTAAACTTGAACCTACGTGAGTCGAGCTTGAACTGGCATCAAATTGCACTGACTTGATTGGAAACCTGATTAGATCGACTCGAGATTAACTCAAAGATCAGGTTGGATTATTATAAATAACTTCTTATATATTATATAAATTTCTTAACTCTCATTTTTTATATAACTATAATATTCTATGTTATTTTATAAAAATACATATTTTATATATACATTAATTTATGGTATATAATACTCATATTATGCTATTGCATTTCAAAAAAAATATAAATCCTATCATTAATAAAAATTCCTATTCTACCCTTAATCATCTATATAACATTATATGCATTAATGCATAAGTATATAATACCCCATATTATGTCATTGCAATTCAAGAAAACATAAATCTCACTACTAATAAAAGTGAGAAGGTGGGTGCGATAGATACTTTTTATTCCTATTCTACCCTTAATCATCTATACATTAGTATATTATATTAATGTGTGGTATATATATGGTATATAATACCCATATTATGCTATTGCATTTCAAGAAAATATAAATCCTATTATGAATAAAAGTAAGAAGTTAGGTACAATAAATTCTTTTTATTCCTATTCTACTTTTAATCATCATATAATATCTCCTAATCTTAATAAAATTAAATATGCAATTCTACTTGTATGATAAACATTCTTAATTCAACAAATCATATTAGTTTAGAATTGGAGATCTACTAAACCATATCTAGATTTTAGCTATCAATATATCCAGTGAATTAAGTCTAAATTTTTACTTATTAATTTAAAATTTTTACATCTTTTTTGCATGCGCATTGACATAGTGTGCATACAATTTTGCACTTCCTTTAGTAAAACTAAGTTACTAACTGGCTTAGCCCTTTATCACTCAACTTATAAGTATCAAATATAGTTTAAATGTAAAAATACTATAATATATAAAATATATTGATAGATTGACCTCATTTCTACCCTAGATTTTGAAGCGATATAATAATAATATTGTAGAATTGATAAGTATGAAATATATATCTATTTTATGTCTTTTTACCTTACTTGCTGGTATAAATTAGGTTAATTAAGAGTTAGTTATTATTTATTTAGATTATGTTAGATATTAATATTTTAGTTTCATTATTAATTATTTTTTGGAGTTATTAGTAGTTTAGGCATGCATTTAAATCATGTTGGGCTTTTAATTATATTCTACATGTCTAAAATATGAAGTTTTTATGTTTTGTACATAAAGTGCACTTATCGAGGTACTTGGTCGATGTTTGGAATCATTCAAAACACTCTTGTTATACTTTGAAAATGATTTGGACAACTTTTTAGAGTTACAAACAAGTTTGAAACTAATATAGACGTGAAAGAAAGAGCTTAATGAATAGAAATTGGATATGAAACTAAACAGAATTGTCCAAAGTGCAGAAATAGTATGGCCAATCGAATGGGGTGTTTTGAGAATCAAACTGCTAAATGTGCATTTAAAGCAAAATACAGTGCATGTGATCGAATGGGCATGCAGGGTGATCGATCGGGATAACGCGCAATTTCCTAGTTTAAGCCAATTTTGAATCCTTTTCATATTAAACTTCTTCTTACAATTCTTATGTCTATATAAAGATATATTTGACTCAAAATTAAAGGATTTCTAGTAGATTTTTTGAAGAGAAAAATGAAGAAGAAAATGGAAGAGATTTCAAAGCTTTCAATGGAAATTCAAGAGCGTTTTTCTACCATGCAAGGCTAAATTTTTCTTTTACTTAGGAATTGATAAAACTATATATAAGTTTTAATTTTTTTTATTTTTAATTTAGATCTTAGTTGTAAATAATAAAAATGGTATGATAAGGATTTTCTTTTTAATGGAAGAGTTTTTCATATTTATTCAATTCTATGTTGATTTATTGTCTTCTAGATGATAGATTGATGTGGTTTTGATATTTGCATTATTTTTAATTTCTGTGATTTAGATGAGATGGTTATGCAATAGTTTTAATGTTCATATAATTAATAAATTGGATGAGTTATACTAAGATGAGACGAGTCATGCCTATAGTTAGTTTAGTGTAGATGATTTGTGCTATTGTCAAAGATAATTCATGTCATAGATTTAATTAATGATTCTTTATGAAGTAATTTTAGCTTATAGCTGAGAATACTTGTTCATATTTATACTAGATTTAGATTAAAGCTTAAGAAATTATTATGGTTCTATAGTGGATTCGAATTCCTAAATAATTTTCATCATATTGAGATCTACCTTTTAATTTAGTTGATTACTTTCTTTTACTTAATTAAAGTTTAAATTTTTTTTATTTTTAATAAACAAATTCATCTCTTAAATTTAGTAATAATGCATTCGTCCCTAAGGTTCGACAATTTTTAAATACTTATCGTAGTACAATTACCTTATATACTTGCTAAGGGTTTAATTATAAATGATCAAGAATCATGGTTATTATAATATTTCTATTTGTGTAATGATGATGTAGTTCTCCAAATTAATATATTTTTTAATAGAGAAATTTATAATAATTAAATTTAAGAATTTGTTGAACCATTGACTGATTACTCATATACTCATATTATAATGTCTACTTTCTTCTTAAGAAATTGGCATGAGCAATGCCTTGCTCAAGGGTTTTTAAGTTAGACTAATTGACCAACTCTAGATACTTACTCAAGGGTTTTTAAGTTAGACTAATTGACCAACTCTAGATACTTATGAGAAATTCACAATTTTTTCTATAGAAATATTAATTTAAAATTTAAGTACAAGAATGAAATATAATTTGAATTGTAAATGGGATTCAAACCCAATTCAAACACACATGAGTATTCAATGACAACATTTAGCATCTAGGACCCCCTCCCCCAATCCCCATCTCTGGCCTTCTTCTTCCGTAGCTCCCGCTAGAGACTCTTTGCTTCTTTCTGCCCTTTTCCCCTTGATCCCTCATGCTCCCTTTCTTGCCTTCACCTTCCCTACTATCGTCCTTTAGTAGTTAGTTGGCCAACAAAATCTTACCCCGTGTTAAAAGGTTTGGGCTTTTGGCCCTTTCCCTAGTTATTTGTGTGTCAAGTTTTCACTTTTCTAGGTGTTCAATGTTGTTTTGTCTTAGTGTTAGTACATGTTAAATTTTTTACCATCTTCATGGTTTCTAGCACCCTGAATACATTGTTC
The DNA here is from genome assembly GCA_035235625.1 of Saururus chinensis. NCBI lineage: Eukaryota > Viridiplantae > Streptophyta > Magnoliopsida > Piperales > Saururaceae > Saururus > Saururus chinensis. The sequence goes on from CP141142.1 coordinate 28,853,244, forward strand.
TACAGTAAATCACGCTCTTTTATGTTCCATTCAATTCAGTTTAGGGCATGCCTCATTCCTCCTCCAATGGTGATTCGAGTCAAGGTCTTTGTTGATTTGACACTCAGCCCTAGCTTCGGGCATGCCCCTATTCTTTTCTCAACAACGAGCTAGATGTCAAGAGTTAGCAAAGCGGACTATTTGTGATACATGTTGGGGCGCACATATATGTAGAAGTGTTGTATACTAAGTGTGCATGCATTGCGAGAACTGCCCATAGTATTGCACACCATGTACATAAGCATTGTGGGGAAGGCCTGCAACATTGCGCAAAGCATTGAAGACCCAGAAGTTATGGGACACGTCGAGGACGTCACTACATTGCTATAACCAGCTTTGTTATAAGTGGGGGCGACATTCTTGGAAGACGTCAATGGGAGTAGACAAGAGTGTTGAAGCCCGACGTCATGGTGTTAACTTGTCGGTGGGAGCTACAAGGTGTGGCTAAAGTATAGGCAAAAATTGTCCAAAGTGTAGACAAATAGCTAGTGTATAAGTGCAGGGCCGGCTTCAAGAGAGGAAGTTGGGCATAATTTGGTTTATCCTTTCCTAGTCTATGTGAGCACCAACTCAAGCGGAGCAGTTGGGCACATCTTCTCATCAAAGCAACAACAACCGCACAGTATTTTGCCTGTGCTGACGGGAAAGGTGCATTGAACAAAAAGTTTATCATGAAATGGTTTAACCAAGTCGACGACCTATGGGTGGAAGTTGGTTTTTCCAAAGCATGCAATCTATGGAATTATTCAAGTCGTGGTGTGAACATATTTTAAGCGTCGTAAGAAAAGAGTTAACCCTTCATCGCAATTCTGTGCCATCATTTGAAACTAGAGCAAGACCCCCTAGAGTTGTACCGTCGACTAGTCAAGTGGGGGAGAGTGTCACAAGGTAGCAAAGCGGACTATCTGTGACACATGATGGGGCGCACTGTAACGCCCTAGATTTTTCATCCCTTTTTCTTAAAACTCATAGAATTTTTTTTTCTTCCATAAATCGGAGTCAAAACGATAAAATCAAAACCTATATAAACAGCTTATAATTTAAAACATCATACGGTTAAACATCGTACTGTCAAATCAAATATCCTCAGGCGCTACTTGAAAACACACGTACGAATAAATTGCTATGATCATAGACTTTAAATACAAATCACTCCCAGGCATCCCTAAGTACAAGTCCTATAACAGTCCACCGACTAATCCAAATGAAAGTCCAGAATAAACATCTTAAAGTCTCATCTCACTCAATATAGGAGATCGTGGCACAAAATACTCGCAGTGAGAGAAGCAGATACCTGAGTCAACAGGAATCAATCCACCACTGAAATGAGCATCCATCTGTAGGAGCTCTCCGCACAACCTGCAAAACCTCTCGTACAACGGGGCTAAAAATAGTAGGGTGAGTATTTTCATACTCAGTAGGAAAATACTCAGTAGGGGAAATCCCAAACGGTGAACTCAAAAGTTCATAAATACATGTGTCATGCAACTCAAACATGAAGCAGAAGCATATCAATATCATGCTCAAACTCATACAAATATACCAAATGCACCATCGTGCCAAAGACATACCAAAGGCTCTATAGTGCCAAAATCATACCAAATCAAACTTACACCAACACCCTTATCCAGGGTCATACAAACTTACTCGTATCATCGTACGCTTACTTGTATGACCTTACTCATACAATCAGACTCGTACGACCTTACTCGTACAGTCTGCACAAAATCTGTCTTACTCAGAAACATATTCTCATAATCGTACTCATACTCTCACAGTCGTGCTCATACTCATACGCTTACAATCCTGCTCATACATACTCTTACAGTCCTGCTCATATATAAACAGTCGTACTCGTACTCATATACATAATCGTACACATATCAACGACCAATGAAGCTCATTACAACTAATAAGCTCCAGCGTCGAAATGGAAAAGAATGCCACTAAGGCAACACCTTAACCTCCGGGGAGTGACTAGACGCCATGGACTTTTCCGAAGGTAAGGCACACCAATGCTCATGGGGCACTGGATCAAACAGGTAAGAGTAGATCCATGATACTACTTACCTGAGCGCGCAAACATAAACACCCACACATGAGGGGTCATACAATTGCCCACCATAATGGGCCTTATAGTGCCAGAGAATTGTCCACCATAATGGGTCTTATAGTGCCATTGCCACTCTTGGGCAGAAAACATACAGTGCCACTTGGGCAGAAACGTATAGTGCCACTCTTGGGTGGAAACATACAACGCTCTCAGCAGAGCATCAAACGTCTGGGCTTATACAGCACACAGACCAAATCAAAATATATTTCGCTCTCAACAGAGCATCAGACGTCTGGGCTTCATACAACACACAGATAAAGTCAGAAACGTACATCGCTCTCAACAGAGCTTCAAACGTCTAGGCTTATACAGCACGCAGACCAAATCAGAAATAATGTCGCTCTCAGCAGAGCATCAGACGTCTGATGCTCTACATAGCACACAGACAACATCCCGCAGGATAAACACCATGGCAAGACATGATAAATGCTCGGCTGACTCATTAGCGGCCAGCTCAAACACGGAACTTAATCCGTCGAACCCTCAGGTCTCAAACTCACAACGCTATCATTAGTTGTGCTTATAATTCAAGTTTGAATTAAGTATATTATGCGGTACAATTATGCCACACAAACTCACAGTCCTCGACTGGTCAAACTAAAGCTGAGCCCGATCCGAAACCCAAGTTCGTCAGGGCAACAGACTTTACTTACCCGTCCACATCATGGACAAAACTCATCGTACACCAAACCCTTACAGTCTTACATACTTCGCCATCCATCTTATGGCCAAATCCTCTTACACTGACATCCTCAATTAACGCTCCTCAGAGCCAACCCAATTGTCGCCCTCTTACTTATATCTCACTTATTATACTTATTTTTCACTTCATAATATGTACGTTATGCTTGTACAATTATGAACACTCTTATTGTCTGACAATCGCCCAACATACAATCCACCCCAAACTGATCCATTCTAATCCTTGCCCGTCATACTCTTATCCTCTGTCATACGCTTGCACAACCGTATCCAAATTCAGACAAAGTCTCTGTCACCTCTTACTGTCCATCGCCCATACCTCTACCCACATACTCTTACACATAACCATATCATAGGCAAAAGCCATCATACATACGTATGTCACACATACATATAGCATACACATACGGTCATACATACATAACTTACAAACATGCACACTAGCCATCACTAGCACATGCATAAACCATACGTACTCCAAACGTGCATACATCTCATGCATATCAATCATACCATACAATCATGCTTACACGCACATCATGCAATCGGATCGTTACTTAACATCCAAGCATGGAATCATACAATCCTAGCATGTTGCTACTCATTCAAAGCATGCTTCATGAATTTACGAGTTCAAAGCTCTCCTACCTCGTAATCATGACGTTCGATGGCGAGCACATGACGGTGGCGGCATTGGCGGCGGAGTTGGCAGTCAAAACCGTTGCCTGGCTGAGAGAGCTGTTGTCCCTAGGGTTTTAGGATGCGTCGGAACTATCACGGCCAAACAGGGTGTCAGAAATCAATGCGGTAAAATCCGCGATCCACGGCGGCACACTAGGGCGGCCGGGAGAAATATCGTGCCAACATATGTGGCGGTGCAACCAGATGTCGAGGGTGTACTCACTGAAGATCGGCCGGTGGCTAAAACGTGCACATCTGGCCACAAGACGTCGAAATCGGCCGTGGACAGCACCCAACGGTGACGATTTCGGTCAACAAAGGCCCACATACGGGTGGAGAGCGTGGGGCGATGCTCAAGAACAAAGGAGAGGTGGAGGAAAGCTATGTGTCAACTCCACTCGGTGGCAAAGCCAACCGATGGTTTAGCGGCACGAATGTGGTGCCTAAACCTAGAAGTACACGCGTCGCTACATGCGCACGCGGCCCAAAGGGCGGGGGAGAGGGCTGAACGGAGATGACCTAAGGCCCACAAAAGCCAACAGGGCTAAGGCCCTAGCGGTGGCCAATCTAAGCAGCGACATCGCCGATCGCCACCCACAACCAAAACTAATGTTGCGGGTAGTTGTGCATCTCGCACGGTAGAGAGCAAGGGGAGGGTCACAGTCGAGCAAAGGCTATGAGGCCGTCACTGGCCAAGGCCTAAGCAGGTGAACTCATCCACCTTCGGTCATGGTAAGTCATACAAATTCTTGCCCAAGGCCATTCGGTACCGACGATGTAAAATGGCCAAGAGGGGTCAATGGCACACATGCCGGTAAGGCAGAACTAGCTGCGGCTATAGGCCGCAAGGCTGAACAAGACCTGGAGGGGTGGCCCATTGGCATCACCGGGCCGGGGTGGAGCTGAACTAAAGTCCTCTAGGTCAAGTCTGGCGTCCGACTCATGGCGGCAGTCACAACGTCCAAAACGGACGTAGACCAAAGATAGGGGACGACCGGGGAAAACCCATAAGGGTGGAGCGGCCATGGTGTCGGAGGCTGAATCAGTCTAGGTGGGTGGGGCCGTCCCTGGGCCATCGCCAGGCCGGGGTGGAGCCCACAGCAGCCGGGCTGCCCTCACAAGCCAATGGTAACGGCGACAACCCACCGGAAAATCAAAACACAGTAGGGTACAAATCGGACTGGGTGGAGCGGCCAAGGTGGCGGCGGAACTGGCTGGGGGTCGGCCTTGCGGTCACTGGACCGTGGCTGGCCGGATGGAGGCCGAGCAGAGCCATCTTCGGCCAAAGGCAGCAATTCCCGGCGGTGGTAGTCCCAAACACACGGACCAAACGAAACAAAGGCACGGAAGGTCTGGTCGGAGGGAAGATCGAGGACGGAGGCGAAATCGGCCAGGGAGAGGTGGCTCAATCACTTCGCCGGACCAAGGCCGGGCCGGACGGAGGTCCGGTCCGCCGCAACTCGCCGCCGGCAGCCTCTATTTCACTGAAACAGAAGCACCGGCGGGAACAGGGCAAAAGGAGGAAAGGTCTGGGGCAGTGGAGCAGAGGCCGTCCGAGGCCGGGAGGAGTGTCCCCCCGCCGTCACCGGCCCATGGCGGAGCCGTGGGCGGCTGGCCGGCCCTCGCCGGCCCACGGCGGCGGCAGAATCCAAAAAAAGACAGTGGGGAGGCTAACCGGAAAAGAGGGCGGCGCGGCCATAGGCGGCCGGGGCAGTGGCCCCTCGGCGTCGCACCGCCAAGGCGGAGCCTGTGCCGGCGTCCTGCGGCCGGTGGCTGGCGGGGACAGAGAACAGACGGGAAGGGGGGGCGACGCACTGTTCATCACCCAGGAGGTTCTGGATCGGGCGGGCGATCCCGATCCACATTTTCCTTTTTATTTTTTTTTCTTTTTTCTTTTTCCAAACGTATCCCCAACGCGCGTTAACCCACTGGTTACGCGTCAAACCTCCAAAATTTGCGCCATAAGGGCGCAACAAGGCAAGCAGCCCGCGACTAAGCCCCACACCCGACTCTATGGGTATAAATACGGAGAAAATACACAAATACACATATGCTGAAACATCACATTTTTGTGCCGAAAATGACCAGAAAAATCACAGAAAATCATAGAAAAATCAAGGACCTTACACGCACACACTTGTGAAAGTATTGCATACTAAGTGTGCATGTATTATGGGAACTACCTATGGTGTTGCACATCATGTATGCAACGATGCAGGGAAGGCTAACAACATTGCTCAACATGTGTGCACAAAGTTGTGCAGAATGCACGCAACGATGCGCGCACATAGTTGGTTATGTTAGGACACATGGTCGGCTAGCACATATTTGAAGTCTTAAGATGTCCCCTCCCCCCTAAATAGTGTTGGAGAGTCTTGTGAAGTGTTTTAGGAATGTTTGGAAAACTTTGTAGGAACCATGCCCATATAGCCACTTTGGCTGCCCCTCGAGTAAAATGCAAGAAATCTCTTATGCTATATATGGGAGAAATGATGAGCTGAAATGTTAAGTTAGTATGATATCTAGCCTTACAACTAGTTGTCGCGGATGGCTACGAAGGCTTGTTGTGATATTAGCTATCATACTAGGAGCCCCTTCCACTAGGAGATGAGGCCTTATGGCCGTGTTGGAAAGTATGACTCTTGCATTAATTTGGTTAAGATGGATTGTTTGGATGTCTGATTTGTCTAAGTTGAATTCGTGCATCGTAAGGAGGTGTCTCCCTTCAGCTAGCTCACTTAGGAAATGTCTCAGCACATTTACACATTCACCTTGTGACGGGTTCATTACTTGGCTTCATGAGCTAGACGTTCGGTCGAATGACATGAGGTCATGACCTTAATGAGAATGACTTACTTACTTGATGATTTAGCCCTGTAAGTGTTGTACGATAGGCATTTCCCATACTCCTCCATAACATAAAGGTCCGTTGTCTTGGCAGCCGTCCATCCACACCGCAAGGGGTCTTAAGGATGAGAAGTAGTTAATTTCCTCCCTTTCATTTGTTAGTGATTTGGGAGTTTATGTAGTTTTCCTCTCTCTGGCCCATGCTGCTGTTAGAGGAGTTGACCTTTGTTTATGGACATTAGGCTGACCCTTTTTATGCATCTCCCTTGTTCTGTATTAGTAGGGCCGGTGCGGTAGAGTTGGTAGTGCTTGTCATGCTTCTTGTCCCTGATGGTGCTACAGTTTCAATTGGCTTTATCCATCCTTCTATGCGACTCTAGTTCTTCTTGTTATGTTTTTATTTTATGATTTAGCTTCTACTTATTACCCCCCCCAAGACTTGCCTATTGTTGTATCGCGACTTGCCTAGTAGTAGACAAGTTTAAGTTTTGGCCCCAGAAATATTAATTTAGATATTTAATTGGTTAACCACCCAATAAACTAGAGTGTTTGATTCTACTTTCAATATCTTTACAACAATTAGTATAAGCCTAAAAGTTGTTCTCAAACATATACTCCTTACTTGTGTGGGCTCCCTCTTATGTGAGGCCCCACAAAAAAATAACATTAACCTTTATGCTAAAAACAAAAGGCACACATCAGCCTGATCGGGCTCCATGACTAGCTCCCTCTTCCCTGTGACCTGCCCATATAAGGCTCTAAATATAATACATAAAAAAGCTTTAATTTCTATGTACAGCTACCTTTTTATGTACTTATTATATTTATAGTTCTATGTAGACTAGTCACCAACCTGGTCAGGGAGAGTTTGTTAGGAAAATATTTTAAAAAAAAATATACTAACTTGCTTTAATAATTAAGAAAACAATTTAATTGATGATTACTAGCCTTTTTTATGACAACTTTCTTGTGACTAATTAACTCAGCTCACCACTTCCAGGCAAAATATGTAGGATTTTAACCCGACAGCATCTGGCCTCACTATGCTGCCGACGCTAGGAGACAGAGGTAGGCCCAAAAATTGGGTGAGTGGCTACTTTACTATGCCGGCTCCACCACCATTTTGCATCTTCCTCTTGCAGAACACATTGATAACATTTGATGGACGCCATAGCCGCCTGTGGCGGTGGTTGGTTGAGATCTCTTTCTGGGCCCATAGATCGCCCCACTCAACGTCTCAGCTTTGTTGCAAATATTCCTTGTTTCCCCCTTTTTATCTGTCTCATTTATTGAATGGGATTGGCATATTAAAAATACCCTAAAGTCTTAATTCCCAACTGCCCTAGATGATTAGCAAGCGCTTCCACCGACAGAGGGGGCGACGTCATGGCATTTGTGGTAAAAGAAAATACACATGCGAGAAGAAAAGGGAAGTCAAGGGCGCCTGGTCCAAAAGTGTTTTTATAGAACAATTGAATTTTCTAAATTAACTGAAAAAAATGAGGCATAATAATTTACATGATTTACATAATGACAATGACATTGGGATTATTCGGGAACTCCTGCAATTTAGGGTTAGTCTAATATCTAAAGTAGATAATTTTTGTTGTTGTTGAATAATCAACAACAATAAGTCATTCCAATAAAAATAAAACAATAAGCCATCAGGTTAACTGAATATAGGCTATCAAAGAAAAAAAAAAATTGTCCTCCCGCTGATATCGTTTAGAAAATCCTCTATTTTATAAGAGATTATTATGACCAGGATTGACAGCTCACATACTAGCATGTATTAGTCACCTTTGCCTAGGATTAGCTATCCAAGATATCAGTCTCATCTTTAGCATCCAAAGAAACAAAATTTTAGTGAGATTTTGGAGAAATAATGAAGAGGTAATGGAAAATGATTTTACCATCTTAGTGATCCTAAAAAGGAATTTTAATTCATATATTAATTCATTTGTGTCATGACCCAGCTCTTCAAATATGTTTTAGAAATTACAATATAATACTTTTTACAAAATGATATAAACATTATAATCGACACTATGGAACTGAGGTGGTGAGTTTGAAGCACAAGATCACTGAGCAATGAGGGGTCTTTTGTATTCATTCTCTATTATATAAGATATATTTTTTTATACTTTCCCATGAATTAGTAGAAGTTACCCACCAAGATAAACATGCAATCATAAGTTTCAACTAACAAGACTACCCACATGTTCAAGTTAGAATAAACGGCAAGATTAAATGTGTTGTATTCTACCCTAAATGTATTTAAGTAAACCGTATACCATAATTTACAAAAACATAAATAATCATCTTCCACTTTACCCGTACACCCTTCACATTGCGTCCTAGATTACCTGTCTGTAGCCAGCATAGATCCTAATAGTATTACACATTGCACCACCAAAAAGTTCTCAGTAACCCACTTGGACTACTTTTGTAAAATTTTATATGTGCACTCGGCACATAAAACATTTTATTTTCTTCTTTTGATACCCCACCTAGGTATTCTCCTTCCCACCCCATGGTGTATTACAAAGGAAAATACAAGAAATCAATCCATTCAATCCTCAACAACAAAACACCAATATTAAATGTCTATTTGATATTCAAGGTATTAACTATTACCTGTTACATTATCACTTGTTAATTTATATACGCCTTATGGTAAACCCCTTACCCCATCTTAGGCATAGAGTGAACCAATCAACAAACATCAAGAAAATTATCATGATCAACACATGCATCACTATCTTAATCTAATTTTGTATCTTTGAACATGAAAAATCATTCTATCATATAATTTACCATTTTGCCCTAACCCTACTAAAAACAAATGATATAATGAATTGCCATTAGTACCCATACATACAAGTCTCTTCACAAATAATCATCAAGTAGTCTCAGCCTATAATAATGTGAATTCAAAACACTTAAAAATAAAAAGTTTCACACTTTGGCCGAACTTGGTAATCAACATAGATAATTACCCAACTAAGTCTTATACAAGGTAGCACCCTTACTATTCCTCCAAATTCTAATTTTAGGGGAAAATATAAAAACATGTCCGCTTAACTTGAAATTTTGATCACAGTAAATTTCATGTAACTAGGGTCCATAACTAATTCTAGGTTGGGTTTGGTCATGGTAAAAAAAATTCAGATTTATGGAAATTGTTGCAATGCATAATATCTTAAACAATTAGGACTTCTTGACTCAGAGTTTTTGCACTAGGACTAGGACTTACAAGGAATGGTCCCCATATATTTTGAGGACGTTTTGACACTTTTGGTCCTCTAAAATTGTAAAGAATTTTCAACTACAAAAATTAGATTTTTTTATCTTTTTTATTCCATTAATTCTAGTAATTAAACTGATTGTAGGAAAAAATCCCAAAAATCAAGAAATTAAAATAGACTCTCTCAGTCTCTTATAATTTTCCCAGAGTCGTTCTATGGGGTAATGGTTATAAAATACAAGTCAATAGTCGGGGAATTGGAAGTTAACATAAAACTAGTTTTAGAAAGAAGAAATTGGTTGACCCTTGAAAACTTCATGAAATCGCATGAAATTTTAACCAGATGGATTTATGATGTTCTTGAAATCCCATAAAAATTGCAGAACAAAATGAGCACCAGAAGATCCTGAAACAATTCAGCCTTTCTAGGTGTAGAGAGAAATCTGAGAATAAGTCATCTTATTCAAAATAACCAATTCTTCATCTTATGATCGCCTCCATTAAAAAGGTTTTGAAAACCCTAATTATAGACATGATACATACCAAATCATCCATTATAGCAATCATTCATGTATTCTATCACATGCATAAGATCGAAATAATATGTTCAACATCAAAGTTCTAATCTTAAACAATTAAAACATACAATCGTGCTTCTATTTTCAATCGTACAATATGATTCACTCATAAAACATGCTCTGAGCATCATATTTATCATGGAATAAAGTAGAGAATGTAGTCCCTACCTTTTCCTCTAAGAGAGCTTCTCTAGGGTAGTCTACCCTCCTTGCTTAGCCTTAGGTGAAGGTCCTCATTCTTCTCCAAGCTTCAAGGTGGTCTCCAATGACTTCCAAGCACCAAGCACCAAGGTAGAGAGAAGAAGAGTGGGGCAGCTAGGTCAAGAAAGAGGGGTGAGGGGTGGCCAAACCAATGGGAGAGAGAGATGTTGGGTGGAGAGAGGAGGGGAGAGGGGAAGAGAGTCCTTATAGAGGAAGTTTCTACTTTGGATAAGACTTCCTCCTACATGACCTTCCCAAATCCCATCTCTATTAAGAATTCCTTATTTGAGTTTATCCTATCTTACTTGAAAGATTATGGCCATCTTGGGAAGCTTGGCGCCAAAGCAAGAGGTTGGGCAGGCTAGGCTGACATCATGGTGGCACGTGCCCAAGCCCATCTAAGGCCCAATTACCTACTTGTTCGTCTAGTTCTTTCTTTTCCGATTTCAGGTCTCATCATAGTTACCTTAAATAACACACCCCTAGCCCCTACCTTTCCGGTTAGGGCTTGACGGGCAAGTGTAGGCGAATCTTGTCTGCCCATAGGTACTCCCACATACTTGAGTCACGATTCAAGTCATATAGACGGGTCCCCTAACTTTCTTAAAATAAACTTTAGGTCAAATCAATGTTTTTCACCCTTCCCAGACCTTCAATTAGGGTTTTGAGTAGTTGAGTTAACTAGGTTGCCCGTGAAAACCTGCACTCTCAGCCCAAATTAGAAAATTTCCTGCCCCCTATCCCTAATGGTCAAGGGGTTAAACTTAAGTTTTTATCATGTTTTGAATTTAACGGGGTGAAATCCTCTCCTGAAATTAGTTAACTGCGAAATATTTTTCCAAAGTTTTTGGGTGTTTCATATATATATATATATATATATATATATATATATATATATATATATATATATATATATATATATATATATATATATATCATTGCATCCACATTACAATAATCTACCTAAACTAGTAATTAGTTATTGGAAAAACCTGATGTGGAGAGGGATAGGTGGTGGTGTGCATCCCATGACTTAAAGCCAAACAATTCTCTTTTAAGTTTTTAAGTATTTTTTGCAGGGAAATATATATTTTCATAAGCATCAAAGAGATTTCATCATTCTCACATATACTTTCATTTTTGACATAAGATCTCACTGATACAATGTAAAAGCTTTTTTATACCATCGCATATTTTTGTGGAAAGAGAAAGAGAGACTTGGTATAGGAGGGATCTCAGAGAGACCATGAAGCATGCCTATGGGTGTTGGACTCCTGTTAGTATGTGTTTGGGCGTGGGTACACCTATCTAGCATGCACCTAGTGTGAAGGCGAGCTTATTATCACCCGCCCACTCTCTCATAAATATGTGTACATGCATGTAAACTTTTTTCATAGGCGATGTCCATAGTATATTATTTTAAAAAGAATCATTTTTTTGGGCATGCCAAAAGATGTTTCTTGAGTCAAACAATTTTCTAGCCTTTGGAAACATTCAAAACAATTTCTAACATAATTTTATCTCATATCATATAACTATATAAAATGCCAAGGTGTGCATATATTTTTTAATTTTTTCCTTTATTGCCCACAAGTTTTTAGATTTACTCCTATATTTTTTTGTCTCTTTCTATATTACCTACATTTTTTATATTTATTTGTATATTACTCATTAAGGAATATATATATATATATATGGCTACCCTACCTCAATAAAATCCTTTACAAAGCTATGCAACATATCAACCATGTATGTTACATGACCCCCCTTTCACCGGTATTGTTCAAAAGCTTTTGACAAACTATATCAAATGAGACCCCAAATGAATATGCTATTTTTCAAACTTTTGTGTTAGTCATGTATATATGACACATTTCTCAATGATAATTTTTGTATTTTCTCCTATATTACCCATGTCTTTTTTCTTCTATTTCCCATAATTGTACCCTACCTCAATAAGATCCCTTTACATCTATCTATTGAGATAAGATCTCGAAGGATTATTTAATAGTCTCATCATATGTCTTCATTCATTAATTAATCACCGGAATAGCCTGGGAATTTAGAAAATTCTTTGTACTTGACCACACAAAAATTAGTGCATTTGACCTTAAGTTTTCTTAGGAGAATCACTTCTTTTATAGATAAAAAGTAAACATAAAGATCTTTGAAGATCCACCAAGAACATGCAAATCAAAGCTCATATGAGGAATTATGGTAGATGTAACTTCAAGGAATTTTTTGAGTTTACATGGCAAACAATGGATATGATCCTTGGACATTCTTAGTGCAATAGTTGATCCCATTGTTCGAGTTCTGAAACTTTGGAAATAGAAACCAGATAGAAAGAACTTTAAAACCCTCCAATAATTCGTGAATTGGAATATTGGTTAAAGAAGTTATGATTGTCCGAGTTGGACCTGAGATGTTGTCGGTGACCCACTGACATACCACCGATGTCTACCAATCTGACCCTTAGATCTTTTTAATAGCATAACTTTTTTGTATATCAACTTTTTATCTAAAATTTTGGGGTTACAAAGTAGACATAAATATCTTCAAAATTCCACTAAGAAGCTTAAATTAGAGTTCATATGGTGAAGTTATGGCCATTTAAAGTTGGCCTATTTTCCACTAAAGTGCCACCTACGCATTAGTGAACGTGCTGACAGTTTAGGCATTTCGCCGATTGGTTCGAAACTACCCAATTTGGCAATTATATTCCAGAATTTCATCCTCTCTCCATTATGAATACCTTTGAGGCCCCTTAGACTATCATTTCATTAAAAAACTTATCAAAATTAAGAGGAAGAAGATCAAGTGCTCTACAAATCAAGAAGATTCAAGGGAGGGAGCAAATTTACAAAATTAGCCGACAATGTGTGTGAAAAAGCAATTCTATTTTATGAAATAGGTTAGATTGTTAACCTTATAACAATTTAATGGGTTAAATAGATGTTATTGATCAGATTATATGCTTGTTTATGTGTCATGATGCATGATGTAGTTATTTTATGAGAATTATGTCATGCCTAGAATAAATTATAGTATTTTTTATTCATGATGACTGAGATCAAGGTTTTTCATGAGGGGTTTACTGTTCAAGTGAGGTAGGAATCATATTTAATTTATGAGAGTGTTTGGTAGTCCAATTCAGTCTCTGTTTGTTTTCTTCCCAATCACCAACACAGTAGCCAACATTCGATGATGGCATCTGTGGTTGGAGAAAGATAAATAGTATTAAAATTGACATGTTGTGCTACATCGGTGTTATACTAATCATCAGAGTGTGACCAATGTGTCAAACGTGGCATCAGCAAGATGGGTTTACATAGCCTATCCACTACCGATAAGGGTTTGAAGTATCGACAGGATGTTAGTTGTCATTGACACCCTAGTCGACATGTCAATGAGATCACCAATGGTGCATTAGTACATAAAATTAAGTGTGTTTTATCACACCCTGAGATATTAAATTTGTTTTCATGAATAAAAAAAGTGAAAATTATTTTTTATCAAAACATTCATTAAGATATTTTGATGTGTGAGCTACTTGTTTTTCAAACATATGAAATGTATAATAGTAATCAAGGTCAAATCGCATCATAAACTTAAGGTTTTGCCTTAGTGCATGTCTCAATATATTGATATGCATAAATATAAATAGATTGACACTCACATACCTAAAGTATCTACCTTTAAGAAAGATAACATTATACATGTCTAGTGAACTAGCCATATCATCCTTACTGCACAACCAGCTAAACAAACTTTAAATCCTCCAAGGTACTTGCATTACACGGATGTTGAGTTTATAAACATACCCAGTTGGATGGCTAAACAATAACTACATGCAATGGTAATATAGCATTATTTCAAACATCATAAATAATCATTGTGAACATTTGAAGGTCAAAATAAATAATCACTATACCATCATGGTAACACTCATGAGTCCAACTACCCTCACTTAGATGCATACCACACAAGGTATCTAAGACTCTGTAGCCACATTGTCACGTCTAAGATTTTTAAAACTCATCTATTACAATTAAATCAATGGAAACAAATTTATTTTTCAAAATCCTTTTTATCAATCGTTGAAAAAATTGTCCTTGGGGTGACTCGGTCATTTTTAAACATATGAATATTCAAACCATCATATCCATATTTAGGACAAGGTCCAATCACACATAAATCACACAGGGTCTTGTTCGAGTTCATACAAAGAATTCATCACACACATATAACTATAAGTAATTGGCACTCACGTGCCCATGTTCATATTACACACCAAACTAAAAGTCTTACTAAACAAAATAAAAAATCATATATTTCTTCTAGAACTTGTCATCATTCATGTGCTCTCTAATCCCAACTTGATTACTCTTTCGGCATCACAAGGATGCTAGGTTTATAAATATACGCAGTGGGATGCTAAATAAGTACTATATAATAACAATGCACAATATGTCACTACATCATCACAACAACAATATTATCACATTCAATAGTAATTATTATCATCATATACATAAATGAAATAAACAAAAAATTCATAATTATTTTCTCATGATTTCAATCATCATGATGTGATTTTACTCATGAGACCTTAACTCTATAAGTGTAAGTCATAAGGTTTTCTATACACTATAGCCACGTTTAGGAGTACAACCTTGCCTTAGTAAACTATTCACCACAAATCTCAAGTATTTTAAGGCCAACCCGCTCCATCCACAACATAAAGCTAAGGCCCACATGGGCTTATGAACCCAAGTGGTTAAGATTCTGACTTCCAAGATCATCAGAACCTCCAGTATTGCATTATTTGAGACCAGTTATCTTTTAATACTTTAGTCCATTTGAACACATTTCTAGAACTAGGGAAGCAATTCTACATAACTTTCATCCTTAGAGAATCGAAAGACCTTGATCCTATTTTATACCATACCCTTTCCGTGTACATGGTTAAAGACTCACTTGAGAATCCATACTGACACAAGGATCCTCTATCCTTGCCTTTGTCTAATAATCTCAAGGTGCAATCCATTATAAAGATTTTCACACATACAAAGGCACATAAATCTAAACATCATCATTCACAACATCACATATAACTACATTTCAAGCATTCAATATCATGCTATTATATTTTATAATAATAGCCTAACACATGTAGCATTCATTACTAGGATTTACCCAAAATGAACTTACTATCGGTAGGCGTATTGACGTGTCAATCAAGTCATCGATGAGCATCAGTAACTAATTGATGAGTCAAACCCCTGCTGATAGTGAATGACAAGGATAACTAATCTCATCAATGCTTCACTAATGCATTGAGCTCACTTTCGGTGACCCATCGATAGCACATTGGCATGTCGATGCATATCAATATTTCATACTTTTATCTTCTTTGCTCTATCAGCAGCATCACCAACATGTTGGTAGACTTGTCGATGATCGAAAAAAGTAATAGAACTATTACACTTGTTTAGAGTTCATCTAAAAACATGATATTTCACATATATTATTCTTTAACAAGGCAATAGACTACTTTCATATAGTTAAATACTCAATTAACACAAAGATCGTGATCATAATCATCAACATAGCAAAATATTCTAAAAAGTTATTCCTTCACGCATTCAATCACAATAAAATTGTAATTCACATTTATTGTGCATATATATGATGTTAAATTATAGTAAAAGGTTAGCAATCCAACCCCTTTTTTACTATTAAACAAGGTCTCCATGAACCCAATTCTTCTTCCCTTTTATTGAACTTTGACACACCCTTAGTCTACTGCTCTCTCCCCAAAATCGGAGAATTAGTAGAATTAGGGTCAAAGTTTGTCAAAGGTATTTATATGTCAAATAATCAAATTCTTGTGCATAACCACTCATGAAACCTCTTAGAACCGCTTTTTTGTGCAGTTTCATAACCCATTGGTATTATTGCTTTATGACCATTGACATGTTGAAGGTTGCCAATAGTGTCTTCAATTCTTCATCAGTGTGTTGACCAATGCGTAGAACCTCACTGACAGTGAATTTACTATTTCATTGGTAGGTTTACTAACATGACAGTGCCTACCAACAGAACATTTAGTCTAACTAAAATTAAACAAACTTTATGTTTATCATATTTACTACTTCATTGAGTTCATCACTCAATAATTCCATATTTATCAAAGGGGTTTATTGATTAAAGAAGATGAGGTTCTCAACACAAAATCACAAACAAATTATGAGGATAAATCATGAATAATAGTATAGAAATTCCTCACAGAAATCACGGGTATTATACACATTTAGGGGTCCAACCACCTTCACTAGGCTATGATCTACCACACAACTCAACTATAAACTTTTGTTAAACTTATCATCCATCTCATCCATGCCATGAAGTGAAGACCCATGAACGCTCATGGACCCAAGTGGTTGAAATCTTGACTTATATGTTCATCGAAACCTCATGTATTGTGTTGCATTGAATCATTCATTTTCTTATGTTATGATCTATTTGAACCATTTGGGTAGATTATATTCTAGTGAGGTTGGTTGAACTCCTATATATGGCTACTGAGTCTTAGAGACCTTATGTAGTATATACTAAGTGAGGCGTAGTTGGTCTCTTGAGTGTTATCATGATGTTATAGTGATTCTTTTATTTTGACTTACATATGTTCATTATGATTGTTTATGATGTTTGAAATGTTATTATATTACCATTGTATGTAGTGATTGTTTAGTCATCCCACTAGGTATATTCGTATACTCAGCATGTGTAATGTAAGTACCTTGCAGGATTAAAGTTTCTTCAACAAACTAGTTATGTGGCAAGGACGACGTGGCTAGGCCACCTAGCTTGTATAATGTTATTTTGCTTAATGATAAATAACTTTAGGCACGTGAGTACCAATCCATTTATGTTTATGCGTATCAAGATATTTAGACATATATTTGGGCAAGACCTTGTTTAGTTTATAATGTAATTTGACCTTGATTACTATTTTACTCTGATTTGTTATTCGTATGTTTAAAAAACAAGTGACTCACACCCTGAGATATCTTAAAGAATAGTTTGAAAACAATATTTATATTATTTTATTCATAAAAATAAATATAAAAATTTTGGGGTGTGACAATCACAATCTTAGAAAAAAAAAAGATTGGCCCTTGCAATCAACTCCTCAATTTTTGTCAAAACATATCTAAAAGATCGGCTTGGATGGTTTAATGAGGGCATTGATGTAAATAAGTGGATGGACTACATGAAATGAATTTGATAAGAAATAATTTTTTTATTTTAAAAAATTTGATTTCCTTTTGTGGCAATCTTGTGAATGAAGGCGATGATAAAGTGACCATACAGAATTTTCAATGTATTTTGCTTGCTACAAGTGCATTTGCTATAGAAAATTATACTTGAACAAAGTCCAACTACAAGTATCCATGCCCTTTTGTAGAGATTGCACTAAACATATAATGTAGAATAAGTAGAAGGTGACACAATCATGTGATGCATTTATGGATAACTAGGTTTTGATTTCTTTTGCTACTACTAAACCCAATGGCATGTCGTAGGTATATCTCTACATTGAAACTTGTAAAGATACTTTTGTTGAAATTTAGCTTCATTGGCAAAAATATATAACAATGTATATCAAATTGTTATATTCTTGAAAAGTCTAATACAAAATATTGATATTTGTTTGGGTGGTTGTATATATACTAAATATTTGTGAAAATTATTTATAATAAGGGCCGGTAAGAAACACTTGCATGCTACCAAACTCGTTCTAAATAGGAAAAAAACATTAATTTATTTTAAACCAATTATAACCCAATAAGGTATTGAAAATTTGAAATGAAGGGTAATTTTCAATATTTTGT
Source organism: Saururus chinensis (assembly GCA_035235625.1). Classification (NCBI taxonomy): domain Eukaryota; kingdom Viridiplantae; phylum Streptophyta; class Magnoliopsida; order Piperales; family Saururaceae; genus Saururus; species Saururus chinensis. The sequence continues at coordinate 28,871,553 of CP141142.1, forward strand.
CCTATTTGCTTGATTGTTTTGAAGTTAATTAAGAGGTTGTTTTGCTCTTGAATTTTCATCGATTATGCCCCAATTCATATCCAAATTATTGGAATCATGTTTATGTACAGAAGGTGGGCAAAATTGAAATTAAAAAATCCATTCAAAAGTTGATTCTAAGTCATTTTAAGCCAGAATCGGCCAAAATCACCCAAATCACCTCATAAGGTCGATTCGGGCTCAACCCCCGTTTTGGAATTTTATATTATATTATTTTTTAATAGTTATCTCTTATATCAATTTAAGCCTCAAGAAATGTGTCATAATAAGTAAGGCTCATTTTAAAAGTTTAAAATTACTTATCTTTATGGGATCTTGTTTAATATGGCTCAAATTTAGTAGTGTAATAGTACAAAAAATCATTTGTATTTGAATTTGAAAGAAAGAGTTATATTAGTTAAAAATTTTAAAAATAAGTTTGATGTGATATTCAAATTTATTCTAAAATTTTTTAATACCAAATATAATTTTAATTCGGTCATAATTTATTAAAATAATTATTTTTATTTTTATTTTAAAAGTTTTAACACATAAACAGCCCCTATAAGTATAACTAATTGACGAAGAAAAAAAAATGTTACAAGTGATAATTTCCCAGCCTCCATAAGGATGGGGACATGTAGGGAACTAAACGATCGTTTCTCAAACATCGGGTACAGACTACAGACCATTTGGTTGGACCCTCCGTTGCTCCTTTCCCAACCCCCGCAGCTGGACGACATGTAGACAGGGGCCACGCAGCAAGTGGGCCCAAGACCTTGTGGGCCGTTTCGCTCATTGGTCCATTTCCACTGGCTTCAAGTAGCTTCTAACTTCGCTACTTGGCCCACGCCAGCCGGCAAATATCTGCAACGAGCTCACCTAAAATCCCGCTGCTATGCGCGTGAGTGGCGTGTGCGATTCGCCCTCGAGTTTCTTAGGGTGGACCCCACTTCTGACACCTCAGATCCCCCTCACCGGTCGAACGTTGGCTGTCGCTCCATGCCACGTGGATTTTCATATTTTCTAATTTCAGGAATCCCGCAAAACAAGGTCTCATTTTTTACCCACTCATAAATGTTGGGGCTTTTGACTTTTTACCACCGTGTTTCATTTCTCCAGGAAGTTTTCTCCGTATTTCCAAGCCACACGATGCTGTAAGCAGTAGAGTTGCGAATGTTGGATGTGGTAAATGATTCCCTGTTTTTATCGGTGACTCGGTGATGAATTGAGTTACCGACATTTTTCTCCTTGGATATTTATTGCCGAAATCTTCTTGCTTCTCCGCCCATGTGATTTGGACAGTTTGTAATCACTGCCCTGTCCGCTTACGGGTCACGGAGTTGGCCCAATTGATACGGGTCGTTTGGTAATTACCTCGACCCAAAAAGGTTCCGTTTAGGGTTTAGAGCAAAGACAAAAATGTGAAACATTTTGGAAATAGGTAATTACACTTGCACTCTCTAAGTTTTAGCAAAATAACACTTATGCCACTTGATGTTTTAAAAATTATATATACACCTTTTAAAAAAAATAAAAATGTCTCTATTTATTTAACTATTTAGAGGGTACGAGAGCATTGTAAGATGAAACGGGTATACCAAGGGGTGTGCTTGTCATGTTTCTCACTGGTTGTGGCCCCTTATAATTCCCTTAGCAGTTAAATAAATAAGAATATTTTTATCTACTTGATGCATAGTTTTTAAAATGTGTGTGTAAGTGTTATTTTGCTAAAGGCTAAAAGGTGTAAGTATAATTTACCCTTAAAAAAACTAGATAATTTAGACATCCTCTTTTGCTTTGGGTTGGGGTTGAAACCAAGTCTTTTAGGTTCATTGGTCTTTTTTTGTCAATAGTATTTTATTTATTTATTAATGTTTAATTAAAAATTTTCAAAAATAGAATAAATTGTAAGTAAAATGAACTTAATTAATTAAAAAATAAAGCCACTAAACATACCCGGGCTTATTCGGGAAATTGGAACTCCAACTTGGCATCCCAATTAATTGGCCAAATTCAAGTTTACCACACTAGGGACCACTCCAAGGTATATTATAAACAGCCTTTTAACCGGGCGGATCATGAATAGCCAAATGATGAGGCAGTTAATCAAAATTGTGGGCGTCTAAATCATGAGCATGCTTTTCTTCTCCGAATAAAAACCTCACATCATATTGGTCAAGTTTTTAAGAGCGTTTTATGAAAAATAACTTTTTTAAATTAAAAAAGGGTTTTAAAAGCCTTAGTGAACCAAACGTGGAGAAACGTTGGAGGGTCAGATGTCAAATTATGGACGTTGGAAGAGAGAGGGGGTCCCAATCGCCATGGGTTAGGTAAATTAACAAAAAAAAAAAAAAGGGAGCTGTATGCTTGAGTCGAGTTAGATGATTGGGTTAGGGGTAGGTTAACTGTTAAGGGTAATTGTAAGTCGGGTCAGAAGCTTTAATTAATCGTAGTCCACCCTCAATTCTAAGTGGTGACAATTTTTTTTCCAAGTCAAGGAAGTGTTTTTAATATTCCTTTATGACAACAAGCTTAATGAAAAAAATACATAAGAACCCTTGATTTTTTATATCGACAGAGCATATTAGGACATATTAGCCCTTGATATTTGAGACATTGGTATTAATATATACTCTCAAGGAAGTGTTTTTAATATTCCTTTATGACAACAAGCTTAACAAAAAAAATACATGAGAACCCTTGATCTTTGAAATCGACAGAGCATACTAATACACATTAGCCCTTGATATTTGAAACGTTGGTATTAATGTATACTAGAGTATATATTGTTAATCTCAAATATCAAAGGCTCCTATGAATTTCTTATACTGAGCTCATTGTTAAAATAGAACATTAAAAATACTTCCCAACCCAAAGTATATTAAAGGATGGACTTATAAATTTTCTTGAATAATTAACGAATGCCCCTCAAGTACAATATATTCTAAGAAATACTATCAATTTTTTAGTATTCCTAAAAATAGCCTTTCCCACATGTAAACCCCCACATACATAACATAAAATATCTAAAATACCCCTCCTACTTCCATTTCACTCCACTAATGCAAGATAGTAGTGACTTTCTTCTACCATCAACTCCTGCTCTAGCTCTAGTATTAGCTCCACCTCCTCCTCCTCATCCCTTTCTCTACCATAACCACTTGCACTTCTTGCTCTTTCTCAAAATCCAATAGAACCTGACACAAAACCACCAAGTGCAGCTATTTTTTCCTCTACAACTTAAAATTTTAAAAGTAGGCTATTAAATATGTTCAACTACTCAAAACTATGTGTGAGTTTTATTTTTACTTTATTCTAAACTATTTTGAATACCAAATAAACTTCATGCTTCTATTAATGGATGCTTGCAATAACTAGCTGTAGATAATTGACAACTAGATTTACTATAATAACAAGGCAATAAGATTATATATCTCGCTTAATGTATGCATTAAACCATCTTAACAAACTAAATAGATAAATAAGATAATAAAACATATTTAAAATATACAATTGTCAGCAGTCAATTGTCACATGTTAGTACAAAGAAGTTTTTAATGCTGAAAAAGGAGATTGCAACGCTAGAGATGGAGGTTGCTGGTAACAAAAAAGAAGCTTACTAATGACATACTCCATATTCTCCAGCACTAGCAACCTCGTTATTTTTTTCACACCAACAATCTCCTTCTCTAGTGCTAGCAATCTTCTTCTTCTCTGGTGCCCATGACCCCTATTATTGACACATGATAAGTAGCAATCAACAATCAATACTTATATGCTTTAAACTTATTTAATTTTTTTTATCTATTTAATTTGTTGACATAATTTAGTGCATACATTGAGGGAGATATAGTCACTCAATATATTATCTTATTACCCTTTTAGTACATTAAATTCAATTAACAATTGTTGAGTTGTCAACAATCAACTATCGACTGTTATTTTTTGCAAGTTATAATTTATGGAAGTATAAGATTTGTTCGATGTTGAAAAAAAATCAAAATAAAGTAAAAAATAAAATATACAACTACTTTTGAGTAGTTGAACATGTTAATGTGATCATATTTCGTAAAATTCAGGCTTGTAGAGAAATTTTTTTTTCAACAAACCTGTTAGTTGGTTTGTGGCCGGTTTATCGAGAAGAAGTGAAGGTGCCAAAGGAAGTGTAGCTGATGGAGCCGAGCGGGTGACACATAATAATTATAATTGTCCAATATGACCGGGAAGTGAAGAGGGAGAGGGAGAGGGAGAGGGAGAGGGAGAGGGATTTTAAATATTTTCTACCACACGTGGGGTTCACATGTAGGCAGGCCATCTCCAAAAATATCAAGAAATTGGTAACATTTTTTGAAATACAATATAAATGAGGACATCTTTATAAATAAATTGCTCAATATTCCCAAGTGAAAGGACCCGTTTGCCCTAAACATAGATCAGTCCATGCGTCTAGATAGCAAAGGTCCAGCCATGCTGTCCAACCGTGGCATCCAATAACTCCTCACGAGCTTAAAGCTTGCGCAACTAAGTTACCGAGCATCATCCGCGGATTTATTCCAAATGTAGATCGGACGTGTTTACGGATGGTGAATGTGCCACCGGATTGGGATCCCGGGAGGGCCCATTTATAGCAACGAACGTGAAAAGCGAGTCAAAGTTGCAGAGGGAGCAAAGCTGGGCCGAGTGCGTGCTTAGATAGAGTGAAGAAAACAACGCCAACCATGAATCCATTAAAATAAAAAAGAAACAACAACGATGAAAAAAGACTGTAAAAATAAGAAGAAATTTGGAAGAGAGAGAGAGAGAGAGAGGCAGTAGCTGAGCTGCCTCCTCCTCTCCTCCCTGATGTGACTGCTGAGGGGGCGGCCACATGCTCTCAGCCTTGTTTTCTTCTCTTTTTTTTTCTTTCTCCTTGGTCTCTATTTTAATAATAATCTCTCTTCTTCCTCATCTTTGTTGTTTATTTTATAGTTTTAATATATTTCCACCTTCTGTAGTTGAGCTGTTGGCATCTGCATCCCAGGGACTCATTTATTTGTCCCTCAGTCTGCCTCACTCACTTTGGCCCACCCTCCCTCCCTTATTTCTTCCATTTCTTGATTGATTAATGGCGTTTTGGCATTGACCCACAAATTTTTTTCCTCTCCTCTGCAGTTAAAGAGGGGGAAATGAGTTGTTACCGCCCGCCCACCCCGTTGTTCCCACCCCTCATTTCATCTTTTAGCCTCTTGTGGGGGGGGGGGGCGTTTTTGACCCATTGGCCGTGTCGGCGGAGATGTTGATAAAGGTTGGAACGAGTGGCAGATGAAAGTTGCAGACAGTGAGAGAAGGAGAGAGAGAGAGGAGGGAAGAGGTCAGTTGGGATTATTGAGATATTGAGTTGATTTTTTTGGTCTTACGGCTGGTTTGGCTTTTGGGGGGTATCTGGAGTGGACTTGCTCGACGAATTTACTGCTAAGGAGAAGCTTGCTTGTGTGGGCTGTGGTAAGAAGCAAGGAATAATAAGAGGGAGGGAGGAGAGGGCGAGTGAGAGGAAGAGAGAGAGAGAGAGGAGGAGAAGAGGGCCTCCCAAAGCTTCTTCCCCTCCGTCTCTTTTGGCAGTGTGCAGATGAGGGAGCTCCACTTTCTGTAGCTGGGTTTGCAGAGAGATTCTGTTTTCTGCTTCTGTTCCTGTTTCCCTTCCCAGATCGCAGTGCTGTGGCTTTTGGCATCTGGGTCTTCTCCCAGTTGCCTGGAGATCTGAAGTTTTCAACTGGGTTTGCGAAGAAAGCAACAGATCTGGGCGAAACAAGCGGAATTTATCTCCTACTGGCTTCTGAGCTCTGATTGTCTGCAATGGAGGCGAGTGCGGGTCTAGTTGCTGGTTCCCACAACAGGAACGAGCTTGTTGTCATCCGACGTGACGGAGAATCTGGAGTAAGTGGCCGAATTTACTTGTGGGTGGGAAGAAAATTCGGCCTTTGCAGGGGTTTTCCTCTTGCAATGTGGCTTCTGTGCTCTGTCTATCCTTGATTCGGAGGATCTTCTGTTGTTTGATGTGTTTCTTTTGTTAATTCCTCCTCGCAGCCGAAGCCGTTGCAGCAGCTAAGTGGGCAAATCTGCCAGATTTGTGGTGATGATGTAGGCTTAACAGTCGACGGAGAGCTCTTCGTGGCTTGCAATGAGTGTGCATTCCCAGTTTGCAGGACTTGCTACGAGTATGAGCGTAGAGAAGGGAGCCAGGTCTGCCCCCAGTGTAAAACCAGGTTCAAACGTCTTAAAGGTAATGAAGCCTTCTGCTAAGTTCGTGGTCATGTAGTTTCTTAGCTTCTGATGTGAGAATTTCCTTTGTCTGTTCGAACTTAATTATGCTGAGATTGATTTTGTTTATGTTCGAAAAAAATTGTAATAATCTTCGTAATTTTTTTTGGGAATTTCAGGGTGCGCTAGAGTTGCTGGTGACGAGGAAGAGGATGGCATTGACGACCTGGAGAACGAGTTCAATTTCGCCGGGAGAGATAAGCAGGACATGCAGTACCTGGCGGAGGCCATGCTTCAGGGTCACATGACCTACGGCCGAGATATGGACATGCCTCAAGTGGTTCACACGATGCCTCAAGTTCCTTTGCTTACCGATGGCCAGATGGTACATTCACTGTTCTTTATTCAGTACCCGATTTTTCAGGCCCCGACACTATGAAATCTTTAAAGCTGTTTTTTCTTCGAGTTTAGTTTTGTATTTGCGAGTTATACGTTTTACCAATTTTTGCTTGTTCAGGTTGATGATATTCCTCCCGAACAGCATGCCTTGGTTCCATCATTCATGGGTGGTGGAGGGAAAAGGATTCACCCACTTCCCTTTGCAGATCCTAGTCTTCCAGGTCTTCTTCTCTCTCTCTCTCTCTGTGGTATTTGATGAATACTTTCTTAGAGTATTGAATGAGATTGGTTATCAGTATTGATTCTTCTTGTAAAATTGACTTATTTAATTGTATTTCCTTATATTTGACAGTACAACCAAGATCTATGGATCCGTCCAAGGATTTGGCTGCATATGGTTATGGAAGTGTAGCTTGGAAGGAGAGGGTGGAAAATTGGAAGCATAAGCAGGAGAAACTGCAGGTTATGAGAAATGAAAATGGTGGCAAAGATTGGGACAATGATGGTGAAGGACCAGATCTACCATTGTAAGCACTGTGCTCTTCAGGAACCCACATTCGAGATGGATTCATTCACAATAACTAATTGTCTGTTTATTGTGTGATGATTGTGATAATATAGGCGTCTTTTCTAGGGAAATTTTCAGAATTATTGATGGGTGAAGATAAGTTTTCATATGGCTGTCGGCAGTTGCATGTTTTATTCTGGAAATAATGTGTGCACGAATTCTGCTTTTCACTGCTTGTCTGTATTGATGTAAGTGGTTACAGTTTAGGAACATTTGGAATAAAAAAGTAGGTTGACTTTATGTCTTGTGATAGAGACAATGCCTTTATTGCAGAATAGCTAAAGAATTGTTGGCTGAAGAATAATTATGGTATTGTTAGTTTCATGATGGGTTTTACGAGCTATTAAGTAAGAGAAGATAAAACAGCAGTGGGATGGTTAATTTTCATTTACAGTCTATTCTGTTGTATGTTTTTGTGTTCTATAGAACTTAGGATCACATTGGCAAATGAGGTAGTTCTTGACTGCTAATTCAGCTGTGTAGCTGCATCGATAGGTGGATTAAAACTTATTTATCTGATTCTATGATTGTCTCAATTGTAAAAAGTTTTATAAGTGTGATTGCTCTAGTCTCTCCATTGCTATTTGGATTTGTAAGATGCACAGAAACTTATTGCTTTTGATTTATTAGAGTTGGCCACTTTGTCTTGGTTAATTGTCTGATCAACTTTTTTTTTTCACCAGAATGGATGAAGCCAGACAGCCGTTGTCGAGGAAAATGCCGATTCCGTCTAGCCAAATCAACCCTTACAGAATGATTATCATTGTCCGGCTTGTTATTGTGGGCTTCTTCTTCCATTATCGTGTCACACATCCGGTGAATGATGCATTTGCTTTGTGGCTTATATCTGTCATCTGCGAGATTTGGTTTGCAATTTCCTGGATTCTTGACCAATTCCCCAAATGGCTTCCCATTGACCGTGAAACTTATCTGGACAGACTTTCTCTAAGGTAGACTATTTCTCCTAAGTGATGGATTTATATGAGCTGCAGAGTTTTCATTTTTATGATAATGCCATTCTTACGTGGTTCTCTGCTGCATATCTTCTAGGTATGAGAAGGAAGGGAAACCTTCTCAACTCTCTCCAGTCGATATATTTGTTAGTACAGTGGATCCCTTGAAGGAGCCTCCGCTCGTTACAGCAAATACAGTTCTCTCTATCCTTGCAGTGGACTACCCTGTGGACAAAGTCTCGTGCTATGTTTCTGATGATGGCGCTGCAATGCTCACATTTGAGGCAATGTCGGAGACATCTGAATTTGCTAGGAAGTGGGTACCTTTCTGCAAGAAGTTCAACATTGAGCCACGGGCACCTGAATGGTATTTTGCACAGAAGATTGACTATCTCAAAGATAAAGTGTTACCTTCATTTGTTAAGGAGCGTAGGGCTATGAAGGTACAATAGTTGTTGCCAGCTGGGTCAATCCTCTTTGCAGTTTCTTTTTCCTATCCAGCTACCGTATTTTATTTTTTATAATTTAGTATGTCCATAATCTATGCAGAGAGACTATGAGGAGTTTAAAGTTCGGATCAATGCCTTGGTTGCTAAGGCTCAAAAGGTCCCCGAAGAAGGGTGGACAATGCAAGATGGCACTCCATGGCCTGGCAACAATGTCCGAGATCACCCTGGGATGATTCAGGTACCTCTGTGGAATCTTTGACTTCTTTTTCTTTTGTTCTGAACATTTTTTATGTATTTTTCTGTGTGAATCTGACTTCTTTTTTAATTTCAGGTTTTTTTGGGCCAAAGTGGCGGCCATGATACAGAAGGAAATGAGCTACCCCGCCTTGTTTATGTCTCCAGAGAGAAGAGACCTGGTTTTAATCACCATAAAAAAGCTGGTGCTATGAATGCTCTGGTAAAGTATTACCTCTTTCTTATGTTATGTTGCTTATGCAGTGAATCTGTGGACATTACGTAAAAAAACTGGTGGATAAATATAGTTTTTAGAGAATAAGACAAAACAGGGATATTACTATTTTTAAACCCTTTTGTAAGTTTCTTTCTTATGATTGTACTAGTTGGATCAATGTACAAGCTTCTCCAGTATTCTGGTTATGTTGCACAATGCGTATAAATATCCATCTTTAAATTTGTGTTCCAATTTCTCACAGAAATAGTGCTTCTTCTAACATTGTGTGCTGGGTGTACATCCTTTCAACAGGTTAGAGTTTCCGCTGTGCTTACAAATGCACCTTATTTGTTGAACTTGGATTGTGATCACTACATCAACAACAGCAAGGCTCTCAGAGAATCCATGTGTTTTATGATGGATCCGCTCCTAGGGAAGAAAGTATGCTATGTTCAATTTCCTCAGAGGTTCGATGGTATTGATAGACACGATCGATATGCTAATCGAAACATTGTATTTTTTGATGTAAGCATATGTCCTCCATTAATATTTCCTTTCGTAATCTCATCTTGTTGGAGTTTATATAAATATGGTTGAGAAATCACATCTAATGTGTTCTGGATGGTGCAGATTAACATGAAAGGCTTGGATGGCATTCAAGGTCCTATCTATGTTGGCACTGGATGCGTATTTAGGAGACAGGCTCTTTACGGATTTGATGCTCCAAAAACAAAGAAGCCTCCGACTAGGACTTGCAACTGTTTGCCTAAATGGTGTTGTGGCTGTTGTGGTGGGAAGAAAAAGAAAAAGGCAACCAAGGGTAAGCAAGACAAGAAAAAGAAAAATTCTCGGAGAGGTGAGAATGGAGCTCCTGTGTTTGCATTGGAGGGTATTGAAGAGGGAATTGAAGGTAATAAGGCTATTATTAAAATAAAATTATTTTTCTGTCAGTCCTTGTTTTAGGTATTAACTCGTAGTATCTCAGGGATGGAATATGAGAAGTCAGCTCTAACATCTGAGCAAAAACTGGAAAAGAAATTTGGGCAATCCCCTGTCTTTGTTGCATCAACACTGCTTGAGAATGGTGGGGCTCTTAAAAGCGCTAGCCCTGCGTCCCTGCTAAAAGAAGCTATTCATGTCATTAGCTGTGGCTACGAAGATAAGACTGATTGGGGTAAAGAGGTAACTGCTTCTGTCTAATCCTTTGAATCCCTTTTATTGTCAATAACTACATATACCTTGTTCATTGTGATATATATATTTTCTTGAACTTTTGTCTGTACTTTGTTAGGTTGGATGGATCTACGGTTCGGTTACGGAAGATATCTTGACAGGTTTTAAGATGCACTGCCATGGCTGGAGATCGATTTACTGCATACCCTCAAGACCTGCATTTAAAGGATCTGCTCCTATCAATCTTTCTGATCGTTTACATCAGGTTCTCCGGTGGGCTCTTGGCTCCGTGGAAATTTTCTTGAGCCGGCACTGCCCTCTCTGGTATGGATATGGAGGCGGTCTGAAGTGGTTAGAGCGCCTATCTTACATTAATGCAACAGTATATCCATGGACATCCATTCCTTTGGTGGCATATTGTACTTTGCCTGCTGTTTGCTTGCTCACTGGAAAATTCATTACCCCTGAGGTACATATGCATCAATCAAAACTAAGTGCATTTTCTTCTGCACTGTGTAAAGGCTAAAGCTAACATCAATTTTTTGGTCTTTCCTGCAGCTTAGTAACGTTGCCAGCTTATGGTTTCTGTCACTTTTCATCTGTATCTTTGCTACGGGTATCTTAGAAATGAGGTGGAGTGGTGTTGGGATCGATGACTGGTGGAGAAATGAGCAGTTTTGGGTTATAGGAGGTGTTTCTGCACATCTCTTTGCTGTTGTCCAGGGGCTGTTGAAAGTTCTTGCTGGTGTTGACACCAATTTTACCGTCACATCCAAGGCTGGAGATGATGAAGAGTTCTCAGAGCTCTATGCATTCAAGTGGACCACATTGCTTATCCCACCAACCACCCTGCTTATAATAAACTTAATTGGGGTTGTTGCTGGCATCTCGAATGCTATAAACAATGGATATGAATCATGGGGACCCTTGTTTGGGAAGCTGTTTTTTGCCTTCTGGGTGATAGTTCATCTCTACCCTTTCCTCAAAGGTATGCTTGGCCGGCAGAACAGGACTCCCACCATTATCATTGTCTGGTCAATTCTGCTCGCTTCAATTTTCTCCTTGTTGTGGGTCCGGATTGATCCCTTCTTGGCTAAGTCTGATGGACCAGTTCTAGAGGAATGTGGATTAGACTGTAATTAAAGTGGTGCATTCTTCGCGGTTCAAATTACAAATACTTGATATGTATGTCTATCAGCACACCAAATGAGACACAAGGCTGTCAGATGGATGCTTAAGTGAATACGCTTGATGGACTTCTCTTAAATCTGTAGATAGAAGATGCGCAGGTTTTGCATTTTTCCTTGGGTGGGGGGCTGCCTTGGGAGACAAAATCGACAATTAAGAGTGTGATGCGTCATTCATTTGTTTCTGTTAAAGATAAGACGTTGTTGCAGTGCCCTGATTCTTTATTAGTTTGGAGAGGAAGAGTCAACAACATTATTTATGTATTACTGCAGTTGATCATCCCTATATTGATTTCTTTTACAATAAGGCAGGCACTGGCCGCCTCCTAAAAATATTGTCAGATCATGAAGAAACTCTCAAATGTTTGCTCCAATGTTGAGTCTCTTGTTCTTACTGGTGTACATTTCTTGCTCTGCAAATCTGCTTGGAAAGAGATGATAAAAGACACGCTTTGGCTACTGGATATCTAAACATGGTGTCAGCGGATTTTGTTGTGGAATGTGTAATAAGATGGCGTTGCCTTTATATAGAATTTATGATAGCTGATCAACGGTTTGTGTCAAATTTAATTCATGTTATTGTAGCATTTCATGCACCTGCATTCTCTTGATTGCAAAGTTCCCAATCTGCTCCACTCTGAAGGCATTTTCAATCATTTTCCAGCGAAGTTATAAAAAAAAATGCAGTTCACGAACGGCTTCATTTCTCCAGTACAGACATACGCCTTTATTCTTAGCCTAATTATGCTCAAACAAAGTATGCCATTTTAACTCGAAGTGGATGAGGCATTTATTTCTTTCTGATAGTGATATAATTGCCTGCAGTGGGTCAAATACAGTGGAAGGACAAATGGGTGGATGGCAGATGAGTACTCCCCACATGACAATCAGAAACTACATTTTTGCATTGAAGCTACGAGTCTCCCTTTTTATTGGTTTTAGCAGTTGCCATTATCAGCTCGAGTGTCCAACAGGAGGCATGCTCGTGGGTGATTAAATAATGCTTCAGCTTTGTTTCCACAAGAACGACGTCTCTTGTGGGTCACGTATCTTGTTGCAGAGAACCTTCTACATGCCATTGCTAAAAGATGATTTGTTTCTAAACATAGTAACTGCAAATGTGAAGAAAAAAATTAGTTCAGTATATAAAAAAAGGAACCCATATTTTTGGTAGATAGAGGCCTAACATACTACATAGCATGGTCACCTGGTAGCTATGTGCCATATTAGGCTTCTATGTGTTAGACTAGGATCTCTATTTATGGTAGTTATGTACTATATTACGCCTCTATGTATTATGCTAGGATCTCTATTTACGCTAGTTATAGACTCTGGTCATTGAGCTTGGTGAAGTTAGATACGTCCACAATCATCTTTGAGTCGAACTAGGTCCGCCATGCGACACTCAGAGAGGCTTGCTTTAGAGTTTGTCTCTCGGAGTACATTGATTTTGCATATTGACTTCTGATATCATATTAACTTCCCATATCCACTCCTCATGGAGGTAACACGCATAATCTTTAAAACAGCCACATTAGTATCGGATATGTTTTTTTCCTGAAGACAATATAGGTGTCATGTTCCTCTTCCTAGACGTGACAATTAAGGCAAATGATAACTGAATTGAAATGGAGGATGGATGGGATATGATAAAAATAAAGTGTAAATCTGTATGCTCTTGTTTTTTTTTTACACTGAAAGGCCGTCAAAGGGGCTAATTTTTAGGTGTGTCTAGCCTAACCGGGAAAAAAGCCTGGTGACCAGCCCACATGGGGCTATGAACGTGGTGTATAAGGGGGCCCTGATTCCTATGTTCAGAGCCCTATGACTAGCGCTCTTATGTACTATGTTCCGAGTCCCATATGGGATGGTCATGGAGTTGCACATTGAGACTTAGCCTAGAAATAAGTCTCTAGCTGTTACATGGCCAATTACATCCTAAAAAATAACATTACTAAGGAAATCTGGAGGATTATGCAACCAGCAACATATCTATCAGAAGTAAATTTTGAAGTCATCTGCAGCAATATTTGTCTTGTGATAACTATGCTAACAACTAGCTTTGGAGATTCTTGTAGAGTTCCTTAAATCAAATGGATAAAATTAGTTATACACCGGATATATTAGTGATACGGCAGGGAATAGAACAATGAGGATAAAAAAGACAATTTAAAACTTACAACCAATCTCCTTAAGATGTATACTCTGCCTAGATTAATAGCTCTATTTGATTTTTCAAAAATGAACTAAATTTTGTTCATTTTTGAAAAATCAAATGGAGCTATTAATGTAAGACAGAGGGAGTATTTTGTACCAAGGTGCTTAGCAAATATTATGTGATTCATGGGCATTTACTTGCCAGGTTGAAAGGGAGAGCTATGAGCTGATTTTAAATAACTTCTCGAAAACATTGGAGTTGTAGCAGGTGAAAACTTTTTAAAATTCATTTATAAAACATATCCCAGGTTATGATCATTGTTTCCCAACACATCATATATTGGAATATACATGCATAGATTGCTTCTCCACAGTATAAGCTACATGATCACCCAAGTATAATAGATTATAAAATTCATTAATATTTCATGTGCTTTATTTCACACTAAAAAAAAGAGTGAACATCTGTATAGTTGATTGTCTACACGTCCCATTTATCTCAATATGCTATAATCTGAGAAGGACCTACATCACTAGCATACTTGAGTATATATAAATATACTCAATAGAATAAAAGATTATAAATAAAACAGTAGGAATTTAAACTCAATTATATTTATTTATAAATTCTTAAATTTACCTTAATCTGTATTGTCTTTCAAATTGCTATCATCACTAGTTGATTATAGTTTACACCTGCCCTCATCTTGCGAGGTATCCTTTTCCTTGTTAATATAAATTAGTTTAGAAAGACTTATTTAATATGGTATTTAACTCACCAATGCATAACACCTTGCAAAGTGTGTGCTTGATCTGGTTATCTTTGATTTTTCTTCAGCTTTCACTTTGACAACTTGAATCTTTGAAAACTCATTTTTCAAGCCTACTAGTTCTAAAGACTTTTGACTCAACCAAACCACACACATTGAATTGATTCTTCAAGAATTACTCAAAGACTAAAAAATACAGACAGTGATTGACGTTATTTTGATCATGAAACAAGCCAACATTGAAATTTTAATCACAGGATCCACAAGGGATTGAGGTAATAATGAAATTAATGGGACACAATATAATATTGTGTCCTAATGATAGAGACTGCAGCTCAAGGAGTAGCTCTTGACAGTGCCTGTTGGATGCGGAAGATGTGGGATGATTAAAAACCTAAGGTTCGATTAAGGGGTCTAATGAAGGGGACTAGAGCTATGTGATAGCAATTTGTCAAAACCTATGGTTTCCTTTCCATAGATCTTCATAGGATCTAGAGCCACAGAATGGGTGGACCTTCTATAGGGGCTAACGTCCTTCACAAGGACGTAGTGTGCACGAAACTTTGCAACTAAAGATATCATGGAAGGTTAAGACACTGCTGAGCATGATCATGGTGTTACCATTTCTTTTCCTTGGGCTATAAAGCTGTGGTTTTAGCTAGGAATTGGCTATAGGACTTATGACAGGGGAATTCAAACTTGAAAGACTGTTCCTAGCTAGGGGTGGAGTGCCTTTTGGGGAATTGACAGTCATGTTAGATTGCGGGACTCTTGAGACAGGAGCTTGGATTGCAGTGCTCCTGAGATGATGGAAGTTTAGGCATAAGTGTTACAACCTTGATTTTTTTTCAACATTTTTTAAGTGCGAAAATTTATGATTAAACAGTTTGCTTCCAATCCAAAACTCTTTTTAACCAACCATGATCAAATCTAGAGATGTGAATGTTGTTTTTTTAACATACGAATAACAAACCAAATGCTATTATTATCACGATAAAACATTTCGAAGATACATCAGATCTCCAACATGTACATTTATTTTAGAAAGCCAAAATAACAAATATACCTTTCGAGGTGTTATGACAAGCCAAAAACCTAGTTAACAGTTTAAGTTTTGCCATAAGCTTAGAGGCTCAACAACCCTCCTCTTGACCTACACTAGACATTAGCCGCTCATCCCTCACACTTGCATTACTAGGATGCTAAGTATATCCATATATCAAGTAGGATATAAACTATAAATGATAGCATGTTTCCATAAACGATATTCATTCATAAAAGAAGAAAATTGAGTTGTTAACCACCAAAACCATAGACACACAAGTCCAACCGCAATGTCACTCCTTCCTTGGAGAGTACAATAGGTTGTATGACTCCTCTCCCTAGAGTCTTTCAACCCCTCCTTGGGCTGGTTGGATGCACCTCTATGCCATGAAGTGGAGATAGAAGCCCTACCATGATGCTCATGAACAACAATAGCAGGATGCCTCGTGAAGTCTTGACACTCAAAACCATTTGTGCAATGACCCTTCAAGGATTGGTAGACCCCTGCAGCAAGTCTACTCTCACACATGGCTTTAGTTTTTTGAAAACCCACAACATTATACCAAGCCTGTGCAAATCTCTTCTTGGTTAACACCATCCAATAGTTCATGTGAAATCCTCTTCCTTGAGGATTCATTCAAAGCCTACACTTCCCAAACCAATTCCTTAACTGTAGAACTTCCTTTTTAATTCATATTTCTCTTTATTACTTAGGTATCTTATGATATTCATATTAAACTAATATTACCCTAGTTATATGTCAGTGTTGACATCACCATTGACATGTCCTCTTCATGTTGACCGTTCAACATCGCTTCCGACAACTCCTTATTGATATCTGTAGGAACCGACACCCTTGTAACCATGTATGACACTCTTTCATTGACATGCATGGTCCATGTCAGGAGAATGTCTGTGATCTCCAATTGGTTCACCTAGAACAACATCTCATTGTTCTAGAGAACTACCAAAAACTCCTCTGACAGGGTTGGAGTTGAGCATACTGTACATAGTTTGCATCAATACCTGCATGGGACTAGGGGTGGGGAGGGATTGTGCATAATGACCATTGGTGGGAGACATTGGAGGGCAATGGGAAGAAGCATCACCTATTCATAATTTGGTAAAAGAATGGTAGTTTGGCCTTTTAATGGCAACATAATACAGAGGAACATAAAAAAACAAAAAATTGTAATGAATAAAGACCTCCCCATTCAATTCAGCCTTGCAAGTTTCCTTTTCAAATCCTTTGTCTAGATGAGATTTGGACTTGCAATTGCCTACTAGTCCTGTATTTAGTTTATTATAGTTCTAAAAATTAAATATGCATGTGATTTATAATTATTATGAGTATGGAAGCATGCATTGTGACTATAGTATACAAAGGAGATCTTTGTTTTGTGACACCTTGAATTTACGAGGTATTTTATGTAATTAGAATGATACAATTATTTGAATTTCAAATATTAACCTTTGGTGCTATCGATACCAACACTGACACGTCAGTGGGTGCATTGATGGTGTCATTGTCTATAGATATCGATATGTTGGTCTTCATGTCTATAAAATCACTTTCTATTGTCAATAGACACATTGGTGAGCATGTTCATGGAGTCTTGAATTGACTGTTGGTAAACAACAACACGCCGGTATTCACATAAGTAGTTCTTTTGAATTCATTGGTGGAACTATTGACATGTCAGTGATTAGGAATAATTTTTTCGACGTGGTTCAAAATTGCTTAGAGAAAATGGTTACATACATGGTTATGCACCACATTCGGTTACCTTGCTCCCCTATAAATACTCTTTCATGCCGTACAACCCTAATCTCTTCGAAACCTTATTTCAACTGAAAGCAAGAGATATAGGGCACGCCAAAGGATAAAGAAAAAGGAGAAAAGGGATGGAACATTAGCGATCTTGTGTATTATTAATGAAAGAAAAAGGTAGGATTGCTAACCTTGTAACCATATGATGATTTGAATGGATGTTCTAACATGTTTGCATGCTTGCTGATGTATTGTGATACATATTGTGGATGTTTTTTTAAACTGATGTCATGTTTAGAGTAATAAGGGTAATTTTGAAGCATGCAGATTGCATTGCTCTATTTATGCTTTAAACTGTAAGATTTATGGTTTAGATGATAAAATTATCATTTTTTACGAAAGGGAATAATTGGAGAGCAGTTAGGTCTTTGTTTGTTTTCTTCCCTGTCATCAACATGCCCATTGACACATCAGTGATGGCATCATTGGTTTGAGGAAGATAAATAGTATTGGTTTCAATATGCTTTAGTACATTAGTGTTATACTCAGCAACAACAGTGGGATTGATGCATTGGTGACAATGATGACAATATGGGCTCCCACAACTCACTCATAGTTGGCAGGGGTTCAAATTGTTAATGGGGGCGTGAATGGTCATTGATACCTCAGCCAACATATCGATGGGTCTACCAATGATGCACCAGTTTATGATTTTTCAAGCATGGTTGTATCATTGTATATGTTATTCATAAGATATATAATAACATGATTTATTTACTTTTTGAGGGGATGAATACATGTTAGAATTACATGTATGTTAGTGTCAATTGTCTCTAAAAGAGTCTTTCTAGCCACATGTAGGAGACTCAAGATTGAGGGTTGTCTCATAGGTCGCCGGCTCCCCAAAAGTTGGTAGTTCTGTTTGTAGAGCCGCTCCCCTAACTTAAGAGCTAGATTCGAATGGGTCATAGCTTAAAAAGATGAATGACCTAGTGCAACACAACAAAGGAAGTCTCGATGATCATAGTAGTCGAGAATCTCAACCACTTAGGTCCATGAGCCTTTGTGGGCCTTCACTACATGACATTGGAGGAACCGGGTGAGTGTCTTCAGCAAAAGTCTGAAGTTGAGTAGTGTGATTTACATTCTAAGGAGCCATGGTTAAACTCCTTTTGACACCTTGTGTTTTCAAGAAGAAAGTTATTTCTTTTTATTTAATTTAAAAGTTTAATTTTTTGGTCACTGACAAGCCACTGACACGTTGGTGGGCTATCAATGATATACTCCAATGTTACTATTGGCAGGCATTGACGCGTCGATGGTATGTTGATGATTACTACATGCATTGGTTATTTTAGAAAATGAGGTAGTTATGTGGTTACAATGTTCCATAAGTAGTTATCCTAATATAAATAGAGTGAAACTTGGATTTGGAGATAATGAGGAGTCTTAGAGAGGTCCTAGCACCCAAGAGTTAGTGTTCGAATGTAAATTGGGAGGAAGGCATGCATTGGAGAAAGGAAACTTCATGTCAGTACAAGTTGGAATGCAATCTACTCTTGAATTTCAAGAAAAGTACTATAATTTTTGATTTTCTTCAAGTTCTTGATGATCATGAACTTATATTTATTTTTTTTCTTCTGAAGTCATGGTTTGCATGAAGGTGTATTACCAGTGAATTCGGATTATAACTAATTTAATGCTTGATTTGTGACTCTAGTGGCTAATAACTTATTTTGGAATGATTGGTAGTCTTTGATTATGTTTTTTCACGACTGTGAGTTCAATATCCATCTAATCAACCTAGCGAATTACTACATTGCCCCTAATTTGATTATCTAATAAAAATAAAAACTAAGAGATGTGGCCTCATTACGCAAAATTTTCTTATATAGAAAAAACAATAAAAATCTAATTTCTAAGCTTACTCATGATTAATCAATCATCAAACCATAAAACATGCAAAACCACACATGAATACACATTGATTTAATGTGAAAAACCCAAAATATGGCAAAAAAACTACAGTAGCCCCAAAAAGGACCAAATCAATGCACCACTAGCAAGCAAGACACTTGCATGACATAAGCAAACCACCAACATTTGTTTTGACTCTAACACAAATTCCTTTTGTTTATATATCCACAAATTCTTATTGTTCTTGACTTTAAAGTCTTCTCCTCAAGCGCTTGGAACTTTAATCTCTCCTTGCTTTGTCTTTGTCTTCTTCTATCTTTCAACAAACCCCTCTTGTTCTATTGACTTTAGTCTTTGGGTTCTTCAATCTCTCATTAAAAATTTTTAGCAACTCCTTTTTGAAATTTCTGTGTGGAATCTCCTCTTAGTTGTGGATCAACATCATGAATTCATTGATATTCTCTTCAAACTTTTTTGTGTATTCTCAAGGAAAACAATAAGGAAAGGTCTCTCATTTCTTCTCTAACTTTTTCTAGGTTTTCTTTACTTCAATTTTGTCACTTCTTATCCTTTATATAGGTCTCCAAATTGATTTGACACTTTACTTCAACCAAGAAAGAAATCCAATCCAGAAAGGCTTTTTTAGGGCAACTAAAATGGCTAGCGATTGGTCGTTTCAAATAGTGATCGATCATTCACTATTTTCTGAACACATGACTCATTGAGTTATCAATCGGTCTACGAAGTGTCACTTGAGGAACAAGAGATTCATTTAAGAGAAACACTTGTACTTCACAAGCATAAACTTTATGCAAAGTTTAGTTAGTGTGTTTTTTGGATAGAAAGTTTTAATTTCATGGGGCATATTATTTCTAAGGGGTATTGGTTTACCCCACAAAGGTAGAATGTGGTGACTGTCATTAAATATTATATGCCATAATATGCATATTTATTATCCCGCTCGGCACGTGTTACATCACACGTGAAACTAAATGTGACGACCGATTGTATGCATCTCAAAAATTATACATAAAATATAATTATTTATAAGAAATTGGAGTTGATGCACAACCAAAATATTACATATAACATAATAGCAAATCAAGACCTAGTCCACAATACACCGTGTGTAGAACAGTCAGATTAAAAATATAGGCCTAATAAACCTTTACATAAAAATTATAATATTATAGATTTTTATGAAAACATTCATAACTAAGCAAACAATTCTTCAGCTGACACCTTTGGATTGATTTCACTACCTGTAGAGTCTAGAGGTGGGTGAGTATTTTTATACTCAGTAGGTGGAATTAAAATATAATTTAATGCTAAGTAAAAGATGGTAATTTTACTAAAACATAATTTATTACATAAACAAATTTAGAAATAATTATGGAAAACACCGGTTCGTCTGATGACGATAAATCCTGAGCCATGATACCAAATAGCGTTCCTCCGATGCTCATGAGGCAACAGGAAGCTCAGAAGGTGAAAGTTTTCCATGACACTCCATAACTATATGCGCACACCATATACCAATAATTTCTTTGGTAGGTATCCAGACAAAGTATAATTCTAGGTATAATCCCAAAACTATCCAGAAATACACATATTATATCATAATTTCGATTAAATAAAATATGGCATACATACAAAATTACTTCTAAAAATACAAGTGAATAACATAACTGAATAAAAATGGTCTATAAAACATCATGTATGAGTACAGAGCATAGACTAGAGTTTAAGACCCCCTACCTTAGAGTTGGGGTGGAAAGTTTGTGGATGTAGAGAACTTGTATGAAAAAACTGGCCCCGTCACAGCGTCTGGCACCACCGATTTAGTTAGAAACGCTTTTTGAATAGGTTGAATCGAACTTAAAACTACTGAGAATGGAAAGGTCAGAAGTTTTTAACCTGTGGTAAGAATGAAATAACTATTGTAAATTCTCATTTTTATAACCAAAAAGGGAGTGATGTGACCATTTTTGCACTCGACATGTGTGTGACATGCGTCGCACGCCGGCCTGTGGTTAGCGCAGTGTTTTTCCATGCAGAACCGTGCCGTCGTGTGGTGTCTGCGTGATTTTGCAGAACCGTGCTATCGCGCGGTGTTCGTGCAGTTTCGCAGAACCTGACGCACGGACGATGCGTGGTCTGTGATGGGACCACACGGTCCCATGTGCCGCGTGGTCATACCCGGGTGGCATGGTCCCGCAATGTGGACGGCTTGCGGTATGCGGGCCCAACACGTGGACCACGCATTGCGCGTTCAAACTGTGCGAAGTTGTGCACCGTCATGCGTTAGCATAAGATGATGCAATGCTTGCGTCAGCCAACTTAAATATAATATATATATTTTTTCTTTTTCCAAAAACTTAAAATTGTTATAACTTTTTAATGATAAGTCGGAATAATACGTTCTTGGAACCGATGGACTCGTATCGACGAGCCCTTCAAAACAAGGCCACTCAAGGATAGGTTTTACCATAGTTTCACCTTGGGTCTGCCTATGATGCCTGCCTCCCATGATCTATACTTACGGATCCCACATCAGATTTAAATGATTCAAAAACCGTTATGTTCGTTTTTCAGAGTTCTACAATAACCTTTTAGGTACAACATTCAAAATAATACTCTATTAATATATTAAAATTCTAATATTAGAAATGTACCGAAAACCTGGGTTGTCACATAGAAGCAGTCTTGAATTGGGAAAAGCCCTTAGATTGGCCATATATTATAGGAGATGCATAGAATAATTTTCAGCTGTTGCTCTCCCAATGACTAAGTTGACTCGGAAGAATGCAAAGTTCGAATAGAGTGAAGAATGTGAGAAAAGTTCTCAAAAATTAAAGAAAAAACTCACAAGTACTCCGGTTTTGGCATTACTGGGAGGAGAGAAAGGATTTCTACTTTATAGTGATGCATCAAAGAAAGGATTTGGATGCGTATTGATGCAAAATAGAAGAGTAGTTGCTTATGCTTCTAGACAGCTATAAACACATAGCAAAAGTATCCAACACATGATCTTAAATTGGGTGTAATGTTTGCTTTGAAAATTTGGAGACATTATCTCTACAGAGTAACTTTCCAAGTTTTTACCTATCACCAAAGTCTAAAATATGTCTTCTCTCAAAAGGATTTGAATATGAGACAAAGGAGATGTCTGAAATATTTGGACTGTGATTTTACTATTTCCTATCATCCTGGTAAAGCAAATTTAGTAGATGATGCTTTGAGTAGGAAGATGAAAGTTTAGTAGCCGGATTTATGTTGAAAGAATGAGCTTTAATTGAGGAATTGACTAAATAACACATTGAAGAGATATCAAGAGAAAGAAAACCATTAATAGCCAACTTTAAGATTAAGTCTCATGTGGTACAAAAGATTTAGAAGCACAACTTTTGGACAAGGAATTTCAAAGTTTAGAAGGAGTGAAAGATTTCTTGAAGGAATGGATGGGGGAATAAGGTTTAGGTATTTTTTAATGGTTCTTAATATTGAAGATTTGAAGTAAGAAATATTGGAAACCACTCACCAGTCATAATATACTATCCACCTAGGAGGAACCAAGATGTATAGAGATTTGAAGGAAGGATTTTGGTGGAATGGAATGAAGAAATGTATTGGGAATTTTGTGTCAAAATGCTTGACTTATCAACAAGTGAAAGCGGAATATCAAAGGTTTGCAGGAACCCTTAATCCCTAGAAATTCCTCAATAGAAATGAGAGGATGTTATAATGGATTTTGTGGTGGGATTGCCTAAAACTGAAAAGAGTAATGATGCCATATGGGTAATAGTGGATAGATTAACCAAATTTGCTTACTTTTAATTGATTAGATGGACTCAATCACCTACGAGCTTGGCAAGGTTGTACATTCTGAAAATTGTAAAGCTACATGAAACACTATTATCTATTGTGTTGTATAGAGATCCTAGATTTACATCTAAAGATTGGAGTGCAATAAAAATTGCTTTGAGAACCAAGTTACAATTTAGTAGAGATTTTCATCCTCAAATGGACGGGCAACTTGAACGAATGATTCAAACTTTAGAAGACATGCTTTGTGCTTGTGTGTTAGAATGGAAAAGAAATTGCAATGAATTTCTATCACTCATAGAAGTTTCATACAATAATAGTATCATTCTAGTATTGACATGACACATTTTGAGGCATTAAATGGTTGACGATGTCATTCTCTCATAAGTTGGAATGAAGTTGGGAAAATACAATTGTTTAAAGAGGAATTGATAAGTCAATGTGTGGAGGAAATTCAAGACATGATACAAAACAGCTCAAATTCGACAAAAGAAATATACTGATTTGAGAAGAAGAGATTTGAAATTTGAAGTGAGAGATCATGTATTTTAGAAAGTTTTACCCACTAAATGAGTAATGAGATTTGGTAGGAAAGGAAAATTGAGCCCAAGTATGTTGCTCCATATGAAATTTTGCAAAGAATGGGAGCGACAACCTACAAAGTTGCTTTGCCTCCTAATCTTGCTGATATGCGCATGAAGTTTCTATGTATTTATGTTGATAAAGTATATTCCCAATCCTATACATGTGATTGATATGTCAAGTATAGAACTTCAACCCGATCTTACATACAAGGAGGAGACAGTAATGATTATGGACAGGAAAAATAAGGACCTTAAGGAATAAGGAACTATATATGATGAAAGTTCTATGGAGAAGTAAGGCTTTAGTGGAAATGACTTGGGAGGTCGAAACTAAGTTAAAAAAGGCCTATCCCCACCTAGTTGTTGGCGAATGACCAAATTTTGAGGATAAAATTTTCTTCAAGGAGGGAAATATGTGAGACTCATGATATTCATATGTTATTCTTGTTCATTTAATTAATTATTAATCTACATTTGAAAGAGAATATTGTATATTTATTATTTTCTTGAAGTTTTTGATGATCTTAAATGTATATATGTGATTTACCTTGATGTACTTATGATGAATTCCAATGACAACACATTTGAAGTGTTGACGAACTTCTTTGGTAATGATAGTATCACTGAATAATAAACTTAGAAAAATAACAACAATGATAAATAAAAATCATATTTAATCTTTTACAAACAAATAGTTTCTTTCTATAGGCATCAATACATCAATGTCTTTGATGATGAAGTTTTAGGTCATTGTTGGTGAGGTTAAACACGTCAGTCACTTCATCGATGAAGCGCTAGATTCACTATTGGTAATCTATCGATGTGTAGGTGTTTTGGGTGTAGCTTATTGACGAGTTTGAAACTGCATAGAGAAGCAGCTTTGTGCAATTTTTGAGATGGTTATGTACCAAAATTCAACTATTTCTCCCTAATGTAAATACCATTGATAATTCTTGACCTAAATTCTTTAGAATCTTTGACTTTGGGTCAAAGACGAAGGATTAGGGTGCATTGAAGCCTGGAGGAAGAGGGAAGATGATCAAGTTTGTAAAGACCTCTGTGTTGAGTGAAGGAAAAAGGTTAGATTGCTAACTTCGTTACTATGATTTAGTTTTGGAGTGAATGTATAGAATGAATTATGATTATTTCTTAGTACAAAAGCACGTAAAGAATGAATCTAAGATTCCTTCCATGAATATATGATTGAAATCATGTGCTATCCCACTTTTCATTTGTAATGTGATAAATAAATCTTCATTAATCATTGCAGGAAGCGTGTGTGTGGAAAGGTTTGTCTTATAGCATGATTGGGGGGATTTCGGAAAATCGAAAATCAGTCTCTGTTGTCTTTGCCTATCATTAGCACAATCACATAGATGTCAATGACGAAGCAAGTGAAAGGAGAGAGATGACAACAATAAAATTGACATGCATTGATGCATTGATCGGCAATGGTCAATCATCGGTAGTAAGATCATCGCATGGGTGGAGTACCGATGAGGGAGGCTATTCCATGCCAACCCATTGTTGGTGAGAGTTTGACATGTCGGTGGGTTGTTGATGGGCATCGGGTATTGGGCTAACATGTTGGTGAGTCTATGAATAGTAAGTCGATATTGGGTATACTTCTAGTATAAGTTATGATATGATATATATTATTATTTAGTATTATAATGGCATGGACTTATGTGCTTAAGAATGCATTTATATGTGATGATGAGCTTGATGATATATGAGTATATGTACCTGATGGTTTGTATGAATCCTTATATTGGATCATACCTCAGACTGATGATATGTGACATATAAGGTCGAAGATTCTTAGTGTCATGTCAACTCCCTAAGCTAGTCATTTAGCCACGTTAAATGGAAGGGTATGGTATGAAAAAAGATCATGGTCTTCTAGCTCCCCAAGGGAGGGAGTTTTGTAGAGTCTCACCCTTAGCTTGAGAGTTAAGTTTGAATGAACTAGAACATTAAAAAATAATTGGTCCCGCTCAATGCATTACACGAGGTTTTGATAATTGTGGTAGTTGAGATCTCGACCACCTGGGTCCATGAGCCCTTGTGGGCTTTAGCTTCATAGGGTAGATGTAGGGGTGTTAACGAGCCGATCTGAGTTGAGTAATGGGCTTTTATGGCTCGAGCTCAAACTGCTAAAGCTTGGCTCGAATTGGAAATCCAAAGCATGGCTCGAGCTCGAACTTAAGTAAGTGAATCATGAGCCAAGGCTTGAATTGAGCTCTCACTAAAAAAATAAAAAATAAAAAATATATATATATATCTAAAGTGACAATATTACTATTTTCCTCTCTTTATGTACATATAATCACTAAAAAAACTGTAGAAAATAAAAATTCACTTAGGAAACATTACTATCTAATTATTCGTATTTTCTTTTATTTATATGCTTATAAATCACTTATAAAAGAACTATTCTTTAGCCTTAGTATGCCTCTAAAAAATTCTAAAATACATGTAAAAAGATTCACATACATTGAGGACAATCATGCTTTGACTATTAAAAGAGTATCTAATCATTCTTTTCTAAACTAAGGTTGGTCCCCCTAATGTCATGTTTCTTTTAAAAGTATTTTGAAGTATACTAGTATGATATCATGTTCACCCTTCGTCATACTTATAGCGCCATTTGGTTTTTCAATTGAACTAATTTTAGTTCATCTTCAAAAACCAAATGAAGCTATTAATTTGGGATAGAAGTATATTTGTCTTTGTGTCTCCAATATTTTTTTTATAAAATATATATCATATATAAAATTTTTATATCCATTACAATTTAACAAGGATATATATCATAAATTTTTTTTTATATAAGTTTGGGCTCATGTACATCAGCATGAGCCAAGACATTATGGGCCATCAGATTAAGATCAAAGGGCACGAAGACATAAACTAATATGCCTCTTGAGTTATGTGTGTTGTTGGATCATAATACAAGGATGCACAACATCGAGAATCACGCAATTGTGAGTGAGCCTTGGCTCATATAAATGGGTCTCATATATCATATATGATACATGATATTGATACATATATGTGATTGTATGTCATTTTATATATTTCATTCATCCTAGATTAATAGCTCCATTTGATTTTTTAAAATGAACTAATCAAATAGAGCTACTAATCTAGAACGGAGGGGGTATGTCATAAATATATATATTTAAATTTAAAACTATGTTTATATAAAATATGCATATATATGTATTATTTATATGTAATTTTAAAATTATATTCGAGTTCGAGTTAGAGCTCGAGCCGAGTAGCATCGAGTTCGAGTTTTATTCGAGCCGAGTCGAGTAGGGGTATGCTTGAACTTGGCTCAAGCTTATTCGAGTTGGAATCGAGTTCGAGACGAGCTGAGCTGGGCCTGCTCAATGAGCCAGCTCGGCTCGTTAACAGCCCTAGGTAGATGGAAAGGGCAGGCTTCGAAAGAACTGATGTCACGCCCTGGCACACGCTACCCCTAACCCGAACCCCGTCCAAGGAGGAAATGGTACGCGGCGCAACAAGTTAACTTGAAATGTGAAAGACTTAACCCATCCTTGGTTGAACATATAACAGAGTATGTACACAAGCACTTTATACAAAAGTAAATAGAGTAAAATAAAGGACTACTAATTAATGTCTTAGTCCACACATACCCACATCAACTAGTCATCACATAAAATCAACAAGCCTCAAGGGCTAAACAAGTCTAAGCCAACCATAGCTAAACATAGTGTGAAGTAAAAATCAAATGTATATGTTGAACATGTCATAAACAAATCTAACATAACTCAAGCAACCATAGCCCCTTTCAGTGAACGTGGCCATCCTCACGCTCAACATAGAGCCCATCCGAAGCGCTTGCATGGCACGAGATGCAGCCCCAAAACAAAACCACAAAACAAAGAGGGGTGAGCTTTTGCTACACAAGGGTTTTAATACAGAAAGTAGACTCATGAAGATATCACATGCATTATCAATACGACGTTCATCACATATTCATTCACCACACACATTTATCATGGGACAAATCACATATATTCATGCTACATGTGCGTCACGTTATACTCATGCCACATATTCATCATGATGTAAAATATTTTTCATAAACACATAATTATGCCACTTGCATATCATGACGTAACCCACATTCCATAAGCAGATAATCAAGCCACCTACACATTGTGGGTTCATCCATAGTTCATAAGCGTATACACATCATGTGTAATTATATGAATCTCATTATAACAATCACATCCTTCATGAATTAATTATCAATATTTGTATCATTATTAATCATATCTCAATATACACATTCACCCTGCAAAATTAAGTATATCCAACACACACTATTTTGCATATTCGTGAAAATCTATTTCCATAATCACATGTGTAACATAAACATCATTGTTGCTACACAACACGTGTTAATGAGCATTACATCCATACACATGCATAAATTAATCAGTAAATGTCTCACAATTGAGAAAACATCTCTGCCTAATCGGCCAAAGCGTAAGTAGACCTGCTCACCCCAGACAATCCCTAATGGGGAAAGTCTGACTTCCAAGAGGAAACTAGAGCAGTTTGGGTAAGTTCCCTAATGGGAAAAATACACCTTGGTAAGCCGGTGCACACAAACTAACCTAGATTCTTAGGGTCCAGATAACTCAATAATTTAACTCATTATAGCTTTCCGCTCTTCTCACCCGAGGAGGAAACTTGTCCTCAAAGGAACATAATACCTCATCCATTGAATGTAAAACCATGTCTTTTTGAATATAAAACTGATTCAATAAACCTCTGAGTGACTAATCTTGCAACCAACAACATCCAATTGCGTCTAATTGATTAATCACGATTAATCGTTGCTTATAAAGCATTTTTTGTATGATGCATGCGCCATGATACATAAGTGAACATGTAACGTTTGAGATTTTTCATATATTTTTCTTAAAATTCATGATTTTTTTTCTTTTTTTTAATATAATACGATGAATCGGAGTCATAATGACGAAATCAAAACTTGTGAAAATAGTTTATAATTTAAAACAACACATCAATTTTCCATCCAAAATTTTCATCAATCGATTAAACATCGTACAACCAAAGCAAATATCCTCAGGCGCTACTCAAAAACAAATGTACGACTAAATTACCATGATGATGGATTTTTAAATACAAATAACTCCCAGGCTTCCCCAAGTACAAGTCCCATAAACAGTCTACTATCTGATCGTGGCACCAAAAATACTCTCATTGAGTCAAATATACCTGAATCAAAAAGTGAAACAATCTGCTGCAGAATCGAGCATCCATCTCCAAGAGCTCTCCAACACAACCTGCAAAAGCCTCCTGAACGACGGGGCTAAAAAAGCAGGGTGAGTATTTTCATTCTCAGTAGGAAAATACCCAGTAGGGGAATCTAAATAGTGAACTCAATAAGTTCATAAATACATGTATTCATGAAACTCAAACATGAAGTAGTCAACATAATATAATCAAATACATCTGCATATAATAATACATAGCACACCAATGAGAGCAAAGTTACACCAACAACCTTAATTGGGGAACTTACTCGTACCATCGTTTGCATACTCAACACCTTACACTTACAGTCCTTGTCAGAATCATATACTTACAATCGTGCTCAAAACCGTACACTTACGATCTTACTCAGAAACTTACACTTACGTTCTTACTCAGAATCATCATCTTACAATCGTATTCATACTCATACTCACACAACTTACACGTACTTGTATGACCTTACTCGTACAATCATATGCTTACACATAAACGTATTCTTACGTCTTCCTTAGGAGCTTACACTTACACTTACTCTGGATCTTATACATACAACTTACTTAGAATCTGAAGCATACAACATACTCTCACTATCGTACACATACTACCGACAATTGAAGCTCATTACAATTAACAAACTCTAACGTCGGAAAGGAAGGGAATGCCACAAGGGCGTCACCTTAACCTTCAGGGAGCAACTAGACACCATGGGCTTTCTCGAAGGCAAGGCACACCTATGCTCATGGGGCACAAGATCAAACAGGTAAGAGTAGATCCATGATACTACTTACCTGAGCGCAAAAATACCCACTCTTTGGGGCCATACAGTGCCAACAAGGGCCATACAGTGCCAACTAAGGGCGGAAAACATACAGTGCTACTCTAGGGTAGTAATCTTACAATGCCACTCTTGGGCAGAACATACAGTGCCATCTATAGGTAGAAACATACAGAGCCCATGAAGGGCGAAAACTTACAACGCTCTCAACAGAGCATCAAACTTCTGGGCTCAATACAGCACACAGACCAAGTCAAAGCATACATCGCTCTCAACATAGCATTAGACGTCTAGTGCACTATATAGCACACAGACCACATCCCGCAGGAATAACCACCATGACAAGACACAAAAAATGCTCAGCCGATTCATTATTGGCTAGCTCAAACATAGAACTTAATCCGTCGACCCCTTAGGTCTCAAACTCACAACGTTATTATTAACTTTCTCATAATTCAAGTTTGAATTTAGTATATTATGCGGTACAATTATGCCACACAACCTCACAGTCCTCGACTGATCAAACAGAAGCTGAGCCCGATCGAAACCCTAGTTCATCAGGGCAGTAGACCTCACTTACCTGACCAAGTCACAACATAGCTCACCGTACATAGATCCTTACGTAATCTTACATCCTATGTCATCCACCTTACGGTCAAAACATCTTACTTACATCGTCAAACTGAGCTCCTCAAAGCAGATCCTCGTTATCCCCCCTTACTTACACCTCACTGATTATGCTTACTTTTTACTTTATAATTTATACATTATGCTTGTACAATTATGCACACTCTTACCGTCTAACAAACCCACATAAGGCTTCAAGCCTAAGTTCTCTTACTTACAGAAACCAACCCCTGACTTTGCTCCACACCAAACCGATCCAATCCGCTCCATTCTTCGTCTATCATACTTACATTTGTCGTCTTCTATCACACGCTTACCCTTCCACGTCTGACTCCATACCAAAAACCTTACCACTTCTTACCATCCATTGCCCATACATCAATCGTACTTACAGCTCATATGCATGCCATATGTATCTAAACATACCATATAATCGTGCTTATATGCACATCATGCAATTCCTAGCATGCTACTACTCATTCAAGCATGCTATCATGAAATTACGAGTTCAAAGCTCCCCTACCTCATAATCATGACGTTTGATAGCAAGCATACGACGGTGGCAGTGTCAGTGGCGGAGTTGGTGGCCAAAGCTTTGCCAAGATGAGAGAGTTGCTGTCCCGAGGGTTTAGGAAACAGCGAAACTACACACGGCCAAAAGGGATGTCAAAGTGAATGTGATAAAATTCGTAATCCACGGCGGCACACTAGGGGCGGCCGGGAGAAAGATCATGCCAACGAGTGGCAGGTGCGACCGAAAGGCAGGGTGTACTCACTAAAATTCGATTGGCGGTTGAACAATACTCAACCAGTCACAAAACGTCAAAATCGGCCGTGGACAGTACCCAACGACATCGATTTCATGTTAAAAGGGCCCACATATGGGCGGAGGGCGTAGGGCGACACTAAAGGATGGAGGAGAGGTGGTGGAGGACTCCGATGTCAACCCCAAATGATGGTGGAGCCATCTGACGGTCAGGCGGCACCAAGACGGCACGAAAACCCTAACCTGCACGCGCGACTACTTGCACACGTGGCCAAAGGGAGGGGAGAGAGGGCAAGACGGTGTCAGCCCAAAGCTCATAAGGGCGGTAGGGCCATACCAAGGGTGGTAACCGACAAAGATGGCCTTTGCCATTGTCGTGTTCAGGTATGCTGACTAGAGGCCAATCGGCGTCCAGCGAGGATAGAACAGTAAAAGGGGAACATGTGGCGTTCTCTGTAGAGCAGTCAAACACAATCAGCAGTGGGGAACCTGGTCCATGACGAAAGAAGTGGGGCGGTGCCGCACTAGGGTGGCCAGCCATATCCAGGCTGAGACCCGCCGTACTAAGGTGGTCCAAAGGGTGTTCGGCATCCAACGATGCTCGATGGCCCAAAACGGTTGGAAAACCCTAGGGGCACAAGGACGAGCAGGGGTTACTGGCCGGCTCCATCATGGCCCTAGTGGCCAAGACGAGCTATCTCTGGTCAGAGGTGACGGCCAAAGTCAACAGCGACACGCCGGACAGATAGCACACTGAGGAGCAAAGGCTTGGTTTTTCCGAGTGAGAGCACCCGAGCACAGGATCCGGATCTGGTTCCGACAAAGAGGAGTGAATGGATGATCAACAGGGCCCGAAGGGGTGGACCACTAGCATCACTGGACTAAGGCAGAGCCGGACAAAGGTCCACATGGCCATGTCCGACGTCCGGCTGGCAGTGGCAGTCACAACGTCCAAAACAGACAGACCAAAAATAGGGACCAGAGGAGAGACAGAGGGGATGGAGGCTAAACCGGTCTGGATGGGGCCGGGGTGAAGCCCATGGAGGCCAAGTCGTCCTCACCCGCCAACGATGGCAGTGACAACTCACTGGAAAATCAAAGCACGGTAGGGCAAAACGCACTGGGGGGAGTAGAGGACGATGGAGGAGACCAAGTGGGGCTGGGAGAAGTGCCCCATCACCGGGCCGGGGTGGAGCGGAACCGGGTAGGGAGAGGTGGACCACAACCTTCGCCGGACCAAGGCGGGGCTGGAAGAGGTCCGATCGGCCACTGTTCACCTAAAACAGTGCACCGGCAAAACAGGGCAGAGAGGGGGAAAATGGGTGGGGCGCTGGAGCAGAGGCCCACTGGGTTGGGAGGAGTGGCCTCCCGCTGTCACCTGCCTAGGGTGGAGCCGTGGCCGGCCGGCCGGCCCTTGGCGGCCCACGACGGCGGTGGTACACAAAACACAGTGAGAGAGGGAGAGAGAGCTCACCGGGGAAATCCAAGTGGGGGAGCCGGCGGGACTGGACAGGGCGGTGGCCCTGCTGTCACCGGCTTGAGGCTGGCCGGACGGAAGCCGGGCGGAGCCCACAGACCACCGCAGGTGCTACCATAGCACCAATAAGAGAGAGTAGAGATATCGGCGGAAACAGGGGAGGAGCACGGGGCGGCGAATCGGGCTGGGGCGGCGTCGGGGAGGCGGCCTGGCCGTCACCTGGCCATCATCAGGCTGAGGTCAGCCGGTGGCCTGCCGGCGGTGCTCCTCTGGCTCAGCCAGAACGAAGGGGGGAGGGGTCATCTAGACGCTTCTGGATCGGGCTCGGCCGAGCCCGATCCCAAGCCTTTTTTCATTTTTCTTTTCTTTTTCTCACTTACTCTCTTAACCCAACTCTCATTCTCTCTCTTTTTTGCGCCGCAATCGCAGGTTAAGGCCCGTGGCCTACGATGAACCTCACACCCGGCTCTACAGGTATGAATACCGAGGTCAAGAATGTCGAAGTGTCATATTTTCTCACTGAGAATGTTCAAAAAATAGCAAAAAATTATATTAAAATCCGGGACGTTACAGAGCAAAGTCTAATGAATGTAAACACGATTAAACATACTCAAATTGGTCCCTATGAGCATGTAACATGGTCCATTTGTGACAAATAAAATTATGCAGTCGTAAGAAAGAATATACATATGCACGGTAGTGTTCATACTTAAGCTAAAACATTTGAAACATGAATCACCTAAAATCAATATGATATTGAGCAAGCATACATAAACTATTACAGTTAAGACCTATTGGAATCATAGAGTAATTATGAATTAAGTTATCAAACATGGATTTAAAACAAGTAGAATATCATATTAAAATTAGACAAGTGTAGTCATATTCATGATTGAGCTAAATCATAATTCAAATATGGTTCTCATGCATTCATAGTAGCATTTATAACTCATCATAGTTATGAAGAATTAGATTTATGAGAAGAGAACAAGAAATGACCAAAAATATAAAAAAATAAACCAAAAACAAAAAATTGCCTTGTTGTTCGAACGCACTATTAGGTTGGTCATACACCTAGCTATTCAAACAGCCAGACAACCCTTTTGAATGGCTACTCTTCGATCGGCTGTTAGCCCATTCGATTGGCTGGAATAGTTCACTTTTCTGGTTCGTCTTCAACCTTCCAAAATTCAAACCAAAAAAATTCTAAAATTCTAGATAAATTTAAAAATCACTATAGAACATCTTATAATCAAAATCTAACCTTAGAACATCATAGATCTAATTATTTTAATGTTTTATCACAAGAAAATAGCCATAAATTGCATGCTTTTAACAAATCACCATTAAACTTTGAAATGAAGCAAAAACTGAAATAAATCCACAATCATGCATTCTAATGGATAAAACCACATAAGCTAAAACTCCCTTACCTCTATGAAGCCTTTGAATCCACGAAAGAACTTCAATCCTCAAGAAATCTTACCCAAAATTAGGGTTTTTGTTAAATCTTAATTAAAATTAGTTAATAGTCTTAAATTAACTTGAAAATAGATAGATCTAGGATATCCTTTGGTTAAATACAAAAATCACCTAATTAGGGTTCTAAATCAAAAATGGGGGAAATGAAGATGAAAATGATTAAGACCAAAAACGAAAGATTAAGGACACCTTAATCCAAGTTTCTTCTTTGGGAAATGGGGGTAGAACACTTCCTTCCTCCTAACATAGCCCTTCCCCATTTGGCTAATAGGCTAGGGTTTTCTTCATATAGTAAGGGTTTTGTGCTGAATTTACGAACTGTTAAGTGAGAAAATAGGTCAAAATGCCATAAGCGGCTAATTAGGGTTATTTTTAGTCCAAAAACGAATCTAATCTTACCCAATACCACTTAAATAAAATAATAGAAGCCTAGAGGGTCAAATGGGTAGCATACCGTCCAACATGGATGTGGGGCCCATAGTAAGGTTTGCTCCCATAATTAAGGAAAAAATAGAATAAAATGCTATTAAATCGGTAAAAATTGGATAAATCGAATTTGACACTAATACTTATAAAAATGAAATTAAACCTTATTAGAGTCATAATTACTAACCCATAACCTAAAAATCAAATCAAACCGGCAAACAAGCAAAACCAGACAAATTCACGTAATTAAAAGGGAAATTTAATCAAATAAAATTAGAGATCTTACAACTGATGTCGAAATTGTGAGTAGTTCATGGGCTATTGAGTGATAAGGACTCTTAGACGTAGCTGCCATGTCTTAGAGGACCTTTATGACTTATAGTTAGCTAGCAAGTGATTCATAAGTGTGGTCATGGTAACAGAATCTTTATGTTATTATACTTTTGAACATGATGTTATATTGTGGTTATTTTTTATTAATTTATTTTATCTAATGTACTTGTGAAATAACAATGATGATCACTTGGTTTATAATGTATATGATATATGGATGTTTTACCATTACTTGGTACTTGTTTAGCAATTCCACTGGGTATATTAGTATACTTAGCTCCTTGTGATGTAGGTTTGTAGGAAGAGTGACTAGGTAGGGAATATGGAGCTTAGAAAGGACAACCAGATTTCTTCGTAGTTTGATGTTGGATTTATGGACTTTATTAACAAACTTTTAGTATTGTTGTATTTAAACTTAGGCATATGTGTTCCAATTACTTATGGTTGTTGTATATTATAGATATGAGGCATGTACTCGGGCTAGACCCTATGTGTTTGTAGTATGGTTTGACCTTGTCTAATAAATTATTCTGGTTTGACTATGAGTATATTAAAAAACTAACCCCTAAGATAATTTTGTTGTAAGTTTGATAATTTTTTTTGAAAAATTCGTTTCCACTAATTGGTTTATTAAAAAATAAGTGTTAAAATCTCAGGGTGTGTGACATAGGGACTCTTAGACATGACTACGATATCATAGAGGACCTTTATGAATTGCACTAAGTAGTTAACTCATAAGTGGGGTGATGATAATGAAATATTTATGTTCTTGTACTTTTGAATATGCTATTATATTGTGATTTATGTATATTCTTTTGTTTTACTTGGTGTACTTGGGAAATGATGATCATGTTCACTTAGTAATGGTACTTTTGATTTATAGATGTTTAGTCATTACATAATACTTGTTTAGCCATCCTACCGGGTATATTCATGTACCTAATATCTTTGTGAGATAGGTTTGTAGGAAGAGTGATAGGGTTGGGACTGTGGCACTCGAAAAGTGATTGTTTATAATTAATCCCTTTATAAGCATACAAGGCAATTGTGCTAGAATGAGTATTAAGGGTTGTCGAACCTCAAAAATGAATTACATTATTACCAAACCTAAGAAAAGAATTTGTTGATGATTGAAAACTAAAAGTGTAACACTTTAAAATTTTCTAAATTCCTTATACTTGGCCACATGGATATAAGTGAGTTTGACCCTTAGGTCTTCTTGGTATAATAATTTTCCCTATGTATGGACTTTCGATATAAAACTTTATTATTGTAAATTAGACATAAAGATCTTTATAGATTTTCTAAGAGTGTGCAAATCGAAGCTTAGATGAGGAAGTTATGATAGATGTAGCATCATAGAAGTTTTGGAGTACATGTGGAAAATGGTGAATTTGACTTTTGGGTATCCTCAATACAATAACTTATCCTGTAGAATGAGTTTTAGTCTATAATTTTAATTATAGAAACTAGATAGACATAACTTCAAAACACATCTAAGAATGTGTAATTTAGATTTTGGATAAAAGTGTTATGATTGTATGAAGTTGGACCGAGGTGCAGTATGACATGTAGACGCCTGCCGATCTGACCCTTGGTCATTTTAAGGTAATAACTTTTTCTCTAGGATGAGAATTGATTTAAAATTTTAGAATTAAAAATTAAAAAAATATCTTCATCCGCAAATTAATTGGAGTTTGTATGAGGAAGTTATAACCATCCAAAGTTGGAACAGTTTTGTGGTTTCACAAAAAAACTACCCAATTTGTTGGTTAAACTAGAATTTGTCCACTCTTCCTTATAGGTTATTTTTAAGGCCTTTAGTGTCACGCCCTGCCACACCTCCCTTAACCCGAACCTGGTTTAGGGTGGTGAGACATGACATGATGACACAGAAAATTAACCCATCCTGGGTTCTTATCGAAATACACAACACACGCCTTTTGTGCAAAAACAAATAACAGAAAGTAAAAGAGAAAGATTAAGTCTCATTTAGTAATAGTAAAACTTGTATCAACACATAAAATAAATAGTCACAAGCCCCAAGGCTACATCATGTTCTAATCCATCACAGGCTATCAAAAGTATAAAATAAAGTCAAATCTAACATCAACATCACATGACATAAACCTAAAACAACCCAAGCATCTAGCCCCCCTTCATGGAGCACACCCATCCTTAATACATCTAGTTCCTTGCATGAAACAACATACAAAACCACAAACAAAAAAGGGGTGAGCTTAGCTAAGTAAGGTTTTAAAACGAAACATAAGTTCATGATAACACCACATATATTCTTCCCATAGAAATCAATTTAAACATGTTGGTTTGTTGGACCATGTGTGTGGCATATACAAACCGAGAAAATAAAGTGTCTCTAACTTGTAATTAAGTTACAAGATTTATTTTCACCTTTTAGGAAAATAAGCCTAGAATTTAACAAATTAAACATTTCTAATTCCAATGTGTTATAATGATAAATTTGTAATCAAATAAGCAATCCAAACAAACAAGAATTTGTATGTGGAAACCCAACCAAGGAAAAACCACGGAACACTCTTTCTAGATCAACTATGCACTATGTAAACTTAAAATTACTTAATTACCGATTACATAGATAAAAGACTCCTCCTTTTCCTTCAAACCGGATAGGACTTCACACCAATCTTGATTTCTGAATCGACCACTCCTTGCTTGTTTACCAGCCATATCTTGTTGATCTTCTTCTCCTTTGTGCTCTCTTGATCAACATAGATCTTTCATTTTCACTACTTTATCTTCTCAGCAGCAAGCTTCAGGAAACACGTAGTGCTTTGTCCTCTAATCTCACTTCTAATCACTCTTTTTGATGTATAGTCGAGATTCTCACAATTTTGAAGACAACTATCTCAAAACTCCATTAAAGAGACTCCACACAAGCTCTTAATGTTTTTCTAGGTCATCTCTCTTCCTCCATCACATTTCAGTTCCTTTTTATAGACTCACAAACCCTAAAACGAAAAGGCTCCAATTTGGAATTGTAACCAAACTAGAAAATCTTAATTTTAGCAACCTGCCTCTCAAACAATCGATCATTTCCACAGGGCAATCAATCATTCCCTATGTTTTTGAACACGACTCTTCAAAATACACCAATCAATCGCTAACTATCAGCTTTGTTTTGAACAATGTTATTTCCGGTGATAATGATCGGTTCATAGAAACGATCAATCGTTTTGTCAATTTTTTTGGAAATTTGATTTTTAATTATTTAAAAATCCAAACTTCATTAATTTTTAACGTAAGGTTTCTTTTACTATAAATTATGTGAATGTGTTGTATGTGCTTGCTTTTTCTTGATTAAAACGATAATTTGAGTCTTCTTTTTGTTCCACCTTTAGAATTCTATCTTCAGATTTGAAACTAACTCAAAATACACATTTTATGACATTGTTTAGATCACGACAATAAGCTAATAAAACTTATGTTCTTACAATCTCACCCTTTAGCTATTTCGTGACAAAACACTATAACCCGTCATCTTAAAAATAAAAATTACAACTCTATATTGCATAATCAGATTTAGACAGATATACAACACAGACTCTCCCCCTTAATCTAGAAAACTCTATCCTATTGTGGTGTGGTCTTCAACCTGTAATGAATCTGCACATCTAATATCCCCTTATCTATTCGATGAAATAAGTAAATAAAAAATGTAAACGCTCAAGTAAGCAAATGATTAACCAAGTTATAACCAAATACAAAATTTTCTCTTTTCAACATTTCAACTTAGTTCTTCTTTAGTAAGCTCTCTATTAGCTTATAAGCCTCAACTTTATAATTTTCTATAACCCAAAATTTCCCTCCTTTTTGTCACAAATAGACAAAGAGAAATCAAGGTAAAGCAGAAATAAAATAGAAAAAAACTTTTAAAAATATTTTGAAGCCATGTTTAGAACCCACTTGAAGGAGAATCAAGGACACAACTTTCTCAGTGAAAAATAAAGTGTTTTGGTAACCATATTGCATTATTATATGACAATCACACTTTCTTAGATTTAGTATACCACAATTATGTATCCCACATTAACATAATATAATCTTACTAGCCACTCGACCAAAGAATCATAATTTCAAT
The DNA here is from genome assembly GCA_035235625.1 of Saururus chinensis. Lineage (NCBI taxonomy): Eukaryota > Viridiplantae > Streptophyta > Magnoliopsida > Piperales > Saururaceae > Saururus > Saururus chinensis. Next base: position 28,910,387 of record CP141142.1, read on the forward strand.
ATCCTAGGATTATAATAAAAGAAAATGCAAAAACGTTTTACCTCAAGTGCATGACTATACCATAATCATTCAAAACAATCATTAAGATATCAATGGATTATATTTTAAAAAACAACCATTCTCCTTCACTACTTTGGCAAATGTGTGTTGAGAAATTTGGCCCATACATACATTCCATTTGATCATTGATTTACATTGAATAGATAAAAAATATAAGCAATGATACAAAAATATATATATTTATGTTGTTAGCATTCTTTATGCCCTTTGCCTTTTTCAAATTTTGGCTTTTTTATTCTTTTTCGTAAATGGCTTTTAATGGCTTTTTCTTAGTTCTCTTCACCTTGCACTATATTGTTTTTTCAATATATACATTTTTCAGTATTAAGGGGATGGTAGCTTTACACTAACAAACGTATAGGCAGCTGTTTTCATTATCTTTATAAGTACTATTTATGATAATGTTTACATAAAGTAATAAAAAAGAAACATAAATATATCAAATTTCATCAAGCATGAAAAGGAATCGAAACCACTCAACTACGTTATGCTACCTCATAGCATTAGAGTTAAAAAGTAAATCAACCATATTATACATTTAACCTGATAAATGATTTTGAATTCCCATAGTGAGTACTAAGCCTTTTAGTAAATCAACAATGCATCAAGTCTTACTATGTATTTTAAAACTTAATTTAATTAGTATTGAACTAGTCCTCTTGACTTAAGATTGCATCATGCATTGCGTGTGTGACTCACTATTGTGCAATACATTCACAAATCAAGTGTGTTCCATATAATATATCATATATGTAAAAAAACATACACTCAAAAATTTTCTTTTGTTTTTCTAAAATTTAGTTCAAATAAAATCAAACTAACGTAAAACAAGCTAAGTCAAATCAAAACTATAAAAAAACAAAAAAAATTAAACAATTTTTTGTGTTTCATCTCCCAAAAATTTTTATTCAAAATAAGGACTAAATTTTCTTATGAAATTACTCTGAACAAGCAAGTCTAATGACTCTTCGAAGGTAAATGAACCTATTGAAATCTAAAGGTTTAGTAAAAATATTAGCCAATTTAAACTCTATTAAAATATGTTCTAAGTTAACAATTTAATCATCAACCAAATCTTGAGTAAAATGATGTATAATATCAATATATTTTGTATGAGGGTGTTGAATAGGATTTTGAGAAATTTTTATTGAACTTATATTATAATAATATAAGGTCATCTTGCCCTGACGTATGCATAAATAACATCATTTTCATCCACATTAATTATGTAGAACCACTACCAGCAACAATATATTCAGCTTCAATGGTTGATGAAGAATTATAGTTTTGCTTTTACTATGACAATAAATGAAGCAGTTCTCTGCATAAAAACATCATCCCGAAGTACTTTTTCTATCATCTACAACATCTGAGTATCCTACTAATTCAGAAGTAGTGTCAAATGGAAACTATGATCCATATCTTATTGATCCACACATATTTTATTATTCTCTTAATAGTAATCATGTGAGATTCTTTAGGAACAACTTAATATCTAGCAATTAAGTATAAAAGACTACTAATCATGCTTCTATTCAAAGTTTGTGCAACTGATTTACCTGTAACATCTTTACTTAACTTCATACAAGGAGACATAGGTGTTTTGGCATAATTTCCATCTTGAGGTCTAAATTTCTTCACTAGATCTTCAACAAACTTAGATTGAGAGATAAAGACTCTAGAATCAGTTTGTTGTACCAGCAAATTAAGAAAGAAAGTTAGCAATCCTTCCATACTCATTTCAAATTCCTTACCCATCTCTTTTGCAAAAGTTTTAGCAAGGTTATCATTTGGAAAGCCAAATATGATATCATCAAGATAGATTTGTGCCATCACAACATTCTTTCCATACTTCTTCACGAATAATGTCTTGTCAACACCTTTCTTATGTAACCCTACTTTGTCAGATATTTTGTCAGTTTGTTATACATCTTGGAGCTTGCTTCAATCCATACAAAATTTTCTTTAATTTGTACACATAATCAGGATAATGAGGGTCAATAAAGCCCTTAGATTGTTTGACATGGACTTCCTCTTTCATTTATCCATTCAGAAAAGCTCTTTTGACATCCATCTACTATACTTTGAATTTTAAGTGACAAGCCATATTAAAAAGCAATCTAATAAATTCAAGTTTAGAAACATGAGTAGTTTCATCAAAATCAATACCTTCTACTTGTTAATCTTGCTTTGTTTCTTACCACATTGTCTTGTTCATCTATTTTGTTCTTGTAATTCTACTTTGTTCCTATGATATTACATTGTTTAGGAATAGGGACAAGAAATCATACATCATTCCCAGTAAATTGTCCTAGTTCATCTTACATTGCATTTATCCAATTTTGATTCTGAAGAGCTTCATCTATATTCTTTGGTTCAAAAAGAGATACATAACAAGAAAATTTTATTTGCTCTTCTAATTGATGTCTTGTTCTCATTCTTTCATTGATGTCACCAATCACATTGGTTTAGGATGGTCTTTTTGAACCCAACTAGGAACTTGACCAATTTGAATTTGTGATCCAACATCTTCTTCTTGGACTTAAATTTCATGAATATGATCATTATGAACTTCCACCATTCTTGTTCCTTATCATCTGCATCACTAAATACATTAGCTGAATCATCAAAATCATAACAATCATCAACTTTTTGTTTTCCTTTCTCATGTTGATTATTTTATGTTTCAAAAAATTTGTGCATCATTCACAACCACATTAATAGACTCCATGATAGTTTGAGTTCTTTTGTTATAAACCCTATATGTCCAACTTATCAAAAAATATTGAAGGAAAATTCCATCATCACTCTTACTACCAAATTTTCCTAAAGTTTCCCTATCTCTTAAGATATAACAAGGACTTCTAAAGACTTAAGTGTTAAAATGTTGAGTTTTCATGGTAGTGTGCACTATAAGACATTTTACATCTTCTTTCTTCACCAAAATTGTCTTAGTTCTCACAAATTCATGAATTCTACTCAGATTTTTATCATGTTTAGCATTCTAAAGAGTTTTTACATTCACTTTTTGTTCATTTTTATGACGACCATTTTGAGAAAACTTATGAGAAGAACTTGAATCATTATAAGTGTGATGTTTTTGTCCAATACTTTAACTTTTGCACTAAGTTCTCTTAAGTTTTCCCAATACATGTAATTTTTATAAGCAAATCAATTTTAACATCGTCTCTCACAAATTGTGGTTTCCTCACTAATTTGTTTTTGTTTAACTCAATTTTAGCCACTAGATTCCTCTTGATTAATTGTGTTTCAATTAAATTTTTTGAATTTGAAGTACTAGCACCAGATTAGTGGTTGGGTTGACCCGGTTGAAACGTGGGTCAACCCAGGTTGATCTGGAGGATGATGTCATCATCTAAAATTTTTTTGCAAGAATTTCCCCGTAATGCTAAAAACAAAAGTTAAACCTATTCAAATTCTATTCAAAATCTCACATTTCTACACTACCATTACAAATCCATGTAAATCATAATAATCAAACACATTATATGCAGATTGTAAGTTTCACATGCAGAATATTTTGACGCCAAAGAAAGAGGGAAAATAAAGAATGATGAAAACCTTCGACCATAGATGTTAAATCTGGCATTGTTGTAGTTAGAGAAGCAGATGTGGAGACCCGATTTGGTCACAAGCTCCCAAACGGGGTTGGACACTTTCCCACCAATGCCTTGTATCCACCCAGTGCCAATTTTGACTAACAGGTCCCCGAATTGTTCCTTCCTTATTCTGCCCCCTATTCAATCCGCGCCTCCAATATTATCAAATCCTCCACCCCTTTTGCCACCAGCTCCTTGGCTGCCAATATCCCCTGCCCCAAACCAAAAACATAAAAATCAAACAAACAACAAAAGAAACTATTTTTATTAAAAATTGTTGCGAAGGTCCGATGCCGAAAGCTCGTAGGGAGACCCTACTAGAGATTCTAGCTTCGACAACTATGGTGGAGCAGTAAGAGAAAGAATCTGTAAAAGGAAAGGCGCGAGAGCCGCTAACAAAATGGAATGGGAGGAAATTAGCAAAGTCTGAATGGAAGTGGCATAGCAGGAGGAGTTTGCATATTTATAGATAGACGAGACCCTCCATTCCCACTACCAGTGTAACATGGGCCCTGGTAACGAGGGAAGAAGAGAAAGGAAAATGTAGGGTGACAAGGCAGAAGAGAAAGGAGGGATTTTCACCGGAGAAGATTGCCAGCCACCTGCCCAAATTGCCTAGATCACCTCCTGCTTTTAGGCCATGGACGACTATGGAATGTGGAGAAGGAATCACCGGAGAAGATCACTAGAATGTGGAGAGGGAATCGCCGGAGGAGATCACCAGAACATGGAGAGGGAATCGCCAAAAATTGCTCAGCCCCGATCCCGCCTCTGAGGTTCTCCGGATACCCGATCGCGATTGGTAAGTTATTTTTTTTAAGAACCAAACTAGACCGGAACACAGGGTATCCAGTTTAACCGGCCGGATCATCCTGACCCCGCAGGGTTAAACCGACCTGAAAATCAAGTTGAACCGGCATGTTTAAAATAGTGGGTCCGGTCGAACCCGGTAGGTCTGGTTCGATTTTTAAAACACTGGATCATTCAAGTCTTTAGCCTTAACAAATTTAGTGATTCCTAAAGGATTTGTATTCTTTTGTCCCATATAGCCTAAACCACTTTTGTCACATCCAAATTGACCACATGAGATAATCTTATTAAGTTTTTCTTTACCTTTGACAAATTCTTTCAGTTTTGAATTTGTAGTTTTCAAATCTTCTTCCAACAACTCAATTTTTTCAAACAATTTAATGTTTCTGATCTCACATAAAGATTTGTCATGAAAAGGTTAAAAATTCTCATGTTCCATAGTACAAAATTTTGTTTTGAGAATCTTCAATTCATCAAAAACATGATTATTCCTAACAACAACAAAATTTGAGACAAACAAAGACAAACTAAGAATGCTTTTCAATTCCATGGCAACCAAAAATAAATTCAAGCTTCAATCATAAGTAAAACTTAGAATTAATCAAAATATCCTCTGCTACCACTTGTTGGTTTGTTGGACTATGTGTGTGGCATAGATAAACCAAGAAAATAAAGTGTCTCTAACCCACAATTAAGCTACAAGTTTTATTTTTCACCTTAAAGAAAAATAAATTCAGAATTTAAGAAATTCGACATTCCTAATTCCAATGTGTTCTAAAAATAAATGTGGAATCAAGTTGGCAATCCAAACACACAAGAAGTTGTACGTGGAAACCCAACTAGGGAAAAACAATAGGTCACTCTGTCTAGATCAACTATGTAAACTTAAGATTGCAGAATTACTAATTACATAGATAAAATACTCCTTTTTCTTACAACCGGTTGGATCTTCACACCACTCTTGAGTTCTGAATCAATCACTCCTTGGTTGTTTACAGACCATAGCTTGATCTTCTTCTCCTTTGTGCTCTCTTGATCAAGATGGATCTTTCATCTCCTCTTTAAATGAATATTCTATATACCTGATCTTCTCAGCAAAAAACTTTAGCAAACACTTAGTATTTTTTGCTCTAACTGCACCTCTTATCATTCTTTTTGATTTATGGTAGAGATTATTAAAATTTTGAAGGCAACTCTCTCAAAACTCCATTGAAAAGACTCCACACAAGCTCTTAAAATTTTTTTAGGTCTTCTTTCTTCCTCTATCACATTCCAATCCCCTTTTATAGACTTACAAACCCTAAAAGGAAAATGTATCAAATTTAGAATAGTGACCAAACCAGAAAATCTTAATTTTGGCAACCTGCCGTGCAAATGATCATTCATTTCCTTAGGGCGATTGATTGTTCCCTGTATTTTTCAACACGACTCCTCAGCCGATCGATCGCCTCAATACACCAATCGATTGCTAACTCTCAGCTTTGTTTTGAACAGTGTGATTTCACGTGACAATTGATCGGTTCACAAAAATGATCGATTGTTTTGTAAATTTTTTTGAAATTTGATTTTTTACTATTTAAAACTCTAAACTTCACCATTCTTTCACCTAAGGTCTTTTTTACCCTAAAGTGTGTGAATGTGATGTGCATGTGTTCTTTTGCATGGTGAAACACACGAATGTGAGTCTTATTTTTGTTTCACCTTCAAAAATTCATCTTCAGACTTGAAACTGACTCAAAATATGCATTTCATAACAATTTTTTTATCACGACAATAAGCCAATAATACTGATGTTCTTACAAAACATGCATCACATATTTAATCTCTACACTAGTGCATCATGATTTAAATCACATTTTATATTCACATTCACACTACCTTTGCATCATAGGGTCATTCATAATTCATAACACACATGCACAACCTGTGCAATCATTTAAGTTTCATGGTTCATTCACATCCTTCATTAATTATACGTTAACATTCACATTCACCTTGCATAATTAAGTGTATCAAACCACACTCTATTTTGCATGTTTATGTATAATCATTCTATATGCATCTTGTGTATATAAGCATCATTGTCCCTACACATGCATAAATAATTATGTGATTCTCACAATAGAGAAAACAATCATGCTTACCCTAGAAATCCTAGAAAGGAAGTTAAATTCCTAAAGGAAGACTGGTGCATTTGGGTAAATCCCTAACGGGGAATTACTCCTTTGTAAGCTGGTACATACAGACATACAACCCTAGATTCTCAAGTCTAGAAGGTCATAATTTAATAGTTATCACATTAGCAAATCCACTCCTCTCACCTGGGGAGGAAACATCCCCTCAAAGAGCACCAAAACTGACCCATAGGACTAAAGGACCGGCCCCCAAGGGACTTAAAATAGGTGGTTAATCTCTAATACGATTAATCTGGAAATCAATGACACCCAAATAGTTAATCATGCTTAAACATAATTAATCATGACTTTAACAAATCATTTTTATGATGTATGCAACATGATATATACATGAGCAATGTTTAATGGATGTAAGCATAGGAAAACCTACTATAATTAGTCCTAATATGCATTAAACATGGTCCATTTATGACAAATAAAAATCATATAAGTATGAATAAGAGATACATTCATGGGTATATTCTTAATTGATCTAAAAATGTGGAAACATGGCTCATTTGTAATTAAATTGACATGTGCAAGCATTCATATTTTCTCATGATCATAAGCTACTGGTGCCATGAAATAAACATGAAGAAGTAAACGAAAGATGGATTTAAATAAAGTAGAGCATCATATTAAGCTTAAAGATGCACAATCATTTGTTTAATTAAGCTAAAATACATATAACATGCTCTGTATAAAATTAAGGTGACATGTGTAAGTATTCCTAGCTTATTATGGTCATAATATACTAGAATCATGTGAAACAATGTAGAAACAATCAAAATTTACTAAAATTAACATGTAATAAAAATTACTATGTAGTCGTTTGAACGCCCATTCAAGTTGTTGAACGACAACACAAAATTTGAAATTCTTGTATAGCCCGTTTGAATGGCTAGCGGTTCAAATGACCTATTATCCCATTTGAACGGTTAAGATAGTTCACTCTAGTTCATCTTCTATATCTCAAAATTTGAACCAAAATCATTCTAAAATTCCACATAAATTACCAAATCATCATAAAACATCATATAATCAATACCTATGCCTAAAACATGATGGATCTAACATTTTTCATACTTCAACATACAAAAACAACAATAAATCATATGGTTTTAATAAATCACCATTTCCCACCAAGATGCTTCAAAAGCTCAAATAAACCCACAATCATGGCATTACAAACAAGAAAGCCATCAAGGTGAAAACCCCTTGCCTCTATTTAGCTTGTGAATCCTTTGAACGAGCTTCGACCTCAAGAAATTCTACCAAAAATTAGGGCTTTTGGTTAGTCCTAATTAAAACTTAGCTAACATACTCAAATCAGCATGGGAACGATCGATTCAAGACCTCCTTAGGTCAAAAAAGAAAATCACATTGATTAGGGTTCTAAATCGGAATGAAAAAGATAATCTTGATGGAAAGAACGTAAGAGTCTAAATAGGGGAAGTGAAGAATGAGATGATTAAGATAAAAATTAAAAGGATTAAGGTGTGATTAGGGGAAATTTTACTTTATGAAGGGTTTCTCTTTTGAGAAATGGGGTTAGAGCCTAGCCTCCATCCAAATCTCAGCCTTTCCCCATTTGGGAAATGGGCTACGGTTTTCCCTTTATAGCAAGGTCTTGTAGGCTGAAAATTGAATTATTGGGCAAGAAAATAGTGATAAGACCATAAATAATCATTAAGTGCACATTTGACTCCAAAAATGAATTTAATTACACCCAAGACCTCTTAGACAAATCAATAGAAGGTTGGTGGCTAAAAAGGGTAGCTTGCCATCTGACATGGACATGGGTCCCATGGTGGGGCCCTCTTCTTTGATTAAGGAAAATAGGAAAGAAAATGCCCTCAAATAGGTAAAAATTTGGTGAATCAAGCTTAACACTAATAGTCTAAACTAAAATAAAATTCAAACTTAAAGAAATTTATAGCTAAGCTAACCCAATGCCCTAAGAAAAATCAAATCAAACTAAAGCACACAATTTCACACAAATCAAAAGGTAATAAATTAGAAGACCTTGCATTTAGACTCTATTTCTTTTGGAAAAACCTCTCCAAATGAAGACTAAGAAGATCAAGGGCTCTCCAAATAAAGAGAAATGAAGGGAAGGAGTATATTTATGTGGGGATTAGTTGGCATCGTTCTTAAGGAAGGATTTTTATGTCGTGAAATAGGCCAGATTCCTAATCTTGTACTGTTATTTCACATGGAATATGCATGTATAATATGAATTATGAAATCATTCGGTATGAAAGCAAGAAAATGAGATTCTTTGTTAATTCATGTCATGGTAATGTCGAGGAATCATGATTTTATGTTGGATTGAAAACCTTGATTTCATGATTTAGTTGTAAAGTATTTGTATGAGATATATTTGGATTACTTGAACAATATGAAAGTATGTAAAGGATAACTATGAGATTTTGTCATGATTATGTTGAGATATGTTATTCCAATGTTCAATGATTAATTGATAGTAAGAATCATTATTTGTCATTATAGGAAGGTTGTGTGGGAAGAATTATGATATGTCATGATATGAAGTGATTTTGGGAAGTCGGGATAGTTTCTGTTATTTTTTCCCGACCATCGGCATGTCCATTGATAGGTCAATGACATCGTTGATGGCACAAAGGGGATGAAAGTGCTAACATCAATGAGCATTGACACATTGGTGTGCCACCGACGGGTTACTAGCAGTGAGATCAATCTGTTGATGAGGATGGTTGTCCTTGTCATCCTACTATCGGCAAGGTTTGACATGTGAATGAGTGATAGATGGTCATCGATGACTTGGTCAACGTGTCAATGAGTCCACTGACAGTAAGTTACTTTTGAGTAATTTTAGCAAGATTGCTATGTGTTAGGCTATTATTATAAGATATAATAGTATGGTATTTAATGTATGAGTATGTGATGTTAATATACACATCGGTGGGTTACTGAAGGGCATCAGTGACCTTGCCAACATGTCAGTGAGTTACCGATAGTAAGCCGATAATAGGTATTTGTAGCATGAATTGCTACTTGATATAAGCTAATACTAAGTAATATAATAACATGAAACTCTATGCATGAGTGCATGTATATGAAATGATATGATTGTTCATATATGGAACAATATAAGCTATTATTAAGTAGTATAATAACATGGAATTATATGCATGAGTGCATGTGTATGTGAGGTTGTGATTAATGATAATTTCGGTATATGTGCCCTTGTTTGTGTGTGTGGAAATCCTTAAAATGGATTGAACCCGAGATAATTGGAAAAGGATCCTTATGTCGGTGTGGCTCCTTAAGTGAGTCTTTAGTCATATAACAGAAAGGGTTTAATATGAAATTGGACCAAGGTCTTCTGGCTCTCTATGGATGGAAGTTATGTAAAAATGTTTCCTTAGCTTGAGATATGTGTTCGAATAAAATAGAGAAAAAAAAGATGACTAATCCTACGTAGCGTAATACAAGATGTTCTATTGATCATGGAAGTCGGGACTTCAACTACTCTGGTCTATGAGCTCCTATGGTCCCTAGCTTCATGGCGTGGGTGGAGCGGGCAAGCCTCAAAATACTTGAGGTAGTTGGTGAGTAGTTCATGGTCTAGTGAGGCTGGGCTATCTCCTAAACATGGATACCGTGTCATAGCAAACCTTATGACTTATACTTAAGAGCAGGAGACTCCTAGATTAAGTCATGTTATGATGTTTGAAATAATGAGAAATCATTTGTGAATGTTTTGCTTATTCTACTGATGTGTGGTGATGATGATGTATGCTTTTGGATATGATAGTTGTTGATTTTGTGATGATGAAATGTAATCATATACATCCATGTTGAACATCCCACCGGGTATACTTGTATACTCTGCATTTGTGTGATGCAGGTTCTTTGTAGGGTTAAAATTCCTTTAGGACTTTGGATGTGCGACAAGGGTGATGTTGGCTAGGCCACTTGGCATGTTTAATATTTTCTGACTCAAAGGTAGATAACTTTAGACATGTGAGTGCCAATCTATTTTATTTATGCATATCAAGATATTCAGGCATGTACTCGGGCAAGACCCTTTGTGAATTGTTATATGATTTGATTTGGATTATTATTGTTCTTTGATGTAGTACACATATGTTCAAAAAATGGTTGTCTCATACCCTAAGATAACTTGTTGGATGTTTGACAAAAAAAATTGAAAAATTGTTTCAACTGTTTTATTTATAAAATGTGTTTAAAAATCTCGGGACGTGACAAAAATAACTCAAACTTAGATTAAACAAGGAAGTAATTTATTGAAACCAACTTAAACCAATGTGATGACAATAACTTAGGAATTCAAATCCACCAATAGAATCGTGACAACCCCTTTAACCTCTAATCCAAATTATGTGTTAGTATGAATAAGTATTATAAGCTACAAGCTAAAATTACTTAGAGAAAATCAATAATCAACTTCATGGAATGAACTATCTTTAACATAGAATGAATTATCTACATAAAACCAAACTATAGACATGACTTGTCTAATCTTAGCATAAATCATCTAATTCATTAATCACATAAATATTAAAACCTATTGCATAACAATTTCATCTAAATCACATAAATTAGACTTGATGTGAATGTTAATACCATATGATCTATCATCTACAAGATAAATAAACCAACATAGCATTGAATAAACATGAAAATTCCATGAAATAGAAGTTCTTGTCCTACAATTATCATACATCACAACTAAGATCTAATTCAAAAGAAAAAGAAATTAAAACTCATCTTAAGTTGATCAACTCCTAAGCGTGAGAATTCTAGCCTTGCATGGTTGACAGAAACTCTTGAATCTTCATGGAAGTCCTTGAATACTCCTCTACCTTTTCTTCTATTTTAGTCTTCAGAAAATAGCTTAAAATCCTAAAATTTCTTGTCCCATCGAAGAGTCGGTGGAAGAGTTTTGGTTAAAAAATGGCTCAAAACTAGCTTAAACTAGGAATCTATTTGTTTCACTAATCAATCACCCCTCTTGCCTATTGATCAAACAAAGTTATTGTTTTCTCTTCTTCATGCCCGATCGATTTGCTACACTATTCTTGCAATAAAAATTCCCATTTTTACCTAATTTAAACCAATACTTCACCCAAGAATTTTTTGACGTTATTAACCCTAATTTGTAATTATCTCAGCTATATTCACTCCTTAAACAAGACTATAACATAAAGTAAATTGGGATAAAATAATATATATATTGTATTCATTAGAAAGGATGGCAAGTTTACGTCATAGTTTGATGTAGGATTTCTGGACATTTTCAGTGAACACTTAGTATGTGTGTATTTGAACGAAGGCACGTGAATGTCAATTATTTATGATTGTTGGATATTATGGAGATGTAATATGTACTATGGTTGGATCCTCTGTGTGTTTGTGATATGGTTTGACTTTGTTAATATATTATCTGGTTTTGAATATGAGTACACTTGAAAATGAGTAAATCACAACCGAGATAATTTTGTCGAATATTTTCACAAAAGTTTTTTTTAATAGTTACCATTGATTAGATGACATAAAATGAGTTTTAAAATCTCGGGCTGTGGCACCACACCTCTTCCTATTCCTTCCATTCATAACTTGCTCCAGCAGCATAAGCCAAAGCAAGGGAGAAAACACCAATGCATGGGAAAAGTGGAGGGGTTGTCAAGTTTTTTTAACTTTCTTGTCTAGAGCTCTTGTAAATTTATTTTTATTTCAATAGAATTTAATGTTTGAACATGGCTATTTGCACCTTGTTAAATTTCTGGGTCCCCATGTCCTACTTACCCCAACACTACTTACTAAAATTCTCTCACCCATCCCCACATCTAAAAGTATAGCCACATCTATCTACCCCATCTTTCCCTCTCCATCTTCTTCGGCACCGGTGCCGCCACCATCGGCGGTGACCCGGTCTCAACCCCCTTCCTCATCCCCTCTTCCTCCTTCTCTACCCTCCCCTTGCCTCATTTTAGGCCATGACTAGCTAGGACGAGACATCCAACTATCAGCATCCAGACACTTAGTTGTAGCCCCGATCCCCTCCCGCCTTCTTAGCCCCTCTCCCCCTCCTTTGTGGAAGAAGCATTGGCTATGGCTAGACAGACCATGACTGCAATCGCTATAGACTACAACACCCGAATGAGGCCAAGCATGCACTGTTGGTTGTAGTACCCGGCCTCGACCAAATCTGGCTGAGGCCAACACCTCCCTCCTTTCCAACCAAAAGCATTGGTTGTGGCCAGGCATGCCACAATCGTAGGTACTATTGCCCTGCAACACCTAGTTGTAGCCCTATTGGTGTAATTGAGTACAATGTTTAGCCGTAGCCCTACATGTGCAACTAGCTACAATGCTTGGCCGTGGCAGGATAGTCGCTACTGGCTGCAACATAGTCATGGCCAAATCTGGCAGTAGCTGCCCGATGAGCAGCGAGGTCATCGTCACTGAAAAGGAAAAAGATAAAAAGGAGAAGAGGGGAAGAGGAGATAGGGCCCACTGTCACCGCTGTCGTCGCTAGCACTGAAGTTGGAGAAAGAAGCTTTTGTTTTTGGGTTAGGGTCTTTGGGGAAAGAGAGGAAATTGATGGGGAAGGATGGGGTATTAGAGTAAAAAGAAATAGAGGATTTTTTCTTCTACTTAGGGGATGGGGGACTTTATTTTTGGTTTGTTGGACTATGTGTGTGGCATTGACAAACCGAGAAAATAAAATGCCTTTAAGTCACAATTAAGTTATAAGATTTATTTTCCCCCTTTAAACAAAATAAACCTAAAATTTATTCAATTGAATGTTCCTAATTCTAACGTATTCTAATGAAAATTTTATAATAAACTCAACAATCAAAACACATAAGAATTTTTATGTAGAAACCTAACTAGGGAAAAACCATGGGATGTTCTGTTTAGATCAACTATGCACTATGTAAACTTAAAATTACCGATTACATAGACAAAATACTCTTTCTTTTTCTTCAAACTGGTTAGTTCTTCACATCACTCTTCAATTCTGAAATAACCATCCCTTGGTTATTTACCAGCTATAGCTTGATCTTCTCCTTTGTGTTAGCTTGATCAACATAGATCTTTCATCTCCCCTTTGGAATGAATCTTCTAGTCACTTGACCTTCTCAGCAACAAGCTTCAGCAAACACCATGTGTTTTGTGCTCTAATCTCACTTTTAATCACTCTTTTTGATATGGTAGAGATTTTTTGAATCTAGAAGACAACTCTCTCAAAACTCCCTTAAAGAGAGTCCTCACAAGCTCTCTAGGTTTTCTCTCTTCCTCCATCACGTTCCAATGCCTTTATATAAACTCCTAAACCCTAAAGGAAAAGGTCTCCAATTTGGAATCATAACCAACCAAAAAATCTTAAATTTGGCCACTAGCCGCTCCTGCGATCAATTATTTCCATAGGGCAATTGATTGCTCCCTTTATTTTTCTTTAAGACTCTTTAGACGATCGATCACTTCAACCGGCAAAGTAATCGCAAACTCTTATATTCGTTTCATACATAGCAATTTCAGGTGCCGATCGTTTGCTTTATAGAAACAATTAATCGTTTTGTCAATATTTTATTTTTCATTATTTAAACCTCCAAAGTTCACCATTCTTTTGCCTTAAAGTGTGTGAATGTGATGTGTGTGCATGGTTTTACCTAACAAAAATGAGGATTTGAGTAATCTTTTCATTCCACCTTCATAAATCCATCTTTAGACTATAATCTGACTCAAAATACACATTTCATAACATTGTTTTGATAACAAAAATAAGTTAATAAATGACATAAAAATTCTTATGTTCTTACATATATTGAGGTGCAAACAGCCACATTCTTAATGTTTTTATTACTAAATTCATGAACTGTTCAAATTCTAGATGAAGCTTTGTTACTTTTAGAAAAGTTATAATTATAACAGTTAATTAATTTTTTTATGTTAGATGTTTTCCAAATCTAAAGTGTTCTTATCTCTTTCCAAACAGTGAAAGTTTATTTTGTTTCTTCTTATGTTTTGAAATAAACTTTGCTATTTCATATTCAAAGATATATTTTGAAGATATTAAATTTGAGAATTAACTATAGTTTACAAGTTGTGGATAGCGTTAAGGAAAAAGTTTGTAAGAGCCTAGGCTTACGCATGTTAGCATGAGCACTGACATCAATCATAAGCCGTCAAATCTAGATTCAACAATGCAAGTGGGCAAAAACCAATTTACCCCTTAAGTTATTTGCATCATGGATCAAAATCCAATGGGACGTGACGCCCGGCTCATATAAACAAGGCTCTATTGTTAATAATTCAATATTTATTCAATTGAAGCAAGAGAAAACACTTTTTTATATTTTTTGTAATAGAGTCTAAAGATGACATTTTCCATAATAACAAGATTGAATTATAGATTATTATGAGTTCTTGGAAAATTGATCATTGATCATAAATAGAGATTTCTATAAATGAGCAAATGTGGATTCCAAAGCCTTAATATCTTCACTATTTATCTTTTAGTTATCTCTTATACTTTCATTAGGTTTTTAGTTTAATCGTCATTACTTGTCTTAGGATAGTTTTAATAATTTTATATTCATAATTTAATTGCCTTCTTAGTTTGATTAAAACATTAAATTGCTCCTCTTTGGTAGCTTAAATTTCCTTCTTACTGTTTTTACTTTAAATTGAAGTTTATGTAATAATCACTTTTGAATTAGATAAGGATCTTATTAATTTAGGTTTAATTATTTTTCCAACACTTAAAACAAGTCCTTGTGGGATTGACACTCGACTTAGCTATTTCTCTATTATAGATTTGTACATTTGCGGGTACAACATTTAAAAGTTTACAACACTCACCTGCTAAATTTTACAACACTCGCTGTAAGATCCCTAAATCCTAAACCAGTTTATTTAAAGGGAAATTTATTAAAATAATAATAATAAAAAAAATAATTACCAAAATATACCACTTTGGGAAATATTTCCCAAAGTGGTGTTTGTTTTTGCCACTTATTTGGCCAAGCGGTAGCGCTAGCGTGGCTTTTTTTTATATTTTTTAAGTTGATTTCATTGTTTAGAACGACGAAATTGGCTTGAATACGATTTCGTCGTTCTAAACGACGAAACCTTATATTAGTTGACCCGGTTTCGTCATTCAAAACGACGAAATCAACTTAAGCTGATTTCGTCGTTCTGAACGACGAAACTACCACCCTTGTATTATTTCCATCCGATCGTGGGAAAGACACTGATTTCGTCGTTCTAAACGACGAAATCAACTTAAATTTTTTTAAAATTACTATTTAAAACTAATTTTATCACCTGTCCCTGTTCATTCATTCAAAACACAGAACACAAAACACACATAAATATGCACGACTTCATTCATTCCACCCATAACAAATATCACTATCACGAATATCACCATAACAAATATAAGTAAAGTACATCATATACGAGTAACAAATATAATACATCATAAGTAATATCATAATCTCCTACGTCCTCGTCCTCGCCCTCGTCCTCGATGGGGGTGTACAAGCTCCTCATGATCTACCTCTGGCTGTGGCTCTAGCTCTGGCTCCAACTGGGGCTGGGGCTCAGGCTCGGGCTGGGGCTCCGGCTGCGACTCCATGTCAGGCTCCTGCTCGGGCTCCGGCTCAGCATAAGTAATAGATGGTACAATGCGAGCTGGCCGATGTCGTCTATAATATAAAATCGGATCTGGCTGAGTGACATGTGTAGTATCTGGAAATGATGAACCTGGAGGAGAGCTATATGCTGCTGATGATGATGGAATATCATGGCATGAAGAGTGCATCGGCTGCGTCTGAGCGGCCTCGTCGACAGGATAATCTCGATGAACATCCGTGATCACCGAATGAAGTAGTGGCAAGCTACGAAGGACATCATTAGACGATCTAATCACCGACTCACATGCTGCTGCTAAGTCCTTGCGCGAAATACAGGTGACAAGTGCATCACTCAAATACGCATTAGTATGTCGAAGCTGACGAAGCTATAAAAAATAAATTAAATATTAGATAAATAATTAAAACAAAATAAGAAAATAATATATGCCTTAATTAACAAAGTTGTACTTACTAAAGCTGCCTCAGATGCTCCCCTAGGCTGATATGTCATCTCCTCTACATCATCGCGCGGTAAAATATATCGCCGTGTAATCGGTAAATACCAGTGCATATAAGTACTACGAACATCTCGCAATGTCGTAGCCAGCTCCCCTCTAATAATAGTGGATCTCCTATCCTCCCATCGAGCAATATACGACGCATGATATATAGCCCAGTCGGTAATATGGCGGCCCTGTCGAGTGATGCGATGGACAAACTCGACAGTAGAAGGTGGGACCCCTTGCTCCAGGTTAAACTGGAGCATTACACGATCTGGCACATACATCTCTATAATCTCATAACATATGAGAGGGGTTCGAGAAAGCCACACCTCTCGACCGTCAGTGCAGAGTCGAGGTATCACAGCCAACAAGTCATCCGAGTACGGCTGCCAAATAATCTATATAATATATAAAGATAAGTTAGTTTAAATAACGACAAATTTTTTTAAAATCATTATATAAAAAAGTTCAACACGGCAATAAAATTACCTGGTATGGCCGCTGGTGGTCTAACTCCCCTCTATATAAACGGAGGACTCCTTGTGGATTTTCGGTTCTCTTCTTCCGAACATTCCACCTTAAGGAGTTAAATTTAAGAAATGAGTTCAGCATATGTTCATAAAGCGTTGCACAAAAAGTAATGTGGTAAACATAAATACAACCTACCTCGCCCCTAATGGAGCACCCTCGACCAAGCGACCCATCTCAGCAGTTGGTCGGCCGATGTGTAAGTGCTCCCACGACCATAACTATGTCATAAAATAGTGATAACAAATATTAGAAATAAAAAATTATACGTGACTAAAACTCCAAGTAAAGTTACACAATTATTTACCTGAAGAAGAATAAGACTGCCCGCAATCCCCGAGGTCATGGCCTGGCATGCCTTTCCTAACTCTCGGTATAAGAATGTGAGAGTAGCACTGCCCCATGAATAAGTGCCAGCCATGTCAAAGTCGTGAAGGAGAGAGATATACGAAACATGCACGTGGCTGCTCGTGGTATCTGCAAATATAGTGGCTCCAAGTAAATGCAATATATAGGCTCGTGCATGTTGCTCGATAACTATCTCTGTAGCATCGGCTGGGAGCTCACGAAACTCCTGTAACAGCCATCGTAGGCTCACTCGGCTACCACGAATCATTGTAGGAGGAGGAGCTCTACCAAGAAGTCTAAGTAATATATCCATATGAGCTCCTCCTGTCGTGCCTGTCACCGGACGTCCATCAATACGGAGTCCTAATAGAACTGCCACATCCATAAGCGTGATAGACATCTCTCCATATGACAAATGAAACGTCTGTGTCTCCCTCCTCCATCTCTCAACAAGAGCCGTCAATAGAGGCCGATCGAGACGAACATACTGTAGATGAATGAAATGGCCGAATCCCGCTCGCTCGATATAAGGTAATATACGCTCATCTATAGGCCAATGATGGAGGTATTTAAAATGTTCGGTGCACTCAAGGCACCCGGGGTCCTATAATAAATTTTAAAATTATAACATGTTGTATTATATCAACCAAAAAACAATGAAACAAATTTTAAAAAAAGTTATCATACCTCTCCTCTCCAAATAGCAGCAGACCTATGTGACTCCTGCTCTACGAGTAAAGAAGCGTCACTCGGGCCTGGCCCGTAACAAGGCTCTGCATGATCCATATGATCTGTGGAAGATGAAGATCATATCATTAATCATAAGGAATACATGCGTACATAACTAAAAAAATATAATAAATACAGAGGTTGATTATATGTTTACCAATCAACAGGAGGGTTTCTACATGATTTACTATTATGCCCACTTTGTTTACACCTCCCGCATTTATATCCTCCTCTACCATCTCTTTCCATTGTTCTGCGGTCCATGGTATTCCTAATGCGAACAGACCGTGGGCGACCGGGTTGCCTTGTTGCTATCGGTGGGTATAACACAAACGGTATATCCCTCTCCCAATACTCCCGACCACGAGGAGAATAAAATTCTGCAGAGTACACATTTCTACAAGTATGCATCGCAGCATTTACCATAACCTTGCGGGCACGAATTGATGTCACTTCGTACTGACTCCTGTTGATCCTATTAACTATATACTCCCCAATTTTTCTTGTTTGCTCTCTCAATATGGCTTCCACTCTAGGAGTATATGGGGTGACTATGGCAGAGGCGGCAGAAGATCGTTTAACAAAAAATTTTATGAGCCGATAAAAGATAGCTGACACTAAAGCCTGCATGGGTAACCCTCGTGCCCCCTTCAAGACGCTATTTAAACTTTCAGCCATATTTGTAGTCGTCATGCCAAATGTCATAAAACCACCATGTGCAAGGGACCACTGTGCAGGATGCAATTCTCCTCCTAAGAGGAGATGTTTTGCCCTAGGACTCTCTTGACCAATCAAGTCCATTTTAGCATCAAACTTTTCTATTGTGAGTGCACAAGCTGCTGCCCCAATCAAGTCCGTCAGTGTATCATTTTTGAACTCCTTCTTAAAATTTGCTTTTATGTGACGGATGCAATAACGATGGTGGTAATCCGGCTCTGGGAGAACCTCAGGCAGTGCCTTCTGAAGCCCCTTATGTCGATCTGAAATAATGACGATGTTCGTCATGCCCATCAGTACATGATCCCTCAATTCCATTAGAAACCATTTCCAATTGTCTCCGTCTTCCTTCCCGACAAGCCCGAATGCAAGAGGAAATAACCCATTATTTCCATCTGTAGCCGTTGCAGCCATAAGAGCACCAGGATATCTGCCATACAAGTGAGTGGCATCAACGCCAATCACAGGGATGCAATGTTGAAACCCAGCTATAGACGGCCCAAAGGCCTAAAACAACCGTCTAAATCTCCTACAAGTGCCACCATCTGCACGAGGTACTACATCATCCTCTAAGCGGTAGTAGGTGTCAGGATTGGCTTCTTGCACCGCCCTTAGGTACATTGGCAACAATTTATACAATTCAACCCAATCTCCATAGATGGCCTTGATCGCCATATTCCTTGCTGCCCATGCTTTCTTATAAGATATGTCAACATGATACTTCTCCTTTATTCTTTGAATAATATCCCCTGGTGTGAGAGTTAATTCGGCTTGGATAGCGGGCATTATGACCTTCGAAATAAAGGAGGCACTGCACTGCCTATGATCTGTGCTAAGCTGGGCATTCTGACATGTGTGGTCACCTTTGTACGTCTTCAATTTAAAGAACCCACCACCCCTTTTGATTGAGCCATGCACTCTCGAAGGGCAAGTGCTATCAATGCACTTCACTGTATACTCCGCCGGATTTGTTCGTACAACCTTGTATTCGACATGATTTTGAATGGAAAACTCCTGCAAGGCTGTAACGCATGCTTCTTTATTCTCAAAGATGCGGCCAACGTATAACTCATCTTCGTTTTGTTGGTCCAAATCCATTGTAGAATTCACTGCAACATCTATCTCCTCATCTGTGATGTGTGCATAAAGGGGCTCCACTTCACAGTACGGCGGCTCTTCATCATCTACATTCATATCATTCCCAGCAATGGCATTGTCTACCGCATCATCCCCCTCGCCGTCAACCATCTGTTGAGCACTTTCTTCACCTCTAACCCCTTCTACATTCATATCAGAATCTTCTCCACTTACTTCATCAATATTATCTTCACCTTCATTATCCTCATTTTCATCAATATCTTCACCGTAGACATATCCCCCCCTACATATAAACATCGCATATGTATTAAATTTCGTAAGCCTAAAAAAGTTGAATTTATTTATAAATATATATTTTACCTCTGATTAGATGGTCCAGCATCGGTATGACCAACATACGTGTAGGGGTAATGAAGGCCCATCGAACTTTGAGTTTCATACCATGCACCGCCTTGAGACATTGGAACGCTAAATGGCTCGTGTGCATGCGTCGTAGACCTTCCATATTACACACAAAATCTCAAAATTTAGCTAAACGTATTTTCATTAAAGGATAATAAGATTGAAAATGTATTCACAACTAAATCAACCCTTACCTCCAAGTAGGTCCACTTCCATCGTAAATAGGGGCAGACGACCTATGACGTTCATTTGAAGCTACTGTCATAGATAAATTTCCCTCTTCTTCGTCGTCCACCGGCACTTGCATATGACTTTCATTGTTCACATTTCTATCCGAGCTCCTTTGTGAGCTTCTGTGAGAGCTCCTATGTGAACTACTTCGCCTTCCACTAGTCACTCGAGCCTCTTTTTCGAGAAATAACTCGAAAGAAATTATGTGACGCGAGTGGTGAAACATAAAAGCCATTGATGAATCATCATTTATGTTCATTAGTATCATTCTCGATCCATAGGACGGAAGATTACATTTGATAGTAATTTTCCATCTTCTTCGATCCAACCCAACCTTACTTGCTACGTGCATCTCAAATTCATCAAATGTAGACGGTTTCTTCATTAATAATCCTTCTATGCGTCCGTCGTAGTTAATGAAAAAACTAACCATTTCTTCTGCCATTTCTATTCAATTAATTCATAAATAATAAATAAAATTAATATTAGATTAAGCAAACTAATACTAATATCTACTCTAATAAATATATTTTAAAAATATATACGCATAGAAACTAATAACTTTACCAAGTATATAAGTATATCATTAATACTTTATATTAATGAGTAAATAAAATTAGACATTTAATGTAATAACGCATACAATGTCACATATCATATAAAAACATGTTCAAAAACACAAATCCTCCTTATTTACCAAAATTTGAGAGACTTGCCATCTTAAAAAACAAAAACTCATTAATTAAAAATCTATCTCAATTTAATAATCTTAAACAAAAAAACACACACAATGACTTAGAACAATACTTCTAAAATTAGGGCTAAATGATAGGACATTCAAAACTTCAAATTTTTTCAATGTAATATACAAAAACTATATTTCTTCAATGTAACATATAAAAAATATATTACAACAATTGAAAAATAGGTAAATAAAAAAAATATAAAAATACATACCAAAAAAATGAAATCGGAGCGGTTCAACGTGGGCAGCGGCGGGCAAGAGCAAAGGCGGCGGCGGACTGAGGTCGGCAGCGGCGGACTGCAGTCGGTGGCGGCGGAATGAGGTCGGCGGAGGCGGGCTGGACGGCGGCGGCGAGTTTGGCAGCGTCCGGACGTCGGCAACAGCGGCGGAGCAAAAACTGACTGGAATGCGACGGGAGGCGGAGCGGAGTCGCAGATATAACGACGATGATTTCGTCGTTCAGAACGACGAAATCAACTTAAGTTGATTTTGTCGTTTAGAACGACGAAATCAGTGTTAATACAAGGGTGGTAGTTTTGTCGTTCAGAACGACGAAATCAGCTTAAGTTGATTTCGTCGTTCTGAACGACGAAACCGGGTCAACTAATATAAGGTTTCGTCGTTTTGAACGACGAAATCGTATTCAAGCCAATTTCGTCATTCTAAACGACGAAATGAACTTAAAAAATATAAAAAAAAGCCACGCTGGCGCCAGCGTGGCAAAAACAAACACCACTTTGGGAATATTTTGGTATTTTTTTTATTATTTTAATAAATTTCCCTTATTTAAATTTATTTATTTGTTATTATGTGGTTTAATGTTAATTTGGTCGGTTTTGACTTATTTTTAAATTTAAGGTGGTTAACTAAGGTTTTAATCAAATTTTCTTCACTTTGATGATTTTTATGTTAAGATAAGTCAATTCAAAATTTTCTAAAAATTTTGACTATTTTTCTAAAAATTTTGGGGGTAGGATCTATCGTGGACCCCACATTCATAAATTTACATGATAGGTCCCAAATGACCCTAAAAACATCTTATGATAGTAATTAAGGGTTTTAATATTTTTAGACTTCAGTTTGGGCTTAAAACAAACAAAATTTCCATTTTTAGTTTTAAATTCTATTTATACCCCACATTCTTATTAAGTCTACCCCAATATCTACTATAAATAGAAATGAAAAACCTCAATCTCATTTGGGAATGGTTAGAATCTGGAGCTTGGGAGGTCCTAATCTCTATTTCCAAAGAAGGAAAGGTGATTAATGTAAGATTAGCTTGATTTTCCATTAATTACCTAGGGTTTCTCCTAAACTTTCTAAAACCCTTCTTTTACCAAGGATTAATCTCAGTTTTTACCCTTAAAGTTTCTAATTTTGACCTCTATTTTAAACCTCTATGGAAGGAATTTTATTTTTGAACTCAGTAAACCCTAGATCTACAAGTTTTCTAGTGATTTAGGCATTTGTAAGCAGATTTATGCAAATATTAACAAAACCCTATTGTGGGTAGGATTTTGAAGGAGTTGGAGCATTGATTTCAAGTCAAGAGAGTCACTGAAGGTATGAGATTTCTTCCTAAATTGGACTGTGTTTTCGGATTTGAGTTTGGTGAAGTTCCAAATGGGGTTTGCTTGAAGTTGGGCTTTAATGGCAGATTAAGAATAACTTAATCTTTCTTGTGATTTCTTCATGTTTTTGTTGATAAATGACTAGATTTACTGTTCCCTAGGCTTAGATTTCATTATGGTGATGTTTGGGAGTAAGATTTGAAGGTTTAAGATGGATATGCATATTTTTGGTTTTGAATTCAAAAGGAAGAAGACGAACTAAAACTTCTGTTATAGCATTCGAACGACCATTCAGGTCGATCGAATGGCCCGTTCGAACAACCTTGCCGAGCGTTCGAACGCCAACACAACAGTTTGTCCATCTTTGGTTATTTTGCTCATTTTCATGATTTTACGCTTAAGTATCATTTCTTATGTTATGATGAGTAATTTACTCTAGGAAGAGCTACTGGAAGGGATGAATATGATGTTAAAAGCTATGATGGATGTTTAAGCGTTAAGTGGATTTTATGTTACTCGGTTAAGCATGTTATAATTTCTTATCTTGAATCCACGTTGAATAATTCCTCATATTTTAAGCATGATTCCAGCAAGGTTATAGCATGAGAATGGATTTGTATGCCTTTATATATTATGATTAAATTGTGGGTGAATGATGGTGCCATGTTTAGCTTTAAATGTGGTAATGAATATGTTTACTTGATTTTAATTGTGTTTTTCGATGCTTTTCACTCATAATTTCAGTAAGTAGCCATGATTAAAGGTTAAACAACATGTGTATAGTATGTTAATGGAAAGTTTATAATGCATGTCCATATGCTTATAATTGAATATTTCTACCATGTACACACATGTGGGGGTAATTATGGTGATTGTTGATACTTATGATTAGATATGTTGCATGTATGGCTGATGGGAGCACGTTTCATGAATTAGGATTCATGTAAGTATTGCCCACGTAATGTACCATGTTGCATGCATCATTAAACGGATTTATGAATGAGACTTTATCCAGATTAACTGTATTGATTGATTGGATGCAATTATGTGATATTTCTTGTCAAGTTAATTGATCGAAGGCTTATCGATTTAGTTTTATGTACGAAAGGACAAGGTTTTACGTCCCTCGAGGATGGGTTTTACTCCCCAGGTAGAGAAGAGTGACAATGCTATAAGGAGACAAAATTATTGAGACCATCTGGACCCTGAGAATCTAGGCTAGTGTAACTGAGTGCACCGGCTTACTAGGGGGTAATCTTCCTCGTTAGAGGATTTACCCAAACTGTGTAATTCCTTTAGACTTTCCAATTGGGGATTGTTTGGAGTGAGTAGGGACTGCTTAAGCTTCAGCCGATTAAGGAGTGTTGTTTTATCGATTGCATGGTTGTGATAGTGTGTTAGAGACACTTCACATACAAGTTGATTGTTTATGGATATGCATGATGTGATAGTGTGTTAGAGACACTTCTCATGCAGGTTAAATGTGATGAATATGTATGATATGATTGTGTTAGAGACACTTCTCATGCAAGTTAATGGTTATGGATATGCATGATATGATTATGTGTTGAGACACGTGTCATGTAAGTTGAATGTTATGAAGGAGAATGAGTATGCATGAATATGTATGGTATGCTTGAGATACTCATCATGTAGGATGGATGTTTATGTTATAATGTGGTTGTTCATGCTACGAATAGTATGTTTGAGATACATGCATGCAAGATAATTTCTTATGAGCAAGTATGTTTATGGAAATGAAAGTAATCAGAAATGGGATATTATAGGTAGATTCGATAGACCATGTTGTTATGCCATGGTTGTTTTCCGATTTACTATTTTTGTATTCAAAACCTTACCAAGTTTATACTCATCCCACTTTCCTATATTTTGTTTTGGGGCTATATGGTGCAACATGCAGTCGATCAAGATCTTCTGTATGAGGAATGGTTGGCGAGTGCTTTGGAGTATGCATGTTGCCTAGAGACTCTGTTGTGTTTCTTGATTTATTCTGCTATGTTGTTAGAACATTATGTTTAGTTGATGTTGTTCTAGACTCTTGTAGCTGTTGTGGGCTTAGACCTGTTTGTGACTTTATAATTCGAGACATGTTTATCAGCTTATCGTTCTAAGTATTGTGGGTTGAGACTTAAGGACTATTTCAGAGTTAAAGTCATTTATACTTTTACACATTTCTCTTGCACAAAGATTTAAAGGTGCGCAACTCCTTATGTGTAATTTAACCACTAGAGAGGTTAAGGCTTCCGCAGTTTAATAATTCGTTGGCCCTGTGTGCTTTGACCGTCCCTTGGACCAGGTTCGGCTTGAGTCGGGCAAGTGCCAGGCGTGACACTCGCCCACTGGGATTACATTGCAGCAACATCACTAGAGCTGCACATATATGTTTGTAGTCTGATTGTTTGTCCATGTTTGTGTTCCTATTTAAATAGGGATGTCATCTTTTCTTGTATGGTGGTAGACATGGACGCAGATGTGGACACAGATATGGACAAGTTTTTTGTTTGCCATAATAGGGGGCAGTTGTAACGCCCCAACTAGGATTACACGACCTGGACCGGGGGTTAGTTCGGAAGACAAAATCGGAGTGTATTAAATAAAGTAAAAAAAATAAAACTGACTGACCAGGAGCTGCAGACTCTGAGTGCGAGAGTCATAACATTCATCCATGCACTGCAAAGCTTTAACGTTTCGTTGTGCATAGGTAAGAACAAACCTAATTCTATAACTAATTTGGATCGGGCCAACGTTATCGTTCTGTTGGTTGCCTACGTACATATTGGATACCATCTCTGACGTTATTCCAGTATGATCGGATCCGAACATAGTTCTGCCTAATGGCTAATACATGCATCAAGCATCACAAAATCATATACGTTAAAATACGTATATCTTTATATCTGAATAATTATTCGGAATCAGACAAAAATCTTATAAATCATCGGAGTCAAACAGAGGTCAATAAATCAGTAAAATACACATCTCACATAAGTGAGCAGAACACTAACAGAAACACATGTATCACTCTATCCTAGAGCGGTGCAAGACACACTACAGAGCATGTTGGATCATATCAGATCCTATCTTATTATATCAGATGTCATCCGACCACACCGATCATATCATACCAGAGTATGTCAAATCACAATATAGCAGTTCAGAGTAATTCGGATCACAATGGAATACATCAAAGTAGATTAAATAGGAACATATCGGCAGATATCAGATTAGTAAATCAATATATCTTAATTAGTATGTTACTAATTAAGATGTGCATTCATATAAATCGTATTAAAGTAAAAGGTTAGAAAAGCATACTCCCCTGTGCTTTCAGAAGTGGTGACATTCGGAGTTACTCGTTTCCTCATGGTGTCTCCCCTTTTAGATCTAGAGACGACGGGCAGAACCTTCTCTAACTCTGGAATACTTTGCTCTTTTTGTATCTGTAGGCTACGGACAGAACCTCCCCTTAACCTGGAATAACATGTCCATAGGCGGTAGACAAAACCTCCCCTTACCAGGAGATATTTTACCCTTGTCAGCGCCCGTTGGCAATAGACAAAATGTTCCCTTACCCTGGGATGTTTCTCCTAAATAGGATTGCTAACTCGAGGAATGGACACTTACATTGCGTAGATCCCCCTTGAATTAGCTAGGAACGCCTTTTAAATGACTCGAATCAGACTTAAAATGAGTGAGAAACGAAGAACAGAAAATGAGAAAACATGGGAGAGTCTCCCCTCACCCGGATATATTTTACCTTCTCTGTGCCAGTAGGTAGCGGACAAAACCTCCCCTTACCCCAGTATATTTCCCTTATACAACATTGGTAACTCGAAGAATGGATGCCTCCATTGCATAGAACACCCTCGAATTAGTTAAGAACGCTTTTTGAACGGAAGAAAATGGACGCAGAATGACCCCCGAAACTCCCCCGGAAGAATAAACTGAAATGACTATTTATAATGGATGGCATACAAGCGAATGGGAGAAAGTGGAATACACGTGCATGTGCTCGCGCCACGTGGCACATTTTAATTGGGCCGAAATGAGGGTCAGTGCACGTGCATGCGCATCACGCGTGCTCGCCGCGCGTCCCACGCATTTCGCGCGGATGATCGCGATCGCGGTGCAGCGGCTCGGCTTTGGCTCTGACACGGCTCGGCTCAGCTGGCTGACGTCAGCTATTTTGTCATTTCTTAAATATTTTATTAATATTTTATTCAAATACAATTTCAACTTCAAAACGCAATAACTTTTTATCCTGAAGTTAGAATTGTACGATCTTGGTACCGATGGACTCGTATCGACGAGCCCTTTAAAACTAGACCCCACATGGGTAGGTTATCTCACACTTTTAAAGTGGGTCCTATCCATATTGCACGCTTCCTAAGGTCGTAACATTTGTTCCTGACCTCTATTTTGAGTGTTCTTGGATGTGTTATGCTCATTACTTCGAGCTCTAACCAAATATGAGAATTTTAACTTTTAAAACCCTTGAAAAGTTAACTATAATTACATAATTACCCCTAACCCTATAAGCTTAAGCGTAATCGGAACATAGGGTGTAATAGCAGTGGACTTGGACAAAAGTGGTTTGTGTTTGTGGACGTCCATGCCTACCACCCTAATACCCACTTACCCTACAAAGGCACTAACCTTGAAATTTAAATCCCTAACTTCTCCTATTGAGAATTGATCCCTAGTTCTCACAATCAGAGTCTATAAGCCAACCCACAACCACTATCGCTCGCCCAAATTGCCCACCACTCTAGCTCATCGCCAAATGCTTGCTTTCTCTCCTCTCCAATTTTCCGCCTACCATTGCTCCTACCTCCTCCCCATGGTCTTGCTGACTACAATTGCCTCTCCTCACTAGGCTCTGCCTCCCCCATAGTTTTGCCATCATGGGTTCTCTCCTCTACCTCTGATTTCATTGTGCCCTCTCCAACTCTCCTCTTCCTTGTC
The DNA here is from genome assembly GCA_035235625.1 of Saururus chinensis. Lineage (NCBI taxonomy): Eukaryota > Viridiplantae > Streptophyta > Magnoliopsida > Piperales > Saururaceae > Saururus > Saururus chinensis. Next base: position 28,938,562 of record CP141142.1, read on the forward strand.
TTCTCTTCTTCATCTTCTTTACTCTTTTGCCCTCCACTCCCAAAGCTATTGGGCATTGAGCATTTAGTGTCTAGTATCAATGTCTAGTAGCTACGTAACTTGTTAAGACTTGGCCTAACATGGCGATTGATAAACCTCAGATAGCATTAATAATATGGACTATGAAGGACATAGACAAATACGAGTGCATAAATATGCATACAACAAATAGACATGAGCAACTGGCTTCAGATTGACTGTGAGGCCCTCATACAAATTGTGGTGTAAACAAGTCACATGTGGGATTCTCATGTGTTTTTCCAGCGGTCATCAGCTGATTGCTCACACCACACTACAATTGGTGTGAGGGCCTCACAATGAATCTGCCACATGTGTACAATATAAGACTGCTACAATACTCCCCAACCTTGTGGGGCAACACTTTGAGTCCCACAAGCAACACTTACAAGCACTTCTGATAGTCCGCTTTCCTTTTAAAAGGAAGCTGATATTTCTACTCTACTTTGTATAACTAAAACCTTAATCCTATTTTTGATTGGGTAGTAAAAGGTGGGCCTTATCACAATAGGGGGGGTTCACTTTTATCAGTCCAATGAAAGGCTAGAGTAGGGTTTTGTGTAGACAAAGTGGAGTATTGAATATCATTTTCCTTTTAAAAAGAAATTTTTTTGACAATGTGAAGATTTATCATGCTATTTGGATTTTCTTTTTTTTAGACTATTTACCCATATTTTTACCCTTTAATTTTAATTTATCCATGTTTTATATTATATAATGCAAGTTTGAATTAGTATGTGATTTGAGAATTTCAGTAAAATTATTTGAATTGATTCTTTTAGATCTTTTGCCACATGTCAACATAATGCCAGAGGTTGATACGACATGAACCTTATTTTTTGGGTAATATTGATTATAATTTTGTAAATTTTTTTTTGACAATGTGAAGATTTATCATACTATTTGGATTTTCTATTTTTTAGACTACTTACCCATATTTTTACCCTTTAATTTTAATTTATCTATGTTTTATATTATATAATATAAGTTTGAATTAGTATGTGATTTGAGGATATTTCAGTAAAATTATTTGAATTGATTCTTTTAGATCTTTTGCCACATGTCAACATAATACTAGAGGTTTATACGACATGAACCTTATTTTTTGGGTAATATTGATTTTAATTTTGTAAAGTTATATATTACATTCTCGAACTTGAATTTGCGCATTCTTAATATCATTAAAAAGCTCTCGATGAGCTTTATCAAATGTGATCCCACGTGATTATTTTTTCTAGAAATTTTTTATAGGCCCCACTTATACAACATATTTTTTATAATACTTTTTTTATTTTTAGTATATATTATATATATTTGGATTCACATATTTTTGACGCCCTTAAAAACTCCCTAAAAGCTCTATCAAAAGACACCCACTACCAAATTGGTCTTGAATATAAATAATATACTCTTTGACACAAAGTTCTTAACACTATTATCTTTATTGACCTAGACATAATATTTAGGCTACATATTTAAATTACAATCGTCTATCATAAGTATAATTGGGTTAATATATAATTTATGTATATAATTTATAATTATTATGATCCTCAAAATATATACCACAATCATACAAGAAAGATTTTTTTTTTAATATATATTTTATCTTATCTAATTTATATTTACATGCACATTTTTACTAATATATAATCAAAGTTACTTTATTTTCCAAACACAAACACCGTTTATTAGTAGGGCCAATTTTTGCTGGACCACTTATTAATCGTACTGGCAAAGGAAAGAGTTGTTCTTGCTCGCTTTAACAATGAGCTTAGCATAAAAGACACATAAAAGCCGTTACCATCGTTCTCAAATCCTCTGTTGAGTTCATATAAGAGCGGACCAGTAAAAACGGACGCTTCCCAGTGACGTCAGTGCAACATTACTGAAAAAAACCGTTCAACTCTCTTCACAGCCAATCAAACACCAGATGAGGTTTCGAAAGATTTGGGCGACTTTCAAATGTTAGTGCAGAGCGCCATAGCTGAAAACAATGCTATTGGAGTCCTGCTGCTCTTCATCATGGCGGCAATCTCCACGTCTATCTGGCAATCTCTGTCTCTCCACCCCATTTTCCTGCTTTCCCAGGAAAAGATGCTTCCATTTCCCGAGTGGGTTCTCGCGCTCCGCCAATCTCCTGCCCATTTTCAGAAGGAAAAACAACCTGGGTCCCCACCCCCTGCCCAGTCTGCCCCAAGAAACGAGGGAGGAGTCTGGAATTTCCTCTAGCCAAGACAAGGAAGAGAATGACAACGAGGAGCAGATTGAGCAGAGGCCATTCAGAGGGATGGCTTCGGCGATTGAAGACGTCATCCCTCCCGAAGGCTTCATTATCATCAGCGCTTGTGTTGTTGGCCTTCTTACTGGCATCAGCGTTGTCATCTTCAATAACGCCGTAAAATTTCTTTTCTCCCGAAAGTTTTCCTATTCTTCAATACGTCATTCTTGCTGTTTATTTTGCTTGTCAAGACACTTGTATGGAAAATATGTGCGGTGCCAGTAATATCAGGGACCAGTTCGGGGATTTAAGCACCGAAAAATTGTCATCTGTTAGGTGAGCTAATGACTCTTCCGTTTTGTTTATTCTCATAGACCATTCTAGTCGAAAAGTTAGACTTAATTTTGTTCAAGGAATGTCAAATGATTTTGTTATCATGTAATCTATCACACTAGGGGGATCAGTTCAGGGCTGTAAGCACCAAAATTCATATTTATCTGTTTTGTTTAGTATATTCTTATATACCATTCTTGATGAAACTTCAAACTGAGTTTTCCTCAAATAATGTCAATTGATTTTATTATCATGTGTTCCATGCGAGAGAACTTTCTTGGATGATGCTGGCTTGTTTGCTATGCTATTTGAGAAATAATGTTACGGATGTTGACTGAAGCAGTGTATGTTAGTCATTATATGAGGGTCTTACTTTCTTGCACTTTTGGTGATTGCTTTTGAAGTGCATTGAATTTTGTAAACTCTTTCATTTGAATTGCAGCTAGAACCACTATCTTAAATTTTTATCTGGCCTTTTTAACTCGACTGGGAAGGATTTGAGAGAAAATTATGGCAATGGATTAACAGCTTCCAGCCATTGTGACCCCTTACCAGCCATGTTCTTGTCAGTAATAATTGAGTCTCTGATTTTAGTAAGAAAAAGAACTTAAAATTGGTGGAACTCAGATATATCTATCTATCTATCTATATATATTTGATGGTATTTATTATTAATGCATTAAGTTTTTAGAAATTTAGGTTAGTATCTGAGAAATAAGCTGTTCATGGAAATTGCAACAGCAAGGAAGTTATTATATAATTGAGAAATAAAGGCCTTGCAACTTGTAGGCCTGCTAACAGAACCCAACAAAATTCCACCCTTAATCCCTTTCTTAAAAGAAGAGCTAACTTCTAATAAGCTCTGCATCTAGTTGTGTTTGAGCTTTAGCGTTTCGTATGGCTGATCCCAGCTGTTTCTGATTTGTAGTTCCTTTGGAGTTTTTTTTTATTGATAGAATGGCTTTGAAGTTTGAATTGTGAATGGTTTTCTGTCAATTTGTTTGATATACAATTTTGTGATGTACAACTCAAATCTTGTTATCTCATATTTAGTTTTCTTCCATATTTTATGTAGCTTAATATTACTAAATATCATTGATTTCTTTCTATATACAGGGATATCAGGAAATGTGAATTTTATAAATCGCTCTGTTTCTGCAGACTAATCTTGACATTCTTCATCTAGGTGCATGAGATACGTGACTTTTTTTGGGATGGAATTCCTTCTAGAGGAGCCTCATGGTTAAGAGAGGAGCCTTTAACACAAATTTGGCAGCGTATAATATTTGTCCCAGTTTGTGGAGGTGTGATGGTGAGTGCACTGAATGCCCTGAGAGGGTCTTTAGACTCTATTGCAGAAGAAAATAGTTTGCAAAGTAGTTTGAAGGCAACAATTAAACAATTTCTCAAGTCTGTGGCAGCTTCAGTAACACTTGGAACAGGGAATTCATTAGGACCTGAGGGGCCCAGTGTTGAAATTGGTGCATCTATTGCTAAGGGGATTGGCCATTTGTTTGAGAGGAGTAGCCAAACACGGCTGTCTCTTGTGGCTGCTGGATCAGCAGCTGGAATTTCTTCAGGTACATTATCTCCTATCTGTCCTTTATGTTGGTATTATCAAGTTTTATTGACCACTTGCTGACATTGTGTTGATTTTAGTCTCTTTTCTATTCAATTAGAGTTTCATGTGGCTCTTTTTTATTGTTGTTTGTAAAATGAGTATATTTATAGCTTCAGCTGCTTTTTAGGGTTCAGTGCTGCTGTGGCGGGCTGTTTCTTTGCTGTGGAGTCTGTTTTATGGCCGTCGTCAGCCAATTCATCCTCCTCACTTCCTAATGCAACATCAATGGTCATACTGAGTGCTGTTATAGCATCAGTAGTTTCAGAAATTGGTCTTGGATCTGATCCAGCTTTTACTGTGCCACAATATGATTTTCGGTCTCCAAGTGGTATCTGCCCCTCCTATTTTATCTTTAAATGTAATCACTTTGACAAGTACAGCTCTAATCATTTAATCCGTCTTCCAATCAGAAACTTGTCATACTAGCAGTATGTGAGATCAGTATAAAATTAAGAACGATGATCAACACTTAAGAACATTGTAACAGGGGGAAGGGAAGGCAAAGATAAGTTTGATTTGAATTTCTGAGGAAGGCATGATCACAAACGGTTTGAAGTTAGAGATGGATTGTGATAGTACATCTTGTGGAATTTAATCCCGACTGATTAGGATATGGCGGCGGGGTGATTTTCAATATTAGAAACTAGGTGAACTCGACTTTGGTGTGAGTTGTCTGTGGGACTAGTATATCAGTTGAATGAAATATTTTTTTCTATATGCTGTATTTAGCTCTCTTTTCCCCATTAATTAAAATGGTTTAGCAGGGGGAATTCCCTACCACTTGTTAGAGCAAATTTAGATACTCTTAACAGTACCGATTGCTCTTGGACCTGACCTATCAGTGGGTCCTAAACTCTGAACCGACTGAAAAAAGAAGGATGCTCAGAACTTTTGTGCACTGAATTTTTCTTTTTTCCATTGTCCATGAATGACAATGGTTTGGCAGGGAAATTCCCTGGTTGCAAGGGTAATTGTACTTGACCTTTTTGCTGAGTATCAAGGACATTACTTGGCAGAAGGATGATTTACCAATCATTCATTCTAAATTTGTACTCGGTTAGAAATTAAGATAAGATACCGTATGTTGTCTGTTAGAGTATATGAAGGTGAGTCATATGCAGCACACTAGTCGTATTCTATCATTTACTTGTTTGCAACTAGCACTAACAAAGAAAAGAAAAAATTAGCCTGACCTTGGGAAAGTTATGCATTTTAGTTCTGTTCTTTTACCTCAATGTTGGCTTGCAAAGAAATGGTAATGCAATTTTTTTCTGTTTTTTTACCACAACGTTGGTTGCCAAAGTATATCAAAATCTTCATAAACATGAGATTGCCCTTACAAGGGACTAACTATACAAACAATAACACAATGAGAAGAAAACAGAAATGAAAGTTTTTATGAAGAAAGTTACATACAGTCCCCTTCCCTTTTTGTTGATTAATTTTTTGGGTAACTTTTCACTTTAATGTGAAAGCAAAAGTTTGGCACGATAAAGCTGAAATTTATGTTGACATCTCCAGAGCTTCCGCTGTATCTATTGCTGGGAGTCCTATGTGGGTTGGTATCATTGATTTTGTCTAGTTGCACCTCATTCATGCTTAAGGCAGTTGAGAGTGTTCATAAGGCCACAGGAGTAGATAAGACATTCTTCCCTGTTATGGGTGGCCTTGCAGTTGGTCTCATATCTTTAGCTTATCCAGAGGTTCTTTACTGGGGATTTGAAAATGTTGACATTTTGCTGGAATCACGTCCATTTGTAAAAGGCCTGCCAGCAGATCTGCTGTTACAATTAGTTGGGGCAAAGATAGTAGCAACATCATTTAGTCGTGCTTCAGGTTTAGTTGGAGGATACTATGCTCCATCCCTCTTCATTGGTGCAGCAACAGGCATGGCATATGGAAAATTAGCTAGTTATTCTATCTCTCAGTTTGATCCCGTACTTCATCTTTCTTTCTTGGAAGTTGCATCTCCTCAAGCATATGGCCTGGTAATATTTCGTATCAGTTATTTTTTCAAATGTAACAATCTGTTTATTTCTTGTTTTGTTCGGCATACATGATTATTTGTAGATGGTGGTCATGTAAAATTTTGTTGGGAAAATAAGATACCCATATGCTTGGAAGTTGGAAAAATATTTTATGGGATACAGCTTCTTTCAAAAGAATGTCATATATACTTATTGTTCATGCTCTTTCTTCCTTCAATGCATGATAAACTTATTTATTGATCTTTTGTTCTTTATTGTCAAAAAAATAACAAAAAAAGTAAGGAAAGAAAGATCTTTCATGGACTATTGAATGAAATGATATTTTTCAGTGCGGAGATATTTAATATTCTATCATATGATGCATGACCATCATAGGATGAGTGTCAATCTATTTTCTGGATCCAGTTTCCTTTTGTTGGATGTGCAATTGGCATCAATTTGTGCAGTTAAGGAGAAAAATCTTTGTTATTTTGTGGAAATAATCTTAGTAAAATCCATTTACTTATTGTTATCATTGCCTCTGCTCCCCTGTAAGAAAACAAATTAATCTTATAGACTGGTTCCAAATTTTTAAGGGTTCCAGTTGGAAAGCCTAGAGAACAAGGATCCGAAATTACAATTTTGGGAACTAAAAGCCTTCAATTCTTGCTATAAATTCCTTGTTAATAATATGAACAACAAAATCTTCTTGGGAAAAAAATGGTCCATAACTCTCAAAGGGCCCTATAATTTTGTTACTAAACAAATGCGGAATGACCAAATCATTGGATTCTGAATTTGAAGGTCATCTTTCATGTATGAAATAGTCTGTGTTTTAGTGTTTGCTTACATGTTTTAAGTACCTTTCACAGTTAGCCTGTTTCAGTTGTTGGGGCAACTTTTCATGGCCCGAGCCTTATTTTCTGTAGGTGGGAATGGCTGCTACTCTTGCTGGTGTATGTCAGGTACCTCTTACCTCAGTTCTACTTCTTTTTGAGCTGACGCAAGACTACCGTATAGTCCTGCCTTTGTTGGGTGCTGTGGGTTTATCGTCGTGGATTACATCAATGCAATCTAGGAAAAGGGAAGTAAGTGATAGAAAATCATATTTTGGTGCAATAACCAACATATCAACTGAAGATGCCAAATACTCTTCCCTCATATCAGGTCAATTATCTTCAAGTTCCAATATGCCTGCAGAAGAATTCTCTAGTGGAGTTGACCTCTGTGAAGTGGAGAGTTCACTCTGTGTAGACAACACTGGTGCTGAAACCCAACCTTTGAAAGAAAGGATTAGGGTTTCAGAAGCAATGCAAAAAAATTATGTTACTGTCTTCATGAGCACTTCATTAGCAGAAGCAGTTGCTCAGATGCTTGCAATCAAGCAATCTTTTGCTCTTATTGTTGATAGCAAAAAATTTTTAATCGGGGCAGTGACACTGGAAGATATCCAATACTTCATCAAAGTAGCCGCAAAAAGAAGACATGTCAAGGTATACCTTATACCATCAAATTGAGTTATGCTTTACTAGCAATTACTTGATCTCGCCAAATCTGAAGGCCAATCCATATATATTTGTTATTTTGGTTGCTTCAAATGTGTATCCAACCTATATAAGAGGGGGGAAGGGGGTTGGCAATATGTTGCTGATATAAGTGAAACCTTGGCCATGTTGCAGCAAATTTTCTAAGAGCAGATGTCTGGTATCAGCAATTGATATGAACTGCTGGAGTCCTCATGTTTTATAAATCAGCATAATTTATGTTATTGTAAGTGAAATCTCAGCCATATTTCTGTGATTTTTCTGAGGTATTCCTAAACTGCCAATGCTGGTGGTAGTTCTTTCAATTTTTTCCTTGAAATCTAGGCAGATACTGGTGCCAATGGTTGATATGAACTGTCAGAGTCCTCATGTTTTCTACTTAGTCAACATAATTTATGTTAATGTAAACGAAATCTCAGGATATCAGTGAAATCTTGGCCATATTGCCGTGATTTTCTGAGAGATTCCAAACCTGCCGATGTTAGTTGTAGTTCTTTCAATTTAGTCTTGTACTCGCAGCAGACGCCGGTGCCGGTGATTGATATGAACTGCCAGAGTCCTCGTTTTCTACTTAATCAGCATAATTTATGTTAACTTAAGTGTATTTTCATGATGTTACGATTACTTGAGATTCTACATGTTAATATATGCTTAGATTATCCAATTACTTGTGAAAAATCTCATTCTGGATCACCAATATTTTCTTCCCCAATATCTCCAAGATCTCATCTCTTTCTGTCACCAAGAGGAGACCAAGATCCAATATTGCGAACCATGAATCATTCTCTAGGTATTAGGTACAGTTATCTTTGTCATGTTCTACCCATAGTGAATTTTTTTTATGTTTGCGTAAATGGGCCTTCACCAAGTGGATGAAATTTCTTCCATTTTCTCTTTTTTTTCTTGGAAAGTTGAAAATTTTGGTGCTTTTCCGGTTGTTTTCTTGAAAATTTTGTAGTATTTATAAAATGGGCAGGTGCTGGTTATTTTTTGGTTTTTGCAGTTTAGGCAGGTTATTTTTCTTATTTTTATGTATTAAGAATATAACCTTTAGATTTTTTACAGTTCAGGCAGTTTAATTTTTGGATTTTTACTGTCCAGGCAAGGAAGAAAAAGATCCGGAGTTTGGTTCTCTTCTTTTTCTTCTGCGCTGGTTATTTTTTGGTTTTTACCGTTTAGGCAGGTTATGTTTCTTATTTTTATGTTTTAAGAATATAATCTTTAGATTTTTTACAGTTCAGGCAATTTATTTTTTGGGTTTTTACTCTCCAGGCAAGGAAGAAAAAGATTCGGAGTTTGGTTCTCTTCTTCTGGGCTGGTTATTTTTTGGTTTTTACGGTTTAGGCAGGTTATTTTTCTTATTTTTTGTATTAAGAATATAACCTTTAGATGTTTTACAGTTCAGGCAGTTTATTTTTTGGGTTTTTTACCGTCCTAACAAGGAAGAAATAGATCCGGAGTTTTGTTCTCTTCTTCTTCTCAGCATAACAAAATGAACCTGAAATGATACCCCACCAAGAACCGAAATCGAAATTGTCGCTATGGTTCTACCTGATTGTGAAGTCATAAACCCAAATAATCTTGGGTATACATCTTGTAGTAGCAGAAGCTTATTATAATTTTATTCTACTGTAACAACCACGTAGTATGGTGCGTATTTTCATCTCTCTGTTTATTTTTTCTAGTTTCGATTGCTGTAACAAGCTTTACTGTCATTTGCTAGAAGGCGCATAAGTTTCTCATATCAGAAATCTGCTTCGATGGATTGAACTGCCGTGATGTGTGGACAGTTACACCTAACATGAATCTTTTATACGCTGAGAAAATAATGAGGACGCATGGTGTGAGTCAACTTGCTGTTGTTTCTGATCCCGCAAACGGCCATAAAGGCCATCCAATAGGTATTTTGGATAGAGAATGCATCTCTCTTACTTGCAGGTAAATTTCTTCAATACTGAATTTTAATTAAAAGTTGGGTGTTCACTTAGCAGATGCAAATATAAAAGCTATATTCTATAATTTTTTGCTGGTTTCTTATGCGCAGAGCTGTAGAGGCCAAAGAGCTTCTCGATTTATCTTTCCCAGCACAAATGCCCCAATGACAATTGAGAAGCTTTCAAGTCTGGATGGCATCTTTAGAATCACTGGTTATGTCTCTTTGGAGCTGTACCTCACAGAGAGAGGACAGTTGTCGAGCAGTTGTTGACAGGTATCACGCAAAATGAAACTTTATACAACGGATTAGTCAAAGCCTGAAAAGTGAATTTCCAGAATCTGTTAATAAATGGCTTAGGTCTGCCACCTTGCAATCTATCTGTACATGTAATATAATAAGTTCTAATTGGGCCTAAGCAAAATTTATACATAACTTTAATGTACAAAGTCAAAACAGACAATTATAATCATTCCTGGAAGGAGGGTTCCTTGTATTTTGTAAATGACAATTTTCTTCTATTAAACAAAATAAGTGAGAAATTTTGGCTTATAACATTTTGAAGCAGTGAAAGTTCGTCAATCTAAACCAATGAAACTACAAAGCTCTTTGGTCATCTGAGAATTTTGGTATGCAATATTACCCGTGCAGGATTTTCAAATAATTAAGTAACATTTTGTGTTATTTTAATTACATTTTATAGAAGAAAATAAAGCCAAATATATCATCAAACAAGCACATAGGGAGTGCACAAGAAGAGTGATTTTTAATGTAGAAAACCCAATTGGGTACTTGTGGCCGCTCAATGGTAGGGTCAAAACCAATTATGAAGAGGAAATTTGTGTGATACTAACCCGACTCAAGTAAATTGATAGAGACTTTTTGTTGCTAACTCCTCTGCTTATGAATGTCTCACTCCTACTCTTATTAAGGGGCTATTTGGATGAAGATTCATCAGCATGAGTTTTTAATATTAAGTATAAATCTTTTAAATTATATTTAGATGTAAAAATTCTTAAATGTATCAAATTTACGATGAATTGTTAGATTTATTAAGATTTTTGGTTAATTTTCACTTTCCCAAATAATCACCTTATGGTGAGATTCATATGCAAATCACTTATAAATCAGATTTACGTAATATATATTATCAAACATAAAAGTAATTTATTGATAAATTTAACTAATAAAAAAGGTAAATCAAGATTTGTTACAACTAATAATCTATATCCAAACAATCCTAAGTGGTGTCATCTTTAATGAAATACACATTTGAACCTCCTAAGGTGGGCCATGTGCAAACTAATCTAGACTCCTCCCTCACTTTTGCAAGTAAAAAAGTCGATCAACACCTTATTGTTTTTCACCAAAGTCGTCTTTCAAGAATCTCTATATTCCAAACTTTAGCAGTGTATTGATATCTCCTTTAATCTAATCAAATCAGTGTAGAAGATGTGTGCATGACTCCCAAATCACTCTCAAAGTATTAATGGGAAGAATCATGAGAAGAATGATAAATCACTTGAAAATATTGAAGGGAACAAGAAAGTTGGGATTTTTCTTTTCAAACAATAAAAGGCCTATGCTAAACCATGACACATAACTATTTATAGGACTATAGGCCAGTGAAAAGCTTGTATCTAAGTATTGAAAGGACTAATATTCAAAATAACAACTTTCCAATCTAGCGGAAACATTGGATAGCTTGTAGAAGCTTGCGATTGCCTGTGGAGAATTACACTATGTTCTGGTACTTCCTCCAAATGTAGGCAATCAAGTATCAACCACACAATTTTGGAATGTAGACCAAATTTTAAGAGACCATAACTTTGTCTTCCAAACTCCAAGTTAGTAATTCTTGGATTCATTGCTATCATCTATGCGAGTATCATACAAGTTACAACTTTTGCTTGTATGTTGTGTTTGTGAGGGAGAGAGATCTTCTTCCTTCCACAAAATATTTTTTAATCTTTATTGTTGGAGTTTTCTCTTGTGAGTTTCTCTTAGGGTATGTTTGGATGAAGATTTTTGGCCACTTTTTGGAGTGGATTTGGCGAAAATCACTAGTTTAACACCAAATCACATTTGGGGGTCGTTTGGGAGGTGCTTTCTATAGTAGAAAGTTTTTTCTAGATATGGAAAAGAACTTTAAGGGGTTAAACACGTTTGGATGACCCATTTTAATTTGAAATAACTTTTCTTATGAAAAATCACCGTTTAGGTCAATTTAAACCGAATTAACCCAAAATATGGTTTCCTAAAGAACTCTTCTCAGAATGAGAGTTTTTTAAGAAAGCTAATTTTTTAAAAAAAATGTGAAAAAACATTCCGCCCATCATTTCTTTTGTTTCATAGTTATGTTTGAGGACATTCTTGTCATTTTACACACAAGAAGCAAAAATGAGCTAAAATTAGATTTCACTTTAAAATCATCTAAATAAACTCTAACCAAACATCTTCCGTTTTTGCTTTTCTTCAGAAAAATTGATTCTAATAAAAATTCATTTTCTTTTCTACTTTAAAGTACAAGTCAAATAGGCAAAAATCTTGTAGCTGGGTTGATTTTGCAGTAAGCGGGATAAATCTTGCTTTCTCAACAATCTCCTCGGTGAGACATGCCCTTGCTATTGTTTTGGGATTGAAAGGATGAGACATGCCCTAATCTCCCCTGTGCAAAGACTCTCCTCCAAATGAGGCGGTGTGAAAATAATAGTCTTCTCCTTCCCTCTGTTTGTGGCCTAATTGGAATGGCCATCATAAACATCCGCACTCTGGAGATGACAAGCACACAACAACAACTCCACCTTGACCATCTTGTCATAGGTATTTCCTCTACAATCTCACCTCCTTCCTTTGGGGCCACTACCACTACAGCTCTAGGTTCAAATATGAATTTGGTAGTTTTGTTTTTCAAATAAATTGTGAATTTCCAAAATTTTTGTAATGCTGATTAAAAAATAATCTGGTTTTTGCAAATTGACAACGAAATATTGTAGTAGTTTTGACTTCCGATTAAACTGTAGTATAAAAGTGTTGAATTGACTAAGAAATTGTTCAAATACGATTTTGATGATGCAAATAAACTGTAGTAGTGTTTATTTCCGAATATAATAAATTGTAGTAAATGAAATATTTTAATCTTGGGATATCTAGGTCAGTCCTGCATAGGACAGTTTTTATGCAAGCATTTTAATAAGTATTCCCTTATACTAGAACATGATCATTTAATTTTTCTATACATTTACATTTTGGAGAATCCTGTCCAAAATAGGTTTTTTTAATCTTTATATTGTTTGTTAATTGCATTGTTGAACAAACCTTTCTAATAAACTTCTAGTTTTTTGTATATTTATGTTTTTAAACCACTTGAACCGTTTGATTCTCAAATTTTTAGGAATCTGTGCTGCACAGTTTTTAAATTAGAAAATACGATTGGCTCTCAGTAGTGGCTGATTCTTCTCTTCTTTCTGGAAAATGTTTGAGACCTTTCACACTTGTTGATGCACCATTGAAAGTCCTTACATAATGAATGATAAAAGGCTTTTTATCTTTTCGTTGCATAAGAACAACCCCAACAACATAATCACTAGCTTCACACATGATTTTAAAAGGCAAACTCCAGTTAGGTAGTTGCATAATAGGAACAAAAATGAGCATATTCTTTAGTTTTGTGAAGGCTTATTCACATGCTTCACTTTATTCAAAGGAGTTGTCCTTTGATAGAAGGTTGCACAATGGTCTAGATATAATACTAAAATCTTTAATGAACCTTCTATAAAATCTTTTATGCCCCAAAAATGATATAATATCTTTAATTATTTTTGGGCTAGGAAAATTAATAATTAATTTAATTTTGGTCTTATCCACTTGAATTCCCTGCATAGAAACAATATAACCAAGTACAATTCTCTTAATGACTATAAAATGATATTTTTTTAATTTAAAATAAGGTTTTTCTCCTCATATCTAACCAAAACTTTTTCCAAATTATTAAGACAATTATCAAAAGAATATCCAAAGATAGAAAAATGATCCATAAAAACTTCAAGATAATACTCCACCATATCACTAAATATACTCATCATGCATCTTCGAAATGTGGCATGAGTATTACACAATCCAAACAGCATCATTCGATAAGCAAAGGTACAAATAGATGTATAAAAGTTGTATTTTCTTGATCCTTAAGTGTAATCTCAATTTGGTTATACCCAGAATAATTATTAAGGAAACAATACAAATGATGATCAACCACCTTTTCTAAGATTTGGTCTATTAATGGTAAGGGAAAATAATCTTTCCTAGTGACATAGTTGAGTTTCCTATAGTCAATACACATGTGCCAACCGGTGGTGACCTTAGTTGGGATTAACTCATCTTTTTTATTTTTTATTAGTCACAACGGATTTCTTGGACACCACTTGGGTAGGACTAACCCATTGACTATAAAAAATAAAGTATATAATCCCTACATCTAACAATTTTATGACTTCTTCTTTTTATAACCTCTTTCATGTTAGGGTTCAACCTACGTTGTATTTCTCTAAAGAGTCTGACATTATTTTTCAAGAAAATCCTATGAGTGCAAACTTAGGAATTATTTCACTTAATATCAGCTATGGTTCAACCAATAGTACTTTTATGCTTTCTAAGGACATTGAATAACTTTTTTTCTTGTGTGGTCTAATTGTGAGGAAATAACTATAGGGCATGTCTCTCCTTCACCCAAAAATGCATATTTAAGCTCAGTAGGAAGGGGTTTAAATGCAAGTTTGGGTGTTTAGACACTTGAAGAGAGGAGAGCACTATTAGGAGGAGGTAATTCCTCAAAGCATGCCTTCCACTTTTTAGTATCCAACATGGGGGTTGACTATAATAAAGAATTTACATCATTAATCACATATTCATCATCAAAATTAAAATGAGCAAGACAAGCCTCAAGAGGGTCAGAAAATGAAGAGATAAGAGACTTGTTATGCACAAGACTTTCAATTATGTTCACTTTATGGACATAATCATCATCTCTTGCTTGCCTGTAAATATTAAAAATGTTAATTTTTAAAATTATATTGCTAAAAGAAAGCTTCATAACACCATTTCTATATTTAATAAGAGCATTAAAAGTAGCAAAAAATGTGCGACCTAATATGACAAGAATTTGAGTACAAGCATTCAAAACTGGTTGTGTGCCCAAAACAATTAAATCAATAAGAAAGTAAAGTATTTCTACTCATACTAGCACATCCTCAATAATTCTTCTTAGTGTTTTAACTGAGCAATCTACAAGTTGAAGTGTAATGCTTGTGAGCTTCAATTTACCAAGTCCCAATTGTTCATAAACAGAATAAGGTAAGAGATTAAAACTTTTCCCAAGATTAAGCAAAATTTTTTAATTCTAAAATTCTTAATTATACAAGAAATGATTGGACAACCCAAATTTTTATATTTGGGTGAGGTATTTTGTTGCAATTATTCTATCAAAAATGCATTCTTTTATACATTTAGCTTACACTTGATTGTGCAAAGGTCTTTAAAATTTTTTGCATAAAATAAAATTTGTTTAATGACATCTAAGAGATGAATGTTAATTTTAACTTGTTTAAAAATTTCAAGACTATCACTATTTTGCACCAATTTAGAAGAAGATTGTAATCTTTGGAAAAAATGATGAGGAATAGGAGAAATACAATTAAAGTTGTGAAGTTCATCACTATATTTAGAATTCAAAGACTCATTGGGTTCAAAAACCTTCGTTATAATGTCTTTGTTAATTACCTTTCTACTTCTCAAAGTGGTGATGGACTTAACATGCTCCTCTTGTGAACTTAAAGAATTTAAAATTTCAATTATAAATTGACCTTTAGGATTTGGTTGAGGTTGAAGAGGAAACATCACTTTTTCTTGAGTGCTCAAAGCTGTGGTAAATTGAGTGATATAATTCTTCAAGTCATTTATAGATTGTGCAACAATCACTACTTTTTAAAATGTATTGTGTACTTAAGCAATTGCCTTTTGTACTTATTCATAACAATTGCTTAAGTATGCAATACCTTTTGAAAAACAGTGATTGTTGGACAATCCTTTATTTGATGTCCATTACTTTCACATATACTAAAAATATCTTATACTTTTTGAAAAACTTTAGACATATTTTCCTCATTAATTTTTATAGCTTGAACCTTTTTTAGTTAAACTTGTAATTTTTGCTTTTGCATAATCCTCTTCTTTAAAAAGGTATATGCCCCTTTAGTTGTCGCATTAGATTTTATCTTATTAACTTTTTAAAATTTATTAGAATCTTCCCATGATTTATTATTTTTAGGTAATACATCAAAATAGTCATATGCTTCCTCAGGTTCTTTAATAAAAAACTCTCCATAACACATCATTTCAACAAATTGCCTCATTTGAGAAGTTAAATTATTAAACTAATTGTAAATCATGTTTTATATCCATGATGTGGTCACAACAACAAAATTTTTTTAAATATTTCTCTACATTGAAAGAAATACTCATTTTTTTTGTAAAAAATTCATGATATTCCTTCTAAGTGTATTAGTTCTATGAGTGGGAAATATTTTTGAAAAAATTCTCTTTGTATTTTTTGTCATGTTTCAATGGATTTAGGCTTCAAAGAATTCAACTAATTTTTGCCTTTTCTTTTAAACAAAATGGAAAGACTTTTAATTTAATAATGTCATTAGAAATATTTTAGTTTAGCAAAGTTACATAAATATCTTCAAACTCTTTTAAAACTACCCACATTAGTTGAAAAAGTCATGTATGAAGGAGAACTTGTTCTAGTTGGTTGCAAATAATTATGTGAGGTTTTAACTCATTGATTATTTTGCACCTCAATAAAATCAATATTACTAGCACTTTCATCCTTAGTGTTCAAAGAAAAAGAAAACTCAGAAATGTTAAGAGTAATATTAACACTTTTTAAGAGACCACTTTGGTCACGTTGCCATGGGCACATAAAAAAATTGAGAATTTTTTTCTTTTTGGAAATATGCTAAAACAAAAAAATAAATCGACAAACTAAAAAGAAAGAAGATCTATGGATTAACCAAAAGAAATTTTTGCAATTCAAACTTGATATATAAAAGAAAGAATTCTAAAAAAACTAAGAACTAAAAGAAATGAAGTAAAAGAAGTGGGATGAAACTACCCGAAATGCTTCAAGTGGTATTCTTTGATTCTTTGAGAAATGATATGTCCAAGAGATCTTTCCGGTTGAGTTTCTTCAATGATTCTTCTTACTACTACACTCACTTTCAACAAAAGAAAGAAAAATAAAGAAAAACATGAAAAAAAAGAGAATGAATAGGGAGAATAATTGTTACCAGCGTTATCTCCACACGTTGCAATTTCCAGCAACGACACTAAAAATTTGTTACACATAAACTATTAATTCATTAGTTTGAGCCAAACTTAAAGTTATATTACTTGCAAGTGCATAAGTAGATGTAGTCTTGCAAGGTCAAATCTACAAGAATTTCCTTTGTATGACTATCACAATGATTACAAAATAAGAGGAGTAAAGAAAAATTAAGAGGGAAAGTAGAAGAGTATTGAGGCAATAAAAGTGTTAAGATGAAATTCAATAATATAAAACACTAAAGTATTAAGGATTATTGTAACATCTAGTGATGTTCTTCATGTGTCATATTATCTCACTTAGAATCGAATGAAAATTCTATCTAACCAGAATATATGAACACTAAAAGCAAAAGAAAGATTGGTAATACTTAGGATAGATAAAGGATAAAAAGAATTATTTCTTCAAGAGTTCTATGTATGAAAATCACAAAAGATCAAGAACGAGAGCCTTCAAGTATCTCATGTATTAAGATTACAAAGAAACAAGAAGGACAATATTAAATAAACATCACTTCAAATAACCAATACTTATTTTAAATCATTGATGAAACATGAATAGAACTTCATTAAATTGTTACAAATCACCTCTAGCCTTAGTTAGAGGGCTTAGCAAGCGATTACAATAAAACTTAAGTACAAAAGCTACAAAAGAAGAGAAAAAAATAGGATAATAGAGTTCCAAAGAAGAGGAGATGATTCCTCTCCTATATTCACTCCTCATTTTATAGGAGTATAAGAGGTTGCTTCAAAGAGGAAGGTCCAACCATATCCATTAATTTCTTCCTGACTGATTGTTTGATTAGTTACTTCTTTGACAATGATTAGATTATAAATAAATCAAATAAATCAAAGTTTATTCAGAAAATAATTATCCTTTATTCTTCATATAGTTATCCAATCAACCTCATTATATTTTTTATGTACATCAATTATAATCATAGAAAAGATCCTTCATGTGTTGGCCTCTGGTTAATTGACTACCTGTCATTTTTCATGTCAAATTTTATTTTTCTTTGGAATTATGAATTTTGTCTTACAATCAATATTATTGCCACAAAAGTCATTGTTCTAATGCCACCAGAATCATATCTATCTGAATTTTATATACAAAGATATTATCAAAATACTAAGGTTGTGTCAATCTGTCCAAATTAGCTTCTTCCCAAATTTTATTCTCTTGATGCAAATATGAAATCCAATAGGCCCACATAGTTGTGTTCGGCTATTTTATGCATGTTTATACTATTAAGAGCCCATTCTTGACCCTTGAATAGCCTTAGGTAGTTAGACTTTATTTTCTCCACCACTTAGATTTTGTTAAAGCCCGTTTGGACATGTAAACACAACGGAGGTCCAACTCACCTGTTCAAGATACAAATAGCTCAAATAAGTAATGAATTGACACAAAATAGGATTACAATTTAATATTTAAAAATATTTAATTCAACATTATTTCAGTGCATCACTTGTGAAAGTGACCATTGCTTGGAGGCTCATTCAACAATTAGTTACCAATTGTGGGAAAATGGGCTAGCTCATCTCCTTGTCTTGGATATCTAAAAAATCTTTACTCATAGTACTGCTGCTAATAGTTACTATTTCCATTATTTAGCGATTGATATAACTAGGGTGCCAACTAACCTTGCACATACATGTATTGTTAAGTGAGGCACTACAAATAATGGCACTATATATTTGTTTTGTGAGTTCTGAACTTTTAAAAAAATATTGATTGTTGAGAAGTCGTCACAAAAAACTGTGAAACCTTGCTTAAAATATTTTAAATATTGTACTTGATTAATCATGGGTCAAAGCAATAGCAAGTTCAATTGTTATGTCCATCATGAGACTGTAGTTTTAAATTTGAAGTGTCAATCACATAGGTGGTTATTATTATTGTCCATATTCTGGGAGAAAAATAATTTAAACAATTGATACAAATTGACAATCTATTTGGGGTGATATGTTGCTTGGAATGGAATTGGTACCAAGCTTCTAAGAACTTTTTTAACCTCATACATATCATTTAAAAGTTGGAGTAATTCTAACATGTTGAGTTACATATGTGGTTTCAAGGTGGAGAAATTATTTATGAACACATGCAATGGTTTTTGCAACTATGAGGGTTTTGGGGGATTAGTGCCTTTCATTAGTTAGATAACTTGGTTTTGTTTTGTCACTTATAGTTCTATATAGTCAAAATGCAATCTGATGCTTGATCTTCTTAAGAACGCTAGTTGTGCTCTTTTTGATGGCCCACATGATGAAGTGAAGCACACAACCTTAGTTTGATGATTATGGGACTTTTTTTGTGTATTGTCTCATGTCGAGAAGTAAACTCGCTCTTGTGTTTTGTAGTAATGCATATTGCCTTGGTTAAACAATGTAAATTAATAATTACATCACTAAGTTACTTTGGTCTTACAAGTAGACCTAATGTTGACAATGTGAATGTTATTAGTTGAAGAAAATTTGAAGATGTGATTTAGACTTTTCATGACTTCCAGATGATATTCTGAAATTTCTAGTAAGATCTATTGTTAATTGTGGAGTTTTTGAAGTATATTATCATCTAACATTGATCTTTCATTTTGCTCATACCTTGTGCAATTGAACATTTGAGTTCACACATAATCCTTAACTCGTTCAAAGTTTTCGAATAATTATATCTATAAGTGATTTTTGCTTATTCTATATGTTTGTTGTTTAGATTGGAGTATCATTATTGCTCATAAATAACTGTGATATTTTCTACACCAAGACTGGTCCCATATAATTCTGATCTAGTAAGAGTGAAACCACAACACCAAAGGTACACTTTGACAACATGATTGTTTGTGTTAGGGTTGTAAAATTTTGTCGCTATTGCTATTAGTCAACAATCATATATTTTTTAAAGTTTCATCTATTGATTTTATACTTGGAGTTACGTCTTTCCTATATATTTTTTAGTGGTTTGTTCTATTCATTCACATGTTAATAAGTAGGTGCATAACTTGTTTAGGTTTATTGTATAGGAATATTGAAATGAATATGAATGAGCCTTTAAACATTGAGAGCAACACAACTACTGGTGTTGAAAAGAATAAAAAATATAGGAAAATTGTAAAATGGGAGAAGCCTCTCCACTATGCATTCCTTAGTCACATGGCTCATGCCATCAACTGCAGCCATAAGAGGGGGAGTGGTCTAGATCCAGACGGTTGGTCACTCGTAATAGACTTGTTCAAACTAGAGAATGACCTTGAAATTAATAGATTTGGTTTCAAAAACCATTACGACCAATCAAGGAGGTTTTTCCAGGCCTGAGTGGACTTGTGGACTATGACTAGGTTGGTTGGAATGAAGTTGATAATACATTATTGCTATCCAAAGAGGTATGGGTGACATTTTTAAAGGTAATATAACTTCTCATTCACTACTTGTCAATTATTGTTCATTCTCTTTAACCATAAACAAGATGATAATGTTTGATTTACTTGCAAATTTGCACAAGACTTTCCAATGTCTACAAAGGTAGGGATATGATAAGGAGGCCGAAGCAAACATGATGACTATATTTTCAAAGAGCCATGCAACATGGACTAGAAGGGTTTATGGAGATGTTGGTTACACCCCTCCCCCCACCTCAACCCTGCGAAGAAACCCCCATCTAGTAGTAGGAACAAGTGAGGATGCCCCTGAAAATAATGAGCCAATGGAGAAGACTTAACCCAACCTTAGGTGAAACACTTATGGAAGTGAGCACACATGCCCTTTATGCAAAAACCAATAGATAAATAAAAAAATACTAATTATTAATCTTAGTCCACACATACTCACATCATCTAGTTAACACATAATTTCAAGCCTCAAGGGCTAAACAAGTCTAAGCCAACAACGGCTAATCATAGTGTGAAATTAAGTAAAATATAAGCTCAACATGTCATAAAACAAATCTATCATAACTCAAACAACTCTAGCCCCTCTCATGGTGCGTTTTCATCCTCATGCTCAATGTAGAGCCCATCCAAAAGACAACATGCAACCCCAAAATAAAACCACAGACAAAGAGTAGTGAGCTTAGCTCAGCAACGGTTTTAAAATAAAATATAAACTCATGAAAACACCATATACATTCTCAATCTAAACATGCATCATATAATTATTCTCTAAGGGTCTGTTTGGATTGGTGGAAATCGGGAGAAAGGGAAAGAGAAAGAGAAAGTGAATCCAGGTGAAAGAGAAACTAGGAGATTCCTAAATATTTTTCACCGTCTGGTTACACAAATGATGTTAGAGAAAATTGACAGTGATAGTGGTGGTAGCGGCAGTGGTGGCAGCGACAGTGGTGTCAATGGTGGTGGTGGCGGCGGCAGTGGTAGCTGCGATGGTGGCGGCAGCAACGGCGGCTGTGGTGGCAGCGGTAGTGGTGGTGGCGGTGGTAGCGGCGATGGTGGCAGCGGTAGTGGTGGTGGTGGCTGCGATGGTGGTGGTGGCAGTGGAAGAGGTGGTGGCAGTGATGGTAGTGGTGGTGGCAGTGATGGTAGTGGTGGTGGCAGTAATGGTGGTGGTGGTGGCGGCGGTGGTGGTGGTGGCGGTGGTGGTAGTGGCAGTGGCAGTGGTAGTAGCGGTGACAGTGGTTGTGGCGGCAGCAGTTGTAGTGGCGGCGGCAGCGGTGGTGGCAACAGCGGCGGTGGCGATGGTGGTGGTGGCAACGGTGGTGGTGGTGGCAGCGGCGGTGGTATCAATGGTGGTGGCAGCGGCGGCGGTGGCAGTGGTGGTGGTGGCTATAATGACTCAAAAATTTACGGTAAAAATTTTAGTCTTTAATAAAGATAATTTTAGAGTTTTCAATATTTCTTTTATCAGTTAGAGAAATTTTTTCGGTAATACTTTATAATATTTTGGTAGAGCTCAAAGAAACGAACATAACGAGTCAAAAATCATGTAAATCGGAGGTCGAGAGTGAAAGTTATGACCTCGAGAAGCGTGACATAATTAACGGGACTCACTTGTAAAATATGGGTAAATATATTAATAAGTGTTGTAGTGTTGTAGGGCTCGTCAATACGAGTCCAACGGCACCAAGAACGTGCAAAATGGAGATCGGGGTAAATAGTTATGCTAGTTATAAGTTTTTGAAGTTAAAAAAAATTAAAAATTCACGCGCACGTGCGATCGTGCGTGTGCGGTGCGAAATGAACGCGCTGACGCGCATTCGCGCCACCAAATTTGGCGGCGCCACCATAATTGGCGGTTCAGCACCCCCCTCCGGGCGGTGCTGCTGCCTATAAATAGGATGGGGGGGGGTGAAAATTGGTTTTCACCCCAATTCTTCATTCCTTTCCAGTTTCCTTCACCCCGGAGCCATTTTACTTCCGTTTTAACCCATTCAAAAACCGTTTCCTACTAAATCGAGGGTGTTCTTCACAATGGAAAGGTTATTTTCTCAAACCGACCTCTCTAAAATCGTGAAAACCTTATCTTCCTCATTTTTTCCACATCCTATTTATATTATTTCTGGTCGTTTCAAGTCCAATTCCACTTGTTCAAAAGGCGTTCTCTACTAAAGCGATCGTGCTGAACGCTGTGGTGGGGTAATTTTTATTGTCTGAAGCCTCTATATTTACGCATCCTTTACCCAAGGTTAAGGTAGGGTATTTTCAACTCTAAATAACTACTTTGCTGATTTGAGTCAATCTTTCTTGAAGTATTTGATTCAAATATGAGTATGATACTTGTTTTAACCGATGAATGGATTTTCTCTTAAATTATGTGACAATTTTGCTACATATATTGATGTGAATTGATTTCGTACACACCACCTAGTGTTGTGGTTTTATACACTATTTTGATGCCCACCGAGGAAATAATCAGCTAGTGGCGCGCACAGGGTGGAGCATCATGGGGAAACTCCTTCCCTTAGTGGCCTCCGTTGTCCCATGAGCACGGAGGTAGGCCGTTGGGTATCGCGGCTTGTGGATATCATCAAATTTGTGAATTTGTTTTAATCGATTTTAAAAAAAAATTGTTTAGCATTTTTTTAGATTTTAAATAATCCTACTGAGTATAAATATACTCACGCCCCTCCAGACTTTGTAGGTGATGCAACAATGGAGAAGTGAATGAAGAGAATATCTTTTAAATAGTTGTGTGTTTGTTATGTCAAAGTAAAAATATATGACCGATATGTAAAGGCACAATGTGCCTGGATAATTATTTTGTATAACTACTAGCTCTATGTACAGTAAACTTTGGTATGTACATTATGTTTATGTTATAAAATTTTGTTAATATATTATTAATTTTTTGGCTGTGCACTTACTCCGACATGTTTTTTATATACAAAATTTTGACTATTTCTCGTTAATGGCTGTTATGAACGATTACATACTAATTATACATACTAAATATTATTTTATATTATTTAAAAATGGACTGTCGTTACAATGGCGGGGGCGGCGGCGGCGGCGGCGGTAGCAGTGGCGGTGGCAACGGTGGTGGCAGAGATAGTGGTGGTGGCGGCAGTGGTGGTGGCGGCAGTGGTGGTGGTGGTAGCGGTAGTGGTGGTGGCGGCAGCAGCGGCAATGGTGGCAGTAGTAGTGGTGGTGGCAGCGGTGATGGCAGCAATGGTGGTGGTGGTGGCAGCGATGGTGGTGGTGGCAGTGGTAGAGGTGGTGGCAGTGATGGTAGTGGTAGTGGTGGTGGCAGCGGTGATGGTGGTGGTGGTGGTGGTAGCGGTAGTGGTGGTGGTGGCAGCGGCGGTGGCGATAGCGACAGTAGCGGTGAAGGTGGCGGCGACGATGGCAGTGGTGGTGGTAGTAGCAGTAAGACATAAGTGTTTAGTACAATGATTTTCTCCCAAAATCTATGGGTTGATGGGTGGGAAATTTTTGGGTCAAATTTTTATCCATTTTCACTCTAGTTTCTCTTTCCCTGTTGCACCAAACAGTGGAAACTAAGAGATTTTAAGAAGATTCTTTTTCTTTCCCCCGCTTTCCACCAATCCAAACAGACCCTAAAACTTTGCATCATGAGATAAATCACATTCCATCTACATATTAATGCCACCGTGCATCTTAATGTAAACCACATTCCAGAAATACATATTCATGTCACTTATCATCATGATATAAAACACATTCCATAAACATATATATTCATACCACTTGTGCATTATGGCTCTATTCATAGTTCATATCACATTTACTCAACATGTATAATTAGATAAATCTCATTATAACATTCACACCTTGCATGAATCAAATATCAATATCCCTATCCTACGTAAGCATGTCTCAATATCTACATTCACCCTACATAATCAATTGTATCAAACACATCCATCCTGCATGTGTAAACATCATCATTTCATAACCACTATGTAACATAAGCATCATTATCCCTACACAACCTGTGTCAATGAGCATTATATTCCATACACATGCATCAACCATTATGTAAATGTCTCACAATTGAGAAAATAATCAAACCCGCTTGCCTAAGACAATCCTTTATAGGGAAGATCTGAATTCCTAAAAAGAAAAACTAGAGTAGTTTGGATAAGTTCCCTAACTAAGAATGTACCCCCTGCTTACCCAGGAGAATCCTTGCAGGGGAAGGTCCAAATTCCTAAGATGGAAAACTAGAGCAGCTAGTAAGTCGATGCAAACATGCATACCATCTCAGGGTCCATATAACACATCAGTTTAACTCATATAGTAAATATGCTCTTCTCAACCTAAGGAGACAACCCATCCTCAAAGGGATGTAAAATGAAAACCCTGTCCTTTTGGACTGAAAATCGATTCAATAAACCTCCGAGTGGCTAATCCAACAACCAATGACATCTAATTGCATCCAATTGATTAATCACGGCTAAACACGAGAAATTGTCGCTTATAAATTATTTTTGTGATGCATGTGACATGATACATACATGAGCAAAGTTTAACAAATGTAAGCATGAATAAACATACTCTAATCAATCCAAAAAAATGTGTAACATGGTCCATTTTTGACAAATAAATTCATACGAGCATAAACAAGAATATACATACATGGTAGTGTTAATAATTATACTAAAACATGTGGAACATGATTCACCTATAATCAATGTGACATGTGCAAGCATCCATAATTCATCGTGGTCATAACCAATTAGAATCATGGAGTAAATGAGAAAAAATCATCAAAATACAGATTTAAGACAAGTAAAACGTCATGCTAAACCTAGATAAGTATAGTCATCACCATGCTTAAACTAAATCATAATCTAAAGAAAGTTCACATGCAATTAAGTGATATTTATATGTAATCATAGTCATAGAAAATTAGAATCATGAGAAAAGAACAAGTAATGGCCAAAAAATCCAAAAAATAACTGTTTGCACCATTCTAAAGTATAGCCATTCGAACGCCTTGGCAGCCCATTCGAATGACTATTAGCCCGTTTGATCAGTCAAAACAATTCATTTTTTTGGTTCATCTTCAAAACTTCAAACCAAAAATATTCCAAAATTCCATATAAAGTCAAAAAACACCATAGAGCATCATATGATCAAAATCTAAGTCTAGAACATGATGGTTCTAATCATTTTCATGCTTAATCACATTAAATAACCATAAATCTCATGCTTTAACAATCACCTTCAAACCTCAAAATTAAGCATAAAGTCAAATAAACCTATAATCATGCATTTCAATGAAGAAAACCACACAAGCTAAAAATCATTTACTTCTAACAAGCCTTTGAATCTATGAAAGAGCTTCATTTCAATAAAGAAAACCACACAAGGTAAAAATCCCTTACCTCTAACAAGCCTTTGAATCCATGAAAGTGCTTCAATCCTCAAGAAATCCTACTGAAAATTTTGGGTTTTTAATTAAACCTACTTAAAATTAGCTAATAGACTCAAATCAACTTGAAATTATATAGATGTAGGTCATCCTTAGGTTAAAAACAAAAATTACCTAATTATGGTTCTAAATCAAAATTAAAAATAATATTTTGATAAAAGAAAATCAAGAATCAAGATAGGGGAAATGGAGATAGAAGTGATTAAGACCAAAATCGAAAGATTAGGGATGATTAAGGGAATGAGACACACCTTAATCCAACTTTTTCTTTTGGGAAATGGGGGTAGAGCACTTCCTCCCTTCTAACATAGCCCTTCCCCATTTGGTAAATAGGCTAGGGTTTTCCTTATATAGTAAGGGTTTTGGGCTGGATATACAAGCTGTTGGGCTGGAAATTAGGTCAAAACACCCTAATGGCTAATTAAGGTTATTTTTGGCTCAAAATGAATTTAGTCACACCCAAACCTACTTAAATAAAGTGATAGGAGATTAGAGGGTCAAATCGGTCGCACGCTATCCAACATAGACGTGGGGCCCACGGTGGGGTCTGCTCCCTTAATTTAGGAAAAAATACCATTAAATTGATAAAAATTGCGTAAATCAAGCATAAAATTAAACCTTATTAATGTCATAACTAACTAAATCATAACCCCAAAATCAAATCAAACTAGCAAACAAGCAAAACCACACAATTTCACACAATTAAAAGAAAATTAAAATAAAACAAAATTAGAGCTTACATCCTACCTAGCTTATAGGAATTTTGTCCTCAAAATTAGCTATTGGCCCACAGTGAATAGGTGAGAATACTTCATCTTGACTTCATCCTTGTGCTCCCACACTACCTCTTCCACATTGTTGTTCCACTAAAGGACTTTTACCAACAGAATCACCTTGTGTCTGAGAATATGGGATGGATCCGGCTCATACTTTTGAAAAAGAAATACATGGAACACATCATGAATGTTTGCGAGTTGTGGAGGTAGAGCCACTTGATACACCACTTGTGACACCCCGACCCGCAAACCGACCCGGCCGGGGGTCCTAACTGCGATGAAAACCAAACCCAGAACCAAGAGCGGCACACTCTGAGTGCGAGAGTCTTCTTGTTCCTCTACAAGCTATGAAACTTTAGCGCTCTGTTGCGCGTAGGCAAGAACTGGCCTAATTATATAATTAATTCGGACTGGGCCAACGTTGCATTGCCGTTGGTTGCCTACGTACATATCGGATAACATCCACAATGTTACTCTGATACGATCAGATCCACACGTAGTTCTGCCTACTGGCTACTACATATATCAAACCATACAAAAACATATACGTATACCCGAATATTTAATCAGGGTTATACAAAAACCCGTCAAACACCGGCAATACATATCTCACTCTATCATAGAGACGAGCACCACATGACCACCACAACATGCCTCACTCTATCCCAGAGTAAGACCATCACAACATTCCTCACTCTATCCTAGAGCAAGACTATCACATTCACACGTCTCACTCCATCACTGAGCCGAGACCACATACATCACACGTCTCGCTATATAACATAGCCGAGACCGCACGTATCACACGTCTTGCTCTATCATAGAGTGAGACGGAACATAATCATAGGTCTCGCTCTATCACTGAACCGACTGAACACACACACAACATGTCTCTCTCTAAACCAGAGCGAGATAGCACACATCATGACATATAAGCATAGCACATCATAATATAAACATACGCATCACCCGTCTCTCTCTAACCCAGAGTGAGACGGCACACATCATGGCATATAAGCATAGCATATCATGATATAAACACACACACAACATGTCTCTCTCTAACCTAGAGCGAGACGGCACACACACAACACGTCTCTCTCTAACCCAGAGCGAGACGGCACACATCATGCATCATGGCATAAAAGCATAGCATCGCACACATCATAACTAGCATATGTCGTTATAATTAAACTAGGAGATATGAAACTCTTACTCCCCTGATGTCCCATGAGGTAGCGGTATTCGGGATGCACATTTTTGGGCGTCCTCCCCTTCAGATCCGGAGACAGTGGATAGAGCCTCCTCTAGCCTCCCTACGTTCATTGCCTTGCACCGAAAGACTTCTCATTTTTTGCGCCTGTGGGCGGCGGACAGAACCTCCCCTACCCGGGGTGTTCCTTCACATGTCGTGGCCCTTCGGCGGAGAACCGAGCCTCCCCTACGTCGGGCCACTTCTCTTGATCTGGCCCGGTAATGGAGGACGAAACCTCCTCTCTCACTGGGCCATCTCTCTCTTTTTATTGGGGTAGGAGGGTGGCGGACATAGCCTCCTCTTACCCCAGGTCGTTTCTCCCTTATAGGAGTGCCAACTCGAGGAATGAACCATGCCATTCCGTAGATCACCCTCAAATTAGCTAGGAACGCCTCAAGAACGGAAGAAAACGGACACCGAATGAGTCCAGAAACTCCCCCGGAAAATAGAACGGGATCCGAATTTATAGAGGAGAAGCCAAGGGTGTACGAGACGCCCCCGGAGATGCGCGCGCCATGCATCGCGTGGGGCCCAGCCCCATGCTGTGGGGGCACGATGCGCTGCTCCTGCGCATCGCACAAGAGCTGGCCCGTGATGCGCTGCTCCTGCGCGTCGTGCAGGAGCCGGCCCGCGATGCGGGCTCCGTCCCGCGTCTGCGCGTCGCGCAAGTCACAATGCGGGCCCCCCCGCCATGCGGCGCTGCGCCGCATGTTGGGTGGCACTGCTGACGCGGCTTCTGGCATCAGTGTTGACGCCAGCTAATTTGTCTTCTTCTGATTAAAATAATTTTTTTTCATATTATTTTAATCCAAAAATATCTAAATTTTAACGCGCGATATCTTCTTACCCAAAAGTCGGAATCGCGCGTTCTACATACCGATGGACTCGTATTGATGAGCCCTTCAATACATGACCACATATGGGTAGGTTATCCCGCTCTTTTTGAGTGGGCCCTACCCATATAACACGCTTCCCGAGGCCATAGCTTTAGCTCCCGACCTCCGTTTCGCGCATTCTTTGATTCGTCACGCTCATTACTCCGAGCTCTACCCAGATACGGGGACTTCACCTAATGAAACCCCCTAACACCAACCTCAAATTACTGAATTACCCTTAACCCACCCGGGTTAAGCGTAACCAGAAAACGGGTCATTACACCATTGCTCCAATCTACTCAAGGACTTCAAAAGGTCCAATGAACTGAGGAGATAGCTTCCCTCTTTTGTAAATTGCACAACGCATTGAGGTGGTGAGATCTTCAAGAAAACATGGTTGCCAATTTGGAATTCTAGTTCTCTTTGTCTCTTATCTGCATAACTTAGGGATGCCACTGGGTCGGTTTTTGCCAAACCCGAACCCGATACCATTTAAAAATAATAAACCCGAATTCGACCAGAATAGCTAATAATTTGGAAACCCAAACCCAACCCATTAGGGCTAGGTCGGGCTTTATTAAAATGCAAAGAAAATTATAAAAAAATATGTTTATAACCTTATTCAGGTCAGATTATGCTAAACTCGAACCCGATACCATTCAAGAAATGGTAAACTTGAATCCGACCCGAATAGCTATTCGGGTCAAATTTGAAAACCCAAACCTAACCCATTAGGGTTGGGTCGGGTTTTACCATACACCCGACCCGAGTAGCATCCCTACCATAACTCCTCTGTCGACTTTGTGTCGTTTGCAACCGCTCCTGAATAAGTTGAATCTTCTCCATTGATTGTTGCCCATTCTTGGGCCTAGTTAGGAGATGCTATTTGACCTCACTCCAATAAATAGGAGATTGACATGAACGTCTAGACAATGCCTCGAAAGGAGCCATATTGATACTAGCTTGGTAATTGTTGTATACAAACTTACCAACGACAAGTGTTGCTCCCAACTACCCTTCCATTGAAGGATGCAAGCTAGAAGTATATCTTTAAGGTCTAGATAGTCCTCTCGGATTGCCCATCGGTCTGCAGATGATAGGCTTAGCTAGGTGAGTCACAATCCCTAAGCCTTATGAAAACTTTGCCAAAACTAATGCTTACATTTGCAAAAAATAACTCAAAATCTAAGTACTACAAATGGTAGTAATTTGGATGGAAAATATAAATTATTTAATATTTACATTTGCAACCAAGGAGTATGTATTTAGATGATTTTAATCTTGGTAAAAGATTTGACTCAATATATGATTTTAGGGACACCTTTCCTAAATATGATCCAACCAATTGATTAAATCAATCACAAAGGAATAAAAACTACCATAAATGGTAAAGAAATGTTATTTCAATCTATAACACAACTACAATCTAAATTAACCAATCAAAGAAACTTAGATATTCAGTGAAAAGTAATGAAATTCTCTACAAGGTGTTAGTCGTTTTGTATTTTAAACTAATGTATTTCAGAATTTTGATTTCAAATGTAGACTAAAATCCTACATTTTAGATGCTCAATTTCAAACTACATACCAGAATCCTAGGTTTTTAGAATCCATGATAAAATATACGATAGAATTCAACTTTTATCTAAACACAATATATAAAATATTAATTCCTCAAATCTTAGTTGGATAAATAAAAATAAATTATCAGTATGTTTGATGATATTATGTGCACTTTGTCATTTGCATATGTGTAACGTCCTTAATTTTTCTATAAATTGTATGCTATTTTTTGCTTGTATTTTTTAGAGGGAAATTTGATGCATTGTCATATCTATTTTTGTTATTGACCTCGATATTCACAACAATAAAATCAGGAGTGGTGTTTAGTTGCAAGTCATGGGCCTCGACATGCCACAAAAACTTTCGATGCAAAAATGGGAGAGAAAATGAAGAGACGCGAAGGAGAATAGAAACAGAAAGAAAGGAAGAGAAGAAGAAATAAAAAAATTGGAGTGCCCGACCCACGGGCAGAACAGAGGAAGGGAACTACCCCTTCCTTTTGTGAGGTTGGAGGCAACGCCACTACTGACTGTAAGCTTCCACCTGGCCGGCCTCGGCTTGGCATCACCGCTGGCTCCACCCCGGCCTGGTCCCACCGGCCATCCGCCCTTCTCTCCTCTTTTCTCGTTTCAGCTCAACAAAACCGCCCACCCTTCCTTCTCTCGATTCGCCCTAGCCAATTGACCTCTAGCCTGCCACCATGGCTTTACCCCGGCGAGGATGACATCCGAGGACCACGTCCCGGCTTCCCCACCCCTCCTTCACTGGCATGAGGTGAAACTTCGTTTGCCCTTCTTTTTTCCTTTGTTTTTGTGTGTTGCGACGAGCGGCAATGCCACCAGTCGCCGACCACCACCAACTAGTCCTCGGCCCGTTTCGGCCCATTTACAACAAATTCGTCGCCCTCAGCCTTTGGAAAATTTGTCTTTCTAAGGGGTTGTGGGGGAGAATATGACGAAGTAGAGACCCCTGGCCTGATGCATGCTTTTTCAAATTGCATGAGTTGGGGTTGGAATTGAAAATCCACAAGTGACACCTATTTGATGTTGTAAGTTGGGGTTTGAAATGTATGAGTTTGGAAATTGCTTTCATATTGACTAACGGGATAATCTAAAATGCACATGTGAAATCCTGAATGACTAACACCTCATTCTGAAATGCGCTGCAAATCCCAAACGACAAACCCTATATTTTGAAATCAACGAATTGTAATATAAAATACTGAATGACTAACTCCCTGTGAAAGAAGAATAAAAAAAAGGAAAGATTTCTAATCAACTAAAGACTTTAATAATAAAAAATATGATTAAAAATTTTGAAGAAATTATGAAGAAAGAAAATTGTAGTAATTTACCCATTGCTTGCTAGAATAGAAAGAAACATATAGTTACTTTACCATATATTATTGGTTATGATGAAGAGTCTATTCCAACCAAGGCCATTCCAATACAAATGAATAAATAATATATACATCTTTGCGAAACTGAAATTCAGTCTTTGCTAGATAAAAAGTTAATTAGAAAATCTTACTCCCCTTCGAGTTGTGCTACATTTTATATAAATAAACACTAAAAAAGAAATAGGAGTTCCTATACTAGTTATAAACTATAAACCTTTAAATAAGGTATTAAAATGGATAAGATGTCCAATTTATAATAAAAAAGACCGATTGTCAAGATTAAGTAAATATAGTTTCAAAGTTTGACTTAAGGTCAAAGTATTTGCAAATACAAATTGCTAAATTTGATCATTGACAAGGAGAAAATATGACCACCGATAGAAATTTGGCACATGGAGCTTTGACTACTTCAAAATTGTTACAACAATCTCCTACAATGAAGAGACATGATAAACATGAGGCAGTTACAGAATTCACTTAGATGCCTCTATATATGCCACGAGGTATGACTCAGATAATAAAAAAACCCTTTCCACAATTTTTCTCATAGAGTGATCTTTCTTCAGACTTAGGCATCGGAGGTGCCCTCTCTTTGGATGTGTGTTCCTAAAAAAAGTCTCATCAATCATTATAAAATGGCTTTTATTATTCATTTTTTACCATAATGAATGGAATGTTATGCCCTTTAGATTGAAAAAATGCTCCTTCAAAATTTCAAAAATATTATGAATGAGATTTTTGTCCCTTATAGTGACTATTCTATTGTCTATATTGATGAAATTTTAATCTTTTCCAATTAATCAACATATAAAACATATGAATACTTTCATAAGAATCATTAAAAATAATGGATTGGGAGTTTCCGCTCCAAAAATTAAAATATTTCAAGAAAAAAATAGATTTATTGGTCATGATATTTACATGGGAAAAATCTCACCTATTAGTAGGAGTATTGAATTTGCCTCTAAATTTTTTGATGATATTAAGGATAAAAAACAATTACAAAGTTTTTTAAGAAGCCTAAATTATATTTAAGATCATTATAAAGAGTTGGCCGAAGATACTGCTATTTTAAATAATAGACAAAGAAAGAATGCTCAAGATTGGATTGGAGAACATACAAATATAGTAAAAATATAAAATTAAGGGCAAAAATTCTACCTTCCTTATCTTTAGCAAATTTAGTATAAAGTAGTTAAAATAGATGTTTGAGATATCGGTTATGAAGGAATTTGAAACAACAAAATTCCATAATTCAAATGGAAGAATTATTAAGATATACTTATGGAATCTAGAAAAATGCTCAGAAAAATTATTCCATAGTTTAAAAAGAAATGTTATCTATTTTTAACTTCATCAATAAATTTTAGGTTGACTTATTAAGCCAATTTTTTTTTTTTAAGAATTGATTGCTCTGCTACTAAAGATATAATTGAAAAAGGTGTTAAAAATCTAGCATCAAAATAAATATTTGCTTAATGGCAAGCAATATTATTTGTCTTTGATTTTCGAGTAGAACATATAAAGGGGGAATCTAACTCTCTTTTGGATTTTTTAACCCATAAATTGTTACAACGATGATGCAAACCTGGTTAAACCCTAAGGCTAATAGCCAAGGAAGGGGTAGAAGTAGAGGGAGAGGCAAACTTGTGTCTTAAAATCCCAATTGTCCAAAATTCTTCAAAAACAATAACGAAGCTGAAAGCTATAAATCAATCAAATAAGTTCCTATTTCAGAACTTGTGAATCTCTTCTTAAAGAAGTAAAATTTTCCTTCAATTATTACTCTTAATAAAGACGGTATTAAATGGATCAATGATCCCAATTACATAGTACAAAAATATATTGATAATGCCCATAATATCCCAATTAGAGGAGGAAAAGCTAGATTGATTTATGAATCCATGCTCATTGATACTTAATCATGATTACTCATACAAGGATAATCTTAAATACCAATTGCTTATAGCAAAGCTTATATTCAAAATCTTCTGAAAATTTTAGATTGGGGATCAGACCAAAATAAATGAAGAAGCCTCCAATCTGTAGGGCATATTGAATATAATTACTAAGATTATATTGATGCATGGAAATTTTTATTTTTCTACCAAAACCTATTTAGAAAAACATACTCGGTTTCTATCTATGGCCAATAATATAGTCTACCAAATTGGTTCTATTGCTCGACAAATTTTGGCCAAATTATACATGACACAATATTCGGCTTATCATCAAATTTATAAAAATTCAGAGAATGTTCCTGGACAAATGATGTTATATTTATCATAACCTACAATCTCCATTCGATTTGGGCATGTGACAAAGATGACTTGAATCTACCATGTCTAACCAGAAGATTTTATTATAGATGGTGGCATGATATGCCAGAACAAGAATAAAAATGAGAAGAAATTAAGTCTTCCATTTAAAAATTAAAAGAAGAGATAAAGTCTAAAAAAGAAATTACTTTTTATTAGAATTTAAATCCAATGGATATTTTAAAGCAAAAAATTATTGATCAGATATCTAGATCTACCATCCAAATAAATGAAGAAGAATGTAACGCCCGAGATTTTTCATCCCTTTTTCTCAAAACTCATAGAAATTTTTTTTTTCTTTCCATAAATCGGAGTCAAAACGATAAAATCAAAACCTGTTTATAATTTAAAACATCATACGGTTAAACATCGTACTGTCAAATCAAATATCCTCAGGCGCTACTCGAAAACACACGTACGAATAAATTTCTGCTATGATCATAGACTTTTAAATACAAATCACTCCCGGGCATCCCTGAATACAAGTCCCCTAACAGTCCACAGACTAATCCAATCGAAAGTCCAGAATAAAACATCTTAAAGTCTCATCTCACTCAATACAGGAGATCGTGGCACAAATGAACTCGCAGAGAGTCAAGCAGATACCTGAGTCAACGGGAATCAATCCACCGCTGAAACGAGCGTCCATCACCAAGAGCTCTCCGCACAACCTGCAAAACCTCCCGTACAACGGGGCTAAAAATAGTAGGGTGAGTATTTTCATACTCAGTAGGAAAATACCCAGTAGGGGAAATCCCAAACGGTGAACTCCATAAGTTCATAAACACATGCGTCATGCAACTCAAACATGAAGCAGAAGCATAATAATCATAACATGCTCAAATGCATACAATCATACCAAAGGCACCATTGTGCCAAAATCATACTATCCAAACAACTTACACAAACACCCTTATCCAGGGTCATACAACTTACTCGTACCACCGTACGCATACTCATACAACATACGCATACTTGTACGACCTTACTCGTACAATCGTATGCTCACTCATACAGCTTACTCATACATGTACGACCTTACTCGTACAATCAGACTCGTACGACCTCACTCGTACAGTCTGCACAAAATCATACTTACTGTCTTACTCAGAACCATATTCTCACAATCGTACTCATACTCTTACAGTCTTACTCATACTCATACGCTTACAGTCTTACTCATACTCATACACTTACAGTCTTACTCATACTCATACACTTACAGTCTTGCTCATACTCATACACTTACAGTCTTGCTCATACACTTACACTTACAGTCTTGCTTATACACATACAGTCGTACTCACACTCATACAGTCGTACTCATAATCGTACACATATCAACGACCACTGAAGCTCATTACAACTAATAAACTCCAGCGTCGAAAAGAAAAGAATGCCACTGGGGCAACACCTTAACCTCCGGGGAGTGACTAGACGCCATGGACTTTTCCGAAGGTAAGGCACACCAATGCTCATGGGGCACTGGATCAAACAGGTAAGAGTAGATCCATGATACTACTTACCTGAGCGCGCAAACATAAACACCCACACATAAGGGGTCATACAGTTGCCCACCATAATGGGTCTTATAGTGCCATAGAATCGCCCACCATAATGGGTCTTATAGTGCCATAGAATCGCCCACCATAATGGGTCTTATAGTGCCAGAGAATTGCCCACCATAATGGGTCTTATAGTGCCATTGCCACTCTTGGGCAGAAAACATACAGTGCCACTTGGGCAGAAACGTACAGTGCCACTCTTGGGCAGAAACATACTACGCTCTCAACAGAGCATCAAACGTCTGGGCTTACACAGCACACAGACCAAATCAGAAACGTACATCGCTCTCAGCAGAGCATCAGACGTCTGGGCTTCATACAGCACGCAGACAAAGTCAGAAACGTACATCGCTCTCAACAGAGCATCAAACGTCTGGGCTTATACAGCACGCAGACCAAAACAGAAACAACATCGCTCTCAGCAGAGCATCAGACGTCCGGTGCCCTATATAGCACACAGACAACATCCCGCAGGATAAACACCATGGCAAGACATGATAAATGCTCGGCCGACTCATTAGCGGCCAGCTCAAACACGGAACTTAATCCGTCGAACCCTCAGGTCTCAAACTCACAACGCTATCATTAGCTGTGCTTATAATTCAAGTGTGAATTAAGTATATTATGCGGTACAATTATGCCACACAAACTCACAGTCCTCGACTAGTCAAACTGAAGCTGAGCCCGATCCGAAACCCAAGTTCGTCAGGGCAGCAGACTTCACTTACCCGTCCACATCATGGACAAAACTCATCGTACACCAAACTCTTACAGTCTTACACACTTCGCCATCCATCTTATGGCCAAATCAACTTACACTGGCATCCTCAAATAACGCTCCTCAGAGCCAACCCAGTTGTCGCCCTCTTACTTATATCTCACTTATTATACTTATTTTTCACTTCATAATCTGTACGTTATGCTTGTACAATTGTGAACACTCTTACTGTCTGACAAATGCCCAACATACAATTCACCCCAAACTGATCCATTCTAATCCTTGCCCGTCATACTCATATCCTCTGTCATACGCTTACACAACCGCATCCAAATTCAGACAAAGCTTCTGCCACCTCTTACTGTCCATCGCCCATACCTCTACCCTCAAACACATACGCACATCCAAAGCATAGGCAAAATGCCATCATACATACGTATGTCTCACACATACGTATAACATACACATACGGCCATACATACATAACTTACAAACATGCATGCTAGCCATCACTAGCACATGCATCCACACGTCAAACATGCACGCTAGCCATCACTAGCACATGCATACATCAAACGTACACGCTAGCCATCACTAGCACATGCATAGACATTCATACATACTCCAAACATGCACGCTAGCCATCACTAGCACATGCATACATCAAACGTACACGCTAGTCATCTCTAGCACGTGCACACACACATTCATACATACTTCAAACATGCAAGCTAGCCATCACTAGCACGTGCATAACCCATACATAGCATACTGACATATTTGCTAGCCATCGCCAGCGCATACATATCCACATCCGTAAAACATGCATACATCTCATGCATATCAATCATACCATACAATCATGCTTACACGCACATCATGCAATCGGATCATTACTTAACATCCAAGCATGGAATCATACAATCCTAGCATGCTACTACTCATTCAAAGCATGCTTCATGAATTTACGAGTTCAAAGCTCCCCTACCTCGTAATCACGACGTTCGATGGCGAGCACCCGACGGTGGCGGCGGAGTTGGCGGTCAAAACCGTTGCCTAGCTGAGAGAGCTGCTGTCCCGAGGATTTTAGGATGTGTCGGAACTATCACGGCCAAACAGAGTGTCAGATATCAATGCGGCAAAACCCGCGATCTACGGCGGCACCCTAGGGCGGCCGGGAGAAATATCGTGCCAACCTAAGTGGCGGTGCAACCCGAAGTCAAGGGTGTACACTCTAAAGATCAGCCGGTGGCTAAGACGTGCACAGCCGGCCACAAGACGTCGAAATCGGCCGTGGACAGCACCCAACGGCAACGATTCCGGTCAACAAAGGCCCACATAAGGGCGGAGAGCGTGGGGCAACGCTCGAGAATCAAAGGAGAGGTGGAAGACAGCTCTAGTGGTCAACTCCACTCGGTGGCAAAGCCAACCAATGGTTAGGCGGCACGAATGCGGCGCCTAAACCCAGAAGTACACGTGTGGCTACATGCGCACGCGGCCCAAAGGGCGGGGGAGATGGCTGAAATAAGGCGACTCATGGCCCACAAAAGCCAACCGGGCTAAGGCCCTAGCGGTGGCCAATCTAAGTGGCGACATCGCCGATCGCCACCCACAACCAAAACCCATGGTGCGGGCAGCTGTGCATCTCGCACGGTATAGGGCAAGGGGAGGGTTCAAGGTCGTGCAAAGGCTATGAGGCCGTCACTGGCCAAGGCCTAAGCAGGTGAACTCGTCCACCTTCTGTCAAGGTAAGACATACAAATTCTTGCCCGAGGCCGTCCGGTACCGACGGCGTAAAATGGGCAAGAAGGATCAACGGCACACATGCCGGTAAGGCGGACTAGCTGCGGCTACGGGCCGCAAGGCTGAACAAGACCCAGAGGGTGGCCCACTGGTGTCACCGGGCTGGGGCGGAGCCGAACTAAGGTCCACCAAAACAAATCCGGCGTCCGACTGATAACGTCAGTCACCACGTCCAAAACGGACGCAGACCAAAAATATGGGACGACCGGGGAAAACCCATAAGGGCGGAGCGGCCATGGGGGCAGCGGCTGAATCGGGCACGGAGGTGTAGTCCACTGCCTTCGCCGGAGCAAGGCGGGGCTAGGGGAAGGCCGAATCGGTCGCAGATCACCGCCGGCGGCCAATGTTTGCCCAAACAGTCCGTCGGCGGAACAGTGAACAGAGGGGGGGAAAAGAGATGGGGCGGTGGTGCCGAGGCCCACCGGGCCGGGAGGAGGGGCTCCTCGCCGTCGCCGGCCCAGGGCGGAGCTGTGGCCGGCCGGTCGGGCCAAGCCGGCCCGTGGCGGCGGCGGAACGGCGTGAAACAGTCGGGCGGCGAAACAGGGCAGCAAAGAGAGGGAGCGGGACGGCGGAGCTGGGGCCGTCCGGGGCCGGGGGGAGTGGCCTCCCACCGTCGCCGGCCCATGGCGGAGCCGTGGGCGGCTGGCCGGCCCTCGCCGGCTCGCGGCGGCAGCGGAATCGCAATAACACAGTAAAGAGGCTAACCAGAAAAGTCGGGGCGGCGCGGCCGTGGGCGGCCGGGGCAGTGGCCCCTCGGCGTCGCACCGCCGGGGCGGAGCCTGTGCCGGCGTCCTGCGGCCTGCCGGCGGCCGGGCACACTGAGCAGACCGAAAAGGGGGGGGCGGCCACTGTTCATCCAGCCAGGTTCTGGATCGGGTGATCCCGACCCGATCCGAATTTTCCTGTTTTATTTTTTTTTTCTTTTTCTTTTTCCAAACGTACACTCAACGCGCGTTAACCCACTGGTTACGCGTCGAACCTCCAAAATTTGCGCCGTAAGCGCGCAGCGAGGCCCGTGGCCCGTGACTAAGCCCCACACCCGACTCTACGGGTATAAATACGGGGAAAAGACACAAATACCCATACGCTGAAACGTCACATTTTCCTGCCGAAAATAACCAGAAAAATGGCAGAAAAATCCCAGAAAATCGTAGAAAAATCAGGGACCTTACAAAGAAAGCAAGCGATATTATGGAGCAACAATTATTGGCCACATTTTCATATGAAGAAGGAAATACTACCGAGACATATGACACAGAAATAGAAGATTTTGCTCAAAGCAATGAAGATATGGATCAATATATTGAGGGATTGATGCATCTCTATAAAGATGACAAAGAAATAAAATACTTACCGTAATGAAAATGGACAATAAACATGATAGAGACATTTATGCTAATATAAGCATAAAAGAATATGTATTCAAAGATGGACAAAAGCAACATGGACAAATGAAGACAAAAGAAGACTCTCAATGATGACAAGATAAGGAAGACAAAGAAATATATCTTTATGCATAATTGAAGACCATAAAGTAATCTACTTTATGCATTATTACTGATAACTCTTAAAGTGCATTCTATAGGATAAGAATTTTTATCCTCCTTTTTTTTATTATTTCTTTATTTTGTTTGTATACTACCCAAAGTCACTATATAATGAGACTATATTGTAATAAGGAGGAAGAGTTTTTCCTACCCGACTCTTCTTTCTCTTGTAAAGACTTCTCTCCTTCTCTTTGTAATCTTTTCTTTCTTTGTTCAACCATCTGTACAAAGTCTCTCATTGTTAATAAATTTCTCTTTCTCATTTCACTTCTTTCTTCTTCTTCTTGCTCTTTTATTTTATTTTGCTTATGATATGGTAGCTAAGGCATGAAGATTATAGAGGGGTAAGTGTGCGGTCCACACGTGTTTGTGAAGGTGAGGTCAGGTATGTAGGGGAATGAAGAGATATTCCTTTTTGTTTTCTCTTCACCTTTCACATGTTATTATAGATTATGGATGATGGATTACTTTCTTGTTCCCTCTTGAAACGATATGGTCTACATATCATCGCTTACATCCTCTTAAAGTGGATAGAGCCATGATATATATATATATATATTCTCTGAAAAGCCATAGGTTGAGGGGTGGAAAGTTTTGGGGCCAATTTTTTACCTTTTTTATGTATGTTTCTACTCTAGTTTCCCTTTCCCCGTTGCACCGAACAGTGTAAACTAAGGTTTTTTTAGAAGATTCCTTTCCCACACTATCCACCAATCCAAACAGATCCTTAGCAATCTCAAGGGCAACAAATGTGTTAGAGGTAGCTTTGTTGCCTTGTCTTGTATGTTTTGTTGTGTTATGAGTCAAGGAACAATGCTTTTGCAAATCAAGCAATTGATTGGCATCATATGGATCAACTCCAAACTACTTTGGAGGGTTTGACTAGCATAGTTAAAACTGAGGTTTATGAGCAAGCACATAACATCCAACAACAAGAAAT
Source organism: Saururus chinensis (assembly GCA_035235625.1). Taxonomy (NCBI): domain Eukaryota; kingdom Viridiplantae; phylum Streptophyta; class Magnoliopsida; order Piperales; family Saururaceae; genus Saururus; species Saururus chinensis. Next base: position 28,979,221 of record CP141142.1, read on the forward strand.
ATTGTATGAGTTTCAGGCAAAGTTGCGCGAGGCTTAGTAGCAATTGAGGAATGTGGTTGGGTAACCACCAAACAATGCACAACTAGAAGAGTACTAGACGCCAGAGGTCTTTTTGACAGAGAAGATCAAGAAGTTAGAACCTCCAATTTTTAAGGGTGAGCCAAAACCTTAGTAGTTGGTTCATTGGTCACCAAATGGTGAAGATTTTTCAATTGATGAGTTGCTCTTAGACCCAAAAGAGGGAACTTGCTATGCTCATGTTGTAAGGAGAAGTTGAGGTTTGGTGGGATTCTGTGAGGGCTCATTGTTTCCCTAACCAAGTTGCAATTGTCTAGGATGATTGTATGGAGGTTTTCATCAAAAATTATTTCTCCGAGGCTGTGCAAGATGAGACGAAGTTGGAGTTCATGGAACTCAAGCAAGGGAGCATGTCTGTGATTGGGACGTATTTTCTATGCTCCCCACTGACAATGCGCCCAACATAAGGAACACATGGAAGCCCTTCATGCGTGAGAATGATGGAGAAAATGCGAGCAAATGTTTGTGTTAGTGAACTAATGCTAACATTCTCTAGTGTGTGCGCCATCATCTCAAATATCAAGGGCTCCCATGCATTCCTTTTTGGGGGAATTGTCAATGGGGAGCATAGAAAATGCTTCCCTGTGGCTGAGTATGAGATGAAATTCTTGGAGATTGAGTGTTTCACAAGTGATTTGGTTTAGAGGCCTTCTGTTCATTCAAAGAAATTCTTGTGTGAAGCCATCCCTTCAAGAAAACTGGTGATTCTTTGAGACTTGAGAGAAGTTGTTGAGAGTGCCTTAGCCGCTAAACAAGAGACTACTGATTTCCATAAACAATAGGGGCACAACAACAACAACAAGAGGTAGAGAAATGGTGCGTAGTAGAACCAAAAGAACCAAAGGCCCAAGGTGGGAATAACTTTGTAAATGGTAATGGAAGAAACAACAATGATGGTGGCCATGATTTTGGAAGAATTGGGTTTGCAACTTTGAACACCCCATTGGTTTGTCCAAGGAGCAAGAAGGCTCATGGCCCCTCATTCATGTGAAGATGGTTTAATGACTTGTTTCAAGTGTGGGAAGATGTGGCACTTCAGAAAGAATTGTCCAAATAAATTTTATTCTGGTGTTAGATTGTACCCCCAATTTATTTTTGAGTCTATGGTTGAGCCAATTTTTAGTGTTCCATGTTTCATTTGATTCTGATGTTGTTAGGTATTTTCCCTAAAATTTGGAGTCAACTGCTATCTAAAACCATGGTTTTGACTAATAGCGTGTAGTTGGGTATTTTGGTCCATGTAATATTGTAAAATGGTTTTTATGCATTTCTTGCATATTTTTCCTTTTGTTGCTATACCACGGGGTTGGATTGGTATATATTCTGGTATGGGTAACAAATTAATAAAATAGAAATATTTTATGTGATGAGAGCCTATCTAGAAAATGACTAAAATAGTCCAAGTGGGCTCCAAGAACTTTTTGGTGGCATAGACAAATACCATTAGAACTGGTGCGGACTATAGACGGGAGGTTTTACAAGCCCTTTGGCCAAGGGTACTAGGAAAAGTGGAAAACTACTATTATATTTCTGTAAATCATGATCATACAATTTACTTAAATACTGTTAGAGGTTTCACATATACTTTATGTTGATTTTAAATATTTTACCTATATGTATAGTTTTCAAAGCATGAGAATGTGGTATAGTGTTTTTAAATTATTTACTAGGCATAAGCTCATGGGTGGTTTTTGTTTTGTATGAACTTGTCCACCGCGTGTACTTGCACATATAATGTGTTCAACCTTGCAGATTCTTAGTCAGGAGATTGCAAGAGTTCATAGAATAATAATTGTCTTCTGTGACAAGAGTAGATGGATAGATATTTCTAGTGAATGAGACTCTTGATTGACCATTTTATTTATTTTTAAAGATTTCAATATCTTTTCCACAAGATGTATCTTGTGGTGAATTTATTTCCTTTAATTTAGATTATTTATTTAAGTAAAATTCATAGTAAATGATTATTGTTCCCAAGTGGGCCACATTGCATTTCTCACTTCCACCTTGTTGCTACTTGGGCTTTCAAGGTTGGGGTCGTGACTGAACCGGTAAATATGCAATACACCTAGTGTCACTAATTTCAGTATGAAGGTAAAACACCTAATTAGCTAAAAGAGATTTGTTCAATGGCAACTAACAATGTTGAAAGCCTACTATCAAAATCCAATCAGCAACTATCAACTTCCTACTCACAAATGCAAATTTAAAACTTCCAACTATCAATTGCTAACTAGAAAGTGCCATTTTTTTATCCAAATGTCCACACTTGTCTATATGTATTTGAAGCATTTAACAAATTGATGTAAATTCCTCTCATTATTCTTTTTACAGACGTGGTGATGGAGGTGTTACCCATCTAACAAAATAAGGTAAACTAACTGATACAACCCCACTATTATGGTAGTATACTCAGTCTAGAAAGCAACCTGGTCATGGAGGTGGTACTCATCAACTAAAGATGTGTCAAAACCACAAAATCCTAACCCTTTAATAAACTAACCAATACAACCTCACCCTTATACTAGTATTTTAAGAACATATGTGTCATATGTTAGGTTACTTGGCTAATTTCTTTATTAAAATTATGTTAGAAACCTTGAGTATATACCTAGCCTTAAAATATGATTAGATGTAGTAGTGGTTAAGTCAAATTTAGAATTGATGGACTTGAAAAATAGAAGTAGATGTGTTCTTATAGCTTAACACAAAAGACTAAAGGTTGTTGATGGCTTTTGAAACTTATTCAGATCACATTTTCAAATCAAAATCACTTGGAGAAGTTTCAGAAGTAATTTCATAGGTTTAGGAGGTTTTATGGTAAGAAAGGAAAAATTGTAATTAAACAATACCATCAATTGATCGCTGGATAATATGAAGAATGAAATGATTGATCAGCACCTGAATCAGCCCAGTGTTAAATGAAGTTGAGAGTTATCGATTGATCGTTAAGGTAGACTGATCAATCGCTCAATGTATTGTGTGCTTAGAAAACTAGTAAATGAATGATCATTAATAGTTTTAGTTGCCCTAAATAAGTCATTTATAATTGGATTTTTTCCTTGTTGAAGTCAAACACCAAAATCATTTTCGAGAACTATATGAGGGATTGGAAGTGTTGAATTTGAAGAGAGGAAAACCTTAAAAATTTTGAGAAGGGGGAGACCTTTGCTTATTGTTTTCCTTGGGGAATTCACATAGACCTCGAAGAGAAGATCAATGGTGAATTCATAAAAATATTCCATAGCTAGAAGAAGAGATTTCATGCAAAAGTTTCAAAGAGGAGTTTACAAAAATTCTTCAATGAAAGATTGAAGAATCCAAAAGGCCAAAGTCAATTCAATAAGAGGAACTTGTTATGAGAAGACAAAGACAAAGCAAGGAGGAAGAAAAGTTTCAAGTGCTTCAGGGAGAAGACTTGATGGCCAACAACAATAAGAATTTATAGAAATAAAACCAAAAGGAGTTTGTATTAGAGTCAAAACAAATATTGGTAGTTTGCTTATGTCATGTAATTGTCTTGGTTACTAGTAGTGCATTGATTTGGTTCCTTGTTAGAATGTTCGTGGATTTTTACCCAATTTTAGGTTTTTCATGTTAAATTATTGTGTGTTCATGTGCAGAAGGGTGCTTTATGCTTGATGGTTTGATAAATTGTTCATCACGAGTGCGTATAGAGTAGTTTCATTATTTTCACTATAGAAAAAAATTATATGCAACGTGGTGATCCGCTAAGTTGAGTAAATGGATTATAAACTCACAAGTGGAATATGAGGATTTTAATTTAAAATTTGCTTTTAATTCATGCTATCTATCAAGTTTTGCATGCATATATGAATTTGGTTGTGTTAGTGTTGATCAATTCCTCTTAGACTTGCTCAATTTTTCAAAAGGTTTATTTTTACTGATTTAGTGTGTTTGTTTGAACTTTTTTTCTTGTGTTTATTTGGTTCATCTTGTCTAATTCTTTTTCTTCTAGTGATGATGAGAATTTTGATGTTGAAAGTTATTTTGAACCAATTATTGAATTGAGTAAAAAGTATAAGAAATTAGAGAAGAATGTCAAATTGAATGAGGAGACAATTGAATATATTTCTATTGACAAATTTCAATTGGTTGAAGATAAGGAATTACTAGAGAAAGAGGTTCAATCCTTAAGGGGTGAACTTGAGAAAGAAAGAAGAATATTTATATCTTTAGAAGATAAACTTGTGTCTACTAATGAAGAAGATAATGTCTTCAAATATGATAAAAGTAATTTTTAAGACAAGATAAAATTCTTAGAGAATGAAGTTTATGATAGAGTAGAGATAAATAAGGCTTATTTGAAGAAGATTGAAGATCTAGGGTGTGAGTTAAAGACATCTCAAGATAAATTGAAAACTTTCACCTTAGGGAAAGAAAAGTTGGACAAGATTTTGTACATGGAAAATGATTGTAGTGATAAAAGAGAAATAAAGTTTGATGAGTCAAATTCTATTAGTTTGATATCACAAAGTTTGTCCAAGCCAATGAACCTATGCACATTAAGAAGGGTATAAGTTAGCAATGTGTCAAAACCTAAGAATTCTCCTAAATATCAAAGTCTAAAGTATAACATTAGGAAATGACATAAAAAGGTGATAATGATAAGTCTTTAATTATTCAAATTCAAACTATGAAATACAACATAAATTACCTTAGTCAATGTGTCATGAACAAATAAAAAACTAAGGAGATTTACGATGTTTCATACTTGAATAATTTGCCTAAGAAGAGGAAAGAAATCAATTCAAAATATAAAAAACCTCAAAGACATGTATATTAGAAAATATACACCAAACTCCACATTGAAGACGATTACTCAAGAAAATAGGACGAAAATATTTTAAGTTGAATTAGAAAAGATGTCTTAGAGAACTTTAGATATCAAATTTATGGAACAAGGAAAAGCACCTTAGATTGTCTTAGGATAGGATGTTTAGGCAAAGCTAAGGAGCTTGACATATCTAAGAAAAGTGATTTTGATTTGTGTCTATGGTTTAATTATCTTTTGGATACTTATGTTTTTAGTTTTATTGTAATTTACTATGTTTACATGATTTTAATTCATAGGTTTTGAATTGAAAAAAAAAATAGAATATGTTAAAAAACACAAAAGAAAATTATGTAGTTTTTTCTTAAGTTTGTAATTGGCTTGTTTTGGTTTTTGATTAGTTCAACTATTAAGACATTGAAATTCATTTTCCTTTAAGCTGAAAAGCAACATGATTAGTGGTCAAACATACCTTAATGAAGAGAAGGATACACTAAGGAGAATAAAGATCAATTTGATTTTCTTTTCCTTGATGTTGTAATTCCCTGATTTTAAAAACTTTGGACACATCATGTTTAGATTCAAGTCACTTTTATGTATAAACATCAAGAGAGAATTCTTAAACATAATTTGACTTAGGCGTTTGGATTCTAGTGAAGTTTATGTGATCAAATTATAGAATCTTTGGCTAGATTTTTATTTAGAATTCAAATAAAAAATTAATATAATATATTTTAATGTTTATGAGTCGTATGTACTTCAATATCTTTAGGTAATAGATTTATCATTGTGAAGATGATGGGGAAGGGCTAGGCTAGTGTGAAGCTCTCATCCGCTTAACATCAAGAAAAATTAATGAAACCAAAAAAATAGATAAAGAATAAAAAAATAAATGATGTAGAAATGATTCAAAAAATGTCAATCCTTAAAAAAATAATTTGATGGAAAATATAACTCAGAAAGAGGCATGGACATAATTTTATGAATTTTTTTATTTTATCTTTTTAGGCAAATCATGTACATAAATTCTAGCTAAAGTCAGTTAAAAATTGTGAACGTAGTTTTTACTAAGATCTGAACAAATTTGTTTTAGTTTGGTTAAGAGTGATCTTGTGATATTCAAAATTAAAAGAGACATGAGTTGAATACATTGGTGGTTTTCTTCAAAAAGTAATAAAAGAGGATTAATGTGTAAAAAAGAAGAGAATTAAATTGACAATCACATACCAATGGAGTTGACTAATCTAATACAAGGCATTAATGAACATAACCTATGGATGCACTTAGATTAAAGGAAAATTAGTTAAAAAATCATCAAAAGGTGCTCAACTATGATCTTTTCACTGTTTGATTTTTATTTTGAGTTCTTAATCTCAAATTAATGTGCATTTAAAGGAATTCAATGATTTTTAGCATTAAAATTTATCTTGATTTGTTTTACGAATGTTTTGAAAACAAAAAAATCGATTACTCAAAGTTTTTAAAGCACATTTTTTAAAATGAATATTTCAAAGTTAAGAAATAATTAACTAAATTTTTAGACATAGTCTTAATTGCTTATATCTTTTATGTATAAAAGTCAAATTGATATGATTCCTCTTAATTTGAAATTATGTTCTAGTTGCTTGAATTGTTGAACATTTAAATTCTATGCTTACTTGTTTCTTAGAATAATATTATATGAGTATGTTCTCGTTTGTGAATACCACACCACATTATATATAAGTGACATGGATTAAGAGGGAGAGTTAGTGTAAAAAATGATAAACATTTGATATATTGTGATTATTTTGTTTCATGTCTTGATGATTGTGTACCTAACTAATATGCTTAATTGGCATTTTTATTACTTGCTAGTTTTTACTTTTTATCAATTTATATCAAAAAGGGGGGAAAATGATTAATGAAAATTAAAATATTTATCTTTACTTCACTGAAAAGTACTAAACAAATCATTTTGATTTGAAATGTGTAGGATAAGTATAGGGTTATCTAAGGCTTTTTAAGATCAATTATGAATGAGTCAATGCATTATGTCAAGAGTTATAATTTTATTTTAATTTTTAATTGTGTAGTAGTTTGACTAAAAATATCCCAAGGGGGAGATTGTAAGACCATATGTATTATATGTCAAGTTAATTGGCTATTTTCTTAGTAAAAAATATGTCAGAAACCTTGAGTATATACTTAATCTTAAAATCTGAGTAGATGTAGTTGTAGATGTGTTTTTATGGCTCAAGACAGAAGACTAAATGTTGTTGCTAGTTTTTGAAACTTATTTAGGTCACATTTGCATACCAAAACTACTTAGAGAAGTTTCATAAGTGATTTCTAAAGTTTTAGGGCAAAACAGGCAAAATTGTAAGTAAATAGTACCATCGATCAATAACTAAATAATATGAAGAATGAAATGATCAATCAGCACCTAAATCAGCCCTATGTAAAACAAAGCCAAGAGATTAATCGATCGATAGGGTAGACCGATCGATCGCTCAAGGTATCATGTGTTCAAAACACAAGAAATGGTCGATCGCTATCTGAAACAATTAATCACTAACAATTTTAGTTGCCCTAAATAAGCCATTCCAAGTTAGATTTCTTTCCTTGTTGAAGTCAAACACCAAAATCATTTTAGAGAACTATATAAAGGATAAGAAGTGACAAATTTGGAGGAAGAAAAAACTAAAAAATTTGGAGAAGGGAGAGACATTTGCTTATTGTTTCCTTTGGGGAATTCATGTAGAGCTTGAAGAGGATATCAATGGTGTATTCATAAAGATATTCCACAACTAGAAGAAGAGATTTCATACAGAAGTTCTAAAGAGGAGAAAATCTTCAATGAGAGGTTGAATAATCCAAAGGCCAAAGTTAATACAACAAATAGGTGCTTGTTGAAGGCTAAAAAGAACAACGACAAAGTAAGGAGGAAGAAAATTTTCAAGTGCTTGAGAGAAAGATTTGAAGACCAACAACGATAAGAATTTGCGGAGATCTAAACAAAATGAGTTTTTGTTAGAGTCAAAATAAAGGTAAGTGGTTGTCTTGTGTCATGTAATTATCTTAGTTAATAGTAGTACATTGATTTGGTTCCTTGTTGGAACTACCGTGGTTTTTTTACCTAAGTTTAGGTTTTTCACGTTAAATTATTGTGTGTTCATGTATGGATTGAACACTTTATGTTTGATGGTTTGATAGATTGATTCATCGTGAGTGCGCATAGAGAGTAGTTTTATTGTTTCGGCTATAGAAAAAAATTGTGCAAAGAAACCTCATCTCGTTGTCTTTATCTTCATTAGATAATCGAACTATGGGCAATGTGGTGATCGGCTAAGTTGAGTAGATGGATATTAAACTCACAAGTAAACTAAGTATGGAAAACAATATTACCATATACATTTCTCCATTTCCCCACCCTTGCTTTGTAGACAACGTGAATGTATAGGTGTATCTTTATCCATGCAATATGATGTGTACAACTTTATTTTACTACGTAAAACTGCGCATTCATTCTATCATATATAAAAAAACACATACAATCTAAACATATTGACTACAGAAAACTGAAAATTGGAAGCTAAATGCTAACAGTTGCAAATATCCAATTGCTAGTTGCCAATTGGAACTTGGTAATAGAAATTGGTTTTTTGCCCATGGTATTTCACATTACAATGTCAAACTACTATACTATACTGCTATCTTTTAAATAATATAAACATTCAAACTTAAATCACATAATGCATTTACGAGTATGGCTTACAATAAAAATATGTCCTTTCCTTTTAAAAAAATGCATGGTCTTTTCTTAATAGTAGATATGCAGACTAATTGCCTCTCCATATTCATTATAGTCATATACGTTTCTTAACTAAAACCTCATATAATTTCCTCATTATGCAAACACTGTAGTGTCGTGGACTACCCCCAACAAAGGCTTATGTGTTATCTCAAATAAAACCCAATACATTTATGAAAGATGTAGAGTTATTACAGCATGTTGATCATGGTTGTTGCTTTAATAGGGGAAAGGGGGACCATGTGATGACACCTTTTGTAGAGGAAGTAGGTCGTATGGATCAATTGGAGTGGCAATTCATAGCACGCTAGGGCTGGGGAGCTAGTGGCAGTTGGAAATCTCTTGTTGCATACAACATTTCCCACATTTAGCTAACATTATGAGCATATCTCATATTATAGAGCCTAGGTACGTAAAATGGCCTAATCCAATTTATTGGAAATTTCATGCTAGGTGGAAATTGTCGTTCTACCATAGCCGATCACCCCATCTTCACAAAAAAAAATTGGAGTTAAAATTAACCTCAAGATTCGGATTGCATTCTAAGATCTTGATAGACACAATTAGTATATCATGAAAATAACTATAGTTCTGGAAAAAAAAAGGCTGGTGAAAAAGCCTGACTATGAGATTTGTGGGAAACCGTGATGAAGCTGCCTGCTCATAAAGGAAAAGTCGTCACCAAGGTGCAACTAAAACAATGAAGAAGTTGTTGAAAAAGCAAATTGATGAAAAATTAGAATTTTTAGCACCATTGTTTGAAAAAAAAAGTAGCCAGTGGTGAAACATGCCATATCTAATGTCTTGCTAGCTTTTAATGAAGGATTTGCGGAGTGATGAGTGTTGCATTGTTGCAAAGTCATAAGAGTTAAACTTGACCTGCAATTGGAACTAAAAATTGCCGTGGTGTAATATTGAAGCTTTAACTACTATCAAAAGAAGAGGGAATTGCAGATTGGTATGTCAAAGTTGTCGAATTAGACACTGATATTGTGAATATTACCCTTTGGCAGACCAACTCATCAAGTCAATTTTACAATATTAATGATATTATGAAATCAATTTTGATGTTATGTTGAAAGGAGAAAGTTGGTATGACCACACTTTCATCTAGATCAGACTGTTGCCTAACTTTGAGTTATGTGCATTATTAGATCAAAATCTAAACGCCCACATTGGCCCGGTTGGAATTGGTTTAACTGTGATAAATCTTGTCAATATCTAATTCAGCAACTTTGACATGCCAATATGCAAATCCCTATATATATAAAAAAAAACTATATCCCAGGCTCGTTGGTATCTTAGGACTAGACAAGGAGACATGATTGTTTGCATTAATTTGGTAAATTTTGGATGATATAATGTAGTGGGGAAGCATGCACATATAAGGTTGGAATTGGGTCAGCTGAAGTTTAGCCTTGGCCTAACCTATTAGCCTTTTTTTCAGCTGTGGTTTAGCCCTAGACCTAAGGGACATTTTTCCTTTTCCTTTTTTATATTTTTTATTAAAAAATATTTCTTAATAAAAAATCTATAATCATTGGGTGAGGTCCTATTAGTTAACCTTGTAAAGCACAAGATAATATGCATTTAGCCTTTAAATGAGGTCATTCACAACTTACCATAATGACTTCCACGTATAAAATCTCCTAAACTTTATTAAAATATGCAACATTCTCTATTTTTCTTCCTTTTCAACCTAATGTCAGACTATTAAAAAATATAAAAAATAATTATTTTAATACTTATAGGCAGGCTAAATAGGCTTATAGGTTTTTTATTCCTTGGCCCTAACTCAACCCTATTCAAGGTGAGCTAGAAATTTAAAACTTTAACCCTAAGATCGGGCTAAAAACATTTTAATCCTGACTTGCATTTTTACATGTGGAGTAGGGCTGCGCCAACAGTTAAAAGCTTCACTCTATTGACAGTTATTAACATTTTCAAGAAAATAATTCATTTCATTTTTTTTATTTAATAACATGATCTACTTTTCAATTTTAGAAATTGGAAGTCATAGGCATTTAATTTTAAAAATAAAAGTTATAATACTAATTTTTTTTGTCCGATGGATCGCATTTCATGCCAATTGATCAACTACTTATGGCATGAACATTGTTCGTGTGTTGATGCTCTCACAGAAATCGAACCCTTTTTTAACTCAAATCAGAGGGTTTTAGACAAATTTTGATACTGAAATAACTTCCTCATTTCTTTTTTTCCAAATCCATCTGATTCATGTGATTTCAAGACTCGAAAATATGAGTTTTAGCCGTCACTTTCGCAGGAAACAAAAGCCGCTTTATGTCTAACGTGTAGCTAACACGTCACATCTAGCTTTCCACTTGCTTTTCCTGGAACCCTCTTCATAAGAGAGTTCCCGCAAAAGGTTCATGCCAAAATGATGCCAAGTATCAAAAGGACAACAAAATTTTCAAGATTCTATATTTGGAAGCCTAAGTTTTTGGTATCATGTATACATTGTACGGCTTTTACTTGAACATGATTTTATAATGATCTACGCCGTAAGTGAAGAATTTTTTAAACGATCTGTGAAACAGCGAGCAAATTAGTACTGCTCTCTTTTTGCATGTTTATGCTTAGTTTTGCAATCAAAAGTTCTTTTTGTATACCATGAGCATGGTCTACTTGATTTCACCTTTATTTTGCCCAAATCTTGATTCAGAGAATCACCTCTCCAGGGCATTTTGGTCACTTTTAAGGGGTGAAAAGGTCATTTCATTAGGACAAACAATTGATAGTCTTAGCTGTGATTTCATAGGCACCAGATGTTCTCCTCCATTCTGCTAGCTTTTGTCCTTTTGACGGGACATACAGGAGCTGATCCTCTTGAGGCAGGGTAAAAAACAGGCGGCATGTTCTCTCCAGGGTCACAGCTTCAAGATGGGCCACGTGACTTTCGTTACGAGGCCATTCAGGCTATGTAACTCACTCGATGAGGTGGAGAGTGTTACATTATTCAATCCGTTATTACCTTTTGAGAACTATTGAGCTACAAAACCCATTAAAACAGTTGAATGCGGTTGTGATGCTCAACCATGACCCCAGCTTCTCCAGTGCGACGCCAATCAGGTTTAACAGCAGTATTTGCAGTGCGACATATTTTCTAATTGTAAAATTCATTTCTTACAAGAGATTCTCACTTACTGTTGAAAGTCTTCAAAAACGATAATTTACAGCAGCTCTCTGGATATGTATATTACATGTACAAATTAGTAAGGTATATAAAAATCTTGGCCAGAATAAAGAAAACAAAACCAAGAGTCAAACGACAAGCAGGTGGTGAATGGTCTTCATGCCGCCGTGAACTCCCATATTTTTACAGTTCCGTCATCACTTGCTGATGCAAGTAGCCCAGTTCCCTGATTTGATCATGAGAAGATGGTAAGCAAAATGGAAGATAAATGAAAGGCACCGCTAGAAAGACTGGTGATTGAACAACATTTCTGTATTTTATCACACGAGGTTTGATGAACATGTTGGAAGCTCCCAATATCTAGAAATCAATAGAATGATCCGTTCTTTTGCATGTCCAGCAAGTAAATTGACAGCTAGGCTTAAGCCCCTCAGTAGTATGATGCACCAGAAATGTGAAAATGATGGGAATGAGCTACGGTTCTACATGTCCCACGATCTTAATGTTCAACATGTCGTTACCACCGTTTCTATAACAATTCCATGTCAAAGTCCAGTTTCCAGCTTCAAGTTATTAACCTACTAGCCACAATCAATCTCCACCAGATCTCACTCCTAATAGATATTTCCCCCCTTCACTGGTGAGCTGATATAAACATTCAGAAACACTCAAGATAGTTGATATTCTATCTAAAATCAACACAATAATAGATTTTCTTTCCTCTCTTTCCATTGCTATTCCTCAGCAAGCCAGGCACTACTCTCTTTCCATTTCTTCTCTCTATTGTCCTCCACAGCCCCACCACCACACTTGTACTAGAGCTACAGCCTGCAATCACCACCCTCCACCACAGCCACCATCATATGAAGGGAAAGAATTGCAAATGAAAAAAATTGGTTTTCCTTTTATTTCCCTTTCCTGGTAATATACATTGACAAATGTAATTGCATATAATGCGAGATCTTTTTACAGCATCAACTCAGATAAGTAACTGCTGCTACAGGGGTAATGACATGAGTAGTTTAATATTTTTTAAAATAGGATATTTCTAAAAGATATTTAATATTGCTCCTACATGACGGTCATTTCTCAAGGATATGGAAACATTTCCATTTTTTCTTGTTTCTTGTGAGACTAAGGTGTACAAGTATTTCAAATGTAGAAACTAAAAGAGACTACATGAGATAGAGGAATCAGTTGCAAAACGTGAATCACCAGAGAAAGGCATAAAGATAAGGAAAATAATTAGCATTGATCAGTTTATATATTAACACATAAAGACCATTGATCAGTAAATGTGCTAATTTACCCACCTTAGGGTTCCATTGGACAGAATTTACATCCATGTCATGAGCTTTTTCCTTCTTAAACAATAGCTGGTAAGATGGACAACCTTCCTGCTTTCACAATAATCATACAAGTAAACACCAAAATGCTACAGTAATCAATTGATGTAGGCAAAAATTTCTACCTTATATGCAACATCCATGCCTTGCCAAAAAAGAATCATAACTAAGTTGACCTCATCTCTAATATATGCATACTAATCTTACACTAAATTCTTCAAATCCAAGAGTATGCTGCTGTTCTGCTGTCCATGTTCATAGACAATGATCATAGCAATATCTTCTAAAATTTTAGTTCATGTAAAACAATTGACCAAATTAGATTTTATTCTAATGTTTTACAAAAAATTCTGTTTGCTTTTTGAAATTGCTGGCATTTCTTAAGTGGAGGGAGCCCCTATGAGGCAAAAGATTAGATTTTTACACACAATGGCACAGATAGGAAGTGTATACTCTTACTATATAGACATAATCAACATACAGCTTCCCACCATGATTGTGCAGTCTAATACTGATAAAGTAGAAACGCTGATGATGAATATCTCCCCTTTTAATTTCACATTTATAAGCACCAAGGGACAAAATCAAGTGCTTATCAATTATTCCAGCCCACTTTATATCCCTTTCCAATTTCCTCAAAACTAAAGGAAGATTTGATGAAACAGAAAACTTGCACACTTGCACTTGGAAGTTCAACAAACTTTTCAGAAACATATTTATCAGATTTTATCGGAGAATTCCATTTCTCATAGCAATATTGATGTTAGGGACATAATATGTTTCACTGAGGTGGCAAGACAGATATCTGATGGCTCTTGGCTGAGAGCACTCTATTCAACCAACCCCCCCAACCCACCAAAAGCATATATTAGTCATTAGAAAGTTCCCTAAATTTAGAAAAACTATATCTAATTTTGCAAAACAATATATGCATCATATACATATACATTTAGTGGAAATATGGACTAAATTTATATGAACGTGCTGTATACATATCTCACTACAATTATAGAATCTCAATATGAAACTGACAACAGTTTAACATGTTTTTGTAGTTTGGATACATTATTGTCCCAAATATACATTATCATGGAGATGGTGAAACATTCTCAATCTCATTCAGACTTGTTGAGAGACTTTTTTTATGTTATCTGGTTCAGAGAGATCCGAGATGGCAAAACTTGGGTTATAGGGCACGGATGTAAATTAAACTTCAGAGGCAGACACTAGAAAGTAAAATGTCAAACTTCTCAAGATACAAGAAACCGGAGACCATCGACATTAAGAACAGAGGACAAAAATAAAACCAGATCAGAAGTCCTTGTTTTATGCCAAGGATACTTTGTTATGCAAAAATCGAAATTTCAATCTTAAGTTCTACGTAAAATCTAGACAAAAACATTATACTCTTAATCATTATGAAAGAGAAATATGACAAAAACATCCAACATATGACTAGTTATATGCAAAACAAGTATGATTCTTCTGGTATGCCTTCCATAGATTAACCTATTGTGTCCTCCTACGAAGCATGGATACTTCTAAAGGGGCATCTTATCCCTATTGTACCTGTATCCATGTCAGTTACAGCTGCCTGCGCGTCCTACCTTTGATATCACACATCAACCATAAACTACTTCATCAAATCCTTTCTAAATAAGGTTAACATTAAACAAATGCTAAATGACTTAGAAGTTAGAACTATGTGCTTTCCGCTCAAAAGATCTAAGTGATACTGTTCCAAAGTAATATATTACTCTTTGTGGGACAATGTCCCCTGCAAAAATGGGGTATTTATAATAGCATCTCAGGCATATAGCTACAATTCTCATTATTATTAAGCTTTTACTACAAGAACCAACTTAAAATATACCTAAAATATATAAAAAATATTATTTTAATACATGTAACCCCACGTATCGTATCTTGATTTTTTTAATATGCAGTCAGTAAAACAAAAACCACACTATGATAACTATATAAGGGCTAAGTTCTTCCTACTGTGACCATCAAACTCTTTCCCACCAACTCAATATTAACATGTGCTGATCTAGCCTTTTGGATCATTGACTGGCTCCCCAAGACCTTTACCATATGGTGCAAATATCTCACTATCCCCCAAAGCCCACCTCAGACAGATAAATTGGACATAATACATTTAAATGTGGCAAGTATATTTAGGACACCAAGTGTTCCTCCTTTTAAAAAATTCAGGTAAAAAAAACAACCATAACTTATCATGAACAAGGTTAGCAGAATACCATATCAGAATTGCTCTCAATAAATAGCCGGATAGCATCATCAGCTGCCCCAGTAGCGATTACACCCTCCCTTATGCATTCAAAAATGAGAAAAGCCTCAAGTAAGCAATCATCGAAAAACAATTAAAAAAATGTACAACCCATTGAGAATCCAAAGCATCTAGGAGCATACTCAAATATAGGCAATTTTCTGTTTCATGATCATAGGAATAGAAATTTACTTCTACCACTTTTCCAGGTGTCATCATTATCACCTTTACCAATTATTCAGGTCAATGACATAGATTCTGCTAAGCCATTCTGCTCTAAGATGAACATCTATTCCAATTAGAGGCCACAATAAAAGAGAAATAAGAAAGAAGCATTCTTTTTGGCGGAACAGCAACACTTACAGATGGTCCATGCATTTAAATGCTGATTTTGGGATATAAAAACAAAGATGCTGATTTGAGACTAGTTCATACCTAGACCAATCAACAGAAAATACAGTCCGATCATGATAGCCTGATAGAGTGCAAAGATGTGTCCTGCAATAAGAGAAGGATATCTTCTGACAGACATATAGAAAAGGAATTCCAGATGCGACATATTCAAATTCACACAAATATTTTACAAGGCCACCATTGTAGTACAAACTATAAGCTTAAATTATTATTAAACAATATTATCATAGATAAAGTGAAACTGAAACATAAATCTAAATTCCTCCAAAAATATTAGCAAAATACGATCAGCTATTGTGATCTAACAAAGATCAAATCAAAGGAAGAAGACCGTCTCTCACCAAGGTCTAAGGCCATCACTACTAGTTTGTGCTGGATCACCTCTTGTATCCCATATCTTCAATGAAAGGTCATCACTGCAAAATTTTGTTGGCAATGGTTAATCTTAACTCGTAGAGCATGCTACTGAAATTATACAAAAGATAAAAAGAATTAAGTTCTAATTAATTGTGTACTGAATTAACCATACATACCTACAAGTGACTAATTTATCACCAGTAGAGTTGAATGACAATGCCCAAACAGTAGATGTATGCCCACTACAACATAAATCAAGACAAGCAGAACTAACATAAGTAAATGAACACTAGCGCACGCCTTTCTTAATGTTAGAAAGAAAACAAGTCCCGGTTTTCATTGCCTTTAATGAAAGCATATTCTAAACATAAGAAAACTTGTCCATATATATTAAAATAATTGACAGTAAAATCACATAATAAATTTCAAAACAAGGACGCAACCAGTTTACATTGGATAGAAAAACTTAATAGAGAATTTCTTATGACAAAACAAACACAAAAATAGGAAGAAACTGATTTATTTTCCTTAGCAGAAACTGATATATTGATGCAGGGCATGCAAATATCAACATTAATTCTAATGAAGGGAACACCTGATTTATGAAAATTAATATTGAGACATTTCACAATGTTATCGGAAGCACTTTTGCATTCCAGCCCACTTATTATCTTGCCTTCCATCAACAAGTGAATATTATATATAATCAGTTTTTGCCCAATTACTACTGATCCTATTCCCACTAAATAACTATTACGATGTTTTGAACTGATAATCATAATTATAATCAAGTAGCACCTTTTTCCTAACAATTTGGGGTCGGCAAGATTGATCTCCCACCTCCATTTAAGTCTATTTTGTGTCTAACCATTTTGTAGGAGATAGCATCGTCATATCCTTCCTTATTAATTCCATCCTAGTTCTATCAGCTCTCCCTCTCCCTCTTTTGACATTATTTTTGTAAAACTCTTCCAATCTTCTTATTGGGACATCCATTAGTCTTTTTGTACATGCCCATATCAACACAACTTACACTCTCTGAACTTCTCCCCTAAAGGCACTACCCCTAAGTTCTCACATATATATTTATTTCTAATCCTATATTTCCTCATTATTCTACACATCTACCTTAGTATCCTCATTTTAACTACATTTAATTTATCTATATAACTTTTCTTTGGTGCCTAATATTCTACTCCATAAAGTAATTTGGGCCTAATAGACTAACCTTTAAGCCTATTTGAGAATTGCCTATCACACAAAACTCTTAACACCACCCTCCATTTTATTAATCCTATGTAGCACATCACTAGTAATATCTCCCTCTCTCTTTAAAGTTAAATTTCATATACATCTTTGTCGTACTTATTTTAAAACTTTTTCATTCTAGAACTTCCCTCCACAATTCTAATTTGGTATTTAACCCTACTATAGTCTCATCAACTAAGACTACATCATCCGCAAAAAGATAAGGGTTTAAGGCTGACCCTTAATGAAGACCTACTATGACCAAGAACTCCTTAGTTTTTCCCCCAATTATTCGTATACTAGTTACTACCACATTGCACATATCTTTAATAATATCAATGTAACCTCTTATAACTCCTTCAAGATACTCCAAATGAGCTCTCAAAGCACTCTATCATAAACTTTTTCCAAATCAATGAAGGTTATATAGAGATTTTGTCTCCTATCCACATACTTCTCAACTAATTATCGTAATAAGAAAATAGCCTTGATTGTTGAGCTCTTTGGCATGAAACCAAACTGGTTTTCCGTTACTTTAGTTATTTTCCGCAAGTGTCCTTTAACCACTATCTCTCGTAACTTTATAGTATGGCTCATAAGTTTTATACCCCTATAGTTTGTAGAACTTTAGATATTCCCTTTATTTTTACATAGCGGTATTGTGTTTTTCCTCCACTCCTTTGGCATCCTTTTTGACTTCCAAATATTGTTAAATAACTTAGTCAACCAAGTTAAGCCAACACCCCCAAGTCACTTCTAAATTTTGATAGGGATTGCATCAGATCCTAGTGTTTTACCTTTCTTCATCTTCTTTCAGGCAACTCCTACCCTCTCTATTGCAAATCTCCTAAAATAAGTTATATCATTCACAGGACTAGACTGACTAACAAAACCACTACCATAGTCTTCATTCAAAAGCTGCTAGAAATACCCTCTCCGTGTCTCCTTTCAAACTGATAATACAAAAAAAATAATAATACCTTCTCATAAAAAGGTGATGTTAGATGTTATGCACTTAAGTTCACTTCAGTTCATTATATGCTCATTTAAAGTTCTGCAATCGTTTGCACAAGCATTATAATTTATTTGCAATAGTTATTTGAAATTGTGACAATCACATGGCTTGGACTTACATACATTAAATCAAACTTCATAGTAAAAATAACATGGAGGAAATAAATTATAAGCTCTAAAAATATGTAACCAGTGGGCTTCGCAACAGTTGGTACTGCTAGACAGCAATGAAGATTTCAGGGAAGGTGGGCGAGTGTTCACTCTGCCTTATTTTACCAACAACACAACTCCCCCCACCCCCCCTTACCCGATTCTCAAAACAGAAAGAAAAAAACACCCATAGAATCCAAAGCATCAGATACCACAGTGTCCCAGTTTCAGTTTTTTTTTCTAAGTCTAATTAACCTACCACTCAAACAAATATAATAAAAAGTTACAAAGACTTTGTCAACAAAGTGAAGCATTGTCAAGCTACAACACCTGCTAGGTTCATCCAGCGTCTGCACACAGTGCCAATCATCATCACCATCCTCACCCCAGACCTGCAATTAGACGCCATGTCAGACAGTCATATTTCTTCCCTGTCAAACAAGGAAACCAGTTACAAACCTTTATACAGTTATCATAGCTAACAGAAACCAAAACATCCATAAATGGATGCCACTGAACCATCTTCACATCCTGGGTATGCCCTTGCAACACCGCAGCACATTCATATTCATTTCCAGGCTGTATTTCCCAAATCCAAACAGATTTATCCCTACCACAAGTGGCAAGCAGAGAACCCGATGAACTCCATGACACACTTTTAACTTCATTTTCATGTCCCTACAAGAAAGTTGAAGATCAACAGAAGACTTAATGATAAAGGCTTCTTGAGAAAATTATCATGTTAATATAGAATTACCTCCAATGTTGCAACACATTCAAAGTCACCGCCAACTAATTCCCAGATTGAAGTAGTAGCATCAAAGCTTGCAGCAGCCAGTTGCCTTCCAGAAGGTGACCAAGCACAAGACCTAACTGTTCTAGTATGTGTCTCTTCCAATACAGCCTGAGAGAGAAAAATTATACAAATTTCCATTTTGTCAAACTTTTTTAAATGTACGGAAGGAAACTCCATATATAAACAGATATAAAAACCAGTATCGTCGTCTCCTTTTACTGAACGAACTGGCTTCTAAGAAAATCCCATGTTAAATCCAAAAGACGAAGGTTTAAAGAATTTAGTTAAAGAAAGTATTATGACGTGGAGTATCAGTTGATCACACTCACGATATTAGAGAAGTCATATTGGTAGTGAGCAAAACAAGAAGTCAATACAAAATTCTGACATAATAGATACAGTCTTACAATTTAAAGGTAAAAAATGTTCAGTCAATTCACGAACTTGGAAGCACAGAAACGACGACACTGAACTCGCATTATCTTAACACTTAAACATAAAAAATTTATAAGCCACTCAACTTCACACTACCATCCACTTGTCACTAACTAAAGCAGGCTTTCAACCATTCTTGCAGAAAAGAGAGAAAAGTGACGTTAACCGCTCAAGAAATTTTAGCTGCTCAAGATAGATCTTTAACTTCTTGGCAATTGGCATCATTTTCTCATTTGAAGTATCAGCAAATCGGAACAAGTAAAAACACTTCATACTGAAACAAGTAAAAACACTTCCGTATTGAACGAATACCAAAATGTTTCACATGTCCCATCCCAATCACCTCAATAATGAAAACCCAGGTCATAAAAGTACAAGAAAAACCAAAACAATAAAGGCACTTGCACGGAATAAACTGAGACCTTGCACTGCCAAGAATCAGGCTTCTTCGAATTGGGTTCCCTCTGCCAGATCCTGATAGTCTTGTCGCCGCTGCAGGAGGCCAGTAGGGAGGGGTCACAGGGGTTCCAGGCAAGCCCCCACACGCGGTCGGCATGGCCCTCCAGAGTCTGGATCAACCTCAGCTCCACCTTCCCCTCTTCGAACTCCATCTTTTTTCTACTAATCTGATTCCAGAATTGGTTTTTCGACGAGACTAAACAAACCTACAACGGCTGCTGCTACAACTTCCAAAATGCGTGCCCTCCCCAAGCGTATCCAAGTAACTCGTCTGAAGGAGATTTCCTGTTGCCAGGTGAACTTTCAGAAATGGCCTTCAAAAGGGTCCCACTAGATGGGGACCACGAAGAGATCTCTCCCATGAGTGTGCGGTTAATTAACGGTGGTTTATAAACGAACCAAAATACCCTTACAACTATTGACTTCGCAGTTCAATGCCCTACATTCTCCGCTCCATAACCTAAATCAGCTCCGCCATTTCACTTCCCTCGCTGCCACACTTGTCATTTCTATCCCTACCTCTGCCTCTACCACCATCACTATTATTATTATCTTTATCGCTGCTTATACTACCGTCACCTTTACCTCTACCTCTATCTCTATTATTACTTCTATCATCTTTATCACCGCTTTTACTACTACCACGTCTACCTCTGCCACCGTTACAACTATTATCATCTTTATTGATACCTTGCTATTATCACCACTGCCTCTGCTACCCTATCGGCTCTTCTACCTCCATTACCCTCCCACATAATACCCAAAATATACATATAACTTGCATCATGCCACAAATAGACTCCCACATATGTGATATAAAATAACCTAACTACATCTACCCTATTCTTCTCCCTCTAGTAACTCTAACCGGTTATGCTTAGCTTCCCCCTTTGTCTCCCAACCCCATTCCACCTCTAGCTCCATTGCTACCATGGCGGCTCCCTTACCTCCACTGCCACCTCCCCTACCTGTGCCAGCAATGTGATACCAAGAAATTTAATGGTATCTTTATATATTAAAAATATTAGGATTGGAACGAATTTAAAATTTCTTCTGGATAAATCATCAACATGTCAGTGAACGCGTTAGTGAGTAACCAAATGTATTGTCGGCAACCAAGGATGGATCAACGAAAACACAGTGAATTTTTTTATTTCAACAGTAGAGGCAATGATCATCAATGCAGAAGATAGTTCTATTGATAAGGAAAAAATTATTCGAAATAGACACTTACATACTAGATTCAGTTATATCGGCCTCATATGTGTACCCCTTTGACACCCTAAGGCCCTTATCTATTCGAAAACTGATTTTTGGTCGAGAAGGGAAACATAAGGCGTATCAAAAACTAGAGAAACAAGGGAGAAAAATGCCAAATTATGAGCACTTGATGTGTAGCCCATGGAGGTGAAAAGGTTGAATTGCTAATAGTTAACCAAATATATTCTTTAGTGTTGAAAAGGATCATGATTTAGGAATTATGAGTTATTATTAGTCTATGAATCATGATCTTATGTAAGATTATGTCATATGGGGTGATGTTATGTTTACGGTGGTAAAACGATCGATTAAATTATGATTTTAGGTTGTTATATATTATGTGAGTTTTAAATGCAGTTCAACACTATAGTTGTATGCATATAGAAGTTGGTTTGAACATTCTTTCAAAAAGGAATAGCTTAAACATACACTTTTATTCTTACACCGACATGTTCATCGACACATCGATGATAGTGTCAACGGTTAGGAGAAAATGAACAGGTACTAGTTGTAACACCTGAGGTTTTTATAAAAAACTTCTTTATAATTCTTTGCATTATAACATTTGTAAATAGAGAAAATTGACGACTTCCAAAACCTATAGAAATGATTTTTATAAATTTAAAATATCATACATCTATTTTCACACATAAATTTCTTTTTTGTTCATTATACGGCCAAACCAAACATTATCGGGCGTACATAAAAAACTAAACATACAAAATAAATTAACACAGACATGGGCTTACTTACAAACATATCCTAGGCATCTTTGAGTACAATCCCACAACAGTCCGTAAGTTATTTTCCAATATACAAGACTAGATACACACATAATCAACTCTCATCTTACCCAATACATGAGATCATGGCAAATTAATTAAGACTCATAATGAGTTAGAGTTATACCTGAACCAATGGAACGTGATCCACCAACGGAAACAAGTCCCACTCAAAGAGCTCTCCACTAGTAATATGCAAAAGCCTGCCGAACATCGGGGCTAAAAAGAGAGAAATTGAGTATTTTCATACCAAGTAGAAAATAGTCAATAGGGGAGTTCTAATTAGTGAATTCTATAAGTCTATATATAGATGTGTTCATGCAATTTAAACATCAAACATAAAAACATACAAACACACCATAGTTGTATAATATAGCAAACATGCACAACCACATATTATCTTATCATTCTTACACTTACTCTTACACTTGCTCATACACTTATATCCTTACTCGTGCCATCTTACTCAAATGCCTGCGTTTATAATCTTACTCAGAAACATAAACTAAATTGTCTTTCTCTTAAAGTTACTTGCACAATCTTACTCGAAATCTTACACTTACAGTCTAGCTCATAATCTTATGAACTTACTGAAAAACTTACAAGCTTACTCATAGAGTCATACTCCTACTATCGACAACTGAAACTCATTATCATTAATAAGCTCCAATGTTGAAATGTATCTACTAAAGATAAAACTATAAGTTATGACATCTTTAGTACATGAATGTATCTATGTAGCGGAAATAATAAATCCTTAATAACAATTTATAATCAATCTACCAAAAAATCAAACAAAAAATATGCAAGATCACACAAGGATTTTTAACATGGAAAACCCAAACAAGGATAGAAAACCAGGACAGTCTTTCTATAGCCCCAATCAATGCACTAATAGTAAGCAATAACTTTTTACAAGACCAAGAACAAATCAGATGTCTCCAGAGACTCTGACACAAATGAAACTTCTTTCTTTGTTTTTCTCTTTTCCTCTATATTGTTGGCCTTCAAGTTTCCCTTTAATCCTTGAAGCTTTTTACCACATGTTCTGTCTTTGTCTTCTTCTAGCACTTCAATCAAAACTCCATTTGATTGTTGATCTGCCTTAAGTAGTTATTAGTCCTCCTTAACTAAGAATCAACTGCTCCTCAATCTCTCTTGTGTGTGAAAAAGTGATTTATGTGTATTACTCCTTTCAATATCTCTCATCCTAATATTTTCTCTCAAAAACTATGGTGATGCAAGGAAAATGCATGCAAAAGTGTCTCTCCCTTTTCTTCTCTCAAATATTAATTTTTCTCCCTACAAATTTATCCATACATAGGGGCCTAAAATCAATGCACTAGATAGTATAACACTACATAGACACAAGCAAACTACCAACCTTTGTTTTACTCTAGCCCAAAATTTTTTTTTGCTTAAATCTTCCAACAAATTCCTTTCATTCTTGGCCTTTAAATCTTCTCCCTCAAGCACTTGAAATTTTTCTTCTAACTACTTTGTCTTTATTTCCTTCTAGCCACCATAACAAGCTCCTCTTGTTCTTTGACTTTAGCCTCGATTCTCTCAACTCCTTTGAAGATTTTGCTGCAACTCCTCTATGATTTGGTGTGTGAGAGTCTTCTCTTTTAGTTGTGTGTCTTCATGAAATCACTATTAACATAAGCATGAAGCTCAAGGATGATCTCATTTTGAAAAATAATGGAAAATAACTCTCCTTTCTTTTCTATTAATTTTTAGGTTTTTCTCTCTTCAATTTCGTGATTCTCTAGCCTTTAAATAGTACATTAAGTCGGTTAAGTGTTTGACTTTAATTAGGAATAAAATCTCTTCCGGTAAAGCTTAAACTAGGCAACCAACATAGACATCGATTGATCGTGTACCATTTTAATTAGGGTATGATCTTACTAGTGATCAATCATTCAATACTATGATCGATCGATAAACTCTTGACTTAATTTTACGAAGGCTCATTTCGGTAACCTTCCTCATTATTTTCTACCCCTTAAGGAACCTCCAAGTCCAAGGCTAATGCATTTTCCTCCTCCTCAGGATCCTCCTCATGAGGATCCACCTCCAAGTCCTCCTATGTTGGTTTGTTGGACTATGTGTGTGGCATAAACAAACCGAGAAAATAAAGTGCCTCTAACTCACAATTAAGTTATAAGATTTATTTTCCCCTTTTAAACAAAATAAACCTAGAATTTAATCAATTTAACGTTCCTAATTCTAATGTGTTCTGACGAAAAATTTGCAATCAAATTAGCTACAAAAATATAAGGGAATTTTTAAGTAAAAACCCAACTAGGGAAAAACCACGTGACACATTGTCCAGATCAACTATGTACTATGTAAACTAAAAATTGTAAAATGACCAATTACATAGACAAAAGACTATTTTTTCTTCAAACTGACTAAATCTTCACACCACTCTTGAATTCGAAATCAACCACTCCTTGGTTGTTTATTGGTCATAGCTTGATCTTCTTCTCCTTTATACTCTTTGGATCAACAAAGATCTTTCGTTACCCCATTGGAATGAATCTTCTATTAACTTGATCTTGTCAGCAATAAGCTTCAACAAACACAACGTGTTTTATGCTCTAATCTCACTTCTAATTAATCTTTTTTATTTATGGTAGAGAGTTTCTCAATTTAGAAGACAACTCTCTCAAAACTCCATTAAAGATACTACACACAAGCTCTTTAGGTTTTTAGGTCTTCTTTCTTCCTCCATCACTTTCCAATATATTTTTATAGACTCCCAAACCCTAAAAGAAAAAGGTCTCTAATTTAGAAGTGAAGCCAAACTAGAAAATCTTAGATTTGGCAACTAGCAGCTCTAGTGATCTATCACTTCCGCAGAGCAATCGATCACTACCTATATTTTTCTTCACGAATCTTCAGCCGATTGATAGCTTCATAAATTGATCAATCACTAACTCTCAGCTTCTTTTTGCACATATGAATTTCATGTGCCTATCGATCGCTATACATAACCAATCGATCGTTTTGTCAATTTTTTATTTTTCACTTTTTAAAATATCTAAACTTCACCATTCTTTATAATACAATCTCTTTTACCTTAAAGTGTGTGAATGTGATGTGTATGAGTTCTTTTACTTAATAAAAACATGGATTTGAGTCTTCTTTTTGCTCCACCTTCAGAAATCCATCTTCAAACTGTAAATTGGCTCAAAATACACATTTAATGACATTATTTTGATCACGATAATAAACCAATACATGACATAAGAACTCTTATGTTCATACATCCTCTTGATCCTCCTACTCTAGATCCTCCCTCTTAGGGTCTAAGTTCGTGAATATTGGAGAAGGGGGATGGTATTGCTGAAGGGTTTTCTCCCTTCACTTCACTACCCTAGCCACATTAGTAGCAAATCTCTCGCTGCCTCCTACACATGACTTCCTGTTCGAACCATTTTAATCTACACAATAAGAAATTCACTACCCATAACCTTACCAATTACATTTCATTAACTGGAACATTACTAAAAAACATGTAATAACTTAGCCTATGAACTTCTCTGATACCAAATTGTCATGCCCCAAATTTTTAAACACTCTTTTATAAAACCTTTATCCTCTAAGTGGAAATTTGTGCCATACTTCCCTTCATATTATGCAACAGATAAAAATATTTTATGAAATTATAAAACATTGAAATATGAAATTGGGGACATAAGAACCATATCTTTCATAAACACTTGTTGTGATAATACCAAAATTAAACATCTAATTATCTATCATATGAAAATATGTACAAGACCACAGTTGAGTACTAGTCTATTACATATGCATAAGCTAATAAAATGATAAATGACATTCTTGTACCAAAAAGCAAACCTACACTTTTGGGCAGAAGTTGTGAGCACTGCTACATACACCTTAAATAGAGTTTACTTAGAACCTCACATAGTCCAAACCCCTTATGAGTTGTGGAGAGGTAAAAAGCCTACTATCAGACACTGTATAGTCTTTGGAAGTCCTTGTCATATATTGAGAGATATGGAAGCTTTAAGAAAATTTGATAGTAGAAGTGATGATGAAAATTTTCTTAGATATTCTCTAATAAGTAAGGCATACTAGTTTACAACAAAATAACTCAATATGTCATGGAGTCTTTTAATGGGATTGTGAATGATGAACAAAATTTTGAAACTCAAAATAGTCATGGGAAAGGAAAACAAAAAGTTGCTGATTATTATAATTTTGATGATTCAGCTAATTTGTTTAGTGATGTAGATGATAAGAAACAAGAACATGTGAAAGTTCACGATGATCACTCTTGGAATTGAAGTTCAAGAAGAAGATGAAGAACCACAAGCTCAAACTAGTCAAGTACCTAATTGGGTTCAAAAAGACCATCATGAAACTAATGTGATTGGTGACATCAATAAAAGAGTGAGAACAAAACATCAATTAGAAAAACAAATAAAATTTTCTTGTTATGTATCTATTGAACCAAAGAAAATTGATGATGCTCTTCAGGATGAAAACTAGATAAATGCAATGCAAGAGGACTAGGACAATTTACAATGAATGATACATGGTTTCTTGTTATTAGACCTAAGCAATGTAATGTCATAGGTGCAAAGTAGATTTACAAGAACAAGACAAATGAACAAGGTTATGTGGTAAAAAATAAAACAAGATTGGCTGCTCAAGGCTATACACAAGTAGAAGGTATTGATTTTGTTGAAACCTTTGCTCATGTTGCTAGACTTGAATCTATTAGATTGCCTCTTGCTATGGCTTGTCATTTAAAATTCAAAGTATAACAAATATATGTCAAGAGTGCTTTTTTGAATGGATACTTGAAAGACGAAGTTTATCTCCCGGGTTTGTTCCTTGATGGGTTGAGATTGAACAACTTCTTCATTTATTTTCTTCAAGAATCTTGTTACACTACAATAAAATGTATCATTAGCGACGCTTTTATTAGCGATGCAAGTAAACACGTCGCTAAAAATTACTAATTGTGACGCATAAATAAATTTCGCAAAAAATCACATATTAGCAATGCTTAAAAAAATCACATATTAGCAACGCTTCCTATTAAGCATCGCTAGTAGCCATATATTAGCGACGCATAATATTAAGTATAACTAATACTAGCATTATTAGCGATGCATTATAATAAGTGCCACTAATTATATAAGTATTAGTGATGCTTAACACAAGCGTTGCTAAAACATATTTGTTTACAAAAAAATCATTACTATTAGCGACGCTTTGTCTAAAGCGTCGCTAATAATTTTAATAATATCGACGCTTGTTAGAAAGCGTTGCTAATAGGTATGCTATTAGCGATGCTTAGTAAAAACATCACTAAAAGTAATAAATTTAAAATATAAAAAATTAAAATTTAGAACAAGCGTCACAAATAGCAGTGATATGACAATTGTTTACAAGTGTCGCTATTAACTTTTATTAATTAATTTTATTTAATAAATAATTATATAATAAATAAATATTAAAACATTTAAAATAAACTTCTTAAATATAATATATTTTATTCAATATTTTCTATTTTTATATATAATAAATAAATATTAAATTTTTAATAAAAGGTAGTATCAATAATAGATTAAACTTTCACTATTTATATATAATATATTTTATTTCTTAAATTTTATTATTAATTTTAAAATACACTTTATAATAAAAGAGAGAGAGAGAGAGAGTAAAGAGAGGAGAGAGTGTGTAAAAAGAGAGGATGAGGAGAGGGAGAAGGGAGAGAGTGAGGAGAGGGAGAAGGGAGAGGGTGAGGAGAGAGAGAGAAGATAGTGGGTGAGGAGAGAGAGGAGATAGAGGGTGAGGACAAACAGAAGAGAGAGAGATGAGAGGGGGTGAGGGAGAGAAGAGAGAGAAAGAGGGGAGAGAGGGTAGAGAGGGAGGGAGGAGAGAGGGTAGAGAGAGGAGAGGAGAGGAGAGAGAAAGAGGGAGGAGAGAGAGAGAGAAAGAGGGAGGGGAGAGAGAGGGGGGAGGAGAGAGGAGGGAGAGAGGGGGAGAGAGAATTAAAATTTTATTATTAATTATTTTTAAAATTTTAAAAAAATAAAAAAAATATTTTTAGTAGCAACTCATAAAAGTATGCATCGTTAGCGACGCATACGTCTATGCATCGCTACTAGCCTACTGTATTAGCGACGCATACACTTATGTGTCGCTACTAACTATTGTAGTAATGACGCATAAGATATGTGTTGCCAATAGTGTTTTAGTTTTAAAAAAAAATTAAATTAAAAGAGATATAGAGAGAGTGAGGAGAGAGAGAGAGAGGAGGGAGGAGAGAGGAGGGAGAGAGAGAAATAGAGAGAGAGAGGGAGGGAGAGAGAGGAAGAGAGAAAGAGAATAATGTATTATTAAAAATTATTTTTAAAAATATTAAAAAATAAAAATATTTATCAGTAGCGACGCATAAGGTATGCTTCGCTACTACACTAGTTATTAGTGACATATACTTCTATGCGTTGCTAATAGCCTACTATAGTAACGACACATACCTTATGCATTGCTCCTAGTTAACGTATAGTGATGCATAGTTTATACGCTGCTAATACAATTTTCTTTGATCGCGGGGTGAAATTTTTGCTGGTGTGGGCGAAATTTCAACCGCGCCCGCACGGTTATTTAACCCCCTACCCCTCTCCCCCCGTCCTCTCCCCTGCATCACCGCCCCCCTCCACCAGCTGTCCTCTCTCCTGCGGCTCCCCCCTCCAGCCAGCCCTCTTCCACCCTCACCCTCTCCCTTCTTTCTCCACTCCAGCCGCCGCTCACCTCCCCTCCTTGCTCCGACTAGAGGCAACCGGAGCCCTTCCTCCCCTTCCCCCTTCTTCTTTTGCTCCAGCCGCCTCCGAACGGAGCTCTCCCCTTCCTCCTTCTCCCCCTCTCCCTTCTTCTCAGATGGGTGGTTTTTTTAATTATTTTGTATATTAGCGATGCTTTAAAAGTGCCTCTAAATATTATTTTATTTTATCAATTTATATTAGCATCACTAAATATTTTTTTTATTTTATCAATTTATATTAGCGATGCTTAAAAAGTGTCGCTAATAATTTTTTATTTTTTATAATTTTTTTTATTAGTGACGCTTATATAAGCGTTGCTTATAACTATATTTTATGTTTTAATTCCACAAAATTAATGGTCGATAATAACTTCTAATTTTTTTTCAAAATATTTTAAGATTAGCGATGCATGAAGAACATCGCTAATAATAATTATTAGTGGAGTAAGTTAGTATGTGTCTCTAATAATCTCTTATTTGCGACTCTCATTTATGCATCGCAAAAAAGGTTGATATTAGAGGCGTAAATATAAGCGTCACTAATATGTCACTATTAGCGACGTTTTTAGTAGTAGCGACTGGACTTTTTTCAAAGCATATAGCGACGCTTTTTATGCATCGCTAATAGTCATTAGCGACGCTTATGGGACTATTAGCAATGCATAAATTGTCGCTAATAGTCCTTTTTGTTGTAGTGTTTTTACAGTCCTTTCAACCTTCAGACCCTTCTTTATTGGGAAGGCAACTTTTGGCTCCCTTTTCTCTACATATAAGAAGTAAGCAATCACATTAGTACATACGCGATATGTATATCAATCATGTTTTGGATGACATGATGCATCACCATATTGTATTCACTGAAATAAAATAAAATGTCTTGTCGTGTTAATGATCACACGACCACAGATTGTTTTCTTAACTAATGTCTATTTCGATGATCATGTGATCGTTCACACGACCACAACAATATCATTTTTCTTAACTAACAACTGTTTCGATAATCATGTGCTCGATTACACGATCATCCCCAAATGAACACGATAGCTAAAAAATGTTGTGTTCTTCCAATTGTACTTACTCAAAATGAATTCTTCATCAATAGACTGAGGGACATGTACTCATTGCTCTTCATGAGCAGATGGGTGACCAACTTCTCTGGATTTGGAAGCTCTAGATTTGACTCGAACAGACGGTGATCCTTTAGTTTTGGCGAAGGGGTTGGTGCATGAGGGACTTTTGATTTAGGGGGTTCATGTGGTCGCTCTGTCTTTGGTTTTGGTGGGGTTTGCATATGTTCTATAAGGCTTATTGCCACTGGAAGTCCCTAGAGCGCAACTAGAGCGACCGCTCCCCGTATAGAACAACCTTCTCCAAAACAACATCACAAATCCCGGTCATGACATCAACTGGCATGACAAAGGATTCAATGACGTCCTAGCCGGACTACAAATGCCCTAACATCTGGCCACGGTGGGCATAGATAGGTTTCAATGTCCTATGAATCATTGTCTGCGTGCCTGACTTCTTCGCCTTCGAGGCCGCCCTTTGGCCATCAGTCAAGTGAGCCTCTTCGACAATTGGAATGATTCTAAGAATAACTTGTGAATTTGGCTTCAGACGCATGAACACCTCCTCATACCACTTCCTCATCCGGTGATGAGCAAGCAATTTCTTCCTCACCTTTTCGTCGGCCGGGTCAAGTTTTGTAGCTTTCTCCACATCGCTCAACAATTGGGTAAACTCGGGCCACTCTTGTACATCAGTCTTCATGGAGGACCACTGGGATCCCATATAGAGATATGCTAAAAAAACCATACCTAGTGGACAATACAAAACAAACTGGTCAGTAGTGTATGAATGACATATCATAAACAACCCTAGCCCAATTGTACCTCCCCACAACTAATAGGTCATCTATTAAATCACACAGAATTGGTGATATGGATCTGTTGCTTTGTGTGAATAGCACTAGGACCCCCATGTGCACGATAGATAACTGTGCTAAGTCCTCGTCTAACACAGTGCATGTTTTGTTAGTCACTTAGTTCACCATTTCTTCAAGAAGATTCTTCTCCAGCCGCTTCCTTATGAAGAATTTCTTGATGAGTTGCCCTTTGCCTTGGGTAGCCTTCCCCTCGCTAATTTTCAATTTACACAGGTTTTATTTTCCACTCAAACCTGTGATTATTGCCACTTCATCAACCATAAGGGGTAGTATTTTGCCCCTAATGTTGAACACCTCTAATGAATCATCTCAGCACTCACCAATTAAAACATCGAGGAGTGGCTTGGAGATAATGATTGGCTTGCAATCATAAACTTGGTAGAACCTAGTCTCCACCAATATTACCTTGCATCCCGTCCGTGAATCACCAAGGTCTTTTGAAAGACGAAGTCCAATGGGGAAGTTGTTTGTTCCTAGACCCGGTCTCCTCTTGTAGATTCTCTTCTTCTTCTCTTCTAATGTCTTCACTGATTCCGCCATTTGTTGTATTACTCTAGCTTTATGTCTGTAAAATTGGATTTATACACACACACACACACACACACACACACACACACACACACACACACACACACACACATATATATATATATATATATATATATGAACAATGGGTCGTGTCTATAATCAATAGTAGTGTTGATTCACATTATGTAACTAACTTACTTATATATGCTAAGTTGATATATTGTGTTATTGGATACACGATATGAGGAACTCTCAAACACGATAACACAACACTTGAATATCATGTGTCGCTTGTCATGTTAGTAATGACACAACATATAGATTAACGTATTATGGAACACACGATATCACAACACTTGAATATCAATTAGCATCTTATCGAACACACGATATATGACTTTTTGTATACTTGAAAACACAACAAGCTACTGCGAATACCTACTTTGTGTGTTCTAAAACACAAAATACCAAAAATTGTGCATACGAGTATACAATGTAGATTTTAAGAAAGACCTTACTACGAAAGTTTACTCCTTTACCGGGATCATGTCAGTATTGTTTGACGGAACCTCACTTCGCGGCTGAAACTTGCTTTGGGGTAGAAAGTTTCAAAAACATCTTTCAAAAACAAGATAAAATAGAACTAATGCCGGAGTTTTTTTCAAAATCTCCTTTCGGAAACAAGAAAACTATAATCTTCGGCAAACCGACTAGATTTTTTCGCAATCACCGGTTAAATGGGTCAAAAAACATCCACTCATGCTGCATGAATGCTTCTCACTACTCCAAATGCCAAAATCGATAGTGAGATGGGTTAGAAATCAGAACAAAGACTTCTTACCAAGGAATTGCCGGTTTGTGAAGTCGTTTGCCTGTGAATGCAACTTCGTGATGGTTTTACATGATATAAAACCCTAAAGCCCTGCTCAGGGGTATTTTTATCCAAAAAAATAGGTTGTCATGTAAGTCCAAATTTGATGGCATTTTTTTCAAAATCAGGGAATATATAATTTTGTATTCTTTAGTCAGGCAATATGGAAAAAACCTTAAATAGGAAATATGCAATATAATCACATGGTGAAGCTTAATTCGTTGGCTGTTCACATGTAAGACCAATGATACACATGCGCATAGGCCCCAACACACCACGATCTAACCAGTGGGGATAGCCATAGACCTTGGTTTTCCTTATGTATTAGTGATTTAACGTAAAGCTTGTCTATGGATGTTTGCGAGGAAGATGGTCACTGATCAGTTATTTATTTACTCGAAACTGCTCTTGCCAATGGAATTTCTAGAATAAGTTTAAAAATTTTCCTTATAACAAATTAGTGAAACATTGGAAGGTTATTGTTATAATTAACATGAACTTATATTCCGTACGCTGTTCATGCAGGCTAAAATCGTGTCTTGTTAACTTTGGCGTATGTAGCCTTTATTTGTTGGTTTGATAAAATATTTTAAGATGCACCTGTTGTCAGCACCATAAGCTACAGGAGAGAGAGAGGAAGGGCTTGGACGCCTCGGTGGAACCTTTATTTTGAAATAGTGAGTAATACACTGATGCATCAATTATTTAAAAGCAAGAGCTAGCAACAGCTCCTACATATATAGAGCTATATCTTCATGTATAGTCGCCTATTATTGATGACTATATTCATGGAATCCTGCATATCAGTAATGAAAAATCACAAAAACTCAAGTCAGCATGTTACGAAACAAGATCTATTCAACGCCAACTTGTGGAGCAATGGCCTATACGCACTTGCAGTATGAAAAATGTTTTAAAGCTTGAGAAAGAGATAGAGCATACTTGGAGCAGTCAGTGGAGTTGCTAATCTTGAAGGAAAGATTGACACCACATTTCATGGGAAGTTGGCCGGCATACGTGTAGTTAATTCCTGGGAGTCCATTAGCGGCGGATTTCAGGCATTGGCATGCCGCCCGGCGGGCAGCTGTGGTGTTGGCGGAGCTGTTGAGCTTTTTAACTCCTGTACAACAAGCGTAGGAAGGTGTACCTCCAGAGCGCAGGTAGCCGAGGCAAGACGAAATATCACCCACCGCTTCCCCACAAGTAATGGCCTCTGCGTTGAGTGCAAATCGAATGCAGACCATTGCAAGGCCTGCAAGGAAGCAATATCCGTATCCAGCCATGAGTTTTTGGTGGGATCTTCACATATGAGAGGCCAGATTTATAGTGGAGGAAGTAAGGTCCTCATCAATGATTTCACATGGCTTGCTGCTCGGCGGTAGATTTTCAGTTGCAGTTGTTTGGCCCAAAATACTGGGTTGGTTGTGATATAATTGGGCCGGCTTCCAAATCAAGTGCTGCCAAACCCATGTGGCCTAACTAATGCCACAACCCATTTGGCCTAACTAATGCCACAACCAATGAGGGCTGCACCAAAAAATCGGAACCAAATTGAACCGGGTAAAATCGAACTAAAATTTAATGGTTTGGTTCGATTCCTTATTCGGTTCCAGTTTGGTTCTAAAGAAAAAAAAATGGAATGAATTTCAGTTCGGTTCAGTTTTACAAAAATAAAAACTACAACCGTATCAAAATATTTACCCAGGTATAAAACATCCTTTTACAACCCTAAATCTCATTCCACTATCTCTTTCATTCCCAGTGGGCGGCAGCGCCTATAGCAGCCCCTGCCCTTACCGTCTCCCACCACCGCATCACCCTCGACCCCTTCTCCGGCTACCCATCCCCTATCCATGTAGCCTCCTACTAGAGGATATGGCCTCTTATTTGATCCTGTGAAGCTCCCTGACACACTCGCTCCCCCATTTCCTCTCTCCGCTCCGCCTTCCTCCCGTTTCTATTTTTTGTTCAGTTCCCTCCTATGGAACAGTAGCAGCAATGCCACCTCCACCTCCACCATCAGTCAGTCCTGGAGCGGAAGTGGCAGAAGCAGAAACTCAAGGTGAAAGCCGAGGATGAGGAAGATCTAGAAAAGGGATTGAGTAAGTCGCTGGCTCAGCCCTCCCCCAAGCTTCACCATGCCCTGATTTCCCATATTCAAGCATAGGTCCAGATTCTCTACTCCACTTTATCCGGGAATGGTAAATGCCTAAGATTGCACCAAAAACCCTTTCGCCCGGAAGGAGAGATCAATCTATTGCAGTGGGGAAGTTCAGAGGGTAGCTCTTATCAACCAAGAAATTACAGACCCAATTGTTCAATTCCTATCTGAATAAATTTTTGGTTTTTCTCGGTCTTCTGTCATGTGCTTTATTTTCATTTTCCTCATTTAGGATGTATTCGTGTTGTTCTGGTCTTCTTTAATCATAGTTGATATTTTCTAGTTGAGTCTATTGGTTCCTGAACTTGCTTTGACTTTTAAATTTTCATTAATGTACTAAATCTTTGTAGAGGAGATTGTGAATGTGATCGTGGATGGTGGCACTGTGCCTGTGCTTGTGAAGCACCAGTTGCTACCGGTGTCGAGGGAGAGTGACAACGAGTTGAGATGCATCTTGGTTCAGTTTTGGTTCTTGTGTCGGTTCCGGTTTGGTTTCTATTATTTGGTTTTAAAATTTGGTTCAGTTCGGTTCTTGTATTTCGGTTCTATAATTCGGTTTGGTTCCAGTAGGAACTGCCAAAAACCAAATCGAGATGTAGCCCTACTCATGTTTGTAATATACACAAACAGGAGTTTTAAACAATGCTTTCTCATATATATACTAACTCCTGTTTGACTTAAAACCGAGTTAAGTTGATTCCTTCGCAAACCAAATCAAACTCTATTGCTGATCTAATAAGTATGACACCCTTAATAACTCAATTAACTCTCAAGTCAGTTCGCTGAGTCTATTCTAGGCCAACTCCATTGACTCCTTATTTTTCATGTAATTTTTTTATTAAAATTTATTCTATTTATACCTCATAATAGAATTAATAATTATTTTATAATAATTATTACCCGTTATTGAAACTAATGTTGTTATCAAGATTTTTTATTATTATTTTGTTGGTTGTTCACAAATGGTGATTAGGGCTGCCAAAGGTGCCCGTTATATTATTCTACTATCTATATCGTATTGCTAAGAAGTTAAATAACATGGTTAAATTTATTTGATGGGTAAATAAGAGGATAATTTTATTTGGCCATTTTCTAAATGGAACAGTTATAGAAAAAGTTCTTCCATACCCATTTATCCGTTACCTATTTGTCATCTTCATAAATATATTATACTCATTAAGTTTATATATAATAAGAGTACATTTTTTAGGTACATACTATATATGATAAATATTTCCCTATAAACTTTTCTTTTCTTTACTACCCCATCCAGAATGTACAAGATCGGGAGGGAGAGATAAGGATTCCCATCAGCGATTGAATTTTGAGCCACCTGCCCTTCACTCCATCTCGCCTCAGCCTCCATCCCATCCTCCTTTCCTTTTCTTCCCCATCTAAAATAAAGGAAGATTCCATCACTTGTTTCCCTTTTTACGGTTAACCTTTTATCAAATAAAGGAAGATTACATTAGATTATTTGTTGGCATTAGACCATATAGGTCTAAATCTATTGTACACAAAAATGTCCAAAGCTAATTTTTGTTTTAGGTTTGATCCTTATAATATATTTGCAATAATTATAAATAGCAGTAGTAATGTTATTAGTTTTTTACCTTAGCAATATGTGATTTAGTAAATGAATTTGTTAAAGGTGTTTATTCTGGCCTTTTCAAGCCACTTTGGCTAATTTAGTAATGTTTTAAAATGTTTATACCCTAAAACTAGTTTGATAGAGGCTTATATATTGTAAGAAAGTGAACTACTTCAAGGGATTCACTACTTATAAGAAGATGTTGGTTTAACCTATGATTATTATATTTCATAACTTTAAGTTCTATAAGTAACATGTATCCAACTTAAGTAAATTCTTTTTACTATTTAAGTTGCATGGAAGATAAACAATTGACCTAGACATGTCTATCTAGTTAGCATTCACTATGCATATGGCGTGGAATGCTTGCTTAAATTAAGAAAGCTTGATTAGTCTTATTTTTCCTAATGGGCTATTAATTTTTAGGATTAGCTATGTTTACTCCGTTGAATTGTAAATGCTTATGAAAGAGGTAATGGATAATGGTTGACCAATTAATCAATCGAATATTGGTGGATGGAATGGATATGGAAGAACCAGTATCATTTACTTAACAAAATGGTTATGGATAAAGATTTGGGAAACAATTATGGTAATGGAATAAGCTATATCATCACTATATCATTCCATTGACAGCCCTAATGGTGATAAATAAGTATCCTCATATATGTCATTCAATATATTCATTAATCAAAGTGATCTTTTGATAAACAACTTATGTGGAAATCCTCCTGCATTTTGTCTTGTTGTCATAGTAAATAAAAATATTTAGATAACAATTATAACCCAAAATTAAGTTCACAATTTGATCTTTGATGTACTTCAAATACTCACTAGGAGGAATGAACTATAATGCATAACCTCTCTATATTGCATCTATAAATTATTTTATGGATGACATTTCCTGCTTCTGTAACCAAGCAAAAGGAAATTTTATTTTATTATATCTTCATGTTGAGGAAATTGATTATATCGTTACCCTACTACCCAACATCTTTTTTTATCTTACTAGGAAGTCTATTTTTTTCACTAAAACTAAATATTTGTTTATATTGAAGGCTTTTATACCTTAGACCCAATATAACCTATGATTTTACTAAAATTTGATTAATGTAAAAATAAAAATTGTCCATAAATGAAGACTAAGATCGTGTATGACTCCATTGTGACTCCATCAAGACATCAAGTTGACTCAGCTCCATGGCCTTAGGAGTCGAGTCTGAGTCTAGAAATTTTAAACTTTCTGAGAAAGTATTTATTGTGACTTTAACATCATTCCAATGAAGATCACCACAATGTCTTTAGCCCAAAACACTTGTTAAGAGCTATAATTATGACCTCTTATGTATATGTACAGGAATTGAAATCTAATACCAAATTAGGTAATTAATCACAAAGCTGTGATGCAGTTTCGGTTTAGTACTATCATGCCTATTTGATGAACAAACTACTTAAGTGTACAGATAATTTGAACATGGAAATCCAACTGAGAAAGACCACTTGACCAGGCACTCAGCCGATCAATCAATGAACTGAGAAGTTAAGACTTATAAAGACAACTGTTACCATAGCACAAGAAGTTCATCTCTATGTATCCCTTGGATACCAATGTCCTTCTTGACACTTCGGAACATAGTCTTAATCTTCTCTTTCCTTGGTACATTCTCCTTCTTGAAGCTTTAATCAAAGTCCGTCTTGATCCGCTTCGTCTTTAACCCTTTTGAATGATGATTCCTTGTGTGATGTGTAACAACTCTTAATTCACAGCTTAATTCATAAACCACTTATAAATAAAACTCTCTCCAACATTTCTTTGACATCTCTCAGAAAATCGTAAAGGTATGTGAAAGATTTACGCAGAGAATCTGTAACACTCCGCTTTTCCTAGTACATCTAACCCAAGGGGTTATAGGTAATTAAATAATTTTTGATAATGTTTAGATGGCTTTAGAGGTTGAAACATCGATATACGAGTAGAGCTCGAATAAACGAGTGTAATAAATCAAAGAACACACGAAACGGAGGTTGGAAGCAAAAGTTACGGCCTAAAGAAATGTGTAATATAGGCAAGACTCACTTAAAAATAGTGGGATAAACTATTGTAAGTTGCTTATTTTTGTAGGGCTCATCGATACGAGCTCAACGGTACCAATAACTCACAAATTCGGGTCTAGGATAGAAAGATACGCGTGTTTGAAGATAAGTAATAAAAAAAGAGAAAAAGAAAATCCACGCGCATGTAGCCTGATTGTTATGATCTGATGTATTCTTATATGTTTTGATTTGAATTGTTTTTTTATGCTTTATCCGATATGATTTGAGGTGTCCTTATATACTTTGATATGATATACTCTGTTATGATATGATCTGCTCTAATATGATCTAATATAATCTGATGGGATCCTATGTGATCGAATCTACTCTATTGTGTTCTACTCTGCTCTATGATAGAGTGAGATTTCTGTTAATTTGTTAGCTTCTGTTTATGTAACGACTCATTTTTTGATTACGTCTAACCTAAAGGGTTAGGCCTGATTTGATAATTTTGAGATAAATTATAAAGGATTTCAAAGGTTGAAGCCTCTGTATATGAATGGAGCTCGAAGAAATGAGTGTAACGATTCAAAGAATGCGAGAAACGGAGGTCATGAGCGGAAGTTATGACCTCGCGGAGCATGTATATAGGCGGGACCCACTTGAAAAGAGCGTAATATACTACTTTAAGTGGGTTAGTATCGAAGGGTTCATCGATACTTGTCCAATGGTACCAAGAATGTGCAAATACGAATCCGAATCTGGGGTAGGAATATACACACGTTTAAAGATATATATTAAAAAAACAAGAGAAAAGCAAGTAAGGTGAGCGCACAACACACGCGCGCGGCATGCACGTAACACATGGCCACGACTCGCAGTTGTCGCACACATTATGCGTGGGTATTACACTGCTTGCACGCAATGCGAATGGTGGGTGCCGCCGTTTCTAGCGGCATCGTGGGTTAAACAAGGCGACACCAAGTGTTTTTGGCTCGGCTTGGGCTACCATTTTGAATAGTTTTACACCCCAGAGCTTCATTTCCTCTGTTTCTGAGCATTCTGAGTCCGATTAAGGCCGTTCAAGAGGTGTTTTTAAGTAAATCGAATGTGCTCTACCCAATGGAGTAATCTTTTCTCAAGTTGGAGTCCATATAAGGTGGAAACACCCCAAGAGAAGGGAGGTTCTGCCCATTGTCCTCGAGCACTAACAAACTTCATCTTCTCTATTTCTGACCATCTTAACTCTGATTTAGTTGATTCAAGAGGCGTTCTTGATTAAATCGAATATGTCCTACACGATGGAGGGGTCCGTTCTCTAAGTTGGAAACCGTATGAGGAGAAAATACCCCGAGACAAGGAAAGGCCCTGCCCATCATCCTTGAGCACTGGAGCAAGAAAAGGGGTTAGGAGCAAGACATGGTTCTGTCCAAAGTTACCGGGCCACAACAAGAGAAGCAATCCATAGTAGGGGAGGCTCTGTCTTCTATTGAAGAACCATGATGTGTAAGGAACATTCACAAATAGGGGAGGTTCTGTCTGCCACCCACGAGCACAAAAAAGAAAAGTCTCTAGGAAGGGGAACATTTGTATGTTGTCTTTCGATGCAAGGTGGGGAACGTATGGAGGATAGAGGAAGCTCTGTTCATTGCCTTTGGATCCTAAGGGGAGGATGCCTAGAAGGTACGAGCAACCCTGAATACTTCTACATGTCTCGTAAGACATCAGGGGAGTAAGCGTTTCTAACCTCCTTTTTAAATTATAGAATGCATGTGATAAATTAGGATGTGTACTATGCCATGATCCTTTGTGTTTTAATCTGCTATGCCCATGATGTGACATGTTTATGTTTCGTCTTGCTCTAGGGTAGAGCGAGACGTGTGGTGTGTGGGTGTGTCCAGTCTCGGCCTAGTGATAGAGCGAGATGGGTTATGTGCTTATTCTTGGCTCAGTGATAGAGCGAGATGTATGTTATGTTTGGTCTTGGCTTAGTGATAGAGTGAGATGTGTATATGTGGTTTTGATCCCGCTCTGTGGTAGAGTGAGATGTACGATTTTATTGATTTATTAACTTTGCTTGACTCCGATAAATTACGAGTTTCTGTATAACTCCGATTGAATATTAGTATATACATATTTTAATGTATATATTTTTGTGATGCTTGTTATATGTAATAGCCATTAGGCAGAAGTACGTTCGGATCCAATCATATTGGAATAATATCCAATACATATGTAGGCAACCAATGACAAGACAACATTGCTCCGATCCAAATTAATTATAATAATATGTTTTATTCTATTTTACATGCGACAAACAATGAAGCTTTGTTGTGTATATGTATTCGTTACAACCTAAGTCTACATATGGGGAAGCCTTGAAGCTCCGTAGTGCATAGACGAACGTTGTACCTCTTGCACACAGACGATGATTCCTAGCTTTAGAAAAGAAAATTTTCTATTAGTTATTTTGTGGGCTCGGCTCGGGTTAGGTCGTTACAGTTTAACTTCGATGATTTATGAGATTTTCGTCTGACTTCGATGATTTATGATATTTCTGTCCAACTTCGATGATTCATGAGATTTCTATTTAACTCCAATGATTTACGAGATTTCAATCTAACCCTGAATGATGTATTTGAATATAATGATATACATATTTTAATGTATATGATTTTATGATGCCTAATATATGTGATAGACGTTAGGCAGAACTACGTTTAGATCCAATTGTATTGGAATAATATTGTGAATGTTATCTAATATATATATATATATATAGGCAACCAATGACAAAGCAACATTGGCCCGATCCAAATTAAATATAAATATATATTTTATTCTAACCTATGTGCCATGAGTTTTGTAGCTCTGTAGTGCATAGAAGAATGTTATACCTCTCGCACACAAATGATATTTCCTTGTTTAAGGAATGAAAATTTTATTTGGGAGTTTTGGACCCCAGCTTGGGTCGGGGCGTTACAGAAACTCTCAATTTTTTCTCACAAATAAGTATTATCTATCCCTTCAATTCACTCAGAAGTTTGTTCTCTCTAAGATTATAATATCCATCAAGATGGCGGTAGCAGATCACTAGGTTAGCCCTAGTCCAATTATATTAGAAAGATAAAGACTATAAGTTTTAGCCTCTATGGGCAGAAATTTTTGGTAGGCAACAAAAACTAAGTATATGTGCATTCTTGATCATGTTATCAATCATTCAATCCACAATGCATGCAAAACTACATACGATCACACATGGATTTAACGTAGAAAACCCAAACTAGGGTAAAAAACCACTTCAGCCTCACAAGGCCAAATCAATGCACTAGTAAGCAAGAACTTATAAGACCCAAGAACAACCAACCAACCTCTTTTATGTGACCTTTTCTTTGTTCAGTCCTCTTCATTGTTGGCCTTCAAGTTACCCTCCATCGAATCCTTAAAGATTTCCCTCTTCATGTTCCATCTAAGTTTTCTTTTAGAGACTCGATCAAATACTCCTTTGATTGTTGATATTCTTTTGAGCTTTTTTCAACTCCTTTGAAGACTTTGCTGCAACTCTTTTTTTGTTTGATGTGTGATATTCTTCTCTTTTAGTTGTGTATCTTCATGAAACTACCATGAACATAATTGTGAAAGTTGATCTCCTCAAGGAAAACAATGAAAAAGGAAATATTCTCCTTTCTTCTCTATAATTTTCTAGGTTTTTTCTCTATTTAATTTCATGATTCCGTAGTCTTTTTATAGTACACCAAGTCTATTTGTGTACTTGAGTCCAAATTGGAATACAATATCTTCAAAAAATACTTAATTTAGGCAACCAACACACATGGCGATAGATCATTCAATGTTTCTTTAGGGCACAATAGTTAGAGTGATGGATCATTCAAGATGGCAATTGATCGATAAACTCTTAGCTACATTTTACAAGGGTTCTTTCACATGCCAGTCAATCCTTTGTTATTTGCAATGATCGATCAACTGAATAGTATTTTGTTGGTTTTGCCCTTTTTACCCTAATTATGTCTAAAACTCCCAAAATCACTTAATTCACCAATTCTAAGTGATTTGTGTATGTGAGTGTATGATAATTAACCTTTAATATTCAATACACTGCTTAGTCTTCAACCTTGATCGATAAGAAGACACTTGCTCCTTTTTTTCAAGTCTATCAATTTTAAATCTGACTCAACCACAACTAACTCTAATCAAATTCCTAAGATTAAAAATGTACATGAAGTTTTGATATAGTTTCTATCAATGAAATAAGCCAATTATAATATATTCTTTAGGCCTTTTATAGGGCATTGTGTTGGTTTGGCTATTAGAGTTTTAATTGGGAACAAACTCTCCCCGAAGTGCTTTAATTAGGCATATTTTGCATCAACTAGTCAATTGTTCTACAAGGTAATCAATTGTTCCTGTTTGAAATCAAGCATAATACTAAGAATCATTAAAGTAATGTCTAAACCTAAGGATTCAAGGTAAAAATAACATATACTGAAACAAGGAAACACTATTTTTCAATTTCTTTACCTGCTAGATTGAATCCAAATATTCAAACAAATAAGGAAATGGATTCTAGGAAAGTCAAACAAAAGAGGTTAAAGATGATTCAATCCTCACTGGATATTTATTTGAATTTCTTGAGCACAGTAAAATGGGAGAATTGTAAAGCTCCAAAATGATGGATGCTAAAAGAAGGCCCGACTCCAAGTTGTCCAGGGATTCTATACAATGACAGTACAACTAATGTAAAGGGATGTACCACAGTTTGGTAGCGTGTTTGTTTTCGGTACAAAATGTCACAGGTTATATGAAGTGGAAAGCTTTCAAATACTATCCACACCAAAGCACCTTATACTTCTAATAGCGTTGCTAATACACAAAATTCTTTTTTTAATATATTTTATCATAAGCGTCGCTAAAAACTATTTTTATCATTTTTTCAAAAAAAATAGCGACATTTAAATAATCGTTGCTTATGTTTTTTAACAACGCTTATTATGTGTTGCTAATAAGCTATTTTTTATTTTTTAAAATGTTTTTTATATTACTGCCGCTTAATTTAGCTTTGCTAATAACCAATTATTAGTGATGCTTATAATTACAACACTTATAATTATGCATTGCTAATAAGCTATTTTTTATTTTTTTAAAATATTTTTTATATTATAAAGCGTTGCTAATAACTGATTATTAGTGACGCTTATAATTATGCATCACTAATAATTTAATATTATCAATGCTTTAATATGTGTTGCAAAAGTAAAATAATTTTCGATGCATCAATACACGTCGCTAATGTCATACTATTAGCGATACTTTTGTTAAGTGTCACTAATGAGCAGTAGTGACTACAGTTTTATCGATGCATATAGCGATATTTTTTATGCATCACTAATAATCATTAGTAATGCTTATAGTACTATTCGTCTCTAATAGTTCTTTTTGTTGTAGTGTAGTGCAATTGCTATCAATAGCTAATTGGGATATTTTTCCTTTAAGAAAGTCGCATCCACGGTTAGCAATGGCCTTAGTGTTGTTTTAAAGGCTCTTGCAATTGGCCCAAACATCCAAAAGACTCTTTTAAAATTGTATACCCCTATATGTCTGGGAATATCACATGATCTGATTGGAAGTACTACACTACCAGGATTAATCCTTTCTATATGAATTTTGTATGCAGAAAGTATGCGATAGGATTCGTCTGGGCCCCCATCTATTAAATCACTATGTGCTTTACTTGCATGACTGGATTTTAAGTAAACATTCACATATAGATTAAATGACAAGTTAGTAGGTTGTGTTCCCAAGAACACGACAAGATTAGTAGTCGTGTTTCCATAAACCTGAACTGTGTTATTATCGTGTCTATGTTAACACGATAGGTAAATAGGTCGTGTTAAAAGAAAATGCAACCATAACAGCCTTGTCTGACTGATAACACGTCATATTCAAATTTTTTATTTTAAAAAAATAATTCAAGGAATATCATAATTTTACCTTACCTGCATGCCAACATTTCTTGTAGTTCACAGTTATACTCCAGTGCATCGAAATATATTTTGCTATACTTTTTGGTGTAATGCCTATTGAATCTTTAAACAACCTATAATATTTTCTTGCAATCCAAAGGTGTGATGCTAAAGGATGGTCAATTGACTTCTTTTGCATTCTATAT
This sequence comes from Saururus chinensis, assembly GCA_035235625.1. Taxonomy (NCBI): domain Eukaryota; kingdom Viridiplantae; phylum Streptophyta; class Magnoliopsida; order Piperales; family Saururaceae; genus Saururus; species Saururus chinensis. The sequence goes on from CP141142.1 coordinate 29,023,726, forward strand.
GAATGGTTGGGCACTAACCTTGTCATAGTTACATGATCTCCTATGTTTAAAGCCCTTATGTACCACTTACATGATTGGTCAGAGCACTTTGTAGCATAATATTCTTCTTCTCATCCACAACCCGTTATGTGAAATTCGCCTTTTCCAAGGTCAATCAAAACCCTCTTAAAATGCATCAGGCTTAGGAAATGTGACCCCATTTGGAGTAGATTTTGGTACTCATTTGCTTGCAAACTTCTAGTTATTAGCTTGCCTTCATCAATATTCGGTTCCAACAAGTTGAGATCATCGACTGTCTCCCGCTGTGCCTCGACCTCAACATCAATATTACTGGGTACATCGGTTTGTCATAATTCTTCATGGTTAGACATAATTTTCATGTCAATTATATCATTCTCATCCTATTGATCATCACCTCACACTTCAAATTCTTGGTCGTTGTAATTCGTAGGGTTGTATAGGGGTCCATAGTTATCAAATTAAGTCCTTATCGCACTCGTTGTTGGAGACATTTCTTCAAATCCAATATGATTGACTTCTTTCATAGGTTTTGTGGGCATTGGATTGTTGTACGATGTGTGACATGGACTTGTTGAGTTGAAAATGCCCGATTCTCCCAATCTATAATGGATATTAATGTGTTAATCAATATGCGATATAACTCGACATCATATATTTGGTTATATCGTATTATCGATTACATAATATTTATACAAGTCATGTTATTCAATCTACGCTAACAAGAATTAATATTATATCGTTTTGTATTTCACATTATTAGTTGTGTGATATTATAAATATCGTATTTTTCTTAACAAGATATTCTTTATACTGGGTTAGATATCGAGTGCTCGAGTATACTATAAACTACACTATTGTATAATCTAAAATTCATTATTACGTGACAGTTTCAAAAATGAATTGTGTATCATTGACTCCTGTATGTAATCTGAAGTTCAAGCTGGGGTGAGCCAATAGCACTAGTGATTTAGCACTATTGAATGTTTGGTTCATATCTATTGATAGTGATTTATCACCATTGTCGGGTTATTTCATCTCTATATACAATGATAACACCTCTTTATTTGCCTTATTATGAATGAAAAATAATGATTGCAGGTCCTCATCATCTTTTAATTCATATATAATACATGATTGCGAAGATGAAATTAAATATTTTAAATTTACATTATTATTGACGACAAGTCTCTATGACTTAAAGCAACAACTCGCCAAATTATACTAATAAATCAATGTTTATCAAGTGTGCCTTTCTAACTATATATACGTCATCATTACCTACCTCTTTATTATAATATATATAAATACTAATTATCTTCATTATGAGGTTAAAATGTGACCGAATTCACTGAAATGAAGTATTTTTTTACCCTGAACAGTTTATACTATTTAAAAAATTAAAATTTTATTTTCTCTAATAACTTGCCAATGAGTCACTGCTAGTCACCTCCACAAATTTTAACTTGCCGCTAATTAATCCTCCTGAACATAATAACACCATATTACGAGGATATATATGAAGATTAATTTATATGAAACATTAATCCTCCTGACCAGAATTCACCGAAATGAAGCATTATATATTCTAGTGTTCCTTTACGATGATATATACGAGGATTGAATTTATTAAAAATTTAAGAGCAATAATTATTAACTTTTTACTTGCAATTAATAAAATTTTTATGCCTGTGTATAATTGCACCTAAAAATTTGAAATCATTCCAGCAGAAGTTAGTCGACGTGTGCAGCGGCAGCCGAGCAGAGAAGCCGTTGCCCTTCGGCCGTCCGGCGCGATGGCTGCCGGAGACGAAGACTTCGGCTCCCTCTTCGAGGGCATGGTCGTCCTAGTGGATCCTTCCCAGCCTTCCACCTCCGCCGACGAAAATCAGCCTCCTCCTCCGATCGTTACAGCCGCAGACCTGCCTCGGGATTCTCCTCCTCCGCCCCTTGCCTCCCAATCGCAGCCCCTCGACGAAAACCTCTTCTCCGATCTCATCATCACCACTCCAGAACAGCCCCTCCCCGCGCCTTCCCCTTCATTCACCCCTGCCGCCGTTTCGTCCTCCCGCACGATAACCCGTAAGAAGAAGCGGGGCGGCGTGCGGATCGGTTACGCCCGGAGTTCCAGCAGCCAGTTCCCTTTTCAGTTAGAGGTTGGGGACTTAGCGCCGGATGGTGGCTTTCGGGATGGGGAGGAGGATGGAGGCTCCTCTGCCATGGATGGTCCCAAGAAGGAATTGGGTTCTCCGTCCCCTTTGCCGTCGCGCTCCAGGACCCTGGAAAGGGAGGACTCGGCGGAAAACGGGGAAGATGGGGATCCAGTGCTTCCTTTGTATGCTGCATCTGATGGGCGACATCAACCAGATGCTGATGAAGCTTCAATGGCCTCCAAGGATCTCGAAGTCGAAAGTCACCTCCAAATTGCTGATGCCGGTGAAACTGTTGATGGAACAACTCAGTTTCCCGTACTGGGTAGTCAGATGGTTTCTGTTGAAGTGAAAATTGATGAGAAAAGTATTGAAGAATCGAATGATGCTAATCAATCATGTGAGAAAGAAGAGCCCAAGAAGCCACCTGTTTCAGTTGAGGAGAAATTGGCATTGATTCTGGACAGTATATCAAAAAAGCGTGAGAAGATTCTTGAGACTGCAGCATCTGTTTCAGCCTCCAGGAAGGAGGCTGTGAGGAGGAGGAGAAATTTTGCGGACAATGTGAATTCTGCGGCCGCCAAGTACAAGGAGCTGGAGAGGGAGCTAGAAGAGGCCTGCGAAGCTGAAGATTTTGAGAGGGCGGAGAGGGTCAGTGAGCGGCTTTTGGAGGTTGAGCAGGGGAAGCAGGAGTTTCTTAATGCACAGAGACATGCTGAGGCAGAATGTGATTCCATCGATTTGGAAATGCAGCAAGTTCTAGAGATGCAGATTGCAGCAGAGGGAGAGAGTGCTTCCATATTGGAAACGTTGGCAAAGGTGAGTGTAAACAGCAATAGGTAACTTTGAGAATGCTCTATTTCAGAACTGTTAGTCAATTTCATTTGGTTGTTGTTTGTCGCTGATGCACAATGAATAAGCTGACTCCCGGTTGCTGAGAAAGTGCGTTATGAGGTCATAGTGCCCTGGTTTTGTTTTAAATTGTCTTTGTAAATTAGGGATTACTTCCCCATGTGGAAATTATCCAAGGAAAAAACGAGCCAGAGCTGCAGCTTCAGTGAGCTGTAGCTCTGGCTAGACATCCTCTATTTAAAATCTCGGCTCAATGGGAAGATTGTCCTGTCTTGCTGGAGATTGTAATACAGAAATAGTGGCCAAGATGTTAGTATGGCTGTTTTTCTGTAGCCATGTAAATTAGTAGTACATGTTTCCCATGCAAATTTTGCAAGTACCTAATTTTTGTAAAATCTGACCACAATGAAAATTATAGTTAGCCACGCTTGCAGCTAAAAATGGGAAAAGAAGGGTCAAAGAGTGGCAATTAGAGAAAGTGTGCATCTAACGCAAATAGGAAGTGAAAAGATAGTAAAACTACATGTGGTCATATGTTGTTTGATGCTAAAATGAGAGTTCTAGGGTTTCTTACATAGTTATGAAGCTAAAAATATAGATGGGGGCATGGCATGGGGAATCAAGGGTGACCTGGTACCTGGTAAGTACAAACTACTTTGAAGAATGATATTCTTATTTTTATTAAAGAGTAGCCTAGCTCTTTGGTCCAAAGAATAGGACACCACAAAATACTAGGATGATCTCTTTGAACATCACATTATTGTGAAGAAAATGGAAACAGTTGGTGAAACTACTTAACTGAAGCCAATTAGTTGTTGCAAGTTTATTTTGTTTCTTAGAGTACTTAGGCATAAATTGTTTATTAAAATCATCACCATCATTATTTTCACCACCAGAGGTTACCAGTTGATGAGCTGATGCTCTGCAACCAATGTAAGATAAAGTGGCAACATGTGTATGCTTGACAGCTGACATAAACTCCTGCAAGGAGATTCTCCTTGTTTGTTTTTTAATGATTGCTCCAAGTATGAGATTTCATTGAGGTTTTCCCACATTCACCATGCATGTGGGACAAGTTTGAAAAATGTGGAACGCTTACAGACCATATCTCCTGCAGTGTTAAATAATCCCATGCAATATACTGAACAAGTGACGTACTTGTCATTTAACTGACTCCAAGATAATCAAAATATATTGAATTCATTGCAAATTGTGCAATATTATAATAAGCTTTAATTTTTTTTTTTAAATATCCAGCAATTAGAATCTTCTTCTGGGGAAAGTTCATGGCAGTCATAGTTTTGGTATGACCTATGCAGATGCCAGACCTAATAGGAATGGATAAAAACGCCTGTCCTATCAGGTTTTCATATAACCATATAATAAGCTCCACTTTGCTAAAGGTTTTTGATAATAGCCACCATGTGATATACGTGAATGATAATTTGGCTCTGGACCTCTGGTAGAATGCTAGAAGGTGTTAAAACATAATGAGCAAACGTTGGGTCACTTCCAAATTATGATTTATAATTGACTTGAGTATTATATATCTTCTTGCCATATATTAACCCTGCAATGGGAGCATACGTCTGACTTCTGATATACAATGCAAATAGAGATATATGCATCTGTATAGATGACTTCTGCAAAATCAATCTTTCAGAGGCAATTAGACTTTAGAAGTTCACTACCCTCGTGCCAGCTTGTTATGCAAAGAGTCGTAATATAGCATCTCAAGTTTTCGAGCTTAGATTTCCATGGCATTTCACTGACTGACATTGAAAATGCTGTTCACTTTAATTTGTGAGCTCATCTTATGTACATGATATCTGAAGTTCCAGTGTCGAAGAAGAAATGAGAATGGTATTGAAATGAAAAAGGAGATCCACTAGACATTGAACTTATGCTTTATTTCTATCATGCACGTGATTGCTGTAGTTTCACTGTTGAAGAAGAAATGAGAAGTGTGGTTGCATAGATGAACAATAGTATTGAAATGAGAAAGAAGATCCACCATAGGTTGAGCTCATATTTTATTTTATGTTGTATTTTCCTATTTAATAGGATGGTCTATGATTGTTCACTAGGAATTCTAGAATCTTACTTAGAGGCATTTTGCAGTTCAAAATACCTTTGCATGTCTAGAGTAGTCGCCTTCTTCTTCTAGCTTAAAACATATTCCAAGTAAATTTGACATCAAATTGTGCCCAATTATTTTTTAGTTTGTATTTTTCCTCAAGTTTATTTTCTAACAAATGATTTCTTTGATTGCAAGTGACTGTTATGATTCACCAATCTTATAGGGTTTTAAGACATTATATCTGTTTTGATGTTAGTAGGCTTTGTTTTTCAGTAGGCTGGCCCATAGGGCCCTCTTTTGTTAGTTGGCGGGCCAATAAGGCTCTTTGTTAGGCTTTGTTTATGTGCAAGTAGGAAATAAGCCCAGGTCCATATTGGTTGGCGTATTATGTAAGAGGCGCAGGCCTCCTGTTGGGAAAATAATCAGAGAACAATTATTCCTAATCTCCTATCCTCTTGCCTCTTACATAATACCCCCAACCAATATGGACCTGGGCTTATTTCCTACTTGCACATAAACAAAACCTAACAAAGAGCCTTATTGGCCCGCCAACTAACAAAAGAGGTCCTTATGGGCCAGCCTACTGACTTTAAAACAAAGCTTACTAACATCAAAACAAACATAATGTTATAAAATCTTATTAAGATTGGCGAATCATAACAGTGACTCCGGATTGTTCTTTTTTGTTTGGTTATTTCTTTTATCATAATCTTAAAATTATAGGTTCCTTTTTTTTAATCTAAAATTATAGTTTTAAGGGTGAAAACGGAACATGTTTAGTATCTTCTTTTGGTTCTTCCAGGATGCTGCTGATAGTGCTGAAATGGTTTCAAGAAACACCAAAGAATTCTCTTCAAAAGAAAATGAAGAATGGATTACATCAACTGAAGCTTTGGAGTCAAGGAAAATGGAATTGGACATAGAATCATATTTTGTAAGAGATGCAGAGGGAAGACTGAAAGAATCAATTGAGGCTTCAATTTCAGATGACAGAGCAGAGAAAGAAATCTTGACTAAAAGAAGACAAATGCTCACTGAGGAACTAGAGAAGTTACTCGTTTTAGTTGGATTAAAGGAAGCAGAGATTGCTGAGAATGATTGCAAGAGCCAAGAAGTTGACAAAAGGATTGCAAACGCGGTGTCTGGGTGCCAAGAGGCTCAGTCTATTATTGATAAAAATAATGAATACTTGCAGTCAGAACTTTCTCGAATAGAGTTAGAAAATGAAGCTTTGCTTTTGAAAAAGAAGAAAGCTGATGATTTTTTTTCTGTGGAAGAGAAGAAGAAATTGAAATTCGAGGAGCTAGCCACTACTGCTGCAGTGGAAGCAAAGGCATTTATTGAGTTTGTTGAGTTGAGAAAGAGCTTGGCAGCATCAATATTGAAAACTAGGGAGGAAAAACTCCGGCTAGCTGAGTCTGTAGAGAAAATGACAGATGAGGTCCAAATAATTAAACAAAATGTTTCGGCTGCTAGAACTTCTTTGCAGGTTAGACACAGTTCATTTATGCTGTTTCCTGTTCATGCATAAACCCTTTTAGGCTTTGGTTTTACAGATCATAGATAATATCTCTAGTTTAAAAAGATTTAGGATTCAGTTGAGGGGAAAAGTATGCCAATATAATTTTGCCTAATATTTCATGGAAAAAGGCAATGCTAATGCTTATTTTATATTCCCTCTGTCCCACATAAACAGCAAACTAATTTTGGTTCATTTTGAAAATCCAAATCGAGCTATTTATGTGGGACAGGGGGAGTATATATAATTTTTTTCTTGATCGGTTTTAACTGGGTTATAATTAGGAATGTTGATTCTAATGTATTTTCTAGAAGGGAGAATTGCTTATGTGCACAACAAGCAAGTCACATTACTGTTGCAGTAACAGCACCCAGTAAACAGCATGATTTAAGGAGAAATTAGCGATATTTTGTAATCATCTCACCTGTTCTGTAGAACCACTTTTATCTTGGACACTTTACTGGACACTAAAAGAACTTTTTGACAGTCTTCACCTGAGGTTATCTGTATTGCTTTTGAAGGAACTATCTTTAAACCGTGCAAGTATACAACAAAAAATTGCTTCTGCTAAGCAGAGGATAGACTTCATTGACAAAAGAAGACCAGAGGTAGAGATTGAGAAAAAAGTTGCATCAGCTGCAAGAAATTTTAAAGAAGCAACAAGGATAGCTTCTGAGGCAAAAGCCTTGAGTTTAGAAAAGGAGAGCATTCAAAATAAATTGCAGACAGACACTTTAGAACTAGAGAAGGTGGAAAATGTTATTGAACACACTGTTAACCAAATTCAGAAGGCTGAGGATCTAATTTCATCCAAGGAAAAAGAGGCAGCCCTGTCTAGACTTCAGATGCTACAACTACTTGCCACCACTGCTAGAGCCGAGGAATCTGCAGCTCTTGAACTGGACGATGTTGAAGAGGCTGCCATGTTACATGCAGAGGCTGAGGCTTTGGAATCTGAAGCTGCTAAACTTCAAGAAGCCTATGGATTTGAGGATTTATCAGAAGCAGCTGGAAAGCCATCGAGACATGTTCCTATAGCACTTCTTGTCAATCTTGCTGGAGAAAAATTGATTGAAATGGCGGGTTCTGTTAATTTTATCAGATGAACTTACCATTGAACAAATATACTTCTGGACAAGTGTTCTTGTGATTTATATGGGAAAAAAATGCACCGTTGATGTTGAACCTTTGGCGTAAACAGCACTAGCTCCTAGAAAATATACAAAGAGGTATAAATCACGGATGTCGTAGGATTTCAGTGTTTCCCAGTTAATCACTGAGAATTGTGAGATGCTGGAGTAAAAGAAGTATCCGCTGTACTATGATCGGAGTTGAAGGATTTGACTACCACATGCAGAGTAGTAGTCTTGCAAGTATATTCATTTTTTAAAGTTCTTAATAAAATGTCAAGCTGTTTGGTTTTGTATTTTTCCACCTCTTCATGATGTATATCCTTTTCGATGAATTGAAGGTTTTGAGGCTTCCAAGATTTTATTTTTCACTATAGGAACAGTTTGTTATATTTTCTGACTCTTGACGGAATCTCCAATTTTCCCCTTTTAATTACTTTGAGCTTCCAAGTTCCTCCAAGAGCAATCTTAATATGCTGATCACATTAATGTGGTGGTTGATTTTTTACGAGGGGCCTAGCGTGATCATTTTGAGTTTCCATATTAGCATTTTTCTTGTTGATTGGGAGTTTCCACATTCCAATGCTGCAGGTCTCAGATTCCTTCCTTCTCTTGGGTTCCTGGACATCGTATAAAAGGTTATTGACATCGTCTAAAAGGTTAGAGAATCCAAGGTACAAGTGACATTGATGCCCGTGACAATGCAACATGTAGTTGCAATCTTCCGAAAATGTTTTCGTGACCAGTGTCCGTGACCATGCTAACATGGTACACAGAGGTGAATACGCTCTCTCCCTACCAAGTTAGAGGTGCCCGGATCTAACATGGTACACAGAGAGGTTGTGGTCGTCGTCTCTATGTTCCATGTAGGAGGCTCATGGTGAGGGTGCCTAGTCAGGCACTCAGGTTACACGCATCCGCAATGTTATTAGCCTTATGAGTCTCATGCAAATGTTAAAAATGATTGCTGTGGGCTTCTTTGATCGAAATCCAATCAAATGTCTTGAAAATCTTAAAATCTATTTATTCCTAATGACAATGAGGCAATTTGAACGATTTCAACAACCAAACAAAAATAAAAAAAGGTAAGAAAACGACTAAAGCGATTGCATTTATACATCCAAATTAGCATCCCATGGCGAACCATCTGTGGAGGCGACTCTGGCTGTTATTAAGCCGTCTCTTATCTGTCCAGTACTGGTTTCCCTTCTTACGCCCTTCTTTTGAATCTTTCACCTTCAAGAACAGAAGTGCCAAATATAAACAAGTAAATATGACAATACAACAAAATGAGAAAAAGGCAGGAATTGGATAAGCTACATAAACCATGTTTCCATCCATACCAGCAACCTCCTCTGGGCTTGCAGCCGATGATAGCCCCTGTGGAGCCTTCTGTCAATCAGCTCATCCGCTGTGTCTATAATGTTGGTGGCTTTCACCGTTGCAGCATCAACAGGCCCCTCTTGCACCAGTGCAGCCTCTACTATCTCATTCGACGTCGAAGTCGTCTTAGTTGCGGCAAACGGACTTTCCATCACATTCTTCAGCTGACACAAACAAACACAATTTGTAATTAAAAAGAGTACTACGGTGATTAAATTTAACTGATCAAATTTGCACTTTCTCAATATCATGCAAAGTATGGTGATTAGCTTTAAGAGTGCTATGGTGATTATTTAGATAATTACCTGCAGGACTCGGTTCTCAAGTATTTGGAGACGGCTGATGAGTGCTTGCTTGAGTTGGACATGAGCGGCTGCTGCTGGACGATGCTGGTGGTCTCCCCTTTGTTGCAACTGCATGTTGGAAACTTGCTGCTTCTCCTCCAAATGCTTGAGCTGCATCAATTGCATTACAAACCATATAAGTTGCACTGAACGAAAATGATCAATCTTAATGCGCAATGCCTGATGGTTGAATACCCGAGTCTCAATTCTGTCAAGCTTATGAACAAGAAGGTCCATGTCAAGCGGAGTTCTGGCCCTTCCTGCGGCTGGAGTTGCAGTAGTTACTGATCCCAGGTCCTCCATTCACTACCCTTTTTCGGTTCAGCTAAACTGACAAGGGAGACTGATAAAGCTTAGTGGCGTAGATATGGTGGCGGTGAGTGGATGGGCATGACGATGAAGAGGACAGAGTCAAGTCCGGATGAGGGAAGGAAGCCGAGTCGTTTGGGTTTGTTTTGGTTTCTGCTGACTCGGACAATATGACTTAATACCGGGTCAGGAGGAAAAATGGTGATGTTTGTCAGTATTAATATTATCAGCCCTTCAATCACTGGTCCTATGTGCCTAAATGGGCTGGGTTTTATGTTAAGAAGCCCAACTATTGAAGGTCGTCTAGCGTAGGCCTACGATTTAATTTGGTTTTGGTTTGCACAAGAAGTTTAGAACAAATAGGCGTATTTTCATTAGGGTTGAAAACGGGCCGAGCTTTGACGGGATGGGGCAAGCCCAAGTCCGGTCCACATAATTTTTTTTTTTTCAAAATTGGGCCCAAAGCCCATAACTAAGTTCAAAATTTTGGCCCAACCCAAAATTTCTATGGGCTCGGGCCGGGCCATGGGCTTTCGAGTCGAAATCGACATGATATAAATTTGTTCTTATAGATGATAAATCTATAATTCATATTAATATATAATTATATATACCTATAAAATATTATATCATCATTGATAGTGTAATAATTTATACCAGTACCACACCCTCTAGAATAGAATAGTTTTTACTCTTGATTACATAGATCTGTTAAATATTACAAGGAGCTATAATTCCTTTTTAGGAGGCTTTTCCATTCTCATTTTAACTAATTTGGTTGGGAAACAAAGGCTAAGACACATGTTGGTCTCTAGGAAAGTAGAATGCGGTTCTTACTGCCCAACATAACTTTGCCTAGTTGACTGTCTCCTTTCTTCTTAAGGTGTTCTAACTTTACTTTGCTGGGCAAGTGTGGAATTGTGTGATGATCATATGGTACTGGGGCTTTGTGGGATGGATGGTGATGGATTTAAACCCAATTTTAGGTGGTGGCATGCCCTGCAAATAAAGGAGAAAGAATATGAAGAGAAAGAAGTATTCAAAGAACAAAGAACGAAATGATAGACCATCTAGCTACACATAAAATAAAAGTCAATTATAAAACAAGTATGGGGAAGAGTTGAGAGGTTATTAGTTGATTGTGACCAAATGTTTATTCATAGAGATCATATCAGAGAAGGTGAAGGAAATAGATCTCTTCAAACGTCCACTAGCTTCTGCTGATAATTGATCCAAAAACTACTTCGATTCACAGAACACTTATTGACACATTTCCCCCACTAAATAGACAAATATTTCTTGTACCTCAACACCTCCAAACCAATAACTCATTCCATTAAGCTTAACTCATTCCATATTTAAACACAATTGTCTATAGATTTTATTTACATTTTATATCCGAAATCATTATATAAGCATCCTCTTCACCTGCATGGGGCTGAACACACATCTCACTTGTCCATTACCCAGTTATAACACATTCCCTTATTGAACAATGCATCAAGTTTTTCCAACAAATCAACTCATAATTTCTTCAGCATTTTCACAACTTTAACAAGTAAATATCAATAAAGAAATTAATCACTTATCAGAAAAGTTGATGGCATTTGTACAAGCCACACAAATACACTAATACCTAGCATTACAAACATCTAACCTTTGATTCTACCTGATGCAATGAATACATAATCACAAATAGATAAATCAGAACAAACAACATAATCACAAATATACTAGTTTTTTTAGCCTTCTTCTTTCTGATTTCTTTATTTAAAATACCCAAAGCTAATAAGATATTTGTAAGAAATATATAATTCCAAAACCCCAGGGATTATACACTTTGCAAATATACTTTCTGTAATTTGTACTAGACCTGCAAAATGATATTATGGTAAGGGAAATACTCAAAGTTTAGCCCTTTTCATTGATTCTAAATGGTAAATGACAAATATTTAGGAAAGTAGAGTCTGACATGGATCCTAATGGTGAAGACCTGAAGGGCAATTTATCTTAAGACTTAATCAAACCCAAAGCCAGCTCCTTTAAGTATGCGACCAGCACCTTTGCCAAGGAAATAATGCATCATAGCCTAAATAAATCTAAGTCTACATTTATGGCTGAAGTGTGAAAACAAAACTAGAAAAATAGAAAGAGGAAAACTAACAAGGCTCTCAAAGTTTAAACTATCTTCATGCATAAGACAGAACCAAAAAACATACTTGGAAACTCTTGAGCTTGCATCCTATTTGCTTGCATTTTCCTTCCTCCTTTCTCATCTAGGCTTGGGACCAGTAACGACAAAGTTAAAAATATTTTTTTGTGTTAGTAAACATAATAAACAAGAAGAAGCTGATACCTCAGTTAGAATAAATGCAGGAACTAAACAGATTAGATAACAAAACAAATACAAGAACTAACAAATTAGATAACATAACATATACAAGAACTAACAGATTAGATAACAGAACAAATACAGAAACTAACAGATTAAATAATAGAACAAATACAAGAACTAACAGATTAGATAATAGAACAAATATAGGAACTAACATAGTCAAATTAAATACACGAACTAACAGAGGCAAAGAGAACAAATTTGGTACAAGACAAATTAGGTGATAGAATGAATTAAATAACAAAACAAATTAGATAACAAAACAAATACAAGAACCAATAGAGAAATTAGCAGAACTAAGATATGAACTAACAGAGGCAAAGAGAACAAATTCAGTACATAACAAATTAGGTGATAGAATGAATTAAATAACAGAACAAATTAGATAACAAAATTAGATAATAAATTAGATAACAGAACAAATACAGGAACCAATAGATAAACTAATAGAACAAAGATGCGAACTAACATAGGCATAGAGAACAAATTCAGTATAGAACAAATTACGCGATATAACTAATTAACAGAACAAATTAGATAACAAAAGAATATAGAAACTAATAGAGTAAAATTAAATATATGAACTAACAGAGGCAAAGAGAACAAATTTGGTACAAAACAAACTAGATGATGGAATGAATTAAATAACAAAACAAATGGGATGATAGAACTAAAAGTAGCAAATTTGAGAAGAGAACCAAAGCACTGGCGAAATGGAAAGTGGTGGTCTTCCGTTGGTCTCACGAAGAGAACTAGAGCAGCCGAAGCGGAGGTCTTTTGTCGGTCCCACGAAGAGAACTAGAGGTCCAGAGCAGTCAAAATGGGGATTAGAGAGTAGGCGAAATGGAAGGTGGAGGTCTTTTGTCGGTCCCACGAAGAGAACCAGAGGTCTAGAGTAGCTGAAGTGGAGATTGGAGAGCAGGTGAAATGGAAAGTGGAAGTCTTCCCTTCCGTCAGTCCCATAGAGCCAAAGGTCCAAAGCAACCGATATGGAGAGCAATTGGTGAAGTGGAAAGTGGTGGAAGAAGCAGGAGAATGCATATTGTAGAGTGGTAGGGAAATTTTAGGGCTGTAGAGCGGCGGAAGAAGCAGGAGACGACAGGCTTACAGACCTTAATGGACAACCACATGATTAAAATGGCGAATGCGGAATGGCGATGGCTTAAAAAATGAATGGGCTGGAATGGACCGGGCTGGGCTTTTACAAATTTTTGACCTAGGCCCTAGCCCAGCCCAAAATTTCATAAATCGTAAAATTTTAAGCCCAACCTGATTTATTCACTAAATTCTAAAGCCCATTGGTACAAAATTTCGGGCTAGGCTTCGGGCCTGCCCATGTTTCTTGCAGCTCTAATTTTCATTAGCAAGAACACATCTAAAATTTCAGCTAGACTTGGCCAATTTCAGGCATGGCCACAGTTACATAAATCAGTTACCATTGATGAACTTTAGCTCTTAGAACGAGGTCGACCTAAGTCTTAACTGATAGAGAAGAGATCTCAAGACGACACATTGAGAGAGAGAGAGACTCCTCAACATATCTTATCTCTCTTATGTAATAGTACTAACAATGAACACTAAGGCAAAATAAATAAATTAGCATAAGGTCAATCTTCTAGTTTTTTTAAATGGGGGCTCTGCCAGTCGTCATAGAGGATCAGTTCAAGGGGAACCACAAGGCCCTAGGTCTAGGATTTTCAGTGGAAACCTTTTTATTCTAAAACAAAAAGAGCATGATGCTGATAACCCTACATCACTTTCTGTCAAACATAATTTTATACCAGGTTTTCATTAGGCAAAAAAAGGTAGGCCTCACATGACAAAAAGACTTTTCAACATCCAATCAAAATATGGTGTAAATTTTTGTTGGATAGAAAGTGTATAAAATCATTATCCTATGAACAAAATGTGCGAGTTTCATTTAATTGTAATAGACAAAGTTAATATGTGCCTCAACTTGAGATCTGATGATGTACGCACATGGGGCTCTACTTAAAATATCAAGCTTATGTATGTGTGAAAATAAAAAAATACAAAAAATCCACATTAGGGATTGCAAATAAAAAAACTGACCCTAATTCATTAGATCCCACAAAGAGTTATTTCCAAAACCTTGAAGGTCTCATATGCTCCAAATCTTCAGGATGACATGGATGATCTTCAAGTTATGGAGAGGCAAATTCAAAGGTGACCATAACTTGTTCAATAGAATCAACAACAAGATCTAGAACAAGGTTCCCCACTAGTGGAACTTCTACATTTGGAAGAACATGTATTTCAAGAAGAGGATCCCCATCCAGCTCTATATCATCTTCCGCTTGAGTTGAAAAGCAGTATCCTATAGAAAATATCATTGGTGATATTGATGTTGGTGTCCAAATAAGAAATCAACTTCAAAATATTGTTAACTAGAGTTGTTATGTATCAATGAATGTGCCGAAGACTATTAATGATGTCTTAAAAGTAAGAAGATAACAATTCAAAAAATGCCATGTAGAAGGAATTAAAACAATTTCTAAGGCACGAAGTTTGACATTTAGTTTCCATTCCCTACTGACTGGCATTAATTTTGTTACCATAAAATTGATCTTTGAGAACAAACTATACAAAGATGGGAATATTATCATAAATAAGGCATGTCTTGTTGCTGAAGGATATGGCAAAATTGAAGACATAGATTTTGAATAGACTTTTGCACTAGTAGCCAGATTAAAATCAATCAAGTTATTATCGGCTAATATTTATTTTCTTTGTTTTCTATACTTTGAGGTTTCTTGCTCATACATTTGTCAATTTTTTGCAAAAAAGGGGGAGAAGACATTAATTAGATTATTTTATACACTACTATGAAAGATATGATACTTGGTTTTTTTATTTTATGGTGGTATTTAGATATATTAATAGAAAGGGGGAGAATCAAGAATGTGATTGGATTGTGTTCATCATACTTGAATTGGATGTATAATGGATGGAAGTTATATGTTTCAATCTATGTCACACAATGTAACTATTTTGTCACAAAATTTCCAAAAGGAGGAAAAATATTTTACGTGGATTTGAATGACATTAATTATGTATGACATTTTGGTATATGTTACATTGAAAAACGACAATGAAGGCTTGAGATTAACTTTAGTCATGGTTTTGTTTCAGTTTGTAGAAGGAAAAAAATTATGAAATTCCTTTCACGCTCTAATATTTTTTAAAAAGGTGTTTAAAAAAACCTAGGTTGTGACAATAGTGTCTAAGATACAATCTAGCAATTCCAAATATTAATTAAGACTGAAAGCAACTTGCATTAATTGAAAGCAATGATGTACTAACAATTTCAATCTATAAACATTTATATTCTTGTAAATCCCACCTCTCAAACACCCAAAACTTCATGCTCGTGATCTACCTCCTCTAGGGACTTTCTCCTCTTCTTTCCACGCCCCAAGCACTCATGTTTGTTTAGAAAGTGTTCTCCCATAGGGTTGAACCTAAAGTTTGTATTCTTATGGAAAGAGATGGTTTTCAAATTAGAGATGGGGAGAGTCCAATTTGGGACTTTTGCCTTAATTAGACAAATCCAAACAAGTCTTCTTTGGATATGGAGTCCATGTAAGTTGCTAAAGAGTTTGCCCAAATCAAGACCACATGAAAAAATCAATTTGGACGGTTCTTCTTTCCACATTGAAAGGATAAGTCCCAACTTTCGACACATCAGAACCTGTATGATACCCTCACGACAGGTTGTTGATGCCTGTCGACTGTTCACAATTTTTTTGTTTTTAAAATTACAAAATGAAATTCATAAAAAAAATATCTAAAAATTCCAAAATGCTACGAAATAACCTCAATAGACCAACACATGGTGAAAAGGTTTAATTTTGAAGATCAAAACAAACCCAAACAAAATGGAATAAGTTTAGATTTTAAATGATGGTTGTACTTATAAGAGGGTAACAATGCTGGAGTAGAAAAACTTGCAATGTCAAGAGGATTTCAACATTGAACCATGAGAAGTTAAGGTAGACATGGGAGGGCAAGGATGAGGCGGAAATGGTGATGCAAGCATATGGAGGAGGTAGAAGTAGGAAGTTAGGGTGCCATGTGAGGGGAAATAAGGCTGATTGGAAGTTGGAGGCCACAAAGGGGTAGTAGTGGTGAAGGCCCTGATGTATTTGTAATTAATTAGGAGAAGGAGATGGAGAGTTTAGAGCTTTGGATGTGGTCTCCAAATTAGGGAAAGGAAAGGGTAACACAACAAGTTGCAAATTCTTTGGGTTAAATTGAGTAGTATGTGTTGCAATGCCATTTTAAGGTATAGAAAAGACTTATCCTTCCTCAAAACAATTGATTTCTATAAATCTTACCATTGCATCATTAAGTTTAATTAATTCTTAACTTATGATACACATTGCACTTTTTATTGAAACCAGCTATTGATCAATATTTTGAATTTAATAATGATCTATTCATAGCTCTTGTAGTTTTCTTACTCTCGGACTTTCCTTCTCTAAGATAGTATGTGACATCTTGAGTTTTAAAACATAATTTCTACCAACATTCAAAATGAAAATAAAAAATAATAATTTTTATTTAAACACAAAACTCAAATTAGTAATCAACTACCTTGGGGCATCAAAATATGAATATGAAATCCTCATAATGATTCAAACCATTAAATAATCTCCTAGATCATCCATGTGTAGTTCATATAACCAACCAAACGTAACTAACAATGTATAAATATCATCTTGTGTGTCTTATTAAAATTTTAAAAAATGAAAAAAAGCAATATGCAAATTCCTACAATATGCTCGCATCCTTATTATGCTACTATTACTGCCTCATCAATTACTCCTCTGGTGAAGATCCTACACCAGTAAGATGCACAATTATATTTGTGACACCCTATAATTTTCAAGAAAAATGTTATCTTTTATTTTCAAATTTCCTATTTCTCTATGAACAACCACCAATGTGTCGGTGCTCACTGTTGGTGAACAATGATTTTAACTATCGAAGGAACCGACATGTTAGTTGGCATATGTGAAATTGTAAGTTGCGGTTGTTTAGGAAATCGTCAAAATTTATGAGGTTAGAGATTCCAAGAGGCAATTACACCTCATAATTTCGGGATTGTGGAAAGTCAATAAGTTCAAGTGAGATTTGGGTGTCCCAAAGCAAAATTTGAGAGGAATCATGCTAGGAGGAGGATCAGAGCACTTTGAGGTCAGATTGTAAATCTTGCCATTGTTTAATGTTTGAACTTCTTGAACTTCAATATTTTCTGGAGTTTTTGGCTAGTTTTGAACATATGTATCACTTATTATTAGAGGATTTTACCATGTTTAGTGTAACAATGGCAACTTCAATTTATGTTCACTTTATTTTCATGGTTAATTAAACTACAAGAAACTTGGTTTTTATGAGGATTTTATCTTGTTTTGCAAGAAGGAAATGTTCAAAGATCTGGTGTGGTTTGCAGTTATTTTCTTTCTTATAATCAACATGACCGCTAACACATTGGAGATAACATTGGTGATGGGAGGAAGATGAATAGTGCCAACACCAACTTGTTGTTCCATGTTAGTGTCAAGTTTTGACACCGGCAGTGTGGTTGGCATGTCAATGGTGGCATCAGAGAGATGGGCTCCCATAGCCTATCCATTGTCAATTGTTAAGGTTTGATGCGTCAATGTCACCAACACCCTAACCCACATTGTTAGTGAAGTCATAGATGATAGATCAGTACTTGGATATTTAAACGTATTTTTTGATGAAGTATATGTTTTGCTCAATGCCGAAGACCCAAAACGCAACAGAGGGGGAATCTAACTCAATCGGAAGAATAAAAACGGAGGCCAGAGGAGTAGAGAGTGCCAAGAGGTGGTAGGGCTGGTTTGAGATGGCCTTTTTGTCATCATTGAGCCAAGGCAAAGCCCATGGTGGTGAGCTAGAGGCTAGACAGCTAGTGGCAGCCGTTGAAACAGAAAATGGAAGGGACAAAGAGATTTGGTGTAGAGTGGTGTAGTGAGGTGAAGGCTAAGAAGGGCCAGAAAGGATGGCCCACCATTGTCGCGGGCTGGGACAAAGCACTGAGAGCTGGCTAGCCCTTGCCCACTAGCGGCGGTGTCAGCTAAAGACGGCAAATAGATGGGTCATGTTGCTTGAGCGAAAGGGAAATGAACAGAGGGGAGGTGGAGGAGTTTGAACTGGACCGGGAGGAGCTGGATCTTGTCATCACTAGGCTAGAACATAGCCCATAGCAGCCAGGTGGCCCTCACGAGCCAATGACTTTGAAGGTAACTCAAAATCAAATAGGGTGTAGGGGAAACCAGCCGCGTCCAGTGGAGGGCAGTAAGTGGGTGCTAAGTCAGCGAGGCTAGACTTGGGTGGTGGTCTTGCGGTCACCAGGCTGGAGCTAGCCTAGCAAGGGTCCGCTGATCCCTAACTAACACAGATGCAGCTCGGTCCTTTTGCTCACTTCTAGATCAGGCACAGAAAAGAGCTTGATCTTATCTTTTTTTTCCTTTCTCTTTTCTCCACTCTCTCATTTTTATTTCTTGCCCGCTCTCTTTCTTTTTCTCACCAAAAACCTCTATGGCTCCCCAAGGCCCAACACCTGACTAAGTTGTTGTTACTTATGAACCAAGACTATGAAGTAGTGAAACTCAGATTTTTTTACTTGCCAATTATAGTAAACAAGGTCGATCCATAGGGAAAGCCTTGTGCAACAAAGAAAATGATTACGAAAAAATAGAGGGAAGAAAAATTAAGAGAGAAAGAGTAGAAGAGCATTGAGGCAATAAAGAGTTAAGAAATCAATAAGAAAAAACACTAAGGCATTGAGGGTTATTGTAACATGTAGTGATGTTCTTCATGTGTCATATTATCTCAGTTAGAATAGAATGAATATTCTATTTTACTGAAAGATATTAACATTAAAAATAAAAATAAAGATAAGAAATACTTTGGATAGATGAAGGATAAAAAGAATTATTTTTTAAAAAGTTTTATGTATCAAAACCACAAAAGATCAAGAAGGAGAGCCTTCAAGCATCTTATGTGTCAAAATCACAAAGAAACAAGATAATAAACAATAAATATCACTTCAAATAACCAATGCTTACTTGAAACCATTAATAAAACATAAAGAGAACTCCATTAGATTGTTACAAATCACCTCTAGCCTTAGCTATAGAGCTTAGAGAGTCATTATAATAAAACTAAAAATAAAAGTACAAAAGAAGAGAATGAACTCTAAAGAGGAGGGGATGATGTCTCTACCACATCCACTACTCTATTTATACGAGTATAAGGGGTAATTTCAAAGGGGAAGGTCCAATCATATTAATTGATTACATCCTGATTAATTGCTTGATTAGTTGCTACTTTTACAATAATTATATTCTAAATCAATCAAATAAATTAATAATTTATTTAGTAAATAAGTATCTTTTAGTCTTCCTTTAGTTATCAAATTAGCCTCATTGTATTTTCTTATGTATTTCAATCACAACCAATGAAAAGATGCTCCATGTGTTGGCCTCGGGTTAATTGACTAGTTGTTCCTTTACATATCAGATTTGACCCATATATCTTCGGAATTATGAATTTCTTCCAGAAATAGTGATTGTGCCCATGGAATTTTACATAGAAATACATGACAAAAATACTAAGGCTATGTTATTATGTTCAAATCAGCTTCTTCCCGAATTTTATTCTCTTGATGCAAATATGAAATTCAACGGGTCCACAAGGTTGTGTTTGACCATTCAATGCATTTTTAGACCATTAAGAGCTCATTCTTAACATTTGAATAACTTTAGGTAGTTGGGCATCACTTCCTATTCCACTTGGATCACATCGAAGCCCATATAACATATAAACACAACAGAGGCCCAACTCACCTATGCAAGATATAAATAGCACATATAAGTAATAAATTAACACAAAATAGGATTACAATTCAAGATTTTAAAGCATCTAATTGAACATTACTTCATTGCATCATAAGCCTCCACACTCGACTCTATAGGTACAAATACCGAAACATAATACGCAAAAACAAATGTGCCAAAGTGTCACTTTTCCCTGCTGAAAATGATTAAAAAATAGTAAAAAAATCATAGAAATTTGCATAAAAAGTAGGCACATTACAATAATTCATGTTAGCTCTTATGTAGATAATTCATTGTAATTATTGTAATGTAATTTTTTGGGGGACATGCCCTCTTTTCCTTTTGTTACTGTAAAAAATATGAATTTTGAAACAAAAAAGGGTAATGTTTCCTGAGATTGAGAAACTTGCTCTAACATGTTTTCAATTGATTTAAAGCCCTCTGGCTTGTGTCTTACCCTTGTTATAAGGCCATTGTTGCAATGTATATTGCTTTGGGTCGGAATTCAGCATCAATGTTTACACTAACATGTTTTCAATCAGCATTTCTTGGCAGAAATGGGTGAATCAATGCATAACATATGATATAGATGATAAAACATAATTAGAATGTAGCCGATTGAGTACAAGATAATGGCTAAGAGGCATTTTTATTTTTATGTGTGTTGGTGTGGTCAACTTTAGAAAAATGATTGAATAATGCATGAGGATATTTTAAGAGGGTTGAGGATAGCTCTAGCGTGCAGTGCAAGACCCTAGTCCTACCTTATTTTGGTGAGGTCCTACCTGCAATGCATGACAGATAATCATGAATTCTAGAGGTGCCTAGTATTGATGCCGCCCCAAGAAAAAAAATACTCCCTCTATCCTATATTGATCGACACGTACATTTAGAAAAAATAGTAGTTTTTATTGAATAGTGAAACCCACATCTAAGAGAAGGATAAATAAGCTTACGATACTCTTTTTTAGTGCCCAATCACTTAAATTGAACAAAATGGAGATATTATTATAAAACAATTTTTTTTTGCCAAAGGGAGCTATTAAATTAGGACGGAGGGAGTATTAATTAGGACAATATTGTAAGTTTGACCAATTTTCCTTTCATCTAGCTCTGGTGAATAATTTCATGAACATATATGCCTGAGGGTAAGGCATAGTCATTTATGATATTTTAAAAGGATGAGCAGTTTGCAAACACATGTTTTAACCACTTTACCCCATTTATACACATAAGGTAGATATCCACCACTGTGTTAATAGGGGCGGGCTGGGTAAAACAAAGGGTGGGAGGCTTCTCACATATTTTAAAATTGCATTGATTTTACAACCTTATAGTATGTAAACTATGTTTATAAAGAGCTAACAGTGGGAATTTCCCTTGTCATAGGTAACATGTTACAAGCTATTCAATGCTTAGGTGTTTGGGAGCATGATGATACATAAGGGTCGCAAAGGCCCAGGCTCGGGATAGTTGAGGGTCCCTCATGGGCCCAGTCCAATGGGGGAGAGGGGGTTGCCCCCCCTAAAATCATTGCAATTTTTAAAACTTACAAAATCGAGGCTAGAATCACATCACTACAAAATGAGTACATTCCAATTAAATTGACATCCACTCACTTATCTATTATTTGCAATTATAATCTAAAACCTTAAATACAAAAATAAATAAAAATTACATTATTAACTATATATATATATATATATATATATATATATATATATATATATATATATATATATATATATATATATATATATATCGTCACTCATTTGCTCTCAAACTTAGGAGCTTGTACCCTTTCTTTTACATCCAACCAATCCTTCAAGTAAGTGCATGTCTCTATTGTTATTACACCCTGTGTTCCGATTACGCTTAACCCAAGAGGGTTAGGGGTAATTATATAATTTTAGTTAAATTTTATGGGGTTCCAAGAGATGATGTTCCTATAATTGGTTAGAGCTCGAAGTAACGAACATAATGAGCTAAAGAATACGCAAAACGGAGGTCGGGAACGAAAGTTACAACCTCGGGAAGCATGCCATATGGGTGGGACCTGCTTTAAAAAGTGTAAGGTAACCTACCCATGTGGGGTCTAGTTTTGAAGGTCTCGTCGATACGAGTCCATCGGTACTAAGATCGTGCAATTCCGACTTCGGGATAAGAAGTTATCGTATTTTGAAATTTGAATTGTATTTAATTAAAATAATAATAAAATATTATTAAAATATTCAAAAACGGACAAAATAGCTGGCATCACTGCTGAGGCCAGCGGCTAAGGTTGAACCGCGCTGCACTGCACAGAACAACGTGCTGGTGACGCGCATCAGACTCTCAGCAGGCCTGCGCGAACGCGTGTGACGCGCAGCAGCGCCACATGGTTCAAGCACGTCACGCGAACGCGCTAGACGCAGCGGTGCCACCCGTTTGACCATTTGGAGTGTGACACATGTCGCGTGCACGTCGTCGGCTCGCGGGGTTTCTCTATAAATTGAAAATCAATTCATTTTTCCGGGAAACTTTCAGGAGTCATTCTGCGTCCATTTCCTTCCGTTCAAAAAATGTTCTTAACTAATTCGAGGGTGTTTTACGCAATGGAAGCATCTATTCTTCGAGTTAGCAATGCCAAATAAAGAAAATGTACCGGGGCAAGGAGAGGCTCTGTCCGCTGCCTACGGGAGCGGAAAAGGGTCAAGTATCTCCAGGTAAGGGAAGATTCTCCTACGTTTTCTCATCTTTTGTTCTTCATTTCTTACTCATTTTCAGTCCGATTCGAGTCATTCAAGAGGCATTCCTAGCTAATTCGGGGGTGATCAACACAATGGAAGCGTCCATTCCTCGAGTTAGCAATGCTATATCAGGGAAACATCCTAGGGGCAAGGGGAAGTTTTGCCCGCTACCTACAGGCACGGGAAGGGAAAAGTGTCTCCGGGTAAGGGGAGGTTCTGTTTGCCGCCTATGGGCGGAGGAAGGATAAAGTGTTCCGAAGTTAGAGGAGGTTCTGGCCACCGTCTCCTAATCAGAAAGGGCAGACACCCTGAGGAAACAAGCAACTCCTAACATCGCCATTTCCGGAATTGGAGGGGAGTACACTTTTCTGACCTTCTAGTTTAATATAATTTACATGCACGCACATCTTAATTAGTAATTTACTAATTAAGATATATTATTTGCTATGATGTGATACATGCTGATATGTTTCTATTTAATCTACTTTGATTTATTCTGTTGTGATCTGAAATGCTCTTTTGTGACTTGACATACTCCGATCTGATATGACCAGTATGGTCGGAAAAAATCTGATATGATCTGATAGGATCCAACATGCTCTGTAGTGTGTTCTGCTCCGCTCTATGATAGAGTGGGACATGTGTTTTGTTAGTGTTCTTCTCACCTATGTGAGATGTGTATTTCACTATTTTATTGGCTTCCGTTTCACTCCGATGATTTATAAAATTTTCGTCGGATTTTGGATGAATTATTCAGATATAAAGTATACGTATTTTATCGTATATGATTTTCTGATGTCTAGTGAATGTATTAGCCATTAGGCAGAACTACATTCGGATCCAATCGTATTGGAATAACGTCAGAGATGGTATCCAATACATACATAGGCAACTGATGGTATAATAACGTTGGCCCGATCCAAATTAGTTATAAAATTAGGTTTGTTCTAGTCTATGCGCAACAAAACATTATAGCTTTGCAGTGCATAGAAGTATGTTATGACTCTTGCACTCAGAGTTTGTAGCTCCTGGTCAGACAGTTGTAATTTTTTTGCTAATTTTAGGAACTCCGATTGTGTTTTTCGAGCTAACCCCTGGTCTGGGTTGAGTGGTTTGGGTCGGGGTGTTACAATTGTATCAGACATTAGTGGACTTCGACTATCATCCAACACCCTACCTCCTACACTAAAAGCAGATTTTGATGCTATTGTGGACATCAAGGGGGTTAGTAAATCATGAGCTAAGGAATACAACACATGAGAGTTCTTTCCAATTGTTAGCCACCAAGTTAAAACATTCAAATTACCAAGTTCTTCCTTGATAAGAAAAGATAAAAAATTACTTTGTAAATATATAGCTAATTCATTAGTATTAGAATTTTTTTTTCTTTTTTTAAAGTAACATCCAAGACTTAAGTTTTTTGTTGAGGAAGATGCATTGCAGTAGAAGTAGTAGAAGAAGAAGTTAAATCATTTTGTCTTGATTATAAGTTATTTCACATGCATTACATAAAAAATGTAAAGTAGTTTCTACAATTTATATAGATTATCATTATCAGCACTACATGGACTTAATTTTTTACACCTTCTAATCTAACCCTAGGATCCATTATAGCCCCTAAACAATAAATTAAATGGATAAGTGTCCAATATTTCTTTAATTTTGTTTCAATTTCCATTACAAGATGTGCAGAGTTTCATTATCTCCATAACTTTCAAATACATAAGTTATATCATACAAGTGGTTTAGAATTGAACAAGAAGTAGGATAGTAAACTCCCCATAAATCTTTAGTAGCATTATAAAAAATAGATAGAATTGCATCAAACAAATATAAATAGAAAAAGACCTTCATTGAGTCCTAGATTAAGTAACTTTTCTTTAGCCCAACTTATGATTAAACTTTCTAATCCGTCACAAGATTTCAACATTGAATATGTGCTATTCCACTTATGACAAACATCTAATTGGAATTTTCTATATTTTTTACCATGTAATTTACACACGTCTCTAAATTCTTGTATTCTAGAGGGCGAAAAGTGATATGTAACAAAATATTTTTAATTAATTAAATATGATGTTTAACTATATTTAAACCATCTTGAACAAATAAATTAATTACGAGACATGCACATATAATATGAAATGTAAGGGATTCCAGTGTACCAATATTATCACAATGAGTTTCTAAAAGTTCAACCGCTAAATTATTATAAGAGCCATTATATGATGTAATAGACATAATTTTATTTTTAATGTTGTATTTATTTAAAATAGAAATCTATGATATTTTAATAATTGAAGTGGAATGAGGATATTCAATCATGTTAAAATAAATTATTCTCTTATTTAATCTCTATGCTTCATCAATAAAATAAGTTGTAACATATGCATATTTGATATCTTGGTTACTAGTCCAAATCTTGGAAGTTAAAGAAGTTTTATTTGGAATTGTAAGTAGGTGGTTAATAAGTTGTACATTGTACTCCTTGTGTAGTTTGAAAATATCTTTCTCCAAAGTGTTGCATGAGATTTTATAGAAGGTGAGGTTGTACATTGCCTCACATAAGTCTCAACAATTTGTTGTCGGCGAAGGAGAAGGGTTGCTTAGTGTGCACAACATACTTCATGCACTTCCTCCGATTTGTATCGTAATTAAAATCAAAAGTACTAAGAGAGGGGAAAGAAGTGCTCATGGCACTTAGCTATGCTTTTTTGGGCCCCATTGGTCCATGCTTGGCAAAGCATGCTCTAGCATGTTAAGAAGATGTCTGGTACCCCCTCCTCCAGTTACCACGCTTAGAATTGCTTTTCAATAATTGCATTCGGCTCTTAGGAAGAACCTTCTGGGCTTGTTGGGGTCATCCACCCGGACTTTCTTCATATGGTTCCACATGATGGAGGGTTGCCACCTTTTTCCCCCCTCACCGCCGAAGGCATTGATTGAAGACTTCCTTCGTAGACAACTTTGTCTATTTCAATAATTCCTCTTTTTGGAAAATTATTGGTTTGGGCAACTAAGGTGGAGGAGGCATTATAGTTGCAGTGACATGTCATTTTCTTTTAAATAAAAAAATAAAGTATTAAGATAACAATGATGCAAATTGAAGTAAAAATTAAAATTTTAAATCAAAATTACTTACCTTGCTCGAGACTTGAATTCCCACTTGATGGAGGAGGAGGAAGCTTGAAATTTGGGAACTTTTTTCTTAAATCTTGTTAGTGTGAGAGCGTAATTTTAAATTTTAATTAAAAATAAAAATAGAAGTGATTAAGAGCTTGAGAGTATGGAGGAGAGGAGCAAGAGACTCTTATAGAGTAGACAAAAAAGTGAAGAGCAGCTTAAGATATCCCATATTTATAGATTTTTAAATGTGACAATTACTGTCACGACCTGGATTTTTGAAAGCCTTTTTAAATAGCATGAACGGTAAATCACGAGAATTTTTTGTTCTTTCCTAAATACAAAACAAAGCATGATTAAATATCTAGGTTATGATAAATGGGGTTCACAAATACGAATATCAAATCATATGATATTATTACACGTCTAAAAAATTCAATAAGAATAGCTCATCCATCTAAGTACAAGTTTGTCATCCGTTTGAAAATAAATAACTAAGTTGACACTCACACCAAAGCTATACTTATGTACCAAAATGACAGAAACAAGGAACTTCATCATGTGCTCGTCAATCTTGGTCTCACTTGCTATCGCTTAGAGAACCTGCAACCAACCAAACCAAAAATTAACAATAATAGAATCTCTCCGCTCTCAGGAGAAGGCTTCCAAAGGGGTAAAAGGTTTTATTAATATTTTTTGGATCGGGCCAACATCACCAGATGTTAGTTGCCTACGTACTCATCAGACAACATCTTCAATGTTATTCCAACAAGATCGGATCTAGATGTAATTCTGCTTAAAACTACACTATTCTAAGAAGCATAGTATCACACATGCAATGCTTAAGTATTTTTAAGCAATTTATATTTTATGCAAGTCCTTTAATTATTTCACTTGTTCTAATTAAACAAGAAATATCAAATAATGTTATTAATTATCTCTTGAACCATTGTTCGATAATTAATACTATCAAATCTGTATTCAATTAGAGATAACTTGACACTCGAAGAAATCCTTAGATATAGGACTCCAACATTGGAGTAGACTACTTAACAGCAGCTTGACCTAAATTCCTAGGGCACTCAATAGCCTACCATGAATCTGGACAAGAGGATCTCAACTGTGCTCATGGACACAAATTGGCGAGAAGCACAAGTCTTCCATGATGCTCATACAACTCCGCTTTTCGTACGCACTATATGGTCCTGTGAAGACTTACAAGAAACACGTGGTAGAGACCTCTCTGGCAAATGCCCAAACTGTTGTGGCAGTAAAGAAAGTGTATCATAATCTCCCATCTATTGATTTTATGTCATTGCCCTCTCCCAAGGTTGTGCTCTCAAATGGATTCACGCTTCCATTCACACGAATGTGGGTGACTACTCATAAGGATATTTATGTTATTATATTATAACCCCTCTTGACATCCAATGGGTTGAAAATTTGGCTCAAGGTTATGACTTATCGTCATGATCTCAGGTAATTTTCCTGCAGTTTACCGGAGTTGTGTGCCCCTTGAACCGACCTTGGTTGACTTAACGGTTTACAATTAACCCTAGGGTAAATGGTCAATTATCTACTCACTATGATTCTTCCTCACTATGCGGCTTGGTATATATTTAGGGTATACATTAAATTCTTACTAGGAATTTTTTCAATTTTTAAATCCACTCATAGACCCTCAATTGGAGCCCCTAATTCGGGTGGGTATAAAAACACTGGAATTTAACTATTAGGGGTAAAAGGGTTATTTTATAGTCTATGGAATTTTTCCCAAGCTGGAACTTTGTCAGGTTACTCGCCATGCTCTTCCAGTCATTAGATATTTTTTCAAATTTTTTTAACATCTAAACCACCCTGAACCGGAGCTTGTGATGGGTAATTAAATATTGCTACAGTTCACCTCTAATGGGTAAAATAGTCATTTTATGGACATTAGGATTTTTCCTAGCCCAAAACATGGACTAATTACCCCTTGTATTTCTGGAGAAAGTTTGTAATTTTCTTCAATTTTTCCTACGTTTAAAACTTACTGAACTGAACCTGGTTCAATGGATTTTTTTTCCCAAGTCAGGTTTGCTGCTCGGCCCCAAGTCTTCGTCAAGGACCTGCCTTCTTCCTCCTTTAGCACATTCTGCTGGAGGAAGACCGGGGGTGGTGGCTGGCCACCAGGGCTATGTAAGGGACCGACTCAACCAAACCACCGTCAAATGATGAGTTTGGGAGTCCTGGTCCCGTCGCCAACTGCGATTCGTGTTGTTGTTTTTTCCAAGTACGACTAGAGGTTTTCTGGCCTGTGCGGCAATAGGAAGTCGCGGCCTGGCAATGGCCGGATCAACTGGATCATCGGCCCACGGTGAATCTGGTCCCATCACCAAGCGGAGAATCGCACCCCCCCTATTTCTCTCATCCTCTCTCCCTTTTCCGTTCTCTCTATTTTTGTTGAGAAAAATCACCGACGAAGCTCCGTTGGCTTCACCAGCATTTTAGGCTCCAATTCTTTTCTTTGGCAGACACAAGGTGGCATCTGATTTCTGTTGGACCATGGTATGGGCTCGGGCCCGGTTTGGTCCAACAATGTCGTAGTCCGAGTGAGCCGGTATGGGTCACAGGGTCCAAGGGTGGTGGGGGCGATCGCGCCGACCCCACATGTGCCTTCGTTACACATAATTCGAGTGGGACCCACATATGTCACACATGTACACTAGACATACATCTAGGTGTGCATTTTTACACATTGTGGGGCCCAAACGTGCAAACTAGGTGTGGAGGGTGGGACCCGTGATTAGCGAGGGGTCAACCCTATTGCAGGCTTGGCCGTGTGCAGGGGGTCTAGGCCTTCG
Source organism: Saururus chinensis (assembly GCA_035235625.1). NCBI lineage: Eukaryota > Viridiplantae > Streptophyta > Magnoliopsida > Piperales > Saururaceae > Saururus > Saururus chinensis. Next base: position 29,052,493 of record CP141142.1, read on the forward strand.
TGGGCTTTGTGGAAACAAAGCCTTCTCTCGTTGTGTTAGACCCTCTAGTGAAACCGGAAGGAATTATGCAAGTAGGCCCAATTTGAATCAGCCCACATAAAAGCCCATTAAAATATAGCCAATTCAAGACCCAGCTAAATATGAAATGTAGGGAAGTAATTAAGGGAGAGAATAAGAGAGAATATTCTCTTATCATATATGGAAGGGCCGCCCCACCCCTTTAGATTCACTCTTCCCAATTGGGATGCCCCCCTCTCTCTCTCCCTTGTTCTTTCCTTGGTGCGGCCTGCTCCTCCAATGAGAGAAGCTGCTGGCCGCCTTCCTTCTCCCCTCTCTCTCCCCCTTGTTCTTCCTTGGTGCGGCCTGCTCCTCTATTGAGAGAAGCTGCTGGACGCCCTTCTTCTCCCCTCTCTAAGGGCTTGTTGGTGGGCTAATAAGGGGGTTTTATCCTCTCCAAGGTGGGGACTTTGAGGCTGATTCAAGGGCTAAAGAGTTGTTGTGAACTTCCTTCATCCAAGCAAGGTTGTGAGGGATCTACACATAAGGTACTCTACTATCCTCTATTTGATTAGATCTCTTATTTGGCGTGCTAGATCTATAAGAGGAGGGCATTCTAGGGCTAATAATGCCCATGCCAGTTCATTTTCTTTTCATTATTCAATTGTCCTTTGGTTGATTTGAATGGATGCATGTTTATCTTGCTAATTGTTATGAGATTGATGCATGTTTTGTGTAGATCAAGTTAAAGATTGGATTTTTGATATGTGCGCCCTCCCCCTCTCACCAAGCTTTCGCTGATCTGGCCACTCTACAATTTCGACCCATTGAACTCGTCGGAGGGCCTCCCTCTTATCTGGCCTGATCTACGAGTGCAGATATGCCTCTAGTAGATAGAGACGGTGAAAACTTGCTGGGATGGAACTACCACCGACGGCCATTGAGAACAATGATCAGTTACCTCCGATGGTGGTTCTCTGCTAGGGCTAACTGGCCTTTCCCTATTTTCCCTTGGACGACTGAAACCACTACCACACTCAGTTGACAGCTAATTGTTGGTCGTCGCCCCATGCTTTAATCAGATTCTTTTATCATAAGTATACAATTAAGGAGATAATAAATAATTACTTTAGTACATAAAGAAGAAATTGATATCAACAAATGATCCTACCTCATCGATGCTTTAATCTTCGTGCATGCTCCCCTGCCTCCGTCGCAGGTTACCTTTGTCAGAAACATCTCTTCTTCTCTCTCCGGCCAAAATCCCCTCCATTGAGCCCTAAGATGCCCTATTTATAAACATGGGGATTAGGAACCATAATCCCCCTAGAAGTTAGGTCAAACCTCCTCACTTAGGCAACCTAATTGAGCCTCTAAAAATTAATTTCGTCACTTTACTTAACCCAGCTTGTATAGTGACTTAAAATGGACGATTCGAGCGTCAAATTCCGGTAAACGGGCCATGCGTATTATGTTTAACTTCGAACAATCGTATCTTCCTCATCCGAACTCTGATTCACATGTTCTTTGTGGCGTTTCGAAGCTCTTTCTATCTATTTTCCATTCATATAGATCCCAAATACCAATTCCAACGATTGAGTAAGTTATTCCTATGAGAAAGTCAAAGGTTTCAACACCCTAATTTTCACATGGTCGACTTCGAAAATATAGAAAATTTCCGAACGTTACAATTACCTCTCCTACCCTTAAAGTAACCAAATGTTAATATGGTTAAAATTATCTTTTGGAGGGGGGTTGAAATTATGTAATTTTCTCTCTCCGCCCCCCCTTCAAATCATTTTTTTCCTTTAAAGGGGGGAACCCCAACAGCTTTGCAACCATTCTGGGCCATCCTGGCCTTCACTATTTCCACCCTTAGTGATACACATGTGTAAGCATCGAACACGAAGTACAAGAAATGAATAAGATAAAGTAAGTAGTAGCTGGTAACGCAAGTGCATAGAGATGATTCAAGTGTCTTTTAATTTTAATCATAACCCTGTTTATCACTTATGATTTGGCACTGTAATAATTATCATGGTTAGAGACATTTTAGTTAATATAGAGTTTTAATTTAGTTGTGATGTTTTTACCGTCCTTTTATGGTTCAAGTTGATGCTTGGGCGGCCGGCTCTGTGGGTCGGGACCGTCACAATATATGTTATGGCAAATTGAATACTAAGAATTCTTAGAGAATAAATGGGCAAACATGGACAAATTTCCAATGAGTTTCTTTTAATCATTCTCTTTTGGTTAGTAATGGAATGGAGTACAATACCAGGGAAATAAATGAGAATCAAGAAAGCTGTTTTTTGTAACAGCAGGCAATCTGCTTTAAGTGAACAAATTTCCCAATTTCATACTTTGTAAAACATCGAGCAAAATCAGGCCCATGGTTTTCACCAAATTCAATTGGAAGGAAGGAAACATCTAGTGGACAATTGCATATAATATGAACTAGTGGAATCCATTAGTGAGAGTACTTGAAGCAATATACGGTATGGATTACATTTCCAAAATACTTTAAACTACAAAGAATGAATACTACAACATGATCTCTCCAAATTTTGGAGGATACCATATGAAAGAATCAAATATGTTTTAAATCTGGAAATCTACTTCCCCATACAAAACCAAAGAGAAAGACCCATGCAAAAAATAATCTAGGTCTACATCTCAAAAAAATTAAAAGTTAAAAGCACCCACTCAAATCCGAGCATCCACTAGTGGGCATCCATGATCTGCTGACCATTTTCAGCAGAGTAGCTTGCAACGAGGTCCTGCAACTCCATGTAATGTGCTGTGGGGTTCCTGCTCTTGAGGAGCTCCAAAACGTGCAAGAAGATATGTGCGTCGCAGGCGATCCTGACCGCTCCCTCGTACGAGTATCCGAATTCCTCCACTGATAGCTGCAGAAGGTTCTCAAAGAGGGGATGGTTCAGATAGTTTGCTTCCAGCTCGAACTTGCGTAGAACCTCCTTCCCAACCCAGACCCGGACATGGCCCTTGGGCAGCTCGGAGGGGAAGCTCCTAGCTCCACAGCAAAGCATCTTCTTGACCAGAGCCGTCATATTCCCAGCTGCTCTTCTTCTTCTTCTTGCTAATGTAGATCTTTACTGCTTGCTTTTCTTGTTGAATTGGTGCGAGACATTCGTGTAGAGGAATGGGCTACATATAGGCGATGGATAACATTAAAATAGTGTACGCGTAAAGGATCGAATAGGGCCTGAGCGGTGGGAATTAAATATGTTGGAGTTTCTTGGAAGTCGTCGCCCTCTCACTTGAGTTAGACTAATAATGTATCCTCTTCAATCTTCTTAATTACATTCAAAGTTTGAATAAGCTTTAGCATGTTACAATTATAATGCATTATTGTTACTTGAAGAGTTATATTATCACTGCATTATTATGGAAAGATGATGGGGTGCTGGTTTTCCGCTTGTTTGTTGTACACATTTGTAAGGAACAGGTTATAGTTGATCTACGATGCATTTTTTACTTGACCTGGATGAGCTTCTTCATAGGAGTGTATAATAGAAGGGAAGACTATTACTCCCTCCGTAGGACCCTCCTATAATAATTGCTCCACTTAGAAAAAAAATTATCCCATATTAATAGCTCAATTTGTCTCAATTTAAGTGACTGTCAACTTAAAAAAGCATTTCGGAAGCTATGTTTTCATCCTCTTAGAAATGAGCTATTTTAGCCAGCCCACCCCATAAACAGTGGATATCAGCCATCTAATTATAGGCAGGGAAATAGGGGGTGGCAAATTCCTCTTCCTTACTATCTTTACAAAATGGAGTTATTAATATGGGCTGGAGGGAGTAATATTTTCATGATCATTTACTTCTTTGCAGGCTCATAATGATAGAGAAGTTTCTGCCCAATAATTTGTTGGATAGAGAATATGATTAAATTGCCTTTAATTCTAAAATAATTATGCCTAATCTCATGCTAACTAGTTTAAAATTATACTATTATATAAAGTAAATTGAGTGACTAAAGAATTTTTATTTTTGGACTATTTTACCCATATTTTTAACCCTTAATTATTAATTTACTCATGTTCTATATTCATATATTCTTTCATACAAATTTGAATTAGTACGTGATTTAAGGATATTTTAGTAAAATTGGTTGCAGAAGTTCTTTTAGATCTCTTGCCACATGTCAGCATGATACTAGAGGCTCATATGACATGAACCTTTTTTTTTGTAACATTGATTTTAATTTTCTAATGTTATATCTTGCATTACCAACCTTAAATTCATGTGTTATTGAGATTGTTAGAAAGCTTTCAATGAGCTCAATCTATCAAATGAGATCCCACATAACTATGTTTTTTGGAACTTTTTATTTACCCTACTAATACAATATAATTTTTATAATAATTCACTACAACAAAAAAGATTTATTGCAATGCTTTTATTAGTGACACACTTAAAAGCATCGCTAAAAAGGACTTTTAACGAAGCTTAAAAAAATATCACAAAAAAATTAACTATTTTCGATGTCACAAATATAGGTACTATTTGTGACATTTATTATAAATAAACATTGCAAATAGGGCACCTATTGGCGACATTTATATACAAATGTCGCAAATACTAAACACTATGTACGTTATTTGCACATAAATGTAAAAAAATACTATTCTTTTAACAAACAAAATTAAACATAATTTTGTTTTGGATTATTTGCGACATTTACATGTAAATGTCGTTAATAGCCTAGACTATTTGCAATGCTTACTTTTAAGCATCCTAAGTTAAATACACAATTTTTGACTTTTTAAAAATAAACATTGCAAATATGATAATATTAAATATAATAAATAGAAAAAAATTATAATAGATTATTTGCGACATTTATAATGAAACATCGCAAATAGTATATAATAGTTGTGACGATTATGTAAAAATGTCGCGAATACAATATAGTATTTGAGACGTTTTCCATTAAATGTAATAAGTAGTCAAACAATTGGTGACATTTAATATTAAACATCACAAAGAGTTAGACTATTTGCGATGTTTGTACATAAACACACAAACAGTATTATTTTAAATATTACTTTATATTTAATATATATTATTTAAATTACATAATATAATATACAATATATAAATATATGATATATAATTATGGAAAAAAAATTAAATTAAATTTTTAAGTCTCGTTACTGTGAGACTAAGCTCATGAGCGTCAACGTGAGACCCGTCTCTGTGGGTTGTCAAATTTCAATTCAATGATGAACATAACTCAAGGGGCAAGTGAATTGCTTGCCACCTTTCGCTATTATGTGAGGCTCACACCTTGGCTTTGCGGCCTATTGGATTTAAAAAAATAATAATAATAATATTTCAGTCCCGTTTGTGTGAGAATAGGTTTTTGCACGTTAGCATGAGTTTGGGCTATATGGGTTATCAGATTTCGATATGATGATACAGATAACTTGCACCGTCAAATCTCGATCCAATGGCTCTCAAAGCCCCAATTGACACAAATAGGGCCAATAAAATTAATTTTATATTTTTCCTATTATTATATACCATATATATATATATTAAATCATATATTATTTAATTTGAATAAAATTTAATAATATTAATTTATAATTATTTACAAAGTATATATGTATACCTTGTAAATTACTATTTTATTTGTGACAAATAGATAAATTCTTAGAAAATAGTCTAACTATTTGCAACGTATATAACTTTACGTTGCAAACAACCATGTTTTTTAATATTTATATTATAGAACATATTAGAAAAAATTATATAAATAATATTTAAAAAATAATTACTAAAATCGCAAAAAAGATAAAAATATTTACCAAAATTGTGTTGCTTTTTGCCCGCCTGTCTTTTTTTAAAAAAAATTTTGATAATTTTTCACCATTTAATAGTGATTTTGTCCTTGTAAAGGATTAACAAGGAAGAAATCACCATTTGCAAAAGACAAAATGAGCATTAAATTGTGATTTTATGATTTTGTTGTTCTAGAAAGATGAAATTAAGAATCTTTTTACCCCCACCCTGTCTTGTGGTGGATCTGGCCGCCTCTTCCCTCTTCTCACGTTGCCTCTATCTCCTTTTTGATCTGCCCCGTCTCCTCTTTTTGCTCAAGCAAAATCTGTCTTTGCTACGAGAAGGGCCTCCATTTTGACTTTGACCCCGTCAAATTGTCTACCAGCAAACATAAAAGTCTCGCCTTCCTAGCCTTGAATGTAATCTACATGCTAATCCTTTTTCTCCTTGCTCCTTCATCATTCTAAGTATTATGTCTATTGCTTCCATTATCTTATTTCCTTGATGGAAAATGTCCTCCCTTCTCCCCTATTGTAGACAGGAGGAGTAGCAAATGAGGGGTGCCAAACTCCAGTACCCCTCCCCTCTTCCTCCCCCCTGTTGCCGGCTGGATGAGGAGGAGAGGAAGGCTCCGGGGCTTCATCCCACCGTTCCCTCCCTCTCCCCTTCTCCTACTAGTGACCTTTTAAATTATTTGTAATAACCATATTCTTTATTATTTAAATTTAGAAATATATTAAGTAATATATTATTTGATTTAAATAAAATATAATAATATAATGTATAAATTTTTGCCACATATAGGTGTGTACATTGCAAATAATACGGTTATTTGCAATGAAACATATGCCACAAATAACCAATTTATTGGTGACATATACATAAATGAGTCGCAAATAGTTGTATTATTTATAACCATGTGTTTATTAATTAAATTTACATATATGGAACTAAAGAAATTAATTAAACTTTTTTTGCCCACTTTATATATTGAATTTATATATTAAATGATATATAATAATATGTCGCAAATAACATTATCTATTTGTGATGTTTACAACAAAACGCCACAAATAATGGACTATTTGCAACGTTTTCACCAAGCGTCGCAATAGTTCAAGGTGGGGGTGGGAGAAATTCACGTGTGAAAATTTGCCCACCCCCTATACCCCCCCCCCCCCCCCCCTCGCACACTCCCCTAATGTCGGCTGGAGGAGGGCTTCTTTCACCATCACCGTTCCCCTGCTCCCCTCCCTTGTCCCACTGAATAGTAGTGGCTTCCTTGTGCCACTAGCTTCGGCTTCCGCATTAGCTTTGCCTCTGGTGCCTCTGCCTCCTTTACCAATGCCTCTGTTGACTCCTCTTTCTCCACCTCCTCTACTACATCCTTGCCCCCCTCCTCCTCTACCACCACCACCTTCTCGTCCTTCTATAAATTTGATGGGACCGGTCATAAAACAATTGTCAAAGCCATTTAAAATTTTGGGTTTTCCTCCAGAAGTTCCAATCTTTAAAAAATGATGTCATAGATATGTTCAACTACTAAAAATGACAATAGGTTTTCTTTTTTTTAGGATTTTGAGTTTTTGCAACTCAAAACACACCTCATACTTCCATAAATCGCGGCTCATGATAACCGGTAGTCGAACGTTGACAATCGACAATCAACAATCAGATTGAGGGGTTGTTTAGGTGTAGAATTTGGGTAAAATACCATTGATTCCGCCCCAATTATATCATGTCGTTAGAATCCTGGTTGGGTACAGAACGTGGACAAAATGAAAATTCTATTCAAAAGTTGATTTCAGACAGTTGGAAAGTGGAATTAGCTGGAATCACCAATTCACCTCGCGAGGTGATTGCGTCAAATCCAGCTCTTAGCCCCCATTTCAAAATTAAAGATTATGTTATTTTCCAAATGTTACCCCTCATATAGATTTGAGCCTTGAGTAGCATGTCATATAGGTGGGGTTCACTTTAAAAGTTTAAAATTACTTACCCATGTGGGATCTTGTTTGATAGCGATCGTCAGTATGAGTGCAACAGTACTAAGAACGTGCATATTCGAGTTTGGGAGAGTTATGTTAATTTAAAATTTTAGAAATGGGCTTGATGCAATATTCGGATTTATTCTAAAATTTTTTATTACCAACCTTAATTCTCGTTCGATGGTGGATTAATGGTATTAATTCTGAAAAATTTTACTTCCATTTTTAAAAAATATACACCCAAACAACTCCTTACTATAGTAAAAGGGTCATAAGACAACATATTGAGTGATTATATTTCTCTTAATGTACACATTAAACTATTTCAACTGACTAATTAAATTAAAAAATAAAGCAGGTTTTAAATATTCAATTATCAATGGGTGGCCAATGCCAGAGAAGGAGGTTGTCGACGCCAAAGGATTGAGCAGGAGGTCGCCAAGCCACAAAAAAATGTTACCGGTGGCAGATTCTATATTCTTTGACACCAACTGTAACACCTCAAAAATCCGAAAGAATTTTTTATAAAATCCTCAATTTGACCCCTTGACCATTAGAGGCAAGGGGAGAAACTTTCCGAATTTAAGTTGAAAGATCGGGTTTGCACGGTTAACCTTGTCAACTCGGCTACTCAAAACCATTATTCTAACTAGATCCATGGAAAAAGTGAAACACATTATTCTAACCTGAGGGGCTATTTTTGGAAAGTGAGTGAACCCATCTACATGACTTGAATTGAGCGACCCATGTATGAGACTATACCTGTGGGTGGATGAGATTTGCCTAGGCTTTTCTGCCAAGCCCTAACTGGAAGGCTAGGGGCTATGGGTGTTATATTCAAAGAAACATCGATGAAACACTAGTTTTAATCGAAAACTAAAGAATTAGACAGATGAACAAGTAAATAGGCCTTAGAGGGGCCTAGACGTGTGCCTTGTTGGTCGCCCAACCTGCCTAGATTACTTGCTTTGGCATCAAGCTGCCCACTATACCATGATCTTTCAAATTTGGAGGGATATACTTAAATTAGGAAAATCCTCAAAGAGATGAGATTGGGAGGGTCATATAGGAGGAATCCTAGCATTGATGGGAACTCTCCCTATGGGGATTCTTCCCTTTACCCTCTCTCTCTCTCTCTCTCTCTCTCTCTCTCTCTCTCTCTCTCTCTCTCTCTCTCTCACTCACTCTCTCTCCGTCTCTCTCTCTCTTTCTGTCTCTCTCTCCCCTCCCTCAGTTCGGTCACCCTCTCCCCCTCTCTTTTCCCTCTTTGTTTTCCCTGGCTGCCTCTCTCTCTCTCTCTCTCTCTCTCTCTCTCTCTCTCTCTCTCTCTCTCTCTCTTCTTTGGAGCTTCTATGAAGTTGGAAGCCACTGAGACCCCCCTTGGAGCTTGGAGAAGGAGGAGGACCATCTACCTAGGCTAAGCAAGGATGGACATTCGTTAGAGTGGAGTTTTTCTTTGTGGAGAAGGTGGAGACTGCACCTCTCATGTTTTATGATGAATATAGTATTTAGAGCATATTTTGTATGTGATTCATGTATTCTTGAATGCATGTTTAGATGTTATACCTTGATTGAAGCTATGATTTTTTATGTGATAGCATGTTATTTATGCTTATATTATGCTTGATCTTATGATCCATATGGTATTAATGATCTTTTATGTTGAGATATGGAGTTAGACAGCTGTTTTTCTATTTATTACAATGTATGGTTATGGAGGATTCATGGGTAAGTTTACGTAATCTCGTTTTTGAATGTTTTGCTCTTAGTTTTTACTGTGCAGCAAGAAAGGCTATCTTGTTTCAGGACCTTCTAGGACTCAGATCGATTGGAAATTTGTATGGGAGTTCAAGGAAACCTTAAATTCCATCTATTTAAAATTTCAAGTATTTTCTCAAGGTTTTTATGGTTCAACCATTTGTTTCTTGGTGAACCCAGTTTTCTACCAATTGTCAAAACCCCAACTTTTGCTTCCTGTTTCATGACCATTGCCCAATAGAATGACCCCAAGCAACTTTCTAGGAACTCTTGAATGAGTCTTCTTTTCTAATTTTTTGGGAGTTTTTTGTATTTATAATAATTATTAGATTTTCCGGAATCGGAATGCTGAAAATCTAGCCTTTGCAGTTGGGAGTTTAACATGGTTTTAGAGGACTAAGTAGTGTTAGACCACCTCAAAATTTCTAGAGACCTTACCCTATGAGTCTTTATTCTAATTCAAAAATTATGAGTTAGTTTGGATTCATTTTAACCTAATTATGACCTTAGGAGTCCTAATAGTCCAGGAAATTTTGGACTGTAAAGTAGTTTCCTGAATTCTAAGAAAATTATTTTTAATGATCAGACCCAACTCTAGAATTTATTTTTGACCTTAGACTTCAAGAACTTATTGTGATAAAAACTTTAGGTCAATCAGATCTCTTAGGTATTTTTCCTTAAAATTAGAAATCAGAACAATATCCAATTAGGGTTTTTCCATGTGTAAGACAGAGGAATAATCTACCTACGCCTGTCACCTAGTTTACTCAAAGTTTGAAATTCTCCATTTTAATGTATCTTGGATGTTCACTCTCATAGTATGAGACTACACAATAACATTTTTGGAAGGGACATGCATATATAGGTAGTATGTTGGCACATAATATACTGTGATTAAGCAGGGTTGGAAGAGCAAAATGGTAATTTTTCATATTGCTTTGGTTTTCCATGTTAAAGGGTATTAAATTGTGAATGAGGCATAATATTGCATGCTGATCACATGATGAATGCTCAACGTTTGTTGTTTGGTTATTTTATGCCTAGATTTGGGTAAGGGAGTTATCATAGGGGTATTAAATTGTGAATGAGGTAAATCATGTTTATTCAGTTTACTTAAGTATGATTAGGAGCGGAAGGCTTCTTGTTTATTTTGCTATTTATCCTAACTATGATGTATGAGTCGTCTTGTTCTATTGGATTATGGTAATTTAAGTTTTATTTGGTAAAGATAACTCTATTTAACCAAGTAATTCCTAATTCAAATTTAATTGTTATGATACGCATTAGTTTGCTTCATTTGAATAACATGAGATTAAGATAGCTCATTGCATGACATATTGTATGATCACATAAAATAAGGTTACAAAAAGAATTGCATGCATGATAGCATTATACATGTAGCTGCATGAGTATGCTCATGATGCTTAGTTGTTTGCATGTTTATTGTAATCTAGAGTAGATGTAGGCAAGACTACTATGCTTTAGCTCATAGGTGGTTCACCACCATGAATATTTTATATGCAATGTATAAGTAGAGTCAATAGAAGATGGATACAAAAGACTCCTTGCTCCTAAGTGATCCTATGCCTCAAACTTACTGCTACAGTCACTCGAAATTCTTGAATTTTATGTATAAATTTGTTGAGACTATTTTTTCGTAATTTTTGAAAAAAATTTTGGGAGTTGTGTCATGATACTGACAACCTCCTCCTCTGGCACTGACTACCCCTTTTACTCACAATTGATAGTCAACAATCAATATATGCATTTTTTAGACATGCTTTGTTCTCCTATTTATATATTTAGTTTGTTGAGATGGTTTAGTACATACATTAAAGGAGATATAGTCACTCAATAGGTTGTATTTTGCTTTTTTACTATAGTAAATCTGGTTATCAATTGTCGGCCACCAGTTATCGAAAGCTGTCTGACGCTAGAAAAATCTCAAAATCAAATAAAAACAAACTCACTATTCATTTTGAGTAGTTGAACATGTTTATAAATTCATTTTGTAAGATTTGAGTATGTAGAGAAATAAACATTTTTTAATGGTTTCACTGGCTGGTTTGTGACTAGTTTTGTTAAATTATGGGAAGGAGGAAATGCTAGAGCATATGGGTATATGTTTTGTAATTGACTTGTTTTTGATGAACAAAACTATGTCCAAAGGGTGTATATTTTAAGTCTTAAGAATCTGATAAAGATTAGTGATGTGATTAAAGTTAGATTTGGAATTGATTGACTTGAAAAAAAGAAATAGACAAATTCTTATTTTCAAGGTAGAAGACTTAATAGAGTGATAAGCCTCAAAGATAAATTTTACACACACTCGCATGCACAAATACTTAAATTTATCTAATAAAACCTTTGGAAAGTATTTTTGAGAGTTTTGGATGAAAAGGACAAATATTGCAATTAATGTTCAAATGCAATCGACTGATGATGAATGATATTTTAGATTTTAAGTGTTGACCTATTGATAATTTGTTTTGAGAATAGATTAATCGGTTGTCTTATTCGTCGACCACGGTAACCTGAACGATTGATCGTTGCTTGATAGATGAATTTTAGTAACTTTATAGTTAGATTGTTTTTTATATGAAGTGTATGAATTTGAACATAATATGATTGAACACCATGTACAATGATTGATCGATATGCGAAGTTTAAGTCAATTTGGAATCAGTTTCTTTCTAAGTAGGAGATTGAAACTTTAGCCAACTTAGAAGACTATTTAAGGTTTTTACTATGATGAATTGGAAAGAGGTGAAGCAAAATTTTAAAGAGCAAAAAGAGAGTTTTATGCCTTAGGTTCTTCTATAATTCACCTTGCATTCTTGAGAGAAAATCATGAGGTGAGTGATTTATTTCATTATCACTCTATGAAATAAAGTCAAGTGATTAGACACATCACAAACACAACATAAAGTTGTCGAGTAGGCTTGTTCATAAAGGGACTTTGAAGATACTTCAACAACACATTCGAAGAAGGCTTTGATTAGTAGTACTAGTGAATAAGACAAAGATTAGACTTGAAGGAAAAACATCAAGGATGTGTCTTGGTGGTCAACAATTCATTTATAGAAGAGACTTTAAGTTTGGATAGAGGTTGGTAGTCTTGATTCTTGTATGCTCTTCCTCTTCTTAGTACATTAATTCAGTCTAAGAGACTGGCTAATCGTGGCTTTTTTTCCTATTTAGGTTTTACTATAAATATCATTGTGTTCATTGTGGTTACATGCTTGATACAGGATAGTATAATTTGTGTTAGTAGTAGAAGATTTGTTCGTTGTTAGTTTGTGCAACTTGAGGCCATATCTTATAGTCTTTTATCTTTATAAGGTTCTGTAGTGTTGAAGGATATTAAACTCTTAGGAAAATAAGGTGACAAGGGAGGAGGAAGAAGAAGAAGAAGAAGAAGAGGAGTAGGAGGAGGTGACAAGGAAGAGAATGACGGGAGGAGATGGAAGCAAAGCCGATGGCGGAAGAGGCTGAGCTGGTAGTGAAGGTGGTGGAACAGGAGTCAAAGGGAAGGTAGGTGTATTGTGAAGTAAAAAGGAATAAAATGAGGGAAGGGCAGTTCAAATATTTTTTATATGTCAGGTCCACATGTGAGCAAGGTCATTTTTTAAAATACTAAAAACTTGGTGACATTTCTTAAAAATAATATAATTGAAGGTCATTCTTGTAAATCATTCGTTCCATGTAAAGGTGCAAGGTGCAAGATCGGTTCTCAGCTGCACAGCCTTAGCAATAGCCAACATGTGTGTAAATTTTCAACTTGATTTGAAAGTTGTAAGTAGGCCAGATTAATTTATTCTAAAACAACAATATGCATAGAAATAGGGCTGAGTTATGTTATTATATGGGGGCCTTCCTTGCAACGCCTACATACATGGTGTGCAACACGATGGGCAGTTCTTGTAATGCATACATACTTAGTATATAACACTCATAGGTTGCGCCTTCTCCTCTTCCTCCTCTTCTCTTCTCTTCTTCTTCCTCCTACTCCATAGTTGGCAGACTGAAAGAGCTATCACTCCGCTAACTGAAAGGTGTGCAGTTGCAATCAAATCTAACCCTGTTATCTGGTTATGGCACCCTTTCACAGTTGTTAGCCACAAATGAGGAATAAGAAGAAGAGCTAGGGTTGCCATCAGCATTGTTGCCACAATTGGAGATGGAAATGTAAGGTCATTTTAGTTTGTGTAATAAGTGATAGAAACAATAGGGATTCTTGATGTTAGGAGATCAAGTAAAAAAATATTGAATATTTCAATTTTTTTGGGCACTAAGGAGATTATTGGGGTAAATATTGACATTCAAATTTTTTATTTACCAGTATAACTAGTGTATATTAAGGTTATGCCTATGGGCTTATCCCAAGAAGTTAGTTGGTTGTAGATGAGAGAGGACAATGAGTATTAGGGGCTGTTTGGATATTGATTTAGCCTCAACTCTGCCCTATTTTGCCTTTATGTATGTTTGGATATCAAATTGCCACAAAATTAAAATTTTCAATTTCATTGAGATTTCGCCCAAAGCGATGGATTGCATCAATTTTTCTTTCGATTTTACTTCCAACTATCACTATTGATTTTTCTGAAGTTGCCACATGGCCTGCATTTCATTCCACAAAATCATACAATTCTATTATCAAACCTAATTTTGATTTCATAACTTCCTATAGAAAATTATTCTAATGAATCTACATTCCAATTTAATATTTAAACAGCCCCTTAAAATCATCCCAACCCCATAATTTCATGTCGAACATAGTGATCTTTCCGCATATGGCAATGCATATAGTGCCATCCGCAAAAAAATAAAAAAATTGTAGTGTATATTAAGGCTTAATCCACAAACAAAATCATAATAAAAAGGAAATAACATCTTAAAATTAGAATCTATATATGACATAAAATCTAAGCTATATTTGAATTATTTTTTAAATATTGTAACGGAGTCAGTTCAGCTTACCTTTGCGTACACTAATAATGGTCGAAACCATTCAGTCTGACCAAAAATAAAGAACAACTTCTGCTTCTATGTCTTATGTAGAAAACAAATGATAAAATCATAAGCCAGATTCGATTGATCCCAAAAATCTAATGATTAAATCCCCTTAAGGTAGCCTTAATGGGTTCGGTCCCAAGTAAAGGTGTGAATGCAGATGATTTTTCCAGCCATGCCATTGCCGGCCCATGTCCTGTCTGCGTATGGTGTTTTGAATTTAATATCACAAAACTGCTTAGAAAACAAATGAGGAGTACGGGGAAGAAGGGATGGTGCTTAAGCCTTCATGGGGAAGTCAATCCAGCTCGAAAAACGCGTGCATGCTGTTGCATGTCCCAGGGAATTTGGTGGCCCAGGCCATGTTGGAGGGGGTGCCTTTGAGCGAGGAAAGTGGGAGGAGGAACATATTAGCTAGTGTGGCCGATCTGCAAGCATACGGGCATCAGGTCCTCCTCCCATGTGCCTTCCCCGATATTCAATTCCTCAATCATCCCTCTTCACACTTGCCTCATCTTGCTTGACTTCTCCCCCTTCTTATTCTTCCATCCCCTCTGTCAAATGTCTGAATTAATTTTGGTTGGTTATTGTTGAACGACGCTTTCAGTTGGAAAGCAGATCGTACAGATTTTTAAATACCCTGTGATTCGAATGTGTTGCTTCTCACATGTGGCTTATCCTGAAATTAAGAATCAGCCCAAGATACTCATTAGAAACTTACATTTCGTACACCAAAAAATAAGAAAGTAAACTTTGAGGCCTACGTAACAATGTATCTTAGCTTACTGAAAGTCAATTTCATTGATACGGATGGGTAAAATATACTCCCTCCCTCTTATGTTAAGTGTCTTATTTGATTTCAAAATAAACACTTAATATGGGATAGAAGCACTATAAAAGGCAAATTAGGCTTATTTAAATATAAAAGTTGAATAAATTAGGCATCCGCTTTTTTTAAAATACTACCCCTTCCATCCTAAGTTAATAGCTCTATTTGAAAAAGAGAAGAGAAAATAAGCTTGTAATACTCTTTTTCAATTGAATAAAATGAAGATATTAATATAGAAGAATTTTTTTCCAAATGGAACTATTAATATAGGACAAATAGAGTATTAGGCAAGAGATGTTTTTCCTTTTTTTTGCGCGGGGGGGGGGGGGGGAAGAGGGGTGGGGTGAGGATTTTGAGGCATACTGTGAAGGTTTCAACTTATTCCACATTGACAACATTTAACATTTTAGAATCAAATTAAATTGCTAGAAGAAGTTATACCATCATAAATTTATGGGTGTCAATTAGTTTCAATATTGCAACAACAAAGTGGGTTTTACATATCTTGAATTATGGTTGTTTAATTTATGCATTCTTTAGTGCTTGCATTAGGTGCTTCCTTTAAGATATATTCCATCCATTTTAAAATAATTGTCCCATTTAAATTTTCAAAATAAATTTTCTTTAATCTATTTTAAAAAATAAATAGGACAATTATTTTGGGACAAATAGTATAATATAGTAAAATTTCGTAATCAAATTCTGTTTTAAACTAAATTTTACTTTCAGAAATTCATGCATATTAAATAGAAGTTAGAATTTAAATATTTCGGTAGCCCACTTGGGTGGTAATATTTTAGTTACAAATGACTTATTTCTGCATTCTTTAATGATTGGATTCATCTTTTCTGGATATATAAACAATTATTTTGATGCCGATAAAAATATCAGCAAAAATTCATATAATTTGAAAGTCATGAATATGTGAAGGAAAAGTGAAAAAGATTAAAGAGAATCGAGAAGAGGGGGAAGAGTGGGGGGGCTGGGGGCAAAGGGCCAGAGGTGAGAGGCATAGTACTAGCCACAACAACTATGAGAGTTCTGTGAGAGGGAAGAAGAGGACATGAGGGAATTGTTAGAAAGTGGGTTAAAAGTCACTTTTATGTGAATGAGAACACATAGATGAATTGGTTGAAGGTTATGAATAGTTCAACATTGCCTAAGAAATGGTGATGGTGTTGGTATATTTAGCATAAGTTTGACCTTTTAAGTTAAATCCTTGCCCCCCCCCCCACTTTTGTGTGAGAAATACATATTGGACCCATGCACCTAGGTAGATGTCACAGGGGTAGAGCTTTCTCTAGCGTCCTCGCCTGTGATGGCCTGGCTGTCTCGCACAACCAGCAGCCAACTCTCCGTCCTTCCCTCTCGTATGCACAGGGGAAAACAAGTAAACAGCCTACTCAGCCTTCTCTGGTGCAAAGGGGCTCCGCCCAATGCTTGTAAACACAATCTGTCGGTTACAATGGCAGGGAGAAGGGGCAGGGCTGACCAGCAGATCGCAAGCAGAGAGGGAGCACCTTCTCTCTAGTTCGTCCTCTCTCTTTCTCTCTGGATTCCTGAATTTCTGAATGCCCAGGTCGCCCCCAGCCTTCCCCCTTATATAGACTTAGCAAACAAGTCCGAGTCCCACTAGGAATACAATACAAGCCAACCCAAAATACAGCATCCCTCCCTGTCCCAACTCTCCCAGCCCATGGTCATCCCAGCCAGCCTAGGAAACCTGTGAGGGTCGCCCCAACCAACTTAGGAAACCTGTGAAGGATTCCGACTTCGACTAGGCGTCCAGCGTCCATCAGCTTCTAGAGTCCATCCGTCCCAGGAAAGTCTGCTGCTTCCTCTCCTATCCACACTAGGAGTCGGGCTGTGCTGCCTCCCTGTGTCCTAGCGCTCCTAGGAGTCCGTCCCTAGGGTGTTGTGGTGCCCAGCACACCACTAGAAGTCCTGCCCGCGCAGGGACTGCCTCAGCTTGCTCCGCAAGGCGAGTGCTCATCCGGAACCGCTCCAACACTGCTCCCAACATCCAACCGTGCCCAAGGGGCTTCCAAGGCTATCCGTCACCCAAGCTAACTTAGCTGTCTGCTCCCAAGTATAGGAGGTAGCCGCCCCCTTGTCTATACAAAAAGTGGAGGGGCTAACAGGCCTCCCCTAACCAATCCCTTCGACGTCCCCGTCGAATCTAAGTACTCTTGAACCTTGTCTTCGAACTACCATAACGCGACGTCTCGCTCCCAACTATTCTCTGACTCCGGAAGACCTTTCCACTTAGCCAAGTAGAAAATGTTCCTATTCTTCCTGCTCATCCCTTCAACTCTGCTGTCAAGGATAGCGTCAACCTCCTTCTCAAAAGAGGTTCTAATCGTTGGCGGTGCTCTCTTCGAAGTACCTCTACTGGAATCTTCTAAGTCTAAATGAAACGGCTTCAGGAAACTGACATGAAAAACTGGGTGAAGTTTGAAGCATTCAGGCAACTCGAGTTGGTATGCTAGCTGGCCAACTCATCGCTTCACCTCAAAGGGCCCATCGTATCGCTGTATCAACCCTTTGTGCATGTCTTTCCTTTGCAGCTTCTTCCAAAGTTGGGGAGTAAGTCTCAGCATAACTCTATCCCCAACCTGAAACTCAAGAGGTCTCCGGTCCTTATCCGCATACTTCTTCATACGCTTGACTTCCTTGGCCAAGCAGTCACACACTTCCTCCATTCTATTAGTCCGCCCTCTTGCCAAGCGATAGGCAGCGGCACACCTGCCTCCTGTCCGCTGTAAGGCCACATCCGCTGGTGTAAGAGGTTGCTGGCCCGTGGCCAACTCAAAAGGACTGCTCCCTGTGGCTGAGCTCGTGTGTAGGTTATAGCAAAACTGAGCAACCTCCAGCAAGTCTACCCAGTTTTTCTGGTTCGCTGTGACAAAGTGGCGCAAGTACTCCTCTAAGATAGCGTTCACCCGCTCCGTCTGCCCATCCGTCTGAGGGTGATTGCTGGTCGAAAAGTTAAGCTGAGTGCCTAACATCTTGAACAGCTGCGTCCAAAATCTGCCTGTGAAGCGAGTGTCTCTGTCGCTTATGATGTCCACAGGCAGTCCCCAATACTTGACAACGTTCCGGAAAAACAAGTCCGCGGCCGTCTCAGCGTTGCAAGTCTTTGGGGCTGCTATGAACGTCCCATACTTGGAGAAGCGGTCTACAACCACCATGATTGATCCGAATCCTTGCACAATCGGCAAACCAGTTATGAAATCCATGGACAAGCTGACCCAAGGTCGGTCTAGAATGGGAAGGGCCTGCAGCATGCCCGCTTCCTTCTACCTCTCCATCTTGTCCTACTGGCAAACCATACACGTCCTGACATAATGCTCAACATCTTCCAGCATGCACGGCCAGAAGTAATTCGAGGACAAGAGAGCATGCGTACGCTCTTGCCCGGGGTGACCTGCTGTTAGCCCCTCCACTTTTTGCATAGACAAGGGGGCTGCTACCCCCTATACTTGGCAGCGGACAGCCAAGTTAGCTTGGGCGACGGACAGCCTAGGCAGCCCCTTGGGCATGGTTGGATGTTGGGAGAGCGTTGAGCACTCGCCTTGCGGAGCAGGCTGAGGCAAAGTCCCTGCGCGGGCAAGACTCCTAGTGGTGTACTAGGTGCCACAACACCCTAGGGACGGACTCCTAGGAGCGCTAGGACACAGGGAGGCAGTACAGCACGACTCCTAGTGCGGATAGGAGAGGAAGCAGCAGACTTTCCTGGGACGGATGGACTCTAGAAGCTGATGGACGCTGGACTTCTAGTCGAAGTCGGAATCCTTCACAGGTTTCCTAAGTTGGTTGGGGCGACCATCACAGGTTTCCTAGGCTGGCTGGGACAACCATGGGCTGGGAGAGTTGGGATAGGGAGGGATGCTGTATTTTGGGTTGGCTTGTATTGTATTCCTAGTGGGACTCGGACTCGTATGCTGAGTCTATATAAGGGGGAAGGCTGGGGGCGACCTGGGCATTCAGAAATCCAGGAATCCAGAGAGAAAGAGAGAGGATGAACCAGAGAGAAGGTGCTCCCTCTCTGCCTGCAATCTGCTGGTCAGCCCCACCCCTTCTCCTTGCCATTGTAACCGACGGATTGTGTTTACAAGCATTGGGCGGAGCCCCTTTGCACCAGAGAAGGCTGTTTACTTGATTTCCCCTACGCATACGAGAGGGAAGGATGGAGAGTTGGCTGCTGGTTGTGCGAGACAGCCAGACCATCACAGGCGAGGACGCTAGAGAAAGCTCTACCCCTGTAACAGTTGGTTCCATTGCCGGGATACGAACGAACCAGGTACGTTCCAGGTATACTTGTAGGGGACTTGACGACCCTAGAACCCAGGTTTCCTTGCTGAATCGGACAGCCAAGGAACCACCATGACCGGCTCCATGCTGACACGTTTGACGGAGGTGGAGGCGAAGCTGGAAGCTCTGAAGTTGGCTCCAGGGATGCTGGCTGATGTCCAGGCTACCTTGCGTTCTATCCAGGAATGTATTGCAGCCTTTGACCAGCGTCTCTCCTTGCTGGAGATAGGTGCCTATGCGGATGATGCCGGAGAAGGCACTTCCACCGGAGGTGCTGCTCGAGTTGCTGCGGACACCCTTGCTACGAAGGAGTACATGAGGGGAAAACTGCGAGATCTGAGGACCAAAACTGATGAGAAGGTGCAGGAATTGACGGACAAAATAGCCCTCCTTGAGCGTGCTGTTTTGAACTCATCGCCTACAGGGTCAGAGGCGGAGACCAGATCCAAGATGGAGCAATCCATGAAGAAAGCGAAGGTACCTAAACCGAAGTCCTACTCTGGTTCGCGGAGTGCTAAGGACATCGAGAACTTTGTTTGGGATATGGAGTAGTTCTTCACGATCACACATACTGTGGATGAGGAGAAGGTTATGGTGACGAGTTTGTATCTCTCAGGAGATGCCAAACTTTGGTGGCGAACGAACCAGGCTGGAAGACGACGCTGCTGCTGGGCGTCCCCCTATCCAGACCTGGGCATTGATGAAGAAGGAAGTCAGGGAGCAGTTCCTCCCCATGAACACGGCGTGGGTTGCATGAGACTCTCTTAGGAAGCTGAGGCAAACGGGGACAGTCAAGGAGTATGTTAAACAATTTCAGTCCCTCCTCTTGGACATCAAACACATGACGGAGGAGGACAAGTTGTTCAACTTCCTGACCGGTCTTTAGAATTAGGTGCAGAATGAGTTGAGAAGGCAGAACTTACGAGATCTCCCTTCAGCCATCACAGCGGCTGAAAGGCTAGTTGACTACAAGTCCGAACCAGCCACACAGAAACGAGACAAGGGGACCTCTTCCTCTAAGGGCGGACGCAGACGGAATGGTGGGAATGGTGAGGCACGCAGGAATGACTCTAAGGGGAGGCGCAATGAACAGGCTGAACCCAACAAATCGAAGGGGATAGCCTGCTTCATTTGCCAAGGTCCTCATCGTGCCAAGGAGTGCCCGAAGAGGGAGAAGCTTAACGTTGTGGTTGTGGAGGATGACTCTTCTTCGGGAGAGGAGGTCACTGCCCATATGAACCCCATGCAGATTGTGAGCGCTATCCGAAAGGAGAAGGCAGATCATAGCAGGCTAATATATGTTGAGGCCGTTCTAGACAAACAACCAGTACGGGCGCTAGTTGACACAAGTGCGTCCCATAATTTCCTTGTAGAGAAGTGTGTGAAAGCTTGGGGTCTGAAGACGGAGAAGGCTCAAGCCCGGATCAAGGCAGTGAACTCAGAGGCAGCCCCTGTCCTAGGAGTTGTCCATGACTTGCCGGTGCGGATTGGTGATTGGACGGGCAAAGTGAACTTCACCGTTGTTCCCTTGGATGACTTTGAGTTGATCCTTGGGTTGGAATTCATGAGATTGGCTAAGGTGTTCGTGATGCCACACCTTAGGGGAATCCTCATCGGTGACGAGAGGATACCATGCTTTGTTGCTGAGAACAAAGGCGAGACAGAGGTGTAGGTTGTGTCTGCACTTCAGCTGAAGAAAGGCCTTGAGCAGGGTCATAAGACCTACTTGGTCACGATGGTGGAAGCTGAGAACACAGCCCTGGATGTTCCAGAGAAGGTGGAGATGTTGCTGAGCGAGTTTGCGGATGTTATGCCACCAGAGTTGCCGCAGACCCTCCCACAACGACGGGCTGTAGACCATGCGATTGAGCTAATTCCAGGGACTCGTCCTTTAGCCAGAGCTCCTTATCGCATGGCTCCACCAGAGTTAGCAGAGCTCCGGAAGTAGCTTGACGAGCTGTTGAAGGCGGGCTTTATTAGACCATCTAAGGCTCCCTTCGATGCCGCAGACCCTCCCACAACAACGGGCTGTAGACCATGCGATTGAGCTAATTCCAGGGACTCGTCCTTTAGCCAGAGCTCCTTATCGCATGGCTCCACCAGAGTTAGCAGAGCTCCGGAAGTAGCTTGACGAGCTGTTGAAGGCGGGCTTTATTAGACCATCTAAGGCTCCCTTCGGAGCCCCAGTCCTCTTTCAGCGGAAGCAGGACGGTTCCTTACGCTTATGTGTTGATTATCGAGTGCTGAATCAGATTACTGTAAAGAACAAGTACCCAGTCCCTCTTGTGGCTGACTTGTTCGACCGCTTGGCCAAGGCTTCCTATTTCACAAAGTTGGATCTCAGGTCGGGTTATTGGCAGGTACATATAGCTGTGGGTGACGAGGCGAAGACAGTGATGGTGACACACTATGGGCTGTTTGAGTTCTTGGTTATGCCCTTCAGCTTGACGAACGCACCAGCCACCTTTTGCACGCTGATGAACGATGTATTTAGACCCTACTTGGACTGGTTTGTGGTTGTTTACCTTGATGATATAGTGGTGTACAGCGCTACCTTGGATGAGCACGTTGGCCATCTAAGGATTGTGCTGGAAAGGCTAAGGGAGCACAAGTTGTTTCTGAAGCTTGAGAAGTGTTGCTTTGCACAGATAGAGATCGAGTTCCTCGGACATTGCATAGTGGACAGTAGTGTAAGGATGGATGGGCGGAAGGTCAAGGCCATTGCTGAGAGGCCAGTCCCGACTAAGGTGACAGAGCTGAGATCTTTCTTAGGACTTGCGAACTACTATCGAAGGTTCATCAGGAATTATTCGAAGAAGGTAGCAGCGCTGACCGACCTTCTGAAGAAAGACAGGCCTTGGTGCTGGGTTGAGGTGTGCCAGGCAGCGTTTGAGCGGCTTAAGGATGCCATATCCTCTGAGCCTGTGCTCAAACTTCCAAAGATCGATGCGCCCTTTGAGGTGCAAACTGACACTTCTGATCGGGCAATTGGAGGTGTGCTGATCCAGTCTAATCACCCTATTGCATATGAGAGCCGAAAGCTCAACGAGACCGAACAGAGATATTCAGTCCACGAGAAAGAGATGACTGCGGTTGTCCATTGCCTTAGAGTGTGGAGACATTACTTGCTGGGAGCGAAGTTCCTTGTCCGGACAGATAACGTAGCCATGAGCTACTTCACTATGTAGAAGAAACTCTCTCCCAAGCAGGCACGTTGGCAGGAATTTCTGGCTGAGTTCAATTTCGTGTTGGAGTACAAGCTGGGCAAAGCCAACATTGTGGCTGATGCCCTCAGCCAACGGATAGTCCCGGAGGCAACGATGGTGGCTTTGGTACAGGTTGCAGGGGACATGTTGGACCAGATACGAGCAGCCACGAAGAATGATCAAGTCTGCCTTAGGCTGATCGAATCCGTGAAGGATGGGTCTACGCGGAGATTTTGGTTGGAGCAGGGGGTGTTGAATGCGAAGGGAGGATGACCCTACATCCCCTTGGCTGGCGGTTTGAGGCGCCGGTTGCTGAGAGAGACCCATGATTCTGCGTGGGCAGGTGTCACAGGGGTAGAGCTTTCTCTAGCGTCCTCGCCTGTTATGGCCTGGCTGTCTTGCACAACCAGCAGCCAACTCTCTGTCCTTCCCTCTTGTATGAGCAGGGGAAAACAAGTAAACAGCCTACTCAGCCTTCTCTGGTGCAAAGGGGCTCCGCCCAATGCTTGTAAACTTAATCCGTCGGTTACAATGGCAGGGAGAAGGGGCAGGGCTGACCAGCAGATCACAGGCAGAGAGGGAGCACCTTCTCTCTAGTTCGTCCTCTCTCTTTCTCTCTGGATTCCTGGATTTCTGAATGCCCAGGTCGCCCCCAGCCTTCCCCCTTATATAGACTCAGCAAATAAGCCCGAGTCCCACTAGGAATTCAATACAAGACAACCCAAAATACTGCATCCCTCCCTGTCCCAACTCTCCCAGCCCATGGTCGTCCCAGCCAGCCTAGGAAACCTGTGAGGGTCACCCTAACCAACTTAGAAAACCTATGAAGGATTCCGACTTCAACTAGGAGTCCAGCGTCCATCAGCTTCTAGAGTCCATCCGTCCCAGGAAAGTCTGCTGCTTCCACTCCTATCCGCACTAGGAGTCGGGCTGTGCTGCCTCCCTGTGTCCTAGCGCTCCTAGGAGTCCGTCCCTAGGGTGTTGTGGTGTTCAGCACACCACTAGGAGTCCTGCCCGCGCAAGGACTTTGCCTCAGCCTGCTCTGCAAGGCGAGTGCTCATCCGGAACTGCTCCAACGCTGCTCCCAACATCCAACCGTGCCCAAGGGACTGCCTAGGCTGTCCGGCGCCCAAGCTAACTTGGCTGTCCACTGCCAAGTATAGGGGGTAGCCGCCCCCTTGTCTATGCAAAAAGTGGAGGGGCTAACAGTAGACTAACACACACGCGCGTACACTACTACTACAATCTGGCCAACCAACTCAGTTTTATTCTCATGTGCAGCCTGCTGGGCCAGGTCGAATTAGGTCAACAAGATAATTAATTTTGAGATAATTAAATTCATTCGGTTTACTTTTAACCTAAAATGGGTCCGGTTTTCTCTTAACCCAAATGTGTCTGGTAATGGTCGGATATGTCCATTTGAACGAGAAGGGTTATCTTCTTCAACGGGATTTCTTATAAAACACTAAAACATTATTTTTCTTCATCATCCTTTATTGGATTTCATTACCATCTTCTCTAAGAGAAATTGCATAACAGTGGTTCGCTGCATATGCTGTGTGAAGGTGTTTCTACAGCATGTAGTGGAACATCTTATCATGGGAGATAGATGTCCAAGTGATTCCTAACCACCAGTAGGGAGGGCATAATTTTGTCTTAAGGATAGAGCATGTGATGCTTAAATCCATCTAGTTCTTGATGTTCTCTGTAATATCCCGGATTTTCCTAAGTTTCAAAAATTAAACACGTGAAAATGCTAGTATTTAACTACTTAGCTTTATCATGAGAATAACCTACACAATAGATAGAATTTGTAGCTTAAACTATGTGGTTAGAAAATAGAGAAAAAGAGCTTCGAAATGCCACAAAGAACACGTGAATCGGAGTTCGGATAAGGGAGATATGACTATTCGAAGTTGAACATATCATAGAAGGCCATTTACCCGATTTAGACGTGTATTTGGCCCGTTTAAATTGTCTTGAGGGCTTGGTTAATTCAAGTGACGGAAATTAATAAAAAAAGGGGTCTAAGTATCCTATTTCTGCCCAACTTCTAGGGGGATTAGGGTTCCTAATTCCCATGTTTATAAATATGGCTTCTTAGGGCTCAACTTAGGAGCTTTTTGGGCCCTTAAGGGAGGAAGAAGGTGGTCAATGGTAGAGCTCTGACGGTGGTGGATCTACAGCAAATCGACAATTAAAGTAGGATCACTTTTTTAATCTTCGATTCAAGATTATTAGAGAATTTGTTGGGTAAATTTTATTGTAAATTACATTAATATTGATTTATGCAATTTCTCTTTTTGTAATTTACATGAAGAGTGATTTTTGCAATCACTATTCATCTAATTTGGTTAAACAGTCATGTTATACTGTAATAGTCGGACGCCTACCGGCTACTAGCCAACCCTTTAGAACCAAACTCCCTTTTCCACAACTACCTCTGTCTGGAGGAGTGGAGGCCCAGGCTTGGGCACACGGCTGCCACCAAGCAGGCCGCCAGCCCGGTGCACATAAAAAAAGAACATGAGACACTAGGGTACTATTTTTCTGGCCATTGAGGGCCTACGATGGGACCTGGGCTCCCAGACCCACCGTACAACAGTGGTACAGTTGAGCTGGTCCCTTGCCAGGCCGTGATGGGTAGCCGGTAGCCACCGTGTTTAGTTGTGGAAAAAAAGGGTTGCGTTTTTAATCATTGAATGGCCATTGGTCGTCGGCGAGGCCAGGATCATCGAAATCGTAGCCGAGCGGTGATCTGATTTTCCCTGGCCCTCGCCCCGCCATGGCAAATAGCAGCGGCACTCTAGCTAGCCGCGAGGAAGATGACCCACAGTGCAGGTCATCGTCGGGCCTTGGACCGGGTTGGGTAACCCGACTCGATTTGGTCTGGTCCAACTATTTTTAAAAAAAACTCAATGAACTTGGTCCGGTTCAATAGGTTGTAGATGTGGAAAATTACAAACGACCATGTGAGTATGCCAAGTGCCCTGACCAAGTTTCATATTGGGGAAAATTCCCTAAGGCTTTGAAATGGCCCTTATGAGTTGAATCGTAGAACAATTTTCATGACCCAATTTAGGGGCTTTAGTTCAGGGGTTTATGAGTGGGTTTAAAAAATTAACAAAAATCCCAGGGATGGGTGTATTTGTAACTTAATTATATAGACCAATGCATAAGCTGGAGAAAAATCTCAATAAATAGATAATTAACTATTTTACCCCTAGGGTTAAGGTAAAGCTATTAATTAAACTGGGTTGGTTCAAGGGGTTTACAAACCCGTTAAATGGCAAGAAAATTACCTCAGATCCATAACTTCAAGGAGTACTCCTAAGATTAGTTTTGGACTCATCAGGTTTTAGGGAAGCCTTGAACAAAATAATAAAAATACCCCTATAAGCAAACCGGCCTGCATTTGTATGAATGAAATTAATGGGCCAATGTGATACTGAGACATTTTGAGAGGTCAAAGACTTACCCGAGAACAGAGGACCATGTCCAATGTGGGATAATTACCTCAATGCCCTTAAGTGCATTATGACCCATTTTCATAAAAGTTTAATCAGCTAACCGAAGGAGCGTTAGGGCACGAGAGCTTGAACATTCCTAATACCATTATTGAGTTTGGTTCTTGATATTATGATCTGCTCAGACCTGTGTGGGTTTGTATCATTTTTGTTGTTTACTGTTTTAATATTTGTCATTGATGTTGTGATAGTAATTTATCACTAGCTTAAGATTAATGAAAGATTAATCAAGGGGGTTAGATGGTTTTAGTTTGAGTGTGAACACCTAATCAAAATAAAGATTAAAATACCCTCAGAGGGGTTTGGGACTAGTTCATAGAGTGAACAAGGCCTTTGACCTATCGATTTGCCTTAATTAATGAACCGATGATTATTTTGAGTTTTAACCTTAGTCAAAAGGGACTGATAGGGTTTGAGATATTCATTCAGAATCATTGCTTGTTGATGAGCAAGGTAGGGTTTAGAATGGGTTTTTAGAGTTTTAGCTCTATTGAGGAGTTGTTGATTTGACCGTGTCGTTGCACCCCCCTGTTGGAGGGAGCATTGCATGAGTCGGGCTCACCACCGATCTATTGAGGATTGGTTAGTGTACAGGCTCTTAGATTAGCTGACATCCTACTTAGTTGGCTTCTCTCGCCACTTCTACTCAAGTTCAATTGTGGGCTATGCCCTTCCACTCCGGCCAGGTCCTTCATGGGCTAGGATGGGTGATGGTACTTCCTGGTGGATTCCAGGGCCGCATTGTGGATGGTTCCATTTGAAGGAAGGTCCATGGTGGTTGTATCATTTATCACTTAGGTTGATATTTAATGAGTCTTTCTATCTTTGGGATTAAACAGGGATATTAATTATCGAACAATGGTTCGAGAGATAATTAATAATATTGTTTGTTATTGCTTGTTTAATTAGAATAAGTGGGACAGTTAAAGGACTTGTATAAAATGTAGGTTGGTTGAAAATACTTAAGCATTGCACGTGTGATGTTATGCTTCTTAGGATAGTGTAGTTTTTAGGCAGAACTACGTCTGGATCCGATCTTGTTGGAAACATTGGAGATGTTGTTTGATGAGTATGTATGCAACTAAAATCGGGTAATGTTGGCCTGATCCGAAAAAATATTAAATAATACTTTTGTTCTTTTGAAAACGCTCCTCCAAGGGAAGGAGATCCTTGGTTGTTGTTTGGTCTTGTTGGTTGTAGGTTTTTTAGATGAGTACTAGCGAGATCAGGATGTCAATGGGCGATTGAGGACAACATTGCACTAGTAGAATCTAGTTTCTTACTTATGGAATTTTGTAAGTAATTGTAATTACTGGCGTGAGAGCCGACTTTACTTGGTTATTTATTTTTGGACAAATGACAAACTTGTACTTAAAGGGCTAACCTGCTATTTATTGAATTTTGATACGTGTAATAATATCATATGTTTTGATATTCATATTTGTGAACCCCAGTTATCATGACATGGACAATTAATCGAATGATTTGTTTTGTATTTAAGAAATAGAAAAAAATTATCGTGATTTATTGCATGTCTTTATTTAAAAAGGGTTTTAAAAATCCGGGCCATGAGATTCCCTAACTTTTCTTCATTGCAACAATTACTAAAGTACATATAAATTAAAAATCTTAATACAAAATTACATATTTTTTTGTACTTTATAGTTGTGATTACTATTTTGAGAATGTGTTCTTAATGTTTTGAAACTGAGATTATATTCTACTCATTGGAAAAGAAATAGCTGAAGAGGGTACCAATATGACTTCGATCATAATTCCCACTATTGCGACTGCTCCTCTTCCTGTTCGAAAGGGGAGAAGCCAAAAAAATTCAATAGTGCATATTTTAAAAGATTGAAAGGGTAAAATGGTAATTTTGCATAATGCTTCGGTTTTCGATGTTAAAAGGGTATTAAATTGTGAATGAGGTATTATATTGCATGCTGATCACATGATGAATGTTCAATGTTTGCTATTTGGTTACTCTATGCTTGGATTTGGGTAAGGGATTTATCATATGACATATACAAATTAACAATTGATAATTTAACGGGTAATAGCAAATTACCTTGAACATTAAATCATATGGAGACACTTGGTATTTGATGTTTTGTTGATGGTGATTGAATGAATTGCTTGCCAGTATTTCCCGATGTTGATACACCCTGGGGTGGGAATGTGATTATCTAGGTTAGGTAACATGATAAAAAATAGAAAATATTTTGTGCTTCACATACACCATTAAAATTATGAAAATACATTAAGTGAGCTCTCAAAGAAATTTGGTGGCGCGGGTAAATGCCATCAAGATCTGTGTTGGCTACAAATGGGCGATCCAAGGAATGCGACCCTTCGGTGAAGGGTGTCGGAGTAAAGTGACAGATGATTGTTTCTGCTTATGTAAATTATGGTTATTCAGTTTACTTAAGTATGATTAGGGGAGATCGTTTCTTGTTTACTTTTGCTATTTATTTTAACTATGATGTATGAGTAGTCTTGCTATATTGGATTATAGTTATTTAAGTTTTATTTGGTAAAGATAACTATTGAATCAAGTAATTCCTAATTCAAATTTAATTGTTATGATACACATTAGTTTGCTTTGTTTGAATAACATGGGACTAAGATAGTTCATTGCATGACATATCGTATTATCACATAAAATAAGGTTTGCAAAAGAATTGCATACAAGATAGCGTGATAGATGTAGCTACATGAGTATGCTCAGGATGCATAGTTGTTTGCATGTTTATTGTGATCTAGAGTAGATGTTGGCAAGCTTACTAAGCTTTGGCTCATAGGTGTGGTGGTCGCGTCTTTTTTTTTTATCGTCATAATGTTTGACACGTTCTGCCAACACATGTGCGTTTGAACACAACGGCCATAAATGCGGATCACAATCACGAATGCTTTATATGAGCATATCATGGAGTCATAGCACAACAAAATATTATTCATGCACTTAATAAAATATTTCACACAAGCCATGGACTTAGGTTTGTAGAGTTGAAGTTTTACAAGCCTTACAAGTCTTCGGGCACATCATGCCCTTAAACTGCAGTTATATAAATATTACATATTTTCCAAAAATAGGGAGCAAATAAAATATCTGGGACACTACACTTCCTTCACATTCGCCCTTGCTGTATTACCTGCAGAATCTGGGGGTGGGTGAGTATTTTAAAATACTCAGCAGGTTGATTTAAAATCTAATAGAGATGCTAAGCAGAAATCTCTTTGAAAACCCTATAATATTTTCTTTAGAAACCTTTATCGCGATAAATTATGTGTAAAACAAAACGGTTCCAAATTACAACAAATCCACAAGCTGCGACACCCTACGGCCTACCCTCGGCGCTCACGGGGCAAACGAGGGCTACTTAGGGACAGAGCTTTCCCACGATGCTCTACCCTGTGCACGCCACTTGCCAATTTATTTTTCTCGGCGGGCATCATCACTCTATGATTATTCTAGGTTCTTAAGCCCATGAATTAATCATCACATCATTCAAAACATAGCAACATTCATGCTAAAACAATTCATCACATAACATGTCTTACATAAATCAATCACATAAGCTTAATCAGGTTAAATCATGCGTAAAGAAGTTATACTAAGCACACATTTAGAGTTTAAAGTCCCCTACCTTAACCCATGGTTACAAATTCGTAACAATAGAAGCCTTGAATAAAGAAACCGACCCCATCATAGCATCCAAAACATTGAATTCAGTAGGAAACGCCTTTTGAATCACTCGATCCGAACTTAAAATGGTTGAGAACGGAGGAAAACAGGTTCAGAAGTGGACAAACTGGAAACAACCCAAAAACAGCCTGGGACCACTATTTATAGGCGCACGCGGACGTGGGGCCCATGCGTGCCACATCGCGTGTGCACATGGGGCCCGTGCGTGCTTCATGTGGATGCGACATGCTTGTGACTCGCATCGCATGCGTTTCCCGCACTGCCCGGGCCCATGCGGCAACGCCGGCTGACGCCATTATTTTTATAATATTTTTTAAAAAAAAAACAAAAACTTTAAACGTGTGTATCATTATCTCCCAGACTCAGATTCACGCATTCTTGACACCGTTGGGTTCGTATCGACAAGCCCTACCAAACTAGACCTACATGGGTAGGTTATCCCACACTTCTAAGGTGGGTCCCGCCCATGTAGCACCTTTCCTGAGGCCGTAACTTTCTGCCCAGGTGTCCAAATCAAGTGCTTCGAAAGCCGTTATACTCTCTTTTCAGCACTCTACCATAATCTCATGAAGATTAAATATGTAACAAATTATAACTAATTAAAAGAATGCTACAAACTCCAAAATTAACTTATTAGAAAACGTACTGGAAATTCAGGGTCGTTACAATAGGTGGTTCACCACCATGCATATTTTGTATGCACAATATAAGTAGAGATGATAGAAGATAGATGAAGAAGACTCCTCGTTGCTCAAAGATCCTATGCCTCAAACACACTGCTATAGTCGTTCGGAATTCTTGAATTTTATGTATAAATTGTAGAGACTTTTTTTTGTAATTTTCAAAAATTATCTAAGGAGTTGGGTCTTGATATTGATAAACTACTTCTTCGACACTAGCAACCCTTTTTACTAATACGTTATAACAAACAATCAACAATTGATAGTCAACAATCAATAGCTGCATGTTTTAAACATGTTGTATTCTCCTATTTGTATATTTAGTTTGATGAGATGGTTTAGTGCATACATTAAAGGAGATATAGTCACTCAAGATGTTGTCTTATTGCTCTTTTACTATAGTAAATATGGTTATCAATTGTCGACCACCTGTTATTGCAAGCTGTCATTTATGGATATATAAAGTGTTGTTCGATGATAGGAAAAACTCAAAATGAAATAAAAATAAAACTCACTATTGATTTTGAGGAGTTGTACATGTTTATGAGTTCATTTTTTAAAGATTTGAGTATGTAGAGAAATAAACATTTTTTAATGGTTTCGCTAGCTAGTTTGTGGCCAATTTTGTTATATTTTGGGAAGGAGGAAATGTTAAAGCATATGGGTATATGTATTATAATTGGTTTGTTTTCGATAAATAAAACTTTCTCCAAAGGGTGCATATTCTAAGTCTTACTAATCTGATAAAGATTAGTGAGGTGATTAGAGTCATATTTGAAACTATTTGACTTCAAAAAAGGAACAAACAAATTCTGATTTTCAAGGTAGAAAACTTAACGTAGTGATATGTCTCAAAGATAAATTTTACACACACACAAATGCACAAATACTTAGATTTATCTTATAAAACTTTAGTAATTATTTTGAGAGTTTTGAACAAAAAGGACTAATATCACAATTAATGTTCAAAAGCAATTGATCGTCCTTAAGAATAAATCAATCGGTGTTGATTTTTTTTAGATTTTTAATAGCTGACCTACTGATCATTCGTTTTGAGAATAATTTAATCGGTTATCTACTTCATCAACCACAGTAACTTGAACGATTGATCAATCCTTCATAAATGGATTCTATTAACTTTATTGATAGATCGTTTTGGATAAATGATCAATCGATGGAGAGTATGAATTCGAATAGAACAAAGAATGTTTGACCACCATGTAGAACAATTGATCGATCTGTGAAATTTAAGTCAATCTTGAATCAATTTCTTTCTAAGTAGGAGACTGAAACCTTAGCCGACTTAAAAGACTATTTAAGGGCTTTATTGTGATGAATTGGAGAGAGGGAAATCAAAAAAATTTTAGAGCGAAACGAAAGCTTTATGCCTTAAGTTTCTCTCTAATTCACCTTATATTCTTGAGAGAAAATCATGAAAGGTGAGTGCTTTATTTTATTATCACTTTATAAAGTAAAGTCAAGTGATTAGATACATCACAAACATTACACAAGTTGCTTAGTAGGTTTGTTCATGAAGGGACTTTATATATGCTTCAACAACACATTTGAAGAGGGCCTTGATTAGAAGTACTAGTGAATAAGACAAAGATCAGACTTGAAGGGTAAGACATCAAGGATGTGTCATGGTGGTCAACAATTCATCTATAGAAAAGACTTTGAGTTTGGGTAGAAGTCGGTAGTCTTGATTCTTGTAAGCTCTTCTTAGTACATTAATTCAGTCGAAGGGACTAGCTGATTATGGCTTTTTTCCTATTTAGGTTTATATATAAAAATCATTATGTTCATTGTGGTTGCGTGCTTGATAGTATAATTTGCACTAGTTTCCTTTGTTAGTTTGTGCAACTCGAGGTATTATCTTGTAGTCTTTTACTTTTACAAGGTACTATGGTGATCATCTAAGCGTAGAAGGATATTAAACTCTTAGGAAAATGAGGCAACAAAGGAGGAGGAGGAGGAAGAAGAAGAAGAAGAGGAAGGGGGGAGAGAAGAGGAGAGGGAAGCAAAGCCAATGGTGGAAGAGTTCAAGCCGGTAGGGAGGGTGGTGGGGTAAGAGTCAAAAGGAAGGTAGTGTATAGTGAAGTAGAAAGGAAACAATGAGGGAAGGGTAGTTGAGATACTTTTTACATGTGTCAGGTTCACATGTGAGCAAGGACATTTTTTTAAAATACTAAAAAATTGGTGACATTTCTTGAAATTACTTTAATTAAAGGTCATTCTTATAAATCATTCATTCCATATAAAGGTGCAAGATCACAGCTCAGCAGTACAGCTGTAGCAATAGCCAACATGTGTGTAAATTTTCAACTTGATTTGAAAGGTGTAAGTAGACCAGATTAATTTATTAAAAACAACAATATACATAGAAATAGGGCTGAGTTATGTTATTACGTGGGCAATTATGATCCTCAAGAAAAATTATTTATAAAAGCAAAAGGTTCGGGTCATTATCTGCGATCAAAAACATGAATCAATATTTTGTCTCCATACCATAGTTAACGAACTCACCAAGCATTCCCATGGGGGACATATCAAACAGAGATCCATGTCTCTTTGCCTCTCATATTATTTTTCGTGGTCACACCTAGTTGTAAGTGATATGCTAAGGGTGCTTCGCAATTTCAAATGACCGCACCATTCGTGTATTGATGGTTCAGGCCCTAGCCTCTCTATTAATACATGCATTGTATGCCTTTCACGCATTTGATTTATATTTATGAATGTAATAAAATAATGGGAAGTTGTAGATGACATTATATAAAGGAAAAAGTTTATATGAGCCTGGGCTCATATAAACTTACATGAGCCAGGGCTCTATGGGCCGTTGGCTTTACATCCAGCGGCCCATAATACTCATGGGTTTAACCAATAAGTATAACCCATGAGTATTATAAGCCACCGGATGTAAATCCAACGGCCTATAGAGCCCTGGCTCACGTAAGTTTATATGAGCCCAGGCTCATATAAACGGGTCTCATATATAAAATTTTTACCAATTTTTTGTACTTGCCTAAATCTTTTTACAAATTAAACGGTCATAGACCTAGAGAGGTCTGGCCTGTTACTTAAGAGCATAATGTCTCAAACTACAGGCGGCACTAACACTAGCCTATGGAAATAAAAATGCTAAGATTGCTCGTAGCGTCGACAAACTCACCATGCTCGCATTGAGGGCATGTGTCTTGTGCTGGGCCATTTTTGGACCGAGATGAGGCCTCATATCATACCATCCATGCAAGCATGTTGCAAATGTTATGTGCATAGATTTTGACAAGTTTTTGCTATACTTATGTACTACATTTCATGAATTTCGTCATAAGAACCAAATTTTCAAAACCTAGATGCATTTTCCTCCACCATCATCGTTAAATTTTTTTATTAGAACTGAATTATGCACCAACTTTTTGGACATAATAGATAAAATAAAAAATAATTTGTCTCATATTTTTTTAATAAAAAAATTAATATGAGCTCAGGCTCTTGCACACCTTGGCATCTCAAGCCATCAGATCTTGATCTGATAGCTTTTGTTTACATATATACTAACTTTTCTAATATAAATTTAAATTCCCTTCGTAGTGCAATACCAGAATTTGTGTGGCAACTTATTTTTATCATATGCCAAATTGCTATATAAGTCCACAACTAGTGAAGTGTATATTCACTAAAAAAAATTAGAACGCATGTATATGCACCTGCACCCTAATAATCCCCTCACTACCTCGTTTCTTATTTACCTTATATAAAAGTCTTTAAAACTTTTCTATATATGCCTCACAATATATGAATCTTTTCCTTCCTTGACTCTACCTCAATCTACCCCTTCCTCCCTCCTTGAACGTCAAGTCTGTCATTGCTAACAGCAAGCCAGCATTTACTCCATCCTCACATCACGTCATGACACTACCGGCCAATCTTACCTTCACCACCCCCATGTTGCGACTCCCTCCTCCTCCCCATCTTCTCTTCTCTTCTCATCTCATCTCATCTCTTCTTTCTCCTTCTTTGTAGCTCAAAGAACGAAAGAGTTGCCGCTCTACTAACTAAAAGGTGTGCGGTTGCAATCAAATTTGACCCAATTGTCTAGTTGTGGCACCCTTTCATAGTTGCTCGCTGTGAATGAGGAAGAAGAAGAAGAGGTAGGGGTCTTCACCGGAGTTGTTTCCATAGAGAAGAGATGTAGGTCATTTTAGTTGGTGTAATAACTGATAGAAACAATAGTGGTTCTTTGGGTTAGGAGAGCAAGTAAAAAAATATTAAATATTTAAATTTTTTGGGGTACTAAGGAGATTATTGGGGAAAAGATAGGCATATTCAAAATTTTAATTCGCTAGTGTAACCCATTCATAACTAGTGTATATTAAGGTTATGCCTATGGGCTTATCCCAAGTGATAGTTGATTGTAGATGAGAGAGGACGATGAGTACTAGGGGCTGTTTGGATATTCATTTAGCCTCAATTCTGCCCAATTTTTCCTTTCCAGTGTTTGGATAGCAAATTGTCACGAAATTAAAATTTTCAATTTCATTGAGATTACGTCGATTTTGCTTCCAACTATCATTGTTGATTTTTCTTAGTATTAGGAAGTCGCCACATGGCCATTGCATTTCATTCCACAAAATCATACAATTGTATTATAAAACCTGATTTTTATCTCATAACTTCCTGTAGAAAATTATTCTAATGAATCTACATTCTAATTTAATATTTAAACAGCCCCTTAAAATCATCCCAACCCCATAATTTCATGTCAAACACAGTGATCTTTCCACATGGCAATGCATACAAATAGGAAATAACATCTTAAAGTTAGAACCTATATATAACATAAAATCTAAGCTATATGTGAATTATTTTAAAAAAAATTATAACCGAGCCCGTTCATCTTACCTTTGCGTGCAAAAAAAATAGTTGAAACCAATCAGTCTGAGGACCTAAAAAAACAAAGAACAATTTATGCTCCTATGTCCTATGTAGAAAACAAATGATAAAATCATAACCTAGATTGGATTAGTCCCAAAAATCAAATGATAAAATACCCTTAAGGTAGCCTTAAGGAAATCGGTCCCAAGTAAAGGTGTAAATGCAGATGATTGTGATTGTCTGTAGATGATTGTCCAGCCAGGCCACTGTCGGCCCATGTCCAGTCTGCGTATGGTGTTTTGAATTCAATATCACAAGACTGCTTAGAAAACAAATGAGGAGTACGGGAAAGAAGAAATGGTGCTTAAGCCTTCATGGGGAAGTCAATCCAGCTCGAAAAACGCGTGCATGCCCCAGGGAATTTAATGGCCCAGGCCATGTTGGAGGCGGTGCTTTGAGCGAGGAAAGTGGGAGGAGGAACATATGAGCTAGTGTGGCCGATCTGCTAGCATACGGGCATCAGGTCCTCCTCACATGTGCCTTCCCCGCTATTCAATTCCTCAATCATCCCTCTTCACACTTGCCTCATCTTGCATGACTTCTCCCCTTTTTTATTCTTCACCCCCTCTGTCAAATCTCTGAACTAATTTTGTTTTGTTATTTTTGAACTAGTTGGCTTTCAGTTGGAAAGCAGATCGTACTGAGTTTTAAATACCCTGTGATTCGAATGTGTTTTGCCTCACATGTGGCTTATCCTGAAATTAAGAATAAGGGCGCTAGCAGCCCAATACACTCATTAGAAACTTATTTTTCTTACCCCGAAAATATAAGAAACTAAACTTTGAGGCCTACGTAACAAGGTAACTTAGTTTACTGAAAGTTAATTTCGTTGATACGGACCGCTAAGTTATACTCTCTCCCTCCTATGTTATGTGTCTTATTTGCTTTTAAAATGAACAGTTAATATGGGATAGAGGCAATATAAAAAGGCAAATTAGGTTTAAGGTATATAGACATAAAGTTGAATAAATTAGGCATCCACCTTTTTGAAAATACATACTCCTTCTGTTTTAAGTTAATATAGCTTCATTTGAAAAAAATAGTGATTTTTATCTAATGATGAAACCTACCTAAGAAGGGAGAATAAGTGGATGATATTTTTTTCAAGTACACAACTACTTAAATTAAATAAAATAAAAATATCGATATTGAAAAAAATTACCAAATGGAGCTATTAATGTAAGACAGAGGGAGTACTAAGCAAGTAACTTTTTGGGGGGAAATATTAAGAGGCATATATGGACAAAAATGCCCCTAGCAATTCATCTTTTATTGGAGCATCTTCTTTCCATAACTTCAATGCATACTACATCAGCCAAATTTTATTTATAATAGCTTGAGTTATATTTTATCCTATTTCTAGGTCTTCGCTGTGAAGGTTTCAAGTTATTCCACATCGACAACATTTAACATTTTATAATCAAAATAAATTGCTAGAAGAAGTTATACCATCATAAATTTATGGGTGTCAAATAGTTCCAATATTTCAACAACAAATTTGGGTTTGACCATATCTTGAATAATTGATGTTTAATTTATGCATTCTTTAGTACATGCATTGGGTTCTTCCTTTAAGATACATTCCCTCTGTATTAAAATAATTATCTTATTTAATTTTTTAAAATAAAATTTATTTAATTTATTTTAAAAAATAAACAGGACACTTATTTTGGGATAAATAGTATAATATAGTAAAATTTCATAATTAAATTCAGTTTTTAAAAGAAATTTTACTTTCAAAAAGTCACGCGTATTAAATAGAAGTTAGACTTTCAATATTTCAGTAGTCCACTTGGGTTGGTAATATTTTTAGGTACAATGATTTTTGCATTCTTTAATGATTGGATTTATCTTTTCCGGATTATGTTATAAATAATTATTTTGATGTCAATAAAAATCTCAGCGAAAGTTATATAATTTGTAAGTCATGAATATGTAAAGGAAAAGAGGAAAAGATTAGAGGGAATGTGTGCCAAAGGTGAGAGGGGGAGCACTAGTAGCAACAACTATGAAAGTTCTGTGAGAGAAGAAGAGGGCATGTGGGAGTATGTGCCAGAGGTGAGAGGCAGAGCAGCAGCAACAACTATGAAAGTTGTGTGAGAGAAGAAGAGGGCATGTGGGAAATATGTGACAGGCATGGTGTGGGAGAGACATGAGTTTTATTGGAGTTGAAAGGAAAAGAGGTGAGTGAAAAAAGGGGTGGGCCATTTTACTGAAGAAGTAAGCAATGTGGTCTTAAATTTCCGTACTTAAAGAAAGGCTCTTTTCGTCCCATATTAATAACTCTATTTGGTAAAAAAACTTTGTTTCATATTAATAATTTTATTATATTTAATTAAAATAATTAGATGCTTAAAAAATAGTATAATAAATTTATTTTTTCTTTTTTTAAATGTGGGTTTTACCATTTAATAAAAAAATATTATTTTTTAAATATAAATATTAATATAAAATAGAGGGAATAATTCTAAACATGTTTTTGACCTCAAATCCTTGTCGCTATATGTAGTGCCCCCTATATAGGACTATGCCCACATGCGTGTTCCATGTGGCTATTGCACTCGCTGCATGTTGCATTTTGCATTTTCACAAGTAGAAATTTGGAATGTATTTTACTATGTTATTACGGGTCATCGCCTCCTCAGGTGACAAGGGCTTCCAACTGATCAAGGAGATAGAGAGAGGGGCCAAGTGTGCATTAATAAACTCAAAAAATATTGGCCCCGGTTACAGGAATTTTAATCAAATTTTCAATATGAGATGTAGTAGCTTGAGCACGACTGCCAAGCGAATGGATTAAGCAGTGGACGAACTGATGAAGGAGAATAGAGCGAACTACTTGTCCATGGATCTTGCCAAAATTTGGTACATCTCCGATCACCAATATAACAGCTATAAACTCCGTAGCCTTATCAGTCATTACAAATATCCAATATGA
This sequence comes from Saururus chinensis, assembly GCA_035235625.1. NCBI lineage: Eukaryota > Viridiplantae > Streptophyta > Magnoliopsida > Piperales > Saururaceae > Saururus > Saururus chinensis. Next base: position 29,091,206 of record CP141142.1, read on the forward strand.
ATCTTCAAGCAAAAGAAGAGTTATTAGGATAAGTGATTGTTTAACAAAATTTTACAAGTGATTTTGATTGGGCATAAAAAAGATGGATTCCCCTCTTGTCATGTGAGCTCAAAACTAAGTGTAAGGATTTATTGGATAAATTCTAGACATTAGCCAATATGTCTGCAATTGGCTAGTCTTACTCTCCCCCTCAATTAAGTTTGAACAAAGAGCATTGACTAATTTGATCATTGTTCTCATCGTCACAACACAAGCAAGGGCTCTTGCAATTTTCGTCACCTTTATCACCCTTTTATGCGCAATAAAGAACGAGCATCATATTTCTCTCTTGCTCGAGAAAACAAAAAATCTAAAGGGTCCCCATTAAAATTCCCTGTAAAATAAAATAAAAGTACATTGCGAAAGGAAGAATAAAATCAATACAACATCAAAAGTTCCTATACCATAAAACCACAACATCAAATGAATTACTCTATACAATGTGATATTAAATACTCCCTCCATCCCATAAAAAGTGTCTAAATTATAAAACAACTTAAATTTAAAGAAGTGAAGCCCACAACTAAAGCATGACAAAAAACAAGTTTTACTTCCTAAAGCCTGTCCCTAAAGAACAATCTACTGTACAAAGTTGAACAAGCAAGCACTATTTATGGGACAGGTTTTTTCCAAATCCAGACACTTTTAAGGAACAATTAAATTTGCCCACAACATTATATGTCGAGGCCTTCTAGCCACCTACATTTAAATGTACCATAGTTACGGTTGTCCCTGCTCCCCAGCAAGCTTTTATAAACCAACAAAAACAACATAAAGTAAATCACCAAAAAATTGTTTCAAGGGTTGCTCTCTCTAATTCTACGAAAAAAATTTAGAAATAGACCTCACAATCGGCTGAAATACAGATTTATGTCAGGTAAATTAATTTTGCACAATTAGATTTATGCACGTTCAACTTTCCCACTCACGCGCTTGAATTATCGATAATACCCTTAGGGTAATCGAAATGAAAAGTTACGACCCTACTTCAACAGCTGCATCCCAAATTTAGATTTGGTTTTCCCTCCAACACTCTCGGTTATTCCTAGATTTCCACTCCCTTCAGGCAACACCTCATCACATTCTTCTCCTTCGGCGCTCTCGATTGTTCCCAGATTTCTCCTCAGTCACCTTCTTCTCCTCCGGTATCGCTTCTCAAGTCACATTTTTCGCGTTTAAAAGTTTCTATCCATTCTTCGCTCTCAACCCATCCTGGCTTTTATCTATCCTATGATGATCACTCATCTGACCGAATTCCTCCCCCCCCCCCCGCCCCCCGGCGACAACCATACCAATCAAGCATTCTCCTCTTACTACATCTGTCATCCAATGGAACTCTTGATGCAGAGAAAGTTCTAATTTTTTCCCATCCTTTGCTCTCCACTTCGATGATCTCTCACTCCAACAGCCATTTTCCAACCGAAGACATCTATTGCGACCACCTTCTCCCCCTCTGAAAAACAACAATACTAACTAGGCATCTTCCCGCCATCCCTCTCATCCAGCCGGTTGCATCCCGAATTTCGGTGTCTAGCCCTAGTCTCCATTCAGCCTCTTCACTTGGTCATTTGACCAATTTCCCCAATAATTGATCAATGGTAGGCTATATAAATGGCAAGGTAAGATCCTACAATGCTAGTTGGTTAATTGAAGAATCGAATATCTTGTTTCGGTGTATTATATGGTTTGTTTTGAAATTTAATGAGATTGTATGATGAAATGCTAGGTAGATCTTAATAGAAGTTAAATGAGCAATTTCATAATAGGTGTGTAAATTAGATGTATGTACTGCTATGATTGGTTAATTTGATGTCATAAGATAAATTTGATTTAAATATTTGAAGGATGTGATCTAATTATATAAGATGAAAAGGAAATCTCTTATGATATAAATATTGAAGGTAGGCTAAGGAAGAAAAATATAGCATATTAGTTTAGTTGAACTCGTGCTTTGTTATATTAGATATGATGAATATCAAAGGGGAGACCATAGAAGCAATTTTATCAGTGTAGTTACCATATAGCTAATTAGTTTAATTTAGTTGGACCACTAAATGTTACCAAAAAGTTGCACTTAGTATGACATCCTTGAAATCAATAATAAAATTAATGAACCAAAATGTAATTCAAAAAATATAAGCCATCTATCATCTACTAGGCAATATTTAGTTGAAATCAATTAACTTTATTCTAACCATATAAACTAGGTCATATGGTATCGTCCTCACTAAATATCAGATCATATCATTGAAACCTACCTTGTAAGCTTAACTTGGGCAAATCTAATAACCACCCACTGTACTTTAAAAAAATATAAGCCTCCTACTATCTACCAGTCAATAGTTACGATGTATCAATTAACTTTATTTTAACCATATAAACTAGGTTATATGGTCTCCTCCTCACTAAATATCAGATCACATCATACTCATGAGTAAAACTAATTACATATATTTTTCTTACTTACCCTACCAACAAAATATATATATTTATTTACTTACTTTTCATCTATTAAAATATATTACAAGTATACAAACTAAGCACCAAACACACAATATAAAGTTGAAATCATTACTTACACTCTTATTTATCCACCCATATGTAAACATAACTTGCGCAAATCTAATAACCACCCAATATACTTCGAAAAATATAAGTCTCCTGTCATCTACCAATCAATAGTTAAGATATATCAGTTAACTTTTTTTTCTTCCATCTACTAGGTCATATGGTATACTCCCCGCTAGATATTAGATCACATCATTCAAACCTACCTTGTAAATCCATCTTGAGTAAATTTAATGGTCACACAATATACTTCCAAAAATAAAAAACCTCTTACCATCTACTAGTCAACACTTCGGTTGTATCAGTTAACTTTGTTTTAACTATATATTAAAGGCCATGTGGTCTCCTCCTCGCTAGATATCAAATCATATCATTTAAACCTACCTTCTACACCTATCTTCCTTGAATCTAATTACCTCAAAATATGTTAGGCCAAAGTTAAGCATCCAACCATCTACCAATCAACAGCTAGGCAAGTATTAGTTAACTTTGTTTTACCCACAAAAAATAGGTCATATGGTCCCCTCCTTGCTAGATATTTGATCACATCATGAAAACCTACCTAGTCAACCTATATTTCTCAATTCTAATGACCACGCAATGTACTTAAACAAATAATAGCCTCCTACCATCTACCAGTCAATAGTTAAGATAAGATGTATCAGTTAACTACGTTCTAGCTAGATATCATATTAAATCATTTAAATCATGAGATAAATTAAGCATACATGCAAAATATATAATCCATTACTTTTATCCTAAATTTATTTATTATATAACCCGAGAAGAATACAATTCATTATAGACTATCAAAATACAACCATACATTACAAACCCAATGGGTACAATCTAACCGCCCATTTGATGGGAAATTGTAGCAAAAAGCTAGACCCAAAGAAAACATATATTGAATCTCTTTTCTCTCATATATTTTTCAACACAAACTATGTAACCATAAATCATAAGATGTCATCGAACTAACATTACATCTCCAAGTCACCATACACCAGATTTGCACCCTTATATCACTGAAAATCTGCACCCTAATGTCATTGAAAATCAAACCAAACACAAAGCGCTTTGCTTTTAACTAAACATTGCATAATAGCGAACTACATATTACATATACTCAATATCAAAAAATATCTCCATAACTTATATGTGAACTCTAAAAATGCAAGATTTCAAGAAATACACACCTCAAATCTACTATGCGTCTTCACTTTGCAGCCATTTTTTAGTCACCCTATTACAACAAATGAACTGAGTTCGATCATGCCTATGCATGACCTAAGCGAACGAGAGACCTTCTTCGTCTGGTCAAAGAATATATAGAAACGAGGAACTGATGGCAGAAGAAATTTAGGAGAAGATGATGGAAGAAACAGGGTAGGAGAAGAGGAGGATGACAACTCCTTTGCGAGAGCCGCCCCCACGTCTTTTTGTCTCTCATTAGGGCTTTTTACCTTTTTATATTGACTAAGGGTATTATCGACAATTCAAATGTGCATGTGAAAAAGTCGAACATGTGTAAGTTTAATTGTGCAAAATCGATTTACCTAGCCTAAATTTATATTTTGGTAGATTATGAGGTCCATTTCTAAAAAAAATTCCCAATTCTACACTTGAAATGAAACTACCTTCAATGTATACAACAGGTAGGTGACCAAGTGTGATTACAGAAAACCTACATCAGCTTAGCAAATGTGCAAACTAAAGGATAAAATGGAACCGGAAAAATTGTTGAGAAAAAAGGACATATAAAGGCCCACAATGACGTTGACAGTCCACATGGATCGCCACAACATCCTTCTAGCTTTTTCTTCAATCTATGTTCTTCAACATGTTGCATTACTCCTTGCAATCCTGATTTATGTCCACAGTATAATTTCCCATGATGCTGATTCTACCCCCAAACCCCTAGATAACAAGATTCTCGAAATTGTACTCATTAAACCTCGACATTTAGAGGAATAAATGCAGTGCCATTTGATTCTCCAAATCAGAACTAAATGAGTGATCAAGCATTCCTAAATATATTTGAATACCTTAGATATTATCAGTTGCCATGAACTTTGAACAAACATTCCTCCAAATGTAAACCAAGTAGGTACTCGAGAACAGAGATATTAAGATTTACCAGCCAAGCCAACTTCATCTTCAGGTACTCCAACAGAAAGCCTAGTCCTTTCTTGGCTCAGCAGAAAAAGGCCTCTTGACCATTTCCTCATCATGTCTCAATACAAAAATGTATAAAGTACTCAAGACAGAGATGATATGGTATCAATCCACGCCTACTTCTTCGGATAAATCATCAAAAAGCCTTGTCCCCAACTCCGTTCTTGGCTTACCAGAAAGCCCTTTTTCCATCATCTCCTCATCATAAGTTCGTGCCATTTCAACCATTCCTTTCTGCAATAAAGTATCAATAAATGCATTATAAGCAGATGCATCTGGACTTAAGCCCTGCTCTTCCATCTTCTTCCACAAAGTGAAAACAGGCCGAAGAAATCCCCACCTACCAAACTTTTTTATCAGCATCACATAGGTGTCCATTGCAGGTGGAGGACCATGCTTCGCCATTTTCTCAAATAATCTCATGATTTCCTTCGGTTTGTTTAGAAACTTAAAGAAAGAGTGGAATGTGACTGCATTTGGAGCACACCCATCCTTCCGCATTTCTTTCACAAGCTCCCATGCAGGCCGAAACCTTCCAGACTCACACAAAAGCCTAATGACTGTATTATAAGAAATAACATTTGGCTTGCAGCCTAAGTCTGACATTTCTCTTAAAATCCTGTGTGACCTATCCGCACCATCGCATAGACCCACTGCATGCAGAACAATATTGTACGCCACTGCATCCAATTTAATCCTCTTTTCCTTCATCTCTTTGTACAATTTAATAGTTTTCCACGGCTTCCCTGACTTACAGAGGATATTCATATAAACAGAATATGAATGAAGATCTCGCCGGATGCCTTTCCTCCCCATTTCCTCCCAACACTCTCTGCACTTGCTCCACCATCCCATCTTAAACCATCCACGGAGAATCAAGTTATGAAATTTTGTCACCTCGGAATCATTCAAATCATTACGGGAACACAGATCTTGAACTTCTATCACATGCTTGTACTCACAAAGCGCATCCACAAGATTAAAAAAAGTGGTTTTATCCTTCAAGCCGAAGTCTTCTGAACGAATGTAAGCATCAACTGCTTCTTGGACCATATGGGCAGCGGCATAGCGCTTGAACAATGTGCGAAATGTGGTGTGATCCGGCGAAGTCTCACTATCAGCTCCCATCTGGTGAACTAGCATCCAGGCCATTTCAAACTCAAAGAATTTTCCCAATATATCAATCATCTTATTGTAAGTCTCCACAGTATGCCTGAATTGGCACTCCTGAGGAGCCCAATTGAAGAACTCGAAGGCACGGTTCCAGTCATTCTCATAACCAGACATGGTATCAAGGACAGTTTTCTGATCAAAATCAGCCACATCAATTGAAATGTTCTCAAAAGGCCTAGAAGAAGTGACTGACTTTCCACTTGAGAATTCATGAAAACAGCTCAAACTGATCTTAGACTGAACATAGGGTGCAAAGTGGAGGTGTTTGCGGTACCGATGGAGTATACGAATTGAACCGAGCATTCGAAAGCTGACCGCTTTCTTCTAAAAATCATGAAATCAAGCCAGCAAATCTTGAACGTGGACATATTAAAAACTGAAAGCAATTCTGAGAAAAGACCATCTTACTCCAAGAGGTGATTCGATAGGTGGCGGCCTGTTGGGCGAGAGGAGGCGACGGTGGCGGCCGGAGCAGAAGGCGGAGACCGAGCCCTAGCCGGAGGGAAGGTGGGAAATGGAACAAAGAGTGCTCAGGGTTCGGACGGACCCCAGAGCTCGGACTTTGGCTACGGCTGTAAGTTATGTGGGCTGGCCCGCCAGCCGTGTGAAACAGGACCCGGCTCAGGTGTGGCTAAAAACATACATTGGCCCGGAGGCCACGGACCAACCAATGGGCTCGCTCCCATAACCCATATAAATGTATTATACTCTCTCCCTCTTAGCTCCATTTGATAAAAAAAATTATTATATATTAATATTTCTATTTATTTTTTTAAGTGGGTTGGTACTTTTTGTTTTTTTTAAGTGAGTTGGTACTAAAAAAAAGAGTATCATAAGCTTATTTTTCGTTCTTTTAGATGTGGGTCTTACTAATCAATAATTTTTTTTTTAAATATAGCTATTAATATTGGATGGAAGGGGTATATAATATAACTCATTAACCCTCAAGCTAGATTACCCATGTAACCCTCCCTAAATTATTTCCAATTAATCCAACGGTTTTAATACGCGTAAAATATTTCTATTTTATACACCATTTTACCTTATTTACCAATGTAGGTTTAGGTTAGATTAAGGTTAATTTAAGGCGGATTAAATTTGATTTTTTGATGTCAAGTCTATGTGAGATCGACACTTGATTGAACTGCTTGTCTACTATAGATTCGTGTCATTACAAATAAATAATTAAAATTTAACAACAAATGTTGGCACCTTTGTCGGGGGCTTGTAAAAGAAACAAAATAAATTTTAATTAAGTTTACCCTTCTACTAGTTTTAGCTTAGGGTTTAAAAAAATACAAAAGAGAGAGAGGGAGGGGGGGTAAAAACTAGGGGGCATTAGATATTAGTGAGCCATGTATAACCACATGGATATGTGATCAAACACACACATTAGTTAGAGTCGATTCAAACCTGCTCAAGAGTCATGAAATTGAAACTGATATTTCATTCACAATAGGAGATAACAAAGAGGAAGTCAAATGACCATCAATCCTCCCTCTTGCATTGCGTTGCCGGTCACCACTACCATACATTTTGAGTTGAAAGCTCAAGTCATTCAACTTCTCCCCACCTTTCATGGCTTTGATAGAGATGATCCATACATGCATAAAAATGAATTTCTTAAAATTCATGCTACATTTAAATTTCAGAATTTTTTTTGATGAGTCAATCTGTCTATGTTTGTTTCCTTTCTCATTGAAGGACAAGGCAAAAACATGGTTGAATTCTCTTCCAACTAGGTCTATTAATTCGTGGGAGAGACTTGTTAGCAAGTTCTTGTCAAAATCTTTCCCAATGTCCAAATCCAATGTCTTAAGGAGAGAGATAGCGGACTTTAATTATGAGGAACATGAAAAGTTTTATGAGAGTTCAAACAAGTTTTAAGGACCTGATTTCAAAGTGTCCCCACCATGGTTTTGAAATATGAAGGATTATGGTTTTGAAACATAGTGGCTTGTGCAATACTTTTGCAATGGGTTGACTCAAACACACCACAATCTTATTGAATGCATGAACACGGGGTGTTTCTTGAGTTTAAATGATGATGCAGCTTATAAGTCCCTAGAGGGTTCATCTGAGAGTTTCTATCAATGGGAGAAAAAAACTAACCCAAAACCCTAGGAAATGAGGCTTATATGAAATAAGCGAAGATACCAACGTAAAAGCTGGGTAAGATTGGCTAATAAAAAAAGTAGAAGTCATGGCTCTGACTAGAAACATGAATTCTACCAACCAAATTCAAAATGAAGAGTATTCTCAGTGTGCAAGTCCTATGCACACTCCTCAAACGTGTCCTTCCATGCTAGGTTATTTTAAGTACTTTATTGGGCAAGTTAATGCACTAAACAACTATGAGAAGTTATTTGCAATCCTTTCTCTAAGACATTTAATCCGAATTAGCGGAATCATCCAAATTTCTCTTTGAGGCAAAACTAGCCTCCCATAAATGTAGGGATGCCAATGCAACAAATGTCCATTCAATTTAGGCAGCCCAACCCCTCCTACATCTTTGTTCCACAATTAGCTCCTCAAGTTATTGCACCACCATGTCAACAATCCTCACTTGAAGAGTCTATCAAAACATTTGTACAGTCTACCAACCAGGCCATATCAAAACTGAAAAATTCTAGTCAAATGAACACTCAAGTCATTGTAAAACTAAAAACTCAAATTAGCCAGTTAGCAACTCATGTAGGGGAGAGAGAGAGAGAGAGAGAGAGGTAAGTTTCCTATTCAGCTATACCCAACCCCAAAGGTCAATATGTTGAAAATAATATTTCAAGTTCCTCACATGACCAAGGGTATGCCCAATCTATTACTATTTTTAGGTCTGAGAAACAGATTGACAATCATGTGAAAATGCCTAAAGTAGAGAAAGTAAAAGTACTGAGTTAAATAAAGAGAAACAAGAACCCAATGCCTCACCACCTATTTTAGTTGACCATTTAGCTAGAAGTTTTGTGCCTAAAATCTCATTTCTACAAAGACTAGTCAATCCAAAGAAATGTGTAGTTTTTAAAAATATTTTACATGTGTTTAAGCAAGTGTAAATAAGCATATCATTCCTTGATGTTATCCAACAAGTGCCCTCTTATGCTCAATTTTTAAAAGACTTAGTCACAATCAAGAGGAAAATGAATGTTCCTAGAAAGACATTCATAACAGAGAAAGTTAGTTCTATTATTTAATGCAAATTTCTTGTCAAATATAAGGATCTTAGTTGTCCCACAATTTCATGTAAGATAGGGGATCATCATATTAAGTGAGCTTTGTTAGATTGGGGGGCAAGTGTGAATTTATTATTATCATATTCTGTATATGTACAATTAGATTTGGGAGAATCGAAACCCACATTAATGACACTTCAATTAGCCCTTAGATCTATAAAAATTCTTAGAAGTATTGTTGAAAATGTTTTGATTAAGGCTAACATAGTTTACTTTCAATAGATTTTGTAGTCCTTGATACTCAGCCTATTCAGAATATTTATATGCAAATTTCTGTCACACTCAATGCTGTAATAAATTATAGAATTAGGGTGATGAAAATATCATTCGATAACATGACAGTTGAGCTCATCATCTTTGACATAAGCAAACATCCACCTGACACGGAGGATGTGAAAGGAGTTAACTTAATTAATAGTTTTGTTCATAAGACCTTCATATAATTACATTATGAGGATCCCTTAGAGGCTTGTCTAGCACACTTTGGTTGTGGGTTTGACATTGAAAAATCAATTGAAGATGTTATTACATTTCTAGATTTTGTTCCTCTCATGAGTACTAAAAATAGAAACCTAAAGTGGCACCTCTTTCATTATCATCGTCACCACCACTTTCATCCATTGTGGAACCACCCAAGATGGATCTAAAATCATTATCTGACTCCCTCAAGTATGATGTTTTAGGTTCTTCTAAGAATCTACAAATCATCATAACTTCCAATTTAGATAATAATTAAGAGAGAAAATTAATTAATGTCCTTAAATAACATAGGAGGATATAGGGTGAACAATTGCTAACATTAAGTGTCGCACTCCGGAACTTTCAAACACATAAGATTTAATAAAATAATATCGGAGTTCGCTTGAGCCCAGAATGTGGAGGATTCACCATAAGCATGGTATAAAATTTAGTTTCCTAGGAATATACCGTCCCCGTGTATAAACACACAAGGAGATAAATAATAAAGTTTCTTACATAAATTTATATTGTGGTTGAAAATCTTCAAAAATCTCTCCGTAATTCCCAAGTAGGCCCTTTTACTCTCACATTAAGCTTCGCCAAAACCTACAAGGTCTAGGGGTAGTGAGTATTTTAAAATACTTAGTAAGAGAAATTATACTATTAGGCATAATGTAAACATGGTAGTTTCAAAGCACATAATATAGATAATACTTTTCATAAAACAAGGGTGTGCCTCTCACCCAAAACCTCCCCTAGAGCATTTTCCTACTTATCGAAGATGCTCCTAGGGTTTGCAAAATCTAATAGCTTACAAAGTAAGGACTTTGTTGTAGGTACAAAGTAACGTCCTCTTATTCCTCCAAGGATCATCGCAAAACACCTTCTGCTTGTGGAGAGAAAAGACACTCGTGCTCATGGGGCTCCAGGATCATGAGAGTAGAATCTTTCCATAATACTCTCTACCCTAGTACGCGTAGCCTTTTTAAATACTTGTGTCTTTCGTTAGGGGCCAACAAGAGTTCTTGCCCTTCGTTAGGGGCTCGCCATGCTAAAATAGGTATTGTGCATCCAATTCTAAACTGGATTATAATTGTGCCCTCTTCTAATCCACAAAGATTTATCGGGAGATCTACCAACCAAAGCTCTGAACAAACAAATTAATCTTGAGTTCCCAGATTTGTGAAGGGTAGTTTTCCTTTCAAAACATTCCATCACAATATATATCCTTTCAAAAACCCTAGCCTCGCCTCTACAAACCATGAGAGCATCACTAATAATGACTACAAAGATAAGGTTGACCTCTCGTTCCAACGAGACAATTATCCTTTCTTTATCCCCTTCTAGTAACTCAATCACCATTCTTGTACGTATTTTTAAAAATATTCTTTAGAGTCATCCTTTCACAAGGAAAATTTCTGTAAATCAGCCTTTCAAACATACTGTAATCATTCCTAATTAAAATAGTGGCAAAGCTAGATTTTCTCTATCTCACACAAATCCACTTGCATAATTCACAATCAAATTCAAAAGATAATTATTCAATAAAACAAATATATGAGACAATCATAAAAATCACAGTATATACTTAATATCCTACTTCAAAGGATAATCATTCGATAAATCAAATATGTAAGAGAATCATAAACATATAGTATATAATTCATATTTTATTCCAATGGATAATCAATTGATAAATCGAATATATGTGCAGAAATCTTAAAACATAACTTGAAACTAACTCCACCTCATAGCATGCTAGAGTCATACACATATTAAGTTAAAAAGATAACCAATGTAAACATTTATGGCTTAGGAAAGGATAAAAACCCCTACCCCACTCTTCGTGCAAGTTCGATGGTGACACGTCGAAATCTCTGAACTTCGATGTCAATTTTCTAGGCTTGATATCTCTTTAATTAGAAAAATAATCCTACCATGACGTTTGGTATGCTTGATTTATGTCACCGGTACCCGCCCAACCCGAGCTGAACCTTGCCCAAGGGCCAGTCAAAGCACAAGGGGGCGACAAGATTGTTGGTTTAACACGTTGCAGAAGTCTTAACCCCTCTAGCAGGTGAATTACATACACGGAGTCGCGCACCTTTAATCCTTTGTGTAAGAGAAATAAAGGAAAATAAAAGAGGATAACATCTCTGAAATAAATCCTCAAACTTAACCCATATACATAATATCCAAAGCTAAACATAGGGCTCGAATTAGAAAATCTTAAACAGGTTTGAAAGCATCAAATATACACAAGTCTAAAACATAATCATCCATACAAAGTGTTCTATAATCATAACAATGTAAATCAATAAATCAAATAAGGTCCAAAGGCATCCATGCCTACTCGCATGCATATCCTGATCGTACCTCATACAAGGGATCCTGATTAACTGCATGTCATGCCATGCAGCCCCAAAACAAAACACAGGAAGAGGGGTGAGTAAAATTCAGTAAGGTTTGAAATACAGTAACGTTAATAAAAAAACAACCATGACACATCAACATGGCAATTCAGATCCACTTTTCACATAATATCTCTATTTTTTATTAATTCCCTTACCATGCTCCTATTTATTCATAAGTAATTATCCTACATACAAGTATTTCATACATAAAAATCATGGCATGAATAATCACATTATGGCATAGCATCCATCCTGTATAATAAGTGATTCTCACACAATCACATCATACATAATTAGCACATATAACTTGCATGAGAAGTGTCTCAACCACACATTCAGATCATGCATAAACATCACATATAACCTGCATGAGAAGTGTCTCTAATACACATTTCAAATCATGCATATCCATCACATAAACCTATATGAGAAGTGTCTCTAATAAACATTTAGAGCATGCATAAACATCACATATATCAACCTGCATATAAAGTGTCTATAGCACACATTCATAACCATGCAAGTCAATAAAAACAACCATGCTTAATCGGCCGAAGCATAAGTAGTCCCTGCTCACTCCAAACAATCCCCAACAGGAAAGTCTAAAGAATTCCGCAGTTTGGGTAAATTCCCTAATGAGGAAGAATACCCCATAGTAAGCTGGTGCACTCGGCTACACTAGCCTGGATTCTCAGGGTCCAAATGGTCTCAATAGTTTATCTCCTAATAGCATTGCCTCTCTTCTTAGCCCGGGGAGGAAAACCTGTGCTCAAGGGACGTAAAACCCCATCCTTTCGGACGTAAAACCAAATAGACAAGCCTTTGATTGATTAACCCGGCAAGCAATTCTCACACAATTGCATCCAATTATCTAACATCGGCTAAACTCGGTAAAGTCTCATTCATAAATTTGTTTCATGATTCATGTAATATGATACATACGTAAGCAATCCCTACATGACTTCTAATTTATGGAACGTGCTCCCATTAGCCCCACATGCATCATATTTAATCATGAACATCAACAATTACCATGATTACTACTCATATGTGTGTGTGTATTCAAGATAGAAACATTCATTTCTAGCACATAACCATGCATTGTAGATAACCCACAAGACAATATACACATGCTCTTCAATATCTAATCATGGCTCCTAACTAAAATCATGAGTAAAAACCATCAAAAAACATCAATCAAGTTAAGTGCAGCCTCATGCTAGACCTATATAAGTATATACACACCACACTTAAAGCTTGTCATCATTCACCATAACTTAATCACATTATATGAAGACATACAAGTCCATTCTGATATTATAATCTTGCTCAAATCATACTTAAAACATAAAGACTCATTCAATCATGGGTTCAAGATAAGAAACCCTAACATGTTTAGCCAACAACATGTTATTTCACATAATACTTAAATATTCTTTATAATTTCCAACATCAATATTATGCTCTTCCAGTGACTCATTCTAGTATAAATTACTCAGCATGAACTTTAAAAATGATATTTAAGAGTAAAAACTCAAAAATAAAAAAATAGCAAAAATTCCTCAATTTGCTCTATTGGCATTCGAATGCCTGACCATTCGATCTCTTTTCCAATATTAAGCAAATTCATACCTTAATCTCTTTTTCTTTTTTGAAAAATGGGGATTAGGCTCCTAAGTTTATGGTCTCAGCCCTTTTCGAATTGGGAAAGTGGCTGGGCTATTCCATTTATAGAAAAGGTTGGGCTAAACCTAACAAATTGGTAGGCTATAAATATGATTTACCACTAAAAATGGAAAAATTGGTTTATTTAAACCCAAATTAAAGTCTGAAAATTTTGAAATAATTATTTTCTGCCTTAGGATGTTGTTAGGGTCATTTGGGACTAATAATCCCAATTTTGCACGTGGGGCCATCGATGAGTCCTGCCCCCTAACTTTTTGGGAGAAAAATTGTAAAAATTCCACAAATTCCAAAAAAATTGCAAATGACTTATATTAACTTAAAAAACATAAATGTGTAAAATTTTTTAGCTAAAACCTTTGGTGGCTCTAGTTTCGAAAATGGTCAAAACCAATCAAAATTAGTATTAAACTACACATTAACAAATAAATAAAGTAAATTCAACCGGTTCAAGTTTAAGGATCTTACATCCTTCCCCTATTAGGAATTTTGTTCCCTAAAATTTGCTAAAGGTCAGCGTCAAATACATTGGGATATCTCTCTTTGATCTCATCTTCTCTCTCCCAAGTGGCCTCTTAAACCTCGTGATTACGCCATAACACCTTCACTAGTAGGATCACCTTCTGTCGGAGAATCTTCTCCTTCTAGTCTATGATCTGAACAGGTATCTCCACATATGAAAGATCTTCTTGTAGCTCCAATGGCTCAAAGTCCAATACGAGTGTCAAATTTGGCTCGTACTTCTGAAGAAGTGATAATGAAACACGTTATAGATGGTGGCAAGCCGAAGTGGCAAAGCTACATGGTAGGCCATAGCACCAACTCGCTCCAAGACCTCAAACGGTCTGATAAACCTAGGAGACAACTTGCCCCATTGGCCAAACCGAACCACGAGATGAGGAGATCTTGAGAAAGACATGCTCACCCACATTAAACTCCAACTCTGCCATCGTCTATCAGCATAGCTCTTTTTCTGACTATGTGCCATTTGCAACCTCTCCCTTATAAGTAAGATCTTCTCCACTAATTATTACACAAGATCAGGTCCAGTAAGAAGATGTTTCCTGACCTCATTCCAACAAAGGGGAGATCGACACAGATGCCCATAGAGTGCCTCAAATGGTGCCATCTTAATGCTTGCATGATAGCTGTTATTATAAGCAAACTCCACCAAAGATAAGTGTTGCTCCCAACTGCCCTTCCACTCATGGATACACGCCCGAAGCATATCCTCAAGTGTTTGGACAGTACTCTATAATTGCCCATCGGTCTAAGGATGGTAAACTGAGCTTAGATGCAACAATGTACGTAAGGCTCTCTGAAAACTCTGCCAAAATTGAAAAGTAAAGCGAGGATCACAGTCAAAAATAATGGACACTAGAATACCATGCAACCATACAACTTCCTTTATATAAAGCAGCTAGTGCATCAAGAGAAGTAGTCACCCTTATTGCAAGAAAGTGCACGAACTTGGTGAGTCGATCAACGATAATCCACATCATGTCATTACCGCTGAGCGATCTATGAAGTTAGGAAACAAAGTCCATAGCCACATTCTCCTACTTCCACTCCAAAATAGGAAAGGGTTGTAGCAAACCACCCGGATGACAATGTTCTATTTTAACTTGTCGACAAATAATGTATTTGGACACAAAAGAAGCAATGTCCCTCTTCATACCACTCCACCAAAAAGTCCTTTTCACATCATGATACATCTTAGTTCCCCTTGGGTGGATGGAGAACCTAGAGTGATGTGCCCCCGACAAGATACGCTCCTTAAGCTCCAAAGAGTTTGGCACATACAATCAGCTTCTATAAGTCAAACTTCCATCGGATGTCTCCCTGAAGTCAATCACCACCTTCTCCTTTAACTTAGCCTTAAAATCTTGGGTCTCCTCATCCCTCTTTTGAGCTTCAACCACAACATCAACCAAGCTAGATCTTATGCAAAGGTTGGCAAACCAATTACAAGTATCCTCTATAGCTAACTCCAGCTTAAGCTCAATGACATCCTCGTACAAGAGCCATTCTTGAACATGCATACAAGCTATCGAAGTGGCTGATTTTCTACTCAAGTGGTGTTGGAATCCAGCAGTAGAGCCGGATCTGGCTCCGCCTCCTCTTCTCCTCCTCCTCTAGCACCTAGGGCACGAGGGGGGAGGGTTATATAGAGCGTGAAAAATTTCCCCATGCGAGCAAAATTTCGCCCGCGCTCCCATTTTGTGACTCTTCAATTTGAAGTGTCGCAAAAATGGGAAGAAAGAGAAAGAGGGGGGAGAGAGAGGGAGAGTGGAGAGAGAGAGATAAATAGTTAGGATAATTTTTAAAAATTGTATTTGCAACAATTTTTTATAAGTGTCGCAAATAATCACCCTATTTGTAACGCTTATTCAAAAAGTGTGGCAATTGGTATACTATTTGTGACGCTTCATAGGAAGTGTCACAAATAGTATATGTTTAAGGCTTTTTTAATATATATACTATTAGCGATGCTTGCTGAGAAGCATCGCCAATACTTATGCTATAAGCGATGCTTATTAAAAAGTGTCGCTATGTATTGAAAAATACAATTTGCAATGCTTCCTATGAAGCATCACAAATAGTACATGATTAGCGATGTTTTCTAATAAGCATCTCAAATAGGTGGATTATTTAAATACTTTTTTAAAATTATCCTAACTATTTATCTGTCTACTCTCTTTCTCTCCCTATCTCTATCCTCTCTTGCTCCACTCTATCATCGCTTTTCCCTCTCTCTCTCTTGTCTCTCTCTCTTCTCTCTCTCTCTCTTCTTTCTCTCTCTATCCCTCTTCACTCTCTCCTCTATCACTCACATGCGTCGACGTAAGCCTTGGCTCTGAGTAGAGACTAGAGATGGGAGAAAATATGAGAATTTAATTTTAATTTGTTGATATTTTGTATTATATATTAGATTTTTAAAATTAAAAAAAGGGTATTAGCGACGCATATGATTATGGGTCGCAAATACCTAGGGTTTTAGTGACGCATATTTCAAAGCGTCGCTTATAAAACAAAAATATAATATATAAAACAAAAATCACAAAGAATCTTAATTAAATTCTCATGTTCTCTCCCCTCTCCTCCTCCTCCTGCAGGAGTCCAGCAACCCTCCCGCTCATTCAAATTTGGTCTATGTCAAATTTCTTATATTTGTGTTTACTCTATCTCTCTCTTTCTCTTTGTCTTAGGGCTGTTAATGAGCCAAGCTGGCTCGTCAAGCAGGCCCAGCTCGGCTTGAACTCGATTTGACCTCAAATAAGCTCGAGCCAAGTTCGTGCATATCCCTGCTAAACTTGTCTTAGCTTGAATAAAACTCAAACTCAACTCTACACTGCTTAAACTTGAACTCGAATATATGTTGAAAATTATATATAAATAATACATGTATATGCATCTTTTATATAAATATAATTGTTAATCTAAATATATATTTATGACATACTCCCTATGTTTAATAGCTCCATTTGATTAGTTCACTTTGAAAGATCAAGGAGTTATTAATCTAGGATGGATGGAGTATATAAAACGACATATAATCACATATATGTACCAATACCATGTATCATATATGATACATGAGACCTATTTATATAAGCCAAGGCTCACTTACGATTGCATGAGCCCCAATGTCATGCGCCCTCAAATTTTGATCCAACAATGCACATAAATCAGAAGGCATATTGGTTTATGTCTTCTTCTGCCCTCAAATCTCAATCCGATAGCTCATCATGCCTTAACTCACGCTGACGTGCTTGAGCCCATACTCATATAATTTTTTTCATGATATATATCATCATTAAATTATAATGGATATATAATTTCTATATATAATATATAATTTTTAAAAATAAAAATATTGGAGATACAAATACTAATATATTCCTTCTGTTCCAAATTAATAGCTCCATTTGGTTTTTAAAGATGAACTAAAATTATT
Organism: Saururus chinensis; assembly: GCA_035235625.1. Taxonomy (NCBI): domain Eukaryota; kingdom Viridiplantae; phylum Streptophyta; class Magnoliopsida; order Piperales; family Saururaceae; genus Saururus; species Saururus chinensis. The sequence continues at coordinate 29,108,908 of CP141142.1, forward strand.
TCAATTGAAAAACCAAATGAAGCTATAAATATATGACAGATGGCCAACATGATATCAAACTAATATACTTAAAAACTCTTTTAAAAGAAGCATGGCATTAGGGGGACCAACCTCAGTTTACAAAAGAATGATTAGATATTCTTTTAAAAGTTAAAGCATGACACTTGGACCATCCTCAACTTACAAAATGTATATCTTTTTATTTGTTCTTCATAATTTTTTCGAGGCATACTAAGGCTAAAGAATAGTTATTTTATAAGTAATTAATAAGCATGTAAAGAAAAAAAAATACGAAGAAGTAGATGGTAATGTTGCCTAAGTGAGTTTTTACTTTCTTCATCTTTTTAGTGATTATATGTACATAAAGAAAGGAAAATGGTAATGCTACGCTTTTTGAGCAAATGTAACTAAAACTCATTTGTCATAGTTTTCTTCTTTCGTAGTGACTATAGTTAGATGTTCAAGGTGCAGTTGTAATACTTATTGAAGTGTATTTATTAATATTTAATACTAAAAGTATATAGTTAGTTGTATATTAATATTTTAATTTTTTTAGTTCGAGCCTAGGTTCATGATTCACTTATTGCAATTCGAGCTCGAGTTCGAGCCAAGCTTTGGATTTCCAATTCGAGCCGAGCTCAAGCTAAAAAGTTTAAGCTTATTCGAGCTTCGAGCCGATCTTTAGCAGTTCTAGTTCAAACCATGCAAGCCCAATACTTAGCTCAGCTCATTAACATCATTACTTTCTCTCTTTGTCTCTCTCACTCTCTCTCTTCTCTCTCATGCGCATCAGTGTGAGCCCCAGCTTTAAGGAGAGAGGGGAGAGAGAATGGGAATTTAATTTAAAATTTTTGAGATTTTTGTATTATATATTATATTTTTAAAATAATTAAAATAAAATAAAATGTATTGGCGACACATAGAACAAGGTATTTGCAACGCATATGATTATGGGTTGCAAATACGTAGGGTATGAGCGACACATATTCATAAGTGTCACTAATACTTTTTATTTTATTTTTATTGTTTAAAAGTATAATATATAATACAAAATTTTCAAAAAATCTTAATTAAATTCTCATGTGTCTCTCTCCCCTCTCCTCCTCCTCCTCCTCCTCCTCCTCCTCCTCCTCCTCCTCCTGCTGCTGCTGCTGCTGCCAGATCCAACAACTTCCGCTCACCCTATTTCGGTCCATATTAAATTTCTTATATTCACATCTACTATGTCTCTCTCTTCTCTTTCTTTGTCTCTCTCCCCCTCTCTCTATTTTCTCTCTCATCTCTCCCCTCTCTCTACCTCTCTCTATCCTCTCTCTCTCTCTCTTCTCTCTCCCCCTCTCCTCTCTCTCACTCTATTCTCTCTTTCCTCCTCTCTCACATGTGTTAGTGTGAGCCCTAGCTCTGAAGAGAGAGGGGAGAGAACTTACGGGCAAAGTTGGGGGCAAACTTATGGGCAAAGGATTTGGTGCACTGTGAGGGCTTCAATTAGTTGAGAAAGGTGCAATCTCTTTAACTTAATTTTCTAATGGATTTCTAATTTTTTGCCTTTTCACATGGATTCCATTGAATGGGATTGCCTTTTTTTGTGGTGTGCAGGGATTTTTTTTCCTTTTTGCTATGTATTTATGTCTCCCATCATTCCTTCATTTAACAAATCCTATTTGTGTGCTTGATTAATGCATATCTATTAACTTGGTTTTGATGAGAGTGGAGCAATTTGTCCTCTTGGGGAGAGGTTGATGCGCATGAAAAAAAGTAAAGAAAAGAAAAACAAAGAAAGTGACTGATGGCCAGAAATGTTATTTTTGTTTCTGTGATCCTTTTTTATGTTTGTGATTGATAGGTATGCTTACTTCTACGTATGCTCAAAATGTTCATCTTTAGTTTTCAAATGATGAAAAATCTTTTATTATGTACCTTGTAACTTGTCCTATAGAAAGTACACCCATGATGATCCCATAAATTGTGAGAGGAGTTTTTCATGCTCCTCTCTGATAATAAGCCCAACTTGAGAAACGCATGAAAATCCTTGATATTTAAGATCAATGGCGCACACTAGTGCATGTTAGCGCTAGTAGCACTGGCATTAATGTGCGCTAGCGTGTGCAACGTCGATCTCATGGATGAAGGGTTCCCATGTATTTTTTACGTTGGGCTCATTGTTAGAGTAGAGCATTAAACCGCTCCCTAAATTGTGATGCTTGGGTTACTCTAAATTGTAGTTTTAAGCATTTTCGATGCCATGGATTCCTTGCATTCCCTATTTTTTCTAAACTTTATGGATTAATACACAAGATCAAAGTATAGTCTTCAATAATAAGAATTTAGTATATTTTTTAGTTTTATAGTTTCCAATGTGGATGCATTCTAGCTTGTGTAATGAAATGTTTCCACTCACTTGAGGGACTATCGATAGTGGCATAATTTGTAGGAAAAAGGTTCTTGTTATCGATGAGTCAATATATGTTATTAAATAAAATATAATTTGTTGGTGGAGTTTTTTAGTTTAAATATTTTCCTATTTATTTATTATATATTATTTTTTTAAATAATAAATATTAAATATAATAAAATATTACAAAAAAAATTTAGTACCATTGCGACTCTTATAAAAAACATTGTAAATAAAACAAGTTTCTTTTAAAAAAAATGAAATAAAATTTGCAACACATTTAAAGAATCATCACGAATAGTCTTAAATATTTAAAAAAAAATATTTTTTATTTACTACACTTTTTTAAAAGAGTGACATATAGTACTACTATTTGCGACGCTTTCAATAATTCTAAATTTTTTTATTTTTTAAAAAAAATTATTTTATTTGCAACACTTTTTTATAAGTGTCACAAATAGTTTTCTTTGCGACATTTTTTTATGCGTCCCAAAAAGTAGTTTTTAGTGATGCTTTGTATTGCATCACTCAGTCTTTTTTGTTGTAGTGCCTCTTTCGTCCCTACTTAGGACACAACCCATCTATCTACGTGGTTGCATGACTTTATTTTTAGTATATATTTTTTGTTAGTTTTATTGTGCATGGCTAACTTTTTTTTCTGAAGAGAAAATATCTAAATTTTTTATTTATAGAACTTTTAATTTTGTTACACCCAAGCCATATAATCATCCATTATACCAACTAACAAGTATGTACGTGCATTAATTGCACATGTAAATGGAGTTTAATTAAGAAAAGATTACAACAACTTGTACTACTAATAAAGTGCTAAGGATGATGATAAATTTTTGCACTATACTAATCCAAATACAATTGTAGTAGGCAACCATGAATGCAAATCTCATGAACCTAATATTATGTTATAGGTTGGAGACGATAATGGTACCAAAGAACTTTGTATCACGAAGCACACTCTTTATATTCATGACCAATTTGGTAATAGGTGTTATTTGACAAAGCTTGTCGAGAGTTTTCTAATGGTGTCAAGAATATGCAAATCCAAAAATATACTATACAAAAAAAAAAAAAATATATTATAATAAAGCATGTTCATTTTTTTAAGAAAATATACTCTCGTGGGGTCTTATTTGATAGAGCTCATTGAGAGATTTCCAAGAGTGAATCCAAAATTGGGAGCACAAAATATAACCTTACAAAATTTAAAATAACATAATATAAAAAGTAAGGGTCATGTCATATATATCAATAACTAGTATTAAGATGACATGTGGTAGTCATCTAAAATAATCTCATTAAAGATTATTAACAAAGGAAGAAGAAAATGGATAGCATATAGATTTAGAACAAAAAGAGTGTTATAATCAATCATTAGGGCGTAGAGGTTATGTGGTGATTTTAATAATACATATGGATTATATGTAATTTCACAATAATTCATGGATTATTCCATGCCCCCTACTTTTTAACTCAACGCGGTGTCCAAAATTGATCCCAAATATGTATTTCCGGCCATAATTATTCATTTACATAGTTTAGATGCGAGCGTTAGATTGGACATGCATAAGCTTTGGCATACGGGCAAGGCCCAAGCCCCGCCTTCCGCGCTGAGTGTAGGAGGCCACTACAGTGGAAAACTTAATCAATAAGAAATTATTAAGTTCAGATCAGGACATGGATGGGTGGGTATCTCACAATTAATGCAGTGATTTATGGGCCCATGTAAAAAATGTCAGATTCTTGTTGTTGTATGCTGCTACTTTCATTCACAACGTTATCACAATGCAGGATGTTAGTACAAAAGAAAAAGAAAAACAAAGAAAAAGGAAAGCAAAGCTCCTAAGCAATGAAAACTAGAGCCCGTATAAATGGCCTCCACCCTGGTTCTGTATGGCTGTATCTAGCTTCTAACGCATTGGAGATAGAACCGATTTCCTCCGACTCGAACGCAACTCCAACTAGTCAGCCAGAGCAGCAGCCGAGCACAACAGAAAAAATCCTGGCCACGCTCGGTGGTGTAGGCGCGGTGTTCTAATGGCATGGAGTGCATTTTCGCAGATAACTTCCCTTGCTCGAGATGAGTAGATGACGAAGACCCAAGAAAGATGATGAAGGCGCCCAGGGCTAGATGGCTCCATGCCGAGGCAGGACTTCGTGAGCGACCCCAAGAGCTACTTCCGTCAACTGCATGACGAGAAGAAGCAGAGGCGAGGCAGCCAATAGCTGCAAGCCTGCAACGGATCAGGAAGCATGCCTACATATTTCTTCGTTGCGAGTGTCATGCCCCGCCTATTTGCGGTAGATCATACTCTACTTCACCTAATTTCATGTGTTTTAGGGACCGAGCCAGTTCCCGGGCCCGCCAAAGGCTTGACTTGCTTTTGTTAACTTCCTACTTATGTAAATGTTGGGATGAAAGAAACTTATCACCGTATATGTTCTATTCTTAAGATAGAATTCAACTTCACTAATGATGCTTAAGAATTACTTGGGCATTTATTTCCTAAGATAAAATGATCTATTACATGCGGTAGAAGCACTTTTACACAATATATGTAACGAACCAATGTTATGAAATTGATTTTACAAAAGACAAAGAAGAAATCCAATAAAGGATAATTAAGAAAAATAATTTCTAATGTTTTATAAAAAATTTCATTGAAAATAACCCGTCCCGTTCAAATAGATTTGTCTGTATATTAACAGACATATTTTAGTAAAAAAAATTGGACTAATTTTGGGTTAAGAGAAAACTAAACAAATTTATTTAAAAATAATTATCTTGTTAACCCAACCCAACTTAACCCGGCCTGGCCGGCTCTGCGCGTGCAAACTAAACTGAGCCAGCCATACAGACAGTGGCACACGTGTAGGTTAGCCCACTTAAGTGCATGGGTCTAATATGCATCTCTGTCATAAAAGTAGGGTGGCCGAATGGCATAACTTGAAATATCAAACTTATGCCTTATATACCAACACCATCACATTTTTCTAGGTGATGTGGGATTATTCACAACCTTCAACTAATTTACATGTATAATTCTCATTTACTTAAAAGTGGTATTAGGCTCTTAATACCCAAATACCTTAGTCCATGTACCCACTTCTAACAATCTCCTACATGAATGAGAATTGACTATATAACTATGCAAAATAATGTAGATAAAATATAAGAGTAAATATTGAAAATTTCATGTATAGGGGAAAGGTAATTTTTGGTTTTGAACTTTCCCTTGTGAAAATTATCAGGTCTAATAGCTAAACAGTGAATGTGATGTCTTGAATTATTCAATCGTTTGTGTAAACAAAGAAAATAGAATTCATATAGTCACTTCTCAGACACAACGTGGTTCTCATAATTATGTTCATTTCGGCCTTAGACAAACCTAATTTTCATTAGTGCTCTAAAAGATTTTAGTCTTAAAATCTTTGTAGAAGTTGCCCATTCATACTTACATATGTGATTCTTATTTGGAGTATCTTGTCATACCCCACTTAAATTAATCTAAGGTATAAAAATCATTAACAACAAAGTTTATCCTAATTCACTATGCATGTATCACTATCTTATCATAAAAATGAGGACAAGATGTTGTCTCAATAGTGATTCTCATTAAATCCCCACAATCCGGTTGTCCCTTTAAACCTAAATCATGGGATTTCGAGTCAACTAGGTTGGGTTGTCATTACGGTGACTCTTAATATATAGGCTTCAAGCTCATTCCCCATGATGAACTGCTCACTTGTTCTTTTATCAAACCTTTAGTGAGCGGATCTGTAATATTTTATTTTAACCTAACATACTCAATAAAAATTATTCTACTAGATGACAATTATTTTTATTTATTACGCCTTCGATGTATATGTCGAAACTTAGCATTATATGAGTTACTCTTTGCCCTTCCTATAGTCGATTGGCTGTCAAATTGAATGGAAATAGGTAGCACAAGTTTCCCCCGCATTAGAATATCCTCTAAAAAATGGCAAAGGCACTTAACCTCTTTGTCTGCTCTATCAAGTGCAATAAATTTATATTTCATTGTGGATTTTCTATGCACGTTTATTTAGAAGATTTCAAAGACACTACTGCACCTCAAAGAGTAAAGACATACCCACTTATGGATTTTGAGTCTTTTGTATCATATATATAGTTTGCATCATAGTAACTCTCTAGTACTCTGGATATATTGTATAGTGTAGTTTATAACTCAAGGTATATCTAAGATATCTAAGAACCCTAACTATAACCTTCTAGTAGTCTGCCCCTAGGTTTATCTACTGAATTTACTTACTGAGTATGCTATGTTTGGTCTCGTTATTATGTAATTAAGACTGCTAATAATTTGATAATATTGAAATTGTGATATACTCTCACCAGTGTTTTTGCTTAAGTTTAATGTCACATCTATAGGTGTTCTCGCTAAACGATTATTATTCTTATTGAATTTTTTAAGAATTTTCTCAATGTAATAAGATTAAGACAATGCATATCCATCAGATGTTCTAGTAATTTTTATCCATAGTATAACATCTACAACACTCATATCTTTAATGTCAAATTGTTTGTTTAACATCATCTTAGTAGCTTTAATGATATCATTGCTTTAATGATATCATTATTGCTACCAATAATGAGTATATCATCCACATATAGACATATAATGTCATAGTCATTAGGTCTTTCTTTGACATAAACACATTTGTCACATTCATTAATTTTGAATCCATTTAACATCATCGTTTTGTCAAATTTTTTATGCTACTACTTAGGTGCTTGATTAAGCCCATAGAGAGATTTAACAGGTCTACATACTTTATTTTCTTAACCCAGCACAACGAACCCTTTAGGTTGTTGCATATATATTTTTTCATTCAAGTCACCATTTAAGAATGTGATTTCACATCTATTTAATGTAGTTCAGGATTATACAAATCAGCAATAGCGATTAACATCTTAATGAAAGTTATCCTTGTAATTGGGAATATATATCAAAGTAATCTTAGCCTTCCTTTTCTATCCTTTAATAAAAAGTATTAGTTTATATTTTTCAATTAATCTATCATCATTTATCTTCCTCTTCAATATTTACTTGTATCTTAGAGGTTAACTTTCTGGTGGAAGGTCCACCAACTCCCAAGTATGATTTTGCATAATATATTCAATTTCACTATTTACAACCTCTTTTCAATATTGTGCTTCAAGAGAGGACATAGCTTCCTTAAAGCTTTGAGGCTCATTTTCTAACAAATAAGTTAGAAAGTCCAGACCAAAAGATTTTAATGTTTTACAACGTTTGCTATGTCTAAGTTCATCATCTTCTCCCTTTTAGTCTTCATTATTGTCTTGCACAATATCTAAAGTTCTTTTAAGAAAACTTTCCTCTTTTGTAGAATTTTACGAAGAAATATATTCAAAAAATAAAGCATTCTTAGATTCAATCACAATATTGACATTATTATCAGGAATCTCCGATTTACGAATAAGAAAGCAAAATGCATTACTATTATTGGCAAAATAAATAAATACACAATCAATAGTCTTTGGTCCAATCTTAATCCTCTTAGGATTAGGGAGTGTCACATTTGTCAAACACCCCCACACCTTTAAGAATTTATAAGAACGCTTTCAACTTTTTCATAATTCATACTATATTTTCATGGTTTTCTTATGAGGTATTGTGTTGAAAATATAATTAGTTAAAAGCAAAGCTTTCCCCCCATATATTCTAGAGTAATCTAGAACTTATTAACATGACATTTATTCTTTCTTTTAAAGTTCTATTTTTTTGTTCAGCAACTCCATTATGATGAGGTGAATAACGTGTTGTAGTTTGGTGCATAATACCATGTTTTGAATAGAATTTACCAAAAGGTAACTCATATTCCCCATCTCTATCACTCATTCAAATTTTTATTTTCTTGCCAAATTGATTCTCAACCTTTGTTTTGTATAGTATAAACATGTTTATAGCCTCATCCTTCCTTCTCAACAAGTACATATAACAATATCGAGTGTAATCGTCAATAAATATAATAAAGTACTTTTTACCTCATCTTGTTTAAACAAGTTTTAAGTCACATACATCACTATGAATTAACTGAAGAGGTTCAGTAATCTCTTAATGTTTTGGCATGATTTCCTTGTTAATTTCGATTCCACACAAGTTTCACATTTGTAATGAGAGTCAATATTAAATTTAGGTAGATATTCCCTATTAATCAATCTTCACATAGTGTCATAATTAACATGTTCTAATCCACCCTGCCACAAATCACATGACTCAATCATATAAGAAGAAGAAACACTAACATTTTTTTAATATTAGCAACATGTACAATAGTCAATACTTTGAGCTTAAAAATCCCCTCATTAAGATACTTTTTTCCCACATATATCACACTCTTAGCTAATATAAACTTATCCAATTTAAATACTAATTTAAACTCATTCTTGCTCAGCAATGATCCTGACACTAAATTATTTCAAATTTCTAGCACATACAACACATTGTTGAGAGTGAGTTCATTGCCCAAAGTCATCTTGAGTACTACCTTTCCAGTAACTTTAACCTTGGCAGTATAAGAATTGCCCATGAAAAGTTGTTCGCCATTTTTCACCGATTAATAAGTGGAGATCATTTGTCTGTTTAAGCACACATAACAAGTGGCCCCGATGTTCACCCACTATTCTCTTGCATTAGTGACTATGTTCACTTCAAAAATCACAGCGAAAGGGCTGATGTCATTCACATTGTTGGAGAGATTCTCCACTTCATCATGTAGGTTTGTGCATTTTTCTTCATAGAATCCTCTTGTTTCTTACGCTGTGACAATCATTAGCCTTATGGCCTTGCTTGTCACACACATAGCACTTGCCCTTGAACTTGATTTTGTTAGAGTCGTTGTTTGACTGTCCTCCAGGATTTTCCTCTTCTTGTTATTGAAGTTGTTATTTTTATACTCTTGTTCCAAAACATTAATTTTGGTTTTCATGCCATGACCCCTAGTTTTCTTTTTAGAAGTGCGGTTGTCCTCTTCTATCCTCAACTTTATAATCAAGTCTTCCATATTCATCTCCTTATGCTTATACTTCAAGTAATTCTTAAAGTCCTTCTAAAAAAGTAGTAATTTTTTAATTATTTCAGCCACCTGAAAAGGCTTACTTAAAGTCATACCTTTTGCATGTATATCATGTAGGATCACTTGTCATTATCCATCATCTTGAAGTCCAAGAATTTGCCTACAAATAATTTCTTCGTTGCAGCATCCTCTGCCTTGTACTTCTTATCCAAATACTCTCATTGTGTTTTAGTACTCTTCATCAGACTATATGCATTGTACAATGTGTTGTCCAACCTATTGAGAATATAATTACAGCATAGAAAATCTGCATGTTTCCTTGCATCGATTGGCGCAATAACCATTTTGTTATCCCTTTTCTCCTCAATGAGAATGGGAACATCCTCTTGCAAGAATCGAACCAGATTCAGCTTGGTAAGATAAAATAATATCTTCTGTTGTCATCTTTTAAAATCAGCACCACTGAATTTTTCTGATTTTCCCCTTTCACTTTAATAAGAGCATCACAGTTGTGGGAATATGACCGAAGTTATATTGATACCCTCTGCAACCATTGTTATTCTAATGAACAGAAGATAATATCAATTTCGAAATTGTTTAGAACACACTTTCAAAATACTAGTCATGACAGTAAAGTACGAAAAGAATAAGAATTTTGTCTTAAAATTGTTAACTTCATACCTTTGTAAGTGTTGCTATAAAAGAAACTCACAGGAAGAAGATGATCGAATCAAGCATGTACTCTCTGTCCTTTAGACAGAATTCGTCTTCCCTACTGGTGCTTAGGAATCACTTGGACATCTATCTCCCAAGATAAGATGATCCACCACGCATTGTAGAAGTACCTTCACACAATGTATGCAGCGAATCAACATTATGGAATTACTCTCACAAAAGACAAAGACGATATCCAGTAAAGGATAATTCAAAAAAATATTCTTTAGTGTTTTATAAGAAATCTTGTTGAAGATAACTTGTCTCATTCAAATGGACGCGTTTGTTCGCTAACAAACACATTTTTGGTGAAAAGAAAACCGGACCCATTTTGGGTTAAGAGAAAACCAAATGAATTTGTCCCTAAAATAATTATCTTGTTGACCCAACTCAACCCGGCCGGCCAAATGGCAACGGTACACGCGTGGGTTAGCCCACCTAAGTGCATGGGTCCAACATGTATCTCCCCCACAAAAGTGGGGTAACCCAAAGGCCTAACTTAAAATGTCAAACGTATGTCTTATATATACCAACACCATCACCTTTTTCTAAGTGATGTGAGATTATTCACAACCTTCAACCAATTCACATGTGTGATTCTCATTTATTTAAAAGTGGGCTTAGGCTCTCAATACCCAAATGGGCTTGGCTCATATACCCACTTCTAACAGATTTCACCCTGCTTAGGACCCAACCCATCTATCTACATGGTTACACGACTTTATTTTTAGTACATTTTTTGTTTCTTAGTTTTATTGTTCACGGCTAACCCTTTTTTTCTAAAGAGAAAATATTTAAAATTTTATTTATAAAACTTTTAATTTTGTTACACCCAAGGCATATGATCATCCATTATAGCCACGAAAAAATATGCATGTGCATTGTACGTGTAAATAGAGTTTAATTAATAAAAAATTAAAACAACTTATATTACTATATAAGGGCCAAAAATGATGATAGATTTTTACACTAAACTAATCTAAATACAATTGTAGTAGGCAACTACAAGTGCGAACTCATGGACTTAATATTATGTTATAGGTTGGAGAGGATAATATTATCGAAGGACTTCAGATCATGAAGTACACCCTTCATAATTAGGACCAGTTTGGTGACAAGTCTTGTTTAATAGAGCTTGTTGAGAGTTTTTTTAATAGTGTTAAGAATGTGAGAATCCAAACATGTATAATATAGGAATAAATACAAAAAATTATGATAAAGAAGCATGTTCTTTGTGTGGGGACACATAAAAAAAGTTTAAGAAAATATAATCTTATGAGGTCTTATTTGATAGAGCTCATTAAGAGCTTTTCAACAGTGAATCCAAGTTTGAGAGATCAAGATATAACCTTACAAAATTTAAAATAACACAATATTAAGCTGGCATGTGAAAGTCAACTGAAATAAGATAATTGACAGAAAATAGATAGCATACAAAAAAAAAAAAACTGTGTTATAATCAATCATTAGGTGATAAAAGTTATGTGGTTGTTTTGATAATACATAGGGATTAAGTGCAATGTCACAGTAATTCGTAGGGGTTAAGTAGAATTTACCCTTTTTATCCCATGTCCCCTACTTTTTAACTCAGGTGTCGAAGATTGATCCCAAATATGTATTTCCGGCCAACATTAGTCATTTTACATAGTTTAGATGCAACCGTTAGACTACACATGCATAAGCTTTGACATATGAGGTGAGGCCCCGCCTTCCGCTCTGACTGTACAGTGCCAGTGCCACTACAGTGGAAAACTTAACCAATAAGAAATTATTGAAGTGCAGCCCACTGACTTTCATTCGCAACGTTATCGTAAGGACCAAACTGGTTAGTACAAAAAAAAAAGGAAAGCAAAGCTCCTGATCAATAGAAAGCATCTTTGGGGGCACATATTACACAGAGCGGGTATGTAACTTTTTGAGAAATATGCATTGTTGAATCTCGATTCGACCGTTTAGGATGCCTCAGATTATGCAATTACTTGCCAGTCTCGGCTTATATTAATTTTTTTAAAAAAAATTATACTTTTAAGAATTCAAAAGGGTGTCTTTTTAAAAAATACAGAAAAAGGAATTGAATTCAAGGAGGAGGTCGGATGAACAAAGCCCTCCACCCTGGGCCTGCATGGCTGGATCCAGATTCTAACTCATCGGAGATGGCAACTCCCGCCCATCAGCTGGAGCAGCTGACCACAACAGACAAAGTCATAGCCACGCTCGCTGGTGTAGGCTCAATGGTGGCCGGTGGACTAATAACATGGAGTGCATTGTCGCAGCTAACTTCCCGTGCTGGGGATGATGGATCGGGAGAAGACGAAGTGGACAAGGCAAACGAATCAAGAATGATGATGAAGGCACCAGGGCGAGATGCCTACATCCCGAGGGAGGACTTCGATCGCGAGCCAAGCCTGCAACGGACCAGAAAGCAGCTTATATGCCCACGGCTTGTAACTATTGACCTCAGCGTGCCTACACCTTTCTTTGTGTCTGTGTCTTTGCGTACGAAGCCTGGCAAGTGTCATGCCCCACCCTAGATTATACTCTACTTATGTTAATAAAGGCTTATGAGTGTGGTCCTGTTGTTAGCCCTTTTGTTTTTTATGTAATCGTCTCTTTTTAGTGTATGGCTATGATATGACCGTTGATCCCGCTATGGAGTTGCCTAGTGATGGCTATGTAAAAGCCATTTGAGGAGTTAATGAAGAATTACCTGATTAATTTCTTCTCCTTTCTCTCTTCTTCCCACACCCTCCCCTTCCCATGGCCGCATCCCCAGCCTTACCACCGTTGTGCTAGAGGCCGGACTGCCCATTCCCCATTTCCCTGTCTCTACCCCCCGCACCTACAACCTAGAGTTGTGTACCTTTCAGGTACATAACATTGGTATTAAAATTAGTTGTTTGACAGTCGTTGTGCTAAGCCTTGCCGCCCAAGAACAAGCAGCCTGTGATTGTTGGACGTGGAGACTTTACTCCAGGCCGCCAACTTGGTGTGGGCTTTTAATTATAAGCATTCGAGGACTCTTAACCTCGTGTATACCTAAGATAGACTTTATCTCTTCTAAGATAAACTTAAATTAGATTATGTGTATCCCAACCTTAACTAACTTAGGCATCATAGAAGGCTTATTGATACAGGTTCATATCGGTTGATATTGATATGGTACGGGGGCAATATACTCTTTATACATATCTTTGCGATATTATACAATATAGCCGATATATATCAATATTTTAATATTTTAATATTTTTTTTATTTTTAAAATTAAATTTTTTTAAAAAAAATTCTTTTTAAGAACAAAAATATAATTCAAATTCAACCTCTTCGAAGGTTTAAAGATGACGATGTTTTTATTATCTGAAAATTATTTTTAAAAAATTTATATGAGATCAATATAGGTGGGTCTATATAGTTTACATTATTTTTTTATATGTATAGTGCTCCACAATTATGCATTTACTTAAACGTCTACTATATGAATTTCTCTGTAATATTTATGTAACTCATATTAAATATCTTATTTGGTTCCAAAATAAATTAATTTCAAGCACTTAATATTAATATAGGACGAAGGGAATAATAGTTTATAGAGGACAAAGGGAGTAAAGTGTATGGTTCTTAAATGAAATTATTTTATAGCACTCATGTCAGTTGATACAACCTTCTATTATATTATCATGCTCTAAATAAAGTATTATAATGATATATTATTAGTTATAATATTTTTTTATATATATCAAAGGGTTTACGACCATTTTGGTGTGTACCAAGTGTATCATTGGCGCGTACCCGTATCCATAATTATCAATATTGTCATGCTTATCGATACTACCTTTCATGCTTGTCATTGAAAGAAGACTAAGGTACTATTCATGCATCTATTCATGGGTAATATCCACATGTTAGAGAGAGCAAAGTGGGCATTATAAAATTAGGACCCTTTAGCCGGGAGCTTTTATCGAGGGTTGGGAAAAATGCCCGCTAAAAGAGGTTTATTGTGTGGGTTTACGGTGGTCCCCTACTTAAGTTAATTAAGCAATTAGCGTGTGTTGCAAAAGCCACTACTACAGTTTATGTTGTGAGCGCAAAGTAGGGACATGCAGGGTGATTGTTTTGGGTTTCCAACATTGCACAAGGAAGGCCTCCTCCCCTCCAAATTCTCTCTTCAGTTCGATTAAGCTCCTTTCTCTTCCCTCTCTATTTTCTCTCTTTTCTCTTTCTCCCCTCTCTTCACTCTCTCTATCTATTCACTATGTATCTCCTTGACCCCCTCTCACGAGCTTCAACGTGAGCCACAACTATGAGGAGTGGGAAGAAAGTAGGGAAATTTAATTTATATTTTTTTTATTTATATATTTATTATTTATTATATATTAAAATAAAAAATATTAAATAACATTCAATTTATTTGTGTTAGTTTAAATTTTTTCATATTCATTTATTTTCAATTATATATTCAAATAATAAATTTTAAATAAAAATAATACCAATTTTTTTACGAAATTCTTCTAGTACTATTGCGATTTATAAAAAAAGTGTCGCAAATAAAACAAGTATTTAAAAAAAAATTAATACTATTTGCAACGTATTTAAAAAGACATCACAAATATTCTTAATTTTTTTAAATTATTTTATTTGATACACTTTTCTAAAAGTGTCACAAATAGTACCACTATTTATGATGTTTACAATAGTTCTAAATTTTTATTTTTTCAAGAAAATTTATTTTATATGGAACATTTTTTTATAACCGTGACAAATAATTTTTTTTGCGACACTTTTTATGCATTGTAAAAAGTAGTTTTTAGCGACGATTTATATTACATTGCTAATAGTTTTTATTGTAGTGCCTCTTTTGCCCATATTTGGGACCCAACTCATCTATCTACATGGTTGCATGACTTTATTTTTAGTATATTTTTTATTTGTTAGTTTTATTGTGCATGGCTAACTTTTTTTTGGGAAGATAAAATATTTAAAATTTTTAGTTATATAACTTTAAATTTTCTTCCACCCAAGCCATATGATCAACCATTATACCCACTAACAAGTATGCATGCGCATTAATTGCACATGTAAATATAGTTTAATTAAGAAAAAATTACAACAACTTATACTACTGTATAAAGTGCTAAGGATGATGATAAATCTTTGCACTATACTAATCCAAATATAATTGTTGTAGACAACCACGAGTGCAAATCTCATGGACTTAACATTATATCATAGGTTGGAGAGGATAATAATATTGAAAGACTTTGTATCGTGAAGCACACCCTTCATATTCAGGGTTTAGACCAGTTTGGTAATAGGTCTTACTTGACAGAGCTCGTTGAGTTTTCTAATGGTGTCAAGAATATGTTAATTTAAACATGTGTGATATAGAAAAAAATACAAAAAACTATTAAGATGAAGCATGTTATTTGTGTAGAACCCATAAAAAAAATTTAAGAAAACGTACTCTTGTGGGGCCTTATTTGATAGAGCTAATTAAGAGCTTTCTAATAGTGAATCCAAAATTTGAAATGCTAGATATAACCTTAAAAGATAACACAATGTAAAATAAAAAGATCATATCATATCAATAACCATTATTAAGCTGACATGTGGTCATCATTGAAAATAATCTCATTGATCATGATTAACAGAAGAAAGAAGAAATTGGATAGTATAAAAAAATGGAAAAAAATAGTGTTATAATCAATTCGTTAGGGCATAGAAGTTATGCGGTGGTTTTAATAATACATATGGATTATATGCAATTAATTTCACAATGATTCATAGGGATTAAGTGCAATTTCACAATAATTCGTAGGTGTTAAATATAATTACCCTTTTTATTCCATGCCCCCTACTTTTTAGCTCACCGTGGTGTCCAAAATTGTTCCCAAATATGAATTTCCGGCCATCATTATCCATTTACATAGTTTAGATGCAAGCGTTAGACTGCACATGCATAAGCTTTGACATGGATGGATGGGTATCTCACAACGCAGTGATTTGTGGGCCCATGTAATAAATGTCAGATTCGTGTTGTCTGCCGCTACTTTCATTCACAACGTTATCTTAAGGATTAAGCAACTTAGCGTGTTAGTGCAAAAGAAAAAGGAAACCAAGCTCCTGCGCAATGGAAACTAGAGCCTGTATACTATAAATAGCCTCCATCCGGGCCTGTATGGCTGTATCTAGCTTCTAACGCATTGGAGATGGAACCGAAATCCTCCGACTCGGACGCAACTCCGACCCGTCAGCCGGAGCAGCAGCCCACCACAACAGAAAAAATCTTGGCCACTCTCGCTGGTGTAGGAGCAGTGGTGGCCGGTGGACTAATGGCATGGAGTGCATTATCCCAGCTAACTTCCCGTGCTGGGGATGGATCGGGAGACGAAGTGGAGGAGCCAACAAAGATGATGAAGCCCCCAGGGCGAGATGGCTCCATGCCGAGGCGGGACTTCGAGGAAGACCCCAAGGCCTACTTCCGTCGACTGCATGTCGAGAAGAAGCAGAAGCCAGGCAGCCAGTAGCTGCAAGCCTGCAACGGACCAGAGCCTAGAGAGTGCCATGCCCCGCCCTATCCGCCCTAGATTATACTCTACTTATGCTAAGTATAAAGACTTATAAGTGTGGTCCTGTTGTAGTCCTTTCGTTGTTTTAATGTAATCCTTTCTTTTTAATGTATGGTTATGATATGGCCGTTGATCCTGCTATAGACTTGCCTAGTGGTGGGCTATGTAAAGGCTAGATAGGCCATTTGAGGAGGTAACGAAGAATTACTGAGCAATTTCTTCTCCTTTCTCTCTTCATCCCACGCCCTCCCCTTCCCGTAGCCGCATCCCCAGCCTTGCCACCGTTGTGCTAAGGCCGGACTGCCCATTCCCTGTTTCTACCCCCTTCCCATTCACCTTCAATCAATTGACTAAGGTGCGATGTCTTTAACGTCTCTGATGGATTTATAATTTTTTGCCTTTTCATATAGATTTCACTGAATCGGGGTTGGCTGTTTTTTTTTATTTTGATAGTGCGTGAGGATTATATTTTGCGTGGAAAATTTATTAGAATTAGAACTCACAATTGGCTGAAATACAAATTTAGACAAGGTAAATCAATTTTGCACAATTAGATGTATGCACATTTGACTTTCTTATACGCGCACTTCAATTGTTAATAATGTATTCGAAATTCAGATTTGGTTTTCCCTCTAGTGCTCTCGACCATTCCCAGCTTTCCACTCCCTTCAGATAATCCCTTACCTAGCGGTATTTCTCCTCTGTCACCTTCTTCTCCTCCGGTATCGCTCATCCAATCACATTTTCATGTTTGAAAGTTCCAATTTATCCATTCTTAGCTCTCGACCTATCCCGGCTTTTATCTATCTTATGGCAATCACTCATTTGGCTGAATTCCCCCCCCCCCGCCCCCGGCGACAACCATACCGGCCAAGCCTTCTCCTCTTATAGCATCTATCATCTAGTGGAACTCTTAACGCAGAGAAAGTTTCAATTTTTTCCATCATTCGCTCTCAACTCCAGCGATCTCTCAATCCGGTAGTCATTTCCCAACCGGAGACATCAATTGCGGCCACCTTCTCCCCCTTCAGAAAGCAACAATACTAACTAGGCGTCTTCCTGCCGTCCCTCTTATCAAGCGCACCACTTCCCAAATTTTGGTGTTTGGCCCTATTCTCTATTTTATTGACTAGTAGATTTTAGGTTAGTTTTTTATGCAAAGTACATTGTGTGAGCATTAGATTTGATATATTTAAGTATACATATGGGTAGGTTAATAAGAGTATATATTAGTGATCAAGGTGATTAGTTTGCATGTATGGCTTTGAAAGAATGCAAAAGCATGGGCCGTAATTCTTTGAGGATCAAATTTTTGTTAGTAGGCTAAGTCTAGAAAATAATGCTCATTAGATTATTTTTGAACCATTCTCTGTGATATGTAATATGATAAATACGAAGTGGGAGACCATATAAGCAAGTATATATGCTATAGACCAAGTTAACTGATATGGCCTAACTATTGACTAGTAGATTTTAGGTTGGTTTTTTTATGCAAAGTACATTGTGTGGGCATTAAATTTGATATAGTTGGGTATATATATAGGTAGATTAATAAGAGTGTATGTCAGTGATCTTTTCAAACGTAGTTTATGTATTTGGTGATTAGTTTGCATGCATGGCTTTGAAAGAATGCAAAAGCATGGGTCGTAATTCTTTGAGGATCGAAATTTTGTTGGTAGGCTAAGTTTGAAAAATAGTGTTCATTAATTTATTTAGAACCATTCTCTGTGATATGTGATAAATTCGGAGGCGGTCCACTTCCAACTTTCGTACTTACGGCAGTCACATTTAATCCATTTCATCCCCAATGTCATCATCTCCTCCTATAATGTAGACATCCTCATCATAATCATGACATTCAAATTTATCCCATTTAATGTCTTCCTCCTGATGCTCTTGTCATTTATCGTATACGGCCTCTTCTTCATCAATGTTGTTCATTGTGTTAGGCGCACATTCTTCATCATTAGCTCCTCCTGCATCATTACCATCCTTTGTGTTGGCCACAATCTCTTCAATTTTTTATATGTTCACATCATCAACTTCAACCCTTGCAATGGGGACCTCTACTAGTTTTTCATCTGAATAGGATTGCAAATATAAGTAAATAGGAAGAGCTTTCTTTGCCTCCAACTCCCTAGCCTCACGCAATAAGTCATCTATTTTTGCATCGTCACTCAAATCCACTGTGCCCTTGTACAATATGTCCCCATCCGACACCAGACTTGACAATGACTCATTATTATTTTTACCTCACTCACTCCTACTTCACTTCTACCTTCAAGTTAACTTCATCCCCATGACTACTAAGGACTTCAGCATTAGCATTTGACATATTCGACTTGTTAATCATCTGCTCGGAGACATCAAATTTTGGATCACATTCATGGAAGACAGGTACATTTTGCACTTTTGTTATTATCAACGGGAGCCCATTGTCCCTGGTCTTAGCATAACATAGAAAATAATGGAGAGTCCTAGTATCATGTATTTCCGTTGGAGGTAGGTCCATGGGGATCGCCAAAGGATATGTAAAACTCATTTTCAACAAGTATTCCTTGCTACAATATCCTATTACTTCATGTACTATAGTCATCATTGATTTGTATGACAATGAGCTTCTAACAAATATGAGACCGGACTTTGCATGAAAGCTATCATACTTGTGTCCACTTGCATCCCACTCGCCCCCCACACACATAACATCGGCTGCTCACTGGTATCCTTCTCATCTGAATATGCTTCACACACCCATTAGTCCATCCAATAAAAAACCATTAAATGTACCCGAGAGTTATGTCAGTTAGGCACTAATAGTTATCAGTTGAGCCATATCAGTCAATGCTTTCGGTCTCAATTTTTCCACCATTTATATTGATTGTCCTCAATTTTATTCTTAACCCCACTCATTCCTTCCTTTCATACATCTCAACATGCTTCACACCCACCATATAAGTGCTTCCAACAATGAAGATTAAATATACTCGAGAGTTACTGATAAGTATGAAATCTATATCTATTTTATATGCCTTTTTACCTTATTTGCTAGTATAGATTAGGTTAATTTAGAGTTAATTATAGTTTATTTAGATTAAGATAAATATTAGTATTTTAGTTTAATTATTAATGATTTTGTAGTTATTAGTTGTTTAGACATGTATTTAAATCAAGTTAGAATTTTAATTACATTATACATGTCTAAAATATGGTATTTTATGTTTTGTAGGTAAAGTGCACTTATTGAAGTACTTGGACGATGTTTGAAATGATTAAAAATAGTCTTCACATGCTTTAAAGTGATTTGGACAACTTTTCGGAGTTATAAACAAGTTAGAAATTAATATGGACACGAAGGAAAGCTTAATGAACAGAATATGAACTGTCCAGGATTGCAGAAACACTGTAGCCGATCGATCGGGGTCACTTACCGATCAATCGGGATAACGTGAATTCAGATGAAAATACAGTGTAGCCGATCGATCGGGCATGCAGGGCGATCGATCGGCATAACGTGCAGTTTCCTTGTTTGACCCAAATTCCAATCCTTTTCATATTGGACTTCTTCCTACGGAACTTATGCCTATAAAAAGACATATTTGGCTTAAAATTAGGGGATTCAAGTAGATTTTAAGAGGAGAAAAAGGAGGAAGAAGATGGAAGAGAACTCAAAGCTTTCAATGGAGATTCAAGTGCTTTCTTCTACAATGGAAGGCTAGACTTTTCTTTTACTTAGGAGTTGATGAAGCTATAGATAAGTTTCAGTTTTCTTTTCTTTTTAATTTAGATCTCAGTTGTGAATGATGACAATTGTATGATATGGATTTCCTTTTTAATGGAAGAGCTTTTAATGTTTATTCAAGTCTATATTGATTTATTGTCTTGTAGAGATAGATTAATATGGTTTTGATATTTGCATCGATTCTAATTTCTATGATTTAGATGAGATGGTCATACAATAGTTTTAATGTTCAAATAATGAATGACTTGGATGAGTTATACTAAGATTAGACGGGTCATGCCTATAGCTAGTTTAGTGTAGATGATTCGTGCTATTGTCGAAGATAGTTCATGCCATGGAAGTTAATTAATGATTCTTTTTGAAGTAATTCTAGCTTGTAGCTGAGAATACTTGTTCATGTTCACACTAGATTTAGATTAAAAGTTAAGGAATTGTTATGGTTCTATAGTGGATTCAATTTCCTAAGTAATTTCCATCAAATTAATCTCTTATTTTAAACTAGTTGATTTTCTTCTTTTGCTTAATTTAAGTTTAAGTTATTTTTAGTTTTTAAATCAGCAAATTCCTCTTTAGATTTAGTAATAACCCATCCGTCCTTGAGGTTTGACAACCCTTAAATACTTATCCTAGTACAATTACCTTGTACACTTACAAAGGGTTTAATTATAAACGATCAGTTACCTCATTTAGGCACTACCAGCTATTAGTTGAGCCTTATAAGTTAGTGCTTTCGGTGACCATCTCCACACCCAAAAAAGTGTTGCCTTTCTTGTATCATCTTCAGAGCACATCACGTATCAAGTTACGCATCCACAAGTAAAAACCTCAACTGATCCTCTATATCCAACCTCACCATTGTTCCGGTACAGCCACCATTGGGTAGAAACACTACAACCCATTTCCTGCTTTCATCAGTTAGGGTACATTTGAGGAGGCTCTTAGCATCCACCCTTTGTCAACCTACAAACCCATGATCATCTCCTTCTTAAAACGTTCTACTTGCACTTGCCACACCGCTCCACATTGTCAGGATAGTACGCCGGCTGAGAGGTGGTGGAGGTGGATGAGGAGACAAAGGTCGAGGAGATGAGGTACGAGTAGATGAGGGAGCAGATGAGGGACGAGAAGATGAGGCCGGGAGAGAAGAGGGAGGAAGATTGTCTAGGATGAAACCTTTCGGTTAAGTAAACACGAATTTTTTACATTTATGACAATGGAGTGGCTATTTCTATTTATATGTAGCGCGCAAGTGGACAACTCAAACATGTCAAAGTCTCCTGCTTTCCGTTATACACCATGCAAACATATAGCCACATTTATATAAAGGGAGTATATCTAGTCCTCAAACATAACACATGTGAGAGTGCTAAAGATGTGAATAGCCTTAAGTTGAGGCCTCCCAAGGAGAATGTACAACCTAAAAGATGTCTTCTTTCATGTCATTGAACATAAAAGATGTCTAATTTCTATCGCAATAGGTATTGGCAACGCCTAAGCTGGGCAGTCGCTATTGACTTTACGATATTCTGACAGTCTCTTAAACATTTATATCAATTGATTTTTCCATGGCAAGAGTTATCGGTGATGGATACTCCTCCCGTCATGATTTAGGTTACTTTCACATACGGTATCTTGACCGTCACTAAAGCATTTACATCAAAGGCTTCACTCCGTTGTAAGAGCTATTTGTTACGGCAAATTATAGTCGTCGATAGACTTTAATTTCCTATATCTGTGTTTTCAATGACGTCTATGGGAAGCCATAGCTATTGATTTTATTTTTTTTATTTTCTAAAAGATATATATCTTCAAAATTATAACAACCATAAAACTGTATATGAATGCATTAAAAACTATAACTGTATACGAAAGTATTTTTAACCATTATAAACAATCCCAGATAAATTATCCACCATACCCTTACATGCTAAAGACACAAAATATCATTAACTCTATCATGTGCGGCATTTGATTCGATGTTGGTGGCATTTGGCAATATGATCTTACATTTCTTTTGTTGATTATACATAGTGATTATTTTGGATCAAAGAATGTAATTGATTTGGAGAGCAATCAATCATGCACATTATAAAGTTTAATCATTAGGAGGTGGTGGTGGCAAGAGGAAATACACACCTATAATTAATATTGACTCAGATGATGAAGATGTTAAATCTAAGGTGAGAACTGATATGTTATACTATCACTGATTTATTTAATTACTGTATGACATATCATTTCTCACCTTAGATTTAGCATCTTCAATATCTAAGTCAATATTAATTATAGCTTTCTTCTTCCACATGCCACCACCAACGCCTAACAAAGAAACTTTGTTATGTGCAAAATAATTATTCTCCAAATCCATCCCATCCTTTTATCTAGCATAATCACTCTATACACAGTGAAGCTGGCTGGCACTTCGATGTCGGCCTCCACCGACTTGTTCTCTACTCTAGCTTTTCCTCTGCTGCCCCTCGCATGACTCGGGGAGGTGGAGATATAAGTGCATTGCGGTGAAGTGAAGAAGCCACTGAATGTTTGCAACAAGTCGCACACAGTATCACAAAATCAACAAAGCAAGAAATGATTTCCCTAAACTTGTGGACCTCACGCTGGTCACATCCTTCAAATCAATAATAAAATTAATGAGAAAATGTAATTCAAAAAATATAAGCTACCTATCATCTATCAGTCAACAGTTAGTCTGTATCAGTTAACTTTGTCTTAACCGTATATTCTAGGTCATATGGTCTCCTCCTCGCTAGATATCATATCACACCATTTAAACCTACCTTCTACACTTATCTTACTCAAATCTAATGACCACAAAATGTGCTTGGACAAACTTAAGCCTCCTCCCATCTACCAGTCAACAGCTAGGCTATATCAGTTAACTTTATTTTACCCGTATAAACTAGGTCACATGGTCCCCTCCTTGCTAGATATCTCATCACATCATTGAAACCTACCTTGTAAACATATCTTGCTCAAATATAATGACCACACAATGTACTTCGGCAAATAATAGCCTCCTACCATCTATCAGTCAACAGTTAGGATGTATTAGTTAACTACATTCTAACCATATAAACTAGGTCAAATTGTCTCCTCACTAGATATCAGATCAAATCATGAGTTAAACTAATAAACTATATTCACTTAATTAGCCTACCAACAAACCATATATAATCATTTATTTACATTCCATCTATATGGTCACATATAGAAAATTTGAGTTGATTGAACAACATATGCCAATTGTGGCCACATGAGATTATTAAACTAAACGTATAATGAAAATACATAATCCATTACTTTTACACTGGATTTTTTTATTCTATCACCCTGGAAGAACATAATTCATCATATACAATCAAAATTCAACCATACTTCACAAACCCAAGTGATAAAATCTGACCGCCCATTTGATGGAAATTATAGCAAAAAGCCAGAAAATAAACATACGTAAAGATTGCAAACACAACAACCTAATATCGAACATAATTACAATCATAATCAACATATCAACAACTGTACATTTGAGGCGTTCTTTCATGAAAGTTATGTGCAAACAAGGCCAAAAGTTACATCTACTATCTTATCTTTTCACAATAGAATAGCATCAAATGATCCTATTTAAATTTATCAAAGGTAAATGGATGAAAAAATAGAAGCTGACATGTACGTCAATAGCTGAATAAACCAGCATAAAATTGAAACAAAATTTCCGAATTGGAGCTTTCTAAATTCGCACAGAATATGAGGCAAAATTATAAACTATGATAACATATCTACTACTCAATAATCATGGTCGCATGAGTTGATTGATAAAAGAAAATAGAGATTAAAGCCCTTTTCTCTCAAACATTTCTCAACACAAACTATATAACCATAAATCATCATATGCCATCAAAATAACATTACACATCCAAGTGACTAGACACCAAATCTACCCACCGATGTCAGTGAAATTCAAACCAGAAACAAAGAGCTCTGCTTTTAAGAAAACATTGCACAATCACGAACTACGTATTACATATACTCAATATAAAGAAATATCTTTGTAACATATATGTGGACTCTAAAAATGCAAGATCACAAGAAATACAAACCTCAAAACAGCCATGCATCTTAGCTTTGCCGCCATTTTCTGGTGACCATGTCGCTCCAGACGAACTAGTTTCGAACATGCTTGAGCACGACTGAAGTGGCCAAGGGACCTTCTATTAGATGGAGAGGATGTGGAAACGAGGAGGAGCTAAGGGCGGAAGAGATCTAGGAGAAGATGATGGAGGAGACGGGGGAGGCGGAGAGGAGGAAGGTAGCTCCTCTACGGGAGGCGCCATCGGGTCTTTTCATATGCCATGAGGCTTTGGCTTCGTGTCTTTTTATATTCCCTAAGAGTATTATCTGCAATTCAAGCGTGCATGTTGGAAAGTCGAACGTGCGTAAGTCTAATTGTGCAAAATCAATTTACCTTGCCTATATTTGTATTTCGGCCAATTGTGAGGTCTAATTCTAAAAAAATTTCTTTTGCGATGTATTTATGTCTTTCGTAGTTCATTCATTTAACAATTCCTTTTTTGTGTTCTTGATTAATACATATATGTTAACTTGGCTTTTATGAGAGTGCAACAATTTGTAATGCAAGGGAGAGGTCAATGTGTATAAAAAAAGTAAAGAAAAGAAGAACAAAGAAAGTGACTAATGGTCAGAAAAGCTATTTTTGTTTTAGTGATTTTTTATGTTTGTGATTGATAGGTACGCTTACTTCCATGTATGCTCAAAAAGTTCATCCTCAGATTTTAAATGATTAAATTTTTTTTACTATGTAACTCATGACTTGGCTTATAGAAAGTACACCCATGATGACCCTATAAACTTTGATGCTTGAGTCACTTTAGATTGTAGCTGATGCATTTTTTATGCCATATATTCCCTTCATTCCTTATTTTTTCTAGACTTTCTGGATTATATTGTACACATGATAAGAGTATAGTCATCAATAATAGGAATTTAGTATATTTTTCAGTTTTATAGTTTCCAATATGGATGCATTTTGGCTTGGGTAATCAAATGTTTCCACTCACTTGAAGGACTATTGATAGTAGAAGAATTTATAGGAAAAAGGTTCCTATTATCGATGAGGAGCATGTTAGAATATAAAATAAATATAATAGATTCCCCTTTCCATACGGCTCGAGATGTTGGAAAACTTGGTTATCTTACATGGTATCAAAGCTCTGGGTTAAAGAAGGTCCAGGGTTCAAGTCTCGTTGGAGGCATTTATACCCCAATTGTATTCTATGTGTCACGCTTAATGGACGCTTCATGTAAAGGGGGGTGTTAGACTATAAAATAAATATAAGAGATTTCCCCTTCCTAACAGCTCCTTGGAGGTATTTATACCTTAGGAATTCATATCCCTCCAAAGCGATTACTCAAAATAGTCTGACCCATTTTATTCTGATTAGGGTTGTAATCATATTTGTTATCAATGCTTAATGAATATGATTGTATTTTAATGATTTCAAGTAATATATTATGATATGCTTTTATCTTCAGCATTTGATTCTTCCATGCATGCCAAGATAATTAGATTCTATTTATGACTTCTTTTTTCATTTGTCATTGTTAAAGCTTCATATGTAATGTGTTCAACAAAATGTAAGTCATTGTTCTTGTAAATGTTATTGAATTTCTAAGTAGAACATTGTTTTACCTAAGTGGAAAATTTCAGCACATCTCTCCAACTGCTTCACTGGCTGCACTTAGCAATTCAGTGCTGCGATCTTTGGTAGTCAAGTAAAACTAAGCTTAGAAATGAAAGAAATAAAATAAACTAAACCCATATGTCCTATTGTTATTAAAATATTTTTTTGTTATATCATCATATGAAAGTTAGTGTTTTTTCCCTTTCTTTTTCAGAATATTTTACTTGGCTTTGTATTTTGTTTCATTTTTTTATACTTTATATCTTGTTTCATTTTTGTTTTTTGGGAATTCAGTTGTTCAGAGTTCTCAGAACATGCATTCAATGGAATTCATGGTAAATTCTTTGCTTTATCTTTATGTCATATCTTGGGTTTAAATACTTTGCTTACAATTATCTTCATTAAGAGTAGTGTAGGTTACTGCATTTTGCTTCATGCGAACTTATGTGATTCTTGCCACTTGCACGCAGCAACCTTTACAACGGGATCCATAGTTTAGGGGCTTGTTTCCCTTGTTTAGAAGATATATGGAATAATTTAGAAAAAAATATTCCCAACTTGTATCTTTATGACACCTGGCTGAGAATTTCTTAGTTCCATAAAAATTTACTTTTGACATTGAACAATAATTTTTATAAGATACCAAATTATTTTCTTAAGTTCATTCTCTCAGGTGTTCTAATGTGTAAACTACTAAACATGAATTGTACATACTCAATTTGGTTGCAGTATGCTTATTGCACATAAATTGTCGATCTTTTGATTAAATTTGTGTATTTGTTTCTCATTTGGTGGATAATTCAAATTGTGTTTCTCTTCTATCCAATTAGGAGATTGGTTTAGATTTTACTTGTCACCAATTTCAAGATGATCTAGCTTTTTTTTTTTTCAGTCGCTTGTTTCACAGTTTGTTAGCTATCCTGGATACTCCATTTCTCTTAAATGTTTGTTTGAGTATTTACTTCCTTGCTCATAAGCTTAAGTAAGATATTGGGCTAAATATAAAATCATTGTTAGTAAAGGAAACAAGCATGTCAGGAAAGTTGAGCCTCAGAATGAACCACTCGCCTATAGTAGAAGTTGGGCGTAAATTATATGCCAAGTGCGGTATCATCATTTAGATATGGCATAAACCTGAATTAGTATCTTTAGTTCATTTTGTATGGTTTTTTACTATTTCTACATCCTCATTTTATTTGACTGAGGTAGAAATTACTTGCAGGTTATGTTCCTGATGTGGCATATATTTTGTACATGTTTCAACATTAAGACTGATGAGTGGGTACGTCTCAAGTAATCTATCCCTCTAATTTTCATCACCATGTACAGCTGGTTTGTTATGCCTTAATTGTCAAGTTTCTTGGTTTCAAAAATTACTATGATTACCAGATAAACTCGCGAAAATATCCAGAGTTCTAGGCTGTTGCTAAAAAGCGTTAAGGGCCAAGTTGCTATTTTCTATTGTAAACTAAGTGTGGGAGAATTTAAGTAACACTAAGTCAAGTTGCTATTTGCTATAGTATTTTGAACCTAATGTAAATGTGTGATAGTATTTTATCTTTGTTCCAATTAATTAAGGCTTTTTAATATATAAATTAAGTTCATTACACAGGGTTGTAGTGATGAAACTAGGAAATCAATTAAAATTCCCTTTGCTAAATGGTGCCCAAAATTGGTTTCATGGAAAGGGATTTGGCAGCGGTCATGAAGATTGCTGGTATTAGTTTAAATAAGTTTTCCGCTTATGGTGCTACAAAATGTCATTATGTAAAAAGGATTTAGTTGTGGTCTTAAAGACCGCCATTATAACAACAATGGTTTGTAAAGGCAAACTGCCACTGTATGGTGCAATTAATATACTCTCAGAAGTGACTTTAGCAATGGTCTTGTGCAATTAATATACTCTCGGAAGTGACTTTAGCAATGGTCTCAAGGACTGCCGCCAAATACTCTATAAGCAACGGCAGTTTGCAAGTTGTCGGAGAAGAAAAAACAAAACTTGAAAATAGCTTATGGTGGTTGATATGACCGCCGCTATAGGTGTATCTTTAACAACAATCACAAAGACTACCGCTAATTTCCCCACTGTAGACTACAATGGGACCTTTTTTTGTTGTGATGTGAAAACCACATTTTGGATACTGAAAAAGAAGATTCTTACACAATAAACAAATGAGTAGACACAACAAATTCTTCAAAGGAGTTGAAGAATCTCAAAGGTGAATCAACAATTGAAGAATGAGTCTTTAATTGAATTGCTAAAATGAGACAAAGATCTAAACACATAGAGGGAAAGCTTTAAGGATTCAAAGAATGAAGCATTGAAGGTCAACAATGATAAAACTGAACAAATACAAATAGTTTTTCGTTTGTATAGAGTCTTTAGAGGTTAGTTGGTTGTTCTTAGTGTCATGTAAGTTCTTGCTTACTCGTTGGTTTGGCCTTGTGAGGTTGTCGTGGTTTTTCACTCAAGTTGGGTTTTTCACATTAATCTTTGGGTCTTTATGTGTGATTTGAATGCTTGGATTGATTGAATATTTAGTATATTAATAGTTCATAAATAATTAGTTCATTTTCATTGCTTAGTATAAATTCCTGAATATAGAGGCTAGAACTCTTGATTCTTACTTATACGAAGTACAAGCTTGAAGAGTAATCTAGTGATGCACTATCTCAGTCTAGTTGGATATTAAACTCTTACTTATCACTTTTACTAAAAACATCCACTCCTTTGTTGGGGCATCAACACCACACCTTCTATTCACAAGTCAAACTCCTCAAGTTAAAACAGAGATTGAAACAACAACAATAATATTGGTAGTTGAAAGATTTTTAGCCCCATTCTATTCAACTACATCTTGTCTCACTCGAATTAAGACACTAGGAGCCAACACCATCACATCACCAAGTATCACAACTTTACCGGGTACTATTTTACCCATATCCATCCAATTTATTTAACATTAGTGCTTAAGCATGATCTTAGACTTGTAAATGGATTAACCTTGTTCTATGATATCAAACTGTCACACCCCAAAGACTTTTAAACCCATTTTTCATAATATAGTTAGCATAAATGATTTTTTTAAAACTTTGTTGTCAAAATTATTGATAGGATATCTTAGGGCGCAACTAACTTATTTTTCAAACACACAACTACTAAATTAGAGCACAGTAGTAATCCAAGTCAAATCACATCTTAAATTGAACATGGTCTTGCCTGAGACCACATCCACATATCTTGATATGTACAAATACAAATAAAGTAGCACTCACCAGCCTAAAGTTATCTACCTTTAAGTAAGAAAATAATAAACATGCTAAGTGACCTAGCAATGTCATCCTGCATCACAAAAATGTTGAATATACGAATATCCTAGTGGGTTGGCTAAACAAGAACCACATATAATGACAAAACATTTGCAACATAAAACATCATCACATAGTAAACATGATATATCATCAAGAGTACATCAAATAAAGACATCAACATAAATATTCACAAAATATATGAGCACAATCAAAATCAAATACATGAACACAAACACATTTCGATATCGTGACCATACTTGTGAGTCACTTACTCCATAAGTGTAGAACATAAAGGTTCTCGCTCACACAATAATCAAATCTAGGAGTTCAACCATGCCTCATTAGATCATGAACTACTCACAATCTGACCTTTGTTCCTTTTAAGCTTGCCCGCTCCATCCACGCCATGAAGCTAAGGCCCACAAAGGCTCATAGACCTAAGAGGTTGAGATCTCAACTACCATGATAATCAAAATCTCCTTTATTATTTTACGCGGGACTTTCATCTTTTAACGCTTTAGTCCATTTGAATCTTCTAGGCTAGGGGAGCGACTCTACATAACTCCCACTCTTGGAGAGTAAAATGACTTGATCCTTTTTCATATCAAACACTTCTGTTACGTGGATAAACACTCACTTAAGGAGCCAACCAAACACTTTGGGGGTGTGATCCATTACATAGATTCTCACACACAAAGATATATACAATCATACATCAACAATCATATTATCACATACTCATGCACTCTTATGCATATAATTTTATGTTATTATTTTATTTAATAATAGCTTATGTCATGTAGTGATTCATGCTAAAAAATACTAATTATTGGCTTACTGTTGATAGACTACCTACATGTCTACCAAGTCATTGATATCATCAGTAACCCAAAGATGTGTACAACCCTCATAAATAGTGGGGTAGCATTGATCAACCTACTTCATCATTGCCCCACCAACGTGTTGACCTCACTATTAATGACCTACCGATTACTCACAAACGAGTCAATGCGTGTAAGTGGCAGTAATGTCATCTTTCAGTGGGGATGACACCGATGTGTCAGTGGTCGTACCGATGATTGGGAAGAAACAATAGAGATTGTTCCTAGTTCCCAAAATCACTCCATATCATGCCATATCACAATTTCTTCCCACATATAATCTTCCACAATGACAAATAATTATTCTCAATATCAATTGATCATTAAACATGGAAAAAACATAGTATCATAGCATAATTATGATAAAGTCTCAAAAATTATCTTCTTCATGTTTTCATGCCATGAAAGTAATCAAAGTATATCTCCTACAATCACTTCAAAACCAAATTATAGAAACAAGGTTTGTAATCTGACATCGAATTATGATTTCACAATATTTTTGGAAAACAAAAATTCTTAAAATCATGCATTTTCTAAGTTTCAAAATTATAGAGGGTTCAAGGTAAGCAATCTAACCTATTTTATGATATAAGAATCCTTTCTCACACGCAATGCCGACTAATCCTATCACACCCCGGCACATGTCAACCCTAAGTCGAACCCGGTCCAAGGGAAAGACAGCATGTGGCGCGACAAAGTACAGTTGGATTGCAGAAGACTTAACCCATTCTTGGGTAGTTCACTAGGGAGTTGCATACATCAACTTTTTACAAGAGCAAAATGAGAAATAAAAGACTATTAATTGAACATTAAAAGTCGAAGTACACAATGGCTAATAAGAGTCTAAGCCAACATTGGCTAATAAAGTGTTAAGTATAATCTAGTAGATAAGAGTCTCAATACACTATGCTATAAAAGCAATCATAAAACTCGAGATCTCTAAGTAACCCCTCCTAAGCAACATCATCACCCATATGCTCCACAAAAAGTCCATCAGGGCAACATGTATGGCACGACATGCAGCCCCAAAATAAAATACAACAAAGAGGGGTGTGACACAAGCTCATCAAGGGTTTTAAATGTGAAAAGTAAATCCAAGATGACATCACAGGAAAATTACATAATATTCATAATATAATCAACCACCGTACCCATTCATCATGGATATCCACATAAACCTGTGCATTCATGTCATAATTTACCATCCATAAGCACCTACTCATGCCACATGCATGTCATGCTAGCTATAACACATCTCATCAATGCATATTTATATCATTTGCATGTCATGCTAGGTGTAATATATCTCATCAACATATTCTCATGTATCCTGCATATCATGCTATATGACATATCACATAATCAAATATTCAAGTCGCCTGTATTTCATGTTATAACTCATATTATCTCATCATCACATACACATGCCTACTACACATCATGGGTTCAACATAACTCATAACATTCATACACCTCATGTGTAAACATGTGAAAATTCACTAACATAATCACATCCTAAACGAATTACTTCTCACCATAAACATATCATGCATATCTATTTCTCAATGAAAACACCCACCCTGCAATTCAAGTGTCTCAAACACACTATCCTGCATAACATGCAAATTAAGTCATATCCACTTGTGTAACATAAGCGTCTTTATCCCTACACAACCTATGTAATTGGGCATAATCGTACATACACATGCAACAATAACAAATGGTGAATGTCTCACAAATAGAGAGAAATAAACCTGCTCATTAGGGTCAAAAACCTCGAGCACAAATGCTCATCAAGGCCAAATCCCCAAGCACAACTGCTCATCAAGACAGTCCTGAGAACTACTGCTCATCAAGACAATCTCAAGCACAACTATTCATCAAGACGGTCCTGAGCACTACTGCTCATCAAGATGGTCCCGAGCACTATATGTGGTAAGCCGGTGCACTCGAACATACCACCTGGATTATCAGGGTCCATATATCTCATTAAATAACATAAATATAGCATTTCACTTTTCTGAACCAGGGGAGGTACCAAGTGTCGAGCACTACTACTCATCAAGACCAAACTCAAAATGAAATCATGTCCTTTCATACCCAAACCAAATCGATAAGCATTTGATCGATTAATCCGACAACCAATGTCATCCAATTTCATCCAATTGATCAAACATGGCTAATCACGATTAATCTCATTTATAAATTATTTTCATAATATATGCAACATGGTACATACATGAGCAATGCTACATGAGTCCAAATACAAGAGACATGCTCAAATCAGTCCATATGTGCATCAATCATGGTCCATTGGTGTCAACTAATCATCACAAATATCTACACAAGCGTGTACATAAATGATAGTGTTCAAGTCTAAGCGAAGACATGTGAAACATAAACAAACTATAATCAATATTAAATACATGCATCCATGATTTTATCATAGTCCTTCCCTATTAAAATCATGAAGCAAGTACAGTGAAAACATCAAAATATGAGTCCAAGACAAGTACAACGTCATGCTAGACTTGGGCAGGGATAAATTATCATACGTAAGCTAGAACATGGAAACATGATTCACCAATAATTAACATAACATGTCCTAACCATATATGCAAATCCTCATGGTAAAACCTACTGAAATCATGAAGAAATCATGAAGTATGACTCAAACATGAATTTAAGACGCATAAAATATCATGCTAAAATTAACCAAACATAGCCTAAATCATGCTTGAACTAAATCATAATTTCCAAGATGGTCTTCATTCAATCACAATAACATTTACAGGTAATAATAACTCATTCTAATCATAAGAAATTAGCTTCATGGAGAGATAACAAGAAATAGCCAAAATATACAAGAATGACAAAAATTATCGTCTAGCCATTCGAATGCCATGTAGGGCCGTTCGATCAGCCAGATAGGTTGTTCAAACAGTAGGTTGTTTGAATGCCTATTGGGTCATTCAAATGCTTGTTGGGCTGTTCGAATGCCCTTAAGAGTTTACTTTATGCCCATTTCTAGTTCATCTTCAACCTTACAAAAATCAAACCGAAAATGCACAAAAATGCTAGAAAAACTCTAAAATCACTCCAAAACTTTATGATATCAAAATGTAAACCTAAAACACGATAGATCTTACCATTCTTAAGCTTAATCATAAAAAAAAATCAAAATAAATTACATAAATAAACAAGAACCCACTTGAACTATTCAAACATGAAATCCAAAGCATAAAACCTCATGAGATGAAAACTCCTTACCTTCAAGTTCTTACATCAAAATCAAAGCTCTACACCTCAAGAAACCTATCCAAAATTAGGGTTTTGATTAATATTTAATCAAAATCGACTATTAAGCTTAAATAACCTTGAAAACAAATAGATCTATGATTTCCATTAATTAAAAGTGAAAATCCCTCTTTTAGGGCTTGAAATCTAAATTAAAAATAGTATTTATAATAAAATAAATCAAGAATCCATTTGGAGGAATATGGAAATAAGGGAGACTAAGAGAAAATCCGGATGATTAGGGAAGATTGAGGCTAAAAACTTACCTAAATCGGATTTTTCTCTTTAGACAGTAGGGTTAGGGCACCACCTTACCTCCTAGAACAGCCCTTTCCTAATTAGGAAATGGGCTAGGGTTTTTTTTATATAGTAAGTTATTAGGTTATAAATACAAACTATTGGGCTATAAATATGAATTAAAGCGCCCTAAGTAGGTTATTAGGGTCATTTTAGGGCTATAAATGAGTTAAAAAATTTAAAATACACTAAAATAAAATAATTAAAGTTTAGGGTCATGTGGGACACTCCCCTTCCAATCATGGACATGGGGCCCACGATGGGGTTCACTCCCTTAATTTATGAAAATTTTTCATAAAATCTCATAAAACCTCTAAAAATAACATAAATCAAGTTTGATATTAAAACTTATAAAAATGAAATTAAATCTTATTAAAACCATATTTATCAACCCTTAACCCCAAAATCACGTCAAACTAGCAAATTTAAGCAAACCCGCACAATAACATACAATTAAATTAAAATTAAACTCAGTTAAAGTTTGAGATCTTACAAATCCCCTCAAAAGTTTGCTCCATCCCTTAATTCCTCTTAATTTGGAGAGCACTTGATCTTTTTTATCTACATTTTGAGAAGTTTTTCAATGAAAAATAGAGTCTAAGGGCCTCTAAAGTCACTTATAAGGGAAAGAGGACAAAATTTTGGTGTGACACTATCAAACTAGGTGGGTTTTGAGCAAAACAACAAACTTGTCCTAAACTAACAACAACCCCCACAATGTATATGGTTGCCGACGATAACCGCTGATAGTACCAAGTCCCAACTTCGTGCAACGATAACTTCCTCATACCAACTCCAATTAATTCATTCTTAGTGTAGTTAGAAAAATATTTTTGTGTACTATATCCCAGAATTTCATATCAAAATTCCATCTGTAGAAGATATTATACTATTAAGAATGTCCAAGGGTCGGAAGGCATTGGGAAGTCACTGACAGCACCTCAGGTCCAACTTTGGATGATCATAACTCTTTTGTCCAATGATTCATATATTCATAGAGGTGTTTTGAAGCTATTTTTCCAATCTTTTGTATTTATAAGATTCGTACTTAAATTAAAAGAAAATGATAAGTTATTACATTGAGAATGGCCAAAGGTCAAATTAACTATTTTCCACATATACTCCAAAACTTCTTTGATATTACATCTATCATAACTTCCTCATTTAAGCTTTGATTTGCACACTCTTGGTCTAACTCACATATTTCCATGTGGCCAATATAGGGAATTTAAAAAACTCTTTAAGTGTTACATGATTTGTGTGAACATACAATATCCTATGCCATGAACTATCTACCTCATATGCCATGCAACCAAGGAGAATCATATACACAACATATAATATGTAATTAAACTAGGGTACTCTAGATTTATCTTGAGTTATCTTTTAGACAAATCATAAGTAACTATCCTTTAATCTAACAAGGCTACCCCTAAGTCATAGTTAGAATAATCATCAAAGTAACATAAGGCATTCTGCCCTAATCCTACTGAAGTAAATTGTATGACCATGATTTACATGAGCATATAGTAATCTTCCACTTTGTAAAAACATATGAGTCATATGTCAAGTTTATTGGCTGATTTCTTTATCAAAATTATGTCTAGAAGCCTTGTGTATGTATTGAGTCTTAGAATCTAATTTGAGGTTGTTGTGGGCGAGTAGGATTTGGAATTGATAGACTTAAAAAATAGGAGAATACATGTTCTTATTGATCAAGAAAGAAGAATGAAGAATGCTGGAGGTTTTTGAAACTCATTCATATCACATTTGCATACAAAAATCACTTAGACTAGTTTTAGAAGTGATTTTAGAGGTTTTAAAAGATTTTAGGGTAAAATGGTAAAATGATAGGCATAACAATCAATCGCTACAAAAAAAAAGAATCAAATGATCGATTGGAACTTGATTTTTCCTTATTCAAAACAAAGCTTAGAGTTATCGATTTATTACTCTCGTGAATTAATTGAACATTTGAAGTATCGTGCACAAAAGAAACAATTAACAATTGATTGCTATTTAGAACAATCGATCACTTTAAGATTAGGTTACCCTAATTAAGCCATTCTGATTTTAAATTCTTTCCTTATTTAAGTGCAAGACCTAAACCGATTTAGGAAGCTATATAAGGGTTAAGAAATCACAAAATTTGAGAGAGGAAAACCTATATGTGATTACAGAAAAAGGGTTTATAACTTTTGCACATTGTTTTCCAAGGAGGATTCAGATGAAGCTTTGAGTTGAAGATCAATGGTGAATTGAAGAGGCTAATCCACAACTAAAAGAGATTTTACACATAGATTTTAAAGGAGTTACAACTTATCTTTAATGGGAGATTCAAGATTCTACAAGGCTAAAATCAATACAACAAGAGGTGCTCGTTGAAGGCTAGAAGAAGACAAAGACAAGGTAAGGAGGAAGAAAAGTTTTAAATGCTTGTAGAAGAAGACTTGAAAGCTAACAACAATGACCTAAACAAGAGGATCTTGTGTTAGAGTCTAAACAAGGTTGGTGGTTTATTTGTGTCAATGTAATGTCTTAGTTTTTAGTGCATTGAATTGGTCCCTTTGGAACTAACATAGTTTTTTTACATGTGTTAGGGTTTTTAATGTCAAATTGTTGTGTTCATATATGGATTGAATGATTAATACATCATTAGTGTGCTTTGTTTGTACTTTAATTCACTTAGTAGACTTTCATGTTATCAATGTTATGATATTTACTATATTGTGTTATCGATAATACGATATTCGATATGGAGATGTCGTCACATCGTGTATGTGTATCATACATATTGTGTTATTAATAACACGATATGCGGCAAGTGACATTCAATTGATGTGCTATTGTGTACGAGAAGGCATCATATCGTGTAACCAATAACACGATATATGAACTTAGCGTGTATTTGTATGTTAGTTATATAATGTGAATCAACATGACTCTTTGATTTTGGTCATGACCCATTTTTTATATACGTATGTATAACATCTTTTACAGATAAAAAGCTAGAAGAATACAGTCAAATGAATGAATCAATGAAAGCCTTAGAAGAGAAAAAGAAGAGAAATTATGGGAGGAGACTAGGTTTGAGTACTTGCAGTTTCCCTCCAAACCAACCAGCAACACTCTATCAATGTCAGGGCTCCAACCCAAGCTTTTGTCGCTACAAAATCTCTATAACATGGGTGAGGACAAGGCTTCCTGAATGCTTGAACCATACCATACGCCCTCCCTTTTATAAACTTGGCTTTAGCCAAAGTTTGGTACATCTAGGAAACATAGAATCCCACCCATACAAGGAGTCTCACTCCCTTTCAAACTTTTCCCAAAAAGGCATTCCTCCCTATGCCAACAACTAGGGACTACAAACTCCTAATCCCACTAAAAGTCTTAATACAATTGCCCCATGGAGTCCAAGTCTTGTTGGAGTCTTGCCTCTCCTCCCACTCGCAATAGGAGTCTCATAAGTTTGTCTGGATGGAATCCGACCATCATAGGACTCTGGCCTTATGTAGTGGTGTCTATCCCGCCACCAAGTCTTACTCGAACTAGGACCTTGCCAATATGAGCCAACATGATCTGCCAATGCACTAACATCCCATTGTACCCTCAACCCAACTACAATTTGGTATGCCTTGGTTGTCTGCTACCAAGGCTAAGCGGCTGCTTGAGCCCTATATCTATGCAATGGGCTAAGGGGCTAACAATTCATGAACTTATATTGCGGCATAAGGGCTTAGCCAAACAACCAAGAAGGCTATCAAACCCCATGAAAAAGTGGAGTCAAAGACTTTGATATTTCTTTTGGGGGTGGAGTATGTGTTGGAGAAACTGTGATAAAGCTTAAGAATATGAAACTGAGTAATAAACTTTATGCAAAAGGTGTAAATTCTTAGAATACTTATGTGAGACCTTGTGGACAAGTATTACTAAAAGAACATATGAGTAACATGTATTGTAATTGACAAATTTCATTGATCAAAATTATGTCAAAACTTCATGTATGATTTTAGTCTTAGGAATTTGACTAGATTTAGTTGTGGTTGAGTTAAATTTAGAATTGATGGACTAACAAAATATGAGCAAACGTGTTCTTATGGATCAAGGTTGAAGACTAAGAGTTTTGAGAGAAAAAGATGTTCATGTACGAGTCACACCTCAGGTCATAGCCGAGGTGATTCAATGTGAGTGGAGACCTCTCCATTATCCTCACTTTGATGGATTTTCATTTCCGTTGGATAGTGAGTTGATAGGCCTACCAAGTGACAGAGAGTTAAATATCTCTCTCATTCTTCATTCCATGACTAATGACTATCGACTTTTACATGTGATATCTTAGTATGACATTTGGAGTATGAGAAAGGAGCAAGTGGATAAGACGATGGTTAAGATGTTGTTTCTTTTGTCTGAGCCATAGTTAAAGTTGGATTTTCCATTGATTACTTTTGGTAGGAATATGATGTTTCTATATGGTCATTCACATGAGATGTTGTCATATCCATACATTCTATGTAGGATATTCACCTATGTACATCTTAGGATCCCACAAATAGAGACTACGATGATTATTATGGGACCTATTGATGCTACGGTTGTTAGATGTATGATGTGTCTCACACTAGGGGACATGATGGAGCAAATTAGGAGGGGCAACAGATGATCCAACACCGTAGATACATTTAGATCATACAGATAGACATGTGACATATGCAGAGTTCATAGCATTATGTAATAAGAAGTGTTAGAATTTTTGAGATAGTAGGAGGATGCTCATAGCTATCCCACATCTAGACAATGAGGGGGAGCTTTTGATGATGCTTCTAGAGATGATTTGAGTTTTATTTTTATCACTTTTTCATGTATTCTTGTGTTGAAACTGTTTCAATTCATTTTACGTTCTATTTGACTAGGGATGTATTTTGAAACTAATGATGTTATTGGATATATGATGAACATGTTTTACTTTATGACTTATTTTTTACCATGTCTTATGGTGATATTTTGGCTTGAGTGTGCTTAATTAAGTATTTTTGTTTATTTTTTCTTCACTTTTTGTCTATTTGTGTCAAAAAGGGTGAAAATAATTAATGAAAATTCTAGTGCTTATTTTCATACTTATTTAGACAATACTATGCAAATAATTTTGATTGTAAGTATGCAAGATAAGTATAGGTTTTCCCAAGGCTTTTCAAGATCAATTCGAAATTGTCTCTGTTAAGTCTTAGTATTGTCAAGTCATATATACAAATTGAAAGTCAATGCACTATGTCAAAAAGTTGTAATTTTTATTTGATTTTTAATCTTGTAGTGTTGTGTCATGATATACCCAAAGGAGGAAATTAAAAGAACATACAAGTCATATGTATTTTAAACTCACTTCACTCCAATGTTTCTCATTTAGTTACTTTGTCTAATTTCATTGGTCTCACTAGGTCAAGGTTCATCTTTAATCATGTGTGCTAGAATCTTAGCTACACAGACACTTTGTACAAAATATTTTTGCAACTCTCAGGTTAGTTTAGATTCTGTTTTGATAACTCAAACACATAAGTATTTTTTGTTTTTAATAATTAAACTTATAGAGTATTTATTTGTGCAAGGAAATTATTGGTGGGTTTGGAGTAGGATTGTTAGGCCAACTCTATTCTACTCAAGGCTATACTCAAGTTAGCTCAAATTAAAGCTCGAACTTGGGCTAATAGAACCAAACTCTTGTTTGGTCCATCTAGAACTGGCTTAGTTTGAGTGTTAGCTAGCTTAACTTTGAATGAGTTGTGTAGGTGGTTTATTTTGAGATTTGGTATATGTTGGTTGGAATCATGATTATGTTACAAAACATGTTTGTATATGAGATTGCAAAATTTGGAATGATGATTCACTTGTTGAAATAGGTTGGAATCAACAAGTTTTGACTAACCAAATAGGTTTAAGTGAAATTTTGAAAAGGTTTGAGTAAATTCTTTTGTAAAATATGGAGAAACTCGTTTAAACTTTTTTAGGTGATGATGTCATTATACGGTCAACCCAGGTTTACCCAGCCCCGCCACTAATCCGGGTTAGGGCCC
Organism: Saururus chinensis; assembly: GCA_035235625.1. NCBI lineage: Eukaryota > Viridiplantae > Streptophyta > Magnoliopsida > Piperales > Saururaceae > Saururus > Saururus chinensis. The sequence goes on from CP141142.1 coordinate 29,148,987, forward strand.
GGGCTAGGTTTTAAAATATTCCTTCAAAGAGACATTAATAGATAATGTGTATCACTACATGTGGTTTTATTATTGCCTGCAAGACAGCTGGCTGTGAGAAGGAAATTGTCATTCTTCTCATATTTGGAATTCTTTTGAAACAAGCAGTGGATGGATGTTTTGGAGTTGGACTCATATGATAGGAAAGAATTATTATAAAACAAGTAGTGTTATTAGATATATGCCTAATATGTCTATCCATTTATGTTCCATGTTTAATCCTTATAATTTATTTACAACAACTATAAACAACAGTAGTAATGATATTAGTTTTTCACCTTAGTAATATCTAATTAAGTGAATAAAAAGTGTTTATTTTAGCTTTTTTAGCACATTTAAAAAAATTAATGGATAATGGTTATCTGATTACCTGGTCAATTATTAGTGGAAGGAACGGTTATGGAAGTACCTATAAACAATTATGGATAAAGATTTAGAAAAAAGTTATAGTAATAGAATAGGTTATACTATAACATTCCATTGTCATCTCCTTCTCGTGGATTGAGTACCATTGCTCTATTTCATTAAGCTTGTTGCTTTCATATGCAACAGGATGGCAGGCCTAGATCAAGACACCTCTAATTGTCCGATCAAAAGCATTTGTTTGCATCTCAAAAGGGCATCAAACTCAGGGAGTTTGAGCACAAGCTTAGATAATACAACCAAATAAATTAAAATTTATTAAGGAAATAAGTATCTTTTATTATTTCTATAGTTATCCAATTAGCCTCACCATCTTTCCCTTTTTGAACAATTATAATCATCAAAAATATCCTCCATGTGCTGACCTCAGGTTGATTGACTAGTCGTCCATTTACATGTTTGTTTGGACCCATAAATTTTTGGAATTATGAATTTATTCTTGAGATAGTGATTGTTGTAAGTTTAATATCCATCTAGAAGAGAATAGCATATCACTAGATTGCTCTTAGTCCTATTATCTATGAAGATAAAGACTATGAGTTCTAGCCTCTTTGCATAAAATTTTTATACGTAGCAGAATCAAGTAAATATTCTCTCAAAACTCACTCATGATGTATCAATCATTCAAATCATAAACATTCAATCCACACATGAAACATATAACAATTTAATATGAAAATTTTAAACTCGAGTAAAACACCACAGCAATTCCATACTGGAACTAAATCAATGCACTACTAGCAAACGAGACAATTTACATTGATACAAGCAAACCACTAACCTTTGTTTTGACTCAAACACTAACTTCTTTTGTTTAAATCTCTACAAATCTTTGTTGTTGTTGTTATTCAAGTTTTCTCTCTTAAGTATTTAAAACTTTTTTCCCCCTTGCTTTGTAAATGAGAGAGATAAATAATAATGTTTGTGATAATGTATTTTTGTTGATCCTTTTCATTTTTGTTAAGCCTTTTCATTATTTTGTAGTTCTAATTGATATTCTTCTTTTGTCGATACAGGAGGAATAGAAGGACATTCTTGAGGCTTCAAGTTCTTTTGTTGGATAAAAAAGATTGAAGACAATTTTTAGATGGGCCATTTTTTGTTGAGTTAATAGTTTTTTTTTATTGAATGGTTTATGCTTTTAGGGTTAGAAATGAGCAATTACATAATTTAGGGAAGAAGTGAGTAGATAAAATTGTTTTTTGGCTTCTCTTGAAGCTTCTCTTTAATTGTCAAGTTTTATGACAACATTACATGCTATTTTGATTCAAATGTTGAGAAAATTAGTATTTTCCATTTCTTTTTACACGTCTTTCCATTAGATGTTAGTTTGGTTTTCAACTTCTAATATTATTTTTTGTAGGTTTTGTAGTTGTTATATTAGAACAATAAGTAAATTGTATGATGTACAACAATAACATTAGAAAATAAGTGGAGAAATTAGTTAAACAATGAGATTTGATTAGGGGTGCTAACAAGCTGAGCCAGCTCGTCGAGTAAGGGTGCCTGAACTCAACTCAACACGAATATAGCTCAACTCGAAGCGGCTCAGATCAAACTTGAATATATTCGACTTGAGCGTGAGCATACCTTGGCTCAAGTCAACTGGACTGGAATAAAACTCGGCTCGTTCTTGACTCAAACTTGAACTCGAATTAAGGTTATAAAGATATTTTATAATATATATATATAACATATTAACCTATTTGTAAATATGCACAATTATCAATCTCAAAATACATATACAACAAATTTATATTTTATATATTATAATATATATATAATGTCTATGTATTGTGGGTGTATATATGTGTAGAGAGAGAAATTGATAAGTTAAATTTTTAAAGACACATAATACATATATCACATGTGATATATGTTGAAATTTAGATATATCATAGAAATTCGATTTAATAAAAATTTATACATATATAGTACAATCAGTAAAAAATAGGATATATTGTAGACTATACTACATATCAAACTATATGTCAATCATTAGAAGAAAAAAATGTATTGGTAATATATCTACCATCTATACATGTCAAACAAATTATGATATATTTTCTAATTTTTATATAAAGACTAATGTTGGAATTCTTGGAAATTAAAATTTTACAACAATTTTCTAAAAGTTTAGCATTGACTCCTGGAGTTTCTTTTTATTTCGTAAGATAAAGACAAGTTACATTTATTTAGGATAGGTCAAAGATGGCAAAACTCCAAGTTTCTTATTGCCAATATAATATGATTTGCTTGATAATTATTATGTAAATAATGAGATGGAAACATACCTAAGACATCTCGTAAAATACTAGACCAAAATTGAGGGTAGTCATAACATGAAAATAAAATCTTAAAGAAAGGAATACATTAATTATACAATTAGCTATTGTATTTTCGTACATGCTCAATCAATAATGACATTTTCATACAATTAACTATTGTGCTCAGTGCAGCTTAGTTTGAAGCTTTGAACAAGTTTACTCTGAACACATATTAACTTTTATTTATAATTTTTTATATAATTTCAAAGTGGTCAACTCATTCTCTGTGATTGATTTGTTTATTGATTGTTGGTTTGAAATTTTGAATTCAAAATTAGGTTCATTTTAATATATAGATCAAGCTCTATTCGAGTTGGGCTTGACAATGTAATATAATAGAGTTTAAGTTCGAGTTCATGTTTTTGGCTCGAGTTGAGTTCGAGCTAGTAAATTCAAGCTCGTTCGAGCCTCGAGTTAAGTTCGAGCCTCGAGTTAATTTCGAGCCAAGTATTTCGACTTTAAGTTCGAGCTGCAAGGAGCAAAAATTTGACTCGACTTGGCTCATTAGCACCCATAGATACGATGAGGGTGTTATTTTTTTCTTTCTAGCTTTTATAGGGGTATTTTTAAAAATTCAAAATATAAAAATGAGTGCATTTTTAAATTTCCTTTAATAGGGATTTTTTAAAAATTTTAGAAAATAAAAATAGCATTTAGACACCATGACAAGAATGAGATAGGCTTATTTGATGAGAGAATAAAGAAACAAAGAAGAGACAGAAGAATGGATGACAATAAAACCCCAAACATGATGGGGGTAATTTTAAAAGCTCATAAAATTAGAAAAGACCTGCTTGATACCCTGCTAGTGTTAAGATGGATAGGTCAATACAGTTAATACAGGGGGTTAGTTATAAATATAAAAAATATAAAGAGGCATTTGATATTAGTTAAAAAATTAGGGGCGTATTTATAAATTTCCCTTTTTAGTACTCAACTACTTAGAAGCGTTAATGTGGAACAAATTTTTTTCTCCAAATGAAGCTCTTTGATATAAAAGGGAAGGAGAAGTGTAATTCGAGCATTGGGGTGTGAATCAAACTGCGACGGTCACTTTTGAGAGGGTGTCGCGTGCATCTTGGGCATGCATAATTGTCTCCTCAAAAATGGCAAAGGCTACAAGAGAGCTATTCCACAAATAAAAAATATCCCACGAGAAATAGTTTCGAAAAGATGATGAAAAAATACTTTTCTATTAGAGCTGTTGTCCACAATAATGTAGTGAGTTTTTGTGCTCCACTCTGAACTGGAGACATCACAGTAAAATGAATAAAATGAAAGACAGCTACCCTTAACTAAAAGAAAAAACATACAAAACCTCCTATTATATGAAGGCTATGTAACTAGCATTAGAATCTTCCACCCCAGCATTTCCATCATCTCGTCTCCACACTCATCTCCATCTATCAGAATGGTTCTTTTCATAGGAAAGAATTTCCTCCAATTAAAAATAATCAAATAAGCCTGGCCAGATTTCAACTTGTGCATCTTCAATGATCCAAAATCAACAGTAAATCTAGGTACCTGTTTTATTAAATTGTTCAACTCTTAGCATCACCAAGCTCAACATCTTTCACCAAAGGAGTTTCAATTCTGTCTTTAAGCAGTTTGATGTCCTCCTCAGTTAGGCTATCTTTATGATTAATTTTGGTATTAGCTCGCTGCTTGTCCAACTCAACAGCCCAACTGTAAATGATCATGCCAAGGATCGCAGTAGCCATTCCCAGTATATTCTTCAGTGTCAATTCTGAATCGAAGAGCAGCCAGCCAAGTGTAAGTACACATACAGTTTTCATGTGGCCCAACACTTGGAATGAGACGGCAGAAAACCGGCCAATGCAAAGATATTGGCTCACATTGCAGAATACAGCCAACAAGCACGAGAGGAGAATGAAAACCTGCAACTCCCAAGGATTAGCATTAAAATATGTAGCAAGTTCATAACAAAACAGGAAATCACGACTGGAATAGAAATGAGTGACTAATTGAGTGGTGAAGGGACTCACTACTGCACCAAGTGATAACTTGTAGTTGATTATGAATTTACCATTCAGTAAGTAATCTACAAAAGGGCCAAGAAGAAGAAGGGAGAAGGCTTGTATGGGAGCCGTCTTGCTCAGCAACTCAAAAGAGCCAATTGAGTATTTTTTCTGTAAGGAACCAATAGACTGCACAAGAAATTAAGTGCACCTTTTAAACAGAAGCAGAAGAAATAATCATATCAAATCAAAGGAAGAATACACACCATACAACCACATATTTACAGAAATACGCCCCGAGAACATAATGAAGTGTTTAATAATGTAGTACTTAATGTGCAAACAATGTGTTTAACAACATAATACTTGATGTACAAATGTTCAACAAATTAATCCCACCTGTAATAAAATCTTATAGAATAAAAAAACTTCAAACAAATCAGCCTGCAACACATACATATGGTCAAGAAAAGGTGCAAGTAGAGTTTGAGAATATCTCATAAACTAAATGGACAAATGAGATTATGACAAATATGGAAAGAATTCTCCATAGCAGTATCTATCGAGTGAACAACAAAAATACCTGCCTCCAGACATTTAATTGTGTAAATCAAGTCACTCATCATCGACTTCACCTTCACCCAGCAAAAAAGAAAAAACAAAAACAAATGTTCGAAATATTCAATTCCCTGTTGGATCTGACTACTTTCAGCATAATTTTTAACATTTTCCATCTCAGAGTTAAGGTTTCAACTCAATTGATCTAGTGATGATTTCACCCAGCAAAAAAGCAAAAAAAAAAAAAAATTGAAATATTCTATTCCCCGTTGGATTTGACAACTTTCATCATAATTTTGAACGTTTTCCATCCCAAAGTAAAGGTTTAAACTCAATATAAAAAATGGGTATCATATACAATGTTGTTCATAATTCATCAACAAAAATGCCTTCTTTTAACCAGAAACGAGACTCTGCATGACATAATATACAAATGTTGCTCAACAAATGAATGAACCAACCTAATTCAAGGTATCAGATTGATTGTGAGATTTGCTAATTCATGAATGCCATAATAGAAAATTCAAATAATACATATGCATGGGAAAACATTCAAGTAATTAGGCATATTATCAAAAACCTTACAAATCAAAATCATTCTCAATATAAGAACCTTTCACCAATAGAAATGACCCAAATTTAAGAATTTCTTGGAACAGCTTCAAGATAGCATATCCAAGATATGCAATAAGCTAATAATAAGAAAAAATGATTTGTTCTGCTTAAAAATGCAATCAAACCAACAAGAAATAACAACACACTGTACACAACTTTACCATCTATGTTTCCAAATAACAATTAATAATTTACAGGTAAAGAAAATGCATTTTCGGTTACCATAGGAGTGGTTAATGGAGACCATCAAAGGATAATGGAAGGATAGTGAACAAAATACTACTTTTGAAAGAAAAAGAGCGAAGTGAACACTTACTATTTGTTGTAAGGATGTAGATAAAACAGCCACACAGGCACAAAGGAAACCTTTGGCATTAACTTTCACATCTGTTACGGTACAGACACCCACTCCTATAACCACCACAACCACAGCCATCTTCACTTCTTTTGAGAAAGATTTCCCATGAAGAATCCATTCCATTACACAAACCACTGGAATCATGCTCAGCTTTGAAATCTATAGCACATACAGTAACAACAATTACAAAATGTAGAAAAGACGAGCCCAAAGGATGAATGAAACTTTGTTCAGTGCAAATACCTGATAAAAACCAACAGAGTTGAGCATAAGGCTGAAGTTCATGCCAGTGATGGACATATTGGCAACAATTGAAAACCACAAAAGCTCCCATAGAGGAACATGCTTCGATGCAGAATAACCAGTGGCATTAGAAATAAAACCAACCAATGCAGTCACCGTAAAATGAAATCCAGTTAAACTTGTGGCTGCAGAAAATTAAGACACAATTGAACTTAACATTATTCCAAAAAACAATTACAAACAATCAGAAATTAGGTCTTTAAATCTAAAATTAAAATAGAGGTAATAGACAAAGTTAATAAAGCCAACATTCCTTTTAATATTAGTTGCCAATTTTTAGCAACATTTGCCCAATAAGCGCTATTAGATCCAAAAGGAATTTGAATAAATGGACAGAGAATACACAAATAATGCAAAAATGATAATTGGTTTAAAAGAGTCCACTGACCCAAAGCAAGAACTGATTGAAACAGAATAACATAAGTTCTGAATGGACCACATAAGCAGTGCAAAATGAAAAATACATGCAATAACCATCTTGCACACAAATCTAGCTACAACTTCACATTTCATGGAATGGAATGAACATATGATGACATCTAAAGAAACCAATTGAATGACCCTGATGCAATTAAAAATAAACAAATACTAAGTTTATCAAAATCCATTTGGAAAAATCACCGTAATGATCATGAAGATTGAATGGACACTAAACACAGTAGTAACTGTATAAAAAAATTCAAAATAGGTAAAAATTGAAACTAGCCAGCAGATTTGGTGGCAAGGATAAAAAAAATTTAGACAATAAAACCTAGAATGACATTAAATAAGCATAGTCGTAATCTTTGCAAAATAATTTAGGATGGACACAAATACAAAAGAAGTCGTGGATCAATAAAGCATTCAGCAGAAGAATAGACATTTTTGCTACTCGTACAATTTATGCACAGTGGCCAGATAGTACATGATTGCAGAGCAAAACAATGGCTTCCTAGGAAATTGAATATAGAATAGAATCATTAAAACTCTAAGTTCGAACATAACTAAATTGGATCCGATCAACAGGAGATCCCAATGAAAGAAAAAAAAACAGGCCTCTGAAACTGAACCAACTGAACAGCTAAAATTTTTAAAAAACAGTTGGGTTGGAATCAGGTAGTTATATCAGAGAAAAAAACAGCATCACTCATACCAAGTGTCCTACTGAAAATCGATAAAGCTCAAGGGTCTAGATTATTTTTAAAAAAATAAATATCAATATTTTAAGAGTCGATCACTAAAACATATAGCCAAGGAAAAAAATTTATATAAAATATTCGATGCCCACATACTTCTCTAGCAATGCATGCCATATTACCACCAAGTATTTTCGTTTTCCACTGTTTTCGCTTTTTCTGAAACAAAAAATACATAAAGTTTTCACCAATCAAACTCCGAGAAAATCGTTGTAAGACACCAATTTTGTTGTGATAAGACTTCAAGACAGGATTTAACGTCAAGCCAAGTAAATTCTAGAGCTTCCTCACAGTAAAGGGTAATGAAAAAGCATTCCCCCCATCCAGGAATCAGGCAGGACCAATCAGATCCAAATGGGTACGCACAACGGTAATTATACAACCAACCTTTTTTCCCTTAGATAGCTCACCAACAGTGTCAAAAACCAACTTTACAAGAAAAATTCGACATAGTAAAGACTCCACACAAAAAATCAGACCGACCCATTTGATTTGTAAGCAATTGCAAGCCAAATTCAACAGAACAAAAGAAAAATCCCAGGATTAAACCATCACACTACCACTGAAACTCAAGTATTTCAGCACATAAAAACAAATCCAATCCAGAAAAATTCACAACCAGAGGCATTTGAGAACAGCCGGAGCGAAGAACCCAGAATCAGCAAAAACAAAAAAACTGAAGACAAAAGAAACGAAGAAAAACCCAGATCTGGGCGGCGGCAGAGGAACGAACCGAAGCTGAAGGCGTAGCCGGCAGGGGACATGAGCTGCTTGTTGGCCATGATGATGCCGACGGAGCTGACCACGTTCATGGCCCAAGCCCCGACGTCCGACACCGGCGACTGCTTCTTCTCCTCCTCCATCTCGCACCCCTCCCGGATCCGACCCACTTCCCCCTCCCTCCTTCCCACTCCTCCTCAGCCCCCCCTCGTCCCCTCTATATCCCAACCATTCCTTTCTTGCTCCCCCCGCATGCAAAACGCCACTCCCTTGCCCCCCACACCTTCCCTCCCCCTCTCTCTATAAAAACCGAAGCTTTTTCCCTCCTCGCTTTATGCGGCCGGCATCCGTTACAGCGCAGGCGGCCCGTCCAGACCCAGAGAGAGAGAGAGAGAGAGAGAGAGCAAAAAAACTGCACGAAAGGGAAGGGGGCGCCTCAATTGAATGTGGGTAAAACCAAAGACGCGCCTGCAAACTGCAATTTCTCCCTTTTCGTATTTGGGAGGGGGGAAGATAAATAGGCCAGGGGAAAAGAGACTGGTTGGACCGGATCTGCGGATGGGTCAACCGTTGGACCGGAGACTTTCATTATTGTGCGTGTGTAATGCGGTCTATGGTCTAATGCTTTGGTATGTGTGGGGTATTATTGTATTGAATATTGCAGACCTTGCTTAGTCAATAGGGAAAGGTGAGCTTGTGGCATTTTAACGCGTTTTAGATTTTCAGGAGTGTGGGTTGGGCGACGTGTTTGGGGGAGCATTGCTTTTTTTTGGAGTTTGAACCGGGTTCGGTGGGGAATTGGGCTGGGTCGAGGGTCGACCGGGCCGGTGTGGCGATAGGGGTTTCCCTATTTCTGGGGAGACGGGTCACGCCATTGGTGCCTTTTGTTTTCAGTTTGTTTGCTAATGAGGTATTTCAGAATTTAAAATTCTCAGATTGAGTTGCTTTTTTTTATCTGTTAAAAGTTAAAAAAATCATCAATCTTAGAATGAGCTACTTTTTTCTCTTAGAAAAAATAAAAAATTCACAAATCATTTAATCTCAGTATGAGTTTGTTTTTTATTGAAAAATTTAAAAATTAAAAATATCCATTTCAGAATGAGTTGCATATTGTACTTGGAGCTTCAATTAGGGTTCCATGAGAACCCTAATTTGCTTTCATATTTCATGTTGGAACTTCAAATGATTCCTGTCCAGTTTCTTGTGGAACCCAGGCTTCTATCTAAGTCTACAGTCTTGCCTTCACTACTATGCTCCTCTTGTCTCATAATAAGTGTACCGATTAGAAAATAAAAGTGAACTAAAATCAGTTTATTTTAATTTTTTATTCCCGAAAAGGCTTATAATACTTGCTCGTAGTTTATTAAAGGAAATGCCTTCGATCCTTATCAAAAAATTCTACCCAATATAATTAGATCAATTGCAACCATCTTTCATACATGTGAAACACTTGCATGAATGGAATGTGACAAGTGAATATCAGTTACCACTAGAGTGGGGTGGCTTCAATTGCCAAATAGGTCATGCTCATGCAATCCCTGATTGCTGATTCCAAATCTATGTGGGGGCACCTTGTGATTTCTTTTTTTGTAATTACTATGTAGGGTTGACTTGGTAGAATAATTGGGACATTTTAGTATTCAATCCATATTTTTGAGTCCAGTAAGGAGGCAAATCAATCTATATAAGTTAGTATTCATGACAAACTTCGAGGTAATCCATACATAGGTGGACAGTGGGAGGACAAGGCCCCGTTGGAGCTTGTTTTATACACTTAATGTAAATGTCTTAGATTGGGCAATTATAGAAAAAAAAATAGGTGTATAATTGGCTTCCTTAGTGTTTTAACTCTGGCTCCACTTCCACCACTGAATCCATGGGTCAGACCCATGAAAGTGAAGCCCTAGTTCAAAATTCATCAAAATTAAGAAACCAGACAAAACAACCAAAGCACCAAAATCAAACTTAGCGGGTCTGGTTTGGCAAAGACCAAGCAAAGTCTTTGAGCAACCTGGTAATAATTGAGTTGGTTGAACCTGGCCGGTTCAATCAACTAGAAAAATTGGTATGATTTTTATTCCAGTTGTTATATTTTATTTAGAGGCTATTTGGATATTGAATGTTTATCAATTTTATCTTAATTTATGTTTGAATTATCGAAACCATATTTATATGAGCAAAATTTAACATTTTTGTCTAAAAGGTGATTCTAAGTCATTTTGGGCCAAAATCGGCTGAAAATACCTCATGATCTGATTCCGGCTCTTAACCCCTATTTTGGAATTATAGATTGTATTATTTTTTAATTTACCTCTTATATTAATTTAAGACTCCAAAAATATATTTTATAAGTACAGTCCATTTTAAAAGTTTAAAATTATCTACTTTTTTTTAAATCTTATTTGATTAGACTCGAATTAAGAAATATAATAATACGAGGAACATGCATATCCGAATTCAAGAGAGAACAGTATATTAATTTAAAATTTAAAAAAAAATTAACGCGACATTTGAATCTAATCTTAAAACTTTCAACACCAAATATTATTCAAATTTGGTAGTGAATTATTAGAAAATTTTATTTTCATTTTTACTTCTGTTTTGAAAAAAATTTAACAGAAAAACAACCCCTTAATATACTCTAAACACAATACCTCCGACATTTAGCATGTCAGGTTCAAATAAATACAACCATAAAGCGTGAGACGTTAAAATTGACTTTCAAGTTGTATTTTGAAAGTTCTAACTTGATTACGTACGTTATAAATTGGTCGCCGTCAGAATTGAGACGCCGGTTATGGCCCTAAGTGGAGCTAACCCAACCATGCTCGGCCGGTTTATCGCCAGCTCAGTTTGCAAAACGGAACACTACTGTTGGTCACCTAAAACAAGACGTTATAAGTCGGCCGATTTAAGTGGTTTCACTGAAGCCCTCGGGCGCGCAGGCGCTTCTCAACTTTCGCGTTTCCACTGTATGTCTCTCACGTTAATAGAAAGTGGGCTGATTGGATACCTGGCTCCCCAATGCAAAGGCGGGCTATACGCTGAAGTTTTAGCCACACAAACGAGGGAAAATCCGATGGCCGTAAAATAATGATCGGACGGCCATGCTAATGCTTCAGCATGTACCCAGTGTGGCAGTGCGCACTCAGAGATGGGTTAAGTACAGTGGGTTAAAAATTAGACAATGATAAAAAGGTATTTGTTATCTTAATAAAAAAATTTAAGCTAATATCAAATTTATGACTTTTTAAATTATTAGATGTACATAAAATCGAGGGCACGTATTATTAGGGAGTAACAGCTAAATAAATAGAAACCTATGTTTAGTAGGGGGAATATTTTAACATTGGAAAGAAATGGAAAAACATTTAGGCCACTAGATTGTCATAGTACATAAGAATCCTTAGCATAGTACACAAAGGTATGGCACCATTTTTGTGACCCAATTCTATTATCAAAGTATGCCTTTATATACTTATGCTAAGACACCTAATTACAAATGTTACGGATATACGTCATACAGTCCAGATCAAGCTAGAAGCGTCTACGAAAATTGATAGAAATGGGTTGAAACATACTACAAGTAAATCTATTTTGACAAGTTGGATCAGTTTTAGCTGTGAGTTTTACTATTATATGCCCTTTATTTCCATGTCCTTCAATTTCTTATTTATTCAAATTTAATTATGGGTGAAAATTCTCTCACTTATTTTTTCCTTATCTTTTAATTATAAGACACGTTTACATGTGCCCACTGGTTTGTGCCAAGCACCCTTACGAAGATTCTCAATCATCTCTTGCCAAAAAATTCAGCATAAGTGGGCCTTTTAGGGACCCATAGACCATGTTGTCAAAGTCCCGGTCTAGATGCTAAGCATCATTAAGGACAATTCTGGGTTCTTCAAGAAATAAGATTACACTTCAAAGAAAATTCAACAAACTAGATCTAAAGAAAAATCTTTCTAGCTTCAGCCCAAGCAGACAGGACCAGATCAGGTGGGTCAGCTGCAGAATCCGGTTTGGTCTAATTAATTGCAAACCGACCAATGTCTTCATTCGTTTCTGCCCTGGGTGGCAATGTTTGTCACATATAGTGTGGAATTAATATTTTTTTGAGTACCTTTCAAGAGTTACTCCCATTTAACGTGAATTGTCAGAATTTTCCGTATTGATGGTATATACGCTAATATATATTTTTTTCAACTTATACACTAATATGTACTCGTGCATGCACCGTCGATCTTAAATCTTAAAGATTCTTGGCTCGTATTGAGGGAGAGTATATCCCACATAATATTCCAGGAGTGCCATGTAATTTCTCCATCTGGTAGTTGGGTTTTGCTACTCCAGTAAATTGGGATTTGGAGTCTTGGACCAGTGCCGATCCCTCAACAATAATTTTCCTCATAATTGAAAGCTTTTGTTCCTCTCCAGTTGAGGGCCCTCTTTTGTTAATTTGCCCTTTTGTTTGTCTGGGACTCTTTGGCAAAGGAGTCTTGCCAAGCGTCAATACTTTAGGCTACCTTTAAAATGCTCATATAAATAAATAACATCCATATCTATTTCAATTGGTTGGTCTTATGTTGTGCATTGTAAAGCTTATACTCTCTCTATATTATATTAATAGCTATATTGAGAAATAATAGTTTTTATTTAATGGTAAAACCCACGTCTAAGAGATTGAAAAATAAACTTATAACACTCTTTTTTAAGTATTTAATTATTTTAATTTAACAAAATAGAGCTATTAATATAAAATAATTTTTTTCTTAAATAGAGTTATTAATTTATGACGGAGGGAGTATCTTACAATTAATTAAAACTCACTTAACTCAAAATTATATTCATAAAATAAAAATTAGAATAGATTTAGGTATGTGGTAATTTGAACTACAAGTTTTTTTAAATGCCCGCTATAGTTCTTTATGTCCATGTTAATGGATTTTATTAAGTATTGAACTTGCTAAACACGATTAAATCAATCTAGAAAAAACTCTGTCATTTTCTAGTTGACCATTTATATATTTAGCCTTAATATATTGGCCAAAGAGGTGTGAAGGGGAGATGGATCAAGTATAGTAAGACAAATACGAGGTGGAGCCGTTCGCACTCGTAATCTTGCTGGAGCACATGGTTCTGTTTGTTCATATTAGGTGTGAACCTATTGGAAAATTCCTCCTACTTTGTTTTCTTTCCTTTAAAAATTTGATCATTGTTATGCATATATATGTTTTTTATCATTTGAAAGAATCTAACCCTCATCTTGCAAATATACATCGTTGCTATTCTGCCGTTAATTTCACTCAGCTTCTGCGGTTGATTGGCTTTTAAGTGTGCCCATTGTATACCATTTTTACGGCTCCAAGCTAGCAACTACCATCAGTGGAAATTAGAGAAAAGGATAGAATTGATTATAATTTGTTACATAAGACGATTGGCTCATATGTTTTCAACAAAAAAGAGGGTGCAATTGGAAAGGCCATATTATTTGATTATGTAAGTTGATTTCTTAACTATAATTTTCACCTACATGTGTGAATGGATTTGGTAATACTTACTACCTTTATTTTTATTTTTGAGATGATGATAACGGTCACAATTACCATTCTCTACAAGTTTGAAGCAACATAAAAGAACAACTAAACAAAAATGAAGAAAATTCTATTTAAAAGTTAAAATTATTAATTGGTGCACGATTTGCTTAGGACATTGGCCGATTTCACCTAAAGGAAGCAAGAATATACTTATATGTCTTGCTTGAAGCGCATGATTTACTTAGGCATGAAGTAACACATGGAAATTTCAAAGCACATAACATATCCCACTACTTTTCATAAAAACATAGTGTCTCTCACCCCATACCACCCCTAGAGTCTCTTCCTATGTATCAAAGATATACCCAGGGTTTACAAACTCTCACTTGCTACAAGTGTCCCAGACACCTACTTAATCCTATAAACTCTGTTGCGTGTCCAATGCAGTCTCCTCTTACTCCTCTACGGATCATTGCAAAATACCTCGTGCTTGTAGAAAGAAGAGACATTTGTGCTCATCGAACACCGAGATTAAGAAAGTAGAGAGTCTTCCTGTAATACTCTCTATCCTAACACATATAACCTTCTTAAGGGGTTTTGCCCTTTTTTAAGGGCTCACCAGGGATTTTGCCCTTCGTTAAGGGCTCACTAGGCTAAAATTGATAATACGTATCCGATTCTAAACTGGATTATAATTGTCCCCTCACTTAATCTATGGAGCTCTATTGGGACGCCCAATTATAGTTGTAGACAAATAAATTAATCCTAAGTTCCTAGACTCATAAAAGGGCAGATTTTCTTTCAAAATATTATATCCCAATATTTATCATTTTAAAACCTTAGTCTCACCTCTACAAGCTATGTAAACGTCACTATTAACTACTACAAAGATATGGTTAGTCACTTATTCTAACGAGACAATTACCCTTTTTTCATCCCATTTCAGTAACTCAAACACCATACTTGTATGCATTTTCAAAAATATTCTTCAGAATCATTCTTCTACAAAATATGATTCTCTAAAACCGTTTTTTAAATATACTTTAGTCATTCCTAATTAAAACATTGGCGAAGCTATATTTTCTCTATTTCACATATTACAACGCGTATAATTTATACTCAAAATCTAAGGATAAATCATTCGATAAAACATATATACGAGACAACCATAAAAATCACAGTATATAAATCACATCCTATTCCAAGGGATAATCATTTGGCAAACCGATTATATGCAAAAATCATAAATCATAGCTTGAAACTAACTCTAATGTTTAACATGCTAAATTCGTATATATATTAAGTTCAAAAGACAACCAAAGTAATATTTAGTTATAAGATAGGATAAAAACCTCTACCTCGCTCTCTGCGCAAGTTCAAAAATGACAAGCTGGACTCCACGAACTTGGACATCTATTTTTTGGGCTTTAGACCTCTCTAACTAGAAAAATAACCCCGCCACGACGTTTGATATGCTCAATTGCTCGTACAAAACCTCCCCTTACCCAGAGACACTTCTCTCTTTTTCGCACTTTAAGTGGTAGACAAAACCTCCCCTTACCTAGGGATGTTTCTTTTTGTGCAGTCCATCGGTGGACGATGGAGCCTACTCTTACTCCAGGTCGCTTCTCTCTTTGGGCCTGAGGGATTCTAAAAGAGCCTCCTCATACGCTAGGTCGTTTCCTCCTCTAGAGTCACTAACTCAAGGAATGAACCCTTCCATTGAATAGAGCACCCTCGAATGCCACTTGAACGACTCGAATTAGACTTAAAACAACTTAGAATGAGAGAAATGAAGTTTAAGAAGTGTATGAGAAAAGAAAAACTTCACACTTGCATGCTATTTATAGCGTGCAGAGGCGGTTTTCGTACTACCACGCGTCACACGCGTGGAGCGTGACATGAGGCCCAGTCTGCACGGAGCATGATGTGCAACACCGCATCATTGCACATCAAGCTGACATGTTGGCAGGCATCAGCGTTGATGCCAGTCTAACGCAATAAATCCCCTTTTTCTATTGATTTTTTTTCAAAAAGATCAAAAACTTTAAAAAATACATAATTTTATCTCCCGAACTCCGATTCATGTGTTCTTGGTACTATTGGACTTGTATCAATGAGCCTTACAAAAGTAGAACACACATGGGTAAGTTATCATGCACTTTTCAAGTAGGTCTCACCCATGTGGTGCACTTTCTGAGGCCATAACTTTCAACCTCAGTGTCCAATTTGTATAGTTTAAGGCTTGTTATGCTCATTTTTATGAGCTCTACCACGTCCTTCAGAAAGCCCACTGAATAAACACCTTTAAATAATTTAAAATTACTAAAAATTAAAAAAATAGCTTTATTAGAGGCGTAAAATCATACAAAAAATTCACGATCATTACGCCATTGACAAGTTGGTGAGCTACCAATGGATTTGCATATTTGCACTATCGGCATGCACTGACATGTTAGTGAGTTACCAAATGAATTTTCATAGTTGCACTGTCAATAGGCATCGAAGGACTGCCAGTGATAATTGCATGCATCGGTTATTTTGGGAAACAAGGTGGTTTTGACTATTTTGGACTATGGTCAATATAAAAGGGAGTGGAAAGTGATTTTTTGTGGGGAAATAGGAGTCCAAAGAGAATCTGAGCACTGGTGGAAGAACGTGTGGAGACGATTTGCAACGAATGTGCAATGGAGATGAAGAAGAAGATCATGCCTGTGAGATTGGATCACAATCTATGCTTGATTTTAAAAATAAGTAATTTATTTCTTTTTATCTTCAAGTTCTTTATGATCATGAACTAGTGATTTATGTTAATTTCAAAGTAGACAATGAGTGATGATGCTTTCACGGTGAATTTGAATTTGAAATGTTTTAATGTTGAATTCGGGTTTCAAATAGCCTACTTCTTCTTTTTGAATGATTATATTTAGATTTCTATCCAAAGAGAAATGGTTTAGAATGAAGATTTAGTTTTTGCTCTTAATTTTTTTATCATTGGTGAGGTCAACCCGTCGGTGACTACATCGGTGAGAGAAAGTGGATGAACAATACTCTTGCATGCATATGCATGTTATTTTTTTGTCATCAATAGTATGTCCGACACATCGATTAGGTGTGGGAGAGGTGGGCAAACCTAGTCCGCCTACTATGGGTAGGGTTCAACCATTGATGAGCTCACCAATGGTCATTGGTGAGGTGGTCGACTTGTTGATGAGGCCACCGATGGTACCTCATGTTGCAAATTTTTAATGGAACTTTTAGTAATGGTAAAGTTATATTACTTACGTGTATGAATGAATAATTTTGAGGATTTTGTAATATGAATGAAGTGTCAAATAAGCACTTACTAAGTAAGGGTTAGTTAGCCCTAATGCATGTGTATGGGACCATGTGATGTGATAGATGAGTCACCCTGAAGTTATGCATCAACACTTTGAGGTCTAAGATTCCTTAGTGTCTTAACTCCAAAAGTGAGTCTTTAGCCATGTAACAAAAGGGTTTGGTATAAAAAAGGATCAAGGTCTTCCAACTCTTGAAGAGTGTAAGTTATGTAAAGCCACTTCCACGGCCTGGGAATCAAGTTTGAATTGACTAAATCATTAAAAGATGGTTAGTCCCACGTAGCGCAATATAGAAGGTTTGGATAATTATAATTGTTGGAATTTTAGCACAAGGGTCCATGATCCATAGTGAGCCCTTACTTCATGATGTTGATGAGGTGGGGTAGGCTTGAAAAGAATAAGGTTGGGTTGTGATGATCCAATATCAGTAGAGTGGAACTCCTAGATGAGGTCACCATGTCTAGAAAACCCCAAAAACTAATGCTATTGGGTTTATATGCTTGTTGATGAAAGGTATGGTTAATTATGATTTTGTATCATTCTTCTTAGTTTTACCAACGAGCTTTTCCCTGGTATGTTATTCGGAAATCCTTTGTTTTCAATTTGATTGCAATTTGACTTAGCATATTATATACTCAACATCATTGTAGTGTAAGAGTATAGGGATAAGACTTTGAGGTAATGGGAAGGTCATAGTTGTAGCTTCGAACTTACTTTTAGCTTTATGACTTACATCTCCTATTAGGTTTGTTTTAGGCATGGGAGAGTGGCATTTGTTATTTCACTAGCTTAGACATATGTAACATACAAGTATGTAGCCGTGGATTTTGCAAATTTTTTAACATGATAGACATATAAATGTTTAATAATTTTATGATTTATCACAACAAATATTTATGAAAGTGATGATCTTAATGCCCTTAATTTATAATTCCAATGTTATTCTTCTTGAAGTTTATATGAATTAGTAACCCACTACTTGGATGGAGGTGGAAAGAATTTTCAAATATTTTTCTCAAAGTTAGAGATAAAGATTTTTTAAAATATAGCATAAAATTGGGAGCATGACACCCAGTAGGGGTGTTAACAAGTCGAGCGGGCTCATTGAGGAGTGCCGCTCATCTCAAATTGAACTCGACTCTGGCCAAGTTCAACTTAAACTCAAGTCAAACTTCAAATGCACCTCAACTCAAATCGGCTTGACTTGAACTAAGTAGAACTCCCACATGAATAAGGCTCAAAATTGAACTCAAATGCAATATATAAATTATAAAACATAATTTGTGTTAATTAGGACGATTACTATAAAAAAAATACTTTGGATTGGAATTGAGCTTGTGTGAAGCCTATACTAGAGTTTCTTATACAGAAACTTCGTGCTGGACTTATCTGGAGAATATTGTATCATTATAATATTAGTAAATGGTTTATTATCCATTGGACATTTGATGTTTTTGTGTTTGAATCTTGAATAAAAGAAAATTGCTTTATCGTGAATTTTCGATAGATAATTTTATGAAATGTTTTAAAAAATAGGCTACATAGCATAGCATAGTACATAGAGGCCTAACATGGTTAGACTTTTCTGTACTATGTTAGAACTTGTATGCACCATGCTTAGGGGCTAGGGGAGGTTAGAGCATTAGGTGACTTAGGCCCTTGCCTAAGGCCCCACGAAGAAGAAAAGGCCTCATAATAGATATAATCAAGCTATGAGACTATATTAAAATTTTATTTATTTAACAAAGAGCCAAAGAGTTACTGGGATTGTTTATGTCAGCATAATTATTTTACATACAACTATTATGGGGCCTTATTGGACCATATTAAAAATATACAAGATGACATAAAAAAATGTTATTTTTAAGATGTCATAATATTTTTATGACATCTTGCATATATTCTTTTTTACTTAATATTTTATGTTATTCTTATTTCTTAGCATAGTTTCAATTATGATAGTTTTCGAATATTTTCAAATAATTTTATAATTTGAAAGAAACTTTTCAATAAAAAAATTATTGTGTACCCGACACATCTAGCCGGGCATGCAAATAATTCAAATACGCATGCTCTTTGAATAACATAGATGCATTTATATTCTAATAGAACTTATTCAAATATTTTTTCTTAAAAATAATAATATAGCAAAGGGACATCAAGCCCATGCTGAAATTGCAATAGGGTCAACTTATTGTAGCCTTAACTATAAACTAATAGCAAGTAATGTTATTAGTGCATTAGCCAAAGCCTCTAACCTTAATTTTCCTAACCATGTTCTAACTATGGGATATGATGCACTAGCCCGCCAGCTAAATATCTCTTATCACTAAAATATTTATAATAACTTAATTAATAATTTTGAATCTCAAAGTGTAAAAAGAATATATTTTAAATAAATTAATTTAATTAATATATTAATATTTTATTCAATATAAAAATAAGACACTTAAAATGTCACCTTAGGCCTTCATTTGTCTCGAGTTGGCCCTCTCACAGGCTAATCATGAAGCCTAGTCGGGCTAGATTCATCCATTTAAGTAATTAAGCTAATAAAATTAACTAATACCCAAACCATGAGGTATCAACCTCGTGTAACCTAGTCCCTTTCAGTCAACTAAATCTAAATCTAGGGCTTATACCTAAAAAATAAAACTAATTCTATGGCTATTGGGCTAAGGCTGGCCCCTGCAATGCATAATGCCACACGCCGACGATGTTTGAAAAATATTTCATGGACGTGAATTTAGAAAATTCCAGCCGGATTCCTGCATGCGACGGGAAAGCAGGCACGGCTAGGCATGGGCTGAGTCAATTCTGGCCTGTGAGGAATCTGATGACCATCTGCAATCTAAACAGTGGTAGGTTAGCAGTCTGTTAACAATACCCATCAAAGCACATTTCAGCCTGAGACGTGGGCTCCATCGATCTATCTATTCACAGTAGCGTCCAGTCTAACATGTGAGGTCAATGCGTTGATTCATGCTTCCTTCCAAATGTTAAAACGCTCATGTTGCAAAACTACTTTATGATGGATCATATCTAGGGCTGCTCAACACCCATTGAATCTTGACTTGCCCCCATGGAAGTTTCTTCTACTGCAAACATGGATCTGGCCGAGTCAAATACTAACGTACAATTCCATTTGCCCAACCACATGGCATGATCCGTCATTTGGGAGTGAGCCCTGTTAGGAGTTAGGCCCGGGCACTGGTGTCAATGGTTTGGTTCAGCACTGAAGTGAAGAACCACAGTTTTTTAGGACCTACCTAAATCGTATTGGAGTTGGCCTGTGTCAGGCCTCTCCTTTGGTCCAAATCCACTACTGATCATCTTGTATGTCAACGGTTCTGAAAGAACGCCAGTTTGCCAATCAGACAAAGGAACATCTGCCTAACCATCCATTGCTGAAGGGTAGCTAACTAGCTAAGTGCAAGATGGCCTAACTGGGCTCAATGCTTAGGCAACACTAAAGCAAGAGAACTGTTTCACCCGGTGCTACTGTGGCAAATGGATTTACCTTGTTAAGCTGGTCTTATTTAAAAGACTTGGTTACATAGTTGGAAGTATGGACACTCAAAGAATACAGACAAGTTTCAGTTCTCACGCTAAGAACGAGGAGTTGCCAACGGATTCTCAAAACAATTCCATGTGGGGAAACTGGTTTAACCTTTCAATCGGTTCGGTTGATATAAGTATTCGCCCAAATCGTACGACTTTATTAGTCAAGCGTTGGAGGATTTGACTTGATAACCTAAAAGCTTGATGTCCACTAAATTGCCGGATATACTAGACATGGCACCACTAAATCCTGGCCAGGGTCTGTTCATTCCCATGAGCAGAACTAGACTAAGCATTTGTTCTAGAATGGGTAAAATAAAAGGCAGTGTTGTAGACTCTAGCCCTAATACGTATTCAATATGAAATGAAAAATGATATTTCTATAAATCACTACTTTAATCTTTGTTTGAATTGAGAAAAGTAAATTTCCCTTGTTAAGTGAGACCCACCTTTCTTTGTCTAATCAAAAACTATAATAGGGCTTTGGTGCATAGAAGGTGGAGTATACAAAAATGTTGAGCCCACATGGGGACTGCACACTATTGTTCCAATATATATGAGTGGGACGTAGGATTACTCTTTTTGATATAAACGTTGATAACCCTACACACAATTTGTCTTTGTCTAATGAAAACCTATACCTGAGTTTTGATTGTATAGATAGTTACATGACAATAAAGGGCTCACTTTGTTACTTTGTTTATGTCCAATCAAAACTCAAGTGTAAAGTTTTGTTGGACAAATTGAGTACAAAGAAATTGCTTCTTTCATGGTATTTATCAACAAGGGGTTGGTTATAAAGGGCGGAGGGAGGGGGGGAATGATTTTCATACACACAATTTATTTAACAAAATTTTACACTTAGGTTTTGATTGGACAAAGAAAAATATGTTTCACGTGACAATAGGAGGTCCATAATTTCTATCCAATCAATTAAAACCCATGTGTAAAATTATGTTGGATAGATTGAATTTGAGCAAATCATTTCC
Source organism: Saururus chinensis (assembly GCA_035235625.1). Classification (NCBI taxonomy): domain Eukaryota; kingdom Viridiplantae; phylum Streptophyta; class Magnoliopsida; order Piperales; family Saururaceae; genus Saururus; species Saururus chinensis. The sequence goes on from CP141142.1 coordinate 29,170,912, forward strand.
TTTTTGGTATTAAGCAATAAGGGGGCTATATGGGGGGTGGGATGGGATCATTATAATACTCTATCCATCCTAAATTAATAGCTCTATTTAGCAAAAAAATTTGTTTTATACTAATAGCTTCATTTTATTAAATTTAAGTGCTTGGGTACTTTAAAATAATATCACAAGCTTGTTTTTTCTTCTCTTAGATGTAAGTTTCACCAATCAATAAAAATTACCATTTTCCTAAATATAACAATTAATATAGGACAAAGAGAGTATAAAAGATGATGTGGGATTAAAAATTTGAGCCTATTTAACATGTGTGATCCTCCATCTAAGTGCATCAAATTAAAAAGTGTCCATAGAAAATGCCAAATTTTTATAAAGGCAAATTACACTTAGACCCCCAATCTTTGATAAAATTATTCTAACATTGCTTGATACATAAAAAATTATGCATCAAACCTTGCCATAATAAAATTGTCAATAGTCATTCCTTGTGGCGACACACTACGTTATTACAAATTTATCTTATAAACCAAATAGGGTTCTGCATTAGTCCATGTTTAATAATCATAATAAATACTAATAGAAAATAAATTGGCACTCATGTCGACCCCCTCACACCTTCCTTATGTCGATGCACTGGGTTTGTGTTGAGCCTTCTTAGTCAATTGTGGACTCATCGACACAATAGCAAGTTGAAATCTTGTCTAATAAGTTGAGGGGCCGATAGTTACAACTAGGAAATCCCTCTTCGTCCGCTCTAGTGACCATGGGGCAGCTTTGCCAACCCTTCCTCGATGGGTCGTTGAGTACCCAAGGGTACTAGGCCCCCCGGCCAAAATCTCCATGGCCTCAATCACTGATGTCGACCGACGATGTGCTCCAAATCAAAACCCAACTAGGGGCATGAAGCACGACATGTCTCTCTACAAGGCGGCCTATGCTCTCAGTAGGGCAATGCCACACTCTTCCTTGGCATGTGCAACATCACTGAACACCACAAAATCAATGTTGTTGCCCACTGCCATCACGTGGGGTTCCAACCAGTCAATTGGCTATAAAGACAGCACACACATGTGTTCAAACATATGTTAAGTTAATTCAATTATACCTATCAATACAGAATGATCCCCACTTATGCAAAACATCACAAAGAATTTATACCGAGGCAATCCTACATCTCCGAGTGAATTCCTCCTTCCCACCCATCTGTCCTCTAGCCACATGTTCTTATATAAGTAAAGGTGCTTACGAGCCGAGTCAAACTGAGTTTTGAAGTTTTTTGACTCAAGCTCGATTTTTAACAACTCAGCTCGAGCTCGATTTTTGACAGCTCGGCTCGAGCTCGATCGAACATCTAAGTGCCTAGCTCGGTGCCTAGCTCGAGCTCTGTTCTGTAAAGAAACTCGAAACCCAACTTCAGTTAGAGCTCGAAAACATGTTATAGCAATTTGAACTTATGTTCGAATTGAGCTCGAATCCCATTTACAACTCAAACTATTTTTTCTATAATAAATTATATTAATTTAAAAAATCACACTAACATTACAAAAATAAAAAAATTTATAAAAAAACATAATTCTATTCTATTAAAATTGTAAATATTACTCCAAAATATATGATTAAAATAAAAGTTAATAAATTACCCAACAAAAAATTTTCATTGGCTACCAAAAAATTAATTAATATTATTCAAATATCTCATATAATAGATATAATTATATAAATAATATTAAAAAATAATTACCTAAATAACATAGAGAAAAATATATATACCAATATGATGTTCTTTTTTGCCACGCATCTGCTAGCACTGTCGCTTGTGTGGGTGTTTTTTTCAAAAAAATTTATAATTTTGTTCATCTAAAGGACAAAATTAATATAATGTATGGATTTCATATTTTAAATTTCATCCTTTAAAAGATATATACTGATTTCGTCGTTTGGACTGATAAAATAATTTTATCCTCTCTTCTCTCTCTCCTCTATAATTTCCTCTCTTTTCACTATCTCTTCTCTTTTCACACACTCTCTCTCCTCTCTCTCTCCCCTCTATTTACACACACTCTCTCTCTCGACTATCTCTCCTCTTTCTCTCTCCTTTGTCTCTCTCTTCACATACTCTTTCTATTCATTCTCTCTTCTCTATATCTCTATTCAATCTCTCTCTTCTCTCTTTTGGCTATCTCTCTTATTCTCTGTCCTCTCTCTCTCTCTCTTCACTCTCTCTTCTCTCTCTCCTCTCTTATCTCTCTTCCTCTCTTTCTATCTCTCTCTCATGTATGTGACATGAGCCCTAACTCTAAGAAGTGGAGAGAAAGTATAAAATTTTAATTTAATTTATTCTAACTTATATATTATATATTAAAATATTAAAATTTAAATAAAATATAATGTATTTGTGAATGATAAAATTAATATTTTTAAAAAAATTATGATTTCGTCATTTAAAATAGAGGAGAGATAGAAGAGAAAAAGAAGAGAAACAAAGAGGAGAAAAAGAGAAGAGAGATAACCAAAAGAGAGAGGAGAGAGAGAGTGAATAGAGAGGGGAGAGATAGAAGAGAGAGAGGAGAGAGAAGAGAAATAAGTACATTGTATTGATTTAAGCATATTTATTTTATCCTTCTAAAGGATGAAATTATGAAAAATTTTAAAAAAATCTCCCAGGTGTCCGCGCCTAGTCAGTGAAAAGGAATACCATATTGGAAAAAAAATTCTATGTTATTTTGATTCTTATTTTTTAACATTATTTATATAAATTTTCTCATATAATAAATAATAAAAAACAGAACTAGTCACCAAAGTTATGACAACTCCTATTCACATATTTCATATCTAATTACTATAGTGACTACAAAAAAGTTCATAGAGATAATTATTTGGACTTTAGCAATAACATATTTCATGGTGTGTGAATTTCTTGTAAAATAAAAAATTATTATAGTTGGAACTTAACAGCAAAATCTAGACTTGGTTCACTGGATATATTTGTAGGCAAAATTTAAATATAGTTTACTAAATTTTAAATTTTAAACTAATATAATTGGTTGAATTAAGAATGTTTATTATGCAAGTAGAATTACATATTTATATTTATTAGGATTAGAATGATCAAAAGTAATATTTAAAAATTAGATAATATTATATAGATGAATAAGGGTAGAATAGAAATAAAATAATTTATCATACATGTATTCTCAATTTTATTAATAGTAGGATTTATATTTTTTGAAATATAATAGCACAATATGGGTATTATATATCATATTATATAGTATATTATATACTATATATTAATGTATATGTAGTATATATATATTTTAAAATAATATAAAATATTATGGGTACATAAAAAATGAAAGTTAAGAAATTTATATAATATGGGTATTATATACTATATTATATATCATATATTAATATGTGTATATTATATATATTTTATAAAATAATATAAAATATTATAGGTACATAAAAGATGAAAGTAAAGAAATTTATATAATATGGGTATAATATGTAAGAAGTAATATATTACAAATCGAGTCGAGTTCAAGCCGAGCTTCGAGTTAATTTTGAGTCGAACCGATCAAATATCGAGTCGAGTTAATTCAAATTAGCCCCTATTTAAAATTAACTTATTTATTTTCAAATATAAACTAAACTCGAGTTGAGCCCACTTTGGGTTAAGCTAAATTTGAATCGAACTGAAACCTGTTCAAATCAACGAACGGCTCAGCTCGTTAGCAGCATGCACTCAAAACCTGAGTTTTCACGTCGTATTGGAGGTGACTGTCATTGAGAGCATTTAGGCTTAGGGTTTATGTACTTAGAACATATTAATAACTGAGGATGCAGTGTAGCCAAGAAGAGTCAAATTGTTCAGTCACATCAATGCAACCTGGCCTGCATTCATGAAGACCCAACACTAAGAATTGTCGGCACAACCAAGGGGATCTATCAATACCTATCGATATAACCCATAAAATTCCCAATAAATGCAAGGATATTTTATAAAATTAACAATAAATTACATAAAATACCTGGGTGCTATAGTATGTCCCCACATAGCGAGGGAATTGAAGGTAGGTTGGGCAAGTTTCTAATCCCTGAGTGCGGCTTCTGTATCCTTCCTTCGAGTATGCCACAGTCCTAAGAGACAAGTCTCGAACTCGTCATTCAAATCATCATGTGCAGAGATATGCCGCCCACGACATTTTCATGAATCCTCATGGATAGATACCCTCATGTGGAGAAGAGGAGAATCAATAGTACGGGCAATGGAGACAAAGCAAATGGGTGGTTTTAGGGAGTTCCTGCTCTTCAACGGCTGATGAGAAAGTAAGTCAGTTCAGACAAGAGGATGACTTTGCCAGTGGCGCTGTCATGTACTTAGAGTTGTCACGCTATAATATTTTTCATGTATATTTTTTAAAATATAATAGAAAAAATATTTTTTCTTAAAGCATTCATCGAGATATCCAATCATGCCCCGTAGCCCCCTTAGCCCTAACTAGCCAGAATGTGTCGTAAATTATTAACCCAAGACCCGGGCTAGATTGAAATACATAGCTATTACTTTATTAAAAAATAATTACCAAAAGAAAGTAAATAAAATTAAACACAATATATTAAGTATAAGCATAAATATTCTTACACGTATCTAAATTCATAATCATAAAGAAGTTCAAGCCTTCAAGAGTATTAAATAAGCCCATAACTATCAAAAGGATGACTCACTCTTAACATAGGTATAAAGTCTCAAAGTTATATTACATATCAACTATTAATTGTCCCATAGCAGATAATCTATCCCTGCTTAACATTTTTTTAGTCTTCACATGAATTCTGAGCACCTGTATGACACAATCACACACAGAATCCCATAGGGTACCCATAACCTGCTATGCCCTAAAATTTTTAAACTCAATTTTATAAATAAAAGAATGAAAATAAAATTTTAATTTTTTTGTCAAATATTCGACAAATTATCTCGGGGTATGAGCCAATCATTTTTCAAACATCGAGTATTAAATCATAGTACAATAATAATCTAAGTCAAATAATATCTTAAATCACACAGGGTCTTGCCCGAGTATATGGCCAAATATTTTAACAAGAGCAAATACAAACGAATTAGCACTCATGTACCTAAAGTTATCTAACTTTAAGTAAGAAAATATTAAAAAAAAAATTTATATGAGCCCGGGCTCATATACGCCTACGTGAGCCCTGGCTCATATACGCCTACGTGAGCCCTGGCTCTATGGGCCGTTGGATTTACATCCGGCAGCCCATAATACTCATGGGCATTTAAACTCATGAGTATTATGGGCGGCTAGATGTAAATTTGATGGCCCATAGAGCCCAAGCTCACGTAGGCATATATGAGCCTGGGCTCATATAAACGGGACTCAAATATTAAACATAAGTAAGCCTAGCAATATCATTCTTTTTTCCTTTTGATAAAACTATCATAGATATAATAAGCCTTGTCTTCTATTAGGGTTGATCCAAATTTGTTGATGTCTTAATTAAAGAAGTTTATTTAGATTTTGGAGTCCTAACATTGAGTTAAGTGTTAATAGAGAAGATGGAAAAATATATATAAACAAATATTCTTTGTGTAAAATGCAAATGATGTACCTCTTTATCCATTGTTCGAACATTCATTACCATTCATGTGCCATTGGAATTATTATAGAATCATAAACTTTCTTTATGTAAGATTAGACATTTAATTGTCCATGATGAAGTGAGAGAGAGTCGTACAATAGGCATGTAGGATATTTCCATCGGTCACTTGAAGTATCAATATCTGCAACATAAAATAAGGAAGTCAGTATTTTTTTAAAAGGTAAAAAATCTAAATGGGTCATTTATTGTGTATTAGACTTAAAAGGATTCAAAACTTCTTTGAAAACAATATTCTTTGTAGATTTCCTTGGAATTGTTTTATCATTTACAAAGTTAATTAATATCTTTGTTTTTTATTTTGATGTTCCTCTGGATAAAGCGACATATAAGTGGCCATGTGAAAAAAATGGTTGTGGCAAATAGATACAAGCATTCTTTATTGTTTGTCCATGAGCTTTATTGATTGTCATTGTAAAAGCCAATCTTATGGGAGATTATTTTCTCTTAAAATGAAATGGAGATAATGTTCGTTTTTAGCCAAGCATACTTGAATTCTTGGAAGTAGTACAACTTTTCCTTGGCATCCACCACTTGCAATTTTAGCATGGATGACATTATTTTGAAAAGAATGAAAAATCACTTTTGTCCCATTACATAGACCATGTTTGAGATCAATATTTCACAACAAAACGATAGGGCAATTTTTTTAAAATCATGTTGTGTAGTGGAAAACCATTCGGCAGAGTCAACAAATTGAGGAATTCTTCTAGGTAGTAGTTGTTCATATCATCCACTGCTATGTCATAATTATAATATTCAACTTCTTCTTCAAGAGAGAGATATATAATGGCTGAATTCAACTCATCAACATATTTATTTTTTGTTGCTAAAATACATCTTTTTTATAGATTTGTTGGGTCTAGGCTTGAACCTACTAAGTTTGGGAAATGTTATGATATTACTTTCTATTTGTCGTCATCAAAATCATCATATTCAATCATCATCTCAAGTGGTATTTGGACAAAATTATCATTCATTGAATATTCTTCTCCATTTCCAATCTGTAGCAATTATTTGCAAAATTTTGCGTATGTTCTTGTAATATCCCAGAATTTTCCTAGGTTTGAAAAATTAAATATGTAGAAAATAAGGTATTAAGCTTCTTAGTATAATAACTTCTTCCCTAGACAAAATTTGTAGCTAAAACCTATGTAATTAGAAAGTCGACAGAAAAATCTTCAAAACGCAACTAAGAAAGTGCAAATCGGAGTCCGGATAAAAGAGATACGACTATTCGAAGTTAAACATATCGTATAGGGCTTGTTTACTTGATTTTAACATGTTATTAGGCCATTTAAGTCATTTTGCGGGCCCTGTTGTTTATAGTTCCGAAATTAATTTTTAGAGGCCCAATTAGGTGGCCTAATTGAGGGGGATGGGCCCAACTTCTAAGGGGATTAGGAACCCTAATCCTCATGCTTATAAAAGTCCTTATTAGGGCATAATAAAGGGTTTTGGGGGGCTTTAAGAAAGGAGAGAAGCTGGAGGCTCCGGTGGCGGAGGATCGATGGCAAACTAGCAATTAAGGTAGGTTGGTTGTCTTAGTTCGAGTCGATTAAATTTGTATATTATTATGTAATTAAAATGAACAAAAATCTCTACAATGGTTATGTGATTTCTTAAACAGTATAGTGCAGAGATCACTATTCCCATAATTACGCAGAACAGAGAATCTGCAATAATTAAAATAAAAACCTCCAATTGATGGCCACCGGCCGGCCACTGGCGGGCCAGTCTCCTTCCGGCCAGAAACCCCAGTCGCTAGGTGAAAGCGACTAGAGGCAACCTGCCAGCAGCAAGTTCCGCCACCGTCATGCGGGCCTGTGTTTCGAAAAAAAAAAGGAAAAACACTAGTCGTGCCGGCTTCGGTCTTGCTGGCCCAGCCAGTAGTGGCCCTGTCCTGGGCTGTGGAGGCCCTGGCCATGCTAGCCCGGGCTGCAAAGGCCTTGGCCATGCTGGCCTGAGCTGCGGCGGCTTCGCCACATACTTGTTTTTTTTAAAAAAAATTAGGGGCTTTAGCACCACCTGGCCACCGGGCGGAGGCGGGGCCAGGCCCATCGAGTGCCCAGACCCTCCCCGCTGTGGAGGCTGGAGGCAACACCACCAAAGGCCAATAGGTCTCTGGCCTACATCGGAGAAGACGACCGTGCAGGTTGTCGCTGGACTAGGTCAAGTTACCCGACCTAGTTTGGTTCGCTTTAAAAAAACAAAGTAGACTCACTGAACCGGGCCCAATTTAGTGAGTTAAAATAGTCAAAAAAATTTGTAAAAAATTAAAAATAACTATGAGCATATGAAGAGTGTGAGTGCCCTTACCAAGTTTTAGATCAGGGAAAAATCCTAAAGACTTTAAAATGACTAATTTACCCTTGTGACAACATAGAACAATACTTAATGACTAGACTTAGGGGCTCTGATTCAGAGGTCTATGAGTTAATTTAAAAAATTTTAAAAATCTTAGTAAGATTTTAATATGTATCCTAAATTTGGATTAAGCCATAAGCTAGGGAAAAATCACAATAAATAGATAATTGACTATTTTACCACTAGGGTTAAGGTAGGACAGTTAATTGAACTGGGATCGGTTCATGGGGTTTACGACCCCGTTAAACAGTAAGAAAATTACCTCAGGTTTATAACATCAAGATGTACCCCTGTGATTCATTTTGGTCCTTTTAGGGTTCAGGGGGGCCCTAATTAAAAAGACATAAATACCCTTATGAATGGACTAGCCCGCATCCCCGTGGATAAAATTAATGGGCCAATGTGATACGGAAACCTTTAGAGAGGTCACAGACTTACTCGAGAATGGAAAGGACCATGTCTAATGTTGGATAATTACTTTAATGCCCTTAGGTGCATTATGACCAGTTTTTCTATTTAATTAATCAATTAACCCAAGGAGGGTTAGGGCATGGGAGCTCGAACATTCAACATTCTTAATATCATTATCGAGTTTGATTCTTGATATTATGATTTTCTTGGACCTGTGGGGTCTATATTGTTTATGTTTTTTATTGTTTTATTGATTGTTATTGTTGTTGTGATAAGAATTTATTATTTATTTAAGATTAATGAAAGATTAATCAAGGGGGTTAGATAGCTTTGGATTCGGCGAGATTACCTAATCAAGATAAAGACTAAAATACCCTCATAGGGGTCTCGGACTAGTTCATGGAGTAAACAAAGCCTTTGAACTGATGATTTGCCTTGGTTGATGAACCGATGACAATTTCGAGTTTTAAACCCTAGTCTAGAAGGGACTAATATGGTTTGGGATAGTCATTCAAAATCCTAGCTTTATGATGAGCAAGATAGGGTTTAGAATGGTTTCCTGAGTTTTAGCTCTATTGAGGAGTTGCTAATTTGACCGTGTAGTTGCACCCCCCATTGGAGGGAGCTCTGCATAAGCCAGGCTCACTTCCTATCTAATGAGGATCATTTAGTTTACACGCATTTGGATTAGCTGACGTCCTGCTTAGTTGACTTTTCCCGCCACTTCTATTCAGGTGTAGTTGTGGGTCATGTCTTTCACTCCAGTCAAGTCCTTTATGGGCTAGGATGGGTGATGGTACTTCCTGGTAAATTCTAGGGGCCTGGTAGATTCCAGGGTTTTTATTATGGATTTACCTTTGAGGGTGGTATATGGTAAGTGTATCATTTGTGACTTAGGTTGACATCTGATGAGTCTGTCTATCATTAGGATTAGACGAAGATATTAATTATCGAATAATAGTTCGAGATATAATTAATAACCATTTTTTATATTGCTTGTTTAATGAGAACAAGTGAAATCATTAAAGGACTTGCATAAGATGTAGGTTGTTTTAAAATACTTAAGCATTACATGTGTGATGCTATGCTTTTTAGAATAGTATAGATTTTAGGCAGAACTATGCTTGGATCCGATCATGTTGGAAACATTGGAGATGCTATCTAATTAGTACGCATGCAACTAACATCAGGTGATGTTGGCCTGATCCTAAAAAATTTAAATTTTACTTTTGTTCTTTTGAAATGCTTCTCCAAGGGGAGGAGATGCATGGTTGTTGTTTAGTCTTGTTTGGTTGCAGGTTCTTTAGATGGGACGTTGCAACATCAAGACGTTGGTGGGTATTTGAGGACAACATTGCACTAGTGGGATCTAGTTTTTTGCTTATACAACCTTGTAAGTAATTGTAATTAATGGCGGGAGGGCCAACTTTTCTTGGTTGTTTATTTTCGGATAGATGGAAGACTTGTACTTAGAGGGTTAACAGGCTATTTATTGAATTTTGACACATATAATAATATCATATGTTTTGATATTTGTATTTATAAACCTCAGTTATCACGACTTGGATAATTAATCAATTGACTTAATTTGATTTAAATAAAAAAATTTGTGATTTATCACGTGCCCTTTAATTAAAAAGGGTTTTAAAAATCTAGGTCGTGACAGTTATTACTCTCATGTTGTTGACCAAAGGTAATATTTGAACATAATTCCATAATTATGATCGAACAAGACTTGCATTGACAGTCTCCTCTTTTGTTTCGCAAGGTACAATAGGTGCACTTATGTGAAGTCACCACCTAAAAAAACAATTTTACCTCCAATAGTTTATTAGTATTTAAATTATCACGAAGTGATCTATCTAGTGCTTCATCTTATATTATTATTGAAGCTTTTTTCAATAATGATGTTAATCCACTTTGTTTGGATATGTTGCACAAACTATTTTGAGTAATGTCTATTAGGATTTTATACCCACCTGGTACAATGGAGGCGACAACTCCAGATATTGTTGTGGCAATTGCTATGAGTCATTTTCTCCTAATTTTGGCAAGTATAGCTCTGCATAAGAATGTTTTTCCTATTCCCCCATGCCATCAACAAAGAAAAAACCACTTCATTTTTTTTCGACCTTATTTATGCTAACATCATTTTAGTTCCACCTTGTTTATGATGACATCGAATGTATGTTTTTGTTCATGACTTAATAAATATATACTACCCATATATGACCTGGAGTTTTTATAGTCCTTTCTTCAATAACCTCCCTTGATGGGGGAAAGGGATATATCATTCATTTGTTGCACGGATATATCATATTCCTCTAAGCTATGGCCCATACTCTTTAAACATTCAAACAAATTACTCAACACATATGATGTAAGGATTTCATTTGAAGCTCCCATTTTATGTATAAAATATTCAGCCACATCCTCAAACATAGGTTTCTAACATTATTAGGTTCGCAAAATGCCAAGATAGTGGCAAACATGCGGCATAAGGCTCCTAACATTGAATAGGTTTTGGCCTCTTCTAAAGATGATAAGTCGTTGTCATCTTACAAGAGTCCTTTCTTTTGCCATGTTCCTCAAAATGTTCTACAATGAAACCTATTAACATTCAATAATGATTTAAATGATTTAGATGATCTGCCTCCTCAAGTGTGACTCAATAATAGTCTCAAGTAATATCTTTCGCCTTCTATTGGATTTTGCATCGTTAATTGTCGTGACCCAGATTTTTTAAAACACATTTTTAAGTGAAAAACAAACATGAAACAATTAACGAGAATTTTTTTTTTAAATCAAATCAGCCGACTACATATCCAAGTCATAATCGTTGGGGTTCATAAATACGAATAGTAAATCATATCATATCATAAGAGTATCCAAAAATCCATAAATAAGTAAACAATACATCTAAGTGCAACTCTTACATCTGTATGGAAATAAGCAACTAATCAAAGTTGGCTCTCACGCCATTATTACAATCATTCAAAATGTACTGAAATAATAGAATTAAATCTTACTAGAGCTAAGTCATCCTCAATCTGATAGTTTGGTCCCGATCCCGCTAATCCTCACTAGAAGATCCTGCAAAACCAAGTCATTGAATATACTAATACCCAATAGGAAGCTGAATAATATGAATGCAAAATGTTATAACATTTTATGCAAGTATGTTAGGTTCCCACTTGAACCAATTATCAAATCAATTCTTATTATAATTCCCCATCAATTTCCCCCACTTAGGAAAACTAATAACCCGCCTAACTTCATATACAAATACATCAGATGTCAATCTAAGTGACAAATGATACACTCACTGTAGACCATTCACCAAGGATAATTCCACCAAGACCCTGGAATCCACCCGAAAGTATCATCTCCCAACCTAGCCCCTAAGGACTTGACCGGAGTGGAAAGGTATGGCCTGCAACTATACTTGAACAGAAGTGGTGAGAGACACCAACCAAGCAGGATGTTAGTGACCCTAACTGCGTGTACACTAAATGATCCTCAATAGATTAGTGTGAGCCTGGCTTATGCAAAGCTCCCTCCAATAGGGAGGTGCAACTACACTGTCAACTCAAATAGATCATCAATAGAGCTTAGACTCATAGGTCAACCCTAACCCATTAGCCTCATCAGACTAGGTTAAAGCCCCCAAAAACTATCCTTAGTTCATCAACCAAGTTAGTTGCTAGGTCAAAAACCCAATTCATAGATGGGTTTTCAACCCCTCTAAGGGTAATTTAGTCTTTGTCTTGATTAGTTATCAACCCCCATCCAAAGCACCTTACCCTTGTTATTTATTCTTTATTACTTTTTATGCATTATTTTACATGATGCAACTATACACATAAACAATTTAATAAAGCCTAAGAACTCACAAATAATTCAGCCATATTATTATTAGGGTTTAGGCTAAAAAATCACTAGGAAGCCCATCTTTACTCCCTGGGTAGGGCTAGGGCAGAAAAACGGTTGAATTACGATTAAATTTCAAAAATAGTTCATATGTATCATACTGCACATATATGTACTATGTAGGATATGTTACATCCCCTATACAATTGCATATACCAAACTAGTACCACTATACAGAACAAGTTTGGTTTAGTTTAGTTTAAATAAAAAAAAATTACCATGGGCCTGAAACCCGACCCATTGGGCCCAGTGTTGTGGCCTAGTTTTGGGCCGGGTTAGAGGTTAATGACCTTAGGCCGGGTCGAGGTTGTCTTCAACCTCCCAATGCACTTTGTGCTCTTTTTTTATTCTTCGGAAGCTCATCCAGAGCATGGTGGCGGGCGTATAGCCAGAACACGGTGGGGCTTCGTCAAACGATGGAGAAGCAACACGGCACACCACCATAAGCCCACGCGACTGGCCTCTCCTCCTCTGACATCCAACCTCCAGAAGGCATAGATCCACCCGGTGATGCAAGGCCGACTGAGGTGATCTTAGTCCTTCGATCACTAGTTGCCGACCGGTGATTATTTTGAGGCAGTTAATCGAATTCTTGCCACTTAGCCGCACCGTGATTTCCCAATCATTTGCTAAACTTTCACTGCCCATCTCTTGGGATTCCGCCTCCTGTTCCACCCATGCTGAGAGGCATCAGGCCGTTGCGGCCGGTGGTGAACTGTGATATGGCCACTACTCTCATTTCTCCTTCTCTCACTTGATACTGGCTGCATCAAGCCGTTCTGGCCAAAACGGAGCAGAGCGTCCGAAAAAGCCATTTTTTTTCTTACTGTTTCCCTTCCGGCAACCAAGGTTTAGGTCGAAAGAAAATATCCAACCACTTGGTGAAGCGGCCAGAGGCTGCCCGGTGACTGTTCACTTGAACCACATGAATTTTTTTCTTTCTGCAAATTCACTGTTCTTCATAATTACATGAGCAATGGTCTCTACAACTGTTACAAAATTACAAAACCATTGCAAAGATTACTATTTATTTTAATTATAAAACAACAGGCAGATTTCACTAATCATATAATCTACTTCTCAATTATCTAATGAAATAACTATTAATCTTGACTTGAAACTAAGACAGTGAACCTACCTCAAACGTCGGTTTGCCATCGATCCACAATCGCCAGAGCTTCGCCTTCGACCACCTTCTTCCTCCTAATGACCTCTAATTTTTCTAAGGCACAATTAGAGTTGTAATTAGGGGAATACCCAAATATATAGAGAGGGAATTAGGGTTTAATTATTAGGTAAGGACTAAACCAAGATAGGGATTCCTAAGTGGTTTAGACCATCCTAAATTAAGTGGTTCGTCCACCCCTTAATTGGGCTTGCAATGGGCCCTGCAGATCTTTCTGTACATTCCAAAAATTATTCTACATACCCAAAATTTTATAAATTTCTCAAAATTTTAAAAAAATAAAAAAAATAAGGAAAAATTCTTGAAAATTGCCTAAAATTTCCTAGTCATTGCATTAATTCTACCAATAACTTTTATATTTTTTCATTGTGACAAAAAATAAGATTGCTTGTTCCACACATAATGTTCTAGGAATTCTCTGTATAAACATACACATATTTTATATATAAGAAAAATCATGCAACATATTTCCAAATCATCGGAAGTAAACAAGAATTAAAAGCTAAAATGGGATTTTTCATGCAATTTTCTTTATTCATATGAATTTCATAAATTGGCATTAGACCATATTTTTAATGATTAAATCGTATAAAATCACATACTTTGGAAATTTTTTACCAAATAATACTAGAGTAATAGAGGATCTATAGAAATTGTATTACCCCAAAATTCAATTGTATGAGGAATAAAATAATTTATTAAAGGTGAGGGCTAATTTGATCTTTTGACCTACCCATGGCCTCGAGACCCTAAAATAAGAAATATAAATATAAATCAGTACTTAATAGTATCACATTTAAAAAACTTTGGGGCTTTTTTTAGCTTTCAAAATAAACTACGGTTTTTACAATTAAAACTGTTTTTACCCAATTTATCTACATTTTCCGAAATTCACTATAAATTAACTGAAATAGTCAATAATACCTCAAACATATAAAAAATAATCTAAAAATTCCTAGAATCACTTACTAATGAATTAATTATGGAAATCGTCAACAAATCATCAATGTTAACACTTTAAGCAATGATGATTCTTAAAAGGGCATAGGATAGAAAATAATTTAAAAATCAAATTCCCTTACCTTGAATTCTGTGGAGGATGCTTAAAATCTTAAATTAATTTTCCCTATTCAATGAGGTATATTCAATAGATTAATTTCACCAAATTGTAGAAAGAAAAGCATATAGAATGAAATAAGGAGATAGAAAATTTTACAGAGAGAAAATAAATATGGGGAAAAAGGATGTGAAGAACCTACTAAAATATAAAAATTTAAATAAAAATTTTGAGAGAATTTAGAATGAAAAGCTTGGATAGGAAGGAAATGGAAGAGAGCGAAACTAGAGAAAGAAAAAGAAAGGTTTGTACGCACCTCAAGGAAGAGAGAAGAGAGACCGGTTCCGGTGGAAATAAACTTGGGAAAGGGTCAGGGTATTTATAGGAATTTATTGGATAATTTTATAGGAATTTACTGGATAATTTTCGGAATTTATATGTATTTCTATATAATCATCAAGTTTTTCACCAATTTCCTCTTTTAGATAAACATGGATTTTATAGTTACTTAGGATTAGATTTTTTTTAAGTTGGTTAGAAATCCTAATTCCATTGGTTCGTATTAGCAAGTGGGGGGGCGGGGTTGTTGGTAATTTGGATTTTTATGAATTTTATTAAGAGGAGAGAGAAAGAGTTTTTGGTGCGCGCGCGCACACACACACACACACACACACACACACACATATATATATATATTCCTACCAGAATTTGGATTCTAAAAATCTAAACTAAGTCTATGGAGTAGTTAAGATGTTAATTTATGGTTATCGAATTGCATCCCAATTATTATCTTAATATTTTTAGGTAGAATATCAATAATTATACCCTTCTTATACCCCTACTTAATTAATGGGGTTTTTTCTATCATTAACTCTAAAATTTATATTGAGACAAAAATACCCCTAGCCACCTTTCTTCTCATATTCCATTCTCATTCCACCATCCTTATTTTCATCTCCGTTCACCTCACCTCGCGCCACCAGTTACTGCCCCTCGCTTATGGTCACTACCCCTTCTCCTTCTCACCGGCCCAGTAAGCACATATAAGATGCCCCTCCTCTGTCTCCACCCCATTCTCCCTCTCTCTCTGATCTCACTATGTAGTATGTTCTCACTTCTTAGATTCGATCTCCAATCTCCTTCGCACTTTGATTGCTTCTTGCCCAGATGGCATATACATCTTGTCCAGCATCATGAGCACTAGTGTAGCCTACCCCCCGACCACCAGAAGCCTCGCCCAACCCTTGTCTTCCACTCTTGATCTCACGCCGAAGGCAAAAATTGACCAAAAGCCGCCCTCTCGCTGGAAACTTAGGAGCCTCAGCGCTTAGGGTAAGTTCCAAAGGGATCGAGCCTCTCCGGGAACTAGGAAGAGGATCAGGCCTGCCACGCCACTCCTCTGCTAGAAGTTCAATGAAGATGCTGACTTGTGCTCGTCGACCCGCCGAAGAAGCCTCCAGCCGAATCTAGCGCTAGGGGTAGCAGGAAATTGAGTTGTGGTGGAGAATAAATATTTACTCTCTTCATTATTTACAAAGAGATTAAATTACTTTTTATGTTATATAAAAAGAGAGTAAATATTTACTATCAAGTAAATATTTACTATCAAAGGAGTACCCTCTGCCCACGGCCAAACCCGGTTATGTAAGGCGATCTAATCATCAGCTTCAGGGGTAGTGACAACACAAGAGTGGCCATCTTTTCTATCTTGGGCAGGTTTGTTGGCTCCGGAGCTTTCAGGTCCAGTTCAACAATCGGAGGCGGGGGAGCCGGCTATTCAGTAGCCTTTGCTGCAGGCTAAGGTGTCTTCGCTGGAACCAGTGGCACTGGCATTGGTAGAGCTTCCTCCGCAGCCTGTGGAGGAGGCGGATCTTTAGGAAGTAGGCGACCTCGTCTTCCTGGATGTGGCGGAATTCATTGAGGGCCTTGGTGGAGGAGAGGGGAGAAGCCAAGATAAGGGAGGTTGGGCTAACTGTAACCGAGGAAATAGCTCTTGAAGGTAAAGGAAAAGTAGCTGAGGATGGCGAGGAAGAGGGAGGAGATCCATAAAAAAAGAATGGAAAAGATCCGAAAGATGGTCGAAGGAAGAAGAAAGAATCTAGAACAAGAAGGAAGAAGAAAGGGAATGAAAAAAAAAAGGGTAAATTTGTAGAAAAAGATCACGTGAATTAGACGACAGGTGGCAGCTTTTTTAGGACCCAGAGTCAGATAAAGTCTGCTCATAAGAACATATGATAGTTTCTTCTTAATTAATTCCAAAAATCTTCAAGAAAAATAGAAAAGAGAGATGGGCCGGCCAAGAAAATGAGAGAGAAGGGCTTAGATTGGCTCGGGTTAGGGTGGTTCTGACTTTGGGTGTTGTTTATTTTAGACAAAACTGGCATCTGATCTCACGAGTAGGCTTTATCAGACTCCAGGTCTAAAAAATATGTGATGCCAGGTCTAAAAAGCCTGTGAAATCAAATTAAAGGTCATGTGATTTTAATTTTTAAACAAAACTACCCTTCTTCTACTTTCTTCACGTTTCTCCTTCATCTTCCACCTTCTTCACGTATCTTTTTCCTTCCACCTTCATCTAGATCCTTAATCCCTCTTTTTTTCCTGCTTCTCTTTCTTTCAACATGGATCTCCTCTTCTCCTCCCTCTTCGTCGCCGTCCTCAGCTACCTCCTCCTCACCCTTGGGGCCCACCTCCATCAGGATCTAAACCTTGGCCCATCTCCAGCCCAACCTCCCCCACTTTGCCCCCCCCCCAACCAGAGCCTAGTCATCCTCACCCGTACCTACGGCCTACTCCTCAGCCTCCACCTCAGCTTCGTCCTCGTCATGGTTGTTGCTTCCTCCCACACTGTCTCCCTCTTCTTTAAGACTTACAATGTCAACTTCTCCTCCTGGCTGGTGCCTTCAACATGGATGTTTTATCCCGGCCCTCGACTGGCTTGACCTCCAGGGCATCACCAAGAAGATGAAGCGCCTCCACCATCGCTTTGACTCCTTCCTCTTCCACATCCTCAATGACCACCGTGACTGCTCCAACCTCCACCATGAGCCCCACTAGGATATCCTAATAAAGATAATAAATATTTATTGTCTTCTTCCTCCACACAGTTACTACAGCAGAACATACTGGAGGTGTTAGAGTCAAAGTGGCTAGTGCTGCTGACAGAGAACATGTGATTGGGGTTCTAGGAAGAGGCAATGGAGGAGGCAGCATTTATGCAGCAGAGGGTGACAGAGCTGGCGAGATGTGTGGTGAAGATGATGGACAACCACCAAGTGTACTTATTGGGCTAGAATAAAGATGACTTGCATGCACAAATATATGGGCTAGAGAAGAAGAATAAGGAGTGCTACAAGGTGATAGCCTGGCCAGAGGCGTAGAAGCGAACAGTGGTGAGGTAGAGCAGCTGAAGCTGGAGAACGTTCTAGTTTGGGCTTGATCTTGGGAATGAAACCCTTTATTTTATTATTTTTTCCATGATTATACATGTACCTCTTAATTAGAAATTTTGAAAGAAAAATTGGCAAATGCCACAAAAAATCAGACTCACTATTTTATATGTGGTCAAGTTTAAAAAATTCTCAGGTGTTACATATATCAGGGTATAGGCAACACTGTTGAGGGTGTTGATTTCAGCTTAGCCACATGTTGCATCAATTGCATGACCTCAGTTGTGAGTTATCAGAACATACTCACAACTGCAACGACGTCAAGAAGGGTTGGTGGCACACAACTCCCTTTTAGAGCCCGGGGGCATCAGAGTGACTCTACTAAATGCTAGTAGGTTGTTTTCCTTTCACCATTGTCAAGGAAGGAGGATCTGATGGTGCTAATGTGGGCGAAGAAAAGATTAGAAGAAAGAGAAGAAGATTATGGCAAGATTGATTATTCACTAAACTTAAAGAGAAGGCCATATAGACTTTTAAATAGTCTTCCACCTAGTGGGGACACATGCTAATTAGATTAAATAAAGATTATCTGTTTATGATTAATCCTAGGGCTATGAAATAAAGATGGAAAGGTAAATAATGCAAATAGAACCATCAAGCTGATAGAGAGCCTCTAGAAAAGAGAAATAGGCAGACACAATAAAGATTCGTAAAGGCCGATTGAGGGATTATTTGGATAGCGAGTTATACCTGTGATCCCCTGAATTTCAACATGATTATGCCCTAATTCCATGGAATCATGTTTCGATGAAAATTTTCTATGGAATGAAAATTTACATTTCCATTCATCCGAATGCCATGATTGTGCAGAATTCGTAAATCTCCTGATGAGGACATTCCATTGATTATGTGGAATAGCCATCTTTTTTAACTTCTACTACGCACTAAAGTACCCACAACATTCTATTCAATTCTACGGAATCTACAATTATATTTTTAATAAAAATGTAATTCCGATTCCTCTAAATTATACTTGAATTAATTCTGTCAAATCTACATTTCGATTTTGCTCAATTCGCAATCAAAACAACCCCTGAATCCAAATACCCATCTTATTAACCCATCATATCACTGTCAAAGAAGTAATGAACTAAATTTTCATATTGACATCTTGAGCACTGCATAGTTACCAATCCTATCGTGTAGCTATAAGTGAAAGTTGGGCAAATGGACAAGCTTTTTAGACAATCGGGCAAACCAGATAAACATGCAATCAGACACTCAAATGAAGCCGAACAGTCTATTAAATGGACAATTTGACATAAAAATTGGACAACCAAACAATCAAACTGTCACAACTCAGGTTTTTAAGCTAATTTTTAAATCAAAATTTACCTAAGTCGCAAAGAATGGATTTGCCATAACCATAATATAGAAATTTCATTTCCCAGAAAATACATTGTCTATGTATTAATACAAAAGGATAACATAAACAAAGCTTCATAAGCCATACAAAAAGATACATTGACTAAAGACCAATGGGTGTCATTGTTGGTCTTCAAACGCTCCTTGAAAACTCCAAGAAAGTTCTGTAGTAATTGCACCACTAAGCCTCACTAGGTCCCCAAATCCTGATCATGTACCCTATTTAAGGGTTATTTTCTATAACTGCAAAAAAAATTCAAGGTTGTCACAGAGACAATCCAACAAATAGACAATCGACAGACATTTAACAGGTCTTACCACCTTTACATGTAGCTGAGTCATCTTTGCATAATTCCTAGTTTGCTAGAAAAAATACTAACTAATTTACAGGCAAAAGCCTAGGGGATGGCATGCGGACTTAGTATATAAAGATCACCACCATGTATTGCTTCAGTGGGAACCATATTTCAAAGGGATTACATCAACCCCGTAAATCGATCTAGTACAAATTTTTTGCCAGGATAGCAAGATTCTTTTACTAGGTAGACGGTTTTCAAAAGATAAGAGGTGGCTGTTACAGCCAAAAAATAGAAGGAACAGAAAACGCGGCGGCTGACTGATGTTCGTTGGTAAGAAAGAGACAATTCCACACGTTACGCGCCACCACCACACATCCCCATCCCTTGTGAAGTGATGGCCGGATGGAATCTTGAGAAAAGAAAACGCTTAAAGGGTTTCACACTCACAAAAAAGAATCATCTAACCGTAATTTCAGTGAACCCATACTTTTAGACAAAATGTCACAATCCACAAAGCATTTTTTTTCAGATTAAAGCAGGAAAAAAGATTCTTTCATTAACAACACGATGTAGAGACTTGGAATTCCCGGGGACCGTCCTGCTTCAAACATTTGATCGAATTAGTGCAGTCGGTATTTATAGATCAAGCTAAAGCCAACATAAATTTGAGCAACAGCTCCAATCTTGGTTATATAGTTTGACTGTTGTGGCAGCACAAATGATACCTGAAAACAGTCGAATTGCCAAACTCTGGCGTATGAAACAGTGGTACAGAATGCTTAAGCATTAATGCTACACATGAATACTGCCTGGTTGATTAATTCAGCTGAAATGGAAATAAAGGACAATGACTAACAGTATAAACAAGTTGGTAACCGGATGTAGACAATGGTGCCAGCCAAACAACTTCTACAGAATGCAAATGAGGAAAGAACGTTTTCTAATTCCAAATAAAATATCAACGTTAAAAGAAAATGATCACATTAAAATGTTATTTACAATCACGTTTACATACTTCAAAATATTACTGTACAAAAACTTGTTGCAGTTTCTCACTACGGGAACTGTCAAAAAGAATAATTCCCTCTAGCAAAATGCCAAATTATAATTCATGACACCTCCAAATATTCACATCATATGCCACATTCTATCCTCAAATGGTAAACTGAGTTATAAGCAAATAAATATGAGACTACAGATATGTAATATATAATTACTTCGATACACTAGGAGGTTATATATCTGCCCGTAAAGGCCTTAAAGGCTTTTATAGTGCTTCCAATCACAAACACCCATAAAAGAGCCCACAGCAACACTATCAATGACATAAAAAGGAAACCACCATTTCCATCTGACCTCCTCCTTCCAGCAACAGAGGAAGTGGTCCCAGAAGTAGCAGCAGTATCGTCCCTGTTATCACGAGCAACTCTACGAACAGCACCAAAGCTAGACATTCTCTCCAGAGCACGATTAATCAAAGCATTCTCAGATGCTGATGCTGGATGTGTAGGTATTCGATCTAAAAAGGAATACACAGCAGAGGTAAACCATGATCTCGAATCACCACCCTCAGTTCCTTGTTTATTACCACATGCAACAACACTATTATCTTGTTGCTGATCTCTTATCTGGCTGATATTTGCTGAGCTACCTTCATATGCCACACCTATACAATTGAACTTGGTCTCAATAAAAAACATAATAGTGAAATAAAAATGTTTTCAGCAGCCTTAACAATTTCATTTGATGTTCAGTTCATTCATGTCGGTTTACATGTATACCTGAACCTGGAGATGCCACCACAAAATGGCTTGATTCTGCAGATGTAAAGGCATTGAAGTTCTGGTCATGTGTCCATAGCTCACTAGTAGCAAATTGGGAATTAGGATGATATGAATTCCCATTCTCCACAGAATTCATTAATAGCAAGTCATCCAATTGAGTAGAAGCTACTTCACCAAAATCTAAATTGTTTGGTAGCTGGACAGATCTGTTGTGACCTACAGTTACAGTTGAAAAAGACAAGGGTGCATCATGATAAAATTCTGGCTCACATAATCCTTCGATGTCAGCTAAGAGGGAGTTTTCGAAAGCATTATTCTCCACACCAGAAACGCAAGGTTCTGTAGGATCAAGGAGATCACGCAATTCAAAATAATTCCCTACTATTTCCTCGGGATTTTCAAACTCAGACAAGTGAAAAGATGATGAGACTTCAGGCAGCTCGCAAGGATGCACGAGAGAGGTAGCTGAATCTGCAATATTTGGAACTTCGTTTGATCCCTCAAATGTATGTAAAAGTTTTGTGCCACCTTCAGCTAACAGGGCTTCTTCAAGTAACTGGTCCACACTATAGCAGTCTATTCCAACTTCAGCATTAACCTACATTGACATAATAATGCAGTTAAAGTACAATTGGACCTCTCGTAAAAGATTTTTACATACATTTTGAAACGGTTATCCATCTATAGGAGTCTGTTCTATCTATGTAATTAACATAATATTGAACCTAATGTAAAGATTGTGCATAAATTTTGAAACAGTTATCCATCAAACCGCCCATTATCTCACTTAGTTTATATTTTACAGAAAATAATTAGTCATTATCACTAACGTCTGATCTATTCTTTTGCTGTTTTGAATCCATATTAATGCAGTACTAGAAAAGGATCAGATCGCTTTCCCATCTTCATAATTAAGCAAGTTCAGATCATCTAACATCTTTTTATGAAGTCTGTCAACAATTGAGTTTGATATATCACCCGAGAGACCTAAGAACTCTTTTCTCACACATCTTAAAATTATGGCCATCAAGTTAAGTATCATCATATATCCAACCTCTTGTTTATTCCCAAAAAATAATAAATATTAAATTGCCTTCCAATGTTAAACTAAACAACTCATAAAAAAATGTGCTCCGAGATATGAGTATAATACCTCTTCAAGATTGCCTATGGAAGACCAATACTGATTACCACCTAAAATATCACCAAGGGATGGGCAACCAACATCCTTGGGCATAATATCTTCACCAATTTTCATGTTTTGGAGGCCATCACCAGTATGTTCATCATCAGACCACTCCTCTTCTTTAAATGGAGCACCATATTGTTCACCATTTTTGGGTCCCGGCCCACTTTTTCTGTAAATTTTATAGAGTGCATAGAAATCCTACCAAAAACCACAAAAAGACGAAGGAATAAGAGAGATTTTCACCAGCTAGTAATAGAACAAATGAAAGAGGAAACATGATAAGCCAGCACATACCTGCAAAGCATTGCATTTGTTCAGTTCCTCTTCATCCATGGTATATTCATGCATTACCCAGTCAGTGCGCTTTCCACTTGGTGCACGCCCATCATAGAAAATAAGGGTTTTCTTCACACCCACAGGCCGGGAATTCCGTGATATGGTCCTATCCTTACCCGTAGCTTTCCAATATCCGCGCTTTGTAGCACGGTTTGCCCTTGCACCATTTGGATATTTCTTGTCTCTCGGGCTGAAGAAGAACCACTGTTTATCACCAGTCTGCAGCAATGACTTTTCTGCATTGGAACCCACATACACAGTTCAGAAAAAGACTTCAGCATACAATTCCACAGCATAAAGACAAGCTACTAAATTAGAATCCAGGAATCTTTAAATAAAGAAAACATGTAATATGAAAAATATCTCAGATAATAATATCATACAAATCGATTCAAAATCACATTGTTATCATGAGTACTGGTTTAGAAGGATAAGCGATCACATGACAAACTAAAATTAACAGTGGAAAGTATGCTACTGATTAAATATTTGAATATGGTAAAAGTTAATATGAGCCACAACACTGTCGGATCTTACCCGCCTGCCCCCTTTATTGTGTGGCCGTGTTACATGGGCGCACACCCATTAATATGCATCAGGCACATATTAGCAGGTCTCTCTGCATATACTTTTATTGAGTGTCGTCATCGCTTATTATGAATAATAAATATTAAGACTGAAAATTAGAAATATAAGACTGATGATGAAAGACTATAACAGCAATGGCCAGGTGTAAAAAACAAATACAATGCTCTTTTTGCAAAGATTTTGATATAATGTAAAAAAGGCAAATTACTAGTTTCTTTTAGAAGAAAAAACACAAATATATATAAAATATTTTAACAGGTCAATCCTATCGCAGAAGCAAACAAACAATGAATATCAAGGTACAACATCGAATCTAAGACAATATAGCAACAGCAGCTCAAAATTACTGCAGCAGAAGGATATGAGTTTCTTTTCTATGAATCCAGTCTCTTCCAAATGGTTATTATTTACAACTCTGTAAATACAAAATCAGTATATACCATTATCAGACACTTATGAAAATCTACACTGAGAATAGAAATAAAACAACTATCATGTGACAAAGAAAGGCTACTGCATATGTCAGTTGTCACCGCCCACTTCCAACCCAACCCCAAAAAACAATTAAGTGTATTCACATATAGAACTTGTTTATATAACGAAAAGACTATATGACACATGGAAATATGGCAGGGAGCCAACTAAGAAACGAACAAGTGATAGGCATTACGCATTACGTGATTGCAGCAATTACAACCCAAAAGAGGAAAGAAAAACGTTCTGTACATGAACGAACTAATACTTTGATGCTGGACTCCTGTAACAATTAACATCAGTACCTAAACCACGTAAGGGATATAAATGCATAGGAACCCAGATGCTTTAACAGAAAAGAGTAAGAAAATCATATTTTAAGAAAAGGCAAGTACATGTAAGGGATATAAATGCATATGAACCCAGATGCATTCACAGAAAAGAGTATGCAAATCATATTTTAAGGATAAGCAAGTACATTCGATCTCGTAATTGAACATAATCAAAGGCATCACATAAAGCCAAAAATATAAAATCAACATTTAGCGCTATAGACATAGTAATGTGACAAAAATTAAATAACACATGCTCTGGCTTCATCCAGCACCTGAACTAAAAAGTCAGCAACAAAAGACCATACGAAACACATCACCGATAACCTAAAACTGAACGGTAGATTACAATTGGAATCGAGTCACTCGTTAATAAAAAATCTCTCAGCTGAAGATAACGATACCTGGCAGTTCCCATGGCTCGCACTTGTAAACATCAGTCTCGCCGATCATGTTGAGCTTCAGGCGACGCCGACAGACTTTCCTCTTGAGATAGTACAGCACAAGCTCCTCGTCGGTGGGGTGGAACCGAAACCCCGGCGGCCAAGACTTTGGGTGGTCTCCCTCCGCCTGGGAAATCCCGCAATCAGGAGCCACTAGAGGCAAATCCGTCGAAGGCATCCCCATGACCACTCTAATTCCAAAAAATCAAGTCTTTCAAGCTACTCAATCAATCCCAAGAGCTCAAAAATGTCCACAAACTGGAAGTCAAGCTCAAAAACCTGAAGTCAACTACCCAAATGGCCAAACTATCACATGCAAAACTTCAAAAACCTGCAAAAGAATTGCAGAATCGATCATGAACTTTCTTAAACACAAAACCCACACAACCAATTTCAGATTATGCAACAGCAAACAAGAATTTCAACAAATTTCAGAAAGAAAAAAAAGACAGCTTTTTCAGCAAAAATTTATAGTAAGATTGTCTACAAATAAGATGCGAGAGAAATTGCAGGAAGTTATGCTTACAAAGAAACAGCTGTCTACTTGGTCCAGCGATTGGCTTTCGGCGGATCGACACCGCCGACCGGGGCACCGGAAAGGATAGATCACCTCCGACCCAAAAATAGCCGGGCACTGGAACGTGAATCCCTCCACTTTCCTGGATTATATAGAAGGAATGGGGATATATCCAGGAAATTTCCGAGGATTGTCTGTCCTTAATTATCAAATTTCCAAGTTGCTCCCTATGTTTGATCGTTTGTAAAACAGACTCAGGCCAGTTCCATTTTCTAATTTTATGTTTTTTCTCTTAATAAGTTAATTATTTAATCTATTTTTTTTAAATTAATATAGGCCATAATATATATTTAAAATTTGTAAAATATGTGATGATATGTGTCAGATTATAAATTAAATTTTTATTTAAAAAAATATTAAAAGTACTACATAATTAGATCACATGACTTTAAGAGGCATCACAATTGTGTTTATGAAACATATAAACGTGATCTAAAAGTTTAAGATTTTATTAAAAAATAAGCTTAAAAGTTAAATTTTAAAAAAAATTAATAATTTAAATTAATTAAATATTTAAATAATATTATATGTATTTGAGAAAAAACTTATAACATTTTTAATACTTTATATATTTTCAGTCAAATTTAGTGAGTGAATTTTGTAAAAAAAAAAAGGATTCCTTCCTCTCATCTTAATAATTTTATTTAAAAAATTATATTATATTTTTATATTAATTATTTTATTAAAAATAAATTAAAATTAATTTATTTCAAAAAACTAAATAAATTATTTTTAAAACTTAAAATATTAATATTAGAAGGAGAGAAGACAAAATATGCCCTGTCTACCAATTAGTGCCAAGAGGGGATTTCAAATCAAATCTAAATTTCTAAGGATTCTTGTGTAATTTGTAGAACCTTACTGTTTTACCACGGGCAAAGGCCTGGAATTATCAGCCAGCAGGCCAAGGCCTCAGTGTTGAAGTGGGGATGGCCTAAACAACCAGGGAAGCAACGCTTATTTAAGTGCTTTTGTCTCTTAAAACTGAAAATAAGTCACTTGTGCTTTCAAATGTTCTCGGAGGCTTAAGTGCTTAACTTAAGTAGGTACAGTCAAAAGGCGTGCGGCAAGCCCCCGGTCGCGGAGGAAGTTTCCATGCAGGTGATGTGTGGACTATTTTTCTGGACCGGGGACCACCCAGTGACCTAATCTCCCGGCTCAAGAACAAACCCAATGAGCCGGTTTGACTGGGAGCCTGATTAATTAAGCAGCTCATTCATCTTATGAGATGCATTTTTTTTAACTCTCCCCATACTTGAAAAAGATTTATTCCCTCTATCCTAAATTAATAGCCCCATTTGACAAAAATATTTATTTTATATTAATAATTTTAATTTTTTAATTTAAGTAATTGGGTACTTAAAAAAGAATATTGTTAGCTTATTTTTCTTTATCTTAAATATAAGTTTTACTCTTTAATAAAAATTATTATTTTTTAAATATAACTATTAATATAGGATGAAGGGAGTATAAAAAAACTCTCTACTCTTTATTTTATTGGAGAAGGCATTGTGATATAGCTTCCTTCTTTTTATTCATGGCTCATTTTTTTTTAATACTGTTTAATTGTGTTTAAAACTTATAACTCAAATGAACTATTTGAAAATATAATTATTTTAAAATGAGACGAATATGTAATAACAGAAAGAGTTCCTATTTTTACCATTATCTTTCTTAGGATAAGAAACTAATGAAGCATGTGGTTTTTTTAATAAAAATAAAAAAAGCAAAGGCATATAACCCTTTGTCAATTTGATGACCCTTTGGTTATGCTGGATCATCACCATTTGGGATTAGGGTAAGCAAGCTTAATCCGATTGCCTGCCCTATGATTTAACATGTGTTACCAAATGTATATTTTTCAAATCAGTTCTTGTCATGTATAAACTTTATTTAATTATAATTATAATTATAACATCATATCTATAATGTAACAATTTGGCAAAATGTCTTGTGCATTGTTCTTTAATTTAGCTAAACGAAAAGATTGAGTTAAGCAATGGCTTACTCATGATGCCACCGAAGAACCGCGGTTAGAATCAGCTGGTTCTGAATTAATCAAGTCTTTTGTTTTTTCTCCAGTTGGACCACAAAGTTCTAAGTGAAGGGCAGAGATGGTAGTGATGGCGTGGCGAGTGAAGTAAGGAAGCAAATCAACGGTATTTGCCGTCGTCAAAGAGGATATGAGGGAAGCTGTCCTTTCGGAAGCAGCATGCCTCAGCCACCGTCTTTGACCGCGTCTAAATACGACTCACAGGTGGATTAGTCTGAGGATTAGTAATAAAACAGAAAGTTGAATAGTTTGAGATTATAAACTTTACTACAAGTACCAATCAGAACCTCTAATATCTGTTCGACCAAGGCATGGCTCAGGCCCATGTAATCCTCCTTGTCCAGTTCAGACCAGCCAAGGAAAAGGGTTGTCCGCCCTTTACCTCCTCCTCGCTCCCTTTTCACGTGGATTGCACCTAGGAAGCGTGCCATCAAGAGGTGTGGCTTCAAGAAAAAGGCTTTTGGGTGTTACACCAAGGGATCTACCAACCATTGCTAAAGAATTAGAGGGCTCTCAACAGAATCAACAATGTAACCTTATTCTCCTCTTAATTGAATTGTTATTCAATTGCTTGTGGGCATCGGTGTGAAGGATCTTGACAGATCAGGTTAGTACGTAGACCCTCCTTGATTCAATTTCTTATATATTAATTGTTCAGGCTTATGTGAATTTTGTATGTATGCTTGGAGAAATTGGAAAAATAAGGGTCTTTCTCTTGTATGCCAATACCTAGGGCTTGCGCCCTCCATTGCTTTTGTCGCACCGCCACTCATTAGTGGTATAGGAACCCAAAATTGGGTGCTTGGTTACTAATTTGATAAAATCTCAAGGTTTTTATCCGATCTAGGATTTTTATTATTAGTTTTCGGGTTAGGTGTGTACATGCCATAGAGGCATTTTAGTCCTCGTTGTTACGCCCCGACACATGCCATCCCCCAAGCTGAACCTAATCCAAGGAGGGAGAGGCACGTGGCGCGGTAAAGTATAGTTCGATTACAGAAAACTTAACTCATCCTTGGGTAGAACATTACAAAGTTACGTACGTATACTTTGTACAAAAGTAAAATAAGCATGGCAGCAGCTCTAGCCAACGCCTATAGGTTCATAGTGGCTAAACAAACATAAGTCTAGTTGAGGGCAACTACAAACGACATCAAAATTGCATCCCGAACGGCTCAAAAATGAGATTTGGAGGAGAGAAAAATCGAAGAAAAGTTTGGTACCTCGTAGAGGAGCGAAGAGACCATGACAGCAATCATAGCCGGTACCTACTGACTTATGGTGATGAAGAGAGGATCCTGGCAAAAATTAGTGTGATCAAACGATGGAGGAGGGAGAACGGAGCAATCGAAAATGGGCTTGGGTTTTCACTCCATCTTTTTGGACGTTTCGAACGTATGTAAGTTTTTGGAAAGAAACTTACTAGACTCTGCTTTTTAAGCCGTGATTTACGATTCACTCTTTTTTATTTTGCCATTTACGTCCCTAATACGCGTTAACTCATTGTTTACGCATTATACCACTAAAATTTGCGCCGAAAGCACGCAGCGAGGCTCATAGCCTGCGACTAAGCCCCACACCTGACTCTATGGGTATAAATATGGGGTAAATACTCAAATACGAATACGCCGAAGCATCACATTTTCCTGCCGAAAATGACTAGAAAAATAGCAAAAAAATCACATAAAATCATAAAAAAAATCAGGGACATTACAACAGCGGCGGTGACGGTAGTGGTTGCAAGGGTGTTGGTGGTGGCGATTGTAAGATTTCTTATCTTAAACCGGTTTTCGTTTCACTTTAATTATCGGTTATCGTGAGGTTAACACGTTTTTTGATTTATTCGGTGGTTTCTTAAATAAATAGTGTTTATGATGGTTTTAATCAAAATCAACTTTTAATTAGTGGTTTTAAGTGATTTTGAATCAAATGTGAATTTTTGGGATTTTTCTGAATTTTTACTATTTTTCTGAAAAATTAGGGTTTGGCAGGACCCCCAGTGGGCCCTACCATTGAAATTTGGGTTTTTGGACCAAATGAACTCAGACATCAACTTAAGCTCATACAAAAATTTTTAGAATTTTTTCAGATTTAATTAGTACCCAAATTTATAAAATACTCATTTTTAGCCCGAAATTCTACTTACACCTCATTATTTCAGTTAGTTCAACCCAAACCCTACTATAAAAGGCTAGACCTGAGCCATTTCCATTTTGGGAATAGGCTGAGAAGGAGAGGTCAGGCCTAATCCCCAATTAGGCCCGGATTAGAAGGTGTTTAAGGTAAGTCCATTCTAATTAAGCACTAAATCCTAGCTTTCCTCTTAATCCCTTCTAGATTTACCATTTTCCCTTTGTTTTGATTCATTTTTAAACATCAAAACTACTAATTTGCATCTTTACTTCAAACCCTAGCTCTAAAAATCCGATTTTTATGTTCAACAAGCCCTAGATCTAAGTTTTTGATTAGGGTTTTCTTTGTTAAATCGGTTTTAATAGAGTTTAATTCAAACTCTATGTCTTTGTAAGGTTTTGAAGAAGGGTAACCATCAAATCCAAGCCTAATCAAGGGATAAGGTAATGGACTTTCGAAATTTCAGTCTTCCTATGGTAAAACTCTTGATTTTGTAATTTATTTTGAATGGAGTTACTTAATTTAGTATTTTAATGGCATGATTAGTAAATGGTAATCTTTAATCTCGATTTCATAGGGTTTTATCTTGTTATGATGTAGATTAGCATTCTTGAAGTTATGATGGACTTTTAATGGCATTTAAGTTGTTAGATGGTGATTTTGAGTTTTATCAATGGAATTTTGGTTTGAAAATGCGAAAGGAAGAATAAGGTTGAATCTGCCTTGTTGGCGCTCAAACGGCCATGAAGGGCGTTCGAACGGCAACACTACAGTTTTGACATTTTTCCTGTTTAGCCGATCGAACGGCCTTGCAGGGCGTTCGAACAGCTACACTGCAGTATGTATGATGCTTATTTTGACATATCTACTTGAAAATATCATTTTTATGTACACGTGGAGTATTTTGATCTATAATAAGCTACTTGAAGAGCATTTTACTAACGTTAGAAGTTGTGGTATATATATTTAGAGTTATGTGGAATGACTTGTGGTTGGTAATATGATGTTGGAATTACCATCTTAAAATTATGAATGGTTGACTCTCTATGGTTGAGTATGTTTTCAATAGAGCTACAATATACTAATGGATTGATATGTAATGATATGATGTGGTTAATTGATGTGTGAATGTTAGTGAACTTCATGGCGTAAGGATGAAGTGAATGATCTTACATGTGTTTAGCTTGTAGTTGAGCTTTGATTTGAATTATGATTTTCAATGATTTTTCTCCTATGATTTCCGCTGGAATTCATGATTAGATGTTAATGCTCATGTGTGTAGTGTGATGGTGAGTGAATTTCAAGCATGTTGATATGCATTGAGTGAAGTGATTCTAATAGGTATACACACACATGTGGGGTTTAATGATGCATGAAGGGCTGATGAGAGCACCTATAATGAATTAGAATTCATGTATGCCTTGCCCACGTATGTACCATATTACATGCATCATGAAAATGTATTTCCAATTGCGGTTTTACTGTTGGTTAATCGGAATTGATCGGTTGTGTGGAACAGCCAAAGAGAAACCATTAGACACATGTGGTATGGGACACATTATGTCGATGGATAGCTCTAAGGTTTGTTGCACTAATGCTTAGTTAAATTTGCTTCTATGGCGTCACGAATACTCATGGTATGGGATGTGAGGACTAGAGTTGACATAGAAGTACTTTTACGTGCACACTATGAGGCGGGTTGAGTCTAGTTAAGTGGATGCAAATGTATTTCCAATTGAGGCTTTATCGAGATTAATCGAATTTGATCGATTGGATGCAATGTGGTGAAATTGTGTGCCGGTTTAATCGGTCGTGGCTTAATCAAAACTTGATTGGTCTGAAAGGACATGTTTTGATTTGAGCTCCTTCATGGAACGAGTGCACTCCCTGGGTTGAGTCGAGTCAAGTTTAGTTGTTTTGAATTGTTAATGCGGTTGAGATTTATTTATTGAGACAGTCAAACCTGGACCCTGAGAATCTAGTATGGTATACTCTTTGCACTAGCTACCATGTGTTTGTGGGTTTCCTACGTGGGAACTCGGGACTTCTCGCATCGCAAGAGATGTCCCAAAATGAACACCCCTGCTTTAGGTTCTCTTCGTGAGAATGTGACATCCTTGGCCAGGATCGTCTGGGGTGAGTAGCAATTAGGGATTGACTACCCCGAACTTCTTAAATTCTTGTGTAGAATTTGGACCATGACACGCCTACGTGGCCTTGTCTGTGTTCCCGTCTTTGTGACGCTAATTGTGATTACTCCTTGATGGAAATATGCTTTATATGATGTGATGCATGATTGGATATGTATGTTAGAGATACATTTCATGCAGGTTGATATGATGTGATGCATGATTGGATATGTATGTTTAGAGATACATTTCATGCAGGTTGATATGATGTGATGCATGATTGGATATGTATGTTTAGAGATACATTTCATGCAGGTTGATATGATGTGATGCATGATTGGATATGTATGTTAGAGATCATTTCACACAGGTAGATATGATGTGAATGACACTATGTGGATTATACACTATGATGCAGGTTTAGGTGATGTGTATGTGTGATCAGAAAATGATACATCTTGTCAATCTTTGATCTGAATGATTATATTGCTATGCTATCGTGTTTTTGATGATGATAGTTATATTAAAAACCATTGCTGAGTTTGTTAAACTCACCCCCCTTTCTTGTGTTTTTGCTTTGGGGCTGCATGGTGCGATACACAGATGGTCAAGATCCTCTCTATGAGGAAAGATCGGAGACGACTTGGGAGTGATCGTGGAGTCTTCTTATGTGACTTATTTTCCTGGTCTATGCTTTATGTTTTGAACCTTTGTGTATGGTTCTTGTTTTTGAATTATGCTACTTTATACATTTATGTTGCTTAAGACCTATTTTAGAGCCAGTGTGGGGTATGGTTGACTAAGCTTATGGGTTTGAGACTAGTCGTTTATTTTGAGTTAAACGACTTTTTTTTTTCCTACTTATTTACTCTTGCTCAAAGGAATGTGCGTACTCCGTAATTCTGTTAGATCGCCCGTATTTAGGGTTAAGTCTTCCGCTAAACTGTTTCTCAACTTCCCCTCGTCGCCCCCGCGCGCTTGACCGGCCCCTGGACCTGGTTTGGCTCGGGTCGGGCATCGCCGGGGCGTGACAGCGATGGCAGTGGTAATGGTGGTAGCGCCAATGGTGACAATGGCGGTAGCAATGAGGATGGTGGTGGCGGCGACGATGGTAGCAATGGTTGTGGTGACAATGGCGATAGTGGTGGTGGGGGGAGTGGTGGCGGTAATGATGGTAGTGGTGGTGGCAGCAGTGGCAGTGACGATGGCAGCGGTTGTGGCAGCGATAAGGTTAGCACTAGGAATATTAAAGGCATAAGTCTTTGATATGCAAAATTTCTCCTAAAATCCATAGGTTGAGGGGTGGAATTTTTTTTGGCTAATTTTCCACCCCTTTTCTCTCAATTTCTACTTAAGTTTTTCTTTCCCCATTGCACCAAACAATGGAAACTATGGGATTTTAAAAAAGGTTCCTTTCCTTTCCCCCACTTTTCACCAATCCAAATTGACCCTTAGTGCCTTATTGGCTCCTCAAGTGAGTCATTTAGTCACGAAGAATAAAAAGATATAGCATGAAGTAGGATTATAGTCTTTTACCTCTCTAAGGATGAGAATTATGTAGGGCCATTTCCCCATGTTCGAATGGACTAGAGTATAAAAGATGCCTAGTCTTGCGCAGTGCAATATATGAGGTTTCAATGATCATGGCAGTTGAGATCTTGGCATTAGAGTCCATGAGCCCTAGTGAGCCCTTATTTCATGTCGTAAATGAGGTGGGACAGGTTGAGACAAAGATTGAGGTCAGATTAGTAGAAGTGCAATATCTAGTTGAGTTG
The DNA here is from genome assembly GCA_035235625.1 of Saururus chinensis. Classification (NCBI taxonomy): domain Eukaryota; kingdom Viridiplantae; phylum Streptophyta; class Magnoliopsida; order Piperales; family Saururaceae; genus Saururus; species Saururus chinensis. Next base: position 29,204,468 of record CP141142.1, read on the forward strand.
GAACTTATTAGATAAGGCTACAGTGTCTAGAGAACCTTAATGTGGAGTTCCATGTTATAAGTATTCTTGGCACCGAAAGGTATGCGTAAATTTTATTGTATATATAATTTGTATTGACTTGGACCACAACCTCTCTATTGGTATGTTTGTCGAATTTTTTTTTTCTTTGTATTGAAATTCCATTGAGTATACTCATATACATAACATCCTTTGTGGTGTAGGTTTCCCATGGTAAAGAATTTAGAGGTAAGTATAAGGAAATAGCTATAGACTGGAGCCTCTCTACAGTTTCCTGCTTTATTTCCCCTAAAGGTTTGATGCCAAGTATGGGAGTGTGTCATCTATCTTTTCATTAACTTGTACATTTGTAGCAAGCAAGTACTTAGCATGGGTCTTGTAAATATTTTAGTACTTAAAATATTTAGATGATTACTTTTTATGATATCACAATAAGTATTTTGTGAAAAGATGGTTCTCATGTCCCCAATTTCATATTTCAATGTTTTGTGAATGCATAATATGATTTTGTTCGCTACATAGTGTGAAGGGGAGCGCTTTACAAATTTTGAAGTGAAGAAAAATATATTTCTTGGAAAATGGTTGTGAGAATTGGAGGTGTGGTAGGAGTAAAAAGTTGGATTACTAACCTTGTAACCAGTTAATGGTTTAAATAGATGTTTTTGATCATATCATATGCTTGTTGATGTGTTCTAATGCATGAAGTAGTAATTTTCTGCAAATTATGCATGCTTAGAATAAATGGTAGTATTTCCGATTCATGAAGATTAAATGACTGAAATCATAATTTCTCGCGAGGGATTTATAGTTCAAGTGATACAAGAATCATGTTTAGTGTAAAAGAGTGCTCAGAACTAGTTCAGTCTCTGTTCATTTTTTCCCAATCATTGACGTGGTTGTTGACATGTCGGTGACGACATCAATAGTTGGAGGAAGATAAACAGTACCGGCACTAACACATTATTTTGCATTGATGTTGTACTGGTCATTAGTAGAGTGACCAACAAGTCAGTGATGGTGTCGAAAATATGACTTCCCATGGCCTATCCACTGTTAGTAAGGTTCAACGCATTGATAGGACATTGATGGTCTTTGACACACTGGCTGACATGTCAATGAAGTCACCGATAGTGCAGTGGTTCATGAATTTCAAGCAAACATTCTATCTTATTATATGCTATTTATGAGATATGTAATAACATTATTTTATGTATGATAAATGTGTGAATACATAATAATATATACATGTACAATATGAGGGTAAGTAAACCTTATGCATGTGCGATCCTAGTAATGGATAGGTATCCCTAACCGATGCATTCAACACTTAAGGGTAAAAGATCCTACTGTTTAGTTGGTTTAAAAAATGAGTCATTTTAGTCACATAAAGAAGGGTCATAGTAGAAAAATGACCATAGGTCTTTGGCTCTCTGAAAGTGGGACTTTGTTTGTAGAGCCACTAGATTGGCATGAGAGTTAGTTTCCAACGAATCATATCATAAAAAGATGAATGGTTTAGTGCAACGCAACAAAGAAGGCCTCAATGATCATAGAAGTCAAGAATTTCAGCCACGTGGGTCCATGAGCCTTTGTAGGCCTTCGCTTTATAGTGTAGATGGAGGTGGGTGATAACTTCAACATGAGTCTAAAGTTGAGCAATGTGGTATATCATAATCTAATGAGGCATAGTTGAATTCCTAGATGTAGGTACCGAGTCTTAGAGACCGTGTGTAGTATACATCTCAGTGAGGCATGGTTGTATCATTGTTATATTGTCATTGTATATGGTTCTTGTTTAACCATGCAATGGGTATATTGTATACTTAGCATCCTTGTGATGTAAGTTATTTTGAAGAGTAAGCAAGTAGAAGGCTTTGGGTTACGAGGTAAGGATGACTACCAGAATTCTTAGCAAGTATAGGATTTCTAACTTTATTTAGTTGAACTTTTAGACTATTTATATGACATTAGGTACCTGAGTGCCAATTTATTATTGTTGGTATGTATATTACGTTTCTTAGATATGTATTTGGGCAAAACTAGTTTCTTTTATGAATGGTTTGATGATGGATATTATATACCTTGTTTGAAATTTGTAGTTTTAAAAAATAAGGAATTTCCCTCCAATTTATTCTTTATGTGTGATTTGAATTATAATGAAAAATATTCATCTTTCCACTACAAGTTTTTTTGAAAAATAAAAATTGAAATCTGCCAAACGAAGACCATCGCCTCGCTAAGGTTCTCCACCACTAGTGAATCCCCTTGGTTACCCCCCTCACATGGGTTATTTTCCAAACACTCTCATTAAAATGCAGAAGTGACTTCTCAATTCTGTTTTCTGAAATTTGAAATGACAAATCTCAAGCCAAAAGGGCATTTAGGTAAAAAGGCCCAAGAAAACCTCCCCGAGAATGATTTTCATTAAAAATTGTACAATGACATGCGGCACAGGGTTTAGGAGTTTTAGAATCTCATAACTCTCATGTTTACGACCAGGATTGACAATTGTTAAAATAATTTTTAAGGGTAATTTCATTTATACCACGAACTTTGAGTAAAATAATATTTATATCTCTTGACATTTAAAAAATTGCACACACACTATATCGTTCATAAAACTTATAGGTGTTATTTTTAATAACAAAGATACTTTTATTTACTTAACTGCTATAGGGTCATAGGGGGGCATAATCGATAAAGAGCAAGATAGTTGCACCAACCTCTTCTAGTTATCCCCTGCTATGCTCACATTAATTGTGACCTTCTTAGTGGTTAAGTAAATAAAAATATTTTTATTATTTAAAATAATTACTAATAGTTTTGTTAATAGTAAGAGTAAATATACATGTTTTAAAACATTAAAAGTGTAAGCACTCCCTCTATCCTATATTAATAACTATATTTAAAAAAATAGTAATTATATTAAAAGGTGAAACCCACACTAATAAAAGGGAAAAGAAGATTTTGATACTATTTTTTAAGTACTTAGTAATTTAAATTAAATTAAATAGAATATTAATATAAATAAATTTTTTTTATCAATTGGAGCTATTAATTTAGAAAAAATTATATAAATAATATTAAAAAATATTTACTAATATATTAAAAAAATAAAAATAATTACAAAAATGATGTTCATTTTTGCCATGTACGCTGGTGCTTGTGTGGCTATTTTTAAAAATTTTTTGATGGACGAAATTTTTCTTAAAGGAAGATTTCATCCTCAAAACGACAAAATCGAGATTTCGACCTTCATAAGGATGAATCTCCCATAAAGAAGATTTTGTCTTTTACAATGACAAAATCACCTCCCTTCACTTTTGGCACGTTAGTTTATATTAATTTTATTCTTTTAAAAGACGAAATTAAATTAAATTCTTTTAAGATTATCTAAACCTAAAAATACCCCTATAAAATTAACATATATAACATATGGATATCCACACATAAAATATATAAATTAAATAGAATATTTTCAAAGCGGACTCATGTATGTACCAAGCTTGAGAAGTAAATGATGCAGACAGTGGTTGACACCGGAGCAAATGGAATAACAAGTTAGGTACATGAACCATTGAATAACAAGTGGAATAGAGTTTGTGCTCTACCTTGGGTGAATATGAAAACTCAGTGTGTATAAGTGGAATGGCAAGTAGCACTTACAAAATCAATTAAATGAACAATACACTTCTAAATATAACTATTACACTATTTGAAGAGAAGTCATATGAAGAGAACAAAATACGTAGTACAGATCCTTCTTCTCTCTTCCGCAAACAAGGGCAAGAACTAGAGGGGCTGTCGAGGGGTAAATAGAGCGGGTATTCAAACTCTTTTTTTAATAAAAGTTGATTTTGTCCTTTTGATATTAAAAAAGCGATTTTGTTAAAAAGAAAAAAATAACTTAAAAATGAGATTTCGTCTATCTAAAAGATAAATTTATAAATAAAAAAAACACTTAAGCGCTGGCAAGGTGACGACTGACGCCTATATGCAAAAATAAATATTATTTTAATATTTTTTTATCTTTTTAATATTTTAATAAATATATTATAAAATGTTATTTATATAATTTTTCTATTAAGGTAAGACGAAAGGAGTTTTATTTTGCTAAAAATACGGAGATACTATACGTATAATTCACTTTTTTTCTACAATTTTAGGATTAAAATTTTGAACCACCTCGTTGATCGGTCCTACTGGCTCTGTGCCTACAAAATCCGCTCCGCTGTCACAAAAGAAAAACCCCCGCTGTCGGCAAATTAAGCCGGCGATTCTCCAGTGTGCAAGCGCTTGCTCTACTCCTCCGGCGGTTTGTCACGTAGGGCGAAGTCTTGGAGTCGCCATGCTCCGGCTTGCCATTAGAAGGGCGGCAGCCCTGCTCCCTCATTCCCGCTCTTCGTTCCTTCTGCCTTCCATCGCCCGATCCTTCTCCTCCGTCGCCGCGACGCCATTTGCTCGCCAGATGATCGACTACGCCCTGCACCACGCTCGTTCCCAGAGATCAGGTTCCTCTCTCTCTCTCTCTCTCTCTCGCTTGCTCTCGCTCTCTATGCCTCTCATACATGCACACGCACTCTCGCACTCTATCTGTCCAGGATTTTAGACTTCTGATTTCCTCCTTTCTATAGAAGAATCGTATACACAGGCCCTGCTGATTTTGGAGCAAGGCCTAGTTAGCTTGAACCAGCCGAATGTTCCGGACGATGACGCCGTCGGGATGGTCTTACTCGCCATGTCGACCATCTTAGCTGAAAGGTTACTGGTTCTCATGGATTGAAGTGTTTTTTATTTCTTGTCCATGTAAAACATTAATCTATGTTTTGTTCCAGGGGTGATAGGGAAGGTGCAATGGAAAAACTTCAGCAAGTTCTGGACTTGCCAAGATTTTCCTCATCTGTTAAAGGTGATGAGCTGCAGTTTACAGTTATTGAGCATTAATTGGATTAGCTATAGGTAGTATCATTTGTTTAATATATACTACGAAAAGATATGAATTTTGTATAAACTAGCAAAAAAAACAACTATCAATTTTGTGTAGCCTTTTGAGTATTTTATTCTATCTAATCTGTAGCTTGTCTAAATCAATTCCAACGTGAAATTGGGTGGAATGGATGTGCAGATGGGTTTATTCTACATGTGTTTTTGAGTTATTTTCCCCAGTTTTTTAAAAAACAAAATCATTTTTATTGTTGAAATACTTGCAGTTGCTGCATTTGAGGCGTTGCTAGGATTGCACTTGGAGATGGGTCAGGTTTGTTATGGTAATGGGTGTGAAATGTTCACCTACGTGATATATACTAATATGAGAATGTATTCCTTAGGACTCTACCTCATTAGCCCTCGTGGATAAATATTTACAAATGTTGACTGACCGACAAGATATGGAAAGGGATGTGCTGCTACGGGCTAATGCAGATAAGGGGCTTGTTAACCTTGTCATTGGTAATCTGGAATCAGGTTGGGCCCTTAGGCTTGTTTCTTTTCTTTTGTTTTTTTTCATTTTTTGTTATTTTATTTGTTATCATCTTACTTTTTTGGATGTTGAGATTGCTAGCAATATAATTCTTATGTTTGGTTCGGTGTGTTGGTCTCACCTTGTGATGCGACTAGTATGTTGTCTGGCAAAAGAACTTAAAGCTGGCTATACACTTGTTTGTCTTGCCATAAGTGGATTAAAACATTTTGCTATTGTATAGTTGTGCAAGTAGTATGCTATTAATATCTGATTTGGTTAAAACCCAGACAAAAAAATTAACTTGTATTTGGTATTTTTGTATCAGCTGATGTATGCTTTACAGTGCCTGGAGACAATGAGTTTCACAATCAAAATCTATTGCCTGGTACATGTTTTTTTATTGCTTCCTGAAAACAACATCTTTTCTGTGTTAGAACCATATTACTATTTGCATATTTATAGGACCTGTTGTCCTCTCATGTGGAGAATATCTACATGCAACTGGCAACCTCATATTGGCAAAACGCTTCTACCTGAAAGCACTGGAAGTTTCCACCCAAAATTCAGCTGGAGAATGTTCTTTGGCTGCTTGTAATATGATCCCGGAAGAAGTTTCATTGGGAGCCTCATGTTCTTTAGGCCAACTTGCTATGCATTCAGGGTATGCATCTCATTTGTTGTGCCTGCTGGTTTGGTAATTTATTTACCTAATAATTGAAATTTCTGTTTTAAAAACTACCAAAATGGTGATATTATTTGTAAGGACTAATTTATGTTGTTGGGATTCATCTATGTTTAGAAACTTTCAGGAAGCAGAGGAAATATTGACAAGAGCATTGACAAAAGCAGAAGAATTTTTTGGTTAGTTATCTTTCTTTCTGCCACATGATTATATTTGCAAGAATTAACATTGGACAAGTATCGTGTGTTTGTAAATAGTCTTTGTTCTCTTTTGAAATGGCCTAGGTTTGAAGCATCCAAAAGTGGGGGTTGTTTTAACATCATTAGCTCTCATGTTTGGACATAAAGCAAAGATGGAGCGTTTAAGTTCTCTTCTGATTCAGGAGGTACAACAAAATCTTTTTAAGCTTCTGTCAACATTTATTATTCCTTGGGAGTCACATGGGTAATTACCATGAAGCTATGAAGGTTGTCTCAATCTCTTCATTGATGAAACAATGGTAAAATTCTACAAGTTAAAAGGTAGAAGTTGACTCATTGGATCAATCATGAGGCTTTGGGCATATTGAAATCTATAAGTACAAATACCAAGTTTCAAGTTGATTGGTAGAAGGGCAATGAGGAAAGGACAACTTGGAGGATATATAATGATAGTATGTTGTGGGTTCACAGGGACGAGTGCGGTAGCGTGTATGTATGGAGGCAGAATAGTGTTGGAAAAAGAGGAGAAAAGTTGGGATTTTAGTTTAGAGAGAGGCATGGAGAGCTAACTAAACTAACTTGATTAACTTCGATTGAACGGCAATATTGAGTAATGGAACTAGGGCAGTGCCATGCGTATTTATAGACTTTCAACAAAGAATCCTAATCCTAAGAAACTTAGAACTCATAATGGCCTAACATTTAGCCTAAAAAATCCAATAACATTAATAACTTATGATGGACGCAGCTTGAATCAGAAGTATCCTTTGATGCTTCTTCAGCATTATCGAGAGCTAAGCCTCCTAACAGTTGGCCGAAAAAATTCCCAAGAGAATGGGCTGAATGCCTGGACAGACCCACATGATCAAATCCTGAATGGAAATGATAGAGATCCACATTTGGGGTGAGAAGTAGACACTGAATCCGATTAAGGTGCACATATTAGGGCCTAAATTGGTCTGTGAGGGTAAATTTCATGGGAGACAAACCCAACAAAGGCAATGCGTGGCTGAGAGGCTGTTGGATCTAAAGTAGTGAGGACATGTGTTGGCTCACAATTGTGTCCCAGTTCCTCTGCAAGGGCTGGACCCAAAATTGAGTGTTCACATAACCACGTATGTGTTGGGAATTAGGCGCCTACGAGCTTCCAACGCAAGCACACATGCGTGCAGGTTAAGCGACAGCACAAGGAGGACCTCTGCCTTCCCTCAGACTAATAGGTGACATGCAAAAAAATAATCAAGTGCAGGGCAAATGATTGAGGAAGAACCACATGCAATTAGCATGTAAACAATGCAAATGACACAAATTTAACGTGGTTTGGCCAATAACCAACTCCAACCAGAAGCAAGTTCCACTAATCACGAGCAATACAAGACATATTCAAGTACTTACCCACAAATCAGGCCTTTGTATTCGCTTGACCACATCCTCTCCAAAGATCATAAAGAGGTTTTACAAGCAATTCCCAGAAGCTGAGAATGGAACACGAAAACCCTAGCCCAAGCCCAAAGCAAAACAAGAGCACTACAAAGGAGTACAAGAGCAAGCCTTTTATAGGCATCCCAAACATCTGAGACCCCCTATATCCGTCACCAATGAGTCTAGAGTCCAAGCATAAAAGGAATGCTCGAAGAGGCATGCTCAAAGTCGGTTCCAGAATCAGCCTGCATGGGTTCGTATGCATTTGCGATCATCCGCTTCACAAATCTCTAAAGACAGGAACCCTCTACTTAAAGATACACCCACCCAGGTTGAAGGTTTGGCTGTATGTTTGGCCAAACGTACAACTACTCCAGATTAGGCTCCATACTCAATGGTATGACCCTGAAAGAAAGACAAAATGGATAGAACATGATGAATTGGGCAGTTTCGGGTATGAATGTAGGTGGATCCACTGGAGAACAAGGCCTGCACCACCGTCACATCTACCATGGCCCCTGTATGCTGCTGCTGTCACCAGCAAGTTGCCCCTAGGATCTGCTTGAAATTCTGTTTATGGAGGGTGTTGGGTTGCAGATAAAAGGATTGCTTCGCCATGAGGGTTCTCTACATCACTGGCGAAGGAGAGGAGAATGTTTAGTATGCCAGTGGCTGGCATGATATTGCTTTCTTTACCGGAGAAAGAGACTTCCCTGCTATATGTTTTAGCTTTCTTCTACAGGTTGCGGCTTGATTGGTTCTTTTGCCCCGACAAACAGTACACTAGTAGATCTTCATCGTTGCATTCCACCACTGGCTCTAGCAATGCTTCTGGCATTTCTTTCTCTGGCATCTCCTGGTCTGCCTCTTTGAAGTGCAGGGAAAGGGGGCGAAAGTGGGTGGAATGGTGCTGGCGTCAGTGGCAGGGGTTTTGATGCTGGCACCAGTGACAGAGATAGCATTGCCCCCCCCCCCCCCCCCGGTTCCTTGGTGCTAACACTACCCACTTTCTCTTGAAGATGAGGTACGCAAGGCAGCTACTGGCATAAACTTTGTAGGGTTTCTGAGAATAATTATGGATAATGACATCCATGCACCATCATAGCCCTCATCTTACCACTGGCCTTCCTCTAGGATGCCCGAATGATCATCCAACTCACAAGGAACAATAAGAGCCAAATATTTACGCAGTTGTCTAATATCCAAATTTGTATGAATATAAAATCTACCTCATGGCAGAAAAACCACGGTTGTGTCACTATACATGTTCCTGCAACTCTGTCGAGCAGTCACATCAAGGAATCTTCTCACCTGTGAAGGCCACTTCGAGGACGAAGTGAAGGGGAAGCAAAGGTGGAATGTTATGAACCACTTTTGGCCCGTTAGTGTAGGCGGATGAGCCATTATTAATATTTTACTTAATTATGAAGTCTTATTAGATGCCTATTTCTATTATGTTGAGTTAAATGATCATGGATAGGATTAGTCTCCCATTGTTGAGTAAGATTAGGATTCTTATTTGGGAATCTATATGTATGTTATCAGATTCTCTAATTAGTATGCAATTAAGTTTATAAATTAGAGTTCAGAAGTTGAAAGTAGTTAATTATCCCCTAACCCCTTCTCTCTCTCCTCTTCATTTGATCATCTAATTACCCCTTGTCCCTCTGTTCTTCCCTTTCATCCAACCATCATAACTGACCATTATTGCCTGCATGTCATTGGGCTGCCACAGTCCATGCAACAGTCACTATGCTTTTACTTTAAAGTTGGGAGAGAGTGAGCTGCTATGAAAGTGGAGAGGCCACCTGGAATAAATATCACTATAAAGTGGGCAATTGTGAACTTTGGTTGCTTAGAATAATGAAATTGTACAATCTCAAGGGCCAACAGGTTTAGCTTACACGTTCTTTCACTTGCATATTTTTTTTGAAGTATTCTAATACTTGAACAAAATATTCCTGAAATGATAGATGTTGCTTTCCATTCAATTCTTCATCCTTTGCTAGCTCGAATGAGAAATTTTTTTATGAAATTGTATCTATAGAAACTGATGCCCTGTTTCAAATTGATTTGGATACATTTGGAATTGGCAACAAACATATGATTAAAGAATTTCTGTGACATCAACTGTTGTATTTTCCTTTCGGAAGAGTTTTTCAATGGGGAGCATGAAAAACACGTTGGCGTACACATTAGTGCGAGTACTATTGGCGCTAATGTGCGCTAGCATATGCACCATCTATCTCATGGATGAAGGGCTCCCGTGTGTTCAGCTGGGCTCATTGTCAGTGTGGAGCATGAAAAACACTTCCTTTCTTTTCATACATGTTTTTTTGCATATGGGGTGGTGATTACATCATCTACTTTGGGTCCTTAAAATTGGCTTTTCAGTTTTTCGTGTTATATCTTGAATGATTGAGTACGATGTTGATAATTCTTGGCAGGGACTCTATAGAAGGGCAATAGAATTGCTAAAAGCTCCACCTCTGGAGACTGAAGGTATTGTTTTTCTAAAAGTAAAAGCCACCATCACCATATATCTACCAATATCAGGTGACCATTGTCATTTTGTATTGTTTCAGTTGGAGAGGCACCTTTCAGAGACTTGGTAGCACTTGCAAGAGGTTTGACTTCCTTTAAAATGATTAATATTTTATGGTTTCACAATGGGGCCATTTTATCTCTATTTTAATTTTTAGAGAAATACATGTATGTGTACATATCTCTAGATTACAAAAGAGAATTAGGGCATTGAGAAATATGGATTAGTGATGAAAAGCTTTTGGAATGTGCAACTTTTATGGTTTTCAATGGCGTTTGGTTTGTCTTGGCGTTAATATTTGATGATAAAGTAATTAGCTCATAAACATGCATTTGTTAATGCATTGATGTTTTGAATGCTGCCTGTGATTATTTTCTTTTTCCTTTTCTTACTTTCTAATGCTTAAGTGTGTCTGATTTATTATGGAATGTGCTGTGGAAGTCTGATTTTGGACCTCTACATTTTTTTTATTTTTTACTTACTGCTATAAATTTGTAAATCATCTTTCAACAATAATATTGAAAATGTGACATTGTGATCTGGTGCTCCATATGAAGGTGGCTACGCTGAAGCACTGTGTGTTCAACAAAATAGAAGTGAAGAAGGGAAGCGAATGAAGCAGTGGGCGGAGACAGCATGGAGAAATTCTCGCATGACATTGGCCCAAGCACTCGGCATTGCTGAAACATCAAAGGTTATAGTTATAGATACCCGAATCAGCAGAGTCATCTAGTTTTGAAGCAAGGAGCGACTGTAAATTTCTTGAGATTCATGTATATTTGTACTTCCGGTACTTGCGCTCTTAAAACATATGGAAACGAGAGTTGACAGTGTTCTTATATTTTGTGCTCTAAAGCTTTGGGTTAAAACACTGTTATCATCAAATAACATCATCAGACTTCTACTAGCCAATCTTCAACCTCAAATGTCTGAAAGAAAATAGACGGAACTTGGAAGATCTCCACAACTTCTTGGGATGTTTTGTAATCAGTGACCCCTCCAGGGACTGATAATTTTGGCTGCTGATGATGGCATTCACTCTGAATTATATCTGGACTCTCCTTTCTGGCATTGATTTGTATCCTCAGTACTGAGTAAGTGAAACTCGTTTCTTGAAATTTAGAACTCTCTAAAGATAGGTTTATGTGCTAAACCTTTGAATTTTGTGAAGTAATTTTGATTGTCCCATATGTGAAAACATGTTTGGGTATCAATAAAATTTTACAAGAATCACAGTGATCTCTTGTTGTGTATGCATTGCAGGTGATCTACATTGTTCTGACAGATGTCCTGCAGAAGAGGGAAAGGGGGAACTTTGAGTAAGCGATAGTTCACTGAAATGAAGAAGTGCGGAAAGAAATAGGTGAAAGCGAGATCATGTTCAAATCTCCAAGTGGCATTAAGCAAAAACTGGAAGGTAATGAAGATCAAATTTACTGTGCTCAGCATCTAGTTTCCTTTCGTGTTCTTACCTGTTTGGTTGCATGATTGACATACATAATGCATTTTATTGCTGGATTGTATGTAGGGGCAGGGAACAGCCTTGTAATAATTTGAGACCACAGGCCCCCCCAAGTAGGGATCACTGTAAACTGTGGTGGAGTAAAAGTTGAGGAAGGTGTCTGTGTGGGGGAATGCCTCCTTCTGGTTGGCCACTCCGTTCATTGACCTTCACTTCGTTGAGATGAGGGTGTCGAAATGGATTAAGGAGTTTTCTCCATCTGTGGAGGGTGCCGGGTATGGTCCAAACCCCATTTGGCAAAAACTGTTCCACACCAGCCCCATTGCCCGTTTGCTTGCCCTTGAACCATACCCACCCCAAGTCAAGCGGGTAACAACATATCAAATACACAATGTTCCATGTGTGCAACATGATGTGGGATAAAAAACCATAATTTACTGAGGTTGTATAATGTTACTACTTTGTATAATATACAAATACCATGTCATTATAACTAACATATACCTTTTAAACGTGCTTAAATGGAATCTGTCCTTTAACACATGCCATCAAAGAGAAAAATCAACGAAGAACAAAAAAATCATCACTTCGAGGAGTGTTTAATTGCAATAGATATTTTTTTACAGTCACATAACACAAAAAGATTGCATTGGATAGTCTTGAATAAGTGTTTTAAAATTAAAATGGATAATGTTATTTTTAGTCTATCTAGAATATGGATGGACATAGACAAGGGATGTTTGTGTTTGTAGTTGTCTGCTTTCATTAAATATAGCTATTTTTTATTATTACTAATTTAAGCTAAATTAGTAGCCTATATCTAAGATAATCTTTTTAAAAAAATTGTAAAAGATATGTTATACTCATTATTTATTTATTTATCAGATTAGATTATTTCTTTACTATTACAACTTATTATTTAATCAATTTTTACTAACTATCCTTAATTTGATAACATAGTAGTTTATGTTAAACTTTCACCTTATATTTTGTTTGTGTATGTCATGTACATATGTGAATGAACAAAAATATAGTTCACCAAAAAATGGATGGTTGCGGATATGTGTTATCTGCGATTGCCCATTTATACATCTAACTGGTCGAGACTGGGTTCAATTGGACCCAGTTCATAAATTAAGCCATTTAACTTGGGTTAGCGAGCCTGGGTCAACATGACTGGCAGGTTGAATTGCATACTTGTTAACCCAAGCCAGTCAGATTTAATGTTCTATATGGAGTATCTTAAAGAAAAAATTGTTATATGTAGGACTCAAATTGTGTAAAGCCCATTGTAAATGCTTAGCCATTGGGGCTATGCTAGTTTTGTGATACATATCATACACAAATATTTTATTTAACGTTAATGTGCTTTATAATACTTTGAAAAAAAAATGTATACTCTACTCATTGAATTACATTGATTTTGTGTCAATGTTGTGCATAACTATGACATTTAACCCAATTTATGAGAAGATTGAGTCAAGTTGGGTTGACCAGTAGTTCAACTTGATTGCTACGGCCCGGCTACTAATATGGGTCACTCGTTGGGTTTAGGGGTGCTAACGAGTCGAGCTGAGTCGAGTTTTTGCCTCATGCAGCTCGAACTCGAAGTTGGAATACTCAGTTCGAACTCGACTGAAACCAAAAAATATGAGCTTGAGCTTGAACTCGAGTTCGAACTCATTCCATTACAATGAAAAGCCCAGCTCAAATTGAGTTCGATCAATATATAAAAATAAACCTAATTTTAAATTTAAAATTTCAAACGAACATTATATAACTCAAAAGCATGGATGTACCACAGATCCAGTAGGCATATGCTAGCTGAAGCAGAAACTGAATTGTGAAATAGAACATACATAAATGCAGTGTGTGCAATGTCCACTAATACTGCTAGTTGGCTGGTTATACTTTCATACACAAGTAGACTTGTTAAAATTGCTCCCAACTATTTGTTGGAAGATAATCATAGCAATGCTTCCAGTGCAACCATCATCTGATGAGGCCAATAAATGCCAAATAACTAGAGAGGTACACTATGATAATAACAACGGTGGTGAATTTTCATCTTATTATTCCTCCTTAGCATTGCTTTCAGAAAGGCATTCACGCATAAATTCTTGTCATTATGTTCTCACATGGAATTTTGCTATCATTTTCATTATAATAACAGTCAAATGGTGGTGTAGAATCTACAATGTTGACTCTAAACAACCTGGATGAAGTGTAGATGATGATGATGATAAAGTGGATGCTAGATGGACTACATTATAGCTTTCTCCGTATATACTAAAGAAAACTGTGTGTTGAATGAGACTCTTAAGATAATTACTTGCTTATAGTTGAAATGATTAAGAGGAATCAGGTACTGACTGACCCACTCTCACTCTCTCAGTATAAGTTTACAGCAGCAAAAGGAGATGCATACCAGCTACCAAAGCACTAACAACAACGCAAAATGCCCCAACTTGGAGAAGTAACTCCACTCTGCTCACTTCAAGCCTCCGAGAGCTGGAAGACATCAAAAGGAGGAAAAACTGAATTTCTAATTCATAATGGAAGTCAGTAAAAATGTCAGACGCATATAGTGGTCCAAAGTTTGATACAAAACCTCCAAAAAATCACAGAGAATAAACAAGCTTTCAGTCTTCTAAAACAAACCTTAAGTTAACTGCTATTGAGTCTTCCATTTCCCTGGCAGAATCAAGAAGTCTTTCTGCTTGCCCATGACAAGATTCACATCTGGAATTAGATTTATTAATAAGCAACAAAAATAAGAAAAACCTCAATGAAGAGCTAGAAATGTTAAATTCGTTATTGGAAAAAACTCTTCAAAAGAAGTGCGATCATTTCTAAACTACATGGTGTAAAATGGGAATGATGTGTTAATGAAATTATGTAAGACTGTCTTTGGACATTCTAGTTTTTCTCCACTAAAATCATCTAACAGGTATCATTGAAACAAGAATACCATAAAACATATGCCTGATTTAATTTTTTACTTGTGTTTACTTGTACAGTTGAAGATGCTTTGCAGAATCAACTAACATAACACATATATAAGGTTCATAAGCCACCTTTCTAGCTAAAAGAATCTTTAGAACGGAATCTAACTTTTTAGAGTTTCAAAATAGGAAAACAGATGTAAATCCACAAAATAACTCACAATTTTAGTTATTAAGTACTAAGAAATAATAACATGAATAAAAATTTCATTATGGAGCTACTTTTGCATAAGCATCCCATACAAACCTTTGAAAATAATTTTCCAAGTGCATTTCAATCTCTTCTTATTCTTCTGCAGACATAAGGGAATTATATTAAGAGATTTGTCACGTTAAAGAAGAAAATCACTATGATTGTTCAAAATTAGAATCCGAACATGACAAAGCTGTTATCTAATACTAGACGTTAATGAAACCAAATTTGACAATTCTAATCTACTAATAACATATTTTAACAATATCATCACTAATAACTTTTTATGCTATATGTAGATCCAATTAGTCTCAAGGGACTTCTTTTTTAGTATTCTAGAACTTCATGCAAATAAAAGACTAAATATCTAAGTGTATGAGGCAAATAATACATTTAGCAATCTCTGCTCTTCAGTAGGGAGAGAGCATTCCACATTACTCCCCTTTCGAACAGTACAATTCCTTCCCATGACACAAATGCGCCTTATTTCATCAGTATCTTCAAGAAGATCAAGAAGCATTTGTCTCAGAGCTCCTACCCTAGAGCCCAATTCAACCTGGATTAGGCAAAGAACAAATTAGCATTTCACTTAATGCCAATTAAGACATTTGAAAAAAAACACAAAACTTTTGGTACTCAGTTTTAAATATTTAGGAATAATTATGAAGCACTACCAAGGTTGGTTTGCTGATGCAAATCTCTGCTAATATATCAGTTGTCAATTGATTAGGCAATACCTCAAGCAATGCAAGAATCTGAGAGAGATTATTGTCTTCAGAAACTATAGTAAGAAAATCCAGGAACATCATATATATTTTATCTCCCTCCAGTAAGTAAAAAGAATATACTCACTATGTATCATACTCACACGAGGTTCCACTTTCATTAGTCTCTTCTCATAACACTGTATTCTGGAAAGCAGGGCAGCTTCAACAGCCTATTTTTCCATGCTAAAGTGTATTTAGTCAATGATTAATTACCACAATCAAATAGTTTTTCAAACTTGAAAAAATGGAAACTGAGGCAGGTATATATAGAAAATCACAGGAACGAACAATGTGCAACATGAAGCATCACTAAAAGAACAGCTAAACAAGGCTCCAGTTTATACTCATTGATGGCCTTACTGTAAGCATAAAATTTTCAAGTTCAGTAGTTCTTATGAAAAATGCCAACTGTTGCTAAGCTTAGCTTGTGTGACTTTATAATGCTTTCAGATTTAGTAACTGCATATACTCTATGACCTATGTTTTTGCCTACTATGAAAAAACATTCGCACATCAAAATACAACTATTTTGCATGATTTGGATAAGGATTAGAGATTGTACCATGAAATCTTATAAGCAAAAAATTAAAGCCAGTATAAAAAGATGTGAAGATTCATGATGAATGTTAAGTTACAGATGCTGATACCATTGTTCAAAATGTAGACTGAATTGTAAGATAATTGGAGCTGAAATAATTTTTAATAATTATTGTTGAACTTGTCTCATATATGAAATAAACTTGTCTAAGATCCAAAATGAAGTTAATCTAAGAGCTGAAATAAACTTGTTTATGATCCAAAATAAACTTGTCTATATTTCAAGAAACACATGTGCAAAATATTTCCACAAAAAAAAACCCTTCTTCAAGACTGCTAGCTCCACAAATATATAGCCTTCTGCATAAAAGGGAAAATAAGGAATCCATATTCAATGAGTTTTGTTTTTACATTAAATATAAAATAGAAGAAATTAAATGATTGTCAAATTGAGTATTTAATGTTACCATTAATCTTCAACTCCATTGCCATCAAAATTATATAACAAAAAAGATAGCCACATGCTGAAATAACAAAAGTTAAGAGAAATTATCAATCGATCATTCAAGTATAAAATAAAAAGAATCAAGAAAAATTATCAATGGAACATATATTTTTACCATCAATCTTCAACTTCATCATCATCATCAAAATCCTTGCCATCATAAAATGGTCGCAACCAATCTTGGGTACAAACTAGTGCCTCTATAGTCTCAGATGCCAAGCTATTACGATAATCACTCACAACACGAGACCCTGTGCTAAAGGTGGATTCTGAAGCTACAGTTGAAAGAGGAATAAACAAAATGTCTCGATCCATGATGGACAAGGTTGGATATGTAATGGACACAAATTTCCAATAATC
The DNA here is from genome assembly GCA_035235625.1 of Saururus chinensis. NCBI lineage: Eukaryota > Viridiplantae > Streptophyta > Magnoliopsida > Piperales > Saururaceae > Saururus > Saururus chinensis. Next base: position 29,221,625 of record CP141142.1, read on the forward strand.
TAACACATCAAAAGGTTCTCCACCTAGTTGTACTCGATAATTAGGCTCTTCTGTGTATGCATCTAAATCTGACTTCCTAACTCCAAATTGTTGCTCTTCTTCCATAAACTTGCTAAATTCATCATCATCATTATCACAATCAGCGGCCATATTTTCTATAGAAGTTTGACTAGAAGAGGCACTCGCCCTACATGCTTCTCTCTTGGCTCTCAATTTATCCTCATAAAAGTCATAAATTTCATTGAATGCACTCCTTACTTTCTCAATTTCTCCAATAGCCTTTTCATTACCATAAACTTTGTCTAAAACAAATCTAACCATTGCCAACTTGTACCTTAGATCCAATATGCAAGCAATGCCCAAAATCAGATTACACTCATCCCAATACTTATCAAACTTTAATTTCATTGCCTCTATCATATCTTTCATATGACCTTGAGTAATTACATAGGTAACATCCAATTTCTTCTTTACTTTATGTAGCATTGGCAGGAAAAGATTGGCAGTAGGGTACTTACTACCTGAAAATACTTCGGTGGCCTTGTAAAAAACCTCCAACAAATTCTCTATCATTTCATACTTCATCCAGTCCTCTTGGGATGGGCACCACTTGTAGTTTTCATCACTGGCAGCATAATGAACAAAAGCTTGTTTAACCTCTTTTGCAGCTTTCAACATCAAGTACGTAGAATTCCACCTCATGGAAACATCTAGACATAAGCCTTTCTTGCTGGACAAATTAACTTGTACAAGGGAGGAATCAAAATCCTTCCTTCGGGCAGCTGAGCTCTTTATATACTTCACTCATTCACGAACATTTTCTATCACCCCTTTGATGTGAGTCAACCCAACTTGAACAATTAGATTCAAAACATGAACACAACATCTCAAATGGAATACTTTCCCCATCACTTGAAACTTTGAAGTAGTTGGCATGCCTTCTTTAAGAATCTTCACCATAACATCATTAGATGAAGCATTATCAAAAGTGAGTGTCAAGACTTTACCATCTATACCCCACTCTAAAAGAAATGACTTCATCATTTTAGACATTTCTATCCCAGTATGCGGTGGAGGAAAATACCGAAAGTTAAATATTTGTTTTTGCAGCTTCCAATCTTCATCCACATAATGTGCTGTGAGCGACATGTAATGCTTGGATGTCCTAGACGTCCAAGCGTCACTTGTAAGGCAAATACTTTCCACCTTCATCAACTTGTTCTTTAACTTCTCTTTCTCCTCTTTGTAGAGCTTCATTGCCTCATTTCTTATAGTGTGCCTTGAAAATGACTCATGTCAGGGTTGTAAGCACTTACACAACAAATTAAACAACTTGCTCTCAACTGATTTAAATGGCCTCTCATCCATGATTACTAGCTTTGCAACCACCCTCTTAACCTTCTCCTTATCATACTTGTAATTTATTAGACTGACTACCTCTTGGTCCTCTTCATTCAAATCTTTTACAAATGATAGTTCTTGTTGACCTTTGGCCTTGGATAGTCCTGGGCATTTTTTTATATGCCTAATCATTTGTGATGTTGGACTTGAGTTTGATGCCTTGTAGCATTTCCCGCAATGATTGCACTTGTTAGCCAACTCATCACCCTTCACCTTCACTTGCACGAAATCATTCCATGCTTTGGATCTTTTAGCACCCCTTCTTTGACCCTCATTGTTACCTTGAGCAGCTACATTTTGCCCTTCCACTGTTTTAGACTCACCTTCTATAATACCATGATCCATATGTTCTACTCTTGCCTCTTCATTAATGATTTCAAGAGCATCTACAACACCTTGAATTCCAGCTTGTGATCCCTGACTAGCCATTTGACTAAAAAAAACCTCACCATGTAAAGAAAAAAAAATACAAGTAAATAACAATTTTAACAAGTACCTAACAAGTAAAAAATAAATAAAAACAAGTAAAGAACAACTAAAAAGATAGAAGTAAAACATCTAAATCCTATACATAGCTTCAAAAGTAACAAAATAATTCCCTCATATAGGAGTATGAGTAGAATCTCACATCAAATGGATAAACAAAGAAAAATATAGTTAAGCCCTACAATATCAAACAAAATATAAGATGATAATATTTAAAGCAAGCAACAATCATAATTAGAACCACAACTATCAACTTTATAATTAAACTAGAGTAGTAGCAATCAAAGTAAAATTTGACATTATAAAAGGCAAATAACAAAATTATAATTAGAACCACAACTATTGATACTTTAAAGTATGAATAAATATGGGTAAATAAAATACTATTAGATCTTTACTACAATAGTTAAGATGTGACCTAGACAATAGGGTATATAGAAAGACTTGTGTAATGGACTAATGGTGGTCCCTCCTCAAAGTTGGACATTGTCAAGTAACAATAAGCCCATTTTAATTAAAAAAAATACATCCATTATTATTTAATTCAAGAATGCACCTCAGGTAAGTAAGTAGATAAAAAAAATCAACAAATGTAGTTATGTGGGGAGTTAAAAAACAAAGAGATGGAGTGAAGTACGATGTCAGAGAATAAAAAAATAAAAGAAAATAGAAAGAATAAATCATTCAGTGAAGGGCCCCATTCAATAGTGAGCCAAGTGAAAACTTTTCCAAAAGAAACTCTATGCAAAACCGAGCTGGTCAAACTTAGAACTGAAAAGAATAAAACAATAGTAGTTTATTGAACCCTTGTCTCCTTGGTGGTCCCTCCCTTGTAAAAGTTTCAATATCTCGATGTCAGGAGAGATTCATGAAACGAAAATGACAAGCTTCCCGCAACATGAGCATAACAACAGACAAGATAGTAAGAAAGAAAGATTCGGCTTACCTATGGAGCTTTGACGGACGAAGCAAAGAGCCCAAGTGTGGCAGCCGGATGGGGATAGCCAGTCGCCAGAGAAGCAAAGAGCCAAAGAGTGGCAACCGGATGGGGGTAGGGTTTCTAACGAGAGGTTTTGAGGGAGATTATAGGTTTGATGGGAGCCATTAGATCCTTCAATCAGACAGATAAAATAAACTAACAAGGAGCAGCGCCCACTGGAGCCGGGTTGGTCCAAGGACGGGGAATTAAAAATTTGGTTCAAGGTTTAAATATGGTGTTTGGCTGCTTGGGTTAGCTGACAAGCTTGGGTTAATGGTTATTGAATAATATTTTTATAATTTTATTTATTTTATACTAAAGTTCTATTTATAACGACCCGCATACACCGTGAATGTTAACAAAAGTACTTGGGCTACACAAATTCAATTATGTTTGGTGCATGCTGATGAGTGATGAGCGTAGGAAATTGAGCTTATTAATTTTTATCACTATATTTATTTTAAATTGAGTCCCCTTATTATGCATAAAAAATGTACAATGGGCACATGCAATATGCATTATTGTTACACAATTTTAATAGTGTAGTGGCTTTTAATAACACAACTTGAGAGTTGTATATTTGATTGCCCTTCTTGTGATCTAATGTGCACCAAGTACATATTTTGACTCATAATAATTTTTTCTTTAAAATTATATAAAATGGTAAAAATAAAAGTTAATATGTGCTCATAAAAAACTCACTCAAAGCCTCAAACTACTCTCTACTCGAGCTTTAATTGCTCCCAACTCTCCAGTATATATGATATTAAAATATTATTATTAATTTAGTATGTATAAATATACAACATCTAATTATATAATCAATGTTGTCCCTTCTTTGGGATTTTATCTTTGGGTTATAACTACCCTCAATGTTGGTCTCAGTATGTGGTGAGATGTTTTGGGTAGGTTTCTATCTTAGTATTCGAATAATGATTATTAAGTAAATCATATTATACTAGCAACAAGAAACTGAGTCTTGCCTTCTTTGACTAATCTTAAATGAATATAACTTGCTTTTATCTTATGAAATAAATAACTTTTAGCAAATTATTATAAAATTTTAATTTCTAATTATTTCAATTTACACAAAATTTGAAAAAATATATCATAATTTATTTGACATGTAGAGATAATAGATAGTATTGCCGATACATTTTTGTTTGATAATTGGCATATAGTTTAATATGTAGTATAGACTATAATATATCCCATTTTTTACCAATTGTACTATATATGTATATACTTTATTAGGATAAATTTCTATGACACAACTAAATTTCAAATTGTGCATATGTACATATAGGTATTAATATGTATTTATGTATATTATAAAATATATTTATGTTTCATTCGAGTTCGAGTCCAGTACGAGCCGAGCTCAAGCCGAGTTTGAGTTTTATTCGAGTTGAGCCAAGGTATGCTCGAGCTCGACTCAAATATGTTCGAGTTCGAGTTGAGTTCGAGCTGAGCCACTTCGAGTCGAGCTAATTTCGAGTTGAGTTGAGTTGAGACACCCTTACTCGACGAGTTGGCTCGACTCGTTAGCACCCCTAGTTGGGTTGATTTTAAAACATTGTCTTGCATGACTTTTGTTTGACAAAAATTTTTATCATATTTTTTTCGGGTAATGGTTTCATGTTGGCTCCTACAATAATTTTAGATTTTTTTTACTTACATTCAGTTTGCTTTTAAGATTGACTTTTTCACCTGTGTGAAAATTTTTACATACCTAGGGGTGCTAATAAGCTGAATCAAGTTTTTGCCTTATGCAGTTTGAACTCGAAGTCGGAATACTTGGCTCGAGGCTTGAACGAGCTCAAACTTAACTCAAACCGAAAATATGAGTTCGAACTCAAACTTATTTTATTATAATGACAAGTCCAATTCGAATTGAGCTTGATCTATATATAAAAATAAACTTAATTTTGAATTCAAATTTTCAAACGAACATTCAATAAACAAATCAATCACACAGAACAAGTTAACCACTTTAAAATTATATGAAAAATTATAAATAAAAGTTAATATTTGTTTAGAGCAAACTTGTTGAAAGTTTCAAATTATGTTGCACTTGAGCCTTAATTACTTCTAACTCTCTAATATACATAATATCAAAATGTTATTATTGATTGAGCATGTATTAAAAAACCATAGCTATTTACATAATCAATGTTGCCCATTCTTTAATATTTTATTTTCAGGTTACGACTACTCTCAATTTTAGTCTCAATATGTAGCAAGACGTCTTGGGTATGTTTACATCTCATCATTTGAATAATAATTATTAAATAAATCATATTATATTGGCAATAAGAAACTTTGGGGTCTTGTTGTTGTTGACTCATCCTAAATAAATATAATTTACCTTTATTTTATTAAATAAAAAGAGACTCTATGAGTTAATTGCTAAATAAGTTTTAAAAAATTATTGTAAAATTTTAATTTTTAAAGATTCTAACATTAATTTTTATATAAAATTTAAAAAATATATCATAATTTATTTGACATATAGAGATGGTAGACAATATTACCAATACATTTTTGTCTATAGTATATCTATTTTTTTACTAATTATACTATATATGTATATACTTTATTAAATTAAATTTCTATGATACATCTAAATTTTAATATATATCACATGTGGACATATATGCATTATGTGTCTTAAAAAATTAACTTATAAATCTCCCTCTCTCTCTATATATACACACCCTATACATAGATATTATATATTTTATAATATATAAAATATAAATTTGTTGTATATATATTTTGAGATTGATAATTGTGTATATTTACAAATAGATTAATATATTTTTATGTATATTATAAAATATCTTTATAAATTTTAAGTTTGAGTCTAGAAGAGTCGAGTTTGAGCCAAGTTCAAGTTTTATTTGAGTTAAGTCGAGTTTGAGCTAATGTATGTTCAAGTTCGACTCGAATATGTTTGAGTTTGAGTCGAATTCGATCTAATCTGCTTTGAGTTGAGTCATATTTGAGCTAATTAAAGTCAAGACATCTTTGCTCGATGAGCTAACTTGACTTGTTAACTCCCCCACACATCCCATCTCTATTTATTTTGAGTATTATCATGGGTTCCATTATCTCATGTTAGTCCTTGGCCCTAACCCTAACTCATTGCTTGTAACCTAAGCTATTATTATGGGCATTATTACCTATATCTTTCAATCTTATATATTAACAATGTACAGACTGTCCGCAGCTCGTTACGCCTACTTGAAACTTGACAATTGCATTCAGAGTGTGGGTTGCATATGGGCTCCATGCTTCGGACCACATGAGGCCATGCCATGCATCACATTGTCGTTGATGCTTGATGATTTCAAGCAGCCCTAAAAGAACTCCCTATACATTCTTTTCGTCACCCACCAGATTTCCCAAACGGAAAGTACAATTGTGGTTCATATCCTTTTATGTCTTTTAGCTTTTACTGTATGGGTATTCTCCTTTTTTTCGTTCTCTGCTGGGTATTACTTTTGCCTTTGTTTATCATAATTAATGCTTCATGTATAATTATTAATATTTTACTCTACTTATTTTTTAGACAAAACTGATGTCTAGTCCTTTGAGCAGGCTTGATCTGATGCTCACTCTGAAAAATCTATAAAATCAATTTAAAGGTCATGCGATATTAATTTTTAGACAAAATTACCATTCTTCCATCATCTTCCATATTCTTCCTTATATTTCTCCTTTTTCCTTCCACCTTTATCCATATTTTTAATCCCTGTTTTTTTCTTATATTTCTCTTTTTTTCAGCATAGATTTCTTCCTCTCCTCCATCTTCCTCAGGTACCTCCTCCTCATCCTTAGGGGGCCACCTCCTCAACCACCGCCAGCCCAATTTCCCCTAGGACCTAAACCTTAGCCCATTTTAGGCCCAACCTCCTTCACCTTGACCAATCTCTGGCCCAACCTCCCCCACCTTGGCCCCTCCCCCCACTAGAACCTGGCTGCACTCAATTGCACGTAAGGCCTGCTCCTCAGCCTTTGCCTTGGCTCCATCCCCGTTATGGTTGCTGCTTCCTCCCACACTATCTCCCTCTTTCTTAAGACTTATGATGTCAATTTCTCCTCATAGCCAGTGTCTTCAATGTGTGCGACCTCATCTTGGCCCTCAACTGGCTCGACCTCTAGGGCATTGTCAAAAAGATGAAGTGCCTTCACTGCTGCTTTGACTCCTTCCTCTCCTGCATCCTCGATGACCACCATGGCTCCTCCGGCCCCCACCACGAGTGCTACGAAGATATCCTAACAAAGACGGTAAATATTTACTCTCTTTGTATATAACAAAGTAAGTAAATATTTACTATCTTCTTCTTCTGCATAGTTATTGCAGTGAAGCCTGTTGGAGATGCTGGAGTCGGCTCGTGGCATTCTAGGGAGAGGTGGACAGAGTTGGCAAAGGGATCCACAACAGAGTTGGAGCAGCAGGGCCTCGAGGAGGCCCTCCATGCTATCAAGCTTTGAATCCTTAATGTCGGTTATGGTATGGGCTTCTAACTTAGTGGCATAACAGTGGTGCTTGAGGGGGAGAAGCGCAACCATTTCTGGTGGTGATAGGGGCGAGGTAGGAGTGGTGAGAGGGAACAAGAGAGGGAAAATGACCGGAGGCACGAGGTGAGGTGAACGGAGAGGGAGAGGAGAGTGGGGGAGCGAGGTGTAAGCGGGGCGGTTTGGACGGAGATAAGAAGAGGTGGGGCGATAAGATCAGAAGGTGGAGGCAGTCGGCGATGAAAACCTCGGTGAATAGATTATCCGATGTGCGATAGTGGGGAGGGGAGGTTAATAGAGATGGGGATGAGGATGGCGGAATGAGAATGGAAAAAGAGAAGGACGGTGGTTGGGGGCATTTTTGTCTAAATATAGGGTTATTAATAAATTAATAAAAAAATTTATAGTAAACTTCTAAAGGAAAAATTATTTAAATAATAATTTTTTAAAAAATATTTATCAAATCAACTCACTTTGGGAAAGTGGTGTTGCCTTTTGAGTTGGTGCATGTATAATTTTTTTTAATAATTTCATCTTTTAAAAAAACGAAATCAAAGACAAAATTAGATTTTGTCCTTGCAAAGGACAAAATCCTTTAATTAATTTATCCTTCCTCCCTCCTCTCTCCCTTTTCTCTCTCTCTTCTCTCTCTTCTTTTTCTTTCTTCTCTCCTCCTTTCTCATCTTTTTCTCTTTACCCAACCTATGAAGAGAGATAGCCAAAAAAAAAGAAAGCGAGAATGAATAGAGAAAAAGAGAGAGAGGAGAGATAGAACAGAGAGAGAGGAGAGATAGAAAAGAGAGAGAGTGATGAGAGAGAGATAAGAGAGAAGAAGAGAGAGAGAGGAGAGAGAAAATAAAGAGAGAAGAGAGAAAAGAGAGAGAAATGAGAGAGAAAGGAGAGAGAAGAGAGGAGAAAGAGAGGAGAAGAGGGAGGAAGGACAACTCAATCAAATGATTTTGCTCTTTGAAGGGACAAAATCTAATTTTATCAATTTAAATTTTTGTCATTTTAAAAGATAAAATTATAAAATTTTTATTTTTTTAAAGAGTCATGCAGGTGCGAGTGACCACTTTGAAAGATATTTTCGAGAATCAGTTAATTTGGTAAATATATTTTTTTAAATTATTTTCCCACTTTTAAAACCCCTATTTTTTATTTATCTTTTGCCTCTTGTCACGATGCCTTTGGTCTTTTTCTAACGTGTATCAGGTAGTCATCTTCATTCTATGCGTAATTAATATAAATTATTAATATAAAAAATAAAAATATCACATATGTCTACATATTTTAATATTGTATAATTAAATAGGCAAAGGAAAATATGTATTTAAGTACAATTTTCTTACCTATACTCAAGTACCAATCTCACACCGTTAATTTTTAGATTAATGTCCTCAAAGATGTCATAATTCGCCCAACTCAACTTGGTCGTCTCCCTCCTCCGCCACCTTACCAACTCAACCTTCTCAGCCATCGGCGCTTCTTCTCTCCTGCCATGCTCCCTCCCTCCTCCCACCCGGCAGCTACAGAGATATCTTTCCAAACCTGGTGGGTCACTTCCACAACTAACTACTACCTCCTCTTGCCACCGTGACTTGAAACTCCCAAATTTTACAGCTACATGAGGCGGCTGGCGGGGAAGAGGAGGTCACTCAAGCTCCTCTCGAGCCTCAAGTCCCTGGTTTTCTTCATTGGAGGCGATTCTTGATCAAAACCGACCTTGATGCTTGTTTGTTCCTCCCATGCCATGAACTCTATTGGCGGTTGGACTATGCTCGCACCATTTTTCTCGCTTTAATTCGGGCTGGGCTGTCGGGCTCAGAGCTCATTTACCAGCCTTAATTCGAGGGGATGAACTGCGTGGTCGGCCGGCTTCAGTCACAGGGGCGGTCTTACGACCGGGCGCTCGCTTCTTCCCTTGTGATCCGCGGGAACGAACCCCCGCTGTGGCTCAGGAGCTCATCTGTTGACGCCAAAATTGCCCGATTAAAAGGTGAGAATTGACGCATTTTTACTGGGTTTTTGGGATTTTTCACCAGATTTTGAAATTTGGTGTTTTGGAGCCGTTGATGTTGACTTACGGGGGTTTATGTCAGTTTCGTTGGGTTTATATTTTGTGATATGATGCGACGCTTCTGCTAGTTCAGGTGATGAAGATGGAAGGATTTTTTGTTTAAATTTTCTGGAGTGATTGATGTAGATTCATGGCGGTTGTTTGAAAATTCTTTTCTGGGTTATTTGGCCATTCACATGCGATTTTTATTGTAAAGCGTTTTCACTGAGATGTTACTTGTCTTTCCCAAAAGGATGATTATTGAATTTAAAGAATCTAGAAGTCTATTGATTTGTTCATTTTTTTTCTATCTTGACATTGTAGGTCGTATTTGAATGAGGTTAGTTGATACGTGTGAGTTTTTGACATTTATCTGTGTAATTTCAGGATTTGGGTGTAAATTGTTTTGAAAAGGTTATTAGACTAGTTGGTAGTAGTCGCAAACTTTAGATTTTCCATTTGTTGACGGCAGAGTTATTAGATTAAGAGATAATAGCATCTCAATTTCGGGTTTTTATATGGTTAACTAGGGATGTAGAACAAAAGTGATAGTCAAAAATTGGAACTCGCACTCTATGATCGATTACTTCTAGGTAAATGTGACATTTTGCTCAATTTATACGATATAAAACCCTAAACCCTAATATAGTGTATTTTAGTATAATTTTTCTTAAATATCATGTAAGTCAAGGTTATGTGGTATTTAATGTTTAAAACTAGAGAATATGAAATTTTGGCTTTTTTGGTTCACTAATTAAGAAAAATATACCAGCTTGGATAGGAAAGTAGGTCTCACGTGATATGAGAATCACTTTTTCATATTGTTAAGTAATGTAAGGTCTACGAGCGTGTAGGGAAATGGGTGCAGGAATATCACTATCCGAACGAAAAATGGCCCTGGAACACAAATACTCCATGGTATCAACTTTATTACCATGCCACCTGCACAAAGGAGGGGTTGGAATTTGGAAAGGAGGTAGCTGGAGTGCCACTTGACCGTGGTCTGTCTCTGTCGTCAGTCCCCGCCTCATCTCATTCTTCGTTGCTGGTGACAGCCCCTTTTTCTGCTGTGATTGCCGCTGAAGCCTTTTCCGTTCGTCTCCATCTGTCTGAGGGTTACTGGTAGCTGTTGCTGCTGCTGATCGTCACCCGCCAATTTCCCTTATCTAAGACAAGCGATTATGAGATTCCTCGGCTGCTAATTCTCATATCCTTTTCTAGCTTCATCTCGACATTGTCAATCTTTTGTATTCGCCTTGAAAATGAAATGCCTTTCCTGGAGTCTGGAGATGAAGGTCAGTGCATTCGCTGCCCTCTTCTCTTTCTCTTGGCTTAAGTTTGACAGAGTTTCATTATTTGAAATGGTAAAAAGTTACATTTTGTTTAGTGTTGTATTTCGTTGCCTTGTCCCATCATTTGGTCGGTTTTATATACTCCCTCCATCCTATATTAATAGCTACATTTAGTTTTTATGAAATAGTAAAACCCACCTCTAAGAGGAGAGAAGATAAATTCATGATGCTTTTTTTTAGTAACTAACCAGTTAAATTAAATAAAATAGAGTTATTAATATAGAAGAAATTTTCTTGCCAAATGAAGCTATTAATGTGAGACGGAGGGAGTATTATGTTGATCCTATCAAATTGTGTCCCACACGTCAACTGTTCATGATACATCTCAATGTTTCAACAAATGAAAGGTGACCATTTCCAGCAAATGCACTTTATAGCTATAACCACCTGGACATTGTGTCGCAAATGGCCCATTCCCATTTCTAGGCTTGTCCAAGGCAACTAAGGGGTTCTAGTCATCTCTTCCTCTTATGGGTTGTTCTGATTGCAGCATCAAGTTGCATGGCTTACAGTTAGTGGAGATTGTGCTCAATGTGATACAAGCACAGGGGTGATTTGGTGGGTCATGTTGTGGGGCTATATGTGGTAATGGGTTCCTTAATGTAGTGGTAAATGGACCATTTTTTCAACTTTCTTAACTTCTGGACTTGAAGGTCTTTGCTTTTTCACATTTTAATGCCTAATGAATGCACCTTCTCGGTCAACTTAAATAATACCAGTAAATCAATGCTAGCTAACTTTTTTTTTGGCAATCTCTATACTATTATATTTGTGTTAAGTAGTTCCTAAGCTCATTTTTGCATTTTAATTATCTATATTATGCATATATCAGTTCTTTTTCTGTGTTTTCAGGGCACTTAAAAAATGAGGACATGTCTAAATAGCTAGAATAGTCTTCCTATGAGGTACACAGAACTGTTTTGTGTGTTTTCTTCCTAATTTTTTTATATTTGTTAGGCCCTTTAGTTTTACTTCCTATGAGCTTTTTGAGCCCTTTAGTTTTGCTTGTCGGAGATGGGATTTTTTTCTCAAGGAGCTTGATAAGCACTAAGCAGGTCAAATACAAAGCAGCTGTGTATTTTATGGGGAAGATATTAGAAGCTGGGTTTTGCAGTCAAGGAGGAAATCCTAGACAAGACATCCATAGCAGGTTTGTCAGCATCGTATCTAGAACATCTCAGTGGCAAGGGAAGCTTGCGTGTTATTCCATACCCACTGATCTAGAGACCAGACCGAAGACAGCCATTGTTTACAACCGCTTGATGGATGCGCATTACTATAATAATAACTTTGATCAAGTCCTCAAGATTTGGCGTGAGATGAAGCAGTCTACCTGTAAGCCCAATGTGTTTGTTTGCAACACTGTCCTCAAATCACTCGTGGCTGCTGACCGTCTCAGTTCAATTGATTCCTTTCTTAATCAAATGAAAGCTTTGGGGATAGCTCCGAATATATCAACATACAACATCTTGGTCAAGGCCTATTCATGTCAGTCTGATCAGTTCCATCTGGCCAACAAGGTCATCAGTTATATGGTGAAAAATGGGCCTACCCCTGATGTGGTTACTTACTCCACCCTGATTTCTGGTCTTTGCAGAGCTGGAAGGATCTTGGACGCGTATAATGTGCTGATTTCAAGGTGGAGAAAAATGTGGAAGGGGTGCTGCATTGTGAACGTTTTTACTTTCACACCAATTCTCCAAGCCCTTTATGATAGTGGGAGAGTTAAAGAGGCTAATCACATATTTGGGTGTATGCTGAAATGTGGTATTTTACTGAATACTGTTACCTACAACATCTTGATTGATGGGCTTTGCAAGAATAAATATTTAAATAAGGCAAAGATGATGTTAGAAAAAAGTGCTAGGATGGGTTGGAAGCCAAATTCTATTAGCTATAATACCTTCATTAAAGGCCTTTGTCAAGAGGAAAGAGTTGTTGAGGCTTATGATATAGCGGAATCTATGATGAAGAATGGGCCATTTCCAACCAGTGTGACTTTGAATATCCTTCTTGATGCTCTCTGTCGTGCTGGTCATGTCTATAAGGCTATGAATGTCTTAGAAAATAGTTCGAAATTAGGATGGAATGTGGGTATTCTGAGTTATAATATTGTCATGAGTGGATTTTGCAAAACAAAAGGGTTGAAGGCTGAAGAAATGTTGAAGGCTGTTCAGAAACTTTTTAATGATGTGAAAGATAAGGGAATTGTTCCAGATTGTAGGACACACAATATAGTGATTCAAAGTCTTTGCAAAGCTGGGAAGCCCATGGTTGCAATATCTATGATTGACGATGGAGGTTTTCTACCTAATAGTGTGACATACAACACCTTGCTTGATGCCTTTTCCCAGAAAAGAGATGACACACAGGTTCAACAGGATTATGATTCTCAAGTCCAGGATCTGGTTGAAAGGATGGAGAAGGAGAAGATATATAAAGACATTTTTACATACACGATTCAAATTGAGGGTCTTTGTAAATCTGACAAATGTGAGGAAGCCATTGATGTTTTCTTGAAATATAAAAAAATGGGTTTACCGGACTTGGTTATGTACTCGGCTTTAATAAGTGGGCTAGCCAAGCACAATTCACTTTCTGAAGCTGTATTTTGGTTGGATAAAATGCTTACTGAGGGTCTGGCTCCACATGGTCCACTTCTTGACTCCATTATCAGAGCATTCTGTGATAATGGCTATTGCAGAAGTGAAAAGATCCAGTCTCTATGTTACATTCTAGACAATTTGCTTTGCAAAAGATGAGAACAAATCTTAGTATTTTTTTCACTGTTGAAATTTAACTTTTGCGGACAAGGACTACGGCCTTCAGTAGTAGTTGTCCTTGCTTAAGTTTGCTCATAGCTGTTTATCAGGATATCAACTACATCCTGACTGAACGGTATGTATAATTCTCAGTTGAAGATCATCAGAGAAGCCATTTATTTTTTTTTCTCCCAAGACGACTATGTTTCTAATGTTTAAGAGTGTGTTATATTCACCATACAATATTTGGTTGCTCCACTCTTTTTCTATGGGCTCTGTTTTTCGTTTTTTCTAGTTTTAAATATTGTAACTTCATTGTTTTTGCATTTGGCTGAATAGTTTTTTGTGAATGATAGTTCTAGTAGCAAGCAATGACATAGTAAGGGGGAAGGGGTTGAACTATGTGTAAAATGGATACTTTTTAAACTTTCGTTGGGCACTAAAGAACATAGTTATAACTAGTCTAATATGGTACAAAATTTCAATACAAAGTTGTATCATGTGTATACGGCTAGAATACTCACATTTGTTATGCAAAAATGTAATGATTGGACAGAAGCTAGATTTTCTCCGGAATGGTATTTTCATATACTGCCCTATATTTGTATCTGCTACTTTCCTTTTTTTTTTTTCTCTTTTTTGGCTCTGCTACTCTCCTATCCTTAAGAAGGAAGCACAACTTTTCAAGCTTATGTTATAAAATTCCTTTAGTCTGTCCTTTTTAGATTATTATCTTCTGTATAAAATCCTGACTTGTTTTATTCTGTTGATGGATGCTCTTTTTTTAATATTATATTACAATGAAAATGGACTTCATTTGCTTGAATCCGGTTCCAAACAATTTCATTCCTTCCCAACAAATTTACTGACCACTGTTTTAGTCTGTTTACTTATTGATTCTGGATGCAGGCGGTGATGAAAGTTCAGTTTGCTAGCTATGTTGTCTAGAAGGTCTAATCTCCTGATGACGTGCACGGTGAGCTGATCCTTTTACAATCAAAAGTGCACCTGCCATTCAAATCTTGCAGGCATTGAGGCTTGTTTTAAGTTTTTGCAGCAAGAGGTATGAAGTTGGTATGTATTCTTTCCCGTACAGTTTCAATGTATTGGTTAAGTATAGAGGTTTTATTACCTTACCCTGGCTTTTCCTTTCTTGAAACAATGCCTGCATTTTTGTAATCTTTTTGTTTTTTTTTACTATGGGAAGCAAGTGAAGGGCATAGTGGACCTCAATATGTTCCCATGAGTTTACGTTGAAGAACTTTCTCCCTCCACGTGCCACATACTGCAACTTACAAGGTCAAGAAACACCATGTGGACAGGAATAGCTTATTTTGGTAAGTGTACATGGATATGTGCTCAGCACGTGGTAACAAAAGGGGAGCCAAAAAGCGGAGGAAAACAGCAAAATGTACATGTGAAGTGAGTTCTACTGGAGAACATGATGATCTCTTCATGCAAAATGTATTTCTCTTGTGGCATTTATCATGCATAAGTTCGTCACTATCAGTTCCCCACCAGTGCGAAATGGTTTGTGTTGTAGTATCTGTTGCCCTGTTTTTCCCCTGGGGTGGTAGAGCTAGCTTTCGCGTAGCTTGCTGAACGGCTTGCTTGTTTCAAATCCATGCTTGTGACCTTGAATCTAACATTTCTTGAGAACCTAACTAAAAAAAGGAAATGAATAGTTCAAATGCGCATGCAGGAGACGCAGAAGGTGTGGACCCCGAAGTAGCTACGTGATTCCACTTTGTTTTTTGCATGGGTGGACAGTTGACCGGAAGATCACTTCGATTTGCCCGGCCAGCAGGTGGGCGGCGTGCTTATCTTGTGTGACAACACTACAGAGCGAGTGGCTCTTCTAGGTGGGCAGCTGTGTGACAACACTCCACACTGAAAGACATCACAAGAGAACAAATGGCTAGATCGCGCGCTTGATGCCCTGCCATGGAAAATTGCCAGTAGCCTGCTATGTCCAGAATGCGCTTTCATGACCAGCCAAGGGGGAGCAATGAAAATGTGTCAAAATGTAATTATGGAAAGTGGTTTCAAGACGGTACCCACAGATCCTCTTGCCATATAATAAGGTCATCCTACAAGATAAAACCTGGTAAGTTAGAAGGATTGGCCCGCAGGCACATGATGAACGCTGAAGCCTTGGTGGATATGGCATAGACATGTAAATCCGTCGTAAATGAAAAGACAAGTACAACGAGAGCATAGAAGTTGCCCTCCTGAAGTTGCCCTCCTTTCAGGACAAGGCATTCATGGCCACATTATCACTGGCCTTCCAATAAATCACTTTATAATCATAACCTAGGAGCTTTAATACTCAATGATGCTGAAACAAAGCAATGTGGTGATTAATACGAATAAGAGAGAGGTGAACCAACAAATAAAGATGTCATTTGGATGATAGGGATTTGTTGAAATAGGCAATATGTTGGTCATCTTGAAGTAACATTGTCCCTAACCTACATGAGAAGCAAGGCCAAATCATGAATTGTTGACATGGCGGTTTTCAAGGCATCAAAGGCCTGTTGGGCAAAGTCTTGACCACTGAAAAGCCCCCTTTTTGAGCAGCAAAGTCAAGGGGGCGACAATAGAACCATATCCTACTATAAAGTAGCGGTAATATCTAGTAAGGCCAACGAAACCCCATAGCCCCTTAGGGGAAGTGGGTGTGGGGCTTGGCCTTGACCTTTGCTGGATCAGCCCAAATAATCAATTTGACATTGACCAAAAGATCATTTATTGTGCTTCAAAAAGAGAGAGTAGGAAAAAATAATACGGTGATGTTTCATGTGAGGCCCATGTAACATTGTAAATAAGAATATTGTGTAAGAAGATCAATACAAAATGGCACAAATAGGGCTTGAAGAGATTATTCATCAAACTCTAAAAAGTAGATAGCACATTGGTCAAGCCAAAAGGTACAACTAGAAATTCAAAGGGGCCATCTTGGGTTTGAAAAGTTGTTTTATGAACATCTTCCAAGGCTATTCAAATTTGGTGGTACCATGAGTGAAGGTGTAACATCCGTGAATTTTGTAAGTTATTTTCGATCAATGAAAGCACTTTCCCCAATCAATTGTATGAGAATATAATTTTTGTCTATTTGATCTTATGAAAATGAGCCTCCTAATGTTGGTGGATTAGATTACTTAGCGGTAATTGATGAAACTAGAAAGCTATATTACTTTTTAACAAAGTAGTGGTGGTGGTGGTTTATGTTAGAGGTGAGCTTAGTTGTGGCAAACTAAGTTAGTTTATAACATATCTAGTGACCTCATCACCTTCTTTGTCGAATATCTCCCAAAATATGAAGATTTTTAAAGTAAAATTTCAGGATTAGTTAGATCTCGGAAGATCCTTAAATTGCTACCGAGAATGCGAAAATTCGAGTGCGAGAGCTCAAGT
Source organism: Saururus chinensis (assembly GCA_035235625.1). Taxonomy (NCBI): domain Eukaryota; kingdom Viridiplantae; phylum Streptophyta; class Magnoliopsida; order Piperales; family Saururaceae; genus Saururus; species Saururus chinensis. The sequence goes on from CP141142.1 coordinate 29,238,602, forward strand.
TAGGACATTCACAAATTAGCAGGTCTAAGGTGGATCAAGGTAGGAATTAGACCCGGGTAACACGAGTATATGAGCCTCCTTTAAGAACCCTAGCACTATTTTTGCCTTCTCCTTCTATTATGCTCTCCAAGGGTGGCCACCCAACACTTTTGATGCCCTTTGGGTGATTTTGGAAGGTAATTTAAGGGGAGAAACAACCACAACAAGGAGATCTAGTGATGTATTTCCTCTACCAAAGCCCAAACCGTGAGTAAGTGAAATATCAAATCTTTTCCTTCTTCCTTTTGATTTTCACTTCTCCCTCTAACATCTACCATGAAAATCCTCTAAAGGAGGTTGGGAGCTTTGAAGAGATGAAAGTGTTGTGAGATTTGGGGGCCAAGACCGCCATTAGCATTGAAATCTCTACCAATTAGTGAGGAAGCATCAAAAGTTTTAGAAGGGGAAAACTTTTTTGATAAGAGACCAAGGTAGGGGACCTTGAGCTTAATATTTTCAAGAATGGATAAAAGTTTTCTCTAAGCTTTTGTAAAAGATAACTCTTTTCTAAAAGGATTTTTGGTTAGCATAATATGCAATCATATTTCTCCATACTCCACTTATGTTCTACTTTGTGTTGCTAGTAATAATTTACCTTTCTCCATGTTTTGATGATCTAAATCTTATGCATGTTGCTATTGGAGTTATTTTAGCAATCCTATTAGCATGCATGATTATTTGTGGGTTAGCATGGGGAGCTTATATGTATATTAAGTTGTGGGAGCAATGGGATAACTGTAAGACTTATATTTTGGCTTATGCATGCGAGATTTGAGACTAACACCTTGCTGATTATACCATTATTGAATGAGTTTACATGAGTATTATATTGACGGACATATGGTATGTACAAGCATGTTTTTTGAGTAAGTATGGGAAGAAATCTCTTTATTTTACTATACCCTCTTTGTGATAAGCTCCATGAGTGTTTTCTATTATTGCAATTATGCATGAATGTGGTTAAAATGCCTAAGCGTAAATAAGTTGGCTTCAACTATTTTATTTTGAATATGAATGATGGAAGTGAGAAGGATGTTAATTGTATATTCAATGGATAATGGGAGCTTTGTATGATTAGTGAATATAATCCCTTGTCATAATGTACCAATATAGGGGTGTTCAAGTTACTTAACACTAGATTATAAATAGAGAATGTATAGCCAAAGTTGCAACTTTGGCTGTTAGATCATGGTATGAGACCATAATTTGACGACCAACTCTCACTAACCTTTTCCTTATAAATATTTTTTGTGGTGGTTATCTTGTGTGGGGAAGGAGGAATAAAGTATGTAGTGTATCTATAATGTACATGCTAGCTTCACCCAAACCCCAACCCCACCTTAATCATTAGTAAGTAAAAGACTTAGTGGGCTCTCATAAGGTAAAGAGGCACCTTTCCATAAGTTTTGTATATTAGAGATTTTTTGTTTCCATGGTATGCAATATGGAGGTATTGAGCACCATGGTGGTACTTATGTTCAATATGTGACTAAGTCCACCTATGTGTTTGAGGCCATTGTGCTCATCTCATTGATAGTCCATATGCTAAAGGTTGGTATGGATGATGTGAGGTCCTTCTACAAACAATGTGGAATCCTTCTATGGACATTATAGCCCTGGTGTCTCACCCTATTGAGGGTATTTGTAAGGGCATTGTATAGTCATTCCCTATTGAAGGCATTTGTAGGGGTCTTGTATAGCTATTGTAAGGGCTTTGTATGGTCATTTTCTATTGAAGGTATTGCTCGCTGGGGTAAGTACTATCATAGACATACATCTACCTCTTTGATATAGTGTATCATGAGCATTGATATGACTTACCTTTGAAAAAATCTATGATATATAGGGACTCCCCAAAGGTTTAGGTGATGCCCTTGTGGTGACTTCTGTAGAGTGTATTATGAGACACAACTCAACCTATGATATTGTAGTACTGATTCCATGATGGTGGAATGGTACTGGTAGAAATATCTATAGGTGGATTATTAGTTCTATGACAATGGTGTATTGATTCTATGATGGTGGAGTGATACCAGTCGTCGATATTTATGAGTTATATGTAATCACTTGATCTATTTTGAGGTTCACCCTATTAGTTTGAATAGCCATGTGGGTCCTTTAATTTGTTTCGAAGACCATTGTACTGACCTCTTGGAGATCTCTTGCTCATTAACTACATGTGGATGTATTTCTCTTATGGAGTATGAAAACACTCATTTTTCCTATTGTTTACATTTCTCAGATCAGGTAGGGACATCAGCTAGTCCAAGTACATACACTATTTAAGCTTGGGGATTAAGACCTTTGTGGAAGCTAAGGAGGACTTGAGGTAATTGGATCCTTGAGGTGATTGGAGCTTGCAAACGTTCTCTACTTTTGGTTTTGTTAGTTGGTATTATGCCATATTCTTTTATTATCCTATGTTCTATTTTTGACATGTATATTTTGGATTGTTGCTATATGTGTACTCATTGTAAATCTGAGATAGTTTTAATTGAAAGATCATGACCATAACACTTGTTTTTGAAATTGGAGTCTCACACCTAGGGTATTGATTTTATTTAAATGAGATTTATCATTTCTAGAAAAATACTTCCACTTTGACAAATTTTAATAGGTTTTTAAATTTATAAGTTCAAAAATATAGCTGACATTGCAAAAAAGTGTCTTAAATTTTGAGTAATGCTTATTCAAACCTTGGGTGTGAAAGAAGGTTCAACTAGATAAAAAAATGTGTGCATGCTAACTCATCTAGAAGTTCCTCAATGATTGGGATGTGTACTTATCATTCACGGTGATAGCATTTAGAGCACACTAATCCACACAAAATTATCAAATACCATCCTTCTTTCAAATCAGGAGAATGTGCAACAAATATGAACTATGATGAGGGTGGATGATCTCGGACTCCAACATTTTATGTTCCAAATGCTCAATTTCAGTCTTCTTAATATGAGGGTAGGAATATGGGAGCACATTTTATGATGGGGTGCCTAACATAATCTGGATGCTATGATTATGGATGTGTGCCAAAGAAAGACCAGTGGGGGGCTGAAAGAGTCCGTTAAACTTGGCTAGAAGATCGGTGAGGTTAGTTGGATGGGAAGGACTCGCCACATCTGCCGACAATAACTAGAGCAAGATCCCTTGGGCCTAGAAATGTAAAAAAGAGTTTGTAGATTGAGCAAACTAAAGTGTCCTCGGCCGTGAATGCTAATGAGTTGTTCACCAATAAAGAACTCCATAAGCATCTTGTGGAAGTGCCAAGTGACATCCTAACCTTCTGGAGCCACTGAACCCCTAGGACTATGTTTGCTCCCTTGGTGGGCAGGAGGTACATGTCCATGAGGAGGGAATGACCCTAGATGGTAAGCTCCCATGGGTACACACCCCGGATGATTGAAGGTGCTTGTTGTCCCTAATCAATATATCAAAATGCTCGGATGCGGAAATGTGGCACCTAAGGCACTGGGCTCCCCTATCATTGGTGAAGTTGTGGGTGTTGTCAGTGTCAATGAGGATGGTGACCACTTTTTGTTTCTTCATGGGCCCCTGAATGCACATAGTCCTAGGTGTATAGGCCCCCAAAAAACTTGTGTGCATATATCTCGGGGGTCTCCAAAAGGAGATCAACTAAAACAGTTAGACCGGAGTTGAAAGGATTTGCTTCGTCACTCCAAGTATCCTCCAAATGGAGGGCAGTGGGTCAGCAATGATGTCCTAGAGTAAACTTCTCACGTAGTTGTAACAAAGGCCCTTGGAGTGACGTTCTTCCATTTGCGCCTACATCAAGTGTCGGAATGGTAAGGTCGACAATGTACTAGTGGCCAGGCCCCCTTTTTTAGGAATGGAGGGTGGAGCACCGGCTGGTTGGACACAACTGAGGCAAAAGAGACACGACACAAGTAGGAAAGTTTGTCCTCCATCAAACGTGCAATCCAAATTGCCTCACGGAGAGTGAGCGGTTGGAGTTGATGCACCTTGGTCAGCAGCTCATCCTTTAGGCTGCTAAGAATCTTGCTGATGAGAGGCTTTGGTGTCCAATTGACACAGTTATCCCACCAGTCAAAATTGGACTGATAGGCATGAACTAAAGTTGCCTAACATAGGTTTAACTTGGAGCCAAAATCTTCATAATTAATTGACCCAAAAAGCATGCAAATTTCCTCTAAGAATTGTTGCCATGTTGGGTTGGGCTCTATTTTTTTTTCAAACTGAAGCCACAAGATGAGGGAATCTCCTTTGAGGTGGAAAGATGTTAGCAAGAGCCGGTGTTCTTGATGGGTGCCTTGGTAAGAAAAGAATTATTGTGCCTAATATAGCCAATCAATGGGGTTATCTTAGCCGGACTATTTAGGGAATTGGAGGCGTGTGATGGATGACTTTGGAGCCATAAAGGTGGGTCTAAAATTGGCCTTGTCATCATCTTAGAGGGTGTTATGATGCTAAGGCCCAAACATCTCAGAATCCTCGCCAATGTCATCATAGACACTTTGTCAAACATGTGATGAACCACGTCCACCATAGATGAAAGGGCCCCCCTGGCATCATAGCCTTGTGGTCATTCGTACAAGGAGGGGGTGGGGCGGCTGATGGCAGGCTGACCAGCAAGGGCTTCTTGCCTTGGCTCGCATCAGAAGGGCTTGCAACAAAGAAGGGTGATGGCTGGTTGAGCAACCCTTTTTAGTAGGTGGTAGATCTAAGTTTTCTCCACAAGTCTCCATGTTGTGACCCATTCCTCTCGTCGTAGTTGGTCAAGGATGGCCAACTGGGTCTCCCGGGTAGCAATCAGTGTATCAAACACTCTGCTTTGTTTTGTCGTGGCTTCTATTTGAGAAAAGGTGAGGGCAACAAAAGACATATAATACATATGCATTATAATTGGTTAATTTCAATGATCAAAACTATGTCGAAGCTTTATGTATATTTTTAGTCTTAAGAATCTGACTAGATGTAGTTGTAGTTAAGCCGGATTTAGAATTGTTTGACTTGAAAAAATAGGAGCAGACATGTTATTATTGATCAAAGTTGGAGACTAAGAAGTGTGTTGAAGATAAAATGTCAATTTGCACACACTCACATACACAATTCACTTGGAATAGCGTAGAATGAGTTTAAGTGAATTTGGGAGTTTTAGAATGAATTAAGGTAAAACTATAATTTTACTGTTCAATCGATCGATCGTTGCACTTTACACATGACCCATTGATTGATCGGCACATGAATTAAGCCTTTGTAAAATTAAGCCAAGAGTTTATCGAGCGATTGTAGCATTGAACAATTTATCACTAGCAATGTCATGCGCTAATTGAAACAGTGAATGATCGATTGTTGTCTGTGTTGATTGCCTTCTTTAAGCATTTTGGAAGAGATTTTATTCCTAATTAAAGTCAAACACTTAAACCAACTTAATACTATGTAAAGGCTAGGAAATAACGAAATTGAAGAGAGGAAAACTTTGAAATTCACAAAGAAGAATGGAGAGTTCTTTTTCCATTATTTTCCAAGAGGAGATCATCCTTGAGCTTCATGTTTTTGCTCATAGTGATTTCTTGATGACACACAACAAAGAGAAGAGTCTTACACATGCCAATTCAAAGAGGAGTTGCAATAAAATCTTTGAAGGAGTTGAAGAGGATCAAGGCTAAAGTCAAAGAACAAGAAGATTTTGTTGTTGTGGCTAGGAGGCAAAGACAATAGTAGAAAAAAAGTTTCAAGTGCTTGAGGATAAAAAACTTGAAGGCTAGTAACGAAAAGAATTTATTGGAGATCTAAGCAAAATGAGTTTTGGGGTTAGAGTCAACAACAAAGGTTGGTGGTTTGCTTGTGTATATGTAGTGTCATACTATCTATAATTTTAGGCCAAGAGTGGTTGTCATGATTTTTTACCCTAGTTGGGGTTTTTCATATTAAATCCTTGTGTGTTCATATGTGATTTATATGCTTTGTGGCTTGATTGCTTGATAGAATGATCATGAATGCATAGATACTTAATTTTTGTTGCTTAATAGAAATTCCTATGCATAGAGACTACAAATCATAGTCTTTATTTTTCTAAGATAACCGGATTAGGTGCAATCTAGTAATCTGCTATTGTCATCTAGACGAGTATTAAACTCGCAGGTAGCCAATTTTTTTTTCGAGTTATCAGAGACTGGCTACTCATGTCGTGGTGGTTTATCCATGATTTGCTCTAGTGGTTGAGACTTGACCATGGTTGTAGTTTGGACTTTGATACTAGTGTTATAGCCTTAGAGATAGGAAGGATGAAGTGTGATAAGGGAAGAGGGGGTTGGAGGGATGTGAAGGGAAGAGGAGGAATAGGATGAAGGAAGGGAAGAAAATCAGGCCAGTCCCTAGGTGGGAATGGCCAGTAGAGGACAAGGGAAAAAGAGAATGGCGACATGGAAGAAGAAGGGAGAAAGAAAAAATAATTCTTCATTAATTTCCCAATGAGGGCAGAGCAACTTTACAAATAGTAATGGTGCGATCGATTCCTCAAACATGGAAATTGATTGTTCAACCTACTAGATCGACTACTAAAGGATTGATCAATCACTTTAAGTAGGTGATCAATCATTCAAGTTATTAGAATCTATTGACAAGCTTATTGATCGATCGCCTTAACTAGGTGATCGATCATGCAAGTTACTACAATGTACTGACTAGCCTATCAATCGATCTTTCAGAAGGCAATTGATCGTTACATGTTTTGAAAAATAAAATAAAATAAAGCTTAACAAATAAAAAAATCATTGGAACACAACAATGACCTAACCCAAAAATAAGATTTATGAAGAATGAACAATATTGGCTATACAATCACTACCCTCTTTCTTTTCCAAATTATATAGTATTGTCCATAGAGCACATTCAATTATTTATAATTAGAAGCAAAGAATTCTATTTGACACTCGCGTTTGACAATTGAGGTACAACAAGTTCAATACTTCCTAGGCCAAATAAAGTCTTAACAACTAAAGAGTGAGAATTCAAAGCAATTGTACAAATAAAACGACCAAAGTAGTCCCTACTGACAACACTATTAGAAGCAACTAAGGAATTTCATTTTTTAAAACCGGATGCAAGTCGTAAATCATGACCACTTGCCCCTTCAAGCTCTCTCTTGTTTAATGCTCAACGTGCTCGTGATCCGTCATAGCAACTCATTATATTTTGGGCAGTTTGGATTCGACCCAACTGTGATATTTATAACTGCCATAAAAAAACCTAGTGTTATTCTTTTTTTTTTTTCTGTTATATTTATACTGACTAATTTTAACATTATTGGAATTGGATATTTTCACTAATTTTTTGGGTTCAAGCCCAAGTCTAGCTTGGGCTTGTGGTTCACTTATGGAGGTATGAGCATGAACCGAGCTCTACATTTCCACTTTGAGCCAAACCCAATCTAGAAGACTCGAGTTTGAATGAGCTTCAATGGAGCTTGAACTAAGCTTGTTTATCTTGAGTTCAAGTCGAGCAGGCCCAATAAAGATATCAGCTTGGCTTGTTAACACCACTAGTTGCACACACATTGATGTGCACTCGAAGGATTGAGATCTAATGGAGCATGTTTATTACGGGGCAGGTGGGTTTTCATCACTCACCCGCCCCTGATACAGTGTAATCCAAAATTTCAATATGCAGCTTGGTGCATATTAACTCTCTCTCTCTCTCTCTCTCTCTCTATATATATATATATATATATATATATATATATATATATAACAAACCCAGATTCCACACATGGAAATCCCCTTTCCGACTTCTCTCTTGCAGCAACATGAGTTTCCTCCTTTGAATTTGGAAGCAAAGAGATGAGCTCATCAATGATATAGGGAAGTCAAAGAATTGAGATTTAAAGCTCGGATTCAATGATGGAAAAGGAGAACCGATTTCTCCCCCACACATAAAAATGTTCCATCATACACAAAAACACAGAAAAGTTATGACAATGATCATACATTCGAATAGTTTAGGATGTGAATCAGAAACGAACCAAGTGCTTTGCTCTAAACCTATGAACCTTGTGAATCCACTTGCCACTATTCTAGAGAGGCGAAGGGGAGGTCGCAGGGGGTCAACGAAGGCGTCCGCATATGCCTCTTGAATCAACCATCCTCGGAGAGGTGGAGGAAAAAACCTTGAGCATCTCATGCATATATGATGATAGAAAAATTTTATTACATTATTAATTATGTGAGACTGGGGGTGTTAATGAGCCGAGCTAAGCCGAGTATTGGGCTTTTACGGCTTGAGTTCAAATTGTTGAAGCTCGGCTCAAAGCTCGAATAAGCTCAAAATTTTCAGCTTGAGCTCGGCTCGAATTGGAAATCGAAAACTTGGGTCTAACTCGAGCTCGAACTTAAGTAAGTGAATCATGAGCCTAGACTCAAACTGGGCTCAAACTAAGAAAATAAAAAATAATATATATATAAATCTAAAGTATATGAAGTATCACAAATACTAATATATTTTTATTATTTAATATTACTAAAAATATTTCAAGAAGTATTACAACTACGCCTTGAACATTTGACTACATATAGTTACTATGAAATAAGAAAATTATGATAAATAAGTTTTAGTTACATATGCTCAAAATAGATAGCATTACTATTTTCTTCTCTTCATGTACATATAATCACTCAAAAAGCTGCAGAAAATAAAAACTCACTTAGGTAACATTAATGTCTACTTCTTTGTATTTTATTTTCTTTACATGCTTATAAATCACTTATAAAAGAACTATTTTTTAGCCTTAGTATGCCTCTAAAAAATTCTAAAATACATGTAAAGAGATATATATTTTGTACTCAACTTTTAAAAAAATATCTAATCATTCTTTTGTAAACTAAGGTTAGTCCTCCAATGTCATGCTTCTTTTAAAGGTATTTTAAAGCATATTAATGTGATATTATATTTACCTTCCATCATATACTTATAGCTCCATTTGGTTTTTCAATTGAACTAATTTTAGTTTATCTTCAAAAACCAAATAGAGCTATTAATTTGGGCTAGGAGTATATTAGTCTTTGTATCTCTAATATTTTTTTTTATAAAATATATATCAAATAGAAAAATTATATATTCATTACAATTTAACAAGGACATATATCATGAAAAAATTTTCTATAAGTTTGGGCTCACGTACATTAGCGTGAGCCAAGACATTATGGGCCATCAGATCGAGACTCGAGGGCGCAAGAAGATATAAATTAATCTACCTCCTAGTTATGTGCGTTGTTGGATTGTAATTTGATGATGCACAACATCGAGGCTCACGTAGTCGTGGGTGAGCCTTGACTCATATAAATGGGTCTCATATATGATATATGGTAATGATACATATATGTGATTGTATGTTGTTTTATATATTTCATTCATCCTAAATTAATAGCTCCATTTGATTTTTCAAAATGAAGTTTGCAAATGGAGGGATCATGTCATAAATATATATTTAAATTAACAACTATGTTTATATAAAATATGTGTATATATATATATATGTATTATTTATTTTATATATAATTTTAAACTTATATTCGAGTTCGAGTCGAGTAGCATGGAGTTCGAGTTTTATTCGAGCTGAGCCGAGTTGAGCAGGGGTTTGTTCGAACTCGGCTCGAGCGTATTTAATCGAGTTCAAGCCGAGTTCAATTCGAGCCAAGCCTAATTTGAGCCGAGCTAGACCTGCTCAATGAGCCAGAAAGTGAGAGGGAGTTGTCTAGCGAGCAGGGAGAGAAGAAGGGAAGGGAGGGTTAACGTGAGTGGGTTTTTAGGAGCCTTAATTCTAAGGGTGACTTACTGATTACTTGGACGAATATTGGTTATTTCCAGATTATTTGATTTTTACACATTAGCTATGTGTGGACCAAAATACCCTTCTTAAGTGATTTTCCTCTTCTTCTTCAATTCCTTCTTCCTCCTTCCATCCTACGTCTAGGGATTGTGCTACCTATATCTTCCTTCTCCTCCTTCCTTGGGATTTATAAGCATAATTGACATAATTTCAATTAAGTTATCCTTTTAACTGGTTTTTCATACAATGAAGCAAAATATAAGAATATTGCTAAAATGTTTTAACAAAATTGTTAAAGTATTATAACTTGGAATTTAAAGTATAATTGATGTAATTTCAATTAAGTAATCAATTTTAAAAGTAGGTTTTCATACAATGAAGCAAAAAAACAAATCTAGTTATTAAATCAAACTTTTTAAATATTGTTAAAATATTTTAGCAATATTGCTAAAATATTCTAGTATTTTTGTTGAGGTCTAAGAATTTAATTACATTTTGCTACTATAGAACTTCCTAGGTAAATCCAATTTATTGTTATGACTTGAGATTTATGACGGAAGCTAAAATAATTTCAAGTAATCATTTTAACTTAGGATTCTTTTAGAATGAATCAAAAAAATTAATATAGTTGGTGCATCAGACTTGAAACATTTTGACAATATTCTTAAAGTCTTACAACTTGGGATTTTGGAGTATATATGAAATAATTTTAATTAAGTAATGTAATACCCTAGGCCTGCAACCACCTCAAAAGCAAGGGAAAACCCGACCTGAGGGTCAAAATTGCTGTGACAAAATTTATCTCAATCACCAGGATCACCATCCATGTGCAAGAGCTATAATGATCCTCCGACACCAGTTTCTACATGAATAAAAAGTTTAATTATTCTCATTTTTTGGATCGGGCGTCATGGTGTTGGTTGCCTACATACTTATTAGATAACATCTCTAATGTTATTTCAATAAGTTCAAACCCATATGTAGTTCTTCCTAACAATAAGGCCATTTAGCAAGAATTGTATCATATATATAATGCTTAAGTATTTTCAACTAAATATGCATTATATATCAAAGTCAATGTAGAAAATATATGCCGACAAAACAAACAAACCATTCATTTATGGAATCCTATAAATCATTTACAAAATTTGATAAATCATTCATTCACATAATCCAATAAATTATTAATAAAATCGGATAAATTATTCATTCACAGAATGCCACTAATACCGAAGCGACACATAATCACATAATGCAGATTCATATAATTCATTCACCCTGCACGATAAGTGTCTCAATCACACTATTTTAAATCATGCACAATAAATCATATCTACATGTGTCACATAATCTCAAATATCCCTACACGACATGTGTAATTGGGGCATAATATTATTTTATACACATGCATTATCAACAAATGGTGAATGCCTCAATCAAGGAGTAGACACAATCATTGCCACTAAGGTTGCATGTAGTCCAATTTTTGAACTAAAAACTTAGGTCATTGCCTGCTCTGGACACACCCTCATGGGAACTAAGATGTAGGGGTAGTCAGCCCCTTTGCTCACTAAGGACAATCCACACCGGAAGTCCAAAATCCCAAAGGGGAACCTAGAGCAGGTCTGCTCACCAAAGATAATTCTGGCCAATAATGTCCAAATTCCCACATAGGGAACCTAAAGTAGTATATTCACTCAGGATATCTCTGCAGTGGAGAGAGTCCAAATTTCCTCATAGGGAACCTAGAACACATGGTAGTCGGTGCATGAAGGCGTACCACTCTAGGTGCTCAGTCTCTAGATGTGACTATCTCAATAAATCTCAACCACAAGACGAGTTCATCCCTTATCTCCATATATCTCAAATCAACTTAACTCAACTCAGTTCGACTCAACCCGGGGAGTATTCATGTTCCTCATAGGAACTCAAATTGAAATTATGTCATTTCAGACCAACCAAGTTCTGATTAAGCCAACGATCGATTAATCCGGTATGCAATCTCACATCATTGCATCTAATTGATTAACTACGGCTAAACATCGGTAAAGTCTCATTCATGCAATCCGCTTCATGATGCATGCAACTTGATACATACGTGAGCAATCCCTACGTGAATTCTATTACATAGAAAATGCTCCCATCAGTCCCCTCATACATCATAATCGAATCATAAATAACCATGATTTCATAGTAAATTCCCCACACGTGTGTGTTCATGTATTTCCTAAGCACATGACTAATGCTTTGACATTAGCTCATACAGCAATGCATGCATGCTTAAACACATTCAAAATCATGATTACCAACTGAAATCTAGGGTAAAATCTACCATAAACCACAAATCCGTTCATGTAAAACCAAATGCTTAACTCCTATAAGCATGATTATTCTACATATGAAGCTATAACATAATAACATCATTCACCCACTATCCATTCTCATTATAAGATGACATGTCTTATCATTTACCATGTAATATTCCTGCTGGAAACTTACTCTAATTATAAGAATTTCATCATCCATAGATTCAAGATAATTTAATGTTAACATGTATAACTATTAATATATAATTTCACACAACAAATATATAAGCATACTTCATAAATCTCCATCATCAATTCTACACCCTTCCAGTACCTTAATTCCAACATAACACTCCCCATAAATGTTAGAATCATCAATTGGAGTAAAAACACCGAAGTGAGCATCAAAATAAAAAAATAGCAGAACTATTGTATAGCCGATTGATCGGCCTAGTAGGCTATTCTAATGGTCCGATCGATCAACCAGTTGGCTCGATCAATCGCCAACTAGTTCAAGCATTCTTCTTCATTTCGAAATTCAAAACCAAAACACCATTTAAGAACCATAAAACCTTCATCCCAAGCCTCATGTACCATCAAAATTTCATCAAATATTCCAGAAAGCTAATTATACCCATTCCAAAGTAAAACCCTAATAAATCAAGGCAAAAGATTAACATTTCATAAATCTAGCATTAAAGCCATAATCAAGAAAACCCATTTAAGTAAAACCCATAAAAATTGAGATTTTCACCATAACAAGGCTGAGATTTGAAAACCCATTACATTTTTACTTAATTTGAGTCGAATTAATCCTTCGTCACCTCCGAAACCTTTGAAAAGTAAGATTTTTATATTAAAACATACCTAAACCTGATTTAGACTTGAAAATTATAAAACAAATCCTAGATCTAGAGCTTAAGAGACATAAAATTGAATTTTTGAATGTTAGGGTTTGAGGTAGAGTAAAACAGTGATTTGTTTTAAAAATAGATTGAATCAATGGAGGAAGACAAGATTAAGCAAGACTTAATAAAATCTTACCTCTAATCACTTCCTCTTTGGGCCTAATTGGGGATTAAGCTCCAAATTTCTTGGTTCAGCCCTTTCCCAAATGGGAAAGGATTAGCCCACTTCCTTTTATAGGAAGGGATGAGCTATATCTAATTAAAACATGAGGAGAGAATAGAATATTTAACTAGAATTAGGAAATTTGTCTATTTAAACTCTAATTAGGACCAAAAAAAATTTAAATTTTTTTTTGATAACTTCCTTTGATGTCTGGGATGTTTTGGACCAAAAATCACAAATTCGATCGTATGGCCCACATGGGGTTCCGCCAAACCCTAATTTTATCTAAAAATTCTAAAAAATTTACAAATGGTTTGGAATCACTTAAAACTAAAAAATATAAAGTTATTTTTCTTTAAAACCTTTGGAAATCACCTTTATTTCAAAAAATCATCAGAATTGATCAGAAAACAACTTAACCACATAAAAGCAATTAAACATAATAAATTAAAATTGGTTCAAGTTCAGGGATGTTACACGTTCAATCTAGTAAACTCGGCTATTCAAAACTCTAAACTCCTAATTGGAGGTCTGGGATGGGAAAAACACTCTATTGCGACATAAGGGTCTATTTTTGACCCGAGTTACCTGAATATAAGAGTGTTCCCAAGGGTAGACAAGATTCACCAAGACTTGCTTGCCAAGCCCTAAGCAAAAGGGTAGGGGCTACTGGTGACTTATTTAAGGAAACTAAGACAAAGAAACAAGCTTTCACTTGGAAAAGAAAGAAATTGAGCCGGCAAACAGTTAAATTGGCCTTAGGCATGGGTATGCACCATGTTGGCCAACTAGCTTGCCCAAGCAGAGGCTTGTAACCAACCTGACCCATATTATATCTAATTAAAATTGGAAGGGGTTGACTCAAATCTGCATAAGGATGAGCAGATTGGATTGAGAAGGACTCAAAGAGGAATTCTCGCCAAAGTAGGAGACCTCCCTATAAGGAGACTCCCCTTCCCTCTCCTTTCTCTCTCTCTCCCCCCTCTCTCCTTGTTCGGCCAGCCTTCTTTCTTCTCTCCCTTGATTCTCTTGGTGTTTGAAGTCTCAAATACGCCATTAAAGCTTAGGAGAAGAAGGAAGCACATCCACCATAGCCTTGAATGGATAAAAGCTTTGTTGGGAGGAGTTTTCATCATCAAAGAGGTAGGAACTATTTTCATTCCCCTAGTTCATGTTAAATCTAGGTTTTTGGCATGCTTTCATGTTGCTTGGATTGATGTAGGGATGATTGATTAGGAGACATGCTTTAGGATTTCATGCTATAGTAAAAGCCATGATTTGCTTGTGCTCATGATGCTATGGTTGTGTTATAAGTCAACTATGATGATCATTATTGCTGGAACTTGATGTTTTATAGTTTGATTAGGAATTTCTAGAGGTTTTGATAATGTAGGAGGTCGCTAGACTTTAAGCTACATATATTAATACTTAATGGTTTAGCCTTGGTTAAATTTGTGCACTTAGAAAAGCCAGACTATTCTGGAACCTTTTGTTGCTCAAATAGATCCAAATTTTCTTTGACACTTCAAGGACACCTTAGGATAGGTGTGAGTAAAGTTGTGGGTTTCCTAATAAGATTTCATGGGTGAATCCACCATTGTTGTTCCAATCTCAGTTTTTTGTCAAATGTCAGTAACTAGTTATATGAGTTAGATTTTAGAACTTTTCCTTTGTAGCATGGCCTTGGGAAATTTACTAGGGATTAGAATTGTGCCTAGTTTTATCCTGTATTTTTTTCTATTTTTCCTATTAATCTAGATTTGTTAGATTTTCTGGAATCCATAGAGTTCGAGATTTACACATATGTTGTTTAGTTTAATTCAGGTCAAGTTGCTCCCAAATTTCTTGTAGCAATTTTTATGAGTCCTAAGTGTAACATAAAAACCCTTGCTTGATTTGGAGACTTTAGACCCAATTTGTGTTCTTTGAGATCAACTATTTAGGGAATTTTGTAAAGTATAGACATTTTCAGAATTTTGAATTAAATAGTTTCTAAAATCAGAACAATCCCTGAATTTAAATTTAGATATTAGTTTCCCTAAATTGTAGTCACATTTTCATTGAAATAGGATATCTCTAGGTATTTTCCCCAAAACTTAGAAATTAGAAAAGAGTGGAATTCGGGTTTTATGCTAAGGGGCATGAGATATGAATGATGTATGATGATGCATGTTATGTCGTGTTCATATGGTAATTTTCTATGCATGTGAGTATGCCTATTTTTATGCTTAGGATCAGGTAAGGGCTCGATCATAATGCATAAGTAGCTAATAGGGAATAAGTTAGAGGGTAATAGCTAACATCTTGAACATTGAATAACATGGATACACTTTTTGTTTGATTTTTTACTTGATTTACATTGTGTTTTTAGCTAAACGTTGTCTAGCGAGTATTTCACCAATGTTTATATCATGTGGTGGGAAAGGGGTACTTACGCTTGGTAACAAGATAATAAATTGGAAACGATTCTATGCCCAATGCATAACTAGAAAATTATTGAAATGGTCTAAGTGGGCTCTCAAGGAATTTTAGTAGGCACGAGGTTTTATCCTTCAGGATTGGTGCCAGCTACAGAAGGGCAGTCCATGTATAGGTCCTTGTATAGGGGTGTCAAGGAAAGTAAAAACATATATGGTTTATTTTCTAATAAATCTAGTTGTGATTACTTGAAAAGGTTAGAGGACAGAATGCCTTGAGGATTATTTTTTGTTTACTCTAAATAGGACATGAGGTTAGTCTTGTTAGTTTAGTCTCAAGATTATATGCATTTATTGGAAATGGTAATTTTTTGTTTTCACGGAAATCATGAAAAACATATGGTATTGTATGTTATGCATAGTAATTGCAATAATTGTATTTCATGAGGTCATGTTATAGAATATGCAAATCATGATGTGATATATTATATAATCACATAAATTAAGGTTGTAAATGAATTACATACATGTTTGCATGACACATGTAGTTGCATGTGTATGGTTTAGGTTGCATGTTTATCATGATCTAGTATAGATGTAGGCAAACCTACTTAACTTTAGCTCATAGGTGGTTCTCCACCGCACATATTTTGTATGCATAGGTATGTAAAGACTCAATAAAGATAGATGTAGAGATGTCTCATTGTGTAGTGATCCTATGCCTCAATTCACTGATCCAGTTCCTCGAAAATTATTGTTTTATTTTGTTAAAAAATATTTTGTTGTATTTTTTGAAATATCCAAAGATCTAGATCATGACAATTATGCTTCAAAATTACTCTATCAACTTCTAAATTAAATATTTCCTTAGATCATCGTTTCAAGCATAAACTCATTTTTTCATGGACATTTAAATGAAATTCTTCTACTATCCATCTAACATGCTTACAATACATAATAACTCAAATATTATTGATGGACGACAATCTTACCTCGAGTCCCTTTGATCTTGGAGCTCACAATATGATCTTCTCCCTCCAAAATATTGTTTTCCCCTTTGGAAATGGTTGAATTCTTTCAAATCTCTCATCGAAGGATTTTAGTCACCTCTCAACAACTTAAGGGTTTGGTTCTAGATGAGAGGAAGCCAATATATAAGAGAGTATGGTATAGTTCTAAGTTAGTTGGCCATATGTTGATAGGCTACTGTGTGTCCTTCAATGTATCAAACTGCCTTTCAACAAGTTCTAGACTTGTCATAGTGCTCATTGACATCTAACAAATTTTATTTTAAACCCTCTAAAATCCTCAAAAAATCCCAAAATTGATTAGGGAATCATCTAAAATTCCATAGTGTTATACAATCCCTAATAATACATAGAACTCATAACTCTCATTCCTTGTGCTACATCTCTCACCTTCCATAGATACGAATTAGTGCATATAATTCTTACCTTAAAAAACCTAGCATCCTACCACTCCAGCCTTGTTGTGAAACTATGAAATAATTGAATCATGTATCTAGAATCAATGCTACTTCATCTAGCTTTAATGATGTAATGAATAATAATAAACTAAGAAAAGAAAAGGAAGAAGAAAAAGAAGAGAGAGAAATGAACAAGAAAAGGAGATGAGAGATATAGGGGTGACAACAAAGAGAAGGGGGCTGTCCCTCTTCTATTTGGAGTACGGTATCTCATTTAGAAATTTGAATCATTTTCAACATCATAATCCAATCCAAATATGGTAGTTGGCAAATAGCACTTTTACTCAAAGTTGGAAAGATGCGAAATAACTTTTAACTTATAGAAACAAATTACGATTTCTAGAAGACTGATTCACGGTGTGGGCCAAGTGGGTGCTAACTAGGTATCTGTACTTTGTGATTAGAGCCAAGTACGTGTGGCCATGGGCCCATGTTGCTGGCCGGCTCTCCTTTGCCCATGGGCTGGTCCTAGTTTATCCGTAATGGGCTTAGTTGTTTTATATTCACTATTCTAGGCCCAATAACTCTTCTATTCACATATTCACATAAATATACAAAAATAATTAAAGAACATTTTTTGTAGGCATCACGAGAGGGAAGGAGATGGAGTAGTGGAGAAGAATAGGAGGGATGCTGCCCACTTGACCTGCTAAGAACAATTTAGCCCCATTCAGGCACCCAAGGGAGTACATAAGGCACCCTTTTTTTAGGAGTTAGGAAAAGAACAGTATGTCAAATGGTTGTTTACCTATTTTTTGGATAAACTAGCAAGAATGCACATGCAAAATACATGTGCTATTGGATTTTTAAAGTATTTTTTAACTTTTTTTTTTAAATATTGAGTATATATATCATGTAACATATAAGATTATATTCAACCTTATCAATATTATATATATATATATATATATATATATATATATATATATATATATATATATATATATATATATATATATATATATATATATATATATATTTATATTAAAATTATATTGGTTAGTCTAATTATTATTCTAGCTATAGTTTAGTACAATTTATTTTTTATTTGTCTACCACTTTTGGATCGATTTTGGTAGTTACACACTTGAACTTGTAGTACAATACATTATAAAGGCATGATTTGAGAAGCAAGGGAGAGGCAAGTGGTTGTTGGTTGCTTCATGCTTTTACAAATGTTGTTGGAGACAAAAGAACATAAGAGAGAAAATTGTTTCACCGTCGTACAAAAACAAGAAAATGGGCAAATATAGCACACTTTACATGACTACCACTAGTAGAAGAGAAACATGTGTGTTATTTTTTATTTTAATTAATACATATTGCTAAATATTGAGGATACATTGGTGATTATCACAATGCTATTGTTTTACTATTATTTCTACTGTAAAGTCCTACAATTCGTATAATGACATATATAGTCATTTTATATTAGCAACTTGGTTGCTGGCTTCGTCTTTTACCAGCTCATCCCATATAGAGTTCACCATCCTAGCATGATTATAGTTAAAATGTGTTTAAAATTAAGATCATTTTCTTCAAAATTTAGATAGAGAATTTAAGGATAATTATGCTTGTAGATCCCATTAATTTAATTATTTCTACATAAATGTTAAAAACATCTAATATTGTAATTACATGGCATGTTTATATGCATCAGATGCATGTTAACTCATGACCTGTAATACTCAAGGGATGGGTAAAATACGAGCCATCAAATTATGTTCCAATGACTCGTATCATGTTGAACATATTTTTTCAATATATAACTCAATACATGTTAAGTTTTTCCTAATAAATTTATACTTTATAATAAAAATATATAATTGTTATAGAGGTTAGTAAAATAATTAGGGATAAATTATTATAGAGGGGGACATATTCATCTAATAATGTCTATTACTTATGAAAGTAAAATAGTAAAATTGTAATTATTAAACTGCCATAAAAGGCTATTCTAAGAAATAATTCTAACATGCCCAATATCATGAGAAATAGACATTGAGAATGTAAGTTATGATTGTTATACATGTACCGCATAAATGAGGCCTAACAATGAAAATATAATATAAGAATCTCATGCTACCACTCATTTGATAGAACTCTATAAGACAAATTTAACGCCATTAAAATTCCACGAATTCCAATTCAAAAATGTAAAATATGACTTTAAAAGTCTCAAAAAGTAGGTAAATTAGAATACAAATAAAAGAACAAAGGTAATAAAGAAAAAATGTAAAAAGCTATTGGCATTATAGTTGAAAATTTATCTTGCTGCTTTTATAATAGTACGATTAAATGATGCCTAATTGAACAATACTTTTTGCAAGTACAATTTTATATAATTTTGTAAAAAAAATAAAAACTTCTAGAAGGAAGGCCTAACGTACAAAATTACAAATGGATTTGCATGAGCACGACTCGGATGAGCGAGTCCCTCTAACATGTCAATTGCCATACAAATACAAATACAACACGAAGCATCCTTGGTAGACTAGGGACCAGAGTCCTGCTCTCATGGGCTCTTTACTCCCCCAACCAGTTCCGAATTTGGGCCACCGGGATTCCGGCTTTCGAATCCTTCCTTTACCGCACATAGGCTACTCCTCTTCCAGAGGCCAGCCCCATTCGACGTGAGTAGTGTGACTTCTCATTTATTCTCAATAATTTAGTAGCGGAGCGAAGCTCTTGGGCAAAAGAATCGACGTTCAGCGTTCTCCTTTATCCTCTCCTCCGTTCCCCCTTTTTTTGACGTGGGTCTGTGTCTGTGAATCACTTCTTTGGTGGGTTGGTCGTCTTTTTGTGATATGGGAGCGGTTTGCAGTCGGGTGCCTGGAGATGGTCATGGTGGTGGCAGCGGTTCTCATGGACACAGACTTGACGTTCCTGGGAAAGCACATGTAAGAGCTGGCTTTTGTTATCAGTAGTAATGTTTTTCTTATTACTATTTTTTGTGTGTTAGTATTGTTCTACTTGGCTGTGGGCGTGTTGGACTAGTATTGGTTTTGTTTGTTTTGTGATTGTTGGTTGATTATTTGATGGTTTGATGAGCTACTGGATGAAAGAATTGATGGGTGTGTTATTTGAAGGCTGTATTGGGTTATCACAATCTGTTGATTGTGTTCTAGTGGGTGGCAGGGGAAATAGTCTTAAAATGACTATTCGTTAGTTCATGGCCCATAAGCTCCAATCTTTTTGCTCAATGTGCTGTTGTTACCTTTGCATTAAATATCAACAATCGATCACATCCGACTTGCAAATTAGGGTTTAGTTTATGGAGACAGTTAGGCCCCGGTAGGAGTCTACAACACTCGACGAATAGATAATTATTATTTCATTTTTCCTCTGTTATTTCTAACTATTTTCGAAATTTTTGAAATCAAATTCTTTACTTTAGATGAATTATTAGGAAGTTGAAAACCGATAATAGTAAATATCTGGGATAAAGATGCTATATTATATTAGATGATAATTTGGTTAAAACTTCTTGCTTGAAAAGATTCTAGATCAGAGCCTGAAGTTTTATGGTGCATTTGTTAGCATAATACTAATAAGAGAAGAAAACAAGATGATGCAATGGAGAAAGAGAAACTTGTGGAAAAGTTTCCGTTGTTTTTTGTCTTCAACTTATTCTTTGTTGGTATGCCAGAAACCCATTCATAATTAATTTCTTTGTTTGATCTATCATTTCTTTAAGTATTAAGAATACATTATGTGCTTAATGAATTGTCTTATAAAGTTTTATCATGGCTTCTTGTCTCAATACTTGTCAATTCATTTCCAAATTGTTTGACAGAAATTTTTTTTTTGTTGACTTATCAGCCGATCTCCATTATGTTTATCTGTTTGTCTTGATGGACAATGGACTATAACTAGTAAGGAAACATTAAGTCCCAATTTCATCATTCTTGTGTCCAACTAACATACTTGCTGAGTATTTATTTCATGATAGTATTTGTTTATGGTTCTTCCATACTACTAACGACACAAGTCTAGGCTGTTGTAAAAGTTGTTTTGACTATTTTGGAATACAACTAAAATTTTAAACATTTGATATATAGTGTGCATAACCTCCAATCTTTTATGTCATTTTATTGATTGACAGCCATTTTTTTTACTGTCTCTTACATCTTGACCATTTCACTTGTCCATATGTATGTTCTTGGTAGTATTGGAGAACTCAACACAATTCTGATTTTGATGTAGATGAAGTCTTCACATAGACCAGGGAATCCAGTATCATCTACACTTCCAGGTCAGTTTTAAGAGAAAATGGAAAATTTTATATCTAGGTTGTCATTTATATTTTTCTGATTTGTTAGTCTTACTAAGCTCAAATCGTTATGCAGGCTCGGATTTAGTTGCAAAAATGCAAAATATTCAGCTTACAGGATCACCCTCCGCAACTGACCCCGCGGAGGTTGATCAACACCAATTGATGGAAACAGCAGGAGGTAATAACACTCTATAGGCAACTTCAGATTCTCCACTTGTTTTATTGGCAGTCCTGAAATTTCTTTCATACCTAAATATGAAGAAGCTTAGTGTTCATTTTGTTATATTATCTATAGTGTCTAGCTCATTTTTTTAGTGTTATCACTGCCACTTTTCCCTTAAATCAATCCTCTGTGGTGAGAACTTAACAGAAAAGTATCTGAAATATGCATAATAGTTTATTCCTCTCACCTAAACAGTGAAAATTATTTATGACCACTAATTACTTACAAAAGCTTCGGCTGTCCTCTTGGAATATTACTTATGTGTGTATATTAATACATTTTACTGTTATTCAGTCATTCCATTTAAAATTTACATGGGTGCTATTTAAGACTAACTTGGAATGGCTTTCCAAATTGTCATTTTGATCTACCTGCCCGCTTTTTATTTTTTATCCTTTTGTAAAATAAAAAATTGAGTTGTGTTGATTTTTCTGAGAATCCTCTTACATGATCCAAGTGTCTTTATGGTACATAGTAGGTTACAATGCTTATATGATCATTGCTCTCAAGTCAAGATCCCTATTTTGTAGGCTTCTATAACTTCATTTGTACTTAAAAGAATGAGCCATTATTGTTGTGAAAATTTCCTTGATTTACCTTTGCGACATTAAAGTCCTAATTGTGAATAGTGAGTCACTGGCCTTCTAATTTTGTCAAATGAATAGGAAAATTGGAAACCTATTTCGATATTTGAGGGCCTGTGATTACATAAGCATAATCAGTGATTGGGTAGGTTCTAATCCACAACTTGCTGTTTTTATTTTTGAATTTCATGTCCATCACGTTCTTCATGCTGTCATTCAGATGAAGACGACATTCAGAAAGTTGAGAATGGCACAAGCCCAACTCTGAGGATTGTACCAGAGAATGGAGATGAACAGTTAGTGACAGATGCAGGAGGTATGTCTCACTGATCGTGAGGAGGGTTTTTTGGCCTGTGTTGAACATATCTGTCCTTTATTAAGCTAAATTTTGTAATTAATTTTTTTCATTTGTATTATTTTTATCTCCATGCAGATGAAGAGTACATAAAAGAAGTACAAAATTTCACAAGCCTGCCTCAGAATACTGTTCCTCAAAACAACAATCATGAACTAATGATCTTGGCAACAGAAGGTGATGGGTATATTAATTATGACGAGTGCCCTACCTGCCTTGAAGGTATGTAGCCTATTTTCAGTAAAAAATGTTGATACATACCTGAAAGGAAGCATCAGTCACCTGCTTGATTTTTTACTTCAGAAAGAATTCATTGGTACTATTTACCAATGATGGTATTGTTTCCATCTAGTACAGCTAACAATTATCGCTAAATTGATTATCTTGGAGGGTTTTATACTGGTAGTTACTGTTGTATAGCCTCTGGAGCTTCAATCATTAAAGCAGCATCTTAAATGCCTTCACTAATATCAATTTTATATCTAACTACAGTTTAGTTGTGAATGTATATTAAAATGATTTACATGCATACCGGCATGTCTTGATTCTCTTTTTTCTTGGTATGCGGCTTGAGTTTGACTGTACATATTGTGCTTTTGATCAGCCCCATTGTACCAGACCATTTTGAGATCTTGAATATTGATAAAAAAAATTAAAGAACCAGCGTAAAAGCTTCCTCTGAGGCATAGATCAATATGGTATATGTTGTTTTATTTGCATTGCTCAACTTGAAGCTCCAAGTTCTGTAGCCTACAGTTAAGTGGACAAATGAAAACAATGAAAGTGATTACATATGGATTTTGCCACCGTTCAAAATCCTCTAGTGGGGATAGCTTAGCCCATTTGACTACCAGTAAATGAATTCTTACCCAGAAGAAAAAAAAAAATTCTTACCCAGAAGATTTGCTGCATGGGCTGGCTGGAGGTTAAATGAGTTGCTTGTCAAGAGAATATTGTATTGGTAGTTTGTGGTACTTATGAACATGTTACATAGTTAATTGCTTACCAGAACAATGATTCCTTAGGATACATATTTTGCCCCCGCATTTTGGGCTGTCGACCCTATTAACACGAATGGCCAGACAGTGGATGCCCACCGTCCATGTTAAGGTGGGGAGGGTTGCCTAAATAGGGGGGGGGGGGGGGGGGAGTGTCAAAAACACATCCTTTATCAAATCTGTAACTGTGCGGGTACAATCCTAATAATGGCTCCGAATATGGACCTATAATTGCTGAAGAATCTGGTCCTGATATGGGGTGCACGCAAGTCTAATTGGGTGAACTGTGGCCCATAAGGCCCAAATCCTAAGTTTAGAGTAATGGGTTTTTATCTAGGCACACTTTTTGAAATAACTAGTTTTGATTGGTGTAGTTGGTCTTTATTAAGGAGTCTTGAATTAGTGGTATAGGACTTTGTGTTAGTTTTTTATAGATTAGTAGGAAGTTGTAGTAGCTGCTAATTATGCTTTGAAAGTTGTATGTTCTTTTCTGAGGATTGCTCTTGGAAAGGCGTAGTAGATAGTAATTGGGTCATTAAATTTGTAGCTGGACTTCACATCTCCTAATAGCCTCCCTATTAATGGAATGAGTCGCCATGATTTGTGATAAAAAAACTTGAGTAGTTCCTTCAAACCTCCTATCACAAACTCGATTTCAGGTTTTCTCAAGTTCCCTTAGCCTACTGGGAATCCCTTGAATTACCAGCAATCATTTACACTTCATCCCTCATCACCTTCTATTCCAGAAAAAGCCTTACATTACAGCACTGATTAGTTAGAAATTTATTCTATTGCAGACATGCTTTTGAGAAATATTGGAACGTATTGTTTACCTAATGTGGTAAGGTTCAGCTTGTCCAGTTTGCTCAATCATCCATCTATGTCACTTTGTTAAGTTTAAATGGATTTTATTTTTTAAGCTAAAAAAAATTATGAAAATGTAATCACAACTTTGTGTGGCTTAAGTAGCAATCCAGCAGAATCTCGACTTACTGGCACTTTCAGGTTCCAAGAAAGATAAGCCTGCGAGAGAAATCATGTCTATGACCATGGTTGAGGCCAAGGGTGCAGAGAGGAGGAAAATCAAATTACTATGACATATGCATATATGAGCTTCTGTTACAATATGTCTTCATTCTCATTGCTTTTTTACAATATGGGCTTCTGTTACTTGGCGCAATTTCTCATTTGTTGCTCTGCAAATTTTAATGTGATTGAAGTGTGTTTTAACTTTAAAACAGGCTTCCTAGAGGATACGTTCACTGATCCAAAACTAAATGTAGAGTTCATGGAGATGAGAGATAGTTGTCTGTAAAAGCTCCTTTGGAATGAAGATTTCTGCTTTCTTATGGCAGGTTATGACAATGAAAACCCAAGGATTACTACTCGATGCAAGCACCATTTCCACCTTTCCTGCATCCTTGAGTGGATGGAAAGGAAAAACACATGCCCGATGTGTGACCAGGTATTTCACTGCCAGTCATTTGTACAAGTATCTTTTGCTGCCTGTAATTTTGCTTTACGTCAGATGTTTACATTTGTAAGATTTGTCTGTTATTGTACCATTTATCAGGAAATGGTCTATGATGAGGCATATTATAATTGCAACTGTACCAGCGTTTTTTACAATGGTCGAGCTAGTCTTCTATCTCGCTAAACGATAGTTTTCATTTCCCTCTCACTCGTTGGGAATCACTTCCATGTACAGGACTCAGAAAATTACAAACATATTTCACGGGAAAGAAAATACAATTATTTTTGTTTGTTTTACTGTATAAAATTCCTTTTTATTATTATTTGTGAGGATTTTCAATCTAGCCTTCTATGGATAAAGTTGTGCTTTATATGCAATGATTTTAGGATAAAAGATTCGTGAGATGAATCCGTCGGTATACGTCCATTCTGCATATGTACGAATTAGTGAAAGGCTATTAGACATTTATTGTTAGTGGATACATTTCCATCAAATGGTAAACCTATTCTCAGTGCCAAACAAAGATGGAAAACATTTGTTTTTTGGATTAAGTCACTGAATTGCTTGCCATCAATTGCAAAGGATAACGAGGGATTATAATTATGCCCCTCGGAGGCTGACAAGGGCCAATTTGCCATACGTGAACCAATTGACTTGTGAAATTATAATTCCTAATGCTATGAATCTAAAAATTATTTTGACACCCGCTTTCTGATGGATGCTTTGTACTGCCTGCCGTTTTGGGGGCTGGAAGCTGCACCTTTTCTTCCTAGAGGGCTGTGGCCAGAGAGGAGGGGTAGAGGAGAAAGGTCTGCGATGGAAGAAAGGAGAGGAAGAGAAGACAGAGCCCAGGAAAATGATAAATGACGTAGAACACTTCTCTAAATTCATGTTGATTAATTCCACTCCCTTTAACAATCAATTTTATGTAGACTTTTAATTCTTCCATAAACCAGTTTTTGTAGAACTAGATAAGTTGATAGGGAGTCTTGACTATGGTTTGCCTTCTTAGATTTCGGTTTCGTCGTGGTAACTTAAAGAGATGAGATCTTGGAGAGATTGTGTAAAACAATAGCAAATATTTAGGTGATTATAAAAAAATAGTTAACATATTTTTCAATGTAGGTATATATTATTATGGACAAATATTTATACAAATATTAAAAGATTATGAACTTATGAGATTACTCTATAAAAATTATGTAGAGTAAGAAAAAAATATAATATTTATTGATGATGCAAAATGAGAAATATTAAATAGAAATATTGTTTATGTAGAAAAATTAAAACTTATTTAGCTATAAGAGCTAAAAATAAGTAAACTCAATGATATAAGACTAAGAATTAATTTAAGTAGAGCATCTAATAAAATACTAATTTAGTGCATAAATTTCAGTAAGTACTATAAAGATATCAACTAATTTATGACATTAAACAAAAAGATTTTGAGGATATTAATAGGGAGTATCTCCTTATTTAATACGAAATCATACTAAGAGCAAAAAATTTGTAAGTGGAAGGCAATATAACCATGAAATTACAATATCACATATAACCTTCTCAGGTCTGCATTGGGTTGTGTTCTTTGGGGCGTTAACTTGGTATTAAATAGAGGTGCCATAAAGAGGCTTAAACCAGAGTGTTTTCAAGGTCATAAAGAGTGAGTATTAATATTAATGTGTTCATAGCACCAAAGACAATTAAAAGAATTGAAGTAGAGGGGAGATGGTGAAATATAACTTACAAAACAGAAAGTGTTCATAGGATTCTGTGCAGCTCATCAAGCCACAAAACATATAATTGGGACAAAACTTTAATACAAGTTAATGCAGAGTAATGTCATGGGAATTTTACGGTGACACAAGCCACAATTTACATCAATATAATTCAATTGAATGCATCTGAATGCATCAAGTCCCCACCTCAAAAATATATAACACAACCAACAACTTCAACAGAAAACCAAGTAAAATCATTATCGTCTTTACCAAGCATCCACCATATTTGTTTTATTAAAACTAACCTGAAAGTGTCAATTGTACTGACAGGGTGGTAGCTTCCGTTTGAAGAGTTTGTACTTTGTGCTCAAATTTTGATATATAATGTGATTTCTTCTCCTTTGAATGAGAAGCTAACTAACGATTTGTCAATGTTTTGCTCTTATAAACAACAATGATCATATGAAATGCCAATCATAGAACAAAATAAAACTAGAGATGAACAGAGGAATCTAAGTTTTATCATGCAATTATGAACATAGAGATGAATAGAGGAAGAAGCAAAATGAAACCTCTTGCTTGCTAGTGAAAATTTTGTGGCTCTGAACTGATTTTGATCTCCATGATGAATTTTTATAAGGTTGGATACTTGAATTTGAAAAGAGTCATGGTTGAAGTTAAAGGTTTGAAGATACCTTTTCTAAGTACTTCCCGGCCATCTTCGGTTCTCGATTTGTCAATAATTACTATTAACAATCCTTCTTAAATTTGGAACGGAAGCCCATCTTGTATCCTTCTAGAATTTAGAATGGAAGCCCTATCTCTTTGGATCTTGGCAATCTCAGCGAGATCTCGCTGAAATAAGGAATTTCATCTCTACTAAGTCTTGTGGCTCAGTAGA
Organism: Saururus chinensis; assembly: GCA_035235625.1. Taxonomy (NCBI): domain Eukaryota; kingdom Viridiplantae; phylum Streptophyta; class Magnoliopsida; order Piperales; family Saururaceae; genus Saururus; species Saururus chinensis. The sequence continues at coordinate 29,266,255 of CP141142.1, forward strand.
GACTCCGAGACAGAGATCTCGCCGAGATGGCGAACCATGGTCTTGACAATGTGGATAGTTAGGGAACTGATAATCCTACTTATTCTTACAAGCAAAAATGTATATCTATTATGCTTGTAACTGCAAATTAGATAAGATAAAATAAAATAGAAATAAAGTATATCATACAAATGTTTCCCTTGCATGCTACAGTTACAAAGGCTTCCCTTCCATGCTATAGTTAGAGTACATGTTTCTAAGCTCATGATTATAAAGATTATAAATAACATGCATATAAAATCATAAGCATTATACAAACCCAAATAACACGTAGTTGGGAACTATAAATCCATCTTATAGGCTTAATATTAAGTAATAGATTGAAAACGATAATGATATCAAAGGACTTTGTACCATACGATATGTCATTCATATTCAGGACAAATTTTATGTGATAGAACTTGTTGAGAATTTTATGAAATATGGTATGCAACTGTTTGATTTGGATGATTTTTATCCCCATTGACAAAATTATCTCATGCATTGACACGTTGTTGACCCTACTGATAAAAACATGAAATTCACTAGTGTTTTTGTCAATGCATAATTGCCTATTGATAGTAAAATTGATGCTCATCAACACATTCACCGACATGTCAATGATGGAGGCAATGATTTATCTATAAAAAATTTTAAATTCATTCTTATCCCAATATTTTTAACGTAAAAATACCCCTAAATTTATGGATGCCACATAAGAACCTTAAGATGGGGGCCTTACATTTATTTAATGCGCTCAAGGGTGAAGATCCAATAAAGCCTTAACATGAAAAGGGCTTGATGTACATTAAGCTATGCTCGGATGGAGTCCTAACATGAGCCATGATGGACATAGAGCCACCTACATTTTTGCCTCCAACAAGGAGATAAGGTGTCTTAGACTATACTAGTGTCTCGTGAAATATTTGAGCTGAATGAAAGTGGTGAACTCTGAAGTTTGCCCTATCATTGGGTTGGCTAAGGATGTTCTCCTCCAAATCGGGAGTTGGTCTAGTACAATTAATCTAATGATGGTTTGTTTAGACGATTTTTAGGTAATACCTGAAATGGAATTCTTGCAAGGTGTGAGCGGTGTCCCAATGCCCCACCTAGGGTTAGTATGCCTATTTGACAAGTCTAGTCCGTGATACCCCATTCCACAATATCCTATAACTTGAGGGATTAAGTGTAACATCCAAATTATGGAGGAGATTATTAGGAATGATGTGGTAAAACTTCATTATGTGGATAGAGCTTGATGAAACGAGCACAACAAGTTGAAGAAAGTAAAAAATAGAGGTTGAGAACGAAAACTATAGCCTTAAGAAGCATGTCATAGGTGGGCTTCACATTAAAAGTTCAAGATAACCTAGCCATTGATGTCTCGTTTGATAGGTCTCATTGATACAAGTACTACATTATTAAGAATGCACAAATCTGAGTTTAGGAGAAAAAGTTATGACCATTAGAACCTTAAAAATCATATTTGAATTAAAAAATAAACTAATTAAAAGGGGGGATGACATCAACAAGCTTACACCAGTGTACCATCACCAAACCACGTGGTGTGTGAAGCATCATGATGCACAATGCACATCTGCCATGCGGTGGCATGCCGGGTGTGGTGACGCAATGCATGCCACACATTGCACATGTGTGCCATGTGTGGCCATTAAAGGGGAGGGGGTTTGCTTGCAAATTTCACTTTCCTCTCCCTTTTCCCTTCTCCCAAACCTATGTTTCACAATGTGATCCTATTTTATGTCCAATTTGAGGCCATTTGAAGGCAATCTTAAATAATTTGAGGGTACTCTACATAGTGGGAGGTTTAATTTTGAGGATAAGCACCTTAGAGAGATGGAAAATTCTGAAGGGAAGGCCCTCATGGAGAGCGGAAACTTGAAAGGAAAGATCCCATGGAGAGGGCAAACTCGAAAGGAAAGGTCCCAAGGAGAGGGGAAACTCTGTCCACCCCTCCAAAACCACAAATGATGTTCTATATCATTTGAACATGGTCTATGTGATGGAAAGTTTTGTTTTATGAGTTCAGGACTCTAAAAGGGTAAAAAATGACTGTAAAGTAAAAGGAATTGTATTCATCTCATTCGAACTCACATGGAGAAAATAGTAGGCGGTTTTATAGCACTAATGGATGTTCAGTGACATGGATGTGTGTTTAAAATTACATGTTATTCATAAAATCTAGTTGGCACACACACACACACACACATATATATATATATATATATATAAAATTTTGTATGAATGCATATTTGAAAAATATTTTGAATGTCTTGTAATCCTTCAATGAGTTTTACACGTGTTTTGGGTCTTCAAACTTTCTAAGTAGTTCTTTGGCAAGAAAATCAGGAACTATAAATTTTGAATACCTGCTGCCAGATGCAAGGCACACTCAAGAATCGGTGTTTCTGATCCTATTGACCCATGAGTAGGTGTATGTCACTTTGACATTAGCGACATTTTGTTATCGGACAATGTGATTTGTTGTATTATTTCATTTGTCATATTTTCGTGAATGTTTTATCTATTAATAACATATTTGTCTATCATTCAACTTTTGGTTATTTGACTTTAATATTTTAGTTAGCTTTCATTGTTAAGAAATATAAGTTTGAAAATAATAGGCGGTTTTATAGTTTAGATGCATGCTTAGAGACATGGATGTGGGTTTAAAATGCATGTTTTCTGAAAGTACAGTTGGCTTATATAGTTCTAAAATGATGTATGAATGCATATACTTATGGTATTAAAAGTATCTACATTAAGGAGACCATTGGGGTGGATTCTACCTTCAGAGTAGGATGATACGGATATGATGTATATGTTGATAGAGCCTTCAAAGTGGGAAAGAGCTGGGGTGCTAGAAGAGCACAATAAGCCATGGCCAAGAGTGCCAAGGCTTCCATGATGCGAAGTGCAACAAAAGCCAATGTGGCATTTTATTCTGCTTAGCTCCGGGTTGGAACCCACATGAGATGGGTATATATTATGATGCCAATTCCTGCTAATAACTGCAAGAAATATGATTTGGATTAAAAGGATTTTGAATATCTTGCGATCCTTTGATGAGTTTTCTATCTGTTTTCTTTGGTAAGAAAACTAAAAATTATCAAAACTAGATACTTGCCACACTAGGCATTTGGTGCACTAAAAAAATTGGGTAACATGGGAAGATCACTTTCCTTCTAATCCCATTGCCCCATGAATATGGGTCTATGAATTTTTTTTATTCTGAGAATGAGGTATCAAATTTTGTGTATGAAGTATTTGTTTGATTTTGTAATTTATCGAATTATGTGAATGAAGTATTCATCTAATTCCGAGAATGATTTATTAGATTATGTGAATGAAGTATTTATTAGATTATGTAATTTAACATATTTTCTTAATCAAGCTTTTATTTGAATATGCGCATGATTTATCGAATTTTGTGATTGATGCATTTGTTGTTGGCATTCTATGAATGACACATTGATCATGTTCTATGAATGCCACATTTTATAATATTATGCAAATAACGTATTTGTGGGTATTCAATGAATGATGCATTTGTGAAAATGTGATTATAAAATAAAGTTGGTGGGGTGTCTGAAACGCAGTTCGTGACAAGACGCCCAAGAGTCCTAAGCACCGTTAAGGAGGGAGAATTTTATCTTAAGGACAAAGCGATTTGCTTGATTCAATCATCAAAATTATGAGTAAAATTTTCATCACATTAAGTGCAAAGGTACAAAAATCACAATATCAAGCTAGACATGTTGATTTGGATTGGAGTGCAGTCCATCAATGGCAGTCGGAGACGTACCCCAAAGTTTAGAGGTGTTTGGTGTGCAGAAGACATACAAAGGAGGCCAGGAGCGGCGATACCTTGCTATTATTTGGTCAAGCCAGCATCTGCAGTTGTCCGCAACAGAACATCCAATCAGAGAATTGAAGAGACCCAATTTAGCTGAAACGACAGTGTACCAAGTTGGGGCAGCAAACACGCATCACAGGGTCACGAATGGCTAGACGGGACTGTTGGGATTGTCACATTAATGAGGGCAGATTGAATACAATTCACAATTATGATGCAAATCATCACACATAAATATATTAGTAAATATATTAGTAAATATATTAATTAAATACCAGAAAGAAGAGAAATTTGAACCTAGTTCGAGGCGCGTTACACGCTGTCCTTGAAACAAATAGGCCACCCTCCGTGCACAAGCGTTTGACTGTGTTCCGTTTCTGAGATACAACGAACCACACTACCCTTTTGATGATGCATTTCCACACAAACAGACTGGATTTCGATCAGAAGAGTTGCTACTGCTCAATGATAGACTCAAAAAACCAAAGAGAAAAGAAAGAATAAATCTTTCATAATTTTTCTCAGAGAACTAGAGAGAGGACAAGAGAGGAAGAACTATCTTCTTTGTGTGTTTTTCGTTCTGTATAATAAAACTCCCCCGTTGGTATTTGATGATGAGATGCTACCCACAAAGCCGAAACGGCTTTTTTTTATTAACCATCGCGCTCCACTTTTAGGAGCCAAATGGCTTAATATATCAAAACCCGATACTCTTTGATCAATATAAGACTTCACGAATAGGATGCCTTATCGCGCTAATCGTCACATGCTAAAATGCGTTTAGGTTTTTTAACTAAGTCAAATAAAACGGCGCTCCCGGTTCCACATATATATCACGTCAGAATTCAACAACCCCACCATGACTTGATATAAAACCTGTCCACCAAATTTTTTTTATAAGACACAGAATGAGACATTGAGCAATAGTACTCTAAGTTTTTGGTGATATGTACCATGCGGGTTTGAACCTACACCTAGTTTGATAAGCCACCACTCTCACCAGTTCAAAGTGAATTAAGTCTTGAACTTGAACCTTAAAGCAAGAGCTTTGACAAACCTACCAGTTAGAGTAATTCCTTTTTTCAAGATCATTTGGGGTAGTGCTTTACGGCCATGCGCCTTATATCTATTCATGAGTTGCATGTTAGAGAACAAGCCCACGTTCTCTTTAACTGTAACCTCAGTGGCACTCATATAGGTGACAGTCTCCAAAGGTAATATGCATAACAATACCCTGCTATATAAGCCTTGACTTCATAAATACTTTCGTCAACCTGGTTCATATGCATTAAGAGCACTCTCATCTTAACACAGGAATGAACATACAATATTTAATTGTGCTCTCTCCAAGTCACGCATCAGCTTATTTTTACCGATTGAATCTTCATGGTGGGATCTCCAAGCAGAGAGATTGGGTTGCTACTAACAATGACTTAATCATAGGCTTTCAGCCCCATTCCCCTAGATGAGTTAAGGATTTGCCCTACTGACAACCCTTTTGTAAACGAATCAGCTAAATTATCCACTGATCATATGAAACTTAAGGTAATGACTCTAGAAGTAGTCAACTTGCGCAAGATTTAGACCTTAGTTCAATATGCTTGGAGGACCTCTTATTATGATTCTTACTTAACCTTATTAAGAGCTGATTGGCTATCACAGTGAATCAATATCCCAGGAATTGACTATTATAACTAGGGTATATCTATTAAAAGATCCCTAAGTCATTCCCCCATTCCACCAGTTTTATCAAGAGCTACTAACTCAGCGTCCATAGTAGATCTTGTTATCATTGTTTGTTTTAAAAATTTCCATGCAACCGCCCCACCACATAGTGTAAACATAACCACTAGTAGCCTTGGTTTCATCAGAATCTGATATCCAATTTGCATCACTGTATAGCAGAAAACTCAAAATAATGTAAACCAAACTTTACACTTCCCTTCATATATCTGAATACTCTCTCAATGGCAGTCCAATAAGTTTCATTAGGGCTCTTAGTATATCTACTTAGTCTTCCCACAACATAGGATATATCTGGTCTACTGTAGTTAGCCAGATAACTTAAACTTCCTATTAGCTGTGAATATCTAAGTTGTGATACACTTTTCCCACAATTTTTCTTGAGTCTTACACTTACATAATATGGCATATTAACAGGTTTTCCATCGAAGTATCCATACTTCTTTAGAATCTTCTCCACATAGTGTGATTGACTCACAACTATTCTTTGAGAAGTCCTATCAAATCTTCAAGCCTAATATAACCTTTGAAAGACCCAAATCTTTCATATCAAAATTCTAATTAAGGAAGCTCTTAACCTTATTGATATGATCTACATTATCACCAAACAGTAATATATCATCCACATACAAACATAATATTATATAAGAGTGATCGAAAGACTTCCAATATAAATATTTATCAGAAGTACAAACAACAAAGTTATGAGAAAGAAGAACATCATCAAACTTTTGATGCCATTGTTTAGGAGCCTATTTTAAACTGTAGAGAGATCTTACTAACTTACATATTTTTCTTTCTTAACCAGGAACTACAAAACCTTCAGGCCGCTCCATATAAATTTTTTCCTCTAATTCACTATTTAAAAATGCTGTTTTGATATCCATTTGATGAATTTTGAGGTTATAATGAGCTACCAATGCAATAAGCACTCGAATTGTAGTTATCATGGTCACAAGAGAATATGTGTCAAAGAAATTTTGATATTCCTTTTGACTATATCTTTTAGCCACTAGTCTAGCTTTGTATTTTTTAATGGATCTATCAAAATAATATTTTCTTTTGAATATCCACTTGCACCCAATTGGTTTAAACCCTGGAGGTAGATTCATTAAAACCCACGTCCCATGTGCAAGTATTGAATCCATCTCACTTTGTACCGCTTCTTTCCATAAAGGAGCGTCGCTAAATGACATAGCTTCATTAAAAGTTAAAAGATACTCATTCCCCACCATAAAAGTATAGAAGTCATCCACAAAGTTCTTCTCTATTCTAGTTCTCTTAGATCTCCTAACATCCACATTAGTTCCTGAATCTTCCATTCTGGGAGTCTAATACAATGAGACATCTTCTTTATGCACTACAGTCATATTCTTTTTCTTCATAGGAAACACATTCTAAAAAAATGTTGCATCATCAGACTCCTTAATAGTATTGGGAGTATAATCATGCCTATCAGACCCAATTACTAAAAACTGATAAGCTCTGCTATTTTGTGCATAACCAATGAACACTGCATTATAAGTTTTAGAACCTAGCTTATCCATCTTCACATTTGGAATTTTAACTTTAGCAAGACATCCCCAAACCTTAATGAAGTTTAAACTTGATTTTCTTCCTTTCATTAATTCATAAGGGGTGATATGTTGTCTTTTATGAGGCACACGATTTAAGATTATACATGCTGAAAGAATTGCTTCTCCCCATAAATTTTTCGGTAAACCCGAAGAGGAAAGCATAGAATTTATCATGTCTATACAAGTTATATTCTTTCTTTCAACCACACCATTAGATTGATGAGAGTAAGGGGTTGTGGTTTTATGTATTATTCCTTGATTTTCACAAAATTTATAAAATTCAATAGAACAATACTCCCCACCATGATTAGACCTTAGTCTTTTGATCTGCCTCTTAGTTTGATTCTCAACCTCCATCTTATAAACCTTAAACTTCTCAAAAGCCTCATCTTTAGACTTAAACAAGTATACATGATAAAATTTGAGTAATCATCAATAAAAGTAATGAAATATCCCATACCACCCCTAGTCAATAATCTATTCAACTCACAAATATCAGAGTGAATTAAATCAAGCAAGTATGTACATCTATCAATAGATTTATATGGTTTCCTAGGTTGTTTTGCTTGAACACAAACTTTACATTTATCAAGAGATTCAACATGCAATTTAGGAATCAAATCAAGATTCACCATTCTCTTAATGATTTAAAAATTCACATGTCCTAGCTTCATATGCACATATCAAAAGAATCAACATGACAAATTAAAGAGTTATATACTTGAAATAAAGAGTTATTACAAGAAACCAAATTTAATTTAAAGAGGTCATCACACACATAGCCTTTACCAACAAAGTACTATGTTTAGTTATTACAACTTTATTTAACTCACATTAGTTTATATCCTTCTCTACTAAGAAGCACACCACTATCTAGGTTCTTCCTCACACTTGGCACATGCAACACATTATGGAGAATCAGCGTGTTCCCCGATATAAATCGGATGTCCACAATTCCAACTTCATGAAATCTAGCAAAAGAGGAGTTCCCCATTGTCACTGTCCTATCCTTTACTTCCTGATAGAAAGAAAAAGAAGAAACATCAACATCGATGTGAACAGTTGCCCCTGTATCAACCTACTAATCAGTAGGTTCACATGCCAAGTTAATTTCAGAATTAGTTATTACTAACCTGTCATATGAAATAATCACATTAGCCGGAGCAGAAGATGCAGCCCCACCATGACTTTGGTCCTGGCCTTTCTTCTCTTTGCACTTGCTTGCAAAATGTCCAGGTTTCCCATAGACCCAACAAACTTTCAACTTCTTGTCCTTTTGGATATTAGAACTAGGTTTGAGAGGCCGATTTTTAAACTTCCTGTTCTTCTTCTTGCTACCAAAGAATTTAGGTTTCCCTTCTACAACATTAACTTGAGCACTATCATTGGCCACAAAAGAACCTTGCAAGATTTTTATCTTACCCCTGTGTTTCTCTTCAATTTGAATGACCACCATAAGGTCATCAACGGACATTGTGTCCCTATTGTGCTTCAAGGTAATTTGGAAATCCTGCCATGAGGGTGGTAGTTTGTCGATAAGAGCAGGGACTTAGAGCCTCTTGTCAACAGGAATTCTTTTCCCAATGATCTTAGCTACCAAATTCTATATTTTAACTACTTGGTCTCTAACAGATTTGTTATCAACCATCTTATAGTCAAAATACTCACCCACAACATACTTTTCTTCCCCTTCATGCTCTTTTTCAAATTTTTTTATCAAGAATATCCCATAATTCTTTGGCAGATTTAGTGTTCACATGCAAATACAGTTAATTGCTCAAAACACTAAGAATTTGACCATGGCATAGTTCATCATCTTGTTTGAATTTCTCACTATCATGAGTCTTAGTAATTCCAACATCAGAAGAACTAGCAGTCTTATCAGATTCAGAAGACAATAAGCAATAGCATCAGAAACCACACAGAATATGTTTAATTGTGTCAGCCAAAATTTCATCTTTGTCTGCCATCTCATGAAATTTTTTCCATCAAACTTCTCATGTTTTAGAGATTTGTCAGCACCCATAATTGCAGAAGCATTCAGTCAACAAAATCACAATATCTGTTTCAAGTTGTTGGGATAATCACATTAATGAGGGCAGATTAAATACAATTCACAATTATCATGCAAATCATCACACATAAATATATTAGTAAATATATTAATTAAATACCAGAAAGAAGAGAAATTTGAACCCGGTTTGAGGTGCGTTACACATTGTCCTTGAAATAGATACACCACCCTCCGTGCACAGGCGTTCGACTGAGTTCCGTTCCTGAGATACAACAAACCACATTGCCTGTTTGATGGTGCACTTCCACACAAATAGACTAGATCTCGATCAGAAGAGTTGCTATTGCTACTGCTCAATGATAGACTCAAAAAACCAGAGAGAAAAGAAAGAATAAATCTTTCAGAATTTTTCTTAGAGAACCAGAGAGAGGACAGGAGAGGAAGAACTATCTTTTCTATGTGTTTTTTCGTTCTCTATAATAAAACTCTCCCATCGGTATTTGATGATGAGACGCTACTCCCGAAGCCAAAACGGCTAAGTTTTTTTATTAACCATCACGTCTCCACTTTTTAGGAGCCAAACGGCTTAATATATCAAAACCCGATACTCTTTGATCAATATAAGACTTCACGAATGGGATGCCTTATCACACTAACTGTCACACGCTAAAACGCATTTCGGTTTTTTAACAAAGTCAAATAAAATGGCACACCCGGTTCCACATTTATATCACATCAGAATCCAACAGGGACTAGGGGCTAGACCTAGGAGAAGACAAGACCTGGCAATCTCCGGAGTGCGATGATGTCCGATGTCCGACAGTGGAGAATGGATGCCACCATAGAAAAGGAAAAATCTTTCTCTGGCATGGGTCAGCCAGTTGAGCAAAATGGGACCGATTGGGGTAAGGGAGGCCAGACCTTGGTGCCTTGTCATCGTTGTCTCGAGGTGGCATACCAAAGATGGATTGGTGGTTTGTGGATGATAGCGGAAACACAAGGCAGAAGACCACAATGGAATTTCTGTCCGGATTGAAATTGGGTAGAGGCAGGGGGTCAAGGAGAAATGGTGATTCAAGCTAAGGGGGTAGCCAAAGGCGGCGGTATTTCCATCTCCATGCCAATGTATGTCCATAGACTAGACATCGGCAGCGCAGCTGGCAATCGCAACACACAGAAACAAAAAAAACTAAAAATGGGGGAAATTCTATGTCCAAATCGGAATTGGGCAGAAGAGGTTGAGGGAGGCGGCAACCTTGCTGTCACTAGGCTGGGGGAGGGCCAAAGGCCAGTCAATGATGGCCGGCAACCGGCGGCACAACTGCAACTATGTTCCTCTAGGGTCGGGCGTGCTGAAGCACGCCTGATCCAATTTATATTAGTTTTTTTCTTCATTTCTCTTTTGCTTTGCGTTACTTTCATATCTCTCCCGTTTTTGCACCGTTTCTGTGGCGCGTCGAGGCCCGTGATCTGCGACTAAGCACCACTCCCGACTCTTACGATTAAGAATATTAAGAACAATTACGCAAATGGATACGCTGAAGCATCAGATTTCTCCATAAAAAATATGAGCAGAAAAATTACAAAAAATTGCAAAAACATGGAGAACAATTACAAAAAAATTGGGGATGTTACAATAAGAGTGTCATTTAGATTGACCACAACTATGCTTTATGAAAACACAAAGCATATTAAGATTGACTGTTACTTCATGCTCCCCCATCTCCTAGACGGGATGTTGATGTTTCCTCATATTCACTCCTCCCACTAGGTTATTGATTTCTTCATGAAGCATCCTATTCTAGTCTGCTTTCCATTTTTATTGGGCAAATTCTCAATGTTTACTACATCTAGAGTTTGAGGAGGTTTAGAATAGTATTGGCTCGTAGCATTATTTTGTTTATTTTTAGGAGTATTAAACATTCATATTATTGAGGACACTCCAGTCAAGTCTTGTTTATTTATTTCTTTGTGTTCAAGTACTTTCTATTTTACTACTTGTTTTGTATTAGGAAGTTTGATCTATATACAAGAATTAATGATCGCGATGAGTCCTATTTACTTAGGACTTATCAGGGGCTGTTTGGTCTTTGTGATGTTAATACCTAACTATAAATATTAAGAGGAGGCCGATGTGAGTTAGGTTGAGAGGAGTCCATAGCGTGGAATATACCCAGATCCGAAAGTCAGCCACGAACTAGAGACAAAGAGGCCGACACAAAGCAGAGAGAGAAGAAAAACAACAATTCCGTGAGAGAAAGAATTTGATGTTTTTTTATTTGTCTTGCGTGAGGAGTGCTAGGTGTGATATTTGTAATTCTCTATCTAGTGGAATTGTGTGATCCCGTAGATATAGGCAGCAAGGCTGAACTACATAATTCCTTGTGTTCTTGTTTTGTTTTGTGTTGGTAATCCTATGATCCTCTATTCCGCTATGTGGGATTGGCCTGGCGTGGGCTATTCTATTCCCTACAATTAATCCTCATCCTCTGCTATTCATATGTCTCTATTCAATAATATAGTTTTATTTTAGAGAATCCTATCATAATGTACCAACGATCCTCATATTTCTTCCTCGAGCTATGGTTATCATACCAAATGAGGTAGGTGTAGATGGGGAAAGAGATTCCTAGAAAAATAAATGATAAATGTTTAAAGAAACATAGGCGAAATGAAGAAGTGCAATGAGGCCACTACACCGGAGAGGCTTTTCACCTTACAATGCACACCTCTTCGTTGCGTAAAATTTCCCTCCCACACAAGCTAGCGGACAGATGTACGAAGCCAAAAACTTGCAAAAATCAACCCCGTAACATTGTGGTAGCTGAGGAAGAGTTTTCCCTATTACAAACTAACAACTACTATGACGACATTACCCATCTTTTATAATTAAAACATAAAGACTAAAATATCCAAGACATATCATATCCACAGCATAGAGTAATACCAAAACAGGTTGTACCGTTTGATAGATCATACTCTGTATAAATTGCTGCATCAATTTCACACTTCTTGAGGCAGTTGCAACACTTTATAAAAAAGGTTCAACGATTAGAGTCCAGATTATGCTAAAAGCCTAAAACTTCTTAACCACATTTAAAACCGTGCCCCCTATTTTTCACCATGTGAAAGTCCTACACATATGCGGATAAAAAATCCAAACATGAAATCAAGGCCCTTTCGTATCTATATTTTAATCGTTTATACGAATCAATATAACTTAAATTTATAATAAATTTAACTTAAATTATTTATAATAAATTTAACTTAAAATTTTCATCAAAAGATCTATATTTTAAATGTTTTATATGAATCAATATAACTTATTATATATAAGACTATTTAATGATTATAAATTACTAATTTTGATAGAAGAATCTTTTTTACTACAATAAAAGAATCAAGTATAATCGTCTAAAATGGTAAGACAGACTCAGATACAAAATCAAAATTTATCTAAAGTCCATTAGATCGTTATAGTTGTCCATCAAGAGGGGCCTCAATTTAGCTACTATAACTATGTACTCCCTTTGTCCCATAATAATTATTTAAATTAAAAAAAACTTATCTCATATTTTTTCTATTTGCTATTAATTATTTTATTTAGAAAATATTTTTATCTCATATAAATAATTTTATTTGGCTCAATTTAAGTGGTTGGCTACTTAAAAAAATATGTGAGAGAATATTTAATATTTTCATTGTTATGAGTCACAACATTTAATAAGAATTACTCCTTTTGTCCTATATTAATAGCTAGTTTGGAAAAATAATAATTTTGTTAAATAGTAAAATAACCCACTTCTAAGAGAGAAAAAAATAAACTTATAATACTTTTTTTAAGTACTCAACCACTTAAATTTAACAAAATGAAGCTTTTTGTATAAAACAAAAAGATTTCTCCAAGTAGAGCTATTAATTTAGGACGGAAAGAGTATTATTCTTTAAAATAAAATTATTAATATGTGACCAAAAATATTATTTTTTATTTAATATAAAATTTTATAGTAATACATGAATATAATTTAAAAAATCTATATTTATAATATTACTAAAATTAATAAAAAGAAGGGCATAGAATTTTGTCATAAAGGTTTTAAATTACCCTTAATGTACCTAATGTATTACTAGAGTCCCAAATTAATAAATCTATTAATTTTTTGAAAATAAACTAAAAATAATTTATTTTGAAAAATAAATAAAAACTATTAGTGTGAGAAGGTGGGAGTATATAATTTTTTTTATATATGAACCCCATAAATTACTAAACTTACAGTCCAATTACATATGGTAAAACTCTAACTTTCAAGTGCCTGCAAGCATGTGTCGTGTACTTCTACATGTTATAAATGAAGAAAAAAAAGTTAATAGATTGACTTCATCACACAGTGTGATGCAGTAGTAGGTAGTATATAAACAAGTGTTTTAAAAACCGACCCTGTCTAAGTCGGTTAAAGCCAGCTCGATCCGACCAGATCGGCTTAGCGTGCCGAGTTATTTTTCGATTAAACCCGGACTATTCCAGGTTGAACCGAAAAAAATGGTACCCGGCCACAGATCCGGGTTGGTGGCCCGGTCAATTTTAAAAACACTGCTATAAAGCAGACTTGCGCGCGGCCGTAGCTGGCTTCCGTTTGACTTGCCTGGAAAGAAATGCGCTGCTTACGAACCGGCGCCTCATCGCCGCCGCCCAACGCCAGCTCCGCCACCACCCCCACCTCCCCCTTGTCTCCCTCCCCGGCCACCAATGGCCTTGGCATCGACTTAGCTTCAGCGTCGGCATCATCAGTTGGGCTCAGCTCCCAGGTCTCCCCCATGACCCTTAACCTGACCCGTGAGTACACCCTCGCCGTGCAGACCACCTCCTACAACGAGATATGGGCCAAGATCCACCCCGACAATGCTGGCGAGGACGGTCTTTCCCAAATACACTCAGTCCAGATCCTCTCCGGCCTCCTTCGCCCGGACCGGAACTCGGTCCACCAGGCCCTCCGCGGCGCACGCCCTACCCGCCTTGCCCGCCTGGTTTCCGACTACTTTGACAACAGCGAACACGCCTCCCGCCTCTGCCTCCGCCTTCAAGCCTGCGTTGGACAGGCGCGCGCCATCTACCGCCCCATTGGCGACCTGGCCGATCTCTTTCCCTCCTCCCATGACTCCCTTCTGACCGAGCCCCAGCTCGACTGGGCTTTTGAAGTTCTCAACGAATTCGACCGCCGGGAAAACCCCTTCCCCTCTCCCGGAACTTCCGGCACCGACTTTCGTGAAGCGAGGAAGTGCTTTGCGGAGCTGAGGCTGCAGTTGAACCGCCGGTTGCGTTTGGCACGCAGGAGGGCCTGGCTCATGAAACAGTCCGCAACTTGTTCGACACTATGCCTCATTGGAAGCATCGTAGGCGTGGTGGCCACTGCAGCCGTGATCGCAGTCCATGCGCTTCCCGCCCTGGTGGCTGCGCCTCTCTTGCCCCTTCTCAGAGGCCACGGCAGCTTTGACAGGCGGCGGCTGGAGGACCACATCACACAGCTCGACGCTGCGGCCATGGGCACATTTGTGCTCAATACCAACCTTGACACAATCGACAGGCTGGTGGCCAAACTGCATTCGGCTGTGGAGAGCGACAAGCTGCTGGTCCGTCTGGGTGTGGAGATGGGGAGGGAGAGGTATCCGATTCAGGAGGTGGTAAAGCAGCTAAGGAAGAATCAGCCGAGTTTCCTCCACCAGCTCAAGGACTTGGAAGAGCATGTCTGCCTCTCCTTCACAACTGTCAATAGGGCCCGATCGCTACTGCTTCAGGAGATCCATCTTGATCAAACACAACCACACTGCTAAAACTGACTATAAGTTTCTTTACTTGACACTTCCCCGGTTGGGCATTTGATGCTTTGCAACAACTTCAGATATTTGATGTATGAACGCCAGCTGAAATCCTCCTCGGCCATTGGTAGCAAGGATTTCAACCTTCTCGTGGTTTGAGGAAGATCTTCGAAGAACACTAATTAAGGATATTTGTTGATCTGACTGAAGAAGCATAAGATAACTGAATGTAGCAAAAAAAACATGTAATACTAATAAGGAGAGTATACTTTGTTTTACTTGCAATATGCCAATATCGGAAGTTATATCTCACTCATTCTAGTCTTTTTGTGCGTGTCTGTCTACTTTCTTTATCTTTTTATCAGCTTCAAAGAAATTCCGCTTATTTCCCGTGAAGTTAAAAGTTCACTTTTATTCACCCTTTTAAGGGTTATTTTACCAAAAAAATTCACTTTACTTTTTGGTATAAGGTCTCCCCTCAAGGGAGAATCATTACAAGTTTTTGGACGAAAATAAAATACATAAAGGGCTCGTTACAAAGAGGCACACTGCAGGAAAACAGAGCAGAACCAAACCGATGGATATAGAAGTATTAAGTTAGACAACATATAACGTCGCATGTAGCTACGCAAGCAAAAGTAGAGACTTAATATAGCAGGAGGACGTTTGAGGCATTTTTTTTTTTATATTGCAACTCAGAGCGCTCACCCCTACTCATTTTTCATGCTCCCTTCTTAGAGCATAAGAAACGTGCACTAGCACATGCACCGTCTATCTAAAAAATGAACGCCTCATGAGCGTTCCCTACGTTTGGCTCACTGTTAGCGTGGAGTATATAAAACGCTTCCCACATAATTACATTCCCCTCACTTGCGCAACTGGCTTGAATCGAACCTGTACCTCTCTTTGTCGAAGGAGAGGTCCTATCAAGCACACCATGGATTGGCCACTTCCTTTTCATCATACCAAACCAAGGTTCAAGGGCTGAGATATTAGCCAATACAAAACTCTAGGTTGTAAATCCTTAACAAAGGATAAAATTGACTGCCAGAGGTGCCCAGGAAGTGTCATATATGCGGCACTCACAAAGCCAAATAGCCAAGCGAGTAAGTCTATTTCGTCAAAGACATGGCTTCATGCCATTCAATCAAGCATCAAGCTTGCAAAGCCAATCAATGAACCCGTCCAAAGCGGACGTGCTGAGACATTTATCAAGCGAACTAGCTGGAGGGGGACACGGCCTTGCGATGCACAAATCTCACTTAGGCAACTCAGACATCCGAACATTATATCTCAGCCAAGTACATGTAAGGGTCATTTTTTTTAACAAATCCATAAGACTGGATAGCCGACCCGTAGGTCAAGGATCCCTGTTCCCTAGCAGACGGCTCCTGACATGATAGCTAACAACCCAACAAGCCTTATGATCCGAGATAGTAGGTTGAGAGGTTAGGCATCATACTAACAATTCATATATTTAAACTCACCAAGTTCCTCCTATAACATAAAAGATTTTTTGTATTCTACTAGAGTGGCAGCCGAAGTTTAAATATAAGGATGTTCATTCTAAAGTTTGTCAAACGACCTCAAAATACTCCACAAGACTCTCTCACTATTTAGGTGGAGGGGACATCTTAAAAGTCTAAATATATACTAGCCGACTAAGTGTCCCAACATGGCCAACTATTTACTCGTATCATTGCATACATTTAAAGCAATGTTGTACACACATGTTGTGCAACATTGCAGGCCTTCCCCACAATGCCTGCATATATAGTGTGCAATGTTGTGGACAGTTCCCACAACACATGTATATTTAGTAAACAACACTTCCACATGTGTGTGTGCCTTAGCACATGTTACAAATAATCCACTTTGCTACCATGGGACAGCGCGCTCCGTTACTCTCTACCCATCTATTTCAGAAGTAAAAATTTTACTTACCTCCCTACAAATCTAACACAAAATAAAAACCAATGGAATGATCATCAATCAGATTGGGTACAAAAATGTGAGGTCAAGAAAATGGGCTTTGTCATCTTTCTTGGATACATCCCATAGCATGGTTTACTCTGAGGGAGATTCACCTCCTAATTGACTTAACATATTGCAAATAAACACAATATATAGGCTTTGGACTACAACAAAACCATCTAAGGGTCATAAGCCTAATCAATTTCATGACAGATAAGGCTACCATTGCATTAGGTTCTGATCTCACATGTGGTTTTACTTACGTTATATTATTAGGATGAGGAGTTTGTGTTACGACTCATAATTTTCTTTTAATCCAGTAATTGGGTTTGAGCCCAGTAATTATTTTTTGTAAATTTGAACTATTTTGAGGTTGATTCGTTGAAGGAGTTTTAAGGTTTTTGGTTAGGCTACATATCAAACCCAAGAACATATAAATTGGATGTCAATATTATAGGCTACAACCTCGAGAATCGTATATTGGGCATTACCTACTTTAAATTCGCAAGATAACATACCCTGGCGTTGTAGGGCTTATCAATACAAGCACAATGGTACTAAGAATGCACGAATCCAAGTTCTAAGAAGGGAGATAAAACCATTTAACACACCACATGGAGTGCAACCAGCTACCCCGCCCCTTATAAATAAGGGGTGGGTTTCTCATTGATTCCACATTGCATTTAACACTTATCCCTTTTTCTTTTAGTTTTTTGTTGTCTTCTGACCTTTTCTACTCTATTTTGGAGCTATGTTTAACCTATTTTAGCTTATTTAAAAGGCAAACCTAGCTAAATTGATGGTGCTCTATATCATAGGAAGGTCAATTTCTAAAGATAACATTTCTAGAAGGGGAGAACATTTTGGGGTAAGAGGAGGTTTTGTCCGCCATCTTTGGGCTTCAAAGAGAAAAAATATCCTAGGGTTAGGGAAGGTTATGTTTGTTGGCTTTGGGCCTCAAAAAATGAAATGTCTCATGTTAAAGGGAGGCTCTAGCCATTGTATTCAGGTTGTCAAAAGGGAGAATGCCCTTATGAAGGGGAGGTTCCATCCATCACTACCTCCAAAAATCTTAGGGTAATAAGCAATTATGGTTTTATGATTTTAATGCATACTTATTTAAATAAATGCATATATTTATTAAGTAGTAGACTTATATGGTTTTGCAACTATGTACAAATGCATGCTATGAATGTTTTAATAAAATATTGAATGACTTATAATTGTTGATGAGTTTTTTATCAGTTTTGGGTCTTCGACTTTTTAGACTTTTGAGTTATTATTTAAACAACATTTGAAATGATTTTAAATGATCATATTTGAAAGGTAGTTATTTGGTATAAAACCCAAAAGCTATCATTAGATTTGAAGTGTAGTTATTATTGTGAACGTTCTAAGGGTCTATTATTGGGAGCCACGTGCTAGTAGTATAGGTTTTAATTATGTTATAGTTAATAAGGGTATTTAGGTAAATAGGTTAATTAGGGTATTAGTGCTTTTTTTTAATTAAGTTAATGGGCCTTAGGTGCTTGTTAATGAGCCCATTAGGATTATCTATTTAAGTGTAAGGGCTATGCCCGAATTTGATTATGAATGAATCAATTAGTGTCTAATCCTCTCCTCTTCTCCCCTACCTCTCTTCCCTGTCCAGCGGCCATGCCGCTCCTCCCCCCTTTCCTGGCCTTCCTGGGCTGCTCCCTTCTCGTTACCCGCTAGCTAGGCAGTTGTGGACACCCGCCCACAACAGTTATATAGTACAAAGCCCAAAACTTATCATCGGATTTGAATGATAGTTATTTAATAGAAAGCCCAAAAGTTATCAGAATTATGACTCCTAAATACATGCATATTGAGGCATATGGTGTGCCCATGAATTGGGATATCGTTAAAAGATTTTTTTTATTCTAATCTTGTTGCAGCACGGGTAGTTGTCACTTCAGTGTCGGCAATAAGTAATTATTTAATATAAAGCCTAAAAACTATTGATTATGATACTTGCCAAATGAGGCATACACCCATGAATTGGGATATCGTGAAAAGATCTATTTCATTCTAATCTTGTTGCCATACGAGCACAAGTATATGTCACTTCAGTAGCAGCGATATTCTATGAATGATGATTTGCCCGATTTTGTGAATAGTTTATGAATGATTGAAGAGATTTATCAAATTATGTGAACGATTGATTTATTTGATTTTGTGAATGATTCATTAGATTTTGTGAAAGAATTATTTGTTGATTTATTAGCGTTTTTATTTTCTATTTCAACTTCGATACATGAAAGCATATTAAAAATACTTAAGTATTATATGTCTGATGTTATATTTGTTAATATGCCTTAATTATTAGGCAGAACTACATCTGGATCCGATATTATTGAAATAACATTGGAGATATTATCCAATAATTATGTAAGCAATTAATATATGATGATATTGGCCCAGTCCAAAAACCTGTAATAATTATTTTTTGTATTTTTTTCGAAATAGATGCCCAACAATCACTACAACTCTTGCACATGGATGAGGATCTTGGTGATCTCAAGATGAAATTTTTTTGGTAATTCTAAAACCCAGGTTTCACCCTTGAATTTCAAGAGCCCAAGGACCCAGGGTGTTACAGTTTGCCACCCCCCATTTTATCCATCCCACCCTTCCTATACACCTACTATAGATATTCACTAACTTTGTTAACAAGGGTGGGGTGGCTAAAGTAGGGGGTAAGAGACTTCTCATCCGTATTATTATTACTTTACTACCAATCTCTAAGTATTGATAAGGTTTTGATAGCCAGCTATCAACCTATGCAACTTTTTTATATTTTTCTCTCGGGCATAGGAGCGCTAATGTGAAACACCCTAATTGGATCATAAGTGAGTACATTAGAGTGAATTTGGCGGTAGCACCTACAGGAAATTTTTTTAAGGAGAATACATACTGTTAGTAGGGGTAAATATAGAAAAAAAACAATGAATATCCCACTTAAAAAGTTGGAGAGGATGCAACTTAAAGAAGCTATGTTGGAAAGAGGAAGATTAAAGAAGACATGGATTGACTTAATAAGCAAGATTTGGTTATACAACCTCTTACAAAAGAGTTGAAACAAAACAAGTTAAACTAGAGGCACAAGATCCATCTTGCTGACCCAGATTGTTATGGAAAGCCACTTTGTCTTTATGGTTATTAATTATTACATTAATTCTGAACGTGGTTAGTAACCTTACATGTTTCAAATAAACTTGTATGACATACTCAAGGAAGTTATGGAATTCAAACTAGCAGTAGTTCATTTTAACTCATGTAATTTTTTGTTATTAAAGATTATTTCAGATCTAATTGATGCAACAAGAGCTCCTAGAGTATGTAATCATTTTTATTACTGGTCTAAAGCAATGTGAATTGCGACGTGCACGAAGAATTCGGTTTCTAGACCTTCCTCATAAAGAGTTCACTCCAGGACGAAAAAACACTTTATAGAGAGGGAAATAGTGAGAGTAATTTTCTTCTCAGTTCTATAGAACTACTAGCAAAAGAAAGCTGTGCTCTACGGCAGCCATGAATGGTGCCAATTAAAGGAGACGCCCTAAGGACAAAATTATAAATAGCTACAATCATAATCCTAATGAACCATCTAAACCAGTCAATGAAATAAAACACCTGATGAGCATCCAATAAAAATGAATTATAACTAACAACCGCACAAATAAGAACCTAATTGGACTCTAAGAAATCCATCATCACCATGACAATCTCCCAATTGTATGTTATGTGATTTCTGTGACATGGTTTGCCTTCGGCATAATGGGGCCGCTTGTTGGGCTAGTGAAGGGGTGTACTTATTTTTAATTTGGGCTTGTTGACATAAGTGGGATTCGGGGGTTTGGGCTCTAAGTGATAAAGTATATATACGACTATAGGTAATACAAGGAGAGAAATGACAAAGAGTGAAAAATACGGGAAAAAATATAAAAAGTATGAAGAAATAATAAAAAATAACTATCATAAATAAATAATATATAAAAACTAAATTTCTTTAAGAGTGGAAGTATCAATAAGATTATGTAACCCAAAATAAACGAGAAAATGCATATTATATGGAAAAAATGTGTATTAAATGATAAAATATATATTAAATGGGAAAATTTTCTATTATTAAAAAATGCATTTATTACGACAAATAATACATCTAGAAGAAAAGAAATGTCATGTATGAATTTAAATACACTTTCTCACATAGATTGGGTATGCATCTTGTGCCTCGCCTCGCCTAACCTCGCCTCGCCTCGCCTCGCCTCGCCTGGGAGAAAACTCAGTCTAAGACTTCGGAGAAATGATAGAAATAGGAGATGCATGCCCCATTGGTGCTCCTCCTTCCACTTCAGCCACAGCCTTCAGCTCCATCCATAGTCCCTCTCACACCACTTCAAACCTCTGCAGCTTTTGTCCGCCCTGCTCTGACCACACCCAGCTTCTCTCTAGTCATTTTTCGCTGGCTTTGTCTGATGCTTATTAGTTATGCTTCGCCAGACTTAGGCTCATGCTCCGCCAACTTTGGCTATGCTTTGCCTCTCCTCCAGAGCCTATGGGCGGACATAGGATTTTTAGTTAATCGGATCAAATAAAAACTATGTTTGAACTATTTTTTGCGCTATAGAATACTTAAATTTATAACTAAAGTGTAAGAGAATAAAGCATGTAGAAAAATTGAAAGAGAAAATATTAAAAATGAGTTTTTTCCATATTACCTGGTTGCATAACCCAATAATCCATATTCCTTGGATTTTAAACACAAATACCATATTACCTGTTTATGAACGAAACTGTCCTTAGGTTTTAAATAAACTCACTACCCATACATATTATAATAAATATGAAGACATTTATATCGAATATTGTATTATTGATAACACGATATATTACATATGGTATACTTAATAACATGACAGTCTCCTTAGATAAAAGTAGTAACTACATTGTATGTTCTATATCACGATATATCAAATATCGTGTATACAAATATACTATTTAGCGCAAGAGAAAGGCCTTATCACAAAATTGATTTGAGCCGGATTAGCCCCTCGACTAGCCGGGTTCACTGCTTTAGTGGGATTGCTCAGTATGCACTCGGATGGAACTTCACTTCACGACTGAAACTCGCTTTAGGGCAGAAAATTTCAAAATTGCCTTTCATAAACAAGAAAAACCAAATGCTGAAGAGTTTTTTTGTGTCTCACTACTTGAACCTTGGAAATCGACTGGAGTTTTTTTTATATCTCCGGTGGGATGGGATGAATATCTAAACTCACACTTTGTATTTGCTTCTCACTAATTGGATTGTCAAAATTTTCAGTCTATGAAGTCGTTTGTGTGTAAATGCGACTATGTAACGGATTTACATGATGTAAAACCCTAAACCATGACCTAGGGGTATTTATGTTCAAAACTTTTCTTATATTATGTAAGTTCGGTTTTATTGGCATTTTTTAGAAAAAACTAGGGAATATAGAATGTTTCCTTTTCCGGCCATGCAATACGGAAAAAACTCTAAAAATTAATACAATATGCAAAGTTTGGGAAATAACAAAGGAAACTTTTTTTCGTAGAATAAAAATGACAATCTATTGCATAACAATATAAGTAACAAAAGAGGCTCACAGAACTTTAAAGTGGGGCTCAATTAAAGGACCCAATTTGTGTTTATATGCCCACCCACAAGACTTATCAAAAGGGTGTATAAAAATACATTCCAAACCCATGGGGGTCAACTGACCTCAAGGATACAATGTAGATCCCTTCCTCCGCCCTCTGCGGCCATGTTCCACACAACATTGTACCTTGCTTTAGTCATCCACTGCAACTATCATACCTTGCTCTAGTCATACTCCGCCACTCTTCGACCTTGCTCGGCCAGCTCCTACTCATGCTTCATTGGTTGTGGACTATGCTATGACCTTTGCACATATCTAAGGTTGGGGTTAGTTTGGGGCTAGGATGGTTATACATGATTAGAGTTGGTGGCAGCCGGTGTTGTAACACCTCAAATATTTAGAAAAATTTTCTTTCATTAACCAATTTTGGGAGAGGATTTAGAACCATTAAGTTAAACCATGAAAAAAAACTAAATTTCACCATTTGATTGAAAGAACATATGAGACATGTGTATTATAATTCGTTAATTTTATTAATCAAAACTGTGTAACAAATAAGAGCTGATGCATTTTTATGGATCAAGGTTGAAGCCTAAGAGTGTTGAAGGTAAAAGAGATTGATTTAGTACACACTCATTGTCACGCCCCGGCACATGCCACTCCCAAGCCGAACCAGGTCCAATGAGGAAGCGGCATTCGGTGCGACGAAGTATAGTCGGATCGTGAAAGACTTAATCCATCCTTTGGTAGAACACTACAGAGTTGAACATGTATACAATGTACAAAAGTAAAATGAGCAATAAAAGAACTTTTAATTAAAAACATTAGTCCACATATACACACATACTTAGTCTTAAATTGCCCACACATGGCTAAAATAATTCTAATCCACAATGTTTAATAATAGTCTGAGTTAATAATGGCTATATAGAAGTGTGAAGTATAGTCAAGAATATATATATATATATATATATATCAACATAGCATAAATAAACTATCATATAACCCAACATCTCCATGCATCCCTTCTCAATGATCAACACCATCCAAAGCTCTACAAAGAGCTTATCCAAATAACTTGCATGACACGACATGTAGCCCCAAAATAAAACACAAAAACAAATAGGGGTGAGCCAAAGCTCAACAAAGGTTTTAATACAGAAGTAAATTCATAATGACAACACAGGCATAACCAATCATAATATCCATCACATAATCAAACACTATGCCTATTCATCATTGAATAATCACATAAAACTATATCACATGTGCATCATGTTATAATTTACATTCCATAAGCATCTACACATGTTATTTGCATATCATGCTATGTATAACATATCTCATCAACACATATTCATGCCACCTGCATATTATGCTTTATATATAATATATCATCATTACATAATCATGCCACCTGTGCATCATTGGTTCAAATATAGCTAATAACACATATAAACCTCATGTGTAAACATGTGAAACTTATTATCATGATCACATCCTGCATGATTCATTTCTCAACATAAACATATCAATATATCATGCATATTCATTTCTCAATAAAAACATTTACCATGTAACATAACGAAGTCCCATGCAAACTGCACGTAGTAAGCTGGTGCACATGGACATACCATTCTGGATTCTCAGGCCCAGATAACTTATTAAATAATTTATTATAACATTTCACTCTTATCACCCGGGGAGAAAACCTATCCTCAAAGGGATGTAAAACCCCTACATTGGACATTAAACCCCGTCCTTTTGGACATAACACTGATTCGATAAGTCTTTGATTGATTAATCCGACAACCAATGACATCCAATTACATCCAATCAATCAAATACGACTAATCACGATTAATCTCATTTATAAATCATTTTCATGATGCATGCAACATGATACATACGTGAGCAAATGTTACATGAGCCCAAGTACAAGGAATATGCACAAATCAATCCCCATGTGCATAGAATATGCTCCATTTGTGTCAAATAAAATCATAAACATTTACACAAGTATATACATAAATGGTAATGTTTAAGCCTAAGCTAAGACATATGAAACATGATCAAACTATAATCAATGTTATATATATGCATGCATCCATACTTATATCGTAGTCCTACCTTACTGAAATCATAGTGCAAGTGTTATGAAAATATTGAAAGATGAGTTCAAGACAAGTATAGCATCATGCTAGATTAGAACTAGACAAGGATAAACATAGTCATACTTAAGCTAGTACATGGAATACATTATTTGCTTAAAATTAATATAACATATGCAAGTATATATATACATCATCATGGTTAAACCTACTAGAATCATCAAGTATTCATGAAGTAATCATCAAACATGAATTTAAGACAAGTAGAATACAATGCTAAAATTAAACAAAAATAGCCTAAATCATGCTTGAGCTAAATCATACATTCTAAGTTGGTCCTCATACAATCACAACAACATTTATAGGTAATAATAACTTATTTTAATCACAAGGAATTGGGTTTATGAGAAGAGAACAAGAAGTGACTAAAATACACCAAAAATGACTAAAATTACAAAATTTGCCATTTGGCCTTTTGAATGCCCTGTTGGGCAATTTGAACGCTAAGCCGTTTAATCGGCAAGTAGGCCATTCAAATGGTCAACCGTTTGAATGCCTGCTAGGCAGTCCAAACGCCCTTAACAATTCACTTTTTGCCCATTTCCTAGTTCATCTTCAACCTTCCAAAAATCAAATAAAAACATTTAAAAATTCAAGATAAATTCCAAAATTACTATAGAACACCATAATATCAAAATATAATCCTAGAACATGATAGATCTAATCATTAATATTTTTAATCACAAGAAAATAGTCATAAATAACATATTTATAATAAATCACCATTAAAGTACCAAATGAAGCAAGAACGCACATAAACCTACAAACATGTAATCCAATGGATAAAACCACATGAGATGAAATCCCCTTACCTATATGAAGTCATCGGATCAACAAAGAAGCTTCACCTTCAAGAAATCCTACCCAAAAATTAGGGTTTTGATAATACTTAATTAAAATCAACTAATAAGTTTAAATCAACCTGAAAATAGGTAGATTTATGATTTCCTTTGGTTAAGAATGAAAATCACCCTTTTAGTGTTTGAAATCAAAATTAAAAATAAGATTTTTAATGGAAGAAATCAAGAATCTATTTGGAAACAAGTGAAGATAAGAAGGATTAAGAGCAAAATTAAAACATTAGCGGTGTTTAGGGCTAGAAAATTCACCTAAATAGGATTTTCCTCTTTGGGAAATAGGGGTAGAGCACCTCCTTTTCCACTGCACAGCCCTACCCCCAAATGGGTAAGTGGCTAGGGTTTTTCTTTAAATAGTAAGGTGTTGGGCTATGTTTACAAACTATTAGGCTGTAAAAATGGGTTAAAACACCCTAAGTGGCTAATTATGGTTATTTTGAGGCTAAAAATGAGTTTAATCATTCCAAAACTCATTGAAATGAAATAGTAAAAGTTTCGGGTCCTGTGGGTTACACACTATCCAATCGTGGATCCTTAAAATTAGAGAAATCAAGTTTCATATTAAAACTTATAAAAATACAAATAAACCTAGATAAAACCATAATTACTAACTCTTAACCCCAAAATCAAGTCAAACTGGCAATTTAAGTAAAACAACACAATATCACATAATTAAATAGAAATTAAACTGGGTTAAAGTTAAAGATATTATACTCACATACACAAATCACTTAGAATAGATTACAAAGTGATTTTGGGAGTTTCAAATTGAATTAGGGTAAAAAGGGCAAAACTATTAAAATATTGTGCAATCAATTGATTGCTAAACAATATATTGATTGAATCAATTGATTGCCACTTAAAACAATCCTTTGTAAAAATAGGTTGAGCTTATCAATTGATCGCCTCATTGATGGATCGAGCACTGGCAGTGTTGTGCCCTAAGGAAACAGTGCACGATCGATCATTGTTAGAAATGATTAATCGTTGTCTATTATGATTGCCAAACTTAAGCCTTTCTAGAAGAGATTGTATTCCTAATGAAAGTCAAAGTCTTAAACCTACTTAATGTCATATTTAAAGGATAAGGAATCAAGAAATTGAATAGCGGAAAACTTATAAAATTATAGAGAAGAGAGGAGAATTCCTTGTCCATTATTTTCCTAGAAGAGATCACCCAAAAAGCTTCAAGCTCATGTTAATTGTGATGTCATCAAGACACACAACTTAAAGAGAAGAATCTCACTCAGAAAACAAAAGAGGAGACATGACAAAGTCTTCAAAGGAGGTGAAGAAAAACTCTAAGGGAGATCAACAATTGAAGAAGTCTTTGATTGAGTTACTAAAAGAATACAAGGGTAGAACACAGAAAGGGAAAGCTTTAAGGATTTGATAGAGGGAGAAACTTGAAGGTCAACAATGAAGAGACTGAACAAAAATAATACATTTTTTGTTGTGTCGAGTCAAAAGAGGTTGGCTAGTTATTTTTATATCATGTAAGTTCTTACTTATTAGTTCATTGATTTGGCCTTCTGAGGCTACCATGGTTTTTTACCCAAGTTTGAGTTTTCCACTTTAAATCCTTGTGTATTCATGTGTATTTTGTATGCTTGGTTTGGTTGAATGGTTGATATATTGCATAAATAATTAGTTTTTGTTGCCTACTAGAAATTTTTGCGCATAGAGGCTAAAACTCATAATCTTTATCTTTATAAGATAATTGGACTAGAGGCAATTTAGTGATCCACTAAGCTTCCTAAACAGATATTAAACTCTCAAGTGGTAGCTAAGGGCTTCTGTTTAAAAGTTTCTTTTAATTCATGCTATCAATCTAATTTTGCCTATTAGTGTGTGTCTACCTAGCAATATCTTGCTCACTTTTCTAAAAGTTGTATTTTGGAGATTTTGTGTGATTGTTTGGACTAGTTTATTTATGCTTTATTGCTTCATAAAGTCTTATTCTTCCTTTAGTGATGATGAGGATTTTAATGTTGAATTTTTTTTATACAAGCCATTAAATTGGGTAAAAACTGTCAGAAGTTAGAGAAGATTGTCAAATTGAATGAGGAGACAATTGAATTAATTTTTATTGCAAAATTTCAATTGGCAAAAGATAAGGAATCACTACATAAAGAGGTGAAATTTTTGACAAGTGAACTTGAGAAAGAGATGAAGAAATCTAAATCTTTAGAAGATAAATTTGTGTCTACTAATGAAGAAGTTAATACCTTCAAATATGAGAAAAATAATTTTCTAGACACTATAAAATTCTTAGAGAATGAAGTTCATTAAAGACTATGGACAAATAAGGCTTATTTGATGAAGATTGATGATCTAGCAAGTGAATTGAAAATTTTTAACAAAAAATTAAAATCTTTAACTTTAGGGAAAGAGAAGTTTGACAAGATTTTGTACATGAGACAAGATATTAGCGATATGGGGACATGGGTTTATAGAGTCAAATTCTACTAGTTCCATAGGTGTCACTAAATTTGTCAAAGTTAAAGAACCCATGCACACTAGGAAGGTTATTTCACCAGTTGACAATGTGTCCAAACCTAAGAATCATCCTAGAAATCAAAGTCCAATGTCTAAGCATAAGAAAAAACATCATAAGAATGATAATCATAAATCCTTCTTAAATAGAAAAATTTAAATAATGAAATACAACTTAAATTGTCTTAATAAACATGTCATGAACAAATCAAATACTAAAGAGACTTAAATAATTTGCCTAAGAAGAGGAAACAAATCAATTTACACTATAGGAAACCTTAAGACAAAGGTACATGGATTAGAAGTCACACACCAAAGTTACTCAAGAAAATAAGAAAAAAACTTTTCAAATTTAGATAAGAAAGAATATCTTTGAGGACTTTAGTTCCTAAGTTGATGAAGTAAGAGCACCTTAGATTGCCTTATGATCGGGTGGCTAAGCAAAGCTAAGGAGCTAGTCATCTCTAAGTAGAGAGATTGAGTTTTTGTGCCCATGATTTAATTCTTTTGATTTTTGGACAACACATTTTTTTTTGTTTTATTGCATTTTCCTTTGTTTTCATGTCTTTTTAATTCGTAGATTTAATCTAGAATTTTTTCATATTACCTGGCTCGATATACAAATATTCCATATTCCCTGGATTTTAACATTTAATCCCATATGACCTAGTTTAGGACAACAAAGGTCACAAATAAACCCATACCCAAGTTCTTATCTCAATATTGATGACGAATTACTGACGATGGCACAGATTTGTATGAGCAAAATCAAAACATATAGCATATAGAAAACAAAGAACCCACTTAAAGATGATTGATAGAAAGTAAAAAACTTCTCCTTCTCAATCCCGTGTTCTAGGAACGAACTAGAACTGAGCCACCTCCCGGTTTCAATCCAAAAACTAGTTCCTAGTTAGAAAAAGTACGAAAATAACAAAATTCAAAATGGGGAATCAAAGGAAGCCACTTTAGTGCTTGCTGAACTGCAACAAATAGATTGTTCCAACAATCTGGAAAACCGTGTTGCATTTAGAACGAATTGAAGGACTCTAGAGACTCGCCGCAAATGAGGATTGGATGTGGCAAAAAGAAAGGATTTTTTAGAATACAACGAATCCGAAGGAAATCGGGTGGAGTACATCCACTCTACATGACTCATGGGACTTCAAAGAATGCGAGAACGAGAGGATAGCTCCCACTAAACAGACCAAAGATCTCACGCTCCGCTTGGCCCATGTCCTACACTTAATCCATATCGCATATACGATAACACGATATGTCAATCAAATGTATTATTGATAATATGATATATATTCTTTGAGTTGACAACCCATAATATGTTATCCTCTATATCGCATATACTAACATGACATTCTCCATAACGTGTTATCAATAACACGATATTCCAACAATGTGTGTTATTGATAATATAATATGCTACGATATCCTCTATATCGCATATACGATAATACGATATTTATCAAAGTGTGTTATCGATAACACAATATTTGCTATAGCATATTATCAAAAACACGATAATTGCTATAACGTGTTATCAATAATACAATATTTGGCATAGCGTGTTATCGATAACACAATATGCCAACAAGACGTGTTATTTATTTTCCTCCATATCACATATACTATAACATGATATTCACCATAGTGTGTTATCGATAACACGATATTTGGCATAGCGTGTTATCGATAACACAATATGCCAACAATGCGTGTTATTGATAATATAATATGCTACGATATCCTCTATATCACATATACAATAATACGATATTCGCTAAAGCGTGTTATCGAAAACATGATATTCGTTATAGTGTATTATCAATAACCTGATATTTGCCATAGCGTGTTATCGATAACACGATATGCCAACAAGATGTGTTATTTATTTTCCTCTATATCGCATATACTATAACATGATATTTGTCATAGCATGTTATCGATAATACGATATTTGCCATAGCATGTTATTGACAATACAATATGCCAATAATACGTGTTAATGATAATATGATATATTGCATATACTATAATATAATATAATATTTGTCATAGGGTGTTATTGATAACACGATATTCATCATAACATGTTATTGATAACACGATATTTGCCAATATTTGTTATTGATACAATTGTTCATCAAGTTAAGGATGAAAACCTCTAAGATCGTATACATGCTTACATAAGATGTTCTACATAATAAAATTTGCATATAAAAAACCATACTAGAGTCCCTCTTTGCACAATATGGTAGGAGGCTATCATGGCTATTCTATAGTGTCCTTTCTTAGCATCTACATCTTTCTCCATTCTTATATAGACTTGTTCTCTCTAGATAGTCTCTCAAGATTCATTTTATGGAGTTGCAATGTTATCTTGATCTTCTTTGTAGGGATAACTAGTTTGTGGTTAAAATATTTTAGACAAAAATCAGAGAAGAGCAATCATCGATGAAGTGAGGGAGGCCGACAATCACTGAATAGAAATTGTAATTTGTTATTAATGAAAATTGTCAGGCAAAAACCACAAATCGTCACTGATCTCCGATCTCCTCTTTGTTTATGCATCATCACAACTGGTTTACACAATTTCAAACCCCAAACCTTGTTGCAAGGGTATTTTGGTCTAACTTTTTTCAAATATTGTGTAAACCCAGGTTCTATAGAATGTTTTTTACAAAATGAGGGAATATGGAATATTTGTATCTTAAGCCAAGTAATATGGAAAAAACTCTTGAATTTTAAAATAAAAATAAAAAAGTAGAATATTATCAAAAACACAAAAAATCCTATAGCTTTTGCTTTGGTTTTTGTTTTTAATTGGTTTGTCTATTGGTAAGTATGAAATATATATCTATTTTATGTCTTTTTACCTTATTTGCTAGTATAGATTAGGTTAATTTAGTGTTAGTTATGGTTTATATAGATTAAGATAGTTATTAATATTTTAGTTTGATTATTAATTAATTTTAGAAGTTATTAGTAGTTTACGCATGTATTTAAATCAAGTTGGGATTTTAATTACACTCTACATGTCTAAAATATAATATTTTATAGGTAAAGTGCGCTTATCAAGGTACTTAAACAATATTTGGAATAATTCAAAATAGTCTTGACATGCTTTAAAGTGATTTGGATAACTTTTCGGAATTACAAACAAGTTGGAAATTAATATGGACATGAAGGAAAAAGCTTAATGAACAAAAAATGAGTTGTCCAAAAAAACTATCCAGATTATAGAAACCGTGTAGCCGATCGGTTGGGCTATTTTTAGTATCAAACGGCTAAACGTGATTTTGAAGAAAAATACAGTACAAGCGATCAAATGAGCATGCTGGGCGATTGATCGGGATAATGCACAGTTTCCTAGTTTTAGCCAATTTTTAATCCTTTTCATATTGGACTTCTTTCTCCGGCTCTTATGCTTATATAAACACATATTTGGCTCAAAATTAAGGGATTCCAGTAGATTTTTTGAAGAGAAAAAGGAAGAAGAAGATGGAAGAGAACTTAAAGCTTTTAATGGAGATTCAAGTGCTTTCTTCTACAATAGAAGGCTAGACTTTTCTTTTACTTAGGTGTTGATGAGGCTATAGATAAGTTTCAGTTTCTTTTCTTTTTAATTTAGATCTTAGTTGTAAATGATGACAATTGTATGATAAAGATTTAATTTTTAATGGCAGAGCTTTTTTTTGTTTATTCAAGTCTATGTTGATTTATTGTCTTAAAGATGATATATTGATGTGGTTTTGATATTTTCATCAATTCTAATTTCTGTGATTTAGATGAGATGGTCATACAATAGTTTTAATGTTTAGATAATTAATGAATTGGATGAGTTATACTAAGATTAGACGAGTCATGCCTATAGGTAGTTTAGTGTAGATAATTCCTGCTATTATCGAAGATAGTTCATGCCATGAATTTAATTAATAATTATTTCTTAAGTAATTCTAACTTGTAGTTGAGAATACTTGTTCATATTCACACTAGATTTAGGTTAAAAGTTAAGGAATTGTTATGGTTCTATAGTGGATTTGATTTCCCAAGTAAATTTTATCATATTAATCTCTTGCTTTTAATCTAGTTGATTCCTTTCTTTTGTTTAATTTAAGTTTAAGTTGTTTTTAGTTTTTAATCAACAAATTCCTCTTTAGATTTAGTAATAATTCATCCGTCTCTGAGGTTCGACAACCCTTAAATAGCTATTGTGACTTAATGTAATTAATTTTCTTTTAAGCTAAAAAGCAACATGATTTGTGGTCAAAATACTTTAATGAAGAGAATGATACACCAAGGAGAGTAAATATCAAGTTGATTTTCTTTTGCTTGATGTTGCAATTCTCTGATTTTTAAAATACGCACACATCATGTTTAGACTCAAGTCAATTTTATGAATGAAGATCAAGAGAGAATTCTTAGACATGAGTTTATAGGTGTTCGATTATTGTAGAACCTTAGTGATCTAATTAGAGGATCTTTAACTAGATTTTCTATTTAGAATTCAAACGAAAGGAAATTTCATGTAATGTGATTCAATGATATTAAATTTTATGTACTTCAATATTTTTTAGTCCAATGAAATTGCCCTTGTAAGATGATAGGGAAGGCTACCTACTTAAGTTAGCCTAGGCTAGTGTGAGGCTTTTATTTGATTCACATAAAGAAAAAGAATAAAAATGAAAGAAAAATAATGAAAAAAATTATGATGTAATGTGAGAGGATTCAAAAAAGTGAACACCTAAAAAATGATTTGCAGAAACATATCATGGGCATACCCTTGGATTTGAGAGTTTAATATTTATCAATATGGCAATAGTGGATCACTAGATTGCTCTACAAACACATACTTCATAGAAATAAAAATCAAGAATTCTAGCCTCTATAAGCAGAAATTTCTATTAAGCAACAGAAACTAAGTATTTGTGCATCTATGATCATTCTATCAACCATTGAATCCACAAAGTATGCATATACAAATTTGATGTGGAAAACCCCAACTAGGGTAAAAACTACGACAACTACTCTTGACCTAAAATCAATGTACAATATAATATGACACTATATAGTCACAAGCAAACCACTAACCTTTGTTGTTTGACTCTAACTCAAAAACTTTTAATTGCTTAGATCCTTAACAAATACCTTTTGTTTGCTAACCTTCAAATTTTCTCCCTCAAATACTTGAAAATTTTTTTTTTACTTGTTTTGTCTGTCTCCTTTTAGCTGCAACGACGAGCTTCTCTTATTCTTTGACTTTAACCTTAATCATCTTCAACTCCTTAGAAGATTTTGTTACAACTCATTTTTGAATTGGTGTGTGAGACTTTTGTCTTTTAGTTGTGTGACTTCATGAAATCACCATTAACATAAAAATGAAGCTCAAGGATGAACTCCTCTAGGAAAACAATGGAAAATGATTCTCCTTTCTACTTCATGATTCTCTAGGCTTTTTTCTCTTCAATTTCGTGAGTCATTGGCCTTTAAATAGTACACTAAATCAGTTTAAGTGTTTGACTTCAATGAGGAATAAAATCTTTATTGGAAAGTCTTAATCGATCGTTTGACACAATGATCAATCATTTACTGTTTATTAGGGTACAACACTACTAGTGATCAATCGTTCTATGTAGGGATCGATCGATAAAATCTTGGATTAATTTTATAAAGGCCTATTTAGGTGTCGATCAATAGATTGGTCCCGTGTTATTTTCAACGATTGATCAATGGTACAATATTTTAGTGTTTACCCTAATTTGGTCAAAAACTCTCAAATTTACTTAATTTACTCATTCTAAGCTAATCTAATAGGGGGTTAGTCAATCAAGATTCTAATACTGGATTAATCATATGAGATTTTAGAATATAATATAAATTTCTATATTTGAACTACCAAATTTTAAAATATTTGGATGCCCAGATACTGTATTGCTAGAATCCCTGGATTTGAGTGGCTGGATTCAAAAATAATTCACCCCTAAATTTTTTTATCTAAATCATCAGGATGCTTGAGGATGGAAATGAGAGACAACATAATTACTACAACCCATTCTTATACTTTGTTTGAGACAAATTATAATAATTTTCTGAGAGGAAAGAGGAATGTGATAGAGCATACAATAAAAATGCTTTGTGTGTAAAATAAAACATTTTATTCATATCTTCATTCTCATTTTTAGGATAGCGATTGTTTGCTTGATAATCAAGGCATAATTACGGCAGGAATAAGCTAAGAACTTGCAAGCAAAAGATAAAAATTGGGTCACTTTGCAGTTACTCTAAACTTTTGTCCATTCAATTAAGTATAGT
Organism: Saururus chinensis; assembly: GCA_035235625.1. NCBI lineage: Eukaryota > Viridiplantae > Streptophyta > Magnoliopsida > Piperales > Saururaceae > Saururus > Saururus chinensis. Next base: position 29,300,771 of record CP141142.1, read on the forward strand.
CCTTTAGGGCCTTATTTTTTTCTATTGATCAATCCATCCAAATCATTCCCAAAATTATTAAAAGGTCCCACACTATCAAATATCCATGTAGCTAATAATGGTTTTGACATGATTTTCGATAGTTTAGACTAGACACCATCATAAGCCGAGGAAGATGACCATTCCTCGACATACTAACAACATTCAATAAGCTCCTATATGCTGCCGAAAAGTCTAAACCAAGCAAATAACATGAACTTTGACAATAAGATATTTCATCGTATTTAATTAATAATAATCCAATACAAGCTGCCAACACGAATCTAAATAACGTCCACAATGTGGGACAATCTTGCCATGATACACAGTGTAACACCTAAGATTTTTCATCACATTTTCTTTAAAATTCACGAAATTTTTTTGCAATATAACAACTGTAAATTGGAAAAAATGATGAATATGAAACCTGTGAAAGCAATTTTTATAATTTAAAACATTACACATATGTTTTTCCTATACAAATTTTTACTCGTTCAAACATTGTACGGCCAAACCAAACATCCTTAGGCGCTACTTGAAAACAAACGTACAAAGTAAATTGCTATGATCATAGTATTGGTGAGCACATGATGGTAGCGGCGGCAGCGGAGTTGACAGCCAAAAGCATTGCCAAGTTGAGAGAGCTTCTTAAAGGTTTAGGAAGCGCCAAAAGTACTCATAGCCAAACGAGGTGACACAAATCAATGAGGAAAAATCAGCGATCCACAACAACACACTAAGGGCGGCCGGGAGAAAGGTCATGCCAACGAGTGGCAAGTACAACAAGAAGTTGAGGGTGTACTCACTAAAGGGAAGCTTAAGGCCAATAAGTACTCGGCCGGCCGCAAGACATCAAAATCGGCCACAGACAGCACCCAACGACAACAGTTTCGTGTCAACAAGGGTCCATATAAGGGCAAAGGGTATGGGGTGATTCTCAAGGATATAGGAGAAGTGGAGGAGGGCTCTATGTCAACTCCATTCAGTGGAAGAACCATCCTATGGTCAAGTGGCACAAAAACAGTGTCTGAACCCTGAAATGCACACGTGGTCACCTGCACACCTGGCCAAAAAGGGCCACTATAGGGAGAGATTGTCAGGACTCAAATTTTTAAAAGCCTTTTTAAATAGCACAAACGGTAAGTCAAGAGAATTTTTTTTCTTTCTTAAATACAAAATAAACTTTTCGATTAAATATTCAGGTCATAATAACTGGGGTTCACAAATATGAATATCATATCATATGATATTCTTACATGTGTCAAGAATTCAATAAGAATAGCCTATCCATCTAAGTACAAGTACGTCATCCATTTAAAAATAAATAACTAAGTTGACTCTCATGCTAAAGATACACCTACATACCAGAGTTGTAGAAGCGAGAAACTTCAACTTGTGCTTGTCAATCTTGGTCTTACTTGTCATCGCCTGGAGAACTTGCAACAACAATGACAACAGAACCTCTCCGCCCTCAGAAGAAGAGTTTCCAAAGGGATAAAAGGTTTTATTAATGTTTTTCGGATTGAGCCAACATCACCTAATGTTAGTTGCCTATGCACTCATTAGACAACATCTACAATATTTCCAACAAGATCGGATCCAGATGTAGTTCTATTTAGAAACTACACTATCCTAAAAAGCATAGCATTACACATGTAATACTTAAGTATTTTCAATCAACCTACATTTTATGCAAGTCCTTTAATCATTACACTATTTTCAATCAACCTACATTTTATGCAAGTCCTTCAATCGCTCCACTTGTCTAATTATAAGACTCCAACATTGGAGTAGACTACTTAATAGTAGCTTGACCCAAATCCTCAGGGTTGTCAATAGCCTGCCATGAATATGGAGAAGAGGGCCCCAACTGTACTTATGGACACAGATTGGTGAGAAGCACAAGCCTTCCATGATGCTCATACAACTCCGCTTGTCATACATACTATATGGTCTTATGAAGACCTATAGGAAACCAATGGTAGAGACCTCTCTGGCCAATACCCAACTCTACAGACGACCCGCAGTAAAGATCTCTCTGGCCAATACCCAAACAATCGAGACAATGAAGAAAGTGTATCACAATATGCACCATCCCAACTCGGGGAGAAAATGTCTTCTAAGACATTACTAATGTATCCATAGAAGCTTCAAGTCTTTATGATCATTGTCTCCCCCAAACATTCAAAACTTAAACTAGACTATTATCATCCAGTCAAGTATTTGCCCAACCATTTGGGTCCTCTTCACATCGTGAATTGGCCCAATAAATAGCTCATCCACTGAATTATAACTCAAAGAACATCCTTTAACCACCCTCAGTTCATTAAATAAGGTAAAATTCTACGTCAGGGCCCCGTTCACTTCATGAATAATTCTCAAACCCTATTTAGAGCATTTTAATCTTTATCTTGATTAGATGTTCTCCCCCCAATCCAATGACAACTAATATCTCTTTATTAGTCCTCATCAATCTCAAGTCACTGATTAACGCATCAATAATAAAAGCATGCATCAGATTAATTAACATAAATAACATACAGTCACACAAGTGCATACATAAATAATAAATAAAGGTCCATTGCACTCATTTGCAAGGCTAGGGCTCTGCGAATTCAAGCCCGATAATGTATATAACTAACGTATCATGCGAGTACATATATAATACCCTAGTGGATTTCCGCACTGCGTTGCGGACACCAGTAATGCACTACCCTAAACCCTGAAAATAAGGTTATTCCCCTTGTTTCTTGTGACATTGTGACCTTTCAAGGCCTTTCTGTCACTTACAAGTCACACCCCTTCCTTTTTTAAGCCATTTAACATTGTTCTAGGGTACCCTAATGCTTGGTTCTCTAGGTTATACATTTCAGCAAAAATAGAATATACTACCCCTAAAAGCATTAGGGTAATTTTCCCACCTTAGGTATAGTACCCTCCCTTAGGTTATTCTGGTCTTCTCACTGCCCTTCTATTGATTTTAAGTAATTGACATCTCACAAGGTTGCACTCTCAAATTAACTCACACTTCCATTCATACGAATGTGGGCGATCCACTATATGAGGTAATCGTAAAGCATGTACTATATAAAACATATCTGCTTCCGGTGGAAAATCATTTGACTAATCGAATATATGTGTATAAATCATAAATTGAAAGTAATCTCCAATGCATAACATGTAAGAGTCACATGATTATTAAGTTAAAAACACAACCAAAATTCATAATCATGCCTTAAGAAAGGATAAAAGCCCCTACCTCGCTTTCCATGCAAGTTCGAAGCCGAAACACCGGACATCACAAAATGAGTGAGAAGCAAAGGAGCTCAAAACTAAAGCAAAATAAAAAAGTGAATTAAAGTGTCATGTATCTCATCCAATTTGCATTTGAGTGAATGATTACCACATAATGGAAGTGGAGATATGTAACACCGACTCCTCTGATCTGAAACCACAACAAATAGAGACATTTTATACTATAATAGGAAAATTCCATGATAAGTATGAAATCTATATCTATTTTATATGTCTTTTTACCTTATTTGCTAGTATAGATTAGGTTAATTTAGAGTTAATTATGGTTTATTTAGATTAAGATAGATATTAGTATTTTAGTTTAATTATTAAAGATTTTGTAGTTATTAGTTGTTTAGACATGTATTTAAATCAAGATGGAATTTTAGTTACTTTCTACATGTCTAAAGTATGATATTTTATGTTTTGTAGGTAAAGTGCACTTATCGAGGTACTTGGATGATCTTTTGAATAGTTCAAAGTAGTCTTCACATGCTTTAAAGTGATTTGGACAACTTTTTGGAGTTATAAACAAGTTAAAAATTAATATGGACACGAAGCAAAGCTTAATGAACAGAATATGAACTGTCCAGAAAAATTGTCCAGATTGCAGAAACACTGTAGCCGATAGAACGGGTTGCAGGGCGATCGATCGGGATAACATGAATTCAGACAAAAATACAGTTCAAGCGATCGATCGGGCATGCAGGGAGATCAAACGACATAACGTGCAGTTTCCTAGTTTAACCCAAATTTCAATCCTTTTCATATTGGACTTCTTCCTACAGAACTTATGCCTATAAAAAGACATATTTGGCTAAAAATTGGGGGATTCCAGTAGATTTGAAGAAGAGAAAAAGGAAGAAGAAGATGGAAGAGAACTCAATGCTTTTAATGGAGATTCAAGTGCTTTCTTCTACAATGGAAGGCTAGACTTTTCTTTTACTTAGGAGTTGATGAAGCTATAGATAAGTTTCAGTTTCTTTTCTTTTTAATTTAGATCTCAGTGTGAATGATGACAATTGTATGATATGGATTTCCTTTTTAATGGAAGAGCTTTTCATGTTTATTCAAATCTGTGTTGATTTATTGTCTTGTAGATGATAGATTGATGTAGTTTTGATATTTGCATCAATTCTAATTTTTGTGATTTAGATGAGATGGTCATACAATAGTTTTAATGTTTAGATAATTAATGACTTGGATGAGTTATACTAAGATTAGATAGGTCATGCCTATAGCTAGTTTAGTGTAGATGATTCGTGCTATTGTCAAAGATAGTTCATGCCATGGAAGTTAATTAATGATTCTTTTTGAAGTAATTCTAGCTTGTAGCTGAGAATACTTATTCATATTCACACTAGATTTAGATTAAAAGTTAAGGAATTGTTATGGTTCTATAGTGGATTCAATTTCCTAAGTAATTTCCATCATATTAATCTCTTGCTTTTAAATTAGTTGATTTCTTTCTTTTGCTTAATTTAAGTTTAAGTTTGTTTTAGTTTTTAATCAGCAAATTCCTCTTTAGATTTAGTGATAATCCATCCGTCCCTGAGGTTCGACAACCCTTAAATACTTATCCTAGTACAATTACCTTGTACACTTGCAAAGGGTTTAATTATAAACGATCACTCCGCTACCTCTATAATAAATGATTGTGATCCTGAAGCTCAAACCTTGCGATGACCTCATTTACAAAATGCGAGAAACTTTGTATGAAATGAGTTGAGCGTAAAAAAGCATGAAAAAAAAAGAGCAAAAGAGAGGTGGCTCAAAGGGAGAGAGAAGAGAGGAGGGGGAGGGGGGTTTACCTAGCATGCTAGAGAGAGCTTGAGCTCAATTCACCGAAAAACATGGTGGACGCCTCCATGAGCACCCCCAAAATGGCGGTTGGGTTTGCCCAATAGCTTATTACCCTGATCATTTTAGAAGACCACCTCAAGAGGTGGAATTCCAAAATTCTCATCGTACGTTATAACTACAGTACTCAAATCATGATCACTAAAAGTTATAGAGTGTTTGGCTAGCTCTGTATTACAAATTTAGCATTCTGAAGCCTAATCCACTAACGTTGCATTTAGAATAAAACTGTAAATCCTCACTTACTAATTGATAAATATGAAATATATATTTATTTTATATGTTGTTTTCCCTTATTCGCTAATATAGTATTAGGTTAATTTAAGATTAATTATAGTTTATTTAGATTAAGATAGATATTAATATTTTAGTTTAATTATTAATTCATTTGGGAGTAATTAGTAGTGTAGGCATGTATTTAAATCAAGTTGGGATTTTAATTATATTCTACATGTCTAAAATGTGAAGTTTTTATGTTTTGTAGGTAAGGTGTGCTTATTGAGGAATTTAGATGATGTTTATAATCATTTAGAAAACTCTTGATATACTTTATAATGATTTGGACAACTTTTCGGGGTTACAAACAATTTGGAAATTAATATAGACGTCAAGAAAGAGCTTAATGAACATAGTAGAAAACTAAACAAGAATATGGACTGTCCAGTAAACAGACTTTGCTTCCTAAACACAAACTAGACATGAAACTGAATAAAACTGTCTAGATTATAGAAATAGTATATCCATTCAAATAGGATAAAGCGCAATTTCCTATTTTTAGCCAATGTTGAGTCCTTTTCATATTAGACTTCCTCCTACGATTCCTATACCTATATAAAGACATATTTGGCTCAAAATTGAAGAATTTTATAGGATTTTTTGAAGACCAAAAGGGAGAAGAAGGTGGAAGAAAATTCAAAGCTTTCAATGGAGTCAAGAGCTTTCTTCTATGATAGAAGACCAGATTTTTCTTTTACTTAGAAGTTGATGAAAGTATAAATAAGTTTTAATTTTTTTTCTTTTCAATTTAGCTCTCAGTTGTAAATAATGACAATTGAATGATAAAGATTTTTTTTTAATGGATGAGCTTTTTAATGTTTATTTTATTCTATGTTGATTTATTGTCTTGTAGATGATAGATTGATGTGGTTTTGATATTTACATTGATTCTAATTTATGTGATTTAGATGAGATGGTCATACAATAGTTTTAATGTTCATATGATTAATGAATTGGATGAGTTATACAAAGATGAAACGAGTCATGCCTATAGTTTAGTTTAGTGTAGATGATTCATAATATTGTCGAAGATAGTTCATGCAATGAATTTAATTAATGATTCTTTCTGAAGTAATTCTAGCTTGTAACTGAGAATACTTGTTCATATTTACACTAGATTTAGATTAAATATTAATAAATTATTATGGTTCTATAGTGGATTTCATTTCCTAAGTAACATTCATCATATTGATCTTCCTTTTAATTTAGTTGATTACTTCCTTTGCTTAATTAAAGTTTAAGTTCTTGTAGTTTTTAATATACAAATTCATTTCTTATATTTAGTAATAATTCATCCATCCCTATGATTTGACTACCCTTAAATACTTATCCTAGTACAATTACCTTCTATACTTGCAAAGAGTTTAATTATAAACGTTCGCTAATGCTAAATTGTAAATATGTTATTAGGAATCCAAAATGACTACCCCCGAATTCTGAAATTTGAAGATTTCATTCTAAAATCCAGAATGACTAACCCCCTATAAGTACATTGTGCATGTGAGTGTGTGCAAATTAACATTTTAGCTTCACCACTCTACTTAGTCTTCAACCTTGATCGACAAGAATATGTATGCTTCTATTTTAAGTCAATCAATACCAAATCCGACAAGACCACAACTACATCTAATCAGTTTCTTAAGACAAAAACATACATAAAGTTTCAACATAGTTCTGATAATCTAAATTAGCCAATTGTAATATATAAGCCACATATGTTCTTTCAATCTCACCATTTGGCTATTTCGTGACAAAATATTAGAAGATTGAAAATAAAATAAAAATGATAACTCTTGACACTTTGACTTGACAACAGTAAGGCTTTACTAAGACAATTTGAATTTTAACTTGAAAAGCTTTGTGAAAAAATATACTTATTCTGCACACTTCTAAACAAAGTTATTTGCATAGTATTGTCCAAATATGCATGAAAATAAGCAATTTGATTTTCATCAATCATTTCTCCCAACTGTTCCACTTTAGTTGGTGCTGCACAACGACCGGGAAAGGATACACCAAATGATGCCCAACTTCCTCTCGTGAAATTGGCCCTGCACTTGAGACACTAGCAAGTTGCCTACACTTCGGATGATTTCTGCCTACACTTCGGCCAAACCTTGCAGCTCCCACCGACAAGACTACACCATGACATCGGGCCTCAACACTCTTGTCTATCCCATTGATGTCTCCCAAGAATCGAATGCCGCCCCCACTTATAACAAAGCTCATTATAGCAATGCAGCGACCTCCTCGATGTGTCTCATAACTTCTAGGTCTTCATCGCTCAAAGTTCTTTGTCACCCGGTTCAGTCAAGTTTCCTCTCACGATACGTTCTAGAGGCCTACTCCACCCTAGGAGCAGCGACTTTGCTCAAGCTTCGCGTGACCAGTGTGATCACCAAGCTACTACACCACACTTAATGCAACAATCCATCAAGATTTCCACTCACTATCCCCTCCAGCGGTCTACTCCATCCTAGGAGCAGCGACGTTGCTCAAGCTTCGCGTAACCGGTGTGGTCACCAAACTCCTACATCACTCAAAATGCAGCAACGTCCTAAGGCTTCCTCTCGCGACGTCCTCCAGAGGTCCTACCCCATCCTAGGAGCAGCAAAGTCTGCACAAGCTTCATGTAACCGACTTGGTCACCAAACTCCTACATCTCTCAAGATGTAGCAACATCCTCGAATGGTCCACTCCACCATAGGAGCAACACTTTATTATGAGGATGCGATGAGGCCCACTGCGCCCGCTAGCTAGACCGATGTCTAAAAACTAGCAATCCAAGATTTGCATAGGTTGCCCGCCGGCGGATGAGGCCCATTGCGCCTCGCTAGCTAGGAAGATACCTAAAAACTAGCCATCCAAGATGGGTGCCGCCCGGCCAACCAATTGTGGCATACAAGGCCATGTTTAGCAACCCAAGGGTGAGAACACGTTCTATTCAAACACCCCGATCAAATATGCTTCGTATATGCCGCTTGCATGCTGACCCAAAGAAGATGGTGGGGTAGACTTCCACCTGAACTGTGCCACCTCTTGCCGCATCAGCTCTCAACCAAAGGTACAACAATTTTTTCCCTCATGTGCCAAACTCATTTTCCTTTCCTTTTCTTTTTTTCTTTTTGTTTGTCTAATCTTTGGAGGCACACTTTCATGCCGAATGGCTCATGATTCACTTCTTTTCTCAAACACCGGCTGCACACTTGCACGCCAAATGGGTCATCTCTTTATCCATCTTGTTTTCTCTTTTCATAACATGGACTGGATAGTATCCACTATGCTCGGTCCCATAATTCACTGCTCATTATCCCACGAAGTCCCATTCCTAGGATCAATGTCTTTCCATGTGCCAAATCGCTCTGCGCCAAGTCCAGTCGAACTCTGCTCACTAATGAGTCCCATACCTCGCCCGTAAGAAGAACCAAACTGACCTTGGTGATACTCTTTTTCCATAAACGGGGTGCATACCCATTTCAACATGACCGCCCCACATACGTCTCAATCTCAGCCCATCCTCACCTTGAGGAGTCTCATATTTAATCGGTATAGATAACTGGTTGCATACCCATCAACTTAGTTCCATATGCTCTTCCATCTGCAACATCGTCGGTTACAAAGGGTACAAAGATTCACAAGACTTCCTACCGCGGATACGTCCCATACTGCACCGTTAGCAAGAGCTTGCTACCATTCACAACCATTTCGAGTCCCAATACAACTCAGCATAGCATCGGTAACATTGCCACACAAATGACCAGGGAACAAGAACACTACTCCATGAGGACCTTGTAAAACATGCGCCCTTGATGGCTAGTACTGCTCACACAATCCAAAACTAAGGAGGAACCCAATCAGCCATCATCCATACACATCTGTTTCAGTCTACGCTTGCAACAGCTTGCATTACACATGGTAGTCCATCCTCCCCACACAGTCGAGGACGAATAACCTTGCATTCAGCTCTTTCCATCTCCTTGTCCAAACATTCATCTTGGTTGCCCAACAAGATGGAACCTTGGCTCTGATACCACTTGTCATGGGGACGCTGGGGAACTCCTGTCGTGCGGCACTCACAAGGCCAAACAGTCGAGCGAGTAAGCCTTTTTTCATCAAGGTCATGGCCTCGTGCCATTCGACCAAGTATCCAGCCCACGAAGCCAAGCAATGAACCCATCTGAAGGCAGAAGTGGGAACGTGCCGGGACCTTTCCCAAGCGAGCTAGCCGGAGGGGGACACTTCCTTGCGATGCACGGATCCAACTTAGGCAACCCGGACTTCCAGAACATCCATCTCAGCCAAGTGCATGCAAGGGTCTTTGTATCCAACAAGGCCATAAGGCCGGACGGCCGCCCAATGGGTCGGAGAGCCCCATCCCCCAACGAACGGGGCTCCTGGCATGATAGCTAGCAAGGCAACAAGCCTTTGTTGCCATTTGGGACAGCCAGTTGCAAGGCTAGGCATCATACCAACAGCTTTGTCATTCAGCTCACCATGTCCCCCCCTATATAGTATAATAGATTTCTTGCATTTCTCTGGAGTGGCAGCCAAAGTGGCTGTACGGGCATGGTATCTCCAAATTTCACAAAATTGCCCGAGAACACTGCCAAGGACCCTCTAACACTATATAGGGGGGAGGGGACATCTTAAGTATCCAAATATGTGCTAGTTGGCTATGTGTCCCAACATAGCCAACTATGTGTGTGCATCGTTGCGTGCTTTTTGCGAAACGTTGTGCACACATGTTGCGCAACGTTGTGGGCCTTCCCTGCAACGCCTGCACACATGATATGCAATACTATGGGCAATTCTCACAATGTATGCACACCTCATATACAACACTTTCCCACGTGTGTGCGCCCCAGTATGTGTCACGGGTAGTCTGCTCCGCTACCCCGTGACAAGCGGCTACTCATTCAACTAATCAAATATACATAATAGAATTAATAAACATATGGTATATCTCAACGATTAATCATTCAACAAAATGAATATATACACAAAAATCATAAATCATAACTTGAAATTACCTCTAATGTAACATGTTCATAATCATGCCTTAAGAAAGGATAAAAGCCCCTACCTTGCTCTACATGTGAGTTTGAAGACGATACACTAGACACCACACACATGGACGTCCACTTTAAGATCTTTAGAGGTCTCCAACTAGAAAAATAACCCCTCCACAATGTTTGGCACACTCAATTTAGGTAAGAACACCTCTTGAACTACTCAAATCGAATTTAAAATGAGTAAGAAACGAAGAAAAGAAGTTTCTAAATGTGGGAAAGTATGAAGAAACGTGGGAGGGTATGAAGAACATGAAAAGTGGATGCTATTTAAAGAAAAAATGGATAGACATGAGGCTGACACATGGTAGATAAGATTGACATGTGTCAGTCCCATCTGACATGTCACCGATCTTATCCGCTACATCATCAGTCATATCCCCTACGTCATCGATCCTATGCGATATGATATAATTTTATTTAAATAATATCCCATCCTTAAAACACGATAACTTCATACCCTGAACTCAAATTTGTGCGTTCTTGGGAACAATGAACTAGTGTTAATGTAACGTTTGGGAATTTTCTAAATTCTCGAAGTTACCCATGGGAAATTAGGGTGTTAGACACCTTGAATCTCTTGTTGTAATAACTTATTCAATGCTTGGAATGTGGTAGCTAACACTATATGGATGGAAAGTAGACAGAAATAGCTTTGAAACGCCACCAAGAACGCATGAATCGGAGTTCGGATGAGGGAGATACGACCGTTCGAAGTTAAACATATCATGTAGGGCCCGTTTACCCGAATTGAATTCGCGAATTGTTCGTTTAAGTCAATTTACGGGCCCGATCAATTATTATTTCAAAATTGTGTTTTTGGGCCCAATTTGGTTGCTGAATTGAAGAGATTTTAACCCAATTTCTAATGTGATTAGGAGCCCTAAACCCATGCCTATAAAAATAAAGAATTAGGGCTTTTTGGAAAGGGGGCTTGTGGACGGAAAAAGAGGCGATGATAGAATTTACTAGCAAGATTCTAGCGAGGCATTGGCTGCAATGGATCGACGACAACTCAGCAATTGAGGTAGGACTTTGAATCAAGATTAGTAGGGGTTTCACTCAATAAATTAGAATTTAATAACCTGCAAATTCGCTTGTTTCTATAATTTATATGAATCACTGTTTATATAAATCGGGGTATTTTCTGCTACTGCCGGCTGATAGCCAGATTCTACCTCCAGTTCCACTTCTTTTCGGCCTAGCTTGGCTATGGCAGCTGGGTATGTTTGGCGGCGATGGCTACGGCTGCTCAGTACAATTAAAAAAAAGATAGAAATTTCTGGCTCACGGCAAGGTGGAGACGGCCAAGGACGGGAGGCGAGCCTGGCCTCCAGAATTGTCGGATCCTAGCGATCCAGTTAGTTCCAGGACTTTGCCTGGCCTCCACGCCAAGTAGTACGAACAAAAAAAATGGTGACTTTGGCCCCGGGCGGTGGCGGGGGTCAGGCCCATTGAGATCGCCGTTTGGCAGAGATCCGGTGGACCCCATCTTGCCACCCGGCCGTGGCAGCAAGCACCAGTGCCGCCAAAAGTTTTTTTTCCTCTAGCCAGATGCGGGGAAGACAACCCGCATCTCGGGTCGTCTGAGGCAGGTTCGGGTCGGGTGACCCAAATTAGTTAATCCAAGACCCGGATCGGGTCTATGTGTATTAAAAAAAAAGACTATTGCACTGGGTCCGATTCAATAGTCTGCTTTTGTTTGAAAAACTTAGAAAAATTACCAATGGACTTTGAGAGGTAGACGAGTGTCCTGACGAAGTTTTAGACTTGGGAAATATCCCAAAGATTGTAAAATGACCCTTTTGTAGTTAAATTATCATGTGAAAACCACTTACCCAAATTTGGGGCTCTAGTTTTGGGGCTTATGAGTTGATCTAAAAATTGATAAAATTCTCAATGAGAGTTTAATTTGTAGCCTAATTATAGACCAAACCACTTAGTGAGGAAAAATCCCAATGAGTGGTTAATGGACCCTTTTGCCCTTAGGGTTTATAGTAAACTGTTAGTCAAAACCTGGGTCGGTTCAAGGGGTTCACGACCCCGTCATATGCCATGAAAATTACACAGAGTCCATGAAGTCAAGTAGTACGCTTGAGTTCAATTTTGGACCCATAAGATGTCAATAAGGCTTTAAACCAAATGATAGAAATACCTTTTGAGTGAACAACTGACATTCGTGTGAATGGAAGTGTGAGTCAGTTGGAAAGTAGAGCCTTCTAAAAGGCTAATGACTTAAAATAAATAGAAGGGTTGTGAGATGACCAAATGACACAAGCGAGGGTAGCATACCCTAAGTGGTAGAACTACCCTAATACCCTTAGGGGGTTGTATGTTCTATTTCTGTTGAAATGGATAGCCTAGCAACCAAAAGTTAGGGTGTCCTAGAATGACGATAAATAGCTTCAAAGGAAGGGATGTGACCAAGAAGAAGCATGAAGACCTTGACAAGTCACAATGTTATGGGAAACAAAGGGAAGCACCCTAATTCTCAAGGTTTAAGGCAGCATATTACACGTGTCTACAATCGAGTACATCGATCAACTAGAGTGTTATATATGTAACTCGCAGGAGGTGTTAGAGTTGTTTATACTCTCAGGCTTGAATTCGCTGAGCCCTAGCCCTACAAATGAGTGCAATGGGCCTCTGTTTATTGTTATGAACTTGTATGACTTAATGTTATTTATGTTGCTTACCTTGGCATATGCTTTTATTATTGATGCTTTGATTTATGTCGATAACTTAAGATTAATGAAGTTTAATCAAGAGACATGGATTGCCATCGGATTGTGGGGAGAACACCTAATCAAGATAATGACTAAAATACCATTTTTAGGGTTGGGACCAGTTCATGGAGTGAACGAGGCCTTGACATGGAATTTTACCTTGGTTAATGAACCAAGGATGGTTACGAGATGTTCTTTGAGTCATAGCTCAGTGGATGAGCTATTTAGTGGGCTGATTCACAAGGTGAAGAGGACTCAAATGGTTGAGTGGATACTTGACTGGATGTAAATAATCGAGTCTAAGTTTCATATGTATGGGGAAGTCAATGGTCATAAGGACCTGAGGCTTCTATAGATACATTAGCAATGTCTTATAAGACATTTTCTCCCTTTGTTGGGATGGTGGAGATTGCAATATGCTTCTTCATCACCACGATGGTTTGGGTATTGACCAGAGGGTCTTTACCATGGGTCTCCCGCAGGTCTTCCTAAGACTATTTAGTACGTACGAAAAGAAGAGTTGTATGAGCATCATAGAAGGCTTGTACTTCTTGCCAATCTGTGTCCATGAGCACAATTGGGATCCTCTTCTCCAGATTCGTGGCAGGCTATTAAGAGCCCTGGAGATTTGGGTCAAGCTGCTATTAAGCAGTCTACTCCAAGGTTGGAGTACTATGTCTATAGATTTCTTGAGGGGTGAGTCATCTCTGAGTTACAGATTTGATAATATTAATTATCAAACAAGGGATGTGAGATAATTAATAACATTGTTTGATATTGCTTATTAATTAGACAAGTGGAACGATAAAAGGACTTACTAAAATGTAGGTTGGTTAAAAATACCTAAGCATTGCATGTGTAATGCTATGCTTCTTAGGATAGAGTAGTTTCTAGGTAGAATTATGTCTAGATCCGATCTTATTGGAAACATTGAAGATGTTGTCTGATGAGTACGTAGGCAACTATCATCGGGTGATATTGGCCTGATCCGAAAAATATTAATAAAACCTTTTGTCCTTTGGAAGCTCTTCTCATGAAGGCGAAGAGATTCCATTGTTGTTGTTGTGGTTGCTTCGTTTGGTTTGGGTGTAGATTCTCCAGGAAATGACAAGTGAGACTAAGAAGAACATTCTACATTTCTGCAACGTCGGTACGTTAGTGTACCTTTAGCATGAGAGTCAACTTGTTATTTATTTTCAGATGGGTGATGGACTTGTACTTAGATGAATGAGTTGTTGTTGAAATTTTGAGACGTGTAAATATCATATGATTTGATATCCATATTTTTGAACCTCAGTTATTATGGCCTAGATAATTAATCGAATTATTTATTTTGTATTCAAGGAAAAAAAAATTCTCGCTACTTACCGTTCATGTTATTTAAGAATACTTTTAAAAATCCAGGTCGTGACAGTTGACAAGCCATTCAAAACAAGACTACAAGTGGGTAGGTTATCTAACACTTTTCAAGTTGTCTCGCCCATGAGGCACACTTTTTGAAGTCATAACTTTCGCTCTCAATCTTTGTTTCATGTGTTTTTTGATTCGTTACACTCATTACTTTGAGATATACTCATATGCGGGGATTCCATCCCTTAAAATACCCTAACACTTAATCAAAATTATATAATTACCCCTAACTGCTCGGGTTAGGCATAACCTGAAAACAAGTCATTGCACATGCCTAGCATGTGTGTGCATTGGATGTCAGTCCCAAGAGAATATATGTCACGATAGTTCATGTGGGGTTGGAACAACTACCCCCACCGTCCTTGGACTCCATGGCCCGTAGCAACACACCCAAACGGTGAACAAGAATGGACCATATGGGTCTGAGCTCGTATCATGGTCTAACAACCCCTCCTTCCAATCATGCCAATCCAAGGACCCCAACAGTCTGCTTGAGAACCCCGTTCCTTGTTCCATCTTTTGCCTCTCCCCTATCAATCCCAGGTCCATGAATAATTGCTTCCCGGCCACCTGCTCAGCCTACTACGTTAATGACCCTCCTCCCTGGCACCACAAGTGCAGGTAGCTCCTCTCATATGTTTTGGTCTCTGTCAGCTATGGCTGTCAGACAAATCATAGTTGTTGGAGGGCCCACGACCAGCCCAATAACAAGGAGGTGAAGGAATTCCGACTGTGGAGGTGGAGAAATGGCATGTGGTACAGTGTTTTTGTGCGACAAGGAGGAGAGGTTGTTGGGGAAGCACTTGTCAACTACCCTACTGCAGAGAGAATGTACTATGAGGGGATGTGGAGATTTAGTGGAGGCTCTACTTCTAGTCCCTCTATTCAAGACCAAGAAGAAGTATCACTACACCCTCTGCTCCTAAAGGTTGGTCCTAGAGGAAGTTATCACATGGATTGCAGAGGTAGATGACAACGTGTCGGAGACAGAAAAGTTAGACAATGACGTCAGAGGAGTTAAAACCAGGGAGGGGCATTTTAGGTATTAATAAAATTAAATCCAATAGTAAAAAACTTGTAATATTGTTGTTCTATTAAAATATTTCAAATATATAAATGGGATCTACTCAAAAATACAAATATCAGATGGTCTAATTTGAAATTTCAACCAAGTCAAAGGACCTAGTCATAAATTTTACTTCTTTTTTTATCAAGTAAAAGGGGAAGGAAACTGCCTTCTATTAAATCAAGTAAGAAACAAAGTCATGAGACATTAAAAAGAAAATTATAGACTTTATCTTTTAGTAAGGAAAGAAAATTCACCAACAATCTAAGAGAGATAAGGACTATTAGTTATATACATTCTAACTTGACTTTCACATTGCATAGAAAAAGATCTCTTGTAAATTCTTTTATTTCTAAAGATGTGATTATTTCTCTCTCTATGGAGAAAATAGATAGTGCAATTAATAAATAACTTAATTAGAAGCAATCCTACATTTAGAATGGAATGATTAAGGAAATGAATATGGTATGCCGAGCTTTATTTTCATGAATATCCTTTCTAAAAAGCCAAAATATAGAACTCAAAATCCACTTAGAATAGCCAGAGGAGAAGAAAATTAATTTGGGCTCATGTTTAGAAGAACTTTGTAAACAGATTTGTTGAAAACTTATTCGAAGAATTTAGCTTCCATACAATAATATTATTTGTTGGAGTATAAATTTTAATTACTTAAAAAAGATAATCAGCTCTCATGTTTATACGAGGAGACCATTTCCAAAGCCCATTAATTAAACAATCAAATATACTCTAAAAAAGATGACTTTCTAATTAATTAGTGTAACAAACATTAACCATAATTAATATTTTCTTCTCCTTTTTCCTTTTGTGCATGCTAAAATTTTCGCATAGACGTCACTCTCCCAATGACACTGTTGATTTCATCATCAACATGGAATTAGAAGAATGCAGCTCGAAGTTGCATCTCCAAACGATTCATTTGTGCAGCCATTTCTTTCGCAGCAGCACAAACGATTCTATTATTGGTCCGGTTGAAAATGAACTTTTGTCTTATAGTTACAGGCCATTTCGTTTTCGAAGAGTAGAAGAAAAATGTTAATTTTTTATTAAAAAATTGTCAAGTACCTTTTTAGATAAAAAAAATGTATTAAAAAATTTTATATTCTTTCTGTCCCGCATTAATTTTCGCTCCACCACACCCCACTTGTTTTGTCGTCGGAAATTGGACACGGAGTTACGCCAGAGAAGAAGGACGCGGATTTGGTCAGCCACAAACTCGTTAAAGTTGGCGACCTAAAAATCAACAAGAAGGTCATCAATGGGTCACTGGAGTTGGTCTTCAGTTTTCTGACCTCTGAAGTGACTCCAGAGAAGGTGGGGTATGTAAGATAAATGAGAGGTAAATTACTTTTAAATTTTTTAAAAAATAGGTTCATGAAGTAGACATGAATGCAAAAAATACAAGAACACATGTTTGCCGTGTGGGTAATGTTTTATTAACGGGATAAGACGGGCAGTCATGCTCACCTCCTACCAAAGGAAAAAGTATCCAGTGGAGCCGGAGATGGACACATGCAACAACCCAGAAAGGCCATAATAAAATGACCTTTTATGTGTCTATTACTCAAGGGAGAATGTATCTAGTGAAATCTTTCTACCACACGGCCTGCATAGGTTTTCTTATATTTTAAGACGTACACTTAAGTTAAAACTTAAATATACTCACATTTAAAAACATAAAAACCATCTAAACATGTAAATCAGTGAACGAATGTATCTTCCACGTGGTTTAGAATAATTTTTCTACTATATGACGTATACTAATACGAGTTTATCACTAACGAGTGATGAACACAAATTTATAAATTTACCTAATAATTAACATTTTCTCTCTAGCATGGTCTGAAAATTAACTTGGGTCTTATGCTATGGAATCTCACGTTTGCATGCCTTCTCTCGTCTTTGAGAAGTAGGTGGAAAGAAAAAAAAAGGGGGTGTAAAGGGAGGGATTGGCACATAACAAAGGTAGAATTTTGCCCATACATATTCATACAAATACAGCTTCATCTCTTGTTGCCTCATCACCCACCACTTCACAGGCTGAAACTTTCTTTACTCATTCCATTTCACTCCCTCATCATAACAAATAATAACAACAAACAAAGACCACAGACAAGGCAAAATGCAACGGAAGAAACTAAGTGGCAGTCAAAAGGGACGGCGCCGCAAACTCAAAACACCCGGGGCTTGGCAACAATGGTGGAGTGCTTCAAGATGTGCAAGCTGAACTGCCCACCCTTCTCAGTGGTGTCGAGCTTGTCCTGGCCCGGCGGAGGGAGCAGCTCGAAGTTCTGCACCAGGCGGCCGATGGTGATGCCGAGGATGGGCAAGGCGAGGATGATGCCAGGGCAGCTCCTCCGGCCCACGCCGAATGGGAGATACCTGTAGTCGTTGCCGTTGGTCTCAACATGCTTCTCCTCCTCCAAGAAGCGCTCAGGCCGGAACTCCTCCGGCTTCTTCCACTGCTCTGGGTTGTTGGCAAGCCACCAGGCGTTGACGAGGATCTTGCTCTCGGCGGGGACGTCATAGCCCCCGAGCTTGGCGTCATGGAGATTCATGTGGGGCACGAGGAGCGGGATAGCCATGCGGAGGCGGAGTGTCTCCTTGACCACGGCCTGGAGGTAAGGCAGGCGGTGGATCTCCGGCTCGGTCACCTGCACGCCGGGACCAAGGACAGTGTCGAGCTCATGCCGGAGCTTCCGCTGGATCTCCGGGTGATTCACCAGCTCGGCGATGCCCCACTCGATCGACCACAGTGTCGTCTCAATGGCTGCAGTGGAACAGCTTGTTAGGGACAGGGCACGAAAAAACCCTTCCCACCATAGATGTTGCGGCCAATAGCTAAATAAGGGGTAGGTAAGCGCTCCTCAATACTATTAATTAAGTCTCGTGAGTGTGGACTTGTTTGTGAACCCCACTAGTACCTTTATGGGCCACGTGAATGGCATCCTTCTCACAACAAGGTCACGTTGACACAAACCTAACCAAATAAATTTTTTCTCATGAAATTTTGTCCTTTGTTACACTCGTTGAAAGATGGAAGCAACCTTCGGAGGTTTCCTATGGCTGAGATCACCCACTTGCCAAAGTAGTACTTCTACCATGACAGCTAATTTTTTTTTGGCATGTTAAATGACAGCTACTTGACTTTATATTATGCTTTTTTTTTTTAATCTTTAATCTCCACTTGCACTCTGATAGTATTGTTTTTTTCTTCCTGATTTAGTGTTTGGGAGACGTGAGATGGTCGGCATTACGAGTTACAGTCCTCGATCACACGCGATCAAGACAATGAACCTTTTTTGTTTTTTGGTTACTCAAACATTGGAACTGAGTGGCATTTGGAATTTTTTCTTTGTGCAAATCGAGTATTGATCAGGACAACTCCTGCAATGATTTGGCTTGTTTCTCTCGCACTTCCCTTCATGATTAATGCTAAACCTCATATATTTATTATTCCTATATTAATATATTTTTTATATTAAGGTATAATTTATAAGACACTTTGAAACGAAAATTAATTTTTTCTTTTTTAATATAATATATCACATCAAAGAAGAAAATTTAATTTGTTCTTCAACTCTCCTAACGAGGATAGCCAGGAGAGTTAGAACAATGCTTTCCTCACCCCCTTGGAGCCTCCAAACAGGCCCTAATTATAATTTATATTTTTTTATATAAAATATTTAATATGGGACAAAGAAAAAACTCCACAAAAGGGTCATCTAGATAAAAGTTTCCCGAAGATAGACCCTTTTGTTTTGACTTTGGAGAAGGTCTACCGCCTGCCCCTTTTTCAGTTATGAATCCTACCGAGTTCCTAACCATTCGGTGCATAAAAGAATATGCAAATAAACAAAGTTGCGACAATTTTGTATATCAGAATTAGATGCATTACCGGCAACATTGATGTTCTCGACGATGTAGAGGACGTTGTCTTCATTGATCTCTCCCTTCTGCTGAGCATCCAAGATGTGGTCGATGGCGCATTTCAAAGTGTTGTTATCTGCCGGCTTTGTGCTGGACAGCTTCCTGTTTTTCCCATAGACAACCAAACACTCGTAAGCACATATCAATACCACTCTCAACAGGAAAATTATACCCATGACTCGTGGTCCCACAAATTATTGCATGTTTTCAATAAAGATTGAGTGATACTTGGCAGTATTTTCTCCACATATGACATATTACACTTAAAAAAGAAAAGCGATTTGCCCTCTAGAACGAAAACGGGAGGCTTAATTGTTTGCGTAAAGGGGAGAGGAAGAAATTGAAGAAGAAAGAAACCTACTTCCTCTCATCAACGAAGTAGTCCTTGAAGAGCTGGAGCCTGCGCTCCTTGACCTCCTTGCAGATGCGGAGGTAACCGCGGAGGAAGGGGCGGAGGATGGGAATGAAGTCGCCGTAGTTGTACTCGAAGCTCTGGGCCAGACGGCTGCGCTCCCCGTTGAGGGCCCTGAGCTTGACGAAGAGTGGGTCGTTCTCGCTCTCGAACCTCCGGTCGAACATGATCCTGTACATGTTGTTGTACATCATCAACTGCAACCTCTTCCTCAGCACCGTCCCCGTGGTGCTGGCCTCTGGGATCTTCTTCACGTCTTCCACCACCTTGGCTGCCTCGTCCTCCCACCCGTATCTGTATTGCTGGACCACCTGTTCCGGCAAGTTCCCCGTTAAGGCAAAAAGTCACCGTAATTCAAATTCGCTAATGGAGTTTTATCATTATTCACGTGAAGAATACGATTAGGCAAAGTTTGGGGGGTAATTACTATCACCGAGTTCAAAATACCTTGTTGGTGAAGAAAGGAACGGTCATGATGCGACGCATCTTCCTCCAGTGCTCGCCGTAGACGGTGAAGACCATGTCCTGCCCCTTGCCGGTGAATATGTCGAACACGACATTACGCGTGCGCGAGCCGAACTCAACCCCTTGCGTGTGGAGCACCTCCTTGGCCAGGTTGGGCGAGGAGACCACCACCAAGTTCCGCTGGCCCATGCGGAGGAGGAAGACCTCCCCGAACTTCCTAGCCAGGTCTGTCAGATTGCGGTGGTTAAGATCGTCCCCGACCTGCAGCCAGTTTCCAAACACCGGCACGGGTAGCGGCCCCGGAGGGAGCCGGAACTTCTTGCCACGGAGCTTAGAGACGACGGTAGCAAGGACAGAGGCCCCGAAGAGGGCCAAGAGGATCTTCTGGACTAGGAGCAGGTCCATATTGGCCGCAAAAGGGCCAAGAGGAGGAAGAATGGCGGTGGTGGATGAGGAGCAAGAAAGGGCGGTGGAAGAGGAGGTATGTGGTGGTGGGTGAGGAGTGGGGAGAGTTAGCTGGGAAGCTGAGGAAAGAGGTGGGTGGGGAAGCAGATTTATAATGGGGGAAGGGAGGGAGTTGGTGGGGGAAACGGTAGGTCGGACGGAGTTTGGTTGGGTTTTAACGGCAGGTGTGTGGGTAGGTAAGGTGTGAAGGGATGGGGACACCGGACACGCTCAGACGGGGTTGGGTTAGTTGCAGACTTGCAGCACGTACTTCTTCTGGGTTCTTCCTTTAAACTTTTGCCATCCCATTCTATCTCATCATCTTTCTGGTTTATCGCATTTGAGAGGGTGGGAATTTGACTCGGACTTGCGGCCGTCGAGGATGCCTGAACATCTTCACTGTACTTGTTTATCCCGACGAAGGCTAGATGGCCGACAGTAAGAAAGTTATCTTTGAGGGAGAAATTTGAGAACTGAATCCAACGGCTCCCATGCCCCTTCACTCTACGCATCCAATGGTCAAAAATTACTTTTTATCTTCATTTCGTTGTTGGCACCGTGTGGATCTCTTGTTTCATGCGGTTTGCGTCTGGGACAAACCCGGTGCCCTGTTACCCGTGCCGTGTTCGAGTTCGCTCAACGCGTGGTTCTGAACTGAACGTGGACAACAGATGGAATCTCATTCTCATGTACGAAAATAATATTTAGTCAACAAATTAGCAGCTTTATGAGTTGTTTTTTACTACTGTTTGTTCTACCGGTGGAATGAATGACATTACGGTATATCAAGCGAGGGTGGCAACCGAAGAAAAAAATTTAATGCTTACCTATCACAATAAGCACAGAATAAATTGTATATAAAAATTATTGATATTTAATATCAATGACATACAGTGATAAATATTAAGATAAGTAATATTGATACTAATATGTATTAATATATGCACAATGAATCTGGACGATGAAGGGTTCCTGTATACTTAGTTTTTAACTTCTCCCATCATCCACATCTAAAAATAATACTTTTAACTTCTCTTCACCCCACCTTTCTCCACTCCTCGGATATATGCTCCAACAGCCCCATCCACATCCTCTTTGGTCGTGGACAACAATGTGACGCCCTATAATTTTTTCAAAAAATTATTATTTTTTATTTTAAAATTTTATTTTTGCCAATAAGCTACAAATACATCAATGCTCACTTTGGTGGACTATGTTTTCAACTATATGTAGATATCGACGTGTCGATGGCCACATCGGTGAAATATGAGTTGTGGTTATTTTGGAAAATAGTGTGAAGTTTTATGGTTTTGGGCTCTTTGGATGGCTATGCTGTATGTAAAGGGAGAAAATCATGGGATTTTAGGTTTTGGGCAAGCCTATGTAGAATCCAAACATGAGGTTCAGGAGCATAGTAGAGTCAACTTATTTCTGTAAGAGATTTTTGTGTTGATTCAAGATCAGATTGCACCCTTTCCCCCTTTTTCTTGATTAGTTGAACGTGTGCGTGGGAAATTTCTTCGAAGATTTTTCTGTATGCAATACAATAATGGTGATTTCATTTTATGATGGTTTTATGGTCCCTTTTAAGTTTAAACTACATAGAACAGTATGATCTTTGTTTATTTTCTTTCCAACCATTAGCATGGCCACCAACATCTCAGTGAAGGAAGATAAATAGTACTGGCATTGACACGATGAGCTGTGTTGGCATTAACCGGTCACCGGTAGTGAAATTGATGCATCAATGTGGCATCAGTACGATAGACTCTCATGCCAACTCACTATCGATAAGTGGTCAACACATCAATGGGACATTGATGGTTATTAATGTCGTGGCCGACTGATAAATATGAAATCTATATCTATTTTATATGCCTTTTTACCTTATTTGCTAATATAGATTAGGTTAATTTAGAGTTATTTATGGTTTATTTAGATTAAGATAGATATTAGTATTTTAGTTTAATTATTAATGATTTTGTAGTTATTAGTTGTTTAGACATGTATTTAAATCAAGATAGAATTTTAATTATATTCTACATGTCTAAAGTATGGTATTTTATGTTTTGTAGGTAAAGTGCGCTTATCGAAGTACTTGGATGATGTTTGAAATGATTAAAAATATTCTTCACATGCTTTAAAGTGATTTGGACAACTTTTCGGAGTTATAAACAAGTTAGAAATTAATATGGACACGAAGGAAAGCTTAATGAACAGAATATGAACAGTCCGGTAAAAGCAGCTCTTGTAGCCGATCGATCAGGGTCACTTACCGATCGATCGGGATAACGTGAATTCAGATGAAAATACAGTGTAGCCGATCGATCGGGCATGCAGGGCGATCGATCGGCATAACGTGCAGTTTCCTTGTTTGACCCAAATTCCAATCCTTTTCATATTGGACTTCTTCCTATGGAACTTATGCCTATAAAAAGATATATTTGGCTTAGAATTGGGGGATTCCAGTAGATTTTAAGAGAAGAAAAAGGAAGAAGAAGATGGAAGAGAATTCAAAGCTTCTAATGGAGATTCAAGTGCTTTCTTCTACCATGGAAGGCTAAACTTTTCTTTTACTTAGGAGTTGATGAAGCTATAGATAAGTTTCAGTTTCTTTTCTTTTTAATTTAGATCTCAGTTGTGAATGATGACAATTGTATGATATGGATTTCCTTTTTAATGGAAGAGCTTTTCATGTTTATTCAAGTCTATGTTGATTTATTGTCTTGTAGATGATAGATTGATATGGTTTTGATATTTGCATCGATTCTAATTTCTGTGATTTAGATGAGATGGTCATACAATAGTTTTAATGTTCAGATAATTAATAACTTGGATGAGTTATACTAAGATTAGACGGGTCATGCCTATAGCTAGTTTAGTGTAGATGATTCGTGCTATTGTCGAAGATAGTTCATGCCATGGAAGTTAATTAATGATTCTTTTTGAAGTAATTCTAGCTTGTAGTTGAGAATACTTGTTCATGTTCACACTAGATTTAGATTAAGAGTTAAGGAATTGTTATGGTTCTATAGTGGATTCAATTTCCTAAGTAATTTTCATCATATTAATCTCTTGCTTTTAAACTAGTTGATTTCTTTCTTTTGCTTAATTTAAGTTTAAGTTGTTTTTAGTTTTTAAATCAACAAATTTCTCTTTAGATTTAGTAATAACCCATCCGTCCCTGAGGTTCGACAACCCTTAAATACTTATCCTAGTACAATTACCTTGTACACTTGCAGAGGGTTTAATTATAAACGATCACCGACATGTTGATGAGATTATTGATGGTACATTGGTACATGAGATTTCAAGTACAATATATGCTAAGATTATGTTATTTATAAGTAATATAATAGTATGTTTTCCTTACATTTGGATGATTGATTGGATGATGTTAAATATATATTATGTAAAGGTAAGTAAGCCTTAATGCATATGTGAATCCTTGAAATGAATAATCACCCATAACACTTGCATTTTGATACTTGAAGGAGGAAGGATCCTAGTGTCTAGTTGGCTATGAAAGTGAGTTATTTTAACCATATAGATGGAAGGGTATGGTATGAAAAATGATTATAGTATTTTAGCTCTCCAAAAGTGAGTTATATGTAAAGTTACACCCCTGGGCCTCGGAATTTAGTTTGAATAGATCATATCATAAAAAGATAAATGGTCTAGTACAACATAATAAATGAGGTTTTGATGTTTATAGAAGTTAAGATCTCGACCACTTAGGTCTATGAGCCCTTTTTGACCTTTGCTTCATAGTACAGAGAGAGAGTCCTTGCTTTGGGAAGAGGTTGAAGTTGAGTTTGTGATAGTCCAACATATAGTGTGAGTTGTTGAGCTCCTAAATAATGTTACCATGTCTAGAGAATCTTTTAATGTTTAGTTCCTTTTCTTGTAAATCTAATTGTGACTCTAGAAGGTATGCATAACTTAGCTTAATCTTTATTTAATTATTTTCTTGACTTTATTCTTATCATATCACTTTATTTGATATTTGTTTTGTTTCTGGCAATCTTATTGAGTATACTGTATACTTAACATTCTTTGTGGTACATGTCTTTCAAGAAGAAGTGTTCACATTAAGGGTTTTAGGCGAGCCGTAGTGTAAAGTCACCTTCTTATAGCTTTAGATTTATTTTATTTCCTTAAGTTTGTTTCTAGGAATGTGAGAATATCATTTATTCCTAATTAATGTTAATCAGAGTATTATGTGATAGACAAGTCCTATAGTTATTTTAAAGTTACCTAGATATTTAGTAATTAATTATGATATTTATTATAAATTGTGCTTTGTGAAAAAGAGTATGTTGTGTCTCCACTGTGATTTATTTATTTTTATAATTCATGACAAAATGTTTACTCATGCATCTCATTCAATGTTTTTATAGCTTCTTTTTCAAAAAAGAAAGATCTAGAAAATGCATGCCCAAATTTGGGGGCATAACGAGCAATGCAGCTAGGCTTGGCCTAGCTAGATAGAGGCAACCTATCACACTCCACCTCTAAGCCGAACCCAGTCTAAGGAGGAAGTGGCACATGGCGCGACAAGGTGGACTTGAATTGAGGAAGACTTAACCCATCTTTGGGTAGAACACACTACAGAATTGCGCGCAAATACTTTGTATAAAAGAAAAATAAGCAAAGAAATGACTACTAATTAAAGCATTAATCCACTTATACTTACATATTAATCATAAACAAGCCCACATATGGCTAAAATAAGTCTAAGCTAATAATGGCTAAATAAAAAATATGAAGTAGAGTCAATAGTATATATATCTCAACATGACACAAGTAAAAATAATATAAAACCCAACATCTCTATGAATCCCTTCTTAATGATCGGTGTCATCTACATGCTCAACATATAGCCCATCTGAGTAACCTGCATGGCATGACATGCAGCCCCAAAACAAAACACAAAACAAAGAGGGGTGAGCTAAAGCTCAGTAAGGGTTTTAATACAAAAAGTAAATTCATAATGACAATACAGGCATAACCAACATCACATTCATCACATAATCAATCACTATGCTCATTCATCATGAAATAATCACATAAACCTGTACTACCTGTGCATCATGTCATAATTTACATTCTATAAGCATCACTCATGCCACCTGCATATCATGCTATGTATAACATATCTCATCAATACATAGTCATGCTACCTGCATATTATTCTATATATAACATATTTCATTAATACATACTCATGCCACCTATATATTATGCTATATATAACATATTTCATCAACACATACTCATGTCACCTATATATCATGCTATATATAACATATTTCATCAACACATAGCTATGCTACTTGTATATCATGCTATAACCCATATTCCATAAGCACATACTGTACCACTTGTACATCATGGGTTTAAATATAGCTCATAACATATATACACCTCATATGTAAACATATGAATATCATTATTATAATCACGTCCTGCATGAATCATTCTCAATATAAACTCATGCATAATCATTTCTTAATAAAAATATTCACCCTATAACATTAAGTTTATCAACTACACACCATCCTGCATATCCATGCAAATCATATCATAATCATATGTGTAAAATAAGCTTCATTGTTCCTACATAACCTGTATAAATGAGCATTATCTCCCATACACATGCAACAATCAATGGTGAATGTCTTACAATTGAAAAAACAATCAACCTGCTCACCCAATACAATAATCCCTAGCTAGGAAGGTCTGAATTCCCATAAAAAGGAAAATTAGAGTGGTTTGGGTAGGTTCGCTAATTAGGAAGGTACTCCTTGCTTACCCAGGACAATCCTTAGTGGGGAAGGTTTGAATTCCAAGAAGAAAAACCGGAGCAGGCTGCTCGCCCAAGACTAACCTTGCAAGGGAAAGTCTGAATTCTTCGAAGGGAAAACTAGAGCAGCGTAGTAAGCTGGTACACACAAACATATCATCCTAGATTCTCAAGGTCCATATAACTTATCAAATAAACTCACATAACAATCTGCTTCATCTCAACCCGGGAAGGTACCGCATTCTCAAAAGAACGCAAAATGAAAACATGTTCTTTCGGACCTAAAACCAATTCATTAAGCCTCCGAATGATTAACCCGACATCCAATGACATCCAATTACACCTAATCGATCAATCATGACTAATCACGATTAATCTTGTTTGTAATTCATTTTGATGATTCATGCAATATGGTACATACGTGAACAAGGGATAAATGAGTTTAAGTATAAGTAACATGATCAAATTAGTCCATATGTACATGAAATATGATTCATTTGTGTCAAATAAAATCATACATGTTTATGCAAGTGTGCACATAAGTGATAATGTTCAAACTTAAGCTAAAACATGTCAAGTTTTGGCAAGCTATAATCAATGATATATAGATATATGCAAGAATCCATAATTTATCATAGTCTTATCTAACTAAGATCATGGAGTAAATGTATAGAAAACATCGAGTCCAATACAGGAATAACATCATGCTAGACTAAGACAAGTATAAACATATTCATACTCAAACTAAAACATGTGAAGCATAATTCATCCTAAATTAATATAACATGTGCAAGCATATATATACATAATTATGGTAAAACCTACTAGAATCATTAAGTAAATAATGAAGAAGTCATCAAACATGAATTTAGAGCAAGTAGGATATCATACTAAAGCTAAACAAGTATAGTCTTAATACTAACTCATTTTAGTCATAAAGATTTAGATTTATAGGAAGAGAAAAAGAAATAGCTAAAAATACCCAAAAATGGGCCAAGATACAAATCTATTGTGGTGGTGTTCAATCGGCCTGTTGGGCCATTTAAAAGCCCTTAATAGTTCACTTTTTGCCTATCTACTGGTTCGTCTTCAACTTTCCAAAATTCAAGCTAAAAACATTCCAAAATTCAAGATAAATTCCAAAATCATCATAGAACATCATAATATCAAAATATAGCCCTAGAACTTGATAGATCTAATCATTTACATGCTTAATCACAAGAAAATAGCCACAAATAACATATTTTTCATAAATCACCATTAAAGCTCAAAATAAAGCAAGAACCCACATAAACCTAAAAGCATGAAATCAAATGGATAAAACCATACAAGATAAAATTCCCTTACTTCTGTGAAGCCCTTAGATCTACGAAGAAGCTTTAATCCTTAAGAAATCCTACCCAAAAATTATGGTTTTTGTTAAGATGTTCGTCGAGTTGAGGGCTCCACCCTCCTTGGCGGACCAGGGTTCTCCCCTTCCTGCGATGGCGTTTCCTCCTCCCTGGTCTGTCCGCAGCCACACATGGCATCAAGGCTATGATCCATGTAGCAAAAGCAATTCTGGCTTCGAAACCTCCTTCTTTGGCTAGCCTTGTTGCTCTGTTCATGAATCATTCCAATGACCTAGCACAAACTTGCTTCATGCTCCATGATTGTGTTTCCTCCTCCACGAACAGGCTTCACTTGATGAGAAAGGCAAGGCCACCTCCAGATCTACTGCCTTCAGCCCTGCAAAGCCCTCCCCCACACTTCACACTCCCACCCCCACTTCTAGACTCTTGGGCGCTTCGAGAAACACCATTTGCAGTTTCCTCCTTCTCCCAGACCTATGCTCTCTCCCAGACTTTGTTTTCCCACTTCAACATGACTCTGCCCACCTTCAAAGACAAACTCCGTGTATTTGTAATGGGTCTACTTGCGGCCCGCCCAAGCTCAAACCCAGCAAAGGAAGCCAATTCTCCTCTTGCACATTTGTCTTTCACACCATTAAGCCAGAATTCCATTTTCACGGCCGTAGTTATCTACCAACTCGTCCAATGCCCACGTGAAAGAGAATTGGGTTTGGTTTACATGATTTTATATGTTTGTCATTTGACCCAGGTGGGACCATATATCTATGTTATCACATAGGTGTCCTTCAAGGGTTATTCTTCTTCTCATTTACTTGGAACATAAGTTGTAACACCCCACTTTTCTAATTACGTTTAGCCTTTGGGGTTAGAAGTAACTAGATAACCTTTCAATGAGTCTTAGAGGGATTCAAAGGTTGAAACCTCCATATATTTGTAGAGTTCGAAGAAACGAGTGTAACAAATTAAAGAACAGGCGAAACGGAGGTCAGGACTGGAATTTACGACCTCGAGAAGCATGTAAAATAGGCGGGACCCACTAAGAAAGAGCAAGATATTTTGCTTTAAGTGGTTTAGTATCAAAGGGCTCATCGATACGAGTCCAACAGTACCAAGAATGCGTGAATCCAATTCCGGGGTAGAAAGATATATGTGTTTGAAGAAAGAAGAAAAAGGAATAAAAAAGAAAAATAAATAAAAAAGAGGTGGGTACGTGACGCACACGTAACGCTCGGCCATGATGTGCGGTCGCTTCACACATTAATCACGAGTGTCGCACTGCGCTCACGACGCTTAATGGTAGGTGCCACAGCACACCACATTTCGGCGGGCGCCAGCGCCTGAAACCAGCAGCGCCGCCAAATTTGACGGTGTCGCGCCCCGGAATTTTTGGAAGCATATAAAATTTTCTTTTCACAAAAATATCGGAGTTTACCCGGGCCCACGACTGAATCTTCTCGCCTTATGTGATAATATAATAATAATTTCCCAAGAACCACAGTTCATGTACAAACACACAAGAGAAAAATAATGAGAGTTCTTACTTGTTTTGGTGCGGTGAAATCCTTGAAATCATATCGATAAAACTTGAAGTAGGCCCTTCTACCCGCACACTAAGCTTCGTCGAGTCCTACAAAGTCTGGGGGGTGGTGAGTATTTTAAAATACTTAGTAGGGGAGTTTATACGATCAGGCATGAATAAACACATGGCAGTTTCACAGCACATATCATATATAATATTTTTCAATGAAAACAGGGTGTGCCTCTCACCCAAAATCAGCCCTAGAGCTTCTTCTTATGTATCGAAGATGCTACACTAAGGTTTGCAAGCTTTCATGGCTCGCTACCAATGTCCTAGACATATATATAGTAATAAGAATTTGTTGTAGGTAAAAGCAGCGACCTCTTACTTTTCCACAGATCATCTCAAAATATTTTGTGCTTGTGGATAGAAGAGCCACTCATGCTCATGGGGCACCATGATCTTGAGAGTAGAGAGTCTTCCCATGATACTCTCTACCCTAGCTCGCTTAGCCTTGATAGTTGCCCTTCGTTAGGGGCTCACCAGGCTAAAATAGGTACCATGCATCCGATTCCGAACCGGATTAATTGTGTCCTCATCTAGTCAATAGAGCTCTATTGAGGTGCCCAACAATAGCTCCGGATAACCAAAACACTCATGAGTCCCAGACTCATAGTCTTGAGTCCTAGACTTATAATCTTGAGTCCCAGACTCAATTGAAATATCCTAGAGTTCCCAAACTCCAAAAAGTCATTGTTTTCTTTTAAAACATTCTATCCTAATGTTTCTCCTTTTGAAAATCCTAGCTCCGCCTCTACAAAACATGGGAGCATCACTATCAACGACTACAAAGGCAAGGTTGGTCACTCATTCCAATGAGACAGTTACCCTTTCTTTGTCTCACCTTAGTGACTCAATCACCATGCTTATATGTCTTTTCAAAAATAATCTTGAGTATCCTCCTTTCAACAAGGGCGAGTCCTCTAAAACCACCTTTCAAATATATTGTATTCATTCGCAATGAAAACAGTGGCAAAGCTAGTTTGTCGCTATTTCAAACGCTTCATCGTGTATAATTTATATCAAAATCCACGGATAAACATTCGATCAAACTATTATATATGAGGCAATCATTATGCATGTAGTATAAAACATATGCGCTTCCAGCGGCAAATCATTCGACTAATTGAATATACATAATATCATTATAAATATACGATATATAAATCATATTCTATCTCAACAATTAACCATTCAACAAATCAAATATATGTGCAGAAATCATAAATCATAACTTGAAAGGATAAATAATAAGTTAAAAACACAACCAAATATTATAATCATGCCATAAGAAAGGATAAAAGCCCCTACCTCACTCCCCGCACGAGTTTGAAACTGATAAACCGGACACCACAAAATTGGATGTCCACTTCTGGGGTTCTAGAAGTCTCCAACCAGAAAAATAACCCTGCCACGACGTCCGGCACGCTCGATTTAGGTAAAATGCTTCTTCAACGGAAGAAAACGGACTCCGAACGACTCCAAAAACTCTTTTTCCATGCCTGTAGGCTACGGATAGAA
The DNA here is from genome assembly GCA_035235625.1 of Saururus chinensis. Classification (NCBI taxonomy): domain Eukaryota; kingdom Viridiplantae; phylum Streptophyta; class Magnoliopsida; order Piperales; family Saururaceae; genus Saururus; species Saururus chinensis. The sequence continues at coordinate 29,332,017 of CP141142.1, forward strand.
TCTCCCTTTGACTTGAAATACTTTTCTCTTTCCGTGCCCGTAGGCTATGAACAAAACCTCTTATTACCCTGGGACATTTTCCTCATATAAGGTCGCTAACTAGAGGAATGGACACTTCCATTGCATAGAACACCCTCGATTTAGCTAAGAACACTTTTTGAACGGAAGAAAAATGACTAAGAACGACTCCAGAAACTTATCCGGAAGAAATAAAATGAACTTTCAATTTATAGAAGAAGCCCTGCGAGCCGACAGTGTGCATGCACATGTGCACGCGACATGTGTCGCATCCCTGTTGGCCAAAAATGTGGCACCATTGCGCTTGGTGTGTGCGTTCATGCGGACCCATCAAGTGTCTGACGCACGTCGCGCGTGCGTTGTTCCGCGCGGTGCGGTTTTCCAGCCATGGTTATGCCGCTGCGGGGCTCGGCTCGGCGTCGGCTGTTGGCATCAACAGTGACACCAGCTATTTTGTCATTTTCTTAATTTTTTATAATAATTTATTATTATTTTAATCAAATACAATTCTAACTTTAAAACACGATAATTTCTTATCCCGAAGTCGGAATTGTATGTTCTTGGTACCGATAGACTCATATCGACGAGCCCTTTAAAACTAGACCCCACATGGGTAAGTTATCTTGCACTTTTAAAGTGGGTCCCGCTCATGTGGCACATTTTTTGAGGTCATAACTTTCGCTCCCGACCTCCGTTTCGTGCGTTCTTAGGTTCATTACGCTCGTCTCACCAAGCTCTATCAACCTATATAAAAACTCTCCAAATGTCTACCTCTAAATAATTTAAAATAATTAAAAACTCACAAGATAATTTTATTAGAGGCAAGAAATCATACAAAAAATTCACGGTCATTACAAACGGCGTGGCACCGTGGTTTCGGCGTGCTGGGATCTATTTAAACCCTATTTCTCTCTTTGTTTAGTCAGATCTTCTTCTTCCCTGTTTCTAACCTTCTGTGTCCAATTAAGGTCGTTCAAGAGGTGTTCTTAAATAAATCGAGCGTGCTCTACGCAATGGAGTAGTCCTTTCATTGAGTTGGAGACCGTATAAGGAGGAAACATCCCAAAAGAAGGAGAGGTCCTGCCCATTGTCCACGAGCATCTACAAAGTTCTTCTTCTCCGTTTCTGACTGTCTTAACTCCGATTTAGTCCGTTCAAGAGACGTTCTTGACTAAATCAAGTGTGTTCTACGCAATGGAGTGGTCCATTCTATAGGTTAGCGACTGTATGAGGAGGAAATGCCTTGATATAAGGTGAGGCCCTACCCATCATCCTCGAGCACCGAAGAAAGAAAATGGGTCACGAATAAGACGAGGTTCTCTCCACAGTTGCTGGGTCACAACGAGAGAAGAAATCCAGAGTTGGGGAGGCTCTGTCCTCCACCACCTAATGAGAGAGGCATCCCTGAGCTAAAGGGAGACTCCGCCATAGTTCACAAACACGGAAGGAGAAAGATGTCTCCGAAAAGAGGATGTCCTATCTATCAGCTCCGAGTACAGGAAGTAAGGAACCTCCCCAAGTTAAAGGATGTTATGTCCGCCTACTTTGAAGGAGATTTTGCCCGCCATATCCGCATATGAAAGGAGGACACTATGAAGAAATGAACTGCTCTAAACGCTACCACTTCTGATGTCTTCTCCAGGTATGTATACTTGATCTTCTATATGAGAATCGTATACATCTTAAGTAGTTAACTTAAGATGTTAAATTAGTTGTATGCTTACACATCTTAATTAGTGATAATAATGTACTAATTAAGATGTATGAATCATTATGATTTAATATGTTTGATTTGAATTACTTTGTTATGCTTTATCTGATATGATCTAAAGTATCCTGCTATACTTTGATCCTTTATGTTCTGATCTGTTATGCTTTGATGTGACTTGTTATGTTCCATCTCGCTCTAGAGTAGAGTGAGACATGTGGTGTGTTATGTTCAGTCTCGGCTCAGTGATAGAGTGAGACGTGTGAATGTGTTTGATCCTGCTCTATAATAGAACGAGTTGTGTATTGCCGGTGTTTTATTGGTTTCTATATAACTCTGATTGAATATCAATATATATATATATATATATATATATATATATATATATATATTAACATATATGATTCTGTGCTGCTTGATGTATGTAATAGCTGTTAGGCAAAAATACGTTTGGATCCGATCGTATTAGAATAATATCCAATACGTACGTAGGCAACCAACGACAAGGCAACGTTGGCCTGATTCAAATTTATTATAATAATAAGTTTTATTTTGATTTACAGGTGACGAACTATGAAGCTTTGTTGTGTGTATGTGGTTGTTACAACCTAAGTCTACGTATAAGGAAGCCTTGAAGCTCCGTAGTGCGTAGATGAACGTTGTACCTCTCGCACACAGATGATGATTCATGGCTTAAGAAAAGAAAAAATTTTATTAAGAGATTTTTTGGGCTCGGGTCGGGGCGTTACATAAGCTTCATGTCGCTTTCTTCCCATGATGGAGCATTGGTGGGCCTAAGTGCATATTTTCACCTAAAGTTGTAAGAAATGAAGACAACCTCAAGGACGAGGTGGAGCAAAAGCGAAGTGGAATGTTATTACCCGCCTTAGGGGTCTATCTCATCTTCGAAGTCAACTTAGATTAGGATTTAGTTATTATTTAAAAAGTATTTTATAGTAATCATGATTTTATTCTTATTGAGCTTAGGCTAATGTTAATTAGAAGCCTATTTTAATTAGAAGTTCTATTAGGATTAAGATTTTCAATTGCCTATAAATATGTAGGGGATATATCTTATTTCAAGAATTCAAAAATTAGATCTAGAAGTTATTTTATTTCAACTGCCTTTTAATTATTATTTTTTATACTGTTGTCTCTAATTTAGATTGCGTAGACATTGGTCTACATCATAGTGGCACAAGTTGTATATGAAAGATCCAATATAAAACTAAATTACAAGTAGCTAATCAAAATTAAAGAAAATAAGTCAAATAAATTCTAAATAAGTAAGAACCCACAAAACTAAGGCTCCAGCCAAATAAAATCAAGAACCTAATATAGAAATCTTGACATAAAAATGAAATCCTAATTTATCATGGAACTGTGCGATTGATCGCCTGTAATGGCTAATCGATTGATCATTTTACTTGACAAACAACTAAACAATCTGATTGATTATTCGAGGTGCTAAACTATTTTGCAAAAGCTCACTGGCAAATGATCGATCATAATATATTTCAAAGCTAAAGCATCACATTCACTTGCAACAAGTTTAAAATGAACCTCTTATTGTAAGTGGTTGTATACCAAAAAACCCCACTTAATTACTTTCAAAGTTGACATGTTGCAGTTAATTTTAATTACTATATACTTACCTATAAACATGGAAGGCAGTATCGATACGGATGACAAAATCGATGATCATGAATACGGGTACGCACTGATGATATGCTTGGTACATGCCAAAATGGGCATAAACTCTTTTATTAACATAAAAAATATTATAACTAATAATATATCATTATAATACTTATTTTAGAGCATAAGAAGACCATAAAATACCATATTAACCGATACGGATACTCTAAAATTAGTTCATTTGGAACTATACACTATTATACTCTCCGTCCCATGCAAATTATTGCTCCTTCTTTCTCATATTAAGTATTCTAAAATTAGTTTATTTTAAAAATAAATAATATGCTTAATATGAGTCACAGTTATATGTTTAGATAAATGCATATTTGTGGAGAACTATATATAAAAAAATAATTATGTAAATTGTATTAATCTACCAGTATTGATCTCATATAACTTAAAAAATAATATTTTTAATATAATAAAAACTTAAACTTTTAAAGAAGTTAGGTTTGAATTGTGTTTTTGGTTTAAGAAAAAAAATTTAATTTTTAAAATTTTTTAATTAAAAATAATTTTAAAATAAATAATTATTTTTTAAATAACATATTAATACGTATCAGCCATATTAATATGGTATTGTAGATATGGAGATATGTATCAATATTTTGTATGAGGGGCATACCACCCCCCATACCCATATCGATTTATGAGTCGATACTTCCATGCCTATAAGAGGGATCCTTTTATAAATAAAAAAATTAGTATTTTTATCACTTTTTTTACATTATAGGCTTTACACTACTTATAATAAAAAAAAAATTAATCACATATTATGTGAGATCCACCTTCCATATTTAATTAAAAATAATATAAAAATTATAATATAAAAAAATATATTAATATTATTTTTTTTATAAAGTAATTTTAATATAGAGTGGTGGAGTGGGACGACAAGAGCAGCGAGTAGAGTAATACCCTATGCAATCGAGCAGTTGCGGAAGAGCGTGTCACTTTGGGGGCCACTATTATCCCCTACCAACGAAGGGCCAAAACCCAGCCTCCGATGACTCGTGGACAGACAAATGACTGGTCGAAAGGCAAACAAGTTTGGGAAATTGATCCACGTTTTCTAATCATCAATGTCGCTGTCATACCAGGTCACACAAGTTTTCCTAAACCCGAAAGATGGGAGCTCTCTCTGCTGCGAGTCTAGAAGAAACAGCCGTGAGCCGTTTAGGAACGGCCCTCTTTTACGCGTTAGGCAGAGTGTTGATCGAGCAGGAGACGAAGGGCGGCCAAAATACACGGCTTGTCACCGCCGGTGACAAGCACTACGCGGATTTACACTGATTAGATTTCAGTAAATCATTAGCCACTTTTATTGAATAGGGAAGATGGGTCCTATCGGACAATATTAAATTCATTTTTTCTTATCTAATTACAAGTAGTATAAGACTTAAAAAAAATAAGGATAAAAATATCATAATCCATTATTTTGGGACTTGTTCCACCTAGCGCTTCAAAGCATGCATGCAGACCACTAAGCTCAATTGGTGGGACAAAAACATAGTTTGAAGATTATATGTTGCCATCATTAATGCGGGTGAAAGCTTAGTTTTTATTTTCCTAATACAATGCAAACCGCACTCAACCAAATTTTTTACAATGTTTAATTTGGTTGGACTTCCTCAGGAGCAGTTGAGTGGGTCTGAAGCCAAAAATTGGTGTTTGATCTGATCTGTTCTTCACTTTGAAGCGGTCCGTTGGGTGTTTTTATTGATTAGCAGACCTTTCTTGCAATATGAACAAAGGCATAGTTAAAATGAGCTTTATGTGCTAAGGCGAGCGTGTTGTATGTTTACATCAGATCAGGGTGGTAGGTGGATGATGTTGTTGAAGAAGTAAAATGATTACCACATTTTTATACTATTGCAATGAGATAAGCTTTGCAAATTGTGAGTGGAATAACTCCCGCAAATATGGTGCAACAAATGCTTTCAATAATCATCTAGTAAAAGTATAAATTAAGTACTAGGGACAGTGGGAAACACTCCTCCCTTATATAATAGGAAAAAATCCAAAATCATACAAGTAATGTCATGCCTCCTTTCTAAAGACTTGGTCTCTGTTTTAAAAGAAGATAGGGATATTCCGGCAACAAAAATACTTGCAAAAAATTATAGAACTTAAAAAATATGCCCTACACAAAGCTTATATGGGGTCATCTATTTAGATCAATTAAAACTTATGTGTAAAATTTTTTTATATAAAAATATTATTTTCTTATAAATTATTCACGGCTTCTTGCCCAAGAGTAATATGCATCCTTCAATAGAAATTGAAAGGCCAGCCTGAGCTTTTTTCTTTAAACCACCAAAAGTTTTGTCCTCTTTTGTGGCTAATGATGAGTTGTACTTATCGTGGACATTGCAACTGGCCATGATCTAATCATGGGTCGCCCAATGGGAAAAAAAGATGAGTAAATACATCAGATGTTGTGATTGCACGGCCGGGTGGTGCTCGATTATATAGATGTGAGGGTTGATCTACCAAAGAAGTGGGACCGAGTGCGGGTGAACTACCAAACAAATTATCAATGCTTCCAAAAATTCCAGCCATGGATGTCATTGCCTTCGTATGGTGGTCAAAATGGTAAATTTATCAATTGGGGGACTTAACTTAGTGGTTTTGGGTGCACCCTAATTTCGGAATCACCGAATCTTGGCGGGGTGCAAAAGGTGAATAAAATTTAAAATTCTGTTTAAAAGTTGATTCTATGTTATTTTTAATTAAAATTAGTCAAAATTATCAAATTACCTCACGATGTAATTTTATTGGCTCTTTTTTTTTTTTTAAATTAAAAATTTTATTATTTTTAAATAATCTTATATATTAATTTGAATATTGAGTTGTGTGTTATAGAAGTAGGGTCCATTTTAAAAGTTTAAAATTACATATTTATACTATATTTTGTTTAATAGGCCTAATTAATACAAATCTATCAATAACCAAATTCAAGAGAAAGTTATATTAATTTAAAATTTTAAAAATAATTATAATATGATATCTAAATTTATTTTAAAAAATTATATTATCAATCTTAATTATCATTTTACAATAAATTAATAAAATTAATTTTAAAAAATTTTACTTTTATTTCTAAAAAATTTTACACCCAAGTTGAATTTCTCATTGGATGTGACACATGTTCAAAACAGTTTGATTTGATTTGTTGTTCAGCAGCTTATGGATTGCTGTTGAGTAATAAATGTTTCTCTTGTGTATCAAGTCAATATTTCCTTGTTCTATATTTTAATTAATTTTCTAAAATAAATTATTAATTATAAAATGATTGTGCAAATCATACATTTATTGTTAGGCATGATTTATATAAATTAATTAAATATCCAAAATGAAAAACAAAATTTTACTGATATATGATCGATGCAATTGATCGAGATCAACTGGTAACAAAGATTATCACTGTTCTACTGTTCAGCTTTATTAACATGATTGTATGCAAATCATCTTTTAGGATTGTTACTTTGTGAGCCTTCACTCGCGTTTGAGTGACAAGTATATTGTCGCTTTTGACACTTTTGGTCAAATGTGAGGTTTTTCCTTCAGAAAATTATGATCATAGTAGCGATTGATTGCCCCATTCCATTGGCTTCCCTTTCTAGATGGGAATTTTTTCTTTGCAAACCAAATAATGTCTTATTCTTTCCTAAACTTTAACACACACATACTGAGGGAGAGCTCTCCTTCACCTCAACTGCCAACCTCTAATAAGGAAAAAATAATCATTTCATAAAATATATAGTTTTCATATTTCCCCTTGTATTCAAGTTATTTGTAAATATTATTTATGCATATAAAGGGAAAATGATCATTTTATAGGATGTATAGTTTTCATATTTCCCCTTATGTTTGAGTTAATTATAAATACTCCATCCTTCCTATATTAATAGTTGCATTTAGAAAATAGTGATTTCAATAAAATAGTGAAACACACATATAAGAGAAGAGAAAATAAACTTTTGATACTCTTTTTTAAGTACTTAATTACTTAAATTAAAAAAAATAAAGCTATTAATAAGGAATAATTTTTTTGTCAAATGGAGCTATTAATTTAGGATAGAGGGAGTATCAATTTGACTCATTTGATCCCAAAGAGAAACTTTTTAAGATTTTACAGCACTTACCCTAGGGCAAAAATTGTTATATTCAAGAATAATAGGGGTATGTATAGACATACTCATAAGTAGGGTTGTCAATGGGTAGGGTATGGGTCGGGTAAGGCTTTACCTATACCCATACCCGCTTCCAGAAATTTTACCCATACCCTATCCATTACCCATTTCCACATTCATTACCCATATCCTACCCATTACCATCAGGTAAATAGGTGGGTAAATGGGCGGGTAACGGGTAAACGACTAACCAATTGATAAACCAAAATAATAACAATTATATATATTGAAAGTCTATTCAAAGTACAAAAAAATCAATCTAATATAAACTTATAAGGACCTCACAATTCCTATAAAAAAATAAAACATAATAAGAATCTAACACCTTATATAAACTTAGATAATTAAAAAAACTAAGACTCAAAGATGCTTTCATTACTCCAAATTTACTGACTCATTATACCAAAATGCTAGAAGATGCACCCTTCTTATATAAAAAGCAAAGACAAAAAAGATTTTCCAAATTCTCTTCCATTTTCTCTATAAGAAGTTTGCATTATAAGTTTATACATATTTTTCAAAAGCCTTCTATCCAATGTATCACTTAGTGGCTAGTCAATTGCCAAGAGAGACTAAGAGGAAGCCGGGTTAGTCGTCGGGAGAAAGGAGCAGGAGAAATAACAGAGAAGAAGCATTGCGCCAAGCTGCCATTGCCCTATGCCCCGTTCGACATCCCCTAGTTTATGGCTTGCCGGTCAAAAGAAAACAGTCAATGTCACATATGATTTAGGGTTTGTTAGGTGGGTAGTGGGTACTTACTTTAGGCATTTGAGTTAGACTGGGCGGGTTACTGGGCTTGGGCATTTGGGATGGACGGGTTATTGGGCTGGGGACTATGATAGTGGGTAAATTATAAGTATATATAAATAATTAAGCATAAGAATGGTGATGGGTATTATATATATTAAATCGGGTAACGGGTAACAGGTATGGATAAGGGGTTACCCATACCCTACCCACGTAATAAATGGGTGGGTAAAATTACCCACTTAGTTTACCCATTACCCATTTATTGATTACCCGCCCACAAATTTTGGATTGGGCGAGTGGGTGAAGCGGGTAAATGGTTACCCATTGACAGCCCTACTCATAAGCGGGAGTAATTCTATCTGTTTATTTGCCCCTTTTTTATCATCATCCCTTGCTTATCTAATACTCTTGTGCTATATTAATAGTCTCATTAAAAAATAAAACTTCATCTCATTTTAATAATCCTGTTTCATTTTATCCTTCTTTAAGTAATTAGTGAATGGTGTAAAATAATTAGTGGATAAAGTAAAAATATTAAATAAATTGTCTGCCTTAAATATCACTTCATTTATAGATTAGACTATTAATAATTTAATATGAGATGGAGGTCATTTCTAGATTGAAGTACTAATATGAGATGGAAGGAATGCCATGGAGGAAGACTCCTGATATGTAACTTCTAACGAAAGCTTTTAATGGGTTTTTTAGCAAAAAATAAAAGGGAGAGTTTCTTTGTTTTATTGCCTTCATAAGAAAACGTTGAGAGAATTGGGGACATCCACTCTCTCATAGCAAAGATCCACTTTCTCACTTCTTATTCTCCACTTGACGTTATTTCATCCTCATCTCTTCTCCTAGGCCTTTGAGACTAAGGGATTTCGCATTTTGGTGAGTAAGTTCTCTCGGCCAACAACTTTCTTCAACTAACCAATGCATGATAATTTTTTTCAACTAACCAAAGTTGTTTAGATCGATTTAAGGGGTTGTATTGGGTGTGGAATTTAGGTAAGATTATATAGTTTTTCCCCTAATTATATCTAAAATAAACAGAATTATCATTAGGGGCAGAAGATGGGCAGAGTTAAAAATTTTGCCTAAAAGTTGATTCTACGTTGTTTCTCGGCTAGAATCAATGAATCACCTCATGAGGTAATTCTGACTCCCAGCTTCCTATTTTGGATTTTTTTTATTTTTTAATTATTACCCCTCATATTAATTTGAGTTTTGAAAAGTGTGCCTTATAAGTGGAGCTTACTTTAAAATTTTAAAATTACTTACCCACGTGAGTTCTTGTTTGATAGCTTGTTAATATGAGTGCAACACTATTAAGAACATGTATATTTGAGTTCAGGAGGAAGAATTATGTTAATTTAAAGTTTTAAAAATGAGTTTAAAGTAACATCTGAATTGATTCTAAAAATTTCCATTACCAATCTTAATTCTCATGGATAGTGAATCAATAGAATTAATTCCAAAAAATTTTACACCCAAATAACCCTTAAGACATATTCACTATAAGTTTATGACTAGAGTACACTATTTGGTTAAGAAAATTAATATTTTTCTCCAACTTGTAGAGGGAAGCATTTTAATCCTCTCTATTGACAGTGAGCCTAGCATAAGAAATGCATGAGAGTTGTTGATGTTTGAAATTGATGGCGCACATGTTAGTGTGTGCACCGTCAATCTTCAAGATGTACACTCATGCATTTCTTATATAATGCTTATTATCAGTAAGAAACATAGAAAATGTTTCTTTTGTGAAGCCTTTCATACTCTCTTTGTGGATCCTAAATTAATTATTAGGAGTAGAAAAATGATGATTTTTAGTGGCACAATGTTTTTGCTTTTTCATCCACTCATGTATTTTACTTGGGGGTCATTTTGGAGGCTCTGCATGGTGGTGAAAGCGCTTTCTCCATTAACTTTTTTCTCGATTTTCTTCTTTTAATGTGATATTTTAAACCTAAGAGGAGAAATGGATTTCTCCTCTTAGGAGCTTTGGTCCACAATGCCTTTTACTTTTTGTTTTTTAGACCAAATTTAGAGTTGTAACATGAGGCACATCATATACAGTAACCTAGTGTCCTACTCCAATTGTCACCAACTTTTCCTCCATCTACACTCATTTTTTTAATGTAGCCAAGAGAAGTGTTGGATCTTTTTCAGCCACTAACGAAACTATTATTAACTTGGGACAATATTTTTTCCAATTTCAACTATTTAGCATAGAACAATTGCATGCTCTACACGTTTCATAGAATATGTGCATATTGATCAACTGATTCGTTTTTGCATTTGAGAAAAATTAATTCAATTAAGGAGAAAAGAATAAAATTAATTATAAAAAATCTAATTAATATAGTCGGTGAATATTTAACATATGTATATATATAAAATAGGCTCATTCAAATAGAGGGTGACAAACTCCTCATGGTGAAAGCGCTTTCTCCATTAACTTTTTTCTCGGTTTTCTTCTTGTAATGTGATATTTTAAACCTAAGAAGAGAAATGGATTTCTCCTCTAAAGTACCTCCCAAACGGAGCTTTGGTCCACAATGCCTTTTACTTTTTGTTTTTAAGACCAAATTTAGAGTTGTAACATGAGGCACATCATATACAGTAACCTAGTGTCCTACTCCATTTGTTATCAACTTTTCCTCCATCTACACTCTTTTTTTTAATGTAGCCAAGAGAAGTGTTGGATTTTTTTGAGCCACTAACGAAACTATTACTAACTTGGGACAATATTTTTTCCAATTTTAACTATTTAGCATAGAACAATTACATGCTCTACACGTTTCAGAGAGTATGTGCATATTGATCAACTGATTCGTTTTTGCATTTGAGAAAAATTAATTCAATTAAGGAGAAAAGAATAAAATTAATTATAAAAAATTTAATTAATATAATCGGTGAATATTTAACATATGTACATATATAAAATAGGCTCATTCAAATAGGGGGTGACAAACTCCTCATCTACTACTAATGACTAATAATTTTTTATAATTAATGAATTAGTTTTTGTTTGACGGGATAAAGGGCTTCATGGATTAGGCTAAATGCCAGAATAGACTATTAAAAACGTTTCTCAAAAGATGGTAGGGTTTGTTGAAAAACTTTAATCATAGTAGCTCTAGACAATTATGGAGGACTAATTGTGATATAAAAGCATACAAAACTCATCCCATCATCCAAGGGTTAGTAGTTACAAGTTGACTCATCCCATCTTCCAAGGTTTAGTAATTACAAGTTGCTATTTTGACTTTTGCAGATGCCTTATCTTAGTCAGAGTAAGCAGTAGCTATAATTGTACGTTGACCATTTGGTAGGGAGGTTATAATACAGCTGTTGAGGCTGATCGTGCACGCTTCCGGCTACCGGCCTACACACCGTAAGTGCTGACGCACGTGCATTGTCACCCATTCACCATCATGTCAACCCCATATACAACTACAATTATCATTATTCAGAAGAGATACCCTCAAACAAGTGCCAGGCGCGCTTTCGGCACCGTCATTTCAAAACGTCAAATTGGGTGCCAAATTGGTCTCGGCTACTTAGGGCTTGAAATCCACATTGGATGGATTGGATCTAACAGCTGAAATTGAAGTGCTTCCATACCAAATTGGATGGATTTGGTTGACCTGTTTGGTGGAGACGAAACATTTGATCGAAATTGGGATTATTATAAAAGCTGTTCTACGTGTCTCTCCATTTTCTTCTTCTTCTTCTTTGCTATAAGGCTCCACTTTCACGCCTTATTAGCTCACATTCTCTTTACCTTTTAATGTGAACAACTAGTTTCAACTCCACTTCATTGATTACTTACCCAAATCATATCCTAATTTACCCCATGCACACAATGTGTAAACATTGCTGATAATCAAGGAGATTGACAGCATAATATGATGCTTTGAGAGGTTTGCTGTATTTCTCCGTTTAATTGGGTCCTTGTTAACAAAATAATAACAATAGTAAGAGCCATGTTAGAACCCACCGTATGCATTACCATGGTTGATTTCTATGGAGCACCTTGTCAAACAGAGTGGTGATGCACATAGTGGATTCTAAGGTGATTTTGTGAAGGGAAAATAGTATTTTTCAAGCAATAACAATATGTACTCTTTAATTTTTTGGGAAGAAGAAAGGTACTAAGTTCAAAACCCCCATAAACACATATATAATTTTTTGTTTTAGTAAAAGTTAGTGAGCCCGAGATAAATAATGCATTTTGCTTTTTGCTTTTTGGTACACATAAAAATAGGTATCTAAGTACATATACACCATCCCCAATAACTGTTGGGGTTTGAGGCTAGTGGGCTTAAGTGGATTGTCCACTTAAAGCTTATTATATAAATGGCTTATATGCCAAAACTCAAAGTAATTTAAATTTAAGATTTAGAGAAAGAGAGTAGTTTTAATTTTAGAGAGAACATTTTTAGTGAAAGGTTACATTTTAAGTTGGAGGGAAGTTTTTCAATTAGCAATCTCTATAAGAGTTTCTCTTAGTCCCACTAGGAAGTGACACAAATAGAAATATATAAGGAAATACTCTTCCTTAGGTTTTGCCTTTTGGATGTAGAAACTTACTCAATAGGTGTAGATACTAAGTGTGGGTTCACCTTCAGTGCCCGTACATGCACATATCACAAGTACACATCCTCTCAAAGAGTTGAGGAGCCTTTTTTATTGCTCCTTGGAGGGTCAGGTCTAGTTCACTTGACACGGTTCAATTCAAGTGGGATGACCCAATGTGGGTAGGGTTGGATCGGGAGTCAAGCCGGGTCAAATCTAGTTGGTAGGGTCATACACATTTGAGTGGGAGTCCGCTTATTCGTCCATTAGACGACCATTAGGAAAAAGGTGTGAATGTCCTATAAAGGTGTGGTGACCCAATAGGTCTACAATGGGCCTATAAAAGCCCATGAGAATGGACCTTGAAATAGACACAGAAAAGTAGCTTTGAGATTCAGAAATACTTATTGCAATTCCAATCACCTTCTTCCTATGTCTACAAGTCTTTCATCAACAAAAACATATCCAAAAAATTGGACTTGGGTTAGTAGGAAAAGACCCTTTGACATATCAAGATGTTATGGTACCTAGTGATGCACCTCTTTGAAAAGAGATTGTACAAAGTGAAATGGACTTTATACTTGCACATAAGACATTGATTTTAACTAATCTACATCCAAGGTGCAATCCAATTAGGTTCAAGTAAATATTTAAGAAGAAATGGCTCCATTGACAAGTACAATGTAAGAGTTGTAAAAGGGTATCGTAAAAAAGAGGGTCTAAATAAATTTAACATGTATTCTCTCGTAACAAGGATAACTACCAGTGCTAATAGCATTGACTACCTATTATCATAATCATAATCAATTAGCACATTTTTTCAATAATTTGGGGTCGGTGGCATGGATCTCCATTCTAGCCTGTTTTATGCCAACTCTTTTGTAAGAGATAACATAGTCATATACTTCCTTATTAATTCAATCTAAGTTCTCTTATGCCTCCCTCTCCCTCCCACTTTTGATATCATTTACGTAAAACCCTTCCAACCTTCTTATTGGGGCATCCATTGGTTTTATTTGTACATGCCCATACTAATGCGACTTACACTCTCTCAGCTTTTCCCCTAAAGGTGTTACCCATAAGTTCTTATAATTATACTCAATTCCAATCTTTTTTTTTTTATTCCACACATCCACCTTAGCATCCTCATTTCAGCTAAATTTAGTTTACCAAATAGATATTAAAACAACATTCCTAAATGATGAATTAGAGGAGGAGATATATATATAAACCAACAAGAAGAATTTGTAGTTCCTGGTCAAGAAAAGAAAGTATGCAAGTTAATCAAATCCCTCTATGGGTTAATTCAAGCTCCTAAACCATGACATGAAAATTTTGATAAAGTTATTTTATCTTGTGGATGTAATGTTTGTGTATAAGATAAATGTCTTTATTAGAAATAATTAAATAATGTTTATATTATTTAATGTCTTTATGCTGGTGACATACTTATCAATGGTAATGATGTTAGTAAGATCATGGAGACCAAAAGGTTTCTAAATAAGTATTTTGATATGAAACACCTAAGACATGTAAATGTCATTTCAAGTATAAAGATTGACAAGTATCTTGAAGGCATAGTGTTGAGTCAATCACATTATGTGGAAAATATTCTAAGGAAGTTAACTACTTCTAGTGTAAATTTCTTAGTACCCAATAAATTGTGGGCGAAATGTGTCACAATTGAAGTATTAATAAATTATAGGAAGTTTTAATTATCTGGCAAACTACAGTAGACTATATATATCTTATGTTATGGGAGATTAAGTAGATATACTAAAAACCCGAATGAATCTCATTGGAGAGGCATTGAGAGGGTGTTTAGGTATCTGAAGGGACCTATATCTTAAAGTATAATTTCTTAATATGTTAAAAGGATACAATGATGCAAATTAGATTTTAGATTCTAATGAGCTAAGGCCACTAGTGGATACATATTCACTTTGGGTGGTGGTGTTGTCGCTTTGGAACCATCTAAGCAGACCTTGATCACAAGATCTACCTTAGAGTGAGAACTTGTTGCTCTAGAGATTGTTGGAGGAAAGGATGAATGGCTTAGGGATTTGTTGACAAATATTCCCATATTAGATAACTCAATTCCTACTATTTTGATTCATTGTGATATCCAAACAACTATTACTAAAGTTCACAGTAAGGATCATAATGGAAAGCCTAGTGCCCTGACTTTTTAAATTACTTTAAAGATTAGAGTGTTGCCAATTCGTAATTAAAAGCAAGCCAAGATCAACCGTGTACAAAGGAGTAACTTTTCATTAATTTACGTAATTACAAAAATTTACAAGCTAAGGCTTATCATGCCTTAACAAAATCAAAGTCGCGCACGTCCAAAATTAATATCTAACAAAAGAATGTGGTAAAGTAAATTAGAAAAGTAGATCTTTTGAAATTCTATAGGCAATCTTCATTGACATCAACTTCTTCATCAAACTTGCAGCGTCTAGGGGTGGGTGAGTATAATTATACTCAGTAAATAGAATTAAATTCTATTAGCATGTTAAAACATAAAATATAAATAAATATGTATAAAATATTCTCATGATAATTTATATTCAAAAGTTGACTCAAAATAATATTATCGACTAACTGAATCCAATGTACTTCTTATACGAAAAGTCAGATAAAATAGTTCTTCTAAGAATATGGTAAACTCGGATAATTCATTTGTAGCCAGAATTCAATAAATAATTCAAAATTGGATAAAACATCATTCACAAAATGTAGCCGATATTGGAGCAACATACACCCGTGCTCGTGCCGCAATGAGATCAGAATGAAGAGAATCTTTCTACAATATCCAACTTTATAGGCGCGCCATATACCAAATAGGTGGTATCGAGGAGTTATAACTCCGATAACTTTTGGGCTTTATACCAAATAGCTACCCATCAAAAACCGATGATAGTTTTTGGGCTTTATACCAAAAAATAATAATATCTTTAGCTTCATATCACAATAAAATTCATCTTAGAGGTGGACGATACACTATTATCTTAGTGTTTTCCCAACCTCTAGGAAATATCATCATTTTTTAAAATAATATTTTATTTAAGAGACGAATAAATTATGAAATAGAATACATAGTCATAACACAGAATTAGAACATAAAACATCCTACCATTCTCTCTTGAAATTGATCGTAGTAGTAGCCAGCGGTCGGATCCTTGTCTCGTTAGTGGGCTTAGGAGCGGTAGGCGGAACCTCCCCTTGTGTCGGGATAGGATCTCCTTTCGGGTTTGGAAGCAGCGGGCAGAGTCTCCCCTTGAGTCGGGATGATTTCTCCTTTTGGCTCAAAAGCGGTGGACGAAGCCTACCCTTGCGGTAGAATAAATTCTTCCTCCCAACCCGAAAGTGGCAGCACAGCCTCCCCTTACCCCGGGTCCTTTCACCCATTTAGAGTAGCTAACTCAAAAGACGCACCCCTCTACGACTTAGCTACTTAGAAATGGGCTTTTAAAGCTTTAAAAGGGTAGAGATTATAAGGGAAGAGAGGAGAAAAAATTGTGAAAGAAAGGCTACCCCCTCCCCATTTATGGAAAATTGGAACCGTTGGATGCATGCCATGTGGCGTGCATCCGACGAATGAAAAGATGGTGTGTTTGAGTGTTGATGCACGCGAATGCATGCATCATCATTGCAACACTGCAGGCCTACTGCCGGTGCATGGCATTAGCATTGATGCAAAAAAAAAATTATTTATTTTTTTTAAATTCATTTTTTTATAAAACAAAATTTCAAATTTCAAATAGGTGTAACTCCTTACCCCGAATTCGGAATTGTGCGTTCTTCATACCATTGAACTCGTATCAATGAACCCTACCAAACTAGATACACAAGGGCATGTTTTCTCGCTAAATTAAAGTGGGTCTCGCCTATGACACACTTTTCGAGGCCATAGCCTATTATCCCGGTGTCCGTTTGACACGTTCTTTGGCTCGATACATTCGTATTTCCAAGCCCTATCAAATATCTTAAGGCTCCTCCAAACAAATCAAGCTCAAAATAGTCCAATATTTAGAAAAACTGTTACTAGGACCTAAAACTCGCTAATGGGCCCAACTGTTCAAATTTCAAAACATTAAAATTTCAAGGTGTTATAAACTACCCCCTTACAAAAATTTCATCCTCAAAATTTGTACAAACTAATTATAATAATTTATTCTTAAAAATACACAAATATCGATAAAGCTTAAGTAAACAAAAAAAATTACGATTAAAACATAGGGTTATCTTCCTAGCTGCACATGTATCTCATTGAGAAAACTATTATGAAAAATGGGTAAACTCCTCTAAATTAATTTTGAAAGAACTAATTATATTATTAATTTATTTTGAAAAGAAATTACATTCTGTAATCGCATTAGATGACTGAGTCCCTTAGTGGTGATTGCAAAAGCTCGACCCACGGCTTTGGGTTTCTTCTCTACTTGATTTTTCTTTTTCAAACAATCCCGAGCCTTGTGCCCTTGTTGGCCACATGAAAAACAATGTCCTTCAAAAAAGTAGCAAGGTCCATTAGGGTGAAATCTATAACACAATGGACATTTCTCCAATTTCTTCTCCTTAATAGCTAAAGGTTGTGTTTCGGCCTGCTTTTAGAACTTGCGGTTACCATCATTGTCATTGAACAGAGACTTCTGTTTTCCCTTGTGAACTTGGTGTCATTGCTCTAGCCTCGATTCCCTCACTCCACTAAAAATTCCTTATGGTCTTGTTCCAAAATAGGTGCTAACTCCACTGCTTTAGCAAATGTGGAGGGTTGGAAGCCTACAACTTTGCTTCACAAACCATTATTCAACCCCTTTACGAATTTTTGCACCTTCTTCAACTTAGTAGGGCAAGTGTCAGGAATAAAGTGTTGAAGCTGTAAGAATTTGTTCTCGCATTGGCCAATAGTCATTCCACCTTGCTGGAGATCTAGAAATTCTTTTTCTTTCTTCTCCTGGACATAAGGAGGAAAATACTTATCGTACAGAACTTCCCGAAACTCTTCCCATTTGATGTTATCACTGTTTGGGAAGAACTTCCTCTCACTAGTAGGCCACAAAAAGCGGCTTCTCTTGTTGTAGCGGAGGTAGCTCTAGACACCTTTTGATCTTCTGGTATCCTCATTACCTTGAAATTCGTTCCACTTCAAATGTCCATTTTTCTGTAGCTTTGGGGCCATCTTTACATGTGAAGGGTGGTGTGATATTCTTAAATCACTTTGGCTGGTTGTCTGTTTCACTCGGGTTACTTTCTCCAGCCCTCTTGGACTAACTCATTTGATAGCCTTGTACTTAGAGCTGCTCAGTCATCTTTTGCATCATTATGTAGAGAAAAATCGAAGTAGAATCCTTGGTTGTTAACACACCATGAGGCATGGTATCAACCGGGGTGGAGCTATCGGATGCTAGTAGATATTCTCCACTAGTGGGTGACACAAAACATGATTTTAAAATATTTATACTTTCAAACTGAATCTAAATAATTAAAAATAAAAAGTTAGATTTGTAAAAGAAAAGATCACATATGCATATCTATTTAAATAAGAAATATCTATCAAAATTAGTAATAAAAAATGTAATAAATAACTCAAGTAATCATAAAAAAGATATGTACAATTTTTCTTCTTTTTTTTTTAGCCTAAAAGACTTAGTTACTCATTTGTAGACAGTGGAACCTCGGCTTTGATACCAATTGTAGCACCCCGACTTTTTAAATTACTTTAAAGGTCCGAGTGTCACCAATTCGTAATTAAAAGTGGGCCAAAATCAACCGTGTACAGAGGAATAACTTTTTATTAATTTACGTAATTACAAAAACTTTACAAGACAAGGCTTATCATGCCTTAACAAAATCAAAGTCGTGCACGTCCAAAATTAATATATAACAAAAGAACGTTGGAAAGTAAATTAGAAATGTAGATCTTGTGAAGTTCTACACTAAATTTTCATTGACATCAACTTCTTCGTTCGGACTTGCAGCGTCTAGGGGTGGCTGAGTATAATTATACTCAGTTGATAGAGTCAAATTCTATTAACATGCTAAAACATGAATTAAAAACAAATATGTATAAAATATTCTCATAATAATTTATATTCAAAAGTCAACTCAAAATAATATTATCGACTGACCGAATCCCACACATTTCTTATAAGAAAAGTCAGAGAAAATAGTTCTTCATCATAACACCCTGACCCAGAAAACCGACCGGAACCAGGGGTTATTCAGAAAACAAAATTTGAGTTTATTAAATTAATCAGAAAATTTAAAATAAGACCAACTAGGAGTGGTAGACTTTGTGTGCAAGAGTCATAACGTTCCTCTATGCACTATGTAGCCTTAGTGCTTCGTTGTGCGTAGTCCAAAACAAACTTACTTTTAGAATTAATTTTGATCAGGCCAACGTCGCCTTGCCGTTGGTTACCGATGTACGTATTTGATAACATTACAATATTATTCCAATACAATTGGATCCGAACTTAGTTCTACCTAACGACTATTTCATGCATCAGGCATCACAAAATCATATATGTTAAAATACGTATAACTTTATATCCGAATAAATCATTTAGAGTAAGATGGAAATCTCATAAATCATCGGAGTTGAATGGAAGCCAATAAATAAGCGAAATCACACATCTCACTCTATCACAGAGCAGAGCATAACACACAACGTAGACAAATTTGATCATATTAGATCTCATCAGATCATATCAGATTTTATCTAACCATAACAAATCGTATCAGATCAGATCAGAGCATATCAAATCAAAACAGAGTATTTCAGAGTAGGTCTGATCAAAATAGAACATATCAAATTAGATCAATCAGAACATATCAGAATCCATCAAATCACAACAAATTATATAGCTTAATTAGTATATTAATAATATTAAGTAAGATGTGCATGCATATAAATTATATTAAATTGGAAAGTCATAAAAGCTTACTCCCCCCGTAGTTCCAGAAGCCATGACATTCAGAGTTGCTCGTTTCTTTAGGGCATCCTCCCTTTTAGATATGGAGACAACAGGTAGAACCTCCTCTTGCTTTGGAACATTTTTCCCATTGCATTTGAAGGCGGCAGACAAACACTCCCATTAACCCAAGATGTTTCACTCATTGTGGCCCGAATGCGACAAACATAATCTTTCCTTAATCGGGGACAATTTACACTTCCCCAATCTGGAGATACATTTCTCTCAATGTGCCCATAGGTGACAAATAGACCTTCCCCTTATTTGGAGACTCTTTTCTCTTTCCGTGCTCGTAAGTTACTGACAAAACCTCCCCTTAACTCGGGGATGCTTGTCTCACTGTGTGGCCCTTTGGTGGAGGACAAAGCCTCCCCTACTTGGGGCCACTTCCCTCATTGTTGCCCGACGACAAAGGATGGGGCCTCCTCTTGCTCTAGGCCACTTCTCTATCTTCCGGGCTCAAGGATGATGGAGAGAGCCTCCTCTTACTCGGGGTATTTTCCCCTTATATAGTCACTAACTTAAGGAATGAACATTTCCATTACGTAAAACACCATTGAATTAGCTAAGAATGCCTTTTAACGGAAAAAAAAACGGATTCAGAACAACCCTGGAAGTTTGGACAGAAGTCAGAATTTATAAAGGAAGGCATGTGAGCATGGAGCAGAAAAAGAGGTATGCATGCACTGATGCACAACATGTGTCAAGCTCTGAATTGACAGCAACACGCGGTCAGCATGGTAGATGCGTGTGAGAAACTCGGGTCAGCGTAGTATGTGCAGTGTGTGAGGAGATGCCGCGCGTCCGTGGTTCTGTGTTGTGGCTAGTGCGGCTCGGCTCGGCTCTAACTCGGCTCGACTCGGCTTAGCTGACATCATCTATTTCATCTTTTCTATAATATTTTGTTTTTATTTCATTCAAATATAATTCCAACTTTAAAACGCGATAACTTCTTATCCCAACTTTAGAATTGCGCGTTTTTGGTATCGATGGACTCGTATTGACAAGACCTTCAAAACCTGATGCCACATGGGTGGGTTATTCCACACTTTATATGTGGGTCCTGTCCATGCAGCACACTTTCTGAGGTTATAACATTCACTCCCGACCTCCGTTTTGTGTGTTCCTTGGTTCGTTATGTTCATCACTTTGAGCTCTACTAGTAATATAGGATTTCATCCCCTAAAATCCCCTTAAAATAAAATTTAAAAGTACATAATTAACCCTAATCCTCTACGTCAAGTGTAATCGGAACACAAGGTGTTACATTCATAGAATCCTATAAACTCAGATAATTCATTCATAGCCAGAATCCGATAAATAATTCAAAATTGGATAAAACATCATTCACAAAATGTCATCGATACGAGACCGACATACACACGTGTTCATGGGGCGACGGGATCAGAATGAAGAGGATCTTCCCATGATATTCAACTTCATGGGTGGGCCATATGCCATAATAGGTGGTACTTAGGAGTCATAACTCCGAGAACTTTTGGGCTTTATACCAAATAGCTACCTTTCAAAAACCGATGATAGTTTTTGGGCTTTATACCAAGTAACTACCCTTCAAATCCGGTCATAATCATTCGTAAATGTAATTCAAATAATAATAATACCTTAAAGTTTGTATCACAATAAAATCCACCTTAAAGGTGCACGATATGCTATTATCTTAGCTTTCGCCAGACCTTTAATAAATATCATCCTTTTTCAAAATAATATTTTATTTAAGAGACAAATAACTTAGAAAATAGAACGCATAGTCGTTGCACAAAATTAGAGCTTAAAAGCACAGACCTTCACTCTTGAAATTGACATAGTAATGGCCGGTGGTTGGAGCTTTGTTTCGTTCGCAGGCTTAGGAGCGGCGGGCGAAACCTCCCCTCGTGCTGGGACATGATCTTCTTTTGGGCTTGGAAGTGGCAGACGGAGTTGCCTACTACTGTAGGCTTGGCATCAACACTGATGCAAAAAAAAAATCTTTTCTTTTAATTTTTTTTTTATAAAACAAAATTTCAAATAGGCGTAACTCCTTACCCCGAATTCGGAATATCGCATTCTTGGTATCATTGGACTCGTATCGACGAGCCCTACAAAACATGCTTCTTGAGGCCATAACATACTATCCTAGTGTGTATTTGACATGTTCCTGGGCTCAATAGGTTCGTCTTTTTGAGCCCTATCAAATATCTTAAGGCTCCTCCAAATGAATCAAACTCAAAATGATCTAATATTTAGAAAAAAACTGTTATTGTCCCCTAAAACTCGATAATGGGCCCAACCATTTAAATTTCAAAACATTAAAATTTTGGGGTGTTATAGAAAGTCCTCTAGGCATATAGAACTTGGGTAGAAGATTTTGTACAAATTGAACTCAAATGGAGTTATTACCCTAAGTTATATACGATCAACAAAAAATTAGCAAAAGATTTGTCAAGAGGACAAATCAAAAACTGATCGAGGGGAATGAGGTTAAAGCCTATTGTTTGAGTCTCCATTAGTGGCAACCCAACCTTTTTGAGTTGAGATCCCACAACAAAGATTCAATGGTAAAAACATGCGAATGAGGGGCTAGTAGGAGTACTTATTTATTTACCCTTTCTATGATGAGTATCACAGAGCGGAGCAAAACACATAAGAGCAGATTGGAGCATTTCAGATCACATCAGATCATATCAAATCTCATATGACCATATCAGATAAGATTGGAGCATATCATATCAAAACAAATCCTTTTAGAGCAAATTGAATAGGAGCAAAACAGATCAAAACACATCGGAATAGTGTAGGGCATATATATTAATTAGCACATGCATTCATATGATTACTTATTAAATTATATGGTCAGAAATGTTTACTCCCTTGATGCTTTTGGAAGTAGAGGCATTTAGAGGTTCTCCTTTCTTCAGGGCCTTCTCCCCTTCAGGTCCATAGACGACGGGCAGAGCCTTCTCTTGATCTGGAATGTTTATCTCATTGTGGCCAAAAGCGACAGACAAATGCTCCCTTTTCCAGGGCTTTTCTCACTCTTTACGCCTAAAGGTGATGAATATAACCTCCCTTTCTTTGGAGATGCATCACTCTTTGCACACTTGAAGGTGGTGGACAGAACCTCCCCTTACCTAGAGATGCAGGCCACTCATGTCAGTGCCCATGTAAGCAAATTTGTCCTCTACATATATTTTTATTCCTTTTCTATTTCAAACCTTAAAATGCAATAACTTCCTAGCCCCAAGTTGGAATCGCGTGTTCTTTGTACCGATGAACTCGTGTCAATGAGCCATTTAAAACTAAACATATGGAAACATTATTGATAAGTGTAATATATATATATATATATAATGATTAGTTGCTAGTATAGTATTAGGTTAATTTAGGATTTTTAATAGTTTATTTATATTAAGATAGATATTAATATTTTAGTTTAGTTTTAATTAATTTGGGAGTTATTAGTAGTTTAGGTGTGTATTTGAATCATGTTGGGATTTTATTTATGCATCCAAAATGTGTTTTTTTTGTTTTGTAGGTAAGGTGCACTTATCAAGGACCTTGGACGATAGGAAAAATATTTAAAAATATTGTTGGCATACTTTAAAATGATTTGGACAACTTTTTGGAGTTACAAATTTGTTGGAAATTAATATGGATGTGAATGAAATAGCTTAATGAACATAGTAGAAAATTGGATAGGAATATGGATATCCCGTGAAGAGAACGTCCTATATAGAAACTGGAAACGAAACTGAATAAAATCATCCAGATTGCTTATTCAAATGAGCATGTAGGCCGTTTAAACGGGATAACATGTAGTTTCCTATTTTATGTCGGTTTTGAGTGTTTTTCCTATCAGAACTTCTTTTATCGTTCTTATGCCTATATAAAGCATATGGAGCTCGAAATTAACGAATTCCAATAAATTTTATGAAGAGAAAAAGGGAGAAGAAGATGTAGGAGCAATCAAAACTTTTAATGGATATTCAAGAGTCTTCTACCATCCATGGCTAGGTTTTTCTCTTACTTAGGAGTTGATTAAACTATAGATAAGTTTTAATTTTCTTTTCTTTTTAATTTAAATCTTAGTTTTGATTAATGATAATTGTATGACAAGGATTTCCTCTTTAATGAAAGAGCTTTTCAAGTTTATTCAATTTTTTATTGATTTATTGTCTTGTAGATGGTAGATTGATGTGCTTTTGAGATTTACATCGATTCTAATTTATGTGATTCATATGAGATGACCATGCAATAGTTTTAATGTTCATATGATTATTGAATTTGATGAGTTATACTAAGATTACACAAGTTATGCCTATAGTTTAGTTTAGAGTTATTATCGAAGATAGTTCATGTTATGGATTTAATTAGTGATTATTTCTAAAGTAATTCTAGTTTGTAGCTGAGAATATGATCGTTTATAATTAAACTCTTTGCAAGTGTATAAGGTAATTGTACTAGGATAAGTATTTAAGGGTTGTCGAACCTCAGGGACGGATGAATTATTACTAAATCTAAAGAGGAATTTGCTGATTGAAATCTAAAACAAACTAAAACTTTAATTAAGTAAAGGAAAGAAATAAACTAGTTTAAAAATAAGAGATTAATATGATGAAAATTACTTAGGAAATCGAATCCACTATAGAACCATAACAATTCCTTAACTCTTAATCTAAATCTAGTGTGAATATGAACAAGTATTCTCAGCTACAAGCTACAATTACTTCAGAAAGAATCATTTATTAAATTACATGGCATGAACTATCTTCGACAATAACATAAATAATCTACACTAAACTAGCTATAGGCATGACCCGTCTAATCTTAGTATAACTCATCAAAGTCATTAATTATCTAAACATTAAAACTATTATATGACCATCTCATCTAAATCACAAAAATTAGAATCGATGAAAATATCAAAACCACATCAATCATCATCTACAAGATAATAAATCAACATAGATTTGAATAAACATGAAAAACTCTTCCATTAAAAAGGAAATCCATATCATACAATTGTTATTATTCACAACTGAGATCTAAATTAAAAAGAAAAGAAACTAAAACTTATCTATAGCTTTATCAACTCTTAAGTAAAAGAAAAGTCTACCCTTCCATTATAGAAGAAAATACTTGAATCTCTATTGAAAGCTTTGAGTTCTCTTCCATCTTCTTCTTCCTTTTTCTCTTCATAAAATCTCCTCCCCAATCCTCTAGTTTCAAGCCAAATATGTCTTTTTATAGGCATAAGATCCGTAGGAAGAAGTTCAATATGAAAAGGATTGAAAATTGGCTAAAACTAGGAAACTGCACGTTATGTCGTTTGAACGCCCTGCATGCCCGTTCAAATGCTTGAACTGAGCTTTGCTTCAAAATCACGTTATCCCAATCAAACGGTAAGTGACCCCGTTTGAACGGATACAGTGTTTCTGCAATCTGGACAGTCTATATTTTATGCATTAAGCTCTTTCTTCATGTCCATATTAATTTCCAACTTGTTTATAACTTCAAAAAGTTGTCCAAATCACTTTAAAGCACGTCAAGACTATTTTGAATCATTCTAAACATTGTCCAAGTACTTTGATAAGCGCACTTTACCTACAAAATATAAAATATCATACTTTAGACATGTATAATGTAATTAAAATCCCAACTTTGTTCAAATACATATCTAAACTACTAATAACTATAAAATTATTAATAATTAAACTAAAATATTAATTTCTATTTTAATCTAAATAAACTATAATTAACTCTTAATTAACCTAATCTATACTAGCAAATAAGGTAAAAAGGCATATAAAATAGATATATATTTCATACTTATCAGAATACTTGTTCATATTCACACTATATTAAATTAAAAGTTAAGGAATTGTTGTGGTTCTATAGTAAATTTGATTTGCTAAGTGATTGTCATTATATTGCTCTCTTCCTTTTAGCTTAATTTGATTACTTTTTTTATTTAATTGAAGTTTAAGTTCTTTTACTTTTCAATTAACAAATGCTTATCTTAGATTTATTAATTAATTAAACTATCAATGAGGTTTGACAAATCTTTAATACTTATCCTAGTGCAATTACCTTGTACACTTTCAAAGAGTTTAATTATAAACAACCAGTTATCCCGTACTTTTCGAGTGGGCCCATGTGGTACGCTCTCATGGTCGTAACTTTTAGTCCCTACCACCGTTTCACATGTTCTTCAATTTCTACACTAGTTACTTCAACCTCTACCCATATATAGGGATTTTGTCCCTTAAAACCCCCTAATACTTATTCAAAATCCCATAGTTACCCCAAACCCCTAGCATTAGGCATAATAGGAAAACGGGTTGTTACAATCTAACTCCTCCATCAGAATTCCTAGTAATGCCTACATTTTCTCATCTTCTTTCCGAGCCTTCAAAATGTTCTCAACTAACTCAGATATTACCTATTGGTTGGCTAGAAAAGAACTCTTGTTCTACAACTGCAATCCAGGTTGAAAGCTTATCACTTGTTCCATCAATTTCTACTCCTTTAGCAGCAAATGAGAAACTCTTCCTTCGACCCTGCAACTCAACGCATTAGCGACCATATTTTCTTTTCTTGAGTTGTACAAATTATATCCGCCGCCTTTGCCTCATATTGAGATTACTTTGAGAGAAGATATAATTCAGGCTTTGGTGATAAGTAAATACTTCAAACTTCTCTCCATGCAAGTAATGTCTCCAAATTTTTAAGGCAAAAACTACTACTGCTAATTCTAGATCATGAGTGGGGTAATTACCTTCATGCTTCTTTAGTCATCTTGAAGCATAAACTATTACTTTCTCATTTTGCATTAACGCACATCCGAGGCCTTTTTTGAAGCATCGCTTTGTATGACAAATCCTCCGCTGACAAATAGTAAAGCTAAGAATAGTGCAATTGTTAGCTTCATTTTTAGCTCTTGAAATCCTTTTTTGCGTGTTTCATCTCAAGTAAACTTTACCCCTTTCTGGGTTAACCTTTTCAAGGTCAAAGCTGTACTTGAAAATCCCTAAATGAACCTTCTGTAATAGCCTACAAAGCCTATAAAATTTCTTATTTTGGTGATTGTCATGGGTCTTTTCCACGTCATTACTACTTCCATCTTGGGTATACTGCTACTCCATCTTTTTAATTAATATGACCCAAAAAAAAACCTATTCTAGCTAGAATTCACACTTACTAAGTAGCATATATTTGATGGTCCCTCAGAGTTTGTAGGATTATCTGTAAGTGTTCTTGATACTCTTCTGGATTAGTATAATAGACTAAAGTGTCATCAACAAAAAATAATCACAAATTTATCCAAATGAATTCAAAAAACTTGATCATGAGATCCATGCAATAGCATTTGTTAATCCAAATGGCATCACTGAAAATTCATAGTGGCCACATTGGGTATGAAAAGTTATTTTTGAAATATCTTCGTCCCGCATTCTCAGTTGATGGTATCCAGACTTAAATCTATTTTTAAGAACACCTTGGCCTCTTGCAACTAATTAAATAGATTATCAATCTGAGGTAAAGGATACTTGTTTACTTATTCTTTATGGTCATATAGTTAAACATCTTATAATTTAACTTAATCTTAATGATTAGTCCTTCCTTACAAACAATGCTAGAGCTCCTCAGCGTGAGACACTAGGTTGGATACATCTTTTATTGAGAAACTCCAACAATTGACTCTTTAATAACTTTAGCTCTACAACATCTATATGGTAGGGTCCCTTAGAGGTAGAACTTACTCTTGACATTAAATCAATGTAAAGTTTATCTCTCTTCTTGGTAGTACCCTAGAAAGATCATGAGGGAATATATTAGAGAAGTCTCTTATCACTTCAATATCTTCTAAGTTAGAAGATGAAGGCTCCACAGTAATCATATGAGCAAGATATGCTTGAATCTTTTAGATATCAATTGGTAAGCCTTAATAGAAGAAATGATACATGCTCCCAAAGGATCCTTATTTCCATAAAAGGTAAAGTTTTTATCTCCTTTCTGATTAAATATAACTCTTTTCCTCTTACAGTATACTAAGGCCTCATTATTAACTAACCAATCCATTTATAATATGACATCAAAGTTTGTCATACTTAAGAGTATAAGATTAGCTTCCTATTTTTAGTTTTCTATTGATAGAGACACATCTTGAAGAAATTTATAAGCTAAAATTTTTTTCCCATAGGAGTTGCCACTTAAAAATATATATATCTAAGTTCCATAACAAGATAATCAATACTAAAAGAAAAATCATGGGATATAAAATAATGCATCAATCCTAGATCTATTGAAACTTTAACAATCTTATCTAAGATCAGAAGTGTACTTCGTATAACTCCTTTTGAAGCTTGAGTTTCTTCCACAAAAATAGCATACTCTCCCCTGACCCTTAGGCTTCTGGTCCGTCTTGATCTCCTCCTGGCACTTCTTCTTAGGGCAATCCTTAATCCAATGTCCTTGTTCACCACAAGCAAAGCATCATCCCTCATTGAAGTAACGGACTCCAGGTGACTTGGAACACCTTTCTAATTTCTTCTCCCCTTGAGCTTGTGTCAGTGGTCCAGTGGGCTTCTAAAACTTTCTATTATTTTGATGTTTAGGGAACATAAATTTTCTCTTTCTTTCTTCAGCCGTAGAACCGCTACTCTGCCCGAGGTCTTTACTTTTCGCTAAGAACTCTTGATATTCATATTCCAACAAAGAGGTCAATATTATTGCCTTTGTGAAAGTAGTAGGTTGAAATCCTACTATTCTACTGTGGAGTCCATTGTTTAAGCCCTTGACAATCTTCTAAGCTTTCCTTAAATTTGTGGGACAAAAGTCAGTAGCAAAGCGCTATAACTGCACAAACTCATTTTCATTCTGGACCACCATCATATTTCCTTGTCATAGGTTCAAAAATTCATTTTCTATCTTCTCTTGTACATGAAAAGGAAAATATTTTTCATACGTACCTCCCTGAACTCTTCCCATTTAATATTCTTATTTTCAAGAAAGCAATTATTTTCTGCAGACCACCACCAGAAGCCACCTCCTTGTTATGGAAAAAATGGCTATATCCGCATTCATGTCTTTAGGGACCTTCATAATCTTAAAGATCATTTCCACTTCAAACATCCATTTTGTGGCCGTCTTCGGACTGTCCTCTCTTGTAAATGTTGGAGTAATTTTCTTGATTCTCTAATAAATTATCCTTCTCACTACAACTGCTCTCATTCGAATCAATGGAGTTACTAATGTGGTTAGGGCTAGGTTGAATCCTTGAGCCTGTAGATGGTGTGTCATCCTCTTCGTCATTAGATCAGAGCAATTTTCCATAGGGTTTCCTGATGCTGCTACTTTTTTAGCTAAAGTTTCATCATGAGCCGATTCATTAGATAGTTTTACCTCTTTACCATTATTAGAAGTCATCTCAGGGTGTTAACAGATTTTAACAAAATTGAATCCACAAGAGACTTTTAAGCAGAAAGTGTTTGTTTATAAACATCTTACTATAAACACATAATTACATGTTCTTTCTTTTTGTCTCACAAGAAGAGGTGTGTTTAAAACAATCCACACAAACCAACACAAAACAACTAAACTACATAATTTAAGATTAAAACAAAACAAACTTTTTGGACTCAAACACATCCTTTCATAGGTGGGAGGGCCTTTTAGGGAAAGAGTTTCCTCTACGAGCCTTGAAAGAAGTAGTGCTCCCTCTTTCCATAGAAGACACATATCATTGGCGAGTGTTATATGTACCACATATGCTCCTTGCCGTAGAGTGGTACAATGAGTTGGAGATATGTGTCATCTTGGATTTGCCAGCCATTTGTCTCTTTTTTAAACATATAACATTAATTAAATAATGGAAAACATCATAAGAAAAATCACATAAACAAAATACTACTTATTTGTGTTGACCGATTAAACTACTCCTCTATAGACAGTGCAACTTTGGGCTCTGATACCAATTGTGACGGCCACCACAAAATAATATATATAATAATATATTCCCGTTCGACACACAAAATTATCATTCATGTGACTAAATGTGATGGACATAGACGCACAAAAAAACAAGATATTCATCGTAACATCTACTCATGGCATTAACGGTGTCATCGCACAAGAAAAACATACATCATAAATACATATGGAATTAATGGATTCAACAGAACATAATATTACTACATTTGCCAAGGATCACTGAGCATAGATTTGGTAGGTATATAGAGCTTTTAATCTCTAGGCATATCCAAACTTTAAACATTGGTTACACAAATAATAACATAGTTTTTATTGCAGCAAATAGATAAATCATTCAAAAATATTTTCCTCTTTCTCCTTCGTCCTTGCTGCATCACTTGTAGAATCTAGGGGTGGGTGAGTATATATATAATCAATAGGTTGAGCTAAAGTCTAAAAAAATGCTAATGAGAAATCCTTGTAAAACCATCATAATCTTTTTACTGAATCTTTTGTTAGAAAGTAAATCATTCATAAAATAGATCAATCTAGAAGCATATCTAGAAGACGTGATACCAAATGGCCTACTCCAACAGTCATGGGGCAATGGGAGCCAATTAGGATGGGATATTTCCCACAATACTCGACACTTGTGCACGCTAGAATAGATT
This sequence comes from Saururus chinensis, assembly GCA_035235625.1. Classification (NCBI taxonomy): domain Eukaryota; kingdom Viridiplantae; phylum Streptophyta; class Magnoliopsida; order Piperales; family Saururaceae; genus Saururus; species Saururus chinensis. The sequence continues at coordinate 29,362,588 of CP141142.1, forward strand.
ATTTTTCTTAGCATGCATCAAAACATAATGATAATTCCTAGTTCATTAGCAAAAGAAGTACATAGAGAGTGCACACACCCAAAACATAATGTAACACATGCAAATCATTTCACAGATTTGCATGATTTAAAAAATAAATCTAACAAGCATATTCAAGCAAAATATTTTAGAAGAATTAACTTCTATTAGCAGAGCATAGGTCTAGAGTATAAAACCCCCTACCTTAACTGTGGGTATTAACTTTCTTGACTTTAGAGGTCTCAAATGGAGAAAACGACCCCACTACGGTGTCCCTCTTTAATGACTCAATTTGGATTTAAAATTGCATAGAACTAGAGAAATAAAGTTTGAAGAGTGGGAAATTGGGTAACAACTGAAAAATGGGGCAGAGCACTATTTATAGCACACTCCATGTGTAGCAATCCTCGTCCCGGGCGACACAGGCCAAACACATGGGTAAGCTTGTGATCGCACAAGTCAAGATGACTAGCGGGTTGGATCAATTCTAGAGTCAAGCCGGGTTGGGTCTAACGGGTACCCGTTTGAGCAGGGGTCTTGTCCACCCATCCATTAGGTGATTTTTAGGGAAAGGGTGTGGTGACCCAATAGGTCTATAATGGACCTATAGAACCCATGAGAATAGATTGCAAAATAGACACAAAAAAATTGTTTTTGAGTTCCTCGAAATTTTTTATGGTTCCCACACATACAATACACTTCTCAGTAATATTTTTTTGGATTTATGTCTATATTACACATGTTCGAATTTGGGCACTCTTGACACTATTCGAAATGTAATATCCAGGAATTTTCTAAATGTAATATATGGGAAATTATGATGTAGGACCCCTTGAATGTCTCATGGGAATAACTTGATCATTCATTGGAATTGGTGACTAAGACCTATATGGATGGATAGTTGACATAATGAGCTTCAAAACGCTACACAGAATGCATTAATCGAAGTTCGGATGAGGGAGACATGACTATTCAAAGTTTAACATAACACACAAGGCCCGTTTACCAGAATTGGATGTGCAAATTGTCCGTTTTATGTAATTATATGGGCCTGATTAATTAATGTTACAAATTTATGTTTTAGGGGCCCAATTAGGTGGCCTAAGTGGGGAGGTTTGGCCCAACTCCTTAGGGATTAGGAATCCTAATCTCCATACTTATAAAAATATAATTAAGGCTCTTGGGGGGAGCTTTTTGCTCGAAGGGGAGGGGAGAGAAGAAATCGTTGTAGAAGTTCTTGTAAGGTCCCTGATTTTTCTACGATTTTTTAGGATTTTTCTGCTATTTTTTTAGTCATTTTCGGCGATGACGCTACGGTGTATTCATATTTATATATACATACCCCATATTTATACCCGTAGAGTTGGGTGTGGGGCTTAGTCGCAGGCTGCGGGCCTCACTGCGCACTTACGGCGCAAATTTTGGAGCTACAATGCGTAACTGATGGGTGAATGCGTATTGAGGGCATAGATGTAAAAATTAAAAAGATTAACTATATATATATATTTCCACCCATCGGATTCCATAGAACTCGACTTCCAATAAAAATTTGACGTCTAGTAGTTTTTGGAGAAACCTGAGCTCGATTCCGGTCGCTCCGTTCTCCCTCCTCCGACATCAGATTCCATCGATTCTTCTTAGGATCCACTTTGCCTCACTGCCATGAGTTTGTAGGTATCGGCTATGACCACCGCCATGGCTTCTTCACTCTTCCATGAGGTACCGAACTTTTCTTTGGGTTTTTCTCTCCTTCAATCCCGTTTTTGAACTGTAGGGGTATGATTTTGATGTCGTTTGTGGCCGCCCTCAACTAGACTTATGTTTAGTTGGCCGCTAGGAACCCATAGGTGCTGGCTAGAGCCACCGCCATGCTTTCTTCGCTCCGTGGTGAGCTACTGGCACTTTGGTCGGGTTTTGTTTCTATTTCCATCTCATTGTCCGTGGGATATTTTGGACGCTGGTGTGTTTTGGTCATCGTCTGGCCACCGGTAGGACTCCGTCTAGCCTACCTCGACCCGGTGTCAGTAGGGGTTTGCCGTTTTCGACCCCGCCTTGCCCCTATTGCCTTGCTCCGCCCGATTAGACGCTTTGGGTGCGTCTCAGGTCATTGCCATTGGCGAGTTGTGGGCCATGTTGACATGGTGGCTCTGCCCTGGTGCGGCGACAGTGAGGGTTAGCCCCACTTGGCCCAACTATACCTACTCTCGGAATAGGCCGCTTGCCTTTGCCCAGCTACCGCACCATGTGTTTTGGTTGTGGGTGGCTATCGGCAACGTCGCCGTTTAGTTTGGCCATAGCTAGGGCCTTAGCCCTATTGGCCTTTTGTGGGCCTTGGGCTGCCTCCTTTCAACCCTCTCCCCCGCCCCTTTGGGTTGCGTGTGCATGTGGCAACGTGTGTGCTTTTGGGTTTAGGCACCGCATTCGTGCCGCCTGACCATCGGTTGGCTTTGCCACCCAGTGGAGTTGACACATGGCCCTCCTCCACCTCTCCTCTGTCCTCAAGCATTGCCCCACGCTCTCCGCCCTTATGTGGGCCTTTGTTGACGCGAAATCGTCACCATTGGGTGCTGTCCACGGCCGATTTTGATGTCTTATGGCCGGCTGAGTACGTCTTAGCCACTGGCCGATCTTCAGTGAGTACACCCTCGACTTCTGGTCGCACCGCCACATATGTTGGCACGATATTTCTCCCAGCCTCCCTAGTGTGCCACCGTGGATCGCGGGTTTTGCCGCATTGACTCCTCGAAACAGTAGCTCTCTTAGCCAGGCAACGGTTTTGACCGCCAACTCCGCCGCCACCGCCATCATCGTGTGCTCACTATCAAACATCTTGATTACAAGGTAGGGGAGCTTTGAACTCGTAATTTTATGATAGCATGCTTTGAATGAGTAGCAGCATGCTAGGAATATATGATTGAATGCTATGGATGTTAGCTTATGGTCCATTTGCATGATGTAAGAGGATGAACTATGCCATGTTGAAATGCATATGACATGCATGTTGGATGTAAGTATGTTTGACGTATGTATGTGCTAGTGATAGCTAGCGTGTATGTTTGAAGTATGTATGGATTATGCATGTGCTAGTGATGGCTAGCGTGCGTGTTTGAAGTATGCATGGATTATGCATGTGCTAGTGATGGCTAGCGTGTATGTTTGAAATATGTATGGATTTTGCATGTGCTAGTGATGGTTGGCATGTATGTTTGAAGTATGTATGGATTATGCATGTGCTAGTTATGGCTAGCATGCATGTTTGAAGTATGTGTGAATGTGTGTGCATGTGCTAGTGATGGCTAGCATGTATGTTTGACATATGCATGTGCTAGTGATGGCTAGCGTGTATATTGACATATGTATGCATGCGCTAGTGATGACTAGTGAGTATGTTTGTAAGCTACGTATGTATGACGATGTGTATGTTATACATATGTGTGAGACATATGTATGTATGATGACTAATTGCCTATGATATGGATATGTGTAAGTGTATGTGAGCAGAGGTATGGGCGATGGACAATAAGAGGTGACAGAGATTTTGTCTGGATTTGGATATGGATGTGTAAGCGTATGACGGATGACAGAGGACATGGGTATGATAGGTGAGGTTTGTCAAACAGTAAGAGTGTTCATAATTGTACAAGCATAACGTACAGATTATGAAGTAAAAAGTAAGCATAATAAGTGAGATATAAGTAAGAGGGCGACAACTGGGTTGGCTCTGAGGAGCTTCATTTGATGTTGTCAGTGTAAGATGATTTGGCCATAAGATGGATGGCAAAGTATGTAAGATTGTAAGGGTTTGATGTACGATGTGTTATGATCATGATGTGGATGGATTAAGTGAAGTCTGTTGCCTCGATGAACTTGGGTTTCGGATCAGGCTCAACTTCAATTTGATCAGGGGAACACAGTATGGTTGAGTGCTTGTGTGGCATAATTGTACCACATAATTTACTTAATTCAAACTTGAATTATAAGCACAACTAATGATAGCGTCGTGAGTTTGAGACCTGAGGGTTCAACGGATTAAGTTCCGTGTTTGAGCTAGCCGATAATGAGTCGGCTAAGCATTTCTCATGTCTTACCATGGTGTTTATCCTACAGGATGTTGTCTGTGTGCTGTATAGAGCACCAGACGTTTGATGCTCTGTTGAGAGCGACATATGTTTACAATTTGGTCTGCGTGCTATATAAGCCCAGACGTTTGATGCTCTATTGAGAGCGATGTACGTTTCCGACTTTGTCTGTGTGCTGTATGATGCCCAGACGTCTGATGCTCTGTTGAGAGCGACGTATATTTTTGATTTGGTCTGTGTTGTATAAGCTCAGACATTGATGCTCTATTGAGAACGTTGTATAATTCCGCCCAAGTGTGGCACTGTATGTTTCTGCCCAAGTGGCACTGTGTGATTTTTGCCCAAGAGTGGCAATGGCACTATAAGACCCATTATGGTGGGTAATTCTATTGGCACTATAAGACCCATTATGGTGGGCAATTCTCTGGCACTATAAGACCCATTATGGTGGGCAACTGCATGACCCCTTATGTATGGGTGTTTATGTTTGCGCGCTTAGGTAAGTAGTATCGTGGATCTACTCTTACATGTTTGATCCAGTGCCCCATGAGCATTGGTTTGCCTTACCTTCGAAAAAGTCCATGACGTCTAGTCACTCCCCGGAGGTTAAGGTGTTGCCCCAGTGACATTCTTTTCCATTCGACATTGGAGCTTATTAGTTGTAATGAGCTTCAGTGGTCGATAGTATGTGTACAATTATGAGTATGAGTATGACTGTATAAATGTGAGCACAACTGTAAGAGTATGAGTGTGAGCACGACTGTAAGAGTATGTATATGAGTATGATTGTGAGAGTATGTTTCTAAGTAAGACAATAAGTATGATTATGTGTAAGCTGTACGAGTAAGAGCTGTACGAGTAAGGTCGTACGAGTATGATTGTACGAGTAAGGAAGTATGTGTGTGTTGTTTGAGTAAGTGTACGATGGTATGAGTAGGTTTGTATGACCCTAGATAAGGGTGCTCGTGTAAGTTTAATTTGATGGTATGATTTTGGCATGATGGTGCATTTGGTATGATTTTGGCATGATGGTGCATTTGGTATGACTTTGGCACAATGGTGCAGTTGGTATGTTTGTATGCGTATGAGCATGATATTGATATGCCTATTTGCTCCATGTTTGAGTTGCATGAACGCATGTATTTATGAACTTAGTGAGTTCACTATTTTGGATTCCCCTACTGGGTATTTTCCTACTGAGTATGAAAATACTCATCACCCTACTTTTTAGCCCCATTGTACGGGAGGTTTTGCAAGTTTGTGCGGAGAGCTCCTGGAGATGGATGCTCATTTCAGCGGTGGATTGATTCCCATTGACTCAGGTATATGCTTCACTCACTGCGAGTTTATTTGTGCCACCTGATGTATTGGGTGAGATGAGACGTTAAGATGTTTATATTCTGGACTTTGGTTCGATTAGATAGTGGACTGTTATGGGACTTGCACTTAGGGATGCCTGGGAGAGATTTGTATTTAAAGTCTATGATCATAGCAATTTATTCGTACGTGTGTTTTTGAGTAGCGCCTGATGATATTTGCTTTGGCCGTACGATGTTTGACCGTATGATGAAAATATTTAGATGGAAAATTGATGTTTAGTGTTTTAAATTATAAATTGTTTTATCAGATTTTGATTTCATCATTTTTCCTCCGATTTACAGATGTTATATTGCAAAAAAAATTTGTGAATTTTAAGGAAAATATGTGAAAAATCTCAGGCGTTACAGTTGTTGGGCGAAGGGGGCCGGAAATGGAGGTGACGATGAGCATGCACAAAGAACGGATGTTTAATGAGGTACGATCACACGCCAATATTGAATTTTATAAGTTGCACTTAATTATCTAATATATGCTTAATGATAAAAAAATAAAGTCCCCGTTAATGTGTGGGGTGACAATGACTACCAACTGGTCCTACTCTGGCCAAGTGATGCATAGGGTCTTCTTGATCCCTAGCACCGAGCTAGGAGCGTTGCACCAAGCCATCAGCCACGCTGCCGGAAGGGATGGACCCGAGGCCCGGCATTGAGAAGCCATCCTGGTAGCCCAACTTCTGGGAAGTCTCCATCTTGTACACAGCTGTAGTTGACTTTGCGAGCCATATTCGGAAGTTCGCCTGCTAGATTGAGTGAAAGATCATAACTTTCTTCGGCCAGCCACAGATTAGGCACTCAACAACAGCGTGGGCTCGGGAGATAAAACGGAGATCCGGACCGTGGCTGGGAGGGCGGAGGATCCGTAGGAGATGCTGAGTGCGTAAAACTGGTAGGACACGAAGGGGGAGTCGAGGATGGAACTGGAGAGCAGGGTCTTGAGGAGGATGGGATTTCCAGCAGGGGAGCAGGCCTGGGAAGCACAACAAAGGTCGGCTTCCGCTGCCTTCTGTACCTCTTCCTCCATTTGAAGGTCTGTAGAAGAGGGGAAGGGATGGGAGCCGGCGGAGTGGGCCACTAGAAGGCGATCGACCCAGTCATCGCCGAGGGTCTGGGTTCCCTCCCCCTGGCTAGCACTGAAGCCACCATATGGCTTGTCACGGGGGCACCTGGGAAATGCCTACCGTGCGGCACTTGCAAGGCCAAATAGCCAAGCGAGTAAGACACTCATCTTCAAGGTCATGGCCTCGTACAATTTGACCAAGCGAGCTGGCTGGAGGGGGACATCTCCTTGCGATGCATGGATCCAACTTAGGCAACTCGGACATTCAAATAATCCATCTCAACCAAGTGCATGCAAGGGTCTTTGTATCTAACATGGCCATAAGGCCGGACGGCTGCCTGATCGGTCAGAGAGCCCCATCCCCACAGTGGATAGGGCTCCGGCATGATAGCTAGCAACACTACAAGCCTTCATTGCCATCCGAGATAGCCGGTTGCAAGGCTAGGCATCATACCTACATCTTTATCATTTTAGTTCACTATGTCCCCCCTATATAGCATAAGAGATTTTTCCTATTTTACTAGAGTGGCAACCAAAGTGGCTGTATGGGCATGGTTCCTCCAAAGTTTGCCAAACGGCCCAAAAACACTCCAAGGGACTCTCCAACACTATCTAGGGGGGAGGGGACATCTTAAGACTCCAAATATGTGCTAGTCGGCCATGTGTCCCAACATAGCCAACTATGTGTGCGCATTGTTGCATGTTTTTTGCGCAATGTTGTGCACACATGTTGCACAATGTTGTGGACCTTCCCTACAATGCCTGCTTACATGATATGCAACACTATGGGCCATTCTCACAATGCATACACACCTAGTATACAATACTTCTACACGTGTGTGCACCCCAACATATGTCATGGATAGTCTGCTTTACTACCTTGTGACACTCTGCTCCACTTGACTCATTGATGCCCTTGTCAACGGTACGGCTCTAGGGGGTCTTCCTCTTGTTTCCAACCGTGGAATGGAATTGCGACGAAGGGTTTACTCTTTTCTTGCGACACATGAAATCTGTTCACACCATGGCTTGGATCATTCCATAGATTGCATGCTCTGGAAAAACTAACTTCCACTTATAGGCCCTCGACTCGGTTAAACCATTGCATGATGAAGTTTTTGCTCAATGCACCCTGCCCATCGGCACAGTCAGAGTACTCTACGGTAATGGTTGCTTCGATAAGTAAGTGCACCCAACTGCTCCACTTGAGTTGCTACTGCACATCGACTAGGAAAGGATACACCAAATGATGCCCAACTCCTTCTCTTGAAGCCAGCCCTGCACTCGAGACACTCGCAAGTTTCCTACACTTCGAATGATTTCTGCCTACATTTCGGCCACACCTTGCAGCTCCCACTGACAAGCTTACACCATGACGTCGAGCCTCGACACTCTTGTCTATCCCCTTGACGTCTCCCAAGAATCGAATGCCGCCTCCACTTATAATAAAGCCCGTTATAGCAATGCAAAGACCTCCTTGACATGTCCCATAACTTCTAGGTCTTCACCACTCAAAGTTTCTAGCCACTCGATTCAGTCAAGTTTCCTCTCGCGATATGTTCCAGAGGCCTACTCCACCCTAGAAGCGGTGACTTTGCTCAAGCTTCGCGTGACTGGTGTGATCACCAGGCTACTACACCACACTTAATGTAGCATACCATCAGGTTTCAGCTCGTGATCCCCTCTAGTGGTCTACTCCACCCTAGGAGTAGCGACGTTGCTCAAGATTTGCGTAACAACTTGGTTACCAAACTCCTACACCTCTCAAGGTGCTGCAATGCCTAAGGCTTCCTCTCACGATCCCCTCCAGAGCTCTACTCGAGCCTAGGAGCAACAACTTTGCACAAGCTTTGCATAACCGACTTAGTCACCAAACTCCTACACCGCTCAGGATGCAGCAAATCTCCTTGTGCATGTTGCCCGCCAGCGGATGAGGCCCATTGCGCCTCACTAGCTAGACTGATGCCTAAAACAAGGAATCCAAGATGGGTGCTGCCCTACCAAGAAAATGGCACTCCGGGCCACCCGCAACCCAGGGGTGAGAACATGTCTATTCTAACACCCAAATCAAACATTCTTTGGATGCGCCGCTTGCATGTTAACCCTATGATCATGGGAGAGTTTTACTCCTGTTCACCCAAAGAACTGTGCCGCCTCTTGCTACGTCAGCTCCCAACCAAAGGCATGACAATTTCTGCCCTCATGTACCAAACTCTTTCCTTTCCTTTTCTTTTTCTTTTTCTTTCAAAACATCGGCTGCACACCTGCACACTGAATGGGTCATATCTCACTTGTCTTCATTTCTCTTTTCAAACCTTGGACCGGATAGTATCCACTATGCCGGAATCCCATGATTCATTTCTCATCGTCCAAGGAAGTCCCATTCTCAGGATCAAAGTCTTTCCATGTGCCAATTTGTACTGCACCAAATTCAGCCTGAAATTGCCCACCAATGAGTCCCATACCTTGTTAGCAAGAAGAGCCCAACTGACCTTGGTGATACTCTTTTTCCACAATCAGGCTGCACATCTATTCAAAACATGACCGCCCACATAGGGCTCAATTTCAGCACATCCTCACCTCGAGGAGTTTCATATTCCATTGGTATAGATAACTGGCTATGTACCCATCAACTCGGTTCAATAAGCTCGTCCACCCACAACATCATCGGGTAGAGAGGGTACAAAGATTCACAAGGCTTCCTGCTGCTGATATGTCCCATACCTCACCGTTAACAAGAGCTTGCTATTATTCATGACATTTTTGAGTCTCAACACAACTCAACATAGCTTTTGTAACATTGTCGCACAAACAGCCAGGGAACAAGAACACTACTGCATGAGATCCTTGTAAACACTATGTCTGTGATGCCAAGTACTGCTTGCACAATCCAAACTAAGTAGGAACCTGGGAACCCGATCAGCCATCATCCATGCACATCTTTTTCAGCCCACATTTCCATCTACTTGCATTTTGCATGGCAGTCCATCTGCCTCGCACTGCCTAGGTCGAAGACCCTTGCATTCAGCTCTTTCCATCTCCTCATCCAACTGTCGTCTTGGTTGCCCAACAAGACGAAACCTTGGCTTTGATACCACTTGTCATGGGGGCACCTGGGAAATGCCTACCATGCGGCACTTGCAAGACCAAATAGCCAAGCAAGTAAGTCATTCTTTGTCAAGGTCATGGCCTCGTGCCATTCGACCAAGCATCCAGCCCACAAAGCCAATCAACAAACCCATCCCGAGGCGGACGTGCGAATGTGCCGGGACATTTTCCAAGCGAGCTGGCCAGAGGGGGACACTTCCTTGCGATACACAGATCCAAGTTAGCCAACTCGAACATCCGAACAATCCATCTCAGCCAAGTGCATCAAGGGTCTTTGTATCCAACACAGCCATAAGGCCGGACGGCCGCCCGATTGGTTGGAGAGCCCTATCCCCCAGAGGATGGGGCTCCTGGCATAATAACTAGCAATACAACAAACCTTCGTTGCCATCTGAGACAACCGGTTGCAAGGCTAGGCATGATACCAACATCTTTGTCATTTTAGCTCACCATGTCCCCCTATATAGCATAAGAGATTTTTCCCATTTTGCTAGAGTGGCAGCCAAAGTGGTTGTACGGGTATTGTTCCTCCAAAGTTTGCCAAATGGCCCAAAAACACTCCAAGGGACTCTCCAACACTACCTAGGGGGAGGGGGACATCTTAAGACTCCAAATATGTGCTAGTCGGCCATGTGTCCCAACATAGCCAACTATGTGTGCGCATTGTTGCGTGTTTTCTGCGCAATGCTGCGAGCATTACGGGCCTTCCCCGCAATGCCTGCATACATGATATGCAACACTATGGGCAGCTCCCCCAATGCATACACACCTACTATACAACACTTCTACACGTGTGTGCGCCCCAGCACGTGTCAAGGATAGTCCACTTCGCTACCCCGTGAAAGGCTGTTGTCCCATGGTCCACCTCCAGCACAAAAATGTGTCGAAGGAGGAAGACGGGGTTTGTGAACAGAACCCAGGGTTGATCCATCCAACCCGGTCATCTGGACCGGCCTAGTTGGAAGGGACTAGGGCTATAAAAAAATACAACACCCTACTGAATTGGGTCCGGTTCAATAGGTTGTGGATTTCAAAAAAAAATTGTAAAAATTACCATCTGACCCAAATACCTTCACGAGTGTTCTGACCAAGTTTTAGCCTAGGGGAAAATCCCATTATCTCTTAATTGACTATTTTACCCTTCTAACTGAGTGACAGTTCACTTACCCGAATTAAGGGCTCCAAATCAAGAGGTTATAGGTTTTAAAAAAACTTTAGAAAAATTACCAATAGACTTTGAGAGGGACACAAGAGTTTTGAAAAAGTTTCAAACCTGGAAAAAATCCCAAAGATTATAAAATGACCCTTTTATTCCTTATAGTTAAATTAACATGCGATATTCACTTACTCGACCTAGGGGCTCCAGTTCAGGGGCCTATGGATGGATTGAAAAATTAGAGAAGTTTTTAGTGAAATCTTATTGTGTACCCTAAATATAGACCAAATTTCATAGGGAGGAAAAATTATAGTGAGTAGATAATTGACCATTTTGTCTCTAGGATTAAGGGTAAACTGTTAAGTCAACTCAGGGTCAGTTTAAGGGGCACATGACATTAGTAAATGACAGGAAAATGACACCGAGTCCATGATGTCAAGTAGTACCATTGAGCCCAATTGTGGACCCATTAGATGTAAATAAGGCCTTGATAAAAATAATAAAAATACCCCTTCGAGTGAACCGCCCACATTCGTGTGAATGGAAGTGCGAATCAGTTCGAGAGTGGAGCCTTCTCATAGGTCAATGACTTAAGATCAATAGAAGGGCAATGAGATGATCAAAATGACCCAAAGGAGGGTATCATACCCCTAAGTGGTAAAATTACTCTAATGCCCTTAGGGCAGTATATTTCATTTCCAACGAAACTGATAACCTAGTTAACCAAGAGTTAAGGTACCTTATAATGATATTAATGGCTTCAATTGGAGGGGGTGTGACTAGTAGGTGACACGAAGACCTCTACAAGTTACAGTGTCATTGGAAACATGGGGAAGAACCCTAATTCTCAGGGTTTAAGGTAGTATATTACATGTGTCTGCAACCCAATCCATCGATCCACTAGGATATTATATACGTAACTCGTTTAATGCGTTAAAGTTATTTACATTCTCGGGCTTGAATTCATTGAGCTCTAGCCCTGCAAATGAGTGCAATGGGCCTCTGTTTCTTATTTATGTACTTGTGTGAGTGCATGTATTTATGTTGCTTAATCCGATGTATGCTTTTATTGTTGATGCATTTAATTATATTGGTAACTTGATATTAATGAAGATTAATCAAGAGATATTGGTTTCTATTGGCTTTAGGGGATAACATCTAATCAAGATAAAGACTAAAATACTCTCAATAAGGTTTGGGATAAGTTAATGGAGTTAACGAGGCCCTGGCATAGAATTTAACCTTAGTTAATGAATCAAATGTAGTTATGGGAGTTTACCCAAGTCTCATGGAGACTATTAGGGTTTGGGGATGTTCTCCGACTCATAGCTCAGTGGATAAGCTATGTATTGGACCAATTCACAATATGAAGAGGACCCAAATGGCTGGGTGGATACTTGACTGAATAAAAATAATCTAGTTTAAGTTTTGAATATTTGAGGGAGTCAGTGGCCATAATTGGTAATACGGTTTGGGTATTGTCCGGAGAGGTCTCTATAGCGGGTTTCCCACAGGTCTTCACAGGAACATATAGTGCATACAAAAGGCTGAGTTGTATGAGTATCATGGGAGGCTTGTGCTTCTCGCCAATCTATGTCCATGAGTTGAGATCTTCTTCTCCAAAATCGTGGTAGGCTATTGAGAGCCCTGGGGATTTGGATCAAGCTACTGTTAAGCAGTCTACTCAAATGTTGGAGTCCTATATCTGGAGATTTCTTCGAGAGTTGAGTTATCTTTGAGTGAATACATATTGGATAATATTAATTATTGAACGAGGGTTGTGAGATAATTAATAACATTGTTTAATATTGCTTGTTTAATTAGAAAAGTGGAACAATTAAAGGACTTGCATAAAATGTAGGTTAGTTGAAAATGCTTAAGCATTGCATGTGTGATGCTATGCTTTTTAGGATAGTGTAGTTTTAGGCAGAACTACATCTAGATCCAATCTTATTAGAAATATTGGAGATGTTATATGATGAGTACGTAGGTAACTAATATCAGGTGATGTTAGCTTGATCCAAAAAATATTAATAAAACCTTTTGCCCCTTTAGAAGCTCTTCTCCTGAGGGTGGAGATGTTATGTTGTTATTGTTATTTGTTTAATTGGTTGTAGGTTCTCCAAAAGACGACAAGTGAGACTAAGATTGACGAGCACAGGATGATGTTCCTCATTTTTGCAATTTTGGTACGTAAGTATGTCATGAGTGTCAACTTAGTTATTTATTTTCAGATAGATGACAGACTTGTATTTGGATAAGCTGTTCTTACTAAATTTTTAAGACATGTAATAATATCATATGATTTGATTTTCATATTTGCGAACCTCAGTTATCATGACCTAGATATTTAATTGAATGATTTGTTTGATATTTATGAAAAAAAAATTTCTCGTGACTTACGCTTTTATGCTATTTAAAAAGACTTTAAAAAAAACCGGGTCGTGACATGAAAAACCTCAACAATCTCTACAAAATACAACCCGTTACCAAATTGGTCCTAAATAGAAAATGCACACTTCACGTTGCAAAGTCCTTTGACACTATTGTCCTCTCCAACCTATGACCTAATATTAAGCTCATGAGATTTGGACTTCTTGTTGCATACTATGAGTTAATTGGGCAGAGGATCCTGGAAGTGTGTATTGTAATTAAAGCTTGCAAGAGAGACCTTTGTTTAATATATATTTTATATCAAATTTATTTTATTTTTTATTAAGTAATATGTCTTTATGCATACATCGATGTAAAAAAACATGTTGCTGTATCATTTTAACAAATTCACAAAAATTTTAAATTCTTTATATATTTCATTATATAAACTTTCTAATTCATTGGGCAGAGGATTTATGTGCAAATGGACTTCTCTAACTTAGACGTCTCTCCTTTGAACCTTTCTTCACCATGAAAGGTACATTCTCTATCCATATTTAATCGATGGATTGTTGCTTTCCTCTTTAAGCCCCTTCTCATCAGAGTCATCTTAAAGCTGTCTTTCCGTGGTAAGTCCAAATGTTGCTCTTTTTGTTACACTACTTATCATTTTCTAGGGAAGGGAAATAAAAAATCTAATATTTTATATTCTCTACTCTTTAAAGACTAATTGGGAGCTTAAAGGAATTATTCATGGAATTAAAGAAAGAACATATCTATATGCACCCTAATAATCTCTTCAGTGCCCTGTTTTACTCATGTATATTTATATGAATGGTTTACAGGGTTATTGCAGTATTAAGGAGATTATTGGGGTGCATATAAACTCATTCTTAAAGAAATTGTCTCTACATTTGCTAGTTGCTCTGTAATGTATATCTATCGAGAGCAAAATCAGGTTACCGATGCATTGGCTAACTATGCTATAGTTGGTTTCTTCCGCCCCCAATGAGCTTACAAAGAATCTCCATTTAGATATCTCAGGTGGTTTCTTCGATAGATGTTGTGTCCTTTAGTCTTTTTTTTTCCTGTACAAAAAGAAACATATGTTCATTTTTCCCTACTACATCACCAATTATTTCCACTTCAGGGAAACCACTCATCTCCTTCCTTTTAACTGTTATTAATAAATAAAAGTTAGCATTATGCTATGTCGGATTAATATCGGAGGGCGTTTGAGTATCACGGGGTGTTTCCTGTAAATAGATTGCACAGCCCAAAAGTATATAAATGGGACTAAAAAACTCTGAAAAAGCTAAAAACCAGGCTTAGCTGTGTTAAGGAGAATAAGAGAAGTCGCCTGAGTTTCGCAATTACAAGAGTAGAAAGAAAGTTAGGGCATTCTTTGTTGGACAGGAGGCTTCATTAATGGCCCACATAGGAGAAAAGTATAAAGCAAATTTCAATTTTCGCGTGGGCCACCCCTTGGCTCCTTTCCAAGCTTCCAAATGCGGGTACAGTAGTCTGGAGCTCGTTGACACATTACGAACAGTGGCAGCAGAACAACTCACGGAATCTTGAAATTAATCATTGAATAGGCAATAGATTCAAAGAAAAAGAGTATGTTTAAGAAGAGACGTAATTGGCGTCTGACTTTGTTCATGCCAAAAGTCGGAGTGGTAGGTGGCGTCCGGTAAAAATGAGGGTTGGTATGCGCGTGAGGCTCATCACAGTCTTCTCTTTGTCTTCTATTACAGACCTCGTATTTTCCTGTGCGGTGGTGGTCCACCTATTAGTACTTTGAGTATTGCTACACTTGACACGTGATGAGACTACCTTAAATTATTTACAAATTAGTGGTGTTCACCTTTTGAATCAATAGTTTCTTAACGATAAGATAGCCTCAACACCTACAAAGCATCGCGTCATTCTAGTACTTCAAACCACATATTCGATATTATAGTGTTACTTCCTTTATTTTATATTAATATTTTATTTATGTTAAAATTTAAAGTTGTATTAGGTGGTGTGGTGGCGAGGCCACACGACTGTTTGACAGCTCAAAAATGTGTTTTCCCAATTGGTGGTGCGAAATGGGAATTGAGCATAAAAAAAACTATCGGAGAGTAAAAAAGAAGGCGTGGGTAGGAAATTTATGGCCGGAGGCAGGGCGGAAAGGTGATGGCTGGCCGTAAATAGCTCTCGACAGCTTTGTGGCTATTCTCTTAGTTCCAAAAGGCCAAAACATCAGGAAACAAGGAAAAACCAGTAGAAAACAAGGAGGAGCAAGGAAGGGGCAACGATGATTCTAGCTCGTGGCAGTCGGGTGGAGCCAAAGTAGGTGGAGGATGATAGATTCCGGTGGTGACAGCTCTTCGACGGCCCAAAATTTGAAGCATAGAGAAGAGGGAGAGATTTGAGAGGAGATGGAAGACGCTATGAGGGTCGGGGAGAGAGGCTTTGGCCAACACAACTGTTGTTTTGGCCAGCACCACAACTATCATGGTGGCTGGGTGGACAAATTTCCAACAAAGGGTAATAGGAAGAAGCGCCGGCAGTAGCGTACTGGAGAGACCATAGTCCATTCAGGAGGGAGGGGGCTTGGTCTCTTCCTAAAAAAAAAAACCAATCGCAACTCAACGAGCCATGATTTATTTTGACTTTTTTTTTAAACAAGCTACCTTCTCACACTCGCCATGATCTATCATATCCACTGTACTTCCAAAATCCATGCCAAAACTACCTTTTTATGCACCCATGCCTCCTCAATCATGCCAAATCCCACTCTTTCCGAACTAAAGTTCTCTTTCATGCGTCAAAGCCTTCTTTTACACGTCGAAACCCTCTCTACGCATCAAAAGTATTATTTTACGGGCTAAACTTTATTTCCTCTCTCATTTTCTATTCATTTTTTTCTCACACCAAAGTCTTCTGAAGTGCAACCATACCCACTACCTATGACTAGGACTCACACCTAACGTTATGATTATGAATATTGGGGTAAAATATAAAAATTAAATATGTCGAGGCCTCAAAATTTTCTTATCTGAGATGAATAGAAAAATAGTAAAAAATTTACTAAAAAATTAGGGACATTACAATAACAGTCGACACTTGTGACATTCGACAACTGATAGTCGACAATCATGTGTTTAAAATTTACTTTTTTTCTATCTAGTTTGTTAAGATAGTTCATTAAAAATACTTTAAGAGATATTAACACTCATAATGTTACCTTATATCCCCTTTATTGCAATAAATTTGATTGTTGACTCTCGATTGTCAATATGAAGTTTATCTAGTTTAATATGTTCATGAGTTTATTTTTCAAGATTTAAGCTTATGGAGAAAAAAAATAAATTTTCAATAGCTCTACGTGCTAGTTTGTGACCAGTTTCGTTAGACTTTTGGGAGGAGGAATAGGAGGCGATTGAGAAGGAAAAGGGGACGAGGAAGAGGAAGAGGAGGAGAAGGAGGAGGGGAGGCGAGGAGGAGGTGATGGCAGAGGGGAGGAGGAGAAGTGGATGGTGGAGGAGGAGGTAAAGATGAAGTCAGAAGAAGAAGAGCCGGCAGTAGAGACAACATAGTTGGTGGTGGAGGTGGTGGAGCTAGTGGTAGAGGTGGCAGAATTGAAGACAGAGCTGATGGAAAAGAGAAGCAATGAGTTAAGTGATGTTAAAAGGAAAAACATAGGAAATGAGTATTTTAGACAATTCATGCCACATCTATATATATCTACACGTGCATAAGGCCATTTTGTGAATTCCAGGGAAATGTGAGACATTTTATGTATTAATGTATATTCAAAGGTCATTTTGGCAAGTTGATCTACTTGAATTTGCATATTTTTAATACTTTTCAGAAAATACCCGAAGATCTCTATCAAATGAGACCTACCACCCAACTACTCCTAAATATGAATAATGTGCTCCATGACACAAAATTTCTTTACAACATTGCCGACCTATGACATAATATTTAGATTGAAATTCATAGTTACCACCTACGAGTGTATATGGGTTAATGTAGAGCTTATATATAAAACTTATTATCATTGTAATCCCAAAAACAATATATTGAAACTATAGTATGTAAGGGAGACCTTTGTTCATTAATTTTATTTTATCTTATCTAATCTATATTTACACTCATAATGTGTGTGCATCCTTGCTAGTCTAAATAAAATAAAATAAAATATTTGATTAAAAAAAGGGCACTTAGTAAGATTTGTAAGACATTCAACATAAGATATCAAACAAGCACAAACTACTTCACCAATTAGAGAAGCCAAATTTGAAGCAATGTCATTTATCTTCATAACAAGATATATATAGAGTTTTTTGGCTATTTGGAGTAAATCGTTAGACATTTATCATATCAATCAAAGATAAATCTTGCCTTGATAACTAACAAACAAAAAAAAATTATAACAAAAAAATTCTTAATATCCAAACTTATTTCTATATTCATAAAACTGGCCATAAATGCTTTAGCTGCTTCAACAATTTCCTATGCTTTATCCTTATCCCCAAGTATATGCCAAATATAAAATTTAATAAATTATGTAACATTAGCATGAAGATCGTTGCCAATAACAATCGGGCCAGGTTAATGAGAATAGAATGGTTGAATGGGTAGTTGGGTATAAGAGGTTGTTTGGATAGTGAATTTGGTGTCTTATTTAGCTAATTGTGTTTTTATTCCACCTTTTTGGGCAGAAATTATGTTTGGATCAAATGGATTTAAAATTCTGCTGAACCAGCCATTCTACCCCAATTCAACCCATTCCGTTAGAATCTCCTTGTGAGGAGATTCAGCCCATTCCACCTAGTTAAAAATGATGATAGAGCCTCAATTTCTAATATTACTCTTTATTAATCAGAACCAAAAAATGAGGTGCACCTTTCTCCTGTAACCCTTACTCCTGCCCAAGTAAAAAAACTAGTGTTTGTTCTCTTCTCCGCCCAACAAAAGTGCCCTGCTGACTCAATGCCCTGCTGAATCAACATTCCAATTTCATCTTGATTCAATGTCCAAACAGCCCATAAATATATCAGGTAACAAGTAATGGGTATGGAGGAGGTGATACCCATTGCCTACATAGTTAATAAACAAATAGGTAAAATTACCTGCATATTTTACAGGTTACCTGATTATAAATTAGCCTCCCACAAACTTTAGGTCAGGGAGATGGGTGCATGGGTTCCCATTGAAGCCTTAGTTTTAACATCCCTAGCATGTTTATGGTAGTATGGGCATTGTCGACTTGTCACCCTCCTTTGCAATGAAGAATTTTTACTGTTCCCCTCGAACAATGAGCCCATCGTAAGTTTTATATGAAAACTATTGATATTTAAAATCGACAACGCATATGCTAGTGTATGTTAACATTTATTAACACTAATCTTTTAATGTGTGTTAGTATATGTGCCGTCATGTCCAAGGTTTGTTGTTCTTTTTGACATCTGTTACCCTGACACAAATCTTTTTGGTTCTTATTCCCCCTCTTTCAGATATCATCCATTAACTCTGCAAATAAACATTTTCTAAGCTTATCCTGTAGCTAATGGAATCTTAGCCCGCCTCACTTGACTTTGCATACTCACTCTAGGTGAGTTTGAGTGCCTTTGCTCCTCCTGCCCACTTTCTTCGGATCGTTTTGATGATGCTAAGGAGAAGAAGCTTTTGATTGGACTCGAGAGGTTGGGAAAAGTGAGAAGTATTACATGCCCTATTTTGGAGCGCTTGGCATCCATTTTTCTTACTTAAATTAAAAAGGGAATGGCCATAATCCAATGGCTCTGTAAGGGTAGGGAGAGTTGGGAAAACATACCTTGATGGAAACCCCTTGTACTCGACCTGATTTGGGCTTTGTGGTAAGCTTAGTGAGTAGATATCAAAGTTACCCGAGAATGGCACACTGGTTAGCTGTTAAGTGGGTGTTTAGGTATTTATTGATCATTAAGGGAATGAAACTCACATATCAAGCCAATGAGCTATCTGTCATTGGGTATAATGATTCAAACTATGCAAAGGACCCCTATTATAGAAAACTTACTGTCGGTTTCATGTTCTTTGATCCGCAGTGTGGATCAAGGAATTTCTATCTGGGCTAAAGCTAGAAAAAAGATAGATCACATCCCACTTAATTCTGCACTGCTGCCGAGTCGTCGAACTTATCCACAAAGGGATTCGTGGAATTTTAGTTTGTGGATTGAGTTGGGGGAAATCTATCAAAGCTAGGCAAATTGATAAACTCCTTTCCCGCCGCTGCTAAGGGAGAGCAAGAAGCAAAATAAAATGATTGTTTTTATAAAAAAAACTAGCGCCCCCTTTTAGGTATGCGGGTACTAAGAGTCCTCTCACTGGGTGGGCTTGGAGTGTCCTAAGTCCTAGCTACTTATGCGGAGAAGGGAAGAAGCCAAGCAATTTGGGTTCCCCTTTATGGGGATAAAATAACAAAATATAGTAGGAATTTTATTCCCCACCTATCTCAGGCAGAGAATTAAATCCGGTGCGAGACGATTCTGCACATTCAATTTCATGGTTCAACGGTTCTCATGAGTAATTTATGCTGGGCTCGTTATGCTAGGCTCATTATCATAAAAGAGCATAAAAAAAAACTCTTTCCATAAGGAGCCTGCCCTTTCCCAAGCAGAATTTCGAGGAATACCGACTCAGATCAGTTCGAATTCAATAAAAATCCCATGAAGTTACGAGTTACAACGCCTAATACCAAAAAAGTGGGATTTGAATAGGCCAGATTCATGTGGGCATTCCAGGTTTGGCCAACCCGCTGGCCCGGTTCTTCAAACCTCAAAAAACTACATAGATGCGTGTCACCTAATTACCCAGAAAAACATTTCTGTGAAAGCAATGGGAAGGTGAAAGCAAACAGGCTGGGTGTTGTAATGGGAAGGTGAAAGCAAACATGTTCTTTTGGCTTCCGCCAAATTAAAAATTCAAAACCATAAATAATAACCAACATCCGTCTTTTAATTAATGGTAATGAGTATGAGCATTATTTCGTCTTCTATAATAGAAACAAGCAGCTAAATTTTAACTACTCTAGCATCTGTTGCTGCTGTTTCTCATTGTTGGTTCCGACATGTTGGAAGCTCTAACAACAGTACTTTTGCTACTATTGCAAATCTGTCAAGCTAAAGTCATAGAGGAGCTTGTGCCGCACAAGTTCAGCAGATCTAAAAGCATTTGTTTACGAGAAAGAAAAACGCAGAAAGAGATTGAAAGAAGAAGAACGACGACATGACTTCAGTAACTGTTATATGCTTGCCACTTTAAGCCTACAAAAATACTTTTGAATCTAGTGAACTAAAAGAAAATATGATTTTTTGAGGAGTATATGCAGTTGGGCTTTGTTTTTATAATAAAGTATAAAGTGGCCCAACTGTCTCAATTGACACTGTTTTGGCCTATGGGCATATAAAACTATATGAGTAATGTGCGTAAGTTAGAATACTCATTAAGCTGTGGTTTTAAGTGGCAAATCTGAATCATTAGATGACGTATAGATAGATGGTCAGGATTCTAGGGTTCTTAACAATAGTGTCCTAGTTTAGTTATAAACATATCATTAGCCATCCTAATTTAGTGCCTTAAGCGAGATTACTTTTAGTCAAATTCTAAACCAGAAACACATTGTAGCTTTCAAGAAGATTAGCAGAAAGGCTTCATTGAAGATTCTAATGGCTACAGGTATGCCTAAATCTCTTGCGTTAAGTTCTATAAATTGGTATCAAGGCAAATTTATTAATTGCATGTTCAGAAAAAAAATTTGACTGATAGCAAATTTAATTTATGTTTACTGTCGCTGTTTTTTTCTGGTGTAATGTTCACTATTGTAGCAATTTTTTGTTTTTGTCGTTGTGACTGGGTGGTTGCTGGATAGTCGCCAAACTACAGGCCGGAACAGACGCACCAGTCGGCCAGAGCCGCTACCGCCAGGCGATGGGCTCTGGCCGGCGCCATCGCTGCATCGGTTGTTTCAGATTTGTTCGTACAGTCTGGAGACAGATTAGAAAAAATGATTTTTTCTGTCTCTACGCATCGGTTTCTGCTTTCCAACCGCCGTGTCTTCTGGCTATCGACCCCTATCTCCGATCCTGCCTGGCGCTAGCTAGCGCCGCATCCTCACCGTGTTTGGACTTTGGCCGGAGCTGCTGCTACACACAGAGCTGCGATTTTCATTGCGTGTTTTCCAACAGCCTTTAATGTCATGTTTTAGATCCGTTGCCGTCGGCCATTGTCATCATGAATAGGGGCTGGATCTCGATCAACTACCATCGGGTGAAACGTTTTTCAGCCTTCTGGGCTACCAACAAGCGTCACACACAGTCGCAAAGAATTTTCTCTCCCTATTCGTTTTTTTTTTTCCGATATGCCCGCTAAAGGCCACAACTTTCGGGATTATTGGCAAATTTGTATTTTTCGGCCTAAGGCAGTATGTTTTTCTGCCAACATGTTTTTTGGTGGCCCCTTTTTTTGGATGGCGGCTAGTGGCTCCTATAGGATTGTCTTCAACCTCTCTGTCGAGAGGTTGAAGATGACCCACAAAAGCGGGTCGCCTCGACCCGTTCTTGCAGGTCATAGCTGACCCACGCCGCGATCCGCTCCTGTGGGTTGTAGCTGACCAGCGCTGCCTCGACGGGTTTTCACTAATCTGCATCGCGGATTGACCCTGCCCAAACCGGGTCTCCAGACCCGGTTTGGTCAATTCTGGGGCAAAAAAAAATCCTTTTTGGATTTATTTTTTTATATACAGTTATGATTGCATGTATGTAATGGATGTATTTTTTAATTATCATGATTAAGACTTTATTAATGTTATGGGGCGGCTAGGGGATTATATTGCAATCGTATATTTTATCAATTTTTTTAAAAAAAATTGTTAAGTGCACCACTTATGTAATTTTGAGAGAGAGTATATAATACTTATTGTAAGCAACCCCCGAATTCAAGGACCTATTTAGAGGCGGATGCAGTCATGAAGAATTAATGTATATTTTTTTAATTTTAGGGGCTTATAGCTTCCAACTTGTACATTTTTTTAAGAAGACTGTATAAAGACTTTGGACTATATTTTTTAAATGTGGTGTATGGTGATGGAACCCTGGCCGAGTCCCAAAAGCATGTTGATAAAAATGACATTAATGCCTTCGTCAATTTTTTATATGGATATTTTTATGATTGTTTGATAAATAATTGCATTTATTTTGTTACTTGAAAATGTGAATAGCACAAATTCAGTTCCCACGTCCGTTGAGATGATTTAGGAATGGCCAAAGCATCCTAAGTAACTTGTCAACGTGTGAATCATATAGAATGTTACCATGAGGTGCATTGATTCACATACATAAAAATATTATGCTATCATCAAATTTTGCTTATGTGATAAAACTGTCATCTAGCCCCAAAGGGAGGTGGTAGTTAGCATTACATAATTATGATAGGGTGGAGGGTTATATATTTTATCATGGGTGAATCCCTATGCCCAAAGGTGTGTGATATTCCTATAATATTTTATGTATAACCCACTAGCCTTATCATGAGACAAAATAAATATTTGATTCTATATGGATTAGTAATTTTGATGTAGATTGCAACCTTTGCCCAAAGGGAGGTTTACAATCTTACTAAATGATTTTAGCATTGGCTATTTTCATGTTTATGTTATTATTTCTTGCTCTCTTTAATGTTTGCATATATTTATTCTTTTATTACAGCTTATCCATCTTTTATTTTTGACCCTAATTAGCATATTTCATTATTATCTGGGGACAATTTTACGGATTGGAAGGAAAAACTTCTTTTACTGTTAGGGTACATGGACTTGGATTTGGCATTTCGTATAGATGTGCCCACCACTCCTATGGAAAAAAGTACGCCAAGTGAGGTAGCATCTTTTGAAAAGTGGGAGCGGTCCAACCTCTTAAGAATGATGGTCATGAGGTCTTACATAAATAAAAGCATTAGGGGATCCATCCCAGAATGCGCTACAGTCCAAGAACTTTTTAAAACTATTGAAGCTCAATTTAAGAGTTCTGATAAAGCCTTAGCCAGCACCTTAATATCCAAGTTGTCATTCGTAAGGCTAACAGATGACAAAGGGGTGAGAGAGCATATCATGTAGTTGCTAATCAGTTAAACAACATGAAAATAAAGATTGATAACACTTTTTTGGTCCACTTTATTCTGAACTCCCTACCTACACAACATGGGCCATTCAAGATCTCTTATAACACACATAACACTCAGTGGTCAGTTAATGACCTTATGAGTATGTGTGTACAGGACGAAGGGAGACTTAAGCAAGAGAAGCTAGAGTGCCCATTTGGTTTCTCATAATGGACAAAAGAAGTATAATCATAGTGCTTCAAAGAATAAAGCTGGTAAAGGTGTGCCAATGAAGTCTACTGGTGTCACTAAGGAAACCAAATATTTTTTCCGCAAGAAGAAAGGACACATAAAGAAAGATTGCACTAAGTATCAGAAGTGGCTTGCCAAGAAAGGAGGTAATTTTATGTCTTTAGTGTGTTATGAATTTAATTATGTTGATTCTCATCATAATAACACATGGTGGATTGGCTCTGGTTCCACAATCCATGTTTCTACTATCATGCAGGGGTTTCTCAGTCTAAGGAAACCAAATGATGGGGAGCACAACATCTATTTTGAAAATAAGATGTGTTCGAAGGTTGAAGGTGTGGGGACATATAGACTTGTTCTCCATACAAGATATACCTTAGATTTGGAGAGAACTTTCTATATTCCTAGTTTTTCTAAAAAATTAGTTTCTATATCAAGACTAGTGCCTTATGGCTTTAATTTTTAGTTTCTACTTCATTTAGATTATTAAAGATTCAGTCGCCATTGGTTCTGGTGCTTTGATTGATATACTATATTGTCTCTCTTTGTATGTTTCCTTTGAACAATCTATGATGTCTGTGCAAAGAAGTGTTATTAAAAAGAACTCCTATATGTTATAGTACAGGCGGATGGGGTATATCTCCATTGACCACTCAAAATGATTAATAAGAGAAGAAATTTTAAAAACTCTTAACTTTACTGATCTAGAGACATGTATAGATTGCATAAAGGGAAAGCAGACTAACAAGTCTTCTAAGGGTGCTAAGAGGCATGATGAGAAATTAAGCACCATACACACTAATATCTGCGGACCATTTAGTACTCTCTGTCTGAATGATCAAATGTATTTCATTACCTTTATAGATGATCATACCCGATACAAGTATCTTTATTTCTTAAATGAAAAGTATGAAGCATTTGATGCTTTGAAGACTTATAAGGCAGAGGTAGAGAAACAATTTGGATTGAGTACCAAAATTGTTAGATAAGACAGAGGAGGGGAATGCTATGGCAGGTACATAGAGAGTGGACAAAAACTTGGACCATTTGCACAGTTCCTAAAGGAAAATGGTATTATTGCGCAATACACAGTACCAGGCACACCGCAACAAAATGGTGTTGCTGAAAGGAGGAACAACACTTTGATGGATATGGTGAGGAGTATGATCAGTAACTCCTCTCTTCCTCTCAATATGTGTAGTGAAGCCTTAAAGACAGCCGTATATATTTTAAATCAAGTTCCATCTAAAGTCGTTCCTAAAATACCCTTTGAGCTATGGAATGGATGGAAACCTAGTTTAGATCATATGCACATCTAGGGTTGTCTTGTTGAGGTTAGGGTGTACAATCCACTTAAGAAGAAGCTTGACCCTAAGACTATCAGTGGATTTTTCATTGGCTATGCATAAAGTTCTAAGGGTTATAGGTTTTATTGTTCATCTCACACCCCTACAGTAATCGAAGCATGAAATACACGTTTTCCTGAGCAAGGCAACTTCAGTGAGAGTATTTTCCCTAAACACATTGTGTTTGAGAAAATATGGGTTCCAGTTGTTATACCCACATCCGATGGAGGAATACATGCTACATCGCCTATGGTGCTTCTAGAGCAGCCTCTCATTCATTCATCATCCCCTCAAGAACAAGTTGTTGAAGTTCCTATTGTACAGGAACCTCCGTCTGTTGATGAAATAGGACTTCAAAGGTCCTCAAGAGTAAGGAAACTTGCACTCCCTTCTGACTATGTTGTATACCTTCAGGAGTCTAATGAGAATGTTGGACTCATTCATGATCATATTACATATTCACAGGCCATGTCTGTAGATAACTCTAGCAAATGGTATGATGTCATGCATGATGAGATGAAATCTATGGCTGATAATCAAGTCTGGGATCTCATAGAGTTACCGCAGGGCGCTAGGACTCTAGGACTCTTGGCTGCAAATAGGTCGATAAGACTAAATTAGATCCATCTAGTAACATTAGCAGATATAAGGCCCAACTTGTAGCTAAAGGTTTTCTTCAAAAAGATAGAGTTGACTATAATGAAACCTTCTCTCCAATTTCTGTAAAGGATTCATTGAGAGTTATTTTGGCACTTGTAGCTCATTTTGACTTAGAGTTACATCAAATGCATGTCAAGACGATGTTCTTAAATGAGGATCTTGAGGAGAAGGTGTATATGACTCAGCTTGAAGGATTCACCTCAGATAAAGGAAGTCATCTGGTTTGTAAACTCAAGAAGTCAATATACGGATTGAAATAGGCCTCATGACAATGGTATTTGATGTTTAATGATGTTATTACTTCATTTGGTTTTAAGGAGAACATTGTTAATCAATGCATATACCTTAAGGTTAGTGGGAGCCGTTACACTTTTCTGGTCTTGTACGCTGATGACATTCTACTTGCAAGCAGTGACTTAGGGATATTTCATGAGACTAAGCAGTTTCTTTCTTAGAACTTTGACATGAAAGATTTAGGAGAGGCATCCTATGTCACAGGGATTGAGATTTATAATGAAAGATACAGAAGGATCCTTGGGTTGTCTTGATAGGCCTATATCAATAAAGTTCTGAAACGGTTTAACATGGAAAACTACTCACCTAGTGTAGCTCCTATTGTGAAGGGTGACAAATTTAGCTTGTTCCAGTGTCCAAAGAATTCTTTGGAGTTGGAAAGCATGAAGGAAATTCCTTGTGCATCAGTAGTTGGTAGTATGATGTACTTGGAGGTCTGTATAAGACTTGATATTGCCTTTGCTATGGCAATGCTGGGTAGATACCAGAAAAATCCAGGGATGGATCATTGGAGAGCTGCAAAGAAGGTTATGAGGTATTTACAAGGAACAAATGATTACATGCTTACATACAGACATTCTGATCATTTGGAACTGGTTGGATACACAAATGCAGATTTTGCTGGTTGTGTTGACTCGAAAAAGTTGACATCGGGTCATATTTTCCTTTTGGCAGGCAGTGCTGTCTCTTGGAAAAGTATTAAGCAAACCCTTACAGCGTTGTTCACTATGGAGGTAAAGTTTGTTGCTTGTTATGAGGGCACATCACATTCTACTTGGCTGATGAAGTTTGTCACATGACTTACTATTATGGATTCCATATCTAGGTCGTTAAAGGTGTTATGTAATAATTGTGCTATTGTGTTCTTCACAAAGAACAACAAGAGTGAAAGTCGGAGTAAGCACATCGACATCAAGTATCTTGTTGTTTAAAGAAGGGACAGTTGTTATTGAGCATATAGGTACTGAGCTTATAGTTGTTGATCCAATGACTAAGGGCTTACCCCTTTCTCTGTTTAAGAGTAATGTGGATCATATGGGTCTTATTAGCTCATTGTGCATTTGATTTTGCTTATGTACTTCTAAACTTTACTCATTTATCATAGCAATTACAATTTCTTTTCTCGTTGTGTCTCATTTTTTAGTCCACTTAAGTATGTGACAATATTTGCAACATGAGTGGGAGCATGCCTTCACTCATAAATATATTTTGCCACATATAGCACTCAAACAGAATGAATTAGTTGCATTGTGATACATGGAAGGGAATGTTCTCCTCCGAGGACATAACTGCCTTGATTCATGCGATTACGACATTTTGTAAGAGTATAAAGTTACCACATACAGTTCGAAGAGTATTATTTTTTCAAAAATTGTATGCGCATACGAAAGTCATTTTAAAGTTTCCCATTACCCACTTGGTTATTTTTTAACTAAAATATTTTTCTCAAATTTAGTTTAATTGAGCAAAGTGGGAGATTTTATTCCTTTTATAGCTCAATTGAGAAGTTATGCCAAGTGGGAGAATGTTGGGCTTTGTTTTTGTAATAAAACATAAAATGGCCCAACTGTCTTAATTGACATTGTTTTGGGCTTTTAAAACTGTCTAGGTAATGGGCCTAAGTCATAATACTCATTAAGTTGTGGTTTTGAGTGGCTAATCTGAACCATTGGATGACCTATGGATGGACGGTTAGGATTTTAGGGTTCTTAACAATGCTGTCTTGGTTTAGTTATAAATACATCATTAGCCATCCTAATGGGGTACCTTAAGTGAGATTACTCTCAGTTAAATTCTAAACCAGAAACACATTGTGGTTTTGAAAAAGATTAGCAGAAAACCTTCATTGAAGATTCTAATGGTTACAGGTATGGCTAAGTCTCTTGCATTAAATTCTATCATATCCTAGTTCAATTAGAATGTTCATATTTAAATTAGAGACTAGTGACAACCACACAGGAAAAAGAATAATAAGCACTTGTTTCTCTCCCTCCACTGGTCCTGCAATCTCGTCATAATCTTTGGTTAGAAAATTATTTTTTAAAATCTTATGTCCTCTTATCTTATAATGCAAAACTTTTAAGAAAAAACTAGCCCGAACTATACTCACTATGATTGTCTGTCAGATCGTAGTGTAGCATACTGTAGCTTACTCTCCTTGGCCATTAGATTATGGTTGATCGCCAAGGATAGTGAGTTGCAATAGAAAGGTTTTAAGCATAAAATGAGTCGCCTTTAGTGAAGTATGAGAGCTGTTCTAAGCCACCACCGGTTCCAATTGTTCTTACCTTCATTTAAACGTGGTCAAAGATTCAAATTGGCCTTCAAATGCGTTGCTATGTTGAAAAAGACCTCAAAATCCATTTTGGACAAAATGTCATCCACAGTGGAGCATTATGAGTTTCCAAATTTTGAAGCAGAGTCAATGCCCATCCTATCCCATAACCATATAATAACAAAATGTTTACTTCAATCTTGGCACAATGGTTGTCAAACAACATCCTAGACAAATCTAAAGTCTAAAATAAGAAAAACAGAAGACTGCACCTTCCCTTTGGACTTGATTCAGTTGGGGTAATTCATTTCCCTCAAACAACGCTTAGCAACAATAACAACAAAACACATCAACTCGATAGAATCATGGTGGCCACGTCCTCATTTCCTCTTCAGATTGCAATCAGATCATGTGCACATGTAGGGTTGTCCTGTTGAGGTTACGGTGTACAATCCACTTAAGAAGAAGCTTGACCCTAAGACTGTGAGTTGATTTTTCATTGGCTATGCAGAAAAGTTTAAGGGTTATAGGTTTTATTGTCCATCTCACACCCCTACAATAGTCGAAGCACAGAATGCACGTTTTCTTTAGCAAGACAACTTCAGTGGGAGTATTTCCCCTAAACACACTGTGTTTGAGGAAATATGGGTTCTAGTTGTTATACCCACATCTGATGGAGGAAAATATGCTGCATTGCCTATGGTGCTTCCAAAGCAACCTTCATTCCTTCATCATCCCCTCAGGAACAAGTTGTTGAAGTTCCTATTGCACAAGCACCATCCCTGTTGATGAAATAGGACTTCGAATGTCCTTAAGAGCATGGAAACTTGCACTCCCTTTTGGTTATGTTGTATACCTTCAGGAGTCTGATGAGAATGTTGGACTCATTTAAGATCTTATTATATATTCACAGGCCATGTCTGGAGATAACTCTAGCAAATGGTATGATGCCATGCAGAATGAGATGAAATCTATGCTTGATAATTAAGTCTGGGATCTCGTAGAGTTACTGCAGGGAGCCAGGACTCTTGGCTGCAGATGGGTCTATAAGACTAAATTAGATCCATTTGGTAACATTAACAAATATAAGGCCCCACTTGTAGCCAAATATTTTCTTCAAAAAGATGGTGTTGACTATAATGAAACATTCTCTCCAGTTTCTACAAAGGATTCATTGAGAGTTATTTTGGCACTTGTAGCTCATTTTGACTTGGAGTTACATTAAATGGATGTCAAGACGACGTTATTGAATGAGGATCTTAAGGAGGAGGTGTATATGACTCAACCTGAAGGATTCACCTCAGATAAAGGAAGTCATCTGGTTTGTAGACTCAAGAAGTCAATATACGGACTGAAATTGGCCTCCCGACAGTGGTATTTGAAGTTCAACGATGTTATTACTTCATTTGGTTTTAAGGAGAACATTGTTGATCAATGTATATACCTTAAGGTTAGTGGGAGCCGTTACACTTTTCTAGTCTTGTATGTTTATGACATTATACTTGCAAGCAATGACTTAGGAATGTTGCACGAGATTGAGTAGTTTCTTTCTCAGAACTTTGACATGAAAGATTTAGGAAATGCATCCTATGTCATAGGGATTGAGATCTATTATGATAGATCCAGAAGGATCCTTGGGTTGTCTCAACAGGCCTATATCAATAAAGTTCTGAAACGGTTTAACATAAAAAACTGCTTACCTAGTGCAGCTCTTATTGTGAAGGGTGACAAATTTGGCTTATTCCAGTGTCAAAAGAATTATTTGGAGTTGGAAAGCATGAAAAAAATTCTTTATGCATCGGCAGTTGGTAGTATGATGTACTTGGAGATCTATACAAGACTTGATATTGCCTTTGCTATGGGAATGCTGGGTAGATACCAGGAAAATCCAAGGATAGATCATTGGAGAGCTGCAAAGAAGGTTATGAGGTATTTATAAGGAACAAATGATTATATGCTTACATACAGACATTTTGATAATTTGGAACTGGTACACAGATACAGACTTTGCTGGTTGTGTTGACTCGAAAAAGTTGACATTGGGTTATATTTTCTTTTTGGCAAGTAGTGTTGTCTCTTGGAAAAGTATTAAGCAAACCCTTATAGCGTCATCGACTATGGAGGCAGAGTTTGTTACTTGTTATTAGGACATGCCACATTCTACTTGGCTGATGAACTTTATCACAAGACTTACTATTATGGATTCTATATCTAGGCTATTAAAGATGTTCTGTGATAATAGTGTTGTTGTGTTCTTCACAAAGAACAAGAGTGGAAGTCGGAGTAAGCACATCGACATCAAGTATCTTGTTGTTTGGGATCGTGTTAAAGTATGAGACAGTTGTTATTGAGCATATAGGTACTGAGCTTATGGTTGCTGATCCAATGACTAAGGGCTTACCCCCTTCTCTGTTTAAGAATCATGTGGATTGTGTGGGTCTTATTAGCTCATCATGCATTTGATTTTGCTTTTATACTTCTGAACTTTACTCATTTATCATAGCAATTACAGTTTCTTTTCTCGTTGTGTCTCATTTTTCAGTGCACTTAAGTATGAGGCAATATTTGCAAAATGACTGGGAGCATGCCTTCACTCATAAATATATTTTGCCACATATAGCACTCAAACAAAATGAATTAGTTGCATTGCGATACATGGAAGGGAATGTTCTCCTCTGAGGACATAACTGCCTTGATTCATGCGATTATGACATTTTGTAAGAGTAAAAAGTTACCACATACAATTCGAAATGTATTATTTTTTCAAAAATTGTATGTGCATATGAAAGTCATTTTAAAGTTTCTCTTTACCCACTTGGTTATTTTTTAACTAAAATTATTTTCTTAAATTTAGTTTAATTGAGCCATGTGGGAGATTTTATTCTCTCTATGGCTCAATTGAGAAGTTGTGCCAAGTGGGACAATGTTGGGCTTTCTTTTTGTAATAAAACATAAAGTGGCCAAACTGTCTCAATTGACACTGTTTTAGGCTTTTAAAACTATTTTGGTAATGGGCTTAAGTCTGAATACCCATTAAGCTATGATTTTAAGTGGCAAATCTGAACCATTGGATGACCCATGGATGAACGATCAAGATTTTAAGGTTCTTAATAATGGTGTCCTAGTTTAGTTATAAATATACTATTAGTCATCTTAATTTGGTGCCTTAAGTGAGATTACTCTTAGTCAAATTTTACACCAGAAACGCATTGTGGTTCTGAAGAAGATTAGTAGAAAAGCTTCATTGAAGATTCTAATGGCTACATGTATGCCTAAGTCTCTTAGCATTAAATTCTAGCATATGCTATGTTGTGCACGGGTGCACTAGACTTAGTATTTCCCTTATTTCAGTACTTTTATTATGTCATTAGGCTAGTGGACCACGGGTGAACCGGGCCCACTAGTGGCACGTCTCCCAATGTGGGGTGCGACTCCCAGTATGGGGCGTGACTCCCCATAAAGGGGTCGTCTTCTTCCTCTTTTGTTTTCATATTTGAAGTAATTCCAGAACTCCTTTCCCTTTCTTCCAACTTCTTTTCCTTTCTCTGCGTAGAACTCCTGAGTACCAATTGTGCCCACATTGGGCACAACATTGGTATCGGAGCCTTTTACGATCCCCGGCCATGGCTCGAGGCAAGCAAGCAGCCACGGCCCCGGAGAGTCAGCCCGAGAAAGAGACTCTCGTCATTGCGAACAGCCCCAAATCAGCACCGGAGACCGGCGGCAAGTTCACGATGGCGCAACTCATGGCCAAGATCGATGCACTGGGATTGGTTGTAGCCCAGATTCAAGCTGAGCGCACACCCCCTCTGGTGTCTAGACCGCCAGCCTCCATGGAGAAGGGGGGGCCGTCCCAGGCTCCTGAACTCCTCCACTCTGACTTCTCAGCACCTGCAAACCACGAGATGCGCTTTGCTCAGGACGGTGTATGCTTTGGCACTGTTAATCATGTCATGGAAGGGAGACGCCAGGCCTGGGATTCGCGAGGCGCACTAGGTATTCGGGAAAATGCCCCAATGGTGCCGCCTCCCCGAAATTTGCACCAGGAGATGGAGGATGACTGGGAGGAGTATCCAGGACACCACGGAGCACTTCGGGGTGGGGCGGAACCTAGGTTGGCCCGCCTATAGTTTCCACGTTATAACGGAGATGATGACCTTGTCGAGTGGCTCTACAAGGCGGAGAAATTTTTTGCCTATCAGGGGACGTAGTCGGAGGCTGAACGGCTGTGCATAGCGGCCTTCCACCTTGACGGGGATGCATTGGTGTGGTATCAAAGCTTTGAGAAGGAGGTGCGCTACCCAACTTGGGCCGCCTTCTCCGATGAATTATGCATCCAATTCGACCCCAATGAGTTTCAAGACTTCAATGAAATGTTGTCCTCCCTGCGCCAGACATCCACCGTGTGCGCCTACTACACAAAGTTCATGAAGGTGGCTAATCGCCTCCCGGATTGGCCGGTGGCCGCCCTGGTGGGTACGTTCAAGCGAGGACTCAAGCCTGAGATTTCTGAGGAGATGCGCCATTTTCCGTGTGCTAGCATACGAGATGTAGTGCGCCACGCATGTATTGAGGAAGAGAAGTTGGCCCGACAGCGGCGCGGAGGCAGGCTAGGACCTTTTCCTCGGGCTGCTGTGTCCGCCTCTCCCCTTGTCGCTCCAGCCAGCAGCCAGGTGTCTGGCCGCGTTGGCCAAGCTCCTCCTCCGGCCGGCCCGATTGTCCGTCGTCTCACTCCAGCCCAAATGGAGGAACGTCGTGCAAAAGGACTTTGTTTTCGCTGCGATAAGAAATTCGTTCTGGGGCACCATTGTTTCGTCAAAGGGAGTCTCTTAGTGGAGGAGATCGATGAGGAATCTGGGGGAACCAATGAGTCTGATTCTGCGTACCCTGCCGATACATTGCCAGAGATCTTTGTACATGCTTTTTCAGGGGCCTTCACACCGCGCACAATGAGGGTACAGGGTTATCTCAAGCGTCAACAGGTTGCCATTCTGATTGATAGGGGATCGACTCACAACTTCATCAAC
Source organism: Saururus chinensis (assembly GCA_035235625.1). Lineage (NCBI taxonomy): Eukaryota > Viridiplantae > Streptophyta > Magnoliopsida > Piperales > Saururaceae > Saururus > Saururus chinensis. Next base: position 29,395,746 of record CP141142.1, read on the forward strand.
GATAAGGTGGCGCAGCGGCTAGGTTGCTTTGTGTCTAACTCAACCCCCTTTGATGTATTGATTGGTGATGGTAAGCACCTCCGCAGTTCAGGCGTCTGTGCACAGGCTGCACTCTCCATCCAGGGCCACACCTTCGTGACCGACCTCTTCTTACTGCCGACGAAGGGGGCAGACGTGGTGTTGGGAGTGCAGTGGCTCCAGGAGCTTGGGGATGTTCTTTGGAACTTTAAGGACCTGGTGATGAATTTCGCATTGCATGGACAGCGGGTACGTCTCCAAGGCTCTCAGCCCGGTACTCTTCTTTCTGCTCAAGCAACGGGGTCCTTCTTTAGGTTCGCAGCACAAGGACTCCTCCTTCAGCAGCGGGCTTCAGTGGCGGTGGTACAGGATGACTTGCTGCAGGACCTTTGTGATCTTTTGACAGCGTATGGCACGGTGTTTGCTGAGCCAACAGGCCTTCCTCCGGTGAGGGCTCATGACCACTCTATTCATATTTTCCCCAGTGCTGCTCCTGCCTGGTAGCGGATATGCTTTCTTCAGGTATCATTCGGCCTAGCACGAGCTCTTTTTCTTCCCCAGTGTTGCTGGTCCGTAAAAAAGATCGGACTTGGCACTTCTGTGTGGACTATCGGGCGCTAAATGTCATTACGGTGAAGGACAAGTATCCCATACCGGTGGTGGAGGAACTATTGGAAGAGTTGGCTGGTGCTACCGTATTCAGTAAGCCGGACCTTCGTTCCGGTTATCATCAGATCCGTATGCAGCCCACCGATGTGCATAAGACCGCCTTCCGTACTCATGATGGTCATTTTGAGTTCTTGGTTATGTCGTTCGGCCTCACGAACGCGCCTTCTACATTTCAGAGCCTTATGAATGACCTCTTCAGGCCCTTCCTCCGCCGATTCATCTTGGTGTTCTTCGATGATATTCTGGTCTATAGCAAGTCATGGGGCGACCATTTGGAGCATCTCAGGTCTGTCTTTGATATCTTGCAAGCTAACTCGTTGTTTCTTAAACGCTCGAAGTGTTCATTTGGCTGCTCACAGGTTGAATATTTGGGTCATGTCATCTCTCGTGACGGTGTGGCTATGGACCCCTCTAAGGTGACCGCCATGCTGTCCTGGCCGGCTCCTACTTGCGCCTGGGCACTGCGGGGTTTCCTTGACCTTACTGGCTATTATTGGTGTTTTATTCACCGCTATGGCAAGATTGCATGGCCGCTTACTCAGCTATTACAGAAAGGTGCTTTTTGCTGGTCCGACGCTGCCCAGGCCGCCTTCGAGGAGTTGAAACAGGCTATGGCGACCGCTCCTATTTTGATTCTCCCTGATTTCAGCCGGCCATTCGTGGTCGAGACCAATGCTTTGGATGCCGGCCTAGGGGCAATACTTCTTCAAGAGGAGCATCCCATTGCCTACTTCAGTAAGGCTTTGGCTGGTCGTTCCCTGTCTCTCTCAGTCTACGAGAAGGAGATGCTCACCATTGTCCTTGCGGTCGACAAGTGGCGCCCTTATTTGCTTGGCAGGCAGTTCCTCATTCGCACTGACCATCAGCCGCTCAAGTATTTTCTCAAACAGCGAGTGTCCATGCCCGCGCAGCAGTGGTGGGTTAGTAAGCTCTTGGGTTATGACTATGAGGTTGTGTACAAGCGGGGATTAGACAACACTGTGGCTGATGCATTGTCTCACCGCACCAACCCAGGTTCGTGTTTGGCTATTTCCAGCCCAATTTACCCTTTTCTTGACGAATTACAGCAGGCTTATAAGGATGATTGCCCGACCTCCACTCTGATTGCGGCCCTTCAGGCCAACCCAGCAGCGCACCCTGGTTTTGCATGGAAGGATGGCCTTCTCTTCTGGAAGGACCGTCTTTGGGTGCCAGCGGTTACCGATCTGCGCCAGCGTCTCATCGATCACTTCCATGCCTCTCCTTTGGCGGGTCATGAGGGTGCTCTTCGCACTTATAAATGGGTCAGCTAGAGCTTCTTGTGGAAGGGTGTACGTTGTGCAGTGACTGATGTTGTGGCTACTTGTGATGTCTGTCAGCGTGCCAAGTCCGCCACTACCTCCCCGGCCGGGTTACTTCAGCCCTTGCCCATTCTAGATCAGGTTTGGGACAATGTTTCCATGGACTTTGTTGAGGCCTTACCGTTGGTTCAAGGCAAGTCGGTGATTATGGTGGTCATGGATCGGCTATCTAAATATGCCCATTTTTGTGCTATGGGTCATCCCTACACAGCTAAGTTGGTGGCGGATCTTTATGTTTGGGAAGTGGCCAAGTTACATGGTATGCCTCGCACGATTGTCTTTGATTGCGACCAGGTTTTCATCTCTCAGTTTTGGCAAGAGTTTTTCACTTTACAGGGCACTTCTCTCCACATGAGCACCGCCTACCACCCTCAGACGGATGGTTAGACCGAGGTCATGAACCGTTGTTTGGAGCAGTATTTGCATTGTTTCACCATGGCTTAGCCTCGACATTGGCTTCAGCTTCTTCCTTGGGCAGAGTGGTCTTATAACACCGCGTACCACACTCGTGCCGGGTTCACTCCTTTCCAGATTTTATATGGCAGGTCGCCTCCTACTGTGCTGTCCTATGTGCCTCATCGGTCTTCCGTGGCAGAGGTCGACTATATGCTCCAGACTCGGGATGAGGTTCTTCGTCAGCTTAAAGAGAACCTGTCTGTAGCTCAGAATCGAATGAAGCAGATTTATGATAGCCATCACACCGAGCACGAGTGCCGTGGGGGACTTGGTTTATGTTTCCGTTCTTCCTCAGCATCAGTCCTCCTTGTTCTAGCCTGAGCACTCTAAGTTTGCTCCATGGTTTCATGGGCCCTATGTTGTCGAAGCGAGAGTTGGTTCGGTTGCTTATCGCCTCACTCTGCCGTCGGGTTCGTTGGTCCATCCGGTTTTTCATGTTTCACGGCCGCGTCATTACATTGGTGACCCTACCTTGGCTATGGATGCTCCACCTCTTCCCTTGATGGGCCATGTCGCTTCGTCTGAGCCTATTCCTGCAGCACTACTTGACAAGCGTCGTGTCCGCCGTTCTGGTTGGATTACCACAGAGGTTTTAGTCTCTTGGCAGGGCCAGTCACTGGAGGACGCTACGTGGTTGTTTGAGGATGAGTTTTTGCTCCAGTATCCTTCGTGGTTGCCTTGAGGACAAGGCATGTGCGGAAGCGTGGTGGAGTGTTGTGCACAGGTGCACTAGACTTAGTATTTCCCTTATTTCAGTACTTTTGTTATGTCATTAGGCTAGTTGGCAGTTGATTATTGTATTTTAGAATATTTAAAACTGGCGCACTAGTGGACCACGGGTGAACCGGGCCCACTAGTAGCACGTCTCCCAATGTGGGGCACGACTCCCCATAAAGGGGTCGTCTTCTTCCTCTTTTGTTTTCATGTTTGAAATATTTCCAGAACTCCTTTTCTTTTCTTTCAACTTCTTTTTCTTTCTCTACGTAGAACTCCTGCGTACCAATTGTGCCCACATCGGGCACAATATGCTAGTTTAATTAAAATGTTCATAATTAAATTAGAGACTAGTGACAACTACAGTGTCTAAAGAATAATATGCACTTGTTTCTCTCCCTCCACTGGTCCTGCAATCTCGTCATAATCTTTGGTTAGAATAACATTTTTTTAAATCTTGTGTCTTCTTATCTTATAATGCAAAACTTTTAAGAAAAAACTAGTCCCAACTATAGCTCACCATGATTGGCTGTCAGATCGTAGTGTAGCATAATGTAGCTTACTATCCTTGACCATTAGATTATGGTTGACCGCCAAGGATAGTGAGCTGCAATAGAATAGAAAGGTTTTAAGCATAAAATGAGTCGTCACTAGTTGCCTTTAGTGACGTATGAGAGCTGTTCTAAGCCACCACCGGTTCCAATTGTTCTTACTTTCATTTAAACGTTGTCAAAGATTTAAATTGGCGTTCAAATGCGTTGCTATGTTGAAAAAGACCTCAAAATCCATTTTGGACAAAATGTCATCCACAGTGGAGCATTATGAGTTTCCAAAATTTGAAGCGCAGTCAATGCCCATCCTATCCCATAACCATATAATAACAAAATGTTTACTTCAATCTCGGCACAATGGGTTGTCAAACAGCATCCTAGTCAAATCTAAAGTCTAAAATAAGAAAAACAGAAGACTGCACCTTCCCTTCGAATTTGATTCAGTTGGGGTAATTCATTTCCCTCAAACAACCCTTAGCCACAATAACAACAAAACACATCAACTCGATAGAATCATGGCGGCCACGTCCTCATTTCCTCGTCAGATTGCAACCAATTCGTCCAGCAACACAGTGAGACTTCATCAAGAGGCCAGCGGGGCCTCGGCAGCATGAGATCAAAGAGGAGAGAAGGCGACAGGAAATACGTGATATACTTGTCTGTCCCTGCCTGTCGGGCTACGTGATCTTCTTTCCTCTTCCTAACGTAAGTATGGGATATCTTCGCCGTCTGTTCCAACTGATGCCCATTGCCGATACCTATAAGAAGCAAGAACGGACCCATCTCTCCAATTCATCTCTCCATTGATCACACCTTTGATGAGTTTTGGCCCATGTTTGATGCCTTGCAAGAAGTAAGAACAGATCCATCTCTCCAATTGAACTCCCCACTGTTCTGTCTGCTTTCGTTCCTGTTAGTATGTTCTCTTGTATTAGAGCGAAGGAAAGGAGTGGTTTTTGCGTATTGCTCTGTTTCTGAGTTCTGTACCCTGTTTTGGCCTTCGTTTATTCCTATAAGAACAGACCCATCTCTTCAATTGGTCTCGGCATTGATCTGCATTTCCGTTTCGGCCTTTTCGTATTACTTAGCCAGCCTGCTGCAATTAGAATTTGACTGGAGGGGCAGGGAAGGGAAATGGGTGCTCTTCTCGTACTCTTGTTGAGGCTCTTTGCTTGCGCCTTGTTTGCAATCGCTAATGTGAAAGCTGCTGCCAAGCAGTGCACCAACAGCATCGCCATGTCGTCTCACGCCATGCGTTACGAGCTAGCCAAGTCTGAAAACAGCTCGTGGAGGGAGGAGGTCTACAACCATTACTACCACCTCAACCCGACCGAGGAATCCCTCTGGGCAAATCTGCTCCCGAGAGAGATGATGCAGGAGCGGCAGCAGACAGGGAAGCTCGACTGGGCAATGATGTATCAGACAATGAAGCGGTCGGGTGGGCCGGAGCTCGCATGGGGAGGAGGACCAAGACCCTGTTTTCTTAGAGAAGTTCCCCTCCACGACGTACGGCTGCACGGCAATTCGCCGCAGGGCCGAGCCCAGCAGACGAATTTGGAGTATTTGCTGCTGCTGGATGTGGATAGCTTGTTGTGGAGTTTCAGAAAGACGGCGGGGTTGCCGACACCGGCGAGTCCTTACGGGGGCTGGGAGTCCCCTAGCGTGGAACTCCGGGGTCATTTTGTAGGTTCGCCTTTTCTTTCCCTCTGCATTGACTGAATGTGAGGATCTCCAGTACTCACATAGAGGATCTCTCAAAAGTAATTTATATTGATTTTCAGGTCACTACTTGAGTGGAACAGCTCAACTGTGGGCAAGTACTCACATAGAAAATCTCTATGATAAAATGTCCGCAGTTGTTGATGGACTTGACAAATGCCAGAAGAGCATTGGCACAGGCTATCTCTCAGCTTTCCCAACTGAGGTGTTTGACCGTTTTGAGGCTTTAAAGCCAGCTTGGGCACCTTATTATACAATTCACAAGGTAAGGCATTGCTTATATTGTGATTTAATGCGACTTTCTTCATTTCTCATTAGAATAGTTTTATTTAGACCCGGATTTTTTTTATATCCCCGTAAAAAAAAATTATTTTTCTACACTTCATTCCCTATATTCCTCCTATTATTTTGCTTGTACTTTCTCTAATATATAAACCTTGTTCTATTCTCTTTTGGTTGATAGAGAAAAAATTAGGTACTCATATGATACAAAGGTGGCATGCCTATCACCAATCATAATGTAATATATTATCATATTTCTTATTAAATTGGCTATTTTTAAGGAGTTAATTGAAGAAAATATAGATAACTCATTTTTTGATTGGTGATAGGCACCCCCATGTTGGTGATGGCTTGGCCACCAAGCTATAGCTGCATAGGCCAGGCGCCCTAGGTAGGCTCTAGTTGCGGCCACTAGGCACACAGGCTTGGCTGCGTAAGCCAAGCTTTGGTTGCTATAGAGATTGGGTCACTAGTGAGGAGGAGTTAGAGAGGTGGGGTGGAGTTTGGGTCACCGGTGACAATGACAATGTCGGACGAAGAAGGAGAGGAGAAAGTGAAGTAAAATGAAATCAAAGTTTTTTTTTTAAAAAGTGGAGGATGAAAGTTCAGGATGAGTGAGAAATGAGAGTAGGTAGAACTAAGGTAAATAGAAAATAGAGGATATAAGAAAAAAAAATAGAGTATGAATAGCCACATTTTTTCTTGAATTCTACTTTCAGTTAGCAATTTCATGATGTAAGGATCTACAACTACGTTCACATCCTGCAAGGGATGTTTGAGAAGTTTCAAATTTGTCAAGAAATCAATATAAAAGAATTCAAATATGCTGGGGCAAAGTTTCATCAACCGTTGATGGCCAAAGATTTGACTATGTACATTGTAGCTCATAAAATTTACAGAAAATTGTGATTTTTTTGTAGATTTTGTACGTTCTAGTATGCACCGTGGATCTAGGATCATCAATGGCTAGTAAAACTGCTGGTGAAGTTTCACCAATAGATTTGAGTCCCAAATCTTCTATTAGAAAATTCTAATATGTGATTAGGGATGCCACTCAAGTCGGGTAAATAGTAAAACCTGACCCAACCCTAATATAGGTCGAGTTTAGTTTTTGAAAATTGACTCGAATAACTATTCGGGTCGGGTTCGGATTTTAGGTGATCCAACCCGACCCGGCCTGAATATAATTATAAATGTAAATTTTAAATTTTTTATGAATTTTTTAATATTATTTTTTAAAAAATTTAAAAAATAATTATTTATTCTATTCAGGTCAAATGGGCCAGATTTGGGTTGGGTTTGGGTTACAGTTTTCTTAAGTGGTATCGGGTTCGAGTTTAATAAAACCCGATCCAAACCCAACCCGGCGGCAACACTATATGTGATGCTCACATGTTCTTTAACTACGTATCCATGATGGGCATAAGCTTTCTTGGATGAAGAAGAACAAAGTGATAACAAATCCATGTGTCCAACCCATACGATGGGATAAAGGGTAGACGATGACGATTAAATTCTTGATCAAGATATCATGCAAAATTATGGCTGTAAATGTACAATTTTTTGGAAACTTCATGAACCAGGATACATGGTACATGTGCCATACAGGACTTGTGTTGTTTTGGTAAATTTATGCTTACTGATTATAATTGTTCTCTGTTAGTAGATCCTTGCTGGCCTTCTGGACCAATACACTTTGGCAGGAAATGATCAAGCACTAAAAATGGCAACATGGATGGTTGATTACTTCAGCAATCGCGTTCAGGATGTAATTTTGAAATATTCAATAGAAAGGCACTGGGAGTCGCTTAATCAGGAAACTGGTGGCATGAATGATGTTCTTTATAGATTATATACGATCACAGTAAGTTTCTGGTATCCTTCATAGAATCATGTATTTTCTACCTAAGATTTTATGACTTAATTATTAGAGCACATAACTGAGGTTGACACGGTTGAGTTTGAAGAGCAGTTTCAATTACTTTGATTACCAATCAAAATTTGTAACACATGATGTGGTGTGTGTGGTTTTAAGTATCGTTTTCTTTCTCACTGTACGCAGGGTGAAGAGAAACATTTGGTTTTGGCACACCTGTTCGATAAACCATGCTTTCTAGGTTTGCTTGCTGTCAAGGTGACAATCATCATTTCTTTTCATTTACCATTCACTTCCATGTTTCCTTAGTTACTTTTTATTCATTATCACAAAATAATAGTGGATATCAACTATTTATGACTGCTGATATGTTTTAACTCTTAAATTGAATTTTTGATTTCTATTTTTATTTCATTATGTATGGCTTCAGTTTCCTTCAGTAAGATATCATATTATGAAAGCAAACTTCAATTCTAATCCTTGTCATCATCATATCTCAATTAACTGGGGTTGGCAACCTGAGTCTTATCCTACTCATTCAATTGGTTGTATTGATCTTCATTTATCTGTATACTGGTTTGCAATATCTTTGATTACAGATATATTGAGGACCTAAATATAAGATATATCAAAGTTATGTCTAAGATATATAGGAAATATTAGAAAAAAATATTGGCAACCCAATTTTTTTCATAAGTATCTTGTATATATAAGCATATATTAACATTTCCAACTCTTGTTACTAATCTTAAATAGTCACAATATCATGTGAAGGCATATACTATTATAAGAAAACATGATCAATAATAATAAAAAAAAGTTTGAGGGTCATATAAATGATTAAGTAGAGAACATGATGTGTATATATATTTAAATAAAGCTTAAAAGTTAAAATAAGAATATATAGTAGAGAACATGATAATGTATTAGTCATTGACATTGGTGAAAATGCTAGAAAGGGTGTTAGAGTGACCAAACGTTGTGTCATGTGTTTGGAAAGGCACTAGAAGGTTGGGATGGGCCCAAGATGCCCCTAAATATTTCAGTTAGTTTGCCAATACCTGAGGTATATCTCAAATTTCATAAATAAATTTGAGATATCAATATCTCCTCATATCTTGTATCAGTCAAGCAACATATACAAATATATCTAAGATATATCTCATATATTGCAAATCATGATCTACATGCATGATTGAGCAAAAAAAAATATTCAATTAATTGCACTATTTTCTCATTGTTTTGTCCTTGTTCTCGGCCTTGCTCTTCTCATGTTCTAACTATCCACAAAATTCTTGGTGCGTCTCTTGTTTGAGATATCTTTTGTTTCCCTCTAAACACCTAGACTGTTTCAAGTGGTTCTCCCAAACCTTCGATCATATTCATAATAGTAATCAAGAAATACCTTCTACCTGTGCTAATAGTTTGAGGTTGACAACATATATAAATCTAATGCTTTTAGTCTATATTGTTTGATGTGAATCTTTGACAAAAGATAACATAAGTATATTCAAATTATAAAGTCTATCTAGGTCTTCTTTAGTCTCTTCCACTTACATCGCCACTAACTTTTCTAAGCTTCTCCTCTAAAGGTGTCATCCCTAAGTTCTTATGTATATACACATTTTTAATCTTATCTATTTAATTAATGTCTCACATCCACCTTAACATTCTTTATTTTGGCTACATTTAATTTATCTATATGACTTTTCTAAAGATCACAGTACTTTGTCTACATAGTATTGCACATTTAACTACCATTCTATAGAATTTGTTCTTAAGACTATTTAGGATGCACCTATCACACAACACTTTTAATGTGGCTCTTGACTTTGCCCATCCCACATATACCCTATGAGTTCATCCTATCTATGTCTCCCACTTTTGATTATGAAGCTTAAATGGTGAAACTTTCCCACATTTTGGCACTTCTCACTTATCTATTTAAACTAGGGAGCCATCTAGTTATGCCTCTCTTAAAGTTGAATTACACACCATCCATCTTAGTTTTAATTATTCTAAAACCTTTTTATTCTAAGGCTTCTCTATGTATTGTTGGTTTTGCATTTAACCTTACTTTAGTCTTGTTAACTAAAACTACATCATCGTTAAAAACCATGCACCAAATTCTCATTCCTTAATATATGCAGTTAATTCACCCATAACTAATACCAAAAGATAGGAGATAATGCTTGATCTTTGATGTATGATAGAAAAAAAACAAATAGGCTGAGCTATCAATTGTAGGGTATTTCTTAGTATAAATGTGCACAGTGATTGGGTCAATTCGCACGAGATGGAACAAGAAAAACAAAGATAAAATACATAAGGATTTTTAAAGTGGATAAGCTAGAAGCCTAGTACCATGATTCACTGCCAATTCACTACAGGGAAATTACAAAGTGTAGAAATGGATTACAAGCACACACAATGCTTACCTCTCACAAAGAAGACTCTCATTCTCTCCCAAAAGCCTAGAGCAATAAAAGAATTAGAAAAACCTTTTAATCCTAGGGTTACATTTTATCTATTTATACCTAGGAAGCCTTGAACCTCGTCAAGGAGGTCAAACATGGAAGGATTCTTTGCTTAGAGAAGCCCACAATCAGTTTTGAAATCCATTTTTTCAAACTTCTATGCGAAGGATTCACTTTAGGTTGAACGTTTGCTCGAAGTCCAAATGCTCACTACTCAAGGTAGTAGAGTTGATTCCTCATGCATTCCTTCTACTCAAATGCACACATGAATGTTTGACTGGCATATGACACTCCATCTTTTGAACAATCTTCTACTTGAAAATTGTTCTGGTTTCACTCGTCATTTACAATTCTCCCACTTCAACCTAATAGTCTTCAAGTCACTCCATCAAAGTAAGGAATTTTTGTTTGAGATCTACTTAGTCCTCTATGTCTGAAGACCATCAAAAGTTGAGCAGTTTTCAAGTTGCTCCATGGTATCTGTTGGGTTATCCATTGTGTTGATCTTCTCTAACTTCAACTGTTATTCCTCCCAAAGTGACATGATGAAATGGTGTTTGATGTCACATAAAATCCTTAGTTTCTCCCCCACTTTTCCTTATGTGTTTCATCATACACATCTATTGTAATGCCTATTTATCAACTTATAACTCCCTTCCTCTCAGGATATTCGAGATAAGTTCACTAGGCATTATCATTGGCTTTCTCTATACCTAAAAATGTCATATAAAAGGTATAGTCGTATATCCCTATATTTCTCAACTCTTTGGCAAGAAATCAAATTGATTCTTACTTTACCCTAGTCGATTTCCATGAATGTGCTTCAACTATTGTCCCCAAAACATCATAGCATGACTCACAAGTTTGAAACATCTAAAGTTTGTATAACTTAGAATATCCATTTTATTATATAAAGGTAAAAAGGTGCTTCTCTTCTACTCCTCTAGCTTCCTCTTTAACTTCAATATATTGTTAATCTCAACTCTTTGGCAAGAAATCAAATTAATTCTTACTTTACCTTAGTCGATTTCCATGAATGTGCTTCAACTATTGTCCCCAAAACATCATAGCATGACTCACAAGTTTGATACATCTAAAGTTTGTATAACTTAGAATATCCATTTTATTATATAAAGGTAAAAAGGTGCTTCTCTTCTACTCCTCTAGCTTCCTCTTTAACTTCAATATATTGTTAATCTCAACTCTTTGGCAATAAATCAAATTGATTCTTACTTTACCTTAGTCGATTTCCATGAATGTGCTTCAACTATTGTCCCCAAAACATCATAGCATGACTCACAAGTTTGATACATCTAAAGTTTGTACAACTTTGAATATCCATTTTATTATATAAAGGTAAAAAGGTGCTTCTCTTCTACTCCTCTAGCTTCCTCTTTAACTTCAATATATTGTTTAACAACCTTGCAACCATGATAAGATAACACTCCCATTAGACTTTTACACTTCACCAAGAATATTAAGATAAGTTAGGTCCATAATAGGACCAGATCCAAAATTTTGACCACTATCATAATTTTTGTTCAATGAATAAATACTCATCATCTCTTTCTAATTTCCTCATCTTTTACTAGAACAATTTGATCTCTTTCGTAATGAACCTAACTTCAATATAAATCCCTACTTCTCTCTTTTAATTTAGCAATCTTATATATGTTCCTCTCTCCTTCCTTAGGTCCAAATATTGTACTATATAAGTTATCAAATGCCTTAAAGTCAGTCTTTCATCTACTTTTTTAACCTCTTTTCCACCCTAATTTATTTCTCCCAGCTCTCCCTACTTTTTCTTTTTACCACTTATTAAAAGTGCATTCTTTTCCTTGATGACTCTTGGATCTCCTGCACCACCATCCATGTTTCTCTTTAATTGTCCCTCCTCCTCCTCCTCCAAATATTTCCTTTTTTAACTTTTTCATGCAGATGGCCATATATTTCATCTTTCTAATTTATCCATCTTTACTAGCACCATTTGATCTCACTCTTAATGCACCTTAGTTCAATCTAAGTCCCGACTAGTGTCTTTTAACTTAATAGTCTTATATATGTCTCCCTCTAGCTCCCTAGGTCCTAATGTACGATACAAGTTATCAACTGCCTTAAAGCTAGTCTTACTACTAATTTTTTATCCTCGCTTTTTACCCTACTATATTTCTCCCTGTCACTCTGCTTTTACTTTTTGCCACTTATTAAAAAGAATATTTTTTCTCATGATGAGTCTTGAACAACCTTTTCCACCATCTATGTTGCTCTTTTATTGTCCCCCTATCCTCCTTCTCTGAACATTCCTTTTCCAACTTATTAAAGCAATTAGCCATAATTTTCAATAGTTGTTGGTTTATCATCCATATTTCAATTTCCTTCCACCCTCAAAATGTCCACAAAGGTGTTGAGTTTTTCACGTTTTAATTTTCACCACTTAATCGTTGGCCTTAGTTTGTCACTCCCTTGCTTCCTCTCTCCCTTCATGTTAATATCTAAAAGCATCTTATCTATGTTATTGTGTTAAACGTTCTTTGAAAACAACCTTTGCTATCCTTACAAGTAGATCTACCCTTTCTTTTAACTAAGAAAAGTTTATTTGGCTCCGATTGGGTCTACTCTTAAAGTCACTAAATGCTCATCCCTCTTCTTTTAAAATAAGTAATCACAATACCCAGGTTATTGCTATTGCAAACTCAACGATAGTTTCTTCCATTTCACTCTCTGAATTCTTTATACTTTGTACTCTTCTCCCTTGTATATCCATTTAAATCTTCCCCTAATCATAACCTTTTCTCTATTATGTATGCTTCACATTACTGAGGCTATTTCCTCACAATATTGCTTCGTATGTTTCTCTCCTAAACCTACTTGAGGCACATGAGAACTAATAACATTAACTATGTATTCCATACAACTAGTTTTATTGTCATAAGTCTACCACTAAACCTCTTTGATCGGCAAGGTTTTCTTTCATATCCTTGTCTACCATTATACTAACTCTATTCCTATTTGACTCTTTACCTATGTAAAAAAGTTTAAGCCCCTCGTTGAATTCCCTAATCTTTTTATGCACAAAATTCTTCCCACACTGGCAAGCTATATTACTGCTCCTTCTCCTAGGTCTCTCCACTAACTCCATACATTACCCTTTAACTTCCCAATGCTCCAAATCGCTGGCCTAATAGTTTGCTGCTGGACTAACTTTTTTACTTGTGTCCATCCACTTGCGTGAGAACCCTTGATTGCTTCTCACTGCTTTTACATCCTGATGTCACGCTGGTTCAATCCTCCTTTTCCCCTGCTTGAGACTAGCTTTGTGAGACATAATGGCAGAGTTCTACCGAACCTTGGATAAAGTAGGAGATTTCATTTTTCTCGTTTATCTTTGTCATATTGATCAAATACTTTTGTCTTGTGATGCAGGCTGATAGCCTTTCCAAATTCCACAGTAATACCCATATACCAATTGTTGTTGGCTCACAGATGCGCTATGAAGTTACATCAGATCCACTATATAAAGTAAGTTTAAATGATTTCTACCAATTCAGCCTTGTCATGGTGATGAGGATATATCTCACCTTAGGTTCCAAGTTTTTCTCTTCTCATTGCCCAAATCAGATCTTACTTCAGTAATTAGTAACTGATAAACTCGTTCTTTCTAACTCATGCCAAAGGCTGTCTGAATTTCATTTACTTCGGAATCATTAGTTACTTTGTCATTTGGGTAGCTTTACTGTGGCAGGAAATATCAACGTTTTTTATGGATATTGTCAATGCATCCCACACTTATGCTACTGGTGGAACATCTCATTGGGAACATTGGTATGATTATTTTATCTTGAATTATTAACCAATACTTCAACTGATTCTAATTATATTATACTCCCCCGTCTTAAATTAATAGCTCTATTTGACAAAAAATTTATTTTATTTTAGTAGCTTTATTTTATTAAATTTAAAAATTGGGTAAATAAAAAAAAGTATCATAAATTTATTTTTCCTTCTCTTGTATGTGGGTTTCTGTTGAGTAAAAATTAATATTTTTCTAAATGTAACTAATAATATAAAATAAGGAATATTTTATCATATGCAACTGAGCATTTATTTGTTCCCTCAAAACCCATTATCATTTTTCAGGGTTGATCCAAACCGTTTGGCAACTACCCTAGATACAGAAAATGAGGAAAGCTGCACTACTTACAATATACTCAAGGCCTGTTTCTTTTGTTCCCGTCACCCATGTTTATCCGTCATATGTTTTGTTTTCTAATTCAATTTTGTCGGTCCAATGCTAGTTTCTTTATCAATCTATGTGCAGATTGCGCGAAATCTGTTTAGATGGACCAAGGAACTGGCTTATGCAGATCACTATGAAAGGGCCATCTTAAATGGCGTTTTGAGCATCCAACGAGGGACAGAACCAGGTGTCATGATTTATATGCTTCCTTTGGGACATGGTGTCTCCAAAGCACATTCGCACTTTGGTTGGGGAACCAAGTTTAATTCTTTCTGGTGTTGCTATGGAACAGGTATAGTGAATTTAGTCTTTGATTTAATTTGTGGGTTTAGTCATCCCACTATATCACGATTAACTAGCACTCTTAATCAATATTGTATATTTTGCAGCAATTGAATCATTTTCGAAGTTAGGTGACTCTATATATTTCGAGGAAGGTGAAAGCAGCCCAAAACTTTACATTACCCAGTTCGTCTCTAGTTCCATAGATTGGAATTCTGGACAGGTTTTCATTAACCAGACAGTAGATCCTGTTGTTTCCTGGGACTCGTTTCTCCGGTTGACATTGACAATTTCTCCAAACGAGGTACAATTTTTAACTCTATATACATAGAGTCCCTTTAATATGAGCAACCATGTGAGCTGAGCTGGACTATGACAGGAGGCCATCCTACCCACCTCTATACAGGGGGTAGATATCCACTGTCTGATATATATAGACGATATATATAGAATCGATATATATAGACGATATATATAGAATCCACTGTCTCTATATACATAGAAGATGAATATCCACCAAACTTTGGTAAGGGAGTTAGGCTTTCCCTGCCCTTGTGTGAGCTAAACGCATATTAACTTCATCCGTATCTCTCTATCTATCTCTCTCTCTATCTATCTATCTATCTCTCTCTCTCTATCTATATATATCCTAACAACTCAATGCTATCATCTTTACTGTATAGAGCGCAATCTCCCCAGAGTCAACCTTAAACTTGAGAATACCTTCCTGGACACATTCTGATGGGGCTATTGCTGTTATCAATGATCAGGACATACCTTTGCCATCTCCTGGTAAAAAATTCGCCTTGGTGATGTGTAAACATTTTAGAAAAAATTTTCTTGGTTTTGAATTTTACTTGTTTACACAAATTTAGGATTCTGATCGTTATTCGTGACTTCAATCTTAGGTAACTTTCTTTCAGTCACAAGAAAATGGAAATCAGGAGACAAACTGTATCTCCGGCTGCCACTTTCTCTCAGGACAGAGAACATTAAAGGTGAGATTCACAACATAAAACACTGCTATGGCTTTGTTGGTCATAGGAATGTAGTGTGGCAGGTCTCATGCTTGGGAACTGCTTTTCATGTGCTAAATTAACGAAGCAAATTTAACATTGGCTAACTTCCTTTATATGATTCATTACAAGTCTGAGAATGTAATTAAAAAAAAAACAATTAACACTACAAATTTTGCAGATGACCGGCCAGAATACAGTTCTCTACAGGCAATCCTTTATGGTCCATACCTCCTTGCTGGACACTCAGATGGTGACTGGAACATAACAACAGGATCTGTTCAATCTTTGTCTGACTGGATCTCACCAGTCCCCGCAGCATACAATTCTCAACTCATTTCTCTGACTCAAAATTCCAACAATCAAACTCTTGTCCTTACACATTCTAAGGATTCCTTTTCCATGGCAAGTATGCCAGAATCCGGCGCAAACTCCTCTGTTCATGCTACATACAGACTTGTTTTCGGAAACTCACACCGGCATGTATCGTCAAGAAAAGACATCATTCGAAAATTAGTGATGCTTGAACTATTTGATCAGCCTGGAACGTTCATTGTGGAACAAGGTGCAGATAAGAACCTGACAGTTAAAACAAGAGGAGCAGATGATTGGGATGAGGCATCAGCCATGTTCCAAGTTCTCTCTGGTTTAGATGGAAAAGATGACACAATATCAGTTCAATCCAGGGCAAAAAGAGGGTGCTTTTTTTCTACTAGTGAAATTGTAAAAGCTGGAGCTAGTGTTCAGCTCATCTGCAGGCCTGGAAAGAATTCTTCAACCGATGCTTTCCAAATTGCGACGAGTTTTGCATATAATAAAGGAATTAGGGAGTACAATCCTATCAGCTTTGTGGCAAAGGGGAGAAACAGAAGTTTCTTGCTAGAACCATTATTAAGCCTTAGAGATGAATTTTATAATGTTTACTTTAACATTGAATCGTAATAATTAGCTCGGTTCAGTGAAGGGATGCGTAAACAATGGCATCGTGGCTATAAATCTCTGGTTGTACATGAGTGGCAGCTGTTTTATATTTTGTTGGCCTCTGATATATTGGTCATATTGTTTTTTGGAGTAAAAGTTTATCATAACTAAAAACTAAAATAGTTATTTTTTTAAAGATAATATATATATATATATATATGGATAATAACAGTTTTTCACTCTCCTGGTTAAAAATCGATGGAAAATTTTGAAATTTATAAGACCCTTCCATTAAATGAGCACCAATAAATGACCTCACACACCTACGGGTGTTAATGAGCTGAGCATTAGGCTTGCTTCACTTGAACTTGAGATTATCAAATTCGGCTTGAATTGAAAATCTAGAGCTCAGCTTGAGCTCGAATTGCAATAAGTGAATCAGGAGCTTAGGCTTGAACTAAAAAATAAATAAAATATTACACATAGTAAGATGCTTTTAATATTAAATAATAATAAATACGCATCAACAAGTATTACGTGTACACCTTAAACAACTAACTCTAGTCACTAAGAAAGAAAAAAAATTTAACAAATGAGTTTTAGTTACATATACTCTAAAAAGATAGTATTATCATTTTCCTCTCACTATAACAAAAAGGACTTTTAGCAACACATTTATGCGTCACTAATAGTCATATAAGCGTCGCTAATGACTATTAGCAACGCGTAAAAAATATTACTATAGGCGTCAAAACAAGTGTCGTAGCTAAAAGAGCCTATTAGCGACACATAACAAAAACGTCGCTAATAGAGCCTATTAGCGACACATAACACAAAGCGTCGCTCTTTATCCATCGCTATTAGTAAAACAATGTTGCTAATAATAAATTCTTATTGACGCCTATTTCTTGGTGTCAGTAATGATCAGTTATTAATGATATTATTATATACGTCACTAATATAAAAAAATATTTTAAAAAAAAATTTAAAATAACTTATTAGTGACGATAACTATAAGAGTCGTTATAAGGACTTATTAGCGATGTTTTTGTATATGTCGCTAATAGAATAAACCTTTTTTTTAATACTTATTCAAAGTGTCACTAATAATATGATATTAAAAAATTTACATGTAATAGCAATGCTTTGTAAAGCGTCACTAATACATTTTAAAAAATGTTTTAGCAATGCTTTTATATGCGCCACTAAAGAAGAATTTTTAAAAAAAAACAGTGGGCCATCGGGCCAACCGGGGAAGGCAGAGAGGGCAGGAGAACGGCGGGGCACCGGAATCCGCCCCCCCTTCCCCCTCTTATGAAAATCAGAGGAGAGGGGGAAGGAGGAGGCGCGGGGCAGGGGGAGAGGGGGAGGGTGGACCGGAGAGGGTGGGGAGCTGGAGGCGGCGGGGCACCGAAGGCAACGGGATGGTGGGGCACAGGAGAACGGCGTGGAGCCCTTTATAAGTGGGCAAAATTTTGCACGTGTAATCCTTTATTATATATATATATATATATATATATATATATATATATATATTACTAGTGACACCCATAACAGGCGTTGTTATTTTTATCTGTATTAGCGACATATATTATATATGTTACTAATACATATTTTTTTAGCGACACATGTATACATTGCTAAAATATTAGGTAATTTCGATGCATATAGATATGTGTCACCACAACCCAGACTATTAACGACACATATTATTATGCGTCACTAATAGTATTTTAATTTTCAAAAAATAACATATAATTCACACACACTCTCTCTACACTCACTCACTCTCTCTTCCTCCCTCTCCCTCACCCTCTCTCTTCTCTCTCCCCTCTACCCTCTCTCTTCTTTTTCTCTCTCTCTTCTCTCTCCTCCCCCTTTCCCACTCTCCTCCTCTCTCCCCTCACGTCTCTCTCTCCTCTCCCGCTCTCCTTTCTCTCTCCTCTTCCTCTCTCCTCTCCCTCTCTCCTCCCTCTTTCCTGTCTTCTCTCTCCCTCTCTCCTCTCTTTTATCTCTCCTCTCCCTCTCTCCTCTCTTCTCTCTCCCTTCTCTCTCTCCTCTCATCTCTCTCTCTTCTCTCTCTCTCCTCCTCTCTTCTCTATCTCTTCTCTCTCTCCTCTTCCTCCCTCCTCTCTTCTCTCTCTCCTCTCCCTCTCTCCTCTATTCTCTCTCTCCTCTCTTCTCTCTCTCCTATCCCTCTCTCCTTTCTTCCTTCTCTCTCCTCTTCTCTCCCCTCTCTTTTCTCTCTCCTCCTCCCTCCCTCTCTCTCCTCTTCTCTCCCCTCTCTTTTCTCTCTCCTCCTCTCTTCCCTCTCTCTCCTCTTCTCTCCCCTTTGCTCTTCTCTCTCTTCTGCTCTTCTCTCTCTCTCTCTTCTCTCTCTCCTCTTCTTTATCCTCTCTCCTCTCTCTCTCTCTCTCTCTCTCTCTCTCCTCTCTCCTCTCTCCGCTCTTCTCTCCTCTCATCTCCTCTCTCTCTCTCTATCTCTCTCCTCTCCTTCTCTCCTCTCTCTCTCCTCTCTCCTCTCTCTCCTCTCTTCTCTCCTCTTCTCTCCTCTCCTCTCTCCTCTCTCTCCCTCTTTCCACTCTTCTCTCTCTCCTCTCCCCTCTCCCCTCTCCCCTCTCCCCTCTCTTCTCTCTCTCTCTCCTCTCTACCCTCTCTACCCTCTCTCTCCTCTCTTCTCTCTCTTCTCTCTTCTCTCCCCTCTCTCTCCTCTCTTCTCTCTCTCCTCTCCCCTCTCCCTCTCTCTCTCTCTCTCTCTCTCTCTCTCCTCTCCTATCTCCTTTTTCTCTCCTCTCCTCTCTCTCTCTCTCTCTCGTCTCTCCTCTTTCTCTCCTCTCTCTTTTCTCTCTCTCTCCCTCCCTCCCTCCCTCTCTCTCCCCCCTCTCTTTTCTATTAATTTTTTTCAAAATAAAAAACACTATTCGCAATGCATAATGCTATGCATTGCTACTACAAGATGTTGTAGCAACACATACAATGAAGCATTGCTACTACCTTAGGGTAGTAGGAATGCATATAGCTATGCATCACCACTTGTAGAGATGCTTCAATCTATGCGTCGCTAATATTATTTTTTTAATATTTTATATTTTTTACGAATAATTTATAATTAAATAAATTTATCTCTCTCTCTGCAATCACTCTATCTCTTCCTCTGTCTCCCTCACTCTCTCTCTAACCTCTCTCCCCTCTTTCCTTCTCTCTCTATCCCTCTGTCTCTCCCCTCTCTCCTCTCTCCATTCTGTCTCCTCTCTCTCCTCTCCTCTCTCCACTCTTCTCTCCACTCTCTCTGCTCTCCTCTCTCCACTCTTCTCTCCATTCTCTCTCCTCTCCTCTCTCTCCTCTCTCTCTCTTCCCTCTCGCCTCCCCTCTCTCTCCTCTCACCTCCCTTCTCTCTCTCCCTCTCTCTTCCTCCCTCTCTCTTCCTCTCTCTCTCCCCCCTCTCTCTCTTCTATTAAGTTGTTTTCAAATTAAAAACACTATTTGCGACACATAACGTTATGCATCGCTACTACACAATGTAGTAGCCACCCATACAATGAAGCGTCGCTACTACCTTAAGGTGGTTTAAGGTAGTAGCGACGCTTCAATCTATGCGCCACTAATATTTTTTTAATGTTTTATATTTTTTAAAATAAATTATAATTAAAAGTAATTTCTCTCTTTCTCTCCTCAACCTCTCTCTCTACTCTCTCTCTTCCTCTCTCTCCCTCACTCTCTCTTCTCTCTCTACCCTCTCTGCCCTCTTTCTCTCTCTTCTCTCGCCACTCTTTGCCTCTCCTCTCTCTCTCCTCTCTTTCTCTCTTCTCTCTCCACTCTTTCACTCTCCTCTCTTCTCTCTCTCTCCCTCCCTCTCTCTTCCTCTCTCTCTCTTCCTCTCTCTCTCCCCCTCTCTTTTCTATTAATTATTTTTAAAATAAAAAACACTATTCAAGACGCATAACACTTGCGTCGCTACTATACGATGTAGTAGCGATGCTTCAATCTATAAGTCACTAATATTTTTTAAAATAATTTATAACTAAAAAAATTTCTCTCCCCTCACTCTCTATCTCTACACTCACACTCTCTCTTCCTCTCTCTCCCTCACTCTCTACCCTCTCCCCCTTTTCTCTCTCTTCTCTCTCCCTCTTTTCCTCTCCTCTCTCTCTTCTCTCTCTTCTCTCTCCCTCTTTCCCTCTCCTCTCTCTTCTCTCTCTCCTCTCTCTTTCTCCTCTCTCTCTTCTCCCCTCTCCTCTCTCTTTCTCCTCTCTCTCTTCTCCCCTCTCCTCTCTTTTCTCTCTCCCTCCCTCTTCCTCTCTCTCTGCCCCCTATCTCTTTTCTATTAATTTTTTTAAAAATCAAAAACACTATTCACAACGCATAAAGCTATGTTTTGCTACTACATGATGTAGTAGCAACGCATACAATGAAGCGTCACTACTACCTAGCAATGCTTCAATCTATGTGTCACTAATATTTTTTTAAATAATTTATAATTAAAAAAATTCTCTCTTTTCCTCTCTCTCCCACTCTTTTCTCTCTTCTCTCTTTCCCTCTCTTCTCTCTCCCCTCTCCTCTCTCTCCCCACTCTCTCACTCCTCTCCTCTTTTTCCTCTCTCTCTCTCTTCCTCTCTCTTCTCTCTCTACCCTCGCCCTCTCTCTCTACCCTCTCTCCTCGCCCTCTCTCTCTACTCTCTCTCCTCACCTTCTCTCTCTACCCTCTTTCTCTTTCTTCTGTCTCCCCTCTTTCTCTATCTTCTTTCTCTCCTCACCCCCTCCTCTCTCTCCTCACCCTCTCTCTACACTCCCTCTGCCCCTTTTCTCACTCTCTTTCTTCCTCTCTCTCCCTCACCCTTTCCTCAGCCTCTCTCTCTTCCCTCTTCCTCTCTCTATCTCTTTGTCCTCCTTCTCTCTATCTTTATCTCTCTCACCTCTCTCTCTCACCTCTCTCTCTTCTCCTTTCTCTCCCTCCCTCCCTCCCTCCCTCTTCCTCTCTCTACCCCATCTCTCATTTCTATTAATTTTTTTAAAAATAAAAAATACTATTTGCGATGCATAAAGTTATGCGTTGCTACAACACGATGTAGTAGCGACGCATACAATGAAGCATCGCTACTACCTAGCAACACTTCAATCTATGTGTTGCTAATATTTTTTTTAAATAATTTATAAAAAAAATCTCTCTTCCTCTCTCTCCCTCACTCTCTCTCTACACCCTCTCCCCTCTTTCTCTCTCTTCTCTCTCCCTCTCCTCTCTCTCTCTCTATCTTCTCTCTCTCCCTCTCCTCTCTCTCCTTTCTCTCCCCTCTCTTCTCTCCCCTCTCTCTCTCCTCTCTCTCCCCTCTCTTCTCTCCCCCTCTCTCTCTCCTCTCCTCTCTCTCACTCTCTCTCCCTCACTCTCTCTTCTCTCCCTACCCTCTCTCCCCTCTTTCACTCTCTCCTCACCCTCTCTCCTCACCTTCTCTCTCTACCCTCTCTCCCCTCTTTCTTTCTCTTATGTCTCCCCTCTTTCTCTTTCTTTCTCTCCTCACCCCCTCTCTTCTCTCTCTCCTCACCCTCTCTCTTCTCTCTTCCTCTTCCTCTTCCTCTCTCTCTTCTCTCTTCCCTCTCTATCTCTCTATCCTCCTTCTCTCTATCTCTATTTCTCTCTCATCTCTCCCTCTTCCTCTCTCTTTTTTAAGAAAATTTAAGAAATAAAATATCTTATAAATAAATAGTGAAAGTTTAATCTATTATTAAAACTACATTTTATTAAAAATTTAATATTTCTTTATTATATATACAAATAGTAAATAATTAATAAAATATATTATATTTAAGAAGTTTATATTTACTTTTATTTAATATTTATTTATTATATAATTATTTATTAAATAAAATTAATTAATAAAGCTAATAACGACGTTTGTAGATAGAGCGCCACTATTATTAATACTATTTGTGATGCATATTTGCAGGTGTCGCTAATAGTTATAAATTTTTATTTTTTATTTGAAATTTATTACTATTAGTGACGCTTTTATTAAGCGTCGCTAATAGTATACATATTAGCGATGCTTAAGAAAAAAGTGTTGCTAATATATCATGAAAAAAATTATATGAGTTTGGGCTCATGCATGTCGGCGTGAGCCTAGGCATCTTAAGGTCATTGGATCAAGATATGAGGGCGCAAGGGGGCATAAACCAATCTGCCCCCTGAGTTATGTGCGTCGTTAAACTAAAATTAGAGGTCGTGTGATATGGTCTCACGTAGTCGTGCATGAGCCCATGCTCATATTGGGTCTCATATATCATATATGATACATGCATGGTATTTGTACATATATGTGATTATTTGTCGTATTATATATATATATATGTCATAAATATATATTTAAATTAATAATTATGTCTACATAATATATATATATATATGTATATTATTTATTTTATATATGCATTATTTATATATAATTTCAAATTTATATTCGGATTTGAGTTCGAGCTTGAGCTGGAGCTTGAGCCAAGTAGAATTGTATTCGAGTTTCATTCAAGCCAAGTCGTGTCAACTAGGTGTCTGCTCCAACTTGGCTCGAGCTTATTTGAGTTTGAATTGAGCCTAGTTCAAGCTTGAGTTTGAATTGAACCTAGTTCAAGCGTGCTTAATAATCAGCCAAATTAATTCCAAATTTCAATTTTATTTAATCAAGAAGATTTTTTATTTTCTTTCACAACTTTTGTGCTTTCACTAGGGCCCATAAATGGAGACGCACTAACATTTTCTCACTTATTCACACATGTAGGGAAATGCCTATACTCGCACTTGGACCCACATGGTTGAAAAAAACAAATAATTTAGATTTTGAATATCTTAGAAATTCATAGTTTGTAAGTCTTGTCAACCTTCTTGGCTACATAAAGGGTAATTCGGGTAGATCAATACAACAATGTATCCCAATAAAAATCAAGGTAGTCAAAACACTCATATATGCAGTGCTAAGACTATCATAATCACAATATCAATAGCCCCACTAACATAAATCTTGGAATGGATTTAGTATGACTTGAACATAGATGCTACAAGAAGTCCAAACTTTATACTTTATTGCAACTTCAAATACTAAATGAAAAACAATAGCTTCACCACAATTAATTGAAATTTTCTTTAATTGAAGGAAATATAATAACATCGTTAATTCAAATTCATCTTTACAAAATGTATGTAGACAAATATAAAAACACTTACTGAAGCAAACATCAAAAGAAATTTTTATATTTGGGTAAGTCTTTTGCAAATTTAGGCTCATTCTCATCCCCTTCAGTCTCATCTTTTAGGATTGAATTTTCATCATTGTCTTTGGTCATTGGAGGATTCTAACATTTAATCATAACTTTCCAAGCATTACCATCAAGACCTTGAATAAAACCTCTCATTCTATTCTTCCAATAAAAAAAGTTTTTAATATCAAACAATGGTGATCAATTAATGGGATTTCCGAAGTACTCATGCTCAGCCATTGAATTATTTGAAGTAGCCATTAAAATTGAATAAACCGAAAAACACCCAAGCAACTAAATTTAAACACACAAGTCAAAAATTATTTAAAGAGTAAGCAAAATCCCAACTTAGGGCACACAAATTAGCATCACAAGTAAATATAAATAGAAAAACAAGTAAATCAAGCAAAGATTATAAGAACAAATCCTAACACAAGCAAGATATCTCTATGAATAAAATACTAAGAAGTTTAAGCAAGATTAACACACACTAACATAAAAAACGTGATGGATAGCATGATTCAAAAGTAATTTTCAATAAAAAAAAATCCTCAGCTACCATTTGAGAGTTTAACATCTATCTATATGGCTTCGCGAATCACTAGATTTCCCCTAACCCTCATACTTTAGCAAGTAAGAATTAAGAAACTAGCCTCTATGTGCAATAATTTCAATTGAGCACCAAAATCAATTAAACCTAATATCTATGCATTCATAATCATGCTCATCATCAACCAAATTATCAACATGCAAAACACACAAATAAACAAATAATTTTTAAGTGGAAAACCCCAACTAGGGTAAAAAATCACAGTAGTCACTCAACGACTAAATCATGCACTATTAATAAGTAAGATATTACATCGATACAAACAAACCTCCAACCTTTGTGAAGTTTCTAACGTAAAACCTCTTTGTTTAGATCTCCCAAACTCTTTTATTGTTGGCCTTCAAGTCTTCTCCTCATGCATTTAAACTTTTTTTCTACTTACACTATCTTTGTCTCCTTCTAGCCTCTTCAAATTAGCTCTTCTTGTTTATGACTTTAACCTTGAGTCTTTAATGCTTCTTTGAAGTTTGTTGCAACTCCTCAAAGGTTTTTGTGTTTAGAAGACTATCTCTTCAATTGTGTGTCACTCAAAGAATCACCATTAACATGAACTTTAAAGCACAATGATGATCTCTTGTGGAAAACTGTGGACTAAGGATTTCTCCTCTTTTCTCTCTTAATTTTTAGGTTTCTCTCTTAAATTTCATGATAACTAGCTCTTATATAGTCAAATAAGTCAGTTTATGAGTGATACTTCAATCATGAATGAATTCTCTTCTAGAATGACTTAATTTAGGTAAGTAACACAAATAACGATTGATTTTCACTATTCTAATTAGGGTATGACTCTTTAAGAGATTGATTTTTCGTGAGAGCGATCGACACAGTCCTATTTAGGTGCTGATTAATCGATTAATTCAATACAATTTGCAGCGATTGATTGACGCATAGTAAAATTTTCTAATTTACCCTAATTCAGTTTAATCAAGATTAACTTAATTCACTCATTCTAAGTTAATCTAAGTGGATTGAATATGTGAAAATAAACATTTTACCTTTGACACTCAACTTAGTCTTTAACCTTGATCGATAAGAATATATCTTCTCATATTTTTCAAGTTAATTAATATCAAATCTAACTCGACCACAACTAAATATTGTCAGATTCTTAAGACTAAAACATATATAAAGTTTAGACGATATTTTGATCATCAAAATTGGCCAATTTGCAATACATATGCCACATGTGTTTTGTAATTTCACACATATCTCACTACACAAAGAGTTGCATAAAGATTTCTTCATAAGGGTAGTTGAAGAAGCTCAAGATCATCAATAAAAAATGAGTTTTGATTGAGCACTTTGAAGAAGACGAAGACAAACTCAAAGGGAAACAATTTCAAGGATCAAAAGGAGACTCGAAGGTCGATGACTGAGCAAAGAAAAAAGGGTTTTAAGTATCAGGTAGAAGTTGGTAGTTTAGTCTTATAAGATCTTATTTCTAGTGCATTCATTTTAGCTAGTGAGTGGCAATCTACAGTTTTTTTTCGTTTGAGTTTTCACGATAAATCTCTCGTGTGATGGTAAATGCATGCATGTTGTAATTGATTAATGGTGTTTTAATTTCGCTATATAAATTTCTTGCATAGTAGTAAAGAAGGCCACAACTTATAGTCTTTGCCTTTATAATCAGATTAGAGGCACTGGTGATCCTCTAATTAGAAGATGAATATTAAATTCTTAGGTGCACGGGGATGTGAAGGCGAGCAATGAATTGCTGGATGGTTGTTGCGATGATGTACAATGGCGACTGGCTTGTCAGGCTATTCCATACAATGTCTGACCGATCTAGGTAATGGCCAAATCTAGTCATGCCTGAGTAGTGGGATGGTAGCAAGGTGTTTGCAATGGTGAATAATGGTGTTTGTGACGATGTACGATGGTCATAGTTTCGTTGATGTATGATAGCGGCCAATCCGCCAAGCCATGCCATGCGAAGTCTAGCCATGCCGGCACATGGGCCAAATCGCCTAGCCAATAAGGTGGTTGTGATGGGGTTGCAATGGTGAACAATGATAGTTGCGACAACGTACTTCGGTGCTTGTGATGATGTATGACGAAGACTAGCCAACTAGGTTGTACCATGCATGGTTTGACAATGCGAAGCCATGGCTAAATCTGGCCAGCAGGGTGGCTGTGACATGGTTGCGATGTTGTGGATTCTAAAAGGTTTTAACACATGTGGCCCAAGTTTGTTAGGTTAGATACTAAACTAATTTTCTCTTTTGGCACTCACTGCTTACTTTGAAAATATTT
Source organism: Saururus chinensis (assembly GCA_035235625.1). Lineage (NCBI taxonomy): Eukaryota > Viridiplantae > Streptophyta > Magnoliopsida > Piperales > Saururaceae > Saururus > Saururus chinensis. Next base: position 29,422,409 of record CP141142.1, read on the forward strand.
TAAAAACTTTTGCGCCTTCTAATTATATTCCTTTTCTCTCTTTTTATTAAAAATTTGCCGATATTTTCACATGCCTCTGCATGAAATATGTTTTAGTACTACAAAAATTACAAATAAGTGTCAGTAGAATACAATGTGATGTAGAAAAAAACGGACGTCATTTTCTGTGGTCTATTTGGCAAAGCGCATTAGGAAAGCTTGATGTGATTTGTGTGAGGCTTTTTGCAATTACAACGGGTAAAGACAAAGACAGCTAAGTTGAGAACAAGTAGACTGAAGCATCACCCATAAAAATAATCATCGTAGTGCAATGAAAAGAATCTGTCGTGACCAGATTTTTTCACCAGGGGCGACTACCAATAAGAAGCTGCTATTAAGGAGATGGTGAGAGAAATTTAGGAACATGATCAAAAGGTTTCACCTTTTTGCCCCTTTACATGTCAAACTGGTCTAAGTAATACTCAGTGGTAAGGAAAATAATTTTCTTGTATGCAGCCATCCCAGACTCGAGAAAGCGACCTCCTTACCCACCAAAAACCATTCCCACGGCTACTAGACTCCAGGAGGCCGGCATCAAGTTCAGAAGCAGAGAAGCAGAAAGGAGCTTCGTGGATGTTAATTTCCACAAGGGGGTCATGGAGATACCCCGCCTCTCCATCTATCACTCCACCGACTCGCTGCTCCGGAACCTGATAGCTCTGGAGCAGTGCGTGCCCTACTGCAAGTCCCACTTCACCAGCTACGCCTTCTTCATGGACTGCCTGGTGAACACACCCAGGGACGTGGCGATACTGAACCAGCATAATATCATAGAACATGTTCTGGGTTGCGATGAGGATGTGGCCCTCCTCTTCAACCAGCTCTGCGAGGGTGTGGCCATCAACTTCGACAAGAGCTACCTTTCGGACCTGTTTGTGGATGTGAGGAAGTACTGTGAGAGGGACTGGAACATGTGGAGAGCCATGTTGGTGAGAGACTATTTCGGTAATCCCTGGGTGGTCATCTCCTTGGTGGCCGCAATTTTCATCCTCCTTGCGGCCTTTGTGCAGACCCTCTTCTCCGTCCTCTCCTATGTACGGGACCAGGATGCTCCGGCTTCAGTCGCCCATAAGTCATAATTTGATGATTATAATTAGCCGTCGGCTTGAGATCGTATGAGCATGGTATTTTGTTTTTCGTTTTTCCTTACGGCGGCACTGGCGACTGTGCTAGTGGTTGCTCTAGCCATGCCGCCACCGTTAAGAGAAGTGGAGGAGAAAGGAGAAGAATAAAGGATGAAGAAGAGTTGTAGGTAGTTACGGCAAAGGCGCCGGCAGATCTGGCCAGACCCTAGCCTTGCAAGCCTCTCCTTGAGCACTATGTTTGGCCAATATCAAGACGAAGATAATGATGATGATCAATGGTGGGAGAGGTCTCACTGGAAAGAGGTCGTCCAAGGGCATTATCATAACCGCGGTAGTGTGGAGGAGTGGGGTGGGAATGAAAAAGGTAAGATGTGTGGGTGCAAACGTTTTCTCAGTAAGTGGGCGGAATGAGTAATGGGTGGTGGTGAGACATTGGTGGAATAGTAACATTCTTTTGATATGACCAATGGCTTAGTTGTCAAAGTATTCATGGCCAGTAATTATTGAATCACAAAGCTCTTTAATGAATAAGACAACTTATATGGTTGAGTTTTGTATGCTCCCGAGCTTAATATAAGAAATATATGAGAACCTTTAATAGTTGAGATTAATGGCGTAGATGCTAGTGTGGCATTGGATGAAGGGTTCTCATTTGTTCCCTACATTGAGCTCATTGTAGAGCATTAAAAATGCTTTATAACTTATATATACAATTAAGTGTCTTATGATAAAATTGATGTATGAGTACCACACTATAATAAAATATACTATTAGTAAAATATTTATTATCGACACAAATAAAAGTGTCGCTAAAAATTACTATTTACGACGCATATAAAATTATCGTAAAAAAAATAAACTATTAGTGGCGTATAATAATATGTGTTTCAAATAGTAATATATTAGCGATGCTTAATTTAAAGTATTGCTAATACTAACAATATTAGCGATGCTTTCTAATAAATATCGCTAACTAGATAGGCTATTAGCAACATTTTAAATAAGCATCGCTAAAAGACATTTATTATTTTTCAAATAAAAAAATTATAACTATTAACGACGCTTTTTCTTAAGTGTTGCTAATAATTTTAACAATAGCGACATTTGTTATAAAGCGTTGCTAATAGTTATACTATTAACGATGCTTTTTCTTAAGCGTTGCTAATAATTTTAACAATAACGACGTTTGTTATAAAGCGTCGCTAATAGTTATACTATTAGCGATGCTTAATAAAAATGTCACTAATATTAATAAATTTAAAATAAAAAATATAAATTTAGGACTATTAGTGACAATTTTAAACAAGCATGCAAATAGTATTGATAATAGCAACAATTGTTTACAAGCATCGTTGTTAGCTTTATTAATTTATTTTATTAAATAAATAAATATTTAAAAAATTAAAATAAACTTCTTAAATATAATATATTTATTTAATATTTACTATTTTGATATATAATAAATAAATATTAAATTTTCAATAAAAGGTAGTGTTAATAATAGATTAAACTTTCACTATTTATATATAATATATTTTATTTCTTAAATTTTTTTATTAATTTTAAAATATAATTTATAATAAAAGAGAGTGAGTGAAGAGTGCAAGAGAGAGGAGAGAGAGAGAGAGGGATGAGAGAGATAGATAAGGAGAGAGAGACAGATCGAGAGAGAAGAGAGAGAATAAGGAGAGAGAGAGAGAACAGAGGGGGAGAGAGAAAGAGGGGAGAGAGGCTAGAGAGAGAGTGAGGGTGAGGAGAGAGAGGATGAGGAGAGAGAGAAGAGAGAGAAAGGGGGAGAAAGAGAGGGTGAAGAGAGAGAGAAGTGAGGGGGTGAGGAGTGAGAGAGAAGAGAGAAAGAGGGGAGAGATGGTAGAGAAAGAGGGTGAAGAGAGAGAGAAAGGATGAGGACACACGGAGAAGAGAGGGGGTGAGGAGAGAGAGAAGAGAGAGAAAGAAGGGAGAGAGAAAAAATTTAATTATAAAATATTTTAAAAAATTTTAAAGGTAGTAGCGACACATATGCTACAAATTTTTATTTTAAAAAAAATTAAATAAGATAGAGAAAATGGAGAGAGATAAGAGAGTGGGTAAGGAGCTACATAGAAGAGTGTGATGAGGAGTGACATAGAAGAGAGGGGGTGAAGAGAGAGAAGAGAGAGAAAGAGGGGAGAGAGGGTAGAGAGAGAGGGTGAGGAGAGAGGGAAGAGAAAGAATGAGGGAAGAGGAAATAAAATTTCAATTATAAATTATTTTTACAAATTTTTGAAAATAAAAAATATATATTAACAACTTATAACCGTATGCGCCGCTACTACCTTAGGATAGTAGTGACACATACAAATATGCGTCACCACTACCCGAAAATAGTCGAGACGCATGTCCATATGTGTCGCTACTAACTCAGGATAATAGCAACGCATACAGTTATGCGTCGCTACTATAAATTTTTATTTTAAAAATATTTTAAGTAAAAGAGAGAAAATGGAGAGACACAAAAGAGACACAAGAGAGAGAGAAGAGGAGAGAGAGGTAAGAGAGAAACAACAGAGAATGTAGAGAGAGGGAAAAAATTATTTCTCATTTTTTTATATTTTTTATTTAAAAATTAAATAAATAAATAAATAAAAATATATTAGTGATGCATATGAATATGCATGAGAGAGAAAAAGAAGAGAAAGGATATAGAGAGGAGAGAGGGGGAGAGAGAGAGGAGGAGAGGGAGAGAGAGAGGAAAGAGAGAGGGAGGAGAGAGGGAGAGAGAGGAGAGAGAGAAGAGAGAGGGAGAGAGAGGAGAAAGAGAGAGGAGAGAGAGGGAGAGAGAAGAGAGAGATGGAGGGAGAAACAGGAGAGAGAGAGAGAGAAGAGAGGGAGGATAGATAGAGAGAGCGGGAGAGTGGTAGAGAGGGCGGAGAGAGGGAGATAGAAGAGAGAGATGAAGGGAGAAAGAGGAGAGAGAGAGAAGAGAGGGAGGATAGATAGAGAGAGTGGGAGAGTGGTAGAGAGGGAGAGAGAGAGAGGAGAGAGAAAGAGAAAAGAGAGATAGAGGGAGAAAGAGGAGAGAAAGGGAGAAGAGAAGGAGGGAGGGTGGGAGGAAGGAGAGATAGAGAGAGCGGGAGACAGAGCGGGAGAGTGGGCGGAGAGAGTGATAGAAAGAGGAGAGAGAGAGGAGACAGGGAGGGAGGGAGAGTGATGAGAGAGGGAGAGAGAGGAGGAGAGAGGGAGGAGGGAGAGAGAGAGAGGAGGGGAGTGATGAGATAGAGAGGAGAGAGAGGAGAGAGGGAGAGGAGAGAATGTAGTGGGAGAGAGAAAAGTTTAATTTTAATTTTTTCATATTTATATTTAAAAATTAATAAAATTAATTAATAAATAAAATATATTTGTAACGCATATGAATATGAGTCACTAATATTCTTTTTATTAACGACGCAACAGAATATGTGTCGCTAATAACATCGGTATTAGCGGTGCATATTTCTATGAATTGCTATTACCTTAGAATTTATTATATTAATTTTATAATATGTAGTGAGAGAAATGGAGAGAGGATATAGAAAGAGAGGGGAAGGAGAGAGGGAGAGGGAGAGAGGGACTGTGAGGGGAGAGAGGGTGAGATAGAGAGGAGAGGTAGAAGAGAGAGAGGGAGGAGGGAGAGAAGAGGGGGTGAAGAGAGAGTGTAGAGAGAGAGGGAAATTTTTAATTTTAATTTTAATTTTTTTATATTTTTATTTAAAATAATAAATAAATAAATAAAAATGTATTTGTGATGGATATGAATATGTGTCACTAATACTCTTGTTATTAGCGACGCATAAGAATATGCCGCTAATAACCTCAGTATTAGCAATGCATATACCTATGATACGCTATTACATTATAATTAATTATATTAATTTTATAATCAGTAGTGAGAGAAAAAGTAGAGAGGATATAGGGAGAGAGGCCTGAGAGATTGGAGGAGAGGGAGAGAGAGGGAGGAGAGAGGGAGTGAGAGAGGGAGAGAGAGGAGGGAGAGAGAGGGAGGAGAGAGGGAGTGAGAGGAGAAAGAGAAGAGATAGAGGGAGGAAGAGAGAGGAGAGACGAGGGAGAGAGAGGAGAGACGGAGGGAGAAAGATTGGGGAGAGAGAAGAGAGGGAGGGAGGAATGAGAGAGAGAGCAGGAGAGAGGAGAGAGTGAGTAGGAGAGAGGGTGAAGAGAGGGGAGAGAGGAGAGAGTGGAGAGAGAGAAAAGAGAGGAGGGTGAAAGAGGAGAGAGAGAGAAGAGGGAGGGAGAAGAGATAGAAAGAGAGAGCTGGAGAGAGGGCAGAGAGAGGGAGAGAGAGAATGGGAGAGAGAGAGAGGAGAGAGGGAAACAGGGAGGAGAGAGGGAGAGATAGAAGAGAGAGAGGGATGAGGGAGAGAAGAGAGGGGCAAGGACAGAGTGTAGAGAGAGAGGGAAAATTTTAATTATAATATTTTTTATTTTAAAATTAATAAAATAAATAAATAAAAATATATTTGTGACGCATATGAATATACATCACTAATACTCTTATTATTAGTGGCGCATGTCCCTATGCATCACTATTACCTTATAATTCAGCACATTAATTTTATAATATGTAGTGAGAGAAAAAGGAGAGAGAATATAGATAGAGAGAGGAGGAGAGGGAGAGAGAGGAGAGAGAGTGAGGAGAGAGAGGAGAGAGAGAAGGAGGAGAGAGGGAGAGAGAGGAGGGAGGGAGATTGAAGAGTGAGGAGGGAGAAAGGGAAGAGAGAGGGAGGCAGAGGAGAGAGAAAAGAGAGACGGAAGGAGAAAGAGGAGAGAGAGAAAAGAGAGAGGGAGTGAGAGAGGAGAGAGAGTGGGAGAGATTGTGGAGAGAGGAGTGAGAGAGGGAGGAGAGAGGGAGAGAGGGAGGAGAGAGAGAGAGAGAGGAGGGAGAGAGGAGTGAGAGAGGAGAGAGGGAGGAGAGAGAGAGAGAGGGAGAGAGAGGAGGGAGGGAGGGAGGGAGGGAGGGAGAGAGAGGGAGAGAGAGGAGGGAGAGAGGCAGGGAGAGGGAGGGAGAGAGAGGGAGGAGAGAGAGGAGAGAGAGAGAAGGAGAGAGAGAGGAGAGAGAGTGGGAGGTGAGAGAAATGAGAGATGGAGGGAGATAGAGAGAGCGGGAGAGAGGAGAGAGAGAGTGGGAGAGAGGGCAAAGAGAGGGAGAGAGAGACAAAGGGAGAAAGAGGAGAGAGGGAGGAAGAGGGAGAGAGAGATGGAGGAGTTAGGAAGAGAGTGGGAGGAGTGGGGGAGAGTGAGGAAAGAGAGAGGGAGGGGAGAGAGAAAGAGAGAGGGCGGATAGAGAGAGGAGAGAGAGTGGAGAGGGAGGAGAGAGGTAGTGGAGAGAGAGGAGAGAGGTAGTGGAGAGAGAGGAGAGAGGTAGTGGAGAGAGAGGGAGGGAGATGAGAGAGTGGGAGGGAGAGGAGAGAAAGGGAGGAGAGAGAGAGGAGAGAGGGAGGGAGTGGAGAGAGAGAGGAGAGGAGAGAGAGGGAGAGGGAGAGGGAGAGAGAGGAGAGATGATAGAGAGAGGAGAGAGAGATGGAGGAGTTAGGGAGAGAGAGGAAAGAGAGAGGCAGGAGAGAGAGAAAGAGAGAGGGAGGATAGAGGGAGGAGAGAGGGCTGATAGAGAGAGGAGAGAGAGTGGAGAGGGAGGAGAGAGAGGGATGAGAGAGAGAAGGAGGGAGAGGAGACAGAGAGGGAGGAGGGAGGGAGAGAGAGGTGTGAGAGAGAGAGGAGAGGGAGATGAGAGAGAGGTGATAGAGAGAGAGGGGAGAGAGAGTGGGAGTAGAGAGAGAGGGAGGAGGGAGAGAGGGGAGGGAGGAGAGAGGGAGGGAGAGAGAGAGGAGGGAGAGTAACGAGAGAGAGAGAGAGAGTGGAGAGAGAAAGGAGAGAGAAAAGAGAGAGAAAAGAGGGACTGAGGGTGAAAGAGGAGAGATAGAGAAGATAGGGAGGGAGGGAGAGAGGAGAAATAGAGAGAGAGCGGGAGAAAGGAGAGATAGAATGGGAGGGAGGGCAGAGAGAGGGGAGAGAGAGAGAGGAGAGAGAGTGGGAGAGAGGGAGAGAGACAGAGGAGAGAGAGTGAGATGGAGGAGATTGGGAGAGAGAGGGAGGGGAGAGACAGAAGGCGGATCGAGGGGGAGAGAGAGGGCGGATAGAGGGAGAGAGAGGAGAGAAGAGGAAGTGAGAGAGGAGAGAGACGGAGGGAGAAAGACGGGGGAGAGAGAGAAGAGAAGGAGGAAAAATGAAGGAGAGGTGGAGAGAGAGAGAGCAGGAGAGAGGAGAGAGTGAGTAGGAGAGAGGGCAAAGAGAGGGGGAGAGAGAGGAGAGAGAGAAAAGAGAGGAGGGTAAAAGAGGAGAGAGAAAGAGAAGAGGGAGGGAGAAGAGATAGAAAGAGAGAGAGGGAGAGAGGAGAGAGTGAGTGGGAGAGAGGGAGAGAGAGGAGAGAGAGAATGGGAGAGAGAGAGATGGGAGAGAGGAGAGAGGGAGAGAGAGATAGGAGAGAGGGAGGGAGGGAGCGAGAGAGAGGAGGGAGAGTGATGAGATAGGGAGAGAGTGAGGAGAGGGGAAGAGTGAGGAGGGAGAAAGGGAAGAGAGAGGGAGGGAGAGAGAGAAGAGAGGAGAGAGAAAAGAAAGATGGAAGGAGAAAGAGGAGAGAGAGAAGAGAGGGAGGGAGGGAGGGAGGGAGGGAGGGAGGAGAGATAGAGAGGGAGTGGGAGAGTGGGCAGTGAGAGGGAGTGAGAGAGGATAGAGAGTGGGAGAGAGGGGTGGAGAGAGGAGTGAGAGAGGGAGGAGAGAGGGAGGAGAGAGGGAGGAGAGAGAGAGGAGAGGGAGAGGAGAGGAGAGAGAGGAGAGAGGGAGGAGATAGAGGAGAGAGGGAAAGAGGGAGGAGAGAGAGAGGAGGGAAAGAGAGAGGAGGGAGAGTGATGAGAGTGGGAGAGAGAAAAGAGAGACGGGGGGAGAAAGAGGAGAGAGGGAGAAGAGAGGGAGGGAGAGACAAGAGAGAGAGAGAGAGTGGGAGAGAGGGAAAAGAGAGAAGAGAAACGGAGGGAGAAAACGAAGAGAGAGAGAGAGAAGAGATGGAGGGAGGAGAGATAGAGAGAGAGAGTGGGAGAGAGGAGAGAGAGAAAGAGTAGGAGAGAGGGCGGAGAGAGGGAGAGAGATAGAGGAGAGTGAGAGTGGGAAAGACGACAGAGAGAGGGAAAGAGAGTTGAGAGAGATGGCAAAGAGAGGGAGAGAGGGAGGGAGAGAGAATAGAGAGAGGGTGAGGATAGAGAAAGAGAGGGTGGTGAGAGGCAGAGTGTGAAGAGGGAGAGAAGAGAGGGGGTGAGGAGACAGAGTGTATGGAGTGAGGAAAAATTTTAATTTTAATTATTTTTATATTTTTTATTTTAAAACTAATTAAAAAAATTAAATAATGAAAATGTATTAGGAATGTATGTGAATATGCGTCACTAATACTCTTGTCAGTAGCGATGCAAAAGAATAAGCTTCGCTAGTACCCTTTGTATTAGCGACACATATTCTTATATGTTGTTATTACCTTATAATTTATTATATTAATTTTAAAATATGTAGAGAGAGAAGAAGGATAAAGGGGAAGGGGAGAGAGAAATAGGAGAACAAGGAGAGAGAGAGGGCAAAGAGAGAGAGGGGGAGAGATTGAGGATTGAGTCGAGAAAGAGAGGAGAGAGAGGGCGGAAAGAGATAGAGAGAGAGGAGAGAGAAAAGAAAGAGGGGGGGAGAAAGAGAAGAGAAGGAGATAGAGAGAGTGAGAGAGACAGAGGAGGGAGAGAGATGGAGGGAGGAGAGAGGTGAGGAAGAGGAGGAGAAAGTAATAGTATTTGCAACGCTTGTGGATAAGCTTCACAAATAATATAGTTTTTGCAATACTTTTTTATAAGTGTCTCAAATAAAAAAATTGGTGACACTTTTATAAAAGTGTTGCCAAAAGATTTATTTTTATGACACTTAGATTAAGCGTCGCAAATGACCATCGTTAAAAAGAAAAGGCTGGTGTGCAACATTTGCACGCATGCCATGCAAAAATTGCTTGCGCAGGGTGAACATTTCGCCCCTCCCTGGTTTCCCCGTTCCCACCCCCAATCCCCCCTCTCCTTCCCCTCTTTTTTTCAGTGGAGAAGGAGAGGAGTGGGGGAACTGGGGAGAGAGAGAGGGGGAGTGGGAGGGAAGAGGGGGGCCGGATTCCGGTTCCCCACCGAAATCCGGCCTCAGACAACCCCCCTCCTCCCTCCCGCTCGCCCCCCTCTCCCCGGGTCCCCCTTCCCTCCCCCCTCTCCCCAGTCACCCCCTTCCCCTCTCATTCCCCTCTGCTTTTCAGTGGAGGGGAAAGAGGGGGGAACCCCGAGAGAGAGGGCATCAATTTCCTGCTATTCTAGTGCATCCCCCACCCATCCCCTCCCCAGTTCCCCCTAACCGGGAGAGAGAGGACCCCCTTCCCACCCCCCAGATTGAGAGAGATAGGACAGTCAGATTCCGGCGGGGAGCATTAAATATCTAGGCTTAATACAGCACACAGACAAAATTGAAAACATATGTCACTCTCAATAGAGCATCAAACGTCTGGGGCTCAATATAACACACAAATAACATCCTGCAGGATAAACACCATGGCAAGACATGATAAATGCTCAACTAACTCATTATCGGCTAGCTAAAACATAGAACTTAATCTGTCGACCCTTAGGTCTCAAACTCACAACGCTATCATTACCTTTGCTTATAATTCAAGTTTAAATTAAGTATGTCATGGTATAATTATACCACACAAACTCTCAAATATATAGTGCTCCACTAATCGCACCGAAGCTGAGCCAGATCTGAAATCCTAGTTCATCAGAGCAGCAGACTTAACTTAACTAGTTTATCTTACAACAGAACTCACTAAACACCAAAACTTACATATTCATATAATCTCCGCCATCCACCTTATAGCCAAAACATCTTACGTGGAAGTCATCAAACTGAGTTCCTCATAACCAATCCCAGTTATCACCCTCTTACTTATACTTCGCTTATTATACTTATTTTTCACTTCATAATTTGTACATTATGCTTGTACAATTATGAAACACTCTTACTGTCAAACAATCCCCCAAACATATGCTCTCATCCAAACCAATCCACTCCTATCAAACTCATATCCTTTGCCCTTTGTCATACGCTTACACATCCACAACAAATCCATATTAAACCCTCTGTGTACTGTTCATCACCCATACTTCTACCCGCATAGAGAAACACATATCCATTGCCCAAGCGCATAGCCATCATACATATGTATGTCCATCACACACATATAACAACACATATTATTATGTACATTGCTTATCAACATACTTACTAGTCATCACTGGCACACACATAATCCACATACATAGAAACATACTCGCTAGCCATCACTAGCACATATATAATCCACATACGTAGAAACATATTCGCTAGCCATCACTAGCACATACATACACATCTATACACGTAGCTTACCAACATACTCGCTAGCCATCATTAGCACATACACAATCCACATACATAGCTTACAAACGTACTTGCTAGCCATCACTAGCACACACACAATCCACAAACGTAGCTTACTAACATACACACTAGCCATCACTAGCCCACACATGCTTCAAAAATACTTACAGCCCACATGCATGTCATATGCATTTCAACATTGCAAAATTTATCCTCTTATATCATGCAAACGGATCATGATTTAACATTCAAAACATCGACTCATACAATCCTAACATGCTACTACCCATTCAAAGCATGCTATCATGAAATTACGAGTGCAAAGCTCCCATACCTTGTAATCATGATGTTTGATGGTGAGTACACAACGGTGACGGAGTTTGCGGCGGAGTTGGCAGCCAAAATCTTTTCCAAGTTGAGATAGTTGTTGTCCTGAGGTTTTAGGAAGCGCCGGAAGACTCATGACTAAACAGGGTGAGAAGTCAATGCAGCAAAATTTGCGATCCACGGTGACTCCCCACTGCAGCCGGGAGTAAGGTCATGCCAACGAGTGGCAAGAGGTGCAAGATGTTGTAATCGGCTCGGAGAAAAGTCGAGGAAGTTTTTACTGAATGTTGGACGATGGTTGAGAAGTACTCGACCAGCTGCAAGACATTGATATCAACCGTGGACAACACCTAGCGGCAAAAATTTCGAGTCAACAAGGGCCAACATAAGGGCAGAAGGCATGGGACGCGCTCTAGGACAGAGGAGAGGTGGAGGAGGGCTTTGATGTCAACTCAATTCGGTGACAAAGACAGCTGATGGTTAGGTGGCGTGAAAATGGTGCCTAAACCCTGAAACACACACATGGCCACATGCGCACGTGGCCAAAAAGGGCCATTCTATGGGGAGATGGGTCGGACAGTGGCGGCCCAAGGCCTACAAAAGGGCAGAGCATGACAATAGGGGAGAAATGGGGTCGGAAACGGAAACCCTCAACCAACACTAGGTCGAGGTAGGCTGCACAAAGTACATCTGGTGGCTAGACGATGATTGGAAACATCGGCATCTAAAAAATATCATGGACAGTAAAATGAAAACAAGAACAAAAACTAAAGGTTTTAGGAAGTGCTAGGAGACTCACATCTAAACGGGGTGTCAGAAGTCAATGCAGCAAAATCCACAATCTACGGCGGCACACCAGGGCGGCCGGGAGAAAGGTCATACAAATGAGTGGCAGGTGCGACCAAAAGTCGAGGATGTTTTCACTGAAGGTCATACGGCGACTAAGAAGTACTCAGCCGGCAGCAAGATGTTGAAATCGGGCGTGGACAACACCCAACAACAGCGAATTTGAGTCAACAAGAGCCCACATAAGGGTGGAAGGCATTGGGTGACGCTCTAGGATAGAGGAGAGGTGGAGGAGGGCTTTGATATCAGCTCCATTCAGTGGCAGAGCAAGCCGATGGTCAGGCGGCATGAAAATGGTGCTTGAACCCTGAAATGTATGTGTGACCACTTGTACAAGTGGCCAAAAAGGGCTACTCTATGGGGAGATGGGTCGGACGGTGGCAGCCCAAGGCCCACAAAAAGGCAATGGATCTAGGGCTAGGAAGTGGTGGCCGATCGAAGCGGCGACATTGCCGATCACCACCCACACCAAAAACTTGTGGTGCGGGTAGCTGTGCATCTCGCACGTAAAAGGGCTAAGGGTGACTCAAGGCTGAAAAATGGCGGAGCAAAGGCCACGGTGAAACAAGGCTAACCCCAAGGCCAACAAAGGCCAATCGGTGACCGGAGGCATCATAATGGCAAAATAGCCACAAAGGGTTGTACAGGTAAAACCCAAATTAAGGCATAAGTGTGGAGCATGATAATAGGGACAAAGCGGGGTTAGAAACAACAACCCCCAACCGACACTAGGTTGAGGTAGGCTGGACAGAGTCCATCTGATGGTTGTATGATGATTGGAAACACTAGCATCTAAAAAACTATCACGGACAATGAAATGAAAACAAGAACAAAAACCAAAGGTTTTAGGATGCGTCGGAAGACTCACGGCCAAACAGGGTGTCTTCAATGAAGCAAAATCCGCGATCCACAGAGGCACACCATGGAGGCCTAGAGAAAGGTCATGCTAATGAGTGGCAAGTGCCACCAAAAGTCAAGGATGTTTTCATTGAAAGTCGGACGACAACTAAGAAGTACTTGGCTGGCCACAAGATGTTGAAATCGGCCATGGACAGCACCCAACAGCGTCAACAAGGGCCCACATAAGGGCGAATGGCATGGGGCAATGCTATAGGACAGAGGAGAGGTTGAGGAGGGCTCTAATGTCAACTCCATTCGGTGGCAAAGCCATCCGATGGTCAAATGGCGCGAAAACAACTGAACCCTAAAACACACATGTGACCACTTGTACACATGGTGAAAAAAGGCCACTCTAGGGGGAGATGGGTCGGACAATGGTGGCCCAAGGCCCATAAAAGGGCAACAGATCTAGGGCCAGGAAGTGGTGGCCAATCGAAGTGGCGACATTGCCGATCGCCACCCACACCAAAAACTTGTGGTGCTGGCAGCTATGCATCTTGCACGTAAAAGGGCTAAGGGTGACTCAAGGTCCAATAGTGGATGAGCAAAGGCCATGGTGAAACAAGGCTAACCCCAAGGCTAGCCAGAGGCCAGTCGGTGACCGGAGGCATTATATTGGAAAAAAGGTCATGAAGGGTCGTATGGGTAAAACCCAAATCGAGGCATAAGGGCAGAGCATGACAATAGGGGAGAAGCAGGGTTGGAAACGGCAACCCCCAACCAACACTAGGTCGAGGTAGGTTGGACAGAGTCCGTTCGGTGGCTGTACGACGATCAGAAACACTAGCATCTAAAAAAATATCACGGACAGTGAAATGAAAATAAGAACAAAAACTGATGGTTTAGTAAGTGCCGAAAGACTCACGGCTAAATGGGGTGCCAAAAGTCAATGCGGCAAAATCCGTGATCCACGGTGGCACAATAGGGCTTCTAGGAGAAAGGTCATGCCAATGAGTGCCATGTGCAACCAAAAGTCAAGGATGTTTTCATTAAAGGTTGGACGACGGCTGAGAAGTAGTCGGCAGGCCGCAAGACATTGAAATCGGTCATGGTTAGCACCCAATGGGGGCGATTTTGTATCAATAAGGGCCCACATATGGGCTCTGATGTCAACTTTATTCGGTGGCAAAGAAAGCCGATGGACAGGCGGCGCGAAGTGTGACTCAAGGTCGAGCATAAGGGTGACCAGAGGCATCATAATGGCAAAACAGCCACGGGGTAAAACCCAAATCAAGGCATAAGGGTGGAGCATGACAATAGGGGCGAAGCGGGGTCGGAAAAGGCAACCCCCAACTAACACTAGGTCAAGGTAGGCTGGACAGAGTCCGTCCGGTGGCTGGATGATGACTGAAAACACCAGCTTCTAAAAAATATCACAGACACTAAAATGAAAACAAGAACAAAAACCGAACAAAGTACCGGTAGCTCACCGAGGAGCAGGGAGAGCATGGAGGCAGTCCTGGCTAGTGCCTATGGGTTCTTAGTGGCCAAATGAAGATAAGTCTAGTTGAATTTTGAAGGAGAGAAAAACCGAAGAAAAGTTCAATACCTTGTGGAGGAGCGAAGAGGACATGGCGGCGGTCATAGGCAATACCTATAGACTCATGGCGGTAAGGCAGAGTGGACCCCGACAAGAACCAGCAAAATCTGATGACGATGGAGGGACAACGGATCGACTAGGAACTCGCTTAGGTTTTCTCAAAACTCACTGGATGTAAAAAGCTTATGGATGATGAAATTTTTCCTGGAATCCGATTGTCGGGTCCGAAACTTATACTTTTATATTTTTTCATTTATGTCCCCAACAACATTAACTTGCTGTTTATGTGTTATACCTCCAAAATTTACTCCAAAAGCAAACAGCGAGGCTCACGGCTTGCGACTAAGCCCCACACCCAACTCTATGGGTATAAATACTAGGGTAAATGCACAAATACAAATACGCCAAAGTGTCACATTTTTTCTCCAAAAATGACCAAAAAAATAGCAAAAAATCATAAAAAATCGTAAAAAAATCAGGGACATTACAATATTAGATCATGTAACAAATCACAATACAAAGGTGCTGAAAATGAGTTCTTCACAAGGGACTTGAAGAGGCTTCTATATCAATAATCAGTAGGGTTTTGATTGAAGGAGTTCTTTGAAGAAGACAAAGAACAAGCTCAAAAGGAAAAATAATAAAGGAGGAGACTTGATGACCATTAACTTCATTTATAAAATGGATTTCTACTATCGGGGTAAAGGTTGGTAGCTTTGTATCATTTAAGTTCTATATCCATATTGATTCAGCTGAGAAAGTGGGAGATCATGTTTTTTTTTCACAAAAATTCTTTGTGTTTGATGTGGTGCTTGCATGTTGGATGTATTGATAGTTGTTAATTGCTTCATAGATTGATAGATTCCTTTAGTGTAACATATGATATTTTTCCTAAGTTTCCTATTTTTTCCATGTGTACTACAACAAAAAAAACTACTAGCAACACTTTCAAGTGTAGCTAATAGTCATAAAAGCGTCACTAATAGACACTGAAAAAGTGCCACAAATAACTATTAGTGATGCTTAAAAAGCATTGTCATAACCGTAAAAAAAGTCTCGTTAGAATTGCTAGTTTACGAATGACATCAATGAAACTGGTCAAGTACCTAAACGGGTTAAAAAAGACCATCCTAAAACTAATGTGATTGGTGACATCAAAGGAGTGAAAATACTATGTATTCACTGAAGTTTGTTGTTGAGAAGATCAAGTGAATAAAAGATTCATTCCATTGAGGAGATGAAAGCTCTATGTTGATCAAGAGAGAACAAAGGAGAAGAAAATCAAGCTATGACTGGTAAACAACCAAGGAGTTGTTCATTCAGAATTCAATAGTGGTGTGAAGATCCAACCAGTTTGAAGAAAAAAGAGTCTTTTGTCTATACAATTGGTAATTTTGTAATCTTGAGTTTACATAATGCATAGTTGATCTGGATAAAGTGTCCTGTGGTTTTTTCTTGATTAGGTTTCCACATAAAAATTCTTGTGTGTTTTGATTGCTGATTTGATTATGATTTTATCATTATAACACATTAGAATTAGGAACATTGAATTGGTTGAGTTCTAGGTTTATTTTCTTTTAAGTAATAAATAAATCTTGTAACTTAATTACGAGTTAGAAGTACTTTATTTTCTCAATTTTTTTATGCCACACACATAGTCCACAAACCAATAGGGGGTGTGGTGGGCAAGAGATGGAGGCGTAGCAGACTCTGGCACCTTGGAGTTCCTCATCCTCCAATTGGCAAGATGGGAGAGGAGAGCCAAACTCCGGCACCCCGCCTCGCCTTCGGCGCCTCACCTTTCCTCCTCGAAGGATAGTAGAAGGGGAGGGGGCAGTGGGCAGGGGGAGAAGAGGGGGACGGGCACCATACTCCAATGCCTAGGAGCCCCTCCTCTCCTCCTTTGGCCGGCAGCAGGAGAGGGGAGCTAGACTCTGAAGCCTCTCCACCTTTAGTTTGTAGCAGGGGGGAGAGGAGAGGAGAAGGGGGGACAAACTTCGGCATCCCTCCTCTCCTCCTCATTCAGCTAGTAGTAGGGAGAAGAGGCGATGGAGGAAGGGCCCTTCCTCTGGCTGAGAGTAGGGGGAGCGGGGGGTGGGGGAGGATATATGGCGTGGGAAAATTTTGCCTATGAATTGTCCCCCTATTGTTAAATTTAAATGTTACTTGTAAGCGCATGAATCAAAGGTAGAAAAATGGCTAAACGATGTTGATCCCAAAAAGACTTGAAGTTCAAAAACTAAATTTAATCTAACTCAAGTGAACCCTAATCTAGTTAACAAATATAAAGAGAATAACTTAACTAAAGTAACTAACAAAAGAAAATATAAGATTATGAAAGCAAAGCAAAATAACTAAAATATCAAATAAATGAAACATTAGGGCATAAGAAACCACATTCATTTAATCATTAAGTTGATCATTAATTATTTTTTCACATTTATCTCATAATAATCTAGCAATCAATCCATATTATTATAGAAAATAACATCATTAAGCTCTCATCCACAATTAAAAAATGAATTGTTCATCTTCACTTTAATGGATTAAAGTCAAGTCATTAATTGTATCCACATGTTCAAATCATAAATCATATCCAATTTCAATATTAAACAAGACAAAACCAAGTAATAAACTAATGAAAATCAACTTAAATCATGAGAGAAGTATGACTGAACTCATATTCAAATCAATCATACTAATTAGAGAGGTAGAAGCAATTAATATTAAACTCACCATTATATAAAATTAACCAAGTCTCAAAATCATGAAGTTCTACCATTTAATGAAGCTTCATCCACACTCTAGCAACAACTTTAGCCACTCATTAACCTAAGAAACAAATTTTCCATAGAAAGAATTGACAAGAGGCTTACAAGAGGGGAAAAAGAGGGGGAAAATTCAAAATTGACAATTTGCAACGACACCAATGAACACTGACCACAAGTTATTGTTCATTGTGTTCAACCTCTCACCATGAACATTGTAACTAGAGTAAACTCGGCCATTGAAAATTTTCTTTACTTCTTCTTCATTTCTCTGGCATTGGGTTTCAATTCTTTGGCTATCAAACTGTTTGTTGAGGGTTTTTGGAGGATGAAATTGAGTGGTTTTGTCTCTGATCTGTTCTTCTCCTCTCTTCAATCTTCTGCAATTCATTGTTCTATTTTTAAATTCGCTGGACAAATCTTTTTTTTAAAATAATTCAAGCTCTCAATTCCATCCATGTTTAGGTTATTTCTTCTTATTCTCCATTCATTTTCCTTCATCTTTCTTGCTTCTCAATCCTTTCATTCCATTCTCCTTATTCCTTTCTTTAAATTTTCTAATTTGTGCTATGTTTTTTGTTTTTAACTATTCATCTGAATTGATCATGCTAGTTGCTAATTGATTATTATATATTTGGGCGTTCCTTGTTTGAGTCTCCTATCCTTATTGCATTGGTTGCCTTCCTTTTATTGGTTCTAGCTTGAGTTTCCTTTGCTAGACCCTTCTTATTAGTATTCTTTCATTTTCTTGGTCCATTTTTACTTGTGTTCCATAATCTCACACCGAAATGTTTCAATTCAGCTAATTTTGGCTCTACAATCTTCATCTTAATTACCAAGCTCCTTTGAATTAGTACACCTCTACTTCTCAACCTCTAAGCAAACTTAAATTTAACAATATCCTCAACACTAGAACAAGACTTCAACAACTAACTCTACAACTTATTTCTTTCTTCTACAGGATCACTTTCACTAACAGCTGATCTAAGGAAAGTTCATTTTTCTTAATAAAAGCCCTACAATAAAAAACTTTCCCAAATTCTATTTAAGAAGAACAAGTTCATGTCATTGTGAATGGTTATGCACGTCGTTTAAATGCCTTGAGAAGTGTGCCTTTCTTACAAAAAAATAAAAGTCAAAGCTTAGACATGTAGTATATAAATAAAATCCCGACTTAATTTGAATACATGCCTAAAGTACCAATATCTCCCAAATTAATTAATAACTAAAGCAAACTACTAATATCTATCTTAACATAAATAACCCCTAATTAACCCTAAGTGAGCCTAATCCTACGCTAGCAATTAAGATAAAATGACGTATTAAATAGATAAAAATCACACATATCAAATACCCCTAAACCTATATTTTTGCTAGTCCTCTAGCAAAATTAAAAATAAAAATGACTAAAAACAAAACTAACTACACCACTTCTATAGGAAATCGCTATTGCATTTAGCATATGTAACAAGCCCTTAAACCCCTAACTTATACTAGTGGAAGAGTTATAGTTTCATGAGGGTTTGCAATGAATCTACCCACAAAATTCATAACTGAAAAGATAAAAAGAAATTAAAACTATTTTTTTTTACAAATTAGTTCTTCTTAAACATGTGGCTTCATTTAATAAAATCAATCATAAGTGAGTGTAATGCATAATACTTGTCTTCTGAAACAATAATTCATTCTAACAACTTTATATTGGTAGCTAATGCTATACATACATAATAGTTTTAAAAATAGACATTGCCAAGAAATTATACATTCCCAATCTCATAAATCAAATAACTTAATGTGTCTCATGTCTACTCTGCAATTTAAATTTAACACTCAAAAAATAGGCATTAGAATTCATTCATCCTTAAGAGATCATAATAGATAATCATGTAAAACCTTCCATGAAAAGTGTAACAACCTAGATCAAATAACAACCTATTCAGGATATAACTACATAATACACTACTAAACTTCTACACTCATCCCATACGACATGTATAAGGCTTAAACTTATTAAGTTTTTATAAGATCTATGTAACAAGTGTTAGGCGAGTGACTCCCAATCTAGCTATATTAGGGCATTAGGTGTTGAAGCACCCCTTAGACTTAATAACTTGAACCAAATATGTAACGCCCGATATTTTTCATCACATTTTCTTAAAAATTCATAGAAATTTTTTGCAATATAACGACTGTAAATCATGAAAAATTATGGATACAAAACTTGTGAAAATAGTTTTATAATTTAAAACATAGTACATAAATTTTTCTCATACAAATTTTTGGTCATTCGATCAAACATCATACGACCAAATCAAACATCCTTAGGCACTACTCAAAAACAAACATACAATTAAATTGCTACCATCATAGACTTTAAATACAAATCTCTCTCAGGCATCTCTAAGTGCAAGTCTTATAACAGTCCTTAGTCTAATCTAAATTATAATTCCAAAAAACATAAACACCTTAATTCTCATCTCACCCAATACATCAGATTGTGGTACAAATAATACTTGCAGTGAGTCAAAGAGGATCAATCCATCGCGGAAACGAGCAACCATCTCAAGGAGCTTTCTGCCATAGACCTGCAAAAGCCTCCCGAACAACGGGGCTAAAAAATAGGGTAATGAGTATTTTTATACTCAGTAGGAAAATATCCAATAGGGGAGTTCTAATCAATGAACTCAATAGTCCATACATAGATGCTTTCATGCACCTCAAACATGAAGTAAGCAAGCATATAATAATCAAGCAATGCATAAATCACGCATACCATCATGCCAAATACATACCATCAAACTAATCTTACACATACACTCTTAATTAGAGTCTTACAAACTTACTCGTACAATAATATACTTACTCAAACAACTTACACATACCTATACGACCTTACTTGTACAATCATATGCTTACTCATATAACTTACACATACCTATATGACCTTACGCATTCAATCATATGCTTACTCATATAACTTTCACATACTTGTATGGCCTTACTCGTACAATCTTACTTGTATGACCTTCCTCGTACATTCTTACTCATAAACATACGCTTACGGTCTTGCTCATAATCATACTCTTACAGTCTTGCTCAGAATCAAACTCTTACAGTCTTGCTCAAACACTGACACTTATAGTCGTGCTCAGAAACTTACACTTACAGTCGTGCTCAGAAACTTACACTTACAGTCGTGCTAAAAAACTTACACTTATAGTCGTGCTTAGAAACTTACACATACAGTTGTGCTCAGAAACTTACTCATGCAATCATATACATACTATCGACCACTAAAGTTCATTACAACTAATAAGCTCCAGCATCGAAATGGAAAAGAATGACACTGGGGCATCACCTTAACCTTCGGGGAGTGACTAGATGCAATGGACTTCTTCAAAGGCGATGCACACCACTACTCATAGTGAACATGATCAAATAGGTAAAAGCATGTCCATGATACTACTTACCTGAGTGGGCAAACATAAACACCAACACATAAGGGGTCATACAATTGCCCACACTTTAGGTGTCTTATAGTGCCATACAATTGCCACCATTATGGGTCTTATAGTGCCAATGTCACTCTTGGGCATAAATCATACAGTGCCACTTTTGGGAAGAATCATACAGTGCCACTCTTGCGCAAAATCATACAATGCTCTCAATAGAGTATCAAACGTTTGGGCTTAATACAACACAAACCAAATCGGAAACATGCATCGCTCTCAACAGATCATTAGATGTCTATGTGCTCAATACAGCACATAGACAACATCCCACAGGATAAACACCAGGCAAGACACAAGAAATGTTCAACTGACTCATTATCGGCCAGCTTAAACACGGAACTTAATCCACCAAACCCTCAGGTCTCAAACTCACAATGCTATCATTAGCTTTCTTATAATTCAAGTTTGAGTTAAGTAAGTTATGTCGTACAATTATGCAACACAAACTCTCAAACATACAATGCTCAACTAATCAAACTGAAGTTGAGCCAATGTGAAACCCTAGGTCGCCAAGGTAGCAAACTTCACTTAACGTGTCCAACTCACAAATAAACTCACCATACACTAAAATCTTACATATTCATACAATCTCCGCAATCCACCTTATGGCCAAAACATCTTACTCGGAAGTCATCAAACTGAACTCCTTAGAGCCAAACCCAATTATCGTCCTCTTACAAATACCTCACTTATTAAGCTATATTTTCACTTCATAATTTGTACATTATGCTTGTATAATTATAAAACACTCTTACTGTCTGACAATCCCCTAATACACACTCTAATCCAAACCGATCCAATCCTCGCCCGTCAAACTTACATTTGTCGTCTTCTGTCATACGCTTACACATCCACATTCAACTCCATACCAAACCCTCTGTCGTCTCCTACCATCCATTGCCCATACTTTTGCCCATATACACATATACACATATCCATTGCTTAGGCATATAGCCATCATACATATGTATCTCTATCACACATACGTATAACATACACATACTTTCATACATGGCTCACCAACATACTCACTAGCCCTCACTAGCACATACATAATCCACATACATAAAAACATACTCGCAAGCCAATACTAGCACATACATACACATCCATATATATAACTTACCAACATACTTGCTAGCCATCACTAGCACATACACATTCATGCACGGAGCTTGCCAACATACTCGCTAGCCATCACTAGCACATACATACACATAGCTTACCAACATGCTCGCTAGCCATCTAGCACACACGTACTTCAAACATACAACCCTTATGCATGTCATATGCATTTCAACATGGCATAATTTATCCCCTTGCATCATGCAAACATATCATAATTTAACATTCAAAGCATTGACTCACATAATCCCTGCATGTTGTTACTCATTCAAAGTATGCTATCATAAAATTACGAGTTTAAAGCTCCCCTACCTCGTAATCATGACATTTGATAGCAAGCACACGACCACGGCGGAGTCGATAGTGGAGTTGGTGGCCAAAGCATTGCCAAGTTGAGAGAGTTGTTGTCCTAAGGGTTTAGGAAGCAGTGGAAAAATTCATGGCCAAACAAGGTGTCATGAATCAATGTGGCAAAATCCATAATCCACAGCGGCACACTAGGGCGGCCAGGAGAAAGGTCATGCCAAAGAGTGGCAGGTGTACTCACTGAAGGTTGGCTAATGACTAAGAATTAATCATCTAGCCTCAAGAAGTCGAAATTGGCCGCAAACAGCACCCAATGGCATCGATTTCACACCTATAAGGGCCCACATAAGGGCGGAGGGTATGGGGTGTCACTCAAGGACAAAGGAGAGATGGAGGAGGACTCCGATGTCAACTCCATTCTGTGGCAGAGCCAATCAATGGTCAAACGGCGTACAACGGTGCCTAACCCCTAAAATGCACGCGTGGCCACATGCACACGTGGCCAAAAAGGTCACTTAAGGAGAAGGTTCAAGGTCGAGCAAAGGCTATGAGGTTGTCACTAGCCAAGGCCGGTGCAGGTGAACTTGTCCATCTTAGGTCAAAGTAGGCCATACAGAATCTTGCCAGAGGCCATCCGGTACCAACAACATAAAATAGGCAAGAGGGGTCAATGGGCAAATATGCCGGTGAGGCGGAACTAGTTGGGGTTGTGGGCCACACGAAGGAGCACAGGTCGAAGGCAATCAAACTGGGTCAGGTGGGGCCAAGCTAGGATGGCCCTAGCCATCATCACCAAGCCTGGGCAGAGCCGAACAAAGGCTAACAAGCCCCAACCAACGACCAATGACAACTGTGGAAGCAAAAAATAGAGCCTCTCGCTCAAATCGAATGCATCGTGTTCAAGACATGGTTCTGAAGCAAAGGCTGAATCAGAGCCAGGTAGGGTGGCCCTTCCGTCGCCAGCCCAAGGCTGGCTGACCAAAGGCAAGCTAGAGGTTGGCTCTTGCCAACGCAGCCCAATATCCGTCACAACCAAAAACGAGGAAGGGCGGAAGGGTCTGGCCGAAGGAGAGAAAGAAGTGGACTAGGTAGAATTGGGTAGGGAGGGGTGGTCCACAGCCTTCTCCACACCAAGGAGGTCCGGACTAAATCTGGCTGGCCGTCTAATGGCATCCAGTGAGCTCGACCAAAGGGGGCGGAAAAATAGGGGCAGAGGGCAAAAAGGACGGGGCAGCAGAGGAGAGGCCCACAAGGGCTGGGAGGAGTGGCCCCTCACCGTCGCTGGACCAAGACGAAGCCCTGGGTTGCCGGCCGGCCCTTGCTGGCCCACGATGGGGACTGAAACACAACACATACAGAAAGGGAGGGCTAACTAGGGAGGAGGGTGATAAGTATGAAATATATATCTATTTTATATGCCTTTTTACCTTATTTGTTAGTATAGATTAGGTTAATTTAGAGTTAATTATGGTTTATTTAGATTAAGATAGATATTAGTATTTTAGTTTAATTATTAATAATTTTGTAGTTATTAGTTGTTTAGACATGTATTTAAATCAAGTTGGAATTTTAATTACATTATACATGTCTAAAGTATGATATTTTATGTTTTGTAGGTAAAGTGCGCTTATCGAAGTACTTGGATGATGTTTGAAATGCTTGAAAATAGTCTTCACATGCTTTAAAGTGATTTGGACAACTTTTCGGAGTTATAAACAAGTTAGAAATTAATATGGACACGAAGGAAAGCTTAATGAACAGAATATGAACAGTCCGGGAAAACAGAAACACTGTATCCGATCGATCGGGGTCACTTACCGATCGATCGGGATAACGTGAATTCAGATGAAAATACAGTGTAGCCGATCGATCGGGAATGCAGGGCGATCGATCGGCATAACGTGCAGTTTCCTTGTTTGACCCAAATTCCAATCCTTTTCATATTGGACTTCTTCCTACGGAACTTATGCCTATAAAAAGACATATTTGGCTTAAAATTGGGGGATTCCAGTAGATTTTCTTCAGAGAAAAAGGAAGAAGAAGATGGAAGAGAACTCAAAGCTTTCAATGGAGATTCAAGTGCTTTCTTCTACCATGGAAGGCTAGACTTTTCTTTTACTTAGGAGTTGATGAAGCTATAGATAAGTTTCAGTTTCTTTTCTTTTTAATTTAGATCTCAGTTGTGAATGATGACAATTGTATGATATGGATTTCCTTTTTAATGGAAGAGCTTTTAATGTTTATTCAAATCTATGTTGATTTATTGTCTTGTAGATGATAGATTGATATGGTTTTGATATTTGCATCGATTCTAATTTCTGTGATTTAGATGAGATGGTCATACAATAGTTTTAATGTTCAGATAATTAATGACTTGGATGAGTTATACTAAGATTAGACGGGTCATGCCTATAGCTAGTTTAGTGTAGATGATTCGTGCTATTGTCGAAGATAGTTCATGCCATGGAAGTTAATTAATGATTCTTTTTGAAGTAATTCTAGCTTGTAGCTGAGAATACTTGCTCATGTTCACACTAGATTTAGATTAAAAGTTAAGGAATTGTTATGGTTCTATAGTGGATTCAATTTCCTAAGTAAATTCTATCATATTAATCTCTTGCTTTTAAACTAGTTGATTTCTTTCTTTTGTTTAATTTAAGTTTAAGTTTGTTTTAATTTTCAATCAGCAAATTCCTCTTTATATTTAGTAATAACTCATCTGTCCCTGAGGTTCGACAACCCTTAAATACTTATCCTAGTACAATTACCTTGTACACTTGCAAAGGGTTTAATTAGAAACGATCAGAGGGCGACACAGCTATGGGGGCCGAGACGGTGGTCCCTTGCCGTTGCACCGCCAAGGCGGAGCCTGTGGTGGCGGCCCTAGGGCCCACCGGCGACTAGGCAAAGGAAATCGGAGGCGGAGAAAAGTGCAGTGCCCAGAAATTTCTGGATTGGGCTTGGCTGAGCCCAATCCTTTCTCTCTATTATTTTTTTTCTTTTTTTTCTTTCCTTCTCTCCGTCTCTCATTCTCTCTCTTTTTTGCACCGTAAGTGCGCATCAAGGCCCGTGGCCTACGACTGAACCCCACACCCGACTCTATGGATACAAATACCGAGGTTAAATACACCGAAGCATCACATTTTCCTGCCAAAAATGACCAAAAAATAGCAGAAAAATCGTAGAAAATCGTTAAAAAATCATGGACATTACAAAATATGCTACAAGGCTATCTATATAATACATTAGTCAATTTTACTTTAGACTCGAACACCCTATGCTTATTGAGGCACGTTGAGGCCTGGTCTACTCAATAGAAAGACTTTACTTTTTTAACTCGACAAATTTTTCATTCATTTTTATCACTCAAAGTTTTTCTTTTCTTTTTATCCTATTTCTATTCCTTAATTTTTTCTTGAGCACATTTTATAAGCAACCTTAATTGTGATGACTGATAAAAAAAAAGAATAATCAAGCACAAAACTCTATTATGATAACTTGATTACTACTAGATCAAACAAAAGTTTTACTCTAATTAAAAAATTGCTTAAAATTATTTAGATTCAATTATATTCATCAAGATGTAAGACCATAATCAAGGGTTTGAATTGTCAATTAGACAAATGTCTTTCTAATTTTTCAAAATAAGAGCACAAGAAAACAATATGATGTAATTAGAACTCAAAATCATTAAATCCATCAAGTCAAATAAATATGTTCTAAATAGTATGATATTATTAAACACAATCACATGTCTAAAAGAAACATCCATATAAATTACCAAAAATATTAAATAAATTTTTTTCAATTTTCTCATTTTTTCACTAAAACTAAGACACATACTCTATATATAAAAAAAATTTGTTTTTACACCCCAAACCTTAACTAAACATTGTCTGCAATGTGTCAAAATAATAATAAATACAATGCTAAAGATAAGAAAAGAGGAAAAAGAAGAGAGAGTAGCTCTATTGATATGCTCATGTACATAGCTATCAAAAGGAAAATGGTAAATAAAACACAAGCATAATCATATATAGGTAAATCAATAATGAATCATATATAAGCGCACCCGCATAATGATTAGAATAGTCAACAAAAAAAATAAAACTAACTAAAAAAATAAAAATACTAACTACTAAAACAAACAAAAATAACTCTCAAAACCTAAAGTTGGGTTGCCTCCCAAGAGCGCTAAGTTTTTTGTCTTCAACTAGACACACCTGAAGCTCTGTCCTAATAAACAGGATCTTCCAAAAGTAATTCATCAACTTCTGGATTCCACAAATCTTTATATCATTTGAGACGGTGACGATTGACTTTAAACACGTCCCATTCCTATGATTCTCAATCTCAACAGCTCCATGAGAACAAACAGTTCGAACTATGAAATGACTTGTCCATCGATATCTAAATTTTTCCATGAAATAAATGCAAAAGAGAATTATAAAGAATGACCTTTTGACTAGGTATAAAAGAATTTCTTAAAATGTCTAGATCATGAACCTTTTTCATTCGGTCCTTATAAGTTTTAGCACAATTATAAACATCATTTTGAATTTCCTCTAACTCATTAATCTGTAACTTCTTATAAACACTTGCCATGTTAAGATCAAAATTCATTTGCTTTATAACCCAATATGCTCTATGTTCTAATTCTATAGAAAGAGGACAAACCTTGCCAAAAACAATTTGGTATGGAGACATTCTAATGGGAGTTTTAAATGCAGTACAATATGTCCACAATGCATCAATAAGTCGTAAAGATTAATCTTCCCTATTAGGGTTTAATGTTTTCTCCAAAATGTGTTTAATCTCCCTATTAGAAATCTCAACTTGACCACTAGTCGGGGATGGTAAGGTGTAGCAATTTATGGGTTATACCATATTTCTTCCTTAATTGCTCAAAAACCCTATTACAAAAATGCTTCTCCCCATCACTAATAATGACACATAGAGTACCAAAGCTTGCAAAAACATTCTCTCCCAAAAATCGGACCACAATCTTGTGATAATTGGTTTTGCTGGCAATAGCCTCTACCCACTTCAACACAATATCTACCCTAATAAGGATGTACAGATTACCAAAAGAATTAGTCTTGTGTGGCAAGATTGTACTCGAGGACTACGAATTTATATGATATTCTTTCAATTGGAATGTGATAGAGATGTAATTCTTGAAGTATTGTAGTTTTTATTTAGCCATCCCACTGTATTCATATACTCAGCATTAGTTGTCGATGAAGGTTCTTTAGAAGAATAGCAGGTGGGACACTTGTGCGAATGAAAGATGTAAAGATTTTAGATCTATCTAGGATATTTCTGAACTTACTAGTAAATTCTAGTTAATGTGTAATTTCTAAGACATAGGCACAATGTTGACAAAAAATATCAAAGTCAAAATTCTAAAGCCAAGATTTCGGAGCTTGACTAGCTCTGAGTGGGACAAAATTTTTAAATGGACAAAGTTTCTGAAGTGGACAAAGTAAAAAAAAAAGTGAGAAAGCAAAATCTAATCCTACACGCATAGGAATAGACTAAGGCTTTTAACCAAAAAAAAAATTATGTGAGGACCACGTGGGGCCTCCTTACACTTCAAGTTAAATGGCTAAGAGAGGCTTTATAAGCATCACATAGCCACATCAAAATCAAAATATCCAAATTGTAAAGGGCTGTGTGAAACCCCATAAATCTCACATCAAAATAGCCATAAAACCGAAATAAGTAAAAGGCTAAGTGAGATTTGTGGGTCCCACGTTAAGTCTTTTTTTGTAAAAAAAAAGATGTTTAGCCATAAAAAAGACTAAAATGGCTGGAAACACACACAAAAAAGTTGAATTTAAAAAAGAACTCAAAGTTCGATTTCAAAAAAAATTTAAAATAAAAAAAAATGATGAAGTTAGAAAAAAAATAAAAAAATGTGTGTAAAGAAAGTGACGAACTGGAGGGAGGGGGGAAACAAACTCAAAAAGGTATAATACCGGGACTTCTCCTATTAGTTTTAGAACTACCTTCACCACATTCCCACTTCCCACTAACTCACTCTCCACCTCCCACGAGCTACTCCTACAACTCATCCCACTATCTCATTCCCCATATCCCACTAACGCACTCTCCACTTCTCAGAAACTACCCTTCCGACTCACCCCCCACTACTTTGCTTAACAAAAGTCCATCACACACCAAAAGACACACCGAATTCCTAAAAATCCTTGACCTTCAAAGAGTTGAAGAAGATTAAGGAATTGGAAGACAAGCAGAAGCACTCAAGAAGGAAAGGGAACCTGTGCAAGGGAGCTATCATTCTTCCAGAAGAAGTTTTTTTGTTTTTTTGTTTCTTATTTTCTTTTTTCTAAGCTGTAAATTTGTAGCCACTTCTCCTGGTAACTATCTTTTCTTATTTTAATAAATTCCAAGTTGTTTCTTTCACTTTTGCCATCTAATCAAAGGGTTTCAAAAATTGATTAATCACTACTACTCACTCCAAATTTTAAAGAGTAGTCTTGATTAATCAAGAGAAGGTGTTCCCACATTAAAAAAAGGTTCTTCTTTATCTCTTGCAATGAAGGATCATCTAATTCATTCTCTTGTCTTCACAACATGAGAGCAAAAGACATCCAACTCCTAAAGATAATATGTTACATGAAGATTCTAAAAGATTGTCTTCTCCTAATGGGTTTGATTCTTCAATGGATCTTGCCCCAAGAAGAAGAAAGAATTTTAGAAAATCAAGATCAATATCAAGTGGTAGTTGGGAGAAATTGTCTTTAGATGATAAACTTGAGGATTCGAGTTCAAACTCTCCTAAAATTTTGAAAACAACTCAAAGTTGGGTCCCTAAGGAGAAGGAGCCTAATATTGCAATAGTAAGCATGATTGGCTCTAAAGAAGAAGATGAACAAGCCATCAAGGATACTCAATACTACACAAGGAGTAAAAAGAAGATTAATTTGAAAGACGGGGGTGTAGGGACTTCTATAGTGTCTCCTAAATTGACTTTTGTAGCAAGTGAATTCCCTTCAATCACTCCTCATGAAGATGATGATGATGAAGAGGTTCAAGTGGAGGATAACTCTACATCTTCGAATACTATCCTCATAACTTTGTCTTCCTTAGAATCTAGAAAAGTTTAAGTGCATATGAAAACAAGAGAAAAAGATGACATAGAGATAGGGCAAGTTCCTACTCATTTATTAAATTCATGGTAGATCAAGAGAAGCAGATAGAAGAATTGAAAGTCATGATCAAAGCATTATCCACAAGAGCTCAAAATCAACAAGTCACTTCTAATTATCAAGGTGACTTCCATGAAGTTAATTCTCAAGGAAATGAAGGAATGGATAGGGAAAGTCCTTAAGCACTTGTATCAAGAAAAGAGTTGCAAGAAGCTCTTCAACACATCCAAGAAGAGTCTAAGTTGAGAAAAGTAGGAGTAAATTCCCCTTAGATAGCTTGGATGGATAAGGTACCTTTCCCACCTAAATTCAAGCAGCCAAACTTACAAACCTATAATGGTTAAGCTTCTCCAAAACAACATCTTTGCCACTTCAAGGCTTTAACTAGAAACCTTGTTAGGAATGATGTTGTACTACTAATTAGACTATTTGTCAGCACATTGAACGGAACTACATTCAACTGGTACATGACTTTGCCAGAAGAATAGGTACAAACATGGGCAAACTTGGAAGCTAAATTCTTGAGTCACTTCTTTGATGAAGAAGCAACTACTTCCATGGCCCAACTAAAGATGGAAGGCCAAAGGAGATAGTATGTGACTTCATAAAAAGATGAAGGGCTCTTGCACTAAAGTGTCCAGATGGAACAACTCAGAAAAAATCTTACAAAAATATGTCGTTTGAATCTTCGAGTAAAGATTTAATCGCAGATGGGATCTATAAAACTAGAAACTTTTAACAATCTCATGACAAGTGCTATTGAGGCAGAGCAATTAGTGTTTTAACGAGAAGCTGAAAAATGTGGTGAAAAGAAAGAGTATGCTAAGCCTACTAAGAAGAAAGAAGCACTTTCTGTTCAAACTTTTAGAGCAACTTCTCAAGAAAAGAAAGACAAGATGGCCAAAGTAAAGAAGAGAACATTAAAAGAAAGAATGAATAGATAATATTATTTTGATATAACTGAAACTGAAAACCTCTTTCACGAGTTGATAAAGAAGGGGAAGATCAAGCTTCTAGAGTGCAAGAGACCAAATGAGGAAAACCAAATGAATGATCCATCATTTTGTTTGTTCTATCGGATCCTGGGCCATAATATCAAATAATGTTATGTCTTTAAAAATCAAGTGCAGACTCTAATTCATGAAAAAGTCATTAGGTTGACTCGAGAATAAAAGAAAGTTTCTGCAAATTTAACTTCAGTCTAATTTGGGGCTTTTTAGCCTATCCAAGTAAGAGTTTCACATGAAAAAGAGGATGCGGAGTTTAAATATGCAGAAGTTTTCTTAGAAGATTACGAGTCACTTGTCCCCCTTCAAATATCAGATGGCACCTTCATGTGGGTGCATCCAAATCTCTTGAAGGATGAAAAATGGGAGATTGTTAAGAAAAAAGCTTGTACACCCAAAGTATATAATATTACTAGAATGGGAGCATTCCTTCCCCTATTAAAGTTACGTGGTGTAACTAAGTCAAAAAATAAGAGTAAGAAGAAAAAGAATGCAACAGGGAAGAGTGAGGTCTTGCCAATAGAATTGCTTGAACAAGAGTTAAGGGTTCTATGTACTTTGACGGAGTTTATGCCACCAAAACCTTGGAAAAAGGAGGAGAGGTTAAATGACATGGTGGTCCTAATTCTCGAAGAGAAGAAGTGATTGAAGAATTTTAGGAATGTAATAATGTCATTATAATCTCAGACTCAGAAAGTGAAGATAACTATTTAGAAGTTGAAGATAATCTTTCCATTGTGTTGAATTATGAGTCGGATGACTCAATTGAAATCCAACAAAATATTTTAAGCCAAGAGTTGGACATTGAAGCAAACAACAATGAACCATGGTCAACTTTTGAATATGGAGAATACTTGCTTCCAAATGGATGGAGGGATTTGTCAGAAGATGAAGTGAGAACCATCCTTTGGGAGAACACCGACATAGAAATTAAAATAGATAAACCCTGGCTTGTGTTTGAAAATCAAAATGAGAAACTTTTACCTAATGGATGGAGAGTGTAGCCAAAAGATAAAGAAAGAACTATCCTTTGGGAGAACAAAGACATAGAAACCAAAATAAATAAGCCTTGGCCCGTACTTGAAAATGGAAGTGTAAAATTTTTACCGAATGGTTGGAAGGCTTGGGAAGAAGAAGAAAAAGAGGATGGGCCACAAAGAAAAAAGATTAAGCGAGAAGAAAAAAGCATTGAGGGGCTGCCACAATCAAAAGAAGGCAACCCTCTAACTCAATCTCTCATAGATCAAGAGAAAGACGAGATGATCATCCCAATTGAAGAAGATGAAGAAACAACTCATGAGTGCCATATGGTTTTGGTCAAAGACTCAAAGCCTGAAGTGGACTTAATTAAGTCATCTAACTAAATAGAGTATATGACAAGAAACTTTCAAGAAATGAAAATAAGTCTTCGCCCTTCTTGGATTGGGTTATCTTCAAAGAGGAATCTAAAAGTTCTACCAAAAGAAGAAAGAAAGTATTTTAAAGTCAAAACTGATGTGGTAACTCAGATACCTTCACGCTTGCCTCAGTCTTCCAGAATGACTTCTTTTACGAGAAAAGATTTATTATCAAGAAAAAATACTAGATTGAGGTCTAGAGTGGCTAAGTCTCATTAAATCTTCTAGAGACGAACTCATGACTTCCAAAACTCAAATCATAGTCCTAATGTTCAACCTCAAATTTTAAAAGATTATGATGAGTATTGGGTTGAGCATATGGGAAAAAAGAGGTACAAGATAAGACTCCCCAAAGTCTCTCCATGGCCAAGTGATGAAAATATTATTCCTAGTAGATGGGGAAGTGATGATGAATCAATGATTGCTCATTTGAAGGAAAAAAACAAAGACAACGAGAAGATATTCATGTGTAACGTGATTTCTCTTTATCATAAGTTTGCTCCAACAATCAAAGAGGAATACTTGGTTAAAGACTTTTGCAACATAACCAAGTTAACGAAGGAAAAAGTTGTTGGTGAAACTTTTGATGATTCTGCATCTAATTCCAAGGGAAGCATGGAGCAAATCCATAACACTGAAGAATCAAATTTTAGAACAAGGTCAGGGTGGGATTATCACAAAGATTATTCTGACTATTGGAAGGAAGAAGAAAAAATAAAACAACAAAAGTTGTCTAGTTTTAAGAGCCAGTTAAAAGAAGTTCACCTCTTCTAGATATAAGTGAGCCTTTAAATTATGACTTGATCGCTCAACTAGCAAATGTGCGTGTCAGGTTGACCATGTATGACTTGCTTCAATTGTCTCTAGAGATTAGGAAGACAATTGTCAATGTACTAATGAAAGCTGAAAAATAAGCACCTCATGTCAACCGTGTTGAAATCGAAGGGGAGAAAGAAATATGTGAAAAGTATCATGAAGTTAAGCTTGAAAATCTTCAAACAGCAATCACATTCTCAAAAGATGATATGCTACTTTGAGACATGAAACATACAAGGTCATTGTATCATATGGGGTATATTGGTCACGTGGAATTGCGTCAAATTCAAATAGACCCAGGCTCAGCAATCAATATTCTCCCAATTTATACCTTTGAATACTTAGGAATCCCTATGAAGAAATTTACTCCTATAATAACAAGTATTCAAGGATATGATGCAAATTCACAAAAAGCTTAGGGAAAGATTCACCTGAAATGTCGAATTGAAAGTTTAAAGTCTGAAGTGACATGCTACGTAATCAGTAACCAAACTTCCTACAGCCATTTGTTAGGGCGAACTTAGATACATGAAAATTTAGTAATCTCCTCAACACTTCACCAGTCCTTCAAGTATATTGGAGATGATAGAAAAGTTCATCGAGTCTTTGCCGACAAGAAACCATTCAAAGGTGTTGAAGCCTACTTTGCTGACTTTGCAATGTATAAAGATGATGATATTGAGGAATTTGAAGACTCAAAAGCAATAGATCAGTAAGGAACCAATGCAACGTTTGTGAATGCTAAAGGAAAGTACATTGTACATGTGAATGAAAAGCTGTATTGCAAATTTATTGTAAATGATGTAAAGAAAATGGCTTCTAAAGATGATGGATCTCATGTATGCATGAATAAAAATTTATTTTTGAGGTCTCTTGTATCTTCTTCTGAAATAAAAATGTTTATAGATTAACCATTTAAAACTTTAAAAAATGATGATTTTTTGGAATTGACCACTTATTTTGAGTTGCCTTTGACTCGTTTGCATGCCTTTTCATATATAGAAAATCCTGAGGCATCTACTTTCCTTGTACCAAAAAATTATAGTTCCAAAGAAATCATATTTCACCAAACTTCCACTCTTGATCAACTTTCAAGAGAGGAATCAAACTCAGAAGAAGATGAAGTTGAATTAGAAAACTATAGTTCGATTTTAAAAGACATTATAAAAAATATGGGCTACAACTTTGATTCTCTAGGTGGTCACAACAATGGTGTGGGGAGAAAAACCCCATTATAACCATCTCTAATGTCAAAACGAAAAAATCCTTCTTTGCATGGCTTGGGATTCAAACCAGACTTTTTCGACTTATCTCAACAAAATGAAAATGACAACAAATCATGCAAAACCTCAAGTTGGGACTCAAATGTAGATACTTGTGATTTCTTTGAATCACTTGAAATGTTTCATTTTGACACAAAGTCTGTAAAAATGGTCTCAATAGAATGTTATGAAAACAATGAGAATAATAATGATGAAAATAATGAAGCTAGTAATGTTGAAGAAGTGCAAGAATATGAGGTTGAGGAAGAAGTGAAAATTATTCCTCCTACCGAAGATGAAGTAAGAGAAATAAACTTGGGTACAGAGGAACACCCCTTACCCATCTTCCTTAGCACTAGTCTTACTACGAATGGGGCAGAATCTTTGATAAGTTTGCTCAAGGAATTTAAAGATGTGTTTGCTTGGAATTGTATTGAAATGCCAAGACAAAGTTCGAAAGTTTCTATTCATCATTTGAACATTAGGTCTGAGGTAAAACTTATAAAACAATCACAAAGAAGTTTTAAGCCTTCAATAATGCAAGAAATTGAAAAAGAAGTTCAAAAGCTAAAGGAAGCCGGTTTCATTAGGGAAGAACAACACCCTGATTGGCTCACCAATGTTGTACCAGTTATGAAAAAGAATGAAAAAATTTATGTGTGCATCGATTTTAGAGACCTAAATGATGCATGTCCAAAAGATGAATTCCCATTACTAATCACAGAAATTTTAGTTGATAACACAACTAGTTATGGCTGTATGTCATTCATAGATGGATATTCCGGGTACAATTAAATAAAAATGAACCCTGAAGATGAAAAACATATAACATTCAAGACTCCTTTTGGTATTTATTGTTACACAATTATGCTATTTGGTTTAAAGAATGCTCGAGCAACATATCAAAGGGCTATGACAAAAATATTCAAAGAACATTTACATAAGAGAGTAGAGTGTTATGTTGATGATCTTCATATCAAAAGCAAACATGCAAATGATCACATAGCAAAACTTCATATGATCTTTGAAATTTTAAGAAAACACCAAATGAGGATAAATCCTCTCAAATGCTTTTTAGGAGTGTCTTCTGGCAAATTTTTAGGATTCATTGTAACTAAAGATGGAATCATGGTGGATCCTGTAAAACAAAAGCAATAATAGAAATGAGGACACCAAAAAACTTGTGAGAGTTAGAGGGGCTTCAAGGGCAATTAGCTTATATAAGAAGATTCATTTCAAACTTATCTAGAAGATGTCAACCATTTTCTCGATTAATGAAGAAAAGAGTAGACTTTGTTTAGAACAAAGCATGTGAAAATTCTTTCGATGAGATCAAACATTATCTCACTCAGCCACTGGTCTTAGTGGCACCCATCCAAGGTCAACCTTTCATCCTATATACAAAAGCTCTTGATCATCCACTTTGTACAATGCTTGCATAGAAAAATGATGAAGGTCGAGAACAAGCATTGTATTACTTGAGTCAAATGATGGTTGGGGTTGAACATAGATATCCCCCCATTGAAAAAGAATGTTTAGTGCTCATATTTGCAGTTGAGAAGCTAAGACACTATTTGTTGGGTTAGACAACATTCGATGTATCTCGAGTCAATCCACTCAAAATTTTGATGACAAAGGCAGGATCTCTTAATTCTCGATTAGCAAAATGGTTACTTTTGTTGTCACCCTATGATCTTGTCTACATTCCACATAAAGCAGTAAAAGGTCAAGCATTAGCAGATTTTCTTGACGAGCACCCTTTGAAAGAAAGTTCAAAGTTACAAGATGATTTACCTAATGAAGCGGTCTTTTGTGCAAACCCCATAAAAGTTCAAGAAAGCATATGGTATATGTACTTTGAAGGTGCATCAAGAACAAATGATCAAGGACAAAATGTATCTGGAGTGGGCATTGTCTTTATCACACTAGAAAAATACATGATACCACATGCTTTTGTGCTAACACAACCATGCTCGAACAACATGGCTGAATACATGGCTCTAATTATTAACATCTCTCTAAGCCTTTGGTGATTCTCAATTAATCGTTAATTAGATAAAAGGGGTTTTTGAAGTAAGAAAACCTGAACTTTTATCTTATCATTCAATGGTTAAAAAATTAGAAGAATCATTTGATGATTTTGACATACAACACATAGTAAGGTCAAAGAATGCTAAAGCAGATTCCCTTACAACACTAGCCACCTCTATGACAATATTAGAAGGACAAAATATTGGGGTTTCTATATGTGAGTAAAGATTGTTACCCAATGAATTTGAACTACTATGTGCATGTAACAACATAGAGCAAATTTCATTTGACTTTGAGTCTAATGATTGGTGTTCCCCTTTGATTGATTTTGTCTTACATAACATTTTACCCCAAGACCCATCGAAGGCAGCAAGCATAAGACGTCGAGCCCCAAAGTTTTATTATGATGCAAAAATAAAAATGTTGTATCGAATGTCTTATGATAGGATTTTACGAAGGTGTTTGTCACAAAAAGAAGCTCAAAAAGTGATCCAGGAAACCCATGATGGCATTTGTGGAGCTCACCAGCTTGGTCCAAAATAGTAGGATAGGATAAAGTGGTTAGGATATTATTGGCCTACCATGTTGAAAGACTGTATGGAATATGCCAAGAAATGTCAAGCATGTCAATATCATGCAAACTTTATACATCAGGCACCTAAATTCTTACACCCTACAATTGCCTCTTGGCCATTTGAAACATGGGAAATGGACTTCATAGGTCCAATTACCCCTAGCTCATCTAAAGGGCATAGGTTTATAATCACAGTCACTGACTATTTCTCAAAATGGATAGAGGCTACAACACTTCATGAAACAAAAATGAAAGATGTATTAAAATTCTTGAAGACACATATTATTTATAGGTTCGGAGTCCCGAGAAGGTTTGTGCATAACAACGGACCTCAATTTGCAAACTATAAATTTTACCAATTATGTGCAAAGTATGGCATTGAGAGTGTAGCCTCAACTGCATGCAATCCTGCTACCAATGGCCTTGCTGAAGCTTTCAACAAGACTATATGCAAACTCCTAACGAAAGTTATTTCAAAGAACAAAATGGATTGACACGAAAAGTTGCTTGAAGTATTGTGGGCTTATTGCACAATAGTTTGAAATGCAACTCAGGCGACACCTTTTTTCCTCGGTTATGGATGTGATGCAGTTTTACCTTTAGAAATTCAAATTTCATCGTTGAGAGTGGCTTTGGAAAATCAACAAATGATAAAAATATCACGTTACGCCTACAAGAACTAGAACCTTGACGAAAAAAGACTACAAGCCCAACAAACTACAGAGTTGTATCAAGCAAGGATGATTGGGGCTTTCAATGAAAAAGTTAAACAAAGATCTTTCAAGAAGGGTGACTTGGTGCTTGCCGTCAAATGACCTATGGTTCACACATAAGTCAAAGGGCAAATGTGAACCTAAATGGGAAGGTGATAAGTATGAAATCTATAACTATTTTATATGCCTTTTTACCTTATTTGCTAGTATAGATTAGGTTAATTTAGTGTTATTTATAGTTTATTTAGATTAAGATAGATATTAGTATTTTAGTTTAATTATTAATGATTTTGTAGTTATTAGTAGTTTAGATGTGTATTTAAACAAAGTTGGAATTTTAATTATATTCTACATGTCTAAAATATGGTATTTTATATTTTGTAGGTAAAGTGCGCTTATCGAAGTACTTGGACGATGTTTGAAATGCTTGAAAATAGTGTTCACATGCTTAAAATTGATTTGGACAACTTTTCGGAGTTATAAACAAGTTAGAAATTAATATGGACACGAAGGAAAGCTTAATGAACAGAATATGAACAGTCCAGGAAAACAGAACATCAGATCCGATCAATCGGGGTCACTTACCGATCGATCAGGATAACGTGAATTCAGATGAAAATACAGTGTAGCCGA
This sequence comes from Saururus chinensis, assembly GCA_035235625.1. NCBI lineage: Eukaryota > Viridiplantae > Streptophyta > Magnoliopsida > Piperales > Saururaceae > Saururus > Saururus chinensis. The sequence goes on from CP141142.1 coordinate 29,459,975, forward strand.
TCGATCGGGAATGCAGGGCGATCGATCGGCATAACGTGCAGTTTCCTTGTTTGACCCAAATTCCAATCCTTTTCATATTGGACTTCTTCCTACGGAACTTATGCCTATAAAAAGACATATTTGGCTTGGAATTGGGGGATTCCAGTAGATTTTAGGAAGAGAAAAAGAAAGAAGAAGATGGAAGAGAATTCAAAGCTTCTAATGGAGATTCAAGTGCTTTCTTCTACCATGGAAGGCTAGACTTTTCTTTTACTTAGGAGTTGATGAAGCTATAGATAAGTTTCAGTTTCTTTTCTTTTTAATTTAGATCTCAGTTGTGAATGATGACAATTGTATGATATGGATTTCCTTTTTAATGGAAGAACTTTTAATGTTTATTCAAGTCTATGTTGATTTATTGTCTTGTAGATGATAAATTGATGTGGTTTTGATATTTACATCGATTCTAATTTCTGTGATTTAGATGAGATGGTCATACAATAGTTTTAATGTTCAGATAATTAATGACTTGGATGAGTTATACTAAGATTAGACGGGTCATGCCTATAGCTAGTTTAGTGTAGATGATTCGTGCTATTGTCGAAGATAGTTCATGCCATGGAAGTTAATTAATGATTCTTTTTGAAGTAATTCTAGCTTGTAGCTGAGAATACTTGTTCATGTTCACACTAGATTTAGATTAAAAGTTAAGGAATTGTTATGGTTCTATAGTGGATTCGATTTCCTAAGTAAATTCTATTAAATTAATCTCTTGCTTTTAAACTATTTGATTTCTTTCTTTTGCTTAATTTAAGTTTAAGTTTGTTTTAGTTTTTAATCAGCAAATTCCTCTTTAGATTTAGTAATAACCCATCCGTCCCTGAGGTTCGACAACCCTTAAATACTTATCCTAGTACAATTACCTTGTACACTTGCAAAAGGTTTAATTATAAACGATCAAGTTTTTGGCGCCGTTGCCGGGGACGGTGTTGATTTGTTACTAAATTAGTATTAGGATAATTCTATTTAATTTAGATTCAGTTTACTTTAGTTTTTAGGTTAATTCTTAGTTTCTTACCTTCTTTTAAATTGATCTTGTAGGCTGAGTTGAAGATCGTACTCTCTACACTTGTGGCCACAAGTGGACATCCCAAGCATAGTGCTTCTCTTCGGTTTACAAGATCCTTTTCTCTCTTTATTTTGATTTATTTTTAGTTAGTTTTTGCTTGTTATTCCTTTTTTTATATATATTTAAAATTGTGTGGTGTGTTTGTGGTGTATGCGTGGTCGTCGCTCCTTACTCCCCCGATTAGTACCATTTGACCCTGAGCCTGAGCAGACATCTAGGAGAGTTGTTGCCCTCGACCTACATCCCTACACCCCCAAACTCTCCTACCAATTCCTCCTCCCACACTACTTCTTCCCTCATAATGGCTGAACATCAGTTAGTAGATGCACCACTTAAAGCTCTAAGGGAGTATTACACTCCCAATGAGTACACCTCTCCTTCTTGCATTAGGTTGCCAGCGGTCGCTGCCCAAAATTATGAAATTAAGCCCAATGTCATTCAAATGCTTCCATCCTTTTATGGGCTTAATAATGAAAACCCGTATAGGCACCTAGATAACTTCTTAGAACTATGCACAACTTTTAAGCTCTCAAATTTAACCGATGAGGCTGTTAAACTTCGTCTTTTTCCTTTCACATTGAAAGATAAGGCTAAGGAATGGCTTCACTCATTAGAGCCAAACACTATCACAACATGGGCCCAAATGCAACAAGAGTTCCTTAAAAAGTACTTCCCCATAGGAAAGACCAACCAAATGAGAAAGGCCATAGCCACTTTTGCCCAACTTCCTACTGAACAGTTCCATGAGAGTTGGGATAGACTTAAGGACCTTCTTAGGAGGTGTCCTCATCATGCTGTCCCTAAGTGGCAATTAGTGCAACGTTTTTATGAGGGTCTTACTGAACAAAACCGTCATCTTGTTGATGCAAGTTGTGGGGGTACCTTTTTGCTAAAAAATGAAAATGAGGCATGGAAACTTTTTGAGGACTTGAGTGAAAATTCTCTTCAACATGCTGCGTTGAATAGAAATGAGAGTGGATTATCTACCTTGAACAATGCCCCCTCTAGGGGTGGCTTGTATGAAGTCAAAAACCCATTAGACCTCTCTTCTAAAGTTGATACTTTGAGTAGGAAATTGGACCTCCTTATGACTTCAACCTATCAGCCCACTCCCTTCATTCAAGATGCATGCACAATATGCCTTAGCCCAGCCCATACTATCATTGAGTGCCCCTCTGCCTCTCAATTTTCTGAGCTTGTCCAAGACCATGTAAATGTCACCCAATCCTTCCCTAGGGCTGAGAATAATTCATTTTCAAATACATATAACCTTGGGTGGAGGAATCATCCTAACTTTTCTTGGCAGACACAAAACCAAGGGGTTATGGTTAACCAACTCCCTAGGCAACCATTGCAAGTCCTACCAGCCCATATCCACCAACCTCAAGTACAACCTCCATATGTCCAACCCAATAGGAGTCCAATTTTTGAAGAAAAGGTCTTGAGTGCCTTGCAAGGCCTTCAATCTCAATCCCAACTCCTCTACTCTCACACACAATCCATAGCAAAGTTAGAAGCCCAAATTGGACAACTAGTTAATGTTATTAACAAGAGAGAGATGGGGATGTTGCCAAGTCAACCCTTACCAAACCCTAAAGGTCAATTTCAGGTAGAGGGAGCTCCTCCCTCTAATGCACAAGTTAATTCCATAATGACCCTTAGGAGTGGGAGGATTGTTGACAAGAGTGTTGGGGAGACACCATTGATAGATGATAGGAGTGAGGAGTTAGAGAGGGCAACCCCTAATGAACCTCAAGTAGAAGTTAGTACACCACATGAGAAGGAGTTTATATCTCCTTCCCCTTCATCAGAGCCACAGTCTAAGACCTCTTCCAATGGATCTTATATCCCTAGGGCACCCTTTCCTCAGTGTCTTGACATGGCCCCACCATTTAGAAAAAGCACAGCTAAGATGGATGATATTCTTGAGACTTTCAAACAAGTCAAAATTAACCTCCCCCTCTTAGATGCCATTAAGCAAGTCCCTGCTTATGCTAAGTTCCTTAAAGACCTATGCACTCATAAGCGTAAATCTAAGACCCATGTGTCTAAGAAGGTCTTTCTCACCGAACAAGTTAGCTCTCTTTTGAAGTTTGACACCCCACCTAAGTATAAGGACCCTGGAATACCCACTATTTCTTGTGTCATAGGTGATCACTCCATCCATAGAGCCCTCCTTGACCTTGGTGCGAGTGTCAATATACTCCCTTACTCGGTGTATGAGAAACTAGGGTTAGGAGAATTGCAGCCTACATCAGTTACCTTGCAGCTAGCCGACCGTTCTGTGCGTAAGCCTCGGGGAGTCATTGAGGATGTCTTAGTGAAGGTTGACCGGTTCTTTTTCCCTGTTGATTTTATTGTCTTAGATATGGAAACCGGTGCCAACCCCACATATCAGATTCCTATCATTCTAGGTCGTCCATTCCTTGCCACAGCTAATGCATGCATAAATTGTAGGACGGGGGTAATGGAGATGACCTTTGGGAACATGAAAGTGCAACTAAATATTTTTGATGTGTCTAACCATTTACCTGCAACTTCTAATGCTAAATGTTTTATGGTAGACAATTTTAGATTTGATGCTTATGATAGAGGTCCATCTTTTGTAGCATCAACCCATTATCAAGTCATGCCCTCTAATTTTTTTGCATCATCTTTTTGGAGACTTAAGAGAAGAGCTAATGCTAATATCTACCAGCCGCCCTGATATATTTGAGAATGTTGGCAATGTCTGGCTGAAGACAATAAACTTAGCGCTTCTTGGGAAGCAACCCATGTTTTTGATATATTTATTTTCCTTTTGTTTATTGTTATTTTTTTTGCTTCATTTAGGCTTTATTTACTTATTTTCTCAGTTTTTTTTCTCATTATAGTTTTTCTTCTTTTATGGGATATAATACTTTAGGTTTGGGGAATGCTCATCACTTATATTTATTTCTTTTTTCCAATCCTATGTACTTCATTTTCAGATTAGTGGATTAGTTATGATCTCAGGTGATATCTTTCTTTCCCTCTTTTACTTATTCTTGTCATTGTAGTATATATTTTCTTTAACATTGAGGACAATGTTCAGTTTAGGTTTGGGGGTGTAGAAAGATATTTTTCTTTATATATTTTTTTAGGATGTTTTAGAGTATTTTTTTTCATTATTTGTTTTGTTTTCTTTACTTTTAAGTGGGTTTTATCGCTTATTTTCTTTTAAAAGTATATGTCTGTTTTTAAAGAGATCAATTTCATGAAGAAAGTTCAAGTAATTAATTAAGTGATGAAAATGATTAAGTGAGTAATTTCTATTTTATTTTCATTATCTTGGATAATTGTGCTAATATTTTTAAATCACATTTCACACACTTGAAACTTGTAGGAATATAATTTTATGATTTATTACTTGTAATCTTAGTGGGATATCTTTAACTGAGCATATATTTTTGAAAACTTGGCAATTGAGTAATTTTTAATATTTTATGATAGATCTTTATGCTTAGCTTTTATTTGAAAAAAAAATGGGATAAGTGTGTATAGAAAAAAAAAGGAATAAAAAAAAATGAAAAAAAGAATGAAAAAAAAAAAAAGAAGTTGAAAAAAAATTGATTGAATGAAAAAATTGATGATGAAAAAAAAAAAGAGTAAAGGTTTGTTTCTCTTTTTACTGAGTAACCGGACCTTGTGCCTAGGCAAGTATAAGGGATCGCGTCAAAAGTTGAAAAGTTGAGATAAATTCTTTTATAACTTACTTGGTTCTATAGCCTTTATAGTTCGAGTTATTAAGCCTGAGGGGTATTTCAACACCTAGTGCCTTGAGCCAACTGGATTAGGGACACTGGCCTAACGCTTGTTACATGGACTATTTAGAAAGCTTAATAGAACTAAGTATTGCACAAGTCATATTTTGAAGTATATTATGCTCTTATTCCCTGAATTTAATTGAATTTGAAGGCTATTACATGAGGGTTTATTATGAGGTGTTAAGGATGAAAGATTGTCATTGTTATATTTTTGAGTTAGTGAACTTTAATGAGCTTGGTTAATGGGTCACATAAGATATGCTTGTTAATAAAGAATGAAATCATATGACTATAAAGTTTCTACACTTTATGTTTTTAAAATGTATATATGTAGTTGCACAATTATTTCTAAGATGGGGCTATAGAATGGAGTATTCCTTACTTGAAAGTGATCAGATCTTAATTGTTTACTTGTTTCAAGTATTTGTGGTTGGTTCTTTTTAAAAATAGTTATGTGTTTTTAAGAGAAGATTGTTTTTCAAATTTTTGTTTTCTTGTTTGTTTGTTTTATTTTTCTTAGGTTTTGATGTTTGTGGGTATCATTATTACAAACCCTCACGAGACACAACTCGTCCAACTAGGGACACCTAGGGATTTAAAGGCTTGTTGCATATGCTAAATGCAATCGTGATTCCCTACGAAAGTGGCTTTTATTTATTTTATTTTTTTTAGATTAGTTGTTTTATTTTATTTTTGTTTTGCTCGAGGACTAGCAAAATATAGGTTTGGGGGTATTTGATAAGTATGAAATCTATAACTATTTTATATGCCTTTTTACCTTATTTGCTAGTATAGATTAGGTTAATTTAGTGTTATTTATAGTTTATTTAGATTAAGATAGATATTAGTATTTTAGTTTAATTATTAATGATTTTGTAGTTATTAGTAGTTTAGATGTGTATTTAAACAAAGTTGGAATTTTAATTATATTCTACATGTCTAAAATATGGTATTTTATATTTTGTAGGAAAAGTGCGCTTATCGAAGTACTTGGACGATGTTTGAAATGCTTGAAAATAGTGTTCACATGCTTAAAAGTAATTTGGACAACTTTTCGGAGTTATAAACAAGTTAGAAATTAATATGGACACGAAGGAAAGCTTAATGAACAGAATATGAACAGTCCAGGAAAACAGAAACACTGTATCCGATCAATCGGGGTCACTTACCGATCGATCGGGATAACGTGAATTCAGATGAAAATACAGTGTAGCCGATCGATCGGGAATGCAGGGCGATCGATCGGCATAACGTGCAGTTTCCTTGTTTGACCCAAATTCCAATCCTTTTCATATTGGACTTCTTCCTACGGAACTTATGCCTATAAAAAGACATATTTGGCTTGGAATTGGGGGATTCCAGTAGATTTTAGGAAGAGAAAAAGGAAGAAGAAGATGGAAGAGAATTCAAAGCTTCTAATGGAGATTCAAGTGCTTTCTTCTACCATGGAAGGCTAGACTTTTCTTTTACTTAGGAGTTGATGAAGCTATAGATAAGTTTCAGTTTCTTTTCTTTTTAATTTAGATCTCAGTTGTGAATGATGACAATTGTATGATATGGATTTCTTTTTTAATGGAAGAACTTTTAATGTTTATTCAAGTCTATGTTGATTTATTGTCTTGTAGATGATAAATTGATGTGGTTTTGATATTTACATCGATTCTAATTTCTGTGATTTAGATGAGATGGTCATACAATAGTTTTAATGTTCAGATAATTAATGACTTGGATGAGTTATACTAAGATTAGACGGGTCATGCCTATAGCTAGTTTAGTGTAGATGATTCGTGCTATTGTCGAAAATAGTTCATGCCATGGAAGTTAATTAATGATTCTTTTTGAAGTAATTCTAGCTTGTAGCTGAGAATACTTGTTCATGTTCACACTAGATTTAGATTAAAAGTTAAGGAATTGTTATGGTTCTATAGTGGATTCGATTTCCTAAGTAAATTCTATTAAATTAATCTCTTGCTTTTAAACTATTTGATTTCTTTCTTTTGCTTAATTTAAGTTTAAGTTTGTTTTAGTTTTTAATCAGCAAATTCCTCTTTAGATTTAGTAATAACCCATCCGTCCCTGAGGTTCGACAACCCTTAAATACTTATCCTAGTACAATTACCTTGTACACTTGCAAAGGGTTTAATTATAAACGATCAGAAGGGTCATACGTTATTGAGACGGTCTATTCAAATGGAGCTTATCGACTCTTGACACAAGAAGGTGATCAATGTTTGCTACCAATTAATGAAAATTTTTTTAAAAAATATTACCCTTAGAAATAGAGTCATATGATACAAAGATGTAGGGGAAAAAATTCAATTATAAATGAAAGGTTTCAATTAAAAAAAAGAGCTAAAATTTGAGGCTATTAAAAATTTCGTCCATAGCTTGTTTTGCTTTATACTTAGTAGCTATTCTAGCTTCTTCACTAGAAGAAAAGGATCACTCCAAGTCTTCAATTTCTTGATGCAGCTTGCTTACTTCTCCAGCTTTAACACTAATCTATGCATCCAATTCTTTAAGCCTAGGGGATGAATCTCTAAGCTCCACTTCAATAATTGATTGTTTCTTTGAAACCCCATGAATTTGGTGCTCAAGTTCTTCCTTCTTTTTAAGTAGAGTTTCTATTTGGCCCTCCACCTCAATATGTGCTTGCTTTAGAGAAATCTAAGAATCCATGAGTTTATTGAGATAGCTATATTGCAAAGAAGAGTGTGCTTCAATATCTTTCCCCTCTGATTTAAGTTCTTCAAGCTCATTTAACAATTGAGACTCTACCTTTCTCTTCTTATCTAATTTCACATATATGAGACTTTGTATACATGCTCTCTTTATTTCATTGGAAATTGTGATTATCTTATCCAAAACAGAACGATAAGGACTTGTGTCAACTTCTTGATAATCTAGAAGGCTTGATAAGCTTTCTAATTCAGCTTTGCTTACGAATATCATGGTTAGAGTCACCTTAATCAGAACCTCCAGTGTCTCTTTAAATGTTCTAAGGAGAGAAGATATAATTACCGATTGAACACATACATCTTCCACATCATTTTGTTCATGGGAGGAAGTAGTCGCATCGACATGTTGATTTGAAGCATCTTTGCTCAAGGTTAGGCCTTTGCTATAAGAAGAGTTTTTACTAGAAGAAGAGTTGGAACTCAAACTGTTAGCTGTTGAAATGTCTTTTAAGGCCTCAATTCTTTCCACCCTAGATGTAATACTTGTTTCTGAGGGTGGTGAAGCGAGTGTGGTGGGAACCTAGGAGTCAAAATTCACACAAATTATTAAAATAAAATCACACAAATTATTATTAAAAAAAAGAAGGGAAGAAATGGAGAAGAATTAGAAGATATACCCAAGCAAACCCCAATTCTTGGTTAGTCTTATCTCTTGCTGTCATGCCTTGGGCTTTTGTTTGGTTTATACTGCTTGAGTTTTCAGGTATAAGGCCTAATCTTTGGGACTCTATTTGATTCACATCCCTTAAGTTTCTACGTATGGGGCCTAAACAAAGAATATAAAACGAGTGAGCTATGCAACTATTGCAAAAAAAATTAAATAACTAAATAAAATAAATTACTTAATAAAGGAGGGACAACTTCATTCACATTGGGTTCATGAGTCCATTCTTGAATTCTTGACAAACCTAAATTATCAATGGTGCCTAAACAAGAAAAAAGGGGGGGTAAAAAAATATAAAAAAAAATAGTGCTTGTTTAGTATACCTTCAAGAGCAAGAATGTCTTCTGTGTTTAAGTCATCATCAATTCCATCCATAAAGTTAGACTTCTACATACAATGACAATGATAAGCAAAATTAAAAATAATATATATATATATATATATATATATATATATATATATATATATATATACACACACACACACAAAAAAAGGTGGGGAAGGTAAAGCATTTAAACCTTGAATGGTAATTTTTTCACTTTTCTTCTTCTTCCCAATACGACGGGATTGTAACTTCATTGTGGTTCCCTTCCCAAAATCATCTAATTGGGATAAAAGTGGTATTTTATTTGTATCATCAACAATGGAACGGGTTGAAGGTGCTCTTGATAAATCTGCATTTAGATAGTTCTTAGCGGCACTTACCACCAATGGGCAAAACATTCAGTATAGACAGTGAATTCATCAGGGTAGATGAATTTGTTCCAGTATCACGTTTTATGAAATGACACCAAGCACAAGCAATATCACAAATTTCTCCACGATGTTTCTATTGAAGATTAGGATTTCTAACCATACTTTGAGAATATCCAAATTGTACAGCAAATCGGCTTGGAGTGTATGGCTCAAGTTCTATTTGGAGCATACTTAGGTAAACCAAAGTACTAGGGCAAATGTTGATAAGCCAGATAAATGCAATATCATCTACCTTCTTTACACTAGCAAGGGAAGAATCATTTGTCATTAATCCTTCATCGTTAAAGTGTGGTAGACTTCCAAGATGTCAATTCCCATGAAAATGGATTATCTCTCGTTCTTCCTTCAAAGATAATTTTTTCAAAGAATGAACTTGTTGCTAATCTTCCCAAGAAAGCTTCAACCCTTTGACTCTGAGGAGCAGGTGCATGGTGTAGAGCCAGATAGTGCATGAAAAACAAATTGTAGAAGAAGTGTGCAGGGTAGGCCTTCAATTTGTACTTCTTTGAACCAAGATGCTTTACATGATCATGTAAACTAGCACATATGCGAGCCACCATAGCAGGGCAAACGGAGAAATGTGTCCCCAATGCCATACGGGCTATAACTAAGAATAATGAAGGGTCAAGTAATCAAGAATTCTTGCTCGGGAATATACAACGGCGGAGCCATGCAACAAGATATGTGGCAAGGAAAGTTTCTTTAATCATGCTATAACCCTCAACTCGTAATGCTCGAAGACTTGGCTCTTCACTTTCCGGCACTGGTAAATCTTCTAAGATAATGGAATCTTTTCTCGCGTGAGATACAATATCCGCCTTGGTAAGAGGAGTTCAAGTTTTATAACTCGATGATTTCTTATTAATCTCGATCTCAGCCTGTATTTGGCTAAACTCAACAATGTTAAAGAAGTGATTTGTCCACTGCTGAATGAGAATGCCTTTGTCATGAACTTGTTTCTCTTTTGAAATAATAGTATAGTGAAGAAACAATTCAGCCACAATCCTATATAACTCGGGCTCCGCCTCCCGAATCAACTACAACTCTTCGTTGCAGGGAATGTATTCCTAATAAACCTCCTCGAAACCTAGAAGAGCATAGTGTGCATCATCTCGCTTAAAGAGAACCCATACTCACCATTTGGAGAAAGGCAAGTGTTTGTCACAGGACAGAATGACTCTAGCATTGCAACATAAACTTGCTTGTTGAATGTTATTCCTCTCTGTGTAGCCAACATTGTTTCCAACAAACCGCTTCTATCTAGTTTGGATGCATATGAACCTACAATCTTCCCAGTAAGAATAGACCAACACTTTGAGTCATAGGCCCATCCGCTTATGTAATCAAGGTTATTATATGAAGATCCATTCGCCATACACTGAGTCAAAAGAGTTTCCAACTGAACGTTCTCTTCTCTATTGTTATTTGAAAAGGTAAGAGTACTCGGATATAAAACTCAACGTTCAATGTCTCTATATCCTCGCTTGCTAAAGTCTCTACCACCTTTTGTGAATGCAAGTAATTTAACACCATTAGAATGGTGAGTCAATTCTGAAGAGTGTCCTAAATATAATTCCTTAGATGGAACTTCTCTTGAAGAGGAACCTCCTGAGAAAACTGAAGATTTATATGACCTAATGGATAAATCATGCTCAAAAGACATATTGGTAGAAAATAATTTCCCCATATATTTGAAAATACTGATTTATTTTCTTGGAAACTGATAAATAAAAGAACCACCTTCGCCACCATCTCTGCATATGTAGGCAGGTTTTGGAAATATCCACTCTTTGTTGGTTATTAGAGTTCTATCCAAATCTGAAACCATCTTTTTTAAAATAGAAGTCCGCTCCTGTTGACTATCAGTGCTTAAATCTTTTATTGTTCTGGAGATTATTTGTCCGTCCAAACGATAAATTATGAATCTAGAACCACTTGACATCTCTTCTTCATATGCTTGGCTTTGAACGCTCACACGAGGAGAAGAAACCATTTCTTTAAAGAATTCTTTCAGTAAACCTAAAAAAAATGAGAGTTAGTGAAAAAATATTAAAATCATAAGAAGCAAGTCTAAAGTTCTCGATCCCCTCAGAAAGAGACATAATGAGATTTGCATAACAAAACAAATCAAAATCAAAATAAAAGATAGCAAGCCTAAAGTTCTCAATCCCCTTAGAAAGAGACATAATGAGACTTGCATCTCTCTTTTGAAAAACAAAAAAAAAAATTAAACAAAAGTCAGTCTAAAGTTTTCAATCCCCTTGGAAAGAGACATAATGAGACTTGCAAAATAAATTAAAATCAAATTCAAAGAGAAGAAACCTAAAGTTCTCAATCCCCTAAAAAAGAAACATAATCAAACTCATCTCTCTTTTGAAAAATAAAAAATAAAAAAAAATAAAAAAAAATAAAAAAAAAAGAAGTTTAAAGTTCCCAATCTCCTCGGAAAGAGACATAATGAGACTTGCAAAATAAATCAAAATCAAATAGAGCAAACCTAAAATTCTCAATCCCCTCAGAAATAGACATAATGAAACTTTCATCTCTCTTTTGAAAAATAAAAAAAAATAAAATAAAATAAGTCTAAAGTTCTCGATCCCCTCGGAAAGAGACATAATAAGACTTGCAAAATAAATCGAAATCGAAATCAAAGAGAGCAAGCTTAAAGTTCTCAATCCCTATGGAAAGTGATATAATGAGACTTACATCTCTCTTTTAAAAAATTAAAATTAAAAAAAATAAGTCTAAAGTTCTTGATCCCTTCAGAAAGAGACATAATGGGACTTACAAAATAAATTAAAATCAAAGTCAAAGAAAACAAGCCTAAGGTTCTCAATCCCTTCAAAAAAAAACATGATGAGACTTGCATAACAAAAATAAAACAAAGAAAAAAAAATTAATCAAAGTTAAAGAAGCAAGCCTAAGGTTCTCAATCCCCTCGGAAAGAGACATGATGAGACTTGCAAAATGAAAATAAAACAAAGAAAAAAAATCAATCAAAGTAAAAGAAAACAAGCCTACAAAAAAAATCAAAATTAAAGTGAGCAAGCCTAAAGTTCTAAATCTCCTTAGAAAGAAACATAATGAGACTTACAAAATTGACAAAATAAAATCAAAGAAAAGCAAGCCTAAGGTTCTCAATCCCCTCAGAAAGAGGCATGATAAACCTTGCAAAATAAAAAAAAATTAATCAAAATCAAAGTGAGTATGCCTAAAGTTCTCAATCCCGAAGGAGATATAATGAGATTACATCACTCTTTGTATAATTAAATTAAATTAAAATTAAAGTGAGATGATCTAAAGTTCTCAATCACCTCAGAAAGAAACATAATGAGACTTGCAAATTGAACAAAAAAAATTTAAAGAAAAGCAAGCCTAAAGTTCTTAATCCCCTTAAAAAGAGGCATGATAAGACTTGCAAAATAAAAAAAAAATCAAAATCAAAGTGAGCAAGCCTAAAGTTATTAATCCCAAATGAGACATAATGAGACTACATCACTCTTTACAAAATAATAAAAAAATCAAAATAAAAAAAAAACCAAGTCTAAAGTTCTAAATCCCCTCGGAAAGAAATATAATAAGACTTATAAAAAAATTAAAATCAAACTAAACAAGCCTAAAGTTCTCAATACATTCAGAAAGAAACAAAATAAGACTTGTAGTAATTTGGTTTTACAAAATTATTTTTATGTGTGGTTGTAAAGCAAAATTTTAAGTCTTCTTAAGTGTCTGTAAATTATACGTCTATAACGGGTAGAAAGAAGAAGACTAGCTCCAATCCTAAAATAGTCTTGAGCCTCCAAATAAAATAAAAAATTGTTAAACTTCATAATAAAAGAAATTGACGGCTGCTGTAGCTGAGCCGAGCTGAGCTAAAGTCGGACCAAGCCAAGCCCAACCAGACTCAAGTCAAGCCCAACTTTTTTAAAAAAATGAATCATAAATCACAACCGTTGATTTTCCTAGCTGAATGTGGGTCATAAAAAAATTTAATTTTTTTTGTAAAAAAAACCCTACTTTCCCTTCCTTCCCCATCTCCTCCATCCCATTCTCATCCCACCACTCCCTCCGCTCCACTCGCCCTCTCCGTTCACCAACTTTCCTCTGCCAGACCTCATTCACCCCACTGATCGGTCGCCACCCATTCGCCCTCTTCTTCGGCCACCAACCCTTTTTTCCGCTTTCCACTATTGCCTCTCTCGCCGGATCACCACGTCTCTCTCACCGGCCACCGCTCTCCAGCTCTTCTGCTACCACCTTCTCTCACCGGATCACCACCCCTCTCATCTTCTGCCGCCGCACCTCCATCTCTCTTTACCGGCTTCTTAACCCCAGTTTCGCCCCTCTGTCACGATCTCAGTCCCACTTATGCTTCGATCCACCACCCTCCTTTCCCCCTCTTCCTTGCCTTCTCACACCACCCACAGCTGCTCTCCAGACACCACTCCCCTCCAATCTGACACTGCAAATTCCGCCCCTTTTCCCTACCTCACCGTCGAATCTGTTCCCCTCCGACATTCACTCTCGATTTTGAGCCTATCTCCTCCGTCCTCAACCCCAAATCCGGCATCCCCTTCTCCGGCTCCTTCGAATCCCTCTTCGTCTCTGCCCCTTCTCTGTCGGCCGCCCCTCTGTAGCTTTGTCCGTCACCGAATTAAAATCAACTCACCCAAAATCCAACTTTTGGATTGTCACGCCATCACAGACCACCTAGCCACCAACCGCCTTCGGCCGCGGCTACTGCCAACCACCGAACTCCGCTCATTTTACCTTCCTCACCGTCACCACTTCTGGCACTCCTCACCTTCCCTCGCCACCCACAGCAGCTGCCTTCCTCCTCTTCCTCCGTCCCATTCCCATCCCACCGATCTCCTCTCTCTCTCTATTCCTTTGGAATCCGCCGCCCATGTCTCAATTCTGCCATCTTGCCGCCGCTCACTCCCCTTCCCTTGAGATGATCATGGAGGCGATCATGTCCCTGAAGGAGCAGACTGGCTCAAGCCAGTACACGATGGCCGAAATCATGCAGGACAAGCAGGAGGCCAGCCTTCCCCCAAACTTCCAGTTGCGGTTGGAAAACTTGTCAAGTCCTGAGGTTTACTGTCACTAGAAACGGAGGAAGTAGGCGGGCACAGCCATTGGATGCAAGGCGGAAGTTTTAGAGAGTTCGTGCCGATGGCTGAGGTGCAGAGCTTGACTGCACCTATTTTCAATCGCACCTCATGCCATTGAAAGACGGTGCTCCTATGTGTTTCCCAAAACTTTTTCTCACCCCAAAAAAAAAGAAGAAAAGTGACTGCCTGAGCGATCTTTACTATACCTTTGATCCAACGCACTACCACAAAACAAAGTTGATGAAGGAGCAGAATGTCCTCACAAGACAATGCAGAATGAAGATTTAAGTAGTGAAGAAAGCCAGAACTGACTTGTTTACATGAAGAGAATTTTTTAGTTCAACAGAACAACGAATTCTACCGATGGTAGAAAAGTAGTCATAGGAATGAAGCAGATCCAGCTATATTTCTATGGATTTGGATCAAGTTTCTAGGATTTGATAAAACAAAATTCTTTCAAGATCAATTAGGATTTCATTTTTCGACTAATTTTCCTTTAAGATGGAATCCTTTAAGGGGCGGAAACCGATTAGTCCTATGTAAATAGGCTAATTACTGATTAGTCCTAACCGTATTAATTAGCACCCATAAGTCCTAACAATAATTAATGATGAAAAAATGACTACTATACCCTCCTAGATTAAAAAGCCCTAGGAGATCGAGTTGCTCCTTAATATCGGCACCGAACAATCTTTTTTCGGCAACCGAACTTGGTGAGCATGCTGCGAATCCACTACCGGCGCCGAATCCACCGCCGCGGCAAGGCAGAGGGATGCGCCGAGCTGCAGATTGGGGTCCTGGTCGACGAAGATGGCGTCGGAGAGGAGCTTGAGGTAGGCAGAAGAGAAAGGGGGGTGGGTGACGCAGGAGGCGGCAGCGGAGACGGCGTCCACGCATGCGGAGCGGACTGCCGAGTCCTGGTCGCGGGGGCGGCGGAGCATCTTGGGGTGGAAGGGGGAGAGGTGGTTGGCGTGGGCGCGCACGAGGGTGGAGAGGAGGCGGACGCACTGGCGGCGGACGAGGGAGCGATGGGAGTAGTCGGTGTCGTGGATGCAGGCGAGGAAAGGGGCGAAGGAATTGGGGGGCAGGGCCCAGGCCATGGACTCCAGCTCTGCGGAGGCAATGGCGAAGGTCCCGGTCTGCGAGCTTGTTGAGGAAGGCGAGGGTCTTGCTCTTCAGATCCATGGCGGACCCGCGGCTCGGGCTGGCCATCGCCGGCGCGGAGTCGGTTCGGTGCGCATCTCCGACAACAACCAACACCAACAAGAACAGGGAATGGCGCCGCGTATGGAGAAAAATAAGTGGATGGGTGGATGGATAATTATTAGTATAATAAAGACGCAAAAGTGGAGTGGGTTGGGGAAGTTAGATGGAAATCGATCGCTAGGCGCTAGTTGATTCCTCTTCAAGTGAAGTGGGAAGCCTTGTTTTTGCAGGCGCTTTGCTCTGCCTCCGCTCCGCTCCGCCTCCGCAGCGAGGGAAACTGGAAATATAAAATGAAACTTTCCTATTCTTTCAAAGTCCGGGACCCAGCGTATTCGACATAAGATTATGGTCGGATTATGTGAATCTGGTTAATTGTAGAATAGACTTTTGATTTTTTTATTATTAATTTTATAGAGTATGATTTTATTTTAGATTTGTTTTTCATCTTGTATTTTAAGTTTTACTTTAGGTTTGTTATTGGTTTTGTTGAGTATGATTTTACTATAATTTTTTAGAGTATAATAATATTATAGGCTAGAATTTCTCATATGACAGATTTTATAAGTTAAATATTACAAAGAGTGTTATTATACTTTTGATTATACTTTAAGTTTATAATTCAATTTTTAGAGTATAATAGTACTTTAGGTTTGAGGCTGTTAAACTATAATTGTGAATATATTGTGAGTTACTAAGATTTTATATTTTACTATCATATTTATGGAGTATAATTATCTTTTATGAAGAGTAAATGAGGAAGAGGCAAATAGCTTTGTAATTTACTTATTTCAATAATAAATTTATACTTTGGTTAGCTTTATTGATTATGTAGTAAACTTATGCTCTAGTGAGTACATAGTTTGAATTTTGAAACCATTTTTTAGTATAATGTCATATTTAAAATATGTTTTTTAGAAGTAATTGTAAAGTACAATTATACTTTAGGTTTATAATTCAATTTTCAGAGTATAATAGTACTTTAGGTTTGAGACTGTTAGAATATAATTGTGAATATGTGTTTGTTAGTTACTAAGATTTTATATTTTACTAACATATTTATGGAGTATAATTATCCTTTAGGTTTATAATCTAACTTTTTATGCTTTAGGTTTGTGTTTTACTTATTTCATTGGCATAAACATTAGCATAGTAAAATTTTACTCTATGGTTGTGATGTAGTTATTTCCATTGTGCAAATGTTTCATTTTAATACAATAAATATTTGTAAAGTATAATTTTACTCTATACTTGTGATTTAGTTATTTCTAGATTATATTTTTACACTTTGTTGTGATTCATGACAATAGTAATATTTGCATAGTATGATATACTTTAGGTTTGAGATTATAATATAGAATGGTATAAATTTAGTATACTAAGGACTTGATATTTTACTTTATAAAGTTGATATAAAATAGCTAGAATATACTTTTCTTATGAATATATGTGAAAGATGTTTTTTTTATTTGAACATAAATTTACTTTGAAAATGTAATTGCAAATACAAGGCATGGTCAAGTGTAAGGGAATCTCGAGATTGTTAGGTGTGGGAGCTTATAGTATGAAAATAAAAAACTTATAGTATAAGTTTATTATTTTGAGTTTGTTTCTGATGGAATGGTATAGGTGATCCACATAGCTCACTTCGTCATGGCTCAAACGCTGCCTAAGGTCATAGCTCTTGCCACCACGGAGGAGAGAAGTAATAGAAACTAAAGATGCAACTCGTGTCAAAGGTCAAATTTAATTTAACAGTAACGCCTACAAAGTGGTACCAATTCAAGCACAATTCATCTAGTTCGAGTTCCATAAAGGAGAGAGGCCCCTACAAAATTCCTTGTTTGGACCCAAGTGATATGATGCAGAAAAATTGATCTCCACCAAACAGATACCACATCCAAGTTTACTGAAGAAGAACCTCTTACAAAGTGAATCGACAATCAATGGTGAGGGTTGAACCTGAAGTAGACCAAAGGACAAATCCTATGATCAAAGGAGATGCAAGGCAAATACCTTACTGCAACCCCAGGTCACAAGGTGGATTTGAAAATTTTTCCTTTGCAGGGAGTTTTTTATCTTTATAACTTGATAAATGGGAAATAATTCTGGTTATCCAACTATATTTACTAATGAAGTTATCAGCCTAGCGAGTTCAGCAGCAGGCAAACCATAATCCAAATATCTTAACACCCACACTCAAACCCAAACGAGAAATGCTCTCCAATCACTGACTGAGTCAAGAAGACCGAAACAAATCCAAGAAAGAGCAATAACAAATAGAACAATGGGTTTTGTGAACTGCCACTTATAGTGCCAGAGCATTTGCGTTAGACGGAGTCCTGACGCAGTAATGCTTGTATGTTATGGAATGAAAAGAGATGGCAGTCAAATGACAAGTTCGAATTCACACTTGGAACATTGATTGGCAGAAGCATAATTAATCCTCAAACACGGGCAGAATCTGATTTGGGAGAATCTGCCAAATTCCAAGTTACCCACACGAAGAAGGTTGCAATGGCGAGCGATGCCTATTGTGTACAAAGAAATTAGAAAAGGACGCAAAAGAGGCCGGAAAGAAAACCCAACCGCGTCCCTCGCCAGTTGTTGCCTGTTCAATCTGCATAAGAAACGTGCCCACTCTTGCAGAATTGTCAAAGGTCCACTCTCTCGGCACGCAACCCACGTCACTGGCTCTGCAAAACTGGTGATCCATGTGGCCGATTTCAATGTACAGACACGATCAGTTAGATTAGTACTCCGTGAGTTATCCCGTAGATAAAGAATCATTTGTAGGAGGGGTAATTTTGGATTTTTAGAAAATATGATGGCATAACAGTAATAAAAAAGGACCTATGGGTATAAGAAAAAATTTATATAGGATGCGCCTAACAAAATAATTTTGGTCGAGACGTACCGGTTATTAAAAGCGGTAGTCAGGACTTAAAAGTAGTTTCCCCATCCTTCCTTCTTTAATATCTTACGGTTGATGAAAAATTATCCTTTAAATATCTTACGGTTGATGAATAATTATTCTTCAATATCTTAGGGTCGATGAAGAATTTTATTTCTTCTAGGTTAAAAGAAGCCAATGATTTAATGACACTGATCTAAGCAAGGGAGGACACTTGTATGAAATCCTTGTAGAAAAAAAACCTTGATAAGGGAATGAAAGTGTTTAGGTGTGGGTAGATTTTGTAACAATGGTAACAAAAAAAAACACTCGTACCCTTACAAAAGAGAATTTTTTATTCTCTTAAACTAAAAAAATATCTCATATGAGAAGATTACATTAAATATAATAATGATGATGATTAGAAGGAAATCAATCCATGTAAAATTCCTTCTTTGATTAATTCTTCCTTTATATCTTCAAGAAAAATAATACATCTATTGTCTAAATCTTCAGCACAAAAAAGATATCCTTGCGCAAAGATAAAACTTTTAAGGCGTGCATCCCTTGGACAAGCTTCAGTGACATCTTTGCATTCTTTCGTTATTATCTCTACAGCTCTATCCATTATAATTTTGAAATTTCCATCAAAATTCAAACCAATTTCATACAAAGAAGTTTGGATTGTAGGCAACCCAATAGAAGAAGTTATTGGGAAACTATGCATTGCTCTGACAATTTTTCTGATAGGTGACAGCTCTATTTAGAATGTCACTCCACTGTCACCTCTCGAAGGAGTTGTCTATTGAAAAAAAAAATCAAAGTCAAAATTCAAAAGCTAAGATTTCGAAGCTTGACTAGCTCTGAGTGGGACAAAATTTTTAAATGGACAAAGTCTCCAAAGTAGATAAAGTCGAAAAAAAATGGAGGAAGCAAAATTTAATTCTACACACGTAGGAATGGACTAAGGTTTTTAGCATAAAAATATATATTATGTGAGGACCTTATGGGGTCTCCTTACACTTAAAGTTAAATGGCTAAGAGAGGCTTTGTAAGTCTCACGTACCCACATCAAATCAAAATATCCAAATTGTAAAGGGTTGTGTGAGACCCCATAAATCTCACATCAAAATAGCCTATAAACTGAAATAAGTAAAAGGCTAGGTAAGACTTGTAGGTCCCACGTTAAGTCTTGTTTTGTAAAAAAAATGTTCAGCCATAAAAAGACTAAAATGGCTGGAAACACACAAAAAAAAGTTAAATTTCAAAGAACTCAAAGTTTGATTTTGAAAAAAATGATGATGTTAGAAAAAAAAAATGTGTAAAGAAAGTGATGAAGTGGGGGGGAGGCAAGTCAAAGGTATAATACTGGGACTTCTCCTATTACTTTCAAAACTACCTCCACCACATTCCCACTTCCCACTAACTCACTCTCCACCTCCCACGAACTACCTCCACAACTCATCCCACTATCTCATTCCCCACATCCCACTATCTCACTCTCCACTTCTCACAAACTACCCTTCCAACTCACCCCCACTACTTTGTTTAACCGTACAACCCTAATGCTATAAATACCCTTTTGTTTTCATGAGAAGGGGCTTTTGGCTTTCAAGTTTACGGAACCTCCAAAAAGAAATCTAGAAGTTTATCACACATCAAAAGACACACCGAATTCCTAAAAAGCCTTGATCTTCAAAGAGTCAAAGAAGATTGAGGAATTGAAGACAAGCATAAGCACTCAAGAAGGAAGGAGAACCTGTGCAAGGGAGCTATCATTCTTTCAAAAGAAGTTTATTTGTTTCTTCTTTTCTTTTTTCTAAATTTTAAAGTTGTAGTCACTTCTCATGGTAACTGTCTTTTCCTATTTTAATAAATTCCAAATTGTTTCTTTCACTTTTGCCATCTAATCAAAGGGTTTTGAAAATTGATTAATCACTACTACTCACTCTAAATTGTAAAGAGTAGTCTTGATTTCAAGAGAAGATCATCCCACATAAAAAAAAGGTTCTTCTCTATCTCTTGCAAGGAAGGATTATATGATCCATTCTCTTGTCTTGTGCTTAGAGAACTACCAAAATCCCCCAACATACGAGAGTGCATTTTACTTATAGTTGTGTGTATTATGATGATTAGTATGTACACGAGCAAGACCCTACGAGATTTAGAAGTGATTTTATTGTCTTATCTATTTAAAGAAATGACGGTCGATTATCCATATGTTAAAAAATGAGTGAGTCACACCTTCAAATGACATATTTGTTGAAGGATTAACAAATTTTTTTATAACTTTTTTGTTTTTGTATGATTTTATTCAAAATTCAAATTTGAGAAAATTCAGGGTTTGATACATTGGTGTTAGAAAACAAGGATTAATCTATCTACATACCAAAAAGTATGATAGATGACAATTATAAATGGTTAAATGTGGTAGAAGTAGAGACTTAATAGTTCATATCTTTGGTTGTAACATTTGATGGCTCCTACTAGCATAAATTGTGTGAGGTAGGCAGTGACTGAGTTGAGCAAGGCAGATGATCCATCAACTACCAATGTAGCTGCTGCTACCACAACAACACCTATTTTGGCAAGAGGTGTCAAGTAAGAAAATCAAGGAAATAATTATACAACCTCATCTTTTGAAGTTTCTGATGTCACTATGACCCTATTGAGATGATGAGCATATTTCAAAACATGACTCAAACCTTGAAAGCCTAAACTGTAGCCATCGAAACTCAGCTTCAAGCCTACGCTAACATGAATAATTTCAATGAAACAATAAAAGGAACAAATGAGGGTATGAAATTTTCTATCTTGGAAAGGTTCAAAAAGAGTACACCTACTTTTACTGGAGAAGGTGAACCAAAAGAAGCAGAGAAATGGGTTGTGGAAATAGAGAACGTCTTTGAGGCAATGTCGGTGAAAGCAAGTCAAAAAGTGAACATGGCCACCTTCATGATGAATGGAGAAATATTTTTTTGGTGGAAGATGGTGGAGAATTCTTTGTTTAAGGATAAAGAAGTGATCTCTTGGGAAGAATTCTTGGAAGCCTTTAACAAGCAATATTTTCCTCCTCACAATTGATGACACAAGGAGATGATGTTCCTTGACTTACTGCAAAAAGACTTATTAGTGATCAAATATGAAAATAATTTTGTTCAACTCTTGCATTTTTCTCAGTATGCATTACCTACTAAAGAGAAGAAAGTAGAGCACTTTTGTTTGGGGGCTCAAGAATGGCCTATGATCCAAGGTGTTGGCTTCTCAACCAACATCATTTGCTGATGTGTAGCATAAGCATCAATTCTAGAAGAAGATTTTAATCGGTCCAGAGTGCCAACCAAAGGTACTAATCATGAAAAGAATTATGGAAAGTGAGACTTCAAGAGGGTAAAGGAGGAAACACAAATGAAAATTGCATCTTTAAGCAAGTAAGGAAGGTTGAACCATCTTCTAAGAACTTCATCCCATAAAAAATAGAAAACCTGAGTGGAAATGTCAGATTTCTAGCCAGAAGCATCCTGGAAAGGATTGAAAGGGGGACATTAGGATAAGTTATAAATGTAAGCAACGGGGACATATAGCTCAACATTGTCCTCAAGGTAATCAAGATGCCCATGGGAATACAAATGAAGGTCAAAGAAGAGGGCAGAGCCCGAGTGTTTGTTTTGTCAGTTGAAGATGTAATGTAGTCCTGGAAGGTACAATTCCCATTTTAATCCAATTAGCTATAGTGTTGTATGATCCTGGTGCATCACATTCTTTTATTTCTAAATTATTCATAGAAGATGTCAATCATCCTAGGAGTAAGTTAGAAATATCTTATATCATCTATACTCCATTAGGAAAAGTTATAGTAGTAGATGAATGTTTGAGAAATATCATTTTCATGTTGGGGAAAGAAATTTTTGTGCTAATCTACTCATTTTAGAGATGGTGGATAATAATGTTATTTTGAGAATTAATTGGTTGTCGATTTATAATGTTTTGCTAGATTGTAAGTTGAAGAGGATAGAATTGAGCGTACCAAGGAGTAAGAAACTTAAGATATAGGGAATGATTAGAAGAGAGAATTCTTTTATCATTTCAGTGATTAAAGCCCAAAAGTTAATGGAGAAAGGATGTTTTGCCTTTTTGGCAAGAATTGTGGAATTTTACAAGGAGAATGGAAAACTAAATGAGATACTAGTAGTAAGAGAATTTTCAAATGTATTTCCTAAGGAATTACTAGGTTTACCTCCAAGATGAGAATTGGACTTTACTATAGATTCGTTCCTAGGAACTTTACCAATTTCTAAAGCTTCGTATAGGCTGGCACCAGCAGAGTTAAAGGAAATTAAGACCCAACTTGAGAAATTAATGGATAAAGGATTTGTATAGGCTTAGTGTTTCCCCTTGGGGTGCACCAGTACTCTTTGTAAATAAAAATGATGGGTCCATGAGGCTATGCATTGATTACAAAATGATAAATCAAAGTTACAGTGAAGATTAGGTACCTTTTACCTAGCATCAATCATCTATTTGACCAATTACAAGCGGCAAAGGTATTTTTACAGATTGACCTTCGATCCGGGTGCCATCAACTAAGGATGAAGGAAGAAGATATAGCCAAGACATCCTTCAAAATAAGATATGGACTCTAGGAAATCTTAATGATGCCTTTTGGGCTGACTAATGCCCCAGGAACATTCTTGACCTTGATGAATCATATATACCAGGTTTTCTTAGATAAGTTTGTTAGTCTTTGTAGATGGCATTCTTATCTATTCACCATCTAAAGAAGAACATGAAAAGCATCTCACAGAAACTTTTGCTATACTTCACAAACATAAACTTTATGCAAAATTTAGTAAGTGTGACTTTTGGCATGAGAGTATCAAATTTTTGGGACATATGATTTCTATATAGGGTGTTTTGGTAGACCCCTCAAAAGTGGAAGCAATACTAAATTGGGAGAGACCAAAGAATGTAACAGAAGTTAGAAGAATCCTTGGTTTGGTAGGATATTATAGGAGATTCATTGAAGGATCCACTTCTAGTGCTCTTCCCATGACTAAGTTGACCAAGAAGGATGTTAAGTTTGAATGGAATGAAGAATATGAGAGAGGTTTTAAAAGATTGAAAGAGAAGCTTACCACAACACTGGTTTTGGCATTACCAAAAGGAGAAGAAGGGTTTGTGGTGTATGGTGATGCATCAAAGAAAGGATTTGGTTGTGTTCTCATTCAAAATGAAAGAGTTGTAGCATATGCTTTAGGACAATTAAAAACACATGAACACAACTATTTTATCCATGACCTAGAATTAGCAATTGTTTCATTAGCCTTAAAGATTTCGAAACATTACCTCTATGGTATGACATTTTAGGTGTTCACTAACCATTAGAGTTTAAATTATGTCTTTTCATAAAAAGAATTGAATTTAAGGCAAAAGAGATGTTAGAATATTTTAAGGATTATGACTTTTCTATTTCTTACCATCTTGGAAAAGCAAATGTCGTCACTGATGCACTAATTGGAAGAAAGATATGGTTATGGTTAATCTTATGTTGAAGGAGTAGGATTTGATTGGAGAATAAATTTATACATCAAGGATGTACCATGTGAAGGAAGACCTATGATAGCTAATTTCACAATTAGATCTCAAGTAGTGCATAAGATTTTAAAGGCTCAACAATTGGACAAAGAAATTAAAGAATATGAAGGAAAGAAAGACTTTTCAAAAGGAATAGATGGTGGGGTGCTAATGTTTAGGAACTGTTCTGTTGTTCCTAATGAAGAAGAATTGAAGAAAGAATTATTAAAGATAGCACACCACTCTCAATATACTATTCATCCCAAAAGAAATATATATATATATATATATATATATATATATATATATATATATATATATATATATATATATATATATATATAAGAGGGATTCTATTGGAGTAGGATGAAATATGATATAGGTGAGTTTCTGTCTAGATATTTAGTTTGTTAATAAGTCAAGGTTGAACATCAAAGACCAACAAGAACTTTGAACCCTTTAGATATTACACAATAGAAACAGGAGAATATTACGATGGATTTTGTAGTTAGATTGCCAAAAACATAAAAGGAGTGTGATGCCATTTGGCTTGTGGTGGATAGATTGACAAAATGTGCTCACTTTTTACCTATGAAGTTGACACAATCACCGAAAAGTTTGGCAAAACTCTATATTTACAAAATTATTAGGTTGCATGCAACTCCTATTTTAATTGCATTAGATAGGGATCCCATATATACGTCAAAATATTGGAATAGCATTCAAAATGCTTTGGGAACTAAGTTACAGCTCTGCACAGCTTTCCACCCACAGACAGATGGACAATCAGAAAGAAGAATTCAAACTTTGGAGGATATGCTTCGTGCTTGTGTACTAGAATAGAAAGGAAATTAGGATTATTACTCACCACTAATTGAGTTTGCATACAATAATAATTATCGTTTTAGTATTGAAACAACACCTTATGAAGCACTATATAGATGAAGATGTAGATCTCCTACAAATTAGGATGAGGTTGGAGACAGACAATTATGCACGGAAGAATTCATTAGTCTTTGTGTGGACAAAGTTCAAGTCATAAAGAAGAAGTTGCTTGCAGCCCAAAGTAGACAAAAGAAATATGCAGATATGAGGAGAGAATTGAAATTTGATGTAGGTGACCATGTATTTTTGAAAGTATCACCTACTAAAGGAGTGATGAGATTTGGACAGAAAGGAAAGTTGTCTTAGGTATGTAGGTCCATTTGAAATCCCATAGGTTCATTTGAAATTCCATAAAGAATTGGACCTGCAGTGTAGCCCATAAACTTGCTAAGCCACCAAGTTGATATGAAGTTCATAATGTCTTCCATGTCTCTATGTTAAGACAGTACATCTTTAATCCATCTCATGTGATTGATGTGACTAGTGTCAAGTTGCAGCCTGATTTAACATATGAGGAAGAGCTAGTCATGATTTTAAATAGAAAGATAAAAACCTTCCACAACAAAGAAATACCCATGGCTAAGGTACTTTGGAGGAGTCAAGGCCTAGAAGAGATGACTTGGGAATCATAAGATGAATTTAAAAAGGCTTATCCTCACCTATTCACTAGTGAGTACACAAATTTTGAGGACAAAATTTTTTTTTAAGGAGGGAAGGATGTAACACCCATAGTTTCCGAAAGGAATTTCCAAACTTTTTTAATTATAGTATAGTAGAATGAATTACTTAAGAAAATAGTAATGATAATAGGTCTGAAGGTAAAGAAATTATGATGTATTTTGAAGGTTGGAGTTTCGTCGGTGAACCACCGACACATCAATGAACTCATCAGTGAAACAATGTTTTCATAGTCAGCATTATTCGATTGGTCGATGAACTTACCAATGGAACAATAAAGTCTATGTCCGTGATATTCAATATGTCAATGGACTTATTGATGAAGTCATAATCTCACTCTCAGCAAGGTTCAACGCATCGGTGACGGGGGAAGCAACTTGCCAACCATTGTGAAATTGCCAATAAAGCTGTTTCCGGCAGTTTTCAGTTACACACCAAAATTCGGTTCCCATAACTCCTTATTACCTTTGATGAATCTTTGACTCAAAGGATATGGACTCTCCGACTTTGGGGGAAAGCAGTAGTGTAGGACATGTAATACTAATAAATTATATGATTAGATTTTATGAGAGAAAGTCATTTTAATGATTTTAGAAAAGTTCTACAACTTTTCGTTCATCGATAGAGTCATCGATGGTCGATGATGCTACCGATGCGGGAGGAAGAAGACAATGAAATAGTGCGAGTGAACTGATGATTACATAAGTGACTTACCAGTCGGTCACCAATAATGATGTCGACTTGTCGATGGGGACATCATTGAAAATGATTTTCATCTTTCATTCCACTGTCAACACGTCAATGAGTCCTCCGATGCACTAAAATAATGTTGAATTAAATCTTTTAAATCTTAAATTATAATCCTATTTGGTGTTAATTCATTACTTATTTAGGCTATTTATATTTTGAATGTGTAAGTTGAGCCTCCATTGAGTTTACATGTCCAAACGGGCTTTAACTGGACATAAGTGGAAGAGAAAGTGAAGCCTAACTACTTAAATCTATTCAAGGGTCAAGAAGAGGCTCTTAATGGTTTGAACATGTATGGAATGGTCAAACACAACCATGTGGACCCATAGGATTTTAGATTTACATCAAGAGAACCAAATTCAGGAAGAAGCTAATTTGGACAAATTGACACATGCTTACTATTTCTTTAATATCTTTCTATAAAAAAATTAGATTGACATGATTCTAGTGGCATGTGAAAGAATCTTTATGTAGCTGCAATCCCTATTTTAATAAGAAATTTATAATTCTAAAGATTTATGTGTCAAATCAGACATGCAAAGGGACAACAAGTTAATTAACCTGAGGCCAACACAAGGAGGATCTTTTAATGGTTGATATTCATAAGGTAAGATAATGAGGTTGATTGGATAATTATAGGAAGACTAAATCATATTTATTTGCTAAATAAATCTTTGATTTATTTGATTGATTTAGAATCTAATCATTTCCAAAAAAGCAACTAATCAAACAATCAATCAAGAGCAGTCAAAGGATGTGATTGGACCTTCCCCTTTAAAGTAACTCTCTCTACTCCTATAAAAAGAGGAGTGAACAAGGGAGAAACAACATTTTCTACTCTTTGGAGCTCTTTTCTCCTATTCTTCTTCTCTTCTTTTATAGTTTTATTTTTATGTTTTATTGCAATGGATTTCTAAGCCCTATAGCAAAAGTTATAAGTGATTTGTAACAATCTAATAGAGTTCTATTCATGTTTTATTAATGGCTTCAAATAAACATTGGTTATTTGAAGTGATATTCATTTAATATTGTTATTCTTCTTGTTTCTTTGTGATCTTAATATATAAGATTCTTGAAGGTTTTCTTTTTTGGTCTTTTGTGGTTTTGATACACAGAACTCTTTAAGAAACATTCTCTTAATCCTTCATCTATCCAAAGTATTTCCTATAATTGGTTTTTCTTTTAATGTTCATATCTTCCGGTTAGAAAGAATTTTCATATAATTCTAATTGAGATAACATGACATATGAAGAACATCATTAGATGTTACAATGATCTTTAATGCCTTAGTGTTTTATCTCATCAATTTCTTAACACTTTATTGCTTAAATACTCTTCTACTCTCTCTCTCTTAATTTTTCTTTATTCCTTGTATTTTGTAACCATTGTGATAGTTACACACATACAATCCTTGTGGGCTCGACCTTGCTAGACTACATCCGCTTGTGCACTTGCAAGTAATATAAACCTATGCTTTGGCTATATTTAATGAATCACTAGTTTAGGTGTGACATCCACCTACAATATGTCGGTGTTGGGTATTATATTAGGAAACTGCTATGAATGTTAGGCTATTATTATGAGAATTAATAGCATATTATTCTATACATGAAATTGCAATTTGATGTGATGATGTTATGTATTTGTATACAAATATCCTTGTAATGTATCGCACCCCAAGACTAATGGCATTCGGCATTTGAGGTTAAAAGAACCCTCAATGGCTTGTCTTCTTAAATGAGTCTTTAGCCACGTCGATGGAAGGTTGTTGATATGAAAAATGATTAAAATCTTCCGAATATCTAAAAACAGAAATTAAGTACAATCATTTCTCTAGCCTAGGAGTCATGTTCAAATGGACTAGAGCATTAAAAGCTAACTATCCCACGCAATGCAATTTAGGAGGTTTCAATAATCATGGAAGTTGGAACTTCAATCACATGGGTCCATGAGCCCCTATGGGCCTTAGCTTCATAACATGGATGTTGTGGGCCAACTTCTAAGTATCTGAAGTCAAAATGCAAGCAGTTCGCAGTCTCTGAGGCAAGACTGTACTCGAGGACTATGAATATCATGTCTTAGAGAACCTATAACTTTCACTTAAGAAGTTGAAGACTTTTGAATTATAGTCACGTAATATTGAAAATGGTTAATGATCCATGCTTAATTATTATGCTTTCAATGATGGAAGTATGATGCCTTTGACATTGAATTTATATGATATTCTTTCAATGGGAATGTAATTGAGATGTAATTATAGTTCTTGTTTATCCAATTCACTAGGTATCTTCGCATACCCAGTATTCGTTGTTAATGCAGGATTCTTAGAGGAATAGCAGGTAGGACACTTGTGCTAAGTAAGGATGTGAAGAATTTAGATCTATGTAGGATATTTCTAAACTTACTAGTAAATTCTAGTTGATGTGTATAATTCTAAGACATAGGTACGAGAGTGCCAATTACTTATAGTTGTGTTTATTATGCTAATTAGTATGTACACGGGCAAGACCCTGTGAGATTTGGTTATGATTTTATTATGTCTTATACATTTAAAGACATGTTATGTCTTATGCATTTAAAGACATGACAGTTGATCATCTGTATGTATGAAATCGAATGAGTTACACTCGGAATGGCATATTCGTCGATGGATTGACAAATGATTATTATAAAAAAATTCTACTAGATTTTATTCAAAAATGAATTTGAGAAAATTCAGGGTGTGATAGGGTGAGACTAGGCTCACAACCCAGCTATGTGGGCCATTGGATTTTTAAAAAATTAAAAAAATGTTTTTTGTCCCATTTGCATAAGTGGGCGACTATGTGACGTTGTTGGATTTTGATATGATGACGCAAATTTCAAAAAAAATTGAAATTGCCTCTTGGGGGAGGAGTGGAGAGGAAGGGACTATGGCAGGAAGAGAGGGAGCAATGCCAGATCCGACGCCTCTGCTCCTATAGTGCTAAACACTGCATGGGGCGGGGAGCAAGGGATGAGGGGAACCAGGGAGGAGCGGGGAAGGGGGAGCTGACTCCGGTGCCTTTGTAAGATCTCTTAATTATTTTCTTTAAGTGCAAACTATGTGAATTTTTGTAGGTTTATTGGTTTAATTTGTCTTATGGGGTAATGAGTTAGTTTAATTATCAATTTCTTAATGTTTAATTTCATTTTATGTGTATTGGTGTCAAGCTTGATTTGCCTAAATTTTTACCTATTCATTAATATTTTCTCCTAATTTTTTCTTTTTTAAGGGAACAGGCCTCACCGTGGGACCCATGTCCGTGTGGGATGGCATGCTTCCCATTTTGATATCTAATCTTCTATTATTTTATTAAGTGGGTTTGGGTGTGATTAATTCATTTTTGGGCTAAAAATACCCTTAATTAGCAACTTAGAGCATTTTCTCCTATTTTTTAGCCCAACAATTCTTATTTCCAGCCCAATAGTTCAAGGAGGGAGGCTTGCCTGCCCCCATTTCCAAAGGAGAAACCTTGATTAAGGGAAGTTTCTTCCCTTAATCACCCCTAATCTTTTGATTTCTGTCTTAATCACCTCTATCTTCATTTTTCTTATTTAATTCTTGATTTTCTTCCATCAAAATCCTATTTTTAATTTTGATTTAGAACCCAAATTAGATTATTTTCATTTTTAACCTAAGGATGTTTTAGATCTATCTTTTTCCAAGTTGAATTGAATCTGTTAGCTAATTTTAATTTGGTTTAACTAAAACCCAAATTTTTGGGTGGGATTTGTTGAGTATTTAGCTTGTTCAAGGGACTTCCAAGCTTGTTAGAGGTAAGGGGTTTTTACCTTAAGTGGTTTTTCTTTATTAGAATGCATGATTATAGGTTCTATTTGAGTGTTTCTTCATCTTGATGTATAATGGTGATTTACTAAAAGCATGTGATTTATCGCTATTTTAGTATGATTAAGCATGAAAATGATTAGATCCATCATGTCCAAGGCTTAGATTTTGATTATGTAATGTTCTATTATGATTTTTGAATTTATATGGAATTTTGGAATGTATTTGGTTTGATTTTCAAGAGGTTAAAGACGAACCAGAAAAGTGGATTGTTCCGACCATTCAAATTGGCTAACGGGCTATTTGAACTGCCAGGCATTCAAACAACTTGTTAGGCCGATCGAATGGCCATATGGCAATTTGGTGAAAATGGCTTATTTTGTCTATTTTTGGCTTCTTCTTGTTCTTTTCTCATAATTCTAATTTTCTATAACTATGATGAGTTATGATTACCTATAAATGTCACCTTAATTGCATGTGAACCTTCTTCATATGATGATTTAGCTCAAGCATAAATATGACCATACTTGTTTAGTTTTAATATGATGTTCTACTTGTTTTGAATCCGTATTTTGATGATTTCTTCATAGTTACTCTATGATTTCAGTAGTTCATAACCATGATAAATTATGAATGTTTGCACATGTCACATTGATTATAAGTGATTCATGTTTCACATGTTTTAGTTTGTATGAACAGTACCATGTATGTAAATTTTTGCATATGCTTATATGATTGTTTTATCACAAATTGACCATGTTTCATGCACATATGGACTAATTAGAGTATGTTTACCTATGCTTACACTCATTTAACATTTTTTGATGTATGTACCATGTTTCATGCATCATACGAATGATCTATAAACGAAGATTTATCATGATTAGCTGTAAATAATCAATTAGATGTGATTGGATGTCGTTGTTTTCTGGATTAGCCACTTGGAGGTTTATCAAATTGGTTTTACGTCCCTTGTGGACATGGTTTTTTGTTCAATGGAAGGGGTTTTCATCCCTTGTGCATGATTCCTCCCTAGGTGAGAGGAGCAAAATGCTATAATGAGTTAAACTGATATGTACTCTGGACTTGAGAATG
The DNA here is from genome assembly GCA_035235625.1 of Saururus chinensis. Taxonomy (NCBI): domain Eukaryota; kingdom Viridiplantae; phylum Streptophyta; class Magnoliopsida; order Piperales; family Saururaceae; genus Saururus; species Saururus chinensis. The sequence continues at coordinate 29,491,026 of CP141142.1, forward strand.
CATGTTGGTTTGTCCTTATGCACCGGCTTACCGGTTATTTTCCCTCGTAGAGAAGTTACCCAAACTACTCTAGTTTTCCTTTTTTAGAATTCGGACCTTCCCCATTAGGGATTGTTCTGGGTGAGCGGGTTTGCTTATGCTTCAGTTGATTAAGCAGGGTTATTTTTCTCAATTGTGAGATATTCACTGGTTGATTTATGCATGTGTATGGTATATAATACTCATTAACATATGATGTGTATGAACAGTTATGCTTATGTTACATATGGTGCTTATGGAATGATGATGATTGAACATGCAATATGGGACACATTTGATACACTTGATTATGCAAGGTGAATGTGGATATTGAGATATGCTTATAAAAGATGAGAATATTGATACTTGATTCTTGCAAGATGTAAATGCTATAATGAGATGTATATGATTACACATGTTAAGTATATATGATGAATTATGAATGGACCCATGATGCACAAATGGCATGAATGTGTGTATGGAATGTAGTTTATCTCATGAGGCACAAGTTTAGAGAAAGGATATGTGATGCATATTTAGATTGAGAATGCATTTGGTATTTTTCATGAGTTTACATTCAATTTCAAAATCCTTACTGAGCTAAGCTCACCCCTCTTTAGTTTGTGGTTTTTGTTTTGGGGTTGTATATTGTGCCATGTAGATACTAAGGATGGGCTCTATGTTGAGGAGATGGGCACGTTCATTGAGATGGCCTAGTGTTATTTTGGTTGTGTTAGACTTATCTTATGATATGTTAAACATATACTTAACTTTACTTCACACTATGGATAGTCAGTGTTAGCTTTAGATTTGTGTAGCCCTTGAGGCTTGCTATTATATTCTTATTTAGATGATGTGGGTATATGTGGACTAAGATTGTTAATTAGTCTCATTTGTATTCCTCTAATTGTTTATGCACAAAGGGCACATGCACGTACTTCAATGTGTTTCACCCAAGGTTGGCTTAAGTCTTCTGTAATTCCTTACACTTTACTTTGTCATGCCATGTACCGCCCCTTCTCCTTCCTTACACTGGACCAGGTTCAGGCCAGTGGTGGCGGGTCTGATAGCCTCCCTTCCTCCTTCAATGCTGGACTATGTAGAGTCCGGGGAGCAGGGGAAGGGGGGAGTCGGGGGAGGATAAAAAGGAAGGGAAGAGGGGGGCTTGAGCAGGGAAGGGGAGAGCCAGGGAGAAGAGGGGGACGGGTGCGAGTGACTAAGCCAGATCCAATGCCTCCCCTCCTCCTTCATTGCTAGACTCTGTAGGGGGCTGGGGAGTAGGGGCCAGGGGAGGAAAAGAAAGCATGGGATAGGAGGAAGCGGGGAAGGGGGAGCCGAGGAGGAGAGATATCTGGCTTCTCTCCTCCTCCTCCAGCGTCTGCCACAGGGGGCCAAGGAGTAGGGGAAGAGGGTGTCGGAGGAGTAGGGAGGGGTTGAGCCGGGGGGGGGGGGGGGGGGGGGGTGATTAAATGGATGTGGGAGAAATTTTTCCCATTGACCAAGTATTTGCAACACCCACTGCCTGTGCACTTAATAAGTTGTATATGTCATCAGATCAAAATCCAATGTCACACAAAGTCAGGGCTCACCTTGACGTGCATGAGCCTAGTCCCGCACTTACTAGAAAACATTAATAAAAATTTTAAAATAATTATATAGCATGTATTTATATATTATATAATTTATTTTAGAATAAAATATATATCGAATAAAATATAGGGTATTAGCGACACAAGAGGATATGTGTCACAAATACCCCAATATTTTATTTTAAATACATTTTATTTTCCATATATTTTATGTTTATAAACGCATATCTATATGATGTATAATTACTGGAAAAAAATAAAAATTAATTTCTTAAGTCCTGTTTCTATGAGACTGAGCTCATGCGCATCAACTTGAGACCCATCTTTATGGGTTGTCGCCATCCCCCATTAGATATAAAAAAAAATTAAAATAATTTCAGTAGTCTCGTTTGTGTAAGACTAGGTTCACACCTAGACTATGTGGACCATTGGATTTCAAAAATTTTCAGTCCCATTTACGTAAACTCCATCTAAGTGAGGTTGTTGGATTTTGATTTGATGACATAAATAACTCAGGGGGTAAGTAAGTTGCATGTCCCCTTATGCTATTGGATCCTAAAAAAATTTTAATAATTTCTTTAGTCTTGTTTGTGTTAGACTAAGCTCACACCTTGACTTTGTGGGCCGTTATATTTCAAAAAATATTAATATCATCAATCTCGTTTGTGTGAGATAGGATCAAACATGTCAGCATGAGTACAAGCTCTACCGGTTACCTGATTAATTTATTATTTTTTAAATGTAATGGCCCATAGAGCTGGGGTGTGAGCCTAGTCTCACATAAATAGAACTAACGGAATTAATATAATTGTTTTTAGATCTAACGGTGCAAGGGGGCACGAAACCTCACTCCCTACCCCCCGAGTTATGTGCATACGTTGTCGGATTGAAAATTGACTACCCACAAGGTCAAGGTCACACTGATGCGCGTGAGCCGAGTCTCACACAAATGGGACTAAAAAAATTATAACTGTTGCAATTACATTTAAAATAAGTTTTTTTCAAATATATGGTATAAGCATCGCAATTAAGCAAATTAGTTTTGACGTTTAGTTTTAAGCATCACAACTAACTGTCTTAGTTGTGACGCTTAGTCATAAACATCACTTGACTAACCATCACAATTAGTTTTTAAATTTTTGTTTGCTAGAAGAATGTATTGGCAATGCTTTTGTCTAAGCGTCACAAATGTCTCCTAATTGCAATGGTTAAACATAAGCGTCGTAAATAGTAAAGAAATAAAATTTGATTTATATTTTTAAAATAAATATTAGTATTTACAAAGCTTTTATGAGAGCATCACATAAAACAAATATTTGTGATGCTTATACTAAAGCATCACAGATACTATTACTAATTTGCGATGCTTGTCATAAATAGTACATAAAAATATTGGGTGTATATATATATATAATTTTATTTTATTTTTATTTTTTGCGATGTTTTTTTAAACATCATAAAAAACCCTTATTAGCGATGCTTTTAAGTACATTGCTAATGAAAGCGCCACAAATAGTTTTTTTTGTTATAGTGCCAATATATTAATAATTGTAATTTAGACATCAAAAGAAATACATTTAGTCAGACAAACCTGATTTAATTTCAGGTTTTTCTTCTTCAAATTTTTGAAATCCAACCCTCAATGCCAAACGTCCTATGTGGTAGCTATGGATAAAAGCCACCTCATTATAGCTCTAGAAGCCAATAAGATTAAAACTCCTTCCTATTGCGCATTAGAAATCCTGATCGATTAGTACGCATAGGATTGATAGTGGGTGTATATGTAAATGCTCATCTCAGTGTGTCCCGGCATATAATCGTGTCAATGGTCATATCTATTTTGATTCCACATTCAAGTTGGGGATTTTGTGGGGAAAATGTGTACATAATCCTGCATGTGGGCTTGAGTGTGGGTCGAGATATTCCACCAGCTCAGAGCTCCAACAAAGGCAAATTAATTGGACTTCTAGGTCTAAACCCAATCAAACTCATTGACAGACCACATCCAATTGGATGAGATTTTGGTCCTCTACCTTGTGCCTACCAAGATATCCTCTCTTAGGTAGGAGTTGTTAATCTTAAAAATTGACGATACACATGTTACTACGTACATTAGTAGATGTGCACTTGCTCTAACATATGTTAAACCATACACCATTAACTTACATAATTGACAGCCTCTATTGAAAAAGATATCCCAGCTGATCGTCCAAGAGGACTAAAGAAATAATCCCTCTACCCATATTAAGAGTTCTATTTAGAAAAAAAAAAATTGCCACATATTTATAGCACCATTTGGCTCAATTGAATTGTCTGGGTATTTAAAAAAGGGTCTCAAAACTTAGTTGTCCTACCATTTAATAAAAATCATCATTCTTCCAAACAGAATTATTAATCATAATATTATAAACAACAAATTAAGTGAATATAAAACAAATTAACACTCTATGTAATTCAATACAAGTTAGAATTAATAAGTGATTTGAGGATATATTAGAAAATTTATTTATTTAGATTCGTTTAGATGTCTTGCTACATGTCAACAACATACTAAAGGCTAATATGGCATAAATGTTACTTTTTGGTTTATGTTAATTTTAATTTTATAATATTATATGTTACATTTTCGTACTCGGATTTGCTCATTTAGAAAGCTCTTGATAAGCTCTATCAAATAATATCTAAAATGACTATGTTTTCTCAATTTTTTTTGTCTGAGTCCCACTTATACAACACATTTTTTAATTGCCTATATTATACATTTGGCTTCATGTGTTTTTTATGCCCTTAAAAAATTTTAGAAGAGATTTATCAAATTAGACACACTACCGAATTGGTCAATATGAATAACATGCTCTACAACACAGTCCTTTGATATCATTATTTTCACTAACTTATGACATAATACTTAACGCATAAAATTTAGACTTGCATTTGTCAACCATGAATATATTTGGGTCAATACAAAGCTAATATGTATAAATTATAATTAATATGATATTAAAATTATTGTAACTATAACATATAAAGGAGATATTTGCTCAATACATATTATATTTTATGTTATATAATATATATTTACACACATTATATGTATATATTCTTACTATTATTATGGGATAAAAGGAATACAAAAATTCTACAAATCATATGCTTGCTTTACTGACACAAGCCCTTAAAGAAGTTACTAACGTCGAAATCTAGCAATGGATGAGGCCTGCCGGCAGGAGCCCGAGCCCAATAGAAAGAAACCTATTTTAATTCTTTAACTGATCAGAACCTCACAACGTCAACGTTTGAGCAGTGTGAGCATCACAGTACAAGCCAACGAATTCTTCCGTTGGAGTTACTAAATACTAGATGAAAGTAATAATCTTTCGCCTATAAACATCTTTCATCACCTTCTTATTCCTCATCATCTTTCCTATCAGTTTTTCTGCTCTTTTAGTCACGGTTACAGCCATGTTTCTCTACCTGGTGTTCTAGCAGAAGAGAACAAATAGAACAAAACAAAGACGTTGGTAGGGAACACGTACAAGTGGCCAAGAGGGCCAATCTGCCCACCTCGGGGTTGGAAGGTGGAGTGCGACCGTTCGAAGCCCCAACGGCACGGAGGTGGCGACGAATTCACAGCTATCGACAAACGAACCCGCTCTGCTGTCGACCTTTCCGCCTCCTCGTCATTCCCTTTTCTCTCCCTCTCCATTCTAATTTTAGTTTCCTTCGCTCTGACTTTCTTCCAGCGGTTTCTCCCTTATCGCCGAATCTCTTCTGAGTTCCAACAGCTACAAGACATTGACCCCGAGCACTCAACGAGGAGATAGGAACAGTCAAGTCCAAACTCCAAGGCTCATTCTCTGATTTTGCAGGAACATATTTAACTAGACGCTATTACCACTTTGCCCAATGCTTTTAAACGAAAACTAGTAAATTCCTTTTCTTAGAGTAGTTTACTACTTTAAATTTAACCAGCCCATCTTCTATACATATATGGTAAATATTTTCTATTTAAATATATATAAATGATAAAAATTCAATGGCCATGTTAAAAAGGAGTGGTCACCAAAAGAAGAAGTGGTGAACTACTCATACTAAATTGATACATTCAGTATTTAAATCTTAGTCACTATAATAAATTGTAGTATTAGCGACGCAAAATCAAACGTCGTTAAAAATAACTATTTGCGACGCATAGAGAAGCGTCACAATAAAATCAACTATGAGTGACACATAAATATATATGTTGCTAATAGTCAAATATTAATGATGTTTACTTAAAAGTGTCGCTAATACTAATCATATTAGCGGCAGTTAATAATGAGTGTTGCTAATAGTTAACTTATTTATGACGTTTTATACAAATATCGCTAAAAGATATATATTTTAAATAAAAATAATAATAACTATTAGCGACGTTTCAAAAAAAATGACACTAGTAGTTATTAATTATAATAAAATAAAAAAATAAAATAAAAAACTTTTAGCTACACATAAAAATATGCGTCGTTAATAATATAAATATTAGCGATGTATATTTCTATACGTCACTGATAGGATTTATTTTATTTTATTTTATTTATTTATTTTTAAAATTAATTTTTAAAAATAAAAAAATTATAAAAATTAAAATGAGAGGAGAGAGAGCGTGAGAGAGAGAGGAGGGAGAGAGAGGAAAGGAAGAGAGTGGAGATGGAGAGTAATTTTATTTTAATTTTTTTAAAATTATTTTGTTAATTTTTATAATTTTAAAATAAAAATTAAAATAAATACTAATAGCGACGTATATGAATATATGTCGCTATTAGTATATATATTCACGACGTATAAAATTATATGTCGCTAATACATAATATATTAGTGACGCATAATTATATACGTCGTTAATATAATTTCTTTTAATTTTTTTTTTATTTTTTAAAATTAATTTTAAAGAATAAAAAATCTTAAAAAATAAAAATTAGAGGGAGATAGTGTGTAGGGAGAGAGGAGAGGGAGAGAGAGGAGAGGAGAGGGAGGAGAGAGAGGAAAGGAGAGAGAGGAGAGGAGAGGGAGGAGAGAGAGGAGAAGTGAGAGGAGACATGGAGTAATTTTATTTAATTTTTTTAAAATTTATTTTAATTACTTTTATATTTTTGAAATAAAAAATTAAAATTAAAATAAATAATAATAATGTGGTATAATAATATATGTCACTAATAGTATATGTATTAGTAACGTATATAATTATACGTCATCAATATATGTTATATTAGTGACGTATAATAATATACGTCGCTAATATGATTTTTTTAAATTCTTTTTATATTTTTTTAAATTAATTTTGAAGAATAAAAAATCTTAAAAAATTAAAATTAGAGGAGAGATAGTGTGTAGGGAGAGGAATGAGGGGAGAGGGAGAGAGAGAGAGGAGAGGAGAGGGAGGGGAGAGAGAGAGAGAGAGGAGAGGGACAAGAGGGAGAGAGGAGAAAAGAAGAGGAAGAGGAGAGAGATAGAGAGAGGGGAGAGAGGAGAGGGAAAGAGAGGAGAGGGAGAGTGAGCTGAGGGAGAAGAGAGAGGAGAGGGGGAGTAAATTTATTTAATTTTTCTTTTAAATTATACGTCGCTAATATAATTATATAATTATACATCGCTAATATAATTTTATACGTCTCTAATATAATTTTTTTTATTTTTTAAAATTAATTTAAAAAAATAAAAAATTTTAAAAAAATAAAATTAGAGGAGAAATAGTGAGTAGGGAGAGAGAGAGGAGCGGAGAGGGAGGAGAGGAGAGGGAGAAGATAGAAGAGAGGAACAGATGGAGATAGGGAGAGTGATTTTATTTTAATTTTTTTTAAAATTATTTTAATATTTTTTATATTTTTAAAATAAAAAATTAAAATTAAAGTAAATAATAATTGTGATGTATAATAATATACGTCGTTATTAGTATATGTATTAACAATGTATAGAATTATACGTCACTAATATGTATTATATCAGCAGCTTATAATAATATACTTCGTTAATATGATTTCTTTTAATTCTTTTTTTACTTTTTAAAATAAATTTTAAATAATAAAAAATATTAAAAAAATAAAATTAGAGGAGAGATAGTGTGTAGGGAGAGGAGAGAGAGAGAGGACAGGAGAGAGAGAGGAGTGTAGAGGGAGGAGAGAGAGAGGAGAGGGAGAGTAATTTTATTTTATTTTAATTATTTTAAATTATTTTAATAATTTTTATATTTTTAAAATAAAAAATAAAATTAAAATAGATACTAATAACGACATATAATGATATACGTCGCTATTAGTATATGTATTGGCGACATCGCTAATACGTATTATATTAGCGACGTATAATAATATACGTAGCTAATATGATTTTCTTTATTTCTTTTTTAATATTTTAAAATTAATTTTAAAGAATAAAAACTCATGAAAAGTTGAAATTACAAGAGAGATAGTGTGTAGGGAGAGAGAAGAGAGAGAGGAGAGAGAGGGAGAGAGGAGAGGGAGGAAGGAGAGGAGAGGAGAGGAGAGAGAGTAATTTTATTTTAATTTTTTAAAATTTATTTTAATAATTTATATATTTTTAAAATAAAAAAATTAAAATTAAAATAAATAATAATAGCGAGGTATAATAATATACGTCACTATTTATATATGTATTAGCAACATCACTAATATGTGTTATATTAGCGACGTCGCTAATATGTGTTATATTAGCAACGTCGCTAATATGTGTTACATTAGCGACATATAATAATATACATCGCTAATATAATTTTTGTTAATTTTTTTTTATTTTTTAAAATTAATTTTGAAGAATAAAAAATCTTAAAAAATTAAAATTAGAGAATAAATAATGTGTAGGGAGAGAGGAGAGAGAGGGAGAGAGAGGAGAGGGAGGAGAGAGAGGAGAAGTGAGAGGAGACATGGAGTAATTTTATTTAATTTTTTTAAAATTTATTTTAATAATTTATATATTTTTAAAATAAAAAAATTAAAATTAAAATAAATAATAATAGCGAGGTAAAATAATATACGTCACTATTTATATATGTATTAGCAACATCACTAATATGTGTTATATTAGCGACGTCGCTAATATGTGTTATATTAGCAACGTCGCTAATATGTGTTACATTAGCGACATATAATAATATACATCGCTAATATAATTTTTGTTAATTTTTTTTTATTTTTTAAAATTAATTTTGAAGAATAAAAAATCTTAAAAAATTAAAATTAGAGAATAAATAATGTGTAGGGAGAGAGGAGAGAGAGGGAGAGAGAGGAGAGGGAGGAGAGAGAGGAGAAGTGAGAGGAGACATGGAGTAATTTTATTTAATTTTTTTAAAATTTATTTTAATTACTTTTATATTTTTAAAATAAAAAATTAAAATTAAAATAAATAATAATAATGTGGTATAATAATATATGTCACTAATAGTATATGTATTAGTAACGTATATAATTATACGTCATCAATATATGTTATATTAGTGACGTATAATAATATACGTCGCTAATATGATTTTTTTAAATTCTTTTTATATTTTTTTAAATTAATTTTGAAGAATAAAAAATCTTAAAAAATTAAAATTAGAGGAGAGATAGTGTGTAGGGAGAGGAATGAGGGGAGAGGGAGAGAGATAGAGGAGAGGAGAGGGAGGGGAGAGAGAGAGAGAGGAGAGGGACAAGAGGGAGAGAGGAGAAAAGAAGAGGAAGAGGAAGAGGAGAGAGATAGAGAGAGGGGAGAGAGGAGAGGGAAAGAGAGGAGAGGGAGAGTGAGCTGAGGGAGAAGAGAGAGGAGAGGGGGAGTAAATTTATTTAATTTTTCTTTTAAATTATTTTAATAATTATATATTTTTTAAATAAAAATTTAAAATTAAAATAAATAGTAATAGCGACATAGAATAATATACATCGCTATTAGTATATGTATTAGCGACATATATAATTATATGTCGCTAATATATTTGCGACGCATAATAATATACGTCACTAATATAATTTCTTTTAATTTTTTTTATTTTTTAAAATTATATTTAAAGAATAAAAAATCTTAAAAAATTAAAATTAGAGGAGAGATAGTGTGTACGGAGAGAGGAGAGAGAGGAGATAAGAGGGAGGAGAGAGAGAGAGGAGAGGTAGTGGAGAGGGAGGAGAGAGGAGAGGAGAGGGGGAGAGAGTGGAGAGGGAGGAGAGAGTGAGAGAGAGAGGGAGTGGAGTGGGAGGAGAGAGAGAGGAGAGGGATAAGAGGGAGAGAGGAGAGGGATAAGAGGAGAGAGGAAGAAGAAGAGGAGAGAGATAGAGAGAGGGGAGAGGGAAAGAGAGGAGAGGGAGAGAGAGGAAAGGGAGAGTAATGTTATTTTAATTTTTTTTTAAAAAATTAATTATTTTTAAATTAAAAAATTAAAATTAAAATAAATACTAATAGTGATGTATAATAATATATGTTGCTATTAGTATATGTTATGCGTCGCTAATACATGACATATTAGTGACGTATAATAATATACATCGCTAATATAATTTCTTTTAAATCTTTTTTTTATTTTTTAAAATTAATTTTAAATAATAACAATCTCAAAAAATTGAAATTAGAGGAGAGATAGTGTTTAGGGAGAGAGGAGAGGGAGAGGAAGTGGGAGAGAGAGAGGAGAGGGAGAGGGAGAGGGAGAGGGAGAGGGAGGGAGGGAGAGAGAGAGAGAGGATAGAGAGGAGAAAGAGAGAGGGGAGAGAGAGAGAGGATAGGGGGAGAGAGAGAGGAGAGGGAGAGAGTGGGGGAAAGGGAAAGGGGAAGAGGAGAGAGATATAGAGAGGGGAGAGCAGAAGAGAGGGAGAGAGAGAGAGGAGAGGGAGAGAGCAGAGGGAGAGAGAGGAGAGGGATTTTATTTTTAAAAAAATAGTATTTAGGGCGCTTATGAGTAAGTGCGCAAATATGAGTGTAACTTGCGACAAAAGACAGAAAACGTCGCAAATATTAATTTTATTTGTGATGCTTGTAAACAAGTGACACAAATAAGTTACATGTTGCGACGTTGCTATATAAACTTCGCAACAAGGCTTATTTTAGCAACGCTTAATATGCGTCTCTAAAATTCACCCAGCTTTTATCCATTTGCCCACGTGGACAAAATTTTGCCCGCGCGGTATTTATCCCGGTCCCCCCAATCTTTGTCTCTGTTATCCCCTACCCCCGGCCAGCTCCGTCTCCGCCCCGCTGCCTCTTGCTCCGGCTGCACCCTGCCGCCGCCTCCTCCGGCTCCACCTCGCCGTTGCAGTCTCTGCTCAGCCACAGCCTCCCCCGCACGCCGGCTCCTCCTCCCACTTCCTCCCCCCCCCTCCCCAGTCCCCTCATTACCCTAGAATCCTCCCCAGAGCCGCCTCCGCCCCGTGACATCCGACTACGCCCGCCATCCCGGCTCGAGCCCCCGCCCGGCTCCTCCTCCCCCTCCCGGGTTCCCTCTTTACCCCGGAATCCCCCTAGAGCCACTTCGCCTCGCGGCATCCTACTCCGCCCGGCTGTCCTGGCTCGAGCCCCCCCCCCCCCCCACCCCACTCCGGTTCCGCTTCCCCCTCCTCCCTCCCCCTCCACCGTCTCCTCTTTTCTCTTCAATCCCCCTCTGGTCGCCCGCATCTGGCTCCAGCTCCACCCCGCCACCTCTGTCTCAGTATCCACCCCATCGCCTCCTCGGTCTCTGCCCCGCCATCTTCCCCGGATCAGCCACAGCCAAAGCCTCCCCCTGCGCCGGCTCCACCTCCCCCTCCTTCTCCCCAGTCCCCCTCTTATCTAGAATCCTTAGGCCGCCACCAAGAGCCGCCATCAGCTCCGCCCCGTTGACGTCGTCCCAAATCAGCCACAACCAGAGCCACCCCCTGTGCCAGCTCCGGCTTCGCCCCGCCACCTTTGCCTCCCCCTCCCCGGTCCCCCTTTTCTCTAGAATCACCCTATTGCAGCCCAAAGCCACCTCCGCCTCTGGCTCCATTCCACTGCCTCCAGCTCTGCCACGCTACCATCATCCCGGCTCTAGCACAGCTAGCCCCCTTCTGCCTAGCGCTCCCCCACCCTACACCTGTTCCCCACCCCTCCTCTACTCAACAAATTGCTTTGGGGCCGGAATCCAGCTCCCCACTTGATTCCAGCACCACATATGCCCTCTCCCCGAGCAACCCCTCCCCCCCCTGTCTCAGAATCCCCCAACGATGGCTCCTCTCGCCGACGGTGGGTTTTTTTTAACATTTTTTAAGTCATTAGTGACGGTCGCTAAAGGCTTTCTATATTTTTTATTTTTTTGCTTATATTAGTGATGCTTTTTTAATAGCAAAATAAGAAAAAATTATTACATTTTTATTAATTTTCTTTTTGAATATTTATTATTAGCGACGCATGCATATGTGTCGCTAATAATATAATTTTTAGTGACACTTAGATAAACGTCGCTAATGTGAAGACTATTAGCAACACATAATAATATGTGTTGCTAATAAGCAATAGCAATTGTAGTTTTCCCGACGCATTTAGCAATATTTTTTATGCTTCGCTAATAATTATTAGCAACGCTTATAAGCATCGCTAATACTACAATTTGTTGTAGTGACTAGTCGGCTGGTAGCAACTGTGCTCCTTCAGTCCCAAAAATAAATATTCAATTTAATTATTTAAAATAAATTAAACTCATTTTAAGAAATGAAATGGCTGATTTATTTTAAACCAGAAGAAATAATAACTAGCTAGTAAAAAAGATATAACATTGTTCACTTATAAAAAAATCCAGCCATTAAATTTAAAATGTAGCATGCCTGGTTGTATCTGGTCAAACTTTTTGTAGCAAAATCTACTTGGGTAACTGTCATTTACATTGATGGGGATAATAACTATGGCGGTGAAGCTGCCTTGCAAAAGTGGGGCATGAAGCAGGAGTATAGTTGAAAATTTTACTTAGCGACCTTTTGCAAGGTAGCTTCATTGCCATAGTTTGAAAATTTTACTTGAGTAAATTTGGATAAATCATCATACACTTACAGTCTTGCTCAAAATATATACTTATAATCGTACTCATACTCATACTCTTACAGTCATACTCACACTCATACTCTTACAATCATGCTCATACTTATAATCATATGCTTACTTAGAAACACACATACTCACTCATGCAATTATACACATACTATCGACCAATGAAGCTCATCACAACTAATAAGCTCTAGCATCGAAATGGAAAAAAATGTCACTAGGGCATCACCTTAACCTCCGGGGAGTGACTATATGTCATGGATTTTTATGAAGGAGAGGCACACCAATGCTCATGGGGCATAGGATCAAATAGGTAAGAGCAGGTTCATAATGCTACTTACTTGAGCGTGCAAACATAAACACCCACACATAAGGGTTCATACAATTGTCCATACTTTAAGGGTCTTATAGTGCCATAAATTTGTCCACCATTTTGGGTCTTATAATGTCAGTGTCACTCTTGGGAAAAAATTATACAGTGCCACTCTTGGGCAAAATCATATAATGCCACTTTTGGGCAAGAATCATACAACACTCTCAATAGAGTATCAAATGTCTGGGCTTATACAATACACAAACCAAATTAAAAACATACATCGCTCTTAATAGAGCATCAGACATCTAGTGCTCTATACAGTACACAGACAGAATCCCGCAGGATAAACACCATGGCAAGACATGAGAAATACTCAGCCGACTCATTATCGACTAGCTCAAACACGGAACTTAATCCATCGAACCATCAAGTCTCAAACCCACAACGTTGTCATTAGCTTTGCTTATGATTCAAGTTTAAATTAAGTAAATTATGCGGTACAATTATGCCACACAAACTCATAGTGCTCGACTAATTAAACCAAAGTTGAGCCCAATCCAAAACCCTAGTTCGTCAGGGTAGCAAACTTCACTTACCTCATCCATATCATGATCATGTCATCATCATTCATATTTTCATCATCAACATCAACTATGTGATACGTGTGAAATCAATCTATTTTATATACCATTTCACCTTATTTGTTAGCATAGGATCAATCCATTTTATTCACACACGTACTTCCTAGACACAAAGTAGTTCTTATAATTGTGTTCATTTTAGCCCTAAAAAAACCTTGCCCAAACGATCTCTTTAACCGATAGTCCTAAATGGGGTAACCTTCCTCCCGATCGATGTGAATGCCCAGAGGAGCGCCTCCTTCGGTCGTCAAATGCATTGTGAAGCTCAATGCGAACAACCCATGAAACACAACAGTCGACCAAAGAAAGTGATTGAGGAGAAGAGGAGCAGAAGAAGGGAAAACACAAAAACAAGAAAAGGGGCGACTCACCCTTCCCTCTCGATCACACTCTCCCCCTCACCTCCATGGTGATAACTGATCACAAAAGACATAAGAACATTGATTGCCCTCTTCCTCTCATTACCTTATGGTTGATTGCCTTCTCCCTCTCATACCTTCTGGCCGATCGCTATCTCCCTCCTATCGGGTTCTCAAGTGTTAGATGATAAAGCTAGGTAAGGTTCACCAAAGAATCGATCCGATATAGTCAAAATGCAATGCTTGTGTTGAAAATTCATGCAATTGTCGTATCAACCCCTAATCCATACCGGTCTTGACCAATATGAATGCATTTTGGCCATGATGTACATGTATCAGTTGATACGGCTTTCTATGGTCCTACCCCATTGCCTCCTCCCCTTCTTTGCCTAGTGCCGCTTCCAATATTCATTTGGGATTTGTGGGTTGGTCATCCTGTGGGTTATCTTGGGTATCGACCAACTTGGGTTAAGCATTTACTCCTTCCGTTTAATATTTAAAAAAAATAATTTTTATTAAATAGTAAAACTCACATACAAAGAAAAATAAGCTTATAATACTCTTTTTCTGAGTGCTCAGATCACTTAAATTTAAAAAAATAAAACTAAATATACAATAAATTTTTTTACCAAATAGAGTTATTAATTTAAGATAATTAATATTTTTTAATTTAAAATCTTGAGCCCGGCCAGGAGATTATCTTTGCCTTCACCCCTTTACCCATCCGAACAACCTTCTGTATCACCCCAGGCCTCAGCCCCCAACTACATCGTCCACTCCTGCCAGTCGCCAACACGCGACTAGTTGGCCAAGCGAAGGGTCTAAAAATCTTCTTTGTCTGTTTTTTTTGGTACATGCTCTCTGCTGTAAGGCCTACTTCAGCGACCCAGCGTGTAGGAGCAGGTCAGCTAGGGGATCTACCCTTATTGTATTCTCACGGTTTTCGTTTTTGTAGAATCTCACTTCAGTTGCGAGCCATTGAAATCGAAGTTACTACTACCTGTCGCCATTAAAAATGATCTTTTTGTTTTGTCATGGGAACGGATCAATGAGGATAGCTTTTGGGAAGACCTTTTGCAAGCCCAAACTAGTTCTCCTAAAGGATGGAGGCTGAGACTCTATTTTGATGACCCCATGAACAATGATATCAACTTCTTATTTCAATTGATTGAGGACATTGTTGGTTCTGGAAACCTCAACGTTGGAAAAATTGCATCTGAATGAAAGCATGGGATCATGGGGCTTGAGATTGGGAATTCAGGCCGCTGCAAGTTTAGTAGCCCACATGTTCGTGGAAATGCCAGTGAGGGTAGTCACAGTGGACATCATCTAACTAGATTGACCCACAGATAACCCAGTTCATTCGGCCTGGCCACATATTTGGCTGGTTCAATTTCGAAAGCATACCCATTAATTAGGTTTAATTGTATCACCCTCATTCCCTATATTAATAATTTTATTTAATGTTTTAAAATAAATTAAATATAACTATGTGGGATAGAGGGATTATTTATTTCCTGTGTGACACGGTAAGGATGATGCTAAAATGGGCACCGTTCCCAACTTGCAGACTCCATGCAAAAGTTTGAATGGACCAGTCTAAGTTCATAAAGTAGGTGGGGCTAGAAGTTACAATAGAAAACTGAACACGATACAAACAGAAGAATCTTCTTGTTCGTAAGATATGCTGGCCGGGAAAAAGCTTTTCCTTTGGAAAGACTAAAATCTAAGTGATCAGATAGAGCCACAGATTGTACGCCAATTTTCTCTGCAAACTAATAACTCAGAGTATGCTGGCCGGGGAAAAGCTTATCCTTTGAGGCCTGTCTAAACAGACACGCTACGGACATGGACTTGCAGGAAATCTCTGCCCAGGATGGAGATGAAAGGCTGTGGCAGTTGCCAGTTGGGAAAAAAATTAGCAGCTCTCGTGAGTAACGAGAAAAGGAGGGGCATGCTTTCTTTTTATCTTGAATGAAAGGTCTTTATTTAATCAGTTTGTGTTAGTTTGACTGCTAATGCCTTGTCAGTTCTGATTTGAAATTCGAGCCTAAAGCACGAAGGTACGCTTCGAGCCTTGGGCTAAGTCACGTGAAGAGGAAGTCTACTCGGATCCTTGGGTCTTCCCGTTCGAAGCCAATGGTTGAACTTCAATATATAATTTTGCAGTAATCTAACTACAATTCCTCCGGTACATGGCAAACATGCTTTTCTTTTTTTTATTAAGTTAGATTATGTTCTGCCTTTAATCAGTGTCTTATCAAATTTTGATCAATGGGAGCCTTCCCTTTTTATCTAAAACCCTAAGCAAGGCTAAAGCTATCTAGGCTATCAAAATTGATAAATGTGTCCTACCCATTTTCCATCTTATGTATACGGACGACATCTTAGTTTTAGCCGAAATCTCTAGAAGATTTGTGGACTATGGTACGGGCACAGGTTCACATGGTCTACCCTTATTCGCAATTTGGGTGAATCGATAGGCATGTGACTAGGGTATACATATACACTTTGTGGGGCTCGATCTTAGAATAAATGTCTATAATCGGACCCGTGGTTAGCGAGGAGTCGACCCTATCACTAACATCGTCATATGTAAGGGCTCAGGCCTCCATGGGCTCGAAAAAATAGAGTTCACTCCCGTTCTATCAGACCATCTAGTTTAATCCGGGTAGAACTCAAAATTGAGGCCCAACTACTTAAGCCCATATAGGGAAGGGAGTATAAAAAGGAATAAGTGAGAGGGGAAGCCCTAAGCAAGGCATGTCCCCCTCTTCTCCCTCCCCTCTCGCTCTTGGTGTTTTGACAAAGGGAAGAAGAACCAATGACCGCCCCTCCTCCTCTCTCCCTCGTCATCTTCCCAGGCTATAGTTACAATGCATTGCTTTGAAGATCACAACGATCATTAATTATTTACACAAGCTCTATATTAATCCATATACACTCATAATAGACAACTATGAATCCAAATATCAGAAACTAAATATTACGTCATATGTTGGCGAATACAATAGTGTCGAAGGACTTAATGATGTGGGGCATGCTATTCATATTCAAGACTAGTTAGGCAGCGAGCCTCATTTGTTAGAACTCTTAGGGGGGTTTTCAAGGCATTAAAATACTCAAATCCCAATATATATAATATATGCAAAAATATAAAAGATTTATTTTTAAGAAATGTACTATATCTGTGGGGCCTAAAAAATGTCAAAAAAACATAGTCATGTATGATCTTATTAGATATCTTTGTAAAGAGCTTTCTAATGATAATAAGGATGCTCAAATCCGAGTTTAAGAGTGCAAGATATAATATTCTACAATTAAAATCAACTTAAAATAAAAAGTAGAGATTAGAATTATGTGGGTCAAATAGGGGCAAAATAAGAATTAATAGTATAAAATATGGGTCAAATAGTCATAATTTGAAAGTTCTATAGTACACTAATTTGCTTTATATTATATTATAATTTGTAGACTTTGGGAAGTGTTTTCATATTTGTACTTATGGAAGTATGATTTATGACTATCAAACCCCTTCACTAGTTTAGGTTAATTACAAAAAGTTGCTCCATAATCCAAGTTTTGAACCTTCTTACTTGGTTGTTTCAAGTTTTGGGTCAAGTTTTCACCCATCTAATGAATTTAATTAAGTGAATCATTTTGTGCATTGTGTTTTCAAGTTTTGGGTCATCTTCACATATTGAGGTTTGCAAGGTTTCATTATGGCAACTTGTTCTTTCTTAGGATTTTGAAAACTAATCAATTGTTTAGAAGAATAACTAGCACCTATCACATTAGATTCACTAGCATGCAAAAACTTAGCCACTACTTTAGGATTCTCTTTTTAGGCAAATCCAGGAGTGATAATAGTGGTTTAGAATTATCTAACTTTCTTAGGATTTTGAACACTAATCAATTTTTTAGAAAAAAAAAACAAACACCTATCACATTGGATACACTAGCATGCACAAACTTAGTCACTACTTGAGGATTAGATTCTTATGATTAGAAAATCTTAACCCAATCTTATCACTCCTATATTTCTTTAAAAAGAGGATCATATCTAATTTTTCTTTTCATACGAGAAATTTTTGCAATTTTTTATTATAAATTTTTTAGCATGAGGATTTGTTCTCATCATCACACAAATTTACCATTCAAAATTTTTGCTTTTTCCACAAAATTGGAAATCACAAGAGACAATCCACAAATCTTATCAAAATACATCTTCATGTTAACTAGACCCAAAACACTAAAATTAGAATTTGACTCCTCAGCTACCAATTGTTTGAAAATTATATAATGATCCCCTAGTCCAAAAAATTAATTAAGAACTCCAAAAAGTATGCCTAGTATTACGAATTATCAAAGCTAGTAACTTTAACAAGTTTGCAAAATATCTAATTATCTAAAAAATGAACAAAAACATCAAAACCACAAGATAAGGGATTTTTATGTGGAAATACAACAGGGAAAAACCATGGGACACTTCGTATATACCCAGAAATTTTTTAATTACAAATTTTCCAAAAATTTATACCATTGGCAATTCATAGATGCATCGTTGAGTAAGTCAATGACACTAGTAAAGTTGATTATGCTAAAATCATGGGTGTTATGAGGTTGTGGGCTAGTGGATTCAATTATTCACCTTTAAAGGGGAAATCTCGCAAAGTCATGGATTTTCCTTACTCCGAAAGATTCCATAGAGTCATAGGGATAGTGAATGTGACACCCCATATTTTTCAAGAAAAAATATAATCTTTTATTATAAATTATTTGTTTCATCGGCAAGCTACTAACACACCAATAGTCGCATTGGTGAACTATGTTCTCAACAGTCAGTGAGCATCGATGCATCAATGGTCACATTGATAAAACTATAAGTCACAGTTCTTTTGGAATCGTGTGGTCACATTTTGATAAAACTATAAGTCACAGTTCTTTTGGAATCGTGGATAGTGTTGTAATTTTAGATTCTTAGGACGATTATACCCTATTTAAAAGGAGGAAATCTCAAGATTTCAAATTTGGGAGGAGTTTTTGGGGAATCCAAATGAGAGTGGATCATCTAGGAGTGAAGTTGTGGAAGAATTGCTTGGAGGAAAGTTTCGTACTGATTTAAGCTCAAATTGCACTTTCCTTCCTTGTTTAATTGTATGGTTTGGAAGTGAACTGTCTTCCCTCGAGTTCTTGATGAACTTGAACTTATGCATGGGATTTCTACGAAGATTTTAATATGATTAGTATAATAATATAGATTCAAAATATGCTGGTTTCACTACCCATTTTGTATATAAACTTTATGGAACTTAATATTTGTAATAGTTCTCCCCTATTTTGATTGAATAAATCGTTCAAAGAACCAATATGTTCTCTGTTTATTTTCTTCACAATCATCAGCATGACCATCAACACATCGGTGTTTGTGTCAATGAAGTAAGGAAGATGAACAATACATGCACTAACATGCTAAGTTGTGTTAGTGTTCACTGGTTATCGGCAATGAGACCGAACCGTTGGTGTGACATTGGAAAGGTAGGCTTTCATAGCCAATCAATGTCGGTAGGGTCGACATGTTGACAAGACATCAATGGTAATTGATACTCTCGCCGACACATTGATGAGGTTACCTGTAGTGCCCCCAGTCCATGGCACCTCAAACTCAAGCGAAAAACCTTACTTGAGGGTCAAAATGTGAGTTTAATATCTGTTTAGAAGAGTATAGCGGATCACTACACTACTCCTAGTTCAATTTTCAATAAGGATAAATGCTACGAGTTCTAGCCTCTTTGCGCATAATTTTTTATTAAGCAGAAATAAGTAAATATTCTCTCAATGCACACCCTCACAATGTATCAATCATTCAACCACAACCATGCAATCACCATCATTCAACCCACACATAAACACATCAATTTAACGTGGACCTAACACTGGTAAAAAAACCATGGCAATTTCAAAGGAACCACATGAGTGCACTAGAAACCAAGACATTACATGGACACAAGCAAACTACCAACCTTGTTTAGAATCTAACACAAGCTCCTCTTGTTTAAATCGTTGTTGCTAGCCTTCAAATCTTCTCCCGCAAGTACTTGAAACTTTCTTCCTCTTTGCCTTGTATCTATCTTCTTCTGGCCTTCAACAAGCATCTCTTGTTGTATTTACTTTGGCCTTATAGAATCTTCAATTACCCATTGAAGATATATTGCAACTCCTTTGAAGTCTCTGTGTATAATCTTCTCTAATTGTGGATTAGCCTCTTCAATTTTTCGTTGATCTTCAAGTCAAGGCTTCATGTGAATCCTCCTTAGAAAATAATCTGGAAAAGGTATAAACTATTTTTCTCTAATCTCCTGTAGGTTTTCCTCTCTCAAATTTCATAATTTCTCAACCCTTACATATTTTCGTAACTTAGTTTAACTCTTGTACTTCAATAAGGAAAGAAATTAAAATACAAATTACTTAATTAAGGTAACCTGTCTTTTAAGTGATCTATCATTCACTATTTATTTTGTGCATGATACTTCCAATGGTAGATCGATTCGCGAGAGCGATTGATTAATAACTCTCGACTTTGTTTTGAATAGGACAAAATCAAGTGTCAATCAATTGTTTGATTCTTCTTATTTTCTAGTGATCGATCATTCTACCTGTCATTTTACCATTACCTAAAGCCTTCTGAAACCTATGAAATTACTTCTAAAACTTGTCTAAGTAATTTTTGTATGCAAATGTGATATGTATGCTTCAAAAATCTTCAACATTCTTTAATCTTCTATCTTAATCAATAAGAACATGTCTACTCCTATTTTTTAAGTATGTCAATTCCAAATCTGACTCAACCACAACAACCTCAAATCATATTTTAAAACTCAATACATACAAAAGGTTTATAGACATAATTTTGACAAAGAAATTAATCAATACACTTGGCATATGACTCATATGTTCTTACAATCTCCTCCTTTGATTATTTTTTGTCAAAACACTACATATTTGAAAATTAAAGTAACTTGACATAGTCCATTGACTTTCAAATTGTACAAAATATAACTTGACACTACACTAACTTAACATAGACTCATTTAACTTAAACTCATTTGTTTGGAATTGAGCTTGAAAAGCTTTATATAACCCTGTACTTATCCTACACACTTAAAATTAAATTGATTTGTATAGTACTATTCAATCAAATAAAGATAAGCACTTTGATTTTCATTAATCACTCCTACCCCTTTTTGACAAAAATAGACAAAAAATTAAAGCAATAATTAATAAAAGCACTCATTAATCTCAATCAAGTTGTAACAATCACTTAAAGACATAAAAATATACAAAACCACCAAACCATCACATATCCCAACATATAATTAGTTTCAAGGTACATCTCATCATCACAATGAAACATAAATGAATTGAACAAGTTTTAAACTAAATAAATACATGAAAAATGATACAAAAATAATGAACAAAAATTAGTTAGCAACCTCATCATCATCACTATACTTCCCCTCACTATCTGCTAGTAGAAGTCGGGATCTAAGCAAGCGATCAAAGTCTATAAGCCTCTAAAACATAGTATCCTGAAATAATCTAAACTCAGCCATAGTCACTGGTCAATTTGCATCATTCATAGGTGTCGGTAGCTCTGCTACTGCTACATCTGTTGCTCCCTATGGCTCATAATCTTCACCTTGATGGTGAAATAACATCCTCTGAACCACTCCAAGATCTATCGATCTCATCCTAGTCATAATGGGCTCTGCTCTAGGTATCCTCACAAGAACCATAGTGAAAATCCAGCACAAGATGTATGGATAAGGAAACATCTCATGTGTGTGATCATGCAGAATTGTCATAATCCTATCAGAAATGATGGAGGGCAGATCCAACTCAAGATGTGGCTATACAAAGAGGTAAAAAGTCAACATGAAGAAGCTTGAAGTCCCATGTCATAGAATGTGCAAGCAAAGACACCTTAATCTCTTGTCCTCTTGGCATACTAAGTAAATTAGCAATCAGCTCACTATCCGGTGTATATCCATCAAATTGTGGAAATGTGAGCTTTCTCCTCTCACAACCAATCACATCAGCAATGATGTCATGTATCACTCTCACCTGAATTTCTTTAGCAGCTCTAACGAGTGCACCATCATCCTCCAAACGGAGTGATGCATACCACTGCTAGACTAACCTAGGGTACACATGTTAACCCAATGTAGAGATAGTAGAAAAATAATATATCAAATATGGACTAGCCTCAATCCACCCTATGGCTATCTCTAGGAGTATATGGACTAAACTCCTCTCACATACAATTGATCGTACCCTATCTGACCCACTACTGGAAGCCCCTAGGTCCCTTGAGCCTAACTCAACAGTTTTTTGCTTCATAGCTCTCCCCATCTAGATTAAATGACAATAATGCAACCTAGGGCTAAGCATAAAGTAAGAATAAAGAAATAACAATAATAAACATCTTATAATTTTGAAAAACATTAAAAATGCATGCCAACAATTCAAATTTTGAATTTTAAATAAACCCTAAAAAACTTTATCTCAGAATGACACCAAATTTGAACCTAAGGTAGTTCTCAATGAGTAGATCAAACTTTCTAATTAGACCAACTATTAATTTTGATCATTAACACCCAATTTTAAAAAAATTCTCAATTTTATATAAAACATGAACCCGTCATTGATTTCTAGTGAAATCTCAAGTTTTAACGAATCAAATTGCATGAAATTTTTACCCATAGCTAGATTAACCTATTTCTAACATTCCTATCATTCAAATTGCATGAAAAATGGTTGAAAAACAACTACAAATCATAATTTTAGTTTCGGAACTCACCTTGTCTGAAATAAAATTCTTGATTTTTTGGAATAAATCTGATTTTTTATTTTCTAAAATTAATAGAAATTATAAAAGTTCAAAAAATTCCCAAAAAATTCTAGCAAATACCTCAAAAGATTTCAAGACATTTTCCATCAAAATAAAAAATTTCTAACACCCAGACCTCAAATTAAAAATTAAACATTGAAAATCAGCTAAGGTGAGCTCTTTGTGACTATTTTGTGATCAATTCTCTTTTAATCTAAGTGCTTCCACATATTATATTTATTAACATCATGCCTTAAATCAGTTAACCGTATTGGTATTTGATTGTCAATTTTATTCTCTTCTTCTTGACACATTAATCATCTTTTATTAATTTTTGAAGAAAAACTACCCACATAGTCTACTCTTGTCTCTTTTAAATTTGAATCTCACAAAATCACTCTTAACCAAACTTATACAAATTTGTTCAACCCCTAGTAGAGACTAAGTTCATATTTTTAACTCTCTTTAGCTAGAATCCATGGACATGATTTTCCTAAAAGAATAAAAACAATCAAAAAGCTCATAATCAACATACCCATATCCTCAATTCATTTTTCTAGGGCATAACTTTTTCTAAATTCTCTCTAATTGACCTAGCAGATCACTGGATTGCTTTTAAAACTAGTACTTATAATAAGTAAGAATTAAGAGTTCTAGCCTCTATGTGGAGATCTTTTTTATTCAGCAGAAACAAATAAAAGCTAATTGTTCACTCGCTCTCACTCTCAAATTATCAATTAATCAACCATCAATCAAACCATACATAGACACAACAATTTATGTGGAAAATCCTAAACTCAGGGTAAAAAACCATGACAGTTCCAAATGAACCAAATCATTACACTAAAACTCAGATTTTCATGGACACAGGTAAACCACCAACCTTGTTTAGACTCTAGCACAATCTTCTCTTATTTAGATAATTGTTGTTGGCCTTCAAGTCATCTCCAAGTACTAGAAACTTTCTCCTCCTTGCATTGTCTCTATCTGCTTCTAGCCTTCAATAATCTCTTATTGTTGTTTTGACTTTGGCCTTTTGGAAATATTCAATTTCCCATTGAAGACATATTACAACTCCTTTATGAATACTCTATGTATCAGCTTCTTCAGCTATGGATTATCTTCTTTAATTCGCCATAGATCTTCAATACAAAGCTTAAGTGCATTCTCTCTCCAATTTTATGATTACATAACCCTTATATAGCCCAATAAGCCAGTTTATGACTTGTAAGTAAATAAGGAATTAAATAGAAAGTGGAATGTCTTAAATCAGGTAAAAAGTCCTTAAAATGATCGATCGTTTGTAATAGCAATAGATTGGTCACCATTTTCAATGTGCACAATTCTTTGAGCAATCAATCGATTACAAGAGTGATAGATCCACAACTCTTGGCTTCTTTTTTCATAGGACTATAACATGTGGTGATCGAGTGTTTATCAAGGTGATTGATCGATTAATCAGTCTTTAGAAATTATGTTCCAGTGATCGATTGTTTTGTTCAACAGTTATGCGCAGTGATCGATCATTTTGTCTAACAATTTATAGTTTTTCTTTTTTACCTAAAAACCTTCTAAAACCTATGTAATCACTTCTTAACCTTTTCTAAGTGATTTAAGTATGCTAATGTGGCCTAGATATGCTTCAAAACCCTTTTACATTCTTTAGTCTTTCACCTTGATCAACAAGAACACGTCTGCTCCTATTTTTCAAGTCTGTCAATTCTAAATCTTACTTGACCACAATAATCTCAAATCAGACTCTAAGACTTCTAACATGCATACAGTTTCATAACATAATTTTGACAAAAAGTTTATTTAATAAACTAATCATATATGTTCTTACAAGAGACACCCTTGGAACTAATAGAATTTGACTCATTAAACCCTATTCCTCATGGTGAAAGTTCTCAAACTTTCTTGAAAGGTCTTTAAATTATTAATCTTCTTCAAATCAGCCTTATTTATCTCTATTCTTTGATGAGCTTCATACTCTAAGAATTTTATTTTGTCTAGAAGATTGCTAATCTCATATTTGAATGCATTAACTTTTTCATTAGTAGTCTTAAGTTCATCTTCTAAAGATCTAGATTTTCTTCTTTCTTTCTCAAGTTGACTCCTCAAGGTTTGAACCTCTTTCTCTATTAATTCCTAATCTTCAATCAATTGAAATTTGTCAATAGAGATAGATTCAATTGTCTCTACATTAGCTCTAACAATTTTCTCTAACTTCTTACACTTTTTACTCGATTTAATGGCTTGTCTTAAATAACTTTCAACATCAAAATTCTCATCATCACTAAAAAAATAAAAATTAGACATGATGAATGAAATAGGTCTAAGAAAAATAAAGTTCAAACAAACACACCAAATCACCAAAAATACAAGACATTTGGAAAAGTAAGCACATCTATGAAGAATTGAGCAACACTAACACAACCAACTTGATATATGCATGCAAAACAAGATAGATATCATGATTCAAACGAAAATTTAAATCAAAATTACCTCAGCTACCATTTGTGAGTTTAATATCTATCTAGAAGAGTATAGCGGACTTTTAGATTGCCCTTAGTCCGATTATCAACAGGGATAAAGACCGCGAGTTATAGCCTCTTTGTGCATAATTTTTTATTAAGCGGAAATAAGTACATATACTCTCAAAGCACAATCTCACGATGTATCAATCATTCAACCACAATCATTCAATCACCATCATTCAATCCACAAATGAACACATAGATTTAATGTGGAAAACCCTAACATAGGTAAAAAACTAGGAGGACTTCAAAGGAACCAAATCAATGCACTAGAAACCAAGACATTACATTGACACAAGCAAACCACCAACCTTGTTTAAACTTTAACGCAATCTCCTCTTGTTTAGATCATTGTTGCTAGCCGTCAAGTCTTCTCCCTCAAGCAACTTGAAACTTTTCGGCCTCCATGCCTCTTCTCTGTCTTCTTCTAGCCGTTAACAAGCACCTCTTGTAATATTGACTTTGGCCTTGTTGAATCTTCGATCTCCCATTTATGATATGTTGTAATTCTTTTGAAATCTCTGTGTATAATCTCCTCTAGTTGTAGATTAGCCTCTTCAGTTCACCATTGATATTCAACTGAAAGCTTCATGTGAATCCTTCTTGGAAAATAATGTGCAAAAGGTATAAACTCTTTTTCTCTAATCCCCTATAGGTTTTCCTCTCTCAAATTTCATAATTTCTTCACCCTTATATACCTTCTTAAGTTGGTTTAGGTCTTGTACTTGATTAAGGAAAGAAATTAAAATCAGAATAGCTTAAATAGGGTATCTTGTACTTAAAGTGATTGATTGTTCACTATTTATTTTGTGCACAATACTTCAAACAATAGATTAATAACTCTCGGCTTCATTTTGCTCATGGCAAAATCACGTGCCAATCAATAGTTTAATTTTTCTTATTTTTCAACGATTGATCGTTCTTTCTATCATTTTTCCATTTTGACCTTTTTACCCTAAAACCTCTGAAATCACTTTTGGAACTCGTCTAAGTGATTTTTGTAATGTGATTTGAATGTGCTTCAAAAACCTTCAACATTCTTCAATCTTCTCTTGATCAATAATAATATGTCTGCTCCTATTTTTAAGTCTGTTAATTTTAAATCTGACTTAACCACAACAACCTCAAATTAGATTCTAAGACTCAATACATACACAAGGTTTCTAGACATAATTTTGACAAAGAAATTAACCAATAAACTTGACAGATGACTCATAAGTTCTTACACAAAATACCTAATTAAAAATTCTTTTTGAGCACCAGGATTCTCGTCTATGTGCAAGAGTTATAACGGCCCTCCAGCACCAATTTCTAAAAAATTAAAAAGATTAACTATTATTATTTATTGGATCAAGCCAAAATCACCCGGGTGTTGGTTGCCTACATACTTAATGGATAACATCTCCAATGTTACTCTAATAAGATTGGATCTAGAGGTAGCTATGCCAAACAACTTAGGCTTGGATTTAATTGAACAAGTCGCATCATACAGGCAATGCTTACGTATTTTTAGGTAAATATGCACTCAAATTTCAAAGTGGGTGTAGAAAACAACTACCGACAAATTAAACAAATCATTGATTCACATAAACCAAAAAATCATATAAATCATTCATTCACATAAACTGATAAATCAGATAAATCGTTCATTCACATAATCTGATAAATTATTCACAAAATTGGATAAATCATTTATTCACAGAACATTGTTGAAACCAAAGTAACATACACTCTTGTTCGTGGGGCAACGAGATCGAAATGAAAGGGATCTTCCCACAATATCTTAATTCATGAGAACGTCATATGCCTCAATATGTTGTATCAAGGAGTTATAACTCTAGTAGTTCTTGGTTTACCACCCAAAGAACTACCCTTCAAATCCGAAAGTCTTAACCATTGAAAAACTCTTCAAATGACCACAAGTCACTCAACAACTTTTTAAAACATTCATACCATATATTCATACATGATAAGTCAACAATGATTTAGGAAAATATGCATTTTAAACACATTCATATCAATAAGCATGAATCAAAGCCATAAAGCCATAAATGCTTTCTCCCATTAGATTTTTGGAGGCCACGAATAAAATCTCATCTTTCTCTGGGATGTTATCCTCATGTGGGCTTAGAGTTGGTAGATAGAGTCAACCCTTTCTCTGTGATGTTTTCCCCTTGAGGGTTTGGAAGTGCCAGACAAAGTCTCCCATTTCTCTAAGATAAATTTTTGGAGGTAGTGGATAGACTCTTCCCTCACTCTAGGATGCTCCCCTCTCTACGATAGTTATCTCACAAATCTAACCCTCCCATGGTGTAGAGCACCATTGATTTAGTTATGTATACTTTTTCAACGAGCTAAAACGGGTTTAAAACAACTTTAAAACATAGAAAAGAAGATCTACATATGAGTAATAAGGTCATAGGAAATAGAGAAGTGTGTATCTCACAAAAATGGCTCTCCCACAATGTAGAGCACCCTCGAATTAGCTAGGATTTCACTTTGAATGAGCTCAATCAGACTTAAAATGGTCTTACAATGAGGAAAATAAGATTGATAAATGGGTAATGGGGCTTAAGAGCATGAGAAACACATTTTTGAAGTGAGAAAGCCACCCCCTTTTAAAGGGGAGGGTGAAGACGGATGTGCAAAATGTGGCACACATTCATGCATCGTGCTTCTATGCATGCCAAGTAGTGAGTTGACACATCAGTATTTTTTAATTATTATTAATTTGAATCCAATTTCAAATTTCCAATAGTCATAACTCTCTTCCCTAAACTTGGATTTGCGCATTCTTGATACATTGGACTTGTATCAATGATTCCTACAAAACAAGACCCCACATGGGTAGGTTATCTTGCACGACACACCTATATAAAATGCTTCTCTAGGTCATAGTCTATGATCCCAATCCCGATTTATGCATGCTTGTACTCGATATGCTAGTTTCGTTGTGCTCAAATAATGAAATGAAGTTTCACCACTTTGTTCGAACAAAACTTCCTACAAAATTTAAAAATTAAACTTAACCCCCAAGTTAAACTTATCAAGAAATAGAGTGTTACATTATCGATGGTACCTCAATGCATGAGATTTTTACCATGATTTATACTAGTGTTGATGTTCTTGGGTAGTAATACAATAGTATGATTTTCCTTGCATTTTTATGCATAATTGGTTGATGTTAAGCACATATTATGTAAGGGTAAGTAAACCATGATGAATTTGTGAATTCATGTGATGGATAGTCATCCATGACTATTGCATTTCGAGACTCAAGGATAAAGGATCCTAGTGTTTGTTTAGCTCCAAAAGTGAGTCATCTTAGCCATGTAAACAAAATGGTATGGTATGAAAATTGATCATGGTCTTTCGGTTCTCCAAAGGTAGGAGTTGTATATCGAGCTGCTCCCTTGTCTTGGGAGTTAGGTTCAAATGGATCATAGTAGAAAAAGATGATTGATCTAGTGTTGTGCAATATAGGAGGTTTTGTTGATCATAGAACTTTGGATCTCGACCACTAGGGTCCATGAACCTTAGGGGGATTTTTCTTCATGGCATGGATGGAGCAAGGCAGGCTTTAGGAAAAGACAGAGGTTGAGTTTTTGATAATCCAATATCTAGTGTGATATTTTAAACTCCTAGATGATGCTATCTAAAGGACCTTCTGATGTTTGGTTCCTTTTCTTTAAGTATGGTTGTGACATTGAAAGGTAATGTTTCAATTTGACTTTAATAAGATTATTTTATTATTTAATTTTTTGTTGATGTACTTTATTCAAATGTTTTTGGTTTTGTAATCCTACTAAGTATACCCATATACTTAGAACCTCTAGGGTGCAGGTTTTTAAGAAAGAAGAAGTCAAAGGGTTTCTAACTTGACATGGCCATAGTGCAAAGTTTCTCATTTCAACAATAGATTTGTTTCTTTTCATATAGGTTTGTTTCATATTAGTGATCCATTTATTGTTAATATTAATCAGAGTATTATGTGATAGACAAGTTCCCAATAGTAGATCCTATAGATATTGTAAATGACAGATATTTTAGTGATGTATTTATAATATTTATATCGACTCTTGATTGTGAAAGTATGAATATAGTGTTCGCAATGTGGTTTTTTGAAATTTCATGACTTGCGACCCAATGATTATTCCACTGCCTCTTATTCAAAGTATTATTGCATATTCTTCTTAAAAGAAATATTTAAAATTGCACGTAAAAAAATTGGGGACGTGACAGTGAAAGACCAAATGGTTCCAACAATTGAAAAGTGGTCGAGTGCATGCGAGTGTCTGACATGAGAAGATAGGAGAGGCAATAGGGAGAATTCATCGGCAATTCCTATTTGCAGGTAGGATATGCTAATCTTAATGTTTGAAATCTAAGAACTCACTAGAGCATGATACGCTACAACAAAATGTAGTATTAGCGACGCATAACTAAGCATCGTTAAAAATAACTATTTGTTTCATATGTGTCGCAACTAGTCATATATTAGCGACGCTTACTTTAAAGTGTCGCTAATACTAATCATATTAGTGATGCTTTATTATAAACGTCGCTAATAGAAATATATTTTAAATAAAAAATATATAACTATTAGTGACGCTTGTATTAAGAGTCGCTAATAGCATTAGCAATAGCGACGCTTATTCAAAAGTGTCACTAATAGTGCTACTATTAGCGATGCTCATAAAAGTGTCGCTAATAGTTATGAATAAAATAAAAAAAATAAAAATTTTAAATTATTAATAACGCTTTTAAATTTGCGTCGCAAATACCATTTCTAATAGCGACGCTTGTAAATAATATTAAAAAATTATAATAAACTTTTTAAATATAATATATTTTATTAAATATTTACTATTTGTATATATAATAAATAAATATTAAATTTTCAATAAAAACTAGTGTTAATAATAGATTAAACTTTCACTATTTATACATAATATATTTTATTTCTTAAATTATATTATTAATTTTAAAATATAATTTATAATAAAAGTGAGAGTGAAGAGAGTGCGTGGAGAGAGAGTGAAGAGAGGAGAGAGAGATCGAAGAGAGAGAGACAGAGAGGGGGGAGGTGAGAGAGAGAAAAAGTGGAGAGAGAAAGAGAAAGAGAGTGAGGGAGGAGAGAGAGGGTGGAGATCGGGAGGGAGGAGAGAGTGTGTGGAGAGATAGAGGAGAGAGAGGGTGGAGAGAGATAAGAGAGAGAGTGGGAGGAGTGAGAGGAGAGGGTAGAGAGAAAGAGGGAGGAGAGAGTGAGAGGGGATAGAGAGAGGGTAGAGAGAGAAGGGAGAGAGAGGGTAGAGAGAGAAGGAAGATAGAGAGAAGAGGGTGGAGGGAGGGAGGAGAGAGAGAGGAATTTTTTTATTTTATTTCTTTTTTATTTTTTATTTAAAAATTAAGCGTCACTAATAATTTTTTATTAACGTAATTGTTTTATTAGCGACGTATAAATGTGTCTCTAATAATGCCTACTAGCGACGCTTTTATTATGCGTCGTTAATAGGCAATAGCGGTGACACTTTTTGCGACGCTTATAGTGACGTTATTTATACAGCACTAATAGTCATTAGCGACGCATAAATGCATCGATAAAAGTCCTTTTTGTTGTAGTGATATATGTATGTATCTCATGTGATAGTGTTGTGTAAAACAAAATTCATGTTGGAAAGTTATCTTCAAACTGTAGAAATTCATGTGTCATTGGTTATCAATGATTTTCTTATCAATAATAACAACATTATGTGCAAATTATGATTTGCATGTGATTTTGGATACTTGTGGGTTTTCAGTCCATTGTGGGAATCGTTTGATCTTCTAATTTGATCACCCACACCAGCACTGACATGTCGATGGGGTGTCATTGGTAAGGAGAAGATGAATAGTCCCAGCATCGATGTGCCTAGAGCACGTCATTGTGATAAACAATGGGCATCAACAGAGAGTTTAACATGTCCATGAGGACATTGGTGACCAAGGTTGGATAAGCCTTCACACTATCAGCAATGACCATTATGTCAATGGCCATCGAAACTGATGCCAATGCTTTGAAGGCACAGCTGATAGTGACTCATCTACATTTTGTAAATGATCAATTTTGAGGTCATTGGTTGGTCAATAAGGAGGTTTTTATCATATTGGAACACATAATAATAGATATTTGAATAAAGTGTAAGTAAACCCTCGGTTTAGGCAAACCAAGAGAGTGGAGACCTTAACCTGTTGTGTATGACACTTAAGGACATAGGTATCAAGTGTTAGTCTTGGCTCCAAGAATGGGTCTATTTAGCCACGTAGAGGAGATTCATGGTATTAGAAAGGATCATGGGCTTCTTCTCCCTTAGGCTTTGGTGTTGTTTTTATATATCCTCTCCCCTAAGCCTAGGAGTTGTTCGAATGGGTTATGGTCATAAAGAGATGACTTCCATGCAACACAACCATGGAGTTTTGAGCAATCATTGAAGGCAAAGAATCTCGACCACTTGGGTCCATGAGCCTTTGTGAGTTTTATCTTCATGGCATTGATAGAGTTGGCAATAGTTTGAAGTTATTTTGCAGAATGGTACAAATTTCTAGGAGTTGTGACAATATCCTTATTGTTGCCACAACGTTAAGAGTTTTATTAAATTTGGACCTATGTTAGGACATGAGAAGGATCCCTATAATGAGGAATCATATCTTGGAAAAGGTATTGTATACCCATTAATTATGTGGTTCATTATTCATGTAATATAATGTTATAAGTACATTAGTTTATCCTACTGACCATATTTGTTATACTTAGCATCCTTTACGGTGGATGTATTTGTTGCAGGTGAGAGGTACTTGAATTGCTAGTACTGAGAGGATGTAGGAGTTTTGAGCTACTAATTTCATAGGTTTCTTTTTATTATCTTTTCTTTACAAGTAAATTGTTGGCATGTGAGTGTGCCAATTTAATCTTCATTGAGTAGATTAAATGTTGTAATGGTAAACAAATTCCCAACATGAGGTCATGTGAATCATTAATTTCAATTTAGCTATAAGTGATATTTATTATATCATCACCATGACAGAACATAAAACAAAGTTTTAGGCATACCTATAGCCATTAGAACCTTTAATGAAGCTTAATCCTCTTGATGAAGCCTTGGCTCTGCTAATCCTCTTCAAAATCACACAATGAGTTTCTGGTTTAGAACTTGACTAAAGGTAATAATAATGGAGAAAACCTTGGTTTACATCACAAATGGTTTTGGTAGTCACAAGTTACCTTTGTGGCATGAGTACTCATTTAGGAGACCCATCTTCCCATCCACCTATAGGATAATTTAGTCATTCAATTACCTAGAGGTCTTCATCTTGCACCTTCAATTTTTTTTGTTTCTTTTGAACTTTTTGTGGTATCAAGGGGATGCTTTTTCAATATGATATGGCCTCTTATGTAAGATATATTAATTTTAATACTCTCTTATTGGTGTAAAAATTGTTTGTTTTTGGTTTGATTTGATTTTCTTTGGGTAGTAATTATGAATCTCTTGATTTTATTTTTAAATTAGAAATATTAGTGCCTAGCTTAATCCACTAATTTCTACAATTTGATGTCAATTTGTCATGTAAATTCCTTAACCAGGGAAGTGGGCCCCATCATTGAACCCACAACCATCTAGGGCAGTGTGCTGACTTCTTGGGTTGTCAACCCTTACTTTACTCTTTAAATGGGCTTGTGCTTAGTAAATTTCATTTTTGAGGTCTAATGCACACATATAGGTTCACTTAAGGCTTGTTGGGCTCATT
Source organism: Saururus chinensis (assembly GCA_035235625.1). Taxonomy (NCBI): domain Eukaryota; kingdom Viridiplantae; phylum Streptophyta; class Magnoliopsida; order Piperales; family Saururaceae; genus Saururus; species Saururus chinensis. The sequence goes on from CP141142.1 coordinate 29,524,168, forward strand.
TCCTAGCCCATTAAGTGACTTACTATAAATAGCAAACCCTAGACCTTTCCCCATTTGTGGTGGGCTGAGATTGGGATAACCTAAGAGTGCTCTACCCCCATCTCAAAGAGGAAGCCCTAATCCTAATGTAAAATTCCTTTAATGCTCCTATAATCCTTCCAATTTTCCCTTAATAATCCCATGTTTCACCTCTTCTATTTGGATTATAGGTTTATTTCTACCAAGCTCATTCCTTTATCTTGATTTGAAACCCTAAATTTTGTGATTTTCGTTTTTAACACAATGGGGTCTTGGATCGACCACCTACTAGTTGATTTGAGTCTATTTTGGTGAAAAAAGTTTGATTTTGCTTAGGACTAATAAAAAAACCTAATTTGTGCGTAGGGATTATTGAGCTTGGAGATCATTCAAGGGGTCTACAATCCGATTAGAGGTAAGGGGTTTTCATTTAAAAATATTTTCTTGCATGTAGCACCATAGATGTTGGTAGATTCATGTTCTTGAATCTTGTGAATGGGTGATTTTGATTTTCCTAAAATGGATGATTTGATGTTGTTTATGTATGTTTAACCATGAGAAATGTTATATCTATCATATTTTAGGCTAAGATGAGAATTTTAATAAGTTTCATGATGTTTTAGGAATTATTATGAATTTTTGGAATGATTTCAATTCGATTTTGGGAGAAAGAAAATCTATTTTTCATGTTTCTAGGCATAAGGAATCAATCACTTGTAAGCATCGATCGATCGTTCAAATGACTGTGATCGATTTTATGAAGATTGATCGATCACTCTGCCACCGATCGATTGTCCAGAAGGATAGATCGATCACCAAAATGATTGTTTGCCATTCCTGTATAACCGATCAATTGCCCATGTAAAATTTGATTTTTATGCTCCTTTTCAAGCCAGATTTTGAAGGTTCCATGATGTCTCTTACATGTATCTAGTAAATAATCATCATGTCATGGTATGGATGCTTGCACGCACACCACATTAATTATATATGACCATGTTCTACTTGTTTAGCTTAATTATGACTATAACCATGTATGTTTATGTTTACTTATGCTTGCATGATCTTATTTACTACATATCTACCATGACTCATGCATAATAAGACTGATTATGGTATAATTATATAGGCATGTATGTACTTAACATTGCTCACGTATGTATCATGTTGCATACATCATGAAAATGATTTGTTAAACCATGATTAATAATGATTAACCGAATGGGTGCTAAAATTTTCCAAAATTGGTTGTATTGGAGATAAATCGAAGGTCCCTTGAGGGGTGGCCTTTCTGTCCTAAGGGTAGGTTTCGCAGCTCCTTGAGGTCGTGTTTCCTCCCTAGGTGAATAGAGTGGATTTTCTAAAATGAAATAAAATATTGTAACCTTCTGGACTTGAGAATCCATGATGGTATATCTGTGTGCACCGGCTTACCACAAGGTAACTTCTAGTAAAGATTTAACCAAACTGTTTCACTCTTCCTTTTTAGGAATTTAGACTTCCTTTTTAGGATATCCAGGGTGAGCAAGTCTACTCCGGATTCGGCCAGGGTGAGCAGGTTGATTTCTTATCTAGAAACATTCATTGTGGTATTTGCTCATGTGGCGTATAGACTATATGCTTATATTTGCACAAGTTGTGTAGAGAATGATGATATTTAAACATGCAGAATGAATATGGATTGTTAGGATAAATGTGGATTATATTAATTGTTCATGCAGAATGTGAATGGATTATGGGATTTGAATAAATGCACAGGTTGTGCTTATGTGATTATGAAATATGATTGAGACCAAAATGCACATGTGTTGTTTGATGATATGTGTTGCATAAATGAGATAATTCTCAAAGGTTGGATGTGTTTAGGGTTGATGTGCTCTTGTGTTGTTAACATCGTTTTGCAAGAGATTGATGCCACGATTCTTCAGGATTATGTCTCGGTGTTAACGTGAGCTTTATGTTTATTTAAAACTCTTACTGAGCTAAATTCACCCCTTGTTGTGTTATTTTTATTTTGGGGTTGTATGCTTGTGTCATGCGAGTGATTAGGACGTGTTTTTCATGAATATGGAGGTGATGAATATATTCACATGGAGAGTGGGCTAGCTAATTTGTGATGAGATAGACTCATGTTATGTTTGGTGCTTGAACCTTATTACTTACATGTTTTATGGACAGCTTGGTTGGATTAGACATGTTGTAGCCTTTTAGGCATGTGACTACTATGGTATGAGATTATGTGGGTAATGTGTTAGAGTAAGTGAGACTTCAATTAATTTCCTTACCTCTTGTTTTTATTTTTTGCACAAAGGGGCGTGTTGTCTACTTCGATCTAGCCCTCTTGGAATAGTTTTTCTGCTTTGTCATGCCTTGTTGCATCCCCTTGAACTGGTTTTGGGTTAAGGGGGTGGGGCAAGGAGTGGCACCTTAAACAAGAAATTAAGCTACTAGTTAATCAACCAATCACACAAAGTTAAAGTAAGCAAGCAACTTTTAACATGGAAATGCAACAGGGAAAAACCAAGTGACACCCTTGGCTGATTAACCAATGTACTATGAAGTTAAGACTTACAAAGACTCCTTGATACCATAGTACTAAAGTTCATCTCTACACCTCCTTTGGCGACCAATGTCCTTCTTGGGACTTTCGAATGTACTATTGATCTTCTCCTTCCTTAATACAATGTCTTGCTAAAGTTTTAATCAAAGTTTGTCTTGATTAGCTTTGTCTTCAATCCTTGTATGTGATGACTCCTTTTGTGAGGGTAGTAACTCACAACTAACCACTTAATTCATAAACAACTTATGAATCAAGATCTCTCACCTCCCTTTTAATATCTCTTAGAAAATCTTAAAGGTGGGTGAATGCTTCATGTAGAGAAATTCTCATATTTTTCTCACAAATAAACACTCTCTACCCCCTTCAATTCTCTTAAAAAAATTTATTCTCTCTTCAATTTCGTCATACCTTTGCATGTATTGCAAAAAATTCCAACTTTTATTCAAAATGATCAATAGCTAGTTCTAGACTAACCCATCGCTTATGAACAATTTACAATTTTTTCCATGTTTTTATCCATTCTTTTTCTCACACTTTCATATGATGAACCCTACCATTCCTAAGTCTATGTGTGTGACACGTGTATGTGTGTTTTACTTAATAACCACCTTAAGTCTTCATGTCTACTTACCCTTCTATATGCGATTTCCAATATAAGATGGATACTATTTAACTAACTCAAATTACACATTATTTGATATTTTTTTGTACTCCAAATTAAGCTAATAATATGCATATGACAAAAAAGTACCTTTGGCTATTTTGTGACAAAACTCTACAACCCATAATTTTGTAAAAAAAAATACAACTCTTTAGTACATAATTCAGACTATGACGAAATTGATTGACCTACATATGACTCCCCCTAAATCAGTGACTTAAATATCTTAATGTGGTTTAGTCTTCAACATAGAAGTAACTTGTAAATCACCAACAATAACATACCCACATAGTAAAATTCAAAACAAGTAAACACATAATTTAATTATTAAAAATATACTCGCATAGTATTATTAAAAAATAATAAACAAAGCATTTAAATGTTTAAGCATTTGTGACATGTGACATTTTACAATTAAGTTTTTCCCATTTTTCTAAATTTTCTCTCGCCTTTTTTGTTAGAAATAGGCAAAGGTAAAAACATTCATAAGGTAAGAAAATAAAATTAAATCAGCCACATCAAAAATCAAGATTAACAAGAATCAAATTATCATGATAGACAAAAAAGATATAAGGAAAATATTCATGTCTAATTAGAATAATTAATTTTAAGATATAACAACATAAACATCATAATACATATTTTAAACTGAAAAATAAAGGGCAATAATGTTGCAAAAAAAATAATAGGACAACACAATCCTTATTTCATATAAGCAGTATAATCCACAATGATATGCATCTAAATTACACAACTCGAATTAAAATTAGAAAATCAATCTATCATAAAAAAAAAGTGTAGAATCAACCGAAATGATGAAGTTTTTTATTAAAAAATAGAAACTTAACATCAATATACTCTCTATTTGCAACGATCTCTATGTTAGCTATTTAAGACATTATAAGATCAACCAGTTACTTAAAAATAGACAAAACATAGTAGAGCCAACCTAGAATTTACTAAAAAATTCAACTTGACCATATTCAAAGAAAAACAAATATCATAATGATCCAACTTTGAATCAAGAGTTTTTGAAGGAACTTTGGAGCAAAATTGATTTATAACTCTCTCTACAAAAACTTAACTCCAAGGGACTTCTTTTTGACTTCCTTCATTTCAAAACTAATGTAGGAACTTATACTTATAGATCCCTATATAGGTTGTATATGTTTTAGTTGAAATAGAATTGTATCAAATCAAATCTTTCTAGCTTCCTGACACTCGAACTTGCACATATGTTCAAGGCCAACTCTTCTCATTCCTTCAGTCACACCCTTGACTTTGAATATGAAATACAACATGAAATTCTTCTTCGTAATACATTCAATCTTTCATTTTTTTGTTGTCTCTAGGTCCAACATTTAGGTATTGTCAGTTGACCATGCAGTAGAACTTCAAATCAAAACTCAATTTCTTTAACTAGATTCTTTTTTTCCAATTCACTTTAACCAACTAATATTAAATATCGTAGCTTGAATCTATAGTTAGAATTGAAGATCACATGCTTCTTTTACCAAATCCACATGTAGCTTGAAAATGTTGATTCTTTACTTGAATTTAGTCATTGTTAAACTTCAACTCTTCAAGGTTCATCTTCCAATCTTTGAACACCCTTATTCTCTCATTATAGACAAATCTATTACATAATTTTAAATTTGGTCATAGTGCATTTATAGTGGAATTTGCCAATTATACAATTTTTGCTTTACAATACTAGGCATCCTAGTGATGCAGGTTATTAGCCAAGGAGTTGTTGGTGCATGTGTGAGCCAAAATGCCGAAATAGCTAAAGTAGACACTTACTTCAGGTGAGTTGTTGGTGTTAGTTTGTACTTTATTTTGTTATTTGATAATTTCATAATTGTACTTGGAGAGAATTCTGACTTAGTTTAAATGTTTTGAAATGATTAAGTATGAGATGCATATTTTGCTTTACTTACTGTTAGAAAATGATGATCATGGCATGAGATGTACTTTAATAAAAGATTAAATTTTATTTTTTTATTTCTGTGGTCACTTCAATTTTCTTTGAAATCCTACACCAAATTTGTCCAACAAAACCCTTCACCTGAATTTTGAGGGGACAGAGAAAAGTGGACATTTTATTGTCATATGAGACTAACTTATCTTTGTTCATATGAAACCCAGGTGTAAGTTTTGTAGAGAAAATTGGATGTAGGGAAATTGTTCCCCCTTTTAAGTAAACTTGTATTGGCTTCATATCCTTGATACCTAAGGAAGTTGCAAGGCCCCCAATTTTTCACATTAGAGTAAAAATTAAAATTTTCTTCTTCTTCTTTTTAAGGCACCCATCCAATGCAAGCCCCTTTTGCAAGGGCACATACTATTGGTTTGTGATCTATATGTGTGACAAACACAAACCGAAAAAAATAAATTGCCTCTAACCCGCAATTGAATTACAAGATTTATCTTCCCCTTTAAAACAAAATAAACAAAGATTTTATTTAATTAACGTGCACAATTCTTATGTGTTCATACAAAACAGTTTAGTAAACAAATCACAATGCAAAAACACAATAATTTTTTTGTGGAAACCCACTAAGGAAAAACCACGTGACACTGTATAGACAACTATGCACTATATAAACTAAAGACTATAGAATTACCGTTTACAAAGAATAAAGATTCCCATTTTTCACGCAGTTTACATCACTCTAATTTTGAATTAACCACTCCTTAGTTGTTTACCGACATGAGCTTGATCTTCTCTCTTCCATGAACTCTTCAATAAATCTAAATCTTTCATCTTCTCTTGCACAATGAAATTTTTTTCCTTGATCTTCTTAGCAATAATTTTCAACAAAACAACATGTCACACATGTGTTTATGTGCACTAAGCACACCTCTAATCAGCCTTTTGATTAAGGTAGACAAAACTCATAACTAGAAAACTAATTCTCAAGGCTTTCTAAGCCTTCTTCTCTGCTTTTCTCACGATTCTAGCCCTTTTTATAAGCTCCCCAAGTCTCAAAAGGAGTGTGTTTTCAACTAGGAATCTAAATTAACCCATAAAGGTCTAATTTAGGCAATTCTACATCACAACAATCGATCAGTCCATAGGACAATCAATTGATTCTCTGTATTTTTCACTCGATTCCACATAGCAATTAATCAATCTCACCTAGTGATCAATCTCTACTATCTCGGTTAAATTTCTAGTGTAAGCTTTCAACTTACTGATCGATTGATCAATTGAGGAGATTGTTTTGTTCATAATTTTTCGGAGAACCTTGGAACATTTGAGGTCAATCGATCAAGGAAATTCAGCTCCATCTTTAGAATGCTATCTTTAAACATAAACTGACTCAAAATTACACACATACATGATATTATTTTGATCACGGAAATAAGTTAATACATGACATAAGGTCACTTATGTTCTTAAACATACAAGCTCTTTTTGTAATAGGATGCCAACAGACACCCACTTCTAAAAAAACTATGGTCAAGGAAGACACCAATAGCAACTCACAACCAATACTCCAATTTGGGTTTATCTAAAGTTCAAAATAATGTCCTCTTTGAAGATGAAGAGTTGGTTCCTTAGTTGGTTTCACGAGAAAGAAATTAATTTTGCTGGAGCAGCTTGTATGGTATTGGTTTTACATAGACTCCAAGAAGGCAGAACAATCAGAAGGGAGGAGGACTATATATAAGAAGATTTGTCGCATACACATTAGACCCATACCCAATTGTATCTAAAAAGGAATAAATTTCTTTATTATGAGAAATGGGAAATGTTGCAAACGGGTAACCATGTTGGAGGCCGTGGCTAGAGATGACAACATTGCTAATGTCGGCGGCATATGGTTGCCCTCCACAAGATTCTCATTGCTTGCAGCAGTGTTTGCGAAAATCTTCTCCACTTTTCCAGTCTCCTTCAATCCATTTGTGGCCTTTATCCCTCAATCACATAGCACCTCCTTCTCTTGAACCAGCCTCTCCATCGAGCATGCACCAATAGAGGTGCTCAACTTGTTGCCCTTTCCATCACCAACTATGTAGAAGAGCCACACCAACTTACTGGACGTTTAATAGTCTACTAAAAACTTAGAAGATCACAGCATTGCCCACAGTCCAAATATTTAGCTAGAGTAAAGAACTATAAGTTGTGGTCTCAATGCACAAGAAATTTATAGCGGAATAATCTAGCGCAAAACAATGATCTATCAAATGAAGTAAATTAGCCTATTAATGCATGCACTACAACAAAAATGGCTATTAGCGACACTTTTATTAGCGTCGCAATATAAAGCATCGCTAAAAACTACATTTGCGACACATATAAAAGTGTTGTAAATTTTATAACTATTACCGACACTTTTTAAAAAGTGTCACAAATAGTATAATATTACCACTAATAAGACTCTTTTTAAAAAGCATTGCAAATAGTTATATAATTTAAAAACAATTAGAACTATTTGCAATGCTTTTATAAAAGTGTCGCAAATAGTATTAATAATAGCGATGTTTTCCTAAAAGTGTCGCTAATAAAAATATTTTATTTTAAAAAAAGACTATTAGCGACGCTTTTTTAAAAGACCAATGCTACTATTTTATCATTTTATTATATATTTATTATTTAAATATATAATACATAATATATAAATATTAAAAAAAATTAAAAAATTTACAAATATAATATGTTATATTTAATATTTATTATATTTATATATAATAAACAAATAAATAAGAAAAAAATTCTCCTACTTTATCCCCACTCCTCAAAGTTGGGTCTCACATTCACGTGCGTAAGTGTGAGCGAGATGAGAGAGAGGAGAGGAGAAGAGAAAGAGAAGAGAGAAAGAGGAGAGAGAGACGAGAGTGGAGAGGAGAGAGAGAGATCTAGAGAAGAGAGTGGAGAGGAAAGACAGAGAGTACATAGAGAGAAAGACAAGTGAGATTAGAGAGAGAAAATTAGGGTAGAGAGAGGTCAGAGAAGAGAGAAATATGAGAGAAAGAAGAGAGAGGAAAGACAAAGTTAGTGAGAGGAGAGAGAGAAAGAGAGGAGAGATAGACGGGGGAAAATTAATTTAGATTTTGGGATTTTTTTCTTATATATTATATTTAAAAATTAATAACAAAATTAAAATAAAACATGTTAGTGGCACGTAGGAAAATACGTCGCTAGTACCCTAAGTAGTAGTGACACATTCATATGCGTCACTACTACTTAGTGTAATAGCAACGTATTTTCCTATGTGTTACTAATATATTTATTTTAATTTTTTATTAATTTTAAAGTTTAATATATAATAAAAGAGATATAAGGAGAAGAGAGAGAGAAAGATGGTAGAGAGAGGGGAGAGAGAGAAAAGATGATGAGAGAGGGGAGAGAGATAGAGAGGGCGAGAGAGAAGAGAGGTAAGGAGAGATAGAGGGGGGAAGAATTTAATTTAGATTTTTTTTGAATTTTTTAATATATTATATTTAAAATTTAATAAAATAAATAAAATAAAATGTATTAGTAATACATAAGAAAATATGTCGCTAGTACCCTAGGTAGTAACCATGTATATATATGTGTGTGTGTGTGTGTATGTGTGTGTATGTGTCACTACTCCCTAGTATATTAGCGATGCATTTTCCTATGCGTCGCTAATATATTTTATTTTAAATTTTTTTATTTATTTTAAAATATAATATATAATAAAAGAGAGAGGGGAGAGAGAGAAGGAGAAGAGAGAGAAAGGGTAGAGAGAGGAGAGAAAGAAAAGAGAGAGAGGGAGAGGGAGAGGAGAGAGGATGAGGAGGAGAGAGAAGGAGAGTGAGAAAGAAGGAGAGATGAGAAGAGAGAGAGTGTGTACAGAGAGAGAGCAGAAAGATGGAGGAATTTAATTTTAATTTTTAAATTTTTTTATTAAATATTATATTTTAAAAATAATAAAAATAAATAAAATAAAAATTATTATTGATGCATAAGAATTTGTATTGTTAATACCCTAGGTATTCAGAAATCATACGAATATGCATTGTTAATACCTAGTGTATTAGCAACGTTTTTTTGTATGTGCCGCTAATACGTTTTTTTATTTTTTATTTTTCAAATATAATATAAAAATAAAAAATCATAAAAAATTAATAAAAGTCCCCTCTCCTCGTGAAAGTTGCATCACACTAATGTACATGAGAGAAAGAGGAGCAAAGAGGAGAGAGAGTAGAGAGACGAAGAGAGGAAGAGCTGAGAGAAGAGAGAGAAGATAGGAGAAAGAGAGTATGAAGAGAGAGGAGAGAGATAGTTATAGGAGAGAGAGGGTAGAGAGAGTAAAGAGAGAGAGGAGAGAGGGAAGGGAGAGATTAAAAAAAAGTTTAGTCTATTTACGATGCTCATTTAGGAGCGTCATAAATAGTTATAATAGTTGTGACGTTTATAAGTAGCGTCGCAAATAATATAAAACTATTTCTTTTTAATAAACGATACTTTTTGCGATGCTTAGTAAAGAGCACCGCAACAAGTATAACTATTTGTGATGCTCTTTACTAAGCGTCACAAATAGGCTTAATTTTTTTAAAGAAAACTCTCTCTCTCCTCTCTCTTCTTCTCCCTCTCTTCTCTCTCTCTTCTCTCTCTCTTCTCTCCTCTCTCTTCTTCTCTCTCCTCTCTCCTCCTCTTCTCCTCACTCTTCTTCTCTCTCCTCTCTTCTCCCTCATCTCCTCTCTCTCTCTTCACTCTTTCTCTCATTTCTCCCCTCTCTCTCTCCCTGTCTCTACCCTCTCTTCACGCTTTCTACAAAGAAGGTAGAGAGAGGAGGGAGGAGAGAGAGCGAAGAGAGGGGAGAGAAGTGAGAGAGAGGGAGAGAGGGAGGGAGAAAGAGCTAGAGGAAAAGGGTAGAGAGAGGAGAGAGAGTTTTTTATTAAATTAATAGTATTTGTGACTCCTCCTTATAAGCGTTGTAAAAACTAACTTTTTGCTGATGTTTATTATGAAGTGTTGCAAATAGTTACGCTAAATAATTTTCCTTCCCCCGGTCGCCCCCAGCCAGCCCGGCTCCACCACCACAGCCACTCCTCCCTCATCATCTCCCCCCTCTTCTCCTCCCTATCTCTGTTCCCCTCCTCCCCGTTGGCCCCGGCGCCGGAATCCGATGCCCCCTCTTCCTCATCCCCTTCCTCTGCTTCCATCTGGAGGAGGTGGGGCTCTGGCTAGAGTAGTTGGAGCCCCTCCACCCCCCTTCTAAAGAAGCAGAGGGGATCCGGCCAGAGCCCCTCCTCCTCCCAACTCCCCCATTCTGCCCCCCTCCTCCATCGTCCCGCAACACTGGAGGAAGAGGAGAAGAGCGATGCCGGAATTTGGTGCCTCCCCCTCTTCCTTCCCCCTCCCTCCACTGCTCCCCCTCTTCTTCCCCTCCCCACCCTCCTTCCTCTGCTTCCCGCCTCTTCTCCCCCCACCCCCCTCCACCGCTACCTTCAAGAGGAGGATAAGGGGGGCTCAGGCCAGAGGAACAAGAGCCACTCCCCACCCCCCATCTGAGGGAGCAGAGGGACTCCAAACACCTCGCCGAGGAAGCGGAGTAGAGGCCTTTGTCGGAGCCCCCTCCCCTTGCTTAGGAAGCGAAGGAGACAAGCTCTAGGGGGAGCTAGACTCCGGCGCACGTCCCCGACAATCTTTTTAAAAAAATAGTTTCATTTCTATTAGCGACGATTTTAATTATTTTTTAAAATTTTATTATTACTAGTAACTCTAATAATAATTTTTATTATTTTTTAAATTATTAGCGACACTTTTAAGAGCGTCACTAATAATGTTTTTTATTATATTTTTAAAATATTCTCATTATTAGCAGCTTTTAAAAGTGTCACTCGTAATGATTTTTATTATTTTTAAAAAAAAATCATTATTAGCGACACTTTAAATAACATTGCTAATAGTAATTTTTTCTTTTCTTTATTAATTTATTTATTTATTCTAAATTTTTTTTATATTAGTGACATTTTAGAAAACGTCACTTGTAAGTTACTATTAGTGAGGCTTATGTATAAGTGTCGCCAATAATTTATTATTAGCAACGAAAAAAAAATGTCGTTAATAGAAGACTATTAACAGCGCTTTTTCATATGCATCGCTAATGAGCAGTTGCGTCAAGACTATTATTGACAATGTTAGTGACACTTTTTAGACTATTAGTGATGCTTTTAAGCATCACTTATAGTCTTTTTTCTTATAGCGATGCAACTACAATCAACACAATGTGATTTTCATGTGGAAACCCAAATAGGGAGAAAACCACGAACAAACAATCTATGGGCTAAATCAATGCACTAAGAAGTTGATCTTACAAGACACAAGACAGCCAACCTCTACTCCAAATATAGAATCCCTTCTCTAAATGAAGTGTTGGCCACCAAGTCTCCTCCATTTTTTTCCCTTTGACTCTGCTCTTTGTCTCCTTCTAATGACTCAGTCCATAGGCCCCTCAAACGCAATGCGAAACCTGTAAGGTCCCTGATTTTTCTACAATTTTTTGTGATTTTTTTGCTATTTTTCTGGTCATTTTTGGTGGGAAAATGTGACGCTTTGGCATATTCATATTTATGTATACATACCCCATATTTATACCCATAGAGTCGGGTGTGGGGCTTAGTCGCAGGCCTCACTGCGCGCTTACGGCGCAAATTTTGGATGTACAACGCGTAAATAGTAAGTGAACGCGTGTTAAGGACGTGGATGTAAAAATAAAAAGATTTAACTATATGTATCTTTCCACCCATCGGTTTTCACAGAACTGACATTTCGAAGTCAGTAACATTTTTATGTTACGTCCAGTGAGTTTTTTTGAGAAGCCGAGCTTGATTCCGGTCGCTCTGTTCTCCCTCCTCCGACATTGGATTCCGGTGGTTCATGTCAGGATCTGCTTTGCCCCACCACCACGAGTCCGTAGACACCGGCTATGACCGCCGCCACGGCCTCTTTGCTCCTCCACGAGGTACCGAATCTTTTTCCGGGTTTTTTCTCTCCTTCAATCCCGTTTTTGAACTGTGGGTGTACAATTTTGACATCGTTTGCGGCCGCACTCAACTAGACTTATGTTTAGTTGGCCGCTAGGAACCCATAGGCGTTGGCTAGAGCTGCCGCAATGCTTTCTTCGCTCTGTGGTGAGCTACCGGCACTTTGGTCGGGTTTTGTTCTCATTTTCCATCTCACTGTCCGTGGGATTTTTTGGACGCCAGTGTGTTTCCGGTTATTGTCCGACCACCGGTAGGAGTCCATCCAGCCTACCTCAACCCGGTGTCGGTAGGGGTTTGCCGTTTCCAACCCCGCTTCGCCCTATTGTATTGCTCCGCCCAATTAGACGCTTTGGGTGCGTCTCGGGTCATTGGCATCGGCGAGCCGTGGGCCATTTAGCCATTGTGGGCTATGCCGCGGCTCGGCGATAGTGAGGGTCAGCCCCACTTGGCCTAATTATATTACCGCTTGGAATGGGCCACTTGTCATTGCCTTATACCGTGCAAGATGCACAGCCGCCCGCACCATGGGTATTGGTTGTGGGTGGCGATCGGCGATGTTGCCGCTTTGATTGGCCACAACTAGGGCCTTAGCCCTGTTGGCTTTTTGTGGGCCTTGGGTCACCTCCTTTCAGCCCTCTCCCCCGCCCCTTTGGGTCGCGTGTGCATGTGGCCACGCGTGTGCTTCTGGGTCTAGGCGTCGCATTCACGCCGCCTAACCATCGGTTGGTTTTGCCACCGAGTGGAGTTGACACTTAGCCCTCCTCCACCTCTCCTCTAGCATTGCCCCACGCTCTCCGCCAGTATGTGGGCATATGTTGATGCGAAATCGTCGCCGTTGGGTTCTGTCCACGGCCGATTTCGACGTCTTGTGGCCGGCTGAGTACATCTTAGCCACCGGCTGACCTTCAGTGAGTACACCATTGACTTCTAGTCGCACCGCCACATAGGTTGGTACGACATTTCTCCCGGCCGCCCTTGTGTGCCGCCGTGGATCGCAGATATTGCCGCATTGATTTCTGACACCTTGTTTGGCCTTGATTGTTTCCGGCACTTCTCAACATTGCCATAGTATTGGTTGCCCACATACTTATTAGGTAACATCTCCAATGTTATTCCAATAAAATCAAATCCAAACATAGTTCTACCTAAAAACTAAGGCTTTTAACAATCATAACTATATTATACATGCAATGCTTAAGTATTTTTTAATAAAATATGTATTCACATGTTAAAATTGACGTAGAAAATAAAACTGCCAACAAATCAGACAAATCATTCTTTCATGAAATCTGATAAATCATTCACATAATTGGATAAATCAATATTTCATAACATTTGATAAATTGGATAAATCATTGATAATCAAAATCCAATAAATCATTTGCAAAATCGAATAAATTATTCATTCACATAATCCGTAAATCATTTACAAAATTAGATAATTCACATAATCCAATAAATTATTTACAAAATCAAATAAATTATTTATTTACATAATGATGCCAATACCAAAGCAACATACACTTGGGCTCATGAGGCAACAGAATTAGAATTAAAGGAATCTTCCCATGATATCCTTATTCATGAGCGCATCATATGCCTCAATAGGCAGGTACTTAGGAGTCATAACTCCGATAGCTTTTGGGCTTTATACCAAAAAATATCCTTCAAATCCAATGATAGCTTTTCTACTTTATACCAAACAACTACCCTTCAAATTTGATTATTCAAAACCATTTGAAATGTCATTTAAATAAGATGATAATATATAGAAAAGGCGAAGACTAAAAACTGATGAAAAAATCATCAAATAATCATAAGTCATTCAACATCTTTTTAAAGCATTCATAATATGCATTTGAACATAATTTTGAAACCATATAAATCAACTACTTAAGGAAAATATGCATTCATTTAAATAAGCTTATAAAACCATAAACACTTACTCCCCTGAAAATTTTGAAGGTAGTAGAAATCAGAGCTTCGCTTTGCTTAAAAACTCTCTCCATCTAAGGCATGGAGGTGGAGGGCAGAGCCTCCCCTTACCCCTAGACATTTTTCTCTTTGTGACCCGAAGGTGGCAGGCAGAACCTCCATTTACCCCAGAACTATTCTCTCTTTGTGGCCTATAGGTGGCAGACAGATTCTCCCCTTACCCTGAGACATTTCTCTTTTGTAGCCAAAGGCGGTGGATAGAATTGCCCCTTAGGGACATTTCTCTCTTTGTGGCCCAAATGTGGCAGAAAAACCTCCCCTTACCCCGGGACTTTTGTCTCCTTGCAATTTAAAGGTGATAGACAAAACCTCCTCTTACCTCAAGACTTTTCTCTCTTTGTGGTCCAACATCAGCATACATAACTGTTGTGTATGGCTAGCAGAGACCCTACCCTTGATTACCATGTTGTTACTTTCATTTATAGACCATGCTATATTTAAGACTTTTCTTTGCATTACTTTCCTTTCTAGGTTTGATAAGTTGTAATGTAGGAGAATAATAGATTTTGGATTGTAATAGATTGGTTATGGGCCCGCCGAGTTGGCTGGCTTCCCACACCTAGCACGCCCCTCCCTAGGGAGATGTGCCACCCTTATAAGGGGGTCTTCTTCTTCCTTTTGTTTTTATGAAAAGAGAATAGAACTTGCTTTCTTCCCCCTTCATCTACTTCCTCCCCTTTCTTTTGATCTAAAGCTAGGTAATGTTTGTGTTCCAATCCTGAACACAACATTGGTATCAAAGCCTCTTACTAGAGCCATGGATAGAGGCAAACAACCTGAGACAGCTTCGGAGAACCAGGCCAAGAAACCCACTGACGCCATTGAAGGGCAGCCACCTTAGACTAGTAGTGTGGATGTTGCCATAGTTTTGGCAATGTTCGAATAGATGAATGTGAACATCAAATAATTGAATGCAGCCTTTGTTCAACATCAACCAACTCCCTTGGCTCCATTAATGGCCATGCCCCACCAGGTTTGCACTGAGATGGGTGGACCTTCTCAACCACCTATTTCTTGCACTCCTAGCCTCCAGACACCAACTGACAAGCTTGTTCGACCTCCTCCATTGGCTGTACATTTTGGCTCTATTGACCATATTCAGGAACAAGGTCATTCAGCTTGGGTAGAACGAGGCATACCAAGTGTTTGCAAAAATGCCCCAATGAATACCCACTTCTGAAACTTGCCCGACGAGTATGAGGATGATTGGGAGGACTTCTTTGGTCCTCATAAAGGGAAAATGGTTGGTGTTAAACCACATCTAGCCCAACTACAATTCCCTCATTAAAATAGGGATGAGGATCCCTTTGAGTGACTATACAAAGCCAAGAAATTTTTAGCTTATCAAAACACATATTTTGATGAGGAACGACTTTGGATAGCAGCTTTTCACCTAGACGAAGACGCCACTATACGGTTCCAAAGTTATGAGAAGGAGGTTCACTTTCTGACATAGGTCTCTTTTTCTAATGAACTCTATGTTCAATTTAGCCCTAACGAGTTCTAGGATTTCAACAAAATATTGTTCACCCTCTGTGAGACGACTACTATGCGTGCCTATTACTCAGAATTTATGAAGAACGCCAATAGGGTGCCTATCTAGCTGGTTGCAACTCTAATAGAATGTTCAAAAGGGGGCTCAAGATGGAGATATCAAATGAGATGTGCCACTTTCATTGCACCTCTATGCATGAAGTGGTGTGTCATGCCGAGATTGAGGAGGAGAAATCATCCCGCCACAGAAAAGGGGGATGTCCTAGACCATTTTAGCTACTTGGGCCTGCCTCGGTGCCATGCCTCCTTGTTGAGAGGCCCAATCCCTCCTCTATGATGAGCTAGTTCGCCGCCTTACTCTAGCCCAAATGGAAGAACGGATAGCCAAAGGTTTATGCTCCAAGTGTGATAAAAAGTATGTATGGAGCCATCATTGCTCAGTTCCAAGCAGTTTACTTGTCAAGGAGGTGGAGGATGAGAGTGACCATGTGGCTATTGATGACTCACTTGGATATGATAGCGTCCTTCCCTAGATATCAATGCATGCATTTTCTAGAGCCTTCACCCCTGTACTATGCGGGTTCATGGCTATCTTAAGCGACAACATGTTGCTATTCTCATTGACAGTGGCTCCACTCACAACTTCAAGGTGGCATAGCGACTTGGATGCTTCACCTCTGACTTTAAACCCTTTAATGTTCTGATAGGTGACGACAAACATTTTCGGAGTGCTGGTATGTGCGCACATGTGTCCCTATCCATACAGGGTCATACTTTTGTCAGCGATTTGTTCTTGTTGCCCACAAAAGGGGCAAATGTGGTGCTTGGGATCCAATGGCTAAAGGAACATTAGGACATCGTCTGGAACTTCATAGATATGATTATGGACTTCAAGGTGAGTGGCCAGCAAATACGTATTCAAGGCTCCCAACCTGGGACGTTGCAGTCAACCCATTCAGTGAGCTCTCTCTTCCGTTTCGCACCCATGGTCTCTTTCTACAGCAGAGTGCCTCCGCAAAGGTGAGTCTAACTACCTTACCAGATTATCTACTCGCCCTTTTGGCTGACCATGAGTATATATTTGCTGAGCCAAAGGAGCTACCACCCTTGTGTCGCCATGACCATCAAATCCCCATTGTGCCCATATTTTCCCCCGCTAATGTCTAGCCTTATCATTATCCCCATGTTTAGAAGACATGAGATTGAGCGGTGGGTACAGGAGATGCACCATACAGGTATTATCCAGCCGAGTACTAGCTCCTATTCCTCTCCTGTGCTCCCTGTCTAGAAGAAGGATGGCTCGTGGTTCTTCTATGTAGACTATAGAGCCCTCAATGTCATTACTGTCAAAGACAAGTATCTCATCCATATTATTGAAGAGATACTTAATGAGTTTGCAAGTGCTATAGTTTTCAGCAAGTTAGATCTTTGTTTGAGTTATCACCAAATTTGAATGAATCCAGCGGATGTTCATAAGATGGCCTTTCATACTCATGATGGCCACTTTGAGTTCTTGGTCATGCCATTTGGTTTGACGAATGCCCCCTCCACATTTCATAGTCTCATGAACGATTTGTTTTGCCCTCTTCTACGTTGGTTTGTTCTGGTTTTCTTTGATGACATCCTGATTTACAGCGCCTCATGGGAGGACCACTGATGAGTATGAAATATATATCTATTTTATATGCATTTTTACCTTATTTACAAGTATAGATTAGGTTAATTAAGAGTTAGTTATAGTTTATTTAAATTAAGATAGAAATCAGTATTTTAGTTTAATTATTAATAATTTTATAGTTATTAGTAGTTTAGATATGTATTTGAACAAAGTTGGTATTTTAATTATATTGTACATGTCTAAAGGATGATATTTTATATTTTGTTAGTAAAGTGCGCTTATTGAGGTACTTAGACAATGTTTGAAATAATGAAAAATAGTCTTGACATGTTTTAAAGTGATTTGGACAACTTTTCGGAGTTATAAACAAATTGGAAATTAATATGGACATGAAGAAAAGCTTAATGAACAGAATATGGACTGTCCAAAAAAACTGTCCAGATTGCAGAAACACTGTAGCCGTTGGAATGGGGTCACTTACCGTTCGATCGGGAGAACGTGATTTTGAAGCAAAACTCAGTTCAAGCGCTCGAACGGGAATGCAGGGCGTTCGAACGGCATAACGTGCAGTTTCCTAGTTTTAGCCAATTTCCAATCCTTTTCATATTTGACTTCTTCCTACGGATCTTATGCCTATAAAAAGACATATTTGGCTTGAAACCAGGGGATTCCAGTAGATTTTATGAAGAGAAAAAGGAAGAAGAAGATGGAAGAGAACTCAAAGCTTTCAATAGAGATTCAAGTGCTTTCTTCTATAATGGAAGGCTAGACTTTTCTTTTACTTAGGAGTTGATGAAGCTATAGATAAGTTTCAGTTTCTTTCCTTTTTAAGTTAGATCTCAGTTGTGAATGATGACAATTGTATGATATGAATTTTCTTTTTAATGGAAGAGCTTTTCATGTTTATTTAAGTCTATGTTGATTTATTGTCTTGTAGATGATAGATTGATGTAGTTTTAATGTTCAGATAATTAATGACTTGGATGAGTTATACTAAGATTAGACGGGTCATGCCTATAGCTAGTTTAGTGTAGATGATTCGTGTTAATCTCTTGCTTTTAAACTAGTTGATTTCTTTCTTTTGCTTAATTTAAGTTTAAGTTCTTTCTAGTTTTTAATCAGCAAATTCCTCTTTAGATTTAGTGATAATTTATCCGTCCCTGAGGTTCGACAACCTTTAAATACTTATCCTAGTACAATTACCTTGTACACTTGCAAAGGGTTTAATTATAAACGATCAAGTTTTTGGCGCCATTGCCGGGGACGGTGTTGATTTGTTACTAAATTAGTATTAGGATAATTCTATCTAATTTAGATTTAGTTTACTTTAGTTTTGAGGTTAATTCTTAGTTTCTTACTTTTTTTAATTTGATCTTGTAGGCTGAGTTGAAGATCGTGCTCTCTACACTTGTGGCAACAAGTGGACATCGACAAGCATAGTGCTTCTCTTCGGTTTGCAAGATCTTTTTCTCTCTTTATTTTTAGTTCTTTTCTTAGTTGGTTTTTTTTCTTATTCTTCCCCTTTTTACACTTAAAATTGTGTGGTGTGTTTGTGGTGTATGTGTGATCGTCGCTCCTTACTCCCCCGATTAGTACCATTTGACCCTGAGCCTGAGCGAACATCTAGGAGAGCTGAGTTGCCCTCGACCTACATCCCTACACCCCCAAACTCACCTACCAATTCCTCCTCCCACACTACTTCTAGCCCCATAATGGTCGAACATCAGTTAGTAGATGCACCACTTAAAGCTCTAAGGGAGTATTACACTCCCAATGAGTACACCTCTCCTTCATGCATTAGGTTGCCAGCGGTTGCTGCTCAAAATTATGAGATTAAGCCCAATGTTATTCAAATGCTTCAATCCTTTTATGGGCTTAATAATGAAAACCCGTATAGGCACCTAGATGACTTCTTAAAACTATGCACAACTTTTAAGCTCTCAAATTTAACCGATGAGGCTGTTAAACTTCGCCTTTTCCCTTTCACATTGAAAGATAAGGCTAAGGAATGGCTTCACTCATTAGAGCCAAACAGTATCACAACATGGGCCCAAATACAACAAGAGTTCCTTAAAAAGTACTTCCCCATAGGTAAGACTAACCAAATGAGAAAGGCCATAACCACTTTTGCCCAACTTCCCACTGAACAGTTCCATGAGAGTTGGGATAGACTTAAGGACCTTCTTAGGAGGTGTCCTCATCATGCTGTCCCTAAGTAGCAATTAGTGCAACATTTTTATGAAGGTCTTACTGAACAAAACCGTCATCTTGTTGATGCAAGTTGTGGGGGTACCTTTTTGCTAAAAAATAAAAATGAGGCATGGAAACTTTTTGAGGACTTGAGTGAAAATTCTCTTCAACATGCTGCGTTGAATAGAAATGAGAGTGGATTATCTACCTTGAACAATGCCCCCTCTAGGGGTGGCTTGTATGAAGTCAAAAACCCATTAGACCTCTCCTCCAAAGTTGATACTTTGAGTAGGAAACTGGACCTCCTTATAACTTCAACCCATCAGCACACTCCCTTCACTCAAGATGCATGCACAATATGCCTTAGCCTAGCCCATACTATCATTGAGTGCCCCTCTGCCTCTCAATTCCCTGAGCTTGTCCAAGACCATGTGAATGCTACCCAATCCTTCCCTAGGGCTGAAAACAATCCATTTTCAAATACATATAACCCTGGGTGGAGGAATCATCCTAACTTTTCTTGGCGGACACAAAACCAAGGGGTTATGGGTAACCAACCCCCTAGGCACCCATTCCAAGTCCCACCAACCCATATCCACCAACCTCAAGTGCAACCTCCGTATGTCCAACCCAATAGGAGTCCAAGTTTTGAAGAAAAGGTTTTGAGTGCCCTGCAAGACATTTAATCTTAATCCCAACTCCTCCACTCTCACATACAATCTATAGCAAAGTTAGAAGCCCAAATTGGACAACTAGCTATTGCTATCAATAAGAGAGAGACAGGAACATTGCCGAGTCAGCCCCAACAAAACCCTAAAGGTCAATGTCGAGTAGAGATAGTTCCTACATCTAATGAACAAGTTCAGTCCATAACTACCCTTAGGAGTGGTCGACACATTGATAATCAGGTTGGAGAGGAGTCCTTGGGTACCACAAATGAAGGGTTAGACAATTCAGCCCCTAATGAGCCTTATCAGTTAGAGAGTGAACCAAATTCAAAGGAGTCAGTCTCTCCTTCCCCTTCCTTAGAGCCACAGTCTAAGACCTCTTCCGATGGATCTTATATCCCTAGGGCACCCTTTCCTTAGTGTCTTGACATGGCCCCACCATTAGAAAAAGCACAGCTAAGATAGATGATATTCTTGAGACTTTTAAACAAGTCAAAATTAATCTCCCCCTCTTAGATGTCATTAAGCAAGTCCCTGCTTATGCTAAGTTTCTCAAAGACCTATGCACTCAAAAGCGTAAATCTAAGACCCATGTGTCTAAGAAGGTCTTTCTCACCAAGCAAGTTAGCTCTCTTTTGAAGTTTGACACCCCACCTAAATATAAGGACCCTGGAGTACCCACTATTTCTTGTGTCATAGGTGATCACTCCATCCATAGAGCCCTCCTTGACCTTGGTGCGAGTGTCAATCTACTCCCTTACTCGGTGTATGAGCAACTAGGGTTAGGAGAATTGCAGCCTACATCAGTTACCTTGCAGCTAGCCGACCGTTATGTGCGTAAGCCTCGAGGAGTCATTGAGGATGTCTTAGTGAAAGTTGATCGGTTCTTCTTCCCTGTTGAGTTTCTTGTCTTAGATATGGAACCTGTCTGCAATACCACACACCAAATCCCCGTCATTCTAGGTCGCCCCTTCCTTGCCACTGCTAATGCTTGTATCAATTGTCGAACGGGAGTGATGGAGATATCATTTGGGAATATGAATGTGAGACTTAACGTGTTCCATGCATCTAATCAGCCACCTCTTGAGTGTGACTTTGAGTGCTTAATGGTTGACCATTTAGATGACCTAGTCAATGAAGCCCTCCCCCTTACCCTAATGAGAGATGCTCTTAAAATGACTTTACTATACCCAGGGTTAGAGGAGTCCACTATTGACCCATCTTTGGAGGAGGTCCATAGCCAACTAGCGGCTGCTAGTGTTCCCGAGTCTTCCTCTTGGAAGCCCCAGGTAGAGCCCTTACCTATATCAGCTTCTACACCTCTTAAGCCCTCCATAGAGTCACCACCTAAGCTTGAATTGAAAAACTTACCCATCTCTCTTAAGTATGCTTTCTTGGGACCCAAGGACACTCTCCCAGTCATTATTTCCTCTAGTTTGACTAGTGACCAAGAGAGTAGATTGCTTACCGTCCTTGTCACACATAGGAGAGCCATAGGATGGACGGTAGCTGACCTTAGGGGGATTGACCCATCCATTTGTATGCACAGGATCCACTTAGAGGACACGGTCAAACTCTCGAGAGAAGGACAACGGAGGTTGAACCCTAACATGTGGGAGGTAGTCATGAAGGAGGTGGTTAAGCTTTTAGATGCAGGTATCATATACCCTATCTCTGATAGTGAGTGGGTGAGTTGTCTAGATTCACTGTTAAGTCCAATTCATCGGGAGAGTTAGTCCCTACTAGGGAAACCATAGGGTGGAGAGTGTGTATAGACTATCGGAAGTTAAATTCCATGACCCGAAAGGACCATTTTCCCTTGCCATTCATTGACCAGATCTTAGAAAAACTAGCAGGTCAGGACTTCTATTGCTTTCTAGATGACTACTCAGGGTATAATCAGGTACCTGTGTTTCCGGGGGATCAGGAGAAAACCACCTTCACTTGTCCGTTTGGTACATTTGCTTATAGACGTATGCCATTTGGTTTGTGTAATGCTCCTACTACATTTCAGCGTTGTATGATGTCCATATTTTCTGATATGATTGATAAATTTATGGAAGTTTTTATGGATGATTTTTCTGTTTTCGGTGCTTCATTTGATGAGTGTCTCCATAATTTATCTCTTGTGCTTAAACGTTGTGAGGAGACTAATTTGGTTTTGAGTTGGAAAAAAAGTCATTTTATGGTTCAAGAGGGCATTGTTT
Organism: Saururus chinensis; assembly: GCA_035235625.1. Taxonomy (NCBI): domain Eukaryota; kingdom Viridiplantae; phylum Streptophyta; class Magnoliopsida; order Piperales; family Saururaceae; genus Saururus; species Saururus chinensis. The sequence continues at coordinate 29,546,546 of CP141142.1, forward strand.
TAGGTCATGTTGTTTCCAAACGTGGTATTGAAGTAGACAAGGCCAAAGTTGACCTAATAGCTAACTTGCCTCCACCCACTACGGTAAGACAAGTTCGTTCTTTTCTTGGCCATGCCGGTTTCTATAGGCGATTCATCAAGGACTTTAGTAAGATTTCCCGGCCCTTGTGTCATTTGTTGGCTCAGGATGTTCCTTTTGAGTTTGATGATGCCTATACGAAAGCTTTCACCAAGCTTCGTGCACTCCTCTCTACCACCCCTATTATTCAACCCCCTGATTACTCCCTACCATTTGAGATTATGTGTGATGCCTCTGACTATGCTATGGGTGCAGTCCTTGGCCAAAGAGTGAACAAAGTCCCCCATGTCATTTATTACACTAGTAAGACCCTTTCTGATGCCCAATTAAACTATACCACTATAGAAAAGGAATTGCTAGCTGTTGTCTATGCCCTTGATAAATTCTGATTGTACCTTTTAGGGTCAAAAATCATTATCTTTTCTGACCATGTAGCCTTACGCTACCTTCTTTCTAAGAAGGATACCAAGCCTAGGCTCATCCGATGGATTTTACTCCTTCAAGAGTTCAATTATGAGATTAAAGACAAAAAGGGTGTTGAGAATGTTGTGGCTAATCATTTGTCTAGGATCTTACTTGAGGAACCTTCCAACCCTGAACCACTTGATGATTCTTTCCCCGATGAGCAACTCTTTGTTGTCTCTACCAATTCACCCCCCTGGTTTGCCCATATCATTAATTATCTTGTTGTGGGTCGCATTCCCTCTAATTGGACTAAACAGGACAAAGATTTATTCTTTTCTCATGTTAAGCACTATTATTGGGATGACCCTGATCTTTTTAAGTTTTGTTCTGACCAGATTATTCGTCGATGTGTGCCTGATAGTGAATTCCATAGTATTCTCACATTTTGTCATTCTCATGCTTGTGGCGGTCATTTTGGGGAAAAGAAAACTGCTGCTAAGGTTCTTCAAAGTGGATTTTACTGGCCCACCTTGTTTAGAGATGCTCATGAGTTTTGTAAGTCTTGTGATAGATGTCAGCGACTAGGGGCCCTTTCTCGCGACTAGGGGCCCTTTCTCAGAGAGACATGATGCCTCTCCAACCCATCCTCATTGTTGAGATTTTTGATGTTTGGGGGATCGATTTTATGGGACCATTTCCACCCTCCTTTGGCTACACTTATATTTTGGTTGTTGTTGATTATGTTTCCAAATGGATTGAAGCCATAGCGATGAAAACCAATGACCATAAGGTTGTGGTGGTATTTCTCAAGGAACATATTTTTTGTCGATTTGGTACACCTAGGGCAATCATTAGCGATGGGGGTAGCCACTTTTGTAACCGTTCCTTTGAAGCTCTTCTTCGAAGATATTCCATCACACATAAAGTTGCAACCCCCTACCATCCTCAGACTAGCGGTCAAGTAGAGGTGTCTAATCGTGAGATTAAGAAAATCCTTGAGAAAACAGTGTGCCCTGATCGAAAAGATTGGTCCATGCGTCTTAATGATGCCTTATGGGCATATCGGACCGCTTATAAAGCCCCCATTGGCATGTCCCCTTACCGTCTTGTTTACGGTAAGGCGTGTCACTTACCCATTGAGTTGGAGCACCGTGTTTTTTGGGCCATTAAATCATTTAATTTCTACATGGACAAAGCTAGTTCCCACCACAAACTCCAACTTAATGAATTGGAAGAGATGCGTCATGAAGCTTACGAGATGCCAAATTATATAAACAAAGGACTAAGACTCTACATGACCGTTTAATCCATCGAAAGTCCTTTGCACCTAACCAGAAAGTTTGGCTCTTTAATTCTAAATTACGTCTCTTCCCAGGTAAGCTTAGATCTCGCTGGGATGGCCCCTATGTCGTTACTCAGGTTTTCCCTCATGGAGCAATTGAAATCTCTGACCCACAAGATAATCGGGTTTTTAAAGTTAATGGTCAGAGACTTAAGCCTGTCATTGAGAGAGATATTGAGAGGGGTGACATTGACTCTATTGATCCATTAATACATTAAGGGAGTACACACTGTCTGGCTGAAGACACAAAACTTAGCGCTTTTAGGGAGGCAACCCTTGTTTTATTCGATGTGTTTTTATGTGTATTTTCTCTTTTTTTCTTTTAGTTTTAGTTAACTTTCCTTTATTTAATCCATTTAGTGATTTTTTTTTATTTAGTAGTTTACTTAATTAACTGGATTTTTTTTATTATTCAAAAAAAAAAATTTGTGTTTTCCCGTTCAATCGAGACTGTTCCCGATCGATCGGTAAGTGCCGTTCGAACGGCTGAGTCGTCATTTTCATCGCACGCCGGCCAGTTCGGTTCCGCTGTTGTTTTTCCTCTGTCGTCTTCCGTACCCTATCCGGCGAGATTTTTGGTCGAAAATCGTCTCTTCCCTCCGAATTTTCACGTAGAATCCATTTCCGGAGTCAATTTGAGCTGAATCGGCCTCTATTTCACGTTGTCCCTCTATTTCACCGGTAAGCCCCAAATTCGATTTTTGAATTTTTCTTTCAATTTTTGACTAAATCAGGTGCAATTTTTTGTGGAAGTTTGTTAGAAATGTCTTGTATACTTTAGATTGATCGTTTGGTACAATTTGATTGAATGATTAATGCATTATGTTCGGTAGATTTCGGATTTTTCAGTCCGCACTATTTTTGTCAAAATTTTCAATTTTTGAGGCATTAATGAATCAGTTTATATGTACTTTCTTTATGAAAGATGCTCAATTTTCACTTGTACATATTATACTTTAATTTGGGACATTTCTGTTCAATTTTTTTTATAAGGGTATTTTCGTAATTTGACATTATTGGGCGTGTACAAAATTTTTCTGCTTTCTAGTCGCTTCTATATCACTTTTAGCACTTGTTTTTGAGCTTTTTGCAGATCTATGGCACATGGGTCTCGTCCTAAAGCTCCGAAGAAGAGGAAGGGAGCCTCTTCTACTTCACGTGCTTCATCGTCTACTACCGCCGCTGCCGATCTACCTCTTCGTGCTATTGTTTATGAGCGACAGGTGGAGTTTGTCCCCACCATTACTGCTGCCCAGTCATGGCTTATGGAGCAAGAGGATTGGTACTCCTTTTTCTCACAGATTGCAGCCCCTGACGCTCGCGTACATCATGAGTAGGTCCGATCTTTTTATGCATCCGCCGTTCTTAATGAGATGGGATATATTGTCAGCACCATTGGAGATATTACGATCATTGTCACACTAGATCTTATAGCTGCAGTGATGGGTCTCGCACGCTCCAACTTCACTTATCCCTCTTTTGCTGATTTTGCTTTTCCTAATGAGTATACTATCACGGGGACTCTTATGGGACAGGAGCGAGGCCCATCCCTCACATATGGATTGCCAACTTCTCTCATGACGCGGGACTATCGTTTTGCACATCTGATATTGGACTATGACATATGGTTCCACCGTCATGAGAAGGTTGACTTCACCTTAGCTCGCCTTCTTTATGTTCTGGGTCGTGCGGAGCGAATTCACATCGACTTGCCCTCCTTTGTCTTCGTACGGATGACAAATATAGTTTCTGGACCAGTGGATGCTCGATTAGCTTTTCCTTTTCTTTTGGAGCAAATTTTTGTTCACTTTCAATTGGATTTTCCTTCATATGCACCCACGAGCCGAGGTTTAGGGGTCATTTCCCAGGCGACCCTAAACCGGATGATCACACATCGTCCGCCTTGACCAGCATTCGACGAGGTGAATGAGGAGGAGCCAGCCACAGAGGGTGTATCAGAGGTTGCAGCTGAGCAGCACATTCCCGCACATGCTAACGACTCTTTCCTTGAGATGGAGCATCGTCTTCGCGGACATATTAATTCTTCTCTGGCACAGTTTCAGACGAGGCTTACTGCCCATATAGATGCTCAGATGGCTACTCAGATGATTGAGATGAGGGGACTTATACAGGGACTGTCTGATTTGATTCGTAGCCAATCAGCTCCGGCAGATGCAAATGATAGTGACTAGAGTTATACTGATGCCGATGATTCTGATGATGCTGATATTTAGCTGTGCAGGGGCTACTTTTATCTTTTCTTTTCTTTATTTTTTTTATTTTTTTTATTTTTATTTTTATTGTTATCTCTTTTCTGGTAGATTGGTATTTTAGGCTTGGGAAATTGCTCTTTACCTGTATGTTTCTCATGTTTTCTCCAATCCTATGTACTTCATTTTCAGATTAGTGGATTAGTTCTGCTTTCAGGTGATATCTTTCTTTCCCTCTCTTACTTATTCTTGTCATTGGAGTATATATATATATATATATATATAACATTGAGGATAATGTTCAATTTAGGTTTTGGGGTGTAGAAAGATATTTTTCTTTATTATTTCTCTTTTAGGATGTTTTAGAGTATTTTTTTTGTTTACTTTTAAGTGGGTTTTATCGTTTATTTTCTTTTAAAAGTATATGTCTGTTTTTAAAGAGATCAATTTCATGAAGAAAGTTCAAGTAATTAATTAAGTGATGAAAATGATTAAGTGAGTAATTTCTATTTTATTTTCATTATCTTGGATAATTGTGCTTATATTTTTAAATCACATTTCACACACATGAAACTTGTAGGAATATAATTTTATGACTTATTACTTGTAATCTTAGTGGGATATCTTTAACTGAGCATATATTTTTGAAAACTTGGCAATTGAGTAATTTTTAATATTTTATGATAGATCTTTATGCTTATCTTTTATTTGAAAAAAAAATGGAATAAGTGTGTATAGAAAAAAAGAATGAAAAAAAAATTAAAAAAAAAGTTGAAAAAAAATAGATTGAATGAAAAAAAAAATGTTTGTTTCTCTTTTTACTGAGTAACCGGACCTTATGCCTAGGCAAGTATAAGGGATTGCGTCAAAAGGTGAAAAGTTGAAATAAATTCTTTTATGACTTGCTTGGTTTTGTGGCTTTTATAGTTCGATTTATTAAGCCTGAGGGGTGTTTCAACACCTAGTGCCTTGAGCCAACTGGATTAGGGACACTAGCCTAACACTTGTTACATGGACTATTTAGAAAGCTTAATAGAACTAAGTATTGCACAAGTCATATTTTGATGTATATTATGCTCTTATTTCCTGAATTCAATTGAATTTGATGGCTATTACATGAGGGTTTATTATGAGGTGTTAAAGATGAAAGATTGTCATTGTTATATTTTTGAATTAGTGAACTTTAATGAGCTTGGTTAAGGGGTCACATAAGATATGCTTGTTAATAAAGAATGAAATTGTATAGCTACAAAGTTTCTACACTTTATGTTTTTGAAATGTATATATGTAGTTGCACAATTATTTCTAAGATGGGGTTATAAAATGGATTATTCCTTACTTGAAAATGATCAGATCTTAATTGTTTACTTGTTTCAAGTATTTGTGGTTGGTTCTTTTTAAAAATAGTTATGTGTTTTTAAGATAAGATTGTTTTTCAAATTTTTGTTTTCTTGTTTGTTTGTTTTATTTTTCTTAGGTTTCAATGTTTGTGGGTATCATTACTGCAAACCCTCACGAGACACAACTCGTCCAACTAGGGACACCTAGGGGTTTAAAGGCTTGTTGCATACGCTAAATGCAATCGTGATTCCCTACAAAAGTGGCTTTTATTTATTTTTCTAGATTAGTTGTTTTATTTTGTTTTTGTTTTGCTCGATGACTAGCAAAATATAGGTTTGGGGGTATTTGATAAGTATGAAATCTATATCTATTTTATATGTCTTTTTACCTTATTTGCTAGTATAGATTAGGTTAATTTAGAGTTAGTTATGGTTTATTTAGATTAAGATAGATATTAGTATTTTAGTTTAATTATTAATAATTTGTAGTTATTAGTAGTTTAGATGTGTATTTAAATCAAGTTGGAATTTTAATTACATTATACATGTCTAAAGTATGATATTTTATATTTTGTAGGAAAAGTGCGTTTATCGAAGTACTTGGACGATGTTTAAAATAGTTCAAAATAATCTTAACATGCTTTAAAGTGATTTGGACAACGTTTCGGAGTTATAAACAAGTTGGAAATGAATATGGACATGAAGAAAAGCTTAATGAACAGAATATGGACTGTCCAGATTGCAGAAACACTGTAGCCGTTCGAACAGGGTCACTTACCATTCGATCGGGATAACATGAATTCAGACAAAAATACAGTTCAAGCGTTCGAACGGGCATGCAGGGCGTTCGAACGACATAACATGCAGTTTCCTAGTTTGACCCAAATTTCAATCCTTTTCATATTGGACTTCTTCCTACGGATCTTATGCCTATAAAAAGACATATTTGGCTTGAAACCAGGGGATTCCAGTAGATTTTATGAAGAGAAAAAGGAAGAAGAAGATGGAAGAGAACTCAAAGCTTTCAATGGAGATTCAAGTGCTTTCTTCTACAATGGAAGGCTAGACTTTTCTTTTACTTAGGAGTTGATGAAGCTATAGATAAGTTTCAGTTTCTTTTCTTTTTAATTTAAATCTCAGTTATGAATGATGACAATTGTATGATAAAGATTTTCTTTTTAATAAAAGAGTTTTTAATGTTTATTCAAGTGTATGTTGATTTATTGTCTTGTAGATGATAGATTGATGTGGTTTTGATATTTTCATCAATTCTAATTTCTGTGATTTAGATAAGATGGTCATACAATAGTTTTAATGTTTCGATAATTAATGACTTGGATGAGTTATACTAAGATTAGATGGGTCATGCCTATAGCTAGTTTAGTGTAGATGATTCGTGTTATTGTCGAAGATAGTTCATGTCATGGAATTTAATTAATGATTCTTTTTGAAGTAATTCTAGCTTGTAGCTGAGAATACTTATTCATATTCACACTAGATTTAGGTTAAAAGTTAAGGAATTGTTATGGTTCTATAGTGCATTCGATTTCCTAAGTAAATTCCATCATATTAATCTCTTGTTTTTAAACTAGTTGATTTCTTTCTTTTGCTTAATTTAAGTTTAAGTTCTTTCTAGTTTTTAATCAGCAAATTCCTCTTTAGATTTAGTGATAATTCATCCACCCCTGAGGTTCGACAACCCTTAAATATTTATCCTAGTACAATTACCTTGTACACTTGCAAAGAGTTTAATTATAAATGATCAATGCCTCACACTATTGTCTTCAATACTGACTGAATCTTTCTATCGCAGTTCTGACTAGAGTTCTTCAGGCTTTAGGGAACCAACCTCCATATGAGCACTACATATCACCCTTAGTTAGATGGTCAGATAGAGGTTGTTAACTATGGCTTGGAGCAGTATTTATGCTACTTTGTTAAGGATCAGCCTCACTGGTGGCTTCAGCTTCTTCCTTGGGCGGAGTGGTCATATAATACGGTCTGTCACACATGCACCGGATTTACGCAATTTGAGGTTGTTTATAGCCATCCTCCACCTACAATATTGTCATATGTACCTCAGTGTTCTTCTATGGCTAAGGTTGAGTATATGTTGTAAACCCAAGATGAAGCTCTTTGTCATCTTAAAAGTAATTTGGTTGCCACTCAGAATCACATGAAGTAGGTGTACGATAGAAGGCATTCTGATAGGGAATTCCAAGTGGGCGATTTGAATTATGTATTGGTCTTGCCCCAGCACCAGACTAGTTAGTTTCAGGCAGAACATTCTAAGTTGGCCCCAGGTTAATGGTCCTTATCCTATTTTGGAGCAAGTTGGCCTGATGGCATATTGCCTTGACTTATTGGATGGCTCTTTGATACATCTTGTGTTCCATGTCTCCTGCCTATGGCATTTTATTGGTGATCAATCCCAAGTATCTCAGGTTCCTCCACTGCCACTCATGGGCTCTCCTACACCAATTCCTCTTACGCCAACCTCCATTGTTGATAAGAGGCGGGTACATCACTCTGGTCATATCGTTATGGAGGTTCTGGTTGTGTGCAAGGGCTAGCCCCTAGAGGATGCGTCCTCGCTACTCGAGGATGAGTTCTTGGATTGGTTTCCTACATGGTCACCTTGAGGACAAGGCAAAAGTGGAGCGTGGTGGAGTGTTGCATACACCTAGTAGATACCACTTGGAGATAGCTCCCGCCCTTGGTTGCAGCCCTTGATTGCCCTGATATTACTTTTCATTTATAGAACTTACTATGTTTAGGAATTTTCTTTGCAATACTTTCCTTTCTAGGTTTGATAAGTTGTAACATAGGAGAATAATAGATTCTGGATTGTAATAGACTGATTGCGGGCCTACCCAATTGGTTGACGCCCCACAACTGGCTCTCCCCTCCTTGGGAGATGTGCCACCCTTATAAGGGGGTCTTCTTCTTCCTTTTGTTTTTATGAAAAGAGAATCGAACTTGCTTTCTTCTGCTTTCGTCTACTTCCTCCCCTTTCTTGTTCTTATTTGGAACACAACAAGAACCTCCCCTTACCCTGAGACTTTTCTCTCTTTGTGGCCCCAAGGAGGTAGATAGATCCTTCCCTTACCCCTATATTTTTGCATCTCTAGAATGGTATCTCAATAAACAAACTATTTTAGGACATAGAATACCCTCGATTTAGCTAAGTTAACATTTTGAATGACTTAAATCAAGTAAGAAACGGCTCCGAAATGGAGAACATAGGCCAGGAGATAGGGGAAACCCAGAAGAAATAGGAAAATGGGTTGGAATTGAATAGGAAACCCACCCCTATTCATAGGGGACGGGGCTGTTGGATGTACACCATGTGGTGCACATCTAGCATGCCCAACCATGCCACGCAGAGCACAGATGGGTGGCACTCTAGACATCATACGTCCTACAACGCACATGCTAGTGCACTAATGTAGCCACTATTGTCAGTTATTAAAAATATTTTTTTAAAACAAATTTGATTTCAAGACTTCAAATGACCATAACTCCCACAAGAGAACACAAGGGTAGGTTATATTGCATTTTTAAGGTGAGGACCACCCACGATATGTTTCTTGATTTAGCCTACCCTCCTAGCATCTGATTTATGGTTTCTTAGGCTCGATAAGTTGGCTCTCCAAACTCTATCAAAGACCTATAGGATACAACAAATCGAGCTCAAAATAGTTCAAATTCAATAAAAATGGTTCACAAGGCCCAAAACTCTCTTATGGGCCCAAAATTTTCATTTTCAAAGCTTTAGAAAATTGCGGGTTGTTACACTCCTTCAAACCCCTCCTCCAATCAAAGCCCTCCTTAATTGTTGTTGTTGAAGCCTCTTTAAAGTCCCTTTGTGATTCAACTCAATACCATTGTGTTGTATTTGTGATGGTTATTGCTCAACTTTATTCCATAAAGAGATTATAAAATAAAGTTTTCACCTCTCATTAATTTTCTTTCAATTTGTATAGGTGGATTATGGAAGAACCTTAATCATAAAGTATATTTTTTTCTCTAAAAAAAATATTCTTCTCCTTATTTTAATTCACCACAAACTAGCCCTTAAATAGTCTCTTAAGTTGGTTAGGGTTTTAGTCTCCTATTTGGAAAGAAATTCACTCCAAGTTGTCTTAAACTAGGCAACTAGTCACAGATCAAACAATCATTCCACAGGGCAATCAAACACCGAATCAATTGATCCTTTTATCAAAAAAATTCATCGAGAAAGGTTCTAGAATCCATCTTTCAACTACTGATTGATCCTTCTAAGCTTGCAATCGATTGTTCATGTTATTGTAATCAGCAAATTACACAACTAATTGATTTAATCATCACAAGTGACGATTGATAGGTCAACAACTAAAAAATCTATAAAAAAACCCAAAAACATTCATCATAGAATGATATATTCTCAAGTTTGATCGATTGCTTATAAATAACATTAGTGATATATTTTTTATCCAAAACTCTCAAAAATACTTTTTAACGATTTTCTAGGTTAAATCTAAGTATTTGTGTTTATCACTTTTAAATCTTCCACCTTGAAATCAGAATTCATCAACTCATCTTTTTCAAGTCAATCATTTCTAAATTCGACTTTGATCACATCACAAATCCATATAAGATTCTTAAGACTAAAACATTTACCCTTTTATATATAATTCTAATCATCAAAATAAAATCGATTACAAAACATAACTCAATATATTCTAACAATAACACTCTACAATCTTTTAACAAGCTCAACATAAAAGCTAGTATGGGTCAAATGTACCAATCTAACATTGGCACGAGTGAAGTGGTAGGAAGGGTGCCCCAATGAAAAGACATACTCTCTCCGTCTCAAAATAAGTGTCCTCTTTGATTTTTAAAAGTAAAATAAGTTAAAATTAGTTTAATTGGAAAAGCCAAATAGGTCTCTGTCCCAAAATAAATAGCCTCTTTAATTTTTTAAAATAAAATAAAATAAATATTAATTTTTTAAAAAAAAATATTTTAAAATAAAAAAATATATACTTAATTTTTCTCTCTAAAACTTGTACAAATTATAAATAAGACAAATAAATACCCCAACACGGTGTCAAAATATACAAGCTATATCTGTTTAACCTGATGGGCAATGACATGTAGGCACATGGGATGGGACTCGCCTGATAATTTTTGGCCGGGGATTGCTGCAGGAAAAAAGAAACAAAAATAGAAGGTAGGTTACCCCAAGTGGGCCCAGGGATGCCAGCAGTCATGTCATTTATGGCAAATGGTCCCCACAAGAGCTGGAATCTTACCTCGGTTCAAAGAGCAGGGGTCACTAGTAAAGACAGTTGGTGGGGCATTTATGGGATGGAAGGTGAAAAATGGCGATAAAGGGCAGGCAGCCTCGTCAGTGAATTTAAAGCCCACCAACGACAATTTAAAGCCCACCCACGAAAGCAGATGCTGCTCTGGCCCCCACCTCCGGCTTTCCTTTCTTTTAAAACTCTTGCCTCCCTCTTTGCATTTAATCTACAAATAGTGCCATCCATTGACTGTCAATACTGGCTTGATCATTTCCTTATGATTGTCAGAATAAACTGATATGAATAAGCCAACAAAAAGAAGCTTTAAATTGGCTATGATTCTTTTTTTAGAAGGCTTAATTACCCATAATACCTGAAGAAGCTTTTAATTAGCGAATACACTAAACGCTTTCAAACTGCACATTTTTTTTCATAACACAACCCATAATACCTGAAGAGATGTGGTTTTCCCCTTGATCTCACAATCGGTAGCTCGGTAAAGTGCATATTGTTCAATAAATAACATGATATTGCCTCCATCCTAATTTATAGTTTTATTTTTAAAAAAATATTAATGACTCTATTTTGTTAAATTTAAGGATCATAAGTTTATTTTTTTTCTAAAAGAGGTGGGTTTCACCGTTTAATAAAAACTATTATTTTATTCAAATATAATTATTAATATATGATAAAAGGAGTATACTATATAAACTTGTTTTAATACAATTAGTAGATTGGTGGTTTATCTGCTTTTACGGCCATGGCAAATCTTGTATCAAAGAGACTTCAATAGGCAAAGTTTTCAAAGTCAAGGGTAGAAATTTTACAAGCACAATGTGGACATGTTGGTTGCTCTTTGTTGAGGAAGTAGTTGTACCATGTTAGTCGTAGGGACATGGGTATGCCTAGAGTACTGTACCTAGAACAAGAGTACTGAGAGCAGGCCACTCTCAAGCCTCACCTGCCTCCAGCCCACCGGGCATGTGCACTACCCCACACTCTATAGCTGTAAATCACATATTAAAAACCGGGTCTACATAACATTCTTCTTTGACGTGACTTGTTCTTCTACTCCCCTCCACCAAGAGCTCTCAGCATTTGCTTACATTGTGGGCCTTTCAGTAGGCGGGGTGCTGACCTCAACAGAAGGGAAGCAATTGTAATGCTTTTCACTTGTTAATGCCACAATGATGAAGAAGCAATTAGGAGCCGTCTATTTGAAAATTAATGGCGCATACATCAGTACCTTACATGGTAGTGTTAGGTGAAAATTAATGGCGCATACATCAGTACCTTTCCATGGTAGTGTTAGGTGTCATGAAGCTAATGCAGGGTGGGCTGAATATATACGGAGGGGGAAGTAATATTTATATTATATTTTTTATACTCTATAGGCCGTATACCTTATTTGATTGGATGGAGAACAAGTAGATCTCATATTATATGAGATTTACTTTTGCCTATTTAAGTATAAGTGTTAATGTATGACATAGAGTGTAAAGAAAATGAAATAGGAATATTAACTTCTATTAAGGTTTAAGACAAAATTCAAACAAGAATTTTTATACCTTATATACTAATATTATAATGGTTGGTGCCAAAAAAATTATTAATATGATTAGTAAATAAAAAAACTAGTTGTTCAATTAATAAACTGGACTTACGCTTCTCGTGTTACAACAAATTTATTGAGAGTTCCTTTTTTAAATTATGTTGATTTATCTATTATTTTTTATGGATTTCACATTCTAATTTAAAATTTATGCTATGCATATATTATTTTTATTAAAATACATACAAACAAAACAAAGATATTGATAATGAAAAAATATACTTAGAAGTAAAAATAATATAAATTTAAAGAAAAAAATTAATATGTAAACACTTTAGCATGAGGTAAGGTCAAGTTATTTAAAGTGTGTCTGCATATTCTTTTACATGGGTTTTACTATCAAAATCGTGCGGACAAAAAATATGTGGGCTTGTGTCAAGCACATATGAACGAGATTCAAATAAAATTATAAAGATTAGAGAATAATACTCCTCTATCACACATTAATAGCTACATTTGGTAATAAATTTAGTTCTTTATTAATAGCTTCATTTGTTCAATTTAAGTGGTTGAGTCCTTCAAAAAAATTATCATAAGCTTATTTTCACTTGACAATGTGACAATGATGAAGAAGCAATTAGGAGCCATCAATTTGAAAAATAATGGCGCATGCATTAGTACTCTACATGGTAGTATTAGGTGTCATGAGGCCAATGCAGGGTGGCTGATATATATGGAAGGGGAAATAATATTTATACTATATTTTTTAATATTCTATAGGCCTTATACTATATTTGATTGGATAGAAAACAAATAGATCCCATATTACATGAGATTTACTTTTGCTTATCCAATTATAAGTGATGGTGTAAGACCTATAGTATAGAGAAAGTGGAGTAGGAATATTTACTTCTATTTTGAGGTTTAAGGCAAATTTTAAATGATATTTTGTACCTTATATACTAATATTATAATGGTTAGTGCCAAAAAAAGTGTTAATACGATTAGTAAATTAAAAAAATTAGTTGTTCAATTACTAAACTAGACTTAGGCTTCTTGTGTTACAACAAATTTACCGAGAGTTCCTATTGAAATTATGTTGTTTTATCTATTATTTTTATGTATTTCATATTCTAATTTAAAATTTATGCTATTCAAACAAAACAAAGATATTGATAATGAAAAAATATACTTAGAAGTAAAAATAATCTAAATTTAAAGAAAAAAATTAATATGTAATTATGCATCGTACTTTAGTGTGTGGTAGCTAGTGTGGTTATTTAAGACGTGTTTGCCTCTTCTTTTACATGGGTTTTACTATCAAAATTGTGCAAACAAAAAGCATGTAGGCTTGTGTCAAATACATATAAATGAGATTCAAATTAAATTATAAAGATTAGATAATAATACTCCCTCTATCCCACATTAATAGCCGCATTTGGTAATAAATTTAGTTCTTTATTGTTAATAGCTCTATTTGTTCAATTTAAGTGGTTGAGTCCTTCAAAAAGAGTATTATAAGCTTATTTTCTCTTTTCTTAAATGTGGGTTTCACCATTCAATAAAAATAACTATTTTTACAAAAATAACTATTATATTAGATAGGGGGAGTATAATTTAATAGATTGACACGTTGTATTTGAGAATTAAGAGAAATGAGACTTGTATATAGGATGGGAGGAGCATGATTGAGTATTCCTACAAAGAGAAAATGTGCAATAGAGTTGAGGCTTTGGGTGGTAAATGCATACCAAGTGTGAATTGATAACCCTTATGCTAAGTAGTGATTGAGATTTTAGTAAAAGTTATAAGATAAATTAATAAAAATAAACCCATATAAGTAGTAATTTATGGTAACAAAAAAGGCCACTCAATAGGTCTTTCTCATCCTTTTATAAATAGATATTAGGAGCTTTGTTTCAAGCATCTCATTTTAAAAGGCACCATAATATGGGGCTCTATCTTTTGGTAATTAATAAAAACAAACCCATATAAGTGCTAATTTATGGTAACAAAATTGCCACTTAATATGTCTTTCTCATCAATATTAGGAGCTTTGTTATTGTGTCTCATTCGCTCCTCTTAAGGCAACATAATACGGTGTCTTATCTTTTGGTAGGAAGAATTGTTTATGTTCCCTACTCACTATGAGCCCAACGTAAGGAACACATAAAGGTTGTTCATTAATAAGATTGATGACGCACACACTAGTACATGATAGCATCATCGGTGCTAGCATGTGCGCTATTGATCATAAAAATAAACAATCCCTAGTTGCTTATGCGGGGTTTATAGTGAGCATAGAGCATGAAAAATTCTTCCTTTTGGTAGGGGTTTAGACAATTGCCTAAGTGGCCCAAGCCTTGAGCTAACCTTGTGCTAATGTGTACTAACATGTGTGTTATTAATTTTTAAAACTGAGTCTCATGATTCCTTGCCATAGGTACATTGTCAAAGTGGAACATTAGAATAATTTTTTTAACATATGGTACAATTGCATAATATACAATAGTAACATACTAATTCAACTATAGTAAGAAAAAAATATAACAATTCAATGTTAAATAAATAAAATAACATGATAATTCATACTTGAATAAAGAGCATGTTCACTCATATATGTATATACGATGAGTAGGCTTTAGCAACATGTTACAATGCTCTAAGAGGTGGGTTGCTCTACTTCTAGCAAGTCCCAAAGACAAGATACTCTTAATTATAAAGGAAACCGTTGAATAAATATATTTAAAAATTCATACGATTAGTAGTGGGAAAAACAAGATATTGGATAAAGATAAATGCTTATCTTTCTTTTTAGCCCCACTCTATGATGTGATAAATTAAGGGCCCATATGGGTCTCACTAACATCACACCATGATTCTTTTATAAATAACCTATAAAGATCAATGTTGATAGTGATACTTTCCCATAGTTTACTTTAGACTAATGTTTTTAATAATTTTTAGATTGATTTTGGACAAGTTTTTTATTGAAGGTGAAATCCCCTTCAACCCAAGTTTTTATGAAAAAATAAAAGATAAAATATTATTTATATTTTATAATAATATTTTTATTTATTTTTAAAGTAAAATTAAATAAATTTATTAAAAAAGTAAATATATTTTTACTAAACACAAAAATAAGCTTATTACTTATGATAGGGTTAGAAAAAGCAGCTTATTTTAATTTGATTATATTTTGGTGTTATAAAAAATTGATTAATCCGTGGCATAACCGTTATTTATAAAAAAGTCAAGGGTAGTTCTCACCCGGCTCTGCCAAGGTGCCACTTTTGCCCGCCACCTAAGACAGCACTAACCATCCCCCCTTCTCTGAGCCACGTGTTAGACAAACTGAAATATATTTCGACGGGTGGTTATCGTCCACGTGTACGGTTAAGATCATGCGAGGAATGGAACCTCCTCACATGCTTTCCCCTTCTTTTCTGCTCCTCCCTAATATTTAATTAATTTAGCTTTTTACTTTTTGCTTTTTATATTTTAGTCCCTCAGGCAGAAATAAAAGCCTGCCATCTCCTCCCACCAATCTCCACTCTCTCTCCGACACACTGCGCCTTTTTATGGCGACAGCGACCAAAGCAGCGGAGCTGGCTGGGCCTCTCCCACCTCTCCCCCCTCCGGTGAACCTCGCCGGAGCTCCGACGTCGAGCATCGTCTCTGCGGCCAGCAAGTAGCTGGTAGCGGGCGTGCTTCTTCTACCATTTTAGCGTCTGGGCTGGCTCTTCGTTTCCACTGGTCCCTTCCTTCACTGCTGCTTCCCATTTTCTCATTCGAATCTTCTGCTCGTTCTCCGTCTTTTACACTGAAATCTTTCGGAGGAAGGCGAATGCGACTGCTGTTTTTCGGAGAATCGTTCAAATCCTTCGCTCGGGCTTGTTTGGGTGTCGAAAGGTTCGATTTTGGGTGGACTTGAGGAGGTTTCTGAGCCTTGGCTTCCCACAATCTGTGCCTGTTTTGTCACACAGTTATTCTGTTTCCGAACATATTCCCCCATTTCCGAGCTTTCTGGCAAATACCCAGCTGGGAAAAGCTCTGATCTTCAGCTCATTCCCTTGCTAACCCACTTGGTCAGCGGTCCTGTGTTCACTGACAATACCCGGACCCCCTCCAGTGGCGGCCATGGAAAGACTCAGCTCCCATTAGCTAAAAAAATACCTCTCCGGCATTGCCAATCTCAGGAAAAGCTGAGATCTTTACTGCATTCTCCCACGAACTTGCCATCTTCTGCAATTTTTGGCAACTCCATTGATCCATTAATGGCGGCCTAGAGTTCAGAGAATGACGAAGCGGTCGGCCCTCTTCTTCGCGGTTTTGTTTGTCGTCGTCCTCCGCCTGGCAAGGTCCGAGGATCCGAAACTGAATGACGATGTATTGGGCCTGATCGTCTTCAAGGCGGATCTCCGGGACCCGCAGGGGCGCCTGTCGACGTGGTCCGAGGACGACGACTCCCCCTGTGGCTGGGCCGGCGTCCGCTGCGACCCCCGCAGTGGCCGCGTAACGGAGCTCGCTCTCGACGGCCTCGCCCTCTCCGGCCGCATTGGCCGCGGCCTCCTCCAGCTCTCAGCCCTCCGACGCCTCTCCCTCTCCCGCAACAATTTATCAGGCACCCTCCCACCGGGCCTCGCCCGCGCCATCCCCGCCCTCCGCCTTGTTGACCTCAGCGTCAACGCCTTTTCTGGCAGCATCCCCGACGAGCTATTCCAAAAATGCCGCTCCCTCCGCTCCATCTCCCTGGCCGGGAACCAAATCTCCGGCGAGATCCCACAGAGCCTGGGTGGGTGCACGACGCTAGCGGCCGTGAATTTGTCGTCGAACCGGCTGTCGGGGCGGCTACCGTTGGGGCTTTGGGGGCTCAGCGGGCTCCGATCGCTCGACCTCTCAGACAATATGCTCGAGGGGGAGATCCCGAGAGGGATTGACGGGCTCCACAACCTGAGGACGATTAGCCTCAGGCGCAACAAGCTGTCAGGGATCTTGCCCGACGATATCGGCGGCTGCCCACTGCTGAAGTCAATGGATTTCAGCGAGAATTTGCTCTCGGGCGGCCTTCCAGGGACAATGCAGAAGCTCACTGGGTGTACCTTTGTGAGCCTTCGAGCAAATTCATTCACTGGAGGGCTTCCGGATTGGATTGGTGAGATGGGGAGTCTTGAGCATCTCGATTTGTCCGACAACGAATTTGCAGGTGAGATCCCTGGTTCAGTGGGTAATTTGGCTTTGTTGAAGGAGTTGAATCTTGGCGGAAATGGGTTCACCGGCTGGTTGCCGGATTCAATGTCAAACTGCAAGAGCCTTATGACCGTTGATTTCAGTCGAAACTCGTTGTCTGGTAATCTTCCACAATGGATTCTTGAGTCTGGTATTCAGAAATTGTCGATTTCGGGCAATAGGTTCAGTGGAGAAATTGGAATTACTTCGGGCTTCCACATTATCCAGATCCTGGATTTGTCGAGCAACTCGTTTTCTGGAGACATTCCGTCGAACATTGGGGCTTTAAGCAGCTTGCAGTACTTGGATTTTTCTAGGAATTCTTTTCTGGGTGAGATACCGAAGAGCATTGGGGAGTTGAAGGCCGTGCAGGTTCTGGACATGAGCGAGAATAGCTTGAATGGCAGCATTCCCTCTGAAATTGGAGGAGTTATTGCTCTGAAGGAGCTGAGATTGGAGAAGAACTATCTTACCGGCAAAATCCCAACTCAGATTGCAAACTGTTCATCCCTTACTTCATTGTAAGTTTTTATGTTACTTTCATTGTTTTATGCGTTTTTAAATCTCTGAAGGAGCTGAGATTGTTGCATTGTGAGTCATTCTTGAAATAGGATATCAATGGGTCATCAAACAGAGCATCATGGAGTGTTTCACCTATGTGACAAAAATGGATTCATAATTTTGTTTACCTGTTCACACCTAGCACTCTAAATCTTCAAGCATAGATCCCATTGTTCATGTTATTTAAATTTATAGAACATTTTCTGCAGGTAAAAAGACTTGATTGTAATTTTTCTTTTCTTATTTTTATAATCTGTTTTCCTCAGGATATTGGCAAGCAACCGCCTTACAGGTTCTATCCCCCCTTCCATAGCCAATCTTACCAACCTTGAAATCATAGATGTCTCTCGAAATAATCTATCTGGTACCATCCCAAAACAACTTGCTAACCTTGCGCATCTGAGTGCTTTCAACATTTCCCATAATCACCTCCAAGGTGAGCTGCCTGCTGGTCCATTTTTCAACACCATTCCACCCTCTTCACTCTCTGACAATCCGTCTCTTTGTGGGTCTGTTGTTAATCGGTCTTGCCCTGCTGTATTACCAAAGCCAATTGTCCTCAATCCGAACTCCTCTGAACCCAGCTCCAGTGGAGGCCCCTTAACGAATAATTTACGCCACAAGAAGATCATTCTTAGCATCTCTGCCCTTATTGCAATTGGAGCAGCAGTTGTAATTGCCCTTGGGGTGGTCCTTGTAACACTTCTCAACTTGCGTGTCCGTTCATCCACCTCTCGTTCTGCAGTTGCACTAACCCTTTCACGCACAGGAGATGATGACAACTTCTCAAATTCCCAAGCTACTGATTCAAACTCTGGTAAGCTTGTGATGTTCTCTGGGGAACCAGAATTTAGTGCTGGAACCCATGCCCTCCTGAACAAGGACTGTGAGCTTGGGCGTGGTGGATTTGGTGCAGTCTACCGAACTGTTCTTCGTGATGGAAGGCCTGTTGCCATTAAGAAGCTCACAGTCTCAAGCCTTGTCAAATCTCAAGAAGACTTTGAAAGAGAAGTTAAAAAGCTTGGAAAAGTCCGCCATGGGAATTTAGTTGCCCTTGAAGGATACTACTGGACTCAGTCGTTGCAGCTTCTGATTTATGAATTTGTCTCTGGGGGTAGTCTCTACAAACATCTTCACGAGAGCTCTGCCTCTTCAGTCTCCCTTTCTTGGCAGGATCGATTTGACATTATTCTTGGGATGGCAAAGGGCCTGGATCACTTGCATAAGATGAATGTGATTCACTACAACCTAAAGTCAAGCAACATCTTGATTGATGCATCCGGTGAACCAAAGGTTGGTGATTTTGGTTTGGCCAAGCTCCTGCCTATGTTGGACAGGTATGTGCTCAGTAGCAAGATACAAAGTGCATTGGGCTACATGGCGCCTGAATTTGCGTGCCGTACAGTCAAGATAACAGAGAAGTGCGATGTCTATGGATTTGGCGTTCTAGTGCTTGAGACTGTGACAGGGAGGCATCCTGTGGAGTACATGGAAGACGATGTGGTGGTTCTCTGTGATATGGTGAGGGGCGCCTTGGAGGAAGGAAGAGTTGAAGAATGTGTGGATCCCAGGCTAAGGGGCGAGTATCCTGGGGAAGAAGCGGTCCCTGTGATAAAGCTTGGGTTGATTTGTACATCACAAGTTCCATCCAATCGGCCAGACATGGGTGAAGTTGTGAACATACTGGAGCTGATCAGATGCCCTTCAGAGAGTCCAGAGTCGGTGGGATGAAACTTCAAATTAACAGAATCATCTTTTTTGTTTTACTTTTTAGAGATAGACAAAGAGTGCCGGAAAAAGAATCAAATGTGGGTTTTACCGGCGAAGAAGAATCCGGTGAGTTTAGGGATGATGTGATGAAGAGAAGGACGAGAGAATGGTTGCTTGTAGCGTTGTTAATTTTTCTTCATGTTCTTTCTATTGTGTGTTTTTTAATTTTCTCTTTTGGGGAGGGGAGGGTATTATGTGGGGGTGAGGGGAGTTTGCAGGGTTCTTCTCTTCTCTATGTTATGTTTGTTACATGACCGGATTCTTTTTCACCGGGTTCGGATTTCGAACCCTTTTGAATGTTATTGCTTTCCCGTCTATAACCTCCACTCACTTTCTCTTTTACACTTTTCAGCTGTGAAGCACTTATTGTTTCTCCTTTAGTTCCATCAACTTGTAAAAGTAACATGTAAGTGGACACAGGGAAAGATTGGTGGAAACTGTAGTTTTGGACATGATCTTTGCTTCTTTATAAATTGTTGGTTCTTACAGATACGTTTCCATTATCAATAATTTTTGTTTTACTTGGTGTGATGCCTTAGCTCATATTAACTGGACTCATTTATCATCTATTTCTTTGGAAATTTATCTTGAGCATAAATTAATGGATTCTAGATTGAATTTTTCTGGGTCTAATAACGAAATTCTGACAAAAATTACTCTTCTCGTGCTTGTGTAAATACATTTCATCCTAAAAGACGGACCAAGTTTACTCCGCAGGAATGATTTTGCAAATAACTCTTTTTGGGTCACAAAACAAGCAAACATAGCCCAAAAAAAACACTCGCAAAAGGAAACAAAAATATGTCGGCTTTTTTTCTTGGGTGGGATGATGCTTCATTCTGAGGACTTCTCTTTGCCGAACAGTTTGAGGTGGAGAGCTGGCCTCGCTAACATAGGAGAGATAATTGAAAAGGAAGAGGGAGTATTATAATGAAGTTCAGTATCGTCCCAACTCAGTCTGGGATAGAAAAATGTGCAGCATATCCTAGTCAAAAGGAGTCAGTGATTATACACTGAAAAGATTCTCCACTCCGGAATATAAAAAAAAGACGCGGCTTTATCAGAAGAGAATTGAATATAAAACAACAGTACATTTTGATGTTGTCGGATGCTAAAGAGGCTCCCATGCTTGTTTTCCAAGTGATCTTGAGCAGGAGTGAACTTTTGGTCTAGTACATGTGCTTGGCCTGGAGAATAAAAATCATCATCTATGGTGAGGTTGAAACCAAATGATCTGCCATCATTGTGGCATGGTCTGAATTGTATTGGTGTGCTTTCTGCAAACATCATGCAGTTGTATGATTTTGCCTGAAACATTTTTTTGCCTTAATAATTTAAGTTTAGGTTTAGCTCAGTACAGGACAAGAGAAACACAGCTGTTAATGAAGGTTGAAGATGATGGTACTTCATAACAGTATTAGGTTCATAGATAGAGGCACCCAGTTGTTCTTTTGTTGATTTTTTAAGGAGTTGATCATGTAACGCACTGTTTCACTAAGTGGTCACCTGGCTTCCAAAAGATAAACAAATGTTGACAAGTCGGTCAGTGGCCTATTGATGCAAAACTTATATGAATAGGAAGTTGACCAAAGGGAGTTGTCATTAACCTAATTGCGTATTTATGCAGCAAGAAGCACATGGGTCTTAATAAAACGACCTCGTAGCAATGGAAAAAGAATTGGTGCCATGGGACATGACAATTTGTTGGGTTAATAGAATGGTGTAGACCTAGGGGGGTCTACACATGAATAATTAAAGAGAAATGGGAGAGAAAAGATAGAATAAAATAACTGAAGACAAAATAAATTAATTTAATTTTTGAATCTCAATTTTTGCATTGCTAATCTTGTCTGAATTACATAATATACAAAAAAAATTTAAACTAATCCTAATAGAACTAGGAGATAATCATTAATCTAATTATAATTAAAGAAGTAGTATAATTATTAGAAATTAGAATATGAATGTAATCTGACCTAAAATAGGAATCATAACTGAGCTGTGTGTGTAAATATCCACATGTAGAGGGATGAGTGATGACCATTGATGAGGTTCTATGACATCTTTAAGTATGAGGCGACGCACTATTTTAGGGAAAAAAAGTAGTTTTATATATCGGACAAGATCCCAATTAAAGAAAAATAATATTTTTACATAAAAAAATACGTAAAAAATTCACACATAAGTTTTGATTGGTCTATATAAATGAGCCCATGTGAACATTGTGTGGGGCCCACTTGTGTCCAATCAAAATTCTTGTGTGAATTTATTTGAGTATTTTTGTTGTGGGAATATCACTATCCCAATTACAAGCTCAAGTGTTATTGTGGCAGTAAAGCCCTCATAGATGCATCATCGCTCCCTCCAAGTCATCTTACTTTCCCCTTCTCTATCCCTGTAGTTTTTGATTTTTTTACAATTTTTTTATAATATTTTGTTAGTTTTTAACTTACTTTTTGGTGGAAAAATTTATTATTTCAATATATCTAATTTTTTGTATTTTACCTTGATATTCATACCCTTAGAATCATATGTAGAGCTTAGTCATAGGTAATGACCCTTAGTGCGCCACAGAAGACACACATGAAAAAGAAAGAAAAACAAAAAAAAGAAAGAGAAAAGAAAATAAGGGAGAGAAGAAAGAAGAGGAGGAAAAAAATTATAATCATTTAACGACATTCGTTGCTTGCTGAAACGTCTTGGAATACAGTTGAGGCAACCCCCCTCCCTTCCATTTTCTTCTGTGGTGGCCACTATTGGCCAGCCTTAACCGTGAGATGGGGAGGTTGCTGCCACTAGTCATCTGCAGCACCCCTGCCCCCACTCTTTGTTGTCTTTTGCCCCTCCCATTGCCTTTCTGGATTTCCTTTGGGTCACAGCTGCCTGACTCTACCTATCTCTAGTAGATTTGGCTCCACCCGGCCACCACAATCACAATGGTGCTGGCTAGGGATGTTGTCATTCTCTCCCTTCTCCTCCTGAAGTCTACCAACATCTCATCGGTTTCCCCTCACTTTTGCACATTTTGGAGTTGGAGAATGATTTTTCCACTTTGTAGGGCATTTCCGGCTAGGCACCGACCCTCCACCCCATATTTAGCAGGAACTCCCTCCCCACAACTTCCTCTCTCATCTCCGGCTATTTTACCTCCTCCCCCTCCTCATTTTGCACCTAAAATTGTTGGGACAACACATTTTCATGCAATTCGATGATCGGCTTGCCATGCAGTCAACCAAGTTCGGCCACGACCCACGCAACATAGGCCAAGGCTGCTGCTGCGTAGCTCTTCCACACATCCCTAACCTTACCCATGACCCCTATCCCTTTTACATGGGTGTCAGCTTCTAGAATCTCCATTTGGGGTGGTTTTGGCTTTCGACAATTTGCTAATAAACCCTAGCAGCTGGTTGATGAACCTAGGCATCATCAGTGCCTTTAGACCCACCAATATCCCTCTCTTCCCCTCCTTTTCCCCTTTGACTACATGTGCATGTGATTACACACATATTTTAGGGTAAAAGCACCATTTGAGCCTTCTGACAGTCGACCAACACATTCACCTGCTAGATTTAACCACCAATGCACTCCTTCACCTTCCCCCATCCTTCAATTCCTACCCACGACCTCCACCCCTCTTGTTGGCCAACAACTATGTGAAATCACTAATGTTGGGTAATATCCATTAGAGATTTTGGTGTCTTGTGTCGAACCGAGCATTTCTTAGCCATCATTGACCTTCAGTGTGGTGCCACCCCCATTTTTGGTTGAACCACCACTCCTTTTGGCACAATATGGCTTCTGGCCACCCTTGTGTGCTGCCATGGAACCCAAATTCTTTTCTCAAAGTGCAGCTAAGCCCTTCTTCTTACTGAGACTACCTTTGATGTTCTCTAACCCCCTTAGACAACAAGTCTCTTGACTAGGTGATGCCTTTGGCTGCTAGCTCTGTAGCCATAGGCATCACCATTATGTGCTTGCCATCGAACTCGAGTGGACTGCATGGTAGGGGACTTTGAACTTGATTATGGTTAAGAGATGAGATAAATGGGTTAAGCAAAGCATTTCACACTAATGGACTAGAGTTTTGAAGCAGGTTTTGCTTTGGATTGGGTAGTATAAGACTATAAGATAGGAGGATTTCATGAGATAATTATACCCGCATAAATTATATAATTTGAACTTGAATTGTAAGCAACACAAATATGATAACTTTGTGGGTATGAGACCTTAGGGGTTCGATAGATTAAGTTCTGTGTTTGAGCCAACTTGTAATTATTCAGCTGAGCTTTTCTCATGTTTAGCTATGGTCTTTATCCTGCAGAATATTGTCTTGGTGTTGTATTTAAACCAAAGCATTTGACACTATGTAAAGAGTGTATATGTTTTTGCCCTAAGTTGACATTCTATGATTTCACTCACATGTGAAACTGTAGGATTTGGCCTGAAAGTGTAATTGTATGATTTCAGCCCTTAGTAGGCACTATATTGCACTAGAGAGTAGGCTTTTGCGCTCTCAGGTAATATCATAGATATGCTCTTACTATTTAATCTTGTGTCCTATAAACATAAGTGTGTTTTGCATTTGAAAAAGTCTATGAGGGCTGGTTGCTCCTTGGAAGTTAAGGTGATGCCTGAATGACATTCTTTCTCATTAACACTAGAGTTAATTAGATTACACTGAGTCCTAGTTGTTGATAGTAAGTGTACAAGTAAGAGTAAGATAGTACGAGTAAAAGTAAGACTGTATGAATATTAATAAGATTGTACAAGTACGAGTATGATCATATGAATTTGAGTACAACTTTATAAGTAAGACTACAAGTTAAGAGTTTGACTAAGCCAGTGAGCATACAAGTTTGAATATGATGATACGAGTACAATTGTAAATATAAGAATATTTATAAAAGTGTATGGTAAGGTGATATGTGTATGAGTATGAATATTTATATAGTGAGACTTTGATTATTATATTATTCTTGCTTCATGTTCATGTTTCATGAATACAACTATGTATGGAATTACAAAGTTCACTCATTAGAACTTTCCTACTACATATAAAAATACTTATTTTCCCTTTTTTTAGCCCCATAAATTCTTGAGATTTTTGCAGGTCATTGATCGAGAGTTCCTTAGGCTAGACACTTGATTCGTTGGTGGACAGATCTTTGTTGGGTCCATTTGTACATTTTACTTGGTATGACTCCATATTGTTTTGTCACGACCTAATGTATCAATTTGAACACTTATGTATTGGGTGAGATGAGAGATGAATATGTATATTTATTTCTAGACTTGCATATGAGACTATATACTTTGGATTGTTACGGAACTTGTACTTAGTGATGCCTATGATATTTTTTTGTTTAAGCCCATGATCATAATGATTAATTTTGTATGGTTTTATTTTTCATTCACGTCTCTGAATTTTTGATTTGGACATATGATGTGTTTGAAAAGGTTTAAGTTGAAAATTTTATGTCTGATGATTAAAATTTAATAAAAATATTTTTACTAGTTTAAATTTAGTCAATTATCATAAATTATAGTCATTATATTGTAAAAATATTTGTAAATTTTTAAAGAAATGTTTTAAAAAATCTTGAGCGTGGCATTCTACTTCATCACTACAAAATATCGAGTACTCCCACTTTACACAAGCCTTTGATTTTAAAATAAATAATACAAATACTAGCGCAAGTTATGACAAGTAGAAATATTACAAAAAAAGGAAAGTAGACGGCCCCATCAAGACCCAGGCGGGCTGGACATGTTAAATATGTGAGTTTCTGCGTGAGAATCCAGTGGAGGAAAAATATTTTTCAAAAAACACTGATTTTACTAAAAAAATAAATAGTTGGCGTGGTATTTTTTTGGCTGAAGAAGTGATGTTACTGCTGAGTGAGGACTTTGAAGCCCCTTGTAATTATGGTAGCACCAAGATGTGCAACAGTGCAAAACATGAGGGTCCTCTAACAATAGATTATAACCGTATAGGTAGTTGAAGGTCTTGTCTCACCAATTAATAGGGCTACCGATTCCACATCTCACATTACTTGATATTGACTTTTAATAAAATGACCTATTTGTGAACGACAGAAGACATGTAACTAGTTTAGCGAAGGCATGGACTGGTAACGTTGACAGTCACAAAAAACCAAACAAAAAAAGCTGACGGACTTTGTAAGGGATCTTTTTTTATTCCGTGTACCTGATTAGTGTTTTCTCAAGCATAGGAGCCAAATGAATCTAGAGCATCTTTGTTTGTGTGTAGGAAAAATTATTTGAAGAGACTTTGATCCATCTAGTTATGGGATCAAGAAAGAAGTTATCTAATGGTGACATATGTCAAGTTATAGCTAAGCTTAAATACCTCATTATTGATTGAATTTGTTAGACATGCATGATCTAAATATTTACATGTCTAATAAAAAAATAATTTCACTTGAAAATCTTAAATAAACTTACTATCATTTTTATGTTCTTGTTTATATTTTTCTTTGGATTTTTATGTTGTTCTCAATAAAATAACCAGGGTAATTTATATTAAACAACTCTCAAACTAAATAAGCCATCCAAGAATACCATGAGTCTCCAAGACATGGGCATTTATTAGGAAGACAAAGTCAAAAATACAGATACGAGAGCTCTGGCCAAAATTCATTTAAGTAAAAAACGGCCAAGTGCTTTAATTTTTAAGTAAAAAACGGCCAAGTGCTTGATCTCACCTCTGTCATTTTTCTTGGCAACGTTGTAAACCGTTTTTTTGGACGATTGGACCTAACGAGAAGGCAGAACCACAAGAGAAGAAGACAAAGGTATAAGTCATCTACCATTCTATCCGTTTTAGTAGGTAACTGAGTGTGACATCATTACAATGTTAGACCATAATCAAATTAATACCTAATTAGGTAATCTATTTCTAGTTGGATGGTAGCTTACCACTCTACTCCCTATTTTAAAGGCTGCCTATCCTAACACCCACCAAACTTGTAGGGGCCCTTAAGTTGTATGACCCTCATTTGTCTTATTACGCATTTAGAGGGGCACCCTATTTAAAAACAAAAATATTGCACTCATGGCCATTATATATGGTACACATTCCATTTCTCAAATAAAAGTCATATACCTTCCGTTTCTAGTTAGTTACCAAGTAAAGCCATATATATGATCCAACAAATATACACCAAGGCTAAAATCTCAATCTCTCACTTGCCATTGATCATATCCATCCCATATACCTTTTTTTCAAACCCGGCCCGGCCTTATAGTAGCCAAAGCTACTAGTTCATCTTGACAGAAGATGTTGGCAATCAGAGTTTAAGATCTATCTAATTGATTTAGCGGATCATTAGATTACTTTTAAAAATAGTAATTCAACAAGTAAGAATTAAGAATTTTAATTTTTTTAGACATAAATTTTATTAAGTAAAATTAAAACATAAGTTTTTTCAAATATCACGAAATATTAATCAATCAACCATTATTCAATCCACATAGGAACACAATAATTTACGTGAAAAACCTTAACAGGGGTAAAAGACTGCGACAGTTCGAAATGAACCAAATCAATACGATAGAAACCAAGACTTTATCTTGACACAAGCAAACCACCAACCCTGTTTCGACTTTAACACAATATCTTATTGTTTAGATCATTAGAGCACATCAACCGGCGGGCGATAGATCTCGTTCTAGCGGAATGGATGGGACGAAGGCTATATCGGGCCTTTGCTCCTCACTGTGCAATTTGTCTGGTGTGTAGCCGTTGATTTTGGCCGTCACCTCTGGCCGGAGATAGCTCCTCCTGGCCGCTAGGGCCACGATGGAGTCAGCCAGAGCTGCCAATAACCCCTGCTCCTTTGTGCCCCGGGGTTTTTCACCCGTTTTGGGCCACTGTAGCATCTCCTCTGGAGGCTTGTAGTTGGGTGGGTCTCAGCCTAGTGATGGCTGACTGCCCTAGTGCGGCACCGCCCCTCTTCTTTGGCATGAGGTAGGTTCCCCCTCTGCCGATGATATGTGTTTGACCGCGCTATAGAGAGCGTCATGTTTTGCCCTCTTACCGTCTTACCTCCACCGAACACCGTATGACCTCTAGTCGGCCTACCTCGACATGATAATAGAAAAGGCCATCTTTAAAACTTTGTTCTCCTTACCATGTCTTCTTCTCCCTAGTCTTTATCAAATACTTCTTGTTGTCATAACTTTAGCCTTGTGAAAATCTTCAATCTTCCATTGAAGACATGTTGTAACTCTTCTTTGAATACTCTATGTAGAAGCTCCTTTAGTTGTAAATTATCTTATTCAATTCAACATAGGTCTTCAACTCAAAGCTTAAGTGAATTTTTCTTTAAAAAATAATAATTAAAGGTATAAACATTTATCTATTTTCTCCTCTACGTTTTTCTCTCTGAAATTTCATAATTTCATAACTCTCATACAGCTCATTAAGTCGGTTTAGGACTTGTACTTGAATAAAGAATGAAATTGACATTGGAATGTCTTAACTAGGGTAACTAGTCTTTGAAACGATGATGGTTATAAACAAGGATCAATCGGTCACTATTTTTAATGTGCACGATACTTTAAGCGATCGATCGATAACTCTTATCTTCATTTTGCATTAGGATGAATTAATGGGCGATCAATTGTTTTTTCTTTCATTATTTGCAACAATCAATTACTTTGCTTGTCTTTTTACCTTGTTGTCATTTTTAATCTAAATCCTTCCACAACTTCTGAAATCACTATTGCAACATCACCAAGTAATTTTTGTATTTGAAAGCGACATGAATAAGCTTTAAAACTCTTCAACATTCTTCAACTTTTGTTTTGATCAATAAGAGCACGTCTGCTCCTATTTTTCAAGTCTGTCAATTCTAAATCTAACTCGACTACAACAACCACAAATTTGATTCTAAGACTCAATACAAACACATGGTTTCTTAACATAAATTTAATAAAAAAATTAGCCAATAAACTAGACATATGATGCATATGTTTTTACAACATCCCCCTTTGGTTATTTCTGGTCAAAACACTACATATTTGAAATCAAAATAAATTACAACTCTTGACATAGTACATTAACTTTCAAACTGTACAGAATAACTTGACACTACAAAGATTCAACATAGACTTAATTAACTAATATTTATTTATTTCGTGAAAAACCTTGTATAACCCTGTACTTATCCAACACATATAAAATCAAATTGATTTGCATAGCACTGTCCAATCAATTATAAATATAAAAACTTTGATTTTTATTAATTACTTCTCCCCCTTTTTGACCTAAATAGACAAAAAGTTAAAGAAATAATTAATAAAAATACTTATTAAAGTTCCATCAAGTTATAATCATCACACAAAGAAATGAAATAAAATTAAACCATCAAACCAACACATATCCCATAATAAAATTAGTTTTATTAGTACATCTCATCATCACAATGAAATATAACTAAACTGAACAAGTTTTAAACATATGAAATACATGAAAAGTGATAAGAAATAAATAAAAACATTAGTCTGTAGCTGCATCATCAACTTCACTTTGCTTCCCTCACTATCTGCTTGTGGAAAGCAAGATTTGATTAAGTGATCAATGATAGCAAATCGCTATAACACAACACCCTAGAACACTCAGAACTCTCCCATAGTCACTAACCAATCATCATATGTAGGTGGTGGTAGATCTAATGCTACCTCTGCTACATCTTGTGCTCCCTAGGGCTCATGATCATCACCATGACGACGACATAACATTTGTTGAACCACTCTAAGGTCTATAGGTCTCATCCCAGTCATGGTAGGCACAGTCCTGGGCACTCTCACATGCACCACTGTGAATATCCAGCATAAGATGCATGAATATGGCAAAATCTCATGTGTGTAGCCATGCAAAAACTCCATAATCCTCCCAAATATAATAGAAGGTAGGTCAAGCTCCAAAAGAGTGTGTCAGGAGGTGTAGTAATCATGCTATTGTTCTATCTACTCTCTCCTTCCTACCACTCCAAACATCGTACTAAACAATCACATGAAGTGGTCTAAAGTCCCTAGTCATCGTATATGTAGGCAATGAAATCTCAAGCTCAGAACCTCATGGCAAACTAAGTAATGTGGTAGACAACTCACTGTATGGTGGGAAGGCATATCTGACAAATGGAAATGTCAGCTCCCTCTCCTCTCACATCCAATAACAATAGATGTAACATTAGGTGTCACTCTCACCTGAACTTCCCCAACAACTCCTACAAGTGTACCATCATCTTCCAATCGGAGTGATGCATACCACTATCTAACCAGCCTAGGGTAAACCTATTATCCAGATGTAACACCCCGCTTTTTTAATTATGTTTAACCTAAGGGATTAGAGGTAATTAGATAATATTTGGATAAGTATTAGAGGGTTTCAGAGGTTGAAACCTCTGTATATGTCTAGAGCTTGAAGAAATGAGCGTAACAAATTGAAGAATGAGCAAAACGAAGGTTGGGACCGAAAGCTATGACCTCGGGAAACATGTAATATAGGCAGGACTCATTTAAAAGGTGGGAAAATCTACTTTAAGTGGACTAATATCAAAGGACTCGTCGATACAAGTCCAATGTACCAAGAAAGGGCGAATCTGAGTTCGGGGTAGAAAGATACGCGCGTTTGAAGATAAACATTAAAAAAAATAAAGGCATCGCGCGTGATGGAAGCACACGCGGTATGTGCGACAGTGACGCACAATCGCCGCTCGCATTATGCGCGGTATTGCGCCACATGATCTTAGAGTGCATTGCACTCAGTATCGCACCATGCACTCGTAGTGATGCCACCGGGTTAGGTTTGGGTTGGGATTTGGTAAACCCTACTCCGATACCATTTAAAAAACTAAAACCTGAATCCTATACCAAACCCGCAATCAAAACCCGAACCCGGCCCAACCTGAATAATTTACCACTTAACCCGACCCGACCTGAATTTGAAAAAAAACCTCTGGCACCGGAGGCACAACGGAACTGTTAGAAACCAAAATACTCATCACTCACACGAAACCAACTTGGCTCTTTTGGACTCCATACAAAAAAAATAACGCCTAAACACTACCTCGCCGGAGTAGACGAAAACGGCCAGACAAAAAAAAGGCCTAGAGACGACCTCACCGGAGAGATGGAGAGGAGGGGTCCCCTATAAGACTGCCTCTTAGCTCTTGCTTGACAAGAGTCTGGAATCAATGATGACTAGCCATGGCCAGTGGAGGCAGATTGGCGGAGCGACAGTTAAATTGAAACTGTGACAGAGAGATTAGGGTATGGATTGAGATGATGTTTTAGGTATATATCGGGTCGGGTCAGGGAAAACCCGAATCTGACCCAACCCGAATGATTCAGGTGAAGGTTTAAACCCAAATCCGACCCATTTTACCATTTAGGAAATTCAAACCCGACCCATTAGGGTCGGGTCGGGTTTTTGGAAAACCCGACCCGAGTGGCATCACTATGTGTGCGGTATCGCACCACATGCACAACATTGTGGCACGTGCATGGCATCATAATGGCGGGTGATGCCATTTCTAGTGGCACCGTAATTGTCACAGTGCCTTTGTTTAAATAACGTGGCTAGAGTCTTATAAATAGTCATTTTCTGTCAGTTTTCAAGTAAGAACTTCATCTTACTGTTTTTTATTATTCTGAGTCCGATTTAGCTCATTAAAGAGGCATTCTTAACTAAATCGAGCGTGTTCTACCCAATGGAGGGGTCCATTATTTGTTTTGGTGACTGTATAAGAGAAGAACATCTAGAAGAAAGAAGAGGCTCTGCCTGTCGTCTTCAAGCACTCGAGAAAGAAAAGGGGCTCAAAACAAGAGGGGGGTTCTGTCTGTAGCTGCTTTGCCACAACGAGAGAAACGACCTGTAGTAGGGGAGGCTCTATCCTCTACTGAAGAGCCACCCAGTGAGAGAGGCATCCCCAAGCTAAGGGGAGGCTCTCTCCACAATTTATAAGCATGAAAAGAGAAAACTTCTCCAAAAAGGGGATGTTCTGTCCGTCACCTCGGAGCACGGAAAGTAAGAAGCATCTCCAATTGAAGGGATGCTACGTCTGCCTATTTCAAAGGAGATTTTTCCTGTCATCTCCGGTTCTGAAAGGACGACGCTCTAATGAAACGAACAACTCTAAACACCGCCACTTCCGGTATCTCGTATAAGTAAGTATTTCTAATCTTCTATTTTAATATAAGTATAAGAATACGTATGCATCCTAAGTAGTTAGCCTAGGATGTAAAATGACCTATATACATGCACATCTTAATTAGTGATAATAATATGCTAATTAAGATGTATGATTTATGTAAAATGACCCATATGCATGCACATCTTAATTAGTGATAATAATATGCTAATTAAGATGTATGATTTGCTATGATATGATGTATTATGATATATTCTGATTTGAATTGCTTTCTTATTCTTTATCTGATATGATTTAAGGTATTCTGATATGCTTTGATATGATATACTCTGTTATGATCTAATATGCTCTAATATGTTCTGATGGGATTTGAGATTTGATTCAATCTACTCTATTGTGTTCAATAAGATGTGTAGTTACGTTAATTTGTTAGCTTCCATTCAACTCCGATGATTTATGAGATATCTGTTTGACTCCAATGGATTATGGAATTTCTGTCTAACTTCTATGATTTATGAGATTTCCATTTGAGTCTTATGATTTACGATATTTCAATCTAACTCCAAATGATATATTTGAATATAAGAATGTATGTATTTTAATATATATGATTTTGTGATGCCTAATGTATGTAATAGCCATTAGGAAGAATTACATTTGGATTCGATCGTATTGGAATAATATTGTCAATGTTATCTAATATGTACGTAGGCAACCAACGAC
This sequence comes from Saururus chinensis, assembly GCA_035235625.1. Classification (NCBI taxonomy): domain Eukaryota; kingdom Viridiplantae; phylum Streptophyta; class Magnoliopsida; order Piperales; family Saururaceae; genus Saururus; species Saururus chinensis. The sequence continues at coordinate 29,579,226 of CP141142.1, forward strand.
AAATGAACGTTGGCTCGATCCGAATTAATTATAAATATATGTTTTATTCTGACTTACACGTGATGAGCCTTGAAGCTTTGTTGTATGTATATGAATGTTACTACTTGAGTTTACGTACGAGAAAACTTTAAAACTCTGTAGTACATAGATTAACATTATACCTCTCGTACACAGATGATGATTCCTTGTTTAAGGAAGAAAGTTTTTATTCATAATTTTTTAGACCCCGACTCAGGTCGGGGTGTTACACCTGAGGTGAAAATAGTGGAAAAGTAATCTATCCAGTAATGTCTAGCCTCTATCCACCCTATTGTGTTATCTACTGGTATATGAACCACACTCCTCTCACATCTAATTAGTCTGACCCGATGTGAACCACTGTTAGATGATCCAGGGTCCCTAGTGCTAGACTCGACTGTCTTTTACTTCTTCACTTTCTCCATCTAGAATAATTAACATATAAAGCAACCTAGAGCTAAGCAAAGACTAGAATAAAGATATAATAGGAATAAACAACCTAGAAGTTCAAATTGCATTGAAATGCATGCCCAAAAAATTAAAATTTGAATTTAAAATAAAACCTAAATCTTTTTATGTCATAATGACTCAAAAATTTGAACCTAAGGTAGATCATGATGATTAGATCAACTTTGTCAATTGGAACAATATCCAATTTTGACTGTAAACCCCTACTTTTGAAAAAAAACCCAATTTGGTAAAACAAACTTAAAACCACATGAAACTTTTGTGAAATCTCAAGTTTTAACGGATCAAATCGTGTGAAAATTTAACCAAAGCTATATCATCCTATTTCTAACAATCCTACTTGTTCAAAACTCAAGAAAATCGATTTGGAATCACCAAAAAAATTAAACTTTGGTTCGGAACATACCTTTGGCGAAAGCGAAATTCATGAAATCTTCATGCATATCTGATGTTGAAGCAAGCAAAAGCACCTCATTTCGCCCTCTTTCTCACTGTTACACTCTTTGGAAGTGTTTAGATTAGAATAGAGATGAAATGAACTACAACCAAATTTAAAACCGAGCTTCAGCACAAAAAATGAACTGAGAACAACTGATTGATCGGTTGTGAAATAATTTTAATTTTTTAAAAACATTAAAAATTTAAAAAAATAAAAAAGAGTTCTAATAAATTCCTAAAAATATTTCAAGGCATTTCCTAGCAAGATAAGAAATTTCTGACATCCAGATATAAAATTAAAAATCAAACACTCAAAATTAGCAAAGTTGAGCTCTTTTTGATAATTTTTTAATCATTTCTTTTTTAATATAAGGGAATCCACAAATTATATTCATTAATATTTTGCCTTAGATCTTTTAACCCAATTGGTATGTCATTATTAATTTTATTATCTCCCTTTTGACATATTAATCTCCTTTTATTCGTTTGAAGATAAACCACCATTGTAGTCAACTCATAACTCTTTTAATCTGGATTTTTGCTAGATTACTCTTAACAAAATTGAGATAAATTTGTTCAAACCCTAGTAAAGATAGTCAGATTTTTTGTCTCTCTTTAACTAGAATCTATGCATATGATTTGCTTGAAAAGATAAAAATAAAATAAAAAACTCATAATCAATATGCCCATGCCTTTTTCTAAGTTATGATATTTTTTCTTAATTAATTTTAATAGGGCTTGACTTTTTCTAAATCCTCTCTACCTGTGTCATAATATTTTTCATTATTTTCTTTCTTTTTATTTACTTTTCTTGAGGTAAAGCGGATGAGAGCTTTACACTAGCCTAGGCCAACCTAAGTAAGTAACACTTCTCCATCATTTTTTTGAGGGCAATTCTAATATCTAAGGAGATATTAAAGTACACAAGGCTCATAAGTATTGGAGTATGTTATATGGAATTTTTTTCTTTGAATTCTAAATAGAAATCTAGTAAAAAATCTTCTAATTGGATTACCCAGATTCTATTAAAGTCCAATTGCCAAAGTTAGTTTATGTTTAAAAATTCTCTATTGATGTTTATACTTAAAAGCAATTTAAGTCTCAACATAATGTGTGCAAGTTTAAAAAAAATAGATAATTATAACATCAAGTAAAATAAAATCAAATTGATATTCAATCTCCCTGGTGTATCATTCTCTTAGTTAAAGTATATTTGACCACTAATCATGTTACTTTTCGGCTTAAAAAATAATTGATCTCAAAATATCTTAAGAGCTAAACTTTATTAAAAACAAAAATAAAGCTAACTGCAAAGCAAGCGAAGCTACACTAATTTCTTTATGTTTTTGATCATATTTAATTATTTTTTTTCAATACAAAACCTATGAATTAAAACCATGTAAAAATAGAACAAAAATGAGAGAAAACAAAAAAAAAACTTTAAAGTCCCAATGATAGAAAGAATCAAATCATGGACACAAATCAAAATCTCTCACTTAGAGATGTAAGATTCCTTAGCCTTACCTAGCCAAACCAATTCTAAGGCAATCTAAGGTAGACTTCATTGTTTTTTTTAATTGATACTTTAAAGCTTGAAGATCAACTTTCTTTACCCATATTCTCTTCATCTTCTTCTCATATACTTGGTGGGGAAACTTAGGTGTAGAGGAGGTAGTGTGTTTCTTCTTCTTATTCTTCTTTGACCTAAGCTTAAAAGGGTAGTTCTGAGGACATTCTCTTCTAGTATGTGTATCGCTATGACAAAGGTGGGTTGGGCACTATTTTAGGCTCTTTCACACTATCTTTTGCCTTCACAAAGATAGTAGGTTTTGTTAAAGGAATAGCCAAGCAATTCCTAAAACCTAAGCCTACTTTGGTTGTTTAACTAATGCTAAGCATAGTCTCCAACTTCTTGTTCATACTCTTGAACCTATCTAATTTCTCTTTAGAGGATATGGGTTTATCTGTTGAGAGCACTAAAATTTTCTTTCTTTCTTAAAGTCATTCACTTCTCTTTATAGTTTGTTATTCAAGTCCACTAACTTATTTGCCTCTTGAGAAGACTACTTTATCTTTTTTCTTCTTCAATTCTCTCTTAAGGCTTTTGGTTCTCTTAGTTAATAATAAGAATTGTTAGAGGAATATCTTAAACTCATGAGAATCAACCTCATAATCTGAGTTCCCTTATAGAGACGTGGATTCATGAGAATCTACTTTTGAACTATTATCCTTCACAATTGCATGCAATGTAGTATAGTTACACAATTCTTCTTCTTCAGAAGAGCTCTCATCATAGTTAGTTTCTTTAAAAATCTTTCCATTTTCTTTCTTTTCCTTCTTGGGCATTTCATAAGAAGAATTATTAGAATTCAAGTTAGGACAATTAGCGGAAAAGTGACCTAACTTACCACCTTCAAAGCATTTTAGATTATTCTTATCTTGTTTAGTTGGCATCTCATCTATTTTTTCGCCTTGTTTCTTCCTAGAATTTTGTCTCTTATTCCCAAATCTAAAGTTTTGAGTTTTTATGAATTTCTTAAAGTTCTTAGCAAGTAAAAGCATTAATTCTTCATCATTTTTAGATTCTTCAGATTTAACTAAGGTATTTAATACTTTGTGTTTCCTAGAAGTTCTTCTGGTTACTTTTAGGGCATTTTGTTTTTCCTTGGACTTTTCAATTATATTTTTTTTGTTCTCATAAGACTCTTCTTGCATCTCAAATGTTTTAAGGTTCTCAACCATATCCTATATGCTTAAGGTGTCAATTTTATTTGATTCATTAATGAAAGTCACCTTAATTTTAAATTTTGATGATAAGGACCATAAAAGCTTTCTCATAATAAATTATTTAGGTATAAGCTCTCCTAGTTGATCACACATATTGACTATGAATGAAATTTTAGTGCAATACTCATAAATTATTTCTTCTTTACTCATTATTATGTTAAGAAAAATATTAATAGTTTGATTTAATTATTAATTAATTTGGGTGACATTGGTAGATTAAGCGTATATTTGTTAAGTAGGGATTTTATTTAATTTTAACATGTTTCCATTATGGTCCTATTTGTTCTTTGTAGGTGGATGTCGTGCGAACAACTTTTTTGATGCCTTAGATGAATCAAACATTGGTACGTAGCAGACACGCCAATTCAAAAATAGGGAGCAACCTCACATGAAAAGAAAATCAAATAGCCGAATTCAATGTTTAAGACCAAGCCAATGGGCCAATAAAGGAACCAAAAGAAGGCGGAGAGAAAACAACTAGCAATCTTCACATGCAACCAAAGCAACAATGATGATAGCAACAAGGAAAACAAACATAGATCTACCAATTCAAAAAAAGAAATAAGTAGATTTAACACGAAGAACAACCAAGGGAAGTCCAAATGAGAGAGGCCATAAAATTTCCTAGTCAAGGAAGATAGCCACATCCGACTATTTGCAGCAAGACCAGAAATTGGGAGCAAGCAACATGTAGAAACAAAGGCAGTTAGAAATTTGCAAGGAAATAGAGTGACAAAATGCAAAGAAAAGAAAGGAAAAAATGGAGTTTAAACAAGGAAAGAATTGAGCAAGAAGAAAGAAGAAGAAAAGGAACAATAGAAGAATAGAAATCAGATATTCTAGGTTGAAATTGAGACATGGATATGGCAAGAACTGTTCTGTCCATAAGTTATATAAATAGAGAAGAAAAAACTTTTAGATTTGAGAAGGGAAGAGAGGACGAATGAGAGGAGAATTCAACACATTTTACCCTCCAAAACGATCAGAAAGAGACTTTGAAAATTAGAGAATTGAAGCTGAAGCTAGAGGAATGAAGCAAGAAGTCAAAAAAAATTGCACAACGGGTACAATAGCAAGCACTGTAGTGGTTAGAGGTTGAAGACGATAAACAGTAACCACATCAGTACTGTAGCAGTCCAAAAAGTTTAAATTTTTCTTGATTTTCTTCCAAACTAGTAAGTCTTTTTTCACTTGATTTAATGGAGATTATGATTTTAGTTCTTAGGTTAAATGAATACCTAATTTTTTTCATCTAAGGATAGGATGAAGCCATGTTAATTGGCATGGATTAATGATAATAAGAGCTGATTGATTTCTTTTACATGTACTTTAATGTTTGGTTATTCTACTTATTTTCAATTGATAAAATCTATCTTGGATATATGATTAATCATGTTCTTTTTATGATTTGAGATGGTTTTTATTAGTTAGTTACTTGGGTTTTTTAACTCTTGAATTAGGTTTGGGTATTAATTGTGATTTGCATCTTATGGATGCAATTATAGACTTAATCTTAATCTTATTAGGCAAAAGGGAACATAATTTTTACTCTTAAAAATATGCTTAACGATGATATTTTACATAATACATAAAATTAAATTCTAATGTGTTGTGAGATAGTTTGAATATTAAATCAACAATCATGGGCATGATTCTTTACAAATTAATTCGTACGGATTCTCATACCTTAGTAGTTTGGCTATTTAGATATTTGAATCGTTTGATATTGCTCACTTAGTTCAATTGATTCTCAAAGTTTTGATTCTTGTTAGTTATTAGATTTAACTTTGAATTATATTACTTATTTTTGGTAGATGGCAACTTTAATTCTTTTATTTACAATGCTTTTTGTTCTTACTTGTTTTAGGGTTTTCAAAATAGGAGATTGCTTGATAATTAGTTAACTAAGTTAGGGTTAAACTCGATTAGATTAAATTCAGTTTCCCGGCATCAAGTTTCTATGGGAACGACCTCATTTAGTTGCTTTGCTACCTTAAATTTGTAAACTTACCAATAAACAATTAAAATTTTACAAACAACAGATGGTGGTGGTGAATACACGGTCGGTACTCTCCAACAGTTTTTTACTCAATCTGGTATATTTCATATATTATCTTGCCCTGGTACCCAAAAACAAAATAGACTCAGTGAAAGCAAGCATATGCATCTTGTCGAGACTAGACTCACTTTATTACCCAGGGACATCTTCCCTCTAGTTTTTTGAATTATGTTTTTTCCACAACTGCCTATTTGATAAATTGGTTGCCTACCAAGTCACTGCGCTCTCAGACGCTTCGGTATGGGAATTTGCTAGGATCTTATTCTCACCTTTGGGTCTTCGGGAGTGCTTGTTATTCTTATCTCCAACCATTCGGCTGGACTTTAAATCTATTAAGTGTATCTTTCTTGGTTATAGTAGGCTTCACAAAGGATATCACTGTCTTGATCCTCTTACTGCCTCTATATTTCTTGCCATATCTCATTTACTAAAGCCTCTTTTCCCCTGCTAGTGCGACTGCCTACAATGACTGCTCTTCCACTGGTTCTTTTCAAAGTTTGCAAGTTCCCGCTCTGTACCTTGAAGGAGGTTATGTTACCTGCTGCTCCCGCCGCTTCACTCTATTCTCCTACCCTTCCTTTGCCCACGGACGCTGTCCTTCCTTTCAATACCATCTCAGCCTATCATATCACCGCCTGTTGGGCAAGCTTCTGCTGCTCCTTCATCTCCAACGTCTTGTCAGTTCGCCCAACACTCTCTCTGAGGTCATTGCTCAATTTTGCCAGCTATCATCTTCACATCCTCCTTTAAGCCCTTTATCATTCTTCTCCTTAGTCGCCTTCTCTTCGGCTCTAGCCTATCATCCTGTGGTCACTCATTCTAGAAATGGTACTTTTGCCTCCTAAGGATTATTTCTCTACTCCTTATCTAATTCCTCGATCTTGCTCTTCTTGCAGCCTCTCATGATCATCCTCGAGCCCTCCTCCTATAAATAGGCAGTCTCTAATCCACATTGGGTGCTAGCTATGAATGATGAAATCACAACTCTTAACCGCAACTACACCTGGATCTTGGTTCCTTCCACCCTTACTATGAATGTAGTTAGTTGTAAATGGGTTTATCATCTTAAACATATGGATCTATTGAGAGGTACAAGGTCCGACCTGTGGCTAAGAGTAATAATCAGCATCCCGGTTTTGACTGTGGGAAACATTCTGTCCTGTGGTCAAGGCTGGCACAATCTGCTTGTTTTTTTGCCTTAGCCGTCACTTTCAACTGGTCTCTCCAACAATTTGATGTTAAAAAAGCTTTCTTACACGGCGACCTCAAGGAGGAAGCTTACGTTTGCCTGGCTTCATTGATTCCTTGCATCCTAACATGTTTATCGGCTCCGCTAGGCTTTCTTCGGGCTCAAGCAAGCACCTCAGGTGTGGTACACTTGTTTTGCTGCCCTGTCTCTTTCGCCTTGGCTTTGTGAGTTGTCCATATGACACCTCCGCCTTTATATGGTAACAGAAATCCAAAGGGCTCTTACTTCTCTATGTCGATAATATTATTCTCACAGGCAGTGACCCTCCCCTCCAACATTTTATTTAGTGGATATCTCAGGAATTTGATACAAAGGACCTTGATCCTCTACATTTCTTTCTTGATATGCAAGTTACACGGTCTGGCTCTATGCTTACATTCTCTCAAACTAGATATGCCATTCAGCTTCTTGATCGGTTCGGCCTCTCAAGGGTCAAACCCGCCAAGACACGGCTCAGCTTATCATTCTTCTCCTTAGTCGCCTTCAATATCTCACTATGAGCTGGCCCAACCTTCCCTTCGCCGTTAATCATGCTGCCAATTTATGCAAACTCCTTGTGCGGCCATCTTCAAGCTATTAAAAGGATATTTCGGTATTTCAAAGGTACACTCTTATGGTTAGACATTTCACTCCTCTCAAGACCTCACTCTATGCTTTCTTAGATACCGATTGGGCTAGCTGCCTCGACAGACAGTCGCCTATCTTCCTTTGGCCCAAACCTTCTCACGTGTGGTGCCAAGAAACAGGCCACTGTGTCTCATTCTAGTGCAAGCCGAATATCGGGCTCTGGCTTCAACAAAGGCATATTGACAATGTGAGTGCGGTACATTTGTCCAAGAGTCTAAGTCTTTCGTAGTCCCATGAAGCATAGTGACATCGATGTTCACCTTATTCGTGAACATTTCTCAAGGGTACTATTTACTTTTTTCATATCCCAGGCCACTCTCAGATCGCTGATATATTTAACAAATCCTTACCTAGTCCCCGGTTCCATCTTCTCTGGGACAAGCTCCAACATCGGGAAATCCCTCCTTGAGCTTGAGGGGGATGTGAAGCCAGACGTCTTCCATTCACCTTTGGTGCCCAGAATTCAAACTGATTTCAATAAGTTTACATGCCAACCATTCTTGTTTTTTGATTCTCTCAATCAATCTTCTTAATTGTAACAGATCTTTTCTATGTATAGTAGAATTGAACAATTATAGGGATATGAAATTATCCGAGAAAATTCTTATATTTACATAAATACAGATGCAATAGAATGAATCAATTAAGGGGTTCTGTTTAATTTTTTCACACTGACCAGCGGTTCAGCACCATAACGACATAATCAGATGGACAATCCCGCATTTGCTTATCACCCTCGTTTCCCAATGGGCTCTCTCTGATTGATTGACATTGAGCAAACGCTCCTAACTTCTTCACCTTCCATTTCTCCTACCAGCCTCTACCTCTAGTTGCAAGGCCTCTCATCCGACCCCTACCACTACTACAATCCAGGCTGTACCTCCTCCAACCCAACTACAACCACCCTTTGTCCCTGCCTCCCCACGAACTGCCAACTGATGAAAACTACTCCCTCCTCCTTGGTGCTCTAATCCTAGGCTAAACAACATGCGGGTGGTACCACCTCCATGCCTTAGATGCTAGCCAAACCAACAGCGGAAGGTGCGGCCTTATTGCTACCTAGTCATCTCTGTGTGCAAAAATGGACAGCAACATTGGGACCTCATTGGTCCTACAATCCCATTCCTTCTATTGAAGGCTTCCTCACCCAACACCATTCAACAAACCTCAACCCGCCACCAAGAAGAAGGGTCCAAACACCATCTGTCTAGGTGGTGCTAAAATATATTAAAACTTGAAAACATGATTTTGGTTGAATGGGATGAAGGATGAATATCAAAGACCGATTGGAAGATTATACCCATTTGAGATACCACAATGGAAGTGGTAGCATATCACTATGAATTTCATTCTGAATTTACCAAAAACACAAAGGAAAATTCTCAAATCAGGTGGTAGCAGATAGAATTACTAAGTCAGCTCATTTCCTACTTGTTAAATGAACCCAAATGCTAGAAAGTTTAGCTCAATTATACATTCAGGAGATAATGAGATTGCATAGAGCACTATTGACAATAATATCCGATAGAGGCCCTATATTCACTTCTAGATATTAGAGAAATTTTTAAAATGCTTTGGGTGCAAAATTTAAGTTTAGTACAAATTTTCATCTTCAAAAGGATGGTCAATATAAAAGCATTACTGTAACACCCTGCCTTTTTGATTACGTTTAACCTAAGGGGTTAAAAATAATTAGATAATTTTTAGAGGTTGAAACCTCCGTATATAAGTAGAGCTCGAAGAAACGAGCGTAACAAATCAAAGAACGCATGAAATGGAGGTTGGGAGCAAAAGTTACAACCTCAGGAAGAGTATAGTAGAGGCGAAACCTACTTTAAAAGAGTAAGATAAACTACTTTCAGTGGGCTAGTTTCGTAGGGATCATCGATATGAGCTCAATGGTACCAATAACGTGTGAATCCGAGTCCGGGGTAGAAAGATATGCGCATTTGAAGATATATATAAAAAAAAGAAAACCCACGCAGGTGGCTTGGCCGCACAATGTGTGACGGACGATGTGACATGCGGTCCAGTGCATCACATGCAGTGGCTCATGCATGTCATGTAAGCATCACAGCACCGTTCTATGGGCGCCGCCACCGAAATCAGCGGCATTGCCATTTCTGGCAGTGCAGTGCCACTATTTCGATGCAGCTCGGGGTTATAAATACCCCATTTTAGTCAGTTTTGAAGACAACTACATTTTCTCCATTTCTGATCATTCTAAGTCTGATTTAGCCCATTCAAGATGTGTTCTTAACTAAATCGAGCGTACTCTATACAATGGAGGGGTCTTTTATTTAATTTGGAGACCGTATAAGGAAGAAATGCCTTGAGATAAGAAGGGGGCCTGCCCGACATCCTTGGGCACTAGAGAAAGAAACGTGACCTGGAGCAAGAGGGGGTTCCCTCTGTAGTTGTCGGGCACAACGAGAGAAGTGACCCAGAGTAGAGGAGGCTTTGTCCTCCCCTATAGGACCACATGGTGAAAGATGTATCCCCAGGTAGAGGGGAGGTTCTGGCCATAGTTTATAAGCACGAAAAGATAAAAATGTCCAAAAAAGGGGATATTCTATCTATCACCTCAGGGCATGAAAAGTAAGAAGCGTCTCCAGGGGAGGGTATGTTATGTCCGCTAAGGAGATTTATGAGAAGCATAAAGTGTGTCAAGTTAGAGAAAGATTCATTCTGCCACGTTCAAATGCAGTGAGAAAGATGTTTCGGGGCGAGAGGAGATTTACCCACCATCTTCGGACCTGAAAGAAGGACACTATGAAGAAACAAACAACTTTGAACGCTGCCACTTCCGGTATCTCATAGGAGTAAGTATTTCTAACCTTCTGTTTTAATATAAGTATACAAATATGTATGCACCCTAAGTAGTCAACTTAGGATGTTCAATGACTTATACGCATGTACAACTTAATTAGTGATATTAATATACTAATTAAGATGTATAATTTGCTTTGATATGATGTGTTCTGATATGTTCTGATTTGAGTTGCTTTGTTATGCTTTATCTGATATGATATGAGGTGTCTTGATATGCTTTGGTATTATTACTCTATTATGATCTGATATACTATAATATGATATGTCATGATTTGATGGGATTTGATGTAATCCAATCTACTCTATTGTGTTATGCTTCGCTCTATGATAGAGTTAGATGTACAATTCCATTAATTTGTTAGCTTCCGTTTATCTTTGATAATTTATATGATTTATGAGATTTTTGTCTAACTTCGATTAAATATTCGGATATATACACACACACATACATTTTAATGTATGTGTTTTTGTACTATATGATGTATGTAATAACCGTTAGGTAGAACTACGTTCGAATCCAATCGTATTGGAATAATATTGTGAATGTTATCCAATGCGTACATAGGCAACCAATGGCAAGGCGACGTTGGCCCGATCCAAATTAAATATTATTATAAGTTTTATTCTGATTTACATGCAACGAACTTTGAAGTTGCATAGTGTGTAGGTGAACATTGTACCTCTCGCACATAGATGATGTCTGCTTGCTTAAGAAATAAAATTTCTATTCAAGCTTTTTTGGACCCCAGCTTGGGTCGGGGCGTTACAATTACCCAAACATTGGAGGGTATGTTTTAGGCTAAAGTATTTGAGCGAAAAGGAAATTGGGATGATTTCATGTCACTCTTTGAATTCTCTTACAGTAATAGTTATCACCCTATGAAGCTTTGTATAGATGCCGATATTGGTTACCCATAAGTTGGAATGAAGTTAAACATTATTTACTCAAAGAAGAGTTGGTGATCTAGTGTGCTGAGAAGATTCATGAAATTAAGGAAAAACTTCTTATAGCCAAAAATCACTAAAAGAAGTATGTTGATATTAGATGGAGAGAATTAAAATTTGAAATAAGAGACCATGTCTTTCTAAAAGTCTCGCACACCAAAGCTGTATAAGGTTTAGGAATAAAGGAAAGTTGAGTCCACATTTTGTTGGACCTCTTGTTTCTATGCAGTGAAAATGAATCTTTGGTCCAACTCATGTCATTGATGAGGAAATTGTAGAACTTCAACCTGAATTGGAATACAAAGAAGAATCTATTCAAATTCTAGATAGAAAGGTTAGAACCTTGAGAAACAAAGTTATTTCCATGGTTAAAGTACTTTGGAGGAGTCAAATATGAGAATAAATGACTTGGGTGACAGAAGATGAATTGAAGAAAGTGTATATCCCACATTTGTTCACTAAGCCATCCATTGAGGACAAAAATTTTCTAAAGAAGGAAGGATGTGATGCCCACAAATTTAGAGGTATTCTTACATATTATAAATATTATAATTAAAACAAAATTTAAAATTCTTCTAGATGAATCATCAACGTTATCACCGACTTGTCAGTGAGGGCATCAATGAGTGGAGATTGTTATGTTAACATGCAAAGACACATCGGCAAAATCACCAGTGATTTTTTTTTCATTGATAGGGTTAATGTCGCATTAGTGTGAGAGACAATTATGTCGATGGGGATAAAAACTATATGAAACAAACAATTACATTCTAGATTCGATTATTACCCTTTCATGCCCTAAGATCCTATTCTATTTAAAAATTAATTTCTAGTCGAGAAAGGAGACCTAGGATGCATGTTGTTAAATTTTAATTGTTTACTTATAAGCACATAAATTTATAGTAGACAAATGGCTAAATCAAGTGTCAATCCCACATATACTTGAAATCGGAAAATCAAATTTAATCTAACTCAAACCCTAATCTAGTTAACAACCATAAAGTAATTCACATGACTAAAGTAACTAACAAAAGGAAATAAAAGTTAAAAAGCAATTAAACTATCCAAATCAAAATTCTAAAGCTTTAATCTAGATTAAGAAAGCAATGAAAAAATAACTAGAATATCAAATAAGTAAAACACTAAGGCATAGGAATCTACATTCATTAAATCATGAAACCGATAAGTATGATCATTAATTATTTTTCACATTCATCTCATAACAATCTAGAAATCAATCTTTGTTATTATATAAAATATTATTATTAAGTTTTATTTACAAATTGTCTTTGTAAAGATGATGGAGAAGGGCTACCTACCTAGGTTGGCTCAAGCTAGTGTGAAACTCATATCCTGTTAACACAAGAAAATTAAGAAAAATAAAAAGAATAAAAAAATCAAAAATGAATGATGCAGGTTGAGAGGATTTAGAAAAGTCAAGACCAATAAAAATGAATTGAGAAAAAATATCATGATTCAAAAAAGGCATGGGCATATTAATTTATGAGCTTTTAATTTTTTGTATATGTTTAGGTAATAATGTACACATATTTTAGCTATAGTGAGTCAAAAAATGAGAACTTTTTGTTTAGTATTGTTTTAAGAACTTTGTTTCAATTGAAGAAGGTAACCTTGTGAGATTCAGGATTAAAAGATACACGAGTTAATACATTGGTGGATTTTTCTAAAATTGATAAAAGTGAATTAAAATGTCTAAGGCAATCATTGTTGGTTTCTTCTAAAACATTAGTGGTTTCGTATAAAAATTGACATTCACATACAAATGAAGTTCACTAATCTAAGGCAAAATATGAATAAACATAATTTGTGGATGCACTTAAATTAAAGGAGAATTAAATAAAAATTCGTAAAAAAGAGCTCAATGTTGCTTGTTTTAATGTTTTATTTTATTTTAAGTTCTAGATATCAAGTAGAAGTGCTTTTAAAGGACACTATAACAAAAGGAATATTAGTGACATTTTTCTTAGTGATGCAATCCAAAGCGTTGCTAAAAACTACTATTTGTGATGCATAAAAAACATTGCCAAAAAACAACTATTTGTGGGATTTTTTAAAAGCATCGTAAATAAAATAAGTTTTATAAAATAAAAAATTTAGAACACATCGCAAATAGTGGTACTATTAGCGATGCTTATGAAAAAGCATCACAAATGAAATATTTTTTTGAAAATATTTGAAGGCTATTTGTGATCTTAAACCGGTTTTTGTTTCACTTTAATTATCGGTTATCGTGAGGTTAACGTATTTTCTGATTTATTCGGTGGTTTCATAAATAAATAGTTTTTATGATGGTTTTAATCAAAATCAACTTTAAGAGTTGTGGTTTTAAGTGATTTTGAATCAAATGTGAATTTTTGAAATTTTTTTAGAATTTTTACTAATTTTTCAAAAATTAGGGTTTTGGCGGGACCCCTGTGGGCCCCATCGTCGAAATTTTGGTTTTTGTGCCAAATGGACCCAGACATTAACCTAAGGTTATACAAAAAATTTTAGAATTTTCTTAATCTTAATTAGTGCTCAAATTTGTAAAATATCTATTTTTAGCCTACTTTTCCTATTTACACCCCATAACTTACCTATACACACCCCAACCCTTACTATAAAAGGCCAAACCTGAGTCATTCCAATTTTGGGAATAGGCTGAGGAGGAGAGGTCATGCCTAATCCCCAAATTAGGCCCGGATTAGAAGGTGTTTAAGGTAAGTCTATTCTAATTAAGCACTAAATCCTAGCTTTCTTCTTAATCTCCTCTAAATCTACCATTTCCCCTTTGTTTCAATTCATTTTTGGACATCAAAACTACTGATTTGTATTTTTACTACAAACCCTAGCTCTCAAAATCCGATTTTTTTTATATTCAACAAGCCCTAGATCTAAGTTTTTAATTATTTCTTTGGTAAATCGATTTTAATGGAGTTTAATTCAAACTCTGTCTTTGTAAGGTTTTCAAGAAGGGTGACCATCAAATCCAAGTCTAATCAAGGGATAAGGTAATGGACTTTCGAAATTTTAGTTGTCTATGGTAAAACTCTTGATTTTGTGGCTTATTTTGAATGGAGTTACTTGTTTTAGTGTGTTAATGGCATGATTAGAAAATGATAATCTTTAATCCCGATTTCATAGGGTTTTATCTTGTTATGATGTGGTTTAGCATTCTGGAAGTCATGGAGGACTTTTGATGGTATTTAGGTTGTTAGATGTTGATTTAAAGTGTTATCAATGGAGTTTTGGTTTGAAAATGTGAAAGGAAGAAGATGGTTAGTTCTGCCTTGTTGGCGTTTGAACGACCCTTCTGGGCGTTCGAACGGCAACACTGTCTGATCGATAGATTTTCAATTCAGCCGATTGAACGGCCTGTTGGGCGTTCAAACGGCCAAACTGTGAATTTGAAATTTTCCCATTTAGCTGATCGAACAGCCTGCAGGGCTTTCGAACAGCTACACAACAATCTTGTGATTTATTTGCATGATGTTTATTTTAATGATTCTATTTTAACTTGCCAATTTTATATGAATGTGGAGTGCTTTAAGCTATATTATGCTATTAGAAAGGCATGCTATTGAGGTTATGAAGTTGGGATATATGGTTAGAGATTTGTGGAATGACTTATATTTTGTGGCATGATGTTGGAATTGTCATCTTGAAATTGTGAATGGTTGATTCTCTATGGTTAGGTGTATTTTCAGTAGGACTACAACCTATTAATGGACTGACTTGGCATGATAGTATGTGGTTAGTTGATGTGTGGATGTTGGTGAATGCCATGACTCAAGGATGAAATGAATGGTCTTACATGTGTTTAGCCTTTGTGGTTGAGTTTTGAATTGAGTTATGATTTTAATGATTCTTCTCCTATGATTTCCGCTGGGATTCATGTTTAGATGGTAATTCACATATGTAGTGTGGTAGTGAGTTTAATTTCAAGCATGTTGACATGCATTGTGTGGAGTGCTTCTACTAGGTACACACACACATGTAGGGTTTAATGATGATGTTGAAGCTTGATATTATGATTATGAATGATGCATTAGGGGCTGATGAGAGCACTTATCATGGATTAGGATTCATGTATGCCTTGCCTACATATGTACCATGCTATATGCATCATGAAAATGGATTTCCAATTGAGGCTTCATTGAGGTTAATCTAATTTGACCGATTGGATACAATGTGGTGAAATTGTATTCCGAAATTGATCGGTTGTGGATTAATCGAAAGTTGATTTGTCCGAAAGGACATGTTTTTGATTTGATGGTTTGTCCGAGCACACCGGCTTACCAGTTATCGTTGCTTGGGACTTTAGTCTTGACAAGCTGGGTTGCCCGGGAGGTTAGACTAGATGGGCAAGAGTTACTTGAAGGCGTTGACCTTGAGGAGCAAGAGTTGCTCGAAGGTGTTGGCCTTGAGGAGCAGGAGTTGCTTGAAGGCATTGGCCTTGAGGAGCAAGAGTTGCTCGAAGGCGTTGGCCTTGAGGAGCAGGAGTTGCTCGAAGGCCTTGGCCTTGAGGAGTAGGGGTTTCTCGAAGGCCTTGGCCTTGAGGGGCAGGAATTGCTAGAAGGCATTGGCCTTGAGGAGCAAGAGTTGCTCGAAGGTGTTGGCCTTGAGGAGCAGGAGTTGCTTGAGACTTCGGTCTTGACAAGCAGGAGTTGCTCGAAGGCGTTGGCCTTGAGGAGCAAGTCTATTCTCTGTGTATGGACTTGCATGTTGGACTAGTGTGTGTGCGACACTTATACATGCATGACGAATGAGAATAATATGATGCACGATAGAATATGTATGTTAGAGATACATTCATGCAGGTTGATTCTGATATGATGCATGATAGAATATGTATGTTAGAGATACATTCATGTAGGTTGAGATGATATGATGCATGATGGAATATGTATGTTAGAGATACATTCATGCAGGTTGTTATGATGTGATGCATGAGGGAATATGTATGTTAGAGATACATTCATGCATGAGGGAATATGTATGTTAGAGATACATTCATGCATGTTGTTATGATGTGATGCTTGAGGGAATATGTATGTATCTGTTAGAGATACATTCATGCAGGTTGATTATGATATGATGCATGATAAAATATGTATGTTAGAGATACATTTCATGCAGGGTGTTATGATGAGAATGACATTATGTGGATTATACACTATGATGCAGTTTTAGGTGATGTGTATGTGTGATCAGAAAATGATGCACCTTGCCAATCTTTGATCTGAATGAATATATTGCTATGCTATCGTATTTTCAATGTTGATTGTGATATTAAAAACCATTGCTGAGTTTGTTAAACTCACCCCTCTTTCTTGTGTTTTGTTTTGGGGCTGCATGGTGCGACACGCAGACGGACAGGATCTCCTCTTTGAGGAAAGGTCGGAGATGACTTGGATATGATCGTGGAGATCGTGTGTGACTTACTTTCCTTTGGTTTTATGCTTCTGTTTAGAACCTTTGTGTAGGGTTCTCGTTTGTTTTGGATTATGTCACAATTTACAGTTGTGTTTGCTTAAGACTTATTTTGAGCCAGTGTGGGCTATAGTTGACTAAGCATGTGGGTTTTGAGATTAGTTGTTTACTTTGTGATAAACAACTCTCTTTCTGTTCTTATTTACTCTTGCTCAAAGGAATGTGTGTACTCCGTATTTCTGTTAGATCGCCCGTATTTAGGGTTAGGTCTTCCGCTAAACCGTTTCTCAATCTTCCCTTCGTCGCCCCCGCGCGCTTGACTGGCCCTTGGACCGGGTTCAGCTCGGGTCGAGCATCGCTGGGGCGTGACAAAGTTACACAAATAGTCTTCAATATTTTTTTTAAAATTTTTATTTAATTTTTGATGTTTTTTAAGTGTCGCTAATAATGATACTATTTGCTACGCTTTTAAAACAACGTCGCAAATAGTTATTTTTTATTTTATTTAAAATTTATTATTTGAATATATAATATATTATAAATAAAAAAAATTAAATTTAATTAGTTCACAAATATATTATAATTTATTTAATATTTAATATTTTAATATATAATATATAATAAATATAAAGATAAATTAAATTCCCCTATTTTCTCCCCACTCAGAGTAGGGGATTATGCTTACGAGAGAGAGAAAGATAGAGGGAGAGAGAGATATGGAAGAGAGAGAAAGAAGAGAAGAGAGAGAGAAGAGAAAGATGAGAGGAGAGACAAAGATGTGAGGAGAGATGAGAGGAGAGAGAGAGAAAGACAGAAAGGTGAGAGAGATACAGATAAGAGAGAGAGATGATAGAGAGATAGAGAGAGAGAGAAGAGAAGAGAGAGGAGAGAGAAAGATGGAGAGAGAGAGACAGAGAGAAGAGAGAGAGCAAAGAGAGAGAAAGATGATAGAGATAGAGTGGAGAGAGAGAAAGAGGAGAGCGAGAAGAGAGGAGGGAGGAGAGAGAGATAGGGAGAGAGTGAAAGAAGAGAGGAGAGAGAAAAGAGAGGGGAGAGAGAAAGAAGAGAGGAGAGACAAAAGAGAGACCGGAGAGAGATAAAGATGATAGAGAGAAGAGAGAGAAAGAGGAGAGAGACGAGAAGGATAGGTTAGAGAAAAGGCAGAGAGGAGAGAGAGAATAAGTGAAAGGTGAGAGAGAGAAGAGAGTAGAGAGAGAATGATGAGAGAGATAGAGAGAGAAGAGTGAGAATGAGGAGAGAGAGACGAGAGAGGGGAGCGAGCAGAAGGGTCACTGGACTCTGTCAGGAGGAGGAGAGGGGAGCGAGCATAGGAATTTTAAATTTATTTTTTAAAATGTTTATGATATATTATATTTTTAAAATCATAAAAATAAAATCAAATCAAATATACTAATGACACAAAGGAATATGAGTCACTAATACACTAAGTATTAGTGACGCAAACTAATAGCGATGCGTACTTTTATGCGTCGCTTATATATTATATTTTAAGATTTTAAAATGTAAAATATAATAATTTTTTTTATTAAAATTAAAATTAAATACCCCTACTTTTTCCTCTCTCCTCCTTAGAGCCAGGGCTCACTCTAACGCGTGTGAGAGAGAGGAGGAGAGAGAGCCGCAAAGAGAGAGGAGGGAGAGAGAGGAGAGAAGAGAGAGAGCGAGAGGGTAGCTACACTCCAGCGGGAGGTGGACATGTGGGGAGAGAACATGGGAATTTAATTTTAATTTTTTAGAAATTTTTTATTGTGTATTATATTTAAATTATAAAAATAAAATAAAATAAAATGTATTAGCGATGCATAGGAATATACAGTTCTAATAACCCAAGTATTAGTGATGCAAACTCATATGCGCCGCTAATACCCAGTGTATTAGTGACACTGATACATATTCCTGTGCATCGCTAATACATTTTATTATATTATTTTTAAAATCTAAAATATAATAAAAATATGATAAAAAATTTAAATGAAATACCCTTACTTTCTACCCTCTCCTCCTTAGAGCCGGGGCTCATGCTAACACGCGTGAGAGAGAGGAGGAGAGAGAAATGGAGAGAGAGGAGGGAGAGCGAGAGAGGAGAGAGAAGAGAAAGCGGGAGCTGGAGCTGGACTACTTCGGGAGGAGGAGGAGAGGGGAGAGTGCATAGAAATTTTATTTTATTTTTTTGGAATTTGTATTATGTATTATATTTTAAAAATTATAAAATAAAATAAAAATGATTAGCAACGCATAGGAATATACATTGCTATGAACCAAAGTATTAGTGACTAAAACTCATATACGCGTTTATACCCAGTGTATTAGTGATGTATACTTGTATGTATTTCTAATATATATGTTTTATTTAATTATTTTTAAAATATAAAATATAAAAAAATATCCTAAAAAATTAAAATTAAATACCCCTACTTTCTCCCCTCTCCTCCTCCAAGCTAGAGCTCACTCTAACGCATGTGAGAGAGAGAGAGGAGAGAGGAGAGAGGAGAGAGGAGAGAGAGGGGGGGATGGTCGTGGGACTCCACTGGGAGGAGGAGATAGCACGAGAATTTAATATTTTTTTGAAATTTTTTTATTATATATTATATTTTAAAAATAATAAAAGAATAAACTAAAATATATTAGCGACACATAAGAATATGCGTCGCGAATAACCTAAGTGTTAGTGACGCAAACCCATATGTGTCACTAATACCCAGTTCATTAGTGATGCATATTCCTATGTATCGTTAATGCATTATATTTTATTATTTTTAAAATATAAAATATAATAAAAATAACCTAAAAATTTAAATTAAAAGCATCACAAAAATAGTTGTTTTTTACAATGCTTAGACGAAGCATCACAAATTTGTGTCATTTGCGACACTTATTATGCATCACTAAAAAAAATTGGTGCGCACCGAATATTTTACGTGCTCGCAATTTATTTTCCCCGTGTGGGTGAAAATTTTGCCCACTTGGGTGATGTTTCTCCCACATGGTATTTCACCCCTACCCTTCCCCTCCAGCACCAACTTTACTTCACAGAACCTTCGGCCGCCGTGCCACCCTAATGCCCCGCAGCATGTGTGCCCCCATCCGCCCCGCTCTCCCAACCTCCCTCCTTGGTGCTTTGCTTCGTCTCCCACCTCCTCCCTCCTTTGCTCCCCCGTCTTCTCCTCTCATCAATGTGACCCCCCCACCCCGATGTCCCGGTTGCTAGAGAAAGAGGAGAAGGGCGGCACCAAAATCCAGTGCCACCCCTTCTTACCTCCTAATAAGTATGAAATATATATCTATTTTATATGCCTTTTGACCTTATTTGCTAGTATAGATTAGGTTAATTTAGTATTAGTTATAGTTTTTTAGATTAAGATAGTTATTAATATTTTAGTTTGATTATTAATTAATTTTAAATGTTATTAGTAGTTTAGGCATGTATTTAAATTAAGTTGGGATTTTAATTACATTCTACATGTTTAAAATATGATATTTTATATTTTGTAGGAAAAGTGCAATTATTGAGGTACTTGGACGATGTTAATAATTCAAAATAGTCTTTACATGCTTTAAAGTGATTTGGACAACTTTTCAGAGTTATAAACAAGTTGGAAATTAATATAGACATGAAAGGAATAGCTTAATGAATAGAAAATCGATTGTCCAGAAAAAACTGTCTAGATTGTAGAAACAATGTAGCCGATTGAATGGAGCATTTTTAGGATCAAACTGGTAAACATGATTTTGGAGAAAAAGGTAGTATAAGAGATCGAACGGGCATGCAGGGCGATCGATTCGGATAACGCGCAGTTTCATAGTTTAAGCTAATTTTTAATCCTTTTCGTATTAAACTTCTTCCTACGGCTCTTATGCTTATATAAAGACATATTTGGCTTAAAATTAAAGGATTCTAGTAGATTTTTTGAAGAGAAAAAGGAAGAAGAAGATGGAAGAGAATTCAAAGCTTTTAATGGAGATTCAAGAGCTTCCTTCTACAATGGAAGGCTAAACTTTTCTTTTACTTAGGAGTGGATGAAGTTATAGATAAGTTTCAGTTTTTTTTCTTTTTAATTTAGATTTTATTTGTGAGTGATGACAATTGTACGACAAAGATTTTATTTTTAATGGAAGAGTTTTTAATGTTTATTCAAGTCTATGTTGATTTATTGTCTTGTAGACGATAGATTAATGTGGTTTTGATATTTTCATCGATTCTAATTTTTGTGATTTAGATGAGATAGTCATACAATAGTTTTAATGTTTAGATAATTAATAAATTGGATGAGTTATACTAAGATTAGACGAGTCATGCCTATAGCTAGTTTAGTGTAGATGATTCGTGCTATTGTTGAAGATAGTTCATGCTATGAATTTAACTAATGATTATTTCTGAAGTAATTCTAGCTTGTAGCTGAGAATACTTGTTCATATTCACACTAGATTTAGATTAAAAGTTAAAAAATTGTTATGGTTCTATAGTGGATTCAATTTCCTAAGTAAATTCCATCATATTAATCTCTTGCTTTTAATTTAGAGATTATTTCTTTTGCTTAATTTTAATTTTAAGTTCTTTTTAATTTTTAATCAACAAATTTCTCTCTTAGATTTAGTAATAATTCATCCGTCCCTGAGGTTCACTTATCCTAGTACAATTACCTTGTACACTTGCAAAGGGTTTAATTATAAACGATCAAGTTTTTGGCACCGTTGCCAGGGACGGTGTTGATTTGTTACTAAATTAGTATTAGGATAATTTTAGCTACTTTAGTTTCAGTTACTTTAAATTTTAGGTTACTTCTTAGTTTCTTACCTTATTTTAATTTGATCTTGTAGGTTGAGTTAAAAATTGTGCTCTCTGCACTTGTGGCCACAAGTGGACATCGACAAGCATAATGCTTCTCTTCAGTTTGGAAGATCCTTTTCTCTCTTTAGTTTTAGTTTTTTTTAGTTAGTTTTTGCTTATTCTTCCCTTTTTTACATTTAAAATTGTGTGGTGTGTTTGTGGTGTATGCGTGGTCGTGGCTCATTACTCCCCCAATTAATACCATTTGACCCTGAGCCTGAGCGGACATCTAAGAAAGCTGAGTTGCCCTTGACCTACATCCCTACACCCCCGAACTCTCCCACTAATTCTTCCTCCCACACTACTTCTACCCCCATCATGGCTGAACATCAGTTAGTAGATGCACCACTCAAAGCTCTAAGGGAGTATTATACTCCCAATGAGTACACCTCCCCTTCATGCATTAGGTTGTCAGCGGTCGCTACTCAAAATTATAAGATTAAGCCCAATGTCTTTCAAATTATTCCATCTTTTTATGGGCTAAATAATGAAAACCCATATAGGCACCTAGATGACTTCTTAGAACTATGCACAACTTTTAAGCTCTCAAATTTAACCAATGAGGTCGTCAAACTTCAGCTTTTTCCTTTCACACTGAAAGATTAGGCTAAAGAATGGCTCCACTCATTAGAGCCAAACACTATCACAACATGGGCCCAAATGCAATAAGAGATCCTCAAAAAGTACTTCCCCATAGGTAAGACCAACCAAATGAGAAAGGCCATAACCACTTTTGCCCAACTTCCTAGTGAACAGTTCCATGAGAGTTGGGATAGACTTAAGGACCTTCTTAGGAGGTGTCCTCATCATGTTGTCCCTATGTGGCAATTAGTGCAATATTTTTATGAGGGTCTTACTGAACAAAACTGCCATCTTGTTTTTATGTTGTTCCATGAGAGTTGTGGGGGCACCTTTTTGTTGAAAAATGAAAATGAGGCATGAAAACTTTTTAAGTACGAGTGAAAATTCTTTTCAACATGTTGCGTTGAATAAAAATGAGAGTGGATTATCTACCTTGAACAATGCCGCCTCTAGGGGTGGCTTGTATGAAGTCAAAAACCCATTAAACCTCTCCTCCAAAGTTAATACTTTGAGTAGGAAGTTGGACCTTCTTATGACTTCAACCCATTAGCCCACTCCCTTAACTCAAGATGCATGCACAATATGCCTTAGCTCATCCCATACTATCATGGAGTGTCCCTCTGCATCTCAATTTCCTGAGCTTGTCCAAGATCATGTGAATGCCACCCAATCCTTCCCTAGGGCTGAGAACGATCCATTTTCAAACACATATAATCCTGGGTGGAGGATCATCCTAACTTTTATTGGCGGGTGCAAAACCAAGGGGTTGTGGGCAACCATTCCAAGTCCTACCAGCCCCTATCCACCAATCTCAAGTACAACCTCCGTATGTCCAACCCAATAGGAGTCCAAGTTTTGAAGAAAAAAGTCTTGAGTGCCCTGCAAGGCCGTCAATCTCAATCCCAACTCCTCTACTCTCACACACAATCTATAGTAAAGTTAGAAGCCCAAATTGGACAACTAGCCAATGCTATCAATAAGTGAGAGATGGGGACGTTGCCAAGTCAACCTCTACAAAACCCTAAAGGTTAATTTCGGGTAGAGGGAGCTCCTCCTCTAATGAACAAGTTAATTCCATAGGAGTGGGAGGATTGTTGACAAGAATGTTGGGGGGACACCAACGACAGATGATAGGAGTGAGGAGTTAGAGAGGGCAATCCCTAATGAGCCTCATAAGTTAGAGAGTGAGCCAAATGCAAAGGAGTCAGTTTCTCCTTTCCCTTCCTCAGAGCCATAGTCTAAGACCACTTCTGAGGGATCTTATATCCCTAGGGCACCTTTTCCTCAATGTCTTGACATGGCCCCACCATTTAGAAAGAGCATGGCTAAGATAGATGATATTCTTGAGACTTTTAAATAAGTCCAAATTAATATCCTCCTCTTAGATACCATTAAGTAAGTCCCTGCTTATGCTAAGTTCCTCAAAGACCTATGCACTCAAAAGCATAAATCTAAGACCCACGTGTCTAAAAAAGTCTTTCTCACCAAGCAAGTTAGCTCTCTTTTGAAGTTTGACACTCCACCTAAATATAAGGACCCTAAAGTGCGTACTATTTCTTGTGTCATAGGTGATCACTCCATTCATAGAGCCCTCCTTGACCTTGGTGTGAGTGTCAATCTACTCTCTGACTCTGTATATGAGAAACTAAGGTTAGGTGAATTGCAACCACATCAGTTACCTTGCAGCTAGCCAACCGTTCTATGTGTAAGCCTCAAGGAGTCATTGAGGATGTCTTAGTAAAGGTTGACCAATTCTTTTTCCCTGTTGATTTTATTGTATTAGATATGGAGACTGGTGCCAACTCTACATATCAGATTCCTATCATTCCATGTCGTCCATTCCTTGCCACAGCTAATGCATACATAAATTATAGGACGAGGGTAATGGAGATGACCTTTGGGAACATGAAAGTGCAACAAAATATTTTTGATGTGTCTAACCATTTGTCTGCAACTTCTAATGCTGAATGTTTTATGGTAGACAATTTTAGGTTTGATGCTTATGATAGAGGTCCATCTTTTGTAGCATCAGCCCATAATCAAGTCATGCCTTCTAATTTTTCTGCATCATCTTTTTTGGATACTTAAGAGAAGAGCCACTAGTAATATCTACCAGCCGCCCTGATATATTTGAGAATGTTGGCAATGTCTCGCTAAAGACAATAAACTTAGCGCTTCTTGGGAGGCAACCCATGTTTTTGATATATTTCTTTTCCTTCCTTTTGTTTATTTTCTTTGCTTCATTTAGGTTTTATTTACTTATTTTTCTCACCTTTTATTTTATTTTTATTTTTTCTCATTATAGTTTTTCTTCTTTTATGGGATATAATATTTTGGGGTTGGGGGAATGCTCATCACTTATATTTATTTCTTTTCTCCAATCCTATGTACTTCACTTTTAGATTAGTGGATTAGTTATGCTTTCGAGTGATATCTTCCTTTCTCTCTCTTACTTAGTCTTGTCATTGCAGTATATATTTTCTTTAACATTGAGGACAATGTTCAGTTTAGGTTTGGGGGTGTAGAAAGATATTGTCACGACCCAGATTTTTAAAAGTATTTTTAAATAGCACGAACAGTAAGTAGCGAAATTTTTTTTCTTTAAATACAAAACAAACCATTCGATTAAATATCCAGGTCATGATAACTGTGGTTCACAAATACGAATATCAAATCATACGATATTATTTAACATCTGAAAATTCATAAAGACCAGCTCATCCATCTAAGTACAAGTCCATCGTCCGTCTGAAAATAAATAATAAATTGACTCTCACGCTTAAGGTACACTTACATACCGGAGTTACAGAAACGCAAAAACCTCTTTTGCACGCCTGCCTTGGTCTCACTTTTCGTTGCCTGGAGAATCTGCAACAAAGCAAACCAAACAACAACCACAACCACAATGGAGCATCTCCGCCCACAGGAGAAGAGCTTCCAAAAGACAAAAAGTTTTATTAATATTTTTCGGATCGGGCCAACATCACCCGATGTTAGTTGCCTACGTGCTCATCAAACAACATCTCAAATGTTTCCAACAAGATCGGATCCAGACGTAGTTTTACCTAGAAACTACTCTATCCTAAGAAGCATAACATCACACATGCAATGCTTAAGTATTTTCAACCTACATTTTAGTAAGTCCTTTAATCATTCCACTTGTCTAATTAACAAGCAATACCACACAATGTTATTAATTATCTCACAACTCTTGTTCGACAATTAATACTACAAAATCTGTAACTCAAAGATAACTCGCCCATCGAGAAATCTCCAAACAAAGGACTCCAACCTTGGAGTCGACTGCTTAATAGCAGCTTGACCCAAATCCCCAGGGCTCTCAATAGCCTACCACGAATCTGGGGAAGAGGATCCCAACTGTGCTCATGGACACAGATTGGCAAGAAACACAAGCCTTCCATGATGCTCATGTAACTCCGCTTTTTGTACGTACTAAATAGTCCTGGGAAGACCTACGGGAGACTTGCGGTAAAGACCCTCTGGTCAATACCCAAACCGTCGTGGCGATGAAGATGCATATTGCAATCTCCACCTTCCCAACGCTGGGAGAAAATGTCTTATAAGACATGTAACGCCCGAGATTTTTCATCCTTTTTTCTTAAAACTCATAGAAATTTTTTTTCCCCATAAATTGGAGTCAAAACGATAAAATCAAAACATGTATAACCATTTTATAATTTAAAACATCATACGGTTAAACATCGTACTGCCAAATCAAATATCCTCAGGCGCTACCCGAAAACACACGTACGAATAAATTGCTATGATCATAGACTTTTAAATACAAATCACTCCCTGACATCCCTAAGTGCAAGTCCCATAACAGTCCACAGACTCATCCAAATGAAAGTCCAGAATAAACATCATGATGTCTCGTCTCACCCAATACAGGAGATCGTGGCACAAATAAACTCGCAGAGAGTCAAGCAGATACCTGAGTCAACGGGAATCAATCCACCGCTGAAACGAGCGTCCATCTCCGGGAGCTCACCGCACAACCTGCAAAACCTCCCGTACAACGGGGCTAAAAAGTAGGGTGGTGAGTATTTTCATACTCAGTAGGAAAATACCCAGTAGGGGAAAACCCAAACAGTGAACTCCATAAGTTCATAATCACATGTGTCATGCAACTCAAACATGAAGCAGTCAACATAACATAATCATAACATGCTCAAACGCATACGATCATACCAAAGGCACCATCGTGCCAAAAGACATACCGAAGGCACCATCGTGCCAAAGACATATTATCCAATCAACTTACACAAACACCCTTATCCAGGGTCATACAAACTTACACAAATACCCTTATCCAGGGTCATACAAACTTACTCGTACCGCCGTACGCTTACTCATATAGCTTACACATACTTGTACGACCTTACTCGTACAATCATACTCGTACACAAACTCTTACAGTCGTGCTCATCCACATACTCTTATAGTCGTGCTCATACTCATACACTTACAGTCCTGCTCATACTCATACACTTACAATCCTGCTCATACACACTCTTACAGTCCTGCTCATATACATAATCATACACATATCAACGACCACTGAAGCTCATTACAACTAATAAGCTCTAGCGTCGAAATGGAAAAGAATGACACTGGGGCAACACCTTAACCTCCGGGGAGTGACTAGACGCCATGGACTTTTCCGAAGGTAAGGCACACCAATGCTCATGGGGCACTGGATCAAACAGGTAAGAGTAGATCCATGATACTACTTACCTGAGTGCGCAAACATAAACACCCACACATAAGGGGTCATACAGTTGCCCACCATAATGGGTCTTATAGTGCCATAGAATTGCCCACCATAATGGGTCTTATAGTGTCATTGCCACTCTTGGGCAGAAAACATACAGTGCCACTCTTGGGCAGAAACGTACAATGCCACTCTTGGGCGGAATCATACAACGCTCTCAACAGAGCATCAAACGTCTGGGCTTACACAACACACAGACCAAATCAAAAACATACTTCGCTCTCAACAGAGCATCAAACGTCTGGGCTTCATACAGCACACAGACAAAGTCAGAAACGTACATCGCTCTCAATAGAGCATCAAATATCTGGGCTGATACATCATGCAGACCAAATCAGAAACAACGTCGCTCTCAGCAGAGCATCAAATGTCCGGTGCTCTATACAGCACACAGACAACATTCTGCAGGATAAACACCATGGCAAGACATGATAAATGCTCGGCCGACTCATTAGCATCCAGCTCAAACACGGAATTTAATCCGTCGAACCCTCAGGTCTCAAACTCACAACGCTATCATTAGCTGTGCTTATAATTCAAGTTTGAATTAAGTACATTATGCGGTACAATTATGCCACACAAATTCACAGTCCTCGACTGATCAAACTGAAGCTGAGCCCGATCGAAACCCAAATTCGTCAGGGCAACAGACTTCACTTACCCATCCACATCATGGACAAAACTCATCGTACAACACACCCTTATAGTCTTACATACTTCGCCATCCATCTTATGGCCAAATCAGCTTACACTGACATCCTCAAATAACGCTCATCAGAGCCAACCCAGTTGTCGCCCTCTTACTTATATCTCACTTATTATTATACTTACTTTTCACTTCATAATCTGTACGTTATGCTTGTACAATTATGAACACTCTTACTGTCTGATAATCGCCCAACATACAATCCACCCCAAACTGATCCATTCTAATCCTTGCCCGTCATACACTGATCTTCTGTCATACGCTTACACAACCGTGTCCAAATTCATACAAAACCTCTGTCACCTCTTACTGTCCATCGCCCATACATCTGCCCACATACACTTACACATAACCATATCATAGGCAATAGCCATCATACATACGTATGTCTCACACATATGTATAACATACACATATGGTCATACATACGTAACTTACAAACATGCACGCTAGCCATCACTAGCACATGCATACATCAAACATACATGCTAGTCATCACTAGCACATGCATAACACATACGTAGCATACTAACATATTTGCTAGCCATCGCTAGCGCATACATAATCCACACCCATAAAACATGCATACATCTCAGGCATATCAATCATACCATACAATCATGCTTACACGCCCATCATGCAATCGGATCGTTACTTAACATCCAAGCATAGAATCATACAATCCTAGCATGCTGCTACTCATTCAAAGCATGCTTCATGAATTTACTAGTTCAAAGCTCCCCTACCTCGTAATCATGACGTTCGATGATGAGCACATGATGGTGGCGGCATTGGCGGCGGAGTTGGCGGTCAAAACCATTGCATGGCTGAGAGAGCTGCTGTCCCGAGGGTTTTAGGATGCGCTAGAACTAGTCACGACCAAACAGGGTGTCAGAAATCAATGCGGTAAAACCCGCGATCCACGGCGGCACACTAGGGCGGCTGGGAGAAATATCTTACCAACATAAGTGGCGGTGTGATCATAGGTCGATGGTGTACTCACTGAAGATCAGCCGGTGGCTAAGACGTGCACAGCCGGCCACAAGACGTCGAAATCGGCCGTGGACAGCACCCAACGGCGACGATTTCGGTCAACAAGGCCCACATATGGGCGGAGAGCGTGGGGCAATGCTCAAGAATAAAGGAGAGTTGGAGGACGGCTCTGTGTCAACTCCAATCGGTGGCCAAGCCATCCGATGATCGGGCGGCGCAAAAGCGGCACCTAAGCCCAAAAGCACACGCGTGGCTACATGCACACTCGACCCAAAGGGCGGGGGAGAGGGCTGAAATGAGGCAACTCAAGGCCCACAAAAGCCAATAGGGCTAAGGCCCTAGCGGTGGCCAATCTAAGTGGCGACATCACTGATTGCCACCCACAACCAATACCCATGGTGTGGGCGGCTGTGCATCTCGCATGACAGAGAGCAAGGGGAGGGTTCACGGTCGAGCAAAGGCTATGAGGCTGTCACTGGCTAAGGCCTGAGCAGGTGAACTCATCCACCTTCGGTCATAGTAAGTCATACAAATTCTTGCCCGAGGTCGTCCGGTATCGACGGCGTAAAATGGGCAAGAGGGGTCAACAACACACATGCCGGTAAGGCGGAACTAGCTGCAACTACGGGCCGCAAGGCTGAACAAGGCCCGAAGGGGTGGCCCATTGGCATCACCGGGCTGGGGCGGAGCCGAACTAAGGTCCGCTAAATCAAATCCGGCATCCGACTAATAACGTCAGTCACAACGTCCAAAATGGACGTAGACCAAATATAGGGGACGACCGGGGAAAACCCATAAGGGCGGAGCGGCCATGGGGGCGGCAGAGCTGGCTGGGGGTCAGCCTTGCGGTCACTGGATCGCGGCTGGCCGGACGGAGGCCGAGCGGAGCCGTCTTCGGCCAAAGGCAGCAATTCCCGGCGCCGGTAGTCCCAAACACATGGACCAAACGAAACAAAGGCTCGGAAGGTCTGGTCGGAGGGAGGATGGAGGCGAAATCGGCCAGGGAGAGGTGGCTCAATCACTTCGCTGGACCAAGGCCGGGCCGGACGGAGCATAGCCGGCCGTGGCTCGCCGCCGGCGGCCCCAATTCGTCCAAAACAGAGTCCGGCTAAAACAGGGCAGTGGAGAGAAAGGGTGCGGGACGGCGGAGAAGAGGCTGTTCGGGGCCGGGGGGAGTGTCCTCCCACCGTCACCGGCCCATGGCGGAACCATGGGCGGCTGGCCGGCCCTCGCCGGCTCACGGCGGCGGCGGAATCGCAATTCACAGACAGAGGGAGGCTAATCGGAAAAGAGGGCGGCGCGGCCATGGGCGGCCGGGGCAGTGGCCCCTCGGCGTCGCACTGCCGGGGCGGAGCCTGTGCCGGCGTCCTGCAGCCTGCTGGCAGCCGGCAGGGACAGAGAACAGACTAGAAGGGGGGGGCGGTGCACTGTTCATCGCCCAGGAGGTTCTGGATCGGGCGGGCGATCTTGATCCTCTTTTTCCTTTTTATTTTTTTCCTTTTTCCTTTTTCCAAACATATCCCCAACGCACGTTAACCCACTGGTTACGCGTCAAACCTCCAAAATTCGCGTCGAAAGTGCGCAACGAGGCCTGTGGCCCGCGACTAAGCCCCACACCCGACTCTACATGTATAAATACGGGGAAAATACACAAATACACATACGCTGAACCATCACATTTTCCTGTAGAAAATGACCAGGAAAATCACAGAAAATCGTAGAAAAAGCAGGGACCTTACAAGACATTACTAATGTATCCATAGAAGCCTCAGGTCTTTATGACCATTGACTCCCTCAAACATCTGAAACTTAGACTAAATTATTTTCATCCAGTCAAGTATCCACTCAACCATGTGGGTCCTCTTCACCTTGTGAATCGACCCACTAAATAGCTCATCCATTGAGCTATGACTCAGAGAACATCCCAAAATCACCCTCGGTTCATTTACCAAGGTCAAATTCTATGTCAAGGCCCCGTTCACTCCATGAACTGGTCCCAACCCTAAAGAGGGTATTTTAGTCATTATCTTGATTAGATGTTCTCCTTCCAAACCAACAGCATCCCATGTCTCTTGATTAATCTTCATTAATCTTAAGTTACTGATATAAATCAATGCATTAATATCAAAAGCATGCATGAGCATAAATAATCATGCAATCATACAAATGTATAAATAATATACCGAGGCCCATTACATTCATTTGCAGGGCTAGGGCTCAAAGAATTCAAGCCCGATATGTAAATTAACATCTTCCACGAGTGACATATAAAACACTCTAGTCGATCGGTGCACTCGGTTGCAGACACTTGAAATACGTTGCTTTAAACCTAAAAATTAGGGTTCTACCCCTTATTTCTCATGACACTACGACCCGACAAGGTCTTCGTGTCACTTCCTGGTCATGCTCCTTCCTTTTGAAGTCATTTATAGGGTACTCTACCTCTTAATTCACTAGGTCATTTGTTTCGATAGAAACAGATTATATTGCCCCTAAGGGCATTAGGGTAATTTTACCACCTAAGGTATGATACCCTCCCTTGGGTCATTCTAGTCATTTTACTACCCCTTTATTGATTTAAGTTATTGACCTCTCACAAGGCTCCACTCTCAGACCGACTCACGCTTCCATTCACACGAATGTGGGCGGGTCCACCCTAAGGGGTATTTCTATCATTTGGTTTAAGGGCTTACTAACATCTAATGGGTCCAAAATTCAACTCAAGGGTACTACTAGGCTTCATAGCCTATGTTAATTTTCTTGGCATGTGACGGGGTCGTGAACCCCTTGAACCGACCCAGGTTTTGACTAATAGTTTATAATTAACCCTAGGGGCAAAATGGTCAATTATACTATCACTGTAATTTTTCCTCACCAAACGGTTTAGCCTATAATTAGGTTACCCATTAAAATCTCACTGAGAATTTTCCTAGTTTTTAGATCCACTCATAGGCCCCTGAACCAGAGCTTGAACTCGGGTAAGTTAACATTATACGATAATTAACTAGTAGGGGTAAAAAGGTCATTTCACAGTTTCTGGGATTTTTCCCTTAGCAAAAACTCCGTCAAAATAATCCAAAACCTCTCCAGATACATGAATATTTTTCTAGAATTTATTTAACACTTTTAGCCCCCTGAACCGGACCCAGTTCACTCCCTTCTCTCTTCTTTTTTTTTAAACCGACCCGGACCTGTTCGGTTTGGGTCGACGACCAGCAACGCGGGTCGTCATCCCCGCGCCCGGCCAGTGGCGGAAATGCCCCTGGCGGTGCCGCCACTGGTCACCACCGTGGGGCGGCGGGCTAGGGTCCACCGGATCGCCGCCAAGCGGCGATCACAATGGTCCTGGCCCCCGCCGTCACCCGGTGGTCGGCCGGGGCCAAAATCGCCGTTTTCATCTTTTTTTTATTTTACTATGGGTAGCGGCAGAAGCCGCCACGACCTGGGCCGCTGCAGCCAAGGCCGGTGGGTCCTAAGCCTGCGTGGACACAGGCAGCACGACCATGGCCGGTGCGGCTGCGACCCCGCCCCCTTTCTTTTTTTTGTTTTGTTTTCAATGCACTGGCCGGCAGTCTGTCCGGCGGCGGCTGTGTGCCGGAGCCTGGCCTCCATGAAGCCGCCGCCAGACAACTGCTGGCCGGTTACTGGTCGGACGGCGCTGGCCGACCGGTAGCCGGCTCTGAAAATAACTATTTGGGATGATTTACATAACATTGTTCATATAAACCAAAGTGCAATGCAGAGATATGATTTTTAATCAAATTTAATTAATAAAATCTTTATTAATATTCGCCAACATCCCTACCTTAATTGCCGATTCGCTGTTGATCCACCGCCATTGGAGCCTCACCGGAGCCTTGCCAGAACTTCGCCTTTTACCCCATTCTCCGCTCTATTTCAACAAAAGACCCCCGAAAAAGCCCTAATTAATTCTTTTTATAGGCATGAGATTAGGGCTCCTAATCCCATGAGGAATTGGGCCCCAAAAACCCAATTTCGGAACAGTAATTGATCGGGCATATATCACAACTTAAATGGACAATTTGAGTGTTCAATTCGGGTAAACGGGTCCTGCACGATATGTTCAACTTCAAACGGTCGTATTTCCCTCATCCGGACTCCAATTCGCGCATTCTTGGTGGCGTTTCTCAGCTCTTTCTGTCTACTTTAGATCCATATATACTTTATCCACCACTTCTAACTGATGATCAAGTTATTCCCATGATAAGATCAAGGAGTCCTACACCTTAATTTCCACGTGTACGACTTCAGGAATTTAGAAAATTCTCGGACGTTATAGATATTTTTCTTTCCTATTTTTCTTTTAGGATGTTTTAGAGTATTTTTTGTTATGTATTGTGTTTTCTTTTCTTTTAAGTGAGTTTTATCGCTTATTTTCTTTTAAAAGCATATGTCT
Organism: Saururus chinensis; assembly: GCA_035235625.1. Taxonomy (NCBI): domain Eukaryota; kingdom Viridiplantae; phylum Streptophyta; class Magnoliopsida; order Piperales; family Saururaceae; genus Saururus; species Saururus chinensis. Next base: position 29,612,424 of record CP141142.1, read on the forward strand.
AACTTTAAAGAGATCAATTTCGTGAAGAAAGTTCAAGTAATTTATTAAGTGATGAAAATGATTGAGTAATTTCTATTTTATTTTCTTTATCTTGGATAATTGTGCTTATATTTTTAAATCATATTTCACACACTTGAAACTTGTAGGAATATAATTTTATGATTTATTACTTGTAATCTTAGTGGAATATCTTCAATTGAGCATATTTTTGAAAAACTTGACAATTGAGTAATTTTTAATATTTTATGATAGATCTTTATGCTTAACTTTTATTTGAAAATTTTTTTTTGGGTTAAGTGTATAATGAAAAAAAAATGAAAAAAAAAGTTGAAGAAAAAAATATAGATTGAATGAAAAAAAAGTAAAGGTTTGTTTCTCTTATTACTGAGTAACCGGACCTTTTGCCTAGGCAAGTATAAGGGATCGCGTCAAAAGGTGAAAAGTTGAGATAAATTCTTTTATAACTTGTTTGGTTTTGTAGTCTTTATAGTTCAAGTTATTAAGCTAGAGGGGTGTTTCAACACCTAGTGCCTTGAGCCAACTAGATTAGGGACACTGGCCTAACGCTTGTTACATGGACTATTTAGAAAGCTTAATAAAACTAAGTATTGCAAAAGTCATGTTTTAAGGTATATTATGCTCTTATTCCCTGAATTTAATTGAAATTTGAAGGCTATTACGTGAAGGTTTATTATGAGATGTTAAGGATGAAAGATTGTCATTGTTATATTTTTGAGTTAATGAACTTTAATGAACTTGATTAATAGGTCACATAAGATATACTGGTTAATAAAGAATAAAATTGTATGAGTACAAAGTTTCGACACTTTATGTTTTTAAAATGTATATATATAGTTGCACAATTATTTCTAAGATGAGTTTATAGAATGGATTATTCCTTACTTGATAGTGATCAGATCAAAATTGTTTACTTCTTTCAAGTATTTGTGGTTGGTTCCTTTTAAAAATAGTTATGTATTTTTAAGAGAAGATTGTTTTTAGAAATTTTGTTTTCTTATTATTTTTTTATTTTTTTCCTAAGTTTAGATGTTTGTGGGTATCATTACTGCAAACCCTCACGAGGCACAACTCGTCCAACTAGGGACACCTAGGGGTTTAAAGGCTTGTTGCATACGTTAAATGCAATTGTGATTCCCTATGAAAGTGGTATTTATTTATTTTTCTAGATTAGTTATTTTATTTTATTTTTGTTTTGCTCAAGGACTAGCAAAATATAGGTTTGGGGGTATTTGATAAGTATGAAATGTATATCTATTTTATATGCCTTTTGACCTTATTTGCTAGTATAGATTAGGTTAATTTAGTATTAGTTATGGTTTATTTAGATTAAGATAGTTACTAATATTTTAGTTTGATTATTAATTAATTTTAGAAGTTATTAGTAGTTTAGGCATTCTTCATGTTTAAAATATGATATTTTATATTTTGTTAGAAAATTACGCTTATCGAGGTACTTGGGCGATGTTTAGAATAATTCAAAATAGTCTTGACATGCTTCAAAGTGATTTGGATAACTTTTCGGAGTTATAAAGAAGTTGAAAATTAATATGGACATGAAAGGAAGAGCTTAATGAACAAAAAATGAACTATCCAGATTGCAGAAATAGTATAGCAGATCGAACAGGGCGTTTTTAGGATCAAATTGGTAAACGTGAATTTGGAGAAAAATGCAGCATAAGGGGTCAAACGGGAATGCAGGGCGATCGATTGGGATAACATGCAGTTTCCTAGTTTAAGCCAATTTTCAATCCTTTTCGTTTTAAACTTCTTCCTACGGCTCTTATGCCTATATAAAAACATATTTGGCTCAAAATTAAAGGATTCTAGTAGATTTTCTGAAGAGAAAAAGGAAGAAGAAGATGAAAGAGAATTCAAAGCTTTTACTGGAGATTCAAGAGCTTCCTTCTATAATGGAAGGCTAAACTTTTCTTTTACTTAGGAGTTGATGAAGCTATAGATAAGTTTTAGTTTCTTTTCTTTTTAATTTAGATCTCAGTTGTGAATAATGACAATTGTATGATAAAGATTTCATTTTTAATGGAAGAGTTTTTAATGTTTAATTAAGTTTATGTTGATTTATTTTCTTGTAGATGATAGATTGATGTGGTTTTGATATTTTTATCGATTCTAATTTATGTGATTTAGATGAGGTGGTCATGCAATAGTTTTAATGTTCAGATAATTAATGAATTAGATGAGTTATACTATGATTAGATGAGTCATGCCTATAGCTAGTTTAGTATAGATGATTTGTGCTATTGTCGAAGATAGTTCATGCCATGAATTTAATTAATGATTATTTCTGAAGTAATTCTAGCTTATAGCTGAGAATACTTGTTCATATTTACACTAGATTTAGATTAAAAGTTAAGGAATTGTTATGGTTCTATAATGGATTCAATTTCCTAAGTAAATTTCATCATATTAATCTCTTGCTTTTAATTTAGTGATTATTTCTTTTGCTTAATTTTAATTTTAAGTTCTTTTTAGTTTTTAATCAACAAATTCCTCTCTTAGATTTAGTAATAATTCATCTATCCCTAAGGTTCGATAACCCTTAAATATTTATCCTAGTACAATTATCTTGTACACTTACAAAGGGTTTAATTATAATTGATCACCCCCTCCCTACGAAGTGGAGGAGGGGCATTGGCTGGAGCCCCTCTTCTCCCCCCATCCTATAGTCTGGCCGCTTCCTCAGTTGTGGGTGGTGTGGGGCGTGTGGGGGGAGGGGCTCTGACAGGGGCAACCGGAACCCCCCTCCTCCTTTACAAAGTGAAGCAGGACAACGCGAGAATCAGGTGTCGTCCCTTTCTTCCTCGCCCTCCCCCCCAATTGAAGTGGAGGAGGGGCTTCAGCTGGTGCCCCTCTTCTCCTCCCATCTCTAATCCCCCCAGCAGCCCCCGACGCTAGAGGAAGAGGAGAAGGGGGGCACTGGATTCCACTCCCCCAACCGTCCTCCACTTCCTCCATTCAAAGGAGGGGCTCTGGCCCCCTCCTCTTGCCGAAGTAGGCGACACCCCTCTCGGTTTATTTTCATTTGTTTTCCATTAGTGATGCTTTTAAAAGCATCGTTAATAACTATTTACATTTTTTATTTATTAGCGACGCTTTTGAAAGCGTTGCTAATAATATTTTTTAACGACATTTTAAAAAGCGTCGTAAATAATATTTTTTAATTTTTTATTATTAGCTAATTTTTTTTAGCAACGCACAAATAAGCTTCACTAATATTTTTCTTAATTTTTTTTAAAAGATTTTCTATTAGCAACATTTTATAAGGCGTCACTAATAATTTACTATTAGCGACATGTTAAGGGTAAGGGTGAGTTATCAGTATAGATTAGATAAGTTAAGTGAAGTATGTTGTTCTTGTGGATTAGAGCACTTTAGAACGAGTGTGGTTCCAATTTGGTTGGCTGAAGAATGTAAAGTTGAAGTAGTTTCAGATATAATTTTACATGCATAAGTTACATAATATTAACTTGAATTATAAGTAACCATAAGTCGATAACGTTGTAAGTTGAGTACTAAAGGTTTCAATGGATTAAGTTCCGTGTTTGAGCCAACCAATAAGTAATTAGCTGAGCATCCTTCCATGTCTAGCCGTGGTGTTATCTAGTGGGATTTGATCTTCGTGTTGCATTTTGGCTTAGACGTTTGATGCTCTATTGAGAGTGTTGTAAGTTTTTGCCGTTTGTGGGCATTGTATGTCTTTCGGCCTATAGATGACACTGTATGTTCTACCCTACAGTGGCAATGTAAGATTTCTGCCTAAGATTGACATTGCAAGATTTTTGCCCTTAGTTGGCATTGTATAGCCCCAAAGAGTGGGCATTTGCGCGGTCAGGTAAATAGTATCATGAATCTACTCTTACTTATTTGATCATGTACCCCAGAGTATAGGTCTACCTTCCATTTGAAAAAGTCCATGGTATTTAGTTGCTCCTTGGAGATTAAGGTGATGCCCTAATGATATTCATTTCCTTTTCAACGTTGGAGCTTATTACTAGTAATGAGCTTCAGTTATCGATAATATGTGTTCGACAGAGAGTGTAAGTTGTAGATATCAGACTCTGAGTAAGCTACATGTATAAGATTCTGAGTAAGTGTAAGTGTGAGCTTCTAAGAAAGACTATAGGAGTAAGCTTCTAAGTACGAGTAAGATCGTACGAATAATATTGTAAGAGCAAAGTCATACAAGTATGTGTAAGTTATATGAGTAAGTATATGATTCTACAAGTAAGTTGATAAGACTCTGATTCAGAGTGTAAGTGTAAGAGTATGATGTAAGAGTAAGTGTGAACCCAGCTAGTGTGATGGATTGTGTGTGAGATACTCTGTTTATGTGATTTGTATTTCTTGCTTCATGTAAAGTTCATTGAACGCATCTATGTATGGACTTATGAAGTTCATTGATTTGTTTTCCCTACTGGGTATGAAAACTTAATTCCCTATTTTTAGTCCCTTTGTCAAGAGGCATTTGCAAGTGCGACCAAGAGCTTTAGATTGGACTTTATTCTCTATGGTGGATCGCTCTTCCTCGGCCTAGGTGTGCTGTGGACTCGTAGTGATGTTATATTATTTTTATGCCATGATCTCATGTATTGAGTAAAGTGAGAGTTCTTTGTGTTATTTTTCTAGACTTGCGCATATATGTATGACTTAGAACTCAGACCGTTGAACAACTTGTACTTAGAGATGCTTGCGATGTATTTGTTTTTAAAGACTATGGCCATGGCAGGTTTCACTTTTATGTTTTTGTTTTAGGTAATGCCCAAGAATGTTAGTTTGGTTGTACAATGGACTAATTTATAAAAATCGTTTTCACATATTTTGAATTTCATTGTTTCCTTTAATTTACATCAATATTTTGAAACAAAATTTTAGTAAAATTTTAAAGTAAATGCATGAAAAAACTCCAGATGTGACACCAGTAGACTCGGCCAAACCAATTGCGGCTTGGTTGGACTGTTCGCCACCCAGCCTCCGCCATGACATGCCCAACCAGAACAACCATATTGTGGCTAGTATGGCTGAACCTAGGTTGAGAAAGCCTAAGAGAAACTAGCAAGAACATGGCTATCTCTTCACGGCCAACTCTGCCAAGCCAGCTACCTCGCTTTGGTTGCCATCGGTACCATGCCGAAGAAAAATGGGAAGGGAAAGCATGAGGGTAAAAAGATATTGAGGTGGTCATTAGCAAAATATGGGGTGACACATATGAGAGCTTGAGTAATAAAAAAAGTATTATTATTTTTTAAGGGGGTAATGACCATTTGTTAACGAGAAAAAACAACATTCTAAAAAAATACATGTATAAGGCGGGCAACGTGAAAGGACGCAAGGGGACCCACAAGCTTGGTTGACTTTGAAGTTTGACCATCGGTCCCCCATTGCTGCCTTTCAGGCCGCCTGGTAAATTATAAAGCTCAAACATGACAATGAATGAAGCACCTTGTCACGGGCGCAAAGCTTTGCCTAGCATTCGCACATTTGATGGCCTAGCTGCACCGCGCAACTAACAGCCACTCTCTTCCCTTCCCACTCGTATGCGCAAGGGAAACACAAACAAAACAACATAACCCAACCATAAGTCCGTCTTGGTGCAAGGGTCTCCACCTAAGCTATATTTATGTCTGCTGAAATACAAAGTAGGGAGAGGGCAAGGGCTGATCCACCAGGTTGAGAGCTTTCCTCTAACTCCCTGGTTTGCTGTGTAGGAACAAAATCAATTACTAACCAGCCATGGCCGCCCTGCTCTCCCCCTTTTATAGACTCAGCATGAAGCTGGCCGACCTAGTGCTAGTAGGAGTACAAAACCCATCTAAATACAAGAGCCCTCACCCTGACCAACTCTCAGCCCATAACCAGTCCACCCCTAGCTTAGATTAGGAAGCCTACAAGAGTCTCGTCTTCAGCTAGAGTCCAACGCCATGTTGCCTCTAAGAGTCCGCCCATCTAAGGAAACCAGCCACTCCGGTTCTTAACCGCCCTAGGAGTGTGGCCAGCCTACATATGTGAGTCCTGTCCATCCTAGGACCTTGCTGCCCCGACTCTTACTCAAGCTAGGAGTGCAATAATCCTGCATAAGTGAACCCCGTCAGCCTTAGGAGTCCTCCTCTAAGTTTAAGTAGCACCCAACTTCACTGAAAGAGTCCTGCCCGTACAAGGACTCCTACTCAGCCTGCTCCGCAAGGCGAGTAGATCATCCGGAACACCTCCTACGCTGTCTCAGCATCCATCCGTGCCTAAGGGGCTACCTAGACTGTCTGTTACCTAAGCAAACTTGATTATCCGCTGCCAAGTAAGGGGTATCCACCCCCTTTCAGTATCCGTCAAGTTAAGGGGCTAACACACTTCCACTACCATTAAATTAGCCACTTACTAGAGGAGGGCGATTCAGGCGAAAAAAATCCCTCGAGTCAGAAGATGAGGGCACTTTTTTATGATTTCCACGAGTAAAGTTGACGGATCTCCATCGATTATTCCCATATTCCTCCCTTGGCTGAATTGCGAACATCTTTTGATGATTTCCTCCCAGTTACTAAGGTGGACCTTCATCGTCTCTCCCCCTTCTCTTCACGATTTGTGATTTTCTTCTCAATCCCTCTCCCTCTGGCTTACTCTTCCATCGTCATTGCTCTAATACTCACCCAGTGACCTTTTTAGTTTTCTCATTTTGATTTGCTTGTCAATCAGCTGTTCTTTTCATTTGCATGCCGCTCAACTATTTCCCTTTTTCTTATTTCATCTGTGCTTCATTTTGAATTCCATCGGCTGATATGATTTTAGAGTCTACCTCTTTTGTCTTTTCTCATTGATTAATTGTTTCTCATCACCCGCCTGGTGGATAAGGACGTCTCTTTCTATGGTTGATTGTTGATTCCTGCATGGTTTCAGATATGAGCGAAAGCAAAGCTTTACAACTTTTCGGACCCGCCTATCTCTGGTTGTCTGTAGATTATAGCTGTCGATTTCAGCTCTTTCACTCTATCTAAGGTTTTTCATTTCTGAGTTGTCCTCATTTTGTTCTCTCTCACTAGTGCTTTAAAAATTCTGTTTTGGACCCGTAATGGTTTGGGGACAAAAAGTGCTAAGGCTCACTTATTGAATTTATCTCGTTCTTCATCCCCTCATCCTAATTTTCTTGTCAGAAACCTTAGCAAAAAAGGATGTTGCAGACAAACTTGCAAGGCGTATTGGATGGACACATTCCTGGGAAGCTCCTTAAGTTAATCATAAAGGTCTTGTTCTTCTTTAGCATGATGATATTTCTATTGATGTTGTATCCTTTGATTCTTGGTACGTATATTGCGTAAAGGAGATTATATTCAACATTACTTTTGTCCATGCCTCACCTATTTTATTTATTCAAGAGTATCAGTGGTCCATTATTAGTAACTTATCTAGACATTATTCCAGTGTTGGGTTAACGGGTCTCGTACCCACAAAACCAGGAGAAATTTGAGAGGAAGGATTGTTGTGGGCCCTACCACATTAGGAAATAGTTGAAAATAGGACAGACTCACCTGAAGTTGGACATGGGCAGATGTATATGTGAAGAGCACCGGACTCATAACATAAAAAAACAATCTATCTTCTTCTCTCCTGTGAAAAGCTTTGCAAAGAATTGATTTTGCACTTCCTTTCTCTCCAACGAAAACTAGAGACATAAGTTTTTTTCCACAATTTTGTGACAAATAAAGAGGATTACACAATGGTAGAAAAACTGAGACAAAATTATTGCTCTCATCTTCTCTTTGGTAGAAAAACTGAGACAAAATTATTAAAGAGTTTTGATGTCGACACTGTACTTTGCTTCTTTGAAGCTATGTTAATGACATGCTTTTACAATGTTCCTGTTGTAGTTGTGATTTCTGGTTTGGATGTTTTCATTTGTTTAGTTGAGCAAGATTGAGGATGCTTCTAATTACAGGGAGTTTGAGAAACTAATATCATGCAATCTAACTGAGGTTGTTTAGGGGGATAAATATAGCAGCACAAAATATGTTGAGCTGATAGTGTAAAATCCTGAAATTTTGATTCCTCTGTGGAAATTTAGAAAAATGATTTGTGATCTCACAGGCCTGGTAGTGTTGAATTAATCGGTAGTTGGATCATTCATCTTCGAAGGAGAAATCCTAGAAAATACAAAAGTGGAACATGATCTTAAATTCAGTTTTGTCTTGTCAATTATCCAAGGCAAGACTGAACGAGCTGTGGAAAGTTCCAATTGTTTTTAATCAGCACTTCCTTTTTTAAGTGATCAACGTTAATCTAAAAATAAGTTTGCTGATCTAAATGAAGCTGTCCTCCAAGTGTTTGTGGGACTTCAGCGATATAGTATTTGGGGAATATGCCATGAAGTTTTCCAATGATTTTGGCCAAGTATATGTACAATAACTTTGCAACTAAGCGAACGAACTTTGCCCGTTTCTTTTTTATGGTGTCAATTAACTATTTATTCACAACATGGAAAAGGCTAGCCACATGGGGAAAAAGTTAAAATAAAGTTCTTTTACATAACCGATGATCACAAACAAATCATCCAACATTTACATCTCGTGGTTAATAACAAGGCTTTCCAAAACTAATGTCTAATGATTGCTATGGCCGAGAGCAAGACTAGCAATATATACACCATAATCCCAGCAAACGAACCTTCATATAGTTTCACATAAAGTGATGCTACATTAAAAGAGAGAGAGAGATAGTTCAAGAGTTTTTTGTAGAGCCACATATTTTGCCCCATGAGACAGCCTCATCAGGTCGAGCACCACATACTCCCATCAAATTCTTGCAACGTCCATATAGTAGTAACAAGAGCTGAATGGTTTGCAATCAAAATCCCCCAATAAAATGTTACCTTGCACAACATCTATAACAAGTCTGCGGATTGAGTGTAAATATAAACATGTCACCCAGTGATCCATCAGACATGGCATGGCAAAAAATGGGAATACTGTTCTGTAGCAGGGCATAAAACAAAACCTCTTAGATAAAGGCCTCTCTATCAACTATAGACTTAAAAATGAAACCACTCATCTAAGCTTCCTACTTCATCATGCTCTAATCCATTAATTTCATTCTTACACAACTAAGAGTTCATTACTTGTGTCATTTTTTAGTGGTGTAGCTTAAATTTGATCACATGAACATTGGTATTGATTCAAATGCAGTAATCCTTCAATTAATTCTTTAGTGTGCAATAACGACTACATTGATTAAACTGAGAAAATCTGTCAAAACATTTACCTCTCTAACATGACTCTCAAAACAGGCACACTCAGCTAAAGTATTAGAAAGAATTCTAAGTCAAACAAGTCAACTAACTTGCATATTTTTTATTATTCTAACTACCACTAGTTGTCATCAGGAATCCTGAACTAATTCAAAACTCCATTCCCACACTGGGGATCATACTTGCATCAATTTGATCCAGTCTCTTGCTTGAGTTAACAGGGTCCACTACCTCATCTTCAATGTAATTTATGCCCTTCGAGGACTCTCTACATTCCATATCAGTAACAAGATACAAGATGATGCCAACCTTCTCAAAGGAACAAACAACAATACTACTTAAGAATTCAAAGCAAAACAAAAATGGTAAAAAATTATGAATAGCAAAAGGACATGAAATGCCACAAACCCCCATCATTTTAACGACCCTTTCAATTAGAACAATGAAAATGTCATAAACTCTATTGATCACCACAAAATCACAGGATATGAAAAGGCCATAAATCAGCAAGCAGTAATTTCCCTGAGGACACAGAATTTTAGATCATGAGCACACTCTCTAAGGCTACCAATTTGATGTCAAAGGAAAATTCTGTAGTGTTCTGCTCTAGTTTTTGCAAGTGTGTTAAGTCCACAACTTTTGATCAACCGAATATATATTAATCAAATTGACTGTCATTTTCCTTTGCATTTATGGCCAATTGAAGAAAATTTACTTTGGCAAGAAAAAAGACATACAATTAAAAACAATTTCTTGAAATTATCTTTAAGATAGGTTAGCTAGACAAACAATAAATAATCTTCATAAAAGAATCTTAAAATAGCTGGTTTATCAAATTATATTATATAGACACATGGTCTGATGCAAAACATGATTTGATGCAATAGTAACATTTGTACTGCATGATATGTTGCAAATCTAAACCGAGGGAAATATTTTAACAGAAGCAACGCTACTTTTCTACTCCTAAGATGGGAATGTGTGGGTAACATATGGGTCCATGTTATCTGTCAAATGAATCAATCACATTAGAAATTAAAGTGACATATGGAAGAGGTCAGGACAGGTGAAGAATCTTCATCTGGCCTCAACAAAGTTCGGTGGATACGATATTGTGAGCACTTCATATATTGGATTCACTAATAAAATGCAGCAGCTGGACTCTTTCAAAGTAGCAGAATTAATGTTGAAGTAGGGATAAAAAAAGCTATGTAGACTTATGAAATATAAAGCCTTAATTACAAAATAATATTCGATAGCAGAAAGATAGAATAAGATAAGATCCACATCAAATTAAATAGGTAAAAGACAAATTGCCCAGAAATTCTCATACAAAGAGATGGGACATAGAAAGAAGGGGACTGTAGATCCTCACCCCGCAATAAACTGATAACAAATTGCATTCAAGTAAATTTAAAGTGCAAACAATCAACTATTGAGCCAATTTGAAAAGGAACATATGTAGAGAGATATGCAACAACAAGAAAGCCATTTATCTGGATCATGAGCAATGATCTACATCTGCAGAGGAAAATGGACAACAGAATTGACCTTGCAACCAGTGGAGCGGGAGAGCTTTCAAGTGGGGTGAAGGACCACTGGTGAGTCCTTGTCTGGGTCAGAGGGGTGGTCGTAGGCGAGCTTCCAGATGAATGGTGAGGTGGTATCGGCGACTGATCAGTAGGGGGGGCTGTTGCCGACGAGCATTTAGGGTGTTATTGGAGACTGGTTAGAGGGACTGGGTGATCAACGAGAGCTTTCAGACCAAATGCGAGGCTGTGTCAACGGCGACTAGTCGGAGGGGTGGAAAGTCGCTAGCTACTTGGAGAGCCGGGTGATGAACCGAAGAGAGGCAATGTGGTGAGAGCCATAGTGGGAGGGGAATGGTGTTGGGTAGGGGTGTTAACGAGCCGAGTTGAGCCGAGTATTAGGCAATTCTGGCTCGAGCTTGAACTGTTAAAGCTTGGCTCAAAGCTCGAATAAACTCGAACCTTTAAGCTCGAGCTCGACTCAAATTAGAAATCCAAAGCTTGGCTCGAGCTTAAGCTCGAACTTGAATAAGTGAATCATAAGCCTTAGCTAAAACTGGGCTCGAACTAAATAAATAAAAATAATCTATATATAAATATAAAGTATATGAAGTATCACATATACTAATATACTTTTAGTATTAAATATTAATAAATATACTTCAACAAATATTACAGCTACACCATGAACATTTGATTATAGTCACTATGAAAGAAGAAAACTATGACAAGTAAGTTTTAGTTACATATGCTAAAAAAATGCAACATTATTATTTTTCTCTTTTTATGTATATATAATCACTAAAAAAGATGTAAAAAATAAAAAATTATTTAGGCAACATTGTCATCTATTTTTTTGTGTTTTTTTTTCTTTACATGCTTATAAATCACTAATAAAAAAGTTATTCTATAATCTTAGTGTGCCTTTAAAAAATTCTGAAATACATGTAAAAAGATATACATTTTGTAAGATAAGGATGGTCCCAATGTCATGCTTTAACTTTTAAAAGAATATCTAATCATTCTTTTCTAAACTAAGGTTGATCCACAAATGTCATGCTTCTTTTAGAATTAATTTTAAGTATATTCGTGTGATATCATGTTGACCATCTATCATATACTTATAGCTTCATTTGGTTTTTCAATTGAACTAATTTTAGTTCATCTTCAAAAATCAAATAGCCCTATTAATTGGGGACAAAATGAGTATATTAGTGTTTGCATCTCTAATATTTTTATTTTTATAAAATATATATTATATATAAAAATTATATATCCATTATAATTTAACAAGGATATATATCATGAAAATTTTTTATATGAGTTTAGACTCTCGTATGTCAGTATGAGTAAAGACATCATAGGCCATCAGATCGAGATCCAAATGCGCAAGAAGACAAACTAATCTACCTACCGAGTTATGTGTGTTCTTATATTGTAATATGATGATGTATGACATCTATACTCACATAGTCGTGAGTGAGCCTTGACTCATATAAATGGGTCTTATATATCAATATGATACATAGTATTAGTATATAAATATGTGATTATATGTTGTTTTATATATTCCATTCGTCTTAGATTAATAACTCAATTAAATTTTTTAAAATGAACTAATCAAATAGAGCTATTAAGCTAAGAATGGAGGGAGTATGTTATAAATATATATTTAAATTAACAATTATGTTTATATAAAATATGCATATATATATATATACATTATTTATATATAATTTTAAAATTATATTTGAGCTCGAGCCGAGTAGCATCGAGTTCGAGTTTTATTCGAGCCAAGCCGAGTTGAGCAGGGGTCGGCTTGAACTTATTCGAGCTTGAATTGAATTCGAGTCGAGCCTAATTCGAGTCGAGTTTAACTCGAGCTGAGCCTAACCAAGCCGAGTTTGCTTACAAGCCAGCACGGCTCATTTACAGCCCTAGTGTTGGGAAGAGCAGGATTGACGGACCTGTAGAGGCAGCATGAGGAGAGCCACAATGGGAGGGCGACGGACCTCGAGAGGCATCTTGGGGAGAGCCGCAATGGGAGGACGACAGACTTGGAGAGGCAGCGTCAGGTGGGAGAGCCATAATGGCAGGGGTAAACAGCAGTGGATGACGAGGGTTAGGTTTATTTTTTCCCATTTCAAAACCTTGGTCAAGTGAATGGCCATTTGATGTTGATCATACGGCTCAACGCTAACTCGTACGCAGGATTTTTACATGCGGACTACGCATTTATTGAGTAAATTATTGTTATAGATAACTTTATGTAAGAGTAAATTAGTAAATTTACTCTATTTATACCATGCACACGGTGACGGGTATGAAGTTTTGCTTAGCGTTTGTACATATGATGGCCTACTTATGTCACATAGTTAGTAGCCATTATCTTCCCTTCTTACTCATAGGCGCAAAAGAAATACAAGTAAAACAACAACATAAGTCCTACCTGCTGTAAGGGTCTTTGCCCAAGCTATATTTTTGTTTGCTGAAATACAAGATAGGAAAAGGGCAAGGGTTGATCCACTGGGTTGAGAACTCTCTTCTCAACTCCCTAGTTTGTTGTGTAGGAAAAATCACTCTCTAATCAGCCATGGCCACCCTGCTCTCCCCTTTAAATAGGTTCAGCCTGAAACTGGTCGTCCCTATGTTACTAGGAGTACAAAACCCACCTAATATAAGAGTCCTTACCTTGACCAATGCTCAGTCCATAAGCATTTACCCTAGCATAGATTAAGAAACCTGCAAGAGTTTGTCTTCCGTTAGAAGTCCAGCGCCATGCTGCCTCCAAGAGTTTGTCAATCCAAGGAAACCAGCCACTCTAACTCCCATCCGCCCTAAGAGTGTGACCGGCCTGCCTGTGTGAGTCCTGTCCGTCCTAGGAACCTGTTATTCGAACTCCTACTCAAACTGGGAGTGTAGTGAACCGGCATAGGTGAATCTCATCCACCTTAGGAGTCCTCCCCTAAGTCCAAGTAGCGCTCAGCTTCGCTGAAAGAGTCCCACCCGCGCAAGGACTCTTACTCAGCTTGCTCCGTAAGGCGAGTAGCTCATTTGGAACATCTCCCGTGCTGTCCCAACATCTGTCTATGCCCAAGGAGCTGCTTAGGCTGTCTGTTGCCTAGCAAACTTAGTTGTCCGCTGCCAAGTAAGGGGGTAGCCACCCCCTTTCAGCATCCATCAAGTTAAGGGGCTAACACACACTAAGATTATTGTTGAAAGTAAATTTACTTGCTGGTGAGATTAATTAGAATTCTACTCCTTTTATATTTATCTGAATTAATAAGTAATATTGTTTATTTACCTATTTATTGTTTTATTTAAATTTATGATTGTATACATATTTTCTTATTGCACCATGGCATCTCTCATAGTTGCTAGTGAGCTAAACAAAACTAAAAAATTCAATTCCACTAACTATCTCATTTGGAAAAGGAGGATGTTGCACATTTTTTTCCTAGATAACTTGGCCTATGTCTTAGACTAATGTGTAGACCTGCTTACTAACTCCTTCACTCGGGCTCAGAAAAGGACTTATGAATAGTTTAAGAAAGAAGATGCCAAGGTGAGGACTACTATCCTTGTCTTCATGAAGCATGGCATTGAAATGCTATTTGAAAAGCATATGACTACTAAGGAAATAATGGAGGCAGGAGCTAAGCAGTATGGAGAAAGGCTCACATTAGGATGTTACATACCCTTTATCAAAATAGTCGCATGAGAGAAGGGGATAATGTGCTTGAGCATATTAACTTTATATTTATCATTACAAGTTATTTAGATATTCTTGAGAACCCCATAAATAAGGGGATCCAAATTTTTACTATTCCGAATAGTCTCCCTAAGTCTTTGAAGAATATAGTTGTTGCATTGAACATGTTAAGCCCCAACACACGCTACCTCCAAGCTGAACCCCGTCTAAAGAGGAAGCGACATGCAACGTGAAGACGTATAGTTGAATTGCAGAAGACTTAGTCCATCCTTAGGCAAAACACTGCAAATTTATATACACATACTTTATACAAAAGTAAAATAAGCAATAAAAGACTACTAATTAAATATTAGTTCATACACATACCCACATATTAAGTCATAAAAAACCCACACATGTCTAATAGCATGCTTGGGAACACTTTTTTTGACATTTTTTCCCAAATTTTAAATATAAGGATGAAGACGAACAAAAACCCATTTGGCACTTAATTTCCAAAAATAAAGTATAGCGCAGTCCGCTTTGCAAATCTTTTCTAGAGACAAAACGCCCCTTGAGTTGTTTCTTTCCAAAAGCTTGGGGTTGAACATTGGGCTCGTTGGCTCTTCCTCTCATATCCATCAGTCATTCCACACACGCATCCAGTTCCAGTTCCAAGGAGAGCTCACCGATGACCAGATCTCCAAATTGAAGGAGGCCTTCAGCCATTAAAAGATTAAAACCCATAAATTTTGTCTCCCAACTCTATCAAGATCCAGACCATTACTGGTCCAGAGACCAGGGAGGGAGAAAGGGAATATGTCTGAGTCGGACTCACATGCCACTGGCATGGCACAAATTGAGTTGTGGAGGATTACATCGCCACAAGAGAGGGAGGATGAGGCGGAGACATCGAAGAACCAACTGAACTCATCGAATAGGAGCACATCATAGGTGGTGATGCTGTTGAGGTTGACATAAAATTTGTCATCGTCGCGGGTGGATGGACTCAAGAAGGTAGTGGCCAACGCCAGCTCGAAGGAAGTCCCAAAATACAACAGAGTGGGATCTAACTGTAGTAGCATTGGGTGATGAGGAGGAGCGGGAGATGGGCCAAGGGTGGTTGTGGTTGGAGACGTAGGTGATGTCAAGCATGGTCGGGTCTATGTGGTTGTGCTCCATTTGCTTCCTAGCTGGGCAACCCTTGGAACTGTTGAACCGATATTATCTAGTCACCCAAAGATCACCTCAGATTCAAGATTTGAACTTTTTGCCGAGTAGAAGAATTATCCCAACATCTGAGCTCCTCTTTGGCACACATGTACTGTTGACGGATGTTCTACGAAAGTTCTATTGTGCAGGAGCCCCCAAACTGTAAGTGAATGGACAGTGAACTAAAGGCACCTACCAGGTGTTTGATGAAATACCTCCTCAAAGTATTTCCTCTTCTTGGTCATTCGTTTCACCAAAAGTTTCAAGAAACTTCACTGTGATTGGAGGAGAGATTTTAGAGACCTCTAGCAACCAGGGCATTTATACGTATAGGAGAGATTTTGGCATGTATGTTACTTTTTTTACTAGTTTGTATATTTTTATTGAGGTGGAAGAGGAGAGCAAAATCAATTTCATGACACCCTTATTTACATCCCTCCATAAAATTACTTGATCCCCCTAAAATATTGAGTACTCTTCCAAACAGGTTTTCTACATTTTCTGAAAATTAGTACAATCTTGCCAAACAAGTCAAAACCTATAACACATCAATTTTAAATTTTGGGATAAAAATTTAAATGCTCTATGTTTTGGGGATGAAAACACTTCAAAAATGAAAACGCTCCCAAACAGAGTATAAAGCATAAGTCTAAGGCCATAATGGCTAATAACCCATCCCCTCAATGGTTAATGTCCTCATGTTTTATAAAGAGCCCATCCTAGCAATCTGCATGACATGATATACAACCCTAAAATAAAACATAAACAAAGAGAGGTGATCCACAAACTTAACAAGGGTTTTAATAAAGAAAGTAAATTTGTAATGACAACATAGACATAATCTCATAATACTCATCACATAATTCACCACAATGCCCATTTATCGTGGGATAAATACATAAACCTGTATATTCATGTCATAATTTACAATTTATAAGCATCTACTTATGTCACATGCTTGTCATGCTATCTATAACATATCTTATTAACACATACTCATGTCATGTTATGTGTAACATATCACATCAACACATACTCATGCCACCTGCATATCATGCTATATATAACATATTTCATAATCACATAGCCATGCCACTTATATATCATGTTATAACCTACATTATCTCATCATCACATACTCATGCTACCTCCTCATTATGAGTTCAAATATAGCTTATAGCACATACACCTCATGTGCAAACATGTGAAACTCATTATCATAATCACATCTTGCATGAATCATTTATCAATATAAACATATCATGTATATCTATTTCTTACTAAAAACATTCACCCTCCAAATCAAGTGTCTTAAGCACATTGTTATGCATATCATGCTAATCCATATCATAATCACATGTGTAAAATAAGCTTCATTTTTCCTACACAACCTGTGTAAATGAGCATTGTCTTCCATATACATGCAATAACTAATGGTGAATGTCTCACAATTGAGAAAAAAAAATAACCCGCTCAAAAAGGACAATCCCTTGCGGGAAAGATCCGAATTTTACGAAGGAAAATTAGAGCATTTGGTAAGTTCCCACATTAGGAAGGTACCTTTCTAGTCGCTAAGGACAATCCTTAGAAAGGAAGGTCTAATTTCACAAAAAGAAAACTAGAGCAACATGCTCACTAAGGACAAACCTTGTGGGGTAAGTCCGGATTCTACAAAGAAAAAATAGATTAGTGTTCTCGGTAAGGAAAATCTCTTACGGGGAGAGTCTGAATTTCACGAAAGAAGACTAGAATACATGGTAAGCCGGTGCACACAGACATACTATTTTAGATTTTCAAGGTCTATATAACTTAACAAATTAAGTCACACCGCAATTAATTTATCTCAACCCGAGGAGGCACCATGTTCTCAAAGAAACTCAAAACAAAATCATGTCCTTTTAGACTCAAAACTAATTCAATAAGCCTTCAAACGATTTAATCTAAAATCCAATATCATCCAATTTCATTCGATTGATCAAACACGCATAATCAATCCTTGTTTATAAATTATTTTTATGATGAATGTCATATGATACATACATGAACAATGATGAATGAGTCTAAGTATAAGTAAACAAGCTCAAATAAGCCCACATGTGAATGAAACTTGATCCACATAAGTCCAATAATATCATAAACCTCTACACAAGTGTGTACATAAGTGGTAGTGCTCAAACCTAAGCTGACATTTGAAACATGAACAAGCTACAATCATGGTATGTAAGCAAGCATCCATAATTTCATCATAGTCCTACCTACTAGAATTATGGAGTAAATATGATAAAAACATCGAAATATGTGTTCAAGATAAGTATTGCATCATGCTAAACTTATAAAAGTATAAATATCATCATACTTAAGCTAGAACATGGGAACATGATTCACCTAAGGTTAAGATAACATATGCAAACATATATATATACACACACACATCATCATCATAGTCAAACCTACTAAAATTGTGGTGACTGCTATTAAATAATATATGTTATAATATACATAATTATTATTATTCCGCTCGGTACATGTTACATCACACATTAAATTGAACGTGATCACCGTCAGTACATATCAAAGTAAAATAACGACACATAATTTTACTTAACACAATAATACATATTTTAACAAAATAGTGTCAAATTAGAACATAACCTAGATACATCGTTTGTAGAGCACTCAGATCACCAAATATAGACATAACAAGCATTTACATAAAAGTCATATTATTACAAAATTTAGCTAAAACATTCAAGGAAATTATGCAAAAAATTCCTCAGCCATCACCTACGGTTTGATTTCACAACGTGCAGAGTCTCATAAAATCTAATTTAATGCTAAGTAGAAATACTCATGACGATAGTAATTTTTGCTAAAACAAAATCTAATTCAGAAACAAATTCAGAAATAATTCTAGAAAAACACCAGTTCGTTCGATGATGATAAATCTAGACCTGTGATACCGAACGACATTCCTCCTTATGCTCATGGGGCAACAGGAAACTCAAAAGGCTAGGAGTTTTCTCATGACACTCCACACCTATGCGCGTGCGCCAAATACTGATTATTTCCTCGGTAGGTATCCAAACAAAATATAATTCTAGGTTTAGTCCCAAAACTGTCTAGAAAATATGCATAGCATAACATGATTCTGTGTATGTAAAACATAGCACATGTATAGCATTTCTTCATAAAACTCAAGCAAATAAGCATAACACAATGAAAATGGTGCATAAAAAGTCAATTATACGAGTAGAGCATAAGCTACCTTAGATTGGGGTAGAAAATTCATAGTTGTAGAGAGCTTAAACGGAAAAATTGGCCCCATCGTAGTGTCCAACACTGTTGGTTTAGCTGGAAATGCCTTTTGAGCGGCCTGATTTGGACTTAAAATGACCTAGAATGAAGGAACAAAAGTTTTACACATGGTAGAAAATGAAAATCACATAGGAAATCCGATTTTTATATAAAAGAATGGGGCGAGGTGGTGAAATTGGCACACGACACATGTGTGACATGAGTCACGGGTTGGGACGTGGTTGGTGAGTTGCGCGACGCAGAAGGACCCACCACGCAGGTCCCACTGCATGGCGCAGTTTTGCCACTTGGGCCAATGTGCTATGTAGGCAAAACCTTGCCCTACAGGTCCCATGCAATGCGGGCCTGCCACATGGCCTGACATTGTGTGACACTGTACCGATGTCGTGCGGCTGATGCATTGCTTGCGTTAGCTGCTAATATTTTATTATTATTTATATATTTTTTCTCAAATTTTCAAAACACCATAATGTTCCAACCATAAATCAGAATTACGCATTCTTGGTACCGATGGACTCATATTGATGAGCCCTTCGAAGCAAGACTACTCAAGGATAGGTTTTATTGTGGGCCTCGGCTATAGGATTTACTTCCCACGGTCGTTACCTATGGCCTCGATATTCGATATAAACAATTCAAAAACCATTATGTTCAGTTTAGAGTTCTACAACAACTCTTTAGGTATAAATTCTAAAATAGTACCCTATACATATTAAATTTCTATTATTAGTTTTAAGAAACATACCAAAAATCTGGGTTGTCACACTCTCCCCCCCTTAAAGAAATATCATCCTCGAAATTGAACTCGCTAGTCATCGAATAGTTCTAGATATTTCTTTAGCATATCACTTTCTAATTCCTATGTGGCTTCCTTCGAAGAATGATGCTGCCATAATATTTTGACTAATGGAATTCTTTTTGTCCTCAAGATTTATTCCTTTCAATCCAAAATTCTGACAAGTTTTTCTTCAAATGTCAAATCAGGCTCTAGGGTGACCATTGTTTGATCGAGGACATGAGAAGGATCTTGTGCATATTTGTGAAGCATCGACACATGAAATACATTA
Source organism: Saururus chinensis (assembly GCA_035235625.1). Lineage (NCBI taxonomy): Eukaryota > Viridiplantae > Streptophyta > Magnoliopsida > Piperales > Saururaceae > Saururus > Saururus chinensis. Next base: position 29,632,503 of record CP141142.1, read on the forward strand.
TGGACTTTGTTTAGAAAAGTGGGCAATGCTAGTCTTTAAGCCACTAGCCCCACTTTATCCAGAATTTTAAATGGTCCTACAAATCGAGGACTTTGTTTTCCTTTTACACCAAATCTCACAACTCCCGGAGTTGGTGATACCTTTAGCAATACATGATCCCTTACGTAGAAGTTGAGATCATTCCTTCGTTGATTGGCATATCTCTTTTGACGACTTGGGGTTGTCTCTAATCGACTCTGAGCTGTCTCTAACTTTACTAATTTTCCATCCCTGACCTCACTCCAATAAATTGGGGATCGACAAGGTCGGCCATAAAGAGCCTCATACGGTGCCATACCTATACTAGAATGATAACTGTTATTATAAAAAAATTCAATCAATGACAAATGCTCATCCTAATTACCCTTCCAATCTATGGAACATGCCCACAACATATCTTCTAATGTCTAAATGGTTCATTCAAACCGACCATCGGTTTGCAGATGAAAGGCTATACTAAATCCAAGATTAGTTTTTAATTTTCTTAGAGTCTCTACCAAAAGTGTGAAGTGAATCGACTGTCCCAATCTGAAATGATCGATAACGGTACTCCATGCCGACTCATAATTTATTTTATATACATTCTGGCCAAAGCATTCAATGTCTAAGACTTCTTTAGGGGAAGAAAATGAGCACTTTAGTAAGTCTATCCACTATGACCCAAATAGATTCATGATTGGATTATGTCTTGGGTAAGCTTGAAACAAAATCCATAAAAATGTGCTCCCATTTCCATTCTGGAATTTCAATAGGTTGAAGAGTACCAGATGGTTTCTAATATTCTGCTTTAACTTGCTCACAAGTTAGACATTTAAAGACAAATTCTCCTATGTCCCTTTTCATCCCCTTCCACCAATTTTTTATTAAAATCTTGGTACATTTTTGTTCCTCCTAGATGGATAGTGTATTGAGATCTATGAGCATCATGTAACAATTCTTGTTTTAGTTCAAGTACTGTAGGGACCACCAATCGTTCTCTAAATCTTATTCCATCATTAGAGCTTCTATTAAAGGCAGGCCTATCTAACAAGGCTTGTACTTCTACATTCTCTTTTTGCGCCTCCAGAATACACTCAATTAGTTTAGATTTCACTTTAAGATTAGCTACAACCACCTCTTTGTTTCCTTATTGTACCTGAGGTTGTATGCCTATTACATGTTTTATCAATCTCCATTCCTTTATCAACATTTGAGCTACTATCTCTGTGGCTTTCCTACTTAAGGTATCAGCCACTACATTGGCTTTTCTGGAGTGGTATTGAATAGGTAAGTCATAATCATTCAGGAATTTAATCCACTGTCTTAGCCTTAAATTCAGATCCCTTTGAGAGAAAATGTATTTCAGACTCTGATGATCTGTAAAAACTTTAAATTTCTCTCCATATAAATAATGTCTCAAAAGTTTTAAGGCAAAAATTACTGTGGCTAATTCAAGATCATGGATGGGTTAATTACCTTCATGCTTCTTTAATTGTCTTGAAGCATAGGCTATTTCCTTCTCATTCTGCATCAAGACATATCCAAGACATTCTTGAGGCATCACTATAATTACAAACCCTCCGCTACTAATTGGTAAGGATAAGACTAGAGCGGTGGTTAATTTTTGTTTCAACTCCTAAAATGCCTTTTCACATTCCTCATCCCATATAAATCTCACTCCTTTCTTGGTTAATTTTTTCAATGGTAAAGTTATTCTTGAAAACCCTTGAATAAACCTTTGGTCATGACCAGCAAGCCCTAAGAAACTCCTAATTTCTATGACGGTTTTGGGTCTTTCACACTTCAAAACTACTTCGATCTTGGTAGGGTCTACTGATATTCTATTTTTAGAAATAACATAACCCAAGAAGACAACCTGGTACAACCAAAACTCATACTTACTCAACTTAGCTTATAACCGATGGTCTCTTAGGGTTTGAAGAACTATATGTAAATGTGCTTGATGTTCTTCGGGAGTCGAATAGTAGACTAATATGTCATCAACAAAAATAATCACGAATTTATCCAAATAAGGTAGAAAACTCAATTCATAAGATCCATGAATGATGTAGGAGCATTCGTCAATCTGAATGGTATCACTAAAAATTCATAGTGGTCATATCGGGTACGAAAGGCTATTTTCAGAATATCTTCATTTTGTATTCTTAACTGGTGGTATCCAAACCTTAAATCTATTGTTTAGAATACTTTTACTTCTTGTAATTGATCAAACATGTTATCTATCTAGGGCAAAGGATACTTATTCTTGATAGTTACTGAGTTAAACATCTTATAGTCTATGCATAGTCTCAAAGATCCATAATTTTTCCTAACAAAAAGGATTGGAGCTCCCCAGGGTGAGACACTCGGTTTGATGAATCCTTTATTTAATTATTCCTGCAATTGATTCTTTAATTCTTTTAATTTTGCAAGAGCCATACAATAGGGTGCCTTAGAGATGGGTTTTGTTGCTAATAGTAAGTCAATATTAAAGTCTATTTCTCTCTTTGGTGGTACTCAAATAAGATCATTAGGAAATATATCTGGAAAATCCCTTATCACTTCAATATTTTCTATCTTAGAAGATGATAGACTTCTCAGAAATTACACTAGCAAGATATGCTTGACATCCTTTAGATATCAATCGTTGTGCTTACACAGCAGAAATGATACATGCCCCTAAAGGATCTCTATTTTCATGAAAGGTAAATTTTTCTTCTCCTTGCCTATTGAACATGACTTTTTTCTTCTTACAGTCAACTAAGGCCTCATTGTCGGATTACCAATCCATTCCTAATATGACATCATAGTCAATCATACTTAAGAGTATCAGATTAGCCTTCCATTTTTGGTTTTCTAATGACAAGGACACATCTTGCATAAAGTTTTTAGCTATAAAAGCTTTTCCTACAGAAGTTGACACTTCTAGGGTATATCCTAGTTCCATAATTGGATAATCCATACTTAAAGCAAAGTCACAGGATATAAAAGAGTGTGTCGATCTTGGATCTATTAAAACCTTAGCAATGTTATCCAAGATTAGAAGTGTACCTTGTATAATTCCTACTGAAGTTTGAGCTTCTTTTTCAGTAATAGCACACACTCACCCCTAAGCTTTTAGCTTTTTCTAAGACTTGATTTCTTCTTTTTGGGGCATTCCTTGATTTAGTGTCCAGGGTCTTCACATGCAAAGCATCATCTCTCAAAGAAATAACAGATTCATGGTGGATGAAATTAGTTGCATTTGGAGCACTGCTTTAACTTCTTCTCTTTTTGGTTTTGGGGCGGTGGTCCAAAGTTCCTTTGAAATTTTTGATTATTGATCTGGTTAGGTGCCATCATTTTTCTTTTCCGGACTTTCATCTTGCTACCTTGTTCGCAATCCTTTTTCTCAACCAAGAATACGTGATATTTGTTCTCCAGCAGTGAGGCCAATTCCACAACCTTGGCCAAAGTAGTAGATTGAAATCCTACTATTTGACTAGAATCCCATTATTCAAACCTCTAATAAACTTTTGGGTTTTCTTTAACTCTGTGGAGCAAATTTCAAGAGCGAAGCGTTGTAACTGAAAAAAATTATTTTCATACTAAAAGACTGTCATATTACCCTGTTGGAGATCCAAAAATTCTTTCTATTTCTTCTCCTGAACATGAGGAGAGAAATATTTGTTGTACAACGCTTCTCTGAATTCATCCCACTTGGTATTCCCTTTATTGGGGGAGAAATTCCACTAAGCCATTGGCCACCAGAAAGTAGCCTCTCGTATCATAGCGAAAGTGGCTACATCCACTTTCCTATCTTCAGGGACTTTTACTGCCTTAAATATCCTTTCGACTTTGAACGTTTGGCAACTTCTGGTCCTTCTTCTCCAGAAAACTCTGGAGCAATTTTCTAAAATCGCTCAAGCAAGTTATCTTTCTCATTATGACTAGTTTCAGTCAACTCTCTAGAGTTACTTAAGCGGTTAGAGCTAGGCTGAGCTAAGTCATTCTTTGAATCATCAGGTAAAGAAAATTGTTCATATGATTTTTAGGTGCCGCCACATCCTGAGCAGCATTCTCGGCTTGGGCAAAATTGTTAGACAATTGTACTTCCTTGTCAAAAGACATTTTTGGGAGCTAGTTGATTGTAACAACTTAAATTCACAAGAAATTTTGTAAACTAAAAGTATATGTTTATAATCATTTCATACATATTTACATCATACAAAAGAAGTGTATCTAATACACTTGACAAGCCAAAAGACTTGATTTACATTAGACAAAAGAAGTGTATCAACTATAGTTGACAAGGCAACTATTATACAAAAAGTCTCGACTAAACAAAGACACACAATCAAATTTTGAGAGAGATGTTTCAGGGAATATTTTTCTAAACGGGCATTGGAAGAAATAGTGCCCATTTTGCTCAAAGATAGGCCATAGTTCAGGCATAGGCTCTCTGTACCAAGGGCATTAACATTAATAATCCCCCCTCTACTCACACAGTACACATATATCCGGTAGTTGGTCTGTATACCACACTATTCCCTTACCTTTATCCCCCCATCGTGCACTCTCATCTTCCGCTACTTCTGCTTTAGGGGGTAGGATATTCATATCAAAGTCCCTCATATGGTTGTCTATCCCCTCACCCTCTCCCTGTTTCTCCATCCTCTCTTCTCCACCCACATTTTCAATCATCTCCCCTTGTCTGGTACATTAATTAACATTTCTCTCCAAAAATATTCATCGTCTATAGGATCCTCCTCCATCAGTTTTTCCTCGGCTTGGGCTATGTCTAATGGTTCTTCCTCAAGTAGCTCAACCTCAGGTGGCGGTTTCTCTTTAGATGGATCCTCCTCTAACGGGTCTTCCTCCAACGGGTCATCCTTCAACGGGTCTTCTTCTTTTAAAATATCTGATGACTCTACCATACTGCTACTCTTCTTATCTTTTCTTGATGGTAGTGGTGGTTTTCGGGCTGACATATGATATAAAGAGCGTGAAATGAGTTTGATTTTTGATTTTCCCATTAATTGAATTACCATTTCAAAACAAAATATAGCATAGCATCACAAAAACATCGAATATAAATATTACGGTATTATGTGTCTAATGAAAATGACTGCTCTACTAACGGTGGGGTCGAGAGCTCTGATACCAAATGTGGAGACCGCATTAAATAATATATGTTATAATATGCATAATTATTATTATTCTGCTCGGTATGTGTTACATCACACATTAAACCAAACATGATGGCCGTCAGTATGTATTAAAATAAAATAACGACACATAAAATATCATAATTTATAAAAACCTGGAGTTGATGCACAACCAAAATTTTACATGACACAATAATAAATAATTTTAAAAAAGTGTCAAATTAGGGCATAACCTAAATACATCATTTGTAGAGTAGTCAGATCACCAAATATAGGCATAGCAAGCATTTACATAAAAGTCATATTATTACAAAATTTACCTAAAATATTCCAGGGAATTATGTAGAAAATTCCCCAATTGTCACCTATGGTTTGATTTCACTGCTTGCAAAGTCTAGAGACGGGTGAGTATTTTTATACTCAGTAAGTAGAATGAAAATATAATTTAATGCTAAGTAGAAATACTCATGACGGTAATAATTTTTGCTAAAATAGAATTTAATTCAGAAATAATTTTAGAAAAACACTAGTTCATCTAATGAGGATAAAACCAGAGTCGTGATACTGAACGGCGTTCTTCCTAATGCTCATGGATAACAAGAAGCTTAGAATGCTAGGAATTTTCCCATGACACTCCACACCTATGTGCGCACGCCAGATACCGATTATTTCCTTGGTAGGTATCTAAACAAAATATAATTCTAAGTTTAATCCCAGAACTATCCAGAAAATACATGTACCATAACATAATTCTTGTATGTAAAACATAGCACACATATAGCATTTCTTCAGAAAACTCAAGCACATAAGCATAACGGAAAGAAAATGTTGCATAAAAAGTCAACCATACGAGCAAAGCATAAGCTAGAGTTTAAGATCCCCTACCTTAGATTTGGGGTAGAAAATTTATGGTTGTAGAGAGCTTAAATGGAAAATTTGGCCCTATCACACTATTCAGCACCGTCGATTTAGCTGGAAACACCTTTTGAACGGCTTGATTTAGACTTAAAATGACTTAGAACAGAGGAACAAAAGTTTTACACGTGGTAACGCCCGAGATTTTTCAATAATCACATCAATAATCCAGTTTTTATAAAAAAAATGGGGCACTGTGTAACGCCCGAGATTTTTCATACATTTTCCTTAAAATTCATGAAAACCTTTTGCAATATAACATCTATAAATCGGAGAAAAAATGACGAAATCAAAACCTGATAAAACAGTTTATAATTTAAAACACTAAACATCCATTTTCCATCTAAATATTTTTATCACACGGTCAAACATCGTACGACCAAAGCAAATATCATCAGGCGCTACTCGAAAACACACGTACGAATAAATTGCTATGATCATAGACTTTAAATACAAATCTCTCTTAGGCATCCCTGAGTGCAAGTCCCATAACAGTCCACAGACTAATCTAAACAAAAGTCCAGAATATATAAACATCTTAACGTCTTGTCTCACCCAATACAACAGATCGTGGCACAAAACAAACTCACAGTGAGTTAAGCAAATACTGAGTCAATAGGAATCAATCCACCGCTGAAATGAGCATCCATCTCTAGGAGCTCTCCACACAACCTGCAAAACCTCCCATACAATGGGGCTAAAAAGTAGGGTAATGAGTATTTTCATACTCAGTAAGAAAATACCCAGTAGGGGAATCCAAAACTGTGAACTCACTAAGTTCATAAATACATGCATTCATGCAACTCAAACATGAAGCAGATAGGCATATCAATATCATGCTCATACGCATACAAACATACCAAAAGCACCATCATGCCAAAATCATACCAAATGCACCATCGTGCCAAAATCATACCAAATGCACTATCGTGCCAAAATCATGCCATCAAATTAGACTTACACAAGTACCCTTATCCAGGGTCTTACAAACTTACTCGTACCATCGTACGCATACTCGTACAACATATGCATACTTGTATGACCTTACTCATATAATCATATGCTTACTCATAAATATACTCTCACAATCGTACTCATACACACATACTCTTACAGTCGTGCTCATACTCATACTCTTACAGTCGTGCTCATACACATACTCTTACAGTCGTACTCATACTCATACACTTACAGTCGTGCTCATACTCATATGCTTACAGTCGTGCTTATACTCATACGCTTACAGTCGTGCTCATACTCATAATCGTACACATATCAACGACCACTGAAGCTCATTACAACTAATAAGCTCCAACGTCGAAATGGAAAAGAATGCCATTGGAGCAACACCTTAACCTCCGGGGAGTGACTAGACGCCATGGACTTTTCCGAAGGTAAGGCACACCAATGCTCATGGGGCACTGGATCAAATAGGTAAGAGTAGATCTATGATACTACTTACCTGAGCATGCAAACATAAACACCCACACATAAGGGGTCATACAGTTGCCCACCATAATGGGTCTTATAGTGCCATAGAATTGCCCACCATAATGGGTCTTATAGTGCCAATGCCACTCTTAGGTAGAAAACATACAGTGCCACTTGGGCAGAAACGTACAGTGCCACTCTTGGGCCGAAACATACAACGCTCTCAATAGAGCATCAAATGTCTGGGCTTATACAGCACACAGACAAAGTTAGAAACGTACATCGCTCTCAACAGAGCATCAAACGTCTGGGCTTATACAGCACGCAGACCAAATCAGAAACATACGTTGCTCTGAGCAGAGCATCAGATGTCTGGTGCTCTATACAGCACACAGACAACATCCCGCAGGATAAACACCATGGCAAGACATGAGAAATGCTTGGCCGACTCATTAGCGGCCAGCTCAAACACGGAACTTAATCCGTCGAACCCTCAGGTCTCAAACTCACAATGCTATCATTAGCTATGCTTATAATTCAAGTTTGAATTAAGTAAATTATGCGGTACAATTATGCTACACAAACTCACAGTCCTCGACTCATCAAACCGAAGTTGAGCTCGATCCAAAACTCAAGTTCGTCAAGGCAACAGACTTCATTTAATTCGTCCACATCATGATCATGACACATCATACATCAGACCCTTATAGTCTTACATACTTCGCCATCCATCTTATGACCAAATCATCTTACACTGACATCATTAAATGAAGCTCCTCAGAGTCAACCCAGTTGTCGCCCTCTTACTTATATCTCACTTATTATGCTTACTTTTCACTTCATAATCTGTACATTAAGCTTGTACAATTATGAACACTCTTACTGTCTGACAAACCTCACCCGTCATACCCATATCCTCTAACATTCGTTATATGCTTACACATCCATATCCAAATCCAGACAAAACCACTGTCACCTCTTACATTCCATCTTCCATACCTCTACCCACATACACTTACACATATCCATATCAGAGGCAAATAGTCATCATACATACGTATGTCTATCACACATACGTATAACACACACATATTGTCATACATACGTAACTTACAAACATGCTCACTAGCCATCACTAGTATATACATATACATTTATACATACGTCAAACATACACGCTAGTCATCACTAGCACATGCATACATACGTCAAACATACACGCTAGCCATCACTAGCACATGCATACATACGTCAACATACACGCTAGCCATCACTAGCACATACTCAATCAACATACGAAACATACCAACAAACACTCTAGTCATCACTAGCACTTACTTACATCCAACCAACATGCATGTCATATGCATTTCAACATACCATATAATCATGCTTACATGTACATCATGCAATCGGATCGTTACTTAACATCCAAAGCATGGAATCATACAATCCTAGCATGCTGCTACTCATTCAAAGCATGCTATCATGAAATTACGAGTTCAAAGTTCCCCTACCTCGTAATCATGATGTTTGATGGTGAGCACACGAAGGTCAAAACCTTTGCATGGCTGAGAGAGCTACTGTCCCAAGGATTTTAGGAAGTGCCAGAAGCAATCACGGCCAAATAGGGTGTCAGAAGTCAATGCGGCAAAACCCGCAATCCACGGCAGCACACTAGGGCGGTAGGGAGAAATATCTTGCCAACATATGTGGCGGTACGACCAGAAGTTGAGTGTGTACTCACTGAAGATCGGCCGGTGGCTAAGACATGCTCAGCCAGCCACAAGACGTCGAAATTGGCCGTGGACAACACCCAACGGCGACAATTTTGGTCAACAAAGGCCCACATAAGGGCGGAGAGCATGGAGCAACTCTCGAGGACAAAAGAGAGGTGGTGGAGGCTCTAGTGGTCAACTCTACTCGGTGGCAAAGCCAACCGATGGTCAGGCGGTGCAAATGCGGCGCCTAAACCCAAAAGCACACTCGTGGCCACATGAACACGCTACCCAAAGGGGAAGGGGAGAGGGCTGAAAGGAGGCAAACCAAGGCCCACAAAAGGCCAACAGGGCTAAGGCCCTAGCTATGGCCAATCAAAGCGACAACATCACCGATCGCCACCCATAAGCAATACCCATGGTGCGGGCGGCTATGCATCTCGCACAGCAGAGAGAAAGGGGAGGGTTCAGGGTTGAGCAAAGGCCACAAGGCCGTCACTAGCTAAGGCCTGTGCAGGTGAACTCGTCCACCTTCTATCAAGGTAAGTCATACAAATTCTTGCCAAAGGTCATCCGGTACCGATGGCGTAAAATGGGCAAGAGGGGTCAACGACACACATGCCGGTGAGCGGAATCTAATTGCGGCTATGGGCCACAAGGAAGGGCACAGGTCAAAGGCAATAACCCCGGGTTAGGTGGGGCCAAGCTAGGGTGACCCACTAGTGTCACTGGGCCGGGGCAGAGCTGGGCAAAGATCCGCTAAATCAAGTCCGGTGTCCGACTTATGGCGGCAGTCACAATGTCCAAAACGGTCGCAGACCAAAAATAGGGGACGACCAATCTGAGCAGAGGAGATACGGAGGGGATGGAGGCTGAACCGGTCCAGCTAGGGCCGTCTTTGGCCATCACTAGGCCGGGGCAAAGCCCACAGCAGCCGGGCTCCCTCACCAGTCAGCAGCTTCGACAACACACTGAAAAATCGAAACACAGTACGAGGAAAATGTACTGGCTGGAGTAGAGTACGGCGGAGGAGATGGAATTGGGCTGGGTGGAGTAGTCCATAGCCTTCGTTGGACCCAGGCAATGCTGAAGGGAGGTCAAGTCGGCCAAGGCTCACCTTCGGCGGTCTCCGTTTCAACAAACAGATTGCCAACAGAAAAATAGGGCAGAGGGAAAGGTGAGTGGGGCGGCGGAGCGGAGGTCCCTGAGGCTGGGAGGAGTGGCCCCTCGTCGTCGCCGGACCAAAATGGGGCTGGACAGAGGTCCGTCCGCCGTGGCTCACCGCCGGCGGCCACCAATTCATCCAAAACAGAACTCCGACGACGAAAGAACTGGGGCGGAGGAGGAGAGGCCCTCTGGGGCCAGGAGGGGTGTCCTCCCGCTGTCGCCGGCCTAGGGTGGAACCGTGGGCAGCCGGCCGGCCCTTGCCGGCCCACGATGGCGGTAGAATCACAAAATAGAGGGGAGAGAGGGCAAACCGGGGAGGAGGCGGCGCGGCCGTAGGCAGCCGGGGCAGTGGCCCCTTGGCGTCGCACCACCGGGGCAGAGTCGGTGGTGGCGGCCCTCTGGCCCACCAGCGGCCGGGCACAAGGAATCAGACGAGGGGGGGCGGTCTCTGTCCAGAATTTTCTGGATCGGGCTCGGCCCGAGCCCAATCTTTCTAATTTTGTTTTTCTTTTTTTTTTCCCACTTCTATCCCCATCATGCGTTAACTCACTGTTTACACGTTATAAGTCCAACACTCACGCCGAAATTGCGCAGCAAGGCCCGCGGCCCACGACTAAGCCCTACCAGTAAAAATACAGGGTGAAATACACAAATATAAATACGATGAAGCGTCACATTTTTCCACGGAAAATAACCAAAAGATAGTAGGAAAATCATAGAAAAATCAGGGACCTTACACGTTGCGAGACAGAGAACTGCCGTGCGGGTCCCATGTGGTGCGTAGGTGAAACCACCCTTGCGGGTCTGTGCGTCGTGGCCTAGCGTCACACGATTGGCGCAATGCTTTCGTCCACAGCTACTATTTTATTATTACTTATTTTTTTCTCAAAATTTTAAAACAACATAACTTTCCTACCATAAATCAAAATTACGTATTCTTGGTACTGATGAACTCGTATTGACGAGCTATTAGAAATAAAGATAGGTTTTACCATAGTTTTACTCTGGGTTCCGCCTATAGGGTATGGTTCACACGATCATTACCTATGGCTCTGGTGTCTGATTTAAACGATTTAAAAACTATTATGTTCGTCTTTTAGAGTTCTACAATAACTCTTTAGGTACAAAATCCAAAATAGTACTCTATCAATATATTAAAATTCCATTATTAGTTTTAAGAAACATACAAAAAATCTGGGTGTCACAGAAATCATTAAGTAATAATGAGGAAGTCATCAACATGAATTTAAGACAAGTAGAATATCATGCTAAAATCAACAAATATAGCCTAAATCATGCTTGAGCTAAATCATAAATTCTAAGATAGTTTTCATATAATCACAACAACATTTATAGGCAATAATAACTCATTTTAATCATAAGAAAGTAGATTTATGGAAAGAGAACAAAAAATGGGGAAAATACATAAAAATGACAAAACTGTCATTTAGCCGTTTGAATGCCAGGTTGTTCGAACGCTTATTGGGGCATTCAAACATCCTTAACAATTCACTTTATGCCCAATTTCTAGTTCGTCTTCAACCTCCCGAAAATCAAACCGAAAATACCCAAAAATTCTAGGTAAATTCTAAATCACCCTAAAACTTTATGATATCAAAATACAAACCTAGAACATGGTAGATCTAACCGTTCTTAAGCTTAATTATAAGAAAATTGACATAAATGACATGCTTTTAATAAACCACCATTAATGCAGATAAATAGGCAAGAACCACTTAAATCTTTCAAACATGCAATTCAATGCATAAAACCACATGGGATGATATCCTCTTAGCTCTAATAAGTCCTTGGATCAACTATGAAACTTTACTCCTCAAGAAACCCTATCCAAAATTAGGGTTTTTGTTAATTAAAATCGATTAATAAGCTTAAATCCATCTTGAAATTAGGTAGATTTATGATTTCCTTTGAATAAAAGCGAAAATCACCTATCTAGGTTTTAAAAATTATTTTTTTAATAGAATAAATCAAGAATCAATTTGGAGGAAAGTGAAGATAAGAGAGATTAAGAGTAAAATCAGAAGATTAAGACTAAAAATTAACCTAAATCGGATTTTCCTCTATGGAAAATTGGGGTAGAGCTCTCCCTTGTCTCTTAGGATATCCCTTCCCCATTTGAGAAACGGGCTAAGGTTTTCAAACTAGTAAGGATTTTAGGCTGTAAAATAGAGCAAAATGCCCTAAGTGGCTAATTAGGGTTATGTTAGGGCCATAAATGAGTTTAATCATTTCAAAACTCCTTGATATAAAATAATTTAAGTGTAGGATGATGTGGGACACACACCGTCTAATCATGGACGTGGGGCCAATGGTAGGGTCCACACCCTTAATTAATAAAAAAATTTCATAAGTCCCATAAAATTTATGAAAATAGGATAAATCAAGTTGAATATTGAAACTTATAAAAATGAAATTAAACCTTGGTAAAATCATAATTACTAACCCTTAACCCCAAAATCAAGTCAAACTGGCAATTTAAACAAAACCACACAATATTACATAATTAAATAGAAATTACACCAGGTTATAGCTAGATATCTTATAGAACATCTTTGATGAGAAACTCACACTGGTTGACCTTATTGCCAAGCTTGGCTTGGAGCAGTGGGTCACCTAAAGAACAATTGCTCTAATGGGGATTTGGGAGTTGAAAGCAAGGCAAATAAAAAATAGAAAGACATAGTTTACATGATTTTAGAGATTATGATTGCTGACTCTAATGGGAAGAACTGGTGGCTGGATTTTATTGCCACTAAGCATGTGGCTATGTTAGGGGTGACAGGATGGCTGATCTGTTTTCAAAGCAACACAAGATCTATATGGGGAACAACACTTTTTGTGATGTGACTACTATATGTACTTACATGATATCTCTTCCTTAGGGGATGAACTTGGTGCTGACAAATGTCTTATTTGCCCCTATCATCAGGAGGAACCTTATCTTTATTTCTCTCATCACTAGCGAGGGGTTTGAGACTAGGTTTAAGTGGTCAAAGGCAATTGTTAGAAAGAATAATAAGATTCTATTTACTACTTTTTCTGATAGTTTATTTAAGTTGGATAGTTGATGATTCTTCTATTAATGCAATAACTAAATTTGATTATGTGGTGTGTTTGTTTGATGTTGATTCTTTGATGTAGCACTTGTGGCTTTGTCATATGCATATTAACCAATTACATAGAATGTCCAATATTAGACTTCTCCCTAAGTTATCTAGGGATTTGCATGTGTGTGAAGACTACTTGGCAAGCAAAATGAGTAGGTAGCCATTCCCAAAGGTAAGCAAGCCATAGACCTTTTAGAGGTCGTTCACTTAAACATATGTGGGCCTATTAATGTACAAACCCATAAAGGGATCATATACTTTATTACATTCATAAATGACTATTCTGAGTTTGGTTATATGTACCTTTTAAAGCAGAAGTATGAAACCTTTGAGAAATTCAAAGAATTTAAGGCTGAATTAGAGACTCAATTAGGTTAGTTAATTAAAGTCCTAAGCACATATAAATGTGGAGAATATACCTCTTATGAATTTAAGGACTATTTCACCAACCTAGGAATAGTACACCAATACACCATGCCCTACACTCCTCAGCAAAATAGAGTTGCTAAAATGAGAAACAAAACTCTCCTAGACAAGGTTAGATCCATGTTAAGCTACTTAGAACTATAAACAAAGTTTTGGATTGAGGCATTAGATACCACTGTGTATGTACTTAACCATGTACCCTCTAAAGGTGTCAAGAGGACAACTTATGAGTTATGGACATATAGATGGCCAAACTCGAGTTCTCTTAGAGTGTGGGGGTCTTAGGCACATATAAAAGTGTCTCACTAACATAGAAGTAAAATGGACCCTCAAATAATAGTGTAACTTTATAGGGTACAGTGAATACTATAACGGTGTGTGTTTGTAGTGCACCATATTGATGGGATAGTGGGGGTCATTGAATCTAAGGATGCCTATTTCCTAGAAGAATTCCTAAACCCTAAAATTCCTAGTAAAAGGGTAGAAATGTTTAAAGTAAAGAAAGAGAAAGACTCTATTACTACAGAGATAGTTATAGGATCTGAACCTAAGGGAATATATGAAGTAAGGGAGGTGAGAGATAGAAGACCCTCAACCTTATTATGGGACTTCTATGTCATATTAAGAGAGGATAAAGTAACAATAGATAAACTTTTTTTAATGATCTTTTGACTTATAACAGAAAATAGACAATTCAGATTCTAAGGAATGACAATTAGCTATTAAAGAGGAAATTGGTTTCATTATGAAAAACCATCTCTCGGAAGTTGTTGACTTGTCCAGTGAAAGAAAGTCTATTGACTATAAGTAGATCTTCAAGTGAAAGCTCAAGGCATATGGGTCCATAGATAAATATAAGAAAAGACTAGTAACTAAGGATTTCACCCAAGTCGAGGGCATTGACTTCAAGGAAACCTATTCACCTATGACTAGATTCACATCTATCAGATGTCTGTTAGCTATAATGTCCTAGTTAGACTTAGAGTTAAAATGAATGTAAAGACTATCTTTCTAAATAGTGAGTTAGTGGAGGAGATTTACATGGAACAACCTAAGGGCTTTATTGTTCCTAGATATGAATACTAGGTGTGCAAACTCATAAGGTCTTTATATTGTCTTAAACTGTCTCCTCGGTAATGATACTTCATTTTTCACAAGGTGATTAGTGAATATGAGTTCATAGCAAATGAATATGATCATTGTGCCTACTTCAAATATAGAAGTTGATTTGTGTTGTTTTCCCTCTATGTAGATGATATCCTTTTGATGAGAAATGACTTGAGTTAAATAGTTAGTCTAAAGGAATATCTCAAGACCCAGTTTAAACTTAAAGACATAAGTGAGGCCTCCTACATACTTGGTATTAAGATGATAGAGATAGAAAAGCAAGGTTGCTTAGTATATCTTAAGAATCATACATAGCAAACATCTTGAAATACTTCAATGATTGGTTAGAAAGAAATAGAGTCTCTTATCTATAAGGGTACAATTCTATCTAAAAGTAATGCACCATCTTCTAATGATGATAGGCTCAAGATAGAGTCAGTGCCTTATGCATAGGCTATTGGTAGTTTAATGTATGTCATGACCTGTACTCGACCTAATTTAAGCTATGTTGTAGGGCTCTTAAGTAGATACCAAGCAAACA
This sequence comes from Saururus chinensis, assembly GCA_035235625.1. Lineage (NCBI taxonomy): Eukaryota > Viridiplantae > Streptophyta > Magnoliopsida > Piperales > Saururaceae > Saururus > Saururus chinensis. The sequence continues at coordinate 29,648,101 of CP141142.1, forward strand.
CATGTATGCCTCACATGCAAGCAATAAAGCAAGTTTTTAGGTACCTCATGAATACCAAGGGTATAAAACTCACCTATCAAGTTGAGGAACTATCATTGGTCGAATATAGTAATTTAGACTATGTTAGGGACCTAGATGACAGGAAATCCCATGCAGGTTTTATCTTCATGTTTGCAGGTATTGTTATAGCTTGAGCTAGTAAGAAGCAAAAGATCATAGCAAAGTCAACCATGAAAGCTGAATTGTGTGCATGCAGTTTAGCATCTTTGGAAGCAGTGTGAATTAAAGACTTTCTAGTCATGCTTAGGCTAGAGAGCTGAGCTTATCCTCACATCTAAATGTTTTGTTAGAATTTGGCAATTGTGTTGACACTTAGAAATGGAGAAATAAGTGTCAGGGGGTAAACACATCAATATACATTTCTACTCTGTATTTGACATGCTACACAAAGAAAACTTGGTGGTAAACCATCTTCTTACTTTTGAGATATTGGTAGATCTGTTAATAGAGGCCTTAACGATGGATTAATTGTATGTCATAGTATAGGACTTCAACAAGGCTAGGGCGCCAGCTCTTGTTGAGTTCAATATAAACATTTCCCCTGTAGGGTGGATTAAGACATAACTAGGTACATAAGTTGTTGTTTGGCCCGTGAGCACTTTACCCAAGCAGAAGATGTTGGGTTAATGGGTCTTGAACTCACAAAACAGGAAGAAAGGTGAGAGATGTGTTGAGGATGGATTGTTGTGGGCCCCACCATATTATGAAATAGTTGAGGATGAGACCGAATCCTCTTGAAGTTGATGTGGGCAAATGTACATGTGAAGAGGATTGACTCTCACAACATAACAAGAAAAACAATTGATCTCTTCCTCTTTCATGTGGAAGGCTTTACAAAGGGCTGATTTTGCATTTTGTTTCTCTCCAACAAAAACCAGAGACAAATGTTTTTGTCCACAGCTTCATGGTAAATAAAGAAGACTACACATTAGTGAAAAACTGAGACCAGGCTATTGCTCTCATATACTTTTTGGTATGTTGTGATCAACCTCTATCTAAGCCAAATTATCCCAACAATTTAGCTAAGAATGAAGGGCTTTTCTTTGTTGTAAGAGAAGGCAAACATCAAATAGGTAATTTCGATTACCCTTGTTTATAATTGAAGTAAAGAAAATGTTGTGCTTTGTTACATCTAAATTATTAATTTACAAATTTGAGCCAAAGCTTAGGGTTATATTACTTAAAAGTGCACAAGTTGATGTAGTCTTGCAAGGTAAAATTAACAAGGATTGCCTTTGTGTGACTATCACAATAATTACAAAATACTAGTAACGAAAAAATAAAGGAGAGTAGAAGAGTATTGAGGCAATAAAAATGTTAAGATAAAATTCAATAATATAAAATATTAAGGCATTAAATATTATTATAAAATCTAGTAATGTTTTTCATATGTCATGTTATCTCGGTTAGAATCGTATAAAGATTTTACCTAATAGGAAGATATGAACATTAAAAGAAAAAATAAAGATAGGGAATACTTTGGATGGATAAAGAATTAAAAGAATTGTTTCTTTATGAGTTCTATGTATTGAAACTAAAAAAGATAAAAAAGGAGAGCCTTTAAGCATCTTATGTATTAAGATCACAAGGAAACAAGAAGAAGAACAATATTAAATGAACATTACTTCAAATAACCAATAAATACTTGAAACCATTAATGAAATAGGAATATAACTCTAAATTCTTACAAATCACCTCTAGCCTTACCTAAAGGGTTTAACAAGACATTACAAGTAAACTTAAATATAAAAACTATAAAAGAAGAGAAGAAAAATAGGAGAAGAGAGCTCTAAAGATGAGGAAATGATGTCTCTTCTGCGTTCACCCCTATTTTTATAGGAATAGAGGGGCTTTCTTCAAAGGGGAAGGTCCAATCACATCATTTGATTGCTTCTTGATTTGTTGCTTCTTTAACAATCATTAAATTCTAAATCAATCAAATTTTTATATTTATTTATCAAATAAGTGTCATTTAGTCTTCCAATAGTTATCAAATCAGCCTCATTATTTTTCCTTATGTGTATTAATCACAACCATTGAAAAGATCCGTCATGTGTTGGCCTCAGGTTGATTGACCAGTTGTCCATTTTCATGTCTTATTTGACCCATACATCATCAAAATTATGAATTCTTTCTAAAATAGGGATTGTAGCTACATAAGGCTTCTTTCCAATGTCACTTTCGTAGGCTGTCATGACTACATTTAGCATATGTAGCAAGACATTAAACCCCTAACATGCACTAGTGGAAGAGTTGTGTCTCGTGAGGGTTTGTAATGAATATTCCCAAAAATTTCAAAAACTCATGCATTGCCTCCTACGTAGCTCTAAATTTTACAGCTTTAGCTGGACAAAACAATGAAGAAGAGAAGGAAAAAAAAACTATTGAATGACAATGCTATCAAGTTATGTTGAGGAACTAAAAACTAAGATGATAATTATAAAGAAAGAACAAAGAACCCCCTTCATCTAGACTTAGCAAACATCAAGCTTTATAATTAATTTTAAAATACTCAAACACTAGTTTTTATAGATTAAGTATTAAAAAAATATTCATGAAAGTCCAAATAATTAGATTTCTATGTAGATGAACTTTTGAAACAATGTGTTAGTGAGTCCATGTAAACTTTTTAAAAAATAATTAGATGACGGTCTCATAAAGTAGTATGCTCTTCTACTCAACAAGAGATATTTAGATAGCCAAAACAATAAATTCAAAACTTGGCAACCTGTTTGAGATTTCAAGCAGTTTAGATATTCATTTTAATACCTCATGGGCTTTATCTATGATATTCCATCATGCTTACATTGTTACAATGATGACTTCACCCGATCTTACAAAATAAAATATTATTTACAAACTTTTTTTTTTTCATCTCCATCACTTCTTTTCTTTTTACTCCATTTTTTTATAGGCAACCATTTTTGAAGTACCCAGTCTAATTTTTATTTCTCAATTAAAAAAGGAGGTCAAAGTTCATTGAATTTGGTGTCTCTTGACATTTTGGGTGAGTATTAGAGCAACAACCACATAATTCAACTTCAAATCTAAAAATTAGACGTGTGAGTGAGATTTTGAAAAACTAACATTAGTTTTTAAGATACTCTTCATGAAAGTTAATCAAAAAGACTTATTACAAAAGGAAAGTTCAACTAAAAATATCCAAGTGCCATCATTATATAGAGATTAAAGTAAAGAAGAAGAATACTTATAAAGGATGGAGGTTATCATACAATACTTTTAATAGAAATTATCAAATGAAACATCATCCTCAATAATTGAAAAAAAATATTTTTTTATTTTGTGAATTTTTTTGAAAAAATCATGTTATGAAACAATCAACCCTCATAATTAGAATTTTCCAGAGTTGTGGATCAACTTCATGGACAAAATATTCTAAAAATGGTTTCAAACATTGTCCATTAACTTCAAAAATATTACCATTGTTTAGGGTTTTAATGACAACAATTACATAAGAATAAATAGCTTTTACAATGAAAGGACTTGTCTAACGAGATCTCAATTTTTTTAGAAAATGATGGAGCTTAGAATTATACAAAAAAACTTTTTGAGATGGTTCAAAAGTCTTACAAAGTATGTTCTTATCATGAAATACCTTTATTCTTTCCTTATACATTCTATCACTCATAATCATCATATTGAATCTCATCTACTTCATTTTATTGTAATTTTCTATGCAACCTAGCTTTGTCAAGATTAGAGTTGGCAGCCTTAATTGCCCAATATGCCTTATGTTCTAATTCCACAAGTAAGTGAGAAGGTTTTTAAAAAATTAATATTAATGAGATATTTCACTCAAGGTTTTGAAATTAGTACGATAAGCCTAAAGAGCATTAGTTAGTTTAATTGAATAATCGTTACCATTTGGATTCACCATTTTTTGTAAAATATTTTTTATTTCCCGATTTGAAATTTTTACTTGTCCACTTATTTGTAGGTGATAAGGTGTATCAACTTTGTATGTGATTCCATATTTTCTCATCATGGCCTCAAATGTCCTATTAAAAAAATGTGCACCCTGATTGCTTATAATCACTCGAGCTGATCCAAATCTTGATAAAATATTTTTAAAAAAAAATCACAACAACTTTTTGATCATTTATTTTGCATTGAATAACCTCAATCCATTTAGACACATAATCAACAATTACTAAAATTTAAAGAAAGCCAAAAAGGGAGAAAAATATCCTATTAAATTAATGCCTCAACAATCAAAGATTAAACAACCAAATTGGGTAAAGATGCATCATATTTCTATGGAATATGGCTCTTTAACTTTTAATAGTGTTCACATGTTTTTCAAATCTAATGAGTATCTTTGAAGAGAGTTGGTGAATAAAAGTCATATTGTAAAATCTTGGCAATCATCTTTTTAGCAAAAACAATGACCACCATAGGCTTCAAAATGGTAGGAGATAATATTTGTATGTTCAGAATCAAGTACACATCTTCTAATTATTTAGTTTGGATAATATTTAAACAAATAATGATCATCCTAAAAGAAGTGTTTTACCTCTGGGAATAATTTGTTTCTATCCTATTGAGTCTAATAAGTGGGACTTTTACCTGTTATCAGATAGTTTGCAATGACTACTTACTATGAGATATGAGAGGTGCTAAACAACTATTTATAAGAAAAAGAGTCCCTGATTGACAGTGGTTTGAATAAATTATAAAACTTTAATCTTGACAAATGATCGACGACCACATTTTCTACTACTTTCTTGTCTTTGATAGTAAGATTAAATTCTTAGAGTAAGAGGATCTACCTAACAATCTAGGTTTTGCATCCTTCTTACTTAGAAGGTATTTGAGAGCTACATGGTTAGTAAAAATAATAATTTATGAACCAATCAAATATGATATAAATTTGTCAAGTGCAAACAGTACAACATGAAGTTCATTTTCAGTAGTTGAGTGGTTCATTTAAGCGTTATTTAAAGTCTTAACTTACATAATGAAGAACATAAGACTTTTTATCTTTCTTTTGCCGAAGAACAACCCCAACAACATAATCACTAGCATCACACATGATTTCAAGAGGCAAATTCTAATCATGTGGTTGCATAATAAGAGCATAAATGAGCATGTTCTTTAGTTTCCTGAAGGCTTGTTCATATGCTTCACTCCATTCAAAGAAGTTGTCCTTTGATAAAAGGTTGCACAATTGTCTAGATATATCAAAATCTTTAATGATCATTCTATAAAATCTTGCATGCCCCAAAAAAGATCTAATATCTTTAATTATTTTTGGGTTAGGCAAATTAGCATTCAATTAAATTTACCTTATCCACTTGAATTCCTTACATATAAATAATATGACCAAGTACAATTCCCATAGTGACCATAAAATGACATTTTTTCTAATTTAAAACAAGGCTTTTCACCTCACATCTAACCAAATTTTTTTATAAATTATTAAGATAATCATCAAAAGAATATCCAAAGGCAAACAATCATCCATTAAAACTTCAAGAAAACACTCCACCATATCACTAAACATACTCATCATGCATATTTGAAATATGGCAGAAACATTGCACAATCCAAAAGGCATCCTTCGATAAGGAAAGGTACCAAATGGACATGTCGAAGTTATCTTCTATTGATCCACAAATACAATCACAATTTGGTTATACCCAAAATAACCATCAAGAAAATAATACAAATGATGAGCAATTACCCTTTCAAAGATTTGGTCCATGTATGGTAAGGAAAAATGGTCTTTCCTAATGACAAAGTTGAGTTTCATGTTGTCAATGCACATGTGCCAATTGGTGGCGACTTTAGTTGGGATTAACTCATCTTTTTCATTTTTTTTACTAGTCATACTAGATGTCTTAGGCACCACTTGAGTAAGATTTACCCACCGACTATCTGAAATAGGATATATGATCCATACATCTAACAGTTTAAGACTTCTACTCTCACAACCTCTGTCATGTTGGGGTTCAACCTACGTTACATTTCTCTAGAGGGTTTGGTGCTATCTTCCAATAAAATCATATGTCTATAAACTAAGGGACTAATTTCCTTAATATAAGCTATTGTCCAACCAATTGAACTTCTATGCTCTCTAAGAACATAAAACAACTTTTTCTCTGAAGGTCCGTAGCTTCCTAGGACTTGCCGGGTACTATCGCCGTTTCATCGAGGGTTTTTCTAGCCTTGCGAGCCCTATGACTAAGTTGACAAGGAAGAATGAGAAGTTTGAGTGGAACTCAACTTGTGAAGAGAGTTTCCAAGAGTTGAAGAAGAGGCTAACTTCAGCTCCAGTTCTAACTTTGCCTTCCGGGAGTGGCGGATTCGTGGTCTATAGTGATGCTTCTCTTCGCGGCTTGGGTTGTGTACTCATGCAGATGGGAGAGTGGTGGCTTATGCATCTCGTCAGCTTAGAGTGCACGAGCGGAATTACCCCACTCATGACTTGGAATTAGCGGTCGTAGTTTTTGCATTGAAGATTTGGCAGCACTATCTCTATGGTGAGAAGTTTGAGGTATTCACTGATCACAAGAGCTTGAAGTACTTATTCACTCAGCGAGATCTTAATTTGAGGCAAAGAATGTGGCTTGAATTCTTGAAGGATTATGACTTCACGATATCGTATCATCCGGGCAAAGCGAATGTGGTGGCGGATGCTTTGAGTCGGAAATCAGCCACTACGGTTGCTTGCATGCGAGTTCGTGAGTGGCTCCTTTATGAGGATGCCATCGAGCTAAGGCCAGAGTTGACTTTGGAGGACACACGGAGCTGGTTTGCTAATCTCTCTATTAGCTCTAGTGTGGTGGATGACGTGGTCGAAGCTCAAAAAAGTGATGAGGAGATCCTAGCTCTTAAGGCTAAGCTAAGGGAGAAGGCAGTGTTGGGTTTTGAGGAAAGGTCCGATGGAAGTTTGATGTATAAGGGTCGTTGGTATGTGCCGAACACCGTTGAGCTGAGAGAGTGTATCCTATCGGAGGCACACCATTCTAAGTTCTCTATCCATCCTGGAGGAACGAAGATGTACCACGACGTGAAGAGGACATTTTGGTGGAATGGGATGAAGAAGGACATCGCGGTCTACGTGTCCAAATGCCTTGTGTGTCAGCAAGTCAAGGCAGAGCATCGGCATCCAGGCGGTTTACTACAACCACTTCCGATTTCGGAGTGGAAGTGGGAGCACGTCACTATGGATTTCGTTTCTAGACTGCCACGGTCGCCGAGTGGTAATGATGCGGTTTGGGTGATTGTTGATCGACTTACTAAGTCCGCTCATTTCCTCGCGATTAGAATGACTACTCCTTTGGATGTTTTGGCTGCTCTATATTTGAGGGAGATCGTGCGGTTACACGGGATTCCAGTATCTATCATCTCCGATCGTGACCCGCGGTTCACTTCGAGGTTTTGGCAGAGCTTTTAGGGTGCTTTGGGCACATCTTTACATCTTAGCTCCGCCTACCATCCTCAGACGGACGGACAGTCCGAAAGGACCATTCAGACGCTTGAGGGCATGCTTCGGGCTTGTATCCTTGAGTGGAAAGGAAGTTGGGAGCAACATTTGCCGCTAGTTGAGTTTTCTTATAATAATAGCTACCAAGCGAGCATCCGGATGGCACCTTTCGAGGCACTTTATGGGCGTCCTTGCCAATCACCGTTGTGTTGGAGTGAGGTTGGAGATCACCTTCTCACTGGCCCAGATCTTATCCAGCAATCAGTGGAGAAGATACGCCTTATCCGGGAGAGGTTGCAGGCAGCTCAGAGGCGTCAGAAGAGTTATGCCGATAGGTGACGGTGGGAGTTGGAGTTTGGTGTTGGTGATCATGTTTTCCTTAAGATCTCTCCGACTCGTGGTGTTGTTCGATTTGGACAACGGGGGAAGTTGTCACCTCGTTTTATTGGTCCATTCGAGATCTTGGAGCGGATTGGCGCCACAGCATATCGGGTTGCACTTCCACCCCGACTGGCCGATATCCATAATGTATTCCACGTCTCACTTCTTCGGAAGTATGAGCCAGATCCTACCCATGTCTTGGATTTTGAGCCGTTGGAGCTCCAGGAGAATCTTTCCTACGAGGAGGTACCTATTCAGATTCTTGACCGTAAGGAGAAGGTACTTCGGCAAAAGGCAATCCCACTCGTGAAGGTGCTGTGGAGGAATCATAGAGTCGAGGAAGCCACGTGGGAAACGGAGGACGAGATCAGAAAGAAGTATCCTCATCTTTTTGTCGCTGACCTCTAACGAATTTTGGGGGACCAAAATTCCTAAGAGGGGGAGGATGTAAGGACCCTCATCTTTAAACCGGTTTTGATTTTATTTAACTATTGATTATCGTGAGATTTACATGTTTTTTGATCTTATTCGGTGATTTCGTAAATAAATAGTGTTTGTGATGGTTTTAACCAAAATTAACTTCAATATTAGTGGTTTTAAGTGATTTTAAACCAATTGTGAATTTTTGGGATTTTTCAGAATTTTCACTATTTTCCCAAAAATTAGGGTTTTGGCGGGACCCCTGTGGGCCCCACGGTCAAAAATTTTATTTTTGTGTCAAATGAACCTAGACATATACTTAAAGTCACACAAAAATTTTCAGAATTTTATAAGGCTTAATTCGTGCTTAAATTTGCAAAATGACCACTTTTAGCCTACTTTTCATATTTACACCCCAAAACTTACCTATGCCTACCCCAACCCTTACTATAAAAGGGCAAACCAGAGCCATTTCCATTTTTGGGAATAGGCTAAGGAAGGAGGGCTGGCCTAATCCCCACTTAGGCCCGAATTAGAAGCCGATTAAAGTAAGCTTACTCTAATTAAGCACTAATCCATGGCTTTTCTCTTAATTTCTTCCAAATCTACCATTTTCCCCTTGATTCAATTTGTTTTTGACCATCAAAAGCTACTGATTTGTGTTTTACTACAAACTTCAAAATTCGATTTTTACTACCAACAAGCCCTAGATCTAAGATTTAATTAGGGATTTCTTGGGTAAATTGATTTCTATTAGAGTTTTATTCAAACTCATTGTGTTTTCAAGGATTTTAAGAAGGGTGACTCTTCAATCCAAGCTTAATCAAGTGCTGAGGTAATTGGTCTTCGAAATCTCTGTTTATCCATGGTAAAACTCTCCATTTTTGGCTTATTTCGAAATGGTTTGCTTGATTTAGTGTGTTAATGGTAAGATTAGAAAATGAAATTATTTAATCCCAATTTCTTAGGGTTTTGCATTATTATGGTTTGGTTTGATATTCTGGAAGTCAAGGAGGACTTTTGATGATGATTAGGGTGTTAGATGTGGATTTGAAGTGTTATCTATGGTGTTTCGGTTTGGATTTGCGAAAGGAAGAAGATTACTGTTCTGCCGTGTTGGCGATCGATCGGCTGAACTGTAAATTTTAAATTTTTGCGTGTAACCGATCGAACGGCCTGAAGGGCGATCAATCGGCTACACAGAAAATTGCATGTTGTGCATATGATGTCTATTTTGATGATTCCACTTTAGCTTGCCAATTTTATATGAATGTGGAGTGTTTTAAGCTATGTTAAGCTACTGGAAATGCATGCTATTGAGTTTATGGAGTTGAGACATATGCTTAGGGATGGTGGAATGACTTATGTTTTGTGGCATGATGTTGGAATCGTTATCTTGAAATTATGAATGGTTGTTTCCCTTTGGTTAAGCATATATTTTCAGTAGGACTACAATCATTGTTAGACTGATTTGTCATGATAGATTGTGGTTAGTGGTGTGTGGATGTTGGTGAATGTCATGACTCAATGATGAAATGAATGAAGTTATATGTGTTTAGCCTTTGTGGTTGAGTTTTAAATTTAGCTATGGTTTCAACGATTCTTCTACTATGATTTCCGCTGGAATTCATGTTTAGATAGAAATTCACATGTGTAGTGTGGTAGTGAGTTGATTTTCAAGCATGTCAATATGCATTATGTGAAATGCTTCTACCAGTTATACACACACACATGTGGGGGTTAAATGATGATGTTGAAGCTTAATATTGTGATTTTGAATGATGCATTAGGGGCTGATGAGAGCACTTATCATGGATTAGGATTCATGTATGCTTTGCCCACGTATGTACCATGCTGCATGCATCATGAAAATGGATTTCCAATTGAGGCTTCATCGTGATTAATCGAATTTGACCTATTGGATGCAATGTGATGGAATTGTGTGCTGGATTGATCGGTCATGGATTAATCGTAAGTTGATTGGTCCGAAAGGACATATTTTGATTTGAAGTTCCTATGTGGGACGATTTGAATTTCCTGTGTGGAACGATTTGAAGTTCCTGTGTGGAACGAGTGCACTCCCCGGGTTGAGTCTTGTTAAATGGAAGGATGTGGGGACGAGTTGTGTACTTGTCTTGTGGATATGTGAGAATGTTGTTATGTGTGTCATCTGGACCCTGAGAATCCAGTGTGGTATGCCGTGTGCACCCCGCTACCACGTGCTCTAGGGTTCTCTGTGTGAGAACTTGGGCTCTTCCCTCCGCAGGAGATGTCCCTGGGCGAACACTCCTGCTCTAGATTCTCTGTGTGAGAATGGGACATCCTTGGCCAGGATCGTCCAGGGTGAGCAGTATTAGGGATTGACAACCCCGATTTTTCTTAAATTCTTGTGTAGAATTTTGGACCATGACATGCCTTCGTGGCCTTGTCTATGCTCCCATCTGTGTGACATTAATGTGTGATTAGTCCTTGATGGAGGTTGATTGTGATGATGATATGCATGTGGAATATGTATGTTAGAGATACATCCATGCATGTTGATGTTGATGTTATGCATGTAGAATATGTATGTTAGAGATACATCCATACATGTTGATGTTGATATTATGCATGTGGAATATGTATGTTAGAGATACATCCATGCATGTTGATGTTGAGGTTATGCATGTGGAATATGTATGTTAGAGATACATCCATGCATGTTGATTTTGATGTTATGCATGTGGAATATGTATGTTAGATATACATTCATGCGGGATTGGTTATGATGTGAATGCATGTGGGAATATGTATGTTAGAGATACATCCATGCAGGTTGAATTATGCATTATGATGCAGTGTTAGGTGATATGAATGTGTGATCAGAAAGTGATGCACCATGTAAATCTTTGATCTGAACGATCTCATTACTATGCTATTGTATTTTCAACATTGCTAGTGATATTAAAACCATTGCTGAGTGTTAAAACTCACCCCTCTTTTGTGTTTTGATTTGGGGCTACGTGGTGCGACACGCAGACGGACAAGATTGCCTCTATGAGGAAAGGTCAGAGGTAGCTTGGGTGTGATGATGGAGATCGTTTGCGTGACTTACCTTCGTTGGTTTCATGCTTGATGTTAGAACCTTTATGTAGGGTTCTTGTTTTGGATTTATGTCATATTTTGCAGTTGTGATGCTTATGACTTATTTTGAGCTGGTGTGGGCTTTACTTAAACTAAGTTTATGGGTTTGAGATTGTTGTTTAGTTTGTGATAAGAAATACCTTTTCTTCCCTTATATTTACTCTTGCTCAAAGGATTGTGCGCACTCCGTGTTTCTGTTAATCGCCCGTGGTTAGGGATTAAGTCTTCCGCTAGATCATTTCTCAATTTTCACTTCGTCGCCCCCGCGCGTTTGACCGGCCCCTAGACCGGGTTCGGCTCGGGTCGGGCATCGTCGGGGCGTGACACTATGACTGGGGGAAAACTTTTTAAAAAATCCTCTTTACATTTCTTGTTATGTTCAAATGGATTTTGACTTTAAAGAATTTAACTATTTTTTTACTTTTTTTAAAGAAAAAAAAAGAGTTTTAATTTAATAACATTATTAAAACCATTTTGGTTTAGAAAAGTTGCACAAACCTCTTCAAACTCTTTTAAATATAAATATAGTCTATCTGAATCTAAGCTATAAAATTTAGGTAGTAATTAAATTATTTCCGACTTAATATTAAAATTATCCACATTCGTTAAAAAAATTATACAAGAATGAGAACTTGTTCTAGTTGGTTGCAAATAATCATACAATGTTTTCACTTATTGATTATTTTGTACTTCATAAAAACCATTATTAGTTGTACTTTCATCTATAATGTTCAAGGAAAGAGAAAACTCGAATATATTAAGAACAATATTAATACTTTTTAAGCGACCACTTTCGTCACGTTGCCATAAGCACATAAAAAGAAATAAAAAACATTTTTTTCATTTTGGAAAGATACTAAAAAAATTAACAAAGTAAAACTAAAAAAAAGATTTATGGATTAACCAAAAGAAATTTATGCAATTCAAACTTGACATATAAAAGAAACAATTCTAAAAAAATAAAGAACTAAAAAAATTAAGTAGAAGAAGTTGAATGAAAATACCCGGAATGCTTGAAGTTGTCTTCTTTAATTCATTGAGCAATGATATGTCCAAGAAATCTTTCCAATTGAGTGTCTTCAATGATTCGTCTTCCCACAACTCTCACTTTCTATAAAAGAAAAAAAAGAATGAATAGGGAGAATATTTTGTAACTAGCTTTCTCGTCACATGTTGCAATCCCTGGTAACAATGCCAAAAACTTATTACACCTAAAGTATTGATTTATTAATTTGAGTAAAAGCTTAGGGTTATATTACTTGCAAGTTCACAAGTGAATATTATCTTGTAAGGTCGAATCCATGAAGATTGTTTTTGTGTGACTATCACAATAGTTACAAAATATGAGGAGAGAAAAATAAAGCAGAAGGGTAAAAGTGTATTGAAGTAATAAAAGTGTTAAAATAAAATTCAATAATATAACATACTAAGACACTAAGGATCATTATAATATTTAGTGGTATTTTTCATGTGTAATATTATATCGGTTAGAATCGAATAAAAATTTTATCTAGCCAAAAGATATGAACATTAAAAGCAAAAACAAAGATAGAGAATACTTTGGATAGATAAAGAATTAAAAGAATTATTTCTTTCAAAATTCTATGTATCAAAACAAAAAAGATAAAAAATGAAAAACTTCAAGTATCTTACATATTAAGATTACAAAGAAACAATAAGAATAATAATATTAAACAAACATCACTTCAAATAATCAATACTTACTTAAAACAATTAAAAAAATAGTAATATAGCTATATTATATTGTTACAAATCACATATAGCCTTAGTTAGAGGGTTTAACAAGTCATTACAATAAAACTTAAATACAAAAGTTATAAAAAAAGAGAAAAAAAATAAGAAAAGAGAGCTCTAAAGAAGAGGGAATGATGTCTTTCATACGTTCACCCCTCTTTTTATAAGAGTATAAGGGGCTGCTTTAAAAGGGAAGGTTCAATCACATCCTTCGATTGATTCTTAATTAATTGTTTGATTATTTTTTCTTTAGCAATGATTAGATTTTAAATTAATTAATTAAATAAAATATTTATTTATAAAATAAATATTATTTAGTCTTCCTATAGTTATCAAATCAGCTTAAGTATCTTTTCTTATATGTATCAACTACAATTATTGAAAAGATCCTTCATGTGTTGGCCTTAGATTGATTAACTAGTTATCTATTTGAATGTCTAATTTGACCCATATATCTACTGAGTTTTGAATTTCTTCTTAAAATAAAGATTGTAGCTATATAAGGCTTTTTTCTAATACCACAAAAATCTTGTCAATTAGAATTTTATATAGAAATATATGATAGAAATATTATGGTTATATCAATTTTTTTAAATTAACTCCTCAAATTTAGTTTTTGTTATGAAAATATGAAATTCAATGGGTCTACATGATTGTGTTCAACTATTCTATGCATATTTAGACTATTAAGAACTCATTCTTGACCTTTGAATAACTCTATATAATTGGGTTACCTTCTACTTGGATCCTGTCAAAGCCCATTTGAACATTTAAACAGAACAGAGATCCAACTTACTTATTCAAAATATAAATAAGTCAAATAAGTAATAAATTAATATAAAATAAAATTATAATTTAAAATTTAAAAATATTTAATTCAATATTATTTTAATGCATCATACTTAATATTTGGTGATTAGTCATGTCCTTGGGTCTCAGCTCCTAAAGTTTTGTAGTTATTAATTTATATTTTTATTTGTTAATTTTGATTATTTTTAAATTGATTTACTATTTATATGTATGTTCTTACTTTGAATGTATGTGAATTGATTGCAAGGGACATTAATATTTGATTTTTACATATCTACATGATGGGCTTACCACTAGGCTTCTGCTACTACCACCCAACATCCACTCCCTGATCTGGTTTGTGGAGAATTTAATAGTGGCCAATACATTGGATAAGTAAGGTGTGTGAAACCTTTCCATTTTTCATAAGCAGGTAAATTTTATAACTTTAGTCATTGCTTGTAAGATTTTCTTTAAAAGACCTCATTCTACTTGGCAATCGAGAATTTGTAGCTGGTGGGATTAAAGAACGCATTGACAAAGCTTTTATATCAAAAGCTTGGGCATCCCATTTTCCTTCTACCCTTCTAAACCGTATGCCTAATGTAGCATCTGACCATGCTCCTCTCTTATTATGCACACACAACGCGGCTCCTTTCAGGCAAAGACCCTTTCGTTTTATGGCTTTCTGGACTCAGGTTCAAGGGGATAAGGATCTTCTTGATAAAGCTTTTTGGTTAATGGGTCTCCTTCCCATATATTATATAATAAGCTTGTTTCTGCCTAGCAGTCCCTGTGTTTTTGGAATAAGGATAGAGTGGGAAATATCCACAATTTGGTGGACCTGACTTATGAAAGGCTTTGTTCGTTATATAAAACTCATAATCATTAATCTTCTCCATCTTTTTTGGCTATGGAAAGTGATATTGCTCAAAGTTATAATATCTTATGTCAATTCCAGGAAAGCATTTGGACCCTGAAATCAAGGATTACATGGCTTCAAATGGGTGACCAAAATGCCAAGTTCTTTCAAAGATCGACCATGAATAGGCGAACCAAAAATTTTATCCATGAAGTTAAAGATGACCAAGGAATCTAATTGCTAACATGACTCAGATGAAGGCCATCTTCTCTAGATATTTCAGTACATTATACTCGGATAATTCAAATAATTCTGCTACATCCCATAGTTTTGGATCATGTGATCCCACTTATTTTTGTAAAGGATAACAATATTTTGATCTCTCCTATGTCATATGAAGAAATTTATCGGACTGTGCAAGAGATGGGTGCTCTCAAGAGCCCAGGTGCAGATGGCTTCTCTGGTATATTTTATATTACCTACTAGGACATTATTGGTAGGGATGTGTGCGCTTTTGTTAAAAGGTTCTTTGAATCTGGCAGCATCTCTCGGCAGTTTTAACACTTGTAAGTTGTAACACCCTCATCCCCAAAGTTAATACTCCAAGAAGCACAGAGCAATTTCGCCCTATTAGTCTTCGTAATTTTTCTGATAAAATTATCGCTCGTATCATTGTCAATCATTTGCAACCAATTATGGAGAGAATCATATCTCAAATCAAATGGCTTTTGTTCATGGTAAGATCTGTACACGACAATATCCTTCTAGCTCAAGAGATAGTTCATACTATTGGCTCCAAGCGAAAAAAGTTTAAAAATAAGGTTGGTTTAGTTGTAGTTAAATTTGACATGGCTAAGTTTTACGATAGAATTACACTGAAAATTTTAAAATCAGTCCTTTTCTAGTTTGGGCTTCATTCAAGTTTTGTCCAAAAAAAATCATGTTTTGTGTATCCACAGTCACGTATAGTGTGCAGGTGAATGGCAACCTAGGTGAGACCATATATCGCCATAGAGGCCTCAAACAAGAAGCTCTGGCTCTGCCTGGCCTGGGCCTGGCCAGGAAGAGGGTGGATTGACCTCCGTGTGGCCAATCCAGCCTCAACCTGGCTAGGTTGAGGCTGTCAGATTCGGCTGCAACCACTTTGGCTTGCTGCCTTGTTGGCCAAGGCCAGTGGGTGGGGGAAAAAAGAAGATGGACGAGGAGGGGGGCTGAGATGGGTCGCTGGTAGCTTCGCCGGCGCTAGAGAAAAAGGAAAGGAGAAAGTAGGGTAAAAGAAATCAGAATATTTTTTTGATGTGGGGATGAAGAGATTTCAGCGGATCTAGTTGGGATGATTTAAAAATATCGGACAAAGAAATTCAATGGGGTGCATTATATCCACACTCTTTTTAAAAGATTATATAAGGTAAGGAAAAAATAGGGCAATGAGGAGATTAGTGAGGTGCATATAGACACATTTATATAAAACAAGGTAGTGAGGGGATTGTTGGGATGTATATAGACATATTCTATTTTATTTTATATAATATAGTGTCAATTAAAAAAAAAAAAGATAAAAAAGCACAGGATGAACCTTTCACAAAACGTGGACTTATTCATTTTTAACCATAAAGTGAACCTAAAAAATGTGTGAAAAAAATACAATTCTAACTTCAAAAGAGAAAAGATAGAAATAGACAGGAAGAAGTTATCGCAAAGCATAAACTTATTCATTTTCAGCCATAAATTGAACCTAAAAAATGTGTGGAAAAAATATTGTTCTGACTTCACCTCACCCATTGGAGATTTAGAGTCTTATCAAATGATTGGAACAATAATAACATCGTATTATATGGAAGAGGAGTCTGCCACCCCCTCTTTTAGTTAGCCTACCTCTTTAACACACGGGATATCTATCATTTATGTATATCCAGATGACAGATATCTAGCGTTTATATAGAGGTGGGGTTGGTTGGATAAAAGACTCATCATCCTTATTATAGTCGCACCTAAGAATTGCATGGGTAAATCTCCGTAGGCAAACGGGGCGTGGCCAATGCACACAAAGGCTTGGCGAGGAAGAGGTCATTCTTGGACTCGGATAGGTCAATGTGTGACACATTAGGGGGCGGGCTCCATGAGAAGCACTGAAGTAGCCTGGCCAATAGCATGACTGTCATGGCCGTGCCGAGCTGCACACCCATGCAGCCACGCCGGCCAGTGCTAAAAGAGATGAACCGGAAGTTGGGCTCAGACAGGTCCACATCCTGAGAGCCCAAGTGGCGTTCCGGCCAAAATCTAAGTGGCTCGTCCCAAACCTTGGGGTTGCGCCCGAGGCCCAACCGGCTGAGGAGGACGTGACTGCCCTTCGGGATGAAGTAGCCGGCGACAACGGCATCACAAATGGAGACGTGGGGGAGGTTGAAGGGGGCGATGGGGTGGAGTCGAAAAGCCTCTCGGGCACATGCTTTGATGTAGTTGAGGTGTGGGATATCGTACTCTTGAACGAACCTGGTCTTCCCCACTATCCTGTCAAGTTCCTCAACCGCCTTGTGGAGAAGCTCTGGTTTGTTGATCATTTCGGCCAGTGCCCACTCCACGGCATTTGATGGATTGTCAATTGATGCGTAAATCAAGTCCTGTACAATAAACATTTATGGAAGTTAAGATCATATTCCAATTAGATCAATTAATTACATGATTTTAATGTATATTGACCAATCAAAAAAATTGGCCTTTATGTATGTTTCTGAAGACATCTATGTAAACATGAAGGACAAATTAATAACTTCCGAAAATCTTTTCGTGATAGGTTTCTACAACTAAAGTCTTAAGTCTGTCACTATGGTACATAGGAGTACTAGCATCATACATAAAGGTAAGTACGTCTATGCACTATGCTAGGTCGCTTATATACCATGCTCGAAGACTTTAGTCATAGAAATTTAATAAGGGTAGACAAATGCAATAGCATTCATGCAAGCCAGTGTACACGCTGGGCCATTTAGATGTCATTCCAATATTTTTATACACACATGACTAGCTTGACCAGGCTCCATGATAAGATCCTCATACCAGCTTACATAGGTCTCCAAAGATGCTATATAGAGGGCAACTCCCTATCTATATTCAATAGTCCTCTTATATACTATGTTTGGAGCCTATGTTGGCTGGTCTCAAGGCTCTGGTCATGGAGTTGGTCTAGAAAATATTCTCTTATTTATGTCATCGGGAATTGTTGTTATTATTGTTCCAGCTAAAATTGTTTCTCAAATTGCTTGACTTGTTATTGCACGAAGTGTTGTTGGCATTGCCATTATTTATACGGGGATTTTATTGTGGTTAGCTTGAGATCACATGGCCTATGGCTACTCCCTCCATATTTCTCAATGACTATGGTAGTCCTTAAAGTCCTCAAATGACTATGACAATCTATATGGCATTCTCCAAAGTTCTATGGCAACAAGGTACTACTAGACTCCTAAAATAAGGTTTTAGTTTGTCTTCAAACTTATTTGCCCTCTCATACTCATCATCAAAGAGACTATGAGTAGATCGTTCCAGCTCCACAAAATAAGTTACATAGTGACGGTCATTGTTCCTTGCTCCAAGTTTAGAATTTTCTTCTTCCACTCTTCATGCACAAGCAAAGGGAAATATTTCTCATTAAAAGCAACTAAAAAGTTCCCCCATAGAATATAAACTTGATTATGGAACCGTTGCCTCTCAATAGAAAGCTACCAACGCTGAGCTTCACCTTCAAAAGTAAACACAACAAAGCGGGTATTCTCCTCTTCTAAGTACTATTGCTTGACACTGAAATTTTTTACTATATGTAACTTCCAGTTATTTGCTTTAGTGGGATCCATTTTTCCCCTAAAGGTGGGAAAAGCCAACTTCTTGAAGTTTGCTAGGGTCAACTAATCTTGTTTGCCATTAGGATGGTTGACTTGTTACTGAGCTTGCACCACTTGAGTTAACTTTTCAATGGCTAACAACACATCATACACATGTAGATCCCTAGTAGTTTAGTTATTGATTGCACTTGTTTGACTACTACCGACTATCTACACAATATCTACGTGTTAAGTCTAATGATCTAACACCGAAATTAAACAAAGCAACACAAAAATAACCGACAAAACAATAAACTAATGGTACCAATGTTGCACATATTGTCTAATTCTTTTATTACCTTACTCTCTATTATTCCCACCTAATGGTGACATTCCAACTTCTATTATTGTCTTGTGCTTTTTAACAAAGCATGTCTTTCTTAATATGTGTGTGTGTGTGTATGTATATATATAGAGAAAGAGAGAGAAATGGTAGTATCAAGTCAACTTGACTAACTTTATCTTAGGTTGATTTTTAGAGGGTCTATATTAGTAGGCTACTATTAAATGAGGGTTTGGAACTGAGGGGGATGAATGACAGATTATAGGAGAATGAGATTTGTATATTTAAGGCCAATTTTGATAAGTGGAACCTACTTTTCATAGTCAGTTAAAGTTTTAACCCTAAATACATGACTTAAATTTGACACAGTTAAAAACATAAGACTCACATATTAAACTGACCCCAAATTTAATAAACCTCTATATTCAAAAGAGATATTTAAAACATAATTAGTTATATACCTATCTTACTATTTTAAAGACCTAAATTGAAAAATATAATATCAACTATTAATTTAATGGTGAGATAAAAATGTTATTATAAAGGGGGGCCATACTTCCAATGCTCCCAAATTTATAGCCCTTTAGTTTTTATTGGTCCACCGTCAACAAATATTAGTGAGATCTTACTACCTAGAGAATACTACAAGCTTCTAATTGATGACCACTATATGCTAAAAGAAAGTTTGCTTTTGTATCTAATATAATATATGATCATTTTGAATTTATTTTAGTGGTCTAAATTAATAGGTCAATATACTTTCTCGGTTCAAAAATATGATGTGACTAGATGACTGTAAACACCAAGAGCAACTAAGCATAAATTAAACTACAATATTATATATCTACATCATGCAGAAATATTTAATGAAAGAACGTGCCTACATATCCATAACCCTTTAGTGCCTCTTTTTTATTTACTTCTAATTTCGCAGGGCCGTACGTCGCAACTAAAGACGGTGGTGGCTAAATTTTTCTTGGCCTCTTGGCCAATTCGAAGTCTGCATGACCAGATCTGCCCAGGCCAGCTAGGTCTGGTCCAACCTGTCCTAGCCAGGTGGTTGCCACTAAAGGCAGATATAACAATATCTGACTTTGTCTCCTAGCCATTGTAGTGGCCAACGAGAGTTACAATGACAGCTCCTCCGCATTGCTGGCTCTTAAGAAGAAGAGTAAAAAGTGGAAAAATGAAAGAGAAGAGGAACAAAAGAAGGAGGGAAGGTGGTAGGGTTGAGCTGCTGTAGTCATCGCTGATAGAGCTGGAGTTGCCGCTACCAAAGCCATGGCCAGACTTGTCGATAAGTCGACTGGAGAAGGAGATATAGGTTTTAATTGGGGTGATGAGTTAGAAATTTGAGGGGTTATGGCGTTCGATAAGGTATTAAAAAATATTAATTATTTTATAAAAATAAGTTATTAAAGGGGTTGTTGGGGGTGCATATAGACGAGTTTCTAAAAAAAAAAAGGAAATGGAAATTGTACCGCACACTGAGCCTTGATCTCTTCTCTGGTAAGCAGCGGTCTTCCACTAATATTCTTTAGCGAGATTAGTACGTCCAATAAATCCTCCGGCTCAGTCTTGATCCCGCTCCTCCACTCTTTGATCCTCCCATCAATAAGTGGATCATGATACTGGTTCACAACACCGATAGACCTTCTCATGGCTTTCTCATGCCCATTCAAGTCCAACCATCTCAAACAAGGCATGTAGTCCGACACGCAGAAATTATACAGAAGAGAAAGAACATTGAACAAAGCGTCCACATGCTCTTCTTCCTCGGCCCCCGGCCCTCCATCTTCCCTTCCTTCTCCAAAATATCTCTTGTTGAACATCATCCTCCTTATCACATTCCCACTGTACTGCCTGGCTGCCACCCTAACATCGACCACTCTGCCTTGAACGGAGGAGCTTCTGCACTGATTGTAGACATATCGAACAAGGTTGTCAGCTTCCTCTGCTCTCCTATCGTGAAGCCAACGAAGCCTCGCTGGATTCATCATCTCAGAGGCAACGACTCTTCTCATCTTCTTCCATTGTTCTCCCCACGGTACAGCTGCAATAGACAAGAACCCTCTGGTCGAATACTCTGTAGCCATGGTAATGGGTCTAGAGGCGAAGTTTGCATCCTGTTTCTTCAGGAACTCGCAGGCAATGTCGGGGCAAGTCACTGGGATCACATGCACGTTGCCAAGGCGAATGCATGCAATATTGGTGTTCATCTCCTTCATGATGCCGAGGATCCACTGAAAGACAGGCCTATTGCTATATATCTCCGGGAGGCTGCCGAGGACGGGCCACGGGGACGGGCCAGGGGGGAGCAAAAGCGTGCTGCACTCACGCTTCTTCACCGTGTCGGATCGGAGCTGGAGGAGGAAGAAGATGAAAAAGGCTAAAACAAAGACAATAGTCGCAGGCGCCGTGCGGAGGAGGAGGATCGTTGTGAGGTCATTGGCGGCGGGCTCAACAGTCAAGGCACTGGCCATGGTGATGGCGAGGATGAAGATGAGCAAGGTGGCCGTCGTGGTGGTTCTCATGGTGCTCTTCATGGCTGCAGCGACTTGCTCCATGTCAAAGCATGCAACGCGAAGCGCTTAAGTGGTCTTACAAGGTCCGGTCCATATATGGCTTATTTTGTGAAGGAAACTTTTTCAGGTATATATCAAGTGAGAGAAGAGATGGGATGGTCGACATTGTGACACGGACTTCACGTTTAAATGAGAATGCATTCACGTGAAAATCAGAACGCAGGGCTGGGAACTGTTAGTGCGTTTAATTAGTGGGGATCGCACGGGGCGCTTGTCTGGGATTTGCGCCAGGGCGTGCAACGCGTGGGTTAGAATCATGAGTTGTTAAGACAAACGTGATCTGAGTTGACAAATTGCTGACAAATTTCGTCACTAACAAGTGGTTTTGTTAGTAGCTAGGTTGACGGAAAGAATTTGATTAAGAATTACAATGACTAAGGCTGGTTTACGCCCGCATAAATAACTTGTGAGGTCGCAGGCTGGTTTTGGGCTGGATTGCGGCCCCCCCGGCCCCCCCTTCTTAGCCTCTTTCGCGTAGCACTCTCCTTGCCGTGGGGTTGAGGTGACCGTGGCACCTAGGGATGCCACTTAGGTCAGACAAATGGTAAATTTAACCCAATCCGACCTTAATGGGTCAGATTTAATTTTAAAAGAAAACTTAAATAGTTTATTCGGGTCGGGTTCAAGTTTTGGGTGATCCAACCCGACCCTACCCGAATATAAATATAAATAAAAATTTTATATTTTTTAAATATTATTTTTAAAAAAAATTAAAATAATATTTTTTTTATTCTATTCAGGTCAAATGAGTCGGGTTTGGGTCGGGTTGAATTTGGGTCACAATTTTATTATGTGATATCAGGTTCGGGTTTAACAAAACCCGACCCAAACTTGACCCGGCGGCATCACCAGTGGCACTGTCCTGCTAGCCGGGCCATAGCTAGCCTCTATTTGAGTTCGAGCCTGGCCAGGTGCGGCATCCAACGAGCCCGACCCGTTGGACCGACAATATGAAGGGGCGGCAATGACAATTGACATGTGAAGAAAGAGGTCTATTTAATAATTTATGTTCTATAACCTAAAAACAAACATAAGGCCTAACAATCAAACGAATGAATTCAAAAACCATGTAATAAAATAGGTGAATGAATAGAACCTTTTCAGGCAATCTTCTGGCATGATGCAGGTAATTAAGTTTGGTGAGCTAATTGAAGCCCATAAAAAACGTGAAAGATAAGATTCACATATTTTTCAATCTCTTGGTTAATACTAAAACATGGGATATCTTGCTAGTTTCACATATTTCTAAGGCTAGATGTTGAACGGATACATCCAATTCAAGAATAAAAGTAATATCTGTGGCAAGAATTTATACCCAATTGAAAGATTTTTTTCCCTTTTTTTGTGGGCATGTGGCGATTATAGATTTATAATATAAAGAATACGCCTATTTCACCCCAACATTTGCTCAGGCCCCCTCCCCTTTCTATACCCTAATAAATAATAAAACTTACTCATATATACCCATTAATATTTTACATGTTTCTTCTCCCACACACCAGAGGCACAATTGTCGACATCTTCCAGCTCCAATGAGAACATTGCTGCCACCCTCCTTGCCACCCCACCGGCTATTTCAGCCAAGCCTACTTCCATTCTCACCCCAACTCCTCCCACCCCACTCTTAGGTTGTGCCTTAGAGCTCTACTTCACCGTTACCCTCGAGCGCCTCCCTGTAGCCCAATGGAGGTAGTGGAGCAGGCCTCTAATAGCCCCCTATCTCAACCACCCTCATGGCCTCTCTTAGGCGTACCTAGGACATTAGCATCGGGGCTGTCCCAAGAACCAGCAACAACCACTTCTCACCATCAAGGTCGAGCTCGAGCTGTTGGACCATGGTATGGGCTCAAGCCCGGTTCGGTCTAACGTGTCATAGTCCTGGTGAACATTACGGGGCACGGGGTCCAAGGGTGGCAAGGGCGGTCGGGCCAACCCCACATGTACCTTCGTTACACATAATTTAAATAGGACCCACATATGTCACACACGTACACTATACATACATCTAGGTGTGCATTTACGCATTGTGGGGCCCAGACACACGAATTAGGTATCAAGGGTGGGACCCGTAGTTAGCGAGGGGTCAACCTTGTCGTTGGCTTGGCCGTGTGCAGCAGGTCAAGGTGTCCACGGGCTCTAAGAGATAGAGCTCGCGCCCGTTGTGATTGAACCTCTATAATAAACTGGTAGGAATTAAGCAAGCAGGCCCATTTAATCTCAGCCCAATTCTAGCCCGCCTAAATATGGAAGGTAGGAGGATATTTTAAGAGAGAAAGAGAGGAGGAAGCTGACCTAAGTGCTAGCCACCCCACCCTCTTCTCCTCTCTACCAATCAGTTCGCCTCCCTCTTTCTTGTTCTTGAGTGCAGCCTGCACCTTGCTGCTGGCCACCCTCATCCTCCTCTCTCTTGGTCTATTTTGGCGGGCTATTCAAGGGAGAGGACTCTCCTTCTCTGCTGGGATGTGGAGGCTGAAGTAAAGGGGTGACTTTGCTAAGAATTCCTTCACTCCAAGAGGTGGTTTGAGAGGGATCATCACATAAAGGTATTTCTCCTTTACTTTGTTTATTGTTTCTTGCAATTGGCATATGAAGGCAGATTGTTGGAGGGCATGCTAGGGCTGAAAACGCCTAGGTTAGTTCGTATTCTTTCCTTTATTCTATTGTCCTTTTGCTTGATTTGAATGGATGCATATTTATCTTACTAATTGATATTAGATTGATGCATGTTTTGTGTAGATCAAGTTAAAGTTTTGATTTTTGATCTGTGCGCCCTCTCCTTCCCATCAAGCTTCCACTAGTCCGGCCACTCTACAGGAGCAACTCCTCATCTCCATCCTTGAAGATCGCAATGTGAGACAGGTCATGCGAGAGGCCAGCTTCTCCATCTATATTTTCAAGGCCACGATCAAGCAATCTATCAGTAACTCTCAGGTCCATTTGGAGGTGGCGCCTATCATTCTCTCCTTCTCCTGAAGTGAACTATGGCAAAGAGTCCACATGCTCTTCCTCCTCGGCCCCCGGCCCTCCATCTTCTCTTCCTTCTCCAAAATATCTCTTGTTGAACATCATCCTCCTTATCACATTCCCACTGTACTGCCTGGCTGCCACCCTAACATCGACCACTCTGCCTTGAACGGAGGAGCTTCTGCACTGATTGTAGACATATCGAACAAGGTTGTCAGCTTCCTCTGCTCTCCTATCGTGAAGCCAACGAAGCCTCGCTGGATTCATCATCTCAGAGGCAACGACTCTTCTCATCTTCTTCCATTGTTCTCCCCACGGTACAGCTGCAATAGACAAGAACCCTCTGGTCGAATACTCTGTAGCCATGGTAATGGGTCTAGAGGCGAAGTTTGCATCCTGTTTCTTCAGGAACTCGCAGGCAATGTCGGGGCAAGTCACTGGGATCACATGCACGTTGCCAAGGCGAATGCATGCAATATTGGTGTTCATCTCCTTCATGATGCCGAGGATCCACTGAAAGACAGGCCTATTGCTATATATCTCCGGGAGGCTGCCGAGGACGGGCCACGGGGACGGGCCAGGGGGGAGCAAAAGCGTGCTGCACTCACGCTTCTTCACCGTGTCGGAACGGAGCTGGAGGAGGAAGAAGATGAAAAAGGCTAAAACAAAGACAATAGTCGCAGGCGCCGTGCGGAGGAGGAGGATCGTTGTGAGGTCATTGGCGGCGGGCTCAACAGTCAAGGCACTGGCCATGGTGATGGCGAGGATGAAGATGAGCAAGGTGGCCGTCGTGGTGGTTCTCATGGTGCTCTTCATGGCTGCAGCGACTTGCTCCATGTCAAAGCATGCAACGCGAAGCGCTTAATAGGCCTTACAAGGTCCGGTCCATATATGGCTTATTTGGTGAATTTTGTGAAGGAAACTTTTTCAGGTATATATCAAGTGAGAAGAGATGGGATGGGAATGCATTCACGTGAAAATCAGAATGCAGGGCTGGGAACTATTCGTGCTTTTAATTAGTGGGGGATCGCACGGGGCGCTTGTCTGGGATTTGCGCCAGGGCGTGCAACGCGTGGGTTAGAATCATGAGTTGTTAAGACAAACGTGATTTGAGTTGAAAAATTGCTGACAAATTTCGTCACTAACAAGTGGTTTTGTTAGTAGCTAGGTTGACGGAAAGAATCTGATTAAGAATTACGATGACTAAGGCTGGTTTACGCCCACATAAATAACTTGTGAGGTCGCAGCCTATGGCCTATTTTGGGCTGGATTGCGGCGCCCCCCCGGGCCCCCCATCTACCCTCTATCGCCTAATACTAAATTTTTTTAAAAAATTAAAAAAAATGACCACAGCCGAGCACTCTCCCTGCCGTGGGGTTGAGGTGAGTGCCACTCGGGTCGGGTAAATGGTAAACCCGACCTAATTTTAATGAATCGGGTTTAGTTTAAAAAAAAAACCTAAATAACTTATTCGGATGGGGTTTGGGTTTTGGGTAATCCAACCCGACCTGAATATAAATATAAATAAAAAATTTATATTTTTTAATATTAGTTTTTAAAAAAATTTAAAAAAAATAAAAAAAATTATTAAAATAATATTTTTTTATTCTATTCGGGTTAAACAGGTTGGGTTCGGGTCGGGTTCAGGTCACAATTTTATTATGTGGTATCGGGTTCGGGTTTGGTAAAACCCAACCCGAACCTGACCCGACGGCATCACTAGTGGCACCGTCTCGCTAACCAGGCCTATAGGTAGGCCCACAGGCCATAGCCAGCCTCTATTTGGGTCCGAGCCTGGCGAGGTGCGGCATCCAACGAGCCCGACCCGTTGAGACCGACAATATGAAGAGGCGGAAATGACAATTAACATGAGAAGAAAGAGGTCCATTTAATAATTTATATTCTATAACCTAAAAACAAACATAAGGCCTAACAATCAAACGAAAGAATTCAAGAACCATGTAATAAAATATGTGAATGAATAGAACCTTTTCAGGCAATCTTCTGCAATATACTGGCATGATGCAGGGAATTAAGTTTGGTGAGCTAATTGAAGCCCATAAAAAAACGTGAAAGATAAGACTCACATATTTTTCAATCTCTTGGTTAATACTAAAACATGGGATATCTTGCTAGTTTCACATATTTCTAAGGCTAGATATTGAATGGATACATCCAATTCAAGAATAAAAGTAATATCTGTGGCAAGAATTTATACCCAATTGAAAAAAAATTTCCCCTTCTTTTGTGCGCATGTGGCGATTATAGATTTATAATATAAAGAATACGCCTATTTCACCCCAACATTTGCTCAGGCCCCCTCCCCTTTCTATACCCTAATAAATAATAAAAACTTACTCATATATACCCATTTTACCCATTAATATTTTACATGTTTCTTCTCCCACACACTAGAGGCGCAATTGTCGACATCTTCCAGCTCCAATGAGAACATTGCCGCCACCCTCCTTGCCACCCCATCGGCTATTTCAGCCAAGCCTACTTCCATTATCACCCCAACTCCTTCCAACCCCCTCTTAGGTTGTGCCTTAGAGTTCTACTTCACCGTTACCCTCGAGCGCCTCCCTATAGCCCAATGGAGTAGTGGCGCGGGCCTCTAATAGCCCCCTATCTCAACCGCCATCATGGCCTCTCTCAAGTGTACCTAGGCCATCAGCATCGGGGCTGTCCCAAGAACAAGCAACAACCGCTTCTCACCATCAAGGTCGAGCTCGAGCTGTTGGACCATGGTATGGGCTCAGGCCCGGTTCGGTCTAACGTGTCATAGTCTGGGTGAACGTTACGGGCCACGGGATCCAAGGGTGGTGGGGGCGGTCGTGACGACCCCACATGTACCTTCGTTACACATAATTTGAATAGGACCCACATATGTCACATACGTACACTATACATACATCTAGGTGTGCATTTACGCATTGTGGGGCCCAGACACACGAATTAGGTATCGAAGGTGGGACCCGTGGTTAGCAAGGGGTCGACCCTGTCGCTGGCTTGGCCATGTGCAACGGGTCTAGGTGTCCGCGGGCTCTAAGAGTCAGAGTTCGCGCCCGTTGTGATTGAACCTCTATAATAAACTGGTAGGAATTAAGCAAGCAGGCCCATTTAATCTCAGCCCAATTCTGACCCACCTAAATATGGAAGATAGGAGGATATTTTAAGAGAGAAAGAGAGGAGGAAGCTGATCTAAGTGCTGGCCACCCCACCCTCTCCTCCTCTCTCCCAATCAGTTCGCCTCCCTCTTTCTTGTTCTTGGGTGCAGCCTGCACCTTGCTGCTGGCTGCCCTCATCCTCCTCTCTCTTGGTCTATTTTGGCAGGCTATTCAAGGGAGAGGACTCTCCTTCTCTGCTGGGATGTGGAGGCTGAAGTAAAGGGGTGACTTTGCTGAGAATTCCTTCACTCCAAGAGGTGGTTTGAGAGGGATCATCACATAAAGGTATTTCTCCTTTACTTTGTTTATTGTTTCTTGCAATTAGCGTATGAAGGCTGATTGTTGGAGGGCATGCTAGGGCTAAAAACGCCTAGGTTGTCTTCTTTCCTTTATTCTATTGTCTTTTTGCTTGATTTGAATGGATGCATATTTATCTTGCTAATTGATATTAGATTGATGCATGTTTTGTGTAGATCAAGTTAAAGTTTTGATTTTTGATCTGTGCGCCCTCCCCCTCCCATCAAGCTTCCGCTGGTCCAGCGACTCTACGGAGCAACTCCTCATCTCCATCCTTGAAGATCCCAATGTGAGACAGGTCATGCGAGAGGCCAGCTTCTCCATCTCTATTGTCAAGGCCACCATCAAGCAATCTATCAGTAACTCTCAGGTCCATTTGGAGGTGGCACCTATCATTCTCCCCTTCTCCTGAAGTGAACCGGAATCTATATCTAAACCAGTGGCTTCAATCGGAGGGCAACATCTTCGACTAGTCCGCTATATGGTGCTTGATATCCTTCTCCATATCAAAAAAAGGGAATCCAATCATCATGGACAATGGTATTCTAAATGGAGTTCACCAAGTCCCCCAAGGCCTTCTTTTACAGCCCAGCAATGAAAATACCGGAAGGGTTTATGACCCATAATAGATGGAGGCCGCACATATAAGATAAGAGGGCAATTATTAGAAACCTCTAGATCCGAGGATTTGGTGAAAGCATTTGAAAACTTAAGGGGTCACTACGCATTGCAAAAGGCTCGAACTATCCAGTTTGGATCCCTATGCAATATTGTCTTGGATTGATTTGAAATTTTGTTTCAATAATTTTCATGGCTGATTTGGTGTTAATGTTCATGTTGATGATTTATGTGGTTGTTAGATATAATATGGCATACTGAGATAGAAGTTATACGTTTTTTGTGATAGTTCATCAGTTCTATGATTCTTTGCCTCAGTTTACACATGCATATGAATTGGTAGGTTTCATTTGAGACTTTCTCCTTTTGGGGTTGAATTTTCTTTGAGATATTCTTGACTCTTCTATCTCAATTTGGTCAAATTTTCTTGAATTTTAGCTGTTTATCCCATTCGAAGAAGAAAAAATTCCGGGCTTTACTTTCTTGCAATTTGCATTACTCCTATGTCCAATTGCATTTTGGCACCTTTTCTTCATGGAATTCGCCTATGCAAATAATTGGATTTTTATGAGCCTAACTTTATCCCATATTTTTGGAGATTTTCCCCTTTTAATTTTTAATTATTATATTTTTTGGAATCCATGCTATTTAGGATTTACATATATGTTGTTTTGTATTTCACAATTTTTCTTGCATTCAAATCAGATTAGATTGCTCCCAAATGTTATCAGTTCCCCATTAAATCCTGCTTGATTTGAAATTTTTATCACTGCTTTATGTTCTTTGAGATCCAACTATGTAAAAATTCCAACACTACACAACAATTTCCAAAATTCAAAATAAAATAGTTTCTAGTGTTAGTCCGTACCACCAATTTAATTTGGAGTCACTTATTGGGTCAATTGACTATGTTCCAAATTGCATAAGCATCGGATGTCTCTTGGCATTTTCTCTGAAATTTAAAATCAATCATAGGATCATAATTAGGGTTTTGAACATTTGTGCATGGTCAGGTAATTTATTCGAGAGATATTATATTGATGATTTTATTTGTTTCCAATATATGTTTCACTAATAATTCTAGCATAGGGTGGGAATGAGAATTATGCATGTTTCGGTAGCAAGATAATGAATTTTGTAATATTTCAATTTTGGGTGTACAATGGAAAATTGTACAAAAAATAGTCCAAATAGGCTCCCAAGAACTTTTCGGAGGCGTGATTTTTTTAGTGCATCATGCGTGATGTTGGGTAATTGACCACGTCCGTGGGCCTCAACCTCTAAAGGTTAGTCGTTCTTAATTCATAATTTTATTATTGTTAATTTTGATTATTTTTTAATTGATTTGCTATTTATATGCAATTTCTTACTTCGGATGCATATGAATTGATTATGAGGAACATAAAGGTTTGATTTTTTCACAGAGGCACCCAAGATGTACCATCTATGTGGCACTCACAAGGACAAATAGACTAGCGAGTAAGCCTTTTTCATCAAGGTTATGGACTCGTTCCACTTGACTGAGCATCTAGCCCTTAAAGCCAAGCAATGAACCCCTCCAAGAATTTATACCCAATTGAAAGATTTTTTTCCCTTTTTTTGTGGGCATGTGGTGATTATAGATTTATATTATAAAGAACACGTCTATTTCACCTCAACATTTTCTCAAGCCCCTTCCCCTTTCTATACCCTAATAAATAATAAAAACTTAACCCATTTTACCCATTAATATTTTACATGTTTATTCTCCGACACCAGAGATCTTCCATCTGCAATGAGCACATTGCCGCCACCCTCCTTGCCACCCCACCGGCTATCTCAGCCAAGCCTACTTCCATTCTCACCCCAACTCCTCCCACCCCCCTCCAAGGTTGTGCCTTAGAGCTCTACTTCATCGTTACCCTCGAGTGCCTCCCTGTAGCCCAATGGAGGTAGTGGTGCGGGCCTCTAATAGCCCCCTATCTCAACCGCCCTCATGGCTTTCCTCAGGCATACCTATGCCATCAGCATCTAGGATGTCCCAAAAACTAGCAACAACCGCTTCTCGTCATCAAGGTCAAGCTCGAGTTGTTGGACCATGGTATGGGCTGGGCCCGGTTTGGTCTAACATGTCATGGTCCGGGCGAACATTATAGGCTACGGGGTCCAAGGGTGGTGGGGGCGGTTGCACCAACCCCACATGTACCTTCGTTACACATAATTTGAACGGGACTCGCATATGTCACACACGTACACTAGACATACATCTAGGTGTGCATTTACACATTGTGGGGCCAGATGCGCGAATTAGGTGTCTAGGGTGGGACCCGTAGTTAGCGAGGGGTCGACCCTGTCACTGGCTTAGCAGTGTGCAGCGGGTCCAGGCGTCTGCGGGATCATGTGCAGGGGGTCCAGGTGTACGTGGGCTCTGAGAGATAGAGCCCGCACCCATTGTGATTGAACCTCTATAATAAACCGGTAGGAATTAAGCAAGCAAGCCCATTTAATCTCAGCCCAATTCTAGCCAGCCTAAACATGGAAGGTTAGGAGGATATTCTAAGAGAGAAAGAGAGGAGGAGGCTGACCTAAGTGCTGGCCGCCCACCCTCTCCTCCTCTCTCCCAATCAGTCTACCCCCCTCTATCTTGCTCTTGGGTGCAGCCTGCACCTTGCTGCTGGCCGCCCCCATCCTCCTCTCTCTTGGTCTATTTTGGTGGGCTTTCAAGGGAGAGGATTCTCCTTCTCTGCTAGGATGTGGAGGCTGAAGTAAAGGGGTGACTTTGCTGAAAATTCCTTCACTCCAAGAGGTGGCTTGAGAGGGATCATCACATAAAGGTATTTCTCCTTTACTTTATTTATTGTTTCTCGCAATTGGCGTGTGAAGGAGGGCATGCTAGGGCTGAAAACACCCAGGTTAGTTCATCTTCTTTCCTTTATTCTATTGTCCTTTTGGTTGATTTGAATGGATACATGTTTATCTTGCTAATCGATATTAGATTGATGCATGCTTTGTGTAGATTAAGTTAAAGTTTTGATTTTTGATTTGTGCGCCCTCCCCCTACCATCAAACTTCTGCTGGTCCGGCCACTCTACAGGAGCAACTCCTCATCTCCATCCTTGAAGATCCCAATGTGAGCCAGGTCATGCGAGAGGCCAACTTCTCCATCTCTGTTGTCAACGCCACCATCGAGTAATCTATCAGTAACTCTCAGGTTCATTCGGAGGCAGCGCCTATCGTTCTCCCCTTCTCCTCAAGTGAACCAGAATCAATATCTGAAACCATGGCTTCAATTGGAGGGCAACATCTTCGATTGGTCTGCTATATGGAGGAGGAAGAATGCGAGGAAGGTGTTCAATATCTTTCTCCATATCAAAAAAAGGGAATCCGATCATCATAGACAATGGTATTCCAAAAGGAGTTCACCAAGTCCCCCAAGGCCTTCTTTTATAGCCCAGCAATGAAAATACTGGAAGGGTTTAGGACCCATAATAGATGGAGGCCGCACATATAAGATAAGAGGGCAATTATTAGAAACCTCTAGATCCGAGGATTTGGTGAAAGCATTTGAAAACTTAAGGGGTCACTACGCATTGCAAAAGGCTCGAACTATCCAGTTTGGATCCCTATGCAATATTGTCTTGGATTGATTTGAAATTTTGTTTCAATAATTTTCGTGGCTGATTTGGTGTTAATGTTCATGTTGATGATTTGTGTGGTTGTTAGATATAATATGGCATACTGAGATAGAAGTTATACGTTTTTTGTGATAGTTCATCAGTTCTATGATTCTTTGCCTCAGTTTACACATGCATCTGAATTGGTAGGTTTCCTTTGAGACTTTCTCCTTTTGGGGTTGAATTTTCTTTGAGATATTCTTGACTCTTCTATCTCAATTTGGTCAAATTTTCTTGAATTTTGGCTGTTTATCCCATTCGAAGAAAAAAAAATTCCGGGCTTTACTTTCTTGCAATTTGCATTACTCCTATGTCCAATTGCATTTTGGCACCTTTTCTTCATGGAATTCGCCTATGCAAATAATTGGATTTTCATGAGCCTAACTTTAGCCCATATTTTTGGAGATTTTCCCCTTTTAATTTCCAATTATTATATTTTTTGGAATCCATGCTATTTAGGATTTACATATATGTTGTTTTGTATTTCACAATTTTTCTTGCATTCAAATCAGATTAGATTGCTCCCAAATGTTATTAGTTCCCCATAAAATCCTGCTTGATTTGAAACTTTTATCACTGCTTTATGTTCTTTGAGATCCAACTATGTGAAAATTCCAACACTACACAACAATTTCCAAAATTCAAAATAAAATAGTTTCTAGTGTTAGTCCGTACCACCAATTTAATTTGGAGTCACTTATTGGGTCAATTGACTATGTTCCAAATTGCATAAGCATCGGATGTCTCTTGGCATTTTCTCTGAAATTTAAAATCAATCCTAGGATTAGAATTAGGGTTTTGAGCATTTGTTGTGTGGTCAGGTAATTTATTCGAGAGATATTATATTGATGATTTTATTTGTTTCCAATATATTTTTCACTAATAATTCTAGCATACGGTGGGAATGAGAATTATGCATGTTTGGGTAGCAAGATAATGAATTTTGTAATATTTCAATTCTGTGTGAATAGAAAATTGTACAAAAATAGTCCAAATAGGTTTCCAAGAACTTTTCGGAGGTGTGATTTTTTATTGCATCATGCGTGATATTGGGTAATTGACCATGTCCTTGGGCCTCAACCTCTAAAGGTTAGTAGTTCTTAATTCATAATTTTATTATTCTTAATTTTGATTAGTTTTTTAATTGATCTGCTATTTATATGCAATTTCTTACTTCAGATGCATATGAATTGATTATGAGGAACATAAAGGTTTGATTTTTTCACATCCACACGTCAGGCTCACCACCAGGCTTCCGCTTGTCACAGAGGTGCCCAAGATGTACCATCTATGTGGCACTCACGAGGACAAATAGACTAGCAAGTAAGCCTTTTTCATCAAGGTTATGGACTCGTTCCACTTGACCGAGCATCTTGCCCTCAATGCTAAGCAATGAACCCTCCAAGGCGGATGTGTGGACATGCTGAGACATTTACCAAGTGAACTAGTTGGAGGGGGATGCAGCCTTGCGATGCACATATCCAACTTAGACAACTAGGACATCCGAACAATCTATCTCAGCCAAGTGCATGCAAGGGTTATTTTTCCCAACGAGGCCATATGGCTAGACGACCATCCCACATATCGGAGAGCCCCATCCCCAGTGGATGAGGCTCCTGGCATGATGGCTAGTGTCATGAGTGCGAAGTTGAGGCTGACGTTCACACACGTGATGGCCTGGTTACACCGCGCAACCAGCAGCCTTTCCACCCTTTCACCCAATATGTGAACGTTTGAAACAAAGCAAAATGTAGGGAAAGATTAGTGAAAAGGAGGATTGCCTTCAAAACCTTTATTTAGCACAACAGTTTACACTAACAAGGCCCCTACCTTGCTTTAAAACCCAACACCCTCTCAGCTATCTTACAAAATAGTTTGCCCCTTGACTGAATCTTGCCTCAAGCCTTGCTAAGTTGCTAAGTATGGTTTGCCCCTTGGTTGAGTGCACTCCCAGCACCTCCTCCAAGTTGCCAACGAAGTGTTTGCTACTCAACTGTCCTCCGGAACCTTTGCTAAAGCTCTAAATCCGCCCCTTGCAGAATTCTGAGGTCTTTGAATGCTTGAATCCTTCTCTCAAGTAGCCATGACGCTCCTTATATAGGCAAGGGTTGGGAAGTCGAGTCTTACTAGGACTTGCCCGGCCCTTTAGTTACAAATTCGGAATCTCACATCCCTACCCATACACAAATAGGAAACCATCCCGTACTGTAACGTCCCTCGTATTTTCGAATAAAAGAAAACAATTTTTGAAAAACGTAACAAAATTTAATTACAATTACCAAGGATCACCGTGTACTAAAACAATAATTACAACATACTTTGTATTATACAAAGATTGTCAAAATTAGGCATCACATGCCTTTGTACATTGGTCAATACAATAATTTACATAAGTACAAAATTAGTAGTACAAAACTGTAATTTAAGGAAATCCTTCGTCGACTCCTTCAAAATCGAGTGAAACACCTGCAGAGTCTGAGGGTAGGTGAGTAAATTCATACTCAGAAGGTCGAATTAAGTTCTAAGAATATGCTTCGTGCACATGCCATTTTTTTTTCTTTTGGAAATCATCCGAAAAACCTGAAAACACGATCACAGAATGTCGCGATACCAGACGACTTACACCCGCGCCCATGGGGCGACGCGAGACTGAAAGGAAGGGATTTACCTATGACATCCCAATCCTATGCGCGCCAGATGCCAAATTTTGCGGTATCCAAAATCATAATAATTCTTAGCTCCGAAGAACCGAGAACTATCCAGACGGCACGATTGCCCAAAACTCGGAGAAATTTTCAAAAAGAGGAGATGATTTTGAGGTCAGAGCTTTTGTTTTCAGAAAACTTTTAGTAAAACTTTAGCGAGTCAAAATCTCGGCATATGATTAGAATTTAAAACTACCTACCTATAACACGTGTGAAATCTCCTTGTAGAGTAAAGAGAGTCCCGCCTTAATATATCAGCGTTCGAGCGAGGATTTTGGCATAATAACCACTCCAACGCGTAGAATGCCCTTGATTAAGTAGGGTAGGGCTTTGGAACGGGTTAAAAAGGGTTAGGAATGACCCAGAAACAGTAAAAAGATGAAAAGGGAAGATTAGGGAAGGGGCACGTTTTTCAAGGTTTTAGAGGGGTCGTCTTGAGAAAATAACACTTCCGGTGCGTAGAGCACCTTTGAATTAGTAGGAAACGGGTCTTGAAATATGAAAATCGGACTTAAAACGGGTCAGGAATGGTGAAAACAGTGAAAGGGGTTGAAAATCGGATGTGGGTGAAAAACTGGCCGGAATGGGTATTTATAGGGGAGAAAAGGGAATATTTCGGTGGGCGCCGCCGCCGGAACAGGTGGGCGCCCACCGGCGTCGCCATGAAAGCCAGCCGGCGCCCACTGGCGCCGGTGAAACTATGTTCGCGCGTGACAAACGCGCGTTCGTCACCGCGAACGAGCGGCCATCGCTCGCTCGACGCGCGCCGCGCTGAAAAATATATTATTTTATAAATTTTTAATTCTTAAAAATTTTAAAAATCGTAACTTCCTATCCCGAACTCCGATTTGCGTGTTCTTAGTACCGTTGAGTTCATATTCACGAGCCCTACGATACTAGATATTTAAGAACTGTTCCACCTAAATTTTGAAAGTGGGTCCCGCCGGTCAAACACGTTTCCCGAGGTTGTAACTTTTGCTCCCGACCTCCGATCTTCGCGTTTTAAGACTTGTTACGCTCGTCTCCATGAGCTCTAACCAATACTTAGGAAAGTTTTAAATAACAACACATATAAGAAGATCGTGTTAGAAATTAGGGTTATTACAATCTACCCCCCTTAAAGAAATTTCGTCCTCGAAATTTAAATTATTCACTAAATGAATAACTTAGGGTACTTCTTTTGCATTTCGTTCTCCAGCTCCCAAGTAGCTTCTTCCGAGGAATGATATTGCCATAGCACTTTGACTAAGGGGATCCTTTTAGTCCTCAAGATTTGTTCCTTGTGATCTAGAATTTTAAGTGGCTTTTCTTCGAATGATAGGTCAGGCTTGAGAGTAATTAAACTCTGATCAAGAACATGAGAGGAGTCTCGGACGTATTTCCTAAGCATAGACACGTGAAATACGTCGTGAACATTGCTGAATTGTAGAGGCAAGGCTAATCTGTAAGCCACAGCTCCTACTTTGTCCAAAATTTCAAACGGTCCTACAAAGCGAGGACTTAGTTTGCCTTTAATTCCAAATCTCATGACTCCTCAGGTTGGCGAAACTTTTAGTAATACATGATCTCCCACGCTAAAGTCGATATCCTTCCGTCTTTGATCTGCATAGCTCTTTTGACGACTATGGGATGCCATTAGACGATGCTTAACAAGTTTCACCTTATTTGCACACTGTTGCAGAAGTTTAGACTTAATCAATCTTCGTTCTCCCACTTCATTCCAACACGTCGGTGATCGACAAGGTCGTCCGTATAATGCCTCATAAGGTGCCATACCTATGCTGCTATGGTAGCTATTGTTGTAGGCGAACTCGACCAATGGTAAATGTTCGTCCCCGTTACCCTTCCAATCCATGGTGCAAGCGCGCAACATATCCTCCAAAGTTTGGATAGTTCTTTCTGATTGACCATCCGTCTGTGGGTGGAAAGCAGTGCTGAACTTGAGAGTTGTACCCAATTCTTCTTGAAATCCTTGCCAAAACTTGGAGGTAAATCGACTATCCTGATCTGAGATTATTGATAGCGGTATCCCATGCCGACTCACAATTTCCTTCACGTACAGTTTTGCCAAAGAACTTAAAGATTGCTTCTTGGTTAATGGAAGAAAGTGTGCACTCTTTGTGAGTCGATCCACGATCACCCAAATGGATTCATGGCCTTGTGAAGTTCTGGGTAGTGCCGAGACGAAATCCATAGTAATGTGTTCCCACTTCCACTCGGGGATTTCAATCGTTTGCAGGTGCCCTGAAGGTTTTTGGTGTTCGGCTTTAACTTGCTGACAAGTTAAGCATCTCGAAATATATTCTCCTATATCCCTCTTCATTCCATTCCACCAAAAACTTCTTTTTAAATCTTGATACATCTTTGTTCCTCCTAGGTGGATGGTATATCGAGAACGATGTGCTTCATGTAAAAGGTCTTCCCTTAGCTCCAAAATTTTGGGTATTACCAACCGTCCTCGAAATCGAATACCTCCATCAGAGCCTTGGGTAAAGTCAGGTCTTCCGAGCAAAGTTTGCATTAGTTCATCACTTTTTTGACCTTCAAGAATACACTCGACTAGTATTGATTTTACTTTTAGGGTGGCAATGAATGATTTCTTGTTTCTAGCTTGTAGCTCGGGTTGTAAACCTATTGTTTCTTCCAATAATTTCCATTCCTTAACAAGTATGGAAGTTAACCCTCCGGATTTGCGACTTAAAGCATCAGCCACCACGTTGGCTTTTCCGGGATGATACTTGATGGAAAAGTCATAATCCTTAAGATATTCAATCCACCGTCTTTGCCTCATATTAAGATCACTTTGGGAAAAGATGTACTTCAAACTTTGGTGATCGGTGAAAACTTCAAACATCTCCCCATATAGATAGTGTCTCCAAATTTTTAAAGCAAAAACTACCGCTGCTAACTCCAAATCATGAGCAGGGTAGTTACCTTCATGTTTCTTTAATTATCGTGAAGCATATGCTATCACTTTTTTGTCTTGCATTAATACACATCCTAATCCTCTTTTAGAAGCATCGCTGTACACGACAAAACCCCCACTGCCAGTTGGCAATGCCAGAACAGGTGCAGTTGTTAATTTTTCCTTTAGTTCTTGGAAACTTCGTTCACAAGTTTCATCCCAAACAAATTTAACTCCTTTCCTTGTCAATTTTGTCAGGGGTAGGGCAATGCTTGAAAATCCATGGATGAATCTTCGGTAATAACCCGCAAGGCCTAAGAAGCTCCGAATTTCCGTTATTGTTTTTGGTCTTTCCCATTTGATGACAGCTTCAATCTTGGTTGGGTCCACCGATACTCCGTTCTTTGAAACGACGTGTCCTAAGAACACCACTTGTTCCATCCAGAATTCGCACTTGCTAAACTTGGCGTATAGCTTATGATCCCTTAATGTTTACAGAACAACTTGTAAATGCACTCGGTGATCTTCTAAACTACTAGAGTAGATGAGGATGTCATCGACGAACACGATTACAAACTTGTCTAAAAAGGGCCAAAAAATTCTATTCATGAGATCCATGAAAGTGGCCAGGGCATTTGTTAAACCAAATGGCATCACTAAAAACTCATAGTGGCCATACCGGGTACGGAAAGCTGTCTTAGAGATATCCTCATCTTGTATCCTTAGCTAATGATAACCTGACCGTAGATCTATTTTGGAGAAAACTTTTTTCCGTCTGCAATTGATCGAATGAGTCATCTATACGAGGCAAGGGGTACTTGTTCTTTACAGTGATGGCACTGAGAAGTCGGTAGTCAATGCACAACCTTAACGACCCGTCTTTCTTTCTCACAAATAAGACCAGTGCTCCCCAAGGAGAGACACTGGGTCGTATGAATCCTTTCTCAAGCAATTCCTGCAATTGACTTTTTAACTCTTTTAACTCCGCAGGAGCCATGCGGTAAGGTGCTTTAGAGATAGGGCTTGTTCCTAGCATCAACTCGATAGTAAAATCTATCTCTCTTTTTGGTGGCAGACCAGAGAGATCATCAGGAAAAACATCAGAGAAATCTTGTACTACGTCAATGTTCTTCAAGTTAAACGTAGTAGTCTCATTAGTTTCCACACTAGCAAGATAAGCCCGACATCCTTTACTTAAAAGCCGACGAGCTTTGACTGCTGAGATGACACATGGTTTAGAATGATCCTTAAGCCCATAAAAAGTGAAACTCCTTTCGCCTCGCTCAAAGATCACCTTCTTCTGTTTATAGTCCACTAATGCCCCGTTATTGGCTAACCAATCCATACCTAATATGACGTCAAAGTCGGTCATATTTAAGAGAATAAGGTCGGCCTCCCACTGACATTTCTCTAAGGAAATAGGTACCCTTCGAAGAAATTTACGGGCTAGAAATGTTTTTCCCATTGGGGTGGACACTTCTAAGACATATCCTAAATTTAAAATCGGATAGCCGAGACGTGAAGCAAAATCGAACGATATGAAAGAATGCGTCGACCCTGGATCTATCAAGATTTTTGCTAATTTATCCAAGACCAGAAGTGTACCTTGAATGACAGCGGTCGACGCTTGAGCTTCCTCAGCAGTAATTGCGAAAACTCATCCTTGAGCTTTAGGTTTCTGCTCCGATTTTGATTCTTCTTGCATTTTCCTCTTTGGGCAATCTTTGATCTGATGGCCTTGTTCACCACAGAAAAAGCATTTTCCTTCGGTACGATAACACTATCCAAGAGGATGGATTTTACTGCACTGCGGACATTTTTCTAGCTTCCTTTCTCCTCTTGGCTGTGAAGGTGATTCTGAGGGCTTTTGAAACTTGCGATTATTCTGATTGTTAAACGTAAGTCTCCTTTTCTTCTCATCGGGTCGGAAACCATTATTTTGTCCTCGGTCCTTACGTCCGACCACAAATTCCATATAATCTTGTTCTAGGATAGAGGCTAGCTCAACCGCTGTGGCAAAAGTCGTGGGTTGATGGCCAATAATTCTTCCTCTTAATCCATTATTTAGGCCCCTCACAAACTTCCGAGCCTTCTTTAATTCTGTCGTACAATAATCCGGAGCGAAATGTTGTAATTGTACGAATTTATTCTCGTATTGAGTCACTGTTAACCCTCCTTGTTGTAGATCTAGAAACTCCTTTTCCTTTCTTTCTTGGATGTGAGGAGGAAAATATTTATCGTATAGTACTTCTTTAAATTCCTCCCACTTAATATGATCACCATCAGTGAAGAAATTTCTTTCTGCTGTAGGCCACCAGAAAGCAGCTTCGCCAATCATAAAGAAAGTGGCTAGTGACACCTTACGATCATCGGGGATCTTCATTGCTTTAAAGATCCATTCAACTTCAAAGGTCCACCTTTCAGCGGCCTCAGAGCCGTCTTCCCCCGTAAATGCTGGCGCAAGCTTCTTAAAACGCTCCAACAGATTATCCTTTTCACTGTGGATAAAATCTCCCGAACTAGTCGAATGATTGGAATGATTCGATTGGAATCCTTGAGTCATTCTTTGCATTAATAAGTCCACGAAGTGCATCATAGGATCTCCCGTTGTCAAAGTGACCGGCGTAGTAACTTCTGGTGGAGTTGGGCTACTTGCCGGTTGAGCATCGCTACTACTAACGTTCGTCATCTAAACATGGATTAGTAACATCAAGATCTTTAGAAAACAAACTTACTTTATAACAACCTTGAAGTGTCATTACATCACTCAAAAGTTACATTAGCTATTTACATAATAAAACTACTCTTAGTACACATCAAAATTGTTCCCACGGAACTATTTACTCAAAATTTTTACAGACTTTCTTCTCTAAGTAGTCAAGACTTTAGAGAGGAAAGGTTCTAGCTTTAGGGCATTCAAAGAAAAAGTGGGTTAAAAGTCCACAAAACATGCACTGCTCGGGCATTCCATGCCTTCCGGTTTCCTTCCCCTTGAGGAGACGCTGGACGCCTGGCTCTTCCACCCATTCGACCTCAGGTGGGGGCAGTTCGTTCAGGTCAAAATCCATTTTATACTCAGGGTTATCCTCGTTAGAATTTTCACTTTCTTCCACTTCCAAGGAGGGATCTTCTTCAGACTCTTCTCCTGGAGTAGGCGAGTCCGGGATAACTATTATTTCATTCACGTCACTATTTGTAGGTGAACCAGGGGTGTAAAAGATCTCAGAATCTTCTGAGTCTGAAATTTCAATGGGTGTCTTATCTTCATTGTACATACTCTTGCTACAACTTCCTTCCATTCGAAGCGGCAATTTGCGAGCAATAGAATGATAAAGATTGCTTGACAGATATGTCTTATGCCTGAGCATCGACATCTGTTTTAGCTTCACATAAAAATTCATTAAGAAATTTCAAATAGGAAAACATACGATAAAATATAAATAATTGTATTGACTAATTTAATTACTTTTTAGTAGACAGTAGAACCTTGGCTCCGATACCAAATGTAACGTCCCTCGTATTTTTGAATAAAAGAAAATAATTTTTGAAAAACGTAACAAAATTTAATTACAATTGCCAAGGATCACCGTGTACTAAAACAGTAATTACAACATACTTTGTATTATACAAAGATTGTCAAAATTAGGCATCACACGCCTTTGTACATTGGTCAATACAATAATTTACATAAGTACAAAAATAGTAGTACAAAACTGTAATTTAAGGAAATCCTTCGTCGACTCCTTCAGAATCGAGTGAAACACCTGCAAAGTCTGAGGGTAGGTGAGTAAATTCATACTCAGTAGGTCGAATTAAGTTCTAAGAATATGCTTCGTGCACATGCCATTTTTTTTCTTTTGGAAATCATCCGGAAAACATGAAAACATGATCACAGAATGTTGCGATACCAGACAACTTACACCCGCGCCCATGGGGCGACGCGAGACTGAAAGGAAGGGATTTACCCATGACATCCCAATCCTGTGCGCGCTAGATGCCAAATTTTGCGGTATCCAAAATCATAATAATTCTTAGCTCCGAAGAATCGAGAACTATCCAGATGGCACGATTGCCCAAAACTCGGAGAAATTTTCGAAAAGAGGAGATGATTTTGAAGTCAGAGCTTTTGTTTTCATAAAACTTTTAGTAAAACTTTAGCGAGTCAAAATCTCGGCATACGATTAGAATTTAAAACTACCTACCTATAACACGTGCGAAATCTCCTCGTAGAGTAAAGAGAGTCCAGCCTTAATATATCAGCCTTCGAGCGAGGATTTTGCAGAATAACCACTCCAACGCGTAGAATGCCCTTGATTAAGTAGTGTAGGGCTTTGGAACGGGTTAAAAAGGGTTAGGTGACCTAGAAACAGTAAAAAGATGAAAAGGGAAGATTAGGGAAGGGGCACATTTTTTGAGGTTTTAGAGGGGTCGTCTCGAGAAAATAACACTTCCAGTGCGTAGAGCACCCTTGAATTAGTAGGAAACGGGTCTTGAACATGAAAATCGGCCTTAAAACGGGTCGGGAATAGTGAAAACAGTGAAAGGGGTTGAAAATCGGATGTGGGTGAAAAACTGGCCGGAATGGGTATTTATAGGGGAGAAAAGGGAATATTCTAGTGGGCGCCGCCACCGGAACAGGTGGGCGCCCATTGGCGTCGGCGAAACTATGTTCGCGCGTGACAAACACGCGTTCGTCACCTTGAACGCACGGTCATCGTGCGTTCGACGCGCGCGTTCGGCACGCGCCACGCGGCACACACCGTGCGTTGCGCTGCGCCTCGCCGCGCCGAGTCACGCAGCGCCGAAAAATATATTATTTTATAAATTTTTAATTCTTAAAATTTTTAAAAATCGTAACTTCCTATCCCGAACTCCAATTTGCGCGTTCTTAGTACCGTTGAGTTCATATTCACGAGCCCTACGATACTAGACTATTTAAGAACTGTTCCACCTAAATTTTGAAAGTGGGTCCCGCCGGTTGAACGCATTTCCCGAGGTTGTAACTTTTGCTCCCGACCTCCGATCTTCGCATTTTAAGACTTGTTATGCTCGTCTCCATGAGCTCTAACCAATACTTAGGAAAATTATAAATAACAACACATATAAGAAGATCGTGTTAGAAATTAGGGTTATTACACGTACACATGCACAAAACCATCTCTAAGGAGTCCTAACCCAACTAGAAGTCTATCTGAGCCCTCCTTCAACTGTCCCGCCTTATCTAATGTTCCTCAAGACTCCTACGTTGGCTAGAAGTCCTGCACCCATATGCCTTCTTGTCTCACCGGAGTCTTAGTTGTGTCCACTTCTCACATGGAGTCCTTGTCCCACTAGGATTCAGCTGTCTTGAGCTATCTGACTTACACACAACTCCTTGTATGGGCTTCCTACTTACGTTTGGCCTCCGGGGTGACTCCTAGTTGCACTAGGAAACATGGGAATAAATCAACAACTATATCCAAAATACTATGACATAGGAACCCACATTAATTAAATCTTAGAAACTCATAAGTATGAACATTGCTCATATTTCCACATCATCTCATAATAATCTAAAATTCTATCTTCGATATTATGAAAAAATATCATCATTATGCTCTCATATACAATAAAAAATATATTGTTCCTCCTCACTTCAACGGATCAAAATCAAGTCATTAATTATATCCACAATTTGCAAATCACAACTAATACCCAATTTCAATATTAAACAAGACAAAACCAAATAAGAAACTAATGAAAACAAATTTAAATCATGAGAGAAGCATCACTAAACTCATATCCAAATCAATCCCATTAATTAAAGAGGTAGAAATAATTAACATTAAATCCATCATTAAGAAAAATTAATCAAGTCTCATAATTATAAAATTCTACAACTCAATGAAGCTTCATCCAAGCCTTAGTAAAGAAATTTAGCTACTCATTAACCTAAGAAATAAAATCTCCATTAAATAAAATAGAAAAGAAAGTTACAATTTAGAAGGATATCAAGAAAAAATAAAAAATTCCAAACTTCTACAGTACTTGTGAACAATAATCCCGCAAACTAAAAATTTGTTTTATGCTTCTTCTTAGTTCCTCCGGCTTTGGACTTTAATTCTCTCACTGTCAAAGTATTCTTTCATCAATTTTGGAGGATGAGATTGAAGAATTTTGGCTTTGATTCGTTCTATTCTCCTCCCCCCTCCTCTGCAATTCTCTACTGTAGTGTTTAAATAAAATATGGGCAACACTTCTTTCCTTGTTTAAGTGCCCAATTCCATCCCAAAATAAGAGCTCCTTGCTATGTTTAAACATTCTTTTTATAAGCTTTCTTGTTGCTCAATTTTTTCCCACTTTATTTCCAGTTTCCTTTCTTTATTCTCTCTTATTCGTGTTCAACAACGGCAACCACGAAAATCAGCTCTCATTCTTCAATTTTAAACGTTAAACATGTTCTTCATTAACTAAATTGAAATGGGTATTGAAATGCCTAATTTATTTACTCAAATTTATATTCAATTTCACCCAAATTCAACTTTAATCTGGACGTTTCTGTCTAATTTTTGTCCAAGAACTCATCCAGATTTCTTCTCTGCTCATTAAGCTCTTCTGTTCATGTCCACA
The DNA here is from genome assembly GCA_035235625.1 of Saururus chinensis. Lineage (NCBI taxonomy): Eukaryota > Viridiplantae > Streptophyta > Magnoliopsida > Piperales > Saururaceae > Saururus > Saururus chinensis. The sequence continues at coordinate 29,692,608 of CP141142.1, forward strand.
TATATTTTCAATGTGTCCACAACTCCAGAAAGTTGTCCAAATCACTTTTAAGCATGCTTCGAGTATTGTAAAATTTTTTGAACATCGTCCACATTCCTCAGGAAGTGTGCATCACCCAAATCACATAAACAATCATGATTCAAACATTTAAGACATATAGAACACTAGTTTTATTCAAATACACTCCTAAACAATTAACATTGCCCAAATTAACTAATAATTAAATCACACTACTAATATCTATCTTAGCATAAATAAACTTTAACTAACCCTTAATGTAATCATACACTAGAAAATAAGGTAAATAGGCATATAAAATGTATAAAAGTCAAGCATATCATACAGCTTTCCCGTGGTTGTCCGCTCTCCAAGCTGAAACTCATCTGCACCTTAGCCTATTAAGCGGCTAGGAGTCTAACAGGCCTGCCCCACTTGGCTCCTTTGAAGCCCTCATCAAAGCCCCAACTTCCTAGGGGCACCGATTGAAGTTCTTAAGTCTTTTGCTTTGTTGAATCCATCAAGAAAGTAGCCAAGACTTACCATCACACCACTGCCAAGTTTGAATCTCCTTCGGCCAAAGTCCGCTTTAGCCTTAGTTGTTTTCAGACAACACCCACTTCCTCCATCTTTATTGCACCCTACACCAACAAGGTACCCACTAGCTGGCTGCACAACCAAGTCATGTTCTGTCATGCCTAAGTTCGTCTTTGGCCAGATTTAGATGACTTCTGCCGCCCTCAGTATCCTACGAATAGCTCCATCAGTCCACTGCCTTGGCTGCTTCAATAAACCAAGGTTTGGGGAGTCTGTTCTCCTCCTCCACTCGAGTCCTCATTGACCCAAAGCTAACCCCTTGGATAGGGACTTCACGAACTGAACACTCTCAATTCGCTCAAAAGGATTCATCCGTGCAAGCTCCTCATGATCGGATTCTTCCTTATCCTCCTTAGAAGCAAGTGCATTCAGCCTTTCCCGTTTTGGACAATCTTTTGCACGGTGTGGCCAATTGCATATGAAAGAGCCACCACCTCTATTCGGCCGGCCCGACTGCTCATTACCCTTGTCCTTGCTACTGTTGCCACATGTAACACCTCGTATTCTGATCCTACACCAAGGGGTTAGGGGTAATTATATAATTTTTAGGGGGTTTCAAGGGATAAAATCCTAGTATTTGAGTAGAGCTCAAAGTAACGAGCACAAGGAATCAAAGAAAACGTAAAACGGAGGTCGGGAACAAAAGTTATAACCTCGGAAAATGTGCCACATGGGAATAGCCTACCCATGTGGGTCTAATTTTGAAAGGCTTGTCAATATGAGTCTATCTATACCAAGAACACACAATTTCGACTTTGGGACAAGAAGTTATCACGTTTTGAAGTTAGAATTATATTTAAGTAAAATAATAATAAATATTGAGAAAATGACGGAATAAATGACATCAGCAGCGTACCAAGGGAAACACGAAAGCCACACCGTGGGAGGTGGGGCCGGGCGATCGCGGCCATATGCACAATGCAGTCCACGCAATCGCACAGTCCACAGCGCGGGGGGTGTGTGCGTCACACACACATCATGCATGCACTATCCACACACGTGGTCAAATGGAGGTGTGACATGTGGCACACATTAGTGCGCGTGTACCCTTTTTCAGTAGTACACTCACACGCTTTCCCCTATAAATTCTAATTTTTGTCCAAACTTTCGGATGAGTTTTTTGGTTCATTCTAAATCCATTTCTATTCATTCAAAAGGCATTCCTAGCTAATTCGATTGTGTTCTATCCAATGTAAGCATCCATTCCTCAAGTTGGTGACTTTATAAGGAGGAAACACCCCTTAGAAAGAGGACACTCTACCCGTTACCCTCGAGCCCTGAGGGGATAGACGTGTCCCGAAGTAAGAGGGAGCTTCATCCTTTGTCGCCGGGCTAGAACGAGCAAAGTGATTCAAAGTAGGGGAGGCTATGTTCTCCACCGAAGGGCCACACAATGAGATAAACATCCCTAGGATAAGGGGAGGTTATGTCTGTAGTCCACAGGCACGAAAAAAGAAAAGTCTCTGGGTAAGGTAAAGGCTTGTCTGTTGCCTACTAGCACGTAGAGAGAAAAGAGCCTCCGGGTAGGGAAAGGTTTGTCCGTCACCTATGGGCACGTAGAGAAAAAGTGTCTCCAGGTAGGGGAAGTTCTATCCTCTGCCTAGGGCGCTGGTAGCGTGAAATGTTTCAGGTGAAAAAGAGGTGATGTATGCCACCTTCGAATGCAAGGAGAAAGATATATTAAGACAAGAGGAGGTTTTGCTTGTCGTCTCTGAACTTGAAGGGGAGGATGCCCAAAGGAAAGGAGCATCACAGAACGTCGTGACATCCAGAACAACTGGGGAGTATGCTTTTCTAACTTTTCAATTTTTATGCATACATATCTTAATTAGTAATCTTAAATAAGATATATGATTATACAATGCATGTGTTACTTATGATATATACTTTGCTCTGATCCGATGTGTTTTGATATACTTTGATCTAATATGATCTAATAAGCTTTGAAATGCTCTGTTTAATATGATATGTTCTGATTTGATCTGTTATGATATAATATAATATGATGGGATCTGATATGAGTTAATTTGCTTTGTTGTGTGTTTTGCTCACTTCTGTGATAGAGTGAGATGTGTGTTCCACTGATTTATTGGCTTCTATTCAAATCCGATGATTGATGAGGTTTCCATCTGATTTTGATTGTTTTATTCGGATATAAGGATATGTGTATTTTTAACGTATATGATTTCGTGATGATTGATGCATGTAATAGTCGTTAGGCAGAACTACATTCGAATCTGATCATATTGTAATAATATTGTAATGTTATACAATATGTATGTAGGCAACCAACTGCAAGGCAACATTGTCCCAATCCAAATTAGTTATAAAATTATGTTTGTTTTAGCCTACGCACAATAGAGAGCTAAAGCTCCTTAGTGTGTAGAGGAACATTACGACTCTCGCACATAGAGTCTATTGCTCCTGGTTGGTCTCATTTTGATTTTTATAAAAAAAGTAATTTACTCCAATTTTGTTTTCTAAACACTCCGATTCTGGTTCAGGGTGTTACTCCACCCTTGCTAGTCTCCTTGCTGGATGACTTCTCTTTCTCATCCTTCTTCCCTTGCCTAGAGGAAGTTTGTTTGAAATCCACTAGGTTGTCCGCCATTGCAATCGCTGCGGGAAGATTTTCCACTTCCATCCATCTCAGCTCATTTTGAGCCTACGTTTGCAAGCCCTACATGAAGTAGGAGAGCTTGTCATCCTTATAAAGTTGGTGACACCAACTACTTGAATGGCCACGAACTGCACCAACAGCCCATCCCTTGGTTGCCTCACCCAGCCAAGTATGTGGGGAGACCGCTCCCCCATGTGTCTTCATGCAGCACCAACAGCCCGTTGCTTGATTGACTCAGGACAGCCAAGTCTTTGATAAGTATCGGCCAAAGAATTCCTCTTCGGCCAGCTTTATTGTTGGTGGCCCCAACCGCCTGTGAACCAGCGAACTGTACCGACAGAACATTGCTTGGCTGCCTCCGGACAGCCAATTCCTTGGGAGGACTATCCCCCCAAGTACAAGTCTGCTCAAGGACCTGCACACCAGCATGTTGCTGATCTTGAAATCCACTTCAGCAAGGTAAATGCCATTTACCAATGTCTCAGTACCTCTTTGCCCATCAAACTTGGCAATGATCTCATAGCAGCCCATCAAGAGCCCTCAACTCCTTCAGGGATTTCCAGCTCCTCAACAAAATCTCTGACCACCTAGCGCCAAGCCTGTCAAGAGCTTTCACCTCCTTCTGGGTGGTCTCAACACTTTAGGACATTCATCCAACTCCTTCGCCAAGTATGTATAGAGCTTTTGTCTCCTTCAGGTATCTTGGCAATAGAATCAACTGTCACGAGTGCGAAGCTGAGCCTAGCATTTTCACACGTGATGGCCTAGTGTGCAACTAGCAGCCTTTCCTCCCTTTCACCCAAGTATATGCATGTCTGAAACAAAACAAAATGCAGGGAAAGATAAGGAAAAAGGATGACTGCCTCCAAAACCTTTATTCATCACCGCAATATACACTAACAAGGCATCAAGGCCCCTACCTTGCTCCCAAACCCACTGCCCTCTCAGCTATCTTACAAACCAGTCTACCCCTTGGCTGAATCCTGCCTCAAGCCTTGCTAAGTTGCTGAGTATAGTCCGCCCCTTGGTTGAGTGCACTCCCAGCACCTCCTCCAAGTCACCAGCGAAGTGTTTGCTGCCCAACAGTCCTCCGGAACCGTTGCCAAAGCTCTCAATCCACCCCTTGCAGAATTCTAAGGTCTTTGAATGCTTGAATCCTTCCCTCAAGTAGCCATGACACCCCTTATATAGGAAAGGGTTGGGAAACCAAGTCCTACTAGGACTTGCCTGCCCCTTTGGTTACAAATTCTAAATCTCACATTCCTGCAAATAGGAAACCACCCCATACACATGTAACACCCCTAATTTTTTTACGATTTCTTGTAATTTTTATGCTATTTTTTTATCATTTTTGGCAAGAAAATGTGATGTTTTGGCATATTTGGTCTTGGTATTCGTACTCATATAGTAGGGTCTGGGGTCATTTTTAGGCTGCGGGCCTCAACGTGCGCTTACGGATCAAAAAATTGAAAGAGAATGAAAGTGGAGAGGATAAGGGAGAGAAAAGGGGGGAAAAAGAAAAAAAATGTTAGGCTCAGGCAAGCCCAGAACCACCCAAAACCCCCTCTCTCAATCTAGATGAGCCAGAGAGGCACCACCGACTGGACTCCTGCCAGCCTTGGCCTCATGACGGCGAGGCCACCTCCCTAGCACCACCCCAGCCCGATTCGACCCCCGTGAGCTCCTCCCCAATTTGCCCTCTCCCCTCTCTATTTTGATTGTGTCGCCGCCGCGGTGGACCAGCAAGGGCCAGCCAGCTGGCAACGGCACTATATCACTTAGCCGAGACCGCACGCATCACACATCTTGCTCTATCATAGAGTGAGACGGAACACAATCATAGGTCTCGCTCTATCACTAAGCCGAGACCGAACACACACACAACACGTCTCTCACTATCCCAGAGAGAGACAGCACACATCATGGCATATAAGCACATATCATGGCATATAAGCATAACAAGCATAATATAAACACACGCACAACTTGTCTCTCTCTAACCCAGAGCGAGACGGCACACATGCATCATGGCATAAAAGCGTAGCATAGCACACATCATAACTAGCACATGTCATTCTATAATTAAATAGAAGGTAAGAAACACTTACTCCCCTGATGTCACACGAGGTAGCGGTATTCAAGAAGCTCATTTCTAGGCATCCTCCCCCTCAAATCCGGAAACAGCGGACAGAGCCTCCTCTAGCCTCCATACGTTCTTCCCCTTCCACCGAAAGACAACCCGACCAACTCTCCCCTTTCCTGAAAATCTTATTTTTTGCGCCCATGGGCGGTGGACAGAACCTCCCCTACTCGGGGTGTCCTTCACATGTCGTGGCCCTTCGGTGGAGAACAGAGCCTCCCCTACATTGGGCCACTTCTCTTGATCCAGCCCAGTAACGGACGACGGAGCCTCCTCTTGCCCCGGGTCGTTCCTCCCTTATAGGAGCACCAACTTGAGGAACGGACCATGCCATTACGTAGATCACCGTCGAATTAGCTTGGAACGCCTCAAGAACCACTTGAATCGGACTTAAAATGAATGAGAAACAAAGAACAGAAGTTTCTGAACGTGGGAGAGAAATAGGAAAACGTGGGAGAGAATTCTCCCCTTTTTTCTGGATGACAAGGATGCTATTTATAGAAGAACTGGATAGACGTGAGGCTGACATGTGTCAAGCTTATCCGCTTCGTCAGTAACTCTATCCGCTTGCATCATTAATCCTATCCGCTTCGTCAACAATTCTATCTGCTTGCGTCATGAATCATATCCGCTTCGTCAACAATCCTATCCACTGCGTCGTCGATCCTATCTACTGCGTCATCGATCCTATCCAGAAAGATATTATTTTATTCAAATAATATCCTGACCTCAAAGCGCGATAACTTCTAACCTCGATGTTGGAATCGCACGGTCTTGATACCGATGAACTCGTGTCGACGAGCCCTTCGAAATAAGACCACACATAGGTAGGTTATCTCGCACTTTTGTGTAGGTCCCGCCCATATGGCACGCTTCCCAGGGCCTTAGCTTTCGCTCCCAGTCTCCATTTTGCGTGTTCTTTGATTCGACACGCTTGTTACTCCAAGCTCTACCCGGATACAAGGATTTCACCTAATGAAACCCCCTAACACTAATCTCAAAATTCTAAATTACCCTTAACCCACCCGAGTTAAGCGTAACCGGAAAATGGGTTGTTACAAGTATGCTACGAGGCGCTATAGCAATGTCTTGAATGGTCCATCCGAGGAGGTCGAACGCTATTTTGTTTACAACGCCACGACTATATGCTTACAAACACACTATAAATGCTAGTCACAGACGTCATAATACAAGATGTGAAGTAAACGATAATACAACCTAATACGAGTAGGCGTGTATGCAATAACACGACCTAATAGGCGATCGTAAGAACTATAATATGATTGGATATACTACTCTATCGCGATATTGAATACACGATATTGATACAAATCGTTTGATCGATTATATGCCATCTGAAATTCGTACAACAACTAAGTGCAAAATAATTGATACAGTAATTAATTACAAAATAATTGGTCACAGTCATTAATTACAAAATAATTGGTCACAGTCATTAATCACAAAATAATTGACCAAAGTAATTAATTACAAAATAATTGGTCCTTTTTACAATTCATCTGTATCCAGATCAAATTCTTTTTCGATTCGAGCCCAAAGTATAGCAGCGCATATCATCGGCCTGACCAAGCCTGTTATCTCGAGTTGTCTAAAATCTGGCTGAATGATGCCCCTTGCCAGTTTCGCTACATAGTACATGACGAACAAACCACAATCTTCATTTGTTTTCTGGTACGGGCATTTGTTGATCTTAGTTAGTGGCAACGTCTGAGCCCCCTTTATCTTAAGTACCTTCTCCATTCCATTGGCAACATGTTTCCTGACACTGTCCACCTCGGCAAAGTGGTGACTGTGATCACCCTTTAGAGGATTGTACCACCTAAATCGCTTCTCCACATAAGGGCGGAGGGCATGGGGCAACACTCAAGGACAGAGAAAAGTGGATGGATGACTCTGGTGTCAACTCCATTTGGTGGTAGAGCCAACTGATGGTCAGGCGGTGTCAATGCGGTGCCTAAACCCTAAACCGAATGCTCAACTACATACACACGAGGCCCAAAGGGGCGGGAAAGAGGGCTGAACGGAAATGGCCCAATGCTCAGAAGGGGAGGTAGGGCCATGCACATGGGTGGTGACTAACAAGATGGCCTTTGCCGTTGTTGTGCTGAGGTAGGCCGACTAGAGGTCAATCGACATCCGGCAGGGGTAGGACGGTAAAAGAGTGACACGTGGTGCTCTCTATAGCGCGGTCAGACATATAATTGGCGGAGGGGGAGCCTGGCTCATGCCGAAAGAAGAGGGGTGGTGTCACGCTAGGGTGGCCAACCATCTCCAGGTTGCCGAACTAAGGTGCTCTAGAGGTGATCAGCGTCCAACAACGCTATTGTGGGCCAAAGTAGGGGAAAACCCTTGGGAACATAGGAAGGTATAGGGGATACCGGTGGCTTTGGCCAAGTTCTGTCGTGACCCTAGCGGCCAGGAGGATCTATCTCTGGCCAGAAGTGGTGGTCAATGGTAGTGGTGACACACCAGACATACAACATAGTCGGGAGAAAAGACACTATTTTTCGGACAGAACAAAGCACCAGAGCGAGAGATACGGATCTGGTTCCAACGAAGTGGAGGGGATGGAGGCTGAACAAGGCCTGGAGGGGTGGCCACTAGTGTCATTGGGCCTGGGCAAAGCGAGATGAAGGTCCACTTGGTCAGGTTCAGCGTCCGACTGGGGGTAGTAGTCACCATGTCCAAAACGGACATAGACCTAAAATAGGGGATGTTCGAACTGAGCAGAGGAGAGACGAAGGGGGAGGAAGATAAACCAGGATGTATGAGGTGGCCCACTACCTTTGCCGGACCATGGCGGGGCTGGATGGAGGTCCAATTGGTCATGGCTTGTCATTGGCAGCCACTGTTTGATCAAAATAGTGCACTGGTAGGAGAACAGGGCAGAGAGGGAGAATGGAGTGGGGTGATGGAGGAGGCCAACTGGGGTTGGGAGGAATGTCCAAACGTGTGATATGTGTGGTCTCAGCTCAGTGATGGAGCAAGACGTGTGAATGTGATGGTCTTGCTCTAGGATAGAGTGAGGAATGTTGTGATGGTCTTGCTTTGGGGTAGAGTGAGGCATGTTGTGGTGGTCGTGTGGTGCTCGTCTATATGATAGAGCGAGATGTGTGTTGCAGGTGTTTTATCAGGTTTTCATATTGGTTGTGTGGTGCTCGTCTCTATGATAGAGCGAGATGTGTGTTGTTGGTGTTTTATCGGGTTTTTGTATAACCCCGATTAAATATTTGGGTATACGTATGTGTTTTTGGTATGCCGATTGTATGTAGTAGCCAATAGGCAGAACTACGTCCGGATCCGATCATATCGGAGTAACATCGTGGATGTTATCCGATATGTATGTAGGCAACCAACGGCAATGCAACATTGGCCCGGTCCGAATTAGTTATATAATTAGGCTAGTTCTTGCCTACGCGTAACAGAGCGCTAAAGTTCCGATGCATGTAGAGGAACGAGAAGACTCTTGCACTCAGAGTGTGTCACGCTTGGTTCTGGGTTCGCTTTTTATCGCTTTCCGGACCCCCGGCCCAAGTCGGTTTTCAGGTCGGGGCGTCACAATACTTCCCCCACCAAATGAAGGTGAGCCCCTTATCTAACAGGGGGGACAATACACCATCAGGCGCAAAAGCAATCTCCAGAATTATCCACCTCAAATTGAGTTGGCGTGCAATCTCCTTGCAGAATCACCAGCCACCACTACAGCAATCTCCCAAATGACCCAACTTAGGTAGCGAAGAGAGCGCGAGTATTCTACAAACCCTAACCCTAATATATATATATATATATATATATATATATATATATATATATATATATATATATATATATATATATATATATATATATATATGTATATATATATATATATATGTATAGGCAGGGTGAAATGGATATGAACCGCCAGGTAATTGAAGGTATTGTTCCTTCTGGAACAATGCATCGAGAATTGGGTCAATACAATCCTATCAATGTCGTGGGTTCGGCCACACATTATTACCAATATTTCATATATAATAGTGTATGCCATGTTATCCGAATCATTGATCAACATATTTATGTATCGTGTTTTTGTTTTCACGAAGACGTGCTCCATCGTGTGCTTGATTGTACATATTGAGATCGTGTTATACAGGACGACATCTTTCCACGGGAAAATCGGATGTAACTGATATTAATATTTTCCTATAATCTGAAAGGGCTTTCATTACATACAACAAACTGATATTTATGAAAATTTATAAATACAAATAAAATAGCACCCCGAAGAAAGTGAATTGTGCCCTCATCAGTAGGGGGTTAGTACCGCGCCATTGAAGGGGGACGATTAACCATCCGGTGCAATATCAATGTCCCAAAGGCTCCATCTCATGCTCCGCAAATATCAGCGTGTGTTGTCACTTGCGGGCGCATGCAAAGCAAAAGGGTAGGGGGGAAAAACAAGTCACATTGTAAGGAAAGGAATGGACACAAGCACAAAACATGAATGCATTCACTATCAACATGTTTACAAGCAATGGGTGCAACAACACTAGCCAACATGCACAACTACTCACTCCCCCCTATATAGCATAAGAGATTTATGGCATATTGTTGGAGTGGTAGCATAAGAGATTTATGGCATATTGCTGAAGTTGGTGGGGTGTCCGGAACGCAATCCGTGATTGTGCGATCTCCATGCAAATTCATGAACCCATCACTTCAATTGTGATGAAACCTTCACGACATTGAAATAATGCCTAGTAGTTAATCGCCCACCTTCAGAGGCTAGTTAGGACCTAGCCACTGAAGGGGATGAATAACCATCAGATGCCATTTCACTATCCCAAAGGCTCCATCTCTTGCTCTTCGCGAATTGCGTAAGTGGCTCCTATCACTTAGATATATATATATATATATATATATATATATATATATATATATATATATATATATATATATATATATATAGGCAGGTTGCAAGGGATATGAATAATTAAATATTCCATATATAGTGTAATTGGAAATTGGAAATGACTCCTTGCGAATTGGTCATCCTAATTTAATTGAAATCTCAGAAAGTGTGGGGACTCTTCGGGAATTGGGTGGCAAAATTAATGCAATTATCGTGTGCTCGATCGCACGCACTGTTTCATATCGTATAATGGGTTACACAATATGAAACAATAATCACTATCGCAGTCGTTAACTCATAATTAGGTTCTGGTACCTCATCGTGTGAATGTTAACATGATATTTATGAAAGTCGTTTGAAAAGAAAATACAAATTTCATCAAATGTCGTGTGGTCGGCAACACAATTTACAAACAGGTCGCGTTAAGGCATAAACGCTTTCTTGAACAAGTATCATTGAAAAAGCCAATCTTTACAGAGGAGTGGAAAAAATATGAAGATAATAACAATCCATCTCGGCAAGAGCAATCAGTTAGCGTGCGATCTCCTTGCAGACTCTCGAACCCATGCGACGAATCATTAGGGACATTGATATATCACCGTCTAGCGAACCATGCCCACCTTCGGATATGGGCGAGGACCATATCTGAAGGCGGACTGATTCACTAGCCACCGCTAAAGCAATCTCTAGAATGACCCGTCTCTGTAAAAAAGCAGTGAGTGAGCGTTTTGCAAAACCTAAATTACCGTCTATCGAACAGGGCGCGGATGCGATGGATCATTGGAGAAATTGATATATCGTCGTCTAGTGAACATGGAAGGCCATATCGATACGCATGAGAGTATCGATGATCATGGATACGGGTACACACCAATGATACGCTTGGTACGCACCGAAATGGGCATAAACCCTTTTATAATCATAAAAAATGTTATAACTAATAATATATCATTATAATACTTCTTTTAGAGCATAATAAAACCATATAATACCATATCAACCGATATGGGTATTCTAAAATTAATTCATTTAGAACCATATACTATTATGCTCTCCGTCCCATATTAATATTGGTCATTCTTTCCCATATTAAATACTTTAAAATTAGTTAATTTTAAAAATAAATAATATGCTTAATATGAGTCTAAATTACATATTTAAATAAATGTATATTTGTGGAGCACTATATGTAAAAAATAATAATTATGTAAATTGTATGAACCTACCCGTATTGATCTCATATAATTTTAAAAACCTTATTTTTCATATAATTAAAACTTAAACTTTTAAAGAATTTGGGTTTGAATTGTATTTTTATTTTTAAGAAAAAAAATTTAAAAATTTTTTTTTCAATAAAAAATTTATTTTTTTAATTAAAAATTATTTTTTAATTAAAAAAATTAATTTTTAAACATAGTATTGATACATATCGGCCGTATTGATACGGTACGGCCGATACGCATCGAAAAAGGGTGTGGGGGTGTATCGCCCCCCATACCATATCGGTATCTACCAATACAGGTACGTATCGACCGATACGGACCCGTATCGGTTGATACCGCCTTCCATGCTAGTGAATCATGCCCACTATTGGATATAGGTAGTGACTGTATCCGATGGTGGGCCGATTCACCAGCCACCACTATAGCAATATCCCGAATGATACGTCTCCGCGAAGAACATCATCTTGAGAAAGTCATTGCTAAATCGCCATCTAGCGAACCATGCCCACCATCGAATATAGGTCAGGACCGTATCCGATTGAGGGCAAATTCACCAGCCGGCGCTAGCCCAATCTCTGTGAAGAACCAGTGAGTGAGCGTTCTACAAACCCTAACCCTTATATATATATATATATATATATATATATATATATATATATATATATATATATATATGCAGGGTGAGATGTTACGGACCACCAGGTAATTGAAGGTATTGATGCCTTAGGAATAATGGCTCTGCAATTTCAAAAATGCGAACATGGAATTGTCGTGTGTTCAAACACACGATATGCCTAATATCGTGTAAGTGAAGGACACTTTGACATCGTGTAAGCAAAGGAAACTTTGACATCGTGTAAGCAAAGGAAACTTTGACATCGTGTAAGCAAAGGGCACTTAAACATCGTGTAAGCAAAGGACACTTTGACATAAGAATTAATAATCAATATATATTGTAGTGTAATTAGTAACACGTACAACATATACATTATCCCCTATGTACAACATGTCATGTTTTTAGGAACACGTTAAGTACATATTTCTTGTTGATTATAAGACAATTTATATACAAAAAAATTTCATCTGAAGAACGGGGGTGGAAAAGGTAAGCATGATCAATGCTTTTCCTCCTTACGCCGTTTGTGTACGCTATTATTCGACCTCCTTCGGCTTGTCTGGGGCACATTGCCACATTGGAGGACCTTCCTTGTGCGCTGGTACATCGTTTGCGGTTGTAACCCAACTAACTGCATGTTCCATATTTTCGTGGGGCTTTGAGAGGCGGTTGTGACTATCCGATTTTTTCGTGGACGCCCCCACTACTTTTGAGGGATAGGTGGGTTGAATGTAGGCATAACTCCAGCCGGTGCCCACTGGTGCCGATCTTTGGTTGGGTGTAAAAACTCATGATAGGTCAGTTTATACATTTCAGTAGACTACCATCTTTCGTAGTACTCAGACATATATAAGTGTCTATTATCGATTGTTGTGATTGCATGCTTACATGGTAGACCCAGATGTTGAAACTTTCCACATGTGCATGTACGATCAACCAGGTTTACTACATCCTATGAAGAAAAGATCGTGAGTAAGAGAGCACGATAAATGAATTTATCGTGTTCTCGAGTACACGACATGTCTTATGATCGTTATGTAAAACCCATCGACTTACATGTTGAAGGACAATAACATATGTAAACTAACACGCTATGTATCCCTAACGCATAAACGAGCACAAGCTATGTACATCGCCGATGAATGTAATGTACCTGGTGATGTAGCGAATTAACCTGGAATTCATACAGTGACACAGGCAATACAATCACATTTCTTGCTTCTTCTCGCTTGTTTTCGATGTTTTTTCGGGCAAATGGGGTTAACTCTTCCATCATATTCTGGCCGTCCATCCGACATTTTTCAAATAATGTCGTTGTGTGCTCCCTTATGTGCTCAATTAAACATGTTATAGGCATCGATCTGGCTTTTTTTAATATTACATTTGCACTTTCAGACCTATTGGAGCTGAGTGTCCCATATCTTTTCCCTGGAAATGATACATTGGCCCAGTGATCCAAACCTATCTTATTTAGCCATGCATATGCTTCCGGATTATGTTCTTTAATGTTGTTCATTGTTTCATCGTACACATTCTGTCTGAACGTTTTGGCTGCAACATGGAGTTGATTCTTTAGGTAATTGTCCTTGAATTTGTCTAGCATATTTGCTATCATGTGACAGATGCAATACCCGTGGTGTGCAGATGGGAAAAACTTCTCCACAGCATTAGTCAATCCCTTCTGTCTATCTGAAACGATTACATCCAACTTGCCTGGAGGATCAGAGAATAGATGAATTCTAAGCAACTCAAGAAACTAGCACCAAGTTTTATCGCACTCATTCTCAACCATTGCAAATGCAATGCACAACATATTATTGTTCCCATCCAATGTAGTTGTTATCAATAGTTGTCCAGGATACTTTCCTTTCAAGAAAGTTGCATAACCGTTAGCAACGGCCTCAAGGTTGTTCTGAAAGCTCTCGCAATGGGGCCAAACATCCAGACTACTCTTTTGAAATCATACCCACCCATAGTTCCGGGTATGTCACATGATCTCACTGGCACAACTAAACTTCCTAGATTTATATATTTTATTTGCCTCCTGTAAGAAGGAAGTAAGTGGTAGGATTCGTCTGGGTCACCATCTATTAAATCAGTCAGAGTTTTACCTGCATGACCAAATACAATTTAGTAAATGTTATATGACACTGGCTTACATCAGGTTCCTGATCGCACGACATTTTATGTTTTCGTGTGATTGGAATCCATACATGATGCCTGATCGTTTTTATGGTAACACGATATGGACGTATGTTGTGTGGGTCCGAACATGATATTGGCGTACGTCGTGTGGTAACACGATATCGACTATTGTTTAAGCATGTAAACAATAACATGCTAGACTAACGTATCGTGACACTAAATCAATACTTCATTTTTTCTCATGCATTACCTGCACGCCAGCATTTCTTGTAGTTCGCAATTATGCCCTAGTGCTTTGAAATATAACTTGATATGCTCTTAGGTGTAATGTCCACAGAGTCTTTAAAGAGGTCATAACATTTTCTTGCTATCCAAAGGTATGATGCTAGGGGATGGTCAGCTGACTTCCTTTGGGTTCCACATGAATGAGTTGGCACTAACTTCATGACAGTTACACGATATCCTATATTTGAAGCCCTTATGTACCAGTTACAAGTTTCATTGGAGTACTTTGTGGTATACATATTTTGGTTTTCATCCACAACACGATATGTGAAATTCGCCTTTATTGCTAAGTCGATCAAAACCCTCTTGAAATGCAACAAACTTAAAAAACATGCACCTAATTCGAAGAGCTTCTGGTAATCCTTAGCATGCAAGCTACCCGTCATTAGCTGGCCGTCATCAATATTCGGTTCTAACATGTTTAAATCATCGAAGGTATCCCAATCTACCTCCGCCTCAACGTCGACATTACTAGGAACCTCGTTGTTTCCAAATTCTTCATGGTTGGACATATTTTCCATGTCAACTA
This sequence comes from Saururus chinensis, assembly GCA_035235625.1. NCBI lineage: Eukaryota > Viridiplantae > Streptophyta > Magnoliopsida > Piperales > Saururaceae > Saururus > Saururus chinensis. Next base: position 29,707,675 of record CP141142.1, read on the forward strand.
TAATATTATCGTACCACAGATTCTCCGCCCACATATTTTCAACTTCTTCACCTTGTCCACCATCGTAATTGCAAGGGTTATATGGAGGTTCGCAGTTATCAAATGAAGTCCTTGGCCCACCCACAATTGGCGATAATTCCTCTTATCTATTCTGATTGACTTCTATTTCAGGTTCTGTACTCGCTGAATCGGTGAAAGATGATTGACATGGATTTATTGAGGGCAAGTTTCCCGGTTCTCCCAATTTGCATTGCACATTATCGTATTAAAAAAATGCAAAATCAGTTGACATCGTGTATTCTGTTAACATGCAAACATTTCAAGACGTGTTATCGAAACCACAACATGGATGCATGTTGTGATATTATATCTATGATGCAACATATAATTGCTCTATCGCATGTGTATATCGTGTAATTACTAATACGATATATTACAGGTCGTGTTTATAACTTTGCACGATATTATTTACCCTTAACACGATAAGTTCAATATCGTGGTCTCGAGTACACGAAATATACCAATTGTGTATAATCTAAAGATTCAATGTTGTTACCTGGAAGTGTCAAAGGTGAACTGAGTTTCATTGAATCTGGTATGAAATTTGACATTAGTGCTGGGATGAGCCATTACGACAGGTAATTTAGCTCTATTGACTGTCTGGTTCCTTTCAATAGAGGGTGATGGTGATTTATCACCGTTGTCGGGCTATTTCATCTCAGCATACAACGATAACACCTCCTTATTCGCCTTCTTATGAATGGAGAACACTGATTGAAGGTCCTCATCGTCTTGTAATTCATACATCATGGATGATGGAATTAATTTCAAACTAATATTACCATTGATGGAAAGTCGTGCTTTGACTTGCCCCACCAGCTCGTCAAAGCTTACCGACGGATGAATGTTCATCAACTGTGCCATTCCACCGATATACATATCGTCATTACCTAACTCTCCATTATAATGGATACAAATACCGATCCTATCTATGTTTGGTGTGAAAGATTAATTCGTTTATGCGAAATGCAGCTTTTGGAGCACTCACACAGTGCCAGCGGTCTCAAAAAATACTTTTTTCTTGTTCATCAACTCTCGCCGGTGAGTCACTACCAGTCAGCTCCCGCCAGCGAGTTCCTTTCACTGCCAATGACTCCTAGCCCACCGGAATGGCACATCACGGTTCTAATGTGCATTTATTACTCTCTACATTAAAACGTATTATAGTAAAAATTTAAGGGCATTTTGGTCCACAAATAGATTATATGGCATTTCCATTTAAAATTCAGAGAATATGAAATATTTTATTTTTTGGCCAGGCAATATAGAAAAAACTCATCAAATTATTAACTTGGAAGTGCCTTGTTCGTGAGTTCTTCGTTCAAAAGATGGACGCAAGTGTAATAAGATATTATTGTTGTTCCAATCATTTAATAACACCATTGCCAAGAGAAATCTTCACTCTACGTAATCTGGTGCATAAGATCTGCAAAGGGTTAGTGTCCAATTGTTTCGCATAAATCTGAATATGAAAAGTCATCTGCAATATCCAAAAAGCCTATTATTAAAATTTTATTTTGAATATGAATTTAAATATATTCAATTTTTTAGTTTTTTAAATGATTTTTTTTTATTTTATATTAAAAAAAATTATTACAACAAAGATAATATGTATAGAAAAAATTCAACATCCGCACTACCCAGGTGTTTGCGCTCGCTGCCCACCGTAACATCCATTTGTCAAGCATCAAGGTTATCTACATTAATTTCAATCATGAGAGAATCCTAGTGCTCGTTGAGCCCTTGCACTCTTTTTTCATATTAATTGCATGCTGTGATGTAAAGTGAGAAGATTTCAACTGGATTGTAACTACTGAAGCGCTCCAAAAATTTTCAAAAAAGAGCATCTAGACGTTTCAAAACTGCTCCATATAAAATAACACAAACTTGTGAATTCACCACGTACTCCGACTTTAAGAAGACTATTATTACACAAAAAATAATTAACATTGTTCCACATGATAAATTTTGCACAACCTTCGCTCTTAACATGGCATCAGCAAGAACTTCAATCACAAACATTTAGACATTCCAGAACTCCTCCACATGAATTAACTCAAACTTGTGAATTCACCTGACTTTAAGAGAAGACTATTTTATTATATCTAAGCCAAAAAAATATTTAACACTGTTCCATATGGTAAATTTTGCACAAACTTTGCTCTTAACATGGCACCAGCAAAAGTTCAATGACAAAATCATGTACACAAATACATTAAAAGATGCCACATTGCCATTGGAACAGATTGCACAAATCCATGGTCCATAAGTTCCATTTCAAACAGCATAAAGCCACAAGCCAGACATAAAAAAGGAAAGATGAGCCTCTTCAAATAGGAAAGCATTTCTCCATCTAACTATTAAAATAAGGGATGATAAGATCCCAAAATAAAAGACTAAAACAAGAATCACTACATACTAAACTTCTATACTTTCTCCATAACAACCATAAAAAAGACATGTTCAGAACAACCTCAGAGACAAAATAACCCCATTTAACGAAGGTTAAGTGGATGAACACGACATCTACATGCAGGATTAATCATGCCATGAACTAATTTAAAAGATTTTGATCATGTGAACCTAAATGAATTCATGATATAGTGATTAAATATAAATAGTTAAAAAAAAAGTGTTCAGAACATGAAAGTCAAGATATAGAAGACAATTTGCCTCGGCATGCAACAAAAAAAAGCTAAGAACAAAATACAAATTCTTATACTAAGAAAGATAAAGATGCTAGATGCACATTTTGCAGTGCTGATCTAGCTTTCAAAGCATGCACTTGGCTTTTGACTCGGTAATGGTCGCTGATTTTTCCCGAAGTTTCGATTTCAGTTGTCTTCAGCCAAGGAAACAAAAAGTAAAAATATGTGATCCCGGGAAATTTTTAATTTAATATTCTAGACTTTAATTCATTTGATATATACTTCCTCTGTCTTACATTAATAACTTCATTTAATTTTTTAAAATAAATTAAAAAACGAAATGGACCATAAAAATTACATGTTCAGAACAACCTCATAGGCAAAGAGTTCGACACCAACTGGGTTCCTCCTGAGTCTTGACCCTTCACTCCCCACGCTCAAATGGATAAGGTGCGGTGATGAACTAGCCACTCTGCCTCTTCCAGACTTCCGGCCTTCTTTAAATTTAGCAGCTGTACTTGTTCCGTCTATCTGCTGCAATGTTTTAAATGCATCTGTTTCTTGTATGTTGAATTGGAACAAAAATAGAGCTACTTCACTGCTACTAGTTTTAACTGAGTCTTACAGATTTTCACCCTTCTCTTCTTCTTCTCGGACTAGCAGCAGCATTCGGTTTTGAAAAGAAATACCTTCAGGACTGTCGCTGAAGGTGTTTTTTATTTAAAAAAATTCTAAAATTTACGGTACTAGACAACACTATTTCCAACGTGTTATAATGTCTACTTCTTAAGAAAGAATCCACCATATGACATAGAAGATAACAATATATGAAAGTGGACACAGAAAGAATGCTTAGTCGGATTTGTTCGACTTCTTCATCACTCGTCGACGTCGTCACTACCCTTCAGAGACGGCCCATGATGACTCGAGGGTTGAAAGTCCTCACGGAGGAACGAGAAAAAGAAAAACCATATTTTTATATAATATATATATATATATATATATAAATTTTATACATAAATTTTGATTGAACTATATAAGTGAGCCCACAAACTTTATGTAGGGCCTACTTGTGAAGCCCACTCAAAATTCTTAACTGTGTAAATTTTTATAAGTATTTTTGGTGTAAGAATATTATTATCCCAAGAAAAATACTCTCTTATTCTATATTAAGAGCTCTACTTAGTTTTAAATATAAGGATAGAGGGAGTACGAAAAAGCTGTCAGTGGAATGTAGCTGGCTTGCCGCGAGTTTACCAAATAATTTGAAGTACTATCAATCTACTCTTATTATTTGTACCCAAAAAAATTTACTCTTAATTTCTTAGATCGTATCTAACTAAACCCCAATAATCCTTTAAATACCCCAATAACCCTATTAACCCCATGAATGTTTGAGTGAAATGGGGAAATATTAGGGTGCATATTGACGCATTCAAGTTCTTATTCTTATGGTGGATCGTGTACTGGGACGCAACTATATCCCATTTTTATTTGGGAATGATTGCCAAATATTACTTCTTGTCTTAAAATAAGTGTTTTAATTAATTTTTTAAAATAAATTAAATTAAACTCATTTTGAAAAACTAAACAGACACTAAAATGATGGGTGTACGTAGTATATGTTCAAGTGCTTTAGAAGTAAAAATGGGAGAAAGGTCTCATGTACCACACCACACTTCGTGCTAATATTGTGACATAACGAGCTATGACTCAACTTCTCCTAGGATATGAGCAGGCCAATTAATGTTCATTTTTTGTGTGAAAATATCTTCGGATTTGGAATCTTTGCCCTTTAAAAGTGAGAAACATTTTTAATGTTATGCTCTGACAATGAGCCCAACGTAAGGAATGCATAGGAGCCCTTCATCCACAAGATCGACGATACACATGCACGAACACATTAGTTGGGCTAACATGTGCCAACGTGTGTGCTGTCAATCTCAAATATCAAGGGATTACTTATGTTCCTTATGTTGGGCTCATTGTCAAAGGAGAGCATGAAAATCTCTTCCTTAAAAGTGGGAACTCATATCCTGGCTCCGAAAATTACTCATACATGTTTTTTTTTGTCACTTAATCTTACATGTTGATGTATAGAAATTTCTTAATTTTCAAGATTTTAATGTGTAGTCACCGCAACAAGATGGGAGTTTAAATTGCTTAGATTTTAATTCAAAATTTGGATAAAAGACTTTTAATTTTTACTTTACATGGAGCTGTTTTAATACAACATAGATTATGCTATTTATAGGTTAGATTATGTTTTTTTTATTTGTTATCATGTTATCCAGGTGATGTTTATATGAAGACTATTGAAGTAATGATCCAACTATCATGTTTATTATGTTTGTAAACTTGTTAAAACCATCAGCCACCCCTACTTTAACGTGCATCATAAGATGATATCCGATGGCTTAATAGCATGAAATCACTATAATAAAAAATACTATTAGTGATGCTTTTATTAGCAACACAATAAAAATGTCGCTAAAAATTACTTTTTGATAAGCATCTAAAAAAAACTATTTAAGATGTTTTTTTAAGCATCACAAATAGTAGCACTATTTGCGACGCTAATAATAAGCGTCGCAAAGAAAATAAGTTTTTTTAAATAAAAAAATTACTATTTGCGACGTTGTTTTTAAAGCATCGCAAATAGTACTAGGTTTTAAGAAAAAAACTTTATAACTATTTGCGTCACTTTTAAAAAAGAGTCCCAAATAGTAAAAAAAATTAAGAAAATTTTTTTTTATTTGCGACGCTTTATTATCAAGTGTCACAATTGTACTATATTTTATACTATATTTATTTTTTAATATTAATTAATAAATAAATATAAAAAATTAAATTAACTCCCCTTACTTTCTCACCTCTCCTCCTTATAGCTAAGGCTCATGTGGACATGTGTGGGAGAGATAATTAAGAGAGAGAGGAAGACAGAAAGAAAGAGATAAAGTGAAGAGAGAGAGATAAGAGTGAGTGAGAGAGAAAGTGAAGAAAGATAGAGTAGACGCGAATATAAGAAATTTGACACTCACTAAAATAGGAATACCAAGAGGGTCGCCAAAATCCAGTGGGAGGAGGATAAGAGGGGAGAGAACATATGAATTTAATTTTAATTTATTAGAAAAGAGGAGAGAGAGACAAAGAGAGAGAAAGAGGGAGGGAGGGAGAGACAAAAGAGAGAAGAGAGGAGATTGAGAGGAGAGGGAGAAAGTGAAGAGAGAGATGAGAGAGAGAGAGAGAAAGTAAAAAGAGAGATAGAGTAGACAAGAATTTAAGAGACTTGTCACGGACGAAAATAGGGCGAGCAGGTGGGTTACTAGAATTGGGCAGGATGAGGAGAAGACGTGAGAGAGCATAGGATTTTAATTTTAATTTTTTGAAATTTTTTATTATATATTATATTTTAAAATAATAAAAAAAGATTACTTTTTATTTTATATTTAATTTTAATTTTTTAGATTTGACACAGACTAAAATAGGGCGAGCAAGAGGGTTGCCGGACTCTAACAGGATGAGGAGGAGAGGGAAGAGAGTATGGGAATTTAATTTTTAATTTTTTAGAATTTTTATTATATATATTATATTTTAAAAATAATTTAAAATAAAATATATTAATAACGCATAGGAATATGCATTGCTAATACCTTATGTATTACTTATGCATATTCCTAAGCATCGTTAATAACTTTTATTTTATTTTATTTTATTAATTTTTAAAATATAATATAAAATAAAAAATCATAAAAAATTAAAATTGAATTCCCCTACTCTCTTATCTCCTCCTCAAAGTTAGGCCTCATGCTGACACACATGAGAAAGAAGAAAGGAGAGATATAAGAGAGAGAGGGAAAGAGATTGCGAGCGAAAGCAAAAGCAGATAGAGAAAGTAAACACGAATATCAGAAATTCGACACACACAAAAATATGGTGAGTGGGAGGGTCATTGGACTCCGACGAGGGGAGGATGAGAGGAGAGAGATCATGAGAATTTAATTTTAATTTTTTATATATATTATATTTAAAAAATAAAATAAAATGTATTAGCGAAGAGTGGAAAGGAGAGAGAGATAAGAGAGAGAAGGGAGAGAGAGAGAGAGGAGAGAAAGGAGATAAGAGAGTGATAATAGAGAGAGGGAGAGAGAAAGACTAAGTAGACGCAAATATAAGTAATTCGACATGGAATAGGGCAGTGGAAGGGTCGCCGGACTTTGGTGGGTGAGAGGAGGAGGAGAGGGGAGAGAGCATGAGAATTTAATTTTTATTTTCTTATTATATAATATATTTTAAAAATTAAAAAAATATAAAAGGTATTACAGACTCATAGGAATAGAGAGAGAAGAGTAGAGAGAGAGAAGAGAGAGTGGAGAGAGAAGAGAGAGAGAGAGAGAAGAGAGAGAGAGAGAGAAGAAAGAGAGCAGAGAGAGGATGAGGTTATAAAATTTTTTTATTAAAATATTGTTTGCAACGCTTTTTAAGAAGCATCACAAATAAATATGTATTTTCGATGCTTCTCTTGAAGAATCGCAAATGATTGACTATTTGAGACGCAAGCGTCACAAGTAGTTTTTCTTAAAAAAAAAAGATTTGCAACACTTCAAGAGAAGCGTAGCAACTTCGCCATTTTTTGGGCCCCCATGTGTCTTCTTCGCCCCCAAAATTGATTTCTACCCCCACCCTCCACCGCCCACTGTTTGCCATCTCCAAGCTACTGTTCTTGTCCTCATCTGTCTCCGTCCACCACCCTACATCCAGGCTGCCGTCACTCTTTGTTCCCCCCACCCCCACTTCAGCTCCCCCCTCTACTTCCAGCTATGGCCCCCTCCCATCACCCCCTGCTCCGGCTCCACCCCTCCTCCTCCTGAACCACCTAGCCCTCTGAGTTCGTTTCTCCCCCCTCATTTCCAGCCGGAGAAAAAGGGCGGGCAAAAGCCCCTCCTACCTCTTGAACGACACACCCCTCCTTTTCCAGCCGGAGCAGGAGGGGCTCCAGTTCTCCTCCCCCCCGGACCGGCACCCCCACCTAGCTTCCCATTCCTCCCGCCCTAGCTCCCTTCTGGTAGGAGCAAGAGGGGCTCCCTACTCTATGCCCGGCACCAACCCCACCCTCCCCTTCCCTCTCTCGTTAATCCGCCTTAGGCATTTTTGTTAATTTTTGTAATTAGAGTCGCTAATAGAGTTGATATATATATATATATATATATATATATATATATATATATATATATATATATATATATATATATATATATATATATATATATATATATATATATATATATATATATATATATATATATATATATATATATATATATATATATATTAATTTTTTATGTTATTAGCGATGCTCTATAGTGTAAAAGTATTTTTTTAAAATTTTATAGGTAGTGTTTTTTTATTTTTTTTCAATAATATTTTTCAATGCTTTGTGAAGCCTCGCTAATAATATATTATTAGCATCGCTTTTTAAAGCGTTGCAAATAAAAAAATTGTAGTGACGCAAAAAAAAAACATTGCTAATATTAGTACTTGCAAGAAATATGTGAAACTTGCAAGATATCCCATGTTTTAGTATTAACCAAGTTCTTCAAAAATATGTGAGTCTTGTCTTTCACCTTCATTGTTTTTTATGAGCTTCAATTAGTTCACCAAACTTAATTACTTGCATCATACCAGTATACTGCAGAAGATTGTTTGAAAAGGTTCTATTCAATCACCTTTTTTATTTACATGGCTGTTGAATGCATTCGTTTGCTTGTTAGGCCCGATGTTCGTTTTAGGGTAATAGAACATAAATTACTAAATATAGTCTAATTTCTACATTCATGCTCGACATGTTATTAGTTATTTTCAGATATTGTATTAGTTGTTATAATAAGAGCATTGATAACAATGTTTTTATTAAGTTATGCTTTCTTCGACCATGTTCTACCTCCACTTAGCTCGCTTGTTAGATCATTATCATTAAATGTGAGGGGATGAAGCCTTTTTTTATGAGAAATATATTTGAGAGATTATAGATATCCCCAACAAACAGCTCCTCGTACTGAGAAATTGGAGGGCGATGAGAGCATAGGCTCAGTCCGCCCTTCGCGTGAGTGTCTGTCGCACATCTTGTGGCCCCCCACAGCGAGGAGTGCCGCATCGACCAACACCCGCCATCAAATAAGCAAGCACGACAAAGAGGTAGGTGAAGACCATGAGAGGAGGTAAAAATACCATGTTGTCACATCATTTCCTTACGTTCATGTTTACATGATTATGTGGTCTCAAATGAGGCCAAACCATAAGTAGGCTTGTGAAGATTATATTGTACCCTTAATTCTCTAATGGATCTATCCTGACCACTTTTTATAACCAGGCTAGGTGACCCACATTAAGAAGGTGCCCCATCACCCAAAACTAAGGAGATAGAAACTTGTAAACTGATCCAATAGTCCATGTGCTTCCCCCTTTCTCAGGGTCCTTGGGTCATGTGGTCAGGAAAACATTTTTCTCACTCTCCTTCTTTTGTCTCTTTTTTCTCACATGAAACTCACCAACTGCTTATTGAAATACCCCCCATATCATTCCCTCTTTTATTCTAAATTCCTGATCCTCTTCATCTTCTTTCTCCCTTAACTTCATACGCCAACACTTGAGAACTTGACCGTTTTCGCTCCAATTTCCATCTACTTGCTGAGAAATTATTAGGTGGGGGCAAGCCTTTAGAAGTATACTGCAGAGCACAAATCTTTGAATAGTTCGTGGGCGTATGTGCTAACATGGTAGTCCTAAATATGGAATGTCTCACTTTGCAATTCATATTGTACACTATTTTTTTCGGGTAGACGGGTCTAGCGTCACTAGGCTTTCATTACCAGTGCCCCTGAGCATGTTGCATGGGGCTTCCTAATGTGGTACAAAAAGAGTCAACCACAACTTTTATGTACTATATTATCCATAAAAGCTATAGTCACCTCTATAGACCACATTAAGTGTCTAATTTATAAACAGGGCGTAGGTCACAAAGTGGTCATGTAAACATTGTTCTTTTAGTATAAGTAGGGGTGGCACAAGTAGGGCTGTCAATGGGTAGGGTATGGATCGGGTAAGGCTTTACCCATATCCATATCCGCTTTAAGAAATTTTACTTATACCTTACCTATTACCCATTTTCACATTCATTATTTATGTCCTACCCATTACTCATTACTATCTGATAAATAGGCGAGAAACAGGTAAACGATCAACTAATTAATAAATAAAAATAATAACAATTATATATGTTAAAAATCTATTTAAAGTATAAAAAATCAATCTAATATAAACTTATAAGGACCTCACAATTCATATAAAAAATAAAACATAATAAGAATCTAACACCTTATATAAATTTAAATAATTAAAAAAACTAAGACTCAAAGATATTTTCATTACTCCAAATTTATTGACTCATTATACTAAAATGCTACAAGATGTACTATTTTTATATAAAAGGCAAAGACAAAAAAGATTTACCAAGTTCTCTTCCGTTTTCTCTATAAGAAGTTTGTATTATAAGTTTATATATGTTTCTCAAAAGCCTCCTATCCAATATATCACTCAACGGCTGGTCAATTGCCATGAGAGACTAAGAGGAAGCCGGGTTAGTCACTAGAGAAAGGAGCAGGAGAAATAACAGAGAAGAAGCACTGCACCAAGCTGCCACTGCCCTATGCCCCATTTGCCATCCCTTGGTTTGTGGGTGGTCGATCAAAAGAAAATACCCAATGTCACTTATAATTTAGGGTTTGTTAGGTGGGTAGTGGGTACTTACTTTAGGCATTTGAGTTAGGTTAGGTGGGTTACTGGGCTTGGGCATTAAGGTTGGACGGTTATTAGACTGAGGTAGTAGGTAAATTATAAGTATATATAAATAATTAAATATAAGAATGGTGATGAGTATTATATATATTAAATCGGGTAATGGGTATGGATAAGGAAATACCCATACCCTACCCACGTAATAAATGAGCGGGTAAAATTACCCACTTAGTTTACTCTTTACCCATTTATTAATTACCCGCCCACGAATTTTAGATCGGGCGAGTGGGTAAAGCGAGTAAATAGTTACCCATTGACAACCCTAGGCACAAGTGTGGGCTGCCGTGGGCACTTGTAGGGCTACATGCCTCGCCTGGCCTGGCCACAAACAACTCATTAGCCTAACCCACGCATTTCACGCCTAGGGCCTAATCCCAGACACACTCGTCAAACCTGCCTTTAAAAAGGTGATTATTTAATGTGAAATATCAATGGCTCTCGTACATTGTCATTAAAAAAAGCTTTCAACCTTGACACATACTTACCCACATAATAAATAGGCAAATAAAATTATCCACTTAATTTACCCTTTACTAATTTATTAATTACTTACCTATAAATTTTAAATTAAATAAATAAATAATTATTCAATAACACCCGTAAGTATAAATGTAAGCCGCCGCGGGCACTTAAAGCCACAAACAACTCATTAGCCTCACCCACGCGTTACACGCCCGGGCCTAATCCCAGACACATTCGTCAAGACTTGACTTTAAAAGGTGACATTTGATGTGAAATGTCAATGGCTCCCGTACATTGCCGTTAAAAGAAGGCTTTCGACCTCGGCACATACGAATATTTCTGAGCCATGCATTCTCATTTACACCTGAAGTCCCTGTCAGCATCCCAATCCCATTTCTCTTCTAAATAACCATTACCAGGATGCAATAATGCACCGGACCTTGTAGTCATTGTAGACCACCTAAGCGCGCGGTTCATGTTGCCTGCTTCGACCATCTTGCTCATCTTCATCCTTGCCTCATCTTCATCCTCGACGTCACCATGAGAACAGCCACGACGGTCATCTTGCTCATCTTCATCCTCGCCGTCACCATGGCCAGCGCCTTGACTGCTGTGACTGCCGCCAATAACCTCACCACGGTCCTCCTCCACTGCACCGCGCCTGCGACACTTTTCATTATTATAGCCTCTTTCCTCTTCTTCCTCCATCTCTGATGTCGCACGATAAAGAAGACTAATTGCACCCTTTTGCTCCCCCCGGGCCCGTCCCCGTAGCCCATCTTTGGCAGCCTCCCGGAGATATACCGCAATAGGCCTGCCTTCCGGTGGATCCTGAGCATTATGAAGGAGATGTACACCAATATTGCATGCATTCGCCTTGGCAACGTGCATGTGATCCCAGTGAGTTGCCCCGACATTGCCTGCAAGTTCCTGAAGAAACAGGATGCAAACTTCGCCTCCAGACCCATTACCATGGCCACAGAGTATTCGAGCAGAGGGTTCTTATCTATTTCAGATGTACCGTGGGGAGAACAATGGAAGAAGATGAGAAGGGTCGTTGCCTCTGAGGTGATCACTCCAGCGAGGCTACTCTGGCTTCACAGTAGGAGAGCAGAAGAAGCGGACAACCTCGTTCGATATGTCTACAATCAGTGCAGAAGCCCCTATGTTCATGGCAGGGTGGTCGATATTAGGGTGGTAGTCAGGCAATACAGTGGGAATGTGATAAGGATGATGATGTTCAACAAGAGATATTTTGGAGAAGGAAGGAAAGATGGAGGTCCGGGGGCCGAGGAGGTAGAGTATGTGGACGCTTTGTTCACTGTGATTTCTCTTCTGTATAATTTCTGCGTGTCGGACTACATGCCTTGTTTTAGGTGGTTGGACTTGAATGGGCATGAGAAGGCCATGAGAAGGGCTATAAGTGTTGTAAACAAGTATCATGATCCAGTGATTGATGAGAGGATCAAGGAGTGGAGGAGCGGGCTCAAGACTGAGCCGGAGGATTTATTGGACGTACTAATCTCACTAAAGAATATTAGTGGAAAACCGCTGCTTACGACAGAAGAGATCAAGGCTCAGTGTGCGGTACAATTTCCATTTTTTTTTTCGGTACCTTATTTTTACGAAATAATCAACATATTTTATTAACTTATCACAACCCTCGACTTTCATTTTCATCACTTCTTCCTCTTCTTCTTGGCAGCAGAGGAGCTGCCATTGTACCTCTAGTTGGCCGCTACAGATTGGCACACACGACATCCACATCCAGCTATTCCTGGCCCGGCTTGATATGGCCTAGCAAGGCCAAGCGAGGAGGCCAGAGGCCGTAGCTTGGCTTTCTGGCAATGGCCAAACCTAGCCGACCATGACCAGAGGTCACGACCTTGCCAGACTAGGCCAAAGCTAGCAGTGATCAGGATGCCAAGCTAGATATGATTGTAGCTGCTTCTAGTGGCAATAGCCTCCCGGACCTAGTCACATTGGGCCAGAACTAGCTAGCTCGAGCATGGCCTCTTGGTCACGACCAGGTTAGGGCCTGGTCAAATCTGGTCATGTAGACTTGGCAATGGCAAGAAGAAGCTTGGACAAATCTAGCCGCCACCGTCTTCTGTTGCGAAGTGCGGTTTAGTAAGCAAAAAATATCATATTTTATGTGGTACATAAAAAAAATTAAAATATTTATTAGGCGTAAATGAAAAAATGGTACTAAGGGGATTATATTGATGATTAAATTCATCTAGTCACATCATATTTTTGAACTAAGAAAGTGCATTGAGCAATTAATTTAGACCACTAGAATTAAATATAATCATCTGTCAAAGCCCATATTAAATACAGAAGCAAACTTTCAGTAGCATAATGGGGTCATCAATTAGAAGCCTGCCGCATTCTATAGGTAGGATCAAACAGATGCTTATTTATCGAATTTGATAGTTTTTAACTTAATATTATAGTGAGAAATGAGACAGATTGATATGTTTATTATAACGAGGTATTTCTTAGAACATCAGGTATGTGAGAAACAAAAATAATATTTGATGTAAGGCCTTCAATTAAATCAAATAATTTTGCATTTCATGATTGCTTACGTCAAGAAGTTATCACGGTTAAGGTCATATACTCTTTATATATATATATATATATATATATATATATATATATATATATATATATATATATATATATATATATATATATATATATATATATATATATATATATATATATATATATATATATATATATATATAACTGCAAAAAAATTTAAGCGCCCAGGAACAAAGATCCAACTGCTTACGTTACTTATTGTATATATATATACAATAATAGAAGTTTGAATGTCACCACTAGGTGGGAATAATAGGGAGTGGGGTAATAAAATAATGTTAGTGACATTGGTATAGTTAATTAGTTCATTGTTTTGTTGGTTACTTTTGTGTTGCTTTGTTTAATTTTGATGTTAGATCATTTGAGTTAACACCTAGATATTATGTAGATAGTTGGTGGTAGTTAAACAAGTGCAATCAATATATAGCCGGACCATTAGGGATCCACATGTAGATGATGTGTTGCCAATCATTGAACGGTTGACTCAGGTGATGCAAGCTCACCAACGAGGCAACCATCCTAATGGAAAACGGGATTAGTTGACCCTAGCAAACTTGAAGAAGTTGGCATCTCCAACCTTGATGGGCAAAATGGATCCCACTAAAGCAAACAACTGGAAGTTGCATATGAAAAAAAGAATTGTGTCAAGCAGTGTTTAGAAGAAGAGAATACCCGCTTAGCTTTGTTAACTTTCAATGGTAAAACTTAGCATTGGTGGCTTTCTGTTGTGTGGCAGCAACAGTTCCATAATCAGGTTGATATTTCATGGGGAACATCTTAGTTACTTTTAATGAGAAGTATTTCCCTCTGCATGTGCATAAAGAATGGAATAAGATATTTTTAAACTTGGAGCAAGGAATTATGACTGTCACCTAGTATGACACTTAGTTTGTGGAGCTGGAAAGGTCTACTCTTCGTCTCTTTGATGATGAGTATGAGAGGGAAAATAAGTTTGAAGACGGACTGAAACTTTACATGAGGAGGCAAGTAGTGCCTTTTCGACATAGAACTTTAGCGAATGTCATGAAGACTGTCATAGTCATTGAGAACGGCTATGAGGGCTGCCATAGTCATTGAGAAGAACAACTATAGGAGGAGGGAGCAGCGAAAGTGTGATAGGCAATGTAATCTTAAGTTGACCGCAATCAAAGGCCCCATTGAAAACTAAGAAATGCCAGTAACACTTCGTGCAATTACAGGTCAAACAATTTGGGAAACAATTCCCTCTGGAACAATATTAACAACAATTCCTGATGATATAAATAAGAAAATATTTTCTAGACCAAGACCAGGAGCCTCAAGATGAACCAACATAGGCTCATAACATAGTATATAAGAGGACTATTGAACATAGATAGGGAGTTGCCCTGTATGCAGCATTTTCGGAACCCTATGTAGGCTAGTATGAGGCTCTTGTCATAGAGCCTGGTCAAGCTAGACATGTCTATATAAATATTGGAATGATACCTAAATAGCCTAACATGTACACTCGCTTGCATGAATATTATTGAATCTGTCTGCCCTGACTAGGTTTCTATGACTTAAAGTCCTCCAGCATGGTACATAACAAAGATAGCATAGTACATAGATAGAATGCCCTCTATGCATAATACTAGGGATCATCCTATGTACCATAGTGACATACTTAAGACTTTGGTCGTAGAAACCGGTCATGAAAGATTTTCTGAAGTTATTAATTCGTCCTTCGTGTTTACATAGAAGTGAAACATACATAAAGGCCATTTTTTGTTATTGCTTAACATGCATTAAGATCACATAATTAATTGACCTAATTGGAATATGATCTTAACATCCATAAATGTTCCATACAGGATTTGATTTATGCATCAATTGACAATCCATCAAACGCAGTGGAGTGGGCGCTGGCCGAAATGATCAACAAACCGGAGCTTCTCCACAAGGCGGCTGAGGAACTGGATAGGGTAGTGGGGAAGTCTAGACTCGTTCAAGAGTCTGATATCTCACACCTCAACTACGTCAAAGCATGTGTCCGGGAAGCCTTCCGGCTCTACCCCATCTTCCCCTTCAACCTCCCCCACGTCTCCATCTGTGACGCCACTGTCGCTGACTATTTCATCCCGAAGGGCAGTCACGTCCTCCTTAGCCGGTTGGGCCTCGGGCGAAACCCCAAGGTCTGGAACGAGCCACTGAGATTTTGGCCTGAACGCCACTTGGGCTCTCAGGATGTGGACCTGACCGAGCCCAACCTCCGGTTCATCTCATTCAGTACCGGTCGGCGTGGCTGCATGGGAGTGCAGTTAGGTAGGGCCATGACGGTAATGCTGCTGGCGAGGCTATTGCAGTGCTTCTCGTGGAGCCTGCCCCTTAATGTGTCTGACATTGACTTGTCCGAGTCCGAAAACGATCTCTTCCTCGCCAAGCCTGTGTGTGCGCTGGCTACGCCCCGTTTGCCTACGGAGCTTTACCCATCAAATTATTAGCTTGGAAGTGCCTCCCCCGTGAGTTCATTCAAAAGATGGACGCTAAGTATAATAAGATGTCATTGTTGTTCTAATCAGTTAATAACACCATTGCCCAAGAAAAATTTGCACTCTGCGTGATCTGGTGCATAAGATCTGCAAAGGATGTGGTGAAGTCAGAAGTGTAATTTTGCCACTTATTTTTAGGTTTGCTTTACGGTTAAAAGTCAATAAAGTTCACGTTTTGTGACAATTAGTCCATCCCGTGCTTTTCTATCTTTTTCTCCTTTTTAAATTTGACACTACATTGCAGGAAATAAAATATTATCCGTATTTTATCACAAAACTCTCACTCTCACTATTAGTATCCCTCTCCCGCTGTTTCTTATCACTAAACAAGTAAATTATAGTTTTCTCTCTCTCCTCCCTTTCTCGATCATCACCACACTAGTTTGGGTCCGTTTGTTTTGCATAAATCTGAATATGAAAAATTATCTCAAATATTTAAAAAGACTATTAATTAACTAAATTTTATTTTGAGTACGAATCTAAATACATTCACTTTTTTTAGTTTTCAAAATGATCTCTTTTTTACTTTGTATAAAAATATTTATTGCAACAAAGATAATATGTATAGAAAAAGTTCAACATCTACATTACTGGGTGTTTACGCTCGATGCCCACCATAACATCCATTTGTCGAGCATCAAGATTATCTTTATCAATTTCAATTATGTGAGAATCCTAGTGCTAGTTGAGCCTTTGCACGTTTTTTTCATATTAATTGCATGTTGTGATTTAAAGTGAGAAGATTTCTAGTGGGTTGAAACTACTAAGCACCCCCTAAATTTTCAAAAAAGAACATGTAAACGTTCCAAAACTGCTTCATATAAAATAACACGAACTTGTGAATTCACCACGTACTCTGGCTTTAAGAAAAGACTATTATTACACAAAGAATAATTAACATTATTCCACATGATAAAATTTGCACAACCTTTGCTCTTAACATGGCATCAGCAAGAACTTCAATCACAGACAGGGAGTTAGTCAATTAGTGTAACGCCCCAACCCGTATCACCCGATTTGGACTGGGGGTTAGTTCGAAAAACACAATCGGAGATTATAAAATAAGCAGAAAAATTAAAACCGACTGACCAGGAGTTGCAAACTCTGAGTGCGAGAGTTGTAACGTTCATCTGTGCACTACGGAGCTTTAACGTTCCATTGTGCGTAGATCAGAACAAACCTAATTTTATAACTAATTTGGATCGGGCCAACGTTATTTTATCGTTGGTTGCCTACGTACATATTAGATACCATCTCTGACATTATTCCAATATGATTGGATCCGAACGTAGTTCTGCCTAACGGTTAATACATTCACCAGACATCAGAAAATCATATATGATCAAATACGTATACTTTATATCCGAATAATTCATTCGGAATCCGACGGAAATCTTATAACTCATCAGAGTCAAACAGAAGCCAATAAATCAATAAAATACACTTCTCACATAGGCGAGAAGAACACTAACAAAACACACATCCCACTCTATCATAGAGCGGAGTAGAACACACTACAGAGCATGTTGGATCATATCAAATCATATCAGATTTTATCCGATCATATTGGTCATATCAGATCAGAATATGTCAAGTCATAGCAAAGCATTTTAGATCACAACAGAATAAATCAAAGTAGGTAAAATAGAAACATATCAGCATGTATCACATTATAGCAAATAATATATTTTAATTAGTATATTACTAATTAAGATGTGCAGTCATATAAAACATATTAAACTAGAAGGTCAAGAAAGCGTACTCTCCTTCAATTCTGGAAGTGGCGATGTTCAGAGTTGCTTGTTTCCTCAGAGCGTCCGCCCTTTCTGATCCGAAGACTGCGGCCAGAACCTCCTGTAACTTCAGAACACTTTACCCTTCCTGCGTCCGAAGACAGAAGACAGAACCTCCCCTAACCCAGAGACACTTTTTCCTTCCTGCGCTCATAGGTGACGGGCAGAACCTCCCCTTGCCCAGAGACACTTTTCCCTTCCCGTGCCTTTAGGCAACAGGCAGAACCTCCCTTTACCCTTGGGATGTTTCTCTTATATAGCATTATTAATTCAAGGAATGGATGCTTCCATTGTGTTGCTCACCCTCGAATTAGCTAGGAATGCCTCTTGAACGACTCGAATCGGACTTAAAATGAGTAAGAAATGAAGAACGGAAGACAAGAAAACGTGGAAGAATCTTTCCTTACAGAATCTCCCATTCGCCCAGGATGTTTCCCCTATATAGGGTTGCTAACTCGAAGAATTGACGCTTCCATTGATTAGAACACCTTTGATTTAGCTAAGAACACATTTTGAACGGAAGAAAACGGACGCAAAATGACTCCCGAAACTCCTCCGGAATATTGAATGCAAATGACTATTTATAGTTGAATGGCATGCGAGTGGACGGAGGAGAATGGAATGTGCGTGCACGTGCTCGTGCCATGTGGCGCATGCTGAATGGACAGAAACCAAGGTCGGCGTGCATGGCACGCGCGTCATGCGCACCGCCTCACGTCGCGCATGGCGAGCGCGATCACGCCGCGCATCTGACGCGCGCATTGTGCAGTAAGCCTCGCGGATGGCCGCGATTGCGCGGCTCCCCGGCGGGGCTCAGGCACAGCTCGGCTCGACTCGGCTAATGATGTCAGCTATTTCATCCTTTCTTGAATATTTTATTATTATTTCATTCAAATACAATTTCAACTTCAAACTGCGATAACTTTTTATCCCGAAGTCAGAATTGTATGATATTGGTACCGATGGACTCACGTCGACGAGCCCTTCAAAACTAGATGCACATGGGTAGGTTATCTCACACTTTTAAAGTGAGTCCCACCCATTTGGCATGTTTCCCGAGGTTATAACTTTCGTTCCTGGACTCCAATTCATGTGTTTGTTTTATTTGTTATGCTCGTTACTTCAAGCTCTAATCAATTATAGGAATTTTATCTCTTAAAACCCCCTAAAATTACATAGTTACCCCTAACCATCTTGAGTTAAGCATAATTAGAACACGGGTTACCACAATTAGGATTTGAAAATAAAATACTATAATTTTTAAAAAAATTGTTAATCATATTGGATTGTCTACACTATATTTACAATCCAATGTTAGTTTATAGCATTAGTGGATTATACATTTGATTCATGTATTTAAAATACAAAGTTAGTCAATAAAATAGAGATTCTAGCTTACCTGGATTTCACAACATGAATTATAATGTAAAAGCAAGATTTCACAACACCACCTTTGGAGGTGGTATTGGAAAATGACGAAAGGCCTGCTCCCTTATTAGCTAGGGCAACGTAGTGGAAAAGGGGAGGCTACCATTCGCACTGGGGAGTTGGTTGCCATTATGAAATGTTGATTTCTTCAATCTTGCGTTGTAATAAATGACATTATGAAATGTTGATTTCTTGGCCATTTCCTAACCGTTCTCTTATATTGGAGGACCTCCCTCTATCTCAACTCCAAATGCGCTTGCATGCCTTGGTTTTTTATGTGAATTTTCTCTCCAGTTGATGTGTGGGTTCTAGATCTTTTGTATGGGTGGGTGAATTTGTTATATTTGGTTGGTGTGTTATAAGTTTGGAGTGCTTGATTTATGTTTTCACTCTGATGCAAAAAAAGAGAAAGAGCTATTAGTTCAGTCATGGTAGTTTTTTATTTGCTATGCGGGTCAGCATAGAGAAATTTGAAACAGTCAAAAGATTGTTTCTTTAGCCCCATGAAGATAGTATTTTGATAAAAATACCTACCTAACTAATGTCTTGCAATTGATATCCTTATTCCTCCCCATCTGATTTCTTCCATGTCCACTCTCAATCATGTAGATAAATGAGTAGCTTATACTGCTGGTTAAAGAAAGCCATATTTTCTGTATTAGGTGTCATCCAATTGCTTCATGTCTTTATTATTATATAACAAATAAGCACACACGTTGAAATCCATGTGATATTCTTATTGGTTTTTGAGAGAGAGAGAGAGAAGAGGGAGGTGGATTTTGTTATTTTTCTATTATGTTCATTGATGAGGGTTTATGCGGGATTATGTTGGGTTTTTACTAGTACATCTGCTTCCTAGTTAGTTCTTTCTAATTGTATTTTTAATCTTGAGGCTTTTGAAGTTCATGGGTTAGAGAGCTTTTTGCCTTATTTTTCATGGTAATTGTGTATGTTTGAAATTGTAATAATTATGTATGTTTGGATCATTTTTCATTGCTTTTGATAGCTTGCATCATTTTGTGTTGCTTTTGATGGGTGGTTTCTGATGAGTTAGTTTCTAATTATTCATAAATATGGCACATGAAGGAAGGAGAGGGAAAGGTAAAGGTAAAGCAAATTATGAGCAATGGTCATCTGTAGAGACTAAAGAGCTTATTAAACTATTTGTAGATGAAGTTAAGCATGGAAATAGATTGACCAATGATACTTTTGGAAAGAAGATAATAGTTGAGAATGTACTTCCAAATTAAATGAAAAGTTTAATTCTCATAATTAGGAATTTTGCTCTACACCTGTTTGGTCTACATATTTGAAAAAAACTTAAGCAGGGATCATGCACACACAACTGAATGTTGACCTTGCTGGTTTTGAATGGTTTACAGGCCCACATGTGAAACTAACTACGGGGAGATTTTGAATATTGTTTTAGTTGTTGTCATCCAACTCCAGAGATTACGTAGCATCATGAATTTTAACTTAAATGTTACTATTGGGAGCTTATTTCAAGCTTCACAAGATCACAAGTTATTGTGTTTTATGGGAATTGATGATGGCAATATGCACTCATCTGCCTGCAAAAATACAAATTAGATGTCTTCTCTAACTTGGCTGATCAAGTTGTTGAAGATATACATTGTGGAATAAAAATTTGGAGTGGCATGCTTCTTACCTTGCTTTCTATACTTTTGAACACTAGCTTAGACTTTAAAACCACGTTTCAAATTTTTTTAAAGATCATCCACCCTCATTTCTATATGAAACTCAAGTGAAAGTAGTTTTTGCTTGTTGTGCATTGCATAATTACCTTTGCAGGGAAAATAGTGAAGATGTATTTGATCCTGATCATGAAGAGGATGAAGCACCACAAAATATTCCACTAGATCCAAATGTAGATTCTGATTAAGATAATATGGCATCTCAAGTGGAACAAAGGGCAGCAGCTACATGAAGAGATGAAATAGCTATATAAATATGGAATGACACAATGTTTATGACAATGAGCTTATAAATTTACTATTGCATTGACTTGGGTGGGGTCTTGTGCATCATGCATATAACATTTTTATTAAAAACATTGATTTCTTAATATAAGTATTTTTACTTTATGTGATAATAACATGTTTGATGCTACTAGACTCTAATAAATTATAGATTAGTCACATTTGAAAAATGTAGTTAAAATAATTTTAGGAGCTGAATATTTTGAAATCCAATAGTTCAAATCCAAGGATTCTAGCAATACAAGATTTGAGCATCCATATATTTTTAAATTTGGCAGTTCAAATTCAGAAATTTAGATTATATTCTAAATCCAATATTTTAAAATCTTGATTGACTAACCTCTTGTTAGACATTCCAGAACCCCTCCACATGACTTAACTCAAACTTGTGAATTCACTAGATACTCTGACTTTAAGAGAAGACTATTTTATTATATGGTAAATTTTGCACCAGCAAAAACTTCAATGACAAAATCATGTACACAAATACATTAAAAGATCCCACATTGCCATTGGAATAGATTGCACAAATCCAAGATCCATACATTCCATTTCAAATGGCATAAAGCCACTAGCCAGACATTAAAAAGAAAAGATGAACCTCTTCAAATTGGAAAGCCTGTTCTCCATCTAACTATTAAAATAAGGGATGATAAGATCCCAAAATAAAAACAGTCTACAACGAGAATCACTACATACTAAACTTCTATACTGAACCAATCAACCCAACTTCATTTGATCAAGAACACAAACAAGATCAGTCATCATTATACTTTCTCCGTAACAACCATAAAAATGATATGTTCAGAGCAACCTCATAGACAAAATAACCCCATTTAACGAAGGTTAAGTGGATTAACATGACATCTACATGCGGGATGAATCATGCCATGAACAAATTTAAAAGATTTTAATCATGTGAACCTAAATGAATTCATGATGATTAAATATAGATAGATAAAAAAAAGTGTTCTGAACATTATTGTCAAGATATAGAAGACAATATGCCTCTGCATGCAAGAAGAAAAAGCCAAGAACAAAATACAAATTCTGATATTAGGAAAGGTAAAGATGCTTGATGCACATTGTGCATTGCCGATCTAGCGTTCAAAGCATGCACTTGGCTTTTGACTCAGTAATGGCCACAGATTTTTCCACAGTTTCAATTTCAGTTGTCTTCAGCCAAGCAACAAAAAGTAAAAATATGTGATCCTGGGAAATTTTTAATTTAATATTCTAGACTTTAATTCATTTGATATTTACTTTCTATGTCTTACATTAATAACTTCATTTAATTTTTTAAAATAAATTAAAAAACAAAATGGACCATAAAAATGACATGTTCAAAACAACCTCATAGGCAAAAAGTTCGACACCAACCGAGTTCCTCCCGAGTCTTGCCCACGCTGAAATGGATAAGGTGCGGTGATGAACTAGCCACTCTGCCTCTTCTAGACTTCCAGCCTTCTTTAAATTTAGCAGCTGTACTTGTTCCGTCTATTTGCTGCAATGTTTTAAATTCATCTACTTCTTGTATGTTGAATTGGAAATTCCCTCACAGGGCATTAGTTATTTTGTATTTTAAATTGTTGTATTTCAAAACTTCGATTTCAGAACACAGACAAAAGTCATGCATTTCAGAGCCCATATTTCCAAATGCATCCCAGAATCTTGGGTTTTTAGAATGCATAATAGCACATATGACAAGATCCAACTTTCATCTAAATAAAAAATATAAAATATTAATCTACAAAACTTGGAACATCTAAATACAAAATATTGTTGCGATCATATTTTCCCAAGACAACTATTGATTCTTGATTTCTATAGTTCATTAAAAGCCACACTGACCTTAATGTGTCGACAAATTATGACAGTTCTTCATATTCCCGTTAAAAATGTTTAAACTTCCTAACCTTACAATATTCAAAACAACATTTTTAAAATAGATCAATACGGATTGGTGGCTGGGTCTGGTTTTTCAATTCAACCAGCCATAAATCTGGTTCAAATGGAAAAAGCCTACAAGATACACTGAATAAAATTGATAGCTTTGCACAAAAATATTTGGCATACCTAAAAATGACCAAATCAAAGAACATAAAAATGAAAAACTATTGGCAGTGCAAGTAAATAAACCAACTAACCTTCATTTGCTTTGAGAATACATTAGAGTGAAAGCAAATATGCCATGTGGAGACATACATTCGCCTATGGTAAAGGAATGACCTCTCAAGTGCACATGAATAACTATGATAAAAAAGCTGCAATAAAGAAGCATCATAAAGAGTCTCCAAATGGTACAATTGAGGTTGTAATGCCAGAAGCTAGCATGCCTTGCCTCATCTGGCTGAAGATTAAAAATATTTTACAGTGGTCCCGGTTTTTTATGGACCTCTGTGGGCCCTATTTCTCCACAAACATTCTTTTTCTTGCATTTGCTCCAGCAAACCCATTTAAAACCCTGTCAATAGAACATTTTTCAATTGATCAAAGACCTGCATAGAATTAAAACTGTTAAAAATTTACTGAAAACTCTTTACAAGTATTAGAACCAAGTCTCCTAAAGAAGGACAAACAATGAATATCAACCAAACTAAACCAAGACGCTCTTGCATGCACGTGCATGATTTAATATATAGGCAAATGCTTGTAGAGGCACATGCATATGTAGGGATCATGAAATGAACTTGGGACCTCATGGCTCAGATATTATGCACCAAGTCTAAAAAGCTTGAGTCGTTAGGATATGACCAACAATGGATATCAATGAAACCAATTAAAACCAAACTAAACTAAATAAACAATGGCCTTTGGCGAGAACTTGTCCAGGTTGGACTTATTTCTTGGCATAATTAGTCACAGGAAAAATTATTCAAAACACGATTGGTGTCTTCAGTCAACCAGAATTTTGATATTGAACCAAACAATCTTCTCACGCAATCATTAAGAAAATAAGGTAAGATAAGTATGTTCAAAATGGGCATAACCTATATATCAGAAAGAGATTTTTACTATCATCATCACGAGTTGATAACTAAAATGCACATTGTCAACATATCTCAATAACATTACCTGTCCTGTGGGCTATTCAAAGAATACCAGTTGGTTCCAGTTTGACCTTGACCTTGGTAATTCCTAGCCTGGCTCGACGGCGACAACAACACCTGCCCTGCCACCATGTAGGTCCTCCCCTCCAAGGACTTCGTCCCCAACCTACTTAAGACCGGGCACACTTTTGAACTGTAAGTATATCCTGATCAGGGTGAAAGCACATGCCAACCTATCCAATCCATTGTGGATCTATAATGGAAGTATGGAAATTTCCCTCCAAGTCTAATCATCCAAAGAGTCCCTTCCATTGGTCCATTGGTTGTGCCATTTGACTGTGTTTGGTAGGCACTAGAGTATCAAATCATCCACTTTCCATGTCGATAATTTAACCTGCAACCAAGTCGCCCACCATCAAATTTATAAGAAGAAAACATAAGCTTCTGCTTTAAAATCACCATGCTCCCACAAATCTACTTTATAAAACGAAGATGGCACAAGCATAACATCGAACATATGGGGTGCTAGCTATCATACTTGGTGGATTGAGGGCAAGTGGCTAAGGCAATTGGCTGCAACCACCGATGAATCGTAGCCGGGTAGGGCGTGCCTGACCACAGGTGCCCAGCCACATCCATGCAAGCCACATGTGGCTAGAAAGTTGTAACGACCCGTTTACCGGTTACGCTTAACTCGGGTGGGTTAAGGGTAATTCGGTAATTTTATGATTTAGTGTCGGGGGTTTCAAGGGATGAAACCCCTGTGGATGAGTAGAACTCGGAGTAACGAATGTGATGAATCGAAGAATGCGTGAAACGGAGGTCGGGAGCGAAAGCTACAGCCTCGGGAAGCGTGCTGCATGGGTGGGGCCCACTCAAAAAGAGTGGGATAACCTATGTAGTCTTGTATCGAAGGGCTCGTCAATACGAGTCCATCGGTACGTAGAACGCGCGATTCCGACTTCGGGGTAAGAAGATATCGTGCATTGAAGTTTAGGATAATTTTGGATTAAAATAATATGGAAAATATTCTTTTAATCACGTAAAAACAAATTAGCTGGCGTCAGCGCTGATGCCAGCAGCAGCGTCAGCGGCGCCGCATGGCGGGGGGCCCGCATGCCCGCATGGTGACCCGCGCGACGCGTGGTCACCCGCACGGCCGTGGGACGGGGCCCGTGTCACGGGCCGGCTCCCGTGCGACGCGCAGGAGCCTTCTGTCGGCCCGCGCGTCGCGGGGCCGGGCCCCATGGGACGTGAGCGCAGCACGCGGCCAGCACATCGTGCACCGTGCAGGTGCGTGACGCTTGGGGCGTGCGCCCCGGAGGCGTCTCGTACGCCTTTGGTTCTTCCTCTATAAATACCGGACTCCATTCTATTTTCGGGGAGAGTTTTCGGACTCGTTTGGAGTCCGTTTTTTTCCGTTCTTGAGGTGTTCCTAGCTAATTCGAGGGTGATCTAAGCAATGACATGGTCCATTCCTCAAGTAGGTGCTCCTATAAGGGAGGAACGACCCGGGCAAGAGGAGGCTATGTCCGCCGCCCTCCTACCCCGAGAGTGAGAGAGAGATGGCCCGGTGAGAGAGGAGGCTCCGTCCTCCGTTACCGGGCCAGATTAAGGGAAGTGGCCCGATGTAAGGGAGGCTCTGTTCTCCACCGAAGGGCCACGACATGTGAAGGACACCCCGAGTAGGGGAGGTTCTGTCCGCCGCCCACGGGCGCAAAAAATGAGTTCTCTGGGAAAGGGGAGAGTTGGTTGGGTTGTCTTGTAGTGCAAGACGATGAACGCGTGGAGGCTAGAGGAGGCTCTGTCTGCTGTCTCTGAATCTGAATGGGAGGACGCCCAAAAACGAGCGTCCCGAATACCGCTACCTCGGGAGACATCAGGGGAGTAAGAGTTTCTTACCTTCTATTTAATTATAGAATGACATGTGCTAGTTATGAGGTGTGCCGTCT
Source organism: Saururus chinensis (assembly GCA_035235625.1). Lineage (NCBI taxonomy): Eukaryota > Viridiplantae > Streptophyta > Magnoliopsida > Piperales > Saururaceae > Saururus > Saururus chinensis. The sequence goes on from CP141142.1 coordinate 29,734,042, forward strand.
CGCTCTGGGTTAGAGAGAGACGGGTTGTGCATGTGTTATATTATGATATGTGTTGCTTATATGTCATGTTGTGTGTCGTCTCCCTCTGGGTGAGAGAGAGACGGGTTGTGTGTATGTTTATATTATGTTATGCTATGCTTTTATGTCATGATGTGTGTTGTCTCGCTCTGGGTTAGAGCAAGACATGTTGTGTGTGTGTTCGGTCTCGGCTCAGTGATAGAGCGAGACCTATGATTGTGTTCCGTCTCACTCTATGATAGAGCAAGACGTGTGATGCGTGTGGTCTCGGCTTAGTGATGGAGCGAGACGTGTGATGTGTGGTCTCGGCTCAGTGATGGAGCGAGACGTGTGATGTGTGGTCTTGCTCTAGGATAGAGTGAGGAATATTATGATGGTCTTGCTCTGGGGTAGAGTGAGGCATGTTGTGGTGGTTGTGTAGTGCTCGTCTCTATAATAGAGCGAGATATGTATTGCTGGTGTTTTATCGGGTTTTTGTATTAGTTGTGTGGTGCTTATCTCTATAATAAAGCGAGATGTGTATTATTAGTGTTTATCGATTTTCGGACCCCCGGCCCAGGTCGGTTTACGGGTTGGGGCGTCACAAAAGCTACCGCTTTCATGGTCCCGCTTCCGGTCACCAACCAACTGGCCGACCAAATTTACTATTCAATGGGAAAAGAGGGAAGTGTATATGAGAGATGGGTGAATAAGAAAAGAAGAGAGAGAAAAGTGGTTGTGTCAGAGGGGAGGGAGAGGAGAGAAGAGATGGGTGGGAGGGAGGGAAGGCAAATACTTGGGAGAGATGGGATGAAGATTCTGGCACTGGCCAGTGCGACGCCCAGGACAAGAATGAGCCAGCTCCTGTTTTCTTTCACCTTTCCCTCCTTCGATCAGGCGAGGTGTGCATTTTCAATTACGAAGGGGGGAGGGTGGTAGTTAAAAATACATGGACCACGTACAAATTGGTCCTTTACATGCATTTTAAATGCGAAAGGTTTAAAATTATAATTAAATTGACTAATGCCATATTTTGAAATGTGTGAGTAAAATCCTAAATGACTAACATTATACTTTAAAATGCATCACCTAAATCCCAAACCACTAACACTATATTTTAAAATCGGTGAATTGTAATCTACAACATAAAACGACTAATGCCATGTCAGGAACAAAAATAGAGCCACTCCACTGCTACTAATTTTTTAACCGGATCTGACAGATTTTCACCATTCTCTTCTTCTTCTCCAACAAGTAGCAGCATTCGGTTTAAAAAAAAACCTTCAGGACTGTCGCTGAAGGTGTTTTTTATTAAAAACAAATCCAAAATTTACGGTACTAGACAACACCATTTCCAACATGTTATAATGTCTACTTCTTAAGAAAGAATCCACAATATGACACAAAAGATAACAATATGTAAAAGTGGACACAGAAAGAATCCACAGTCGGATTTGGTCGACTTCTTCATCACTCGTCGATGTCGTCACTACCCTTCAGAGACGGCCCACGACGACTTGAGGGGTGGAAGTCCTCATGGAGGAGGGGCTGATTACGGGTGTTTTTGTCTTGACGATTTTGAGCAACAGAATAAAAGCTGATATTTCAAGGTTTTTATCCAAAATTCTACTTCCTACTTCGACGTAACGATCCATACTCCATGCCCATGTGAATCACGAGATTAGATTATGGTTTAAAAAATATTTTTTAAACGAGTAATGCTAGTATGACGTTGAGAAATCAACGTAAAAAAATTACTTCATCTTTTTAAAAGACCCATCAACGGTTTGGTTTCGAGACACTCTCAATGATTTTTTGGGGACAACACTCGGACCATTGGTAGTGGCGGAGTGCCTTTCAAAATAAAAACATAAAAAGTAAAGAGAGAGAATGTGTGTGTGGTTGAGTGATTGTACCAAACAATAAAAAGATAAAAAACAGCTGGTTGCCAATGCGTGTCGGTGTTTTAAAAACCGGACAACGGGTTGGTTTAAGTAAAAATCCGGGTTGGTTTAACCTGGCCGGGTTAGAGTGACCCGGTCGGTTAAACCGCAAACCTGACCTACTGGTCTGGTCTAGTTTTCCAAAAAAAAATAAATGAATGGGGCGAGTCGTAGAGTCGGGCAAAGTATACAGTAAAATATTGTTCATCTTCTCATCGCAATATCACGTTGTGCAGCTTGTGCATAGTGCGACTGGTCTGGTGACTACGAAATTGGGGGCCTCGGGGCACTGCCTCCATTGATAGAGGCAAACTCCTCTTCTCCGTCCGTCCAGAGATCTCACCGCCGATTCCGTCCAAAGCTCGATTCCACAGCCGCTTGAATCTCATAGTCACGGCCGGCGAACAAATTTGGGCGATTTGGACCGGCGGTGTCCTCTCCGGCTAAAATCTGTCTCCGGCGAAGATCTCCCTCCGTCGAAAACCCATTTTAGGTAAAAATCCCTCATTCTCTTCTCATCCATTCTCTGCCTCATCTGCTATTTTTTTTTTCACACCACATTGCTTTTTTCTCCCTTACAGCCATATTCAGTCGGAAGAGTTTAGGTAAGACTTTCAAAGCGACTCTCAACAGGAGAATACACTTCTCCGCTGGGCTTAGTCCGTTCTCCGCCTGCCGTTTGTGCAATTTTTTCTCTCATCCGGTCCAGCAGCTCCAGCACGATCTGATTGGAAATTTAGTTCCCATTCTCACCTTCCCCTGTCGCTTGAGTGCCGAGTTTGCTACTTTGCCGACTGCCTAATTACATACTGGTATACACTATACACTATACAACGTAACAACATTATTTACTATCATTATTTACTGGTAATCTGGTATACACTACTATGCTAAGTTATGTTTTTTTTCGGTGTTGACGGTTGAATGTTGATTTATTTTGGCTAATATTTATTATCATTTAAATTTACAAATAGTAAAATTTCCAATTCATTTTGGCTAATATTTATTATCATTTAAATTTACAAATAGTAAAATTACCAATTCATTTTTTATTCATTTTGGCTAATATTTATTATCATTTAAATTTACAAATAGTAAAATTGTCAATTCATTTTTATTGTTTAATTTAGACTAATAGACTTAGAAGTAAAAAGTGGATGATTGTTTTAGATTTAAAATTCTGAATGTTTGTTTAAGTTTGAATGAGTAGTATATGTTTAGATGTGGTTGGAATGAACAATAGTTTGAATTGTTAAATAGATTTAAATAAGATTTTAAAGCAGGTTTAACTAAATTTTTTTTTAGTGTTACTGCCAAACTAGTGCAAAAAATTATTGATGATGACATCATCACCCGAGTCAACCCACGGTTCAACCGGGTCGACCTAACCAGTCACTAATCTAGGTCGAGGTCCGGGCCGGGTTTTAAAACATTGATGCGTGCTTGTTGCTGAAAGACAAAGGTGTGTGGCCGTGCTGTCTAAACTCACCAAACTGAAATCACTAAACTACAATAAAGTGCGAATATTATTAATCGTTCTTTTAAGTGCTTTTTGTTATCTCTTTCATATGCCTATTCACCAGCACTCTTTTCTCACCATCATTTCCTTCTTCCATGTTTTTTTTTATCCTTCTGTCGGGTTAGGCAACTGAGATACTCAGTTCAAGATCTATCAAATCTCTTAAATGATTCTGCCCATATTGTGGGTCGTTTAGAGGTATCCCACTTAGATTATACTTTCACCATCCCATATTAATATTTATATTTAGAAAAATAGTAATATTTATTGAGTAGTAAAACCTACATCTAAAAAGGTAAAATAAACTTATGATATATTTTTTGAAGTACTAAATCACTTAAATTGAAGAAAATAGATCTACTAATATGAACAATTTTTTTTACCAAATAGAACTATTAATTTTAGACAGAGAATATTTGTCTTGCCCCCCAATCCCTCGCCCCAGTTCGTTTCTCCCCCTTCATTTTCGGCTAGAGCAAGAGGCACTTTGCCCCTCCTCCCTCAAGAATAGCACACCCCTCATTTTCCAGCCGGAGCGAGAGGGCCCCCGCTTCTCTTCCCCCCATGCCTCCCACCCGGCTTCCAATTCCTCCCACCCCAGCTCCCTTCCTATCGGAGCAGGAGGGGCTCCCTACTCTATGCCCAGCTCCCCCTACCGGCCCACCAACCTCACCCTCCCTCCTTCCCTCTCCCACACTATTACAAAATGTATCATTAGCAAGCGTCGCTAATAACTACTACTTGCGATGCATAAATAAGTATCGCCACAAAATTACATATTAACGATACTTAATAATAAGCGCCGCTAATAGACACATATTAGTGCGCTTAATATAAAGCATTGCTAATACTAGATTTATTAGCGACGCTTTATAATTAGCGTCGCTAATATATGACTATTAGTGACACTTAAATCAAGCCTCGCTAAAAGATATTTATTTATTTTAAAAAAAATTATTACTATTAGCGACACTTTTATTTAACAATAGTGATGCTTGGTATAATGCATCACTAATAGTTATGCTATTAGTGACGCTTAATAAAAGCGTCCCTAATAGTAATGAATTTAAAATTTAGAACTATTTGCAACGCCGTTAACCTTGCATCGCCAATAGCATTGGTAATAGCAGTGCATGTTTATAAGTGTTGTTATTATCTTTATTAATTAAATTTATTTAATAAATAATTATGTAATAAATATTACAAAATTTAAAATAAGCTTCTTAAATATAAGACATTTTATTCAATATTTCACTATTTATATAAAATATGTTTTATTTCTTAAATTTTTTATTAATTTTAAAATATAATTTATAATAAAGGAGAGATAGTGAATAGAGCAAGAGAGAGAGAAAAGAGAGGAGGAGAGAGAGAGGGAGGAGAGAGAGAAAGCATGTGTATGAGGGGGAGAAAGTGTGCATGAGGGAGAGAGAGGGAAGAGAGAGAGTGTATGAGGGAGAGGGAGGGAGGAGAGAAAGAGGAGAGAGAAATATTTATTTTTTATTTTATATTTAAAAATTAATTATAAATAAATAATATATTAGTGACGTATATGATTATGCATCACTAATACACTTGTTATTAACAACGCATAATAATATACTTCACTAATACGCTTGGTAACAGTGACGCATATTCGTATGCATTGCTAATAACCTTAGTATTAGCGACACATTCATATGCGTTGCTATTGCCTTGTAATTTATGATATTAATTTTAAAATATGTAGAGAGAGAGAAAGGAGAGAGAAAGAGAGGGGGAGAGAGTGTGTGTGGGTGCGCGTAAGTATGAAAGAGGGAGAGAGACGAGAGAGAGTGTGTGTGTATGAGAGAGGAGAGAGAGTGTGTGTATGAGAGAGGGAGAGAGAGTGTATGTGTGTATGAGGGAGAGAGAAAGAGAGGGACGAGAGAGGGAGAGAGTGTGTGTATGAGAGAGAGGGAGAGAGTGTATGTGTGTATGAGGGAGAGAGAAAGAGAGGGACGAGAGAGGGAGAGAATGTGTGTGTATGAGAGAGGAGAGAGAGTGTGTATGAGGGAGAGAGAGGAGAGAAAAGGAGAGGGAAATATTTAATTTTATTTGTATATATTTGTTATTTAAAAATTAATAAAAAAATAAAAAATGTATTAGTGACGCATATGAATATGCGTCCTAATACGCTTGTTATTAGCAATGCATAATAATATACGTTACGAATACGCTTAGCATTAGTGACACATATTCGTATGTGTCACTAATAACCTCTGTATTAGCAATGTATATTCTTATGCGTCGTTATTATTTTGTAATTTATGATATTAAATTTAAAATATATAAAGAGAGAAAAAGGAGAGAGAGGAGAAAGAAAGGGAGGAAATAGGGAGAGAGAGTGTGTATGAGGGAGAGAGAAAGAGAGGGAGGATAGGAGAGAGAGAGTGTGTGTATGTATGAGAGAGGGGAGAGAGAGTGAGGAGATAGAAAGGAGAGGGAAATAAATAATTTTTATTTGTTTATAATTTTTTTATTTTAAAATTAATATAAAATAAATAAAATATGTATTAGTGATGTATAGAAACATGCATCATGAATATGCTTGGTATTAAGGACACATATTTGTGTGCATCGCTATTACCTTGTAATTTATAATATTAATTTTAAAATATATAAAGAGAGAAAAAGATGTAAGAGAGGGATAGATGGAGAAAGGAGAGAGAGATATCATGTTGTCACATCTCCTTTTCTTACGTTCTTGTTTACATGTTAACATGGGCTCAAATGAGACCAAACTATAAGTAGGCTAGTGAAGATTATAATGTACCCTTAATTCTCCAGTAGATTTGTCGAGCCGGACCACTTTTTATGACCAAGATAAGGTGACTAACATTAAGAAACTGCCACATCACCCAAAAATAAGGAGATAGAAACTTATAAACTGATCCAATAGTCAATGTGCTTCCCCCTTTCACTAGGTCCATTGGTCACGTGGTCAGGAAAACATTTTTCTTCTCTAATCTCACTTTCCTCCTTTTGTCTCTTTCTTCTTACATGACTCACCAACTACATGTTGAAATTCCCCCATATCATTCCCTTTTTTATTCTAAATTCTCCTCTTCGTCACCTTTCTCCCTTAACTACATACGACAACACTTGAAAACCTGATGATTTTGCTACAATTTCCATCTACTTGCCGAGAAATTATTAGGTGGGAGCAAGCCTTTAGAAATATAGTGCAGAGCACAAATCTTTGAAGAGTTCGTGGGCGTATGTGCTAACATGGTAGTCTTATATATAGAATGTGTCAATTTGCAATTTGTATTGAACACTATATCTTTCAGGTAGACGGGTCTAGCGTCACTAGGCTTTCATAACCAGTGCCCCTAAGCATGTTACATGGGGCTTCATAATGTGGTACAATAGAGGTGACCGCAACTTTTATGTACTATGCTATCCATAAAGGCTATAGTCGCCTCTATATACCACATTAAGAGCCCAATTTATAAATAAGGGCGTAGGTCACAAAGCGGTCATGAAATCATTGTTCTTTCAATGTACAATATAACAAAAAGTATTATTAGTGACGTTTTTATTAGCCATGGCACGATGGGAAGTGTTAGCTTCTTGCTGGCGGGTTCAGTGAGGCAGATGACTTGAAAGCTTCAATTGGTGCACCTGGGAAGTTGAGGTTTCTACAAGGGTGTTGTAGAATCAAGTGTGGGAGGCCTGTTAGCCCATTCACTTGACGGATGCTGAAAGGGGTGGCTACCCCTTTACCTGGTAGCGGACAACCAAGTTTGCTAGGCGACGGATAGCCTAGGCAGCCCCTTGGGCACGAATGGATGCTGGGATAGCACGGAAGGTGTTCCAGACAAGTTACTCGCTTTGCAGAGCAAGTTGAGTAGGAGTCCTTGCGCGGGCAGGACTCTTTCAGCGAAATTGGGTTCTACTTGGACTTAGGGGAGGACTCCTAAGGCGGAAGGAATTCACCTATGCTGGTTCGTTGCCCTCCTAGCTCGAGTAGGAGTTCGGGCAGCAAATTCCTAGGACGGATAGGACTCACACAAGTAAGCTGATCACACTCCTAGGGCAGATGGGAGTTAGAGTGGCTGGTTTCCTTGGATGGTCAGATTCTTGGAGGCAGCATGGCAATAGACTTGTAGCTGAAGACGAACTCTTGCAGGTTTCCTAATCTATGCTAGGGGTGGAATGCTTATGGGATGAGAGTTGGTCAGGAGAGAGATTTGTTCTTGCACATCAAACCAGAGAGCAGAGAGGAGAGCTCTCAGCCTCGTGGATTAGCCCTTTCCCTCTCCTTATCTTGTATTTTAGTAGACATAAATATAGTTTGGGTGGAGACCCTTGCACCAGGTTGGACTTGTGTTACTGTTTTGCTTGTGTTTCCCTTGCGCATACGAGTGGGAAGGGAAAAAAGTGGATGCTGGCTGCGCAGCGTAGTCAGGCCATCACGTATGCAAACGCTAGGTAAAGTTTTGTGCCCGTGATAAGGGGGAAGAGGGGAGAAAAGGTGCGGGTTGATGAAATGAGGAGGGGAAATGGCAGGCCTAGAAGGGAAAGGGGCGCCTAAAATGAGGATCATCAGTGACAGCTAAAGTTAACCATCGCAAGTGGAAATAATAACGGAAACACTAAATAAAAGAGACTACTCTTGACCATTAGCAACAGGTAATCCTTATGGCCATCACAAATATAGTTTTCTGAGATTGTTTTGGCCATCAGAGAATATACATCAATCCTGAGGTTTTTCAACTACCAGCTGAAAATTGAGTAAAAATTGAAAATTTAGACCATCCGGCTATTCGTCTCCCCTCCTCTGGCCCCTTCTCCTTTCGGCTCCCCCTCCCTCTCTCTACCTCCCTCCCCCCTACATCTTCCTGACCCACCTACCCTCCGGCTTGACTCCCTCGTTGAAGGTAGGATATGTGTTTTAAATTTTTTTTCTTATTAGTGAGCTTTTAAAAGTATTGTTAATAACTATTTTATATTTTTTACTTATTAGTGAAGTAAAAAAATCGTAAGTAAATTTTTTTTAAAAACATATTAACGAAAATTTTAAAATTAATTTTGGAAAATAATTTTATTTTATTAGCAATATTTTTTTTCAAGCATCACTAAGAAAACTTTTAGTGATATTTAAAAAATGACAATAATAATATTACTAGTGACGTTTTTTAAAGCATGACAAAAATTTATATTAGCGATGTAAGAAAAAACTTTACTAATAGTAGTACTCGTGGCAACACTTTTTCATATACATCATTAATTGCTGACACTATTAACAACATTTAAAAGCATTGTTGATAGTCTTGTCTTTTTTTCTTGTGGTATTTTGTTCAACTTAAAGGAGTCACCATATATGAAATATTATGCAATATAAATAAACTTATTTTGAACCCAATTAACTTATTTGTTTACAATAAAATAAGATTTCTTTCCAAAAATTTTTAATTTTTAAAAAATAATTCATTATAAATTATTATCATAAAAATACAAATAATATTTCTTATCCGTAAAAAAATAAAAAATTAATATAAAAAATCAAAAAAATCAAAATTTATAACATTAACATGTTAGGTTGGGTTATTATATGAAAAAATAATATATTTAAAAATAAGTATGAAAAACCCTAAAGTTAATAGTGTAACCATTTATAATTAATAGGTGGTAGAAAAGGTTTTTGCCCCCATGATAAAAGGGGTGTCACGATATCCTGCTGTTAATCCCCTCGGGTATGTATAAGGCCCCACCGTCATGCATACCTAGTAAATAAAAATGTTATCCCATGTAATTAAAATAGGGGTTCGAGCTCCATATATACCTCCGCTTTATAAAACATGTCATAGTTATCCCACCAATGCTTAATTGGTTAAAAAATACTATCAATTAGCCTCTTAGTTAAAAATTATCCATTAATTGACGTATTAATAAATAATTTTTTATAAAATAAAAGTAACAATTACAATGGGTTTTTTAGCCACAAATATATATATATATATATATATATATATATATATTAAAAGTAATATAAATTAAAATTATATTAATAAATTAATACTTTCTACATAAATAAATTTTTGAAAGAAAATTTTATTTTCATCGTAATTATTAATACATAATAATATTTTTGTTGGTATTTTATTGTTAATAAAAAGGCTTTGTTCAAATAAATAGAATTATATACTAAAATAAAAATATAACATAATTATAATTAAAAAATAAAAAAAAATAAGGTAATTTTGTCATTCTAAAACACACATACATATAATGACAAAAAGTAAGACCATTTTTATAAATAATTTTATTTTTATATTATTTTAATAATTATGTTTTTAATATTATTTATATTTTTTTTCCAAAAACTAAAAACAAAGAAGTAACACATGAGTGACCTTTCTAACGCTAGAAAAACAGTCACCCGGTTTCGTGAGATTTTTTTCCCCGTGGGAAATTTTTAACTCATGTGAAAAGCGACCCGAGTCACCAACCCTAGACAATCGTACAGACGTACACTCGCTCGGTCTCTTTCTCGGTTGCCCCTTCTCTCCGTAGCTGCCGGGGGGAGGGCGGACGATCAGCGTTTGTGAGAGAAGTCGGCCATGGAGTCGAACATTACGAAGAGAAACGAGGCCATGCTTAGGGCTCTCGGAAAACGCGTATCGCATGAACTCGTAAGCATCCCAAATCCACCCAAAAGCTCAATACTGCTTCCATTTTATCCGTTATTTGCTAAATTTCACCGTGTTGGTTGGTACCTTCTTCTTCACTCATCGCCCACTAAGTGTTTGATGTAAGGCTTTTGACAAGTGGGCACCACCCAGGATTCTCCGTTGCCTGGTGGTTCTCAAAGATTTCCTACTTGTCACAAAGTTTAGCCAGTGTACATATTGCTTGTCTCCAATAGCTTTGAGTATTGGGTTTTAATTATCCTCTAATTGGATGCTTTATGTGATTGGGACATAAGTGGACTCTGTTTGAATTTAGTAGTCTTGGTTTTTTTCATTTTGAGCTGGCTCTTTATGAGCTTTGATTGGTGTTTTGTCATTTCTTTTAAGTGTGGAACTATATCATTTGGATTGCTAAAGTTAGTTTCTGCAGAAGTACCCAATTGAATTATCTCGTGAGGATGACGTGAAGGGCATATTCTTAAACGTTTTAAATATTACTGGAACCCAGGACAAACTTAAAAACAGAGATGAGGTGACTTTTGATTGTTTTGTTTCTTGCTATCAATTGTAAATCTTGCGCATAACATTTGTATTTTTGGATTCTTTTCCCTTCTAACAGGTGATGAAGTGGGTTGAATTTGCAAGCAGCTTCTCAGCGGAATCTGGATCCTCTCATGTAGAAGTTCTTAATGAGGAATTGGCTCAAAAATCTGTTCTTTTGGGTGACGGACTTAAAACATCTGAAGCAGATATTGTTGTATATTCAGCTATGCATTCCTTTGTGGTATTAATTCATAGCCAAGCCTGTTGCTATTTCATTGACATTTTCTGTTGTCTACTAGACACTAGATTGTAATCGTAAATTGTAAAACTTTTATCTGTGAAGTGTCATGTTTCAATAACATCATTATCTAGCGTTAACACTAGATTGTAATCGTAAATTGTAAAACTTTTATCTGTGAAGTGTCATGTTTCAATAACATCATTATCTAGCGTTAACACTAGATTGTAATCGTAAATTGTAAAACTTTTATCTGTGAAGTGTCATGTTTCAATAACATCATTATCTAGCGTTATCCATGTAACTATTAGCACTAGTTTAACCAAATTGCTTTCGTTCAAAAAATATATCACTAATCATTAGTGGATTTTTCATTGATCTGAACTATCTTCCTTTGGCTGATGAAGTGATAAAGGTTTTTAAGCAATCTACGAAATAGAGCAGACTTTGCGCTGATTTCGATAAAAGCTTTAGGGCAAGGTTTACTGTGACATTGATTGATAATATGGCACTAAAAAATGCATGGCCTCATACTTCTATATTAAATAACTCGCTAGGGTGGCTGTCGTATTTCCTCTTTTTTTTTTAAAGAAAAATGATTAAGTTTGTGTCCCTTAAATGGAACTGATATCTTTATTTGATTTTTTTTTGTTTTTTGCAAGAGCCATCTTTCAAACTCTGAAAGGCTAAAGTTTTCAAATCTGATGAGGTGGTTGGACTATGTTCAGGTATGTAATTAGATATGTGACTCCTTTCTCATGCTTTTTAACATTTCTTTATAGTTGTATCATCTCAAACTATGAAACATGTGAGCTTAAAACGAGATACTTGGTTGGATTATTGCTAGTTTTCTATCCTTCTCCTTTATATGTAGCTCAGTTTCATTGGGTTTCCCACCATATACTCTATAGATTTCTCCTACTATTAGTGGACCTAGCCTTTTTTTGCATCATTCATTGAATTTCACATAGCCGATCATTAATGATGAGTGCTGGAGTTACTAATGTAACATGCCAGTGTCTTAAGATCCTGATATTGACAACAACAGACAAAAAATGGAAGAGTAAATGAAAAATGTGATTTCCATTCTTGCTAATTATATTATTTGTATTACATGATGAAGAACTTTTTCAGTTGATATATCACTTGGAGAAATTAATACTGAGATATCATATAAATATCTTAATTATTTACTATTATTAACCAGTATCTTTACAGATGTCATAGGTCTAAGCTGGTGGTGTATTTCTCAAAAACACTTGGAGGTTGTTGTGGAAGAAGATGAGATTGCGTGTAAGAGGAGAAGAGGTCTAATTTTTCAACTCATAGCAAAGGGGTAACAACCCTTACATAGTTCATCCCTCAAGTGGGCCCACAGCCTACTTAAACAACATTAGGTCATAATTATCCATCAAGGCTATTACTTCAGCAAATAAACCTCCTAATCTCTTGTCAAATGCTGGCATTATCATGTTCATATTGCGTCTCCAGCATGATCTCTAGAGCAAAGAGGAGGTGGCAAGTTAGACACCATGGCACAGGCTCTCATAATTTTGTGGAGGCGAGAGACATGGATAATAGGGTGCACCGTGAACTCCAGGGCTGCTGAAGGCAATAAACAACGGGTTAACCCCTTCAATGGGTGGAACCTATGTGGCAATTTAGTATTAGCCATTGGATGGAGGAAGGACTGTGTCTGAATTTGCAAGTAAGCAAGGTCTCCAATCTATAACTCGCCATCCATGTGTTGCCTATCTCAACCAAGTTGGATTTAAGTTGACACAACACCTCATCACGAGTCTCTAGCACCTCTACTCTACCTTCCCTACCTAAAAGCAGAAAGGCACGTAAATGAGGACAGCAGGACCACACCTATATACCACGTGGAAAGGTTAAAATCTGGCAGTGGTGTGATGCGTCATATTATAGGATCATTCGGCACAAGGGAGCAATGAGTGCCATTGGCATAGATGACCACCTACAAAACAGTGTAAATTCCATTCTAGTTAGCGGTGAAGGACCTAATTTGCCTGTTGGGTATGTGGATAGTAGGCTCTATTCAACTGAAGAATTGTTTCCTGCATAGTGAAAAATTCTTGCCAAAACTTGGGAAGACATGGTCATGGCCAGAGATGATCTATAGGGCATGCCATGCAACTTAGCCACATCTTAGATGAGAAGCACTTGATTTAGTTGATAGAAATTGGGAAGACATAGTCACGGCCAGAGATGATCGATAAGGCTGAGATAGCTGATAGAAGTTTCTTGGAGAGAATCCATCACCATCACGATGATTGATTTGGCCTTCACCTAGGTAAAGGTCTAGATAAAACCCATGGAGAAATTTTCTCACATAAGGGTTCGACTCGCGAGCGATCAGCAAGTGAAGGACTGATCCTTTAGCGGCAGTACTATTGCGAGACTGGTACTTGGCGGCTCACGAGCAACATATAGACTAAGGTTGCCCAAGCTGAAAAACGTAAGTGCTCCAGAAGCAATGCAGCAGCACTGAAGCAACGCGCGTCAGCATTTGCATTGCTTCAGCTTCACGCATCTCTGCGCTTCACCCTATCTTCATAAGGCGCTCACCGTTTTCAGCTGGGTTGGTTTGGCTATTTCCCTATGATCAGACCTTTTCTGCCCTACTAGGTAAGGCAACCAAGCGGGTCTTCAGTCCTCTCCGCAAAGCAAGATGGTGGGAGTAGTGTAACCAGCCTTGACCCACTGGCAAATGTTGCATTGGTTAAGAATGGAATGGCGCAAACTAGGAATGTTGGTTACCCACAACCGTCCTTGCTAAAGGAGCAAAAATAAAAAGTGCTGTTCGAGACCGATCTGCCCGAAGGTGACATGAGAGGTGAATCTCCAGGTCCACATCATAAGCACAAACTAAGTTCTTCAAGAATGGAAATGTAGGAAACATGAGTGATTGGAGCTGGATGTCTCAAATTGGTGGTACAATGTGTTTGTTGCCTTGTTCTCTGCACACCCTTCTTTTAAGTAATAGGAAACCGACCACTATTTGGCGGGATTGTTGATTCATTGGCCCAACAATATTCAAACTGCAATAGTCAGTTCAAATAATGATGGCATCAAGCATGTGATTGTGAATACAAAAATGCCACTTTCACACAAATAGGACTGGATTAATAGGAGTTGTGACTTTGATTGAATGATGCTGGACTTCAACATCTCCCATACTAGACACTCGATCATGAACTTTGGTGCAGTTGAGTACCAATAGAGGTTCACATTTGCTGGTGGGGCACCAGGTTGGGTTTGGAATTTGGATGCAGTGATCAAGCAAACAGACATTAGGGAAGCCAAAAGGCTTGACAAATAGTCCAATATTCTCCAATAATGCTACAAGGTCCATTGGGAATTCTGACAATCATGGCTCAGTCAAGGGTACCATCTGCATCCTGAGTTCCGTAGTAACAAATTTGGCATTTTAGTTTGTTTTTTGGGGGGGGGGGATCATTTCAGGTTCAATTCGTTTCGTTCCAGGAAAATTTCCAAGTATAAAAGCTGGAAAAAGGGGGGAGGGGAAGGGGGGGGTGGAGGAAAGAACTATAGGAAGATGGGGGAGACTCAAAAAATAATTTGCATGAAATGTAAAAACTCATAAATAGCTTGCTCGAATTGTGAAAACTAAAATTTAACCTTCTTAAAAGGCAAAAGTTTGCAAGTGCTTGAGCTCACGTGAGCCTAGTCACTGCGAGCTGTCGGATATAGATCTGATGGCTCGTGTTACTCAAGGCTTACCTCCCCCATGAGTAACATGTGTTGTTTGATCTAGATCCGACAGCTGAAGATGCCTGGGCTCATGTAGTTGTGCATGAGCCAAGGCTCTTGTAAATGGCCTCTTCTTAAAAAGTAAAAGTCAGCCTAAAACATAAATTTTGCGAAATTTTTGAAATTACAAAAAATTTGTAAAATGGGCAAAATTTTGAAATAAAATTTGGTCCAGGCCCATTTAGCTGAAAATAAGAAAATTTTGCAAAAATTGTTACTATGATCAGTCCATGACGTGTAGTGCCCTGGCGGCAGCCCCATAAGCTACACACACTAGCCCTCCCCCAAAAGTCCATAACTATTTGGCTGAAGTCTTGTGTGACCTTAAGTCTTGGAAATAAAAAGAGTCTTGTTTGCTATTGTTGTCAATCAAGATGGCACTGCCTGTCTCTTTAAGGCAAGGTTTGCAATCTTGGTCTCAGTTTTGATCTCTGTCAGCCAAATGGGATCGTGGAAAGATATTGAATAGATTGGAAAAATGATCTTGATGATGAGGAAATTTTAATTCCGTACTATGTAGTATTTATTACTGAGAATGACAAGAATATTCTTGAGAATAAATTCTCTAGATATGCTTCAGAATATAATCAGTTTTACAAGAACATATTCTCTGTAGTGCACGTGAAAAGTTGATCAGAATAACATTTCAAAAGAGTGGTAAAATGTAGTACAAAGTATGTATTCTAACAAGAATATATTCTCACAATAATATATTCATGTGAAGAGCATGGTGAAGGCATAAGACTTCTCTAATCTATTTTAGAAAATAGCATCAAGATATGGAAATTGGCTGAAGTTTCGTGTGACCTTAAGTCTTGGAATTAAAGAGTCTTGGGTACCATTGTTGTCAATCAAGATGGCACTGCCCGTCTCTTCAAGGCAAGGTTTGCAAATTTGGTCTTGGTCTCAATTACAGTCAGCCAAAGGGGATCTTGAAGACATGTCAAATAGATTGGAAGGATGACCTTGATGATGAGGAAATTCTAATTTCATACTATGTAGTATTTATTGCTGAGAATAACAAGAATATTCTTGAAAATAAATTCTCTAGATATGCTTCAGAATATAGTCAGTTTTACAAGAACGTATTCTTAGTTGTGCACATGAAAAGTTGATCAGAATAACATTTCAAAAGAGAGGTACAATGTACTACAAAGTATCATACTATTATAGAACAAATTTGTGTTCTATAGAACTTTCTGATTCTGACTATTTGAACCATGTTTTATGCCATCAATCCCTATTTTACCCCTATTTGACTCGTCCTAATCCCCAAAAAACTAATGATTTTAGAATCATAATCCCTATTTTTTAGATTATGTTAATTTTAACTTTATATTATTGTAATTTGCACTATCAAGCTCGAATTCACGCTTTTTTGGTATCGTTAGAAAGCTCTCAACGAGCTCTATCAAATAAGATCCCTCGTGACTATACTTTTTTACGAACTTTTTTATAGGTCCCATGTATTAGCACACTTCTCAGTAATATAATTTTTATATTTTTGTATACATTATACATATTCGGATTTGCGTATTTTTAACTCCCCTGAAAAACCTCCAAAGAGCTCTATCAAATGAGACCCACTGCCTAACTAGTCCTGAATATGAATAATGTGCTCCATGATACAAAGTCTTTTGACACTACTGTCTTTCGAGACCTATAACATAATATTTTGCCTATGAAATTTGAATTCACAATTGCCTATGACGAGTATATATGAGTTATTATAGAGCTTCTGTGTATAACTAATGATCATTGTGATCCTCAAAGTAATGTATTGTAACTATAGTTGCATGCAAGGGAGACCTTTGTTCAATATATATTTTTTTTTAAGTTATTTTATTGTATCTTATATGTATTTACACGCATAATGTGTGTGCATTGAGGTTTGTGAAGGGAAGTAAAATGGAAGTATTGAGGAAGTGTGAACTGCCTTTGGTCTCTTGGTAGTTTGCTACTATCATCTCTGGGAATGCCCACAACTACCATGTGTATGATTGGCCTACTGCTGATGGCATGATCATGGAGCGAGTGCCGCATAAAAATATGAGACCTCTGCCCGCTCCTACCGGGAATCTGGACATTCTTGTCCCAGGCCATGTTGTTGAGGTCTTTCAGTGTAACTCCTGGAAAGCTGTGAGGGTGACTAATCTGGTGGAGGATGGCTTTCACTTCTTTGTTAGATTCCTTGGGCAGTCCTCGTGTGCACAAGACCAACCTCCAGCCGAGGCAATCATGGCAAGTTGGGCAGTGTTTTGTGATAGGAAAGGGTGTGCAGGACCGTCCCAGGAGTTGTGGCAAGGGAAAGATGAACGAGTCAAATACAGTATTCCAAGAAGAGATGGAAGATAGCATAAACTCCACTGCTGAGGGCCCGTGAACTCTTTGTTTTCTACAAACTCATTAATTCTTAAAATCTGTTTCCGAACTCTCATTTATATTAAGAGATAAACGTAATATTAATCTAAATCTCTAGAGTGCAACACGTGCATTCTGCGCATGCACTTCTATGAGTGTATTCTAACAAGAATATATTCTCACAGTAGTATATTCATGTGAAAGGCATGGTGAAAGCGTAAGACTTCTAATAATCCATTTTACCATATGTTTTTGCTGAGATCTCGTCAAGATATGGAAATTGTCTTAAACGAGACTACTTCCATGCCATATTTCTCGGACCCTCACCAAGAAGACCATTCTTCAAGGTTCCCTGCACCTACATTGTGCGATGTATAAGTGTCTTGAGTATGGATGAATGGAGATATCAGATACCACCTCCTCGACTCCAATAGATAAACCCTCCATCCCATGATCAAGTGTCCCATCCTGTAGAGACTCCTCAAAAATAAAAAAACTTTTGGCACCTTGCAATGGTGGCCTGGTGTGAAGTGTTTGCCATAATTATAGCATAGGCTGCGAGAGTGGTGCTTATCCGTTTGCGTGTATGTAAGCTTATGGTATGATATGGGGGTTGCCAAGTAAGGTGATGGATGCAGGTTCCCCTTATGAAAGGAGTGTTTTCAAGGGGTGGTGGGGGGGGGGGTGCTGTTTATGAGTGGAGGCTAGAGGGTAGTGGGAGGTACGCCGTAATCACAACAACTTTTCTTCTTGCGAGAGTACCAGGCGATCTGTGTCCAGCAGGGTGGTTGGTTGGAAAGGGCTCACCTCGGCAACATTGTCATCACGACTAAGGCTTTTTGGGGTGAGCTATGCTCCCAATTGGTGATTTTTTTCAAACTCTGCCTGATAGGCTAAGACAGTCATCTACCCCAGCTTGGACAATAAGCATTGAAGGCTTCAAATTCAGTGCCTCAAATTGTGCACAAAATGCATTGGTCATTTCCTCCCATTGGGTTACTGATTTCAGAAATACAGGAACCATGCAAGAGCCTCCCCTTCCATATGAAAGGAAGCGAGGAGGACCGTGTGCTCTGGTGGTGTACATGGATAAGAAAAGAACTGTACTTCTGCCTGGTACAACCAATGAGCAGGATCTTCCCAATGAATTTGGGGAAATATTGCTGCACTTTATGTGTTTGAGGGACCGTAGTAGGGGCAGATCAGCTGCGATCCGCCTCGTCACAGAGTTTATTGTTGTGTGCTGGTGGTTGGCCATTCATGTCTTGCCCCTGGTCCAATTGACATTTTGTCAATCAGTTTGGGCCTAACCGTGCTCTGTTGGCCCCTGTGCCACTAGTGGACTGTGGGCCGGGTTAGCTTGCATTCTGGTTCATTGGCTACTTCCCTCATGTGGGAAGATGTGATGTACTCTCAGGAAAACCCTGGTGTGGAGGGTGAAGAGTCTGCCCTTCTTCAATCTCAGCTATATCTGCCAAAGGCTAAAAACAGACTACTATGTTGGCTTGAAGTCCTACCAAGGCAAAGCTATAGCGAGACATCACATCACTAAGGGCTGTCATGATGTTGCACATCATCTCAATGCTTTCTGTGCATCTCTTCTTGTCATTCTGCTAACATCCGAGAGTCACTAGATCTGCTGGAGTTGTCTGCCTGCAATTGCTGGTGCCATTTCTCTGAGTCAATTGCAGTTTTAGCTGGCGCCATTTCTCCAGTGTTATGACATGATATTTTTGCTGACATGGGTTGATGTTAATTGGTGGGGAAGGTAGATTGAGTGTGGGACGGTAGATGAATTGGGTGAGGCATTTCCACTATCACTTGTAGGTTGTTGTGAAAGAGGACAAAAGGGGTTAGGGAGGGAGGGAGGGAAAGGTCTAATCATTTCTTAAAACAAGGGCAGCGGCCCTTACATCGTTCAGCCCTCAAGAATCATATTGCTCATTTTGACTAAAACGTCCTTCATGTTGCTCATTTTACTCCAGACTAATGAGCAATAGCTAAAAGCGGATCTAATATGGTTTGAAAACTCAGCTTTTATCTCATGCGATCTTTACCAAGAATCATAGATAACTCCCGATATGTTGCAGATGAGAAGCAGTATAAATGTAAATTGCTACCCTAAATTTTACCATAAGAGCTAATAGTTATGACTCGACTTCCACAGCTCCTCTCATTTGGCTTCACAGCAAACTCATTTACTTGTAGACCGCTTATTGAGTATTGCTGATATCTTTAATTAGATAAACGGTCAGGATTAGAAGGCTTAGTTGGTTAAGTAATAGATTTGATGGATGGTTATGATTAATGATGCTCAAGTAGATCGTCGACCCACTTGAAGGCTGAACTATGTAAGGGCTGTTGCCCCTTTGTTTTGGTTCTTGTATCAGTTCACTGACATTTGTTGGTGGCCAAAACGTTTTTCCTAGTAAAGATCACCTTGTTATTTAATTGGTCTCAGATGAGTACTTTGTTAGGCCGTTTTATATTTCATTCCCTGGTTTTATAAAGGAAAGCTGCTGAACATTTTCATGCAATGTTTTTTTCTGTTTGAAGCATCATCATTTGATTTAGTATGGATGTTTTCTGGACTTTTTTTTTTGAGGGATGTGAAGTTATTTAGTTGAGGTTCCTGGAAAGTAATTGGTCATTTAGAAGTTCTGAGGTTCTTAGTATGATTCATATGGCTTTGCATCATGTGAGACCTTTGAGTTCAACTTTAGTGTTGCTAAAACCCTGGTCCATTTAAATGTGGTTGTGTTTCATAACAGTTGCTGCCATGGTTTAGCCTATCTTGGATCCCTATTCGACTGTGAGGCTCATGCTTTGCTCATTCCTTGACAGCTCGGTTTCATTTTGATGATAACACTTCCATTGAGAAGACTGTTTGCTTATTTATAGAAGAGAAACTGTGGCTTGCCATGCCTCTCACTTTTTAAGCATGTTGTTAGGTTTCGGCACTGTGGCCGTTGTTTTTTAAAGCATGTTAATAGAACTCTTTAAGTCTGTGTCTTTCCAATAAAGCTGTTGATATACTCGTGCTTACATGTTTTGTGACCTCCATTTGTACATTTCTTCTCTTGTATGTTTAGAGGGGAAACGTGGCTGGCCATGCCTCCTTTCTTGTAGGGTTCTGTACTTTGCAGCTGATGCTTTTGGGAAGCATGTTATATACAAGTGCTTATACATTTCGTGATATCCCTTTGTATATTTCTTCTCTTCTGTTTTCTTGTCGCTTTGCTAACAAATTTTATGGTTGTTTTACTTAATGGAAATTGGAGTTCTACCTTCCATAAAAATGTAGAGTTTCTCTTCCTACTGCCATTATTATTGCCGCTATTGCAAGTCTTACTATTTTGTGCATTTAAAAAATCTTAGAGCTTGTGGGTCGTCTCAAGTTTGGGTGATTCTGTTTTGATCTTAATAGAACAAAGAAGACTTTGGTGAATCAGTGGAAAGGCTTTCTGTGGAGAAGACTGTGTTTGAGCCTTGGGTGAGTACTCACTCTGCTCCATGTACTATTCTACTTTAGGATTGCAAGTATTGAAGCATGGGTACCAAGGCCTTGCAATTTTGTGGTAGTGCTGCGTTAGTGCCACTTAAAGTGGCCTTGACAGGCATTTTCAATTTATCTGGCAGGTCAGGAAGGCTACTGAAAAA
The DNA here is from genome assembly GCA_035235625.1 of Saururus chinensis. Taxonomy (NCBI): domain Eukaryota; kingdom Viridiplantae; phylum Streptophyta; class Magnoliopsida; order Piperales; family Saururaceae; genus Saururus; species Saururus chinensis. The sequence goes on from CP141142.1 coordinate 29,754,754, forward strand.
GCAGACATAAACCAGACTTCCAAGAGCACCCTGGATTTGAAAAAAATTGAAAAGTTGGATGTTAAAGTACATCTGACAAAAGCTACCTCTGAGGTATTCTTTACTAAGTAAAGATGTATTGTGGTCTTTTTATTATTGAAGTACATGGTAGGGTTACTTTATTTTGTTGTCCACCTGAATGCATTATTGTTGTTTTGATATTCCTAAATAGGATTGTGAAGATAATAAAGCCGCCAACACAAAGAAATTGGTACCAAAAAAAGAATCAGCTGACAAAGACACAGATGTGAGTATTAGTTTATTAAATATACAGGTTGGTCTTATTCGCAAGGCATGGAAGCATCCATCCGCAGACAGGTTTGCTAGATTTCTTGAACTTAGTTTCTTGATATTCTACTTAAATATTTTCATATATTTCTTTTTTTTGTCTGATTTTCTTTTGATGTTTTCCCTATTTAGTTTACTTGTCGAGGAGATTGATTTAGGTGATGGAAACTTGCGACAAGTTGTCAGCGGTCTTGCAAAACATTGCACACCAGAACAATTGACAGTAAAGCCACTACTCCTTATTTGATATTTTTTTTTCAGTATTTATGTGTTCCTTGTCAAATGTGCGGGCGATTGTATGTCTGCTTCTGCATCAGCTAATGGTGCGGGTCTAAAATTAAAGTCTGCTTCTGCATTTGTGTCTGCAACTTACAGAAGAACGCAGTATGTTTCAGCCTAATGGGCAAGGACATTAACACGGATGACTTCTCAGACATATGGCAATTACTTGCATCCCTAGCTTTACTTGAAAGCCATGTCTTTACTGTGAGATTAAGAATCCAGCATAGGGGTTCATAATTAGATTACTGGATCCAATCTGTGCACTCTTCTTTTGTTGTCTTCAGTGATGTAGAGGCTGATAATGGTAATGACAAGATCTATATAGAAATGTCCCAAGTTGCTGCCGTCAAGAGTGTGACTGGTTGTAGCAATTTTGATAGTAACGTGTAAGCATGGTTTTTTATGTATCTGCTCTGAGACATTTCCCACTTCAAATATGATTCTTTCTGTGCATATTTGGGCATTTGCCCTATCTAATTAATTTATTTTGGTATAAGTGGTAGATATAAATTTTTTATCCTTTATGAGTTTCCATCTGTACTTTTTCATGGGGGCAAAATCATAGTTGCTTAAATCTGATATATGCATGCAGAATCGGCTTGTGGTGCTTGTGACAAATGTGAAACCTGGCAAGCTACGAGATGTGATGTCGGCAGGATTGGTAAAGCTGCTTATCTTGTTGCCCTATCCTAGAAACTTCCTATGCCATGCTTTACTTGCCACTTACCCTGTTTCTTTTAATCAACAATCAAGAACCACGTTCCTGTATCTGTTTGTTTGATTCTGCTCTGTTTTATTTTAGTACCAGAAGGCTTCTATGATGCTAGGTAAGCTTTGTGTGGCTGAAATTTGAACTATTTTTCAAGGGAATGGCATAAAAGTTGGCTGAAATTTGATGGTGCTTATGCCGTTGTAGAAGATGCATCCCATGCCAACCTTAGGTTCTGTGAACTTTAATAGTTTGGATTACTATATCTCATTCTAAGTTTGTTCTGATCAGGATTAATCATCATTTATTGTACTAAAGTGCATTAGTATTGGTAGTGACAACCAAAATGGAAGCTGGGAGAGGGTTCCTTTACTCAATCCCATCCAAGGTCTTCCTCATTGGATCATGTTGGCTGGCCCATAAGCCTCCCGACCCACTCCCTTCAGGGCCTGGGCTGGCCCACAGGCCTGCCAAGCGGGGGCCACCCCAACCCCGTGGCCCCACCCCATCTGGCTGCAGCTGGGCTGATGCCTCGGCCATTTTTTTTCTGAAAAAAATGGGTGGAGAGGGCCATGTCGGGCTTGCCCCCCACCCTTGTGGGCTGGACCCGACCCGCTCCACCAACGGGCCACAATGGGCTAGGCCCGGCCCGCTGCCACTCCTAATTTGCTTATTGCTAATGCTTAAGTGTAATTGTTGTTTAGTAGTTGCTTATGATTAGGACTTGTGCTTATGGTGCTAGCTCATGACTTAGGGCTTGTGGCACCCAACTTTATGTAAGGGCCAAGAGACTCCTCACTTCTCTTAGTGTTATTGTTAAGAGTAGACAAGGAGGAAGGCTCTTCTGAAGAGACCCAACACTTATTACCACCAGTGTCAGGTTTGTCGACCTTGCCAATACTTGTATTCTCATCTTCACCATCATTTACCTTCTTCCCAAGATGAACGCCAAGTTCACTTCTTTTGCTGTACAGAATCCTGAATGAAGTTGTGCAACCCCATAGGTATCCCCACAATTGGTATTAGAGCATCATCATCTTGGCAGAAAACTGATAGTGAAATGTCTAAAATGTGGTTATTGCATCAGTTCCCTTTCTCGGCAAACTCTCAGGAATTCTTGGTGAGAACTCCCCAGAATTAACCTTTTGCAGTAGACATTTTCCCTTTCTTTCATCTTGGTAAAACTACCAAGATTAAGAACTTTTCTTGTGCCTAAAATGTGGTTATTGCATCAATTTTGCAATGAACACTTCCAACCACTGCATCACTCCCGTTACCATTGTGGTATATGTCTTAGGCTTATAGCATGCAGTTATCATTTATCTAATGCGAACTTTGATATTATTTTCATTCATAAATGAGATTAGCTTCAACCTCATTCTTCTTTATCCTTAGTCATTAATTTTTTACTTGTGTCAAATAGATGTTTCATATTCCTAGAGGAATTTAGCATAGCTTCCATAGGAATTGAATTTAATTATAAAATTTTAGTATGTTGTAGAGTGTGGAAAGACAAACCAAGGCACCAAAGAACATTCTAATTAGACTTCTGCAGGTTATGACCATCTAGAGTTGGTGCAGTCATTTGCTACTAAGTATTGAAGTGAAGAGGTAACTTATCATTTAGTTTGCTACTTAGTAATGAAATTACCATCTAGTTCACTGAAGTAGCGAACTAGATGGTAAATTTGTTACTAAGTAGTGAATAAATAATAAGTTTGCTACTATCGTACATAGTGAATGGCTGCAGTAACTTCGGATGGTCAGAAATAGAGCTACAGATGTTTGATTGGTGTGTTTTTAGTATCTTTGTGTTATATGTTTGTACTTTGTGTTGTTTTCAATCTTGTAGGTATGTGTGATAGTTATTTATCGTTACTTTAATATGTGAGTGAGTGTATAATTGGTTTTTGTGGCCTATCCTTTTGTAGCAGGCACCTTATGAATCTTCTTTTTTTTCCCTCCTAGTATGCAGTGATCCTTCCCTCAAGGATGGTTCCCTTTGCAAAATAAATAAAACCAGGCATATTTATGCAACAATGACTTGGTTTTTCAATATTTTGAAATATAGATGTTGGATTTACTTGCATTTTATCTTGACGACTTTGTATTTGAATGACATCAGAATTTCAAAATGAAATTTAATGCACAGTTTGTGGCTTTCAGCCCAATACGCAAAGAAAAGGTTCTTAATAAATGAATGACTGAAAGTATAATGATGTAGACAGTGAGTCTACAAGAAAGGTTGAACAGCATCAATGGTGATGGAGGGTTGTCATGTGTTGGAGAAGCTGGAAGAAGGATGGAGGAGAATGGAAGAAGCGGAGGAAGAGGTCAGACAAGTTAGGAGAGAGGAGTGAGTCCCTCCCTCCCTGAATTTATCAAATTACCTTAATTCTACTAGGAAACAGAAGTGGGAAACTAAACTAACTTCATTGTCAATCTATTCCTAATTTATATATTGCCATGGGAGTTGTGGCATCCATGTGGGCCCACAAGTGGGCCTAACTCTACAGTCCATAACACAAGCAAAAATATTAAACTCAATTTCATTGTTGAAAAAATAAGACGAAATTCTCAGATGTTCCAGATGTCACATGCCTTGATTGTGGGAGACATTGGAGATCAGTTGCTTGCAGACAGCTTCTGATTGAAGAGGAAGAGATCAAGCAATCTGGACATTGCCAGCCATGTAGCTTTGAAGTGGCTTAGTATGCTGCCGGTGGTCTACCCCATACATGAGATGGATGTGGAATGGGCAAGTGGGGTGTTTCAGATAGGATGATGATTTCCCTACACCACTTTCTGTCCAACAAAACTTTGCACTAAACTTTGATAGGATAGAAAAAAGTGGGTCTGACATTACAATAAGAGAACCCACTTTTCTATGTCCAATCAAAAGCTGGTGTAAGGTAAGGTTTTGTTGGACAAAAAGTGTAGGAAAATTATCGTTTCAGATAAAAAGATTTGGAGTAAATCAATGGTGAATGGCGTGTTTGTAAATTTGAACTCTCCAGTTTCTCCCATGATTGGAAAAGTAAATGTCTAATTTTTATTTTGGCAATGTATGGCGAGAAAATGAGATTTCAACGAGATCTTGCCACATCACCATAATTTAGAATTGCCCTCTCTGTAAGTTTGATCACGGGACGTCACTGTTAATGAGATCTCACCATAATTGGATTGGTAAATTACGAGCTTTTATGTTGGTGATGTATGGTGAGACAGTGGGATTTCAACAAGATTCTGCCATATCTCCACCAAAATTTAGAATTTCACTCTCTGCCATTTTGATCACGGGACCTTACTGATAAGTAGATCTTGGCGAGATGGCAAACTTTGATCCCATCCACATGTGGTCAGTTTATTGTTGCAAAAGGTAAATTTATGTACAAAACTTGATATAATTAAATGAGAGGAGATTAAGAATTTTTCATTGAACAACTAGTAGCAGTTAGAGGATTTAAACGCTCTGTTGATAAAAGCACAGAACTCTAGAGTAAGTGGTTCTGTTCATAATAGCACAGAATTCTGGAGATAGATGACTGTTTGTAACAGCACAGAATTCTTGGGAAAGTGGCTTTCTTGATAAATAGCACAGAACAATGAGGTTTGCAAAAACTTATAATAGCACCAAACTCCAAGGATGTAACGAGAAGTGTTCTGAAAAGTTAAATTTTGTAATTTAATGATTCTGTTGGTCAGCTATCTTCTTCAGAATTTACTGCTTAAAGAGTTTTTTATTCAGGTATTATGTGCTTCTAATCAAGATCATACAGTCGTGGAGCCTTTGCTTCCTCCAGAAGGTGCCAAGCCTGGGGAACATGTCTCATTTTCAGGGTTTGTGCACATGTTCTGCTGTCCATCTTCAGGAGTGTTATAGGAAGTAACCTTCTCTATCACTCACATCAATCTCATTGATGTGGCGGTAAAGAATGTTTAGTTGTTCTTCATTCTTTCTGAGAGGACAGATAAATTTCATTCACATAATGATATTTTGTCCAGGTTGGAAAGCAAGCCAGAAGAGGTCTTGAATCCAAAGAAGAAACAGTTAGAAAAGATCACACCGGTATACATTTTTCCCTTCCAATCTATATCATCTATCATTGTTCTTGCAATGTATATATGTTACTTAAGAGTTTGTGTTGGCAGCGTACATTGGCAGTGCTTTAGCAACAAGAACAAGAATCGGTTTTGTTAGTATGAAATTATGAGCCTTTTTTTTGTTAACAAGAATTGTCTGAGTCCTTGGGATCTGACTAGAAAGGGTAGGGTAACTGACCTCTTAGAGCACCGTTTCCTACTGCCATGGGTATGTGCAATGCCCACACATCACATGCTCTGGTAAGTTGGGATATGGCCAATGGAGTGGGGGTTCAAAAGTAGGAGCTCTGCTACCTGTGGCATGGTCCTGGCCAGTTATGAGCTTGTTTTTTTGGTGGACTACTTATCAATCCATGATAAAAGAGTAGACTTCTTTTGCTTGTTACTACAGTAAGATTTTGTCATTTGTTGTACGTAACACATGATAGTGATACGAATTTTGTGAATGCAGCATCTTTACACCGATGACAAGGGTGTAGCTACATTCAAGGGAACACCATTCATGACATCCTGTGGGCCATGCACATCTTCTATTCCAAACGCAGGAATCAAGTGAGGATGTTGCACAGTTCAAGGTATGATAAGAGATGTGCATTCCATTTATGCATATTTACGTGCTAATTCCTGCAAGAGTGGCCTTTACTTTTTTGAGGCACAGAAAACCCCAAATTGTGTTACATGGAAGATGATAATTCAATTGCATCAAATGTTTAAAATTTGTGAAAACAAAAAAACCAGAAATAGCCGCTCTTAAGCATAACACTGTGTATTCACAGGCAGTAACAATCTCTCTAAATGGTATTGGTCAAGTGAAAGAGTACTTCCTCTACTGGTTGGCCTGTGGGATGGGTGAACCTTGTGGTGCAAGTGGCCTTTACCATGTCGACATCTGTATTTCTTACCATCAGATGTAAGCCCACGAAGCTCCCCTATACTTGAAGGGGATTGCAAACCCAATTAATCCTTCAGTCATTGCAAATCACCTCAAACTACTTTTAGGTAGTATCCTAGATGACCGAGTATGAGTTGGAGGACTTTAAGGCCACCCAATTTTGGATAACCCCTTCGGCCACAGAATGCTTGTTTCTCTGGAACTTGAGTTGGGTGATATCGCGATTCATAAGTTTCTCATACATGAAACCCTTGGGAAGAGCGGTCATCACGACATCTAACACAAACATGGTTAATCACCTATCTGTGCATGGCCTTGTAGCCAAGTCTGCGGGCCTTTTTGTGTGGGTGGGTTCACACAAATGATGGAAGGGCACTGCCAGTAGTCCCAGCCCTCACCCTCTGCAGAAACCACAACACATCTGACTTCTTCATCCATAGCTCCAACATGAACTTGCAGGCACCGCACCCGTGATGGGATTGTGATCCTTGACCCATCCATGAGTACATTCGCTTTAAAATATGTGGCTTTTCTTTCTCCAGCAGATGTTTTTTAAATTGAAAATATCATGTAGGCCCTGGACTGCTCGTGGTTTGAGTGCCATGGCTAAGTGAAGAAGGCAGAATATTCTTTGTTCATGCTGTCTATCAACTACATATTGTTGGATAGCAATAAATATAAAATGCAGACTTGTGCTTTCAGCCTTTAGTAAGTTCATGTTTATTTTAGTAGAGTGTGATTTTATGCTTTTCAGTTGACTGACTCTTAAAAAAATTCACATAGCTCTTTTATTTCGAGGAAGATGTTGGGTCCTGACAATTGTTTGCCCCTTTTAATTGTGGGCTTCCATGTATCGCTCAAAAAGTTTTAAGGGTGGGGATTTCATGTGTTTCTCATAAGTAATCTGTATGAACTTGAAAATAGAGAGGGCTATACCTCGCTCTAAAGTGTGAAAATCATGACCTTATTGTAAAATATGCTTTGTAAAGGCAAAATAGTCAAGTTGGGGAAACATTAAAAACAACAAAAAAGCTTGATGTTGAAAGGAAATTGTCAAAAAGAATATAAAACAGACAAGTAATAAGTAAAAAGAATATCTGGTAGCTTTGCTTGTTTCAAAACCCTAGCATTTTGATATTAACTGTTTTTACATTATAGTCTTAATCTTAGAGCATAACTAGAGGTGTACAAGCTTTTTGCTTTCATATGAAAATTATGAAACATGCCTAACTTTATGTTATTATGAAGTAAGGTTCACTGCTCATGATTGCTTTATTGGTAAGGAGTCTTCAGTTCCTCAGTAAGTGGATCAACTTACGTTAAATGTGCTTACTACAAAAAACAACAAGTGTTCACGCTATCTGGTGGAGTTTCAAATGACGTGATGATTTCTATATATTTTTGTTCATTTTGTTTTGTAGATGGAGGTGTCTATGCAGGAAAATTAGAAGAGAAGGGGAAGAGAATAGGGAGATGCAAAGAAATAAAAATTAATTACTAGTGCTGAATATTAATTCTCTAAATAGATATCTTCTGGCCAGAAGCATTATAATATTTATAGAGAAGTTCTATACTAATACTAATTGATTAAGGAAGCTATAATAGGTCCTTAACATTCCACCACACTTTGCATTGCTTTGACCTCAAGGTGACCAATCAGGGTACTGCAGCAAGAACGCATCCTCACTCATCCAAGTAAGCATTCTTGGAAGATCAGTTTAACCGAGCAATTAGATCCTCAGAAATAATGCATCCACGACAATGAATACAACAACGCTCCAAAATGGCATGCGATAGCGGGTGAGACTGATCCGGCGGTAATGGTGGCAGAAGAGACAGAGGTAGGGTAGAAGGATCACCCACAAATTTCTAGAGACGAGAAACATGAAACACAAGGTGGATTTGAGCATTCAGAGGCAATTGTAGGCAATAGGCCACCTTGCCAAAAAAATGCTCAATTTAAGATATGGCCCAAGGAAATAGTAAGAGAGCTTCTCATTGGCAGGCTTATTAACTGAAGTCTAGCCATAGAGTTGGTAGCATAGATAAACAAGATTGTCAACCCCAAACTTTCATTTGTGTGATGTTTATCGTAGACTTGTCACATATGGTTTAGCAAAGCCACCAAGTTAAGGCAAAGTTGGTGCAAAACTTCTTCACAAGTGTGGAGAGTAGAGTAAACCTCATCAACCAGAGAGTGGAGAGACACATAATGAAGCAATGTAGGAGTAAACAAGATGAAAGGGAATGTAACCCACGACGGTATGAAAAATAGTGCTATAAGACCACTCTGCTCTAGGAAGAAAGGATATCTAAGTTTTCGGCCGATCCCTTGGAAAGTATTCTCAATGCTGCTCAAGATGGCAATTGACCACCTTTGATTGGCCATCAGTTTGATGGTGATAAGCAGAACTCATCCAGAATGAAATGCCTTGTAAGCAAAAATACTCTTGCTAGAATGCAAATAAGAACATCTTATCGCGATCACAAACAATAGCCTTGGACATCCCATAGATGGGCAATGTCGTGCATAAAAGCCTCGACAATGTTAATCACAATATTACAAGTCTTTGTTTTTGGGGATTGTGCAAGAGTGTACACTAAACAATTTAATTAGGTGCCCAGGCCTTGGGAGAAATCAGCATTTGAGGAGGCTCCACCTCGTCAGGGACAGATGTATGGGGTCTTATCTCAACCAAATGCTCCATTTATCGGTTTTGATTCAATTTAGTTTTGTTATTAGCAAATAACTACTGCATCCTAAAATAATTGTCCTATTTTGAAAAACTAAATAGGACATTCATTTATGACAGGAGTATTTTATTTGAAAATTGTGTGCATTTGATATCCAATATTTCGCTTCTAGTATTTGTTAATTTTTGCTGATTGTTGGTGATTTGTTTAATTGTTATTATTCATTAGAAAGGTAAGTTTAGTTATTTGTTTGTGACAATTATATAGGTAGTAATGAGGATGACACTCACAGGCAAAAATGGCGCACAATGGCAACATATACTTCTACTTTATTTCTTTTTTTATTATGAGGGACTTGTATGAGGCTTTGATGTATGGTAGATTATCTTATCGAGACTAATGTGAATCATGTCTACTCTATTTTACTTTTGGTTTTAGTTATATGATTACATTCCATTGTTGTATTAACCCTGTTTTATTAGAAGAATTAATTTGCATTTAGCTTTTATTCTCCATTCCTTAATGGCACCATTTATGCAGTTCCCTCGTGTCGCCAGTCTAGGTCAGGCTTGCCATGAAAAGTTTGTGTTTTGTCAGATTTGATGACGCAAATATGTCATTTTTAGAGTTCAGTCAATGCTGGACGGTGCATCGTAGTGAAGGGAAGATGGGAAATTGAGACGTAGAAAGGGTAAGGGATAAGCCTTGGAGTCTTTCCGGTAAAGTCCACCAACAAGAGCTCTTCAAGTAGAAATTTGAACAATTTTCTCTTATTAATGAAAGTTAATGCTTTAATATAAGCTTACAGAGATGACCCTAATTGGAAATAACTTATCGATCGCACTCCTCAAGCTTGAGGTAACGAAATCAAATCTGAAGTCATGAAATGAAAAGTTATAAAGAAACCTACTCAAGATAAAATTCATAAATACTATAACATCCATAGCTACATGTTAATTGGGTCTATCTGCATACTCCTTGGGGGGAGGTTTTCAACCCCGTCTATAGAGTGTGGTGCGGACAGTGTTGGTAGGGTTGACAAATGGTCGTTTCTCCCTTCATAGGTGTGGATGAACTGCAATCAAACATATGGAAGTGCTTGCATTGGGCCCACCAGAAATCAGCTTTAAAGTGCCATAGGTCGGTCTTGCAGAAAAGGACCAGGGAAAACAGACGCAAAAGAACATTCCTCTTTGGCCGTCCAGGAAGAGATTAAGATTTGGCTGGAAGTAAACCAACTCGTTGAGGAACAGGAATTGCCATCAGCACCAGGCCGTTTAAACTTTTAAAAAAGGAATTTTTTAACACCTAATGTCAGTAGTTGCATCAGTAGGTTGACATCAGATGGCATTAGCTATATTGTGCTAGTGTGAGAGTTACATCATTTGACGTTCCAATGCACGTTATGCAACATGAATAGGAAAAAGGTGCATGCATACATGCCACATGGTACATATTTATAGGGCACATTCCTCTGTTAAAAGGGGGATGGGTTTTCTATGATATTTTATGTCCCAACGCTTCCTTCTGAGTGAATTTCCCATTCTCTAGGCTATATTTCCCTTATTCGAAGTTGTTTTAGCCCGTTCAAAAAGTAAACTAAGGTTGTTCTACTCTGGTAGAAATTTTATTGTAATATAAACTTTTGAATATTATTATATTACAAGAATGATATTTTGAATATTTTGGACTACCAGATTTGAAAGGTAGTTCTTCGGCAGCTAACTAGAAACTATTGAAGTTAGGACTTTTAGTATGCCTATTAAGGCATGTGCGCACTTATAAATTAGGATATCATGAAAAAATCTCTTTCATTTTGATCTTATTATTTTACGAGCATGAGTGTATATCATTTCAGTATCGACGACATTATGTGAATGAATAATTTATCTAATTTTTATAAGTGAAATTACTTTTAGATTGTGTGTCAGTCGGTAATGATATTTTGATTTGTTTTAAGTTGATTTTAGAATATTAATTATATAAATTTCTAAAAAAATATTTTACGCGCATATAATTCTAATTCATGTTATAGCATGTTAGTAGAATTTAATTTTGCCTATTAAATATAAATATACTTACTCACCCAAATATGCTATAAGTGTGAACGCAAGAATGAATTTTAATGAAGATACTTTATAGAACATCGAGGGGCTACACTTTTGGATTTCATGGCAAGTTTTTGTTATACCCTAATTATGTTTATTTGTGTTGGCCTTTTGTTGTAGCTCATAAAACCCTATTTTATAATTTTGTAACAATGTAAATTTAAAACTAAGTTACTAATTTATACACAGTTGATTTTAGCCCCTATTGAACATAAATTGATGGAAAGTTGACTTCTAATTTTGTATTAAAAGTCGAGTCGTCACAACCTAGCCAAGTTAAAGAACCATGATTTGTGACCTCATTGCATAGGAAATTAAAGTGGAATATACTGGCACAATTCACCAAGCTTGCGACCATATAAAGCAACACAAACAATTTTATGTGGAAACCCAAATCGAGAAAAAACCATGACCAACATCCATTTGGCTGGATCAATGTATTGTGAAGTTTAGAACTTACAAGACTCCAACTACAAACCCCCTAAGTTGGTGTGTTACCGAAGGATTAGTGTAATGTTACTATTGACTAGCTTCAACGCATTGATGGCCTACCGATGATAATTGGATATATAGGTTATTTTGAAAAATAAGGCAATTTTGCAGTTACGAAATTCCTTAGGTAGTTATCCTAATATAAATAGAGTAAAAGTCAGAATTGAGAGTAAAGGGGAGTCTCAGAGGAGTCCTAGCGTTGGTGAAAAAGAGTCCAAAAATAGTTCAGTAGGATCGTGCATTAGAGAGGAGAAATTCTGCATTAGTATATGAGAAAGAAAGGAGAAAATCTAGATCTTTAGAAGATTAACTTGTGTCTACTCATGAAGAAGTTAATGCCTTCAAATATGAGAAAAGTAATATTTTAGATAGATAAAAATTTTAGAGAATGAAGTTCATCAAAATGTAGAGACAAATAAAGCTTATTTGAAAAGAGTGAAGATCTAGGGAGTGAATTAAATTTTTTTGAAAAAAATGTAAATCTTATAGAAGTTGGACAAGATTTATATATGAACCAAAATAGTAGTGATAAACGAAGACTAGGGTATGGATAGTCAAGTTCTACTAGTTTTAAGGGTATCACTAAGTTTGCTAAAGCTAAAGAACTCATGCACATTAGGAAGCTTGTTTCACAAATTGACAATGTGTCAAAACCAAAGAATCCTCATAGGAATCAAAGTTTAAAGTTAAACATAGGAAGAGATCATAAAAGTGATAATCATAAGTCCTTAATTAGACAAATTCAAGTTGTAAAACACAACATAAATTGCCTTAGTCAATGTGTCATGAATGAATCCGATACTAAGGAAAGTTATGATAGATCATACTTAAATAATTTACTTATGAAGAAGAAAGAAAATAATCACAACATAAGAAACCTCAAGATAAAGACACGTGAATTAGAAAACACACACCAAACTTCACACTTAAGAAGGTTACTCATGACAAAAAAAAAACCTTCTCAAACTTGGTTAGAAAATATGACTTAGAAAATTTTAGATGCCAAGTTAATAGAGGAAGCAAGAGTACCTTAGATTGCTTAAAGATAGGTTGGCTTGGCAAAGCTAAGGAGTTAGTCATCTCGAAGTAAGGAAATTAGTTTTTGTGTCATTGATTTAATAGTTTTGATCTTTTGGACAACACATTTCTTATCATATTTTACTTTTTTTTCATGTTTGTTATTCATAAGTTTTGAATGAAAAAAAATGGTATATGATAAAAAATACACAAAAAATTAGTGTAGCTTTTGCTTTGAATGTAATTTGTTTTAGTTTTATTTTTTATTAGTTTATCTCTTGAGACTTAATGCAAATAATTTTCTTTTAAGCTGAAAAGTAATATGATTTGTGGTCAATATACATTAACGAAGAGAAGGATATACCAAGGATAGAGATGATCAATTGGATTTCTTTTTGCTTGATGTTGTGATTATTATATTTTTAAAATATGCACATATTATGTTTAAACTCAAATCAATTTTATTAATGAAGATTAAGAGAGACTTCTCATACATAAGTTGACTTAGGTATTTAGATTCGAGTGGAGTCTTAGTAATTAAATTAGAGGATCTTAAGCTAGATTTCTATTTAGAATATAAAAGAATAAAATTTCATGTATTGTGATTCAATGATTGTAAGTTTTATGTACTCAAATATTTTTTAGTCAATGAAATTGCCCTCATAAAGATGATAGTGAAGGGCTACCTACTTAGGTCGGCCGAGGCTAGCGTGAAGCTCCTATCTACTATACATCAAGAAAAATAAATGAAAAAAATAAAAAAATAAAAAATATGATGCAAATTAAAAGGAAAAAAAAGCCAAACCCTAAAAAAATAATTTGCCAAAAAATATCATGACTTATAAAAAGGCATGACCATATTCTTTATTAATTTTTTTCATTTTTTTTATCTTTAGAGTAGACAATATTTATAGATTCTAACTTGAGTAAGAAATGAGAACCATGTCTTTACTAGAGTTTGAAAAAATTTGCCACTTTTAAATAAGGACCTTGATAGATTCATGAGTGAAAAAGACATTGGTTAAACATTGGTGGTTTCTTCAAAAATTTAATAAAAGAGGATTAAAATATTAAAATAAAGAAATGAGGGTTGAATTAATAAAATTTAATAAGAGAGATCAACATGTTTTTATTTTTATTAAGTAATTGAATTTTAGTCAATTCTAGGTTATTTTCTTTGTTGATATTTTCATTAGGTTGTTAGATGAGTCTATATTTACATTGCCTTGTGGTTTTATGATTTCTATTTGTTAAAATTTGAGTTCTATGCACTTTTGATTTGATTTGAAACTTTGTGAACCAAAATAATTTTAAAGGGTGATGCAAATTTTGAATTATTCTAAGAATTTTATTTTTTAAAATTTGGTTTTAAACAACATTTAAGAAGTTGCAATGTCTAAGATTGTTGCTATCCTATGACACTTTATTGAATTCACAATTTTAGAAGTAGCAAAATTGGTTAGCAAACTTTAGTATGTTTCTACATGCTTGTATATGTTTCAAGATTACTGATTAATCTTAGAATGTATTGAATGAATGAGATAAAGACAATTATACATAATGAGTTTATTTAAGTAGAGTCCCTAGTTTGATTCAGTTTGAGACGTGAGTGTTACATGCAAATTTTGATGTATCTTCAAACTGATGATTATGATTGGACAGAGGCTTAATTGATTCTATATTTTCTGTCTATGAGTCATATTAACATGATTTTTTTAATCTGAATTTCTAATGTGGTTTCTTAACTTATGTTTTTTCAACATATGTTTGTCCTTACCTTTGTCTATTTATGATAAAAGGGGGAGAATATGTGAGTAATTTATTTAAGTGTAGAGAAAAGTAATAGAGCTTGAATGTCATATGTCACAAGTACTTGAACATTTAATTATGTATTTACTTATTTCTTATAACATTATTACGCGAGTATATTCTTGTTTGTAATGTGTAGGATGATTAGAGAATAAAGATCACTACACCACATTAGATATGAATATCTTAGGTTAAGGGGGAAAGTCAATGTCAAAAGGTGATGAACATGTAATATCTTTTAATCATGTGTTGATGATTGTGTACTTCACTGATATGTTTAATTAGTTTTTCATAAATTATTTTGTCTACTTTTTGTCTATTTGTGTTAAAAAGGGGGAGAAAATAATTGATGAAAATCAAAGTGCTTATTTTCATACTTATTTGGATAGTACTGCGCAAATTATTTTGTTTGTAAGTGTGTAGGATAAGTACAAGTTAATACAATGCTTTTTAAGATCAATTCCAAGTTGTCTTAGTTAAGTCTTAGTCTTGGTGTTGTAAAGTCATATGTACAAGTGAAAGTTAATGAACTGTTTTAAGAGTTGAAATTTTTATTTGATTTTCAATCTTATATAACATATGAGATATATGTAATTTTGTTGATGTTATGTTGAAGCTTTATATATGTTTTTTGTCGTATGAATTTGATCAGATTTAATTATGGTTGAGTCGGATTTTGAGTTGATGGACTTGAAATATAGGAGCAGACATGTTCTTATGGTTTAAGGTTAAAGACTAAGAGTGTTGAAGGTAAAAGAGATTAATTTTGCACACACTCACATACAAAAATCACTTAGAATAGCTTAGAATGTGATTTTAATAGTTTTAGATAGAATTAAGGTAAAAGGGGCAAAACTATCAAAATACTATGCAATCGATCGATTGTTGAACAATACACTAATTGAATCTATGAATCGCTTCTTGATATAGTCATTTATAACATACCAAGAGTTTATCGATCAATCACTAGTATCATACCCTATAGAAATAGTGAACGATCAACCATTGTATGAAATGATTAATCGCTGTCTATTATGGTTGCCTAATTTAAACATTTCTTGAATTGATTGTATTCCTAGTTGGAGTCAAAGTATTAAACGGACTTAATGTCCTTTTCAAAGGTTAAAGAATCACAAAATTAAAAAGAGAAAAAATTTAAAAATCACAGAGGAGATAGGAGAGTTCATTGTTCATTGTTTTCCTAGAAGATATCATCCAAAAAGCTTCATTCTCATGTTAATGTGATTTCACGAAGACATACAACTGAAATTAAAGAATCTCACTTAACAAACAAAAGAGGAGTTGTAGCAAAGTCTTCAAAGAAGTTTGAGAAAACTCAAAGTTAGATCAACAATTGAGAAATGAGTCTTTGATTGAATCTCTAGAAGAAGACTAAGCCGAAACAAGAAGATGGAAGCTTCAATGATTCGATGGAGGGAGAAACTTGAAGGCCAACAACGAAAAAGACTAAACAAAGAAAATGAGTTTTTATTTTGTCATGTTAAAGTTCTTGTTGGTTGTTCTAGGTTTTATAAGTTCTTACTTGTTAATGCATTAATTTGGCCTTATGTGGTTGTCGTGGTTTTTCACTCGAGTTTGGGTTTTCTACGTTAAATCATTGTGTTCATGTGTGTTTTGCATGCTTTGTGGATTAAATGGTTGATAGAATGATCATGAATGCGCATAGACATTATGTTTTTATTGTTTCTTCTATATATAAAAATTTTGAATAACAAGGACATATCTAGTAGTTTTTATCTTTCTAAGATAATCGAACTATAGGCAATGTAGTAATTCGTTAAGCCATCTAGACAAATATTAAACTCTCACTTTTCCCATTGAGTCTGATCTCTATCTTCTTCAATAGCACAATCACTAATCAAAGCCCTCTTAGATTGTGTGGTTGAAACTCTCCCAGGTCCCCTTATAAATAAGTCTCTGTCAAATCCTTTGTGTATTGTGATGTGTATATTACAAGACTCTCTTATTAATTCATGAGATATTTGTAAACTAAAACTCTCACCTTTCAATTGATTTTCTCTCAATTTGATCAGAGGTATATAGGAAGGTATTAAGAAAAGTAGCTCTCTTTTCTCTAAAAAATGTCCTTCCATTCTATTCAATTCATCATAAAAAACCCTTAAATAGTCACTTAAGTTGGTTAGGGTTTCAGTGTCATACTTGGAAAGCAATTGTTCCTAGTTTGACTTAAAAAAGTAACTATGCAAGAGATCGTTATATAGGGCAATCAATATTTCCTTGTACTATTTGAACTTGACTATGCAACCAATCGATCCTTTGAGCAAACGATCGATTGTTCTCTGTTCTAGAATCGCATAAGACAAATATCCGATTGATATTACCTCTTGGTGATTGATCTTTCAAGTAATTGAGCATGACAAATAATACAACCGATCGATCTATTCACCAATCAAACGATTGATAGGTCTTATGTAAAAAATTTCATAAAACTTCAACTCTGATTGATCGATGTATCGAGGATGATGGATCACTTTTGATTACCCAGTGTGATTTTTGTCCTTTACGTTCAAATCTCTCCAAAACACTTAATTAAAATTTTCCTATATGAAATCTAAGTGTTGGTGTATGTGTAAAAATTTTACATTTAGGCTTATCTCTCTATTATGCCTTCCTCTTTGATATTTAGAACCATTAAGCTCTTATTTTTAAGTCAATCAATTCCAAGTTTGACTTAATTATATCAATAACCTAGTAATACTTGTGAGACTTAAAACATACATCAATTGTACATAGTTTTTTTCATCAAAATAAAATGAATTACAAAGATATATAGCCATATTTTCTAACATCACCTTTGTAATTTACCTACCAATTGATATGGCCATTATTGGGGCTACTTTCACTATAGTGACTAGCCTGCCCATACACACCCTTAGGGTTGGCCATCCTTTCTTGGGCACGTGTAGCTAGCCAAACATGTTATATAAGTGAAGTTCTATTATTTTCCACCCTTGCTCAGCCCTATGCTTTGTAGGAGGTAAGTTATGCTCCACTTTCCTCATCCATGTTGAATGCTATCATAGTGTCCTCCTTACGAATTAGGACAATTGTAGAACCACTATCTCCTAAACATGTTCGAAATTTGGCTCATTCAACATTCTAACCCCTAGCTATGACCATCATTATATTGACAAGATTTAATGAGCATTCATCAGGCAGTTCCTTCTTTCCTACGTTGTGGCTTTTGCCTTAACAATGGCCTTAGCAAATTTCTAATCAAATATTGGTCTTTCTAAGATCAAATACTTTGGCTTTAGTCTAGAAATACTCCATTATGACCTCATACAATAGGAAGTAGAACATGCAACAACTACACAAAAGAATCATTAAAAAAAACACAAAAGTAACATTAAGTATTAATGCAACTTAATTATATGTAACAACCAACTAAATTCCAGTAATCACAACTTGTATTAACAAAATATTGTTGTAAAATTTTCATCAAAAGATTTCAATAACAATTTCTAGCTAGTGAATTTGCCTTTCTTGCCGTTTTGGAGTGTGAAGTAGTAATATTCACAAAGCTAGCAAAAACAATTTACAACCCTAATAATTTATGCATATTTATATTAATAAATAGAAATTATAAACTTCTAAAGGCTACTAGAATTATATTTTTCATGCAAGCACTGAATTACCATAAAATGCCCCAAAAGTGTATATTGGCATTAATTTTATTGAGACCAAATTATGAAGTATATTTCATCTACACCAGAAATAAAAGTACTTCATTCATATAAATTGATGTAAAATGACTGAAATATTTTAGATTTAAATTTTAGCACATATAAAATTACCGGTTTTCCCTTCTAGAGGGTTTAAATGTGTTTTTCACTAAAATTACAAATTTATACACGTAAGAAAATATAACTCACTATGCAACAATAAGGTTAACATTTACAAAAATGGTTAAATACAATCCATACTTTTCTTAAAAAAATTGCAATTGTGAAATTACTATATTAGCTTTTTAGAGAGTTAAAACACAATTTTCACCTAAAATATATAAAACCAAATACATCCATGTGCATAGAAGTATAAGGTAACAATAATAATGCATATAAAGTTGATGGAGACATTTTGGTTGACAAAAATTCAGAAAATATGTAATTACCAAAATGCCATTGAGGCCTAATTTGGCGATTTTCATAGTAAAAAAATTATGAAAATTTACAAGTCATCTACCAACATGTAATATAACTCACAATCATAAAAAATATAACTCTTTCTAAATAAAATAATAAACAATTATATATACTAAAAACTACTTTTAGGGTTTAATTGGACATTTGGCCTATTTTCTTATTTCAAATTTGAACCAAAATCCATTCACACATACTTCAAACAATCCTCTATCAGATTAAATTCACAGATTCATGAATTGAGTGAAATTTGAGGCAAAATAATGATGCTCTAATTGCTAACTCAAAGTTAGCGATCAAAGGGTAAAATTAACAATTTACATCAATAACTACTAGTGGAACCTTGCTTCAATACCACTGTTGGGTCATGGTGCTGTGAAGGCATAGTGGGAATACACCAGCACATAGCCCATTGAGAAAACTTGCCCTTTTCAAATTCAATTTGCATGCCATTATATAAAAATGATTAATTATTAATAATGATTATCAATTAAATATCAAATGATCTGATATAAATCACTCTAAAAAAGATTAAGAACTGACCTCTTTTAATCTACACTTTGAGACATGCCTTGTTTAACCAAAAAATATATGTAAGAGAACACTTTAAGCCTTTTTGCATGGACTACAAAGGACAAGCTTTCACTTTTCTCCTCAAAGCCCTTCACAAGAGGACAAATTGGCCAACCTATGTACAATTCCAAAGGCAGAGAATAAGAAAAGGCTAGGGATCACTAAAGCAAGGTGAGAGGGCTTTGGTGGAGACGTGATGGGAGAGAGAATGAGTGAGATGGCTAGCATTTTCCAACTCCCTATTGAGGGATCTCAACTCCTCCATTTATATTATATTTCATATCTCACTACCCTAATCAACCTCTAATCCTAGTGGGCCTAGGATTAGAAAATACCTTGTATTTAAACAGTAAGATAACCAAGTTTCCTAAAAGCTAGAACAGTTAGGAGGGGAAATCTTATTTATATCTTTTACATTAAAACACCCCCCCATGTGCAAGCGTTTATCAAGTGCAGCATGAGAACACAATTGAGGTATAAATGTCTACAACGAGACTTAATCCAAGACCTCCTATGTAAGATCTTTAACTTTAAACTGGTTTAATTTCCTTTTTAATTATGTATATTTGTGTGGTTTTGCTTGAATTGTCAGTTTGACTTGATTTTGGGGTTAAGGGTTAGTAATTAAGGCTTAAAAAATGCTTAATTCTATTTTTTATATGTTTTAGTTTCAAACTTTATTTATCTATTTTTTATGGATTTTATGAGATTTTATTGTAATTTTTTCCTTAATTAAGGGTGTGAACCTCACTGTGGGCACCACGTCCATATTGGATGGCGTATGACCCACTTAACACTCCAAACCTTTATTAATTTATTTTAGTGGGCTTTAGAATAATTAAATTTAATTTTAGCCAAAAAATAACCTTAATTAGCGACTTAGGGTATTTTTCCCCTATTTTACAGCCCAATAGTTTGTAAACTTACCCCAAAATTTTATTATTTAAGGAAAAAACCTAGCTACTTGCCCATTTGGGGAAGGGATGTGGAAGGGAGAAGGATGTGCTATACCCCCATTTTCCAAAGAGTAAAAACAAATTAAGGTGTGTTTTCTTGACCTAATCGCCCATAATCTTTCTATTCTGGTCTTAATCCTTCTTATCTTTATTTCTCCAATTCGGTTCTCTATTTCTTCTATTAAAAATCTTATCTTTAATTTTGATTTAAACCTTAAATAGGTAATTTTTATTTTTAACGAAAAGGATATTGTAGATCTACCTATTTTCAAGTTGATTTGAGCCTATTAGTTAATTTTAATTAAGTTTTTACAAAAAACACTAATTTTTGGGTGGGATTTCTTGAAGATTGATGCTTCCTTATAGATCAAAGGGCTTCATAGAAGTAAGGGAATTTAATCTTGTGTAGTTTTATATATTGGATTGCATACTTGTAGGTTTATATGAGTTCTTGCTTCATTTTGAGCTTCAATGGTGGTTTATTAAAAACATGTTATTTATGGCTAGTTTCTTGTGACTAAACATGAGAATGATTAGATCTATAATGTTCTAGGGTTATATTTTGATATTATGATATCCTATGGTGATTTTTGAATCTATCTTGAATTTTTGAAAGTTTTTAGTTTGAATTTTGAAAGGTTGAAGATGGACCAGGAAATGAGAAAAAAAGTGATTTGTGAAGGGCGTTCGAACGGCCCAACAAGCGTTCAAATGACCTACCATTTGAATGGCTTGTCTAGGTGATCGAACGCCCTATCGCAAAATGACATATTTTGTGATTATAGCCATTTTTTTTGTATTTTGGGTATTTCTTGTTCTCTTCTCATAAATCTAATCCCTTATGACAAAAATGAGTTAGTATTACCTAGATTGCTACTATGATTGTATGAGAATCATCTTTAGATTATGATTTAGCTCAAGCATGATTAGGACTATACTTATTTATTTTAGTATGACATTTTACTTGTTTAAAATCCATGCTTGACGACTTCTTCATAATTTACTTGATGATTCCAGTAGGTGTTAACCATGATTATGTATATATGCTTGCACATATAGTATTGATTTAGGGTGAATTATATTTTACATGTTTTAGCTTAAGTATGGATATATTTATACTTGTCTAAGTTTATCATGATGATATATTTATCTTGAACTCTTATTTTGATGTTTTCTACATATTTACTCCATGATTTCAGTTAGATATAACTTTGATAAATTATGGATGCATGCATGTTTACCATTAATTATAGTTTGTTTATGTTCCATATGTTTTAGCTTAGGTTTGAAGACTATCACTTATGTACAATCTTGCATAGACATATATGACTTTATTTGACATAAATGGACTATGTTTCATGCACATATAAATTGATTTAAGCATGTTTACTTATGTGTTGACTCATTTATCAATTGCTCACATATGTACGATGTTGCATGCATCATCGAAATGATTTATAAATAAGACTAATCGTGATTAGCCGTGGTTGATAGATTGGATATAATTGGATGTCAGATTAATCATTCGGAGGCTTATCGAATCAATTTTGGGTCCAAAAGGGCATGTTTTCGTTTTGTGTTCCTTCGAGAACATGGTGCCTCCCCAGGTTGAGATGAAGCAGATTGCTATGTGAATTTATTTAATAAGTTATATGAACCCTAAGAATCCAGGATGATATGTCCATGTGCACTGGCTTACCACGCTGCTCAAGTTTTACTTTTAAAGAATTCAAACTTTTCCTTTCAAGGTTAGTCCTAGGAGAGCAGGCTGCTCTAATTTTTCTTCTTGGAATTCAGACCTTCCCCGCTAAGGATTGTCTTGGGTGAGCAAGGGGTACCTTTCCAATTAGGGAAACTACCCAAACCACTCTAATTTTTTTTTATTAGGAATTCGGACCTTCCGAGCTAGGGATTGTCTTGGGCGAGTTGGTTCATTGTTTTCTCAATTGTGAGACATTCACCATTGATTTGTTGCATCTGTATGGGAGAGAATGCTCATTGACACAGATTGTGTAGGGACAATGAAGCTTATTTTACACATATGGTTATGATATGATTTGCATGGATATGTAGGATAGTGTGTAGTTGATACACTTGATGTTGCAGGGTGAATATTTTTATTGAGAAACAATTATGCATGAGTTTATATTGAGCATGATTCATGTAGGGTATGATTATGATAATAGGTTTCATATGTTTACACATAAGGTGTATATGTGTTATGAGCTATAGATGAATCTATGATGCGCAAGTGGTATGATATGTGCTTATAGAGTGCAAGTTATAGCATGATATGCAGGTAGCATGACTATGAGTTGATGAAACAAGTGACATATAGCATGATATGTAGGTGGCATGACTATGTATTGATGAAATATGTTATATATAGCATGATATGCAAGTAGCATGACTATGAGTTGATGAAATATGTGATATATAGCATGATATGCAGATGGCGTGACTATCAGTTGATGAAATATATTATATATAGTATGATATGTAGGTAGCATGATTATGTGTTGATGAGATATGTTATAAATAGCATGACTTGTAGGTGACATGAGTATATATTATAGAATGTAAATTATGAAATGATGCACATGTGGCACAGGTTTATGTGATTATTCCATGATGAATGGGCATAGTGATTGATTATTATGATGAAGATTACGTTGATTATGCCTATGATGACATTATCAATTTACTTTCCGTACTTAGACTCTTGTTGAACATTGGCTCACCCCTCTTTGTTTTGTGTTTTATTTTGGGCTTGCATGTCGTGCCATGCAGGTTGATCGGATGCGCTCTATGTTGAGCATGTGGATGACATTGATCATTGAGAGGGGATTCATAGAGATGTTTTGTTGTATGTTAGCTTTCTTATGTTATATTGAGATATATATATATATATATATATATATATATATATATATATATATATATATATATATATATATATATATATATATATATACAATTGACTACTTCACACTTCCTATTTAACCATTGTTGTCTTAGACTTTTGTTAGCCATTGTTGGCTTAGACAGATTTTAGCCATGTGTAGGCTTATTTATAATTGGTATGTGGGTATGAGTAGACTAATGCTTTAATTAGTAGTCATTTATTTACTATATTTACTTTTGTACAAAGTATACATGTGTAACTCCGTAGTGTGTTCTAACCAATGATGGGTTAAGTCTTTTGCAATTCAACTCCACCTTATCTCACTGCATGCCTTTTCCTCCTTGGATTGGGTTCAACTAGGGGGTGAAGTGTGTCAGGGTGTGACATCCCAAACTTGGAGCTATGATATTGTCACGCTCCAACACTTCCCGACCCAAGCCAAACCTGGTCCAAGGGCCAGTCCAGCGCATGGGGGCAACAATTTTGAAAACAGCTAAAGAAATAGCGGAAGACTTATGCCCTAACTACGGGTGGTCTAATTAACGGAGTTACGCACTACTTTGAGCAAGAGTAAATAGGTAGAACCAAAAGAGTTACTCAAACTCTAAATTAAACCACAAATCTCAAACCCACATACTAATAATTCATAGCCAACACACTTGGCTCAAAACAAGGTCTCAAACAACACTAAAGATATAATATATCACAAGTCTAAAAATAAGAACCACTCCAAGGGTTCTAACATCAAAACAAAATAATTAGGAAAACATGCAAGGTCTAGGGGCCTCCACTCCTACTCCTAAGCTCTCCCTGACCTCTCCTCATAAAGAGGATCCTGTCCGACTGCATGTCACGCCATGCAACCCCAAAAGAAAACAAAGAAAGTGAGGTGAGTATAAAAACACAATAATGATTTGAATACGACTATAATAATTAGAAAACACGATGGCATGGCAATGTGGTCATTCAGATCTAAAATCAACAATGTTATACCACTTTCTGATTATGCATTCATAGCACAAAAATATGCATAATAGTATCTCAATCACACACTTTCTGATCATGCATTCATATCACGTAAACCTGCAAAATAGTGTCTCAATCCTACCATTTCTGATCATGCATTCATATCACATAAACATACATGATAGTGTCACATTCACACCATTTCTTATCATGCGTCCATATCACATCAACCTCATTCACCCTGCATGACAAACGTGTCAAATACATGATACACAATCATGCATAACATTCATCATAAATATGCATCAATACAAATGGTGAATGCCTTCATTAAAGAGTAAACACATGTATTGCCACATAGGCAAGACACGGTCAAGGCCACGAAGGCGAGACACAGTCAAATTTCCACACAGGAAATGTAAGAGGGTTGGGATTGTTAGCCCCTAAAGCTGCTTGCCCTAGATGATCCTGGCCAAGGATGTCCCATTTTCACATAGAGAATCTAGAATAGGGGTGTTCACCCTGGGACATCTCTTGCAGTGGGGAGAGCCCGAATTCCCACATAAGGAACCCTAGAACACGTTGTAGCAGGTGCACAAAACGTACCACTCTAGATTCTCAGGGTCCAGAAGACAATCATAATAATCTCAATCTGCAAGACAAGTACACAACTCATCCCCACATAATTCCATTGAACTAGACTCAACCTGGGGAGTATACATGTTCCACACAAGAACTTAAATAAAAAACTGTCCTTTTGGACCAACCAAGTTCTGATTAATTCACCGAGCAATTAATCCGACACGCAATCTCAACCATTGCATATAATTGATTAATTCCGGTTAAACATCGGTAAAACTTCATCCGTGAATACCAATCCATGATGCATGATATCATAATACATTCGTGAGCAAGACCTACATGGGTTCCAACATATGGAACGTGCTCCCAATTAGTCCCCTCATGCATCATAATCAAGGCAAAATTAACTATAATTTTATAGTAGATTCCCCATACGTGTGTGTGAACATGCATATTCTAAGCACATGACCACTGCTTGACATAAACTCATAAGACAATATACGCATGCTTAAACACATTCAAAACAATGATTCCAAACTGAAATCAAAGCGAAAACCACCATAAAGCTTAAATCCATCCATGTGAAATCGAACATTCACTCCCACAAATATAATTTTTATACACATTAAGCCACAACATGATCACATCCATTACCCATAAACCATCCTCATTATAAGAGAACACATCTCACCATTTTCCATATAATATCCCTGCTGGAAACATATTCTAACCATAAGAATTCCAACATTCAAAAGTTCAAGGTACTTCAATATCAAAATGCATAATTATCAACATAATATGATGCCACATGACCACACTTAAACGCATTTCATAAACTTCCATCATCAATTCTACACCTCCAGTAGCCTAATTTCAACATAATACACCTCCCATAACCATTAGAATCATCAAATGGAGTAAAACATTGAAATGTGCATAAGTTTCAAAAATAGTAAAAACTATCATGTAGCCGATCGATCACCTTGCTAGGCCATTAGATCGACTAAACTGAAAATCCGCCAAAAATGTAGTGTTGCCGATTGATCGCCCTAACAGGCCGTTTGATCGCCAACAAAGTAGTTTTGACCTTCTTCTTCATTTCAAAAATGAAAACCGAAACACCATGAAAATACCTTCAAATCTTCATCCATGGTATCAAACTTTATAAAAAACTCATCAAACCTTCCAAAACACTAATCTAAACCATTCTAAAACAAAACCTAAAAATCGAAGTGAAACATTAACATTTATTAAACCCACCATTAGAGCCTAAATCAAGTAAAAACCTCTTCAAATAACATCATAAAAACTGAGATTTTTGCTACCCAAAGTTGAGATTAAAGAACCCATTACCTTTCCTTGTTGATTTGGGCCAGAATGAACCTTCAATCTCCTCCAACACCTTCCAAAAACACAATTTTTAAGTTAACATACAACTAATCCCGATTTAGCTTTGAAAAACCAAAAGTAAATATTAAATCTCGGGTTTTAGATGCCTAAACACGAGATTTTGAAGATTAAGGCTTGGAGAAGAGAGGTAAATCAGTAGTTTTATGCTTTCAAAACGGATTAAAACCATAATTGAAGTCAAGATTAAGAATGGATTAAGAGAAAACCTAGGGTTTAGGATTGATTAATGAAGAACATAACTTAATCCCTTTTCTAATTTGGGCCTAATTGGGGAATTGGGCCTTAATCGCCCTCTCCCAGCCTATTCCCAAATGGAAAATGGCTCAGCCCTTTCTATTTATAGTAGGGCTTTGGGTATACCTAATGAACTAGTAGGGTATAAATAGAAATTCTAGTTAAAAAATAGATATTTTGAAGATTTGAGCACATTAATTCCAAGAAAATTTTGAACTTTTTTGTATAAGTTTGTGTTGATGTCAGGGTTATTTTGGTCTAAAAACCTCAATTTCGTTGGTGGGGCCCACAAGGGGGGGTCCTGCCAAACCCTAATTTTCAAAAAATTAGTAAAAAATTAGAAAATTCCTAAAAATTCAGAATTGGCCAAAAAATACTTAAAACTCATAAATGTAGATTTATTTTTTCTTAAAACCTTTAGAAATCCCATTTATTTTTGAAAACCATAAAATCTAATTAGAAAACGCTTAAACGACACGATAATTGATATATAACAGTAAAATAAACCGGTTAAAAAATGAGAGTCTTTACAAATACCATGTACGTTAACCAATTTTCCTAAAAGCTCGAGTTGTTAGGAAGAAGAAATCTTATTTATATCTTTTATATTCTAATATAAGCTTGGCTTTTAAAAAAATGTCTCCTATGTTTGTGGGCTCACTCCGAAGCTCATAGAGGTCGTGCATACTCCACCTGTCCATACCCAGAAGAGGTCCAACCCCAACTTGTACCATGGTGGTCCCATGTATTCTCAGCTACAAGCTAGAATTACTTTAGATAGAATTATTAATTAAATTTATTTTATGAACTATCTTTGACACTAGTACGAATCATCTACACTGAACTAAACTATGAGCATGACTCATCTAATCTTAGTATAACTCATCAAATTCATTAATCATATGAACATTAAAACTATTGCGTAACCATCTCATCTAAATCACATAAATTAGAATCTATGTCAATATCAAAACCACATCAATCTATCATCTACAAGACAATAAATCAACATAAATTTGAATAGACTTGTAAAACTCTTCCATTAAAAAGAAATCATTGTCATACAATTGTCATTAATCACAACTGAGATCTAAATTAAACATAAAAAGATACTGAAACTTATCATAGCTTCATCAACTCCTAAGTAAAAGAAAATCTTGGTCTTGCATGGTAGAAGAAGGCTCTTTAGTCTTCATTGAAAGCTTTGATGCTTCTTTATCTTCTTCTCCCTTTTTCTCTTTAGAAAAACTCCTAAAATTTATCAATTTTAAGATCCATATGGCTTTATATAGGCATAAGAGTCATAAGAGGAAGTCTAATATGAAAATAACTCAAAACTAGCGTAAAATAGGAAACTGCACATTATCCCATTCGAACAATTTTGTTTAGTTTCATGTCCAGTTTCTATTCAGGAAGCTGAGTCTGTTCACTGTATAGTTTATATTGTTGTCCAATTTTCTACTTTGTTTATTAAGCTCTGTCGTTTATGTCCATATTAATTTTCAGCAAATTTGTAACTCCAAAAAGTTTTTGAAATTATTTTAAAGCATGTCAAGTGTATTTCCAAGAACCTTGATTAGTACATCTTACCTACAAACATAAAAATATATATTTTAGACGTTTAGTGCATAAATAAAATCCCACCTTAATTCAAATATATGCCAAAACTACTAATAGCGCTCAAATTACATGCATATGCAATGGATTTCGGTTTAAGGCTTTTTGTGTAGGCATACATTGTATACTCTAAACAATCTTGGGGTTAAGAAATTCCCTCTCAATGTATTATACCCCGTTGGAGAAAAGATTTTAAGCGGAAGCTTTCATTGGGATATATCTCATCAAAGTTATTAGTCTCTTACCCGTTACATTGTCATGACATTCAATGTAACACCCCAGGTTTTCATGACCATAAATAGATAGCCAATACAAAACTCAGGGTGTTATCATACAAGGTCAAGCATCACATAACAATAAAATAGACCACCTAATGAAACGCAATTGTCACTATCCAAGATCATAGCCATGTGCAAATGCAATAACATAAATAAAATAACATGAAATAATCTTTTGAGCAACACAATGCCTTATTACAAATCAGTAATAAAATAAAATCTATATTCCTAACAACTTTAGAAGTTTACCCTGCTAGCATTGTGTATCGCTCACTAATGGAAACCTGCTACTCTGAATTTGGAAATGAACTTGCATCACAAAGATGCATGAGTACTTCCACTAATACTCAGTAAGATGCAAGAAAAACCACTCATAATTAAGCCATGGAGATGCATATAGAAACAAAAGGGAACATTTTGTTATTGTGCTACTTGACATCAGTTAAACAATAACACAAGTACACCACTCCATGTGAAACACTATATGTCAATTTGAAACATTACTCCTAGGGTTTGACCACTAATTAATAAAGGACAAGATTAACTTAAGTATAATTAGACTATGCTCTGGAAACAATTCAACTTATTGCTGCTCGAATACGGACTTCTAATCAAATGAGTAAATTGTATGCTAACAATAAATCCCAGTTGAAAGTAGACTCTGCTTAGGAAACAATTGACTTATTGCAGCCCGAATGCGGACTCCTACTAAAAGGAGTAAACTATATTCTAACAGTAAATCTTAGCATCTATAGAGATCTACTCGGATCAGCCATGGGCTTAGAGATATAGGTGTCATCGTGCTCATAGACACACTGTCGGAGGTAGATGAATCTTCCATGATGCTCAAAAACCTAAATACATACAAAGTGCTCAAAGAGCTCGAGACCAAAGCCCCAAAAGTGCGGAGGCCACAAAGGCCTGAAGTGCCACCATGACTATTTGTGGTGAGCTTACTTGAACTCTAATTTAGCCATAAAGGAAGTGGAACTAGACACTTTACACTTATAGCTAAGAGGCAACAAACAATAATATCCCTATTTGGAATCAACCCTATTGGCATCGCCATGTCTAAGAGTGTTGAGGAGTAAATTGGACCTATGCAAAAGGTCCCAAAACTAGCTAGCATATCAGCTTATGAGATTATTGTCATGTAAGAAGGTTTAGTCCAGGTACAATTAAGCCATTACTCTTCTAATTATAAGTAGTTCTTACATTAATTAGAAGAAAACACTAGCACCATTATATACATTAGTATCTAAGGGTTTTTACACACCCAAGGCTTAGTTCAGTTCAATAGTTAAACATCGGTTTGCCCCATCCAAGTCAGTGCAACACAAAGGTAAAACTGAACATAGTTGGCTGCAATCTGAATTATATTAGGTAAGTTAAACATTATAATCATCTCAGCACCATAGGTCTAGGTTCAAATTATTCACTTATGCAAGCTTAGGTAGTCATAAGACAATTATACTATGTTTGGAACACAACCATCGGTTCACCCCTGAATTAATTACATACCTTCAATATCTATGCACTATAATCACCTCATTCATTATTAGGCTAACCCTGAATTCAGCCAATGATAAATCTTTATATCGACTCATATGGATCAGAAAAGTATAGACCTAATAAACCTCACGGTTTCAACATTATGATTAGTCACAGTAAACTATAGAGTAATGCAAACATATTAAAGACTAATCACAGCATGGGAAACTCTAGATTTATCTCTATGCAGTGTATGATTTCAGATAGGTATAAACTTCATGAACTTGGGTATAAGGAATAATTCATAGCACCAAACAACATATACTTGAAACCGAGACATACAGAAGACATAAAAGAAGGGATTAATCTCCGCACAAAACACATGAAATCAAGACAAATAGAAGACATGAAAACTAGGATTAATCTCAGCACAAAACACATAAAACCGAGACATATAGATTACATGAAAGCAGGGATTAATCTCAACATAATGAATTAGGGCTGGAATATTTTAACATAATTAGCAGACAACAGAATGAATTAGGGCTTGAATATATTAACATAATCAGCATGACAACAGAATAAATTAGGGCTGGAATATATTAACATAATCAGCATGACAACAAAACAAATTAGGGCTGGAATATATAAACGTAATCAGCATGACAACCAAATAAATTAGGGCTGGAATCCGTGACAGTTTAGGTAAGGGAAAATCATAAGATCATAACCAACAAGAATATGAGTGTAAAAACTACATCCAACCTCTACTAGCCTACCTCCAAAACCTTGTTCCTTATTTATATGCCTTTTCTTCTATTGTAGCGTTCGGGAATTTTCTAAATTCCTGAATTTGACCACGTAGAAATTAAGGTGTTGGACCCCTTGACCTTCTCATGGAAATAAATTTATCATTGGTTAGAATTGGTGGCATAGACCTATATGGATGAAAATTAGACAGAAAGACCTTCGTAACTTCACCAAGAATGTGCAAATCGGAGTTTGGATGAGAGAGATACAACCGTTTGAAGTTGAATGTAGCGCGAAGGGCCCATTTACCCGAATTGGATGCACAAATTTTCCATCTAAGTCACTATACGGGCCCAATTAATTAAAGTGACAAAATTAATTTTTAGAGGCCCAATTAAGTGGTCTAAGTGGGGAGGTTTTGCCCACCTATAAGGGGATTAAGGACCCCAATCCCCATGCTTATAAAAGGGGCTAGTTAGGGCTTATGGGGGGGAGCTCTTAATTTTTGGCCCTTACAGGAAGAGGGAGAAGGAACCACAATGGGAGATTTTTCAACACCTGTGACTGAGGAAAGAGGTCCTCTTTGCTTCATCATGCTCTAGAGCTGCCTGAGGGGTACATGCTCCCATATGAGAGTATCGCCTACAAGCAAAGCTTTAAGAAGCTTGACATGGAGCGATTTGCTGAGTTCCTCAAGAGGGTGAACAAAGGGACAACGCTCCTCCAACACGATATCATGGCAAAGGTGGAGATAGGATCGGAGGTGGCAAAGCTGTAGTGGAAGCAGATGATCTTGGACATGGAGGAGAAGGGTGCTTGGTGGCCTGCATTGTGTTTAATAGCATGATGAGGATGTCGATGAAGGTCTGCCTAGCCTTGGGGCTGTTAGTGTCAGACTTCAGCAAGGATCCGTGGAAGGGGAAGGTATTTGCTTCAGTGCAATCCCAAAAATGCACCAAATCTGGGATGAGACACTCAAGGAGAAGATCAAATTCCTGAAGAGGGACTTGGATTGGAGGCAAAACACAAATTTTCAGATTGCATTCCCTTTGGCCAAGAAAGGAATAAGAAAAAACAACAGAATTCTTACGATTTCTACCAAGGCAAAATTAGGGGAGGAAGTGATGAAGGAGTCCATTAGTGGGACAACATTGGGTCTGAAGGGGCTACACCATCAGGAGCATATCTGATGGCGTTGAGCTCTGGGGGATGAATGAAGGTACTATGTATTTGTGGGCTCTCCCCATGTTTCATAGCTCTTTGTGGAACTAGCATGACAAGTATGGCTTGGTAACCTTACGAGTTTTTTCCCTTGGAATTAACTGTTTAACAAATTTTAGGAATGGTGTTGCACCTTATTTCCATATCAACGTAATGGTCGTAGTTGTGATTGCAATGAGAATTTGGCCAGACCCACATAACAGTCTAGACCAATAGCCACCCTTTGTGAACAGAGCATGCAGTGCTCTATTTTCTGGTGGACTGATCAGAGGTAGAAGATGATGCTTGGACCAAACAGGTCCAAGCTATTTAATCAATTTTAGTTATAAAAAAAAGGTGTATTCAACTGGGTTTGGTTCAAGGACATTTACTTGCCAAAAAAAAATAGAAAAATTACCAATAGACCTAGAGAAAGGTGGGAGTGTCCTGGCCAAGTTTCAGATTGGGGAAATATCTCAAAGTTTATAAAATAACCTTTTTACCCCTTGTAGTTTAATTACCACGTAATATTCACTTCAATTAGGTACTCTAGTTCAGGGGCCTATGAGTAAACTTAAGACATTGACAAAATTCTCAGTGAGAGTTTAATGTGTACCCTAAATATAGATCAAACCACATTGTGAGAAAAAATCCCAGTGAGAGGATAATTGACCATTTTTTGCCTAGGTTTAATTGTGAACTCTTAAGTTAACCAAGATCGGTTTAAGGGGCACACGACCTCGATAAATGATAAGAAAATTATCCAGAGTCCATGACGTCAAGTAGTAACCTTAAGCCCAATTTTGGACCTATTGGATTCCATGAGGGCTTAGAATATAGGGAAAATTATATAAATAATACTTAAAAAATATTTACCATTTTAAACCACTTTGAGAAATATTTCCAAAGTGGTGTTCCTTTTTGCCACCCAGGCGCTAGCCAAGCAGTTGGTGCCTACGTGGCTTTTTTTAAAAAAAATTAAGTTGATTTTGTTGTTTAGAAGGACGAAATTGGTTTTAAGCTGATTTCGTCCTTCTAAACAACGAAATCGGTTTGAGCTTGACCCGATTTCGTCGTTCTGAACGACGAAATTAACTTCTAAATGACGAAATTGCCACACTTATCCCATTTTGGCATTTGGTTCATAACAATACTGATTTTGTCCTTATAAAGGACGAAATCAAATTAATTTAAAAAAAAACTACTTCAAACTAACTTTATCACCTGTCCCTGTTCATTCATTCAATACATACACAATTGCATTCATTCCACCCATTCCATGTATAACAAATATAACATTAAAGTACATCATAGACAAGTATCAAATATATTACATCACAAGTCGAAAAAATGTTTAGTTTAAAATAAACATATAAAAAAGGTAATGTCATAATCTCCTACGTCCTCGACCTCGTCCTCAACGGTGCTGTATGAGCTCCTCATGATTTGCCTCTAGCTCTGGCTCCGGCTCCGGCTCCGGCTCCGGCTCAGCATAAGTAATAGATGGTACAACATGAGCTGGCCAATGTCATCTATAATATTAAATTGGATATGGCTGAGCTACATGTGTAGTGACTGGAAATGATGAACCTGGAGGAGAGCTATATACTGTTGATGAAGATGGAATATCAGGGAATGAAGAGTGCATTGGCTGCGTCTGAGCAGCCTCATCAACAGGATAATCTCTATGAATATCTGTAATCACCAACTAAAGCAATGGCAAGCTACAAAGGACAACATCATGCTCTCTAAGCATCGACTGACATGATGCTGAAAAGTCCTCGCGCAAAGTACAGGTGTTAAGTGCGTTAGTCAAATGCGCATGCATATGTCAAACTAAAAGAAGCTATAAAAAAATAAATTAAATATTAGATAAATAATTAATAAGAAATAAGAAAATAATATATGCCTTAATTAACAAAGTTGTACTTACCAGAGCTGCCTCAGACACTCCCCTAGGCTAATATGTCATCTCCTCTACATCATCGCGTGGTAAAATATATTGTCGTGTAATTAGTAAATACCACTGCATGTAAGCACTACGAACATCTCGCAATGTCGTAGCCATCTCCCCTCTGATAATAGTGGCTCTCCTATCCTCCCATCGAGCGATATATGACGCATGATGTAAAGTCCAATTGGTAATATGGCGGCCCTGTCGAGTGATGCGATGGACAAACTCGATGGTAGAAGGTGGGACCCCTTGCTCCAGGTTAAACTGGAGCATTACACGATTCGGCACATACATCTCTATAATCTCGTAACATATTAGTAGAGTTCAAGATAGCCACACCTCTCAACCGTCAGTGCATAAAGGAGGTAACGCAACCAACACGTCCTCTGAGTATAGCTGCCAAATAACCTATACAATATATAAAGATAATTTAGTTTAAATAATGACAAAAAATTTTAAAATCATTACAAAAAAAGTTCAACACAACAATAAAATTACCTAATATGGTTGTGGGTGGTCTAACTCCCCTTTGTACAATCAGAGGACTCCTTGTGGATTTTCAGTTCTCTTTTTCCGAACATTCCACCTTATGGAGTTAAATTTAAAAAATAAGTTGAGCATATGTGCATAATATGTTGCTAAAAAATGTAAGTGTTAAACATAAATACAGCCTACCTTGCCCCTAATAGAGCACCCTCGACTAAGCGACCCATCTCAACACTTGGTCGTCTGATGTGTAAGTGCTCCCACTACCATAACTATGTCAGAAAATATGACAACAAATATTAAAATTAAAGAATTATACGTGACCAAAATACCATTTAAAGTTACTCAATTATTTACTTGAAGAAGGGTCAGACAACCCGCAATCCCCGAGGTCATGGCCTGACATGCTTTCCCTAACTCTCGGTATAAAAATGTAAGAGTAGCACTGCCCCATGAATAAGTACCAGCCATGTCAAAGTCCGCAAGGAGGGAGAGATATGACACATGTACGTGGTTGCTCGTGGTATTTGCAAATATCGTGGCTCCAAGTAAATGTAATAGATAGGCCCGTGCATGCTACTCGATAACTATCTTTGTAGCATCGGTTAGGAGCTCTCGAAACTCCTGCAAGAGCCATCGTAGGATCACTCGGCTACCACACATCATTGTAGTTGGAGGAGCTCTACCAAGGAGTGTAACTAATATATCCACATGAGCTCCTCCTGTCGTGCCTGTCACAGGATGTCCATTGATGCAAAGTCCTAATAGAACTGCCACATCCATGAAAGTGATGGACATCTCTCCATATGACAAATGAAACATCTGTGTCTCCCTCCCCATCTCTCAAAGAGAACTGTCAATAGAGGCTGATCGAGACGAACATACTATAGAAGAATGAAATGGCCAAATCCTGCTCGCTCAATATAAGGTAACATACGCTCATCTATGGGCCAATGGCAGAGATATTTAAAATGTTCAGTGCACTCAAGGCACCTGGGGTCCTATAATAAATTTTAAAATTATAACATAGCGTACTATATCGTCCAAAAAAATAAAACAAATTTTTAAAAAAGTTATCATACCTCTCCTCTCCAAATAGTAACAGACCTATGTGACTCCTGCTGTACGAGTAAAGAAGCATCACTCAGGCCTGGCCCAAAACAAAGCTCTGCATGATCCATATGATCTGCGTAAAATTAAGATCATATTAATAATCGTAAGGAACATATGCGCTCATACCTAAAATATAGAATAAATAAAGAGATTGATTATATGTTTACCAATCAACAGGAGGGTTTCTACATGATTTACTATTATGCCTACTTTGTTTACACCTCCCGCATTTATATCCTCCTCTACCATCTCTCTCCATAGTTCTACGGTCCATTGTATTCCTAATGCGAATAGACCATGGGCGACCGACTTGCCTTGTTGCTATCAGAGGGTATAGCACAAAAGGTATATCCCTCTCCTAATACTCCTGACCACGAGGAGAATAAAATTCTGCGGAGTACACATTTTTATAAGTAGAAGATGTGTAAAATAGTGATGTCTGGATTGGCTCCCTCCGTTTTGCCCACACGGCTATAAGGTGCGAGCAAGGATAACCATAAACCTGAGGGATGTTGCATGTACAAATTCATCAAAGAATTTACCATAACCTTTCGAGCATGAATTGATGTCACTTCGTACTGACCCCTGTTGATCCTATTAATTATATACTCCCCAATTTTTCTTGTTTGCTCTCTCAATATTGCTTCAACTCTGGGAGTATACGGGGTGGCCATGGCAGAGGCGGCAAAAGATCGTTTAGCAAAAAATTTTATGACTCGATAAAAGATAGCTGACACTAAAGCCTGCATGAGTAATCCTTGTGCCCCCTTCAAGACTCTATTTAAACTTTCAACTATATTTGTAGTCGTCATGCCAAATGTCATAAAACCACTATGGGCAAAGGAACACTGTTTAGGATGCAATTCTCCTCCTAAGAGGAGATGTTTTGCCCTAGGACTCTCTTGACCAATCAAGTCCATTTTAGCATCAAACTTTTCTAATATAAGTGCACAAGTTGTTGCCCCAATCAAGTCCGTTAGTGCATCATTTTTGAACTCCTTAAAATTTACTTTTATGTGATGGATGCAATAACGATGGTGGTACAAAGGCTCGGGAAGAACCTCAGGCACGGACTTCTAAAGCCCCTTATGTCGATTTGAAATAATGACGATGTTCGTCATGCCTATCAGTACATGATCCCTCAGTTCCATTCAGAACCATTTCCAATTGTCTCCATCTTCCTTCCCGACAAGCCTGAATGCAAGAGGAACTAACACATTGTTTCCATCTGTAGCCATTTCATCCATAAGAGCACCAGGGTATCTTCTATACAAGTAAGTGGCATCAACACCAATCACAGGGATGCAATGTTGAAACCCTGCTATAGACGGCCCAAATGCCCAAAACAACCGCTTAAATCTCCTACATATGCCACCATCTGCACGATGTACTTCATCATCCTCTAAGCGGTAGTAGGTGTTAGGATTCGCTTCTTGCACCACCCTTAGGTACATTGGCAATAATTTATATGATTCTACCCAATCTCCATAAATAGCCTTAATTGTCATATTCCTTGTTGCCCATGCTTTCTTATAAGATATGTCAACATGATACTTCTCCTTCATTCTTTGAATAATATCCCCTGGTGTGAGAGTTAATTTGGCTTGGATAGCGGGCATTATGACCTTCGAAATAAAGGAGGCACTACACTGCCTATGATCTATGCGAAGCTGGGCATTCCGACATGTGTGGTCACCTTTGTACGTCTTCAATTTAAAGCACCCACCACCCCTTTTTATTGAGCCATGCACTCTCCAAGGGCAAGTGATATCAATGCACTTCACTGTATACTCTAAAAAATTTGTTCGTACAACCTTGTATTCGACATGATTTAGAATGGAAAACTCCTGCAAGGCTGTAACAAATGCTTCTTTATTCTCAAAGATGCGGCCAACATATAACTCATCTTTGTTTTGTTGGTCCATATCCATTGTAGAATTAATTGCCGCATCTATCTCCTCATCTGTGATGTGTGCATAGAGTGGCTCCACTTCATAGTACGGCGGCTCTTCATCATCCACATTCATATCATTTGCAGCAATAACATTGTCTAACGCATCATCCCCCTCACCGTCAACCATCTGTTGAGCACTTTCTTCACCTCTGACCCCTTCTTCATTCATGTCAGAATCTTCTCCACTTGCTTCATCAATATTATCTTCACCTTCATTAGCCTCATTTTCATTAATATCTTCATCTTGGACATATCCCCCCTCCATATAAACATCGCATATGTATTAAATTTCATGTCTAAAAAAGTTATTCATTTATGAATATATATTTCACCTTTGATTGGATGGTCCAGCATCGGTTTGACCAACATACATGTAGGGGTAATGAATGCCCATTGAACTTTGAGTTTCATACCATGCTCCGCCTTGAGACATTTGAACGCTAAATGGCTCATGTGCATGCGTTGTGGACCTTCCATATTATACACAAAATTCAAAATTTAGCTAAACATATTTTTATTAATAATTATAAGATTCAAAACGTATTCACAACTAAATCAACCTTACCTCCAATTAGGTCCA
Source organism: Saururus chinensis (assembly GCA_035235625.1). Classification (NCBI taxonomy): domain Eukaryota; kingdom Viridiplantae; phylum Streptophyta; class Magnoliopsida; order Piperales; family Saururaceae; genus Saururus; species Saururus chinensis. Next base: position 29,792,421 of record CP141142.1, read on the forward strand.
CTTCCATCGTAAATAGGGGCAAACAACTTATGACGTTCATTTGAAGCTACTATCATAGATAAATTTCCTTCTTCTTTGTCATCCACCGGCATTTGCATATGCCTTTCATTGTTCACATTTCTATCCGAGCTCCTGTGTGAGCTCCTGTGTGAGCTCCTATGCGAGCGTCTATGCTATCTCATATGTGAACTAATTCGCCTTTCACTAGGCACTCGGGCCTCTTTTTCGAGAAATAACTCGAAAGCAATTGCGTGACGCGAGTGGTGAAACATAAAACCCATTGATGCATCATCATTTATGTATATTAATGTCATTCTCAAACTATACGATGGAATATTACATTTAATAGTAATTTTCCATCTTTTTCTATCCCACCCAACTTTGCTTGCTACTTGCATCTCAAATTCATCATACGTAGACGGTTTATTAATTAATAATCCTTTTCTGCGTCCATCAAAGGTAAGTGTAAAACTAACCATTTCTTCTGCCATCTCTATTCACTTAATTCATAAACAATAGATTAAATTTATATTAGATTAAGCAATTGTCTCAAAACTAAGAGGCTAAAATTAGATTAAGCAATTGCCTCATATATCAACGAGTAATAATCATACACTTTATCACATGTTTCTTCTCTTATCCAAACAAGACAACAAATATTCTCATACACTTATTCAAACATTACATCTACCATATTGATAAAAATATTAAGCTATTACTAACATCTACCCTATCCAAACTATTACTAACTCATATTCTCTATTAAATTTGGCTTTGATTTTAAATAAACTGGAGTAGAAATTCAATACTCACGAATCACAGTTAAGCCTATAAAACACCTATACTTTATCATTAAAAAAAACTATAAAGCATTAGACCCACATACGATTGAAAGACGAAGAACAAGACAAGTAGCCGCTTATACGCTATTGAATCCCATAAAAATGCCAATCAGTAGAGGCATAAAATACCACAATAATATTTAAATGAAACCAAGAGATTTTCCAAGTATATAAGCATGGTAACCAACATTTTTCCAAGTATATAAGCATATCATGAAGACTTTAAATTAATGAGCAAATTTCCTAATCAATGAAATTAAAATAGTTGTAAAGCAACACAACAACTTTAAAGCAATAATCCTAAAAAACAAAGATTTAATACCTTCTTTGTGTTCAACTTAGTGTAAAAATATGAGACTTAAATCTATCTTCTTGACTTAGCCTACATGTAGCAAACATAGATGTGACTTAAATTTTCGAATTAGAGAGAATTAGGGTACCACGAGCAGGGTGGCAGGGCGGATTTGGCACAGCAGAAAGAGCGGACAACGGGAACGGTGGCGGGGTGAAGGAGGCGAGACTGGCAACGGGCCGGACGACGGAAGCAAGACCGGCGGTGGAGAGAACAACGTGAACCAGAGGCGGGCAAAACGGATGATTGACAGCAGAAAACGCTACTGGAAACACGACTGAAGGCGGAGGCAGAGTCGTGTTAAAATGAAGATGATTTCATCGTTTAAAAGGATGAAATCAACACCGAATGCCGAAATGTAGAAGTGTGGCAATTTCGTCGTTCAAAAGGACGAAACCAGCTTAAGTTGATTTCATCATTCAGAATGACGAAATCGGGTCAAGTGGTCTTAAACCGATTTCCTTGTTTAGAAGTACGAAATTAGTTTAAAACTAATTTCGTCCTTCTAAATGATGAAATCAACTTAAAAATTACAAAAAAGCCACGCAGGCGCCAACTGCTTAGCTGGCGTCTACATGGCAAAAAGGAACACCACTTTGAGAAATATTTCCCAAAGTGGTTTAAAATGGTAAATATTTTTTAAATTATTATTTATATAATTTTCCCTATAATAGGGAAAACAAAAATACCCTTATGACGGGACGCCCGCATTCATGTGAATGGAAGCGCGAGAGTGAAGCCTTGAGAGAGGGCAATGACTTAAAATTAATAAATGGGAAGTGAGATGACCATGATGACCCAAAGGAGGGTACTTTTCCTCAGGTGGTAGAATTACCCTAATGCCCTTAGGATATTATATTTTGTTTCTGTCGAAACAGATAACCTAGCTAACCAAGAGTTAGGGTACCTTATAATGTTGATAAATGGCTTCAAAAGGAAGGGGTGTGACCAATAGGTGACATGAAAACCTTTACAGGTCACAATGTCATGAGAAATAAGGGGAAGAGCCCTACTTCCCAAGGTTTAAGGCAACATATTACATGTGTCTACAACACAATGCTTCAATCTACTAGGGTAGTATATACGTAAGTCACATGATGCGCTAGGGTTATTTACATTCTCGGGCTTAAATTTGTTGAGCCCTAGCCCTGCAAATGAGTGCAATGGACCTCCGTTTATTATTAATAGACTTGTATTACTTGATGTTATTTATGTTGCTTACTTGGATGCAAGCTTTTATCATTGATGTGTTAATTTATAATGATAACTTTAGATTAATGAAAATTAATCAAGAGATATTGGTTGCCATTGGATTAGGGGGAGAACATGTAATAAAGATAAAGACTAAAATACCCTCAATGGGGTTTGGGACTGGTTCATGGAGTGAACAGGGCCCTAGCATAGAATTTTACCTTGGTTAATGAACTGAGGGTAGTTATGGGAGTTTACCATAGTCTCATGAAGACTATTAGGGTTTCAGATGTTCTCTGAGTCATAGCTCGTTGGATGAGCTATTTATTGGGACAATTCACAATGTAAAGAGGACCTAAATGGTTGGGCAAATACTTGACTAGATGAAAATATCTAGTATAAGTTTAGAATGTTTGGGGGAGTCAATGGTCATAAAGACCTTAGGCTTCTATGGTTACATTAGCAATGTCTTAAAAGACATTTTCTCCCTAAGTTGGGATGGTGGAGATTGTGATATGCTTTCTTCACTACCACGATGGTTGGGTATTGGCTAGCGAGGTCTCTACTGTGGGTTTCCCATAAGTCATTATAGGACCATATAGTGTGTACAAAAAGCAAAGTTGCATGAGCATCATGGAAGACTTGTGCTTCTCGCCAATCTATGTCCATGAGCACAATTGGGATCCTCTTCTCTAGATTCGTGGCAGGCTATTGAGAGCCCTGGGGTTTGGGTCGAGCAGCTTTTTAAGCAGTATACTCCAATGTTGGAGTCCTATGTCTTGGGATTTCTTCGAGAGTCGAGTTATCTTTGAGTGAATACCTATTTATATTATTAAACCTAGAGTGGGGTTAAAACAATGAAGGGTGATTAGTGTCATATGTCATTTTAGTTAGCATATGATGTATATGTCTATCCAAGAGATTGGACAGGGGTATTAATTATTGAACGAGGGGTGTGAGATAATTAATAACATTGCTTACTATTGATTGTTAACAAACACAAGTGGAACAATTAAAGAACTTGTATAAAATGTAGGTTGATTGAAAATACTTAAGCATCACATGTTGGATGTTATGCTTCTTGAGTTACTATAGTTTCTAGGTAGAACTACGTCTAGATCTGATCTTGTTAGAAACATTGGAGATGTTATCTGATGAGTATATAGGCAACTAACATCAGGTGATGTTGGCCCAATCTAAAAAATATTATTAAAACGTTTTATTCTTTTGGAAACTTTACTCCTGAGGGTGGAGAGATTCCATTGTTGTTTGGTTGTTTGGCTTGGTTAGTTGCAGGTTCTCGAGACGATGACAAGTCAGATCAGGATTTACGAGCATGTGATGTAGTTCTTCATTTCTGCAATTTGGGTAAGTAAGTGTATCTTTGGCACGAGAGTCAACTTAGTCATTTATTTTTAGATGGATGACGGACTTATACTTAGATGGATAGGTTGTTCTTTATGGATTTTTTATATGTGTAATGATATCATATGATTTGATATTCATGTTTGTGAACCCCATATATCATGATCTGGATATTTAATCGAATAGTTTGTTTTGTACTTAAAAAAAATCTCATGACTTACTATTTATGTTATTTAAAAAGGCTTTTAAAAATCTAGGTTGTGGCATCTATGTTGGGTTCAAAGGTGCTGAAAATCCTCTCTCTTTAAGCTGCTAGCCGTGGTGCTATTTGATGGGAGAAAGAGGAAAAGAAGTGACCGAACCAAAAGCTTGTGCCTCCGCCCCCCCCCCCCCCCCCCTTATCTTTTTATTAACTACTTTCCTAATTTCTAGGGGATCAACCGAATGAGGAGGGCTGGACTAGAGAGCTTGTGTGCCCCTCCCTAGAGTCCTTACTAACCCCTCCCTATTTTCTAGGGTCTGCCCCCTAGAGTCCTTCCCACCACTCCCTATTTTCTAGGGTCTGCCCCCTAGAGTCCTTGCTAACCACCCCTATATTCTAAGGGCCACACCTATCATCACCTCCCCAAGCAAATCCTATTTCGGCTAAGACTCCCTCTCTCCTCATTGTATGCATAGTAAGGCTAGACCTTTATTTGCGAAAGTGGCCCCCCTCACCAAGGTTGGACACCCTATATACCAAAGTGTCTCCTTCACACCAAGGTCGAACCCCCTATTTGCCAAGGGGGTCTGTTCACCTCAAGGCCGATACCCCTTACAACATGTATGGCGTTAATAAAAAAATAATAGGATTATAACAACAAAGAAAATGGAACAAACACATACAAGTAAAAAAAAAACTACAATTAGGGATTAGGGGTGTTACATCCTTCCTCCCTTAATGGGCATTTCATCCTCAAAATGAAGAGTGTTAGTCGGAGTTAGCTTTGTTGGGGCAATCTTGAGCAATATGCCTCTTCTCTGAACACGCATAGCACCTCCTATCTTCCGGATGACAAGGCTTGCCAGGACGATATTCCTTGCCACATGATCAAAAATTCCCACTATCTGTTGTGAATTGTTGGGCTGGCTTGCTTTGCTGGTTCTACTGATTCTGTTGATGTGGCTTCTATTGTTTACGAGGGCGATTGTTATCATCCTCATCGGACCTTTTGTTGTCTCCTTACTTTGAGTTGTTTCTTGGACCCTTGCTCAAGCTTTTATTCCTCTCCTACACCTGCTTATAGTCCTCTTCCATAATGGATGCCAACTCTATTGCCTTTGCCACTATAGTTGGCTAAAAAGGAAGAACCTTTGCCCACAGTCCATCCTTCAAGCCCCACACAAACTTCTCCATCTTTTTTAGCTCTATAGGGCACGAGTGAGTGGCAAACATTAGTAGTTGCACAAACTTCTTGTACTGTAGAACAGTCATAAAGCCCTATTCTAAGTCAAGAAACTCCTTCTCTTTCCACCATTGGATATGAGGAGGAAAATACTTAAAGTAGAAGACTTCCTTAAACTTGTCCTACGAGATCTCTTGTCCATATGGAAAGTCATTTTTTCGACAGATTCCCACCAAAAGATGGCTTCTCCTACTAATGCAAAAGTGGCAAAAGTTACCCTCTCGTTGTCAAGCACTTTCAACCCCTTAAAAATCCTTTCCAGCTCTGTTATCCATCTTTCAGCTACCTCTGGATCGCCCTCTCTTGTAAAGGTAGGTGCAACCCTTCCAAATTGCTCCAAGGTAGGTGGCTTCATGTTAGAACTGACAGCTCCCTGCCAAGACCCCTCCTGGGATCGAATGGCCTGGGTGAGCTCCAAAACTATGGTCCTCATATCAGGATGTTCTCCTACAAAAGAGGCACCAACAACAGATTTCCTTCTCTGACTCCTAAAGATGGTTTCCATTTGTTCTAGAGAATACAACAAAAACAGGGTTAATCAAACTAGACAAGTTCTACCCCTTTTAAGTAGTGTTATTAAATATACTATTCATATCATTTAATATAGTCATGCACTTGCAAATAACTTTAACTAACTCTAATACCAACTGTAACAACCCAACTTTTCATGATCATAAACAGATAGCCAATACGAAACTCTGGGTGTTATCATACAAGGTCAAGCATCACATAACAATAAAATAGACCACTGAATGAAATGCAATTGTCACAATCTAGGATCTCAGCCATGTGCAAGTGCAATAACATAAATGAAATAACATGAAATAATCGTTTGGGCAACACAATGCCTTATTACAAATCAACAATAAAATAAAATCTATATTCCCAACAACTTCAGAAGTCTACTCTACTAGCATTGTGTATCGCCCACTCATAGAAACCTGCTACTCTGAATCTGGAACTGGACTTGCATTGCAGAGATGCATAAGTATTTCCACTAATACTTAGTAAGATGCAAGAATAATCACTCATATTCAAGATCACACAAGTACACCACTGCATATGAAACACTATATGTCAATTTGAAACATTACTGACTCTGCTCAGGAAACAATTCAACTTATTGCTGCCAGAATGTAGACTTCCACTCAAAGGAGTAAACTGTATGCTAACAGTAAATCCCAGTTGATAATAGACTCTTCTCAGGAAACCATTTAACTTATTGCAGCCCTAATACAGACTCCCGCTCAGAGTAAACTATATGCTAACAGTAAGTCTTAGCATCTCTAGAGATCCACTCGAATCAACCATGGGCATAGAAATGTAGGTACCACCATGCTCACGGACACACTAGCCAGAGGTAGATGAACATTCCATGATGCTTAAAAACCTAGATGCACATAAAGTGCTCAAAGAGCTGGGCACCAAAGCTCCGAAAGTGTGGATGACACAAAGGCCTGAAGTGCCTCAATGACTATTTACAGTGAGCTTACTTGAACTCTAATTCAGCCATTAAGGGAGTGAAACTAGACACTTTAAACTTATAGTTGAGAGGCAACAAGCAATAATATCCCTATTTGGAATCAACCCTACCGACATCATCATGTCTAAGAGTGTTGAGGAGTAAATTGGGCCTATGCCAAAGGCCCCAAAACTAGCTAGCATATCAGCTTATGAGATTAGTGTCATGAAAGAAGGTTTAGTCCAAGTACAATTCAATCATTACTTTTCAAATTATAAGTAGTTCTTACAATAATTAGAAGATAACACTAACACCATTATATACATTAGTATCTAAGGGGTTTTACACACCCAAGGCTCAGTTCAATTCAAGAGTTAAACATATGTTTGCCCCATCCAAGTCAGTCCAACACAATAGGTCTGGGTTCAAATTATAATCATCGGTTTGCCCCATCCTATTAGGTAAGTTAAACATTATAATCATCTCAACACCATAGGTCCGGGTTCAAACTATTCACTTATGCAAGCTTGGGCAGTCATAAGACAATTATACTATGTTTGGTACACAACCTTCGGTTCACCCCTGGATTAATTACATATCTTCATATCTATGCACTATAATCACCTCATTCATTATTAGGCTAACCCTGAATTCAGCCAATGATCAATCTTTACATAGACTCATATGGATTACAAAGTATAAACCTAATCAACCTCACAGTTGCAGCATTATAGATTAGTCATAGTAAAGTACAGAATAATGCAAACTGATTAAAGACTACCTACAACATGGGGAACTCTAGATTTATCTCTATGCAGTGTATGATTTTGGCTAGGCATAAATATCACGAACTTAGGTATAAGGAATAATTCATAGCAACAAACAACATATGGTTGCAGCAAGACTATGGATAAAACCCATAGAATAAGACTAAGGAAAGCAGGGATTAATCTCAGCACAAAACACTTGAAACCGAGACATATAGAAGACACGAAAGCAAGGATTAATCTAAGCACAAAACACATGAAATCGAGACTTATAGAAGATATGAAAACAGGGATTAATCTCAGCCCAAAAACACATGAAACTGAGACATATATAAGACATGAAAGCATGGACTAATTTCAGCACAAAACACATAAAACTGACCCTAACCATTCAGGCTGAAACACCCTATTTAACCAACCCTAACAATTTAGGTTAAAACATATTAGATTAACAGTAAGATGGCCAATTCTAATGAAATAGGGATGAAATATATTAACATAATCAGCATGACAATAGAACGAATTAGGTGTGGAATATTTTAACATAATCAGCATGACAATAGAATGAATTAGGGATGGAATATATTAACATAATCAACATGACAATAGAATGAATTAGGGATAAAATATATTAACATAATCAGCATGACAACAGAACAAATTAGGGTTGGAATATATTAACATAATCAGCATGACAATAGTACCAATTAGGGCTAGAATATATTAACATAATCTGCATGACAACAGAACAAATTAGGGCTGAAATCCATGACAATTTATAGGTAGGGGAAAATCATAAGATCATGACCAGTAGAAATATGAGTGCAAAAACTACATCCTATCTCTGCCAGCCCACCTCCAAAACCTTGCTTTCTCACTCCTATGCCTTTACTTATATGCTGGGTTAGAAGGTGCTAAAAATCCCCTCTCTTCAAGTTGTTGGCCGTAGTGCTCTTTGATGGGAGAAAGAGGAAAAGAAGTAGTCGGACCAAAAGTTTGTGCCTCCCCCCCCCCCCCTAGTCTCTTTAGTCATCTTCCTAATTTCTAGGGGATCAACCAAATCAAGAAGGCCGAACTAGAGGGCTGGTGTGTCCCCCCTAGAGTCCTTGCTAACCACCCCCTATATTCTAGGGGCCACACCTATCATCACATCCCCAACAAAATCCTATTTCTGCTAAAACTCCCTCTCTCCGCATTGTATGTGTAGTAAAGTTGGACCCTTATTTACCAAAGTGCCCCCCCCACCAAGGCCGGATGCCCTATATACCAAACTGGTCCCTTCACACCAAGGCCGAAACCCCTATTTGCCAAAGGGGTCCCTTCTCCCCAAGGCTCATACCGCTTACACCCTATATGGTGTTAATAAAAAAATTAATCATCTAATTCCAACAACAAAGCAAAAGGAACAAACACATACAAGTAAAAAGGAAAAAAATTACGTACAATTAGGGATTAGGGGTGTTACATTTTATACCCAAGAGCTCTTCAGTTGATTGAAGAAGAGATAAAACATTAGAAGAAGGGTGTGTGGCTGCAATACAATCTCTTGAAGAAGCATTGGAGAAAATTAGTATTGCTAACTCTAGTTTGGGTATAAGTACAAAACAAAATAACTTACCTACCAACACAACCATTGCATATTGTGAAGAACAATAGAAACAAAGTAGTTGGTAGATACAAAATAATTGATCGAGAAGTTAGATGTAATCCAGGTCATCGAAAACAAAAAAGGTTGATCTCGACAGTTGAGAATGCAACCACTTCCAAAAGAAAACGGAAGGTATGCACTATAGTATTTCAAATTTATAATTCTTACAACCAGGTTGAGAATTAAACTAATATTTTTACATGTTTATACAAATACAAACTGAATAATCAATGCAAACTAAAAAAATGTTAACATTGTATCTCTTAGTCCATATAAGTGGTGTATACAAGAAAGCTTACATGATATTGTTAGTTTTATGTACAATACACAACATTCATCCCAAGCTATAGGATCAAATTTCACTCAAATATCATGATTTTTAGTATTAATAACTTGTCTAATTTTTCTTTATGGAATTAATGAGTCCAACACTTTTTTTATCAGCTGCTACACACAATGAAGGTAGGGATAAATGTTCTATGACAAAAATTCTTTGCAATATACATAATACCTTATGTGATCTATGCCACCCACCTACACCACCCACCTACATGCATTCAAATGTTTAAGAATATTGATAGCGAAAGAGAAGAAATTGGAAGAGCCTCCCAAATCATGTCCATGTCTAAGGAAGGCATTCTGCTCAACAGAACACCATTTGCCTCTAGCACTTCTTGTGCCTTCTTGCTAAATGCAGACAAATTCCCTGCCATCCTATATGCATCAGAAGGCCTGATGCTCTCCATTGCTTCCAACTGAAGCTCCCTTTTCACATCATTTGCATTCAGGAAATCAGTTCTCTTCATCTGCACCTTTGGTTGAGGCTTTGCATTGGCTTCACCAAAAGCTTGAAGCATAGCATCCAACAAAGCAGTAGTGGCAGAATGTAGAACATTGGTCTTCGAATATGAGGATGTCCCACATCGGTTGATGCTTCAAGATATACTTGAAGCTATGTTGCTTCCCCTATGTAAGGAAGCAACTAAAGTTGTCAGATCTTAAGATTTGGGAGACAAAATTAGAAGAAAAAAAGTTCAGAAAATAGTTGTAGCCAAGGGCTTTGAATGCTTAAACATAAGGTAGCAGAATACTTACATTTGATATGCTAATTCTCTGCTATATTATGTTCTAAGTTGTTTAATGGTCAGAAGATAAAAATTACCTGGCATGACAAAAAAGCTCTACATAATGGTCAGAAAACCAATCCCTACAAAATTTTGGTAGCAACTTGGTCTTTGATTGTATCAATTGCATCTTATTCATCCAACAACATATTAACAATTGAAATCAATAATAGAAAATATAAAGGTGCAGATATATAGTCAATTAATACTTTTGACCTGTTTGGCGGAGGATACACTAATACCTATGGATAAGGTGTCCATGTAACTTAATACAAATACCCTGCAGTCAACTCTGCCCAAAAAATATAAACTATAAACCTCAAAAAAATTACCATAATGAGATAAACATTGTTTGTATATCAGACGCATGCATTGTGTTGCTTTGGACAAGTTTTTTCCTAAAACCTCCATGTTTCACAATTCAACCCATGTTTTTCCCTCATGTACTTCTTCAAACGTATAGTCTACACATCGAAAGTTTTTTCTAATGCATACAAGTGCTAGAGGTAAAAAAATTCATATCCAAATCAATAGACTAATAGTGCGTTAGTGGTTAAGAATGTACTTACTACTTCTCTAGCAAATTGAAGATAAGAAACTGTGGATAACGAGTTATAATGTGCAAAGACTTTCTTCTCCAAGTCAATGACTAGGAGATGCCAATGGCTATTTGAATAAATTGGGATGAAAACTTTGGAGATTCTTTTCATACCATCACTCGTTAAATCTTTCAACTCATCGTGCATATCTTCGTCACTATTTGTGGGATGGCATATGACAAACTACATACATAATGATAAGGTGAGTTGAAATAGAGTTTTACCTATCGGCTTATTAATACACATATATTCACATACTCACAGATGTAGAATGTGGAATATAGTGACATTTGGATTCTATATATGTTGCCTTCAACAATGTTATGTATGCATCAATAACCTACATGACAAAATACACTTAGGATGAATTATATGTCTCTTCTCACCATAGTATTTACAGCTTATGAAGTACTAAACTTACCGTATTTGCAAGTTCCTTCCCAGCTAGTAATTGTGCCATATCCTGATCAATCAATTGAACTTTATCATTACCCCACATGTCATGCCAAGCATGCATTAAAGAAAACAATAAGTTAGTATACATGAAGAAGAAATGTAATTTCCAACATATGGAAAAAAAGGTAAGTCTCACCCTTCTATTTTTTAGTCCATGAATCTCTTGATAACACAAGCTTTTGATTCAGACATATACAATTTCTCAACGAAATTGTACATGTGATCTCTCTCGCATGTATCTATTGAAGATTTTCTATTTAAGTTCTTCCCACTATCTTCTACATCCTCCATCACTAATGTCTTCAGTTTTTTGGATGAAGGCGTGGGGGGAACTTGTGTGACTCAATAAGGCAACTTGTGCTTCCAATTTCAAGACCTGTGAGTATAACATGAACTCTACATCATTTAAGGGTCTTGTCACCCATGGAATAAGACTTTCTCTATCAAGAGAAGATGCTTCACTTCCCTGCATTGGCTATACAAAAAATATGAACACATTGTCATACTAATAATGCAAAGTATTACCTTCTCAGTCATCAATTGTTAATGAAACTTGGAATTCCTTTGTTATAGGCTTCACCTAATAGATTACCTAGATAGAAATCTAATTGTAATCAATATTTGTAAACTTAAAACTAATGACATTTTGAGTATATGTTTATTTACCATCTGGTTGTTGAGAGAAGCAACCAACTTGGCTCTGGTTTGGCACTACTGGTAAGAACAGACTTCCCACTTATATATCCTTGGGATAACAAGTGGTTTTGAAGGTTTACGAAGTTTGGTATGCTAAAAAAACCAAACCTATTTGAATATTTAGTCAGTAACAACAAATAACCAAGTAGTCAATAATAAAAATATTGCATCAAGTTACTTACTATTAATGCCGCACCACAACCTTTCAAATATTCAATTGCAACTTTCTCACCCTTATCTAATTTATCCACAAATTTTGCAGCCTTCGGTATGGAACGCATTAACATGGAGTGCACAACTCTGGCCTAAGCATATTTATTTAAATCCGCAAATCTAACAACCTTTTGAAGGAGGCTGATTGGGACACTAAAATTACACTGGCTAAAAATTTTTGTGCAAAATTAATACAAAACTAGCAGTTTAATCCTCTATAAATTGATAGCCAACAATATCCTAGAGTACTAGCTCAATAACAACTCTTGTAACAACATTTGTTCTAAAATACCTATCATTCATTGGTGCTCTATTTCCAAGCCTTCAAAGATGAACATCTGTGTCATCAAGACCCAATCCTAATGCTAAATGTACATCTATTACAGAAAAATCAACAACACTATCCCCTAACATGAATCCTAAATTGAATTCATTCTACATGCTTAATATGTTGTACAACAAGGAGTTTTCAACTAGAAAATCAATTCTATCTATTAGAAGCCTATGAAACAGGCTTCCCTTCAAGGCTTTCTCATGCTCTGGATGCAAGTTGAGGCTATCCACAAACTGTTTGAAGTGTTTGGGGCTTCATCTACATAGTAGTCTCCCTTTTGTTTCCTGCAAGCAAATCAACAGAACAATGTTAACCAACATGCAGAATATTTGGAGATCATTATAAAATTTGCACATTCCTTTGGTAAGGAAATTTTATACCTTTGCAATCATTTCCTTTTTAAGAACACTTTCCTCATTTTATGCATTTTGCTTCTTTGGCTTTTCCTTCTGATATTTTGATGACTTGTGAAGTAGAAAAATCATTTAATCGATAAGATTATATATAAAAAAATACTATAGAAATGAAATATATAGGAGAAATATTTAACAACAAATTTATTTGTAAAGATTCCTAACATGATACATATGAACGTAACACATCATATAAAGGACTATCAAGCTAAATAGCCACATTTACACTATAAACACCATTCTTCTTTCATAACTTGAATAGTTATACAAAGTCCAAGAATGCAACATAGAGGCCTAGCATGCTACATATCCACTCCACTTTAAATCATCAATCTTCATTTTACACATCAAATAGGTACATGCATTCATATTAAAATATTCATATAACCCTTGTATATTATATATATGTTGCCCTTTTTAATTTGTATGAATATGTCAAGTAGGTATAAATGTTTCAAAAATATTATATAGATTCCAAACCTGCTATATAGTTATCTATAAAATCATAAATCAATCTTCATTTACACCTCCACAATGTATATAGGGTTGTAACATATTAGGGGCTAACATGCTACATCGATACTTATTTAACTTTTAAAAATCAATCTTCGTTTTAGTTCTCAAGTAGCCACATATGGTTATAGAATGTTACATATATGGCTAACAAGCTACATAGATAATTTTAAACTTTCAAACATCGTTCTTCATTGTAGACACATTGGATTTTACCATGTTACATAAGTCTTGGCATGCTACTTAGCTACTATCACACATAAATCATATTTTTTGCCCCAAATAGGTGCATACATTCATAGTACATTATAGATAGTTCTACTTTATTATACTAAATAACTACTCCTTTTAATGGAAAACAGTCACTTCCCTTTAGACATCATATAAGTACATATAATCTCAAAATGTTAAATTGATTTGAAACATGATATACATCTATTTTTTTAAATATGAAACATTTGACCTTAAATAGGTATATAAGGTCCTACCATGTTACCTAAGGGCTTTAACATGCCCCTTAAATGTGATGTAAGACATAAACTTCATTTTGAACCTCCATTGGGTACGTGCATGCCTACCATGTTACATAGAGTCCTAATATGTACTACTATTCTTTTTTACTCTAATACTAATATAACTACATAGAATCTTATTATGTTATATAATGACCTAAAATGATAAATAAATATTGTTTTTAAATTGCAATCATCATTATCTATTTTACATAAATCCTTACTATGCAAGACTTAAGGGACATGCAAGCAACATCTCAATTAATAAAAAATTACTAAATTATCTGAACACAATTAACTTAACATTCATTGAAAAATTAAGACAACTTGCATATAGCCCTAAATCAGCTAGGGCACAATCTCAATATCATTTACATAAGGAATACAATGCATATGACAACTGATAATCAGAGAAAGAATTGAATATCCTACTTTAAAATCATTCATACATTTCCAGTTGGGTTTTAATATAGTCATTTGTATTAAAAAACCAAAACCCACAATCCAAAACCAAATTAATTGTTATACACAAGCCAATCAAGTGGAACCCTTGTTGCTAGAGAAAGAATAGATCCTTTGGTTTCTTTTTTTTCTTTTCTTTTGGTTCTGTAAAAACTTCCTGTTAAGTGTGATTTCATACCTCAAATACTGATTACACCTAGGGTAGTCTTTACAAATTCGTCATACAAGTGACCCAACCCAATATAACCAAGAAACCTGCTTATAGTCCCACCAAAGATATCTATATGAAGTCTTGGCCTAGTTAGGATTCAGCATGCACCCTCCTTTTAGAGTCATGCCTTCATCCAATAGCCTTCAAGCCTTCTACTCTGATTTGAAGTCCTTAGCTCGCATGCCTCTTACCTCAACGAAGCCTAACCTACGTCTGACTCTTGTATATAGTCCAAGTTCAACTAGGATTTGGCCATCTTGAGTAGAGTTCACTCACATGCAACAACTACCACCGGGTTTTCCACTTGCACTAGGCTTCTGGCATACTCCTAGTCGTGTTAGGATCTTTGACAACAAACAAGCCAACTAGCCGAGCCTTCATCTTGCATGCATCAACCAACTATCTTGCACAAGTACAATGCCTACATGTTCGGGCATGGCTGCCCACATGTGCTCCCACTAATCTAGCCAGCATACAACTCCTACTACAAGTAGGGGTCTACAACATCCGTCCCGTGTGCATAGGACTCCCCTGGTGCTAATGGCACCTTGCCATCCAATCCTACTTTGAATAAGACTGCTAAATATCTGTCTACCCAATCCACCTACACTGCTGCTGATGCGCACACTTCCCCCTAAATATTCTTGTCATTGTTGTCTGTGTGACAAAGACGAGGGCCTGCCCGACCCCTTTTCCTATCAAGTGGCTAAGGGTCTAACAGTAACCCATTACCCCCACTAGCCCAAGCACCATGACCACCACCTCTACTACCTTTGCTTCCATGTCCACCACCCCACTTCCACCACCTCTGCCTCCATCACCTCTATGTTGTTGCTTTTTCCTCTACCACCCCGCTGACATTGCTGCCTCTGTTGTCCCACTATTGTCGTCGTCGCCACTGTGAGTTTTATACCCTCAACTTTGGAGGGTTACAAAAGTGCCTCTAGCCCAAATCAATATATTGTAACGGACTACAAGATGTAGCCTCGTTTTGTGGGTATTGATATGCTACCTAATATAGAAAATTAAACTAATCAATCACACAAAAAAATCATGCAACTGATTTTTTAACGTGAAAACCCAATAGGGAAAAAGTTATGCATATTGTCCTTAGCTAATTAAACTATGCACTAAGAAGCGAAGATTTACAAGACTCAACATTACCATAATACTAAAAGTCCATCTCTATGTATCTCTTGGCTCCCAAAGTCCATCTTGGTACTTTCCTTTGAAGATTGTCTTGATCTCCTCCTTCACTACTACAATATCCTACTAAAGCTTTAATCAAATTTGTCTTGATTCACTTCGTCTTTAACTTTTATGTGTGGTGTGTAGCAACTCACAACTCTCAATCTTAATTCATAAACCACTTATGAATTAAGTTCTCTTACCTCTCTTTTGATAAATTTGTCAATGCATAATAGCCATCTAAGTACTAATATCTAACTAGAGAAAAATCACAAATCTCTCTAACTTTTTATAGCTTCCATGTATCTTTTTCCACATCCAACAGGGAAAAAACTACATAGCATGTCGACTGACTGATTAAGCTATACACTAAAAAGTTAAGACTTACAAGACTCAATATTATCACAATACTAGAAGTCCAAACACCCCTACCTTTAAGTTGGTACAGGTGTACCATAATTGATTGGTTGCTACAGTAATTACTATAGTACCAGATTCCATAAACTGAAATGATCAATTTCTACAGTCCCCCAATCTGATTGGTGTACAACTTTACTAGAGTACAGGTTATTGCATGATTCTCTATTTGATTTTTTGTAAAACATTATAATCTTATATTTAATAAAAAGGAGGTGATTTTAGGTGCCTAATGTGGATCTACTAGACCATGGCCAATCATTTCTAGTACCAGTGGATGCACTGGCACTAATCAACCAGACGTGCGTCTTGTCCAATAGGTGGCATGGTTGCCAGCACTAGCAAAAAACAAGGGCAAGGGGGTTTAGCCATAATTGGTCAGGGAAGTAAAGTGTTTTTCCATGTCCAAGCGGTCCTATTGGGGCGGTTTCAAGCAAGGTACGACCATGTTCTAACCATGGGAGGCAGGCTAAGGGAAGAAAGGAGTAGTGGTTGGACTGTTCTTGGAGAGCCCAAGGAGGGGATTGCTGGCAGAGTGGACCAAGGTGGGGGGACGACCGTGATTGGTTTGTCTGGGTGATCATGCTCCCGGCGAGGCTTGGTATTGCCAATAGGCTGAAGGGAAGAAAAGGGGAGTTGTCGCGCCTTTGAGGACATCGAAATTGCTTCTCCAATGTAATCTGGTAGTCCTTACCCTTCACCCGACCATGGTGGTCAGGTACAGCGCCCTTAGAGGCTAGCATGGGCCTAGTAGTGCAAGGGAAAGAAAGCCTGCCACGTAGGTATGTGGACCCGGGTTTGGTGACCCAACCCGTTTAGGCCAAGATGAGGTCAAGCTGAACCTGGCTTAGGTCTTGGCCAGTTCTTTTTAAAAAACAAAACGAAAGGTACTAAATTGGGTTCAATTCGTGTGGGTAAAAATATAAAAAAAATATTATAATTAGCAATGGACTGGAGAGTATTTGAGTGTTGTGATCAAGTTTTAGCTTGAGGAAAATCATTAAGGTTATGAAATGAATATTTTACCTTATCGAAGAACCATGGTTCAAAACTAATGAGCTCTAGTTCAAGAGCATGCAAGTAGAATTAAAAATTAAAAAATTGCATTAAGAGGTGAGGGGGTACCCTAAACTTGGACTGGGCCACATGACATGCAAAAATTTTATTAAGACAATAAATGACTATTTTAACCTTTGGTTTAGAGTCTGGATCAATAAATGAACCAAGATTGGCTAAGGGGTTGATGACCACCCTTAAAATTTTAAAAACATTATCACGGGTCTATGACATCAAGGAGACCTAACAGTGTTTAAGAAAACCCTAAACAAAATGATAAATATACCCACAATCACGGGAATGATATAACTAGCCAATTAAAGAGTTGAACCCCCTTAGAGGGCAATGACTTGAAATCTTAGAAAAGAGAGTAAGGTCACTCGTATGACACTAAGGAGAGGACCATATCTTATGTGAAAGTATTACTATAATGCCTTTTGGTATAGTTTAAGGCTTGAGAGCCAATTTTACTTAATTATTTATTTTTCATATGGTTGATGATTTGCTCTTGAATCCTTAATGGAAAGCCTGTTATATATGTGAACCTCAGTTTTTATGATTCAGACAGTAATTTTAATAGTTTATTTTACATTCAAATAAAAATTCATGATTTATCATATGTGCTCTTTAAGAAGAATTTTGTAAATTCGAGTCACAAGAGCGATCATTGGCTCCAATGACACCACCTCCCTCTCTGCAACCTCACTGTCACCTCAACCATTACTACTTCTCGCAAGCTTTAATAAAGCTAGATGTATTATAATTTTATTTTATAGTTTATAATAAAAAAACACTATATATACCTTACACTCAAAATGTAGTGTATAACACCATCTTCTCGCCTACAAAGGTGCGTGGACGTAAAGTTGGAGCAAGGAAGCTAACAGCAACACAAGGGCAGAGTAAGTAGTGACGAAAACGGTGAAAAGGCATATCAAGGGGGTTGACGGTGGCACAAGAAAGTTGGGCTTCCATGGCGGCAAGATGGTTACAGGTGAAGGGGCTCGTGCAGTGACGGTCTAGACCATGGGCCTGACGGTGGTTTGAAGGGGTTGGCGAGGAGGCGGTATGCGGTGGGATTACCAACTAGGACTGTGAATCTACTTAGAACTTCTTGAAGAAGATAAGCACAGAAAGAGGCGGGTATTGAATAATACTATGGGACCCCACAAATAATTAGTGCAGTCACCAGGTCCTACTTGGGAAGAACCCCTTTGTTGTTTTGGGTATAAATGGGCGAGGTCACCACATTATAAAGGGCTTTTGAATTTCAAACTTGTAATCAAAGCTCGAGGCTTGTCTTGGCCATGAGGTTCGGACTGTGAGTTGTGTGCTCTGTACTCACTGTATGTGATGGATTTGAGATCCTCAATAAATTCCAAATGGCTACTTGACGTAAATTGACTTCAAATTATTAGGAGAATACAAATATGTGCAATTCTTGTCTATTGACACACAGACTTGCACATACATTAAAAATTACACGTGGCAAAAAACAACCCAACTGCACTCACGCATTCTTTTTCTACTTTTGCTAATCCACTTAACCAAACATGCCTAAACTCCTCCTTTGCTTCACATCCTTGTTTTGCCTCTAGCTCCACCGATATTGCCACTCCTAACACCCACCTTCGTCATCGCCTCCCCTGCCTCCACCTCCAGCTTTGCAACCACCACCTTCTTATTTTCCTCATCTTCTTTGTTTTCGGCATTCAGTGGGGCTAAACATGATCCGTTCATGGCTATTAAAAAAGTTGCAACCCTCTTAGCCATTATGGCTTTAGCCAAGCTAGATTTCACCTGACCATGACCTCCATTAATTCTGGCACATGTTACAACTCTATTAATAGCACTTTTTGAACACGAAAGCTATATAAAATTAAATTTTCAATCTTTACAAGCTTCAAACTTAGAAATTGAACCCATGTATATCTTCAACTACTTTATATTGATAGTGGATTTTATTTTACTCAATTTGGAGTTTTTTCCAACACCCAACAAACTTGAGATTTACATTAATGGTGGTGCGTGCCCTTCACAATTGGTAGTTGGCAGCTAGGTTATTTACTTTAGTAAAATAGGTAATAGTACCACATATTGTGGGACTATATATGTCACAACCTCAACTAGGGGGGCCTGAATAAGATTGCGACAAATGCGCAATGTGACCCATGTAAGGATAATAGTCGGTTATAGTAAATATTTAGTCATACTAAAGAAAATCTCACAAAAAGTCATAAAGTAAGCAGATGTTTGAAGGAATAAGAGATAAGGAGATAGATGAGACAAATTGGGAGAGAAAGAGAGAGGAGAGAGAGAGAGGAGTAGGTCTTCCTTCTTAGAGAGGGAATAAGGGAGTCCTATGCAGCTTCCAGCATGCTTAAGACTCCTACCAAACTTATCCTGCTTACAAGGATCAAATCAAACCTTACTATAAGCTGAAAATCCAAATCAAAACCAATCATCTTGGGTCACCCCCACAACTCGGCACTACAGCTCCATCTGGCTAGCCTGTCTAAGAACTTGCCCGGTGCATGCCTTGCCAGGATCAGATTTTTGTAGCCATTTTCTTGCTTACTAGTTTTCGAACCTAATTGGATCAAAGTTTAATCCTAAAAATTTCTAAATTAAGTAAAAAAATGGTGCTACATCCTATCCACTTTAAGAAGAAACTCTATCCTCATAGTTTATAGCCTGAACTTATGTCAAAAGGTGCGAATATACCCTTTTCATCTCATCCTTGCTTTCCTATGTAGCTTTCCCATGTCGTTGTCCCTCCAAGGAACATTGATTAGTTTAATCCTCTTCATGTGCAACACCCACTCCTCATCTAGTATCTGAATAGGCTATTTTTTGTAAGTCGTCATTTTTCACGTCAATTGCTCAAAGCTTATGGCATGAGTTGGATTTAGATTATACTTTTGTAGCATCGAGACATGGAAACATTGTGGATGTTTATGAACTTGGGAGGTAGTGCAAGCCAATATACCACCTCACAAACCCTCTACAAAATCTCAAAAAGGTATGATACATTGAGGAGACAACTTCCCCTTTGTGCCAAATCGTATCATGCCCTCTATTGGTGAAATATTAAAAAAGACATGGTCTCCAACCTTGAACTCCGAAAGGTCTTTGACATAGGTTTGCATAGCTCTTGTGCTGATTATGAGCTGCTAGTAGGCACTTGTTAATATCCATGATTACCTCACTAGTCTGATGTACAAGCTCCGGTCCTATTATTATCTACTCACCAACTTCACTCCAGTAAACTAGCGACTTGGTAAGTTCTCCCGTGCAAAGGTTTGTAGAGTAGTGACACTCCAATGCTTGCTTAATAATTGTTTTTATATGCAAACTTGATTAGTGGTAGGCACTAATCCTAATTACCACCCCAATCAAGTATGAATGCTCCAAGCATATCCTTCTGAGTCTGAATTATGCACTCTATTGTCCTTCCGTCTAAGAGTAAAAGGTTGTACTAAAGTGTTGTTGATCCCAAGGCTTTCTGAAAATTCCTCCAAAATTTGATGTGAAGCAAAGATCTCTGCTAGAGATAATTGAAGCTAGTAGTCTATGTAGACAAACTTGTGGATATATATCCACAACCACACAAATCAAATCATTTCCTTTAGAGGTATTTGGTAAAACCACCACAAAATTCATAACTATATTATCCCACTTCCACTCTGGCGTTGGGAAAGGTTGTAATGTTCAACCTAGATGTTAATGCTCCTCTTTTATTTGTATACAAACAAGACACTTTAAAATAAATACCGCTATATCCTTCTTCAATACGTCCCACCATAAATTTCGTCAAAGATCCCTATATATCTGAATGGTACCAGAATGAATAGAGAACTTAGAATGATGTGCATTTGTATGATTTTCTCTCTTTAGATCTTCATTGTTTGGTACAAGCAAACAATCCTTAAATTGTACTACTTCATTTGTTTGAATGGAAAGAAAAGGTGATTTCCATCCAAAATCTTTGCCTATAGTCCTTGCTTTGCTCTATCTCCTTTTTGTAGTTCCACAATCTTGGTGTGAATGTCTAAACTAATAAATAAATTTGCCAACAATATTCAGGTACTCTCCAACAATACCTCAGGTTGGCAATGTGAAATAGTCTCCAACAGTTTTCATTTTTGTAATCATACTATTGCAAGTTGAGAACCAAACTTCCAACTAGCTGCACTTGCGACCACATTAGGCTTTCTTAGATAATAAACTATAATGAAGTCATAATCCTTAAGAAATTCCACCCACCTTCATTATCTCATGTTGAGGTCCTTTTGAGAGAACATTTACTTCAAGCCCTTATGGTCGGTGTAAACCTCAAATTGTTCTCCATATAGATAATGTTGTCAAATCTTTAATGCAAACATAAATACAGCAAGCTCGAAATCATGTGTTAGATAATTTTGCTCATGCTCCTTCAATTTCTACATACCCCATGACTTTGTCCTTGTCCATCAAAACACATCCAAGTCCCTTTTATAAAACATCGCTATAAATAACAAAACTTATGTTCATCAAGGTAGAGTAAGGAATGGTGTCGATGTCAACTTCTCCTTCAAATCCTAGAAACTAGCTTTGCACTCTTAATTGAAAGAAAACTTCATATCCTTTCAAGATAACTTTGTCATTGGAACCAACATAATTGAAAATCCTGGGATAAACCATCGGTTTTATCCTACTAAGCCCAAAAAACTCCTTATCTCAATGACTGTCTTTAGTCTTTCCCAATTAAGTATTGCCTCAACTTTGGTTGGGTCTAGTGAAATTACGTCATTTGATATAACATGACCAAGAAATATATATTTGTTCAACCAAAATTTGTACTTATTAAACTTCTCATAAAACTAACAATTCCTCCATGTCTGTAGCGCTATCGAGAGATGTTCCTCTTGACTTGTAGAGTAAATCAAAATGCCATTGACACGAGCTAATCCAAGAAAGGGCAGAAAACTCTTAATCATCAAGTCCATAAATGATGTTGGCGCATTGGTCAATCTATAAGGCATGATTAAAAACTCATAATGACCACAACTCATATAAAAAGTCGTCTTCAAGACATCCTCATCCTTAATCTACAGTTGATGATAACTCGATTAGAGTTCAATCTTTGAAAAGATTTTAGCACTTTGTAGCCAATCATCGATTTTTAGTAAATGATACTTATTCTTAACGATAAACTAGTTTAAAAGTCGTTAATCAATGCACAATCACAATGACCCATCCTTCTTTCACATGAACAAAATTGGCACTCCCCATGGATATATAGTAATTTTCTGTGACTCTTTAGTTCTTTCAACTCTGTTGGTGCCATCTAGTACGATATGTTAGAGATAGGTGTCGCTCTAGGCAATAAGTTGATGTTGATGTTGAAGTTGATATTTCCTCTTGGTCGTAAACTAGGAATATCTTTAAGGAAATACGTCTGCAAATTCCCAAACAACTAGAATATCTTCTATGAAACTATGAGTGCCTTCTCCATCATAACGCTAGCCACAAATGCAGTACATATTTATTTCAAAAGTTTTGCAACCCTCAAATGTGAGAGGATAAAATGAAGCTCGGGTTCAAAGAAGTCCCTAAAAAGTGAAAGGTATGTGCTCTAAAACACAAAAGGTGACTTGCTTTTTGTGGTAGACCGCACTCATATAGAACTTAAACATCATATTCATGCCAAACAATAGGCCAAATTTGATCATGTCTACATAAATCAAATCTATAAATAACTCCCATTTGTCAATCTCTAACGATGCATCTCTAAGGAATTCCTATGCCTTCATCAAAGTAGATGGAGCTGACACAATCATAGCATTCAAAAGTTTAACTTATCTAATCATTAACTCAACAACAAATTTTGGCGATATAAAAGAATGCGAAGAGTGTATCAAACAATATCCTAGAAAACTTTTAAGCAACAACGAGAATACATTCAATTATTGTTGTAATGTTCTCGGCCTCCTTTGTGGTGATAGCATGCACTTGTTCCTGAGCTATGGTTCTCATAGTGCCCTGAGCTAGCCTATGCACCTGATTTGGCACTACCTTCTATCAAAGGACAATCCTTCTTTACGTGTCTCATCATCACATGGGCGAGGGCCATGAGCCTTTTTCATCTTAGATAGACAGTTTGATAACTCTGAGTTGTGAACTCGGTCTACTAGTGTTGCTAACGTTACTGATGTTGTCGTTCCCAACATTGTTCGCAGAGTTGTTCCTTGTCTTTGGCATCTGATACTTATGATTTTATTGTTCATCATTCCTTGACCGCTTATTGAAGTGCTTGAACTACTTCTAGTAGTCCATATTCTCTTGTTCTACTGCAAGAGCTCTCTCAATTACTCCCTTCAAGTATTTTTGTTAGAGAAATGCCAAGTTCCCTTGAATTGACGACTTCAGCCCCCACAAGAACTTCTTTGCTCTAGTGACCAGTTTCTAAACAATGTCACTAGCAAAGTGTTCCATCTCGAGAGCCTTAGCTTCTATTCAACTACTGGCATGTTCCCTTGCTTGAGTTCCATAAAGTCCATCCTCATCTCATTTTGCACAGGATGTGAAAAGTACTTTTCAGTCAATGCTTCCGTAAAGTCATCCCAAGCAATAACTACTTGGTTGGGGAAATGTCACTTCTTGTCTAACTCCCACTAAAGCTCAACCTCTCTCCCTCCAGCATGAAAGTAGCAAACTCAGTCTTTCCATGCATCCCATCACACAAAAGATATTCTTGATCTAACGATGCTAGAAATCTGCCTCTAAGGGGTTTGGTTCTCCCTTAAAAGGCATGAGATCACAACTTCTTAAACTTCTCCGTAGTGAACACCTCATGCACTCAACACTTCCGACTTCATGTCGAGTGATTGTTGCATGAAGGATTTTGTAATTCCTCCTGCACTTGATGCAACTCCACCTGAGTCTCTAGTACTATCTCCTACTGCTGAATGTTTTGTTCTTGTTGCTACACTTGAATTAGGACAATATCAGCCAAACCCTCCAAAGTAGTCAACAATTGATCCATTTGTTGTCCCTCAGTAGCTAACTGATTTGCATAAGTGTTATTCCTCTTGCTACCCGCCATTAAATCCTTCAAAAGAAAGTACTCTACTCAATACTAAAACATAACAATCAAAGCTCTAACACATCTTACATCTTAGAGATTGCTAAGTCTTTTTTTTCTCAACTCTCGCCCCACTTTAATCCTAGCTGAGGTAAATATCCATCGCAATTGGACCAATTTCCTCAGCTACCACAATTTGTCATAACCCTGACCAAGGGGACCTTGGCCGTGATTATGATGAATGTGCAGTGTGGCCCACATAAGAGTAATAGTCAATTAAAATAAATATTTAGTCATACTGAAGAACATCTCACAAAAAGTCATGGAAGAAAGCATATAATTGATGGAATAAGAGAAGAGAAAGAGAAAGAGAGGAACAAGGGAGCTAAGAGAGGGAGAGATAGGGGATGAATTGGGAGAGAAAGAGAGAGAAGAGTGGTGGCTGATTGAAAGGAGAGAGAGAGAGAGAGAGGTGTGGAGGTCACTTTTCAGAGAGGAGATAAGGAGTCCTATGTTGGGCAGCTTTCAACATGCATAGGACTCTTACCAAACTCATCCTACTAATAACGATCAAATCAAATCCTACCATAAGCTGATTACTTAAATCAAATTAAAACTAACCATCTCGGGTCATCCCACAACTTGGTGCCCCAACCTTGTCTGGTGGGCAGGCCGGTGAACCTGCCTTGCGTTTATATAGATGTTTACCTAATACCTCGTTTTGGCACGTATTATACCAAAATGCAATACTAAAAACTTCTAAATTGAAGTAAAATCCAAGAATGTTATAATATCTCCCTCAACCCATACACAAGCATTTAAAAAAACAATATAAATAAAGCATGTCCATGATCAACTGCCAACTGTCTTGTATGTAAGTGCATATATTAAGGGAAATATAGTTGCACAATATGTTGCATTGTTGCTATTTTAGCAAAGTAAATCTCCTCACTGCCAAACTATGAAAAACGCAAGACACCATTAATGTAAGTTTCAAGTTTGCTGGGTGAAAAAGTTCCAAATTATATAAAAATATAACTTATTATTCATATTAAGTACTTAAGAGGTTTACAGGTTCAATTTTCAAGTTTGAAGCTTGTAAGAAAAGAAATTCTAAATTTTATATAATTCTATATAAAACATACCATTAATGGAACTATAACATGGATCGGAATTAATAGAAGTCATGGTCAAGCAAAATATGGCTTGGTTTATACCATAATGGCCAAGAAGGTTACGACTTGCGATGACTATGAGTTGATCATGCCAAAAACAATAAGAAAAGAAGTGGTAAAGCCAAAGGCAAAGGTAGGGGAGGTGATGGAAAAGTGGGACGAAAAGGTAGGGGAGGTGGCGGTGGAGGCGGCATCAGGAACAACACTAGAGTCATAGGCGAAAGCAGCTAGGATGCAAAGGAGGTTAATTGAGTCATTTTATGCCACATGTAAGTTTTTGCATATGTACAAGTCTATTTGTGTTAATAGAAAAAAGTTGCACACATTTGTGTGAAGGGTTGGTTGGGTGTAGAATTTGTATAATATTTCATTGATTTTGCCTCAATTACATCCAAAATAACAAAAATCAAGGTTGGGTGCAAAAGGTGTGCACCTAAAAGGTAATTCTAAACCAACTGGAATCGACCAAATTTACCAAATCGCCTCATAAAATAGTTCTAACAATTCCAGCTCCCAACTTACCATTTTGAAATAAAAAATTTCATTATCCTTCATTTGTTACTTTTCATAACAATTTAAGCCTCCACAAGTATACTATATAGGTAAAGCCTACTTTAAATGTACAAAATTATCATAAAATCCTATTTAATAGAGCTCAAATTTAAAACCACAATAATATAAAATGGGAAAATTATTAAAATAATATTAAAAAATACCATTTTAAACCACTTTGGGAAATATTTCCCAAAGTGGTGTTCGTTTTTGCCACGCAGGCGCCAGCCAAGCGACTGGCGCCTGCATGGTTTTTTTTAAAAAAAAATAGTTGATTTCGTCCTTTAGAAGGACAAAATCCAGTTTAAGATAATTTCGTCCTTCTAAAGAACGAAACTGGGTCAAGTGTTTTAAAACACTTGACCCGATTTCATCCTTCTAAAGGACGAAATCACCACACATCCGAATTCACTCATTCCCCCCGTTGGCCCCAGTAGACAAAGCTGATTTCGTCCTTTTAAAGGACAAAATCATCCGTTTTATCACAATGTGCAAACCTTTTGTTCCGTGTTTTCTCCATCCCAACAGTTCACTCAGCAGCCGACAATTTTGTTCGCTCCGCAGCCGACGATTTTGTTTGCTCCGCAGCGATCTTGTCCGCCCTGCCTGATTTGAATCCCCCCAGCCTTGATTGAGTCCGCCCCAGACCTTCTGTTCTGCGTTTTCTCTGTCCCAAGAGTCCACTCCGCGGCCGATGATTTCGTTCACTCCGCCTCAATCTTGTCTGCCTTGCTTGATTTGAATCCGCCCAGCCTTGATTGAGTCCGCCCCAGCATTGATTGAGTCTGCTCATCCTTGATTGAGTTCTGTTTTGATTGCCGCCCCGCCACCAAGCCGATTGAGGTACGTTGTTTTGCCCTAGTTTAAATATAAGAATTTGATACATTTAATCTAGTTAGGGAATTTTATAATGTTCTATAATGTTTGTCTTAATGATTTAATTGTTAAATTTTAGTGATTTTTTTGTGTTATGTTAGTCTTTAAAAATGATATTGTGTGCTTAAAGTTTCAATTGTTAGGAAATTTTGGAAGTTTATCTTAGGAATTTTGTGTGTTTAAACATTCAATTGTTATAGCATTGAATGTATGTTTAGGAGTTATTTTTTTTAGGAGATTTCGCAGAAGTAACGAGTTATGGACATAATTATTAAAACATGACATTCATAGCATTACAGGGTCGCCTTCAAGATAAAGTCCTTAAAAACGATCATTTAAATGATCAATTGTTGTTAATGGCGATCAATTGGTCTTACAGTTAATTAAATAAATTTATTTTTATTTTTAATTTTGAACGAAGGGTTGCATCCTTTAAATGAGGATTTCATCCCCAATCATAAAAAGTGAGTTTTTCCACTTAGAAAAAAGAACCTTTTGATTTATATGAAGAAGTATATGAGTATTGCTTGTTGATGTATGAGGCAATTACTTAATTTAATCTTAGCCTCTTAGTTTTGAGACAATTGCTTAATTTAATATGAATTTAATTTATTGTTTATGAATCAAGTGAATAGAGATGGCAAAAGAAATGGTTAGATTTTTACTTAACTATGATGGACGCACAGAAGGATTATTAATTAAGAAACCGTCTACATATGATGAATTTGAGATGCAAGTAGCTAGCAAGACTGGGTGGGATCGAAGAAGATGGAAAATCACTATAAAATGTGTTATTCCAACATATGGATTGAATTCGAGACAAATATGTATAAATGATGATGCATCAATGAGTTTTATGTTTGACCTCTCGCGTCACATAATTTGTTATGACTTATTTCTTGAAAAAGAGGCTCGAGTGCCTAGTGAAAGGTGAAGTAGTTCACATAGAAGCTCACATAGGAGCTCTCACAGCAGCTCACACAGGAGCTCGGATAGAAATGTGAACAATGAAAAGCATATGCAAATGCTGGCAGACGACGAAGAAGAAGAAAATTTGTCTATGACAGTAGCTTCAAATGAACGTCATAGGTCATCTACTCCTATTGATTATGGAAGCGGACCTAATTGGAGGTAAGGGTTATTAAGTTGTGAAGACGTTTTGAATCTTTTATATTATCAACGAGCCATTTAGTTTTCAAATGTCTCAAGGCGGTGCATTGTATGGAACTCAAAGTTCGATGGGCATTCATTACCCCTACTCATATGTTGGTCATACCGATGCTGGACCGTCTGATCAAAGGTGAAATTTATATTCATAAATGAATGTAACATTTTTAGTCATATGAAATATAATACATAAGCGATGTTCATATGTAGGGGGGCATATGTCCACGATGAAGATATTGATGAAAATGAGGCTAACGAAGGTGAAGATAATATTGGCGAAGGAAGTGGAGAAGATTCAGACATGAACGAAGAAGAGGTTAGAGGTGAAGAAAGCACTCAACAGATGGTTGACGGTGAGGGAGATGATGCGGTAGATAATGCTATTGCCGCAAATAATATGAATGTGGAAGAGCCGTCATATTATGAAGTGGAGCCACTATATGCACACATCACAGATGAAGAGATAGATGCGGCAGTTAATTCTGCCATGGATATGGACCAGCAAGACGAAGACGGGTTATATGTTGGCCGCATCTTTGAGAATAAAGAAGTGTTCGCTACAACCTTGCAAGAGTTTTCTATTCAAAATCATGTCGAATGCAAGGTTGTACGAACAAATTTGTCGGAGTATACAGTGAAGTACATTGATAGTACTTGCCCGTGGAGAGCTCATGGCTCCATAAAAAGGGGTGGAGGGTACTTTAAATTGAAGACGTATAAAGGTGATCACACATGTCGGAATGCCCAGCTTAGCACAAATCATAGGCAGTGCAATGCCTCCTTTATTTCAAAGGTCATAATGCCCGCTATCCAAGCCAAATTAACTCTCACACTAAGGGATATTATTCAAAGAATGAAGGAGAAGTATCATGTTGACATATCTTATAAGAAAGCATGGACAACAAGGAATATGGCGATCAAAGTTATTTATGGGGATTGGGTAGAATCATACAAATTATTGCCAATGCACCTAAAGGCAGTGCAAGAAGCGAATCCTAACACCTACTACCGCTTAGAGGATGATGAAGTACGTCGTGTAGATGGTGGCATGTGTAGGAGATTTACGCGGTTGTTTTGGCATTTGGGCCGTTTATAGCGGGGTTTCGACATTACCTCCCTATGATTGGTGTTGATGCTACTCACTTGTATAGCAGATATCCTGGTGCTCTTATGGCTGCAATGGCTATAGATGGAAACAATAGTTTATTTCCTCTAGCATTCGGGCTTGTCGGGAAGGAAGATGGAGACAATTGGAAATTATTTTTAATGGAACTGAGGGATCATGTACCAATGGGCATGAGAGACATCGTCATTATTTCAAATCGACATAAAGGGCTCCAAAAGGCCGTGCCTGAGCTTCTTCCCGAGCCAATGTACCTCCATCATTATTGCATCTATCACATAAAAGCTAATTTTAAGAAGGAGTTTAAAAATGATACACCGACTGACTTGATTGGGGCAGCAGCTTGTGCACTTATAGTAGAAAAGCTTGATGCTAAAATGGACTTAATTGGTCAGGAGAGTCCGAAGGCAAAACATCTCCTATTAGGAGGAGAATTACATCCTGCTCAGTGGTCCCTTGCCCACGGGGGTTTTAGGACGTTTGGCATGACGACTACAAATATGGCCAAAAGTTTAAATAGCATCTTGAAGGGGGCACGAGGATTACCCATGCAGGCTTTAGTGTTAGCTATTTTTTATCGGGTCATAAATTTTTTTGTTAAACGATCGTCTACTGCATCTGCCATGGCCACCCCATATACTCCTAAAGTGGAAGTAATAATGAGAGAACAAACAAGAAAAATTGGGGAGTATATAGTTAATCAGATTAACAGCGGTCAGTACGAAGTGACATCTATTCGTGGCCGGAAGGTTATGGTAAACGCGAGAATACATACTTGTACATGCAACATCCCTCAGGTTTATGGTTATCCTTGCACTCACCTTATCGCAGTGTGGGCAAAGCGACAGGAGCCGATACAGGCATCACTGTTTTACACATCGTCCACTTATAAAAATGTGTACGCGGCAGAATTTTCTTCTCCTCATGGTCGGGAATATTGGGAGAGGGATATACCTTTTGTGTTATACCCTCCGATAGCAACAAGGCAACCCAGTCGCCCATGGTCAGTTCGCATTAGGAATACAATGGACCATAGAACTATGGAGAGAGATGGTTGAGGGGGATATAAATGCAGGAGGTGTAAACAAAGTGGGCACAATAGTAAATCATATCAAAATCCTCCTGTTGATTGGTAAAGATATAATTAATCTATTTATTTACTCTCTATTTTAGGTATGAGCATATGTTCCTGATGAATAATGATGTGATCTTAATTCTCCATTTGCAGATCATATGGATCATGCAGATCGATCTTATGGGCCAGGCCCGATTCATGATTCTGTACTTTCACAGCAGGAGACACATAGGTCGGCAGCTATTTGGAGAGGAGAGGTATGATAACTCTTTTTATTTTTTTTTGTTTTTTTTAGCCGATATGGTATGATGGGTTATAAATGTTAAATTTATTATAGGACCCTGGGTGCCTTGAGTGCACCGAACACTTTACGTATCTCCGTCATTGGCCAATGGATGATCGTGTGTTGCCCTATATTGAGCGAATGGGATTTGGGCATTTCATTCATCTTAGATATGTTCGTCTCGATAGGCCTTTATTGACAGCTCTTGTTGAGAGATGGAGGAGGGAGACGCAGACGTTCCATTTGCCCTATGGAGAGATGTCCACCACTCTCATGGATGTGGCAGTTCTATTAGGACTTCACATCGATGGTCATGCAGTGACGGGCACGAAAGGAGGAGCTCATGGTGATATTTTAGTTAGACTCCTTGGTAGAGCTCCTCCTGCTACATTCATGTGTGGTAGTCGAGTGAGCCTTTGATGGATCTTATAGGAGTTTTGAGAGCTCCCAGCTGATACTACGGATATAGTTATTGAGCAGCATACACAAGCCTATCTTTTACATCTACTTGGAGCGACGATATTTGCGGGTACCATGAGTAGCAATGTACATGTGGCCTATCTCTCCCTCCTTGAGGATTTCGACATGGCTGGTGCGTATTCATGGGGCAGTGCCACTCTTGCATTTTTATACCGAGAGTTAGGGAAAGCATGTCAGGCCATGACGTCGGGGATTGCAGGCTGCCTGACCCTTCTTCAGGTAAATGGATTTATAACTATAAATAGTTTTTTTCATGTATGATTCTTTAATTTTAGTTAATATGTTCATATTTTCTGACATAGCTATGGTCGTGGAAGCATTTACACGTCGGACGACCAAGTGCTGAGATGGGTCGCTTAGCCGAGGGTGCTCCATTAGGCGCGAGGTAGGCTTTTTTTTTGTTTAACACTTGAAAATTTTAGCATTTTTATATACATTTGTTAAACTCATTTTTTAAATATAACTCCTTAAGGTGGAATGTTTGGAGAAAGAGAACAGAAAATCTACAATGAGTCCTTCGATTGTACAGAGGGGAGTTAGACCACCAGTGGCTATATCAGGTAATTTTAGTTGTATGTTGAATTTTTTTATAGTTTTTTATAAAATATATTGTTGTTATTTAAGCTAAATTATCTTTATATATTATATAGGTTATTTCGCAGCCATACTCACTGGAAGTATTGGCTGCCTTACCTCCTCTATGTACTGACGGTCGAGACATGTGGCTATCTCGAACTCCATTAATATGTTACAAGATAGTAGAGATGTATGTGTCAGATCGGGTAATGCTCTAGTTTAACCTAGAGCAAGGGGTCCCACCATCTCCTGTTGAGTATATCCATCGCATCACTCGACAGGGCCGCCATATTACCGACTAGACATTACATCATGCGTCATATATCGCTCGATGGGAGGATAAGAGAGCCACTATTATCAGAGAGGAGATGGCTACAACATCGCGAGATGTGCATAGCGCATATATACAGTGGTATTTACCGATTACACGACGATATATTATGCCCCGCGACGATATAGAGGAGATGATATATCAGCCTAGGGAAGCGTCTGAGGCAGCTTTGGTAAGTATAACTTTGTTAATTAAGGCACATATTATTTTCTTATTTCTTATTAATTATTTATCTAACTTTTAATTATTATTTTTTATAGCTTCGTCTAGCTCGACATACTCATATGCATTTGACTGACGCAATTAACACCTACACTTCGAGCGATGACTTATTAGCAACATGTCAGTCGGTGATTAAGGAGCATAATGATGTCATTCGTAGTTTGTCACTGCTTCAGTCAGTGATTACGGATGTTTCTAGAGATTATCCTGTCCACGAGGCCACTTAGACACCGCCAATGCACTCTTCATTCCATGATATTTCATCGTCATCAGTAGCACATAACTTTCCTCCATGTTCATCATTTGGAGTCACTGCATATGTAGCTTAAGGCAGAGCCGATTTTATATCATAGACGACATCGGCCAACTCGTGTTGAACCATCTATTACTTATGTGAAGCCAGAGCTAGAGCCACATCCCGAACAGGAGCCAAAGCTAGAGGTAGAGCCACATCTCAAGTTGGAGCCATAGCTAGAGTCGGAACTGGTAGATCATGAGAAAATCGTACAGCACCGTCGAGGCCGAGGACGTAGGAAATAATGATATTTGCATTATTTTATGTTCTCCCCTTGTGTGTAATATATTTGATAAACATTTATAATGATGTTTGTTTTTATTCAATGATGTCAATATGCATAAAAGGTGTGAAATACAATAAAACGTGTAAAATGTATAAACAAGGACAGGGGTTAAATTTAAATTAACATAGATATTTTAAAAAAAAACTGAACTTGATTTCGTCCTTAAACTGATTTCGTCCTTTAAACGGACAAAATCAACTTTGTACACCCCGAACGAGCAAATTCGATTAAGTGTGGTGATTTCGTCTTTTAGAATGACAAAATCGACTTAAGAAAGGACGAAATCGGGTCTAAGTGTTTTAAAACACTTAACCCGATTTCGTCTTTTAGACCTGATTTCGTCCTAAATCAACTAAATCAAAAAAAACCTGATTTCATCTTTTTAAAAAAATTTAAAAAAAATTACCCAAGCGCCAGCCAAGCAGTTGGCACCTGCATAGCAAAAATAAACATCACTTTAAAAAATATTTCCTAAAGTGGTTGATAATAATAATTATTTTTTAGAATATTATTTCAATATTTTTCCTAAAAAACATATATATCCTAATTCAAGATGAAGAATTATATTAATTTAAATTTTTAAAAATAAATTTGTCACAACATCAAAATTTAATTCTAAAAAATTTCATCACCAACCATAATTTTCATTTGGGGGTGAATTATTAAAATTAATTATAAAATATTCTACTTCCATTTCTAAAATATTCTAAACCCAAACAACCCCTTAATACCTAATCATTGGAATCTATTTACGTAATGACCATCACAACTGTTCCCTTTCTTCATCTTTGCTTCTCCTTTTAATTTCTTCACTCTACTTGTAGTTTAAGAATTCGGTGATCCGCTTGAAATCAAGCTCCACCGAAAGGGGCTTCAAAGCGAAAGGGTACAAAACCAGCAGGTCAAGTATAAACCTTAAACAAAGACATTCCTGGAATGTGCACATATATGCACTCAACTTAAAATGCATTCCTCCGTAAACACCAGTAATTTTCTGTTTATTCACACGGACCACATCAACATCAGACACTCCAACAACAGATCTAATACCAAGATATGTTGGCCCTGGAATTTACAAGAGAAAGCTGATATGCTATAAAGTTTGTACAAGATGATAAGAAAACTACCACCGTTCTACCAAGGATCGTGAGAACATTACACCCTATTGCTAGATCATTACACATGAAAACAACAATTGTACTTTTCCGGATTCACAGGACAATCAACAATGACATACCATTGGAAATATATATGCAGTCAAGGAAATTCACATCTAGAACTTCCCTTTCTCATCTCAAACTTCCCTTATCCTATATGTCCCCACCACGGAGAATGTGACTGGGGATCTCTGGTTGACTGTCCAGTGGCATGTATTGTGCCATGATGGCCCGTATCTCAGAATCCATGTACCTCTGCAATGCAATTGCAAAATAAGTATGCAGATAAGGAAATATGCCCCAGACGAACATAGAAGAGAGCTTACCCGGATTTTGTATTTGTAAACAGCATAGCCTACCACACCAGCAGCAGCCACAGTCAGGAAAATAAACCAGAATAATTTCCAACTGACCTCTGTAGCAGGCTTCTTACCTGCATCATTAGCAAGATAGAACATGTGAATGGTTTTCCCTCTATGAAAACGACCAACAATGATACACTAGATGTCAAATTTCCCTCATATAGGCTCAAGATTAGCTATCTTGTTATCCATAAAGTATACCACCCGACCACATTATATTGGATATGTTTTTAGTATGAAAAGCTGCACTGTGAGCAGCATTGTGCAGATTGCTTTTCAGATAAACAAGTGGCAGATGCAATTTATACTCACTTATGCAGGTGTCGTGCTCACTCATGTACAAGAGACCATTGGAGCAGCTACACTCATAACTTCCCCATGTATTCTTGCATTTGCATTCTGGACACTGGCATGCCATCTTCTCCTGACACTCATCCACATCTGCATACAATTTTACAAGATAGAATCATCATTAATCATACCCCATTAAAAAAATAAAATTAAAAACTAACTGTTGAGCATGTAAGGTAATGTAACATGGACACCGCAATCATTGCAAATAAATCGTCTAGCATTAATGGCTTTATCTGCTACTGCAACTAGTTAGAAAAACTTGACCAAACTAATAGCTTTGTCCAATGTGAAACATCTTTCCCATACACAGCCTCCTCAGCAATACCTTTGCAGAATAAGTAAAGAAAGACAACAAAGCAGCCAATTACTAATTGCAAGGAAAAGAAGGAAAACAAGCAAAGGGAGACAACAGAAAAATCTGTACTTTATGTTTTTTTATGTGTTCTCTTTCTTTTAGGTAATACTATGGGGAAGAAGTTGACCAGTAATCATGCCAATTTTCTCCCAAATGGGTGGTTTTCCTTCTTTCCCTACCAAACAACATCAGACCGAAACGAATTCTACTATGAAGATCTAAATATTGACACAGACAAATGAATATACCCTAAGCCATACAAGTTCTACACTTATAATTAATGAACATTTTTATGCCTTTCTTTGACTTTCAGTTAGTAACTAGTTATTTCCATCGTCGCTGTGCCTAGTGAGGAATCCTCCCTTAACAATGATTTTCATTAAGAAGGCATGAAATTCTTGAGTTCTTGTTCTCATTAAGCATGCATAAAACTTCTATTCTATCCATTGTTCTAAAAACTGGCCTGGTTGCCCAGTCTGACTGGGTTTGACTGGACCCAGGCATCTTTCCAAGCCAAGCAATTTCTCGCTTTTCTTGGATTGACCTGGAATTTGCCTGGTTAAACAGGGATTTTGCCCGGTCAGGAAAATCCTTACCCGGCCACCATTTTGGGTTTGTGCCAGGGTCAATTTTAAAAGCAGGTTGTATCTAAATTATCATATTCCTCCAAAAATATTAACATCCTTTATTCTCTTCTCTAATTTTACTTACCAACAATATTTATACCGTTGTCTACAAAGTGTGTTTATAGAGAAAATTTTAAAAACAATTCCAAGCAGAAGTTGGCACCCTTTGTTGTGCCATTTAAGTGGGAGAAATAAAGACTGACATCGTAGTGGGAGGATCCTGCAACTGTTAATATGGGATTTTATGTTCCACTTTCCTCCAGAATTCTTCATCCTACTTTCACTCACGGATGTCCAAGTTGACAACAAATTGTGAAACAGAAATGGCTCTTAACATAAGATTCTACTTGTAGAGACAGTTCTAGGCAGAAGCCCTCTGGATGATGCTATTATGAATTCCTGTTGGTACACATAGACAACCTAGATCTTTCATTTCTCCAAGACCGTCAAGTAAGAACTCTATAATATATTGCGGTGGCAACAATTAAACCATATGCCTGATTGAATGGATTGTATTTACAAAGATGCTCAGTGTTCCTGGGATTGAATTGTGAAACTTCATACCTAGTTGTTCTATTTAGCTTTTTATGTGAGCGGTACCTGGAGGGAACATTGAAGTTTTCTAGACAGAGAAATTACGTCGACATAAGAATTTACCTAGGTTGATATTTTTTATATCCTTCTTGAGTTTTAGCTAGTAGGTTATTGTACCCATTAATAAGCTATCATACCTACTAAGGAATGTTATTTTGAGTTATTTTATGTGTTAGATTAGATACATAACATTAATAAAGAAAAATGATGTAAAGCGTTGGGAACATATGGACTTCCTATTGAAGGATAGAAGTCTCTTGGGGTGTTAATTTGAATGACTAGGTTGTTTAACAATATTTGGAAGTCAAAAAGGATTCCGGAGGAGTGGAGAAAAAAATACCTTTACACCTCTATATAAAAATAAAGGGAACATCCAAAGTTGTACAAACCACACGGGTATAAAACTTATAAGTCATTATGAAGTTATGTTAGAGATGTAAGAACTCTATATGACCTTCAAAGAGTTTTTAAAAGAGTACCACGAGAGCTCATTGGAAATGCCTTGAAGAAGAAAATACATAGATATTATTAAAGATAAACTAGTGCATTGACACCTGGGAGGCAGGGGGACCAAGGAGTTCCTTATCGTAGGTCTACATTGGGTCAGCCTTAAACCCTTATCTGTTTACTTTAATTACGGATGAGTTAACTGCATTTTGTGGATGATGTAGTTTAAATTGATGAGACTCTAGAAGAGTTATATGCAAAACTAGAATTATAGAGGGAAGCTATAGAATAAAAAAGTATAAGCACTACTATAAAGAAGGAAGAACAAAATGTAGCACCTTAGTTCAAATATATGGGCAAAAAGTTTTAAGATGTGAGCAACTATGATATTTAGGCTCCATTATTCACAAAGAAAGAGATATTAATAGGGATGTGGTACATAGGCTAAATACGAACAAGGTAAAATGGAGGATATAATGAGTATTGTGTGGTAGGCATGTTCCAAATAGGCTTAAAGGCAAGGTCTAGGACAGCTTTTAGGCATGCAATACTTTACAAAAAAAAAATGTTAATTCCCAAGAATGAGTTAATAGATAAATTGAATATAACTAAAATGAGGATACTAAGGTGGATGGATAAGATAACTAGGAGAGATCAGATTAAGAATGAGCATATAGAGGAGAACTTCGGAGGTAACACCTTTCGGGGAGAAGCTTAGAGAGAGTAAGCTATGTTGGTACAAGCATGAACTAAGAAACCAATGGATGCTCCGGTAAGAAAGTTTGAAGGGATGCACATAAATCAAGGAAAAGGAGAACTAAGATAACTTGGATGAAGCTAATAACAAAAAATATGGCTATCCTATCTCTTATAATGAGTTGGCACAAAGGCCCGAATGGAGGTATAAAATCCAAGCTGCCTACCTCAAATTGGTAAAAAGTGCTACTTGATTATAATTTTGAGATAATATTCATAATGCAACTCACTAGCTATATTATGGGATTGGGTGTAACTTTAAGTAGACTAAGTTGTCATAAGAATTTTAAAAGGGCCCCTTCTTAAGCGTTATAAATACATCACATTTTCCAATATAAATGGTGGATTTGATAACAGGGATGTGAGTTACAGTATTATTCCTTTTGTCACTTTATAGTTCATTCCACAATCTCTTTACTGGCCACATCAGACACACACCTCCTCAAGCATATTTACTACAAACATCTTTTCCAATGAAATTATACTCTGCTCCAAAACTTCAGGACCTAAGAAACCCTAAATTTCATTATCACTTTTTTGGGGTTAAGATCAATGGTATGTCAGAAAGTACACCCAGACATAATATTTGCAGAAATTCAGGGTTTAAATAGCTGTAGAAAAAACTAAAGAAAACCTCAAGAATATATCAAGTTCCTCATGAGCAAATTTACATAAAACATCTCATAGAAATATATCAAGTTCCTTTGTAACAATGTTGCAATGAGAACAAGACAGTTGAATTTGTTGGGTTAAAAATGTTGAATAGGCCCATTTCACACAGGTTGAAGGCTAGTCGCATACCCAATAAGTGCACATCAACATATCATAATATCATATATAAAAATTTTATAGAATAACAACAAAGAAACATTTATCAAAAAAATATAAAAAATACAGGAAAAAAGTGATAAAAAGGAATTTCTTTTAAAAATTGCTTAGATAACATGTAAATTAATATTTAAGTGACCCAGAAAACTTGAATGCAATTGCACGGGTGCCCAATCAATGAACTAGAAATAGTGCATGAGAGGGCAACCCATGGAAATGACAGTCCAAACTGCAACATAAAGGAGTAAATGAGTGAGGCTGCCAGATAGGGCAAATGAGAGTGTGTGGGGACAAGTATAGCATAGAGATGTCTGAGTGGGAGGCTAATGATTGTACAAGCAGCAATAGGTGATCGATCAACAACACTGGGCAATCAATAGCCAAGGGTAATAGAGTTCACCATTGATGAACTGATCGACTGCAGGACCCAGGTGTTCGATTATTGGTGGTATTGGAAGTCTGTTACCAGGGAGCCAAGCAAATCGCCAATGCAAATGATCGATTGCCTAATGACTTGCTGCGTATTCAACCCAGATTGGACTCTTTCTCATTGATTATTCCAAAATTTTCTTCTCCATATAGGCTTGAATTGCTGTGCATGTCCATGGGACTGTAAAAGGGTTATAGAGGAACCCTAGATAGGCTGATAGTGATTGGCAATGGTGTAAAGCTGTGCTTTAAGAGTTGAGAGGATTTAAGTGCTGTAATCTTCTCTTCTCTGATTTTTATGAAAATAGTGGATTTGTGTGAAGGGTGGAGGTTGACACA
The DNA here is from genome assembly GCA_035235625.1 of Saururus chinensis. Taxonomy (NCBI): domain Eukaryota; kingdom Viridiplantae; phylum Streptophyta; class Magnoliopsida; order Piperales; family Saururaceae; genus Saururus; species Saururus chinensis. The sequence goes on from CP141142.1 coordinate 29,831,441, forward strand.
ATTGCTAAACCACCTTAAATCTTGTGTTTTCTTTTTTCAGATCCGTTCTATATTGTAGACAGTGTTTCTACACATTGTTGTTTTCCCTTAACAACTGGTAGCTAAGAGAGGTATCAACAATGTTGGATGAAGGGAAGATGAAGATTGAGAAATTCAATTATACAAATTTCACGTTTTGGAGGACACAAATTGAGGACTATTTGTAGTAGAAGGATCTATGGTTGCCAATCAAGGGGAATTAGTTAGAAAAGATGTCCAAGGTCTATTGGAGAATTTTGGATCGAAAAGCCCTTGTAACTGAGTGCCTTGCTCTTATGACACAGGTTGCTTCAAATGTTTTGAAGGTGACTTCTACTAAAGCTTTATTTAATACTTTAAAATAATTATATGAACTCCTGGCAGCCACAAACAAGGTGTACCTCGTGAAGAAGTTATTTGAATTGAAAATGTCCAAGGATGAATGTGTGTTGAATCATCCCAACACCTTCAATACTCTTATAAATCAGTTGGAAGCCACTACGGTTTCATTTAATGAAGATGTAAAGTCTATTGCACTCTTAAATTCCTCACGTAATAGTTGAAAGTCATTGGTAATTGCATATGGCAGTTCCTCTGGCAAAGAAAAAATGAAGCCTAATGAGATTACATGCCTTCTTTTGGTTGATTCGGAGAAAGAGTAATGACTCTACATCGACTGGTTCCGCATTAAACACCAATGACATAGGTCGGCATGAAGGAAGGGGATAACCAGGTGGTGGCCAAGGCAAAGCCAACTGGCGGAAATCAAAATCTCACAAGACAATGGAGATGGTTTCTACTTGAATTGCAGCCAAAAGGGGCATTTGAAGAAAGACTGCAAGGTCCCGACAAAGGATGATCAAAGAGGCAAAAATACTTCAACCTTATTAATGATTTTGCTATTGAATGCATGTTATATCTCTTGAATCCCATAGTGAATCTTGAGTTGTCAACTCTAATACATCAATTCATGCTACCTCCAAGAGGAAGTTATTTGATAATTATGTGATTTATAATTAGGAAAGTTTCTGAGCCTCGGCTCATGCACGTTTGCATGAGCCTAGGCATCATCAGCTGGCGCAAGGGAGCATAAAACCAATATGCCCTTAATTATATGCATCGTTGGATCAAAATCCTGACAGCAAATGATGTCGGGCACACACAATTGCCGTAGGCCCAGGCTCATATAAATGGGTCTCTTATAATTATGGGAAAGCACATCTAAGAGATGATACATGTGATATTGTTGGTAAGGGTACCGTGAAATTCATGCAAGACAATAGGATAGTATTATTGTTGAATGAAGTTAGGCATATGTTTCACCTAACTAAGAACTTAATTTCTATTGGTCAATTGATTGAGTGTGGCATAGCTAGTACTTTTGTGGGAGACACCATGATTAAGAGAGTTCCAATCTTTTCACGAAAAAATTAGGATTCGAAAACTCTTGACTATCAAGAAAGCCCAAATATAATGGTGTGGCGGAATGAGTAAACAGGATAATTCTGGAGCTTGTTAGAAGCGTGAAGATTTATTTGAATTTGTCAATACAATTTTAGGTAGATGTAGTCAATACATAGGTGTACTTGATCAAAAGATCTCCATCCTACTCTTTGATGGTGGGTTACTAGAAGAGGTATTGACATGAAAAAATGTAAAATTTGATCAAAAAGCAGGCAATAGATAGCCAATCCAGAACAATCAATCATCTGATGATTTGCCACAAATTCAACCCAAATTGGACTCTTCATTGGTTGTTTGAGTTTTCTTCTCCAAATAGGCTTGTTTGGTAGTGTATGCCCATGAACTATAAAAGGGTTGTTGAGGAACCCTATATAGGTTGATGGATGATTGACAATGTTGTGAAAGCTTAGCGCTTTGAGAGTTGAAAGGATTTGAGAGTTCTAATATTCTCCTCTATAATTCTTATAAAATCAATGAATTTGTGTAACAAGTGGAGGTTAGCACATTCCTATACCACCTTAGATCTTGTGTTTTCTCTTGTCACATCCGTTCTACATTGTAGACAACGTTTTTGCACACTATCGTTTTGCCCAACAAGAGGGTCTGGCCAAGCAAAGTACAAGAGAGTTGTTAAAGCCATGTCTCCTAAAAGGTTATGTTGTTCAGGAGAAGACCAAGTATTGAAATCAACCAAACCAACAATCCCATATATGTGCATGCATGATTAAACATATGATATGGGAAACCCTAATCAAACCTAGTACCTCTTGGCTCTAATACTTGATTGAAACCCTGGTTCGCTATCTCAGATATCAATCTTGTCTTGGTCTACCAAAGAGATGAGATGTTGGAGAGATCATGTAAAATGATACCGGCGATCCAAAGAGGTTTTTCACATATGTTATGACAATTTGTATACATAACATCTAGAAGCACTGATCATAATCATAATCATAATCAAGTAGTGTATGATCGACTACATAGATCTTACGCCTCCACTCTAGCCTATTTTGTGCCGACCCTTTCATAAAAGATAGTATTTTCATATCTTACCTTATTAACTCTATCTAAGTTCTCTTAGGTCTCCCTCTCCCTCTTTTGGCATTATTTATATAAAACCCTTCTAACCTTCTTACCGGGGCATCCATTAGCCTTCTTTGTACATGCATATCCCAATCAACCTACACTCCTTGAGTTTCTCCCCTAATGGTGATACCCCTAAGTTCTCACATATATACTCATTTCTAATCCTATCTTTCTTAGTTATCCCACACATCTACCTTCGCATCCTTATTTTAGCTACATTCAGTTTATTTATATGGTTTTTTTTTTGTGCCCAACATTCTCCTCCATAGAGTATTGTGGATCTAATAGTTGTCCTCTAGAACTTACCTTTAATCCTATTTGGGATGTGCCTATCACATAATACTCCTTATGCCACCCTCCATTTTACCCACCCCGCACTAATCCTATGTACCATATCACTGTTGATATCTCCCTCGTTATAGATAATGGAGCCCAAATATAAGAATTGCTCACATCTTGGTACTTCTTGCCCATTTATTTCGATTGAAATTCTACCTATAATTTTACTTTTCTTAAAGTTAAATACCATATACTCCTTAGTCCTTAATACTAATCTCAAACAATCATAACATAAAGAGACTACACTTGTATTAACAAAAATTAATCTAATTAGGTAAATAGCAAGAGGATACTCACGAGTTTACTAATTAAAGCATGTCAACAGTTAAGGATCCTCCACGTGATTTAAGTAGAAATCAAATAGTGCATGAAGAAGTTGCTTAGGATTGCCCATTCCCTATGTTTTTAATGAACCACTTCCCCAGCTAGAAACGGCACATAAGAGTCATGAACAAGATGTAAGAGTTACTAATTCAGACTTTACATAACTTGAAGAACTTCTCATCCATTTCTAGTAGCTCTACCGACAACAAACCTTTGCATGTGTAGCCCAGCTGTCACCAGGCTTGGACATGCAGGAATAGATAAAACTCAACTGAACCAAAGCAAGCCAAAAAAATAAAACGCATGAGGCAGGAAGAAGACAGAGCATATGAAGTTCGCAGCTAGAAGGGATGGAGCACAGGGATTGGGTATAGAAGAGGGCAGTAGAAGGAAGAGTATCACCCAAGATACGAAAGAGGTAGCATAGGCTACATGTCGGACAAAAGAAGGAAGAAGGAAGGGGGCTGTTGCTGCAGCCAAAGACAAGAAAACAGCGGCAACTAGAACCCCTACTGCCAAATCTTCAGAAAAATCAACCATATTTAGACAATCTTATGACGACAACAACAAATAAACAAAAGAACAGATGGATATATTACCGTACAAGAAAAGTTGGAAATTGGATGATCCAACTAATTCAAAGACTGGTTGAATCACCCAATCTATGCACAATTATTTTACCTTCCAATTGACTATTCGAACATTGTGCAAAATCCACTTGTGAACACTAACAAATTTCTGCAGTCCAACTCTTAATTTACAGCCCAGATGTGTGTAATCGATACTCAGGAACTTTTATCAATAAAAATATCCTCATAAAGAAAATCTCCCACATGCAAAGACAAATTTAGCAAAGAAATTATCAATCAAAGAAAATTTGTATCTGATATAAATCATTATACCTTCACATGACTTGATTCCGTCACCCATGAATCCTTGAGGGCATTTACAAACATTGGAATGATCTTCCTGCAAAATCAGTTAACAAGTTACATAATCATACACTACTCAAAGCCAGACAGCTAGACAGACAATGACTTGCTGTACATACCACACAAGCAGAATAAGTCCGGCCATCCTGTGTTTTCTTCCAACAGCCTCCATTGTTCATTTCACAGCGACCAGTACCAGAAGCTGTATCAATTAAATTGTCTTTAACTAATTTCAAACCAAGATAAAATGTCAAGGAAGCTCTTCTTATTTAAGCATGATTGAATTTTAACTGAGATAAAAAATAATGTATTTCCCAATTTTTTAATTAGAAAGAGGTAGACTAATTGCAAATGGTCTTCCACGACAAAAGACAACTTAAAAGTTGACCGTAGATTGCCCAACGTATAAAAGGTCCATATATCAACACATTACCTATTCCATTAATTATTTACTTTTCTGAGCGAAAACAATAAATTCAATGAATCAATCAGATCATATTTACCCAGGGGTTCCCTAATATTGACAGTATGTTGAATTAAACTTTGACTACAAGTCCAATTTGTATGAAAATAGTTAAATAGTACCCCGGTATAATTTATATTCTAACAAAACTACCTAATAGAATTACCCAAGCTAGAGTTTTAAAGAAGAAGCGAAAGCTTCTGATTAAAGAGCATGAAAGTTGGATGCTACAAAGTGGGAGTCGAGTCCTCTAATAGAGGCCAAGGTATTCATCACTCAAGGAAGGGCAAACCAATAGAAAATAATAAACAAATAATAAAGACTAAACTACCTGCTATAATACAAAGCCTATATACTACAGACAAACAAAATAACATAAGAGAGCAAATACTCTAAAATCCCCCCCTCCAACTCTTAGATGTAGTCAACATTAAGAGTTTGCCTAACAAAAGCTGAAAGCATGCTACAGTGTGAGGTTTCATAAAGAAGTCAGCCCCAAGTAGGTCAGCCAACTGGAGGAAGGACTAAATACGAGGAAGTGCCAATGTCCCAGCACAGAGGTGATGGTGCAGAAAGTGAGTCAATCTCAATATGCTTTGTCTGCTCATGAAACACAGAGTTGTAGACGATATGTATGGCACTTTTACTATCACATTATTAGGTAGGAGTAGGACCAGTAAGAGGAACACATATCAGCAAGGAGCCACCTAAGCCATACAATCTCAGCAACGATAGCAGCCACAGCCCGGTAGTCAGTGTGCAAGCACCACAATCTTCCTACTTATTTAAAGAGACAATAAATCACTTAGGAAAACACAATAACCATTAATGAATTTGCGGTCCACGATATCCACAGGCCCACTTGCATCAAAATTGGCCCTCAAAACAAGATGAAGAAAGAAGCAAGCTCTAGTGTGAAGTGCCATGAACACAACGTAGAATGCAAAGAACAACAGAGCAATGAGTAGTCCCAAGAGGAGAGAACTAACAGACACTTAAATATAACTTGCTAATCCCATTTATCTAATATGCAGCTTTCCCATTTTCTACACCCGCCCCTATTTGTCAAATTTTGTTTTCTTATTGTCTATTGGTTTTCTTCCAACTCTCAAATATAAATACTAAGATTTAGTGTCCACATTCCTATTAGAATCCACATACCAATTACTCTTAAAAGTTAATTCACTTTCATCCTCTTTTGATGCAAATAGGCTATCTTGTCAAGGTTGCCAAGGCTCTACTTCATTTTATGATTAACACGTGCATTTTCTGGTGCTTGTGGTTGTTAATGTGTCAACCCAAAGGAAATATACACAAAATATACTCAATGTTTGTTTAAAATGTGAACGATATGAGATTATTAAAGTAATATTTTATTATCTGCATAACCTGACCTGACCCAAGTAAGGTTAGGGTTCACATGTTCATCCTTTTTAATTAATAGGTCGGGTCTTGACCCAACCCTTTTACACTTCAGGAAAGGCAGACTTGACCCGATCTGCCCCGGCCCTTTTGACACCCTATAGTTATTCCCACATTACCCATAAAGTCTTACAGTTATTTCTATATTACCCACAAGCTACAACTATATATACGATTATTCTAAAATATTTGTATATGATTGTCGCATGCCAAACAAGTATTGGTCATTCGCATGACATGAGTAACTATATATATTATATTATTTCAACTTTGCAGAGCCATATATTGAGCTCCCAACCTCAAATTTGTTTCTTTGTAGTACCATTAGAAAATTCTAGATGAGCTTTATCAAATGAGACCACATGTGGGAGTTTAATATTTGTCTAGATAGCGATAACAATAACGATAGCGGATCATTAAATTGCTCTTAAAATTAATATTTCATAAAAGTAAAAATCAAGTATTATAAACCTCTGCGCAGAAATTTTAATTAGGCAACGAAAACAACAAATCTTAATCAATTAACTTTTATGATTATTCTCTTCTCAATCAAACCACAAAAAATGCACAAAACATATAAACACACATTTTTTACACGAAAAACCCTAACTAGGGTAAAAAACTACGACAATCAATCACCGACTCAATTAATGCACTAGATAGCAAGACACTACATAGACACAAGCAAAATACCAACCTTTGTTGAGACTCTAACCCAAAACCCTTTTATTTAGATCTCCAACAAAACTCCTCTTGATGTTGGCCTTCAAGTCTTCTCGCCTTGAAACTTTTTCCTTCCACTTGTTTTGTCTTTGTCTCCTTCTAGCCTCCACAACAAGCTCATCTTATTTTTTACTTTAGCCTTAATCTTCTTCAACTCTCCATTGAAAATTGTTGTAACTCCTCTTTGATATAGTGTGTATAAGACTCTCTTCTCAGTTGTCTCAACAATTCACCATTAACATAAATTTTGAAGCTCAAAGATGATCTCCTTTTTGAAAAATAATGAAGAAGGATCTCTCCCATTTTTTCTATGAATTTTCAGGTTTTTCTTTCTTTAATTTCATGTTTACCTAGCCCATAAATAGTCCGTTAAGTCGGTTTTAAGTGTTTGACTTTAATTAAGAATAAAATCCCTTTCAAAATGGCTTAAACTAGGCAACTAACATAGACAATGATCGATTTGTTTGACACAACAATCGGTTGTTCACTATTTCAATTAAGATGACATTGTAATCGATCAATCTATTGATATGACAATTGATCGATAAACTCTCAACTTAATTTTACACAAGCTAATTCAAGTGTCAATCGATCGATTAGTCCAGTATAAATTGATGTGATTGATTGATGAACAATAATTTTACTATTTTACCCTAATTTGGTTTAAAACTCCCAAATTCACTCATTCTAAGCCAATCTATGTAATTTTACTATTTTACCTCTTACCTTCAACACTAGCCTTAGTCTTTAACCATGATCGATAAGAACACATATGCTCCTATTTTTCAAGTCAATTAATTCAAAATCTAACTTGACCACAACTAAATCTAGTCAAATTCTTAAGACTAAAAAAATACATGAAAAATAGTTTTGATCATCGAAATTAACCAATTATAATACATATGCCTCATATGTTCTTTCAACATGGATATATTTTTCAAACTTTTTAGGTGGTGAATCCTACATATATGAATATTTCTTGATAATAATTTTTCGTAGGGTCATATCTTGAACTCCCAACCTCATATTTGTATGTTATTGGTACCGTTTGAAAGCTCTCTACAAGCTCTATAGAAAGAGACTCCACATGGGTATGTTTTTGTCAAAAATATTAGATGCTTCTCATGTATATGATGCACTTCCCGATGATATTTTTAAAAAATTTTATATACCTTTTTTAAGATTTTATTCTCATAATTACCCACAATCCCAGTAGCACTTAGGATTATCCAAATGAACACCCTCAGTAAGATCCAGACTTCCACAGAAATCTCAACAAACCTACAGTCAGTCAAACAAGATAGAGCAATAATGCCAGTAACATACTCGAACTGAGATAACAGGTAGCCCTGAGAGAGTATGCCAATACCTCAAGAAAACTAGATCCCTTGCCTCAAAGAGCTCTTCAAGCTACGTCTTGAGAGAAGCAATCCTGGCAAAATCATCACTTGTGTTGTCCACATAGAGCAAAAGACTAATGTGGCCATGAGAAGAATCCCTAAAGTACAAGGCTAAATCATGAGGACCAAACTAGATCCCCGAATGGTACAAGGTTACACTAAACTTCTCAAACCATGCCCTATGCACTTGTTTGAGATCATATAAAGCACAACATAGCTGGAAAACCCAACCACTTGTGAAGAAAACAAAGAGGTAGTTTCATGCACACCTCTTCATCAAGATCACCATTCAAAAATGTGTCATTCACATCCATCTCATACAAAGGCCGCTAGCGAACCGAGGCAATAGCGACAGGGTACAGACATTGGTCATCTTGGCCACTGGAGCAAAGATCTCATAATCAATCCTATACTCTGGAGCAAACCCTTTAAAAACCAACCTAACCCTATACCATTCAAGGAAGCCATCAGATTTAGTTTTAATTTTGTACAGTCACTTAAAGCCAATAGCATGCAAATAATCACCACCTAAGTCAAATCTAAAAATCTTACCAGAAGCACAAAATTGTGTTAGAAACATAGCAATAAAATCACGATAAATACCAAGAAAATCAAAGTGACGATGCATAAGATAGATCCAACAATAACGAGCACAATCATCAACAAACACCACAATATCGTGAACAACCCTTAATGGACATGTGGGAAAGTTCCCAAACATCAAAGCGAATAAAGCAAATGGATTAATAGAAATAGAATCACTTTTTAGAAAAGGTAAAGCAGTCATTTTTTAAAGCTTACAGCCAATACATTAAGAAATAGCACTACTAAATGCCCTATAGCACCAGTAGAAAACATGTCTTGCACTCTAGACGGAGAAAAATGACCTATACAGGAATGTCATAAATAAAAAGAAGACTCAGAACTAAGCCGGAAGCCCACCCAAGTAAAGTGAGAAACAGCGACTAAAACATACAGCTAATCCAAGATGTAGATGTAGAGGCCCTCAGCTTTATGGCCAATCACAATCTTATAACCCATCTTCATATCCTACACAACGCAACCTGGTAACTAAGGTAATGTAGGACAGCATATGGAAGAAGGAAATTTGGGAAATTTTAGGGAGAATTGAGAGGGAAGAGGGATAAAAATAAAAATCTTGGGAGTTCACCAAGGTTTTCGCCAATTCCACCGGAAGGGTCGTTGCAGCCCACCAATGGAGAAGAAGATAACTCTTCAACTTAACACTACCAAATCATAAACTCCTTTGCATTGAAGACTTAAGACCTTTTAAATAGGCTTTACAATTGGTCTCTAATAAGAAACAAAACCATCAGATAGTGAACTTCTAAATATAAGAAAATCAAATCAAACCTATATCTAAAGTCCTAATTACATAAGATCTCTGCTCTAATAGGAAACAAACCCACCGGATGGTGAACTTCTAAATATAAGAAAATCAAATCAAATCTATATCTAAAGTCTCAATTACATAAGATCTATGCTAATTAAAGAGGCCTAAATAAACAAGTCTTTTACAGTTAAAAATTCTTTACTTAAGAATGAAATAAACTAAATAAAATCTGAATGATTGGATTTGATGAGTAATGGATAAGATACTAAGGGCTAACTGGGGAACATGGAGAACAATGGAAACAGACAAATTAGGAGAATAATACTGACACTAAACAATAACATAGAACTACCATTGGCAACAAGAAGAGAAGTAAACTCAAAGGAGGGCCTACAATTATCAAGGTAAGAAGAATCACATGTCATATGAATGGTGGCCCAAGAGTAAAAAATCCCAGTTGAGGGAGAAATATGTAATAAGGGGAGCGAATATAGCACCACCCAATGGCCAAAAAGCTATTGAGTTAGTCATGGATGTGGGAGAGATATTGGTGGCAGTTGATGGACTACTATCAGGAAACCATGTTCCACAACCCTATTGAAAAGTACGAGATGGATGGAATGCCACGGGTCAACTAGAAGGCTGAGATGATGTTGGAGAACATCTTGTCTGCGGAAGGAAAATGGAGCATTGTGCATTCCAATGCCCCTTTTCACAGCAATAATTGCATTCGACCTCAGCAAGCTTATGTTTGGACTCGGCAAATAATGTCATATCAGTAGTCTTTACAAATGAGCAGGTTGTCCTGGGTCCCACAGACAATCCAGAAGTGCTGATGCCACTGGCAATCCAGAAGATGGCAATGTTGAGATAACTCTGACACACGAGACAGATGTCTACAGGAGCAAAAAGGAGAAATTTCATTCCAATACTCTTCTCTCAGATCCAACAAAGTTCTGTGCAGATCAGAAGGCAAGACAACAACCAACAGAGAGGAATTCCTGCTTGGAGCGATCAGGGTTTCCAAACAGAGATGGTAGTTGCAGTCCAAAGGGGGTCTGAAGCTACTTAATTGCAGTCCGAAGAGGGTCGTAATGATGAGCAAAGATGAATAAAACCACTTGTAATTAGTAATATTCAGCTGGTGGCAAATCTCCTTAGGCAACCACATAGCACCAAATTGTGCCCCACATTTGAACCAGAGAAGGCCATGCTATATACAAAGAGATTTGAAGACTTGGACAGAGCAACCAACAGTGGCAATAGCAACTTGAAAAATCTTGAGAGAGACTGCTAAAACTGTGTTTTGGAAAACAATAAGGGGAAGAGAGGTTGCACCTGAACTTCTTTCATTTTAAGATCTTTCTCAACTTCTCTTGCTTACTGTGGTGAAATAGCGAATGACCTAGTGGAGAATTAACACCCTTCACTAGAAGAGCAAGACAAATGTCCAAACCACTATAAAATTGCTTCTCTCTCTTATATACATATCTTTATTTTGTTGCCTACATTGTTTACCTATGTTCCTCTGCTATAGGATCTTTAATGTAAAATTATTTAAAATAATTGTTATCAAAACAACCAATTCACCCCCTTCCCTATCGGCTGCCTAAAGATCCTGAAAGTGCTTTAACATCCTTTTCACAGAAGTGCCTTAATTAACCGACATAAAATGAATGTTGAATATGCATAACTAATCGATTTGGAAGTACGCTCAAGTATTAGTCCAATTCGTGCAAATCAGCCTGGCAATAATAATCCAACTCCATCCAAACTCAAACTCAAATCTGAGGTAGTCTGACCCTATTGCAGCCAATTTTTATTATCAAACTTCCAATTCCTTCTATAGATATTATGCTCCAGTTGAGTTCAAAGATCATTTGTATAGTATTGTCAAAATGGATATAAATTAAGGACTAATATGATACTACCTTGCTAGTTTGGGCAGTGTTCAAGATTGGGTTGAATACAAAATAGAGACAAAGGAATAATCTTTGAATAGGAAAAATAATGGATCTGCAGGGTCCCAAATGAATTGGCTTAATCGAAAAAAAGCCTTGTTCGTTGGAGGATCTATCTCGTCTCTAGTATTGCATGGTAATACAGCAGCTTAAGTTCTGATTATACACATCTCAGCAAAGGGGATGACATGTATTCACGGATTAAGCACCTTTTTTTCTTTGCCGTACATTACTAAGACACTGCCTTGGATCATGGTGCAAAAAAAATTCCTTGAAGACTATTAGAATGTGTAAACACAAAACAAGTAATTTACTGGACAGCATAGATGTGTTCTGAGTTCAATAAATGTTGGAAATATCAAAAAAGAGTACCTTCGCAACGTGTGTAACCATCACCAATGAACTTGACACCATTAACAGTAGGACATACACACACTCTTCCCCGGAAAGTGTCCTAAAAAATTAATTCAATATATCAGCTAAGGAAGTGATAATTACATACACATACATGAAAGCCAGCAGAAGAATGGAAATGAGAGTACCTTGCAAGCAGTGATGTTAGCAGCCTTATCCTCCCAGCATCCACCATTATTCTCCAAGCACTCATTTGTTTCGATGTCTTGATATTAATTATTCACATTTTGAAATATGTTAAAAAGGTTCAATACAAAAAAAAATACGAAGTAAAAACTCACATACCATCACTCAAGCAGACAGCCGGCTCCGTGGTCTCCTGAAAGCCAGCACAAATGGCTTTAACAACTGGACCTTTGTCAAGCTTACCTGATTGATACATTAAGAAGGAAACCAAAATATGAGTAAAGAACACAAAGTTTGTTAAACATGATCGACTATTGAAACAAGCTGCTTACCTCTATACTGCCTATTGTTGATAACAAGTGTCGGCAAGATTGTCACATCCCCTCGGGAATCTTTTCCTATCTAGAAAATTATCAAAATGATGTTAAAGAGGTAAAGTTAAGAGAGGATGGAAAGTAAAATGGAACAGAAAAGGAGAAACAAAAGAATACTAATGATGGGAATTTGGAAAATCCGAAGTCACAAACACACCTGTGCATCCTGCTCAGCTTTCAGAACTGGATTTTCCATGTCAGCTTCAGGATCTCCAATACAACTATCTATCTTTTTAAGATCAAGACCTTTCAAATTCCAATGAAACCAATAAAGGCATTAAAAATAACATCCATTTCATTCAATTATATAAAGTAGCACAATTAAAAAACATATTTCGGCATCTTAATCATCATTTAGTTTATTGGGTTTTCAATACTAATTATCTAGGTCAAACAAAGATTATTCAACTACAAAACCTTTCTTCTCAGGATCATCTTAACAAAGGCAGATCCTGAAAAAAAAAAAAAGAACCCCTAAGGCTCCCTCGGATCATTTTCAAAGGGTTGCTTGATCACAAATGACAACGCAATACAAATTTATTGCAACCACAGGTGCATAGTAAAAGATCATGCATAATCACAAACGCAAAAGTGAAAAGATATTGTTCAGCATACCAAGAGATTTGATAACCTGATCAGCACATTCCTTTGTGTACTTTTTCTCTTTCATTGGACATCTAATGGAAAAATCTGACACATAATCCCACCACAACCATGGCCTGCCACTCTCATTAGCCACCCTAAACACACATGCCTGACGTAAATTTTGCTTCACCACATCTCTCCCATCATACCCTTTACTGAAATCCTGCTCGGGGTCTGGAGCACAATATCTCCCGTGGCTTATGCATTGTGATTTGCACTGTTTACTTAAAATAAAAGCTTGAGGACAATACCAAGTGATGTAATGAGGGGTAAATTGGGTATAACCCTTCTGCTCAAGTATTTGTGCCACCCCTTTAAAATTTTTTACAAATTCCAATTGGGCATCACACTTTGGGCCACACTCATCATTGCTGTTGGTCCAAAACTCATACTCAACACGCTCATCAGGGTGTGGAAGGGCTTCACGCCAGTCCAAGTTAATGTTCACCATATCACCACCAGACAGAGCTTTTTTTATAGCATCTCCAAGAGTTTTAGTTATAAGTGCAGAAGGGATGGTGATATTCTGAATATACTCTGCAACAGAATTATCTTCCTCTGGAGTATCCATTGTTATTAGTGGTTCAATCTTGTCATCAGCTACAAGGATAGCTGCTGCTCCAGCATTTTGGACATTCCATGCCTTCAATGTGAAGAAACAATCTGAAACATGGAAGGCAACTCGGGTAAGAAGGGGATTCTGCAATACTAGGTTTGAGCATATTAAATGCTAAACCATTCGAGAAGAAATATATCAAGAATTAACCTCAATAATTTTAACGTTCAGATAAATTAACTGCATATCAAAACAGTTAGTTATTTGATGTGGTACTGTTGCAAATAAGCATTGTTGTAAAAAAGATACAGAGAATAATTTGGATTGCAAGAAGACTTCCTCAATCAAGAAAACTAAATACTTCAGTGTAACAAATTCATTATCCAGTAACTCAAATAAGCATCGACAAAATGGCCAATCTGAAGTGTCCACTGGAAAAGAAAAGAGACATGATAAAACCTATTAATCATTCAAGTCTTAGAGTGTAATTGTTTGAGCTGGTAGCCCTTCTCCATAGAACAGAAGGCATGCATCTTTACAGGAAATGCATGAAGAGAAAGAAATGCTGATTGCAATGGAAGGAAGCAAACGCAAAAGAGCAGGAAAATACTAAAAAGGAGCAGATACAAACCTGGCCTCGGAAACAAACTCGTGCAAGTCAAAAATATCCTATAACTTCAGACAATTGAAAAGCACAAATTAACATGCAGAAATTTAATGAGCAACAAAAAGTTAACATTAGAGTATAGATCAGTACACGTCAACTTATATATTTTCATCAGGACAGAAAAAAGTGATACGATCGCAACAAATAAGGCTTCTATTTAATCATGACCACTACTAAGCAATCAATTCTGAACTACATGCAACCAAAATTCCGTACTGATTAACAAGCAGAAGCATCACCAAGAAACATGAAGTCATGAACAATTAGCTGAACGAACCTCCTCTATCGGCGAGAACGAATGTCGGGAGAGCACCAGGCTTGGATTTGAAGCTTATGTCAACACTAGAAAATTCCTTGCATGCCTTTTGGCTTGCATTTGGATAAACTACCGTCCCGACCATAATTCCTCCGTACTCAGGAACGCCAAAGTTCCCGATTGCGCATTCATACACATCTTTTATTGACCCAGGAGAAGTGATTCTCAAACTGTTCTTCTCTACCACGAATCTACCATAACAAGAGCCCCAGAAGAAGAGGACCCAGATCAAAATTCCAGACTTTCCTCTCATTCTCACCTCCGATTGAGCAATCTAACGATGACCCAGACCGAATATAACCCAAAAGACCATCAAAATCGAGTCTTTATTAAAAAAACCGAGATCAAATGAAAATAACAATCCCGGCGAGCCAAACAGACCAGCAACCTGCTAAAAGGACGAATGACCCAGATCGTCAAATCCAAAGGCCACACCAAAAAACCGATTTTCGACGAATTGCAACCGACAAGGCGGTCTTAGGTGCTACAAACTTTCACCTGAAATGAGGTAAAAGACTGGGGACGCCTGGAACCTCAGTTGATTGAGTGTTAAGACCGAGTTAAGAAGCGTGTTGGAGTTGTTGCCTTTGAAAATGGAGTTAAAGGCTAAGCAACCTTTTAGCCTACGGTCGGACTGGGG
This sequence comes from Saururus chinensis, assembly GCA_035235625.1. Classification (NCBI taxonomy): domain Eukaryota; kingdom Viridiplantae; phylum Streptophyta; class Magnoliopsida; order Piperales; family Saururaceae; genus Saururus; species Saururus chinensis. The sequence goes on from CP141142.1 coordinate 29,846,665, forward strand.
ACGCCTGGATTCTCACTTCATTTGATTGCAGTTATTTTTTTTTTTCTTGGGCTTTGGAAGCTGATAACCATACACCATATTCATCCACGCCTGTGAGGTCACGTGTTTTCTGTGTAACACGATGGAAACGATTTTGTCAATGTCTCAACGACAAATTATTCAGAAGCCGCCATGTGTAAAGTAAAAGGATAAGTAATTTGCCACCAACTCTCCCATGAGTCCCGTTTGTACGGCCGTGTGAGCCCAGGCCTCAATAACCGTCAGATTTAAGCATCCGATGGCCACGGTTACTTAGGGGGCATTTAATTTTTTTAGTAACATCGGTTATCAAATTTAGATCCGACGGTCCTAAGGACCTGGGCTCACGCATTTATGCTCTTATAAATTTTTTCCCAAAATATATATATCTACGTTTGTTTACCGCCATGGAATCTCCTTCCAACGGTCTATAATATTGGGGCTTAATTAAGCTGCAAGGCATAAAGCTCGGACTCATAAAAAAAATTTATTTTAAAATTATATATTTTATTACAAATTAAATTAATTAGTAAATTTTTACTTTAAAATTAATGGTGCTATACAAGTTTGAATATGTAGGCCATCAAATTAAGAATTCTGTTGGTTTTTTAGACCGACGAGATACCACCGGCAACGCGGACAGCACCTTGTGATCAGCTAGAGGATGACCGTCGTTGTCAGAAGTTCTTACAGCGATCAGGAACGCCGAAATCGACCTCCGGCTCTCATTCTAAAGGCCTTTGATAGCGGAAACGGTTCCTTCCATTGCCGGCTCTTCTTAACGATCGCTACGTTGGGAGCAGCTGCGCATGGACTTGCTCACGGAGCTACTATGATCATCGTCTCTCGTTCGTTACAAGGTTCAGTTGCTGGTTCAAGTAGGTATATATCAATCTCTCATAGATGCCATCTTATTTGGAATAAAGGAAATTGGTCAGAGTTGCAGCATTGGTTGCTGATTTTGTAGGGTAGAAAGAGGATTAAAAGGATGGAGAATTTGGAATAACAAGATTGCCTTCTTACATGCCTCATTACAAGTGGGCAGCAGGCATCGTGACAAGTACCTTGTATCTTGCCTTGTAAAAGTGACCGATGGGTTACGGTGGTCAATCAAGGACATTTATCATAAAACCACACTCCGAGCCAAATGACATGCAAAAATCTCTTATACAGAAGATCTTGTGATTTCTTTTAATTGAAAATATTTAACTTTTTATGTAAAGAAATATAGGAGATGGGTTTTTTCAGTAACTGCATGTTCTTGAGGAGGGCACTATTGTAAATGTTTACCAGTCAAATTGTTAAAAGGCTCATGTCTTGTAAATTATCGGAATATCTTTCTTGGGTTATTAGTTAGACAGTCCAGCCTTTTTTCAGTTGATATCCTTGTTATATTTCATTATTTAGCATTTATTATAGCAATACTTTGTTAATCTAAATAGCATATATTATTTCAAATTGCTTCCTCATGCGGGTAATGATTAAATTTAAAACCATAGCAGCAACGTTGGGTTTCGGGCTTATTAGTTATAGGGACTGTCAATCTGTCCTTTTTCAGTTGATATTCATGTAATATTTCATATTTTTGCATCTATACTTTCTTTAGTAAGATGCTTCATTAAAGATTATCTTTTATAATAGGATTCCTGATTAGGCTAGGGATTGAAGGGCTTTGCACATAAATATGTATGGGTATTCCCCGTAATCAAGCATTGAGAATTGAGAAATTGAAGTTATGCTTTAATTTTGCATTAGCTTTAATCAATAGATGTAGTCTTCTCCCTTCCTACGTAATCAATTCTCAGGTAGACTATGATGGTCTACATCAGTATATCATAACAAAATTGTCATATCGTCACACAAGATTGCTTACTTAGCAGAGAAAAATTAAAATGCGCCTGTCAAAAACGGTTCCTTCGCTGTCATAAGTTCTAGAAATAAGATAGCAGATCCCTGGTTTCCCATACCGTAACCAAATATATTCCCTGACAATTCAGAAGGCAATAAATGGCACTCAATTGAAATAGTTACAGCCGTCTAACACTGTTCAATCACTAAAAAGTTTAAGTATTGTCAATAACATAATATAGAACTCCAGCCCCCTGAACGTACAACATCAAGCATGACATTAGCAGCCTTTGTACTTCCACGGGAATACCTGGGCCACGGGAATACCTGGGTCCATATCCAACGCAAATACCTAAAGATTGTTGACATCAACATCTAAATACTCAACAGTACGAGAAAGAAAAATTGAACTAAGGCAACTGGTACTTACGCTAATATCCATGCTATGCTATGCTAAGAACAATTTTCAAGCAAACAGTCATCGAGAAAATATCCGGCCAATGCCATTGGGATTATGAGGTGAATCTTCAGGAGTATTATGATCTGCACACCCATATATTATGTACAATACTGCCCATGTTCCATAGCTGGCGATGTTCAGATGTCTCAAATGTGATGTAGGGGTTATTTCCAGAAATAGGTCCTCTTTATGGAGACATAACTCCATATTTATTTTTTCACAACCACAGCCTGCTGACAAGAAGTTTACACTAAAATTAAAGACAAAAGCTAAAAACAACTTGTTAAAAAATTGCAAATTTATGTTTTCTATCTCACCTAACCATCAGGAAAGAGTCCTCTAAAGACTGTCAGGACCCTGTCTTGAAAATTCTCTTCACAATAGTCGTTCCTGTAAACTCGTGAATCTGCAATAGAGTAATACACCAGCACCGAAAACTGCCCATTGAAAGTTAACATTTTCTCAAATTTCTATCCATCGGAACTCTAGATTGCAAACAAGCACAACGCAGTTAATCTGCATTGCTTGGTGTCAAAATTCAGCACATAACCATCTAAGCTTGGGTTGGTTCCCTACATTGGTGGGTACCCTGAGAGATTTAGATTGCAACCAACTCCAGAAATACTTGCCAGTCAACATAGCACTGCTTCCTATTATCCTTAATCCTTTGTGCCAATTGTAGAATGGAAAAGAATATAACTGACTCTTTGTACCCATGTGCTCTGTGATGGCATCCATATATATTAGCCTCCTACAAGTACATAATGCATCACATAATTCTTCTTTATAGTTTTTAGCTTTACAAGTCATCTCAAATCATGGATAATGGAACCATAACTCTGGAGCATAATTGCTAAGAAGTTCCTCACAAGAGTTTCTTAGAACTATTAAGTAATATGTGTGGCTCAATGGTCATCCTCATTAGGACCAGGGCAACGGGCGGACAGTGCCTCCTTAGATTCATACTGCATGACAAGATAGAATGTTACAAATAACATAGGTAACACACATGAAACCCAAAGTTAGCTGTCTTACAGGAGCCTGAGAAAAATATTAGCATTTAAAACATACTAAAAATATACATATATTGGAATAGGGGGGATGAAAAGCTGACCTGGCATCCACAGTAGAGGCAGTACCGATGTTCATCTCTCAGCTTCATTAGGATCTCCAGCAAATCCTGGAAACAACGCTCACAATATATTTCATAAGACTTGGTATAACAACTCACAAAGTGCTGAGAAACATTAAGGTGGCTAGGTACCAATTAACTAAAGCATAATATAGCACTTCTTGCTTTATAGAAATGATGCAGAAAAAACATTCCAATTGACTAAATGAAATAGACAAACACAAGCATCGTAGGTTTACAAAGCCATATTATTTATTTCCAGTTTCTTGTAACCCCAACCAAAGGAAAAGGAAATCACGATTATCACCCAATCTTTACATTCACGTTACAGAACCACACTGAAGGCCATATGTGGTGGCCTGAAGATGCCTATCTGTTATCTGCTTGCATATAAGAAACATCACACCACATAAATCATTCTAATATTTTCAATACCCCTATGTTACTTGTAAGTTCTAAAGAGCTGCAAATACAAATGGCAGCTCAAGGAAGTAAGTGCCACATGTGCAATCAATGAGATTAGCTTGGTAGTATTAATTGTAGTCTTGGAGTATTCAGTATTCTACTTTTTAAGTCTTCAGATATTTTAGTCCTTTACTAAATTTCAGACTTATGACTAATTTAAAGGATTCCCAGGTGAAGAAAATAGAGACAGGAGAATAATTTAAATGAAAACTCAAGTTAACAATATCATAATCTCAATAAAAAAATACGGTACCACAACAAAAAAAATATATATCAAACACGCTTAACTGGCATTTAAGAGATGGTCTACGCACCAAACCATCATCAAACTATACTGGATGGGCTAATGTCGATTTCTTATCAAATTTAAAAATAATTCAACAAAGAAAAATACCTCAATTCTCCAAACATCCTAAACCATGCATATATATTTCAGTTACGAAATAATCATACACTAATCATATAAAAGAAACAGCGTATGAAGATTCGAAATACCTCCTCTGTTATAATTTCTTCTTCCTCTTCTTCATTTTCACCATTGTCCTCTCCCTCATCCTCAGCCTTCTCCACTTCCTCCTTATTCTCCAACTGCGCCAGTGCCGCCTCGGCCTTACGGAAATCCGCCACCACTCGGCGGACCCGCCACTGGGACCGCTGCCGAGACCCAAACTCAGCCCTGAGGTCCTCCTCCCGCTCCCTCTTCCGTTCTTCCCGAACCAGCTCCATCCGCTCCTTCTCCTTCTCCGGGTCCTCCCTCCCCAGCCCCGCCCGGGTGCGCCGGATCTCTAGCCCCACCGGGTCAGCCCGCCCGCCCCCGCCCCGCCCCAGCCCCGTACCGGGCTGGTAGCCCATCCGCTGCAGCAGCTTGAACCCCACATTTGACTGCGGGATCGCCGACTCCATGCTCGCCAGCGTCCGCTCGTCCTCCTCCCGCTGCTTCCGCTCCCGGTCGATCCGCCGCTGCTCTTGCCAGCTCCTAGATGTGGGTTTCTTCGGCTTCGATGGCTGGGTCGATAGAATTTTGTCCTGCAGCAGCAGAAGGCAACGAACGTGAGGGAAAAAATTTAGGGTTAGGGTTTTTGAGGAATCAGGGCAATAGATGAAGACGTTACTTTTGGGGGGGTTGGGTTCGGAATGGCGTCCGGTGAGAGGAAGCGGGAGAGATCGCCCATGTAATCATCGTCCACTTCGTTCTCCGCCATGGCTGCGATCGGCGCGGCGGTGGAACGAGAAGAGGCGAGTGATAATTTTAAGGGCGATCTACACATTTTCACCTATGTTTATTTCCATATTACTATTATTATTTTTTAAAAAATTTTATACGGGAAAATTATTAAAAAAAATAATAATATTTACCGAAATATATCATTCCCAAAGTGGTGTTCTTTTTTGCAATATAGGTATTAACCAAGTAGCTAGCGTCAGCGTGGCTTTTTTATTTTATTTTTTAAGTTAATTTTGTCGTTTAGAATGACGAAATTGATATGAAAGCGATTTCGTTGTTCTAAACGACGAAACCTTTTATAAGTTGACCCGATTTCGTTGTTCAGAACGACAAAATTAACTTAAGCTAATTTCATCATTCTAAATGACGAAACTACCATACTTAGCTTATTTCGGCCTTTGGTATGGCAACAACACTGATTTTGTCGTTCTAAACAACGAAATCATAATAAATTTTTTTAAAATTACTATTTGAAACTAATTTTATCACCTGTCCCTGTTCATTCATTCAAAACATACACAATACATGCACGACTTCATTCATTCCACCCATAACAAATATCACCATAACAAATATCACTATCACAAATATCACCATAACAAATATCAGTAAAGTACATCATAGACGAGTTACAAATATAGTACATCACAAGTAATGTCATAATCTCTTACATCCTCGTCCACGGTAGTGGTGTACGAGCTCCTCGTGATCTACCTCTAGCTCTGGCTGTAGCTCTGACTCCGGCTCGGGCTCGGGCTTCAGCTCCAACTGCGACTCCATGTCCGGCACTTGCTCGGGCTCCGGCTCCGGCTCAGCATAAGTAATAGATAGTACAATACGAGCTGGCCGATGTCGTCTATAATATAAAATCGGATCTGGCTGAGCTACATGTGTAGTGTCCGAAAATGATGAACCTGGAGGAGAGCTATACGCTGCTGATGATGATGGAATATCACGGCATGAAGAGTGCATCGACTGCGTCTAAGCGGCCTCGTCGATAGGAAAATCTCGATGAACATTCGTGATCACCGAATGAAGTAGTGGCAAGCTACGAAGAACATCATTAGACGATCTAATTATCGACTCACATGTTGCTGCTAAGTCCTCGCGCGAAGTACAGGTGACAAGTGCATCACTCAAATATGCATTAGCATGTCAAACCTGACGAAGCTATAAAAAAATAAATTAAATATTAGATAAATATTAAAACGAAATAAGAAAATAATATATGCCTTAATTAACAAAGTTATACTTACTAGAGCTGCCTCATACGCTCCCCTAGGCTAATATGTCATCTCTTCTACATCATCGCACGGTAAAATATATCGTTGTGTAATCGGTAAATACCACTGCATATAAGTACTACGAACATCTCGCAATATCGTAGCCATCTCCCCTCTAATAACAGTGGCTCTCATATCCTCCCATTGAGCAATATACAACGCATGATATATAGCCCAGTTGGTAATATCGCGGCCCTGTCGAGTGATGCGATGGACAAACTCGACAATAGAAGGTGGGACCCCTTGCTCTAGGTTAAATTGGAGCATTACACGATCCGGCACATATATCTCGATAATCTCGTAACATATTAGAGGGGTTCGAGAAAGCCACACCTCTCGACTGTCCATGCAGAGTGGAGGTAACACAGCCAACAAGTCCTCCGAGTATGGCTGCCAAATAATCTATACAATATATAAAGATAATTTAGTTTAAATAACGACAAAATTTTTTAAAATCATTACATAAAAAAGTTCAACGCAGTAATAAAATTACCTGTTATGGCCGCTGGTGGTCTAACTCCCCTCTAGACAATCGGAGAACTCCTTGTGGATTTTTTGTTCACTTTTTGCGAACATTCCACCTTAAGGAGTTAAATTTAAGAAATGAGTTCAGCATATGTATATAAAACGTTGCTATTAAAGTAATGTGGTAAACATAAATACAACATACCTTGCCCCTAATGGAGCACCCTCGACCAAGCGACCCATCTCAATAGTTGGTCGGCCGACGTGTAAGTGCTCCCACGACCATAACTATGTCATAAAATAGTGATAACAAATATTAGAATTAAAAAATTATACGTGACTAAAACACCAAGTAAAGTTACACAATTAATTACTTGAAGAAGGGTCAGACAGCCTGCAATCCCCGAGGTCATGGCCTGACATGCTTTTCCTAACTTTCGGTATAAGAATGCGAGAGTAGCATTGCCCCATGAATAAGTGTCAGCCATGTCAAAGTTGGCAAGGAGAGAGAGATACGAAACATGCACATGGCTGCTCGTGGTATCCGCAAATATCGTGACTTCAAGTAAATGTAATAGATAGGCTCGTGCATGCTGCTCGATAACTATCTCTATAGCATCGGCTGGGAGCTCGCGAAACTCCTGTAAGAGCCATCATAGGCTCACTCGGCTACCACGCATCACTGTAGTAGGAGGAGCTCTACCAAAAAGTCTAACTAATATATCCATATGAGCTCCTCCTGTCGTGCCTGTCACTGGACGTCCATCAATACGAAGTCCTAATAGAACTGCCACATCCATGAGCGTGATGGACATCTCTCCATATGACAAATGAAACGTCTGAGTCTCCCTCCTCCATCTCTTAACAAGAGCTATCAATAGAGGCCGATTGAGACGGACGTATTGTAGATAAATGAAATGGTTGAATCCCGCTCACTCGATATAAGGCAAAACACGCTCATCTATGGGCCAATGGCGGAGATATTTAAAATGTTATGTGTACTCAAGGCACCCGGGGTCCTATAATAAATTTTAAAATTATAACATAGCATACTATATCGTCCAAAAAATAAAACAAATTTTATTAAAAATTTATCATACCTCTCCTCTTCAAATAGCAGTAGACCTATGTGACTCCTGTTGTATAAGTACGGAAGTGTCACTCGGTCCTAGCCCGTAAGAAGGCTCTGTATGATCCATATTATCTGCGAAAAATTCCGATCATATCATTAATTGAAAGGAAGACATGCATAAGTAACTAAAAAAATTGAATAAATACAGAGGTTGATTATATGTTTACCAATCAACGGGAGGGTTTCTACATGATTTACTATTATGCCCACTTTGTTTACACCTTTCGCATTTATATCCTCCTCTACCATCTCTTTCCATTGTTCTGCGATCCATAGTATTCCTAATGCGAACAGACTGTGGGCGACCGGGTTGCCTTGTTGTTATCGGTGGGTATAACACAAAAGGTATATCCCTCTCCCAATACTCCCAACCATGAGGAGAATAAAATTCCGCGGAGTACACATCTTTATAAGTAGAAGATGTGTAAACAGTGATGCATGGATTGGCTCCCGCCGCTTTGCCCACACTGCGATAAGGTGCGAGCAAGGATAACCATAAACCTGAAGGATGTTGCATGTACAAGTATGCATCACATCATTTACCATAACCTTTCGGGCACGAATTGACATCACTTTGTACTAACTCCTGTTGATCCTATTAACTATATACTCCCCAATTTTTCTTGTTTGCTCTCTCAATATGGCTTTCATTCTAGGAGTATATGGGGTGACTATGGCAGAGGCAGCAGAAGATCGTTTAACAAAAAATTTAATGAGCCGATAAAAGATAGCTAACACTAAAGCCTGCATGAGTAACCCTCGTGCCCCCTTCAAGACGCTATTTAATTTTTAGCCATATCTGTAGTCGTCATGCCAAATGTCATAAAACCACCATGTGCAAGGGACCACTGTGCAGGATGCAATTCTCCTCCTAAGAAGAGATGTTTTGCCCTAGGACTCTCTTGACCAATCAAGTCCATTTTATCATCAAACTTTTCTACTGTGAGTGCATAAGCTGCTACCCCAATCAAGTCCGTTAGTGTATCATTTTTGAACTCCTTAAAATTTGCTTTTATGTGACGGATGCAATAATGATGGTGGTAATCTGGCTCTGGAAGAACCTCAGGCACGGCCTTCTAAAGCCCCTTATGTCGATCTGAAATAATGACAATGTTCGTCATGCCCATCAGTACATGATCCCTCAATTCCATTAGAAACCATTTCCAATTGTCTCCATCTTCCTTCCCAACAAGCCTGAATGCAAGAGGAAATAACCCATTATTTCCATCTATAGCCGTTGCAGCCATAACAGCACCGGGGTATCTGCCATATAAGTGAGTGGCATCAACACCAATCACGGGGATGCAATGTCGAAACCCTACTATAGACGGCCCAAATGCCCAAAATAATCACTTAAATATCCTACATATGGCACCATCTGCACGATGTACTTCATCAACCTCTAAGCGGTAGTAGGTGGCAGGATTCGCTTCTTGTACCGCCCTTAGGTACATTGGCAACAATTTATACAATTCTACCCAATCTCCATAAATAGCCTTGATTGCCATATTCCTTGCTGCCCATGCTTTCTTATAATATATGTCAACATGATACTTCTCCTTTATTTTTTGAATAATATCCCTTGGTGTGAGAGTTAATTCGGCTTGGATAGCAGGCATTATGACCTTCAAAATAAAGGAGGCACTGCATTGCCTATGATCTGTGCTAAGTTGGGCATTCCGACATGTATGGTCACCTTTGTATGTCTTCAATTTAAAGTACCCACTACCCCTTTTGATTGAGTCATGCACTCTCCAAGGGCAAGTGTTATCAATGCACTTCACTGTATACTCCGACGGATTTGTTCGTACAACCTTGTATTCGACATGATTTTGAATGGAAAACTCCTGCAAGGCTATAACAAATGCTTCTTTATTCTCAAAGATGCGGCCAACATATAACTCATCTTCATTTTGTTGGTCCATAGCCATTGTAGAATTAACTGCTGCATTTATCTCCTCATCTGTGATGTGTGCATAAAGTGGCTCCACTTCACAGTACGACGGCTCTTGATCATCTACATTCATATCATTCACAGTAATAGCATTGTCTACCACATCATCCCCCTCGCCGTCAACCATCTATTGAGAGCTTTCTTCACCTCTAACCCCTTCTACATTCATGTCAGAATCTTCTCCACTTACTTCGTCAATATTATCTTCACCTTTGATTAGATGGTCCAACATCGGTATGACCAACATACGTGTAGGGGTAATGAAGGGTCATCGAACTTTGAGTTTCATACCATGCACCGCCTTGAGACATTTGAACGCTAAATGACTCGTGTGCATGCATCGTGGACCTTCCATATTACACACAAAATCTCAAAATTTATCTAAACGTATTTTCATTAAAGGATAATAAGATTCAAAACGTATTCACAACTAAATCAACCTTACCTCCAATTAGGTCCACTTCCATCGTAAATAGGGGCAGACGACCTATGACGTTCATTTTAAGCTACTGTCACAGATAAATTTCCTTCTTCTTCGTCGTCCACCGGCATTTGCATATGACTTTCATTGTTCACATTTCTATCCAAGCTCCTGTGTGAGCTTCTGTGAGAACTCCTATGTGAACTACTTCACCTTTTACTAGTCACTCGGGCCTCTTTTTCGAGAAATAACTCGAAAGAAATTTTGTCACATGAGTGGTGAAACATAAAATCCATTGATGCATCATCATTTATGCACATTAGTATCATTCTCGATCCATAGGACGGAATATTACATTTGATAGTAATTTTCCATCTTCTTCAATCCAACCCAACCTTACTTGCTACGTGCATCTCAAATTCATCAAATGTAGACAGTTTCTTCATTAATAATCCTTCTATGTGTCCGTCGTAGTTAATTAAAAAACTAACCATTTCTTCTGCCATTTCTATTCAATTAATTCATAAGCAATGAATTAAATTAATATTAGATTAAGCAAACTAATACTAATATCTACCCTAACCAATATATTTTCAAAATATATACGCATAGAAACTAATAGATTTACCAAGTATATAAGCATATCATGAATACTTTATATTAATGAGCAAATTTCCTAATCAATAAAATTACACAATTGATGCAATAACGCATGCAATATCACAAACCATATAAGCTGTAAAAAGAGCATGTTAAAAAATTCAAATCCTCCTCATTTTCCAAATTTTGAGAGTCTTGTCATCTTAAAAAATAAAAACTCATTAATTAAAAATCTATCTCAAATCAATAGTCTTAAACAAAAAAACACAAAAAACGACTGAGAACAATACTTCTAAAACTAGGGATCAATGACGGGACAATCAAAACTTCAAATTTCTTCAATGTAGCATACGTAAGTCAAGCAAAAGATCTATTGCAACAATTGAGGAAGAGGTAAATAAAATAAAAAAAGAAGAAGCAAAGGACGCACCAGAAAAAGGGAATGGGATCAGCGGGCTGGACGAAAGCAACGGCGGGCTGGACGTCGGCGGTGGCGGGCTGGACGTCAGCGACGGCGGGATTGGCGGCAGGCCGGATGTCGGCAAAGGCGGCGGAGTGGAATGGTGGATCGCTCGACGAACTGGACTGAAAAGTGACTGGAGGCGGAGCGGATTCGTGAATATAAGGACAATGATTTCGTCGTTCTAAACAACGAAATCACCTTGTTGAGAGAAATCAGCCAAGTATGGCAATTTCATCGTTCAGAATGATGAAATCAGTTTAAGTTGATTTCGTCATTTTGAACGATGAAACCAGGTCAACTTATAAAAGGTTTCGTCGTTTAGAATGACGAAATCGTCTTCAAGCCAATTTCATCGTTCTAAACAACGAAATCAACTTAAAAAAAAAAAACCACGCTGCGTGGCAAAAAGGAACACTTCCCAAAGTGGTATATTTTGGTAAATATTTATTATTATTATTATTATTATTTTAATAATTTTCCCTTTATTTTATGTTATTTTTAGATTAGGCATGTTTGGGTATCACTTTAAATTTTAAACTTAAATATTTTAGGGTCACATTAATAAGTATAAAATGTTATATGAGTCTTAAAGATCTTTAAACTTATGATGTATATAGATGCAACTTTCTCATTTGAAAAAATGGTTCTTTGAATACGGGGACTTCAAAAAAAGTTATTAAAGATGCTCAAATGACATCTACATTTGTAAATATAATAAAATAAAATTTATAAATTCGAATTATATTATTTAAATAATAATAATTATTATATAAGGAAGTAGGGGTTGTGATTAAAAAAGAAATAATGTCTTCAAATAAATATATCATAAATAGTGCCGTAAGTTGGGATGCTAAAGACTAGTGTCATTTCTCACTGAGGCCAAATCCAATGTCATTTAAAAATGGCGTTCCAAAGTTGAAGATACTTTAAGATTCTTAAATAAGTTTTAAACTTAAATGCATATCTAGGCCCCGTTTGGGAGGCAGCGTGATGTGAGAAAATTAATGTCCTCCTTTTGATGTAACTTATTGTACTAAAGAGGAAGAACAGTTTTTCCTCCAAAATGCCTCCTAAACGGGGCCTTAACAACCCTTTGAAAGTCAAAAAGGCATTTCTTTTATATAATACTTCTCCACATAAATATTATTTTTCAAAGTTACTTTTATTATGATGTGACATTTTACACAATAAGTTAATTAAAAAAGAAATAACATCTCAAAATAGATATGCCATAAATAGAGCCCCAATTTTAGATGTTATTTTCGGCCATTGGGAAGGCTATGCTGGATGCCATTTAGAAATGGCGTTTCAATGATCTAAGCTTCTAAATGAGCTTTAAACTTAAAAATATATTTGGAACGGAAAGGAAAATGACTTGGGTTTTTAAAATAAAACTCTCCTAAGGACACTTAAGAACATCTTTAGTAACCCTTTAAAAATTAAAAGAGCATTTATTTTGCAACCCTGATCTTTAGAAGTGTTGTTCTTTAAAGTTATTTGAAAATGACGCCATGCGTTGGAGATGCTCTAATTATTTTAAATGAGTTTTAAACTTAAAGACATGTTTGGAAGGGAAAGGTAAATGACTTAAAAAGGCTTATAAACTATAACTCTCCAAAGCTAGGTAAGGATATGTTTACAATCATCTTTACTATAAAAGTTATTTTTTAAAGTTACTTTTCTTGTGATATGGCATTTTATACATTAATATGATATTTGGGCTTAAGTTTGGTTTTTAAAGTAGTTGCCAAATAGACCTTAAGTTCAAAAAGCTTTTTAAGTTTGTTTGACATTTGGGCCTATTTGGGTTCCACTTTAATTTTTAAAGGAAATTTTTTTTATGTTACTTCGTTGTGTAAAATGTAAGGTCAACTTAAAAGACCCTTGACTTTTTAACCCTCATCCTTTGGAGAGTTCTTAAAAAATAGGGTCTTTGAGCTATTTTATTTTCCTAATTAAGTAGGCCTTTTACATTGTAATGTGACCTAAAATCTTTTTTTAAAAAAAACTAATATAGTATCTAAATGTGCCAGGTAGGTGTGGATGAGTCATTTCAAGTTGAAATGACCTTTTAATATCAAATAACATTTAATGTTAATATTTCCTCTAGTTAGGGATTTGATGAGAGCTGACTTTTTTAGTATCAAACAAACATGTTTTCCTTCACATATTTTAGGTTTTTGTTATTTTATACCAAAAAATAAAAGTCATTTTAAATGTACATGTCTTTTTAAAAGCATAACATATCCAAGCATCACCTTATTTTTTTTTAAAAAAAAAATTATTAAAAAGGGCTTTTATTTCTTCAGCAAAGATACATCCAAACAATCTCTTAACCCTCCTCTTGAAAAGGGTTTTGGTTTAAAGGTCATTTATATTATTTTACTTTCCTATCCAAATAGATTATCATACAATGGCACAATAAACCTATTTAATATAAATGAAATAATGATTCAACACAAATGTGCCTCCCTCCCTTCTTTGCATGACTTCGTCTCTTGTAACTTAGAGTAAAGTCTTCCACTTCTCTACCCACTCCATCTTTGGTGCTGGATCTAGTGCCCCCTATAGTAGATCTAATGACTACTGCAACCCATCTAACTCCCTCTCTTTCTCCTTTGCCAACTTAGTGCCCATTCACCACCTACCAAGTGCGGACCCCCCCTCCCTGCACCCCTCTAATAGCAATGGCCGCCCAACCTACTCCAATCATCCTCACAATGCCTCCTAAATCAAGTAGGGTTTTTGTACATGATTTTTGTCATGCTTGAGTTTTTTCCAAATATTTTCTTAAAAATTCACTAAATTTTTTAATAATTTTCATGCATTCAAGTCAAAGTTATACAACCAATACTTTTGTAAATCAACTGAAACCCATCATTTAGTAATCTCATGTGTGAATCAAAACAATAATGGTAGGTTTGGATGAAAAAAGGAAATGACATATCCAACTGGAGATGCCATTGCTTATGTGATGCCACAAAATACTCATAATATGAAATATGAGTATTAGTATCAACTCACATGTATCATTATAAGCACACCTTGAGATATATATGGAAGGTCGTATCGGTCGATAAGTACCCGTATCGGTTGATACCAATATGGTACGAGGGGTGATACGCCCCCATACCATTTTTCGATATGTATCGGCCGTACCGTATCGATAGGGCCGATACATATCAATACTATATTTAAAAATTATTTTTTAATTAATTTTTTTAAAAATCTTTTTTTAATAATTTTGTTTCTTAAAAATAAAAATACAATTCAAACCCAACTTCTTTAAAAGTTTAAGTTTTAGTTATATTAAAAATAATATTTTTAAAATTATATGAGATCAATACGGGTAGGTCCATATCATTTACATAATTATTTTTTTTAAATATAGTGCTTCACACATATACATTTATTTAAACATGTAATTTAGACTCATATTAAGCATATTATTTATTTTTAAAATAAACTAATTTTAAAGCATTTAATATGGGAAAGAATGGCCAATATTAATATGGGACGGAGAGCATAATAGTATTGGTTCTGAATGAACTAATTTTAGAATACCCGTATCTGTTGATACGGTATTATAGGTCTTATTATGCTCTAAAATAAGTATTCTAATGATATATTATTAGTTATAATATTTTTTTATGCTTATAAAAGGGTTTATGTCTGTTTCGGCGCGTACCTATATCCATGATCATCGATACTCTCATGCGTATCAATACAGCCTTCCATGGAGATATATCATTGGGTGGTAATTCATTTGGAGTTAGGTTACACAGTGGAAGCTAGTATTTGAGTGAGATTGGTGCAAAAACCTTAGTGAGGGTTAAGTTGAATTTAAAATTAGAGATCCAAGCTTATCTAAGATTGGCGTTAGTCAAGTTGAGCTGAGCATAATATAACTCCATATTGAAAGTTGCCTTGACTTACTTCAAGGTCCGAAGAGTCAAATTGAGCCTTAAGATTAGGGTTGTTTGATATCAAATTGAGTCAGATTAAAAAGTTAAACCACCAAATGCCCTTCTTGCCAGGAGATCCACAAATTTGGCATAATCGGGGCATTTGGCAAAAGAATGCATCTATTTGCACCCTAGAAAATCCCTTAGTACCCCGTAAGAGGGGAAATTAGGAAAATTCTTTTGCTTCTCCTGTACCCCACCTGCCCCCACGAAATTTCCTATCTAAGTACCCCAATTAACCTTAGAACAATTGTGATGTTTTCCATCCTCCTATGCATGTCCCACAGCCAGAGTCGTCAAAGCACTCAAAATGTTTGAAAAGCTATTGTTTGAGAGACAGAAATGAGAGAGCTTGAAGCCTCTCAAAGCTATGGGGGATCTCCCCACTGAATTTGTTCATAAGAGGTTGAGATGAATGATGTTTGACTGATTTGCAATTCCTCGAACAAGTCTCCCATTTAGCTAATTGCTTCTCAAATCCAGAACCTCCATGTGCTCCAGACTAAACAAATTGGGTGGGGCAACACCAGTGAAAGAATTGAGGGAGAGATTCAGCACCCTTAGCTAGTCCAACCCATAAATAGAGTTAGAGATGGAGCCCTTCAATTCTTTGTTTCTGAGGTTCTTGATGAACATGCTCTTAAGTCTTATTTCTCATCATTATTATTATCTACCGATGAACATCAAAATCAATGAAGTCTGTTGGATATTTGTGCGAGGTCGGTTTGGTACAGGCTACAGTTCAAGTTCGAGAACATCAAGCTTGCAGCCATCCTAGACTTAAACCACAAACACATTAAGAAGTAACAAAAAATATAGGCTCACGTAGAGTGAAGATTAGAGAGGGCATGAGGCAAACCAACATGTCTCCCAAGCCATAGCCTTATTTCCATGGATTCTTACACTGCATGAGTCCATCTACAAGTACCAATTTCAGTTCAGCTGTCTCCAGCCCCCTCGCCCCACACGAGTCCAAGCCCCACCCTTACCAATGGCCAAACCTTGTAGACTTATAAGACTAACTATTTTTTGTTTGCTGATTTTTGACCCATCGGTATTCGGTTGAATAAAGCCTAGCCTTGAATTTGTTGGGTGAATCGAGACATGGAAAGATCTTCGTAGAGGATTGAGGATGTAGATAGATATAGAAGCAATGAAGCGTGACCTGGAATTTGTTTTGACTCTTGTGACTTTCGTTTGTCACTGACGATGAGGAAGAAGAAGAAACCATTGATGAGGAAAGACAACCGAAATTAGAAAGGCAACCGGCGATGAAGAAGAAGAGGAAACCGATGAACAATGGGGAAAGTTAGGGCAGACGTTAATGGGGTATACAGTGAGTCATTTAGAGGGGTAATCAAATAAAATTGAATTAAAATTTTAATCCAAGGTACACGGAAAAATTATTTTAAATTAATATAAGGTAAAAAAATAATTGGGTACTGAGTGATATTTTGAGGTGTATATAGCCGCGTTCTTGGCAAAATAGATTGAAATTTTTTATTCTATTTAAGTTTTGCAATCCAAACATAATTCAAACTACATTAGAATCCACATAATCAATCGGTTATTTCGCTACCCACACAGCGCCAATCTCTCTCCCGCATTAGTTCAAATTCTTGTGGCACATAAACCCGACTTGGGCCTACGCTGGCACATATTGCACTGGGGTGTTTTAGTAATTAAGAGCTACAATCACTTGAAATACCGCACCTCTTGGTGGCGCCACCGCCACCGCCGTTACCGCTTACCGCCGTTACCGTTCCTCGTCCTCCTTCCCACTTCATACTTCCTCTTCGGACTGCTGTAGCTGCCCGCCTACATCTTCCATTTCTAGTTTGGTGCGCGCCTCCTCGTTATCAACTACTGTCGAAGCTCATCCCCGCCCGCCGACCTGAACAAGTCTGATTGACGGTAGAATGGAGGGAGGAGTGCACTAAACAATCTGTGTGGTCGAATCCTTATTGTCGCTCGTGAATTGCATCAAAAGTACGACCTTTTGCGTCATTCTTGCTGCTTACTTGTTTCACTTGTTGTTTTCATAATACTTTTTGATGGTTTTTTTGTTTCCGTTGGTAGCTTTGTTGAGCTACTTCTTTACTTCTAGTTTCTGCTTATTTTGGCTGCTCTTAATTACTTTTTTGCTTTTTATTCGTTCTTTACTTATTTTTAATTTTAAAAATAGAGGCGAAAATACCCAGTGCAATGTTGTGTCAGACTGCATGTCTCCTTGTGGTTGGATTTCCATGTTTTTGGAATGCTCCAAATTCTAAGTTAAATATCCAAATCTGTATCAATAGCAGCAAACATGTATCTGAAAAAGCCTCTAGCTCCATGACAATTGTGCCAAAAAAGAAGAGCGTAGCAAACAAAGCATGTCCAAAAGTAAACCCCTTGAACTGCTGCGAAAAAAACACCATGGGAATTCGAAGTGGCACGATCTGATTAATAAATTTAACCCGATTGAGCATGTCTATTGTATTTTTCACCTCTGCATGCCAGGACAGTGTTTTTCTGTTCATGCCCCTCATACTGTAAAAATTACGTATCATTTATAACTGAAAGTTGTTGTGTGTTCCAGGTACTGATATCTTCTTTAGTTTATAATGAAAAATTAGTATTTATGGATATTTATATCTTCTATGCGCCATCTCTACCATATCTAACTGCACATTTGCTTCCCCCAAATGTTGAGTTCAAGTTTGATTTGACTTGCGTTTGGGAGACCATTTACTTAGGAGCATATTTGATTCTGGAATCGCATTCAAATATGGATGGGCGGGTTAAAAATTACTTGTCAGATTGTTCTTTTTGGTCTCATTGGTGCCTTAGCCCCCAAAAATGATGACACAACTGGTATTTTCCTCATTCTGACTTGTGGAATCTGGGGAAACAGAAAACAGTAAATGTAGTTCCAAGCGAATGGAGTATCTGTGGTAAGGAGAACAGTTGATACTTAGACACTAACAGTAACGGTGGATGCTGCTCCCTTCTGTTTGATGGAATGTCCTTGAAGGATTTTATATCTTTCTATTATGTGGTTATTTCCAAATGATTTGAAACATCGGGAAATGACAAAGATACTGGAAAACTTTAGTAAAATTTTCATTTGGAAATAACTATTGATACCTGAAACCCTTACTGAACTTAGTTGTTTTCCCAGAAAAACATTTTACATGGACTCTAACTGTATTTTTATATTAGTGAAAAGTAAGAACTGAGTCACATTTTCACTGCAGTTGTAGCCTTAAAAATGTTTGAGTAAGGATGTAATTGAGATTTTTGCAGGGTGTTGGAAGACTACTTTGATAGGTGGATGGCGTTATTTTTTCCTTCTATTTTTCTATACTTTCCATGTGTGGTAAACTAACTTAGTCGCATTTTGTTTTGTTCTCCAGGTTAAGTGTCGTCTGATCTCCTTTCTAGAGCAACAAACTGTAGTTGCTATCTCCTTTTTGGACAGGAACTTATTCGTTTACCAATGAGTCATGGGAAACTCCTCCAAATTATTCTCCATTGGTAACTGAAGGTTGTGTATACTACCTGGTATTACTGTCTTATTTACTTTATGATGAATACATGGAAGATATAACAATCAGCATTTGCGGATATTTAGCTCTTCAATGCACCATCTCTACCGTATCAGACCACACATTTTCTTCCCCCAAATGTTGAGTTGTTCACATGTTCTTTCATCCACATTTTGGAGACTATTTCTTTCGGAAGCATCAGCAGAAGAAATCTCCGTTAGGACAATATCTGATGTTGGGAATTGCATTCAACAATCGCTGGGCCAGTTGAATATTTGTTTGTCAGATTCTTTTAATTTCCATCAGTATCCTACCCCTGTTAATGATGGCACAATTGGTAGTCTCCCTGATGCTAGGGCTGTGGAGTCTAGGGAAACAGATATGCGTGAATTTTGGGATTCTAGACTTTCTGTTTTTAAGACATGTTATCAATTGGCTGGAAAAGGGCAATTATCTGAATTACGGAGGGTTTTGAGGCAAATGCTTGAAAAAGAAGGTATGTACATTTCTATTTCCCATTCTTCATTTGTCAGCTTATTTTTTCTATTTGGCTTAAAAGTTTCTACAGGAAAAAGTTTTGCTGTACTTGCTTTATATTATTCACTGAGAGCAAAATATTGTAGGGTTTAACCATGGGAATATCACTCATGGAGAGTTTACTATATTCAAAACAGTAGTCTACTGTCATGGAGGTGCCCGGGAAACGTCTACCGTGTGGCACTCGCAAGGCCAAATAGTTAAGCAAGTAAGCCTTTCTCGTCAAGATCATGGCCTCGTGCCATTCAACCAAGCATCTAGCTTGCGAAGCCAAGCAACGAACCTGTCCCAAGGCAGATGTATGAATGTGCCGAGACATTTGCCAAACGAGCTAGCCGGAAGAGAACACCTCCTTGTGATGTACGGATCCAATTTAGGCAACTCGGGCATCCGAATAATCCATCTCAGCCAAGTGCATGCAAGAGTCTTTTTATCCAATACGGTCATAAGGCCGGACGACCACCCAATAGGTCGAAGAGCCCCATCTCCTAGCGGATGGGGCTCCTGACACAATAGCTAGCAACACAACAAACCTTCGTTGTCATCCGAGACAGCCGGTTGTAAGGCTAGGTATCATCGAACAACTTTATCATTTCAGTTCACTATGTCTCCCCTTATATAGCATAAGAAATTTTTCCCATTCTGCTCGAGTGGCAGCCAAAGTGGCTGTACGGGCATGGTTCCTCCAAAGTTTGCCAAATAACCCAAAAATATTCCAAAGGACTCTACAACACTATTTAGGGGGGGATAAGATATCTTAAAAATCTAAATATGTGCTAGCTGACTATGTGTCCTAATATAGCCAACTATGTGTGCGCATTGTTGCGTGCTTTCTGTGCAATGTTGCGCACATATATTGCACAACATTGCGTGCTTTTCCAAAAACGCCTGCATATATGGTGTGTAACACTATGAGCAATTCCCGCAATGTATACACACCTAGTATACAACACTTTCACACGTGTGTGCGCCCCAACACATATCACAAATAGTCGGCTTTGTTACCCCGTGACACTACGCCATATAAAAAAACTATATCATTAGACATGGATTTAAAGAGTGGAGGGTAAAAGTTAGAGAGACCATGAAATTATGCCATTCTGAGCAAATGGAGGACTAAAAACCTTCTTTCTTGCTTATTTATTCCAAGGCATTCTCCAAAAGCTCACATAAGCTCTATTTAAAAGCCAAATCTCTTGGTTAGAGCAGCCATAACCATTACATCTATGGCCACTGTTTGAAGAGAACAACAAATATGTGACCATAGTTCACAATATGAGATATATTAGTTAATGATAGGATATATTTGAGATGTACAGGCAATACTTCGGAGAGACTGTGGAAAATCATATTGGTGACCAAAAACGAAACTATCACATATATCTTGATAGTCTAAGCATATATTAACAATGTACAAGCCTATACTAATCTCAAATAATTTTTTTGTTATTTATGGCTGAATTCTTATAATAAACCTTGAGAAAATAGAAGTAGAAGATAGATTGATGTTCTTGTAAAATTGCTACAAATATAAAATACCATTCATCTATCTACTATCTAACTGTCCATACACAATATAGTTGTTTCAATGGTGGTAGTCGAGTGTGGCCATGGCAGCTGTGCTAATGGTTTTGGCATGACAGCAGGAATGATGGCTGTGGTGGCGGTTACGGCATTGCAAGAAGAAAAAAAGATTGGCACTATTAGGGTTTATAGGTTAATTAGTAAATGGATGGTTAAACAGTAGATGGGTGGTATTTGTCATTGCATCAATTTTTGTTTTCTTTTTTTATTTTAAGGTTCTCTTTATATGCATTAAGCTGTAGATGATTAGAAAATAACCTGGTGTAGCTGGCAACTTTATGGAAAATTCTTTTTTGAAATTTTATTGAAAAAAGGAGGGATGCTATTGTATAGATTTATCATCAGTATTTGAGATATATCAGCCATATCAAAGATATCGGTGGAATACTTCTTCCCGTGTATTTTTTGTCAATCGAAGGACATATATAGACATCCCAGATATTTCATTTCCTGTTAATGTGACCATTACTTTTCACAAGCCAATTGTTTAGAAAAAATCCACTTGCCCCTAACCTAACCAAGGTAATTACATGGCATATTCCTGAAGCATAAATTCAAGCTTGGCACACTTTTAATATGAGAATGATACGAAGCATATAAATGAATGGAGAAGCTTTCATAATGTGACATTTCAATCACGTGGTACCCATCTTATGCCATCTCAGAGAAGTCATAGATTAGTCATTGTAACTAATCAAGGGGAAGTCATGGCTGAAGAAGTAGGATTGGATTGGGTTTTCAATAGTACGAAGATTAGGTTTAGGGGAATTGTTATATCATCTTATGCCATCTCGTGGGGGCTCGCTTTATGTCACCAAGATCTCACATTTTCCTTGAAAAATGATATTATGGATTATAATCCCTCTCGGAAAGATCTTGCTGAGGTGTCAAGATGTTGAATATGGGCTTTTCCCATTAACATTTTGAAACAACTGCTTGTTGCTGGTGCTGTATCTGTTGCATTGCAAAAAAAAGGAAAAAAGCATGCTGTAGCAGATGCAAATAAAAGTTGCAGTGTACAGCAGCTGCAGGTGCTTGTGCAAGAAACAAGCATTTCTCGTAGAAGGGTGTAATGACCACCTAATGAGGGTGTTAGGAGTACAACTAGCATATACGTAATGGTAAAATAGCTCTCTTGTAGTTCTAACGCCCATCTGAAACATTGAGTTCTACCATTCTTAACTAGAAGGCAACTTTTTTCCCCACGAGGGGGGGGGGGGGCATCTACGAATACCAAAATTGGATTTTGCGTGGGTATGCATGTAAGAACGCTCCATAAATTTCTGCACAAATGTATTGTGCCACAAAATGGGCAAGCCCTCTGTCATTGTCCATCTAACTGACTTCCACCTCTAGACACCACCCTATCTGCCACTGACAGGGCCTACTTTTTTGTACCTTGTTTGTGCAAAAATTATCTGAATAAGAGAGGAGTCATCACACACGATAGTTTAGGATATTTTTAATCTAATATTTTGGAAAGAACTAGTTTTAAAAAAATTGCATATATGTACGTAGGTATACATACATGTGTGCACACACGTACACACACTCTTGGATGAAGTGTTGATTGTGATGCGGAGAAAGTACTAATACTTAAAGATCAGGAAGCTTGTAATGCACTATATTTCCAAATTTAGCTTCAAGTATGTTTGATAGCTTCCCTGTCATTGATCTTAATAACATGTAAGTGTAAATGCTGTAGCTTTCTAGTGTTCATCATCGATTTTATCTTGGTTCTTGACCTAGTAGATATAGGTTGGTTTTCATAAGCAATATATGTTAAATATTATGTGACCCTTTTATTTAATGTTAGGGTCTGGTTCAGCACCTTTTCTCTGTGAAGTACTGCAGAAAAATTTCAGTCAGCTGGACTGTAACAGTTTAGTGTGGGATATGTTGGCTAATGTCTACACAAAATCTAATCTGGTCCATGATGCGCTTTTTGTACTGAGCAAGATGCACGTGCATAACTTGAGAGCATCCATATCTACTTATGACAGTCTTTTGTACAATTTGAGGCAGACAGATGTGGTATTTGATGTGTACAAGCAGATTGAAATAGATGGTCTATCTCACAGTGAATACACATATAACATCCTCATAGGTGGTCTTTGCAAGCAGCAGCGATTAGTTGATGCGGTAACCCTGCTTCAGGAGATGAAACAAAAAGGATTAAATCTTTCCATCATCACTTTTAATACTCTTATGTCAGGATTCTGCAATTCAGGCTTTGTTGGAATGGCCAAATCATGCTTGTCTTTGATGCTCAAGTATGGATTTTCACCTGATAGATATACTTACAACACCCTCATTCATGGTTTGTGTACAATATTTTGGCTTGACGAAGCTTGGCAGGTAGCTGATGACATGGAGAGACATGGTATTGAGCCGGATATGGTTACTTATAACACTCTTCTTAATGGATGCCGACACCTGAGATTGACAGAGGATGCAAGGAAGCTCATGCATAGGATGCATCTTGAGGGTTTAAATCCAGATCTTGTCACATACACAATTCTAATTAGTTGGCATTGTCAAAGTGGAAACATAGAAGAGGGACTAAAAATTCAGAGGAACATGCTTTCAGGAGGTCTCGAGATGAGTATTATCATCTACAGTGTGCTTCTAAGCAGTCTTTGTAAGAGGGGAAGGACTGATGAAGCGAAATTATTGTTAAATGAAATGCGAGCGCTTTCCTTGGATCTGGATCATATTGTGTATTGCATCCTAATTCATGGACTCTGCAAACAGGGGAAAACGGAAGAGTCAATTGAAGTCTATGAGCTTATGTGCTCAGAAAATATTGAACCTAATTCATATGTGCATGGGGTAATTATTTCATATCTCTGCAGAAAAGGGATGGTATCACAAGCAAGACAATATTTGGATAAATTAATTAAGAGTTGTTTGGTTATAGACATTATTTTGTATAACATAATGATAGATGGATATGTGAAGCATGGTCATATACTTGAAGCCATTGAATTATATAAGAAAATTGATGAAGCTGGAATTTCTCCAAGTATTGTTACTTATAATTCCCTAATATATGGATTGTGCAAGAACCAACAATTAACTGAGGCAACAAGCTTACTGCAAAAGCTTGAGTGTCGAGGTTTAGTCCCTAATGTGGTGACATATTCTACTTTAATGGATGCATATTGCAGGGCAATGAACATAAAAGCTATCATGGAATTGTTTAATGAGATGATGGCAAGATCTGTAGATCACAATGTAATTACCCGAACCATATGGATAAAAGCTTTGTGCAAATTAGGGATGGTAGATAAGGCAGAAAGCTTTCTTAGTAGCTTTTCTGAAGATGGTATTGACATAGATCCAATCATGTATAATACCCTCATTCAGGGTTTCTGTGACGTGGGGAACATAAAAAAGGCTTGTCATTTGCGATTGAGAATGCAGAGAAAGAACTTGGAGCCCACTTATGTCACCTATAATCTGCTAATTAAAGGATGGTTGAAGCATGATGTACAAACTGCACACAGAATGCTTGAGATTTTGGAGGCAGAAGGAATCAAATTGAGCAAAACTGCTTTTACAATGGTGATCAAGGCACACTGTGTGAAGGGAGATGCACAAAAGGCGTTTATGCTTTTTAAAAGAATGATTGATTTGGGGTATGAGACATCAATCAGAGATTATAGTGCTGTCATCAATAGATTGTGCAAAAGACGTCTAGCTAATGAAGCAAGGATCTTCTTTAGTATGATGGTGCAAAGTGGCATTGCCCCTGATAGGCAAATTTGTGAGGTTATGCAAAGTGCATGTTCATATTATTAAAGTAGCGTACTTGTTGAATCTGAGTTACTTTTTCTGGGTTTGTGACTGCCTACAAGGTGAGAATCCCTTCTTGTATCAAAAGATGGGCTTCTTCCAGGTTTCAGGTATCATCTGTTTGCAGCCTGTGGCTTCTCTCTTGTTGGTGAACCATTGGAGCTTCTCACAAATTTCTCTCTGCTTTTGTGCTTATTTGGACTGAAGTCATTATTCTGGTCTTGTACACAGTGGTGAGTTGTCCTCCTTTATTTTCTTGATTTAAGAGAGTAATATGCAGTGAATTCAGCGATTAAAAATTTAGACCGTTGCTTGTCAAATATTTGTTTAAGTCCATAGTATTAGTCTTTTACATTATAGATGGTAGTTTAGTCAAGTTCTATTTCTTTATATCTTAGAAAAGACCTAGTTTGCTTTGTTTTAGAAGATTCCTAATTTCTAACTTGCTTTGTATTGGATGATCTGATCTCTATTTAAGATTGATCACTCTCTTTTGTAAGTTAGACTTCTCTATGCATAGTAGAAGTTTCTTCAGAAAATTCTAACATGGTAGCTCGAGGCATGGATTCTGAAAACGGATTACCTATGTTTGCTGCTTGTGATTGTCTCTGCTTCAGCTGCTTGAACCAAAAGGAAAGGAGGGGAAGCACAGTTTTCTTCAGCCAGAGCATCTCCTTTTGGCCCCTGTTCTGCTTCTGCTCTGCCCTAACATTAGGGTTCTGTTTTATTTGCTGCTCACTATCCATCATCAGATTTTCCCTTGGCTTGTCTCTCATTGGTGATCACTGGTGTCTCCCTCTGATCCTGTTTCCGCTAAGCCGTTGCTCGTTCCCGGCTCAGCCGTTGGTTTATGTTTGCCTGTCTGCCTGTCTGCCTCTGTTCCGCCTTTGAATCGCAGACTGCTCTGTTTGATTCGGCCTGGTTCCTCCTGCTTCCATTGCTTCTCTAGTGGTACTTCCTGTGCCCAGCCTCTTTTTTGTCTTCTGAATTTTCAAAGCCGTGCCTTGCAGCTGTTTGCTTGGTACTGTGATCATGCGAACAAAGTTGCTCTTTGACGTAGGTGCTAGTCGCTCTCGGGAGTTCACGCCTGGTTTCCTCTGTTCCACACAAGTCACACGAACCCCAAACACCTGTTAAGTGGCGAGGTTCTGTTGGCATCTAGATAAGTTGCACCATTTCCCATGTGATTGTTCTTTGTTATGTTAGCTGTGTGCTTGTTGTGTACATGGATTACTTTTTTAGTTATTCCTAGCTCATTTCTGGTTATTGGTATTCATCTGCTTTTTTGCATCATGTCCGGCTACTTTAATTCTAGTTATCACCACTCCATCAGTGTTAGGATTGATGGTGCTATACTCCTGGAGATCTCTGGTGTGCAATTTCATCATTGGTAAAGGTTTATGGCAGTATTGATGGCAGTGTGGTTGAACCTCGTTTCAAAGTGAGTATTAAGCTTGAAGATTTTGCTAAGCATCGCTCTGATTGGTAAAAGTTTTAAATTGTGACTCCATCTTCAACTTGGCTAACTATTCTGCTGGAAATCTCATCCGCTATTGTTTGGTAGCGCTGAGTTGTGTGCTAGGGCTTCCTGGTGGAGAAGGGAAGCGAGCCAGTAGTGATTGGAAGTTTTTTCAAATGATTGGTTTGAAGTGATTGTCTATTGGTATTTAATTTGCAGTGTCTATCACATCTTAGTGACTTAGAAATTCCTGATCAAGTTGTACTTTAGTTGGGACTGCTTTGTGTTAGAATTAGAAACTGGAGGAGTTTAGTTGTGGCAATATGGCTATATAACATAGCAACAGCCAAGTTTGGAACCAGGTGTTTTTGGTCTTTCTCTTTTCTTCGTCCCTTCATCTTCATTCTTCTTCTTCTATATATATTGATACTACTACAATCGGTTTAGTTTCTTGTCTTGCTGAAATCCAGTAACAACAACATGCTGTGGTATGGCTGAATTTATAAACAAATTGGCATCTGCTACAATTTGTATATTGTGCATCCATCAGATATCTAAATTTGTATAATATCAGATACATCAAGACTTCTTCTCTTTACTTTCAAAATCTCAGAATTCTTTCTTCAACTACTTCATAGAAAGTGGACCTGCTTCTGAGTTCTGTGACTAAAGCAAATTGGTTATTTTGGTGGCAGGTTATTGCAGGGAAAATCATTTACTTATGCTCCTACATTCATCGCCTCTTTATGTTTCTACAGTCGAGAAATATATGTCCCTGTTTGAGAATTTGGTAACAAAGAATGTCTGGCAAAAATAGGTGCATCTTTTACACATGGGCTCTGTTTTCATTTTGAGCATGACAAAGTGAAATGATGTAAGAGTCCCTACCACTGATGCTAATTTACTAATACTATGCCGATCAAAATTTTCTTTAATACTCTGCTTCAGGCGTTTCCCTTTGCAGCCAAAGTTG
The DNA here is from genome assembly GCA_035235625.1 of Saururus chinensis. NCBI lineage: Eukaryota > Viridiplantae > Streptophyta > Magnoliopsida > Piperales > Saururaceae > Saururus > Saururus chinensis. Next base: position 29,873,977 of record CP141142.1, read on the forward strand.
CTGACACGGTGCAATGCTAATCATTCTGAAAGTGTATGCTACACCAGGTTGTTTCTGTGAATTGATATCTGACTTTCGGTAACCAGCGCATCCTTTTCTTTCATGTTAAACTTAAGTTGTACTTCAAAATTCTTATGCTGTTTCTTGTGATCTATATTTTTCAAATCCATTTTCTTTCCGACACTCAAACTCTAGTTTCTTATTGTCGTTTCACTGTGTGTAGCCTTGACAGTTTTTGGATATTACAAATTACGTACATTTTTGCAGTCTTGATCAATAGGATCTACAGGCTTCATATTCCAAATGATTTTTCCAGACAGCTGCCTCGTCGCTCTATACCATATCCTCGCCTGTTGTCTGAGTTCTCTTTCTATACCTCACCCACCAGGTTGTGCATTGAGGCATAAATCATACTGTCCTCGACATCTGGGATTTTTATGAACAGGGGCTCCTACACCCAGGCACCAGCTGCTCAGCCTCAAAATCTGGTTAAACTTAACCGTGAAACCGAGATCTCACACCAACACCGATGCTAGTTGATGTGTTATTCTCGCTGAAGGTGAGTTCTTTTGAAGCATCAAACTTAGACAGCCGAGGCTCTTCTGCCATAGTTAGACAGCTTGATATTTACTTGTGATTGTTTATGTTTGTTATGACTCTTGAGAATTGGCAAATGCTTGACTTATTTTTAAAATTTTACCGAATCAGGATGTTGATTGTGGTTATTGGTGATTTGAAGAGCATTTGGAATGTGGCATCCCTTTAGGAAATGATCTTTGAAGAATGATTTGTTAATAGTGAAGCCACTTTGAATGAGAAGTTTGCACCAAACATTATGTAGTTGAGTTGTAATAAGGTGCAAAAGTTGTGTATATTCATCTTGGAAAAAACATGTGTATGATAACATGGAATGCAAAATGAGGACGTTGAAAATCGTACAGTTGTATCCATGTGAAGCAATTTTGGTCGTCCTACCTCGTGTGTGCCTGGATATCCTTCACCAGATACCGCTAGGATATTCTCTTCTATTGATCATGAGGATTGATGGTGCACATGCTAGTGCATGCATACTAGTGCATCACTTGTACTGATGTGCGTTAGTACATGCGCCACTGATTTTACTGATTTTCATGATTGACTGCTCTTGTTCGTAGAGGATATCCTTGTGGACATCCTCCAAGACCATAAATTTTTCCCGTCTTGGATATGTTTGTAATTGTGGTTTAAACAATGTATAGTTTGTGGTAGTTGTATGAGGCAAAAATATTTGATGTTCATTTTTCCCGTCTTGGATATGTTTGTAATTGTGGTTTAAACAATGTAATAGTTTGTGGTAGTTGTATGAGGCAAAAACATTTGATGTTCGCAAACAATCTTCTTGCATGCATGATATGGAATTGTTGTTGTTTCTTGTATAAAATAAAATTTTTACATGGAAAAATAATCCCTCAAAATTGTGCAAAGAACCACAAAGATAATTTTTTTCGGTGTTAGTCATGTAACATTCGTTGCATGCAAAATAAAATCTCATTTTCCTTCACTGAGTCAATTATGCTTTTGCATTTTCCCATGTATTTGTTATATGTAATTGCATATTTACATAAAAAATGTTAATATGCACTCAGGCACGATGACTCATGCATTTTAGGAGGTAGGTAGGATTTGGATAATGGGCATTAAGCAATCAAAATGGCCTGATCTTCATGTTTTGGACACACGTGCATTGATGTGCACTAGGGCATATAAATTGGGCTATTTTAGGTGTGTATACATAATTTATTTATCTATTTATTTATTTTAAGATATGTAAATGTAGGGGAAATTAAATAAGTAATATTAAAAATATTTACCAAAATAGCATATGGTGAAAAATAATTTCCAAAATGATGTTAGAATTTACCACATAGGCGAAGGGAGGCAAATTGGCACTTGTGCATTTTTTTCTCTAAACGATTGTCAGGTTTTTCGAAGGATGAAATGTTTTTTATATGTAGTTTTATATGTAGTTTTATCTCTTCCACGAGCCTAATTAAGGCTTAGTCAATTATGAAGGTTATACATTTTTTTTTTACAAAAACTTCCTAAGCTCGCTAAGACTTAATTTCTTACATTACACATTTTTTTTTTTCAAAGTTTGTTTAGGCTTACTAAGACTTAATCAATTTTGCATATTATACCCCAGTTTTGTCAAGAAGTGCACTTAGGCCCACCATGACTTAATCAATTACAAACACTACACATTTTTTTATAAAACCTGCCTAGGCCCATTAAGACTTATACCATATGCAAGGTGGTGGCTAGGGGTGGGGAATAGCCGAGGATGATCAAGTTCAATTAAGAGTACAAGAAAATCGTGTTTAATACTAATACCTATTGAACATGTGCATGCTATTTTTCGCACGTGTCTAGCAAGTATTGGTGTTTGATATAATTTACCCCTATGTGTAGCATACCTAATAATTTCTAGAGAATGGATTAGGGTAATGAACTCATAACATAAGCCCAGGTGCACACTCAACTGTGCAAGCCTACGATCACGAGCCATTGGATCTTGATCCAGTGGCACATGTTAAGAGAGAAAGTGGGTGGGTGATTCAAACTAGCATGTTTCTTGAGTAATGTGTGTCATCGTATCTAAATCCATGGGTGACCGCTTGAGCCCGATCTCATATAAATGTGACTCAAATGAAAAAAAAGGTCATTGCTCTGCTAACCTTGGGATTCAATACATTTATCAATGTCCCATGTATTAAATGCATGGGGGTGCACTAATGTGACTTTAAACAAATATGAGGCACCAACTATCCCAATTTCAATAATAACATACAATCGAGTTAAATCTGGTGATGCCACACAATTGAGTTAAATCTGGTGCTATTCCCTATGCTGAAGGTGATGAAAGATTGGTTAGTGGGTATTGTGCAAAAGTTGTTAGTGTCTTTGGTAAGTACTCAATATCTTAAATTGAACAAAATAGAAACTATTAATATGGTACAAACTTTTTTGCCAAATAGAGCTATTAATTTAGGACGGAGATAGTATGATGTTTATCTCAATACATTTATACAACTAAAACACATATGGAAGATAAAAGCTTTGAGAATTTATTTCTGTTACTATTCTAAATGCCATAAAGTCAAACCCAATGTGCTAAGAGAATAAAAAATCGCTTTTCAATCACATATTTTCGGGAACCCAATGTGCTTGAAATGTGGACAAGTCATGGAGAGAAGAAATATTGTGAAATACTCTCCTTGTTTACCATTAAATGGTCCATTAAATGTAGCCTTTGACATGTTTTTACATCTCACATATGAGCAGATCGTACCATGTTTATTTTTGTCTTTTCATATTAAAAAATGCATGGGTATATTAGATATTTTTAGTATTTTCAGGTCTCCCCAAAATAGTATCTGCACTAAAAAGTGTGTAAAGTACCTATCCTCTTTTTGAAAGAAGTTAGTATTGGAGACTAAAATAAAATTCGCCCAATTGGTCTTCAAACTATGGAGTTAAATTTTTGAGTGATTTTTAAGTTGATGTTTAATTATAAATTTATAGTTTTTTAAATTTTAGTGAGATCAACCCCAATTAGAACCTTACCAAAGGTTTGAGCCCTACCCCTAACAACAACATAGGTTACGGGCTAGAGCAACCCTAGCCGCTTGTAGGGAGATGGAGAGGGAGTCAGGATGGAAGACTCCTTTGGTTAGATAAAACTGGAACATAATTATTTTATTTTATTTACTTACTGTTAAGAGATGTGGATATGCAATACACTCAAATATTAGAAGAGTACAAGTATAAAACAAACCACATGCAGATTACTCAAATTCAGATTTACGCAAATAGATAAGGTCAGCTAGATTCAAATGATTCAGATAACTTTTCAGATGATTCAAATGACTTTTTAGATTCAAATTAAGATGAAACAAATGGAAGCAGACTTATACAAGATTCATTTTGTTTTTACATTATTAGTCTGGCATCTTTGAGTGTCCCTTCAATTATAACTTTAAGTTCTGTTTCTCTTTTTAAAAAATGCATCACTAAACTTTTAGAACATTAAAGAATCATTCACTTTATACCCTTAGAAAATGTTATGCAAAATAGGGTCAAATAGAGAAATAAAGTAGAATAAATGCATGAGATTTTTCATATTACCTAGCCTAGGATGAAATATTCCATATACCCTAATTTTGTAAATAGATATTCCATAAAACTTAGGATTACATGAAATTTTGAAAAAATTGAAGCAAAATACCCCCACAACAAGGGTTAAGGGTTAAAATCAGGTAAACCCATTGGCTATGAATTCCAATCTCCATTTAGAGATTGTCAGTTTCCATCACTTATTTAGCAATTGTGCTTCTCTTATTTTTGTCCAAAAATTTCTAACTACATAAGTAACTTATCCCTACAAAGGAGTGGATGACACCTCTAACTCTAAACAGGAATCATGGGGCACTAACTAGGGAGAACATGAATACAGAGAGGGATTTGGATCGAATCTTAGGAAGGACTATGTGGAATAGCCATGATGACATCCTACCCTACTGTGTAAAGAGAGACTCTAGTATGATTTTTTGTATGAGAGTTTTATTGTGTAGAGTATCTTATGTAACTATGTACACGATCATTAAAACTTTCATCCCCGACTTAATGAACACTCATATCAATAACACATATTGGCGCATGTCGTGAATATCGTGTTTTCGAATACATGCAAAGAACACATGTCGTGTTATCGTATATGTGATATGGAGCATATTGCATTATCAATAACATGTATTGTTAACATGTCATATTATCGTATATGCAATATTAGCCACATCATATTATGAGTAACTGACGTAAAGAACACATATCGTGTTATCATTAACACGATATGATGCATATTGTATTATCAATATATTGTTGGCATGTTGTGTTATTATATATAAGATATGAGTCACATTGTATTATGGGTCACCGGCTCAAATATAGTTTTATTTTTTCCACAATATGTTGAATATCGTGTTATCATATATGCGATATGAAACATATTATATTATCAATAATATGTATCATTGGCATGTCGTGTTATCGTATATGTGATATGAGTCACATTGTATTATGAGTTGCTGGCACAATGAACACATATCGTGTTATCGTTAACATGATATGGTGAATATCATGTTATCGTATATGCAATATAGAGTATAATATTTTATCAATAACTCATATTGTTGACATATTGTATTATCGTATATGCGATATGAGCCACATCGTATTATGGGTTGTTGGAGAAAAGAATACACATTGTTAACATGATACGGCGAATATTACATTATCGTATATGCGATATGAGCCATATTGTATTATGAGTATTTGGCATAGAGAACACATATCGTGTTATTGATAACACAATATGGCACATATCATATTATCAATAACACGTATTGTTGACATGTCATGTTATCGTTGATGTGATATGAGTCACATTGCTTTATGAGCTACTCTCTCTATTATGCTAGAGAATGGATCACCGACACAGGAGAAAGGATGGTTTTTTTTATGGGAAAACTTTTACGAAGGAAAAAATAAAGGGTTTTACCACCTCCAGCGACCAGTCATTGTCGGTGATTTGCCTCTAGTAAGCCATTGCCGTAAATCACTGCCAATGACACCTCCCCACCAAAACACTTCCACCCCACCCCCTTCTACTATCCATTAATAAGATAAAAATTTAGGTATAAGTTCATTTATGACCTAAGGGTGTTTTTGTCCTAAATCAGGTCGTATGAGATTAGATGTTAAAATCTAAAGAATACAAAATATTTGTCTTTTGGCCTAGATAGTATGAAAAATTCTCTAAATACATTGACATTATCTTGTGAACCATATTTAGATGTGGCAAGTTCGACGACCAAATTTCTACTTTGTCATGGGTGGTGAATCCCATAGGTCATGCAACACTACCGGTCTTTAATCCATAGGTGGTGGATGGCCCCTTGTATATCGCCTGCCAATATAAAGGGGCTGTTTGGATAGCGAATTTGCCTCTAGTTCAATCCATTCCTTCTTGATTCCATCTCATTTTGTAGGAATTGTGTTTGGATGCATAAATTCAAATGTATTTAAAATTTTGTTGAATCAACCATTCTTCTCCAATTTTCAGTTGAATTTCCTTTGGAGGAGATTTGGCCTATTTTATCTTGATGGAATGATGATAGGGCCTAAGTTTCCAACATTAGCTTTCATGTATTATACCCAAAAAATGAAGTGCATATAGAGAAAACCCATTACAAAGACTTTCTTTTAATTGAATATGGGCACATATAAAATGGTGACATATAATTTTTTGTGTATAATACTTACACAAAAGAACAAAATGGGCATGACCTCCATGTTGGATAAAAAAACTACTTGGGCATGTGTCACACTGCGTGTTTCGATTACACTTAAACTGGAGGGTTAAGGGTAATTACATAAATTTTCGTTAAATTGTAAGGGGATTCAAGTGATGGAATCCTAGTATATAAGTAGAGCTCGAAGTAATAAGTGTAACGAACTGAGGAACGCGCTAAACGGAGGTCGGGAGTAAAAGTTATGATCTCGGGAAGCATGCCACATGGGCGAGACCCACATATAAAAGTATGAAATAACTTACATATGTGGGGTCTAGTTTTGAAGTGCTCATTGATATGAGTTTATTGGTACCAAGACTGCACGATTCCGACTTTGGGGAGGAAGATATCACATTTTTAAGTTTTAAAAAATAAAAGAATGAAATATGAATAAATTGTTGCCACATGGCAGCACGCGAGCCACGTGTGCACCAAGCGGCGATGCGTTAGATAAGACTGACATGTGCGCATTTGATGGGTGACACATGTTAGATGCACATTAATTCCGTTCTACTATAAATATGTTGCTTCTTCTAATTCAGTAACATTTAGACACTTCTTTTCTTCATTTCTCACTCGTTTTAAGTCCGATTCAAGTAGTTCAAAAGACATTCTTAGTTAATTCGAGAGTATTCTATGCAATGAAGGTGTGTATTCCTCGAGCTGGTGAACTTATAAGGGAGAAATGCCCCAAGGCAAGAGGAGACTCTGCTTGTCACCCTTGAGCCCCGAAGAGAGAGAAGTGACCCGGAGTAAGAGGAGGCTTAGTCTTCTATCATCGAGCCACAACAAGGGAAGAGGACTCGAGTAGGGGAGGCTCCGTCCTCCACTGAAGGGCCATGTAGTGTAAGATATATCCCCCGGGCTAAGGGGAGGTTTTGTTCGTAGCTTATGGGCACAAAAAGAGAATTGAGTCTCTGTGTAAGGGGAAAGTCTGTCCATTGTCTACGGATGCATTGAGAGAAAGGTATCTCTACGTAGGAGAGGTTCTGTCCACTACGGGAAGTGTGAAGTGCCTCGGGTTAAGAGGAGGTTATGTTCATCGCCTTTGGGCCACAATGGGAGAAACGTCCCAGGTTAAAGGGACTATCTATTCGCAGACTTCAGCTGTAATGAGAAAGATGTTATGGAGTTAGAGGAGGTTCTGCCTACCATCTCCGGACCTAAAAGGGAGGATGCTATGAGGAAACGAGCAATTCCGAATAATGTTATTTCCAAAATTGTAGGGGAGTAAGCATTTCTGACCTTTCGAGTCAATATGATTTATATGCATGTACATCTTACTTAATGTTATTAATATGCTCATTAAGATATATAATTGGCTATGATGTGATTTATGCTAATATGTTCCAATTTGATTTGCTTTGATATACTCTATTGTGATTTGATTTGCTCTAAAATGCTTTGTGGTGATCGATATGCTTTAATATGTTATGATGTGACCGGTATGGTCGGATGAAATCTAATATGATCTGATGGGATCTGATATGATCCAATATGCTCTATTGTGTATTATGCTCTGCTTTGTAACAAAGAGGCACATGTGATTCTCCTAACATTGTGTTCACTTTTGTGATAGTTGTAATTTCGCTGATTTATTGGTTTCTGTTCAACTTCAACGAGTTATTAGATTTCTGTATGATTTATTCAGACATAAGGATAAACATATTTTAATGTATATAATTTTGTGATGCTTGATGCATATAATAGCCATTAGGCAGATTACGTTCGGTTCCAATCGTATTATAATAACATTGTAGATGTTATCCAATACGTACATAGGCAACCAATGATACAACAACATTGGCCCGATCTAAATTAGTTATAAAATTAAGTTTATTTTGATCTATACATAACAAAATATTAAAGCTTTGTAGTGTGTGGAATAACGTTATGACTCTTGTACAAAGAGTCTGCCGCTCTTAGTTAGTCTCATTTTCTTTTATAATTTAATAAACTCTACTTTTGTTTTTGGGTCGGGGTGTTCAGCATAGCCTCCATTGCCTCCACGTAGGGGCAGCAAACTAGTAGAAGGTGGGGTTGTAAAAAAAAAGAGAGAAAATCGTGCCACAATAAAGATTCAAGGGGTGACATATGTCTTATTGTAAAAAAAAATGATGGGTATTTCAGTTAGTTCATGGCCAAAATCATTATGATTCTATGGGCCTTTAAATTCACTATCCAAATAATATTCAGGTTAAAATTGGAATATTAAATTCTATTACCAAACGTAATTCCGCTTTACAGTCATTCCGCCTCGACTAATTTAGCCAAATCAATTCGCGTCCTTCCTAATTCGCTATCCAAACAGCCCCAAAACTTGGGGACTTGCTGCACTTGATGATTGCCATGTGCAGCTGGCCGATGAGTACTAAAATTGAGGGCACCACCTAACTACACAACAGTAGAGCAGACGGAGAATATCCCCTCACAATTTGATTGTAAACCTTATGCTGGATGACTGGTTGGATACTGAATTCAAACGGAATTTAGCAGGATTTTGCCAGATTTTGCTGCTTTTGTGTTTGGATGGAAAAGTTCACGAGGTCAAAATTTTTGATAGAATGACGATTCCGCTTTGATTTTGGAGAAATAGTCAAATGTCCTCCCGAGGACACTTCGCTGATTCCGCGGAATATCCAGCTTTTTTTACTTCTTTAACTGTGTATAAAGTACCCATAATTCCGTAGAATCTAAATAACTGTTACCAAAGTAAATTCTGATTCTATAGCATTCCGCAGAGGTTGTGGTTGCAAGCTCCTTTTCAAAAGATAGTATAGAAAGAGTGAAAGACAATGTCTACCTGGCTTTTCACTGGTGTTGCCTTAGCTAATGTACTCTTCATCTGGTGTAACTTATTTGGTTTTGCCATATGCCGCTACAAAACTTGCCCTCCAGCGTCTAGTCTAGTTAAACTATTTTCATGGAATTATGTAAGCCAGCTGGTTTACAGAGGCTTAGATCAACAAGTGGTCCATACAATCTTTAAAAGGTACCCAAGACACTGGTTGTTAGTAGCATATAACGTGGGTAGTATAAATAGCTCATTCTAAAGATAGAAACTTGATTCAATCCGGGTATTTACTTCCGTGTTTCAAAAGCCGGAGAGAAGTCTACTATGCGTTTCTGTGGATTATACTTTTTACATGTTGTAATGACATGCGATGTTGTAATTTGATTTTATATTGAAGATTATTCTTTGTACTTCTGTAGATTTTTTTTATTTAGATTACATTTAAACGCTAGGTTCATTGTCAGAAAAAAATATACTTCCAAAAAAATGTGAATTAATTATGTCGTATATTTTGAAATCGAGGTTTAGAAACCCATGATTCTTGTCTGTATTTTAAAATCTGGATTCTCAATTGCATGATACTGGTCTTCAGTTTGAAGACTCTACAAATACAGCAGTCCAAGAATGACCAACTCCATTTAAGAAATCTACATTAATCTATTCCAATTTGCCATTCAAACAGCCACAAAAATGATTGAGAAGCATGCCTCTAAACTTCTCTTTATAAGCCTCATTTATATGCACCCTTCGCATGTAAGACCGTGCGAGCCCATAATACAGGTCGCAGTTCGCCTCCCCTAAAATATGCAAAACCTGACAAGTCGTGAAGCCCCACCACATATAACTTTTTCTTTTAAATATAATTAATTTACATATTTCTGAAATGTAAGAATTGAAAGTTTGATGATGCAACTTTTTTCAAAGCTCCTCAACGCCTCATCTCTATCAACTTGGCATCTCCAGTGTTTCTAAGGTCAACTATGAGGGACTGTCTGCCGCAGCTACGGTCACGTATGAGTGGCCAAATGCTGCAGCTCATAATGGCCATGCGAGCAGGCATAGCATTACTCATTAGAAGTGCACATCTCTTCAGGCTCATAGTTTCTTACACATTAAAAGTCAAAAGTAAGATCGATTAGATTCTTACAAATGTCAGTGTTATGTCTGTCAACGAGAAAATTTTATTTGATGTTCGCTTGGCTGTCATTTGGCCTGGGAATTCTCTTGTACTCATAGCTGTTAATATCAACCTTCTCCTGCAAAGCCTATAACTCACAAACTGTTAGGGCATTCTGTCATCCAGTAAGAGAAGGAAACAGGAGGCATGACAAAGAAACACAGATTACATTCTTTAGTCTTTTACCTTGAGCTCTTCCTCTAGTGAAATCTTCTTTGGCTTGTATCCCAAAGGCCCCGTCCGTGATAGAGCTTTCGTAGTTTCAATTATCTCCCATTCACGGTCATCTTTAACCTTAGCTACTTCTTTGCTGCAAGAGAATCTCCATCAATCAAGAAGTTTACATTCTAGCAGAAAGATCTTCTTCTAAACTAGCAATTTATTCAGGGCCAAGTATTAGAAACATCAATTTATATTTTGGGATACAACTTTAAACTCATAAGCATAGGCTGTCAATAACACATGCTTGACAATATATCAAATACAGCATATGAAGTATGCGGATCCCATATTGAAGGAGTAAGGTTTAAAGAAAACTATAAAGCATATTATATAAAATCTTTTTCGCAATATTTTTTAAAAATAACATTTTTTTGTAAACAATGCAGGAGATATTGATAATAACAATTAAACTGCCAGACACTATATAGCCATTCCAATAAGCTTTCCTTCAAAATAAATCTCACAAATTGTTCGTATTGGGAGGCAAAAATATTTATCTGCTATGGAGTTTAATAAGAAATAGTACTTGCCTTCCCTGTATAAGTTGAGCAAGACCAATAGCCCCAAAAACAGTCAGCGAAATGAAAGGAAGCCCATATCTAATGAATGGGTATTTCCTTCCCCATCTCTTGAATTGAGCTGCAGGGTACTGAAAACTAGCATGAGATGCTGCTAAGTCGACCTTTTTTGTGGAATCAGCCATCATGTCAAACATTACAACTGCGACATATGTAAACCTGCAGTTTAATATTCAATTATAGCTGCTTGGTCACATTATAAGACAAGCACCATATGGTACCAAAAATCCCAACAGAAGTACATTGGTGGCAGAATTCCTTGCCACATACTAGCACATGGATAAAAATTTGGTGACAACACAGTATAATTAAACTTTTCCCCTTTATGGTTCGGGTGGAGTCGATGGACATGAAACATCAGTCTGTCTGGTACCAAAAACTAACACATTTAAGAGCTAAGCAAACCAATAGTATGTTCACACCATCTCTATAGCAGCACTAAATTATAATTAGGTTTGGAGTTTAAGCAAGTAAGAGGATTTCTGATCAAACAAAACCAGATGGGGGAAACCCATAAGTCCCATATTTGAACAGGAACCAGCATAGACCAGATTTGACACAATCAATAGTTGAAACTCAGATGACCAAGACCTAGCAGCCTGTTTGGATGGAGTTCCATTTCTGTCAATTCTATTCAATAGTGATATTTTGAGAGTATGGAATAAGAACAGAGAAAATATGAAGAATAACAAGATGAAAAAGGAAAATACATCTTCATTTGAATGTTGTCCAGGGGCCACAGCAGTCAGCGGAAAGCATGGTGGGCAGGCTGGCAGCAAAACGGCGTCAACAGAAACGGAAGCGTCCAGGCGATGATGGAGGAGGAGGGGCGTCCGGCGATGATGGCGAAAGACTCACGGAGACGCCCGGCGATGATGGCGACGAGCAAATCGGGCGACCGGGTCTGGGGACCGGAACTGGGGAAAAGACGGGGGCGGAGCAGGGTCTTTTCTTTTTGGCTTATATACGTCGGGTCGGGACTTGGGTAGTTTAGATCAATCGGCCGGGTCATCGACCCGGTTTGGTAACTGAGTCAGGCCAACCAGTTTGACACGATTTGGTGACTGGGTCAGGCCAAGAATAAATCCTCGATGTATAAGACTATAGCAAGTTAAGCAACTTTGCAACTATACAAAAATGATATGTATATGCTAATCCTAATAATTTCTCTTCCTCGATGCAATATTATCACATAAGAAAAATTAACATAAAATAATTCTATATAGTACATCAAACATTGACAACTCTCCTCACAAACCAAATTCTTGATAATTTATCTGCCTCAATAGCCAATGCAATATTATCACACATGTAAAATTAGCATGAAAAAATCATGTATAATGAAAGATGAAGAGGGTATTTCCTAAATGAAGATTCTGGTAATGGTCATGATATTGAGTTGTTAATGCAATATCATCACATGTAAAATTAGCATGAACAAATCCTGTATAATAAGAGATGGAGAGGATATTTTTAGCATCTATGGGATGAAGATTACGGTGGTGGTCATAATATTGAGTTTAGTTTTGTTAAGAATATAACTTATGTTAGGAGATTTACCATAGAGGTAGGAATTGTCTTAAAGAATACGAAGAAAGGTCAAACATTAAGATCTAATGGAATTCTTTTTAAAGTATAGAAATGTCTTGGGGGTGTTGGCTTAATGTAGTTGCTGAAGTTGTTTAACAATATTTAGTAGTCATAGAGAATGCTAGAGGAGTTAGAGGAGAAACACCCTTATACCTCTATATAAAAATAAAGAGGACATTCAAAGTTGTACAAATTATAGGGGTAAACTTATGAGCCTTATGAAGTTATGGGAGAGAGTGGTTGAAGGATGCTTGTGCAAAGTAGCTAAAGTAACTGAGAACCAGTTTGGTCTTATGCCAGAGAGGTCAATAATTGAGGTTATCTTCTTATTATGACAATTAGTTAAGTACAAGGATATGAGACAAAACCTCTACATGACCTTTATTCATTTGAAAAAAACTTAGGATAGAGTGCCTCGAGAGTTCACTTAGAGTGTTTTAAAAAAGAAGAGAGTTATAAAAAGTTACATCAATATTATTAAATAAATGTACAATCGAGTTGTGACTAGTGTGCAAATAACTAAAGGAAAAACTAAGGAGTTCCTGGTCACAATGTGCGAATAACTAAAGGAAAAACTAAGGAGTTCCTAGTCACAATAGGTCTACATCAAGGGTCAGCCTTAAACCTTTATCTTTTTACTCTGTTATAGATTAACTAACTGCACATATACAACATAAGATACCTTGGTGCTTGCTTTTTGTGGATGATGTAGTTTAGTTGATGAGACTATAACAGGGTTAAATGCATTGTGGAGGGAAGATCTAGAATCAAAATATTTTAAAATAAGCATGACTAAGATGAAGTATATGGTATTTAACTTTAAGGAAAGTAGAATTATAGGTAGAACTTTAATTGAAATAGATGGGCAAAAAGTGTTAAGATGTGAGTAATTCCAATATTTAGGTTCTATTGTCCATAAAATGGAGGGTGGCATAAGGAGTATTGTGTGATAGGCATATTTGTTACGAATTGCCACATTTAGGATATATTAGGTTGCTTCTTATTTAGGCAGTTTCTCATTATCTTAAGTACTTTCTTATTTGATTGTAGGATTTGATTTAATTGGAAATTTTGTTATAAGGCCTTATTAGAAATTTGATTAAACAACCCAAGTCCATAATGGGTTCGAACTATGTAAGTGGTGTAGCCCTACTTTCTAGTCAAGGAAGAATTAGCCTTTGAACTCCTCTCTTCTCTATTGTCCTTGCCTCTTCCCTTTTGCTCCAAGCTACTGCAATAGCAAGCAGGGGTTTCCCTTCCCCTATTCAATATTCATTCTCCACTAGAATCTCCCATTTAAATCCTAGGGTTCACAACATTGGTATCAAAGAAGTCACTCCTATTCGTGGCCAGTGTTCATGGTCCAAACCAAGAGTATGGTGGCCAAGGACAAGCAGAACCAATGCATCACAGACTCAACTCACCACCCTCCTACCTCCAGTGGATCCCAAGGTGGCGCCGCCCCTTTTCTAGTTGTCAGAGGACTCCGGGGTTGATCTGATGTAGACCACGGCTGGCCCGCTAGAATAGCACTGTGGCTGGCTATCGTTGCCCAATTTCGCCTAAAATGATCTTCGAGCCAGGCCTCCAAGCAGACGCCTTGATGCTCTAGAGCTTCACAAAGCTTTTGCACCCTTAGAACGGAACAACAAGCATCCTTTGTGCACCTCCAGAACAGCCACATGGGCACCTCAATCATGGCCACCATGGAGAGAGATGAGGCTAGAACTAGTCGTTGCCTCGTGCCTCCACTACTGCTGTAATGTCCCTGATTTTTCTATATTTTTTTATAACTTTTTTGTGATTTTTTTTGTCATTTTTGATGGGAAAATGTGACACTTCAGCATATTTATATTTGTATATTTCCCTAGTATTTATACCCGTAGAGTTGGGTGTGGGGCTTATCACAGGCTGTGGGCCTCGCTACGTGCTTTCGGCACGAATTTTGTAGGTATATCACGCAAACATGAGGTTAACGCATGTTGGAGACAAATGGAAAAATTAAAAAGGGTATAAGTATATGGAACCCGAAGTCAGATTCCAGAAACTTTTGATGTCCATAAACATTTTCACATCTAGTAGTTTTGTGAGAAAACCCGAGTGCAATTCCGATCACTCAGTTCTCCATCCTCCATCGTCTGATTCTGCCAATTCTTACCGGGATCTTCTTTGCCTCGCTGCCACAAGTCCGTAAGTACCAGCTATGACCGCCACCATGTCCTCTTCACTCCTCCATGAGGTACTGGACTTTTCTTTGGTTTTCTTCTCCTTCAAATTTCGTTTTTGGCATTTTGATGTCGTTTGCGACTGCCCTCAATTAGACTTATCTTTGTTTGGCAGCTAAGAACCCATAGGCACTGGCTAGAGCCGCCACTATGCTTTCTTCGCTCCTCTATGAGCTACCGGTACTTTGTGGTCAGTTTTTGTTTATACTTTCATCTCATTGTCTGTGACATTTTTTTACACCGATGTGTTTCAAGTCATCGTCCAGCCATCAGACAGACTTTGTTCGGCTTATCTCGACCCGGTCTCGATTTGGGGTTGTCGTTTTCGACCCCGCTTCACACTTATTGTTTTGCTCTACCCAGTTAGACACTTTGGGTGCATCTCGGGCCGTTGCCATCAATGAGCCGTGGGCCATTTGGCCATCGTGGGCTCTGCCTTGGCTTAGGGATAGCGAGGGCCAATTACACCTCTGCCCAAAATGGGCCGCTTGTCCTTGCCCTATACCATGCGAGTTACACAGTTGCTCACACCAAAAGTGTTAGTTGTGGGTGGCGATCGGTGATGTTACCCTTTTAGTCGGCCATCACTTCTTGACCCTAGCTTAGTTGCCATTTTGTTGGCCTTGAGCCACCGCCGTCCAACCCATCTTCCCCTAGAGTAGCCCTTTTTGGCCGTATGTGCATGTGGCCATGTGTGCGTGTCGGGGTTTAGGCACCATATTTGTGTCGCCTAACCATCGGATGGCTCTGCCATCGAACTAATTTGACCATTAGAGCCCTCCTCCACCTCTCCACCATCCTCGAGTGTCGCCCCATGCCCTCCGCCCTATTGTGGTCCCTTGTTGACACGAAATCGCCGTCGTTGGGTGTTGTCCACGACCAATTTTGATGTCTTGCAACCGGCTGAATACTTCTTAGTTGTTAGCCAACCTTTAGTGAGTACACCTCGACTTTTGGTAGCACTTGCCATTTTGTTAGCATGACCTTTCTCCTAGCCACCCCTAGTGTGTTGCTGTGGAACGCAGATTTTCCGCATTGACCCGTGTCACCCCATTTGGCCGTGAGTCTTCCGGCACTTCCTAAACCCTTGTGACAACAACCCTCTCAAATTGGCAATGTTTTTGGCTGCCAACTCCGGCACCGATGCTGCCACCGTTGTGTGCTCGCCATCAAATGTTATGATTTCGAAGTAGGGGAGCTTTGAATTCGTAATTTCATGACAACATACTTTGAATAAGTAGCAACATGCTAGGATTATATGATTCAATGCTTTGGATGTTAAACAGTGATCCGTTTGCATGATGTAAGAGGATAAATTATGCTATGTTGAAATGCATATGACATGCATGTAGACTGTAAGTATGTTTGAAGTATGTGTGTGCTAGTGATGACTATCATATATGTTTGTAAGCTATGTATGTGGAAGTATGTGTGTGCTAGTGATGGCTAGCATGTATGTTTGTAAACTACGTATGTGGAATATGTATGTGCTAGTGATGACTAGCGTGTATGTTTGTAAGCTATGTATGTGCTAGTGATGGCTAGTGAGTATGTTGGTAAGCTTCATATTTGGATTGAGTATGTGTTAGTGATGACTAGCATGTTTGTTGGTAAGCTTTGTATATGGATTGAGTATGTGCTAGTGATGACTAGCGAATATGTTTTTACGTATGTGTATGTATGTGTTAGTGATGGCTAGCGAGTCTGTTGGTAAGCTATGTATGAAAGCATATGTATGTTACACGTATGTGTGATAGACATACATATGTATAATGGTTGTATGCCTATTTGATGGATATGTGTATGCGTGTGGGGGCAGAAATATGGGTGATGGACAGTAAGAGATGACAGAGGGTTTCATCTGGATTTGTTGTGGATGTGTAAGCGTACGAAGGAAGACAGATGATATAAGTTTGATGAACTAGGATTGGAGCGGTTTGTTTGGTTTGGATCAGAGCGTATGTTTGGGGGAATTGTCAGACAGTAAGAGCATGCATAATTGTACAAGCATAACATACAAATTATGAAGTAAAAAGTAAGCATAATAAGTTAGATATTAAGTAAGAGGGTGATAACTGGGTTTGGCTTTGAGGAGCGTAGTTTGATGACTTCTAAGTAAGATGTGTTGGCCATAAGGTGAATGGTGGAGATTGTATAAATATGTAAGATTTTTGTGTACAATGAGTTGCGATTATGAGATTGACAGGTTAAGTGAAGTCTACTGCCCTGATGAACTAGGGTTTCGGATTGGGCTTAGCTTCGGTTTGATCAGTGGAGCACTATGTGTTTGAGAGTTTGTGTGGCATAATTGTACCGCATAACTTACTTAATTCAAACTTAAATTATATGTAAAGCAATGATAGTGTTGTGAGTTTGAGACCTGGGGGTTCTACAGATTAAGCTCTGTGTTTGAGCTAACCGATAATGAGTTGGCTGAGTATTTCTCATGTCTTTCTATGGTGTTTATCCCGTGAGATGTTGTCTGTGTGCTATATAGAGCACCAGACGTCTGATGCTCTATTGAGAGCAATGTATGTTTTTTATTTGGTCTGTGTGCTGAATTAAGCCTAGACATGTGATGGTCCATTGAGAGTATTGTATAATTCTGCCCAAGAATGACATTGTATGATTCCACCTAAGAGTAGCACTGTATGATTTTTGCCCAAGAGTGACATTGACACTATAAGACCCATAATGGTGGACAATTGTATGGCACTATAAGACCCCTAAAGTGTGGGCAATTGTATGACCCTTTATGTGTGGGTGTTTATGTTTACGTGCTCAGGTAAGTAGTATCATGGACCTGCTCTTACCTGTTTGATCCTATGCCCCATGAGCATTGGTGTTCCTTACCTTCGAAAAAGTCCATGGTGTCTAGTCACTCCTCAGAGGTTAAGGTGATGCCCCAGTGACATTCTTTTTTATTTTTATGCTAGAGCTTATTAGTTGTAATGAGCTTTAGTGGTCGATAGTATGTGTATGACTGTAAGAGTATGAGTATGAGCACGACTGTAAGAGTATGATTCTAAGTACGACTGTAAGTGTAACGCCCCGACCCAGACCGGGGGTTAGTTCGGGAGACAGAATCAGAGTGCATAAAATAAGCGAAAAAATTAAAACTGACTAACCAGGAGCAGCAGACTCTGAGTGCGAGAGTCATAACATTCTTCCACACCCTACAAAGCTTTAACGTTTTGTTGTGCGTAGATTGAACAAACCTAATTTTGTAACTAATTTGGATTGGGCCAATGTTGCCTTGCTGTTGGTTGCCTACATACATATTGGTTACCATCTACGATATTATTCCAATACAATCGAATCCAAACATAGTTATGCCTAATGGCTAATACATTTATCAAATATCAAAAAATCATATACGATAAAATATATATACTTTATATCGAATAATTAATTCAAAATTAGATAGAAATCTTATAAATCATCGAAGTCAAACAGAAGCCAATAAATCAGCGAAATACACATCTCACAAAGGTGAGTAGAATACTAACAAAACTACACATCCCACTCTATCATAGAGCGGAGCAGAACACACAACAGAGCATGTTAGATCCTATTAGATAATATCAGATTTTATTTGACCATACTGATCATATTATATCAGATCGGAGTATGTCAAATCACAATAGAGTATTTTCGTGTAATTTAGATCACCACAAAATATATCAAAATAGATCGAATAGGAACATATTAGCATATATCAAATCATAACAAATTATATAACTTAATTAGTATATTACTAATTAAGATGTACATTCATATAAATCATATTAATTAAGAAGGTAAGAAAAGCGTACTCCCCTGCAGTTTCGAAAGTGGTAACGTTCAGAGTTGGTCGTTTCCCCAGGGCATCTTCCCTTTTAGGTCCGGAGATGGTGGGCAGAACCTCCTCTAACTGCGTAATACTTTTCTCTTTTTGTGCCCGTAAGCTATGGACAGAACCTCCCCTTGACCAGGGATATTTTTCTCACAATACGCCCATAGGAGACGGACAGAATCTCCCCTTTCCTAGAGATACTTTACCCTTCCTGCACACGTAGGTGGCGGAAAGAACCTCCCCTTGCCCAGAGACACTTTTCCTTTCACACGCCCGTAGGCGGCATACAACACCTCCCCTTGCCTAGAGATACTTTACCCTTCCCACGCATGTAGGTGGCGGATAGAACTTCCCCTTGTTCAGAGACGCTTTACCCTTTCTGCGCCCTTAGGCGGCGGACAAAACCTCCCCTTGCCCTGTGACATTTCCCCCATGTAGGGTCGCTAACTTGAGGAATAGATGCTTCCATTGAGTAGAACACCCTTGAATTAGCTAAAAACTCTTTTTGAACGGAAGAAAATGGACTCAGAACGATTCCAAAAACTCCTCCAGAAGAATGTACGGAAATGAGTATTTATAAGAGAATGGCATGCGAGCGTAAGGAAGAAGGTGGAGTACGTGCACATGTGCTTGCACCATGTGGTGCATTTTTATTGGTCCACCATTTTGGTCGGCGTGAGTGACATCACGTAACATGCGTGTCACCGTGACACGGGCTGCACGAGACCGCGCCTCGTGTCTGACACACGTCACACGATAAGCTACATAATGGCGCAAGACCTGCATCTTGCGAACGGCCATGATCACGCGGTGCGTCCACGGCTCGGCAGTGCGGCAGCTCGTCTCAGCTATTCTGTCTTTATTTGAATATTTTATAATTATTTCATTAAAATACAATTCCAACTTCAAAACATAACTTTTTATCCTGAAGTCGGAATTGCACGATCTTGGTACCGATGGACTTGTATCGGCTAGCCCTTTGAA
Organism: Saururus chinensis; assembly: GCA_035235625.1. Taxonomy (NCBI): domain Eukaryota; kingdom Viridiplantae; phylum Streptophyta; class Magnoliopsida; order Piperales; family Saururaceae; genus Saururus; species Saururus chinensis. The sequence continues at coordinate 29,893,771 of CP141142.1, forward strand.
ACTAGACCCCACATGGGTAGCTTATCTCGCACTTTTAAAGTGGGTCCCACCCATCTGGCACACTTCTCTAGGTCATAACTTTTGTTCCTAATGTTCATTTTGCATGTTTTTTTATTTGTTGTGCTCGTTACTTCAAGCTTTAACTAAATACAAGAATTTTATCCCTTAAAAATCATTCAAAATATAACTAAAATTATATAATTACCCTTAAACCTTTTAGGTTAAGCATAATCGGAACACGGGGTGCCACAGTAAGTATGATTTTGAGTAAGATTGTAAGCGTATAATTTTGAGTAAGATTGTAAATGTAAGACTGTACGAGTAAGGTCATACGAGTAAGTGTAAGATTATACAAGTAAGGTAGTACAAGTATGTGTAAGTTGTATGAGTAAGCATACGATAGTATGAGTAAATTTTTATGACTCTGATTATGAGTGTATGTGTAAGATCAGTTTGATGGTATGATTTTGGCATGATGGTATGCATGATTGTTTGCATATAAGCATGATTATGATATGCTTGTCTGCTTTATATTTGAGTTGCATGAACGCATCTATGTATGGATTTACTGAGTTCACTATTTAGAACTCCCCTATTGGGTATATTTCCTACTAAGTATGAAAATATTCATTACCTTATTTTTTTAGCCCCGTTGTTCGGGAGGCTTTTGCAAGTTTGTGACAAAGAGCTCCTAGAGATGATGCTCGTTTTTGTGGTGGATAGTTTCCCTTTGACAGGTCTATCTTTGACTCACTACGAGTATCATTTTGTGCTACGATCTAATGTATTGGGTGAAATGAGGAGTAAGGTGTTTATGTATTCTGGACTTTTAATTTGGATTAGACTGTGGACTATTATGGGACTTGCACTCAGGGATGCCTGAGAGAGATTTGTATTTAAAGTCTATGATCATAGCAATTTATTCATGAGTTTGTTTTCGAGTAGTGCCTAAGGATGTTTGGTTTGGCCGTACGATGTTTGATCAAATGAGTAAAAATTTGGATGGGAAAATGATTGATGTGTGAGGTTTTAAATTATAAAACTGCTTTCACATGTTTTGTATTTGTTATTTTTCCTAATTTACAACCGTTATATTGCAAATTTTTTTTGTGAATTTTAAGGAAAATGTATGAAAAATCTCTGGAGCCCCGCCCTCTTCTCAAGTACAACCAAAACCTTGTCACCAGTAATGTTGGCAACTACTTCAGTTGTGAGTGGCCCTACGAATGCATTGGGCATTGCCCACTCCAGATATTCCCTTCCACTGAGGCACCAGCACAACACGACAACAGAGTTTTAGTTAGGATGTCCTCTGCTACATCAGCCTACGATGGCAACTATAAATCACCTATAATTTGGGATGATGAAGAGGATTTTGCTTAGGATGACCACCCCAATCCATGGGGGAAGTTGTATCGTCCCATGTGCACCAATGAATAACACCTAGCCAAGATGCAGTTTACCAAATATATCAGTGAGGATAATTCAATTGATTTCATATATTGCACAAAAAAATTCTTTGCTTACCAGGGAAATATGACTGATGTGGAGAAAATGAGAATTGCAGCATGCATCTCAAGAGTGATGCCCTAGTTTGGTTCTAGTATTTTGAGAGAGAGGTTCTAAATCCCATGTGGCAGAAATTCACATAGGAGTTATGCGCTTAATTTGGGCCCAATAGTTTTGTTGATTTTAATGTGCTATTATATGTGTTGTCACAAACTACTACAGTCAAGGTTTATCAAACTGAGTTTATGAGGGTGGCCACTCATCTTCTGCATTACACTCAAGAGGCTTTTGTAGGAATTTTTGTTGAGGCCTCAAACCAGAAACAACCAATGAGATCCAACATTTTGAGTGCATGACCATGCATGATATTATTCAGCACACAAGTTTTTAGGAGGAAAAATTTAGCAAAAAGCGAAGGGCTTCTCAACTCGTGTCTCTAGCATCTTCTTGCCCATGTTTGGGGGGGAGGGGAGTAAAGGGCTTGTGTTTCAACTATGACAAGGAGTTTACACTGGGTCACCGTTGTAAAACACCTCCCACTACTTTGATCGTGGAGGAGTCTTGGGATGACACGATTGAGTGGCCTTCCTCTGACCATTCTTTGGATGATACCAAGGTACTTCGTGAGATTATTTTGTGTGCTTTTTTAGGTATAGAACGGAGAAGCTGCCATGGCTGGGGCCAGCGTGTCCTAGGCTATTGTGGTCTAGACTGGTGCAGCCTTGGCCAGCGCAACCACCGCCCCTTTTTTTTAACTGTGCACTAGCATAGCGGTTTGTTTGGTGGTGGCGCGTGCTAGAACCTGGCCCGTCAGAAGCTGTTGCCGTTCGGTGGCTGGCCAGCATATTCAAAAATTATTTACAAAAAAACCATCTTTTTTAACGAAATTACATAACATCAATTACTGTTCATATAAATGACTAAAAAATAGAATTACAAAAATCTAATTTATATTCAAATTTATTAAATAGAACTAACGACAGTGTTCCTACCTTAATCGCCAATTTGTTGTTGATCCACCGCTGCCTGAGCCTCGCCGGAGCCCCGCCGGTAAATTCCATCGGCGGCTCCTCCTCCTTCTGGCCAAAGACTCCCCAACCTGTGCACTAAGAAGGCCTTTTATAAGCATGAGGATTAGGGTTTTTAATCTCTCTAGAAGTTAGGCCAATCCCCCTCAATTAGGCCACCTAATTAGGCCTCTAAAACTTAATTTTGGAACTATATATAACCGGGCCCACAAAACGACTTAAACGGCCCAATTACACATTAAAATAGGGTAAATGGGGCACCCTATACGATATGTTCAACTTCAAACTATCGTATATCCTTCATCTAGACTTCGATTCGCGCGTTCTTCATGGCGTTTCGAAGCTCTTTCTATCTACTTTTTAACCAAATAGGTTTTAGGTATAAATTACAACTAGGTAGGAAGTTATTATACTAAGAAAGTTAATGGGTCAAATACCCTATTTTCCACGTATTTAATTTTTAAAACCTAAGAAAATTTGGGATATTACACACACAACGACCACTTTGAGTTCCTGGTTATGTCATTCAGATTGATGAATGCCCCCTTTACTTTTTAGAGCCTTATGAATGAGGTATATTGTCCACATTTACGCCGCTTTGTGTTAGTCTTTTTTTTATGATATCTTGGTCTATAGTCCTTCATGGGAGACCCACTTGTCTCATCTAAGACTGTTTTTACTATTTTTGAGCATCATTAGTTCTTCCTTAAGCATTCTAAATGTGTATTTGGCAGTACTCAAGTTGAGTGTCTTGGTCATATTAGCTGACTTGGCCAGGGTGGAGGCTATGTTGGTATGGCCTATTCCAACTACCCACAAGGCCTTGCATGGATTTCTCGAGTTAATAGGGTATTACCGCCATTTCATTTCGCTTTATGGTTCCATTGCCGCTGGCCTGGCTAAAAAGGTCTTTCCATTGGTCGGCTAAAAACTTGTGACACTCTCAAAGTTGCCATGTCTTCTTACTCATGTTAGCATTGTCCATTTTCTCTCAACCCTTTATTTTAGAGACTAATGCTATGGAAACTGGCTTGGGACCTATTTTATTGCAGGCCGGCCACCCACTTGCCTTCTTTAGTAAAGCATTGTTGGGTCATTCGCTCTTTCTTATTGCCTATGAATGGGAAATGCTGGCTATAGTCCATGCAATGACTAAGTGGAGGCCATATTTATTGTAATGTTGGATCTCCAAATTATTGGGTTATGACTAGGAGCTTATATGCAAGAAGAGGTTTGAAAATATAGTTGCCAACGCCCTCTCTCACCAGTTTGCAGCCATCTAGGCTAACCCTTTCTAAATGAAGAGCCAACAAAGATGGAAGAGTCCCATGCTTTGTTGAGCTAGGCCCATTTGCCCGTTTCAACACTGGCAACATATATTCAAGGCGGGATCCAAGTAACCCGAAGCTTAGATTGGAAAACATAAACAACCCTAGTTGTCGTCTGTCTTAATCCCAGCTCATCCTCATTTCTCTATGGGGAGGCGGAGGCAAACAGTGACAATCAAAGAGGGAGGGAGGAAGAAAATATGCTTGGACTTCAAGGGGCTATCGCCTTTCAAAAAGTGAGGCCCTTTTAATTTTTCCCCTTCAAAGCTCTGCCTTTTGACATCACATTAGATGACTATGCTCTCTGAAGGTACCCATTTTACAAAGCTATATACTTTTCCTTTCTTTAAAAATATTCCCAAGATTCTTCTCTGTTGGTGTGGCATTCTCTTTTATCTTAATATGAAATGTCAACTTACATATGCATATATCAAAATCTGTTTAAGAATTTTTATACAACCTTAATTAAAGAAAAAAATTATTACTAACAATTAGAGCATATAGATTATTTTTGGTTTAAGTCTAGATTGAGCTTAAGCAAGTGATTTACAATATAGAGTTCGAGCCGAGCTTCAAATTTTTAATTCAAGCCTAACTCATACTTAGTGTATTCAAACTTTGAGTCGAGTTTAAACAACAGTTTAAGTTCAAGCCTAATGAGCCCAATATTCGGCTCGGCTCGATAACACCCGGTACCAACCGCGGAAAAGAAAATTTTTCCGCAAAGGATTCCTTCCCCGCCCCATCTTTTCGGGTAGTGTTTTAAAACCCAGTCGAACCGGTTAGACACCCGGACCCGGTTTCTTTCCCGGGCCAAATGCTACGGGTTTTTAGGAGCTGAAGACACGGGCGGGTTACGGATGATTTGGCCGGAAAACGGGCCGACCGGGTCGCGCATAAAGCACCTTCCCCTTCGACATCCCAGCTCCAGAGAAGTCCAGGTGACCTCTGCTCCGAAAAATCCCAACTCCCCCTCCATCAGTCCCTCTTCGCCAGCCCTCATCTCCACATCTCAGCAGTCAGCCACTCAGCATCCTCACCTCACATCTTTGGGTTAGTACGAAAAATCATTCATTGGCATCTGTTTTATGGAATTCTGCTTTTTGTCATTGAGTTTTGTATATACTTGGTTCATGGTGAAGAAGCTGATTTTCCTTCTTTTTTTTTTGGAGCACGAATAATTTACCATCACGTGTCATTTGACTCTTCTCTAATGGTAGCAGAATTTTCTTTCTTTTCCTTTTCTTTTTGAATTCCAATTCAATTGTTTTGAGCAGTCCATGTTTCAGTTGCTGGGTTTCTTGAGACCCTTTTCATCTTTGAAATGTTTGTTGTATTAACTAAGCGCCCGGCCTGGTCATGGGTGTAAAATTCCTTGAAAGGAGAAAGTGGTTGTAATCTAAAACCTAAAAGTTCTATCTAATTAACTTTAGAGATAAGACTAGTGTTTGCATGGGTCTAATACCGGTCAGGTGTATATTACTATGTACTATGACAATCACATTTGTGTCTCTAGCAATATGACATCTATTAAGCCTTTTTAGTCCAACATGAGAAAGAAATTCCCCTACACCACAGCATATGTTAGTTCCTGGTTATATCTGTTTTGCCTTTGGTTGCTCATAATACCCCAGTCAAATGCATCTTCTGCAATGGGAGTTGCAGACCATTGCAAGCACACGTTCATTGTGCTGCGAAAAAAAAAAAGAGAAAGGTCCATCGTTATATGATTGTCAAAATTGATGAGAAAAAGGGGGTTGTTGTGGAGAAGACGGGTGGACTAGCGGAAAGCTATGTTGATTATGTGGCTGCTCTGATGCAATCTATGATTTTGATTTTATCTCTGAGGAGAACTGTCAGAAGAGCAAGATTTTATCTGTTTTTTTGAATTCTATAAGACCAGGAGAGAATATGAGACATTAAGACTTGTTCCAGTTTGATAAAATTCGGTCTTTTATGACTGAAATATGTGCTAAAGTTGTTATTTGATGATATAGGAAGACGTCATTTTGATTAGAGGAAAGTTGTCGATGTTTTATGCATTATGCAGGATTTGTTCATGCTAATTTTACGTGTTTGATAATATTGCATTGGCCATTGAGGAAGATAAATTATCAAGCATTCGGTTTGTGAGGAGTGTTGTCAATCTTTTATGTACTATACAGGATTTATTCCTGTTAATTTTTCTTGTGTGATAATATTGCAATGAGGAAGATAAATAATTAGGATTAGCATATGCATAGCATTTTTTATACAGTTGCTGAATTTGCTATAGTCTTATAAATTGAGGATTTATTCTTTTAGAATGTTGCTAGAGGAGACTTGGCAGGTTGCTTTTTGACATTTTTAGCATGTATTTTTTTTCATACTAAGAGGATTTTATATTGCAAATTATAATGTCATTTAGCCCACCGGGACAAACCGGCTGTCCCGACCCGGTCACCAAACCAGGTTGATGACCAGGCCGGATTTTAAAACATTCGGTATGTTTCCTTGTCCTCCCTCCTCCTCCCCTCTGACCTTCCAGCCCCTTCCTCCTCCACCCCTATCATCCACTCCCCCTTTCCTGATTCCCCGCTCTCCTCCACCTTCCATGTCCAGTAGAGAACTGAAAGGAGGCCACTTTTTTTCTGACTGCCCACCCTCCATGGCCAATATCGGCCTCCTTCACCCTCTTCCTTTCCTCCTCCCTCTCCTCTCCTATCTCTCGACCACCTTCGGTCTCTTCCTCCTATGCATAACCCCCCTTTCTTCTCTCTTCTGTTTCAGTCCTGCCTCTTTCTTCTTTCCTTTTTGTCATTAAATTGTTTCTTCTCCCAAAATTTGTATATATTTTTGGAATTGGTTTATTTGAGGGTCTTGTGTTGTTGTGAACATTATCTAATATGAATGTCTTGTGTCTTTTTTGACATGCATTGTTACCTTCTATTTTTCATTAATATGAAGTTGTTTGTCTTAATTTCTATTTTTGTAGAACAAAATTGTTTGTAGTTTGTGTGTGCCAATGTAATGTGCAGTGGCTACTACTTGAAACTTTTAAGGGTAGTTGCTTCTCTTGATGGTTTTGGGGCAGTATGAAAATGAAATTAATGTTGTGTTGAGCGTATGGGGCCATTTTTCATCTTATTTAAATTTGTGTTCTTCAGCGAGGTAATTGTTTCCTCATATAAAATCTTCTCTAGTTAGTTGTTAATACCTTGTGAATTTTCCTCTATGACAGGTTGATGATTTGACATTTTCTATGATATGGGGCTGGTTCTTTGATATATGGAATGATGTGATATATATGATGATGAGTGTATAAACTTGGTGTTGCGATTTGACTATGTATTGTGGTTTAAAATCCTTTTATATTTTGTTATCCAACTATGTATCGTGGATGAATATTTTATATTTATTATCTTATAGTAGATTGATCATTTATTTTTAATTATCAAACTATGTTTTGTGGATTAATATTTTATATCTTGTATTTAGATGAAAGTTGGATTTTGTCGGATTTACTGTTGTGCATTCTGAAAACTCAGGATTTTGGTCTGCAATCTGATATCTGGGTTATGAAATGCAAGTTTCTTGCATGCGTTTTGAAATCTGGGTTCTAAAATGCATTTGTCTTGCATATAGAATGACTAAACCCCTGTCGTATTGGACTGCAGATACAAAAGCATACAGATTTGATCAGTTCAAGCATGGAAGAACAGTTCATACTTCGTGTTCCTCCAGCAATAGCTGAGCGCATTGATAAACTCTTGATGGAAAATGCATCTTCATCAGAAGATGCATCCTTGGATCTATCATTTTCTGGTTTGTGTTATAGATTTATGAACAACTATATGTGGCATATGTTGATGATTTTTTTTCTTCTTTGTTGCATTCTCCAGATATTTAAGGCAGTACTGACACCTTGAGTAGGCTTGGTGATCATCCTAAGTGAAGCTATTCTACTACTGATATATAGTAGTTATAGTGGATTTGGACACAGTATTCCTTGCAGGCTAATAAGTTTGGGGGTATCTTATGAAGCACAGAACAAACTGAAAGTCAAATCTTTGACTTAAAATCTACAAAACAAGTGAGAAGCAACCTTGAAGGCTTGGCTAGCCTTCTGATCCTAAGTAACTCATTAAACATACTGCAATAAGCACTGTTTACAGAGGATAAACTTTATAATCGTTAAGTTGGTCAGAGTACTGTAAACTTAATTTCAAAACTGGAGAAGCCTATAATTCTCAGCAAAAGGGTCTGATTACAGTTCTATATTGAAAGTACTAACTAAAAGAGTATTTATGGGTATAGTTTGAAAGAAAAAGAGGAGAAAAATATTAACTTTATTGATTTAACAGAACTAAACTCTTGTTCTGGTCGATGCTCTTTTTCTAACAGTTTCTAACAGCAGCTTTGCCGCTCTTTAACTTTGATAAATGCTAAGTTGCTAACTATAGGATGCATTCCTTTACAATGTTTAAACCCAATTAAGAACTCTCTTCAGCAACCCTGGTTGGTTGACTAATAAAGCTTAAATTAAACTGAATTGCAATATTCCTCAAAACTGTTTATTCCTACATTTTCTAGTTATTGTGCAAAATGCATGGATCCTTAATCTAAGTTCAGAAGTCTGTTTCCTACTATATCAGGACCTTTTTGGTGATTTTGGGGGCTCACCTGATGGTTTTTGAAAACTTACAAAAATTCCCCGGCATTTTTAGAAATCACCAAAATGTTCTTCATTTTCCAAAACTGTTCTTTTGTTCCACATTGCAAATCCCATCTTCTTCCTTTTTAAATTTGCCATGTTTTTCTTGGGATGCTTACATGAATCCATTATATATTCTCCATGTATATTTTATTCCCTCCGTTCCATATTAATTATCTCATTTAAAAAGAACATTGTCCCCCATTAATTGTCTCATTTCTCATTCTCCTGTTAACTAGATAGCTTTTAGCATGCTTCTCCTAGGAGGAGCATGGGTAACTAAGTAAAAAAAGCTAATAAATTTTGCCTTTTTGAGCCGAGGTAGTTGCAATTTTGTCCTTTTGTGGTTTAAGGTGCTGCTCACATTTCAAAATCTCTCTCTCTCTCTCTCTGCATGTGTAAATAACGATTGAAACCTTATTTCACAGATATTTCCACGCCCATTGCCATGTAAACAAAATTCATCTTGATCAGCTGCTGACTGCTTTTTCTACAGTTGTGTTTTGTTCCTTGAATGCTCTTTCTTTTGATAACTGTGATGGCTATATTTTTGTAGTTCTTGTGTGATTGCTTCAATACATACCTGAACTAATAATGCTTTTTTCTTCTCTTTTGGGACAGATGATGGACGAAATGGCACCTTTTTAATTGGTAATGAGAGTTTTCCTGCTAATCTCCTGGATCTTCCTTGCATTGTGGAATCATACAAAACATATGACGACAATGTTCTAATTAAAACTGCAGATGTTGGCCAGGTAGAGGACTCAAATAATATGTATCTATTCTTTCTCTTTGAAAATTGACTTTAACCTGGTGAGTGTTCTGCCTTGGTGCGGATTTATACTCCAGACAATGGGTTTTTGAGTTATTATTATCTGCCACAAGTAACATGTCAAATGATCATTGTTTCTTCAACTATTTGACTTTGATTCGATGGATTCTGACAGATGATTATGGTGAGGGACAATATTGAGCCTCCTCCAGAAGGACCTGAGTACAAGCATGGTCTTACACCTCCAATGAAGGATGCACGCAGGAGACGGTTCCGCAGAGAACCTGACCTGAATGTATTGTCATGAATGTCACCATATTTAACTTGTTCTTTCTAAATGTTTTGTTTTGCTATAACTTTTCTATATTTCTATGCAGCCCGAGCTCGTTCAGAGGGTGGAGAAAGATTTGTTGAATATTATGGAAGGAAGAACAGTCGAAAACATAGATATCCTTATTGTGCTACTACTATTTTCATATTTGAGGTCTAGCAAAAAAAAATTGCCTCCAGTGAAATTACGCCAAAGTAACATTTTTGCTGTAGACTCAAAATCCTTAATGTCAGCGAAGATTTTAATTGAGATATGTGTCATCTGTTTCATTGGAATTGTTTTGTACACTTACGAAAAAAAAAAAGGGTTTGAAATATGATAATACTCTTATAATGCAGTCTCAATTAATTATGACCAAGTTTTTTTCCAAGCTTGTATTTAGGCACTGGAGCCGAATTCAAGGCTGGCTCAGCTTGATCTGGCTTTGGCTTAAGGGGTTGTAGGCTTGTTTTTATAGCTCTTTCTACTTGCATTTCACATTTTGAAAATATAGTACAAACTGAGCTCAAACTCTGACTCGAATGTTTGTGAGATTGAATTGAGCTTGAGCTGGACAAAACATAACTCGCCTGGCCCTGTTAGTACACCTCTAGTTGGAGGGCCCTTTTGGCAAAGAATTCTACAATATAAAAATATAAAGAAAAGTGAATGAGAGAAAGTCGGTTTCTTAAATATTGGATATGTTCCTTGACAATTGATGTATTTCTCACATGTGGCTGACCAAGAGGAAGGCAATGAGAGAGCACAAACTGCCCCGGAAAAAAATGTGGTGAAACCAGTTGAAAAACAAGAAGTTGCAAGAACAGAAGCTGTGGAAGGAGCAAATACTGGTGAAGCAGATGGAAGTGAATCTGATGACTCTGATGATGATTCAATTTGAAAGCCTGAGCCTAGCTAGGAAAGAGCACTAACTGCCCCAGAAAAAAATGTGGTGAAACAGGTTGAAAAACAAGAAGTTGCACGAACAGAAGCTGTGGAAGGAGCAATTAGTGAAGCAGATGGAAGTGAATCTGATGACTCTGATGATGATTCAATTTGTAAGCCTGAGCCTAGCTAGGAGTTGTGAGGACTGCAATGATTTTCAGGTTTTGGAGTCAGCCAGTGTCAATTGTTAAACATTCTGCGAACAGTGCTGTTGGCCGTGCAAGTCATGCTGAATAGATTATTAAGAGTTTTTGGAGAGCTGCGAAATTAGAAGAGATGCTGATTTTATCCTAACTCGAGTATAGAGAGCTGGAATCTTTGAATCTGTACAGGTTGTGTTACAGAGAGCTTTGTAAACCCAGTGGTATTTTGTCGCTGAATAGCATTGTCTTGTCGAGCATGCTGTTTCGCACAAAAAGAGACGCTAATGGTTTTTTGGACTCCCAAGGGGCTCATCTTCAATCTCCTAGTGTAGCTTCCGTCCTTTTATGGCTACTTACTTTCGAATAAAATAATTTTATTATGATCACTATTTATACTAAAAGTTTTATTTTATAGAAAACCAAACTTTTAGATGACTAGCTTTATTTTCAAAGCAGATAACATGAAAGTTGTAAGCAAGTTTTAGTTTCTTGCCATTTGATATTTTCATCAAATATTACATGATAAAACTACTACACGATGAGGAAAAACTTGACTGTCAAATCAAACAAGGATATTTCAATGAATTAGGAGAAAACAGGAGTAGCCCAATCGGTGCGTTGTCAATTTAGCTGAAACAGTGAGCTTCAACTGCGAAGGGATCATCAGTAGGCAAAAGTCAATCCTGCCTTGCAGGGCTGACACCCTGCATGTTAGTTTTAAAGTCCTTCAATTTTAAATTGAAATCTTCATTTACTCAATTTATTATAGAACTAGTTACCTCACCAAAGAAATTCATGGAACAAAGAATGTGCATGAAAGTTAATTGAGATTCATATAAAACAAGACCTGATTGGGTGAAATTGAATATTTTACTGTTAGGTAAAATATATGTGATTATACTACTAATGAAGACCTGCTGTTGCTGGTGCTGAAGGGTACTTTTCCCTAAATTGAGGAAAGATGCCAGAGTATGTGTATCAAACAATAGGAACACATGCAAAAAAGTTAGGTCACACTGACACTGCAACATAAAATCCATGACCAAATTCAAAGCAGGTTGCATGCACGCATTTTTTTTATTCTTGTTTTTTTGCTAACAATGTTGTACGCTCATATGACCACATAAGACAAGGAGGAAATCTCAATATTTGTACTTGTACTTACCAGTGATAGGTTTCTTTGTCAACAAGTCAACCCTCAAGTCAGAAGCTTTGTTTTTCATTAGAATTGGGTGGTTAGTGTCGATGGACATCATACAAGATTTTCTATATAGAAGATGAATGATGGCTGATGAAGTTACCCAACTTCAAAAATTAATATAACATAAATTTATGTCATAAGTATAAAAAGGTCCCAACACTTAAAACTTAAGCACTTTAACATCAAAAGCCTTGTTGGGGATGTGTTCATTGAATTGTTCATCCCCATAAAGCAGCTATAATTGAAGAAAAAGAAACTACTCTCCCTTGCATTGATAATATCTTGTTTGCAGAAAATAGAACCCTCTTCTGTCTGTGTTTCTCCTTCCACAGCCATAAGGAAAACACTGAAATAGGAAGGAGGGGAGGGAAGGAAAAGAGAGGACAGATAGGGAACAAAAATATTCAATGCCCAACATCCCAACACAAGAAAGTCTTCAAATTTAAACCTCGTCAGCTTTTGGCCCATCCCTCGTACCTTGAAGTGGCATTGCAGCTGCATTGCTGACTTTGGTTTTACTGCAGCAAAGGGCCCCATCACTAGTTGATAAAAAAAATCTTCAAAGTCAAAACAATACTGCACTGTAATGGCATTGTCTATTTGAATGGGGTACCTGCACAGAGTAAAACAAAGCAAAAACACCCAATTCCTGCAAATAATATAGACGTTGTTGCTCATGCAATATTAGTTAGTGAACATTGTCTTTCCTTGTGGGAGCACAAAATCTATAGAAAATTCAACCGCAAGGGCCAGCAAATGGTTCTGGATAGCAACCGGCACGAGTGACTTGAGAGAAAGAGGAAGAGAAAGATAGAGAGAGAATGAAGGGGGTGGGGCGAGTAATGAAAGGCAAAGAACAGAAGAGAGGAGGGTTCAAAGGGAGAAAGAAGAGAGGACAGGGAGGGATAGGAGGTTACCTGGAAGAGGGGTTGCCGTTTCTGAGAAAACCTGAGCTCCCTTTGCCAGAAAGATGGCACCTTCAAGAGCTCCTGTGGTCAAATACTCGCGGCTCACCCAAACTTTTCCATAGGTCGTCATGAGCAAGCCCAGTCACTTTAAAAGATCACCTCAGGAAGTGTAGTGAAATGCTTAACAATGAGCTCGAATACATTATAACGTAGAACTCCAAATACAATTCAGCAAAAGCTAGGTATTTTTTGACTAACCCTACATTCTAAATTTGAGATTACGTTGCTTGATCCACTAATGCTGTATTTGTAATATCAGATCTTAAATCTTTATAGACTAATGCAGGATTTAAAATATAGCATTAGAAATCCTGAATAACTACCACTACATTTTAGAGTCTGGAGATTTTATTTTCAAATCCAGATTGACTAACACCTGTTTGGTCTTTCCCCATTTTGCTGGAATTAGTTTTTTTTCTATCCAAGTTTGATCCCATTATCTAAAACAGATTTTTAAGTGAGAAATGAAAAATGAGAAAGATCAAGACACACAAGCAGTTCATACACATGCCACCCCACAGTGCGTTCACCTGCTGGAAAAACAGCCCCACCTGATGCTGTCTAATGCATGAACTTGTGCAGTTTGTCACCATGTACAATGCCTTGTAAGACATGTCCCTAAAAAACAGCTCCGTGTCTGCTATATGCACAACCTCTGGCTATGGGATGATGCCAAGGGAAAATTTATGGTTGCCTGCACGCGATTGCACTGTGGCTTGAACAATGCTAAACCTCCGTTAATAAATCCAGGAATATTCTCTTACAAGCAGCTCTCTCTCTCTCTCTCTAACACACACACACACAAATCTCAATACAAACTAAATTTTATGTTAGTAACGATGTTAAGAACTTGCAATTTTCCATAAGGTAATAATCAGCCATCAGAACAATTTTTTTTATAAAAACCATGCTCATACAACTGTGCGCAGGAGCTAGGCTAGTTTGTAGCATGCCTTACGCTGCTTCCAACCTATATGCCATTAAATAGCTTTCCTTTCACTTGGCATATCTACAACCGGTGATCTTCTTTTCTCTTTCTTTGCCTATACTTGCACCCTTCGGGACATCTACACGCCAACATTTTCTGAACCTTCCACTTCTAACCAAACAATCATAATAGAAACTAGCAAGAATGCATATGCATAATGCATGTAAATACAATTAAATAAAAATAACATATATAATGAACAAAGGTCTCCCTTGCATGCTATAGTTACAATACATGCTTTCTGGAAAATAATAATTATAAATTATGCACATAAACTCTATATTGACCCAAACACACTTGGAATAGATAACTGTGAGTCTAAATTTCAAAAGTTAAAAATTATGTCATAGGTCGGTGATGACAATGGTGTCAAAGAACTTTGTGTTGTAGAGCACGCTATTCATATTCAAGACTACTTTAGTGGCTAGCCTTATTTGATAGAGTTCTTAGGGGGATTTTGAAGGGTACGTGAATTTGAACATGTATAATATAGGCAAAAATGAAATCGAGAAGTGTGTTGTATGCGTTTGGCCCATAAAAAATTTGAGAAAACATAATCATGTGGGATCTTATTTGATAGAGATCGTCAAGAGCTTTCTAACAATACCAAGAATGCGCGAATTAAAGTTTGGGAGTGCAAGATATAACATTACAAAGTTAAAATCAACATAAACTAAAAATAGTCCATGCCATATCGGCTCTTAGTATTATGCTGACATGTGGCATGGCATCTAAAAGTATCTAAGTAAATAATTTTAGTAAATTATCCTCAAATCACATATCAATTCAAACTTGTATCAAAGAACATAGAAATATAAAATATGGGTAAAACAAGAATTAAGGGTAAAAAACATGAGCAAAATAGTCCAAAAATAAAATTTCTATAGTCACCCAATTTTCTTTGTATAATAGTATAATTTGGTAATCAATAATTGCACATTTTCTAAAACATTTTATCATTCCACAAGGCAATGCTTAAAACTGACCTGCGAATAATATAGCTTGAAATGACAAAGTAAGCAAATCTAGATTGGCTTAAGGTCCAATTTGAGGTCCAAGTTCTCAATTGAAGGTGTTCACTGCTTGCTTGAAAGCTAATAACCTTCTGCTGAGAGTCTTAAATCCCATTGTAACAAAACCGAACAAGCAAAGCCCAGCAAAGCAAAATTCCATGTCAACAGATAATGGTTAGCAGCATGTAAATATTTCAATGAAAGTCGAGCTACTAATACGCTTAAATTTCCATCATCAACTTATCTTGTACAAGCTCTGCTTCCTCCCTTGCTTTCCGTCGATCCCAGAATCCACTCACAATGACAGACCAGGTGGCAGCATTAGGAATGCATTCACTTTGAAACATTTCATTAACAATTCGTGCTCCTTGGTATACATTTCCCTTCTTGCAGTAAGAATCCACCAAAACATGGAATGTATCAGGCATTATAGAAACCCCTCGTGTTCGCATACCCAAATACATCCGAAAAGCTCGATCAAGAAAATTCCCATCACAAAGCCCTTTAATCACTCTATTGTACATCTTACAATGAACAACTTGAGTGAGATGACTTGGAGAGACCCCACTAATAATCATCTCGTCAAGGAAATTTGCTGCTTCCTGGAACTTACCCGAGTCACAAAGACCATTAATCAGATTGCTATATAGAGCTGCATCTGGACTACACCCTTGAAGCTTCATTCTATCCAGAATCTTCAGTGCTTCTTGAAGCTTATGCTCTCTGCATAGTCCACTAACTAAGGTGCAGTAGGTAAAGTAGTTTGGATGTTGACGCTGGTTGACCATCTTTTCCAGCAACTCTACTGCTTCAGAGGACCGCCCATTTTTGCAGAGACCATCCATTAGTGAACTATAAGTCACCACATTTGGTTCTATACTTTTACTATTCATCTCTTCCAGTAACTCCACTGCTTCATCCAACTTGCTGGATAAACATAGCCCTCGTATCAATGAAGTATAGGTAATAACAGATGGGGAAAGCCCTTTCATTTGCATTCTTGTAAAAAAGCTTTTTGCCTTGCTAATCTCCCCCAACTTACACAACCCATTAATCATAGTACCATAAGTATAAGAATCAGGACAACAACCACAATCAAGCATTTGCTTAAAAACTTTTAAAGCCTCGTTAATAGTCTCTCTGCTCTTACAAAGAGCTTTGATCAAAATGTTGAAGGATGTAACACTAGCTGCAATACCTGTTTTTTTCATTTCATCATAAAACTTGAAAGCCATCTTTAAGTGGTTTTCAGTCACTAGAATATCAAAGACAGTTATGTAGGATTTTGGTGTGGGTTCACACTGAAATTCCTTCATCCTGTAGAAAATTCTCAAGGCCTCTTGAGGCTTGTGGACTCTGCCATAGGCTCTACAAATAGAAAGGATAATGTTTTCTGTGATAGTACAATTCTCTTCTTTCATCCTGTTTAGCAACAATTCTGCTGATCTGAACTGGTTTGCGGAAGCTAATCTAGAAATCATAATACCAAAGGTGTCCTTATCATGCTTGTAGCCACTAGGATACTCTGCAGTAGCTGAATCAAATATAACAGAGGCTTTTCTTAAATCTCGTTCTGCTCGTATAAGCTGCTCAACTTGGCATGGTTTAAGCTGATTTGTCCATTTGAAAGGAAGCCTAGTAGCCATAATTGAACCCCGGTGTCAATGCTGACTTTTGAAAGCCTTCTGAGCAATTTTAAATTCATATAGCCAGCAATGGGAAATAAACAAGATAAAGTGGTATGAACATCCTGCACTTCATAGTAGACATTGTACATGTTGCGAAACCAAGAAAGGAACCTCCCATGTCATCTCCCTGCTACAACACATGTTTCAATAGAAATGTCAAGAGTTTATTGAAGGAAGTAAGAAAACACCGAGAATCATAAAATGAAATCTAACAGTTTATCACTTTTCAATCAGATAGGTCAACAAAAAGTTTCACATTAACTATTGGAAGAATACCAAAAGAAAAAGAAATTGAAAACTTCTCGCATTTCTCGCATTGCTTTATTCCTTCCAACTAAAGTGCAAAGAAACTTAAAAAAGGTGGCATACAAGGAGATCCTCTTGAAGGAATGAGCGGAAGAAAAATAACATTATGGTTTCCATTGGAGATCCATTAACAATAGGTATGAAGAGACAGTGACTACACATAACTGTGCCATCTCTAGCATTATTCATTTCCACCTAGTGGTTTAGGCAAATTAGCAAACAGATAGCAAACACCCAGAACAAAAATACCCCTTAGTAATGTCCACGTCTGGATCGCCAGGACAAGTTGATAGACATGATCAACATAGACAGAATTCAGAAACATCCGGGGCCTTTTCCCCAAAGTTCGCACTATTTCCACTAGCACGCCCAGAAAATTTCAAGAACATGAAAAAATCCTACACAAACGTGAGTTGGATACTTACAAATCATGATCCTGTAACAGTGACCTAACAGTTAAAGTATATCATGCTTTCCTAAATAGCTAAAACAAATCCTTCACACCAAATACCATCATGTACAATGCTAGATATTTTCTATAGTTTCATATGTCAGGAAAGACCAATGATGAAACTCCTATCATCCTGTATGATACACATTCAGAAAACATATGCTTACAGAAACCACAGCCGGAAAAGAGCATGAATCCAAATATTCAGTTGAGCAACCACAATCACACTGCAATTGATTGGTGGTGGCTTGACATGAAAACGATGATGAAGGCGGTTGCCATCCTTGGGTCCTCCCTGACGGCAATGATGGGGAGTTGAGGAATGGAGAGCAGGGCACTGAGGCTGAGGTGTTTATGGGCGAAATTAAAGGGGTTAAGGTGCGTTGACTGGTTGCTTCCCTTGACTGCAGCGGCGGCAGCGAGCTCCCCGGTGGCGGTTGGGAGATCAGCCACCCAACGGCGAGGGCAATGCCGGAGAGATAACCGGTAAGGCTAAATACCTGGGTTGGGCGTGGCGTCACTGCAGCTGCGGCCGGGTCGAGCTGCCCGGTCTCATACTCTCACATTCTAACACAGGAAGAATCGATCAAACTGGCCTTCTAATACACCCTGTTACACAAAATGTCTCTACAAAATAGCGCATAAATTATCTAAAATATTAGTTTTTTTTTTCTCCAAACTTCACTAAATTAGCGTTTTTTATTTTTACCACATTCAGTGGTAATATCAATAGTGACGGGTAAAGTAAAAAAAAAAAGAAGAATTATATTTTAGATAAGTTATATTATATATACCGAGGTTTTCATTTACGTAGGGTTATTTTTTGTATTACTAAAAAGTTGGAGACATTTTGTGTAATAGTGGCTAGGTAATCTAGATGGAATGGATGACTAGGTCGATTGGATATTTGAACCCCTCCATGTTGCCGAAATTCATATTCATCCTAAAGAATTTTACTAGAGTAGCCTTAGGATCAATGTATTACATAAAGGGTAAGAAGTTTCTCACCCCAGGTTTTATCCGGCCCACCCCTATTTGCTTCTGTTAATAACTTAAAATCCTCTGTTTATTTTTTATGTATCTCCTCTGATAGACTACCCACCCTACTTAAACCCCTTACCTCACCGGAGGCCTCGCTAGAATCCTCGTTGGAGCCTTGCCTAGTAGCCATGGGAGACCTCACCAGAGCCTTCACTTGAGATCGGAGCCCTTGCCAGAGTAATGTTTTTAAATTTTTTGGTTAGGGGAATACAAATGAAGTAGATGGGGACTTAGAGTTCCCGTGTGGGGGGACTTAAAGTCCCCATCTAACTGTGCAATGTTTTTGTGGGGGTGCCCCCCACTAGAATCTAGGAAGTAACATTTTAGGGGGTTCTGTAATATCCCTAATTTTTTTGTAATTTTTCTATATTTTTATACAATTTTCTGTAATTTTTGCAATATTCTGTAATTTCTGGTCGTAATTTCGAGAAATAAATTTTACGCTTCGGCGTATCCGTATTTGTATTATTCATAATCGTAAGAGTCGGAAGTGGTGTTTCGTCGCATGTCATGAGCCTCGACGCATTATAGAAATTTTTAGCGCGAAAACGGACGGGAGGTGTGAGAACAAAAGCAGAAAGAACGAAAAGGATAAAAAAAAAGAAGATAAAACGGATTGGGCGCGCCTTAGCATGCCTGACCCCATTTTGTGAACAGTGGGGGGTTTCACTGGGTGAGGCCAGAAGTGCTGCCGCCTCCCTGGCTAGACCCCGCCGGCAACCGCCGCCCTGGCCACCACTCTCCCTTTTTCCAGTTTTCGGCCCGGTGGCTGTTTTTTAGAACTTTTGCCAAATCTGCCACTGCCTCCTCCTCTGCCTGCATGACTTCCAGACCGCCGCCATAGTTTCCGCCCCGACCAAAGCGACCTCTGGTCACTGCCGTCCCGGCCTTCTTGCCGTCCGCCGCAATTCTTTTCTTTCTTCCTCAGTTCGATCCTTGAACTGTTGTCTTGTTGGATTCACCGCCACGGCTCCGCCCCAGCTATTGTGACCTCCGGCCACCGCCGTCCCGGCCTCCCTGCCCCCACTTCGCCGCTGTGAGGTAAGAAACGCCGCTGCCTTTGTTTTTATTTTTTGTGTCTGTTTGTTGTGGCCGCCGGCTGTGCCGCCAGTCACTGGCCACTGTGGCCTGGCCTTGGGCCTTCCCCTAGCCCAGTGCCAACAAGTCTACCACCCCGGCCGCCGTCTCCCTTAGTTCCTCCGCCCTATTTCGAACTGGATCAAAAATCCCTCCTTTTTCCCGTTTCTTGGCTTTGTGAACCATAGCTGTATCGTTGATCTCCGGCCGTTGGCCTCCTCCCAAACTGGCGACGGCAAGGCCGCCGCCTTGGATTGAACCGCTGCCTTCCCGGTCTTTCACCCATTCTTCTGCCCTTTTTTGGTTCAGACAACATGTATTTATTTTTGGTTGTTTTTCTGTGCTGAGTTATTGGAGGAGCTCGACTCACCTCACTTGCTCCGTCTCGAGCCGATGACGGCAAGGTGTCGAGGTTTGGCCCTGCTCACCTTGATCGGTTCTGATTCGTTTGTTTGGCCGACCTACATCAGAGTATAGTTTTCGTTAGTGACATTCATTTTTTGCTATCAGATGTTAGACAACATCGAGTCGGCGTCCATTTGACTTGCCACAATCTGGCGACTGCCAGGACTTGTCTTCTCCCAAGTCTAGCCCCCGGCCATGTCCGGCCGTTCGTAGCTCGGCAAGGCATGTTTGCCACCCCAATTTAGCACCCTGTCGCCCTACCTAAATCAGGTCTTGGGTCTCTTAAATTTTTTGTTTGGCTGTTCTGCTGCAGACACTGCAGATGTCGACTTTACCCAATATTGGAAAGGGGCCGTCGCTCCCGACCTCCTCTGCATGTCTTTTGCACACACCAGACGTCCCTAAACTTTGGGATACATCTCTAATTGCTGCTAATGGGCCCCGCTCCAACCCAAGCCAACGTGTTTAGCTTGGGATCTTGTGAACTTAGGCTGCAGATCCAATCAACATGGGCTCTACCCCGGCCCAATGACGGTTAGGGCCAGCACTTCTGGCCCGAATTTACCTTTGCACCCCCACTTTCTATTACACACAACCCGGAGCATACGAGGAAAGAGTCATCGAATTCAGATCCTTCCAAGCGGAAGTAACACAGTCAGCCATTAAACTCGGCCCATCGAAGGCTCGATCGATGTAGTGCCATATCCTCCACCATAAGCCGTGCTTAATGCACGATTATCCGTAGGAATAATTCGTTGTGTGTAGCATTTAGAAATGGCGCTGCCTTTGTCAGCCTCTTATGCCAGGCCTTAGTGCCTCAACGTATGTTTAGGAAACGTCTCCACCACTAGGCAATATGATTGTTAAAGCCCTCTAGCACCTCGTGAGGCTTCAATGATGCAGGATTGCTGCCGTTGGGTGTGGCCCGCGGCCCATTTTCATGTTTTGTCGCCAACAAAGTGTTTTAAACCATTGGCCAACCTCCAATCAGTCAACCCCTATTCTGTGGTCGTTCTTGCCATTTCTAGTGGCATGACCTTGTATCTGCCCGCCCTAGTGCGCGCAGTCTTATGCTTTGAGTGTAATTAATCTAACCTTATCGAGATTAATTTTAGCATCTCTGAAAATCCTTGGGACATAACAACTCTCTCAGTGCGATGCTTTTGGCCACCTAGTCCACTATCGACACCGCCACCGTCGTTTGCTCGCCATCAAACTCCTGTGGATTATGAGGTAGGGGACCTTAAACTCATAATTTCATTATAGCATGCTTTGATTGTGTAGTAGCATGCTAGGAGTTAATAATTTAATATTTTGCATGATTATGCCGATTATAAAAGCATGTTGTATGTATGTGTATTATATGCGTATGTTAGTGAATACTAAGGGCACGTAGTAAGTTGCTATGAAGCTTACATATGTGACCAGAGTGTGTGATTTTCGTTGTGGATTGATAGTATACTATCGATGGCTCGAGTAGAAGTATTTGATAGTAAGTTTGGCTAAGGGGTACTTCATAAGTTATAACGTGGAAACCGTGATTGTATGCCGGGCAAGGAAAGATAAGATTGAAAGATAAATGCTGGATTTGATGAGATTGGAGAATTTGTTCAGTTGGAGTTAGACGGCACGTTCGAGTGTCAAGTAGGAGACGTGGGGGATGCAAGGAATTGAAGACTTAAGATTCGGAGTGCTTTTAGGGGATTGTGAGTTAGAAGAGGTAATGGCATAATTATACATGCATAATGTACGTAATATGAATTGTAACTAAAAAATAATGAGTAAGGAATTAGTAAGGATATGATATCAGGACTTAAGTCTAAGGGTTTCATTTGAGGAATTTGGGTAAGACGATTCAGTTTTATGGTGGATGGTGTAAGATGTAAGGCTGTAAATGTATGATGGTAAGATTATTAGTATGGATTACGATTTAAGGTAAGATTGTGCAGAGATTTGTAAGATGGAAGTCGTTCCGATCATAATTGTATGTGCATAAGTTACATAGTATAAACTTGAATGGTAAGTAACCCTAATTTGATAACGTTGTGAGGTTGAGACTGAGGGTTTCGACGGATTAAGTTCCGTTTTGTGCCAGTCGATAAGTAATCGACTGAGCGTCCTTTTTGGTCTAGCCATGGTTTTTTTCTGCGGGTCTTAGTCTTGGTGCTATTTTTCGGCCCAGACATTTGATGCTCTGTTGAGAGCGCTGTAAGTTTCTGCCCTTCATGGGCTTTGTATGTTTTCTACCTACAAATGACATTATATGTTCTGCCCAAGAGTGGCACTATAAGATTCCTACCCAAGAGTGGCACTGTATGTTTTTCGACCTTAGTTGGCACTGTATGGCCCTTGTTGGCACTGTATGGCCCCAGAGAGTGGGCATTTGCATGCTCAGGTAAGTAGTATCATGGATTTGCTCTTACCTGTTTGATCCTATGCCCCATGAGCATAGGTGTGCCTTGCCTTCGGAAAAGTCCATGGTGTATAGTTGCTCCCCGAAGGTTAAGGTGATGCCCCAGTGGCATTCTATTCCTTTCCGACGCTGGAGCTTATTAATTGTAATGAGCTTCAATTGTCGGTAGTATGTGTACGATTGTAAGAGTAAGTTGTATGTTTCAGATTCTGAGTAAGATGTACGTATAAGATTTAGAGTAAGTGTGAGCTTTTTTGGAAGACAGTAAGAGTAAGTTTATGAGTATATGTTGTACGAGTAAGTTTGTGAGACTTTGATTTAGACAGTAAGCGTAAGTGTAAGTGTATGCTTCTAAGGAAGATGTAAGAGTACATTTATGTGTAAGTGTATGATTGTACGAGTAAGGTCGTACAAGTAAGTTCGTACGAATAAGGTCATATGAGTAGGCATATGTTGTAAGTGTAAGTGTACATTTGTACGAGTAAGCTGATACGACTAATTCAGAGTGTAAATGTAAGAGCATGATATATGAGTAAGTGTAAGTTCGGTTTGTACGATGATTTGTATGCGTGACAATATTTATACTTCATATTTCTTTTTGCTTCATGTGTGATTGCATGGAAGCATCTATATATGAACTTGTGGAGTTCATTGATTCATTTTCCCCTACTGAGTATTTTCCTATTGAGTATGAAAATACTCACCCCATCTTTTTAGCCCCTTCAATTGGAGGCTTTTGCAGGTCAATCGTTAGCTATTGAGGTTGGACTTTTCCCATGGTGGATAATTCTTCCTCGACCTGGAGTGCAGCAAAATTGTGGTGAGGTTATGTGGAGTTTGGTGCTATGATCTCATGTTTTGACTAAGGTGAGAAAATTATGTTATCTATTGGACTTGTGTATGTATGTACGATTTATTCTCAGACTGTGAAAGAACTTGTACTCAGAGATGCCTGGGAGGTTTTTGTTTTTAAAACCCATGGCCATGGTAGGTTTTAATCTTACGCTTTTGTTTTAGGTCACACCTGAGAATGTTTGTTTGTTTTAAGATGATTTAATTTATGAAAGTTGTTTTTACACGTTTTAAATTTTGTTAATTTATTTGATTTATATCTGTGTTTTGAAAATGGAATTTTAGTACAATTTTAAAGTAAATGTGTGGAAAAACCTCGGGCATGACAGGTTCCCCCACCAAATACAACTAAATCATACATGGACTTAGAGTTCCAGTGTGATTGTGTAGATTTTTGCAAGGTGTGCCCCCTGCTAGAATACTAGTCAATAATGTTTCTAGAGATTTTTGGCAGGGGGCTCAAATACAAATAATCAAATGGGGACTTAAGAGTCCCCATCAATTGTGCATGGTTTTGCTGGGGGGAATCCCCCTCCTAGAACCCTAACAAGTTTTTTTGGCTGGGGAAGTCCCTTGTTGGATACAAATGAATCCTTAAGGATGTAGAGTCTCCATCTAATTGTGCATTTGAAAGCGCTGGGTGGGGGTGGGGGGGGGAGTGCCATCGACTGCTGCCTTTGCCTCCAACTTCCGATGACGACAAGGCTCTGAGGTCTGGCCTCCCTTACCCCAATTGGCCTAGTTTCGCTCTATCGGCCGACCCGTGCTAGAGAAAGATTTGCCCTTTTCTCTGGTGGCATCCATTCTCCGCCGTCAAACATCGGACATCATTGCATCGACGTCCATTTGACTTCCTGCAATCCAGCGACTGCTAGGTCCTGTCTTCACCCAGTCTAGTCCCCAGTCCCGTCTAGCCGTTTGTGACTCAGCGATGCGTGTTTGCCGTCCTAACTTGGCACACTGTCTCTCCGGCTAAATCAGGTCTCTTCAATTCTTTGATTGGTTGTTCTGCCGTGAACAGTTGCGGATGCCGGCTTGACCTAATAACAGTAAGGGACCTCCACTCTCGGCCTCCTCTATACATCTTCTACACACACCAGACGCCCCTAAACTTTGGGGTACGTCTCTGACTGCCATTGATTGGCCCCGCTCTAACCCAAGCCAAAGAGTCCAACTTGATATTGTGCGAACTTGGGCCGCATGTCCGACCAACATAGGCTCTGCCCCGGCCCAGTGACAGCAAGGGCGAGCACTTCCTGCCTAATTCTACCTCTGCACCTCCACTTTTGTTAACGCATGACCCAAAACCTACAGGAAAGAGTTCCCAAATTTTGATTCTTCCAAGGGGAAGTAATATTGTCAGCCATTAGACTCAGGCCATCGAAGGCTCAACTACTGTCGTGCCATACCCTCCATCGTAATCCGTGCTTGATGCACGACTGCCAGTATAATGGTTTGGTTGTGGGTAGCAATTAGAAATGTCGCCGCCTTTGTCGGCCACCTATGTCAGGCCTTAATGCCTAAACTTGTGTTTAGGGAATGACCACTAGCGAACCCCACCTTTTTCATGACAGACCACCCTTTCAGGGTTTGGTCGTGACAATACGTGCATACGTTGTTCTACAGCCAATTCCGCCCGTGAGTGGTTGGATTTGGCTTCCACCAACCCGAGTCACTTTGGAACCCATCAAAAATCTACCCTTCCCTAGGATTCCCCCTTTACTGTGCATACTTGTGTTGCGCATGTAGTTTAGGTTAAAGGCACCGCCTTTGCGGCGTATGACGATTGAATGACTCCACCACTAAGCAATATGGTCGTTAAAGCCCTTGTTTGTCTCTCCTAATTTCGTGAGTATGCCGCAACCAAGCCCTCTGCCATGTTGTGAGGCTTTGACAATGCGTAATTGCTGTCGCTGGATGTAGTTCACGGTCTATTTTAACGTTTTGTGGCCAACAAATGTTTTAAACCATTGGCTGACCTCCAATCAGTCACCCCCCATTATGTGGTTGCTCTTGCCATTTCTAGTGGCACGACCTTATGTCTAGCTGTCTTAGTGTGCCCAACCTTTACTTCCAGCAAAATTAGTCTAACCTTATCAAGATTAATTCCAATATCTATGAAAATCCTCGAGACAACAACTCTCTCAGTGCAATACTTTTGGCCACCAATTTTGCCCTCAACGCCTCTACTATTGTGTGCTCGCCATCAAATTCCAATACTCATTCCCTTTTCAAAAACCCATGGTTTAGGCATCGTTTGGATGACACAAAGTGAAATCTGGAAAGTTATTTTTGGCTGAAATCGCTTTTTAAAAAATGAAGCAAAAACAGGTTATATTTGGATAAACATGATAGAAAATCAGCTTTACAAAAAAAGTTCTAAAAATCTTGTTTGGGTAGCCATTTATTACATATCATCTCTGTTATAAAAAATACCTACTCCGTCCTCAAATAATTAGAGGAAAAGGGGTCGGGTGGATGAGTGTGGTCATCAATGGCAGATGAGGGTAGTCATGGTGGGAGGAGAAGGGGAAAAATGTTATACTAAAGAGGAGAAAATGGAAGAGAGTTAGCACAAGAGAGAAGAAAAAAAATATGAGAGGGCAATCATGGTGGGAGGAGAAGGGGGAAGATGGTTTTATTGGATAGGAAAATGCGCGCATGTGAAAAGGAAAAAAATGTAAAAGAGTATTATAGCAAGAGAGAAGAGAAGGATAAAAATGTCACCTTGTGATATTTTTACCTTTTACGATATGCTTTTAACCGAACCCTCCTTAGGAGGAGAATTAGGTAGAAAGTGGTTGAAAAGAAAAAGAGAGTCAAAAATGTTTTTGAAACAAAGTGAAGTTTTTGGTTTAAATTGTCTAACCAAACAAGATTTATTTACAAAACAATAAAAAATAGGCAGAAATTAATTGCAAAGTATCATCCAAATGATGCCTTAATATGAGTCTTTTGTGTCCATATCCTCCAGAACCAACACCGGCAATGGCAGAGGTGTGGGAGAAGAGGTGCCCACATTCAGTCCCCTGGATTGTGCCATGGTGAGGACTAATGAAGGAGAAGAGCCCACTGGAAGGAGGAGACGACTGGCAAGGTTGTAGTAGACACGCTTAAGAAATTAGCCACAAGAAGAGGACATCAACACTAGAGGATCGAGGAGGAAGCTTCGTGTAAAATGAATCATGGAGGAATCTGATGATTCGACACCGTGAGTGCTTAATGTCTCATGCACTATGGTCCTTTCGTGAGTGGTGAAATACATAGTGCGATGCACACCAAAAATTTTCTCAGGGGAGTCAAAGTTCTTTGATTGACCCACGTGATTTTTGTTCATCCAGAAATTGCATTCTTTAATTAGAAAGGAGGCCCTTTAGCTTTTTGATGAATCTAGCTTGCATGACTAGAATCCGCAACCATGTTACATAAGGACCTAACATGGCACATAAAGTCCTAAGCATCCACGACTATGGATGTGAGGCCCCTATATATACTATGCCAAGATGTGTATGTACTACCATTGGTTATGAAGCCCCTAAAAACATTTTATTTATTTTAATGTGATAAGGGATAAAACATCTATTAATTTATTTATTTATTGCGAGCAAGAGATAAAGCATCTATGGTAGAGACTTGCTAAAAGCTCCAGATACTATATGAGAAAATAATCCTTTCAAATTTCATATAATTTTTGTTTATTGGAGATTGCATAGATTAAAAATGTATTTAGTCGAGTCCTTTTATCTTTTATTTTTCACCATCTTAGCAAAACCAAAAAATCATAAATTTCTTTTTTCACTTTGTTCTTTCATATTTCATTTGACAAAAAAAAAATTCCATATTAATAACTAGTAATTGGGTACTTAAAAAAGAGTATCTTATTTCCTTTTCTCTTAGATGTAAATTTCATTGATCAATAAAAATACCTATTTTTTTAAATATAACTATTAATATAGGACAGAGAGAGTATTTTGCTTTACTTGCCACATCAACTCCATTAGGACCTCACAATAAAGAGAGCTAACATCCTATAAGAAGAATGGATGATCGGATACAACAACAATAGAAAACAATGATATTTGGTCATTAATTTTTTAGCTGGCTGCCATATATCCTGCGGGAGCATGTCTTTGAATATTCAGGAGAATTCTAAAGTCATCTGCACCAATAATTTTAAATTTATCCAAAGTTAGGGCCTTGAAGAAGGAACTGAATATTAGATCTTGTAATTGTTTATTTTTTGGTAATAACTTTGTATTTGTTTATACTTACCTGTGTCTTCCACCAAATTTTTATTTTGGTATATGATATGTGTCAAGTAGGAATAGGTTTACTTCAGGATTCGTTCCATGACGATAATTTCTGGGTTTAAGTATGTTTACGCCTTGGAAATATTAATTGATGGTTTTGGCACTGTCTTCTTACTACTAGAGAGAGAAAGAGAGAGCAAAGGCTACATATATCCATCTTATTAGGCAATTTTAAGAGTACATCGTAAGGATGTAACAGAAATAGAAAAGACACAAGTACAGAATACAGAGTGCCCACGCAACCAGCTAGAGGGCCACTGGATCACACTTATTTTGTCGTCTGCATAAAGCTCCGTAAACCAACTAAGCCATTGCCTTATCATCTCACTTCACCCTGCCATCAAAATACACCAAAGAATAAAGAAGTTATTAGCATGCTAATTATAGTTCATAAATCCAAGTTAAATGCTTTGGCTGACATTAACAAAAAAAAAAGGTAAAAGCCCAAGTTCCTCATATAAATTGGTACTTATTCAAATAGGCTACTGTATTGGACTTAATGACATGCAACCCAACGACTCTAATGTAGACATGACAATATGTGCTATCTATCCTCCTTAAGGAAAAGAGAAAAACTCGTTATAGTACTTGGAGCAGTCGGTGGAGGGGCTGATCTTGTAGGGGATGCTGACCCCACATTTGCTCGGAAGCGTGGCTGCCAGGTCGGGCCTTATGCCGGAGATGCGAGCCGCAGCCATCTTAAGGCAGCCGCATGCGGCCTGGCGGTCCGGCGTCGTCTTAGCGGCAGAGTTGAGGCTCTGCACGCCACTGCAGCACTGGGGCCGGAGCGGCCCGCCGGAGCTGAGGTAGGTGATGCAGGGGGTCATGGCACTCACCACTTGCCCACAGCTCAGACCCTGGGCGTAAGGCGCGAGAACCACGACGCATGCAAGCAACATGCAAGCTACAAGGGCAGTGGCATGGAACCGAGCCATGGTGGATCACTAAGGTGCTGTGGAGCGGCTTGTAATGGTGGGTGCAAGGGGTATATATAGGGGATTGGTGAGGCAGAAGATGGTGGTTGGCCTTTAATGTGTTCAGTTCATGAATTCATTAGGGCTAGGTTTAAATGAGACCTATAACTGCAGATGCGTACATTCAAATAATAATAAGTAATATCATTAATCAAATTATTAATACTTTTAATGATAAATAGAAAGTACTAATTGCATGAGGGCTTTTATGAGAGGAAGAGTTTTAAATGCTTCCTACTTACCGTGAGCCTAGCTCTAAGCATAAAGAATTCCCTCGGCCATTCATTCATGAGATTGAAGGTGCACATAACATACATTATTATCAGTTTGATGCTAACGTGTACTAACATGTGCACCGTTGATCTTAATAATAAGCAATCCCAAAGTATTCTTTACACTAAGCTTATGGTGAACAAGAGCATGAAAAATTAACTCTTCCCTTGTGAAATAGGTGAATTATTGTTGGCCTAGGTTTGCAAATTAGCTGGCCGGAAGCTTTTGAGAACTGCCAAAAGAAACTGAATGGGGGGCCATACCCACACTTAACATGGTCTGGAAAGCCATCTAGTGGAGATACGGTGTAAAGAAGAAGAAGAAAAAGAAAGCTCTGAAGGTGGAACGTTCATACTTCTTAGAGGACTTGTATATCGATCAAGTAGTTCACAGTGGAAATATGGAAGCAGAGCTCGTTAGTGGGGAAACGCTCTTCAATTGGTCAAGCGGTGGAGCATGGGCATACTCTCTACTACCATACCAAAGTACCCATTGTGGTGATGTTACAGGTGTGGGCAGGTGAACTGGTGATGAGACCGGTATGGGTCGAATGAAGAAAAAAATAAAACAATAAAAATTAGGTAAAATTTACGAGACCTCCTTTGATTGGTCTTTAATTAAACATATGCCCTCTCTTACTTTTTTCTTTCACATAACTTCCTTTTCAAAAATTATATAAGGATTACTAATTCCCCCCCCCCCCCCCCCTTTTTTTTTCATACACCCATTGTTAGAAAATGATATCAAAACCCCTTAGGGTTCGCCTTTCCTTCCTAGTTTAATTTAAGGGTTTAAAATAAAGTTCCCCTTTTCCAAGCTGCAGCGGTTGCGTCTTCCCGAACTTGGCCGCAGATAGGTCACGGACCGTAAAGGCTTGGCCTCAACCAGATCTATTAGCCTTGGCACAATCACTAAAGGTGGCACCAAAAGTGCAGTTCGTTTTTCTGACAAAAAAAATGCAGTAAGATTTGAAATTTATTATAGTATGGAAAAAAGGTAATTTTGTCTTTGAGCAAAACTTGTCCATATGTGAAAATCATTTTACAATACAGTTTTTGGTAATTTTGAAAAGTTTTATCAACTTATTTGACATTGCCTCTAGAAAAATTGTTGTGAATCTTCTTTAACCCTAGCCCTAACAAATCAAAAGATCATACACAAAGTAAACATGTTCCTAACATCATGTTATCGAAAAAAATCCCTACTATCAATCAATAGGAAAATTACCAAGTTCCACTTAGGGTCTAATATTTGATCATTATTAGAAAAAAGTCCCTACTATCAATCAATAAGAAAATTACCAAGTTTGATTTATGGTTCAATATTTGATAATTTTGAATGGTGCTGGTAATTATTGACTAACCACCCATTTGATACACCTGGGCACTTAACTCAAAAGGTCTTGTTTATCTGAATACGTCAAGCATAATTTTCTAGCTGATGCAATCCAACATCTTTTTTGTAGTATTTGGTTTGATGTAGTGAATTGTATCTAATCATATCAAATGGCCTCATTCAGTTTTAAGGAGTCACTTTAGAAGCGGATTTTCAGTAGTAGGATATGATTCAACCATTTAAATAAGCCTTCAATCATACATATTATGTTGAAAATATTTGAATTGTTGCCCCTCCATTTAGGCAGTAACCAGTCAGATGCTCTTCTGTGTTAGCATTAGAGTTAACAAATGAAATCTACGCCAAAAGAAAAGTTACCGATTTGTGAAGCATCCATGATAAAGCTAAAACTTGGTGATGTTATTAAGGAACGATATTATTGAAGAGTTAAGTTGAAGAAAGGGTAAGAGTCGGAGAAAGGGTAAGGTTTAACATGCCTAGTTGTAAAAGACAAATTCTATATTGACTAATTCCATGATAAAAGTACAAGTAAATCCAAATATAGTAGACTTATCTCGAATCAAAGAACTAGGGTATTTTGAAAATTGAAGACAAGCTTTGAAGATGAAGATTGATGTCCCGAAGATTTCAAGTCAAATGGATGTTACATGTGATTCAAAAATTAACCAAAGAAACAACAAAGTTATATTTCATATTTAGACTTTATTTCAAATAGTTTTAGAAAGTAAAAAATGTCACTGGTAGTTAAGCCAAAGAGTTTAAAATTAAAACAAAGTTCAAGTTGTATGGTTGACTGAATGTTCACAATGTATGTAAAATAGTCTCTGCCCAATTGTTCAACATCTGGATTCAAATGGGATGCTCAAGCTTTAACATTTTATGTGACCAAAGTTACAACCAAGGTTCAACTAGATGCACACCCATAAGTTTATGTCAATTAGGGCCTTCCAGAAAATTGTCAGTTTCAGTTTCATTTTGACCAACTTAGGAATTGACTTACTAGGCGTACAAGTTTGTTGTTCCCTTAAATTTTTACATAGAGAGAGAGCACCATATTGCTTAAAAAACTCTAGAGGTCAATTTTTCTCTCGGAGTCTTAGACTCTCATTTAAACTCTCTTGATTTAGTTTTATTTTGATTGATGGTTCACTAATATGAATCTATCATTTTTTCTTGAGTATGTTGCTTATATGATTGAGAGGGAATTGAATGCTTTCACTTACACCTTAAAGCTATCTTCTTTCAACTACTTTGTTAGACATTGTTTTTTATTGAAGGAGAATTGAAGTTTCTCTAGTGGAATTCGAAGAAGCACGCATTGTTAAAGAAGGACAAGAAAAAAACATGACATATGGAAGTCAAAGGATTTTTTTACTACGGAGCATGAAGTGAAGATTGTTTTGAAGCAAATCAAGGGTTTGATTGTACTTAAGGCAATCTTGTACTCTTCATCATAGTGGAATTTAAACACTGGACAAGGTCCCGTGGTTTTTCTCGATAGGGTTTTCTATGAAAAATATGGTGTCCTTGCATGATTTGAGTTACTTTGTTTTACTACCATTTATTGCTTTAATATTGAGTGATTGATAGAAGTAGGTGTTGCTGAATAGAGTAATTTGTGAATGTGCTTAGTTACCATCTTATAGTCCATATTATCGATTACTAAATAAACATTATGCTTTAGTTAGCTTACCACCTAATAGCTATCTAGGTCACACACTTTCATTAGTGAGAAGTTGTTTGGACGTGTTTCATTGGTGACTATACTCACAAACATGGTTAGGCTTTGTTATTATTTTGCGAGCAATTCTTCAAATTTTCCACCCCCTTCTAACATCTCCACCTTCATTTTGTTGTAGCCTTTCATTGTTCTGCAGGTGTATACATGGTTTCAATCGTATGAGCCTCTTCCTTTGTCATTTACTTTCTCCATTTCATTTTTTTTAACCCACTAAATATGTTGTTTTCCTTTCTTTCAAGTACTTTTTTAGTTTCCTCTTCTCTTTTTTTCCTCTTCTCCTTTGTTTGTTGCATATTTTATATTCCTTTCTCTTCTTTCTAATTTCTCTCTCTCTCTCTCTTTTGGTTTTACATATTTTTCTTCTTTTTATTTCCTTTGTCTTCCTTCTATTTTTCTTTGTTCTTCTTCTTCTTATTTCTTTTATTGTGTTGGCATCCTGTTTACCCCATTCTTTACTCTACCTATACTATCCTAGTTGAACCTCAATTCCTTTGTTCATCGACCATGTTGTCCCCTTCCTAAGAATAGTTCATTCTCTTTATAATGTTAACTGACGCTTCCTTTATTGTATACATACTATGTTTTTATGTTTTCCTCTCCATTAGTCTGCTCTTCCTATAGACCCCAATCTCATCATTCATTCTCATTCTCTTGTTATGGATCTTTCCTCCTCTCTCCTTAATATCTTTTGTTGGTGGGTGTAGGTATAACTTCATGGAGTAGAGTTTCCACCAGAGTTACCTCCTCCACTATAGTGCCTTATCCACTCTTCGAGGTAGTTGAGGATCTTATGTTTTGATGATTGTAAGATAGTAATTCTAACTTATTATGTTCTTATAAGAAGCTATCAATTGATTATGTGGAAAGGTAGATCATTTGTTTTGCAAGTTGATTGAAAGCTAATGATTGGTAAACCATCAATTACTCAATTAGAGACTATTCATTAACCACTACAATGGAAATTGTTGAGACCTATGAAGGATTGGTCAAACAATAGTCTATTAGTCCAAACTGCTACATCAATAGATTGGATCCGTCAAGATGTTCAATTACAATAGTTTTACATGTGGTCTACCTATCTAGAATGCAAAGAATCATAGAAGTTTTAAAATTAACCTTGAGAGAACAATGGTGTACTGATGGACAACATTGGATCAATCAAAAGACTCTGTCGAAAGTGTCTTTGAAGTTGCAATCTCAAAATTTTCTGTACAAATGGACAACACAAGAGAGATTGGTACATTCTATTAGAACAATTCCCAAGGATCAATCTCACGATAGTCTACAAGATATCAAAAGAATATGTAAGAATGCTTCCTAAAGGATCAATGTCTTGGACTCTTATTGGTCTACTGCATGCATGAGATCAATTACAAATAAGAGAATTGGAAGAATGGTTTCCTATCAGTCAACTAATTGGCCAACAAATATAAATTCAAAAGAAATTGCTTTCATTTCTTTGTCCTAAATCAAAGGACAATAACTACTTGATGCCAAGGAATCTCTACAATGTCTCTTTGGATCTTTTTTGCTACAAAGAGGAAAGGAGAAGGTTGGTCTCATCTATAATACTCCACATATATAGGCTATCCAAGTCCCTCATTAATTCCTTGAGCCATCAATTGCATACTATATCATTAAAAAATCATTTGGGGAGTCATAGGTATCATAACATATTTTTTCAAATATCTTTTCAAAGAAAATACATCAATTGTTTTTTTAAACCAAATCCAAACAAGTGTATTAAATAAAATCCAATCTATGATCATTGTTTTCTAACATAGATATGAATAAAAAACCATTATTATATATCCATAATGATATTTTAAATGCATTAAAACTGAGTTAGATCTCATTATTGTGCAAGTTTGATAACTATCTAGAAATAACTAATTATAGTATAAATTGACATCTCATGTGCCTTATTAAAAACTACTGAAAATAAAGCAATAAGCAAATCCTACTATGCTACATATATCCTCATTCTCACACAGTCCTGTTAACAAAAAATTAGATAACTACTCCTTTATGTTGGTAATAATCTTTTTAATAGTACATTATCCTTTACTATTAATTGTCAAACCTTAGCTAGTCTAAGGTGTATCACAACCCCAAATTATACAGATAATATAACTTTGGAACATGGCAATTGTGAATTAGAATTCTCTTCTTCCGGTCTCATGCCCAAGGATGTATCATGTGCAAAAGGAACAATCATGATACTATGCAATTTGCACATTAGCATGTGCCCAAAAAAGTGAGCTGTGAAGCCCAATAAGGGAAGTACAATATGCACATCAAAACTCTTTTAAATGCTTATACTTAATAATTTATTTAAAATTTAAAGCACAACATCAATCATTACAAGAACTTACCTAAATCTTGATCTTATTTAAAGAACCTTAATTAAAATCATGCACAAGGCCATGTATAATTCTGCCATGATTCCATATATCATCCAAATATAAAGATGTTCCAATTCACCATATTCTCTCCTTTGAAGTGCCAAATAAACGCATAAACCAATCCTCTCGTCTTGCGATTCACAAGCACATGGTATTATCGAGTTACAATGGGATAAGATGGAACTATAACAACACAAGGGAATTTGAGACTATGCATCCCTAGTCAATTTACCCTTATCCTCCTGTTGAAGTAAATAAAGAATCCTTGACACTTTAAAACATCTACATCTTAACATTTTTCAATGCATTGTCCTAACTAATATATTTTTTGGACTTGCCACAATCACCAGCTATTGGTTAGTGACTAACTAAGTACCCAACAAGACTTAATGTCTATATGCCTCTCCATGTAGGGGTTTGCATTGATTCTTGGTGTAACACCCAAAATTTTTATCAACAAATTTTTTTCAAAACATTGGATTATTGGTAATATTGAGGAGTCGATGGTCATGTTGACCATCAACGGTTATACAGAATCATCGGTAATACATTGATGCATCGATGGATTGAATACAAAATCATTAGAAGTAGGAATCATGGGTAGTTATGTGATTTTAGACGAAATCAGTTGGTTGCACACTTTAAAACTCCATGAATTGCTTTGGAAAATGACACTTTTTAGGGTGAAAAACTAGAAAATGATCTTGAGAGAGAAGAAGCCAAGGACCAAAGCGAATTAGAAGAGAAAACAATAAAAGGAGACATAAAAGGAATTGAGAGAGAGTTTTCATCGAAATCTTACAAACCCAAAAAAGAACCGTCCAAGGATTTTTGTGTTGAAGAGGTAGGATGACCTCACTTTCACTTCAGGTTAAAAAATCACGAAGTGCAAATTTAAATATAAATAAATTGGTTTTATATGTATGGTTTTATGATGAGTTTGTATATGGTGCACTAAGTAGCAACAACATTGTGGTTTAGGCTTTGACCATGGTGCAAGTGAAAGTTGGTTGGTGCACTAAGCATCACATCAAACATAATTAACCATCAATTCCAATTAGGTTAACAAATTTCAAAATTAAACTAATCTATCAATTTACTACATATACATCACGCACAATTCATCTAAACCCTAATCCACGTGAATCATAAAAATTTGATACAAATAAAGTGTAACGCCCGAGATTTTTCATCCCTTTTTCTCAAAACTCATAGAATTTTTTTTTTCTTTCCATAAATCGGAGTCAAAACGATAAAATCAAAACCTGTTTATAATTTAAAACATCATACGGTTAAACATCGTACTACCAAATCAAATATCCTCAGGCGCTACTCGAAAACACACGTACGAATAAATTTGCTATGATCATAGACTTTTAAATACAAATCCCTCTCCCAGGCATCCCTGAGTACAAGTCCCATAACAGTCCACTGACTGATCCAAATGAAAGTCCAGAATAACATCTTGTGTTCTCATCTCACCCAATACAGCATATCGTGGCACAAATTACTCGCAGTGAGTAAAGCAGATACCTGAGTCAACGGGAATCAATCCACCGTTGAAACGAGTGTCCATCACCAGGAGCTCTCCGCACAACCTGCAAAACCTCTCGTACAACGGGGCTAAAAGAAGTAGGGTGAGTATTTTCATACTCAGTAGGAAAATACCCAGTAGGGGAAACCCCAAACGGTGAACTCACAAGTTCATAATCACATGCGTCATGCAACTCAAACATGAAGCAGAAGCATATCAATATCATGCTCAAATTCATACAAACATGCCAAATGCACCAACGTGCCACAGACATACCGAAGGCACCATCGTGCCAAAATCATACCGAATCAAACTTATACAAACACCCTTATCCAGGGTCATGCAACTCACTCGTACCACCGTACGCATACTCATACAACATACGCATACTTGTACGACCTTACTTGTACAATCGTATGCTCACTCATACAGCTTACACATACATGTACGACCTTACTCGTACAATCAGACTCGTACGACCTCACTCGTACAGTCTGCACAAAATCATACTTACTGTCTTACTCAGAAACATATTCTCACAATCGCACCCATACTCTTACAGTCGTGCGCATACTCATACGCTTACAATCTTACTCATCCTCATACACTTACAGTCCTGCTCATACTCATACGCTTACAGTCCTGCTCATACACATACTGTCGTACTCACACTCATACAGTCGAACTCGTACACATAATCATACACATATCAACGACCACTGAAGCTCATTACAACTAATAAACTCCAGCGTCGAAATGGAAAAGAATGCCACTGGGGCAACACCTTAACCTCCGGGGAGTGACTAGACGCCATGGACTTTTTCGAAGGTAAGGCACACCAATGCTCATGGGGCACTAGATCAAACAGGTAAGAGTAGATCCATGATACTACTTACCTGAGCGCGCAAACATAAACACCCACACATAAGGGGTCATACAGTTGCCCACCATAATGGGTCTTATAGTGCCATAGAATCGCCCACCATAATGGGTCTTATAGTGCCAGAGAATTGCCCACCATAATGGGTCTTATAGTGCCATTGCCACTCTTGGGCAGAAAACATACAGTGCCACTTGGGCAGAAACATACAGTGCCACCCTTGGGCAGAATCATACAACGCTCTCAACAGAGCATCAAATGTCTGGGCTTACACAGCACACAGACCAAATCAGAAACATACGTTGCTCTCAGCAGAGCATCAGACGTTCGGGCTTCATACAGCACGCAGACAAAGTCAGAAACGTACATCGCTCTCAACAGAGCATCAAAAGTCTGGGCTTATACAGCACGCAGACCAAAACAGAAACAACATCGCTCTCAGCAGAGCATCAGACGTCCGGTGCTCTATACAGCACATAGACAACATCCCGCAGGATAAACACCATGGCAAGACATGATAAAAGCTCAGCCGACTCATTAGCGGCCAGATCAAACACGGAACTTAATCCGTCGAACCCTCAGGTCTCAAACTCACAACGCTATCATTAGCTGTGCTTATAATTCAAGTTTGAATTAAGTACATTATGCGGTACAATTATGCCACACAAACTCACAGTCCTCGACTGGTCAAACTGAAGCTGAGCCCGATCGAAACCCAAGTTCGTCAGGGCAGCAGACTTCACTTACCCGTCCACATCATGGACAAAACTCATCGTACACCAAACCCTTACAGTCTTACACTTTGCCATCCATCTTATGGCCAAAACCTCTTACACTGACATCCTCAAATAACGCTCCTTAGAGCCAACCCAGTTGTCGCCCTCTTACTTATATCTCACTTATTATACTTACTTTTCACTTCATAATCTGTACGTTATGCTTGTACAATTATGAACACTCTTACTGTCTGACAAACGCCCAACATACAATCCAACCCAAACCGATCCATTCTAATCCTTGCCCGTCATACTCATATCCTCTGTCCTCTGTCATATGTTTACACAACTGTATCCAAATTTAGACAGAGCTTTTGTCACCTCTTACTGTCCATCGCCCATACTTCTGCCCACATACACTTACACATATCCAAAGCATAGGCAAATTGCCATCATACATACGTATGTCCCACACATACGTATAACATACACATACGGTCATACATACATAACTTACAAACATGCATGCTAGCCATCACTAGCACATGCATCCACACGTCAAACATGCACGCTAGCCATCACTAGCATATGCACAGACATTCATACATACTCCAAACATGCACGCTAGCCATCACTAGCACATGCATACATTCATACATACTTGAAACATGCACGCTAGCCATCACTAGCACATGCATAATCCATACGTACTTCAAACATGCATACACATACGTAGCATACTGACATATTTGCTAGCCATCACTAGCGCATACATAATCCACATCCATAAAACATGCATACATCTCATGCATATCAATCATACCATACAATCATGCTTACACGCACATCATGCAATCGGATCGTTACTTAACATCCAAGCATGGAATCATACAATCCTAGCATGCTACTACTCATTCAAAGCATGCTTCATGAATTTACGAGTTCAAAGCTCCCCTACCTCGTAATCATGACGTTCGATGGCGAGCACACGACGGTGGCGGCGTCGGCGGCGGAGTTGGCGGTTAAAACCGTTCTTGGCTGAGAGAGCTGCTGTCCCGAGGGTTTTAGGATGCGCCAGAACTATCACGGCCAAACAGAGTGTCAGAAATCAATGCGGTAAAACCCGCGATCCACGGCGGCACACTAGGGCGGCCGGGAGAAATATCGTGCCAACATAAGTGGCGGTGGGATCAGATGTCAAGGGTGTACACTCTAAAGATCGGCCGGTGGCTAAAACGTGCTCAGCCGGCCACAAAGACGTCGAAATCGGCCGTGGACAGCACCCAACGGCGACGATTTCGGTCAACAAAGGCCCACATACGGGCGGAGAGCATGGGGCAACGCTCAAGAACCAAAGGAGAGGTGGAGGACAGCTCTAGTGGTCAACTCCACTCGGTGGCAAAGCCAACCGATGGTCAGGCAGCACGAATGCGGTGCCTAAACCCAGAAGTACACGCGTGGCTACATGCGCACGCGGCCCAAAAGAGCGGGGGAGAGGGCTGAAAAGAGGCAACCCAGGGCCCACAAAATCCAACAGGGCTAAGGCCCTTAGCTGTGGCTAATCAAAGCGGCGACATCGCCGATCGCCACCCACAACCAAAACCCATGGTGCGGGCAGCTGTGCATCTCGCACGGTATAGGGAAAATGACAAGCGGCCCATTCCGAGCGGAACAATAATCGGGCCAAGTGGGGCTGACCCTCACTGGCGCCGAGCCGGGGCAAAGCCCACGATGGCCAAGTCACCCTCACCCGCCAATGATGGCGGCACCAGCCCACTGGAAAATCCACCCACAGTACCGCACAAATCGGACTGGGCGGAGCAGAGGACGGCAGAGGGGATGGAACCGGGCTGGGTAGGGTGGTCCACAGCCCTTCGCCGGACCAAGGCGAGGCTGGATGGGGGTCGTGTCGGCCACAGATCATTGCCGGCGGCCTCCGTTTCACGAAACAGATCGCTGGCGGAAAATAGGGTAGGGAAACATCCACTGGGCGGCGGTGCAGAGGCCCCCTACGGCCGGGAGGAGTGGCTCCTCGCCATCACCGGATCAAGGCGGTGCCGAATCGGGGTCTGGATGGCCGTTGTCAGCTCACGATGGTGACTGACACAGGGAACCAGCAGAATGGAGCTCGGAACAGTGAAAAAGGGAGAGGCCGGAGCTGTGTGGGCTGGGCGGAGGAGAAATCGGCCAGGGAGAGGTGGCTCAATCACGTCGCCGGACCAAGGCCGGGCCGGACGGAGCACAGCCGGCCGTGGCTCGCCGCCGGCGGCCACGAAATTGTCCAAACAGTTCCGGCGAAAACAGAGCAGAGAGGGGGAATTGGGACGGGGCGGCGGAACGGAGGCCCACCGGGCCGGGAGGAGTGGCTCCTCGCCGTCGCCGGCCCGGGGCGGAGCCGTGGCTGGCCGGTCGGGCCGTGCCGGCCCGTGGCGGCGGCGGAACGGCAATACACAGTGAGGGCGAAAAAATAGGGCAGCAGAGAGAGGGAGCGGGACGGCGGAGCTGAGGCCGTCCGGGGCCGGGGGGAGTGTCCTCCCACCGTCGCCGGCCCATGGCGGCGGCGGAATCAAAAAAACACTGTGGGGAGGCTAACCGGAAAAAGTAGGGGCAGAGTGGCTGTGGGGCTGGGACGGCGGCTCCCCTGCCGTCGCACGGCCAAGGCGGAGCCGGTGCGGTGGTCCAGCGGCCGGTGGCGGCCGGGCACAGGGATAAGGCGGAAATGGGGGGGGGCGGCGGTACTGTTCATCCAGCCAGTGGATCGGGATCGCGATCCCGATCCCTCTTTTTTATTTTCTTTTATTTATTTTTTCCAAATGTACGCTCAACGCGCGTTAACCCACTAGTTACGCTTCGAACCTCCAAAATTCGCGCCGTAAGCGCGCAGCGAGGCCCGTGGCCTGCGACTAAGCCCCACACCCGACTCTACGGGTGTAAATACGGAGGAAATACACAGATATGCATACGCTGAAACGTCACATTTTTCTGCCGAAAATGACCAGAAAAATCCCAGAAAAATCCCAGAAAATCGTAGAAAAATCAGGGACCTTACATAAAGCTAGCAATCATACACAAGGATTTTCACGTGGAAAACCTTATCTAGGGAAGAACCACGGGACCTTGTCTAACCTCTTAAAATTGCACTATGAAATAGAGAGTTTTGCAAGATCTACCTTCCCAGGTTTTAAGTACTATAAATAGAGAACCTTGATGGCCTTCACTTCACTTCATGCTTCACCAATGTCCATGACATGTATCTATCGTGATCACTATTTACACCAACACATGATCCTCTTTGGATGTCCACCAAAGATGATCAACGAATCGTAGTCTAGTCATACAGGAAATCAAAAGGGAAAATCTTGAAACTTTAAAATAAGGTGTAAAAGTGAACTCTTCACACAATCTTCAAAGCAATAGAATAGGAACTCCACAACTCTAGGAAGATTGTTGATTCAAGGGAATAGAAATTGCCGATCAAACATTCTTTTGAATCAAGAGTTTTTCATCAAGAAGGATTACATAAGAGAGTGCCTAGATTAAAATTAGGGCTTTAATGGCAATAGCATAGCCTCCTCTACTTCTACTTTCATTTCTTAAAAGAAAAAATATGTAAAAGTCACTTTAATTTCTCCACCAAAGTGCATCCAAACGCCCCCTTTGTGAGAAGGTTTATTATTCAATAGTTAACCTACCCTATTTTTTTCTATTTATTCAGCCCAAGACTGGCCTCGATTCAAGGTTTAATGCAATTTGTTTATATACCCAAGCTAATAGGAAGAAACAACCTAGGCACGTAAGTTGGCAAGTTATGTGTTAGAAGACCCGAACCCACATTGTGGGTTATCTTACCTACCCAATTGCCCATAAAGAATTCAAGGAGGAATTGTCTACCTAACTGAGACTACTGTGCCCCCCAAGGACTACCAAAAAACCATTGGTGCCAGCAACCAAACCTAAAACTCTCTCTCACTCTCTTTTTCTTTTTGAGCATAACCATGGTGGTAACTTTGCTTCTGACAAAGATTTTCCTATTCCTCTTGGTACTGTATTACTCCCCTAGTCTTGGGTGTTGGTTTGTGAACTATGTGTATGTGGCATGGACAAACTAGGAAAAATAAAATGTCTCTAACTCGTAATTAAGTTACAAGATTTATCTTTCCCTTTTTTAAACAAAATACTCGCAGATTTTGTTCATATCAACATGCCTAATTCCAATATATTCTAACAAAAATTTGCAATCATATCAACAAGCAACACAAAAGAATTTTTTAAATGGCAGCCCAATTAGGGAAAAACTACATGTACTTTGTCTAGATTAAATATGCACTATATAAACTTAAAATTATAAAATCACCTATTACAAAGAATAAAAACTCTTTTTTCTTCAAATGGATTGTTCTTCACACCACTCTTGAATTTTGAATTAACTATTCATTGGTTGTTTACCGTAACTAGTTCAATCTTCTCCTCTTTGTGCTTTTCAATCAAAGTAGATCTTTCATCTCCTTCCTTTGGAATAAATTTTCTATTCTCCTTGATTTTCTCAATAATAATTTTCATCAAATAACATATCTCACATGTGTTTATGTGTTCTCATCTCTCCTCTAATCACTCTTTTGATTAAGGTAAACAAATTTTCCCTCTAGAAGACTAATTCTCTCAAAATTCCATTAGAGCAACTCCACACAAGCTCTCTAATTTTTCTAAGTTATCTCTCTTTCTTCATCACTTCCTAAATCCTTTTTACAGACCCCAAAGTTTCTAAAGGAATATGACTCCAAGTAGGAATCTAAACCAAGTCGAAAAAACTTAAACTAGATAACTCTTCACTCCATTGATTGATTGTTTCATATGGCGATTGATCAATCCATGTTCCTATTTATTACGACTCTTCCATCGATTGATCTCTCGACTCACTAATCAATCAATAAACTCTGAGCTTCGCTTAATAAAGGGTATTTTCAGGTACTGATCGATCGTACTTAGAAGCGATCAATCAATCTTCTATATTTTGAAGATTTTATTATAACTCATCACTGATCGATCGTCTTTGTTCAGGGATCAATTGTTATGAACAAAATTTTGTTTTTCTAATATAATAATCTTCAATTTTTACCATTCTTTTACTTAAGGTCTCTTTTACCCTAAACTGTGTAAATGTGATGTATGTGCATATTTTTACTTGACGATACATAGATTTGAGTCTTCCTTTAGCTCCACCTTTAGAAATTAATCTTTAAACTTAAATAGATTCTGAATTATACATTAATGTCATTATTTTGATTACGGAGATAAGTCAATATATGATATAAGGACACTTATATTCTTACACTAGGCTACCACCGAAAATCTGCTGCATGAAGAGATTGTATGGGAGTCCATACCATGTCTCGATGTGTGGTCCAAACTTAACAGCTTTACTCCCCTCATATATTTATACATTAATTTATGAATTAATGTATTTTTGCTATTAAATAAATTGAAAAAATTTGAGAAAATTACAAAATAATTTAATAAATGGCCAAAATATCTTGGATGCTGCAATAGGCAAATTAATTATCTTGTATTTTCCACATGTCTTTTAGTGAATATCATTGTATATTGAGCATGAGAAGAGATTGAGATTGTTAAATTAGCCTAGATGAAGCATTCTCATTTTAAGGAAAGCCAACCACAAAGAGAAATCTAGAAGGGGAGAGAAATTACCTCCTAAAATGTTTTTAAAGGAGTTCAATATGTCATTCAGTATGATGTAAGAGAAAAAATGATTGCCTTATGTAAGTGTGGCTATCACTATGAAAGGGCTGAAGCACAATTAAATTTGGAATGGTCACAATAGCAGCAATCACCTCTCAAAGAGTAATTTAAATACTCTCTCCATCCCATATTAATAGTCCATTTGGTTTTTCAAAATGAACTAAAATTAGTTCATTTTGAAAAACCAAATCGGAGAGAGGTAGTATAAAGAAACTAATACCTCCTTAATTATGGCAACATAGAACCTAGTGTTGAAACTAAAACTCCACACTAGAAAGTCGATGTAGCTTCTTTCACATTGAAGAGACCTGAACCACCATAAAAATCTTCATGCCTTCTAGTTTTTTATTCTACACTTTATTATTTGGCACTAACACCCTCATTTTATATATTTTTCATATTCCTTTGGGGTTATTAACCTTTGAGGGAATTATTTCCAAAATACCCCCACCATCCCATATTAATAGCTCCATTTATAAAAATAGTTATTCTTATTGAATGGTGGAATCTACGGCTAAGAGGATGAAAACATAGTTTCTGAGTTGTTTTTTTTAAGTCATTAAACACTTAAATAAAGCCAAATGAATTTATTAATATGGGACCGAAGGAGTATACACTTAGTTTTCAAAGTTCCTCCCTCCCCAACACCACCACGAAGTCAGTATAATCTAGAGTGGACCAACATTAGTTCCTTTTCAGAGGTCCCTGGTTAATGCAGTCAAAATTTTCCATTACTGAAATGAAAACCCAATTGTCCATGTTTTGGATGAAGTCTCTATAGTTACATTTTCCTTTAGTCCTACTTGGACTTTCGTTACCTTTTGGCAGGTGTTCCAGGTGTTTTTTCTATCATCTATCGACGTTTGTCTGACACCTTGGAGGTTGCCCTTGGCATTTGGGTTTGAGGGCTGATGCAAGAGAGGCCATTTTTATGTGGTGCCATTAGTTTGGATGCTCTTTCTTCTTGTGTCTGTGAATTGTGTTAGATGTGTTTCGTTTGTGTAACTCGTGATGTTGTTAAGTTTTACATCTTTCATGAGCTTCCCGTGGTCTACTTTGTCTAGTAAGCAATTAGTAGCTTCTAATGTGTGCTCCATCTATCCTAGTGTCCTACATTATTAGTTACATTTATATTTTCTAAATGAACTAAAATTAATTTATTTTGAAAAAAATGTCACTATTAGTTTGGGACCCTACCCCCATTCCGCAGATGGAGCCTCTTCCTATGAAGAAAAAGAGAGTTAATTTGACAAAAAGCTTGTACTTCATTATTACTTAGGTAATCTGGCAAACAAGCAAATTTGGCTTACTACAAGAAAAAAAAATATTAGTGATGCTTAAAAATCATCACTAAATACATTGAAATAAGTATTGTTCGTACTACCATAAGCAATGCATATAAAAAAGCGTTGCTCATAGTACTACTATTAGCGATGAATTTTCTTTGCGTCACTAATATAAGTTTTTTTGTGACATTGTTAATAGTAAATTTTTAGCGACACTTGTTATGAAATATTTCTAATAATATTAATTTAAAAAATGATATTAGCAATATTTTTAAAATGTCGCTAATAAAATAAAAATTGTTATCCATAAATAAGTGTCGCTAATAATTGTTATTAGCGATGCTTTATAAATCGTCACTAATACAGAAGTTTTAAAAATAAATATTAGAAACTCTTTGCATCACTAATAAGAAAAAAAATATTTTGTGACGCTTTTAAATGCATCGATAATAAGA
Organism: Saururus chinensis; assembly: GCA_035235625.1. Lineage (NCBI taxonomy): Eukaryota > Viridiplantae > Streptophyta > Magnoliopsida > Piperales > Saururaceae > Saururus > Saururus chinensis. Next base: position 29,938,589 of record CP141142.1, read on the forward strand.
AAAAAATTTAAATTTATAACCCGCCTCCAGAGGGGGAGCTAGGCCGGGGGAAGAGGGGGAGGGGCACCGGACATTGGTGCCCCGAAGCCCCTCTTCCTGCTAGCAGTGGGGGGAACAAGGGGGTGGGGGGTGCATTGGAGTAGAGTCAGATTCCCCCCCCCCCCCCCCCCCCCCTCTCTGTCTCTCTCTTTTCTCTCACTCTCCCTCCTTGTCTCTCAATCTCCTCTATCTCATCTCTTTCTCTCTCTTCTGTCTTTGCTCTCTCTCCCTCTCTTCTCTCTCACAATACTTTATTTATTATATATTATAAATTAAAATAATTAATATTAAAAGATTCTTGGTATTTGCCACGCATGGAGCTATGCTTCAAAAATACTCAAGGATATTTGTGATGCATACATTTAAGCGTTGCAAATACCTTTGAGTATTTGCGAAGCATAGCTCTATGTATAGCAAATACATTGGGCATTTGCAACGCATAGAGCTGTGAGTTGCAAGTGCTCTCTCTTCTCTCTCTCTTCTCTTTCTCTCTCTTCTCTCTCTCCCCTCTCTCTCATCTCTCTCTCCTCTCCCCCTCTACCCCTACTACTCTCACTTTCTCTCTTCTCACTCCTCTATCTCCCTCTCTTCTCTCTCACAATGTTTTATTTATTATATATTCTAAATTTAAAATATTAAATAAAATTCTTTGTATGTGCAACACACAGAGCTATGCGTCACAAATACTCAAGGGTATTTGTGACATATACATCTAAGCATCGCAAACACCTTTGAATATTTGCGACACATAGCTCTATGCGTCCCAAATACTCTCTCCCTCTCTCTTTTCACTCTCTCTCCTCTCTCACTTCTCTCTCTCCCCGCTCTCACTTCTCTCTCCCTCTCCTCTCTTATCTCTCTCTCTTGTCTTTCTCTCCCCACTCTCTCTTGTCTTTCTCTCTCTATTCTCTCTCTCCCTCTACCTCTGTAACGCCCGAGATTTTTCATATATTTTCCTTAAAATTCATGAAAAAGTTTTGCAATATAACATTTGTAAATCGGAGGAAAAATGACGAAATCAAAACCTGATAAAATAGTTTACAATTTAAAACACTAAACATCAATTTTTCATCTCAATATTTTCATCATAGGGTCAAACATCGTACGGCCAAAGCAAATATCCTCAAGCGCTACTAAAAAACACACGTACGACTAAATTGCTATGATCATAGACTTTAAATACAACTCTCCCAGGCATCCCTGAGTGTAAGTCCCATAACAGTCCACAGTCTAATCCGAACGAAAGTTCAAAATATATAAACACTTGTTTTCTCATCTCACCCAATACATTAGATCGTGGCACAAATAAACTCGCAGTGAATGAAGCATATACTCGAGTCAACGAGAATCAATCCACCGCTGAAATGAACATCTATCTCCAGGAGCTCTCTATACAAACTTGCAAAACCTCTAGTACAACGGGGCTAAAAAGTAGGGTAATGAGTATTTTCATACTCAGTAGGAAAATACCGAGTAGGGGAATCCAAAATAGTGAACTCACTAAGTTCATAAATACATGCTTTCATGCAACTCAAACATGAAGTAGTCAACATAATATAATTATAATCACGCACATACGCATACAGTCATACCAAATGCACCATCGTGCCAAAATCATACCATCAAATTAAACTTACACAAGCACCCTTATTCAGGGTCTTACAAACTTACTTGTACCACTATACGCTTATTCATACAACATACGCATACTTGAACGACCTTACTCGTACAGTCATATGCTTACTCATATAGCTTACAAATACTTGTGTGACCTTACTCGTACAGTCATACTCGTACGACCTTACTCGTACAACTTACACAAAATCACACTTACTGTCTTACTCAGAAACATACTCTTACAATCATACTCATACTCTTATAGTCATGCTTATACTCATACTCTTACAGCCATGCTCATACGCATACTCTTACAGTCGTGCTCTTACTATTGACCACTGAAGCTCATTACAACTAATAAGCTCCAACGTCGAATGGAAAATAATGCCACTCGGGCAACACCTTAACCTCTGAGGAGTGACTAGACGCCATGGACTTTTCCAAAGGTAAGGCACACCAATGCACATGGGGCACTAGATCAAACAGGTAAGAGTAGATCTATGATACTACTTACCTGAGCGCGCAAACATAAACACCCACACATAAGGGGTCATACGGTTGTCCACCATAATGGGTCTTATAGTGCCAAAGAATTGCCCACCATAATGGGTCTTATAGTACTATAGAATCGCCCACCATAATGGATCTTATAGTGCCATAGAATTGTCCACCATAATGGGTCTTATAGTGCCATAGAATTACCCACCATAATGGGTCTTATAGTGCCATTGCCACTCTTGGGCAGAAAACATACAGTGCCACTTGGGTAGAAACATACAATGTCACTCTTGGGCGGAATCATACAATGCCACTCTTGGGTAGAAATCATACAATGCTCTCAACAAAGCATCAGACTCTAGGCTTAATACAACATATAGACAAAGTTAGAAACATACATCACTCTCAACAGAGCATCAAACATCTGGGCTTATATAACATGCAGACCAAATCGGAAACATATGTCGCTCTCACTAGAGCATCAGACGTCCGATGCTTTATATAGCACACAGACAACATCCCGCAGGATAAACACCATGGCAAGACATGAGAAATGCTCGGCCGACTCATTATCGGCTAGCTCAAACACGAAACTTAATCCGTCGAACCCTCAGGTCTCAAACTCACAATGCTATAATTAGCTGTGCTTATAATTTAAGTTTGAATTAAGTAAATTATGTGGTACAATTATGCCACACAAACTCTCAAGCATACCGTGCTCCACTAATCAAACCGAAGCTGAGCCCGATCCAAAACCCAAGTTCGTCAGGGCAGCAGACTTCACTTAACCTGTCCACATCATGATCATAACATGTCGTACATCAAACCCTTACAGTCTTACATACTTCGCCATCCATCTTATGCCAAATCATCTTACACTGACATCATCAAATGAAGCTCCTCAGAGCCAACCCAGTTGTCACCCTCTTACTTATATCTCACTTATTATGCTTACTATTTACTTCATAATCTGTACATTATGCTTGTACAATTATGTACACTCTTACTGTCTGACAAACCTCCCCCGTCATACCCATATCCTCTATCATCCATCATACCCTTACACATCCATACCCAAATCCATACCAAACACTGATACTTCTTACCATCCATAGTTGATACCTCTGCCCATGTACACATACACATATCCATAGCATAGGCAAATAGCCATCTATATACGTATATCTATCACACATAAGTATAACATACACATACTGTCATACATACGTAGATTACAAACATGCTCACTAGCCATCACTAGTGCATACATATATATTTATACATACTTCAAACATGCACGCTAGCCATCACTAGCACATGCATACACATACATACTTTAAACATGCATGCTAGCCATCACTAGTACATGCATAATCCATACATCAAACATATACGCTAGCCATCACTAGTACATGCATACACATACATACATACTTCAAACATGCGAGCTAGCCATCACTAGCATATACATAATCTATACATACTTCAAACATACGCGTTAGCCATCACTAGCACATACATACACATACGAAGCTTGCCAACAAATACGCTAGCCATCACTAGCACATACTCAATCAACATACGAAACTTACCAACAAACACGCTAGTCATCACTAGCACACACTTACATCCAACGTTCTTACAACCAACATGCATGTCATATGCATTTCAACATACCATATAATCATGCTTACATGCACATCATGCAATCGGATCGTTACTTAACATCCAAAGCATGGAATCATACAATCCTAGCATGCTGCTACTCATTCAAAACATACTATCATGAAATTACTAGTTTAAAGCTCCCTTACCTCGTAATCATGACGTTTGATGGCGAACACATGACGGTGGCGGCATCGGTGACGGAGTTGGTGGTCAAAACCGTTGCCTGGCTGAGAGAGTTGCTATCCCGAGGATTTTAAGAAGTGCCAAAAACAATCATTGCCAAATAGGGTGTCAGAAGTTATTGTGGTAAAATCCGCGATCCACGGCAGCATACTAGGGGCAGCCGGGAGAAATGTCGCACCAACATAAGTGGCGATGAGACCATAAGTCGATGGTGTACTCACTGAAGGTCGGCCAGTGGCAAAGACGTACCTGGCCGGTCGCACGACGTCAAAATCGGTTGTGGGCAGCACCCAACAGCGACGATGTCGCGTCAACAAGGGCCCACATAAGGGCGGAGAGCGTGGAACAATGCTCGAGGACAAAGGAGAGGTGAAGGAGGGCTATGTGTTAACTCTACTCAGTGGCAAAACCAACCGATGGTCAGGTGGTGCAAATACGACGCCTAAACCCAAAAGCACACGCGTGGCCACAGGCACACGCAGCCAAAAAGTATCACTCTAGGGGAAGATGGGTCGGATGGTAGTGGCCCAAGGCCCACAAAAAGGCAACTGAGCTATGGCCAGGAGGTGGTGGCCAATCGAAGTGGCGACATCGCCGATCGCCACCCACAACCAATACACGTGGTGTGGGTAGTTGTGCATCTCGCACGGTATAGGGCAAAAAGCAAGTGGCCCATTCCGAACGGAAATATAATCAGGCCAAGTGGGGCTGGTCCTCACTGTCGCTGAGCCGGGGCAGAGCCACGATGGCCAAATAGCACACGGCTCACCGATGGCAATGACCCGAGACGCGCCCAAAGCATCTAATCGGGCGGAGCAAGTCAATAGGCAAAGCGGGGTCGAAAACAGCAACCCCCTACCAACACTGGGTCGAAGTAGGCTAGACGGAGTCCATCCGGTGGCCAGATGACGACCAGAAACACACTGGCGCCTCAAAAAAACCCATGGATAGTGAGATGGAAAATATGACCAAAACCTGACCAAAGTGGCGGTAGCTCACAGAGGAGCAAAGAAAGCATGGCGGCGGCTCTAGCCAGCGCCTATGGGTTCCTAGCGGCCAACTAAACATAAGTCTAATTGAGGGCGGCCGCAAACGACATCAAAATCGTGCCCTCATGGCTAAAAAACGGGACTAAAAGAGAGAAAAACCCAAATAAAGTTCGGTACCTCGTGGAGGAGCGAAGAGGTCATGGCGGCGGTCATAGCTAGTATCTATGGACTTATGGTGGTGAGGCAAAGCGGATCTTGACAAGAACCGGTAGAATCCAACGACGGAGGAGGGAGAACAGAGCAACCAGAAATAGGCTTGGGTTTTTTCAAAAATTACTGGACGTCTGTAAAAATTTCGGATGTCGAAACTTATGAAATCCAGATCCAGTGGATGAATTTCATATTTATAATAAACTTTTAAATTTTTACATCTATATCCCCAACACGCGTTAACCTCCTGGTTACGCTTTATAGCTCCAAAATTCACGCCATAAGTGCGCAGCGAGGCCCGTGGCCTGCGACTAAGCCCCACACCCGACTCTATGGGCATAAATATAGGGTATGTACACATAAATATGAATACACCGAAGCATCACATTTTCCAGCTAAAAATGACAAAAAAATTACAAAAAAATCACAAAAAATCGTAGAAAAATCAGGGACCTTACAACCTCTCTCCCCTATCCCTCTCTCTATCTTCTCTCCCTCTCTTCTCTCTCACGACGCTTGATGTATTATATATTATAAATTTGAATAATCAATATTAAATAAAATTCTTGGTACTTGCGATGTATAAAGCTATTCATCACAAATACTCAAGGGTTTTGCAACGTATACATCTAAGCGTTGCAAATGCCTTTGAGTATTTGCGACGCATAGGTCTATACATTGTAAATACATTGGGCATTTGCAATGCATAGAGCTATGCGTCACAAATATCCTCTTTCCTCTCTCTCTCTCTTCTCTCTTCTCTCTCTACTCTCTTCTCTCTTTCCTATCTCTTCTAAGTCTTCTCTCTCTCCTCTCTCTTCTCTTGTCTTATCTCTCTTCATTCAGACTCTCTTCTCTTTTTCTCTATGATCTCTCTCCCCTCTTTCTCTCACTTTCTCTCTCTTTGTGTATATATATTATATTTAATAATAATATTAAATATATATATTTTGTATTTATTATTCATCATATATTTAAATAATATATATTAAATAAAAAAAATACCATGTCTCACACACAGGGTCATTGTATGAGCCCAGTCTCACACAAAAAGTAGTAAAGAAAAAATGTATAGTAATTGCAACGTTTAACCATAAGCGTCATAAATAGTAATGAAATAAAATTTAGTTTATTTTTAGAAACATTGCATTTACGATGCTTTTTTTAATCCATCATTGCAAATAATACTACTATTTGTGACACTTATATGAAAACGTCTCAAATGCTTTATTTTAAAAAATTGTAGAATTTGTGATGCTTAGAGATAAGTGTCACAAATATTATAGACTATTTGCAACGTTTATTCATAACCGTCTCAAATAGTACAATTTTTTTTAAAAAAACTTGTTTTATTTGCGACACTTTAAAAAAAGCATTTATAAATCACAAATAGTTGTTATTAGTAACACTTTTTATTGCAACACTAATAAAAGCGTCGTTAATAATCCTTTTTGTTGTAGTGATAGCAAGCAATTTTGTTTGTTTAAAATTTTATAAATAAATCAAAACTGAAATAAAAGCATAAACAAGGGAATCAAATCATGGCTTCATATCAATCCAAATTGATTGTTGCTTAGTTTAAAGTTTTGTTTGCTTAAAATTATTTAAATTAGTTTTTTTAATCATGGTATACATCTAATAATCTATGATTGCCCTTTCCCTAAAGCACAAGTTCATTCTCTTATAGTTCAATTAAAAACCTTAAAAGTTGATTTAGTCAGGAATAGTTATTGTTGCACTCCTAATTTTCACATACAATTTTTCATGAAATTTATATTTTTGCTTCTCTTTAAAAGAATATAACACAAATCTTCGTTCTTTTTTCATCTTAAATGCAGTGGTAAAATATACGAAGTAAATCATTGAAATAGAGGATTAGGGTATGAGGATCATCAACCTTCACAATTATTTGATGTGATACTAATAACTTTAATATCTATATAACTAATACATTAAAATATCCATAGGTCCACAAGTTTATCGTTGTTTGTTAATAATGTATAAACCAATGTAAGTATCATGACACACTCATGTGCCTAGTCAAACCTAGCTAAAGAAACTCCATAATAGCAATGTCGAATTGTACTATAGCTATGGCCTTCCCCGTACTTTATAATTCTCGGCCTAAACACATGCAACACAACAAATGCTAAGTATATAAAATACTCAGTAGGATAATAATCTTAAATAAACATAAAGATTCAATCAACATACCAAGGAATTCTCATTAGAAAGTTAGATAATTCATCACAATTGATAGAATGCATACCTTTCACGTTAATCATTCTATTCATGAGTAAAACCCTTCACAAAGGTTATCTAGACATTATGACCACATCTAAGAGTTCCACTCTACTAGAAATTGGGCTATTACATTATGACATTAGTTTTTTTTAAGTTTGCCTCACCCCATCCACACTATTAAATAAAAACTCATTGGGGCTCATGGACCGTAGTGCTAAGATTCTGACTTTTATGATTATCAAAACCTCATTTATTACCATGTGCAGGACTAGCTATCTTTTAATGTTCTAGTTCATTTGAACTCGACTTCTGGGGCAGGGAAGTTGTTCTACATAACTCTTATCCTTAGATAGCCGGAAGACCTTGTTCTATTTCATACCATTTATGTGGCTAATGACTCGCTTTTGGAGACAAGGCACTAAGGGTTTATATGACCTTGTGTGCCATATGCATAGTCTTTGGGTACCCATTCATCAAAATCAAGAGTTTTATCTCATACATATATATTAAGGTTTACTAACCCCTAAGTAATATATGCATAATGGATCCTTCATACACATCACATAAATACTTCAAAAAAAATGCAATATCAATTATAATTAATATAACATATATTAGATATAATTACAATGAAATTCACAAATCATATGTTCCATCGACAACCTTACTGACATGTTGGTCACCCTACCGATGACCATCGGTGGGTCCGTCAATAAGTCAAACTTTGTTGACAGTGGTTATGAGGTCCCATCAGTAACCTCATAGGCAGGTCAATTTCCCCACCGATAGCCATCAATGAGTTCTCAGACATGTCAAATTTTACCAATAAAGATGCTATATTCCATTGGTGACTTCACAAACTGGTCGGTAACCTCACCCATGACCATCGGTGAGTTCACCGAATGGTCAAACCTTATTGATAGAGATGTCAAATTCCATTAGTGCCTTCACAGACAGGTCGACAACCTCACCAATGACCATCGATGAGTTCACCAACACATCGAACCTTATCAACAATGGAATAAAATTATTTTATATTCTTAACGATGTCTCATTGACGCGTCATTCACACTGTTGTTGACCAAAAATAGCATGTCTGCTACGCATGAATGCATGAGCACTATTTATCTTCCTCCTTCCACTAATGCAATCACCGATCTGTCGATAACCCCACCGATGATTAGAATCTTAGACAATTGCTCCCATTCATTTTGGAAAATAATATATACATATAAACTTCTTGAAAATCTTTTCATAAAGAAGAAATCATTTACCCAAACCATAATTTCACCTATGATATGTTAAAACCATGGATTTGCCATTGGAGTCTATAAAACTCAAGGATTTACTTCAACTAACAATTTGTCAAACACAAATAATGAAGAACTTTAAGAAAATTTAAACCTACGTGAATTTAGTAAAATCTCAAGTTTAGAAAGCGATCCAACCTTAAAATATGAATTTTACTTAAACTCCTAGTGTTTGCTTCACTCTTGGTCGACCACCGCTCTCTTCTCCAATTGTAAGTCTTCTACTTATATTTGTTTCTTCTTCTCAAACCATTTCTACATTTTAAATAATATTATAATTACCCACAAAATCTAAAACTGATTAACCATCTTGTATTTTGGATTAACTGCATGCATGCAAATACCATCGGCAGCTTCATCAACACGTCGATAAGTCCGGCAATAGAGATTTTTAAAATTCCATTAGCAACTCCATTGATACATTGATGGTCACTGATGGCGTAAAAATATAGACTTAACAAAAAATATTATAAAATTCCCTTTAAAAAATATGAGGTATTATAGTTATAATTGTCATTAATTGGGGACTGAGATCATGAAATAAGCAGCTTCAACTGATGGATTTTCCAATGCATAATAAAAATCTGAGAAGGAGAATATTCAAAACAATGCAGTTTAACCATATTTGGTTCAAATTGACCAATGCTTTGGTGTTGTTTGAATGCGCTTTATTTTCTAAAGTGAAGCCACTTTAATGTCCTGTTATTAATATAATATTTTGCATCAGTTTTATGGTAGGTTTAGCAATCACTTTGAAAACCAGTAACTTCTCTTATAAGTGAAATCAATATGTAAAATATTACATTACAAAAATATTACTTTTAAAAAAACTCTCCTGAAGAGGAGCGTTGAAGAAGAAAGACCCTCTGATTTTCAAATGGTTACCAAACAGGCACTTTAAGTGGCTTTAATTCCCAATTTTCTTTCCAAGCAAATTTACTGATCAGCTGCCTCATTAACCATTAAGTGTTCCCAACCGTCCTTGTGGGCAATTGATTCTCTGCTCTACCAAGATTTACAACTCAGTTGAACATAAGGACAATGGCAGATACATGGACCACATTTGACGTTGAACTGTCATCTCCATATTCATTCACATTAAATAACTTGACCAAAAGTCACATCATTTAATAATGGTAAGTACTTGTCACATTGCTAAGTACCAAAACAGAAGTGTGCGTCACATTTGTTAAGGACGAAAAAAGGAATATTTCACATTTTCAACAATGTACCAGTAGCATGATAATGACTGCATGCCTACACCCTTATGTACAAGAACCAGTCATTCTCTTCCATTTATTAGTTAATCGTCTCTTTTTTACTTTTTTTATTTCAAATTAGTAGTTGGCAAAAAAAATATATTATATATTAATAAATTTATTTTATTTTATTTAAATAATTAAGTATTTAAAAAAAAATTTATAAACTTATTTTCTCTTCTCTTAGATATATATTTACTATTTAATAAATAATAAACATGGCCAAATCTATAAAATTAGAATCCTAAGGTTAGTCTTAGGATGGTCTAAATTTTTTACATATGCCTGGCCACATGAATTATGCACTCCCTATTTCTCTCTAGAAAATTTTAAAGAAAAAAATAATAAAAAAATATTTAGATAATCATTATTTAAAAAAATTATAATTTTTTATACCAATTATTTTCCTATTAAAAATTATACTAATTGTATAATTTTTATAATTTTATATTAATTTTTATATGGTTGGAAGAAATAAAATGCAGAGTAAAAAATAATTTTTTTTGAAAATTATAAAACTTAATAACTTAGGGCTCAGAAAGAAAGAGCACATAGCCAACCCATTTTGGGGCCTTTTAAGCTCACAAGATAAAATGTCAAATGCATGAGACAATATATTCAAATGACATTAATGCAATAGTAAAAATAGAGAGTATACTTAAAGAGGCACCAAGTATGTGGCTTTTTTCTTTGTGGGGCCTTAGGGAACTACCTAAATTGCCTAAGGCTCAAGCTGGCATTGTTAATAAAACCCATAATTTTTTTAAAATATAGCTATTAATATATAAGACGAAGGGTGCATATCTTTGCATGCCTAATTTTCAATCTTGAGCTAATAACTATACACATAATATATATATATATATATATATATATATATATATATATATATATATATATATATATATATATATATATATATATATATATATATATATATATATATATAAAAGTTTATATGAGCCCGGGTTCATATCTGCCTATGTGAGTACAGGCTTTATGGGCCGTCGGATTTACATCCGACGGCTCATAATACTCATGGGCATTTAAACCCATGAGTATTATGGGTCACTGGATGTAAATCCGACGGCTCATAGAGCCCGGGCTCACATAGGTGAATATGAGCCAGGGCTCATATAAACAGGACTCTATATATGAAAAAGTTTATATGAGCCCGGGCTCATATAAATATATATGAGCCCGGGCTATATGGGCCATCAGATTTACATCCGGTAGCTCATAATACTCATGGGTTTAACCAATAAGTATAACCATAAGTATTATAAGCCGCCGGATGTAAATTCGACAGCCCATAGAGCCCGGGCTCACGTAAAATTATATGAGCCCGGGCTCATATAAACGGGTTATATATATATATATATATATATATATATATATATATATATATATATATATATATATATATATATATATATATATAACCAATAAGTATAACCATAAGTATTATAAGCCGCCGGATGTAAATTCGACAGCCCATAGAGCTAGGGCTTACGTAAGATTATATGAGCCCTGACTCATATAAACGGGTTATATATATATATATATATATATATATATATATATATATATATATATATATATATATATATATATATATATATATATATATATATATATATATATATATATATATATATATATATATATAACCCGTTTATATGAGCCAGGGCTCATATAATCTTACGTGAGCCCGGGCTCTATGGGCTGTCGAATTTATATATATATATATATATATAAACTTACGTGAGCCCAGGCTCTATGGGCCGTCGGATTTATATCCGGCGGCTTATAATATTTATGGGTTATACTAATTGGTTAAACCAATAAGTATTATGAGCCGCCAGATGTAAATTCGACGGCCCATAGAGCCCAAGTTTACGTAGGTTTATATGAGCCTAACCTCATATAAACTTTATAATAATAATAATAATAATAATAATAATATATTTTAGTTAAATAGTGAAATTAGGCCTCTCATAGTCCACTTTTTTATTGCTCTATAAAACCCACCATGTCAAAAATGTATGGGCTTGTTGCACATATTTAATGTATCATTATTAATGTTTTATTCATAACACAAATGCCACTTAGGAGAATGGGAAGATGCAATTTTTGTAATTAAAAAATATATTTAAATAAAAAATTAATTGCATTGGGTCGGACCTTCATGGACATATTCGCTAACTTTTCTTTGATTCAAAGACGGGATAGTGATATTTACACAACAAAACTCATGCTAAAAACTTAAGCTTAGGTTTTAACACGAAAAAATATGTGAGCCTTGCGCACATTTATTTCATCTAAATAAAGCCCATGGGTGTGTTTTTGGTGCATAAATATTATTTTCTCAAATAAAATTACCTCTTAAATAGGTACAGGTAATTTTAATTTTTTTTTTATCAATTAAGTTTCAGGCTATGTGAGGACTGTGAGGCACCATTAATTGGGGTTGGACCCAGGTCTGTCTGGCTATCTACCACGTTAAAAGTTGCATTGAATTTTTACAGGTGGAGTATTGACGGGATTGGTGGCGGTGGCTATGCCGGTGAGAACTGGCATGCAACTTCTTTTAATTTCTCTCTGGTGTTATCTTAAGCTAGCCTTGTCAGAATAGGGAGCATTAGCAAATACAGGAAGGAGGTCAGAAATAATTAATTCCCCGAGAGAAGGCAATTTTTTCCGCTGTTACGGAATCTCAAGTACGTCAGAAACAAATAAGCTCCAAAAAAAAAAAAAAAAAGGAACTACGTGAAGAACATAGGAGTGTCACTTTCAAGCGAGATGAAAGACAAGGCTGTGCTGACTTGACAAAGTGTAGATGGAGTTTGGGTTTGAATCAGGTGGGGGCGCTTATTACAAGTGCATAACTAAGTTGTTAGTGTGATTCAAATATGACCTTTGGATTTGAAGTTTCACATAGAAGCTTAAAAATAAAAGGAAGTGATTACTGTAATACACGACAAAACAGATAATAAGATCACTACACATCATACATTTTGTTAAAATTTAATTAAATTTAAAAAAAAGAGTTTTATTAGTATCCACTAGACGCACACGGACCGTATAATTTGGGTTGCAATGCCCATAATAATCAGGGTCATGTGGGTTTTGATCATCCATCTGCCCTATCATTTGACACGAGCTATTAGATGATAATTTAACGGCTCATGATACATTAAGTGTATATTTTCTAATATATAACCGGGCACATATTAGCTTTTCCCTAATAGGGGGGTTAGTCAATTTAAATTTTAGAATGATAGATTTAAAATATAGAATTTTAGAATTTAAGCCAAATTTTTGGATTTAGTCAGCCAGATTTTAAATTATTTAGATGCCTAAATCCTGTATTGCTAGAATCCCTGGATTTGAGCTCGTGGATTTTAAAATAATTAACTCATGTAAATGTTTTATTTATAATTTTTGAATTTAACTAATCTATAGTTTATAATTTAGTAACCTCAAATGCATTATTAGCACATAAAATAAAATATTTACATGACGAGGACAACTTTTTAAATAAAAAGACTACAACACAATGCTGCATAAGGCTCCCAAGTCATAATAATACTCAATTTGTAAGTCTATCACTATAAACATTGCAAAGTTCTACATTTCTAGAACAATTTAATCCCTCCATATATTAGCCACTATACTTTGTTCCACTTGAGTTGTTATATCGTTATCTAAATCAAAATCTACACTATGATTCAATAAGACATTTGTAGTGCTTTTTAAGAACTTAAGACATGGTAGCTCTCCTAGAACACTTGACACAAGGGCTTTTATTAAGAATACACATGTTTTTTTTAATAAATCTATATCTTCCTCCTAAGTGAGTATTGAAGCCATTTTTGAAGCCATCTCTGAATATAGCACAATCCTAATAGAAAAATGCCTTAACAATACGAGGATACAATTACATCATTTTCACACCATTGATGTGTAGGGCTCATAAAAAATGAGTCCCACACTGGTGTGTGAAAGTAATGAAGTATTTAGCATTACTCATTGATGATGATGCCTATTGACGACAGGATTCCATTGGTCAGCGTGTCCAGTGAATTTGATCTTCATTTTCTCTTAAAAGTACTTTTTTTTTACGAGAATGACATCACCTTTTGCTGATTACTTTAAAATGCTAACATTACCCCTCATTGCTACCCCTCTTCTTCCTTTCATCCACCTCCTCCACCGCGACTTCTAAGTATTGTCATCACCTCTGCCTTCTCATGCCATTGAAAAGGCCCAAATAACCCTAGATGGGTGAATAAGGCTTGGTAGAAATTAGAATAACTTAATACCTAAATGAAATTAAGCAAATCCCTTTGTGTGAAGGCAAACGCAAAAGAAATAAAGGTAATGCAAGAAATTTATAGTAGTCTATTGTAAGAACCATAGCCACTTAATAGGTGACAGGGCGGATTAGCCCCTCTTTGGCATACAAATAGCCAAGGTAACACACTTTAGGGTGCACTATAAGAAAAAAACTATTAGCGATGATTTTAAGTGTTATTAATAATTGTAAGTGTCACTAAATGCGTCGCAAAAAGTCTCATCACTACCATGAAAAGCCGTATCGATATGAATGACAGTATGTACATGCCGATGATACGCTTGGTGCACGCCGAAGCAAGTATAAACCTTTTTATAAACATAAAAAAATATTATAACTCACAATATACCATTATAATAGTTCTTTTAGAGTATAATAAGACCGTTGAATATCGTATCAACCGATACAGGTATTCTAAATTTAGTTCATTTGGAACCATACATTATTATACTCTCCATCCCATACAAATTATTGCTCCTTCTTTCCCATACTAAGTGCTCTAAAATTAGTTTATTTTAAAAATAAATAAAATGCTTAATATGAGTATAAGTTATATGTTTAAATAAATGTATATTTGTGGAGCACTATATATAAAAAATAATTATGTAAATTGCATAGACTTGAACCAAGAGTGGCGGATTCTAAGTGCAAGAATTTTTACTTTCCTATTCGCGCTTCGAAACTTTAGCGCCCCGTTGCGTGTAGGCCAGAATAAACCTAATTATTTATCTAATTTGGATCGGGCCAACGTTGTCTTGCCGTTAGTTACCTATGTATGTATTGGATAACATCTGTAAAGATACTTCAATACGATCATTTTTCTCTCTATTGGGACAGGGGGATGGTGGACAGAGCCTCCTCTTGCCCCGGGTTGTTCCTCCCCTCTAGGGATGCCAACTTGAGGAATAGACCATGCCATTGCGTAGATCACTTTCGAATTAGCTAGGAACGCTTCAAGAACGAAAGAAAATGGACTTAGAATGAGTCGGAAAACATCCCCTAAAAATGAAACAGAATCCAAATTTATAGTAGAGGAGGTGTGGGCGTACGGAACACCCTGGAACATGCTCATGCCACGCGTCACGTGCTCGTGTGCATAAAGCACCGGGGGGCCCGGCCCTGTGCTGTGTAGATGCAACGCGCGGCTCTAGTGTGTTGCTCGGGAGCCGAAGTGCTGCCCATTGCGCATCGGGCGGCGCAGCTGACACCAGCTATTTTGTCTTATATGATTAAAATAATATTTTTTATATTATTTTATTCCAAAAATACCCAAACTTCAATACGCTATAAATTCTTATCCCGAAGTCAAAATCGCACGTTCTTAGTACTGATGAACTCATATTGACGAGCCCTTCAAAACAAGCTTACATACGGGTAGGTTATCCCACTCTTTTCAAGTGGGTCCCACCCATGTGGCACGCTTTGCTAGGCCATAACAATCGCTCCCGACCTTCATTTCTCATGTTCTTCGATTTGTCACGCTTACTCCGAGCTCTACCTGGCTATGGGGACTTCATCCCTTGAACACCCCCTAACACTTTTTCTAAAATTACCAAATTACCCTTAAGCCCTCGGGCCAGGCGTAACAAAAAAACGGGTTGTTACAACCCCCCGTAGCCGAAAGCAAGAGAGAGGTGGGCTAGGAAAAGGGGGAGGAAGAGGGGGGTGGAGGAACTTAGGAGGAGGCAGAACAAGGGAAGACGAGGATCTGGGAGAGGGGGAGGGGTGGCAGACTCTAGCAAGAGAAGCCAGCACCCCACCCCCGGCCAGTAGCAGGGGGCTAAACAGGGGAGAGGGGGATAACAGACAAATTGGAGGGAGGAAAAGATGATGGTGACATGGGGAGCACCATGGCTGATTGGGTGGTGCGAGGGAGCGACACTCTTCTGGCAGAGGAAGAGAAGGGGGTCTAGGGATGATATAAACGCGCATATGTGAAGGACAAATTTTGCCCGTGAGACAGGTCCATTCACGATATTTGAAAAACCATCACAAATAGAAAACATTGCATATAACATGATTATTTGCTATGTGCAAATAACATATCTCTCTCCTCTCACTCTCTCTCTTTTCTCTCCTTCTCTTCTGTGCCCCAAATACCCAATGTATAGGGCTGCACCGGAAAACCGGAACCGAACCGAACCAGGTGAAACCGAACCGAAATTTAGCATTTTGGTTTGGTTCTTGTTTCTGTTTCGGTTCGGTCCCTGTAAAAAAACCGAAACCAGAACCGAACCGAAACCGAATCAATTTAATTAAAATAATTACAGTTCGGTTCGGTTTTAAGGAAAAAAATCAATTTTTGATATAAAAATATATAATTTTATATTATATCTACCTTATTTTGATTTATTAAAATAATTTAATTAAAATATTCGGTTTTTATTCGGTTTCGGTTCCTATGTCGGTTCGGTTTGGTTCCTGAATTTTGGTTTTTAAATTTGGTTCGGTTCGGTTCCTGAACTTCGGTTCGGTTCGGTTCTTGCAGGAACCGAACAGAGATGCAGCGCTACCAATGTATTTGTGATGCATAACTCTATGCGTTGCAAATACTCTCTCCACTCTCTTTCTTTTATCTCTCTTCTCTTTCTTCCCTCTCACTCTATCCCCTCTCTCTTTTCTCTCTCTCTCCTTATCTCTCTTTGTTTTATTAATATTTATTATTTTAATATAAATATATAATAAAAAATCCTACAAATTTTAAATTAATTATGCTTGAGTATTTGTGATGCATAGCCCTATGCATAACAAATACTCTCTCTTTCTCTTTTCTCTCTATCTTCTCTTTCCTCTGTATCTCTCTTTTCTTTCTTCCCCCATTTCTCTCTATCTTCTCTCTCCCCTCTCTCCTTCTCTTCTCTTTCTCTCTCCCTCTGTCCCAGTCTGTCTTTCTATCTTCTTTCTCCTCTCTCTTTCTCTTTTCTCTCTCTCCTCTCTCTCTCCATCCATCTCTATCTCTCTATCTCCTCTCTCCCCTCTCTTCTTTCACTACCCTCTCTCTCCCCTCTTTCTCTTCTTTATCTCCCCTCTCTCTTATCTCTTCCTCTCTTCCCTCCCTCTCCCTCTCCTCTCCTCTCTCCCTCTCTTCTTGCTCTATCTTCACTCTCCCCTCTCTCTCTTCTCTATCTTTCCTCTCTCCCCTAACCCTTCTCTCTCTCCAACTCTTCTCTCACGATGCTTTATTTATTATATATTATATATTTAAATAATTATTATTAAATAAAATATATGGTATTTACAGTACATAGAGCCATGTGTCACAAATACCCAATGTATTTGCGATGCATTGCTCTATGTGTCACAAATGCTCTCTCTTTTATCTCTCTTCTCTTTCTCTATCCATCTTCCCTCTCCCCTCTCTTCTCTCTCTCCATCTCTCTCTTTTATTTGATATTTATTATTTTAATATAAATGTATAATAAAAATTTAAAAAAATAAATTAAATACCCCTAAGTATTTGTGATGCATAGAGCTATGCATTACAAATACTCTCTCTCTCATTTCTCTCTCTCTCTCTCTCTCTATCTTTTCTCTCCTCTCTGCCTCTCTTTTCTTAACTTTTCTCTTTCTCTCTCCCCATCTATCCTAATCTTCTGTCGTCTCTCCTCTCTCTTCTCTTTCTCTCTTCCCCTAGTATCTTACTCTTTCTTTCTCCTCTCTCTCTATTTCTCTCTCCCAGTCTCTCTATCTATCTTCTCTCTCCCCTCTCCCTCTCTCCCCTCAGTCTATTCTCTCTCTTTGCATGAGCCCTAACCTAAGGAGGAGAGGGGAGGAAGCAGAGGAATTTAATTCAATTTATTTGTATTTATTCATTATATAATATATATTAAAATAATAACTATTAAATAAAATATAATGTATTTATGATGCATACAAATTTATGTCACAAATACCCTATGTATTTGTGATGCGTATTTTTATGCAACAAAATAAGTGTTACTTTTATTTAATATTTATTATTTTAATATATAATATATAATGAATAAATACAACAAAATTAAAATTTCATTCCTATGCTTTCTCCCCTCTTCTCCGCCTCCTGCCGGAGTTTTGCACCTCTCTTTCTCTCTCTTGTTCCTCTTTCTCTTCTCTCTCATTCCTCTCTCTTATCTTTCTCTCTCTCCCCTCTCTTTCTTTCTCTCTTTGTACACATATATTATATCTTTAAATAATATTATATATTATATACTTAAATAATAAATACTAAATATTAAATAAACATATATATATATATATTACTATTTTAATATATATTATATATAAAAAAGTCAAGTCTCACTTACAAAGTCGGGGTTCACACTAAAAAATGGGACTAAAGAAAATATGTTTACTAATTGTGATACTTAAACATAAGTGTAGTAAATAGTAAAGAAATAAAATTATTTATATTTTTTTTAAAAAGTAATAATATTAGCAACAATTTTATATAAGCATCTATTATTTGTGACACTTATATTAAAGCATTGTAGATTCTATATATTTAAAAAAAAAATGTTTTATGTATTATTTGCAACACATACATAATAGAGTCATAAATACTATTACCTATTTGCGACATGCATAATAACGTCACAAATGGTAAAAAAATATTTTGAAAAAACTTATTTTATTTGCAAATATTTACACTATTTGTGATGCTTTAAGATTGTCGCAAATAGTTATTTTTTTAGATGCTTTTGTAAGCGTAAAAAAAATCCATTTTTTGTGACACTTTTTATTGCGATAATAATAAAAGCATCACTAATAGTAGTTGAGTGTACACCAACTTACCCTAAGGTATAGTTTGAAATGCTGCTAATATTGGGTCATCTATCATAACCCAAAACTTGTTCTCCAGTGTAACGGTCATGACATTAGAAACATAGTAAGCACATACATTGAAGTGAGCCTGACCTTATCATCTGGCTTTGTTTTCTCAAAGGCCATGACATTCTATATATCCACATCGTGGATTGCTTAACCGTTAGGAAACATCTTGGTCTTGAACTTGCTTGTGGCTGTTTTAGGTATATTCTCCTCCTCTTCAAATGCTAGTGGAAATCCCAAGATAAGAGTGGCATCCACCGGCCTTAGGGTGGCCAACTTACCACAGAAAGAAAATGTTAGGCCATAGTGTCTGAGTGACAACATGCTGACAATCAGTTGGTGGAAAATCATCATTTCAGGAAGATCAATTAAGTATTCAAATGTTGTCCTTTTAAACCTATCATTGATATCCCTGGTCAAGAATGCATCCATGCCTTTCAACTTGGATGTAGTGCATTTGTAGTCAACTTTTCCAATCTGTCCAAAAAGCACATATTCAGCCTTATCATTTCATTTCATTAATAAATACATCTTTACATATGTTGTTATGCTCTATTGATCACGTTGTAATGCACATTGTGATGACAGTGCAATGCACATTGCAATGATAGTGTGATGTCATTGCAATGACATTTACAATGCCATTGAGATACACATCGAACTGCAATTGCAATGCAAATGCAATGTAATTCTGTTGGCTATCACAATTGAGATGACCCATGTAATTAATTGTGATGCACATTTCTGTCAGCATGGACCCATCATCGCAAGCACATCGCCACCCATCACAAGTACACACCCACCATTGCATACACTTCATACACTATATTTACAACAAACATAATTGCAAATACATTGCATACCACAAAATGATAACATACAAAATTGTAAAAACATTCGAAAGGGTTTAGTGGCCTCACTTTACTAACGCCCTATATTTTTTTGAAGTGAGAAGAGGTCTCCCCTACTAAACTTCTGAATGTGTCTTCCCTACTCCCTCACGGAATTGTGGAATCGTAAAGGGTTGCCTAAAGTCTGCAGAATTTACCAAGAGGCGGGCCATCTTTTCCTTGGCCTGCTTATTGATAGATTGAAGGAGAGTGGAATGAGATTGTGTCTTCAATGGAAAATTTTCCTTTTCTCCACCTGGAATGGGATTGTCTTCAATTGTGATGACTGTTGAAGAAGAGTGGAAGGAGACTAGAATGGGTTGTGACTGGTGCGTCTCTTCACTTATGAAATGCTTCTAGTGCATCGATCTTCAGCTGTTGAGTCTCTTCACCTTTGAAACACGTCTTCTTCTTCCTGTTGAGGGCAAAAGAGCTCGATGACCTTTAGTTTATGATGGGATAGAGTGGGTGGTTTGGTGCCAAATCCACTCCACAGGGTGAAATAGAAAGAGTGCCTCAAAATTTCCCATGTGTGGTCTGATGTGAGTATGTGCCATATCAAAATGAATTTTCCCAATGGAACCCATTGCCTCATTTAATATTATTTCACACATAGTGGCCTATTTTAGAAAATTTTCCCCTCTCTCTTGGTTAAAAGAAATTTTCCCTACATATATTGCACGAGAGTGACACACAAATTACACGTGTCGGGCAATGTGAGAGCGACACACGGTGCCATCGCATAACCCTACACAACACATGGTCGGGAATCACTTTACATGTGTGGCACTTAACGTGTGGTAGTCCCATGAGAAAATCATCTCAAAACAGTATTTAAAGCGTATGGGTGTCTAGTTTTTCCAGTTTTTCTCTCCCAAACTCCTCAAACTTCATTTCTTCTTTCTAATCCATTTTAAGTCCGATTTGAGTTGTTTAAAAGGCATTCTTACCTAAATTGAGCATGCTAGATGTCATAGGTGGGTTTTTTCCACGGTTAGAGAACTCTAAATCCTGAAAAATTGTCATTCAAGTGCGGGGAGTTCTACTCGTCAGCTTTGAACAAGCACGGAGAGTTAGATAGAGGTTTTTATCCTTTCCTAAGGTATAAGTGTTTATATAATTTAATTTTTTAACTTAATATTTAGATGAGTCTAGCATGCCATGTGTTGGAGTTAGTTTCAAGTTATGTTTTAAGATTTTTCCATATATATTTGATTTGTCGAATGATTATCCATTGGAGTTGGATATGAATTATATGTTGCATGTTTTATGATTCAATTGTATATTTGATTATTGAATAATTACCCTTTAAAATAGGATATGAAGTATATATGTGATTTTTATGATTGCCTCATATATTTTTTTATTGGATGATTATACTTTGAAATTGATTATAAATTATGCATGTGGATGTGTATGAGATGGATAAAATCTAGCTTCGCCACTATTTTAAGTATCAAAGTTTTGTAATGTATGTTTGAAAGGTAGTTTTAGTGAATCATTCTTTGTTGAAAGAATGCTCACAACTTTTTTTTTAAATACGTACAAGTATGGTGATCGAGTTAGTGGAATGGGATAAAGAGAAGGTAACTATCTCATTGGAATGAGCAAGCAACACTATCTTTGTAGTCGTTATTAGTAATGCTCCCATGTCTTGTAGAGGCAAGGCTAGGATTTTGAAAGGACAAACATTAGGATAAAATATTTTGAAAGGAAAACTGTCATTTATGAGTCTGGGAACTCAAGATTGATTTGTTATCCAGAGCTTTTGTAGTGGATGTCCAATACAGCTCTGTAGAGAGAAGAGGGCACAATTATAATCCAATTTGGAATCAGATAATCTGGTTTAGAATCATAATCACGGTACACACTTTAACCTGGTTAACCACTAACAAATGGCAAGAACCCCAATTAGCCTCTAACGAGGGGCACACATAATTAAAAAAGGCTTTGCGCACTAGGGTATAGAGTATAATAGGAAAACTCTCTATTCTCTTTATCCCAGCACTTGCCCTATGAGCATGGGTGACATTTCTCTCCATAAGCACAATGTGTTTTGCAATGATATGTGGAGGATTAAGAGGTTGCTACTTGGTACCCTCAGGATGAAGCAGGTGTGTGGGATACTTATAGTAAGCCACGAGAGCTTGCAAACCCTGGAAACATCTTTAATACTTCGGAATAAGCTCTAAGGGAGCTTTTGGGTGAGAGGTACACCCTTGTTTTATAAAAAATATTATCTAAATTATGTGCTTTGAAACTGCCATGTGATAGATTATGCCATATTGTATAAATTCTCCAATGAGTATTTTAAAATACTCACCACCCCCCAAACCTTGCAGGACCTGGCGAAGCATAATGTGTATGTAGAAGGGCCTGTTTGGGAGTTTTTGGGATGATTTAAAGAATTTCAACCACACCATAAATCTAAGTAAGAAACCCTTATTTTTTTCTCCTAGTGTGCTTGTACACAGATGGTGTATTCTTAGGAAACTAAATTTTATGTCTTGCTTATTTTGAATCCACCATGCACGAGCCTAAGCAAACTCAAATATCATTTTCCATATCTTATATATGGTTTAAAAATCCCAAGCATGATAATTATTTTATATGAATATAATAATTGAAATCCACAACTGAAGGAAAGGTTGCTCAAATGTGAGTGAAAGTTAAAATTGTTGGAGGAAATAATAAGTTTTTAACCAGAATTGTAGCTTCGAAACAAGAGATCTATTATGGCCAATTTAGGGGTGAAGTTGACATTGGATGAGCGCATTTTGGCATAGAAAGGAGATGAAGAAGCGCAGGTGTTACATGGAATGCTTGACTTTAACAAAGGCTCTGATTAGAGGTGTTAGATTCCAACAATGCTTGAGCTAAAGAAGGCTCTATTGTGCATATAGATCTCAATACATCATCCATCCGTGAGGAACGAAGAGGTACCATGACCTGAAAAGAGATTTTTGGTGGAATGGAATGAAAAAGGATATAAGACAGTATGCTCAAAATATTTAACATGTCAGCATATTAAAGTTGAACATTAGAAACTTTCAAGTACTCTTCAACCAATTGAAATTCTTGAATAGAAGTGAGAGCACATTACTGTGTATTTTATTTCAGGTCTACCTAGGATGACACAAGATCATGAATCCATTTGGATAATAGTAGATAAACTCACCAAGAGTGGACATTTCTACCATTAAGAAAGATGTATTCTTTAAATTTTCTAGCAATGATGTATTTAAAAGAAGTTATGAGTCGACATAGAGTGCCATTGTCCATCATTTCAGAGTGTGATAGTCAATTTACTTCTCACTTTTGGCACGGTGTTAAGTAAAAATTAAGTACCAACTTAAGGTTCAGTACAACCTTCTGCCCACAAACAGATGGTTAGTTAAAGAGAAATATTTAGACATTAGAAGATAGGTTGAAAAAATAAATAATAGAAAATATATATTGTGTCAACTAGCATTAACCTGATGATAGCAGAGGTGCACACCACATGGGTGATGCATGGAAGTCCAGAGTGCAAACCACCTCAAAATGCTATTTGAAGTGTGTGGGTTGTCCATTTTTCTAGTTTCTTCTCTCCCACTCCTCGAACTTCATTTCTTCATTTTTAAGCTGTTTTATGTTTGGTTTGAGTCATTCAAGAGGCATTTTTACCTAAATCGAGTGTCGGATGTCATGTCAGGGTTATTTTCATGGTTATAGAACTCTAAAGCCTAAAAATTTGTCATTTAAGTGCGGGAAGTTCTATTTGTCATCTTTGAACTCACACGGAGATTTAGGTAGAGGTTTATATCATTTCTTAAGGTATAAATGTTTACATAGGTTGCCTTTTTCACTTAATATTTATCTGACTCTACCATGATAAGCATTGAAGTTTGTTTCATGTTAAGATTTATGATTGTTGCACATATTCGGTTTATTGAATGATTATCACTTGAAGTAGGATTATGAATTATATAATATATGTTTATGATTCTCCCATATATTCAATTTATTGAATGATTATCCTTTGAAGTAGGATAATAAATTTATTTTGTGATTTTCATGATTGCCTTGTATTTTCATTTTATCAAATGATTATCCTTTGAATTTGATTTTGAATTATGCACGTTGAATCGAGTGAGATAGAGAAAATTTAGTTTTTCCATTGCTTTAATTATGAATGAGTAAAGTATGTTTAAAAGATGATTTTAGAGAATTATTCCTGGTCAAAAGGATGATCTTCAAGAATAGTTTCTAAAAGACGTATAAGCATGGTGATCGAATTATTGGAATGGGATAAAAAAAGGGTAGCTATCTTGTTGGAACGAGAGACCAACCCTATCTTTATAGTCATTATTAGTTATGCTCTCATGGCTTATAGAGGCGAGGCTAGTACTTTTGAAAGGATAAAGATTGGAATAGCATGTTCTGGAAAGAAAAACTACTTTTTATGAGTCTAGGAACACAAGATTGATTTGTTTGGTCGACATCCCTTTTGAACTTCATGGATTAGGAGATGGAATAATTATAATCTAGTTTGAAATCGAATGCACATTACCTACTTTAATGTGGTTAGCCCCCAATGAAGAGCACTAATAAGTATATATATATATATATATATATATATATATATATATATATATATATATATATATATATATATATATATATATATATATATATATATATATATATATATATATAATACTTTTTTACCTTATTTGCTTAGGTTAAGTTAGGTTAATTATGTGTATTTATATTAAGATAGATATTAATATTTTAGTTTAATTATTAATTAATTCAGAAGTTATTAACACTTTAGGCCTATATTTGAATCAAGTTGGGATTTTATTTATGTTCTACATGTCCAAAATGAGAAGTTTATATGTTTTATTGGTAAGGTGCGCTTATTGAGGCACTTTGGCAATATGCAAAATATTTAGAAATACTTTTGACATACTTTAAAATGATTTGGATAACTTTTTGGAGTTACAAACAAGTTGAAAGCTAATATGGACGTAAAGAAAGAGCTTAAGGAACAAAGTAAAAATCGGACAGGAATATGAATTGTCCAGTAAGCAGACCTAGCTCCCATAACAAAAACTAGACACGAAACTAAATAGAATTATCCAGATTACAGAAATAACATAGCCATTCAAATAGGCATGTAGGCCGTTCAAACGGGATAATGTGCGATTTTCAATTTAAGCTAATTTTGAGTCATTTTCCAATTAAACTTCCTCCTATTACTCTTTTGCCTATATAAAGCCATATGGGGCTCAAAATTGATAAAATTCAATAGATTTTTTAAATAGAAAAATGGATAAGAAGATGGAGGAGCATTCAAATATTTCAATGAAGATTCAAGAACCCTATTCTACCATGGAAGGCTATGTTTTTCTTTTACTTAAGACTTGATGAAGGTATATATAAGTTTTAGTTTCTTTTTTTTTATTAATTTAAATCTTAGTTGTAATTAATGACAATTGTATGACAAAGATTTCCTTTTTAATGGAAGAGTTTTTCATGTTTATTCAAATTTATGTTGATTTATTGTCATGTAGATGATAGATTGATGTGGTTTTGAGATTTACATCGATTCTAATTTCTGTGATTAAGATGAGATGGTCATGCAATAATTTTAATGTTCATATGATTAATGAATTAGATAAGTTATACTAAGATTAGACGAGTCATGTTTATAGTTTAGTTTAGTATAGATGATTCATGCTATTGTTGAAGATAGTTCATGTCATGGATTTAATTAATAATTTTTTCTAAAGTAATTTTAGCTTATAGCTGAGAATACTTATTCATATTCATACTAGATTTAGATTAAATGTTGAGGAATTGTTATGGTTATATAGTAGATTCGATTTTCTAAGTAATTTTTATTACATTAATATATTCCTTTTTAGTCTAGTTGCTTATTTTTTTTGTTAAATTTAAGGTTAAGTTCTTTAGTTTTTAATCAAAAATTCTTCACTTAGATTTAGTATATAATTTATCTGTCCCTTATGTTTGACAACCCGTAATACTTATCATAGTACAATTACCTTTTACACTTGAAAAATGTTTAATTATAAATAATAAGCACACACCATTAAAAAAAAGGCTTCGCACTAGGGTAGAGAATATCATGGGAGAACTCTCTATTCTCTTGATCCTGATGCCCCATGGGTGCCACTTCTCTCCACAAGTACAAGGTTTTTTGTGATGATTTGTGGATGAGTAAGAGGTTGCTTCTTGGTACTTGAAACAAAGTCTTTAAGATAGAGTAGGTGTATGGGATATTTGTAGTAAGTCATTAGTGCTTGCAAACCCTAGGAGCATCTTCAATACGTAGGAAGAAGCTCTAGGGGAGGTTTTGGGTGAGAGTCACACCCCTATTTTATGAAAAATATTATCTATATTATGTGCTTTAAAACTGCCATATGTTACATTATGTCTAATTGTATGATTTCTCCTATTGAGTATTTTAAAATACTCACCACCCCCCCAAACCTTGCAGAACCTGACAAAGCTTAGTGTGAGTGAAGAAGAGCCTACTTGGGAGTTTTTGGGAGATTTTTGAAGATTTTTAACCGCACCATAAATTGTAAGAACCCTTATTATTTTTCTCCTTGTGTGTTTGTACACAGATGGTATATTCTTCGGAAACTAAATTTTATGCTATGCTTTGGCAAACTCCGATTTTGTTTTATAAATCTTATAATTGGCTTGAAAATCCCGGGGCGTGATAGGAGATAACCAAGTTGATGCAAAATAAATGATAGGGTGGTGACACAAAAGTTTAGAGTGGTGTTGGAGCAAGTGAAGAGAAGAAAAAAATGACCTTTTCTTTTTAAACTGGTAAGTTTGTATTTGTGTTTACATAGTGAATATTTTGGATTGGAAGTGTGTCTTTTGTTTTTTCCCTATGAAGTTCTTTGCATAAAAATTCTCTTTTGTCATTATTTGCTTTGATTTGCATGTTTTAGTTATACACAGGTATTTTGGCACATGGTATAAAATTTTGATTTTGGTTTTCATTAAAATAGGAGATGTATCTTGTAGATTAATTATGAACTAGAGATACTATATTTTTCTTAGTTTGTCTGCCCTCAAATTAAACCAAGAGGACTACATATTTACGATGTCATAAGCTAATGTGAAAGCTTCCATCCACTTAGCATAAAAAAAAATAATAAATCACAAAAATAAAAAATTGATGATGCAAGTTGAGAAGATTTAAAAAAGCCAAACCCATTGACAAAAAATATAAAAGTACAAATAAAAAGGCTTTACATTTAAAAAGGCTTAGGAAAATAATTTTGAAATTTTTATTTCTTTATAGATAAATTGATGTAAATAGAATATAGCTAGTGAGTCAAAAATAATAATTTTCTCTTTGTTAAAGTCTAGATAACTTTGTTTCTTTTGAATAAGAATGATCATTTGAATTTTATGATTGAAAAAGATAAGAGTTTAATTAATGGTTGCTTCAAAAATTAAATAATGAGAACTAAGAAGTTAAAACAAAGAATAACAAAATTTAAAATGTATAAATTAAGGAAATGTCTAATCAAGGAAGAATAACATAAAATCATAAGTCCTAGGTTGTAAGACTAATGGTGAAATTGACAAATTTTACACTAAGAGCTCAACATTATTTTTTGGGTTGATTTAATTTTAACTTGAGTTCTACTACTCTAATTAAAGATATTTTAGTGCCCAAAAGTTGTTTTTTTGAAAATTTATTTTCAAAATGCTCGACTACTTGGTTTTGAACAGCCACATATGAAAAATGGATGCCCTTATAATCAGGTGAGACTCGTCTTTCTTTACCTAATCGAAGGCCAGTGTTGAGTTTTGGTGTAGAGAAAGATGGTGATTGTGAGATCAATAAAGTTCTCTTTACTTTGATTTTGTGTGACAGTTTGGTTTAATTATAAATTTTCTAGGATTTTTTTAGAATTTAGTTGGAAAATATTTGTTGCCTAGCTTAATCCACCAAGTTGCCACACTAATTGCGGTAATTTTTCATATATTTCCTTATATTAAGGAAATGGGCCCCACTATAGGACCCACATCTATCCACGTCGTCGCGCCAACTTCTTGGACCGTTGACCTTCACTTGACATCTTAGATGGGCTTAGGCCTTGCCAAGCTCGTTTTTAGTTCATTTCACTATGTGGGTTCACTTTTTCCTTAGTTGGGCCCATTTTAAGATCATTTACTTACCTAGGTATAAATACTCACATTGATTATGCCTCCCATTTAGGGTGAGCTTAGACTTTTGAAGGCTTTAAATTGCTCTAGCCCCTCTCAAGAAGGGAAAGATTAATATAAGGTAAATCACTCAAATCACTCTATATTTTTCCATTGTTTTACCTTCAATCCCATATTCTTTTCTTATTGAATGAGATTCTTAGTTTTCTTCTTCTCAAGTTCATTCTTTTACTCATGTTTAGAAACCCTAGACTTTTGTTCCTTGCTTCTTATATTATTGTGATTTTCATTTTGGGCACAAGAGGATGATGAATTTATCTTCTATTGATGATTTTGAGTCTCTATTTAGTAGAAAGATGAGAATTTTATGTAGGGCTAATGTAACATAATTTGTTGGTTAGGGATTCATTTATCTTGAGAGAAGATTGAAGAATCTACAATATGATTTGAGGTAAGGGATTTTTGTTTTATAAGTTTTAATTACATTAATATCATGTTTGTGGGTGGATTTATGTTCTTGAAGTTTATGGATGTGTGAGCTTAAATCTTCTTGAATGGATGATTTAATGGTGTTTTGCCATGGAAATGAATGAGTTATGCTAGATCTATCATGTCTAGGCCTATATGATCTTTATTCCAAATTTCATGAATTTTTATGAAGTTTTGGTATAGATTCAAATTGGTTTTGTGCTCAAGAAAATGATTGTTTTCTGGGCCGATTGATCGGCCAATGGCAGGACTATTGAGCATTTCTTTGTGCCCTATCAATTGGCCCTTGAGTTCGATCGATTGGCTAAATAGAACATTGACTATATGCTTATTTTTAAGCCTAATTTTGATAGTTTCTTTATGTCTCTCACATGTCACTTGTAGAGTATGATCATGGAAAAATATGAATGCTTACACACATACGACATTAATCATGTATAAACCATATTACATATACTTTAGGTCACTTATAAACATAACCACATATGTTTACTCACACTTATCCTTACTTGATCTCATTAGCCATATATGGACCATGTCTCATACATGATAAGGCTGCTTGTTAGTATGATTACTTATGCTTGTATTTACTTAGCATTATCCATGTATGAATCATGTTACATATATAATGAAAAGGGTTTGCTAAACTATGATTTAGCCATAGTACATTATAGTTTTTTGATTAGTCATATCATGGGTTTGAATGTTTTCCATCCAATGGGTGGGTTATTTTGTCCAAAAGGGTGGAATTTTCTAATCTAAAAGGGCAGGTTCCTCCCCGGGTGAGAAGAATGGAATGCTATAATGAGAAAACTATTGAGACTTCTAGAGCGAGTTATAGGCTAGTTTGTTGATGTGCACTAGCTGACCAAGGGAACTTCCAGTTTATGGGCTAGCTATGCATACTGCTTTTGGTATTTCCTTTTTAGGAATGCCAGGTAAGCAGGACCTCTATATTCGGGTATTGGGATTTATCTATCGTTGATTTGATACATTCATGATGCTATTTACAAAGGTTTTGTATGTGGATTATGAGGCATGTTTACACAGGGTTTGTATATGGATTATGATTTTTATATTTATATAGGTTATGAATTGATCATGACACTTAATTATGCAGAATGTGTATGAATATGCTACTTGAATGCATAAATTATGTGTATGATTAAGAAACATAATTGAGACATTATGTACTAGTTTTGCATATGAAATATTATACTTGAATTAGATATTTGCACATGTTGTATATGTAAGGGATTTGATGTGCACTTGTGTTATTATCACTAGTTTTGTATAAGGTTCATGTTATGCTTCTTAAATATTATATTTTGGTGATAATGTGAGCTCTATATTTTTAAACCCTTACTAAGCTAAGATCACCCCATTTACATTATTTTGTTTTGAGGTATCTCTTGGGGATCCTCTAAATGGTTGTGCTATGCAGGTGCTCAAAATGACCCATTTTGTGAGCATAAGGGTGATTAGATGCATATCTAGTGGGAAATAATTTACATGTTTTGGGATAGACTTTATGATTGATTTTGATGTAACCTTGTGACATAATATGACACTTTACATGTTGTAGGATAACCTATTTTAATTGTATAAACTTGTTTAGTACTTTTTTAGGCTTAAGACTCCATTATGTTTTATGAGATTTGTGTGGGTATGTGAATGATTAAGATATTTTATTTAATTTATTTTATCTTCCCATATTTACTTTTGCACAAAGTAGAATGTTGTGTACTTTGATCTAGCCCATTTTTTGGTTAGAACTCAACTCCTCACAACTTCATCATCCAACTTTGGCCGGGTTCGGGTCAAGGGGGCATGGTGTGGCATGACTGATATTTCATCTCTATGTTTTTATACCAAAATCGTACACATTTACTTAAAAAAGTTGAGAGAGAAATATGAGAAGTGGGTGGCACCTCAAGGGATTGACTTTTCTCAATCCATTCAATGAGTGGAATAAGGTTAAACAGTGTAATCACTTTTCTCTGTCCAATCAAAGGTTGGTTAAAGGATAATGATATTCTTACACCCTATTTTTCTATACTATAAGCCTTATACAACTTATGATTAGATAGGGAAAAGTGATTCTCATGTTGTCAGGTGGGCTCCACCTTCCCAATCCAATGAATGGTGTTCTACCACCTATAGTGCAGAGAAAAAGGGTGTAAGAATCTCATTTTCCTTAGTTAAATGGTGTAAAGCTTTGCTTTTTCTGTGCAATCCAAGGTTGGAACAAGGCTAAATAGTGTAAAAAAATATAGTAAGAATATTATTATTTTATTTAAGGCAAAATCAAAAGCTTCTGCGTGCAGGGACTCTTTCGATGTCCAAAGAGACACACACACTTTCGTGAATTCAAGATGCAGAGCATCTCAGATTAGCAATGAAACCAGACTCCAATTTTCCTTCTCTTCCTCTTTCTATTACTTAGCCCCTACCAGTCAAAGCTACCGACCCTCTAAAGAATAGGCATGTTCTGTTTTTAGTTCATAGCCAAAGATCTCCCACACTTCAACTACTCCGTCACTGGCCAGCACCTAGTTGCCCCTCCCTCATTGGCCCTTAGCACAAGATCTAGCCTCCACTAAGCGCAATCTATCTCATTTCAAGTTCCTCCTACTCCGGTTGCCCTCTATGAAGTACACAAGTGTAGTTGGCGATTGTCACTCTCTGAGGCAAAGAAGGAAATACTTAAAAGGAAGGTGGTAAAGTTTCCTCTTTTGATCATCCTTATTCCCTCACCTCTGACGGCCACAACTGTCACTACAACAAAAAAGATTATTAGCAATGCTTTTATTAGTGATACAATATCAAATGTCTATAAAATAACTATTTGTGACGCATATCAAAGCGTCAAAAAATTTATAAATATTAGCGATGATTTTTAAAAAATTCTCTAATAGTACTACTATTAGTGACACTTATATCAATGGAACGACGTATCGATTGATACGGGTCCATATTGGTTGATACGTACCCGTATCGATTGATACCGATACGGTACGGGGGGCAATACGCCTCCCCACACCATTTTTTGATACATATCGGTCGTACCATATCGATACGGCCTATACGTATTGATACTATATTAAAAAATAATTTTTTAATTAAAAAAATTAATATTTTTTTGAAAAAATTTTGAAATTTTTTTTCTTAAAAATAAAAATACAATTCAAACCCAACTTCTTTAAAAATTTAAGTTTTAGCTATATTAAAAATAATATTTTTAAAATTATATGAGATCAATACGGGTAGGTCCATATAATTTATATAATTATTTTTTTTACATCTAGTGCTCCACAAATATATATTTATTTAAACATGTAATTTAGACTCATATTAAGCATATTATTTTTTTTTAAAATAAACTAATTTTAAAGCATTAATTATGGGAAAAAATGACCAATATTAATATGGGACGGAGAGCATAATAGTATATGGTTCTAAATAAATTAATTTTAGAATACCCGTATCAGTTGATACGGTATTATATGGTCTTATTATGCTCTAAAATAAGTATTATAATTATATATTATTAGTTATAATATTTTTTTATGTTTATAAAAGGGTTTATGCCCGTTTCGACGCATACCAAGCTTATCATCGGCGCGTACCCATATCCATGATCATCGATACTGTCATGCATATCGTTACAACCTTCCATGCTTATATCAAAGCGTCTCTAATACTGATACTATTAGCAACATTTAAGTCAAAGTGTCTAATACTAATATTGTTTGCAACACATTAAATAAAGCATGGCTAATAGTTATAAATTTTGAAAAAAAAATATAACTCTAAAAAGCGTCGCTAATAGTACAACTATTAGTAACATTTTGATATAAGCGCCGCTAATATAAAGATATTAGCAATGCTTTTAAAAAAGTGTCGCTAATAGTTATAAATTCTTTTAAAAATAAAAAATTATAACTATTTGCGACAATTTTTAGAAAGTGTCGCTAATAGTACAACTATTAGGGACACTTTTTTAAATGTGACTTTAATACTAATACTACTAGCAATGCTTTTAAACAATTGTTGCTAATAGTTATAAATTTTAAAAAAATAAAAAACTTTAGAAAAACATCGCATATAGTATTTGTATTAGCGACACTTATATCAAAGTGTCCTTAATAGTTGTACTATTAGCATTGCTTTTTACTAATCGTCTCTAATAGTTTTATTATTTTATCTAATTTTATATTTATTATTTAAATATATAATAAAAAAATATTTAAAAAGTTTAAAAAAATCTCAAATCTAATTTATTTTATTTAATATTTATATATATAATAAATAAAGGGAGAGGAGAGAAAAAGAGAAGAAAGAGAAAAATGAGAGAGTTAAGAGAGATCTAGAAAGTAGAGAGAGATATGGGTAGAGAGGAGAGAGAAGAGAAAGAAGGGGTAGAGAGAGGTAGAGAGTGAAGAAAGTGTGAGGGAGGGAAGAGAGAGGGGTAGAGGGAGAGAGATGGTAGAGAGAGAGTGAAGAGAGAGAGAAGGGAGAGAGGAGAAAGAGAGTAGTGGAGAGAGAGAGTGTGTGCAAAGAGAGAGAAAGGGTAGAGAGAGGAGAGAGAAGTAAAGAGAGGGAAGAGAGAGAGTGAAGAGAGAGGGAGGAATTTTATTTTGATTTTTAAATTTTTTGTATTAAATATTATATTTAAAAATATATAAAAGAAAGCGTATTAGCGATGCTTATGAATTTGTGTTGCTCATACACAAGATATTAGCGACACATACGCTTAAGTGTTGCTGATACTTAGGGTATTAGCAACGCTTTGTCCTATGCGTCACTAATACATTAATTTTATATTATATTATTTATTATTTTTAAAATATAATTAATGACTAAAAAATAAAAAAAGTTAAATTAAATTTCCCTACTCTCTTCCCTATTATCCTCAGAGCTAGGGCTCATGTTGACATGCGTGAGAAAGAGAGAGATCAAAAAGAGCAGAGTGCGAAGAGAGAGGAGAGAGAGCTTGGAGAGAGAGAAGTGGGAGAGGAGAGAGAAGAGAAGAGAGAGAGGAGATAGAGAGAGGAGAGAGAAATAGAGTATAGAGAGAGGGAGGAATTTAACTTTGATTTTTAAGATTTTTTTATTAAATATTATATTTTAAAAATAGTTATAAATAAATATAAATAAAAATATTAACGACGCATAGGAATTTTTGTCGCTAGTACCCTAGATATTATCGACTTATACACTTAAGCATCGCTAATACATAGGGTATTAGCGATATTTTTTTCTATGCATTGCTAATACATTTATTTTATTTTATTTTATTTTATATTAATTATTTTAAAAATATAATATATAATTAAAAACTTAAAAGAAATTAATTAAATTCCCCTACTCTCTTCTCTCTTATCCTCAGAGATAGGGCTCACGTTGACACACGTGGGAGAGAGAAAAAAAAAGAAGGATCAGAAAGAGGAGAGAGCGAAGAAAGAGAGGAGAGAGAGCTAGAAGAGAGAGGGGGGCGGAGAGAGAGGAGATAGAGAAGAGAGAGGAAGAGAGTGAGGAGAGAGAGAGGGAGAAGAGAGAGGAGAGAGAAGAGAATAGAGAGAAAGTGTAGAGATAGAAGCGATAGAGAGAGGAGAGAAAGAGAGTATAGAGAGAGGGAATAATTTAATTTTGATTTTTTAAATTTTTTATTAAATATTATATTTTAAAATAATTAAAAAGAAATAAAAAAATATATATTAGCAACATATAGGAATTTGTGTCGCTAATACCCTAGATATTAGCGATGCATACACTTAAGCTTCACTAATACATAGGGTTTTCGTGACACTTTTTGCTTTGCATAGTAAATACATTGATTTTATTTTATATATATTATTTTGAAAGTATATTATATAATTGAAAATTAAAAAAATTAAATTAAATTCACCGATTCTCTTCCCTCATCCTCATAGACGTGGCTCACGTTGACGCGCTTGGGGGAAAGAGATAAATCAAAAATAAGAGAAAGCAAAGAGAGAGAGGGGGAGGGGAGGGGAGGAGAGGAGAGAAGAGAGAGTGAAGAGAGAGAAGGGAGGAGAGGAGAGACAAGAGAGGAGAGAGAGAGAAGGGAGGAGAGAGAGTGAAGAGAGAGAGG
The DNA here is from genome assembly GCA_035235625.1 of Saururus chinensis. Lineage (NCBI taxonomy): Eukaryota > Viridiplantae > Streptophyta > Magnoliopsida > Piperales > Saururaceae > Saururus > Saururus chinensis. The sequence goes on from CP141142.1 coordinate 29,973,471, forward strand.
AGATAGAGAGAAGAGAGAAGGGAGAGAGAGGGAGAGAAAGGAGAGAGAAGAGAGAAAGAGAGTATAGAGAGAGGGAGGAACTGAAAAAATAATTAAAAAGAAATAAAAGAAAATGTATGAGTGACGCATAGGAATTTGCGTTGCTAATACCCTAGATATTAGCGACGTATAGGCTTAAGCGTCACTAATAAGTATGGTATTAGCAACACTTTTTTCTGCATCACTAATACATTTATTTTATTTTATATTGATTATTTTTAAATTATATTATATATTTTAAAAAAATTTAAAATAAAATTAAATTCCCCTACTCTCTTTCTTCTTATCCTCAGAGCCGAGGCTCACATTGATGCGTGTGGGAGATAGAGAAAAAGAGAAATCAAAAAGATGAGAGAGCAAAGAGAGAGGAGTTACAAGAGAGAGACATAGAGGAGATACAAAAGAGACAGAGAGAGTGGAGAGAGACAGAGGAGAGAGAAGATAGAGTGGAGAGAGATAGAGAAGAGAGAGAGAGAGAAGGGAGGGAGAGAGATCGAGAGAGGAGAGAGTAGGGCTGCTTCTTGGGTAGGGTCAAGTCAGGTTTTGTAGGACCCGACTTGACCCGAGATAGGAACCGAGTTCCTTAGACCCAACCCAACCCAAGATAAGAATAAAAAAATTTTGGACCCAACTCGACCCAAAATAAGACCTAAAAAACCTGAAAACCGAAATAGGAACCAAGATTGTATCTTGGGTCGGGTTGGTTCCAATATTTTAATCTAATTTGACCATATAATAAATTGATTTTATCTATAAAAAATTATAAAAATTCATATAACTAAGGTTAAATATGATTTTATAAGTTAATTAAGAACTTGGGTCGGTTCGGGTCGGTTCTTGGGTTTTTACATACTGGACTAGACCAGACCTGAGATTTACCTGGGTTTTTTTTTCTTGGACCCAACCCGACCCAACCCGGGTCAATTTCAGGTCGGTTCCATTCGGATCAGTTCGGGTCCGGGTTTTCAAAGCAGCCCTAGGAGAGAGGGGAGAGGAGAGAGATAGAGAGAAAAGATAGAGAGAGGAGAGAGAGAAGGGGGAGGAGGGAGAGAAAGAGTGAAGTGAGAGAGAGGAAATTTAAGAATTAAATATTATTATTTGTGACAAACATTGATGAAGCGTCACAAATAATCATGTTTTTGCGACGCTTCTGGTGGAGTGTCGCAAAAAAAATCGGCTTCGATTGTATAGGTGAATTTTGCCCGCGCTTATTAACCCAGCCCCTCTTCTCCTACATCCTTCGATGCCCTTCTTCCCCGATCCTTGCCCTTTCTCTTTCTTTCTCCTGCCTCCTCTTCCTCCTCTTCGTCGTCCTCCCCTTGCCTCTATTCCTTGACACTACTATCGGGCCTCGTAAATCCCGTGCACCTCATAGACACCCACCGGACCCACCCCCTTCGTCCGTGCTCTCTCTGAGGTCCTCTCCCTTGTCACCACCATCCCCGCCTCCTCCTGCAAGTATGAGGCTTTACGTTCCCTCGCCAACTACCTCCTGGATGACATCCTTTGCTCTGGCCTCGGCGTCATCAACCACATCGCCCTCTCCTCTGCCTTCTCTAGGACCATTCTCCAGATCGAGACTGACGTAGGAGAGATCTTTGCAATTGGTGGCCGCTAGGTACGGCACAACCCGTTCATTAGGCTTACCGGGGGTACCGCCGTGGAGAATCCCTCTCCCCACCTCAAATAGCCTCCGACAAGAACCGGGCTGTCGGCTCCTTGATGTCTGGTGCATTCTCCTCTACACCACCGCATAACACGGTTCCCATGCAAAGCTGAAGGCAAAGACTGCTGCCCCAGGGTCGGTCAGCCAGGTGACAGAAGGGTTGGGGAGTTTCTTCCCATGGCACCCTTCACCCCCCACCTCGGCACCAGATCCGGCTCCACCGCCAAATTCCGGTGTTGTCCCCTCTACATACCCCCTCTCTTCTCCCCTGTTTCTCCCCCCACCCCGGCTTCGGATCCGGCTCCGCAGCCGGATTCCGATGCCATCTCCTTTGCCTACCCTCTCCCGCTCTCTGCTCCCCTGTCCCCACCCCATCCTCTAGCCGGTGGAGGAGGTGATCCGGCTCCTCTGGCCAAAGCCCCTTCTCATCCTTATGCTCCTCCCTCTCCCCTACTCCCCCCTACTGGAGGAGGGGTGCCAGAATCTAGTGCCCTTGCCGGTTTTTTTTATTCGAGTCGCTAATAAGAGTAATTATTTTCAAATTTTATCTCTTATTAGTGATGCTTATACATGCATCACTAATAATTTTTTTTCAAATATTTTTCATATTTGTGACACTTCTAAAGTGTCCTAATGAGAGTTATTTTTTAATTTTTTTCTTATTAGCGACACTTTTTGAAGTGTCTCTAATAAAGTTTATTTTTATTTTTTTATTTTTATTTTTCTATTTTTTAAATTTTAGCAACGCTTTATGTAACATTAGTAATAATTTATTATTAGCGATGTCGGTAATCAAGCGTTGCTAATAATATACTATAAGCGATACTTTTTATGGTGTCGCAAAAAAATTTATATTAGCGACACATCAACAAGCGTTGCTAATAAGATGTTTTAATTCAAAAAATATTATACTAGCGACGCCTAATAAAGTATCGCTTATAATTAATTATTAGAGACGCTTAGAACTATGCGTCCCTAATAATAAACTATTAGCGACATTTAAATAAGCGTCACAAAAGGAAAATAATTAGCGACACAAAAACAAATGTTGCTAATAGCAGACTATTAGATACGCTTTAACATAAGGGTCGCTAATAAGTAATAGCGATTTTATTTTTATCGACATATTTAATGATACTTTTTAAATATCGCTAATAGTCATTAGGGATGCTTATATGACTAATAGCGATGCTCAAGAGCATCACTAATAATCGTTTTTGTTGTAGTGTGCCTATGGAGAATAATAGTTCAATTTTGTGTACCATCTTTGCTCCAACCAGGAGAACTCTAGCACTTTCTTAGAGGTGAGCCCCTCTATTTCTTTCTTTATCTCTGTTTTCTGTTTTTTGTGTGTGCTTCAATCATTTATGAGACGAAAAGGCAAGCAGACTAAAGGGAAATTTATGTCTCATACAGATATGACGATAAAAGGTTTTAACTTTTATCACGCTATTTGTTACGTGGGACCCATTATCTAATAAAAATGACAAAAAAATAGAAATGGGGCTAGTAATATCAGAGGGAGGGAGTATTAAATTCTTCATAACTAATATTCCCACGTTTACATTATCATTGAGGATGATTCTCACTTATTATGAAATGGGCTATTCTAATACAGGGTGAGTGATCAATTAGTGTTACTTATGCTTCATAATTTTTTTAAACATCATAATTCAATAATATACGTGACACGCTCGGTAAATTCTTTCTTTTGCCTTTTTCCTACAATTGGAATTCATCCATAAAACATGGTTGTAATCAACTTGATCCAGAGCCTGCATAGGTAATCACATAGGAAATTGATATAGGCTTAGCATTTTCTCAAAAATAATTGAATTTTCTAAATTTCTGAGGACCTTACAAACACCTAATTAAGCTCCAAAAACGTTCTCCTTGTTTCCGGGAAAATTTAGATGTGGGAGACCAATTGATAAGAGTGGAGATCTTTGTAGGCCTAAGATTGATAATGTGAAAAATATCAATCTTGGACTATGAACAATTGTGCTGGCCAATGTTCTCACAAAAAGCCAAAGTCAAAGTTGAAGTCGATTAGTGTTTCAATTGCCTTCAGCTTCAAGTTTAATTTTTTTTTCTTTTGTTGGCGGCCTTATTAGACAAATTAAAGGGACAGGACAACGAGCATCTTAGAGCATTGTATCCAGCGGTCTTTCGAGCACGCACATTGCAACCACTACATATTCTATGCAATAAGTCGGGATATAATGTAATTTTAACATTTATATAAAATAACACTTATAAAAAATAAAGTCGACATTTTGTTCTTTGGGGGGAGTGGGGGGTGGGGGGGAGGATAGATAGGCACCATCCTTCATTGTGTAGTGATTTTACTCATCCCATGTTTTGGTAAGAAGAAGCAGTGAAGACTAATAATATCGGAGACGACGTGCGTGGGAGCAACCAAGTAATTGGGACTTTCCTTAATTTAGGTGGGACGACATGCAACCCGTCATATTTCCTTATTTAACCTCGTTCGTAGCTCACCTTCTCCCACCCCAACTAAGAAGGAACCCAACGACACTTTCACTCTGCCTCTATATATACTTGGCCCCTCTGCCTCTTCTCTCCAAAAGTTTTTTCTTCCAGCTTCTTATGTGATTCAGTAGGAGGATGGTCTTTGTAAGTTCCCCTCTCTTCTTCTTCTGCTTCTTCTCATATATGTCTTCTGTTTCTGATATTCAAGAGATATAATTACACATTGCAGTTAACGAATAACAGTAGTATTCTTCTTCGTCTTCTTCTTTTCTCTTTCTTTAGTTTTTTAGTAACGGTCAGTTATAGGCGATTCTCTCTTTTGTACATCTGATATTCATGAGTTATGGTTGAAGGTATATGTAGCTGCATGGCCACCCTACTGGTGGATTATTATGCTGCATGATAGTCTGGTTCTTCTTGTTGAACTGCATGGTCGTCAGTTAGTTTTGTTCTGTGCCGACTTGATCAATAAAGCTTTTAATATCTCAAATTAAACTTCAAAATATTATAATACATAACAATTTCATTTTGAATCCTATTTTTAGAAATACAAACAAGATGAAGAAGTTTTCGAGTCGTGGATTAAATATGGGGAACCTTAAAACCCTTCTGTGGGGAGTTTTTATTCTCACGACTTGCTTTCCTGGACTGGGTCATGCTGATGATCAGTATGTGAGGTACATGGATCCTAAGCAGCCATTTGAAGTTAGAGTTAATGATCTGCTGAAGAGAATGACTCTGGCAGAGAAGATTGGTCAGATGGCACAACTAGACCTCTCTATTGTCACCCCAGAAATCATGAAAGATTACTACATTGGTAAGATTACATCATATCGGCATAATACATCATTGTGTTAGAGAGTTTTTTTTCCATGACGAAAATTCTTTTACTGATCACTTAGCCACAAAATCATTAATATATACGCAGGGAGTGTGTTGAGTGGTGGTGGAATTGTCCCTTCTCCCAATGCTTCTACCAAGATTTGGGTAGATATAGTGAATAACCTACAAATGGGTACCTTTCCACCCGTCTGGGCATACCTATGATCTACAGAATTGATGCTGTCCATGGACATAACAATGTCTACAATGCAACTATTTTCCCACACAATGTGGGATTGGGGGCTACAAGGTACGCATATATAGATTTTATTTTCAGGAAAGTTATTCGGTGTGGCTATATAAACAATTGGCATTTTTTTCATAAAACAAAATCAATGTTTGCTAATGAACTTTTATGTAATCTCTTCAAGGGATCCTGAGCTTGTGCAGAGAATTGGTGCTGCAACTGCCCTAGAAGTCCGAGCAACTGGCATTCCTTATGCTTTTGCTCCTTGTATTGCGGTAAAATGTTGAATTTGGTTTAATTACATGGAGTATTTAATAATAGAATGGAAAAAAAATTCTATTGTCAAATATTAAATTGTAGTTTTATTCAACTCTTGTGCACATACTTGTGATACAGGTATGTAGTGATCCAAGATGGGGGAGGTGCTATGAGAGCTATAGTGAGGATCACAAGGTTGTGCAAGCCATGACAGAGATCATTCCAGGCCTGCAGGGAGAAATTCCCCCCTGGCTATCCAAAGGTGCTCCTTATGTTGCTGGGAAGTGAGTAAATGAAAACCCTAATCTTGTTATGCTTTGTTTCTGCTCATAATTGCCTCATTGTCGTTTCCTTGTCAACTTATTTGATGCTTATCACAACAGAGACAAGGTTGCTGCTTGTGCCAAGGACTATGTTGGTGACGGTGGGACTCACAATGGCATCAATGAGAACAGTAACATCATAAGTTTACAAGGGCTCATGAGCATTCACATGCCAGCATACATCAACTCCATCCAGAAAGGTGTTTCCACCGTGATGGTCTCTTACTCCAGTTGGAATGGCAAGAAGATGCATGCAAATCGTAAACTAGTCACTGGTTTCCTCATGAACACACTTGGCTTCAAGGTAATATTACAAAGAACAGGGAAAATATGAAAAGGATAAGACACTTGGTGTGTTTGTTAATTAGTCTAGATAATCAATTACATATTTTAGTTTTTTTTATATCAATTAAACGTGTAGGTTTTCATTTTTTTCTTGCTATGATGGTTCTTCCTTCAGGGGTTTGTGATATCCGATTTTCAAGGCATTGATAGAATAACATCTCCACCTCATAAAAACTACACATATTCACTTCAGGCAGGAGTTGGAGCTGGGATTGACATGGTCAGTGCTTGAAACCCTAGTTTGCCCTTTTGTATTGTGTATTTGATTGAGACATATATAGGAAGGCTAACGGTACTGCTAATGCTGCAGATCATGTTTCCTTACAACCATACTGCGTTCATTAATAATCTGACCCACCTTGTGAATAAGCAAGTTATCCCCATGAGACGAATTGATGATGCAGTGAGAAGGATCTTAATGGTCAAGTTCATGATGGGACTCTTTGAGAAACCATTGGCTGATTACAGCTTGGTTAATCAGATTGGAAGCAAGGTTAGTAGTTAGATCAATACAAGACCTTTTATAGTTAGAGCTAACATAATATTCTAAGCTGAGTTACACATATGAAGTCTCTATACATAATTGGGCTGCATGAACTACTTGGTTTCTACAGGAGCACGGAGGAATTGCAAGGGAAGCAGTCAGGAAGTCTCTTGTGCTGTTGAAGAATGGAAAACTCGGTAAAAAGCCTCTGCTACCTCTTCCTAAGAAGGCTCCAAAGATCCTTGTTGCCGGTAGCCATGCTGACAACTTGGGATATCATGTCACATGGCAAGGGGAACCAGGAAACAACGACACTACTGGTAAATTAAGCCGTTGTGCAACGTCATTATGCTAGTTCTCATGAGTTTTGATTGAATGTGTGACTGATCTTTGTACACTTATGTGGAACAGGAACAACAATTCTTAGTGCCATCAGGGACACTGTGGACCCAGCCACCGAAGTAGTCTACAAAGAGAACCCCACACCGGAGTTCTTTACGGCCAACCACTTCAACTATGCCATCATCGTCGTCGGTGAGCAGCCATATGCAGAGACCGCTGGTGACAACATGAGCCTAACCATTCCATACCCAGGACCCAGCACGATGAAGAATGTCTGTGAGGTGGTCAAATGTGCCGTCGTTGTCATCTCCTGCCGGCCCCTCGTCATTGAGCATTATGTCCCCATGATGGATGCACTGGTGGCTGCATGGCTCCCCGGCAGCGAAGGGCAAGGCGTGGCTGATGTGCTCTATATATGGTGACTACGGCTTCACTGGCAAGCTCCCTCGGGCATGGTTCAAGTCAGTGGACCAGCTACCAATGAACGTTGGTGACCCGTATTATGACCCGCCGTTTGAATTTGGGCTCGCAACTGAGGCGACCAAGTAGAGATTAGATGGTTTCCTCGGCAAATTAGATAACATAGGTTCACATTCAGCAATTGTAGGTGGGTTAGGATTTAGGTTTGATAGAGTCTCTTCATTGTTGATAGGAAAGACTGAATCATGTTTGTTATTATGTCTTGATAAGTTGTGACAGATTGCCAGGATTGACAATGCAACATTTATGAACTTTTCTTATCAAAATGAAATAAGTATTATGATTTTGAGTTTAATTATATGATAAGTAGTCTTCATGAGTAGAGATGCCCCCAAGTCGGGTTATTTCAAATCTGAACCCACTTTAATGGTAACCCGAACCTTACCTAACCAGTTGAACGAAATCCAAAATGACCCCATTTGATCCATTTAGAAAAAGTAATTATCAAAATATAGAGAAAAGGTTTCAATTTGTAACTTTATTCATGTCAAATCTATTTAGATCACCTAAAACTTGAACCTCATTAGAATATCAGGTTGAACTTGGAAACCCAAACCTGACGGGTCAGGTTTTACTATATATCTCTATTCATGAGGTTTGAAATAATTGAGATGCAATTAAATGAGATAAACCATCTATCCCCACAAGAAATTGTGGCGCTCCCATTTTCTAAAATACAAGTGGAAAATATCATTTAAAATTTTACCTTAGGAGCACACCCGTACTCTTGCATCCCTATTTTGCAAAGGCCCCTAACCTCTTCTTGGTTTGGTGATAGAAACAAAAAAGGAGCCAGCCAACAAAAACTGCCCGAACAAGCACTTTATTACTGATATACCACATAAGGGTTCGGGGAATTAGAGGCCACCAACTATATACCGAACCTTAATTTTCTATTGCCCAACTCAAAACATATCCATTGAATGTATAGAAAAAGTTCTAAACAGCATGGGGCAATGGCCCCCCACTATCACAACGTTGGAACTGATGCATGATGTCAAGTACAAAGTGTAGTAACCTCTATCTCCTAAAATTCTCCACATCTAACATCTCAGCTCACAGTGTTATTGACGATCATGTTAAAGCGGTTTCAAGTTCTTTAATCTAAAGAAAGTGTCAAAGGCAATAATTTCTGGTGTCTTAGTTCCAGTTACACACATCTAATCATCATCCTTGCTATCGCTTTGTCATCTTGCCCTTTTATTTGATTTTCATTTGTGATTGGCATATGCACTTGAAGAAAGACATTTGCTTGCCACTTTGCTTTTTGGGTCCATTGAGGCGGTTAGGATGAGTTAATTCATTTGCAGCATTGTTAATTCTCTTTATTTTGGTAATTGTTGTCACATTACTGTCTAAAAATGCCCCAAGCCTAACACTTATCTGGCTTCGATCATCTTTATAGTCCTGGTTATTTTATTGATATTGAATGAATAGGAAGGAAAAAAAATTGAAGGAATGGAAGGATTTCATGTTTCTAGCTCTCCACGTTAGGCCTAAAGGAAGGCCACTCTATTTACCTCTATTAGAATGTTAAATATATAAATAAAATTTTCTATTTGTAACAGTTCAAGTTTTTGGGAAATACTGCTACATGGTATCAGAGTTCTAGGATCTAGGACGTCTTGTATTGAAGTCTTGTTGGAGGCATTTATACCCTAATCATATTCCACATTTTATGCGTGATGAACGTTTGCGCATGAGGGGGAGTTAAATTAGAATATAAAATATATAAATAGGATTTTTCATTCCTAACGGCTCGAGTTTATGGAAAACAAGGTTATCTTAAACTCAATGAGCTTGGTTGTTTCAAGTCAGACACTTTTGTATACTTCCACAAGGAGTTTAAGCCATTTCTTAGATATGCGGTCTTATTGTTGATTAGAGAGGGAGCTTTTGAAACTAAGAAGCAGAGAAAGGCCAAAGATGCATGAGGGTGCCCCAAACTCATCTAAATGAAAATTTATCCCATAGAGTTAATCTAGCATGTGGCTAATGTCACGCCCCAGTACTACCCGACCCGAGCCAAACCCAGTCCAAGGGCTAGTCCAGAGCATAGGGGTGACGGTATTGGAAACGGTTAAAGAAATATCAGAAAACTTGTGCCCTTACCACAGGCGGTTTAATTAATGGAGTTATGCACTACTTTGAGCAAGATTAAATAAGTAGAACCAAAAGAGTTACTTAAACTCTAAATTAAATAACAAATCTCAAAGCCACATACTAATAATCCATAGCCAACACACTTGGCTCAAAACAAGGTCTTAAACAAAACTAAAGATATAATATATCACAAGCCCGAAACAAAAACCACTCCACAAGGGTTCTAACAACAAACAAAATAATTAGATAGAGATGCAAAATCTAGTGGCCTTTACTCTACCTCCCAAGCTCTCCCCGACCTTTCCTCATAAAGAGGATCTTGTCCAACTGCATGTCATGTCATGCAGCCCTAAAACAAAACAAGGAAAGTGGGGTGAGTATAAAAACTCAATAATGGTTTGAATACAACTATAATAATCATAAAATAGGATGGTGTGGCAATGTAGCAATTCAGATCCAAAATTAATATGTTATACCACTTTCTGATCATTTACTAGCTAAAACCCTTATTTAACCATAAGCGTAAGAACCAACTTGCATAAGACATACCTATCAAGTCAAACTATAAATATTCAAGTTATAATCTAACATGCATCTCACATAGGTATTTGTTCATATATATTCAAATTAAGCATGACAATCTCACAAATCACCTAAGAAGTGTCTTTCACACCCTTTATGATCATGCAACCATATCATAATAGTGTCACATTCACACACTTTCCGATTATGCATTTATATCATATAAACCTGCATAATAGTGTCTCATTCACACTTTCTGATCATGCATTTATATCACATAAACCCGCATAATAGTGTCTTTACCATACATTCAGATTATGCATTCAACATCATATAAATATGCATGAGATGTATCTCTAACATACATTTCAGATTATGCATCAACATCATATAAACTTACATGATATGTATCTCTAACATACATTTTAGATCATGTATTAACATCCTCATTCATCATGCATGTATAAGTCTCTCTCACACACTAGTCTAACATGCAAGTCTACACACAGAGAGAATAAACATGCTCTTCAAGGGCGAAGCCCTCGAGCAAACCCATACCAAATAGACATGCTCCCCAAGGCCAACGCCTTTGAGCAACCCCTGCTCCTTAAGGTAAAGCCTTCGAGCAACCCCTGCTCTTCAAGCTCAAAGCCTTCGAGCAACTCCTTCTCCTCAAAGACAAAGCCTTCGAGCAACTCCTGCCCATCAAGCCTAAAATCCCAAGCAACCCTGATTGTTAAGACTGGAGTCCCAAGCAACAATACCTAGTAAGTTGATGCACTCGAACAAACCAGTTGGATTCTCAGAGTCTAGATAATCTCAATAACTAATTTCATCTACAAGACAAGTGCACAACTCGTTCCCACATAACTCAATTTGACTCGACTCAACCCGGGGAGTATACATGTTCCACATAGGAACTTAAATTGAAAATATGTCCTTTCAGACCAACCAAGCTCCGATTAATTCATCGAGTGATTAATCTGGCACACAATCTCAACCATTGCATACAATCGATTAATTCCGGTTAAACATCGGTAAAACTTTGTCCATGAATACCGATCCATGATGCATGATAGTATAATACATCCGTGAGCAAGACCTATGTGGGTTTCAACACATGGAACGTGCTCCCAATCAGTCCCCTCATGCATCATAATCAAGACATAATTAACTACAATTTCATAGTAGATTCCCTATTCGTGTGTGTATTCATGCATAATCTAAGTACATGACCAATGCTTGACATAAACTCATAAGACAATATACTCATGCTTAACCACATTCAAAACAATGATTCCAAACTGAAATCAAAGCGAAATCCACCATAAAACTTAAATCCATCTATGTGAAATTGAACATTCACAACTACAAAATATGGTTTTTCCACACATTAAGCCACAACATGATCACATTAATTACCCATAAACCATCCTCATTATAAGAGAATACATCTCACTATTTTCCATATAATTTCCCTGTTGGAACATATTCTAATTACAAGAATTCCAACATTCAAGGGTTCAAGTTACTTCAATTTCAACATGCATAATTATCAACATATAATATAATACCGCATGACAACACCTAAACATAATTCATAAACTTTCATCATCAATTTCACACCTCCAATAGCCTAATTTCAACATAACACACCTCCCATAACCATTATAATCATTAGATGGAGTAAAATATTGAAATGAGCATAAATTTTAAAAATAGCAAAACTGTTGTGTAGTTGTTCGATTGCTCTGTAGGGTTGTTCGCTTAGTTAAACTGAAAATCTGCCAAAAATATAGTGTTGCCGATTGATCGTCCTTGCAGGCTGTTCGATCGCCAATAAAGCAGTTTTGACCTTCTTCTTCATTTCGAAAATCAAAACCGAAATACTATGAAAATACCTTAAAACTTTCATCCATAGTATCAAACATTATAAAAAACTCATCAAACCTTCCAAAATATTAATCTAAACCATTCTCAGACAAAACCCTAAGAAATTGAAGCACTTTAACATTTATTAAACCCACTATTAGAGTCCTAATAAAGCAAATCACATTCAAATAAAATCATGAAAAATGAGATTTGTACTACCTAAAGTTGAGATTAAAGAACCCAATACCTTTCCTTATTGATTTGGGTAGGAATGAACCTTCAATCTCCTCCAACACCTTCCAAAAACACAATTTTAAGTTGACATGCAACTAATCTCAATTTAGCTTTGAAAAATGAAAAGTAAACATTAGATCTAGGGTTTTAGAAGCCTAAAAACGAGATTTTAAAGATTAAGACTTGGAGAAGAGAGGTAAAACAATATTTTTATGCTTTCAAAATGGATTGAAATTGTGACGGCCACTTTTTTTTATATATTAATTATTACTAATATATCATTACCATGTTCGACACGCTCGTCCAACACATGCGCATCCGAACACGACGGCCGTCAGTGCGGATCACAGTCAGATATGCTTTATATTAAACATGAGCATATCATGGAGTCATGACACAGCAAAAATATTATACATGTGCTTAAAAACATATTTCACACAACCATGGACTTAGGTTCGTAGAGTTGACAGGTTACAAGCCTTACAAGTCTTGGGGCACATCATGCCCTTAAACTGCAGTCATATAAATATTTACATACTTCCCAAAATTAGAGAGCATACAACATAATTGGAACGCTACTCTTCCTTCACCTTTGCCCTCGCTGCATTGCCTGCAGAATCTGGGGGTGGGTGAGTATTTTAAAATACTTAGCAGGTTAATTTAAAATCTAATAGAGGTGCTAAGCAGAAATCCCTTTGAAAATCCTACGCATTTTCATTAAAAACCTCTACCACGATAACTTATGCATAAAACAACCGGTTCCAAATCAACACAAAACCACAAGCTGCGACACCCTACGCCCTACCCTTGGCGCTCATGGGGAAAACGAGGGCCACTTAGGGACAGGGCTTTCCCACGATGCCCTACCCTGTGCGTGCCATTTGCCAATTATTTTTCTCAGTGGGCATCATCACTCTATGATTATTCCAAGTTCTTAAGCCTAGGAAATAATCATCACATCGTTCAAAATATAGCAATATTCATGCTAAAACAGTTCATCACATAACATGTCTCACATAAATCCATCACATATGCTTAATCATGTTAAATCATGCGTAAAGAAGTTATACTAAGCACATGCTTAGAGTTTAAAGTCCCCTACCTTAATCCTTGGATACAATTTCGTAACTGTAGAAGCCCCGAATAAAGAAACTGACCCCACCACAGCATCCAAAATGTCGAATTCAGTAGGAAACACATTTTGAATCACTTCATTCGGACTTAAAATGGTTAAGAACGGAGGAAAAATGGGTTTAGAAGTGGAAAACGGAAAATCAGGAAAAAAAACTGGGTCGGGCGCACTATTTAAAGGCGCGCGCCCGTGGGGCCCGTGCGCGCCATGTCACGTGCGCTCCACGCTGTCACGACACGCGCGTGACTCACGCACGACTCGCGTCACACGTAACACCGGGCCCCATCGCGCCATTCGGCGCGACGACGCGCAGCGACGTGCATCGTCGCAGGCCCGGCCCCGTGCGACGCGCGACGTGGACCTGCCACGTGGGCCCGCGGTGCATCGCACGCCCAGCCTGCTATCCCGCGGGCCCGGGTCCACGCGGCGCCGGCTGACGCCGGCTGCATGTGTCAGCCAAAATTTTATAATATATTTTTTTAAACACATAAACTTTAAACGCGCGTATCTTTGTCACCTGAACTCCAATTCATGCGTTCTTTATACCGTTGGGCTTATATCAACGAGCCCTACAAAACTAGACCCCACATAGGTAGGTTATCTCGCACTTCAATGTGGGTCCCGCCCATATGGCATGTTTCCCGAGGCCGTAACTTCCGGCCCCGGTGTCCGAATCAAGCGCTTCCAAAGCCATTACACTCACTTTTCCACACTCTACCATACTCTAATAAGATTAAACATGTAACAAATATAACTAATTAAAATAATGCTACCAACTCCAAAATTAACATATTAGAAAACGTACTAGAAATTCAGGGTCGTTACAGAAATGTTGGGGGAAGTCAAGATTAAGAATTGATTAAAAAAACCTAGGGTTTAGGCTTGATTAAAGAAGAACATACTTTAATCCCTTTCTAATTCAGGCCTAATGGGGGAATTAGGCCTTAATTGCCCTCTCCCAGCCTATTCCCAAATTGGGAATGACTTAGCCCTTTATATTTATAGTAGGGCTTGGGGTATACCTAATGAACTAGTAGGGTATAAATAGAAATTCTAGCTAAAAATAAATATTTTGATGATTTGAGCACTAATTAAATCCAAAAAAATTCTGAAAAATTTTATATAAGTTTGTCTTAATGCCTGGGTTTTTAGACCAAATTAGTGAAACTTTAAAAAATTCCCAAAAATTTAGATTTGACCCAAAACTACTTAAAACTTATAAATGTGAAGTTGGTTTTTATTAAAATCTTTAGAAAATACTCAAATTTAGAAAATCATCCCGAACCAATCAGAATTAATATTAAACCACAGAAAAGTATTTAAACAAAATGAATTCAAACCGGTTTACAATAAGAGATCTTACAGCTGATGCATTGCTCCATTCATTTTTCAGCAATTGGACTGGGTTAGCTTATGAAATTATCCATATTTTGACGTGTAATATGTTGAGTCATGTTAGAAACTGAATGGAGTTACACTTCAACCAAGTTGTAGATCAATTTGATAGGATACCTCTTTCATAAAGTGGTGTATTTTTCTTTTCTCAAGTGGGAGCTTGCAATGGCACATCAAACAAAATGGCGCCCCTTGTAATTTTGTTGGCCCTATAAATGTGGGTGTTAGGATATATAATACAACAAATTTGGCCTTTTGCAACAAATTAATTTGTCGCAAAAGATACTAATTTCGTGGAAAAATGCTTTTTGCAACAAAAAAAAGTTTGTCCCATAGTTGTTGTAAAAGGCTCATCTCAAAAGGTTTTTTGCAACAAAATTAATTTTGTCATAAAAGGTATACATTTGCAACAATATTATACATTGCAAAATGCTATGATAATATTTGGATAAAACCCAAAAAAAAATTGTCACAAAAAAATTAAATAATTTTAAAATAATTTTGTATTTGCAACTGAATAAATTTGTTGTAATTTTTTTTTTAGAATTATAGATGTGTAGCATTTGCGACAATAATTAATCATTCCAAAACGTGAAAATATATTTTCCACAAATGCATTCCATTGCAAAAAACTACTTTTGATTTATTGTCTTTAGTATTTGCAACAAATTATTTTGTCCCAAAATGTATATGCAAGACTATTTAGGACAAAAAAATTTTGTTGCAAAAACATTGGAAATTAAAAATATTTGATAGTTTGCAACAAAATTTTCTTCTAGAAAAAATATATTTAAAAAAATCGATAAATTTTCAAGTTAAACTTGAACTCAAATATTGCATTAGAGTAGAATTTCCACAATTTATGGCTATCGTTGAAACTCTAGCTTTAGCGATGGTCATTGAGGACCGTTATTGAAACTCCAGTTTTAGCAATGGCATTCAGGACCATCACTGAAACTCTAGGTATCAGCGACAACTCATTTACTACAGCAACCACTTAAGCCATCTTTGTTTCTTTAAAAAAAATTTAAAAAAATAATCCATATGGAAATTATGAGTTCTTTGTGTTCGATAAGAATCTGCAGGTAGGTCTCACTGTGCCCTTAAATAATGGAAGATTGGTTATTCTATTGACTAGTACACTCATTAAGTCTTAGTGTTGACTCACTAACAGGATGATGGAGCAAAATCAGAGGTTAAGGGTAAAAAAACAGTTAGGGAATTGTTAATACAAATCTAGCTATCCATAAATATCCATCCATATGGGTGATTAGTGGTAAGCATTTCCTTAATGGCAACTGGCAACCAATACTAATAGAATGTCAAAGTAATGGTTTTCTCTTGTCCACACGATTTTGCATATTGATTAACACATAAAATATCTGCAACAATTAATAAATTATGGGTGTTTTACATTCAACATATAATCCAGCATATAATTGGAGATCTTTATATCAAAAGTGTACTCGAACATACAAAAATATATCCAAAACTAATAGATAAAGTTCCAAATCCAATAGCTGAACATGATCTTCAAACATACCTGAGGGATGACAATGAAAAGATTTAAAACTCCAATAGCCAGTCATGTTAGGAAGCAATACATATATTCTATCAACATCACAGTACAATACAACACACAATATAGATGTCGGAGAAGCTATATTACTAAAGTATTGAGACAGACCTTGGCCACCTCTAGCATCAGTAATTAATTCTACTCTCATTGAAAAAGGAATGCTATATGTGATCTGCAAAAGATCCCATCATTATCCAAAATTGCTTCAGGTGCACTTCTCCTTGGAAATAAAATTTATTAAAAAAATACTTATAGCAAGAGGAAAGCTGAGTACAATCCTGATTGTGACACTCACTCCAATCACATGCTCAATTCCTTGGGAATATTGTTCCATAGAATACATACTTATAATTGCAGTCCCAGGCATGCAAACAAATACTATGAAGTTACTCATGGCCCATAGTATTTTTTAACCCATCCATTGACACATTGGTTGTATGAAGGATGAGCAAATGCCAAGAACAACCTACAAAATATTAACATTTCATTTAGACATTCATAATTAACAAATGTCTCTTTGTTGTCCTTTATTTGCACATTATGTTCCAAAAGTGTGAGCTAAAGAGATCCATTGATCATTTTTTAGATCTTACTAAATTCAATAGCAAACCAAATGCACCTTCTCTTACACGTTTGTCATAGACTTGTGAGGTTCTCTTTGGATCCTCATGATATACTTCATGACCCATTCAATCAGTATCAAATAGGAAAAACAGAAACCAAGACAATTGAATTCCAATGAGGAATAAGATCATTAAAAAAATATTAAAAAACAAGCTGCTAGAACCAATGATAAAAAAACTCTGAAAATCATACCAACTAAGAGCCATTACAATCAATATTGAATGCATGCTAGGTGGTAAATGGCTCAAGCTTGTCAGAAGATTCACCAAAACTGCCCCAAGTCCACCAATATAAGCCTCTCACTCTGGTCATCTATAATCTTTGAATCAAGCATAATTGGATTTCCATCAGCCTGTTACTCAGATAGGTGCCTTTCGAAAAACATGCAAGTTAAATGCCCAATTCAGAACAGAAATAAATGATAATCTTCCAATTAAATGCCACATGTACTACTTTAATATATTGTGGATGCAGGTTTTGTTAGAGTTTGGCTGCTCACTATCACCTGCCCACTTCGTCATAAGACCTTTGAAAGCTCTGGGTGGCCTGTGAGAGGGGAAAATACTTAGGAAGAGACAATATTAGTAAAAATAATCAATAAGTTAAATAAATAGAGGGAGATCTTTGCATACCTTATGAATGTTTTCTGCCATGAAGCATAGATGAGTTGAGGGGGCTGTCTTGATTCATTAACCATATTCCTATTGGGTACACAGTGATTCATTGTTTGTGGGCTGTTGGGATACTTTTTCTGGAACATGACATTAAATGAAAAAAGGTGGAACTTAATCAGTTTTTGACCAATTAGAGTTCTTCAAATAATCAACATGATTTCAATTGCAATGAGTAAATGAAAAATGGATGACCAGGGTTGTAGTTGCAAGTATCATAAAAGTAATATACAACAAGAAGATAAAACATGTTTGCTCATAATTTTCACATTTGTTTTGAGTGCTAGATACACTTTTGTTAGCCCTGCACAAGCAAAAAAACTATTGATATGATCTAGGTTTGGACTATGTCCTCTACACTAGAAAATTGGTTAACAGTGCTAGAATATACAATTTTGATGACCAATATTCACAAATCAAGACTCCTGTCAAAAGCATCAAAGATTATGAACTTATTATTGAATTAGTTAAAATTAAACCGGTAAATAGTGCTAGATTATGAACATTATTGAATTAGTTAAAATTAAACTGTAGCATCAAAGATGCTAAAACTCATGAGCTTATTTAGATTATTAATCAATATTGTGATAATCATCTTCCAATACAAACCAATGAAAATCGTCCATGCTTTTAATAAACTGAGAGATATCCAATATTTGGACACGTGGTATGTTCTTCAATTTATCTCTTAGAATGATGAAACATTATTCACACAATGCTTATAAGTCCCTATCATCGATTAGAGTGACACAATGCTTCATTTTCTTCATTGAATACTCGGATCATCTTGTTAACCATTTGTCCCATTTGGCTGTTCACAACCTAAGAGTTTATAAGAGAGCATAGAAAATAAGGCCCTCTTACATTGAAATTGGTGGAGTTTGTAGCAAGGAGCCTTACCATCTTTTTTAATATTAAAACAATTTAATTCCTTAATTAGTTGTAACAGATAATTATTCTACAATCACATAAATTACAAGATAAAATTACACGAAGTTATTACGTATGATTATTTGGTACGAAAAAATTATCACGTATTAGTCTTGCATAGTTTTTTGTGTAACAATTTTCTTTCGGTGTTAATCATTTTCCATGGTGGTTAGTATGATATTTTCAAAATTTCTGAACTTTTCAATACTTTCCCTTCAAAATTGGGACTTTAATTTCCCCCAAACTTTTGGACCATTGGAAAAAAAAGTACACTTTCATCTCTTAACCCTAGTTGTTTGCCCCATTACATCTTGAGTCTTGTATGTTTTAGAACTCACACTAAAATAGATTTTCCTAATTATAGTCTCTAGTCCCACCGAAATCCTCAATAGGTAATGCCTAGTTTTTGGCTCACCAAATTCTCTTGTCTTATTACATGTGATTATTCTATCAGTTTGTTTCTATTAATGATTATTTATGCCTCCATACTCTTTGTATGATCGTGATGATGGCTTATCTTTTTTTTGCGGTGTGATCGTCCAGTTACTTAATCAATGATTATATATGTTTTATACATATATTATCTCTATTTGTTAAAATATTATTTTATAATTGCTATCCGAAGGAAATTAGACAAGTAACACGGCAATGCCAAGTTTTTTTTCTCTGTCATTCCTTAAACTGTTTAAATGTAGAACATATGTTATTGGTAATTTTCTATTTTTCGTTGAACATCTACAATGGCTTCTCTAATTAATTCTCATAACTAATTAAGTTGGTGAAACACAATTTAGGACCTTTCCAATTTGGAACAATGGGAACAATAAGTTGTGCATGAGATGTTCTTTCTCTCTTTGGTTGTTTACTAGTTTTATGTATTATTTGACTTGTAGTTTTGCATATCTATATATTACATTTAAGTAGAAGCCTATTAATAACTTTCAACTATGGACTAGTATGCAAATTTTATAATTGAAAGAGATCAAAGTTTAATTGATGGTTTCTTCGAAAATTAAATAAAGAGAATTAAGATTTTAAAATAAAGAATAAAAATTCTTAAATTCTTAAATTAAGGAGCTGACTAATCAAGGAAAAATAACATAAAATCATAAGTCATGGGTTGTATGAAGATTAATGGTGACATTGACAAAATTTGCACTAAGAGCTCAACATTATTTTTTTGGCTTGATTTAATTTTAACTTGAGTTCTACTACTCCAATTAAAGTGATTTCAGTGCCCATAAGTTTTTTTAGCCTAGGAAAGTATTGAAAATTTTTAGAATTTTTAATTTTTTTTAAAATTTTATTTTCAAAATGTTCAACTGCTTGGTTTTGAACGGTCACATATGAAATGTGGATGCCCCTATTGTCAGGTGAGACTTAACTTTCTTTATACGTAATCGAAGGCTGAGTAGAGTTTTGGTGTGGAAAAAGATGGTGATTGCGAGATTTGTAAAGTTTTACTTTTTTGTTTATTGATTGCTTTGGTTTTGTGTAATGGTTTTGTTTAATTACAAATTTTCTTGGGTTTATATTAAATTTAATTGAAAAATATTAGTGCCTAGCTTAATCCATCAAGTTGCCACACTAATTGTTGTAATTTTTTATATATTATCTTCTATTAAGGAAGTGGGCCCAACCCTAAGATCCATGTTGTCACACCAACTTCTTGGGCCGTCGACCTTCACTTGACATTTTAGATAGGCTTAAGCCTTTTCAAATTTGTTTTTAGTCAATTTCACTAAGTGGGTTCACTTATTCCATTGTTGGGCCCATTCTAAGCCCATTTACTCACTCTAAATATAAACACTCAGATTGGCCATTCCTCTTATTTGGGGTAGGCTGAGATTTTTTAAGGCTTTGGAAAGCTCTACCCCCTCTCAAGAAGGGAAAACTTAATCCAAGGATAAATTACTTAAAACTCTCCATGTCCTTCAATCTCATGTTCTTCTCCTCTCGAATGAGATTCTAGGTTTTCTTATTCTCAAATTTATTTTTTACCTATGTTTTAAAACCCTATACTCTTGTTTCTTGCTTCTACTCTTGTAGTTTCCATTTTGGGCATAAGAGGATGATGAATCTATCATCTATCGATGATTTTGAGTCTCTATTTTGTGGAAAGATGAGATTTTTAGGTAGGGCTTATGTGACCTAATTTGTTGGTTAGAGATTCATTGAGCTTGAGAGAAGATTGAAGAATCTACAATCTGATTTGAGGTAAGGGGTTTTTGTTTGATAAGGTTTTACTTACATTAATATCACGTTTGTGGGTGAATTCATGTTCTTGAAGTTTATAGATGTGTGAGCTTAAATCTAATTGAATGAATGATTTAATAGTGTTTTGACATAGAACTAAATGAGTTATGCTAGATCTATCATGTCTATAGCCTATATGATGTTTATGTGAAATTTCATGAATTTTTATGAAGTTTTGGTGTAGATTCAAATTGGTTTTGTGCCGAAGAAAATAATTGTTTTCTATTTTATGGGCCGATTGATCGACTAAACAAAAAATGACTATTGAACATTTCTTTTTGCCTGATTGATTGCCCCTTGAGGCCAATTGATTGGCTAAATAGAGAATTGACTATGTAATTTTTTTATGCCAGATTTTGATAATTTTTTCATGTCACTTGTAGAGTATGATCATGCGAAAATATGAATGTTTATACATATGTGACATTAATTATGTATAAACCATATTACATATATTTTAGCTCACTTATAACATGACCATGTATGTGTACACACACATATATTTACATGATCTCATCAGCCACGTATGGACTATGTCTCATGCATGATAGGGTTGCTTGTTAGTATGATTGCTTATATTTGCATGTACTTAACATTATTCACATATAAATCATATTACATACATCATGTAAAGAGTTTGCTAAATCTTGATTAGCTATAGTGTTTCATAGTTTTCCGAATAAGTCGTATCAGGGATTTGAATGAACTTGTTTTCCATTCAATTGGTGGGGTTTTTCGTTCAAAAGGGCAGGGTCTTTCGTTCTAAAATGGCGGGGTCCTCCCCGGGTGAGAAGAGCAAAATGTTATAATAAGAAAACTATTGAGACTTCTAGAGTGAGCTCCCTGTTGGTTTCTCTATGTGCATTGGCTAACCAAGGGCACTTCTAGTTTACATGATTTGCTAATTACTTTTGGTCTTTCCTTCTTAAGAATGTCGGGTAAGTGGGCCCCTTTTGGTATTTCTTTTTAGGAATATCGAGTAAGCAGGACTTGTATATTTGGGTACCAGGATTTATCTATCATTGATTTGATATATTCATGATGTTATTTACACATGTTTTGTGTATGAGCATGCCTTACATAGGGTTTGTGTATGAATTTTGATGTTTAGATTTGCATAGGTTGTGTATGGATCATGACACTGTATTATGTAAGATGTATATAGATATATCACTTGAATGCACATATTGTGTGTGTATTATGAAACATAATTGAGACATTATGCACATATTTTTCTTATGGATTATAATGCTTGAATTAGATAGTTGCATAGGTTTTGTGTTTGAGATTTGAGGTGCTCTTGTGTTATTAACATCAGTTTTACATAAGGTTTATGCTATGCTTCTTAATGATTATGTTTTAGTGTTAATGCAAACTCTGTGTTTTTAAACCTTTACTAAGCTAAGCTCACCCTATTTGCATTATTTTGTTTTGAGGTATCTATTAGGAATCCTCTATATGATTGTGTTATGTAGGTGCTTAGGATGATCTATTTTACAAGTGTAGAGACGATTAGATGCATATCGAGTGGGGGATAAACTTTATGATTGATTTTGATGTAACTATTAGCATAACTATGCCACTTTATATATTGTGGGATAGCCTATTTCGATGACATAAACTTGTTTATTGATTTATAATACTTAAGACTTTATAATGTTTATGAGATTTATGTGGGTATGTAAATGATTAAAATATTTTATTTAATTTTTTTATCTTATGGTATTTATTTTTTGCACAAAGTGAAGTGTCATGTACTTCGATCTAGCCCAAATAGTTTTAGGTTAGAACTCAACTTGTCATACCTTCGTCATCCAACTTTGGTTGGGTTTGAATCAAGGGAGTATGCCGGGGCGTGATAGTGATATTTTAATTCTACTTTTTTATACCAAAATCTTAATCTCACATCCACATATAAAAGCTGAAAGAGAAATATGAGAAGTTGGTGGCAACTCAAGGGATTGACTTTTCTCAATCCAATCAATAGGTAGAATAAGGTTAAACGGTGTAAAACCTCACTTTTCTCGATCCAATCAAAGGTTGGTTAAGTAGTGTAAAATTTCACTTTTTTTTGTCTAATCAATGGTTGGTTAAAGAATAATAATATTTTTATACCTTATTTTTGTATACCATAAGCTTTATATAACCTATAATTAAATAAAAAAATAATTTCATATTATCAGATGGGCCCTATTTTTCTTATCTAATAATTAATGGTGTAAAGCTTTGAAATAGGTTGGAAGAATATCATTAGTGTAATAGTGTTAAACTTTAATTTTTACCGTGCAATCCAAGGTTGAAATAAGGTTAAATAGCATAAAAAAATATAGTAAAATTATTATTATTATGGAAAATTTATTTAAATAATAATTTAAAAAATATTTATCAATTTGGACCACTTTGGGAAATATTTCCCAAAGCAGTGTTGCTTTTTACCACGCAGGTGTCAGCCAAGTAGCTGGCGCCTACGTGGTTTTTTTTTAAAAAATTTATATGAAATCAAGTTTAAGTTGATTTTGTCCTTTCAAAGGACGAAATCGGTTTATTGATTTATAAACTTAACCTGATTTCGTCCTTCTAAATGACAAAATTGCCGCACTTATAATTCAACTTATCAATTTATTTAAAGGACGAAATCAGCTTAAGTTGATTTCGTCTTTTGAAAGGACAAAATCATCTTTGTCTTAACCTGCTCCTCCACTCTAGATCACGTTGTGCATTTTCTTTCTCTTGTGCTCGATTTGCCCCACCGTCGTGGTTCGTGTTTGAGCACCACCGCCCAGATCCCGTCCTCCAGCTGCTGTGGTTCGTGTTTGAGCACTACCACCCAAATCCCGTTTGTGTTTTCTTTCTTAAGGTTGTCTAATGCCTCCGATTCCCACCATATGTCCCACCTCCGGTTCCCATTGTCCGTCCTGCCACCATGTCCAACAGTTGTCGGATTTGAGTGCCGCCCCGCCACCACCGACTCAGCCGATTCCATCCTCCGCCCTAATCTCACTTTAGGGATTTGGTGAATTGGGAATTTAGATTTGTTAAAGGTATATTTTTTGTTATTTTCTAATAAATTATTTGTGCATTTAGATCTGTTGGCCAATTGTCTATGTGTGTTTACTATAATGAGATATGTTAGCCAATTATTTGTGCATTTAGGGATGTAGCCGTATGTCTTTGTTTGAAATTGAACTAGTCGTATGCTAGTAATAGTTTAATATTTTTATCAATAAGGTAGATGTAATATTTGAAGAAGTGTATGAGAATATTTGTTGTCTTCATTAGATAAGAGAAGAAATATGTGAAGAAGTGTATGATTATTGCTCGTTGATATATGAGGCAATTGCTTAATCTAATTGTATCATCTTTGCTTTGAGACAATTGCTTAATCTAATATTAATTACTTCATCTAATTTTAGCCTCTTAGTTTTGTGATAATTACTTAAACTAATATTAATTTAATCTATTGTTTATGAATTAAGTGAATAGAGATGACACAAGAAATAGTTAGATTTTTACTTAACTATAACGGACGTACGGAAGGATTATTAATTAAGAAACCGTCTACATATGATGAATTTGAGATGCAAGTAGCTAGTAAGGTAGGGTGGGATCGAAGAAGATGAAAAGTCACTATAAAATGTGCTATTCCAACATATGGATCAAATTCGAGACAAATATGTATAAATGATGATGCATCAATGAGTTTTATGTTTGACCTCTCACGTCACATAATTTGTTTCGACTTATTTTTTAAAAAAGAGGCCCGAGTGCCTAGTAAAAGGCGAAGTAGTTCACATAGGAGCTCTCATAGGAGCTCACATAGGAGCTTTGAAAGAAATGTGAACAATGAAAGGCATATGCAAATACCAGTGGACGATGAAGAAGGAAATTTATTTATGACAATAGCTTCAAATGAACGTCATAGATCATCTGCCCCTATTTACGAAGGAGGAGGACCTAATTGGAGGTAAGGTTTATTAAGTTGTCAATCCTTTTTGAATCTTATAATTACCAATGAAAATTAGGATGTTAAATTTTGAATTTTGTCTGTAATATGGAAGGCACACATTGTAAGGTCTCTGATTTTTCTACGATTTTCTGGGATTTTCCTGCTATTTTTCTGGTCATTTTCGATGGGAAAATGTGACGCTTTGACGTATTCGTATTTGCATATTCATACCCCATATTTATACCCCTAGAGTCGGGTGTAGGGCTTAGTCGCAGGCCGCAGGCCTCGCTACGTGCTTATAGCACGAATTTTGGAGCTACAACACGTAATCGGTAGGTGAACGCGTGTTAGGGACGTGGATGTAAAAATTAAAAAGATTAACTATATAAAGAAATCCATTGACAAAACTGACTTCCAGAAGAAAAAAAATTCACGTCTAGAGAGAAGAGAAAACCCGAGCCCATTTCTGGTTGCTCCGTTCTCCCTCCTCTATAGTCGAATTCTGGCGGTTCTTGTTAGGATCTTCTTTGCCTCACCGCCACAAGTCCGTAGGTACCGGCTATGACCGCCACCACGGCCTCTTCGTTCCTCTATGAGGTACCGAACCTTTTTTTTTGGGTTTTTCTCTCCTTCAATCCTGTTTTTGAACTGTGGGTGTATGATTTTGACATCGTTTGCGGCCGCTCTCAACTAGACTTATGTTTAGTTGGCCGCTAGGAACCCATAGGCGCTGGCTAGAGCCACCGCCATGCTTTCTTCGCTTCGTGGTGAGCTACCGACACTTTGGTCGGGTTTTTATTCACATTCTCCATCTCACTGTCCGTGGCATTATTTTGACGCCGGTGGGTTTCCGGTTGTCATCCGGCCACCGGTAGGACTCTGTCCAGCCTACCTTGACCGGTGTCAATAGGGGTTGCCGTTTCTGACCCCGCCTCTCCCCTATTGCCTTGCTCTGCCCGATTAGACACTTTGGGTGCGTCTTGGGTCGTTGGCATCGGCGAGCCTTGGGCCATTTGGCCATCGTAGGCTCTGCCCCGGCTCGGCGACAGTGAGGGTCAGCCCCACTTGGCCTAATTATATTACCGCTCGCAATGGGCCGCTTGCCATTTGCCCTATACCGTGCGAGATACACAGCCGCCCGCACCATGGGTTTTGGTTGTGGGTGGCTATCGGCGATGTCGCCTCTTTGATTGGCCATAGCTAGGGCCTTGACCCTGTTTGCTTTTGTGGGCCTTGGATGGCCTCCTTTCAGCCCTCTCCCCCTCCCCTTTGGGTCGCGTGTGCATGTGGCCACGCATGTGCTTTTGGGTTTAGGCGCCGCATTTGCGCCGCCTGACCATTGATTGGCTTTGCCACCGAGTGGAGTTGACCACTAGAGCCTCCACCACCTCTCCTCTGTCCTCAAGCATTGCCCACACTCTCCGCCTTTTTGTGGGCCTTTGTTGATCGAAATTGTCGCCGTTGGGTGCTGTCCACGACCGATTTCAACGTCTTGTGGCCAGCTGAGCACGTCTTAGCCACCGGCCAATTTTCAGTGAATACACCACTGACTTCTAGTCTCACCGCCACTTATGTTGGCATGACATTTCTCCCGGCTGCCCTTGTGTGCCGCCGTGGATCGCGGATATTGCCGCATTGACTTCTGACACCTTGTTTGGCCATGATTGTTTCTGGCACTTCCTAAAACCCTCAGGACAACAGCTCTCTTAGCAAGGCAACGGTTTTGACTGTCAACTCCACCGCCATCGTCGTATGCTTGCCATCGAACGCCACAATTATGAGGTAGGGGAGCTTTGAACTCGTAATTTCATGAAGCATGCTTTGAATGAGTAGCAGCATGCTAGGATTGTATGATTCCATGCTTTGGATGTTAAATAATGATCCGATTGCATGATATGCATGTAAGCACGATTATATGGCATGTTGAAATGTATATGACATGCATGTTTGTTGTAAGTATGTTGGATGTAAGTATGTGCTAGTGATGGCTAGCGTGTATGTTTGACTTATGCATGCATGTGCTAGTGATGGCTAGCGTGCATGTTTGGAGTATGTATGGATTATGCATGTGCTAGTGATGGCTAGCGTGTATGTCTGACGTATGTATGCATGTGCTAGTGATGGCTAGCGTACATGTTTGGAGTATGTATGGATTATGCATGTGCTAGTGATGGCTAGTGTGTATGTCTGGCGTATGTATGCATGTGCTAGTGATGGCTAGCGTGTATGTTTGACGTATGTATAAATGTGTATGTATGCAATAGTGATGGCTAGTGAGCATGTTTGTAAGCTACGTATGTATGATCGTATGTGTATGTTATACGTATGTGTGATCGACATACATATGTATGATGACTAATTACCTATGATATGGATATGTGTAAGTGTATGTGGGCAGAAGTATGGGCGATGGACAGTAAGAGGCGACAAAGGTTTTGCCTGGATTTGGATATGGATGTGTAAGCGTATGACATATGGCAGAGGTTATGGGTATGATGGGTGAGGTTTGTCAGACAGTAAGAGTGTTCATAATTGTACAAGCATAACGTACAGATTATGAAGTAAAAAATTAAGCATAATAAGTGAGATATAGGTAAGAGGGTGACAACTGGGTTGGTTCTGAGGAGCTTCATTTGAGGATGTCAGTGTAAGATGATTTGGCCATAAGATGGATGGTGAAGTGTGTAAGACTGTAAGGGTTTGATGTACGATGAGCTTTGTCCATGATGTGAACGGGTAAGTGAAGTCTGTTGCCTTGATGGACTAGGGTTTCGGATCGGGTTCAGCTTTAGTTTGATCAGTCGAGGACTGTGAGTTTGTGTGGCATAATTGTACCGCATAATTTACTTAATTCAAACTTGAATTATAAGCACAACTAATGATAGCGTTATGAGTTTGAGACCTGAGGGTTCGGTGGATTAAGTTCCGTGTTTGGGCTGGCCACTAATGAGTTGGCCGAGCATTTCTCATGTCTTGTCATGGTGTTTATCCTGTGGGATGTTGTCTGTGTGCTATATAGAGCACCGGACGTCTGATGCTCTATTGAGAGCGACATATATTTCCGATTTGGTCTGCATGGTGTATAAGCCCAGACGTTTAATGCTCTATTGAGAGCAATGTACATTTCTGACTTTGTCTGTGTGCTGTATGAAGCCCAGACATCTGATGCTCTGTTGAGAGCGAAGTATGTTTTCGATTTGGTTTGTGTGTTGTGTAAGCCTAGACGTTTGATGCTTTGTTGAGAGCGTTGTATGTTTCCGCCCAAGAGTGGCACTATATGTTTCTGCCCAAGTGGCACTGTATGTTTTCTGCCCAAGTGGCACTGTATGTTTTCTGCCCAAGAGTGGCATGACACTATAAGACCCATTATGGTGGGTAATTCTATGGCACTATAAGACCCATTATGGTGGGCAACTGTATGACCCCTTATGTATGGGTGTTTATGTTTGCGCGCTCAGGTAAGTAGTATCATGGATCTACTCTTACCTGTTTGATCCAGTGCCCCATGAGCATTGGTGTGCCTTACCTTTGGAAAAGTCCATGGCATCTAGTCACTCCCCAGAGGTTAAGGTGTTGCCCCAGTGACATTCTTTTCCATTCGACGTTGGAGCTTATTAGTTGTAATGAGCTTCAGTGGTCGATAGTTTGAGCATGACTGTAAGCATATGAGTATGAGCACGACTATAAGTGTATGAGTATGAGCACGACTGTAAGCGTATGAGTATGAGCACGACTATAAGAGTATGTGTATGAGTACGATTGTGAGAGTATGATTTTGAGTAAGACTGTACGAATAAGGTCGTACGAGTATGATTGTACGAGTAAGGTCGTACAAGTATGCGTATCTTGTATGAGTAAGCGTACGGTGGTACGAGTAAGTTTGTAAGACCCTGGATAAGGTTGTTTGTGTAAGTTTGATCTGATAGTATGATTTTGGCAGGATGGTGCCTTTGGTATGATTTTGGCATGATGGTGCCTTTGGTATGATTTTTGCACGATGGTGCATTTGGTATGTTTGTATGCGTATGAGCATGATATTGATATGTCTATTTGCTTCATGTTTGAGTTGCATGAACGCATGTATTTATGAATTTTGTGAGTTCACTATTTTGGTTTCCCCTACTGGGTATTTTCCTACTGAGTATGAAAATATTCATTACCCTACTTTTTAGCCCCATTGTACGAGAGGTTTTGCAGGTTGTGCGGAGAGCTCCTGGAGATGGATGCTCGCTTCCGAGGTGGATTGATTCTCTTGGACTTAGGTATATGCTTCACTCACTGCGAGTTTATTTGTGCCACGATCCGATGTATTGGGTGAGACAAGATGTTAAGATGTTTATATTCTGGACTTTCGGTTGGATTAGACAGTGGACTGTTATGGGACTTGCACTCAGGGATGCCTGGGAGAGATTTGTATTTAAAGTCTATGATCATAGCAATTTATTCGTATGTGTGTTTTCGAGTAGTGCCTGATGATATTTGCTTTGGTCGTACGATGTTTGACCGTATGATGAAAATATTTAGATGGAAAATGGATGTTTACTGTTTTAAATTATAAATTATTTTATCAGGTTTTGATTTCGTCATTTTTTCTCCGATTTACAGACATTATATTGCAAAAATTTTCAGTGAATTTTAAGGAAAAAGTATGAAAAATCTAGGGCGTTACACACATCACATGCACACAAGCCATTTAGCTTTCAAATGTCTCAAGGCATATGAAATTTAGTCATATGAAATTTAATACATATGTGATGTTCATATATAGGGGTGTATATGTCCACGATGAAGATTTTGATGGAAATGTGGCTAATGAAGGTGAAGATAATATTGGAGAAGCAAGTAGAGAAGATTCTGACATGAATGAAGAAGGGGTCAGAGGTGAAAAAAGCACTCAATAGATGGTTGACAATGAGGGGGATGATGCGGTAGACAATGCTATTGCCACAAATGATATGAATGTGGATGATAAAGAGCCACCATACTATGAAGTGGAGCCACTCTATGCACACATCACAGATGAGGAGATAGATGCGGCAATTAATTTTGTCATGGATATGGACCAACAAAACGAAGATGAGTTATATTTTGGCCGCATCTTTGAGAATAAAGAAGCATTTGTTATAGCCTTGCAGGAGTTTTCCATTCAAAATCATATTGAATACAAGGTTGTACAAATAAAATTGTCAGAGTATATAGTGAAGTGCATTGATAGTACTTGCCCTTCGAGAGTTCATGGCTCAATAAAAAGGGGTAGAGGGTACTTTAAATTTAAGACATACAAAGGTGACCACAAATGTCAGAATGGCCAGCTTAGCACAAATCATAGGCAATGCAGTGCCTCCTTTATTTCGAAGGTTATAATGCCCGCTATCCAAGCTGAATTAACTTTCACACCAGGGGATATTGTTCAAAGAATGAAGGAAAAGTATCATGTTGACATATCTCATAAGAAAGTATGGGCATCAAGGAATATGACGAATAAGGCTAGTTATGGGCATTGGGTGGAATCATATAAATTGTTGCCAATGTACCTAAGGGCGGTGTAAGAAGCAAATCCTGATGCCTACTACTGCTTAGAGGATGATGAAGTACTTCGTGCAGATGGTAGCATATGTAGGAGATTTAAGCGGTTGTTTTGGGCATTTGGGCCATCTATAGCAAGGTTTTGACATTGCATCCCTGTGATTGGTGCTGATGTCACTCACTTGTATGGCAGATATCCTGGTGCTCTTATGGCTGCAACGGCTACAATGGAAACAATGGGTTATTTTCTTTAGTGTTTGGGCTTGTGGGGAAGGAAGATGGAGATAATTGGAAATGGTTCTTAATGGAACTAAGGGATCATGTATTGATGGGTATGATGAACATCGTTATTATTTCAGATCAACATAAGTGGCTTCAAAAGGCCATAACTGAGGTTCTTCCCAAACCTCTGTACCACCATCGTTATTGCATTTGTCACATTAAAGCAAATTTTAATGAGTTCAAAAATGATACATTAACGGACTTGATTGGGGTAGCAAATTGTGTACTTATAGTAGAAAAGTTTGATGCTAAAATGGACTTGTTTGGTCAGGAGAGTCCTAGGGCAAAACATCTCCTCTTAGGAAGAGAATTGCATCCTGCATAGTGGTCTCTTGCCCACGATGGTTTTAGGACATTTAACCTGACAACTACAAATATGGCTGAAAGTTTAAATAGCGTCTTGAAGGGGGCACGAGGATTACCCATGCAGGTTTTAGTGTCAACTATTTTTTATCAAGTCATAAAATTTTTCGTTAAACGATCTTCTGCCGCATCTGCCATGGCCACCCCATATACTCCCAAAGTGGAAGTGATAATGAGAGAACAAACAAGAAAAATTGGGGACTATATAGTTAATAGGATCAACAACGGTCAGTACGACGTCAATTTGTGGCCAGAAGGTTATGGTAAATACGATAATGCATCCTTGTACATGCAACATCCCTCAGGTTTATGGTTATCATTGCTCGCACCTTATCGTCGTGTGGGCAAAGCGGCTGGAGCTGATACAAGCATCACTATTTTACACGTTTTCCACTTATAAAAATGTGTAATAAAAATGTGTACTCGACAGAATTTTATTCTCCTCGTGGTCAGGAGTATTGGGAGAGGGATATACCTTTTGTGTTATACCCTTTGAGAGCAACAAGGTGACCCAGTCCCCCACGGTCTGTTCGCATTAGGAATACATTGGAGCATAGAACTATGGAGAGAGATGGTAGAGGAGGATATATATGTGGGAGGTGTAAAAGTGGGCACAATAGTAAATCATGTTGAAACCCTCCTGTTGATTGGTAGACATATATTCAATCTTTTTATTTATTCTCTATTTTAGGTATGATTATATGTTCCTAACGATTGATGATATGCTCTTAATTCTCCGCAAATCATATGGATCATATAGAGCCTTCTTACGGGCCAAGCCCGATTGATGACAGTGTACTCATACATCCGGAGTCACATAGGTTGGCTTCTATTTGGAGAGGAGAGGTATGATAACTCTTTTTAAAATTTGTTTCGTTTTTTAAGATTATAAATTATGTTGGGTTATAATTTTAAAATTTGTTATAAGACCCCGAGTGCCTTGAGTGCACCAAATATTTTAGATATCTCCACCATTGGCCCGTAGATGAGCATATGTTACTGTATATCGAGCGGGCTGGATTCAGATATTTCATTCATCTACAGTATGCCCGCCTCGATCAACCTTTATTGACAACTCTCGTTGAGAGATGGAGGAGGGAGGCACAGACATTTCACCTGCCCTATGGAGAGATGACCATCACACTTATGGATGTGGCAGTTCTCTTAGGACTTCGCATCGATGGACCTCCTATGACGGGCACAACAGGAGGAGGTTATTTAGACTTATTAGGTAGACTCCTTGGTAGAGCTCCTCTTGTTACATCTATGCGTGGTAGCCAAGTTAGCCCTTGATGGCTCTTAGGCGAGTTTCATGAGCTCCCATCCAATGCTTTGGAGTTATTGAGCAGCATGCAAGGGCGTATTTATTATATTTACTTGGAGCCACGATATTTGCGGAACCACGAGTAGCCATATACATGTGGCATATCTCTCCCTCCTTGTGGACTTCAACATGGCGGGTGCCTATTCATAGGGCAGTGTTACTCTTGCATTTTTATACCGAGAGTTAGGGAAAGTATGCGAGGCCATGACCTTGGGGATGATAGGCTCTTTGACCCTCCTTCAGGTAAATGAATTTGGAACTTTAAATATTTTTTTGTACATACAATTCCTTTATTTTATTTAATAATTGTTATCATATTTTCTAACATAGCTATGGTCGTGGGAGCATTTACACGTTGGGTAACCAAGTGTTGAGATGGGTCACTTAGTCGAGGGTGCTCCATTAGAAGCAAGGTAGGTTGTATTTATATTTAACACTAAAGTTTTTTTAGCAATGTTTTATGTACATATGCTAAACTCATTTTTTAAATTTAACTCCTTAAGGTGGAATGTTTAGAAAAAGAGAACCAAAAATCCACAAGGAGTCCTCCGATTGTATAAAGGGGAGTTAGATCATTAGCAGTCATATCAAGTAATTTTATTGTGTGTTGAACTTTTTTTGTAATGATTATAACAAATTTTGTTGTTATTTAAACTAAATTATCTTTATATATTGTATAGGTTATTTGGAAGTCGTACTCACAAGAAGTATTGGATGCATTACCTCCTCTATGCACAGACGGTCGAGAGGTGTGGCAATCTTGAACTCCACTAGTATGTTACGAGATTATAGAGATGTATGTGCTGAATTGTATAATGCTCTAGTTTAATCTGGAACAAGGGGTCCCACCTTCTACAATTGAGTTTGTTCATTGCATCACTCAACAGGGCCGCCATATTACCGACTGGGCTTTACATCATGCCTCATATATCACTCAATGGGAGTATAGGAGAGCCATTGTTATTAGAAGGGAGATGGCTACGACATTGCGAGATGTTCGTAGTGCTTATATGCAGTGGTATTTACTGATTACACGATGATATATTTTACCGCACGATGATGTAGAGGAGATGACATATCAGCCTCGGGGAGCATTCGATGCAGCTTTGATAAGTACAACTTTGTTAATTAAGGCACATATTATTTTCTTATTTCTAATTTATCTAATATTTAATTTATTTTTTTATAGCTTCGTCTAGTTCGACATGCACATGCGGATTTGACTAATGCAATTAACACCTATACTTTAGGCGAGGTCTTATTTGCAGCATGTCAGTCAGTGATTAGGGAGTCTGATGATGTCATTCGTATTGCTTTAGTCGGTGATTACGGGTGTTCATAGAGATTATCATGTCAACGAGGATGCTCAGACACAGCCGATGCACGATTCATTCCCTGATATTCCATCTTCATTAGCAGTGCATAAGTCTCCTCCTGGTTCATCATTTTCGGTCACTGTACAGATAGCTCAGCCAGATCCGATTTTATATTATAGACGACATCGACCAGCTTGTATTGAACCATGTATTACTTATGTGGAGTTAGAGCTAGAGGCAAAGCTGCATCAGGAGCCAGAGCTAGAGCTAGAGCTGGAGCCGAAGTAGGCAGATCATGTGGAGAGCTCGTACAACACCGTCGAGGTCAAGGATGTAGGAGATTTGATTTCGTCATTTAGAATGACGAAATTGGTTTCAAGACGATTTCGTCATTCTAAACGATGAAACCGTTTATAAGTTGACCCAGTTTCGTCATTCTGAATGATGAAACTGCCACACTTGTCTCATTTCGTCCTTCAGTCTCGACAACAATACTGATTTCGTCGTTCTAAATGACAAAATCAAAATTATTTTTAAAAAAAATACTATTTGAAACTAATTTTATCACTTGTCCCTGTTCATTCATTTAAAACATACACAATACATACATGACTTCATTTATTTCACCCATAACAAATATCATTAAAGTACATCATAGACGAGGAACAAATATATTACATCACAAGTCGAGTAAATATTTAGTTTAAAATAAACATATAAAAAAAGTAATGTCATAATCTCCTATGTCCTCGACCTCGACCACGTCCTCGACGGTGGTGTACAAGCTCCTCATGATCAACCTCTAGCTCTGGCTGTGGCTGTGGCTCCGGCTCCGGCTCGGGCTTGGGCTACGACTCCAGGTTCGGCTCCTACTTGGGCTCGGGCTCCAGCTCCGGCTTCGGCTTAGCATAAGTAATAGATGGTACAACACGAGCTGGCTGATGTCGTCTATAATATAAAATCTGATCTGGCTGAGCTACATGTGCAGTGTCCGGAAATGATGAACCTAGAGGAGAGCTATACGCTGCTGCTGATGATGGAATATCAGGGCATGAAGAGTGCATAGGCTGCGTCTAAGCGGCCTTGTCAATAGGATAATCTCGATGAACATCCGTGATCACCGAATGAAGCAGTGGCAAGCTATGAAGGACATCATCAGACTCTCTAATCACCGACTCACATGCTGCTGATAAGTCCTCATGCGAAGTACAGGTGATAAGTGCATCACTCAAATGGGCATGCGTACGTTGAACTAGACGAAACTATAAAAAAATAAATTAAATATTAAATAAATAATTAAAATAAAATAATAAAATAATATATGCCTTAATTAACAAAGTTGTACTTACTAGAGCTGCCTCAGATATCCCCTAGGCTAATATGTCATCTCCTCTACATCATCGCGCGGTAAAATATATCATCATATAATTGGTAAATACCACTGCATATAAGTACTATGAACATCTCGCAATGTCGTAGCCATCTCCCCTCTAATAATAGTGGCTCTCCTATCCTCCCATCGAGCAATATACGACGCATGATGTATAGCCCAGTCGGTAATCCGGCGGCCCTGTTGAGTGATGCGATGGACAAACTCGACGATAGAAGGTGGGACCCCTTGCTCCAGGTTAAACTCGAGCATTACACGATCCGACACATACATCTCGATAATCTCATAACATATTAAGGGAGTTCGAGATAGCCACACCTCTTGACCGTTAGTGCATAGGGGAGGTAACATAGCCAACACGTCCTCTGAGTACAGCTGCCAGAGTACAGCTGCCAAATAATCTATACAATATATAAAGATAATTTAGTTTAAATAACGACAATTTTTTTAAAATCATTACATAAAAAAGTTCAACACGGTAATAAAATTACCTGGTATGCCCGCTGGTGGTCTAACTCCCTTCTGTATAGGCGGAGTACTCCTTGTGGATTTTCGGTTCTCTTTTTTTGAACATTCCACCTTAAGGAGTTAAATTAAAAAAATAAGTTCAACATATGTATATAAAACATTGCTAAAAAAGTAACGTGGTAAACATAAATACAACCTACCTCCCCCTAATGGAGCACCCTCGACCATGCGACCCATCTCAGCACTTGGTCGGCCGACGTGTAAGTGCTCTCACGACCATAACTATGTCAGAAAATAGTGATAACAAATATTAGAATTAAAGAATTATATGTGACTAAAACACCAAGTAAAGTTACACAATTAATTACCTGAAGAAGGGTCAGACAACCCGCAATCCCCGAGGTCATGGCCTGGCATGCTTTTCCTAACTCTCGGTATAAGAATGCGAGAGTAGCACTTCCCCATGAATAAGTACCAGCCATGTCAAAGTCGGCAAGGAGGTAGAGATACAAAACATGCACGTGGCTGCTCATGGTATCTGTAAATATTGTGGCTCCAAGTAAATGTAATAGATAGGCTCGTGCATGCTGCTCGATAACTATCTCTGTAGCATCGGCTGGGAGCTCGCGAAACTCTTGTAAGAGCCATCGTAGGCTCACTCGGCTACCACACATCACTGTAGTAGGAGGAGCTCTACCAAGAAGTCTAACTAATATATCCATATGAGCTCCTCCTGTTGTGCCTGTCACAGGATGTCTATAAATACGAAGTCCTAATAGAACTGCCACATCCATGAGCATGATGGACATCTCTCCATATGACAAATGAAACGTCTGAGTCTCCCTCCTCCATCTCTCAAAGAGAGCTATCAATAGGGGCCGATCTAGACGGACATATTGTAGATGAATGAAATGGTCGAAACCCGCACGCTCGATATAAGGTAAAATACACTTGTCTATAGGCCAATGGCGGAGATATTTAAAATGTTCAGTGCACTCAAGGCACCCGGGGTCCTATAATAAATTTTAAAATTTTAACATAGCGTACTTTATCGTCCAAAAAATGAAACAAATTTTATAAAAAATTTATCATACCTCTCCTCTCCAAATCGCAGCAGACCTATGTGATTCCTGTTGTATGAGTATAGAAGTGTCACTCAGTCCTGGCCCATAACAAGG
This sequence comes from Saururus chinensis, assembly GCA_035235625.1. NCBI lineage: Eukaryota > Viridiplantae > Streptophyta > Magnoliopsida > Piperales > Saururaceae > Saururus > Saururus chinensis. The sequence continues at coordinate 30,010,081 of CP141142.1, forward strand.
CTCTGCATGATCCATATTATCTGCGAAAAATTAAGATCATATAATTAATCAAAAGGAACACGTGCGTACGTAACTAAAAATATAGAATAAATATAGAGGTTGATTATATGTTTACCAATCAAGAGGAGGGTTTCTACATAATTTACTATTATGCCCACTTTGTTTACACCTCCAGCATTTATATCCTCCTCTACCATCTCTTTCCATTGTTCTGTGGTCCATAGTATTCCTAATGCAAACAGACCGTGGGCGACCAAGTTGCCTTGTTACTATCGGAGGGTATAACATAAAAGGTATATCCCTCTCCCAATACTCCCGACCACGAGGAGAATAAAATTCTGCATAGTACACATTTTTATAAGTAGAAGATGTGTAAAACAGTGATGCATGGATTGGCTCCCGCAGCTTTGCCCACACGATGATAAGGTGCGAGCAAAGATAACCATAAACCTGAGGGATGTTGCATGTATAAGTATGCATCACAACATTTACCATAACCTTTCGGGCACAAATTGATGTCACTTCGTACTGACTCCTGTTGATCCTATTAACTATATACTCCCCAATTTTTCTTGTTTGCTCTCTCAATATAGCTTCCACTCTGAGAGTATATGGGGTGGCCATGGCAGAGGCGGCAGAAGATCGTTTAACAAAAAATTTTATGAGCCAATAAAAGATAGCTAACACTAAAGCCTGCATAGGTAAACCTCGTGCCCCCTTCAAGACGCTATTTAAACTTTCAGCCATATTTGTAGTCATCAAGCCAAATGTCATAAAACCACCGTGGGCAAGGGACCACTGTGCAGGATGCAATTCTCCTCCTAAGAGGAGATGTTTTGCCCTAGGACTCTCTTGACCAATCAAGTCCATTTTAGCATCAAACTTTTCTACTGTGAGTGCACAAGCTGCTACCCCAATCAAGTCTGTCAGTGTATTATTTTTGAACTCCTTAAAATTTGCTTTTATGTGACGGATGCAATAACAATGGTAGTAATCCGGCTCGGGAAGAACCTCAGGCATGGCTTTTTGAAGCCCCTTATGTCAATCTGAAATAATGATGATGTTCGTCATGCCCATCAGTACATGATCACTCAATTCCATTAGAAACCATTTCCAATTGTCTCCATCTTCCTTTCTGACAAGCCCGAATGCAAGAGGAAATAACCCATTATTTCCATCTGTAGCCGTTGCAGCCATAAGAGCACCGAGGTATCTGCCATACAAGTGAGTGACATCAACACCAATCACGGGGATGCAATGTCGAAACCCTACTATAGACGGCCCAAATGCCCAAAACAATCTCTTAAATCTCCTACATATGGCACCATCTGCACGATGTACTTCATCAACCTCTAAGTGGTAGTAAGTGTCAGGATTCGCTTCTTGTACCACCTTTAGGTACATTGACAACAATTTATACGATTCTACCCAATCTCCATAAATAGCCTTGATCGCCATATTCCTTGCTGCCCATGCTTTCTTATAAGATATGTCAACATGATATTTCTCCTTCATTCTTTGAATAATATCCCTTGGTGTGAGAGTTAATTCGGCTCGGATAGCGAGCATTATGACCTTCAAAATAAAGGAGACACTGCATTGCCTATGATCTGTGCTAAGCTGGGCATTCTGACATGTGTGGTCACCTTTGTATGTCTTCAATTTAAAGTACCCACCACCCCTTTTTATTGAGTCATTCACTCTCCAAGGGCAAGTGCTATCAATGCACTTCACTGTATACTTTGACAAATTTGTTCGTACAACCTTGTATTCGAGATAATTTTGAATGGAAAACTCCTGCAAGGCTGTCACAAATGCTTATTTATTCTCAAAGATGTGGCCAACATATAACTCATCTTCATTTTGTTGGTCCATATCCATTGTAGAATTAACTGCCACATCTATCTCTTCATCTGTGATGTGTGCTTAAGTGGCTCCACTTCACAGTACAGCGGCTCTTCATCATCTACATTCATATCATTCCTAGCAATAGCATTGTCTACAGCATCATCCCCCTCGCCGTCAACCATCTACTGAGCGCTTTCTTCACCTCTAACCCCTTCTACATTCATGTCAGAATCTTCTCCACTTACTTCGTCAATATTATCTTCACCTTCATTATCCTCATTTTCATCAATATCTTCACCGTAGACATATCCCCCCCTACATATAAACATCGCATATGTATTAAATTTCGTAAGCCTAAAAAGTTGAATTCATTTATAAATATATATTTCACCTTTGATTGGATGGTCCTACACCAGTAGGACCAACATACGTGTAGGGGTAATGAAGGCCCATCGAACTTTGAGTTTTATACCATGCACCGCCTTGAGACATTTGAACGCTAAATGGCTTGTGTGCATGCATCGTGGACCTTCCATATTACACACAAAATCTCAAAATTTAGCTAAATGTATTTTCATTAAAGGATAATAAGATTCAAAATGTATTCACAACTAAATCAACCTTACCTCCAATTAGGTCCACTTCCATCGTAAATAGGGGCAGACGACCTATGACGTTCATTTGAAGCTATTGTCATAGATAAATTTCCTTCTTCTTCGTCGTCCACTGACATTTGCATATGACTTTCATTGTTCACATTTCTATCCGAGCTCCTGTGTGAGCTTTTGTGAGAGCTCCTATGTGAACTACTTTGCCTTTCACTAGTCACTTGGGCCTCTTTTTCAAGAAATAACTCAAAAGAAATTTTGTCACATGAGTGGTGAAACATAAAAGCCATTGATGTACCATCATTTATGCACATTAGTATCATTCTCGATCCATAGGACGGAATATTACATTTGATAGTAATTTTCCATCTTCTTTGATCCAACCCAACCTTGCTTGCTACGTGCATCTCAAATTCATCAAATGTAGATGGTTTCTTAATTAATAATCCTTCTATGCGTCCGTTGTAGTTAATTATAAAACTAACCATTTCTTTTGCCATTTCTATTCAATTAATTCATAAATAATAAATTAAATTAATATTAGATTAAGCAAACTAATACTAACATCTACCCCAACCAATATATTTTCAAAATATATACACATAGAAACTAATAGATTTACCAAGTATATAAGCATATCATGAAGACTTTATATTAATGAGCAAATTTCCTAATCAATAAAATTACACAATTGATGCGATAACGGATGCAATGTCACAAACCATATAAGCCGTAAAAAAAAGCACTAAAGCCCTTCGACAAAAAATGCTCATTTTTAACTAAATCATCCAAATCGCACATTACACCAAAATACTGAATTAATAGAGAGTTCATAAGCTACTTACCAATACTGAAACAACATGAAACAATACTTTCGTAAGAGGCAAAATGCAAAACCTAGACACGTAGCAAATATTTAATTTAAGCACAAACTTTACATCAAGATATTTTTAAACTAATTATTTAACAAAATGAAGAATTAGGGTACCACGGATTGGGTGTAAAATGGGTGCAATTAAAATGGCGGCCAACAGAAAATGTTGTGGGAAGGAGAAAGCAGGACCGGTGGCTGGACTGGCAGCGGGCCAGACGTCAGCAAAGGCGGCAGAGCAGAACGGAAAATGTTGTGGGGAGGAAAAAGTAGGACCGGCGGCGGGACTGGCGGTGGGCTGGACATCAGCGGTGGGACTAGCGGCCGGCCGGACATCGACAGAGGCGGCGGAGCGGAACATTGGACGTCGTCGGCAGAGGCAGGGAGTGAAACGCGACTAGACGATTGGACTGGAAACGTGACTAGAGGCGAAGCTGGTTCGCGTCTATAACGATGATGATTTCGTCGTTTAGAATGACAAAATCAGTATTGTTGCCGAGACCGAAGGACGAAATGGGACAAGTGTGGTAGTTTTGTCGTTCAGAACGATTAAACTGAGTCAACTTATAAACAGTTTTGTCGTTTAGAATGATGAAATTGTCTTGAAACCAATTTCATCATTCTAAATGACGAAATTAACTTAAAAAAATAAAAAAACCACGCAGGCACCAGCTGCTTGGCTAGCACCTGCGTGGCAAAAAGGAACACCACTTTGGGAAATATTTCCTAAAGTAGTTTATTTTAGTAAATATTTTTTTAATTATTATTTATATAATTTTTCTATGTTAATATTTATGAAATGTGTGGAATGAATTAAATTGTGAGTTGAATGAATGAACATGGATAAGTGATAAAGTTAGTGTAAAATAATTTTTTTAAAAAAATTTAATTTGATTTTGTCCTTTAGAATGATGAAATTAGTACGTGAGTTGGCCGGGCCAAGTAACATGATTCCATCATTTTAAAGGACGAAATCAACTTTTACCACAATTTTATCAATTAGAAGGACGAAATTGCCTTAAGTTTAGAAGACAATTTCGTTATTTTAAAAGACAAAATTAAGTTAAGTTTATAAATTAATAAACCGATTTTGTCATTTCAAATGACAAAATCAACTTAAATTTAATTTCATAAAAAAAAAATCACACATATCAACAACACTTTGGGAAAATAATCCAAATTAATAAATATTTTTTAATTATTATTTAAATAATAATAATAATTATTATTATTATTATATTTTTTAAAGGACAAAATCTGAGAAGGGACCCTTCCGATGTCCAAAGAGACACACACGCGTCCGTGATTTCATAATAAGAGCATCTCATATAAGTGGTCACCAAACTAGACTCCAGTTTTCCTTCTCTTCCTCTTTCTATTCCGTTGCCCCCCACAGTCAAAGCTGCCGGCCTTGTAGAGAATAGGCCTGTTCCGTTCCGTTTTCTGTCCATAGCCAAAGACCTCCCTCGCTTCCGCCACTCCGTCACCGGCCCGCCCCTAGTTGCCTCTCCTCTACCTCTCTATCTCACCTCAAATTCCTCCTTATGCGAAGTACGCGAGTGTAGTTGGCGAGTGTCGCTCTGTGAGGCGAAGAACGAGATATTTAAAGGAAGAAAGTGATAAAGTTTCCTCTTTTGATCATCCCTATTCCCTTGCCCCTGGCACCCAGAGCTGCCTGTGGATAATAATAGAGCTGTTCTGTTTTCTGTGCCGTCTTTGCTCCAACCAGGGGTGTTGGAGTACTGTTTTATCACTTTCTTAGATGTGAGCCCCCTCTATTTCTTTCTTTCGCTCTGTTTTCTGTTTCTTGTGCGTGCTTCATTCATTTAAGAATTGATTTTGCATATTTATATTTTATGAATCATTTATGAATTAATCTTTTGCTCTTTTGTAGCATAACTCATAATTACTTTTCTATTTTCCGTTGAACATCTACATTGGCTTCTCTAATTAATTCTCATAATTAATTATGTTGGTGAAACGTAATTTACGACCTTTCCAATTCGGAACGATAAGTTGTGCATGAGAGGTTCTTTCTCTCTTTGGTTGTTTACTAGTTTTACGTGTTATTTGACCTGTAGTTTTGCACATTTATATTTACCTTTAAGTAGAAGTCTATTAATAATATCAGCTATGAACTAGTATGCTTAATTCAGTGAGCTCTCTTCTTTAGGAAGTGATATTAACTTTTTGGTGGCAACATATGTACTCTGCATTGTCCTATCATTTTTTGGGTTTCATGAATAAGAAATCAGTCTTAAGGTTAGTTAATTAGTCTGTTGGGATCTTTGACAGAATTTACTACACTTTTGTTTAGTTTACCGTCAGTTATTTCCGTTGTCATCTCTTGATTTTGGATTTTTTTTTCACTTTTTCTATTAGTGAGTTCCTTTTAGTATATCATTGTATTTACCTTTTTATTGTATATTTACTAGTTCTGTTCTCCAAATTTTTATCCCGCTCCAAGTTTGGCGTTCAACTCCGTTTAGTATGGTCGAAGCCCATTTCAGATCTACAGAAATGTTGATGAATGGTAAAAATTTAATGAATTGCATACATTGGCCACAATTTTTTGTGTTTTATTTGCCAAAAGTGATGTTTCCTTCATATATTTGCTGATTTGCATTGTTATGCACTTTCCACTCTTTTGTCAACTTTTTTATTTTTCTTTACTTAATAATTTTTAGCAAAGGGTCTGTATATCTTTTGTAGTAAATTGGCAGGAAAGCCGGCCTGCAGAGGAATGACAATTTTTGTTTTGAAAAGCTTAAACTGCATTATTAATTGTGTGCTTGTCAGGTATAATTTTATGACTTGTTAGAAAGCCTGACCCTGCACAACGTAACAAAAGAATGCCCAAGAATCTTGTATTAGTTACTCAAATACACAAAATAACCAGTTAACAACTGGGCCTTAAATAATCTGTGAATGCAAAAATGTGGTTGTGTGATAATTTTTTGAGGAAATCTCTCAAAGGGGGTTATTATCCTAATCTGGATCAGAAAGTTACTTGATTTGCTAGTTATAGAAAACGATCTTATGCAAAATGTGTTCTTTTGGTATTTCCTTTATTTAATCTTCTAAGTAAAACTTGAATTTACCCTCAATATATCTGTTATCTCAAGTATTTGAAAATTCTTTACTTTCTTAATGATATCATTTATAATTGATATATTTTTTTTCATATGAAACAATTTAAATCTGTCTGTTTCCTTGTTGATAGTTTGTGAAGAAGCATGTGGAACATCTCAAGAATACGGAGAAATTGTTCAACTGTTTGGAGATCTAGGTTTTTTGCAACATCTTATTTTGTCTGTGGGGTCCAAAATGTGGTACTTTCCTTTATCCTTCCATGGAATGATTCCACTAATATTATTTATCTTATTAGGGTAGTCACTTTTTGTTATGCTTCCATTTAAGTTATTATGTTGAAGTAGAAGTTAAAAACCCTTTTTAAACTTGTTATCTACTTGATCATCGGTTGTATTTTTATATAATATCAGATACAAAATTTTTAGCCTGAGGAGCAATATGATTTTTAGCATAGCATTCTAAAGCTGTTAGTTCAATCATGGGTAGGTTGGTAACCATGGTTTAAAAAGCACATGAAATTGGCTCTGAATATGGTTTGAGGAATTACACCATCTAAGAAGTTTATCTCCTTCAAATTTTATTAAATCTATCTATCTTTAATTTTTGCTCTTCCTGTTTCTTTATTAAGATGTTTATATTGAAATTCTTAGTTGACCATTCCATGCAACTTAGCTGATCTCATTGCCATTTCCCTTCGTATAGTCTACTCCGGGAATAAATATTTAAATCAAGAGTTACGTAGGGAATTATGTTATTCTTAACCTGAATTACCTGTTCATCTATGATTTATCTTTCATGGGTTGTTTTTAACATGTTATATTAGTCTAGGCCAATGTCCCTGAAAGCCCTTGCAGTCTAAAACCTCCTTTATTATTTCTATTTTAAACTTGTACCCGTTTTTGCTCACTGGAACTCATTGCACCATGGAACTTTATCCTTGATCTTAGTCAAGGCATTATGGCTAAAGAATTGGAATAGGGTAGGCATTAAAAGGTAACTATATATTACAAACAAAATTCATATGGGAAACTTGTCATCTTCAAAATGTTTAAGTATCTGGTTAGTAAAAGATGCTTCCAGACTGACTGCTACTTGTTTATAATGTTTTTTAAAGAAAATTTGCTGTAGTTATTGATAAAAATTCCGGAAGAATATCTTCAAATGCTTTCAAATTTAAGTCCTCACAGTTGAAGTTGGAGTAAGCTCTTTGTGTATGTTACTGAAGAAGTAATATGCTTATTTAATACCATATTAATTATTTCATCTATAAAAAAGTGTAAATTTTCTGGGGGGTTAGACTAGAAAGAGACAAATGTCTAACTAACTTGGCACATTTTCGGGACACAAAAATAGAGATTTTTCTAACACCTTTTCTCACTTAGATTCTCATGTTCCTCCTATCATCTGAAGAAGCATATTTGAAGTTTTCTAGTTGGTAGGAGGATGGAAAATAGGACACCTGATGTGGGATAATTTTTTTTTAAATGAGAAACTTAATATGGGACGTAGGGAGTATATTTTTAGTTCATTTTGAAAAACCAAATGGAGCTGTTAATGTGAGAAGAGGGAGCATAACTCCTACGCATTTATTTTAAGGAATGCTATCATGATGCCTTTTGGAAGTGTTGATAACTTCTGCTTTTTATAAGTGCAGAAATTCTAAATTTGTGGTCTTTCAAATGCAGGTCAGCTCACCTAGCTTGGAAATCTATAGATTTAGAACATCTGCTTTTTCTACATTTAGTCATACTTTGACTAAAAAGCTTCCAAGTGGATTCCAGTATAAAAAATATGGATCATGTGCAAAATTATCTCAAGCTTCATTGGAGCATACAGATGTTTCTGATACTTTAACTGATTCATTTGGGAGGGCTCACACATACTTGAGGATCTCATTAACTGAGCGTTGCAACCTCAGATGTCAATATTGTATGCCAGCTGATGGTGTGGAGCTTACACCTAGTTCAAAACTTCTTTCAAATGATGAAATTATTCGACTGGCAAATATTTTTGTGAGTTCTGGGGTGAATAAAATTCGGTTGACTGGTGGGGAGCCCACCATTAGAAAAGACATAGAAGATATTTGTTTAAGGTTATCTAATTTGGGGGGGCTGAAAACGTTAGCCATGACTACCAATGGAATTGTTCTTGCTAGGAAACTTCCAAAGTTGAAAGAATGTGGTCTTAATCAAGTGAATATTAGCTTAGACACATTGGTGCCTGCAAAGTTTGAATTCATGACTAGACGAAAAGGGCATGAAAAAGTTATGGAATCAATCAATGTTGCTATTGACCTGGGGTATGATCCAGTGAAAGTATGCTTCTTGTTCTTTTATGGTTGTCTTCGTTGTCTTAAGTTACCAGTATATTTTTGTTTGTTGGTTTGTAAATGAGGGGTGCAGACTGCAGAGTCTGACCATACAAAGATTCTCTAAATATGTTGCCAAGTATATATTGTTTTCTATTTGACCTCAGCATACTTAAGAATTTGAAGAGTTTACAGATAGAGATCAAGGATAGCCAGGCCAGTACAAGAAGTAACTCGCTGTAATTAGGTTATCTTGATGGCTGAGTGGAAAGATAAGAGACTGTAAGATTCGGGCACAGGAGTAGGTACTAATGGATGGGAAAGCCAGTAGGAAAAGTGCTTTCCTTACTGAGACTGGGAGAAAAAAGAGTTTGAGGAAGCTGTTTGAGATTATGGTTTATGTAGCGGTGAAATTTGTATGAGATTGTAACATGTGGAAAGGTGATTATGTTTTGCTCATGTAAGTGATGATGCTAACAGTGGCAATTTTGGCTTTCATAAGGATTGATAAACGTAGGAAGGATGCGCCATTGTGGTTGCTAAGTGGTTCATGATGCAGCTGCATAGCAGAAGAAAATCTATATGTGATTCATATATTGAGCCTCTAAACTCTTGCACTCCCTAAAGTTTTTACTTTGGGAAAACTTGTTGGAAAGCAAAGAGCTTTTTGATGTGTCAGTTGAGCTTCTCAATCTGCTGACAGTTAAGAATTTATATTCTTTTCAAGCTGGCTACTGCTTCAATCGTGTGCAATTCTGCTTAGAACTTTATATATACATCCTATTTTTTGACCTATCATTATCTTTTTTATCTATATTTTCCAAAATGGTTTGGGCTCTCTTACAAGGTGGCTTTGCACCACATCTTTGATTCTTTTCAATTTCTTTCATGTTATATACTAAAACATGGAGATAGGAAATATTTATTACAACTAGAAAGAATCTTACCTTTCTCTAGTATCACTTGCTGATCAAATTGTCTATTTGACGCATGGCCTTAGTCATTTTCGATTTCTGGCATTCAGTAATTTTCTTCCATTTCCTTAAGTATTTATCTTTCAACACCAACATTGATTGAAGAATTGTATTTCCTTATAATTTGTTAATCTGTTTATGTATTTCTTTAACTTTTCTCAAGATCTGCTTGGTTTTGATGTGGTTTTTTTACTGCATTATTTGTTTCTTATAATTTTTTCGACTTTTGTGTTATTCCATACCTAAGCTAACATATTTTGATAAATGTTTTGCAAAAAATTACGTATGGAATAATTTTTTTTAGCTAAATAGAAGATTAATTGAGGCGAATTTGATGAGCTTAGGTATTGGCTGAATTGGGGTTATGAGTTAGCTGGGTTTTGGGTAAATATGTGGGCTAACCAAGGTTCTTAATCTCAGATCTTGGTCTTGTCTTGGTCAGCCAAAGAGACGAGATCTAGGAGAGATCTCAAAGAGATTATGTAAATGATTAGGATGATCCTAAAGAGGTCTTTACTTATATTTTGACAATCTACCACTAATCTTAATCTCAAACAATTATAAAATTATGAAACTACACTTAGTAGTAACAAAATTTAGGCTAATTAAGTGGAAAACAGGATGATACATGAGTTTTTATTAACCAAATCAGGTCAACAGTTAGGATCTTGATTAAAGTAAAGACAGAACAGCACATGAAGAAGTTGCTTTGGAGTGCCCACATAAGAAGAGACGGTGAGAAGTTGACTTTATGGGGCTCAGCAGGATTTATGGAGTCCCGCTCCTAGCCTTTTTCTTTTCCTTCTTTTGTTAACTTGGAGGGATGGGGAGAAGGGGAAGGGATGCTGGGAGGGTGGCCAAAGGAGAAATTGCGGCAGCTTCAGGTTTTAGAAAGGAAAATAAAAGAAAAGATAAAAAATGAGGAGAATCTCGGTCAGATTGATCTTGCCGAGACTGTGTAGGCAGGCCAAAAACCTTGTTACACGGTCTCTTACCTTGGTGTTCCCACTGAAACCAAGATCTTGCAAGATTATGAACCATGGGACTAACTAAGGCCAGTACCTTTGAATCTGAAGAAGACAGGTCTCTCTGGCAGTATTGAAGGCTATGTGAGGGACTGTTGCTGGTGTAGATGCATTGGATTGATTATTGGCGCAGTGATGATTTAGGTACTCTGTCATGATTATATGTCATTTGTACATTAGATCTACAGGTGACTGTGAGAAGCATATAATAAGTGTGACTGATTTGGCCACGGTATTGAAAAACAGTCGAGCCATTTAGTTCATGTAGCCTGTTTAGAATCTGGTATAGAATAAAGTGGGAATTGGAGAAGATTGGAGGAAAAATCCAGTGAGATCTTTGGAACCTTCCAACTTCTGAAGTCAGGTTAAAATTTTATCTCAAGAAGTGAAGCATGTTACATCGTTATGTAAATGTTGCTAAGCCTATAAAATCTGACTTGACTATTCTTTGAAATGTAAATGTTTGAATCGAGTCTGTCACTTAATAAAATGCCTCATCTTTGTGTGCAAAAGGTTTGTGTACATTCACTTCTAAATTTTATTTTCCATGAATCTTCTGAAACATTATTAGTGGACTGTTTGGGCATCCATGTACAAGGATCCATGTTCTTATTGCTGGCAATTTTAAGGTTGATTTTTGCCTCACATAGTGCAATGAACTAATAGCTTGATGCATGATCATTGATACCTAGAATCTCTGTTAAGACTATAATTTGCCAATTTTCTTTTCATAATATTAAATTTTAATATATCTGATTGCCATCTATTTCTTACTATTCTTATGGTATCGTTTTCTTAGATGCTCTCACATGTCTCCTTTATGGTTATCATTATGTTATTGTTGTTGTTGTTATTATTGTTACTATTAGTATGTTATATTATTATTCTTTTGATGGGTGTCTAAAAATTGAAATTTCATTGTAAGGATTTTACTTTGAGGGTTTTAGTAAATGGAGCTGGGCAGAAGCCAGAAGCTAAACCAGGAAAACACAGATGTGGGTAGCACTTCACTGACAATTTGACATTTTAGAAATTAGACACATAAGCAGTCAGATTAAGGTTTGTGTGGTGGTATAATTGAAGTGGTTTAAAGCCTTTTCTGATAGGTGACCAGCTCACATTTTAGCAATGATTTGACTTGGAATTTCATGGAAATAAAAAATAAAAACACAATCATAGAGATAAAATGCGGTCGGATGGCTCTACACCAATGTTATGAGAATCAGAGTTGACTGCAGCGAGATTATTTGTGAACTGGCAGTTAGAACGTAATTAACATTTGTACTAGAATGAATCACTTCAATTGGCATGTTTAAACATGTAAATGGGACCAATATCTTCTTCTACAGATATTAGGATTTAAATTGAGAATGACCTATTGGTTGGTTCCAAGAGTTGCTTGACCTCAGCAATGTGACAGATTGTTTTGACCTGAGTAGTCTGTTAGCTGACTGTGTTCTAAATAGCTTACTGAAGGACAAAAGAAAAAAGAAACGCATTGAAATGTTGTATAGTGATTGCCTCCCAGTATGATGAGTTCTCATGAGGAAATTTTGATAAAATATAAAGTAATTTATTTTTCACGTGATGTACTCAGGTTAATTGTGTTATAATGAGGGGATTGAATGATGACGAGATTTGTGATTTTGTTGAGTTGACGAGGGAGAAGCCTATTGATGTTCGGTTCATTGAGTTTATGCCCTTTGATGGAAATGTCTGGAATGCCAATAAACTTGTTCCATACGCAGAAATGCTGAAAATAGTGGTACGAAAAAATGTGAACATGGTTTAGTTTTCATTAAGACTGTAAATTTTGACACAAAGTTTTAATTAACTGTCTTAAGTTCTTTTGAATCTGAGCAGGAAAGTCGATTCAAGTATTTAAGGAGACTAAAAGATCATCCTTCAGACACTAGCAAAACTTATGGAATTGATGGTCATCGTGGGACTGTTTCTTTTATTACATCTATGACAGAGCATTTTTGTGCTGGATGCAACAGATTGAGGCTTTTGGCTGACGGGAATTTAAAAGTATGCTTGTTCGGTCCTTCGGAGGTGCGTTGCTTTGAATTGAAATTTCACTTGTCAAAAACTGAAGGACAATGTTGTAATTAAAGCTTGAGTGGATCTAAAACTGGAGGACAACATTGTTGTAGGATTGAAAATATATTATTGTGCTATATGTAGAATTTCTATCATGTTTTTTTGCATAAATTATATTGTTGTGATAATTTTCGGTCATATTGTTTCTTGCATAAATGTCATTGTTGTATTACTTTTAAGTCATAACATATGCAGGTGAGTTTGAGAGATCCCTTGCGCGATGGTGTTGATGATGCTGGATTGAAAGAAGTCATTGGTGCGGCTGTATGTACACTGCACTTTTTGTTTCCTGATTTTGCTTTGTCATATATTTGAGGTTGGCTAGTTAGTCAACATTAACATGTAACGTGTTGATGTGTAGAAAAGTGGGACCATTCTAGCATATTGTGCCCAGTCATCATAGCTTGTAATTGAGTCTTGGTTGAGTGGCTGAAATTTCACGAGCTTAGATGGAGCAGGCCTACATTTTGGGATGGGCTTAAGATTTGAATAATTGTGTGCCTGTAATTTTTCACCAATCCGTAATGGTCACCTATCCGAATGACATTGTGGGGCCCATTTTTTATAGAAATATCAGGTATTAACTGATAATTTAGCCACACAATGGTCACACATAAAGCACTATATATATGCTAGAGAAACTTCCATTGGTTGTTTTCTTATAATTTTTTTATGTTAGGATTTAAAAACCATCCTGTTTGCTAAGATATATATCAGAACAAAGGTAGGAAGGGGCATATAAACTATATAGGGTTTCACTTGTTGATCAGGATTGTTGACACTATTTCTTATTAGATGATATCGTGACAATTTTATTGTAGCTTTCCTTTTGTTTAAAAGTATTTATCTATATATAGGTGAAAAGGAAGAAAGCTGCACATGCTGGAATGTTCGACATAGCAAAGACAGCTAATAGACCGATGATACACATTGGTGGCTAAGGGTTGGTACCAATTTACGTTGCCCTACTTTTATGACTTTTTACAAGTTCAGTTTCGACTGTTTGAATGGAGTTTCAATTTGCTAATTTACCATTATTTATGGACTGTGTTGGGAAGAGCATTTGGCATAAAAGATTTTCCATTTTCTGCCTTGGACTATATGTTCACTTTTTGGAACAGCATCCATGATGCACCCCATCAATTGGAAATATAAGAGCGTTGTCAACTGAACCTTCAAATGCCACATGGCATGTTCAACAGTAAGAAAAGACATGGCACACATGCATGTGCTGCTCCAAATGAACTTTCAAATGCCACCTGGGTTTGAAGGCGGGAGGTTCATATGCAAAACTTGACATAAAACTTAATAGTGACAATGACTCATCCCATGTGACTTGCATAGCTTGACCAGACCTAACTTTCCTTATTTGGACGTTCACTAGCTATTTGACCATTGCCTTAATATTTAAAGCATTGAATAGAGTGGGAATCCTTGACCTATTTATCATTTGATTTATTGTTCTTCTCATGAGGTCTTGGCTTACTAAAGGAATTACCTTTCTTGTTCCTATTGTCATCAAACCTTGGCTTAAAAAACTTTTTGAATTTTCTAGCAATGTAAGCAAGGCCATCTTCTTTTTAAAATCATAGGGTAGATTTTTAGAAGATCTAAGTGCTATCCCTTTTCCCATTGGCTTTGGCTTCTTTTTGGTCACCATTAGCTCAATGATTTTGTTTCAATTCAAAATTTTGATAAGAGTTTACTAGTTCAGCGAGTTGAAGTTCCTTAAGATTTTTAGCCTCTTCAATTTTAGTTGACTCTTGGCATAAATTTGTGAGGTAAGAATCTCAAGATCTTCATGACTATCCTATATTCAGGTATACTCTCACCTAGAGTGTAGCAGATGTTTACTATATCTCTCCATTTAGCAAAAAACTCAAAAAATGTCTCATTGTCCTCCAGTTTTATAGTTTCTTGGACTTTGGAGATCTTAACAGTTGTAGTACCATCAAAGGTTATCTCCAACACATCCCATGCCTTCTTAGACGTGTCACAATCTGAAACATGATGAAATTGGTCCAATATAACAACATTGAAGATGACATTCACTCCTTTATTATTGAAATTAGCCAAATCTTTTCCTGAGTCCATTCTCGCTTAGAATGGATAGTAATTTTCCCATCTTCTCCAACAACAATAGGAGGGACATAACCTACTTGCATTAATTTCTAGACTTTCTCATCAGCGGATGAGAGAAAAGCTCTCATTCTAGATTTCCAATATGGAAAGGTAGTTCCATCAAACAAAGGACGACAAACTATGGAATTTCCTTTTGCTTGTTTATCCATTATGACTATGAGACTAGAAGCCCAAACACTCAAAGTAAGAAACCCTAACTAGCAAAGAATTAATCACAAAAACAAGCTAGTCCAATCAAGCAGGCATTAGTTAAAACTAGGATCAATAGAAAACCTAGAAAAGCAATCCTCATCTACCATTTGAAGGTTTATGCAAGGGTTTGTGTCGCATAACTCTTACTCAAATAAGCCAATTAGATTAAAAATCCTCAAATAAATAACCTTATTAAAACAGATCAATTATGCTTGGATCAAACTAGCTATAAAACCTAAAGTATTCTAGAATATGTTCCTTAGGTCAATTGATCTTTGTCCCTCAACCGTTGGACATGCCGATTTCTCAAATCAAAGCAAGCGATGTAATAGGAAGTAGAAGTTGATAGTACTTTAGAAATGGAGTACAATGCATATTAAAAACTACTTGGAGCTATGTTACAATAGGGCTCACCAGAGATGTGACTGGTGGATAGGGAAGGATGGGCAATCAGAACATGGCGGCCACGAAATCTGATTCCCCCTAGGTTTCTCTATTCTACACCTGCCCTTGTCAAATTGCAACATTTTGTAATTCCAACTGAACAAACTGTAATTATGTAGGATTTGGAGGGTCCACACGCCAGACTGGACAAAATTTTATGGCTTCTAGTTCTGCTTGGCGACATTCCACTGATCTTTAGGCCACACGAAGTTCATAAAACTAACTATTGAGTGCCCTGTGGAGGAGGAAGTCTCTCATTGAATATCCTCAAAGTGCATAACAACAATATTTTTATTATTTTGCCTAGAAAGCAATGTCTGATGCAGAAAAGAAAAGAAGAAAAATTCTTAGCATTTATTTTTCATGACTCCATTAAAAGCTTTTCTTTGTGTTTTCTCAGAGTTGAAGAGAGGCGGGATAAAAAGGTACAAGATATAACTTCTAAGCAGGAGAGCTTGATTTTTGGCTGTACAGTTAGCAGTCTCAGAATTAAACACTGGAGTATGCACGGCGTCTAAGATTCATAGCTTATGAAGAACAAAAGAAAACAGTCTTTGAGGAGCAACTTGTAATAAAATTTTCCCCTTCTTTTTCTTGGCAAGCTTCATAAATAAGATGCATTTGCTTTGTCTTTGACTGTATGTATGTATTATTATGTGCTATAGGAAAAGTATCTGTGAAGGAAGATCCTTTTAAAAAAACTCATTACTATTGAATTTGTTTATCGGGTGTTTGTATATGAAAGAATACAATTTCAAATAAAAAAAAATAGTGGCACCTGCCCCTCTCCTTTTCACCAGATCTCTTCTCCCTCCACCAACTCTCGTTGTGACTGAATTTCCCTTGCCGACTTTGGCTTCCATTTTTTTGTGTACCTCTTCTTTTCTTCTTTTATATGCTCGAGTTACGCCCCTTCTCGAGTGCGGAGCCCAGTCCCCTACATCTTTTTTGCAAGCTGCATCTATTGATAGTGATTGGTGAGGATCAATTTTTGGACATTAGCGTAGGCATAGGCGTGCCTTAATATCCAATTTCTTGGTTGTTGGGTGGAGGCCCGAGTCAGGGCCGGACGATTACTACCCTTTTGGCGTGCCCCATCCTCCTCTCTGGTGGTGGGTAGGTCTATGGGGTATGTGGCCGTCCATCATCGTTGCAAGAAATATGCTTTCGAAGCAGTCTTCGCCTTTCTATTCTCAGGTGATTTGTTATTGAAGTATTTGACCTCCTGTCAATTTACAGATTTGTGTTTGGTTTGGTACCTAGAGACAACTTCTGTGGACTACACTAGTGGTTCAAATGCAGCGTTGGTGCGTTCGATTCATCCTCTTTGACATTGATGTTGTGTCTTTTGTGTGTATCTTTACTTGTTTATATGACTTTTGTAGTGGATGTTTGTGTTCGGCTTGTACCGGCTTTCTGCAACCATTTGTGCTATATGTATAATGGCTCAGTTTGTACTATATGAATGTTTAGTTGACAAGGTTGCGATCTTTGCCCGGAAGGAAAATTTCTTATTTTTAATGTATTTTTTCTCGATTGGTGCATGCATGAACGATGGGATTAGTGGTGTGTGTTTTTGTTTTGGAAACATTTTTTGAAAAATATTTAATCACAAATCAGTATGAAGAATATGTATTGTTAGTAAATTCAAAGAAATTTACTTAAAAAAATTGAAGCATTTAAGATTTTGGTATGGATATGAACATTAAAATGCATGATAGCCAGGTATAAGTTTTGTATACAAGCCCGTTGATATTTAAGATCGGTAGCGCACATGTTAACACACATTAGAGTCAGTTATATTAACACTAATGTGTGCCCATGTATGTGCAATCGATATTGTAGATGAACAGCTCTTATGTAATATTTATGCTATGCTCATTATAAAAAAAAAGAGCCGAAAAAACTCTAAACCCAGTATATAAGTTGATTGAGCTATGGAGGAGCACTACTCGTCCTTACATCATGGGTCTATGCAGGATCTCTAAAGTCCTTTAGCAATGCAGGTAGAACGACTTATTAATTCATCTTTATCGTATATTCCCTTACATGTCATGTCAGTATGTACGCTACCAGGCTATGTTTGAATGGCTTTAGATCATACTATGAGAAAATTCTATTGGGGACATTCTAAAGATAAAGCTCTTTGTCCCAATAATTGGGAGTCCTAGTCTTGTCCTATTAGACTGGGCGGGCGGGGATTTCATTAGCTACATTTTTTAATGAGCCCCTATTGTTAAAAATGCTTTGGGAATTTTCCATTAAAAAAATCATCACGGACAAATGCTATTTATAAGAAATATTTGAGGACATGCACAATTTTTTATGGCCAAACCACTACTAATTCCCCCACTTGGAAAATATTATCAAAACTGGTGCACTACTTCAGATCATGCTGGGCATGGCAGGTGCACAATGGTAAATTGACTGTCCTTTCCATGATTGTTGGTAGGTGCCCAGTGTCATATGCTTACAGGCTTCCTGCTAATATAAGTGAAAATAATGAGGAAGTTTGGCTGAAATTATGGCATGAATATCTAGTTAGACAGATCACCATGCACAATTCGCATAACAATAAGCTATAAGGGAAAGAATCCTGAGCTGAAGCAAGATTATAAGGGAAAGAATCCCAAGCTGGAGCAAGATTCTTTGGCAGGCTTTTTATTTTGTACTTTAATATTATAGTTTGATCTTTGTGTTGGATTGTAGTTTTGTGCTTTAGAGGAGATTCCTTTGAAAGTCACATCGGCTTCAACACATCTATTTACCCCCTCTTGGTGATCATACAATCCTACCTTGAGACCATTACCTGGTTTTATATTTTTTTTTCACTACCATAAAAATGAAAAGAATCTTTCTCTACCAAATGTTAGATTCGATAAGGAATTGGCAATGAATTCTAAAGGTACCTATTCCCCTATTAATCAATATTTCCAAAAAATCAAAGTAAGTTATTAAAACCAAGCTCCATTTTGAAGCTCATGGTACTTAATAAATTATAGTTAGACTGTGGTAATTAATGACACGTGGGTTGCAATTGACCCGACATTTCTTATTAGCTCATATTGTTATGATCTTTTAGATCACATACAATTATATTTACGGATTCAAACCCTACGCAAACTAGGCTACAAGTTTCTGTAAATTTATATTTCCAAAATATCATTTACCATTCAAGATAAGAATATTACTGCATATATCAACTTAAAGATCACAATTCATTGAGGAAGAAAATGAAATAAATTAATCAACAAAATTATGAATAAACAACAATGTAGACCATTTAACACTTAATAATACGTGCAACTATCACCTTTGCCACAACCAGAAGAAGAAAAAAATGAACAATGATAGCAAAGTCTTTTGCATAGACTTTCTTTGAATACTTACTATAAACACTCCAAATACCAATTAATAGACATATTTGGTTACAAATAGTTTCTACAACCCAACTTTGTAGACAATAAATAAAAAAGAAGAAGAATAACATGATTACATGGAGTTAAAAAGCTTTGTTCTCACAAATAATGGAAAAAAATCCAAATAACAACCATACTTCTTGAAAATCATACACATCCCATTATGGTATCATTCGAACACAAATAATATAATAGATCTATTATGTTCGCAACCCATCAAATGTTGCCTATAAGTCCACATAATAGTAAATCAAATCTGATGCCAATCTAATGTGTTGTATGTAATTTAAACCGAAAGGAATTGTAAGGACCCTTATCTCTAAACCAGTTTTGGTTTTCTTTAATTATTAGTTATCGTGAGATTAACGTATTTTCTGATCTTATTCGGTGATTTCATAAATAAATAATGTTTGTGATGGTTTTAACCAAAAATCAACTTCAATATTAGTGGTTAGTAATTTTAAACCAAATATAAATTTTTGGAATTTTTCAGAATTTTTACTATTTTCCCAAAAATTAGGGTTTTGGCAGGACCCCTGTGGGCCCCATCATTGAAAATTTTATTTTTATGTCAAATGAACTTAGACATCTACCTAAGGTTATACAAAAATTTTTAGAATTTTTCTAGACTTAATTAGTGCTTAAATTTGTGAAATACTCATTTTTAGCCTACTTTTCCTATTTACACCCCATAACTTACTCATACATACCCCAACCCTTACTAAAAAAGGGCAGACCTGAGCCATTTCTATTTTTGGGAATATGCTAAAGAAGGAGGTCTGGCCTAATCCCCAATTAGGTCCCAATTAGAAGCAGTTTAAGGTAAACTTACTCTAATTAAGCACTAAATTATGACTTTCTTCTTAATCTCTTCTAAATCTACCCTTTTCCCCTTGTTTCAATTCGTTTTTGGATATCAAAAGCTACTGATTTGTGTTTTACTACAAACCCTAACATTCAAAATTCGATTTTTACTACCAACAAGCCCTAGATCTAAGATTTAATTAGGGATTTCTTGGGTAAATCAATTTTTAAGGGAGGTTAATTCAAACTCAATGTGTTTTTAAGGATTTCAAGAAGGGTGACTCTCCAATCCGAGCTTAATCAAGTGCTGAGGTAATGGGTCTTCAAAATCTCTGTTTATCCATGGTAAAACTCTTTATTTTTGGCTTATTTCGAAATGAGTTGCTTAATTTGGTGTGTTAATTGTAAGATTAGAAAATAGAATTATTTAATCCCGATTTCTTAGGGCTTTGCATTATTATGATATGGTTTGACATTCTGGAAGTCAAGAAGGACTTTTGATGATGATTAGGGTGTTAGATGTGGATTTGAAGTCTTATCAATGGTGTTTTGGTTTAGATTTGCGAAAAGAAGAAGATGACCAGTTCTGCCTTGTTGGCGTTCGAACGGCCCTTCTGGGCGTTTGAACAGCATCACTGCCAGAATGACACTTTTCCAGTTTAGCCGATCGAACGGCCTGTTAGGTGTTCGAACGACAAAACTGTGAATTTTGAATTTTTACATTTAACTGATCGAACGGCCTAAAGGGCGTTCGAACGGCTACACAACAGATTAGTTTTCTAATGCATGATGTTTATTTTGATGATTCCACTTTAGCTTTCCAATTTCATATGAATGTGGTGTGTTTTAAGCTATGTTATGTTACTGGAAAGGCATGTTATTGAGGTTATGGAATTGAGATATATGCTTAGAAATTTGTGGAATGACTTATGTTTTATGGCATGATGTTGGAATTGTTATCTTGAAATTATGAATGGTTGACTCCCTTTGGTTAAGCATATTTTCAGTATGACTACAACCTATTATTGGACTAATTTATCATGATAGATTGTGGTTAGTTATGTGTGGATGTTGGTGAATGCCATGACTCAAAGATGAAATGAACGATCTTATATGTGTTTAGCCTTTGTGGTTGAGTTTTGAATTGAGATATGATTTTAACGACTTTTCTTTTATGATTTTCGTTGGAATTCATGTTTAGATGAAAATTCACATATGTAGTGTGGTAGTGAGTTTAATTTCAAGCATGTTGACATGCATTATATGAAGTGCTTCTACTAGTTACACACACATGTGGGGGCTAAATGATGATGTTGAAGCTTGATATTGTGATTATGAATGATGCATTAGGGGCTGATGAGAGCACTTATCATGGATTAGGATTCATGTATGCCTTGCCCAGGTATGTACCATGCTGCATGCATCATGAAAATAGATTTCCAATTGAGGCTTCATCGAGGTAAATCGAATTTGACCGATTGGATGCAATGTGGTGAAATTGAGTGCCAGATTGATCGGTCGTGGATTAATTGAAAGTTGATTGGTCCGAAATGACATATTTTGATTTGAAGTTCCTATGTGGAACGAGTGCATTCTCCGGGTTGAGTCTAATTAAAATGGAATGATGTGGGGACGAGTTGTGTACTTGTCTTGCGGATTATGAGAATGTTATTATGAGTGTCATCTGGACCCTGAGAATCCAGTGTAGTATGCTGTGTGCACCCCGCTACCACGTGTTCTAGGGTTATCTGTGTGAGAACTCTGGCTCTTCCCTCCGCAGGAGATGTCCCTAGGCGAACACCCCTACTCTAGATTCTTTATGTGAGAATGGGATATCTTTGGCCAGGATCGTCCAGGGCGAGCAGCATTAGGGAGTGACAACCCCGATCTTTCTTTAATTCTTGTGTAGAATTTTGGATCATGACACGCCTTCGTGGCCTTGTCTATGCTCTCGTCTGTGTGACATTAATGTGTGATTACTCCTTGATAGAGGTTGTGATGATATATTGCATGATGAAATATGTATGTTAGAGATACATTCATGCAGGTTGGTTATGTTATAAGGCATGATGGAATATGTATGTTAGAGATACATTCATACAGGGTGTTATGATATGATGCATGTGGGAATATGTATATTAGAGATACATCCATGCAGGTTGATTTTGATATGATGCATGTGGGAATATGTATGTTAAAGATACATCCATGCAGGTTGATTTTGATGTGATGCATGTGGGAATATGTATGTTAGAGATACATCCATGCAGGTTTATTTGATGGGATGCATAATGGAATATGTATGTTAGAGATACATCCATGCAGGCTTATTTGATGGGATGCATGATGGAATATGTATGTTAGAGATACATCCATGCAGGTTGAATTATGATATGATGCATGATGGAATATGTATGTTAGAGATACTTTCATGCAGGTTGTTATGATGAGAATGAAATTTGTAAGGATTATGCACTATGATGCAGTTTTAGGTGATGTGTATGCGTGATCAGAAAATGATGCACCATGTAAATCTTTGATTTGAATGATTATATTGTTATGCAATCGTATTTTTGATGTTGATAGTGATATTAAAACCATTGCTGAGTTTGTTAAACTCACCCCTCTTTCTTGTGTTTTGATTTAGGGCTATGTGGTGCGACACGCAGACGAACAGGATCTCCTCTTTGAGGAAAGGTCGGAGATGGCTTGGATGTGATCTTAGAGATCGTTGTGTGACTTATCTTCTTTTGTTTCATGCTTATGTTTAGAACTTTTGTGTAGGGTTCTTTGTTTTGGATTTATGTCACATTTTATAGTTGTGATGCTTATGACTTATTTTGAGCCGGTGTGGGCCTTACTTAACTAAGCTTGTGGGTTTGAGATTGTTGTTTACTTTGTAATAAGCAACACTCTTTCTTTCCTTCTTATTTATTCTTGCTCAAAGGATTGTACGTACTCCATATTTCTGTTAATCGCCCGTGGTTAGGGTTAAGTCTTCCGCTAGATGGTTTCTCAATTTCACTTCGTCGCCCCCGCGCACTTGACCTGCCCCTGGACCGGGTTCGGCTCGGGTCGGGCATCGCCGGGGCATGATAGGAATAGAGCCAAAAGTACACATAAAACACAAAGAAAGACAACCACAACAATTTGGGATAAACCATCAAATGGGACAATGTTATGGCAACTCTCACCAATCTCCCACCACATGCACACTTTTTGAGAATCAGCTCCCCCACGCAATGTCAATTCTCAAGTGCAAATAAAAATCAGTAAGGGACTTTAAACAGAACATTAATAACTACTAATGTCATTATATATGAAATAATACTAAAATGCTAATCACGTAGTGGAATTCTAAATGGAAAGAAGATGAAGCATTACCTAATCAAGAACATAGCACATAAAGTGGCCTTCATAATAATGACAAACCATGAATATTGATTAATACGCATCCTTTCAGTTACCAAATATTGAATGTCAATAATACACCATTCATTTATTGAATCTAACAACACATATTTCTTTCATGAGTAACCCACAACATACCAAAAGAAGAATAAGTTACAATATGCCAAATTAATAGTCACCATAAAAGAAGATTGTAAAGGGATGCACATGATGCAACGCCTATATTGTTAGTAACATATTAAAAATATGATTTGTACCCATAAAAAAATGTTAGATATTACTCATACCTTAACTCTTAATATGTCATTAGACTATATACCCATGCCATTCTGTACCAATCATGTTGCAGACCACAAATGTTGTGCCCTAATCAACCATGCTCAAAATCTAATTGTCTATCAATGAACTACCATGCAAACCTTTCATACTATGTAGTAGATACTATTTATACCAGGTTATTGTTACCCTATGCTATTTGTAATAAAAAATTTGGTCTACTCCAAACATAAAAACTTGAGAAATGAATACAGTACCATGTGCCTCACGAATATGGCTCATAACAAAAGAGATATTTGAGAACACATAATGACGAACCTCATGATGATATGTGCGAGCTTACAATCACAATAACCTACCTCATACAAATGGATCTCTATATGTATTATTTTCAACATTGGCCTATTTAAACTTTCATATATATTATGCCCATTGAATTAAAAAAAGCAATATTGTAACATGGAGCCTCTTGTAATTGAATGAGAAGGCATACACTTTTTATAGAAGGTGCTTAAAATGTAATAGAAATAGAGAACCACAAGCATGAATAGAGCACATCTGCTAAAAAATAGTGAGACAAAAATTCAAGGACCACACATAAGTAAAGTGCCAATATATGTAGTTTACAATGGCCTATCTCAAATATAGATCTAATGCAACCATATGTTTTGATTTGCCCTTATGACTACAAATTTGGTTACATAATAACGACCATTAATCAAATGGGTCATCATGTCTATGCTCACATTACTACTTCTAACCTCCTAATCACACTATTTTTTTATACCAATACTAAAATGTTAGTACGTCTATGCATTGTTATCCATGATGATTGTGTCCCGCAACTAAAGATTATCAAAGGATGCATATCCACAAAGCCCAATCCTTAGTTGAAGTAATATGTTGTTCACGTCACTGGCTATAAACATAATTTGCAAGATCAAGTACATCTCTTTTATGGTAATTAAAGACCAAACATATCATATTTCATAGGATTGAAAATATATACATGACAAACAAAATAAATTTTTTTCATCCAATTAAACTTTTTTCTCACACAAACACTACAAGACAAAGTTCCTATAGAAAGCGAAACATCAGCATCCTATTGTAACAACATAAGGCTTAGTTCGAACAACAACAAAAAAAAGGATTATTGTTGTCTGCTTTTTGAACCTTTACAATATCATTCAACTCATAATTGCTCAGTACATAAAATATATAAAACAAAATGTTAGTAAAATCTACCATTCGAGATATTTGGATCCAAGTTGTTTACACTATCCCTTGAGTGCATCTCGCTCCTCTTGTAGACAATTAACTTTCTTGCACAAGTATTGCCCCCCTTTTGGCCCTCCTCCATTATTTGTTTTCGTAGAGCATGTTTTTCCAGGTTTGAGACTTCTGCCTGCCTCTACAAAATAGCTACATCCATTTGTAGCAAAACACCTATATCCACTGCAACTTTCCACATAAAATGTCTGAATCATGCCCTATCTTTCATCTATTAACTGCCCGATTCATCTAAAGTTGCATCCCGGTCTTAACTCACTGTCTATTCAGTACTCGACCTCATACCGGTTGGTTGACATTGAATAGAAGCATTGTTATTCAACAATGAAAGGAAGCTTGCAACAAATTGGTGAGCACTGCTGCTTCTTTTCCATCTTTTGGGGTTATTTTTCTGGAGCTGCCATCTCAACTTGATCCTGATATCCCACCCAAAGCCACACAATTCCCTATGGATCTTGTTGGAATTAGCCATTTAAAATGCCTTCTTATTCTCTGACCCACATACACAACCCTACAAATAAGACATAAACATATACTTTAGACACAAACAAAGTTATCAATATATATGATTTAGAAAGACACTTTATCTCAAGAAATTGTTTTCTATGCATAATACTCATCAAAATTTCTCATACTAAAGAATTTCAGAGCCATAGAACAAGGAGAGATTAACTACATTGGGCAAGGCATTAAGTCCTTCGATAAAATAGATGGGGCAGCTTCTAGGCATTCAAGTGATCAAGTAGCTAAGGTTTGTACTAACTTGCTACAGTTAGAGGGTCTTTTCCAGACATAACTTGGTCTCATTATATTTAAGGAAATGGTATAATGAAACCAAATTATATTTGGAAAAGACCCTCTAACCATAACAAGTGATTACAAACCTTAGCTACTTGATCACTTAAATGCCTAGAAGTTGCCGCATAAAATTTCAAACTTCATACCATTCACAATCGAATCTCATATCGATATACCAGAAAAAATTAACCATGGAGCGATTCACTAACACCTCCCATTTCATACCACGTGTGTTTGGTGATTTCACCTTGGCAATTCTACCACCATTTAAAATATATTCATTTTTTAAGCAAATAAATTTTCTAGAATAGAGAGCTTGACATTGATTTTTTTATTGACTATTTGAAATCAAAGTTGCTAAAAACATTATATAACGAATTCAAAATAAATTTTTTGATTGAGTCAAATTCAAAATAAGAATTCATAAAATCAGAGTTCATATCAAATTTGATGCCGCATGTGCAAAACAGAATTTCAAATCATTCCCAATTTAAAATCAAAATCCATCTTAAATTCATTGTAACACATGCAAAATCGAATTAAAAATCAAATCTGCTACAACTTATTCATAATAGAATTTTCAAATTACTTTTGATTAAGAATTAGAATTTGTGAAATTGGAGTTCATATTATATCCGATTTCACAATTGAAACAATAATTCAAATTAATTCCAATTTGAAAAGTATTAAACCCGATACAACATATTTTGATAGAAATTTTAAATAATTTCTAATTCAAATTCAAAATTATCAAATCAATGTTTGCATCAAATCCCTTGCAAAACATGGTGAACAAAAATCTCAAATTAAAATCCATTTGAGAATTAGAATCCATATTAAATCCAAGGTCACATATGCAGAATAGAAAGTTTAAAATCAGATTTTGTATTAAATCCGATATCACACATGCATAACCAAAAGTTCAAAATTGAAATTCGTATCAAATCAATGATAACACACTCAAAACAAAAATTTAAAATTATTTCAAATTTAAAATTAGAATTCTTATTAAATCAATATCTTTAATAAAGCATTATACTTTCGCCTAGGTATGATTGGATAACATCTAAACATAGTTCTACCTAAAACTAATACATGCATCATGCAGTAAAAAATTATATACATCAAAATACGTTTATTTGAATATTTAATCAATATTATACAGAAATCATCAGAGTCAAATAGAAGCTAACAAATCAGCAGAAACACATCTTATTCTATCATAGAGCATAGAAAAATACAACATAGCAGATTGGATTATATCAGATCAAATCGGAGCATATCAAATTAAAACAAAACATATCAAAGCTTATCAAATCATATTAGATCAAAACATATCAGAACACATTGGATCAGAGCGTAGCATGTATCTTGATTAGCACATGCATTCATATAATCACATATTAAATCAAAAGATCAAATACTCCCCTTCAAGTTCGGAGATGGAGGCTAGAGTCACTTCTTACTCTAAAATGTTTCTCTTATTGTGCCCCAAGGCGACAGACAAACATTCCCTTTTCCCTAGGTATTTCTCACTCTTTACGCACGTAGGCGACGAACAAAATCTTCCTTTACTCAGAGACACTTCTCACTATATGTGCCTTTAAGTGGCGAACAAAACATCCCCCTTACCCGGGGATGCTTCTCACATTCTGTGCACGTTGGTGGCGGACAAAACTTTCCTTTATCTGGGGACACTTATCATATTCTACGCCCGTAGGCAGTGGACAAAATCTCCCCTTACCTAGGGATGCTTCTCACACTATGTGGCCTGTTGGTGAAGGATGGAGCTTCCCCTTAATCTGGGCCACTTCTCTTGATGCAGGCCAAATCCTCCTCTTGCTCCAGGCTACTTCTCTAGATTTCGGCCCTAGGGTATCGGGCAAAGTCTCCTCATGCCCTGGGCTATTTCTCCTCTCTAGAGTTATCAACTTGAGGAGTGGACATTTCCATTGCGTAAAACATCCTCGAATTAGCTAAAATCGCCTCTTGAATGGATGAAATTAGACTCAAAACGAGCTAGAAAACTCCTCGAGAAGATCACATAAAGTTTCATATTTATAGTGGAGAAATCTATGAGCCGTCAGAGTGATGCAAGCACACACATGTGTGTATATTAATGGGTTGCGTAGCGATGTCACAAGTATGCCACACAGGCGTAGAATGCGGGCCTTGCACAGTGTGGCACAACGTGGCTCAAGCTGCTGACGTCACATTGATGCTAGCTAATTCGTCTTTTTCTTATTTTTTTGATTATTTTAATTAAATATCATTCCAACTTCAACATACCATATCTTCTTACCCTGAAGTCAAAATTGTGTGTTCTTGACTCTAATGAACTTGTATCGACAAGCCTTTCGAAACTAGACTACACATGGGTGGGCTATCCCGTACTTTTTAAGAGGTTTTGCCCATATGGTATGTTTCCCGATGTCATAATTTTTACTCCCGACCTCTGTTTTATATGTTATTCAATTCGTTACACTCGTTATTTCGAGCTCTACCCATATACAAGGATTTCACCTCTAAAACCCCTTAAAATATATCTAAAATTATATAATTACCTCTAACCCGTTTTAGAAAAATTGAAAAACGGGTTGTTATAGGGCTATTGCAAGACACTCCTAATAATAATCACTTATATAAATGTGAAGGGGCCACTTCGATGAGGATTATAAGGTTGAATCTTTTAATGCACTTATGAAAAAAAATATTTAGGGTTGAAATGGACATACTAATGAGAACCAATACTATGTTAGGGAAGTAACTATGTGAATTATATTATCTTGAATTACATCAACGGCTAAACAGTTTTAAGACATTATGTTCACTAGATATCAAGTAAATCCGATAATCTTTCATATGAGAAGGTTGAAAGCCAAAAGTTACCTCTCTCTATGCATAACCTTTTCCATATCTTTATTCTCTAGTGTGTCTGTATTGTCATTGCATTATTATCAAGAAAATTTACATTTATGCAGGGGAATGCTAGAATATGTTCGATGGGAGCCCAACATAGACTCATCCTCCTAAGATTGAGCCCACCATGCAACATGGTTTTGTGCCTTGGTGGGTTGAGGGTTTGAGCCCAAGCCCATTATGAAATGAATTAGAAAAAAGTCAAGTTGTAGAGAAAAGAGGGTGAATAGTCCCATATCTAAAGTGATGAATCAATTACATGCGTATATAAATTGCAAGTTTGGCCATCAAGACAGTGCCTTAGGCCAACCCACTTTTGTTAAAAGAGACATATTAGACCTATACACCTATGAGTGCAAACCCACATATGTGCACCGTCGATTGGCCGATTTGGTTGCACGCATATGGCCAGGTAGGTCGGGTTCATTAGAAAAATGAAACCCTTCTTTTTGGGTTGCATACGGTCATCATATCCCTTAGCATATAATCTACAAATATTATCCAATATGTTTCTTTTTATGCTAATTTCTACTTATTTTTCTTGCAAGTTTTTCTCTACATAGTCTTCATCTATAAAGGAGAGTAACAACACATTTCTACTTCATCAAGAGCGAGGTGCTTATACCGTGTGCATCCAAATCATTTTATCATGGGAGATAGATCATCAAGTGGATCTCAAGCACATACGGGAGGGCGAAATTCTGTGTTAAAGACAGAGTCAAACTCTTGCCTTGATCTATGTCACCATACTGTAAGTTTAAATTTCACAAAATCAATCAAAGTAATTTCTAACATATATACTATAACAAGTATTATATACTCTTCACAAAAGTCAATACAATTACGATAAGTAATTTCTAATATATATACTATAACAAGTATTATATACTCTTCACAAAAGTCAATACAATTACGATTTTCTTTCAGCCTCAGCGGAACTGATGAAATGGCCCTGAACTAATAAGAATCAGAAGTCAATGAAATGAAATGATACAAAGGTCTTGGATTCACTTGCTACTTGAACTTCTCAGCCATTTTTGCCTCCAAATGCCCCAAATATTTCCTCGCTCATAAAATCTAATGGGGTCCCACTGTTGTCCCCCCCTGTGTCACCTCGGTCAGCTTATCAAACACGACTACACAAGACAGCGACACTACAACCAATACTTTCACAAATCAGATTACATGAAGGAAAATTACACGCTGCTTCGTTGCTTCTGCAGGTCTCCAGCGTGTGTATTTGGAGGGATTGTAGAAATATGATGAACTGGAACAAAACGTCAGATTTATCTCATTCCCAAGCTTTTTGAGGATTCACGGGCCAAATGGAGGGGATCCAGAGAACCAAGTTGTCCAAATTTCACATTTTGGTAGAAACTGATTTACGAGTTTGATCTCGTTATGAACTTATGGAGACAACAGTAGCATAAGCAAATGAGTTTGATCTCTCTCTTCTGCCCGAATATGACGGTGGAGATAACAACCAAAAAAGAGGAACAAAATATGGTGGTCTCTATACTATGTTTAGAGCCCTATGTAGTATACTATAGTCACAAACCTCTAGCCATGTAGCCTGGTAAGGCTAGACGCGTCTTAATTAGTGTTCTTAAAATTATTTAGCAGCGAGGTATATTTTTTCGATTCAACAAAACCGAAAAAAATCCCAATTTGATTAACAAATAGACC
Organism: Saururus chinensis; assembly: GCA_035235625.1. Lineage (NCBI taxonomy): Eukaryota > Viridiplantae > Streptophyta > Magnoliopsida > Piperales > Saururaceae > Saururus > Saururus chinensis. The sequence goes on from CP141142.1 coordinate 30,040,295, forward strand.
GAACTAAAAAAACCTGACCGGGTCTAATTAGGCCCGACAAGTTATTAGAAGACTTCAGAGTTTAGGGAGTAGGCGGGCACTAAGTCACTAGGGATACGCCCATAGCACAAAATTTTGGTAATTAAAATGACATTCACATGAGATGCCCAAAATTTACTAGCATTACATAGCAATCACAATCTCCCAATTCCATTAATAATATAGAAGTATAAATAGTTACAATCTTTCATATAAAGTATACATAAAAATACTTAGGCCTAGCGGGTGCTGTGCTTCCACCTCTGCTTTTCACCGGCCCCTTGAATCCTTTCTCTGAGCTCCCCTGCCTCTCCTAATTCCCTTGCTAGAATGGAAATGTAGGTACAAATATGAGTCACTTGCTTCACCTAGAATTGGGCCCCGGCAAAGGTTTGCCCGAACTGCCACCCGGCCGGTGCGACGTTGTTGCTTATGACCGTCCGGCCGTCGCTGGTGGTGACCTGGAAGGAGAGGCTCTGTCCGTTCAGGTAGGAGTTGCTCTGCCAGTTTTGGCCCCAGTTGCGAGACATTGCCTGCCATCCGGTCCGTGAGCCCTTGATCGACACGGAGTGGACGTCGCCGGCCCCGCCGACGTTGGTGATCAGGACCAAATTGAAGTAAGAATGGCCGTTGACTGTGAACCGGATTCCTCCCTTCTTCTGGCAAGGGACCCTGTTCAATTTCAACAACGATCAGTCACCCAGAAACAGGAATCTAGCCCATCTGATGCACTGAAAAATCTTTGTTACCTTCTGAATGAAACCGGGACGATTCCGGCCCTGTACTGGGCGATTTGCAGGAAGGCAGGCTCGGCAAGGTCGAAGTGCTGGAGAGGCGGGTTGCACCAGCCGCCGTTGTCGTTGGACAGGGCGAAGTTGGGCGGGCAGAAGTTGGTGGCGGTGACGATGATGGAGCCCGGGAGGCACCACCTGGGGTCGGAGGTGCACTGCATTTCGTAGCACGACCCGCAGCTGAGGCCGTTGTTGAAGAGGGCTGTGCTGAGTGCCGCCGTGTTGGTGCCATAGCCTTGGCTGTACAAGTTCCCGTAGCCGCAAGCCCCTCCTACAAGAACCAATGTTCCACCAATTTAGTGCACAATTCACTCCACCAAACACTGTGCTATGCAGCCTTAGCTAGGCTAAATTCAAGTGACCCTAATCATGTTCACTTGAATTTTGTAACTAATGTGGTACAATTAATAGACTCACCCATGGTGCCAGATGCGTCACCGCCGCCGTAGAAGGTGGCGTGCCCGCCTTGCCAGCCGTAGGCAAATGCGCCTTTCACGTAGAAGGCGAGGAAGAGGAGGAGAGCAGATAGGGCGGCCATGCTTGAGGAGAGGGGTTTAGGAGCTGAAAGAGGTAGAAGAGTAGTAAGTAGTTGTGTTGAGTTGGTGGTGATGAAAGTGTATGGGAATTGTGGAGTATTTATAGAGCATTGGCTGTGTCTTAGGGGCCTTTTTTTAAGTCTTTGAGAAGGGGTCGGTTGTCCTATTTTCTTTAGCAAAATAGGCAAGAAAGGGACAAGGGCAAGGAGAGGGGGGGCAGTTCTTCACGTTGGGAGACGGCCACAAGTTTGAAACAGATCAGTAAATATACAAATGAGGCGCACATGCAAATGTTCTGGTTGGGACTACCAACCGCTTGCAACGTGGGCCCCGGTTGCACATGCAGCTTCCAACTGATTTTCTCTCTCCACCCTTCTATCGACGACATTGACAGTTTCTCTCTCTATGTCTTTCACTTTTTTCAACAATTTCTTGGGATAATTTGAATTGTAGAAGTCAAAACAGTAAAAGAAAACTGACCAAGGCAGAACCACTTTTTCTTTTCAAGAAAAAGGCAGAAAAGCTTGCAGAATGAAATCAAATTGGTAAGGAAGGGAGAGGCATACATGGGTAATTTGCCTTCACTAGGTTTTTGACATCAATGCTAAGCAACACATTACCCTCATTAATTAGTTGCAGAAGTTTTAGAAAGTGGGGTTAGCCATGAATCTTGCCCACACTAGACGTAGACATACTCCCTCTGTCTGGATTAGAAAATAAAGGTCAATTTAAATCAGTTCATTTTAGTTTTCTAATTTAGATATTTAATATAGGATAGAAGGAATATTTCCTAAATATGGTTTTTTTTTTTGTGTGGAACAAAAGAGTAGAGAGGAAGGATCATACGGTAATGTAAGGTTGTGAACATAAATACAAGCAATGTGAACTCTTTCTTCTTTTGAACAATATTTTTCTTCTTTTTTTTAGCAAAACTTTTTGAACAATAGTCATGAGCCGGGTACTTAATTTTTTAATGTTTCAGTCAAATAAGTAAATAGATGCTTTTTCATATAAAAAAAGGAGTTTAAAAATCAGGGGCAAAGCCATATAGAGCTGAGTTGTGCATTTGCTGCCCCCGATTTGCCATGTTTCTCCCTTCCAATTATGATTTTTGCTTGACTTATCATAGTAGATCTTGATTTTAAAGCAAATAGCTCCTTGTAATTAGATTATTGTGAAAAATTCATGTCATGCACTCAGTCCATAAACAATTTTATATTCTTATCTATGCCATTATATATTCCCCTCAATTTGCTCCTTAATCATAGTTGCCTTGCACATTGATCCTAGTATCCACCATGAGAAAACTACCATAGACTTTGATGTGATTTAAGATGAGAGCAGACAAATTAGTATCTTCTGGAATAATAAAAAAAAGGATTGTTTAGACATGACCCCCCTTGAAGGAATAATTTTGTTCTTTAGATTGAGAAGGAACTATATTGTTTCTTTACTAAAATCTAATAGGCTAAAGCCAGGTAAAATTTCATAAAAAAGAAAGAGAAAACGTATTGTGTACTGCTTTGCTTGTTTTTGCTGCAGAAGCTAGAAAGCATTTCTCTGGAAGGAAATTTACTTTTTTGAACTACAATCTGATAGATTGAGCCCTTATAAAAAGTTTCAAACAAGAAAAAAAAACACATTGGAAGTAAACTTTCTACCATAAATACAAAAGCAGGGAGGTTGGAAAGTACTGGTAGCGGGTGCAAAGGGGGGCGGTTGGCAAGCCAGTTCATCAATAGATGCTCTCAATTCACGTGACCACGTTGGCTGAATATCCCACGTGGCAGAATATTATTTGGCAACCTCTTGTGGTGTTGCTCATGTGATGGGTTAGCTTTATAGTTGGCAAGTGGCGTGGACTGTTGGACTAGAAATAGTTGGGTTTTGACATGAATCTGCCATGTGTATTGCTGATGTGTTACCACTTTTCCCGCCTTTCTATACGCTGGAGATCGCGCCATTAGCGGTGAAGTACATACACGATATATGTATTGACAAAATTTTTCTTCTTTAATATGAAACTAATAAAATATTTTATTATATAACTTTATTGACTAAATAAAAACAAACGGAGCCCTTTATGCACGGAGAACACAAGTAGGAGAGGCCAATATAGAAAAACTAAACAAAATATAATTTAACAAAAAAAAATAAGGGCAATCAATTGTGACAAAATTAATAGAAATACATGTACCGCCAAGCCACACAACTAGATTAGTTATACTATAAACTCTAAAGGAAAACCATGACATGAACCACTGTCTTTACAATAAGAATAGTGCACTTCATAAAGATTGTCTCCATAGGGTCGGCCAAACCGAAACCACCTCCCGAAGTTGAAAGGAGGCCCCATAGGTACAATGTCACACACTAGCAAATGAAAAGGCTGAGACAAACACCATCAGCGGTGCATATCTTCTACAATAGAAGCAAGAAGCTTCCAGCACTAACTACCTCGAGTGATCGTTTGCAAATGAAACGGGGGGTAAGCCTAAGGCACAAGATGGACCTCTACCTAGGAACCACCATACAGTTGGTAACACCTATTATTTTTTAGTATTTTTGCTTGTATTTTATTAATTATTGATCATTAATCAATTTAGAATTTGCTTGTGATTCTTGAGTTTCGTTGGTGTAGCTTTTGACAAGTTGACAAACTTCTTTAATAATAATAGTATTACTGAATAATAAACTTAAGAAAGTAGCAACAATGATAAATACAAATTTATTTTAATTTTTTACAGGAAAAACCCCATAGGTACAATGTCATATGCTAGCCAATGAAAAGGTTGAGACAAACGCTGTCATCAGTGCATGTCTTCTACAATAGAAGCAAGAAGCTTCCAACACCGGTGACCTCTAGTGATTGTTTCCAAACAAAACGCGGAGCAAGCCTAAAGCACAAGATGGACCTCTACCTAGGATCCACTATACAACATGTGACACTGTGATTTTTAGTGTTATTTGTGTCTATTTTATTGATTATTAATTATTAATCTATTAGTAGTTTATTTGTGATTCTTGAGTTTCATTGGTGTTGCTTTCGACAAGTTGACAAACTCCTTTGATAATGATAGTATTACACAGTAATAAACTCAAGAAAGTAGCAATGATATACATATAAATTATATTTTAATTTTTTTGTAGACAAAAAGTTTTTTTCATTAGGCATCGACATGTTGGTGTCGGTGCCTCTATCGGTGAAATTCTAGGTCACCATCGTCAAGTTATCTTATTGATGGGTTCAAAACTGTACAGAGAAGCTATTTTGTGCAATTTCTAAAATAGTTATGCACCAAAATTCAGCTATTCCTCTCTTGTATAAATACTTTTGATAATCCTTAACTCAAAGTATTCCAACTCTAACTTGGGTCAAAGATGAAGGATAAGGTGTGTCAAAGTCTGGAGGAAGAGGGAAGATGACTAAGTTTGTGGAGACCTTTATATTCGGTGAAGGAAAAAAGTTGGATTGCTAACCTTATTACCATGATTTGATTTTTGGAGTGAATGTATAGAATGAATCATGATTATTGCTGAGTATTAAAGCATGTAAAGAATGATTCTAAGATCTCCCATGAATATAGCTATGATCATGAACTTTCCTGCTTTTTCTTAATTATGTGATAGATAAATCATCATTAATCATTGTGGGGAATGGTAAGTGTGGAAACCAAAAATCATTCTTTGTCATCTTTCTTGATCATCAGCACGATCACTAAAACATTAATGACAGTGTCGGTGAAATGAGAGAGACGATAATACTAACATTAACACACATTAATGCGTCGATGGGTGTGAGATCAACACATTAGTGAATCACCAATGAGGTAGGTTGTTTTATGTCGACTCACTGTCAGTGAGGGTTTGACATGTCAGTGGATTGCCGATGGGCATCAATGACTAGGCAAAAAGGTCAGCGAGTCTACCGATAGTAAGTCGATATTAGTCATACTTCCAACATAAGTTATAATATAATATATGTTATGATTAAGTACTATAATGACATGGATTTATGTGCATAATTATGAATTTATATGTGATGATGCGTTTGATTATATATAAGTATACATGCTCGATTGTTTGTATGAATTCTTATATTGGATTGTACCTCAGACTGATGGTATTTGACACATAAGGTTAGAAATTCCTAGTATCATGTTAAAAAGAATGGTATGATATAAAAAAGAATCATGGTTTTCTGGTTCCTTAAGGGAGGGATTTATGTAGAGATACTCCCCTTGTAAGGACCCTCATCTTTAAACAGGTTTTGGTTTTCTTTAATTATTGGTTATCGTAAGATTAACGTGTTTTCTGATCTTATTCGGTGATTTTGTGAATAAATAGTATTTGTGATGGTTTTAACCAAAATTAACTTTAATATTAGTGGTTTTAAGTGATTTTAAACCAAATGTTAATTTTTGGGATTTTTTGGAATTTTTACTATTTTCCCAAAAATTAGGGTTTTGGCGGGACCCCTGTGGGCCTCACCATTGAAATTTTTATTTTTAGGTCAAATGAACTTAGACATCTACCTAAAGTTATACAAAAATTTTTAGAATTTTCCTAGGCTTAATTAGTACTTAAATTTGTAAAATATCCACTTTTAGCCTACTTTTCATATTTACACCCCAAAACTTACCCATGCATACCCCAACCCTTACTATAAAAGGGCAGACCTAAGCCATTTCTATTTTTTGGAATAGGCTAAGGAGGGAGGGCTGGCCTAATTCCCACTTAGGCCCAAATTAGAAGCCGATTAAGGTAAGCTTACTCTAATTAAGCACTAATCCATGACTTTCTTCTTAATCTCTTCCAAATCTACTATTTCCCCCTTGATTCAATTTGTTTTTGAGCAGCAAAAACTACTAATTTGTGTTTTACTACAAACCCCAACATTCAAAATTCAATTTTTACTACCAACAAGCCCTAGATCTAAGATTTAATTAGGGATTTCTTGGGTAAATCGATTTCTATTAGAGTTTAATTCAAACTCATTGTGTTTTCAAAGATTTCAAGAAGGGGACTCTTCAATCCGAGATTAATCAAGTGCTGAGGTAGTGGGTCTTCAAAATCTCTGTTTATCCATGGTAAAATTCTTTATTTTTGGCTTATTTCAAAATGAGTTGCTTGATTTGGTGTGTTAATTGTAAGATTAGAAAATGAAATTATTTAATCCTGATTTCTTAGGGTTTTGCATTATTATGGTTTGATTTGATGTTCTGGAAGTTAATAAGGACTTTTGATGATGATTAGGGTATTAGATGTGGATTTGAAGTGTATCAATGGTGTTTCAGTTTGAATTTGCGAAAGGAAGAAGATGGACTGTTCTGCTTTGTTGGTGTTCAAACGGCCCTTCTGGGCGTTCGAACGGCAACACTACCGGAATGGCACTTTTCCAGTTCAGCCGATCGAACGGCCTGCTAGGTATTCGAACAGCAAAACTGTGAATTTCAAAATTTTGCATTTAACCGATCAAACGGCCTGAAGGGCGTTCGAACGGCTACACAATAAATTGTATGTTGTGCATATAATGTTTATTTTGATGATTCCACTTTAGCTTGCCAATTTTATATGAATATGGAGTGTTTTGAGTCATATTATGCTACTGAAAATGCATGCTATTGAGGTTGTGAAGTTGGGATATATGCTTAGAGATTTATAGAATGGCTTAGGTTTTATGGCATGATGTTGGAATTGCCATCTTGAAATTGTGAATGGTTGATTTCCTATGGTTGAGTATATTTTCAGTAGGACTATAACCTATTATTGGATTGATTTGTCATGATAGAGTGTGGTTAGTTGGTGTGTGGATGTTGGTGAATGTCATGACTCAATGATGAAATGGGTGATTTTATATGTGTTTAGCCTTTGTGGTTAAGATTTGAATTGGGACACGATTTCAACGATTTTTTTCTATGATTTCCGCTGGAATTCATGTTTAGATGGAAATTCACATGTGTAGTGTGGTAGTGAGTTTAATTTCAAGCATGTCGACATGCATTGTATGAAATGCTTCTACTAGTTACACACACACATGTGGGGGTTAAATGATGATGTTGAAGCTTGATATTGTGATTATGAATGATGCATTAGGGGCTGATGAGAGCACTTATCATGAATTAGGATTCATGTATGTCTTACCCACGTATGTACCATGCTGCATGCATCATGAAAATGGATTTCAAATTGAGGCTTCATCGTGATTAATCGAATTTGACCGATTGGATGCAATGTGATAAAATTGTGTGCCGGATTGATCAGTCGTGGATTAATCGCAAGTTGATTGGTCCGAAAGGACATATTTTGATTTGAGTTCCTGTGTGGAACGAGTGCACTCCCCGGGTTGAGTCTTGTTAAATGGAATGATGTGGGGATGAGTTGTGTACTTGTCTTGCAGATTGTAAGAATGTTATTATGAGTGTCATCTGGACCCTGAGAATCCAGTGTGGTATGCCATGTGCACCCCGCTACCACGTGTTCTAGGGTTCTCTGTATGAGAACTCGGGCTCTTCCCTCCGCAGGAGATATCCCTGGGCGAACACCCCTGCTCTAGATTCTCTGTGTGAGAATGGGACATCCTTGGCCAGGATCGTCCAGGGCGAGCAGCATTAGGGATTGACAACCCCAATCTTTCTTTAATTCTTGTGTAGAATTTTGGATCATGACACGCCTTCGTGGCCTTGTCTATTCTCCCGTCTGTGTGACATTAATGTGTGATTACTCCTTGATGGAGGTTGTGATGATATAATGCATGATGAAATATGTATGTTAGAGATACATTCATGCAGGGTGTTATGATATAATGCATGTGGGAATATGTATGTTAGAGATACATCCATATAGGTTGATTATGATATAATGCATGTGGGAATATGTATGTTAGAGATACATCCATGCAGGTTGATTATGATATAATGCATGAGGGAATATGTATGTTAGAGATACATCCATGCAGTTTGATATTTATGTGATGCATGTGGTAATATGTATGTTAGAGACACATCCATGTAGGTTGATTATGCACGGTGTTAAGTGAGATGTATGTGTGATCAGAAAATGATGCACCATGTAAATCTTTGAACTGAATGATCTTATTACTATGCTATTGTATTTTCAACGTTGACATTGATACCAAAACCATTGCTGAGTTTGTTAAACTCACCCCTCTTTTGTGTTTTGATTTGGGGCTGCATAGTGCGACATGCAGACAGACAGGATCTCCTCCTAGAGGAAAGGTCGCAGGAGATGGCTTGGATGTGATCTTGGAGATCGTTGTGTGACTTACCTTCTTTTGTTTCATGCTTATGTTTAGAACCTTTGTGTAGGGTTCTTGTTTTGGATTTATGTCACATTTTACAGTTGTGATGCTTATGACTTATTTTGAGCCGGTGTGGGCTATACTTGACTAAGCTTGTGGGTTTGAGATTATTGTTTACTTTGTGATAAGCAATACTCTTTCTTCCCTTTTATTTACTCTTGCTCAAAGGATTGTGGGTACTCCGTATTTCTATTAATCGCCCGTGGTTAAGGTTAAGTCTTCCGCTAGATCGTTTCTCAATCTTCCTTCATCGCCCCCGCACGCTTGACTGGCCCTTGGACCGGGTTCGGCTCGGGTCGGGCATCGCCGGGGCGTGACACCCCTGGCCTGAGAGTTAAGTTCAAATGGATTAGAGAATTAAAAGATGATTAGTCTTATCCAATACAATACACAATGTTTTAATTATCATAATTGTTGAGATCTCACTCACCTAGGTTTGTGAGCCTTTATAGGTCTTAGCTTAATGACATGAATAGAGTGGGCAAGATTCCGAAGAACTGAGGTTGAAATTTTAAGTAGTTCATGAGCTAGTGAGCGATAAGGACTCCTAGACATAACTACCATGTCATAAAAAACTTTTATGACCTATACTTAGGGAGCAAGTAACTCGTAAGTGTGGTCATAGTAATGAAATGTTTATGTTTTTGTGCATTTGAATATGCTATTATATTGTGGTTAACTTCTATTCATTCGTTTTATCTAATACACATATGCAATAATGATAATGATCACTTGGTTTATTATATACATGATTTATAGATGTTATATCATTACTTGGTACTTCTTTAGTTATTTCAATGGGTATATTCATGTAATCAAGTATCCTTGTGACGTAGGTTTGTAGGAAGAAAAACCGGTTCAGGATTGTGGTTCTCGAAAAGGATGAGTAACTTTCTTTGTAGTTTGATGTAGGATCTCTTGACTTTAATAGTAAAATTTTAGTGTGTACTTGAACTTAAGTACATCAGTGTCAATTATTTATGGTTATTGTATAATATAGATTTGTGACATGTACTCGGGCTAGATGTTGTGTGTTTATCACATGGTTTGACCTTGTCTAATATATTGTTCTGGTTTGATATGAGTATATTAAAAAATGAGTAGATCACCCCTAAAATAATTTTAGCATATTTTTAAAATTTTTATTTCCGCTGATTGATTTATGAAAAATAAATTTTAATTTTTTTTTTTTTTTTTGGGGGGGGGGGGAGGGGGGTGACATAGTAAACAAAGGCATACCCATGCCGCCAATGATCATCAAATGCATGACCATCACTCGTTGAATTACAATGGCTTTGTGGAAAAAGGATGAAAGGAGTTGTAACCACGAGATACACACCAAAGGGGGGAACATATTTACAACAGTCGGGGGGTTGTACAAAAAGAAAATAATGAAGTGTTGGAAGAAGAAGAAGAGGACAGAGGAATTTAAAATGGAGAAAGATGAAAATGAAGTGGAGTGGAAAGGACATGTCAAGGCCAGATTTGGAGGAAAGAGGATGGAGGGGAGAGAAGACAGAGTGGAAGAGGATGAAGAGGGTTAGCTAAAAACCACCCTATCAAGCAGCTCTCAAGCCTTCACATTAGTTCTCCCTAAATCACCTAGAGCTCCTCTTGAAGGCTCTAGAGCTTGTTGTTTGTTTTATCAAATTTTTAGTATTATAAAAAAAATACTTCTTTTAGGGCTTTATCATCGACATAAAAAAAGTAAATGAGGGAACTACCTTTTCTACAATGCATTGAAATATGGCAGCAGTGGGGCACGCTTGATGGCCAACCCATGAGCCATGGTCTTAAGGAGGGTAACTAGTACTTGTCGAGAGTGGAAATCAATTTTTTTTCTTGATACAACTCATAGACACCCCCTGGGTGCCATAGGCCATAATCGAACTTGGGACCTCTCGCTCAACAGCTATGCCCAACCACCACACCGATGATTGAATTAGCAAGTGTGTGAAAATAATTATTGCCCTATTTTACAATCCTTCCCATTGCATTGCTGAGGAAGAAAAAGGGGGGAGGTTAGGCTTTTGATGATTGTGATATCTTGGAACTCTTTGCCTAGTGTGAGCAAAATGAGACATTTATGCAACAATTTCATCTCTTAAAAATAGATTTATAATCAATATATAATAAAATTTACATTTTATTAACTTATTGCTTATCTTCACCTAAAATAATAAATTTTTTGAATAAACACTTAATTGATTGTTCTAATGGTTGGCTGTTTGTGATTGAAGTATTTTTCCCTCAAATTTTAGAAGTTACCGAAAAATTGGTTGTAAAGGCATGGGACAATCCATTAAAGTATATCATCATTCACTAATAGCTTACTTGAGAAAGTGAAGTACCAAAAAGGAATGTAAAGTGCATTAGGAAACCGGAAATGGCAGTTGGTTCCTTGTGGTTGAAGTATTTTCCATTAGATTTTACCGTAAAGGAATTGAAAAATCCATTAAAATGTACCATCATCCATTAATAGCTTACTTGGGAAAGCAAAGTACCAAAAAGGAATATAAAGTGCATCTGGAATCTGGAAATGACGCTTTTTAATAGAATAAGAAAAGTTGAAACTATCACAATTAATGAAGTAAAAAATTTAAGGATAAAATTCAAAGAGGCCATGATGATAGACTTTAAAAGTTTGAAAACCATAAAATTAATTTTCATAAACCATAAAAGTTCATCAACAAATAAATAGTGCTCGCAAATTTTTATCACAAGTAGTTGATGAAACATAATATCTTGCCAATAGAAGAGTTACAAAATACTAACTGGCTGAACTATATTATTTTTTATAGTAAAATCATACTTACATTAAAAGAAAATATATAGTTAATATGTGTCGCGGTGCACTTTGGGCTGTTGGATCAACATCTGATGTCCCATGTTTGATAGGACACTTTCAAGTTGCATTGTTCTACCTTTTTACTGGCATCGTGCGATCAAAATTGTGTGGCACCAAAGTGCTCTCTGCACGTGTGTTAATATGCATCGCGCGCATATAAATGGGTCCAAAAAAACTGCTTATAATTTCCTATACTATATAATTACTCGAGACACACTATATTGGCTACATGAGGAGAGCCCGGCAACATGGCAATGTTATACTCCTTGGTTGGTGCAGAATAGAAAATGTCTCCATTTGTGTAGAAAACTAGACTTCGGAGGCTATTTCTATTTTTCTTATCCTATACTTCCAAGATCAGGTGTAGGTAGGTGTCTTTTGGACTAATTATTGCATCTTCAATCAATGTAAATTTTTTAATTACATAAAAACATTAGTCAATGTAATTAATTAGTGTATACTATAGTACCCACCTTTCATTTAACAAGAGGTGCAAGACAAACATAACACTAATAAAATAAAAAAAACTACCGACTTATCTTTTTTGTACCTACCATGCACTCTTTTTAAATGCAAATTAAATCTTACATAATAATTCTCAAACTTGCCAATCATGCCGGTGATTGCTAGTAAGCACACGCTCAACCACTGGCCGAATAGAATATGTAAACACGCACTGCGATCAAGGGAATCAGATGAAGAAAGACTTTTAAACTTGGTTTACAGTACTATTCTGTTGATCTGCTTATGACTACCCTGTCTGTTCATGCTCACGTTTTGCCATTTATTAGATTACTAGTTGGGTAATTCAAAATTCAAATAATCATATTTTTTATATAAATTAAAGTGAACTTAGTGATGATGATCCCGAAAACGGTCACAAATATGTTAAACTATGTTAGTAACTAATGTTTTATAAAAAAAATGTTAATTATTAATGTAGTGTTCCCTATGTTACTTATTTAATTTTTTTATTGTTATGTTACTTAATAACGTTAGGCCATATTCTAAAAAATAGTGACGTAGTGTCATACACTGCATTACTATTCGATTACTAAGTAACATAATTTGCCTAACTTAAAACAGAATAGTAACTAGAGCTGCTTAGCCATTCTACCATTTGTATTGTGTCGTTAAAGACTTAAATAATATTGTTAAATTTATTAGATACGTAGATAAGCAGTTAATTTTATCCAATTAGTTTTTAAATAAAATGGTTATGAAAAAAAGTTTTTTATGCCTATTACTTATTACATGTTTGGCATATATATAAATATATTATAACTTATATCCTCTTTGGCATTAACCCTCACCTACCCTCAACCTTAAAAGCAATGTTTTATAACTTTATTCTCATCGGGTTGGGTTGGATCACTTAAAACTAAAACCCGACCTAAATAGTTATTTAGGTTAAGTTTTTAAAATTAAAGCCGACTCATTGGGTTAGGTTGGCTTAGGTTTTACCATGTACCCGACCCGGGTAATATCCCTAGTTATTTATTTTTGGCAAGATGACACACAAGTTTACTAATTTACTGTTTTGACAGTTACGGGATTTAGATTTTATGACACACAAGTTTACTAACTTACTGTATATATGGGGTGAAAGTAATTTTTTTAATTGAAATTTTTTCAAAAAAATGAACAATGCAAAAAAAAACTTCTCAACATATGATAAAACAACATTAAACTCTTAAAATATATGAGAAAAACTTTTCTGAGTTGATAGGAGATGAATATGCTATTTTATTTGTTACTACTTGGTTTGATTTTTAGGTTTAATTGTGTTTGATAAAAACAAGATATATTACGTGAAATTCCCTTATGAAAGAGGTGACGGGAAAAATCTAGGAAATTATTATGGTAATAAAATAAAGTCTTACCAAGAACCAACACCAATTGTCCCTATTAGTAACGTAATAATTTAAAGGTGTAACGTAAGTAATGTAATTCTAATGGCACACCACATATTATGTTTTCACTGTTAATTATTTACCATAATATATTTTAGTGTTGTACAATGCATTTTTTTTATCTTAATGTACCAACACTATACATAGATTACATTCTACATAATGCCATGGAATAAATTCACAACTTTTGTGGAAATTTTTCTGCATTGCGTTAATTAACGGTTTGGGAGAAATTAAACAGCAAGGCTAAGAAATACTATTTGCTGTATGAGAAGTCATTTCCAGTACTCTTTGGCTGTAAAATTTTGCTTATTTTTGTTGTCAGACCAATATCAAGTAACCAACCACAATATGATACGCAATGTGATCTATTTATGATCCACCAAACCAAGAGATGTGCAATAAACTATTCTGTCAGAAGTAGGGAACTGTATTTACAAATAGCAAGAGGACGGAGACCTGGAGGTTCCCTAGCCACAAAATTTACTTGTACTTTATGGGTCATTTATACATTGTACAACCATAAAATATAGCACAACTTGTTCGAAGTAAAAAAATTGATTCTTTCTTCAAAAAAATGGGAGTTTTGTCTGGTATAGAACAGAAAATACGGTCCAAACATCAAGTGACAGGTGCATGGGCGCCCCCTGGGCCGGCTTATAGTAAAAGCGAGAAGGACAAGCATCTGCTATTCTGTGTAATTTTTTTTTGGCAGAGAGCCAGGCCAAGTAGCCAAAAAGAAAAAAAGAAAAAAGCCCGACCAATTGGATAGGTGAAGTGACCCACCCATGTTGAGGAGCACATGCAAGTCCCGGGCTTTCCGGTCCCTTAATTCATGCATCCTTTTCATGCGGTTTGGAGGCATTCAATAAATCTAAGCTCCATGAGACTGAAATGTGCAGCTAAGGATGGAAAGAATATTTGCAAGAGAAAAAAACTGCAATAACAACTGATTTGGACGTGAGACAAAGACAAAGACAAAGGAAGTTGATATGTTGGTTGGTATTTTTTTTTCTGTTAGTTATAAAGTTTTTTATATAGCCAAGCGTCCTTCAATTCCTACTTCCATATGAACTTTTCTCTTTCCAAATCTTCTAATCACCACTTAATATTGTTGGCGTGCATCGGATTACTTCTTTTATTTTTCTCATTGGCTTCTCGTGGACAATAATGGGTGCCAATGATCGAGTTGGTTGAGATTAGGCACAAGCCAAGTTATGCAGGACCTTTATTCATGTTCATGGGGGTCAACACTAGGTTTGCTTGTGCATTTTTTAGCTAGGCGCATAATTTTTTCAAAATATTCCCTCCGTCCTATAATAAGTGTTTAGATAATTAGAAGATCAAAATAAACCAATTTTAGTTCATTTTTGTTTCATAATTCTTAGTACACTTTTTACCAAACAAAAAGAGGAACTCGTGCGGCACTAGTCGAGTGCCACGTGTGCTAAGATTTGATCTTTAGATGATAAAATTTAAAAATTCCCCCATCTACCACTATAAGTTTCTATTTCTTCTTCCCTACCACAAAATTGTAATTAGGTTTTCTAATAATGGACGAAGAGATGTATTTTTGTAGGGGAGAACATCGATCAGGAAGGTTGGCAATGGGGCTTAATTTGAGGGCGAAGGCCGCTTGTCCACAGGAAGGTCTTGCTCCTAGTAAGTATAATGCGCCTATTCAGGGCCCCCCCAAAACCTTAGGCTTTGTGGCAGAGCATCTCGGGGAGTTGCAGGCCTCACGACTGTGGCAGAAGTTGATGGCAGATATCAGCTCTTGGAAGTACTTGTGGAGACATCCTTCTTGAGCGTGCCTACTTGAGTTATTGTGTTTATGCATTGATTGCATTCTTTCAATTTATTTCATTGTGTTTACGCATAATTAAGAATAATGCAAACATGAATTATGCCACCTATTGACAATGTTAAGACGTTTTCTTTAGCTGCTTCATAACAGTAGTGAATTCTGTAAATTTATTTTAACACATGCATATTTTGCTATTTTTTCTAACTTTAATAATTTAATTTGACACTTATCACACATTTTACAATTTGATCTAGCCACCTATTGAACCCTTAATCGTCATTCTAAAAAAAAGTCTTACCACTCCAGTGATTTCTATTAGAGCATCTATCTAACTCTGCCACCATCACTAGAAATTCTATTGCCACACCCTCCCTTGTGCTTACCCTAACCCCACCTATTAGCTAAATTATTTGGATGCATATGGCACGTTTTATTATACTATTGGAAACTTATGACCTATTTCAACAATTTTGTTGACACTTAAAACCCATTTTATCTTATTATTTACACTTATGGGATGCACTAGCCTCCAACGGAAAATATTTTTTATGGTCCTCATAGACAATGAGCCTAAGGTAAGCTATATATGGGAGCCCTTAATATTTAAATTCGATGGCATATGCGCTAGCGCATGCTATAGTACTAATATATGCACCATCGATGTCATAGATGAAGGAGCTCTCATGCAAGACTTATGCTAGGCTTATTGTCAACGGGAGTAAGAAAAGTTACCCCTTGTGGTCGAGCACACACAATTCAAGTTGGTGTGCAACCCCATAACTTCTACATCCTCTACAACTTCAACTATGTGGTCTTCACCATGCCTTTAGAGACACTAATCAGGCCATCAATCGTGGCTAAATCTGAGTGTGTGCGGATGAAGTTGGACGAGTCACAAGATAGGAGTGAGGAGGTGGAGACCAGGAAGTAGGAGATCCCCCAAGAGATGAAGAGGTTGTAATTGCTAGTGAAATGGCTGAGTGAAGGAAGAGAAGAGGCAGCGTCAATAGAAGAGGAAACCGACGGATTGGGTGGTGGTTGAGAGCCCGCTTGGTAGAGCCTCCACCAAAGAAGTTCTCTTGGAAATATATGTTGAGAGGCTACCAACTACTTAAATGCTTGGCTTAAATGGAGAAAATAATGGCGAAGAGTGGAAAATTTATTAGGCAGAAACATGTTCTTCACACATGCCAAAGGTGTTTTACAGGAAAAAAAGATGCATGCTCAACATGTAAAAGTTGATCAGTTACTAACCTATGAGAACTTACCCCTCTCTCTGCCAAATTGGTAGTTTACCTAATTTTTTAAAACTTTAAATAATGGGGGTATATTTTTAGAAAAGATATTCTAACACAAAAAATTGACTTATATATATTAAAAAGTCATACCATTATACTTTTTCTGTCTTATATTAATTTTAATTTAAATAGATGTATTAAAGTGGGACAAAAGGAGTATTAAATTATGACTAGGGTTCTTATGAGGCCGTTTGGAAATGGCTTCGGAGATAGCACTGAAGCATATTTATTTCTTTTTCCCCCCAAATTTTCATGAGGAGAGCTAAATATAAACTGAAAACAAAGTGGAATGAGATATTTTGTCCTTCACTTAAAATTATAAAGGGGTACAACTTTTAGGTTGGAGCATTTGACTCTTATGTTTTGAGTTGTGTTAATTTTTCCCCTATTAACTGCATGAAATCTTTTCTTTCGAACATGTAATCCTTTACTTATAGTATGTGATCTCCTATAATATTCTCATGGGATTTACCCTAGATTTGTACCCTAGGGTATTCTCTATATATTGTACTTCACTTAAAATTGTAAAGGGGTACCACTTTTAGGTTGGAGCATTTGACCCTTATGCCTTGAGTTGTATTAATTTTTTCCCTATTAACTGCATGAAATCTTTTCTTTCCAACATATAATCCTTTACTCATGGTATATAATCTCATGTAATATTCTCATGGGATTTACCCTAGATTTGTACCCTAGGGTATTCTCTATATATTATACTACATTATCATATATAAGACTATTCAAATTTTCATCTTGGTATTGGAGCCACAAAAGGCCACAACCTTCTTCTCTTTCCTCAGATTTCGGGCCGCTCCCTTGGGCAATCCTCCCTGTAGTACCTTGAGCCCCATTTCCTCTCCCAACTACGGCCACTCCCTCTCCTTGATTCTCCCCTTCTTTTGTGTGCCCTCCAACACCCATCTTTCTTCCTCCCTCCACCTCACCACCACCAACCCTCCCTCCCAGCAAGCTCTTTCTCATTCTCTCAGCAAGCCTCCCACTTTCTTCTAGCATGTCGCCCCCCTTTCTTCTTCTCTCTCACTCCCCTGCCCTTCCTCTCATCTGCCCTCCATGGACCCGTTAGCCTCCCCCATGACCACAGCCGCCTCCTGCACATTCCCTCACCTGCTACCCTCCGCTCTCCCCACCGTCACTTACTTCCTCTAAACCGTTCCCACCTCCATCAAATTCCTTGTCTCCAACATGGTCAGCCTCATCACTATCCGCCTTGACGGCTCGAATTTCCTGGGTTGGTGCACCACCATCACCTCTATCCTCGTCACCTATCAACTGCTCCCCTACATTGATGGCACCTTGCCGTGTTCCTCTCCGGCAGATTCTTCTGCCCAACCCTCCTATTCTGGCTGGATCTCCACATATCATCTTCTCATCTTCCTTCGCGCCACCATCGACTCCACCATTGTCCACCACTTCCTCACCTACATGACCGCAGCCACCCTCTGGACCGTCGTTGCTGCCCGGTATTTGTCAACCTCCCCGGCTGCTATGATTTACCTCATGGGAGAGCTCCACTACTGCCACTTCAGCCCAACCGACATACCGGTCTACCTCGACCAACTCAGCCAACTGGTTGACCAGCTCACAGCCGTTGGTGTCCTCGTCAATGATGCCGATCTGCTTCATCAGACAATCGTCGGACTCCCCCTGACTATGTCGCCTTTGCTGTTGGCATCTGAGCTTGTGGTGCCTTGGTGCCCCTCGCCGAATTGTAGAACCTCCTCCTTGCAGAGGAGGTTACTCTTCAACTTCACCATGTTGTCCCTACCGAACTGCCCCTAGCCCACCCGATGGCCCTTCATGCCGCCGCAAGCGGATGTCCATCAGCCGTTGTAGCTCCCAGCCAGCAAGCCCTTCTTGGTCCTCTCACAGCAGCCCTTGGCCAACTCCTTCTTTGCCCCCCCTTGGGTGCCCCACTGGCTGCCATGGCCCCCCACCCACATGGGTCTCCTTCGGCTATCGCCTATGCTACCCTTGGACTGCTCCCTACGCTGCCCACATGACCATATCATACACCCAATTCTGCCACAAGGGTGGTGCTAACCGCTGTTATGGTCGTGGGCATGGTGGCTTCTGTCATTCTCGCCCCACTTGCCAAATATGTGGCTCCCCTGATCACGGTTCCCTTCAATGCGGTGCACACTACAACGCATCTTATCCGGGCTGCATCAGGGCCCGTGCCTTTTCCATGAAGGGTCCAACACCCCTCCAACTGGCTCCTTGACTCTAGCGCAAGCGATCACATCACCCCGGATTTGAACCAACTTACCTCCCCCTCCACTTACCCTGGCCCATCCCACATTAACATTGGTAATGGACAATCCTTCTTGTCTCCTCTACGGGTAGCACCTCCCTCTCCCTTCCTCACTCCACACTACGCCTGAACACCGTCCTTCACACTCTCTCCATTGCTCACAACCTACTCCCCATCCACAAATTTTCCCATGATAATGACTGTTTGCTAACTTTTTCCACCTCTAATGTGTCTATCCAAGATAGCAAGTCCCGTCGTATCCTTTATCGCGGCCGAAGTCGGAACAATGTCTACCCTCTCTCCACTGCTCTCCCATGTGCCCTCACCACCGCCACCCCTCATTTGACACTTGGCATCAACAACTTGGACATCCCGCCTCAGCCACCTTCAACATTATTGTCTCCTCCTTCCCTTTTCCTATGGCCAAAATAAAAGTCTTAGTTTGTAACAAATGTCATGTTAGCAGATCCCACAAATTACCATTTCCCCACTCGCATTGCTCTACCACTTATCCCCTAGAATTCATCCACTCTGACCTTTGGGAACCCTCCGTGGTCACTTCTTTCCTCGGCTATCAATACTATGTCCTCTTCATTGATGGCTACTCCCATTATACTTGGCACTATCCCCTCAAACTCAAGTTTGACATCTTTGAAACTTTCTTTACCTTTTAGACCATAGTTGAAAATGCCCTTCCCCTACCGTATCACTACCTTCCATTCCGACAATGGCTGCAAGTATGTTAATTCTCGCTTCACCTCCCACTTCATAACCCATGGCATCACCCATCAATTCTTCTATCCCCATACTCCTAAACATAATGGTGTTGTTGAGCGTAAACACTGCCACATCATCAAAACCACACTTGCCCTCCTCACCTCTACCCGCATGCCCCCTTCCTACTAGGTTGATGCCGCCAACACCGCCACGTACCTCATAAATCACCTTCCATCCCCCACTCTCCACACCACATCCCCCTATCAACCTCTCCGCCATACACCTCCTGACTACTCCCATCTCCTTGTCCTTGGCTACCGGTGCTACCCGTGGACCTGCCCCTACTCCCAGAATAAACTTGAAGCCTGATCCATTCCCTGTATCTTCATAGGCTACTGCCCCACCACCAAAGGCTATCATTGTCTCGACCCCATCACCCATCAAGTATATATTTCCCGCCATGTCTGCTTTCTTGAACATGAGTTCCCCTTTTGTTCCCATACCCCACCAACACCGCCTTGCCCCTCATTCTTCCCCCCTCCCACTACCCCCACCTCTTCATCATGTCCTCCCATACCTCCGTCCCTTCCGTTTCACACTCTCATAACCTCCACCCCTCACCCCCCACCCCATCCTCCCCCAAGCCCTCACCAAGTCCCCCTATTTCCCCCTCCCCCTCCTCCTCCTCCAGCCCCCACCCACCATATGATCACTGGCATCTTTTGCCCTCGCATCCCTCTTTCCCTTGTCACCCAATCTCTTCCTCAGACTGAACCCACCTCCTTTCGTATTGCCTCCCAAACCCCTGAGTGGTGTGATACTATGCACGACGTGTATGAGGCCCTTCTCAAGCAAGGCACTTGGTCCCTCATTCCACCCCCGCACGTCTCCAATATCATCGGCTGCTGGTGGACCTACAAGATCAAGCGGGGTCCCGTTGGTTTTACCTCCAGATACAAGGCCCGCGAGGTTGCTAAAGCCTTCACTCAAGAAGAGGGTCATGATTACCACGAAACCTTTAGTTCCATGGTAAAACCCTACACCATCCGAATTGTCCTTAGTCTCGTGCACTCCAATGCACGGGCCATCAAATTGCTTGACATCTCCAACACCTTTATTCATGGCACCATTGAGGATGAACTCTACATGGCCCAACCCCCGGGGTTCATTGACCCCTCCCGCCCTCAACACATTTGTCGTCTCCACAATGCCCTATATGGCCTCAAACAAGCCCCTCGCCAATGGTATGACAAACTCTCATCCTACTTAATTCACCTTGGCTTTCAATTTTATCACGTCGACACATCCCTATTCCTTCACCAACAGGGCTCCCAAATCACCATTGTTGTGATCTATGTGGATGACATCCTTATCACAGGTTCTCATCCTTCCTTTGTTAACCACATCATCTCCCTTCTTGGTCATGCTTTTACTATCAAAGACTTGAGACTCCTTCATTACTTTCTTAGCATTGAGTTCACTACAACCCCAGACGACCTCTTCCTCTCCCAAGCCCACTATACTCAAAATATTCTCTAATGTGTTAACATGGACCAGTGTAAACCTACCCCAACCCCTACTGGCCAAAAGGCCTCTCACTTCTCCCACTTATCCCCTATTCCCTAATCCGTCCCACTACAAGAGCATAGTTGGTCCTCTCCAATACCCAACCAGACATTGCCTACTCAGTCAACTATGTCTACCAGCATATGCATAACTCATCCATAGTCCACTATGCGGCGGTCAAGCGGAGCCTCCAGTACCTTCAAGGCATTATCTCCCATGGAATTCTCCTCCGGTTAGGACCCTTCAAATTCACTGCTTACTCGACTCTGATTGGGCCAGTGACCCTCTTGATCACCAGTCCATTACCGGGTACTGTCTCTTCATGGGTCCCAACTTCATCATCTAGAAATCCAAAAAGCAAGCCACGGTTACCCGCTCATCCACTAAAGCCGAGTAATGTGCTCTCTCATCCATTGCCACAGAGATTGTTTGGGTATCCATGATCCTTACGTTCTTCAACATATCTTCTCCTATGATGCCTATCCTATGGTACGATGACTAATTTTCCATCGCCCTCACAACCAATCCGATCTTTCATGCTCACATTAAAAACATTGAGATTGATCATCACTATATTCAAGAGCAAGTTCTATCTGGTCACATGCATGTTCAACATGTACCCTCCAAAGACCAACTTGCAAACATCTTCACCAAGCCACTTCCTATTGCTCAATTCTAGGCTCTCACTATCAAACTCATGGCTCTTCTTCCTCCCTGAGTTTGCAAGGGTGTATTAACAGCATAAAATCCTTTCTTTCCATCATTGAATCCTTTACTCATGGTATGTAATCTCTTGTAATATTTTCATAGGATTTACCCTATGTAATCTCCTGTAATATTCTCATGGGAATTACCCTAAATATGTACCCTAGGGTCTTCCCTATGTATTGTACTACACTGTTATATGAGACTATTCAAATTGTCACATCCCCCCATGTTGGCCTCAAGTGCAACTTGTCTAAGCCCTCAGGGAAGTTGATATTCTTATTGTATTTTTTTTATACCAAAAGCCTACTCAAGTATCTAATTAGACAGAGAGGAGGTGAGTCACGCTTACAATAGGAGAATTCACTTTTTTCTATTCTAATCTAAAATATATTTTTAATGTAAAAATATAGAATATAAATATCATTTCCCAAGTTGAAGCTCCCTCCACCCAAATCAAGATGGCTAGGATCGCTTACCACCCTTAGGCAATAGTTAGCAAACAAATTATTTAGGTGAGCCCGTCCTTGTCCACGCTATGAAGTTGTGTTTAAGCCAAAACGTGAAATTCACTATGTGATACATATTTTCCTGCTGGTGGGTAATGCACCGTTTCTTTTAGAAATGCCGGCGGGATTCGAACTTAATGAGGCAAGATCTGATGAGCAAAATCCAGCCATTTTTTATCAGAGACACTGTTTAGGTGTAGGAACATGGTAAGGTAGCTGCAAGTATATGCAAGCCAGTGCTCGTATCAATCACTTTAATTTGTAGACAACATATATATGTTTGATCTGACTGAACAAAACCTATATGGCAGACCATAGGCAGCTGTCTATCGACAGAGTAGATGGCAAACCTATATGACACGAATTCTGTAAACAGAATTTAGGCATATGCTCGTGAAAGAATGCATTTTTCTATAATTAAAAATTAATAAAAGTACAAAGCCCAAAAGGGGAAACACGAGAAGACGTGCAAACAAAACACTTCTCAACCCATTGCCAGGAGTGTGTCCGATAACAGAAGAAAAACCCTAAAACCCAAAACCAAAATCTAAGTTACACTTTGTTATGTGCTTAGATTGGATGCATATGGTAATGTGTCAAACTAGGACGACTACAACCATATCCACTGCCCTTCATGTATTTCAAAGAAATAGCAAGTATTAATGGTTGGCAAGTGTTCTCCTTTTGGTTCATTTATCACTTAAAAAACATCCCATGTGCACTTAGAAGATAACTACAGATTGATTTTCTGGTCCCAATAGCTTTTGATAACATCTCAAAATTTAGCATGGTCCCTATATAGCCTATGACATACTCGCCTTGTCACATATTAATAGTTATATTTAAAAAATTAGTAAATTTTATTAAATGGTAAAACTTATTTTTAAGAGAAAAAAATAAGCTTATAACATTTTTTTAAGTATTTAACTGTTTAAATTTAATAAAATAGAGCTATTAATATAAAACAAACTCTTTTACTAATTAATATAACTAATAATTTATAACGCAGGGAATATACGTTTTATTTTAATACAAGACATAAGTTGGTGAATGGTCTATGCAAATGCATAAAAAGGTTTGTGTTTCCCTTTATTGGCATTGAGTTCGTACCTCACAGATGTAGTCCCCATCAATCCATCATACA
Source organism: Saururus chinensis (assembly GCA_035235625.1). NCBI lineage: Eukaryota > Viridiplantae > Streptophyta > Magnoliopsida > Piperales > Saururaceae > Saururus > Saururus chinensis. The sequence continues at coordinate 30,063,740 of CP141142.1, forward strand.
TATGGGATCAAATCCGTGGGCGTTTTATACAGTGCACAAGTTGTTAAAACAAGTTTCTGTTTCGACGATGGCCATGAATCTGTTACTGTCCAACAAAGTTCCAGTCAGTGGCATTAGATCAGCTGGGATAATATGATAAAGAAATGAACTCTTTTTTGAAGAATAATCCTTCTTTGAATCTTTTTTGGGTGGCGTGGATTCGAGGCATGTGAGTCTACAAGTAGCTTCTTGTAATATCCACGTCAAAAACGAAATCAGGGATTGAGCCACCGGCCTACAACTGCATGTGCCATTCATCCACTCGTGCTTTGTCGGCTACAAACTCCTCTCTTTCTCTCTCTGTGCTTTTGTGCCGGTCGGCCCCCTTCAGAAATCGACTCCTGATAGCTACTAGATTATGATCGTCCATTGTCCACTCTGAAATGAACAGAAGTTACATTCCTTCCATGTATTTCAAAGATGTAGCAAGTATAAATGGTTGACTAGTTACTGGGCATATGCTTGTTCATGACGAAATTAGTGTTGAAAATGGGTTGAGGAGTATTTTATACATGTAATTACATTGTAGGTCACTGGTCAGAGACTCAGAGGAGAAGATCCTTGGCAAATCAAGACGGGGGCCATCTGGACCCCTAGCAGAGGAAAGTTCTTGGCAGTTAAGGAAGAGCTTGACCCCCCAACAAGGGCTTTAAAGATGCAGAGGGGTGAGGGCAACCCCATGTGGGAGGTGGGCGCAGCATGGTCCTCAACTGGGGGCAGCGAAGTTAGCAGTGTCTGGTCAGAAATGAGCAGCAACTGAACGTGTCACAGTTGGGCTATGTCCGTGGTATGTCTTCTGTCCGATCAGAGCTGGCGGGCTTCATTCTTGTGTTCTACGCCTTTCCTATCTCAAGGGCTGGGAATTGTGGGCCAATTCTATGTCCAAAGGGAGAAGTGGGGGCTTTTATGATGAAGATGAGGATGTGATGCCCCGGAAAACTGTTCGAAGTTGACATCAGAAAACATGTCAAGCCTTATGTCTTTGTATTTGCTTTCCTTCAATCAAGTATCCTGATTATAAAAAGCTCTTCACTAACTTGTTTTTTGACTTTCTTGATCTAACATGCTGAAGGTTTCTTCACTATATACGTAACTTTGATCACCGACGATGACAGTGACCATTGTCCGCTGTCATGCCAAATATAAAATGGATAAGTATGTTTTAGTATCAAACATAAACCGGAAAATCTGGAATTGATTTGGATAGGGGTTTAAGTAGTTCAGGCGTGTACGCAGTAGCAACATCTCCATTTGATCATATAAAACTTGTATCCCTGAGGGCAACAGTTAAGAAGGAACGCAAATTTCAACCCTACTGTTCTACACTTGTTCAGCAAATACAATGAATAATAATAAAGAAAAAAATTAACATGAGACCACGCTCACACACACCAATTTGGGTGAGCCATTGGATTGCATTTAGGAGGGCAGGGGAAGAAAACCTGTCTGCCCTAGTGTAATGTACGTGCACCTCTGTAAAATTAAAATCCAAACAGCCCAAGATGCCTAGGCTCACACTAAAGCGCATGAGTCCGGGCTTATACTAACATGACTAACAATAAATTGTTTATAAAAAATAGCATTAATGAAATGAAATGAGAAATAAAAATCTCGCTAGGGAAAATGATGGGTAAAAGTTGCCATAGGGGGTTCTGTTCCAAGTAAAAGAGATCATAATATGCTATTAAAGCAAATAACTAAAATTGCATGTGATTAGTTTAATAACTGCTGCAGCCTTTGGCGATCTAAACAAGATTTTGACGCTTCTTTGTTGAGAGGATCTAAGGAGTACGAAAGTGGCATTTTCTTCGCATCCTGTAACCACCCAAACCAGCTATCTTTGCTCCTTGTAACGCATTACTTCCGGAGTTCGGCATCTCAGACATGGAAGTTAAAATCATTTGCGGAGCCCCTCAAGCTTTTATTAGCCGTCCTATATTAATGGCTCTAATTTTATTGAATAATGAAACTTGAAGATAGAAAATAGCTTTTGAAACACTTTTTAAAGTACTCAACCAGTTAAATTAAACCGAGTGAATCTTTAATATAAGACAAACTTTCGTCTAAATAAAACCATTAATATGAGATGGAGTATTATTTGTCCCTTCTCCACTAGACAAATTGGGCTGATCCACCATTTTCTCCCCATCCAACTGCACTGCTCTTATGCCCTGGTGCCTGTCCACTTCCTCCATGCCTGTTCATCCCTCTACACACCTCAATCCTCCTTCCATGCATCCACCAAATGATTTGGGCCCCAAATTCTTGGCCTAATTGCCTTGCTAACCAAATTACTCTAAATGTGCAAAGTTCTCTTATTGGCTAACCGACTAAGAGGTCACTTGGGTAATGAATATTTAGAAGATTCAGTTAATTTAGCTTCAATTTAGACTTAAATTATTAAAAAAGCTTCAATTTAAGCTCAAATTAATAAAATCTTATTTGTGTATAGAAATTGTGAAGAATTAAAAATTCAGCCTTGAAGTTTATTCAGGCCGTTCCAAGTCGTAATCAGCCTGAATCATTATCACCCGATTCAGTCTCCTACTCTATATTTTAAAAATTACGTATCTTATTATTTTTTAAGAGTTATCTATTATATCAATTTAAGTTTAAAAAAACATATTATATAGGTAAAACCCACTTTAAAAGTTTAAAATTATTTATCCTTGTAAAATCTTATTTAATAGAATTCGAATTGAAATACATAATAATACCAAAAACATACATATCCACCTGTGAGAGAGAATTATATTAGTTTAAAATTTTAAAATTAAGTTTAACATAACATCAAAATTTATTCTAATAAATTCTATTACTAAACGTAATTTACATTTAACAATAAATTAATTCAACACTAAATTAATTCAGTGCTAATTTAATTCAATTCCCAAACGCCCCCTAAGAAGCACTTCACGTGTAATTTATATCAAATGTTTTGCTTAGCATTTACAGTTGGAAAATTATGGTTAATGACCCTTGCTTACTACGCTCTAAATACTGCTCTATGTTTCCTCGAGACCTCTTAAACTTGCCCCTTGCATTTAAACAATTCAAGCGAGAAAAAGGGTAATTGTAAAACACGACCAATTAAGTACAGCATTTCTCATAAAAACCATTTCTGGGCAGCTTATGAAGGTAAAAGTAAAACTTCCCACAGCAAATCGTTCATACAATGCATCGTTTTCTTTCATTTGATTTTTTTTTTAAACGAGAGCATACTTCCAACAGTTTGTATGGACCAAACAAGGTCGGACATTCTATGTAACATGAACATCCTTGAATCAACTCATGATATTACAAGCAGCATATTAATGCCATCTTCTGCTAAGGAACGGGTACAAAACTTGCACAATACATTCGTATTGCAAATTCTTTGCCTACTACCACCACACAAGGACCTCCCAAATCTTCAAAAAGAAATCCCCTACGATGATTCAATATCTGAATGGTCCAGGCTCTCTCTGTAAACTTCAAAATCCTCTCCACTCCACCGGCATACGAGATGCATACGGAAAGTAGCCATTTTAATGCCAAGTAAACGCTGCAAAGAAAATAATGCACAACTATCACTATCTCAGTTTATTCTATCATGCCTGGAATGTAATATTACTGTTAGTCAGTACACTAAAACTATAATGTACAGTCTACTTTTATGGAACTTGAACTACAGTATTGATCTGTAGGTTCCATCCCCATTCTGATGAGTTTGGATAGCAAGTGTACCAACAAGACACATTGTAATAAAAGGTCCATGGACTTTAATAAAACACTGCTCTCATGGACCTTATTTACACATCCAGATGTGCACTTGTATATGGTAAATGCAACATCTAGTCAACAGTCATGACAAAACAAATATGATTTGATAAATAGAAATTTCATGAATGATAATTACATGCTATACCAAAATTGTTTCATCTGTAAATTTTAAAATACTGCATTTCACAAAACTTGGTGCTTCACACATATAATACATTAAGCATGCATTATAGGATCTTTATTCTGATGTATAAACCCAACTGCATAGTAGGATAATAAGAATGATGGTGAGTCACATTAGCCTCACTAGCAATAATCATCATCCACATCAGCCAGATACAGAAAGTCTGTGCTGCCAGTCAATGTCTCCAAATCTGTGCTCCAACTCTTGGTACTTCAAAAATATTATATAAACAAAGAAAGCATGCTACTTACCATCTTTATCCTGATGTATAAAACCAATGCATAGGACACTGGGAATGACGGTCAGTTTCATTAGCTTCACCAGCAAATATCATGATCCACATCAGCCAGTTAAAAGGAAGTCCATGTGCCAGTCATTATTTATAAAACCCGTGTGATATTTTGTACACCACACAACTAGCCATATGAATTGGAATTAGAACAATAAATGTTCTTCAATTCCAACACAGCAATGCTTGAGAAGAAGAAAAGTTCTCCCAGGATTCCAACATTTTAATGGTGAAACACAATGAAAATTGGGAAATAAATGCAGCTAATACTAAACCGTCTCAAATAGCACAAAGTCAAAATTAAAAATAACATACCAATATGCGGGATGATTCAGGTGACAAAGACTTTCCTTCTTCACAAACAACAAAGTCAGAAACAAGCTCAACAACACCTACATCCAAAGCAACAAACCTCAATTTAAGGCATCAAACATTCTCAACAATAATCCACCTCAATGATTAAAGCATACCTTTATTCAATCTAACAGGCATTCCCTGTTTCCGGAGAAATGGCTCCATCTCATGTGTGAACTGTTCTAGAGGCCCTTCTTTTAGTTCAACCTAAACAATCAATTTAATACGGTCTAAAGTTATACAAACAGCCTTAAGTTTGCAAGTCATTTAGAATTACTTAATTGTATAAGTATGAAAAGTGTGGCCTTTGTGCAGTTGTTCCATTCTAAATGCGTCCAAAATGAAGCTTATATGAGACATGTATCCATGAATAAATCATGCTAGTCAGGAGACAAACCGGAAGAACACACTATGCCAACATATATGTGCATAGATGGAAAAATAAATACGTTTTGAGCCAAAGACATGCACTCACTTTAAGAAAATCCACTGTGCAAAAATGAACTTAGGAAACTATTAAATGTGAGTCGAATTTCCCATTTTTAGCTTGCAATGGATAAATACCCGGTAAAAAGGTTGGAAGGGATGCACATTGACGATGCCAAAAGAACTACGAAAAACCTAAGAAAACTTGGATAGAGTTAATACGAAAGGACATGACCATGCTATTTCTTATGAATGAGTTGCACTAAACAGATTAGAATAGAGACAAAAGATCCATGTTGCCGACCTCAAATTGTTGAGAAAAGGCACTACTTAATTATGATTATGAACTTGCAACGGAGAAATTCTAAGCACTCTAAATACTGTACATGTCAGCAAAAAATAAAAATAAAGAACATCTATGGAAACCTCACAAATAAGCACCAGACTTCTCAACTAGTAAGCTGAACGTATGGAAGTGACATTGCTATCATAGCAATCCAAAACTTCAATCAATCTTTTAAAAATTATACTTGAATATTAGCACACAATATATGAGATAAGCTAAAAGGGGCATACATGGTAAGGGGTATTAACGAGCCAGGTTTAGTCAAGCCAAACTCTACAAAGCCAAGATAGAACTTGACTCCAGTTGACTCATTGTTTTTTTACTTTATATAAATTATTATCATCTAAAATTTTGAATTACTAATTCTATACCAATTATAAAATGCAGAGATCAAATCTATTGGAACCAAGCCAATCCGAGCTAAGCCACTGTTGAACTTGAGTTGTCGAGACAATGTTTGAGTTTCCAGGTGAGCACTTGAACCTGTTAGTTAATATCCACCTCATAAAAGCTCAGGCTATTAGGGAAGAGAGAATAATTACTATGAGCCAATAACAGGTCCCCCCACATGTATAAGCACCACACTAACTATTACAAGTGAACAAATACAGAGCTGATGCCATGCTAAATAATATGTTAGTCAACCATTTTCTCCCAAAACTCAAGCTCATAAGGAAGATATAGCATTTACTATGAAGCCAATAAGAGGACCCAAATAACTTAAGCTTTTAAGAGTAGTTGATTAACATGATATCCAAGCCAAGGTCCTCAGTCCAAATCTAATTTTTTATACACACACATTAACAAAGCACAATGTTCTGAAGTGAGTACAATGTACATTGTGAATAGTATATATCCCAAAAGAAAAAAAAAAGGATCCAAACTTTGCCATCATAAGTATCAATTTAACCAGAGAAGGGCCATGTATTTGATAAGGCCAATAATTTGAGGGCCCCCTCAATTTGATAATAGGGACCCACTTTGTTTTCAGCTGATGTGGCAAGTCTGTTCAATCAGCAGTTTCTGAGTCAGCTAAAAGCAAACGGTGTAGGCCCTGTTGTCAAATGTAGGGGGCTACCAAATCAATAACCTTTGATAACTTGCCATAAATATGGCCTCACATAGACATACGCAAAAAAGGCAGTTCTCAGTTTTATCTTGTATGTTCTAAGTGTAACAAATAGCAAATTTTAGTTTTTCTCCAAATGTGAAGAAGGCAATAAGGCAATACTGATCTACACCATTTTTTGTGAACATCCGCAGAGTAAATTTTGTGGGTGTCCCATAGGCACCGGATGGGTATGGGGCCAAGGGAATTTTAAAGTTTTCCCGTAAATATGGGCCAATTCGATTCATGGGCCATATTTCACACCACATAAAATTTAGCCCTTCAAATCGAGCTCAGAGATAGCGTGATTTCAGACATGAATCTGTGAGTATCAGAAATGAAAAACGGCCACAAATTTTGGGTCCTTAAAGTGTGAGCTCCCTTGATCTAATGTCAAGAAATTTATTTGTTGGAATAAGCATTAGAATTTTGAATTATGCAACTGGCAGGTTTCATGGAGATAAGTCAATAATTTCACACACCAAGGACCCCATGATTTTGGCACAAATTCGCATGGTCCCACTAATGCCCATTAATGTAAGACCCACATTGTAGGCCCCTTTTTGTGCAATGCACTAGAAGGCCAACTGATTGCTGCAGTGTACTGTGGCACTACTCTAAAGAAGGCACGGAAAAAAAAAGTGTTCATTTAGTACCAACCTAACCCAGTTTATTATCAAAAAGGAGTGCGCACTTTGGGCCATATTCAGTTTGAACGTTCTAATATTAGTATTTTCAAAGTTCTGGGGTCCGATACTTGGTATATTAGAGAACATCACCCAGTGATGAAAGACAATTCTATGGTCATAAGATATTCATGTTGAAACATTTTTTTTCTTTTCCTTCATAAACTCTTTGAATACCTCTGTTAGTTGCTCCTATATTCCATTGAAAATTATCGCCAATTACTCCAAATTACTAGCTTTCTACAACTGCCACACTGCTGCACCACTACACCACAAAACCTCAACATTACAGCTACATTATCTATTAGAGGTAACTTATAATAGTGATTTGAAGATGCAAAGCCAACAATCTGGCACCAAATATAAGTTATTTGCAGGAATAAGTGCATCACTTTGCCCTCATAATTATGGCTGGACATATATCCCAGAGAAAATTGGAAGTTCGGCTGTTCCTCAACCTACCCAAACTCCGTCTTTTAGAAATTTACCAGAGTTTGAAAGAGTAAATGAAAGAAATACTAATGAGCATCTAATACACACAGTTCACTTCAATAGTCTTGTACATACATGTGAAGTGGTTAGCGTGTCATACGCAGTCAAATAATGACAACAAAAAGAGAGAAAACTATAACATAATGCTACCATCAATTAGCTTAACAAACAATGTGTTCTTCAATCATGCCTATAGAAATTATGCAGATAGGCAATATATAATAAATACTTATATACTCCCTCCGTCCTAATTAATAGTCCATTTGACAAAAGCGTTTGTTCCATATTAATAGCTCCATTTTGTTCAATTTAAGTGATTATGTACTTAAAAAGGAGTATCATAAGCTTACTTCCCCTTCTCTTAGATGTGGGTTTCACCATTCAATGAAAACAACTATTTTCCAAATGTAGCTATTAATATGGGACGGAGGGAGGGGAGTACAAAAGAAAGCTGCATACCTTTTCCACAGCATTGCATCCGGTCCTTGCAAAATCATGTTCTTCATATCCCTCAAAAAGTCTGTAACAAAATACGCAAGGAACATGAGAAAGATCATTCAGGATTATTTTTCTGTCCCAGAAAAAAAACAATCCAAAAATGCATACATAAGACACACAACAAATATATGTCCTCAAAGTGACCTTCTGCATCTAAATGTTGTTTGCTTGTCAATTTAACCTGTTACCAGCTCTCTTATTATCATTTTCTCGTTATAGATTCTTTTGCATGGACAGTAAAATAACTCACAAATGCACATATATTGACTAAATGAATTTGTTGAAGGAGCATTTGCTCGTAGCTTAATTTTGTTCAAGTCCTTCGTATTGTAGTTCTATTTATAGAGGGTAGTTTCATCATCTTTATGTATAATCATATTTCTGATTGGTCTGCCCTTCACTTAAGTGAGGATATATATGCCTTCTATATGTATTAGGCAACCCTAAAGCAATTAAAGGCTGGTTGATTCTTTTCCTTCGTACAATTACTACTTCTATTGAATAGAGTAGTTCTTTCTCCTCAACAACCCTAATCCTTAGGTAGCTCAGCCCAAGGATTTTTATTCAGTCTTTTGCCTTAGTATGCACCTGTTCTCTGTCATAATACCTCTGTGATTACTGGTTCAAGGAGTGGCACAATCTGGTTGTCTGTTCTGGTCTATTATTTGCACAAAAGACAATCTGCCGCCATTTGTTTACATATGATGGGAGTGCTTTTATTCACCTTCTCTCATCTATGAGACCTCTCTGAACTGCATCCAAGAGCCTTTGTATCCTCTACACCACTTGCAAGCTTTTGATTCTTCTGTTATCTGGTTTTCTTCATTGAAAAACATCTAGTATCTGCGTTGTTATTGTCTGCATGTATCAGCATCATTGTACCTTCTTGGTGACGCACAATATTATGCCTTTACTATTCATCTCTGTTGGTGGCTTCTGGCACAATTAACCACACTCAGTTGACGACAAATTCTGGAGTCACCTCATTAGGGTTTAGGATCTTATCTCTTAAATAGTTATTTGGTTTTATCTCTTACTCATCAAGAAAATTTTAAGAGTTACTATCAAAACAAAAAAGAAAAAAATACAAACAATCAATATTATAGCCTTGGTCGAGCTGGGTCATATGAAATTAGAGCCCGACCCAAATAGTTATTCAGGTTCAAATAGGGAACCCAAACCCAGGTGCAGAACTACATTATGAGAGTAGGAGTCATGGCCCTCGAGCTCTTGGAAACTTCTCAATACCTTTAGTGATCATCTCTTAGGTTGGGCAATAGAAAAGGAGCAATTCTATAATTGGCTCATCCTTCACCCCTAGTTCCACCATGTCGAACCTAACTCATTACGGTCGGGTCGGGTTTTCCCATATACCTGACCGAGGTGACATCTCTATTTGGAGTGATTCTATTCTAGCACTTATGGTTTAGCTTTATTCATCATAAATTCTTCTGCCGGCCATATTATTCTTATGCTCTGTATTTAACATGATCATTAAAGGAGATGATTCTACAGGGATTTGCTTCTCTTAAGACTCAGCTTTAGAAGCTCGTTGAGATGAAGGATCTGGGTTTTAAAGTATTTATTTGGGTGTTGAGGTGGCATACTCTCGTCAGAGCTATCTGTTATCTCTGTTCAACTATGCTAATGATATCATTGCTAGATCAGGTTGGGCTGACTCTAGGCATGTTGAGTCTCCTGTGGAAGTCAACTTGCAACTGGATCTTACTGGGGATGTTCCTTTGGATAATTCTAAATGCTACCGAGTTGGGTTGTAGGTGTATCTCACTATCACTCAACCTGGCATTCAGCATGCTGTTCATGTGACCGTTGGCTCTCCTCTTCCCCTAGGACTACCATTGGGCTATTCTTTGTATTCTACATTATGTTCATGGCACTTCACACAGGAACTTGCTTCTTTTTCTTGCTCTAATCTTGTTTTGAAGGCCTATCCTGATGCTGACTGGGCCAGTGATGTGGTGATCCACAAATCCACGTTATGTTCATGGCACTTCACACAGGAACTTGCTTCTTTTTCTTGCTCTAATCTTGTTTTGAAGGCCTATCCTGATGCTGACTGGGCCAGTGATGTGGTGGTCCACAAATCCACTACTAGCTATTGTGTTTCTTGGTTGATGTTGGAAGAGTAAGAAGCATGATTGTATTGCTCGTTATACTGTTGAGGCTGAATACCGGGGAATGGTTGCTGCTACTACTGAGATTGCGTGGCTTAGGCAGCTCCTTGCAAATATGTATGTTTCTCTTACTAGTCCTACCCCTACATATTATGACAGTAAAAGTGCCTTACAGATTGCCCACAACTCTGTGTTTCATAAGCAGACAACACTTCCTCATATCCAATTCTCCCTCCAGTTGGCTAACTTCTTCACAAAGCCTCATACTATTGCCCGTTTTCAGTCTTTGTTAGGCAAACTCTAGGCATTGCCCACATCTATAGCTTAAGGGGGTGGTGCTAGAGGAGTCTTCGCTCATGGCTTTATTTTGTTTAAGTCCTCAGTATCACAGTTTTATTTATAGAAGGTAGTTTCTTCATCTTTATGTAATCTTATTTCTGATTGGTTTGCCTTTCACCATATCAGTCTTTTATATATCTGGTCAACTCTTTTCCTTTGTACAATTACTACTACTATTGATAAAAGTGTTTTCCTTTCTCCTCAAAAACCCTAATTCTATCCATTTCCTCTTTTTCTAATTCAGTATTCTTCTTTATCTATCCACCTTACATTTTGATGCTGGATCCAAAAAATTATACGGTCCACTACAGCCAAAGATCACACCATTCAACACTTATAGAAAAAAAAAAATTGAGTTGTCAGGATAAAATTGGCATGAGTATGCAGTTGTGCAGCTCATATATAAGATTTCCCATCCTAAATACAAGTATATTACAATTGTAATTCTGTAGAAACAAATATACACATTGAAATAGTATGCATATGAGCGGGTTTTAGCAAGTTGAGCTAGCTCTGCTCAGCTCGTCTCAGCTTGCCTCAAACTAAATGATGGATCAAGCAGTTAAGTCTGACCTCCACCTAGCCAAATCCGCAGAGCTCCAATCACAAACTTTTACCAGTTTACAAGAAATATGCAAGTTGCATATATTCCTTCGATTTCCATATACAATATATATAGTAAACAAATGAAAAAATCTTAAAAAAGGTGAACTTCACTTATTACATAAAAATTTGTTAACCACAGTACATTAGAACTTCAAGAGGGTACCTTTGGACATCTTCTCTAGATAAATTGGTAAAACAAAGACCGGCATCTCCACGTAGAAACTGCAAGTTCAAAAAATATCATTGCATCTTAATCTTAAAATTTTTTCAATTAAAACTACACTGGACGATAAAAATATCTGGCCTACCTTGGAAACCTTATGTAGGCCTGATTTGACTTCATCTGCAACAGATCGACCTAGAGCTATCTGCATAACTTTGTTTGATCCAAGGAAAAATCTGTACAAAATTTGGTAGCAGCTTTTATGTAAGTAAGAAGAACCTGGCAACAGATCAGAGAATTACCCCATTTACAAATTCCATTGAGCATTTAAACTTAGAATGCTAACTGAACAAACAAAATACATACAACACAAGGTTTTACTGTGAACTATTTAACAAACGCCCACAAAATCTGGAAGTACAAGTAAGCCTTTGTCCGGAAGGAGATATTATTCAATCATTATTTATAGTTCAACATTGAAGTAATCTGAACACTTAAAATCAATGATAAAACAAGATGTCGACTTCCATCACATGTTGACAACAACTTGAGCATATATCATAAACTTTTCAATCACAGATCAAACAGCAAAAAGCACAACCGTTCTTACCTGCTATTAGGCTTTAGCTGCTCCCTGAATTCTTTAAATTTAAGGTTCCGCATGTTCTCAAAGGTAAAAACATAAGCCGATTCATAGTCTTCTGCCGCTTGTCTAATAGCATTGACTATTGATTCCTTGTGTTCCCTACCCTTTTTCTTTGTCTTTGACAAAGTCACTGTTTTCAAACAATATCCATTAGCTTCAATGACACTACTATCCAGGTAAATATCATATCTCCATGAAAACATTAAGAAAACCAGATACTCTAGATAACATTAAACAAAATGAAAAAATTAATATTCTACAAATTACTCGTTTTTCCAATATGTTACTAAAAGTTTGGTTTCTTGGACTTCGGGGGGAAAATACAGAAGTACATACTAATCCATGTATAAGGAAGGAAAAGGAGACCAGAATGAAAGACGCTATATTTCTCAACACCCCATTTTCTTAAATACCAACATGATTATTTGAAGAAAAAAAATTGGCGAACTAGACCAGATAAAATGAAAAAATACAGAAAGCTAATCCTGCAATAAAGTATCAACCGACGCAGCCACTTTATCTCCTGAAAATAAATTTTCACTATTGCCTCAGCTAGTCATCATCCTAGCAGCTAGCATTGTTCATGGACCAAAAAAAGCAAATTTAAACTAAAAATGAGAATTCAAGAATAAAAAGAGGGATGAACAATCGCATATACTGACCAAGTTTGCTGCGTTTGGACTTGGGCATCTTGGGGAAACCAGCCTGCGGGTGAGAGGTCTGAGAGGATCTCGACGCTGCAGCGAGTCCTGAGGGTTCCTCACAGCGGGGTTTTTGGGCGCCGCTAGGGTTTTTCATGTCCAAATCGAACGTTTATATATGGGCAGAGCAATGGATACGGGAACGATGGGTTCAAGATTGGACCGTTGGGATTTGGGTGCCTGACTCGGGCTGGTTCAAACAAAATTCAGGGCAGTTCTTTTTTAAACTCCCGGCTGGTTCTGGTCCAAAGACCCGATGCCGGCGAGGCTTCAGCTCCTGCAAATTTGAGCAGAATTCTCAGCCTAAACCCAAGTTCTCGGCTGCTGCAAATTTGATTTTGGAATAAGCGGAGGCTACAAATTAAGGACTGAAAAAGGGTGATCATGGAAGATTACGAGGTGGGCTGCTTCCTCTTCAGCGTATTTCTACATTTTATAATCACGTTTTCCTTTTTTAGATCATCTTCTTGGCGATTCACTTGCTACCCATAGGAGTAGTTTATCCAGAATGATATGCTTATCCGAGTACCAAGAATTTTCATGTAGTTATTGCTAAGTAATTTTGGCATGTTCTTCGAATCATTGAATGTAATTAGAGTTTCCTTCTGATTATGCTGTTGTGTCTCTAGTTGGTAATTTTATATCGCATCATTTTGCTACATGCAATTACGGAAATTTTATCCTCTTAGTCTGTATTTTATATAATTTTTTATTGATAACTTGCTCACAAGCCATTAGAAACACAATTACAAAGGGCTCAAGAGTCATAGGCATGAGCCATGGGTCTGGATAGGTCAGGGATCATTGGAGTATCATATGGTGGCAGATGCAGATGGGTTGTGGCTGGTGATAAACCTATGGGAGCTGCGCTGTTGTTTAGGATGAGCATATCAGGTCCCAGGTGGTGATATTGCTTTTACGAATTGTTGTTTTAAATTAGAGAACTGCAACTGAGAAGAATGCTTTTGAGTTTCCTTTGGTAAATCAGACAAGAGCTTGTATTCCTTGTAACACTTTTCACGCTGAGAAATATGCTAGCATATAACAATAATCTTTGTTTTTTTCTTGTACTTTGCTTCAGCTTATTTGGGGATATGATTGACTGGTGCATGTTGATTGTGTTATTGTTGGTATTCGGTTGTTTGAGGTGTCACCTTAGCATATTACTGGGCTTGTTAGATGCATTAAAAAAGTATCTCGATTCATGACTTATTCTCATAGCTAGATGCAAGATTTGTTCTTTTGTACTGCTCACATTATGGCATTCTCCTCAAGGAAATTCACAGTTAAGCAGAAATTGGTTGTTGAAAGTGAAAATTGTAAAGAACAGCTTTAGTATGGATGAAGTCTATTTCTTCATAATGTTCAATTCTTTACTTAAGACTAGGAACTTACAATTTTTTTTTTCTATTTTCTATTTTTATTTGGCAGATAGAGGAGAGAAAGCAAGCTGCTGCTGATGTTTTATTTCAGTACTCGAAATTTGTTATGGTATGCATTGGGGAGAGAGTCCGTCCATGTGACTTAAGATTACATCTAATGAAAGTAAGTTCTTGAAGTTGCAAGCACTATAGTCATTTCAGATACTCTCCTACGAAGTTGTTTGCAGGGTGATTGCTGAAGCCTTTGGAAAATAGTTTTAACTTTTAACGTTTATGACAATACGATTAGACAATTTCAAATCTTAAATAATACACAACTAGTGGATAATTTAAATATTGTGAATTTTTCTCATTAACCTCAATCTTTTAGATAAAATGTAAGTGGCTCCTGTGCACTATAAAGTGATTATTTTTGGTTGAGTGGATTTCTGGTTTTGCAAGTGTTAGCATTCTGGAAGGCTACAGCTCTTGTGAATACTTTGGACATCATGGAACTAATTAGAATGGGTACATATACATAATTATATTACCTTTAATATGTGTTTTCCAAATAATTTTTCGCCTCTACTTCTCTGCCCAGAATATTTATCTTCTGTAGCTAAGCATTCTGAGGTCCCTAGTTTCATACAAATGCAAATTTTAAGCTCAATTGAAAAGACATCCTGCAAATATGAGCCTTGGATCTGCATATTCTTCTGACAGTTATGTTAAGTACTTACAATCTTTTTTGCGCTTGTGAGACTTTTTAGCCCTGCTTTTTCCAAAGAATACTTCAACTGCCACTGTGAAGAATTTTCAAACTTTAAATTTGGGCTATAGTCTATCACTGTTTCAAGTGGTTGGAAGGATGGAGTCGCAAAAACTTTTGGTTAGGTATTCTGCATTGATACTGAATTCATTCTTGTTAAAGAATTTCTTCTAGTGCCTCTGGAATAATTAGGAGAATATCTGGAAGTAGTTTTATTGTTGTTTTTTCTCTTTTTCAGTGTGTGTGTCAGGGGGAAGGGGTGTCCTTTTGTGATGCACGTATGCACATGGAGTAAACTTTGAGGTTTTGGTATATGAATAATATGGAATATATACTGAAGGCTGGCTAAATGACGAAATTGTTTTCTGAATAAAGAAACTGCATGATAATATTGGAGGATATCTTCATAATATTGGATCTTTGAACATTTTGGATGATATCTTGATAATATTGTTAGATATTATCTTGTTACACTACTGATATAGCCCTACTTCAATACCCTGGCAGTGGGCAGTGTAAGTGCGTTTTGCAGAGCTATTCTATTTTTGATAGTCAAGTTGTTTCATCCATGTTTTTAAGTACTTACTACATGTATATAGTTATATAATGTTTTCATATCTCATATCTCAAAGGCTATGTGGATAATTAATGTCCAAAAGTAGCGGTAGCCCAGGTAGTCTACAAGCACTTGAACGTAAGGGGAATGGAAGATAAAGAGAGAGCTTATGGAGAGAGATAACTAAAGTTAAATTTAATTCATTAACTTCTCAATTGCATGAATCTGTATAGTATGTGACATCGCACTA
This sequence comes from Saururus chinensis, assembly GCA_035235625.1. Lineage (NCBI taxonomy): Eukaryota > Viridiplantae > Streptophyta > Magnoliopsida > Piperales > Saururaceae > Saururus > Saururus chinensis. The sequence goes on from CP141142.1 coordinate 30,079,450, forward strand.
AATGCCTCCATCCTTTTCCTAATAAAAGTAAAATCCTAACTAAGAAATCAAACAATACTTGGAATCCTACCTTCAATGAAACATAACTATTAAAGTATTCTAATTAAACTAGGAAAGCAATGAAGTAAGAAATAAAACTACTTGAAGAGGTGAATGTAGCAACTGGTTGGAACTGGCCTGATCCTTAACAGGCGTGACCAATTGGATCATAACAAAATTTTTTGGACTTCAACATTCTGGATAGAAAGCTGTGGTTTGTTTAGGATAGCCTGCCTCTCCTGTTTGTCTGGATTTGCATTTTATTAATAATAATGTATATTGTTTTGTGGTTTAGGAGATTTCAGGGATGCCAACTTCCTTGAAGAAAGACACTCACAGAGTGGCTTCTGATTCAGCAGGCGAACCCTCAAGCTCGGGCTCAATGAGAAGGGATAGAACAGACAACTCTCAGCCACTGTAGTGACCAAGCGGACTATCAACTTTTCAAGTTGGACGTTATTGAGGATTATAGCTCTATTGCCTTATGTCATCACTGAGATAAAGATTATGTATTTTTTTTCTTAAATTGTAATCTTATGTGCACTTGATCTGACTATCTTAAATCTCAAATCTGTGAAACAATTGTTCGAGCTCTTTGGAAGTTCATCAAATCAAGTATATATGTACATATTGTTGTAGAATATCAGGACCTTGACATTTCTTGCTTTCCCAATTCGAATTTCCAGATCAAGCGTAACTAATTGACTAATAATCTGGGTAGACCTTTTGAGCACATTGTGGAAAAGATGACTGTCATCACAGTCGAGATAGATCTGCAGTCAAGCTGTTCACTTCACAAAGGCCTACCCAGATTATTGGCAATCATGCCCAAGCTTGCTGCTGAAAAATACTGGATAGGAAGTTGTAGTAGACAAATCCAGATTGGGATGCTTTTTATGATTTGTCAAGTAGGTTTCATTGCCACTGGATGAAGAATTAGCAGATGTCCTCCAACTGACCATGGAGCAAAGTTGAGGGTGCTTTAATAGTTTTGGACCAAAGAAAATTTGAAGAGAAAGAACCAGTTGGCCAAGGATTGCAGCTCGAAAGAACCTGCCATCTTCCATTGCTTGGAAACAACATTCTCCAGGTAGACAAAGTAAGGGTGTTTACTAAGCATATAATTAATTTAGGTGTTTTGCCGGTGCTCAGCTTTGCAGCCTAGAATGGTTTAAGAGATTATGACAAAAGGTTTGTTTAGAAGCTTTGGAAAGTGAGGTATTGTGGTCAAAAGAGGCTTGAAGAAGAGCCCACTCCAGTTCATGCCAAAAGGATGCCTCCATAACTCCATCAGTTCTGCTGGGAAAGCCTGGCCAGGAAGATCCCTACCACGGTAGCTAGACTTCTTTCTACAATATTTATCAAAATTCTATTTTTGCAATGTCAACTTCTCAAAATCACCCACGTATGTTGTTCTGGATAAAATGCTTATGAGCCAAGACTTGGAGAACTTTACATTTCTTGATGTTCTCCTCTCATTTAGGACTTCATCACTAATATTGTCATGCCCCAGCACTTGTCTGACCCGAGTCGAACTGGTCCAAGGGACAGTCGAAGTACACAGGGGCGACAAATTGTTAAACTGCGAAAAATTTGACCCTTTAGTGGGTACATTACACACACATAGTAGTGCACCTTTGAATCTTTGTGCAAAACAAATAAAAAAAAGTATAAAGGACTTTAAATCAGGAACAGTCCTCAAGTTTCAACCCACAACTTAGAATATTGAATTGATAAACATGGCTCGAATCATAAAGTCATAAATAGGTCTAAAACCACAAAGATTATAAGAGTTTGGAACAAGATCAACCATATATAATGTTCTAACATCAAAGCATAGTAAATCAGAAAATATAACAGTCTCAAGGCATCCACACCTACTCTAAATTACTCACTAACCATTCCCCATACAGAGAATCCTGCTCGACTACATATTGTACCATGCAGCCCCAAAATAGAAAATACAGAAAATTGGGGTGAGTATAAACTCAGTAAAGTTTTTTGAAATATGGAAGTGGTAAATCGGAAACATCCACAACATATCTACATGGTCTATCAGATATATATATATATATATATATATATATATATATATATATATATATATATATATATATATATATATATATATATATATATATATATCACATAATATCTTATTTCTAATTACTTTCCTTACTATAATCATACTACTCATAAGTAATTATCCTGCATGCAAATATCTCAATATACTACTTATGGCATGAATAATCGCATTATATCATACACATCTATCCTGTATGAAGAGTGTCTCAAGCACACCCTACCCATCCATGCATATTCATTTTCCTTCGTAACATTCAACCTACATAACATGTGTCACCAACACACAATCACTTCATATATATCCCTAACCATTAACCTACATGAGAAGTGTTTTTAACACATAATCACATCATGCATATCCAATTCTCATTCATCCATAAATTATTTACCCTGCATGACAAAAGTGTCTCAATTACACTATACCAAATAATGCATAATAAATTATATTTATATGTGTCACATAATTTCAATTATCCCCACACAACCTGTGTAACCTAGGCATAATATTATCTTACACACATTCATCATCAATCAACGGTGAATGCCTCCATCACGGAGAGAAATACAATCATACCACTCGCTCTGAACATAGTCCGATTTCCTAAATGGAAACCTAGGACATTGCCCGCTCTAGACATAGTCCGAATTCCTTATAAAAACCTAGGGTATTTGGGGTAATCAGCCCCCTCTGCTTGCTCTAGACAATCCAAAAGGAATGTCCAAATTCCTTACGAAAACCTATAACAGTCTACTCGCTCTGGACAATCATGGCTGAGAACATCCGAATTCCTTACGGAAACCTAGAGCAATGTGTTCACTTTGGACATCTATGCAATGAAAGTGTCTAAATTCCATGAGGGAAACCTAGAACATGTGGTAGCCAATGCACAAAGGCATATCACTCTAGATTCTCAGGGTCAGATAACTCTATTAAGAAATCTCAACTACATTCGAATCAACTCGACTCGACTCAACTCAACCTGGGGAGGATCCATGTTCCAATCAAGAACTCAAATCGAAATCTTATCCTTTCGAACCAACCAATTTTTGACAAACCAACGATCGATTAATCTAGCACGTAATTTTACACCATTGCATCTAATCGATCAACCACAGCTAATCTTGATAAAGTTCCATTCGTAAATTCATTTCATGATGCATGCAACATCGTACATCCATGGGCAATATATATATATATATATGAATCCTAATTCATGAAACGTGTTCCCATTATCCCTACGTGCATTATTTATAATCATAATATCAACCATCACCATAATTATCCCCCACATGTGTGTGTACGTGGTAGAAACATTCAATTCTAAGCATATGGACATACATTGTAAATCACCCATCAATATACCACACACATGCTCTTTAACATTTAATCATGGCTCCTTACAAAAATCATGGGTGAAAACCATCGAAAAAGATAATTCAAATCAATTGCAACCTCAAGCTAAAGTTACGTAAGTATATATTCATACCACATTTGAAGCTAGACATAACACTATCATTCACCCATAATTTAATCATAATATGTGAAGGCATATAATTATATTCTCATGCTATAACTTTCTGGAATCATACTTAAAATATGATGAAAAATTCAACATGGATTCAAGATAAGAATTTATAACATGCTTAACTAAATAACATAAAATCCACTTAACCATTCGTCATAGCTTCCAACATCAAATTCATACCCTTCCAATAGCTTATCCTAGCATAATTTACTCATCATATAATAGTAAATGATACTTAAGAGTAAAAACATGAAAATGAGCAAAATAAAAAAAATCACAAAATTTGTTGTGTTGGCGTTCGATTGCCGAAACTGAAGTTCTGGTTTGTCTTCTTCCTTTCAAATTCAAAACCGAAAATACACATATATATCTTAAACCTTCAAATCTTACTCCCAAACTTCATAATATTGAAATCCAAACTTAAGAAACAGTAAATCTAGCCATTTACAACTAAAAACACCAAGAAATCACAAGAAAGATTAAGTTTTATTAAATCCGTCATTAAAGCGCAACTTCATGGAAACCCACATAAAACTCCATTAAACATTAAATATGAAATCACATATCTATTTAGGACGAAATCCCTTACCTTTAGTGAGTTTCTTAACTTGAAATCGATGCTCTAACACCTTCAAAATCTTACCCACAATAGGGTTTTGTTAATACTTGCATAAATCTACTTTAAAATGCCTAAATCTCTTGAAAATTTGTAGATCTAGAGTTTATTGTGTTCAAAAATAAAATTTCTTTCATAAGGGTTAGAAATAGAGATTGAAATTAGTAGCTTTATGGGTAAAATTTAATATTAAACCTTGGTAAAAGAAGATATTTGAAAAGTTTAGGAGAAACCCTAAGAAATTAGTGAAAAATTAAGTTAATCTTTACCTTAATCATTTTTCCTTCTTTGAAAATGGGGATTAGGGCATCCTAAGCTCCATATTTTGGCCCTTCCCAATTAGAAAAGTGGTTGTGTCTTTCTCTTTATAGTAAGCTTTGAAGTAAACCTAACAAATAGGTGGGGTATAAATAGAATTTAACACTAAAAATGAAAAACATGCTTATTTTAAGCCCAAATTAGTGTCTAAAAATTTTAAAATATTTAATTACTATTTTATGATATTTTTAGGGTCATTTGGGACCTATCATCCCAATTTTGAAAGTGGGGCCCACGACAGGTCCCGCCTCCTAACTTTTCAAGAAAAATAGGCCCTTCTACACTTACACTAAGCTTCATCGAGTCTTATAAAGTCTGGTGGGTGGTGAGTATTTTAAAATACTCAGTAGGGGAGTTTATACTATTAGGTATGAATAAACACATGGCAGCTTCACAACACATATTATATATAATATTTTTCATAAAAACAAGGTGTGCCTCTCACCCAAAACCACCCCTAGTTCTTCTTCCTACGTATCGAATATGCTTTTAGGGTTTATAAGCTCTCACGGCTCACTACAAATGTCCTAGACATATATATTAATAATAGGAATTTGCTGCGGGTACAAAGCATCGACCTCTTACTCCTCCACAGATCATCTCAAAATAATTCGTACTTGTGGATAGAAGAGCTACCCGTGCTCATGGGGAGCCGGGATCTAGAGAGTAGAGAGTCTTCCCATGATACTCTCTACCCTAGCGCGCGTAGCCTTGATAGGTGCCATTCGTTAGGGGCTAATCAGGGGTCTTGCCCTTCGTTAGAGGCTCACCATACTAAAATAGGTATTGTACATCCAATTCCAAACTAGATTAATTGTGCCCTTAACTAGTCAACAAGCTCTATTGGGGTGCCCAAAAATAGCTCCGAACAACCAAAACACTCATGAGTCCTAGACTCATATGCTTGAGTCTCAAACTCATAATCCTGAGTCCCAGACTCATCAAAATATCCTAGAGTTCCCAAACTCCAAAAAGGGCTATTTTCTTTTAAAACATTCTATCCTAATGTTTTTCCTTTTGAAAACCTTAGTTTCGTCTCTATAAGCCATGGGAGTGTCACTATCAATAACTACAAAGGCAATGTTGGTCGCTCATTCCAATGAGACAGTTACCCCTTCTTTGTCCCGCTTCAATGACTCGATCACTATGCTTATACGTCTTTTGAAAATTAATCTTGAGAATCCTCCTTTCAACTAGGACAGGTCCTCTAAAACCGTCTTTTAAACATACTATATTCATTCGCAATGAAAACAGTGGCAAGGGGGCGGGTGGGTGGGTCCCCCTTCTCCCTTCTGCCTCCTCCTCCGTTGAGGGCAAGGGGGAGTGGGAGGGAGAGATAAGGTGGGCAGTGGGAGCGGGATGGGGAGAGAGGGAGAAGGAGCGGGAATGGAAGGGGGAGGGAGGGAGGAAGAACTGATCTAGTAAATGGCAAGGAGGGGATGGAGAGGTTGGGTTAGGTTGAGAAGGAAGGGAGGGGGAAGAAATCAGAGGGGTAGTGCTCATAGAGAGGGAGGGATTGAGAATGGGGAGAGGGAAGGTAAAAGAGGGAAATGGACATAGCGTGAAATTAGAAGCGGGGAAGGTGTGTGTGGGAGAAGGAGGCAGAGAAGTTTAAGGAAAATAGGATTCATTAATGATGACATGACGAAAGATAATAATTTTACCAGCCACAAGATTGAGGCATTTATATCCTTTGTATGTGCCAAGATAGCCCGGAAAGATACATTTAGCATATTTGTATTCTAATTTAAAGCAGCCAAACATCTTAAGACACAGATAAGCTGCACCCAACATCGAGAGAAGATCATAGTTAGGTTATTTAGAAAAGATGATAACAAATGGAGTTTGATGAGAGGAAACTTGAGTAGGCAACTTGTTAATAATTAAAACTATAGCGCAAAAGACAAGTCCAAAGACACTTAGGCATATGAAAATTAATGAGCTATAAGAGTGTGTCTTATCTCAATAATATGGGAATAAGAGTCCAAAGACACTTAGGCACAGGGGCGGATGTACGTTATAGGGTAGGGGGTCAAATGACCCCCTTGACTTTTTATTTCTTTAAGACCCCCCTTCTAATTTGTCTATACTTTAAGTTAGGTAATGATTATTTAACTCATATTGATCCTAGTTTATTTGACTTAGACCCTTGTTGACCCACGCTAACCCCAATTCAGTCATATAAATTAATTATGAGGGCGGTCCTTCTTCCTTTCTTGTTGTGCTTCCCTGTTTTCATTTCTTCAACTATGTGCTACTGCTTCCTATTTAATTTTTCAATTTCTACAATGTGCTCTATGCTTCATTAACGTATGATTTAACTTTGTCTTTTCTTTGCAATAATATTTTTTATTAAATCCCTATTCCTTCGTGTAAATTTGAATAAGTGAAGTACCGATCTACACTTTTAAAAAAATAATTAATTTTTGTCTTTACTTGATAGGGCTTTTGTCTTTAGTTGATATGGCTTTGACTAAAATTGTCTGAATTCAAGGAAGCAGCCAATATGATGCCATCTAGTACTATTGTATGTTAAAAAGTTATTATTATTTTTTGTCTAGGGCTTTTGTCTTTACTTGATACTAAAATTAAATGAATTCAATGAAGCAGTGAATATGATACCATCCAATAATGTGTGTTAAAAAATAATTATTATTTTTTGTCTTTATTTGAAAGGTTTATAATGATTAAGATAGAATATGTGTAGGTCTTTATTTTTTTTATTTTAATTATGTTTTTTGAAATAATATAGTTTACCAAGCCAACATTTAGAAAATTTGTGACGGTTAAGCTATAATTATATGTGAGGATCGGTGCTTTAACAAATTTTGATAGTTTTAGCAATGATAATAAATTTCTAGGTTAAGAAAGATAAATATGTGCTCTTACTTATTTGTTATTTTATTTGTGTATTCTTATTTTTCTTTGCATTAATGAGGTTTATACTAATTAGGTTTTAAAATAAAATTAATCTCTTATTAATATTTATCTTTTTGAAATAAGAAGTGTTTAATTTTTTGGGATTGAGAGCATGATTTATAAATATAAAAAATTATTGCAAATAAAGTTTCCAAGGATGTCGAATGAGTATGTATTTAACTCATATTAAATGCTTATTATATTTTGTTAACAATTTTTATAATTACTTATATATTTTTTATCTTAACTTTATATTTTACTTAAGTATATCTTAATTATTAGTTTTATTATTTTAATAAAAAAAATTAAAGCTTTGTTAAATCATGACCCCCTTCACCAAAAATCCTGCGTCCCCCACTGCTTAGGCATATGAAAATTAATGAGCTATAAGAGTGAGTCTCATCTCAACAATATGACAATACCTCCTCTTAGTTAAGTCATAAAACCCAATGAGAGATGTCATGCTTATGAAAGTGGGATTTGAGACAAGTATTTATAAAGAATGTGGCTATTCAAACCCCACTTTTATCCCTGTGTCCCCCAAAACAAAGAGAAAAGGTGATATTTTTTTTTACTTTCATCCCTCATATTCCCCCCCTCTTTATGCTCATGCTTCCCCACTAAACCCCACTCTTCCACTCTTTATCTCTTAGCGACATTAACTTTGGCGATGACGACATTGACTCCGGTGACTGTGGCGAGATCCGGCCTGCACAACTAGCCCGGCCACGCCGAATCCGGCCTGCGAACTGGATCTGGCCGTACAGGCCATGCATGGCCGGATCTGGCCGATGCTGGTAGTGCGTGGCCGGATTTGGCCGGCACTGGCAGTGCGCGGCCGGAATGGCCGCAAAGGCCAGTGCCTGCGGCCAGTCCGACTGTGCGCGGCCAGATCTGGCCGTGCAGCCATGCCTGCGGCCAGTCCGGTCGCGCAGGCCTATGCCAGAGCTGTGCACGGCCGGACCAGCCACGCACAGCGCTAGCATAGTGCGGCTAGATCTGGCCGCGCCTTGGCCTCACACCCTAGTGCCGTATTTGGCTCAGCAGCCGGATTCCAGCGCTGTCTCCTTTGCTTATGAAGGGATTTCACTCGATGAGTGGGCAAAAATTTGTGACATTTTTTATGATGCTAAATTTAAAGTGAGATTGTATTATTTTACAAAACATTTAATTCATTTTACATATCTCATTTTTATGAACTTTCATTAACAATTTGTGAGATGCTCAACAAGATAGAAGCAAAACAAACAAGAATAGCCGCAACAAGCTAGAGACCAATCATTGTCGTGGTCGAAAGGCCTTCGTCACTATCCTCTCAGACATGGTACAAAATTCACGTATTTTAATTTAGCTTTGTACAATTATTCATTTATTGAATCATGTTGAACACTTGTACTAATATATTATTATGGTTGAATTGCAACATCCAGCGAGATACTGAGACACAAGAGGAGACTGACATGATGACTCTTTATAAAAGAACTCATTTTCATGAAAATGGCTAGGGTTGGATGAATGACTACTGTGAACAAAAATATGTAATGGCCACTAAATTTTCAATAGTACGTTAGTAAATGATATTGTGATACTTGATCAGGTTGTATATGTTGCACTACAGAAAGAAATGGAGGAATTGCTGGGAAAAAAACATGAGGCAGCTGAACCAATGAGCAAAGATGAGATATGTGCAAATGTTTTTGGTTCAAGTAGTGGGTATGTGCTGGGACTTGGACATGGAGAGATCCCTCTACCACTTGCCAAATATAAGCATGCAAATAATATTCAAAGGGCCAAAATGAGGGCTGATGCAGCTGAGAAAAGGGCAGAACCCTAGAGAAGCGTCGCAAAAACTTATATTTTCGCCAACGGGTAATTTTTGTATCTGCGTGAAATTCTTGCACATAGGCAAAATTCGCTTGTACTTATTAACCGGCTCTTCCCCTCCCGTTTTCGACTCCAGTTCCCTCCCCTCCCCTCCCGTTTTTTACTCCGGTTCCCTCCCTTCCCCTCCCGTTTTTGACTCCGGTTTCCTCCCCTCCCATTTCTCCTCAACTTCCACCCTACGCGGCCGGCCACTTCTTGTGGAGGAGCTCGGCCGGCGACCCGGTGCCACCCACCAAGGTGGGGTCTTTTATGGGTCATGCCGCCAAAATGGAGACCCTGGGTGGACATAGGGGGATGGCAGAGGAGAGCTCTGAGGTGGGCTGGATGGAGGATGACAGAGGCGAGCTCGGAGGGGGAGGCGGACCAGCTGGGCCGGGGAATCACAGAGGCCTGCCTGGGCCTCCTCCATCAGCGTCATCATGGTCTCTTCCTGCTCGTCCTTCACATGCTTCTTCCTCTGTTTTCGATTCGGATTTGAGTTCGATCATCTCCAAGATCTGGGCATTTTGAGGATGGGACTCATCTTCTTTGTCTCCAATATCTCCCTCTTCGATGACGACCGCTCTCTTTTGGATCTCCCAGAAGAGCAGAAACTCCTGCTCGGTCTTTTGAAGCTCCCCCAAGTGTCATCCCCTCTCCATACCCCCCTTTGCCCCTCTCCATACCCCCCTTCTCTATTCTCTCCTGAAACTTCCCCCCCCCCCCCCCCCGCCCAATTCTATTGGCTCCATTCACCCACACCCTAGTGCCGGATTTGGCTCGGCAGCCGGATTCCAGCGCTGTCTCCTTTGCTCGCCCCTTTCTCTCTTCTCCTCTGTTCCTTCCCCACCCCCTCTATTCTCCCCTATTTCCTCCCCCTCCGCCCCATCCTCTAGCCGATGGATGAGGGGCTCCCGCTTCTCTAGCCGGAGCCCCTTCCCTTCCCTAGGCTCCCCCTGCCGGTAGACGGGTGCCGAAATCTTCGGCGCCTGTCCCCGATTTTAATTTTTTTATATTTTTTTCCTACTAGCGACACAAAGGAAAGTGTCGCTAATATTTATTTTTTAATTATATGTTATTAGCGACCGATTGTTTGGCGTCGTTTATTTAAATTACGATTTTTTAATATTATTAGCGACGTTTTTCAAAACGTCGCTAATTACTTTTAGCGACAGATAACAAATGTCACTAATAAGTTTTGCAGATTTTTTAAAAATATGTTAAGTTATTAGTGATGCTTAGGTAAGTGTCGTTACCAATAACTTATTAGCGATGCTTTATAAAAAGCGTCGCTAAGAACTTATTATTAGCGACGTTTATTAAAACATCGGTAATAACTTATTATTAGCGACAAAAACATAAACATCGCTAATAACTTATTATTAGCGACAAAAACTTAAACGTCACTAATGTATAAATTAGCGACTCTGATTATAAAGCGTCGCTAATGAGCAATTGCGATGGGATTATTATCGACGATTTTAGCGACTTTTTATACATCATTAATAATTATTAGTGATACTTTTAGGTCTATTAACGATGCTAATAGTCTTTTTTGTTGTAGTGTGGGAATGCATTTGCTAGACAATTGAGGACAGGTGAAAAGAATTGTCCAAAGATTGTTTTTCCACCAAGGAAGTATTGACCGGAGGGACCTTGGCCTATGCAATTTATGAGTGAGGTTGACACTCTATGTCGATTGCATGCAAACTTGATACATAAAAAGTGGTCTCATGTCCCTCAAGTTGATAAAACCAAGATATTTAGGCTAATTAAAGTAAGTTTACCCTATTGTATTATGTTAGCATTATTTTTCCTAGTGTTTATAACTTAATATCTTAACTTTGTTATGAATATTTTATTTTGGGCAAAATTTGATGTTGATTTGACTGAAGAACATGTTAAGACGGGGCTAAATAAATACTTTGTTGTGCGGTAGAGAGCTTTTAAGAGTAGAGTACATAAACACTACTTTAAACATGGTAGTGAACAGGCTTATGAAGGGATTTCACCTAATGAGTGGGCGAAAATTTGTGACATTTTTTATGATGCTAAATTTAAAGTGAGATTGTATTATTTTAAAAAACATTTAATTCATTTTACATATCTCATTTTTATGAACTTTTATTAACAATTTGTGAGATGCTCAATAAGATAGAAGCAAACCAAACAAGAATAGCCACAACAAGCTAGAAACCAATTATTGTCGTGGTCGAAAGGCCTTTGTCACTATCCTCTTAGACATGGTACAAAATTCACGTATTTTAATTTAGCTTTGTACAATTATTCATTTATTGAAACATGTTGAACACTTGTACTAGTATATTATTATGGTTGAACTGCAACATCCAGCGAGATACTGAGACACAAGAGGAGACTGATAGGATGACTCTTTATAAAAGAACTCATTTTCGTGAAAATAGTGAGGGTTGGATGAATGACTACTACCAACAAAAATATGTAATGGCCACTAAATTTTCAATAGTACGTTAGTAAATGATATTGTGATACTTGATCAGGTTGTATATGTTGCACTACAGAAAGAAATGGAGGAATTGCTGGGAAAAAAACATGAGGCAGCTGAACCAATGAGCAAAGATGAGATATGTGCAAATGTTCTTGGTTCAAGTAGTGGGTATGTGTGGGACTTGGACATGGAGAGATCCCTCCACCACTTGCTAAATATAAGCTTGCAGATGATATTCAAAGGGCCAATATGAGGGCTGACGCAGCTGAGAACAGGGCAGAATCCTTGGAAGTTGGGATGCAAACAATTAAAGCAACAATGAAAGCCCGTGATGCGGAGATGCAAAACAGACAAGCTCAATTAGAGGCAATGGTGCAACAACTATTGGATCAACAACACCCACATTGAGGTTAATTTTTTACTCTTTAATAAAATTATTTTAAGATCTCATATATTGCATAACTTATGGTATATTGTTCATAAGGAGGTCACAATGCTCACGAAGGCTCGTACTTTTGTAGGTGAATAGCTCAGTCAGTGCATGTGATCGACTTTGGCAGAAGCGAATGAAGCTAGTGATTTAATAATTCTTCTTTAGGAAATAGATGTGATCTTTAGGGTGTCATAGGTGTTGAAGTTGGCTTTTTTTAATTTTTTAGGATTCAATAACAAATCTTTTGAATATTGCAAAACTATTATCCATTGAAAAAGTGTGATTTTGATACGAAAGCTATATGTGATATTTCTTTTGGACTGAATTGTGCTACATGCAAGAGCAATAAATCTTTCTTTATCACTATATTTCTTTACCTTAGTTTGCAATTGTAAATAACCCTTCTCTCATGAGCCAAGTGATAGTGATGGATGTTGGTTTTGGCACTCGAAAACAAAGGTAACATCCATATTCAGGTTCTTTTTTATTGCCACTTCTTGTTAGTGTCTTCTTTGTTTTTTCCAATCATGGGATTTTTCTGATTGAACAAAAACTAAGATCATAGCAGGCGAAGTGGTTAAGTGGTTACATAACATGGTACTGGAGCCATAAGTTCAATTTCTGGGGAAAGTGTGTTCACTGTTTTGTGTGTGCTGCCCATGTTTGAGTTCATGCATGATGCTTACTGGCAGGGAAGTTTGAGTATTGTCAAGATTAGTTGTTAGTTATTTCCCTCACATCTTAAATTTTTGGGTGAAGTGGGTAATTAGTAATATTAAAGTAGAATAGTTATGATCAAATTATGCAATTTAGTGATATTTATAGTCGGACAAAAATGAATTGCCAGTGTTCTCTTCACAATAATCAGCCTTCATTCATGAACTAATGTTTTGCTTTTTGCTTTCTGTATGTCATTATCTAATCAAGGAAAATATGAAGCCATTACGGGAAATTTTCTGGAATCTGACAGTTTATCCATGTTAAACCCAATATGGTAATTATTTTGTAACAAATGTTCATTTATTCTGTTTTAGATCCATAATAATAGATGTATTTCTTCTTTCAGCCTAATTTAAGTGCATCCTGGCTATTTCAAAGGGCCAGAAGTTCTAGGATCAGTTCTTGAAGGAAGCAGAGTTTTGTTTTGTTTGAATTTCTTCCTGTGCATGTTCATGTACAGTGCTTAGTGGTGATTGCATGTGTGGGGAATATTAATGTTGAAAATTGATAGTCCCTTCCTAACAGCTTAAGCATTTAGGTGAAGTAATTAAGTAGCAATACTCATTATTGACTGAAAGACTAAACCTCATAATTTAGACAGTAAGACGTCTCTACAAAATTAATAAACTTCATACAGAGTTTTTCCTTTCTCAGCCTGCACTGAAGAGAAAAAAACTGAAGCTATGGTTAGGTGATGTTTTATTTAAATGCCTAGGATCTTGTGGCTCCAATTTTCAAACTGTAAGAGATCGTCTATTGCATTTTGCTTCATTTTCTCGGCTATCTATGTGTGAACTTATAGGTTTGAAAGTTGGCAATAATATTTCATTACCTATAGTAATTTTAAATTTTTGGCTCCTACGTGATTTGCTTTCCAACGCAATATTATCTTGTGAGACCTGGAATCGGACTTTTTTGTTTAGTATGCTGATTTTGAAAAAAAATTACTGGTTCGTGCTCTTACCATATCCCTGTTTGTATACATGTTTTTTTGTCTTACCACTACTAAATTGGTGTTCTTCTCCACCTTTCTTACTTGGTTGATCCTGAGTAAGCTGTTTATGAATGTTTTAGCTTTTAGTTGATTGTTCTTTGAATATTTAAGAGAAGAGTTACATTGAATTTTATTATCTAATTTGATGTTTTCCTAAAAATCTTTTGGGGCTTTTAGTGTCTTCCGTGTTTTTTCCAATTTTGAGATTTTTTTGATTGAACAAAATCTAAGATCATTGCAGGCATGCTTATTGAGATCCTGAGCCTCTACGTGGCCTTTTGCATTATTAGGCATTTATTTAGATGTGATCTAGATTTAGAATATGGTAATCATACTTGAAGTGACATCATACTTCTGTATTGTGGATCTTATATAATTTTCAGGAAAACCTCTACTGCAGAGATTAGATGTTTCCATTTTTTATTTTACAACCTTGCTAGTTAATTTTTTCGTATTGTGGCTTTGCTGCATCGACTATGGCACATGAGGCTATGCTGAAACCTTGGGCTGATGCATCCCTGCACCTGTGCTTTTTTTTTTTTTCTCATTTATACAGGGCTTCTCTCTTATACAAGGCACACATTTTACTCCGTTCTTAATGTTGCAAAATGTTAGTCATGTTCGTTCTGATAGACCTTGTAGCCTGAAATGAGGGTGATGATGCACGTGCTGTTGCATGAGAGTTCCAATATTTAGTATGTCTTTTCTACAGTGTAGACTGTATTCTCTTAGCTTCTGTATCGTCCTGAACGCTATTTATTCATTCAAAGCAGTTCATGTATCTTTTATGAAACAGGTCATTTATCTTTTATGAAACCCGCACCTAAACTTGTTTTCTTATACAGTCACGATTGTTACTATGCTTTTGAAGTCTTAATTCTCAGGTCTATCTTGCGATGTGTCAAGAATATATGACCTTTGTAGTGAAAAGGCTAAAAGACTTCCGCCCGTGTAGTAGGCGCTGAAGCTACATTTATTTGGTCTTACTACATATTAACTATTAAAAAGCTTTTCACTAGTCTCTTGCCCATTTAATTACAATATCACCTTCCATTTGTATACCATTGTCTTTTGTTCCAGTCTCATTAACTGTCTCACAGACACTTTGTAGGCTAACTCAGAATCGGGAAGCAGCAAGAAAGAGTTGTTTGAGGAAGAAAGTGGGAATATTTTCTGACCTCAGTTTTGGTATACCAGAAAATTATGCTGTGTTATGAGCCAACGTTTCTTCTATTTTGTTGACTAATGAAGTCGTTTTAAAGACAAGAATGATATTAATATTTACAAGAAAACAACTATCTTGCTAGAACCTTTTCCACATGAACTTTTTGAACGTGTGGAGCAGTATTTAGATGTAAGCTGCCTCCTTATGTAACAAATGAACTGTCAGAAACAGATAATTATCTCAATCTTTATTTTTTACTTTTTTGAGGTTAATATGCAAGTTCTTTAACCTCAAAATCTAGATGAACAGCTTGTGGACCATTCTTCCTTATTATATGACCATAAGATTAAGGAAGCACACTTCAAAAGCTCAGAAATACTCCTTAGCACTATATTTATAACACAATGAGCTACTCTTTCATTTGTATTATCATAAATTTGTTTATGGTGAAGCTATCATTACATGCTTTGCTGCTCTTATTGAGTTTCTTTGTTGTTGCCAACATGCCGTTTATCTGATTTTTATAAATTTATATATGTCACATGCTAACAGATATGTAGACCGACCGTGTCCTCGCAATTGAGAATGAGAAAATGAGATGCTACAGTATCAAGTACAAGACCCTTGTATATGGAGGTATCTTAATTAATAGTAGGGTTCTGTGTGTATTTCCTCGTTATTTTCTTTTCATCCCCTCTTGGTTAATATTAAAATTTAAGATGTAAGCTATGGAAATATTGAATTTCACCTACATCCAAACATATTTGCAGACAATTTTGTCTTGTATACCATTTTGTGTTACAGCATGTTTGCAATCCATTGTCAGATATCACCACTATCCTTTAGGTTTATATACTTATTCACCGTTTCTACTATGTTGTATGCTAAGTTATGAGAAAACGGTCATTTATATTGTAAAACTTGGACAGGTTCTCCCTTTCTTGCCATCTTGAATGAGCATAAAATGGCTTTGGCATTTTCCCACACTGTGCATTTGCTGGTTGACTGCTTCTATTATCGCATCCTTCCTTGTGTATGCTATTGAAAATTGTCTTTGTCACCGTGTTTTATAGGCATATATTCAACAGCTCGAGAGAAGCCAATTGAAGCTTGCACAACTGGAAGAAGAGATTAGTGACCCATGAAACAAAGATAGAGTGACCCATGGTACACCTAGCTATCTTATGATTTATTTTTGTCACCAAATTTTTTGTTTGTCCCAAATAGACATAGTCATGTATACATTTTTGGGACAATTATTTATTCCAATTACATGATACACTTTATTAGAAGCATATACTGCAACAAATTTTATTTGTGGCTAATATGTTGTCCTTTTGGGATGAGTAATTTTTGTCGCAAATACCACATGTATAATTTAAGAAGGTATTTTGCAATAAATATATCTTATCGTAAATGAAAAAATATATATTATTTGTTGCAAAAAAAATTTATATTATTTTTAAATAATTATTTTTGTAAGAAAATAATTTGATTTAGCAATAAATCGCTTTGTTGCAAATGTATATATCATTTGAGACGAACCAATATTGTGGCAAACAAATCATTTAAATATTTCTTTATAAAATTAATATCATTTGTGACAAAAATTTATTATTACAATATTAAAATAATTATTAAAAAATATAAACTTTTTTTATTTGCAACAAATAAATATTGTTGCAAAAAAATGTTAAAAATATTTTTTATTCGTGTGTACATATTATATTTTTCGCAACATATTAGTAGTATTTGCAACTTATTATCTAGTTTTTTGCAACAAAAACTATTGTTACAAAAGGGTTATATTTGTGGCAAATGATATTTTGCGGCAAATTACTTTTTGACACATGCTTTTTGCAATAATTTGGCAACAAAATATTTTTTATTGCAAAAACAATATTGCAACAAAAATGTACCTTTTTGAAACAAATTTACGTGCTGCAAAAACCAATTTTTGTTGTAGTGACCACAATTTTCATGCATTATTCCTTAGTAAAAAAATAATCTTGGGACTGACTTGCAGTCAACAATGAGAAATAATTCTTAGTTCATATGTACTTCTTACAAAATAAAATATTATTTGGACACTAAAATCCATTTGAAAGCTATGGGATGTGTCAGGCTCTTATGTTGGCAACGGCAGTTTTATCATTCTCATAAAGCTGATGAACACATTGACAAATCGAACTTACATAGCTGATTAACACAATGGAGAAATTTTCTTCTCACGTGGATACTCCATATGGAAAAGCCATTATTGAAGCTCACCCTCCCACTCTAAGAACCCTGGTAACCTGACTTCCAGCCCATAATAAAGCCATTACTTTGAGAAACCTGCAAATAAAAATTCATATATAAGAAGTTCATTAACATTTATAAGCATAAACGTTTTAAGCCCAAAAAATAGGTAGATAGGATGATTGAATGATTAAGATTTAAAACCTTTCAACAGCTGCAAAATATCCCATTTTTCCCGGAGCTGGAGAAACATTGAACCTGGAATACAAGGTTGACCCAACAACATGGATATACTCATTTTTCCAGAAAGGATAACACATGCGCAAAATATTGTTTCATGTCACTTAAAATTCTTTTGGCATCCAACATCAATTCCAAGCCTCCCCCTTCCACCTCTTGAAAATAAAAAAGGAGTTTTTTCTATATTGCCTGGCCAAAGAATGAAATATTCCATATTGCCTAGATTTTAAATAGAAATGCCATATGACCTATTTGTGGACCAAAATACCCTTAGGTTTCACTATATCATGTTTTAAATGTTCATAGTAATAAATGAACACCCAAATAGTGTTATGTCATTCCGGTGTACTGGGAGTCATTGGCGGTGAATGGAACTTGCCGGTGGGAGCTGACCGGCGGTGACTCACCTACAAGAATCGATGAACAAGAAAAAATGTTTTTTGAGACCGCAGACGCTGTGTGAGTGCTCTAAAAGCTGCATTTCATAGAAAAGATCATTCTTTCACACCGATCATGGATAGGATTGGTATTTGTATCCATTATAACGGAGAGGTAAGCAATGACAACATGTATATTGGTGGAATGGCACGGTTGATGAACATTTTATCTGTCGGTGTGCTTCGGCGAGCTGCTGGGGCAAGTCAAAGCACGAATTTTTGTCAATGGTAATGTTAGTTTGAAGTATTTAATTTCATCCTCCCAATCATCCATGATATATGAATTACAAGACGAGGAGGACACCAATCAGTGTTCTCCATTCATAAGAAGGTGAATAAGGAGGTGTTATCGTTATATGCCAAGATAAAACAGCTTGAAAATGGTGATAAATCACCATCACCCTCCTTTGAAAGGAACCAGACAGTCAATAGAGCTGAATCACCCGACGTAATGGCTCATCCCAGCTCTTATGTTGGATTTCATACCAAATTCAATGAAACTCAGTTCACCTTTGAAACTGTCAGGTAACAATATTGAATCTTTAGATTATACGCAATTGGTATATTTCATGTACTTGAGACCACGATATTGAACTTATTGTGTTAAGGGTAAATCATATTGTTTGAAGTTATAAACATGACCTATAATATATCATATTAGTAATTACACAATATACACATGCGATAGAGCAATTATGTGTTCCATCGTAGATATAATAACACAACATGCATTCATGTCGTGGTTTCAATAACACATTTTGAAATGTTTGCATGTTAACAAAATACACAATGTCGACTGATGTTGCATTTTTTTAACACGATAATGTGCAACGCAAATTGGGAGAATCGGGAAACTTCCCCTCAACAAATTCATGTCAATCATTTTTCACCAATCCAGCAAGTACAGAACCTGAAATAGAAGTCAATCAGAATAGATCGGAGGAATTATCGCCAATGATGGGTGGGACAAGGACATCATTTGATAACTACGAACCTCCATGTAGCCCTTGTAATTACGACGGTGGACAAGGCGAAGAAGATGAAAATATGTGGGGTAAGGATCTATGGTACGATAATGATATAGTTGACATGGAAAGTATGTCTGACCACAAAGAATTTGGAAACAGTGAGGTTCCCAGTAATGTCGATGTTGAGGTGGAGGCAAATTGAGATACCGCCGATGATTTAAACATGTTGGAACCGAATATTAATGAAGGCCAGCTAATGACGGGTAGCTTGCAAGCTAAGGATTAGCAGAAGCTCCACCAATTAGATGCACATTTTCTAAGCCTGTTGCATTTTAAGAGGGTCTTGATCGACTTAGCAATAAAGGCGAATTTTACATATCGTGTTGTGGATGAAAATTGGAATACGTACGTCACAAAGTGCCCCAATGAATCTTGTAACTGGTACATAAGGGCTTCAAATATAGGAGATCATGTGACTGTAACAAGGTTAGTGCCGATTCATGTGGAACCCAAAGGAAGTCAACTGACCATTCCCTAGCATCGCACCTTTGGATAGCGAGAAAATGTTATGGCCTCTTTAAAAACTTGGTGGTCATTACACCTAAAAGCATAGCAAGTTATATTTTGAAGCACTGGGGCATAACTACGAACTACAAAAAATGCTAGCGCACAGGTATTGCATGAGAAGAATCGAAATGTTGATTTAGTGTCACAATATGTTAGTTTGTTGTGTTATTGTTTACATGCTTAAACTATAGTTAGAATATGCACTCACACGATATACATCAATATCGTGTTACCATAAACACAACCAGGCATTGTGTATGGATTTCGATCACACGGAAATATAAAATGTCGTGTGATTGGGAACAAGATGTAAGCCGGTGTCGTATAACATTTACTAAATTGTATTTGGTCATGCAGGTAAAGCTCTGACTGATTTAATAGATGGTGACCCAAACGAATCCTACCACATACTTCCTTCTTACAGGAGGCAGATAGAATATATAAATCCGGGAAGTGTAGTTGTGCCAGTGAGATCATGTGACATTCCCAGACCTATGGGTGGGTACAATTTCAAAAGAGTATTCTGGATGTTTGGCCATGTTGCGAGAGCTTTCAGAACAACCTTGAGGCCATTGCTAATGGTTGATGCAACCTTCTTGAAATGAAAGTATCTTGGACAGCTATTGATAGCAACTGCACTGAATGGGAACAATAATATGTTGTGCATTGCATTTGCAGTGGTTGAGAACAGATGTGAGAAAACTTGGTATTGGTTTCTTGAGTTGCTTAGAAATCATCTATTCTATGATCCTCCAGCCGAGTTGGATACAATCTTTTTAGATAGACAGAAGGGATTAACAAATGTTGTGAAGAAAATTTTCTTATCAACACACCTTGGGTATTGCATCCGTCACATGGCAGCAAATATGCTAGACAGATTCAAGGACAACTACCTAAAGAATGTGTACGATGAAACAATAAACAATATTAAAGAACACAATCCGGAAGAATATGCTTGGCTAAATAAGATTGGTTCATATCACTGGGCTAATGTATCATTTCCAGGGAAAAGATATGGGACACTCAGCTCAAATAGGTATAGAAGTGCAAATGTAATGTTCAAAAAAGCTAGATCAATGCCTATAACGAGTTTAATTGAGCACATGAGGGAGCACACAATGGCATTATTTGAAAGATGTTGTACGGACGGACAGAATATGATGGAAGAGTTAACCCCATTCGCCCAAAAATACATCGAAAACAGGCGAGAAGAAGCAAGGAATGTGATTGTATTGCTTGTGTCAATGTATGAATTCTAGGTTAACTCAGTATATCACCAGGTACATTGCATTCATACGGCGATGTACATAGCTTGTGTTCATTTATGCGTAAGGGCTTCATATCGTGTTAGTTTACACATGCTATTGTCCTTGAATGTGTAAGTAGATACAACTTACAACATGATTGTAAGACACGTCATGTAATCGAGAACACACTAAATTCCTTTATCATGCTCTCTTACTCACAATATTTTCTTCACAGGATGAGGTAAACCTAGTTGATCATACCTGCACATGTGGAATGTTTCAAGGTCTACCATGTAAGCATGCAATCACAGCAATCGATAATAGACACTTCTATGTGTTTGAGTACTACGAAAGATGGTACTCTACTGAAATGTATAAACTGACCTATTGAGAGCCCTTACACCCAATGAAGGATCGACAACAGTGGGCACCGGCTGGAATTATGCCTACATTCAACCCACCTATCCCTCAAAAGCAGCGGGAGCGTCCACGAAAAACTCGGATAGAGTAACAACCGCCTCTCAAAGACCCACAAAAATGTGGAACATGTGGTTAGTTGGGTCACAACCGTAAACGATGTACCGGTGCACAAGGAGGGCCCCCCAAAGTGGCAGATGTACCAACGAAAAGCCAAAGGAGGTTGAATAATAGTGCACGCAAACGGTGGAAGGAAGGAGAGCATCGATCAGGCTTACCTTTTCCACCCCCATTCTTTAGCTGAAATTTTTTGTATGTATGTTGTGTTATCAACAAGACGGAATATGAAATTAGTGTGTTTCAGAAAATATGACATAATGTAAATAGGGTATACTGTATATGTATATCATGTAATCGACAACATGACCAAAATGGTGTACGTGTTGCTAATTACACGATAATATCAATCGATTATTAATTTTGCAGTCAAGAGTCTCCATTGCTTACATGATATAGGTAATAACGTGTGTCCGAACCCACAACAATGACAGGATCGTATTGACCCGATGCCTGATGCATTATTCCCAAAGCATCAATACCTTCATTTACAAGAGATAGGTAGTGGTGTAGAGGAGTGTCTCTATGGGCCACGACTTGTATGGGTTCGACAGAAATTCCATGATAATTTCCTTAACTGCCTCTGTCTGAACCTCAAGGTGGAACACCAACTCTGTGTCAAGATAGTCCTTTGGCCGCAGACTTGTCTCCTCCTTGTTCATCTTAGTCGTTGTGTCCTCTTCGACATCTTCAACGTTGTGGATACTCGATCTCCATTACGTCTGCATCTACTGGAGAAGTATCTGATAATGTGCCTTCACTGGAAATTGCGATTGGGGCTGCTGTTTCCAAGGTGGGAGACTTTGGATGTGCCTAACAGATAATGCTTGGGCCAGGGACTGATGCCAAAGGTACTTCATCACTAGGTTTTCCAGGCTGGTGACTGTGTCCAAACTTTGCTAGCTTCTCATCAATGTAGCTGCTGAAACACTTCGACTTCTTCATTACTTGAGCTAAAACTTTCTTCACAGGCTCCTCACCTTGAGCAGGTGGTTCAACTGCAGTGGACCTCAACTTTCGTTGCACAGGAGGTAAGATGGGAGTGCCAGGAGCATCTTTCTGCTTCACTCTTATTTTTATTGCTTGTTTGGGCACTGCTCTTTTATTCGCTTGTTGGGGTGCATCCGAACCCTTCAAGGGTTGTTCCAGAATCTCTAGTTGGTTTGCGGTCCCTTACAGGGTTGTTCCAGCACATCGCAAACTTGAGCCACAACCTCCTGGGGACGTCTTTTCCCAAGTCCAAAATATCCCTTATATAGTTAACTAA
Organism: Saururus chinensis; assembly: GCA_035235625.1. Lineage (NCBI taxonomy): Eukaryota > Viridiplantae > Streptophyta > Magnoliopsida > Piperales > Saururaceae > Saururus > Saururus chinensis. The sequence goes on from CP141142.1 coordinate 30,102,096, forward strand.
GTCAGTTTAGGTATTAGACCTTTAATAAGAATTAAATTCAACTTAGAATGGCCTTTCTTGGGAAACTGCTGGCTCCAACGATGGACTGCTACAATAACTAATCAATCGCCCATCATCTCAGCTTCATTTTACAAAGAACTGCTATAGTACCCTATCTATCGCTACAACAACTAATTGATTGATGCTACAATACCAAAGTTTAAATAACTTTCCAATTAATCAAATTTTTAGTCCCTATTAATCTCAAATGAAAAATTTTCATACTTATGTCATTTTCACTTATTCTTTTTCTGCCACTCTAATATGATAAACTCTTTTTATCCTAAGTGTGTGATGAGATGTGCACACATGTTTTTCCTGCAAAAATACTTTGGAGTCTTTTAATATGCTTTATCTTCACCATGTGATCTTGAACAGTAAACATTCTATTCTGTGACTCAAATTATACATCAATTTGACATTGTTTTGTTCACAGAAGTAAGTCAATACAATATATATGGTCGCATATGTTCTTACAAACCCAACTAGGAAAAAACTATGGAATACTCTGTCTAGATTAACTATATAGTATGTAATGTAGAGACTACAGAGTTGCCAATTACAAAGAACAAATACTTATTTTTCTTCACATGGCTAGTTCTTCACACTATAATTCTAAATCAACCACTTTTTAGTTGTTTACTGGTAATAGTTTGATCTTCTCTCTTCTTTGTGTTCTTTGATCACTCTAGATCTTTCATCCCCTCCTTTGGAATGAATATTCTTTCTCCTTGATCTTCTCACCAACAATCTTCATCAAAACACCATGCCACAAATGTGTTTCTTAAGAATCTTTCAAGTCAAAACCTATATATTTAATCATTTGCAAGGATGACTTGTTTGTTTTTATTTTTTCATGAATCTCATTCTCTAAGAATTTATCTTATCTAGAAGACTAATTTTCTCGTATTTAAAACCTTCTAGTTTCTCATTGGATGACCTAAGGTTTCCTTCTAGAGAGAACTTAACTTTTCCCTTTTTGGCTCAAGTTTAGCCTAAGTAGTTGAACTTCCTTTCTAAAGACTTTTTACCCTCAGCCATTTCCAAATTAGATTTGGAAAGAGAGTCAAATATCACATGTTTTGATTTGACAATTGCCTCAAACTTCCTAATTTTTTTGCCCCAATCAATGGCTTGTTTGAAGAATTTCTCATGTCATATAAAGATTTTCTTCCTTCATATTGTTCAAGATCATATTTTGCAGTGTTTGATTCTTGAGTTCTTTTTTTAGGGTTATTCATCTCTATACAATGCTATGTATTTGGATGTATTATCTTCAAATTCATAAGAAAAAAGTATAGTCATTATATATCAAGTAAAAACAAGCAGGCAAGGAGAAATAATCAAGGAGAGAATCTAAGTAGCAAAAACTAAGCAAATATTCAAAATAACTATATAAAAACCTTAGCTACCACTTGTGAATTTAAGATTCTTCCCTTGAGAACCACCATAACCAAAAAGTCAATTAACGACCATGATATAGAACCTCTTTACTTATGTAGGAATTTGAACTACTTGCTATGTATTAAATAATCATATTCTAGAACTTAATAACCAATCACACAAATAAAATTATGCAAGAGAATATTTTTGTGGAAACCCAAACTAGTATATAACCACATGACCATCTAAGGCTTATTAAGTAATACACCAAAATTAAAACCTTATAGACTCAAGTGTTATCATCACTAGAAACCCCTGTAAGAATAAAATTGCCTTTATATCATATATTGGCTAATTTTTTTGGTCAAAATAATATCATTAATGTGTATTTTGAGTCAGTGTATAGTCTAAAGAATGATTTATGAAGATGGAACGAAAGGAAGACTCAAATTAATGTTTTCGTCAAGTAAAAATACGTACACATATCATATTCACATACTTTAAAATAGACCTTAGGTGAAAGAATGATGAAGATTGGAGATTTGAATATTGAATAATAAAAAATCTAGTCAGAACAATCAATCGGTTTTGTGAAATGATCAATCAATACCCAAAAATACTCTGTGTAAAATGAAGTCAAGAGTTAGCAATCGATGGCATGGTGAAAACAATCATTTGACTAAAGATTTGTGGGGGAAAATATAGGGACTGATCAATTGCCTTGTGGAAACAATTGAACGCTTGAGTGGCAGGTTGCCTAATTTAAGATTTTTTAGTTTAGTTTGAATTCCAATTTGGAGTCTTATTCCTTTTAGGGCTTGGGAGTTTATACTAAAAGATTGGAATGTGATAAAGGAAGAGAGAAGTCCTAGAAAACCTAGAGAGCTTCTGTAGAGTTGCTCTAATGGAGTTTTGAGATAGTTCTTTTCTACAGTGCAATCTCAACCATAAATAAAAAAAGAATGATTAGAGGTGAGATTAGTACATAAAACATATGTGAGACATGGTGTTTGCTTAAGATTATTGCTGAGGGTATCAAGTATAAAGAAGATTTATTTCAAGGAGGATATGAAAGATCTACTTTGATAAAAAAAAAGAGCACATAGGAGGAGAACATTAAGGTATGACTAGTAAACAATCAAGGAGTGGTAGATTCAGAATTTAAGAGTGGTGTGAAGAACCAACTACTTGAAGAAAAATGAGTTTTTTGTCTTTGTAATCAGTAATTCTATAATCTCATTTTTACATAATGCATAGTTGACCTAGATGGAGTATCCCATGGTTTTTCCCTAGTTTGGTTTCCACGTGAAAATTCTTATGTGTTTGCTTGCTTATTTGATTGCAAAAATTCTTGTTAGAACACATTGGAATTAGGCATGTTAATGTGAACAAAATTTGTGTTTATTTTGTTTTAAAATGGGAAGATAAATCTTGTAACTTAATTGTGAGTTACATACACTTTATTTTTTTCAATTTGTCTATTCCACACACAGTTCAAAAATCAATAAGTGGTAGCTGAGGTTATTTTGATAAATTTTGAATTTTCTCTCTCTTATGATTGAGGCTTAGTTCTGATTTTGGTTGTCATGGAAATCAAAAACATGCTTAGTTTGTCTCTATTTGTACCACATTTTGTTGTGGCAAAGAAAAACTTAATAAAATTCTCTCGTGGACAATTTAGATGTGACAAAAGTAGTTTAGGGCATGTGGGATAAAAGACTACAAATTTCCTATGTATCACTAAATTTTTTAATGATAATGGTGCTAGTACCTCAAATTCTAAATTTTTTATTAGAAAATAATTGATTAAGAAGGAACTAGTCATTAAAATTGAGCCAAACAAGAACAAATCACTAAGGAAACTATAGTTTGTGAGAGAAAATACTAAAATTAACTTGCTTAGACAAATCACTTGGATGGAAAGAAGCTTAAGGGAACTTAGTGCTAAGGTTTAAAATCATGGACATAGGGCTTACACATGATTCACAAAGTTTTCCTCATAAGTTTGTTTATAATGGTTATCACATACAAAAATAAAAAGTAAATGCAAAAACTCTTGAGAATGCAAAACATGATAAAATTTTAAGTAAAATTTAAGAATTTGTGAAAACTAAGACAATTTGAGTAAAGAAAGAGGATGTGAAATACCTTGTAGTGTACACCGACATGAAAACTCAACATTCTAACATGTGGTACCTAGATAGTGGATGTTTTTTTTCTCTATTATTTTTTTTCTTTACCTGAATTTCCTTTTGTCTATATATGACAAAAAAAGAGAGAAATTTGGGTTAGAGAAAACCTTAAATATTGAGGGTAGAAAGTTAGCAGAGAGCTTAACAAAGAAGATATAGGCTAAATTGATAAAACAAGAAAATTCCTAGTCAGGTTATGACTTGTTTAATCTTTTAATTACTTGAACATTTAAAATTTGCATTTATTTATTAGAATACTATTATGTGGGTATGTTTTAGTTTGTGATATGGAGGTTAATTACAGGTTGAAGACCACACCACCATAAGATTAGAGAGTTATAGATTAAAGGGGAGGGTCATTATTCAATTTGATTATGCGCTATAGAGTTATAAATTTTCAAATTATGGCTTGTAGTGTTTTATCACGAAATTGCCAAAGAAGGAGATTGTAAGAATACGAGTGCCTTATGTAATGTATTGTCTTATTTTATTGTCATAATCAAAATAATATCATTAATATGTATTTTGAGTCAGTTTATAGTCTGAAGAATGATTTATGAAGACGACTCAAATCCATATTTTTGTTAGATAAAAATATGCACACACATCATATTCACACAATTTAGGAAAAAGAAACCTAAGGTAAAGGAATGGTGAGGATTGGATATTTGAATATTAAATAATAAAAAATTTGGTCAGAACAATCGATCGGTTTTGTAAAATGATTGATTGGTACCCACAGAAACACTCTATGCAAAACAAAGCCAAGAGTTATCGATCGATCACGTGGGTGGTAAAAATGATCAATTGGCTAAAGAATCATGGAGGAAAAATACAGGGAGCAATTGATCGCCTTGTGTAAACGATCGATTGGGGGAGTGGCAGGTTGCCTAATTTAAGATTTTTTGGTTTGATTTTGATTTAAAATTAGAGTTTTATTCATTTTAAAGCTTGGGAGTCTATATAAAAGGATTGGAACATGATGGAGGAAGAGAGAAAACCTAGAGAGCTTATGTAGAGTTGTTCTAATGGAGTTTTGAGAAAGTGTCTTCTAGAATGAGAAAAATCTCAACCATAAATAAAAAAGAGTGATAAGAAGTGAGATTAGTGCACAAAATACATGTATGACATAGTGTTTTCTAAAGATTATTGCTAAGGGGTTCAAGTATAAAGAAGATTCATTCCAAAGAGGAGATAAAAGATGTGATTTAATTAAAAAAAACACATAGGAGGAGAAGATCAACCTATGACAGGTAAACAACGAAGGAGTGGTGGATTCAAATTTAAGAGTAGCATGGAGAACTAGCCGTTTAAAGAAAATTGAGTTTTTTATCTTTGTAATCAACAATTCTATAATCTCATGTTTATATAGTGTATAGTTGATATAGATATAGAGTCCTGCGGTTTTTCCCTAATTGGGTTTTCACATAAAGATTCTTATGTGTTGGCTTGTTGATTTGATTGTTAAATTCTCATTAGAACACATTGAAATTAGGCACGCTAATGTGAACAAAATCTATATTTATTTTATTTAAAAGGGGAAAGATAAATCTTGTAACTTAATTGCAAGTTAAAGACATTTTATTTTTCTCAGTTTATCTATGTCAAACACGTAGTTCACAAACTAACAACCCCTTCTAGACTCCAAACAACTATTAGCTCCTCTTGATATGTGTGAAACTCGTTGTGTTCCCTCTTTTCGTACAATCTTCTACTATTGTTAAAGCTTGAATCAAAGTCCCTCTTGATCATACTTAATCTTCATCTTCAATGATAACTTATTGATCCTTAGTGTATGCTAATGATTGCGATTGTGTAATTCACTCCTTACTCGTAAGCTCACTTCTCAATTCATACAACCTCCATAAATCAACTACTCACCTTTATTTGTTATAATCACTCAAAACACAAAGATGAAGAATTTGAATAAAGAAATCACTAAATTTTTCCTCACAAATTTTTTTCTTTAAACCTTCAATTCTTTCAATTTCTCTCTTCTAATCTCTTCAATTTCATCACTCTAATAAGTTTATATAGAGTTTTAAATCATTTCATAAAGTTGTGTTCTATTAGGAATCAAACTCTATTTGGAATTCCTAAATTACAAAAAACCAAGTGAAGAATGATCAATCACCCAATAGGTCGAATTGATCACTTAACCTACTATTTTTCATAAACCACTTTCCAATTGATCTCCATGCTATGACTAATCATTACTATCTCCAAACAATTGATTCCTTGAGATTTCCAATCAATCGTGCTTATATTAAATTAATCCTAATTAAATTTACTTTAATTTGATCAAGATTGATTGCTCATCTTGCAACACCAATTGATTGCTCTAGTACAATATTCAATCCCAAATGATTTGATATCCCAATGTACTATACTTCATTCATATGTTGCTCATTTTAACCTTAGTGAAGTGTATATTTAAATTCATACCTATATATAATCATTTAAAGCAACTACTACTCCAAGTTTTTAAGTCCTTCAACTCTAAAGACTAACTTGACACAATGACACATTACCAATCAACTTAATCTTCCTATATTCAATTACACGCTCATAATGATAAACAAATATAGTTTTGATTAGTAAAATTAATCCAATATGGCCCATATGTTGTAATAATTTTTATCTCATTACCCTTGATACCTTAACTCCATGGTTCAAAAATTATTTTTCCTCTTAGTGCTTATTACTTTTGTATTAATCAATCTTTCTAAGTCATGTTTATTGAGTTGAAGATTGTTTTAAGAGTTTTTTATATAAAAAACCTTGTTTTAATTATTCTAAAAGAGTTCAATAATGGGATAGTGATTTGTGATCCTCTCTAGTGGACAAATGGAGATGATCATGTGCTAAGGAAGATTTAAGATGGACATGACATATGTTAGTCATGGATATTAGCTTTAGCATAGAGTGAAAGTACATCTTTGAGTTAGTGTAAGAACATATGTATCATATGTAATATATTGACTTATTTTCGTGATCAAAATAATATTATATGTGTAAATTTTGAGTCAAAGTATTGTTAAAGATCATATGTTGAAGGTGAAGCACAGTAGTAGACTTGAGAAATGTTCTAATAGGTAAAAAACATCACACTCACACACTTTGGGTTTAAAGGAACTTCATCTTATAGTGTAGCAAAGTTGTGGAAACATTTTGAACTAGAACTATATTTTCGTTCATAAGAGATCGATCGCATATGATCAAATGATTGATTGGCCATGAATGTTGTTCGCAAGGTTCTCAAATATCTTAACCGAATGATCTCCTAGTGGATATATCAATTGGTATACAAATCAGATAATTACAATAGGTAAAACGATCAATCGCTATATGAATAGATCAATTGCACCTTGATTATTGGAGTATAGTAACCTAAATGAATTATCACTTTATGGAAGGATCGATTGGTCTACTATGGACATACTCTAGTAACCTTACTGATCTATCATTTTGGTAGAGAGATCGATCGATAGAGCAACTATGTTCAAACATAACAAAGAATGATCATTCGCCCTGTGGAATGATCAATTGCTTAAATGCGCAGTTACCTAAAATAGGCTATTAAGATTTGGTTTAGATTACTATTTAAGTTAAACTTTTTTAGCCAACTTAGGAAGCTATATAAAAGGTCTACAACGTGGGAAAGAGAGAGTGAAAGGCTTGGAAAACCTAGAGAAAAAGAGTGAAACTTTTCCAATGAGTTTGAGAGCAAATTAGCCTCCTTAACCATGTTCATATCAACCATAAACAAAAGAGTGATTTGAGTTGAGTGGTGTGGATGACTTGATGGGATTAAGTGTTTGTTGAAGAAAGTTGTTAAAGAAGATCAAAGGGAAATGTTGTTCATACTAAAGGGATATGTCATGAAGATCTAGATATGTCAGAAGCACAACAAAAGTTGAAGACCAAGCTGATGCCAGTAAATAACCAAGGAGTGATGATTCCAGAGTTTAGAGTGGTGTGAAATCTTGTGTGTTGATTAGTATGATTGATTTGCATGATTTCGGTAGACACATAAGAATTTGGCACACTAGCTAGTTAGGGGAAGATGCATCTTGTAACTTAATTACGAGTTAGAGGCAATTTATCTTTTCCAGTTAGTGTTCCACGCTTCTCACCCACAAACCAATAGTTAGTTGTTGGAAAGTAATTGTAAATGAAGGTGGCATTGTAAACTTGTCTTCTTAGTAAAATTCCTTACTAGATGAGTTCTTGTAGTTGTTCCAAAAGGGTTTTTATGTTTTGCTTTATTGATTTACTTTGATTCACAAATCTTTAGGTTTTGATTGATTAAGTTCCGCTGAAGCGCTTTATATAAATCAAGTAGTAATATTTCTTGAAGGTTTGTAATCTAATTAATTTTAGTATGAAAAGATTTGTGAACACTTAATGTGATGCAAACCCTTGGACAAACCTTTAATAGCATCAAGCTACCAACTTATTCAAATTTGAAATCAGTTGAGTTGTTTTATATTTCAAAATTTTCCATTTTTGGTCAAAAATAGCATTAAGGGAAAAAGCATCTTTTCCCACCTACGTACACGTCATCCTTGGGTGGAAATCCTATGAAAGTATGCCTTCGGTCCCAAAGATTAACCAACCTTTTTTATTAATGTTTTAGCGAGTAAATAATGTAGTATGAATTTATTTCTACACGAGGTCGACATACCTTAGGTGTAGAATACTCAAAATAAAATAATTTATCAAAATAGTTGATACGGAGTCACCCATTGGTCTTCAACCTTACTAGACCTTCTCAGTACCCACAACTTATCATAATGTTACCACAATTGAATCGCTAATTGGATAATAATATCTCAAGCTATTGTGACCTATCCTAAAGTACTACCATTGGGGCCCACATGCTAGTGGGATAGGTTTTAATTATATTATTATTTAATAAATGTATTTAGGTTAATAGGTTAATTAGGGTTATTAGCACTTTTCTTTTAATTAAGTTGTTGGGCCTTAGGCGCCTATTAGTGAGCCCATGAGTTATTTTGTTTAAGTGTAAGGGCTATGCCCTAATTTGATTAATTAATAAATAATATTGTCTGCCTCTCTTGTCTTCTACCCTTTGTCTCTCTCTCATTCATGGCGGCCACATCGCTCCCTCTCCCCTTTCTCAGCCACCTTGCCTCGCTCCCTTCCCCTTCCCCGACTACTAAGCCATTGTGGACACCGGTCTACAACACAATTATGGAAAAATTAAATAAGAATGACATGCATAAGTACATGTAATAAACTTAGATCAAACATAGATATGATTAATACCTTCAAAGTCAACAACATAAAGCATATGAATGAGAGATTACCCAAATCCATCGAAGAAATCAAAGATGTATATGAACTTCCATGTTTGAAACCTTAACTCATGCTCACGTATTTGCTCATACTTTGTAAAATCAAATTCAACTATATCTTAGGTCTCACATTTAATCTTGAGAACATATTGATCAACTATTTAAAACAATAAGTAATTCCTTGCCTTGGATGTCCAACATTCATGTGAGTTCTCATATCATGAGAAAACAAGGTACACTCTAAACTCAAAGCTAGTAATGTGATTGATTTATTGCAAAATTTTTAAGATCCCTAAATCCTGAACTGATTTATTTAATTTTATTTAATTGTTATTGTGTGGTTTAATGTTAATTTGGCCAGTTTTGATTTATTTTCGAATTTAAGGTGGTTAACAATGGTTTTAATCAAATTTTCTTCACTTTGATGATTTTTATGTTAATATAAGGCAATACAAGAATTTTTATAAAGGTGGATTTTTGTAAAGCTTTTGATAAATTGCATTGGGGATTTCATTTTATTTGTTCTAAAAAACTTGGCTTTTTATAACAGATGGATCTTATGGCCATTAACATAAATTAGAAGAAGAATCATGTCTAACCGTCTATTATAAATAAACAAATAGGCATCATAACCTAGCAGGCCAATATTGCCAAGATAAGCACTAAGTTTGTGATACCATGCATGGGGGACTTGCTTAAGTCCATATAAGGTCATATGAGTACACGATAAGAGATCATTTTGCTGAGTAAGAAAGATGATGGTGGTATTGCCGTGTCATCTATCACACGATCATTGAAGCAGCAGTTGTGAGAACCATCTCTGTGTGGTCGTGGGATCGTGAGCATGCTTAGTCTTTCTTTCGTGTTTCTACGAATACGATATGCAATTGCAGTGTGTTTGTAAAAGACGACTTGTGTGGATATCATGTGGTTAACAACACAATGACTTACTTCTTAAATACAGAGAAATGGCAACCGCAAGCTGCCACCAAAGCGAAGAAGAAGGTTGGTCCGAAGTTGTAAAGGACCGTAATAACTGGAATTTTGTCAAAAATAAATGCAGAATTCAAGGAACAAGCACGGGAGGTCATGCATCAACCACGGTGTGTCGTGGATCCACCCCATGAGGCGGAAGAACAACCACGGGATGTTGAAGAACAACCCAGGGAGGTAGGGGAAATCATTGTTAGTATAGAGAGATATTGGTAAGTCTACTCTATTGAGTTTTGAGAGTATAAAGCTTTACTTTGGCTACATGCTTTAAATATTAATTCAATTAGTCAAAGGTGTAGAAGAATTCACAACACAACACACACAAGAGCTTGAGGAGTTGTAACAAAGTTCTTCATTAAGGATTGATCAAAGAAACTTAAAGGGAGATCAATAATTAAAGTAGTCTTTGATTGAGTTGCTAGAAGGAGGCGAAGATGGGACACTAAGAGGGAAAACTTTAAGGTTTTGACAGAGGGAGAAACTTGAAAGCCAGCAATGAAAAGGATTGAATAAAGAAAAGATGTTTTTTGTTGTGTCAATTCAAGAGGTTGGTTGGCTGTTAGCAAGTTCTTGTTTGCTAGTGCATTGATTTGGCCTTGTGAGGTTGTCCTGGTTTTTTACCCTAGTTGGGGTTTTTCGCATTAAATCCATGTGTGATCTTGCATGCTTTATGATTTGATTGCTTGATAGCTTGATCATGAGAGCACTTAAGCATTAGGTTTTTACAGTTTCTGCTTTATAAAAAATATTCTTGTGCATAGAAGTTAGAACTCTTAATTCTTATTTGTCTAAGTACTAGTTTTAGAAGCAATCTAGTAATTCACTATTCTTTTCTTGATGGATATTAAACTTTCAGGTTTTCTATGTAAAGATTCTTGCGTATTTGCTTGGTAATTTGATTGCAAATTTTTGTTAGAATACATGAGAATTATGCAAGTTAAATTAGAACAAAATCTAGTTTATTTTAATTTCGAAAGGAGAGCTAAATCTTATAACTCAATTGCAGGTTAGAGGGACTTCATGTTTTCCTGTTTGTGTTTTCCACACATATTGACTAAAAACCAACAAGGAAGAACTTTTTATTTTTAAGATTATGCATGAGAGCTTAATCATGATAGTTTCCATAATAACAATGATTGATTTCTAGATTCTTTTGAGAACAATGTGAAAATTATCATAATTATGGGTTTCTATGATTTAATGAATGTGGATTCCTATGCCCTAGTATTTTATTTATTTAATATTTTAATTATTTTACATTGCTTCCTTATCCTAGATTTAAACTTTAGATCTTTGATATAAATAGTTTTATTGCTTTTAATTTTTTAGTGGTTTTGTCAATTACTTTAGTCAAGTTAATCATTTTATATTTCTTAACTAGTTAGGGTTAGACTAAATTAGATTAAATTTAGTTTCTGAAACATCAAGTCTTTGTGGAATCAATATTCGATTTAGCCACTTGTCTACTATAGATTCGTGCACTTGTAAATAACATTTAAAATTTAACAACAAGAACTGATTGATGTTTTGGGGGATTTTTTTGGGTTGAAATCTAGTGACTAATAACTGGCATGCCAGTGAACCTAGTCAAATGGTGAGCGACGGGTACATAAGTGCATCTACTTGAGAGTGTAGAAGGGTTGTGGGCCACTTCTATGAGTTTATGTTTTTTGTTATATTTTAGTCTATTTCTAACAAAAAAGGAGATATGTAAGTATATATTTGGTCGTACATAATGTGTTGGCTTATTTCAATGATCAAAACAATGTCAATGATATGTAAATTTGAGTATTGCTAAAGATTTCAAGGTGAAGATGAAGCAGATCGGAAGACTCAAGAAGTATTTTTGATAGATAAAACATGCATACACATCACACATACACTCCCTTGAGAGTGATGTGAATGTTATATTATAATGTAGGAGAGTGTATAAGACAAATGGATAGAAATTCATAAAAGATTGTGATTTTGTTCATAAGCTATCCATTACTCATGAAAGCCCAATCAATCGGCCTTGAATAATTTTTATAAGATTTTCTAAAAATTAAACAACCTATTGCCATGTGGTGAGAGATTAGAACTGGTTTTGTATGATTCCAAAATAGTGAATGATCGATCGTTATTCAGAATGATCGATCAATTACAAGCCTGCATTCAAACAATATAGAAAACTATTGATCACTTTGTGGAACAATTTGTCAGTCAAACATTGAGTTTCTACAAATAGGGCATTTTGTGTGTAATTTGTTACCTATTGAAGGTGCAACTCATCAACCGACTTGGGGTTCTATAAAAAAGGGTTTTGGACATGGTAAAGGAGAGATGAAGCCTTCAGAACCCTAGAGAAAAGTGTTAAAGTTCTCTAATAAGTTGAAAAGTGAGAGAGCTTCTGTGACTATGAGATTTTGAGTGAAACATCAAATTAGTCTTCTAAATTCATGTCTATTCCTTAACTTCATGAATTACTTGAAAGAAAAAGTTCCACATATACTTGATGGACAAAGGTTTCATGCTAAAATGACTTGCAATAAATATCAGGATCTTTCATAAGCAACAAGGAGGACAAACTAAGATTGATGCAAGTAAACTTATAATGTGGTGACACAAAGTTTAGAGTGGTGTGGAAGCCAACGAGTAAAAAAAAAGATGAACTTTTTTCTTTGTAAACTGGCAATTCTATATTTTGTTTACCATAGTGCATTAATTATGATGGACAATGTGCCTTGATTTTTCCCAATGAGGGTTTCCATGTAAAATTTTCTTATGTCTTAACATATAAAGTTTTGTTTTCGGTTTTTTTATAAGAGATGATAGATAGATTGATATATATATATATATATATATATATATATATATATATATATATATATATATATATATATATATTTATTTATTTATTTATTTATTTATTTATTTATTTATTTATTTTTAAGTAAAATTTCACTTTATTGAAAATCAAAAGAGGTGATTAATTTCACTTTATGGAAGAGGTTTAAGCAGATCTATTTGTTGGTGAGTGTGCATAATAATCACAGGTTACAAGGCTTTTCTAATCAATTCCAAAGTCTTAGTTAAGTCAAGGTCAAGATAGATAGAGTTGATTTAAATATAAAAGCTAAAAATTAATGCATTAAAAGTCAAATGAGTTGTATTTTTTTTTTTGCACACACACACATTTAGAAATGATAAAGAGTATCATGTGAGAATGTGAGAAATAGATTGGTAAAAAATCACACAAGTCAATGATTTTGTTAATCAACAATTGATCAGGCTTGATCTAGTGATCGATCCATCTTGAATGTGAATTAGTATTATTTCTAGTAAGTGTTCAGATCAATTGACAACTACTAGTGATTGATCAGAAGCAATATGTCATATTCCAATACATGGAATGATTGATCAACACTACCTAGTGAGTGATCAATTATTTGGTATTTGGAGTCCAATACAATGAACGATCAATTGGCATTGTAGAGCAATCAATCACACATTGTAGAAAATTTCAAATTTAGGACTTCCTATGAAAATTTATTTACAACTAAAATAGAAACACCTAACTTGACTTAGAACCCTATTTAAACACATATGGACGATGAATTTAAATAGAGAAGATTAGTTCCTTGAGATGTTTGATGGTGTAGTGTGCTTTATTATTGTGAGGAAAAATTGAGTAAATTTTCTACAAAAAATCATTTATTCACCTTTGAGTTGTGAGTGTATTTATCAAAAGGAAAGCAAGAACTTGATTCATAATTATTCTATGAATGAAATGAGTGTGAATGAAATGAGTGAGCTGCAAGTTGGCTGACTACACAAATCACAAGCCATCATCAAACACCAATTTCTACAGGAGGTTGAACATTGAAGATGAAGATGGTGCTAGATCAAGATGAACATTGATGCAAGCTTAAGTAGGAGAAAGGAGGAGATTGTACTAAAAGATGAAGAACAAGATGAGGTTCATAAGTACAAATGACTTTGGTAGCCATAGGAAGTCTAGATAAGGAATTTTAGTAGATGGTAATGTTGGAGTCTTTGTAAGGTTCTATATCTTTTTAGTGTATTGTTAATCGATCAATGGTTAGTTGCATGGTTTTTCCGGGTGGGTTTCCATGTTAAAAATATCTTACGTACTTTAATTTTTGTGTGATTGATTACATAGAAGTTTAAATTCATACAAATTTAAAGGCCACATTTTGTAGTCCTTAATAAATTTTTTAGACTAGAGGCACTGTAGTAATCTTCAAGTGAAGAATATTAAACTCACATGCATATGTGTGCACATGACTGACACTTGGCCTCTACAGCTCTACCACAAGGAGAATATCTTAACATCAAGAAGAGAATTTTCTTATTTACTTTTGCTAATCTTGCTTTGTTTCCTATCTAGGGCTAGGGTAATCTCCCTCCTCAAGATCCTAAATGGAAAGTTTCCCTCCATGTGAAAAGTAACTTTTAGATTAAAAGGCATGCCAAGTCTAAAATTTGAATCATCTTCATGGGTTTAGTTAGGTAGGCTACTCATAGTGAGCTTTGAGTGATAAACCACTTCGAGCTCATAGAAGTCTTTGGTCTAGCACTCTTGACATGTGTAATTATGTACAACTAGTTTGGGGCATCTATATGCTCCCTCCGTCCCACTTTAAGTGGCCGAATTGGAAAAATAAAATATTTAAGCCAACTTAATCTCCACTAGTATTTGGTTACCAAACTTAATTCACATGGTACTGTCTATTTTGCTTTTTGGATAGGACTTGTGAGTACGGAGCATGTGATAGCATAGTGACACTTATGTATTTCCATCAATTTGGGGAAGGGAGCTAAAAAGACATCACATGATGACCCATCAAAGTGCAAACTCCATTTGTCCTATATTAATAGCTACATTTGAAAATGTAGTAGTTTTTATTGAATAGTGAAACTCACATATAAGAAAACAAAAAATAAACTTATGATACTCTTTTTTGAGTGCCCAACCACTTAAATTTTAAAAAATAGAACGAACAAACTTTTTGACAAATAGAGCTATTAATTTAATATTGAGGGAGTGTTTAATACAAGGCATCTTTTAAAAAAAATTGCAGCCTATCAATAAAAAAAAGCTACCAACAACAATTGTTAATTACATTTTATGAACTTGTGGTGGTGCTAAGCTAGGGCAACAGAGGAGCTTGGTGAAGGGAGGGTGTAGGATGGATGCCTGCCCATTTAGAAATACACCTCGACCCTGCTCCAAAACTTTCTTTACATCATATGCAGCTGAAAGAAGAAGGAAGATGATCAAGAAGATGCAATAGGGGTGTTAACGAGTCAAGTATCGCATAGCTTTACATTTTTTTCGGTTTGAGCTTGAAACTTCAATTTCGAGTTTGAGTCAAGTCTAGCTGCTTTAAATTATGATCATTGCTTGGATTTATAATTGTTGTCCCAGAGGTATTTAGAGAAAAAAATACTAATACAAACATGGTCAAAAAGAGGTCCAATGTATTAGGATTAGAAAACTAAATGAACAAGTTTTAGTAAATCTTGATCTCCTAATCTAGACAATTAGTGCAGAATAGAGGGAATAAAACTCTATGAAAATGGTTTTAGTTCTCATAAGACATTCTATCTATTTCCTATAACAAAAAACTTGAAATAGTTATATCTTAAAAAAAGAAAAAATGATATATTTTATAAAAAGAGTTTAAATTTGGGAGACATGAAATCTATATATAGTGTTAATATATGTATGTATATATCTTAAAAAATAATATGCATAATGTTAGTTCAAAATTTTCTTGGGCTTCAAGCAGAGTTGAGCTGAACACAAGTATGTGTGAGTATGGTTTGACTAACTTCGAGTTTGAGCTCAAACGCGAGTCGAGCCAAATCAAACTTTCAAACTTACTTTAGTACTACCAGATATTCACTACATAATTTCAACATCGGATTTTGCAATTTTTTCTTTTGTAGTACCTTGATGTCACGAATTAAGTCTGATATTAATAAAGTTCTATGACTGGCATATCAAATAATTCCATCGAATTGAGATTATTGTATGTGTGATTTGGGGTACTCATTTACCAATTTATTTAACATGCCTAATATTCAGACCTCGCAACCGGGCTTCACAAAGATTTCACCCTTAGCAATAGCTATAAGATCGATAGATCGATGGCCTTGAATGTGTAGCATCCTAAAAATTTACTCCCTCCATCCTATATTAAGTGTCCAATAAAATTAAAATTAAGAAATGTGAAAATTACTTAAGACCATAAAAAGACAAAATTAATCTAACTTGAATTTTTCTAACCCTAACTAATTTAGATTCTTACGCTCCTCCTACTATGGTAAAAAGTATATTAGAAGCAAGGTTTCTACTTACAACGAGATAACACCGGTGACCGTGTCTTAAAACGTGAGCGTGCTGACGTAAAAAACATGGGTGTACATATATCTGGGCTCACCTTTTGGATGAAACCAGATAATCTAAGCATTACTTTTGTTTTGTAACTAATCTTAGCGTTACTGATTAGACACCAAGTACATTCCTCAAACACGCCGTCTTAGAAGTAATTAAGGCTAAAGGAGTAGTCGGTTCAAACGATAATCCCGAAGTTAATCAAGCAAGCATGCCAAAAGGGAAGAGAAGACAGCCATTGGCTCCGTGGAATCTTCTCATCCTGTTGGGCAGAAGCCTACAAATCTTTCCCACCGCATGTACATGTTAGAGAGCTCTTCTGGCCTCCCTCACATGGCGCCCGAGCCGTCCTCCTGCCAGGTACTCTTCTCCAGCGACAAGCACTTTGCAATCCAGGGCCAGATTTTGATGTTCGTCGTAGTGACCCTCTTTGCTCTATTCATCTTTTCTCTCCTCCTTTGGCTTTACCTTCGGCGGGGTCGCAAGCCTGCCGGCGACGAGTCTGACCTCGGTTTGCAGATTCCCGGCCCGGCGGCTGAAGGCATCAAGGGGCGAGCGGATGGTCATTGTTCGAGCTAATGTTGAACAATATTTTGGTGGTGATATTGTAAGTCTCTTCTAAACATATTATATTTGAGACCATCAAGTAGTAGTCGTTGTAGCAGACTTCCCTTTTTCAATTAAGGCAGGAAAAAATAATTTGTTTGAGATGTTGGATGACAATATGAAGAGATCAATCCAAGGAGAAGTATGCAATCACGTTTCATGTGAATTGTTCATTAATTTTACTGACTTAGATATCGTCTGTATTTGTCAAAAAAAAAGAAAAAAAAATATCAAGTCTGTATGAGTGGCTTTGTCCTTGATATATTTTCTTCAAGACTTGTGATACCCTTTAATGAGATCTAAAGATGAAGATGGTCAGCTTTCAGCAGATATTTTCTCTTAGGTTCTGTCTTTTTCCATGCATGGTTGTAAAAATGTAATTGGGCTCTATATTCCCTCAAAAAGTTTTAAAGAAGTCAGTCACATGAACATGTACTTGGCCAGCTTTTATGAATTTAGAAGTCACAAGAGGGACTTCTAGTCTTCTCTTCTAAGGGAGATCGTTTCTTGTCAAGGAGAAGTGGATGTTATCTTAAGAAGCTCTACGAAGTCGGGTAAATGAATCTGGGAAGCTTTTAGCAGGTTGGAAGTTTAGGGGCAGAAAATTAGGAAACACAAATCATCAATTCTTAGATCTGGCAGATTTATAAGCTTAAAATAGATCACCTCCCCAAGCTAAGAGATATGGCTGCCAGTTGACTTGTTACACTTCTTGCTTGTAGGGAACGGTTGCCATTTACAGACAGTTCAACAAGATAGGAAAAGGACTGCTATTGGGGACCAGAGATTTTGTTTTTCTTCCACGGTCACCCTGCCCAGGTTTTGTCTATCAGGTGCAAAACTCCAAACGGATATGCTGGGATTAATTTATTCTTGGTCCAGAGAATCAAGATAGAAGGATACAAAGTAAACATTAAAGTAGAATTGTGGGTGAGATGAATTCCTGGAACATGGACTAAAGTCCATGGGAGGCAAAGCCTTCCCAGTCTGGCAGTTTATGCTGTTTCTATGTGGCGTCACCACTGTAATCACGACAGAGTACTTCACGTTCTGAGCTAAAGAGGACAGGAAGATAGCTTGTCTTTTCACAACATTTATTTCTTTTCATAACTTCATTGAAAAAAAAGAATGACATTTTCCTTTTCTACAATAAAAAACTTTATTTTTTTTGCTAACTACGAAAAAAGGTTTTCCATCACAACGGCTAAGTGTCTAAGGATGGGCAAGTAAGCCACGGCATATCATTTGTTTGATAGCGAATTAGTTCCTTAATTTTGTGAATGTTGACATGATTTCACACGTTTCTATCGAAATTATGGTTTGATGCAAAATTTTAACGGAATAAAAAATCCCATTTCAATCAATTGAATGCCCAATTTTATCGAATTTTCAAATATCTTTGCAAGGACATTCAGTCAATTTCGTCGATTTTGCAAAATAGTCCTCTCTTAATGGTTTTTCAGTTGATTCTCATTTGCCATATACTCATAGCATTTCATTCCATTCAACGGAATTGAAGCATTCAACTACAAAATTAATTCTAATTTGTCTCAATTCTACAATAATTAAATATGTCGAATCTACACTTCAATTCAATATCTTAACAACTCCTTGAAAATACAAGCGTTGCTAAGAGAGGTCCCGGTGGATGCACTTACAACGACCCTGAACCCTTTTCTTGAGAGTTAAAGCATTGATTTATGTGTGATGTGGCCTCATTGAGCCGATCTCTCTTTTTGTATGCAATGCTCAAAATTTCTTTCTTTTTTTTATTTAGAATGTATGCACCTCAATAATCTCCTCAACGCCCTCCCCTTTTTCTTATAAATTCACAGGAAGTTTATGAGGTTATTGTGCTACTAAGAAGATTATTTGGGTGCATATAAATATATTCTTTTATTTTATAATAAATATATGAGTTTTTAGGACCCGAGTAAAAGGGGAGGAGAAACTATTGTTTTAAAAAATTGTATCCTACCGCAAATCTCTTTGGCCTTGCACAACTCATTATACCGGGTGGGTGAAATATTGGGGTATAATTCCGGATGGGTAATTAAAGGAGTAGGCGCTTGAACTCAGATTCTTTTCTTCCCCATGCCATCCCACTAATATCCAGCTGGTTTTCTTTTAAAAATTTTATGGCATATATTCTATGTTCATATAATTTCTCTAAAAATAAGGGTGAATATGTTTATAAAAGTTATGGGCCCAGCTCTGCTAGGAGTTGTTCCATCAGTGGTCTTCCTAGTGAGATGCAGGATGTGACAAACTCATGATAATGTTAGAAGGATGATGGTAATTAGGGCTGTTAACGAGCTGAGCTAGCTCGTTGAGCAGGCCCAGCTTGGCTTGGCTCGAATTAAGCTCGAATCAAACTTAATTTGAGCTCGAATAGGTTTGAGCCGAATTCGAGCAAATCCCTGTTCAACTCGACTCGGCTCGAATAAAACTCAAACTTGACGCTACTCGGCTCGAACTCGAATATAATTTTAAAATTATATATAAATAATTTATATAAAATAAATAATACATATATATATATATACATATTTTATATAAACATAATTATTAATTTAAATATATATTCATGAGATACTCCCCACATTTTAGATTAATAGCTCCATTTGAATAGTTCATTTTAAAAAATCTAATAGAGCTATTAATCTAGGACAGATGGAATACGCAAAATGACATATAATCGCATATATATGTCAATACTATGTATCATATATGATATATGAGACTCGTTTATATGAGCCAAGGCTCACTCACGATTGTATGAGCATCGATGTCATTCATCCTCATATTATGATCCAACAATACACATAACTTAGGAAGCATATTAGTTTTTGTCTTCTTGCACCCTTCGATCTCGATCTGATGGCTCATGATTCCTTGGCTCACGCAGACGTACGTGAGCCTAAACTCATAAACAAATTCCGTGATATATATTCACGTTAAATTGTAATGGATATATAATTTATATATATATGATATATATATTTTATAAAAATAAAAATATAGGAGACACAAACACTAATATACTCATTTTGTCCCAAATTAATATATTTATTTGATTTTTGAAGATGAACTAAAATTAGTTTAATTGAAAAACCAAATGGAGCTATAAGTATATGATGGAGGGTCAACAAGATATCACTCTAATATACTTAAAAATACTTCTAAAAGAAGCATGACATTAGGGGACCAACCTTAGTTTAGAAAAGAATGATTAGATATTCTTTTAAACGTTGAAGCATGACACTGAAACTATCCTCATCTTACAAAATGTATATCTTTTTACATGTACTTTAGAATTTTTTCAAAGCATATTAAGGCTAAAGAATAGTTCTTTATTAGTGATTTATAAGCATGTAAAGAAAAGAAAACACGAAGACGTAGATAACAATATTGCTTAAATGTGTTTTTATCTTTTGCATCTTTTTTAGTGATTATATGTACATAAAGTGAGGAAAATAGTAATGATGCATTTTTTAGCATATGTAACTAAAGCTTATTTGTCATAGTTTTCGTCTTTCATAGTAACTATAGTTAAATGTTTAAGGTGTAGTCGTAATACTTTTTGAAGTATATTTATTAATATTTAATACTAAAAACATATTAGTATGTGTAATACTTCATATACTTTAGATTTTTATATAGATTATTTTTATTTTTTTAGTTCGAGCCTAGACTCATGATTCACTTAATCAAGTTCAAGCTCGAGCCAAGCTTTGGATTTCTAATTTGAGCCGAGCTTGAGCTGAGCTCGAGCCGAGCTTCAACAATTCGAGCTCGAGCTATAAAAGCCTAATACTCAGCTTGTTGACACCCCTAATTGCAACTCAGTCATAATTAATTATTTTTTTACTTCTTGTTTAAGTGTTTATTTCGATGTCAACTTTTAAAAGAGTTTTTTTCATATTACCTGGCCGAAGAAATGAATATTTTATATTCCCTAATTTTTTTACAAAAATGCAATTGAATCACAACTTACACGATACTAGATAAATTTTAGACATAAATGCCCCTAGGTGAGGATTTATGGTTTTATATCGTGAAAGCCTGTTACACTATCACATTCACAAACGGCCCATCCAATTGGCGATTTCCACAGGCCGATCAGTGAGAAGCGAATGCAGAGTGTAAGTTCTGATTTTTGACTCATCACTACAACAAAATGTACTATTAGGAACACTTTTATTAGTGAAGCAACACAAAGCGTCACTAAAAACTACTACTTGCAACACTTATAAAAACGTCGCACAAAATTTAACTATTAACGACATTTTTTATAAAGCATTGTTAATAGCACAACTATTAGAGGTGCTTTATAAAAAACATCGCTAATAGTTGTGCTATTAGCAACACTTTATAAAATCGTCACTAAAAGTTATATATTTTAAATAAAAAATAAAAAAAATAAAACTATTAGTGACGCTTTTTATAAAGCATCACCAATAGTTTTAATACTAGTGACACATTTATAAAAACGACACTAATAGTTATGCTATTAGCGATGTTTAACAAAAAATGTCACTAATAGTTATAAATTTAAAATAAAAAACCAAAAATTTAGCGGCACTTTTTAAAAAGCGTCATAAATAGTATTAATAATAGCAATGCTTTAGTAAAAGTGTCGCTAATAGTTGTATTATTAGCATCGCTTTTAAGAAAGCATTGCAAATAAAATAATTTTTTTTAAATATTAAGCTTGCTAGCGACACTTTGTTAAAAGTGGCACTAATAGTACAACTATTAGTGACATTTTTAATAAAGCGTCTCTACTAACTCTAATATTAGCGACACTTTTTTAAAATCATCGCTAATAGCTTTATTAATTAATTTTATTTAATAAATAATTATATAATAAATAAATATTAAAAAATTATAAAATAATTTTCTCAAATATAATATATTTTATTTAATATTTATTATTTTTATATATAATAAAATAATAAATAAAATTCCCCTACTTTATCCCCACTCTTCCTTAGAGTTAGGGGCTCACGTTTATACGCGTAAGTGTGAGAGATATATCGAAAGAGGAGAAAGAGAGAGAAAGGAGTGAAGAGAGAAGAGAGAAGAGAAAGAGACGAGAGAGGGGGGGAGAGATCTAGAGAAGAGAGTGGAGAGAGAAGAGAGAGCGAGAGTAGATAGAGAGAGAGTGCAGAGAGAGAGGAGAGAGAGTGAGGAGAGAGAGGGTAGAGAGATAGGAGAGAGAGTGAAGAGGAGAGAGAAGAGCGAGAGGAGACAAAGTGAAGATGAGAGAGGGGGAAAATTAATTTATATTTGTTTGGGATTTTTATTATATTATTATATGTTAAAAATAATAAAAATAAAAATTATTAGCGCTGGTGAAATTGCGTTGTTAATATATTTTATTTAAATTTTTATATTAATTTTAAAATATAATTTATAAGAAAAGAGAGAGTGAAGATAGAGAGGGTAGAGAGAGAAAAGAAGAAGAGAGATGAGAGAGAGTGCATAGAGAGAGAAGTGGAGAAAGAGAAGAGGAGAGAGGGTAGAGAGTGAGAGTGAGGAAGAGAGAGAGAAGAGTGAGGAGGGTAGAGAGAGATGAGAGAAAATGAGAGGGCGGAAGAAATTAATTTATTTTTTTGGGATTTTTTTATTATATTTTAAAAATAACAAAAAACTTTAAAATAAAATATATTAGCGCCAATAAAATTGTGTTGTTAATATATCTTATTTAAATAAAAGGGAGAGAGTGAAGAGAGAGAGAAGAGAGGAAAAGAGAGGAGAGAGAGTGCATAGAGAGAGAGAGGAGAGCGATTGCATAGAGAGAGAGTGAAGAGGAGAGAGAGGACAAAGAGAAGAGAGAGTGAAGAGAGTGTAACAACCTGACCTAAGCCGGGCCCACAAAAAACACTAATAGAAATTTTCTCTTTTCTTTGAGCCAGGAATCATTGTCTATGTGCGAGAGGTACAACGTTCATCTATGCACTATGAAGCTTTAAGGCTTCCCCGTACGTAGACTTAGGTTGTAACGAGCATTTACACACAACAAAGCTTCATAGTTCATCGTGTGTAAACAGAATTAAAACATATATTTATAATGATTTGGATCGGGCCAACATTGCCTTACCGTTGGTTGCCTACGTACGTATTGGATATTATTCCAATATGATCGGATCCGAACGTAGTTCTGCCTAATGGCTACTACATACAACAAGCATCACAAAATCATATACGTATAACATACATATCTCCGAATATTTAATCGGAAGTATACAAAAACTCGTCATATATCAGAGTCAAGCGGAAGTTAACAAATTAACGTAATCGTCTCGCTCTACCACATAGCGGGATCAAAATCACATACACTTGTCTCGCTCCTATTACTGAGTTGAGACTGAGCACATCACCCGGCTCGCTCTATCACTAAGCCGAGACCGGACAAACACATCACTCGTCTCGTTCTACCCTAGAGCGAGACAACACACATCATGGCATATGAGCACACATCAAGGCATATAAGCACACATCATGGCATATGAGTATACATCATGGCATATAAGTACACATCATGGCATATGAGCATACATCAAGGCATATAAGTATACATCATGGCATATGAGCACACATCATGGCATATGAGCACACACCACGGCATATGAACATACATCAAGGCATATAAGTATACATCATGGCGTATGAGCACACATCATGGCATATGAGTACACATCATGGCATAAAGGCACATAGCACAACAAGCATAAAAATCGTAGCATAACACACATCATAACTTAGCACATGCTATACTATAATTACAACGGAAGATCAGAATTGCTTACTTCCATCATAACTCGTACGGTATGGGTATCTACAGACAGAACCCTGTCTTACTCCGGGTGTCTTTTTTTCTTATTTTGGTGTTCGGGTAAGGCCTCGCTTAGTCTCGGAGTATTTCCTCCTTATAAGATTATCAACTTAGAAAATGGAACCCTCCATCGTGTAGAATACCTTCGATTTAGTCAAGAATGCCTCTTGAATCGACTAAATCGGAGTTGGGATGGCCAGAAATAGGGAAAACAAAGTTGGTCGGTACGGGTAGAACCTTTCCTTGTCTTGGGGTGTTTCCTCTTCATACGATCGCCAACTCAGAAAACGGAACCCTCCATCGCGTAGAGCATACTCGATTTAGTCAAGAATGCCTCTTGAATCGACTAAATCAGAGTTAGGATGGCCAGAAATAGAGAAAAGGAAGTTGGTCGATGTTTGAAGGTAATGGGCAGAGCCTCTCTTTGTCATGGGGCGTTTTCTCATCATACGGTCTCCAACTCGAAGAACGGACCACTCCATTGCGTAGAGCATACTTGATTTAGTAGGAAACGAGTCTTGAACGGCCTTAATCGGCCTCAAAACGGTCAAAAACGGAGGAAAGGAAGTTCTGGATCAATGAAGGAATGAAATGGGGTATTTATAGACCCCCGAGCCGCCGAAACCGCTGTGCCGCGCTGCCAAAACCGGTGGTGCCACTGTTTCGGTGGCAGCGCCCGCCAAAAATGCGCTCGCTAGCGATAACACGTGGCACGGGTCGCGCCCGCGCATTACGCAGGTCACGCTCATGTTCCGCGGTGCCCGCCGAAACGCCGCGCTGCGCCAACTTTCTTTTTTCTTTGATTTTATTTTTATACTCAAAAATACAAACGCGCACAACTTCCTACCCCAGATTTGGACTTGCGCGTTCTACATACCGTTGGACTCGTATCGACGAGACCTTTGATACCAACCCACTTAAAGCAATAAATCGTGCTCTTTCTAAGTGGATCCCACCTATTTTCCACGCTCCTCAATGTCGTAACTTCCGGTCCCAACCTCTGTTTTGCCCATTCTTTGATTCGTTACGCTCGTTTCTTCAAGCTCTACTCAATTATAGAGGTTTAATCCATTAAAAATCTCTAAAATTTATCCCAAAATTATTGAATTAGGCCTAACCCTTCAAGTTAGACGTAATCAAAAAGCGAGGTGTTACAAAGAGAGAGGAGAGAGAGGGTAGAGAGAGATGAGAGAGAGAGGGTAGAGATAGTGGAGAGAGAGAGGAGAGAGAGAGAGTGACGAGAGAGGGTAGAGAGAGAATAGAGAGATATAGAAGAGAGAATGAAAAGAGAGAGAAGAAGAGAGAGGGCAGAGAGAGTGTGTAGAGAGAGAAAGGAGAGAGAGAATTGAGAGAGAGGGAGGGAAAAGAGAAATTTAAAAAAACTAAAATAAGCCCATTAGCAACGCTTCGTAAAGAGCATCTCTATTAGGTTTAGTATTTGCGACGCTTATAGTTAAGCATCACAAGTACCTGGATTAATAGCGACATTCTAATAAGCGTCACTAATACATTTTAAAAAAAAAATTATACTATTAGCGATGCTCATGAAAGAGCATCACTATTAGTTAGAGTAGTTGCGACGCTTAAAACTAAGCGTCACAACTACTTTAACTAAAACTGATGCTCTTCCATGAGCGTCACTAATACTGTTGTTTATTAAAAAAAATATACTATTAGCGACGTTCAATGCAGAGCATCGCTATTAGTTAAAGTATTTGCAACACTTAGGTTTAAGTGTTGCAACTACTCTAACTAATAGCGATGCCGCTAATAGTGTAAATTTTTTTTTAAAAACCTGAGTATTAACGACGCTCACTAGAGAGCATCACTATTAATCTAGATACTTGCCACGCGTAAGTATTAGCATCGCAAATACTAAACCTAATAGCGATGCTCGTTACGCAGCGTTGCTAATAGGATTATTTTAGTTTTTTAAAATTTTCCTCTCTCTACACCCTCTCTCTCATCATCTACCCCTCTCTCTCATCCTCTCCTCTCTCTTTCTCATCCTTTCCTTCTCTCTACCCTCCCTCTCTCTCTCACTCTCTCTACCCTCACTCTCTCTATCTCTCTCTTCTCTTCTCTCTCTACCCCTCTCCCTCTGTCTACCCTCTCTCTCGACCCCTCTCTCTCCTCTCTCACTACCCCTCTCATTTCTCTCTCTCTCCTCCCTCTATCCTCTCTCTCCTCTCTCCCTATCTCTTTCCACTCTCTCTCTCTACACACTCTCTCCCTCTCAACCCACTCTCTCTTCTCTCTATCTCTCTTCCCTTTTTGCAATGCTTCCTATTGAAGCGTAACAAAGAGAGGAGCGCAGGAAAAATTTCCCCATGTAGGCAAAATTGTCCCACCTTATATTAAGAGCTACCTCGGCGCTGGTGTAAGGTCCCTAATTTTTCTATGATTTTTTGGGATTTTCCTGCTATTTTTCTGGTCATTTTCGGCGGGAAAATGTGACGCTTCGGCGTATTCATATTTATGTATACATACCCCATATTTATACCCGTAGAGTTGGGTGTGGGGCTTGGTCGCGGGCCTCGCTGCGCACTTACAGCGTGAAGTTTGGAGCTATAATGCGTAACCGGTGGGTGAACGCGTATTAGGGACATAAATATAAAAATTACAAAGAATGAATAGTTAAAATCGACTTAAAAGTTGATACAGTAAGTTTCGTTCCAGAAACTCACAGAAGAAAAACGACGATGTCCAGAGAGAAAAGGGAGAAACCCGAGCCCATTTTCGGTCGCTCTGTTCTCCCTCCTCCATCGTTGGATTCCACCAGTTTTTGTCAGGATCTGCTTTGCTTCACCGCCACGAGTCCGTAGGTACCGGCTATGACCACCGCCACGGCTTCTTTGCTCTTCCACGAGGTACCAAACCTTTTTTCGGGTTTTTCTCTCCTTCAATCCCGTTTTTGAACTGTGGGTGTACGATTTTAACATCATTTGCAGCCGCTCTCAACTAGACTTATGTTTAGTTGGCTGCTAGGAACCCATAGGCACTGGCTAGAGCCGCCGCCATGCTTTCTTCGCTCCGTGGTGAGCTACCGGTACTTTAGTCGGGTTTTGTTTCTAATCTTTTATCTCACTGTCCGTGGGATTTTTTTTGGACGCTGGCGTGTTTTTGGTCATCGTCTGGTCACCGGTAGGACTCCATCCAGCCTACCTCAACCCGGTGTCAGTAGGGGTTTACCGTTTTCGACCCCACCTCGCCCCTATTGCCTTGCTCCGCCCGATTAGACGCTTTGGGTGTGTCTCGGGTCATTGGCAACGGTGAGCCGTGGGCCGTTTGGCCATCGTGGGCTTTGCCCCGGCTCGGCGACAGTGAGGGTCAACCCCACTTGGCCCGATTGTTCTTCCGCTCAGAATGGGCCGCTTGCCATTTGCCCTATACCGTACGAGATGCACAGCCTCCCGCACCATGGGTTTTGGTTGTGGGTGGCTATCGGCGATGTCGCCGCTTTGATTAGCCATAGCTAGGGCCTTGGCCCTGTTGGCTTTTGTGGGCCTTGGGTTGCCCCCTTTCATCCCTCTCCCCCGCCCCTTTGGGTCGCATGTGCATGTGGCCACGCATGTGCTTTTGGGTTTAGGCGCTGCATTTGCGCCGCCTAACTATCAGTCGGCTTTGCCACCGAGTGGAGTTGACCACTAGAGCCTCCACGACCTCTCCTCTGTCCTTGATTGTTGCCCCATGCTCTCCGCCTATATGTGGGCCTTTGTTGATGTGAAATCATCGCCGTTGGGTGCTGTCCACGGCCGATTTTGACGTCTTGTGGCCGGCTGAGCACGTTTTAGCCACCGGCCGATCTTCAGTGAGTACACCCTCGACATCTGGTCACACCGCCACATATGTTGGCTTGACTTTTCTCCCAGCCACCCTAGTGTGCCATCGTGGATCGCGGGTTTTACCGCATTGATTTCTAACACCCTGTTTGGCCATGACTAGTTTCGGCGCTTCCTAAAATCCTCGGGACAGCAGCTCTCTTAGCCAGGTAACAGTTTTGACTGCCAACTCCGCCGTCGACGCCGCCATCGTCGTGTGCTCGCCACCGAACGTCACGATTACGAGGTAGGGGAGCTTTGAACTCGAAATTTCATGATAGCATGCTTGAATGAGTAGTAGCATGCTAGGATTGCACGTTGTGCATAAAGCATGATTATATGGTATATTTATATACATATGGCATGCACATGAGCTGTAAGTGCGGTTGATGTATGTGTAATACGGGTGCTAAGTATGATTGATATGCATGAGATGTATGCACGTTTTATGGATGTGGATTATGTATGCGCTAGCGATGGCTAGCAATGGCTAGCAAATATGTCAGTATGCTACGCATGGATTATGCATGTGCTAGTGATGACTAGCGTGCATGTTTGGAGTATGTATGTATGCATGTGCTAGTGATGGCTAGCATGCATGTTTGAAGTATGTATGAATGTGTGCGCATGTGCTAGTGATGGCTAGCGTGTATGTTTGACGTATGTATGCATGTGCTAGTGATGGCTAGCGTGTATGTTTGATGTATGTATGCACTAGTGATGGCTAGTGAGCATGTTTGTAAGTTACGTATGTATGACCGTATGTGTATGTTATACATATGTGTGAGACATACGTATGTATGATGGCTTTTTGCCTATGATATGGATATGTGTAAGTGTATGTGGGCAGAGGTATGGGCGATGGACAGTAAGAGGCGACAGAGGTTTTGTCTGGATTTGGATATGGATGTGTAAGCGTATGACAGATGACAGAGGATATGGGTATGACGGGCAGGGATTAGAATGGATCGGTTTGGGTTGGATTGTATGTTGGGCGTTTGTCAGACAGTAAGAGTGTGCATAATTGTACAAGCATAACGTACAGATTATGAAGTGAAAAGTAAGTATAATAAGGGAGATATAAGTAAGAGGGTGACAACTAGGTTGGTTCTGAGGAGCTTCATTTGAGGATGTCAGTGTAAGATGGTTGGCCATAAGGTGGATGGCGAAGTATGTAAGACCGTAAGGATTTTGTGTACGATGAGTTTTGTCCATGATGTGGACATGTAAGTGAAGTCTGCTGCTTTGACGAACTAGGGTTTCGATCGGGCTCGGCTTCGGTTTGATCAGTCGAGGACTGTGAGTTGTTTGGCATAATTGTACCGCATAATGTACTTAATTCAAACTTGAATTATAAGCACAGCTAATGATAGCGTTGTGAGTTTGAGACCTGAGGGTTCGACGGATTAAGTTCCGTGTTTGAGCTAGCTGATAATGAGTCGGCCAAGCATTTCTCATGTCTTGCCATGGTGTTTATCCTGCGGGATGTTGTCTGTGTGCTGTATAGAGCACTGGACGTCTAATGCTTTGCTGAGAGCGACGTATGTTTCTAATTTGGTTTGCATGCTGTATAAGCCCAAACGTTTGATGCTCTGTTGAGAGTGATGTACGTTTCTGACTTTGTCTGTGTGTTGTATGAAGCCCAGACGTTTGATGCTCTGTTGAGAGCAAAGTATGTTTTCGATTTGGTCTGTGTGTTGTGTAAGCCCAGACGTTTGATGCTCTGTTGAGAGCGTTGTATGTTTCCGCCCAAGAGTGGCACTGTATGTTTCTACCCAAGTGGCACTGTATGTTTTCTGCCCAAGAGTGGCAATGGCACTATAAGACCCATTATGGTGGGCAATTCTTTGGCACTATAAGACCCATTATGGTGGGCAACTGTATGACCCCTTATGTGTGGGTGTTTATGTTTGCGCGCTCAGGTAAGTAGTATCATAGATCTACTCTTACCTGTTTGATCCAGTGCCCCATGAGCATTGGTGTTTCTTACCTTCGAAAAAGTCCATGACGTCTAGTCACTCCCCGGAGGTTAAGGTGTTGCCCCAGTGGCATTCTTTTCCATTTCGACGCTGGAGCTTATTAGTTGTAATGAGCTTCAGTGGTTGTTGATATGTGTACAATTATGAGTATGAGCACGACTGTAAGCGTATGTGTATGAGCACGATTGTAAGCGTATGTGTATGAGCACGACTGTAAGAGTATGTGTATGAGTACGACTGTATGAGTGTGAGCACGACTGTAAGCGTATGAGTATGAGCTAGACTGTAAGAGTATGTGTATGAGTACGATTGTAAGAGTATGTTTCTGAGTAAGACAGTAAGTGTGATTTTGTGTAAGCTGTATGAGTAAGGTCATACAAGTATGATTATACGAGTAAGGTCGTACAAATATGTGTAAGCTGTATGAGTAAGCATACGGTGGGACGAGTAAGTTTGTAAGACCCTGAATAAGGGTGTTTGTGTAAGTTTAATCTGATGGTATGATTTTGGCACAATGGTGCCTTTGGTATGAATTTGGTACAATGATGCATTTGGTATGACTTTGGCACGATGGTGCATTTGGTATGTTTGTATGCGTATGAGCATGATATTGATATGCCTATCTGCTTCATGTTTGAGTTGCATGAACGCGTGTATTTATGAACTTATTGAGTTCACCGTTTGGGTTTTCCCCTACTGGGTATTTTCCTACTGAGTATGAAAATACTCACCCTACTATTTTTAGCCCCGTTGCACGGGAGGTTTTGCAGGTTGTGCGGAGAGCTCCTGGAGATGGATGCTCATTTTAGTGGTGGATTGATTCCCGTTGACTCAGGTATATGCTTCACTCACTGTGAGTTTAATTGTGCCACGATCCAATGTATTGGGTGAGATGAGACACTAAGATGTTTATTCTGGACTTTCATTTGGATTAGTCTGTGGATTGTTATGGGACTTGCACTCAGGGATGCCTGGGAGGGATTTGTATTTAAAGTCTATGATCATAGCAATTTAGTCGTACGTGTGTTTTCGAGTAGCGCCTGATGATATTTGCTTTAGCCCTACGATGTTTGACCGTATGATGAAAATATTTAGATGGAAAATGGATATTTACTATTTTAAATTATAAACTGTTTTTATCAGGTTTTGATTTCGTCATTTTTCCTCCGATTTACAGACGTTATATTGCAAAAATTTTCCATGAATTTTAAGGAAAATGTGTGAAAAATCTCGGGCGTTACAGCTGGTAATCGGTGCTCCTCGTCATTGATGAACCCAAACGCCCTCCCCTTCATCCAGCATGTCCAGCCTCCCGGTGCTAGTGCTCGCCATCGGTGATGAACCCAAAGATAATGTTCACCTCCCGAAGGCACCCCCACCGCGATGCCCTGCCCTCCATTGGTGTCTTTGAGGGAGCAGAGGCTTGATGAGACGACGAAGCACCAACCAGATGGCATCGACATGTGCCTGGATGCGCTATGCCAGGAGGGAGGTGCCCTGGAGCCGCCCTCCCCTTGCCACCTTCCATTTCCTCCTTCCCCCTCCTCGCCTTCTCTCTGCCCCCTATTGTCATGCCCGAGGTTTTTCCTTACATTTAATTGAAAATCTTACAAATAATTTATTTCAAAATATGGATGTAAATCAAATGAACCAACAAAACTCAAAATGTGTGAAAACAGTTTTCATAAATTAATTCAACATACGACCAAACTAAAATTCTCAGGTGTGACCCGAAACAAAACACATAAGTAAAACTTGCCATGGCCATGGTCTTTAAAAACAAATACATCCCAAGCTTTTCTGAGTACAAGTTCTTTAACAGTCTATGTTCTGATTCATATATAGATACACAAGTCAAAAAAAAATAATACATTTATCTCTCACCTTAAATAATACAAGAAAGCATGGCACCAAAATCCACATAACCTCACTACGAATTCGCTGCACTCCAGGTCGAGGAAGAATTGTCCACCATGGGGAAAAATCTAGTCTCAAACAGCTATCGATCAACCTGCAAAAGATTCTAGACCAAGGGGCTAAAAAGATAGGGTGAGTATTTTCATACTCAATAGGAAAATACCTAGTAGGGGAAAAATAAATCAATGAACTCCGTAAGTTCATATATAGATGCTTCCATGCAATCACACATGAAACAAATAGAATAAAAAGTATAAATATGGTCACACATACAAATCATCATACAAACCGAACTTACATTTACTCATATATCATGCTCTTACACTTACACTCTGAATCAGTCTTATCAGCTTACTCGTACAAACGTACACTTACACTTACAACATACACATACTCGTACGACCTTATTCATACGAACTCACTTGTACGACCTTACTCGTACAATCTTACTCTTACACATATATGTACTTTTACATCTCCCTTAGAAGCTTACACTTACACTTACGCTTATGCTTACACTTATGCTTACTGTCTAAATCAAAGTCTCACAAACTTACTTGTACAACTTACTCAAAATCTGAAACATATAACTTACTCTTACTATCGTACACATATTACCGACAACTGAAGCTCATTATAATTAATAAGCTCCAGCGTTGGAAAGG
This sequence comes from Saururus chinensis, assembly GCA_035235625.1. Taxonomy (NCBI): domain Eukaryota; kingdom Viridiplantae; phylum Streptophyta; class Magnoliopsida; order Piperales; family Saururaceae; genus Saururus; species Saururus chinensis. The sequence continues at coordinate 30,134,256 of CP141142.1, forward strand.
AAGGGAATGCCACTGGGGCATCACCTTAACCTTCGGGGAACAACTAGACACCATGGACTTTTCCAAAGGCAAGGCACACCTATGCTCATGGGGCACAAGATCAAACAGGTAAGAGCAGATCCATGATACTACTTACCTGAGTATGCAAATGCCCACTCTCTGGGGCCATACAGTGCCAACAAGGGCCATACAATGCCAACTAAGGGCGGAAGACATATAGTGCCACTCTTGGGCAGGAACATACAGTGCCATATGTAGGCAAAAAACATACAGTTCCCATGAAGGGCGGAAACTTATAGCGCTCTCAATAGAGCATCAAACGTATGGGCCAAAATACAGCACCAAGACTAAATCCCGCAAGAAAACACCATGGCTAGACTAGAAAGGATGCTCAGTCGCTTACTTATCGACTGGCACAAAACGGAACTTAATCCATCGAAACCCTCAGTCTCAACCTCACAACGTTATCAAATTAGGGTTACTTACCATTCAAGTTTATATTAGGTAACTTATGTATATACAATTATGCTCAAAACGACTTCTGTCTTACATTCTTCAGCCAACAAGGCTAGAAATATGCCCATTAAGAAGTTCCAATCCACAAAGGTAGCATTCTTTCCTTAACTCATCCCCCACCCTTACACTTACAAATCTCAGCACAGCCTTAAACTCGAATTTCAAACTAATAATCTTACTATCATACACTTATGACCTTACATCTTACACCAACCGCCTTGAAACTAAATCATCTTACTCGAACTCCTCAAATGACACCCTTTGACTTAAGTCCCGACATCATACCCTTACTAATTCCTTACTCATTATTTTTTTGTTACAATTCATATTACGTACATTATGCGGTACAATTATGTAGTCCACATTCACTAATTCACAATCCCCCAAAGACATTAAGAACCCTAAATCTTCCAAATCATTACCTCACTTAGGTCTTCTGCTCACTGCTCCAATGTACTACCCAACTCAATCCAAGCCAATTCTTCAATCTCATCAAATCCAACCTTCGACAGCCCATCTTACATCTTTCCTCGCCTGTCATACCATCACAATTTTTATGTCGTAGCCTACGAAGCACCCTTTCAACAAACTTACAAACAAACGCACGTACTCGTGCTCATTGACCACACATATTTATCACATACTCAAATCACACACATATAATTCACCAATTACTTATTGTCATTCCTTTAGTCCTCAATAACATATGCATGATTCACATATATAAAGCATGCTCATTTAATTAGCAATATCATGCAAACATTAAATTATAAACTCCTAGCATGCTACTACACAATCAAAGTATGCTATAATGAAATTATGAGTTCAAGGTCCCCTACCTCGTAATCCATAGGAGTTTGATGGTGAGCAAACGACGGTGGCGGCATCGATAGCGGAATAGGCAGCCAAAAGCATCACATTGAGAGAGTTGTTGTGTCCCGAGGATTTTCAAAGATGCTGGAATTAATCTCGATAATGTTAGATTAATTTCACTCGAAGCCAAAGGCTTGGATGCACTAAGGTAGCTGGACACAAGGTCGTGCCACTAGAAATAGCAAAAGCGACCACAAAATGGGGGTTGACTGATTGGGGGTCGGCCAATGGTTGAAAACACATGTTGGCCACAACGTTAAAATAGACTGCGAACTATCTCTAGCGGTAACAATTCTGCATTGTCTAAGCCTCACAACATGGCGGAGGACTTAGTTGCCTACTCACGAACATAAGGGAGGCAGAGGAAGGCTTTAATAGCCATATTGCCTAGTGGTAGTGTCGTTCCATAAACACACATTGAGGCACTAAGGCCTGGCATAGGTGGCCGACAAAGGCGGTGTTATTTCTAAACCTACCCATAACCAATTTATTGTATGGACGATCGTGCATCAAGCACGGCTTACAATGGAAGATATGGTACGACATCGGTCGAACCTTCGATGGACCGAGTTTAATGGCTGACTGTGTTACTTCCGCTTGGAAGGATATGAATTCGATGACTCTTTCCTCGTATGTTCCGGGTTGTGTGTAATAGAAGTGGGGGTGCAAAGGTAAATTCAGGCTAGAAGTGCTGGCCCTAGCCGTCACTGGGTCGGGGCAGAGCCCATGTTGGTTGGACATGTAGCACAAGTTCACACAATATCAAGCTAGACATGTTGGTTGGGGTTGGAGCGGGGTCCATCAATGACAATTAGAGATGTGCCCCAGAGTTTAGGGCATTTGGTGTGTGCGGATGACATGCAGAGGAGGCCGGAAGCTAAGCCCCTTGCTGATATAGGTCAAGCCGACATTTGTAGTTGTTTGCTAGTTGATGCCTGGCAGCAGAACACCCGGTCAAAGAAACAAAGAGACCTAATTTAACTGGGGCGACAGTATACCAAGTTGGGGTGTAGATCGGTGGGGCCAGGGGCCGAACTTGGAATATGGCGGTGATTCAGTAATCACAAACCGCTGCGAGCTGGATGGACACCGATCGGTGCTCGTCTGAAGTCTAATGGTGGCGAATTGACACCACTAGACTGAAACTGTGTCTTAGACTAAGCAGAACAATGGGGCCGAAGAGAGGAGAATGGGCGCAAGAGTTCGTCGTCGGCCTGAGGCGGAGCTGGCGACGGTGAGCCGGAACTCCTCCGACTATTCACAACCACAGAAAACCAAAAGGGAAACAAACACGATCTGACCAGATTAGAAAATAGCGGAAGGAGGGGTGCCGGACCGGGGGAGGCGGCGGTTCAGTCCAAGGCGGCGGCCTTGTTGTCGCCAGACTAGGGGAAGGCCAAAGGCCAGTCACGGTGTCCGGCCACCGGCGGCAAAACCGGTGGCTGCAACACACAGATAGTAAAAACAATAGGGCTGCGGAGTTTTACCAAATGTCGGCGAAGGAGAGGCGGAGAGGCTGAGGGAGGCAGCAGCCAGACCAGAGGTGGCGGCCTTGCCATTGCTGGGCCAGCTTAGGCCGAAGGCCAGCCAATGGCGGCCAGCAGCTTGCGGCACCGCTGGTGACCACATCACACAGAAACGAACACAAAAAGAACAAGGCAGTGGCGTTTTACCTCACGCTGGCACTGGAGGCTGGGAGACCGGGATGACGGTAGCCGGAGGTCACAGTGGCCAGGGCGGCAGTTTGTAAGCCATGCAATGATGGAGGTGGCGGATCAGGTAAAAACGGTAGTCCACGGACCGAAATGGGGCGGAAGCAAAAGTGCGGCGACGGATGGCGACGAGGCCAGGACGGTGGTGGCTGGAGGTTGCTCTGGCCAGGGGGAACTATGGTGGCGAGTTGGTGGCCATGCAGGCGGTGACGACGGCGGATCCAGTGAAACCATCCCAAATTGGTCACTGGGCCGAAAACGGGAAAGAGGGAGAGGGGCAGCGGTTGTTGGCAGGGCTAGGCCAAGAAGGCGGCAGCGGCGTCACCAGACCGTGGCCGGGCGGGCGGAAGCCGGCGGCCACTGGCGGCGCCGTCTCCGGCCTCATACAGTGAAGGGCTGCCCCCCCTTCACTGTTCCAAATGCGAGTTGGGCGTGACTCAATGCGCCCGATTCGCCTTATATTTTTTTATTATTTTTTTCCATTTGCTTCTGTTCTCACACGTCCCATCCATTTTTCGCGCTGAAAATTTTTGTGATGCGTCGAGGCCCATGACCTATGATTAAACACCACTCCCGACTCTTACATTCGTGAATATTACAAATACGGATACACTGAAGCATAAAATTTATTTATCGAAAATACGACCAGAAACTGCAGAACATTATAGAAATTGCAAAAAATAGCAGAAAAATGTAGAAAAAAATTAGGGATATTACACCTATAGATTGCACCCCCACCCCCTCCTCCACTAGACGAGGAGATGATCAAGGGGGCGGTGCCGGCTCTGCCCTCGAATTTTGACGGCACCCCCAAAGCCCCCCACCATTTCCTCCTCCCCCCTCCTCGCCTTCTCTCTACCCCCTGCAGATTGCACCCCCACCCCCTCCTCCGCCGGAGGAGGAGGTGATTGAGGGGGCGAAGCTTCCCTTTCCTCTTCCTCCCCCCTCCCTCTTCCTCCTCCCCCAACTGCTTCTTTGTCCAGTGCGCCCCATCCCCCCTTCCGATTGTGATCTTGATTTCACCTCCCGATTTTGGTAGAGTTTCTAGAAGGCCTTAGGTACATCGTTGCATCCTAGCTCAGCCTATCATCCCCAGACCGATGGGCAATCCCACTTTTAGGGTTTGAAATAGAGATTAAAAATAATATTTTTAATGAAGTAAATAAAGAATCCATTTGGGGGAAAATTGGAATGAGAGAGATTAAGAGAACATTTGGAAGATTAGGGCTTAAAACATACCTAAATTGGTTTCCCTCTTTGGCAATGGGGATTAGGGAACCTCTTAGACTCTTAGTACAGCTCTTTCCCAATTAGGAAATAGGCTATGACTTTCCTTATATAGTAAGCTATTGGGGTACAAATATAAATTATTGGGCTATAAATAATATTTAGTGCCCTAAGTGGCTAATTTAGCTTATTTTAAAGCTAAAAACGAATTTAAAAATTCTGAAAATCATTAACATAAAATAAGTGAAGTTGTGATCTCATGTGAGACACTCACCGTCCAAATGTGGACGTGGGGCCCATGGTGGGGTCTATGCCCTAAATTTATGAAAAATTCCCACAAAATCCTAAAAGTAGAATAAATCAAGTTTGATAATTACAACCCATAGAAATGAAATTGAAACTTGTTAAAACATCATTACTAACCCTTAACCCTAAAATCAAGTAAAACCGGTAAATTCAAGCAAAACCACACAATAACATACAATTAGATCAAAATTAAACCAGGTTTAAGGTTAGAGATCTTACATCTTCCCCTCTAGTGCGCCCCATCCCCCCCACTTCTACTACCGCCCCCCGTCCTTGGCCTCCACCCCCTCCCAACTACCGAAGGAGAAGGAATCAAGAGGCGGGAATTTTTTTTCTAATTTTTTTTACTTTTAGCGATGCTTTGTAAAGCGTTGCTAATGTTCTTTATTTATTTATTTTAACAATTATATATTATTAATGACAGATAGTTTAACGTTGCTAATAATTCATTATTAGTGATGCTTGTTTAAATTACAATTTTTTTTATTTTATTAGCGACGTTTGTTAAAACGTCGCTAATAACTGATCATTAGCGACAGATAGCAAACATCGCTAACAACATTTTTTATATTTTTTAAAAATATGTTAACTTATTAGAGACACTCTGGTAAGCGTCGCTAACAAAGATTATTAGCGACGCTTGACAATATGTCTCTAATAATCTATTATTAGAGATGTTTTGCCGAGCGTTGCTAATAATCTATCATTAGCGACACTTATTATTAAAAAATCACTAATAATCTATTATTAGCGACACTTTTCAGAGTGTCGGAAAAAAACTAATATTAGTGTCTAAAAAATATGACATCGCTAATGTCACACTATTAGTAATGCTTTTAGATAAGCATTGCTAATGAGCAGTTGCGACGTGACTAATATTGACTAATAATCATTCAACACTTTGGGGACTATTAGCGAAGCTTAAAAAATTTCTAATATCTTTTTTTGTTGTAGTGCATCCTACCAAAAATTTATAAAAACTAACAGTCGATTTCTAAAGTGCGACAAGTGAGACACAAAAAAACTCCGCAACGTCCGGTTTTTGTTGTTTCCGACAGGCAATCTTCAAATTTTCTTCCCCGAAGCAAGTTTCAACCATGAAGTGAGGTTCAGTTATACCAATGTGATCCTGATAAGGCAGTGAACTTTGGTGAAAATCACCAACCAATCGATGGGTTAATCCGGCAAAGATCGATTTCGTGGTAAGGGCTTTCTCTAGCTCTAAATCTTAGGTTCGTATACATGATTGTTCATATATTGTGTTATGGAACACACGACATAGTACTTTCATCTCCTCAGTAGATTGTCATGTTAGCAAGTATATGATATTTACTATATCATGTTATCGAGAATATGATATACAATATCGAGATGTCCTCGTATCGTGTATGCGTAGCATATATAACATGTTATTAATAACATGATATTCGGAAGACGACATTAGATTGTTGTGCTATCATGTCTGAGAAGGCATTATATCATATAACTGATAACACGATCTATAAATTTAGAATGTATTTGTATGTTAGTTACATAATGTGAATCAATGCAACTCTTTGATTTTGGTCACAAACCATTGTTGATATTCATATGTAAACATCTTTTACAGATGAAGAGCTACAAGAATACAATCAAATGGCAAAATCAGTGAAGGCTTCAGAAGAGAAGAAGAAGCGAATTTATGGGAGGAGACCGGGTCTAGGAACTAATAGTTTCCCCGCTATACTTAGACTATCAAAAGACCTTGTTGAATCGAGGCCTCGATGCAAAGCAAGCTTGGAGGAGACTGAGTTCTACCTAGTATACGATTGTGAGCCAATCATTTTCTCTAAGCAGCTCCTGGACATTATGATAGGTGAGTGCTTGGATGACTCACAAGAAGCTTGGATGACTCACAAGAAGTTTTCAACATTCGGGGCAAAATACTACCCCTTGATCAAAGGTTTGAGTGAGAAAGGGAACCCGTTGAAGTTGGATAGTGGCGACGGGAAGGCTACACAAGGCAAGGGGCACTTCTTCAAAAGGTTCTTTGCAGGGAAGTGGCCGGAGAAGAATCTCATCGAAGAAATTTTGAAAGAAGTGGCAGACAACCGATGGATTGTCTGCGACGAGGACTTAGCACAGTTGGCCATTGTGCACATGGGGGTCCTCATTTTATTCACATAGAGCAATGGATCTGTCTGCCCATCTTTGTGTGACTTCATAGATGATCTGATAGTTGTGGCGAGGTACAATTAGGCTGGAGCCATGCATGACATGTTGATTCAAGGCATATCATCAACCCACTGAAACAATAGGATTAGACAAGTTGGGCACTCTGCCACAACTAGAATTCTCGTTGGGGCTCCATTTGTGCTATAGGTAAATGTCATATTATCCATAACATGATTGCTACGATGAGCGTAGTATAGATAACAAGACATCATATAAACACTTTAGGTAAATTGTCTTTTTAATCACATGATAGTGTTTGTATCGTGTTTATGATAACAATATATGTAACATGATAGTGCATGCATCGTGTTATCGATAAGACAATAAAGTACTATATCATGTATATTCAATCACATGATGTAAGCATTTTGTGTAATCAATAACACGATGAGTTTAATAAATGTGATATCCATTACATGACATAAATGACATATGATCACTATTAACAAGATTGTTTTGCCTTGCCCACGTAGGTGTGGTTTTTTTAGCACACTTCTATATGTGTTCCAAGTTCTCCTCCATATAGGCCCAAGTGCAAGAGATGGCTTGTGTTTACACAACTGATGACGGAAATGGAGAAGGCCACTATACTTGACTCAGCCAATGAAATATCGAGGAAGAAGTTGTTGCCTCATCACAAGATGAGGAAGTGGTATGAAGAGATGCTCGTGCGGCTCAAGGTAGATTCACAAGTTGTTATGCAAATAACTCCAATTGCTAAAGAGGCCCACTTGATCAATGGCCAAAGGCCAGCCCCGAAGGCGAAGAAGGAGGCTGCGCATACCACAATACAGAGCAAAAAGGTTCCTATTCAAGCACATCGTGGCCAGATGTCAGGGCAATCCCAATCTGGCAAAGACGTCATTGAGAGCTTCGTCATGCCATTGGATGTCATGACTGTGATTGTTGTTGTGGTATTGGAGAAGGCCATCTTGTATGTGGAGTGGGGTTGGAGCACCAACAATGTGCAAGTTGCTCTCCAGAGGATTAAAATTGCTCTCGATGTGGCAATGAGCTTAATCGAATAAATGCAGCCCCCACATGAACCCCCTCAACTGGAGATCCGACATGCAACAAGCCCTCCGCCAACAACCAAAGGAGAGATGTTGGTTCGGGTCAAGGCTAGAGCTTCCAAATCAAGTGAAGCTATTCACCAATTCGCTCGTCAAGAGGAAAGAAAATATGTCCCTCAGTCTATCGATGAGGATTCATTTTACGTAAGTATATATTCGATAACACGTCATTTTCTATTATCGTGTTAGTTTTGAGGTCATCGTGTCATCGATAACACACAAACATACATTATTGTTTTATATGAAAATGATATGGTAGTGGTCGTGTGATCAATAACATGACCATGTATATTAACGTATTTGTTTTAATATGATAAAAGGAAATGTTGTGTCATCAATAAAACATATTTTTTGTCTATTGTGTATTTACTCATACGAATTGTTACATGTACTATGCAGAGAAAACGGAGCCGAAAGATGGCTCCCGAAAGAAGAAGAAGGGTCCGAAGGTTGAAAGGATCGTAATGTTGTAGACTGGTGTCCACAATGGACTAGCAACCAGGGAAGAGAGTGGCGCAAGATGGCCGGGAAAGGGGAGAGGAAGCAGTATGGCCGCCGGCGTGGAGGGAGAGGAAAGGGGACAAGACAAGAGAGTAAATAATTCATTCACTAATCAACTTAGGGCATAGCCCTTACACTTAAATAGATGAACTAGTGGGCTCACTAAAACAAGCCTAAAAGCCCACAAAACATTATTAAATAGAAATAATAGTAAAATCCCTAATAATTAAGAACAACTAATAAACTCTAAGCAACATTATGGCCTAAGTGCCCTTATTAAACAATAACATAATTAAAACCTATTCGACAAGCATGTGGGCCCCGATGGTAGACCCTTGGACGGTCACAACACGTAATCACCAGATTCCTCAGGAAAATTAACGAGGAAGTTCAATCCCAGAAGGAGGAAATGATACAATCCTGGGAGGAAAAATTCAAGGTCGTATTGACACAATGTATTGTATACATGGAAAGCTGTATCGATATGAATGACAGTATTGATGACTATGGATACAGGTACATGCCGATGATACGCTTGGTACGTGCCGAAACGGGCATAAACCATTTTATAAACATAAAAATTATTATAACTAATAATATATCATTATAATACTTCCTTTAGTGCATAATAAGACCGTAGAATGTCATATCAACCAATACAGGTATTCTAAAATTAGTTCATTTGGAACCATATGCTATTATTCTCTCTGTCCCATACAAAGTATTGCTCCCTCTTTCCCATATTAAGTGCTCTAAAATTAGTTTATTTTAAAACAAAATAATATGCTTAATATGAGTCAAAGTTATATGTTTAAATAAATGCATAATTGTGGAGCACTATATGTAAAAAAATAATTATGTAAATTGTATGGACCTACCCATATTGATCTCATATAACTTTTAAAATATTGTTTTTAATATAACAAAAACTTAAACTTTCAAAGAATTTGGGTTTGAATTGTGTTTTTGTTTTTAAGAACAAAATTTTAAATTTTTTTCAAAGAAAAAGTTATTTTCCAAATAAATAATATTTTTAAAATTAAAAAGTATTTTTTATACTATATTGATATGTATCGGCTGTATCAATATGGTATGACCGATACATATCAATTTTTGGTGTGGGGTACCCATATTGGTCTCAACCAATATGGGGTACATATTGGTTGATATTGGGTCGTATCGACCGATACAGCCTTCCATGATAGTATGTCATGTTATCAATAATACTAATATATTGTTGATGATTTTAGGTCATAGATGTCTTCAGCCAACTTCTGGAGGAGCACAATATTAGATATCCCATACTTTATCCCAACTATTTTTTCTGGAGATTTTCAATCCAGCCTACTACAATATTGGGATGCAACATGACAAGGAGGATATGCACCCCAAAATTATTGACAACTTGATGAAGAAGTTGAATGTTAACACTGAGAGTGGTTTCATTCTGATCTACGTCACCAATCATTTTCTTCTGCTAATTGCCCGATACAGGGAGAAGAGGTTTAGGTGGTATAACCCACTAAAGGGTGACCACAAGCACCACTTTGCAGAGGTAGACCATATTTAGAAACATGTTGCCACATAAATGGAGAGGGTCCTACAAAGGGTGCAACAAAGTGGCCATTAACGAAGATCAAAAAAATCCCATATCAAGAGACAAATGAAGACTGTTTTGTGTTCCACATGTATTATGTAGCAAAGCTGGCCAGAGGAATCCTTCAACCAGATTTTACCTAAATGGAGATCACAAATTTGGTCAGGCCTCATATTTGTGCGGCAATTCCTTGTGGGCAAATCGATCATGAATTCGATCTAGATTCGGATGAAATGTAATATGTTTTTTCTGGGCCTCTATGAGATTGCTCAATTTATAAAGTTCACTCAATTGTTTTAATTTCATTCAATATCATGTAATCTATGGTAGCCGATCGTGTAATCAACTACACGACTTTACATCAGTTGTGTAACTCCTAACACGAACTCATGCTTAGTCGTCTAACATTGGATACATATTGTGTAATTAGCACAAAGCATATATGTAAGTCATGTCACAATAACACGAAGACATGTTAAGTCGTCTAAGATAGGTTATAGCTCATGTAAACAACAACACACCAAAACGTATTTCATGTCATCGATCATATGACTGTTCATTAGATCGTGTAATCTATGGTAGCCGATCCTGTAATCAACTACACGACTTGATGTATGTCATGTTAGGATAAAGACGATCATCCAATTGGTCGTGTAATTCTGAAAACACGAAGATCATACACCATCTTTCTCATAATACACATTATGCATGGAATCTTCAGCGTTTGTCTCCTGGAGGGTTTGTGTTACACCTAAGCTATTGATTCAACAAATTGAGGCAAAGCTTAGAGTTATATTACTTGGAAGTGCACAAGTGGGTGTAGTCTTACAAGGTCGAATCCACAAGGATTGCCTTTATGTGACTATCACAATGATTACAAATTAAGAGGAGTAAAGAAAGATTAAGAAAGAAAAAGTAGAAGAGTTTTGAGGTAATAAAGAGTTAAGAAATCAATAAGATAAAATACTAAGGTATTAAGGATCATTGTAACATCTAGTAATGTTCTTCATATATCATGTTATCTCAGTTAGAATTGAACGGAGATTCTATTTAACCAAAAGATATGAACATTAAAAACAAAAATAAAGATAAAAATACTTTGGATAGATGAAGGATCAATGAGAATTGTTTCTTCAAGAGTTTTATATATCAAAACTACAAAAGATCAAGAAAGAGAGCCTTCAAGAATCTTATGTGTTAAAATCACAAAGAAACAAGAAGATAAACAATATTAAATAACCATCACCTCAAATAATCAATACTTACTTAAAACCATCGATGAAACATGAATATCCATTTGATTATTACAGATTACCTCTAGCATTAGCTAAAGAGCTTAGAAAGCCATTAAAATCAAACTAAAAATCAAAAATACAAAAGAAGAGAAGAAAAATAGGAGAAGGGAGCTCTAAAAAGGAGGGGATGATGCATTTTTCACATCCACCCTTCTATTTATAAGAGTAGAAGGGGTTGCTTCAAAGGGGAAGGTCTAATTATATCCCTTAATTACATCCTGATTGTTTGCTTGATTGGTTACTTCTTTGGCAATGATTAGATTCTAAATCAATCAAATAAATCAATGATTTATTCAGTAAATAAGTATCTTTAAGTCTTCATTTAGTTATCCAATCAGCTTCATTATCTTTCCTTATGTATATTAATCACAACTAGTGAAATGATCCTCCATGTGTTAGCATCAAGTTAGTTAACTAGCTATCCCTTTGCATATCATCTTTGACCCATATATCTTCAGAATTATAAATTGCTTCCTGAAATAATGATTATAGATACAAAAGTCTTATTTCTAATTCCACCAGAATCATATCAATCTGAATTTTATATGGAAAGGCATGACAGAAATACTAAAAATCTGTCAATCTGTCTGAAACAGCTTCTTCCCGATTTTGGTTCTCTTAATGCAAATTTGAAATCCAATGGGTCCACAAGGTTGTGTTCGTCCATTCCATGAATATTTAGACCATTAGGAGCCTATTTTTTACTTTTAGATAGCTTTAAGTAGTTGGTCTTTACTTCCTCTTCCACTTGGATCTTATTGAAGCCCATTTTGACATGTAAACACAACGGAGGCCCAATTCACCTATTCAAGATATAAATAGCCCAAATAAGAAATTAATTAATACAAAATAGGATTGTAATTTAATATTTGAAAACATTTAATTGAACATTATTTCAATGCATCAGTTTGTAGGCATTGCTCTACCACCAACTACAAGGGAAGGTTTAGACACAGTCAATACAATAGACAATGAAAGTTGAATTTATCTTTAGAAGATCATACACCATGTGTCTCTTTGACCATAGCCTGGCGAGCCATTAGGTAAATGCAATTAGACAATCGGGACATTAAAACAACTCTAGATTATGAGTCCACCTCCTTAGAGGTGGATGAGGACTACACCAGTCTACTCATCCACGTCTGAGGGTGATGAGCCATGATTGGGTGTTATTTCAATGTCCAGATGGCCCCCACATTTTTCCCTGATGACTTATCATGTTGTGCTCATGGAGACAGATGGTGTTTAATCCATCCCGGCGGTGAAGTTTTGTGGGCGAGCATTCTCCCAGTAGTGGGTGCCGAATGGTAACTTGATGTAACAGGGGGTGTTGATTTATAATTGCCTATTCGGAAATAGATGTGTTGAAAATTGGTGATGACTCCTTGCAAATTAGTGATTTGGACTTATGGAGGCTACGCTAGAAATTGGATTGACTCTTCGGTAAATAATGATGTCAAAAATTGGAGTCAATATTTAGACATTGTTTGTTTATTTAATGTTATGATCTTGTTATCGATATTCCGACGTTAATGATATCGTGTAATTGGTGACACGTAGTGTAGGAAAAATATAATATTCATTGAAAGTCTTTTCTCATCATATAATTGGTAACATGTAAACCCTTTGGCCGTCTTTCGGATTACACAATATTTATACAACATAGAATGTTTACAAACAAAAAATCAAAATATCGTGTTATCGACATCACGATCCTTAACTAGGTTGTGCTATCGATAAGACATTGCATAAACAAAATCATGTTTCTAAAAATAGGACTGTACAACAGCATTCCTCTAATCAGCTAAAAAGGGGGGAAGGCAACCCCAATCAGCGTTTCTCTTCCTTATGCCATTTTCATACTCTTTTGTTTGTCCTCCTTCGGCTTGTACTTGGACCATCAGCCACATTCAGAGGGGTCTTATTGTGTGCTGGTACAACATGTGCGGTTGTGACCCAACCACCAGCATGCTCCACATTTGCATGGAGCTTTGACCTTTGGTTGCGATTATTCAGTTTTTCTGTGGACGCCCTTGCTGCTTGAGTGGGATAGGTAGGTTGAATGTAGGAAAAACTCTAGTCGGTGCCCACTAGTGCCTATCTATCGTTGGGTATAAAGGCTCTTGATATATCATTGTATATGTTTATGTGGAGTATAATTTTTCATAGTAGTCAGACACATAGAAGTGTTTATTATGATCAATTGATGCAATTGCATGTTTACATGATAACCCTAGATGTTTAAACTTTTCACATATGCGGCTACATTCGACCAAATTGACAACATCATGTTTAATGAATATCATGTGAATGAGAACACGATAACTGATCAATGTTGTGTTATCGAAAACACGACCCGTCAACATTATCCTTACTATCACAACTATTGTGTTTTTTAACAAATAAACTTGCACGAGATGAATTATAATGTATGAACATACACACGATATTAATTGCATTTTACTTGGTGATATAGCGAGTTAACCTGGAATTTACACATTGACACTGACAATACATGCACATTCCTTGCTTCTTCTCTTCTGCTTTCGATGTGTTTACAGGCAAATGGGTTTAACTCTTCACTCATATTTTGTCCATATGTTTGATGTTTCTCAAAGAGTGCAATTGTATGCTAAATTAACCGAGTTATAGGCATCGACCTAACTTTTTTGAACATTGCATTAACACTTTCAGATCTGTTTGAGCTAGGTATTCCATATCTTTTTCCTAGAAATGTAACATTGGCCCAGTGCTTTGAACCTATTTTATTTAGCCAAGCAAATGCTTTATGATTATGTTCTTTAATGTTATTCATTGTTTCGGCATACACGTTCTACCTGAAAGTTTCAGATGCCAGATGGAGCTAGTTCTTTAAGTAGTTGTCTTTGAATCTATCCAACATATTTGTTGTCATGTGACAGATGCAATATCTATGGTGTGTAGAGGGAAAATATTATTTTACATCATTTGTTAAGCCCTTCATTCTAATAGAAACAATTATATCCAACTCGGCTGGGGGATCAGAAAACAGATTATTTCTAAGCAATTCAAGAAACTAGCTCCATGTTTTCTCATACTCATTCTTGACCACTACAAATGTGATGCATAGCATATTATTGTTCCCATCTAGTGTAGTTGCTATCAATAGCTTAGTAGGATACTTTCCCTTCAAGAAAGTCGTATCTACCATTAGAAATGACCTCAATGTTGTTATGAAAGCTCTTGTAACCAGCCCAAACATCCAAAAGACTCTTTTAAAATCGTATCCCTTATAAGTTCGGGAACATCACATGATATAATTAGAACAACTATACTTTCTGGATTAATCCTTTCTATCTAAATTATGTCTGCAGGAAGTATGCGATAGAATTCTTCTAGGACCCCATCTATTAAATCGGTCAGTTCTTTACCTGTAGGACCGAATATTAAATTATTAATATTCTAATATAAATTATATGACAAGTTAATATATCGTGTCCCAATAACACTACAAGATTCATAGTTGTGTTTTCATAAACCTGCATTGTACTATTTTTTTATTATCATATGAACGATTATAATTATTTTACACAATCTCTCTGAGATCTTTGAGATCTCATCTCTTTCGCTTACCAAAACGAGACCGAGATTCGAGATGGCAAACTATGACTCAGATTCTAACTATATTTGGGTCGGGTTGGATGTAGGGTTAAGTAGGTCAAATTTGGGTCGAGTAAACGGGTCGAGTTTGAATTTTCTCGACCCGATGTCAAGGTTTCAAAGGGACGTGAAACACGTAGGGCAGGGACCGGCGAAATTTGAACCCCGTTTCCGGACCCATGGAATCCAACCTGAGCCCGTTGGTTCCGGGACTTGTCCCCTCCGACGCACGCGCGCACGCAGGCGCATGTGCCTCCGGGATCACCCTCTTCAATCGTCGTCGTCCAAATTAACGGCCGTCCTCCTCGTCACCGTCGCCGTCGCCGTCGCCTTCTCCCCCTCTCTCTCCTCCCCCTTCTTCCGTTGCTACTCCGGCCCTGTGCACGCTAGCACTGCTCAATGAAAGGGGCTAACGAGCGCCAGGGTGCGCATAACTACGGTGCTGGTGCCGGCGCCGGCGCCGGCGCCAGGGAGGATTGCTGGAGCGAGGAGGCAACGGCCGCGCTGATCGAGGCGTGGGGCGACCGCTACCTACGCCTCTCCCGCGGTAACCTCCGCCAGTCCGACTGGCTCGACGTCGCCGACGCCGTCAACGCCAGCCTCTCCGCCGGTGGCGGGTTGGCCCGGCCCAGGACAGACTCACAGTGTAAGAACCGCATCGACACCCTCAAGAAGCGGTACAAGCTCGAGAAATCCCGGCCCGGCCGGTCGTCCTGGCCCTTCTTCCCCCTCCTCCGGGATCTTCTCGCCCCTTCTGCTTCTGACAAGAAGAAGCCACGCCGCTTCGTCTCCCCGGAGTCATCCGCCGACGGCGCCTCGTCGTCGTCGCCTTCGTCGGAGAACTCGATGGGGAGCCCGAGGGGACTGGTCGATCGGCCTCTTCCCGTGGTTCCAGTAGCGGCGATCAGCAGGAGAAGTAGGGGGAGGCGGAGGAGCGTGGCTGATGCGGATGAGAGGGGGGCGGCGATGAGGGGGCTGGCCAGGGCGGTGGCTCGGTTCGGGGATATCTACGAGCGGGTGGAGGGGGCGAAGCAGGAACAGATGGCGGAGCTGGAGCGGCAACGGATGAACTTTGCCAAAGAGCTGGAGTTTCAGAAGATGCAGATGCTGATGGAGGCCCAGCTCGAGCTGGAAAAGATGAAGCGGCCAAAGCACAGTTCCGCCTCCGGTGAGTCTGTGCTTCAATTTATGATCTTCTATTCCTTTTGATGCTTTGCTAACGTTCCTTAGTAGAATTTTGAGTTTCATTAGAGCTGATATGTCTGCCAAATGCCGATAACAATGGCTTTGGGCTTATGGTCTTATGGTGATAATGTTTAGTTCTATTATGATTTTCTAATTTTGTGCTATTGAGCTTGAGTAATGAATTTGATCTAGTAGGAACTTCTATCATAGGGTGGTAATTGGTAAATTGGTAAGCATTACAACTTAGGTAGAACTTTCACGCTGTCACAAGTTAGCTGTCTAAGGCAATGGTTAAGTATTATTTTGTATGGTATCTAAGTTGGTGGCTTCATTTTGCTGATTAATTCTGCCACTTTTTTGTTAGGCTTGCTGGTTAAGTGTTAGTTTGCTGTTTTCTCTGTGAAGAGTGAGATCTTTATAGTATAATCGGAGAAAAATTAGTATCTCCACTAGATCCGTTTCTTGTCTTTAGAACTTATGACGATGTTGTATTTAGTCAAAAGAACTGCATGCCATTTGCATATCCTTACTGGCCGTACATATTAACTAGAAATTTAAACTTCCAATAATGCTTAACAGGATGATAAATTGATTTGAGTGTACAGTGCAACTCCAGCGAGAGATGCATTACTGCCAGCAGTGTTTTATGAGTAGGCCCAACTTGGTTTGCATTGTTGGGACTCAAGTTGCCTTCTCCCTTGTTTACATTTTCCCATTAGCTGTCACGTAGAATGCTAGATAAGTACCAAGTTGGTGGGGGGGTGGTGTGGCTTGAAAAATGTTCGCTAGGTTTAGATTCATGATGCTCTACTAGGGACGGTGTTTTATTTTTAGTAGTGCATACAGGTACATGAATGTCACAAGGAAAGGTCAAGGGTGAATTTTACTTTGTGCTGCATATGATTAAGGCACATGAATGAAGAGGCCGGATATTTTATTGATAAGCTGCATACTGGATGAGTTATACTCAAGTAAAACATTAGATAGTATAATTGATTTTTTCTAAAGGAAAGATGCCTCTATAAGCCTAAGCAGTATAACTCAGGATTATATAATTGCCTCGGGAACTTTGTGAGAGTTAAAGGAAGCATGACTGCATCTGCACACAACTGAGATGGAACTTCCCTGTAAAGTGTGTTATGCTTGTTTTGCTGCTACTTTTCTGGGTATTACAAGAGAAATTTGATTGCCTTTTGCCTATTTTTAACCATATTATTGTGTGCAGTATTTGCATGGATATGATCTCTATGGCATTCTAGTGTTCTATAGAAACCCACATGGTACTGTGCTGTGGCTGTGTCATCACTCAAGCTCATCACTTCACTACGTGGATCATTGTGCTAGTACGTAAACATGAAAAATTCTGTTCAAGGATGAAACAGCTAAACATGGCAATATCCCTGCAATTAAGTAATTAATTTATTTAAGTATCAACGTTGTCACATTGCAACAACTTTTCCTAAGCAGTGTCATTAAGAGTTCTTGGACTAACATACGGCTTGAATTTATGCAACTTTGCTACATAACTGTTAATGATTGCACTGGTTGTAGGATAAGTCATGGTTTGCAGGAATGCCAGACACTAAAATCTACACTTTGTTATTTACTTGATCTTTAGAAGAATAGTTTGTTCTTGTGAAAAGATATATTTTCATCCTTGCCTTAACCCATCATATACTTGTATATTTTCAATTTTAGATTTAAATATGTGCAGTAGCAAACTAAGCATTAATTTTTCCCTTTTGTGAATTTTAAATCAAGTTTTTTCATATGGAAAAACTCTTCAGGTTTCCAGTAATACATTTAGAGTTGACGGTAGCAATTAGATTCTTGGATTTGTCATCTGGTAGTGTCGACTCTAGCATGCTTTGGCAAGGCATATAATGATCCTGATGATGATGGTGATGGTCCTTCAGCTTTTTGCTTGCTAGAGGGTTGCATTCGTGGTTCACAATATCTTATCTGAGATATATCGGTATTGTCCACTTTACTGATATAAGATATTGGGAAAAAACATATCTGAGGTATATCTGAGATATCTGCAAAATGTAGCAAATATTACTGATATCTTAGGGACCCCTTCCTGACCTCATCTGTGACATTTTTTCCCACTTGTGAACCCCTTGCTGCAGTCCCTTCCTCCTATTTTTTACAAGGCCAGCAGGCTAGAACCAGTCATGCATCATTTGCCACAGATGCTGATGACGTGTATGTATGTATGTATCCTAATCTTTGGGTCGCCAATATATCTCTGATAAAAGATATTGTGAACCATGGTTGCATTAGGAAGAGCATCTAGTGTAAAGGTCTTGCCTTTCTATCTCATGTTGTGTGTTTTCCTCTATTTTAACTAGTTCAAGCAATTCAAATTATGAAATAGAATACATTCTAATAGGTTTTACCATTTTGAATTAGATGAAGGGTAGAATGACTTCTCAGTGAGATCTTGATTTTGTGAAGGTTTTGAAATCTAACTAAGGGAAGATATCCGATTTCAATCTTTCTGCAAGAAATTGTTAAGATTTTGCCAAGTTGTTGGCACATCTCACTAAATCTCGCCTAATTACAAGCTTTCTTGTAAGTTCCCATTCCTCCATAAATTTTGTATATGCTTACTTAGAAAGATTTCTTAGTCTTCCAAAAATCTCTTATCTCCACAAATCATGCATGTTGAAGAAACGGATTCCTTTCCAATATGTGATTCATCTGAATTTCTACAAATCACTAGTGATGAAAATGATTTGATGTGGATCTGCCTTAAGACTTACGTCATAGTGATGAAAATGAAGAGAGGGGCGGGTTAGGGAAGAGAGATAAAGAAAATAGTAGAGAAAGGAGGGAAGTTTTGATAAACAGAACTTCCATATGCGAGAGAGAGACAGAGAGAACGAGATAAACAGGAGATTAACATTTAATCACTTCTCTTTTTCAACTGTTACTACTTCATATAGATATAAAATAACCTTAATCATGAATCAATCGGAAGTCCTTTACTTACCCCTTATACATTAAAAATACCCTTTATATCCATTTATTCTTCACTTACAAATGAATATAATTCCTTAACTACTCCTTAGAATGGTGGGGTACCCTTAGAGGTGGAAAAGGACCAGCCCCAGCCCTCATCTCCAAGGGAAGGCCTGCCATGGCCCTCAGGCGCGACATGTCGGCCCTTGGGCCGGTCCTTTTAAAAATTGGCCCATAAGGCCTTATGGGCCAAGGCCCAATGGGCCAGGGCCAATTGCTTGGCCTACGGGCCCGAGGGCTGGGCCCAGTTGGGGCCAGGCCCAGAGCCTTAAACCCCGGCACAGCCCCGCCCCGTCGCTTTATGGGGCCGGCCGGCCCTTGCCACCTCCAGGTACCCATCAATTTTCCTGTTCAAAAATGTTGTTGCATCTCAATTGCCATAGATTATAGTTGCTGGATACTTGGTCAACTCTTTCTACAGGGCAAGTCTTTTTAAGGGAACAAGTGCTTCTCAATGCCAACGTTTTTTTTTTTTTTTTGACAACTTGTCAATGATCACTTGAAATATGAAAAGATGGATCTTCAGCTGTACAGACAATGTGATCTCATATACCAATATTCTCGTAAGATTTTGTGTAGAATGTATACTCTGGAGTTTAGTTGTGCATAGATTAGTGGAAAGACTAAGACAGTAAGGCTCAACATTGGATATAAAGGAATGAAGTCCTTGTTAAGTCCTAAAACTCTCTTGCTATGCATTTTACAACTCTCTAAAATGTAATTGGCATAGAGATACAGACCAATATTTCCAATTTATGCAACAATTTTCTCTTTTTGGGGCCCATGGAGATCTCACTGGTATTCTTCTTGCTATGTATTTTACAACTCTCTTAAAAGTAATTGGCATAGAGATACAAACCGATTTTGCTATTTATGCGACAATTCTCTACTTTGTGGGCCCATTGGAGATCTCACCTATACCCAAGATGGCAACTTGTGGGGTATGATAATGTTGATGATGATGATGATTTATTTGGATTTGCAATTACAAGAAGTTTTCTTTGGGGAAAAAATGCAATCACAAGAAGTTGGAAAAGAAACAAAAAATTAGTTTTTCTGCAGAAAACTTAATGGAAATGTCATTCTTAGAAATGTGTTTGCGAAATTGATGTCTTGTTGTTACACACTTTGGAAGTGTTTCTTGCCAATCAGCAGCACTTTTAAAGCTATAATGTGATAAGCTGTTTTTTTTTTAAATAATATGATCCTTTCGATTTTTAAAGAAATCTCGTTTATGTTTGGATGGTCTTAAGCTTGGCTGAGTTTGTACTTCATTTTGATGACAAGCATAGTAGTTTGGGAACAACAAACCAAGGAATCACTCCTTTTCTTTATTGAAGCTAATTGTAAAGCTTTCCCTGTTCTACATTTACATGTCTGTTTTTCTTAGGCAAAGCTAGGTGGGTGTGAGTGGGAACAATGGGCCCTACTTTTTGTTGTGAATCCGGTAGTTCGCAAGGGGATTGCTGTAGACAACATCCTTGCAGGGGTCGACCTGGAAGGTCTACAATGGAGGAAATAGCATCTAACAAACCATGAAGAAAACATAACTAAATTAAGTTCATAATTCTCATGGCTCAAGTACAAAGTATATAAGACTACATTATATAGGCCATATAGCCTTTCCAAAACCTACTCTAGTTAGGAGTCCTACTTCAAAGGAAACTATCTTCGATTAAAACATGTTCTTAAAAAATCTATTCTTGATGAAATGAGAAAACAAAGAGTCCTAAACTAAGCAATGTCCTATCTAACGTCAAATAATAACTCAGCCAGTGGAAGTTGACCCATTGACGGCTGGTTCATAGCACTTTTTCTCAGGCACATATGGGAGGGCAGATACTGTCATTGCATAGATGAGTTATTTCTTAATTTTTCAAATGTTGGTTCCAGGTTAGTAGTACCTACCAAACATTTTGTATGGGACACTAACTGCATATTTATCTCTTGATTTGATGTTTTCCTAGGCAACAATGTTGTTTATGGAGAGGAAATCTTGGCTGCTCTCTGCATGTATTTTGGATAATGTTGAATCCATTTGCTTCATAGATGAGTTTTGTGAAAAATTGGGTAGGCCGTATAGGAGAAATTGGGGTTCTGTTACTGTAAAAAATGCAACTTGACAGGGAATTTTTACAAATTAAACTTCGGAAAAATGAATGTAGGCAAACCAGAGCACTCCATAGCAAAAGAAACCTTGTATCTATTTTACTTTTCAAGTTGTTGGAAATTAAAAACAAAATGATATCAAATGTATGTTATATAACTTTCCAACTTGTTTAAGTGTAAGTCAAAATCAAAGCCTACACACTCTCTGCAGCGTATTATATTATTCACACGTATTTTCTTTTATCTGTTTTACACAGTTAAAGACACATGTACATGTAGAGTTGAGAAAAGAAATGTCTAAGATATGCCATTACATTTGATGGTCTTATAGAAAAAGTATCCTTTATCATGAACCTCAAAAAAAGTCTCTTTTTTATGTCAGTGCCTGCTTTGAGTAACTGATTTCAAATAATTAAATTTGTTTTATTGAAAGTAGGGATGTTACTGTTGTAATGCGGTCTCAAATTGCCAGTCTAACATGTGTTATTATGGTTTGTATCAGGGAAAAAGTCATAGCGAGGTGTTTGTTGCTATTCCTTATAGCCATCTGCTACTTGCAGTTGAGTGGACATTGTAGCTCACCTGAAATATCAGACTTTTTTTGCTCGTCCATGATTGTTACTGTTTGGAATCCATGGTATAGTTGATATATATCTGTTGCAAATTTTAACCTGTACATATTCAGTTTTATTACTGTTTTTTTCCTTGAATCTTGCTGGTATCCCTCCTTTCATTTATTTCTGAGTTGACTTCCCCCTTAACATGGGAATCAACTATGAAAAATGAATTCGATACTTTCTTGCATTTTCTTGAGATATACTTGCCTGGTCATCTTGATGCAAGGCGACCAGCGCTACAAATGCGGAGTTCTTATCTGGCTTTTTTTGGGGCAAATGTAAGATATATATGTTGTCAATTTTTTATGATCCAACAGCCTATCGACATTTAATGCTGATGATCAAAAGTATTTGAAGTGACGGGCATTCTTCCTTTACATTTTTCTTGAATTCAATAGATCAAATTTTCATGAATTTTACCTTTCTACTTTTGGACTTGATTTCAGAATTTTTTTTTTGACAATACTAAATCTTGGTTGCGAGGTCAGTTGACCAACCAAGCCCGATTGCCATATCCATACGTTATTTGACTAGTCGGGCTCTGACTTGGCGTTTGTGTTTAAGTATTAATGTGTTTGGGCTTATGCTTAATTATATTTCCAAACGAAGAGCCTAATTAGCCTGAACACAAGGGCTCCATCCTCGACCTTGAGTACGATGTACTCATAGTGAGGTTATGTTGTTTGTGTCACGATCTCATATAATGAGTATTGTGGGGGTATTTTCTTCTGGACTTGTATATATATATTTGATTTAGAACATAGACCGTTAAAAAACTTGTATTCAGATAGGCTTGGGATGTATTGGTTTTTAAAGACTATGGTGAAGGCAAGCTTTATTTTTATAATTTTCGTTTTGGGTCATACATGAGAATGTTAGTTTTGTTGCATAATGAATTAATTTATAAAACTCGTTTTCACATGTTTTGAATTTTGTTATTTCTTTTGATTTACATTCGTATTTTAAAATAAAATTTTAAAGTAAATGTATGAAAAAACCTTGGGTATTACACTCTATATGGTTACTGACTCGCTGACACGGAGAAAGATGAGATTTTGGAAGGGGCTGAGCTTTAACCTCCTAAGCCATGGACATGGAGGAGTTTGATGTTGAGGAAGAGCTCTTCTTGCTAGGTGAGCCGGCCAAGGTTGGTAAAAATTCTCACCTAGAGACACTGAGGTGGTGGTGGATTAGCAGGAAGAGTTCTTCTTGCTAGCAAGATGTTTGTTGTGGCTAATTTCAATTAGTTGAGCAGCAAAGGCAGTATGTAATGTGGTCTATGATGAGGAAGCCTCCAAATTGCGTTTGGTTTTTTGAATTGTTAGAACATTGAGACTTTGCTAAGGTTTTAGTAGAAATTATACTTGAGCATTCCAATTGTGGTCTCTCTTCGCGTGTTTGATTTATGATTACGAACATTAGAAGTAAATGAAAGGTTTATTTAAAATTTTAATGATACAATATTTTATGTAAATTCTTATCAAGTTCTAGTGTTTTGTTACTTAATTTATTAATCAATTAAAAAATATTAATTGACCAAAAGATATGTGAGTCATTTATTATTTAGTACATTTGATTCTTTGAAATAAAATTTAGAGCCATCAAATTGTTAATAAGAGTTTAATTTTGCCTCAAAAGAGCCAAATGCCTGGTTATTTTCAAAATGTCCTCTTAATGGGATTTTGCAAATAATCAGCTGGTTTTGCGTTCTTGCAAAATCCTAGGCACTATAACTGCGTCAGGCACAGGCACATTCATAGTGCCGTTGTGGGAAAAATCGGATTTTCCTAACAATGGAATAAATTAAATGGCCTTTAAGGCCTGTTTGACAGCACGGCCTGAAAACTAAAAGGAAGGGTTTTCCCTATCCAACCCTTCTTATGAAAAGGGTTATTTAAAAAAAAAAATCTTCAAATGTGACATTTTAAACTCACAAAGAAAGTTAATTTCTTTTTAAGTATAATTGTCAAACGTGACCTTAGCCACAACTCTGGGGGAACTGTATATACTTGAGCTTACCCCCTCGCTAATCAAGTGGTCTGAGGCTCTAGTTGGCTGTGGTTGTTCTGATCAGATGCCAGTTCAAGTCCTCATCTGCCACACGTATTCATCAGCTCCTCATACATACATAGGATGCAGAAAGTCAATACACACACCAATCAAGAACTTAAGGTGGAGGAGCAAGGGGATAAAAGATCCTTTTCCAACATTATGATGAGGAAAGACATAAAAGACTTGGTGGAGATCAATTTTTGAGTAAGGGACAGATAAAAACAGTGGTTGCCCAACTTTGCTTGGGGTGTTATTGTTGCCAATCAAATCTGAAAAGATTTGCAGCTGCAATGAAGCTGGATTTCGCACTGAGAAGTGAAGATGCACCACTTATTTTGGGTGTTTCTTATCAGGGTTTTGGTAGTAATGATAAGTGCACATGGCCACTAAGCTTTCTTTTGAATGACTACCACCAAAGCAAGAAAAGGGTTTTAAAATGATATCTTGCAGTCAATTGAGGGAATGAAAGCTGATTTTGTGGGTACTGTGTACATCATGCTTTGGTGTATGTCCCACCACAAGCTCTTGGTCTATATTGATGAACTTCAAGTTGTAGTTGGTTCTACAGAATAGTTAATAAGCGCCCAGGCACACATCTCTACCGCCGGAAGACGGGGTGGATGATGTAGTGGGGTGGACGTGTTTTTTGGCCTCTACTACCAACGTGCACTGAGCGCATATGTGCCCAGTGCATACTAACATTATTGAGAAATTGAGATTGACTTGAAAATAGCCTTGACACTTTGAACAGATATTACTGAAATTAAACCACCAAATATTAATAGTTTTATTCATCTCAATTAAGCAGTTGATTATTTAAAAAAGAGTAATATAAACTTATCTTTGCCTTTCTTAGATATGAGTTTCACCAATTCAATAAAAAAATACTATTTTTTAAAATATAACTATTAATATAAAAAAAAGAAAGTATTATTTTTTAAATAAAATTATTAATATACAATAAAAAGAATATAATATTTAAAAATATATAGAGAACGAAATGACTACCTAGGTTACGTTATCCTAGACGATCAGCCAAGGGACATGCTGAACTTCACAACTTTGGAGGCATACGCAACATAATTGGTGCAATTTTTGGGTCATGATCACGCATGAGGCCCTTTGCAGGAATGGGGCGACGAAATGAGCAGTGCAAGGATGAGACGTATATGGCGATTGGACATGTCCTATGATTTGTCATCAGAATCTTACCCCACAAACGAAACATTTGGCACCATTAATCATCACTTCCCTTTCCAAATTCTGAAACCATTATTACCCGCAAGTCTCACTGTCTCATTTATTATACAGAAGCTGAATGATATTTGTGTTTGGTGAAACGGGAGCTGTATCTGTCCCAACAGGTTGGGTGGGCTGCATTTTAAAGCATTGTTCGTCAAAATTAGGGGAATTTCGATACAAAGGTTTGAGAGGCAGGCAAGCGAGCTATGGAGTCTCCATTCACACCTTCCTCCCACCCGCACACGGCTACGGATGGAATATGCAGGAAGATGGGAGGGGACATGATATGGTGGTGGCCATGGCTGGACCTATGGAGGATGAACATTAGGCAGGTGATCATGCGCAAGTAGGTGCTGAGAAATGTGGTCTTGAACGGACAGACACCAATGATCCAAATGAGTTTCGAAAAAGTGAAAGTATTGTGCGGCCATATGTGCTCCATGACTCTTCTAGTAAAAAAAGACGGCCTGACTTCGTAGAGTAATAGGGTTTTTATTAATTACAACAAAAAAAGTGCAAAAATAAGTGTCAAACGCCACATATAATTTTATTATTATAATAAAAAATATTAGTCAAAAATACCCTTTTTGAATCATCTTTCTATTTCACTCTTTCGGTATTTTACCTTAACTATTAAGTATTAATAACACTACTAGACTTAAATAGATGGACACCGAAAAGGTATACCTGTAGCTATTAGTTTATATATAGATTATGTGTTTGTCCATCCGCATGTAACGGACACGGAAAGAAAAGGATGGACATGACCAAAATGAAGGTAAATATTTTATTATTTTTTTTAACTTATTTTTTGACAAAAAAATTTGACTTTTGGTCAAATTTAATTTTTTATTTTAAAAAACAAAGACAAGAACAAGTACAAATTAAAGAAAAGATAAGTAGAAATTAAAGAACGGAGATAGGAACATAATAGAGACAAATACAAATTAAAGAACACATATTAGTAAAAATTAAAAAACACAAATCATATAAATAATAGAACTTACAATACAAGAACAAATTAATCAGAATAAAGACTATAAATTAATTAACTACTCACAGACAAGAACAAATTAAAGAATAAAATTGAGATAATGACAAATTAAATAACAAAACAGAGATTCAGATGAGTTGAAATTACATATAGAGATTAAAATAAAACAAAGACAAGAATAAATTAGATTATAAAATAAAGACAAGTAAAAATTAAAGAATAGAGACAAAAACAAGTACAATTAAAGAAGAGATATGTCGAAATCAAAGAACAAAGACTAAAACATAACAGAGACATACAAATTAAAGAACACATACTAGTACGAATTAAAGAAACAAGTACAACTTAAAAAACACAATTATATATAAGAGATCAACCAAATGAAGAATAGAAGAAGGGAAAAAAACCTATTTTTCTAGTTGAGAACTGAGATAAGAGTCCATAGGAACATAGTTGCACCAAAGCGAGTTGAGAGGTAGTTTGTCGGATTTTGAAGTCCACAGGACCACAATAGATCAGCGGGCTGGGATTTGAGAAAGGTGAGTGGATAGCAGCGACGATGGGCGATTTGGAACTGTGAAGAGAAACATAATGGAGCAGGCAAAGCAATTTAGGGTTAAATACGAGTTATGATTTCAGGTTAAAGACAAGTGGCAAAGTGGTGATTGACAACGATTTAGGAATAGTGAGAGCCAGTGATTTAGGACAGCAAGAGCTGAGAGAATGGAAACACAAGACTAAGAGTTTAGAGTGGCAAGAATTGGAGATTCGAGAGTCGAGAGGCAAGAGTTGAGAGGAGACTTAGGAGAGTTTAGAGCGCAAGACTGAGAGATGAAGTAAGAGACTGAGAGTCAACATGCGAGAGAACACTCAGGAAAAGAGTGGCGGAATTGGAGTAGCCAAAGTGAGATGAATTAGGGTTAAAGAGTAAAGACAAGTGACGATTAGGGTTAAAGATGAGTGACAGACGTGACTTAATGGACTACTTGGTAATGGGCTTTATTTTTGCTCGCTAGGCTGGGTTTTTCCATTATTTTGGCCCAAGCTCGAGCCCAACCCTAATATTTACAAGCTTTCAAATTTTAGACCTAGCCCGATCCATTTCTTATTTTTTGCGGCCCAAGCCCTAACATTTATGGGCCGGGCCAAGCTTGTGGGCTAGCCCTTAATATTTGCAGCCCTAATGGTTGGAGCTACAAAAGGTGACCTTTGGTCGGAGTTGGAGAAGGCAGACTATGACATTCATCTCTCTAATCGTGGTTATACCAAATTTGGTCATAGTTGGAGGAGACAGTCACCATCTTAGGTTTTCATCTCTAGCTAAAGCTAGCTAGAATAGGAGAAGACAAACTATCCTTTGAGGCTGGAGCTGGAGAAGGCAAGAGTAGACAATTGCCTCTCTATCCATGGTTGGACTAGATCTCATTATAGTCATGGCCTTTTCGGCTTTGACAAGCTCCTCAACTAAATTTAAGCTCCTCCTAGCTACCATGAAGAGGGGAAAAGGATGCCAAGAGGAAGAAATGGCGCCAGTAGAGGTGGCTTAGCGGTGGTGGTTGGGTCTGACCAAAGATGATTAGAGTTGAGTGACAATAATAGGGTTTGAGCAACATCAGTTGGTGTTGGGTTGAAGAGCCCAAGTTGACTCTTAGAAGAATAGAGGAGGGCATGGAAGAAGAAAGGAGAAGGGGATAAGGGAGATGGAGGGTAATTTCTTCATTTAGAGAAATCACATGTTCTTTTTCTACCTTCTCAAAGGGAAACTAGAGTACCCTCACTTGTTCGACAGATGTAACGGTGTCATCATCATCAGGTTTATCTCATGGAAGCAATGGAAGCAGTTGGCAAATATTATTTGTAATACTTTGTTCGTTGTACATTAATAGTTACATTTAATTTATAAAATAAATTAATTTTAATTTATTTTCAAAAACCAATTACAATTATTAATTTAGGAGAATGAGAATATTGAATTAAGTAATACCGGTTTTCTGCATGTTTACACTCATGCACGCAGCACGCCCAAGGACCACACGAATTTAATCAAATAGGGCCCATGATATAGGGAACAAGCAGGATTTTTAAATCCTGCTTGTCCCCAAAATACGGAGCTTGATCTGATATCTGACGATGTGAAATATGCTCCAAAGTGCTTATTAACTTATTTGGTTGTAAAATGGGGTTATGTAGTCTATTCACATCCGCCACTCTTATGGTGTCATTCACTTGCGGGGCCCAAAAACAATACTCTAGGGTAGGGACAATGAGGATGAAAAGAGGGATATTTGTAGATGGGGCACTATTTAGGTAGTGGTGCCCCTCCATCTAAGGTAATGAACGTCGTTCATAACCCCTCTATCCCATATTAATAACTCTATTTAGAAAAAAAATTTCATATATATACTCATTTTAAGGGGTTAGGTACTCAAAAAGCTTCTTAGAAGTTATTTTTTATTCTCATGGCTATGGATTCCAATATTCAATAAAAATAACTAGCTTTATGAACTACTAGCAAGAGCGTATTATGATGTAAATAAACATTGGATAAGAAAAATAAATAAATTTGAAATAAAGTATGTATCAAACAAAGGTCTCTTTTACATGCATTTAAGATTATAATGATTATAAATTATGCACACGTATAATTATAAACACACACACACATATATTTGTAGTAGGTAACTAAAAATTCAAATCTTATATGCCTGATTTTGAATATGTATAATATAGGTAAAAATATAAAATTTATTATTGAGAAGTGTGTTATATATAAGACTCACGAAAATATTCAAAAAAATATATCATATGTGATCTTATTTGATTGAGCTCATTGAAATCTTTCTAACTATACTAAGAATATGGTAAGGTATAATCTTATAAAGTTAAAATTAACATAACATTAAAAATATGGTTAATGCCATATCAGTATCGAGTATTAAGTTGACACGTGAGTATCATCTAAAAGAAATTAATTAAATTGTTATAGTAAAATACCCTTGTCTCACATACCAATTTAATTTAAAAAAAATCTAAAGATTAGACTGAGTTTAAAAAATGGCTAAAATAGGAATTAAAAGTGAAAAGTATAAGTAAAATGGACAAAAATTTAAAAATTTATGGCCATTTAATCTGCTTTATATCGTATTGTGAATATTATGAGATAAAAAGAGTAAAAAAAAAACATTAAAATTATATAGCTTAGATGGAGGGCACCACTGATTAGATGGATTCCAAACTTTGTGTCCCACTTATGATTAGTGTCGCCCTTGCCAAGTTGCCATCTTCATTGTCACCCAAGGGACCTGTGTGGGGCCCATTAATGGAGGCCACCGTGGAAGATTCTTAGCCTCAGTTGGTTTAGCCATTAAGTAAAAGTTGAACGGTATAAAGGGAAAAAAATCTCATCTGGAGTACTGGCTATTCACTTGTGTTTCGATGTTATCGGATGGAAGGGAATACTCCATATCATACTAAGTCCTATTTAATTTTTCAAAATAAACTATTTCTGATTCATATGAGACAGAGGGAACTTGTCTGCTTTGATTTTGTCCATTTTAATTGTGTTTTGTGATATTGTGCCTAAGTATCAAAGTTATATTCTTAGCCAAAAATAATAATATCATAGCTATATATTCAGTTGGTGGTAAAAGATGATCTAAAGTTGTTAGTAACACAATGATGTAATAACAAAAGGCAAAAGAAAAACAATTTGACTATCCCAAATATATAGTTTTATAGCATTTTAATAAATAAGGTGTTCATAGGCAGCTAGCTATAATAAAATGACACTGAATTCAGTTACTTGCCTGTTGACAAATCAATTAGATCTTCCTGTTTTCTGAATGGCCCTTATAAATTGAGTACACATAGGTGACATATCAAACACTTGTCCTACAAGTAAACAGAAAAATTAGTGAATTGCAAGAACACACATACCCATCCCGGCTTGGAAGCTCAATTCATTCTTCAAGCTGGGCATTGCATCTTCCATTAATCCAATTGTAAAATCTGTGGTTGCCATGGAGAGTTGTGCCTAACAGCTGATGAACTAGGACTATACACTATTCTTGAAATTCCTTGGGCTCATCATAACAGTCCAGGCCACTTCCCATGTAACTAGAAGTCCCACAAAGTCCCACATAGCCACTCATATCAGAAGCACTACTGTAAAGGGCCGAGGCCGGGGCGGCCGGCGACAATGGCTGTGATGAAGACGACGGAGTCGTCGGAATCCTGGAGCCCACATACTGGGCCAGCCGCACCCTGGAATTGGCGAGGTCCTCCTGGAGCCTGACCATCTTCCATTGCAGCATGGAGATGTCTGCGACGCAGCCGTAAACCGGGTCTCGCACCCTCGCCGCCGCCTCGTAGGACAGCGTGCTCACCGCATCCTCCCGGAGCTCCACCGGGACCTCATTCAGCAGCTTGCTCACGTTGCTAGCGCCAAAGACCTTGTGCACGTTGGCAAATTTCTGCAGGTCGTCCTGCTTGAAGTACGGCTTGAAGATGCAGGTTGGCGTGCACCTTCGCTTTAGATATTTGCAGGCAGCGCATGGCGAGGTTGACGGCCGGGGGACATGGCCTTTCATCGTCGCCATGGGAGGGGGCCTTTTGGCTGTCGCAACATGTTCATGTGTCTGTACTGCGACCTTATATATATATATATATGCGAACAAAATGGTTACGCTGAAGAATGTTGTATGTTAGTGGCTGATGAACATGTGTGATTAAGGGGGTCACCCAACCTATCAATCACACAATAGGGCCTTAGATTATCTAATTATTGCCAAACCCTTGTTTAGATTTGTTGATCATTGAAGGTTTGTTTCAATCAAACAACTACATACGTAATTGTTCCTAAAAGTTAAATATAAATATATGCGAATCTCTTAGCCATATCATGGTTCCTTAATCATGATGCTTGAATATCATGGCCCTCCCACTGATGTCTACATGAGCGTCAATCATCAGACGAGACACATATGAACACACAACCAATATTAAGATACACGAGAGGATTTCTATACCTTAGTTTATTTTAATAATAAATTTTGTGGGCCTTGGCCAGGAGAGAACAAGGCCTATTAGCTCAGTTGGTTAGAGCGTCGTGCTAATAACGCGAAGGTCGCAGGTTCGAGACCTGCATGGGCCATATATGGGATGGAGCACATTTTATAGCATCTCGCATTCGGCTTTTAACACATTTCCACATTGTGTAACATAAATAGGCCGTGTGTTGTATTGGATCAACTTTTTCAATCCACCAATTGTGGACCATAATTGGAGG
Source organism: Saururus chinensis (assembly GCA_035235625.1). Classification (NCBI taxonomy): domain Eukaryota; kingdom Viridiplantae; phylum Streptophyta; class Magnoliopsida; order Piperales; family Saururaceae; genus Saururus; species Saururus chinensis. The sequence continues at coordinate 30,165,722 of CP141142.1, forward strand.
GTGGTCAAATTCCAATTCTAATGAAAAAACTACAAGAAGAAGTCCTCAAGTCCCACCAATACAAGCATCCAATGTTGGAAGTTATGGCTTGGCTTGTGTGACAAAAAGTGCCATTTGCAATCCACCAATGTCGATGAACATTTTAGTTCACATTATCGTTTTCTAAGGTGAAGTGAAAACCTTCACAATAAAAGGTGCGTTGGAATTTTGTAGCAAAAAATAAAGTGCTTGAAATTTTGTAGCAAAAATAAAGTGCAGATCATAAACTATTTTTTTGTCTATTTCTTTTCTCATATTGAGTATTTTATTTTATTTCAAAAATTAGCTTATTTTATTTTATTTTAAAAAATAAAAAATAGATCATTTAATATGGGACAAAAAAGTATCTATTTGTACATAAACCAATTAGCTTTATTTGCTTAAAGGTTTTTAATAGCACTAGCAGCCAAAAGTACTTGAACTTTTAAGAAAATAATGATAATTATTATTAGTAGTAGTAGTATCATCATCATAATTCTATATCTCCTTTTAAAATTTCACGAAAAATCCACTATGTACATATCATTGATTTGTGAGGTCCTTTATGTCAAAATATAGCACTGATGCATAAAATTGCTTTTAAAGTGTAATTTCAGTAAAAGTAAATATTTTTCTTAATATTATTATTTGTAAAAATTGAGCACAACTTATCCCAAGGAAGGACATTGGGCGAATAGCACTTAAGCCAATTTGGAAGTCGCCACATCAAAACTCATAGATTTGAAGCTAAAGTAAATGCACTAGATTTTGCAGTAGATGTTACATTTATTGAGCAACCTAGCCATTTAAATATGCATGATATAACTACCCAAAAGAAACCACAAGCAAGATATGGTGATTTAAAGACAAAAAAGGGTGAGAAGTATTTCACCCCTTATTTTAGCTAGCTCACCCCTCTTAACAAAGTCGTTGATATCTATGGTCTATGTATAAGCGGGGTGGGCTAGCTAAAACATAGGGTGACAAACTAATCTTCACTTAACAAAACCTCATCACTCACTTATCAAACCAATGCACAATGAAAAAGAAACGTAGAATGATATGCTTGAGTCTCTTTGACGCCTTGGAGAGTCCCCACACTAGTCAGCTACTTCACTTGCAAAATGATGTATGTGACAACTCAGCCAATTTCCCTCTCAATGCCAGCCTTGTAGACGTGATTTTGGAGAGAAATAGTGTTCAAGTGTAGCTAAACTTCCTTACTTACTATAACTAATCTGATCTAGGATTGTCATATTTGATATGGTCATTGTAAGATCCCTAAACTTGAACTGGTTTATTTTATTCTATTTAATTGATGTTGTGTAGTTTAATGCTAATTCTGATCGATTCTGATTATTTCTAAAATTAAAGTGGTTAATAAAGGTTTTAACCAAAACTTTCTTCACATTTCAAATTTTTAAGTTAATTTAAGTCATGTAAAATTTTTCTGGAATTTTTAAAATTTTTACTATTTTTTCCGAAAAGTTAGGAGGTAGGACCTATCGTAGGCCCCGCGTACAAATTTGATATTATTAGCTCTAAATGACCCTTATATTAACTTAAGACCCTAGGTAATTATTTCAAAATTTTTAGGCATCAAATTGGGATTCAAATAGGTAAGTTTTACCATTTTTAATATAAAATTGTATTTGCACACCAATAATTAACTAGATTTACCCCACCCTTTACTATAAAAGAAAAGGCCTAGCTACTTTCCAAATTGGGTAAGGGCTAAGACCTGGAGCTTAAGAGCCTAATCATCATTTTTCTAAAGGAGAAAGGAGATTAAGGTATGATTTTACTTAATATTCTATTAATCCATTAGGGTTTTGCTTAAATCTTTCAAATCACTTCCTTTGCTTTAAATTAATCTTGGTTTAACTTAAAAACTACTGATTTGGGTTTCTATTTTAAAACCTAATGTCTGAAATTTCATTTTTGGTTCTCTTGAACCCTAGATCTACTTGTTCTTGAAGGTTTTAGGTGTCTTAAAATCGGATTTGAGAATTATTAATAAAAATCAGGTTTTGGGTAGGTTTTGAAGGAGTTGAAGAGTCCTTTCGAATCAAGAACTTACTAGAAGGTAAGTGTTTTAGTCTCAAACATTATTGTGCTTCGGATTTAAGTTTTGATGTGATTCTAAAATGGGCTCCATGATTATGAGCTTTAATGGTGATTTGAAAAATGTTTGATTTTTAATGAAATTTCTTAGGGTTTATGGTTACTAATGACTAGATTTGATATTATAAAAACATTGATTGGATTATAATGAAGTTTGGGGATGCTATTTGATAATTTATGAAGTGCATGTGAAGTTTTGATTTGGAATTCGAAGTGGGGAAAATGAACTAGAACAGTCGTTGTGGTGTTCAAACAAATTTTGTAGGTCGATCGAATGAAGAAGATCATAGCTTTTGGCTATTTTGTTTATTTTGCTTCTTCTTTTGATTTTACTCTTAAATACCATTTTTAATATTTATGTGGAGTAATTTGAGCTAGAATGAGCCATTGGAAGGGCATGTTATTGATAGTGGAAATTATGAAGAGTATTTAAGTCTTATGTGGAATTACATATTGTTGGCTACACATGTTAGGATTGTTTATCTTAAATTTATGATTGGATGATTTCTTATGTTTTAAGCATAATTCCAGCATGATTATAGCATGCTAATGAACATATATGTCTTCATATAATGTGGTTAAGTTATGGGTGAATGATAGTACGGTGTCTAGATTCAAGTGTGGTGTGGAAATGCTTGCACATGTTTAGCATGTGGTTACACTTGACTTGATTGATGATTTTCACCCATGATTTTCATTGTAATCCATAATTAGATGTTAATGTGCATATATGGTATGATGAGAAGTTAAATCACAAGGCATGTTCATATGCTTAGAGTTGCATGTTTTTACCATGTACACACACATGTGGGGGATGATTATGATGATGTTTAGCATTATGATTATAAATGATACACAAAGGGCTGAATTGAGCATTTATTATGAATTAGGGTTCATGTATGTCTTGCTCACGTTGTACCATGTTGCATGCATCATGAAACGGATTTCCGAGTGAGACTTTATCAAGATTAGCCATGTTTGATTAATTAGATGCAATGATGTGAGATTGTGTGCTGGATTAATTGATCACGGGCTTATAAAAAATTGGTTGGTCCGCAAGGACATGATGTCAATTTAAGTTCTTATATGGAACATGGATACTCCTCGGGTTGAGTCGATCTGAATTGAGTTGAATTGTTGATGCGGTTAAGATTTATTTATTGAGACAGTCAAACCTGGACCTTGAGAATCCATAGTGGTATGCCTTCATACACCGGCTACCACGTGTTCTAGTTTCCCTTGGGGGATTCGGACTCTTCCATCGTAAAGATGTCTAGAGCAAGCACATTGCTCTAGTTTCAGTAAGGAATTCAAATGTTCCCGGCCAGAACTATCTAGAGCGAGCAAACCTGCTCTAGTTTCTGTAAGGATTCAGACCTCCCTCGTGCATTGTCCAGAGCGAGCAGAAGGGCTGACTACCCCTAACACCCTAGTTTTCGTAAGGAATTCAGACGATGTCCAAAGCAGGCAATGCCATAGGTTTCTAGTTAAGAAATTAGACTGAGTCCAGAGCGGGTGATATGATTGTATTTCTTTCCATGATGGAGACATTCACCCTTTGTTGATAATACATGTGTATGAGATAATATTATACCCAGGTTACACAGGTTGTGTAGGGATAATTAAGATTATGTGACATACATGGATATGATTATTATACATGATTTAGTATAGTGTGATTGAGACACTTATCGTGCAGGGTGAATGATTTATGGATGAACGATATGAATCTGCATTATGTGATTATGTGTGTTTGAGACACTACTATGCATGGTTATTTGATGAATATATATTATCTAAAAGGTGTGTTAGAGACACATTTCATGTAGGTTTATGTGATATCTATGCATGATCTAAATGTGGGATTAGAGACACTGTTTTATGCAGGTTGTAAATGTTTATGCATGACGTGATTGAGTGAGGATTACCTATTATGCACGATGGATTTTATGTCATAGTGTGATTATTTATGCTATGATTAGTATATATGATATACTAGTATGCTGGATGATTACTTATGGGTAAATAGGGGTATGGTAAGGAAATTAATCAGAAATGAGAATATTAGGTGAAATGTGGATTTGAATTACCATGTTGATGTTCCGTGGTTGTTTTCTGATTAATGTCACCATATTTCAAACCCTACTAAGTTTTAGTCACCCCTCTTTCGGTTTTTTGTTTTGGGGCTGCATGGCGTGACATATAGTTAATCAGGATTCCCTGTATGAGGGACGATCAGGATATGCATGGGAGTAGGCGTGGATGCCTTCAAACATTGTTTTGTCTTCTTATTTTTGTTATTATCTTTATAGAACATCTTGTATGAATGATTATGTTTTATACTCGTGTATACCTGATGCTTTTAGCCATGTGTTTGCTCAGGATTTTAAGCTTGTGGGTTATGTTTGAGGATGTATTTCAAAATTATTATCCTCTTTTATTGTACCTTATTTCTCTTGCACAAAGGATTAAATGTGCGCGACTTTGTGTATGTGTTAAATACCCGATTAAGGGGTTAAAGACTTCCGCCACGCAACTTAGTCGCCCCCATGTGCTTTGATTGGCCCCTGGACCGGGTTCAGCTTAGTTCGGGTGGACCCGGGGCGTGACAGTTGTAATCTTCGAAGAATATGTGATTATAATCATTGTACCTATACTACATATATCAATACACAAACCAACCTTACATGTTGAGGGGATTTAGATCTTTACATGGTATCAGCCAGCTAGGTCTTTCCAATGGCGACCACATCTTCTTCGTCTACCACTTCAAGCCCTTCTCCATCCTCCATGGCTGCCCCTATCCATACTCCCCCTCCACAACCCCTTGCCTTTACTTTTACCATCACAAATATCACTCACCATGTCCCATTGAAACTTGATGGCACCAACTATTTGCTCTGGAAGACTTAGTTTCTTCCTATCTTGCAAGCCAAGATGTCTTGTATTTTATTGATTAAAGCAATCATCTACCTCCTGTGCATCTTCTCACTTCCGATCAATGTCTTAAAACCTAGCCTGGATCCCGACCCGGATTAGTGGCTAGGTGGGTTGACCCGATTGAATCGTGGGTCAACCTGGGTTGACCCGGGGGATGACATCATCACCTTTTTTTTTCAAGAGTTTCCCTGTAATACTAAAAAAATTAGTTAATCCTATTCAAAATCTTAGTTAAACCTGTTCAAAATCTCACTTGAACCTATTTGACTATTCAAAATATTGTTCATTCCAACCTATTTTAATAAGTTCTCATTTCACATTTCCCATTAACATAAAACAACATAAATAGTAACATAAACAAATAAATATCAAAATTTAAACCTATACTATTCATTCAAAGCCATAGTTCTAACATAATTAAAAACATAAACAAACATTTATAGTTTCAAATCTAAAAAAACCATCTACTTTTTAGTTCCAAGTCCAAATTAAACATCAATTCATTGTCCACTCCAATTTACACCAAACGTAACTAGATAACTCAAATCACTTCAAATTCCTTAACATGAAAAATCCTAATCTTCAACTTCAAAGTTCAAACTTCAAATTCGAAATGCCAAAATCATCAAACTTTGCATTCTTCTTCCAAATTTCCTACAAAAAATATTACATATTAATATAATGAAAGAAATAAAATACTAAATAAATCACAAGTCATATGTAAACATTACCATTCTAAAGTAAAAAATCAAGATCATCATCTAATCCAAAACCATCATACAACCCTTCATTATATATAATTGGCTCTTCCTCATTTCCTACAAAAATAAATTTATTGCTAACAATAAGAAATAACAAATAATAAATAATTGGACTATGAAGTATGAACTCTAGAAAGTAATTATTTATCACCTCGATTTCGAAAGTTAAGACCCAATTCATGTAAATCATAATAACCAAACACATTATATGCACACGATCAAGCTATAAATCACTTATTCTCAGCGAGTAAAAATTTATACAACTCCTACACGCTACCAAGCATCAAAAATATATTCAAATCAAATCACAGATATAAAAAATCATAATCCAACAATCAAAAGACTGGAATTATAAAAACCTTAGTTCTTGCAATAAAACCAAATCTGAAAGTGGTGCATGAAAATTAACATGTAATAAATTAAATTAAAATTCAAATAAATAAAAAATAGAGAAGAAATTACCTCTTACACACTCAAATTCTTTCTCAGTTCGTTCATCAGTGCAAAAACAGAGAAATAAAAGAGAGATTAAAAAAATGTTCTAAGCACAAGGGAAACTCATTGGAAATGGCGATGACACATTTGGTAGATGGGATTTTAGGTCAACGATTACATAGGACGCCACGGGCAGTAGCGATTTAGGTAAATCTACAACCGGTAGTGAGGGAAGAAGAGAGAAAAAAAATGGCGACGAGGCAGAAGAGAAAGGAGGGATTTTCGCCGGAGAAAATTGCCAACCGCCGGCCCAAATCACCCAAAGCTCCTCCCTTTCAGGCCATGGACGGTGAAGGAATGTGGAGAGGAAATCACCGGAGGAGATCGCCGAAATGTGGAGAGGGAATCACTAGAGGAGATCGCTGCTCATAGTCACAGCCTCACCCCAAATCGCTCAGCGCCCTCTGAGTCCGAGCTCCTCCAATCGAGAACTCCATAATCCCGATCACGAATTCACGATCTATTTTTTTTCAAAAAAACTAGACCAAACCAGAACATTAGGTAATCGGTTTAACCGGCTGGGCCACGCTGACCAAGCTAGGTTAAACCAACCCAAAAATCCAGTTGAACCAGCCCATTTTTTACAATGGGTCCCAATGAACCCAGTCGGACCAGCCGGTCCGGTTTTTAAAACACTACTTCCGATGGTGTTTTCACCTCCTCCATTAATCCAGCCTACTCCTGGTACCACGTTGACTAGTTGATTAAAAGTTGTATCATGGTTATTCTCCCCTCGAGCGTTCTAAGCCAAATATGTGGCTTGGAGACATCCCACGCCATGTGGAGCTCTCTGGAATGGTTGTATGTATCACCTTCCCAAAGTCATATTATGCAACTCCGTTTCTAGCTTTAGACTCTCAAACAAGGGTCTCCTACTTTGACAAAGCCAAAGAACTCGCTAATCAGCTTGTTGACACTGAGAATCTTATTCCCTCTCATGACTTGGTGATGACCATTCTTGGGGGTCTCAACCCTAAATATGAGCACTTCGTCATGCAAATTACCTTGTGCCCTGACCCTATTGACTTGGATGATCTACATGGCCTTCTCTTGATGCAAGAGCACCGGTTGGCTATCACTAGCCAACTCTCTACCCTAGAGATCTCCACTCTTGCCCTCACCACAATTGTCCATCTTATCAATCAGTTGCAATCACCATCTATTGATCATAAGAGTCCTTGGGAGATCCTCTTCCACTCTCACCTTGACTAAAAGTCACTTCAGTTATTTGCGTGTGCATGCTATCCCTATCTCCAGCCCTACAACTCTCATAAAATGGAATTCTAGTAGTCTAAATGTATATTTCTTGGCTATCATCCAACATATAAGGGCTATAAATGTCTTCATATTCCCTCAGGCAAGGTACATATCTCCTGACATGTTGTCTTTGATGAGAGCTCTTTCCCTTTTGCAACTTCTCCTCCTATCAACCAGGCAGCCTCACTGCCCATGGCCTCTACCTTGCCGAACATTTTGTGCCCTATCCTTGACTACAAGTCTACACTACCACAGCTACCTTCCCCTCCACCCTACTGCATAAGGTCGACACCTAATCCTTACCTGCCATGATTGTAAGGTCCCTGATTTTTCTACGATTTTTTGTAATTTTTCTGCCATTTTTCTGGTCATTTTCGACAGGAAAATGTGACGTTTCAGCGTATGTGTAATTGTGTATTTTTCCTATATTTTTACCCATAGAGTCGGGTGTGGGGCTTAGTCGCGGGCCACGGGCCTCACTGCGCACTTACGGCGAGAATTTTGGAGGTTCGACACGTAACCAGTGGGTTAATGCGAGTTAGGGACGTTTGGAAAAAGAAAAAAGAAAAAAAAATAAAAAGAAAATTTGGATCGGGATCGGGATCGCCCGATCCAGAACCTCCTGGGCAATAAACAGTGCACCGCCCCCCCTTCTCGTCTGTTCCTTGTGCCCGGCCGCCGACAGGCCGCTGGACCGCCGCCCCGGCTCCGCCCCGGCCATGCGACGGCAGGAGAGCCGCCATCCCGGCCCCCACGGCCGCGCCGCCTCCTCCCCCGGTTTGCCCTCTCCCCACTGTCTTTTTTTTATTCCGCCGCCGCCATGGGCCGGCGAGGGCCGGCCGGCCGCCCATGGCTCAGCCATGGGCCGGCAACGGTGGGAGGACATTCCCCTCGGCCCCAGACGGCCTTTGCTCCGCCGTCCAGCTCCATTTTCTCCACTGCCCTGTTTTTCCGCCGGACGACTATTTTGGATGATTTGGGGCCGCCGGCGGCGAGCCACGGCCGGCTGTGCTCCGTTCGGCACCGCCTTGCTCCGGCGATGGCGAGGAGCCACTCCTCCCAGCCCGGTGGGCCTCGGCACCGCCGCCCCATCCTCTTTCCCCCTCTCTGCACTGTTTTGCCGACGCACTGTTTTGGGCAAATAGTGGCCGCCGGCGGTGATTCGTGGCCGATTCGGCCTTCCTCCAGCCTCGCCTTGCTCCGGCGACGGCAGCGGACTACACCCCATGCCCGGTTCTGCCTCCGCCCTCCCTCTTTTCTCCAGCCAGTACGTTTTATCGTACGATTCTCCGGTGGGTTGTCGCTGCCATCGTTGGCAGGGGAGGGTGACTTGACCACCGTGGGCTCCGCCCTGGCCTGGCGATGGCCCAGGGACGGCCCCACCCACCTGGACCGATTTAGCCTCCGACCCCATGGCCGCTCCGCCCTTATGGGTTTTCCCCGGTCATCCCCTATTTTTGGTCTACGTCCGTTTTGGACGTTGTGACTGACGTTATCAGTTGGACGCCGGATTTGATTTAGCGGACCTTAGTTCAGCTCCTCCCTGGCCCGGCGATGCCAATGGGCCACCCCTATGGGCCTTGTTCAGCCTTGCGGCCCGTAGCCGCAATGAGTTCCGCTTATCGGCATATTTGTCGTTGACCCTTCTTGCCCATTTTACGCCGTCGGTACCGGACGGCCTCTGGCAAGAGTTTGTATGACTTACCTTGATAGAAGGTAGACGAGTTCACCTGCACAGGCCTTGGCAGTGACGGCCTCATAGCCTTTGCTCGATCGTGACCCTCCCCTTGCTCTCTGTCGTGCGAGATGCACAGCCGCCCGCACCATGGGTATTGGTTGTGGGTGGCGATCAGCGATGTTGCCGCTTAGATTGGCCACCGCTAGGGCCTTAGCCCTGTTGGCTTTTGTGGGCCTTGAGTCGCCTCATTTCAGCCCTCTTCCCCGCCCCTTTGGGCTGCGTGCGCATGTGGCCACGCATGCACTTCTGGGTTTAGGCGCCGCATTCGCGCCGCCTGACCATCGGTTGGCTTTGCCACCGAGTGGAGTTGACCACAGAGCTGTCCTCCACCTCTCCTTTGTTCTCGAGCGTTGCCCCACGCTCTCCGCCCGTATGTGGGCCTTTGTTGACCGAAATCGTCGCCGTTGGGTGCTGTCCACGGCCGATTTCAATGTCTGGTGGCCGGCTGAGCACGTCTTAGCCACCGGCCGATCTTCAGTGAGTACACCCTCGACATTTGGTTGCACCGCCACATATGTTGGCACAATATTTCTCCCGGCCGCCCTAGTGTGCCGCCGTGGATCGCAGGTTTTACCGCATTAATTTCTGACACCCTGTTTGGCCGTGATAGTTCCGGCGCATCCTAAAATCCTCGGGACAGCAGCTCTCTCAGCCAGCCAACAGTTTTGACCGCCAACTCCGCTGCCGACGCCGCCACCATCGTGTGCTCGCCATCGAACGTCATGATTACGAGGTAGGGGAGCTTTGAACTCGTAAATTCATGAAGCATGCTTTGAATGAGTAGCAGCATGCTAGGATTGTATGATTCCATGCTTGGATGTTAAGTAACGATCTGATTGCATGATGTGCGTGTAAGCATGATTGTATGGTATGATTGATATGCATGAGATGTATGCACATTTTATGGATATGGATTATGTATGCGCTGGCGATGGCTAGCAAATATGTCAGTATGCTCGTATGAATTATGCATGTGCTAGTGATGGCTAGCATGCATGTTTGAAGTATGTATGAATGTGTGTGCATGTGCTAGTGATGACTAGCATGTACGTTTGATGTATGCATGTGCTAGTGATGGCTAGCGTGCATGTTTGACGTATATATGAATGTGTGTATGTGCTAGTGATGGCTAGCGTGCGTGTTTGTAAGTTATGTATGTATGACCGTATGTGTATGTTGCACATATGTGTGAGACATACGTATGTATGATGGCATTTTGCCTATGCTTTGGATGTGCGTATGTGTTTGTGGGCAGAGGTATGGGCGATGGACAGTAAGAGGTGATAGAGACTTTGTCTGAATTTGGATGTGGTTGTGTAAGCGTATGACAGAGGATATGAGTATGACGGGCAAGGATTAGAATGGATCAGTTTGGGGTGGATTGTATGTTGGGCATTTGTGAGACAGTAAGAGTGTTCATAATTGTACAAGCATAACATACAGATTATGAAGTGAAAAGTAAGTATAATAATAAGTGAGATATAAGTAAGAGAGCGACAACTGGGTTGGCTCTGAGGAGCGTTATTTGAGGATGTCAGTGTAAGAGGATTTGGCCATAAGATGGATGGCGAAGTGTAAGACTGTAAGGGTTTGGCGTACGATGAGTTTTGTCCATGATGTGGACGGGTAAGTGAAGTCCACTGCCCTGACGAACTAGGGTTTCGGATCGGGCTCAGCTTCAGGTTAATCAGTCGAGGACTATGAGTTTGTGTGGCCTAATTGTACCACATAAATTACTTAATTCAAACTTGAATTATAAGCATAGCTAATGATAGCGTTGTGAGTTTGAGACCTGAGGGTTCGATGGATTAAGTTCCGTGTTTGAGCTGGCCGCTAGTGAGTCGGTCGAGCATTTGTCATGTCTTGCCATGGTGTTTATCCTGCGGGATATTGTCTGTGTGCTGTGTAGAGCACCAGACGTCTGATGCTCTGCTGAGTGCGACATTGTTTCTGATTTGGTCTGCATGCTGTATCAGCCCAGACGTTTGATGCTTTGTTGAGAGCGATGTACGTTCTGACTTTGTCTGTGTGTTGTATGAAGCCCAGACGTCTGATGCTCTATTAAGAGCAAAGTATGTTTTCGATTTGGTCTGTGTGCTGTATAAGCCCAGACGTTTGATACTCTATTGAGAGCGTTGTATGATTCCGCCCAAGAATGGCACTGTACGTTTCTGCCCAAGTGGCACTGTATGTTTTATGCCCAAGAGTGGCAATGGCACTATAAGACCCATTATGGTGGGCAACTGTATGACCCCTTATGTGTGGGTGTTTATGTTTGCGTGCTCAGGTAAGTAGTATCATGGATCTACTCTTACCTGTTTGATCCAGTGCCCCATGAGCATTGGTGTGCCTTACCTTCGGAAAAGTCCATGGCGTCTAGTCACTCCCTGGAGGTTAAGGTGTTGCCCCAGTGGCATTCTTTTCCTTTTCGACGTTGGAGCTTATTAGTTGTAATGAGCTTCAGTGGTCGTTGATATGTGTACGATTATGTGTATGAGTACGACTGTATGAGTGTGAGTACGATTGTATGAGTGTGAGTACGACTGTATGTGTATGAGCAGGACTGTAAGAGTGAGTATGAGCAGGACTGTAAGAGTGTGTATGAGCAGGACTGTAAGAATGTGTATGAGCAGGACTGTAAGAGTGTGTATGAGCAGGACTGTATGTGTATGAGTTTGAGCACGACTGTAAGAGTATGTGGAGGAGCACGACTGTAAGAGTATGAATACGATTGTGAGAATATGTTTCTGAGTAAGACAGTAAGTATGATTTTGTGTAGACTATACGAGTAAGGTCGTACGAGTATGATTGTACGAGTAAGGTCGTACAAGTAAGCGTACGATGGTACGAGTAAGTTTGTATGACCCTGGATAAGGGTATTTGTGTAAGTTATATGACCCTGGATAAGGGTGTTTGTGTAAGTTGATTGGATAGTATGATTTTGGCACGATGGTGCTTTGGTATGATTTTGGCACGTTGGTGCCTTTGGTATGTCTTTTGGCATGATGGTGCCTTTGGTATGATCGTATGTGTATGAGCATGTTTATGATTATATTATGTTGACTGCTTCATGTTTGAGTTGCATGAATGCATGTGTTTTTGAACTTATTTAGTTTACCGTTTGGGATTTCCCCTACTGGGTATTTTCCTACTGAGTATGAAAATACTCATTACCCTACTTTTTAGCCCCGTTGTACGGGAGGTTTTGCAGGTTGTGCGGAGAGCTCCTGGAGATGGACGCTCGTTTCAGCGGTGGATTGATTCCCGTTGACTCAGGTATCTGCTTGACTCTCTGCGAGTTTGTTTGTGCCACGATCTCCTGTATTGGGTGAGACGAGAAGTTAGATGTTTATTCTGGACTTTCATTTGGATTAGTCAGTGGACTGTTATGGGACTTGCACTCAGGGATGCCTGGGAGAGTGATTTGTATTTAAAAGTCTATGATCGTAGCAATTTATTAGTACGTGTGTTTTCGAGTAGCACTTGAGGATATTTGATTTGACAGTACGATGTTTAACCTTATGATGTTTTAAATTATAAACTATTTATACGGGTTTTGATTTTGTCATTTTGACTCCGATTTATGGAAAAAAAATTCTATGAGTTTTAAGAAAAAGGGATGAAAATCTCGGGCGTTACAATGATAGCCTTCCATTGTCGACCCCACTGGCCTCACCAACCCGTGTCCCACCGCGATTCCTCCTCTCAAAAGCTCCCCTACAAACCACAAACATTCCCCTAGCCCTCCAATGACTATTCCTATTGTGACAGGGCCCGCATGCCCCTTAGCTCCTCTAGCTACACACCATATGGTCACCAGTTCTATGACTAGTGATCTTAAACCCAAATCCTTTCTCTCCACTCGTAACCCACTTTGCCTTACCACTTGTTTATCCTCTCCTAGTGAGCCCACTTGCCATTCCCAGGCCATCAAATAAGCGCAATGGCGTGATGCCAGGGACTCGTAATTCAACTCCCTCATTCTCAATAGCACTTGGAGCCTTATTCCCCACCCCTTCAATAAGAATATTGTGGGTTTTAAATGGGTCTTCAAGCTCAAACAAGAGGTTGATGGTTATGTAGACCAGTACAAGGTCGACTCGTTGTTAAGGGATTATCCCAACAAGCCAGTTTGGATTTTCATGACACTTTTAGTCCTATTACCAAGACTACTACCATTCATATGGTTCTCTCCATTTCCTTCTCCAAGGGATGCCCCATATGCCAATTAGATGTTCAAAATGCATTTCTCCATGGTTTCTTGGATGAGGAGGTATATATGCAACAACCCCAAGGCTATCTTCATCCCAGTTTTTCAGACTACGTATGTCACCTCCATAAGTATTTGTATGGGCTCAAACAGGCTCCGCAGGCTTGGTTTCACCAGCTTAGTTCACTTCTTTTGTCTATGGGTTTCAAAGGCTCTTCCGCTGGTACTTCTCTCTTTATGTGATTAGATTAGTAATGGGCTCAAATCAGATTCAGAATTAATGGACTTTAAAAAAAGGAGTTGATGAGTTCTAATTTTCAAGGTGGAAGACATAACAAAGGGAAAAACCTAAAGGTAAAATATTTAGACACACATGCACAAATACTTAAAACCTTCATATAAAACTTTTTATTAAGTGTTTCAAATATTTTTAGACAGAAAGGATAAAAATCATATTTAATTTACAAAAACCATCGATCGTCCTTAAACATCAATCAATCGAACTTTACAAATTTTGACATTGTACCTGTAAGGACTCTCATTTTTGAACCGGTTTATTTTAATGTTATTTATAGGTTATCGTGTGGTTTAAGCATTTTTTTATCAAATTATGTGGTTTTAAAAAATAAATAGGGTTTATAAAGGTTTTAAGCAAAACTAACTCTACATTTATGAGTTTTAAGTAGTTTTTAGTCAATTCTGAATTTTTGGGATTTTTTACTAATTTTTCAAAAATTAGGGTTTGGCGGGACCCCCCTGTGGGCCCCACCGACAAAATTAGGGTTTTTAGACCAAAATGCCCTAGACATCAATAGAAGACACTATAAAATTTTTTAAAATTTTTCTAGACCTAATTTTAAATTGCCAAATTTTCTAATTTTAGTTAAAAACTCTATTTCTACCCCACATTCCTATTAGGTATAGCCCAACCCTTCCTATAAAAGAAAAGGTTTGTGCCATTTCCCATTTAGGAATAGGCTTAGCCAGGAGATTTGGAGCCTAATCCCTGATTAGGCCTAGTAAGGAAACGATTAGAGGTGAGTTTAGCATAATCTTGGCTTAATCTCTAGGTTTTTCTTTAAACTCTTCTTAATCTTGCCTTCCCCTATCATTTCAATCTATTTTGAAAGCATAAAACTACTATTTTACCTCTCTTCTCCAAGCCTTAATCTTCAAAATCTCATTTTTAAGCTTCAAAAGCCCTAGATCTAATGCTTACTTTTGGTTTTTCAAAGCTAAATCGAGATTAGTAGTATTTTAACTTAAAATCGTGTTTTTGGAAGGTGTTGGAGGAGATTAAAGGTTCATTCCAGCCCAAATCAACAAGGAAAGGTAATGGGTTCTTCAATCTCAACTTTGGGTAGCAAAAATCTTTATTTTTATGATGTTATTTGAAGTGGGTTTTACTTGATTTAGGCTCTAATGGTGGGTTTAGTAAATGCTAATCTTTCATTTCGATTTCTTAGGGTTTTGTCTTAGAATGGTTTGGATTAGTGTTCTGGAAGGTTTGATGAGGTTTTGATAATGTTTGGTACCATGGATGAAGATTTGAAGGTGTTTTCATGGTGTTTCGGTTTTGATTTTCTAAATGAAGAAGGTCAAAACTGCTGTGTTGGCGATCAAACGGCCTACCAGGGCAATCGATCGGCAAGACTACAATTTTGGCAAATTTCGAGTATAGCCGATCGAACAGCCTTGCAGGGCGATCGAATGGCTACACGACAATTTTTGCTATTTTTGAAACTTATGCTCATTTCAATGTTTTACTCCATTTGATGATTCTAATAGTTATGGGATGTATATTATGATGAAATTAGATTCATGCATATCATGTATGGAATGTGTTTAAGTGTGGTTATGTGGCATTATATTATGTTGATAATTATGCAAGTTGATATTGAAGTACCTTGAATTTTTGAATGTTGAAATTCTTATGATTAGGATATGTTTCCAGCAAGGATATTATGTGGAAAATGGTGAGATGTGTTTCTCTTATAATGAGGATGGTTTATGGGTAATGGATGTGATCATGTTGTGGCTTAATGAATGGAAGAATCATGTTTGTGGGAGTGAATGTTTGATTTCACATGAATGGATTTAAGCTTTATGGTGGATTTTGTTTTGATTTCAGTTAAGAATCATTGTTTTGAATGTGTTCAAGCATTTGTAAATTGTCTTATGAGTTTATGTCAAGCATTGGGCATGTGCTTAGATATGCATGAATACACACACATATGGGGAATCTACCATGAAATCGTAGTTAATTATGCCTTGAGTATGATGCATGAGGGGACTGATTGGGAGCACGTTCCATGTGTTGGAACCCACGTAGGTCTTGCTCACGGATGTATCATGTTATCATGCAACATGGATCGGTATTCATGGACAAAGTTTTACCGATGTTTAACCAGAATTAATCGATTGTATGCAATGGTTGAGATTGCATGCCAGATTAATCGCTCGGTGAATTAATCGAAACTTGGTTGGTCCAAAAGGACATGTTTTCGATTTAAGTTCCTATGTGGAACATGAATACTCCCCCGGGTTGAGTCTAGTGAAATAGAATTATGTGGGGACGAGTTGTGTACTTGTCTTGCGGATTTGAGATTATTATTATGAGTGTCATCTGGACCCTGAGAATCCAGAGTGGTATGCCGTGTGCACCCGCTACTACGTGTTCTAGGGTTCCCTATGTGGAAATTCGGGCTCTCCCCTCCGCAGGAGATGTCCCTGGGCGAACACCCCTGCTCTAGATTCTCTGTGTGAGAATGAGACATCCTTGGCTAAGATCGTCCAGGGCGAGCAGCTTTAGGGATTGACAACCCCGACCTTTTTTCATTTCCTGTTTTGGAATTTGACCGTGTCTCACCTTCGTGGCCTTGACCATTTCCTGCCTGTGTGGCAATACTTGTGTTTACTCCTTGATGGAGGCATTCACCATGTGTATTGATGCATGTTTATTCTGAATGTTATGCATGATTGTGTATCATGTGTTTGACATGTTTGTCGTGTAGGGTGAATGTGGTTTATGTGATATGAATGCATGATTAGAAATGGTGTGATTGAGACACTATTATGCAGGTTTATGTGATACGAATGCATGATCAGAAATGGTGTGATTGAAACACTATTATGCAGGTTTATGTGATATGAATGCATGATCAGAAATGGTGTGATTGAGACACTATTATACAGGTTTATATGATATGAATGCATGATCAGAAATGGTGTAATTGAGACACTATTATGCAGGTTTATGTGATATGAATGTATGATCAGAAAGTGGTATAACATGTTAATCTTAGATCTGAATTGCTACATTATTATGTCGTCGCATTTTTTGATTACTATAGTTATATTCAAAACTATTATTGAGTTGTTATACTCACCCCACTTTCTTGTTTTGTTTTAGGGCTGCGTGGCGTGACACGCAGACGGACAGGATCCTCTATATGAGGAAAGGTCAGAGAGAGCTTGGGAGTAGTTGTGGAGGCTCCTAGTTTTGTATGTCTCTTCGTTTATCTTGTTTTGATGTTAGAACCTTGTGGATGATCCTTGTCTTAGATTTGAGATATACTATGTCTTTAGTTTCTTTGAGACTTGTTTTGGAGCCAAGTGTGTGGCTATGAATTATTAGTATATGGGTTTGAGATTATGGTTTATTCTAGAGTTTAACTATTTTGGTTCTACCTATTTACTCTTGCTCAAAGTAGTACATAAACTCCGTAAATTAGATTGCCCGTAGTGGGGGCACAAGTCTTCCGCTATTTTTCCTCAATCGTTTCAATCTGTCGCCCCCGTGCATTGGTCCGGCCCTTGGACCGAGTTCGGCTCGGGTCAGGCAGTGCTGGGGCATGACAGTACCCATCGAATTGTTCAATTGGTGAATATATCGATTGGTAGCCTTAGTCCTCATGTCCAGCAACCTAAATGATGAATTACAAACTACAAGAATTGCTCGCTCTTAAATCAGAGAGATTATAAAACATAGTACTTAGCATGTATTATTATAAAACAAAGTAGTCCATATTTAGCACATAAACAATTTTGGAACACGAAAAATGGGCTGAGCATTCTGAGGCACCTGGAGGGTGTGGGGAAGGGCAATTGTGCGGTGGCAAGAACAACAGCTGAAGGGGCCGGGCCGGTAGAAAAGAGAGGGGTGCTGGCTGTTCGGCGGCTACTGGAGCACCAGAGGTGGATGACGGCTAGGTGGAAACACGATCTCGGGATTGAGCAAACGCCATGACTGGAGAAGAGGAGGCAAGGGGTGGTGGGAACAGTAGTGTGATGGCAGATCTGGAGGCGGCCATACCTACAAATAGCGCTAGTGGAAAGGAAGAAGGTGGGAAGGTGACAACTTGGCTGGCCGGTAAAGAGACAGCAAGGGGAGGTAGGGACCCATGTGAAATGGGCAGAGCTCCAGTGGGTTCTGAGGCCGATGTTGGGTGGCGCAACGGAAGCTTGGTGGTGAGCCCGACTTGTTGATGTGCAAAAAATTCCACCTTTATGTCCCTCTCAAGTAATTTACATGTATTTACACATAAACACATATATAAGCAATAGATCAAATTCAAATTACTTTAAATTTGAATGAATTAAAGCAATAATTAATTACTACTAACCTTTAGGGACTGAGCCCCAAGGACGTGGCCAATCACCCAAAAGCACACACAACCTCTTGTTTATTTTAAGTATAAATATAGGGAATTAGAATTACCTCTTTTGATGAATTCCTTCTCTAAAAACTAAGAGAGAAAACCCTTCATTCTCTTGCCAATTTTCTGGGAATAATTAGCTTGAATAGGGCTTGAAAGAAGCATAAATAGAGATAAGAGAGACTTGATGAAGAACACCCTTCAACCTTGACAATAACGAGGAATAAAGCTTTTGCTTTTTCCTGATTTTGTCTCCTGCAACTCAAAACCCATGAGAGAGATAAGATGAGAGAATTTCGTTCTCTGGTTTCTTTTTTTCCTTTCATCTCATAGAGAAGACCAAAACATAAACAATTTTCTATTCGTGTATATCGTGATGAGCAGGCAGTTTTCAATTTTATAACTGCCTCATGAAATCTACTTTAGATAGGACTTGTTAGTCTTATCTTTAATTGGATTGTGGAGCTCACCTTATGACTCTCTCTTGTTTTCAGGTTTATGTGGTTACGTTACCCACTACCCAACATCCCCCACTTGGGTGAAGTGCCAATGGCCCAAACAACAACTCATGCACTTATTTCTGTCTTAGTCCAACCTCTAGGCAAAAATGTTCATACTAAACTCCACAGGAGCTGATGCCCTAGCCCTATCAAAGTCCTATTCTATGAACAAGACGTACAAATTGATTCGTTGTTAAGGCCTTAGTTAATGAATCTGCAACATCTCAGAAGTAGGAAGATGATTTACTACTAACTTTTCTTTCTGTAGCATGTCAAACACAAAGTAGTAATGTACTTCGATGTGTTTGCCTCTGGCGCTGATTTCTCCTTTTTTAAGTGTCGACATGGTGGCCAAATTATCACAAAACATCTGATAGGAGAATCAACCCAGCTCTCTAGCCTAAGCCTAGCTAGAAAGTATTTAATCCAAACTACTTCTGAAGCTGCTAAATTGCATGCATAAAATTATGCTTCCATGGTTGACTTTGTTAAGCTCTTTTGCTTCTTACTAGCCCAAGCTATAGCACCGCCTCCAAACATGAAGACATAACCAATAGTGGATTTCCTGTCATCTGGGTCCCCAACATAGTCTAAATCACTATACCTAGCCAATGACAGTTCCTTAGCCTAATAGGTGAGTTTCATACCCTTGGTTCCCAGGAGGTACCTAAAAACTCACTTCACTGCTTGCTAATGAGCCATGCCTGGGTTTGCCTGATATCTACTCAAGAGCCCTATAACATAGTTCAAATCAAGTTCAATATAGGTCATGGCTTACATTAAGCTACTAATAGCCTGTGAATAAGGCACTGACTCCATTTTTGAGTCTATCATCGTTAGAGAATGGTGCCTAACTTTTAGATAAAGTTGTACCCTTATAGATATGAGACTCTATTGCTTTACAACCAATCACACTAAAGTGTTTCAAGATGCTTTCTATGTATGATTCTTGAGATTATACTAAGTAACCTTGCTTTTCTATCATTGTCAATTTTCATAACAAGTAGTAGGAGGCCTCACCCCTGTCTTTTATTTCAAACTGGGTCTTGAGGTACTCCTTTAGGCTAAACATTAAGCTCAAGTCATTTCCTATCAAAAGGATATCATCTACATAGAGAGAGTAACATAAATCTAATTTCATCCTTGAAGGAGTATACACAATGATCATATTCATTTGCTATGAACCCATACTCATTAATCACCTTGTAAAAAGTGAAGTACCATAGCCTAGGAAACTGTTTAAGGCCATATAAAGACTTTATGAGTTTGCACACCTTATGTTCCTCTCCAGGAACAACAAAACCCTTAGATTGTTCCATGTAAATTTGCTCATCTAAATCACCATTTAGGAAGGCAGTCTTTACATCCATTTAGTGCAACTCTAAGTCTAATTGTGCCACTATAGCTAACAAACACCTAATGGATATAAATCTAGTCACAAGTGAATAGGTTTTCTTAAAGTCAATTCCCTTGACTTGGTTGAAACCTTTACCAGTCTTGCCTTATATTTATCTATAGACCAATCTGCCTTGAGCTTTTTCTTGAAGATCCACTTACAACCAATAAGCTTTCTTTCACTAGGCAAGTCAACAACTTCCCATACTTGGTTTTTCATAACATAGTCCATTTCCTCTTGAATAGCTAATTGACATTCCTTAGAATCTGGACTGTCCATTGCCTGCTCATAGGTCAAAGGATCATCAAATAAAGATTCATCTATTGTTACTTCATCCTCTCCTAACATGGCATAGAAGTCCTGCAACAAGTTTGAGGGTCTTCTATTTCTCATCTCCCTTACTTCAGACACTCCCTTAGGTTTAGATCCTATAACCACCTCTGTAGAAATAGTAGTGTTTTGCTTTTTTTCTACTTCAAACAGTTCTATTCTTTTACTAGGAATTTTAGGGTCTAAGTCTTCTTCTAGGAAATAGGCATCCCTAGATTTCATGACCCCCACTGTCCCATCAGTATGGTGCACTACAAACTTGTACCCTTAGAGTGTTCACTGTACCTTATAAAGTTACACTTCATTGTTTTAGGGTCTAATTTACTTCTATGTTGGTAATGCACTTTTACAAGTGCCTTAGACCCCCACACTCTAAGATGACTTAAGGCTAGACATTTACCTGTCTATAACTCATAAGGTGTCCTGTTGACAGCCTTAGAGGGTACACAGTTAAGTATATACACAACAGTGTCTAATGCTCACCCCAAAAATTTATTCCTAGTTCTGAGTAGTTTAGTATGGATCTAACCATATCTAAGAGGGTTTTGTTTCTCCTTTCAGCAACTCTATTTTGCTGGAGTATAGGTGTAATAACCCTATTTTTTCTAATATTTTATAAAATTTATTATTTTCCTAAGTATAATTATAACTTGTTAAGACAAGTGTAATAAGTCAAAAATACAGAAATTTGAGACCGGGAACAAAAGTTACGGCCTTGGGAAACATGCTCTACCGGCGGGACCTACTTCATAAATAGGGGTAAACTAGTCCATAAGTAGTCTAGTCTTGTAGGGCTCGTGAATATGAACTCAACGGTACCAAGAATGCACAAAACGGAGTTCGGGATAGGATGTTATGATTATTTGAAAAAATAATAATCGGCTCAGCGCGGCGTGCAGCGCGCGAACACACGCATCACGCGTGTGACAAACGCGCACGTGACAAATGCGCATTTGTCACACCGTGCGTGATGAACGCGCATTTGTCATGCACAGGTGGTTTTTTGCAGCGGTGCCCACCGGTTCCAGTGGTGCGCCCGCCGGAAAATACCTCCTCCTCCCCTATAAATTCAGATTTCCGGCCATTCTTCACCCAAATCCGATTTTCAACCCCTTTCACTGTTTTCACCATTCCCGACCCATTTTAAGTCCGAATTTCACGAACCAAGACCCGTTTCCTACCAAATCGAGGGTGCTCTACGAACCAGAAATGTTATTTTCCCGAGGTGACATCTCTAAAATAAAAAAAACCCTACCACATCCCTAATCCTCCCATTTACCCTTTTTACTATTTCTGGACCATTTCAAACCATTTTCAGCCCGTTCAAAAGCCTTACCCCACTAAATCAAGGGTGCTCTACGCGTTGGGACCATTATTCTACCAAATTTCCTACTCGAAGGATGGATCTTCTTTATACTCTACGAGGGGAGTTCTTATACTTCGTACGCATTATAGGTAGGCGGCTTTAAATTCTAATCGTATGCCAAGATTTTGACTCACCAAAACCTTGCTAAAGATTTTTCTGAAAGAAAATCTATCTTTAAAAACCTCTCATCTTTTAGTAAAATTCTCCGAGTTTTAGGTAATCGTACCCTTTGGATAGTCCTTGATTTCTCGAAACTAAGGGTTATTATGATGATTCTGGATACTGCCAAATATGGCTTCCGACGCATACATGAATCGGATATCATGGGAAATTCCCTTTCCTTCTATCTCCCGTTGCCCTATGAGTGTGGGGGTAAGTCGTCTGGTATTGCGACATTATGTGACGATGTTTTTAGATTTCAAAAGAAAGATGACACGATATTTCTACATGCATATTTTTAGAACTTAACTCAGCCTATTGAGTATGAATTTACTCACCCACCCTCAAATTCTGCAGGTGTATGATTTGAATACGAAGAAGTCGACGAAGAGCTTTTCTTTGTAAAATTACAATTTTTTGTACTTTTCTTGTATTTTTGTAAATTTTGTACTAACTGATGTATAAAGGCATGTTATGTCAAATTTTGGAAATCTTTGTATAATACAAAGTATGTTGTAATTACTCTTTTGGTACACGGTGATCCTTGGCAATTGTATTTAAAATTCGTTATGTTTTCAAAAATCATTATGAATATGAGGAGTGTTACAATAGGGCAGGGTGTATTAGTGTATTATTCCTAGGTTAGTGAAATAGTCCTTAAACTCATCAGAGGTGTATTCTCCACCTCTGTCCGTTTGTAGGACTTTAATTAACCGAGCTAATTGAGTCTCTACTTCAGCCTTGAATTCTTTGAATTTCTCAAAGGCTTCAGATTTGCGCTTTAGGAGGTATATATAACCAAACCTAGAGTAATCATCTATAAATGTAATAAAGCACATCATCCCTCTATGAGTTTGTACATTCATGGGCCCACATATGTCTAAGTGAACAACCTCTTAAAGGTATGTGACATTCTTACCCTTTGGGAAGAGTTGCCTACTCATTTTACCTGCTAAGCAGTCTTCACACACACACACACATCCCTAGACAATTTAGGGAGGAGTCTATTGTTGGACATTCTGTGTAATTTGTTGGCATGCATATGATAAAGCCTTAAGTGCCACATCAAAGAATCAACATCAAATAAACACATCACATAATCAAACTTAGCTACCACATTAATAGAAGAGTTATTTGCTACATCTAACTTAAATAAACCATCACAAAAAGTAGTAAATAAAATCTCATTATTCTTGCTAACTATTGTCTTTGACCTCTTAAACCTAGTCTCAAACCCCTTGCTAGTGAAGAGGGAAATTGAGATAAGATTCCTCCTAATAGTAGGGGCAAAGAGGGCATCTATCAGCACCAAGTTCATCCGATGACGAAGAGGGATCCTGTAGGTGCCTGTAGTAGTCACATCATAAAATGTGTTATTCCCCATGTAGATCTTGTGCTACCCTAGAGACAAATCAGTCATCATGTCACCCCTAGTCATAGCCACGTGCTTAGTGGCTAAAGAATCAAGCCACCAGCTCTTCTCATTGGAGTTAGCAGTCATAACCTTAGAAATAATGCAAATGATATATTTCCCTTTATTATTTTCCTTGCTTCCAGCTTCCTGATCCCCACTAAGGCAGTTGTTCTAAAAGTGACCTATCTGGCCACATTTAAAACAAGCCCCTTTGGGTTTGTTGCCATTGTTGCCCTTTCCACCACCTTGGGGTTTCTTGCCCCTTCTCTTACAGTTCTTCTTCCTTCGACCTTGACAACCACCTCCTCCACCTCTCTTAGAGCCATCATGCTAGGCAAAGTTGGTAGATTCACTCACATGGTTCCTCCTCTCCTGCTCCAAGCCAAGCTTAGCAGTGAGGTCATCTAATGTGAGTTTCTTATCAGAGACGTTCAATGCAACAACCACACTCTCCCAATACGTAGGGAGGCTATTCAGAACAATTGAAACTTGGATCCCCTCATTTATGGGGTTCTCAAGAATATCCAGATCACTTGCAATGATGGACATAAAGTTAATGTGCTTAAGCACATTATCTCCTTCCCTCATGCGACTGTTCAAAAATGGGTTTGCAACATCCTGATATGAGCCTCTATGTGCTCTCCATACCGCCTGGCTAATGCATCCATTATTTCCTTGGCAGTCTTATGCTTTTCAAAAAACATTTCAATGATTTGCTCCATGAATGTAAGGATGGTAGTCCTTGCTTCGGCATCTTCATCCTTAAACTTTTCATTAGCCCTCTTCTGAGCCTAAGTGGAGGAGTCTGTAAATGGGTCAACACATTGCTCCAAAACATGGGCTAGGTTATTTAGGAAAAGAATATGTTTGATCCTCCTCTTCCGGGTAAGATAGTTGGTGGAGTTGGGCTTTTTAGTTTTGCTCAGCTTACTAGCAACCATATAGGATGCCATGGCAAAAAAGAAAATATGTCTACAATTTACATAGGTAAACAAGGCAATAAGTAGGCAAATAAATAATATTGCTCACTAATTTAGATGGATATCAAAGGAGTAGGATTCTATTTAATTTCAGCAGCAAGAAAGTTCACTCCAACAATAATCTATGTGTGCGTGGGTGCAAATAGAGTGAATTTACTATTTTACCCTTATATAGGGTTATTTATAACAATAATTCACTCAATCAATCAAGTAAACAATATATATATATATATATATATATATATATATATATATATATATATATATATATATATATATATATATATATATATATATATATATATATATATATATGTGCTTACTATGTTAAATAGGCAATAAAAAAGGAGTGAACTTTATAAATAAAGATAATATACACTTCTGTCTAGAAAACAAAAGTGTGAATTGTGTGAAGTTATTGAACTACCCTTGGGCTAGTTAAGTACAATCAATCACATACAACAATTGCGTGTGTTATATCATGCACCAATTACTTCACACATGAGATTAGCATGTAATCACTTCTAAACAGCATATAAATAACCCTCAACAATTAAATTCAGCAAGGTGAATTTACTATGATGCCCTTGAAATCAAGTTTTACAAAATAAGTCTCTTTTAGGGCAAAATATAATTAAAGAATATATCTATAGTCCAAATTCACCAAATTAATGTTAATTTCAATCAATTAGGGTCCTAAAGAACCCAGGAAAAATGCTAAAAAAATTCAATTCAAATTCGGGCAAATTTGGTCAAAATTGACCAAAATACCCCTGATCTTGGGGACAACATTGGCACATTTTCCAAGATAATGGTAGAGGCCTACTTTAGATAGTAACTTAAAATCATATTCAAACATAATTTCAATTACTATCCTTATGAGAGAGATATAGCAAAACTAGTTGTAGCCCTTTTAGGGATTGCAAAGGACAAAAAGGTAATTTATATCACCCAATCAATGAACCAGAGCTCTGATACCACTGTTGGGTGGTGCAGTGGACACTTGGTGGTGATCCTGGCTTGTAGATGTGCAAAAAATTCTACCTTTATATCCCTCTCAAGTAATTTACATGCATTTATACATAAACACATATATAAGTAGTAGAATAAATTCAAATTACTTTAAATTTATATGAATTAAAGCATGAATTAATTACCATTGACCTTTAGGGGCTGATCCCCAAAGACGTGACCAATCAACTAGAAGGACACACAACTTCTTATTTATTTTAAGTATAAATATAAGGGATTTGAATTACCTCTTTTAATGAATTCTTTCTCTTAAAATCAAGAGAGAGAACCCTTCCTTCTCTTGCCAATTTGCTGAGAATAATTAGCTTGAATAGGGCTTGAAGGAAACACAAATAGAGATAAGAGAGACTTGATGAAGAACACCCTTCAACCTTGAGTCGTCACACAATAATGAGGAATAAAGCTTATGCTTTTTCCTGATTTTATCTCTTACAACTCAAAACCCGTGAGAGAGAGGAGATGAGAGAATTTCGTTCTCTGGTTCCGTTTTTTTCCTTTTGTATGGGAGAGAAGACCAAAACTAAAACAATTTTTTGTTCGCATATATCGCGATGAGCCGGCAGTTTTCAATTTTATAACTGCCTCATGAAATCTACTTTAGATAGGACTTGTTAGTCCTATCTTTAATTGGATTGTGGAGCCCACCTTATTTATGTGTCTTTCGAAACCCGACTCTCTCTCATTTTCAGGTTTACGTGGGTACGTTACCCACTACCCAAAAGTTGAAACAGTGGATTGGTTCGGGGGTTGTGTGGCCAGCTGCACGTGGCCAGTCTGGCTGATAGTAGCAGCAGAGGACGAACTCCAAAAGCTTGGATGAACGCGAATGCTGCGAGTGGACAGCAAGTGCAAGTGAGGACAAGGATTGCATAACCTCGTCGAGCAGCGATCATGCTTACCTTTGTGCTTGTCGAAACTATGGGACATCTTGGTTTGTTTGGTGGCAAGGGCAATCTTCAATTCCGTAAGTTCTAAAACAGTTGCTTTTATTTGATGTTTTAGTTATTGTGTGCGGGCATAAAGGCAAGCATAGGAAGACTTTGAGATGTGCAAATCACAAAGGGTCAAGGAATCCGTTGTCATGAGGGTGGCTTGGTACTAAGCGGTAAACTTTTTCGACACAGTGTACTCATGGCAGTAGTGGGGTAGGTGGGTAGGCACCCCGTTAGCTACTAATGATGTAGACTGAGGGGTCTACATAAGAAAAATTGAGGAGAAATGAGAGAAAATAGAGGGATTAGGGTAAAAATTAAATAAATTAACTCTGGAATTTTATTGACTGCCTTATAATTGGTTGTGCACTATAATTTATAAAAATCTAAAGTAGAATTCCTAATAAAATAAGAAAAATAAAAGAAAACACTAATCCTATTGAATTTAGGAGAATGAATTAATCTAGAAAAGTGAAAGTATAATATAATTAGAATCATATCATAAGGACGCCAAGAGAGTTGCTCCAATAATGTACAATATATGGAATGCCATCGGGAGAGGGGGACTATGAGCGCGTTGTGGAGGAGCAGGAGAGGGAGCTTCTAGTGGAGGAGGAGAGATTGTAGGGAGAAATGACGAGGGAGATGTGGATCGTCCAAAGCCAATAGTCTCGCCTATGGGAGGGAAATGATTGATTGAGGGACACACGCTGGCCCACAGGAGTTTAATATGCCTTAGGGCATTTTTGGGCTTTCACTGCATGTGTGTGGAAATTACTCACCTAAGTTTTTATTTTTGCTTATTATTTGGTCTATTTGAGAAGAACAATTACATGTTGCATGACATAATCCACTTGGAATCTCCATCATGGCCCTCTAAGCATTGTCATCAACAAGAGCAATGTAGGTGAAGTATTGGTGGGAATGAGGCTGAACCTAGGGCGTTGGGAGGAGAGGAGCTGAGTGCATGAAAGAGCTACTTGAGAAGGGCCAGGTTTCATCTACCTTCTTTGAGCAAATAGAAGTAAATCCATGGCAGAGTCTTAAGATTGAGAAAGGATGATAATGGAAAAGGTACACAAAGTTCTAGGTGGTAGACTCACAAGATTACATTTTAAGAAGAATATCGAGTTGGGCAACTCATTCTCGGCATTTTAAGTTATGTTTTTTTTTCTTTCAAAATGGAGACCTTGCAAATAGCTATTAACAGCATTTACAAGGGGGGTCTTCAAAAATAGTTGTTGAGGGTCTTCAAATGGCACTCCATTTACCTATGCCGCAAAATAGACACTCGTAAATTCCAACTATATACATTATTTTTAAACTAGAAAAGTCAAAACTTTAGGAAATAGTGATAATATTAAAAAGTAAGTACTCCCTGGCCCTACATTAATTAGTTTTTATTATATTTATTAAGATGGTGGGACTTACGTAACTAACAATGTAATAAAATTTATATAGTGAGATACCTACGAGACAAGACGCCCCTTTCATTTCATCGCTTTTTGCTGCTTTTGTAACACAGAAAGTAGAGCTCTTTGAAGATTATGAGTTAATCCTCTCAGTGGTCTAGCCAGTGATTACCGGCAGTGAATTGTGCTAGAGTTGCTGCTGCCCAGTGTTGAAGAAGCCAACTACACCTCCACTGCAATGCTCGTTCATTCTGCCATGAGTTGTCGCGCTGCTCCCCAATCTCCCATTCTCCGGGCTTTGCTTTGCAGCCATTTCTCATGGCATCAGTTTAGAAGCGCCGCCTCCCCTCCCTCCAGCTCTCCCTACCGTCTTTTGCAGCCTGCTGCCGCTCCTTCTCCTATTTCCAAACCCACTCGCCAGCAAGAGGCCTTGATGGTCTTGTCCTTTTGCCGCTCCAGGTCCTACAGTGCCTCCTGCAGCTCTGCCTCCACCTTCTTTTGCCCCTCTGCTAGCTTCATCTCCATCTCTGTCGTCGTCTCCTTCATCTGGTTCAGCGCCGCCAATATCTCCGCCCTCGCAGCCTTAATTACCACCTCCGCTTGCTCCTTTAGCTGCTTCAACTCCGACGACGTATCTTTGAGATCTTGTCTAGCACCACCAACAATAGCAGGAACTCTGCCGCAATGACCAACAACGTCAGGTTGAAGTAAAAAAGTGCCGCCTTTTTTTATCTCCACTGCAAAAGGCTGGGGAGGGGGAGATGAAGGCTACGGTGACAGTGAAGGAGGTGGGTGTCACGCCCTAGCACTGCCTAACCCGAGTCGAATTCGGTCTAAGGGCTAGTAAAGTGCACAGGGGCAACTGAATTAAAAAATAATTAAAAAAATAGTAGAAAACTTATGCCTTACCTATAGGCGGTCTAATTAACAAAGTTATACACTACTTTGAACAATAGTAAATAAGTAAAACAAAAAAGAACTTAAACTCTAAATTAATTCACAAGTCTTAAACCTATATACTAATAATTCAGAGTCAACACACTAAGCTCAAAATAAGGTCTCAAACAAATCTAAAGACATAATATATCACAAGTCTAAAACAAGAACTACTCCACAAGGTGTTCTAATATCATAACAAAATAATAAGAAAAACATGCAAAGTTTAGAGGCCTCTATGCCTAATCCCAAGCTCTTCCTGACCTTACTCATACAGAAGATCTTATCTGACTGTATATCACGCCATATAGCCCCAAAACAAAACAAGGAAAGTGAGGTGAGATAAAAACTCAATAATAGTTTGAATACAAGTATAATAATCAGAAAACACGATGGCATGACAATGCAGTAATTCATATCCAAAATTTACATGTTATACCAATTTCTAATCATTTCCTAGCTAAATCCCCTATATAACCATAAACATAAAATCTAGCATGCATAAGACATACTTATTAAGTCAAGTCATAAATATTCAAGTTATAACCTAACATGCATCTTACATAGGTATTTGTTTATATCTACTCAAATCAAATATGATAATCCCATAAATCACATAAGTGTCTTTTACACTTTTTCTGATAATGTAACTATATCACATAAACTTACATAATAATATCTCATTCACACTCTGATCATGCATTTATATCACATAAACCTGCATAATAGTATCTCAACCGCACAATTTCTGATTATGCATTCATATCACATAAACCTGCATAATAGTGTCTCAACCACACAATTTTTGATTATGCATTCATATCACATTCTCATTTATCCTGCATGACAAACGTGTCGAATGCATTATACACAATCATGCATAACACTCATAATACACATGTTTTAATACAAATGGTGAATGCCTCTATTAAGGAGTAAACACAAGTATTGCCACATAGGCAGGACATAGTCAAGGCCACGAAGGCGAGACGTGGTCTGATTTCTACACAGGAAATAGAAGAGGGTCGGGGTTGTCAGCCCCTAAAGCCGCTCGCCCTGGACAATCCTAGCCAAGGATGTCCGATTCTCACACAGAGAACCTAGAGCAGGTGTGTTCTCCTAGGGATATCTTCTACAGTGGGGAAGAGCCTGAATTCCCACACAGGGAACCCTAGAACAAGTGGTAGTTGGTGTATGAAGTGTACCACTCTGGATTCTTAGGGTCCAGATGACAATCTAATTAATCTCATCCACTATACAAGTACACAACTCGTCCCCACATATCTCAATTTAACTAGACTCAACCCGGGGAGTTTACATGTTCCACACATAAACTTAAATTGAAAACATGTCTTTTCGGACCAACCAAGTTCTATTAATTTTACCGACCGATTAATCCAGCACACAATCTCAATCATTGCATATAATTGATCAATTCTGGTTAAACAACAATAAAACCTTATTCATGAAGTCTGATACATGATGCATGATATCATGATACATCCGTGAACAATAGTCTATGTGGGTTTCAACACATGAAACGTGCTCCCATTAATCTCTTCATATATCATAATCACATCATAACTAATTATAATTTCATAGTAGATTCTCCATACGTGTGTGTTCATGCATACTCTAAGCATATGACAAATGCTTTGACATAAACTCATGAGTCAATATGTGTATGCCTAAACACATTCAAAATAATGACTTCCAACTGAAATTAAAGTGAAATCTACCGTAAAGCTTAAATCCATCCATGTGAAACCAAATGTTAAACTCTTATAAACATAATTATTCTATACATGATAACATTCATTACCACAATCCATTCTCATCATAAGATAACATATCTTAGCATTTACCATGTAATGTCTCTGCTAGAAACATACTTTAATTATAAGAATTTCAACATTCCAAGATTCAAGGTAATTTAACGTTAACATGTATAACTACCAACATATTCTACTACATAATAAATACTTAAGAATACTTCATAAATCTCCATCATTAATTTCACACCCTTCCAGTAGCTTCATTATAACATAAAACACTTTCTATAAACATTAAAAACATTAATTTAAGGAAAAACACTGAAATGAGCACAAATTTTCAAAAATAGTCAAACTGTTGTATAGCCATTCGATCGGTTTGGTAGGCTGTTCAATTGGCCCGATCAATCGCTAACAAGGCAGATTGAGCTATTTCGAAAATCAAAACCGAGACACCATGAAAACACTTTAAAACCTTCATCCATGGTCTCATACACTATCAAAATCTCATCAAACTTTCCTGAACACTAATTTAACCCATTTTAAGATAAAACCCTAAGAAATTAAAACAAGAGGTTAACATTTATTAAACCTACCATTAGAGCTCTAATCAAGCAAAACTTATTTAAATAAAATCATAAAATTGAGATTTTTACCACCACAAAGTTGAGATTTGAAAGACCCATTATCTTTCCTTGTTGATTTGGGTCGGATTGAACCTTTAATCACCTCCAACACCTTCCAAAAATATGATGTTATGTTAATACACATCTAAACTCGATTTAGCTTTGAAAATCAAAAGTAAACCCTAGATTTAGAGTTTTGGAAGTATAAAAATGAGATTTTGAAGATTAGGGCTTGAAAAAGAGAAGTAAAACAATAATTTTACGTTTTCAAATTAGATTAAAATGATGGGGAAGTCAAGATTAAGAAGAGTTTAAAAAAACCCTAAAGATTAAGCTAAACTCACCTCTCATCGTTTTCTTTTTAGGCCTAATTAGGGATTAAGCTCCAAATCTCTTGGCTAAGCCTATTCCTAATTTGAAAATTGCGCAACCTCTTTTCTTTTATAGGAGGGGTTGAGCTATACCTAATTAAAATGTGAGGTAATTAAAATTATAAAATTTAGCAATTTAACCCAAAATTAGATCCAAAAAAATTCTAAATTTTTTTATAGTATCTTCCATTGATGCCTGAGAATTTTGGACCAAAAACCCTAATTTCGTCGGTGGGGCCCACAGGGGGGGTCCACCAAATCCTAATTTTTAAAAAATTGATAAAAAAATTAAAAAAATCCCAAAAATTCATATTTGACCCAAAATCCCTTAAAACTCATAAATGTGAAATTAGTTTTGATTAAAACCTTTAGAAACCTTATTATTTTTAAAAACTACCAAATTTAATTAGAAAACTCTTAAACTACACGATAACCGATAAATAACATTAAAAATAGTCTAATTCAAGATGAGAATCCTTACAATGGACCTATATAAGTGGCAAGAAAAAAGAGTCTAGACGTTCTGGCCAGTGGCTTGGGATGTTGGGATGATGCCAGGGACTGAAACTGGGGGCTGTTGTGGCTTGGGTGTGGTGGCGAGGGTCTTGAAGGTGGAGGCCATGAGGATGTTAGCCATGGTAGGTTAGATAAGTATAATTGGCCTCCTCTTTCTGCTTTTGCTCTTCTTTTCTTCTTCTCTCTGTGTATAGTATTTTTGTGTGGATGCGAGCAAGAGGGCCATCGTCTCATATGGATTTGGGGTACCTATTAGAAGCCTCCAATGATGGACTTAGTCTGAGTGACAAGTTCGACGCCACCACCATCCCAGCCCCCACTTTTCCTCGTAGCTAGGAGTTCAAGCGAACTAAAAACCAAATCGTATAAAAAGTATTATAGATCTATCTAACAACTTAAATTGACACCAAATAAAGTGATTAATATACTCAGATAAATTTGGGGTACTTGTTGAAAGCCTTAGATGATGAACTCAGTCTAAGTGACGAGTCTGACGCCATTACCATCCCACCCCTACTTTTCTTCATATCCAAGAGTTCGAGTGAAGTAAAACCCAAATTATGTAAGAAGTATTAAAAACCTATCTAATTGCCTAAATTGAGCTGAATAAATAATTAATATAATTTTTTTTTTCATTGAAGCTATTAATATAAGATAGAGAAATCATTTAAAATCTCAAGAAAAGATTTTAAAATTAGAGCCCCATGTAAGGGGGCGTGCCATTTTTACGTAAAAAATAACGTCTCGGGTAAAGACAATTGAATTGGGACTCCAATTCTGTCCGGCGCTACTAAGATTTTATACTGTTAGAAATTCTCTACGATTAAAGATGATCTAAGGGGCGGGCCCATGTAAATTAGTACACTCAAGATAGCCCAGCTTAGATCATTATAACCTGCCCCATCCCATCTTGGGTCAGCATCCAGCTTTCCCTATCAGAAGCAGAGAGGTGGGCCCAGACACTAAATGAGCCCTGCACGCAACCAAGATTCCAAGTAAGATCCCTTCCTTGCATGCGCTCCAAAATATATCTCCTCCCATCCGTCCGATGCCCCCGTCATTTTTGTCCACTACCGCCGTCCGATCTTGACATTCACGATCTCCCCCCCACTTCCCTGCTCCTCAGCACTGCAGCCTGCAGCACTGGAAGCCTCAAGTTCTGTGAGCTCCATTCCGATCGCAGTAACAGAGCCATGGCGCTTAACACCCGCAATTTCCTGCCAGTCTTCGTTCTGGCTCTCGCCACAGCTTCTTCCATCGCCTTGTCTTCAGCTGCGGCGAAGAAAGTCCCGCTGACTCTGTACTACGAATCCCTCTGCCCGTACTGCTCCGGCTTCATCGTCAATTACCTGCCCCGGATCTTCAAGAACGGTTTGCTAGAGATCGTCGACCTTAAACTCGTCCCCTACGGAAACGCCAGGATCGGCTCCAATGCCTCCATTACCTGCCAGGTTGTTTCCCGTTTCTCCTTCTGTTTCTCTCTTTTTTATCTTCGTTTGTTTTCTCATTCTTGGTATTTATTGGTTTCGAAATATGACACTATTTTAATGTTATATCCTTATGCAGAAAGTTACATTGGCTGAAATGAGGATATTAATGTGAATATGTGGGATAACTAGGAGAGGTAGGATTATAAATCATTATATACGCGAGAACTTAGGGATAATCCTTTAGGGGAGAAGCTTAGAGGGTGTATATCATGTAGAAAGAAGACTAATGGATGCATAAGCAAGAAGGTTAGAATAGAAATGATATCAAAAGAGGGAGAGGGTGACCAAAAAAAGAACTTAGATGGAGTTAATAAGAAAAAATATGGCTAAACTATCTCTTACAGAGAGTTCTCACAAAATAGACTAGAATGGAGGAATAAGATCCATCGCACTGACCTCAAATTATTGTGAAAAGGTGCTACTTGATTGTGATTATGATTTGATCTGTGCCTGGTAGATTGGCACTTGATTGGATTGTATGCTGCTGTACATAAAATAAGATTACTGCACACAGCTTACTGAAATTGCAGTGCCAATGGTGTTGTGCTGTCTCTTGGCTGATGGTAACAGTTGGTGAAGGTTGCTCAGCTTTGACATGTACGAAGTGATTTTGAAGTGCACATTCTCGGATGTATGAATGTGATAGAATTTCAATTATTGTTTATGACCATGCCGTTGGTAACTTACTGCTTACAGTATTTGAACACTAAGTTTCTTGGGAACTGTTATTGTGATGCAATTGGTTATATTGTATGGCTCTGATTTAGGTGTTCATGAAAGGCCATCAAGAAAGCACTCTTCTAAGACTGTTTTGCTAGGACTTTAACCGAAATGTTATTCAAATAAGAAAATGATTTATCGTAGTGCAAATTTGTTCTCTTTTTCTTTTTTCTTTTTAGTTTTGGGGAGAGGGTGCAGGGGAATTTGTATCACCTAACCCAAATATCTGGTGTGATGAAGGAAATATTCGAAAAAATTAATTCAAAACCAAATGCTTGGCCATCATATAAAAAACTAGTATTGTACCCACATGAACTATTTAACGGAGGTTAGTGTCACAAGTATTTTATTTTTTTAGAACTCTGTTGCAAATGGTGCTATTAGATAGATCTTTTCTCTTCTAAGGGTTTGTTTAGGTGGTTAATGTAAATGGTTAGACTGCTCGAAATTTTTAGATGGAATGGCTGGATGTTAGACCCATAGCCACTTGATAGGCAAAGGGGCTGGGCAGCCCCTCAGCTTTGGCGTGCGGTCAGCCAAAGCATGCACACATTGGGTAGATGTGCACGTTGGCTTCATTGGTGCTTTGGTGGACAGAGTTGCAGGAGTCCTATTCAGAGTGGGACTAGATGGCGGGCTAGGCGCCATGGGATATACGTTGAAAGACTCCTACTTGGCATAGGAATTAGATGCATGGCCGGATTTATAAGCACATGCCGGAAGTTATGTTCGGGCACATAGGCAGCTGGCCTTGAGCAAGAGGGATGGCTGATGTACTCTGATGAAGGCTTGGCTGGTTGTGGGTTTATTGGCAAATGTCCTAGCATGACTAGGAGTGTGTGCGGGGGCCTAGTTTAAGTGGGAAACACAGTGGCAGTGGTTCCATGCGAGTGGACAGTCAAGTCCCATTGGAATTTGGACTTCAAGAGAGAGGTGAATGCAGGGTGAACTTTGCTGAGGCAAGAGACAAGAGGCATGCAATCTGAGGTCTTCGAGACATAGTAGGAGGCCAAAGGCCACAGGATGAAGCGAAGGAGGGTGCAAGTGTTCGTATCTGGGTTGGTTCTCCGGATAGGTGTCTTGGGTGGGACTGTGCGCAGGTTTCTTAGTTGTATTGGGACAAGTCACTTGTATGACGAATTTATAAAGCGACAACAAAGTTCTAGTAGTACTAGGCTTTGCTAGATCCTCTCTATATATGGGGTGGATAGCTGAATGAGAGGGCATTCAGCAAGGTTGTAATCAGCATGAGAAGGCTGGGAGTTCTGCGAAACGAGTTGGGAAGGGTCCTGATTTGCTGGGGTGCTATCTTGTGCGAGTGCAAGCTTGTATCTTAGGTTTGGTGGCAAGGTAAAGGGCCTTATTCATTGTAACTTTAGGCAATAATTTGCTGGAATAAAAGTTTTGGGGCAGAGCCTCTTTTTCGTACTTGTTGTTTGCGAAAATAGGGTAAATGTAAAGTGGATTGGCTGCTGGTTGCGTGGTGCTGCCATGCCATAATGATGCATATTCTTAGGCAAGAGTTTGTCCCCGTGACACTAGCTAACATGGTATCAAAGCTCAAGGTTGGTTCCTCAGGCATGTTCTTGTTCGTTGCTTAATAACGCTTATACATGTTTCTGTTAGTAAAATGGTTAGTCCTTCCTAATAGGATAAGTTTTTTGGTGAAATGGTTACCTAGTAGGGATGTACAAGGAAAACTCATAATTGCCAGTTCTATTGCATAGTATTTTTAATTCATTATTTGTAGTAATAAAAACTCTGTTTTGCAGCATGGTCCATATGAGTGTCTCCTGAATACAGTGGAAGCTTGTGCCATCTCTGTCTGGCCTGATGTAGTGAGTATTTATATCTTCTTGCTTATTCTCAGCTTCTATGAAACAATCATCACTATATTTAAAAATTAATGTTCATTTGCTGTTACAGACAATGATATGAGAAGAAAATGAATCAGCTTTATGCATGCATATTCACAAGGACATTAACTGTAGCCAGTAGCTGAGCCAGAAAATTCCCTTTATGGGGGGCTAGCTCCAGCACTGACCATAGAATAAAAATCATTGTTAACTATGATGTAACTGGAAGAGGTAATGTGTGAACACAAATTCTTATCATCCAGCATGATACTTATTATTAAGGTAAAAAGAATTAAGCTTTTTTAGTGGTTACCTTATTTGTTAGAGGTGGTGAAGACCTAACATGATTTGGAAAGCATCATTTTTTGTGAGTTCAATGTGATGTTCAATTTGGGGAGTGTAAAGTTTCACTGGCATTCAAAGTACTTTGAGGCTAGAGAATCCTATTGAAGTTAGATAATCTGATCAATGTATAATGCCTATGAACAGTTATTCTTAAAATGTATATTTTAGGAATAATTTGTGCAAATTATTCAATTTATTTGAGTGAGTATTGGGTGACTGTTCCTTATATCATGGCTGATGGTTGATTGATACTTATGTAATTACTATCAAGACAACACATAGTTCTCATATACATTGACAAGCTTTGATCTAGGATTTTTTCATTAATTGTAACTAATTTAATGTGGGAAACCTTGTTGCAGCATACACATTTCGATTTTGTCTATTGCGTTGAAGGCTTAGTTGTAAACCACAAGTACACTGAGTGGGAATCTTGTTTCCAAAAGATTGGTCTGGATTCGAGACAAGTTGCCGATTGCTACAAGAGTGGACACGGCAAAGAGGTTTATTATGTCGTCTTATTACATTCTTATCTTATCAAAA
The DNA here is from genome assembly GCA_035235625.1 of Saururus chinensis. Classification (NCBI taxonomy): domain Eukaryota; kingdom Viridiplantae; phylum Streptophyta; class Magnoliopsida; order Piperales; family Saururaceae; genus Saururus; species Saururus chinensis. The sequence goes on from CP141142.1 coordinate 30,202,619, forward strand.
TCTATAGGATGGTGCATAAGATTAGTTCAGATTGAGTAGAGTAAGCAAATCAATCCATTCCAACTTTACAATTTAGTAAAATGCAAATGTCATTCTTTCTCGCGCAGAAATGAAACCAGATTCTCAACATTACCATGGAATAATCATTTGAAAATAAATTTTCATTTTCTGGAGGTCTTCATGTTAACAAGATAGCGACAACTTCCATTGTGAATTTTTTACACAAGCTTAAATCCTAGGAAAAATGATCGGTTTTGCTACCATCTTTTGCTTTTAGTTGGATTCCACATTATATATCTGGCTACATATCAAATGAGAGGGTGACACACTTGTGCTATTTGGATCACCTACTTTTTTACCATTGTACATGTAAAAGCTTGTTTTATGCATCTTTTATAAATTAGCTGCCACATTTTGTTGTACTTCCCCTGTCCCACATTAATAGCTCCATTTGATCTTTCAAAATGAACTAAAAATTAGTTCATTTTGAAAAACCAAATGGAGCTATTAATGTGGGGCAGAGGGAGCATAAAATAAAAAATATATGCCCTACTTGATTATATTTTTGAAATTATCTTTTTCTTGGTTGTCAGTCTGGTTGAGTTAATACTTTGACAGGTGAAGCAAATTTATGTTGGGCAACTTTGGTTATGTTCTTTTCCATAAATATCTAGGAATATTTTGTGGATTGCAAAAAAATTGGTTTATTGTCTTAGTCTTATATTGCTCCTATCACACCAATAAAATTCTTTTTTGCAGCTTGAATTGCAATATGCTGCGCAGACTGATGCTCTTGAACCTCCTCATAGATATGTACCCTGGGTGGTTGTGGATGGCCAACCACTTTATGAGGTTTGTTTATATTATATATCAGGATTATTATCACTTGAAGTTTCTTACTAACCATGTTATACATTATTTGAGACTACTTTCCAATGTCATGTGGGGCTGGGACAAAAGGCATTGGTGGCAAATCAAGTGAGTTACGGTCCTAGGAAAATTTGGGATAAACTTTGATATGTGGGACCCACTGATTGCAGTTTCTGATTTTCAACTTATATTTAACAGCTGAAATTTCACACGTTGAGATAGAGGGGCCCACATGCTAAAATCGCCCCTGCCATCTTTGCCAATACTCTTCCAAAGTGCCACCCTCCATGACCCACTGTAGAATTTATGAAAAGGATCAACAGGGAGGTTACCTATTAAAGGTGACCCAACAGGTTTTCTCTTCCAGCAAGTTGTTTTTTGGACCTAAAACTTGCGATATTCCTTGAAAGTTGGATATTGTTTCCACCTCTCAATGATCTTCACTAAAATGACTAATTTTCAGAGCGCTGAGAATCTCATTTCCAGAATGTGATTTGAACTCTGAGTGAGCACACCCGCACACAAGCAAACTGCTGCAAATTTCATCTGCAGCAGTTTGCCTTCCCTTTCTTAAGTGTGTAGATTACTGCTATGTTTGTGCTGTTCTTCATTGTTCTCATTTTGATTTTCTGCATTTTGTTTCTTCTTGTAGGACTATGAAAACTTTGAAACCTATATCTGCAAGGCTTACAAAGGTAATCCACCTAGTACCTGTAAATCGCAGATGATGAAAATCACACCACAGATAATATCTGACAAACATGGGCGAGCATGTTATGCTGAAAAGATCTTGCGCTCTGCGACAGTCTCAATGAGACGACCAATGGAAGTAGGTAGACGAATATAAGTAGTATAATTTACGTATTACGCTTCTTGGTGCTTATTACTAATTATTTAGAATGGCTTAAACCAGTATGGCCTGAGTCATGTGGCTCTTTGTATATTCAAATGCAGTTAAAAATATGTGGAGAATCTTCTATTTAATCTCCCTAAAATTTGAACAGTAATATCCTAGGAAGTTTCTCTAGCCACAAGATGTTACATTATTTACGTTTTGTGCTTCTATCCACACTTTAAGGACCATCCTGCAGTTTCACTTTCCAAAATGAAATAATCTGGCACTGGTGTTGGAAGTCACACTTCCACTTATTGCATTTGGTAGGGGCTTCTCATCTTCCAGGAGTTGGAAGGATTAGATTCCTGAGCATTTGATGTTTCTTCAAATCTTGAAGTTGAATGCCTTTAGATGATCCAGCCCTAATGAACCTTCTTGGCCTTTCAAATTTTCCACATCATACCAAATTTCAGGTTGGAGAGATGATGAATATTTTGATGAGATGTGTTTATCTCACGCCATTTTTTATTACTTTGTTATTGTAATACTGGGATTACCAGCTGAGTTTTCCTTCACGTCTTGACGATATTTTCCATTAGGTGATCCGGCCCTGCCGTTTAGTTTTTCCACATCATACCAAATGAAAGGTTGGGGAGATGAATCTTTTGAAAAAAATTCGCTTGGACCCAAGGTATTATCTAATGGGTCTTGACATGTACTTTACTGTACAATTATGAATCATACTGGCTTGGCTTTTCCTCCTGCAAAAGGCATTCTGCTATCTTAATTTTATAAAAGGATGAGCAGTTTGTCACCCTATTTCTTGCTAGCCTACCTTATTTATATATTGATGATAGATCTCCATCATTGTGTTAAAATGGGTTGACCAGCTAAAACAAGGGGTGGGAGACTTCTCACCCTTTATAAAAATTCCTACAACTTCTATTTCCCTCCACTTTCTTCTTCCGTACATGTTGCTTTTCTACCCAAAGCACCATGACTACCACCAATGCCACTTTGTGGCCAAGCCCCCTTGCTGTTGCCGGTTATGCCACCCCACTACCATTGCCTTCGCTGCTTGCCACTTGCCACTACTAATGCCTCCCCTCCCTTTGGCATTGTGTCAATGTTGTTGTAGACACTAATAGCTCCACCATCGCATTGTCGACCACCGCCACTTGTACCATGACACAACCACTATGTTACCCTAATTTTTTCCCAAAATAAAATTTAATGTTTTTACTAACCATTGACATGCCATCGATGTTTTAGTGAAAAACATATTCAATTGTTAGCAAGTGATGTGTTAGTGAGTGTTAATAAAACTGTAAAAAACCATCATGATAAGAATGTTGGCAGTTACATGGTTATGAACCTTAAGAGAATTATATCCTTTAAAAAGGGCAAGAATCATGAAATTATAGATATATTGAAGATTAAAAGAGTCCAAGAAAAAGCAAAGAGTGTAGGACACCAATGTGCAAGAGGAATAAAAAACTAGGAGATAAAGGAAAGAATTCTCAAGAAAACCCCAATTTAGAGGTTAGATTGCTAACCTTGAAACCTATGTGATCATTGAATTGCAAACCTTGAACCCTAAGTAATCGTTGGATTTCTAGTCATGAACTAGAAAATGCATGTTTAAGTGATTTGATATGAAGCATGTTTCAAATAGTATGATTTATTTTAGTGAATAAATTATGATTATAGATTATTAATGGTAAACATGATTTATATGTTTATATGAGTAGCAATTGTAGTTGAAATCAAACCTGTTATAAATAAAGATGTTGTGGCTAAATGTTCTTATAAAAGGGAAAGAATTGAGTACCGGAATGAAAAACTTTCTTTATTCTTCTCTGATCAACAATGAGTGCATTGATGGATAGAGGAAGATTAACAATACCGGTATGATACGCAGGGGCACGTTGATGTGAAACTCAACAATAGCAATGAGACAGACACATTGGTGATGACATTAGAGAATTAGACTCATCTTATTCTACTCACTGTTAGCAAGGGATTGACACGTTGATGATGGTGTTGATGGCCATCGACACTGACACCTACACATCGATGAGTTATTTAATGGTACATCAGTTCATGATTTTCAAGTAAAGTTTTTATCAATGTTTTCACTGTTTATGAGATGTATATTAATATAATTTACTTACATAATAGATGTAGGTAAATATCAAAATACTTGATGGAATTATGTGTATTATTGAGGGGTAAGTAAACATTATGTTTAAGACCTATAATGACTAAAACACCCTTAGCTATTCTATATAACACTTTAGGACGAATGGGCCAAGTGTTAGGTTAGACTCCAAAAATATGTTCTTCGGCCACGTAGAGGGGGTTCATGGTAGCAAATATGACTACAACTTATGGCTCCCCTTCGCACAAGAGTTTTTATATGTAGATTCTCCCCCTGGTGCTCAAGAGATGGTTCAAATGGTTATAACATTAAAAGATGCATAACTTCAATGCAACACGACAAAAGGAGGTCACATAGAAACACTGAGAATCTCAATGACTTAGGTTCATTAGCCCTTGTGGGTATTAGCTTCATGGTGTAGATAAAGTAGGTAATAATCTTTAGCAAGAGTCTGGAGATACACATTTTGAGGAATTACATAGAACTCCTAGATGTTTTTGCCAAATTTAGTGACCCCTTTCTTTTTCTTTATTTGTTAAGTATGAATTGAGTGTGAAATATCATAAAATGATTGCTTTATCCCTTGTTAGATTACTTTGGTTCTTGTTTAATCATTGCACTGAGTATACTATATACTCAATATCCTAGTGGTGTAAGTGTTGTATTGCATGTGGAAGATATTTACTACCGGGGTAGGGAAGGACATAAAAGTTTAGTGAATAACCTTCATAGGTTTCTCTTTCATCTTTGATAGAAAAATAAATGTAGGCAAAAGAGTTTGCCAATTATTTCAACTTATTATTGGAATGATGTAGTGACAAATAAGTGCCCGACTAGAGGATCTTGTGGTTTCTTTACTTTGACCTAGTTAAATTAGAAATATAATTATTATGATAACTTAATTGCATTGGATTGCGGAAATGCTTACTCATGCCCCCAAGAGTTTCCATTTCATGATTTGGTAAGGAGTTTTTTCCATATTGCTTGGTCGAAGATTGAAAATTTCCATATTCCTTGGATTTCAAACACAAATGCCATCAAACCTGGAATAACGCGATATAAGGTAAATTTTGGACAAAAATACCCTTGATCGGAGTTAGGGTTTTATATTGTGTAAAACCCTCACGAAGTCGTATTCACAGGCAAACGACTCTAGACTCTGTCGATTCCTTTGTGAGAAGATTTCGTTCCAATTTTTGACCCATCTCACAATTGATTTCGTCATTTGGAGCATTGAGCAGTGTTCACGCAGTGTGAGGAGTATTTTGCGACCCATTACACCAACGATTGTGAAAAACTCTAGTCGATTTTTCGAAGATTAGGATTTTTTTTTCCGGAAGGAGATTTCGAAAAACACTCCGACATTAGTTCTATTTCATCTTGTTTTTGCAAGGTGATTTTAAAACTTTACACACCGAAGCAAGTTTCGGCCGTGTAGCAAGGTTCCGTTTGACGTGATCCAGTTAAAGGAGTGAACTTTGAGAAAATCAACGGCCGATCAAGGGGATAATCTGACTTTGATCAGTTTTGTGGTAATGCCTTTCCCAAAATCTACACTATATATTTGTATGCACGATTTTTGGTTTGTCATTTATTAGGACACACAAAGTAGGTAGTTGAAGTAGAAAATTGTGTTTTCAGAAATGCGATAAGTCATATATCGTGTCTTCGATAAGACGCTGACAACGCGATATTCAACCATTGTGATATTATGTATGAGTGCTCCTCTTATCGTATATCCGATATATATACTAATTGTATATAAGGAAGTTAGTTAGATATTGTGAATCAACGCGACTATTGATTATGATCACGACCAATTATTGATAGACATATATTTATCCAATTTTGGAGATGTAAAGTTAGAGTATTACAGAAAATGATCAGTGAAGGTAGCAAAAGATAAGAAGAAGAGAATCTATGGAGATGATCGGGACTAGGAATGAATAGTTTCCCCGCTAGACTCCATCAATCAAAAGACCTTGTTTATTCACGTTTGGGATGCAAGACTATCTTGGTGGAGACTGAGTTTTATCTAGTATATGATTGCGAGCCGATTATCATATCCAGGTTGTTATTGGATGTTCTCATTGGTGAGTACTAGGATGACTCATAGGAGGTTTTCAACATTAGGGGCAAAAGATTACCCTTTACGGTGGATGAAGTGACAATGATCATGGGTTTGAGTGGAACATAGAACCCGTGTAAATTGGAAAGTAACGAGGGGAAGGCTACCCAAGGCAAGGGGCAATTCTACAAGAATTTTTTCCAAGGGAAGCAGCCAAAGAAGACAGGATTTAAGAAATGTTGAAAGAAGTGGCTTCCGACACACGGACAGGGTTGGACACAGACTTAGCACAGTTAGCTATCGTGCATATGGAGGTCATGATGTTATTCACACATAGCAACAGAGCCGTATCCCCGGCTTTATATGATTACATAGATGACCTATCGGTCGTGGGGAGCTACAATTGGGTTGGGACTATGCATAATATGTTATGAGAGGCATATCATCAGCCCACCGGAACATCATGAGTAGACAGGATGAGTGCTCCACCCTGGCTAAAATTCTTGTTGGGGCTTCATTTGTGCTCCAAATAACTCTTATATTTTAAATATCATGATGAATTCTATTTTCATCTTTCTATGGCACAATGTTTCTACAAACACATGTATATTGTCGCATCGCTCACATGATATCAAGTCGATCATGTTTACGAAAATACGAGGTATAACATGCACGTAGAATTCATTGGGCTTTCTTTCTGATTCTCACTCCTTGCTGGAAGAAAGAACCTTCCTTCAAATCTTTGGGCGGTGTGTTCATGGTAAGATGACCAAGTACCATATCATGTATATAATGCTACACGATAATGGACTATCATGTAAATGATAACATGATGTTGTTGCAAAGCGTGCTATAAGTAACACGACTAAATTGTCATACTTACACTACTGACCAATTTGGTTTGTATTGTCTACTCGGTATGGTTTTATGAACATACGTCCATATGGGCTCCTAGTGGTTCTCCATGTAGCCTGAGGTGCAAGAGGTGGCTTGGATTTACCCAAAATTTGAGCGACGTGGAGAAGGCAGCTATGCTTGACCCAACCGACGAAAAGGTGAGGCAGAAGCTACTTGCTCATCACTGGATGAGGAAGTGGTATGAGGAGGTGTTCATGCGTTTGAAGCTAGACTCCCAAGTTATTATGCGAATCACACCAATTGTCGAAGAGGCCCACTTGACGGAAGGCGAAGAATGCGGGTACGCAAACAATGATACATAGACAATGAAACCCATCCATGCCCACCAAGATTAGATATCAGGACATATGTAGCCCAGATAAGACGTCATTGAATCATTTATCATGCTAGTTGATGTCATGACCGGGATTTGTGATGCTGTATTGGAGAAGGTTGTTATGTATGGGGATCGGGGATAGAACACTAAAAGAGTTGAAGTTGTGCTCTAGCGGGCTAAAAACGATCTGGAGGTGGCAACAAGCCTCATAGAACAGATGCAACCCCCACAGGAACCGAAGACAGATAAACCGCATAAACCCCCTCAACCGGAAGTCCCTCATGCATTAACCCCTCCTCTAAGAATCGAAGGTTCGCCATCGGTTCGGGTCAAGTTAAGAGTTTCAAAATCCAGAGAAGCTGGTCAACCATCTGCTCATGAAGAGCAACCAATCCCTGTCCCTCAGTCGGTGGATGAGGGATTCATATTGAGTAAGTACTACATTTTAAACTATCATGTTCATATGGGGATAATTATGTAATCGAGCACACGACAACCTCAAAAGTCATTATTTAAGAAAGACGATTTTGTTGTCTTCATGTGAATGATCACATGATCATTGAAACAAACATTTTTTAGGAAAATGATCTGGTTGTGGTCGTGTGATCATTCACATGATAAGATCATTTATTGTGTTTCAGGCAATACGGCATGGTGATATATCGTGTAATAAAACACGATGGACTTGCATATCGTGTATGTACTAACGCTATTTCTTGTTTCTTATATGCATAAAAAGGCAGCAGACAGCTTCCTCTCCAATAAAGAAGAAGGGTCTGACGTTGGAAAGGACCATGATAACAAGATTTTTGATGAAAATAAATGAAGAAGTTGTGCAATCCTGACTCATCAAGGAGCCAACCTAGGAGAAGAAGGAAAGAGCCCGAGAGGTTAGAACCAATCCCAGGAGGTCCAGAGAGAAACCCGGGAGGTCTAGGAACAACCTTGGGAGGTTGAGGGACACTTTTGTGAGGACGAGGAACAACCACGGGAGGGACATCAACAACCCTTGGAATCAAATAAAGAAGTGCAATGCACTAATAATGATGAAGTTCCTCAACAAAAATTTAAACTGAAATTAAAGCGGAAAGTTGCCCCTGTCACACCCTTCCTACCTCCAGTGCCCCGGAAGCCGATGTACACCTTTGTTGAACCACTTGTTCAAGGTGAGGAGCTAGCCATGAAGGTGGCCGTTCAAGGCTCGAAGAAGACGAAGTTTTTTAGCAGCTATGTGGAAGAGAAGCTAGCCAAGTTTGGACCCACTGAAAGTGTAGAACATAAGGCAAAGGCAGGTGATGAAGTTCCTTTGGCATCTATCCCTAGCTCATACATTATCCCTCTAGCATGTCCAAAGTCTCCCACATCAGAAGTAGTGGGGCTCAAATGTTGCCGGCAATAGTAGCACTGCATCAGGTACACCTCTAGTTGATGAGGAAGTACTACAGAGTATCAGCAAGGTGATTGACATGGAAGAGCACGTTGCGTAGCGGACAAAAAAGGAGGAGGTTCGTATGGTGCCACACGACTATCTTGACATGGAGTTGGTGTTCCACATTGAGATTCAGAAGATTGAAGATAAGGCCACTATGTTGCATTTTCTAGCGCACCCATACAAGTAGTGGCCCATGGTGACTCTCTTCTATACCGACTACCTATCTCTGTTAAAGCAAGAGTGCATAATGAATTGAGGTACTATCATTTTATTGATGATACATTTTAAGAAATCACGTGTTATTAATCACACGATAACGGATAATATGAAAGTGAACATTTATATATCGCTTTATCAGTAACATGATATTTGCTCATATCGTTGTTTGCATAATACGCTAAGTTTCGTCTCAATTGTTGATGCATGCATAGCATGTTGATTAATACACAACTTGTAAATTTGTTGTGTTATTGGTCTCATGATATAGCCACTCATCGTATGATGAATGCCAAACTTGTCGATCATCGTGTCATGACTAACATGATTGGTTTGTTGTAGGTGATAGACGTCTTCTTCCAACTACTTAAGGAACACAATTCAAGACATCCAGGCACCTACCCCAACTATTTTTTCAGCAAGTTCGCCTTTCAGCACTATTTTAATGTTGGGAAGGCCGATGGTCCAGTGGAGGAGGGAAAACCCACTGGCATATTGTTGAGATGGCTGAATGTTAACACGAAGAACGATCTCATTCCGATCTACGTCACAAGTCACTTTCACTTGCTCATTGTCTGATGCAGGGAGAAGAGGTTTAGGTGGTACAATCCACTAAAGGGTGAACACAGCCACCACTTTGTAGAGGCGGACAAGATAAGAAAATGCGTTGCACAGGGAAAGGAGAAGGTCATTCGCATAAAGGGTGCAACAAAGTGGCCAATGACTAAGATCAACAAATGCTTGTTTCAAGAAACAAATGAAGATTGTGGTATCTTCCTCAGGTACTATGTAGCAAAGATGGCAGTGAGCGTCTTTCAGCCTGATTTTAGACAAATGGATATAACAGTCATGGTCAGGCCTCATATCTGTGCTACAATTCTTTAGGCCTGAATCGACAAGGAATTTGATCCGGATCCAGATGAATTGATATTAGACAATTGACATTTTACATTATTTATTGACAAAACATAATTCATTGACAACTTTGTTTTTTTATGCCATATTGTGTAACTCTTCACTAGACCTAAACTACATCTTGTTATCATGTTTGTTTTTAAATGAAACCGCATTCAGTTGTGTCCGAACGTATGATCAATTTGAGATCGTGTTTGTAAGCATACGATTGCCAAGTTATTACTTGGAGACAACCTGTCATTGATGTTGACGTGTATAAAGCGCATTGTATTATCGATATCACGATTGTCACTTAGGTCGTGTAATTGTTTAAATGACATCTCGTATATCGTATCATTGGTCCCACAAAATGATGCACTTAAATAAACCTTTATCGTGTTATTACAATGACAATTGGCACATTAGTCGTGTATCCAAACGTACAATCTACATATCATTAATAAAAAATTTAAATAAAACCAATATTAAATAACGAATTGAAGGACCACTTCAAAGGCTGGTGAGGACCATCCCGGCATTGATATATCTCCTTCAGATGTGATAGAACATTCGCGACATTGATATAACTCCTGATAGTGAATCATGCCCCCTGTCAGGTGCTAGTGAGGTCAAATGAAGATTATGGTATCTTCCTCAAGTACTATGTAGCAAAGATGGCAGTGAGCGTCTTTCAGCCTGATTTTAGACAAATGGAGATCACAGGCATGGTTAAGCCTCGTATCTGTGCTACAATTCTTTAGGCCTGAATCGACAAGGAATTTGATCTGGATCCAGATGAATTGTAATTAGACAATTGACAATTTACATTATTTATTGACAAAACATAATTCATTGACAACTTTGTTTTTTTATGCCATATTGTGTAATTCTTCACTAGACCTGAACTACATCTTGTTATCATGTTTGTTTTTAAATGAAACCGCATTCAGTTGTGTCCGAACGTATGATCAATTTGAGATCGTGTTTGTAAGCATACGATCGCCAAGTTATTACTTGGAGACAACCTGTCATTGATGTTTGTCGTGTATAAAGCGCATTGTATTATCGATATCACAATTGTCACTTAGGTCGTGTTATTGTTTAAATGACATCTCGTATATCGTATCATTGGTCCCACAAAATGATGCACTTAAATAAACCTTTATCGTGTTATTACAATGACAATTGGCACATTAGTCGTGTATCCAAACGTACGATCTACATATCATTAATAAAAAATTTAAATAAAACCAATATTAAATAACGAATTGAAGGACCACTTCAGAGGCTGGTGAGGACCATCCCAGCATTGATATATCTCCTTCAGATGTGATAGAACATTCGCAGCATTGATATAACTCCTGATAGTGAATCATGCCCCTTGTCAGGTGCTAGTGAGGTCCTCATATGTAGGGGGGTGATTCACAATCCGGCGCTAAAGCAATGTCCTAAATGCTCTATCTCAGGACATTGAAATATGAGGACTAATCAGATAAAATGTGAAGGAACATTTGCGATATTGAAATAACGCCTAGTAGTGAATCATACCCGCCATTAGATGCAGGTGAGGACTGTATCTGATGGGGGGGCAATTCACCATCCGGTGCTAAAGTCATATCGAGAATGCTCCATAGCACCTCCAATGATCAGTGTGTTAGTGTTCTCCAAACCCTAACCCTAATATATAGTGACCCAGGATCGAGAAGGTTCCTACGACTCCGAACCGACAGGCTAGTTGGCCTAAACTAGAAGCTTCAGCCGCACTAGAATGTTCTATCATCTCCAAACCGATAGGCTAGGCGGCCCAAACAAGAAGGTTCGACCCACACCAGAAGGTTTGGACCGAACTAGGATGTTTGGGTAGCATGTCTTCTCTCGTGTGTCTGAACATATAATCAATTTAGCTATCATGTTAATTAGCATATGATCATTTTGTTGGTACTTGATGCTACACGATAAGACAATATGTACCACTCTCATGACCCAGATAATGCGATATCAAAACTAATTCATGATATTGTGTTTTCAATATCACGTGGGACACTAAGGTCATGAAATAGTATATATGACATCTACTATATCATGTCATTGGTAACATGAAATGCTGAAAATACATGAATAATCATACTTTTAGTAAGAACATGAGATGCATGTTAGTTGTCTATCTAAATAGACCACCTACTTTTTTTCATATCACTTGTGGCCATCGGCGTGTCATTCGATACATGAAGTTCTGTCTATTTTGAAAACTTTAATGCAATTCGGATGATTTCATAGCAGAATAAAATCTATTGGAACACAACTATGAATGGGAAGAAGAAAAGATTTTATTAATATTTTCCTGTACATAATATTACTCCATTACATCACAAAAACATAACTTTAAAGAACTTTTAAAAATACATAGAAAATAATAAAAATCTAGAGTCCACTTCAAAGGCTGGCAAGGAACGATCACAATGCTCTCTCTCGGTGGTGGCGAACAGTTTGCATCAAATCTCCTCTTAGACTCCCGGACGAGGCAATACAAATGTGATGGAACATTTGTGACATTGAAATAACACCAGTGGACAAGCCCGTTCTTGTCATAGGCTACTGCCATAGGCTAGGGAGGACCGCTTATGACGGGTAACGGGATCACCAAATGGTGCGATATCAATGTCCCGAAGGTTCCATCATGGTGTAGGCAATCTATGGACGTGCAATCAATTGTGATGGAACATTTGCGACATCCATATAATGCTAGGGAGAGAATAGTTTGCCTTTGTATGCAGGTGAGGATCGCGCCTGAATGGGATGACACACCATATGTCGCTATTCGACTGTCTTGAATGCTCCATCTAGTCTCTATCTTGTCCTCCTCTTGAATTTGGTAAGCACAAGGATCACTATTCTATATATAGGAGGGGTGAGAGGGTTACGAACCGCCGGGTTATGGAAGTCATTGAAACCCCAAAAATTGTAGTGATTCTTCGAGAATGAATCTTCGGGAATTTAATTGGAAAATTAGAAATTGTGATGACGATTCGGGAATTGGATAGTTAATATCATGCAATTGTCGTTTGTTCGATCACAGACAAGACAACTATCGTGCAATTTTTTAAATGAGTATCAAAAGAATTTGTTATCTTATGTTCTTATTGTGCAATTAGTAACGCGTAACCCCTTTGGACGTGTTGCCTATTACACAATATGTATACAATGTACCATCTATACACAAACAATAACATATCGTGTTTTTGAAAACACGTTAATTTCATATGGCGTGTTGTAGATGACATGATGCTTATACAAAACTTTCAGCTGAAGAATGGGGGTGGAAAAGATAACCCTGATTGATGCTCCCCTTCCTTATGTCGTTTTCCTACTCTATTAATCGACCTCCTTCGGCTTGTATTTGGGACATCTGCCCCATTGGGAGGTTCCCCATGTGCACTGGTACATCTTTTGCGATTGTGACCCAACTGGCCGCATAATCCACATTTTTGTGGGGCTTTGACCTTTGGTTGTGACTCTATTAGATTTTTTCTTGGATGCATCTGCTGCTTCTATGGGATAGGTGGGTTGAATGTAGGCAAAGCTCCAGTCAGTGCCCACTGGTGCTTATCCTTCGTTGGGTGTAATGGCTCTTGATAGGTCATTCTATATACTTTATTAAAGTACCATCTTTCGCAGTAGTCAGCAACATAGAAGTGTCTATGATCGATTGCTACAATTGCATGCTTACATGGTAGCCCCAAATGTTGAAACTTTCCACATTGGCAGGTATGTTTAACCAGATTTACCACATCTTGTTAAGGAAATATCGTGAGAATGAGCTCACGATAAAAAACCATGTCACGTCATCGATGACACGACCCCATAAGGCATACATACCATCCTGTAACTAAAACGAACACACTAACATGATATGAACAATTAACATATAAACTTACACATGCAAAGTACATAAATGTATGAACGATATGTACCTGGTGATATAGTGAGTTAACCTAGAATTCATACATTGCTTCAAGCAATACAATCACATTCCTTGCTTCTTCTCTCTTGTTTTTGATGTGTTTGTAGGCAAATGGGGTTAAATTTTCTATCATATTCTAACCGTCTGTCCAATGTTTTTCAAATAATGCGGTCATGTGCTCCCTTGTGTGCTCAATTAACCAAGTTATAGGCATCAATCTGGCCTTCTTGAACATTGCATTGGCACTTTCAGACCTATTTGAGCTAAGGGTTCCATATCTTTTTCCTATAAATACGACATTGGCCCAGTGCTCTGAATCTATTTTATTTAGCCAAGCATATGCTTTGGGATTATGTTCTTTAATGTTATTCATTGTTTCATCATACACATTCTGTCTAAAAGTTTCAGCTGCAACATGGAGTTGGTTCCTTAGGTAGTTGTCCTTGAATCTATCTAGCATATTTGCTGTCATGTGACAAATGCAATATTCGTGGTGTGTAGATGGGAAAAATTGCTTAACAACATTTACTAATCCCTTCTGTCTATCAAAAACAATTGTATCCAAATTGGCTGGAGGATCAGAAAATAGATGATTTCTAAGCAACTGAAGAAACTAGCACACTATTTTTTCTCACTCGTTCTCAACCACTGCAAATGCGATGCACAACATATTATTGTTCCCATCCAATGCAGTTGCTATCAATAGCTGTTTAGGATACTTTCCTTTCAAGAAAGTTGCATCTACCATTAGCAATGCCCTTAGTGTTATTTTGAAAGCTCTCACAACTAGACCAAACATCCAAAATACTCTTTTGAAATCGTACCCACCTAATGGTATGAGAATATCACATGATCTCACTAGAACAACTGCACTTCTTGGATTTATATATTTTATCTGCTTTCCATATGCAAGAAGTATGCGATAGGATTCATTTGGCTCCCCATCTATTAAATCAGCCAGTGTTTTACCTACAAGACCGAATACATTTTAGTAAAGGTGATAGTGTCTTTCATCATGTTCCTGATCATACAACATCGGTTGTAGTTGTGAGATTGTAAACCATTAATGATGACTCATCGTGTTCATGCTAACACGATATTTACGTACGTCATGTGAAAATAAAGTGAGTATATTATCAGCGTGTTATCAATAACACGATAGACTAACATATCGTAACACTAAATCAATGCTTCAATTAGTCTCATACATTACCTACACACCAGCATTTTTTGTAGTTTGTAGTTATGCCTTAGTGTTTCGAAATATAACTTGCTATGCTCTTAGGTGTAATGTCTACTGAGTCTTTAAACAAGCCATAATATTTTCTTGCAATCGAAAGGTGCGATGCTAGGGGATGGTCAATTGACTTCCTTTGGGTTCCACATGAATAGTTCAACATTAACCTCATGACAGTCACATGATCTCCTATATTTGAAGCCCTTATGTACCAGTCACAAGAATGATTGGAGCACTTTGTAGTGTACATATTCATGTTTTCATCCACAGCATGGTATGTGAAATTTGCCTTTATTACTATGTTGATCAAGACCCTCATGAAATTCAACAGGCTATGCACCCAATTCGAGGAGTTTCTGGTAATCCTTTGCTTGCGAATTGCCTGTCATTAGCTGGCCTTCACCAATATTCAGTTCCAACATGTTTAAATCATCTACCGTATCCCACTCTGCCTTCGTCTCAACATTGGCATTACTGGGGACCTTGTTATTTTCGAATTCTTCATGGTCAAACATACTTTCCATGTTAACTATATCATTATCGTACTACTGATCGTCATCCCACATTTTCAACTTCTTCACCTTCTTCACCGTCATAATTACAAGAGTTGTATAAAGGTTCATAGTTATCAATTGAAGTCCTTGTCCCACCCATTGTTGGCAATAATTCCAATGATCTATCTTGATTGACTTTTATCCCAAGTTTTGTAGTCATTGGATTTGTGAAAGAAGATTGACATGGATTTGTTGAAGGCAAGTTTCTCGGTTCTCCCAATTTGCATTGTATATTATCGTGTTAAAACAAATGTGATATAACTTGACATCGTGTATTTGGTTACATGCTTACAATTCTAATCGTGTTTTATTGAAAATACGATATGCATGCATGTCATGTTATTACATCTTCACTGGAAATCGTAATTGATATATCACATGTGTATGTCAAATAATTACTAATGCGATATATTATTAATCATGTTTCTTTCTTCATACGATATGATTTGATCTTAACACGATATGGTCAATATCATGTGCTCGAGTATACAATAAAGACCAATCACGTGTAATTTAAAGATTCAATGTTACCTAACAGTTTCAAATGTGAACTGTGTTTCATTGACTCCGGTTTGAAATCTGACATTAGAGCTGAGATGAGCCATTATGACCGGTGATTTAGCTCTATTGACCATTTGATTCATTTCTACTGATGGTGATTTGCCACCATTGTCAGGCTCTTTCATCTCAACATACAATGATAACACTTCTTTATTCGCCTTCATATAAATAGAGAACACTAATTGGAGGTCCTCATCGTCTTATAAATCATATATCATGGATGATTGTGAAGATGAAGTTAAATACTTCAAAGTGACATTACCATTGATGGCAAATCGTGTTTTGACTTGAACCAGAGCTCGCCGAACCTCACCAACAGATTAGTGTTCATCGACTATGCCATTCCACCAATATACACGTTATCATTGCCTACCTCTTCGTTGTAATGTATGCAAATACTGATCCTATCTATAATCAGTGTAAAAGGGGGATCAAATCTGCGAAATACAGCCTTTGGAGCCCTCAAATAGTGTGTGCGGTGTCAAAAAACGTTTTTTTTTGCTGAATGATGCTCGTCGGGGAGTCACCGCCCGTCACCTCCCACCGGCGACTTCCGTTGGCTTCCAATGAATCCCAGCACACCGGAACGACGCAACACTATTCTGGTGTTCATTTATTTTATAACATATGGGATAGTGAAAACCTAAGGGTACTTTTGTCTACAAACAAGTTATATGGCATTTGTGTTTAAAATTCAAGGAATATGGAAATTTTTAATATTTGGCCAGACAATATAGAAAAAACTCTTTGGTAAGGAAGTTTTTGAAATCTTTCTATGTTATATTTATTCTATTACATTGTATTTTATTTCAAAAGTAGAAAATATTTTCTTGTAAGATGTGGGGGGGTATGACAACCACCACCATTGTCTAGCTGCTACAGGGTTATGTAAAGTATTATTTTGCTGTACTTAACACACTATAATTTTATTGTATACAATATCACCTCACTAACCCCTGCAGTAGTCACATGTGGCCGCGAGTTAGCCACGATGATCAAATCTAGCCACCAACATGTTACTGCCTCTAGCTAACTTCGAAAGTATAATTTTTCATGTGTTGCATATATAGTATAATTTTACTGTACTTTAGACTAAATCTAACCATGGCTGAGTCGCAGCTAACCAGTGGCAGTGGCCATAGCTAATGGCTACCAGATCTAATCAACCATGGCCATTGCTGCCATGCTGCTAGTTGTGGCAGCCATGGTTGTTGCCTATGCGCTGCTAAATCTAGACAGCTGTGGCTATGTAAGCCATAGTGGTCATGCCTACTAGTGACAACAGCTATGGCTATTGGCTTCAATATTTGATCAGTAAGGTTGGTAATAATGCGGCCCAAAGCTAGGTGTGTCACGGCAAAAAATCTCACAGTTAGTTTTTGTCGATCATGCCAACTGGTCATGCCAAGCGGTTGCTCAGGCCAAATTTGGCTTGTGTATCAACTGGTCGCGGCAAGCCATTTTCTCTGTCCAATTTTGGACCATGTATCCTCTGACCACCACCCCAAATTCACTTCGCAGTTAGTTGAAACAAGTGTATAACCGCCCTATGAAAAAATATTAATAGGCCATAATTGATCAGTGGTTACCCCTTGGATATTAAAAGAGGCAAAAAGGACATAGTGAGAGAAGAACCCAACATTGCTTTAATTTCTTATCTTTCGACCCTTGTGGTATATGTTGCCTCTTAATGGCACAAATTTGGTAGGCCACATAGGGCTATTGAAGTTAAAGCTCACAAGGGCTCATAGACCCAATTGGTCAAGATCTTAACTATTATGATTGTCGAAACTTCCTGTATTGTGCTGTGTAAGAATGGTCATTTTTAATGTTCTATTTCATTTGAACCTAACTCTCATGCCAAGGAGAGCGGCTCTACATTATTCTCTCCCTTAGGGAGCCTAGACTATGTTTTTTTATCAAACCCTTCCCTTTTACGTGGCTAAATGACACTTGAGGATTCAATATGATACTAGGAATCTCCAACCTTATGTGTCATCTACCATCAGTCAAGGGTGAGATCCAATACAAAGATTCTTGCACACAAAAAGGGTACACATACTCATACATCAATAATCATATCATCACATACATATGCACTCTTAAGTATAAAATTTCATGCTATTATATTACATAATAATGACTTATATCATATAACAACTTATACTAAAAATACCCATTACTAGCTTACTATCGGTAGACTCACCAATGTGTCAGTCAGGTTATCGATGCCCATCAATATCCACTAACATGTCAAACCCTCATTGGCTTCACACAAGACATTGACCTCATTGCTGATGATTGACCTGATACACACTGACATGTTGATACATGTTAGTATTAGTACTATCATCTCTCTCTATTCACTAACATGTCAATGGTCATGCCAATGAATGAGAAGAAACAATAGAGATTGTTCCTGGATCCCAAATTCACTAAAAAATCATGCTATAACACAATTCTATCCACACACATCCTTCGCAGAATAACTATTAATAAATATGATCTTATGCATATTCATGACATAAATCATATTCTACATGTTTTCATGCCATGAAATTAACACACACATTCACTTCAAAAGCCAAATAATATTAACAAGGTTAGCAATCTGACCTATTTTACGATATAAAAATCCTCTTTCACTTCAAAAGCCAAATAATATTAACAAGGTTAGCAATCTGACCTATTTTACGATATAAAAATCCTCTCTCACACACGATGCCAACGAATGCCCAAAGAAATTTATTCCCTCCCTGATTCCTCTTGATTTGGAGGGTCCTTGGTCTTCTCCCTTTTCGTTTTGTTAGATTTTTCCAAGAAAAATAGTCTTTGGGCCTAAAAAATCACTTAGAAGGGAAAATAAACCAAATTCAAGTGTCCAATAGTCAAATTGGTTGGTTTTTAGCCTAATCACGTAATTGCCCGAAACATTCAGCAACCCACCAACATGTCTATGGCTATTGATAGTACCCAGTCTCAATTCTTGGCAGCTATAACTTCCTCATACGAAGTCTGTTTAATTCGTTATTAGTGCAATTACAAAGATATTTCATTCTAATACAAGTCCTCAAAATTTTAGATCAGAACTTCATTTATAATAGAAATTATACTGATGTAAAATTTACAATGTATACTTTCAAGAACACAAATCAAAAGTAGAAAAATGACTAAATGAGGTTGATCTCATGAGGATTGATTCAATTCAACTAAGTAAAAAATATCACCTAACTAATTCAAGCCAATAAATGGATTTCAATTAACTAAAATAAGTAAAAGTGTAATGAAAAAGAGATTGAAAAGAGCACCAAGGCATCAAATCCACTCTAAACAAATTAATTCTATCTTTGCTTGAAGTTATAAGTCTCAAACTGATGTATCTCTCATGTTTCTCTGACACACATATAAAAAATTGCACATACTCCTCTTAGACTATGCAACTAAGACAGTTATAATAAGTTGAAAAACCTATCTCTCTCAAGCATAGATTTCAAATAAAAATAAAAATAAAATCTTCATTCAAAAAGCAACTTGGAGTGCACCCACTTCTCTAAGACACAAGCATTCCTAAGTTCAATTTCATCTATTAAACAACCCTACCCTCTCCCAAGCGCATAGAATTGAAAATAATGAAACTTCCATTAAATACATAGAATAAAGTCTTGCATCAATGGGAAACTTAAATAAAAACAAAGAAGAATAGAATCAAATTTGTTTAGGGCTTCATCTAAACCTTGGCTATTGGTTTAGCAAGCCATGAATGTTGGAGAAGAAATCTGATTCGGAGATGTTATTGGCTACGTGCGCATTGTTGATGAAGGGGTGAATCGGCTTCCACTATTCTTCTTCTTCCTTCTCTCTTTCTCTTCCCTGGCCATTGGCTATTTCTCACGTTGTTGGAGAGAACCTAGATGGAATTGGTTGCTGGTGTCAAAAATTGGTTCGTCCCTTGCTGCTTGGTGCTTCTCATCTTGTTGGAGTTAGTGTTGGGAATTGGGTCGGGTTGGCCTACTTGAGTCAGGTCAGGTCGGGTATGCAGCTAACCCTACTTTTTTTCACAATTTTTTTGTTAGACTCGTATTATATGTCTTCTCTCTTTGCAAAGGGCAAACACAAATGAAATTAAATACATTACAACATTAATTTGAAATATTTGGTTCTTTGGCTAATTTGTGGATTCATTTTTTGTAGTAGCCATCAACGAAGACCTTAGAGGTATAATTTTGCACTTCCTCCATTCTAAGAGAATGATAACAAAATAGACCTTCAATGTTTATTTACTCATGATCAGCCTACTTGACTTTCGATATTCAGCATGTCTTTATTTCAAAATTCTAGTAACTACTTCTATATGGTTGCTCATAACCCTACTCTCCTTTGCGACAGGTGACACTTGATTAAAATTTTCTTCCTCCAAAAACTATCCCTCATTGAGCTCTATTATCTGCCTATCTGGATACATGTTCCTAACCTACTCCCTATTATGAAGGTTAGATCTTCAACAGAGAGCTAAATTTAGTGTGCGATGTGTCCTTCTGAAGGAAAGAGGATGAGTAATGAATATAACAAAATATAACATATTTTCATTTCATTCACCACACCTTAAAGAATAAAGGAAAAGAAATTAAACTATATATAAATTAACCACACTTTGAAGATACCATCCTCTGTAATCCCAAAATGGATGCCTACTACAAAGCAAAATATATGTGATCACACCTATGCTCCAAACAACTAATTCATACTCAAATTTATGTTTAAGCACCTCTAGTTCAACATAGTATGCACTAAACAAACACTATAATAATAGTATAAACAAGTTCAATAGACCAACACTATAATAATAAGGTTCTTTGTTATTTGTAGTCGAGTAAAAGTTAGGTTGTGTGGGTCGGGTACGACCCGACCCTAAATTCAAAACGGGTCAAGAGCCTAAACTCTGACCCTGACCCTACCTGTAGTTGGGTCGGGTACAGGGTTAAGCGAGTCGGGTTCGGGTTGGGTAAGCGGGTCGGGTTGGATTTTCAAGCCCTAGTTGGAGTTCTAAATTTTGTCTTGTGGCTGCTGGATAGAACCTCAATGGAATTGGCTTATCTTCTTCGCCCTCGTTGCACCAAATTGATCTTGTCCCCTCTAGTTTGGTGCTCAGTTCTTTTCTCCCTTTGCTGCTCACGTTTCCCTTATAGCATACTAAGACGATTCTCAACTAAGCAATTTCTAAGTTAGAAATTCCAAGAATGACAATGGGGCCCACCACTATACAAGTCAACATGATTGCTTCCAAGAATATTTGTATCGTTGTTTTTGTTAACGACAACTTTGTCATCTTTCTTTTCTCTACCCAATCACATATTTTTCTCTACCCAATCACATATGGCCCAAATCTTTGATTTAGCAATAACCTACCAACAAGCTAATAGAAGTGTACCTAGTTTCCAAACCAGGCCCCATCTTACTTTAGCTCATTGCAGCGTGAGGTACATCTTGTGTTAGACTTCTATATTTATTTTCTTTCCTCTTTTATCTTAGGGAAAATTATTAAATTAATAATTTAAAAAAATATATACTAAAATAAATCACTTTGAAAAATATTTCTCAAAGTGGTGTTTCTTTTTGTCAAGCAGCTGGCGCTAGCGTGGCTTTTTTTTTAATTTTTAAGTTGATTTCGTCGTTTGGAACGACGAAATTGGTTTCAAAACGATTTCGTCATTCTAAACGATGAAACCATTTGTAAGTTGACCCGGTTTTGTCATTCTGAACGACGAATACAACTTAAGCTGATTTCGTCGTTCTAAACGATGAAACCACCACACTTATCCCATTTCCTTCTTCGGTCTCGGCAACAACACGGATTTTATCATTCTAAACGATGAAATAAAAATAAATATTTTTAAAAATACTATTTGAAACTAATTTTATCACCTGTCCCTGTTCATTCATTCAAAACATGCACAATACATACACGACTTCATTCATTCCACCCATAATAAATATCACCATAACAAATATCATTAAAGTACATCATAGATGAGTAACAAATATATTACATCACAAATAATGTCATAATCTCCTACGTCCTCGACCTCAACCTCATCCTCGACGGTGGTGTACGAGCTCCTCATGATCTACCTCTAGCTTTGGTTGTGGCTGTGGCTCGGGCTGGGGCTCGGGCTGCGACTCCAGGTCCGGCTCCTGCTCGGGCTTTGGCTCTGGCTCAGCATAAGTAATAGATGGTACAATACGAGCTGGCCGATGTTGTCTATAATATAAAATCGGATCTGGCTGAGCTACATGTGCAGTGTCCAAAAATGATGAACCTGGAGGAGAGCTATACTCTACTGATGATGATGGAATATCAGGGCATGAAGACTGCATCGGCTGTGTTTGAGCAGCCTCGTCGACAAGATAATCTCGATGAACATCCATGATCACCGAATGAAGTAGCTGCAAGCTACGAAGGACATCATCAGACTCTCTAATCACCGACTCACATGCTGCTGATAAGTCCTCGCGCGAAGTACAAGTGATAAGTGCATCACTCAAATGCGCATGCGTGTGTTGAACTAGACGAAGCTATAAAAAAATAAATTAAATATTAGATAAATAATTAAAACAAAATAAGAAAATAATATATGCCTTAATTAACAAAGTTGTACTTACTAGAGCTGCCTCAGATGCTCCCCTAGGCTGATATATCATCTCCTCTACATCATCGCGTGGTAAAATATATCGTTGTGTAATTGGTAAATACCACTGCATATAAGTACTACGAACATCTCGCAATGTCGTAGCCATCTCCCCTCTAATAATAATAGCTCTCGTATCCTCCCATCGAGCAATATACGACTCATGATGTATAGCCCAGTCGGTAATATGGCGGCCCTATCGAGTGATGTGATGGACAAACTCGACAATATAAGGTGGGACCCCTTGCTCCAAGTTAAACTGGAGCATTACACGATCTGGTACATACATCTCGATAATCTCGTAACATATTAGAGGGGTTCTAGAAAGCCACACCTCTCGACCGTCTGTGCATAGGGGAGGTAACACAACCAGCAAGTCCTCTGAGTACGGCTGCCAAATAATCTATACAATATATAAATATAATTTAGTTTAAATAATGATAATTTTTTTTAAAATCATTACATAAAAAAGTTCAACACGGTAATAAAATTACCTGGTATGGCCACTGGTGGTCTAACTCCCCTCTATACAATTGGAGGACTCCTTGTGGATTTTTGGTTCTCTTTTTTCGAACATTCCACCTTAAGGAGTTAAATTTAAAAAATGAGTTCAGCATATGTACATAAAACGTTGCTAAAAAAGTAATGTGGTAAACATAAATACAACCTACCTCGCCCCTAATAGAGCACCCTCGACCAAGCGACCCATCTCAGCACTTGGTCGGCCGACGTGTAAGTGCTCCCACAACCATAACTATGCCAGAAAATAGTGATAACAAATATTAGAATTAAAAAATTATACGTGACTAAAACACCAAGTAAAGTTACACAATTAATTGCCTGAAGAAGGGTCAGACAGCCCGCAATCCCCGAGGTCATGGCCTAGCATGCTTTTCCTAAATCTCGGTATAAGAATGTGAGAGTAGCACTGCCCCATGAATAAGTACCAGCCATGTCAAAGTTGTCAAGGAGGGGTAGATACGAAACATGTACGTGGCTGCTCATGGTATCCGCAAATATCGTGGCTCCAAGTAAATGCAATAGATAGGCTCGTGCATGTTGCTCGATAACTATCTCTGTAGCATCGGCCGGGAGCTTGCAAAACTCCTGTAAGAGCCATCGTAGGCTCATTCGGCTACCACGCATCACTGTAGTAGGAGGAGCTTTACCAAGAAGTCTAACTACTATATCCATATGAGCTCCTCCTGTCGTGTCTGTCACCGAACGTCTATCAATATGAAGTCCAAATAGAACTGCCACATCCATGAGCATGATGGACATCTCTCCATATGACAAATGAAACGTCTGAGTCTCCCTCCTCCATCTCTCAACGAGAGCTGTCAATAGGGGCTGATCTAGATAGACATACTGTAGATGAATGAAATGGCTGAAACCCGCACGCTTGATATAAGGTAAAATACTCTCGTCTATAGGCCAATGGCGGAGATATTTAAAATATTCTGTGCACTCAAGGCACCCGGGGTCCTATAATAAATTTTAAAATTTTAACATAGCGTACTATATCGTCCAAAAAATGAAACAAATTTTATAAAAAATTTATCATACCTCTCATCTCCAAATAGCAGCAGACCTATGGGACTCATGATCCATATTATCTGCGAAAAATTAAGATCATATCATTAATCGAAAGGAATACATGCGTACGTAACTAAAAAAATAGAATAAATACAGAGGTTGATTATATGTTTACCAATCAATAGGAGGGTTTTTACATGATTTACTATTATGCCCATTTTGTTTACACCTCCCGCATTTATATCCTCCTCTACCATATCTTTCTATTGTTCTGCGGTCCATAGTATTCCTAATGCGAACAGACCGTGGGCGACCGGGTTGCCTTGTTGCTATCGGTGGGTATAACACAAAAAGTATATCCCTCTCCCAATACTCCCGACCACAAGGAGAATAAAATTCTGTGGAGTACACATTTTTATAAGTAGAAGATGTGTAAAACAGTGATGCATGGATTGGCTCCCGCCGCTTTGCCCACACGGCGATAAGGTGAGAGCAAGGATAACCATAAACCTGAGGGATGTTGCATGTACAAGTATGCATCGCAGCATTTACCATAACCTTTCGGGTACGAATTGATGTCACTTTGTATTGACTCCTGTTGATCCTATTAACTATATACTACCCAATTTTTCTTGTTTGCTCTCTCAATATAGCTTCCACTCTGGGAGTATATGGGGTGGCCATGGCAGAGGCGACAGAAGATCGTTTCACAAAAAAATTTGAGCCGATAAAAGATAGTTGACACTAAAGCCTGCATAGGTAAACCTCGTGCCCTTTTCAAGACGCTATTTAAACTTTCAGCCATATATGTAGTCATCATGCCAAATGTCATAAAACCACCATGGGCAAGGGACCACTGTGCAGGATGCAATTCTCCTCCTAAGAGGAGATGTTTTGCCCTAGGACTCTCTTGACCAATCAAGTCCATTTTAGCATCAAACTTTTCTACTATGAGTGCACAAGCTACTGCCCCAATCAAGTCCGTCAGTGTATCATTTTTGAACTCCTTAAAATTTACTTTTATGTGATGGATGCAATAACGATGGTGGTAATCTGGCTCTGGAAGAACCTCAGGCACGGCCTTCTAAAGCCCCTTATGTCGATCTGAAATAATGATGATGTTCATCATGCCCATCAGTACATGATCCCTCAATTCCATTAGAAACCATTTCCAATTGTCTCCATCTTCCTTCCCGACAAGCCCGAATGCAAGAGGAAATTACCCATTATTTCCATTTGTAGCCGTTGCAGCCATAAGAGCATCCGGGTATCTGCCATACAAGTGAGTGGCATCAACACCAATCACGGGGATGCAATGTCGAAACTCCGCTATAGACGGCCCAAATGCCCAAAACAATCGCTTAAATCTCATACATATGGCACCATCTGCACGATGTACTTCATCAACCTCCAAGCGGTAGTAGGTGGCAGGATTCGCTTCTTGTACCGCCCTTAGGTACATTGGCAACAGTTTCTACGATTCTACCCAATCTCCATAAATAGCCTTGATTGCCATATTCCTTGCTGCCCATGCTTTCTTATAAGATATGTCAACATGATACTTCTCCTTCATTCTTTGAATAATATCCCCTAGTGTGAGAGTTAATTCGGCTTAGATAGCGGGCATTATGACCTTCAAAATAAAAGAGGCACTGCATTGCCTATGATCTGTGCTAAGCTGGGCATTCCGACATATGTGGTCACCTTTGTACGTCTTCAATTTAAAGTACCCACCACCCCTTGTTATTAAGCCATGCACTCTCCAAGGGCAAGTGCTATCAATGCACTTCACTGTATACTCTGACAAATTTGTTCGTATAACCTTGTATTCGACATGATTTTGAATGAAAAACTCCTGCAAGGCTGTAACAAATGCTTCTTTATTCTCAAAGATGCGGCCAACATATAACTCATCTTCATTTTGTTGGTCTATATCCAATGTAGAATTAACTGCAGCATCTATCTCCTCATCTGCTATGTGTGCATAAAGTGGCTCCACTTCACAGTACAGCGGCTCTTCATTATCTACATTCATATCATTCCCAGCAATAGCATTGTCTACCTCATCATCCCCCTCGCCGTCAACCATCTGTTGAGAGCTTTCTTCACCTCTAACCCCTTTTACATTCATGTCAAAATCTTCTCCACTTACTTCTTCAATATTATCTTCACCTTCATTATCCTCATTTTCATCAATATCTTCACCATAGACATATCCCCCCTACATATAAACATCGCATATGTATTAAATTTCGTAAGCCTAAAAAAGTTAAATTTATTTATAAAAATATATTTCACCTTTGATTAGATGGTCCAGCATCGGTATGACCAACATACGTGTAGGGGTAATGAAAGCCCATCGAACTTTGTGTTTCATACCATGCACCACCTTGAGACATTTGAACACTAAATGGCTCATGTGCATGAGTCGTGGACCTTCCATATTACACACAAAATCTCAAAATTTAGCTAAACATATTTTCATTAAAGGATAATAAGATTCAAAGCGTATTCACAACTAAATCAACCTTACCTCCAATTAGGTCCACTTCCATCGTAAATAGGGGCAGACGACCTATGACGTTCATTTAAAGCTACTGTCATAGATAAATTTCCTTCTTCTTCGTCGTCCACCGGCATTTGCATATGACTTTCATTGTTCACATTTCTATCCGAGCTCCTGTGTGAGCTTCTGTGAGAGCTCCTATGTGAACTATTTTGCCTTTCACTAGTCACTCAGGCCTCTTTTTCGAGAAATAACTCAAAAGAATTTTTTTCACATGAGTGGTGAAACATAAAAGCCATTGATGCATCATCATTTATGCACATTAGTATCATTCTCGATCCATAGGATGGAATATTACATTTGATAGTAATTTTCTATCTTCTTCGATCCAACCCAACCTTGCTTGCTACGTGCATCTCAAATTCATCAAATGTAGACGGTTTCTTAATTAATAATCATTCTATGCATCTGTCCTAGTTAATTAAAAAACTAATTATTTCTTCTGCCATTTCTATTCAATTAATTCATAAACAGTAAATTAAATTAATATTAGATCAAGCAAACTAATACTAATATCTACCCTAGCCAATATATTTTCAAAATATATACGCATAGAAACTAATAGATTTACCAAGTGTATAAGCTTATCATGAAGACTTTATATTAATAAGTAAATTTCCTAATCAATAAAATTACACAATTGATGCGATAACAGATGCAATGTCACAAACCATATAAGCCGTAAAAAAGCACTAAAGCCCCTCGACAAAAAATGTTCATTTTTAACTAAATCATCCAAATCGCACATTACACTAAAATACTGAATTAATAGAGAGTTCATAAGCTACTTACCAACACCGAAACAACCTGGAGCAGTACTTTCGTAAGAGGCAAAATGCAAAACCTAGACACGTAGCAAATATTTAATTTAAGTACAGACTTTACATCAAGATATTTTTAAACCAATTATTTAACAAAATGGAGAATTAGGGTACCACGGATTGGGTGTGAAATGGGTGCAAGTACAATGGCGGCCAACGGAGAATGCTGTGGGAAGGAGAAAGCAGGACCGGCGGGACTGGCGGCGGGCTAGAAGTCAGCGGCAGGACTGGTAGGGCTGCATGTCAGCAAAGGCAGCGGAGCGGAACGGTGGGACTGGCGTCGGGACTGGCTACGGGACTAGCGGCGCGCTGGACGTCAGCGGTGGGCTGGATGGCGGGCCAAACGTCGGCAAAGGCGACGGAGCGGACTGGATGTCGTCGGCAGAGGCGGCGGAGCGAAAAATGACTGGTCGAATGCACTAGAAACGTGACTGGAGGCAGAGCGGATTCGCGTCTATAATGACGATGATTTTGTCATTCTGAACGACGAAATCAACTTAAGCTGATTTCGTCGTTTAGAACGATGAAATCCATGTTATTGCCGAGACCGAAAGACGAAATGGGACAAGTGTGGTAGTTTCGTCATTCAAAACGATGAAATCAGCTTAAGTTGATTTCGTCGTTTAGAACGACGAAACCGGGTCAACTTAAACTTTTTTGTCGTTTAGAACAACGAAATCGTTTTGAAACCAATTTCGTCGTTCTAAACTACGAAATAAACTTAAAAATTTAAAAAAAAAACCACGCTAGCGCCTGCATGGCAAAAAGGAACACCACTTTGGAAAATATTTCCCAAAGTGGTCTATTTTGGTAAATATTTTTTTTAATTATTATTTTAATAATTTTCCCTTTATCTTATTTCCTTTCCCAACATCTAACCCTCCAATAGAAACATCCCTGTCTTTCATTCCTTGTCTCTTTTCTTCATTTAATGTTTTTCCTTCTCAGCTCTTGCTCTTTGATTTGGTGTGTCCCTTTCTTTTTGTCCATACGATTTCTAAATAACTCGTGGCCACCTCGTGAGTTGCTTGCTCATCATCCACATGTCTAGATATGTTTGCCAACCCTACACAAGACAATAAGAGAAATCATAGACATATAAATAATATCATTCAATTACACACTTAAACTAGCAACTTAAGACAATGATAAATAAATAAATACAACATATTTCTCACCTAATATTAATACACCTTAATTGCCCCTACTTTAACCTCATTCTACATTAGCAAATAGGGTAAAATGGCATGTAAAGTGGATATATTTCAAGCATATCAAATATCCCCAAACCTATATTTTGTTCGTCCTTAAGCAAAACTAAAATAAAAACAATTGAAAATAAAACTAACTAGTCCACTTACATAGAAAACTGACATTGCATTTAGCATATGCAACAAGCTTTTAAACCCCTAGCTTACACTAGTGGCGAGTTGTAGTCTCGTGAGGATTTTTAGTGAATATACCCACAACATTTAAAATTAAAAAAAATAAAATAAAATTAAAACTAATATAAATATACAAATAACTCCTCTTAAACATGTGACTCCATTTAGCAAAATTAGTTATATTATGTGCAACAAAGAGTAAAACTTGACTTCTTAATAAAAATTCACTCTAACAATTTCATATTGGTGGCAAGTGCTCGAATTTAGTATAATAGCTTTAAAAACAAACACTACCCAGTGGTTACACAATCCTAATCTCATGAATCTAACAACTCAATGCGTCTCACATCAACTAAGCAATTTAAATTTGGCACTCATTAAACAAACATTGGCATTCATTCGTCCTCAAGATATCATAATAGCTAGATGTGAAAAAACTTCCTTGAAAAGTAAACACCCAAAATAACTTGTCACACATTTAGGATACAAATGCATAATGAGCTATTTAATTATCTTTTATTTTTTATATGACATGTGCATAGCTTAGCCTTCTTAAGCTTTCTTTAAGATTTGTGTAACAAGTTTTAAGTTAGTAACTCCCAATCCAATTGGCTCAGGGCACTAAATGTTAAAGCACCATTCATGCTTGATAACTTGAACTAAATAGGCTACAAGGCTAAGCGTATCCTAAAAAAGCTAACTCTATCTTTAGACTTAAACACCCTATAGTTAGTGAGACACGTTGAGGCCCAGTCTATTGAGTAGAGAGACTTTGTCTTAAACTTTTTACAAATTTGCATTTAATTTTTTTCTACTTCATGTTTTTCTCTTTTTTTTTATTGAGCACATTATACACTTAACCTTAATTACGTTAACAGAAAATCTTAGAATGATTTAGAAACCATGAATGGTCAAGCACAACACTATCATGATAACTCAAGTACTACTAGATCATACCAAAGTTTTACTCTCATAAATTTTTTTTACTTAGATTCAATGATATCCACTAAGATGAAAAACCATAATTAAAGGTTCACATTTTGACTTTGACAAATGTCTTTCTAGTTTTGCAAAATAGAAGCATAAACTACCAACATGATGCAATCAAAATAAAAGCCATTAAATGAGTCAAGTTATATAACATTTTGTAAACCACTTGATATCATTAAACATAGTCACATATATAAAGGAGCATCAATGTAAATAGCCAAAAGAAAAATAAGAACAATCAATTTGTTTTTCAATATTCTTTTATATCACTAAACATAATAGCTACAACTACGATACAAATAACTATCAAAAATTTCTATCCACACCCCCAAACCTAAACAAAACATTGTTCTCAATGTTTTAAAATAAAGACAAAAATAAAATGCACTACTTAATACAAGGAGAAAAAATAACGAAAGAAAAGATATTACCTCTATCGATTATGAACTACTAGAGTTTTATCACTGTCAGAAGTAAGCAATAATAGGCAAGAAAGCTAACAATAAACAAGTAAGGGTGACTAAAGAAAGTACCAGATAAGCACCCCCAACTCAAGGCTATAGCACAACACAAAGATAAAAAGTAGGTAACAAATAAAACAACTAAGACAAACTAATGGAACTAAACAAATAAAGCACAAAAACTAGGCTGCCTCCCAAGGGCGATAAGTTTAAAGTCTTCAACTTGACCTACCCACAATTCACTCAGGATATATAAAGTTTTCTAAATGCTCAATTATCTCATCCCTATCGATCACTTCCTCTAGGTATGGCTTCAACCTTTGACCATTAACCTTACAAACACTACCATCTTTAGTGTTTTTGATCTCAATAGCCCCATGGGTAAACAATTGTGTCACAATAAAGGGACCAGACCATTTAGAACATAATTTTCCTAGAAAGATATGAAACCTATAATTGTATAACAATACTTTCTGATTAGGCTCAAAGGACTTGTGCAAGATTGATTTATCATGAAATATTTTTGTCCTTTCTTTATAATTTTTTGCATTTTCATAAGCATCATTGTGCTTCTCTTCCAACTCATTGAGTTGCAACTTATGATGTGACCCAACCTTGTTCATATCAAAGTTAAAAGCTTTGATAGCCTAGGAAGCACAATGTTCCAATTCCATAGGTAAATGATAAGTTTTCCCAAAGATAAGTCTATAGGGAGACATTTCAATTGGAATTTCAAGCATTATTCGATAAGCCTAAATAGCATCATTTAATTATTTTGACCAATCCTTATAGTCAGGTTGAATTGTTTTCTCTAAAATGTGCTTAATCTCCCTATTAGAAACTTCTAATTGTCTAATTGTTTGTGGATGAGTACCCCTATCACTTATAATTGCATGAGGATTACGAAAACAAGAAAATATATTTTCTTTCAAGAACCGGACCACAACCTTGTGATCATTAATTTTACATGGAATTGCCTCAACCCACTTGGACACATAATCAACAGCAAGAAGGATGTACAAATAATCAAACAATGGGGGAAATGAGCCCATGAAGTCAATACCTCAAACATCATATAGTTTAACAATAAGAATGTTAGTAAGGGGCATCATGTTTCTATGAGAAATAGTACCCATACGTTAGCATTAGTCACACTTAGTACAAAAGTCATGGGTGTCTCTAAAAAGTGTAGGCTAATAGAATTCACATTACAAGAACTTTGCAATAGGCTTCCTGGCGCCAAAATAACCACCACATGCATGCACATGGCAGAAGGAAATAATACTATGAACCTCAATCTCTAACGCACATCTCCTAATGACCTAATATGGGCAATACTTAAACAAGTATGGATCATGCCAAAAAGATGCTTAACCTTAGCAAAGAATTTAGATTTATGTTGCTTAGTCCAATGTTCAGGAAGTTGACCAGTAACAAGATACAACATTTTCAGAATCTTTCTTATCTCTAATCTCAATATCAAACTCTTGTAGCAATAGCACCCAATGTTATCATGTGGGGTTTAGTGTCTTTCTTTGAAAGAATATACTTCAAAGCTGCATGATATGAAAACATTATTACCTTGGATCCTAAGAGATATGATTGGAACTTGTCTACAACAAAGACTATAGCCAATAACTCCTTTTTAGTGGTGGAGTAATTCAGCTGAGCATCATTGAGAGTTCAACAAGTATAATGAATGACATGGGGAACTTTACTCACCCGCTGCCCTAAGATAGCTCCAATCACATAATCGGATGCATCACACATAAACTCAAAAGGTAAATTCCAATCAAGTGGTTGGATGATGGGGGCAGATGTTAAGAACTATTTAAGCTTGTCAAAAGCTTGTAAACATGCCTCATCAAAGACAAAGCAACATCTTTGCTAAGTAAATTGCATAAGGGTCGGGAAATTTTGCTAAAGTCTTTAATGAATCTCCTATAAAACTAAGCATGGGCAAGAAAAGATCTGACTTCCTTCACCGTCCTCAGTGGAGAGAGACTAGAAATCAAGTCTACTTTGGCCTTATCAACGCCAATGCACCTACTTGAAATAACATGCCCAAGTACTATTCCTTGACAAACCATAAAGTGACATTTATCCTAATTTAGCACAAGATTTATTTATTTACACCGTGCCAGAATAAGAGATAAATGATGTAAACAATCCTCAAAAGAGAACCTAAACACAAAAAAAAACATCCATGAAGACTTTGGCCTTATCGGTGGATCTACTGATGGGCATTGGTGATCTTGCTGACATGCTAGTGAGGTGGACTTTACTAGTCATCCCACTGTTGGTGAGGGTTCGAAGCGTTAGTGGACCTACCAATGGTCATTGGTGATCTAGCTGACCTATCGATGAAGTTGTCGATGGTACTGCACTGCTTGGATTTCAATGTAAATCATAGCAAGTAATCACCTATATAGAAATTACATATAATTGCATGATTTTTAAGATTTTGTATGTGTATAAAATGTTGAATAAGCACGTACTATGTAAGGGTTAGTAAACCCTAATGGTTGTGTATGAAACCATGAATGTGATTATTTGGTCACCTCGAACCGATGCATCTAGCACTAAAGGATCAAGATTCCTTGTGCCTTATTGGCTCCTCAAGTGATCCATTTAGACATTAAGAACAAAAGGGTATGGTATGAAATTGGATCATGGCGTTTCAGCTCTCTAGGGATGGGAGTTATGTAGAGCTGCTTCTCTATCTATAGAGTCCGATTCCGATAGACTAAAGCATAAAAAGATGATTAATCATGTGCAACACAATATAGGAGAGCTCTCTAAGGATGAGAGTTATGTAGAGTTTCTTCTCTGTCTATGGAGTCGGATTCAGATGGACTAGAGTATAAAAAGATGATTAATCATATGCAACACAATATAGAAAATTTTGATGATCATGGTAGGCAAAATCTGGGCACTAGGGTCCATGAGCCCTTATTTCATGTTATAGATGGGATAGGGCAAGCTTCATGCAAAGACTAAGGTTAAATTGTGGTACTCCAATGTCTAATTGAGTAAAAACTCTTAGATGAGGTTATCGTGTCTAGAAAACCCTAATAGGGAGTTACATGTTATAAGTATTCTTGACACCAAAGTTATGTGTGCATTTTGTTATCTACATCATTAATATTGACTTTAACCACATATTCTCTTTCAGTATGTATATCAAATTATTTGTTTTCTTTATACTATAATTCCACTTAGTATACCTGTATACTTAGCTTCCTTTGTGGTGCAAGTTCTCAAGGGTGAAGACAATGGGAAAGCTGTAATTGTAGAGCAAAGTGTACCTTCACTTTGCTAATTTATTTTCCATATAGGGTTGATGTTAGTCATGAGAGTGTTGTGGGTTCTATATATATTTTAATTTTTTAGATATTTAGATGATTATTTATTGTGATATTATAATAAGTATTTTGTGAAAAGATGATTCTTATTTCCCCAATTTTATATTTTAATATTTTATGAATACATCATATGATTTTATCTGCTACATAGTGTGAAGTGGAGTGTTTACAATTTTTAAGTGAAGGCAAATATCTTTCTTGAAAAATGGTTGTAAAAATTTGGGGTGTAATAATTAGGGCCTATGATATGGGACATAGGTACCGGTGGGGACTGTAGGGTTGATGTTCCCCTACATGTCGGTTAGGTTAACTATTTGCCAACATCAATATAACTGAGTGAGTTAGGTCATGATGTTGGCTATGTTATTCTGATTAAGGTAAATTTAGTTAATAAGCTTGTTATATGACACATGTATTAGGTATGGAAGATATCCTAATATGTAACAAGATAACAAGTGGGAATGATTTAGGTTGTAGACAAGATGGAGTTTATAAATGGGATGTGTTGACATCTCATGAATAATCAATTTTGTGTCAAGTGCAAACCTAAAAAATTACTAAATAGTCTAAGTGGACCCTGATGACAATAGAGGTTTGGTATATAATGATATCGAAACCGGTGTCAGCTGCAGATGGTCAGTTCATTACAAGCCCTTCGACCAAGGGTGCTAGGAAAAGTGAAATACAAATTGATTTTACTTTTGTAAATCATGGTGTACAATTTACTTAAATATATTTTAGGCCGAATGCCTCCGGTTTGTTTAAAAAATGCTCACTATGACATAGAGGTAGTCAAGATTGATTTCAAGGCAATAAATTATATATACGTATTCTTAGTATGGTAAGAAACTATTGGATAAAGTAAGATGTTTCTAAACTAGCTATAATTGATGTATTGTGCATATGGTTCCTTTGGTTAAAATATATGATGCCTAGGTAGTTCATAAAATTTCATTTTGTGATAGTATGCCCACTTAACTCAAGAATTTGGAATGAACTGCATTCATGTGGTATGAGCATATTGTTGCATGAGCATACTTAGGAAGCATGTAGATTGCATTTTATTATGTTCTAGAAAAGTAGTATGCGAGCTTACTGACTTTAGCTCATGGGTAGTTCAACACTGTGCGTATTTTGTATACATAGTCTTTTTAAGAACAACAAAAGATGGATGCATATGATTCTTTGTTGTTCAATGATCTTGTGCCTCAACTCATAGCCGCAGTTCCCCATGATTTTGAATTATTTGTATTTATTTGGAAAAATTATTCTTATGTTGTGATTTATGAAAAATATCTAGGGAGCTTCGTCATGACAATAGTCATAAACACTAAGGATGATATAAAGATTGCATTTGAACACATTAAGGCTAGGGCTATCAATAGGGTCAGGTTGGATTGGCCTTAACCTACCCTTAATGACCCAACACATGACCCTATTAATTAAAAGGGTTAAATGTGCCAACCCTAACCCTACTTGGGTTGGGTCAAGTCAGGTCGGGTCGGCTTATGCGAGTAGCATAAGATTACTTTAATAATCTCACGTGGCTCACATTTTCATCACATGAGGACTTTGGGGATGATAGATATGAAAGGTCAAACATTCAGAACTTGTTGGATCCAATTCCTAACCTATCTGAGTAAGGGAAGAGTTTTAAATATTCCTCACTCACCATGAGCCCAACGTAAAGAACTCATGAGGGCCATTTATCAATGAGATTGATGACGCACATGCTAGCGCATACTAGCATTAGTATCATTGACACTAGCGTGTGTTAGCATGTGCACCATCAATCTTAAAAATCAATGGTCTCTAGGCATTCCTTATGTCAAGCTGATGCTGAGCATGGAGTATGAAAAACTCTTCCCTGGGTATAATTTACAAAGGTAAATATTTGCCACATGTAGGTAAAATTATTGTGCAATTACATTGAAATTATTTTATCAAAGTATTAAAGTATATTATTATGTTTAAATGTTTGGATGGTGTACTTTATGGGTTAACTTGTTCATTTATAAATTTGACATACATGTGAAAATGTTTGTGTTGTAATGTTCAAATGATTTGATCATATGATAAAGTTGAATTATCAAATTATTTTGATTTCATTGTTGTGTAAAAATGAGTTAACAAATTATTTTGAACATGTCAAAAATCCAAGAACCGGGTTAGAATTGCCACTCATTAACATAGATGACAACGACGACTCAGAAGACTTTATGATCACTGCCATGTTTGTGGACAACTGTGACAAAGTGACCAAATTGGGGGCTAAGATTCTAAACATAGTGCAATTTAGAGAAATTTGGGCCGACTAGACCATAAAGAGAAACAAACACATTAAATTTGTAGATGGAGATCATTTGATGTACACCACCAAATGTGAGTACAAGAACTATGGTCTTGAAACAAGCACGATTGAGTGATAATCACGAGGTTGGTATATAAGCACACATGTTTTTTTGGAACTAATTCGATTTATCTTGAAACAACAATGTACAAGTGGATTACAAGGAAGTGATTGGGATTGCACAAAAATTATTAGCATATCATTGTAGTCATTGAAATTCTACATAGAA
Organism: Saururus chinensis; assembly: GCA_035235625.1. Taxonomy (NCBI): domain Eukaryota; kingdom Viridiplantae; phylum Streptophyta; class Magnoliopsida; order Piperales; family Saururaceae; genus Saururus; species Saururus chinensis. Next base: position 30,239,031 of record CP141142.1, read on the forward strand.
AAGGAATGGGGAAACATTCGTATATGGAAGCATGGTGCTCAAAAGAGCCTCTCTTTAAGATTATTGAAGGAAACCCAAACGAATCGTATAGAACATCTACATGAAAAGACTTGGAGAGGTCAAACCCAGCACCATGCTAAGGTTTACATCAAATAATTTAACTAAACAAAAGAAAATATTCCTTATTTGGAAAAATATTTGAATGATTTCTCTTAAAAGGTTTATGCTAAAAAATATACTATGCCCCATTCTGAAAAACATTTGAGCCCACTAGATCAAATTATTTAACACAACAAAGGAAAATATGTCCTCTTGGCCAAAACCTTTGAACCATTTGAATCTCTAATGCTTCAATACAAAACAACTCACTATGCCCAATCTTGAAAGCTTTTGAACAAACTAGCCAAACATTTAAACACACAATGGAAAATATGCCCTTTTGGGCAAAACTTTTCGAGTCGGAATCGGTGTTTTAAAAACCAGCCCAAACATTGACCGGATTAGTGTCCGGGCTGGATCAACCGGGGGTTAACCTAGGTCAACCCCGAGTTGACCCAAGTTATATAAATACATAGTCCATCCCAAGTCCCAAACCCTAATACCATCAACGACGGCGACGGGCCGACAGCTCCACTCTTCCCCTCCAGCCTTCCCCTCCCTGCCTCCCTAGTGCCCCGGCCACAACCTTGACAGGCTAACAAACTTGATCGATCGACGGGATACGACCTTTCCCCCTTCCCCCTTCCCCTCCCTCTCCTCCAGGTAGCCTGGACCTACCTAATCACGACCACTTTCTTCCCCCTTCCCCTCCTTGGCGGCCCGACGACGAACCCAATGGCCTCTTCCCCCTTCCCCTCTGTCTCTTCCTCGATGGCCTGGCCCAAAGCCCCAAACTTTCTTCTACTTAAGCTAGTACTGCTCAGCACATCCCTTCCAAGCTCCAGCCATCAATTGAAATCTGCCCGCCCCAAGATGGCTCTTCCACTCTTTTGTGGAGTCCTCCCCACCATCTATTGCCACCAACTGATGAGGCAGCCACTCAGCAATGAAAAGCTTCCGATTCCGAAGCTTGATAGAGATGTACAAGGTGGAGGCGCCCTTCAAGATCACAACGTCAGGAGGACAAACATGATATCTCTGCCAACTAGCACTGGCCGAGTGGCTGCAACTGGAATGCTGCGATGGCCAAATGAATCAACAGAGAATCGCCTCACTTCGCCACTCACAGTTGCCTCCAAATCGCTCAGTGATGACGATAGGTCGAGGACTCGATTCGTAACATTTTTTTTAGAAGTAGGATCAGATCGGAACACCGGGTAACTGGTTTATCCACCTGGGTCACGTTGGCCCAGCTGAGTTAAATTGGCCCGAAATTTAAACTAAACTAGACCATTTTTTAATAACGGGTTCGGTTGAACCCGGTCGAACAAGCTAGTCCGGTCCGGTTTTTAAAACACTGGTTGGAATCGACATGTAAGAAACCTAATTCTAAAAATATGTGAACCAACTAGATCAAATAGTTTAACACAATGAAAAAAAATAAGCCCATTTTGGCCAAAACATTTGAACCATTTGCATATCTAATATTTCAATACAAAACAACTCACTATGCTCAATCTTGAAAGCTTTTGAACAAACTAACCAAACATTTAAACAAACAATAGAAAATATGCCCTTTTGGGCAAATCTTTTTTACTATTGGAGTCGACACGTAAAAAACCCAATTCTAAAAATATTTGAACCAACTAGATCAAATAGTTTAACACAATGAAAAAAAATAAGCCCATTTTGGCCAAAACATTTGAACCATTTGCATATCTAATATTTCAATACAAAACAACTCACTATGCCCAATCTTGAAAGCTTTTGAACAAACTAACCAAACATTTAAACAAACAATGAAAAATATGCCCTTTTGGGCAAATCTTTTTGACTGTTGGAGTCGACACGTAAAAAACCCAATTCTAAAAACATTTGAACCAACTAGATCAAATAGTTTAACACAATGAAAAAAAATAAGCCCATTTTGGCCAAAACATTTGAACCATTTGCATATCTAATATTTCAATACAAAACAACTCACTATGCCCAATCTTGAAAGCTTTTGAACAAACTAACCAAACATTTAAACAAACAATGAAAAATATGCCCTTTTGGGCAAATCTTTTTTACTATTGGAGTTGACACGTAAAAAATTCAATTCTAAAAACATTTGAACCAACTAGATCAAATAGTTTAACACAATGAAAAAAAATAAGCCCGTTTTGGCCAAAACAATTGAACCATTTGCATATCTAATATTTCAATACAAAACAACTCACTATACCCAATCTTGAAAGCTTTTGAACAAACTAACCAAACATTTAAACAAATAATAGAAAATATGCCTTTTTGGGCAAATCTTTTTTACTGTTGGAGTCGACACTTAAAAAACCCAATTCTAAAAATATTTGAACCAACTAGATCAAATAGTTTAACATAATGAAAGAAAATAAGCCCGTTTTGGCCAAAACATTTGAACCATTTGCATATCTAATATTTCAATACAAAACAACTCACTATGCCCAATCTTGAAAGCTTTTGAACAAACGAACCAAACATTTAAACAAAAAATAGAAAATATGCCCTTTTGGGCAAAACTTTTTGACTGTTGGAGTCGACACGTAAAAAACCCAATTCTAAAAACATTTGAACCAACTAAATCAAATAGTTTAACACAATGAAAAAAAATAAGCCCGTTTTGGCGAATACATTTGAACCATTTGCATATCTAATATTTCAATACAAAACAACTCACTATGCCCAATCTTGAAAGCTTTTGAAAAAATAGACCAAACATTTAAACAAACAATGAAAAATATGCCCTTTTGGGCAAAACTTTTTGATTGTTGAAGTCAACATGTAAAAAATTCAATTCTAAAAACATTTGAACCAACTAGATCAAATAGTTTAACACAATGAAAGAAAACAAGCCTTTTTTGGCCAAAACATTTGAACCATTTGAAAACTTTTAAACCCAAATAGATCAAATGATTTAACACATTTTCACATAGACGATTTACCAAATGGTCTCAGGCAACTTTCTAAGCTTTCACCTCCTTAGCATATTGTTTGTGCTTGTATCCCCCTTCTATCCTCTCTCCCTCCATTGCCTCTAGCGCTCATGAGCTAGCGAATAATCCTCTCTTTTCTCCCAATCAAATGAAACAAAAGGGTGTCATGGTCTTAGGCACTTCTTGCCTCCACACATGAAAGAGAAAAGTTCCATCACCTCTTGAGAGGTAGAAAGTTCGACCCTTTCTGACCTTGTGACATCCTCTGACGGAAGATCCACCATGCATTTGTTTGCTTATGAAAAAGGACAAGTCAAACGATTTGCTTGTCAAGGGAGGAGTCTAACATTTCACTTGTGTCTTTCTCCAAACGATTAGAGACCAGAAATGGAAAAGAGGGAGTCTAGGTGTTCCTCCAAATGATTAGGGAAAAATAGGGATGTCACCCGGTCTGTTTCGGGTTAAGTTTTGTCAAGCCCAAACCATATACCATTTAAGAAATGGTAAACCTAAATCCGACCCGAATAGTTATTCGGGTTAAATTTAGTAACCCAAATTTGACCCATTAAGGTCAAATCAATTTAGGTTTTATCAATATATATATATATATATAAACCCAAACCTACTCATTAGAGTCGGGTCAGGTCAAGTTTTACCGTATACATGACCTGACTGGCATCCCCAAGAAAAAAGTAAAAAGTATTTGCTATCATGCAATTGTCGTTTACATGCCTTAATAGACCCGTAGTTTCTTATAGACACTATTCTATGAGGGTATTTTGAGTGAAAAAATAAAATTTGAAAATTTATGCTACCAATGGTCAGCTAAAAAGACTGATATTTGAATACTTCTGCTACCAAAAATTTTGGATGGGGAGTCCTCGCAAAAGATATCCAATGTATTTGATCACTTATGAAAAAAAAGCACATCCGGCAACCCGCTTGTCAAAGGGGGAAATACTGTGCATTTGATCACTTATGAAAAAAGGGCGGGTCCAGCGATTCGCTTGTTAAAGGGGGGGAGTCCGACAGATCGATTGGTGTCTTCATTCAAACGATTAGAGGCAGAATGAAGAGGGAGTCCGACAAATCATTTGGGGCCTTCCTCCAAACGATTAGGGAAAACGTAAAAACGTTTGTTTTTCATGCAGTTGAGCCATTTACATGCCTTTCTAGATCCCGAAGTTCATATAGACGTACACTGTTCTATGAGGGTATTCTGTCTAAAAAGAGCTGAGTGTGGGGGATTCTAGGTGCAAAGACTGAGATTTTGAAATTTTATGGTACCATTGGTCAACTAAAATGACTGATAATTGAAAACTTTTGATAGCCTGACCCTGCCTCGAGAGTCCTCTGGCATTGGGAAGAGTTTCATGCAGTCAAACCATGTGAAAGAACAAACGGGTGAGAGACAGAAACTTCCAACCACAATGCACATGCTCTATTCTCTAGTGGTCTGGAGAAGATGCAACATTTATCGTGCTAAATACGATTTGACCTAATATCAACAATGAATTTTGAAAAGAGCAAAACATTGTTACCCTTTCTATTTTTAAAACACCACCGTCGGAACAGAATTGGTAAATGCTTTTCTTCTAGCAGCGTTTAAATAATTGCCATGAGTAGTCAATTACTTAATCAACATATGCACTGTGACATTCAAAAATCAAATATTCCCGTCCAAATTAATAGCTCCATTTGGTAATTTTTCAATATTAATATCTCCATTTTGTTCAATTCAGTGATTGAGCACATAAAAATAACTTCATAAGATTATTTTCCCTTTTACCATTCAATAAAAACCACTATATTTTCATATGTAGCTACTAATATAAATCGGGGAGTTTTACTCTTCTTTAAGTGTAGGAATTAGAAAACGACCAGACAAGGGAAGTAATAAATTTCAAATGAGTCCCTTTTTCCCTTCAAAATATTTCATATTCCACGTGATAACCAGCTGTCCCACAATAGTTCATTTTAAAAAAACAAATTGAGCCATTAATGTTGGATGGAGGGAGTGCTATTTATGTATAACGACACACTCATATTTCATGTTACTTTGGATGCTTATAAGTCGCCTACAAAAAGAAAATCCAACTTACAGATCGCAACATGCCCAATAAAGATTGAAACTCAATTTTAGAAACTTCGTAACTCAAAACAGGTGTTGAAATAAGTTCATAGCTACCAAAATAATTTTCATGTTCTACAGAGGCATTTTTAAACCTAACCGCTACCAAAAGATAATATTTAGACAAGCGAGCTCACTGTGATAAGGAACTTAAGATCTTGGCTTCTCCTTCTTCTCCTTGAAGAGCGCCAACAGTGATACACCCGATACTTTCACCACTTTGAACCTAACTCCAGGAATATCTCCCACAGCATGACCCTTTCGTCCAAATCCAGCAATCAAGACCTCATCCTGTGGCATTTTTAAAAATGTAAAAGATTCTCAGGATACGGATCAAACCAACCACAAGTTGAAACGAAAATAGAAATATTAATATATGCTCTCACATTTTCCTCAATGTAGTTCAAACAGCCATCGTTGGGAACAAATGCAGCAATTTTCTTCCCGTTTTTTATCAACTGCACTCTAGCACACTTACGAATGGCAGAGTTTGGCTGCTTGGCTTCAATTCCACTGTAAATGAGAAGTGAGGAACAGTTTATTATTTTCCTATCACATTTACAAATTATAAAATATGAATGGAAAGAAAGCTATACATCTTTTCTAGAACAATTCCCTTGGCATGGGAAGAGCCAGCAAATGGCTTCTTCCACTCATTGCCAAGATGGCTCTTCTTGTATGACTTGTCTGCCCACTTCTGCCTTCTGCGGTGGGTTTTGAGCTTGCGCCCAGCTCCCATACCACGTGTCTTCCTGCCGTTACAACAATAGAACCATCATACTCCCGACTATAAAAAGACCAGCCGTATGAACAAAAACACTTTAGCACATAATCGCTTTTTTTAGTTTTACAACTAGCAAATTATGGAAAAGATAAAAAGACAGAAAGATGACAGAAAATTTGTCAACATGACTTATTGAGCTGCAGATCGCAACAAGAATGCAGGCACTTGTGTACTAAAGTAAGAACAAATTGATCAAGCAACATGAAGGTGGGGGACAGTATCTCCAAATAGTAACAATAAAGTGAAAGTCCTTGTAGTCATAAAACCGTACTCATCAAATGATACTTAACAGACAAAAAACAGTTGTGATAGAACATTAGATATACATCACAAAGTAAAAATACCATATTTAAATACCAACATGTAACATACATTAGACATGAAACAATAAATAAAATATGCTTCGACTCTGTCCCCGGGTCTTTCATACCAAACTTAAGAGACCAAATCGCTGTATTACTGTACTAAAGGTGGCAAGGCATCTATTCCAGCTAGTTTACAAAATTCAACCCAACAGCCCCTACCTGAATTTCAAACCAATTAGAACACAAAAACTTCACCGACCTGAGTTCCAGACTCGGTATAATATGGGTAATGACACTTTATTCAAAAATTTTCAAATAGAAATGGCCCTACAGTTCTTGGATGAAAAAAGAAAATATGGACAATTAAAAAGCCCAATTCAACCTTAGCAGCACACTTTCAACGACTCAACAATTATCTCAAAGATACACAACATAGGAAAGCAAAGCAGCAAAAAAGACAATCACGAGTGGACGAAAGAGTAGAAGAGGCATGCCAGCCACGAACGCTCATCCACTCATGCCACAAAGTTAACAGTCACAAGTGCATAAGTTACAGTTACCAGCGGATTTGTAAAAATAAAAACATATTACCAACACCCAACAACAAAGCTCAGAAGAAAGATTCAATGCAAAACTTCTTAAACCGAAAAGAGGTAACAATTAACAGGAAAACCATCCAAATGCAAAAGATACCCATATGAGCAATTAATTCGATCGTGGAAGACATCCAAGCAAACTAACCAAAGACTGAAGACACAAAAATTCGCCTAGAACCTCCACTGATTGCCCCCAAGGAGCCATAGACCTCAACCCCAAGTGATGCACGAGACAACATGAATAGAAGACTGAATTTACAAAGATTACAGGTCCAAGAACTACAAAGATCCGTACCCCATTTCTGCAAAGAGGTTGGCTGCCGAGATTCGTCACTGGGGAGGAGATGAGGACGAGCCTGCGCGAGAGAGCTCTAGGGTTTTGAGGGACTTAGTGCTTAACCTCTTATATGGGTCGGTTAGGACCAACAGTGGACCCGACCCAGGAGTGAAAAAAAACGCCCGTCAGGTTTGCATTTCGGTTCGGTTCATGTGGTTTCTATCCTAAGCGAATTTAGCAACCGAAATTTAAAAATTAAATTGAATTTAAACAAGGAAAATTTATTAAAATAATAATTAAAAAAAATAATTATCAAAATATATTACTTTGGGAAATATTTCTTAAAGTGGTGTTCGTTTTTGCCACGCTAGCGCCAGCCAAGCAGCTGGTGCCAGCGTGGCTTTTTTTTTATATTTTTTAAGTTAATTTCGTCGTTTAGAACGACAAAATTGGCTTGAATACGATTTCATCGTTCTAAACGACGAAAACTTATATTACTTGACCTGGTTTCGTCATTCAGAACAACGAAATCAACTTAAGCTGATTTCGTCGTTCTGAACGACGAAACTACCACACTTATGTTATTTCGGGCTCGGTCGTGGGAAGACACTGATTTTGTCGTTCTAAACGACGAAATCAAATTAAATTTTTTTAAAATTACTATTTAAAACTAATTTTATCACCTATCCCTGTTCATTCATTCAAAACACAGAACACAAAACACAGATAAATATGCATGACTTCATTAATTCCACCCATAACAAATATCACCATAACAAATATCACTATCACGAATATCACCATAACAAATATAAGTAAAGTACATCATATACGAGTAACAAATATAATACATCACAAGTAATATCATAATCTCCTACGTCCTCGCCCTCGCCCTCGTCCTCGACGGGGGTGTACAAGCTCCTCATGATCTACCTCTGGCTGTGGCTCTAACTCTGGCTCCAACTGGGGCTCGGGCTCCGACTGGGGCTGGGGCTCCGGCTGCGACTCCATGTCAGGCTCTTGCTCGGGCTCCGGCTCAGCATAAGTAATAGATGGTACAATACGAGCTGGCCGATGTCGTCTATAATATAAAATCGGATCTGGCTGAGTGACATGTGTAGTCTCTGGAAATGATGAACCTGGAGGAGAGCTATATGCTGCTAATGATGATGGAATATCAGGGCATGAAGAGTGCATCGGCTGCGTCTGAGCGGCCTCGTCGACAGGATAATCTCGATGAACATCCATGATCACCGAATGAAGTAGTGGCAAGCTACGAAGGACATCATTAGATGATTTAATCACCGACTCACATGCTGCTGCTAAGTCCTCATGCAAAATACAGGTGACAAGTGCATCACTCAAATACGCATTAGTATGTCGAAGCTGACGAAGCTATAAAAAAATAAATTAAATATTAGATAAATAATTAAAACAAAATAAGAAAATAATATATGCCTTAATTAACAAAGTTGTACTTACTAGAGCTGCCTCAGATGCTCCCCTAGGCTGATATGTCATCTCCTCTACATCATCGCGCGGTAAAATATATCGCCGTGTAATCGGTAAATACAAGTGCATATAAGTACTACGAACATCTCGCAATGTCGTAGCCAGCTCCCCTCTAATAATAGTGGATCTCCTATCCTCCCATCGAGCAATATACGACGCATGATATATAGCCCAGTCGGTAATATGGCGGCCCTGTCGAGTGATGCGATGGACAAACTCGACAGTAGAAGGTGGGACCCCTTGCTCCAGGTTAAACTGGAGCATTACACGATCTGGCACATACATCTCTATAATCTCATAACATATGAGAGGGGTTCGAGAAAGCCACACCTCTCGACCGTCAGTGCAGAGTGGAGGTATCACAGCGAACAAGTCCTCCGAGTACGGCTGCCAAATAATCTATATAATATATAAAGATAAGTTAGTTTAAATAACGATAAAAATTTTTAAAATCATTATATAAAAAAGTTCAACACGGCAATAAAATTACCTGGTATGGCCGCTGGTGGTCTAACTCCCCTCTATACAAACGGAGGACTCCTTGTGGATTTTCGGTTCTCTTCTTCCGAACATTCCACCTTAAGGAGTTAAATTTAAGAAATGAGTTCAGCATATGTTCATAAAACATTGCATAAAAAGTAATGTGGTAAACATAAATACAACCTACCTCGCCCCTAATGGAGCACCCTCGACCAAGCGACCCATCTCAGCAGTTGGTCGGCCGATGTGTAAGTGCTCCCATGACCATAACTATGTCATAAAATAGTGAAAACAAATATTAGAAATAAAAAATTATACGTGACTAAAACTCCAAGTAAAGTTACACAATTATTTACCTGAAGAAGAGTCAGACAGTCCGCAATCCCCGAGGTCATGGCCTGGCATGCCTTTCCTAACTCTCGGTATAAGAATGCGAGAGTAGCACTGCCCCATGAATAAGTGCCAGCCATGTCAAAGTCGTGAAGGAGAGAGAGATACGAAACATGCATATCATTCATCATCTACATTCATATCTCCTCATCTGTGATGTGTGCATAAAGTGGCTCCACTTCACAGTACGGCGGCTCTTCATCATCTACATTCATATCATTCCCAGCAATGACATTGTCTACCGCATCATCCCCCTCGCTGTCAACCATCTGTTGAGCACTTTCTTCACCTCTAACCCCTTTTACATTCATATCAGAATCTTCTCCACTTACTTCGTCAATATTATCTTCACCTTCATTATCCTCATTTTCATCAATATCTTCACCGTAGACATATCCCCCCCTATATATAAACATCGCATATGTATTAAATTTCGTAAGCCTAAAAAAGTTGAATTCATTTATAAATATATATTTCACCTCTGATTAGATGGTCCAGCATCGGTATGACCAACATACGTGTAGGGGTAATGAAGGCCCATCGAACTTTGAGTTTCATACCATGCACCGCCTTGAGACATTTGAACGCTAAATGGCTTGTGTGCATGCGTCGTAGACCTTCCATATTACACACAAAATCTCAAAATTTAGCTAAACGTATTTTCATTAAATGATAATAAGATTGAAAATGTATTCACAACTAAATCAACCCTTACCTCCAAGTAGGTCCACTTCCATCGTAAATAGGGGCAGACGACCTATGACGTTCATTTGAAGCTACTGTCATAGATAAATTTCCCTCTTCTTCGTCAACCCACCGCACTTGCATATGACTTTCATTGTTCACATTTCTATCAGAGCTCCTTTGTGAGCTTCTGTGGGAGCTCCTCTGTGAACTACTTCACCTTTCACTAGTCACTCGGGCCTCTTTTTCGAGAAATAACTCGAAAGAAATTATGTGACGCGAGTGGTGAAACATAAAAGCCATTGATGAATCATCATTTATGTTCATTAGTATCATTCTCGATCCATTGGATGGAAGATTACATTTGATAGTAATTTTCCATCTTCTTCGATCTAACCCAACCTTACTTGCTACGTGCATCTCAAATTCATCAAATGTAGACGGTTTCTTCATTAATAATCCTTCTATGCGTCCGTCGTAGTTAATGAAAAAACTAACCATTTCTTCTGCCATTTCTATTCAATTAATTCATAAATAATAAATTAAATTAATATTAGATTAAGCAAACTAATACTAATATCTACCCTAACAAATATATTTTCAAAATATATACGCATAGAAACTAATAACTTTACTAAGTATATAAGCATATCATTAATACTTTATATTAATGAGTAAATTTTCTAATTAATAAAATTACACAATTGATGCAATAACACATACAATGTCACAAATCATATAAAAACATGTTCAAAAACTCAAATCCTCCTTATTTTCCAAAATTTGAGAGACTTGCCATCTTAAAAAACAAAAACTCATTAATTAAAAATCCATCTCAATTTAATATTCTTAAACAAAAAACACACAAAATGACTTAGAACAATACTTCTAAAATTAGGGCTCAATGATAGGACATTCAAAATTTCAAATTTTTTCAATGTAATATACAAAAGCTATATTTCTTCAATGTAACATACAAAAGATATATTACAACCATTGAAAAATAGGTAAATAAAAAAAAAAAAGAAAAACACGTACCAAAAAAATGAAACGGGAGCGGCTCAACGTGGGCAGCGGCGGGCTAGACCAAGGCGGCGGCGGACTGAAGTCGGCGGCGGCGGCAGGCTGGACGGCGGCGGCGAGATTGGCAGCATCCGTACGTCGGCAGAAGCGGCGGAGCGAAAACAAGACATTGGAACACGACGGGAGGCGGAGCGGAGTCGCGGATATAACGACGATGATTTCGTCGTTCAGAACGACGAAATCTTTTTAAGTTGATTTCGTCGTTTAGAATGACGAAATTAGTGTCCTCCCACGACCAAGCCCGAAATAACATAAGTGTGGTAGTTTCGTCGTTCAGAACGACGAAATCAGCTTAAGTTGATTTCGTCGTTCTGAACGACGAAATCGGGTCAAGTGATATAAGGTTTTGTCGTTTAGAACGACGAAATCGTATTCAAGCCAATTTCGTCGTTCTAAACGACGAAATCAACTTAAAAAATATAAAAAAAAAAGCCAGCGGCGCCAATTTGCTTGGTAGCACTAAGCGTGGCAAAAACGAACACCACTTTGGGAAATATTTCCCAAAGTGGTATATTTTGGTAATTATTATTTTTTAATTATTATTTTAATAATTTTCCCTTTAAACAACAAAAGTTAGAAACTGAACCGAATTAAAATTTAAAATTAAAATATAAAAATTCAACCAAACTGACATAAGAACCAAAATCGAATAAAAATTAAATATTTTAATTAAATTATTTTAATAAATTAAAATCAAGTAGATATAATATAAAATTACAGATTTTTATATAAAAATTTGATATTTTTTCCCTAAAACTAAACTGAATTAAAATTATTTTAATTAAATTAATTAGGTTTCGGTTTCAGTTTTTTTTCTTAAAACCGAACTGAATAGAAATTTATTCGATTTTTGTATAAGAACCGAATCGAAATTAAATTAGAAACCAAACCAAACCGAACCACTAAATTTCAGTTCAATTTCACCCGATTCAGTTCGGTTCCAATTTTCTGGTGCAATCACTTTTGAAATTCTCGCATGGTATGTTATTTCTCTAAACAAAAAAAGGCAAGCTATTTGGGTTGGGTTTTCAAAGCACCTCAACATAAATCGAGTAGGGTATAATTTTTTATTTATTTTTATATTTTAATTTGATAAAAATTATATGTAATTTTTATTTTTTTTAAGACTTTGTGCAAAAAAAATTAATTGACTCAAATAAGATATAGTATGCGTGAGTAACGTAAGTGGATTCTATTATAAGATGAGGTTTGATTTAAATAAAATAAAAAAATTTATTAGAAGGAACTTACACCTGATTTAAAATTTCTAGCAACCTAACCCGAGACGATTTTTGTTAAAATATAAATTAAGGTTTTTTAAATGAATATCGGTGAAAATGCTAGTTTTGACAAAGCACAGGGGATGACAAACGGGGGATAAAAAAGTAAAATTTTAAAATATCAAACCTATTTAATTTGTAGAAATTGTAATCCTTAGAGGGAGGCATTTGGATGGTTTGGGTTAGTTTTGGGTTTAAATTAGTTCAGAGTTTGGCCATTTGGAATGTCAAAAAATTGGAGGCCAATAGTATGCACATGGCGATATTCTTAGGATGGGGCCACATTGGGGCCATTAATACTATAATATATAGGATTTTCTTAGGTTTTGAAAATTAAATACATAAATTCAGGTGATGCAGCAAGGGCAGAACTAAATGATGGAAAGATTTCCAAATAAAGTATCTAATTGCTACAAGAGAAAACTATCACATTATTTGTGTGACTGATGTTTAAAGTTATTATATGCCTGGAGATTAAAAACTTTGTATAACTACCACCTCTATGCAAAGTGATCCTTGGCACATGTAGTTTTATTATGTTTAGTTGAATCCATCAATTTTATATGTAATTATAATGTATAATTTTGTTGTGTGATAAGTCTATTAATTTCATGAGATGTATGATGAATATGTGTGTTTGTTATGCGCCAACGGTCGTCACGTTTGGTCATGTGCACAATAATTTTGCATGTCGAACAAGAATATGTTATTATATCATATATTTATGGCGGTCATTTCGCTGACTATCAAGTAAACATGTTCCCTATGTTTGTTGCTATAAAGTTGATGTAAGGATAGTATAGGTATCCTTTTGATTCCAAAAAATATTGCTTTACTTTTTTATTCTAAACATGGCACACACCTCTTAAAAAATTGGAGTATATATATGCATCTCACAAATGGATTTTGTGGTTCAATAGCTTACAATATACAAGGTAATTAGGTAATTTGTTACCATATTGCGTATAAGGTGATCAACTCGAAAACTAAAAAACCGAAAAACTTGTGTATTGGACAATAAAGTTATATACTAATGATTTACAATTTTTATATAGAATGTAGCTTGTGAAGTGACTGCGGATGTGGCCCATATTGTGAGTGATGGTGCAAGGAAAGATGGGGGGGGTGAAGAATGGGGATGAAGTCGAGGGGATGATGTAGGAAGAAGTCATTGGGACTGTGGATGATGACAATGGTGTGCATGAGGAAAATGATTTTGAGGAAGAAGAATGTGACAGGTAGGAGGAAAAGGTTTAGGAAGAGGATTGTGGCTAGCAAGAGGGAAATATATGCAGATAAGGATAGGGGAAGTGAGGAGTTATGTAGTAATGTATTTGCAAAGACTACTTGTGTGAGATTCCAAGGAGTCAATGGATAAATGGACTACATTTAAACATGAACATGGTAGGCTGCCTTTGTTGGAGTAAGTGTCAGCCATATGGATTACAGTCCTAGACTAATCGAAAAGCATATTGAGTGTGGGTGGACACCATTTACTGGCTTTTCAATGCATCACTTCCCACTCAGTGTCAATGATAATCATTGGATTTTAGTAGTGTTTTACCTATGAGAACAATAGATTTTGATTTTTGACCCTCTTTACTCAAGGGAGGCGTTAGAAGGGTATTATGTTCACTTGAATAAACCACATACCCTTATCCAGCTAATCCTTTATAAATTTGGATAGTTACCATTTACTATATGGTGGAAGATGGAGATTGTTGGTCACCCAAGATAGGTTAACTGTGGTGACTATAGGGTTTGTGTGTGCTTACATATGTGATATTTGTCACACTGCTTTACTTTTGACTTCCTGCTTAGAAAGTTAATAGCTTATCAGTTATTTAGAAGAAAACTTTTATGTTTACATCATTTTGGAGATAATTTTTGGTTCCCCATTTTTCTTGACTTATGTCTTTTCTATTTTACTTTTGGATTAAGATTGCATTTAATATTTTGTTAGTTCTGCTTACATTAGGTGATTTTCCTTCAAAACAGTATATATGACTTTCATTCACTTTTTTCATTTGAATGATGGAAAGCATACTCATTTTGGACTTCTTGTATTAGTTATCTATATTATGTCAATTGTCAGCTAAACTTAATTGTAGTTGAAACTTATTTGTAGTTATTTGTCAAAAATTTGTAGGATGATGTTTTTGAATATTTGGGCTCAATGTTGGTCGCAAAAGGGGGCATACATTGGAATAATTTATAGAATTATGACAGATTGGATGAAGTGAAGAGCTTTTTTTTATGCTTTTTGTGACATATGCATTTGAAATAGATTGAAGGGAAAAGACTAATCATTTTAATAATATGAGTGTAGTTTAATGAGAATGTTAGGATGAATCCATGTGGAAACATGATTGGATGTTCAATGATAGCATTAGAGAGATGTGGCCTCAGTAAGTGAGTAGCTAGGAGAACTGCTTGAGGAGGTTAGCACATATAAAGCAGACCAAGGGTAACACCACTTAAGAGATAAAGAGTATGGAATTTATGAGAGATGATCTAAAGATTATGGTTTTAACATTTATGTTGTCCATCATCATACAGGAAGTGAAATGGGATTCTTATTGCCAACCATTGTTACCTTGGATGTGGTGATACTGATGCTGACATTGATGATGATAATAAATTATTGGTAGGGAAATATTATGATGTTAGTTATTGGTGATAGTACTTGTTTGTTGGTGCTTTTGCCCCAATGGTTATACATTGAAGTTTTTGCCCAACAACAAGCTTTCATTTTGTTTTTTTAGTAAATTTGTGATGGAAGCTTTTAAGTTTGTTGTTGGAAAATGTTGTAGTGAGCTGACTTAACCTTATATTATATTTTTCCTATGTTTCTTATTGATTTAGATTCAGGGACCCCTCTTCATGTGGCAAATAAAGAATGGAATATGGAAGCATTGCAGTTTTTTGTTGAAAATAGAGCTTTCCTACCAACACACATTAATGACAATAAATTTAACCCTCCACTCCATTACTGTCCTAGTCTAGAATGGGCTTACGAGGTGAAATGAATATAAGAGGAAAACCTATCTTCTACTGGCGACGATTCTTACAATTTCAGGAGTTCAACAAATATATGTTCTTACAACATTTTCTTTTATGCTTGGAGCTTCTAAGTAGTGGAAAACTCTTCATAGCAATATATTGGGGAAATAAATTTATCGTGGATCTCCATATTAGTTAAGAAGTGGAGTTACATATGATTGTACACATTATTATAGTAGAAGTGTAACTTCTTGTAAGTATATGCTCCCCCTTTATCTTCTAAATTGACTTTTTTGCGCAATGTTATTTACGCCTTTATTTATACAAACTATGCAATTTCTATAATGGAATTTATTGATTTTTTTATTATGTCTATTTTGTGTTTGGATGGTTAGATTCAATGTAATGAATTTTTTTGCCAAATGACTATTCATGCCCAATTTTGCTTGAAGTTCTTAGAGAAACATTTGTTTTTGTTAATTTATGGAATGACTGCTATTGTTGATTTTTTTAGTACATTAGAAAGTAGCCACATACCATACTCAAGCATCATGAATGGTGTGTGGTAGCTTAACTTAATGTCTGAAGAAGAGACATAATATTGTAATACGATGTATACGGTTTACAATTGTGTAGATGGTTGCCCTTTATTTTAAGCACTAGCTACTTTATTATTATAATCATAGTAATAAAGTAACGCTAATAATTAAATTAGAAAAAATGATAAGATTTCAAGGGTTATAGATCATGGGGTCCCCATGTCAAACGGGAAAACTACCAAAATAGAAAATTGGAAAACTACCAATAAGAAAACTGTCAACTAGGAAACTGCCAATAGGAAAAATGTGCACATAATGTAAAATCACCTACTACAACATAAGCTTATGCAACATAATTAATTTGTATACAACTGATGACCACAAAATTATATTTTCATACAAAAAAATATAATTGATGTCTAAAAAACGATACTTATTTCATATTGAGAGAAAATAAGATTTGCATACAATTGAGGTTTAAAAAAACCCTTGTGTATGTGTGATACCCAAAAAATACTATGGATCACTGCATACAAGTAATATCGACAAAAATTATAAATTACATATACATGTGATGTCCACAAAATTGCTTTTGTCTCAAAACATATATCAATTGTCAAATTGTGAACTGAAAAATTAGAAATTGTCACCTCTAATTTCTATTTTGTTTGGTTGTGGCATATCTCATGCACTATGACTGCCTGAGATCATCGAGTCAGCTCGTTTAGGTGTAGGCCCAAATTCTTTGACGAAGGCACTTGTTTCTTCATATATATTTTACTTCTGCCATCATTGTCCATACCCCTTACATTTACTGCACATGACCATTCTCTTTTCTTCGTTGTGTGAGAGCACTTGCTTCTTTGTTCGGCCTGCAAGTGTCCTTGAATGTGGAAGCTTCAATTGAATAACCCTTACAAATTCAAGTGTATCCCATTGACTTTTATGTAGATCAGGCTAAATACTGCACTTATAAACCTCCTTATATGTATCACATCTGTAATGTGGGGAACAATATGTGTGATAATAAACATGTCTATTTGAGCATGCAATAAGAACATGTTTACTTGGTAGGCCCATGGCCTGAAATTTCCCATAGGTGCATGTCCTAGCTTCCTAAACATTTTATCATATGGATACGACTTTATATAAAACTCATGTGCACTAGTAGGATAACATGGAAATATAAGTGCTTTCTTAGCCATAATCTCAATTTCCTTTTCTGCCCACAAAGTTAGTTTACTAGTCCATTTTCATGCACATCTGATACATTGATATCACATATCCTTCATCTTTAAGAGTGTACCCTCTAGTATGACCACAATCGGATATTCTCAATGCACTTTAATCATGGAGTTAGAATTCTCGCACCCATTAGAAGTCACTGAAAGAATATATGAGGCATATGCATTGTAAATTGGTTAACTTTGATGATCAAAACAATATATGAATTTCATGCATGCATGTTTTAGTCTTAGGGATATGGCAAGATTTAGTTATGGTTGAGTCAGATTTGGAATTGATTAATTTGAAAAATAGGAGCAAACATATTTTTATCAATCAAGGTTGAAGACTAAGTGAGTATTAAAGGTAAATGGTTTATTTTCACACAATTTACTTAGATTAGCTTAGAATTAATGAATAAATAAATTTGAAAGTTTTAAACTGAATTAGGGTAAATTGAGAAATTTTATTATACATCAATCGATCGCTGCAAAATGTACTAGGTCAATCAATCAATCGATACCTAAATAGGATTTGTGTAAAATTTTGTCAAGAGGTTATTAATCAACTACTTTTGTGATAGATTGATCGCTTGGAGAGTCATATTATAATTAGAATAGTGAACGATTGATTGTTGTATTAAATGATTAATCAATGTTTATGTTACTTACCCAGATTAAGCCATTTTGGGAGAGAATCCAATCCTAATTGAAGTATAACTCATAAACCGACTTAATGGTCTATATAAGGGCTAAGTAAATACAAAATTGAAGAGAGAAAAACCTAAAAATTAAGAGAGAAAAGAGAAGAAATCTTTTGGCCATAGTTTTCCACAATATGTCATTATTGTGCTTCAAAGTTCATGTTAATGGTGATTCCTTGAGTGACACACAACTTAAAAGAGTCTTTCACACCCATATATCATAGATGAGTTGCAACAAACTTCAATGGAGCATTGGAGAACTCAAGTCTAAAGTCATAAACATGAGAAGCTTATTTAAATAGGCTAAAAAGAGACAAAGACAAAGCAAGTAAGAAAAGTTTCAAGGTTTGAGGAGAGAAGACTTGAAGGCCAACAACAAAAGAGTTTAGGTTAGAGTCTCAACGAAGGTTGGTGGTTTTCTTGTGTCAATGTATTGTCTTGTTTACTAGTGCATTGATTTAGTCGTTGAGCGATTATTATGGATTTTCACCCTAGTTGGGGTTTTTCATGTAAAAACTGTGTTTGATTGTGTGTTTTGCATGTTGATGTTTTAGTAGTTGATGATCATGATTATGAATTAGTAGACATTATGGTTGATGCTTAATCAAAATTCCTATGCATAAAAGCTAGAACTTTAATTGCTTACTTGCTAAAGTACTAGGGTTGAGAGCAATCTAATAACCTGCCAAGCCATCTAGATGGATATTAAATTCTCAATCACAATATTATACCTTTTATTGGGGTAGTATATATTTTCTCATTTGGTCAAATTTACATCAATTAGCCACTTTTTCACATATGGATTAATTTGTTGTATGATAGTCATTTGTTTGTCAAATTCCTGTACACAGTTTGCCTTTGCTACAACATAGAAGTGGGGGGAGAGGCTTGCATCTTTAAATCTTGCACACATATTGGACCACACATGATAAGCACAATACCCATAAACAGAATATAGAAATACTAGTTGCACTTATGAAATGACAGAATAGTTTTTGTTAGATATGATTACAAGCCCTTTAATATGACCGAGGACATGCTTCATACGTGTAAGTACCCTATTCCATACTTCATTGTTTTGATTCTCTAATCACCAATGCAATGAGTTACAAATGATTGTTATCATCCAAAGTCAATGCCACAAATAAGATACCTATGTACCTTTATTTCATATGTGTGTCGTCTATAACAATGACTTTGTGCATGTGCTTTTTAAAATTCTCAACACATGCCAAATGACACAAAACACATTTGGAATGATTTGTCCCTGATGTCATATTTGATCTTTATGGTGGACATTGGATTTATCCTTTCTAATTGGTGTAGATAGGCTGGAAGGTCCTCATAAGACTCCTTAAATATGCCCCTTAACTTCTCCCCAATAGCCTCTTTAGCCTTCCAAGCCTTACAGTAACTTAAGAAAACTTCATACTTCACATTGATATTCTTTTTTATATCTAATGGTGTTCTTAACAATGCATTTGATTGTATACCTTGATTTATTTAAATATGTAACCTTGAACTAGTTATTGTACATGGCCATGTTGTGAAGGTGAAGTTGAAACATGTCTTTGTCCTTGTACTGTTGACCAATTTTTATCACCCATCGATCACAAACTGTAGCTAATTGCACCCAAACATCAATATTTATGTAGGTATCCTCCCCCATAATATCTATTTTGTGGGTTGTTGGGCTCTTCATCATTTTTCAATCTCTTTCTCTTACCACCTCCATAGTTCCTATAAATTACAAGTGTCAATTATTGATTTGGAAATTGTCAAATTGAAAAATTATAAAATTTATAATGTTTCAATTACTTACATCCTTTTCATTAATGTATATGAAACTGATATTTTTTAAGGACCCATGGTTTCCAATTTTTCATATGAAGCCTTAGGTTGACTACAATTGCTTCCAACTGTTCTAGCTAATTTGGAAATTAACACACCTATAACATGTCTACACATTCCCACATAATATATTTTGTATCAATAGTCTTATATATCTAGATACATAATGCTAAAAGATAAATTATATTCAAAATATTTTTTATACTTTTCCTCATACGGTCAAGGTTGATCTTGAGGTTGAGGAGAGATGGTCACATGTTCATCTACATCATGATTTACCCTTTATATAGGATCCTCTTCATGTGCTGATGGTGAGAAATATCTCATACGCAATCATTTTTTCAGTCTTCTTCAACTCTTCCCACATCCAATACAACATCATCTATAAATTTGTTTGGGACATACTCATTAACGCTTGAATCGATCTCACACTCTTGCTTTATAGTTACTAGTTCATCATTTGATACTTTTGAATTAATGTCAATGTGGGATGTACGTGCTTTCTTCATCCTACTCTCCTTTAAATGAAATAACTCATCTAACTGGAGTTCATCTTTGCCATAATTGAGATTTATAGTTGTGTTATACAGAACACTATAACAAGTGCCCTTCTCCTCCCACTTTGCTCCCGTTCTTCCTATTTTCTCTTCCCACTTTACACCTTTTCTTCCCATCTCCTCCTCCTACTTCAGCATGTTAGCACTAATATTCACATTAGTGATATTCTCTTTTCTTATTTTAGTTATCATCAATGGTATTATATTATTTTTTGACTTATTCTCTTGATGGAAGCAATGGAGTATTCTATTATCATATATTTCAGAAGGTAGAAGGTCAATCGGAATTGCAATAGGCTATGTAAAACTTAATTTAAAGAGTACTCTTTCTTCAACCATGTAACATATCCAAGAGAACATCATAAGTGGCTTTATATGGAACTTCATTTAGTTTTATTTTTACATTATTGCAATTATATTTCCTACCACTTGCATCCCAATGGGCATCCCAAACACACAACAAATCTTGGGTGTCCTTTTCCATGCTCTTCTAATATCATATCAGTAATTTAGTTTTCTACTTTTCCAGTTATTTAATTTTCCAATTACCTAAAAAATCTATAAAACTAATAAAAACTATGTAATGCTCCTTAATCCTTCCATATGCTCCTTACTCTTTCCATAATGATAATAATACTCACTCTATACTTAATACTTTCATTTTTCCTTCTAACCATCAACTTGTTTTCATCATTCAAACCAACCAGAAATTACTGGGGAGACATAGAGGTGAAATATACTAAAACCATTGCAAGGAGAAAGAAATAGTTAGCTCAACTGGTGAAGAAGCCATTGGGGAAGAGAAAGCTACCAGGGAAGAGGAAGGCGCAAGGAAGAGGAAACTACCGGGAAGAAGTCGGGGAAGCTGCCACAGGAGAAGAGGAAAACGCCAATGAAGATGAAGCTATTGAGAAGAAGAGGTCGTTGGGGGAGATAAAGCAACCGGGAAGAGGAAGCCATCAAGGAAGAGAGGCTGGGGAGGATGTTGGGAAGAAGGGAGAGTTTTTTCTACGTTTCCATTTTGTCACATGTTAGCCACCAGGGAAGAGAAGGTCGAGAGGCTATTGATGTTTATTATTGTTGCACATTTCTCACTATGCAAATGGAACCGGGCTGATCAGGTGGAGAGAGTCCATGTGTGGTCGATCAAAAGTGAGGTGCCCCTTGGGCTTGAATATAATGTCAAATTTAAGTTCTTATATAGGATTCTTCACTTCTTCAACTAACTCTGCAATTTCTCATTCACTTGAAATGGCTTGGGCTCAAACCCGGTAAGCCAAATAAATTGGACATCACACTAGTTGAGCTAAACCCACATGCCAACCCATTTTTAAACACTTACAAGCAATAAAGTAGGAATCCCAATCTTACCGCTTGAGCTAATAACCCTAAGTTGGTTCTATGATATCATGAAATTGGTTAAGTGATATCATGGAATTGTCGTGATGATAGCATAGAATTGGCCTACGAATATTTAATGAGAAGGCTGCAGATTATGTAAATTTTGCTGCATTGACCGGGACATGTGTAAATCCATTCTAAGTAAATGATAAATAGTAGTTAATGATGAAGAAAATTACTCCAACTAGGTCCTCATATTATAATTTTACACCCGTGCCTATGATTGACTGACCAACAAAATATAATATGTAAATAAGTAATTTTTGACCGGCGAAACTGAACCCAAACTGCAGACAAGTTCTTGTCTGACCAGCCCACTTCTAACTCTATATATAATGAGGTTCAACTTGGACATAACCAGTTCAAATCTAAGTCTAGCTTTGCAGCCATCATCTCGGCTAGATTTGAATGGGCTTGAACAAGGTCAAATCACAGTTTGTTACTTATAAAAACTTTCTCAAATTGATTATACAATAAAGTCTGAAAGCTAGTTACATTGAGCAACAGTCACTGGCGAACCACACCTGTCTTAAAGATAGTACCTACTTGGTAAGTTAGGCCTTGGCATCTTCAATCATCAGTAGTTTCGTTTTTCTCGGGCATCTTAATTGTTTGTAGCTTCCTGTCGGATTATCAGCTAGCTGAAATACTCTTTTTCTCCTGCAAGTTATGGGGTGTTAAAAAAAACAAAACAAAAACAAAAAAGCCACCAAAGCAGAAATGGAAGTACGAGAACTTTAGATTCCTGAGTTCTTCACTGTTTCTAACAAATATCAGCGAGTCTTCACCTTAGTTCAAACTTAAGGTTATAAAAAAAAATAGAAATGCAGCCAAGGTGGCAAGAGAAGCTACAAAGTTCGTGGAGCACTCATGCATATTATAAAGAAAATTCAATAATTTAATGACGCTAACATTAACAAATGGCAATAGCCTGCTACATCATCTTTTAATTTGATTTACATTGGTATAAAGCTCACCAGATTTCTACAAAGCCAATGCAGGAATTTGTTACAAAATTTGGCGATTAAGTTGAACGGAAATTCAACTTATTTTATACTAGAATACACTAGGTTGAAAATGAGATCATTTGCGGTCAGTATGTGAACTTCAATTCACAGTTGGCCAGAAGCAGGTGAAACCAAGCTCTGCATCTGTTATAATTGCACCAGCTCCAAGTTAACGTGTGTCCTTTTCAATTTATATTCCCAGAACCAACTTCCACTATCCATCCACTCCTCTTTTAATGGATCTAACTCAACAGATAAACCTGAAAAGTAAAGAAGTGTAAATGTTATGCATGTGCCTGACTAAAAAGGGTTATGATAACTTATATTAGATAGTTTAATGTCACCCTTTTTATTTCTTCTCATTTTCCATCTTTGACCTTCATTGAGGTCTAGCAAACATGACCTTAATACAACTGCCACTACATGACTTGGAAAACAACGGGGTTGAAATGCAAGCTATGAAAACCTGCTGACTTCACTATCTGAAAGTGAGCAGTCAACGAAGTGAGCAGATTGGGAGTTGAAGGTTGACAAGAACTGGCAGATGAGGGCCAAGGGAAAATATTGTATAGGATTGGTGAGAAAGTACAATCGTAGTAATTGTGCCTTACTCTATTATTTAAATAGCTAATAATTAATCAAACAATAAACGATAGAAAAGGGGGCATATATGTCAGAAACATTCAATACTATTCCAGCGTTAATTAAAAAGTTTGAATAGAATAATCAATCATATATGCTCCTGCGTTCAAAAAAAGGACCTGAAATTCCTGTGGTAACATGTAATCTGTGACCATCTGGTACTTCAAAAATGTGATTTCCCTGTATATGTTCACAATAAAAGGGAAAAAGCAATTGATTCAAATAATAATTACAAAGACCAGATAGATGATAATTAAAATATTATCCGTATGTAGATTTCACCTGTAGGATTACGTCCGTTGCTTCAAATTCAGCATTCCCATGCAGTACAACCTTCATCATCTCAAGTCTTCTCACATCATGTTTCCAGTAAACATTCTCAGAACATTTCCAGTCTATCCCTTCGTTCAAGACTTTGACATTCTGCAACTTGCATTTTCCACACCTACATTTCCAATTTCTATATATCAGCTGGATATTTGGTATGAATGCTTTGCTTCATACAAAAAACAAAAAAACACAGACAAAAACAAAACACCCACACACAAACACTACCTATGCCCATATTGTAGTATTGGTTCTTTTCCTAGAACTTTAGCTGATCCCATAACATTTTCAGCAAGAATAATGAGACTTCCATCTACCTGCAAAAAATAAACTGCAAATTAGTGCTCTCGGATATATGTATATCGCTTGAGTATGATGAAACAAATTTGAATATTGCCTTTCTCACAGACCTAATTCCAATTACTTGGATACATAGCCAGTAACCACAAATTTAAGGTGACATCATATTATGTACTTTTAAATATCATTAGCCAACGATTTTAGCAGCTGCCTCTTTTTTTATTGGTAATTTCAGCAGTTGATTCTGCACAGTGATTAATAGGATCACAGCGTGTCTGGAAGTATGACTTTTTCAATTTCTAACTCATTTGGCATATTTCTCTATGAAGCTATTTAAAGATATATACCTCAACATCTCTCCACAAAAACTCAGCTACTTCTATTTGTACCTCAGAACCTTCAGATATAGAGCCTCCAAAAAACTGCAGCATGTGTTCACATATAATAATTATTATTGTAGGCTACAAAATGTTTGATTAACAAGACAATCGGAGAAACATTTCCTCCTAATGAATTGACAAATAGAAGAAAAATAAAGTTCCATTTAATGGAAACCAATTAGGGGCAGCGGACTCTTTTTTCATGGTGAAAGGAAACACTTTGAAGGATGCCTTACCCTTAAAACCAATCCCTTGCATTAACAACAGGCACAACGGCCAACAAGCACAGTGTAGTTATGCACTGCCAAAGACTTAAAATGGCAAAATACTTCTGTAGAATTTATAAAACAGCTTGCATATCCGGATACCAATTTTCGTCGTCATCATTCTACTTGTATTATCCCAGATATCTGGGATCAGCAACACGGGCTATTTTATCATGTTTGACTTGTCCATAGTCAAATAGACACCATTGAATTCAATGTAAAAACCACTCTTGACGCAACCCCTACCAATGGAATAATGCGATAATGTTTGACAACCATCCTTGTCATCATCTCAAGCCTTTTCAGTTAATGTGGGTAGGCTCCATGGGATGATGACCACAAAACAAATATTAACATAATAGCTTGCAACACAATACTTGAACCCAAACCTTAAGAGTTTAAAATCGTGAAGACACAAAATCAGAACTTATTCAATATCTTGCTACTTAAATGAGCACCTTTTGTCTTGAAATCTCCCAAAGAGGACCCAAGGCAGGGTGAAGAAGGATGATAAACGGTGGTCCAGAATGTACATACTTATTATTGTCTCCAATCTGAAAAATGGCGAGTTACACATGCATGGCAACTTTGATATCCAGCATAAAGTCATTACATCCAATGGAGAGAGAGAGTCATACCATTGGAATTTTTATATCACAGTAAGAAAGTAGATCCGAGGCATTTCGTATAATATCCAAAAATGAACCATCTGGTGTCTATAGACCAACAACTGTTAGTATTGGCCTTTCAGATAACTTACAATAATTACTAAAATGGAGACCATACAAGTTTATATACTACTTCAAACTGACATCAAACTTTTCAGGCATATATGTCATAAAAATTTCTCAAAAAAGACATGGCCTTTCGGAAATGAATGACACAAATTTATTTGTAAATCAAGACGAGAAGATCAGATAGTATAAAGTCAGGAAGATAAGGATCTTGTCAAAATCAGCAGTCAAGAAGACAAAAATCTTATCAAGATAAGCATTGTATACATAGTAAGATGGCTAAAAAGGAACCACAACAAGATATTACATAACTAAACAAACTAATAAAGATACCTTACGATCAACCTTTCACCTAAAGTAAAGAGGTTCACCAAAGACATGGCAACATCAAAGAGATCTCCATGACTCATCGAAATGTATACCACTCCATGAAACAGCTTTAGACTCATGCTGATGACTACAGCCAATCCATCTACACCATGAAGCTAAAGCCCACAAGGCTCATGGAACCATGTTTTTTGTGATTACCGAGAACTCCTTTGTTACGCTCCGCTCGAGTCATGCTTTTTTTAAAGATATAACCCGTTCTAACCATATCCCAAGCCTCGGGGAGAGTATCTACAAACAATGAACTCCCAACCTTTGGGGAGTTGGAAACCCATATTTTTTTTCATAACATGAATCTTCTCTACGTGGCTAAATGAATCTATTTTTGGAGCCTAGACTGACACTAGGCACCATGTCCAAAAGTGTCATACACAATTATTTAAAGTCTCTACCCTTTTACAGAACAAGAAAATTAGAAATGCGGCTAAGGTGGCAAGAGAGGCTACAAAGTTCATGGAGCACTCATGCATATTATAAAGAAAATTCAAAATTTAATGACGCTTACATTAACAAATGGCAATAGTCTATTACATCATCTTTTAATTTGATTTACATTGGTATAAAACTCATCAAATTTCTACAAAATCAATGCAGAAATTTGTTACAAAATTTAGCGGATAAGTTGAATGGAAATAATCTGTTACATCATCTTTTAAACAAGTCATGGTGTTAACTATTGTAAATCAAGACGAGAAGATCAGATAGTATCAAGTCAGGAAGACAAAAATCTTATCAAGATGAGCATTGTGAAACACTATGGTTTTACAACTATAGTTTGTTAGGGTAAGAGATAAGCATTTGTTTTAAATTAGAGATAAATATGCGTTGTGATTTAATTTTATCTGTAACTCCCATGTATAAGTCGAAGTTTAAGGCCACAAGTGTGGCATGATCGTCCAACAATCCTTAACAACTATCAGAATTGTTTACAGCACATTATGTCAAGGCCCTGTCCAGTCCTCATAGAAAGTGAAACAATATGATGGAAAAAATGATGATAATAATTAAACCTCTACCACTTTGACAGCCTTTTGCTGATATGATATCACACACTAAATGCATTTTGTAGAGGAATTCATGCTTATATCAGAATCAAATACACTGAGAATATAAGTGAGAATCATTAATTGCATTATAATGTTTGGGACTGACTCTCGACCAAATGAAATTTCTTCAGTAAGCATCTCCCTAGTAACAAAATGTATACAATGTCTCTCCAAATGGGACAGAAAACTCAGTAATGGACATAAACAAGAACCAAGATGGATATAAAATATAGATTTATTAGATTCTAAGATCGAACCAAAATAGCAAAAGGAAAATTTATTTTAACCAAAAAGCTAAATATTAAACAAATCAAAAGCTTATAAATATACAAACCTGATGTAAGGATTTGTCTCCACATTTTCTTTTCTTTTTAGCAGATGAAGTGACCTTTCTTCTTTCATTATATACAATAAATGTGTCTAATGCATCTGAAAGTATCAAAATTTACCAATATGAGAAAATAAATTATTGTGAAACCATGTAGCTGTCTGCTAAAATGCTTGTACCTTCTATATCACCATAACGCCTAGAGGAATACAAATTCAAAAACTGATCTGCTATGTTTTGCATTGTACATTCTAACCTGCCACCAGAAACACTACCAACACAGAAATAAACATGTCATGATCTTTCATAAAGTAGTTATTGGTTTAAAATACCAGGATATTGACGATAGCAAACTTCAACTATGGGCGAATTGCAGTCATATTTACAAATCACAAACCATGTCTATTGAAAGCAAATATATGCCACAAAAGACCAAAACATGTAGTGCAACGTTGCTTATCCACAAGCAAAATATCATTCAGATAGAGGTTCATCAGAAATGATAGGTTTCGGACTTCAAATCACATGCTGTACATACAAGATACTGACTGCAGCCCCAAAAGAAATTTTGTACGAAATTCATCTATACATAACTATTCTAACAACAATAATAACTATATCAGACCTTTTACATATATATGCAGTTAGCATCAAGTGTATATTAATAAGGGTAATAAATTATACCTATGCTGGATTCCAAAGTGGTCCATATACACAACAGGCTTCTTTAAATTAAGCACCATGCCAGGCAAGCAAGAATTATTACGGCTTGATCCAACCTTCTCAGCAGATGTCAAATCAACATAAAGGATGTTGGTGTTTGCAGGAAGCTCTGCCTGCAAACTTAATTGTAAACACGTTTTACATTTTTGAGTTGCCTAGTGAAGCAAACAATTAAAACCAGGATGAAGCAACCAAATCAAATTGAAATGGACACATTAAGAATAAAAGAACATCTGATCAGTATCTACCTTCCTGGATGAATAGGTGAAGCCATTATGCCAAACTTTTCAAATTCAGTGTACTCAATACATGTTATTCCATACGCCCATCGTCCATCAGGATTCCTTTTCTCAACAAGAACATTAATTCCTTCCGTAGCACCAACTTCCCTCCGACAGGAAGCAAACCCTAATTTCTGCATAGTATGGAGCATACTGAAGAATTAAAGTAAAATCACTATGGCAATAACTTTACAATAACTTAAAGTCCATAATTAATATGAAGAAAGATGGTATGATCCGGTTTGTAAATTTCTTTTTGTTTGATGTTGAAACAATACCAAATGTGGGTAAATGTTCTTAAGCTATAAACAATATGGGCCTGCAACCATACCTTTCTTTGGTGGAGACCAATTCCCGCCAAAGCCAAGATGGTTTTATCTGTTGCAGCAACAACATTACTGCAGATGCCAGCAATAACCACAAATAATTATGTCATCATTTCCCAACTACATTTCTGCATTCTATACTTTCACAATTATAGTCCCAAAAACCTTTCTCTTACCGACAAGGAGCTAAGAGCAGAGGTCAAGAAAGGTACACCTAACTAACCTCACTTGCCGAACAATTGCTCCTTTCCGACCATGCTTATAGAACCACTGGAAGACCCCTTTGTCATATGCAAGTTTCCATAGAGCACCATGGCCACCAGGTTTGCATACAGGAGAGAATGGCCTTCTGATCAACCAGTGACCATCTTCTGCATCAATAGATGGAACCAATGGCTGCAATCCAAAAATGTGGCATTTTTATAGCTACAGAATACATGCATCAAAAGAACAGCTTAGGAAATGTAATATTCATACAATCCTAGAGAGTAATGTATATTTTGTCTGGAGAGGGAAGTACTCTCTTAAACAGGAAGTTGAAAGCCATACCTGCTCAAAAAGTTGAAAACTCGATCGCCCTCTACCAAACCATCCAAATCTTTCACAGAGAGTGGAGATGCGTTTGTGATTACTTTTGGCTGAACTTGTCATGATAGCAACTGGGGTGATACATTGTTTCCCATATAGCTTGTAGTGAAGGAACTCTCTAGCCTGGACAAGGGAAAAAGAAATAAAAATACATTGTTTACCATATATCATTATAAATCAAAGACAAAGTTCAAAATATAAATGTTTTTTTTTTGTGTTAATATCAAATTATCAACAATAAAAAAGTTAATTAAGAGGTACAGATAACTTTCTTGATAGTTACAAGGTGAAATTATCCTTGCACGGTAATAGACATAAAAATGATACACAAGTAAGTGTAACACTCATTTATTTATGATCAGACTAAATAACAAGTCCAAGGCATTTGATGGTAGGAAAACCATGGTGACTGATGCAGAAGAATTCTCAGTCTAGACTACTATATAATGTAACAGGAGATATTATGCACTCAGGATCTCCATAAGCATTGACAAATTAAGTTGAGGGTAGAGACTAGTTAAAACTAGGCAAGTAAAATAAAAGTTCTCCGGAAAACCAGCATGTACGATAAAAAAATTGTTAAAATATATTATGCAAATTGATGATGCTATCTAGTAAAAGTCCTTCCTATATGAACACATTAATATTTATCTCAGGCTAACAATTGAATTGGGCACACTTAATCTATGACACAACAGAATGAAGCAAACTCTAAACTTTAGGAATAGGGTTGGAAAAACCTATGTAATCTTAAATTTTTACAAGATATTATAAGCAGAAATTTCCAATCAAGAGTCTAATACCTGAAGATCCCTAATAAGACCTTCCAATAAAGTCCGTCCACAATAAGGAAGCATTGCAGCAGGAAGACATTCACCTGTGATGGAGTCCACTAAACCAAGCCGGTCACCAGAACCTCCCAAAGGATAAATTTCTCCCAATTGTTGCATACCCTGGTAAACCTAGTCAGTTAGGTTGATCCAAGATGGCTAATACACACAAATGAAATCATTAGACAAGTACTACACTCCTTAGTTCCAATGGCAATATACAGGTGCTGAAGGCTGACCTCAATACCCCATAAAGCTGCTTGAGATGCATACTCTGCATCTCTAGAAAGATCGAGCCCAGTTGGAACATGAAACTCTCTAAAGTCATAGTTTCTTGAGTCATCCATTAGCCCAGACCAACTCACAGATTGGATTTCTGATTGTGATTGTGAAAGAAGCTCTAATACCATTATCTGATAACTACAGAAAATTGCCAGTGCAATTAACATGTTGTTTAAATCAACTCTATAACTTTACAAAGCATTTTTTTTTTTTGTCATTATATATAATGAATACATTGTTGTTAGAATGTCTACTTCACCCCAATTCATCTATAACCGTGCTTGTAAAAATATTTACTAAGATAGATGTTCTTATAATTTACGTTCTACATGCAAAATTTAAAAACCAATAACCGCTGCTTTATGAAGGCATTTCAACTTTTACCATGCTAGATTGATTCTCTAATTCTAGGTAAAAATGGAATACATAACTGCAAATTTAGAGAAAACAGTTCAAACAAACAGAGGGACCTATACTATAACCAACTAAAACTACAACTGTCTCCCGATCAGAATCCTATGGATCAACTTTCAATCAACAAAGAGTCGCCATGGCCATCATCACCATCATCATTTCTCAGCTATCATGCTATCCACCAAGTCCCTTCTCAGTAAACAAATTTATTCTCATTATAGCCTTCCTCTTCTCCTCATCCAAGGAACCTAAGGTACTGATTCTAGATTGTCCCTGATATACCCATCTTGTTATTCTCACCCTCTGTAGTATGATCATATTTCTATCTCAGTCCTTCCAGAATCCACCTTGTCATTCAATGCAATTTTTTTCTTCAGTCTATAAGAATAACAATGCAGTTTATTTCATGTCGCTTGTATTTATTTCATCATCAAGTCTAAGGCCAACATTTTATTTGGCAATACTAGCGGCAGCATGTCAAGTCATAGAATTGTATAGGGTCATGAAGTTAGAAATTCATTTTACCAAAAACGCAATAATTTACGTAATATGATTCAAATTATACTCCTAGTTAAAATTTTATTTTTTAATGCATTATTTATGATACAAAAACAAACCAGACAAACTAGAAGTAGCACTAGTCTTACTTACCCAATAATTCCCCCAATGCAATCGTAGAACTTTTCAATCTCGCCCAATATCCTGACCAACTCCTTCACTGCTGCCCTTGTCTCCCCACTCTCCACATGGCGAGCCACCTCCTGGCCACCGCCGTCGCCTTCCCATTTCTCAATGAAATCCACCAACATGAACATGACACTCTTCAGCCCGCTCCGCCCTTCCTCCCCACCAAACTCCACCTCTAGCACATGCTCCTGACCCGCGGCAACGAGGCATTTCAGCAGGAATAGCTCGAACGGATCGAGGCCCATACACGACAGCGTCTTCCCGCGGCCGCCGGAGAAGAAGCGAACGACCGACGGGTCCGAATTCAGAACCCGGAGCTTCTCACGGCGGGTCGGCGAGGCGGCGAGCCGGGCGCGGAGGGACTCGAGCCGGGCAATCTCCCCCTGGAAGTCGAACTCCGGCGCGGACGCGTGCTCGACGGGGGCCGTGGATATGCGGGCCGGGCTGCCGGACCCCTTCCGCCGGTCGGCTGCGCATACTGAGAAGGCGGCGGGGAGGTCTCTATGTGGAGGGAAATGGAGGCCCCGGGGCCGGAGGAAAAGGGGAAGTGAGGGAGGCGCAGAGGAGTAGGGGAGGAGGGGGGGACGGCGCAGGGTCTGGACGGCGCGCGCCATGGCGCACGTCGGAAGGAGGCGGAAATGCTGCCGAGTGTGCGCTCCTCGTCGGCAGGAGGGAGCGGAGAGGGAAATGCCAAGTTTCCAAATTTAACGCCTTTCCGGGAAGATTTTATAATTTAAAAAAGGAAAGGGACGGAGGAAGATGCCGCAGGCTGGGTGGATATACCGAGGGAAATTTGGGGACCACTGTTTGGTGTGGACCTGCGGAGAAGGGTGCGCTGCTCGGAACGAACCTGATCTGTGTTGCTGGGTTCTTATTGGCTGCAGAGACTTCTATTAAATTTATCTAGCTCGATGGATTATGGTGGCCCGTGGTGACTACTGTACCTTTTTTCAGTAAGGGGTGACTCGCACAAGTTGATGCTCCTGCGTAAAGAAGTCTCAATTAGGTACATCTATTTGTCTAAGGGTGTATTTGTTAGCAAAGCTAATTTGCAATCTAAAGCCCGTTATTAATGGTACTTCGAAATATGAAATAGTTCCTTGTAAACTGAAATCTTTAAACCACTTGAATTTGTGGAAAATCTCCCCATGGAGGAGATTGTCCTTAGATAATTAATTCCTTTTTTTCTATAGCAATATATTTTAAGGTAATTTTTTTAGAAATTATTTGGCTTTCTAGAGAAAATTTTCACTTTGGGATATCAAACGAGATTTAGATTTTTAGCTTCTTAGGAAAATCGAATTAAGGTGTTACTAAACATACTTTTGCACAAATTTTGTACAAATTGTACTAAATTTTACAAACAATCTGTAGCCAAATAGACCCTAAGTATCACCATTTGTCAGTAGATCTTATGTCATATATAGACTCGTGTTAGAATCAAAATAATGCTACAAAATCCTTATGACGAAATATAATAAGTTTTTAATCCACATCTCTGTTGTGATGTAACTTTCTAAAGAGGGAATAAGGAGACTCAGGTTCAATTATCACATCTTAAGATTTTTAAATTCTTTTAGAGTGTATTTAGCAGTATAGATTTGAGCAATTTATAAATAGGTGTGATTTAGCCCAAATTCCATGTTTGATAACATATTTTAGGGTGGGATTTGATTTTTTTTCAAATCACACCCCAAATCACATTATTTGTTTTATAATTAAAAAGGGGGTAAACACAAATTACAGGTTCAATTTTGTAAATCTTACCTAATTAAGGGGTGTGTAAATATGGTAGTTTAGTGTGGGCCAGTATTTATAGCTAAAATTGATTGAGGACAAGACATTTTACCCCAAAATACTGAAATTTGCCTTTAATCTGGTCTTTGCTTTTCTTAGGGTGCTAAAATTGATAATTTTATATGGATTGAATTGATTGGATTACACTTGGTTGACTATAGTTATAGCTAAATTTATTATTGGTATGTTTTTATTGGTTTGTGCGTATTTACATTAATTGCATGATGTGTTTGGCAGTCATCGTGTCACTTAAATGGCTTGTCGGTTTTGGCTTTGGGGCGCCTTTGGCTTTTGTACCGGTTGTTTCATGCCTTTTTGGCTTCCTTCCCAAATTGGTCTCTATGCTTGTATGTGTTTTATTTGGTGTGAGTGTCTAGGTTAATTCTAGGTTGCATTTTCAAGGCTTTGGGGCGCCTCTTCAATGGATTTAATGTTGGGTGTTTCCTGGATTTTGGGCATCCTTTGGTGTATTTTTTAGTTGATATTGTGGCTTTTTATCTATCATCTTGTTGTTGTTCTAGTTGTATGTGTGGGTTTGGCCGCTCTTATTTTCTTCAATTTTTTTCCCTTATTCACAGCTTTGTGTTGTTTTCTTTTAGTGTGTTTTGTGGTGTTGTTTTTTTGTTTGGCATTCTAGCTTATCATGGTGTATTTGTATTACTTCAGGTTTCATTATGCATGATGGGGTTCTTGCAGGTTCATTTGTTCGGTTTGTAGATTGTTACTCTTAAATTTTTTTGTTGATTATTTTACTCCAATACTTGCTTTTTTTTCTTTAAAAAATCTACTTATAAATGTTTCATGATGCAAGATTTTCCCCCCTCATTTTTGCAAGGTTTTTGGGTGTTGGTAAAGTATGAGGGATTGGAGTTGAAGGTTCAACTGGTGTTGTTATGCTTGATTGGCACAGTACCTTATCAGTGTATTTGTGTTGTTTCAGGCTATTGTATTTGTGTTGTTTTAGGCTTTTGTTGCGTGTGATGGGGTGGGTGATGGGATTCTTGCAGGGACTAATTGTCCATTTGTAGATTGTTGCTCTTAAATTTTTTTGTAGTTTCAATTACTTCAATGCTTGCTTATTTTTTTATTAGAAATTTTCCATCCCTTTTCATGTTTCCTTGATTGGTGTTCTAATATTTTTAGGTTTTTTTAGGTGTTTGTATTCGAAGTAAGAGAGAGCGTGTGTATGATGATTTTATTTATTATATTTGTAGAAGAGGTTCATCAACAAGGGTCGGATTTGAAGGTTTGGCTTACTTCTATTCTAATAGTTTGAAATATGGAACAATCGGTTTCTTTTATTTTTTTTTACTGTAATGCATAGTTTCATTTATTATTTTTTTCCCATGATGGGTAATTTCTAGTTTGTTTATTGGATATATTGGGTTTTTGTGTTTATTTTGGGTAGGAGTGATGGCTTATTGTGGTAGGTCCATGTTGTGGCATGGTTTTGTTACATGTAAATAATATTTTTCATTGTTGTTGTATGTTTGGTTTATGGCTTATTCTTATTTTATTTTTCAGGTTTTTCATATGTGTGTCCTAGCTATGCGTAGGAGTGAGCATACGATGGTTTCATTTATTAAATTTGTGAATAGAGTTTATCACATGGATGCAAGTATAGGAGTTGAAAGAACATATGAGGCATATAAATTGAAAATTGTTTAATTTTGACGATCAAAATAATATCTAAACTTCATGTATGTTATAGTTTTAGGAATATGACTAGATTTAGTTATAGTCGAGTCAGATTTGTAATTGATTGACTTGAAAAATAAGAGAAGACTTGTTCTTATCAAACAAGGTTGAAAACTAAACTGAGTGTCAAAGGTAAAAGATTTATTTGCACGTACACACATATACAATTCACTTACAGGGCATTAGTCAATTTGTATTTTAAATTACAATTCACTAAATTCAAAAGATAACGTTAGTCATTAGGGATTTTGTACATGCATTTTAGAATGTAGCGTTAATTGCTCAAGATTTTACACATGTATTTTAGAATGTGGTGTTAGTCAATTAAATTGTGATTTAACCACCATCACATCTAAAATGCACGACAATGACACTTTTGTACGTAGTGTGTACATTTTCAATTATGACCTCCCCCCCTTCATGATTGGAAATGTACACCTCATTGAAGAATGATGTGTGATGCTATATTATCTCCTTCATAGCCATCTCCAGAGCATCTCGTTCCAAAGCCATCTAGACCAGGGTTGCAACATTCGTTGGCGACTTCTCTCTTCTATGAGGTACCTCTTTCTCCCATTTTTCCTCTCCTTCCTCCCCCTTCGACACGGCCATCTCTTGCACTTCCATCTCCAACACATCCATCTCTAGTGGATCAGTTCATGGGTATGTTTTACTATTTTGTTGCTTGGTTTCATTCCTTTGCTTTCTGCCTTTTTGACTCTTTTTGGTTTTTTTCTCTTTGGCTTGAGTTTATTTGATGAAGTATAACGCCCGAGATTTTTCATCACATTTTCTTAAAATTCACAAAAAAAATTGCAATATAACGACTGTAAATCGGAGAAAAAATAACGAAATCAAAACTATGAAAGCAATTTATAATTTAAAACATTACATCAATTTTCAATCTACATTTTTCCTCATTCGGTCAAACATCATACGGCCAAAGCAAATCTCCCTAGGCACTACTCGAAAACAAACATACTACTAAATTACTATGATTATGGATTTTTAAATACAAATAACTCTTAGGCATCCTTGAGTACAAGTCCCATAAGCAGTCTACTGTCTGATCCAAATTAAAAGTCCAGAAGGTATAATCACTTTAATTCTCATCTTACCCAATACATTAGATCGTGGTACAAAATATACTCTCATTGAGTCAAATATACCTGAATCAAAAGGGGAAACAATTCACTGCAGAATCGAGCATCCATCTCCAGGAGTTCTCTAACACAACCTGCAAAAGCCTCCAGAACAACAGGGCTAAAAAAGTAGGGTAATGAGTATTTTCATACTCAGTAGGAAAATACCCAGTAGGGGAATCCTAAACAGTGAACTCAATAAGTTCATAAATACATGTGTTCATGCAACTCAAACATGAAGCATACAACATATAATAATCATATACATATGCATATAATAATGCATAACAAACCATGAAACCAAACTTATACAAACACCCTTAATCAGGATCTTACAAACTCACTCGTACCATCGTACGCATACTCAATACCTTACACATATTTGTACGACCTTACTCGTCAATCTTACACTTACAGTCCTTCTCATATTCATATTCTTACTTATAAACATACACTTACATTCTTACTCAGAATCATCATCTTACAGTCGTGCTCATACTCATACAACTTACAAGTACTTGTACGACCTCACTCGTACAATCATATGCTTACTATCTTACTCAAGCATACACTTACAATCGTACTCATACTATTGACCACTAAAGCTCATTACAACTAATAAGCTCCAGCGTCGAAAAGGAAAAAAATGTCACTGGGTCATCACCTTAACCTCCGGGGAGTGACTAGACGCCATGGACTTTTCCGAAGGCAAGACACACCTATGCTCATGGGGCACAAGATCATTCAGGTAAGAGTAGATCTATGATACTACTTACCTGAGCGCGCAAACATACACCCACACATAAGGGGTCATACAATTGCCCTCACATAAGGGGTCTTATAGTGTCAGTGCCACTCTTGGGCAGAAATCATACAGTGCCTCTTGGGCAGAATCATACAATGTCACTCTTGGGCAGGAATCATACAACGCTCTCAACAAAGCATCAAACGTTTGGGCTTAATACAACACACAGACCAAATCGAAAACATACATAGAGTTGCTCTCAATAGAGCATCAAACATTTAGTGCTCTATATAGCACACATACAATATCCCGCTGGATAAACACCATGGCAAGACATGAGAAATGCTTAACTGACTCATTATTGGCTAGCTCAAACATGAAACTTAATCCGTTGAACCCTTAGGTCTCAAACTCACAACGCTATTATTAGCTTTCTCATAATTCAAGTTTGAATTAAGTATATTATGCAGTGCCACACAAACTCACAGTGCTCGACTGATGAAACCGAAGCTGAGCTGTATCTGAACCCTAATTCATAAGAGCAGCAGACTTCACTTAACCCATCTGTATCATGATCAACTCACCATACATCAAATCCTTACATAATCATATAGTCTCCGCCATCCACCTTATGGCCAAAACATCTTACACATACTTCATCAAACTAAGCTCCACACAGTAGATCCCCGTTATCACCCTCTTACTTAATACTTCACTTATTATGCTTACTTTTCACTTCATAATTTGTATGTTATGCTTATACAATTATGCATGCTCTTACTGTCTAATAAACCTCTATAAGGCTCCAAGCCTAAGTCCACTTACTTACCGAACCCCTGACGTCGCTCCAAACCAAACCAAACCAAACCAATCCACTCAAATCCTCGTCTGTCAAACTTATGTCCGCCATCTTTTGTCACATGTTTACACATCCAAAACTACATCCAACTTCGTACCAACCCTCTATCATCTCTTATTGTTCGTCGCCCGAACTTCTGCCCACACACAGCCCACATACGTAACTAACTCACAATCGCTAGCCATCACTAGCATGTCCATAAAACACATACGTAGCATACTAATATATTTGTTAGCCATCACTAGCATGTCCATAAAACACATACGTAGCATACTTACATATTTGCTAGCCATCACTAGCGCATACATATTTTGCATACATAAAACATGCTTACAACTCACATACATATATGTATCTCAACGTGGCATAATTCATTATCTTACATCATGCAAACAAGCCATGATTTAATATCCAAAACATGGAATCATATAATCCTAGCATGTTGCTACTCATTCAAAGCATGGTATCATGAAATTATGAGTTCAAAGCTCCCCTACATCATAATCATGGCGTTTGATGGCGAGCAGACGATGATAGCGGCGTCGGTGGCAGTCAAAACTATTGTTAAGTTGCGAGAGTTGATGTCCCGAGGTTTTAGGAAGCGCCAGAACTACTCGCGGCCAAACAGGGGTGAAATATGTCTATGCGGAAAATCTACGATCCATGGTGGCACACTACGGGCGGCCGGGAGAAAGGTCATGCCAATGAGTGGTAGGTGCGACCGAAGGTCTAGGCTTACACACTAAAATTCGACTGGTGGTTGAACAATACTCAACCAGTTACAAGATGTCGAAATTGGCCATGGACAACACCCAACGACGTCGATTTCACGTTTACAAAGGCCCACATAAGGGCAGAGGCTGTGGGGTGACGCTCAAGGACAAAGGAGAGGTGGAGGAGCTCTAATGGAAAAATCCTGACGATGGTAGAGCCATCAGACGGTCAGGCGGTGCAAAAGGGGCACCTTAACCCTAACTTGCACACATGACTACATGCACACACGGCCAAAGGAGAAGGGCAGAGGGCTAGATGGTGTCGGCCCAAAGCTCATAAGTGCAGTAGTGCTGAATGGAAGCAGCCCAAGGCCCACAAAAGGCCGACAGAGCTAAGGCCCTAATGGTGGCCAATCAAAGCGGTCTGCAAGTCTAAAGGCATATGAAAATTTATGATCTAGTTGAGGTGGATGGGTTTTTGGTAAGAAGCACCTCTGGGTATTCATGGCAAAAGAGTTGTGGAACGGCCGAGGAGAAACCATTAGACACTTGTGGTATGGGACGCATTATGTCGATGGATAGCTCTAAGGTTCGTTGCGCTAGTGCTTAGTTAAATTTGATTCTATGGCGTCACGAATACTCATGGTATGGGACGTGAGGACTAGAGTCGACATAGAGGTATTTTTACGTGCATACTCCGAGTTATGTTACTTGGTGGTGATTCTTTTAACTGGAGTGCGCAACGGAAGCTGACACTCGAGTGGGATTATGTGAAACCCTAGAAGGGGCGAGTATGCCCTCCAAGGCCAAGCTTGTCTAGTATTGGCTTTGGAGAATTGCGGGGACGCAATTCCTATTTAGGGGGGGGGGAGAATGTAACGACCTAAATTTTAGGGGTTATTAAGTTTTTGTCCTACCTAAATTATAAGTTGCAGTTGATGTAGTTTGAAAGGGTAGAACGGTTTTTGAGTTAGAGGCTGAGCTTGAAAGGGTTGGCTGTGGCAAATTGCGAGGACGCAATTCTTTTAAGGAGGGAAGAATGTAATATCCCTAATTTTCCCGAGTTTTAAAATTTAAATACGTGGAAATTAGGGTGCTAGACCCCTTGACATTTTCATTGGAATAACTTAATCATCAGTTGGAAGTGGTGGCTAACATATATATGGATGGAAAGTAGACAGAAAGAGCTTCGAAACGCCACCAAGAACGCGCGAATCGGAGTCCAGATGAGGGAGATACAACCGTCTGAAATTGAACATATCGTGCAGGACCCGTTTACCCGAATTGAACGTGCGGTTTGCCCGTTTAAGTCACTATACGGGCCCGATCAATTACTATTCCGAAATTGGGTTTTTGGGGCCTAATTTCTCATGGGATTAGGAGCCCTAATCCTATGCCTATAAATAGAATTAATTAGGGCTTTTTGGGGGTCTTTGGCCGGATTGGGGGGAGCTTTTGGACGGTGAAGGAAGGGAGGAAATTTTCCGGCGAAGCTCTGACGAGGCTACGACGACGGTGGATCGACTGCGAATCGGCAATTAAGGTAGGGATGTTGCTGAAGCTTAATAAAAGTTTATTAATTAAATTTGATTAAAAATCATATCACAGCGCTTCTGTATATAATTTATGTGAACAGTATTATACAAATTGTAAAGTAGTTAGCTTTCAGATGTTACTGGCCGGCTGCCGGTCGGCCAGCACCGTCCGGCCAGTAACCGGCCAGCCGTCGTTTGGCGGCGTTTTCATGCGAGCTAGACTCCGGCACGCCGCCGCCGGACAGACTGCGGGCCAGTGTGTTGAAAACAAACAAAAACAAAAAGGGGGCAGCCGCTCGTTGTGTTAGCCGGGGCCGTGCCGGCCGTGGCCGCGCCGGCCATGGTCTCGCCGGTCTCGGCAGTGCCGATCCAGGCCGCGATAGCTCCGCCAGTGCCGGCCTGGGTCGCGCTAGCCCTGGCCGCAGAGGCAGCGTCGCACTGTGTTTAAAAAAAAAAAAAGAAGGCGACTTTGGCCCTGGCCGACCACCGGGCGATGGCGGGGGCCAAGCCCATTGTGATCGCCGCATGGCGGCGATCCGGTGGACCCCAGCCCGCCGCCCAGCCAATGTGGCCAGGGGCGGCGCCGCCAGAGGCATTTCCGCCTCTAGCCAGACGTGGGGAAGACGACCTGCATTGTGGGTCGTCAACCCAAACCGACCCAGCCCGGGTCGGGTTTAAAAAAAAAGAAAGAAAAGAGAATGGGGATCGAACCGTGTCCGGTTCAAGGGCCTTTACTTGTCCTAAAAATTTAGAAAAATTGCCCGTAGACTTTGAGAGGGTTATGAGTTTCTTGACCAAGTTTCAGGACCGGTAAAAATCCTAAAGTCTCTAAAATGACCTTTTTACCCCTGGTAGTTAAATTATCGTGTGAAAACCATTTACCCGATTTCGGGGCCATGGTTCAGAGGCCTAGGAGTTTATTTAAAATTGGGAAATTTCTCAATGAGATTTTAATAGGTAAAATATTTATAGACCAAATATCTTGGCGAAGAAAAATACCAATGAGTGGTTAATTGACTATTTACCCTTAGGGTTTATAGTAAACCGTTAGTCAAGACCTGGGTCGGTTCAAGGGGTTCACGACCCCGTCACATGTTAGAAAAATTACACAGAGTCCATGAAGTCAAGTAGACCCTTAACCCTAATTTTGGACCCATTGGATATCATTAAGGCCTTAAACCAAATGACAGAAATACCCCTTAGGGTGGACCCGCCCACATTCGTGTGAATGGAAGCGTGAGTCGGTCTGAGAGTGGAGCCTTGTGAGAGGTCAATGACTTAATTCAATAAAGGGATAGTAAAATGACTAGAATGACCCAAGGGAGGGTATCATACCTTAGGTGGTAAAATTACCCTAATGCCCTTAGGGGCAATATGTCTGTTTCTGATGAAACAGATGACCTAGTGAATCAAGAGTTAAGGTACCCTATAAATGACTTCAGAAGGAAGGGGTGTGACCGGTAGGTGACACGAAGACCTTGATAGGTCACCGTGTCATGGGAAACAATTGAAAAACCCTAATTCTCAGGGTTTAGGGCAGTGTATTGCACGTGTCCATAACACAGCGCAGAAATCCACTAGGGCATTATATACGTCACTCGTGGAATATGTTAATTTACATATCAGGCTTGAAGTCTCTGAGCCCTGGCCTTGCAAATGAATGCAATGGGCCTCCGTTTATTATTTATACGTTTGTATGATTGCATGATTATTTATGCTGATGCATGCTTTTGATATTGATGCATTGATTTATATCAGTAACTTAAGATTAATGAAGATTAATCAAGAGGCATGGGTTGCTGTTGGTTTAAGGGGAGAACACCTAATAAAGATAATGACTAAAATACCCTCTTTAGGGTTGGGACCAGTTCATGGAGTGAACGGGGCCCTGACATAGATCTTACCTTGGTTAATGAACCGATGGTGGCTATGGGATGTTCTCTGGGTAATAGCTCAGTGGATGAGCTATTTTGTGGGCCGATTCACAAGGTGAAGAAGACCCACAAGGTTGAGTGGTTACTTGACTAGATGGAAATAATCTAGTATAAGTTTCAGATGTTTGAGGGAGTTAATGGTCATAAGGACCTGAGGCTTCTATGGATATATTAGTAATGTCTTATGAGACATTTTCTCCCAGCGTTGGGAAGGTGGAGATTGCAATATGCATCTTCATCGCCACGACGGTTTGGGTATTGACCAGAGGGTCTTTACCGCGGGTCTCCCATAGGTCTTCCCAGGACTATTTAGTACGTACGAAAAGCGGAGTTACATGAGCATCATGGAAGGCTTGTGTTTCTTGCCAATCTGTGTCCATGAGCACAGTTGGGATCCTCTTCCC
Source organism: Saururus chinensis (assembly GCA_035235625.1). Lineage (NCBI taxonomy): Eukaryota > Viridiplantae > Streptophyta > Magnoliopsida > Piperales > Saururaceae > Saururus > Saururus chinensis. The sequence goes on from CP141142.1 coordinate 30,281,259, forward strand.
CAGATTTGTGGCAGGCTATTGAGAGCCCTGGGGATTTGGGTCAAGCTGCTGTTAAGCAGTTGACTCCAAGGTTGGAGTCCTTTGTTTGGAGATTTCTCGAGGGGCGAGATATCTTTGAGTTACAGATTTGGTAGTATTAATTGTCGAACAAGAGTTGTGAGATAATTAATAATAATGTTTGATATTGCTTGTTAATTAGACAAGTGGAATGGTTAAGGGACTTACTAAAATGTAGGTTGAAAATATCTAAGCATTGCATGTGTGATGCTATGCTTCTTAGGATAGAGTAGTTTCTAGGCAGAACTACGTTTGGATCCAATCTTGTTGGAAACATTGGAGATGTTGTCTGATGAGTACGTAGGCAACTAACATCGGGTGATGTTGGCCCGATCCGAATAATGTTAATAAAACCTTTTGTCCTTTGGAAGCTCTTCTCCTGTGGGCGGAGATGCTCCATTGTGGTTGTAGTTGTTGTGTGGTTTGCTGTGATGCAGATTCTCCAGGTGAGGACAAGTGAGATCAAGGCAGGCGTGCACAAGAGGTCTCCGCGTTTCTGTAACTCCGGTATGTAAATGTACCTTAAGCGTGAGAGTCAACTTATTATTTATTTTTAGACGGACGATGGACTTGTACTTAGATGGATGAGTTGGTCTTTATGAATTTTCAGACGTTAAATAATATCGTATGATTTGATATTCGTATCTGTGAACCCCAGTTATCATGACCTGGATATTTAATCGAATGGTTTGTTTTGTATTTAAAGAAAAAAAAATTCTCGCTACTTACCGTTCGTGCTATTTAAAAATGCTTTTAAAAATCCAGGTCGTGACAGATATCACCGATCACCACCCACAACCAAAACAATAGGTGTGGGCGGCTGTACATCTCGCACGGAGAGGATGGGGTAAAGGTTCAGGGTTGAGCAAAGACCATGAGGCCATCACTGGCTAAGGCCTATGTAGGTGAACTCGTCCACCTTCGGTCAAGATAGGCCATACAGAATCTTTGTTAGAGGTTGTTCGGTACCGACGGTATAAAATGGGCAAGAGGGGTCAATGGGCAGACATGCCGGTGAGGCGGAACTAGCTTGGGGCTACAAGACATAGGGAGGAGCTGGGGTCAGATGAGGTCGTACTGGCCAAAGGTGATGACCACTCATAGTCATTGGGCCACATCGAAACGACCGAAATCTGGCCATCAGTGGTAGCCTGGGATGCACCCAAAAAAACCATCTGGCTCAGACAAAAAGAGGAATGCGGAAGGGCAGTGGAGCTGGAACAACCTGGGTGGAGTCGTTCCTGGCTGAATCTGGTGCTGAACCCAAGGTGGACAGAGCAGGGTGGGGTTGGGCAGACGCGGCTACACCTGTGTTGTCGGGCCGAGGCTGGCCGGACGGAGGCGAGCCGGAGGGTAGTTCCTTCCCGGCGCGTCTTCAATTTTTTTGCCACAAACATAAACAAGGGGAAGGGTCTGGCCGGAGAGAAGAGGAAGGGCGGAGGCTGAACCAAGCAGGGGGGTGGTCTACTAACTTCACCGAACCAAGGCGGTTCGGAATGAGTCCGGCCGGGGTGTCCAATAGTGGCCGAAGCTGGTCGGAGAGCTCGATGGAAGGGGGCAGAAAAATAGGGGCAGAAGGGAATATGAGGACGGGGCGGAGAGGAGGCCTACTGGGCCTGGAGGGGTGGCCTCTTGCTATCACCAGCCCAAGGTGGAGCCGTGGGCGGCCAGCCGACCCTTGGCAGCCCACGGCGGCAGCTCAACTCAGATCACAGTGAGAGAGAGGGAACTAACCGGGGGAAAACGGAACTCAGGGGGCCGGCGAAGCTGGGTGGGGGCCGACCTTGCGGTCGCCGGCCCCCAGCTGGCCAGACGGAGGCCGGGTGGAGCCCACTGACCACAGCCGGCGCCGCTAAATCATGAGATAGAGAGAGTGCAGAGGGACCGGGGAAAACAAGGGAGGAGCTCATAGGGGCGAATCGGGCTGGGGCGGCGTTGGGGAGGCGGCCTAGTTGTTGCCTGGCCATCATTAGGCTGAGGTCGGCCGGCGGCCTGCCGATGACATTCCTCTGGCTCGGACATATGACAGAGGGGGGGGGGGGTTGCTTCTCTTCCAGAAATGTCTGGCTCGGCCGAGCCCGTTTACCTCTTTTTTTCACTTATCTCTCCCTTATCTTCTGCACTCTCCTTCTCTCTCAAATTTTTGCGCCATAAATACGCGTCTAGGCCTGCGGCCTACGACAAAACCCCACACCCAACTACGGGTATAAATACCGAGGCCAAATATGTCGAAGGATCATATTTTCTCACCGAAAATGATCAAAAATTAGTAGAAAAATTATAAGAAATCATAGGAAAAATCAGGGGCATTACATGAAGTGCAGGGACATTTACTTTTCCTTTATCTCTGTTGCATGTGCATAGAAAATTTTCGTCTTTCCGCATTGAGTTCTAGCAATTTTTTCTTGTAAATGGTTCCTTGTTGATATTTCTTCTTGCAATGGGTGCCTGACTTCCTTTGGCCTTTTATTCTTGAGTATCAGCTCTGTAGATGTGGAAATATCATTGGGCCATCTTATTTTCCTATTTGTTTAATTAGTGGTCCATGTCAATGCATACTGGTTGTTTTTAATTGGTATTATGGAATATGAAGACAAGTTGTTGCCTATTCTCATCCCAATTTTCTTCATAATGCCTTGGAGTTTTAGTAACAAAATTGGCAGTAGGACCTGTACTGGTGAATGCTTTTGTCTCTACAACAGTTTTGGGGTAATGGGAAATTGTGAAGTGATGGGTATGTGAGATTAAACTTGCAAATTGATATAGGCTGTGTGGGTTTTAGCTGTTGTGGGAAGAAGGAACTGAGAAGAGGGTCCGACCTCCTTTGCTTATTTGGGCAAGCTGGTGGGTGTAGAGTGGGAGATGATACTATACTGATGAGTTTGGAGGTGGGGGTAGTAATAACATGAGGAAATCCAATGTTGGAGAAGAATGCATGGCTTATAGGGCAATTGCCAGGATGGAAGATATGAGAATTGATTGCTTCGCATATGGAGTGGTGGATTGGCTATGGAGAAGAAATAGTAGGAAAGTGAAAGAAGTTGAGCAGGGCATTGCTATTGATAGGCATGGTCACGTTCTTTATTTTCAGTTCTGTAACTTATATTCTGTTGATAGATGTTGGTTTATTTTGTTGAAAAATCCATCTTCAGTTTCAGTTTGACATTCTTTATTTTAGGATAAAGTCACATAATCTTGAAATTGGGATGGCCATAAATAAGTTCCTATCCACTAACAATCTATAATTGATGACTAGCTTATCTAGATCCTCTGATGGCCCAAAAAACCAATCAAGAAAACTCAAAAATTTATATTTAATTTTGGTTTTTTTTTATCTTAAGGTACCATTAAACCTTTAAAAAATAGTCAATGTCTACATGGATGCATTAAATTAAGAACTTATAATGATAGCTATAATTTTGAGTTATAAGAGGGGCATGTGAGTTTTATATATTGCTACCTAGAACTTTACAAGCTTGAGCATGCATGCCTGATAATGCAAAGAAGTTGAGCTCTTTTATTGTTGGCTTTGAAGTTGGGGTGTTTAAATTTGTTTTTTTCATAGTCCTAGAACTTGATTTTACTATTATAAGTTAATTTTCATAGTTCTAGAATTTTATTTTTTTTCATATTTTTTTAAGTTGGAATTATGATATGGCTTTCATGGTGAGCAACTTGGGGGTCTAGGTACTTAATTTTTCTTTATATATTTTGATGTTAGTTTCAAGTTGCTAACTCTAGCTACACTGAAATGGCCACCAACTGCAGATTTTGATTTGTTATTTATCATAGATTTGGCAACACAAGGTGGGAAAGGAGAAGAAAAAAGTGAAGTCCAACTATGAACAATGGTCCATTACTGAAACAAAAGAACTCATTAAAACTTTTGGTTGAGGAGGTGAATAATGGCAATCAATTAGATAATGAGACATTTAGGATGGAGGTGCTGACAAATAGTGTCCTTCCAAAATTAAATTCAATATGTAATAGCAATAAGGCATAAACCCACCTTAAGAACAAGTTGAGAGTTCTAAAACAAAAGATAATACTTATTAAGGAGTTGATGTCATGTAATTCTGGGTTTAGGTGGGATAGACATGCGCAAAAGGTAATTGCTGCAAAGAAGTATGACTTGAGTACCTTCAAGTAAGTTTTTTTTTAAAATTAAAGTAAATTAGTTATATCATATCATATAAGGTGTACCTTATAAATTTATTTGTATGATTTATTTTAGGCTCATCGAGAAGCATTTGAATATCGTCATAAGATAGTGGAATATTATAAAAATTTAATGTTGATATTTAGTAACATCACTGTAGTTGGAGCTGGGGTAGCTGCTTTATCATCCAAGGCTAGGGATTCTTTGGAGAGGTCATCTTTATGCACCAATTTATATGAGGATGATGACACTTTGCCCCCATTTACACAAGATTATCCACATGCAGGTGAATCATCCAATCCTGTGCCTCCACCATCTTCCCATGAGCGCCCACCCTTGGAGAATCAACTACCTTCATCTCGAAGGAGAGGAAATGCTAATTTCACCTATGAGTCAAGAGATTCTATAGCTCATATAACATCTAAATTTCATCCCCTTGCCCGATCTCATTCAATAGCTCAAGGCTGGTTTGAGGCCATTGGAGAAATTCTTGACTTCATTGAGTAGTTAAGGTTTTTTGCTTAGCAATATTTGAGTACTCCAGCCTTGAGGGAGGTGTTTGTGAAACTTCCACCAGACGAACACTACAGATGGTTGGAGATAAGCTAAAGAGTACATGGTAGTTTATTTTGCTAGTATAGGTCATTTGGAGAAATTATTTAGGTGGACATGGTAGTCTGTTTATTTAGGTAGGCATGACAGTTTTTTTATTTAAATTGACTTGTGGATGGTTTAAGTGGATGTAGGTTACACTTTGGTTTAAATGGATGATCTATGTGAATTTTGATGTTTATAGTTTTATTATGATGACTTAATTAATAAGTGAATGGTTTATTTGCATGGTATGCGAGAATGAATTTATGTGAATGGTCTTATGAAGATGAGTTTTGAACCATGGTATGTGAAAATTTGGTTACGTGAATGTGTTTTTATGAATCGGTTTGTAAGATCTCTAACTTTAATCTATTTTATTTCCCTTTTTATTATGTGGATTTGTGTGGTTTTTGTCTAATTGCCGGTTTGACTTGATTTTGGGGTTAGAGGTTAGTAATTATGGTTTTAATAAGGTTTAATTACATTTTTATAATTTTTAATATCAAACTTGATTTATCTAATTTTATTATATATCTAATTTTATTAGATTTTATCCTAATTTTTCTTAATTAAGGGTGTAGACTGTTGTGGGTCCCACATCCACATTGGACCGCGTGCAACCCACTTGACCCCTAATCTTATATTATTTTATTTTTGTAAGTTTTAGATTGATTAAACTTGTTTTTAACAAAAAAATATTCCTAATTAGCCATTGAGGGCATTTCTACCATATTTTATAGCCCAACTGTTTGTAAGCATAGCCCAAACCTTTTATTTAAGGAAAAACCTTAGCCACTTATCTATTTGAGGAAGGGTTGTGCAATAGAGAAGGAGGTGCTCTACCCCCATTTTCAAAATCGGATTAAGGTGTGTTTTCTAGCCCTAATCACCTATAATCTTTAAATTTTGGTCTTAATCCTTCTAATCTTCATTTCCCCAAATTGATTCTTAATTTCTTCCATTAAAAATCTTATTTTAAATTTTAATTTAAAACCCTAAATAAGTAATTTTTATTTTTAAACAAAGGATATTTTAGATCTACCTATTTTCAAGTTGATTAAGCTTACTAGTGATTTTTAATTAAGTTAATTTTAACAAAAACCCTAATTTTGGGTAGGATTTATTGAGGATTAAAGCTTCTTCATAGATTCAAAAGCTTCGTAGAGGTAAGAGAATTTTTATTTCATGTGGTTTTATCCATTGGATTGCATACCTGCAAGTTTATGTGGGTGTTTTCTTTATTTTGAGCTTTAATGGTGATTTATTAAAAATATATTATTTATAACTGTTTTCTTGTGATTAAGCATGTGAATGATTAGATCTATAATGTTTTAGGGTTATATTTTGATGTTATGATATTCTTTGTAATTTTAAAATTTATCTTGAATTTTAAAATATTTTAGTTTGAATTTCAGAAGGTTAAAGGCGAATAAGGAAATGTGGAAAAAGTGGACCATAAAGGCATTCGAATGGCCAGTCTGGCTAATGGAATGACCAGGCGTTCGAACTGCTAAACGACAGATTTTATGATTTAAGCCATTTTTGTGTATTTTGGTCATTTCTTGATCTCTTATCATAAATATAATTTCTTATGATTGAAATGAGTTAGTATTACCTAGATTACTACTACAATCTAAAGTAAGGATTTTTGAAAGTACTGCACATAGTTAAAGGTATTCCTCTTTCTATCTTGATTGAATTGACGTTCAATTATAAATGTGAAGGATTAAAGCATACAAGGGCCTGATTAGCCCCAAAGGTCAGTTATATCACTGTTTTATTTCATTATAATTGATTAATTACCTCATAAATGTATTTATTACTTATAAATAACTTTACTCATGTGATTATGTAAATAAATTATTTAAAAAATTATATTTTTTTGCAAGGGACCACCACTTGGGCTATTCCCACTATGTGCTTCTATTGGTATGCCACTCCTCATCAAGTTGTATGGATCCTTACCAAATTCTTCACCTTGGCAGAGCATAGTAAGGAGGACTTCCGTATGAAACCACGACAGCCAGAGACAATAACACAATGACGTGAACTGAATTCCATTGCAGGTGAAACACGTAGAAGTGGTTGGATATCTGTGGCTGTCGAAAGTAATGGTAATTAATTACCCTGAGCTTCGTTAGCCTCATCCCGTGCCGAATCTTCAACCTGTTTGGTAGAAAATTCTGCTGTCTAATTTTATATCTGAGGTAGTTCTGTCATGAAGTCTTTTTGAGTGCAGTTGCACGTGGGAACTGGATTCTAACAACTCTGAAGTAGAGATGTCATCAGGGTCACTTCCAAGTACCCAAGCCTCAAATTGATGTTTAAATTTGGAATGTATCACAGATATTTCCACTTTCTGTCGTAGCAATACATCATCAATATTTGGTTGCAGCATTCCATAAAATAGTTTGTTTTCCCAACAAGCTCTCATGCAAGACAACAGTAACTTTCCACAATTCGAACCAAAGCAAGAATCTTGCTTTAAAGGGACACCAAAACTACTTGAACTGGGCTGAGATGAAAGGAGAGGCCTGAGCAACTACGACGCTTGAAAGGGTAAGGATGGAACTTACAGAAAAAGAAATGTGATATATAGAACTTTTATAACAAATTAAACACGCTGAGAAGTCCTGGTGGACGTTGGCTCTCACGTGGCGGAGGATTTGAAGATGGTTGCGATTGAAGGACGACCCAAAGACAGTTTAAGGAGAAGGGGTCTGTCTTCCGGAATGACGGTAAGAGGCGACTCTACTGTTGAAGGTAGAGATAACAAATTTACGATGGGCGAAGGTGCTGGCAGACAATCATGGGGTCTCCTCTTCACGAACAACACCAGTGCATGAATCACAAAGAAATCCTGTGTTAACAATGGCTGTGTTAACTGGATGAGCGCGAATATGTCGACAGTGTGGTTCCGCTGGGATTGCAGTTTGAACAGAGGCAACAGTGCTTGTTTAGGCTTTTTGGCTGTGGCTGCTCACCATCCAAATATTCCGGCTCTTCATAAAAGAGCGGAGGGAGATTGAAGTTGATCCCTTCTTGCATTGTAAGAATGGAATCGTAAATCTCCTCCGTGGATTGAGAAATTGTGAAATTAAGAAAAACACGTTGTATGAACCCGGCTAGAGGTGTTGTTCGGACCTAGGACTGGGAAAATCAACCCGACCCATTTACCTTACCTAAACTCAACCGGCTTAACCCTGCACTTGACTTAACTTGAATGCAGTTAGGGTCAAGGTCAGGGTTTTAAATTTTTTATTCGTTTTAGAAGTAGGGTTGGGTCGGGATTTACGTGCCTAACCCAAACACCCTGACCTTGACTACGTTATTTAATGATATAATCAAAAAGATTAGAATGAATTTCTTTTAGAATTCTATTTTTTTATATTTTTAATTTATTTAATAGTTAATTAGTAATTTTTTATGAGATTTTTATAGTTTTGGACATGTATGTAATAATGTTGAAATGTATCTAAATTTTTTATATTTGGCCAATGCAAAGATAACGTATAAAATATAAAGTAAAGAAAAAAATGAATTAACAAATAAAAGTAGGGCTACTCACATACCTTACCTGACTAGACCAAATACTTACCCGACTAGACCAATGTAAGGTTAGGGTTTGAGTTTTCTACCCGATTAACAAATAGGGTTGGGTCATAACCCAACCCGATTTAAGCATTGGTCAAAGCCGACCCGACCCGATTCCCAACCCTAGTTCCTCACAAATACATCTCTCAAACATGAGAAAACAATCGAAAGAAGGAAACTCACAAGAGAGAAAATAGTCTCTTCTTCTCAAGTTAGAAAAAATAAAATAAAAACCAACCTCTTTACGACTAGTATTGGCTAAATATAAAGACTATGCCCTACTGGCAGTTTTGTAAATATTTACAAATCAAATCTTATCCTAGGAAGAATTTTTCATGCTCCCTCTTCAATGTGAACCGAGCGTAAGGAATGCCTGGGAAGCGTTCATTTTCGAGATCGACGGAGCACACACTAGGGCACGTTAGCATAATATTACTTACGCTAGCATGTGCGCTGTCAATCTCAAAGATGGACGCTTCCCATGCGTTCCTTACGCTCGGGTCACTATCAGAGTGGAGCATAAAAAATGCTTCCCTTATCCTATGTCTTAAATCATACAATAGAAATCAAACCTAACAAATATGGAAATCTAAAGACACTACTTTACCTACTCAAACTCCTAATATTTGAGTATAACTTGGGCTTGTGGGCAAGTTGGCCTATTTAGCACTTTTTGTTACTCCTCTTGATATTTGAGGATAAGCACAGTTGGGCTTGCATCAATATTTCTACAAAGTAGTAACAGGTAGGTTTTGAGGTGTTTTTCTTGTGATGACGTCAAGGGCGAAGGGGGTTCTTGATAAAGGCATTGTATGAGAAATTGAAGAAGTTAGAAAACATAAGTGGTAATACACATGACACTAAAAGAAAAAAACTATTAGTGACACTTTTAATCATCGCTAATAGTCATAAACATTGTCGCTAATAACTATTAATGATGCTTAAAAAGTATTATTATTAGTCTCGTTGCAACTGCTCATTAGTGATGTATATAATAAAGCATTGCTAATAGTACTACTATTAGTAACATTTATTTTGTTACTAATATTAGGTTTTTTTAGACACTTTTCATCACTAATATTAGGTTTTTTGCGACACTTTTTAGTAATAGATTATTAGCGACACTTTGTAACAAGTGTCGCTAATAATATAATAGATGTTTGTTACAAAACGTTACTAATATAATAACATATTTTTTAAATACAAACATTATTAGCGACTTTTTAAATGTCACTTATAGTTTTAAGCGACGCTTTAGAAAAATGTCGTTAATAAAATAAAAATCATTTCCTATAACTATGTGTTGCTAATCTTTTAAACAAGTGTCGCTAATAATATATTATTAGTGACGCTATAACAATTGTCTTTATTATAGAATTTTTTAATAAAAACTATTAGCAACATTTTTTTATGTCGCTAGTAAGAAAAAAATTTTAAAATTGTTAGCGACACTTTTGAAAGCGAGCGTCACATATAATAATTTTTTTAAATATCTTGCCTCCCCCTTGTCTCCTCCTCTGGCAGTCGGGAGGGTGGGACCGGGGTAGGGGTAGGGGTGGGAGGGAGAGAGAATAAAACTTCTCTCTCTCTCTCCATCTCCATCCCTCTCTCTTCTCCTCTTTCGACAATCGCTCGGCCATGCATGAGAAGAGAACACAGGCGAATTTCACCCGAAAGCATTGCAAAAATAGGCTTTAGTAACATTTAGAGATAAACATCACTAAAACTAAAAAGAGAGAGAGAAGAGAGATAAGATGGGTGGAGAAGAGAGAGATAAGAGAGATGAGAGAGGAGAGAGGAAGAGAGAGAAGAGAGAGAGAGAGTGAAGTGAGAGGAGAGGGAGAGAGAATAAAGAGAGAGGGAGAGTAAAAAGAGAATAGAGAGAGGATAGAGAGGAGAAAGAGAAGAGAGGAGAGAGAGAAGAGGGGGAGAGAGAGAGGAGAGAGTGAAGAGAGAGGAGAGAGGGAAGAGAGAGGATTATTTTAAAAAAATTGTTTTACTCTATTTGTAACTCTCACTAGAAGTGTCACGACCCAGATTTTTAAAAGCATTTTTAAATAGCACGAATGGTAAGTAGCGATAAATTTTTTTTCCCCTTCAATACAAAATAAATAATTAGATTAAATATTCAGGCCATGATAATTGGGTTTCACAAATACGAATATCAAATCATATGATATTTACAAGTCTCAAAATTTCAACAACAGCTCATCCATCTAAGTACAAGTCCGTCACCCGTCTAAAAATAAATAACAAGTTGACTTTCATACTAAAGGTATACTAATGTACCGGAGTTGCAGAAATGCAAAATCTTCTTCTTGTGCACACCTTTCTTGGTCTCACTTGTCGTCGCCTAGAGAATCTACACCCAACCAAACAAAGCAACCACGACAACAACAATGGAATCTCTCCGCCTTCATGAGAAGAACTTCCAAAGGACAAAAGGTTTTATTAATATTTTTTGGATCGGGCCAATATCACCCGATATTAGTTACCTACGTATTCATCAGACAACATCTCCAATGTTTCCGACAAAATTGGATCCAGTCGTAGTTCTGCCTAGAAACTACTCTATCCTACGAAGCATAACATTCACACATGCAATGCTTAGGTATTTTCAATGTACATTTTAGTAAGTCCTTTAACTGTTCCACTTGTCTAATTAACAAGCAATATCAAACAATGTTATTAATTATCTCATAACCTTTATTCGATAATTAATACTATCAAATCTGCATTCACTTAGAGATAACTCACCCCTTGAGAAATCTCCAAACAAAGGATTCCAACCTTGGAGTAGACTGCTCAACAACAGCTTGATCTAAATCCCCAGGGCTCTCAATAGCCTGCCACGAATTTGGAGAAGAGGATCCCAACTGTGTTCATAGACACAGATTGATGAGAAGCACAAGCCTTCCATGATGCTCATACAACTCCGCTTTTTGTACATACTAAATAGTTCTGGGAAGACCTGCCGGAGACCCGCGGTAAAGACCCTCTGGTCAATACCCAAACCGTTATGGTGATGAAGAAGCATATCGCAATCTCCAGCGTCCCAACTCTGGGAGAAAATGTCTTATAAGACATTACTAATGTATCCATAGAAGCCTCAGGTCTTTATGACCATTGACTCCCCCAAACATCTAACTTAGTCTAGATTATTTTCATCCATTTAAGTATCTGCTCAACCATTTGGGTCCTCTTCACCTTGTGAATTGGCCCAATAAATAGCTCATCCACTGAGCTATGATTCAGAGAACATCCCAAAATCACCCTTGGTTTATTAACCAAGGTAAGATTCTATGTCAGGGCCCTGTTCACTCCATGAACGTGTCCCGACCCTAATGAGGGTATTTTAGTCATTATCTTGATTAGATGTTCTCCCCCTAATCTAACAAGAACCTATGTCTCTTGATTAAACTTCATTAATCTTAAGTTACCGATATAAATCAAAGCATCAATAATAAAAGCATGCATCGGCATAATCAACATAAATAATATGCATTCACACCAATGCACAAATAATGAATAAAGGCCTGTTGCACTCATTTGCAGGGCTAGGGCTTAGATAGTTCAAGCCCAAGAGTGTAAACAACTCTAACGCATCCTGCGAGCAACATATAAAACACTCTAGTCGTTTGATGTACTCGGTTGCAGACACTTGTAATACGCTGCCTTAAACCTTGAGAATTAGGGTTCTTCCCCTTGTTTCCCGTGACACTATGACCTGGCAAGGTCTTTGTGTCACTTACTAGTCACACCCCTTCCTTTTGAAGCCATTCCACGTCACTATAGCGTACCCTAACGCTTAGTGGTTAGGTAATTAGTTTCGACAAAAACGAAACATACTGCCCTTAAGGGCATTAGGGTAATTCTACCACCTAGGGTATGGTACTCTCCCTTAGGTCATTCGGTCATCTCACTACATTTTATTTATTTTAAGTCATAATCCTCTCCGGACGGCGGCCTAGCCCTATTGCCGCCCGATGGTCGGTTGGGGCCTATGGAATTCTATCGACGCAGCCCGCCAGAGGCTCTGGCGGTGCTACCGCTGGCGTCCATGGTGGGGTGGAAGGCTAGCCTCACCGGATCGCCTTGAGGCGGCGATCCCATTGGGTCAGGTTCCACTGCTGCCCGGTGGCCGATCGAAGTTGTAAGATCTCTTTTTTTTTAAACAAAGATCTGGCGGCCTGTACAGTGGCAGCCGATGCCACCACTGCCAAGGCCTCACCAGAGCAAGAGTGGCTGTGGCCAGAGCCAGGGCTTCCACGGCCAAGGCCACTGTGGCCCCAGAGTGCGGCCCTTTTCGTTGGCTGTTCCAACAATGGGAAGGTTAAGTACTGTTCATAATATTACGTGAACAGTAATTGCAGAGATCCATGTAAATTTCAATTAAACTAGTTAAAAAATTCTTCACTAATCACCACTCAAAATCTTACCTCTGAGGCTGAGTTGTTGTCGATCCACCGCCGCTGAAGCCTCGCTGTAAAATTTCATCGGCAGCTCCTCCTTCGCTCCACCATCCAAATGCTCCCCCAAAATGCCCTAATTCTTTATTTTTATAGGCATGGGATTAGGGCTCCTAATCCCATAAGAAATTGGGCCAAAATCTCTTCAATTCAGCAACCAAATTGGGCCCAAAAATACAATTTCGAAATACAAATTGATTGGGCTCGTATAGTGACTTAAACAGATAATTCGCGCAGCCAATTCAGGTAAATAGGCCCTGCATGATATGTTTAATTCGAACTGTCATTTCTCCCTCATCTAAACTACGATTCGCGCGTTCTTGATGGTGTTCCGAAGCTATTTCTATCTACCTTCCATCCATATAGATTTCAGCCACCAATTCTAAGCATTGATTAAGTTATTCCAATGAGAAGGTCAAGGGGTCCAACACCCTAATTTCCCGTGGTCAACTTCGGGAATTTAGAAAATTCCCGGACGTTACAAGAAGCGTCACAAATAATACCATCAATTGCGATGCTTAACATAAAGCGTTGCAATTGGTTGTTCTATTTGTGATGCTTCTAATGAGTGTCACAAATAGTAATCAATTTAAAAAAAATTAATATCAGATTATTTATGACGGTCATGGTAACCGTCATAAATAGCTTTACAATTGCAACTTCCTCCATAATGTCGCAACTGTTTTTGCCTACTAGCGACATTCCAAAAGAGCATCACAAATAGACTAATTTTTTTTATAAACAATACTATTTGTTACCCTCATAAGAACCGTTGCAAATAGCCCTAATATTTGTGATGTATATACTCAAGCGTCACAATTGTTGTACTATTTGCGACGCTTCTATTAAGCATCTAAATAGTCAAAAGTATATTTTTTTAAAGAATCCTCTCTCTCTTCTCTCTCGCCTCTTTGTCCTGTCCTTCACTTTTCACTCTCCTCTCCCTCTCTCTTCTCTATCTTATCTCTTGATCTGTCCTCTCTCTCCTCTCTATCACTTCTCTCTCCTCTTCTTAAAGAGAGAGATAGAAAGGAGAGAGAGAGAGATAAGAGAGGGATAGAAGAGAAACATAGGAGAGAGAAATGCGAGAGAGAGAAGAGACGAAGAGAAGAGAAACATAGGAGAGAGAGACAATAGTGAGAGGAGAGAAAGAGTGAAGAGATAAAAACAAATGGTGTTTTAAAAAGTTTAATTTTGAACTATTGGCAATGCTCTAAGGAAGCGTCGCTAATAGTATTAACACTTGCGACATATTACTATATGCGTCCCAAGTGTTATTACTATTAGCGAAGCTGAAAATTAAAAAACAACTATTTTTAGACTATTTGCAACTCTCCAAAGAAGCATCACAAATAGTTTAATAGTTGTAACATTTTTGTGTAAATGTTGCAACTATTATGCCCATTTGCGACATTCATAGTTAAGGCTGCTAATGAGTTGAGCTAGCTCATCGAGCTGAATAGGCTCAACTTGGCTCGATTCAACTCGAAATGGACTTAGCTTGATAGGAGCTTGACTTGAGCTCAGTTTGAACTCGAAAGTAAATGAGCCGATCCCAAATAGGGTCCAACTTGACTCGACTCAAAACCTAATTGGTTCGACTCAAGATCGACTTGAAGCTCAGCTCGATCTCGACTCGATTTGTTATATATAACTTCTTACATATTATACTCATATTATATAAATTTCTTAACTTTCACCTATCATGTACCCATAATATTCCATGTTATTATATATATATATATTCTATATACATTAATACACGGTATATAATATACTATATAATATAGTATATATAATACCCATATTATGCTATTATATTTCAAACAACTATAAATTCTACTACTAATAAAATTGAGAATGTAGGTGTGATAAATTATTTTATTCCTATTATACCCTTATTCATCTATATAATATTATTTAATTTTTAAATGCTAACTTTAATCATTCTAATCCTAACAAATATAAATATGTAATTCTATTTGCATAATAAACATTCTTAATTCAACCAATCATATTGGTTTAAAAATTAGAGATCTAGTGCCAAGTCTAGATTTTACTCATGAAGTCCAATTATATTGATTTTTATTTTTATAGCCAATGCACACACCCTAAAATATGTTACTACTGAGGTCTAGATAGTGTTCTTATCATGAAGTTTTTTGCAGTCACGAAGATAATCAGATTTTAAATATATGAATATGAGTTGTCATGGCTTTGGTGTCTAGTTCAATTTTTGGTGGCTTATTATATGAGAGATTTGAATAGCATTAGTTAAATTTTTGGTGACAAGTGAAAGTTTTTTGTGGGGTAATTTATCGACTCTTATTTTAACCATAGATTTTGAAGTGATATTTACAACTTCAATAGAACGAAATTGTGGTTGTTATAAATTTTTTTATTTTTGTAATGTTAATGTGATTCTCTAAGTCAATATGGTTTTTGTTGGGAAAAAATAGTTTGGGTTGTAAATGGGATTCGAGCTTAATTCAAACATAGGTTCGAATTGCTATAGTATATTTTTTAGCTTGAACTTAAGTCGAGTTTCAAGTTCTTTGCCTGAACTGAGCTCGAGCTAGGCATCTAGATGTTCATCAGCCTGTGCTGAGTTTTTAGATATCAAGTTCAAGTCAAAAGACCTCAAAATTCGGTTCGACTTGGCTCGTTAGCACTCTTATTCACAGTGAACATCACAAATAATATAATTTTTTTTAACATTCCATACTATTGGTGACACTCAAAAGAAGTGTTGCTAATATTAACAATACTTGCAACACATATAGTGATGTGTAGCAAGTGTTAATACTATTAGCGATGCTTCCGTTGAGCATCACCAATAATTCAAAATTAATTTTTTAAACACCTTTTTGTTTTAATCTAGTCTCTCTCTTGTCTCTCTCTCCTATGTCTCTCTTCTCTCTCTCTCCTCTCTCTTCTCACTCTCTTTTCTCTCTCTCTTCTCTCTCTCTAACTCTCCTCTTTCTCTCACCTCTCTTTCTCTCTATCTCACTTCTCTGAGTTTTCTACCCTCTCTCTATTCTCCTTGCCCCTATCTTTTCTCTTGCTCTTCTCCTCTCTCATCTCTCTCTCTCTATATATTATATATTTAAATAGTAATATTAAGTATATATTTTGTCATATTTATTATTTATTATATATTTTTAAAATATATAAATATGTATAATAAAAATTATTATTT
The DNA here is from genome assembly GCA_035235625.1 of Saururus chinensis. Taxonomy (NCBI): domain Eukaryota; kingdom Viridiplantae; phylum Streptophyta; class Magnoliopsida; order Piperales; family Saururaceae; genus Saururus; species Saururus chinensis. Next base: position 30,297,331 of record CP141142.1, read on the forward strand.
TTAATATATATAATATAATAAAAATGCGAAGTCTCACTTACAAGGTTGGGGTTCACGCTGATGTGTGTGAGCCTAGTCTCATATAAATGATACTAAAGAAAATACATATAATAATTTTGAGGTTTGTAAATAGTAAAGAAATAAAATTTAGTTTAGGTTTTTTTTTAAATTATAGTAATTGAGATGCTTATATGAAAGCATTGCAAATGTTATATGTTTTTTAAAAAATATTCACTATTTGCGACGCTTTTAAAAAATCGTCGCAAATATTATTGCATATTAGTTATGCATTTAAAAAAGTGTCATTAATAATAATTGTTTTATAAAATTGTATTAGCAACTTATTTTTAAAAGAGTCGCAAATAGTGGTACTATTTGCGAGGCTTTCAAAAAAATGTCGCTAATAATAATTTTTTTCGAAGCTTTTTTAAGCATTACAAATAACTATTTTTGGCGACACTTTTAATTGCAACGCTTAACAAAGCGTTGCTTAGAGACCATTTTGTTATAGTGTGAGGCAAAGTAGTCCAAGCATCTCTTAAGCTTGATTCATCTCACAACTTAACGAACATGACACCACATACTAATGAGACGAGGAAAGAGTTACATTCAAGGTGTAGAACACACTCATGCCTGTATTTAGATGAAGGCAGTTGTGTGGACGAATGCTGCGTTTGCGGTGGAGGACACTTGCATTTAGATGGAGGCAATTTCTCGAGGTTCTCATAGCTAGGTACCTATGTTTTAGTATAAGCATCTCAAATACTATAATTTTTTAAGGATTCGGGCAATCTTGATAAGGCTTGTAACATAAATAAAAATTGTGGAGCATAAGGGCTTTTCTCTTCTTTGTGTGAGAAAGATGAGGAAGAAAGAGGTTTCCGTATAAGTAGTTTTTTGCTTTGTAACTCAATGTTTTCACAAGTTTAGTGAAAGGATTTTCTCTCCGATCATGGGTGTTGGCAATTTTGCGAACGACGTAAATCTCATATCTGGTGCATGTTTATTTTGTTTTCTAACTTTCACGTTCAATATGTATTTTTCTTGGGTTTTCCGTCACCTTATTTCAACATATAATTAAGGCAACGCGATTTCTTCAAAATTGCATGTGAAATTCCCAGATGTCAGAGTCGCCAATGTATCTTCACTAATTTGTTTTCGAACACTTGTTGAGGATGTCTATATTGTGTCTGGTGATCTGTAATCCTTTTCTATCTAACAAATAATAGATTTACCGAAAAAAGGCACATAATAGTAATATAACATCCTGCACATTGAGTATCATGATCGACTATAGTTGTATTTTTTCTTTTCTTTGTCCCACATTGCCCCTTTTTGTTTGGCTCTAATTTAGATCTTATATAATGCATAAAAAAGAGATAATTACCTTTGATGGTTCACAAGACAACAATAATTTATATACCTTGTGGACAAGTACTTGAACTCTCGCTAGAATTCTCTTCTACATGTAGTCAGATCAAGAGTACTTGGGGCCGGTGTATGTGCTCTTTACCCACATCTTCATCTTCTTTCAGCCTACGAGGTACTTTTGAAGCTCTACCAGTGGCTTTGGAATCTTGAGTTTCTAGCTAGAGTTGAAGTAGGAGGGCACAAGGAAAGTGTCAAGTCGCTGTCCACTTCGTCATCCTTCCATCGCCCACTGCGATCCTCAGTTCCAACTGTTATATTAAGTGATAGATTTAAGTCTGGCTCGGAGTGAACTGGTTTTGTTTTCGCATTCACCTCTTCTTCTTTCATGGAATGTACGTTTGGCCGATGAATGGTAGCTGTTGCATATCTATTGATCGAATGATCAAAGTTCATTCCTTCTTTAAATTCGGTTGTGAAGATGGACTTCATTTGAATTGGTCTGTGGATGAAATGAATTCCATTGCTGGCATCAGGATTTTTATATAACGCGCTTCTGTTATACAAACTGAAGTCTCTGCTATGAGTTGTTGTACCATCCATTTGTGGGAGTAGCGTTGGGTGGTCTGGAGCACCATAGGAAACCCCATCATGCCTACATGAAAGATGATTTACATAACAATATCAAGATGGTTAATTTATCAAAATCAAGATTTCTATTTCTCTCAGTTTCTTTTTGCAAACCTGAAAGATGGTTTTAGAACTGAACGCAGATTTTGACCATGTAGCATAGGAAGTTGGCTAAAACTGAAATTATGGTGTACCCCATCTTCAGCTTCGTTTCCTTGTTCATTTGTCACTGCATTCAAAGCAAGAGCTATTGAATAAGACCCTCTCTTACAGAAAATACTTCATTTTTTGTTTTCCGGATCAATCCAGATTAAGACATTGCAGTTACCGTGGCCCGAATCGTCCATATTCTTGCTTCTATACATCTGATGCATCAAATGATCACGGGAGACTATAGTTCAATAACATGTTTTTGATACGTATGAACTAACTTGAAATTACTAACGCATGTACCTGTAAGTGGCTTTTCACATGAGCTATGCTTAGGCCTTTGATGTTCATCAGCTGAAGAACTAGCTTGGGTGTGGCTCCTAATTTAAGTTAATCAATACAATGAGTTGCAATTGTGGATTAGCTTTGTACTGAATGAAAATGGAAGCTTGGTGGGAAGATTACTGACTCTCGTGGCCTCCTAGTCTCATAACAGCATGAACAAAGCAAAGGTGGAGATCAGGTGTCCACCGAAGCCTCGGCGTCTTCGAACGAAGATACGGTCGAACCGATCCAGTGTCCAATCCATTCTCATGCTTCTCTTCCACTGTACTCTCACCGGAGCTCCCCGCTGGTTTAGGCTTCCCATCATCCTCATCTTCATTTTCCTCCCCCTTTGAAAAGGGCTTCTTCCTCTTCCTAGGACTCTTGCAACCTATCCTTCCCATGCCCAATTCCTCTGTCTTTTTCTTTCTAGCTCATGGATAAGGGATTTGACAAAATAGAAGATAGAGACAAGAAAGTTGATGCTTATCTCTTGGCTTGTACTGGACAGACAACAAAAGAATGCTAAATTGAGCTTGGATGATCCAGAGAAAGGTGATGACCGTAGTAAAACAATGGCTAGAATCAAGGATAAAAAGTGATCACTAACCCTATAAGACAAAATCTACCTTTACCTCGCTCCTTCCCTCCCTCTCTCTCCCTCCCTCCCTCTCAGCTTTGCCTAAGAAGCTCACCTCTCCTGATTGCTTATAAGCGAGCAAGTTTGTATTTTCGGTCTGCTCATGTGGGCATGCATATGCATGCGGAATCATGCATGCATGGAAGGATTAGAATAGGAATTTTGGTTCTTGGGGAAAGAGACATGCAGTGGGTAACCAGAAAGGGGAAGAGAGAAGCAAGAGGAACACGAGCAAAGCAGTCTGGGATCACGTTGCTGATGTTTGATGCTCTTTGTCGGTACCACCGACCCCCATTCTGAGAACTACCACTGCCTAGTCGAGAATCACGGGCATGCCCTGACGTTGGTGTCATATTTCCTTCACACACAAGATTACAACAATGGTCTTTATGCACCAGATTCTTCTTGGGGTTCTCTGATTTCTATATTCAAGTTGTTTCATGATAAATAGCTAGTTCAACAATCTTGCAAGTTGGGTTTGCTGTACTAAATATAGCAATAACAAACATTTTAGCAACCTTAAATGAAATTGAATCGTATTGCTATTACTTATGTGCTTATAGTAAACCAAAGAATTTTATGACATTGCCACATTTGTGAAGAGATGTCCACTTAAAGTGTACAAAGGATACATCTGGTAATACGTTTCTTGATTAGAAAATAAAAGTGAACTAAAATCTGTTCATTTTAATTTTCTATAACAAAAGTGAGCTAAACTTAGTTCAGTTTTGTAATTTAGACACTTATAATGGGATGAAGGGGATGGTGGTTACTGTAAGTTATAGCCCATACTAGAGAAAACATGTGATAAACTAATTAGCCATCAAACATCAACCAACCTACAACATAGAGCTCTACAATGATAGAGCGCATTTTTGGTGTATGAATTTTTTTATGCTTACTGAGAAGGAAAGGAAGGCAGCATTAACTAAAGTTGAATTTTGTTGGAGGTGGATTGTCTTTCATTCCATCTTGGTCTTTACGGAATCATCATGATAATGAGGTTTTATCTAAAGCACGAAATGAAGATCGGCCACAAACTAATTCATTAACATAGAAAGTATTCCATGTGATACACATCTTGCTTCTCTGTTTGTCTGAAATCATTGCATGTATTTGTTAATACCTAAATATCCAAATCTTAGAGGGTCTCCCATATTCTATCCAGCATGGTGATTCTCACTTCATAGGCAATGTTTGTATGAAACCAATGCATGTAATTGTTAACTTCTTAAAATACTCTAATTTAGGGAAATATTTTTTATGCTGTGCTTTAATAATAAGCCAAGCGTAAAGAACGTATGAGGAGTGTCTATTTTCAAGATGGATGGCATGCACGTTAGTGCAAGTAATTTACTTGCACTAACGTGCGCTAGCGCAAATGCCATTCACCTTGAAAATGGACGCTTCCTATGTGTTCCTTACGCTTAGCTCATAATGAATAGGGAGCATAAAAAATGCTTTGATGGGAAGTATTTTCTATGCTATGCACTTACCATAAGCCTAGTGTAAGGAATGCCCGAGAGCCATTCATTTGTGAGATTATCAGTACACATACTAGCGCACATTAATGTTAGTGTTATTAATGCTAACATGCCCTATTGTGTGCGCCGATGATTCCCAATTGTTCTTATGTTGGGCTTGTGGTAAGTAGGGAGCATAGAAAATGCTTCCCATGAGATAATGTATCTAATTTTTTTTAAGAGAGGTGCAACAGGCAAGATCAGGTTTGTTTTGTGAAATATTATTCTCATTGGAACTCTTATTCCTGTTAAGAAGACAAAGAAAAAATGATTTTTAGATTGTGAAAAAGAAAACCTTCACTAAAAATTAAGTTGTATCTTACTTGTAATATTCTTCATCTGTGGGACCTACAGGAGGTTATATGTGGTGGGGCCAAGTTACTCTCAAAGAGTATTAGCTAAGATTGGAGTGCAGAAAATTTGGGTCCATCGATCTCGGCATGTAAGAACTAACTATATTAAATCTACGACTGTTTGAAATATCCTATTTTACTTAAGAGCCTCTTGCCTCATCCCATACAAAGTATTATAATTAAGTTGGAAGAAATTAACTAACCCATGCCAACTCAAAATCTATGACTGTTTGAACAATCCTGTTTTCCATAAGTCTGTTCTATCAATTCTGTCGACTCTTATGGGTGACACTGTGAGACTAGCTCTTTCTCTTTCAAAGGGGCCTGGAATTTTAATAGATCTCATGGTCCTGAGGTGGGTTGGTATAATTTAATTTAATACAATCATAGGGTTAATTTGTATTATTTTATTGCTTAGTTAGCCATGAACAATGGTCTCCTTACAATTTGGTGGAAATTTCTCGGGCAATGTCATACCTATAGATATATCCTTAACTTTTAGGATGGGATAAATTAGTTGATTTAGTTCATGAAGATTAATTTGCAAGGTGCAAAGCTTGTGAATTTAGCCCTTGCTGTCTACATCTCTTTTATTTTGAGAGAGGAATCAGCAAACTTTGAAGATAAATCTAGTAATTCTCTTATTATAGCCTCTCACATCATTAAGCAGGTCAGACATATATATCCTTGAGGCATTCCATCTGAAATAAGTTATTCTTAATAGCTGCTCCATCTTTATTAATTTCTGGGGAGATTAATTAACTCTATGTTTCCCTTTTCTTTGAGTGTCTGATGTGGTTTTAGTCTCTATGAGACTGTCTTTCTAGTTTGTATGGGGTGGGAAAGATGTTTGTATTTGAACGATGCCTTTTCCTTTGGTTTTTTAATGAAATTTATTTAATTAAAAAAACTCAAAACATGTTCACTACTTCATCACAAAGGGTTTGATACGATCACCATTTGTGTAGAATTCCGATACAATTGATAAGTAGCTCATCATCTACACCACTTAGCCCTAAGGGGGAGAAATTATTGGGTAATCTGGGAGTACCACATAAAATTTACTCCCACTTTAAAGGAGTTGCAATTCTCAGGATGGATGGTGCACACACCAACTCATGTTCTCACTTGTTCTAATGTGTACTTAGAGCATGGGCCATTGATCCTGAGAAATGACAGCTCGTGTAAAGTGGAAGTAACTACTGAAAGGTACTCTGGGAGTACTTAATAATTTCTCCATCGAAGGGGTCTTTATTTTGACCATCTACAACAAAAATAGAGAGGATTTGTCTAGCCTGTCTGGGCTCAATTACCAGAGTCCATGAGCATAGTACATACTACGTAGGGTCTTAACGTGGACTTCGGTCATCGAGAAAGGTTAACTTTTTCAAAGAGAAACCCATGGATTGAGATGCGAGAAGAAATAGCCAAATTACAACTTTCATCTAGTAACTACGTAAGGAGACTCATATATTTATTACACTAGATAAATAAACCAACACTGAGAAATCAATGTTTATTTGTTGCAGTGTTGGAAAAGCTAAATCTTGTGTGTTTTTTTTCACCTTGAAACTATTGAAATTAACTACATAAATCACTTTGTGAGGGGCCCACTCTTTGGGATGGAAAGATTGGACAATATACCTCTAGCTGAGGAGAAATTTGTTGACACTATTCTAAGGGACTTGTTCCATTAGTGGGGCTTCTATGCAGTGAGTTATGATCGTAAAGAGTGTAAGGAGGGGGTGACTAGGTTTTTTTGTTGTTGTCACCACCTCCTTGGTTGTCAGCGTCTACCTACACTGCCGATCACCATTCTAATGCTGGATTTGTGTTCCTCTCTTCCTCCCATCTCTATTGAGATCTCACTCATGGGCACTCAGTGAAGTATTAGAAGCACACCTTGGTCAGTTATCTCTTGGAAAAGAGACTTTACTACAGTTGGGGTTTTAAGGGTCTTACCAAACCCAATCATCGACTAATGGCTATTCCCATATACGTATACACAATAGCTAGTATAAGTCCCATTCACACGAACAATCTACACAAATGATACACAAGTAATATAAAAATGGAAGTAGAATAGACAAAAAGCTTTACCCCATAGTTCTGCAATGCTTACCTCCATGAGCAACGATTGCAGATCAACTAAAATAAGAAAACTTGGTTATAAATAGTCTCTCTCTTCACCCTAAGAAAACCATTTGATATTCCCACAAAGAATAAGACAAAAACTCTCTCAAGCCTAAAATCTCTCACATTTTGTAAAAACAAAAACTCTTATATGCATATCCTGGATTGAGATTTATATAGTGGGAAAAGACGGTTTATAGATCAGTCCTTTGTGATAGCTTACAACAAACACAATTTGGAGTGATGATACATTCTGACAATCTCTATATTCATTTGAATTCTGAAAGTCGATTGGAAGAACCTGTACTTGCCTCCACCTAGATCCACGTACACCCATGTACTCTACCATGAATGCAACTTCCTCCACCTATGTCACTGAGTCTCATTATGGAAATGTTGTGGTTACTATTAGTGCTCAAGCTAGAAGACCCATTGAGTTTGAACATAACCTCAGCTTCTATCCAGGAACAACCTTAGCGAACATATATGCGTTGTTCTCCCTTGTATGGATTTTCTCAAATTTGATGATGCCCTCCTCCACCGGTGATTTCATATAGTGGTACATAATGCACTACAACAAAAAGTACTATTACTGATGTAATACAATGTCGCTAAAAATTACTATTTGCGATGAAAAAAATCATTAGAAAAAATAACTATTTGTGATTCTTAGAAACAAACATTGCAAATAAATAAGTTTTTAAAAAATAAAAAATTTAAAACTATTTACAATATTTTTTAAAAAGTACAATGTACGACACATGTAAAAATGCATCACAAATAGTCTTAAAATTTTTTTAATAGAAAATTTTTATTTTATTTGCAACGCTTTATTACAAGTGTTGCAAATAGTGCAACACATATAAAAAAGTGTCGCAAATAGTCTTAATTTTTTTTTAAAAATCTTCTTTTATTTGAGACGATTTGTTATAAATGTCGCAATTAGTTCTAATTTTTTTAAATATTATTTATTATTTTATTTTATTTAATATTTATTATTTGAACATATAATATATAATGAATTATATTAAAAAAATTAAATTTAAAAGATTCACAAATACATGATATTTTATTTAATATTTTAATATATAATAAATAAATAATTAATTAAATTAGATTCTCCTACTTTTTCCCTAATCCTCCTCTGAGTTGGAGCTCATGCTTACATGCTTGAAAGAGAGAAGAGAGACATGGAGAGAGAGAGAGAGAGAAAGAGGAGATGATAGAGACAGACAAGATGAGAGAGACAAGACGAGAGAGAGGATGAGAGATAGAAGAGAGAGAGAGACAGAGAGTGACAAGGGTGAGAGAGAGAGAGAGGAGAAAGAGCAGAGTGAGTGAAATGAGAGAGAGAAAATAGAGAGAGAGGAAATAGAGAGAGAAAGAGGAGAGAGAGAGAGAAAGCGATGAGAAAGATAGAGTAGACACAAATATAAGAAATTTGACATGGACCAAAATAGGGAGAGCGGGAGGGTTGTCAGACTCCGGTGGGAGAAGGTGGAAAGGGAAAGCCCATAGGAATTTAATTTTAATTTTTTATAATTTTTAATTATATATTATATTTTAAAAATAATAAAAATAAAATAAAATAAAAAGTATTAGCGACATTGTTCAAACAAACAAAATAGACTTAGGGTTTAGGAATTGCTTGTCTACCTCATTAGCAAAACATATTTGTGAAGGTAAAAGAGAGTGTACAAAATCCTAAGATAGTGCCCAACCCACCTAAGTCTATAGTGAAAGGAGGAAGGATATGTTCTTGCATTGTGGGTGTATGTGATATTTGTTACAGTGAGGCCCATGCTAGAAGAGAATGTCCTAAAAATTACCCTTTCAAACTGAGGTCAAAGAAGAATGAGAAGAAACACCCTGCGTCCTCTACCCCAAAGTTGTACCACCAAGTGTATGAGAAGAAGATGAAGAGAGTGTGGGTGAAGAAAGTTGATCTTCAAGCTTTAAATGATCAATTAGGTAAAGCAAGGAAGTCTACCTTAGGTTGTCTTAGGATTGGTTGTTAGGCAAGGCTAAGGAGTCTAAAATCTCACAGTAAAAATATTGTTTTTGTCCATGATCTGATTCTTTCAATCTTTTGGATGCATATGTTTTGTTTTTTATTTCATTTTGTTGTGTTTTCATGTCTTTTTATTCATAGGCTTTGAAGAAAAAATGTAATATGTAAAAAACATAAAAAAAATTATTAAAGCTTTTGTTTGCTTTACAATTGGCTATATTTTTATTTTAGATGAATTTTAGCTCTTGAGATATTTTGAGATTAATTTTCTTTTAAGCTAAAAAGTAACTTGATTAGTAGTCAAATATACCTTAACTAAAAGAAAGATACACCAAGGAGAGTGAATATCAATTTGATTTTTTTGCTTGATATTGCAATTCTTTAATTTCAAAAACTTGCACACATCATGTTGAGATTAAAATCACTTTTAAGTATGAACATCAATAGAAAATTCTTAAACATAAGTTGACTTATGAGTTTTGATTTTAGTAGAGTCTAAGTAATCAAATTAGAGGATCTTTGGCTAGCTTTCTATTTAAAATTTAAAGAAAATAAAATTCCATGTAATGTACTTCAACGTTTATAAGTCTTATGCACTTTAATATCTCTTTAGATGTTGGAATTGTCCTCATAAAGATGTTGAAAAAATCAATGTGAAGCATTGTATCATCCGGGATTTTTCTAAATTCCCGAAGTCGACTACGTGAAAATTAGGGTATTAGACCTTGAAATTTGAGCTTCGAAACACCACTAAAAATATGCAAATCGGAGTTTGGATGAGGGAGATACGACCGTTTGAAGTTAAGCATATTGCACAGGGCCTGTTTACCTGAATTGGATGTCCTAAACGTACTAAGAGTTGTGAGCCCTAAACATACTAGGAGTTGAGAGTCCTAAATATATTAGGAGTTGGGAGTCCTAAATGTAGTAAGAGTTGGGAGTCCTAAATGTAGTAGGAGTTGGGAGTCCTAAATGAACTAGGAATTGAACGTCCTAAATGAACTAAGAATTGGAAGTCTTAAATAAACTAGGAATTGAAAGAGGGAGAGAGTCCTAAAGGGACAAGGACTCCAAGCAAGAAGAGGACATAGTCAGAACTTTGCTGAGATGAGATAGCATGCGAGTAAAGGATTTTTAGCCAAAGTAGGAGTCCGAGGAGTGTTAGGAGTGGTGAAAAAAATTAGAGGGAACAACTATATATCTAGTTCGGTTAAGACTCTTTTGAGTATGTATGTAGGCTGGTTTCCTATTTATAATGCTGCAAGGATTGGGATTCCGAAATTGTAACTATAGTTGGGCGAGTCCTAGTGGTACTAGGCTTCCCAACCAATCCTCAATATAAAGGGGGAATCATGGCTAGTTGAGGGGAGGTGATTCAAACATTCAAAACTTGGAAATTTACAAGGGTCGAAAATTGGAGCTTTGGCCGTAGTTCTAGAGGATTGTTGGGCAGCAAACACTAAGTTGACATCTTGGAGGAGCTGCTGGGAGTACACTCAACCAAGGGGTGAACCATCCTCAGCGATTCAGCAAGCCTTGATGCAGTTTTCAGCCAGGGGTGGACTGGTTTGCAAGATAGTTGAGATGGTCTTGGATTTTTGCAAGTTCGACCTCTTCTTTCTCTCAGCAAGTATTTGTTGGATATGTCTTTCCACTAGAAAGTGAGTTATCTACCACTTTGGTTGGTTTGCCACAAGGTTCTGAGCTTGAGGTTTCATTGCCTACACATTCGATGACACATGACTTTAGACTATTTGATATGATTGCTCAGTATGATATGGAGTGCTATGAAGGAGCAAGTAGATTGAACAATGGCCAGATTGCTACAACTCCTAGCCCAAACTCACTAGGAGCTTGATTTACCTTCTTCCATTTTTGGGAGGATCATGGAGTTTTTGCATGTCCACACTCATGAAATGTTGCCTTATCCATACATCCTATGCCTGATCTTCATAGTGGTGTATGTGAGAGTGCCCAGGATAGAGCTTACTGTGACTGGGATGCGACCTATAGACCTTGGAGTGGTTCGACGGATGTTATCTCCCATCATGGTGATGATCATGAGCTTCAAGGAGCAAAGGATGCAGTAGAGGGAGTAGATGCAACATTAGATCCACCACCACCCACTGATGATGATAGTGACCATGGGTGAGTTTAGACAATTACAAGATGTTATGCTTCAACAAATTACTGCCCTTGATCACCTAATCAGATCTCACTTTCCATGAGCAAACAGTGAGGGGAAGCAAAGTGGACATGATGATGTAGCTGTGATGTGCTTGTTTATTTTTTATCACTTTTCATGTATTCCATTTGGTTAAAACTTGTTCAGTTTGATTATGTTTCATTGAGATAATGAGATGTATTGTCAAAATTGATTTTATTAAGGGATATGTGTTGGACATGTGTTAGTTTCATGGTTTAATTTACTTTCACATCTTTATAAGATGATTATAACTTGATGGAGCTATTATTGAGCATTTTTATTAATTATGTCTAACCTTTTGTATATTTATATCAAAAAGGTAGAGAAGTGATTAATGAAAATTAGAGTGCTTATCTTTATAATTGATTGGATAGTGTTATGCAAATCAATTTTATTTTAAGTGTGTAGGATAAGTATTGGTTTATACAAGGCATTTCAAGCTCAATTCTAAATTAATGAGTTTAAGTTCATTGAATCTTTGTAGTGTCAAGTTATTATGTATAATTTAAAATCTTTTTATTAATTATGAGTAGATGCAACATTAGATCCACCACCACCCACAGATGATGATAGTGACCATGGGTGAGTTTAGACGATTACAAGATGTTATGCTTCAACAAATTACTGCCCTTGATCACCTAATCAGATCTCACTTTCCATGAGCAAACAGTGAGGGGAAGCATAGTGGAGATGATGATGTAGCTGTGATGTGCTTGTTTATTTTTTATCACTTTTCATGTATTCCATTTGGTTAAAACTTGTTCAGTTTGATTATGTTTCATTGAGATAATGAGATGTATTGTCGAAATTGATTTTATTAAGGGATATGTGTTGGACATGTGTTAGTTTCATGGTTTAATTTACTTTCACATCTTTATAAGATGATTATAACTTGATGGAGCTATTATTGAGTATTTTTATTAATTATGTCTAACCTTTTGTATATTTATATCAAAAAGGCAGAGAAGTGATTAATGAAAATTAGAGTGCTTATCTTTATAATTGATTGGATAGTGTTATGCAAATCAATTTCATTTTAAGTGTGTAGGATAAGTATTGGTTTATACAAGACATTTCAAGCTCAATTCTAAATTAATGAGTTTAAGTTCATTGAATCTTTGTAGTGTCAAGTTATTATGTATAATTTAAAAGTAAATGTACTATGTCAAGAGTTGTAACTTTATTTATATTTTTAAATGTGCAGTGTTTTGACAAAAAATAGCCAAATGGGCATATTGTAAGAACATATGGTTATATGTCTAGTTTATTAGCTAATTTCTTTGTCAAAATTATGTCAATAAACCGTATGTATATAATGAGTTTTAGAATCTAATTTGAGGTTGTTGTGGTAGTTAGATTTGAAATTAACAAACTTGAAAAATAGGAGCAAACGTGCTCTTATTAATTAAGGTGAAAGGCTGAAGAATGTGATGGGTTTTGAAGCTTATCCAGATTACATTGGCATATATAAATCACGTAGAAAATGTTAAGAAGTGATTATTAAGGTTTTAGAAGGATTTAGGTTAAAAGGGCAAAAATATCAAAATACAGGTAGAATGATCAATCACTATAAACAATGAAGAGAAGAACAATCAATTTCCTATTGATTTAGCCCTGTACAAATTTAAGCCGAGAGTTATTGATCGATCACTCTTATAATTGATCAATCGATTGAAGAATTGTGCACATTAAAAATAGTAACCAATCGATCGTTGTTTATAACGATTGATCATTTCAAGGATAGATTATCCGAATTAAGACATTTAGATTTCAATTTTATTCCTTATTTAAGTACAAGTCTTAAACCGACTTAATGAGCTATATAATATAAAATCATAAAATTTTAGAGAGGAAAACCTAGAGGAAAAAATAGAGAGAGGATTTACACCTTTGCTTATTTTTTCTAAAGTAGAATTCACTTGAGCTTTGTATATAAGATCCATGGTGAATTGAAGACAATTTACAACTAAAGGAGACTATGCATAGAGTATTAAAAGAGGAGCTGCAATATGTCTTAAATGAAAGATTAAAAATTTTCATACAGCCAAAGTCAAGACAACAAGAGGTGCTTGTCGAATATTAGGAGACAAAGACAAGGTAATAAGGAGAAAGTTTCAAGTGGTTAAAGGTAAGACTTAAAGGCAAGCAACAACGATTTAAATAAGATGATCTTGTGTTATAGTCTAAACAAGGTTAGTGGTTTGCTTGTGTCCATGTAAGTCTTAGTTTCTAGTGCATTGATTTGGTTCTTGCTGTGATTTTTTACCCTAGTTGGGGTTTTCTATGTAAACTATTGTATTCATGTGTAGATTGATTGATTAATATTTCGAGAGTGAGATTAATTGAATATTAGTTTTTTTTTGTTTTCACTATAGAAATTTTTTTTGTACAACAAAGCTATATTTCATAGTCTCTATCTTCATTAAATAATCAGACTAGGGGCAATGTGGTCATTTATTAGGTTAATTAAATAGATATTAAACTCTTAGTCAGATGAAGCAAAGCCAATGACAAAGGTAGCGAAGTTGGCCACAGAGGCAGTGGAGTTGAAGACAGGGGTGGTGGAGACCATGGCAAAGGTAGTGGAGTAGAAGCCGAAGCTGCTAAAAAAGAGAAGCAATGTGTTGGCGAAGTTAAAAGGAAGAAACTAGGAAAAGTATATTTTAGACAAATTTGGAGGTTTACCTATGCTTAGGCTCATTAATTATATTACTGGGAAATATGAGGCATTTTGTGTCGTACAATGTATTTAAGGGACATTGCAAATTGCTCAATATATAGTCTCTCTCTTCTCCTTGAGAAACCCATTGATATTCCTACAAAGAAAAAGACAAAAATTCTCCCACATTTAACCCCTTCTCTCAATACAAAGCCTCCAACTTTTTTGCAAAAGCAAAAGCTCTCATATGCATAGTCTAGATTGAGATTTATATGTTGGTTTGTGATCAATGTGTGTAACATGCAACACCTGAGAAAAATAAAGTGCCTATAACTTACAATTGAGTTACAAGATTTATTTTCCCCTTTTTAAACAAAATAAACTTAGAATTTGTCTAATTCAATGTGCTTAATTCCTATATATTTGAATAAAAATTTGCAATCAAATCACCAAGTAAAACACACAAGAATGTTTACGTAAAAACCACATGATACTCTATCCAGATCAACTATGCATTATGTAAATTAAAGATTACAAAATTACCAATTACAAAGAACAAAAACTTTCTTCTTTTTCTTCACACGGTTTGTTCTCCACACAACTCTAATTTTTAATTAACTACTCTTTGTTTGTTTACTGGCAATAATTCTATCTTCTCCTCTTCTTTGTGCTATTTGAACAATATAGATTTTTCATCTCATTTGGAATGAATCTTCTTTCTCCTTAATATTCTCAGCAACAATCTTAATCAAACAACATGTCTCTCACATGTGTTTTTGTGCTCTCATCTCACCTCTAATCTTTCTTCTCATTAAGGTAGACAAAAACCACAACCTAGAAGATTAATTTTCTTTAAAAACCTTTAGAGCAACTCCATACTAGTTCTCTGAGTTTTATGAGCCTCCTCTGTCATGCCCCGGCGATGCCCGACTCGAGACGAACCTGGTCTAGGGGCCGGTCAAATGCGCGGGGGCGAATAGGGAAATTGAGAAACGGTTTAGCGGAAGACTTAACCCTAAATACAGACGACTTAACAGAATTACGGAGTACGCACATTCCTTTGAGCAAGAGTAAATAAGTAGAAAAGAAAGAGAGTCACTTAATTCAAAATAAACGACTAGTCTCAAACCCACATACTTAGTCAACCATAGCCCACCCTAGCTCTAAAACAAGTCTTAGACAACACAACTGTATAAAATAACATAAATCCAACAGAGAACCATTCACAAAGGTTCTAAACATAAAGCATAAACCAAGGAAAATAAATCACATAAGAGTCCCCATGATCACATCCAAGTCGTCTCCGATCTTTCCTCAAAGAGGAGATCCTATCCGTCTGCGTGTCGCACCACGCAGCCCCAAAGCAAAAACACAATAAAGAGGGGTAAGTTTAACAAAATCAGCAATGGTTTTTAATATAACTATCATCATCAGAAATATGATAGCATAACAATAAAATCATTCAGATCAAAGATTGACAAGATGTAACATTTTCTAATCACATATGCACATCACCTAAACTTGCATCATGGTGTCTAATCCACATAGTGCCATTTACCTCATAACAACCTGCATGAAGTGTATCTCTAACATACATATCAATCATGCTTCATCATCATATCTATCCTGCATGAGATGTATTTCTAACATATATATTCAATCATGCATCACATCATATCAACCTGCATGAAATGTATCTCTAACATACATATTCAATCATGCTTCAACATCATATCAATCCTGCATGAGATGTATCTCTAACATACATATTCAATCATGCATCACATCATATCAACCTACATGAAATATATCTCTAACATACATATCCAATCATGCATCACATCATATAAAGAATGCCTCCATCAAGGAGTAAACACAATCATTGCCGCAAGGCTGGACGTGGTCCAAATGTCCTAACTAGACACCTAGGGCATTGCCCGCTCAGGACACAGTCCGAATTCCATAAGAGAAACGAAGATGTAGGGGTAGTCAGCCCCTCTGCTCGCCAAGGATAATCCACACGGGAAATCCAAATCCCCCAAAGGGAACCTAGAGCAGGTCTACTCGCCAAGGACAATTTTTGGCCAAGAATGTCCAAATTCCACGTAGGGAACCTAGAGTAGGGTGTTCACCCAGGACATCTCTGCGGTGGGGAGAATCCAAATTCCCGCATTGGGAACCTAGAACATGTGGTAGCCAGTGCATGAAGGCATACCACTCTGGGTGCTTAGTGTCCAGATGTGACTATTCTCAATAATAAATCTCAACCGCAACAAGTATATGACTCGTCCTCATATAATCTCATCTTGACTCGACTCAACCAGGGGAGTGCACTCGTTCTACGAAGGAGCTCAAATCAAAACATGTTCTATCAAACCAATCATGTTTCGGTTAAGCCACGACCGATTAAATTGGCACACAATTAATCTCGATAAAGCCTCAATTGAAAATACATTTGCATCCACTTAACTAGACTCAACCCGCCTCAGAGTGTGCACGTAAAAATACTTCTATGTCAACTCTAGTCCTCACGTCCCTTACCATGAGTATTTGTGACGCCATAGAAGCAAATTTAACTAAGCACTAGTGCAACGAACCTTAAAGCTATCCATCGACATAATGCGTCCCATACCGCAAGTGTCTAATGGTTTCTCTTTGGCTGTTCCACATAGCCGATCAATTCCAGTTAACCAACGGTAAAACCTCAATTAGAAATACATTTTCATGATGCATGCAACATGGTACATACGTGGGCAAAGCATACATAAATTCTAATTCATTATAGGTGCTCTCATCAGCCCTTCATGCATAATTCATAATCATAATAGCAAACCTCATCATCATCATTAACCCCACATGTGTGTGTGTGCACATAGTAGAAGCACTTCACTCAATGCATATCAACATGCTTAAAATTAACTCACTACCACACTACACATGTGAATTAACATCTAATCATGAATTCCAACAGAAATCATAGAAGAAGAATCATTGAAATCATAACTCAAATCAAAGCTCAACCACAATGGCAAAACACATATAAGATCATTCACTTCATCCTTAAGCCATGATGTTCACTAACGTTTACACATCAATTAACCACAACTTAACATGACATATCAGTCCGCTAGTAGGCTGCAGCTCTATTAAAAATATACTTAACCATAGAGAATCAACCATTCATAACATTAAGATGACAATTATAACATCATACCTCCAATCATATGTCATTCTACATAACTCTAAATATATATATACCACAACTTCAAAACATCAATGGTATACCCTTCCAGTAGCTTAATATAGCTCAAAACACTCCACATAAACAAAAAAATGATATTTTGGAGTAGACACGCCAAAATAAGCAACGTACATAAAATGTTCAAACTCTACAGTGTAGCCGTTCGATCGGCTAAACAGGATATGCGCCAAAATTGCATTGTTGTCATTCGAATGCATGCATAGCCGTTCGAACGCCAACAAGGCAGATTCGACCTTCTTCTTCCTTTCGCATTTTCAAACCAAAAGTCCATTGATAAAACTCAAAATCACCATCTAACAACCTAAATGCCATTAAAAGTCCACCATAACTTCCAGAATGCTAATCCACATCATAACAAGATAAAACCCTATAAAATCGGGATTAAAGATTATCATTTACTAATCATGCCATTAAACACTAAATCAAGTAACTTCATTCAAAATAAACCACAAAATCAAGAGTTTTACCATAGGAAGACTGAAATTTCGAAAGTCCATTACCTTATCCCTTGATTAGGCTTGGATTTGATAGTCACCCTTCTTGAAAACCTTACATGGACATAGATTTTGAATTAAACTCCATTAAAACCGATTTAACATAGAAAACCCTAATTAAAAACTTAGATCTAGGGCTTGTTGAACATAAAAATCGGATTTTGAGAGCTAGGGTTTGTAGTAAAGATGCAAATTAGTAGTTTTGATGTTTAAAAATGAATCAAAACAAAGGAGAAATTGTAGATCTAAAAGGGATTAGGAGAAAAGCTAGGATTTGGTGTTTAATTAGAAAATGCTTACCTTAAACACCTTCTAATCCGGGCCTAATTGGGGATTGGGCTTAACCTCTCCTTCCCAACCTATTCCCAAAATGGGAAATGGCTCAGGTTTACCTTTTATAGTATGGTTTGGGTTGTGTAAGGGTAAATTATGGGGTATCAATAGAAAAATAGGCTAAAAATGGGTATTTTATAAATTTGAGCACTAATTAAATAAGAGAAAATTCTAAATTTTTTTGTATGAGCTTAAGTTGATGTCTGGGTTCATTTGACACAAAAACTCAAATTTCGACGGTGGGGCCCACAGAGGTCCTGCCAAAACCCTAATTTTTGGAAAAATAGTAAAAATTCAGAAAAATCCCAAAAATTCACATTTGATTCAAAATCACTTAAAACCAGTATCTGTAAAGTTGATTTTGATTAAAACTATGAGAAACACCATCTATCTTTGAAACCACCGAATAAATCAGAAAACGTGTTAACCTCACGATAATCGATAATTAAAGTGAAACGAAAACCAGTTTAAGATCAAAGATCTTACATCCTCTCTTAGTTTCCTCACGTTCCTAGCCCTTTTTATTGACTCCCCAAGTTTCAAAAGGAATGTCTTCAACTAGAAATGTAGCATCCACAGTTTTTGAACTATTTTTTTATAATATTTTGTGCTAAAAATTAAATGTGTTGAGTGGAGCTCTATGAGATGAGCATAATGACCCTAAAAATGCCTTAATCAGACATCAGAATCATAATTTATGGCCTCAGTAAGCATGTTACATGGGTAAGACTAATTAGTGTAAAATATATCTATTTGATAAGCCTTTTTTACCTTATTTACTAGTATGGTATTAAGTTAATTTAGGATTAATTATAGTTTATATTTATTAAGGTAGATATTAATATTTGAGTTTAATTATTTATTAATTTGGGTACTATTAGTAGTTTAGGTATGTATTTGAATTAAGTTGGGACTTTATTTATGTTCTACATGTCTAAAATGCAAAGTTTTTATGTTTTGTAGGTAAGGTGTGCTTATCGAGGCTCTTGGTCGAGGTTTGGAATCATTCAAAATGCTCTTAATACACTTTAAAATGATTTAAATAACTTTTTAGCACAAAATAGAAAATTGGACAAGAAAGAGCTTAATGAACAAAGTAGAAAACTGGACAAGAATATTGATTGTCCAGCGAACAAACTTAGCTTCCTAAACATAAACTAGACATGAAATTGAATAAAATTGTCCTAATTGTAGAAATAGTATAGCCGTTCAAATGGGCATCCAAGACATTCGAATGGGATAGGGTGCAATTTCTTATTTTAGGCAAGTTTTGAGTCTTTTTCCTATCAAACTTCCTCCTATGACTCTGATGCCTATATAAAGCCAAATGGGGCTCGAAATTGAGGAATTCTATTAGATTTTCTAAAGAGAAAAAGAGAGAAGAAGATGGAGTATTCAAAGCTGTTACTGAAGCTTCAAGAGCCTTCTTCTACCATTCAAGGTTAGATTTTTCTTTTACTTAGGAGTTGATGAAGCTATAGATAAGTTTTAGTTTCTTTTTCTTTTTAATTTAAATCTTAGTTGTGATTAATGACAATTATATGACAATGATTTCCTTTTTAATAGAAGATCTTTTCAAGTTTATTCAATTCTATCTTAATTTATTGTATTGTAGTTGATAGATTGATGTGGTTTTGAGATTTATATCGATTCTAATTTATGTGGTTTAGATGAGATGGTCATGTAATATTTTTAATGTTCATATGATTAACGAATTGGATGAGTTATATTAAGATTGGAAGAGTCATGCATATAGTTTAGTTTAGTGCATATGATTCGTGTTATTGTTGAAAATAGTTCATGTCATGGATTTAATTAATGATTCCTTCTAAAGTAATTCTGGCTTGTAGCGGAAAATACTTGTTCATATTTACACTAGATCTAGATTAAAGGTTAATAAATTATTTTAGTTCTATACTGGATTCGATTTCTTATGTAATTTTTATTATATTGATATCATCCTTTTAGTTTAGTTGCTTATTTTATTTATTTAATTTGAGGCTTAGTTCTTTTAGTTTTCAATCAATGAATTCATCACTTGGATTTAGTAATTAATTCATCTATACTTGAGGTTCGACAACCCATAAATACTTATCCCAATACAATTACCTTATACACTTGCAAAGGGTTAATTATAAACGATCAGGAACCCACTTGAAAAATGCAGGATAACCTACCCATGTGGGTCTAGGGCACGTCGATACGAACTCAACCGTACTCAGAATGCGAAATTCCAACTTCGGGGTAGGGAGATACATTGTTTGAATTATTTGAATTTAGGTTTTCAAATAAAGGCAAAAAAAAGGCTTGTGCTAGGCCGTGTGACGCACAGAACTCATGCGTCGGGCTCGCATGGTGCGTGGGAGGCCCACGATATGTTGAGCATGTTTAGTGTGCTACGTGGAGTGTGGAACCTCCTCACACATGTATAAATAGTGCAGAGGCATTTTGGTTTCCAAATTTTCAACTCCTACACTCCTCAAACTTCATTTTCTAATTTTAAGCCATTTTAAGTCGAATTTGGTGGTTCAAGTGGCGTTTCTACCTAAATTAAGCATGTTCTATGCAATGGGAGGCTTGTTGTAAGATTTTGACCACTCTAGAAGACAAAAATTCACTCTCCAAGTAAGCAATGCCTTGTTTCTCGCCTTCGAATTTGCGAAGAAGCTTAGGTAGTTGTACTTATTCTCTTTTAAGACATAAATACTTACATAGGTTGTCTTATGAAGTTTATATAGATAATTCTAGTTAACTACTTGAGTAATTTCCATGTATATTTTAAGATTGCCTCATACATTTGTTTTATCGAGTCTTTTATCTCTTGAAGTAAATTATGAATTATGCTATCTGATATATGTAATATATTGAAAATCTAGCTTTACCCTTATTTTAATTATACATGAGTACAATAGAATTGAAAGATGATTTTATGGAATTATTGCACTATCAAAAGGATTTGAAAAAATGCGTACAATCATGCCGACTGAGTTACTGGGATGAGATAGAGAAGGGGTAGATGTCTCGTTGAAACGAGCGACCAACCCTACATTTATAATCATTATCAGTAACATGGACATGACTTGTAGAGGCGAGGCTAGGAGTTTTCTTTGAAAGGTTGAACCTCGATGAGAGATGTTCTAAAAAAAAAACTCCCATTTGAGTTGGGGAATTTAAAAGCTATTTGATTGTCTGGAACTTAACGTGGTAGACGTACTGATCGTTTATAATTAAACCCTTTGCAAGTGTACAAGGTAATTGTACTAGGATAAGTATTTAAGGGTTGTCGAACCTCAGGGACGGATGAGTTATTACTAAATCTACAGAGGAATTTGCTGATTAAAAACTAAAACAAACTTAAATTAAGCAAAAGAAAGAAATCAAATAGTTTAAAAGCAAGAGATTAATTTAATAGAATTTACTTAGGAAATCGAATCCACTATAGAACCATAACAATTCCTTAACTTTTAATCTAAATCTAGTGTGAACATGAACAAGTATTCTCAGCTACAAGCTAGAATTACTTCAAAAAGAATCATTAATTAACTTCCATGGCATGAACTATCTTCGACAATAGCACGAATCATCTACACTAAACTAGCTATAGGCATGACCCGTCTAATCTTAGTATAACTCATCCAAGTCATTAATTATCTGAACATTAAAACTATTGTATGACCATCTCATCTAAATCACAGAAATTAGAATCGATGTAAATATCAAAACCATATCAATCTATCATCTACAAGACAATAAATCAACATAGACTTGAATAAACATTAAAAGCTCTTCCATTAAAAAGGAAATCCATATCATACAATTGTCATCATTCACAACTGAGATCTAAATTAAAAAGAAAATAAACTGAAACTTATCTATAGCTTCATCAACTCCTAAGTAAAAGAAAAGTCTAGCCTTCCATGGTAGAAGAAAGCACTTGAATCTCCATTAGAAGCTTTGAATTCTCTTCCATCTTCTTCTTCCTTTTTCTCCTCTTGAAATCTACTGGAATCCCCTAATTCTAAGCCAAATATGTCTTTTTATAGGCATAAGTTCCGTAGGAAGAAGTCCAATATGAAAAGGATTGGAATTTGGGTCAAACAAGGAAACTGCACGTTATGCCGATCGATCGCCCTGCATGCCCGATCGATCGGCTACACTGTATTTTCATCTGAATTCACGTTATCCCGATCGATCGCCATGCATTCCCGATCGATCGGATACAGTGTTTCTGTTTTCCTGGACTCTGTTCATTAAGCTTTCCTTCGTGTCCATATTAATTTCTAACTTGTTCATAACTCCGAAAAGTTGTCCAAATCACTTTAAAGCATGTGAAGACTATTTTCAAGCATTTCAAACATCGTCCAAGTATTTCGATAAGCGCACTTTACCTACAAAACATAAAATACCATACTTTAGACATGTAGAATATAATTAAAATTCTAACTTTATTTAAATACACATCTAAACTACTAATAACTATAAAATTATTAATAATTAAACTAAAATACTAATATTTATCTTAATCTAAATAAACTATAATTAACTCTAAATTAACCTAATCTATACTAGCAAATAAGGTAAAAAGGCATATAAAATAGATATAGATTTTATACTTATCAAATACCCCCAAACCTATATTTTGCTAGTCCTCGAGCAAAACAAAAATAAAATAAAACAACTAATCTAAAAAAAATAAAATAAATAAAAGCCACTTTCGTAGGGAATCACGATTGCATTTAGCATATGCAACAAGCCTTTAAACCCCTAGGTGTTCCTAGTTGGACGAGTTGTGTCTCGTGAGGGTTTGCAGTAATGATACCCACAAACATCAAAACCTAAGAAAAATAAAACAAACAAACAAGAAAACAAAAATTTGAAAAATAATTTTCTCTTAAAAACACATAACTATTTTTAAAAAAAACCAACCACAAATACTTGAAACAAGTAAACAATTAAGATCTGATCACTTTCAAGTAAGGAATAATCCATTCTATAACCCCATCTTAGAAATAATTGTGCAACTACATATATACATTTCAAAAACATAAAGTGTAGAAACTTTGTTGTCATACAATTTCATTCTTTATTAACAAGCATATCTTATGTGACCCATTAACCAAACTCATTAAAGTTCACTAACTAAAAAAATATAACAATGACAATCTTTCATCTTTAACACCTCATAATAAACCCTCATGTAATAGCCATCAAATTCAATTGAATTCAGGGAATAAGAGCATAATATACTTCAAAATATGACTTGTGCAATACTTAGTTCTATTAAGCTTTCTAAATAGTCCATGTAACAAGCGTTAGGCCAGTGTCCCTAATCCAGTTGGCTCAAGGCACTAGGTGTTGAAACACCCCTCAGGCTTAATAACTCGAACTATAAAGGCTACAGAACCAAGTAAGTCATAAAAGAATTTATCTCAACTTTTCACCTTTTGACGCGATCCCTTATACTTGCCTAGGCACAAGGTCCGGTTACTCAGTAAAAAGAGAAACAAACCTTTTTTTTTTTTTTTTTCATCATCAATTTTTTTTTCATTCAATCTATTTTTTTCAACTTTTTTTTTTCATCTCTTTTTTTTTTCATTTTTTTTTTCATTCATTTTTTTTTTCATACACACTTATCCCATTTTTTTTTAAATAAAAGCTAAGCATAAAAATCTATCATAAAATATTAAAAATTACTCAATTGCCAAGTTTTCAAAAATATATGCTTAGTTAAAGATATCCCACTAAGATTACAAGTAATAAATCATAAAATTATATTCCTACAAGTTTCATGTGTGTGAAATGTGATTTAAAAATATAAGCACAATTATCCAAGATAATGAAAATAAAATAGAAATTACTCACTTAATCATTTTCATCACTTAATTAATTACTTGAACTTTCTTCATGAAATTGATCTCTTTAAAAACAGACATATACTTTTAAAAGAAAATAAGCGATAAAACCCACTTAAAAGAAAATAAAATAAAAGAAAATACTCTAAAACATCCTAAAAGAAAAATAAAGAAAAATATCTTTCTACACCCCCAAACCTAAACTGAACATTGTCCTCAATGTTAAAGAAAATATATACTATAATGACAAGAATAAGTAAGAGAGGGAAAAGAAAGATATCACCTGAAAGCATAGCTAATCCACTAATCTGAAAAGTGAAGTACATAGGATTGGAGAAAAGAAATAAATATAAGTGATGAGCATTCCCCCAAACCTAAAGTATTAGATCTCATAAAAGAAGAAAAACTATAATGAGAAAGAAAAAAAAAACTGAGAAAATAAGTAAATAAAGCCTAAATGAAGCAAAGAAAATAAACAAAAGGAAAATAAATATATCTAAAACATGGGTTGCCTCCCAAGAAGCGCTAAGTTTATTGTCTTTAGCCAGACATTGCCAACATGCTCAAATATATCAGGGCGGCTGGTAGATATTAGCATTGGCTTTTCTCTTAAGTCTCCAAAAAGATGATGCAGAAAAATTAGAAGGCATGACTTGATTATGGGCAGATGCTACAAAAGATGGACCTCTATCATAAGCATCAAATCTAAAATTGTCTACCATAAAACATTCAACATTAGAGGTTGCAGGCAAATGGTTAGACACATCAAAAATATTTAGGTGTACTTTCATGTTCCCAAAAGTCATCTCCATTACCCCCGTCCTACAATTTATGCATGCATTAGCTGTGGCTAGAAAAGGACGACCTAGAATGATAGGAATCTGATATGTGGGGTTGGCACCGGTTTTCATATCTAAGACAATAAAATCAACAGGGAAAAAGAACCGGTCAACCTTCACTAAGACATCCTCAATCACTCCCCGAGGCTTACGCACAGAATGGTCAGCTAGCTGCAAGGTAACTGATGTAGGCTGTAATTCACCTAACCTTAGTTTCTCATACACCGAGTAAGGAAGTAAATTGACACTCGCACCAAGGTCAAGGAGGGCTCTATGGATGGAGTGATCACCTATGACACAAGAAATAGTGGGTACTCCAGGGTCCTTATACTTAGGTGGGGTGTCAAACTTTAAAAGAGAGCTAACTTGTTCGGTGAGAAAGACTTTCTTAGACACATGGGTCTTGGATTTACGCTTTTGAGTACATAGGTCTTTAAGGAACTTAGCATAAGTAGGGACTTGCTTAATGGCATCTAAGAGGGGGAGATTAATTTTGACTTGTTTAAAAGTCTCAAGAATATCATCCATCTTAGCTGTGCTCTTTCTAAATGGTGGGGCCATGTCAAGACACTGAGGAAAAGGTGCCCTAGGGATATAAGATCCCTCAGAAGTGGTCTTAGACTGTGGCTCTGAGGAAGGGGAAGGAGAGACTGACTCCTTTGAATTTGGTTCACTCTCTAACTGATAAGGCTCATTAGGGGCTGAATTGTCTAACCCTTCCTTTGTGGTACCCAAGGACTCCTCTCCAACCTGATTATTAATGTGTCGACCACTCCTAAGGGTAGTTATGGACTGAACTTGTTCATTAGAGGAATTGACTATCTCTACTCCACATTGACCTTTAGGGTTTTGTTGGGGCTGACTCGGCAATGTTCCTGTCTCTCTCTTATTGATAGCATTGGCTAGTTGTCCAATTTGGGCTTCTAACTTTGCTATAGATTGTGTGTGAGAGTGGAGGAGTTGGGATTGAGATTGAATGCCTTGCAGGGCACTCAAAACCTTTTCTTCAAAACTTGGACTCCTATTGGGTTGGACATACGGAGGTTGCACTTGAGGTTGGTGGATATGGGCTGGTGGGACTGGGAATGGGGGCCTAGGGGGTTGGTTACCCATAACCCCTTGGTTTTGTGTCCGCCAAGAAAAGTTAGGATGATTCCTCCACCCAGGGTTATATGTATTTGAAAATGGATTGTTCTCAGCCCTAGGGAAGGATTGGGTGGCATTCACATAGTCTTGGACAAACTCAGGAAATTGAGAGGCAGAGGGGCACTCAATGATAGTATGGGCTGGGCTAAGGCATATTGTGCATGCATCTTGAGTGAAGGGAGTGGGCTGATGGGTTGAAGTCATAAGGAGGTCCAGCTTCCTACTCAAAGTATCAACTTTGGAAGAGAGGTCTAATGGGTTTTTGACTTCATACAAGCCACCCCTAGAGGGGGCATTGTTTAAGGTAGATAATCCACTCTCACTTCTATTCAACGCAGCATGTTGAAGAGAATTTTCACTCAAGTCCTCAAAAAGTTTCCATGCCTCTTTTTCATTTTTTAGCAAAAAGGTACCCCCACAACTTGCATCAACAAGATGATGGTTTTGTTCAGTAAGACCCTCATAAAAACGTTGCACTAATTGCCACTTAGGGACAGCATGATGAGGACACCTCCTAAGAAGGTCCTTAAGTCTATCCCAACTCTCATGGAACTGTTCAGTGGGAAGTTGGGCAAAAGTGGTTATGGCCTTTCTCATTTGGTTGGTCTTACCTATGGGGAAATATTTTTTAAGGAACTCTTGTTGCATTTGGGCCCATGTTGTGATAGTGTTTGGCTCTAATGAGTGAAGCCATTCCTTAGCCTTATCTTTCAATGTGAAAGGAAAAAGGCGAAGTTTAACAGCCTCATCGGTTAAATTTGAGAGCTTAAAAGTTGTGCATAGTTCTAAAAAGTCATCTAGGTGCCTATACGGGTTTTCATTATTAAGCCCATAAAAGGATGGAAGCATTTGGATAACATTGGGCTTAATCTCATAATTTTGGGCAGCAACTGCTGGCAACCTAATGCATGAAGGAGAGGTGTACTCATTGGGAGTGTAATACTCCCTTAGAGCTTTAAGTGGTGCATCTACTAACTGATGTTCAGCCATTATGGGGCTAGAAGTAGTGTGGGAGGAGGAATTGATAGGTGAGTTTGGGGGTGTAGGGATGTAGGTCGAG
This sequence comes from Saururus chinensis, assembly GCA_035235625.1. Classification (NCBI taxonomy): domain Eukaryota; kingdom Viridiplantae; phylum Streptophyta; class Magnoliopsida; order Piperales; family Saururaceae; genus Saururus; species Saururus chinensis. The sequence continues at coordinate 30,324,314 of CP141142.1, forward strand.
GGCAACTCAGCTCTCCTAGATGTTCGCTCAGGCTCAGGGTTAAATGGCACTAATCGGGGGAGTAAGGAGCGACGACCACGCATACACCACAAACACACCACACAATTTTTAAATGTAAAACAAAAAAAGAATAACAAGAAAAAAAACTAACTAAAAATAAATCAAAATAAAGAGAGAAAAGGATCTTGCAAACTGAAAAGAAGCACTATGCTTGGGATGTCCACTTGTGGCCACAAGTGTAGAGAGCACGATCTTCAACTCCGCCTACAAGATCAAATTAAAAGAAGGTAAGAAACTAAAAATTAACCTAAAAACTAAAGTAAACTGAATCTAAATTAGATAGAATTATCCTAATACTAATTTAGTAACAAATCAACACCGTCCCCGGCAACGGCGCCAAAAACTTGATCGTTTATAATTAAACCCTTTGCAAGTGTACAAGGTAATTGTACTAGGATAAGTATTTAAGGGTTGTCGAACCTCAGGGACGGATGGGTTATTACTAAATCTACAGAGGAATTTGCTGATTAAAAACTAAAACAAACTTAAACTTAAATTAAGCAAAAGAAAGAAATCAAATAGTTTAAAAGCAAGAGATTAATTTAATAGAATTTACTTAGGAAATCGAATCCACTATAGAACCATAACAATTCCTTAACTTTTAATCTAAATCTAGTGTGAACATGAACAAGTATTCTCAGCTACAAGCTAGAATTACTTCAAAAAGAATCATTAATTAACTTCCATGGCATGAACTATCTTCGACAATAGCACGAATCATCTACACTAAACTAGCTATAGGCATGACCCGTCTAATCTTAGTATAACTCATCCAAGTCATTAATTATCTGAACATTAAAACTATTGTATAACCATCTCATCTAAATCACAGAAATTAGAATCGATGTAAATATCAAAACCATATCAATCTATCATCTACAAGACAATAAATCAACATAGACTTGAATAAACATTAAAAGCTCTTCCATTAAAAAGGAAATCCATATCATACAATTGTCATCATTCACAACTGAGATCTAAATTAAAAAGAAAATAAACTGAAACTTATCTATAGCTTCATCAACTCCTAAGTAAAAGAAAAGTCTAGCCTTCCATGGTAGAAGAAAGCACTTGAATCTCCATTAGAAGCTTTGAATTCTCTTCCATCTTCTTCTTCCTTTTTCTCCTCTTGAAATCTACTGGAATCCCCTAATTCTAAGCCAAATATGTCTTTTTATAGGCATAAGTTCCGTAGGAAGAAGTCCAATATGAAAAGGATTGGAATTTGGGTCAAACAAGGAAACTGCACGTTATGCCGATCGATCGCCCTGCATGCCCGATCGATCGGCTACACTGTATTTTCATCTGAATTCATGTTATCCCGATCGATCGCCATGCATTCCCGATCGATCGGATACAGTGTTTCTGTTTTCCTGGACTCTGTTCATTAAGCTTTCCTTCGTGTCCATATTAATTTCTAACTTGTTCATAACTCCGAAAAGTTGTCCAAATCACTTTAAAGCATGTGAAGACTATTTTCAAGCATTTCAAACATCGTCCAAGTATTTCGATAAGCGCACTTTACCTACAAAACATAAAATACCATACTTTAGACATGTAGAATATAATTAAAATTCTAACTTTATTTAAATACACATCTAAACTACTAATAACTACAAAATTATTAATAATTAAACTAAAATACTAATATTTATCTTAATCTAAATAAACTATAATTAACTCTAAATTAACCTAATCTATACTAGCAAATAAGGTAAAAAGGCATATAAAATAGATATAGATTTTATACTTATCACGTACCAATAGAGCTCCATGAATAGAGAGTGCACAGCTATAATCTAGTTTGGAATCAAATTCCTGGTATGCACGTTAGCCTGATGAGCCCTTAACGAAGGGCAAGACTCCTAATTAGCCCCTATAGAAGGTTATCTATCAAGGCTATGTGCACTATGGTTGAGAGTATCATGGGAAAACTCTCTGCTCTCTTAATCTTGGTGCCCCATGAGCACAGGTGGCTCTTCCCTCTACAAGCACAAAGTGCTTTACAGATATTCTGTTAGGAGTAAAAGGTCATTGCTTTGTACCCGTAGCAAACTCTTTAGGTTGGAATAGGTGTTTGGGATACTAATAGTAAGCCTTGAGAGCTTACTAACCATAGTATCATATTCAATATGTAGGGAGATGCCCTATGAGAGTTTTTGGGTGAGAGGCACACCCTGGTTTTTGAAAAGTATTATCTATTTACTTGATTGCGTGATTTTTTTGAATATGCACAAATTTAGTCACTAGTTCTTTCTTAGGGAATTATTTTCTAACCAAAGGTTTAGAATTTGATGTCCTAGCATCATTATCATTCAAATCTCTAGCCTTCACACATTTAGTGCATCCTAGGGAATTTGAGTTCCTATATCCCACATACCTTAAACCACTTTTATCACTTCCAAATTACCCAAAAGAGATAATTATATCTAGTTTCTCCTTGTCTTTAACAAACTCTTTCAATTTTGAATTAGAAGTTTTCAATTCCTCTTCCATTGTTTCAATTTTCTAAAGTAATTAAAGATTTTTGTTATCACACAAAGATTTTTCATGCATAAGTTGAGAATTTTTATGTTCTATATCACAAAATTTTGCTTTAATCACCTTTAATTCATCAAAACATGATTATTTCTAGCCACAAAAAGATTTGAAACAAATAGAGATAAGCTAAGCATGTTTTTAAATTTTATGGCTACTGAATGCACAATCAAACCTCAATAACACTAGAATAATCTCAGGAATACTCAAATATCCTTAGGCACCTCTTGTTGGTTTGTGATCAACGTGTGTGGCACACAAAAACCGAGAAAAATAAAGTGACTCTAACTCACAATCAAGTTACAAGATTTATCTTACCCTTTTTTAAAAAAATAAACATTGATTTTGTCTAATTCAACATGCCAAATTCTTATGTGTTCTAATGAAAATTTGCAATCAAATCATTAACCATAACACATGAATTTTTATGTGGAAATCGAACTAGAGAAAAACCATAGGACACTCTGTCTAACTCAACTATGCACTACATAAACTAATGATTAGAAAATTGCCGATTATAAAAAATAAAGATTTTTTTCTTCAAATGATTGCTTGTTCACACCACTTTAATTTTGAATCAACCACTCCTTGGTTGCTTACGAACAATAGTTGGATATTCTCCTCTTCTTTGTGCCTTTGATCAATGTAGATATTATATCTCCTCCTTTGAAATCAATCTTCTTCATCCTTAATCTTCTCAGTAACAATCTTCATCAAATTCCATGTCCCACATTATTTTTGTGCACTTATCTCATCTCTAATAACTCTTTTGTTTAAGATAGAAAAAAACCTCAACCTAGAAACTTATTTTATCTAAAAACCTTTAGAGCAACTTTACACAAGTTCTCTCTTACATTCTTCATGTTCCTAGCTTTTTTTATAGACTCCCAAAATCTCAAAAAGAATGTCTTTAATTAGGAATATAAATCGAACAGGAAAAGTTTAATTTGATAATTCTGCATTCTATTGATCAATGTTCCATAGGACAATCGATTGATCACTATTTCAATTAGGGTACAACATTTTTATCAATCAATCTATCGACTCTGCGGTCAATCAATAAACTCTTGACTTAATTGTACAAAGATTAATTTAAGTGTTGATTGATCTAATGAAGGGATTGATCTATCAATAATATTGCGAAGAGCTTTGCAACTGTTCAAGGCTGATCAGTGCAGTGATCAATTTACTTTTAACAAAAAAATAAATTTTTTATTCAAAAAAGCCTCCAACTCTCACAATTTTTTCTACAAAGGTCTCTTTTGCCTTAAATTATGTGGATGTGATGTGTGTGCATATTTTTACCTAACAAAATAGAAATTTGAGTATTGCTTTTTCTTCATCTTTAGAATTCGATATTTAGACTTAAATTAACTTAAAATTACACACATTCAGAACATCATTTTAATCATGGAAATAAGACAATATATGACATAAGGATTTTTTTTTTAATCTTTATCTTCAAACACGTGTATCTAATGGATTCGGATTTGTGCGTTCTTGGTATCATTGGATTCATATCGACGAGGCCTTCGATATTAGCCCACTTAAAATAGTATAACCTACTCTTTTCAAGTGAATCCCACCTATATTGCACGCTTCTTGAGGTCGTAACTTTCGGTCTTGGTCTCTGTTTCGTGCCTTATTTGATTCGTTGCGCTCATTTCTTTGAGCTTTACTCATATATAGAGGTTTTAACCTTTGAAACCCTCTAAGACTCATTAAAAGGTTATCTAATTATCTTTAACTCTATAGACTAAACGTAATTAGAAAAGTAGGGTGTTACAACTCCTGTAAGTACCACGTGGGAGTTCTCTCACTTTTCATGAGCAAGAGAAGTTGGAAATTCCGATTTGCATTAACGTGTGATGGTGCATGCACCATCCTTCCTTAAGACCAAATTCATCCCAGGTCCATGCATATTGGCGCTGAAGTGCTTCTTTTCTACATTAAATTCTAGGCACGGCCTAGGGAAGAATCACCACCACGGGCTCCAAAGGGTTGAAAGAACTTCGAAAGCTTGACCTCCACCCCAACACCCAAATGACCTAACCAGATGGATAGGCCATGCAGGTGAAGGCATAAATTTTTAGGCAGTTTCAAATCATTATTATGCAGTTACCAAAAATGAAATAATTTTTATATGAAATATAAAAAGTACATATTTTATTTTTATTTTTTAATACAAAAAATACGGCCGTTTTTATATACTCACTTAACAATAGATGCAATGGTCAGATATGCATCTCCCTTTTCAACTAGAGAAGCTCCTTCCACGGTTACAAAAAACAAGAAACAAGAGAGCAGCTCTTTCGACCACACTTCTCTTCCAGCTCAAGAGGTGGTATTTAATTGTATTAATGGTCTGGTGCATGTCCTCTCTTTCACGTGAGAAGACAAAGAATTAAGAAGCCTCTTGGGGTAGCCCAAGAGATCAGCCCAACCAAGCTGTAAGGCCTGCTCTGGAACAATTTGTTTTAATTAATGAACTCGTGATTCCTAGCAAAGCCGGTCTTAATTAACATCATTTAAAAGGGAGGGATCTAGAGCAGTGGAGGATGTCTGTCTCACCATGTCCACATCGACCATGCATGCCATGCCATTCAGCTGAGAGCTGACCATGCCTGCCCCTTTACCTTTCCCTCAAACAGAATCAACTGGCCCACTGTTAGGTGGTGCGTATGTTTAATAATGCGGCGCGACATACAAGGTACAAGCTATTGCACGAGATCTCAACTTAGGCTATTGTTTATTACCTTAGTTCTTATATTCATGTAGAAGTGTAGGCTAGACCAGAGTATGCAAAAATGTAATCCAATATTTATGTACAACTTGAGGATTATTCAGTTGAATAAAACCCAATTTCTGAATATAACTTGTATGAGTAACTAGAATTGGATATAAGAAAATGTTATAGCCCGCAGAGGCATAAGTACAAAAAATTAAAATTTGCGCGGATCGACGGTGCACAGATGCCTACATAGATCCAAACCCATCAACGGCTGGTGAACCTTCACTGTAGAATCAGGTAGCCTCTTCAACGCATTTGAATTCAAACACAGCAACTAATGGCTCGACCATCATATAAATTTTGTGTGCACGCAGACTTATTTCCTTGTAGAAAATGTATATGATAGAGTGCCCTATTGAAGTCTATTACAATTCATATTTGTTGGGTAGTGGTACAGTGGAAGGTGGGTGGCGGGTGGCCCTTGGGAGGAAAGGCGGCCGCCCTTCCTTCAACCACAACCAAGAGGAGAACGAGCAGATTGCCAATGCGCAAGGGGAGGGGGGGCAGTCCTTCCCTTCTTCTTCCACACTGAGGGGCATCAGCATGAAGAGAGGAGTGGAGAGGGGGACCATGTGGGAGAGAGGGATAGTGGGGGATAGTTAGGATTAGGGTGTCCCTAATCTTAATTAGTCTCATACACCTCCTCCTCTTGGGCCTTATGTGGTTGGGCCAAGCCCAATACCTGCTTAATGCACATAACTCATCATGAACTTCTGTAGCGTCTCCGACCAGGGTGTGGGCCCAACACATTGGGCCCGTGGAGACTTAACATACCACGCAGGTCCTTGCTCGTGGCAGGGTTGACCCCTTGTACACCACGCAGGTCCCAATATGCACATATGGCACTAAAAGGCCCCACCAAGGATTTTGTGATACCCTAATGCATGTCTATAACTAATGCATGATATATGTGTGTGCACTGGGAAGTGGACCCCACTTAGTAAACATAGAATGTGGGCAAGTGGCGTGACCACCCCCACTGAGCTTGTACCTTGTGGACTCTAATGGCTCACCCAAACCATTCTCAAGGCAGATCATATGGGCCAAATCCATACCTAGGTCCAACATCCCTCACTACGGGTGAAGGTTTCATGTGGACTTAACAACATCTAGTGCTAGTTTTGTTGTTGTCCTAGACTATGAGCATGTCAATGTAAGAACATAATTATCCTTATGTCATATATTGGTTTATTAACGTGATCAAAATAATGTCATTAATCTGTATTTTAAGTCAGTTTATATATGGTTTGAAGATGGAACGAAAGGAAGACTCAAATTCATATTTTTATCATGTAAAAGCGTACACATATATTACATTTACAAATTTTAGGGTAAAAGAGACTTTAGGTGAAAGGATGGTGAAGATTAAAAATTTTAATAGTAAAAAATAAGAAATAAGACAGAACGATCAATTGCTTTTGTGAACCTATCGATCGACAATTGAAATAGCACAGTTGAAAATGAAGCTAGGAATTAGCGATCGATCGGCTTGGGGAAATGACTAATTAATTGAAAAGTTGTGAAGAAAAATAGAAAGAGCGATCGATCGCCTTGTAGAAATAATCAATCGTTGGAGCAGAAGGTTACTTAATTTAAGATTTTTCAATTTGATATTGGATTTCAAATGGAGTCTTATTCATTTTAGGACTTGGGAGTTTATAAAAAAGGATTAGAACGCCATAGACGAAAAGAGAAGACTTAAAAAAACTAGAGAATTTGTGTGGAGTTGCTCTAATGGTGTTTTAAAAAAGTTATTTTCTAGATTGAGAAAATCTCAACCATAAATTAAAAAGAGTGATTAGAAATGAGATTAGTGTACAAAACACATGTAAGACATGGTGTTTACTGAAATTTTTTGCTGAAAAGATGAAGTGAATAGAAGATTCATTCCAAGGAGAAGAAAATTAAGCTATGACCGGTAAACAACTAAGGAGTGGTTGATTTAGAATTCAAGAGTGGCGTGAAAAACTAGCCATTTGATGAAAAAGTAGTCATTTGTTTATGTATTCAGTAATTTTGAAATCTTTAAGTTACATAGTGCATAGTTGATCTAGATAGTGTCCAATGGTTTTTCCTGGTTGGGTTTCTACATAAAAATTCTTGTGTGCTTTGTTTGCTTATTTAGTTGTGAAATTCTCTTTAGAATACATTGGAATTAAACACATTAAGTGGACCAAAGTCTATGCTTATTTTTTTTAAGGGGGGAGATAAATCTTGTAACTTAATTGCGAGTTAGAGACACTTTATTTTTCTCACACATACAGTTCATAAACCAACAATCAAATATATAGATATGTTCCTAAAGCCTTAGTAAATAGATCATCTAACGTCTGAGACATAGGAAGATGACTTACTGTCAAAATTTCCCTCTGTAGCATTTAGAAAATGTAATGATAATAAACTTAGCATCTGGGAATTTTTAGGTAATTTTTTAAATTTATTTAGCATTTTTGTTCTTTTTTTAAAATTATTTAATTAAAAAATTAGTATAGTTAGTTTTTTTATATACTAGGGGCTTTATTTTGGGTAAGGCTACCTAGGGGTGACACGGCCTGCCTAAGGGGGGTTATGGGCAATCACATAATACACGTTCCACTTTTAGAACATGGCGTCCCCACTCTCTTCCTCTATTTAAATTCTCCTCAAACAAACCCTAGCCTTCATAGCTTTAAAAAAAGTCATTAAGGATGAGGGCTTGGAGGTTCTAGTAGTCGGAATGGAGGGTTTGTCACCTGAAAAGGGAGGCGAGGAGGAGGAGCATACACAAAGACACCACGGGGGAAAAGATACGATCCTTATATATAATCTCCAAATATGAAATTTTTTTTAATATAAATACATAATTATTACATCTTTCTATAAAATTTTAATGGGAAAAGGGATCGAATTATGTTCCTTGTACGAGGTTACTGAGTTCGAGTTCGAGCTCTATGGTTTGCCGGTGAGTAATGGTATAATATGATGTTGTGTATTTACAAAAGTGCACAAGCATGGCTCGGCCAGTCACTGGCCGATGCTGAGGGAGGGATATTTCTCCGTCACAGCAAGGCCCGGGTGTGTATTGGAATCGCCCTTGGCTTCCAGGGTCGACTTGCCCTGTTCGTGGCAGCAGAGAAACGGAAAGAAACCTCTGCTGCCGTTCGTTTCAAACTTGCTGCAACGGCGAAAAGTATGACGAGGCCAACGAACCAAGTTGGAGGACTAACGGGAGAAGTCTTGTAAACGTCGAAGCTGTTCGTCCGAAGCTTTGACTCGCCGGCAGGAGAGTCTCTGTTTTACCGTCCAGTAGAAACAGAAGCGTCTCTGTTTCACTGTTGGTGCACACAGAAGGGGTCAGCCGGTGGAGTTGGAAGGTTTAAAAATTATTTTTGGATCCGTGGTGATGCAAGGAGGGTGGAAACGGATATTTTTCCGGAATCCTTGGGCTGCCGGACGAGCAACAAACCACCACTCTTCTCCTCCCTGCGCGTGGAATGGGAGCGGGGCAGAGAGGTTGGGGGTGGCGCCTGGCGTCTTACTCCATCCAGGAAGGCTGAGGAGTAGGTGGCGAAGAAATTCCGGCACGACCAGTACGCCGGACCGGCGGCGGTGCTCCCGGTGCACCTCTCCCACACTCCCTCTGCGTGTTTCTGGGAGAAGAAGAGGGCTCACGGGGAAGACGACCCGTGAGGTAAAAAGTAGGCCGGCCCAAGGCCATTTCTCCTGAGCCGGCTCGGTTCAGAGGATTTTTGGGCCGGTTTAGGCCTATTTTATTTCTATTTTAATATTAAAAAAATGAGTTATATATATATATATATATATATATATATATATATATATATATATATATATATATATATATATATATATATATATATATGATGATGATGATGATGATGAACATTAACAAATAATTGGTTAAAACCTTGCAATGGGATGAGGAGGGATTTTAATTGAATAATAGTACCCGCACTAATATATAAACCGTAGTATTTTACCTTCGGGGCTGATTATGGGTTAATTAACTAGGTGAGAACATATGCATTCCTTTGGAATGAACGTGCATCCCAATTAAATTATTTGGATTGTGCTTTGACTTTGTAGAATCCTTGAGCCATGGAGCCTTGGGTTCCTTAGAGTTTAAACTAAACAGTCTGCAAAGACTTATTTTTCCTAGAGTTGGGAAATAGTGAAAATTGCGATACGCTTCTTCAACGCCACGATGGTTTGGGTATTGACTAGAGGGTTTTTACCATAGGTCTCCCGCAGGTCTTCCTAGGACCATATAGTATGTACAAAACGCGGAGTTGCATGAGCATCATGGAAGACTTGTGCTTCTCGCCAATCTGTGTCCATGAGCACAGTTATGATCCATTTCTCCAGATTCGTGGCAGGCTATTAAGAGCCTTGGGGTTTTAGGTCAAGCTGCTATTACGCAGTCTACTCCAAAGCAAGAGTTTGGTATTCAGAGTTGTTGCATAGATCAACCTTTGCATCAGTTTTAATTATTTTGATAGTTTAGTCTATGATATTGAGACTGTATTGTATTTAAGGCTTTTAACACGGTGAGAACGGGTTGAGGGCTTGGTTATAATAGAGCTAGATAACATTAGAATAATTATCAATGACTTATGAATAATAATTAAAAACCAAGGCTTAGTCCCTCAATGGGTTTTATAAACTTGTTTGATCCTATTTAGTATAAGTGGGTATACTCATGCATCCCCATGATACAGGTACCTCAGAGGAGTAGCAAAGTAGCGGAGTAGCTGGGTTCGTGGAGCGGAGACTCACTACTTCAGAGTAGGATTTGCTTTGTTTTATTAGATTGTAATAAGGCGAGAGTTGCCATTACATACTTTATTTGTTATTTTCAATTGGTTATTAGATTTTGCACATGGATGAGACCTGTCTCTTTATTTAATGAATTTGATCGATAATTATTGTATTCATGGCTTAATATTACCATTATGTTGGAAAACAACAGTCACGGATTGGGGTTTAATTTAGTCGTTGTTTGCATGATTTGATTTGAGTAAAAGAAAAAAAGAATTACTTGATTTTTTCACTACATTTATTTTCAAAATGTTATTTAGAAAACCCCGGCTGTGACAACTTCAATGTTCTTACTCCTATCAATGATCTTTCCATTTCTCATGCTTGACATTGTCACCAGTTTGTCACAATAAATCTAGATAGGAGCATCAGCCCAATCTCTACTCCCAACCTAGCTAGAAACTCCTTAATCTAGAATGCCTTGGAAGCTGTTAAAGTGCATGCATAGAATTCAACATCCATGGTGGATTTGTAAGCATTTTTCAACCATGCATCTTGTTATCTGGCAGATCCCCTAGGAAGTCTGATTCACTATACCCAGTCAAAGACAGGTTCTTTGCCTAATAAGTGACTTGTATACCCTTTGATCCTAATAGGTACCTGACCACACTCTTCTCTGCTTGCCAGTGTTGCATTCTAGGTTTCGATTGGTATCTACTGAACAAGCCTACTACAAAGCTCAAATCAAGATGGGTATATGTCATGGCTTACATTAAGCTACCAATGGTTATGGGTATGACATTGACTCCAACTTTAGTCAATCCTCATTACATGAAGGTGTCATCTTTTTTTATAATACTGTTCCCTTATAGATTGGAGATTTTGTGGTCGTCCAACTAATGACACCAAAGTGTTATATAGCACTTTCTATATGTACTTCCTATGAGTATATCATCCTTCTTCCCTTTCTATCCCTAACAATCTTCATCTCTATGATGTAAGGGGCATCACCCATGTGTTTCTTTTCCAACTAGGTCTTTAGCTACTCTTTTAGACTCACTAACATACTTTTGTCATTTTCCATCAAGAGAATGTCATCCACATAAAGTGATAATATCATATATCAACTTTCATCCCTGAAGTTGTACACATAGTGATAATTAGCAACAAACCCATATCCACTAATCACCTTGTAAAAAGTAAAGTACTATTGTCTGAGACATTCTATTAGTACATATAGTGATTTTACAAATTTCCACACCTTATGTTCCTTTTCAGGAACATAAACCCCTAATGTTCATCCATATAAATCTCATTCATTCAAATTTTTATTTAGAAAGGCAATCTTCCATTTGGTGCAACTCCAAATCTTAGTATACAACTATAACAAAGAGACATCTAATGGCTGTAAACCAAGAAACCGGTCAATATGTCTCTTAATAATCCACACCACTCACTTGGGTAAATCCCTTACCCACAAGTTTCACCTTGTACTTGTATATTAACCTAACATCCTTAAGATTAATCTTGAAGATCCATTTACATCAAATGGGCTTTCTCCCATTAGGCAAGTCTACTATTTCTCACACCTTATTCACCAAGATGTAATCCATTTATTCCTTAACAACTACCTGTCATTCATTATGAGGAGTCAGGATTGTTCATAGCATGCTCAAAACTTCCTTGATTATCTAAATTAGGTTCATTTGATGCTCTCTCACTGGTCTTTGTGAATTATTTGTCTCTCTCAAATCAGATCCTAATACTTCCTCAAAAGATAGTGAAGATTTTTTCTCTTTATCAATTTCAAATTACTCCACTCTTTTATCAAGTACTTTAGACCATAAATCCTATTCAAGGAGATAAGCATCCCTAGACCCAAATATGCCCATTGTCCCATCATAATTATTAACCACAAACATGTACCTCTTAGAGTAATCACAGTACCTAATAAAATGGAACTTTATTGTTTTGGGGACCAGTTTGGACCTTAACTAGCCATACAACTTTACATATGCCCTAGACCCCCCACAGTCTAATATGTCCCAAGTTTGGACATTGATCCATCAATAACTCATAAGGTGTCCAATTGACTACCTTAGTGGGCACACGGTTCAAGATGTAGACAAATTGTGTGTAGTGTTTTACCCCAAAATCTAGTCCCTAATTATGAGTAACATAACATGAACCTAACCATGTCCATAAGAGTATTATTCCATATCATAGTCATTTTATTATGCTATGATTGTAGGGAAGAGTATATTGATGTATTATCCCTAGGTTGATACAATATACTTAAATTGATCATAGGTGTATTCACCTCCTTTATCAATCATAGAGATTTTAATCTTGCTAACTACGCATCGATGCATGTTAGTGTTAGTATTGTCATATCTACAATCACATCATCTTCATCTAAATTAGGTTCATCTACAGTCACATCATCTTCTGCTATCATAGCATAGAAGTTCCTTAATAGACTTAAAGGTTGATGCTCTCTCACTGGTCTTTGTGAATTATTTGTCTCTCTCGAATCAGATCCTAATACTTCCTCAAAAGATAGTGAAGATTTATTCTCTTTCTCAATTTCAAATAACATCACTCTTTTATCAAGTACTTTAGACCATAAATCCTATTCAAGGAGATAAGCATCCCTAGACTCAAATACGCCCATTGTCCCATCATAATAATTAACCACAAACATGTACCTATTAGAGTAATCACAGTATCCAACAAAATTGCACTTTATTGTTTTTGGGTCCAATTTGGACCTTAGCTAGTCAGGCAACTTTACATATGCCTTAGACCGCCAGAGTCTAATATGTCCCAAGTCTGGATGTTGATCTATCAATAGTTATTGGGTATTGTGCCCAAGTCTGTGACTTTATTGTTCAAGATGTAGACAAGTTGTGTGTTAATGACAAAGGCTCGAGTGGGAAAGACTAAAACATTAACTAACCAACAAACATATAACCATAACTAATAAGGCAACACAAAAGCCTAGATGGCATACACCTAATAACCCATCCATGAAACTAGACATCAAACTCCAACTTTACAAGAACACACCAAAGATTAGCCAAATGTCGATTAGTTAACTGAGCTCTAGAGCCACTCGACAGTGGCCCAAGCATTAGGGAAAAACTCCAAGAGGAAGACCTAATCAGCAATACATACTTATCTTCGAATGCCGCTAGGAGAGAAAAACCACTACCACCTCGAGCTGACAAACCACTGTCACCTCAGACAAATAAACCACCCATGTCACATAAGCCATGGACCATCGAATCCCTAGACCTCTACCCATTTGCTGGAGCAGATGGGGTGTGCCCAATAGGAACATAGACTGCCAAAAACTTGCCATCACCAACAAAGGATCAGCCCCCATCAGCATCAAGATACCATCAAACTCCAACACCAAAATCCAAATAACATAAATACTAGATCCCAACATTAGGATAGGATGCACAGACTTTCATAAATTAGATTGATCAAATTGCCAATCCTAGACTCCCTCCCTTGCTTAAACAATTGGGGACAATTTTTCATGCTCCCCTTTGACAATGAGCCCAACATAAGGAACTTATGTGAGCCCTTGATATTTGAGATCAATGGCGCACACGCTAGCGTACATTAGCGTCAATACAATTAATACTAATATACACTACTATGTGTACTATCAATCTCATATATGAAACAGTCTTATGATACCTTATGCTAAGCTCATTGTCATAGTGGACCATTAAAAACGCTTCCAAATAATTAATTACCTCCAGGCTTTGCAGTGAGATAAATAGCTTTTGTTGCAGCTAGGAATTCTGCTTCAAGTGGCCCCAATAGTGCTTGCTGATGACAACTTTTTTCCCATAGGGCTTGCCGATGACAGCTCCAACAATACAGAACCCGACCTGACCTAACATATCCCGAATACAAACGCCTAGATCTGCACTGCTAGATGGTGAAAAAGTGCACCATCGTAATTTACGTGGATTAAAGGCTTGGCATAATGCATTCCCCTCCCCCCACCCCTCCCCACCCAATGGCTACTGCAACTGGGCAGAATGCCATAGAAATCAAATATGCTAGTGCCCTGGGAAATCAATAGCGCACACAAGTCTCCGTACCGATGCATGGGCAGCATAGAAGAGACACAATGTACATATACTATCACTTGCCCGAAAAAGAGAGAGAACAGCTTGCTCACGTAAAATGAATGAGGGCGGGCAAGACGTCTCTTTCAACACCAAATTTAATTAGAAAAGTACTTTTTGAACCAACTCCGTAAACATAGCCCATTACCAACTTACATATATATGATACTTAAAATGGTAGTTGTATATTATATTTTAAAAACTGACTCGACCTGGCCAATAATTTGGGTATAAAAACCCCGTTTCACTTGACTTGGTCGGCTTTTTGAGTTGTATCAGTTCTCGGTTAAATCCAGATTTAGCCGGTTTAACCAGATTTATACCCCTATTGACCCAAAAACTTACACCTAATCACTAATTTAAGTTGGTGGCCGAGTCAATTTTAAAAATATTTGCTATATATATGTAGTGAGCTACACCCTATGTACCAATATGACACATCTATCCATTGATTACCAACTTGGTGAAAGAGTTTTTTATGATCCCCTCTCACAATGAGCCTAACATAAAGAACACATATGAACCCTTAATATTTTAGATCAATAGTACATATATTGGTGCATGTTAGTATTAATATTCACTCACTCCTAATGTGATCTGAATAAGCTTCAAAACCCTTCTCATTCTTCAGTCTTCTAACTGGATCAATAAGAACACATCTATTTATGTTTTTCATATCTGTCAATTTCCACATTTGACTTGGCCACAACAACTTCAAATCAGATTTTAAGACTCATTACATACACAAGGTTTCTTGACTCTCTCCTCTCTCTTTTCTCTTCTTTCTCTCTCTTCTTTCTCTTCTCTCCCTCTTCTCTTTCTCTTCTCTCTCCTCTTCTCTCTCCCTATCTCTATCTCCTCTTTCTCTCCTCTCTCCTCTCTCCCCTCTTTCTCTCTCTCTTCTCTTCTCTCTCCTCTATCTCTCTTCTCTCTCTCCACTATTTATCTCTTCTCTCTGTCTCTCCTCACGCCTCTATCTCATCATTCTCTCTCTCCTCTTTATCTCCCTTCTCACTCTTTTCTCTTTCTCTTCTCTCTCCTCTCTTCTCTCTCTCCTTGTCTCTCTTTCCTCTCTTCTCTCTCTCTAATCTCTCTCTTTCCTCTTTCTCTCTCCTCTTTGTCTCATCTCTTCCTCTTCTCTCTCCTCTCTTCTTTCTCTCTCTTCTCTCTCCTCTTTCTCTCTCCTTGATCTCTTTCTCCTCTCCTCTTTGTCTCTCTCTCTCTTCTCTCTCTCCATTTTTTCTCCCTTCTCTCTCTCCCCTCTTTCCCTCTCTTCTATTTCTCTTTCTCTCTCTCTCTCTCTGTCATGACCTAGATTTTTAAAAACCTTTTTAAATAAATGACATGCAATAAATCACGATAAATTTTTTCTTCTTAAATACAAAATAAATCAATCAACTAAAATATCCATGTCGTGATAATTAGGGTTCACAAATATAAATATCAAAATATATGATATTATTACATGTGTTAAAATTCGATAAATAGCAAGTTAACCCTCTAAGTACAAGTCTGCCATCTATCCGAAGATAAATAACCAAGTAAAGTTTGGCTCTCATGCCAGTAATTACAATTACTTACAAAATTATGTAAGTAAGAAACTAGATCCCACTACTGCAATGTCGTTCTCAATCGCTCACTGATATTCTGATCTCGCTACGTCCTCGTCTAAAGAACCTATAACCAGACAAGACCAAACAACGACCAAGCATCTCCTCCCCTTGGACGAGCGTTTCCAAAAGAACAAAAGTATTAATTAATATTTTTTAGATCAGGCCAACATCACCCAATGTTAGTTGCCTACGTACTCTATACAACATCTCCAATGTTTTCAACAAGATCAAATCCAGATGTAGTTCTGCCAAAAAAACTACAGTATCCTAAAAAGCATAACATTACACATGCATTGCTTAAGTATTTTTAACCAACCTACATTTTATGCAAGTCCTTTAATCGTTCCACTTTTTTTTAATTACATAAGCAATAATAAACAATCTTATTAATTATCTCTCGAACCATTGTTCGATAATTAATATCCTTGTATAATCTCAAATACAAACAGACACATCAGATGTCAACCTAAGTGACAAAGAATACACTCACCATAGACCACCCTCAAAGGTAAATCCATGATGAAACCCTGGAATCCACTAGGAAGTGTCATCTCCCAACCTAGCCCGTAAGGACCTAATTGAAGTGGAAGGGCATGACCCACAACTGCACTTTAACAGATGTGGCAAAAGATGCCAACCAAGCAGGATGTGAGTAACTCTAACTGCATGTACACTAAATGATCCTCAATAGATCGGTGTGAGCCTAGCTCAAGCAACACCCCCTCCAACAGGGAGGTGCAACTTCACGATCAAATCAATAGCTCTTCAATAGAGCAAAGACTTAGAAACACCATTCTGAAACCCTGTCTTGCTCATCAACAATCAAGGATTCTGAATGATTATCCCAAACCTTATCAGTCCCTTCTAGACTAGGGTTTAAAACTCGAAACTGCCATTGGTTCATTAACTAAGACAAACTGTTAGGTCAAAGGCCTTGTTCACTATATGAACTAGTCCAAAACCCCTCTAAGGGTATTTTAGTCTTTATCTTGATTAGGTGTTCTTGCCCAATCCAAAGTCATCTAACCCCCTTGATTAATTTTTCATTCATCTTAAGCTAATGATAAATTTCTATCACGACATCAATAGCCAACTTTAAAATAAGGAACAACATAAATAATGCGGACCCACACAGGTCCAAGCAGATCGTAATATCAATAATCACATTCAATAATGGTATTAGAAGTGTTTGCGCTCATGTGCCCTAACCCTCCTTGGGTTAGCTGATTAAACTTTTATAAAAATGAGTCATAATGCACCTAAGGGCATTGAGGTAATTATCCCACATTAGACATGGTTCTCTCTGTTCTTGGGTAAGTTTTTTACCACTCAAAAAGTTTCAGTATCACATTGGCCCATTAATTCCATTCACGCAAATGCTATCCAGTTCACTCATAGGGGTATTTCTATCCTTTTGTTTAGGGACTCCCTGAACCCTAATAGATCTAAAACTAATCCCAAGGGTACTCCTTGATGTTATGGAACTGAGGTAATTTTCTAGCCATTTAACGGGGTTGTAAACCCCTTGAATTGACCCCGGTTCAATTAATAGTTTTACCTTAATCCGAGGGGTAAAATAGTTAATTGTCTACTTAGTGGGATTTTTATCCCAAGGGTACTCCTTGATGTTATGGAACTGAGGTAATTTTCTAGCCATTGAACGGGGTTGTAAACCCCTTGAATTGACCCCGGTTCAATTAATAGTTTTACCTTAATCCGAGGGGTAAAATAGTTAATTGTCTACTTAGTGGGATTTTTCCTTAACTTGTGGCTCGGTCTAAATTTAGGATACATATACTCTCATTGATATTTTTCTTAATTTTAAATCACCTCATAGGCCCTAAACCGTAGACCCTAAATCTAGTCATTAATCATTATTCTACGCTTCAACTCACAAGTATAAATTGGTCATTTCAATGCCTTTGGAATTTTTCTTAGTCTGAAACTTATTCAAGGTACTCAACATCACCTCACGGTCATTCATAATTTTTTTAAAAAATTTCTAACTACTTTAACTCATTGAACCAGACCCGGAACTGGACCGGGTTACTCAACCCGGTCCAAGGCATGACGACCCACACGTGGGTTGTCTTCCCTGCAGCTGGCCAGAGGACAGAAGGCCTCTGACTACCATGGCAGAGCGAGGCCTTGGGCCTGGTCGGACTGCCTGTGCGTGGTGGAACAAATGCCCCTGGCCTTGCCGTTGTTCAGGGCCAAAGGTCTCTTTTGTTTTTTCTTTCCGCAATCTGTTTGAGGTGCTACGATGGCTAGCGATGGGCTGGGCTCGACCGGGATCGCCTTCGTTTGGCAATCCTGAGAACCCCAGTCCCACCTTCGTCCAGTGACAACGCCGCACTCCTCTGGGGACACAATTTGTTTTTTTACAGATGATTAAGTGCCCGCTGCCGCGGCTAGGGTCCCAGGGCTAGCGTGGCCCCCCAACTTCAACGGGTCAGGCGATCGGGCTGTCAGCCGGTGCCTGGCCAATATCTGGCCCGGAGTCGGCCAACAAGTTTTAAATAAAACACACTAAATGCTCAACAAAATTAAATAAACAGTTATTACAGAAATCACTGTTCATATAAATTATAAATATAATTTACATTCTAATTTACTTAATGAATCTCTGTTAATCTCGACTCTAAGTCCTACCTTAATGGCCGAGTTGTCATCGATCCACCGCCGCCAGAGCCTCGCCGTCCACCACCTTCTCTCCTCCCTTATGGGTAAAAAATTCTCCCCTTTCACCACCTCCAAGCTCCAGTAATTGTGCCCTAGCGTTAGCATCCATTTTATAAGCATGAGGATTAGCATTCTTAATCCCTTTAGAAATTGGGTCAAACCTCCTCACTTAAGTAACCTAATTAGGCCTCTAAAAATTAGTTTTATCACATTAATTAATCATGCCCACAAAATGAACTCATCTCTTCAACACCTAGCCTCTTTATTATATCCTTTTCCCTTTTTGAACAAGGGCTTCTTGTTGGAAATGACAAAAAAAATAGCCTATGTCCACAAATGTGTCCGTCCATCTTTGGATAGTCCAACTGACAAAGGAGTCTATATATATATATATATATCTATCAGCACAACCCAGGTTTTATAATCCGTTTCAATGTCTAGCAATCAATATGGGGATTTTTTTTAGATAAATCATGACTCAAAAGTGCCCCGTAATGTGATAGTTGTTTTCTTTCATTTTCACAACAATAAAAAAACATCATTAATAATTTAGTGAAGATCCAGTCTATGTACCCAGTCTCCCACATTAATAGCTCCACTTAGCTATTAGAATGGGATGGAAGGAGTAAAAGTACAACAACTAGAAAAGGAAATCATTTTGACAATTAGCCTGGACCTCTTGTCCTTATTATCACAATTTTAATGGTAGAAGAAATCCTAATGGTCAACTATTACGCACTACGCATCCTTAGCAACTCAATACACGGATGTTTGAGCATATCGTCAAATGTTTTTAATTAAAATCTTGATCTATTATCAGAAACTTTTCCTATTCTTAGTATATTATGTATTTATGACTATCTATAGTTTGTACGACTCTTCAATTCAACCCACATGCAAAGGTCCTAAAACTATAATTGTAATCATATTATGATCTTAAAAAAGGAGAAGGGCCTAGTACCTTAGAATTTTTTTATTTTTGACACTTTTACAAATTTAATATTAATTCCAAAATTACCTAAATTAACTGTTAAACATTTCTTTTGGCAGTTTGGTGTCCCTTGCTTCGCCGTCGCTGAGTGATTAACCATTACCTTTTAACTTCTACCTGCTGTATGAAGTTTGATTGTAGCTGACTGAGCAACGATCCAATCTTTAGCCCCTGAGTAAAGATATGTTGTTGAGTTTCGATTGTCCCAGATCTTCCTCTTATTTTTTTAATAGAAAGGTCAGGAAGATGCAATCAGGTCACATATGTTTTTTATGATTTTGGTTAGGGATCATAAAAATGTATTGTTGTACTTAGACGATATGATGTGATCATGCTCTTTATATTAGTTACGTTGGGTATGGAGTATACCCTAATTTGTTGTTAGTCTTTGGGTGCAGCAGTGGTTTTATCTCTTTTATTTGGAATGGCATTCATTGTAAGGGCTGAAGCTCCAAAAGCTTATTTAGAATACCTTGGAGTGGTGTTAGACCGTTTAGTCTATAGGTGTACCAGTGGTCGTACCTCTATTATTTATGATGTATTATAGTAGGCGTTGGGGTTAGCATGCAAGGGTTCACATTACTCAAGAGGCAAACATGTTTTGAATTACTGACCACCCACTTACGCTGTCGAATCTCAATGCAATGACTCAAGATGCGTCAACATGAGCCCGGCTCATGCTAACTCGTTTCTAGTTTAAAAGCCTTTGAAAAACTTTCATGCTCCAATGTTCTTAAATCTATTACTCGTTTCTAGTTTAAAAGCCTTTGAAAAACTTTCGTACTCCAATGTTCTTAAATCCATTTTAACATGCAATAGTAAAAATGGAGCATTTTTTCTTATATTGCATTCAAAACTGATATTCGTTTTGCACAAACAACGCATATAAAAAAAAGTTGGTGTCGTGGCTAAGGCCATGCCTCAAGAAGTGGAGGTCTTGAGTTTGATCTCTTTCCTTATCCACCAATTTTATGTATCTTCTGTATTGAAGTATATCTGCTCCTATCCACCTCTATCACACATAGTAATGTTATATCTCTTTCAAAATCCTACTGTAAAATCCACTATATGCATCACCTCCATTGATTTATGGGAGCCACTGCATTAAAACACGGTGGTGATGTGTATCAATATGGGTTCTAAATTGAGATTTTGGAAGGACAAAGAGCATTTTCCCTACGCACATCTTCTAGACCATTTGCACCAAATTTAACAAGGATGAAATTTTAAAAGGACCAGAATCCCTAATTCACCTTTTATTGATTCTCATTCATCACCCATTGCTAGAGGTGCCCTCTAGCACTATGGGGTGACGAGAGGAGTTAGAACATGGTTAGTGTGAAGAAAGAGTATTTTTGTTTTTTTATAATTTATACTCCTTCCGTCTTATATTAATATGTTATATTTAGTAAAATAATAATTTTTATTTAATAGTGAAACCGACATTTAAGAGAAGGAAAAATAAGTTCATTTCTTAAGTACCTAACTACTTAATTTAACAAAATAGAGCTATAAATATGGTTCAACTAGTTTTATTTTTTAAGTAAATATATCTCATAACTAAAGAAAATTAGTGGTTCGAAAACTTAAGATAAAGTAAATTAATAGTGGTTGCAACTTGCCTCCTTTTGAAAAGTTGGACGTGGAGGAGTCGGATACACATGTCTAATGAGATTTAGGCAACAGTTGAAAAGGTGAGCCATCACCAAACACACTATATTTGAACTAAATTAGATGAATTAGCCTCAGTTTGTGCAAAAAACAATCGCGGGATTGCCCATACCGCTAAAAAATGAACAGTTTTAAATATAGATTGGGCCAATGTACGTACGTAAATGGGTCAAACTCCCTTTTTGAGATGGATGGTGTTATGGGGTTAAGAAACTCCGAATAGATGCAGATCAATTTGAACAGAACAAATTTGTGATTGCTTAAGAATGGCATCCCATCTTGGATTTTGGGCCTCAACACTTTAAATCTATTCGTTTAGAACCATGTAAACGATGGCCTTTCTTCACGTGAAGTGGGCTTATGGAAAACAGTTTAAAAACGTGGAACTTTAAAAATATTCATCTAAACTGTTTGAGAAAAAACCTAATCTAAGCATGCTTAGGGAGAAACCAATAGTCATAAGCCTTCCAACTGTGTCGTAGCTTAAATTTAGTATTCTACAACATTTAGTAATTTAAACCTCCGACCTCACATTTGTCACAGAATACAAAAATAGCTCCCAAATAGCACGGACAACCATAGTTAAGGTGCCTTGTTTTGGCAAGCAGTATCTTATAAATAGGGGTCCAAGTCCCATGGAAACCAGGCTTGGCTGCTGTTACTGTAGGCAATTGACAATGGCAAGCCTAAGATGCAGTGTGCTGTGGATCCTCGTCGTGATGGTTCTGTTCAAAGATGTTATGGCCGTTGTTGGGGTTGATAAAAGCATAGGCCGTGGAGCAATGGGCGGTAATGATATTCCATGCAATGGACCCTATAAGAGCAATTGCCAGCCCCACGAAGGCCACAAATACACAAGGCCTTGTACCAAGTTGAACGATTGCGATAGGGATCCCCCAACTACAAATGAGAGGAAGCTGTTGGGAGACGAAGATATTGATGATACCTACAAGTACAGCACTTCTGCAACCGGCAAGAATGGTGGCCATGCCCAGCCTGCTTACTCCGTTGGTCTTTAGGGTTGATCTTGAATGCCCGGCAACGTGATCTGGTTTTTGAAGAGTCCATGCATGGATGCACCTGATCGAAGCGTGTGCTGGGGGTTCTGACTATGATCATTAGTGTTGTGGTCATGTTTCCTTTATTTTGTTTGGATGAAATTTGTCTCCAAATAATGGAGGAGATATATATAGGCCAATATAAGTATTTTGCACAACCCTACATTAATATATTCAATTAAAGAAACTAGTTCTTGCATGAAATTATAATTCTAACATGTTTTCTAACAAGAGCCCTATGACCAGAGATATTTTGCAGTGTGCGTTGTACACCCTATTGGCTGTGTATTTTACCATTTACATATTAAAAATACACAGCTAATAGGGTGTACAACGCACACGGCAAAATATCTCTGGTCATAAGGCGCTTGTTAGAAAACATGTTAGAATTATAATTTCATGCAAGAACTAGTTGCCCACATAGGGCTCTCAACATAATACACAAAAGGGCAGTTGCACATAGATTGCGAGCTGTCCTATCGAGCTATTGTCATAAAGCTTGGTCAAGCTAGTTACGTCCTTTATCATTCCATGGACATAGCATAAAGTAATTTTTTTTAATCCCGTTTAGAGACCAAGCTCATATAGGAATGAGCCAACTTTATAATTATCGTTGGATTAACATAAAGGGCTTATAATATTTTGGGGATGAGTAAGCCCCCTAAACCATGGTTACTACCTGAGAGTGGGACAATCTCTTTCCACTCCATCCCCCACACCTCCCTCCCGTAGCCGTCGTCTATGTTTGCCGCTCGAACTATTCCACCTCCATATCGCCAAATTTTCCTCCGTGTTGCATGTTTCGCACCCTGTTGGCAGCCCCCAAACTAGTTCTCCTCCTTGTCGCCGGCCACCTCACCGAAATCTCCACTCTGCCCACAGCTAAACTCCTCGCCACCATCCACCCCACTCAATTCTGATCTACAGCACCACCTACCCCACTAGATTCTCATCCAAATTTTCTCCTCCTCCGCTCTCCCAGACACCCGGATGCTCCACTCTCCCAGACACCTGGATGCTCCGCTCCACCTGCTACCAAGTTCCGTGTCACCCTCTGCCCCACCGGATTCTCATCAACGCTGCCCACTGCCGAACAAGGCTCTCCCCCGCATCATCTTCGTGGACAAGGTAGATGACGAGGGTGATGACCCCACTGTGCAAACCATCATCAACTCCTACCCCAAGTTCCCCTTTTCCTCGCTAATATTGTCTGCTCTATGGCTACAAGGAGGGGGAGATGTTCGGATGCTGGCTTATTGTCGTCATAACTTCAAGCTTCTTTGTGTCAAGGCCTGGTTCCACCTCTTCCTCCCCCACATGTCGGATCTCCCCCTCCTGACTCCCATCTCCACCCCGGTGGCCAAGGTAGTTCCCCTCTCCTGTGGGGAATAAAACTACAGGCCTCGTCAAACAGAGTATAAGTTTACTGTACTCTGGTTCTGGCCGAATAGAGTATATAGTTACTGTTCTAGAGTTCTGGGCGAACAGAGTATAGTTTTACTGTTCCCCTACCTGTACTGCGGAAATATGGATCTAGGAACGCCAATACGAAAGCAAAGTACACAAGGGAATTTAACGTGGTTCGGCCTTGCTGCTTACGTCCACGAGATCACACAATTCCACTAAATAGAGAATAAGAGTACAAGAGAATTACAAGATCTCTCAGCAACGCTCCTCACGCAATACACAAGAAGAAAACTCCAACTTCCTCCCAGAAATTCCTGTTCTTCTTCTCTGTGCGTAGACCTCTCGGTTCCGGGTCGTGGCGGCTGCAACTTCTCTGGAATTCTCTTTACGTCAGAATCCATTCACGCATCAATCTCTCATCAATCATAAGCCTCTATGATAAAACCTATTTATAACTTAGGTCATGCATAGTAAAGGACAAGACTGCCCTTCACTTAATGACAACCCGTAATTATTGTTTCACCGCCAACATCTCCCACTACCCTGCTCACCTTCCCCCTTCCTCAATCTCTCCCTCATCTGTTTCTGTACTTTTGTTTGCTTGGTCAGTGACGACTTTTGTAAGATAAACAGGTACTAATCAGAAGGAAAAAAAGGGGGTCTTTCTGTTTGTGGTAGGGTTGCTATAAGGCTAAATGCTCCTCTATAGTAAGGACACATAAGAATGCTAATGAGGATATGCTATTGGGTTGTGGATGATAATTAAAATGAATATGATAACTAAAATGTTTTCATATCAGTTATCGATCTCTTGTGTTATTTACTATGCTTCACTGATTTGTCATATGTGAAAGATCTTGTTCCTCATTTAAGCAAAAGGTGCATTAACTCTAAAGGCATATCCTGTGCACTGGATGGTAAATTCCCTTCCCTAGTACACATTGTCCTCTAAACATGTTTATTTTTTGTGTATAAACCTTTCATGGCTGTTTTGGTGTTTTAGTAGTAATTTGGATATTGAATTGGGCGGCTCTTCTTTATATCCACTGCACTGAATTCCTACCAAAAGGAGACATTGAAGAGATTAGGAGCGGGAGCTGTCATAATATACTGGGATGACTGTAGATGAATTGAAAAGCTTTCTGAAGTAAACCCCATGCTTGGGTTTTGAGGCTGCAGGTTACTATTTTATGTTATCAAACTCTTTAGTTACTTCTTTTATAGAGCCATTTTATGAAAATTAAGCATGCTCAAAAAGGCATTGAGTAATCTAATCTATTTTGCTAAATTCTGTGATTAGGCTTGGAATTTCATACCCATAACTAACAAAAATACAAGTAAGACCTATTTTTGCAGCTGCCATAAGCATGACCAATCAAGGGGTTACACTTTTTCCTGAGATAATGGTCCTCCTCGTGGGTCAGGAAGGTGACATGCCTTTCTCAGTTGCATCTCTGTATGGTAGTGGTGGAGGCTCAAAATCCTGCCCTGCTGAGAGTGTAATTTTAAGTGGGAAAGTTGGAGGTCTTTGTGCTGACCTATCAGGAATACTTGTGAAAAAGTGAATTGTCAAAAGTGAATTGTCCACATTGAGGTAACCTATACATATTGTTTTTGCAATATTAATATAAATAATATTATTCATTGTTGTGTTGGCAAAGATCTTACCTCTTGGGCAACCGAGTCAATCATATATGAAGATGTTACAATTTCAGGGGTAAATATTTAGTCTATCATTGAACACCATTGTTTTTCAGTTTTGACCATCATGGTCCTTGAATTGGTGATTGAAATCGAGTTGAGTCCTTGCATCTTAGGGATTGTTGTTTTGGTGACGTTAGGTCACATGTTTCACTTATCCATGTCAAGGTGGTTAGGAACTATGATAGCCTGATAGTCTTTCGACGTGGTTTTTGATTAATATACACTTTTTTGAATCATATGGTAAGTTGTTATAGTTTGCTAACTAAAATTTGATGTTTATGTGATTTTTGTGTAACGCCCGAGATTTTTTATCACATTTTCTTTAAAATTTACAGAAACTTTTTGCAACATAATAGCTATAAATCGAAAAAAATGACAAATATAAAACCTGTGAAAGTAGTTCAAAATTTAAAACATCACACATCAATCATTTTTCCTTACAAATTTTTCTCATTCGATCAAACATCGTACGGCTAAACCGAACATCATCAGGCGCTACTCGAAAATAAATGTACGAATAAATGTTATGATCATAGACTTTAAATACAAATATCTCTCAGGTATCCCTAAGTGCATGTCCCATAACTATCCACGGTCTGATCCAAACTAAAAGTCTAGAATACATAAACATCTTAATTCTCATCTCACCCAATACATCAAATTGTGGTACAAAAAAACTCGCAGTGAGTCAAGGATATACCTAAGTCCAAGGAAATCAATTCACCGTGGAAATGAGCATCCATCTCCAGGAGCTCTCCACACAAACCTGTAAAAACCTCCCGAACAACAGGGCTAAAAAAATTGGGTAATGAGTATTTTCATACATAGTAGCAAAATACCCAGTAGGGGAGTTCTAAACAGTGAGCTCAGTAAATCCATACATAGATGTGTTCATGCAACTCAAACATGAAGCAAACAAGCATATCATAATCATGCTCATACGCATATAGTCACGCATATCATCATGCTAAAATCATACCATCAACCGATCTCACACATACACTCTTAATCAGAGTCATACAAGCTTACTCGTACCACCGTATGCTTACTCAAACAACTTACACATACCTGTACGACCTTACTCGTACAATCATACACTGACTCGTATGACCTTACTCGTACAACCATACACTTACTCATATAACTTACACATACTTGTATGACCTTACTCGTACAATCTTACTCTTATGACCTTACTCATAGAGTCTTACTCAAAATCATACACTTACTATCTTACTCAGAAATATACTCTTACAATTGTACTTATACTCATAATCTTATAGTCGTGCTCATACTCTTACAATCGTGCTCATACATATACTGTTATAGTCGTGCTCATAATCATACATACCAACTTACATAGTCGTACACATATTATCGACCACTAAAGCTCATTACAACTAATAAGCTCCAATGTCAAAATGTAAAAGAATGCTATTGGGGCATCACCTTAACCTCCGGGGAGTGACTAGACGTCATGGACTTTTCCAATTGCAAGGCACACCAATGTTCATGGGGCACAGGATCAAACAGGTAAGAGTAGGTCCATGATACTACTTACATGAGCATGCAAGCATAAACACCCACACAGAAGGGGTCATACAATTGCCCACAATAATGGGTCTATAGTGCCATAGAATTGCCCACCATAATGGGTCTTATAGTGTCAATGCCACTCTTGGGCAGAAATCATATAGTGTCACTCTTGGGCAGAATCATACAACGCTCTCAACGGAGCATCAAACATCTAGGTTTATATAACACACAGACCAAATCGAAAATATACATCACTCTCAATAGAGCATCAAACGTCTAGGCTTTATACAACACACAGACTAAATCGGAAACATGCATCGCTCTCAACAGAGCATCAGACGTCGAGTACTCTATGCAGTACACAGACAACATCCCACAGGATAAAGACCATGGCAAGATATGAGAAATGCTCTGCCGACTCATTATCGGCTGGCTCAAACATGGAACTTAATCCGTAGAACCCTCAGGTCTCAAACTCAACGCTATCATTAGTTGTGCTTAGAATTCAAGTTTGAATTATGTAATTTATGTGGTACAATTATGCCACACAAACACTCAAGCATACCGTGCTCCACTGATCAAACCGAATCTGAGCCCGATCTGAAACCCCAGTTCATCAGGGCAGCATACTTCATTTAACCCGTCCATATTATGATCAACTCATTGTACATCAAATTCTTACAGTCTTACATACTCTGCCATCCACCTTATGGCTAAAACATCTTACACAAATATCATCAAACTAAGCTCCTCAGAGCCAAACCCAGTTATCACCCTCTTACTTATACCTTACTTATTATGCTTACTTTTCACTTCATAATGTGTACATTATGCTTGTACAATTATGCATACTCTTATTGTCTGACAATCCCCCAACATGCGCTCTGATCCAAAACAATCTACTCCGATCCTCGCCCGTCATACTCATATCCTCTGTCATTCGTCATACACTTACACATCCATATCCAAATCCATACCAAACACTGTCACTTCTTACCATCCATAGCCCATACCTCTGCCCACATACATATACACATGTCCATAGCATATGTAAATAGCCATCATACATATGTATGTCTATCACACATACATATAACATACACATACTTTCATGCATATGTAACTTACAAACATTCCCATTAGCCATCACTAGCACATACATACACATACGAAGCTTACCAACAAACACGCTAGCCATCACTGGCACATACATACACATATGAAGCTTACCAACAAACACGCTAGCCATCACTAGCACATACTCAATCCACATACGAAGCTTACCAACAAACACGCTAGCCATCACTAGCACATACATACACATATGAAGCTTACCAATAAATACGCTAGCCATCACTAGCACATACTTAATCCACATACGAAGCTTACCAACAAGCACGCTAGCCATCACTAGCACATACTCAATCCACATACAAAGCTTACCAACATACTTCAAACATACATACAACCCACATGCATGTCATATGCATTTCAACATGGCATAATTCATCCTCTTACATCATGTAAACGGATCATGATCTAACATCCATAGCATTCAATCACATAATCCTAGCATGTTACTACTCATTCAAAGCATGCTTTCATGAAATTATGAGTTCAAAGCTCCCCTAGCTTGTAATCATGACATTTGATGGCGAGCACACGACGGTGGCAGCATCGGTAGTGGAGTTGGTGGCCAAAAGCATTGCCAAGTTGAGAGAACTATTGTCCTAAGGGTTTTAGGAAGTGTCGAAAACAATCACAGCCAAACAGGGTGTCAGAAGTCAATGCAGCAAAATCCACGATCCACAGCGGCACATTAAGGCAGCCGGGAAAAAGGTCAAGACAACATAAGTGGCGGTGTGACCAGATGTTGAGGGTGTACTCACTAAAAGTGGGCTAGTGGCTGAGAAGTACTCGGTCGGCCATAAGATGTCGAAATCGGTTGTGGACAGCACCCAACAGTGTCAATTTCACGTCAACAAGAGCCCACATAACGGCGGAGAGTGTGGGGGGACACTCGAGGACAAAGGAGAGGTGGAGGAGGACTCTGATGTCAACTCCATTCGGTGGCAGAGCCATCCGATGGTTAGGCGGCACAAATAGGCACCTAAACCGAAAAGCACACTCGTGGCCACATGCACACGCAACCAAAAAGGACCACTCTAGGGGGAGATAGGTCAGATGGTAGCAGCCCAAGGCCCACAAAAGGGCAATTGAGCTATGGCCAAGAGGTGGTGGCCGATCGAAGTGGCGACATCGCCGATCACCACCCACAACCAACACATTTGGTGCCGGCAGCTGTGCATCTCGCAATGTATAGGGCAAAGGCAAGCAGCCCATTTCGGGCGGAGGTATAATCGGGACAAGTGGGGCTAGCCCTCACTATTGCCGAACCTGGGTAGAGCCCATGATGGCCAAATAACCCACAGCTCCCTGATGGCAACGACCTGAGACGCACCCAAAGCGTCTAACCAAGCGGAGCTAGTCAATAGGGGCGACGCGGGGTCGGAAACAGAAACCCCCAACCGACACTGGATAAAGGTAGGCTGGACGGAGTCCTACCGAAGTCCATCCAATGGCCGATAAAGATGACAACACTACCAATCACCACCCACAACCAAAACCATGGTGCGGGTGGCTGTGCATCTAGCATGGTCAAGGGCAAAGGGGTAGGAGCATGGCGGCCAATGCCAACAAGGGCCATCGAGATGAAATCGGGCTAGCCCTTGCTATGTCAAGGTGGGCCAAGCAAAAGCCAACAAAAAATAACCCATGGAGATGATAGAACTATTGTCCAGCAAAACGCACAGAGACAAAACATCGACCAAAAGATCGGCCGACACATAGGGAAGCCCAGGGGCAGTAACAGTGGCTCTGGCCAGCACTTATGGGGTCCTGGTGGCTGCATGGTACTAAGTCCAGTGGAGGTAGGCAGCATGTGACGGCAAACAACCTCCAACGACTAAAAAAATACACCGAACAGTGAGATGAAACAAGAACAAAAACCCGACCAAAGTACCATTAGCTCACAGCAGAGCAAAGAAAGCATGGAAGCTCTAGCCAGCGCCTATGGGTTCCTAACAGCCATCCAAACATAAGTCTAGTTGAGGGCGGCCGCAAACGACATCAAAATCGCACCCCACGGCTCAAAAATGAGAATTGAAGGAGAGAAAAACTGAAGAAAAGTTTGGTACCTCATAGAGGAGCGGAGAGGCCATAGCGGCGGTCATAGTTGGTACCTAAAGACTCGTGGCGGTGAGGCAAAGAGGATCCCGATAAAAATCGGTGAAATCCGATGACAGAGGACGGAGAACGGAGCAACCAGAATCTCACTCGGGTTCTCACAAAAGTCACTGGACATGAAAAATGTTACTGGATGTCTTGGAATTCGATCAATGGATTTTATATATAATCTTTTTAATTTTTCTATTTACATCCATAACACGCATTAACCTCCTAGTTATGCGTTGTACCTCCAAAATTCAAACCGTAAGTGCGCGGCGAGGCCCGCGGCCTATGACTAAGCTCCACACCCGACTCTACGGGTATATATACGGGGTAAATACACAAATACAAATGTCAAAGTGTCACATTTTTCCCGCCAAAAATAACTAGAAAAATAGCAAGAAAATCATAAAAAAAAATCAGGGACATTACATTTTGTTTCATTATTTTTTTTTGTTATAGGTTTGATAGTTGAGTTTCTAATTAAATCAGAACTCAAATTTCTATGTAATTAGGATATGAATTCTTGGAAGGCTGGAATCTGGAATCTTCAGTTGGCAGCAACAGTGATGATTCACAAATTGTGGTCATTGGAAGTTCAAACAATCAGAGTGGAAATTTTGAAAATGGTTTAGCTGAAGATTTGTAGGTTTTACAATTTTTCTTTCTTGAACCCTTCATTTCAAGCTACAAAACCTTGAGTAGTTTTTTTTGTTGTTGTTGCCATTATTACTACTTAGTAGCTATCACATTTCTTCCCCATCATTAATGATTTTTTGTGGGGAGGATAATTTGACATGATCATAAAATACCTGATATTTGATGTATTTAAGCATAATATTGCAATGAAGTTGGTGTTTAAAGCAAAGAGCAAAGTAAGTTCTGAACTTGCTACATAAAAGCTTGTGATAAGGCACGCTTCTTTATCCATTCTAATATACAATTTTTTTGAATGAAAGTTCTTGTTTGTTTGATCTTTATGTTGTCCTCTCTGTTTTTCCCCTTTTGGCAACATACTAGCAAGTTTAGTTTCACATCATCAGCGTAAGCAAGGTGATGGAGGATGTTAGGTTCGTCTTCAAAAGAGACATGCTTTTCGTCTTTAAAAGAGATGGGCTTTGGTTGTCGTATGCATGTGTATGGGTAGCGGTTAGGGGGAAGAGGTGCCTGAGACGCAGAAGGCCTGGAGGCTACTGGTTTTGTACAATTGTAGTAGTGTATTATGGCTCCACCTAAGAACCCTTGTCCTAAACCGAATTCAAAGTCAAGGATAGTCCGAGATGTTGCATTTTTACTTTTTTTTTTCGCCTTTTCTACTTGTATGCATGGAAGGCCATATAAGTATTGATGACTATGGATACAAATATGCACCGATGATACACTTGGTACGCGCCAACGGCCACAAAACCTTTGATATACATAAAAAATATTAAAACCAATAATATATCATTATAGTACTTCTGTTATAACATAATATACATCTCATAGCATGCAGTTAAAAATAAAGCAGTTAAATATTTGTGAAGACATAAGTATATATGATTTCAACTTCTAATTCTTGTTTTTCACGGTGTACAAAATAAATTATTTATTTCCTCCTTGTTTAATACAATAATAATATATACACAAACTCATTAACATAATTTGGGATTTTCAAACACAGACCTAACTAAAATCCACCCAATATCCTCATAAGATGCAAAATTGTATCAGCTACTTTTACAGCCTCGCACAACATGTTCGAAATCTAATACAAACAATAACAATTGCCAAGTACACATAGGAAAGTACCTGGAGATGCTTCCTTTTAGCTTATGAAAATGGGGGTTAACTTTTTTACATCCTACCAATCTCTATAGAAGCAAAAAAAAAAGGGTTAGCTTTTGGTTGTGCACAATGTAACCAATGAGAGGGGAAGAGCTTCGGATGTAAATGAGTCGAGGCATATCTACAAGTAGAAAACATTTCTAGGCAAAAAAGTTTGCAACAAACATTCCACCAATTAAAGAGCATACAACTGTTTCTAGTAGACACAACTCTAATTTCTTAGGGAGGCTTTCCATCAAACAGGTAGTGAGCATTGCTATTTTCTAGTGATTTTAATAACAATAATTCATGATTTTTTTATTAGAATAATTAATTATTTCAGCACAAAAGAATGTGAACTAAAATTAACCAGATTATGATCCTAATACAAGAATTACTTTAGAACAGAAAATTGGGTCAAAATCGTGTTATTTTCTTTCTTGGTATATCATTCAACCAGTGCTTAGAATATGGGAAAAATTTGAAAGAATGTGAATCATGTGAGTCTACGTTTTAGAATAAGTTAAGCAAAATAAATCAGAACTGGAATGGAGTGAAAAAAATATCAAAACTGAAACCAAGAATGGACATCGTCTTTCTTCTCTCCTCTCCAGTTGAGAAGAGACTTCAAAAATGCTTTTTTGGTCATCATCTTTCTTCTCTCCTCTCCAGTTGAGTGGTGACCTCCCTCGTCCAGAAACAATGCCGCTAAAACACCATCGTGCAACACACACCAGCCACCACGCAAGGATCAGAGCTCCTTGCCATCCACCACGCAAGGATCAGAGCTCCTCACCACCTACCACAATCAAAGTTCCAACGTCCGAGTCGCTTGCCACCATCTGTGTCTGAGCCACCCACCTTGGATCAGAGCCTCTTCCGGTGAGGATAGTACAACAAGAAAGAAGCCTTCTCTTCCAACCCTCCATGATTAGAACTCCGAGTCTATGTGGGTGCCTTCTATTTCACTTGGGGGAGCATTGTGGCCTGTGTGTCTGCTTTTGTGATGGATATGGGGGGGCGGGGGCATGGGTGCGTCGTTTAGGTTTTTAGATAAGCCAATTTTGAGAATTCTTCATCTGCATGTCATTGTTGACTCTTCATTTTTCTTTGAGGGATACCTTCCAATGAAGTACGCTTATGCTATTGGGTCCAAGCTGAGGCCTGCAATAGATATAGCGAGTAGTCAATCACCGCTAATGTGATAGCCATGATATGTGCAGATTTGTGCTGATGTTGGTAGAGATACCATGGATGCTAGAAAGATTTTAGAAGAATTTGGGATTTAAAAATTTTGTGCGAATGAGACATGTGGGCTCTTATATGCATCGGTACAATCATATTATCTAGTTCTTAAATAACATGTTTTATCAAACTTGGGGTTCCTCTCATATGCGTTCTTTTAACTTTGAAGAAATATTGCCATTGCCGTAATCCGTATATTGCGGATGCAATTCAAGCCCACTGTTTGTTAAAAAAAAAACTTCAGGTAGGGTCAGAGAAGAATTTTGATGGCTGGCCACTTATTTTTTATATGGCAATAGGTTTGCTTGCACCCCTATTGCGTTCTTTGCAGCTTTTCTCAAATTTTGGCTAATGACTTGGATTGTGGTCTTACAAATATTAGAAAAATTCGGATGAATGGAAGGCACTTATAGATAGAGACGAGGAGCAACGTTCAATTAAAAAAATAAAGGCATGATACTCATGAACATTAGCAGATCTCCGTCATTCATTAACTAATTTTATTTGGCTGGTGTGAAATTTGATTTCAGTAAGAAGAAGAGCAGTCTTAAAAATCAAATTGCCATCTAACATTTTAGGATAAGAGAAGCAATAAAGTTCAAAAATTTGTCATGGAAATAGAGTTCAAGATTACACGTGAATGAAGAAAAATTCAGACAACTGTTTCAAGCAACTAAGGGGAAATCAAATACACCTATTGAACTGCATTGTTCCTCCACCTAATTTCTTCAACGGCAAACTGAATTAAGATTTTCCAGCAGATATTAGTAAGATCCAGAAACCAATTCCAGCTGCAAGACAACGTACCAATTGATACCAAAGAAAATGAAGATAATCTAGAAGAGGGCTACTAATGCATGCCACCGACATTGGACCACTTAGCAAAAAAGACAGCATAAAACTAATGAAGCAAAGCAAGACCTTACCCTTGCTCTATTTCAAGGAATTTCAAGAGTTGTAACTGATCCCTCCTTCCTCCTATATATGTATTTGATAGCAAACTGGGTGAAGATATCTCTTCTTGGCACTTGAGTATACGTCAATAGATGAACGGACCCTTTCTTGCTAAATTGCTCAATAATTTTAGAAACCTGAGTCCATAGGTACAACAAAGCTCACACCATCAGCACCCTTTATCTTCATGATGTTGACGCCAACAACTTCACCATCAAGATTGATAAGGGGCCCACCAGAATTGCACTGTGACAAGTTAAGAGATAGTGCGGAGTGGCTAAATTATGAATGGTAGTCACAAAGTTTGCCACATTTATATCACGGAATTGACATTGTGGATACAAGAAGCACTGCCACCTCATTGATTGAACAATCTGTTTGCATATTCTCCCTTTTCAAGCCAGAAAGGCCTAAATCACTACTCTTGCGATCAACACAGCTTGATCAAGGGAAAAATATTATAGAGTGAGATAATTGTGCATCGCACATTTTGACCTTACCCCATTAGATTAAGTGTTAGAAGAATCTCTAAAATCCTAAAACACTGCCAGTTATGCAGACTATGCTATAAAATTATGGAGGAGGAGATAAATTCTTCCAAAATTTGATGTGTTATTTGCTGGCATTGCCTGCCGATCTCAGGAACATTCATGGAATATGCACCACAGTATTGTTCCACACATCCACAGCAAATTGGAAACATGGGACAAACTAGTGATATTAAATAATGCTCTTTATTTTAAATACAGAGCACAAGAAACAAGGCATGAAAAAAGGAATAAAAAAAAGTAGCACTACTAATGTTTTTCATGCCACAAAAGATACATGCTTCCCTAATACTATAAGATGCATGTTTTTCTTCACAAGAATAGACCATTCCCTTGGTGCCAACTCTTCTGCTTTGGATGTCAACAACATAGCACATGTTAAGACCAGCCGGAGGGGACTCATTACAGTCTGAGCAAACACCCCTTGTTTCAATATCAGCCTCCCCCTTCTTTGAACAAAGACCAGACCACGTGATTAACAAAAGCACCAACCCAGCACACCAAAATATATGAAAAAAGAATCTACAATCTACAAATGAATAAGAAACAATTACCATAATGTCCAAGTAAAAATAATGGAGAAAGAAATCACTGAAATGAAGAAGCAATGGACTTGAACTAAATTAGCACAACACTACAACGCTGCAAGCAAACCTCGGATCCAATAAACGAGAAAGCTTAAGCATCACACCAGCCTCAGCCAACTCAAACCTGGTAAACGACACTAAAACCAAAAGGAAGTCTCATTTTTCAATGAATTTAGCACTCCAAGCCCGAAATTTAGAAACATCTACTTCAATGGCAGAGATCGCAGGAGTGATCAGATTGAGACACCAAAGACGAAGACGATAAGAAGAAAAATTGGAGCTTGAAAAAGAGTATGATCGTTCAAGCTCGGCAAGTGTGAGGAAGATATGCCAAATTCACTGAGAATCTCCAACCAGGGTCATTTGTGCTTTGCTCTTTGTAACCTTCTTACTTAATAAAAAAGTTGTCCTTGTTGTCTCCGGACGGCCTCCTACAACAATGGGGAGGAAGGGAGGAGGCCTGCAATGGTGGGGTGCAGGGGACAACTGTCATGCCCCGGCGATGCCCGACCTGACCCAAGCCGAACCCGGTCCAGAGGCCGGTCAAGAGCACAGGGGCGACGAAGGAAAATTGAGAAATAATCTAGCGGAAAACTTAACCCTAACCACGGGCGATTAACAGAATTACGGAGTACGCACAATCCTTTGAGCAAGAGTAAATAAGAAGGGAAAAAATAGAGTTGCTTATCACAAAGTAAACAACTAATCTCAAACCCACATGCTTAGTTAACTAAAGCCCACACTGGCTCAAAATAAGTCTTAAGCAAACACAATTGTAAAATGTATCATAAATCCAAAACAAAGAACCATACACAAAGGTTCTAAACATAAAGCATAAAACCAAAGGAAATAAGTCACACAACGATCTCCATGATCACATCCAAGTCATCTCCGACATTTCCTCAAAGAGGAGATCCTGTCCGTCTGCGTGTCGTACCACGCAGCCCCAAAGCAAAATACAAGAAAGAATGGTGAGTTTAACAAACTCAGCAATGGTTTTTAATACCACTATCAACATCGAAAATACGATAGCATAGCAATATAATCATTTGGATCAAAGATTTACATGGTACATCATTTTCTGATCATGCATACACATCACCTAAAACTACATCATAGTGCATAAACCACATAATGTCATTAACATCATAACATCCTGCATGAAATGTATCTCTAACATACATATTCTATCATGCATCACATCATAATCAACCTGCATGAATGTATCTCTAACATACATATTCCATCATGCATCACATCATCACAACTTGCATGAACGTATCTCTCACATACATATTCTATCATGCATCATGTCATAATCAACCTACATGGATGTATCTCTAACATAAATATTCTCACATACATCATATCAAAATCAACCTGTATGGATGTATCTCTAACATACATATTTCCACATGCGTCACATCATAACAACCTGCATGAATGTATCTCTAACATACACAATCCATCATGCATCATATTATAATCAACCCGCATGGATGTATCTCTAACATACATATTTCCATATGCGTCATATCATAACAATCTGCATGAATGTATCTCTAACATACATATTCCATCATGCATTATATCATAACAACCTCTATCAAGGAGTAATCGCAATTTAGTGTCTCACAGACGGGAACATAGACAAGGCCATGAAGGCATGTCATGATCGAAAATTCTACACAAGAATTCAAGAAAGATCGGGGTTGTCAATCCCTAATAACTGCTCGCCCTGGACGATCGAGGCCAAGGATGTCTCATTCTCACATAGAGAATCTAGAGCAGGGGTGTTCGCCCAGGGACATCTCCTGCGGAGGGAAGAGCCCGAGTTCTCACACAGAGAACCCTAGAACACGTGGTAGCGAGTGCACATGGCATACCACACTGGATTCTCAGGGTCCAGATGACACTCATAATAACATTCTCACAATCCGCAAGACAAGTACACAACTTGTCCCCACATAATTCTATTTAACTAGACTCAACCTGGGGAGTGCACTCGTTCCACATAGGAACTCAAATCAAAATATGTCCTTTCGGACCAATCAACTTATGATTAATCCACGA
This sequence comes from Saururus chinensis, assembly GCA_035235625.1. NCBI lineage: Eukaryota > Viridiplantae > Streptophyta > Magnoliopsida > Piperales > Saururaceae > Saururus > Saururus chinensis. The sequence continues at coordinate 30,361,712 of CP141142.1, forward strand.
CCGATCAATCCGGCACCCAATTTCACCACATTGCATCTAATCGGTCAAATTCAATTAACCTCGATGAAGCCTCAATTGGAAATTTATTTTCATGATGCATGCAGCATGGTATATACGTGGGCAAGGCATACATGAATCCTAATCCATGATAAGTGCTCTCATCAGCCCCTAATGCATCATTCATAATCACAATATCAAGCTTCAACATCATCATTTAACCCCACATGTGTGTGTACCTAGTAGAAGCATTTCACACAATGCATGTCAACATGCTTGCAATTAAACTCACTACCACACTACACATGTGAATTTCCATCTAAACATGAATTCCAACGGAAATCATAGGAGAAGAATCGTTGAAATCGTATCTCAATTCAAAACTCAACCACAAAGGCTAAACACATATAAGATCATTCATTTCATCCTTGAGTCATGGCATTCACCAACATCCACATATCAACTAACCACATTCTATCATGACAAATCAGTCCAATAATAGGTTGTAGTTCTACTAAAAATATGTTTAACTATAGGGAATCAACCATTCATAATTTCAAGATGACAATTCCAACATCATGCCACAAAAACATAAGTCATTCCACAAATCTCTAATCATATATCCCAGCTTCACAACCTCAATAGCATGCATTTCCAGTAGCATAATATAGCTCAAAACACTCTACATTCATATAAAATTGGCAAGTTAAAGTGGAACCATCAAAATAATCATAATGCATTAGAAGACAATTATGCTGTGTAGCCGTTCGAACGCCCTTTAGGCCGTTCGATCGGCTAAACGGGAAAATTTGAAATTCATAGTTTGGCCGTTCGAACGCCCAGCAGGCCGTTCGATCGGCTGAACTGGAAAATTGTCATTCCGACAGTGTTGCTGTTCGAACGCCCAGAAGGGTCGTTCGAATGCCAACAAGGCAAAACTGAACCATCTTCTTCCTTTCGCAATTTTAAACCGAAACACCATTAATAACACTTCAAATCCACATCTAACACCCTAATCATCATCAAAAGTCCTTCATGACTTCCAGAATGTTAAACCATATCATAATAATACAAAACCCTAAGAAATTGGGATTAAATATTTTTATTTTCTAATCATGTCATTAGCACACCAAATCAAGTAACTCCATTCGAAATAAGCCAAAAAATAAGAGTTTTACCATGGATAAACTGAAATCTCGAAAGTCCATTACCTTAGCACTTGATTAAGCTCGGATTTGAGGGTCACCCTTCTTGAAAACCTTACAAACTCATTGAGTTTGAATTAAACTCCACTAAAAATCGATTTACCAAAGAAATCCCTAATTAAAACTTAGATCTAGGGCTTGTTGATCATAAAAATCAAATTTTGAAAGCTAGGGTTTGTAGTAAAATACAAATCAGTAGTTTTTGATGTCCAAAAATGAATTGAAACAAGGGAAAATGGTAGATTTAGAAGAGATTAAGAAGAAAGCTAGGGTTTAGTGCTTAATTAGAGTATGCTTACCTTAAACACCTTATAATCCGTGCCTAATTGGGGATTAGGTCTGACCTCTCCTCCTTAGCCTATTTCTAAAAATGGAAATGGCTTAGGTTTGACCTTTTATAGTAAAGGTTGAGGTATGTATGGGTAAGTTATAGGGTGTAAATAGGAAAAGTAGGCTAAAAGTGGGTATTTTACAAATTTGAGCACTAATTAAGTCTAAGAAAATTCTGAAAATTTTTGTATGGGCTTAAATAGATATCTGGGTTCATTTGGTCCAAAAACCCAAATTTCGACGGTGGGGCCCACAGGGGTCCCGCCAAAACCTTAATTTTTGGAAAAATAGTAAACATTCAAAAAAATCCCAAAAATTCACATTTGTTTTAAAATCCCTTAAAATCACTAATCTTAAAGTTGATTTTGGTTAAAACCATCATAAACACTATTTATTTACGAAACCACCGAATAAATCAGAAAATGCGTTAATCTCACGATAACCGATAATTAAAGAAAACCAAAAACCGTTTTAAAGATGAGGGTCCTTACAACAACATCCTACACTATAGTTAGGGGCTACTTAGGTGTTAAATTTTGTTTGGAAATAGAAGTAGAATTTTTTTAGAATTAATTCGAAAAATTTACTCCTAATGTGCATTACACAGAATTTTTGAGAATAAATTTGGATGTGGCGTTAAAATTTAATTTTAAAATTTTAAATTAATATAACTTTCTTTCCCCAATTTAGATATACATGTTCTTGATATTATAATGTTCAAATTCGAGTTTTATCAAACAAGATCATATAAGGGTATATAATTTTAAACTTTAAAAATGAACCTTACCTATATGATATATTTTTTAAGACTCAAATTGATACGAGAAATAGCGGTTAAAAAATAAAAAAATCTATAATTTTTAAAATGGAGGTTGGGAGTCGAAATAGGAATTAACATATTCCAACTAAAAACGGCTTAAAATCAACTTCTGTATAAAAATTTTAATTTTACCTTAAATATGATTCCGATAATTCAAAATTTTCAGTACTCAACTCATCCCTTAATTTGAGACCAGGCTCGCAGTAATTTTTACCGTATTATTAACACATTAGTATATATAGTGAATCTTACACATCAAAGGCGCACTCTTTAAAGCTGGGTAAAGCAAGAACACTACAAGCGCTTCGTAATAGTGAGTTCTAGCGTATACATAAACCAAGCATTGTGGCGCCAACGAGCTCCCAAACGATCCCATTCTTTGTCTCATCCTCTCTCTACCCTAACCCCAGGAGTAAGTTCTGCCTTAAGTTCAGACACGTTTCCACTTCATCCGCTTCTCTCATTTGGCTCCAAACCCGCCTGATATTTCAGTTTCCGCGCATGTCCTTTTTCGTCTTCCACTCTCCGCGCATCCTCTGTTGCCACAAGACCCAAGTCCAAGCAACCCACAACCCATCAAAGACTGGTTTTGAATGTTTCTTGGCTTTTTGATTCTTCTTCTCTGAAATCCTTGAATGGGTTCCTTCTTGTTCAATTCCTGCTGCTAATCAATAAATTCTCTCCAATCCATGAGAGGGGAGTAGAAATTGTTCTTACTGCGGAAATGGCGATTGCCCATTATCGGATTCTACCCACCCAATTCGTCTTCTTGGCTTCTTCCGCTTCTCACCGCTCCAATGGCTGTTTTTCCTCCACCCCTTCTGGCCTCAAGCCCCGGGAGTTCAAAATCTGTGCAGAGTCTCAGGCCGCTGCCGCTACCACCGCCGTCAGCGCAGGATTCTTTGAGACCATCGAGGAGCTGTCGCGGAACGTGCGGGACCCGGCGGAAGTTCTCGCCGACCGCGACGGGCGCCTGACGCCCAGAGAAATTCGGCTTGTTCTGGTCTACTTCGCGCAGGAGGGTCGGGACTCGTGGTGCGCGCTCGAGGTCTTCGACTGGCTGCGGCGGGGCGGCGGCGTGGATGAAGAGACGGCGGAGCTGATGGTATCCATCATGTGCGAGTGGATGGAGAGGCTGGTGGGCGGGGCCCACGAGGTGGGGGAGGTGGTGGAGCTGCTCAAGGACATGGACTGTGTGGGGCTTCGGCCGAGGTTCAGCATGATCGAGAAGGTGATCAGCTTGTACTGGGAGATGGGGAAAAAGGAGGACGCGGTGGCGTTTGTGAAGGAGGTGCTGAGGAAGGGAGTGGAGTATGTGGAAGAGGATGGAAGCAAAGGGGGTCCTACTGGGTACCTTGCTTGGAAGATGATGGTGTGTTATTCAATATCTTTTTTCTAAAAAATAAATAAATAAATCTTATATAGCATGTAGGTTGGATGTTCCATGATCATGATAGATCATTCTTACATTGAATGTATGTTTTGGGTGATGTTAGATTGATTACTTCCTTTTTTGATGTTTTGGAAAAGTTGTTCTGAGTTTCTACTATGCGTGGTAATCCATATGCCTGGTTTAGGGCATATGAATTGAGGATAATGTTTTTGTGGTGTAGGATAGTGTAGTCTTTAATGCAGTAGGTCAGATTCAATTGTATCTCTCATATTACTTACTGTCTCGTCCTGTTTACATTGGAATTTCAGATCAGTATTGAGGCAGTCAATCATATCATATATTGTGTCTGATAACATAAAACATTTTTTCGTGTTGTACTCTCTTTGGCCTTTTGAGGTTAAGCGTTATTCTGCCTCTTCTTGGACTCCTTCCTTGTGAAGTAATCACAGAAGATTGTTGTCTATGTTTATATAGGAATCTTTCCGAAGTGGCTTGGTATCTCAATCTTGTTTATTAATATTTTCCTACTTGCTCAACTTTGAGTTGAGATGCAACATGTTCTCCTTGGAGCAACATATTCAACTGGTGTTATTTCTAATCTTAACTGATTTCAGGACAAAAAGAATCACTTAACTGGGATTTCCTATAAACAGTGTCTTAGATATGATTTTTTTTAGTGTTTCAATGATTGGTGTTGCTCTTATCGTGTGTGCTTCCTTTTACTCATATCAAGTAATAATTTATATCTATACTATTATATTATGTGTATTCTATTATAAATGTGAAATGGGGATGGAAGATTTTTCCAAAAGTCCTAAGTTGCCCTTGTGTTTAGTTAAAATTGGATTAGTCAACCATTTAATATTTACTATTTTGACATATAAAATAACTATTCATTTTCTGGCACGTGCATTTGTACTAGTGTAGTAAAATTAGCATGGCATATAGAGTTTGCAATAACTATATAGAAACAGATTTTGTAATATGCATTTTTTCTCCAAATGCTAATTTCATATCTTTGTGACCTTATTTATTGAAAACAACTCTTACCTAAGTCCTAATTGGAATGATTTTTTTTGCAACTAATTATAGATGGATGGAGACTATATCAGCGCTGTTAAATTGGTGATCTATCTTAAAGAGAGTGGTTTGGAACCTGGTGTCTACAGCTACCTTATAGCAATGACAGCATTGGTCAAGGAGCAGAATGAGTTCTCAAAAACCTTAAGAAAGTTCAAAGGCTTGATAAAAGAGGGTTCAGTTGCAGAAATTGAAGCAGAGGAGATGAATCTCCTTGATAATTACCAGAAGGAGCTGTTCAAGAATGGTGACTGCCTATCTGAATGGGCTATTCAGATTGGTGGATCTGCCCTTCTGGGAGTCATTCATGAAAGGCTGCTTGCAATGTATACATGTGCTGGTCAAGGTCTGGAGGCTGAGCATCAGCTGTGGCAGATGAAGCTTGCTGGTAAAGATCCAGATAGAGAACTTTATGACATAGTGTTAGCCATTTGTGCCTCCCAAAAGGAAATGGGTGCTGTCAAAAGGTTGCTTACAAGAATAGAAATGACAACTTCACAGCCAAGAAAGAAGACCTTATCCTGGCTATTAAGGGGCTATGTCAAAGGTGGACATTTTGTTGATGCATCACTGGTTTTGATAAAAATGCTTGACTTGGGGTTCACACCTGAATATTTGGACAGAGTTGCTGTCTTGCAAGGCCTAAGAAGAAATATACCTGAAGCAGGGGTTCTTGAGGCATATCTGATCCTCTGTAAGCGACTTTCTGATGCTGAATTAATTGGGCCTTGTCTTCTATATTTTCATCTAAATGAGTATAGTCTATGGATCATGAGAATGCTCTGATTATCTCAGAGGAAATCAAAACTTTCGTTTTCTACTGATTTATTTAATAGAGTAAGGAAGAATTGGGCATGTTTTTAACAGCTGGATGCCCTTTTTTACTATTATATGGAACGGGTCTTTTTGAGCGTTTTTGTCTGTGTATATTTGTATATAGAGGATTTCAATGCCTAGCATGCAGCTAGCAAAACCATTCAATATCTGTATATGTGTAAAAAGTTCAAAGCATATTGCACAGTAGGTTCACCTTGCATTAAACGATTGGAGAACATGAGCTGGCAGAACAACTAAATATTTTTTACTTGTGAAAGCCATGTTTACTGGAAACAGCTTGTATAGAATCAGATCTGGTATGCCTGATTTTCATGTATACATTTAGCATTAATGCTGATGGATCATCTTTGGGTTTTTTAAGAGACCATTTCATCCACTTGTTGGGGCATTTCATCCCTTTGTTGAACTTCTCTTCAAAAGAAGCTGGAACTTCTGTAGTTAGAGGTGTCTTTATTGCTTCTCTTTTTTATGACCCAGAAAGACCTCGTTATATGTATGAATCTTGCCAATTAGAAATTTTTTTGGTGGACTATTGCTGTTGATTCTTTTATGTATTAGCTCAAATGCTTTGTAAGATACTTAAAATTTTTTTGTTTACAACATAGACGTGGTATTTGACAACCACTAATTTTCTAATTTAGTAGCTTACAATAAAGCATTTTCCTTATCGCTTTTTCAGGAGTAGAACTCTAGAAGTTGTTTGGAAATTCTGCTCAGTAATTCCAAACATCATCTTATAAAATTTTTGGTGGGTGACTGTACAGGTTGTACTTGGTTCTTAGTTGCATACTTCGGATATTTCCGAAGTGTAATATGTTAATTATATGTATATTGAAAAGTATCGTTGTCCTTATGTCTAATATTTTTATTAGGTCAGATTCTATGTAGATATCACAAAGTTGACAAGCCATATTGACATGGATAAAGGGAGTAAATATATGATATTTCGTGATTGGCTTTGTTAATTCTCTTCCAAAATGGAGTGAGTAAATAGAAGATCTCTGCTGAGAAAAATAACTGAAACGATGTTGGGAATTTATGCAGGAATATTCTATCTAAAAATAGACAGAAATTTTTAGAAATGTAGGGTATGTGTCGATTATCAAATCTACCTATGTGGTTTATGCCAAAAAAAAACTACCTCTATGTGGGAATATTATGAGAAAGACCTCCTTTCCTCTTTATCGTGATAATAGTGTATCGCCCTTTTATATTTACATGTTCTGCCTAGTTTAGTGTGGAAGTACTATTGCTTCATTTTTTTCATTATGTTTTTTGTTCATTTGATAGGCTAGGATTATGGGTGTTAATTTTGGCGATAACATAGCTGATGCATGCAGTCTCCTCCATCACTTTTATTAGTTGAAATTTAGAAAGAAAAAAGTCCCAGGTAATTGGGTCACTTTCAGCATCGACTGTTGACGATTGAATACATTCATATTGATGATTGGTTTACATCTTTTCAAGCTTTACATATTTCAGCTGTTCACTGTAGTTTGTATCTATCCAAACTAAAAGACGAAACAAAGGAGTATTTGTTACAATCCGTACGTGGGCAACATCTTTCTAGGGGGAACTAATGGGTCGAAGGAAATGACTTAGGGCTAGAATTTTGTCTTTATTCATGCTTCTTCTGCTATTATTATGTTTTGATCGGTGCTGCTATTATTATGTTATCATTTGTTTTTTTTCAGTCCTCTACAGTCCGTGATATACACTTCTTGATTGTTTTCGTGGTATGCTGTCAATGTAAACTCTTGATTAAGTGTAGATATAAAGTGTAGAAAACTAAAAAAGCGTATGAGATTTGTGATGGATTGGGCCAAACTACTGTTCACTTTAAGGTCTTTGGTTAAAATGCTTGCATATGGACAAGACCAATTTGAAAATTTGTAAGAAAGCTAACAAGAGTTATGCATCCTGAGATGATCACTTAACGAGGTCCTTGTATGGTACAATGCCCGAGTGAACCCTGCTTTCCAGGTCTGTTGTCTTCACACAAGCTAGCTCAATCTTAACAGGAGTGCTGCTCCTGAGGTTTTCTACTGAGATGCTTCTTCTCCAGTTTCGCTTCTGAATCATTCAGTGACTTGTGTTCTTTGGCTAAAGACAAAATGTTCAACATATCAATGAAGTGAAGCACTGGTGGCCGAGTAATTTGAAGGCCCTTTGTCAATCGGTTTGGGCTTCTAACATTATTTTGGGAAACGGATTGAACTGCCACTTGATTTGGACGGGACGCGACAATTTTTATTTAATGCAGGTTTTAAAAACTAATTATTTCCTCGTCACATAAAACACATATTCCTGTGCTCTGTATGCAAAATGGGTTTTGGAAAAAGATTGACCTCCAGCCTCCACGTAAATTATGTTTTAATTTGCTTTAATACATCTATTTGAATCCTCGAAGCAGGTTGAACCAGATAACGGTGAAAGCATTGGGGGGGGGGGGGGGGGGGGGGGGGGGAATACAGGGTTCCATCTTCTTGTGTTTTTTTTTTTTGGACAGTCTAGTAAGGAGTTAGTTTTTAGATTGAATTGAAGAGGAATTTTCCAAATTCCACTGTTCCTTCTTTTATGTAGTGTGGTAATTGACATTTTTATCAATAATATTTGGGTTTAGCCTTCGCTCTTAGTCGTATTGGCGTATCGGACGTAGGGGGAAGAAAGAAAGAGAGAGAGAGAGAGTTACGACTCAACTGTGACTCACTTTATATTTTTTAACTTTTTTACATATAAAATTTAAAGTTTTTTCCATATTGCTTAGCCGAAGAACACAATTTTTCATATTCCCTAAATTTTAAACACAAACGCCAGAAATTGCCCTTAGGTTTCAAATAAATATTCTACCTAACATATTATAACAAATAAACACCGAAATAGTGCAGTGTCATTTCAGTGTGTTGGGCGGCTAACGAAAGTCTATGGCGGGAGGTGACTGACACTGACTCACCGGTGAGAGCCATTGTTCATTAAAAAATCATTTTTTGACAACCCAGAAGCGGTTGAGGGCTCCAAAGGCTTAATTTTGCGGATCCGATCACTATTTTATACCCATTATGGATAAGATTGGTATTTGCATACATTACAATGGAAAGGTAGATAATAATGGCGTGTATATAGGTGGAAATGCACGGTTGATGAACATTAAACTGTCCATGAGGTTTAGCGAGCTACTGCTTTAAATCAAAGCACGATTTGTCGTCAATGGTATTGTGACTTTGAAGTATTTAATTTCATATTCTAATCATTCATGATATATGAATTACAAGACGATGAGGACCTGCAATCAGTGTTCTCCATTCATAAGAAGGCAAATAAGGAGGTGTTATCATTGTATTCCGAGATGAAAGAACTTGATAACGATGACAAATCACCATTAGTAGAAAGAAACTGGACATTCAATAGAGCTAAATCATCGGCCATAATGGCTTAGCCCGGCTCTAATTTCGGATTGCAGATAAGAGTCAATGATACACAATTCACTTTTGAAACTGTTAGGTAACAATGATTTTTTACACGATGTTGTACTTTATCGTGTACTCGAGCACACGATATCAAACATATCGTGTTACGTTCAAAGTATATCGTGTGAAGAAAAAACACAATTTTTATTCTATCATATAAGTAATGATGCAATATACACATGCGATATACCAATAATGATTTTCAGTGTATATGTAATAACATGAAATGTATTTTGATTGTGTTATAGTTAACACAATATAAATTGTAAGCATGGAACTAAGTACACGATGTCAAGTTTTATCGCATATTTATTAACATATTAATATCCAATGCAGATTGGGAGAATCGGAAAATTTTCCCTCAATATATCCATGTCATTCTTCGTACATCAATCTAATGAATACAGAACCAGAAGTCAATTAGACTAGATTAGAAGAATTATCCCCAACGATGGGTGTGACAAGGACTTCATTTGATCAATATGAACCCCACCCATACAACCCTTGTAATTACGATGGTGAAGAATTTTAAGAAATGTGGGGTGATGAACAGTGGAACGAGAATGATATAGTTGACATGGAAAATATGTCTGACCACAAAGAATTTTGAAACAGCGAGGTCCCCAATAACTTTGATGTTGAGGCCGAGCATAGTAGTTGACAGTTGATGATCTCAACCTGTTGGAACCGAATATTAGTGAAGGCGAGTTAATGACTAGCAGTTTGTAAGTGAATGATTACAAGAAGCTCCTTGAATTGGGTGCACATTTTCTATGTCTTTTGCATTTCAAGAGGGTTTTGATCAACTTAGCAATAAATGTGAATTTCACTTACTATGTTGTGGATGAAAACTGGAATACTTATGTCGCAAAGTGCTCCAATCATTCTTGTAACTAGTACATAAGGGCTTCAAATATAGGAGAGCATGTGACTATCACAAGGTTAGTGTCGAACTATTCGCGTGGAACCCAAAAGAAGTCAATTGACCATCCTCTAGCATTGCACCTTTGGATTACGAGAAAATATTATGGGTTGTTTAAAGATTCAATAGACATTACACCTACGAGCATAGCAAGTTATATTTAGAAGCACTAGGGCATAATTGCGAACTACAAGAAATGCTAACGCGCAGGTAATATAAACTTAGGACTCCCTAAAGTGTGTGTTTCATAACATGACATTTAAGGATGACGTGTTACCAAGCGCACGATAAGAATCTAGACTCATTTTCTTATCACACGACTTAATTACATATCGTGTTAACATAAACATGATGACTAATTAGTTCTGGTTTACGATCTCACGACTACAAACATTGTCATGTGATCGGGAACACAATGAGTGCACTTGTCATAAAACCTTTATTAAACTGTTAACAACTTAATATTCGATCGTGCAAGTAAAGCACTAACTAATTTAATAGATGAGAATCCAAACAAATCCTATCGCATACTTCCTGCTTATGGAATTTTGATAGAATAGATAAATCTAGGAAGTGTAGTTGTTTTAATAAGACCATATGATATTCCCGAACCTATAGGGGGGTATAATTTCAAAAGAGTATTTTGGATGTTTGCGCCTGTTGCCAGAGTGTTCAGAACAACATTGAGGTCATTGCTAACGGTAGATGCAACTTTCTTGAAGGAAAAATATCCTAAATAGCTATTGATAGCAACCGCACTGGACGGGAACAATAATATGATATGCGTCGCATTTGCAGTGGTTGAGAACGAGTGTGGGAAAAGATGGTGTTGGTTTCTTGAATTGCTTAGAAATCATTTATTTTCTGATCCTCCAGCCTTGTTAGATACAATTGTTTTCGATAGAATGAAGGGCTTGGCAAATATTTTTAAGCAATTTTTTCCATTTACACACCACAGATATTGCATTCGTCACATGGCAGCAAATATGTTAGATAGATTCAAGGACAACTACCTAAAGAACCAGCTCCATGTTGTAGCCAAAACTTTCAGACAAAATGTGCATGACAAAACAATGAACAACATTAAAGAACAGAATCCTGAAGCATTTGCTTGGCTAAATAAGATAGGTTCAGAGCTTTGGGCCAATGTCCCATTTCTAGGAAAAAGATATGAAACCCTCAGCTCAAATAGGTCTGAAAGTGCCAATACAATATTCAAAAAAGCCAGATCGATGCCTATAACTTGATTAATTAAGCATACAAGGGAGCACACAACTGCATTATTTGATAAACATCGGACAAACGAACATAATATGACTAAAGATCTAACCCCATTTGCCCACAAACACATCGAAAATAAATGAGAAGAAGCAAGGAATGTGTATGTATTGTCTGTGTCAATATATGAATTCTAGGTTAATTCCCTATATCACCAGGTACAATACATTTATATGTTGTTGTCCATATCGTGTAAGTGTATCTGTTATACTTACACGATCATATGGTTAGTGTTATGGGTCATGTAACTAGTAACTCATCATGTTTTATATATCGTGATCTCATTTACATCATATGTACTGAACAAGATGTTGTGAATCTGGTTGAACGTAGCTGCACATGTGGAAAGTTTTAGCATTTGGGGCTACCATGTAAACATGCAATCACAGCAATTAATCACTCTGTGCGTCTGACTACTGCAAAAAATGGTACTCTACATAAACATATAAACTGACATATCAAGACCCAGTATACCCAACAACCTATAGGCACCAGTGGGCACCGATTAGAATTCTGCCTACATTCAACCCACCTATCCCACTCAAACAGCAAAGGCATCCATTGAAAAATTGGATAAGAATCGCAACCAAAGGTCAAAGCCTCATGAAAATATGGAGCATCTGGGCAGTTGGGTTACAACCGCAAACGATGCACCAGTGCACAAGAGGAACCTCTGAATGTGGGAGATGGCCCAACTACAAGTCGAAGGAGGGCGAAAGAGTAGGAAAATGATGTTCCACAAGGGAACACCGATTGGGGTTGCCTTTTTTGCCTCCTTTCGCTAACTAGATGAAATGCCATTGTATAGTCATGTTCTGATCTACACACTTTACTAACTAATCGTCTTGTCGATAACACGTTATTTTGATTTTTTGTAAACATTATACACCGTATACATGTCATGTCATTGATAACACGGCAAAAGGCTATACATGTTACTAATTAGACAATAAGAGATTCAATGAATCAATTGTTATTTTTGCATTGTGTCACCAATTACACGACATCCTTTAACATCGTAATATCGATAACTTGATAGTAACATTAAATTAATGAACAATTTTTAAAGCGTCACTCCATTTCTGAAGAGTCAAACATTAAACACACATCCATTTCCAATTTGATAGCATTAACACACATCCATTTCCAAATACCGATGCTAAAATCGACTCAAATCGTCCATTATAAATCTGAGACATCCAGTTATATCAAGACATGAATTGTTCATACTGCTGGGTTTTTGCTAGGGATGGATCGAACATCATCCGTCTCCATGAGCACAACATCGTCAACCCACCGAATAAAGCACAGACTGATTTGGCCATTGAAATTACGCCCAATCATGAATTCTTCGATCCCAGTTGGTAGATGATCAAACCCATGCAGTCTTCATCAGCCGACTAGGGAGGAAGGTTCATAGTCAGGTGTAATTTCCATGTCCCGATTGTCTAATTGCATTTTATTTGGTGGCTGACGAGGCTATGATTATGGAGATAGTTGGTGTATGATCTTCCGCTGAAAGTTCAACTAAACTTTATATTGTAATGACTGTGTTTTCTCTCTACTTGCAGTTGGCAATGGACGATCTCCCAGAGACGGGTGCTAAATATTACAGACATAGCATGGATGGGGAACACAGATGGTGGTCGATTGAGGGATTATTCGTATTTTTTTAAGTTCTGTAAAGATTATTATTTAGGATGTAATGGAGTAATGTTATGTAAAGAAAAATATTAATAACAGTTAGATCTTTTTTCCCATACAAAATTGTCTTCCAATATTATTTTTTGTACAAAATCATCCTTATTGCATTATTGTTGACATGATAGACAGCAAGTCGTGTATTCAATGACACGCTCATCACATCAAATGATACAACAAAGAAGTAGGTTGTCCATTCTTATACACGACAATGGCATTACCGTGTTCTTACTAACATGATGATTATTTAATTATTTTTTAGCATTCTGTGTCACCAATGACACGATATACTAAATGTCGTCTGAATGATAACTCGACCTAATTAATGATCATGATATAGATAACACAATAGTTTAAATTATTGTTTGTTAACATTCTCTAATGTATACCTATAGTTTGAATTTTTGTTTGTTAACATTCTCTAATGTATACATATCGTGTAATTGGACTATATTAATAAAACTTATATCTTTCCCCCATACTTATTTGTCTCCGAGTATTTAGTATGTGGCATATACGCTCCTTGTAATAACATGCCGATATTAGTATAGGTCGCCTGCTTGGACATACGACTAACATGACGATCATATGCGTACTTACACGACATCAATACTGGTCATATGTTTAGACGCACGACTTAACGTTCTTCATGTAGGTACTAACACGATTAACATATAGCCATCAGGCTGCTTACACGATTTGATACGTTCAAACAACAAACAAACATACATCATACTATCTGTTACACGATGTGGGGTCATTTCGAGTAGAGAATTACACATTATGGAATAAAAAATAGTTGTCAATTAATAAACTATATATTGTCAGTAACAATTGAGTATTTACAATTTGTGTATTGTATATGTATAAATGGTAAACTTTCTATTTCCTAATTACAATTCATCCACATCCGAATCGAATTCCAAGTCGATTCGGTCCCGAAGAAGTTCTGTACATATCATATGAAACTTAGCGTGTTATTCATACAACGATATGAGGACATTTCATATTGCCATTAAAGCGATAAATAAAGTGGGTCTTTTAACTCTTTTCATATATCATGTGATTCATCACACGCTATTTAATAAAACATATGATCAATAATACGATAGTACCTCATTCGTTATGCACTTCTACCTTAGCAGAGACACGTAGTCAGTGTGGAGAAGCATCACCATGGGCCATTCCTTACATGGTGCACCAAAAAATCCTAGATGGTATTCTGATCTTTAACATGTTAAATCTCCATGAGGAACACCATCTTCATATCAAGATAGTCGTGTGGCACTAAAGCGACCTCCTCCTTATTCTTATGTTTCTTAGCATGCTCTTCCACGTCTATCACTTTGCAGACACTCTCTAGTAGTTCTTCATCAATTGGAGGGGTATCCAATACAATAGCACTACTGTCGTCAGCATTTGAGCCCACCATTTCCGGGGTGGGAGACTTTGCCTGTGGTGGAGGGATAACAAATGGACCAGGGACATATGCCAGAGGAACTTCATCCTCTAGATTTGCCTTCTGCACTTCACTTTTTGTGCGTCCCGACTTTTCAATACTCTCTTCAATGTAGCTGCTGAATTTATTTGGCTTCTTCAAGCCCTCATTGGCCACCTTCTTGGCTGGCTCCTCACCCTTGATAGATGAGCCGGTAGATTGGCGACCGTGTACCTCATTCTCCTGGGCACCGGAGGTAGGAGGGGTGCAATAGGGCCAACATCTGAAGCTTTCCACTTCTTTATTTTCAACTTTATTTGCTTCCAAGGAACCGCTTCTTTATTTTGAGTCTTATTTATGCTTTCCTCTTCTTTTTCAGCCTAGGATTGCTCATTAACCTCCCGTAATTGTTCCTTTATCTCCCGGAATTGTTCCTTGACGTCTCGGGGTTGAACAACTTTTTTTAAGAATCTCGTTATTACGGTCCTTTGAACCCTCGGACCCTTCTTCTTTATTGGGGAGGCAGCTTTCGGTTCCCTTTTCTCTACATATAAGAAGTAAACAATCATATTAGTAATTACACGATATGCAAATCCATTGTGTTTTGGATGACACGATGTGTCCACCTATCATATTGGCAAAAATACATTGATATATATAGTCGTGTTATCGATCACACGGCCACTACCATATCATTTTCTTATCTAACAACTAAGTGTGTTTGCGTGTGATCAATTACACAATTATCCACATATTAACACGATAATAGAAAATGTCATGTTTTTTAAATTGTACGTAATAAAAATGAAATCCTCATTAACAGACTGAGGGACAGGTAATCTTTGCTCTTCAAGAGTTGATCGGTGAACAACTTCTCTCAATTTGGAAGCTCTACACTTGACCCGAATTGACGTCTTGTCTTTGGGGATTGGTAGAGGGGTTGATGCATGCCGAACTTCCGGTTGAGGGTGCTCATGTGGCTGCTCTGCCATCGGTTCAATTGGGGGTTGCATTTGTTCTATTGAGCTTGTTGCCACCTCCATATCATTTTTAACTTGCTGGAGAGCAACTTGAACAATGTCGGTGCTCCAACCCTACTGCCCATACAAAATTGCCTTCTCCATGACCACGTCATAAATCCTTGTCATGACACCTACTGACATGATGAAGGATTCAATGATGTCTTGGGCAGGTTGAAATTGTGTTGTAGACGAATGTCCACAACGGCGTAGCAGCTGGCGTAGGGGAAGGGAGCTGCGCGGGACAGCCAGGAAAGGGAGAAGGAGCGGCATGGCTGCCGAACAGGCGGAAGAGGCAGAGAGGAAAGGGGAGAAGACAAGACAAATAATCATTCATTCCATAATCAAATCAGGGCATAACTTTACACTTAAATAGATAATCCTAATGGGCTCACTAACAAACACCTAAGGCCCATTAACATAATTAAAAAAGAAAACACTAATACCTTAATTAATCTATTTACCTAAATGCCCTTATTACATAATTACCTAATTACCCTAGCACGTGGCCCCAGTGGTAGCCCCTAGGACATTCACAACATTCCACCCCCCTCCACATCACCTCGTCCTCAAGGTGACCTTAAACTCCAAGCATTGGTCCCACCATAGCTCCGCTGTGAACAGCCAGTCCAGAACCGCGGATGAGACACGTCGAATGATGGAGATAGTGGGTCACTACATAAAAACAGACGTGCAAAAGCCAGCACAAACATGACGGGAGTACAGTTAACTGAACCCAAGGGTAAGGTATAGTTGTGGTTGGTAGAGACGAAAGAGTATAGAGGCGGAAAAACAAAGGAGCATGCTTGACTTGTTGGGTATAGGACAACATGGAGTGCCTGCACAAGTCTCCAATAAGCGGGTCATCATAGGGACTACAAGGCACCCCAAGACTACCCACAGAAGGCATCAAACAGCATCAAGGTCTACCCATAGAAAACTCCATATGGATGTGGCCGAAGCCTCGTGATAACCGGCCTTCTTAACCATGCCAAGCACTACATCTTTTTAGATGTTGCTCAGCGAACTGACATCTTAACCAAGCGGTGCCACATGTCACTAGTGCTACTGTTAGCTGACCCACTCCCTGCAATATCCAACCTACCTACTTCTACACCTTTACCGCTTATGTTGAATCATAAGGAGAGATCAGCACGTATTTAGTTGACCGACAATGGCTCTGAAGGATAAATTCAGTGGAATGGTTGGAATGGGCACATACATTCACAACGGACCCGTAAGGTAGATGTACCGAAATTTGCTGCGGGTACGAGAGAATAAAATATCTCATATTCGGAGAGAAATCTAGTGGAAAGCTTGCGACCGTGCAAATCATCAGCCAAATAAAAAAATTTCAAGATAAGCCCAAGCAACAAACAGGATGGCGACGATGAGGAGCCAAAAATGATCCAGAATTTCCCAGTGAAAATCCTACTCAGGAAATCTATATCGGATGAGAAAGAATTTTCGGTCCAATGTAAAATCTAGAATGACCAGGAGTGCAATGCCCCCGGCGAGCGAAATCTGCATCAAACTTCAACGGCAATCCTGATGGGAAGGAGAACGATAACTCCAGCCAGAGAGATACGTAGCAGATTTCTAGAGCCATCCCATGGAATCAGGCCAGCAATTTCTCCGCAACGGCTCGCATCTTCTCCAGCAAGGAAACATTGCCCCATATGGCCCACAGATTGGGGGGATCTCGTGTGCCCAAATGCGGACTGCTCATCCGGCATGACCACGACAGCTAAGTTGTGGCGGAGGTGAATGGGCAGAGGAGGTCACCTCCCCTGTTTTCGACAGTGAAACAGGGAGTTTGGGGTATGTTCGCCATTGCCAGTTTGAGTGGCAATTGAAGCGCAAGCCTGTTGTGCACGATGATCAGACTCTTTTTTTATTACTTGTTTGCATTGAACTATTTAATTGTTATTGTAGTATTTTATTATCGTATTGTGTTGGTTCAGTTAGTGGCCTGGGATAGCCGACCCACTAATTGGGTTATATTGTAAGAATCAGACCAGTTTGGTTCAATAAGTTTGGTTCCCTAGGAGGGTCATCTCCTATATGGGGCGGCCTGGACTTATGGTTGGAGTTATGCAAATTGAGATTCTCAGTTCCTCCCCTTTCTTCAATACTTCTCCCCTTTCCCTGCACAATTCTCTTAGGTACCGATCGTGCCTGCATCGGGTACATCATTGGTATCGGAGCTTTTGCGATCCCCGGCCATGGCTCGTGGCAAACAGACTGCTGTGCAAGAGGCGCCTTCAGAGAAGGAGGAACCAGAGCCATTATCAGCGGACAGCCCAAAGGCCACTTCCACGGTCAGCGATGCCAAGCTGTCAAAGATCCTCATGGCAGTGCAAGCCCATACTACAGACCTCGCCAGCGTGAAGGTAAAGCAGGCCGCCCTGGAAGCGCACATCACTCCTATTCTGCCTATACCAATCGCTGCTCCTCCGGAGAAGGGCGGGCCCTCGCAGCCTCTAGAGCCAACCCTCCCCGACCCCCCAGTGCTGGCCGGCATCAACATAGGAGTGCTACCCTACCCTGCGCGCTATGGCACTGGCCAGCCAGCATTGGGAGGAAGACGCCAGACCTGGGACATGAGAGGCATGTCAGGTGTTCATGAAAATGCTCCTATGATGCGACCCCATCTTAACCAGTTCCAGGACGCTGAAGAGGAGTGGGACGAGTTCCCTAGGCATGGTGGGTGACAACGAGGGGGCGCTGAACCACGCCTTACTCGCCTGCAGTTCCCTCGCTACAACGGGGATGACGATCCGGTGGAGTGGTTGTATAAGGCTGAAAAAAATTTCGCCTACCAAGGAACTAATTCAGAGGTTGAGCGCTTGCACATCGCAGCCTTCCACCTTGATGGCGACGCATCTGTGTGGTTCTAGAGCTTCGAGAAGGAGGTACGCTACCCTACATGGGCGGCCTTTTCTGATGAACTCTGCGTTCTGTTTGGGCCTAATGAGTTCCAGGATTTTAATGAGATGTTGTCATCCCTGCGCCAGACTACCACCGTCTGTGCATACTACATTGAATTCATGAAGGTGGCCAATCGGCTGCCCGATTAGCAGGTGGCCACCTTGGTGGGTACCTTCAAGCGCGGCCTCAAGCCCGAAATTTTAGAAGAGATGCGGCACTTTCCATGTGCCAACATGCGGGACGTGGTGCAGCACACTCGCATCGAAGAGGAAAAACTGGCCAGACAGCGCAGAGGAAGGCGGCTTGGACCATTGGCTCGATCTGTTCCTAGCGTCAATCCCTTGCCCATGTCCCCCAGCAGTTCTGCAACTGGCCGCCCCAACCAGCCAACCACTCCTGCAGGTCCGATTGTACGACGTCTAACACCGGCTCAAATGGAGGAACGTTGTTCGAAAGGGTTATGCTTCCGATGTGACGAGAAATTTGTGACCGGGCACCGCTGTTCTGTTAAGGGCAGCCTTCTGGTGGAAGAGATTGACGACGGGGAAGAGGGTTCCGATGGCTTTGCCTCGTCCGCAATTGAAACGCTCTTACCTGAGATATCAGTGCATGTATTTTCTTGGCTCGTTATCCAGCATGGTCGCCTTGCGGACAAGGCGACTAGCGGAAGCGTGGTGGAGTGTCGTGCACGATTGTGCATGATGATCAGACTCTCTTTTTATTACTTGCTTGCATTGAACTATTTAATTGTTATTGTAATATTTTATTATCGTATTGTGTTGGTTCAGTTAGTGGCCTGGGATATCCAACCCACTAACTGGGTTATATTGTAAGAACCGGACCGGTTTGGTTTAGTTGGTTCGGTTCCCTAGGAGGGTCATTTCCTATATGGGGCGGCCTGGACTTATGGTTGGAGTTATGCAAATTGAGATTCCCAGTTCCTCCCCTTTCTTCAATACTTCTCCCTTTTCTCTACGCAATTCTCCTAGGTACCGATCGTGCCTGCATCGGGCACATCAAAGCCACTCCGGCGACAAGAGGGCGGAGCAAAGCGGCCAGCTTTGTCTATGACGGCCAGCTGTGATGTCTGGCGTGCCTTCCAGAAACACGTTCTTCTTTACCAAACA
Organism: Saururus chinensis; assembly: GCA_035235625.1. Classification (NCBI taxonomy): domain Eukaryota; kingdom Viridiplantae; phylum Streptophyta; class Magnoliopsida; order Piperales; family Saururaceae; genus Saururus; species Saururus chinensis. Next base: position 30,381,257 of record CP141142.1, read on the forward strand.
AGGATCCAACGCCCTTTGCAGAACCAGTGAATTGGCTGAAGTTCTGGCTGGCGCGGCAGAAGCCATCCACAGTCGAAACCTGTCCCAGGTTCTAGGAAAGGAACCAACCCGACCATATGCCGGTGGTGCTGATTCCAACCCGTAGGGTCTTTGGTGCTGGATTTGTCCCAGGTTGATGTCTGCGTTGTGATTCCGGGACACCCTGTTTAACTACATGGAACGCCTGCCGCTCCTGGCATGCACTCTCCTTCCCCAAAAGCGGTTCGCTTGAGGAGCGGCTCAAGTCGAGGACATGAACGCGGCAGGCCAAGGGCGGATTTCTGTGGGATGTTGGGCGGGCGTTCGGAGGCTGGATGTACTGAGAGGGAAGAGTGGAGATGATCGGCGCTTGGGCTAGTGGCAACAGGCGGCACTGGGGGGTGGTCATCGGCATTGGGAGGCATAAATTCTAGCCCCGGCTGATGGGGCCGCTTTGGCGGCGCCTTGATCCACTGTTGTTTTTGGCGCTAGTGCTGATTCTAGCAAAGGCACTGGCAAATCAACGAAGGGCTGAACATCAGTGGAGGATCCGGTGGCTCTGGCAAGTGTGGTGTCTGAAAATTAACGGCTCCAATATCAATGTTGTAGACAGATGTCCACAACGACGTAACAGTCAGTGTAGTGGAAGGGAGCAGTGTTGGATGGCCGGGAAAGGGGAGAAGGAATGGCATGGCCGCCGGACAGGGGGAAGAGGCAAAGAGGAAAGGGGAGAAGACAAGAAAATCAATCATTCATTCCATAATCAAATTAGGGCATAGCCTTTACACTTAAATAGATAATCCTAATGGGCTCACTAACAAACACCTAAGGCCTATTAACATAATTAAAAGAAAGTACTAATACCCTAATTAACCTATTTACCTAAATACTCTTATTATATAATTACCTAATTACCCTAGCACATGGCCGCAGTGGCTACCACTGGGGCATTCACAACAAATTGCCCTGATGTCTAGCCATGGTAGGCGTGAACAGGTATCGTTGTCTTATGAATTGTGGCCTGCGTGCTTGCCTTCTTTGCCTTCGGGGCCACACTTTAGCCATTGGTTAAGTGAGTCTCTTCAGCAATTTGAGTTATTTTAATAATAACTTATGAATTTGGCTTTGAGACACATGAATACCTCCTCATATCACTTCCACATCCAGTGATGAGCTAGTAGCTTCTTCCTCACCTTTTCGTTGGTTGGGACAAGTTTTACGACCTTCTCCACGTTGGTCAATGGTTGGGAAAACCCGGGCAACCGCTTGCATCTTTGACTACATGGAAGACCACTTGGAGCCGATATAGAGGTATGCTAAAAAAACCACACCTAGTGGACAAGGCAAAAGAAACTGGTCATTAGTGTACAAATGTCATATATGTCATGTCATGGATAACATGTCTCACTCCTTCATTGTGTTATCGCTTAGATGCTAGTCTATTATGATGTAATTTTATATACACGATAGAGTAATAAATCATCTTACCGATAAAAAGACTAGTATACTTGCATGTGTGTTGTCGTAAACACGATAAACATAATATCGTGTGATTAAGTTGGCGATATACATAAGTGTGAGGATCATATTGTATCATTTGTACTACACTAATCAATCACATCCTATTATTGATAAGACGAGATTTACCTGGAGCACAGATGATGCCCAACAAGAATTTTGGTAGTGGCAGAGTACTCATCCTTTCTGCTCATGATGTTTTGGTGGGCTGATGATATGCCTTGAATCAACATACCATAAACGGCCCCAACCCAATTGCACCTCCCCACAAGTGTCAGGTCATCTATGAAATTACACAGAGATGGGGATGCAGATTTGTTGCTCTGTGTGAATAAAACAAGGACCCCCATGTGCATGATGGTCAATCGTGCTAAGTCCTTATCTGATACAATCTATCTGTTGTTAGCCACTTCTTTTAACATTTGTTTAACCAAATTATTCTCTAACCGCTTCCCTTGGAAGAACTTCTTGAAGAATTGCCCCTTGTCATGGGCAACCTCCCTTCACTACTTTTCAACTTCAACGCACTCAAACCCGTGATCAGTGCGATATCTTCCACCATAAGGGGTAGTATTTTGCCCCTAATGTTGAACACCTCTTGTGAGTCATCCCAGCACTCACCAATTAGAACGTGCATGAGCGGCCTGGAGATAATGATTGACTTGCAATCATATACTGGGTAGAACCCAGTCTCTTTGATGATTGTCTTGCATCCCGTCCTCGATTCAACAAGGTCTTTTGAAAGTCAGAGTCCAGCGGGGAACTGTTTGTTCCCAGACCCGGTCTTCCCCCGCAGATTCTCTTCTTCTTCTCTTTTGATGCTTTCACTAATTCCGCCTTTTGCATGTATTCTTCTATATTTTTGTCTGTACATATATATAGATATATAGATATAGATATATAGATATAGATATATATATATATATATAGATATAGATATATATATATATATATATATATATATATATATATATATATATATATATATATATATATATATATATCAAGAATGGGTCGTGACCAAAATCAAGAGTCACGTTCATTCACATTATATATATGCTAAGTTCATATATCATGTTATCGGATACACTATATGATGCCTTCTCATACACGATAGCATAAAACTTGAATGTCGCCTTTCACTTATCGTGTTATTAAGGACACTTTATGTATGTTACTCATACACGATAGGAGGACATCATATATAGATTATTGTATTTCCAAACTCATGATATATTACTTATCGTACAATTGATCACACGATATGATACAACGTAGATAAATGTAGTGCCTACTTTGTGTGTTCTATAACACGAAATATCAAAAATTGCGCATACGAACATACAATCTAGAGCTTGAGTTAGGCCTTACCTCAAAATTGATCCAAGCCAGATTAACCCCTCGATCAACCGGTGATTTTCTCCATAGTTCACTGCTTTATTGGGATTGCCTCATTATACAGTCCAACCGAACCTCACTTCACGGCCAAAACTTACTTTGGGCCGAAAATTTTCAAAATCAGATTTCAAAAACAATAAAATTGAAACTCACACCGGAGTTTTTTCGAATTCTCCTTTCAGAAACAAGAAAAACCCTATTGTATGGAAAACCGACTGAAGTTTTTCAAAATTTCCAGTGGGATGGGTCAGAAATCCAAACTCATGTTGCACGTTTTCTTGTCACTACTCCGACGCCAAAATCGCCGGTGAGATGGGTCGGTAATTGAACCAAGGCTTCTCACTAAGAAATCACCGGTCCGTGAGGTCATTTCCATGTGGATGCGACAGTGTGAGGCTTTTACATGATATAAAACCTTAAACCCTGAATAGGGGTATTTATGTCCATATATTTATATATTGTATAAGTCCGGGTTTAATGACATTTTTTTGGGAAATAAAGGGAATATGGAATATTGTGTTCTTTAGCCGGGCAATATAGAAAAAACTCTAAAATTTAAGATTATGCAAAGAACTCATAAAAAATTTAATTAAATTTATATGTATATATCTATAGTAGAATCTACAAAAGTGGACATGAGCCAGTTGAAGTTTGAAATCAAGTTCGTGTTTTGAGGTTTTCCTATTGCTAAGCGGCCTAGCTCAAGTAGCTAACAGGAGATCTAAAGGAGAAATGTGGCCTTTGAATTTGAAGGGTCTAAATAGGTTAATGAAAATGTGTAACCTTATAAAAAAAAAAGAATAAGTAAAACCGTATCTTTTTTAGGCGAGCAAAATTATGAGGAAGGTAAGAGATCAATGTCATAGTACAATTAATGCGGCAATTTCACAAATTATATAATCATTGTCTTGTAGGATGCAACAATATATGTCCCACCCTTTTATGGTTCTTAATTCTAGTCCCACATGCACCATAAATGCAACTACTTCCCCATAACGCTGAAAATGACATTCGGCGAATACAATTATGTGTGCATTATTCAATGAGCATATCAGCGAGAAATGTTTGGCTGTGCATTGTACACCATGTTGGCTGTATTATTTACCAATAGCCAAATAGCCCATCAGCATGTTATAATTGTCATGATGTCTCGTACACTATGTTGATAGGTTGTTGGGTAAATTAGGGCTGTTAACGAGCCATCTTGGCTATGTTGAGAAGGCTGAGATCAGCTCAGCTCAACTCAACTCGTACTAGGCTCGACTTGAATAGGGTTCAGCTTGAACTTGATTTGAGCTTGAATAGGCTCGAGTCGAGTTCAAGCATACCCTTGCTCGACTCGGCTCGGTTCGAATAAAACTCGAACTCGACTCTACTCAGCTCAAGTTCGAGCTCGAGTTTGAACCCAAATATGATTTTAAAATATAAATAATACATAAGTAAATAAATAATATATGTATATATATTATAAATATAATTATTAATTTATATTTATATTTATGACATACTCGCTCCATCATAGATTAATAGCTCGGTTGGATTAGTTCATTTTAAAAATCAAGTGGAGTTATTAATTTAGGACAACTGGAGTATATAAAACGACATATAATCATATATATGTACTAATATCATATATCATATATGATTTTTTAGACCCGTTTATATGAGCCAAGGATCACTCATGATTGTGTGATCCCTAATGTCATGCTCCATCATATTTCGATTTAACAACACACATAACTCATGAGTCAAATTAGTTTTTATTCCCTTGTGCCCTTAGATCTCGATCTGATCGTTCTATGATGGATTTGCTCACGCTGACGTACATGAGTCCAAACTCATATAAATTTTTTTTATTATATATATCCTCATTAAATTGTAATGGATGTATAATTTCTATGTATGATATATATTTTTTAAAAAATAAAAATATTGAAGACACAAACACTAATACACTTTTGTCCCAAATTAATAGCTACATTTGGTTTTTCAAGATGAGCTAAAATTAGTTCAATTGAAAAACTAAATAGAGTTATAAATATATGACAGAGGGAATATAATATCACACTAATATACCTAAAACCTTTTCTAAAAGAAACATGACACTAGGGGGACCAATTTTAGTTTACAAAAGAATAATTAGAATATTCTTTTAAAAGTTGAAGCATGACACGGGGACTAGCCTCAACTTACAAAATATTTCTCTTTTTACATGTACTTAAAATTTGTTTGTAGGCATACTCAGGCTTACATATAGTTATTTTATGAGTGATTTATAAGCATGTAAAGAAAAGAAAATACTAAGAAGTAGATGGTAATGGTGCGTGAGTGAGTTTTTATTTTTTGCATCTTTTTCGGTGATTATATACACATAAAGAGATGAAATGGTAATGCTACTTTTTTTAAACACATGTAACTAAAACTCATTTGTCATTTTTTTTTCTTTCATGGTGACTATAGTCAGATATTCGAAGTGTAGTCGTAATACTTGTTAAAGTATATTTATTAATATTTAATATTAAAAATATCTTAGTGTGTATGATATTTCATATACTTTATATTAGATATTTTTTATTCTTATTTTTTTAGTTCAAGCCTAGGCTCATGATTTACTTATAGCAGTTCAAGCTTGAGCAAAGCTTTGGATTGCTATTTAAGTCGAGCTCGAGTTGAAAATTTCAAGCTTATTCGAGCTTCAATCTAAACTCGCACCGAGCTTTAACAATTCAAGTTTAATCCGAACTAACCTAATACTTGGCTCGTTAACACACCTAGGTGGATGGTAAAATATATAGTCAATGTGCTGTGCGACTCAGACCAAAAAATTTCTTCCACTAAACAATAACAATTGCTATCACATGAAGCACTCCCTCTCAACTTTAAAACATTCTCGACAACATTATAGACCAAAAACTAGCTCTAGACATTGGGCTATGCAAGTAGAGCAACTGTCTCACGACTGTGGACCCATCCTAACTCCCATTAGTATTAGTGGTTCGTGCAGACTTTGAGACATGTCCTCTCCTTTTGGTGATCTTCCTTTTCGCAAGCAATGGCCATGCTTATGGAATTGTAGCAGAGAGAGGGAGATCCTCACATTGTAAGAGCAAAAACTTGCATAAGGCTCATAAGATGGATTTCTATGGAAATCCAAAAAGTACTTTTGAGAAGCATACGGAATTCATATTTGCACATGTTTTCACCAATTTGTTTTTGTTTTAGTGTGTTTGTATTGTTTGTCAAAACCCCAATAAGCGTACCCGATTTGTATTGGAATAATGGGGATGGGAACCTCCCACTTAGGGGCTGTTTGGATGAAATTGGAATATTTATTTATGAAGAAGAGGATTCTGTAGAATCTCATCTTAAGAGAATAATTTTTTTTTGCATAATCAGGGCAGAATCCTCATTCCGCCATAGAATTAATTTGGCAGAATACCCCTAAATTTGAGGACAGATTCACTATCTAAACAATCCCTTACTTTCTAAAACCTTTGAGGTGACATGTTCTATTTCTTATCCATACGATTTCATATTCCCTTGTACCTATCTGTATATTCATTTATATTCATTGTGTGATTTAATATGTACTCCCTCTATACTTCTTTAATTGTCCTACAAAAGTTGTCAAATTTGTACCCTCTATGAGATTCTCACATGCCTCGCATGTAACCCAAAGATAATAACTTTTGTAGTTTTTTTGTAGGAACTTTTGTAGATTTACAAGGCACATAAACGCTCAAAAACATTTATGAAGAGGCATCATGTCTCTACAATCGATTGGTTAAGACTCCCCGTCATCTTTCATGAATTTACAACACGTCACTGTCAATTGAACAAGAAAGTCAAGGGTAGTCAAGTAGATTAAGAGAAATATGAAGGGTATTTTCAAGTTTATGGAGTGGGATTGGATGTATAATCATCCATGCATTTAACAGGAGTGAGAAAAAACAACCTTTTACCAGATTAGTCAATGTTATGGAACGAAGGGAGTATTTTGGATTGTGAAGAGAATTGTGAACTTTGATTTTTAAACTATCTTCGAGAGGAGTACTAATTATAAGGATCTGCTAACACCATTTACGAACGCTTTGAAGTAGAAAGCAAATAAATTTTTCGTTGAATTGCTTTTGGAAAAGAAAAGCAACAATGATGTTTGGATAGTCAAAGTTTGAAAAGTCATTCTTATATAGTTTAGACGTTTAGATAGCGCAATTGAGAAAATTGATTGTTATATGTAAAATGATATTTATAACCTTATTGAAATGATCACAGTCGTTCATCAAATATGAGGGTTTTTTCCTCACCACTACTTTTCCTTTTCCCCCTCCCCTGTTCCCTAGCACCATCCCTGATTCCGTGCCCTAGAACCTCAAGGAAGGCTGATCGGCACATGCCCTAAGAAGATGCAACCAGAGAGCTCTCACGCCCTAGCATATTTAGATTCTCCCATTGGCCAATGCCCATGCCGTAGTAGATTTGGATTCTCCCATCAGTCAGTGCCCTGTGAGGCGGCTCCCTTGCTATGACCTTCAACTCCATACCCTCCAATGGCAGTTGCTTATTCCTCGTTTGCACTCAGAGTGAAGCCTCCCATGGCCTCTCTCTTGAAAGCAGGTTGGTCGCTCTTACAAACTGTAACACCCCAGTTTTTATTCTCATAAACAAATAGACAATATGAAACTCAGGGCACAGCCAAGCATCACATACCATTAAAATAAACCACCTGATGAAATGTGATTATCATAATCCAGGATCATAACCATGTGTAAGTGTAATAATGTAAATATAATAACACGAAATAATTCATTTGGTTAACACAATGCCTTATTACAAATCAACACTAAAATAAAATCTATAGTCCTTATAATTTCATAAGTCTACCCTGCTAGCATTGTGTATTGCTTGTCTAATGGAAACCTACTACTCTGAATGTGGAATTGAACCTGCATCGCATAGATACATGAGTATTTCCACTAATACTCAATAAGATGCAAGAAAAACTACTCATAATTAAGCCATGGAGATGGATATAGAAACAATAGGAAAGTGTAGATAATATACTGCTTGACACTGGTTTCAACATCACCAATACACAATGGCAAATTACACACTATATGTTGATTAGAAGCATTATTCATAGACTCTGACCTCTAATGAATGAAGGAAAATATCAACTCAAATATAATTAGACTCTTCTTATGAAACAATTATATTTATTGTTACCCGAATACGGACTCCCGCTCAAAGGAGTAATTGTAAACTAATAGTAAATCCTAGTATCCCTGGAGATCCACTCAGATAAGCCATGGGCCACCATCGTGCTCATTGATACACTGACCGGAGATAGATGAGCCTTCCTTGATGCTCAAAAAGCTAAATGCACACAAAGTGCTCAAAAGAGAATTGGGGACCAAAGCCCTGAAAGTACGGAGACCACAAGGCCTAACAATGCCGCCATGGCTATTACAGTGAGCTTACTTGGACTCTAGTTCAACCATATGATACAATTCAGCTATATGATATAAGTTAACCATATAATACAATTCAGCCATATGATACAATTTAGCCATATCCTCTTCTAATTATAGGTAGTTCTTACATTAATCAGAAGACAACACTAACAATATTGTTTACATTAGCATTTATTACACATCCAAGTCTCATTTCAATTCAAGAGTTTAACAATAGTTTGATCCCATCCAAATTTGTCCAACCACAATGTAAAACTAAATTCTTTTGGCTGCAATCCAGATCATATTAGGTAAGTTAGAGATTATAATCATCTCAGCACCATTGGTCTAGGTTCAACTATTTATTTTTGCAAGCTTAGGAGTTGTAAGATATCTATACTATCTTTGGAACACAACCTTTGGTTCATCCCTGAAATCAATTACATACCTTTAATATTTATGCAGTGCAATTGCATCATTCATTATTGGGCTAACCTAGAATTTAGCCAATGATCTATTTTTTTTAGAAGGACTCATATGGAACAACAAGTATAGATTTAATCAACTTTCTGGTTGCAGCAAGACAATGACCAAAAACCAATGAATAATGCAACCAGAGTATAGATTAATCGCAACATGGGGAACTCTAGATTTATCTGTATGCAGCTTATGATTATAGAAAAGTTTAAGTCTTATGAACTTAGTATAAGGAATAATTCACAGCACAAAATAACATACGATTGCAGCAAGACTACGGATAAAACCCAAAGAATAATACCAAAGAAAGCATGGATTAATCTCAGCATAAAAATACATGAATTGACCCTAAGAGTTCAGGCTGAAACACAATAGGGTACATTAACCGATCCTAATGATTTAGGATCAAAATACATCAAATTAACAGAATGTAAGATTCTATACTTAACCATATGTAGCATACAATTCAGCAAAGTATAGATCTAAAGACTTCAGAAAGAGGGGAAAACACAATTAACACCTAGAATACAATTTCAGTCCTTGCCTATAATCAGCCTGGAATGAGATCGAGAACATGTATATCTTACGGGAGAGGAGAAAGAAAGCTCTAGGTAATGGCCTTTGTAACACATCACAACAATTTGGTTTAGTGTTTTACACCATAGACATGATTAGGAGTGGAAAAAGAACATCCTACCTCTACCAGCCCGCCTCCACAACCTTGCTCCCTTGCTCCTATGCCCTTGCTTCTATGCTGGGTTCGATGGTGCTGAAATCCCCTCCTTCAAACTATTGAGATCATGGTATTTTTTATGGGGAGAAAGGTGAAGAGAAGTGGCCAGGCAGAAAAGTTTGTGCCTTCGTCCCCCCTAGTCTTCTTATTAACCAATCTCCTATTTTATAGGAGGCGTACTAATAAAAAATGACCAGCCCCCCCCCCCCCCCCCCCTCAAGAGTCCTTGATAAGTCTTCTCCAAAATTATAGGGGACGTGCATAACATAAGTTGCCGGTCATAGGACTAGTGTGTCCGGCCCCTAGACCCCTTGCTAACCACTCCCCTATTTTCTAGGGGATGACCTAATCACCGCCCCACAAGCTGAAACCTAGTTTCTATGAAATTTCTCTATCCAATTCAACTAAAACTCCTTCTCTCCAATGCATCCATAGCAAGGCCGGACCCCCTATTGCCAAAATAGCCCCTCAACAAGGCCGGACTCCCCTTATACCCTATATGGTTATAATAACATAATAATACATTTCCAATCGACAAAGCAAATAGAACAAGTACATACTAGTAAAAAAAAATACCTATGATTAGGGAAGTTACATCCTTCCCCCCTTAATGGGCATTTCGTCCTCGAAATGAAAAGGGTTACTCGGTAAATAACTCAACCAAACTAATTCTACCCCACCTAAGTAGTGTCATTATATATGTTATTCATGTCATTTCATATAGTCATTCACTTGCAGATAGCTTTAATTGCTCTGATACCAATTGTAACTGTAACGACCCGTTTTCGGTTACGCTGAACCCGGGAGGGTTAAGGGTAATTCGGTAATTTAAGATTAATATTAAAGGTTTTCATTAGATAAAATACCCATAGCCAGGTAGAGCTTGGCATAACGAGCGTAATGATTCAAAGAACGCGCGAAACGGAGGTTGGGACCGGAAGTGACGACCTCAGGAAACGTAGATAATAGGTGGGACCCACTTGGAAATAGTGTGATTTGCTGCTTTAAGTGGGTTATTATCGAAGGGCTCAACAATACGAGTCCAACGGTACCAAGAACGTGCAAATCCGAATCCGGGGTAGGGAGATACGCACGTTTGAAGATTTGATTTAAAAATAAAAAATAAAAAATAAAAATATGTGGTGCGCGCGCGACGCACGCGCGGCCGCGACGTGCGGTACGCGCGCCCGTCGCGCTATGCGCGGGCGATGCAAAACGGCGGGCGCCGCCGGCGCGCCGCGCGTTTCCGCGGGCACCGCCGTTTCTGGCGGCGCGGCGCCGCGGTTTCGGCGGCTCGGGGGCTATTTATACCCCCATTTTCGCTTCATTCTTGTCCAGAACTTCTCCACCCCCGTTTCTGACCGTTCTGAGGCCGATTAAGGCCATTCAAGACCCGTTTCCTACTAAATCGAGTATGCTCTACGCAATGGAGCTGTCCGTTCTTCAAGTTGAAGACCGTATGATGAGGAAACGTCCCAAGACAAGAGGAGGTCCTGTCCGTTATCTTCATGCACCGACGAACTTCGTTTTCTCTGTTTCTAGCCATCCTAACTCCAATTTAGTCGGTCCAAGAGGCGTTCTTGACTAAATCAAGTATGTTCTATGTGGTGGAGGATTCCGTTTTCTGAATTGACAATCGTATGAAGAGGAAACGCCCCAAGACAAGGAAAGGTTCTACCCATACCGATCAACTTTGTTTTCTCTGTTTCTGGCCATCCCAACTTCGATTTAGTCGGTCCAAGAGGCATTCTTGACTAAATCAAGTATGTTCTACGCGATGGAGAGGTCCGTTCTTTGATTCGACAACCGTATAAGGAGGAAATTTCCTGAGACAAGGAGAGGCTCCACCCGTGATCCTCGAGCAACGAACAAGAAAAATGGGCCCGAAGCAAGACGGGATTCTGTCCGAAGTTGCCAAGCTACATCAAGAGAAGTAATCCAGACTAGGGGAGGTTCTGTCTGCCGCTCACGGGCGTAGAAAACAAGAAGAATCTCCAGCAAGGAGAACATTTATACGTAGTCTTTCGGTACAAGATGATGAACGTATGGAGGCTAGAGGAAGCTCCGTCTAATATCTTCGGATCTGAAGGGGAGGATGCTCGTGTGAGCAACTCCGTCTACCGCTACTATACGAGACATGAGGGCAGTAAGCTTTTCTGATCTCTCGTTTTTATTATAGAACAGTGTGTATGTCATGCTATGTGCCTATATACGATGCCATGTGCCTATATGCCATGCCATGTGCCTATATACTATGCTATGTACCTATATGCCATGCTATGTGCCGATATACTATGCTAGGTGCCTATATGCCATGTTGTGTGCCTATATGCCATGATGTGTGTTGTCTCGCTCTATGGTAGAGCAAGACACGTGATGTGTGTGTCCGGTCTTGGCTCAGTGATAGAGCGAGCCGGGTGATGTGCTCAGTCTCGATTCAGTAATGGAGCGAGACATGTGTACGAGATTTTGATCCCGCTCCGTGGTAGAGAGAGACGTACGATTCCGTTAATTCACTTCCGCTTTACTCCGATATATGACGAGTTTTTTTGTATACTCCGATTAGATATTCGGAGATATGTATTTTATACATATGATTTTGTGATGCTTATTGTATGTAGTAGCCATTAGGCAGAACTACGTTCGGATCCGATCGTATTGGGATAATATCCAATACGTACGTAGGCAACCAACGGCAAGGCAACGTTGGCCCGATCCAAATCATTATAATAATATGTTTTATTCTGTTTTACACGCGACAAACTATGAAGCTTCGTCGTGTGTACGTGTTCATTACAACCTAAGTCTACGTACGAGGAAGCCTTAAAGCTCCGTAGTGCGTAGACGAACGTTGTACCTCTCGCACTCAGACGATGATTCCTGGCTCAAGGAAAGAGAAAATTTCCTATTAGTGATTTTGTGGGCCCGGCTCGGGTCGGGTCGTTACAATTGGTATCGGAGCATTGATCTGTCTGCGAGAGCGTAATATTTTATTAATTTAATAAGTATTTTGATTTGAATTTTGAAATAAATAGAATTTCTATTTTAAATGCGTTTTGATTATTTTTGAAATGAATTGTGATTTTTTTAAAAAAATTTCTCTTCTGGACGTGTTGTCGCGGATTTCAAATAAAATCCGATTTTCTTCTTGTGGTTATGCCCATGTGTTATCAAATCTAACACAAACTCTAATTTTGAATTTTTGTTTTATCGATAATTTTTAATTTAAGATAGACTTCTATTTTATGAATTTTGATCTTAAATAAAGAATGTTTTGAATATGTTGTTATGAACAAGTCGTATCAGATTTGATTCTAAATTAGTTCGAACTTTAATTTTGACAAATTCTAAATTACTTTATTAGAAGTAATTTTAAAGTTTTATGCTATGTATGTGTATCTGATTGATGACAAGCTTATACTTTATAGATGTTAATTTTAAATTAGAATTAGAATTTTTGCTTTGAATATGGTGCATCTAATTTATTATGAAATTTAATCGTATAATTATTTAAGATTTTTATTGCCATGTGTTGCATGAAAATTTGATGTAAACATCAATTTGATTATTTTGATTTTTCAATTGAAATTAATTTATAGCTTAAGTCTGAATTTATTGCATCTTGTTTAATTTTTTTTTAATTTCAATCAATTTAGAAATTGGATTTCATATGAATTTTGCTTTTGAACTTTTCATTTTGTATATGTTTTCAAATAGGAAAACATACGATAAAATATAAATAATTGTATTGACTGATTTAATTACTTTTTAGTAGACAGTAGAACCTTGGCTCCGATACCAACTATAACACTCCTCGTATTTTCGAACAAAAGAAAATAATTTTGAAAACGTAACAAAATTTAATTACAATTGCCAAGGATCACTGTGTACTAAAACAGTAATTACAACATACTTTGTATTATACAAAGATTGTCAAAATTAGGCATCATGTGCCTTTGTACATTGGTCAATACAATAATTTACATAAGTACAAAAACAGTAATACAAAACTTGTAATTTAAGGAAACCCTTCGTCGACTCCTTCAGAATCGAGTGAAACACCTGCAGAGTCTGAGGGTAGGTGAGTAAATTTATACTCAGTAGGTCGAATTAAGTTCTAAGAATATGCTTCGTGCACATGCCATTTTTTTTTTTTTTGAAATAATCCGAAAAACCTGAAAACACAATCACAGAACGTCGCGATACCAGACGACTTACACCCGCGCCCATGGGGCGACGCGAGACTGAAAGGAAGGGATTTACCCATGACATCCCAATCCTGTGCGCGCGTATGCCAAATTTGGCGGTATCCAAAATCATAATAATTCTTAGCTCCGAAGAACCGAGAACTATCCAGACGGCACGATTGCCCAAAACTCGGAGAAATTTTTGAAAAGAGGAGATGATGTTGAAATTAGAGCTTTTATTTTTATAAAGTAACAGAAAACTTTTAGTAAAACTTCAGCGAGTCAAAATCTCGGCATACGATTAGAATTTAAAACTACCTACCTATAACACGTGCGAAATCTCCTCGTAGCGTAAAGAGAGTCCCGCCTTAATATATCAGCCTTCAAGTGAGAATTTCGGCAAAATAACCACTCCAACGCGTAGACGACCTTGATTTAGTAGGGTAGGGCTTTGGAACGGGTTAAAAAGGTTTAGGAATGGCCCATAAATAGTAAAAAGATGAAAAAAGGAAGATTAGGAAAGGGGCACGTTTTTTGAGGTCTTAGAGGGGTCGTCTTGAGAAAGTAACGCTTCCGGTGCATAGAGCACCCTTGAATTAGTAGGAAACGGGTCTTGAAACGTGAAAATCGGACTTAAAACGGGTCGGGAATGGTGAAAATAGTGAAGGGGGCTGAAAATCGGGTGTGGGTGAAGAAGTGGCCGGAACAGGCATTTATAGGCGAGGCGGAGGTATATTCCGGTGGGCGCCACCGCCGGAACAGGCGGGCGCCCACCGGCGCCACCAGGAAAAACGGTCGGCGCCCCCTGGCGCCGGCGAAACCGTGTTCGCGCGTGACGAACGCGCGTTCGTCACCGCGAACGCGCGGTTCATCGCGCGTTCGACGCGCGCGACATGCGTGTTCGGCGCGTGCCGCACGGCACAAGCCACGCGTTGAGCTGCACCGCACCGCGCCGCGCCACGCCAAGTCGCGCCGCGCCGAAAATTATATATTTTATAATTTTTAATTCCAAAAATTCCAAAAATCGTAACTTCCTATCCCGAACTCCGATTTGCGCATTCTTGGTACTGTTGAGTTCATATTCACGAGCCCTACGATACTAGACTATTTAAGAACCGTTCCACCTAAATTTTGAAAGTGGGTCCCGCCAGTTGAACACGTTTCCCGAGGTCATGACTTTTGTTCCCGACCTCCGATCTTTGCGTTTTAAGACTTGTTACGCTCGTCTCTACAAGCTCTAACCAAAACTTAGGAAATTATAAATAACAAAATATGTAAGAAAAATCGTGTTAGAAATTAGGGTCATTACAATCTACCCCCCTTAAAGAAATTTCGTCCTCGAAATTTGAATTATCCACTAAATGAATAACTCATGGTACTTCTTTTGCATTTCGTTCTCCAGCTCCCAAGTAGCTTCTTCCGAGGAATGATATTGCCATAGCACTTTGACTAAGGGGATCCTTTTAGTCCTCAAGATTTGTTCCTTGTGATCCAGAATTTTAAGTGGCTTTTCTTCGAATGAAAGGTCGGGCTTGAGAGTAATTAAACTCTGATCAAGAACATGAGAGGAGTCTTGGACGTATTTCCTAAGCATAGACACGTGAAATACGTCGTGGACATTGCTGAGTTGTGGAGGCAAGGCTAATCTGTAAGCCACAGCTCTTATTTTGTCCAAAATTTCAAACGGTCCTACAAAGCGAGGACTTAGTTTGCCTTTAATTCCAAATCTCATGACTCCTCGGGTTGGCGAAACTTTTAGTAATACATGATCTCCCACGCTAAAGTCAATATCCTTCCGTCTTTGATCTGCATAGCTCTTTTGACGACTATGGGATGCCATTAGACGATGCTTAACAAGTTTCACCTTATCTGCACACTGTTGCAGAAGTTCATACTTAATCAATTTTCGTTCACCCACTTCATTCCAACACGTCGGTGCTCGACAAGGTCGTCCGTATAATGCCTCATAAGGTGCCATACCTATGCTGCTATGGTAGTTGTTGTTGTAGGCAAACTCGACCAATGGTAAATGTTCGTCCCAGTTACCCTTCCAATCCATGGTGCAAGCGCGCAACATATCCTCCAAAGTTTGAATAGTTCTTTCTGATTGACCATCCATCTGTGGGTGGAAAGCAGTGCTGAACTTGAGAGTTGTACCCAATTCTTCTTGAAATCCTTGCCAAAACTTGGAGGTAAATCGACTATCCCGATCCGAGATGATCGATAGCGGTATCCCATGCCGACTCACAATTTCCTTTACGTACAATTTTGCCAAAGAACTTAAAGATTGCTTCTTGCTTAATGGCAGAAAGTGTGCACTCTTTGTGAGTCGATCCACGATCACCCAAATGGATTCATGGCCTTGTGAAGTTCTGGGTAGTGCCGAGACGAAATCCATAGTAATGTGTTCCCACTTCCACTCGGGAATTTCAATCGTTTGCAGGTACCCTGAAGGTTTTTGGTGTTTGGCTTTAACTTGCTGACAAGTTAAGCATCTCGAAATATATTCTCCTATATCCTTCTTCATCCCGTTCCACCAAAAACTTCTCTTTAAATCTTGATACATCTTCGTTCCTCCTGGGTGGATGGTATATCAAGAACGATGTGCTTCATGTAATAGGTCTTCCCTTAGTTCCAGAATTTCGGGTATTACCAACCGTCCTCGAAATCGAATACCTCCATCAGAGCCTCGGGTAAAGTCAGGTCTTCCGAGCAAAGTTTGCATTAATTCGTCACCTTTTTGACCTTCAAGAATACGCTCGACTAGTATTGATTTTACTTTTAGGGTGGCAATGAAAGATTTCTTGTTTCCAACTTGTAGCTCGGGTCGTAAACTTATAGTTTCTTCCAATAATTTCCATTCTTTAACAAGCATGGAAGTTAATCCTCCGGATTTGCGACTTAAAGCATCAGCCACCACGTTGGCTTTTCCGGGATGATACTTGATGGAAAAGTCATAATCCTTAAGATATTCGATCCACCATCTTTGCCTCATATTAAGATCACTTTGGGAAAATATGTATTTCAAACTTTGGTGATCGGTGAAAACTTCAAACATCTCCCCGTATAGATAGTGTCTCCAAATTTTTAAAGCAAAAACTACCGCTGCTAACTCCAAATCGTGAGCAGAGTAGTTACCTTCATGTTTCTTTAATTGTCGTGAAGCGTATGCTATCACTTTTCCGTCTTGCATTAATACGCATCCTAATCCTCTTTTAGAAGCATCGCTGTACACGACAAAACCTCCACTGCCAGTTGGCAATGCCAGAACGGGTGCAGTTGTTAATTTCTCCTTTAGCTCTTGGAAACTTCGTTCACAAGTTTCATCCCAAACAAATTTAACTCCTTTCCTTGTTAATTTTGTCAGGGGTAGGGCAATACTTGAAAATCCATGGATGAATCTTTGGTAATAACCCGCAAGGCCTAAGAAGCTCCGAATTTCCGTTACTGTTTTTGGCCTTTCCCATTTGATGACAACTTCAATCTTGGTTGGGTCCACCGATACTCCGTTCTTTGAAACGACGTGTCCTAAGAACACCACTTGTTCCATCCAGAATTCGCACTTGCTAAACTTGGCGTATAGCTTATGATCCCTTAATGTCTGCAGAACAACTTGTAAATGCACTCGGTGATCTTCTAAACTACTAGAGTAGATGAGGATGTCATCGACGAACACAATTACAAACTTGTCTAAAAAGGGCCGAAAAATTCTGTTCATGAGATCCATGAAAGCGGCCGGGGCATTTGTTAAACCAAATGGCATCACTAAAAACTCATAGTGGCCATACCGGGTACGGAAAGCTGTCTTAGAGATATCCTCATCTCGTATCCTTAGCTGATGATAACCTGACTGTAGATCTATTTTGGAGAAAACTTTAGCCGTCTGCAATTGATCAAATAGGTCATCTATACGAGGCAAGGGGTACTTGTTCTTTATAGTGATGGCGTTGAGAAGTCGATAGTCAATGCACAACCTTAACGACCCGTCTTTCTTTCTCACAAATAAGACCGGTGCTCCCCAAGGTGAGACACTGGGTCGTATGAATCCTTTCTCAAGCAATTCCTGCAATTGACTTTTTAATTCTTTTAACTCCGCAGGAGCCATGCGGTAAGGTGCTTTAGAGATAGGGCTTGCTCCTGGCATCAACTTGATAGTGAAATTTATCTCTCTTTTTGGTGGCAAACCAGAGAGATCATCAGGAAAAACATCAGAGAAATCTTGTACTACGTCAATGCTCTTCAAGTTAAACGTAGTAGTCTCATTAGTTTCCACACTAGCAAGATAAGCCCAACATCCTTTACTTAAAAGCCGATGAGCTTTGACTATTGAGATGACACATGGTTTAGAATGATCCTTAAGCCCATAAAAAGTGAAACTCCTTTCGCCTCGTTCAAAGATTACTTTCTTCTGTTTACATTCCACTAATGCCCCGTTATTGGCTAACCAATCCATACCTAATATGACGTCAAAGTCGGTCATATTTAGGAGAATAAGGTCGGCCTCCCACTGGCATTTCTCTAAGGAAATAGGTACCCTTTGAAGAAATTTACGGGCTAGAAACATTTTTCCCATTGGGGTGGATACTTCTAAGACATATCCTAAATTTAAAATCGGATAGCCGAGACTTGAAGCAAAATCGAACAATATGAAAGAATGCGTCGACCCTGGATCTATCAAAATTTTTGCTAATTTATCCAAGACCAGAAGTGTACCTTGAATGACTGCAGTCGACGCTTGAGCTTCCTCAGCAGTAATTGCGAAGACCCGCCCTTGAGCCCTTGGTTTCTGCTCCGATTTTGATTCTTCTTGCATTTTCCTCTTTGGGCAGTCTTTAATCTGATGGCCTTGTTCACCACAGAAAAAGCATTTTCTTTCGGTACGATAACACGATCCAAGAGGATGGATTTTACTGCACTGTGGACATTTTTCTAGCTTCCTTTCTCCCCTTGGCTGTGAAGGTGATTCTGAGGGTTTTTGAAACTTGCAATTATTCTGATTGTTAAACGTCAGTCTCCTTTTCCTCTCATCGGGTCGGAAACCATTATTTTGTCCTCGATCCTTATGTCCGACCACAAATTCCATATAATCTTGTTCTAGGATGGAGGCTAGTTCAACCGCTTTGGCAAAAGTCGTGGGTTGATGGCCAATAATTCTTCCTCTTAATCCATTGTTTAGGCCCCTCACGAACTTCCGAGCCTTCTTTAATTCTGTCGTACAATAATCTGGAGCGAAACGTTGTAATTGTACGAATTTATTCTCGTACTGAGTCACCGTTAACCCTCCTTGTTGTAGATATAAAAACTCCTTTTCTTTTCTTTCTTGGACGTGAGGAGGAAAATATTTATCGTATAAAACTTCCTTAAATTCTTCCCACTTAATATGATTACCAACCGTGAAGAAATTCCTTTCTGCTGTAGGCCACCAGAAAGCAGCTTCGCCAGTCATAGAGAAAGTGGCTAGCGGCACCTTACGATCATTGGGGACCTTCATTGCTTTAAAGATCCGTTCAACTTCAAAGGTCCACCTTTCAGCGGCCTCAGGGCCTTCTTCTCCCGTAAATGCTGGCGCAAGCTTCTTAAAACGCTCCAACAGATTATCCTTTTCACTGTGGATAAAATCTCCTGAACTAGTCGAATGATTGGAATGGTTCGATTGGAAACCTTGAGTCATTCTTTGCATTAATAAATCCACGAAATGCATCATAGGATCTCCCGTTGTTAAAGTGACCGGCGTAGTAACATCGGGTGGAGTTGAGCTACTTGCCGGTTGAGCATCGTTACCACTAACGTTCGTCATCTAAACATGGATTAGTAACATCAAGATCTTTAGAAAACAAACTTACTTCATAACAACCTTGAAGTGTCATTATATCACTCAAAAGTTACGTTAGCTATTTACATAATAAAACTACTCTTAGTACACATCAAAATTGTTCCTACGGAACTATTTACTCGAAATTTTTACAGACTTTCTTCTCTAAGACTTTAGAGAGGAAATGTTCTAGCTTTAGGGCATTCAAAGAAAAAGTGGGTTAAGAGTCCACAAAACATGCATTGCTCGGGCATTCCATGCCTTCCGGTTTCCTTCCCTTTGAGGAGACGCTGGACGCCTGGCTCTTCCACCCATTCGACCTCAGGTGGGGGCAGTTCGTTCAGGTCAAAATCCATTTTATACTCAAGGTTATCCTCGTTAGAATTTTCACTTTCTTCCACTTCCAAGGAGGGATCTTCTTCAGACTCTTCTCCTAGAGTAGGCGAGTCCGGGATAATTATTATTTCGTTCACGTCACTATTTGTGGGTGAACCAGGGGTGTAAAAGATCTCAGAATCTTCTGAGTCTGAAATTTCGATGGGTGTCTTATCTTCATTGTACATACTCTTGCTACAGCTTCCTTTCATTGGAAGTGGCAATTTGCGAGCAGTAGAATGATAAAGATTGCTTGACAGATATGTCTTATGCCTGAGCATCGACATCTGTTTAAGCTTCACATAAAAATTCATTAAGAAATTTCAAATAGGAAAACATACGATAAAATATAAATAATTGTATTGACTGATTTAATTACTTTTTAGTAGACAGTAGAACCTTGGCTCCGATACCAACTGTAACGCTCCTCGTATTTTCGAACAAAAGAAAACAATTTTGAAAACGTAACAAAATTTAATTACAATTGCCAAGGATCACCGTGTACTAAAACAGTAATTACAACATACTTTGTATTATACAAAGATTGTCAAAATTAGGCATCATGTGCCTTTGTACATTGGTCAATACAATAATTTACATAAGTACAAAAACAGTAGTACAAAACTTGTAATTTAAGGAAACCCTTCGTCGACTCCTTTAGAATCGAGTGAAACACCTGCAGAGTCTGAGGGTAGGTGAGTAAATTTATACTCAGTAGGTCGAATTAAGTTCTAAGAATATGCTTCGTGCACATGTCATTTTTTTTTTTGAAATAATCTGAAAAACCTGAAAACACGATCACAGAATGTCGCGATACCAGACGACTTACACCCGTGCCCATGGGGCGACGCGAGACTGAAAGGAAGGGATTTACCCATGACATCCCAATCCTGTGCGCGCCAGATGCCAAATTTGGCGGTATCCAAAATCATAATAATTCTTAGCTCCGAAGAACCGAGAACTATCCAGACGGCACGATTGCCCAAAACTCGGAGAAATTTTTGAAAAGAGGAGATGATGTTGAAATCAGAGCTTTTATTTTTATAAAGTAACAGAAAACTTTTAGTAAAACTTCAGCGAGTCAAAATCTCGGCATACGATTAGAATTTAAAACTACCTACCTATAACACGTGCGAAATCTCCTCGTAGCGTAAACAGAGTCCCGCCTTAATATATCAGCCTTCGAGCAAGAATTTCGGCAGAATAACCACTCCAACGCGTAGACGCCCTTGATTTAGTAGGGTAGGGCTTTGGAACGGGTTAAAAAGGTTTAGGAATGGCCCAGAAATAGTAAAAAGATGAAAAAAGGAAGATTAGGAAAGGGGTACATTTTTTGAGGTCTTAGAGGGGTCGTCTCGAGAAAGTAACGCTTCCGGTGCGTAGAGCACCCTTGAATTAGTAGGAAACGGGTCTTGAAACATGAAAATCAGACTTAAAACGGGTCGGGAATGGTGAAAACAGTGAAGGGGGCTGAAAATCGGGTGTGGGTGAAGAAGTGGCCGGAACAGGCATTTATAGGCGAGGCGGAGGTATATTCTGGTGGGCGCCGCCGCCGGAACAGGCGGGCGCCCACCGGCGTCGCCAGGAAAAACGGCCGGCGCCCACTGGCGCCGGCGAAACCGTGTTCGCGCGTGATGAACGCGCGTTCGTCACCGCGAACGCGCGGTTCATCGCGCGTTTGGCGCGCGCCGCGCCGAAAATTATATATTTTATAATTTTTAATTCCAAAAATTCCAAAAATCGTAACTTCCTATCCCGAACTCCGATTTGCGCATTCTTGGTACCGTTGAGTTCGTATTCACGAGCCCTACGATACTAGACTATTTAAGAACCGTTCCACCTAAATTTCGAAAGTGGGTCCCGCCGGTTGAACACGTTTCCCGAGGTCGTGACTTTTGTTCCCGACCTCCGATCTTTGCGTTTTAAGACTTGTTACGCTCGTCTCTACAAGCTCTAACCAAAACTTAGGAAATTATAAATAACAAAATATGTAAGAGAAATCGTGTTAGAAATTAGGGTCATTACACCTTGCTTTTGAACCTTTCATTGTGTGACATTGAATTTTATATGAAGTATGATTTTTATGAATTATAATTTTAATCGCAAGTTATATTAAAATTCTTTCTGAATAATTTGATTTAGAATTCATTTAGAATTCCATTTTGCATACATTAAATTCCAGACAAATTTTAATCTTTCTAAATTTCAAATTTTCAATCGACAACAAATTGAAATTTTGTTTTCTCGTATGACTTTGGATTTAATCAGAAACCTTTATTTTTATAAATTGTGATTTTGTATTTGACTCGATCGAAAATTTTGTTTTGACACGATTCTTTTTAAATATTTTCAACGACTTCGATTTTAAATGTATTTTAAACCACGGTAGAATTACCATAGCGTAACCACTAACCGCTCATGGTATGGGACATGTAGCGCTAGTAGAAAACCCTACGGTTAATTCTACTCGGGTATTTAAACAAAATATGATCTGAAATATGTTTTTAAAGATGGTAGAATTACCAAGAGGTAAGAGCTAACCGCTCATGGTATGGGACATGTAGCGCTAGTGAAAAACCCTACGGTTAATTCTACTCGGGTATTTAAACAAAATATGATTTGAAATATGTTTTCAAAGACGATAGAATTACCGCTAGGTAACCGTTAACTGTTCATGGTATGGGACATGTAGCGCTAGTGGAAAACCCTACGGTTAATTCTACTCGGATGCTTAAACAAAATATGATTTGAAATATGTTTTAAAAAAATGGTAGAATTACCGCGAGGTAACCGCTAACTGCTCATGGTATGGGACATGTAGCACTAGTGGAAAACCCTACGATTAATTCTACTCGGGTATTGAAATTTGATTTCAAATTGTCTGTTTTAGAAAATATTTTTGATTATTTTCAAAGGCGGTAGAACCATCTCAGAGTAACCAGCAAACACCCACGGTATAGAAGGTGGAGTGTTAGTGGACAACTCCGCAGTAAATTCTACCAATGTATTTATACGAATCTCATTTCCGAAATATGAGTATTTTGAAAGTTTGTTTAAAATCTGTTTTGAAAAATAGTAGAAATCCCGAAGAGAAAATTTTCTATTAGTGATTTTGTGGGCCCGGCTCGGGTCGGGTCATTACAGTAACACCCCAATTTCATTCTCATAAATAGATAGAAAATATGAAACTTAGGGAGTTATCATACGCGACCAAGCATCACATAACATTAAAATAAACCACCTAATGAAATGTGATTATCTGAATCCAATATCACAGCCATGTGCAAGTGTAATAACATAAATGAAATAACATGAAATAATCCTTTGGGTGACAGAGTGACGTATTAGAATAGCATGATTTTCCATGCATTTCGACAAGAGTGATTTTCCTTGCATTTTGACATGAGTGATTGGTGTTGACATATATTATGTAAGGGTAAGTAAACGCTTATGCATGTGTGAATCCTTATGATAGGGTAGAACTCCTACCGGTACATTTCGACAACTAAGAACAAATGATCGTAATAGTTGGTTAGCTCCAAAAGTGAGTTGCTTTAGCCATATAGATAAATGAATTATAGTCTTCCATCTCTCCAAAAGTGGGAGTTGTATTTAGAGACGCTCCCCTAGCCTGGGAGTTAGGTTCGAATATATCACAATATAAAAAAGATGGTTGATCTAATGCAACAACAATGTAGAAGGTTTTGATGATCATGATAATCGAGATCTCGACTACTTGTATCCATGAGATCTTGTAGTCCTTAGCTTCATGGTATAGATGGGGTGGGCAGGCTTCAGAAAAACTAAGGTCAAGTTTGTGAGTAGTCCATAGTCTAGTGAGGATTGGACTCCTAGACATAGCTACCGCATCATAGAGACCCTTGATGGCATGCAATTAGTGAGGGAGATAAACTCCTGAGTGTTGTCATGGTGTTAAGTGATTATGCTTTTGTGATATTGTTTAATTATGACATTGTTTATAAATGATAAATGCTTGTGTTGCATGAACATTTTTTTATATTATTCTTTGAATTGTTATACTGCCATTGCATGTGACTCTTATTTAGTTATCCCATTAGGTATATTCATATACTCAACATCCTCTTGATGCAAGTTCACCGAAAGAGTGAATGGGTAGGAATTGTGGTGTTCAGAGGAAAGGGTGACAAGTGACTACTTAGATGATGTAGGAATCTTAATGGTTTTATTAACTAAACTCTTAGTTGTGTGTTAGACCATAGGCATGTGAGTGCATTTTGTTAACATTTGTTGTATATAATGCACCTTGGACATGTACTTAGGTGAGACCTTGTTTGGTTTGTGATGTGATTTTGCCTTGAATATTACGGTACTCAAATTGAATATGATTGTGTTCAAAAAGTAAGTAGTAAGTACCTTGAGATATCTTGTCGAAGATTTGACAAAAGTTTTAAAAACTTGTTTCCGATGGATTTATGAAAAATTAGTTTAAAAATCTTGGGGAATAAAAATATGGAAAAGGCTCCTATAAAAAGATGTCAACCTATGAAAACTTTGTACCTCATGTATTTTAGTAGGTCTTGGCCATTGCTTAACAACATCAACTTTACTTTCATCCACAACTAAATTATCTTTAGACACAACATATATACCCAAGAAAGAGCATAGAATCTCTCATGAAATAACATTTCTTGACAGTTGAAAAAAGTTTCTCCTTGCCAAGAACAACTAGCACATCCCCAAGGTGTTGCAAGTGAGAATCAAAATTAAAACTATATATGAGTATATCATCAAAGTATACTACCACAAAACTGTTAATGAATAGTCTAAGGGCTTTATTTTTTACTCTAATAAATGTACTTGGGGTATTAGACAATACAAATGTCATGAACAACCATTCATACAATCCTTTTCTTATTTGAAGGTTATCTTCCATTCATCACCCGGTCTAACTCAAGTATAATGGAACCCACTCTTCAAATCCAGATTGCTGAATATAGCAACACCACTTAATTGATCAAGCAAATCATCAAGACATAAAATAGAGAAGTGATATTTAATAGTATTCTTGTTAAAAAAATGATTATCCATGTATATACACCAACTATTATCCTTTTTTAAGTATAAGTAAATTTGTACAACACATAGACTCAAACTCCCTCTAATATGTTCTTTTTTTAGCAACTCATGAACTTGTCGTTGAAGCTGCTCATGCAACTTAGGACTTATGTTATAATGTGGATGATTAGGGAGTGTAGATCCTAACACTATGTCAATCTAATGTTTGATATCTCTAAGGGGTGGCTATCCATCGGGTAAGGACTCCAAAAAACATATTGAGACTCCTCTACCAAAGGTTGACCATTTATAGGAATTTCCTCACCTTTATTAACCTCCTTAAACACTATAATACATACAAAATTATCCTCCTTAATTTTCTTAATAATTTTTTTCCTAGATAAAAGTGCCACATCTTTGTCATTTAAGGGCTTAACTATATCTTCTTAATGTGAAACAAGAACAATCATATTGTTATTCCCTACAAAACAAGTGATCTTGGAAACATCATGCATGACATGTCTATCATATTATCAAGGGAGTCCAAACAATAAATGACAAACATCCATAGCAACAAGATTACACTATATTTTGTCCTTACAGGTAGAACCAATAGAGAAATGAACTAAACAATGTTTAGAAACTTGTACCACATGATACACATGGTTTTTGTACATTTTATACATCATTTTACCTTATTTACTAGCATAATATTAAGATAATTTAGGGTTAATTAGAGTTTATTTATGTTAAGATAGATATTAGTATTTTAGTTTAATAATTAATTAATTTTGGCGTGTATTTGAATTACATTGATTTTTTTATTTTATTTTTACATGTCTACTGAGGGTTTTAAATTGTTCTTATCTCTGCAACAATGACAAAGGTTGTGTAAAAGTTGGTTGACAAAGATTTTCAAGGGATTGTTCATTTACGCACATCAACATTACACAAGAAAATTGCATTTTCTTGGCATGACTTCATCAAACTTTCAAGTTCTAAGAATAATTTGGAATCTCTCATGCAGGTCGTATGGGAACCAAAGGAAAAGTGACAAGCTTTGTTGCCAAGGAAGATGCCATCTTTGCTGCACAAATTGAAGAAGCTATGAGGAAGAATGAAAGCCTAGAATCACTCATAGCTGATAATGTCAAAAGAGAGGTAGCCAAAGGACAATAGGGTGCTGGGAAGAATAGCCTTCCACGTCCAAGAAGCAGTAAGTTTGTAGCATAGCACAAATGGCATAAACAGAACATGAAATTAAAAAAGAAAAGGAAGACCAAAGAGAAAATAAAAGGAAAGCACCATAAATTGCAACATGGTTCAGAAAGGAAGAAGATCAATTTGTAATAGCAGAAATTAGAAGAAAAGAAAATATAGCATGTCCAGTTCATAGCAGATAGAAATTCGTAGAGAACAAAGCATGAAGAAGAGCATACTTCAAAGAAAGGAAAGAAGATTTAAAGAGAGAAAGAATCGGGCAGAAAGAAAAGCTTACAAAGGGAAAGATTAAACACAGCAAGAAGCTCCTATTCTGGGTCAAAATTGGGTATGAAAGAAAGTTGCAGCTAGAAAATTATAAGAATAGACTGAAAAATTTAGATTTGAGAGAGGAGAAGAAGAGAGCAAACCAAGTGAAACCATTCAATCCTATAATTTGAAATGATTAGAAAACACTTTGAAAGTCGTAGAATTGAAGTTCGAGCCAGATGAAAAAAGCAAAAAAAATTATAGTCACAGGTTACTGTAGGAGCATTGTTCAATGGGTTGGAGGTTTAAGACAATGAATAGTAACTCATTATTGTTCATCGGAATTGGAGCAAACAATGATTTTTGTTTTTTTTTCTTCTTTTTTACCTCTTATAAGTCTCTTTTCAATTCTTCAAAAAATTTATTTATTAGGTTAATGAGTGGTTAAAACTCTTTGCTAGGGCTTGGATGATGCTTCATTAAATTGTAGAATTTCATGATTATGAGACTTGATTAATTTTTCTAAATGGTAAATTTAATGCTAATTATTTTTACCTATTTAATTGATGAGATTGACTTGGATATGAATTTAGTCATGCTTCTCTCATGATTTAAGTTGGTTCTCATTAATTGCTTACTTTGTTTTGTGTTATTTAATATTTAAATTGGGAATTAGTTATGACTTGCAACTTGTGGATACAATTAATGTCTTAAGTTTAATCCATTGAAGAGAGGAGGAACAATATATTTTTTGATTGTGTATGAGAGCTTAATGATGATATTTTCCATAATAATAAAGATTGAATTCTAAATTATTATGAGATGAATGTGAAAAAATGATTAATGATCATACTTATGAATTTCTATGATTTAATGAATGTGGATTTCTATGCCCTAGTATTTTGTTTATTTGATATTTTTGTTATTTTTCATTGCCTTTTTAAGCTTAGATTAAAATTTTAGAATTTTGATTTGGATAGTTTAATTGCCTTTAAATTCTTATTTTCTTTTGTTATTTACTTTAGTGAAGTTATTATCTTTATATTTATTAACTAGATTAGGGTTTACTTGAGTTAGATTAAATTTTGTTTTTCGATTTCAAGATTAAATTTTGTTTTTCGATTTCAAGTCTCTGTGGGATTGACCTCGTTTAGATGCTTTTCTACCATTAATTCATGAGGTTGCGAGTAAACAATTAATGTTTGACAATAAGTTTTTGGCACCATTAACTCTAAACTAAGTTTAACCTTTTACTAGTCTTAGGTTAGGGTTTAAAAAAAAAAACAAGAGCAAGAGAAAGAAAGTGGTGAAAACAAGGAAGCATTAGAGAGGGGTTAGTTGTGTTTGATCATGTGGCTACGTGATCAAACACACCGGTTAGTTCGAGTTGATTTCAGTTCCCTAGAGAGTTATGAAATTGAAATTGATCTTTTATTCACAACGAGAAGTAACATTGCTAAAGCCCAAACCTCCTTAGGGAGTTATTTTCAGCAATTTCCATCAATCCTCCCTCATGCATAGCGTTGCCTGCCACCATTGCCACACTTTGATTTGAAGGCTAAAAAATTTCAACTTCTCCCCCCCCCCCCCTTCCATGGTCTTGACAAAGAGGATCCTTACATGCATGTAAAGGATTTTCTTAAAATATGTGCTCCATTCAAGTTTCTAAATTTTTTCAATGAGTCAATCCATTTGCGCTTGTTCCCTTTCTTATTAAAGGACAAAGCAAAGACATGGTTAAATTCTCTGTTAGCGGATCTATTAATTTATGGGAGGAACTTGTTCATAAGTTTCTTTCTAAATTTTTCCCAATGTCCAAAAACAATGCCTTAAAGAGAGAGATAGTTGACTTTTGTCAAGAAGAGCATGAAAATCATATGAGAGTTGGGAGAGGTTTAAGGACTTGATTTTGAAGTGTCCCCACCATGGTTTTGAAACATGGAGGCTTGTGCAATACTTTTACAATGGTTTTTCAAACACACCATAATATGATTGAATCCATGAACGGTGGCTGTTACTTGAGTCTGAATGATGATGCAGCATTTAAGTTACTAGAAAGTTTGTTTGAGAGTTCCCAACATTGGGATTTTTTGAGTCATAGAGAAAAACCAACCAAAAATCCTAGGAAATGAGGGTTATATGAAGTAATGGAAGATACTAACATGAAACCCAGGTTAAACCAGCTAAACGAAAGAGTAGAGGCCATGACAGAGACATGAATTCCACCAACGTGACCTTCCATGTTAGGTAATTCAAAATGAAGTGTGTTCTCTATGTGCAAGTCCAATGAACACTACTCAAACATGACCTTCCATGTTAGGTTATTCTAAGTGCTTAGTTGAGCAAGCTAATTCACTAAACAATTATGGAAACTGTTTGATAGTCCCTTCTATGAGGCATACAATCCAAATTGGTGAAATCATCCAAATTTCTCTTCGAGGCAAAACCAACCTCCCATGAATGGAATGCCGTCAATACAATAGATGTCCACTCAATTTAGACAACTCAATCCCTCCTACACCTCTGTTCCCTAATTAGCTCCTCAAGTTATTGTATCACCACGTCAGCAATCATCACTTGAAGAGTCTCTCAAAACACTCATGCAGTCTACTAACCGGGCCATATTAGAATTGAAAATTTCTAGTCAAATGAACACTCAAGCCATAGAAAAACTAGAAAATCAAATCAATCAATTAGCAACTCATGTAGGGGAGAGAGAGAAAGGCATGTTTCCTAGCAGCATATACCCAACCCTAAAAGTCAATATGTTACTAATAATGCTTTAAGTTTATCACAAGACCAAGGGCATGTCTAGTCAATCACCACTCTTAGATTTGGGAGACATGTTGACAATCATGTGAAAATGCTTGAAGAAGAGGGAACTAAGTGAGAAACAGGAACCCAATACCTCCCCACCTGTTTTAGTTGACCCCCCAATTAGGCGTTTTGTGCCTAAAGCATCATTTCCTCAAAGATTAGTCAATCCAAAGAAAGGTGCACAATTTGGAGATATTTTAGAAGTGTTTATGTGAGTGTAGTTAAACATCTCATTCTTTAATGTTATCCAACAAGTTCCCTCTTATGCTAAATTTTTAAAAGACATAGTCATAGTAAAGACGAAAATAAATGTTCCTAAAAAGGCATTCTTGATAGAGCAAATAAGCTCTATCATTAAATGCAAATTCCCTATCAAATATAAGGACCCTAGTTGTCCCACAATTTCATGCAAGATAGGGGATTGTCACATTGAGCGGGCTTTGTTAAATAGAGGCTAGTGTGAATTTACTCTCATATTTTGAGTATATGCAATTGGGATTGGGAGAGTTGAAATCCACATTAATGACACTTTAATTAGCTGATAAATATGTAAAAATTCATCGATGTGACTTTGCAGTCCTTGAGACTATACCTATTTAGAATATCCATGGGCAAATTCCTATCATTTTGGGTTGTCCTTTCGTGGGCACATCAAATGCTCTAATAAATTGTAGAAATTGGGTGATGAAAATATCCTTTAGTAACATGACTGTTGAGTTAAACATTTTTGACATAAGCAAACAACCACCAAACATGGAAGATGTGAATAAAGTTAACTTGAATAATAGTCTTGTTCATAATACCTTCATCTAATCACAGTCTAAGGATCCCTTAGAGGCTTGTCTAGCACACTTTGGTTGAGGGTTTGACATTGGCAAATCAATTGAGGAGGTTAATTCATTGCTAGATTTTGTTCCTCTAATGAGTACAGAAAAATGGTCCTCTTTCATTATCATAATCATCACCCCTTCCATCCACTGTGGAACCACCTAGTATGGATCTAAAACCATTACTTGGCACCCATAGATATGTGTTTTTAGGTTCTTCTAAAACTCTACCGGTCATCCTACCTTCCAATTTGGATGATAATCAAAAGAAAAAATTAATTGATGTCCTTAAAGATTATAACGAGGTTATAGGGTGGATAATTCCTTATATTAAGGGTATTAGTCCTTCTATATTTATGTACAGAATTCACTTAGATAAAAATGTTAAACCTTCACGTAAATCTTAGAGGCGCTTAAACCTTGTTATGCAAGATGTGATTAGAGTAGAAGTTTTGTAGGTTCTGGATATAGATGCCATTTACCTAATTTCTGATAGTAGATGGGTGAGTCCTATTCAAGTTGTGCAAAAGAAGTCTGGCATAACAATAGTCAAGAATGATTCTTATGAGTTAGTTCTGACCTATGCTCAAATAGTTTGGCATGTTTGTATTAACTACAAGAAGTTGAATGTTATGAAAAGGAAAGATCACTTTCCTCTTCCTTTCATAGATTAGATGTTAGAGAGGTTAGATAGCCATGATTATTGTTTCTTTCTTGATGGGTATTCCCGTTATAACCAGATTCCCATAGCACCTGAAGATCAAGAGAAGACTACCATCACTTGTCCTTTTGGGATGTTTTTCTACAGTTGCATGCCCTTTAGGTTATGCAATGCACCCGCTACTTTCAAGTGGTACATAATTAGCATTTTCTCAGACATGGCAGAATATTTCCTATATGTGTTTATGGATGATTTTTCTATCTTTGGCTCTATAGTTGATGAGTATTTGCACCACCTATCCCTAGTGTTAGTATAGTGTAAAGAGAATAATCTTCTCCTTAACTAGAGAAATGGCATTTTATAGTACATAAGGGGATTGTTCTTAGGCATGTTGTATTACATAAGGTCATTGAGGTTGATAAAGCTAAAATTGATTTAATTTCTCATCTTCCACCTCCATTAACTCTAAAAGAAATTAGATCATTTTTAGGTCATTCGGACTTTTATAGGAGATTCATCAAAAACTTTAGTAAAATCTCTAGACCTTTGTGCAATTTACTTGCCAAATATTATCCATTTGTCTTTGACAATGAGTGTCTCTATGCTTTTGAAATACTAAAAACTGAATTGACCTCTGCACCTATTATTCAACCACCTAATTGGAGTATGCCATTTGAGATTATGTGTGATGCCTCTAATTATGTCATTTGTGTTGTTTTAGGACAATGCATTGATAAACTTCCCCATGTGATCTACTATGCTAGTAAAATTTTAAATAATTCTCAACTCAACTACTCCATCACTGAAAAAAGTTGTTAGCTATTGTTTTTGCACTAGATAAGTTTAGGTCCTATTTATTAGGGTCTAAGGTCCTTGTCAATTCAGATCATGTTGGATTGAAGGACATTTTGTCTTAAAAGGATACTAAACCTCATCTTGTCTGATGGATATTGTACATATTACCAAGTCTTTTCTGGATGAGCATTTACTTCATATCTCCCAGTTGCCTTCGTATGCTGATATAGTGAATTATCTTGTTACTGAGAAAATTCCTTCTCATTGGACCAAACAATATAGATGCAAATTTTTAGTTGAGGTTAAGTACTTCTTTTGGGATGAACCTTACTTGTTCAAATATTATCCCAATTGATAATTAGGAGGTGTGTTCCTAAAAATTATCAACAAAGTGTCATCTCCTTTTGTCATGATCATGCTTGTCGTGGTTACTTTATGTAAGGACCTTCATCTTTAAACCGGTTTTGGTTTTCTTTAATTATGGGTTATCGTGAGATTTACGCATTTTCTGATCTTATTCGGTGATTTCATGAAATAAATAGAGTCTGTGATGGTTTTAACCAAAATTAACTTCAACATTTGTGATTTTAAGTGATTTTAAACCAAATGTGAATTTTTGAGATTTTTGAGAATTTTCACTATTTTCCCAAAAATTAGGGTTTTGGCGGGACCCCTCTGGGCCCCACGGTCGAAAAATTTATTTTTGTGTCAAATGAACCTAGACATATACTTAAGATCACACAAAAATTTTCAGAATTTTATTAGGCTTAATTTGTGCTTAAATTTGCAAAATACCCACTTTTAGCCTACTTTTCATATTTACACCCCAAAACTTACCTATGCCTACCCCAACCCTTACTATAAAAGGGCAAACCAGAGCCATTTATATTTTTGGGAATAGGCTAAGGAAGGAGGGCTGGCCTAATCCCCACTTAAGCCCGAATTAGAAGCCGATTAAGGTAAGCTTGCTCTAATTAAGCACTAATCCATGACTTTTCTCTTAATTTCTTCCAAATCTACCATTTTCCCCTTGATTCAATTCGTTTTTTACCATCAAAAGCTACTGATTTGTGTTTTACTACAAACCCTAACATTCAAAATTCGATTTTTACTACCAACAAGCCCTAGATCTAAGGTTTAATTAGGGATTTCTTGAGTAAATCGATTTCCATTAGAGTTTAATTCAAACTCATTGTGTTTTCAAGGATTTCAAGAAGGGTGACTCTTCAATCCGAGCTAAACCAAGTGCTGAGGTAATGGGTCTTCAAAATCTATGTTTATCCATGGTAAAACTCTTCATTTTTGGCTTATTTCGAAATGGTTTGCTTGATTTAGTGTGTTAATGGTAAGATTAGAAAATGGAATTATTTAATCCCGATTTCTTAGGGTTTTGCATTATTATGGTTTGGTTTGATATTCTGGAAGTCAAGGAGGACTTTTGATGATGATTAGGGTGTTAGATGTGGATTTGAAGTGCTATCTGTGGTGTTTCGGTTTGGATTTGCGAAAGGAAGAAGATGACTGTTCTGCCGTGTTAGCGATCGATCGGCTGAAATGAAATTTTCAAATTTTTGCGTGTAACCGATCAAACGGCCTGAAGGGCGATCGATCGGCTACACAGAAAATTGTATGTTGTGTGTATGATGCCTATTTTGATGATTCCACTTTAGCTTGTCAATTTTATATGAATGTGAAGTATTTTAAGCTATGTTAGGCTACTGGAAATGCATGCTATTGAGTTTATGGAGTTGAGA
The DNA here is from genome assembly GCA_035235625.1 of Saururus chinensis. Taxonomy (NCBI): domain Eukaryota; kingdom Viridiplantae; phylum Streptophyta; class Magnoliopsida; order Piperales; family Saururaceae; genus Saururus; species Saururus chinensis. Next base: position 30,414,589 of record CP141142.1, read on the forward strand.
TATATGCTTAGAGATGGTGGAATGACACGCTTTGTGGCATGATGTTGGAATCGTTATCTTGAAATTATGAATGGTTGTTTCCCTTTGATTAAGCATATATTTTCAGTAGGACTACAATCATTGTTGGACTGATTTGTCATGATAGATTGTGATTAATGGTGTGTGAATGTTGGTGAATGCCGTGACTCAATGATGAAATGAGTGATGTTATATGTGTTTAGCCTTTGTGGTTGAGTTTTGAATCTAGCTATGATTTCAACGATTCTTCTACTATGATTTCCACTGGAATTCATGTTTAGATAGAAATTCACATGTGTAGTGTGGTAGTGAGTTGATTTTCAAGCATGTTGATATGCATTATGTGAAAGGCTTCTACTAGTTACACACACATGTGGGGGTTAAATGATGATGTTGAAGCTTAATATCGTGATTATGAATGATGCATTAGGGGCTGGTGAGAGCACTTATCATGATGAGGATTCATGTATGCCTTGCCCACGCATGTACCATGCTGCACGCATCATGAAAATGGATTTCCAATTGAGGCTTCATCGTGATTAATCGAATTTGACCGATTGGATGCAATGTGATGGAATTGTGTGCCGGATTGATCGGTCATGGATTAATCGCAAATTGTTTGGTCCGAAAGGACATATTTTGATTTGAAGTTCCTGTGTGGAACGATTTGAAATTCCTGTGTGGAACGAGTCACTCCCCGGGTTGAGTCTTGTTTAATGGAATGATATGGGGACGAGTTGTGTACTTGTCTTGCGGATATGTGAGAATATTATTATGTGTGTCATCTGGACCCTGAGAATCTAGTGTGGTATGCCGTGTGCACCCCGCTACCACGTGTTCTAGGGTTCTCTATGTGAGAACTCGGGCTCTTCCCTCCGCAGGAGATGTCCCTGGGCGAACACCCCTGCTCTAGATTCTCTGTGTGAGAATGGGACATCCTTGGCCAGGATTGTCTAGGGCGAGCAGCATTAGGGATTGACAACCCCGATCTTTCTTGAATTCTTGTGTAGAATTTTGGACCATGACACGCCTTCGTGGCCTTGTCTATGCTCCCGTCTGTGTGACATTATTGTGTGGTTACTCCTTGATGGAGTTTGATTTGATACTATGCATGTGGAATATGTATGCTAGAGATACATCCATGCATGTTGGTGTGATGTTATGCATGTGGAATATGTATGTTAGAGATACATCCATGCATGTTGGTGTTGATGTTATGCATGTGGAATATGTATGTTAGAGATACGTCCATGCATGTTGATTTTGATGTTATGCATGTGGAATATGTATGTTAGAGATACATCCATGCGGGATTGGTTATGATGTGAATGCATGTGGGAATATGTATGCTAGAGATACATCCATGCAGGTTGAATTATGCATTATGATGCAGTGTTAAGTGATATGAATGTGTGATCAGAAAGTGATGCACCATGTAAATCTTTGATCTGAAACGATCTCATTTCTAAGCTATCGTATTTTCTACGTTGACAATGATATTTAAAACCATTGCTGAGTGTTAAAACTCACCCCTCTTTTGTGTTTTGATTTGGGGCTGCGTGGTGCGACACGCAGACGGACAGGATTGCCTCTATGAGGAAAGGTCAGAGGTAGTTTGGGTGTGATGATGGAGATCGTTGCGTGACTTACCTGCGTTTATTTCATGCTTTATGTTCGAACCTTTGTGTAGGGTTCTTGTTTGGATTTATGTCATATTATGAAGTTGTGATGCTTATGACTTATTTTGAGCCGGTGTGGGCTTTACTTAACTAAGTTTGTGGGTTTGAGATTGTTGTTTACTTTGTGATAAGCAACACATTTTCTCCCTTTTTATTTACTCTTGCTCAAAGGATTGTGCGCACTCCGTGTTTCTGTTAATCGCCCGTGGTTAGGGATTAAGTCTTCCGCTAGATCATTTTTCTCAATTTTCACTTCGTCGCCCCCACGCGTTTGACCGGCCCCTGGACCGGGTTCGGCTCGGGTCGGGCATTGCCGGGGTGTGACACTTTAGTTCTAGAAAGATTATTGTAAAGATTTTGCAATGTGGATTTTATTGGCCCACTATTTGTAGAGATTCTCACATTTATTGCTCAACTTGTGAAAGAGACCAAAAGTTAGGGAGTATTTCATGCAGAATATGATGCCACTAAACTCAATTTTGTTAATTGAGATATTTGATTTATGGGGCATTGATTTTGTGGATCGTTTTCCTAATTCTTTTGGTAATTTGTACATCCTTGTCGAGCAGATTATGTGTCAAAGTGGGTAGAGGCTATTACATGCAAAACTAATGATCCCAAGGTTGTGATCCAGTTTTTTAGATAAAATATTTTTGGACGCTTTGGTAATCCACATGCCATTATTAATGATGGGGGGAAGCATTTCTAAAATAGGGTTTTTGAGCAATTAATGAAGAAATCTTGTATAAAGCATAAAATTGCTACAGCTTACCACCCCCAAACTAGTGGTCAAGTTAAGATTTCTGATAAGGAGAGATTAAACACATTTTTGAGAAAACAGTAAACCCTTATAGGAAAGATTGGTTTTTATGACTTATTTATGCATTGTGGGCTTACCATACTACAATTAAAACTCCCATTGGAATGTCTTCATACATAATTATTTTTTGGAAAGGCTTGTCATCCTCCGTTGAGTTAGAACATAGAGCATATTGGGCTATAAAGTAATTGAATTTTGATCTTAACAAGGCATGTGCTCATAGGAAGTTGCAATTAATGAGTTGAAAGAAATTCAAAATAATGCTTATGATTGTGCTAAAACTTTTAAGGACCAAATGAAAAAGGTTCATGATCTAAACATTTTGAGGAAATCTTTTACACCTGGTCAAAAGGTCATTCTTTATAATTCTCATTTCGATTTATTTTTGGGAAAATTGAGATATCAATGGACAGGTCATTTCATAGTTCAAACTATTTATTGTCATGCAGCTATTGAAATTGTGAGTCCTAGGAATAGTGATGTGTTTAAAGTTAATGGTCATTGTCTCAAACCATTTGTAGAGTTGAAGAGTCCAAACATTGATGAATTACTTCTAAAAGATCCTTTTTATCAGGACAGAGCTTCAGGCGTATCTTGCTGAATATAGTAAACTTAGTGCTCTTGGGAGGTAACCCAACTTTAGGCTTTGAGAGTTATTTTTGTTTCATTTATTAGTTAGCATTTTCATTTTCTTGAGTTAGTTTTCAGTTTATTATCTTTGTCAATTGCTTTAATTATTATGTGGGTGTGCTTATATGATTCATTACTGATTTACCCTTATGTGATTATCCCTATGCTTTCTTGACCATCTTTCTTTTTATAGCTATGTACATGAGCATGTCAAAAGAGGTATTGTTTCTTATTTTTCTTCCTTTCTTATCTTATGCATTGTATTTATTTTATTTTGACACATCAAAGATAATGTTTAGTTTAGGTTTGGTGGTGTAGAAAAAGATTTTTATTTTTATTTTTATTTTATAAAGTATGTGTCTTAGTTTTAGTGAAAATGAGAAAATTGAAAAAAAAAATATATAATCATACAAGGATTTTTACATGGAAAACCCCAACTAGGGTAAAAAACTACGACATCCACTTTTAGCATAAAATCAATGCACTAGCAAGTAAGACCTTACATGATACAAGCAAAGCACCAACCTTTTGTGAAAACTCCAATACAAACTCCTCATTTGTTTAGATCTTCCTCTTCTTTTGTTGTTTTCCTTCAAGTCTTGAAGTTTTTTTCTTCTTTGCTTTGTCTTTGTCTTCTTTTAGAGGCTTAAATGAAGACTCCTTTGATTGTTGATCTTCGTTTGAGCTTCTTAAATCACTCCTTGATGAAACGCTTTGTTGTAACTCCTCAAGTTGTGTGTGATGTGTTGTTGTGAATAAACCCTCAATAATTATTCATGAAAATAACAATTGAAGGATCCCTTATTGGTAAATCGAATTGATCTTCAAAGTATATAGCTAAAAGAAAGCTCTATACTCTTAAAACACAATAGAGTGTCTCACCAATCTCTCTTTATGCTAACAATGACTTTCCTTATCTTTTCTCACATCCAAAACACCCCTTATATAGATAACTAAGTTAGTTAGGTGTTAGACATTTAATAAGAATCAAATTACATACAGAATGACCTATTTTGGGAAATTGTGGGTTCTAGTGATTGATCGCTATAGTAATTGATTGATTACAATCATCTCGGTCAAATTTTGTGAAAACTGCTATAAATTGATCAATCGGTGAACAATTCTACTATAATAATTGATATAGTACTATAGTACCAGAAATTAAAATCCTTCCCAATTAATTCCTTTTTTATCCCAATTGATCTTAGATGAAAGTTTTACATATGTAATTTTTTACTCATTAACGACTCATTCTTTTTCTCACACTTTAATATGATAAACCATTTATCATAAGTGTGTGAATGTGACATGTGTGTGTGTGTTTTTACCTACAAAAATACTTCTAAGTCTTCTCATTTACTTCATCTTCGCCATGTGATCTTAAGCAGCAAATATTATATCCAATGACTCAAATTATACATCAATCTGACATTGTGTTCATCGAAATAAGCCAATACAATACTAATGGCTACATATGTTCTTACAATTCGTCTTCATTTTTATCTCATGAGAGAATTGCTAGAGATTATTGATTCACTTTGTCATACTTTGCAATGTCAATTTTCAGACATTATTAATGTCATAAATCTGGATTCATCCACGAAACCACTTATGCAAAAATTCAAAGATGTTTTACTTGCCAATGTGAACTCATTTTGTATGGTACATAGTATAAATGTCTAGGAAATGAATGATCATAATATTGGGAGACGAGATCGAGCATGTCATCAACAAGATGACATTACAATTGAGCACCATTACCGAGTAGATATTTTTTATGTTGCAACAGATTCACAATTACAAGAACTAAATGGCCGCTTTATTAGCATTCAATAGTGTTCTTAGCCTTAGCTCATATTTAAATCTTCTTGATGTGTTTAGAACTTTTAGAATTGATGAGATTTGTCAATTAGTATACAAGTTATATCTGTGAGACTTCACAAATCATGAGAAAGAATAATTAAGAACACAACTTCTCTATTCTGAGCATAATGTTGTTCAACATACAAGTTATAAAAATTTGTCAAGGATTTTTGAATTATGTCAATGATTGGTATACATATATAAATAATATTTGTGCAATGATGGGTAAGCTAGTGTACCTTAACCCTTGTGAAAGTGTACCGGTTCACCCTAACGTAATTCCTCGAGGTGGGCCAATCCTGTCACGCCTTGGCGCTGCCCGACCCGAGCCAAACCCGGTCCAGGGGCCGATCAAGCGTGCGGGGGCAACGAGTGGAATTGAGATACGGTTTAGCGGAAGACTTAACCCTAAATACGGGCAACGTAACAGAATTACGGAGTATGCACACCACTTTGAGCAAGAGTAAATGAGTAGAAAAGAAAGAGAGTTGCTCAACTCAAAATAAACAACTAGTCTCAAACCCACATGTTTAGTAAACCATAGCCCACTCTAGCTCTAAAATAGGTCTTAGATAACACAACTATATAAAGTAACATAAATCCAACAGAGAACCATACACAAAGGTTCTAAACATAAAGCATAAACCAAGGAAAATAAGTCACATAAGAGTCTCTACAATCACATCCAAGTCGTCTCCGATCTTTCCTCAAAGAGGAGATCCTGTCCGTCTGCGTGTCGCACCACGCAGCCCCAAAGCAAAACACAATAAAGAGGGGTGAGTTTAAACAAACTCAGCAATGGTTTTTCTAATATACTATCAGCATGGCAACACAACAGCATAACAATATAATCATTCAAATCAAAGATTGACAAGATGTAACATTTTTTGATCACACATACACATCACTTAAACCTACATCATAGTGTATAATCCACATAGTGTCATTCACATCATATCAACCTGCATGAAATGTATCTCTAACATACATATCCAACCATGCATCACATCATATTAACTTGCATGAAATGTATCTCTAGCATACATATCAAATCATGCCTCAACATCATATCAACCTGCATGAAATGTATCTCTAACATACATATCCAACCATGCATCACATCATATCAACCTGCATGAAATGTATCTCTAACATACATATCCAATCATGCATCACATCATATCAACCTTCATTAAGGAGTAATCACAATTTAGTGTCACACAAACGGGAACACAGACAAGGACACGAAGGCGTGTCATGGTTCAAAATTCTACACAAGAATTTAAGAAGTTTGGGGTTGTCAATCCCTAAGGTTGCTCGCCCTGGACGATCCTGGCCAAGGATGTCCCATTCTCACACAGAGAATCTAGAGCAGGGGTGTTCAGCCAGGGACATCTCCTGTGGAGGGGAGAGCTTGAGTTCCCACACAGGGAACCCTAGAACACGTGGTAGCGAGTGCACACGGCATACCACACTGGATTCTCAGGGTCCAGATAACACTCATAATAATAATCTCAAATCTGCAAGACAAGTACACAACTCGTCCCCACATAATTCCATTTCTCTAAACTCAACCCGGGGAGTGTACACATTCTACACAGAACTCAAATCAAAACATGTCCTTTCAGACCAATCAAATTTCGATTAAGCCACGACCGATCAATCCGGCACGTAATTTCACCACATTGCATCCAATCGATCAAATTCGATTAACCTCGATAAAGCCTCAATTGGAAATCCATTTTTATGATGCATGCAACATGGTACATCGTGGGCAAGGCATACATGAATCCTAATTCATGATAAGTGCTCTCATCAGCCCCTAATGCATCATTCATAATTATAATATCAAGCTTCAACATCATCATTAAACCCCACATGTGTGTGTACCTAGTAGAAGCACTTCACTCAATGCATATCAACATGCTTGAAATTAACTCACCACCACACTACACATGTGAATTAACATCTAATCATGAATTCCAGCGGAAATCATAGGAGAAGAATCATTGAAATCATAACTCAAATCAAAGCTCAACCACAAGCTAAACACATATAAGATCATTCACTTCATCCTTAAGCCATGACATTCACTAACATTCACACATCAATTAACCACATCCTAACATGACATATCAGTCTGTTAGTAGGCTGTAGCTCTACTGAAAATATACTTAACCATAGAGAATCAACCATTGATAACTTCAAGATGGCAATACCAACATCATACCTCCAACCATAAGTCATTCCACATAACTCTAAATGTATACCTCAACTTCATAACCTCAATGGTATGCCTTTCCAGTAGCATACTATAGTTCAAAATACTCCACATTCATATAAAATTGGCATATTAAAGTAGAATCACCGAAATAAACATCATGCACCTAATACAAAAATCTGTTGTGTAGCCGTTCGAATGCCTCGAAGGCCATTTGATCGGCTAAACAAGAAATCTGTCAAACTGACAATGTGCCATTCGAACGCAACAAGGCAGAATTGACCTTCTTCTTCATTTCGAATTTTCAAACCGAAACTTCATTGATAAACCTTAAAATCTCCATCTAACAAACTAAATGCCAATAAAATTCCACCATAACTTCCAAAAAGCTAATCTACATTATAACAAGATGAAACCCTATGAAATCGGGATTAAAGATTACCATTTACTAATCATGTCATTAAAGCACTAAATCAAGTCAATTCATTCAAAATAAACCACAAAATCAAGAGTTTTACCATAGGAAGATTGAAATTTCGAAAGTCCATTACCTTATCCCTTAATTAGGCTTGGATTTGATGGTCACCCTTCTTGAAAACCTTACAAAGACATAGAGTTTGAATTAAACTCCATTAAAACCAATTTAATATAGAAAACCTTAATTAAAAACTTAGATCTAGGGCTTGTTGAACATAAAAATTGGATTTTTAGAGCTAGGGTTTGAAGTAAAGATGCAAACCCTAGGGCTTGTTGAACATCAAATCAGTAGTTTTGATGTTTAAAAATGAATCAAAACAAAGGGAACATGGTAGGTCTAGAAGAGATTAAGAGAAAAATTAGGATTTAGTGCTTAATTAGAAGGAACTTACCTTAAACACCTTCCAAACCGGGCCTAATTGGGGATTAGGCCTAACCTCTCCTCCTCAGCCTATTCCCAAAATGGAAATGGAAAGGAACTTACCTTAAACACCTTCCAAACCGGGCCTAATTGGGGATTAGGCCTAACCTCTCCTCCTCAGCCTATTCCCAAAATGGAAATGGCTTAGGTCTTGCCTTTTATAGTAAGTTTTAGGGTGTGTATGGGTAAATTGTGGGGTATGAATAGAAAAATAGGCTAAAATGGGTAATTTAGTTATTTGAGCACTAATAAAACCTGGAAAAATTATGAAAATTTTTATAAGGGCTTGTGTTGATGTCTGGGTTAATTTGACACAAAAACCCAAATTTCGACGGTGGGGCCCACAGGGGTCCCGCCAAACCCTAATTTTTCAAAAATAATAGTAAAAATTCAAAAAATTCTCAAAAATTCACATTTGACTCAAATCACTTAAAACCACTAATTGTAAGGTTGATTTTAATTAAAACCATCGTAAACACCATTTATTTAAGAAACCACCGAATTAATAAGAAAATGAGTTAACCATGCAATAACCGATAATTAAAAATAAACGAAAACCGGTTTAGAAATGAGAGTCCTTACAAAACCTATTTCTAGGCCCAACATCCCCCACTATGACTAAAGTTCCCATATTGGCTCAACAGAACTGACGCCTAGCCATGTTGAAACCCCAAACTATGAGCATGTTGGACAAACATATTGGTAGGTAAGGCCTTAGTTAATGGATCTGTACTACAAATATCTTAGAATTAGGCAAGTGACTAAGGGTCAACTTTCCTTTTCGTTGCATGTCAAAAATAAAATAGTAATGCATCTCAATGTGCTTATCCCTGGTGCTGATTTCCCCATTCTTTAGTGTTGGCATGATAGCCAAATTATCTAATAAACCTGAACAAGACCATCCTACTAGTTTTCTAGCCCCATCCAATCTTGAGATTCTTAAATCTACATTACTTTTGAAGCTGCTAAGCTACATGCATAAAATTCAACTTCCATAGTGGACTTAGCAGCACTATTTTGTTTCTCACTAGCCCATGTTATTACATAACCTCCAAACATGAAGACATACCCAAGAATAGATTTCCTGTCATCTGGGTCTCTCACATAGTCAGAATCACTATGTCAAGCTAATCTAATAACAAACTCTGAACTTGGTATGTGAGTCTGATAAGTATGAAATCTATATTTATTTTATATGCCTTTTTACCTTATTTGCTAGTATAGATTAGGTTAATTTAGAGTTAATTATGGTTTATTTAGATTAAGATAGATATTTGTATTTTAGTTTAATTATTAATGATTTTGTAGTTATTAGTTGTTTAGACATGTATTTAAATCAAGATGGAATTTTAATTATATTCTACATATCTAAAATATGGTATTTTATGTTTTGTAGGTAAAGTGCGCTTATCGAGGTACTTGGACAATGTTTTGAATAGTTCAAAGTAGTCTTCACATGCTTTAAAGTGATTTGGACAACGTTTCGGAGTTATAAACAAGTTAGAAATTAATATGGACACGAAGGAAAGCTTAATGAACAGAATATGAACTGTCCAGGAAAACTGTCCAGATTGCAGAAACACTGTAGCCGATCGAACGGGGTCACTTACCGATCGATCGGGATAACATGAATTTAGACAAAAATACAGTTCAAGCGTTCGATCGGGCATGCAGGGCGATCGAACAACATAACGTGTAGTTTCCTTGTTTGACCCAAATTCCAATCCTTTTCATATTGGACTTCTTGCTATGAAACTTATGCCTATAAAAAGACATATTTGGCTTAAAATTAGGGGATTCCAGTAGATTTTAGGAAGAGAAAAAGGAAGAAGAAGATGGAAGAAAACTTAAAGCTTTCAATAGAGATTCAAGTGCTTTCTTCTACAATGGAAGGCTTGACTTTTCTTTTACTTAGGAGTTGATGAAGCTATAGATAAGTTTCAGTTTCTTTTCTTTTTAATTTAGATCTCAGTTGTGAATGATGACAATTGTATGATATGGATTTCCTTTTTAATGGAAGAGCTTTTAATGTTTATTCAAGTTTATGTTGATTTATTGTCTTGTAGATGATAGATTGATATGGTTTTGATATTTGCATCGATTCTAATTTTTGTGATTTAGATGAGATGGTCATACAATAGTTTTAATGTTCAGATAATTAATGACTTGGATGAGTTATACTAAGATTAGACGAGTCATACCTATAGCTAGTTTAGTGTAGATGATCCGTGCTATTGTCGAAGATAGTTCATGCCATGGAAGTTAATTAATGATTCTTTTTGAAGTAATTCTAGCTTGTAGCTGAGAATACTTGTTCATATTCACACTAGATTTAGATTAAAAGTTAAGGAATTGTTATGGTTCTATAGTGGATTCAATTTCCTAAGTAAATTCCATCGAATTAATCTCTTGCTTTTAAACTAGTTGATTTCTTTCTTTTGCTTAATTTAAGTTTAAGTTGTTTTTAGTTTGTAATCAGCAAATTCCTCTTTAGATTTAGTGATAACCCATCCGTCCCTGAGGTTCGACAACCCTTAAATACTTATCCTAGTACAATTACCTTATACACTTGCAAAGGGTTTAATTATAAACGATCAGAGTCCCATACCCTTAATGCCTAGTAGGTACTTAAATACCCATTTAAAAGCTTGTCAATGTTGCATACCTGGGTTAGCTTAGTATCTACTCAACAAGTCTACAACAAAGCTCAAATCAGGTTGAGTACATATCATGACATACATCAAGCTGCCAATAGCTTGTTCATATGTCACTAACTCCATCTTGAGATTTCCCTCACTGTTTGAGGGTGTCATTCTCTTCGAAAGAAATGAACCCTTGGATATAGGGAATTCAATGGTTTTCTAACCAATGACACCAAAGCGCTTCAAGATAGTTTCAATGTAAGCTTGAGCATCCTGGGATATTATAAGTTTAATAGCCTTTCTATCCCTATCAATCTCCATCCTTATGATGTAGGATGTTTCCCCTATGTCTTGTATCTTAAATTAGGCTTTGAACGACTCCTTGAGACTGACTATTAAGCTAGTGTTACTCCCTATCAACAGGATTTGATATATATAAAATCAAATCATTTTATTACCCATATATTTGTTTCGTTAAGTTTTATGTTTATATAGGAATGATTAGGGCATACTAGTGTTTGATAGGAGTTTTAAATTTGGCAATGATGATTCATTCATTTCACTAAATGTATTGTAACTAAGACATATCTTATTGATTTATTCCAATTTACTAATGTTTTTACATGTTCAAGGGCATGTAGACATTAAAATGGACATGGTTGGTATCAAGAAAATGTATCAGACGAGATATTGGAATAACTTGCTCCTAGACAAGACCTCGTGGCGCAATTGGAGAATGTCCCAGAAGCTAAACTTTGGAAAATAATGTATAGATTAGATGTTTGCAACATATAATGTAACTCACTACTAATTGGTTGGTGGGGGAGATAATAGAGACAAAGGAAATAAAAAGTATGTAGTATCCATAATGTGCAAGACTTATATTGGTTGTTTGAAAAGGGTTCAATAAAAACCCCCCACACCTCTCATTCTCTTCCCCCTCTCTTTCCCACGCCTTGGAGGAGCCGCCCTCCCTCCCCTTTCTCATTGGGCAACTTCAGGTCCCCTTGAGGATTGAGCCACTGCCCCCTTTTCTCCCTTGCTGCCAAAGAGAGGATCTACCTACCCCCCACCCAGTCCCTCCCTCCCTCCCTCCCTCCTTAGGATGCTCACCACTAGTGCCTCAGGCTACATGCAGCTTGGATAACTTAGACGTGCTGCAGCCTGAGCATGCTGCAAGGAGGCCTACCTGGGCTGATCTCTCCCCTCTCCCTGGCAAAAGGGTCGTAGTGATCTTGATCATAAATGTACATAAAAGAGGTAATTCTATTCCCCCTTTGTTTTAATTGATTAGAGGCATAAAAGGGTGTGCCTTTCGATGTTGTGAAGGCAACATCCTAGGGTCAAAGCCTATAAAGGTTAGTAAGTATTAATCATTTGTTAATCAATTGATTATATGTTAAATCTTGCTTTAAATTTAGATTATTGTTTATTTCTATTTGTTCTATGCATGATTGATGTGTGGTACTCATCATTGAGGTGAGACATATCAAATTTTAGTGCCTCCATCGGATGGGCTCATCACCAAGCATCTAGTGCTCCGCCAAACACTTTTTGCACTATCCCACCTTCTCTTCCCTGTGCGAATTGGCCTTAAGGTGGTTGGCAGGGGGAGAGCACTTCTAGCTGCTAGTCCTAGTCACTTGGTGGGTTGTCACTAGGGGTGTTAACAAGTCAAGCTGAGCTGAGTATTAGACTTGTTCGTATTGAACTCAAACTGCTAAAGCTTGGCTTGAAGCTTGAACAAACTCAAAATTTTTAGCTCGAGCTCAGCTCAAATTAGAAATCCAAAACATGACTTGAGCTCAAACTACAATAAGTGAATCATGAGCTTAGGCTCAAACTGGGCTCAAACTAAAAATATAAAAATAATCTATATATAAATCTAAAGTACATGAAATATCACACATATTAATATGCTTTTAGCATTAAATATTAATAAATACACTTCAACAAGTATTACAACTACACTTCGAACATCTAACTATAGTCACTAGAAAAGAAGAAAACTATAACAAATGAGTTTTAGTTACATATGCTCAAAAAATATAGTATTACCATTTTCCTCTCTTTATGTGCATATAATCATTGAAAAAGATGCAAAAAATAAAAACTCACTTAGGCAACATCACCATCTACTTCTTCATATCTTCTTTTTACATGCTTATAAATAACCCATAAAAAAACTATTCTTTAGCCTTAGTATGCCTCTAAAAAATTCTTAAGTACATGTAAAAAGCGAAACATTATGTAAGCTGAGGACGGTCCCAGTGTCATGCTTAATATTTTGAAAGAATATCTAATCATTCTTTTATAAACTAAGGTTGGTCCCCCTAATGTCATGCTTCTTTTAGAAGAGTTTTTGGGTATATTAGTGTAATATCATATTGACCCTCCGTCATATATTTATAACTCCATTTGGTTTTTCAAGATGAACTAAAAATTAATTTGGGACATAATGAGTATATTAGTGTTTGTATCTCTAATATATTTTTAATATATATATATATATATATATATATATATATATATATATATATATATATATATATATATATATATATATCATACATAGTTATATATCTACTATAATTTGACGAGGATGTATATCATGAAAAAAATTCATATGAGTTTAGGCTTACGCATTTTAGCACGAGCCAAGGCCTCATGGGCAAATCGAGATCTGAGGGTGCAAGGGGACATAAACTAATCTGTCTCCTGAGTTATGTATGTTGTTGGATCAAAATCTGAGGGCACACAATATCAGGGCTCACACAGTCATGAGTGAGCCTTAACTCATATAAACGGGTCTCATATATCATATGTGCTACCTTGTATTGATACATATATGTGATTATATGTTGCTTGATATACTCTATATGTCCTAGATTAATAATTCCATTTGATTTTTTAAAACGAACTAATCAAATGAAGCTATTAATCTAGGACAGAGGGAGTATGTCATAAATATATATTAAAATCAATAATTATATTTATCTAAAAATATATATTATTTATTGATTTTTATATTATTTATATATAATTTAAAAATTATATTCGAATTCGAGCTCGAGTCGAGTAGAGTCAAGCTCGAGTTTTATTCGAGTCAAGCCAAGTCAAGCATGGATATCTACTCGAACTTGGCTCGAGCCTATTCGAGCTCAAATTGAGTTCGAGTTGAGCCCAACTCAAGTCGAGCCTAATTTGAGACGAACCTTATCGACGAGCTAGCTCGACTCATTAACAGCCCTAGTTGTCACATGCTAATGGGGGTGGGAGATAGAAAAGGAATTATAACAAAATGAACAGTCCTATCGACTAGTATTTCCTACATATTCTCCATTTCATATTCAAGCAAGTATATTACTTGTCATAGCTTATACTTGAGTAGTTTGTTGCAACGTATCGTACATGAAACAAGGCTGATAATACACAAATAATACACATATCCAAATTAGCTGCAAAGCACTCCTGCCCATTGTGGTGGTAGTGCCCAATCTACTTATGGGGAAGATGCGTGAGAATTTGTACCACATATTTTTCTAAATGACATGTTTTAATTGGGCACTCCCACCACAAATGGGTGTGGTGGGAGTGCTTCAGATCGGATATGAGGCATTGTATGATGAAGAACACATTCACCAGCCTCTACAATTAGCAAGTAAAAGAATTACCTAGAGTCATTAGTTAAAGACAAACGCAAAACTATATTTGAAGTAGCCAAATATAAAGGGGAAATGGTGGGCTCTCAGTATGGTGAAAACCTATCGGCTCTTAGCTCGGCGTGGGGTCGGCATTGTCAAAGAGATCGGAAGATAGAGCCTTCCATTATCAACCCAAAAATTGGTTCAAAGGAAGTGGGAGAGCTGGGAAAAAAGGCAAAAAGGAAAAAAAACATGATTTCTTTTGCACTCTCCCACTAATGTCGACGCGAGAAGGCAGTCAAGCAACCGATATTGGGAAGTTCTCCTCACTACCAATAAAGCATTATCACTTCTTATAAACAATGAGCCTAACATAAGAAATATATAAAACCTATTTACTTAGAAAATTGATACTGTATATGATAGCATACATTAGCATTAAGGTCAATAATGTTAACATACATTAACTTATATACCATTAATTTTAAATAGCATCAGCTCCCATGTATTTTTTCTCTAGGCTCACTATCAAAATGTTTCTCACTACTAACTACCTGGAGGCCAACCCAGTGGAGAAGGTCAAAATGAGAATAGGAAAAGAAAGGATACCAGGGCTGAAGTGGAACAAGGGTTGGAGAAGGGGCCTTATGCGGTGGAGCCATGCAGCCCTGACCAAATCAGGCCAGAGGGCTGGTGTTATAAAAAGAGATTGTTACTCGTATGTGTTGCTGATCCAGACTCCTCAAAATATAGGGTTAGTCGTTTGGGATTTGGAGCACACATTTTAGAATGAGGTGTTAGTTGTTTAGGATTTCGCATGTGCATTTCAGATTACCACGTTAGTCAATGCGAAAGCAATTTCCAAACTCGTACATTTAAGCCTAGCTTACAACGTGAAATAGCCTTCACTTGTAAATTTTCAATTCTGACCCCAACTCATGCGATTTGAAAATGCACGCATTGGGCCAGGGGTCTCTCCTCCTCATATTCTCCTCTGCAACCCCTAAAAAAGACAAATTCGTCAAAGGCCCGGGGCAATGGCCTTGCCATCACTGGGCCAAGGGGGGCCAAAGGCTAGCTGGTGGTGGTCGTTGACCGGTAGTGCTACCACAAGTCGAAATGCACAGAAACAAAGAGAAAAAGAGGGGTCAACAGAGTTTTACCTCATGTCGGGGAAGGAGGGGCGGGGAGGCCGGGACAGTGGTGCTTGGACGTTGTCCTAGCTAAGCAAAGCTATGGCGGCAGGCTGGAGGCTAATCGGCTGCCACCGCTAGCAGATCAAGAGAAGGAATGGTGGACGGTTTCGTCAGGCTGAAGAGGGAATGTTACATATATGCAAATGACAAAGTGCACATAATATCATCTTATTATGGACTAATTATTTATTTTTATTTATCAAACTAAGATTTTAAGAACTAATATTTTATATCTTGTGTTTAGATAAAAGTTAATTATTATTATATATTTTATCATGTATTCTAAAAACTTAGAATTCTAGTATGTAAATCTGAAATTGAGCATTTAAATTGTAAGATTTTAGTCTATATTTTAAAATTAAAAATTTTAAATACATCTTTTTAAAATATAAAATAACTAACGCACAGGGCTACTTTGGAATGGAATAGTTAATAACAAGTGCCCGGGTGCTACTCACACCCGGCAGATTTAGATCCGGACAGGTGGGTTTTTTGTCGGCGTCGCACAGCCAATATGCACCTCCATCGCACAGTCAATTTGCACCAAGCATATATGCGCTATGTACATATTTACGGAACCACCCAATTTGAAGCCCCCTCCCCTCTCCCCTCCTCAAATCAAAACAAAATATAGGTCAGCATGGGTACGCACAAGACACACAAATGGGCCCATCCCAATCAAGGAGACCTGCGCCTGCTGTCTGGGTCCACGACGTGTTATCGGTTTTCAACAGTTTCACTGTCACAGCCCCGCAACCCAAGGACTTAACAAACAAAGAAAAAAAGTTCCGACTCCGACGCACCCATCCAACTTAATTCAACCTCCCTCTCCTCCCCAGCGATAACAGGGAAGCCAAAAGAAATTGAAAGCGAAAAACTTTTGCTTCATCCCACTACAGCTAAATAAAAATTTTCAGTTTATAATTTATAGAGAGAGATGAACAACTTTTCTTCATGGCAATACAAATAAATTAAAAAATTTATGTAAAACTATACATGAAAGCAAGGATGAAGAAGGAGAGAGAGAGAGATATGGGAGAAAGATGTTATTTTATGGTTATTTTTATATTATATGATAAAAAATTTATCTTTGTAGAGGGGGAGTAGGGGCGTTGCTAATTCATCGGCCCCCACATAAACAACTGGTTGGCAGCCAGCCTCTTCCCTGAACCAGCATCCCCTCTAAACCTGGGAGCCAAAAGGGACTGGGAAAGAGAGGGAGGGAGGGGGGGGGTGGGAAAAGGCCAAGAAAAATTATTTTTCTCTTAATTTTCCCCATCCAATCCTGCAAAAGAGCAAAAACCCACCAAGATTTTTGGGTTTTCTTGGTCCTTCGGCTGTATCACCATCTCCATTGCTTCTCCCTTTCCTTTTCCTGTGGTGGTGGTGTTTACAGGCCGAGGTAAGTCTCTCCCCCCTCCCTTTGTATTTGTTTTGTTGGTGATCCTGTATTTTGATTCATGCCAACTTCTTTTTGGCCTGCTTTTCACCGTTTTGTGGTGGTATAGATCGTGGGTCTTTTCCATTTTGTCATGATTTCCCGTAATGATGGCATTGTTTTGGGCCATCTCTCTCAATGAGTTCATTAATTGGATGAATTAGAACATTCAACTGTGGGATCTTGTGTCGACCCATTTGAGATCTGAGGAAGATGCAGCACAATTTCTTCACCACTATGCGGAGTCTGAAGCTTGTTGATGGCTGCAAGGGCAGCCAAGTCTATGCGTTGAACCCCAATGACAAGCTGGGGCCGGATCCCCTCAGAGCCAACTCTGTGAGGATCAACCACCGTCATACCCGCACCCAATCTGCTGTCCTTGTCGACACATTGCTTCCTTATGGCCTTCCCGACCCTGAATTGATTGACCCCCCTATTGAGCCCAACCTCAAATTCATTGATTTTGTGGAGACTCTGGCTGAATTATACCGTGCCCTGGAGAATTGCTCTGATTCAGAGAAGTCGGGGATTTACCTTCGGCAGTACGCTATTTTTAAGTGCCTTTCGGATCCCAAATTGCTGCGCAGAAGCCTGCGATCCGTCCGCCAACATGCCATAGATGTCCATGACAAGGTTGTCACCTCAGCTTGGCTCCGGTTTGAGAGGAGAGAAGATGAACTTGATGGGTATTCTCCTATGGGTTGCCCCGGTCAGTCATTGGAGTGCCCAAAAGCTGTTCTTATTCATGGGTATGAACCAGATAAGGTTTTCGAATCATGTCCATGTAGAACAACTTCTTCTGAGGAAGGTCTCATGGATGAGGAATGTTCGACTTCGTCAGCTGCAGCAGTTGATGATTTTGAAGGTGACCTGGCATTATGCATTGGTGATGAAGAGGTGATATGCAGTAGACACAAGATTTCTCAGCTTTCAAAACCTTTGTACACAATGTTGTATGGGTGCTTCATGGAATCACGACGGGAAAAGATTAACTTTAATCATAATGGATTATCGATCAAGGGAATAAGGGCTTTGGAGGAATTCAGCCGCATTGGTAGAGTAGAAGATTTCACACCTGATATCATTTTGGAGCTTCTTTCATTTGCAAACCGCTTTTGCTGTGAGGGGATGAAAGCTGCTTGTGATTCCTATCTGGCCTCCCTGGTCTCTTCTCTGGACGAAGCCATCATTTTTATGGAATATGGTTTGGAGGAGACTTCTGATCTGTTGGTAGCTTCTTGCTTGCAAGTTATTTTGAGGGAGCTTCCAAGATCATTGTCTCATCCAGATGTAATAAAGCTTCTTTGTAGTGTAGAAGTTAGGGAGAGATTGGCTTTAGTTGGCCATGCATCATTCTTGTTGTATTATTTCTTGAGTCAGGTGGCTATGGAGGAGGATTTGACTTCAAATACAACAGTGATGTTGTTAGAGAGGTTAGGGGAATGTGCGACTTTGGAATGGCAGAAGCAACTTGCATTGCACAAATTGGGTTGTGTCATGTTAGAAAGGAAAGAATACAAGGATGCCCAACATTGGTTTGAAGCAGCCGCTGAAGCAGGGCATGTTTATTCTTTGGCTGGTGTTGCAAGAGCTAAATACAAAAGGGGCCACAAGTATTCAGCATATAAGCTGACAAACAGTCTTATATCCGATTATAAACCTGTAGGGTGGATGTATCAAGAGCGCTCCTTGTATTGCCTTAGTAAGGAGAAGATGATGGACCTGAATACTGCAACAGAGCTGGACCCCACCCTTTCATATCCATATAAGTACCGGGCCATCATGATGATGGAAGATAAGAAGATTGGTTCAGCTATTTCAGAAATAAATAGGATTCTAGGTTTTAAGGTTTCAGCAGATTGCCTTGAGTTTCGGGCTTGGTTCTCTCTTATGCTTGAGGATTATGAGGGGGCATTAAGGGATATAAGAGCCATGCTTACTTTGGAACCAAACTATGTGATGTATCACGGCAAGATGCATGGAGACCATATGGTAGACCTTTTACTGGCACATGTCCAGCAGTGGAGTTTGGCTGATTGTTGGATGCAACTTTATGATCGTTGGTCATCAGTTGATGATATAGGATCTCTGGCAGTAGTTCATCAAATGTTATCCAAGGATCCTGGCAAGAGCGTTCTACGGTTTCGTCAATCTCTCCTGCTTCTGCGGTGAGTTTATTTTGCAGCATAGGTTTATTTGTTGTTCTACGAAATGTAGTCCACTGTTGCCTCTGATATGGATCTGCCAAGACCTTACAAGTAGTTTTAGCCAACTTGTTTAGCATAGCATGTTCATTTAGTACTAAATTATGAATTAAACTAGAACAGGGAGAGTAATATATTGGTTTGACTTATTTATTCAAATATGCTCGTTATGTTGAGCACTTTTCTTGTTAGAACAACTTATGCCTTTTACTGACGCAACACCACTTCTCAATATTCCAAAAACAGTTAGAGTCAATTGGAAGTTAATAATTCTGCAGTAGAATTTTTATGTACATACAGTGTTAGTAATAATTTACATACATCAACAAGAATTTCAACAAGAAAAATTAGCTACATTTGACCATAGTATTGTAGAAGATTTTCATGATATTCACGAGGACTTCTGAACTTTTCTCAATTAGGTTAAATTGTCAAAAGGCTGCAATGCGGAGTTTACGGTTAGCTCGAAACCATTCCACCACCAAGCATGAGAGGCTAGTTTATGAAGGCTGGATTTTGTATGACACTGGTCATCGGGAAGAGGCACTGGCTAAGGCAGAGGAATCTATTGCTATCCAGAGGTCATTTGAGGCTTATTTCCTTAAAGCTTATGCTTTGGCAGACACAAGTCTGGATGCAACCTCTTCAGCTAAAGTTATCCAACTCCTGGAAGCAGCTCTCAAGTGCCCTTCTGATGGTCTTCGGAAAGGACAGGTAAGTATTTATGCTGCCCCTATTATGTTCACCTGACCTTAACTACTATTTTAGGGACTTGCATGATACATGATGCTAGGACCCCTTACTATTTGGTTAGCTTCCTTCATTTCATGTACATTATATTCTTCTGTCCATACCCACCAATCCGATGACCGAGTGATCCAGTTGACTCTTTCTCTGTCCGGTGATATCAGAAGGGGAAGAGGGTTATGTGTATGTGTGGGATCTGAATAACAACATAGTTTAGCATAGATCATTGTAATGGATGAATTGCATACATCTAATAGTTGGCTTATACTCAATTGTGCACATATCTTGCATTTGCTTCCAACTGTTTCCTCTGATTCCCCATTACATGTCCCAGGCATTAAACAACCTAGGGAGTGTTTATGTGGACTGCAACAAGCTCGATCTAGCTGCAGACTGCTACCTAAATGCTCTTGGCATCAGGCATACACGGGCTCATCAGGGTCTTGCACGTGTATATCAGATTAGAAATCAAAGAAAAGCTGCTTATGACGAAATGACCAAATTGATAGAGAAGGCACGGAATAATGCGTCAGCATATGAAAAGCGCTCTGAGTATTGTGATAGGGACATGGCTAGAAGTGATCTTATGATGGCAACCAAATTGGACCCGTTGAGAACTTATCCTTACAGATATAGGGCTGCAGGTGAGCTTTTATCTTCTTTCAAACTGGAATGGGTAATCCCCACTCCACTATTCTTTCTTTTCCTTTTAAGCTGAGCATTTTTGAAAAAATAAAACAGCTTTTTTTTTTGTTTTTATACTTCTGTTTCATTCTTTATGAGAAACATTGGGGAAGGATAATAAAAGACAAAACTGCACTATGACGCTGTAACATGGGAATTTAGAAGTGACCATTGTTCCATTTGAAGTATGTGGAGATTTATGTCATGGTAGTTAAAGATGGAAGATATAATAGTAAAGACAAATACTTTGCTAAATATTTGATGATGGCAAGTGTGAAAGGGTGAAACAGAATGCAGGTATGTCATTTGTCATTAATATGTTGTCTGAAAAGTTCATTTACATATTAGCTATAGAGAAAAGTTAAAATGCACAAATATCAAAACGATAAAATATGGTAAAGGGCATGGACAATTGTAGAAAGTGCGCTGTCGATTGCAGACACAGCTCAGGACGGACCCACCTTCAATAATCTGAGCCCCTCTTGGGTTTATTAGTGTGTACGATCTGAACAGAGTCTGCAGCCATGCCATTGCTCATTTTCATCGTAGAAAGAATCATGCTACCTTAATATTATACAGCATATGAGAAGAGGCTACAAGCTATTTCAGAGCCATTGATTTGTGAGGCCCACAAATTTAAAAAAACGGTGTTGATGCATTTGGAGTACACTCCGTAGGATATCCCATATGCAACATCCCCTAAAAGTAGCATTTTTCTCGAACAAGACGTGTTGATTAGACAAGTTGAGATGGAACTTTATACAACAGAACTTACCAACGTAGACAGCTAATCTTGGTTTTTTAGCCCTTCCACCATCTCAAAAAACAAAAACACACAGAAGCACGCATACAAAACATTCAGCTTGTTGTAAGCAGGAAAAATATTCATTGCACAATACTGTTTCTCATATGTACATGTTTGTAACTGCTTTTGAGCCCCTATCCCTTTTCTGCTTGTGAACAGTTCTTATGGATGACCATAAAGAGGAGGAAGCACTAGCAGAACTTACAAGGGCTATTGCATTCAAGCCAGATTTACAATTGCTTCATCTTCGTGCTCAGTTCTATGAATCGATGGGCGATATATCCTCCACATTACAAGATTTGCAAGCTGCTATCTGTCTTGATCCTAACCATATGGACGCTCTTGAGATATATGACAGAAACAAGAGTCGCCTGGATCAGCCAACCTAGACCGGATGTAGAAATGTTTCTTTTACATCCCCATTTCAGGAACTAGTTGCTGCTTTTCAGTTGCAAGGCAGATACTATTTATACTGTGGTTTAGCCTCCTCCATGCCCTGAACGAACAAGAAAAAAACAAAGGAAGCGAGAGATGTGTATATAATTTGATTGATACTTAAAGTGCAATTCGGTTTTGGTGCCAAAAATGCTGAAGGTGAGGACTCCAGGCTACTTCAAAAATCTTGAATTTGTAAAGACTGTATACTTCCAAGTAGCCGAGTGGTGACTGGACTGTTTACTTGAAAGATTTCCGACGGAGAATTCCCCCTTCTTATTAAATGTTGTCTATTATAATTTTTATTTATACAAATTCTTTTTGGCTGTGAACAAATACAAAGGGGCATTGTTTCCTTTACAGATCTGGGGTAGCAATAATCCATAAATTTTTGTCACTCTTCAACTTTTCAGCTTACTGATTTACCTCTTATTTATTGTCTGCATCGGTGTACAAAACCTTACATCGATACCATACGGGGGAAAACAATGAGCGTAACATTTTGGATGTACCGAATTTGAAACATTGAGAATGTCCACTGGAGCATTGACGGATGTAAAAAGATGCAGGCTCCAATTAATGGGAATTGAGACCCCAGCCGAGCATACAAAAAGATCATTATCCTAAGGAAAATGATATTTACACAATAAAAATATTTAACAAAAACTCTCACATGAGTTTTGGTTAAACTAAATAACTGAACCCAAGTGAACTATGTTGAAGCCCACTTGTTATGTCTAACCAAACTCATGTCAATGTTTTTGTGGGTACTTTTCCTGTGTGAATATCAGTATTCATACTAAAATATTCTGCCACATTTAATTGATTCTATAAATTGCGGCTGAATTTCTCAGTGAACTTGAGCATGTCGCTTTTTTGAAGCAAATGATATTTTTCCTTCAAAATGGCTGGTCCAAGAAGCAAAAAAGCCTGCAAAACACAATGTGTAAGGGTCTTGTTATGGGAAGAGTTTTTCATGCTCCCCTAACAATGAGCCCAATGTAAAGAACGCATGGGAACCATTGATATTAGAGTTCGATGTGCCAAAACCACTGACATTAATGTGTACTAGTGTGTACATCATCGATCTCAAGCATGAAGAGTTCTCATGCATTCCTCACGTTGGGCTCATTATTAGAATGAAAATTAAAAATACTTCCCTCATTATGTTATTACATAAGGGCCCTATCATGATACAAACATAGACCAAATAGTATAATGTGTGGGGATCCTAAAGTGGTAGATTTAGATGGCGACAAATCATTACCTTTAGTTGAGTGATGACTATACCTTTTATCTTTTTTATTTAAAGCAATGAGTTTACCTTTCAAACTAACTTTGATTTTATCTTTTTACTGTAAATCCAGGAAACAAAAAAGTTTGCATAACTTACTTAATGTGAAAGTTTCATTATGGTACATAGAGGGCCTATCATGATACATACATAGAAGAACTAGCATAATACACAGGGATCCTAGTGTGGTACATTTAGATAGCAATGAATCATTACCTTTGAGTGATGATGTCACCATTTATCTTTTAAATTTAAAGTGGTGACTTTACCCTTTCAAGTAACATCAATTTTATCTTTTTAACATAAATCCAAGAAACAAAAAAAGAATGCAAAACTTGCTAAATAAGTAGTGTCTCATTATGGTACGTAGGTGCCTTATCATGATACAAACATATAGGAACTAGCATAATACACGAACATCCTACTGTAATACATTTAGATAATGACGAATCATATATAGGGCCACCAACGGTACCCATTCTACCATCTTACCATCCTACCTACCACTAAGAAATTAAATGGTATAAATAAATTTATTCGACGAGTAAATAAAATGATAATTTTATCTAACCATTATCTAAATAGAAGGTAATGGAAAAAGTTTTTTCATACTCATTTATCCAATAACCATTTATCATATTTAAAATTTATAAATATTATACCCATTAGTCTTAAGTGGTTTAGTTTCAAAAAAGATTAGCTTATAGTTTTTTATAATAATTTTCATGTCATGATTCACTAGTGTGATTTACTCAACTCAAGATGTCATTTAAATCTCAAAATATTTATTGAATTAATTTAACTACTTACAACCGTTCTTTATAGTAGTTATAAACTGCTACTTGGAAGATGATTTGCTCTTTCCAGCATTTCATATCCATTTGTAAATTTTATGATAAAAAATATTCATTTGTTATTTACATTGTATATTCTCTTAAACTCGCTTTGCTTCGATGTTTCTTATTTAGTTGCTTTGTTTAATTTCTTTGGTCTCATTAGGTCAAGGTTCGTTTTTAATCATGTGTGCTAGAATCTTAGCCTGCTATACAAACACTGTGTGCAAAATGCTTTTGTAACTCTTAGGTGAGTTAGGATTCCATTCTAATAACTAAACCTATTAGTGTTTTTTTTGTATTTTTGATAACTAAACTCATGGAGTGTTTGTTTGTGTAGGGAAATGACTGGTGAGTTTGGAGTGGATTGTCGAGCTATTAGCTCTATTCTACTTGAGGCTAGACTCAAGTTAGCTCAAATCAAAGCTCGAACTTAAGCTAATGTAATCAAACTCTTACTTGGCCCACCTCGATCCAGCTTGGTTTGAGTATTAGCTGACTTAACTTTGAATGAGTAGTGTAGATAGTTTAGTTTGAGATTTGATATATAATTGATCGAAATTATGATTATGTTACAAATCACGTTTGTATATGTTAGATTGGAAATTCAGAACTTAGAATGAACAAGTTTTGAAAGGCCAAACAAGTTTAATAAAAATTTAATAGGTTTAAGTGAAGGGAAAATTATTTGAATAATATTAAAAAAATAATTACCAAAATCGTAGAGAGAGGAAAATAATTCCCAAAATAGTGTTCATTTTGGCCACATATGCCCCAGCCAAGCGTTGGCGCCTGTATGGCTTTTTTTAGATTTCGTCCTTCAGTCATAAAGGACTAAATCAATGTTGTACTGAAAATGACAAAATCAGTGTTGTACTGAAAAAGACAAAATCAATACAATACTAATTCCATCCTTCACAAGGACTAAATCAGGACAAATCAATATTTAGAAGGATGAAATCACTATAGTACTGATTTTGCCCTTTGTGAAATCAATATAGTACTGATTTCGTCCTTCAAAAGGATGAAATCAGAAGAACAAAATATGAAGAAAAAAAATAAAAATAAAAAAATGTCACACAAGCACCAATGCTTGGTTGGCACCTATGTAGCCAAAACAGACATCATTTTGGGAATTATTTTTCTCTCTCCACAATTTTTGTAGTTATTTATTTTTAAATATTATTTAAATAATTTTTCCTTAAGTGATTTTTTTCTAAAATATGGGGGGTGGGGTTTCAAATTTTTTAGGTGATGAAAGTCATCATTCGGGTCAACCCGAGTTGGCCCACAATTCTATCAAGATGACCTGACTAACCACTAATCTTGGTCAAGGTTCAGGTTGTGCTTTTAAACATTGCTTTAAAGAGGATAGTGTGCATTAGTTCATGTGGTCTCATTGCTACCTGCAAGGCACCTTCAAAGATAGCTAGCTATGAGAAGGTAATTATCATTCTTTTCACACTCCGGATGCTTCTGAAACCAGCAGTGGAGAGATGTTTTGGAGTTAGACTCATATGATATATAGGAAAGAATTATTAGAAAATAAGAAGTTTTATGAGGTATTTGCCTAATGTATGTGCCCGTTTACGTTTGATGTTTGATCCTCCAAACATATTTGCAACAACTATAAATAACAATAGTAATAATGTTAGTCTTTTATCTTTGAAATATCTAAGTTAGTGAATAAAAAATGTTTATTCTAGCCTTTTTTACCACATTTTAAAACATGTAATGTATAATAGTTATCTGATTAACGGGCCAATTATTAGCAGATAAAATGATTATGGAAGTAACTATATACCGTTTACTTAACCAAATGATTATAGATAATGATTTGAAAAAAAAATATATATATAAATAATATTAAAAAAATTTATTTACCAAAAGAGTGGAGAGATAAAAATATTTACCAAAATAGTATTCGATTTGGCCATATAGGTGCTAGCCAAGCCTTGGCGCCTGTGTTATTTTTTTTATTTTTTTTAATTTTGCCCTTGTTAAAGACGAAATGAGTACACATGATTTCGTCCTTCACAAGGACAAAGTCACCACAATGATTAATTTGTCCTCTCTTCTCTCTCTCTCTCTCTTCTCTTTCTGTCTATTCACTCTCTCTCCTCTTTCTATCACTTTATTCACTCTCTCTCCTCTCTCTTTTATCTATCTCTCTTCTTCTCTCTCCTCTCTCTTCACTCTCTCTTCTCTCTCCTATCTCTATCTTGACACACTCTCTCCACTTTCTCTCTCTTCACTCTCTCTCATCTCTTCATTCTCTCTCTCTCCTTGTCTCTCTTTTATGTATATGAGCGTGAGCTCTAGCTATGAGGAAGAGATGGGAGAAAGTAGGAAAATTTAAATAAATTTTTTTCTTACTTATTCATTATATATTAAAATAATAAATTTTAAATATAATATAATATATTTGTGATGGACGAAATTAATATATTTTTTTAAATTTTTCATGATTTTGTCCTTTAGAAGAGAGGAGAGAAAAAGAAGAGAGAGAAATAGGAAATAAGAGAAGATCAATAGCCAAAAGAGATAGGAGAGAGAGAGTAAAGAGAGTGAATAGAGAGAGGAGAAAGAGTGAATAGAGAGAAAGAGGAGAGAGGGTGAGAGAGAGAGAGAAGAGAGGACAAATCAATCATTGTACTGATTCCATCCTTTTGATTCAAAATAATAAAATTATAAAAATATTTCAAAAAAAAGTCATGTAGGCACTAGCACGTACGTGGCCAAAACGAACATCATTTTAGTAAATATTTTTTCTTTCTGTTATTTTGGTAAATAATTTTTTAAATTTTATGTTTATTATTTTTAAAAAAAATAGTAATGGTAATAGAATAAACTATACTGGAACTATATCATTTCATTGGCAGCCCTAATTATATACCTTCAAATGAGTAATGATGTTACCTTTATCTTTTTAATTCAAAGTGATGAGTTTACCTTTTCAACTAACATTAATTTTATCTTTTAAATGTAAATGGAGGGTGATAGAATACTTGTTTGATAAGTATTTTTCTTTTTCTTTTAAAATGGTAAATATTTATTTACAAAGTAATATTTAAGTAAAAAAAGTTAATATGTCAAGTCACATTAAAAAATATACACCTAGTGCATTGCGAGCCGTTGGATCATCATTCAATGGCTTGCTTCATATTAGGGGGTCGGGTGGGTGATAAAAACCTACCTGCCCCTGAATTACACATGCACCTGGTGTATAGTAACAAGACTTTATTTAAATAATTTTTCATTAAAACAAACAACCATAACAGACATGCGCCGAGAAAGATAATGGAGCCGAGAAAGATAATGGAGACAAGAATGACCAGTACATGCCCCTTTGGCATTTCCTTAGAACCAACTGAAATAAAGACTAGAAACTTTTGCATATAAAACTCAACTAAATTTTAATGGGGCTGGAAAGTCATACTAAAACATAATGCTAGTTTTTGTGCATCCGCGGTCCTAATGCAAATTCCAAACAAGGAATAGCACCCTGCGTTGTACTGGACAGTGAACAAAAAAACTCCCATCAGCTCCTCAATCTTCATGGCACGGTACATTAATCTTTGACATCATCTCACACAGCAATGGCACATGATTCATGATCAACATACGTGGTTGGGCATCATTGTCTTGTCTCACCAAATTCTGTTCTTATATTACTTCAAGACGGGGCTGAAATTGAATTTGAACCATGTCATGTTGAGATTGAATACGTTTTTTTCTCTCTCAAAAAATACTTAGAGCCCCCCACTACAGAAAAATAATATGTATTTTTTTTTACAACTCAGTACCCCCCACACCCTCATATAATTTTACTCATGACACCCCAACACCCTAAAAATTATGGAAGTTTTTTTTGGGTGGTACCCCCTGCTAAATAAAATTGATTTGGATGGAGGTCGTAAGTCCCCGTCATATTCTGCATATTGTGACGGTGACCACCTTCCGCTAAAAGTTTTCAAGAAGTTTTTAAGTTTCGTGGCGGGGGGTACCCCCTTGACAAATAAATTTGCATTATATGAAGAACAAAGGTCCCCGTCAATGTCTTCATATTGTGGCGGTGATCTCTCCATGCCAGAAACCATTCAAAAGTTTAAAACATTTCTTAAGGTTTCTTAGCGGGGGATATCATCCGTCAAATAAAACTTATTTGCACGGAGACTATAATTGTCACGCCCAAGCACTGCCCAACCCGAGCCAGACCTGGTCCAAGGGCCAGACCAACGCATGGGGGCAAAAGTTTGAAAACGATTAAGGAAAATAGTGGAAGATTTATGCCCCAACTATGGGTGGTCTAATTTACGGAGTTTACGCACTACTTTAAGCAAAAGTAAATAGGTAGAACCAAAAGAGTTAAACTCTAAATTAAACCACAATCTCAAACCCACATACTAATAATTTATAGCTACACACTTGGCCCCAAAACAAGGTTTCAAACGAAACTAAAGACATAGTATATCACAAATCTAAAACAAGGATCATGTACAAAGTCCTAACATCAAAACAAGATAAACGAAGAGACATGCAAAACTAGGAGCCTCCACGACTACTCTCAAGCTCTCTCCGATCTTTCCTCATATAGAGGATCTTGTCCATTTGCATGTCACGCCATACAGCCCCAAAACAAAACAAGAAGGTGGGGTGAGTATAAAAACTCAATAATGGTTTTGAATGTAACTATAATAATCAGAAAACACGATAGCATGCCAATGAAGCAATTCAGATCTAAGATTAACATGTTATACCACCTTCTGATCATACATTCATATCACATAAACCTGCATAATAGTGTCTCAATCACACACTTTCTGATCATGCATTCATATCTCATAAACCTGCATAATAGTGTCTCAATCACACCATTTCTGATCATACATTCATATTACATAAACCTGCATAATAGTGTCTCAATCACACCATTTCTGATTATGCATTCATATCACATAAACCTGCATAATAGTGTCTCAATCACACCATTTCTCATCATGTATTCATATCACATCAAATTCATTCACCTTGCACGACAAACATGTCAAATATATGATACACAATCATGCATAACATTCATCATCAACATGCATCAATACAAATGGTGAATGCCTCCATCAAGGAGTAAACACAAATATTGCCAGACAGGCAGGACACAGTCAAGGCCACGAAGTCAAGACACGGTCAAATTTCCACATAGGAAATGAAAAAGGGTCGGGGTTGTCAATCCCTAAAGCTGCTCGCCCTGGACGATCCTGGCCAAGGATGTCCCATTCTCACACAGAGAATCTAGAGCAGGGGTGTTCGCCCAGGGACATCTCCTGCAGAGGGGAGAGCCTGAATTCCCACATATAGAACCCTAGAACACGTGGTAGCGGGTGCACACGGCGTACCACTTTGGATTCTCAGGGTCCAGATGACACTCATAATAATCTCAAATCCACAAGACAAGTACACAACTCGTCCCTACATAATTTTATTTCACTAGACTCAACCCGGGGAGTATACACGTTCCACACAGGAACATTAAATAAAAAAAATGTCCTTTCAGACCAACCAAGTTTCAATTAATTCACCGAGCGATTAATCTGGCACGCAATCTCAATCATTGCATACAATCGATCAATTTCGATTAACCAATGGTAAAACCTCATTCATGAAGTCCGATCCATGATGCATGCTATCATGATACATTTATGTGCAAGATCTACGTGGGTTCCAACACATGGAACGTGATCCTAATCAGTCCCCTCATGCATCATAATCACCTCATAATTAACTACAATGTCATAGTAGATTCCTCATATGTGTGTGTTCATGCATATCCTAAGCATACAATCAATGTTTTGATATAAACTTATAAGGCAACTTATGCATGCTTAACATATTTGAAATAATGAATTTTAACTAAAATCAAAACAAAATCCACAATAAAACTTAAATCCATCAATGTAGAATCTAACGCTCATTCCCACAAACATGATTTTTCACACAATAAGCCACAACATGATCACATTCATTACCCATAAACCATCTATATTATAAGAGAACTCATTTCACCATTTGCTATATAACATCCCTACTGGAAGCATATTCAAATCACAAGAATTCCAACATTCCAAAACGTACTTCAACATCAACATGTATAATTGTCAACGTATAATATAATACCCCATGATAATCACTTAAACATAATCCATAAATTTTCATCATCAATTTCACACCTCCAGTAGCCCAATTCAACATAATACGCTTTCTATAACCATTAGAAATATTAAATGGAGTAAAAACATTTAAATGAGCATAATTTCAAAAATAGCAGAACTGTAGTGTAGTCATTCGAACGCCCTGCAAGGCCATTCGATCGGCTATACTGAAAATCTATCAAAAATGCAGTATTGCCAATCGATCGCCCTGGCATGTCGTTCGATCTCCAATATAGCAGTTTTGACCTTCTTCATTTCGAATTTCAAAACCGAGACTCCATTAAAGCAACTTAAAACCTTCATCTATATGCCCAAACACCATTAAAACTCCATCAAACTTTCTAGAATGTTAATCTACACCATCTAAAGGTAAAACCATAAGAAATTGGAACAAGAAATTAATATTTACTAATTCTACCATTAGAGCACTAATCAAACAAATCCATTCTAAATAAATCATAAAAATTGAGATTTTACCATAAGAAAATTGAGATTTTTGAAGACCCATTACCTTGTAACATATTTAGGTTTGGGTTTGACCTTTACCCTTCTTGGAAATCTTTCGAAAATATAGTGTCTAAGTAAAACTCCATTAAAAATCGGTTTAACATTGAAAACTTTAAATAAATCTTAGATCTAAGGTTTGTTAAGCATAAAAAACAAATTTTGATAAGTAGGGCTTGAAGTAAGGGAGTAAATCAGTGACTTGGATGCTTGAAATTGAATCAAATCAAAGGGGAAATGATGGATTACGAATGGATTTGGAGAAGATCTAGGGTTTAAGCTTAATTAAGGAAGAACATACCTTAATCCCTTCTAATCCGGGCCTAATCGGGAACTAAGCCTTAATCACCTCCTCCTAGCCTATTCCTAAAATAGATATGGCTCAGCCTTTTTTCATTTATAGTAAGGCTTGGGGTACACTTAATGAACTAATGAGGTGTAAATAGAATTTCAGGCTAAAAATAAGTATTTTATAAATTTGAGCACTAATTAAATCTAAAAAAATTATGAAATTTTTTGGATGACCTTATGTTGATGTCTGGGGCATTTTGGTCCAAAAATTTTAATTTCGTCGATGGGGCCCATAAGGGGGTCCCGCCAAACCCTAATTTTCGGAAAAATTAGTGAAAAATTAAAAAAATCCCAAAAATTCAGAATTAACTAAAAAATATTTAAAACTCATAAATGTATAGTTAGTTTTACTTAAAACCTTTATAAATCCCATTTATCTTAGAAAAACTAGAATTTAAATCAGAAAACGCGTAAACTACACATTAACCGATAAATAACATTAAATAAACCTGTTCAAAAATGAGAGTCCTTACAGTAGTTCCCCGTCAAATTCTACATATTTCGGTGGTGACCACCCCCCACCAAAAATTATTTAGAAATTTTCTAGATAAGTAACAAGGCAAGGGAGAGAGTAAAAAAGATCTTAAAAGAAGAGCCACAAGCGAGGGGTAAAAAGGAAAATGGACGGGGAAGAGGAGCCACAAACGACGGGGGGAAATGGAAGAGCTCATACCGGAGGAGGAAGATTGAGAATGTGGCAATGAAAGAGAATAAATAAAATTAAAATGAATAGTTGGATAGGGGGATATTTAATAATTTGTTTAATTTTTTTAGGGTGTGTAAAGCAGGGGGGGGGGGGGGCTTGAGGTGGGGGGAATAGTCGCGTTCCTTCAATATATAGCAGTAGTTAACCTGCATTCGGGAAGAAAAAAATCAAACCATCCAATAGTTCACAAACTTGCCAGTCTAAAAGCAGTGTAAAGTGCATGGAAACCAACCTCCATACGAAACAAGTTTACAGGAACTACCTATCCCAACCCCGCATGAGCTTATGAATGATTCTCCAAATCGTCCAGGAGATAAGTCTGTTAGCTTGGCAAGATTGCCAGTAGAGAGAAATACATGGCCATGGATACCAAATTATCTTAAAAGCTTTACAGGGAGATGCTTTATGGGGAGATCAAATGACACTATCAAAGGCAGATATAGCAATGTTACCCACGCTGCGCACAGGAGATGAATTCAGGTAGTGGTGAAGGCCTGTCCATGAAAGCACCCTTCCCCCAGTGCTAGACCATACCAGCAGAAACTCCATAGTTGAGGGCAGAACCATAAAAATCCCGCGGAAGTGCAAAACGAAGATCAAATTCCTGTAAAAGAACAAAAAAAACAATGATAACCGAGGAACATTATCTAATCATTACATTTAAAGAATTGAATTGGATACGTGTTATTGTCGAAATTGAGCTTTATCAGTTTAAATTAGCCTTCCAGCTTTATCTGTTGCAAGGACGAAAATGACCGGGAAAAAAAAAGCACAGTGGGGAACAGTATCTTATCCAATCCAGTCTTTTGAATTTTAGACTTTTTTGTTAGTTCATATGATTTACGAAACAGTTCATGTTCTTTTCACGTGTTGTCTTCAATTTGTAGTTGGTTAGCTTCATGAACACTATTTAACATGTTCATCAACTTATCTATTAACATCTTTTAGAAATTATTTTAGTCAGCATTCTATTAACACTAATGTTGAAAATTGTATCATATCCCCTTTCATTTAATATTCTTCATATTTCTACTTATCTTTGACAACTTCTACGTACTCTTATTTATTAAAATTTGTATCAATACACTTTTTAGTTCTAACTATAGCATGTGTTGTGTTTTGCCATATCCAGCCAGGCCAATTTGAGCAGAAAAAAATTGCAAAATATATGGACAAGCCCTTGTCCATCAATGTGGAGTCCATTTACACTCCTAGTGATCTTCTACAAAAAATTGAGAGGATGTTTAGCAACCACTTTGCCAGTTAAGGAATGGCCCTCTTAGAGAATTTGTAGGAAAAAGTGGTTTGGATGCATCTTTTAGCCAACCCCTTTTAAATTTCTTGTGAAAAAAAAACTACTTTCCCGGTGAAGGAAAGTCATTTGGCAACACCTCATGAAGCCATTTCCTCACAAAGGTGAAACAAATACTCCCTCCGTCTCAAATTAATAGCTCCATTTGATAAAAAAAAGTTTGTTCCATATTAATAGCTCTATTTTGATCAATTTAAGTGATTAAATATTTAAAAAATAGCATCATAAGCTTATTTTACCTTATGTTGGATGCGAGTTTCACCTTTGAATAAAAACCATTATTTTTTCAAATGTAGCTATTAATATAGGATGGAAGGAGTAGCTTTTAAATCTAGACATGTGTTGTGTGTTGAACAAGGTCTCAAGTATCATTTGGAGGGAAATGTCCTTTAGAGGAGATTTTCTCACAAAATGTCAGGATCAAAATTAAATTTTCAAGGTACATTAATTTTTCCTTTCTACACAAAGTTAGGAGCTGTTTGGGAGTTATTAGGGTTTGGAAAAATTACTTTCTCCTCCAACTCTCCTCCTCACTAGATTTAGAGTATAAATCATTAGTCTCCCTTTCAATCAAAGGGAAAGGTGTTGCTAAACACCCCCAAATCACTTTCTCCCAAAAAAAAGTGACACTAGCCCTACAACCCAGTGATCCATCTACATGGATATGACAAAATGTGATGTGGTACGCCTGCCTCTCATAGTTTTAATGAAATCACTAAAGCCAAATCTGTAGAGATGGGAGAAGGTATCAATGATTATGATGGATGGAAATGATGATTGTATCTCCCTTAATGGCATATCTTTGAAGAAAAATGAGCTGTAAGTTTATAGCACCTATTTTTGTCTTAAAGTTTCATTACTTTTGTGCAAAAATTTAAGAACAATTTATAGCTCAATTGAAGTCCACATTATGTTGGTTGATGTAAAACAAATTATCTATTGTATTCATCCATCCAAAAAATTAGAAATCATTCTACTTATGAATTTTTGGTCAAATGAGTACACAAATTAAAATTGCATAAATAAATAAATAAGATTTTTGTTTCCTATCAGCTAGAGCCTATAGGAAAAACAATTATCTTATCACTAGAATCTAAAGTGCATTTTAACAATTTTCACAAACAAATGATAGAATAGGTTGCACCAATTTGAGTTTCACATATGGATGATAGATATCTCATAAGGGTCATAACATATACAGAGAATGGAGATGATATTGCTCAATAAGTTAAGGGCAAGATCCACATAATTTAGGGGAAAAGACTTTCAGCTCCACTCACTTGAGACATTGTCAAACAAGCTCTATTCAAACAACTTAATATTGTCACCAGTTTTTATTGCAATTAACATTCAGAAAGACAAACACATAAAGTTAAGCTAATAGTACACTAACTAACAAAATTCTAGTATAAATCTGGACTTTTTTTGGCCAATCCACCATATATTAGTGATGCTATAAATTTATAAGATCATCATATTTATACTATAATATAGTCAAAGGAACCTCTTTTTTAGGCTAACATTTAAAAGTGTCAAACCAATATAAACTTAGTTATTGATAAGTAGCCAATAGACAAAGCTGCCTAAAAACAGCTTGGTGTGTGTAACCCACCTCCCCCTCTCCCCAACCAAAACAATATAAAGAGGAAGCAGAAAAACAAAAACAAGGGAAAAATAAAGTTGAATCATATCCAATCAAATTAGCTCCTACTAATTCACAGTTTATCTTCATTGATAATACAATGAAGAAGATGTTTCAAAAACTAATCACTACTTTACTGTGGGAGTTTTTTTTCATATTTTCTAGCTAAAAAGTGCAATATTCTATAATACCTGGTTCTTAATAGTAAATGTCATATCACCTACTTTAGGATAAAACCGCTCTCAACACTAAACTCAATCCTCATACAAATTCTCATAAATGATTGGTGTCAAGGCAAAGCTCGCAGTTGGGAGGTGACCAGCAATGACTCACCGCAAGTCTCCGGAGATAGTAAAAGCCCATTTTTTTCCCATTACGGAGCCGATCCGATCACCATTTAACTAGCATAATGAAAAGGATTGGTATTTGTATTTATTACAACGAAGAGGTATGCAATGATGGCATATATGTAGGTGGAAAGGCGCAATTGATGAATATTGATCCCTTAGTGAGGTTCGGAGAGTTGCTGTCATAAGTAAAAGAAAGACTTGCCGCCATTGATAATGTTAGTTTGAAGTATTTTATTTCATCTTCATAATCATCTATTCTGTATGAATTAGAAAATAATGAAAACCTACAATCAGTGTTTTCCATTCATAAGAAAGCAAATAAAGAAGTGTTATCATTATATGTGGAGATAAACATGACTATTAACATAGACAAATCACCATCAGTGGAAAGGAGCCAAACTTTCAATAGAGATAAATCACAGCTTGAATGGTGGATTGAAGACGGGAGTCAATGATACACAATTCACTTGTGAAACAACGATGTGTTGATATTTCAACTAGCCCAATAGAAATAAAAGAATATTTTATAAAAAATTTAAAAGTAGATGATACCTCTAGAAAATAACTTTTTAATGAATTTATAAGTGCTATAAAAACACTTGAACTTGATATTGATAATATAAAAGGACAAGGATATAATAATGGATCTAATATAAAAGGAAAACAATAAGGTGTACCAAAAAGACTAATAGAAATAAATCGTAGAGTATTTTACACACCATGTGGTTATCATAATCTTAATCTAGCACTTTGTGATATGGCTAATTCTTGTCCTAAAGCTATATCTTTTTTTGGAGTAATGCAACGTATATATTCATTATTTTCACCCTCTACAAATAGATGAAAAATTTTACAAGATAATATTTATGTCTTAACTGTTAAATCATTGTCACAAAAACATTGGAAAAGTCGTGTTGACAATGTAAGGAATAAAATTTCAAGTTCGAGAACTAGGAGATATTTTACCTCGATTAGCTAAAATAAGTGAAGATCCTAAGATAAAAGTGAAGGGAATGCTTAGCAACATCTAAGTTCAAAAATTTTGAGTTCTAGTTAGGCATGATTATTTGGTATTATATATTATTTGTTGTTAACTCTATTAGTAAAAATTTACAATTCTAAGACATGCGCATTGATGTTATTATAAATCAATTGAAGGGACTTATTTCTTTTTTAGAAAAATATGGAGAAAACGGTTTCACATTAGCTATGATTTCGGTTAAAGAGAATGCAAGTGGAATGGAAATAGAACCTATATTTAATGTTAAACATGTAATTTGTAGGGAAAAACAATTTAGTAAATATATTAATAAAGAGGTAATGCAATCATCAGAATAATCTTATGGGATTAATTATTTTATATATATATATAGTATACCAAGTTATTTCTTCCATTAAGAGTAGATTTGAACAATTTCAAATATATGAGGATATTTTTGGTTCTTTATTTACCTTAAAAAAATTGAAATCATTAGATGATGATAGTTTGAAGAAAAATTGCCTTAATCTTGAATATCATTTAAAACATGACATGTTTGCTAATATTGATGGTTTAGATTTGTTTTCAGAATTGAATGTTTTAAAAGAAATTATCCAAATACAAACATTTACACCAATTGGAGCTATGAACTATATAAAAAAATTAGACTCTTTTCCAAATGCATGTATTGCTTATAGGATATTATTTAAAATGCATGTAATTGTTGCATATGTAGAAAGAAGCTTTTTAAAATTAAAATAAATAAAATCTTACTTATGATCGACAATGTCACAAGAAAGAGTAAGTGGGTTTACAATTTTATCTATTGTAAAGAATATGTTAGCAAAACTTGACTATAAGAACTTAATTGGTAAATTTGTCACTCAAAGGGCAAGAAGAATAAATTTTAAGTAAAATTATTTAATTAACATGTTAATATTATATCGAATACTAAAAACTTACATTATAAATTTTCCTAAGACCCCCAACTACATTGAGTCAGTCCTGATCGGTCATCTATTATTCTCTTTTCATAGCATACATGAATTCTTTTATCATCATTTAACTATTACTAGTGTAAATTAAATCATCAAACTAAAGATAAACAATAATAAAATCATACATATCTTCTCTCTTGTCTTAGAGAGATGGCTCACTTAGGCCTCTTTAGATCTATCAATCTTGTTATTTCACCCTCTTAGAGCTTGTTTGAGTACATACAAAGCTTGGTGAAGTTTGTAGACTTTTCATTTCTTGCTTCTAACTTTGTATCCTTATGGTTGCTCAACATAGACCTCTTCTTAAGTTCTCAATTCAGAAAGGTTGATTTAACATCAAAGTAATATGCTTGTAATTTTAATTGAGCAACAAGTGCAAGTATAAGTCTTATAGTTTCTATTCTTGTAATGGGAACATAGGTTTCATTGAAGTCAATTCCAGGTTGTTGTGAATGCTTTTTTGCAACTAGCATTATTTTATGTTTTTCAATTGAGTCATATTCATTGAACTTTGTTTTCTACACTCATTTCAAGTCAATCACATTTTTTTCTTGAGGTTTATCAACTAGCTCCCATGTCTTATTCTTCTCAATCATATTCATTTCATTATTCAATTTTCTAGCCAAATTTTTTTATCTTGAAGCATCTTCAAATTTTGTTAGATCACAAAAAAAGAATACAACATCACATTCATCATAAATTTCTTAAAGTGAGTGTACCTTTCTTGGAGAGAAATCACTGTCAACATTGTTTAGACTAATGTGTCGTATGCTTGAATTTTGTGTGGAGTCATGTTGTGAGTGAGGAGACCCATGATCTTGTAGTAGTGATCCACTTGGCGTTTGATGACTTAATGAAACACCTTATTTCTCATCTTCTATATATATTTTTAAGTTTCCACCATTATTTTCTTCAAAGTTCCATTTGCCTCCTTCTTCAAATATAGCATTTTTTTATATCACCAATTCCTTTATTTTAGGAATGAAAATTCTATAAGCTTTGGATTCTCTACTATATCCAATGAAAATACATTTTTTCTCCTTTTTCATCAAACTTGCTTCTATTTTGTGTAGGAATGTGAGCACAAGCAATGCATCCAAAAAATTTTAAAATAACTTGTGGTTTTTTCTTGTGTCATGTTTCTTATTGTGTCTTGTTTTGGACTGCCTTTGTTGAAGACTTATTAAGGATGTATGTGGCCGTATTTATGGCTTCAACCCAAAATTAGTTTGGAAGATTCTTTCTTTTTAACATGTTTTTTTTCATCTCCATAATAGTTCTATTCCTTTTCTACGCTGCACTATGTTCTAAAAGTGTGTAGCTAGTTGTTAGGCCTCTTTTGATCCCATTTTTTTTACAAAAATTCCAAAATTTTCTTGAAGTTAACTCACCACCACAATTGGTCCTCAAGGCTTTTTAATTTCTTCATTATTTTCTCATGTAAGATCCATATGTGTTCAATGAGGAGGCGTAACATATAGATCTTCAGCTTCATTTGTTGAAGGTGATGGATGAATTGTACTTTTTTGTTTACTTCCATTTGTTTTACAACCTAAAGTAGGGAATATGTATCAATAATACTCAAAATAATATCAATAATAAGTAAAATCTCAAGTAAATCATTACAAAAGAAATTATACCCTCAAAGATTTTGTACCAGATACTTTTTTATCAATCCTTCCATTTTTTGAGCTATCTTTCAGGAAATAGAAATTTTAAATGAAAGTCTCTCCCCACTTACCCCATGTGTATGATATGTGGATCTTGTACATGCTTGAGTTGTAGCGAGATACCCCTTCTAGTCGGTCCTAAGGATAGGGACACCCCTTGTGAAAAAAGGAGGTAAAGGAGTTGTAGCACACAAAAAATTCTAGTAATTCCTTTATTTTTTAAATGATTTTAGGGAGTTTGGAACATTTTTCAGTGATTTCTAATGGGCGCGAGAGTGATCTTCGACAAGTTCTTTGACGTGTCAAAGTCAAGGTTGTAAGATATCGATAAATAGTTATTCGACTTAAAAGATACCTTTCTTCACTTGGGGGTCTTCCTTCTTATAGAAATACAACTCTAAAACCTCAAGACCAAAACCTAAAACCACCTTAAACATTCTCTAAACCTTAGAGAGGAGATGTTGTGAGATGCTTCCAATAGAAGGGAATCATGTGAGGATGAGGGGTGCAAGCTAAAAGACCAATTTCATCGAGGTGGGATTGTCATATATCAATAAATCTTGAGTCGTGAAGATCTTAATAATTGTTAAAAGTCATAGATAGATAGTTTTTGTTATGGTTTATGTATGTTAAAATGAATAAGGATGAACTTTTGCATATATAATAAAACAAGTATATTTGTTGTGGTTTAAAAGTGTTCTACTGGTGTAAGAATGCTCATAAGCCTTTTAAGATGATAAAGAGCTTAATGGAATGAGGATTTAGGAATTTTATTGCATCAAATAGTCATTCTAACGTTTCTGATTATGTCAATGGGCTCTTCGACAAGTCGAAGAACCTATCGATGATGAATGTTGATAGGTCCATACTATCAAAATACCTAATGAGTTAAGCTAGAAAAGATATTAAAAAAAAGACAAGAATTAAAATAAAGGAAGGAATAACTAAGCTGAATTTGAGAAGGTTCATAATAAGGAAAATAACTAACATTGAAGTGAGCCATCAACATATAGACATGGGTGTCGACAATGAAGTGAAATGTGAACTATAAGACCCAAAACGAAGTAATGATTGAATATTAATGCACAATGAACTCCTACATGAGGATAACCTAGGATTTTGTAAACACCTTTTAAACATAATGAAGTGCAAAAAGCAAATAAAATTTTCTTTTCCTAAAAACCAAAACTTTTACCTTAGACTAAAATAATTCCTATGTCATGATGATCATTTTTCAACATACAACATACTAAATTATGCATATTCATAGAAATTTCAGTGAGGAACCTTGAATAGGCCAAGGAGCATCCAAGTAGAGGTAACATGATTATTCGATACAACAACATAAAATATAAATTGGCATCACACATTCTATATTTAAAATCTCAGGCATTTCATTGTCATTGTAGAGAGTTAACAAGACAAATGATAATGAAATTTCAGTTAGAAGTAGGAATATCCATCTCAAAATTATGTTTTTCATGTAAAAATGATTTAAATTTCTTTCGAGTCTCAATTGTTATCTGCTTATGAAAAGTTCTTATGGATGATCATGAAGAGGATGAGGAACAAGCAAAACTTACAAGGGCTATTACATTCAAGTCAGATTGATAATAACTTCACATGCGTACACAATCTAATATAGTCCATGTTACAAGATTTACAGGTTGCCTCTAAGTCTACCTTGATCTTAACCATGTGGATGTTCTTGAAATATATGACAAAAACATGATTCATCTCTAGTCTTTTACATCCCCATTTTCAAAATTGGATGTAGCTTTCCAGTTACAAGGCACATATTATTATGGGGAGGTTTTGTATTCTCTCTAGCATGAACACAATAGTAAAAAGGAAAGAAAGAGAAAGATGTGTATATAGTTTGATTGATATTGGCAATGTAATGTGAATTTTGTACCAAAAATTGTGAAGGTAAGGGCTCCACATTGCATAAAAAGTCTTCACTTGTAAAGACATGTATATTTTTCTTTTGATAATTGAAAAAACAATTAAAGAAAAACAAGGAAGAGTATAAAGAATGAAGCACATATGACAACCCTCTCCTAAAAAGAAAAACATAAAAAATAATGCAAAGCCATGATAACCGTTACAAATTAACCTCCCAAAACTCATACAAATAAGGGCAGCTAGCTAGAATTAAATCTTTAAGACTAAATGATCCATGATGTGTCGAGGTTGATAAATAATAAGTGAAGTGAGCATAGGAGGGTGTTCCAGTTTATCTTATAAATTTTGCTTATTTCTCTCATTACAAATAAATTAAATGTTGACCATGAATACCGTCTTAAGAAGTTGTGCAATCCTTTTGTTGAGTAAGAAAATTTAGCAACCATCCCTTTTCCCCTTGGGAGTGGAAGACAATTTTTATAATATGGCATTTCCTCAATATGATTCTCACAATTTTTGAATAGGGACTAGAAAAATAGACATCCCTTGATTCCTCCTCACTACAACATGAGCTACACATGTTGGCCAAGTAGAAAACTCTTTTTTAGAGGTTGTAACACCCTCAATTTTTTTCTTTGAATATTTGAAATTTTTTGGGAACTTTTTCTATTTTTTTATTCCATTTTATGGAAATTAGACAAAAGCGTAAATGGGCTTGCAATACTGGGCTGGGCAAGGTGTGCACTAGTCAAGCCCACCAAATCTTGCTTTAGCACCTAGATGAAGATAATCCCAAATTAGTTTGATTTGATCCCATTTGATTTGATTTGATTTGATCTGATTAGATATGAATGAAAAGAGTCCAAACCAAAGAGGGTAGTTGCCCTAGGGAGGACACCCCCCCCTCTCTTCTCTCTTCCCTTACGTGGCTGCTCCTCCCCTCTCTTCCTCTCTTGAAATTGTCTCCCCTCTCTTCTTTCTTCTTCCCCTACTTTCTTCTCCCTTGCTTGTCCATTGCTCTACCCTTGTCCACTATTAAAGCACCCTAGAAAACTTTTCATTTGAGTTCTCTATCATTGGATCATCACTTTGAGAGAAATCTGTTTGGTATGCCATTAGAGGAGTTTTGAGAGTATTTTTTATCAAATCAAGGTAAGAGGAATTGGATTTCCATTACTCTTGATTGTAGTATGATTTTGATGATACACGTCTATGGTTTTTGACCTTGTATTAGGGTTTTGATTAAGGAAGCATTTTTCTTCTCCTTTTTTCTTCAAAATCAAGTTTTGGGAATCAAATTTTCAGGTAAGTAACTTTCACTTGCTGATTTACCTTCTTGTGATTACATTTATGTATGGATTTGCATGATTAAGGCTAGAGTTTTCTTAAATCATGTTTCATGGTTATCTTTTTGATATTTTAAATACTTTACCTATATGTATGATTATCAAAAAAATTGAGATTGTGGATTAGTATGCGTGAAATATCTTACTAGGTGTAAGCTCACCGGTGGTTTTGTTTTGCATGAACCTCTCCACCGCATGTAGTTGAACACACAAGCGCATTCAAATTTTCATATGCTTAGCAAGTAATTTTTTAGAGCATGTGGAATAACAATTGTCCTAAGTGATAAGTGTAGAAGTATTAGAAGTTTTTAGATGATGAGACTTTTACTAGTTGTGTTGTGAACGTCCTAAGGGTTACCATTGTGGCCACGTGCTAGGGTAATTAGGGTTTTAATTATATAATAAGGATAATTAGGTCAATAGATTAATTAGGGTATTAGTGGTTTGTTTTAATTATGTTATTGGGCCTTAGGTACCTATTAATGAGCCCATTAGTTAGCCTATTTAAATGTAAGGGAAACGCCCTAATTGGGGTTAGTAAATGAATTATTGTCTTGTCTTCTCCCCTTTCCTCTCTACCTCTCCCCCCTATCCAGTGGCCATGCCGTCTCCTCTCCCCTTTCCTGGCCATCTTGTGTTGTCACCTTCCCATTATGGGCTAGCCAAGCTATTGTGGTCATCAGTCCACAACAAGTTGTTTTTTAAATTTGGAGAATTATAATAATTTTTCCACGTGTTGGATCATGTGGTTAGAATTATTTTTCCTTGGTTTTGGATTATTTAATTGAGCATAATTAGTAGTAATTGATTACTATTTTCAAATGGATCACAGTGCGTTGCACCCATTCCCCATTGTCGTAGCCTTGGGTTCTCCAAGTCGAGGTCATGATAGAAGTTGTCAAGGGTGAGTAAGCCATTGCCAAAAGCCAACAAGCTACAAGAGAATACCAACTAAACCTACATTTAAAATAGACCAATTCATACCATTTAACACCATGAAAATGAGATCTAAAGAATTCCCTAGCTGATTTGAAAGAGAATTGCCTTATGGGGGTAATCCAACTATAATCATATGCATTATTAGAAAGGGTAGGCTTATGTAGGAGAGGAAACTCCAATACTTCTAAATGCATATGTTAGCACCCTCATAAAAAATTCAATGTTGTGCACATAAATAGCCAGCTCATCATGTTAGAATGTGTTGGATGAGAGTTGAGCGTAGATTCATCCTCTTAAGATTTAGCCCACCATGCAACATGGTTATGGGCCTTAGTGGGTTGAAAAATTGGGCAAAAGCCCATTGTGGAAATGAACGGGAAGAGTCAAGTTCTAGAGAAAGGAAAGGTGAATAATATTACATCCAAAATGAGGAAGAAAATATATAGGTATATAAGAGTTAAGTTTGATCATTTAAGATAGGCCCTTGGGCTAACCCACTTTTATAGAGGAGAAACATGTTAAACTCATACACCTATGAGTGCTAACCCACATACACACCATCACTGATGGCTCAACTCTATTTGGTTCGGTTGGATTTGCGCATATAGTCAAGTTGAATTGGATTTGGTTCATCAAAAAGATGAAACTTGTCTTTTGGGGACTAAATTGTTTGCAATTAATTAATAATTATTTATTTATTTCTCATTAAATTACTATAACCGTGTATAGTATAGTATCCCTTCATATATTGTATGGGTGCAATCTAGTATTTTGTAGTCATACCCTTTGCACACGGTCATCATAGCCCTTAGCATATTGTCTACAAGTATTGTCCAATACTTTGTTTCTTTATGATTTTCTACGTATTTTTCCTGTGTGTGAGTTTTTCTCTGCATAGTTTGCACAACTGTAAAGGAGAGTAAGAGCACAATTCAAATGTGTATGCAATTGCATACTAGGAGACAACTGCAAAGGAGAGTAAGAGCACAATTCCGATGCATATGCAATCATTGCATCCCAGGAGACAGATTGTCCAATGGATCCCAAGCATAGGGGAGGACGAAATTCTGACTTAAGATTGTTGGAATCTACTCTATATTTGGGTTTGTGAAATCCGAATTACAGTATGGCTCAAGATCAATCAAGGCCAGGGTTTGACTCCAGCAAGTGCCCTACCACTTTGAGTAATAGTCCTCCTCCTGATTTATAGAGGTGTTGTACCTGCCCAAGGGTCTAGCCATGTAAAAAAAAATTCACCATTGTCAACCCTTATTCTACAACCTCTCACCATCGCATCCCTCATGAACAATTTAGATCTCTAAGAAAAGAAGGAAGAAATTGGGTTTGAAACCCATATAGAACGATTTTGTTAAGTAAACTCTATGCATCCACTTGCACCAAAGGAAGTGCTTGTTGGCAAGAGCGATCCAGAAAAGTTTGGTCAGTCTTGCATTATTTAGGTCCTTCAATCTTCTAATTCCCTATTCACCCTCTGCCTACAAATTTTTCTTTAGGTAATATTATAAAGAGTTTTTTCCATATTACCTGGCCTAAGATACAAATATTCCATATTCCTTGGTTTTGTAAAAAACATTCCATAGAATCTGGG
Organism: Saururus chinensis; assembly: GCA_035235625.1. Classification (NCBI taxonomy): domain Eukaryota; kingdom Viridiplantae; phylum Streptophyta; class Magnoliopsida; order Piperales; family Saururaceae; genus Saururus; species Saururus chinensis. The sequence continues at coordinate 30,459,160 of CP141142.1, forward strand.
TTTACACGATATTTAGAAAAAAAATAGACCAAAATACCCTTTCAACAAGGTTTGAGGTTAAAATCGCGTAAACTAGTTGTGACGACGCATAAACAAAAGAGGAAATCAAAGCTCATAGATGATTTATGATTTTCACCCTACGATTTTCATCAACAACAAATTTCGATTTCTATTCGGCGATTGTCGGCCTCCCTCACTTCATCAGCGATCGTTCTTCTCTAATTTTTGTCTAAAAATTTCTAACCACATAAACTATTTATCATTACAAAAGGAGATCAAGATGATATTGTAACTCAAAAAATGAATCTTGAGGGACAGTCCAGGGAGAACATGACTATATAAGAATGGAAAAGGATGTAGATGCCAAGGAAGGACATTGTACAATAGCCATGATAGCCTCCTACCCTATTGTGCAAAGATGGACTCTAGTATGATTTTTTATATGCAAGTTTAACGATGTAAAACATCTTATGTAAGCATGTACACGATCTCAGAGGTTTTTATCCCTGACTTGATGAACAATTGTATAAATAACAAATACTGGCGAATATCGTGTTATCAATAACACGCTATGACAAATATCGTGTTATCAATAACACCCTATGATTATTATCCTATTATAGTATATGTGATATATTGTATTATCATTAACATGTATTATTGGCATATCCTGTTATCAATAACACGTTATGTCAAATATCGTATTATCAATAACACGCTTTGGCGAATATCGTATTATCGTATATGCGATATAGAGGATATCGTAATATATTGTATTATTAATAGCATGCATTGTTGGCATATCATGTTATCAATAATACGCTATAGTAGCATATCGTGTTATCGATAATACACTTTGACAAATATTGTGTTATCGTATATGCGATATAGAGGGAAATAAATAACACATCTTGTTGGCATATCGTGTTATTGATAACACGCTATGACAAATATCATGTTATTGATAATACGCTATAGCAAATATCGTGTTATCGATAATACGCTTTGGCAAATATTGTATTATCGTATATGCGAGATAGAGGATATCATAGCATATTGTATTATCAATAACACGATTGTTGGCATATCATGTTATCGATAATACGCTATGGCGAATATCGTGTTATTGATAACACGCTGTAACAAATATCATATTATATTATATGCAATATAGAGAAAAATAAATAACACGTCTTATTGGCATATCGTGTTATCGATAACACACTATGCCAGCATATCATGTTATCGATAACACGCTATGGAGAATCTCATGTTATTGATAATACGTTATAGCAAATATTGTGTTATCGATAATACGCTTTGGTAAATATCGTATTATCGTATATGCGATATAGAGGATATTGTAACATTTTGTATTATCAATAGCACACATTGTTGGCATATCATATTATCGATAATACGCTATGGTGACGTATCATGTTATCAATAATACGCTATGGTGGCATATTATGTTATTGATATGGCGAATATCATATATGGGTTGTTGGCTCAAAAAATACATATCGTATTATGAAAAATATGTTTTATTGACATATCGAGTTATCGTATATGTGATATGGATTAAGTGTTAGACACATGCCATGCGGAGCGTGAGATCTTTGGTCTATTTAGTGGAAGTCATCCTCTCATTTTCGCATTTTCAGAAGTCTCGCGAGTCATACAAAGTTAATGTACTCTACCCGATTTTATTCGGATTCGCTATACTCCCGAAAATCCTTTTTTTTTTGCAGCATTTAATCCCCATTTGCCGCAAGTCTCCAGAGTCCAATTTGTTTTAAACGCAACCCAATTTTTCAAATTGCCAGAACATTCTGTTTGTGACAATTCAGCAAGCACTAAAGTGGCTTCCTTTGATTTCCCTTTTTTAACTAATTTTTGGATTGAAACCGGGAGGTGGCTCTGTTGTGGTTTGTTATCTGGAACACAGGATTGAGAAGGAGAAATTTTTTACTTTCTATAGATCATCTTTAAGTGGGTGATTTGTTTTCTGTATGTTGAGTGTTTTGATTTTGCTCATACAAATTTGTATCATCATCGGTAATTTTTCACTAATAATGAGATAAGAGCTTAGGTATATGTTTAGTTTGACCTAAGGGTATATTTGTCCTAAACTATGTTATATAGGATTAAGTGTTAAAATCCAGAGAATATAGAATATTTGTATATCGAGCCAGGTAATATGGAAAAAACTCTATTATAAAAGGAAGAGGATGAGAAATACCTTTTCCAAAAACAAAAAATAAAGACAAAGAGTAAGTTGTCAAAGCTGCTATAGGCTTTCTTACCTAGTTTAAATCAAAGAAAAGAAAATGATAATATTACACCGAATTTATACAACAAACCCATACACCCTTGAGGTAGCAGGGTTTTGTTGGGCAATAAAAAAAGTGGCTATGTGAGGCCCACTTTGGATCAACAAAAGCCCACCACCTTTCTTAATCCACAACTCTATGCGAAATATCCACAAGTGTACTATTTATCAAGACACTAAAAACGGTTCAAATATACCCCCATAGTCCAAGAAATCCATATATTGTTGAAGCAATCCATTTATTGTTGAAGTCCAAAGTCTTTAGCACATGATGGACAAAATCCTGTCGCACCTTATCGTTTGTCGTCCTAAGATTACTTTCGATGTAGAATTTCCTTAGTCACCCTTTGCAGAGGTAAAATTTCTAACTTCTTCATAAGCAAGAAGAATATTTTGACTAAAGAGAGACGCTCACCAATAATTCAGAAATAGTCTTATACAAAAAACTACAGAAGGAAATTGATCTGAAGTCCTCAAATGTTAATGCATTAAGCAGATGAAAGTATGATTTACCGTATGGAGAAGATGTCCAAGCTTAAAATCCTTCACTTCTTCAGTGAATTCCTTACCCACCAAGTCCAAAAAAGCAATAAAAAAAATTTTTTATAACCCATGTATACGTCCAAGTTGCCGGGTGATGACTGCCTATTTTTTTACTGGAAAGGTTTCCTTCCTATTGAGAATCTTCCCCTTCCTATTGTTGTTTTATGGTGTTTTTTTTATCAGTACAGATTCTTTGTAGCTGTTATGAAATCCAAAAGGGCATTGTTTCCTTCACAGATCTGGGCAAGCAGAAATCCCGAAAATTTTGTCACATTTTCATTTGCAGCTAAGTGATTTCATCTTGGTAGATTATGGATAAAGCATGAATAAATGTGAGATTTTAGTTGAACACTAGCATCGCTTGTGTGATTATAATGTCTAATTCAGTGATTCACACCCTAAGAAACGGTCATTTGCCCCACTAATACGACTTCCCCCACAAAGATAGTCATTTCTTATCTTTTTATCTTTTTTTAATAAAAAATTATTTGTGACATGAAGTTTTATATGTGATGAACCGATTTTATCACTTAAACACCATTTAATTAGTAGTGCCTACTTTTTTGACCCCACTAATCAACTATGATTAGATGATGAAAAGTGGGCCCCCTAATTAATTGTGTTTAAATGATGTAAAAGATAATAAAATAAAAAATATTTAAAATATATATTTTAAAATATGTTTGGATAGAAATATAATTTTCAAAATAGTGTTATGACATGCTACGCATGAGCCAAAGTGGCAATTGGTGCCTGCGCAACTTATTTTTAATAATTTGTATAATTTTGTCTGTTGACCTAACTATAGGGCTGATGGTGAATGCCAATTGCGTGGGTTTTGTCAACATGTGTTTCGTCATTCTAAATGACCAAACTCCCAGCCTCTCTCCTAGCCTCCATGCATCTTTGTTCCTCTCTCTCAATCCTATCCTCCTCCACGTATGTCCTGCATTCCTCCAAGCCTTGCAATTGAGACCCACGCCTCATGTACCCCCACCCCCTTCCACCATCTTTTTTCCTCGTCCATCTTGCTACTTCCTCACCGTTGAGCATACCCCCAATTCTAGAGAGAGACAGAGAGAAACAGAAAACGTGCAGAACCGAGGAGGGAGGACAGACAAGGTCGGGGAGGAGGAATCTTTGATGCATACTTGCCTAATATTCTCTAAGCCTTCCTGGCAAGAAGCGGCGTCACCACCACCTAAGCCAGTGGTGGGTCAGACCTTGACACCTTGGTTCTCTTATCCCACCTCACTTAGGTTTTCTTTGTCCTCTTATTCGCCTCCGCCTCGGCCTACTACTTCACGGGCTATTTGGAGGATAAAGAGTCAGAGGGAGAGCAGTTGTCTGAAGAATAGCTCTATGAAGGAATAAAATCAGCCGCAGCACCGTGTGGGGGGGGGGGGGGGGGGGGGGGGGAGGCAAGACCAGTGTTGTGCCTTCGAAGATGGAATGAGCGTTGGTGCCGGCACCTGAGAGGGAGGAATAAGCAGGCAAGGTACTATAGAATGCGGGCGACAAAAATTGATGGTAAGAGACCCGTTTTTTCAAAAACAATTAAAATGGGAGCGTGTCAAATTTTTGAAAGATGAATAAAGGCATTCCTTATTTGAAGCAAATGGAATTTTCCCTCAAAGATGGCAGGTCCAACCAAACATAATCGAGCACAATTCATGGCCCTGCTGTAGTCCCACCCCTCTGCGGGCTGCGAGCAGCAAGACACCCATGGGGCCTCACATTTGGAGATCTGCTCCTCTCTCCGCATATTAGACTTCCATTATCTATGCTGAATTATACCCAAAAAAAGACTATATGTTGACAGTTCTTCATAGCAGTCGGTTGCAGTTCTTCAATTGCCAACACCCGTCTAAAGTACACTAACCAAAAGAAACAATATGGTCAGAATGTTTATCAAAGCAAGTATGGCCAGAATCAAATAAATAACAAAACATACATTAATTGAAACAAAGTATAAGTATGGTTACTCTACTACCATTCTGATGTTACTTCAAGACAGGGCTGAAACTGAACTGGATCCCTGTCTTCCCTCGGTCATGTTGAGATTGCTTCAAAATGTAGCAATAGTTAACCTGCATTAAGAAAAACAACACATCAGAGTTTACAAACTTGGTCAGTCTCAAGAACAGTACAAAGTACATGGAAAACCAACCTCCATACGAAACAGCTTTGTTGGAACTACTATCCCAAACCCGCATGACCTTCTGAAAGATTCTCTTAACTGTCTACGAGAAAAGTCTGTTAGGTTTGCAAGATTGCCAGCACATAGAAATGCATGACCATGGATACCAGATTCTCTTAAAATTTTTATAGGGAGATCAAACGAGAAGTCAGCAAAGGCAGTTAAAGCAATGTCACCACCAAGAGTATCCCGACCAGGATCGGTAACTGGCTCATTGGATCTATCAATTCTTAACCTCCGGGACTCAGTAGGGCCTAATCCTCTGCATTTAAAGCCCAACAGTGTTGAAGGTCCACCCAAGCTGCACACTGGAGACGAATTGCCACCTATGAAGAACCGCTCAGGTAGTGGTGAAGACCTGTCAATGAAACCTTTTCCCCAGGGCAAGACAATGCCAGCAGAAATTCCAAAGTTTAGGGCAGAACGATAAAAACCCAAAGGAAGTGCAAAACGAAGATCAAATTCCTGTTGAAGAGCAAAAGAAACAATAATCACAAAGAAACATAATGTAATCCTTGCATTTACGAACCAAATTTGATGTCTTCCTCAAAATTGAGCTTTATAAGTTTAAACAAACTACTTTTACACCTCAGTTAAACAAACAATCACCCGCCCGTCAAATACCCACTCTTATGGAGGCTCATTGTCATTAAGGAATTATTAATAATTTAAATTAGTGGAAGTTATTTGTAACTTCTATTTAATTAGTGTTAATGGGCTTTTAGCTTAAGTATTTAGACCCATTAAGTTCTCTATTTAATGTTAGGGTTCGCCCTAATCTGAGTAAGTCAATTAAGAATAGAATTGAGTAGAACTCATTGGCTCAACCCATTTATCTCTAATTATCCTTCTCCTTGTTGATCTGGCCAAATCTATCGTTCTACAATTTCTCCCCTTTCATCCAATTTCTCCTCTCAACCCTAATTCCTTTCCCTCTTCGTCTAGCCTACCCTATCATCTATTCTCTCCTCTACAATTTCTTCTAATATTCACCAAAATTATTTCCTGTAGATCTATCAATCTACAACACCCACACACAAACACACGTGTGCGCACATGCATGCCCACCCCTCACACACCCACACCCATGCACACACACAATCCACACATCCACATATGTATACACCCCATACAAATACACATACACAAAAAGAAAACCATGTTACTTGGAGCATTAATAAGCCCCAAAATCACTGTAATCTGCATCTCAGATGTGAAGGATGTCATATTGATGAAGAATCTGCTCATATGCAAATTACTCTGCTTTTAGACAGTTATCGTAGAAGGAAATAAAAGCACCACGGTTCAAATGCAGAGGCCCATATAACCTAAATAATTTCTCCATGAATTGTAACTTTATAATATATGAGAACCTGTTATAAAAGTCATTTTAAGTCAAGAGGAGTTACCTGTGTCAGTTGTAATCCTGTTTAGGGTAGGGTGCTTTCACGAAATAAATTCCAGTACTACGATACAGGCCAATATCTCCAATCATGCATTCAGAGCAGCATGGTAAATTGTTTTAGGCAACATGCACCTATATACATAATTTCCACTTCTCCTCTAATACAAGATTAGAGTCAATTAAGCTTTGCAAATTTCACTGCACGGATAATATTTTGTCCATTGCAGAGATAAAAAACAAAGTAAAGTGCAAGTAGCTGTATCTTGTCCAAAGGTCGAACAAGAAAGTGTGTGCTCCCAAATTTTATTGGTCCAGCCAGCAGTTGAAACCAAGGCATTCCTTAGACCAGGGACAAGTCATGCCAAATTTCTGAATGCAGTTACATTTGGTTAACTGTATATAGCTTACTATTTTATTGGTTTTTTGCCCTCCACTGCATTAGTTACATATTCTGCCTAGCTAACCATAAGAGGAAAGCCTATCAATCACATCCTGTCAGGTCCACGAAGGTGAACGATGCAGTGGAGGGCTGTGCGGGAGGATTGATGGTACTTCTCTCTGCAGAATGTGACTTAGTTGACTGAGAGCATTTATCAAGAGACTTCATAAAAGAACCATGGCATCTCTCTTCTCCAGCTTATAGTTTTAAATGGGCAGTGATATTATTCTAACTTTAGATATTTCCACTCTACATTACTGAGTAAAAATACCTCCTTTAATAATTCCATCTCATACCTTTAAATCAAAATTCCACCTGAGTCTATCACACTCATTTTGTTATTGATTCTATCACCTTTAATGGAAGTGCTGACAAAAGACAGCACGATATATGACTTGGATATAAAATGGTTAATGTTAGGGCAGAAGCCAAACCCATAGAAATGGGAGAAGTTGTTAATGACGAGTTTATTACACTCATTTTATCATATAGTTCTGCTTATTTTGTGCAGCAGTTTAAGTATAATTTGCAGCTTCAAGTGAAGCACACATTATATTGGTTGGTAAAACAAATTTTCTATCGTATCCTTCCATATAAGTTTTAGAAAATACAAAATGCTTTTCCTTCTCATAAATTTTGGTCAAATGAGTAAGTTCCTAAATTAAAAGTGCAGATACACCATGATGCACAAGTCAGAGTGTTGATGACAGGTTTTATGACATATTGTTGCCAGCCACAGCATTAAAGACACGTTTTCCTCCATGACCAAAAAAAATTGATCTAATCCTACCAAAAGGTTTACAAATCAGGGAAACTCAATCCTAACACATTTGTGATCAAGAAGTTAAACAAATTTATTTGAACAAGACAAAATTCAGGATTTTATAACCTTCAGCTGCCTCAAGCAACTAATATATTTGTATCTTGAATCATTAAGCAAACAAGAATTATTCTAAAAGTTAAAATGATCTTTAAAGGATAGTGATATTCATACACCACTTTCTCTACACCCATAGACCTTACACCACTTATGACTGGATAGAAAAAAGTAAATCTCATGTAGGACCCACTTTCCCTATTGAATCAAAGGTAGTGTAAGGCCTATGGTATAGAAAAACTGAAGTATGAATATCATTTTCCATCCTGAAAAGTATGACAAGTAGAATAATTTGCACAATCCATAGTACCTCCCCATTGTTTATCACCTCCTCCAATACTGTTATCAAGTTCCAATTTGTTTTAGTTAAGGTAAAGAATCGTGAAGTTCAATACCCTGTTTAGTTAGTGTAAGTAAATAAATAAATAAATATATATATACATATATATATATATATATATATATATATATATATATATATTATGATGAGTAGAATATAGTCCTTGGGCTCTAATATCTAATATTTTACAGAACAAAAATTAATAGAAAATAGAAAAAAAAAACTCATCAATTTGCATGCAAATTTTCATTTCAAAACAAATCCATATGAAGATGAAGTGAACGTAACACATAGATATATGCTAGCATTTTGCTTTCTCCTCCATGCTTGTTCTTCCATAATCCTTCACACATTATGAAGCTCAATTCTGCTTGCTTATGCCCTACACCATTTGCTTCAATAAAGTCAAATGGCAGTAATCCATCTCCAATAGGGAAATTGATGTAAATCATTCCGCATTGAAGTACATAGAGCAATGGGATCACACAAGGAAAACGCACACTTTTCTCTTGGGCAATAGATTGATCAATTGACCGAAACCATCAATCGGCACTCTATGCAACCCTATGTAAAACAAAGCAAAGAACACGGGTGGTCGATCGGCCTAGATAGCGATGGATCGCTAGACAGTTTTCAACTCCATTTTGGATAAGAATTCGAGTGCCAATAGATTTCTTTCAAGTATTTTGCTTTTATAGGAATCTTAATTCCGTATTGCTTTGATTATTTAGGAATTTATGGTTTATTTTCCTTATTTTTAATTGGTTAGTCCGAAAGTAGTTAAAGATTAGATTCATTTAATTACAACTATGTCATTAGGATTTGTATAAAAGCTTGGCTTTTTTTATGAAAGCCATAATTCTGTGTTTTTTATGAGATAGTGAAAAAGAGAATATTTATTTTTTCTTTGTTTTCTCTCTATTTTATATGAATTTGCCATTAAAATTTGCAAGAGAAAGAAGGTTGTATGCACCAGTAACCAAATTGTCAAATATCATTCATCCCATCAAGTCAACCCTGCATCAATTGGTAATATACAAGTCTAATATGCTACCCCAATGCCGTGGAGGACGTGTTATAGGATTTGCTGAGATCTAAGGATAGTAATAAAGTAGAAGGCTGTCATGATAGGTTGATCAGCTGATGCTTTAGATGGCTGATTTGATAGTCGTCATTACTTGCCAAAACCTAACTTAGGCTAGCCCAATGACAAAGTTGAAAATGATGAGCCAAAGATTGCTGCCAAAGGCGAGACCGCTAATGATGCCCCGTGTGGTGATGAAGAGGTAAACCAATTGCCTAGCCACGAGGCCAATCAACATAGTTCCAAGGAGACCCTAAGACGAGATAATATTGTAAATTATTGACATTCCTTAATTTCATGGGGGATGCAGCCCGAAAAATTCTTAGAATGGGTTACCAATGTAGAAGACACTCGATTTCAAGGAGGTTCCGGAGGATAAGCATGTTCCTTTGGCAGTGGCTTGCTTTCGAGATTGAGCATTCGTATGGTGACAACAGATCAAATCCACCCATGCATGCCAAGGCATCGTTGAATAGGAGAAGTTAAAGAATACATGAGGCAAGACTACTTGCCCTGCAACTTTGCCCGAGCGATATGTAAGTAATTACAAGACCTATGGTAAGGGTCAAAGTTGGTAAATAAGTATACTAAGGAATTCTACCAATTGTTACACCATAATGACTTGGCTTAATCGGATGAATTTGTGTCTCCTTATATTGGAGGTTTGCGTCAAAACCTTAAAAAAGACCTTGAATTTGTTTCATATTATTCATTTTTCATAGTCTCATTCTAGAGTGTTCTACTTGAAAAGAAATCAAGGCCCCATTAGCTGCTGCTTTGGAACGACCGGTGACACTTTTCTAGCAACACCGACCGCCATCAATTCTAGTAATGTGCAAACAACTTCTAAGGCTGCACCTCAAGACACTCAAAACACCGTAAAAGCCTCTACAAGCGCTAATCCAAAGTGCTTTAAATGTAAAAAAATAGGTCATAGAGAGGCGAATTATCCCTATAATAACCGGAATAGTGAAGGATTATTCACTGAATATAATGAAAATGATAAATTTGATACTATTGCTTTTGATTACACTAATGATATACATGATAAGGAAGAACTAAACAAAGAGACAGTGGAAGGTGATCATAGAGAAGTTTTGGTAGCACATCCCTTTTGCTTTGCCCCTAAAAAAATTAAGGGTGATCGTTGGTTAAGAAATAACATATTCTACACTACTTACACTATTGGGAGCAAAGTTTGTAATCTTGTGATATATTTGGGAAGTTGTAACAATGTAGTGGCTGAAGAGACAGTTCAAAAGCTTCAATTAAGAACTACACACCATCTTCATCCATATAAACTTTCTTAATTGAAGAAAAAAAGTAAGGTACCAAAGTTTCTAAATGATGTTTAGTTCATTTCTTTATTAGTTCTACATACAAGGACACGATATGGCAAAATGTTGTTACTATATATATTTATTATTTGTTGCTTGGGCCTCCATTGGAATATAATAGATGCATAAAACATGATGGTTGTAAAAATACATATCTTTATTTAGAATAGTATAAAAATTATTCTTGTTTAGTGTTTTTATATTCAGCAAACTATATTTGAAAAGTAGTTATCATCAAATTAGAATCATACTAGGTGACGAGTTAAGACAATTTTCAAGACAAGGGAAGGCTTATATGAGTGATTGGTTATGTTTTTTTTTCTTATTAAATGCCCCTAGTACATTCACGAGAGTGATGAATTAGGCTTTTAACTATTTATTAGCCGATTTGTAATGGTTTATTTTGATAATATACTTATTTATAGTTTTAATATTAATTCTCACTTACAACACTTGCGGGATATTTTAATTGTTCTTCGTAAGGATAGACTTTTTGCACTTATTAAGAAATATCCTTTCATGTGAGATTTTGTACTCTTCTTTTAGTATTTTGTCTTAAATGATAGAATAGTTGAGGATGAGAGTATGGTTAATGTGCTTAAACAATGACTAAAGCCTACTAATATGCATGAGGTACAGAGCTTCCGTGGATTAATTTCTTTATATCAAGGGTTTATTTGTCATTTCCGTACTTTTGTTTGGAATGATGAAGTTGAATGTGTATTTATTCTTATTAAAGAAAAACTTATTTTAGTGCCTATATTATCCTTACCTAACTTTGCTAAGCTTTTTGAATTGTATTGTGATGCTTCAAATGTTAGTATTGGGACTGTTCTAAGTTAAGAGGGTCATTCAATTGTTTATTTTAATAAAAAAATATTAGGAACACGAGGAAATTATAGTACCTATGATGTTAAGTTTTATGTTATCTAAGTTCTTCGACATTAGATGTATTATTTGATGTAGAATTTATGCTTTATTGTGATCATTCTACTATCAAGCATATTAATAACTAAAAGATGTAATGGGCATCATATTTGTAAGAATTAACTTTTGAGAATTAACATTTGTGCTTAATCATAAGTCTAGAGTTCAAAGCATGGTTATAAACACCTTTGAGTCTTCAAGCTAGCTTACTTACTAATTTTTTTTAAGGGAATTCAGTTATGTTTTCCTACTTGTAGCTTTTACTTAAAGATCATTACAGAATATCTTGATGAGGGTCATATGAGAAAAAAAAAGACTTTTCAACTCGTCAACTTATTTCTTCTTATTTTTGGCCATCTATGCGCAAAGAGGTGTACAAATCTATTGGGAGATGTCATACATGTTAGGTTGCTAAAGAGACATCTATTAATGTCAAGTTATGTATACTTTTGCCTACCCCTACTTAATAACGGTTTAATATTAGTATGGTCTTGAATTAACCCATACTCAGAGAGGGATAGATGCTATTTATGTGGTTGTTGATAAGTTTTCAAAAATAATTTATTTCATTGCTTGCAAAAAACCCAACGATGCATCACATGTTGCATTATTATTCTTTTGGGAGGCATATCGCTTACATGGTTTATCATTATCTATTATTTCCAATAGAAATACTCAATTTCTAAGTCATTTTTGGCATTCTTTGTGGAAGTTGACACACTTCTCTTGATTTTAGTAGTGTTTATCATCCACAAACTGATAGACAGACAGAGGTAGTCAACATATTTCTAGGAAATTTGTTAAGAGTTTTATTGATGTTAATCTTAAATCTTGGGATCAACATCTGTATAAAGTTGAGTTTGCTTATAATTAGAGTGTGAACTAAAATATAAATTTTAACCCTTTTACTATTGTTTGTGGCTTTAACCCTCATTTACCTTAGCTCTAGTTCATTTTCAAGATGTAAAGGGGTTAAATAGTAGAGCTAAAGATTTTATAGTAGGGCTGAAGATTTTATCTCAAACTTGCAGAATATTCACTCTTTACTTTGACACTCTTAAGAAATTATAGGTCTCTAATGATAAATATAAAACTAGAAATTTAAAAGAAAACATGTGGCTATAATATTGGTGACTTTATAAGGGTTATTTTGACTAAAGATAGATTTTCAATTACGGAATATAATAAATAATCAAAAAGAAAGATTGGACCTTTAGGGTCTATTTGGATCGATGGAAAGCAGGGAAAAAGAAAAAAATCTTCTTAAAAACTCTCAATTTCTACTATTTAGTGCCTAAAAATTTGGCCTAAAAATTTTACACCCATTAACCCATAAATTTTAGGAGAAAATCATTACACTAAACACTTATCTTACTACTACTACCACTACCATTGTCATCGCTGTTGCTGCCACAGTCAACTCCACTATCGCTGCCACCGCCGCCGTCACCATTGCCGCCACCACCACCGCTGCCATCATCGCCGCCACCACCACCACCGCCGCCACCATCACAGCCGCCACCACCACCATTGCCGCCGCTACAGCCACCACCGCCACTGCCACTGCCACTGCCACCGCCGCCACCACCACTGCCGCCACCGCTGCTACCACCACCATTGCCACTGCTGTCACTACCAATGTCACTGCCACCACCGCAACTACCACCACCATCTCTGTCATCGCAACCGCCACCACCACCACTGCTGCCGCCGCCACCACAACCACCACCACCGTCACCGCTACCACCACTGTCACTACTACCACCACGGCTACTACCACCGCTACTACTACCACTGTCACTGTCAATTTTCTCTAACATCATTTGTGTAACCAAATAGTAAAAAATATTTAAGAATCTCTTAGTTTCTCTTTCACCTAAATTCACTTTCTCTCTCTTTCCCTTTCTCCCCGTTTCCACCAATCCAAATATACCCTTAGAAATTATTCAGGATATTAACTCTAATGTTTATCATCTCAAACTTCCTAATCACATTTGATGTTTTCAATGTCAAACATCTCTCTTTTCCTTGGGGATTCTTCATATGATGATTCCATTGAACCAAGGGAGGAGGATATATATCAGTTAACATTGAAGTACATGGAGCAATGCAATCGATTGGCACTCTGCACGACCCCATGTAAAACAAAACCGAAAGCATGGGTGATCGATCAGCCTGGCTAGCAATCGATCACTACATATGCGGGACAATTTCCAACTCCATTTTAGATTAAGAACTTGAGTATAAATGGATTTCTTTCAAGTATTTTGCTTTCCTAGGAGTCTTAATTTCATATTGCTTTAATTATTAAGGGATTTTATGATTTATTTTCTTTATTTTTGATTAGTTAGTTCGAAAGTAGTAAGAGATTGGATTCATTTATTTACAATTATGCTATTAGGACTTGTATAAAAGTTTGGCATTTTTATGGAAATCATAGTTCTATGTTTTTTTCTGAAATATTGAAGAGAATATTTCCTTCCCCTTTGGTTTTTCTCTATTTTCTATGAATTTTCCATTGAAATTCACAAGGAAGGTTGTGTGCGCATGTAGCAAGATTTATCGAACATCGTTCATCCCATCAATCTAGCCCTTCATCAGGTACATCAAGTTTAAACCCACAAATCTATTTGTCTAACCATCAATGTTTTTTATTACCAATTCTTTTTACCTATTAACGATAAAAATGTTTTTCTTTTTCCTACCTTGAAAATATGCATTGTTAGAAACCAAGTTGCTTTAAAAGCTTAAGTTGTTAAAGAATGACCCAACAATGTATATCAAGCCTAAATCCGCCCAACCACACATATGCATATAGACAAATTAGTCAACACCATCCTTACATGGGCAAGCATAAATTAATGAATGTAGATATTTGCACGTGCACATAATACAAAGTTGCCTTAAAAATGTAAACTGTTAAGAAACAACCAAAAAAGGTATATCAAGTCAAGATCGGCCCAAATAGACAAATGCAAATAGATATATTATCCAGCACTAGTAATTTACAACATCACCACGAACTATTAGTCCTGATATGAGTGATCATTGCAATGAACAAATCAATAAGACCACTATTCCAGACTTCGAGTAACATCATTTCATGACACTAGGTGCTTAGGTACATAATATCTCGAGATGAGATTACCACAAAGTAGACTTTAACTTGCATGTTCATGTTTCTCATCTAGTTAATAGACCCAACTGGCTAAGAAGAGAGTTCTCTTCTAGAACCTAAGATAGAATAGGCTGCACCAATTTGGGAATCACATATTATGCCTTTTCCTTCTTTAAAATCTAAACAGGAAATGTAAACTTTTTCTTTTCTTTTGTTTGCCTTTTAGGCTGCACATTGTACTATCACCCTCTCTTTTAATGATATGATATAGGGTGCTATGCCCCCTCGCTTATATATATATATATATATATTTCTGGTTCAGAGTTAATTAATAATTTCATTAGTTAAAAACCTCATATGCCTTAGTTGTTAAACCCGCCCTCTATTTACAATATTCAAAACAAACAAAGAAATGACAAAAACTAGGCTGAATTAGCAAATTCAAGCCAATGTAAGTCCCCTAAACCAATTTCAGCATACAATTCATCTAAAATGGTTTAATTCCTGAAGTCGGATCATGCTGACTGCTCCAGGTAGAATCAGCCAATTCAGTCCTATCAGAACCAAGTTCAGCCAATCATCTAAGTAAAAGCAATAGTAATCTCATATTGGACCTTTAAACAACCCAATTATATAGAAAAGAAATAAATAGACATTGCACCTGACGTATGAATCGTAGGCTCTTACTGTCAGGACCCAGGCCACCGATTTGGGATGAAGAAATGAAGGCATAACCACGTGTTGGTCTCAAATCAGAATTTCTCTTATCTATCTTATATGTGTACTTGAGTGAAGATAGCAAACTATGTCCCAGTTGCCTCCTTATTGATTTTGAAGCCATATGTGAAGGATCCGTCAAAGTCCGCCATGTAAGATTATAAGCCAAATCATGGTTCTCGGTTGAGACCAGACCAAGAGAAACACCCAGTAGACGTTCTTTATATGAAGAAAATTTTAACCAATCCTGAGAAAGCAGGGCTAGTCGAGCCTGAGCAGGAGTCACTAACCCTTTAAGCCTTGGTAAAGACACCCCAGCACTTATTTCGGATATTTGGTCCCAACCGTAAGCTGCAGATGCATCCCAAATATCACCATATCCAAACAAATTTTTGAACTTCATTAATCCTTCAAGTGACCAAGATCTTGCCTGCATAAAAAGCAACATCCCAGTTGTGCATTGTAGGAGTACAATTTGAAAGACCTTCATATTGGACATGCAAACAGAAACAACAAAGAAAGGATCCCTTCCTGGAGGCCAAGGTCTGAGAAGTGAGAAGTAAATGCACAGAATAAAGAAATGGTATGCTGAGTCTTATGACACAATAAATTCATCTCGTATCACTAGATTTATCTACAATGTACACTTAGAATAAATCACAAGATTTTATAATTACTAGGAACTTGCAAAGGTCCACAACTTGCAACCAATTTAGACTATGCTCTAAATGTTGAACCAATAAAAAACACACCAGCTCTACACTTTGTAGTTGTACCATGCAATAGGCTAATCTAGAGAAAGTACTGATTTCTGAATATACAATATATTACTAGGTCAAATCTAAAATTAGAATAGCAGACATCCTTCCACATAATTTTGACTGACAGAGTGATTCAGCACTTTTGCTTGAAACTAGCATGCTTAACATGGGAGAGAGCGATACCAAGAGAGAGATTAAACAGTAAGTTGCATGAAACACAATAAGAAAAGGATTACTAAGTAGGTATCATTATATGCATGGAAAATCTCTGCCAGTGACAGCTAAAGGGAATAAGAGTAATAGCCGGTTCAAGTCCCACAATCATTAAAAATAGCAAAATAAGGATTGACTGAAGTGAAAAGGATCAAATCTGGCCAAGCAAAAAAAAAGAATCGAATCTAGCCGAGCAAAAAAAGAGATACAATCTGTATACAAGAAGAGAAGTTAAACATAATTCAGGAATGTACAAGGATAATCATTATATGAATAAAAAGTCTCTGCCAGTAACAGCTTCAGAGAATAAGGGTAATAGCTGGCTCGAGTTCCATAGTCATTAGATCCTAATATATGGGATCTGTCAAGTGTTATCATTGTTATCTTTTCAAACTATTTGTGGTTTTTTCATAATTGATAACACTCAACAGATCACATATTTTGGGATCTATTGAGTTTTATCATTAGATCTCAAAATATGGGATCTGTTGAGTGATATCATTGTTATCTTTTCTAACGCTCAACAGATCACATATTTCCAGAAGAAAAAAAAGACATGATCTCACAAAATATCTCATTCTAGACCATTCAAATTTATCCATTCTTCAATATGGAATACTCAGTTTAAGCTAAAAATTCTAATTCCACATAACAGTCTAGCACTCATAAAAAGTTGTATAAGAAAGATACAATAAAAATTACCAAAATAAGTTGTCTGCTTCCGAAACAAACAGTTTAACAAACCTCAGTGATAAAAATGGATTGCATCTTACTCAGGAGAGAAAACAAATTCATCCTTCAATGATAACTTTAGTGAACTTGCAGAGTGTCATTCCACTAAACCATACTTTCCCCTTTTTTCTCATAAGTGTCCCATTTTCCATAATATGGTATAAATTTAAACCAGAACGCATGAATGTCGTCAACAAAGGCCATGGGTAAACAGTATAAAAAGTTTAACACCCATGAGGAAACTCTGAACAAACAACTAACAGGAGGTTTTGGAATGCCGACATCCAAGGCATACAACGTAAAATAACAGATACAACACATTTCTCCACACAGTCCACATATGTAGTGGATCTTTGAAGGAAATCCCTCAACAAAGTTAAACTATAACCCAAAGTTTTAAAATGCATGTTATAGGCATGACTTGAGGTGAGGAGTTGCAAAAATGCCTCAAAGGCATTAGTACAAGCTGTAAGACCTCAAAAGCATGCCTCACTCAAAATACAAAAATTTTAGGCATGACGCATATCTTGTACTATTGAAGCATGCCTCGGGCAATAGGGTTCTAACTTCATTTACAATGAATACAGAAAGATACATTGTTTTACTTTTTTTGAAGTTCTATGCATAGTTTACTAGGAATATGAGAAATATGAGCCTCATGCCTCACACCTTGAGGCTTATACCTCACCACATTACGAGGAAAAATGCCTTGTTCATGCATCACTCTATCTTAAACATTGCTATGACTCTTTAGAAGTGAGCAGCTCAAAAGCTGCTAATAAAGGAGAATCAACTTAAAAATCTTTTATGATGTTCTTGGCACCTCCAGTAGAGCAAGAATATTAAATAGCTTGACCACTCGGTGAACATTGACAAATCCACAAAACTCATTTTCGCAAAATGACTACGTCAGTCACTTTGTCTATTCAAACCATTAACAATATCTATCTGTCAATTTGAAGAACAGAGGTCCTTCCATCAATGTTAAATTTTCCGCTAAAGGTTTAGTCACTCATGTTGACGAAATCATCAGAAGTCATGCTGAAATAGTTCATAAGTGAGCCAAAAATTAATAAATTTAAGCTGCAACACCTTCCTGGAATTCTCCGCCCACCATATAAAAATCTTCTCTCTTTTTCTTATAAGTTAAATATTTCCTTTCCACACAAAATTTCTAACATTTAAATGGAAATGTACTTTAGACTCACTTCTTCTCCTTTCAAAGAGAAGAACCAACATCACCAGAATACTTTAACACTAAATTCACGTAAAAAGAATATAATCTTTCTTAAAACCGAACTTTAGTTGCTCAGTAATATAGAAAAGCCCTGTTTGTTCCATCACCAAGTCCACTCCAACGTCATCAACTCCAGCATTATCCATTTTCTCAAATGTTTCCCCATAGAAGTCCAATGAGTGTGTAACAGAAATTTTCGATTTTACCCATTCTTGCATATTTACTTCTCGGAAATCCACCAACAAGAAGAACAACAATGATAATTAAATTTCTCAACGCCTAAAATTTCATTACCTCTGGCTTGGAATATACCCCGATTTCCCCAGTGAGCCGCTTTTTCGTCTCCACCACCTCCACCACCACATTGGCCGTGTCGGGCAGCTCAGCTGGCCCGGCATCCAGCGTAATATTCACCGAGTCAAAAATGTCGAGGCGGCGGAGGCGGGCGGAGGCAAGGGCGGCGGCGCGGAGCAGCTCCTGCATCGTCGAGGCCGACTTCAGCAGTGACATGATCTCGGACTCGATGAGGGAGTCCGCCGTCCTGGAGTTGCCCCTGACGACGACGTCGTGAACGCGGAGGCCCACCGGCGCATCTGAGAGGCGCCGCGCGAGGTCGTCCAGCTTGTCCCTCTCGCTCCGCGGACTCGGCTCCTCCTCCTCCTCCTCCGCATCATCCTCATCCTCCATTCCTCCGTCATCTTCTCCAATGTCGAAGAGGTCCTCTTCTTCTGGGCCATTGATCGTCGTGGGCTCCGGCGTAGAAGGGCGCGGCGCCATGAGAGAGGCAGAACCTCGGAAATGGTAGGGACGCCCGTTTTGGAGAAGAATTTGCCTGCGGAGGAGGGCAAGTGACCCCCTACGCGAAGTGGCTCGATGAAAAAGTGAAAGCAAATTGGTAAACCCGACTCCACTGAGTTTAGGCCCTAGAGCAGTAGTTGGGAGGACGGCTGGTTTCCCACCCCCTGTTTTAGGAGGCGCACCCCGAAGATGGTGATGATTTATAACTTGGGGTAGGGGTGCTCTGTATTGTTTGGGCTTCAGTGTAAAACTTCAATTTATAAATCGAGTCAAAATATTTTAAATTTGTGATTAGGGCTACTAACGGTATTTATTTTACTGTCTCTATTATATTATTAAGAAGTTAAATAATTTTATTAATTTTATTTGATGAGTAAATAAAAGAATAATTTTATCTGATCATTATCTAAATAGAAAATAAGAAAAAAAGTTCTTTCATGCCTTTGTCATATTTAAAAATTATAAATTTCCTAAACATCCTATATAAATAATTATATTTAGAAAATAGTACCCAAATATTTAAATTAAACAAAATAAAACTACTAATATAGAACAAATTTGTCAAATGGAGTTATTAATATAGGACAGATGGAGTATATTAGTCTTAAGTGGTTTAATTTAAAAGAAATTAGTTTATGGTCTTTGATAATAATTTTCACGTTTAACTATTTACAACTGTCATTTATATTGTTACTTAGAAGATGATTTGTTCTTTCTAGCATTTCATATCTAACTACGCTTTTTTGATAAAAAAATATTCATTTACAATTTACATTTATATTTTCTTAAACTCACTTCACTTTTATGTTTCACATTTAGTTGCTTTGTTCAATTTATCTAGTCTTATTAGGTTAGTATTTATGTTTAATTATTTGTGTTTAAATCTTAACTAGTTATACAAACATTTTACACAAAATGCTTTTGTAGCTCTCAGATCAGTTTAGATTCCGTTTTTATAACTCAAACACATGAGTATTTTTTATTTTTGATAATTAAACTTATGAAGTGTTTGTTTATGCAAAGAAATGATTGGTGGGTTTGGGGTAGGATTCGAGGCTAGTCTCAAATTAGTGATTAAACATGGATTTTATTCATTTTACACTCTTTTTGCCTTGTATGCTAGTATATGATTAGGTTAATTTAGGGTTGATTATGGTTTATTAGTGTTAGGATAGAAATTAGTAGTTTTAGTTTAATTATTAGTTAATTTGGGTGATATTAGTAGTTTTGGTGTGTATTTGAATCAATCCAAATTTTTACTATTGCTACACATCTAAAATTTGTTTCTTTTATGTTTTGTAGGTAAGACATGTTTTTCAAGGCCTTTAGACGACATGTTAAACTATTCATAACACTCTTAGCATGCTTACAAGTTATTTGGATAGCTTTCTATAGTTATAAATACATTGGAAGGGATATGGACATAAACAAAAGAGCTTAATAAAAATAATAGAAAGTTGGATGGAAATTTGGACAGACCAGTGAACAATAGTCATCTTCCCAAACATGAATTTGGATAATTAATTAGATAGAACTGTCCATATTGCACAAACATGAAGCAATTATGAAAAATGATAAAATTGAAGTCTAAAAGTATGTAATCACAAACATTGACTAAGGGATTTTGTTCCCAACTCATTCCTAGATGGTTTCAAATTTTATTTTTAGTGCCTTGGAGAGGTCAAAATTTAGAGTTGACAATGACAAGGAGTTTCAAAACGTTATTAATGGATTTGTTAACGCTTTTATCTCACAAGATAGGGTCAAAGCGGCATAACAGTAGTGGATTCTCTTAGGTTTGCTTGTGTTTATCTAAACTAAAACCAACAAACTAGAGGATTTATTAGATAGAGGTGTGATGTGCAAGGAACTCTAAAATGATCAAGAAATGTAGTAGAAAACAAAATGAACTGAACTAAAAAGAAAGGATTCTCTCTAATTGGCCAAATTATGGAAAGAAAAGCGTCCTTATTGTGGATGGATTGGGAGGTTAATGAGTCTATAAAAGAGGGAATTCACATCCAAAACAAGGGAGCAGAGGAAAAAAATGTAAGTTGTGGTTACTGTAGCAAGGAAGAAGACAAGCATTGTAGCTATATTGTTCACTAGCAATGTTCATAGTCACTATTCACGGGCATTATAGCAGTTACTGTAGCAATTGCAAGTGGGCTATTTTTTGACGGGTTTTCTATGGAGAACTTGTAAGGGATAGAATTAATTGTACTTTATTTTATTTTCTCTCCTTGGATTCAATGTTTAATGTTGTAATTTTCATAGTTATGGTGTTCCTGCATAACTAGGGCTAAGATTAAGTACTAGTGAAGTGTGTATTAAACTACTCTAGTTTTAATTTATATTAAGGGGATTAATCTTTTTAATTCTACCATGTGAGTTTTCTTTTAATTAATTGAGCACATTAATTTATTAAATTATCATTAGGTGTGAACTACCTATGTGTATATGTATAAAGAAGTGATCTTTGATTACTCATGCTCTCCGGATACATATAACACTTAGACAATTAATTAAAGTTGAGGTTTCCTTTGTTATTATATGAATTTGGATTAGAGTTGATTTAGTATCGATTTAGTATGGATTTGATGCCTTGGTTTAATCCTCCATACAATTTTCTTTGAAGTTTTTAGTTTTGTTTCTTTAGATTTTCAAGTAAGAATTATTTGAAATCTGATTTTGATAGCATTCCTCATGAGATCAACCACATATTTACCTAGCATTTTATTACTTCACTACCTACGCTTGGGTAACACTTTTTAAGTTGTAGGAGTCAGCTCAAATCAAAGCTTGAACTTTGGCCAATAGAACCAAACTCTTGTTTGTCCCATCTTGAACTAGATTAGTTTAAGTGTTATATGGCTTAACTTTGAATGAGTGGTGTGGCTTATTTTGAGATTTAATATAAGTTGGTTAGAATCATGATTATGTTATAAATCATGTTTGTATATGTTACATTGAAAATTTTGGGATGATGATTTAATTATTAAAATAGGTTAGAATGAACAAGTTTTAAATAACCAAACAGGTATAAGTGAAATATTTTCTAAAATATAGGGGAATTCTTTTAATGTTTTTAGGTGATGATATCATCATTCAATCAACCTAGGTTTACTCAGCCCAGCCATTAATCTCGATCATGGTCCAGGCCAGGTTTTAAAAATTGCTTCAAAAAGATACTGATAGATGATGTGCATCACTGCATGTTGTATCATTCCTACCTGCATGACACCTTTGAAGATAGCTGGTTGTGAGAAAACAATTGTCATTGTTCTCACACTTAGGATTCTTTTGAAATAGGCAATGGAGGGATGTTTTGGAGTTAAACTCATATGATAGAAAATAATTATTAGAAAACAAGGAGTTTTATTAGGTATATGCATAATATATGTGTTTATTTACGTTTCATGTTTGATCCTAACAATTTATTTGTAACAATTATAAACAATAGTAGTAATGATGCTAGTTTTTTACTTTAGTAATATCTAACTAAATGAATAATAAATATTTTTTTAAACCTTTTTTAGCATATTTAAAAAAATCTATGGATAACAGTTATCCAATTAACCGGTCAATTATTAGTAGAATGAACGATTATGGAAGTACCTATATTGTTTACTTAACATAATGGTTATCAATAAAGATTTAGGAAATGGTTATGATAATAGAACAGGTTATACTGTAACCGTGTCGTTCCATTTGCAGAGCTACTTGTGATCATTACTTGGCTTTGTTAATGGTGCCCCAAAGGTATTTAGAAGAAGAAAAATTACTAATACGAACATGATCAAAAAGCTCTCCAATGTATTAAGATTAAAAAACTAAATGAACTAGTTCCAGTTTATTTTGATTTCCTAATCTAGACTATTATTATGGGATGGAGGGGGTAAAGTCCTATAAAAAAATTAATTCTAGTTCTATTGATACATCCTCCCTCTGTCCTATATTAATAGCTACATTTAGTTTTTCAAAATAAACTAATTTATAAAAAATATTCTAATTCTATTGAGGCATACTCCCTCCATCCTATATTAGTGGCTACATTTGATTTTTCAAAATAAACTAAAATTAGTTCATTTTGAAAAACTAAATGTAGTTATAATTTAGGACAAAGGGACAAGAAGTATTATCTATTTCCTCTAACAAAAAACTTTAGGCAGTTGTACAAAAAAAATAAAAATGATATATTTGACAAAAGAAGTTGAAACCTTGGAGACATGAAATCTATATATAGTGTAATATATGCATGTATATATTTGAAGAAACAATATACATAATGTGAATTCAAGATTTTTTTGAGCTTTGAGCCGAGCCGCCAAACACAAGTATGTTTGAGATTGGCTTGGAAAACTTTGAGTTTGAGCTTGAACACAAGTTGAGGTTAGTGAACGCGAGCCGAGTCAAACATGAACCGAGTCAAGCTTTTGCCTCCTTCCATTTGATTTTGCTTTAAGCTTCAAGCTTGCTTTAATATCCCTCCTTGGGGGTTATTTGGATAGCAAAGTTGACCCCATCCCATCTTGATTTTGCCTCCTTCTGGCAGTTTTGTGTTTGGTTGCACAAATTTAAATAAATTTAAAATTATGTTGCATCAGTCAATTAGCCCTACTTTAATTCATATCATTGAATGTTTCTAGCAGAGAGTCGGCCAAATCCATCTCAATGGAATGATGACATAATCTTAATATCCAATATTACCTTTTATTAATTGAAGGGAAAAAAATGTTAAGTATCAAGGTGAAAAGTTATCCAAAATAGTATAGTTTGAAGAAGGAAACCAGAATAAGGATGGGTTTTGTAAAAAATTCCAGAATAAGCCACATTTAAATTAAATCATCTTAAACTTTTAAAAAGTTGACAAATATACCCTTCTATACTACAAACTGCCACTCTCCACAGTGTTCAATCACTTCCCTCCCATCTGTAGCATGTCATTTCTTCCCAACCTATCGCATCCTGTACCCCGACATCCCCTCTCCACACTAGAATCCCCTATGCCCCAAAATCACCTCCACCCAACTCTTCTCTCCACTTCGCTCTCCTCTCTCCTCTACCCTTCTGTCCATCCCAACATTCCTCTCTGCCCTAGTTGCATCCTAGGCCAGCCTCCACAATAGTAAGGAAGATTTTTGGTTCCCGTCCTAATGGCATCCAACAAACAAGAAAGAGCCATTTTCCTTCTATTATATTTTTGGCATTCAATTTTGTATGTTGATTTGCTTTGAATTGGGGGGGTTCAATGGGTGCAAGTGGGGCATGAGGTTTTGATGGGGGCGAAGGGAGGTCTGTTGTCACACCCAGCAACCCCCCTTGACCTGAACCTGGTCCAAAGTAGGATGATGAAGGCACAACAAAGTGGAAAGCTAACCCTAAATCAGGCTAGATCGAAGTACACAATACAACCTTTGTGTAAAAGCAATTAATAGAAGATAAAAAATATTAATTAGTCTCTTAGTCTACCACATTCCCACATAATTGCACAATATAACATAATAGTCTCAAGCCTTAACAGGAAACAACATGTCTAAGCCATCAACAAGGCTATCCAAAAACATGTAAAGTATCAAAGTCATAACATAATTCAAACAACATAAAGTCTATCCCAAGACAAATGACCTGGCCCACACTCCATATGTATCTATTCGCCTCCATTCTCGTAAAAGAGAACGTCGCGAGCACCTACATGACATAACCATGTAGCACTAAATAAAACCACAAACAAAAGAGAGGTGAGCTTAGATTAGAAAGGGTTTGAAAACATAAATAAAGATCACATTAACACAAAAATATAATCTTGAAGAATCATAGCATAAACCTCATGCAAGTCGGTGTTAACAACATAAGAACATATTCATTCTCTTACACATGCAACCTGTGGAAATCCCATTCATATATCACATATACATAAGCAACATTTGTGCATCATGGTCTCAATTATATCTCATACTCACCTACACAACATGTGCATTCATTCAAATTACATAATTCATACCCATCTTACATGAACAAGTGTCACAATCATTCAAATCGCATAATTCATACACATCTTACATTAACAAGTATCACAATCCATATACATCATGTATGGTCAAGTATTGCAATCCACGTATATCATGCATGATCAATTATCATAATCCATACACAACCTGTGTAAACATAAGTATTATTAATCTTACACAACCTATATTAATGAGTATTATAGTCCATACATAATATGTGTAAATAACAAGATAAATGTCTCTTGATGGAGAAATAAACCTACTCATGCTGACTGAAGCCTAAGAAGACCTATTCACCCTAAAAACCCTTAAAAATGAAAACCTAAGTAGTTTGGGCAAATCCTAAATGGAAGTGCCCCTGGTAGGCTAGTGCACATGAACAAAATAGTCTGGATTCTCAGTCTATAAGTGTCTCAATAGTTTATATCGTTATAGCATTATGCTCTTCTCACTAGAAGAGGAACCCACCCTCAAAAAGATGTAAAACCCTACCCATAGGACAAAAAAATCCACCCATTGGATGGAAAACCAATGACTAATCTCCAATACTACTAATATAAAAAACTATGACATACAATTGACTAATCACGGTTAAACAAGGTTAATCATGGCTTATCAAATCATTTTTATGATGTATGCAATATAATATATATGTGAACAATGTTAAATGTATGTAAACATTAGTAATCATACATCAATAAGTACTATTATGTATGAGACATGGTCCATACGTGACATATGAGATCATGCAAGTATAAGTAGACATAAACATACATAGTCATGTTCATACTTAAACTAAAACATGTGGACACATGGTTTATACCTAATTAATTTAGCATTTGTGTAGGCATTCATACTTCAACATGGTCATATTCTATTAGTGACATGAATTAATTATGAATAAATTATTAAAATCAAACTTAAAATTAATCATATACTCATTTATCCCCATACTAGCTTAAGTAGATGTTATAGCTTAATCACAACATGTAACTCGTACATTTTAGGAAAAATAGCAAATAAACTCCATTCATTGTGAAAATTTACATAATCCTACATCATAGTCTTAATTACAATATAAATAGATATCATATGAAAGTAAGTAAAAAATAATTTTTTTATGATTTAATTAATGAGATTGTGCAGTTATGCTAGAACTATCAATGTTAATTTTTTTTTACTATGCCATTGACTTACCATGCTCCAAATGACTTGAAATTTTTATAGCATGCTCATTACACATATATAAATGCATTAGAAAAACGGGGAATAAAAAATCATATTTTTTCATCCCTAAAAATCATATGTTTGCTAAGGAATTCTTCTTCAACCCTCTCTATTTCCACTGTGATCGGCATGTTAGTGTC
Source organism: Saururus chinensis (assembly GCA_035235625.1). Lineage (NCBI taxonomy): Eukaryota > Viridiplantae > Streptophyta > Magnoliopsida > Piperales > Saururaceae > Saururus > Saururus chinensis. The sequence goes on from CP141142.1 coordinate 30,485,598, forward strand.
TTGCTATGGAACTTGCTCTTCAAGCTCTTTGTCAAAAGTTTATTTCTCCTTCTTGAACTCTTTGGACACTCGATTTTGGAAGATCTACAATTCCTTGATCTTTGTCTTTTTTAAGAGGTATAAAAATTTCTTTAGACTCATAGTTGTATAACCAATCACATTCTTATCAAAATAGATTTCACATGCTTCACCAACGCATCAGTAATCTGCCAATGGTATAATTTCTTGAAATTTTTATGTTGAATTTTTTTTGGGTGTTATACAAAACCCACCAAAGACCTCTATTTGGAATCCAAGCCCTGCTAGTATTCAACATGTGCCCTCCTTCTAGAATCTAGAGTCCTATTGTCAACTAAAAGCCTTCAAGCTCCTACTTTAGCTCGGAGTCCTTAGCTCGCATTCCTCTTGTCTTAGGAAAATCAGCATAGCGTCCACCTCTCACATGGAGTCTGAGTGTCACAATTTGCTTGCAACCACTACCACCAGGTTTCCCCTTGCATTGGGCTTCCATGCACACTCCTAGTTATGCCACAATCCTTGTGAGCCAACCAGCCTTCAACATGTTCACACACTCAGCCAACTGTCTCACATGAGCACGTTGTATGCATATCCAAGAGTGGCGGCCTACATGTGGCCCACAAATCCGGCCCTCACATCTGATTCCTACTTGATATATGAATCTGCAACATCCATCCAACTTACATAAGACTCCTCCTATGCTGATGGCGACCAACCCGCCATCGAATCCTACTACGAATATGGCTTCCTCAAACTTGTCTGCCTAATGCATCAATGTTGCTTCCAACATACACACTTGCTATAGAATGCGCTTGCCTCAGTTGTCTGCACTCCAAAGTTGAAGGGATGCCAGGCTCTACACTTATCAAGGGACTGAGGGTCTAACAATAAGTGTGGGGCCTAGTGGCGAGCATGTGTAGCATTTAATTTTTTATTTTTTGTGTTGAAGTCTAGCATTCAAATACTCTTTTAGGATTCATATTTAGGGCTGACAAGAGAGCATATTTTACTTGTACTACAGTTTGACCCAATTAAAAAGAGGTAAATGGATCAAATAGAATTATTTAATGGATAAATAAATAGGAAATTTAACTAGATTGCTACCTCCTCTTAATGTTTCATATACAAAGTTGGAAGTTAGTAAATGGTTTCTCATATTTTAACTTTTTATATCTAATTGTTAGAAATTACTTTCGATAAACTTTAAATAAGGAAGAGTAGGATGGAGAAGATAAAAGGCTTATGGGAACCCATTTTAGAAGTTTCTTGTGTAAGGTTAGAATTTTGAGTTTTGGGAATATTCCATAAACAAAATTATGTATTATTGATGTGTATTGGGTCACGGGTATGACTCAAGTTTGTGGTATATTGAGTCATACGTTGGAATTGCAACCAAAAGAAGTTGTCTATGATGATCCAGTAATCAGAAGCTATCTAAGGAAGCATTATATCGATCACACACACACACATCACATAAGTTGAAAATATGATTAATCTATTAAGTAAGAAAAATAAGACAATGGAATGATTTATGAATTATCCTAGTGAGCAAATGCATCCTTTCTATGTTGACAATTTCAATCACAAGTATCCATCGTGGCTAGCTGAGAGGATCCCAAAAAGGAGTTGCTAATATACATAGTAAAAAATGTATGTGGCATCTTACATATACACAAGTAAAAAGGAGTGAGCCTAATATGCGCCCTCCATCCTAAATTAATAGTTCCCACTTGGTTTTTTAAAATGAATTATTTTTTATTTATTTTAAAAAAAATTAAATAAAGTTATTAATATAGGACAGAGGAATATTCAATAAGAAACATGTGTAAATGTCTCACATATACATAAGTAAATCACAAAAGTAAAGATACAAGTGATCACACTATTGAATCATAGCAATATAATCTCAAAACTTGTAGCAACATATTATAGCCATAGCATGGAAGACATGGTCATCACAATATCATCGTAACTTCAACCTATTTACTTATTTTAAACAAATTAGTTCACAACTTATGAGGCCACAATAATTTGACAATACTAATGGAACACTTTCCCATTATCACCAATCTCATATATAGGGTCCTACCCCGAGTAACCCTCGCAATCACATTTCAAAACACTTTTAAAATTATTAATCCTGATGCCTAGGCCAAAAATTGGTACATTTCTAGTGCACATAACATGACTCACACATAAATATCACCGTGGGAGAGTTTGGGGTCATGCACTAGTAGAGTTTCTCCGAAGGAGGGGGATTGGTGGTGGTGATTGTCGTCTCTTCCTCAAGTTTTTGCAATGTCAGTGATGAGTGTCGACCTCCTTAAAGTCCCCCTTTGACAACGCCGCTTAGTTGGGAGTTTCTCAAGAGCAGCCACATAAAGAGCCTCCTTGTCGTCATCCTCCTCCGTCGATCTGGGGAAGACATCCTCCACAATGTTATTCCTCCAAGTAGAGACATTTCTGCGCAAGCTCCCAACTCCATACAAATCGATATTATCCATCTTCCCCCCAGCTCAACTCCAAATCCAAAAACACCCCTACCAGAGCCCAACACTAGCCGAACCAGCTCTCAACTCTCCAAATCAACAGCAGCAGCAGTTTGCAAGAAAACAGAACACTCTCTTGTTGCATGCAACACCAGGAAAAATAGAAACAAAAACAAACAAAAAATCAAAGAATCACAACTCCAGGATACCAAAGCCTTGATGTTTGTTAAAACTTAGATACTCAGTATCCAAGAGTGGTTTAATTCCCTAATACCTGTTTTATGCCTTGATACATTTTGTGTCCGTGCACCCATCTTCGTCTTCAGCCTAACCTTGTGCCGGTAACTTTCAGCTCAGTAGTGAGTCTAGTGAGTAGTGACACTTACGACCTCATAATGGGGCCACAAAAAAATTGTAACGGTTCCAACAAAGAATTTAAAAATTTATAACTTCAATAAAATCTAAGTGTTAATACGTGACTTGAGTCCAGTGGAAGTCTAACTCAGTGTTGGTTATTGTTATGATAAGTATGAATCGGGAAACGGGTTCTTATGCTTATCTCATTATATCCTTATTTGTTACACACGGGACTGAGAAGATTTTTTTCTTCTCTATTATGTGGGTTGTGAGGCAGAGAGTTTTTTCTCTTCTTCTCTTGGTTTTGGGCAGAAAAGAGAGTTTTCTCTCTTGGTTTTATTTCTATTGAGAGAGGGGTGAGATTGGGTGTACAAAGGGTTTCTCTCAAGGGGCTGTTTTAGGGGCTTGTAATTCATCCAGATGTTTCTCTAGTTATAATGGAAAGACTCTCTTCAATCATGGACGTAGGCACCTTGCCGAACCACGTAAATTTCTGTGTCTTGCACTATTTATTTACTTGCATTATTTTTTCTACTTTATATTTGGATTGTGCTATTGCGAAATTCTACAAAGTGGTATCAGAGCTTTGGTTTTAAAACAGTTTTTTTTCATGATGGCATTTAAGGGGTTTAGCAAATTTAAATTGGAAAATTTTGATGAAAAAAGTAACTTCAGCTTGTGGCAGAGAAGAGTTAAGGATCTGCTTGTACAACAGGGCTTATTAAAAGCGTTGTATGGAAAATCAAAGAAGCCAGAAAGCATGAGTGAAGATGACTAGGAGGAGTTAGAGATGAAGGCGGTAAGTACTATTCATCTTTATCTTGCTAATGAGGTGTTATACAATGTTATTGATAAGGAGTTAGCTCCGGAACTTTGGACAAAATTGGAGAGTTTGTATATGACAAAATCCCTTATTCATCAAGCAACAATTATATGCTCTTGGGATGGCAGAAGGGGCAAATTTGTTAGAACACTTCAACACGTTTAACAAATTGACCTCTCAGTTGCTTAGTATTGGTGTTAAGGTTGAAGATGAGGACAATGTACTACTACTTTTGGCATCTCTTCCACCTTCATATGAACATATGGTAACAACATTATCATATAGGAAAGAGACAATAGAATTGGAAGAAGTTATGACTGTTCTTTTATCTAATGAGATGAGGATGAGGCCTAATCTTGAAGATTCGCAAGCTGAAGGTCTTGTAGCTCAAGGAAACAATCGGGGAAGAGGAAGATTCAGGAACAATGAGTCTAATGATAATAGGTATCGCTCTAAGTCGAAGGGAAAGAAAAAGATTCAATGTTATTATTGCAAGAAAGAATGACACATGAAAAATGATTGTCGAAAGCGCAAGGAGGACCAAGAGAAGAAGAAGGAAAAGGAGGCTTCTTTTGGTCAGGCTAGCATGGTAGAGGATCAACCTGATGATTTTGAGGCTGATGTGTTATCTGTCACTTCAGGTATGAATTATTTTAATGATTCATGGATTTCAAGATTCAGGTTGTTCATGGCACATGTGTCCTAATCATGACTGGTTTGATACTTGTGAGTTATATAATGGTGGATCTGTTCTAATGCGGAATAATGCTACATGTAAGACCATTAGAGTAGGAACTGTAAAAATTAAGATGTTTGATGGCATAGTTTGAACACTTACTAATGTTAGACATGTTCTTGATTTGAAAAAGAATCTGATATCTTTGGGAGCATTAGATGCAGTTGGTTGCAAGTTTAATGCAACAGGTGGAGTGTTGAAAGTTACAAAAGGGGCAATGGTGGTAATAAAGGGTCAAAAGGTTGGAAACCTATATAAATTAATAGGGAGTATAGTTGGAGGTGGAGCTGCTATGACTATTCCTATGGAAGACAGTGATGATGACACATACTTGTGGCACATGAGGTTAGGGCATATGAGTGAAAGGGGTATGCAAGAACTTCATAAAAGAAAATTATTGAAATGTGTCAAAAGCTGCAAATTAGGTATCTGTAAATATTGTTTGTATGGAAAACAGTGTAGGGTAAGATTTCACACAAGTAAACATACAAGCAAGGATATGTTGGAGTATGTCCACACAAACATTTGGGGGTCAGCTTCAACTTCATTAAAAGGTAAGGTTGAATACTTTGTGACTTTTATTGATGCCTACTCAAGAAAGGTGTGGATATATTTCATGAAACAGAAATCAAAGGTGTTCATGAAGTTCAAGCAGTGGAAGGCCCATGTTGAAAAATATACAAGAAAACAGTTGAAATGTCTCAGGTCAGACAATGGGGCTAAATACAAATCAAAAAAATTTGTTGATTACTGCAAGAATGAATGGATTGCATGCCACTTCACTAATCCAAGAACCCCGCAACAAAATGGAGTAGTAGAGAGAATGAACAGGACACTCTTAGAAAGGGCAAGGAGCATAAGGCTGAATGCAAATTTTTTCAAGGAGTTTTGGGCTAAAGCTATGGCATGTCACATCATAAATAGGTTACTATCTATAGCCATTGACTTGAAGGTGCCTGAGGAGGTATGGACTGAAAATCCTATAGATTACTCCACTCTTAGGATTTTTCGGTGTCTTGCATATGTCCATATTCAGAGCATGCAAAGAAGTAAACTTGATTCTAAGTCTAAAAAATGCATTTTTCTTTGTTATGAAAAAGGAGTGAAGGGATATAAACTTTGGGATCAAGGGGCAAAGAAAGTAGTCTTTAACAGAGATGTGGTATTTGATGAGTCTCAAATGTTAAGCAAACAGGATGGTGGCTTAGTGCAACAGAAAAATCAGCAACAAATGGAAGTTCAGGTAGAAATAAATGATGAAGATGCCTAAGGGGATAGTAAAAACATTTAGCAATAGCCTCATGTCGTTGATGAATAGCATCAGGAGCCTTATAGCATTGCAAAAGGAAAGCAAAGAGAAACACTAAAACAACAATCAGGTATAACTTTGAAGATATGGTTTCTTTTACTTTATTCACTGGTAGTGGAGATCCATCTTGTTTTCAGAATGCTATAAAGTCTAAAGACAATGACAAGTAGATGACAGCCATAATGGAGGAGATAGAATCTCTACACATGAACAAAACTTGGGAGTTAGCTGAACTACCTAAAGGGAAAAGGGCTATTGGATGCAAATAGGTGCTCAGAAAAAAGGAGGCTTCATCAGACAAGGAACCTAAACGGTTTAAGACTAGGTTAGTGGCCAAATGATATGCACAGAAAGAAGGTGTGGATTTTAATGAAAATTTCTCTCCAGTGGTAAAACACACATCTCTTCAGGTTTTGTTGGCTATGGTTGTTGTTATGATCTAGAACTTGAACAACTTGATGTGAAGACAATATTTTTTCATGGGGAATTAGAAGAACAAATTTACATGCAACAGCCATAGGGATTTGAAGAACCGGGTAAGGAAGACTTGGTATGCAGGTTGAAGAAGTCTTCATATGGTTTAAAGCAATCACCAAGACAATGGAATAAGAGGTTTAACTTTTTTATGCTAAACAGTGGATACACTCGTTATAAGTATGATCATTATGTTTATTTTCATGTTCTTCCTGACGGTTCTTATATCTATTTGCTCTTATATGTTAACAATATGTTGATTGCTACTAAGAATATGTCAGATATTGACTTGTTGAAAGCTAAGTTGGGAAATGAGTTTGATATGAAGGATTTGGAGCTGCAAAAAAGATCCTTGGTATGGAAATTCAGAGAGACAAAAAACTTGGGAAGCTATGGCTCTCTCAAGGGAAGTATATAGAGAAGGTGTTGGATATGTTTAGCATGAACAGTGCAAAACTAATTAATACACCTCTTGCTGCATATTTCAACTTGAGTGCAGAGTTATGTCCCACCACAGAGGATGATATTTTAGGTATGAAGCTAGTACCTTAATTAAGTGCAGTTGGTTGTCTAATGTATGTTATGGTGTGCACTAGGCCAGATATTACCTAGGTAGTAAGCGTTGTTAGCAGGTACATGGCTAATCCAAGGAGGAAGCATTGGGATGTTATAAAGTGGATTCTGAAATATCTAAATGGGACAAAGAATGTTGGCATTTTGTTTGAGAATGATGGAACATTGACACATATAGCTGGATATGTGGATGCAAACTTTGCAGGTGATTTGGATAAGCGTAAGTCTACCACAGGATATGTGTTCACTTTTGCAGGTGGTGTAGTCAGTTGGAGGTCTATTCTCTAGGCAGTGATTGCTTTATCAACAACAGAGGTTGAATACATGGCAGTTGTAGAAGCAGCTAAAGAGGCTATATGGTTGAAGGGCTTGGTCAATGAACTTGGTTTGAAGCAAGAGAATATCATAGTACTTTGTGATAGTCAAAGTGCTATACATTTAGCAAAGAATAAAGTTTATCATGCCAGAACAAAGCACATTGCAGTAAAATATTATAAGATAAGGGAATATGTGTCAAATGGGGAGATTAATCTTCAGAAAGTGGATAGGAAAAACAATGCCGCAGATATGTTAACAAAGCTAGTGACCACAGAAAAGTTCAAGCATTGCTTGAGCTTGCTTAATCTCACAGGATGTTGAGGATCACATTGCACCCAATTGGGGTGTGGAAGGAGTTGCGTTCAAGGTGGAGGACGCAGGGACATAGGCAGGTGTGAATGATTCTCCTAGGTGACTTATTAAACTCAAGTCAAGGTGGAGATTATTGATACGTGACTTGAGTCTAGTGGAAGTCGGACTCGGTGTTGGTTATTGTTGTGAGAAGTATGAATCAGGAAACCGGTTCTTATGCTTATCTCATTGTATCCTTGTTTGTTACACATGGGACTGAGAAGATTTTTTTCTTCTCTATTACGTGGGTTGTGAGGTAGAGAGTTTTTTCTCTTCTTCTCTTGGTTTTGGGTAGAAAAGAGAGTTTTCTTTCTTGGTTTTATTTCTATTGAGAGAGGGGTGAGATTAGGTGTACAAGGGGTTTCTCTCAAGGGGTTGTTTGAAAGGCTTGTAATTTATCCAGATATTTCTCAAGTGATAATAGAAAGGCTCTCTCCAGTTGTAGACTTAGGCATCTTGCCGAACCACATAAATTTCTGTGTCTTGTACTATTTATTTACTTGTATTATTTTTTCTACTTTATATTTAAATTGTGTCATTGCGAAATTCTATACTAAGTATATTTGCTTGTAATACCAATGAAACATCGTACCTTTTGACAGAATTAGGCCCCAAAGATATCCCACATTCTTTTGGTTCACGTTGAACAAGAATAGATCAAAACTCCAACAAGTAATTAATTACTAGAACCATCTAAACGTCCACCCTTTCCTTTTCATCGTCACTTGGACGACCCATTAAATTTGTAAAATGGAGGAGATCATGCAAAACTGTTATACTTGGTTAGCTTGGTTGTCTGCTTTCTAAATCACGTACTAAAGTTGAGAGAGGTTGGTGGAGGATGAGGGAGTGTGTGGTTGTTCAGCATCGGAGAGGAAGCCTTTTTGGTTGTTGGGTTGCCAGAACCCACGTTCAACATGAATGAATCGAACCCCAATCTGCTGGGTCGTTAAAGTTTCCACCAGTTGACTTTATAAAACATAAACTAATAAATTTATTCATAACGAATCATGATAATTTAAATGTTTAAACTCTTATTAACTATTTTAAATTATGCAACCTCTCTTTTTTTCTGTTTAACTGAACACTAAAATTAAAAAATAATTATTTTAATACTTAAAAGCTGGTTAGGCTTAACCCAACCTTATTTTGGTAAGTTAAAAATTTTAAAGCCATGCTTTAATATTAGACTAAAAAAACTTTAGGCTAACTAACATTTTTAGGGTGGCCTTTATAAGTTTGAATGGGTCTATATATACCCCAATAATCTCCTCTTGGTACCCCTAATAACCCTGTAAACCACCTTATGAATTTACCAACCCTAATAACCCTATAAACCACCTCATAAATTTACAAGTAAAACAGGGTATTAAGAGGATTATTAGGGTGCATATAGACCCATTCTATAATTTTCACCCGCGTGTGAAACTTGTGAAACTTAACCAGGGAGATGACTCAGGTTAAAGTAGATTAGTTCCCCATGCGAGTCAGGTTTTCTTAAAAGAAGAACAGGTTTCACTTCTCATACGGGTGAAAAAGTCACCCTATGATAATGAAACGAAGAAAAAGGAAGCAAACTCTTATATATTATAGTATGAGAGAGACCAAAATATGGTCTAAAACTGACAATTGCAAGCATTCTTATAGATACAAGACAAGATAATCTGTATACACAAGTATCTAAATCTTCCATGAGCAAAGTTATGATCAAGGAGGAGAACGAAGAGAAGGTAAAACCCATTCATTTCGACCACTGCATTCAGGAGCAGATATTGAATCCAGCGCCTCCATGCTAACTTCACCTTCACTTCGGACTCCTCTTTCGCCATCCAAATTGGAGACCCTTCCTTTCCCCATGATGCCATGGTTAAGCTTCTCCTTCTTCCTCTTAGGCTCAAAAGATGAGAATCCCTCCTCTGCTCGCTTAGGTTGTCTCTTGACCAATTTCACGTGAGGAGCCAATCTCTTAACTGGGCTTCTAAACCCACAAATAGTGTGTTTAAGGCGCAAGGGCGAGAGGAGATCAAGCCCACACGCCATAGGTGGTGAATAGGATCTCACCTTGGACCTCAGGTCACTCTCCATGCTACTTGACCCAGTATTGGTTGATAGATAACTTGAGAAGCTCTTTGAAACTTTCCTGCGTGGGGTCCGGCCTCTCTCATGGCGTGGGGTTCTCTCACCGGGTTCCTTCTGCAGAGCCTGAACAGAAGAAGAAGCTAGTGCATTGGCAGCTGGAAGGAAACGCCGAATGATGAAGTTCGGCGATAAGCTTCCAGCAGACTTGAGGGCTTCTGAGTTGAGGCCACTAGACCCACTGGTTTGATTCATGCTGCATGCCACATCAAATGATTCAGACAATGAGATCACATCCATTGCGTCAGTGAACACATCTTCATCTTCTCCATCATCGTTTCTGATGCATCGGCTTTTCGGGCGCCACCGGTTCGGCGGCGGCTTAGGCGATGGCACCTCAGTTACATGATCACCAGTAACTTCTATATGCTTGGGCATCCCTGGGGCTTTTTCCCATAAGAACGGCACGCTCCCACCGGTGCCGGCGGATGCATGCATCTCCCTCCCCAGGCAACGCTTCGAATTGGCCTGCCGGCCGGTGCCGATGATAGGCCGCCTCCTCGACAAAATGGGGGCATCCAAGTCTAATTTGTCATGCTGATCAAGATCTTCCTTCTGTGCCATGAAACCTTTCTCAGAATTGCAATTCAGAAATGGCTTCAGGCCTGTTACCAAGCTGTATGTGCAGCTAAAGGACTGTGACAGTGGCTACACCAAGGGGGTGCAAATGGGTATCTCGTGATGGCTTTACAAAAGCATCCACAAGTCATCTTTACGTGGGCACCCTGGATACTTAATGAAGGTGCTGGCAGGTCACCTTAAAGCTGTAGTGCAATCAAGAAGTCGTGTGGTTTACGTTGAATACGAGTGTAACGATATAGAAAAATAAAAATATGTCAGTTATTAATAAGTTACTAAGTTAGGGATAATGGTGAATGGTTAATATAAAAGAGGGTAATTACACTTACACTTCCTACAATTGTTAAGTTCAGAGATAATTAAACTCCTTACATTTCAAAAATTAACGCACATCATCTGACCTTTAGACCCATATTACTTCACTTTGCAAAATTTACATTAATGCCTGTGATCTTTGTAAAAAATAGACCGGCCCTTTTGCAAAATATGTATTTAAACCCCTTATTTATATGAGGAAAATACCTAACGCATGCAGTACTAATTCCTTCTCGGTGACAACCCTCTTGATAAGTGCAATTGGCCTTGTCCTGCCTCAATATTGCCAACGTTGGAATTGTCTACCTCATGAACACCTCCGTCGGTTACTCATCTTAGGGTTAAGTTTCAAAGGCCCTTTCAAGTTGATTTAACAATTTACACAATAAAATTACCTAAAATTGTTTTGCATTAAAAACTAAAGTGATTCCCAGATAGACCCTTTGCGTTTCTAGTATTGCATCAAAGATGTAGGCATTGAAGCGGTTGATCAAGGGGATGAGACTAGTGCTAGAACCGACCTCAAGGTCTCCAATGGGCACTGATGTGGTGGGCAAGTTCTCACATTGGCATCAGTCAAATGAGCAGGCACTAGAGGGAGTGAAAGAAACAAAGAATAACGAATATGTTGAGTATTTTTTGCCTTTTAAAAAAAACTAGGGAGTATGTGTAAATTTTGAAAGCTATGGTCTATGGTTAATTTTGACAAGTATAAATTTTAATAGATGAGAAGGTCTATGACAAGTTTTAAGTTTAGTTTGACAAAAGTCTCAAACGCGGCTTCAAAACTATTTGAGTCGAGTTTACATAGGCAAAATAGAGTGGTAAATAAAAATTTAAATAATTTATATACAAAAATTTGATTAAAATAAAACAATAATAGTATATCGTATTAGGTATAAAAATGTGAAGAGTCGTGCAAAATACATTATATTTCAATAAGTAAATATACTTAGTTTATAGAAAGGTAGTATATTTAACAAAGAATAAGATTAAAATTACCGTTCAACATTGTTTTCTATTTTTATAAATTTTAAAACAAATGTATTATAGAAGAGGAAGTCATATTAGCTAACAGAGTTAGTTGAGTTTTGGAGATTGAGGTCAATCATGAATAGAGCTACCAAAGGTACCCATTCTACTATTTTATCGTCTAAACTGTACTGCTAAATACTACAAATAAACCATCAACAGTGATGCTATAAAAGTAACAACTACTTCAGCCATCACTAATAGTGATCATCTTTGATGGCTAAAAGCTTTAGTCGTCACTACAGATTGTTATTTGCGATGGCTTCTGTTAGTCGTAGTGATGACACACAAATTTAATTTTTAGAGATATTTATTATTTCTTGCTTCGGCCATTAGGACCAACATCGCTTATAATTTATTATCCGTGATAGTCCATTAAAACAGTTGTCATTAATGGTGGCTATTAAATCATTAGCGATAGTTTAATTTAGCTGCCACTGAGGATTTTCGCCCCGTGCACTTTCCTTAACCTTGCTTGTATTTCCCTCCCCTTCACTTTCCTCTCTCCCCCCTACTACAATAAATAGTACTATTAGCAACAGTTTTAAATGTTGCTAATGGTACTATAAACGTCGCTAATAATTATTAGTAACACTTAAAAAATATTGCTAAATGTGTCAATAAAATTGCAGTCACTATTGCTCATTAGCGATGTTTAACATAAAGCGTCACTAATAGTGTGACATTAGCGACATATAATTATGTGTCACTAATTATTTTACTTTTTTGACGCATAATAAAGTGTCACTAATAGTAAATTATTAGCGGCATATAATTATAAGTGTGACTAATAATTAGTTAAAGCGCTACTAATATTAAAATATTTTAAAAAATAAAAATAGCTTATTAGCGATGCTTGTATACACGTCGCTAATAATAACAATAATAAAGAAATTATTAGCTACGATTATGTAATCGTCGCCAATAAAAAATTAAAAAAATAATAAAAAAATCTTTAGCAACGCTTAAAAACGCAGCTAATGAAAAACATATTTAAAATTAAGAATTTTGTGTATTAGTATCACTAAATATGTCAAAAAAAATAATAAATAAATAAATAAGGCTTTCAACGACACTTTTAGAAGTGTCGCTATTTTTTTTTTAAATCCCACTGATGGCTGGAGGGACTAGGGTGGAGGATGGGGGCGGAGCCAGAATCCGAAGGATATGCCCGATCCAGTGCCACTTGGGGGGGACGTGATTGGGAAGAGGCGGGAGGGGGGAATTGAGGAGAGGGGGCTGGATTTCAGCGAGGAGCCAATCTAGCATCCCTCCCACTCCCCCCTCTCTCTCCTCCCTACTCCCCCTCCTTTGAAAAGCAGAGGAGGGGAGGGAGGGGGGATGGGGGGGGGGAAGCAGAAGGGAGGAGGTTGCTAGGGGTGGTCTTGATTAGCTAGGCAGGGGAGGAGGGTGGGGGGCTTTGATATAGAAGGTAGGCGAATGTTTGCTCGTGCGTGAAATTTCCCAGAGAGAGAAAGAGAGGGAGGAGAGAGAGGAGTGAAAGGGAATAGATTTTTTTTATAAAAAATAAGACTATTAGCAACGCTCGTCAAGAGCGTAGGCTATTAGCGACGCTCATCAAGAGTGTCACTAATAGCATACGTATTTGTGACACTAAAGAATTAGTGTCTCAATTACTTATACTATTAGTGACACACGTGAAGAGAGTCGCTAATAGCATATGTATTTGCCATGCTTAAGAATTACGTCTCAATTTTTTTAAAAATAATAACATAATATTTATTTAAAAAATTATTTTCTTCTCTCCTATCTTTGTACCCCTCTCTGTTCTTTCCTCTCTTTACCATCTCACTCTATGCACTCTCTCTTCTCTTTCCTCTCTCTACCATCTCACTCTATGCACTCTCTCTTCTCTCTATCTACCATCTCTCTCTCCTCACTCTCTCTCTACACACTCTTTCTCTACCCTCTATCTCATCTCTCTCTCTCTATATGCAATCTCTCTCATGTCTCATTTCTCATCTCTCTCTACCTTCTTTTAATGTGAGCATATAATTCATAATAGACGATAAAAGGTGCAAAAATAATTAAGGTGGTCTATATACAAGCATTTCTTAAATCATTGACTAAATCAACATAGATTTTATTCCATATTACAGTGTGCTAAAGTTTCAACTCTTCAACTAACATTTCTTTAATCACTCATTATACAATGTCATTTTTATTCCCTGCAGTACAAATATGAAATATCAATTTAAGGATGTAAGCCACAAAATACTATGTTTGAAAGGACATTTTAAAATCTACTAGTTAATTATAATCTAAAATACAAAACTCTGTAAATTTAATTCATTTTAGATTTCTAGTAAGGACTGCTAAAATTAAAGGAAAAAAAAATATAGAACATGCCAAATTGAGATTAGCCAGAATGGGCCAACACATACAAGCACGTAACCAGCAAGCTGACTTAAATTGTGACAAAATAAAAACACGCTGGCTTATATTGTTACAATCATACCTCAAATAGGCCAATTTTTAGTGGACGCAGGTCACGCATCCTGCAAATGGCATGCATATGCGTCCAAGCTCTTCGCCCCCACCAAAGCGACGCGCCATTTCACACGTGCCGCATGCAGAACCCCGCCGCTCCACTCCGCGCTTGGTTACCCAATCGACGGCTGGGAGGAGAAGTTCACACTATCCGCACGTGCGCAGTTATGGCGGCATTTCAAACAAGAAAACAAATTAGGGTTTCGCCGAGGGTAACAAGAGCACCCATTTCCCTCCCGCTTCTTCTTCCCCCCAAAACATTCGAAAACACACTAGAAGCCAGCGAGGTCGGGGAGCGGGAGCGAGGCAGTGCGGCCGTGCCCTAACCCTAGATTTCTCCTTCCTCGTTCCGATTCCCGGGGTAACGATTCATCTGCTTCCTAAAAATCTCTTCTTTTGTCTTTTCGTTTTTGTGGATCTCTTGCCTCTTTGGTAGTTGTTTTGCTGTGATTTTCTGGTTTGCGCTGTTTGTGTTTTTGTTTTTTTGTTTTTTTTTTCAGTTCATTGGTTATGAAATTGAGCTTATCGGGTGTGTGGCATGCTATTTGGTTAGAATGGGTTGCGCGGGTGTAGATCTTGCTAATTGATGGTCTGGGTTTGTGGCATTTTGTTAAATTAGTTTCCTTTTTGGCTCAGCTCTTGGATTCGGCTGGGGTTTGTGGGTTGTGGGAGTTGAGGGTTCAGTAGCTTGTCAGTTGAGCGGTGTTTTTTTGATTGATTGTGCTATGTTTGGTCGGTTGTGAAATTCTAGTTGCATGTAATTTACATGGATTTTGGTACTTTTTTCATCCTATTATATGGTGGCTTTCTTCGTGCCTTAATTGTTGTCTGATCATGGTTTTAGCTGCCTTTAAATATTTTTTACTTAATATATGACGGTATTATCTTTTGATGACAGAAGATGGCCATGGAGATTACTCAGATTCTTCTTTCAGCTCAATCACCTGATGGAAACGTACGAACAGTTGCCGAGGAGAGCCTTCGGAAGTTTCAGGAGCATAACCTTCCTCTGTTTCTCATCTCTTTATCAATTGAGCTCTCCAATGAGGAGAAGCCTCCTGAGTCTCGCCGTCTGGCTGGTATTATCCTAAAAAATTGCTTAGATGCAAAGGATGCTGCTAGAAAGGAGAATCTTATTAGCCAATGGGTGAGCATTGATGCGGCCAACAAGACACAGATTAAAGATGCTCTTTTACGGACTTTGTGTTCGGCTGTCCATGAGGCACGGCACACTTCGTCACAGGTCATTGCGAAGATTGCCTCAATTGAGATCCCTCGAAAGGAGTGGCTTGAACTCGTTGGTGTGTTGCTCACCAATATGACACGCCAGGATGGGTCTGCTTATTTGAAGCAGGCAACTCTAGAGACTTTAGGATATGTTTGTGAGGAAGTTTCTCCGCAGGACTTGGAACAAGAACAGGTCAACTCTGTTCTTACAGCCGTTGTTCAAGGTATGACACTGACGGGCTACAGCAGTGAGGTTCGGCTTGCTGCTACCAGGGCTTTGTACAATGCTCTCGATTTTGCCCAGACTAATTTTGAGAATGAGATGGAAAGGAATTATATTATGAAGGTTGTGTGTGAGACTGCTGTGTCTAAGGAGCCAGAGATCAGGCAAGCAGCATTTGAGTGTCTTGTTTCAATCGCCTCCACTTATTATGAAATGTTGGTGCCGTATATGCAAACTCTGTTTGAACTTACAGGTAATGCTGTGAAGGGGGATGGAGAGCCAGTTGCTTTACAGGCAATTGAATTTTGGAGTTCAATCTGTGATGAAGAAATTGAACTTCAAGATCTTGATACTGGGGATACCAATGGGCCTTATTATGGATTCATAGAAAAAGCTCTTCCCTTGTTGGTTCCTATGCTGCTTGAGACATTGCTCAAACAGGAGGAGGACCAGGATCAGGATGATGCGGTCTGGAATTTGTCAATGGCTGGTGGGACCTGTTTAGGACTTGTTGCAAAAACGGTTGGCGATGATGTCGTGCCCCTTGTGATGCCCTTTGTGCAGGCTAACATTGTAAAACCAGATTGGCGTAGCCGTGAAGCGGCAACCTTTGCATTTGGGTCAATTCTCGAGGGTCCATCCATTGAAAAGCTCCAGCCATTAGTTCAAGCTGGGTTGGACTTTTTACTGAATGCTATGAAGGATGAAAACAGCCATGTCAAGGACACCACTGCTTGGAGTTTGAGTAGAATTTTTGAGATTTTACACTCTCCTGTAAGTGGGCCTTCTATTATAACTACGGAAAATCTTCCCAGGATTGTTGGTGTCCTATTAGAGAGTATTAAAGATGTTCCGAATGTCGCAGAAAAAGTTTGTGGGGCTATTTACTTTCTTGCTCAGGGCTTTGAGGAGGCAGGGGCTGCTTCTGCTTCCCTCCTAACACCATATCTTCATAATATTATTGCTTCTTTGATTTCCACAGCAGAGGGAACCGATGGTAATGATGATAGACTTAGAACATCAGCCTACGAGACCCTTAATGAGGTGATTAGGTGTTCCAACATATCTGAAACGTCACATATTATTGCACAGCTGCTTCCTGTGATTATGACAAAATTAGCACAAACTATGAATCTCCAAATTGTTTCTTCAGATGATAGAGAAAAGCAAGGAAGCTTGCAGGCTTCCCTGTGTGGGGTTCTCCAGGTTATCATTCAAAAGCTGAGTGCTTTTGAAGAGACTAAAGGTATCATTCTTCAAGCAGCTGATCAGATGATGGTCTTGTTCCTTCAAGTATTTGCCTGTCGCAGCTCTACTGTTCACGAGGAATCTATGCTAGCAATTGGGGCATTAGCTTATGCCACTGGCCCAGGTTTTGCGAAATATATGAATGAGTTCTACAAATATCTGGAAATGGGGTTGCAGAACTTTGAAGAGTATCAGGTTTGTTCAATCTCAGTTGGAGTGGTGGGAGACATATGTCGTGCCTTAGATGAAAAGGTGCTTCCTTTCTGCGATGGCATTATGACTCATCTTTTGAAGGACCTCTCAAATAGCATGCTTCATCGATCTGTGAAGCCTCCTATATTCTCATGTTTTGGGGATATTGCCCTTGCAATTGGTGATCAGTTTGAGAAGTACCTTCCTTATGCCATTCAGATGCTGCAGGCAGCGTCTGAACTCTGTGCCAAATTGGATGCCTTAGACGAAGAAATGCTTGATTATGGAAACCAGCTCAGACGTGGTATATTTGAAGCCTATTCAGGAATATTACAGGGTCTGAAGAGTACCAAAGCGGAATTGATGGTACCTTATGCTGCGTATCTACTGCAGTTCATTGAGGCTGTATTCCAAGATAAGGAAAGGTACATCTGCTTCATTTATTTTTTTCCAACCTTTTCTTCAATTTCTTGCTTTGACTAACCTCAGGTTGACCTGTGACTTTACTTTTGATGAGTAATGCTTTTACATAGGGATTTTGACAGATGTTTCTTTTATATTCTAGAGGTGGAATGTTAGCATGTACCACTGGCATTAGTCAGGATACACTGTCCTGCATGGATGTTAGTCATGGATAGATGATGGTTTTTGTGAGGGTTATGAATCATTTTAAGCCAATATTTAATGTACAATCTTGCGTGATGAAGCAATTGTGTTTCAGATTTCAAGTTGCAAAGATGCTATGCTTAACTTAACTTGTTGCTCTGATGGTATGAAAATAGTGTTGCACTGCATTGTTGGCTGCCCTCTTAACTTTTGACAATTTTGGATACAAATTGGTCGAGGAATATGATTTTACTGTTCAAAATTGCAAGCCTTTGTCCTCCTAGGCAAAGCATAGCCAATCTAAGGTAGTCTTGGAATGGCGCCATCGGATACTTTGACCAGTTTAATGTGTTGGCTCCAGTTGCTAATCTGTCAATATGCAGCCATTGGAATGTATGAAATGGGGATGAAGTTTACAAAAAATTAGATCAGTTAAAGATGGACATAAAGTGACCAAAATTTTGGCAGTTTTAATATATACATTAACGTAGCTTTACTACTGTGACACCTGTAGAGATCTGATATTTAGATGTGTAGAAAATAATTCAGGATGGGAACTGTGTAGGGTACTAGGATTTTGCTTTTTTAGTTGTAGGTTATGGCTTTGAAACTGTATCCTTAGGTGAATCACCATCTGCCTTTTAGTTGCCACTAAATATTAATCCTCTATCCTATTGGAATTGTTATAATGGACAGTCTAGTTGTCTGCAGATGGAAGCAGAGTACTTGATAATAAGGGTTTTTATGACTCAAAATTTATGTCGGAAGCCAAATTGTCATCTTCTATTCTCCATGTGTTTGGCTTGGGAGGGCTTATGTAGAAGATGAAGTTTACCAATGTTTAACTAGTTTGTAAGCATATTAATATTTTCAAGAATGATATGAAAGAGGGATTTGAAGATATACATGAATTTTTAGTCATAACCTAGAAATTAGATTTTCATGGTTATATGCAATTGACTAGATGATGTAGCCTGTAGACATAACTTAGTGTCCCTCCTTATCCAGCAAGCTGCCTGCAATGTCTTTATCCTTGTGGATGGCAGGAATGTATTGAAGTGTGCAATTTTTTTTTGTGTTTGTGGGATTATCACATTAGGCAATTGACTAGGTTTCTTTTATTATTAAGGCTAAAAGATCATCAAATTCTGTTAAGTTATAGTTTTATAATGCTGGTATATCTTGTTTGGACATGCATGTAGGAATGAAAGCGTAACAAAAGCTGCCGTTGCAGTTATGGGGGATCTGGCTGATACTCTTGGCCCTAATACAAAAGTCTTGTTCAAGGATCGAACTTTCTATGTTGAGTTTTTAGGGGAGTGCTTGGAGTCAGACGATGAGCAGCTGAAGGAGACTGCCACCTGGACGAAAGGGATGATTGGACGAGTCATGGTATCATGATGTATTCTGGTTTGACTTCTATTTTGACTCCTTTTACCGGTTCTTTCCCATGGGTCAATGAGTTGAGCTGCATTGCATGGTTGATTGCAGCATTGTATGATATTGGGTTAGCAAAATTGTGTAAGATTAGGTAAAACCGGTATTTGTTTTGTGGGTCCTCAGCTGGAGGACAATGTGGCTTCTTCGTTTCATAGTCCTGCATGTTTAACTCAATTATATTAAATACAGATGTCCACTTTCTTGTGGTATTTCTAATTCTTGTTATATAATTTCTGGTGGGATAGAGGGATTGCATTCTTTGTACTTGCAACATGGCTTGAGTTTACTGCATACCTGACCAATCTAGTCTTAAGGATTAGTTTCAAAATATGGAGTTTTAGATGCTTCGATTGGTGTAGTCATGGTATAATAACCTGATTGATTGAATCTTTGTTAGGTCTATATTGCACTGTTTTTCTTGAGCCTGAAGTCAAACTGGTATTTGTGTGTTTTGACCTAACCATTTATCTCGAGTGGAAGTAGGAATAGGGGCAGTCAGCGGGCTTGAAATTATGATAACAGTGCAAGAGCTCCTGGGTGGATATGAATTATTATACATAACAGATACGAATTTTCCATGATTATTAGATTTCTAGAGAATCTGAACTGGTTTTGTAAATTTTGGTACCAATGGCTTCTTCTCTCTCTTGGTTGCGCCTCTTATTATTTTGTGTGGGCAGCCTTAGAATTATAAAAAGATGTCAGAATTTTCTAAATATTTTGTTTATTTATTTTTAGGGCTGCTTTTGTCATTTGACTCTTTGAAGCTTTGAGGAATTGGTGCAATTTATTGGAGTGTGGTGTTGGCTTGAACTGAATTAATAAGGTTTAAGCATTGGGAAGCATTATTTGATTAGGGTCATTTTTGCCAACCTTTTTCCTTTAACCAAATATAAAAGCTAAATCTGCTGTCCACTTTTGTATGAAGGCAGAGGAGTGCTTTCACGACTGACGCTTTATTTAGGATTTTCAAATTGCCTAGCCTTTTTTACCGCATTGTGGTTTAAGTCGATTTTATTTTAAACTAGTTTTGCTGTAGTTAGCTTCGTTTAATACCTTAATAGTCTGCATTGGTAACAAATATAGCAGTCGGATATTATAACTGATCTGTAACAGGAAAAATGACAATTGAATGGTTTAAATTGAAGAGATGAATTTATAGCTCGGATGCAAACTAAATTAGAAGAGGCAGAGTCGTCGGGAAGGGTTTGGGTATGGTTTTGCCAAACCCGAATTTGATACCACTTAAAAGAAATTCTAACCCAAACCCGATCTAACTTGAATAAACCTTACTTGAACTCGACCATTTAGAATAAAAAATATTTTTTAAATTTTTTAAAAAATAAAATTAAAATACATATACAAATTTAAATTTATATTTATAATTTTATGCGGATTGGGTTGGATCACCTAAAATCCGAACTTGACTTGAATAGAATAACTATTCGGGTTGAGTTTTAAAAACCACTCGATTGAGCTGGGTTTTACTATATACCTTGACCAAATGACATCCCTAGTATGAAGATAGGATGTTCAAATTGTTTGCTTGTTTTTATTTGTAAAGTGAAAACAAATATCACTATGGAAGTTGGATAATGAAAAGTGGCCAAAATAAATTTTAAGAACATTACGTTTTTGGGGAGTGATGTGTTTTAAAAGAAATTAATTTTGCAAGTTTTTGAAATTAATAGTTTAGAATCTAGCCATCGTATGAGCTACATAACTAAGAAAAGAGAAACTGACCAAAGTTGATTCCTCCTTTTGTCATGTAACAAAAATGTGAGTAAGTTTCTTGTATTTACCTAATAGACTTTCCTCTGTAGGGATTGAAAAATGCAATTAAAATTGACATTAATACTCTCTCCATCACAAGTGTAAAAAGAATAGGCGGAATCTCCATTTCTTTGTGACATCCTCCTAGTTTCTCTTCATGGTGGTTTCTTCTTCTTTAGTAGTTTCCTCTTTTTGGTAGGTTTTTATTTCTCAAATAGGGGTGTAAACAATGTCTGTTTGTCTTGTGTCTGTCCGTGTTTGTGTTTGCGCCCATCCGCACTAAAATAAACAATATTGTGTTTTGTCCGTTTCTAATATAGACGAACATGGACAAGGGTTGGCAGTGCCCATAGCGGCTCGTATTCGCAAATTATATATTTTTTTATTATTATTATTATTTTTATTTTTACATTATATCAAATTACTAATCTATGTGACATAGTTAATCTTTATAAAAAGATTGTAAATAATACATATTATACTCACATGTCTTCTATAACATTATTATTTATTTATTTTATCTTATTATTTATTTATTTTATCTTATTATTATTATAATTTATTTTTTAATTAATTTTTTACTAACTACCTTTCATTTTATAGCAAATTAGTATATGTTAAACTTTCACCTTAATTTTGTCCATGTCTGTTTGTTTTTGTCTGTGTTTGTCATGGATAAATGATGATAGACAAGCACATGGTTTGCATAAAAACGGATGGCTACGGACATGCCTTGTCTGCGTATGCATTTGTCTGTTTACACCCTTATTTTCAAATTGTACTTCTCATCTTTTTGCTCATAATGTAGAAGAATAGCGTGTTCCTCTTCCTTTTAGTAGATTCAAGTTATTTTGAATGTTGAGAAATGTATTATTATTCATTTTAGAACAATTAACGAGTATTACATAGTTATTGCAAGTTTTATAGATTTTCTAGGTAACTTGAAAATTAGAAAATTGGATAATTGGACTATTGATATGATATTAGAATAACATGGAAAGGGATATACAAGTTTTGTTGTGTGTTTGAGACTTCCATTATGATACAAGTCGTAGGAAATATAATTACAACAATACAGAAATAAAACTCATGGAAGTTTTATACAAAGTCACTTACGATGTTCTCTTGGATATGTTGCATGAAGTTTGTAGATGGTCGAAGAAATAATATTAATTAAAGTTAAATTTTACATATTTTATTAGAGTTCTAATTTACTATCCACCTTTTGAAATGCATGATATTAGAACTCTCAATTGTTTCCTTTGAGGGAATATGTCAAGATTGAATAGAATATCATTAATGATAACTAAAATAAGAAAAAAGATCATTAATGACAATATTAGTGTTAATGTGCCAAAGTGAGAGGGGGAGATGAGAAGAAAAAGAGCAAAGTTAAAAGAAGAAAATAGGAAGAACGGGAGCAAAGTGGGAGAAGGGTACTTGTTATTGTATTCCATACTAAAGGGTATATGCTGAAAGACATAGGATATGTGGTATCAATGTATATCACATGCAAATGAAGGTTGTATTAATGTATCATATGGGTAGCAAGGTGGACCAGTGAATTAACTTAAGGAAGCATGTGCACTTGCGCGCTATCTTACTAATGTAGATGAGTTTTATACGAAGTCATATTCATATAATGATAATGTTGATTTGGAAGTTAAGACATGCACCGATGGGAAATTTTAAGCCATCGACTTACCAAGTGAACATGCTCTTGCTGCGTGCTTAAATAGACATATGATTATCATACATATTGATCCCCATTTTATAGTTGATACATAAAAGGAGGTTTATAAGTGCGATATATACTATGTTCGATAGTCAATGGGATACACTTGAATTTGTAAGGGTATTTCAATAAAAACCTCCACATTCAAGGATTGTTACATGCTGGCCAAAGAAGAATCGAGTACTCTTATATAGCGAAGAAAAGAGAACGATTAAGCGTAGTAAATGTATGGGGTATAGACGTAACGTGACTACTTGTCAGTTCCTAGTTAGACATCATGATGACAATGACGACAAAAGTAAAATAGAGGCACGAGAAGTTCCATCTTAACAAATCATAAATCGAAGAGGCAAGTGCCTTCATAAAAGAAGAAGAAAATGATAAGTACACTTAAAAAGTCTAGGTTATACATAAACGACCAAAGTCGATGATCTTAGCTAGTTATAGTGTAAGTGATATGCCACAACCACATAAAGTGAAGGTTACAACTTTAAAATTTTCAGTTCACAATTTGAAAGCTGATATATCTTTAGAGACAAAAGTAAATTTGTGGATATCATAGGCATACATAATTTGTAATTTTTTGTATATATTACTTGTATACAGTGATTGATATTATTTTTTGGGTATGACACATAAACAAAAATTTTTGGAGACATAAATTGTATACAAATCTCCTTTTCTCTTTATATGAAATGAGTATCATTTTGTAGACATCAGTTATATACTTTTGTATGCAAAATATATTTTTTGTGGACATCAGTTATATACAAATCAATTATGTTGCAAAAGTTTATTTTATAGTATGTAACACATTTTTCCTATTGGTAGTTTTCTAGGTGCCAATTTTCCAATTTTATAATTTAGTAGCTTTCCATTTTTGTAGTTTGACAATTTTCCAATTTGCTAATTTGATAGTTTTCCAATTTTCTAGTTTGACATTGGGACCCCATGATTTAAATTATTAGCATTAGTTAATTACTATGAATATATTAATAAAGTAGTCATTGTTTGACAAAATGGCCATAACATGACTACTCTCACTTCTTTCTCTTCTTTATCTCTTCTTTCTCTCTTCCTCCCCTTCTCTCTCTCTTCTAGATCTCTCTCCTCTATCTCTTCCCTCTCTCTTCTTTTTTATCTCTCTATTTCTCTCTCTCTCTCACTTCTACGTGTGTTAATGTGAGCCCCGAGTCTGATGATAAGAGGGGAAAGAGTAGGGAAATTTAATTTAATTTTTTAGATTTTTTTATTTATATATTATATTTTAAAAATGATAAAAAGAAAATAAAAGAAAATCTATTAGCGACGCAAAGGAAATAGCGTCGCTAATACCCTTTGTATTAGCGACGCATATGATTATGCGTCGCTAATAACTAGGGTATTAACGACACTTTTTCCTATGCATTTTTAATAATTTTTTTATTTTAAAAATATAATATTTAATAATTTTTTTTAAAAAAATTAAAATTGAATTCCTACCCTATCTCTCCTCTCTCTCTTTTCACTCTCTTTGTCTCTTCTCTCTCTCTTCAAAACTCTATATGTCTCTTCTCTCTCCTCTCTCTACCTCTCTTCTCTCCATTCTCTACTGTCTCTACTCTCACTTCTCTCTCTCTCTCTCTCTCTCTCTCTCCCCTTCTCTATCTCTCTCTCCTCTCTCTCTTCCCTCTCTCATCTTTTTGATCTCTCTCTTTCTTTCTCACTTCCACGCATGTCAACGTGAGCCCCGACTTTGATAATAAGATGAGAAAGAGTGGGAGAATTTAATTTATATTATATATATATATTATATTTTAAAATAATAATAATAAAAAAAGAAAATCTATTAGCGACGCATAGGAATGACGTCGCTAATTTATTATTTCAATGTGTTTGGTTAAATGATTTAGTTATGCTGTTTTTATGAAGGAGATGGATTAATTTTTTTAAATTGTTTAATAAAAATGGAAATTTTATTTTCCATAAATGGTGTTTTGAAATTGGGGATGTGACACTAGCACCTTATACGATTGGAAAATTGGAGCGACAACATTGGTGAGCAACATGTGTAGTTGAGGAATGCAATGTGTGAGGAAAAAACATGCAACATGACGAGTGAAAGCACGCAATGTATGCATAAGTTGTGCATGATGTGAGTGATAGTTGCACGCCATGTGGGTAGGTGCACAATGTAGGTAGCAGGTGTGTGAAACATTGTGCAACACAGGCTAGAATCCTCGCAACATCTTGTGGTAAACGAGCACAAAGGTGATTTTTTCTAGTGGCTTCTAAGCTTCAAACTAATGTGTTTTAAGTATTCTAGAAGTCTTTTGAGGTGTTTTAAGGCCAAAAAAGGACTTTTAATAACCATGCATATATAACCACTTTGTATGGTAATCCAAAATAATGTTGAAAATCTCATATCCTATATAGGAAAGGGGCAATCTTATTGTAGAGTGGGATTGTGTGGCTGGCTTGACATCATCCTCAAGAAGAGAGTTTCTAAAAGCACAAAAGATTATTTTATTATTATTATTATTTAAATTGGGCTAACATCACTATAGGTGCCTTTGTACTTATTAGATAATATTTTCAATGTTACTTTTAACAAGATCAGATCTAGATGTAGTTTTACCTAGAAATTAATTTAATTTCAAGAAACATAGCTTCATACCCAATGCTTAAGTGTTTTAAACTAATATAATACATTTTATGCATTCTCTTTAATTGTTCTACTTGTTCTAATTAACAATCAATATCAAATACTTCATTAATTATCTCATGAACCTTAGTTTAATATTAATAACCCCGTCTAATCTCATAGACAAAGAGACTCATGAGATGTCATTCTAAATGACAAATTATACAATCTACCATTAACTATCCACTGAGGGGTACCATCTATAGTGAGGTCCTTAAATCCACTAGTAAGTGCCATAAAATAACCTAGTCCCATTAGGGTGCATGCCCTAAGATTTTCTAACTCATTTTTCGATAATTCACTCAACGAAAATAAAAATTTTAAATCTTTTATCAAATCATCGACAATATACCTCAGGGAGCAACCCACTCATTTCCAAACATACTCATATTTTAATAAGAGTACTATAATATTCAAGGTCTAATCACATCACAAATCAGCTTGATCTAGCCCTAGTACATGTCCAAGGTACATAATATACAACAAATATAAGTAAATTGGTAGTTATGTGCCTATAGTTAGTTATACACACATATAGTAAAAGTTTAGTTAATGAGTTCATTAGAGTTCTACATTAGCTATGAAATCACTTGTCATCCTTTCTCCTGAATTCCATAGTTCCTACCCATTCACTCTTCCTACAAACCTATACTATGAGGATGTTGAGTATACGGATATGCCCAACATGATAGCTAAATAAGAACCATATACAAAAGACAACATAACAACAATTCAAGAGCAATATTGTGACATGATCAAGCAATACATGTATATCATCAAGTAATTGTAAAGCCATCAATAAACAATAGCACAAGAGTATAATCAGTTTAACAACACACTCAAGATTCTATATCTCTCATTAGACCATGGACTACTTGCAAACTTGACCTTATTTTTTTTGAAGCTCGCCCACCCCATCTATGCCATGAAGCCAATTCTAATAATGGCCTATGGACCTAAGTGGTTGAGATTTCGATTATTATGATTATTGAAACCTCTTGTATTGCATTGTGTTAGATCAATAATCTTTCTATGCTCTAATTGATTGACACCTAACTCCCATGCGTGGGGACTGACTAAATACATCTCCCACCCTTGGGGAGCCAAAAGACCATAATTCTATTTTATACCATACCTTGCTATCTATGTGGCTAAAACAACTTAGTTGAGGAGCCAACTAGACACTAGGTTCTCTTGTCTTTAAAGTCAAAAGTTACTGGTATGGGGTACGATCCATCACAAGGATCTACACATGCAAGAGGGTTTATTTACCTTTACATATACTTGCAGGACACTACACAATCATGCATCTAAATACATTAAAAAATCATGTTATTATAATACTTAATAATAACATTTACAATACCACAAGTCATTCTTGAAAATATGTGGTACCAATGTATTATTGGTAAACACATTGATGTGTCAGCCAGAGTGTTGGTAACCATCAGCATTTCGTCAATGCGTCCACCCCTCACTGACAATGGTTTGGCTATGGAAGCTGTCACAAGGCCCGAAATTCGCTATGATTTCACATGCCTTGTGCGGCCTGACTGCCCTCGGCAATCAGCAACCTTCTCACTCTATTAGCACACACACGATCACAAGGAAACGCACGCACGCGATAAAGAACAACGAAAGTGAAGGGAAAAAGGCCCAGCCTGAAATAACCCTTTCGCACTTGATGTTACACAAGCACTTGGTTTGAATCTTAGTGCCAAAACCCAAACCCACGTGCACTCTTCTCGTCCCTCTCTTCATCCCCCCCTTTTACAATGTATTCCCCACCCTTTTATACCCGCTGGTCGCAGCCAAGCGGTTACAACATGACCCCCATGACTCAGCCCACTAGTTTGTACATAACTGTCCGTAACCGTCTTGCAGTTATGCACGAGAGTGTGCAGCAACCGCTCGGGTAGTGGGCAACAACTGTCAGTTACTACTCCCATGTTCTTCGCCATGATGCACTCGGGTCTTAGTGGGGATCGTGTTGGTCGGTTATGCAACCGCCAGTCTTGGCACATCGCCCATGTGCCAATGAGAAGGAGAAGACATGGCCACGCCCTTAGCATGCCCTCCACGTCGCCCTTAGAATGGACACATGCTGGTCGAACGCCCCCAAGCACTCCTGAATTTAACATAAGGAGGTTTGGACTTCAGCCAGCATCCCATTCCCCGTAGACATCACATCCACCTTCACGTCAAGTTCCGAGACACGAGCTAGCATTGAGCCTACCATCGACAAGCAAACTCTCCGCCTTCAGCAACCTGCCAAGTCTTTAGGACCTCGGTAAAATCCTTAAGCTTTCTTGAATCGAGCCCGTCCAAGAGTTGTACCTACCAGTACTCCTGCTTTGATACCAACTGTCACAAGGCCCGAAATTCACTATGATTTCACATGCCTTGTGCGGCCTGATTGCCCTCGGCAATCAGCAGCCTTCTCACTCTATTAGCGCACACACGACCACAAGGAAACACACGCACGCTATAAAGAACAACGAAAGTGAAGGGAAAAAGGCCCAGCCTGAAATAACCCTTTCGCACTTGATGTTACACAAGCACTTGGTTTGAATCTTAGTGCCAAAACCCAAACCCACGTGCACTCTTCTCGTCCCTCTCTTCATCCCCCCCTTTTACAATGTATTCCCCACCCTTTTATACCCGCTGGTCGCAGCCAAGCGGTTACAACATGACCCCCATGACTCAGCCCACTAGTTTGTACATAACTGTCCGTAACCGTCTTGCAGTTATGCACGAGAGTGTGCAGCAACCGCTCGGGTAGTGGGCAACAACTGTCAGTTACTACTCCCATGTTCTTCGCCATGATGCACTCGGGTCTTAGTGGGGATCGTGTTGGTCGGTTATGCAACCGCCAGTCTTGGCACATCGCCCATGTGCCAATGAGAAGGAGAAGACATGGCCACGCCCTTAGCATGCCCTCCACGTCGCCCTTAGAATGGACACATGCTGGTCGAACGCCCGCAAGCACTCCTGAATTTAACATAAGGAGGTTTGGACTTCAGCCAGCATCCCATTCCCCGTAGACATCACATCCACCTTCACGTCAAGTTCCGAGACACGAGCTAGCATTGAGCCTACCATCGACAAGCAAACTCTCCGCCTTCAGCAACCTGCCAAGTCTTTAGGACCTCGGTAAAATCCTTAAGCTTTCTTGAATCGAGCCCGTCCAAGAGTTGTACCTACCAAGACTCTGCTTTGATACCAACCGTCACAAGGCCCGAAATTCACTATGATTTCACATGCCTTGTGCGGCCTGATTGCCCTCGGCAATCAGCAGCCTTCTCACTCTATTAGCGCACACACGACCACAAGGAAACACACGCACGCTATAAAGAACAACGAAAGTGAAGGGAAAAAGGCCCAGCCTGAAATAACCCTTTCGCACTTGATGTTACACAAGCACTTGATTTGAATCTTAGTGCCAAAACCCAAACCCACTTGCACTCTTCTCGCCCCTCTCTTCATTCCCCTCTTTATAATGTATTCCCCGCCCTTTTATAGCCGCTGGTCATAGCCAAGCGGTTACAACATGACCCCCATGACTCAGCCCACTAGTTTGTACATAACTGTCCGTAACCGTCTTGCAGTTATGCACGAGAGTGTGCAGCAACCGCTCGGGTAGTGGGCAACAACCGTCAGTCACTACTCCCATGTTCTGCGCCATGATGCACTCGGGTCTTAGTGGGGATCGTGTTGGTCGGTTATGCAACCGCCAGTCTTGGCACGTTGCCCATGTGCCAATGAGAAGGAGAAGACATGGCCACGCCCTTAGCATGCCCTCCACGCGCCCTCCATACCTTTGCATGTGCGCTAGGCTGCTTCTGACGTCTGCGCATGAGCTCCTCCCATATACCACCAACCAAGGGTGTAACATAAGCCTACCTCATTGACACCACACAAATGCAACAACCTCACTATTAGTGACTAGATAAACACCAACATGCCATAGTGTGTCAATGTCAATACTATCATCTTCCTCTTTCCATCGATGTTGTCACCGACATGTCAATGGTTGTGTCGGTGAACGGGAAGAAAATGACAAATTGCTCTGATATACCCAAATCACTCCAAACAAATGACATGGTTTATTTCTCTCCTCATATAACTATCCCATCATGAAAAACCATGATTTTACCACATATAATTATCATGCATGGGAGAATATGATCTCACATCATAAGCGTAGCATAAATGTCAAAAATCAACTACAACATGCTTTTATACTAATCAGCAGCCACATAAACACTTTAAATCATCTATTTGAAACCATTTAACTGTAACAAGGTTAGAAATCCAACCTTTCCTTCTATTGAAATGCAAGGTCTCTAGATCCAACCTCTTCTTTTCCTTTTCCAGAGTTTAACATGCCTTAATCCTTCCTTATTGACTCAAAGTTAGAGATTCTAAAAGATTTGGGCCATGGTAATTCAAAGGTATTTAAATGGAAGACAAAGTAACCAAATTCTAGTGCATAACCGCATCAGAAGCCACACACAACCACTTCTACAATAGTTTCGCACCCATTGGCAAGCTACACCCAAAATCATGATGCGTTGATGGTCTACTGTAAATGGAATTAGCCTTTCGTCAACATGAGTGCTAACCTTGCGAATCCTATCGATAGTGCCAAGAATTTCATCGACATGAGCATCGACGTGTTGATGCTTGTTGACAAAAACTTCTTGTTTTAGAGAAGCTAAGCATTCCAAGAAATAACTTCTCATTTCAATTTTAAATTTATCATTGCTGGTATGAGTTTATTACTCAGTAGCATAATTTCTATCAAAGAGTTTGTCGATATATCGGATTTGACATCGACCAACTCAAAACACAAGAATCAAAATAATCAAAACAAAACATTCATAAACAAAATAGTCCAAAAAAACCCGAGTGTCACACATAGGGACCTAGTAGTAGTGGAGGAGCTAGTCCCACAATTGCACCTAAACAAAAGTCGAGTGAGATGCTAACTAAGTAGGAAGTCAACAAATCCCAACTGCATGTACAGAAAATGATCATGTGAAGAATGGTTATGAGCTCGGCTCATGCAACACCCCTACCATTGGGGAGGTGAAATGACACAACCAAATCAATAGCAGATCAAAGAGTTAACATTCAAAATAACCTTCCCCGACCCTATCATTGCCCATTAACAAGCAAGGACTTAGAATAACTATTGTAACCCTATCGATCTCTCTGAGATTAGGATCAAAACCCAAAATGACCCTCTATTCATTAACCAAGGCGAGCTGCCAGGTCAAGGCCCTGTTATCTCTTTAAACTTGTCCCAAACCACTCAATTGGGTGTTTTAGTCTTTATTTTGATTAAATATTTTTGCCTAATCCAAAGTTATCTAACCCCCATTGATTAATCTTTTATTTATCTTAAACAAGTAATAAATTATGATTAGAACAACCATTGCAAGCATTAAAGCAAGTAAAATCATAAATAATACGGGCCACATAAGTCCCAACATATAGTATGATCAAGGCACAAGCCTAATTTAGGCATTAGAGAGCACATTGCACTTATTGGTAGGGCTAGGGCTAGGCAAATGAAGAATTGCAAGCTTGCAATGGAAAACAATTACCTCTAAAGGTCTTCATGTCACCTCCTAGTCCCCTTCCATTTGAGGGCATCTACTATAATTAAAGTTGTACCCTAACTCTCCTCTGATTAGGGGCATCTATTTTTAGAAACACAAGTTAGATTTCCCTTAGGGCACTGCAGTAATTGTTTCACATAGGATATGGTCATCTCATTTCCCTTCCTTAGATTTCAAGTCATTACCCTATTAAGAGGTTCCACACTAAAACTGGCTTGTGATTCCATTCATTGGAATGCAGACTAGTCTACTCATAAGGGTATTTTTGTCATTCTATATAGGGTTTTCTTGAGCTCTAATGGGTCTAAAACTAGGCTCAAGGATACTATAACACCTCACTTTTCTTATTACGTCTAACCTAAGGGGTTAGAGGTAATTAGATAATCTTTCGATAAGTCTTAGAGGTTTTTAAAGGTTAAAACCTCCATATATGAGTAGAGCTTGAAGAAACAAGTGGAACAAACCGAAGAATGCGCGAAACAAAAATGTTATGACCTCGTGAAGCATGTAATATAGGCGGGACTTACTTAAAAAGAGTGGTTTAAAGTGATTTAAGTGGTCTAGTTTTGTAGGGCTCGTTAATACGAGCTCAATGGTACCAAGAACACGTAAATCCGAGTCCAGGGTAAGAAGATACGTGCGTTTGAATATAAGTATTAAACAAAAGAGAGAAGAAAAAGAAAATGCACCGCAAGTGATGGACATGCACGCGGTTCAAGTTAAGGCGGCTCACAGATGCCACGCACCGCTGCCGAAAATGGCGGTATAGCTAGAGGCTATAAATAGCCGTTTCCGATCATTTTGAACCCAGAACTTCGTTTTCTCCTTTTTTAATCATTCTAAGTCTGATTTTGTCTGTTTAAGAGGCATTTTTAACTAAATCGAGCGTGCTCTATTCAATGGAGGGGTCTGTTCTTTAGTTGAAGACTGTATGAGGAAGAAATGTCATGAGACAAGAAGAGGACATGCCAAATGTCCTTGAGCACAAGAGAAAGAAAAGTGACCTAGAACAAGAGGGGGTTCCATCCGCAATTGTCGAGCCACAATGAGAGAAGTGACATGGAGTAGAGGAGGCTTTGTCCTCCCTTAAAGGGCCACATGGTGAAAGAAGTATCCCCAGGTAGAGGGGAGGTTTTGACCGCAATTTACAAGCATAGAAGGATAAAAACGTCCTGAATAAGGGGATATTCTGTTCGTCGCCTCTGGGCACGAAAAGTAAGAAGCACCTCCAGGAAAAAGGATGCTATGTCTGCCACCTACAACTGCATGAAGCGTAAAATGTGTTGGGTTAAAGAAAGATTCATTCTGCCACCTTCAAATGCAGTAAGAAAGATGTTTCGGATCTAGAGGAGATTATGCCTGCCATCTTTGGACCTGAAAGGAGGACACTATGAAGAAACAAACAACTTTGAACGCTGCCACTTCCGGGTATCTCATAGGAGTAAGCATTTATAACCTTCTATTTTAATATAAGTATAAGAATATGTATGCACTCTAAGTAGTTAACTTAGAATTTTAAATGACTTATATGTATGCATATCTTAATTAGTGATATGAATATACTAATTAAGATATATGATTTGCTATGATATGATGTATTCTATTATATTTTGATTTGAATTGCTTTGTTATGATTTATCCAATATGATCTAAGGTGTCCTGATATACTTTGATATGATATACTCTGTTATGATCTAATATGTTATGATGATATTTAATTTAGTCTGCTTTGTTGTGTTCAATAAGATGTGTAGTTCTATTAATTTGTTAGCTTCTGTTTAACTCTGACAATTTATAAAATTTTTGTTTAATAACTCCAATGATTTATGAGCTTTTTGTCTAACTCCGATATACATATTTTAATGTATGTGTTTTTGTACTGTCTGTTGTATGTAATAGCCATTAGGTAGAGCTACGTTCGGATCCGATTGTATTGGAATAATATTGTGAATGTTATCCAATACGTACGTAGGCAACTAACGACAAGGAAATGTTGGCTACAACTTGAGTCTACGTACGGGGAAGCTTTGAAGTTCCATAGTGCGTAGACGAATGTTATACCTCTCACACATAGATGATGATTGCTTACTAAGGAAAAAAAATTTCATTTGAAAATTTTGAACTCTAGCTCGGGTCGGGGTGTTATAGATACTCCTTGATGTCATAGATCCGTGGTAGTTTTCCTAGCATTTCAGGGGGTTGTTAACCACTTGCCTCGACTATGGTTCATTCATTGGTTCACATTCTAAACCTAGGTGCAAAATGGTTACTTATCAACTTATTGAGATTTTCCCTCACCTTGTATCTTAGTCCAGATTTAGAGTACACGCTCACTTATAACTTGGATTTTTTTTTCTTCCAATTTTTTACTCTACTCGAAAGCCCTTGAACTGGAGCTCATTGGTTTGAAACCATAGTTTACCTATAAGTAAAATGGCCATTGTATAGCCTCTCTATCTAGGTCCATATGTAAATTTACAATTTTTTTAAATTATTTTAGACCCCTTAATTTGTCCTAGTTTGGTGACTCCTCTCTCTTTCTTTATATATATATATAGAACCAGCCCATACCTAGACTAGGTCTTAACCAAAATGGGGCAGGTAACCCGACTGGTAGTGCCACCTCTGGTCACCACAATCAGGTGAGGGGCCAACATGCAATAATACTGACGGCCCTAGCCATTCCACCATCTCATGGCTAGCTAGGGGTCAAAAGCAATTTCTTTTTGCAATGTCTTCCCAGTGCGCGACTAGCATGTGCTAGCCTCCGACAAGCGTAACAGCTGGGTGCAAAGGTTGGGCAAGGGTTTGGACTGACGGATAGTGGTCGTTAAGTGATTCTTGGAGCTCCTGACCCTCCGCCGGCTTGTGGCGTCCTTGCACTG